>OX392462.1:198586070-203586070 GCA_947623515.1 Neoascia interrupta
CAACAACAAATACGCCAAACGACGCTAACGAATACCACACTTCAAGGGGCCGCGGCCATCAATTACATTCCCATCACTCGCACGAGGCGTCCGGTGGCGAAAGTGCGGACGGCTCCCGGCCGGGCACACCGCTCTGCGACGAACGGCCCGAGATACCAGTACCCAGTGAACCGCGACGAATACCACGCGATCGGCCGCACGAGCCGATGATCCTACCGCTGCCAAAATTTGGCATCCCGTTTTTTCAACAGTATCGCATGGCCGCCGCTAATCAGTTGTATGGCTCCTCGACGTCCTCAATTGCGGGAGTGGCATCATCGTCATCAGCGACGGCCGCTGCGGCGGTTAATCATAGTAGTAGTAATCCTAGTAATAGCTTAATAAATTCAAGTTCTTCTTCTGCAACTTCGGCGTCTGCTCTACTGTCAAACAGTAGCTGCAGTCATTCTAGTCTTAGCAATACGCTATCGAGTCCGCCCGCATCGATGCTGGTGGGTGGTTCGAGATTGTCCGCGTCGGCATCGGCCGTTTCGTCGACGCTGCATCATCATCAGCACCATCATCATCATCATCACCACCATCATGCAACCAGCAACAACAGCAGTAGTCTAGGCGGCGCTGGGCACCACGCGCCACAAGCACATCATACCGATTCGGCGCTGGCCAATTCACTGCGATCGCGGTCGCTCAGTACGAATTCCAGTGATTCAGATGTTGGGGCACGGCCTAGCTCGAGTCCCACGCTGGAAGAGCGCATCAAATCGCTGGACGAGCTCTACGAGAAGTGGAATGGTAGCAGCACCGGTCTCACGTCGCGCTCAAATCAATTGAATTCAGTGGCTGCATCGACGACGCCTTCGTCGGCTTCGTCGGTGGAGAGTGCGTCACACCAGATGCAACATGCATACCACCATTACCCGCATCCAACCAATGTCGGCAACAATTCGTCTTTTACCTCGTCGAGGCCAAAATTCTTTGACCTTGACGTAAAGGAGATGAAGCCTTCGGAGATTGTGAAGTCGGTTTTGGCAAAAAAATCGATCTTCGACGATGACCTGCAGCGGCTGAAGAACATCAACGACAAATACGAGCCTGCTGACTTCTCACATCTGTCCAAAGCAGCTTTGGCAGTATCGACGTCGCCAGCGCTCCCAAATTTGGCCGCCACCAAAACTCCCGTTGTGGGCTGTATAACGTTGAATAAGACAGTTCCTGTGGCACCGAGTGGAACGATAGCGACAGCTGCAGTGCTTCAGCGGCTGAGCAACTCTTCGCCAATGAACAGTCCCCAGGGATCAATGTCGCCGTACAACAGTCCATCGCCTTCACCTGTGGTCACTGGGGCGACGGCTCCAAACGGCAGCAAGCTACTGCCCTCGGTCGACGCAAAGGCAGCTATCGTAACACCACAACCTGCAAAGGGACTTCAGTATCCGTTTCCCAGTCACCCTCCGTTGGTTTGCCCCGCAAGTGGTGCGTCGCCTAAGAGTACAGAACACGGCAGCAACAGCAACTCAGCCAAACCAATCGGCCCAGAGACGGCGCTACCAAAACCAAAGACTAATTCTATAACCAAAAGCATGAGTATGCCGGCAGAGAAGATGACGCCTACGGCCACGGCAGCAGTAGTTGCGGTGGCAGCGACAGCGACGAATCCCGTGCCCACTGTAAATCACTCAACTACACCGACCCCCACACGTGTGCTCATGAAGTCTGCTTCCGTTCCAGGCAGCACGAACATTGGTACAATCAAAACCACGACCGGTAGCAGTTCCTCCCACGCGACGACCTCATTGTCTGCGACGCTGTCCAGTCAAAAGCACCAGCATCAGTCGTCAGTCGAAGATGATGCTTCACCCAAGAGCAAACACTCAACGGCGTCTTCAAGCAGAAAAGGCTGTGAAAAAAGCGAAAGAAGCTATAAACATAACCATCGCAGTGACTCCCTGGGCAGTGAGAAGAAATCCTCGGCCAAAAGTGAGAAATCCAAAAACGAATCATCTGCGGACCGGAGAAAGCACTCTGCATCGTCGGCGAGTGTGGAAGAGTCGCCGACAAGCGTGGCTACCCCGCCTGATAACGATAAAGAACACCCTGCGCATCAGAAGCAACACCAAGAGGAAAAGGAGCGTCAGGAGCGTGAACGCCTGGAGAAGGAGAAAGAGAAGCAACAGCAACGAGAGAAGGAGCGTCGCGAAAAAGAGTTCAAGAAGCAGCGGGAACGAGAAGAGAAAGAACGCGAAGAAAAGGAGCGAAAAGAACGAGAAGAGCAGCGTGAACGCGAGGAAAAAGAGCGCAAAGAGCGCGAACGTCGAGAACGTGAAGAAGCTGAGCGAAAAGAAAAGGAACGTGAAGAACGTGAGCGGCGGGAAAAGCAAGAGCGCGAACAAAAAGAACGGGAGCAAAAAGAACGCGAGGAAAAAGAGCGCAGAGAACGTGAGCGACGAGAAGAACAGGAACGCATCTACCGCGAACAGCAGGAACAGCAAAAGCTCCACGAGCAAGCTGAGCGACGTGAGCGTGAACGAATACCAGCACTTCCCACGGAGCCGCAAAAAGAAGTTGTTTCTCCCGTTCTACCGCCACCGCCCCCACACGAGGGCAACGAGAAAGAGAACCGGCAAAATCATATTCGCGCTGATGGCAGTGATGCCTCAGCGGCGGACACGCATGACTTTGAAAAGCGATTCTTTCGCCACATGCAACACTACGATGACAAACACAATAAAGAGAATAGCGGAGACGACGGTCTGCTGCCTTCTGAAGGCCAAAAGCATCGCAGTCGTAAGTCGTCACGAAACTCTCCTATTCGTTTGCCCAAACGTCGGCTCAGCTCGCAAGACAGCATGGACGTCGTAGAGGATGTAGCTAAACGCATCCGCATCACGTCTTCTACTGAGACTTCCAACGCCCCGACAAGCAACAACAAAATTAGCGATCGTCGTGATTCGAAGGATCCCAGCCTAAAGAAGCACCACAAGACATCGTCATCCTCGCACAAGAGCATGCCCGAGGAAAAACAGCAGCAGTTAATAGATGCCGTTGGCATAGAGCACAGGTATCGCAAGGACTCTGGGTTCGAGGAGAAAAAATTCAAAAAGGGTGATCCTTCGGGTGCCGGTAATGGTGGCGCAGTGCCCAAAATCGGTGCGTTTTCGATGATAATGCAGCGTTTTAAGAAGCATAACAGTAAGGACGACAAAGACATTACAATGAACAACGTGTGTGAGAAGCCAGACGAGCCGCACTTGTTTAGCAATCACAACACGGATGAGTCGGAAAATGTTGCTCCGAAAACGCCGCAGCACACAGTGCCAGCGTCGTCTGACGATGAAGATCGACAGCGACAACACCATCACCACCACCAGAGGCACAAGAGCAAACGCGAACATCGCGAAAAGAAGCGTCACAGTATCGGCAGTGCAGGCGGTGACTTTGACGAACGAGACAAGAAAGAGCAGCACGAATCGATAAACCGTCACCCAGATCGTAAGTCGTCGCGCTCTGATGAGGGCTCCCATTCGCATCATCATCATCAGCAACACCACCCGAAGCCATCGTCGTCATGTGGCAGCAACAGTGGAGGCGAAAAGTCCTCCTCTCATCGCACCAACAAGTCCACGCTGAGCCGCTTGATGATGAGCGATTCAAATGATTCGGACTCTGATGCGCCAACGTCAAAGAAGCATTCCATATTTGATATCCCCGACGAAGGGCCCTACGTATCGATGTATGACAAAGTAAAGGCACGCTCCTGCAAGAACATGCAAAAGCAGGAGGAAGAGAAGAAGATCAAGGCCAAATTTAGCCAGCTAAAGCAATGCAGGGCAAAGCGCGAAGAGAAAAAACGCTCCACCTCGTACGATGGAGATTCCGACTCAGATTTCGAAGATCGCCAACAACGTCACCGCAGCGGTTTCAAATTGAACCGCTGTGGAGGCTTCATAAGTTCCTCAGACGAAAGCGCCATCATTCAGCGTCGAGTGAGCGCACCCGGTGGCAACAACATATCTGACTCCGATTCAGAGACTCGCATGCACTTCCAACGCAAGCGTCTGAATAAACTCTGCGAAACTGACGGCAGCTCTGAGAATGGCATCTACATCCGAAAGAGTTCGTCGTGTAAGAAGATCTCGTCAAAACGCAATTCTCGTTCGACGCGAATCGAGTCGGACTCAACTGATTTGGAAGCGCAAGCTCCATCACCAATACTGAAGCTTGAGAACGACACCGACGCAGATCAAAAATTCCGGCCCGAAATCAAAAAGGAAGCAGTGCATTTAGCCGAGGAAGATGTTGATATTGCTCCGGAGAGCAAAGTCAAGGTGGAGAAAATCAAGTCTGAGCTGGACGATGAAGAGGAGGAAGACGAGAAACCTGACATTCTTTTGCCCCCTTCGCTGCCATGTGAGGTGAAGAAGGAAGCTAAAGATTTTTACGAAATGATCACCGAATCAGACAATAACAATCCGCATTCGGGAAGTGCGTTGGAAAGTAAGGATTCTATATTTGACGCACATTTCTCACCGGAAGGACGAAAGAAACACAAGAAGAGTAAAAAACGACAAAAGACCCCGCTGCCTGTAGACAGTGATACAAATGCGTCAGGAGCCGAAAAAATGGAGAAAATCGAGAAGCCCGAAAAGATCGAAGCTCCAGTGATGGATCTGTTTGACAAGCTCAAAGAAGAGACACTTATAACATCGGCACCTCCCATGATGGTTGGGCAAATGAATAGTGTATCAGCGTCTGCTGCCGTTACATCAGTTATGAGCGAGAAGAAGCGTCACAAGGATCGCAAAGAGAAGAAACGCGAAAAGCTACGAAGCGTCGACTTTGACAAGTCTACGCTGACCAAAGAGGAGCGCCATCGGCTGAAGAAGTCGAAGAAATCGAAGAGCACCGACCTGACGCGGTACTCTTCCACTCCAAGTACACCATCCTTCAATGCAGTGTCAACGAGTCAAAAGAAAACCGAAGAAATTATATTCGAACGCCTGTCAGATGGAGAAGAGTCACAGCTGTCTGGCAATGAATCGATCCATGCGAAATCAGAGTGTGGTCCAGTTGTGTCAGCCGCCATCAACCCATACAAGCAAGAGCCTCTAACGCCAAAGTCACACACGGTGGAAGAGAACGAGGAGAACAAGCAAAAGGCCATCAACTCGACAGCGTCACACATGGACCGCGAGCGGCATCGCAAGGAGAAACGTGAGAAGAAGCGCAAGGAGCGCGAGAAGTCACGCGAACAGCACGCATTAGCCGCGCTGCAGACCCCAACCTCGACACCCACCACAGTCAAGGTGGATGACGAGAACAGCGTGGATCTGGACGAAGCCGGTCGGGCGCTAGAAGCTCAACTTATGGAAGATTCGGACAACAAAATGACCGACGAGACGACGCCCTCTACTGCTGCCACATATCGCAGTGACATGACTGATGTTTTCCGTTTCTCTGACGGCGACGAGAACAGCATGGAAGTGGTTGCTCCCACACCTACAACGCCAACCACTGAAAAGAAAGATTTGCCTCATCCGCAGCACCAACAAGATCACCATAAGAACAAAGAAAAGAAAAAGAAGAAGAAGCGTTCCAAGGAGGAAAGGCATCACCAGAGGCGCGAACATCATCACAGCCAGCAGCAATTAAGTTCGTCGATTATGTCACCACCTCCGAGCAAACTGTCGATCGAAATAGAAGACGAAGAGAAGGAGTCCGCTCCCCTCTGCAAGCCCTCGCCCAGTCTGCCATCCCTACTGGACGATGATGTGCCGCCTACAAGTGTTAACAAAACATCCCCAGAGATAATTTTGCGTTCGCCGTTAAGGGAGAAGACTTTGATAAGTCCAATTCCGAAGACGCCTACACTCATGTCATCTACGAGTGCATCCGGTGGTGCGACGGTCCTTACAACAAGCACGCCTCCTTCTTCGAAGCCATCTCTTGCGACTTCATCACCATCAACAACCCTACCTGTTGAAACTAAGAAAAAACCGGAGAAGTTTATTCCTGGCTTCGACGGCGAACTGGACGAAAAGATCAGTGAATCGGCAGTACAATCAATTTCTGCTGAATTTACCGCTTCGGCGATTGACTCCATTGTTGAGACAAAGATTCCGGTTGAAAGTCCTCCTGACTCGTCCAAACACCTGGACAAAATCGAGGAGAAATCACGCGTGGTGATCTCGCAGGAAGAAACTGAAGACGCTGTAGCAGCTCTCCTTGGCGAGAGTTTCGGCAATTCAAGCACTGCCGACTACTCTTTCGCCGATGATCCATGCGACTTGGAGTCCACAGCCATCGATACGGTCGTGTCACAGACTGTTGATGAAGAGCAAGTGGCCGCAGTAATTCCGGAGGAAGAGGCTGAAGAAATGCTTAAAGCTGTACAGTCGCTCAGTAACGAAGACATTGATATTAAGGCGGATACGCCACAGTCAGAGCAGGACTTACAAATCGACACCGACACGGAAGATGAGAGACCCAAAACGCCTGATGTTGATTTCGATCAGCTCAAGGGAAAGAAACCCGACTCTGAAGCCAACAAAGTTATAAAGGAGACGAAGAAGTCGGCAGTTGTGTCTACTGTAGTTACACCCTCTGCTACCCAATCGGTTATAACTAAGGTTGCGGACAGTAAGAAGACTGCGATGGAAGAGAAGAAAGCGGAGGAGCCGAAGAAGCCACTTCCTCCAAAAATTGAGCCGCCAACAATCACAAAAGATCAGCCCGCTGTGCAACCAGTGCAAACCGTTCTTCAGCCAACGCAGCAACAACATCAGCCAACGGTGTTAGCCTCAAAGGTCGAGCCACCAAGCACTTCCATGCAATCTCAACCGTTGCCTGTTGTGAGTTCAGCGCCGCCATCGCCGAAGGTCACTCCACCCACTGTGTTGACGGCTCGGCCACAGTATACTATCCAACCGCCGACAATAAGCATTCCCGATGCGCAACCATCTCACTTTATTCATCCCTCGATCAATGTTGTGGTTTCGCCGCGAGCGACGACCGATATGAAGTTGCATTCGCCACGTACTCAACAGCAACCGCCGTCGCCTTCAATAAGCGGAGTCCGGGTTCCGTCGCCACACAGTCCAAACGTGCAGCAACGAGGTGCCAGCAATGTTCGCCAGCAGTCCAGCCCTGTGAATTCACCAACGCCAGGGGCACAATCACACGTGATTCTGCAGCACAGGCAATTGATGTCGCCGCCAAGTACGGTTCCATCACAAACCAACAATACGAACTCTGCCGCGGTGGGCCTGAATCGAATGACTGCCACTTCTGTGGCATCTGTGCTGTCGCCAGCAACTAAGGCCACCGTTCATCCAGTAGTTGTGCCAAATATGATCAACACAGCCAGCATTATGAACGTGGCTGAACAGCAGGCACACGACAACAAAGACGGCAAGCATACCAAGGTCGTTCAAGCATCACCAGTGAAGTCATCGGTCGTTGAACAACATCAGCACCTTATGCAGCAGCCTCCAGCCGCTGTGATAAATAAGGTAATGGGGCCTGGGTACGCTCAACAACAACATGCCTCGCAGCCCCCATCACCACAGCAACAGCAGCAGCATCGTTTGTCTCCTCAAGTATTGCAACAAATGTCCAAGTTGTCGGCTCAGCAGCAGCAGCATCATCAGCAGTTCATGCACCAGCAACAGATGTTTGTGCAACATCAGCAATACCAACAGATTCAGCAGCAGCAACATCAGCAACAGCAACTTATGCAAATGCAGATGCAAATGCAGAAGGCTCAGCAAAAGAACTCCCACAAACAGCAACAACAACAGCAACAGCAGCAGGCAACGCAACATCAGCATAGATTGCTGCAAACGTTGCACCCACTTCCAACAACCAGTGGAGTGACCACGAACTCCACCCACACAGCTGCTATAATGCAATGCAATAGTGGAGGCAAGGACGCCGCTGGCCGGGTAATGCAACAACAACAACCGCAGCAGCACGTTGTGATAGTGCGTCAGCAACAACAGTCGCAACCACACAACTCCCATTTGCCTCCAATGCAAAAGGTTCTATTGCAACCGCAACAACAGCAAGCTCAGAGCGTTGTTGGCTTGAAACAGCAAGTCTTGTCTCAACCGGCAATAATTGTTCAACAACAACAACAGCAGCACCACCACAAGTTACCCTCCAACACCAATCTTATCATTCAGCAGAAGCAACCAATACCACCGGGTGGATTTTCTCACCAACAGCCACACCAAACGCACCAACTGTCCCATCAGTTACAGCAACAACAGAATTTGTCACAGCAAAATCAAACACAGCCATCGCAACCGGTGTTAAAAATTCCTCAACCAGAATTATCAGCGCAAAAGCCACCAGCGCCACATATGCCACAATTGCATGCTGAAGAAGTTGCCACTTCGAAACCAGGCACTCCAGCAAAGAACCTTTCACCGAAGGTTGTCGCATTTGATGCACCAAAAACTTCCGATGCGCCAAAGCCTCAGTTAACGGCGTCTCCTAACCAAGCGCCTGCTGAAGTTAAACCCGTGGAGTCGAAACCAGTCGAAGAAAATGTTTCGGTCATTAAAACTCAGTCGAGTACTCCACCTGCTGCGACTGTGGTCGTTGTTGTCTCACCAGTCCAACAACAACCAGCTAAGGAGAAGTCCTTGTTAACCGAAGAGAATGTGACGAAGATATCTCCTTTGAAGGAAGACGAAATTGAACAGGATTCCAAGGAGGATAGCGATTACTGGTCAGCTAAAGAATTGAACATCGACTCTGTGATCAAAAAGGTGGATGCAATCTGTTCTAGTGACGAGAAAAACGCTGTCCAAGCAACAGAGCCCACCGCAAATAAAATTCCCTCGCCGTCACCACCTGCTGGTTCAGTAACTCTTCCAGAAAAGATTGAGAAGAAGGACGACAGCCCGAAAGAAAAGACAACCACGTCAGTTGCAATAACGACTCCAACGGTGGACGACAACAAGTCTCACAACGCGTCCGCGAATCTGGACAATAGTGAAACCGATCGTGCCGGTGAAGATACACATGACGATGAAGACGACACTACCGAAGAGAGTCAGAGCGAGAACACAGACACATCAGGCACTGGGAAGCAGTTGCGCGGAGCTTCCGCCAAGCGTGGTCGTGTCGCGCGAGGCGGAAAGAAAGTGGCAAGCGCCGCTATTTCTCCTCCAGATTCGGGTGTTCAAACACGGCGAACTAAAGGCACTCCTAGCACTCGCGGTCGTAAGGGTCGTCCACCAGTGAAGACCCTTCCACCTATTCACCAGCAACCAGCTCCACCAGCTGCAGAAAAGAAACGCAATGCCGCGTCGGCCAGTGACCAGGACGTTTACGAATTCCACGATGACTCAGGCGAAGAGACTTTGGCAAAGTCAGTGCCCTCGACATCGGTGTGTGGCGATCGTCCACGCTTGATACTCACCATTAAGAGCCCCGGTCAACCCGCTGCAGCAACTGTTGTCAAACCGGCCGATAAAGATTTCGAGACTGTGCAACTCTCATCTCCGCCACCATCGGTGATACCAGTTCAACCACCATCGCCGAGCACGCCCGAACCGCCTCACAATCCAGATGGCAGCCAAGCGAAAGACTCAAAGAAAGACTTCCAAACGCCAAACACTCGGAAGTCTCGCCGGCTTCAGGAAAAAGATCGCAACACAGTAGACGATATCATTGAAGATGTTGTGCGCAATGCGCAGACTTCCCCGAAAGGTGGACAAACGCCTCCACGTAGGTCGAATCGAATTGCACAACCGAAAAAACCGGGTCAACCAGCTGAATTATCAACTCCGACAACAGCTCGTCCAAAACGATCCAAGGATCGCAAGGGCGGGGATAATTCCTCTGAATCTGATGAGAAGTTCGATAAACTCAAGTCGCCGCAAACAGACGAGGATGGAAGTGTGGAGAAACCAGTTGATATTGAGAAAAAAGAAGTCTTGGCCAAGGTAGACACTGCAGAATCAACGCCCCACTCAAAACCGGTTGTAACCACGGCGCCTTC
Source organism: Neoascia interrupta (assembly GCA_947623515.1). Lineage (NCBI taxonomy): Eukaryota > Metazoa > Arthropoda > Insecta > Diptera > Syrphidae > Neoascia > Neoascia interrupta. The sequence continues at coordinate 198,596,080 of OX392462.1, forward strand.
TGCCAACACGATTCTAAGCACAGAGCCAAAGACAATTATCACGAACGCAGTCACCCCTGGCAAGCCTGGAGAAGCGCTGACATTGATAGACCCAGTGACGGGCCTGCTTACTGTCGTGACGCACGGCAAGGAAGGCCAGTATGTCGCCGTACCAGGTAGCACGTCGCAGGCGGTTTTGAAATCGGCAATAGAGAAGAAGACGATGCCATCAATGCCTTCAATTCCGTTGATTCTACCTTCAGTAGTCAAAGAGAATTTGAAGGTGGTCGAAGCGGATGCATCGAAGACAACAACAGTTTCTACAGTCACAACAACTGTGACAAGTCATCCGCCAGTAAAAAGTGTTGAGCCGCCTGCAAATCAGCCTGCAATGAACATCAGTGCACCGCAGCCAATGAGTGTCGTACTTAAGGCACAACAAGCCATGCCACCAACTACGGCTAATGTTCAGCTCTCACAGGCTCCACAGATAAATCCCATTCCTACGCAGAATGTGGCGCCCAAGCCCCATCAATTGCAGCCACAGCAACCGCAGCCGATACCAAAGCCACAGCCGATTGTAGTGCAGCAAGCACAGCAGCCTTTGCAGCCGCAGTTGAGCTCTGTGCGTCCAACGACTTTGAAGGCGCACGTTCTCAATAGCCAAAAACAACAACAGCAACAAGTGCAGCAGCAACAGCAGCACCATCATTCACAACAACAACAGCAACAACCGCAAATTTTGAGCCAGGGTGTGGTGAAGATGGGGCCATCCAACCAGCAGCAATCGCAGGCTCACGGTATTCCACAACAACATATTGTGGTGACGAATCCGAACCATGCCATTCAATCGAATGTTGTGTCACGTCATTTGCAGCATGCTGTCGCTCTGAGTGGACTGCAACCTCAAGCAACGGGAGGGCCGCCGACAACTCATCCCAACTTGGTGGTCAACATTCCGCCGGCTCACTCACCTCATGGAGCTGTTCATTCGCCCAGGATACAGCAGAGCATCGTCATAAAGCAGGGAACCTCCCCACAGGCACAACAGCAACAACAACAGCAGCAGCAACAGCAACAACACCCGCAGCAACAGCAACATCCACAATTGCATCCGTCGTCGTTTGCCTCTCAGCAACAACAGCAGCACCAGCAACAAGCTCAGGCCCTGCATCAACTGCATTCACAGCAAGGGCCGCAGATTTTGCATGTGGTAACCTCTAAGGCACCACCATCTCACCAGCAACAACATCATCCTCAGCATCAACAACAACATCAACCAGTTGTGATGCACAGCAAGCAATTGCCGCAGCAGCAGCAACAACAACAACAACAACTGTCCTATGGACCCCCAGCTCAGCAACTAGTCCAAGGTGGAAAGATCATTCAACAGCAACAATCGACAATACAAACAGTGGGAAAGCAACAACAGCAACATTCAAATACCATCCAAGTGCCAATACCACACGCGCACCTGCATGTACAACAGCAGCAGACAAAGCAATCAATACCCGTAGTTCCCATTGTAACCCATCAGCAAATCGTAAAGCCACCATCTCAGCAGCAACACCACATAGTGCAGCAACAGCCTACGCAGCAACAGCAGCAGCAGCAACACCATTTGTCGGTGAAGCAACAACAGCAGCAGTCACTCCAGCCGCAGCCACTGGTTCTGACAAGCCAGGCTGCGAGTGGGGTCAGTGGCAGCAGCAGCACCAGTACGAATGCAATGCCCGGTTCACAGCACATCATCGCTCATGCGCACCAGTCGTCGCACTTGCATCAACCAACTGGCGCAACACTGCTTCAAGCCAAACCAGCTCACCAACAGCAAGTAGTGCCGCCAGCAGGAAAGGCCGTAATTGGCCTACAAGCGCCACAAATAATGACTGGCGCTGTGGCAAGTCCTCCCTTGAAGCAAGCTCATCATGCTGGCCAGCAGCCAGTTGTTACAGGTAAGATTGATATACTCATTTTCATTTCAAGAACCTGGCTAAACGTGATTGTCTTCTTGCAGGTGCAAGTAGTTTGCGTGCAACAGTTCCACCTATTAGCCCACAGGGACAGTCAAGACTTCTATTGCAGCCAGGTCTGCCTGTTGCCGCATTCGAGGCGAATATGGTAAGTTTAGTTTTACATTATTCTGTTATTTGTTATTAACCCTCGTGAGTTCCTGGATACTAAACAATGTTTTTGCATTTTTAACCCATTTATTATGGATGCAGCACGATATTGGAAATTATAGTTCGACGCGCGCTCAAAGCCCACCGCCTGCCCATCAGCAGGCAACACCAATGACACCGGTAAAGATACTTTAATATCCTACATGGTAGATGATTGTGTGTGTGTTTTTTTTTTTTTTAATTTTCCTTTGTAGCGAACTAGTTTTTTATATTGTTTTACTTTTTTGTCCTCGAACTGGTGGACTCCTTTTCGTTGCAGCGCAGTGCCTTGTAGTGAATAGTCATTTGTGCATGTCCCTGTCGAATAAGAAGTTTTAGATTCGGAAAGCGATCCTATTAATTTCTTCTCATGATTATCCCTTAAAAAATGCAAATATTTTTCGTCCAAACTTTAAAAAAAAGCCAAACCCATTGTTTTTTTTTAAAGCAGGTTAACTCTAACCTTCTCAGACAAGAAAATTTCTCCGTTGTAATTTCGCTGAATTTCCAAAAACTTAAGTCAGTCTTAGTCCCACTGACTTTGGCTTCGCTCATCCATAGCAAACGAAATTTTAGTTATGAGGAACATTAAGGCCTACCATCTGAGATTTAAATTGATGTCTTTGAAACTTTCGGAAAATAAAGAAAAGAGTAACTGAATGTTTTTTTTTTTTTTGTCCGCAATAGGCTCAGAAAATACTGCTGATACAAGAAAAACAATGACGCCAACTTAAGAAGGTCATAAACGGCTATGACAGAGACATTTTTTTTTCTAAATTAAGACGTTTTCCAAACAAAAAGTAGCTAAAAAATAATATTTTTAAGTGTTTCAAAGTAGAGTAACAACACGTTTTCTTGAATGTCAAAACAAACGCATGAAAATAAATCTACCAGTACATATCACGTTTCCATGCATTGTCGAAACCAGCCAAAACATAGCGACGCTAGTCCGTCATAAAATCAAAGCCTGTCCTTGGGTCATTCACGAACAAGCTTCGAACCGAGCTAGTCCCTTTTCATAGCGGTTTTAAGGGAATTAAAACATTAGACTCTCAAAAGTAAGAGAAAACACCACTCACAAGACATGACGTGGTGGCCAGCAAAATACTTCTTAACATCTGCTCTAGGAATCTGGTTCAAATCGAATCCTATGAAATCTTTCTTAAGGCAGTTGCGCAGAACTAAAAGAAACTGTTTGCTACTCTCCCCCAGCAAGTCTCTAAAAGAACAACTGCAGTGCATTGGCCTCTGCAATGCGCTGCAAATGTTTTGCGCATTGACCAATCGTCTCTTCACACAATCGTGGAATGTCCGGTCCTTCCTCGTCTCAGAAAGAACTTCATTGGCAAGAAAATTCTTTCACTGGCATACCTGGCCGCAACCCTTTTAGAGAAAATCCTCATCCTGGCATGAAACTTCTCTGAAGTTGAGAGTCGGCTCTTGGAACTCATCAAGGAAAGCGCAATAGACTCCTTTTTACCGCGACCGTAGGAAGCCTCTCCGGCTTATAACTTAATCTAGGGATCCAGCTTCGAATGCATATTTTCAAACACGAGAAAGTCAACCTGGGTCGGCCGAGAGCTAAGTAATTGATTTTCATGTCTGAGCAGGTGTACGTAAGATAAACTATCTTAGATCAACTAGAGCCCTTAAACTAGTAATTGACATAAGCCTGGTATGGCCTGGAATTGTTGCATGCTATTCCCTAATATTCCTAAAAGTGGAGTATCAACAACTATATGGCGACAGAATGAAAAAACTCGTTACCATGGCAATCCATCCGATTTGTGAGGAAAACTAGGAACGCGGAAAATAATAAGACTATAAACACTCTTGATACAGGTTTTAGTCTCTGGTACCTTATGGTGCTGGGTCAATTGGCCCTATGCCGCGTCCAGGAATGCTGAACGCACCCTTAAATTAAATTTTGGATATACCCCTTTCATATCCTTTCTTTAGTTAAACAAAACTTGCTTCCCGAGGTACTACTACCAACATGCTTCCATTGTTCGTAGTCGAATCAAAGTCTAATCCTTAAGTCAAACTGCTGAAAATCTCGCTGTGTCTCTTCTTCTCTTTTCAAGTCAAATAGCAGGAAGAGAAAAAAAGTTTGGGAAATGAATGAAGTTGTAATACTAATAGACGAAATTTCGAAAGAAAAAAATTATCTTTGCTCACTGGCAGGCATGAACCCGCTTACTTCGCCTGGCATGAGTAGTTTACTTTCTGTTCAGGATCAATCATCTCAATGTAACGTCACATACATACCAACCGTAAATTTATCAAATGTGCGGCATTTCCAACGGAACATCTCATCGAAATTGTCGATTCTGCACTGTCAATACTGTAATTTCTTACAGAAAAACAGAAAGTTCCATACTCTTCTCAAATTTCAATTTCCACAGAAACACGGGAAGCAACAAAGTACAATGTTTACGTTAAAAAGAAAAACAAAAAAAAAGAGCGGTTCGAATTATCCTATGAAGTTTATTCCGGGTTTAACCCAAATTTGGCGAGAATAAGGGTCTGGGTTAGCCTCGCAATAAGCTCCATAGCGGACGCTGATAAAGTTTTGGATAAAAACTTACTAAAAAGCTTATTTTTAGGGTTAACCCTAGCCTCACTCCGATGCTCAGATACGTCTATCTCGTACTCAAAAACTTGCCTTCAAATGTTACCTTTTTCAGCTGCCTCTTGAGGAGTTCCCTACTTGTAGTCAAAGTAGAGCACTCAATAAAAAGCTCAGTTACGATAACAAAGCTATTGTTTGATCAACACCAAAGCTCCAGCGATCGACTGTTTAAGCACTACTGGCTAAGACACTAGTGCCACATCTTAAAGCAAAGTGTTTTCTTAGGCGCAAAATTAATTGCCAAGTGCCCAAAGTGTTAGGAGACGACGATAGATCATTATTTTAAAATAGAGTGCGGTTACCTTTTCATAAACGTCTCTAACAAGAGTGTTTTTGGCAACATCTGAAAGCAACCATGTACACAACACGAAACATTTTAATAAACCTCTGCTCTACTCAATACGTCGGTGAACATCCCATCACAATAAGAATCATCACTCATGTTTTTTTTTATTTACATATAGCAAAACTACCTCTTCGATCCTTACGATACCTGTAAACATGGATAAGTTTTATGCTTTTGACTATAAATAAATAAACATCTGGACTAAACCATGTTTTTGTTTCATTAAGAACATGAATTATTCTGCCTTAAAATATTATAGTTTTGGTAGTTATAGTTACAGTTATAGTTATAGTACAGGACAAGGAAGCTCATGAAACAATCCTCGATACCCTGGACCTAATGTTTTGGGCGGTTTCAAATTTGCTTTAGACAAATTGTGCTTTTGGTGTTGGTTTGTGAGTTTCGTAGTTTAAGTTAAGGATGCGTTTTTTTATAGTTTCTAACATGAAGAAATAGTCACCGTATTCAAAAAACTAATAACTAATAGCTAAAAAAAAGTCCAAAATTAAAATAATATTATTTAATATATTCGCGTGAAACAATAAAGCTTTTGGGGGCGTTTTTTAATAAAAACCAACTTTTTGGTACAAAAATGCACTCAACTCATATAAAAACGGACAAGAATTTGGACAAAGAATCAATCGTTTGTATCGTCCTTGTATCAACTCATTGGTATCGCCCAATTGGTAGAGTATAACCCGCGCCAGGTTAAGGTTGCAGCGATCATATCCTGCCGGTGAACCACGCGCATTTTATTCTTTCGACATTTCGTCCGCTAGTATTTGAACTCCACTTTATGAATAAAACCGTTGCTATTGAAAAGGGGTTGATGCCTTTTTAATTGAAGGATTAATACAGGTAAAAACATAAAAATTTACCAACAATGCATTATAACGCAAAAAGGACCATGACACTAGTCAATTGGGATAGTGTATCTAACGATTCTTGGCTGTTTCACATAAAGAGCGAGCGAGGGTTTCGCGGGGTGTCAAATGAATTTCAATCAATGGCAATGTAGGTATGGCGTGGTTCACAATACCGGCGTGATCACTGCCTCGCTCGCCGGCCTTTTCGAAAAAATGAAAAACCCTCGCCGAGGTCGGCGATTATTCTGTCATTCGCTGTTGTAAGTTATGACACTTAGTAAATAGGCATTTTTTTTTTCGAAGCCAGTGCAATAAAGTCGACAAATTTTAGAAATATGCTATGTTTTGTCACTGTGCAGTCAAAACAGTCGTCTCGGTTTCTCGCTCTCATTGTGTATTAACAAACGATTTCTCTGGTCTCGTGTTGTCGCTGCCGCTCTAGTTTGACGCTCTCGCGCTGAAAGTGAAACGACCTTCCCTTAAGGGGGCTATTACCAGCCCACTAGTTTTACATAAAACTTCACATCAGGGGCATTTTTATTCCGCAAATCAGTGATACCAACAATTGACTATGGGTTAGGCAGAAATATTTATATCGCTTACTGCGATAGGGCGTAGCTTTCCACAAATAAAAATAGTGATTGCAGCGAAATTGAATTTGAGCATAAATTTAGCCTAAACTAATTATTCTTTTTAGAGTGTTTCTCAGAGCAACAATTCCGAAACAATCCAACTCAATCAGTAATGAGCTCATATTAATGCTATTTTATTTTTGCCAATTTGCAATTTAATAATTAGTTGATTGTGTTTTCACTCGAAAGTACATAGTACATTTTTATAATAGGATCGTATTCTGCCTGCGAGCTAATTCAATTTGTATGAATGTATTTCAACTTAGTTTTACATTTTTCATATTTTGAGGTGATGATAAAAAAAATCATGAGATGACTAATCAATCTATCGGTGTATGTAATCGTGTGTATTCGAATATTTTTCTACATTTGGATTTCAAACTCTAGGTTGAGGATTATATCAGGTTGAATAGACCTATTACGGCCCCTATGGAAAAGGGCAACGTTCTGAATTAGAGTCTGGTAAGAGTTCGAGCAATCATAAAAAGTTATCCATGACAGCGACTGGATAACATATATTTGGTCATACGTTTGGTAGCGTAACAATATTCGGGATCTAGTTTTGCTATTTTCACTGGAATTTTAAATCACAGTCTGTGCCAAACTTTCCAACATTGACTTCTTTATACTACGAAAATGGATGCCACTGACTTCTTGATGATGCACATTTAATTTATTGTCGGAGCTTATGTGTAACTAATGATGAAAACTATGTACAATGGGTGCAAAATTACGGATAGCGCCCTGACAAAAAGGCCGTAGTAAAAAACCCGTAAAAAACCCAAACAACATACTTATTAGTTAAAAAAATAAGTACGTCATTTCCGCCGCTGCGCCATTTCACCGGAATTTGAGTAAATGACGTTAAATATTTCCAGTTGCATTAAATACACTGCATTATAGACTTTCACTCAATTTTCTTTTGTATAATTTTACAAGGACCTGGGAATACAAATGATCGAATTTCAGCCTCTTTCGACGTCTTTAAATTCTGAAAACAGACTTTTGATGAAAATACATTTATCTGATCTGGAGAGATTTCAGAGTCATAACTGGATTGCCACCTCCAAATAGCTGGCAACCTTGAAAATGTATTTGGGATTTAGTGTTGGCTTGGAAGACTTTGCGGCAAAAAAAGATACTCCTCCAAACATTAAGTCTGCGACAAGGACATGCGCCCAAGAACTATAAAGGGGTTTTTTTAGAAGAAAGAAATATTTTTGTTATTTATAAATTTCTCAAAAAGTACAAGATATATAATCACAAGGGCGCCGTGGCGTAGTGGTTGATGTGTGTAGTAAGCTACGCTGGAGGTATGGTTTCGAATCCTACCATCATCATCTGAAAAGACTCGTTCTTTTTCGCGGCCCCCTCCTCCGCGAGGGTCTGACACGCTCACCGAGAGTGTCATTTGTCTTGAAAAACTTCTCAAAGTGCCGTTCGGATTCGACAAAAAATTTAAAATCACCTTGTATGTGAAGAAATTAACACACACAGCATACATTCTTAAGAAGTTGGCCCTGGTTCACCTCGAGCTGTTGCGCCACTCAATGTATACCTATAATCTCAAGGTTTTCTGTTTCTGACTAAGAACTCAAAAGACCATTAAGTTTCGAAAAAGAAGATAGTACCTACGTTAATACGTAAAATTTTGAAGAAAAAAGTATACTTTAAAGTTTGCTTTTGTTTTTTTTTTTTTGTTAATTTTGTGTTTGAACATTCATTTTTGAACAACTGTTGCCTAAAACAACTTTATTTAAACTAGAATGAAAATAAATGTGTGACTACAAATAAGTATATCATAGCATTACCGTTGTTTTTAATTTTTTTTTTAGAAAAAAAATAATACTTTTGGTGGTGGTGCAAAACCACCTTATCTGTATATTTAAAGTACCCTGTTTTTAAAGAAAAGTTACATTCTTAAATTTTTTTTTTTATTTTTTATTGAAAAATTATGAAAAAATTTAAAAGCATAAAAAGCAAATTGGTAAACTTTTCTATATGTATCATTAGTTAATCATTCGCGTTTGAATTATTAAAACCCATTCATTCTAACAAAAATCCGAGGTTTTCACATTCTTAAAGCCTGGGGCTTTAATCCACTTTAATCCAGCCCAGCAAACAGGAAAATAGTCTTTAATAAGCGCAAACACGCAGTTATCATAAAACTACTGATAAAAGGAACTCCCGTGCATTCATCGCTGGCGGAAGCTCCTCTGAGTGAACGAGTCGGCACAGTGTAACGTCCTTCACCGGTTGCTATGTTCCTATACCTTCTTATTTTTGTTTTAATTAATAAAGCTCCAGCCTCGCTTAACTTCTTCCGGGAAAAAGTTTCTCACCAAACGTGCATGTTTTGTATTTGATTATTTCTATTTAAATTTTTTGCCTTCGAAATGAGCTTTTTTTATGCCACTATACCAAATCAAAAAACAAAAATCTGCGGCTCTCTTTCGGAAATAAATATGTACAACTCACTCACATGTCGAATAAGGCCAATAAGCAAAGTTTCGACCCATCAGTTTGCATCAATAAACATTCATTTTTGTGTCCCATTCCTCCCCCATTAAAATATTATTTCCGAGAACAATCCTAGTGGGATTCATCAGGAGCAATAACAAGCATAAAACCATGCAAATTCTAAAATAGATTTGCATGCATGTGTGCGTGTGTATGAAAAGAAGGAACCATTGCAAAAAAAGTTTTGATAGCTTTATACATAATAAGATGTTTTGAATATTCTCGTTTTTACGCCTATCGTAATCGATAGGTGCTAACAAGAGTAGAAAAGTTGGACTTCCAGGAATAACCTGAAACCTTTTCCGGCAAAATAATTGATATCCCTAGTAATTAGCCTGTCATGCTCAGAGTTCTGGAAGGCATCATGAACTTTCGCAAAAAAAAGACTTCTATAAAGAGCCACAGGTAGTCCTTGAAAAAGCGCATTTAATTTTCTCACTTCCAAGTTAATTGTGTTTTTCGACAAGTACATAGGTATAACGATCAAGTGCGGGACGTATGTAGGTTCCAGTGTTGCTTGCAAAACATACGTTTACGACATTGAAGCACAATCACTAGGCGATCTGTTGAACGTTGAAGCAACATAAACATTTTTATGCATGCACCAAACACTGAATTCAAAATCAAAGCTCAGTCAAATCTTGAGAGCTTTTCCATTCCCCAAAATAGAACCACACAGAGAGAAAGAGAGACAGAGAGTAGGCGAGCATAAGGATGGTCTTCATTATTGTTTTTATAGATAGTCTTTTGTAGCGTTTGTTTTAGTAGTTAATCCGAAGTTGATGTTGTGTGTAGTCTGTAGTCGTTTGTAGATTTATTTATTTCCTTTTCGAATAATCGGAGATGTATAACTCTTTTATTAAAATCTATGCACAAAGAACGTCTGAAGTTGTCATTGAGGTTGAGATATTTATTTGCATCAAGTTTATCCGTTTGTGTCGAGCCTTATTTTTTGTATATCCTTGCTGACATTAATGTGTACACACAAAATAAAATACATATACCTACAAAAGCAGTTGTCAACCTGTTTGAATTCGTTTGGTTACATGTTGTTTTATTGCGTGAAATTCACTGTGGATGTTTTTTTTTATTCTAGGGTGAAGGAACATACCCCGCTGGAGCCATAAGAAGTGTAACTCGTGATCATATAATAATGTATCAGCAGTATTTACGTGCTCAAGATGCATTAGGCACAGCTAGAATTCCATATATTGCAAGGTAAGGCATTCAAACGTGATCCTGAAATGTGATTATTTATTTGTGTTTGTAATCCTTGGACATGCAGGTCACCTCTATTGACTGCGGCAACCGATCAAAAGGATGTAGCTGAGCTGGATGAATCGATGGGTGCTAGTCCTCCACTTGAACTGCGACGATCTGGTAGTGTGCCAAGAACAATTGCTGTTCCACATAGCCTACAGAGCCCCCAGGACAGAGCTACTGGTAAGGATGATTTTGAAGTCCCTTTGGTGTCAAATGTCTTGACAAGTCGTTTTCTTTTTTCGTTTTAGATTCACCTCAAGTTGCACAAGTGTACGTGCACAACACTCGTATACCGCATCCGCACTTCCCCGAAGTGGCAGGACGCTTCTACGAGCCCGTGCGCCAATTGCCGCCCGAACCACCACCAGCCCACAGGCCGGCACACAGTGTTGTTGCTCCAGCACCATCTGGCTATGTTGCACAAGCTGCTGGACCCACAAATCTCTCGCATCTGCATCCCAAAGTGTTTGAACGTGAACGTGAGCGAGAGCGTGAACGCGAACAAAGAGAACGTGAACAACGTGAACGGGAGCTGCGGGATCAACGTGAACGTGATTTACGGGAGAAGGAACGAATATCAATTCCAGGTAATATTTTCGAAACTCAATTTTTCTTTGGCAATTCTAATAAGTTCTGTTTTGCGGTTTTTAGGTGGCCACACCAGCATGCCAAGTCATGATAGCTTGGTGCCAGCTTTGCCAACACCAAGTGGCCGAAGCATTCAAGTGGCAACACCACCACATGCCAGCCAAGTACCACCGCAACCGGACTCATTGTTGACGCTGTTGCAGAGATATCCAGTGATGTGGCAGGGTCTGCTTGCCCTCAAGACTGATCAAGCTGCTGTGCAGATGCATTTCGTCTTTGGTAATCCGTTGGTAGCAAGAGCATCGTTGCCGTGCAATAGCGATGGTAGCACACCGCCTTTGCGTATTGCGCAGCGCATGCGATTGGAACAAACCCAACTGGAGGGAGTTGCCAAAAAGATGCAGGTGAGTGCTTACTTAATTTAATGTTAATTATGTTCTATTGATAAAAATCATGACTAACAAATCAAAAAGTACCAAAAAAGCTTGGACGTGAAAGAAGCTTACAGCCGCATTTTTAAGGATTTCTGAAAACAATTTTGATCGTTCTTTAACGACATTGGTGCAAGTGCATATTTACGTATATTTCGGTTGTCTATTTTATTTCATCTAAGCCTTGGGCTCACGATGACTGCGGCAAATAATCGCACGATTTTCTGCCGCGAACATACTTAGCACACGACAAATGATTTTGCGTGCGATTCTTAACAATTTTGATAGCACCTGTCGTTTAATTCGTTAAAAAGAAATTCGACCTTTTGGACGTGTGTTTTGAAAGAGTCGCATCTTGAAAAAATGCCGAAGTTGAAATCGTGCGACAAAAAGTCGTAGCCGAAGTATTTTGCACTTTTTGGCCTGGGCTCACGGTGGAATAGAAAAACATGTCGGCGTGAATGTTATTTTAAACCTAACTTAACTTAATGGTAAAAAACTAAAAAAAACTGAAAAAAACTTTTTTAACTTTGCCCTCTGTCGACATAAATAGAAACTTTGCCGTTAAGTTCTCTGGCTCTCTGATGGACTAAAATTTTTTCTACATGTTCGATTCAATCGACTGGTTGTTGAGTTGTTGTTGAAACAATTACGTAGTTACCACTCTTGCCACAACGTCTGCTTAGTGACTATTTTATTCTCTTGCAAGACCTTAGGATTCTGGAATGCTACGTAGATCGCTGCAGGATGACCGCTTATGTGGATGACGTTCCTATTGACGTTTCGGGGAAGCACTAAATACCTTAAGAGAACTCTTACAAAATTATCTAAATAAGCTAACAAGATAGGCGGACAGTTGTGGTCTGGATGTCAACTCCCACAAAACTGAACTTGTGCCCCTCACTAGGAAATATCAAATCCCACATATCAACGCCCCCCCCCCCCCAATCCACGGCACTTGCTTAATCTTCTTTGTTAGATCGCAATATTTGTCTCATCATAGACACAAAGCTTAGCTGGAAATCAACATGTAGGAAAGAGTTCGGAAAGCTAAAGTAGCAATAATTTTTTCCTGCAAAAAGCCATTCGAAACAGATGGTAACTTCAAGCCCAAATCACTCAATGGCTATATATCTCAGTTCTACACCGATACTGACGTATGGAATGGTTCCTTGGTAGACTGCCTTGCGTAAAGCGGGTAATCGTGACAAGCTGAGGAAGATCCAAAGATCAGCTTGCTTATGTGTGAGTGAAACACTTCGCATCACTGTAAAGCCTGCTTCTTTAGAAGAAGTTTTTTTTCTTTAGAAGAAAAAAACTTAATTCGACCCAAGTTGAATGTTAATATTTTCTAGAAATATTAAGCCACGTGACACACAGCTGCTGTTATAATAGACAAGATAAACGGACAAGCAGCGCTAATTCTTAATGAACTGAGTCATGACAATATAGACCATACAAGCATCATAAATTGTCTCGCTGGTCCTTAAGCAAGCTAGAACAACAAGGGCTAATGCAAGCCCCCTGAACAATGCAGCGCCATCATCCGTAAAGTCCAGCCCACCAAAGCCACTGTTCCAAGCAAGCCAACCCTGAGCTGTATTGTAGGAAAACAACGAAACTCATTCAATCTAAGGGAGATAATTGGAGCTCCCAACGCCAGAAGACTTAATGAATGCTCCCTTGAACTGTTTCGATAGAAGAAGAAGAAACACTGATGTATCTTCTACCTTATGAAGAAAAGCTTTATTGGTCAAAACACAGAAGATGCACTTCATTTTTTCAAAAATTTAAACGATCAAGCCAGGCTCTCGACTAAAAAAACATAATGAGTCTTATCTTCGTTTCAAATTGTTTAAATGCCTAAATGGCGAAACACGCACCTTGTTGGCAAGGGACAGCACAGGGCCCGCTCTCCTTATCCCACTCGTAAATTCCCTGAAACATACACCAAGATTCCGAACACTTCAGAATGTTCCTTACAGGTCCCCACATAATTTTGCTCACGGCGGCAACATTTCACATCATTCCGAAAAGGTTGGCCCGTAATCAATATATCATATCCAGATCGGGTTCATATCGCAACTTTTTATCGCATTTTCTCTTCCATTCTCAAAGTGAATTCTTACTCGACTCTCACGCGGGCTTAAAACGTAACCAGCCCTGCCTTATTTTCTTATAAAAAAATGCTCTTCACTGATTCTATTTTTTGTTGGTTTGGGATTACACAGAAAACGGTTTCCCTCGCCCCAAATTATTCCCGTCGTTACGGATTCATGCTGCAACGCAAGTTTTTACTTGGGTCTTTACTCATTTTTCTCCTAATTCTTGTTTTCTATTTCCATTTCTTTAATCTTTAATCTTCTATTTACATTTTCCTGAAAAACCCCTTCCTTCTTATAAATTAACAATTTCAAGTATATCTTGATCTTGCTGGTTCAAATGAAATCTTATACCATTTGTGCAATTCGTATCGTATATCATTGTTTTTAACAGTTTCTCGTACCTAAAGATTTTTAAAAATATTGAGACGGCAGTTAGTGGACACAAAACACTTTGTCAATTCTTGAAATTTCGAAACCAAGTAAACATTTTTGTCGTAAACAATGAGTTTGTTATTTTTTTTTTTGCATGCGCATAACTAATTGTATATACATATGTATATATGTATGTATAGGCTATCCGTAAGCAGTTTTTTTGTTTATAATTTTTATGTGCTCCTGGCTCATCATTCCACGCCTGATCTATGAATAAGGATGTACGTATGTATGTAGATGTATGAATGCTGTACATGCCTGAACATGGTTCTCCAAGGATTTCCAGCGAATTAATCAGTTGTGATATTATGTTGAGAACAACACAATTTCAAACTCCATTCACTCGACCCTGAATATTATTCCAGGGCAATTTCTTTTTCCCCTCATGGGATGCTTATACGCTTTGATTGTATATTGCATACAAATCAAGTGCACCTAATTCTGTTTTTCCATTGAAGCGTTTTAATTTTAATTTACGATTGTCGAGTTTTGCCTTTACTGCAGACGTAATTAGGCAATGATGTACCATGGAAAACGCGTTAGTACATTGTTTAGCCATGTCTCTTTCGAGTGTGCTCAACGCATCCAATGCATTAAAAATAGATATACATCTGGCAAAAAATCGCCTACGTCTAAAACGACTTATGTCGAGATTGGTCTTGATTCTTGGGATCTTTTATCCTATCTTATCTCAAAAAAAACTCCTTGGCTACACATTTTAAACGAATCGCGTTACAAGTCGATCTGTGTACAAGTTTGGCAAGCAGACAACTGCGCTCAAAACACCTGGTAATGTCTTTATGTTAGTATTACCCTCTTGAAGGAGTTGAAGCATTTCACTTTTAACTTTGGTTGGGTTACCAAAATAAAATCATTCGGGTTTGAAATATAATTTTGAACGCGTCTTATTATAAATATTGCGCGTTTATATATAAATATAATATTAGATTAGATTATAAATAATCTAAACAGTATAAACACTGCTACCTACCTTCGGCCCAAGTAAAGTAAAAGAGGACTCAAGTAAATCAAGTATCCGTCTTCGAAAACGGAATGATTTTTAAAATTTTTCAACGTGTATGAGCCGCGTGTTAGAGTACATCCATGTACTCTTTTTACTTACGCGCATGAGCTTGGAGAGCAAACAGGTGCACGCGTTTGCCCCAGGAAAAAAATTGTTCGCTGACGGTCTCCAGGATTTTTTTTAAAGAGGCATAGTGAAAGAAGCTTCATAGTCCGACGCGTTCAAAGTAAGCAAACAAATTGCATGAGAGCATGCATGAGAGTGCTTCACCAGTGTTACCGCTTGTTATGTAAACAGTTGGCCCTAGTTAAAAGCAATCCAAAACCGGCTGACTTTTCATTGCAGTCTGAGGCTAAATCGGGTCATGCAGACCCTCATAGGCGCAATTTAAATGGAAGGGCTGTAATTGTGATTCATCCAATCTGATCATAACCTCGCCTTAATGGTGTCTTTTGTGAGCGTACGAAATTGAAAGTGACGTACGCAAATGGAGTATACAACCTTAATTCCTAAAGAGTAACTTTTTTCAGTATGTCATCCGCCCTACGTTTATGTGATGAAAAGTATCATTCTCCAGGTTCGTTTATGTGTTGAATAATATCCTCCTTTCCGGGATTGCTGGTCCCCAATGAGGCGTCTCGCCGGGTGGCGGATAGGAGAACGGTCACCAGATATGGTGGGTACCAAAGACCACATTGTGTTTTTCGTTTGTTTGGTTGGAAATCCAAGAGCGCCTGTCTCTTAATGAGTGGCTTGACCTGTGAAGAACTTTGACGTCATCCACAAGAAGCTGTCCCTGAGCATTGTTGATGAACTTTGGCGAACGAATCTCCTGGGCGTTTCTCCTCCTCTGAGCGGCAATTTTGTTTAGCTCCATTATTCAAGGTGTTTTGTCGAAGATCCTGTGTGGTCTGACATGTATTAGCAGTGGAAGAAGAAACTTCCTCCAATTCCTGATACAGGCTCTCCATTCTCTTTGCTTGAACCTGGGCGCACTTCTTCTTAGCAAGACTCTTGAGGTGTTTATATTTCAATTCCAGGCGAAGCATTTCTCTGTTGTTCGAGTCGGTCTCATTCCCACCGCTGCTGTAAGTGATCAGGTGCCTGCTTTCCTTGACGAACATGGTATTAAGGACGATAAGACCGTATGACTTGCAAACGTTTAGGATATCTTCACCAGCAGAGTTCCTAGTGCCATACCCCAGTCCACAATGGCAGTCTTCATAGTCCTCGTTAGATTTCTCGACATGTCCGTTCAAGTCTCCGCCTATAAACAAAAGCTCTTCCTTTGGTATCGCCTTGATGAGATTATGAAAATCTATTCAAAATGCATCTTTTTCTTTCTGCTCACACCCAAATTATAGTTTAATAAAAACTTTTAAACCACCTGATGAATTTTTATTTTTTTTTTAACGTTTTCTCAGATAGCCATCATTTTTGACGGGTCCAGGGGAAAAGCTGCTTAAGTCCACTTAAATCGATTTTGAAGATTTGAGACCAAATAGAGTTAGCGTGGCAATGGCGATGATTTTGAAGAACTATCATTGTTTTTTTTTTTTTTTTTTTTAAGTGAACACAATATCGGATGTCCTTAAAATGACTATACGATGTCACCAAAAGTTTAATTTTAACAAACAATGGACTTAAGTCCTTTTTCCCCTGTTCCATTTGTCTCATTTGTCTCTCTTTCCGTCTTCCTAATCACAATGTATTATTTTTTAACCGAAAATTATGGCATTAAATGAAGTATACAATGTAGACACTCGGGTAATGCGGTACAGTGACTTAATACGGGACCTATGCCCTCCCCTTCATAACGGTACATTGCAGGGCTGTGGAATCCGAAGAAAAGATCTGGCTATAAAGTTTTTTATTTCTTATAAGTTTTCTTCTGGTCGTGCGTAAACTTCCGAGGCTAAAGTCGCTTTTTTTTAAGGCAAGGAACTTCGTTTTTTGTTCTTATGTAAGCAAAATCTGTTAAAACGACTATAATTAAAAGTTGCTAACAGAGTTTATATTTTGGGAATCGAAAACCAAAATAGGCTAATGTGGTGTGGTAAGCGTACTTTCCACTTTTACCGACTTTTTTTTGCTTGAACCGTCTTGGCTCATATCAAACTGATGACCCAAAGAGGGATACACTACGACATTTAAAAAAAAAAAACTTAAGCTCATATTGTGGGGTGCTACGGATTTTTAGTGGATTTCTCTGCACATGTGTACCACATTACCCACCTTTCACTGGTTAAGCAATGTCATGTTAAGTTCTGGAATTGGCAGAACATGTTTTGTTTATAAATAAATGAAACGAAGGGAGAGTTTGCGCAAGGCAAAACTGTACAGCCTAGACCTTCGATCATTTGTATTTTTGTCGCTTGGGTATTTCTTAAATCTTGACCGTGACCCTTTAAAAAAAATAACAAAATACAGGCAAAATTGCTCCTCTCTCATTTGCTCGCTGGAATAAAGAGCAAATAAAGAGGAACATTTTACAAATTTAAAGTCAGAAAAGTTGATTGGGTGATGGAGCACCCCCGCTTTGAAAGCTAGAGCTTCTGACCCTATCCATGCGCTGTAAGAAAAGATAAACAGTCGACTGACACAAAATTTGTTTGAAGTTTGCTTCAAAGTTTCCTGGGAAAATCTCAACATATTATGAGAAACATATTTCATAATATGTTGAGATACGCAAAAAAAAATAGCAATCGTTTCGAGGAAGTTTCTTTTTACCAGTTTTATGAACTCCTAATTTTTATGCCCCCTGAAATAACTATAAAAAAATTTAATTCTTTATTTCCAGTACGAAAACGAGCATTGCATGCTGTTGGCTCTTCCGTGTGGTCGCGATCACGCAGACGTTCTCCAACAGTCGCGCAATTTACAAACCGGATTTATCACTTACCTACAACAGAAAATGGCGGCTGGAATAGTAAACATTCCTGTGCCTGGAAGTGAGCAGGCCGCCTACGTTGTCCACATATTCCCATCGTGCGATTTTGCCAACGAGAATCTAGAACGTGCAGCACCCGACCTCAAGAACCGAGTGGCTGAAATCGCTCATCTACTTATTGTAATTGCTACTGTGTAAAGTGTAATACCCATCACACATTCACAGGGTGTGGCGCTCAACTCGGCCCAACAGGTAACCCAAAACTTACACTGAATACGTAAAAAAAACAACTGGAACTAAAGTGTCACTCTACCGGACTTGAAAAAAATACGAATGTAGTTAGAAAAAGGCCCAACAAATTCAATTGCAACGTAAGATACATACTCTCAACAAATCCATGTGTATGTAGAAATATTATGTTGAAACAAACTAGGACGAATGCACTCGAACACCAAAAAAATACGCTAGACTAAGACAAAAACAAAAAAATATCTGATTAAAAACCAGTAGCAGAAGAGTTGAAGAAGAAGAACTTGTAATTTAAATAAAAAAACACACACACGAAAGAGAAGCATATAAATATATAAATATGATAAATAATAAACAAACCTAGTTAGCTATTCATAAAATATTACAAATTAAAACAGCAAAATGTAAAAATAAATAAATAAATTAACGCAGACTATAAAAAATTAATGTATTTAACTATATAAAGAAAAATTCTTTTTTTTTTGTATTTTAAAACGGGAAAATTTTGCTAATTTGGATTTATTTTTAAAGCGAAAGTAAGAAAATATAATTTAATTTGTATTTAAATGTTTTTCTTTTTTTATATAAATAAATAGGTTAAAATAATAAAAGAAACACACACACAAGCGATAAAATAATATTTTTTTTATTTGATCTCAATATTTGAATATGTATAAATGTTATCCACTATATTCCTTTTTCCCCGCCCTTAACTTATATAGAAAAAAAAAAAAACAAAATACAAATGTATGTTCTCTTTATTTTTTTTTTTTTAATAATTAATTTTGTTTTTTAAGTTTGAACATTATTTTATTTAATTTTTTACTGTAATTACAAATAATAATAAAAAAAAAATCAAAGAAATTGTGTAAATAAGAAAAGTGAGAGGGTTTTTTTCTTTTTAGATTTGAAAAAGAAAAGGAACGTAGATAAAAGTAATGCGCTGTCTGTTTATTTTTTTTTACTAAAGCAAAACAATATTTCTACTGATTTACATAAATTAAAATTTATTTGACTTAGATTTTTATTTAACTTTTAACATCAGTATTTATTAACTGAAGTTGATGTTGTCAGGATATCAAAAGGAAAAAAAAAAAAACAAAAGATAAGACAAAACATATTACTGGCAAGCAAAAAAAAAGATTTCGTGACTCAGAACTTTTTTCAAGTCAATGATTTGATCATGTTTAATCAAAAAATATAGTAAGCAACCGTTTAAGCATACAAAAAAACTTATATTTAAAGGGAATCACTAGGGCAGGGGTCGTTTTAGCAAGGAAAAGATGCTGTGACCAACCATCAAATGTCAGAATTTAACTAGTGTTAAAAAAATATTGGTGCAATTGATAAAATTATACTACACGTTACTGTTTTTCACTTTTAATTTTGAAATCATCAAATGTCAAAGCATTTTCAAAAACCTCAATATGACAATTTAGTCGAAATTCCTTTGATGTATTGACATTTATAAAAATAACCAAACAGACTTCGAAGTATGTATTTTGAAATTCTTAAAGGCGGTTGAAAGTACATGCCGGGTATTGGTTTCTAGTTATACTTGACACCAGATGTTGAATTCTGAATCCTTCAATCGTCAGAGGATGGCAAATCCTTCTTCAAATGTTCGTACTAAATAGTACGCCCTTCGATCCGCTACTTTCTAAAAGTTTCATAAAGTAAAAAATTGTGGCAACCATTGCAATGGGTGACAATTGGTAAAGGTTGCAAATTCCATTTGTCTGTTCGTCAGTTGCAATGACCTGAAAATGTATGTTGCCAAAATGACAGGTGTTAAAAAGTACTACAAATGCCCATAGCAAACTACAAAGAACACAACTTCCAAATTTATAATAATAAAATGTGGACAGACTTCAGTCCGGTTGCAGCTGATATATTCTGCTCAAACTGCTTTTTATTTCCTTTTGCTTTAAAATGAAATCGAAAAAAAAAAATTTGCAAACAAAAAAACAAATCTCTTGAAAGTTTATCCTATTCGACATCACTGTTAAAAGTTAAAACTTGTAATAAATTTCTTACACTAAATAACCTACAAATAAAAAAATTTCAAAATACTAAAATTGTTTTACGATTTCGGACAGTTTATTCTTTTTAACAAAAAAATAAAAAACATTTTTATTGAAATCAAACATATAACTCATTGAATCAAAAAAATAAGCAGCGAAGTTTAATATAAAAAAATGTGTAAAATATTAATTTAAATAATTTGAATTATTGTACAGTTTATTTCTTTTTATTTGTTTTCTTATGTCATAAGTATTTAAAAATTAAGTTAATTGATTTATTTTTTTTTAATCATCTTTCTGCCAACAATAAATAAAATATTGATTCTACCGGAAGCTATTAAATAAAGCAAAAAAAAAAATACAAAATTTTATCGCAATTTATTTTTCTTCGTATTCAAAATTTTAAATATGTATGGAATAATAAAAAAAAATATTAACTAAACAAATAAAAGGAAAAAAGAAAATTCATGTGTATACAGACGACTTTTTTATTAAAAAAAGAATTAAAACAAATAATTATGATAAACCGCAGCAACTAATATTAAATAGACAACAAAATTTGAATAGCAAATAAATTGAAATAATAAGAAAAGAAGAGCGTAGTTAAAGTGAAAAACAATGGAGAAAGGTAATTAAACGTAGATGTAGAAAACACAAAGAAAATGTTATACAAATAATATAAATATATATATATACATGCAGACAAAATAATTTAAAGAAAAAAACAAAAAACGTTCATAATGGTTAAATAAATTAAATTAACTAATTTAATTTAGCAACATACAAAATGGATATATATATATAAATAAAACTAAATATGTATTAAGATAATTATTAAAGAAAAAAATACAAAAAAAAACAAGCAAACAAAAATATTTTAAAGTTATGAAAAAAAAACAAATAAATATATCTATATATAATATAATCTGTAAAAATGAATTTAATTTTTAGGTATTGCATATAAATATAGAATATTATATTATTATTATATTATTATTACTGAAGAACTAAAACAAAATTAAAAGAAACAAAAAAAAAACACAGAAAAGAAAGAGACGAAACAAAAAAAGAAAAGTATGGAAAACTAATAAAACGCTGTAAATAGTAATATAAAGTCAATGGAATAAAAAGAAATAAAATATGAGAAAAATGAAAAATAATAAATTCAAACAGCTGATGTTTTATTTTCATGGAAAATGTTTCCTTTTTTCAGAATCTTACTGGCGGAACCTAAAATGGAGAGACTTCACATGGCAACAAAAGGTATTAATTTGAAGAAAGGTGTAGACGAAGGATCACTCTTATTACAGATCATATTTTTACCTTTTCAATGGCTCAACGCAATGCAAAGTATTCCGTTTTGAATTTTTTAATAGTTAGATATACGAGCGGCGTTTCCTTGGATGGTTGTTGTGATTTGTGAAAGTTCTCACTTCGACGGAGGGCTGCCCTCGATTCCCAACTTACTTTTATTATCAAAGCTCTGCAAAGGGGTTCTGAAAATATAAACTCCGAGAGTAAAATCTGTCTCAAAAAAGCTTCTTGGAGAGCCGTCCGCACCAGATCGTCACGTATATTACGTTAATCAGATTACAGATAGTTTTTAACAAGACCCTTAGACCTAAATCCTTAGAGCCAATGATCGCGACCGAAAGGCCGAAGATAAGTTTGATAATATTAAGGTATTATGAGATTTCCCACATTCTGTGGGGTGTTTTGAAGTGTAAAGTCCATGCCAATAACCATGGTTACACAAAAAATTTAGGAGCCCAAACATAACATTGATTGAGCCAGTGAGCGATTGATTTACTTAATCTTTAAGGAAGCAGTCATTTATGATTTTGACCTTAAGTTCGTCGCGGGCTATAGTCAGGATGAGTGATGTTTGCTCCATTCATAGACTCATTAATCCATAAAGTTCTACATTTATTTCACAATAAAGATGTATGTCTTTAAATAAGGGGAAATTTCGATGCTTGCTATTGGCCCATATTTTATTTTGATTAATAATTTCTATACTATTCTAAGGCCTGGGATGCACGACGACGTAAAATGACCGAGGTTTTTTAAAGACTGTTAGAGCTATAATTGAGAGCGACAGATGGGCATGATCTTGTAACTTCTAACAGGAAGTCATC
Organism: Neoascia interrupta; assembly: GCA_947623515.1. Lineage (NCBI taxonomy): Eukaryota > Metazoa > Arthropoda > Insecta > Diptera > Syrphidae > Neoascia > Neoascia interrupta. The sequence goes on from OX392462.1 coordinate 198,618,361, forward strand.
TTGCATGCAAAAAAGAGGCGAAATGCGGAAGTACGGAATTTTTAATTCCAGCTGGTCCGATGGCTTTCAAAGGCTTTCTCAAAGTTCTGACTAAAGCGACAACTATCAGCTTGTTCAGCTTTTTCACTTTTTTGTAGTAGTTAAAAGAGAAACAGGTAGAGGGGGCTTCAGGGTTGGCACCACATCGGTCATTAACCTTAGAGTGCTATCGCGTGTGTTTCGCTAAACAGTGTTCGCGGTAATCATCAGTGGGTATAACGAAAACAAGCGTTCTCTCGGCTTGAGGCGAGCCCTCATAATATTTAACACGAAAAACAAAATTGACACCTTATGGACTTTACAGATAAACGTTGATTGATTTACCGAATTATATTTAACAATTATTGTTTAGCAATAATTGTTTGTTAAACGGTTATTATTTAATTTGATTCGTTTATTCAATAACGTTTATCTGTAAAGTCCATAAGGTGTCAATTTTGTTTTTCGTGTTGTTTAAAGACTTAACGTAGTTCAGTGTTTTAGAAATGTCGCTCACAATATTTGATTAGAATTTCTGTGTTTCACTTTAACAACGCAGTAAAAAACATAAGCATCACATAAAAATTCAGTTCTTGGAACATTTGTTGAAGACCATGCCCCATCTTCTGTGTAATTGTCCCGCTCTTTCGACCTTGCAATAAGATAAACCCTAGGTGAATACTTCTTCGAAGATTTCAACGATCAGATAATGAAGATATTTCTATTTTATTATCTTATATTTATTTATAAAAGAAGTTTATTCTTCTCGACTTATAAGAAGATAATTAGACTTATTTAGATAATTAAAACTTATTTAGAAGATAATGAGTTTCGTCTCAGGGTTAATTTGGTTAAAGCCCTAAATTGCGAACCACACATTCCCCTTATTCCACTCGGGAACTGGATCGTAGAGTACCGAGAACCAACTCCAAATCGCCGCCTCCTTCCTCCCACCCTTAAGCTTCTTTCTCTCAAATGACTGATCTGGTACGGGCTCACACCGAACTCGGTAGAGCATCCTCTCCACCCCTCAGGGGAGCACCATTACATATTCTCCTTGGCGAAGTCGTGCTACTGCGGGGAGTTTTTCAAGTTTGCACGCCAAGAAGCTCTTTTTGATCTGCGTAACTCTAGGTTATATGTGGTTAATTGGATTTGTATTGTTCCCGGAGCGTTTGGCTTTATTGAAAAGCTTCCTCACCCTTTTCCGAATAGTTTCTAGGTTTTCATTCCACCATGGTACGCACCTTTTTACCACGGTGCGCTTGACCTTACAGCTATTTTTAAAAGATGAGAGAATGATGTCATTCGCCGTCATGAGATCAGCCTTGACCGCTAGGTTTTCGCGATATGTTCTCCAGTTTGTAAGCCTTTTATCATATCGGATCGGCGCGTGCTCCATGTTGCATCTTAATCTGAACTTTATGTGCATATGGTCAGATAAAGATGCCTCATCCGAAACGTGCCAATCCTCTACAAAATTTTGTAAAAACGGAGACGAGAGAGTAAGGTCTAAAACTTCCTCTCTTATACGGTTTCTAAAAGTGGGTTTGTTACCTTTATTTAGAATTTGAAGATTATTACTATAAATAAGATCTAGAAGTGACTCACCTCTTTTGTTAGTATCTCGGCTGCCCCAAATTGTGTTGTGTGCATTGGCGTCGCAACCGATGATAAGGTGTACCCGCATTTTGTCGCAGTACTGGACCAGTTCCTGTTTAACTGTGGGAGGTGCTTCTTCCATGTCTCCTGCGAAGTACGCCGACGCGCATACAAACTTGTGTAGCGCCCGGCCGTTGAGGCGTTCAATTTGAACCGCCACCAGGTCCCTGCTTAAGAAACCTGGAATTGGAGAGAAATTTATATCTTTCGAAATGGAAAGAGCTGCCCTAGGTCTAAATTCACCCTTGGCACAAATTAGCTCTCTGGTTTTACTTTCTAAGCCAAAATATCTTACCAATCTTAGCCCATGGCTCTTGTATAAGACCAATAGCGATGCTCTCTTCAGCGCATCGCTGGCTAAAGGTGTCCCAGGCACCCATAGCCCGGTGCAGGTTAGCCTGCAGTACGCTTAGAAGCGATGTCATTTACGTGCGTACTCAGGGTTTCGTACTCTATAGAGTTTATTATCGCCTCTACGTCGCACGACACCCTGTTGAGAGGCACCGCTTCTGTTGCCCCTCGGTCCCCTGTCTGCACGAGGACCACTTTCTTTCCTACCTCCAGCCCGATCCACATTCAGTTTTTTCCTGAAGCGATTTGAAGCGATTCGGGTTGGGGGTAGTGCCAACTCCAGCTTTGGCGCTCTGGGACGCTGCTTTGTCCGAGCTTTTGAGGATGAGCTTAGTGGATCCAAAACGGCATTCTACCATGCCCTTCACCTCAATGAGCCGCTTCATAACGCTTTCATTAATAGCTAAAGAACTCTCCAATAGCAGAACTCTCCACGTTCTAGTGTTGAGGTCTTTGTTCTGGCCATCGAGTGTTGCCAGAATTCTATCGCTAGCTATCCCGGTACTTTGTGGGAAGAAACCTCTGCTGATATGAGGTTTCGGAAAATCTTCCTTACCTACTAGCATCACTTCCAACCCACATTTCTCCTTTAGCTTGGCGAAGTTAGTTTTCATCCACTCTGCAGTAGATGCGTCCGCGCAGACTAACATTAGCCATCCGGCTTTGAAAGTTGCACCGCGGAGCGCTGGCTTTACTTCTGCATCACGCAACTCAATCGTGATGTCTAAAATCCTCTCTTGAATTTGGACCATTTGTCCGTTCGAAAGAGGATTGCGATCGACATCGGTCGGTACGACGCCCCGTCTGACAAGGCTCGCTATATTGCTATAGGGGACTTTGCCAGCGGTTCTTCTCCCTGTACAAGCTCGTTTCGCTTCGGATTGGGGAGGGGTGTTGTCCTCGGATCGCGTACGCTTTCCATCAGAACTCTTTACCGCTCCTTTTTCTTTTGCGTAAATCCGGGGTAAACGGGATTGTCAGTCGCCCGTGGTCTACCCGTATAACCACAGGAAGGCTATCTTGAAATCGGAGGTCGCCTGGTATCCGAAGCTCGCAAACTCGAGACTAAGCACCCTCTTAGCCATGCATCCCTCGGCGCTTGCTGTTCCACCATTAGATTAGGGATTTGCTTGACGGAGGTCTACTCCCCCTATGGGTGTTCTTTACTGACTGATTGGACGTAGTCCGTTGCCTCAAACCCTCATCCTTTACCGGGCTTGGGTCCGGCAGTCTACGTACTAAGCCAGTTGCTATGACGTAGCCAGGCGGATTTTTTATTAATTTTAATGCACAGTTTGTAACACAGTGAAATAATCACCGTTGACCCCTAAGACCTTTTAGAGATATGATTGAGTAGACCGAAAGGTGAATCGATTAACCCGTCCGAAGGCTGTCCGTCTGTACGTATGTGTGAAGTTTTTAGGTCTTTAAAATTAAGTTTGGACGCTAAAACTTGGAGTGCATCTTTGTTCTCATTTTGTACAAAGTGTGAAAATTGGTTAAATCCGCCTTTAACAATCCCATCTTTGCGCAACCTTTTATAAAAGAGATCTTTCATTGTGCTTTCGATTTTATTTCGTAATTATATACAAAAATATCACATAAACTTATATTAAGAGTAAATCTAAAATATTTAGTAGGTAGTTTGTATTTCAGCAACGATATGAAGCGCTTACCCTCCCAGACTTTGGCTGCGACAGCTCCCTCTCAAACGGGCAGCGTATTGGTCACTCGGCTCTTGAACATTTGTCCGAAGAATTTCATCCCGGTTGCCCCGCCGGGCACGGTTCCCAGAACCATAAACAATAGTGCTATGATTTGCGCCACCGCAAACAGCACCGTCAGCGCAGTGCTTTGGGCGAACAAAGCACAGTATAACGTGGCAATTAGGCATGTTGTGTAGGAGGCTGAAACTACCAGTCTTGGCTTTGAAAACATCTGCTTGAAAAAGGTTGTGAAACCCGATAGAAAGCAAAAACTGGAAGGTAGTCAATCGGTTAGGAACGTGTACAGTCAATGTGTCGTAATTTGTTTTACCTTAAAATAAAGAACACACTCCCCAGGGTATAGAGAAGCGCAAACTTCCTGGCCTTCAGGATGAGAACTGGTATGTAGAATGTTGAAATCGTTATGCAAAGGGCTCCCATTCCAAGGCATGCAACAAAACCAACGATTCTCTGCAACCGAGACTACAAAGAAAGCGCGGTGTCACAATCATTTTCACCAATAGCCACGCAAAACACTAATAGTCACCAATTTGGGGCAGCATGTGTCTTGGGTCTCTTTGAGCCAGCTATTCGCTTCGGGAGTGGCTTCGGATCGCGAAAAGAGTTTACCAAATTCAGGAACTTTGATATCGGGCATCTTGATGCCGAAATTCTTTTTTTGGTCACTCTGCAACAGGAGGTATTCGTCCAGATCTTGCTTTAAATTGGCCATCTTCACGCTTGGCTAGGATTCTTTGGGGTTTTCTTAGATAGACGGGATAACTACTATGTTTTCATGAATACAATTGTATTGTATTAAGCAGGAAAACAAAAAGCTTGCCACGAATTAAAGTTATTTTTTATTTACTATCGGAGGATGTTTTGTGGTGAATGACTGTTTTACCTGAGCCTGACTGGATGCTGTCAAATTGTTTCTGGAATACTGTAGTAGATTTTAAAAATGTGACATCGTCTGATAATTTTTTCTTTTTACTGTACTCGATAGGGTATGCTTTCGCGCTTCAGTAAAAATATATTTTGTGTCCTCGTTTTTGGTCGCGACACTCACAATCCAAACGTAAATTTAGCCAAATGTCTGACATTTTCACAAGAATGCCAAGTAAATTAGCGCGAGAAGCATTCAGTCATATTTTGTTGGCCGTACGTCAAAAGTGCTGCTATATGCTTCAATGCTCGATTACATTGAATGCCTCAGTTGACATTTTTATCTGTTAAAGATGTAGGTATTTATTTCATTTCGACAGGTCGGTATAACAAGACATTCAGAAAAATCACGATCAGACTGCATGATGCTAAATGCCAATAAAACTACTCACGGGAAAAGAAAAATCTAACCTTGACAAGCGGAAACCATAAATAATTAATGCATATAACTATGTGTTATTCAGTAATTTATGGTTTGAGGCGTCACTGTTCTGAGGCCAACGTAGAGTTGTTGATGTACCTACTCTGTTCGCGGGACATTTAAAGCACATTAAAAAAAATATATTTACGAGGACTTTGAACTGAAAAGGATTGATGAAGTTATCAAAATAAATATCTATGTTGATTTTGATCGACTTCTGTCTTCAATTATTATAAGATATGCTTATTGGGCAAATGAGATTAAGAAACAAAGCTTATTTCATAATTTTCTACTATTCGTAAATCTTTTGTTGACATATTCTCACGGGGGTGAATCTTAATTGTCGCACTGAAATAATGTATGAAAAGGATTTCGTTGCTATTGACATTCACATTTCAATGATTCAAAAACAACTGGAACTGCCAGAGCCAGCAATCCACATTCTAACACAACATGAATTCACTTCTCGGTATCAACTTCTCTTTTAGTAATTTTACTCTGGAGTGGAAATTTCGATTCCAGAATTTGATTGCCAATTTGCTATCGGCAGATTGGAATGGCAATTGAATGAGTGGATGTGTTTAATTTGAATCTTGACATCAGAAAAACGTGTCTTATGGCCTTTACGGTTGGTCGTCCGGGATCGTTCTGGACTCTCCTGAAATTGCTTTTATGGCACTCGTGCGTGTGACAGTCCCTCTTCTCTAGAGATAAGAAATTTCGTCCTGAAACCAGAAGCATGCACACTACCATACAAGGCATGTGTCAACTTGGATAAGAGATTTGTATATGTCACACAGACTTATGACCTTTTTGGTTAGTTGCCCGGGAGACTGACTCTCCTGAAACTGGGGTGGAATCGGCTAAGGTGATCTATGATAAGTGATGTCACAAATCACAAAAATTCGTCTGCGTAAACTGTGATCATCACAATTTTCTTGTGACAGCTCCCGATCAATCACCGTCAAAATCAGCTGATCACCAGTTTTCAAACTTTCTGGTAATGTGGTGTTTTTGCCTACCCTTAGGCTGACTCTCTGCATGTACGAATAAGAATCAGTGTTCTTACATCAAGCCTAAATAAAGCGACGATTCGGAACAATATTTTTGTGATCACCTTACGCAGACGGATTATTTGGTTTGATCACATTGACTGTCACAAAATGTGAAAATCACAGATCACCATAGCCGATTCCACCCCTGTTTTCTTGGACTCGTTTAACAGTTTCTCTTCTGGATAGAAGAGAAATTCTTCTGGTTTTGAATCCAGAATCAAAACCAGAAGCAAACACACAATCATACATGTGTGAATGCTAAGTGGGATAAATGTCATTTGTCCCCTGTAGAATAGCTTTTGCTTCACAAATTCAACGCTAGACAAACTTCGAAAATTTAGGAAAACGTGTTTGGCTGTTCGGAGAGAAGCCCCAATCCGGGAGAAGAACGCCCTAATCCGGGATCGCGAACCAAAAAGGCCATTAGTGACCGACGAAAACATTGCACAAAGGTTCTTCAAATTGACAATGTCGAATAGTGTCAAGAAGTGAGAACTTCTTCTGAAACTAGAAAACGTTTGGTTGTCACACCCATTCTGCTTAAATTTAATGTCAAACATGTACAAAGTGGTAAAAGTGCTTAAAAGCTTAACACCTTTTATTTAAACACTTGACCCATTTAAATATTTTTGTCTTTATTTTAATCCTCGATTTCTCCCATGAACATGTTCTTATCACTAGATGCCGACAGAATAATCGGCTCCTTTGGATGGAAATCTACGTCATTAACGCTGCCGTTGTGACCTGGCAGTTTGTACAGAATACGACGACTTGTGGTGTCCCAAACATACACGTGACGGTCCGAAGACCCGGCCGATATCTAAAGACGACAATCAATTATACAAGGCAACAATAGATTTAGCTTTGCCAACTCACCTTGCTACCATCCGGTGACCAGGCGCACCTCAAAAGGTTCTTCTCAAAGTTATGCTGATTGCCATTGAAAATTTTCACACACCTCTCTCCCGAGACGTACGGGCGAATGTCCCAGATCCTAAGCGTATTGTCCATGGAGTTGGACAGTATATACGAGCCATCTGGTGATAGTGACAGTCCAGTAATAGTGTCCGTGTGACCGCGCAACTTATAGACAACATCGTTGCGGCGCAAATCCCAGATCTTGATGTCATTGTCGATCCCCCCCGAGATAACTTGCTCACCTGTGTCGTTGTAGCACGCAGCAGTCACCTGATAGTTGCACTCGAAATTCTGCGCTGGGAATTTCTTGCGCGCATCCCAAATCCGAACAGTACGATCGTCCGAGCCTGAACACAGCATTTGCACACCTCGCCTCGTACCATGAACCGAATTCACGAAAGTCGTGTGACCCTTAAGGCGACGTATCCTTGTGCCCGTTACAATGTCCCATATCGCCAGTGTTTTGTCCGTCGAGCAGGTGTAGATGTTTGCACCATCTGTGGAGAAATGCGCCTCCATAACGGCTCCCGTATGACCGGACATGGCCATTATATTCTCACACTCCCCATAAACATTCCAAATATCTAAAAAAAGGAAGAAAGTTAGTCATAAGACACGAGAACAGCATGAAGATGATCCCTTACAGATTTGCCTGTCGTAGCCCGAGGACATAAGCAGATCGCCGTCCGGATGGAATTCACAAGTGAAAATCTCTCCTTGGTGGCCTTCTAATAACATAATGGAAGCAAATAAATTGGAGGTTCTTTGTACACCCTAGAAATAATAGAAATTTTAGAGATTTTCAACGAATCCGCAAAGCGTTCTTAGGTTACCGCTTCCAGCAGGGCCTTGTCTCGATTTGTGTATGCAACGATGTCATGTTTCGAGCGCTTGTTGTCCTGGGCTAGTACGACGCTATTTGATACACGTTTAGTTCCCATTTCAGCAACTTTCAGTAAATATTTAATTGTATTTGTCGGAGTAAATAAAAATGCTTCAATGAACCCTAAACGATTGGTAGTCCCTTACGTCAAGTTTGACAGTCCGCTGAACTGTAAATCAGCGTTCTGCTTTTTTTTTAGAACAAATAACGTACTAGATCATCGCATTTTTGATATCAATTTTAGGGCCGGACTACATTAAATATGGAGACTCAAAAGGGAAAGTGTTCTCAAATAAAAAATAATTTTTTTGATTCATTTTCTCTATGAGCTATGACATGGCCCTTATAAAGACAATTTTTTGAATGCCATAAAATTCCAAATCGCGAAAAATTTCGCATTTTTGAAACACACCTTAGATTAGACTGCATGCCATTTTTGGCATATTTGACGCAAGAAGAAAAAACATTTGCTACCATTTTCCCTTTAGATAAGTCAAATATGCCAAAATGGCATGAAGTCTTTTATTGACACGTAATACGTTAATTAGCAAACAAGAGGCATTTGCAGCATTTTCGTGCTTGTCTAATCGTTCAGTCTAATCTGAGCTTAACTCAACAGAATTCTTCGACAAAATGTCACTTTTCGTCAATTATTGGCGTAAGAAAAAACTTCGTTCATAGAGTAACCCTAGAGTAAGATTTTTAAAAAATATACAAACATCAAACATGCATACATCTATGGCGTAAGCGGAGACCATACGCCACGTTATTAGAAAAGTTAACGTAAGGCAAACCCTAAACATTAACCTAATACACATTATAATAACATTTCCATATCTTAATGGTATCTAATCAGGTATAGCTAAAAATCTTTGGTATAGCTAAAAAATCTCAAGTACCCATATTTATTTCGTTTTGTAAATGAAAAACGGCTGTAGCTATTCGCGTTATTTCGTTTCGTAAATGAAAAACAGCTGTAGCTATTTCGATGTGACGACCAGACATTGCTATTTCACACCACAGTATGTCATTGAGAAATGACTCAATTAAAAGCATAATGCTAAGTTGATCTCTCCTTTTCCAGTACAAAACACTTTCAGCTCAACTTTTAATCTTCATACGTTAATCTGATTTTTGTGCGGTGGAAAAACCCTATTAGTCATGGCTTCCTTATAATATTGAATTATTACAGCTTTTTATCAACAGCATCAACAACTTACGTTTTATGGGTGCATCTTTAGGACTTTCTTTTTCAAGTGACAAAAATGTCACCAACGACAGTTCAAACTACAGATAATCTCGAATGAATTATGAGAACGACAGACGCAGACATTTTGTTCCTATTGTAAGGATTTTAAGTGTGCTGATAAAACTTCACCTGACAAATGAACTATGTAAGACATGAGATGAAATTCACACTCCGACAGATGACGGCAAAAGCTAAGAATCAAAACCATCAATTAATTTTAAGGCAGCTTATGACATCATTTATAATGACGTTTATTAACATTTTCTTAATGATTCATAGGGTCTGTTCCTTAAACTTGACAATTTCAAAACAATTGGTCGTGCTTTATATCTCTGGAGGTAATCAGTTCGAAAGTGATATGCAAATTCACAAGGTGATGCGATTGGATCATTAAGACCCACTTTTTCAGTGCGGCATCTATCTAGTTTCAACAAAACCAAAGTTGACTAAATTCAAATCAATACATGAGTTTTACACTGAATACCGATCTGAGTTTAACCTCGGTTTAATTCGGAAAATTTGAAGAATAGTTCAACTTTCTTTGCCTGTTTCTTTTATGGTCAATGAAAGTTGCCTTGCGAGTTTCTGTGAAATTACATTTGAGCAGAATCTCTAGAACAACCAGTTCTATGCCCATTTCTTCTTTAAAAAGTGACAGTAGATTAGAGATTAGTAGATTAGTAGATTAGAGATTCGAAGAGTCCTACTATTTTTTGACGAAGTTAACTTTGTACTGCGGTTATTCAAGCTTTTCTAAATTGTCGAGAGTTACAGCTTTGTGTAAAAGTTTTATTTCAGACTTGCAATTTCCATGTACATGTGAAAATGTTGCTCTGACGAAATGTCAAACTAAATCCTGTCTTTGGCCGATGTGAAAACGCTCAGAATTATTTGAAATATTTTTTTGTAGAAATTTCAGTTTGAGGGTGTGGTTCGATCGTATGAATGTTATGCTTTTGGCATATTTCTGCTTTATGTAGTTATTTATTGAATGAAGAGAGGCCGTCCTACTTCAGGAATCATCTGATTCTCGAAGAAATTGTTAACCAGAAAGATTAGCATTTTTCCTTTACAACATCATTTGTCCTGTCAAGTATATTTTATTTATTCCAAGTCAATTTGACATGAATGCATTTTCCTTTTGAGGGCATTAAAGAATAAATAAAGGGAAATCTATTAATTATCGTCCTTTTCTATTTCAAGTCACCATTGCAATGGTTGCTCGAAAAGAACCAAAAGTGTTTTAAAACTAAACGTTATTTGCATTACCACACAAATGAAGGTGTGTGCCAAAAACTAAGTTTTGTACATCCTAAAGAGGCTCAAGGAGGCCGGGCTTCATTTGTGTTTTATTCATGTCTGCACTAATGAACATCTATACTCGTACCTACCTGTTGAAGAGATAAAGAAACTAACAGGGGTGTGGCCATAAATGACATTGTGGATTAGGGTAATCCATCCCTATATGCGAGTTGGTAATTAATGTTTTTGTTGTACCTACCTACCTACCTAGGCGCAATTGGTTCAAAGTCGAATTGCACATACGCATGTAATCTATCTTTTATTGGTATTTAGGTACAAATTTTTATGTGTATTCTTTTCCGTATCGGAAAAACCCACAAGCACTTAAAGATTTTTAGTCTGACTGCGTGTGATTTGAATATTCCTATTTCGGTATATAAAATTGAGTACATTTTGTCCCTTAGTTGCATTTGAAGTCATCGTCTAGCTGGACAAGGATCAAAAAATAAATAATTAAAAGTTGACTTTAAAGTTTAATAAAACAAATTTCTTAAGTTGACCGCACATTCAAATATTTGACCTAAATGTTTGTTTCAAAATAATCCTAGTAGTAAGGATCTACTATTTTAGAGTCTATTTCGTGACAAGATGACAACTTTTTTTTCCTCGTCTACCAAACCCTTGTATTCACAAGTGGCTCGAGGCTCTTTACACAATGGCCCCAAAAACAACGAATACGAGTTCTCTTCAGCGGCTAGTGTTCGAAGTGGGGAAAATCGGGACAAAGGTGGAAAAAATGGAAGTGCCTCTCAGGTTGATAAAACCTCCGACCGATTTCATGTCGATCGTCATAAGCTACAAAAGATGATAAAAACCGAAAGTGACATACCCGGAGTGAATCGAGCTACATCGTATTTCGAAAACATCATGAAGACCACTGAAACGCACATCGCCTGGCCACAAAAGCTTCAGATCGAAAGCAAGAGGGACCCGTGTATTCAAGTTTATGGAAAGCCTGACGACGTCACGTGGGCTAAAGGACTCATATTGGCCAGCCTCGACAGAAAAGCCCCCCCATTAAAACTCAAAATGGCGATTGCAAACACTGATCATCTTTTCATTCTCGGACGTGGGAATAATAAGGTCATACGCATTATGGACGAGACCGACACACACGTTCAGTTTCCCGACATGAATCAACGCAACGTCTTAAGGAAAAGCAATCAAGTGATGATACATGGAAGTCTTAATGGCTTAGAGCAAGCAAGAGCCTTGTTGCGCGCTGCATCCCCGCTCTTGATGTCCTTCGAAGTTCCAGTCAATCAACAGCCTGCTTGTATTAAGCTTGTGGAGACCAAGTTTAAAGTTCAGGTCAAGTTATCCTCAATGTCAGCATCCAATCTTTGTTCAATTCTGATCAAGGGCTCCACGAAGAGGTCTGAACAAGTAAAAGAAGCAACAAGAGCCTTGGTGAACTCGACATTTGGAAAGTATGCGAACAAAATGCTGGTAAGCGTTCAACTGGAAATAGCTCCACAACATCAGGAAACCGTGAAGGGAGAGGACAGCAAAAACCTTATGACTATTATGGAGAACACCAAAACGAAGATATTCTTCCCAGTGCTATCTATGAGGGGAAATGCAAAGCAACGATCTCAAGTCATCATAACTGGAAACATCGATGGAGTCTTAAGAGCTAGACAGGAATTAATGGATAACCTTCCGATCGAATTGACGTTTGACATCCCTAGCGATGGCCAAGGTAGGGCCACCGAAATCCTCGACCTTGGCACGAAGTATGGATTCTGCATAACCATCTCCCAAAAGGAACGAGATAACGCAATAGCTGTTACTATCAAAGGAACAGAGAAACGTATTCACAAAATTTACGAGATCTACGATGAAGTTCTTAAACTACAATCAAGCAAGACGCCCAACGAAAAAACCCCAAAGTCTTACCTGTTTCTTGAGGGTGCTTATCAAGGCGCGATGCAATCACTGGCAAGCAATTACATGGACAGTGTAGCTAAGCGTACTAACCTTCAATCAAAGAGACAGTCGCTTCCAGCCAACAATTTATTGAAGGACTTCGCTCTGATTAATCTTGAACCGGAACAAGATCGAAATCTGGTCCCATACTCCCCAGATTCGGGCCACGGAAGTGATTACGGCAACCAAGAAGGCCAGTCGATTTCAATGGGTTGGAACGGTTTTCTCAGCAGGGAATTGGGTTCAAGAAAGCCCAGCGTTGCTTCCTCTTCAAATCAACCCGAAGATGAACCCTACTCGTACCAGCAGTTTAATTTGGGACTTAGTAGCAGCTTGAATATCGACTGTGAACCGGACGCCTTTTATGTGCCATCATCGATCATTTCTTCACCACTAGATGGCCATTTTGTATTTCCTTGACCACTCACCACGTTTGGTCTAGATGCTCTTGCCGAGGCTTTTGATAAAATTTAACTCATGTATTTGACCATTTTTGCAGAGCTAAATAATAATTAACTGAATGTGTTTGAAAATGACAAAAGTCAAGAATAAAAGTTTACTTTAGATATAATTTTTTTCTGGGTTTTTATTATTGGAATCTTTTTTTATTGTTTGTAAATCTTCTTTTATGAAGAAAAATATATTTTGATATTTAGCTCAAAAGGGGATGAGCTATATTTGCATCTACTCAAAGAGACTTTTATCTAAGGCCTTATTAATTTATAACTTCATGCTATTGATAACCGAGCCGCAGGAAATGTATCAACATCCCTAGATCCTAGCTTAGATTCTGACAGTGCTTACACTGAGGTAGAGCCATTACTAGGCACTACCTCATAGGAAAGTACGTAACTAGACTCGATGTACGTTGATGGGGAAGAGGAGAAGCCCATCCTCCCCTCCTTCGCACTTGTCTTTTCCTCCTTCAAAAAAGGAAACTGACCATTTTCAATCTCAATGTCATGTCAGGATAGGATTAAATAGAAATCGATTGGATTCAAGCTGGATAATACAGGTCATAACCTATCCTAACCTTAGTTTGCTTCTGTATCCGTTTTCCGTTATTGCGATTTTCATCCATTCTTCTATGAGACGGTAAGAAAACGTCATGTGTGCAATGTTTCGTGTGGACGATTGGAAAAGTCGGAATGCGATACCTGGTGGACAGTAGAGGAATATGTAAAGACCTGCAACAACGTCAAACTGAATATTTTGACTGTTTGTTGACTGACGAAAACTTCAATGCTGTTTTCCCGTCTTTGATTTGATTGGTCAGTTTTTGTTTATTTTCCAAGTGACAAGTAAATCAAATCCGGATGACAAACACGAAAATTTTTTGAAAGTTGACATTGTTGCAGGTCTCTACATATTCTTCTATTCTCGACTGGGGAGTTGCCTTCAATCGCCAATAGAGGCTAACGAATTGCCCGAATGACAGCAAATTTATTTTTGTCAGGGTCTTCAGCATCTTCGGTAGGGGCATGTGTACATATAAGGCTGATTTTTTAAAAAGTGCCTTTGAAGCGATCATAACAAGGTGAATACTAACCAACTTGAAGTGAATTACTTTTACCTTGAGGCGATTCCCCACAACTTAGCCGCATCGTAACTTATGCAGTCTTCTATAACAGCTAAAATGCTCTGACTTTTATTGCCTATTCTAGGCAATTTCTTTTCGTAATACATGAACCTATCCATCGCATCTCCTAAATTATATTAATTTCCGCAGGAGGACAGACTCAAGACTTAGAGCTCCTGGTGCAAACTCTCAAATCGTGGTCCTTAAACGTTCCGTGTATTCTTGTTAATTACGTGCTTTTATTGTTATTTTCCGAGGCTACTTGCTTCCTTTTTATAAAAAGTCTTTTTGGCTTGGCCGAGAAGTAGCCCCTTGTTGCACAACCCTCGAACTTGTAGGGGCAGATCCATGTTTCAATCCAAGGACAGCGGGCCAGGTGCACCAGAGTTAGAAACCCACTTTTAAGATGTTAAAGGTGCCGTTGACCCACTTAGAGGCTGTTTTACCTCATTTCTGCTGCAGTACTCTGACAAGCAGTGATAATCCTTAATAGGAATTTTTCCGCTGCATATGTCCACCCAGGGTGCAGCAAGCTAAGTCCAAGAGAGTATCAGTACTCGAAGGGTACCATGCAGAAATATCATAAGCACATCATGCGAAGTAACAATTACAACAGTGCCTACCTTCTTCCTACACCCAATCCTACACCCACCGGAATTCTTATGTTTAGAAGAATCTTGCAATATGGACTTCCAAACTTTGACAGTTGATGATAGCCATATTGTCAAATTCACTGCCATTTATTCTACACGCTTGTCGACAAACCGAAATTGTTGAATTTTGAACAATACCAATGTACCTACATGGGGTCCAAATATGTCATGGTGCATCCCGGAAAGTCCCTGTTTGGTGTGGATTTTGACATGGCGGAGTCATCGATCTATAATTCTTTGAGATTGACGTTAGTCAGACTATCACCGTCAACGGGTAGTGCCATACAACTTCTTTTGGTTTGAATTGAATAATAGCAAAGCGACACCAACGTCATGTGGTTCCAGCAGGATGGCGCTACGTACCGCACAGCTCATGCCACATTGGTAGTTCTGCATGAGCGATAGCGATACGAAGGCCGCAAACCCATGCAAACCAACAATGCCTATACCTTCGGTCAAATTTTATACGCCAGAGTCTTAAAAATAGGACATTTTGGAAGCGCACCACCAAGGGAAGCCGCAGTGTACATTTGCACGATGTTAAACATATTTCATGGATAATGGCATTGATATTTTATATCTGCTTTACACAAATACAGGATTTCGATCATATTTCTTATACCATTAATATAAATCTCTATTAAATCCTCTGCAAATCACGCGATTTAGCATACAAATATAAATCTTTTCATCATGCGACTCACGCTATTCACAAACCTATTTTCTTCACCTTTGTAACAGTTTGAGAATCAAAAAAGGAAACCCAAACTGTCCCTGTGCGACAAATCTGTCACAAGTACGTTTTTATTGTGATTTTTACAGCGAAAATCGTTTTCGCTCCTGGGAAATGACATCGCCACTCTCCGTTGAGTGTTAAAATGACAGAAACAGAGTATTCGTGTCAGATCTATCCTATATTTGTTCGGTAGAGCCACTTTGAGATTTATTTCTAATCGTCTCCCCCGAATTCTCTTTTAATTGCCGGTGAAGACATAGTATAACACACTTTTCTTTATTTATTTATTTTTGAAAATAGGAAGCGTTTATGAAAGACCGCATTATTTTAGAATTTTTTTGATGGTCTTACTTTCTCCAAGAAAATCAAACTTAGCTTACCACTTTCATATTTAAAATCTTTGTAGTTTTATTCAAATTTACGAAGAAACACAAAGACTCCTACAAGCTTAGCCATTTGAGTTCAATGTTTTCTAACACAGAGCCCCTTCGACTTCACATTCTCTTTTAGTTGGAAATAGTTAAGAAAAAACTTAATGTGGCGCTCCGGCCCGGAACATCTCTCGAGAAGAAGAGCACCGAGATTCAGGTCGTGCACCGTGCACGTAAAACAAAGAGTTTCTCAGTTAACTTCGACTGCCAAACTGGAGACGGCTAGCTAAAGTAAAAACTTTCTGACGAAGCTTATCTGTAGGGGCCCTGATCGACCCTGACTTGTAGCGCCACAAAGTAATTAAGTAAGTTATCGTCATAAACCCTTAAAAGAAAATTATGAACATCGCTAACGAAAGGTAAATTCATAAAAATGTCTTCATGAATACTCAAAACTCTTTTCCCTTTAAAACTGTGCAGCAATATTATGAATAATTTTTTGTTAGTCTTACTAAGGTGCTTAATATTTTAAATAAGGATTGTCGCCTTTGGACTGCCCGTTTTGCGAAATGTTTGCGTTAAGACTTCGACTCCAAGTTAGTCGTAAAATGCGGTACACGAATTTCCTTAAATTGCAGATACTTAAACCTGCAGTGAAAAAAAAATACACCGATTACAGCCTGGCCCGAGGATAATCCAAAACTGCATAATATTACCCACATCCTCATTAATTAGAGCCTACCTGGAATTGTATGCGCCAAAAAACCCTACCACCACGATTAAGGTTGACTAAGAGATAATTAAAGGAGCAATAAATCGTCACCTGTGTCAGGTAACGACAAATAGTATGCAAAAGAATTTAAGGGTATGCCAGGTACCTTTCTTTCAGTTTTTGATAAAGTTAACCCGACATGTCTGACACGTCCAACACATACTTTAATAACCAGGTAGATTGTTTTTGTTTGAGAGAGGTAATTATATAAACTGTCCTAGCGGTATGTCCTGTCAATTGCATTCAAAGTGTTAAGCAGTGCAGATCTTATTTGCCATAGTCAAGAAGTAGAGTAAAACTCTTCATATTGAAAGGCAACGCAACTTCATTATCAGTGAATTTCCCAGAGTTTTTCGTACAACAACAAACAGTCTTTAAACATTTTCAAAATGATGGAATCCTGTTCACCAAATGAAAAACCTTTATACTCCTATGTGGTAGCTACATCCCGTCTAGCTGAAAGACAAAGCTCAAGCGAAGCATCTTCAGAATCTCCATCATTGGCGGGTAGTGACAACGACAACGAAACAGTTGCTCAGAACCTAGGAGTCGCTAATTTAAGTCACCTTGGAGCGGAGAAGTTTCAAATCGACCGTCGCAAGCTGGAGAAAATGATCAAAACCCCGGGTGCAACTGAGGGAAAAAACAGTGCCGAGTGTTTTTTTGCAAATATTATGAAAACTACAGATACCTTCATAACATGGCCTCGGAACCTTAAGCTTGGTGCCAGAAGCAGAAAGGATCCGTATATTCGCATAGTTGGCCGACCAGATGACAACACTTGGGCAAAAGGTCTCATCTTGGCTAACCTGGCGACAAGGGGACCTCTACTCAAAATGAAAATGGCCATCTCAAACTTGGATCATCCGCACATTATTGGACGAGGAGGCTACAACATAAATCGTATCATGGAGGAGACCGAAACGCATGTTCACTTTCCCGATTCCAACCGACGCAACCTAGTGGAGAAAAACAATCAAGTGTCCCTGTACGGCAGCCCGGAGGGCCTGGAGCGTGCCAGAGTGTCGCTGCGTATGTCGACACCTTTGCTGATTTCCTTCGAAATGGCAATCCGAAGGCCGATGCCCAGGCACGATACACCGTTCGTTAAGAACATCGAAATGCAATACAACGTTAAGGTGATTTTCTTTTCATCGCCAAAGCCCAACGCTTACTTGGTTCTCGTGAAAGGATCAGAAGAAGAAGCCGCATACGTAAAGGAAGCTGTCAAAGTATTGATCAATTTCACTTGTGGTATTATGGCACCACAAACTCTCGTCAGTATTCAACTAGAGATGTCCCAGCAGTTGTACGATATTGTTACCGGGGACAACTCACTGCTAGTGAACATTATGGAGGTCACGCAAACCGCGATTTCATTCCCTATCCCATCTGAGATGAGCCAACACTCTCAAGTGACCATAATCGGCCACATTGACGGAGTCTACGAAGCCAAACAGCAGTTGCTTGGGTGTCTACCGATCGAAGTAACCTTCGATATTGTGGGAGAAAATCAAAGAAATACCGCCCAGATAATGGCGCTTGGCAACAAATATGGAGTAAAAATTACCATGCAATACAAACAACGGGACAACAGCATTACGATCACGATAAAAGCTATGGAAAAATTCGTGCATCACATCTACCAAGCCCAACAGGAGATTCTTGACATGCAGATTATCACGACAAACGAACCAGATGTTCCCAAGGCTTACTACCTTCAAGAGCCTGCATATCGTCAATCGCTCGAGAACAACATCAATAGTGATCAGAGTCAGTATGAGGGTGTTTTCACAGAAATTTGGGCACCGACTCAACACCGAAGGGACAGTAATTTCATGTTGGTCAGTCCGGCTCAACGTGCTGATACATCAAACAGATTCCCACCAGCAAATATCAATATGACCAATTCAGCACAATTGGATCAGCAGTTGCAGTCGGAAGCCCGTGCCATACTCACACCGGACTCGACGGACAGCAGTGAGGCTGGCTACCACAATGGAAGAAGATCTTGTGATTGGGTTGTTATGAAAGCAGCATCCGAGGACGAAGCCCGACACTTTGAGTGTGACTTTGATGCAGAGGATCTGGAAGTTGCAATGATATTTATGTCGTCACCAATAAACAATTTGCCACTGTTCCCAGCTGCCCCAGGATCGGAGAGGCAAGGTGGATGGTAGCCCTTGAATAACGATCTGCACACAAAGGACCCTTATCGTCTGGATTTGACATTAAAAATGATTAGACTTATTTGCAATCAAACACGAATAAATAAAAAAGCGTTTATTAAGTTTCAAAAAGAAATAAAGACTTTTATTATTAAACATAATGCAAAAACATGTTACTTTATTGTATCCCTAAACTTTTCTTCTATTAGAATTGAATTAGATTTTCTCTTTAAAAACGCTTTAGTTTTCATGGTTGCGATGCGACCTTATTTGGTAATGACAGAAAGTATTTATATACTCTAACCAAAATATTGTTTTTTATAGTCTCAAGTGTCTCAAGTTTTGAAAATATAAATGAAAAGGTTACAATAAAATATTTTTAAAAAGAACATACTTTAGTATCCACCACTGGAGTATCCATTTTATCGTTTACGTTGTAAAACGTCCTCTGACAAAAATATCCGAAGCAAAAAATATTGACATGCATCCAAAAAGATCCATGGGAACAAAATTATCTAAGCTTAGATGGTTGAGAGAAGCCATCGTTCACTTGAGTAGTAAGCATGCTGCCAACAGTTGCAAATTCCATACAGCAGTTCGCCACTCAACACTTTTGTTATAGTCTTTATTTTTGTTTCAGTTTTGGCCCTTGTCAGAACGGTTACTGCAGCTTCCTGTTATCTAGACTAGCTACTCGGGCATTCTTGATGGCTCGGTTCTGAAAAAAAAGCTCAATATGTATGGCCATTTCAAATCTGGGACTGGAACTCGGATATTTCCTTGGCTGAGTCATTGATAACTCTTACTGTAAAAATGTGGCCTTTTGCCTCTTTAAACTTCATCAAGATATTTGTATATTGCTTTGCCTTGAGAGCATTAAATATAATTTCTTCCCTCATGCTTATCATTAAGTAATGAGCCTTATACTAGAGCTGCCAAAACAGAGAGGTTGTAAATTTTATATTTTATACTTTCCAAAAAGAATTTGGGAACGTTTTGTTTAGCTAAGATAAAAACAACAGTGACTTTTCTACAGCGTTAAGTGTTGAACTGGCTGATCGAGCTTCAGAAATTAATTCTTAAGCCCTCACAAGCGGATGAATTCTCAAATAATGACCAACGGTTTTGCCAACACTCAGGACGACACGACTACCTTCCATGAGCTGCCCGAATTTATTCGGGTCATTGAGGATTTCGTATAATCGTCAGGTAACTTGAATTAAGATAGTGGTGAATGAGCCCCTGAGTGGGTCCCCAAACCTGCTGTCTTAGGGTGCAAATTGATGATCCGGTATAACTCAAAAAGACTCAAATCTGTCCTCCTGTGGTATGAAGTTGATATGATATGGAGCATACCGGAATGGAAATTAACCGGAGCTGACCAAAACCAGCAACAAACGAAAAATCCAAGAGTGTCTTTTTATCAAAAATGCACAACTTCCTCATCGGCATCTGTTATCCAGGTTAGGGCTTGCCAAATATTTAACTAATTTTTCCCTTCTAACCTGGAAATAGAAAGAACAACAACTAGATGTATGCAAGATGTTTTTGTTGAACACTGTGCTGGTTTTATCAGTTCAAAGTCATGACACTTGCGGAGGCATGCTTTAGTGTTTCTATGTAGGGTCTTCAAGTTTTGTAATGGCTCATCAGGAGGAAAAGGTACAACCTCGAACTCTATGCTCTGTACCAAGTTGTGGATACAGTCCGAAAAGCTGAAATACGAAGACAACATTGGCTCGTTCACATTGAACGGATAGACAACAACGTCAATAGATCTTCGGATCCAAGCCCCAGTAGCCATTGCGGATTCCAGATTCCAACCTCAAATTCTTTCCACTCGCGCGATGTGCTACGTATTTTATGCGTAGTCATAACCCCTTGATCTTGAGCCTTGAAAAAAAACTTCATCGTTGGGAATTGGCTGAGGTCAAAAGCTATGGACTTTATGTCCATTAGACTGGTTCCGCAGGGATCGCAATGGGCCCGTTTTCGTGCCTAGCGTCTGTGTGGTCATTTTCACCACACCCCTGCTTAACCTAACCCATTCTATGTCCATTAGATGATCGCCTTTCTGTGATCCACATCAAAGACATTTTCCAAAACAAGAACCTTATTATGTATTTGTATATTTTTATACGCAAGCTTATGCAGATCACAGAAAGGCGATCACTTATCGACATAAAGTCAATAGGTTTTGACTTCAACCTTTTTAAAGGCTTTTACTAAAGACGCTGAAGACTCTGAAAACAAGGAATTCTATGACCTCCTTCCTGCATAGAACCTAGGGAGCCTCTCCGGTGTGAAAGATGTGATAAGTTGGTACGAACAAGTTTCACGAAACAACCGCGCGGTAATAGCTACCAAATAATAGATTTTGCATTATCTTTTAGCAATGTAATAGGGAGTACTAGTTAACCAAGTCTCAGAACTCATAAACCAACTTGGCGGTTCCTAGAAGGTGACACCGCCAGACCTCATCGACGCATAATACGTATCTTACTTTGAAAATCTGTACTTTCCGGATGGTATAAGCAGACTCTGACATTATTGCTAAGGTTTATTTCATGGTTAAATATTTCAAAAAGAAGAAGCTGTGAACAACTATAAAGAAGCTCAATGTTAGATAGCTCAGAACCAGCCCATCTGGAGGAGCCAGAGCCTACAGAGATCACTTGATTGACAGTCTCATATTCTAAATATTTGCATTCAATGTCCCAATATGTCCAGAACCAGTGAAGCCGTACAGGTATCAACTTAAGGTTTTCAGCCACCTCTTTAAAGGGCTGGTGTTAAGATGCCGATCGCATGTTCAGAAAAAGAATGAAAGGAAGAACATCTTCTACGTAATCTCTCATCACATCTTCTCTCAGCTTAAGAAGATCGAAGAGTCTAACAAAATCCGCTAAACTACAGACTGCTAGCTTATGAGCTAGCAACAACAGCTGCCGAAAAAAAGACTGCCAAGTCTGAATTCATAGACGTAGTGGTCCGTCGGCTTTTTTGAAGATTAATCTTGCCATTAATTTTGTTTAAATTGTGTTAATTTGTTATGCATATGACGTTAAGATTTTAAAACCATTTTGTTGGCAACCTTCGACATAAATAAAATACTTGCGTTCATGAGGATTTATTTAAGGTATTCTTAGGTCTACTGCATCTAAAGTAAATTTTCACTTTTGCTACACTAAGGGCCGATTTCACAGTGGCCCTAGTAAAACTTAAGTTGAGAACGCTTCAATACTCAGCCTCCGTTCCGATTCCGCTGGTGTTTTTGCATGTTAGCCGTAAGCTCCTAGAAAATGCTATCAAAACAATTTTGTTTTGTAATTTTTGAAATTTTTGATTTAAGCTTTTTCCATTTTTTATTGTTACATTGATGTGCTTTTCATCAAAATAAAAATAATTTCCATTTTTTTTTTGTGAAAAACTTAAGTCGCCAATGTTGGTGACTTAAGTGTGTGATTGAAAAAAAGTCAATGTGAAAACGGAATTTCATCCTAAGTGAGTGAAGTGTCAGAACCTATACTTAAGTTTCAACTGTGAAATCGGCCCTTAATTGTTTAAATATAGCAAATAAGCCTTAAAAATAAGCTATAGCTGTTTATTGTTTTCAAATTTGTATTCTATTTCGGCCTTTTAGCCTTGTGGCCTCGTCTCGAGTAGACTTTATTTTTTGGAATGTAATTGGCGTAAAAGTTTAATTTTTCTAGCAGTATAATTTTAGTCAGTTGCCTTAAATGTTTTTCAGGCGAATCTCGGAAACAGTTCCTTATAACGAAATCGCTATAGCTTTCATAAAAATTTCAAAATATGGACCATGCCCGTGATTTTTATTGAAATTATATGTATTATCATTTCGGAAAATGAGAGAGTAGGGAACCCATGTTTTTTTTGTGGTTTTTCAAAATATTTGGAGATTTCAAATGCAAAAAACGACTATTTTATATAATTTTTAGAATACCAGTATATTTTTTTGCTGACTTTGCGATTTTCTGTGCTAGCATAATATTTTTTTCACTACATATTGGGCACAAAATTTTGTGATAACTGTGTAAAAATGTGTTTCTAATTTTGTTTTTTAAATGACTTTTTAAGAAATTAAGTTAGATACAATATTTTTGAAAACTTTTGAAATAGCTACCTTATCGGGTAAACGCTTTGTAAATAAGTCAAAATTGAACAGGTTCACTATTGTTGTTACGATGTTAAAAACTTTCAAAAATTAGTTTTTGAAAGTTTTAAGGAGTTTTCGTGCTGCATCTAAAGTTGATTTATGCTGCTACTTAAATCACCAAATCTGCTACTTTTTTTGGAAAATACTTCAAAATCCTAGTTTTAGAAATCTTTTAGAAGAAAAAGATTTTATATTTTGTTTTGAAATCAGTTGTTTTCTCATTGTGCTAAGTGTCGGGTTTTTACATAGGGTGATTAAGAAGTAATCATAGTTCCCTATTCCTCGAAAACCTTTCAAAATTAAAAAATAAGAGATTTTTTGTCTTAATATCTACTTGGCCGAAATTAAAATTAAAACTCCTAGCTGCAAAAGTCTTCAGGTTAGGTACCAAAAACTACTCCCACCTTTTTTTACATTAAATTGAAGCTTTTAATTAAACTGTGATGTGTGCGAGGGGGTAAACAAAAAATTGCCCTTTCATGCGTACTTATTTTTCTGCAAATTTTATGCGTGTCTTTCGAATTTGCGGTGCGAACGGACGGACAACGAATTGATACCATTAGAGGTCCTTTTTACATTTTTGGAACGTGGTACCAAAAGCTGTTTTTGCTAGTTTCTGACGAAAGTACAGACTTGAGAAAACAATAAAATAAGCTGTTTGTTTTTATCTCGGATTCTTAATCAACCTAAAAAAAACAGGTTAAAAACGACAGTTTTAACTTCTGCTAAGTGTTTTGTTTTCGAAAATGTGTCAGAAAAGCTCTGAGTTGCTTTATACGTAAAACGAAATGATCGAAATATTCCAAATGGATAAAAAACCACAGATTTTTCGGCCGGAATAGTTGGAACGAAAAAGGAAACGTTCTATGTCTTTCCACGACATACCGTTCAAAAGCACAATGGGTTTGGACAGATGGACAACGCAAAGCGAGAAATGCCATAAGATGACCTTTTTTCCATTTTTGTGCGGACCGTTAAAAGGTAAATTTTCACTTCTTTCTCTTTAAGGATACTATCTGTTAATAAAAAGCTCCTCATTGCTTTCCGTGTGGACACCTGCCCTACACAATTTCAGCCCCTTGAGGTACAGTCGTGGAAGGAACCTTCAGAGTTTTCCTGGCCCCGCTAAATATTCTATAAAAAATCGAACTGAAACAATTGTTAAGTATTTTAAATTAGAAGAAAAAGCTCATTTTAATAGCACATAACAATTTTTTTTATTCCTATAATTATCAAGATTTTAGTCAGTAGAGTAGAATAATTTTGATCTTGACTTTTGTCTTGAATATTTTGAAACTGAAATTTGGTCTTGAATTTTGGGTTATAAAAAAAAAGAAATTAACAAACGAGTTCTAGTATTAATAACATCAGTATCAAGTGCTAAATCGAAACAAGCGTACAACTTAAAGTCATAAATTAATTATAATATATTTAAGAATTTTGGAAAATTGAGTAATTGCCGAATATCAAGGCGAAGATCCTTGCAGATTAACTTTTTTTCCTAATTGATCTTCTCTACAGAGTCCTTTATTTACAAGCTTCCCATTTCACACACACAAAATCCTCACCTTAGCTTATGGACTGTGTGATCTTATCTGAAGCGCTACCCCTAATTATGTCATTAGCTCTACCTGTGTGTACCTTGGATAAATTAGCTAAATAGGTATGTCGGCAGGAGGGTATAAGTACCGAGCCCGAAACGTAATAATCATCAGTTGCACCGGCCGAATTTGAGTGAGTTCACATGACCTAAGAATCATTGTAATATTTGTAAATATCAAGTTTATTGTGTCTTGTCACTATAATTAAAAAGAAATTGTAAAATAAAATGTCGGCCAAACGATCGGCCAATCTCCCGAGCTTGATTCAAGCCCACAAGCGCTTCCGGCTCGAATCAGGCAAGGCGCTAATAGATTCACAAATTCGAGGATCTTCTAGTCTAACAACTTCTGTGGTTCGACTAGAGGAGCATCAGAGTGAGATATTTGCTTGTAAATTTCATCCCCGCGGTGATTTGGTTCTGTCAGCAGGATTCGATAAGGAAATTCGTAAGTGATTCGATTTCTCTTCGAAAGGAAGAATAATTCAAGCAACAAATTTCAGATATTGGCGATGTTTTTGGGGAAAACGGTGTTTTCATGGTATTGGACGGTCACACTGGCCCTATCATGGAAGCTCAGTTCTCCGCAGATGGGTCGAGTGTATACAGTGGTTCCATGGACAAATCAGTTGCTGTTTGGGACACATACACCGGCACCAGAATTACCCAACTCCGTGGTCATGAAGCAGGAGTCAACAGTGTTCAGGGCAACCGACAGCTGTGGGCTATTGTGTGCTCGGGATCGGATGACCATACGATTCGACTGTGGGACGTACGTCAGAAATGTTCAAGCCTAATGTTAGAGAGTGGATATCAAGTGACAGCAACATGCTTCAACGAGCGCGGCGATCATATCATATCGGCTGGCGTTGATAATGATATAAAAATTTGGGATATTCGAAGACGTGAAATTGTGGCTCGTCTACAAGGACACGAGGATGTGGTGTCCGGAATTTCCCTATCACCCTGTGGATCCTACCTGCTGTCCAACTCGGTCGATAATACTTTACGTATTTGGGATATTCGTCCTTTTGTGTCGGGTGAAAGGTGCAAACATGTTTACACTGCTAATCAGTATATTACCGAAGGAAATTTACTACGATGTGCCTGGTCGAGAGATGGGAAGAGAGTAAGTTTAAAGGTTTTGGGGAAAGCACCTTAAAATATCTATAAATGTTTCCTCTATTTTCAGATAGCATTTGGAGGCTCTGACCATAATGTATATGTTTGGGACATCGACAGCAACAAAATGATGCATAAATTGTCATGTCATGAAAGCAGTGTTAATGACGTCGACTTTCATCCAACCAAACCGATTATAGTTTCAGCGTCAAGCCATGAAAATTTGTACATGCATGAAATAAAGGGATAAATATAATAATTTCTTTCTTACATCCAAGCGAAATGCGTTTTATTTGAATTAAATATAGCGGGAAAAGGAAGAAATGCCATGGTATGGTTCACGGGGTATGTTCGGCAGGGTATGATTCAGCATAATTTATCGTTCGCGAGTATTGCTCTAACTATTGAGCTACAGTTCACCCAGAGGTGCTACCATCTGCACCAAAGTCCCTGTTGAATCTCTGGTGCTTAAACAGCTTACTTCTTCGAGGGGGACCTAAGGTAGTCACTAAGGGGTCAGAGAAATCCTTGGATTAGTTTTTGACAAAGACTGATGAAACTCTCTCAACAGTGTAGGACTAAAAATTAAGTTTCATGTCAATCTAATGAAATTGAACTTTGACAGAGGAGGCAAAAAAAGGAGCTAATAGAATGGATCTACGAAGAATGAGGAGATCAATTTTTACAATTTGGGTTCAACTGAGGGTAAATATTTTGAAAATGATCAGATTATAAAATATCTAACCGAACACTTAACTAAAATCCGTTGCAAACACGTCGCGTTCGTGTGACTCTCCTTCTCTGTAGTTAGAGGGTACATGATACAAATTCGACAAAGTTTGTCCTAGATTGACTTTTCAAAAAGGTTAATTGGTTAGCAGAGATAAGACTGAAAACTTAATGTTTCGAAGTGGTCAGGTATACCAGTGAGTTTAGTTTGTCGATTCGGACCTTGAGCCCTTTTTTTAGCAAAAATAGTGTGGGTAGCTGGTAAAACCAGCAAAAAACACAAGATTCAGAAGAGACTGTCTCTGGGTCAGCGACTTCTTAGTTGGCGTCTGTTATTCAGGTAAAGGTCAGCTCAATATTAAATACGTTTTTTTCTTTCAACAATAAATCTTCTGCAAATTGAATGGACGCGTTCAAACGTATGGCACATATTTTAATTGCATAATCTGCTGGCTCTATCATTGCTTTTCTCAGTAAAGGCATAGCATTTGCGGTTACCCACATACTGGCTCGAAAACAGCTTTGGCGTTGGATCGGAAATTCCTTATCTTCTTTTTTCTCTTAATTTTTCTGCTCGCAAGATCAGGTTTTCTCTTCCAAGAAATTTTCCAGGGTCGGAATATTCATCCTTGCTTAAGATTTAGTTATTAATTTTCGATAAGGGTTCATTCGACTCTGAGTGCTGGCTGAGTGAGAAATAAACAACAGAGTTTTAAGTAGGTGATCGAAGTAAGAGGTGTTTGACAGATAGAAGTTGCTAGTAAAAGAGTTTTGGAAAAAGAAGGGAAAAAGTTGTCTCAAATAATGAAAACTTTCAAAAAAGAGAGATAGCCTTAATATTTTCTCTTAAATGTACCAATGAATATCAGAATTGCTAAATGCTTACCTGATTTTGAATCAAGGAGACTCTCTGAATTACGCCAAATATGTAGAACAACTTCATATGATTTGGACAGAATTCGTAGTCGAATAAGCCATGTCCGTCCGTCTTATGTCACCAATTTTTAGGCCTTAGATTTATTTTGAGTTATAAACCTGAAATTTCGCTCTCCGTTATTAAAAGCAATACAGGTATTAAAATTTTTTAAATTAAATTTTTAAATTTGATTTAAATGTGCTACTTCCTCCAGTGCTTTCAAAACTGTAAGTCGTGAAAACCTGAAATTTAACATTTAGCATCTTCTAATGATGTTAAGACATAAAAAAGAAAAATAAAGTCGGTGAATCGATTTTTAGAGTAATTTTTTTAAATGCATTGAAAATAATGAATTTTCCACTTGAAAATTGAAAAAACTTGAATTTTCCACTTTCGACTGGCTTAAGCCTAATTTAAAAAACCATAAGAAATGAAAATTAGCACGTAAGTTAAATCAGTTTCCATTTTAAAGTTTGCTTGTTTATTAAAACTAACTCGCGAATAAGAGATCACGATACCCTTTTAATCCAAAAAGGGTTACTTAGGTGATAAACTGTTGATGTCGAACTGCTAAGCATAACGCTCAAACCGAAATGGAAATACGATTGGCTGCTGACTGGAGGCCAATAACTCTCACTCTGAAGAGAAAGCAACTGCTGCGGTGGAATCAACTAAGGTGATCTATGATAAGTGATGGCACAAATCACAAAAATTCGTCTGCGTAAGCTGTGATCATCTTAACACATTTTTCTTGTGACAGTTCTCGACCAATCACCGTCAAAATCAGCTGGTCCCTAGTTTTCAAACTTTCTGGTTAGTTGGTGTTTTTGCCCAAACTAAGGCTGACTTTTTGCATGCACGCATTAAAAAAGTGTTCTCCTATGACAAGCCTAAATAAAGCAATGATTCGGATCAATATTTTTTGGGATAACCTTACGCAAACGGATTATTTTGTTTGATCACACTGACTGTCACAAAATGTGAAAATCACAGATCACGACAGCCGGATTCCACCCCAGTATAATCAACCCGTCTTTCAGCTGACCTCTATGTAGAATGGGGTTCATTTTTAACTCAATTGTTTTTATACCCGACCCAGGGTATATTAATTTTAATGCATAGTTTGTAACACAGTGAAATAATCATCGTAGACCCTAAGACCTTTTAGTATAGAATAAAGTCTAGACATGAATTGATTTAGCGTCCATCCTGGCGGGTCTTGAAAATCAAGCTAGAGAGCTGAAACTTTTTTTGTTGCATAGACAAAGTGTGAAATTTGCTTATAACCGCCAACGGCCAGGCCCACTATTAACTTCAATGTGAGGCTGAAAAAACTTTTAGATTTGGTGTTACTCGGTAAATAGAGTCGACTATATCGGAAGTTCGTTTTAGACGAATTCTTGCACTTACTTGTTTTATTTTACTTTTGCTTTGACCGAAAAGGGTCAAATCTATCCTGGTGGAGCCTGAAGCCGTATTACTGGGATTTAAGACATTTATACAATCTTATGGAACATCTAGCGACCAATTCAGTTTAAATTGACTTAGGGCCAATTTTTCAGTGCCGGAGTTAAGCCCAGCTTAAACCAAGAGCAGTTAATCCCGGAACAAAACGAATCTAGAGTTAATCCAGGAAACAGTTTTTCAGTGCAGAATTCCGTCAGTAAATTTGCCAAGATCTTCAATAATTCTCGAAATTATTGACTCTCCTAGCTCTCACTTCGCCTGGACGAAAGACAAGAAAGAACAGAAACGCGCAAAGCCACTGCCATTCACACAGGTCATTTTGTTCATCAGAGTTAATCCGGGATTAGCTTAAATTTGGCGAGTTAAGCCGACATTAATCCCGGATCAATATTCATTGAAAAACTAATTTTTTGGGGTAAATCTCAGTTTATATCGAAAGCTCGGATGATCCCGCACTGAAAAACTGGGTCTTACTGACCTGCCGTGGATTAGGTACGAAGCATTTAGTAGGTGTGCACGTGACGTCAGGCTGATGATGCGCTGCTTGGCTTTGAATGTTTATATACTTAGCCAAACGCATCTTAGCCAGTGAAAGCGCTGTTTTTTTTTTGCTTTTAATTAGAAACTAAGCTCAAAATTCAATAATGCTTAGTTAAAAAATATTTTCGAATACATACATTATTACATACATTACATTGATATACAAACGGCACGTACATCATAAATCATAAATGAATGTGTACAGATAAGTATGTATATTTTTTTTTATACGCCATCATCTGTTGACAGCATACGCACTAATCTGCGGCTTAGCAGCACAAATAAGCTTTCCTCAAACTTTATTCCAGTTGTGGGTCCTCTTGTACGTTTTTCTCTCGGGCATTGTTTCTCCTTATTTGGAGGCATTTCAGTGATTGTATGTATTCGTCGACGTGAAGGCCCTCGATAATTTAAGGCCTTAAGCGTTTAAGTTTTGTCTTCAAAGAACAGTTCTTATATTACTTTTTTTTTACAAAAAATGGCTGTTTATTTTCACTATGAATTTCCTGGATTAATACAAAGACATAAACGCTCCACATACGATAGTGTTTCAAAAGTTAGTGCCGAACTAGGTTTAACAAGAAAATCGAGCCTCCGCTCGCCAGTAGAACGTATAGAAGATCATGACTCAGAGATCCTAACCTGCGAATTTCATCCTTTCGGGGAGCTACTAATGTCGGCAGGTTTAAGACAAGAAATTCGTAAGGGTTTAAAGTCTTTAATCTCACTTTATTTAAGAAAACCCTTTTTGCAGATATTTGCAGTGTGTATGGAAAGAAAGACGACAATATTATGATCTTGAAAGGTCATCACGGTGCAGTCATGGAAGCACATTTTTCCATAGATGGCTTTAACATATACAGTTGCTCCTCGGATGAAACGCTAGCAGTCTGGGATACATTTACTGGCATAAGAATCGCTTGCCTAAGAGGTCACTCTGGTTGTATCAACACTGTCCAGTGCGCAAGGAGAGGTATTCCCATGTTATGCTCCGGTAGCGATGATGCTACTGTTCGCATTTGGGACGTTCGGCAGCAGGTCAACGTTTTGGCGTTCGAGACAAGATCACAAACCACAGCGATGTGCTTTAGCGAAACGACGGAGCACGTCTTCACTGGCGAGATTAAGCCTGACATAAATATATGGGATCTCCGAATGTGCGATGTGGTGCTGAGTTTACAAGGTCACACGGATGCAGTATCGGGGATCGCATTGTCGCCATGTGGTACGCTTTTGCTGTCACACTCTCTTGACAATACCCTTCGTGTGTGGGATATAAGGCCGTCTTTTACGGGTGATAGGTGCCTTCAAATTTATGAATCAAATCAGTACATTATTAATGGAAACCTTTTGCGGTGTGCCTGGTCACCAGATGGCACTAAGGTAAGTTTGCAAAATCCTCGCGAAATAGCAATTATTTGACTCTTTTATTTCTATAGATTTCAGCTGGATGTGCTGATGATACTGTTCCTATTTGGGATAGAATAGAAGGTGTCATGATATCCGACCTTCCTGGCCACCAGTGCACTGTCAACGATATAGACTTTCACCCTAAGGAACCGATTATTGTGTCTGCATCAAGCGATGAGTACCTGCTGCTACGTGAATTGGAAGACTAGTTTCAATTACAACTGATTTAAGCGCTTAAGTTTAGGAGCCAAAGTTTTCGTACGTCCTCGTATTTTTACTTAAGTATTTTTTTATGTTTTTATAACTGTGACTAAATGTTTCTAGAAGTGCATTAAATGTTTAATTTTAACGATATTTTAGCTGACGAAAAAAGTGCGCTTAACTTGCTTACTTAAATTTACAATTATTGTTTAAAATACGCTATGTAATTTTATTTATTATAACCTGTCTTACATTCTGTACCTTAGATAGAAATTAAAAGAAAGCAATTGGAACTATTCAATGGCTACTGTTTCTCGAAATTTTAATCCTAGCGAAATACACCCATAGTGAGAACCTCTTTGATTTATAACTGCGCTACTAAATTCTAAGCAATAACTAAATGCGAAGATTTTGAAAAAATATGCTTAAATTATGAATTAAGTAATTCCAGAGGAGCAATGATAACTCCTCAAACCTTAAGTAAGGAGTAGTAAACTTCAAAAGATTTCGCGGTCCTTTGAAGCCACAGCTCCTTTTACTCACGAGCTGAGAATGTATTGGGAATATGAACTTGATACTGGAAAGGGTCACGATTAGCTCTAAGGACTCGTTTTTTAAGTGCAGAATTGAGGCTGGTTGTAGCCAAACTTTATTGCTAACGAAAATTAACCCTATGTTAATCTTGAGATAAGTCAGGGAGCATTTTTTCGGTGCCAAAGTTAGCTCCGTCGATAAACTTCGAAATTCTCGACCTCGACTCTCGAAATCATTGACTTTTCCAGCTGCCACTTCCGATATTATCCGAGAAATCCGGTTTCTGACCCTAATATACCCTAACATATGACGAACCCTTATTTAAGATACAATCTACCCCTGCGTTTTTGTATGAACGAATATTATAATGGAGTCTGGTTTAGATAACGTGCTAAATTTTATTTTTTATTCTTTCCAAAATAAGATTTAAGGTAGCAAAATTCAAGACGTTTTTTAAGTTATGCTTCCGAAAGTGGGCGTGACTGGCCCAAAACTTTGTACAATATAAGATAAGGCGGTGATTCACACCTTCGGGTGCTTCGCATAGTGGTTGTGAGTTGGATTATAAAAAAACAAAGGACCTGTGAAGCTTTATTGTTATTATCTCCTAAAAAACGATTTGTTGGCAAATTAAATACTTGGTCTAGCCTGGCATTGAACCCAGAATCTTCCGATTTGTCTGTCCGAAGTGCTACCGAAGTGCACCAAACTGACACGTCTATATCGAAAGCTCAAAATTCTACATTGATCTCTCTCCATAATTGATGGAAAAAAAAACAACAACATTAAAATGAGTACATGGGCACGCATAAGCTTTATCTGACATAGCTCATCAGCCACCAAACGTTGAAATGAATTTTCAGCATACATAAAGCGAAACTAATGAGATGTTCGAGTTTTGACAAAGATTATACCGGCCCGGACACCAATAGCTTAATTGGTTGAAGCAGTACCAGCAACAGGTGAAGTTATCCGAATCGTGCCCAGCTACTGAGCTGGGCCAAAAAATGGTTATTTCTTCCCAGCTTTTCTTCCACTAGAATTTCAACTCCATTTAAGTACCAAAGACAAATTTTTGCAGAAGGTGTAAGTACGGAAAAGAAAAGGGAGTCATCAAACGGCTTCTGTATGCTTGTCCTGTCCAGTTTGTTTAAGGAAAAAAAGCTAAAAGCGCCTTGGACTTATCACTTCCTGATTGGTTATCCCGCTAATCTTACCATATTTGGGTTAGGAGAAATATGATCACCGAAACAAGTTTAATTTATTTTAACGCTTAAGCGGCGAATGGCGAATCATATAACCAAAGGACCACAACGAAGCTGTTGCTGAACCAAGAATTGTAAAGAAACGGACATGTTTCCGACTTTAAGATTCAATGACTCATCATATTAGTGGACTTAAAGTCAAGAGAGTGAGAGTGAAATCCAGAACAAACTCAAAATTCGTCCATTTACAAAATATATGGGCCTGCAAGCCTACTGGCTTTTCTTCTCCAATTTTTTTTTTTAACATCATTCTAAATGTCAAGCGTTCCTTCCTTAATAAAATCGCTATAAGTTAAAAAACAGACAACACTCATTTCTATACAATTTAAAATCTTAATTTATTGATAAAGTTTATAAAACAGTTTACAGTACGAGTTTTAATTAAATTGACATTGCAGTTCATGCATGAAAACGTAATGGTCGTCGGAAGCTGATAGCACCACTGACTCCTTAGGATGAAACAAAACGTCATTAATGGTTCCTTGGTGTCCCGGTAGTTCGAACATAGTCTCACCAGACAAAGCATCAAAAATAAATACATCTCGTTCTGAGGTACCAGCAGAAATCTATAATAAGACAAAAAAAAGCAAAATTTATGAAATAATTATTGCACTAATACAAGATCATAAAATTTTTGATAAATTATCATATTGATGCTTTTCTTACCATTGTTCCATCTGGCGACCAAGCACATCGCAACAACCCATCGGTATTTTCCTGATTTGATGGAAAACAACCAACACACCTCTTAAATGTTACATAAGGACGAACATCCCACACTCGCAAAGTGTTATCCTTTGAGTGCGATAGTAAATACGATCCACAGGGCGATAGAGATATTCCACTTATAAAGTCCGTGTGGCCACTCAACTCGCAGACAACGGCTCGTGATCGTAGATCCCAAATTTTGATGATGCCATCCTCTCCACCAGCAAAAGCATGTTCGCCGTCTTCGCTAAAGCATGTCGCTGTCACATCACTCACATTGCTAAGCAGTAGGACGCACTCCTTTTCGCGAACATCCCATATCCGCATTGTGCTGTCGTTGGCTCCCGAGCAAAGAATAGGGTATCCAGTTCGAGCTACTTGCAGGGAATTGATGCTTGCCGTATGCCCTTCGAGGCAGCTTTTCCTGTTACCCCTGAATGTATCCCAAACGCCTAGTGTTCCGTCAACTGAGCAGGAGTAAACATCAAATCCGTCTCTAGAAAAATGAGCTTCCATAACCGCACCTCGGTGACCTTTTAACACCATTGCCTTCTCGAATGTTCCATAAATATCGCAAATGTCTAGAAATGAAATAATATTTTTTTTATAAATAACAAATACATATTTTTTAAGAGTAAAAGTAAACTTACGAATTTTCCCTTTGTAGTTTGAAGACAAAAGAAATTTTCCTGATGGATGAAAGTCACAGGACAACACACGACTGTTATGATCCTCAATTCGTACAATTGGCGCTCGAAGCGTTGATATTGGACTAGCGTCGAGAGGATTGAAATGTGAACGTTTGTGGTATTCCATGCGTTTCGATCTCAAAGCTTGTCGCTTGGTAGCAGATTTTGAACTTTCCATTTTTCAGTTTATCTAACAGGTTCAACTTAGAATGCAGAAATGATCTGCGTCTGATAAAGGTTGTGCGAAGACTGTGATCCAACTGCAACTTCAACTGGATATTTATAGGGTTAAGACACTGTGACACTTTTACCTGACCCTAATTTGCCATCGTCACCCAATTTGTAGGCGCAGTGCAGATATATCAAACCTTTACCTGGGATAATCCGTTTGATCATTTAGTCAGGGATGACGTAAATTGTTTATTGCACACTTGACACTTTAGTAAAAATCCTTTGAAGGTGTTGGATACCCTCAAAAGGGTTTAGCGCAGGTAAGTAAGCGGGCAATTTTTCAAGAACTCTGAATATTATTTTTTTTTGTAATAAACCAGATTTAATCCTTATAAGTACTTAATTGTCTACATACCTGGCAATACACCATATTACTCATTAGTCAAAAAGTTTTTCACAATTTTTGCGAATCAAAAGCGAAAGGTAATAATTAGTAACACATCTCTACCAAGAAGAAAATCAGCCAAAGGTGGGACAATTGCGGAAAATTCTTAAACAAATTCAACAGATTAGGCTATTTTTATAACCATGTTAAATTATTTTGTACATAAGCTAGTAAGCAACATTGGCAAATCCGAAAATCCCGAAATCTTTTTATTTTAGAACTTTATATTTAGGTACATACTTTTTACTTAGTTTGAAACAGTTCCGCTTCGCATTCACTTTCCCGGAAAATTTTAACAACCAGGATCCGGTAGCGCGACAACATAAAATGCCTGAAATCTACTCTAGGTTTTAAGTAACGGGAAAAATTTAAACTTTCTACAACTCTTTTTTACAATAAACTAACAATAAATGTGTTAAGGGATTGAGTACCCCACTGAAGGACATGACGGGAGTTTAAAAAAAAAACCTTGGTAGAAAAACCACCGCTGCATTGTTGCAGAAAGTACCTTACAAACCTTTTTAACCCTATTCACGCGCCTTGTGCAAGGTTATTTATTGGGACTTCGAAGGCGAAATTTTTCCGGAAGATGTCATCCTCACTTCTTTTTGAGAGCCAAAACGACAACAAGAAATAAACTAAAAAAAAATTAAACTAACTGTCACCTACAGTTCAGAAGAGCGGTAGGCTCCTCCATATTATACACACATCACATGACAGGTAGCTACAGGCAGGTACATGACAAGTAGCTTTTATGTATAACAGATGAAGACTTTTAAGTGAATACGAATATCCAGATGTGTATACATGTATATAAGGAAAATCTTTTTTGTAGAGTCAATTATTTATTAAAACTGTTAATCTGGTAGACGGCCATAGGCCAAGCCTTATTAGACTTATGTTAATTTTAATGTTTTTGTTTATATTATTATGAATTCAAATAAAGTCAAAACTAAACTAACTAACTAAACATGGTAGCTACAATTTTTAGTCGATTCCTATAGGCTAATTTGTCTCTGATGAGAAATGATACTCTATGATTGTCCGGAGGAAACAGAGTTTGTTCGGAGGAACCAGTTCTAGACTTATTTCTAATAATATGATAATATGCCACATTGAGAAAAAAATAGGAATCCTACTGCGTCGATTGTCATTGGATGCCTAGCAAAAAAAAAGCTGATCTGCGATTGGCCAGCATAGATTGTTGTGTTAGCAAACGGACTTTTTCTTTCATGCATGCAAAGTGACAGTTCCTTCGCAGGACATCAGATTTACAGTTAGGTTTGTCAAAAAAAAGATTGTCGTAATCTTGTTATGAAAGATTGCGACACGGGTTCATAGCAAACCCGTGTCGTAATCTTTATATTCTTTTATTCACGGGTGGAAACATGACATAAAATCCACTGTAAACATGATATAAATCATTAACTCCTTTTTCCCCTACAAAACGTTCTCGTATTCATCTAGTACATAATGAGTTACACATCTCTCTTTTTAGCACAAACGCATTTTGCAACAAAAAAAGAACATGACAGTTTGTGCTCCGTTGACAGTTGTGAGTTGTGTCAAAAGTCGTGGAGAAAAACGAAAAATAGAAAAGAAAAGATCCAACTCCGTGTTTTGTTTCCTAATTTACACTATTGGTGAAAATTTAATTAGAGAAATCTTCTGCTGTTTAACAAAGTAATAAGCAATAAAATGAAACAAACCCTCCGAAATAGTGGCCATAGCAAAGAACAACGCAAATAATTGCACACGCAATCAGCAGCTCCGATGGGCGTCTAATTACGATCCGCACCACTTTATATCGAATCGAAGAATTTTTCCTTCGTTCTGTAGCTACTATCCGATAAATACAATTAAAGAAAAACCAATTGAGGAAGAAATTAAAGAAGAGCAGCCCAGTGGGAAGCAAATAAATGAAATTGGAACATTGGAGCTCCGTCAATGAGATCTACAGTTAGTTATATGTTGTCGCATGGATCCGGGGAGCCTGTAATGTCTCGTCCGGACTACGAACAGTGCGCCTATCATCACGGCTGTCTGCTGGTGCTATTACGTGGAATCGGAGATGCAAAACCACGTTCGCTGCAGAAAATATTCGATCGTGTGAGAAAAGTTAATAATGTTAAGATAACAGGTGGGTGTAATTTCCAGGTTCTTATCTGTAGATTCTGTTTTTGCTTCACTGGTGTAAGTAAAGAAACATTAATTGTGTCGAGCTTGGCCCTCATTTTTTTCCAGCCCTTAGGTCTATTCGTTAGTTTAAAGTGCTTTTATATGTTTAATTTAAAAAAGAATAATGAACACAACAGAAGAGTCAATCAAGATTATAGACTTCTGTGTACGATGAGATTTTTCATTTTTAAGATGAGATCTTTCGTCCAATGCGTTGCGCTAGTTCGATTAAAAAACACAGTCGTGCTTATCTGCTTAAGGCAGAGTGCGAAGGAATATTTTATCTTCCTTATAAACAATTTCTGATCTCACTTTGCGTATAAGTTTTCGATGGAGTGGACCCTATTTAAATAACGAAATCCTAAACACAAATGCACTCAGAATTTTGTATAGTGCCTAGGGGCAGCGGTGACTAAGCCTACTAAGAACAAAAAGTATGAACTTAATTCAACATAGTAAATTGCGTTGTACTTTAATCCTTACGAAAATTTAGTGGATTTTTTGTCGTCTTTTCCCTCCCTACGCTTACCAAATGATGACCATGAGCCCTTTTTGTTTGTAAAGAAAGAAGATAGCATTCGGCATCAGATTAGTAGAATACTATGGGTTTATCATTCAGTCCTTGACAGCTTTCTCAACCTCTTTGACATTAATGCCTAGAAATGGTTTCTTCTAAAATTACTATTGGAAAAATTACCGTAAAAAGATACGTTAAAAACGCAGTTTAAACTAAACTACCTGTAAAACCGGGCACTAGTTTATTTTAAAACAAATTTTCTGCCTACCAGAGCCCGTTGTGAAGAAATTCGTGATCAACCTGAAGAAGCTAGCTTTGAACCTTGCAGATGAACTTTTCCGCACGAATTCTCGAGTCCTCACGAATTCTCCTGCACTCAAAACTCAAACTTTAAAGTTAAACCAACTTCCAAAACAATCTGATCTTCAGCAGTCCGTCCAAAAATGGAAAAAGGACCATTTGTGGTATCGATCCGTTGTCTGTCGGTCCGCAATCCGAATCAGTAGAAAAGAAACAATGGTTTATTTATTAATTTAAAAAATATAGATGTTTTTCAGGAGGAATGAAAAATGGGGCTGTTAGTGATCACTGGCTTGCCAACGCACGCACAAACTCCACGGACAGAGACCGCATGTTCGTGAAGCTTGTCTTATCATTTACCTTACTTAAAATGTCAGGAGAGAAGCTCCACTCGTATACACTTCATCTCTTCCTTATTTTTATCCAAAATTCAAAACGAAAACTTAAATTTACTCTATAGGATGTAGTATATTTCTTCTTTATCTCTGCCCAGTTTCATCGATTCTTACTGTTGTGTCCCGCCTTTAGAACGCTCTACAGAATGGGTCTTTGGGTCGAAATTTGGGCTCAGTTTGTTTGGTTTATCTTTAATCTTGAGATAAATCTTATCCCCTTGAGAAATATCGCTGTATATTCCTTTTCCTTCTCTTTCTGTTCTTTATCTCTGTCTCGTACATCCTTATCGGTGATTTTCATATCTATTCGCTCTATTGATTAAATTTTGTCTCTATTCTGCCTCTTAATGAGAAGCTCGGATTGCGTAATAAATAAACTCCACTAGACATGGGTCCCAAAAGGATCATAGCAATGTCAACCCAAGATGTTGTAGGGAGTTCTCTTCTTACTGGAGGGTTTTAAAAAACCTACCAGAGAACATTCCTTGCAGGTTTTGACGAGATTCTCGACGTCTTTATCTATATGTGGCCACCAAACTTTCGCTCTAAGGCGTACTTTCATTGCCACCATACCCGGGTACCTTCATGTGCTGCGTCTAGAACTTTTTTCCTCAGATTTTGTGGGATTACTATTTTATTTCTTCTTAGCAATATGTTTTCATAGAAGCTTTATTCATTTTCGAAGATTTTATAGCCCTTTACTGCCTGGTCTCAATCTTTCTGCTTCAAGAATTTTCTAGAATTTTATCTGAAAAAAAAGACTTCATGTAGTAAACAAAGCTGATCACTTTCTCTTAAATGACACTTCTCTTATTTTAGACACTTCTTCGGGCATTAATCGTGACATCTGGTTGCGTTACATCCACGACCATCCGGCGGAGAACAATGACTGGGGTGACTTTCAAACACATAGGCGTCTGCTAGGTCTCATAACCATTGGCAAATTTGACAAGCAAACTGAGCTTAATGAGCTCTGCCGGCAGCATGAGTCCATAAAAGCTAGCTACATGACAACCCTGTACGATTCGCGTACGATTCTGTTTGGTCCTGCGGCGAACCCCAATCGAAGTGAATCGGAAAACACGGATCAGCAGAAAACTACGCACGATGAGTTCAACATGCCTACGAGTTTCAAAAGTCGAGCCTTTGTCTATCGTGAAAACGATGCTTGCGAGGATCTGGAATCGCACATTGTTGATTTCGCCAGTGCGCTATTTTGGGTGCTCGAGTCGAAGCGTTTCGATCGAACACACGAAAAGGTCGAAAAGTTTCAACTTTTGTTGGCGCCCTTCGAGAAGAGAGATTTCGTTGGACTCGATATGGAGTCGCGAAATAATCGCAAGCGGTGCGTAGGTCGTGTGACTAAAAATCTGGCCGACCTCTCACTGCAGGCGGGTCTGATTTCAGAGGCCCTGAATTTGTATCACACTGCCTGCGAGACTCTGCGTGCCATAAGTGACTCATTGTGGGTCGGTGCTTCCGAAGAGGGACTGTGTGCTGCCTCGGCAATCCTTCTATATCCACAGTTGCGTGAAATCGAGACCCTGCATCGGAATGCCAGCCTACAGGAAGGTGCTTCACCATTGAAATCCACGCCTGAAAAATGGCGCGGCAGCAACCTTACCAAAAAGCCCATAGTCGAGCATCAAAACTCGGGCGATCAGACCCAAACGGCGTCCAACTCATCGTCCTCATCGTCGGTGTCGTCGATCTTGACATCGTCATCGTCGAACTCTTCATCGTTGTCATCGTCGACATCGATGGCGGCCAGCCGCAATGACCTACCTGTGTTCATTCTGAAACCAGAGGAGATATCGGTAAATTATCGAAAGGCGATCATCAACTACAGCAAGTACAGGCATGCTGCTGTGGTGGAGACTGAGGCTGCTTTAAAGGCAGCTCGCATTTGCGTCGAGCAAAACAAAAATCTTGACGTGACGATGTTTTTGCAGAATATTCTCTCAATCAATCTGAATATGAGCGATCAAGACCGCGTGAAACGTTTCGAGGTGATAACCGATTTGTATCAACAAATTGGCTATCGCAGAAAGGCGGCGTTCTTTCAGCGAATGGCCGCTTGGAAGCATGTTGCTGGCCATCAGAATCCAGAGTGGGCGCAAAGCTATCGTCTAATGTTGGAGAGTTTTCCTGGTTACATGCTCTCGCTGGACCCGCTGGAGGTGATTGAAAACAATGCAGGCTGGCCGGTGCTTCAAATAGAGCAATTGCAGTCTTTAATAACTGCTGCCGGTAGATTGGGACATTCTGCGCTTGCCACAAGGCATATGACGTTTCTGCTACAGACGCAGTGGGACAATATGACGCCCGTAGAGCAAAGCAAAATGGCTCAGGATTTACAGGTATGAAATTGCTTTTGTATCTCTTCTTGTCTTTAATAATTTCTTGTATATAGAAATTAAGCGCCCAATGCGAGGGCTCACCCGTGCCATTGGTGCTGGAGAACGGCACCGTCATACCCCCGGCAAATCTTACGGATATTCCATACTGCTTGGAACTAACTCTTAAGGACCTACCCTCACACCTGCGACCCCAACAAATCAAAGTAGTCAAAGTCGACAGCGGACCGTTTCTGTTCACTCCAATCCATCTAAGTTCTATCGATCGGCGGGAGAAGAAAAAGGACAAAAATAAAATTTGTGAGTCCGACTATCAAAGGCTTCTTGCTACCGTGTAAATAATATAATCTCCCTTTTCAGCTTTCTTTTGGGTGCAAAATGATCTGTCGGAGATTACAATCAAGGTTCGCAACCCGCTACCTTTCGAGCTGCAAATTTGTGATATGCGTCTGCTAACGAACGGTATAGTTTTCGAAGCGCTACCTGAAACGGTCAAACTGCAACCCTCAGTTCCGACACCCATAACGCTGCATGGTACGCCTATCGAAGTGGGTCAGCTCGAAATCCAAGGCTACAGTACACACACGCTTGGCGTCAAGTCCAACTGCCGCCTGAAACATATGCGCAATCGTAACTTTCCCCAAAACTACCTGATCGATGTAATACCAGCACTGCCGCGGATTAGCGTCAAGACATCGCTGCCACAGACGGCGACTTTTTGCACACTAGCCAACTCAGAAACAGTCATAACGTCGGCCAGCCTGACACTGTACAATGGCGAGACATCAGTGTGCACAATCACAATAATAAACGATAGTCCCTTGCCGGTGGAACACCTTGAAATGGCCATCAGTTCGAACGTCGACACAAACACGCAATCAAGAATTTTTCACATTGATGAGGCGGAGCTGCAGAGTAAGCTTCCTATTCCACCAAAGAGTACAATCGATTTTCCCGTGCGGATTTTCGGTGACGCCGATTTCATTTGTCCCGTTGTGAGTGGACGGGCGGCTTCTGTGCACTCTGGAGGCACGACGCTTAATGATGGGCCACAAAGCTTAGGCTATTCTACTCTGTCATCGGGCCATGCTAGTTTACCAAGTCGTGTCAGTTCGCCGACACCGCAACACCAGGCAAATGCCGCGCGACGCAACGACATGCACACATCGAGCTTTCGTTCCTCTCATTCTGGGGGTCAGTCGTCGCTGGCCACCCTTAGCCTTCCGCAACCGTCCAATAGTAACGTGGGTCACCACGTCGAAGCGCAATTTCGCATTAAATATTCGGGTGGCGAGGCAATGCGAGAAGGCTACTGCCGGCAGTGCGCAATATCTTTCAACGTTGAGCTGCTGCCAAGTGCTCAGATCACTAGTTGGGACGTGCTACCCGCCGAGATGTAAGTAGTAGATTTTATGGCAGACTTTGAGGGATGAAATAAAACTTTTTATTAATTTCAGACCTTCTCAATTCTATCTGGTGCTGGACGTATCGAATTTAACCGCTCAAGAGATGTCGCTCAACTATACTCAAAACAAAAACATTCTCATAGAAGCTAAGGAAAGCTGTAGGGTGCCCATACCGGTGGATCGGTGCTCGCTGGAAAGCCTAGTCAGCAATGACATAGTGCAGTCCGAAGACGCAGGTAAATTGGCTTTTAAATTCATTAAAATACCTTTAACTTACCTTTAATTTTCTTTCCCTTAGATCTTATGTCAATGAATGCGCAGCCCTCGTATAGCGACGTAATTAGTAAATTATGTTCGGACCATATTGCCGAACGTGTTAGTATTAGCTGGCTTCTAACGGGAACTGAAATACAAGGTATTGCATCTTTGAAAGGAATAGTTCTTACCCCCGCCATGATTGACCTGACAACAGTCGCGCCCCTGCAATGGAGTAAGTAACCTGAAATCAAACAAATAACCACAACTAATTTTGGCCCTCTCCAGCTGTTGCAATTCAAAATACTCCTGTTCAGCCGCAATCTGAAGTCGTTTGCACGGCAGGCCATAGCGTTACCCTGAGTATAACAGTTTGCAATCAATCGGTGACTCCACTTAAACACTTAGCACTGACAATACAATTCTATCAAGACTACAAAAATGGAATTGAAAACTACAACTTGGACGTTGCCATGTCCGGTCCCAATCAGTAATTTAATCAAATTTTTTCCAACAACTAGAATGCCACTCACGCATTGTCTTGTTTTATAGAAAATCAATACCATTACTCCAGAAAAATGAGGAGGTCCATCACGAATGCACTGTGATATTCTTCACGCCCGGCATATACAAAACCAACATTCAATGTCGTTCGTTGCCTGCTCAAAGCAAACCAAATGTGCCAGCGCCATCAGTCCATGATCGTCAGTTGGGACAACCCGCGCACCAAAATTTCGCCAGCTACCATGAGAGCCAACAGCATGCATGGAAATTCATTCCCCCCATTGAGGTGACAGTCCTTGAGCAATAAATTCATCAAAGGATACAAGTTCCTATTGTATTCTTGTTTTCGTTTAAGTATTCTTAATTGTTGTTGTTTTCTTTTTTATACTTTATTTTTCGGTCAAATCTTTGTAAATAATATAAGAAATTAAGTTGAGGTTAATCATGTTGTTGAATAAAAGTTGATTGTTTTAGAAACTATATAACCTACTATTCGCTGTAAACACATAAATATTATAAAATAAAACAAAAATGGATAAAAAGTTGGTTCCATTTCGGTTTAATATATATCAAGTTATTTTGAATTTGCTT
Organism: Neoascia interrupta; assembly: GCA_947623515.1. Taxonomy (NCBI): domain Eukaryota; kingdom Metazoa; phylum Arthropoda; class Insecta; order Diptera; family Syrphidae; genus Neoascia; species Neoascia interrupta. The sequence continues at coordinate 198,661,556 of OX392462.1, forward strand.
TTTTTTTGATTTTAAAATACTCATTGTTTGTATTTTGATTGTTTTGAACTTTAAACTTTGATTACAACAAAAAAAGAAACAAAATATTTGCATAGCTGGATATGTATATTTTTTATATATAACAAGAAACAATAAGCAAATAATAAAATTATTTAAAATATATACACCAAGGATAAAGCTCTCAAAATAAAATATTAGGTAAATATTAAGACAAGGAAAATGTGTTAACGTCTTTAGTATTAAGGCTATTAGTGAATATATTTCAAGAGCGTTTTAGAAAATTATTCGTTTTGTTATTTTTAAGGATGTCAGATTTGAATGAACCTGAAATAGGTATTAAACGAGAAGTTTTGTTCATGTTAGGCACCTGCCCCTCTTATTATGCTCTTTCTATCGGGGAAGAGCTAGATAATTGTCCTTAGATGCAAAAAAGAAAATACAAACAGAAACTTTTTAAGGAACAAAGCCTAACTCTGATGGTACAAAGGTATTTGAAAAAATAAAAAACAAGCCTACGAACTATACAGTAAAGGCTCAGAAACCTTGTTTAAAGGATCTGAACCCTACTGAGGCTGATCCGTGCTTACACGCCGATGAACGAAGTTATAAAAAATTAGGAAGGAGGGTGTCTTTTATTTGGAAGACACCCAAGCCTTACAACCCTTCACTAAGAATGACAAAATATGCCTAAATCTAAGGAGGTAGACCCCGTAGACATCTGTAGACCCTGATGAACGGAGGTATGACCCTATAGGATACCACTTAGGGCAATACTCCACAAGTTAAGATGTCAAATCTTTAAAACAAAAAAAACTTTTGACTCTGCGGAAAGAAGGCGAAACTTATGAGCGCAATCTATAAAATGATGTTCAGCCCTGTATTACATCTTACATGAGACTTGAGACGGGACATTGGGAATAGAAGACGTTACGAATTTTCCTGCTAGTAACATTATCAATCGCGTAAAGGAGGTAGAAAAGCTCTTTACTAAGTTATTCTAACATCCACGGTTGGTCCATGTTCGTTCACAAAAGGGTGAAGATGAAATAGATTCCGAACTTCAGTCAACAAGGTTAATGATCTGGTCTGGTCGAACCTCTTCTAAAACAGCGAAAATGTTGTCACGGATCGCTTTTTTTCTTTGTGGTACTTTCCAAATCATCAATTCTTTGGATCGGTAATAGCACTTCACTTTTCTGATTCTGAATGTGAGGACCTATACTTCTTAAATTTCCGTTGCACCAACGCTCACGGGGTTAACGACACAGCAACACGGCTCTGAGCTGGATGAAGAAAGAAAATTTCAGGGCTATAGCTAATGGCATAAGGTTTACCTGGTCGATCAACTTCTTCACTCCCTTCAAAGCACCAGGAACTTTAAAGGCAGCGAACTGAAAAGGTTACAGAAGGAAGACTCACTTGTGAGCGCATACGCTTACGATATGGCAATTCTGATCGCAGTCAAATTTCCATCAGTCCTCAGCGATAAGTTCAGCATAGTACTTCGTATTGTCGGTAACTGTGTCGAGGGTCAAAAACTGGGAATTAATGCAAGTTCGACGGAATTCTTGTCGTTTAACAGAAAAAAAGCAATGCCTTAATTTCGGGACACCAAGAATGGGAAAAATTGAGCAACCAATTTCAGATAGATACATACTTGGGCATTTAATTGGACTCCAAACTCAACTGGAACGAGAATAAATAAGATGGCGTCAAGAAAACTTAAACTGGGCACTGGATGTGCATATAGCGGTTGTAAGACCCACCTTAACATATGGCGCGGTGGTATGGTATAGGCTACAGAAAAAAAGCCATCTTTTTAACTTCACCAAAGTCCGAAGGTTTCTAAGGAGCGCACACTACATTCACCACTGCATTTGGAGGAACCATCACTCAGCCTCACACCCTTCGACATAATACTGCGATACTGAATACTAAGAGATACTGAATCCTTGAGTAGAACTAACATTTCAAATTTTCTTTCAAAATGCCTTTTCGTCAAATTTGACAAGGCGTAGGAACTCGAATTTTGGTATAGAGCAACAATGATTCAAAACCTCGAAGAAGGCAAAAAATGGGCCGCCCACAATATTGACCATGCCCACTTTTAACATGTTAGATCTTTAAAAACCCGATTTCTCTCAGAGTTCACTCCAAATCGAAAAATAATTGTATGACAAATATTTAAGGTGTTACTATTAGCTAAGTTTGGTTTATAAAAAGTTTTGAGCTCCACCCACTTTTAGGGGGCGTTTTAAGGGAAAAGCTTTTTTTTTAACTCATTTTGTCATGATTCTAACAAAATTACAATTAATTGATTTAATTTTTAGCCATAACAGCAAGAAGCTTCTCATTTTTTATTTATTTTATATTTATTAATTTTTCTACGCTCAATAAAATGTTAAAAAAAAATTAAAAAATTCCTCTAACTCGAATTTTTGTGAAAGTCCTCTAACTCGAACTTATTTTGATGTCTCGTCAGAATTCGACTTAGAGGGAGTCGACTGTACTATATGAATTCGGGACAAAAAATTTTAAGAGTTGGTGTTAAACGGTATATAGGATCGGGTATATAGAAGTTTGTCACAGACGAACACTTGCACTTACTCACTTGTTTTGATTAAGTTAAAGTTTCTGTCGATAGAGCCCATGCTTTTTTAATTACCACTTTGCTTACACCTCTGCATGTAATTAAGCTCTATTAATTTTAACACGATTTTCGATTGTTTAGTGCTACATTATCGTAAATGGCAATGGAACGTCCCATATGAGGACTTTTCCTTAACAAACGCAGAAATCTCCTCAGCGATTGGGAAAAATTACTCTTTGCTTTTTCGCTGCTGAAGTGGATGTCTTTATTGGATGTAAGTAGTACAAGGTCCCTAACTATACCTACCTGAATGCCATAGCTCCATTATATTGTGCTTCATATTCGCCATAAGTGGCGAGCTTCCTATTCCTTTCCCAGTCGGACTAGTCTTACATGCTTGATCTTATCCCAGATTCTGTACATAATGTACTCGTTCAGGCACTTTATAAGTGCAATGGGTCGCTCATTCACTAAAAATGCACGAAATGTCAATGAATCAAATGGAAATTTCTGTAAAATCGATGAGATCGACAAAGATGCACAATTTTTCCACTATCCTAAGTTGATAAGTACCTGATAAATACATTTTAATCAACTGGCGTTATAGCTACATACACTTTAAGTACCTACTCGTACCTAGTAATATAAATCCATTAGCAAAAATTAGGATAAGATCACAACGGCTTTAGCCAGAAAAATCAAGTACCTACGTCTTTTTCAAGAGTCCTTAATCATATCTATAAATTATTCTGCTTATATTTACCTATTTTACTTAGCCTTATCTAGCCAGAGTGCCAAATATTTATTTGCAAATTATCCTACCTCCCTCAGCAAAAGAATAGAATTCTTCGAAATCTCTAATTACCTTAGGTAAATTAATTAACCCAAATAATCCCTAATTTATATACCAATGAGTCAAACTAATGGTCCACAACAATCCAGGTAAGGTACTAAATACTTATAATGTATTTAAGAATTTCATCTGCGACGAGACCGTGTACCTGTGGATTAGGTGAGCCGCTGACCCCTACTTATTCCTATAAAAGTGTTGCACCAACAGCGTCTGGTCAAAGTCATCTAATGATCACCGATCCGTACTGTTCATCTTTTGTCTAATATAATTTAAACAAAATATTTTGTTGCGGACTGAAATATCACATCCAGGGGAAGACATGCCGACGAAGGGACAATTGTGTAGAATTAAGAGAATGCAAAACCACAAACGTACACATTTCACCCCGGAGGGAATTTCGGCGATCTCTTCCCTTCGAACGCCAATAGTTCGCATTGAGAACCACAAAACTGAAGTTCTGTCTTGTGAATTTCATCCATCAGGGAAATATGTCTTATCCTCGAATCATAGAGGCGAGATCCGTAAGACGATTTGAATCCTTGTTTTAAATAATTTTTATTTTAACTTTTGATTTATCTACACAGATGTTTGCGATATTTATGGCACATTCTCCAAGATGATGGTGATGAAAGGTCACAGTGGTCCGGTAACGGAAACACATTTCTCCAGAGACGGCTTTGATGTTTATTCCTGCTCTGCTGACGGCACACTTGGAATTTGGGACACATTCCGAGGTTTCCGTAAGGCCCGTCTTGAAGGTCATACCAGCGGCATAAACTGCATGAGTCCAGCCAAGATAGGATATCCGTTACTCTGCTCAGGCTCCAACGATGGCACTGTTCGTATATGGGACACACGCGAAAAAAATTGTGCCATGACGCTTGAAAGTTGCTCCGATGTAACAGCAGTTTGCTTCAGTGAACTCGGCGAGTATGTGTTCTCAGGTGGACCCAACAACGATATCAAAATCTGGGACATAAAGAGAAAAGAAACTCTGTACAAGCTGTGTGGTCACGAAGACAAAATAACAGGTCTTGCACTGTCACCCTGTGGAATGTATCTGCTTTCACATTCGGTTGACAATACTCTGCGAATATGGGACATTCGGCCGTATGTCACGTCTGATCGGGGCATTCGATGCTTTCCATCAAATCAGCAAGGAGCGGAAGGACTATTGCGCTGTTCTTGGTCGGTGGATGGTTCAATGGTAAGTTAACAAGGAAGGGCTTTAACTAATTATGAATTGATCTAACTTTAATGTTGTGTAATTCTTTTCATTTCCCAGATATCTGCTGGTACTGCTGAAAGAGACGTCTTCATTTGGGACGCCGATACTGGTGAAAAATTGTACGATCTACCCGGACATGAGAGTTGCATTAACGATGTTGCTTTTCATCCAAAAGAGCCGATCGTGCTATCAGCTTCTGACGACAGATACTTATTCTTACATGAACTTTGTAATTTAGAAACATAATAATAAAAAAGAACTTTTTGTATTGTATTGAATGTGGTTTATCCGTTTTTGAAAACACCTAGGCCTTCCTCTTTGCGAGACCTTAAAAGGCTAAGAAACGGGGTCTGTTTTGCTTGCAAGAATCCTTAAAGGCTACAGTTACTTATGTAAGATCCTGACAGACTCCTAATCACACGAGTCGAAACCGAAAGGTATTGTAGGTAGCATTAACATACGTTTTAGCCTATTTCAAAACTAATCACTGATTTTATTTTGTCAGTGATGAATCACTGATTTTACAGCCTGCCCGAGGTTGGAACCTTAAACATTACCTTTTTCACGTATGGTCCATACGAGGTCTTCTTTTAAAATGGCAACCCACCTAAGCCGGTCGTATTCCATTGTTTGAAGATCCATTCCATATCATGCAGATCATCTTTGGCTTGGTTGCCGTCAATTAACAACTTGCTCCCACACGATTCTGCGGCACTGCGACCTTAAAGGTCTATTCTAATGTAACTTTAGCAGGGTCTATTTACCCTACTATAATAAAATCTTTATGAAACAAACATAGTACATACTTACTTATGGGGAATACGTTTCCTTTAGTGCCGGTGCTGGGTATTCACAGAGGATGTGATTCGATATTCGTCGGCTCGATCGTTAAGGAAGATCTTTGACCTTTTAAGGAGCTTAAATTACCTTGGGTTAGGTTTGGTGACTGTCCCCGCTCAACAGGGGACACACTTAGGTCATGGGATGTTCATTGTGGTACCACTTCTAGGTAAGAGCAGAATACCAGCCCGGGGACCCATACATATGATCAACTTTGAACTTTTCAATTTCGATGAAAAGGTCGAGGCAATGAATCTCGGTAGAAGCCTGTTCCGAGGGTGTATTAGCTAAAAACTTACCCAAAAAGGGTATTGAAGCCGATGTTGACCGTTTCCATGTGAACCAATGCCAGCGGAATAATGTCATTACTGGAAGAATGGGAAAGTCTGATGAATCAAATGGAATACATTAAGGGCGGAGATAACCGTTTTCGGTTAAAATCCACGTCAATAAATCTTAGATGAAGAAGCAAGGGCAACTTGTAAAGGTGTGCACCAGTGCCTATTGCTGCTCAAGTAAACACATCAGCTCTGAAGTGAGAGGACGAATTTGTTTAGATCTAGCTTGTTTTGTTTGGTGGTCAAAGGATAGACATGTGCACTCAAGAGTCTATCAGAGTTTGAGAGTCTGTCTATCAACTCCTACTCTCACCTCCCCGTGGTTAACACCGGGTGCCTAGTACCTCAACTGGAGATTGGGTTCCAACCCCTTTGGAAGGTTGTTGGGGGTAGCAGACGAGAGAGGGGGGGAGGAGTGTTCCCCTTAAGGCACTTCTCCTTGAATCCGGACGGCAGCGGAGGAATTCCCCAGATGGAATCAACGGTGGCGTCTATATATGGGCAACTACGACGTATTGGGAGCTCAGGCCTATAAGGAGCGGGCTATCCGGCTCTCCGTCCTTAGAGCTAAGCAAAGGATCTGGTCCTCCAGGTTGGGGGTCGTGCCGTCGGGGTGACTTCCCGGCCGCGTAAAGAAACACCAGTCACGAAGCAGAAATAAGCCTCGGATTCGGACGGATTTACTGTTGACGACCAATGCAAACGACGACGACCAATGTTGACGACCAATGGATGTGGTTTCGTTGTTGGAGGCAGACTTAGGCAAAAAGTGTTGAGCTTCAACCCTGTAAGCGAGCGCCTCTCTGTAAGCGACGATCCGCATCAAGGCTAAATTCACCAACATTGAAAGATGACGAGACCAAAGATATGTTCTACGAGCTCCTGGACAAAACTTTTGAGCAGTGCCCTAGCTACGACATTAAGATTGTCCTAGGCGATTTTAATGCCAACCTAGGAAGGGAGGGCATCTTTGGTCGTACTGTCGGAAAGCATAGCCTGCACGACACGACCTCCGATAACGGATTCAGGCTGATCGACTTTGCTGCGGGGCAACACGTTGTGGTAGCTAGTACACAGTTCCCGCATCTCAATATCCACAAAGGGACATGGAGATCTCCCGATCAATCAACCGTCAACCAGATTGACCATACTGCGATCGACGCAAGGCACTCCTCCAGTATCATGGATGTCTGAACTTTCCGAAGGGCCAACATTGACTCGGATCACTACCTTGTTGTAGTCAAGGTACGGCTGCGGATATCCCGACCAGCGCCAAGTAATGGAAATACTGTGAGGAAGTTTGACGTCGGCCGACTACAATCGCAAGAGATCACCAGGTCCTTCTCCAACCGAGTCTCTCAAAACCTTCTACGAAGTCCTATGCAACCAGCATCAAGTATTGATAGCCAGTGGCAACATTGCCAAAATGCCATGAAGAGACGCCGCCTCTGAAGTGCTGGGTTTCACACGGCGACCACAACGAAACCCCTGGTTTGACAATGAATGCCGGCAAGCACATGCAGCTAAACAGGAAGCATACAAAGCGGCGCTGCACAGAAGGACTAGAGCTGCTCGCGAGCTCTACGAGCAGAGGAGGAGAGAGGAACATTGGCTTCTCCGAAGGAAAAAGAGAGAGCACGAGAAGCGCGCGGTTGAAGAGATAGAGAAATGTTACAACAGGAATGAGGTTAGAAAGTTTTACCAAAGGATCAAAAGGTCCTGCCAAGGGTATAAACTTCGAACTGAAGCCTGTAAGGACCATCAAGGGAACTTCGTTGTAGAATCGCAGTCAGTGCTGAGGATTTGGAAAGACCACTTCTGCAGACTGTATAACGGCGAGGACGAACCAAATACCGCTGTCAGGCAGAACGAACCATTCAACCCGGGCGAAGACGTTACCGACGAAGCATACGAACGATACCGGCCTGGAGGAGGTGAAAGTAGCTGTGTCTAAGCTCAAGTGCCGGACAGACAAAGCAGCCGGAGCAGACGGCCTAGCTGCCGAACTTTTTAAATCCGCTGGCGATGAGCTAGTTAGGAGCATGCACCAGCTCATCTGCAAGATATGGTCGGAAGAAAGCATGCCCGACGAATGGAACCTCAGCATTGTTTGCCCGATCCTCAAGGAAGGAGACCCTCTGAATTGTGCCAACTACAGAGGCATAAGTCTTCTTAACATCGCATACAAGATCTTTTCTGCTGTACTGTGTGAACGCCTGAAGCCGTTTGTCAACAATCTGATAGGCACATATCAGTGTGGCTTTAGGCCAGGAAAGTCCACCATCGATCAAATATTCACACTGCGGCAGATCTTGGAGAAAACCCAGGAATTCCAAATCGATACACACCACCTCTTCATCGATTTCCAGGCCGCGTATGACAGCATCTATAGAGACGAGCTATATAGCGCAATGTCTAGTTTTGGCATCCCTGCCAAACTTGTCAGTCTGCGCAGGATGACTATGGAAATATCACGCTGTTTCGTCAAGGTCGGTAAAGACCTCACCGACCCCTTTGATGTCAAAAAAGGATTTAGACAAGGCGACGCGCTGTCATGCGACTTCTTTAACATCATACATGAGGGAATTGTGCAGAACTCTGGCGCCAACACCAGAGGTACAATCTTTCAAAAGTCCGTTCAACTACTCGCATACGCAGACGACATTGACATAATCGGTAGAACAAAGCATGATGTCATTGAAGCCGTAACATCGAACTGTACGGGCTGTACAGCGATACCGACCAAGCCAAAAGAGTCAAAACACAACGTCTACGATGGCTGGGTCATCTAGAGCGGATGGACACCAACCCCCGGCCCGGAAAATCTTCGAATTCACACCGCAGGGACGCGCGGTAGAGGAGCACCGAGACTCAGGTGGCGCACGCAAGTGGAAGGGGACCTCAGCCAACTTCGCATGCGAAACTGGAGACGGCTAGCTAGAGACAGAGCTGGCTGGCGAAGCCTGTAGGCTGAGGCCCAGGTCCACCCGGACTGTAGCGCCACCTGAAGTAAGTTAGTAAGCTTGTTTTGTTTAGACATTCCATAAATGCAAAACTATTCGTTGTCCAGTTTATACTTTCTTTTTATGTCCTACAACGTACATAAGTCAATATCTGTCTTCCCTTGTACGGCGCATTATGGTAGGCTATCTGCTATGGACCTTTAACCCTTATGGCAACCTAGAACCTACACACAAACCTAGGCGGATATAGTCGCCATTCATTTGTCGGGACAAACCGGAACAAATCGGAACAAACCTAGGCACTGCACCAAGAGATCCCTGGACGTGATCGATGATTGGTGCACTGGAATGGACTTTCAGTGAATCTTTTTAAAATTAGTTTACTTTGTTCCTTTCACATGAAGGAGTAAGGTCACCTGGTCTGACTCAACTCGTTCCCGAAACTCCGATGAAGTCACATACCTGGAAGTAATTTTTGAAAAAATACTTACATTGTCTCTTCCAGTAGGCTCTGCTTAGATACTCTGATGAACCTAACCAATTGATAGTACATGCGAATTTTCAAGAGCTTGCGCATAATTTATCCTTCGAACCTTGTCCAATGGATTTGCCCCTTGACACAATGACACAATGTAGTATAGAGAAGCGGTGTGGCTTCGGTCAAATTCTAAAGCCGCAACCCAAGGAATCCGATGTATCCGTCACGTTGAAGTACACAACTGACAACTAAGTTCAATACACATGTACTTATGGGAAGCGGCCCATAGAAGAACTTCGTATCGTGACGTATGTCACTTTCCATAAGAACATGTGTATTTCTCCGAGTTGTCAGTTGTGTTTTTCGACTTGACGGTCGCAACGGATTCATTGGGCTGAAGGCATAAGACAGGGAAGAAATTCCTGCGGCGTGACTACAAGTCTGCCTGCACTTGTAGTCACGCCCGCCAGACGAAACGATTGCTGTCGAATATCTGCAAATGGCTTCAATTACTTACTCAAGATGGCGCTACAGTCTATGGTGGACCTGGGCTTCAGGTTACAAGCTTTGCCATTCAGCTCTGTCTCCAGCTTGGTACACGAAGTTGGCTGAGGTGTCCTTGTATTTAAACACTTTGAACCACAATTAAGGAACGTGGCCAACCTATGCAGTGTCAAATGTCGGACCGCCCGGGACTGAGGTGTCCTTAGTCCTTCCACTTGCGTGCATTCTCAGTGCTCCTCTACTGCGCCGTCCGTGTAGGGTGGAATTGAAGATTTTCCTGTGCCAGGGCGTTGATGTCCATCTGCTAGTAGGTTCGCAGTAGGTTCTTTGTGTTTTGAATCTTCTGACTAGGTCGGTGTAGCTGTTGTACAGCCCGTAAAGTTCGGTTTATATCTCCTCCTTCACTCTCTGTCTATGCCGACGGGACAGGCCTTCCTCTCGTCCCGAAAAAGAATTTTTCTCTCTATAAGCAGCCTAAAGAGTTTTCATAAGAGAGGGTCTTATAAATGGTCACTTTAGATGCTCGAGAGAGAGCTTGGCTTCTCGATTGGCAAGAGTAAACCTTAGTTTGGTTTCAGCACTGGTGTCGTTGTCTGAATTTATGTAGCGGAGCTTAGGTAGGCAAAAGTCCCTTATACTACCTCGCAGTGTGTATGGTGGACTTTCCTGACCTAAAACCACACTGATTTGGAGCAATGAGATTGTTGACAAACGGTTTAGGCGTTTACATAGTATACAGAGCAGAAAAGATCGTATATGCGATGTTAAGAAGACTGATGCTTCTGTTGCCGGTAAAATTTAGACGGTCTCCTTTTCTGAGCATCGCGTAAACAATGCTGAGTTAACATTCGTCAGGCATGCTTTCCGCTGCCCATTCTCGCGGATAAGCTGGTGCTTGCTTTAATCAGCCGATAGTCAGCGGAGTTCGGCGGCTAGGCCGTCAGCTCTGATGGCTGCTTTATTGCACTAAAGCTTAGACACAGCTGCTTGGACTTCGTCGAAATGGCGTTTATATGCTTCGTCGGCCGGGTTGAATACGAAATGTCAGCGGCTTTCATTTTGTCTTAAGCTTATCTATTTGTAGACGTACTTTCGAGACACCAAGCCTTTGCTGACCACTTAAACAGACAAAGGCTTGTGCGAAACTACCACCTGTTCTGCCTATGGAAAGGATTATTATACAACGAAACATTTCCTTTGGGGCGCGGCGCGGGGGATCTCCGAAAATCCAAGTTCTTTCTCATCTGAAAAAATACTCAAGCACTGGAACCTCGGATGAGATTGATTTAACTCGATAAGCATAGACCACCATACCGAGCTATCTCAATGCACGAGCTACCTACCTGCGCTCAAAAATATAAGATGCTTCCACGTAAAACATCAGCTTAACAAAAAAATGGTGGAAAGTCTTGGTCAAAAGTGATTGCCGTAGGTATACTAAATTTTATGCTACGTTTTTTAATCAGCACAATCGTTCAAAATTAAAACGTCCTCATTTGTTAAGCCTCCACAAGTACTTTATAAAGTATGTGCAAAGCATTTTTACGACTTTTTTAGTCCTCTGCAAATAATTAAAAAAAAAAATAAGAAAAACCCTCGTTACCTTGTGTTGATTAAGAAATGTTTTGTTTTTATTTTAAATAAAATCAAAGAATTTAAAAAAAGAGATTTAACATGTTTTACTTAAATATATAAGGTTATAAATTAAGTTCTAATTTTGTATTGAACATATAACAAAAACAAAAGGTTTCAAACAGAAAAACATTATGCATAATGAAATTGTTTTAAAAACAGTTATTTGTACACGTATGAAGGCAAGTTCTACTTAAAGAATAAATTATAAATTCAACTTTAAACTTACAATTATTGAGAAACAATAAAATTGATTTTTTTTATTACATTACTATGATTATTAATTTTTGCCTTATTCAATATACAACTACTATAAGTGGTTTTTTCTTTTTAAAAATTAGGTACATTTCTTTAATTTAAATTTATCTTCTTTTTTAGTTTTTTGTTTTTTCTTTTTCTATTTTTATATTTTTAAATGCATTGCTATTCCTTAAGAATTTGTTTTTTATGTTATTTTATACATAAAAACAAAATAAAATTAAATTTCACTAAATTTATTGTTTTTTTTTTCTTATGCTTATATAATTATATTTTTTATAAATCTAGAAAAAATGTATTTTTTCAGCTTAAATATTTTTTTTATTAAAATTATGTGACGTGCGGAGTATGTATAAATTATTATTTTCTACTTAGTGAAACGCATTAGAAGCAAACGTACGTAGTTGATGTCGGTACAGATGTGTTGGGAGATAGAAATTTTTTTATATCTCAAAGCTATAACAAATGTTTGTTTGTTTTTGAATTTTTCTATTTAAACGTGATCATTTATACGCGATTCAATTAACATTGCTAATTAATCAATCCAGTTCAGAGGATTAATGTTTTCTATTGTATTTTTAACATAACCAAAAGAGCTTATTTTATCATTAAGTCAAAGCTTTGATGTGGACTCAGGAATGGGAGAACGTAGAAGTTTTGAAAGTACCTGGTACCCCAAGGATATAAGAGTTTGCTTGGAGGGCATAAACAAGAAGGATCCTATCTTTAATTTTCTTTGTACATAATTGATTTTTGGCGCCATGCTAGCCAGGGCCATTTACTATACCCCCCTGACCATTGAATTGCGATTAGCGGGAGACGATTGAAAATAAATCCCGAAGAGTCTCCACCGGACAAAAATTGGACAATTTTTTTTTGTAATATTGGCTCTCAAAAGAGATTGACGATGCGATGACATTTCCCAGAAGCGTGAATACCATTTCGTTGAAAAATCCCAATAGAAAACGTATGCTATTCCTTAGAATTAGGACAAAATAACACCAGAAACAGAGTTAAACTCCAAATCTCGGATGATCTTGCATCGGAAAACTACCCTTAAGTCATGGTGACCAAACCAAGGTTGTTCACTTAGTCAGCTAGTTGATAAGGGATTCTAGTACAATTATTGTTCTCAGGGATCAAAGCTATCAAACTATGACTACGTTCTGTATGGTCTGCTTATGGTTAGCCGATTGGACCTCAGAATGTATACCAAAAATGCTGGGCTTGTAAGTCTGAGAGTTGAAATGACTTGCAGAGGGTAGACTACTGATTTAGTAGCAAAGGGAACTGTTCCGTTTTGTTTAAATTCTTTTTCGATCTAAAAACAATGGAAAACAAAAAATATAACAATAATATAGTTTCAATACTATTTTAGTTGTCCTAAAACAAGTGAAAACTTTAAATTGAATACGAAACAAAGCAGAAAGAGAAACATCGATCTCATTGTCATTTAAGACATTGAGTTGTGTTTGGAAGATTCGTTGTAACCACTAAGTTACTAAGGACGTTTTTATATTTGAGGTTCAGAGGAGAGAACTGAACTAAACAGAGCCTGAGCAGAGCACTCTGAGCGGTCTCTGAACGAAGTGTTTTCAGCTCAGAGAACTCTACTCAGATATCTGATTATGTCAGGTGTGTTGAGCAAATTTTTTGGTTATCTGTTAGAATGCAAAATAAAATTAAAGAAAAAGGAAATTAAATGACAGTACATGACTTGTTTTGACATAATATAAAACAATAATTGTGTAAAGTAAATCAATAATTGTTTTACTTTCGAAGCCAAAACAAGAAGCATCAATCGCAATTTTTATATAATTTTTAGTTCACCACTTATCTGTCATTCAGCTGCATTCAGCAATGAACTCAGAACAAAAAGCTCGGTAAAATTATTCCAAGCAGATTTCACTCTGAACTCTGATCATGCTCTAAGCCAAAGAAGAAACACACATTCTGATTCTCTGAGCAGATAAAGAAACACAATTTTTGGTTAACAGTTCAAGTTCTGAGTGAAATAAGAAAAACGGCCAATATGTTTGCGGAATAAAAAATAAATAAATAGAGTGCAACAGCTCGAGGTGAACCAGGGCCAACTTCTCAACAATGTATGCTGGTGTGTTAATATCTTTACATACAAGGGGACCTACAAATTTTTGCCGAATCCGAACAGCACTTTGAGAAGTTTTTCAAGACAAATGATACTCTCGGAGGGCTTGTCAGAGCCTCGCGGAGGTAGGGACCGTGAAAAAGAACAAGTCTTTTTTTTCAGGTGACGATGGCAGGTTTCGAACCCAGACCTCCGGCGTAGTAAGCACACACACTAACCACTACGCCACGGCACCCCACGGAATTCCCATGTTTGCGGAATGCGTTTGACATTTTTGCATTAATTTGATTTGAACTCATTACACATAATGAGCAATGTGTAGGAAGAGTAGCCATATAACCTTAAATTAATAGCGATTTGACATTTTGAAGACGGTCACGTACCCAGGTTTCAGCTATGCAATAATGAAAAGAAAGTGCTAACTCTCATTCCTGCAACTAAATTGGCTAAGAATATCCTTGTTGTGTACTGAATCTAGGACCTAGGCTTCAGTTTGAGTACCGTGAACAATGTTTTGGACAGTGAAAGCGTTTATACTTATTTGACAAACCTTGGATTTTCCACAAAATCAGTCAAAAGGCAGCTATAAGCTATAACGTCCTTCATTTTACACATTTACTATGGCAAATTACATATTTTTTTAATTATATTTACTCTGATTGATATAAGACTTCATAATCAGCTAAATTTTCCATCGCACTTGCCCTCGGAGCTGGTCGGCCTAAGGTTGAAAAAGTAAATGAAATCATATTTTAACTAATTTTAAAATATCCAAAAAGTGTGCATTGCAACTAATTTCGTGCTGATTAAACGGCGAGAGGGTTCGGTGCAGACTCTGACCTAGCTTTAGTATTGATAAATTTAAACTATCAAACTATAATAAATTACATTCGATACATTTCAAGACAAAAGCCCGAACTGAAGTTTTCAAAAATTTCAATAACAATAAAGAATCAAACAAATCGGAAAAACCGTTTTCGAGTTCTTCTATTGAAGTCTTTCTTCTGTGTTTTGGTAGTTTTTCGCGACATCACTCGTACCTCTCGTTCTATCCTTTGGCGAAATCCGAAAATGGTCGCAAAGGGTCCTGTGTGCGAGCGAGATAAAAAAGTTAGTTTTCATGCCAAATGAAGTGACATTGCAATGGCGAAAACTATAGACAAACTTTTGTTCGCTAACGTTTTAATATAATTCACAGAAGTTTATTCGTTTGGATCGTCTGGATACCTAAACGAAGCCATCTGCTTCGGCTCTTCCTGCAGATGAATCAATGTCATCTGTAGGTAGCAGATGACATTGATTTCAAAGCAAATCCCTAAGAGCCGGTTCAGTGCGAGATCATCCGACTTTCCGAGTTAAACTGAGATTTACCCCAGAAATCAGTGAACTAAGATCTGGGGTTAATCTCGGCTTAACTCACCAAATTTGGCGAGCTAATCTCGGTGCATCTCTGGATTTTTCTGTTTGTAATGTCAGTTGATTTGCACGTTGCTGTGAAAAATGACATTTGAGAATAAATCGAACTTCTTTTTCTGTGTTTTTCTATGTGAAATGAGAGCTGGCAGAGTCAATAATTTCGAGAGTCGAAGATTTTGACAACTTTGTTGACGGAGTCAACTCTGCACTGAAAACCTGCTCGCTCAGTTAATTCCAGATTCGTTTTGTTACGGGATACACAGATCTTGGCCTAAGCTGGGCTTAACTCAGCACTGAAAAACCGTCCCTAAGGAGTTCAGATGCGATTCTGGCAGACTACTAATCCTCTCATCAGACAATATCGTAAGATATCCGAATCGTGTACTTAAGTCTATTATGGGCATCGGTAATAACGTAACGGGTGATTTTTTAGCTGGTTTGGTTTTGGCAACACTGGTTTTGACAGCTGACGTGTGTTTAGTACCTTGTGTCACTGTCAAACAGCTTCAGTTTGGTTTGCAATTTAACCATGGACCGTCTTACAAATGAACAACGCTTGCAAATTATTGAATTTTACTTTCAAAATTCGTGCTCGGTTCGAAATGTTCATCGCGCGCTGCTTCCATTTTATGGTGGCATTCTCGACCTTCTGAGCAGTCTATTCGGAAGATTGTGACCAAATTTCGCACCAAATTTACTTTTTTGGACATTAAACCACCAACACGTTTACGTACTGTGCGTAGTGAAGAAAATATTGTCTATTGGCCCAAGCCCGCTTCGATTGACGCACTGGAAGCCAACATCCATGCATTCATTCGTGAGATACCGGCCGATATGTGTGAAAGAGTATGCCAAAATTGGACTCAGCGGATGGGCTACCTGAGACGCAGCCGCGGTCAACATTTGCATGAAATTATCTTTAAACATAAAATTGCAAGGTTCAAACTATCGATTCAAATAAATATTTCATTAATTTTTTCGAATTTTTTGTGTTTTTTTTTTTTAAAAGTTCTCAACCTCTTAAAAAATCACCCGTTATTTGGCAAAACTTTACAAACTATCGATGTATTTTGACATTAGTCTAATCCCACTTACGTCTATTAGGGTTTTGTGATGAGTTTTTTTTTTTCATGTAGGCATGACTGTATCTCACCTATGACGCCTTGGATTTCGGCTTTAATGTTCTGGTTTATTCGCAACAAACCTGAGACATTAGACAACCCCAATGTGGCAATTAAAAAAGAGGGCCCAATCATACTACCAGACCAAAAACCGCACCAGACAGATGCTCATCAAGGATGATGTCTTTCAAATTTCAGTGATTCCACTTGAACAGAAAAAATGGAACGAAATTTATAAAGTGCGTTCCTATTGGGACACCCTTTACGCGATGCGTTTTTGACGGTCGACTAAAAACGGATTCAGTGGAAAAAATCAATACTATACTTAGAACTCTCCAAACGAAATGCAATTAAATTTTTCAAGCAATTTGTTTCAGTTGATAAATCTTTTATACACCACTGCGTAATAGAAATGCAGGAACGAGGAATAATAAATGGGCTCCAATAATAGTAAATAGGTTTAGTCAGTCCTGAAAAGTAATAACAACGATCACCGGAGGACAGTCATGCAGACTTAAAGCCAAATTGATAAAAAAGTTGCCCATTTGAAGAGCAAATGTGGAGTGGTTTTGAAAACATTTGAACCCGCTTAGGGCCACTTTTTTTTTAGTGCGAGATGATCTGAGTTGTGGAATTAAACTATGAGGTAAACCCTAAAAATAAGTTTTCCAGATAATTTCGATACAGGGTCAGCCTCGGTTTAACTTGCCAAATTCGGTTGGAAAACTACGGAGAAAATTTCCAACTCTTTTTTATGTTCATACCCGACTTAGGGAATATTAATTTTAAAGCATAGTTTGTAACACCGTATACCCGGTACTAAGGGCGTGTTTTTCAGTGTGAGATCGTCCGAGTTTCAGGGTTAAACTGAGATTAACCCCAGAAATAAGCTTTCAGTGTATTTAGATCTGTAGTTAATCTCGGCTAAACTCACCAAATTTTATGAGTTAATCCCGGATCAAGAGTACGAACTTTTTTGAATGTTTTTTTGTGTGAAACGGCCGTAGCATTGCGTGTTTCTGTGAAAAATGACACCTGGAAATGACTCAAACTTCTTTTTCTGTGTTTTCTATGTGAAGTGAGAGCTGGTAAAGTCAAAAATTTGGAGAGTCAAGGATTTTAACAACTTTATTGACTGAGTTAACTCTGCACCGAAAAAATGCTAGCCGGGATGATTCCAGATTTGTTTGGTTACGGGAATAACAGATCTTGGTGTAAGCTGGGACCCAGCACTGAAAAACTGGCCCTAAAACTTTTTAGAGATATAATTGTGACCGACAAGTGAATTTCTTAAGCCATGTCCGTCTGTCCGTCTGTAAGTGTAAAGGTATATAGTCTCCAAATCAAGCTAGAGAGCTAAAACTAGTGCACGGCTTGATTCTCCTGGTGCACAGGCGAAAAGTAAAATTTGCTTAGATCCACCAACGGCCACGTCCACTGTTGGCTTCAATGTAAGCCAACCTCTATTTTTACATTCCCTTGTTTAACATTCTCGTGATAAACAATATTATTGCACATGTCCCAAATAAAAAAAAAAACCTTCTAAAAAAAAACGATTTCTAAAACAACATGCAAATGAACTACTCGTTAAATCAAGTCCTCGATATGCGGTTCGAGGGACCAAAAGAAACGTCCAACTACAACGATTTACAGTCTCTTCCTGAATCAGTCACAAATTTAAACAAAAAAAATACTTTCTTTTAACAACATTATAAATTATAGAAATACTTTAAATAGTAGACACTTAGCACCCTCCACCACCTACTGCCGCTTAGACCCTAATAACTGACCTTTTTGCGTAACTTCAGCGATAGGGACTGCCGCAGTGGGGGATCCGGTTGCGGGTCTGTATATCTGCTTGCAATGCGTCCACTATTAGTCTGAGGAGCCGTCGTCGACGCCGTACTCGACTGATTGTGCAGCAGTAAAGAATCCACCACCGAACCCGGCCCAACTAGCCTGCGGTTCAATGAGGAATTCTTTGCCACCGGCGCTGGTGACGTAGTTGCTGACACCGACACGCCCTTGTACGTACCAGAGGAGGATGTCGCCGCTGAGGAGGACGACGCTCCCGTAGTTCCAGGCAAATTGTTGTTAAGCGTATTATTGTTATTGATAGTGTTAGTGTTAGTAGTACCACTTTGGTTGGCAGTCTTTCTCAAAAGCTTTGTGTTGTACTCGTCACATTTGTCCTTCTCTATGCGCGTACTACTTAGCGATCGTTTATTGCGTTTCGTTATGTTATTGTTCACAGGTATACCCGAAGGCTGATTGTGATGATGATGGTGCAGGTGATGATGCAGATACTGGGAGTGTGTGGGCGCCCTCCCACTATCGGTGGTATTCAATTCCAGGACAAC
This sequence comes from Neoascia interrupta, assembly GCA_947623515.1. NCBI lineage: Eukaryota > Metazoa > Arthropoda > Insecta > Diptera > Syrphidae > Neoascia > Neoascia interrupta. The sequence continues at coordinate 198,680,244 of OX392462.1, forward strand.
ACCCCCAGCCGATTTGTTACTGGAAGAAGAGAGACTATTATCATCGACTAGCAGTTTATTGCTTACACCCGGTGTCCCCGTTGCCGTCGTCGTTGACGCTGTGCTGATTGGATTCGAATTAAGGTCTACTATCGCACCCTGTCCACCACCAGGAGAAGCACAAACCGTTGGGACCGAGGATGAGGAAGTGGTGGTATTATTGCCATAAGTGCAAGTGGCAGTGGTCGAACTGTCACGGTAATATCGGCTAGCACTAGCTGTAGCAACGCCTAATACAGTGGTGCCAGAGGTAGCCGGCGGCGGTTGTTGCTCGACGCTGTGCGCTGCCGTCGTCCGGTAACGTATCCGGGATCGGCCGCGCAGTGTCATGTGATGCATATGATGACCCAGACGTGACGAAGATCGACCCGCTGGCGGCACTGTTGCTGATGCTGTTGTTATGTTGCCTCCGCCGCCTATTCCTCCTCCGACTGCAGCAGTTCCACCTCCACCACTGTCCACATCGCGAACTATTGGAATTTTACTCTCGGTTATAGACGCCATAACACTGTTTTGGTGATTGTTGGACGAGGATATAAGGGTGTTGTTATGGGTTTTGGTCTGTTTGTTCAAACTACTAAGGGTTGGTGCGGTCACATCGTGATGGCACTGCAGTTGCTGTTGTTGCTGCTGCTGCTGTTGTTGATGGTGATGATGATGGTGATGGTGATGATGGTGGTGGTAATGGCTTGGGTGGTTGGAATTTTGGACATGGACTGCTGTTATCCCAGCGCTTGAGTTATTATTATTGTTAGTAGTAGGAGTTGTAGTTGAAACAACAGTACTCGTTGTTAAGGTAGCAGATGGGAAGGTGCTGTTAATGGTGGTACTAGAGTAGGAAGTTGATGGGATATTACTCTGTTGTGCTTCCGCTTTTCGCAAGTGCATTAGGCCCATTCTGGTAGGTAATTAGTATTATTTTTTTGTCATTACACCAAAGAGGATAGAGAAAAAAAGAAAGAGAAAAATACAGGATAAGAACACTTATTCAGTCTCATGGATACTACTAAGAAAAACGGAAAATAAAAATCAACAAGCACAGGGTGTCAAGCAAGGTTTGTAATAAATAGCTTTGTCAGAGGGGATATAAAGTGAAAGCACTTACGCTTAAAGGAAAACAACAACTAAGACGAGTTTTTTTTTCCAAAAAAAAAAACAGCAAGTTTTTTGTATTTTTTTTTTACTTGTTTGTATAAAAAATTTATTGGCATGCGTAACATAACATTACAAGAGCGTATTTAAAACTTAGGAGAGAACAGTTAACAAAAACAAAAAGGAAAAAATATTTATGTAGCAAAAAAGTGTATTGGTAGTTTTTTTATAAATTTATATATTTTGGTTTCTTTTAAGAAAAAAATGTTTTTAGTAAGGATAAACATTGCGTATTTACAAAGTTTTAAGAACTTCCCATTAAATGTATTGCGATTCCTTTAGTGAACATATTGAAAAGGTTTTGTATAACAGTTTTTTATATCTTAAATCTTAGACTAGACTGCATGCCATATTGGCATATTTGACGCAAGCAGAAAATGCTGCAAATGCCCTTGGCTTGCCATTCGACGTCTCGTATGTCGATTCGTAGTAGGCTGCATACCGCTCTTACTGTCATGTGTCACAAAGTATATGCTGGCGAGCGAATCAGCTGTTCTTAAATAACCTACATGCCTGTTGTTGTGAGCCTCTTTAACAATTTTTTTGGTTTTATTATTTTTCTTTATATTTAGCTCGCACATACATTTTTTTATGCAGAAACACAGTAGGTATTTCCTGTCGCGATACTCACACGCAAACCGTAAATTCGTCAAAATGTCCGACATTTGCACCAGGAGTCCAAGTACATTTTTCGCGAAAAGCATTCAGTCATTTGTTGGCCTTACGCCAAATATGCTGTGATTTGTTTAGATACTCGATTACATTGAATGCCTTAGTTAGATATTTTAGCTGTCAAAACGCAGGCATATTGTCTCATTTTGATAGGTCGGGGTTTTAAGGCATTTATAAAAACTACGTTCCCACTGCAAGAACTCTTAAAACTTCGTTAAAACATCTTGATTGCGTGGACGACGATGTTTACTGTCACATAAAATAACAGAACTCTATCAAATGACATCAGTAAACGTAGAGAGAGATGTCACAAAAAGTTGAGCACAAAACTGAAGTCCGAAGTGTCTCGGTGTCCGAACGGACAAAAATAAGATAAGTTTGACACGCGCGCTTTTTTGTTGTCATTTGGCACTCAAAAACTAGTGATGATAAAATTTTTGAGTTGCGCAAAAGCAATTTTGTTGCAATAATCTCAATAATGTGTTTACGGGAAGACTTAATTTTAATTACCTGCAGAGAGGATTCTAATGTGCATGTTAAATTTCGAGATTTGTAGGAGAATAGTTAAAGATGTATGTTAATAGCGGATTATTGTTCGGTGGAGACATATGAAGACATAGTATAAGCAACAGGTAAAGGTACTCAGGATTGGCAAATCAGAGTCTATTGTCCGGGGAACAAATAAAGAACGTGACCAGCTTCTTCTATGTGTCCACCGGCCCAAAGTAAAAGTAAATCCCAAAGTAGCTCCGACGGACAATTATCAGCCAAGATTTTCGATCGAAACAGACCTGGTTACCGAACTAGGGTATAAACCAATTTTTGATCTTTTTTGATTTAAAATCAATAAACCCCAATAACCGCCCATGCACATTTACTAGCAATACCTAATTCAAATGGTAAAATTTTGGAAACTTCAAATTAAAAGATTAATTTGACACGAGCACTCTTTTAAGGTAATTTTGGCTTTAAAAAGTAAATGGCAATGTCCTTTCACAGGAGAGAAAAAACGATTTTCGTTGTAAAAATCCCAATAGAAAACGTTTTTGTGACTGACCTGTCATAAAAGCGATAGTTTCCATTTCTTTTTTCTGGTCGAAAACTGTTATGAATGTGTGAGAAAAGGGCTAAAAGATGTTCGTGCAAAAAATGAAATACTTTTACGAGGCGATTTATTTTTTATAACTTGTCGAGAGAAATTAAATTTGTATGTTAAATCGCGTGGTTTGTAGGGAATCTAATGACGATTTTCAATATTCGCAAATTAGTGTCCGGTGGAGACATGGTATGAAACAACACATTACTTTTCCATTACATTGAGTAAGAAAGCCGTGCGTCGTTTCACGTTAAATGTGCGAATATTAAACAAGAGATCCTGATACCAGACGCTTTCAAATGCTTTCGAATTATCGAGCGTTATAGACTTATTTTTTGCTAAGAAGGTGCAAGGGAAAGCTCCACTTTTGGGTGAAATAAACCATCACCTGTGCATTACTAAGAAATCCGCTTTCTCAGCCATTCAAGCTTAGGCCATTGAGAATATTTTATAGGCTGATGGTAACGCATTTTTTTGCTAACAGCTTTCCAAGCGATAAAAAGGATTTGCATCATGATGTCAAGACAGGCGGGCCCCCTACGTAATCTGGAAGCATGCTTTGACTAAAAAAACTCACAGCTAAAATGCCATTGCAAGCCAGGGTTGGGAGGCACAATTTTTTTTTACGTTTTTGACAAACACAGAAAATTTGCACTACCTTTGGGACAATGTAGAATTTGCTACCTCAACCATTGGCCGCATCAGAATTTGACATGGCGAATATGATAATGTTCTTTATGTGAGTCACATAACAATTTCTGACTGTTATATGACTCATTTCTGATTTTGGACTCTTTCGCCTAATAGAAATAAATGGTCTCGTCCCTCAAAGCCTTTTTAAAGTTATGTACCCCTGTGGGCTCGTCTACAGCTTGGGTTAGATTGCTTGAAAAAGCTAAGATCTCAACATGTCTTCCGACAGACGGCAGGCAGAAGACATACATTCCCTGTATGAAGTACAAGTAATGCACTGCCCCAAGGGCACAACTTTGTAAGAATTTTTCACAACTTTTCCGAATTGTAAGATATCAAAAAACTGTTATACAAAATTAAAAAAAAATAAAGGAACAACAACTTTGATAAGCTTCCAAACTTTTTGAAATAATAAATAATAAAATTGCAACATTTTACGCAAACTATTAACAAAATTAAAATCTATGCACCACAATGTTAACAATTATATAAAAGTAAAAATATATATAGATTTAACAAAACATAAAAGGAAAAACGTTCGCATTAGGAATTTCCAAACACATACATCAAATGCAAGCATTCAGAGGGACATTCTCTATAAACAGGGATCAGTAAAAAATATAGGACCGTTGGATTGGTGGATTAACGTAAACGTATTACAGCATCGGCAAATGAAGAAAATTGCAAAAAAAAACGACAACGAAACAACACCACCGGGTGGTGTGGAAGGAATAAACCGCTCTTAACTTACCTCTTGCTATAGAACGCAAGACCTTTGCTCCTTGTACTGCTAATGGAGCTGGTGGTGCTTGTGGTTGTTGTACCTGTAGATGTTGTGTGCGTTGTGTCCACATTTATGCAATCAATGGTGCCCTTCATAAGTTGCTGTGTAGCTGAGGTACTGCCCAAGACATTAACGATATTACAGTTGTTATTCCTGAATGGTTGCGATCTGGCGCGGGTGTGTCTTGCTGGATTATCACAGTCACTGTTGTAAAAATATTCATGAAAAAAACTGAAACATGGCAATGGGCCTCAAAGACTTACATTGTTCCCGCCAAATTGACCGATCTTGAGTTGTGCTGCCTTCGCATGGCCTTGATCTGGTTAAGCTTGTCCCCCTGAGTTTGAGCGTTCTTCTTGTCGATCGCAGCTTGTGTCATCTTCACCGTAGATGCTATCGTATGCTTGTTGGCGGCTTCGAATATACTGCAGGGCTTTTTCAGTTTCTTCTCCGAATACAGCGGCTCTATAGAGATTTTATTATTATCCACAACGTCATTGCTGCGGCGCAAAAGTTTTTCATCCTCGTTGTTGTCCTCATCGCTGGTGGAATCCTCCGCGTCGCTTTTCGTTGTGGCGAGGACTTTCTTGTTCGGAATGTTACCATTTTCATTTTCCTCATCGTTAAGGTGCATAGTGTCGACCCGTTGCGAAATGCCCTTAACCCTGGTTAGCAAAACCTCGGAGTTATCATTCAATTGATTACTGGCCTTGCCGTTTAAGATTTTTGAATAGATGCCGTATTTGTGCTTTGGTGGCTCGGTATTCCAGCGTTTCCGATGGCGTTCACCTTCGGTCCATAGCCAACTTTGTTTGCTACATGGGAGTAGAAAAGTATTTAAAGCAATGTTCTCTACTTATAAATGACATGACTCTATTCTATTCTCTATTCTCTTCTATTTTAAGTTGCAAATATTTATTGTTGGTAAGGGAACGGCACTAGAGTGGTTATTTAAAAGGTTATATGTATTTATTTTAATCTATCCCCACGTGACTCACTTAAACCTTATAAGTGCAACTTGCAAAGCGAGTCTTAGGAATTAACTCAACCAGAAATAAAAATAAATACAGAAAATTTTCAACAGTGCCATTCAGGGAACTGGATAAGGCCCTAACTCTAGCACAGAATACTTTTTGAGGGTCGAAATAAGGACCAATAGGCATCCAGAATTTGGGGTTTTCAACGCAGTTAGCTTGTCTTGATAACGTTGCATACTTTAACAAAATTTAAACAAAATCTTAGTAACCGTTTAGATACGAGAAACTTTTTAAAAATCGTTTTCAAATATGCTTTTACTTTTTTGAGTTAAATCATCGAAGTTTTTGAACATTCAAAGTTTAGCGTTGTCATATGTAACAGAAAGAGAAACAAAAAGCATTCAGCGAATTAAGGTTTCAGTTGCTAATTCTTCTGTATCTGTTCCTGTTTTACGTTGTTTGTGACAACGCGGTTTTAGCTAAAGTTTTCTACAAAATTTCAGAAGTAGGCGCGGTTAAAATGTGTTTCTTTTTTTTATTTATTTAACCGTGTTGTATAAGGCATCTAAAGGAAATATTTTTTATCCCACACACCAAAAAGGACACAAAAATTTTATCTTTCTACGAAATGCCAATCCAAAGTTACAACACGGTTGGACGGACGGACAATGTGGTCCTTTTTCCATTTTTGGACGGACTGCTAACAATGGCAACTGTCCAAGAATTCCTAAACTCAATTCCTGAAAAACTCCTATTTGCACGACCTAAAAGACAAGGAATCAGCGCTTGTCAGTTCCATCCTAAAACAGCACGTACTGCACTTTAAAGATGTAAACTCTGGAATTCACTACTGACCCAAAAAGACTTCTAGAACACATTATTCAACTTAAATTTTTGTTATAAGGGGCCGCTGACTCCCCTTTACTTTATATAAGTTGGGAGGAGGTAGTTGACACGTTTTAATTATTCAAAATCTTGTAAAAGGTAATAAAGAGGAAGCAAAGAAGAGCTCAAACATCTAAAACAGTTGAGTTGAAAGAAATTTCTAAGAACTGTTAAGCTAAAGTTTTAATTTGCATGAATCAAATAAAAAAGTACAAATAAAGGATACACCAATAAATTGGCAAAAAAAAACTACTGCAATTAAAAGTGAACAACAGTTTCTACTAGACTTCTAAAAGTTTGACATAAAGTTAGTCAGGCAAGTGGGAAAAATGTTTTATAAGTTAAACAAAAAGGGTGAAACTTACTCTTCCATCCACTGTTGCTGATGGCCAATAACAGAGCCCGGCCGGCAAAGTCGTAGCCACGCTATCGCCTCTAAGGCTGAGAATCCATAATGCTTCATTATGTAAGCACCAATTAAGCTACCTGTCCGCCCTAGTCCAGCTAAAAGAAATCAAAAGCTCATTAGATCCAATTTTTATAAACCGGATTATACACCCTCTTTACCTTTGCAATGCACTGCTATCGCACCCTTTGTCGTTTCACAGATGTTGAGGAACTTTTTCAAAATCAAGTCACTCGGCGTGCTGCCATCGATGAAGAATAAATCCTTATGATCGAAGCCTGCATTCTCAAAGCTCGAAGCATGATAGACCTTAGCATTCAAGCGTATAACTGTCGTCACATTGTTCTCCCGAAAATAGTCGAAATACGTTTCGGGCGAATGACAGGGATAACCATTCGACAAGGTTTTTGATTTCTGATGCGGACCACAAAACGCTATAAACTTCTCCGGAACAATCCAATTAAAGTCACCGTTTTCGACGCGCTCAAAGTACTCGTACTCCTCGGCATCGAAGTCGTCAAAGTTGAAGAAGCCAGCCTTCAGAGCTTTGTACACGGCATTAATGCAATCGATTAGGGAGATTTTATATCCACTCGGTCCGTAGGATGCATCACAGAAACGTGTATACGCTGGTATATCACCCGCTGACAACGGACGATATGCTTCATCCGGAGTTCTATTTAAGTAAATAACCTATAACATAGGGAAAAGGGATACATTTATTAATAGGGGAAAGTTTAACGTTGAGGAGATGAAAGACTGCACACTTACTGCATACGAACCAATCAGATAAGCAGCATTTAACCTTTTAGCCGGATTCATCGATGTGTAATGAATGATTTTCTTATTTGCGTGCCATTTTGAGGTTAGTTTTCGATTAAGTTTCTGGCAGTAACGGTATAGCATGCATATGTTAAGGGGGCCAAAGTCATTGTAGAAATTCTCGTAGACGAAATCTTCGTCTATGCTAAAATAATGCGTGCTTGGTGTATTCTTTGGCTTAAAATTCTTTTTGAAGGCCACAAAATAGAGGCGATCTGCAAATAAAAATATGAAAAATTAGAGGATATTATAGTAGACATGGCGAATAGGCAACATTCTATCTAAAAGTAGTAACGATTTGAAAATATGAAAACATGAAAATATGTATACTGACATTTTTTGGCAAGACAATTTTATTTTTGAAATTTCAAAAACCTAACCGTTCAGTCGCTTTAAACTTTGGTCTTCATTTCAGGTTGGCTATGTTTTTGACATTTTTTGCATTAATTAAGTACCATATTCAAAGGATTCTTGGTAACATGCATAAAAATGTTCAGTGGCCATCTAACGCAAGGTGCATCAAAAACACGTTCAACTTATCTGTATAAAATCACACTTTTCTAACGTAATAATTATTCTGCGACTTCAGCTCTTCTGAGCTGAATGTGACACTTATTTATTTATTTTGAGTGCCTGCCTACCATAGAAGAGCTCTTAATAGCCTAAACTACAAATCCGACTTGGGGTCTTCATTGGTCAGATTAATCCCTTGCCGATTTTCACGATTTGAAATTAACTGGAAAACAGCTGAAACAAGTCAAGTGGAGACACCAATAATCAAGACTATTTCTGGTCATTTTCCAGTAATCTTCCAATCCTGGAAATCGGAAAGCCATGATCGATGAAACGTGCTCTAATACCGAAACGAACAATGAAAATTCCTTTTGTCAAGATTTGCCACTATTTTGCTTCAATGGGGCAAATGTGAGCCATTTACTAAAACAACTGACCCAGCAACTTCTCTTAACAGAGTTGGAATAATCTTACGTAGATATTTATGTGTTTAAATAATCTGCTTACACCGCATTGAAATCTCAAATTTGCCTCTCTCAAATCTCAAATCTCAAAAATGCCAAATTGAAAAGAAATTGAACGCGCCACGGTTTGATGGCTTCTAGAACAATCTCAAAGCATCTTGCAAAATATGTATGTCAAAACAAAATCTTTGCAACCTCTGATAAACCTGCGAAAATGGTCTGAGAATTATTTTCAAATAAAAAGTTGAAAAACTGATTGAATAGGTAGGTAATAATTTAGACAAAGATAACTCCATGTTCGCAACAACCATTTTCGCTGCAAAGAATGGTCGGTGTTTAAAAGTTTTGACACTGGCTGTCACTTGAAATGTTGAATGTTGAACAGCTGAAACTTATTCCAAATTTATGCGGTGGGAATGCGCGGTGTAAATGGACCAATAACTCAAAAACTAAGGTTTTGTGCAGCTCTAAGTGGGACAATGAAGCTGTTGATTGAAACATATCAAATCTCGGATCTAAAGCTCTTACTGGTCATATCGCAACTGTAACCTGTTCAGACTAGTAACAGGAACAGCACTGAAAGCTGTATTGAATACCGATAGAAGGTATTCTACACTTCTCTACTACTTCTGCTTCCCGCAGATGTTATATTATTAAAAAATCTAGTACAATAGGGCATGACAAGAAAATCTCTTCGATGGAGTATATTAGGATTAACCAGTAAATAAGTGATATTAGGATTAACCAGTAAATAAGTACAGTAATAAGTTAGAATCCTTAAAACGGTATCCTTAAACACATTATTGTTATTTTTTGGCATTTCATGAATAGTGCAAACTTCGGAAAAGCAGCGTGGTCCAGTCTTACCAGAAACTATCAATATTTACCCAGATATTTCCACGTTACTTAAATGTAGTTACGTAAAAGTTTTTTGGTTCAAATACAATATTTTTGAAAAATCAACCCCTTAATGGGGGCGTGGATACGAACTTTGTATAAACGAAATCTGAAATGAGGTCTCGTTTAGCTTACCTGCTAGTTTCTTTGTTTTATTCTTTCCTTAATTAGGTTTAAGGGCAGTCGAAATTACGTTTTTCTGGAAAATTTTAGGTTTTTCTTCAATTTTGCTTACAAATGTGGGCAGGGCCTAAGGTCTTGTATGAACAAAATATAGAACTAAGTATTTTCCAAGACTCTCTACTATCAGCTCTCAACCTTCCTGGAACTTACACACAAACCTACGCGGATGATGTCGACGTTCTTTCTGTCGGCTCAAACCTAGAGACTGTGTGCTCTCAGTCACAGAGATCCCTGCACTTGATGAATGATTCAGTGAATCCTCTTAAAAATACGGTTGTTCAATTTACGAGAAGGAGGAAGGTCACTGGTCTGACTCAACTAGTGCCTAAAGGTGTCACTATCCCGATATTTGATGAAGTCAAATATTCGGAGGTATTTGGGAGTTCCAAAACCGAAAAAGCATTGTCAACTTTCTGGCAGTGCAGAGGGGCTTTTGGCGAGACATTGGGCTCATCGCCAAAAAGGGCCCTCTGGATCTATACGGCCATGGTTAGACCACTCCTCTCATACGCATCGGTTGTTTGGTGGAACAGGCTTTCGCGGAAACGTGTTACTGCCTCTTTTGCCAAACTCAAAGAACCGCTTGTTTTGGCTGCACAGGGGCCTTCCCTAGCACGCAGGGAAGGCCGCTGTAAACATCCCCCTTGATTATGGGGTGTACGCTGAAAACCATCTTTCGCTTAAGGAGAGGTGGTTTTTGGTATCACTCGCATTGAAATTTTGAAGAACTTTCCTTCGACCATTGTCTTATGGACATGTCCTCTGACGCAATGACCCCAGAAATCCTCTTGCGACAAAACTATACCAAGTCAACTTTCCTTAGATAATGGAATGGCTTCGGCCAGACTCTGAGCTAGGGAATGCCATCGCCTTGTCACGGATGGCTCAAAAACCGGACAGTGATCTGGTGCTGGAGTCTTTGTGGAAAGCGAGAACATCAGACTCCACTACACCTTAGGTTAATATGCGTCTGTCTTCCAAGCGGAGATTTATGCTATCCTAATGGCTATGCGCTATATTGTGACTAACAGATGTAGGGTAAGAAGCACATGCGTTTGCAGTGACAGCCAAGCTGCTCTAAATGCTTTGCTCAACCCTCTTACCTCGTCCAAGAAAGGGCTCGAGCTCAATCATTCGTGGAATTTAGTGGGAGGGCTAAATGCAGTGAATCTTGTTTGGGTCCCAGGTCACACTGGTATCCAGGGAAATGACATCTCTGATGAGCTTGCCAAACTAGGTTTAGAAAAAATTTTCTCAGGACCCGAACCTGCTTTAGGTCTGCCTGTATCTATCTGTTGTCACGTCTGCCATTGATACTTTGGTTTCTCGTTGGCGTGACCGCGATGGGTGCAGAACGACTAAACGACTACGCCCGGACATCCGCGAGGGGCCAACGTCTTTCCTTCTTTCTCTCAGGAGAATCTATTGCAGACTTCATGTAGGCGTCCTTACCGGCCCTTTTTTCCCAACAATTTCTGATCAACAAATCAAGAGATTATGAATCAGTGATATTTAAGGCACGAGATTTTTTTTTGTTCAAAGTGACTTAATTTTATGGTTTGTGATTTGTGACGCTCTTCTACACAGAGATCGTCTGCAATAGACTGACGAGTTGACGAGTAAAATTTTTAGTTTGACGCTTTAATGGCCTTTTTGTTTGGCAATCGCACAGCATTTCGCAAGGGTTTTCCAAAACATTTATCTCATGTTAAGCAATTTTTACGCTTTGCACTTTGTTACAACGGCGTTAGTTGGTGATTTTTATTTTCAAACCTCGAAAGTAACGAAGGCGTTGAAATTTAAACTCGCTGAAGCGATTTGGTGGAAGCGAAGAGTTGTATGAACTCAGATGTGAGATGTTACGTAATTTTTAAGCTTTTAGCGTTACGCCGGTGCTTAAAATTTCTACTCTTATTATCTTGATCTTATTTCTTATTTAACAGTAGTACCACCTAACTTAGCTGAGTTAGGTCTGGTTTAACCAAAAGTTGACGTAAAACGAAAAAACCTCGGATCTAGAAAATTTATTATGACCTTAGATTTTCGTTTAGTTATATTGACATTGTCACATAATATAAATATAAAGCACGAATTTATACTTTCAAATCATGCTTTTTTCGACTTTCATTTTGCACCATTGCATTGTGACTTTAGTACTGTATTGACAAAAATTGTCCTCAACAATAAGACAATCCTGCATCACACATAAATAAAACGCTTCATATAAATTCTTCGGCGTGTCAAAACAGCATCAGCACCATTACAATAATTTTAAAAATTCACACAAATCGATCTGTGCAAACAAACCACGTCATTTAATCATTCACAATAAGTGCGGAAGCAGTAAATATTGAGACATATTTATAGACTAGTAGTGTAATACCATTCATTGCGGTCCCGGCCGCACTGTTGGCAAACAAAGAGACCTTCGTGACCTAATTAAATAATAAATTTGGCATTTTGCGAAAAAAAAACTAGCATCAACCAGTTATATTGTTGCTCCTTGAGTGCGAGTATACCAGCCATTTAAATTCTACTTGAACTTCCGGAACACGAACACGTCTCCCTGCTAAAATTAACCAGCGAGTTCGCCTATTTCTTAAGCTGTTGTCAAGTTAAAAGTTGACTGCATCATCGGGTATAAATAAAATTGCCCACAGATGCACGTGATCCGAGGGAGTTATAATGAACTTTGTTGTTGTAATACAGAGCAGCTCTTTTCAATTTAATTATAATCTGCACCGCGTGCACACAACGAATGAATTCACATTGCTTGTCTAATAATAATAAGTCAACAGTTGAAATTCACTGATTAAATGCGGCAAGGGTTACATAGATACACTCGCGCACTTGCATTGTTTCTGGACTCTGGCTGGAGGTGTGAGCTGCGGGCTAAATCTGTAAAGGCAAACAAGTGGAAAATATTTGCGTCACAGATACACCCACTCCTGCACAAAATAAAGAGTTGTTGTTCCTGTGTTTAAAAAATTTTCAAGGTGCTAGATTTAATGCAAATTTATGTGTCATGAGACCTTAGCCCGATCGAGTGCATAACGAAGCCATGGGATTATTCATTAAGTTGATTACTGTACGGGTTCATTTTGTCTGAGGGTGGTTAACTGAATTGATGCTGTCATTAAGGTGCGTGGGTGAAAGCATGACTTTATAGCGGTCATGATGCTTTGCTTAACTATGCCGAGGTGCGATGCTCTGTATTTTCTCTTTTGAGCAAAACCAACTTCTGGTTTTAATTACTCGAACTTAACTTTGGACTCTGTCTACCCACAGCACATTTTATATACCTCCTTTATAAGGTTGTATAAAGCATATCTCTAAAGAAAGGGGAGCCGGCAGCCATAGTCATTAAAATGTTTCATTCTAATGACAGCAGCAATATGAATGTTGACCATTTTCATATTTTTAATATACCTTACGTACACTTTAGAAGTTGTTGCAATTATAAATATGCGTACATACATTTTTAATTAATGTAGGATGTTTTATTTGTTTTTTAATTTTAACACACATTAAAGAGGATTGGAAACGATTGTGTTCCTGGAAACTTTTCAACATTATTTAAATTGCAACAAAGCTTAAGAACTGATTCTTGTTGCCGTTTTGACATTTTGCACCCGATTTATCCATAAGCTTAAATGGCGTTTTTTGAAACCTTGAAAGATTGGGATTTCATCTGGACATGCCAATCAAAATACGAGAAAGTTTCAGAATTTTGACACATAAAAATGCAAATTTAAGTATGTATTCATTGCAATATTTAAATTTGAACGGCAACGTTTTGATATAGTCGTCATGATGAGACTTTGTGGGATTTTCTCAGCTTAAAACATGAATAGTACACATACGTTCCAGACTTCGGTTCGTTTTCAAGGATTTAAACATGTCACTTTATTTAACTTTTACTTTACTTTTATAGAGATCTCCTTGTTGCTCTAATGGTTTGCCCTAGAGCAACCGAGGGTTTTATTTCACTCTTGGCGATCAAGGGCTCCCACTCAAAATATCATCGACTATGAAACCTTGTTTCTGGGACGGCCAGAAACAACTGGGACGGCCTTAATAACTTCTTCAGTCGTTTTAACTGGTCTTTGTGCTTTCTCGATGACAACGTAGATGCTGCTGCTGATATGATAACTAACACCATTCTCCTTGGTATGAGATCCTTTATCCCTTACAGGATTAAGAGTATCAAACCAAAGGAGAACTCGTGGTTTGACTCGAGCTGTAAAGAGGCGATTAGGTTAAAGGAGTTATGTTTTCGGTCCTACAAGACCAACCCATCACAGGTAAACCGAAAAAAGTTTAAACAAGCCAGAAATGATTGTAATGCTCATATTCGCCGTGTCAAATTCCAATACGACCAAAAGCTGAGGCAGTAGTAAAAACTTTTGGTCTTTCGTCAAAAATGTCAAAAACTGTGCCTCATCTTCCATCCCAACACTCGTTTACAATGACATTCCAGCTGTCACCTCTCTAGACAAAGCGAATCTACTTGCAGCGCATTTCGCTGCTAGCTCCATGCTCCCTGATTCTGCAATGTCCCCGCCTACACTTGAGCGCGTCGAATATACCATGGGACAAATTCACTTTCGCGCTCGTGCAGTCAAAAGAGTACTTCGAGATCTAAACATTCACAAATCCGCTGGTCCAGATGGAATATCCCCCATTGTTCTGAAGAGGTGTTCTTCCGCGCTGGCAAAACCATTGTGTAAGCTTTTTCATCGGTCCTACTCCTCAGGTCTCTTTCCGAGTAGATGGAAAACAGCATTTGTCCAGCCCGTCCCTAAAAAAGGCGATTCTTCTTCTCCCTCTAGCTATCGTCCAATTGCACTTACCTCCCTTCTTTCTAAGGTCATGGAAACGCTGATTAATTATCAGCTTATGAAATATCTTGAAACACGAAAACTTCTTAATGACCGGCAATACGGTTTTCGTAGCAAACGGTCCACTGGTGATTTGATGGCATATCTCACTGAAAAGTGGAATCATTCCTTGCATCTTCTAGGTGAAAGCAAGATTGTTGCGCTTGATATTTCAAAAGCATTTGACAGAGTTTGGCACCAAGCTCTCTTGTCGAAAATGCGTGCATTTGGAATCGACGAATCTCTTATTCAGTGGATTAGTAATTACCTTTCGAACCGTTCAATTCAAGTTGTTTTGGATGGCTTCAAGTCCGCAGTTCATAAAATTAACGCTGGGGTTCCCCAGGGCTCTGTTTTGTCTCCGACACTCTTTCTCATTTTCATTAATGATCTCCTGTCTGCTACAACTAATCCAATCCACTCCTTTGCTGATGACAGTAACCTCAGTTTCTCATATTCGTTCTCGGTTCCGCGCCCCTGCTCTTCGGACGTTGAATTGGAACGGCAGCGTATGTCAAACTCATTAAACTCTGACCTTAACAGCATTGTATCATGGGGATCTCAAAATAGAGTAGAGTTTAATGCTTCTAAAACTCAATGCTGTCTTCTGTCATTGAAGCAAAACCGAAACACCCAGCCATTGTCCATGAATGGCACTTGCATCGACGAAACCGAAACGCTTTCCATTCTCGGTATGTGTGTCAATAACAACCTTAGTTGGAATGACCACATATTCGACGTCGCCAAGAACGCTGCGAAATGCCTAGGCTTCCTTAAAAGATGCAAGAAGTATTTCACCCCCTCTGATTTGGCTATTTTATATAAGGCATATATCCGCCCCAAGTTGGAATATAATTCCCATGTCTGGGCTGGTGCTCCAAAAACAGCACTGCTCTTGCTAGATAGGATACAAAAACGCGCGTTAAAACTTGTTGGAGACAAAAACATTGCGAAGTCTTTTGACTCATTAGAACATCGACGTAATGTATCTTGTCTTTCACTGTTTTATCGCTTTTTTCACAAACAATGTTCCATCGAAATAGCCAATTGCATTCCGCCCCTAAAGGCGTTCCACCGTAATACTCGCCAAAGATCGAATGCACATCAGTTTACCCTCGAGCCCACCTTCGGACGCACAGTAAAGTTTAGAGGTTCTTTCATAAGCCGTACAACGCGAATGTGGAATGTTCTCCCACGGTCAATCTTTCCTGCGCAATACAACTTGCAACTGTTCAAAACAAGAGTGCATCGGTACCTCTCCTCCTTTTCCTCTTCTTCTAATCCTTTCCGCTCGTGAGATGTGTAACATTAAAAAGGGTATCCAATCCCTTATATTCGCGAGTGCATTATAAAAAAAAAAAAAAAAATGAAACCTTGTTATGGACACTACATACTCCTCAAATTTGGCGGGTATGTGCTTCTCAGATTTCCATGCGCAACTATAAATAAATCGAATGTTTACTCTTTAAATGGAAAATCTAGTACATAAATTCCGTCAATCTTTTGTGTCGATTTGTGTTTTTCTATAATTTTATGCCGATTTTCCGGTGGCTCGAAGAGAATTTCATAATGCTCGGTGTTATTATGTCAACTTATTCTGTCGAGAAAAATAGAGCCTTATAGGGTTTTCACACCGAGCCAGAATCTAGATTCAGAGTAAAACAGTCCCAAATCTAATTAAAATCTATTAGATTTCCCATACATTTATAGAATTCAGAATCTAGATTCCCACAAAATCGAAATCACCTTTCTCGAGCTAGTGTAATCAACACTTCTGCATCTATTTCTTTCATTATTTACTTATTTTATAATTGAAAAACAATGAAAAATGCAAAAACAAAAGGCTTATCGGCATCGGACGATTTAAAACCGTGCAAAGTGAAAGCATTCATTTGAAAACATGTATCACTGAGCTCTCGGTCGCCGTGATTTCAGTCGCCGTGATTTCAGTCGCAGTGAACGGCTGATGAACGCAAGCCGGCCGGCAAAAAGTCGCCGCCGTGTAGTGTCAAAGAGCAATACATTTTCATACACCTCTGGAAAAATGTCGCCGTCCGGATTTTTTCCGTCCGGCATAAACTGGATAGTGTGAAAGAAGCGTTACGGTATCGGCATTCAATGACATAAAACTTTGGCATAAAGAAAAATGCCAAAGTGTAGCATGTAGGCTGATTTTATGTGACAAACGTCAATGGACTTGTTAGGAGGCATTAACGTCAATTTTTGTCCCAAATATATGGAGAGAATTCCACAATTAAATACATACCATGCTTTCTTCGGAAACTTATCGCAATTCGTGAGTCTTCAAAAAGTCGCAATTTGCCATACAAATTCTCGTCATCAATCTTATACCATGTTTCCACCGGGCACTAATCCACGATTAATATAAATCTTTATTACATCCTCTAAAAAGCGCGATTTTACATACAAATTTATATCCTCTCGGCAAGCGATTAAACATTAATCCTCTCATAACCTATTTTCTGCACCTTTGTAACAGTTTGAGAATCAATAAAGGAAACCGGAACTGTCCCTGTACGACAGAACTGTCACAAGTACGTTTTCTTTTATGATTTTTACAGTGATAATCGTTTTTCGCTCCTGGGAAATGACAAAGCCACACTCTTTTGAGAGCCAAAATGACGGAAACAGAGTGTTCGTGTCAAATAAATCCTATATTGTCTGATGGAAGAACTTTGGTTTTTTTTAATCGTCTTCCGCTAATCCTCTTCTGATTGCCGGTGGAGACAGTATTAAAATTACCCCTTGAAGCAAGTCTGAACTTATTTTACACTTCTTTAAACAGTTGAAGACTCGGAAAAGGAAATGGAAACAGTTCGCGTATGACAGATCTGTCAAAAATTTGTGTTTTATTAGGTTTTTAAAACGGAATTCTTTTGCCTTCTTGGACAATATCATAGTCAATCGCTTGTGAGAGCCAAAACTACAGCAAGAGTGTGCGGTACGAAGATTCAACATCTATTTTAATCTTCTTTCACTTATCAGCGTTTTGCGACCGGTGCGAAAACGGCATAATCCATATCGTTATAAAGCTGTCAACTAGTAAAAACCCGATTCGCCGGTTGTGCGTCGACGTGCGGGGGGTTAAGAGGTCCAGCCAGACCGTATTGACGGGCAAAAAAAAGAAACGAGATGCTTCTGCCACGCCCCGAAAGGTGTCGCATAAAATAGGGACGTTAGTGATATACAATAAACCTGCTGCGCAGCATGTACATATAGAAGATGTTATATTTCTCTCCCTTAATCTTATTTAAGCGTTTTTCATCTCCGTTTAATGACCGGTGGAAGCATAAAATAACTCATGTCGTAATAAAACTGTCAATCAAATTTTAAAAGCGATTTCGCCAATCGTGCAGTGAAGGTCCAGACTGTATGAAAATTTGACACAGTGAGCAAATTGTTTCGTAAAGTCATAACACTTGCGGGACGATGCTTCAGTATTTCTAAGCAGGGTTTTTCTATGCCGGTTGGCTTAGCTTTTGTGTTACATCGAGTACTCCTTTTTTGCTCTTTCGCAAAAGGTTGTGGCCTTGTCTGGCGTCTCTTTTGAAATGCCTTCGACAGCTGTCAGTGATGCAAAATCCGACTCTTGGACCCGTTTCTCATTGCCCTTCTGATACCATTCTGGAATACAACTTCTGCGCTAATCAAAACTACAAAAATGTCATTTCGAGATCGATGCTCGAGAGCCAGATTTTAATGCGTGGCACTAGCATTCTTTCGAGCTAAGCCTCATGAGTATAAAAATAAACTATGCGAGTTCCTCGTTGTCGACAGTATTCGGCCGGGTTCAAAAAGAAAAATCTATTTATTTATAAAGGTTCGGGTGACATTTGCCTTTGCGGACAGCTTTGGGGGACACTGTTAAAACTGCAGGGGACGTAAACTTACTCGTAAAAGGGCATCAACTTGAGACCCATATGCTTAACTCATCGCCAACGTGAAATGACTACATGTACTAAGAAGCATTTTCTAAGTCCTGAAGAGTCGTTTTAGGTGCAAGAATTTAACTGATAGGGGATGAAACCCCTTTTAGTCTATAGAGTCCTGCATTCCATAACTGTGATGATTAGAAAGGGTGTGCCACAAGCTTGGTTATTCCACTGAGTACTGCAGTGAATTTTATAGGGAGTAAGGCTAGTGACCTAGCAACTCAGTAATCACAAATGCAAACAGAGATCACAACAAAAGATATCTCTGTGGTGTCGTGTGTTTAAAGGATAATAGGCCAAACAGGCCGAAAAATGCATAGATAACTCAACATAAGCATGTTTTTCTCTGCCACCAAATTGTTTACTCAAAAAATATGGTTATGGTCACTATGATTGCAGATTTAAGGCCACGGCAAAAATAACAAGGTTTCGAAAAGGTTAAATTTTTATACCCTATTTCACAGGCAGGGAGCATATAATGTTTGACACAGACGAAAATGAAACATTAAGAAGCAATTACAATGCCCTAAGACTTTAAGGGCATTAAGATTAAGACACTATATCACAAATTAACCCTTTAAGGCCTGAAATTTTGACCTTGAAAGCTGAAATTTTGTATGTAAGCTCTGTGTCATCTGAAGTATTACAAGTGTTAACATTTTTCGTTTGCGCCCACAGCCAAGCCCACAATTGATCTACAACTACCTCCTGTGCTTTCAAAAATATAAGACCTCGTTAGGGGCTGAATTTACAGTGTAAGGAAGGAGAATAGTATCTACCTCTAATTTACAAGAAAACATGGATTTCGACTGTTTTTTAGTCTATAATTGAAAGAATAAGAAATAAAATTTAGCACACAACGTACACAAGACTCTATATACACAAAATTTTAGCCACGCCCATTTTTAGGGATTGATTTTACAAAGATATTGAATTTGAACCAAAAAATCACATTTTTGGTTTTACTTAGCCGCAAACTTGAAAATTTCCATGCTTTCACTGATTCTAAGTAATAGGGGCTAGACATGCCACACCTCTTTAAATAAGAAAATATAGAAAACCTTATAAGAAATCAAACAATTGTTTTGAGTAAAATAAATTTTCATGAATAGCAACGCGAAAGGGATGGAAAACAAAAAGACATTAAAAGGAAGGAGGTCCATTACCAGATGTACCGAAGGTATCACATACGCACTGTTGCGCTTATTCACTGGTTAAGGCTGTAAGGTTAATGATGCTAAGCGGAGATGTTAAATTAACATTATCTACTCGAAAAATCAAATCAAATTATGCAAAGAGTCAAGTTTCGTTGTGGGCGGTTATTCACGTGCCATATCGCGTGCTTATCGCAAAGATTTCATTCTAGAAAAAGATTTCAAAAATGTATACTAGTGGGAGGGTTACAATCTGCCTGGGCGAATCGTTAGACACCCCATCCCAATTGACCGCTGTCAAGCTCCAAAATGCTTAAAAAACCTTGTTTGCTAAATTTCAGTTTCCATTAACTTTGATTGTGTTAAGAATTTGTAAGTTAAGAACCTTTTTTCTTAAAAAAAGGGGCGTGGCATCAACCCCTTTTGAATAACATAATTTTTTTGTTGTTTTGTCAAAAAAATCAATTTTGTGTTGATCGCAGTTTTATATTAAAAATTTGATTTTTTACTGAAAAACGCCCCAAAGGTGGACGTGGCAAAATTTATTCATTCGAGTTGATAGCTTACGCACATGTCTGAACATTTTATAGTGCAAGTTTTTTGGATTTAAAGCAAATATATCAAATAAAAACAGTTTATAAGAATGCTTATTAAATATGACCACACCTACAAGGGGCCGGTTTTCGCTATTTTTTTAAAAACGCCAATCGCAATACACTTAAGCGTGGATATCGCATACCAAATTTCAGCTATCTTTTGATTTTTCATACTAATAAGTAAAGTGGGCGTGTCAGTGGGCGGATTTAAAAAAAATTTTGTATACTTGTACCGCTCCGAGACCTAGAAAGAACAGATATGAAGTTTCAAGTTGCTAGGTCAAAATTTAAGGCCTAAAAACTACCGACAGACATGGCTTAAAATTCGGTCTCGATCATATGCCCTTAAGGCCTTGGGGGTCTACGGTGATTATTTTTCTATGTTACAAACTTTGAATCAAACTTAATATACCTCCTATCCTATGGGATGGGGTATAAAAATATATAAGGCGCCTGTTTAAGCAGCTATCCAGGTTTGGGGACAATTTTTGCTTTCCCTCGTGCACGATATGCTATGCACTTTACAACAGCAGGTAGAAGTGTTAGATTCGTTCCACAGCTTATGAACGCCAAACAAATTAATCCTTTTCTTCAGAACTACCTATGCTATTTTTGACTGTTGTCCTTTTTCTAAAATTGTAAGAACTTAGCAAGAAAGTTACACTTTTTATAATTAACTCGTCATATCCAAGAGAGAGCTCGATTGTCTTCGAGGAGCTGAAAAAATAGAACATCCTTATTTTCCTAAATGACGAAGTTAAAACTTTTATTAACCAACCACCCATTACCCCAAAAATAATAATCTCGGATACTTTCAAAATATTATCAAACTCAAGAGGGGTAACAAAACTCTAGATATAAAACTGTATAGAAGCATTAATATTATGAGAGTAGGTCAGGCTATTTGGTTTTCTCTCCTCCACAGAGAAAGTGCTCTTTCTTTTAAGATTATAACGCTTTAGTACAAACATTGCCTACCTAGGGATGAAAACAACAAAGAAAGTCATTCCCCATGCTGAAACTATATAGAAATGGAAAAAAAGAGCTCAGCAGAGAAAAGCGCATAAATGCAAACGTTTTTCTACAACTTACAACGGATCCACAAAAAAAAATCTTAACAATGAAACGATTATGACTGAGCTCAAGAGTAGTGAAGTGCACACTCCCTAATACAATAGTAAAATACAGGTCAGGTTCCATAGGAACTAGGGCATCGATGTAACAAAGTCGTGTGTAGGCAAAACGATGTTGTATGCTGGTTGGCTTTTATTTTGCTGGGTCAAACCGAAGAAACAAAACAACACAAACGTTTGACGAGCAAAAGGCAATACTTAAGCAGGGAGTAAGTGTTATTGGAACCTAATGTCTGCTTTGTACCGTTTTCACACCAAAGCCAGAATCTAGATTCTAAGCAATTCGATTTCAAAATCGAATTGACCCTTTCACACTGCGAAAATAATCTAGATTTTGTTGACTTTTCGATCAGTTGAACACCAACTGTCCAATTTTTCACTCTTGTCACAAATTAAACAGCTTCAAATAAGAAGAAAACAATTGTGGATAACTAAAGAAGCACTGGGAATACATGAAAATCAGCGCACAATTAATTAGTACCTATAAAAAAAAACGAAAATATTTTTCCTTTTTATTTTATAAACAAACTTCATCGGCTGTCATGTCTTTTTTTATTGAATTAAGAAAGTGTGTTTGCTTTTATTTTCCTATGATTCCTACAAAATCGAATACAATCTATTACATTTGTATTCGATTTTGTGGGAATCTAGATTCTGATCTAGATTCTTAATTTTACAAATGTATGGGAAATCTAACAGATTTGAATTAGATTTGGGACTTTTTTACTCTGAGTCTAGATTCTGGCTCGGTGTGAAAACCGTATTAGAGATAATATTGTTATTGATTGCGATTTCCTCAGCATTACGAAATTGTGTTTTTTTTAAGACACAAATCAGCCTTTTATTCTTCAATCGAATGATTGCTGTTTTTATTTTCTGACACCTTGACCCAAAAGGTCCTACCATTAACCACAGACTGACAATCTTGTTGATGGTAGAGTTTTGCTCTCAAAATCGTCTTATCAGACATTTTGGACTTGACCTTACCTACCGCTTCATAATGTTATAAGCTGCGAACTTTTAGCTAACATTTTCCATGACAACTATCTCTATCAGCCATCGTCAATCTTTGCAAGTTTGTTCAACCTTTCAACCCAGACGTTGCGGTAGACGATATCGTTTTGCTATTTGCACTATGATTTCTATTTGCACAATGATTCATTCGTGAGTCAATTTTATTTTTTACCGAAATTTAATGAATTTGAATAATATTTTCTGCTTCCATTCAGCGCCCAGCCAAGAAAGCAATCTAGGTAAAAATGATTGAACAGCGCAGTGCTTTATATTTTGCGATTTCGAATATAAATTTAAGAAAAATAAAAAAAATTAGGATAGATATAAAATAACTATTTGCAAGCAAAATAATTCTATATTCTTTTCTTTATCATCTTTCCCTTCATTCTTGTCCTCTATCTTATCAGAATTTGATGCACAGGCACAACCACAGCCACCTAAAAAGTGTTCAACTTTGAAGCCAATTCAAAATAAACGAACGATTAGACATTTTCAATTCTGTCTACCTTTCCCGTGCATGAATCCAAAAAATGAGTGATGTCGCATATCGCTGTTCCTGCTGTATCTAACGGAGACAGTGTCTTCGGAGATATTCGTTTTCCAATCGCTGTCCGCTGTGACGACACAACACACATTTTCTGCCTTGCGCTTGTCACTTTCGTGCGTGGTGAAAATGTATCATGCAAGAATCAAATGGCATAAGTGTGGTGTCTTTGAGTATGGTTGCTTTGTATATTTCTTTCATTATACAAATTTATCGGTGCATTTAGTTCAATTCAATTTGAAATTATGGAATGGATTAATGGAATGAAAGCGCAAATGGTAAGGCATAAGTATTTTGAGCTTTGTCTGTTTAAAATCGTTCTACCCAAGCCAAAACCCAAAAGAAATTAGTTCTTGGTTTTGATTTTGGCTTGGGTAGACACTGTCTTAAATGTCTATATGACTCATCGCCACTGGGTGCTGATTCATTCTTTATTATTGACTGCGAATACTTATTACAGCGTGTTAATCTATTATAAATATTTAATACTTCACGATAAGCTATTTCACACGCTTTTTAAAAAAATAAATATTACTCGCTTCTTCTCAAAAAGATGCCATCCGCATTGGGAAAAAGTGTTTCGTACTTTTAATACTGCCGTCGTCATGCAGTGGCTTTTATGTCGGGCTACTGTGCGCGAGGTGTTGGGTTTAAAACCCGGAATAGGACAGAAATAAAACTACCTAACTGCCACATACAGCTCAAAAGAGCCGTCGCCTGACTTCTCTTACAATCATGCATGCTGCGTGCGTTACCAGGTGTTTTTGTACACATGCAAGGGGCGCACATTTTTTGCCAATTCCGAACGTCGCGCGGCGAACTGACAGACCTCTCATGACAAATGATACTCAGGGAGGGTTTGTCAGACCTTCGCGAAGGTGGTACACCATTAAAAAACTTTTATTGTCCCGGTCGGAACCCGAACCTGGGACCCTCATAGGGCCGAAATAGTTTATCGTTTTCCCACAGCTCGATCTTCAAAGTGCCTACCAAAGCCTCTAAAGACGTAATTTGTCGTAAGAGACTTCTTCTTAAAAGTAGTTTGTCGTAAGATACTTCTTAATTCGCGGTTATTAATTCTACGTTTACACTTATTGAATGAATCCAAATAAAATTAACCTTTTCGAAACCTTGTTGTTTTTACCGAGGCCTAAAATCTTCAAACCTTACCTGGTGACCTTATCCAGACCTTTTGAGTCAACAATCTGGATTTTGTAGTTCGATTTGCGAAAGAGAAGAAAGAACACAAAAACCCTGCATGGGATGCAATTCAGCAAACAATTCAGTGATTGCCGGACATCTCAACCTGGATATCAGGTAACAGCCTAAAAGACCCTTTTTCGATGCAGGTTTTGATCCGTCCAGTAGAATTATCACGTCGCGTCGGTACCCGCCATATTTGGTGAGCGTTCCCCTTACCTCCGGCCGATCTAGAAAATTTATGAAATCGAAACTATTTTTAGCTTAGCAAGTTATTGACTGCAGACGTTATTTGTATTATGCACAATCTCCAGCAGCATATTTTGTACGTCCTTTCCCAAGAGGAACCGAAGCAATTCAGTTTTCTTTTTCTCAACTTTGCGTCAAGTTTTCTCATAGGCTGGACAGCGCAGCGACACTGAACTAGCCATAAAAGAGTCAGAGTACAACGGCTATGTCAGCTGAATCAATTAGAGCGGATCGACACCAACGCTCTAGTGCAGAAAATCTTTGAATCTAGAGGAGCTCCGAAGCTCAGGTGACCCACGTAAGTAGAAAGGGCCAACTTCAGCCAACTTCGCGTCCAAAACTGGAGACGACAAGCTAGAGACACTTGCGTTGACTCACTCGTACTAGGAATTCATGAACGCATGCAAAGGAAGTAATGCCCTCTACACACACCGGACCAAAAACCTGTTTTCGCGCAAACACGCACAAACTTCGTCGAAAACCCAAACTTTCCAATACGTTCTCCTGTTTTCGTAACCTCGAGTTTTGGTAGTTTTTGATAAATTTTCCTTGCAATCGTCAGATTTTATAAATAAACACACGTTTTCAACACAACTGTTTCTTTCTATCAAACCAAATTTGAGAACGTATTTGTTTCGAGAGGTCGGCGAAAAGCATTATTTGATTTCTGTTAGTTTTTGGTAGTAGGTATTTTGTGTGGAAAATCAAAATTTTCGAAGCTCTCCGCGACCCTTCTAATGCCCTTTTTACACCGGATCGAAAACTGAGTTTTCGGAAAAAAGTTTACGAAAACTCATTGAGTCATTCACACTGAACCCGACCAAGGTTTGGTTGAATTTCTGTCACTTTCACACTTATCGCAAAATTGTTAACTGATGTTTGTAAACAAAGAAAACCAATAAACTCGAATGATTTAAAACAATAATTTTTAATGAAACAAGTGTCTTGTTTTTTTTTTCTCAGATTTTTCATTAATTTTTGGTGGCCGCATATCCTTATGCCTCTACACACCGGACCAAAAACCGTGTTTTCGCGAAGACACGCGAAAACTTCCCCGAAAACCCGAGTTTTTCCATACATTTTCCTCTTTTCATAGCTTTCCTTCCAATCGTACGATTTCATAAACAAGCAAAAAAAAAGTTCACCCATTCAGCAACACAGCTGATTCTTTCTGTCAAAACAAAATTGAGTTCTTTTGTAGAGTCTAACATATTGATAGTCAAAATAATTATTAATGTTTTCACGTTAGTTTAAACACTTGTTTCATTAAAAATTATTGTTTTCAAACATTCGAGTTCATTGTTTTTCTTTGTTTAAAAACACCTGTTAACAATTTTGCGATTAGTGCCAAAGTGGCAGAAATTCAACCAAACCTTGGTCGTGTTCAGTGTGTGTTTTCGTAAAGTTTTTTTTTCGAAAACTCAGTTTTCGATCCGTTGTGAAAAGGGCATAACCATTTTCCGAAAACCTGGTTTTCGATGCGGTGTATAAAGGGTATCCTACCATCGTCACCTGAAAAAAAGTAAAGGGTATAAATGCACCACTCTACCTACGCAAGTCCTATGAAATTACCAAAAAAATCTGCATAGGTTTCGTATTGAAGCTTTCCGGTCCACAGTGGACAAAGAAAGACGAGGGTACAGTGTATGGAGTTTCGCGCTTAGTTTTCCAAAACTCATTGAATTTCGTGAACAGAATCCGAAGACAACATGTACCCGTCCGTAACATACTTATAACATCAGCTCTTGAAAAAAACATAGGAAGACTTGAGATTACAGCTGATCTAATTACAGTGGCCTATTGAAGCTAACTAGATAACGATTGTAATTTCTACTTTATGGGGGTACCTACCACGGATATGAATGGCAGATATCTAAGCATATATCGACTAACATGTCAGGATTGCGTACCTATATGATCGTGCTTATGATCGAGTACCTGCTTATGGTGTCCGGGAAAGTCCTTGGCGCAACCTAAAAAATTAATTGCTTTCCAACAAGTGTATAGTGCTCCTCCTTCTCAGTTGATATTCAGTCCAAGAGAAAATAAAAATTTCAATATAAAAACAAAGAAATTGAGCTAACAGGGCTAGCGGTCTATGTCTTGTGCTACAAGTGGCCTTAAATGAGTTATGGTGCTAATAAAACCACACGTAACTCTCACAATCTCTTGTCGTTAATCGTAAAACTGCCTATGGGAATGCGTGTCACAATAGTTTTAAGAGTTGTCTCTCACAATTTTGGTCATGACTACAATTCACGAACCTAGGTATGCAAATATTGCCTTCACACATTTTCTTAACTCGTTTAAAATCCATCATGCTGTCCAAAAGTGAGTGAAAATTTTATGGCAATACAAGGAAAGACGCAGAAAAATTTGCATCGCACAAAAGATTGGTTTCACCATTGAACGTCCGGTTTTTTTTTAAACTTCCCGCCAACACACAAGTTCCCGAAAGATTCATTCCACTCATTTTATTATTCTGTCAAAAAC
Source organism: Neoascia interrupta (assembly GCA_947623515.1). NCBI lineage: Eukaryota > Metazoa > Arthropoda > Insecta > Diptera > Syrphidae > Neoascia > Neoascia interrupta. Next base: position 198,707,043 of record OX392462.1, read on the forward strand.
CTAAGCTCAGCCAACACAGTATCGTTTTCAAAACATCATTATTCAATATCCCATAGCTCATCGCAGAATAAACACAAATAAATTTTCAAAATCAAAGCAATGACATCACCCGTTCGAAGAAGAACCTAACCGACAGAGTAGGTATAAAGCTGTTCGGTTGGGTATCTTTAAGTTACACAAACAAGTGCATGTTTACTCTCGAAACAAGATACATTTTCCATTTTTATATAGGTACATAGATAGTCAAAAAGATGATTATGAAGAATACTCACTTCGTTGGATTTCCGAAGCTGATGCCAATAGATCACTGTTGTCGTCGTCCATCGTCCTGATGATTGTTGCACTTATTAATTAAAATCCTCTTCTTACTGCGCACTTTGGTGGTCTTTTATATATCCTTTTCGTCCTGGAATAGAATGAAAGAACAAAAAACCACACTGTTTATACTACGTTTTCACTATAGATTCGAAAATTTCTTTTTTTTTCTGTATACAGCACGACGCAACTAGTGTAGACGTCCGTACAACAAATCAATTGGCTCGCCTTAGATTGAGAGTCGTCGGCCGTCTGAACACGGTATGGGGGTTTCAGTGAAAACTTCAAATCGATTTAGACGAGGGATGAACAACACGCTAGCTGGCAAGAGAGAGAGACAGTTTTTCCACCCACATGCAAATTTTCGTAACGCCTTATTAGGTTCACACACTGTTCCGCCGCGGCGCGGCTAGCCGTGTTGTTGTTATAAATTTTCTCTCCATTTGACGCTTAATTATTGACCTTAGAGATACGTTTTGTATACTCGTAAACAGTCACACAGATACAGATCGACTTGAGAGCACACGCCAACCGACAAATGCTATTTAGGAGGAACTACTGGAACTCACGTCTGCTGCTGCCCACAAGTCTTCAAAGTCAAAGTATCTCGTAGTTTGAAAGTTCTTCTTATTTGTTTTGTTCAAATTAAGAATAATTTTCGTGTGTTTTTTGGGGATTTCGTTTTTAGAGGCGCATTCCATAATCCGTGTTAAACGTGCTTTCAAAAATCACTGTCACCCCACAGACTGTGTTGCGTCGAGATACTTTGGACCTATTACATCAGGAATTGTGTTGCTGTTGTAGCGTGAAGAAAAGCACTTAGTCAGCACCCATACAAAGAGGATGGAACCAAAAAAACGAAGAAGCGAAAAAATGTGTATTTTATCTGCAAAAAAATACAATAGAAGTTTGCCGGCAGATAATGCTGAATCGATACAAGAAAAAGCAAAAAAACTAAACCACAACTGATAGATAAGAGGTAATGGCTCCAGCATGAAGTTCCGAAAGTGCCGTGCTCCCCGGTCCCCCCAAAGGAATTGAATTTATGTGAAGTCAAGGAGAGGTGCGGCAATATACTTGAAAATTTGGCGCAGGTTGCTTTCCGTATCTAAATTAGATGCTTATCCGTAAGCTATAAATGGGGGCTTTTAGGCTCTTATTTTTAATTGTGGAAAGGTCGTTGGAGGGTTTGAGTGTTTGTATACTTTAGCTCCGGGCGCACGTGTGTGGTGTATTTTTTTTGGGCAAAAAGGTTACGTATACGCACCAGTGAACGGGTTACAATAAATATTTTCTGCTTTTAGATACTTACAACGGTATAGTGACATTTCTATTTAGGATTTGCTGCCCGAGAGGATCGTAACCTTGAAATTCATTACAAATCGATAGGCTTTCGAACGAAAGAACATTGCCAAGAAAATTATGGGGCTAAGAAGTTGTTCTTTTGATTTTCTTTGGAGGAAATAAGATAAGTTGGATATAGTTGGAAATGTTGCGAGAAAAAAACACAAATTGTTGAAGAAAATACATTTTAGAAATGGTCATTAATTCTATCCACAAACTTGGGGAAAAACAGGTGGGAAAGTGCAGCAGTGCGTATGTAAAAAAACTTAAGTGCATGTGCGGAGTCATTTTACGCTAAAATCCCTTAAAAGCTGGGCGTAATCTAAGTAAAAACCAAACTTTTCCTGCCAGCTTAAAGATAATTACAAAGCAATGTCACATACCAAAAATTAGTGCGCTAGCACTTTTTAAAAATTAGAGATGGTCGCACATAAGGCCTGTAGTGGGCGTGTCTGTGGGCGGATTCACTAATTTTAGAACTTGTTCTGAAGGAGTGGACCCTCAGCTCAATTACCAACTTTCAGCTCTCTAGCTAAAAATTTAAGGCCTAAAAGTTGTTTCCATACGGACGAACGGACATGACTTAATCGATTCTACTGTCGGTCTCATATAAAAGGTCTTAGGGGTCTACGGTGATTATTAAAACTATACATCAAACTCAATATCAAATCCATCAAATCATCAAACTCCTGTTTAGGCTATAAAAAGACCGGTCCGTCGCGTCGGCTTTTGTTGAAAACTAAGCTCATTTACATATACATATTGCACGGTTTTTATTAAAACTATTTCTGGATATATGTAACAGTTAAATACTTTTGTTGTATACGTTTTTCAAATGCTGTCTACTATTCTTATATTGGGGGATTCTTTAGTTTCGTAAATCTAAAACAAAGGCGGGCGAAAAACTTTTCCTTTAATTTCTTTTTACATTATTTTCAAAAATGTTGTGTTGGCTTACGTTCATGTGGTTGAGATGGCGTCAAATTTTGTTGATGTTAAATAATTGGTTCAAAAGTTATAGGATACAACCACATGGGCTAACATTTGCCACTTTTATGAAATTCTGCGGAAATGGATTTCTCAGAAAACGGAAAAGATGCTATTTTTTATTTCGTTTGTGTAAATCGACTAAAAACCATAATCATCATCATTTTCGAAATGCCGCTTATCCTTTAAAAGCGTCGCGGAGCGAGGGTGGCTAAATGGTCTTTCCATCGTTCTCGATCCTCCGCCACCAACTCAAGAGACTCCGGCGCAATCCCCAGGCGGGACTCAGAGAGGTTCTTTACCTGATCCCACCACCTGTTTCTTGGCCTACCAGGGGGGCGACGCGCTCGCATCTCGGCTAGCATGACCTGTCTAGGAAGTCTGTCAGGGGGCATACGAACAGCGTGTCCAAACCATCGAAGAATCGATCACTACCTACATTAAGATTCCCACGAATACTGACGTTTCTCACTCTATCCCTTGCTAAGAGTAACACCAGCAACGCACCTCAGGAATCTCATGTCGGCAGCTTGTACTAAAAACTTGCGGTTGGAAATGACAATTTTGAACGTTACATATACTTCAGCCAAATTAAGTCAAGTTTTGACGTTTTTTGTACTTTACAAATTTTACAAAAAAAAATTGTCGCTCAAGTCGTTCAAAACATAAGCGGTGGTGGTGCCAACTTTGTCGCCTTTTTTGGACTTTAAGACTTTCAGACATCAAAAATTTGTCGCGCGGCTTTTTGCGAAGATAAGACGCAATAAACAATATTCTGATACACCCCCTAAAGTTAACATTTCGGAAAGACTAACCAATGCATATTTTCGTATTTTTGTACTTCAAGAGTTCCAGAAACCAAAAATATAGTCGCGCGACTTTTTGTAAAGTTATGACCAAAAAACAATATTTTGAGTATAAAGTAAGCCACTTACCACTTCAAACTTTTAATATTCGACAATGTCATTTTCTGTCGTTTTTTTGTACTTCAAGAGTTTCGGAAACCAAAAATTTGTCTTTAAACTGTTTTAGAAGATATGATATTAAAGTACTATTTATATGATATCTATATCTATGATACAAAAGTACTAAGATACCTTGGGGCTTCTTGATGTGGAGTTCAATTAAAAAATAAGGTCTTCGCCAGTAGCATGGCGAAAATTCGGGAGCTCAAAAATAGCATTCAAATCGAAATTGGGGTAAATGATCCACAATAGATATGTTGTGATTCATAATTGCCATATAGACTGAAATTTATTAATATATCGTGTTTAATTCCATTTCTTCGAATCCACACCGCAGGGACGGCGCGGTAGAGGAGCACCGAGACTCAGGTGGCGCACGCAAGTGGAAGGGGACCTAAGCCAACTTCGCGTGCGAAACTGGAGACGGCTAGCTCGAGACAGAGCTGGCTGGCGAAGCTTGTTGCCTAAAGCCCAGGTCCACCCCGGACTGTAGCGCCACCTTAAGTAAGTAAGTAAGTTTAATTCCAGAAAAGCTACACACTTGGTGTTGGCTCATCCTTTACTGAACATATCCATATTACCTTACCAACCATTTACATGAAAATATTTTCCATAAGGGACTTTTCAGCTACCTGTTGGGAGTTGTACATCTAAAAGGGCAACATTTTTGACCCAACAAAGGGTTCTGCTACCAAAAAAGGTGAAATCGATAGATTAAAATCTCGCATCCAGAATGAGTAAAGAGTTAAAAACCTTGTTAGTGGTGGGTAGCTGCAGATCTTAAAATCGCTATGGATTTCAAAAACATCGGATTAGACTTTTATTTAATATGTACAAATTTATTACAGAGCTGTACCTATAATAGTATTTCGTAAGAAATTTTGCTCATGGTGCGCAGCTATTTCTCTAAAAAGATCTGTCCTATTATTGCACAAGTCATTAGTCTTAACACCAATAGCTGATTTGAAAAAAAAAAAACCATTTCATCATGCTATTACCTCAATCCAAAGTGTCAGCATATTCCAATTTTCCCCAAGTTAAATCTAAATTATGCCAACTACGCCATGCTTGGCTGACTTCAAATGACATTTGAAGAGATAACCTTCATCATTCACACGGTTATAAATCACTGACATGAGCTAATTCAATTCAATAGGGTGTTCGTGGCGTATCCTCCTCGAAAGAGAGAAAACTTTTCCATACATACTCGAGGTACACTCGAGGGTGTAACACACTGAAAACACACATAAGGGTGCGGCTACAGTTTTCTGATGACACTAGCAGAAATTCTTCATTCTGCTCTCTTGTCACCGAGCCGATATAACTCAAGCTTTACCGCAGATTTTACTGCCAAACCACATTTTAGCGGTAATTTTTGGGTGAATTTTTCGTCTGTTTTTATTTTACGAACTTTGAATCTCTTTCTGTCGCGACACAATGTGAATGCGACGTATCAAGGTCAAAGTTGAATTCCAAACATGGACTTAGAACGTGCGTCATCGTTATCATCTTGGGTGAGGAGTTTTATTCCGCGATTGTTCGACGACTCTGACACTCTGAGACGGTTAGAGCGGAAAAAACTCCAATGAATTGGAACATTGAATTTGACGTGCGAATTGTTTTCCAGTATTTCCCACGCAAATTTATTTACTTATTTAAGAACCAAGACAAATGGAATTGAATTGAAAATTAATGGCGTGGGGTGCGTTGAGGAAGTTGATGGCAAATAATAATAGAGTTGAGGTGGAAACATGGCGTTAGAATGGCGTGTGGAGGATTAAAGCGGTGTTGGTAAGGTACATATAGGTCCCGCACAGAGTTACAATTTTTTTTTTATATTTTCTTGTTGTGTACACTATTAAATTGGGTATTTATTTATTGGCAAAAAAGTTCAATTCCTTAAATGCAGCGCATTCATACATCAAGTTATAAAATGATTGAGTGTTATACGAAACCCAAGCGGAATAATTCTGTCATGTTATGACTTGATGCGAGTTAAGAAAGACTGATAAATATGAGTTATGAGTTGATTAAATCCTTCAGCAATGACTTCGTTGCTACGTCACGTTAAAGTGCACAACTGACCACACAGTTAAATAAACCCCTTCTTATGGAAAGCGCCGTGCGTCACACACAGCTTCTATAGAGCTTTTACCATGGCTGTCAAAATCTGACGTCTTTCACATTTTTCGACCGCGGGATGCCAAGCAAATCGCGTGTTTATATGAAAAATTTTTATAGTTTCTGTATAGGTGCGAATTATTAATAAACTACTCAACCTACAGTGTGCCGAAAAGGAAAGAAGTTATTGCGCTTATTCCGTTCTTTGAGATGACCCAAAAATTATTTTAATAAAATAAGTGGAAATTATCGAAAAAGTGTTCCGAAGATGCGATCTCCCTGAATCCGTGCACCCTTTTGTGGCCATATGCACTGTTTTTACAACACAAACAACACTTTTCTAATCCTTTCCGTATTTTATAACTAAAATATTTTTAGCCTTACCTAGGAAGGCTGATCAAGTCTACAAGTTTCTCTTTCATCGACACACAGGGTTGCATTTTTTAAATAGTTATTTCCGTTTATGTGTAATATTTCTTCGTTTTCCATATAAAAAGGAACATTGTTTGGCATACCGCACTCGGAAATATCAGTAGACGTCAAGCCGTTAAAAGCTCTATGGACCGCTTTCAATACGAACGTGCGTGCATTCAACTTAGTTGTCAGTTGTTTACCTCAACCTGACGGATGCAACGCATTCATTGGGCTTAAGTAATGTGCTTCCTTCTCTTCGGTTGTAAAAAAAAGTACCAAAATAACATTTTTAAATGTTCATGAAAAAGGCTTTCTTCTAAAGATAAATGCGATTCTATTTTTATTCGACAGATCTTCATCCATTTGTTGAAAATGTATGAAGGTAGTAGAACATTTCACTGCAAATTGGAAGTACGTTTCCAATAGGTATGCAGATTGGGAAGGTATTGTGATGTGGCGACAAGACGTGCAAATACATGCAGGAGTTACCGAATTCCCTCATCGATTCACTAAACGAACAGAACCGATCGCGCTACAAAAAAAAAAACACATCGAATTGTCATTTCAGTCAAGTGACAGTAAACTGACATTCAAATATCGAAAATTTCCCTTCCATTGCTCCAGTGAAATAATACCAATTAAAAATTTCCAAATGGGAATTTCTTAAATAAAGTGGTGAATTTTTGTAAATACACGGACGACAGGGTCGGCTGTACACTTATATGTATTTATGACTTTGAATAGTGAAAATCGAGAAAAAAAAGTAAAAAGCGATTTCAAAATTAATTAAAATTGATTAAAAAAATTACTATATCCTCTGTGAGCAGACATTAGAAACTTTGATTTTGATATTTCTTCTCAGCTGCTGAGCTGTCAAACGAACGAAATATTCAGTACATTTCAATTAGAGCTTCACTCTCGCTCCGAACTCACTTTACATAAAATTACGTAGCATAATTCTGCACATTTTGTTTTTACCTTTTTTAAGTAAAGCAAAGGTCAAAAAACAGAAACAGGCAGGGGTTTTTTTCTCATATGTACTTCACTGTCACTTTATAAAAGTAGTTTTTCCAGAATTCAGTCAAAATAATTTTGACCCCGGCTGCATTTTAATACCAACCGTACGTAACATTACGTGTTCTCTTTTACGAGTGCCAAACGAAACGTTGAACCCGAGGCTACATTGTATTAGAAAACATTGAAGTCATGTGGCTGAACACGTAAATGCCAGGTGGAGGCGAAGCCAAGGCTTCTTTGCGAATCCCCCTTAATGTGGCAGGGCTGTGAGCCAAAACAAGATAGCAAAGTGATGTTCCCAGTCCGTTACTCTCTTAATTGTTAAAACCCTTAAATCACGATTACTGTGAACAAATGAATCTGAACTGAATTCCCCAAAGATAAGGAATTCAATAACGATTCACTTGTCGACGCTAATCTATACGGAATTACTGAAGATTACCGTGTAGCCATAGTGGGATCTTATCCATTAATAAACTGTATAATATTTTTACCGGTGATCAAATAAAACCCAATTTCGCTTTTATAATGACGCAAATACCTGGTCAATTATAAAATCTTTAAGTTGGAATTACAATAACGTACCCACTTATTCATAATTAAAGCGTTTATCTTGAACACATTATGCATTTTCGCAACTCGATCACCTTGGCCTTTTGCCTTTTGGTGTATACTTAAATCAAGGACAAAAATCAGCTGCGCCACCTTGAACTATCCATCCTTCCTACGAAGTTCTTTCAACTTTTCTAGAACGTTCCTTGAGCAGTTAGTTTAGCAATAGTTTGAGCAATAGTTTACCGAGTATGCCTGTCTTGCATATAAATTTCTAGTCACAAATGATCGCATTTAGTCGCCACATCACAATGCATTTCATAAGGTAAGCTCCCATTAAGTATGCCTTATGCAAATAGGCACTAAGTCATTAGTGTTACTATTTGCTCTCATTTCGTCACTGCCGATGACGAAGTTTGCTTTCATTCTTTAATTAAATTTATGCACTAAGGATAAAATGCAAAATACAATCGGCAACATACCTATTAAATAAAACTACTACTGTCATTACGATTATACAATCAGGCTTATTTTCGTACATCCTTGCCTTTTGCATAAGAAATTAAGTCAAGCACTTTGGCCAAAATCAAGAGATATTCGGTAAATTCCACCAAAAAGGAGATCAACTGTTTCTCGTTTTCGGGCATTAATCAAATAAGCCTACTTCAAGATTAAGATCTTCCCCTAAGTGGGGGTAATTTGTCAGCACTTTGTGCTAATATAAATTCACTATGCCTTTTATCCTATATGCCACCCTGCCATCACCGCCACCCTCTCAACAACAATTCAGGACTACTTGTGCGACAGCCAAACGTCAACAAACTTTCTCGGTTTGGCACAGGTTCAACTACTATATTCTATACACAATAAAATCGCATGCCGTTTGTTGCTTCAGGCTGTTTTATTGTTATTCCTATTTTCCTGGTTGAAGTCAGTTTCTTTTTTTCTGCCTACTCTTCCTATTTGGCAACATTCAGCTACACATGGCCAAAGGTAGCATATAGCATTGGTCGACTTCGACTCGTATAGCAATGCTGGAAAATGTCTCTCTCGAGTCAAGAGATAAATCTTCGTGTCCTTATTCAGGGATTCCTTTTTTATAACTCCCAAGTGTACAAGTCATTTTCCTATTTAGTACTTTCTGACACTACCCTGTCAGAATGGACTAATGTATACGAGTGACAAGTTCAACCGGATTGGATTGTTCACAAACACAGACGACATGGTGTAGGGTATGGACGAGGAGTTATCGCGGTTACGTATTATGTCATCTCTACATTGCTTGTTCGTATGTTATCAATGGGCTAAGAGGACTACATTCAATTTTTAAGCACATATCATCAACTTCAAAGTAAAAAGAAGGGAAAATTTAATTGGTTTTGTGGTTGTATTTTCTCTCTTGACATCAGTTTTGGGACCGTGTCATCAGATTTACCAGACAAGCAACCTCATAATTAAAGGCTAATAAAAACCTCATTTTCTACAATGAAAAACGAATGAAAATAAACTTATAGATGTGTGCACTGTTGGCATACTGTTCGGTATTGTTCTTGTTTAGAGAAAAACAGTATGTTGAGCAGGGATGACACCGGTCATGGAATTTTAGTTGCGTTGGGAACAAATGCTTGGGAACTAAAATTACAACACTTTACAATAGATCTTGAACAAATCTCCTACAAATTACTAGATTTACCCACTTTTATAACAGTTCGCGCCTCGAAGAACGAAACTTAAACTGTCTCCGTATGACAGATGTGTCACAAATACGTGTTCTATTAGGATTTTGACAACGGAATCGCATTCTCACCCCTGAGAAATGTCATCGCCACTCAAAATTACAAAACAAGAGCGCTTGTACCAAATTCAAATTAATCGTATTTGTTCGGAGGCGAAACTTCGGGATTCATTTTTTATCGTCTTCCGCTAATCGCAGTTTTATGGCCGGTGGAGACAATAGTTCCTATTTTTATGGCAAAATGTAGTTAAGTTGTATGGCTTTGCCTAGGGGCCGCTCCCCTAAGAATCTAGCGAAGTATTAACGGAAGCAATACTGTCCAGGTGAATTCAACTAGACTTCGTTGAATTTGATTCAACTTTAGGCTCTTAAAAAAAATCTTAAAGAACCTTTTACTGACTCCACAATAGTTCAGGCCCTATGTGGGTCGTATTTGCACTGACTTTATCTAGCTTATTCGTTGCCGTCATGGCCACTAGGCTGGTATCCAGTAAAGAATGCTTATATAATTTTTAGCTAGTTCTTGGCTATGTCAAGCTTCGATTTCATAACGCTGAGTCAAGCCAGGCTGTCCGAGAAGAGAAATATTTTTCTTAGAATATAGATTTATTCTAACACAGTAATTGATGGCAAGGACTTCTGCATGGAAATGAATAAAGTTTGACCAAAGCTGAATGGTTCGCTTGAGGCAGACCCTGTCTCCAATTTAGAAGCGTGTGTCCACCAGACAAGATGATACCGTGTTGGAGTTGGTTTGATTTCTTCTCATTCATCTCTTGGAGGGATTATTTTAGAGAATTTTTTCTGGAAGCCATCCTATGAAAGCATATCGTCGAAGCATACTGAATGGGTGTTCGGATTCTAAGACGCTAAGCAGGGCAAAGTGGCCGCCTTAGTAGGAATGGGAGTCTCTGTTATTCGAATAAATCAGACACGATGAATGTCTTACTTCCATTAGGATATGTGATCCAGAATGATATTCATAGACAGGGTGGAGCAAAACCAACCCGTCACGCATATATCAACTGGACGATGACTGTAGTGATTTCGTTGGTATTTGCCCACCAGCCGGCATAGGCCGTCGCAGCGCCGCCGGCCGAGCAACAACGATTGTGTCGAAGGTTGCTACTATCCGATGGACCACGCAGATGCAAGTACGGATCCATTGTACTACCATGCAGGCACCTTACTATAATTTGCTTAGAGCTACTGTGATGAGGAGCTTACATGTTTGGCACTCACCACAATATGTAGTGACCGATGTAAGGAGCTGGTTAGTTTCAGTTGGTGAGACTTCCACCGGCCTGAGACAACACCGAAGAGTTAAAAGGAGTGCTTGCGCCTTTAGCCAGTAAAGCTTCTTTGCGCCTCCAATTGGTCGGCTACTTTATTTTCGTCTGTACCTTAGTCGGCGCAACGCAGGGTCCATAAAGGTATCCCAAGTCATATAGTCAGCAGCATTGAGTAACAGCCTCACTCATGCTCAGTTCCCGACACAGTCGAACCAAGATCCTCAAGAGTTCCTTTTTTTTGTCATCATAAATGATTGTTGGGGCCTCTAGAAGCCATGGTCCCTGCCGGCCTTAGTCAAAGAGACTGAACTCAAAATCCACGTTGACATAGGCCAATACCACCTGAAGCAGAATAGTTGAGGATCTCCATTTATTTATATTTTTAGATGGGATGGTTTGGGGTTGAACTCCCAAAAAACAAACTGGGGTCGACGGGTTGTCACTTTTGACACCTCACCTAAGTAAAACGCCATTGCGGGCATCCCGAGCCTCACGCCGCAATTGTTGGCAGCAGGATATGCAGCATGTGCCTAATGTGCGTTCTATCTGGTGGTACTTATCATGCTGTTAAGGAGAATTCAAAAAGTGCTCGGATTCCCGTGGGAATTCAATGGTTTCACAAGATCTTTTTTTCTCCGTTTTGTAAAAGGGACAAAAGTCGTACAGAAAGTGCAAGTCGCGCAGTCGGATATATCTTATATGGTATCAATTCATTGGCTTGTCAAGGATTGAAGTAGATCGTCTAAAAGAAGGGACCAAAGAAGGGGCGAGAAAAAATCCCCTTGAGGAAACCCAGTGACGTTAACGCCAAGATTGCCACAATCATCGACGCGGGTTTTCATTATTATTCCATTGAGCATTGACATGATTCATCGTCCAATCGGTTGGGGATAGGTCCATATTGTTGCAGTCTTGGCACACGATTTCTTGTACCGCAGCAAACACACCCGCTTATGAAGAACAACGACGGAGAATCCAATCTCGGTTTATTTCATCACTGGCATTTCAATTTTTAGAGTAAACAAAACAGATCGACAATCGTATGTGCTGTCACAGAATTGCTTAAGCATCAAACTTAAGTAATAATAACAATAAAACCAATAAGCCAACACCAGAGGCACAATTTTCCAACTTAGGTGGGTTGACAAATCATGCTCAAAAAAGAATAAAAGGTCATACGTCAAACTATGCAACTTGTTCCGTGGTGACGAACGTAATACAACAACAACAGAACAACACACATGAATTGGTGTGAAGCGGACCCTAACCCACCTCGCTGTGTACACCTTGCGATGACTTATTTTTTATCTCTTTGCTTTGAGGACACATTTCCGTCATTGTTTTTGAGAAAGCACTTTTCTTAATCATACCAGTCTCTTCCGTGTTTCAAAACCATTATTTTTGCCATTTCAGAAGCTGAAAAAATTTTGCAACTCTTAGAATGGTTCTTGCAAACCGCGCCCGTAAGTGTATCACTTCATCTAAATGCATTCTTCCATTGTCTAAAAGAGCTCCAACACGAAGGCTTAAGCTCATTCTTAAGCTTATTCTTTAAGCCGACCACCAGCTGATCCAAGTAGAGAGCCCTAAGTGTCTTCTGTATACAAATCTGGCAAAACACCTTAGCACCTCGCCCGATGCACATTTCTTGCAGCACACACTGTTCGCCCGGCCTCATTTATTACTGTCGATGCAGCAACACTTAAAAGTTTTTTCAACCAGACTAGGCTAGTGGCGGCGCAGCCAAAAATAAAAAACATAAAAAGCAAAGCAAAACCTAATTCATTGCCTAGAATGAGGTGGGAGCTGGAGGGAGGCATTTCAAATGCGCCCGGAACAAGAACCTTGTTCTCGAAATCACCTCCTCCTGCCCCTCCTACCATTGTCGGTCGGGTCGATGGCGACCAAAGAGACTAGCTAACAAGAAAAAGCAACTGACAAACAGAACTAAAAATATAAATGCATTGGGAAACAATACCCGGCGCTTTTCTTGAGTGCGCGGCGAAAAAGAAAATTATGGAAGCATTTTTCGTTTTTATTTTCTTCTCTGTTTTGTTTTGTCGTTGCGACACGTTCCGGCCCTAACACTCTGCCACGTGAACGTGTAGTCGTCTTCGACGTGTCCGTATACAAAATGTAAAACGTACACTTTGCTAAGTGAAATATATGTAGCTGTACGTTTTTTTTTCGTTGTCCCTGAACGTCATCGTCCATTCATTTCATTTTGAATTTTATTCATTCTCAATATTATCACAACAATATTCTGGACTTTGTTGCATAAAAGGAACAATATGAAAAGCAACAAAAAAAAACAAAAGATATATATGTAGGTAGAAGTGTGGGTTGTTCCTTGCCTTCCCACCACCCGCCGGAGGTAGTGTTCTTTTCAGGTATGCGTCGCGTCAAGTGGTTGACATTCTATTGGAAGACAGAGAGATTCTTTTAAATAAATAAAACAATGACGTTTAGATGAGAAAACGTGTTTTAGCGCTAGATAAAATGCGCCATGGAAAAATTAAATCCTTTGACAGAAAGTTGCACAAACTTAAAGGAAAAACATGGACTTCTAATAAGCGGACAGAAAAGCGACAGGTCTACAGTGTAGGTACATGAATAAAATATTAGAAGGACGATGTGAATTGTCACGGCTGCTTTATTAATGCCCTCCGACAGAAGAACTTAATGAAGAACTGTCAGTGTCAAAGAGACTTTTTATTAGTCCGGATATTTTTATTTTCATTACTATCAGGAACAAAAATTTAAATCGTTTCACATAACGAGGTACCTACATTCTCACAACTAGATAACAAAGTGCAATAAAACGATAAAAGAACACACTTTATACCGTCGAAGGATATTTATTAAGTTTTTGTTAGGCAAGCAATAAAATAACTTACTCCCGGTGATAAATTGCAGGCAATGATATAACAATTTGATTACCAACTAGATAGCGTGCCGAGTTCCTTACCTTTCAGGCCATCATCAGACGTTGTTCCTTAAAACGTTTTGCAGCCATAAATAGTGAGTCTATAGACACCTTGGCGTATAAATTAGCCTACTTCGAATGCGAGTGAATTACCTTTTTCTTTCACAGGTAACTAAAGAATGGCTTGTTCGTAGTAGTGCGATAGTAGGTATAGTAGCAGCTATAACACAACTTACATGCGTGTCCTTAATTTATGAAACTAATTTCTGATTGAACACTCTGTTGTCTATAATTTACAAAAGAATAATGATGGACAATGTTTGTGTCACAGTAATAAGACCCATTTGTGCAGTTAGGGTTAGAAGGTCAGCGTCAACTGTCATTGACACAGCACAACAAATTATCGAAATAGTCGATTTCGTGTGAGTAGCATGAAAAATTTTAATTGGGCATAGTAGGGATCTTTACTTTTAGGATTTGCGTAAGTACTGTTTGTGCCCTACTGTTCCGCAAAAGGGACGCTAATACATCGCAAAATATAACATGCAAATCCAAATGAAATCCTCTCGGGCGGATTCAACTAATAGTGGATCTGAAGCACTGGCCTTCCAGCCCACTGACCAACTTTCAGCTCTCTAGCTTATAATTTAAGGCCTAAAAGTTGTTTACATACGGACGGACGGACATGACTTAATCGATTATCCTGTCGGTCCCATTCATATCTCTAAGGCCCGGTTTTTCAGTGCTGAGTTAAGCCCAGCTTAAACCAAAATCTGTTAATCCCGTAGCAAAGCGAATCGTAAACCCAGCGAGCAGTTTTTTAGTGCAGAGTTAACTCTTTCAAAAAAGTTGCCAAAACTTCGACTCTCGAAATTATTGACTCTCCCAACTCTCACTTCACATAGAAAAACACAGGAAAAGAAGTTCGAGTAGTTCTCAGTTGTCATTTTTCATAGAAACATGCAAATCAACTGTCATTTTACACAGAAAAAACATTCAAAGAAATTCATACTGTTCACCAGAATTGAAACTTAATATCTGTTCTTTCTAGGCCCCGAAGCAGTACAAGTATACAAGTATTTTCGAGATCCGCCCACTGACACGCCTACTTTACGATTTAGCATGAAAAGTCAAAATTGTCGTAGGATGCTGAAATTTGGTATGCAATATCCTCGCTCAAAAAAAAGCAAAAACCGCCCCCATATGGGCGTGGTCATATTTAAATTGCATTCTTATAAACGGTTTTTATTCGATATATTTGTTTTAAATCCAAAAACTTGCACTATAAAATCTTCAGATTTGTGCGTTAGCTATCAACTAAAATTAATAAATTTGTGCCACGCCCACTTTTGGGGGTGTTTTTAAGTATATACCAAAATTTTAATATGAAAATGCAATCCACACTTGTATCCCACTTCTGATTAAAAATATGAACAAAAAACGATGTTATTGAAAAGGGGTTGATGACACGCCCTTTTTTAAGGAAGAAAAATCTTAGGTGACAAATTCTAAATACAATAAACGTGAATAGAAACTAAAATTTTGCAACCAAAACTTATGACGCAATTCGGAGTTTGACAGTGGTCAATTGGTTTCTTCCCACTGGTTTCATATACAGAAAATAAATTTGCGGGTATAATTAGCAAATTATTTTGATTTTTATATATTTTTTTTTATATCGTTATTTTTGACATATTCTGGTTGAATAAGCAAAAAATAAAATGAGCTGTTTATCAAATTGACAGAATTTTTTACACGGCTATTGGCGTTGGCGATTGTAGACGCCAGCTTTCAAAAACTGTGGATAATACAGTTTTTGAAAGCTGGCGTGGTTGCACGTACAGAAAACTTTTAATTTTGAAGTTTTAATTAAATGAACCGGTTGCCTTGACACGCGACGACAAAAAATCTTGCGGCAAATGACTACACGATTTTCTGCTCCAAGCATATACTAAGTACACGACCGCAATAACATGCCGTTCGATTCCTGACCATGTGGATAGCAAATTTCATTTTCACTGTGACATTTTTTACTTGTCCAAAATCTTTGCCGTTTGCAACTTTCTAAATTGAAACTTGGTTTTTTGAAATTGTGCGACAAAGTATCGTAGCCATCGTCGTTTCTTTTCTACCATAAAAATAAACGTTAAAGTTGCTGGTGACGATTTGCTGCATGATTTTCTATCATAGGTCCCTGGCCTAAACTTAACGAAAGTATCCTTAAAAGGATGGTTTGAGGTTTGTTATAATTTTTGCACTGACTGACTGATCATTCATTGCAACGACTGATTATTACGTCGTTAAAATATTGCGTGCGAAAAATACTAATTTTTTTTAACTTAATGGTGAGACAAAGACTTTCTAAGGCCCTTACTACACGACATGTAAATTGTTGCACGTATTTTATACATGCGGCTTAGGCGTCACAGAAAATCCTCAAATTTAGTAATAAAAGTTGGTTAAAGGCAACGTGCTTGCTAGTGCATGACAAGTAAATTTTGTTCCAATAACCAACAGGTTTTTAGGCAAATATGTTCTAAAAAAATTCTGTAAAATAGACACAAGATAATTGTCATATGCCCTTACCGAGAAACAAAATAACCGCCTATGTACAGCAGGTCTTAACACTGTAACGCAAGAGACAAGGCTCATATCTTACGGACCAAGCAACTGGCTTCTGGCTTTAGTTGTCTGTTTCAGGAGAGAACGATAGTCCAGTGGAACAATGGCTCTGATGGATTACCTGATGAGCTCTTTAAATACCGAGGTTATGTTTTTGTGGGTTGCATGCACCGAATCATAACCCCATTAAGTGTGAGTACCCCAGAAAGCACACTCGATGACATTGAAATTTACTTCAACGTGCTCCATCTTCAAGAAAGGTGATTCTTTGTGTAACCAGAACTATCGAGGTACATATGTCCGTCAAATGTGGCACATAAGATCCTCTGAGAGCGTCTTAAGCCGTACTTATTTGACATATCGTCACGTTACGTACCAGTGTGGCTTCCATCCAGCTCAATGGAGTTCAAATCGAGGCGCACCATTTTTTTATCGACTTTTATGCTGCATTTGACAGCATTCATCGTAAGGAGCTCTACCTTGCGATGGCCAAAATTCAATATCCTCGCAAGACTGGTCAAACGCTTACTAACTTATATCCCTCTAATAAGTCAGGAGTCCTTGAGCAGATAAGTAATTAGAAAACATTTACAATTTGTCGAAAGAAAAAAAAAGAAACAAGTATTAAATCTTTATTCGAGGGAAAAAAACAAGGAAATCAAAAGGAGTATTGAAGCCATGGGCGAATTTATAAATATCTCGACCACAGCAAAGGAATGAATTACCTCACAGATCAATTTCTACAAGATAATAAAAACTTGGATTAATAAAATTGAATGTAAACTGCTTTGAAGAAAACCTATTAAAGTCATACTCAACTTGTAATAAGAGAGAGGGAAACAACTTTCCAACATTTTCCTTTTCTGACATGACAGTTCTTAGCGTTATAGTACATTTACACCGAGCCTAATGTCAGCATTTAAGCTGACATTTCACCCTAATTTTTCAGCATTTCGCCATATATTTTCAGGATTTATAAATGTTGAATTTCAGTTAAATTCTGAATTTGGCCTGGGCATTTAGATGTTTTTCGAATGGAACAGACCTCTTAAACTTCCGATTCTCTTATTTTTAAGGAGTTCAGGTAGTTGACAGAAAATACTAAACAAAACGCTTGTAATTTGACTTAACTCGATAAAAGTGCTCTGGGAGTATTTTAAAACAAAAACTAAGCAAGTAATAACGACAATTTTAGCTGTATGGAGCATTTGATATTTCAGATTTTGACTCCGATTGTCATTTGAAACACATAGTAAACTGCAAAATTGGATTTCGAAATTTTTTCACTAAATTCAGCATTAAGGGGTCGGTGTAAATGTAGTATTAGGGTTAGGGTTCTTAAAGTTAAAATCAAATCGCCGACAGACGGCTTAGTTCTTAAATATTGTCAGTTAACTCAGACATTAAAATAAATAAAAATAAATGAAAAGAGTGGCACACAGCTCGCGGTGATCCAGGGCCAACTTCTCAACAATGATTGCTGTGTGTGTTTTTTTCTTCACATACAAGGTGACTTACAAATTTTCGCCGAATCCGAACGGCATATTGAGAAGTTTTTCAAGACAAATGATACTCTCGGAGGGCTTGTCAGACCCTCGCGGAGAAGGTGCCGTGAAAAAGAACGAGTCTTTTTTTTCAGGTGACGATGGCAGGATTCGAACCCAGACCTCCGGCGTAGTAAGCACACACACGAACCACTACGCCAACGTACTCCTCTACTAAGACATAATGTAAGTTTTTTATTTTTTTTTCTTGAATAGGCTGTAACTAAGTGTAATAGCGAATATTTTTTATAAAATAAAGAACTACTGTTACGTACGACTAAAAACTACATAGCACTTTTATATGCTTGCTACTCTTATTGCAAACAACTTTTATTTGCTTAATTAGACATAAAAATAAAAACATAAATAGAAAAACCAGCAAAGGTCTTGGGGTCTTACAAAACTAATATATCCTAAGTTGGGTATTAAAAAAAAACTTTTAATTATGTTATCTTATACATCTTGAAATGAACCCCTTTTTGCTAATGAAAATAATCTTTCTTTTTTTTAGCCATGGTTGAAGTGCAGTTTTTTTAATACCGGGTTTATTTACGTACTTTACAACAAAACCTGACTGCAATTATTCAAGGGCAAGTTTACTTTAATGAACTTAAATGAAAACATCAGTTTATCAAATGAACAAAGTATCAACAACTGTCAAGTTAACGACCAGTTAATATGACATAAAATTCTACGATTAATCCCAAAATCTTTGATTTGGATTGTACCTCACTGTTACTCAAAACACTTGCAATTGAAGCCATTTTTTTTTACTAAATTTCGTTGATGTAGTGTAGATCATGAAGTGTAGATCATGAGAAAAGTTTTTCGACCTTATATGATTTTATTGAATTTTTGCAAAAGAAAGAGTTTTAGCTCCTTGTACTTTCCACCATCAACTAGTGATTGTGCATTCGTTATATTTATCATCATCGGGCATTGTAGATAATTGCAAGTCCAATTACTTTCATATTGCTTCGATTTGAAGGCATTTGGTCATCTCACGTAGAGGTGATGCGAACTAGCCATCGATATCGTGTGATTTCACCACCTAAAACTTTTTCTTGTTAGGCGAAAATCAGCCTCTAACCTCAGTGGCCTTCAAAGCCTACACAACCCCATGCCTCGAGTAAATTTCAGCATGGCTCATGCACCATTTATCAAAACTTTAACCTTTCAAATGCGTGCCACTCGGAGAAGATGGCGGTGATCATTTTAACAATAAGTATTCAATTAGTACACAACGGCATCAATAACTCTTTCAAAAGAATAAAAAACTTAGATGATATCTCACACACGACTTGATTTATTTTAATTTAAAGGTAGGAAGCGCTTAATGAAAGATCTTGTGGTTAATCATTTGCTGCAGTTTTAGCTGCATTCCTTTTGGCTGCCTTTTGCGTAGGCCTTATTTATTGAATATTTTTTTATTGAAACAACGTGCAATACAATCTTCATGTTTTTTACCGAAAAACATATCCATATACATATGCGGTATGCTCATACCCGTCATTATATCATGACATGGTTCTTTTTTGTTTTCTTCGCGTAAATAAGTGTTGCCTGTATATCTTGAGGTTTCTGGTCTTGAAAAGGTTAATCTGGGTTGCGCTGCAAATTGGAAAATAAACCTTTCTTTAATTCTATGCGAAAACTTCTTTTTTTTTTTGTTAATAATGCATTAAATAAAATTGGAAATAATGGAAAAACTGAAAACTGACGCAAAAAAGCAGACTTCTTTGGATGAACCTGAAATGTTTATATGCGAACATACGATTCCTAACACATGCGAAGACTCTGAAAAATAAGTCTGTAGTAAACGACATGTGAATTACATGCAACTTAACTTCCTATGAGAAACTTTAACTACAGGCTTCACTCATGTTTAATCTGTCTTTCAGTATACACAAAGTCATTTTTTTGACAGATTATGCCAATTTCGACAACTTTTGCGAATAAGTGAAGTTGCGTCAGAGTCGTAGCTCTAAATTCAAACTGAAAAATATATTAAAATTTTATTTTATTTCAAGCTGGAAATGACTTTTTTTCTCCCACAAAACTGTAAAGAGATAATGGATAGCTAAATGGAAAGAAAGGAAATTGGCCAAGTTTAGGTCTTATAATGTCAATCACATCATAAAGTTAAAATGTCAAAACTTAGGGTCCCATAGGCCCCACTTGTCAAATTATAACGTTTTTTTACATCAACTTTATAAGAAAAATCAATTTTTATTGATTTTTTTTTTGCCAATAGTGTGTGCCACTTGTGAAAGTCTATTGGGTTCAGGTGGAATTTCCATTCTTCCCACCCACCCTGTGTCGCCGGTGTCATTAAATTAATGAAAAAGCCAATTACTGGGGGATTAGATAGTTATAAAAAAAAAATTATATTCTTTTCAATTTTAACTTCCCAAAAGGTGAGATGATGTAATTCCCAACGCTCGATAGCGTACAACACGAAAAACGAAAAATTAAGAAAACTTTCAGGTCATGAATCGGATAGTGTATCTCAAAGGTAACATAAGGTCGAACGGTGGGCGCACTTCTTCCACCAATAGGGGTAGCAAGTTGCTCGCAAAAGCCAAAGGGTTGTTGCGTTGCCTTCGTGGTTGTTATGTTATGGCTGCGTTGTCGTCTTTGTTTTGGCCCCGGGAGTGTGAAAAAACGTTACAAACGGAAAGAAAATATACCGACGCAATAGACGTCTTGCGTCATCGCTACTCGTCACAGTCCTTATTTGTTGACTATATACGACGGGCTCTTAGTCGTCTAAGCGAGAAGAGGACTCGTTATCGTGTTGTATAGCCTCACTTGTCGGCTCTAAGCGTTTGCTTGATTTATTCCAACATGAATTCAGTGCAGTGCATGGCTGGCGTGTATACCTACGTGCAGTTCTTTTGAATTTCCTTTTAAGTTTAAGTCATGCAAAGGATAAAATTATACCCACCGTGCAATACACACACATATTAAACGTGTTTTAGTGTGTATGGTAGCAACTTAATTGATTTATTAATGCAAGTGTTTTCGGTGTGAAAATGCACTTGACCACAATTCAATGATATAATTTTCTGCTTGAAATAAATTTGCTTTGCGCTTTTTCATAGAATGGGGTCGGAAATGGGGTGAACTGTGACAGTCACAAAATAGTAACCGACATAGAAACTTACATTCTTCTTCGCTAATGTGCGTGTACATTATTTTACGTGAACATTTTTTGTCTATATTCAGCGTGGTGGAGGGAAAACTTTTCCTTGTTCTTTGGGGGAGGTTTTCTTTCAGCACAGCTGTGGACTACTCTTTTATTGTGTACTACTTTCCAATTATAGAGTGATGTAATGTCTTCATTTCTGCTCCATAAAGGTTACATTATACTCGTATAACCTTAAGAACTTTGGCACCATATTGGCACAGCTCATTGTGTTCATTTGAATCTTTAGGAGGACAATTTCAATGTGTGGTTCTGCATGCGGGCTTATTTTTTTCAGCTTTTGTTTTGAAATTTATTTTTTTGGCTCAGCATACTACCTTTTTCACCTTCTTTGAGGCAAGTTTTGTTTGAAACAATTTAAATGAGAACAAATGACCCATTTACCTGTCAACAAATGGCATGTCCTTAAGAGTTTTCTAATGTAGTGCAGCTAGGTACATTTCAGTAAGTTGCTGTAGTTTTACTTCGAAATTAAACTTTTTAAGTATGAGGAGGTACCTAGCTACATTCTTATTGTTTTATGGGAGAAAAATTCTTTCAGGTAATTTGGGGATACAGACTGAGAAAAGATAAACTTTTCTCCTCAAAGTTTCCTCATTAAGGGTGCAACAGTTTTCAATTTTGGGAAAAAACCAACCATTTAATGAGGCCAAGCAGCCGTAAGGAATTTATCATCTAACAAAGGCAAACCGTAAAAGGAATTCTGTGTACTCAAAAAAAAAGTTACAGCCAGCGTGAGAAAACTTTTGCAGAGAGTAAACTACGCTTTTCCTGTTTTGTTTGTTTCTCTAAAAACAAAGCTAAGAAGCAACTCTTAGAATTCGTTTAGATTAGTCCTACTCCTGGCGCACACGTTTTTCAAATGTTAGGGAAAATTTTTCAGAAACTTACATGTAGATTCACACACAGGCAGATTAGAATTTCTTGAAGATTTGTTGCAACTTAAGCAAAATCATTCGATACGCCCGCGTTCAAAAGTTTTGGCTGCTCGTATAAAAGCTAGGGCCTGTGGAAAGGAGAAGGGTTTTGACTTCCATAAGAACACCTCTTTTATCCAAGGTGGAGTCCAAGTAAGGAATCAAGATTCTTTCTCCCTGCCAAAGGATTTTTTTAAGTAAACCTTTTTTAAGACACGCCTCACCACTTCGAAAACTAAACATCGTTTAGTATAGTACTGAATCAGTTGATGGCATTTGCGTTCTACGGTTAGTACTTACGAGGTGTTGCCATTTAGGTTTTGCCTTTTATGTGTTTATTTAATAGTTTCGAAAATTCTATAAAAGTTGTTTCGACAAAAAGTTTTGTTGTTGGAAGTAAATGTGGGCGATGGCCCAAAGAATTGGCGTGAACTTGGAATAAGGCCCTTTATTACTTTTTTCGTTAGAGTATTAAGCCATGCTGATATGATAGTTTTAAAAATAACAGCTTAAAGAATAACATAAAAACACCTTTTTTCTTTCTTTTTATGAGGTAAAAATAAGCGGCACTTGCCTTGATAGTCGGGTGAAAAGACATACCACACGTACAGCTTTGTCCCTTATTTATTTTGACCCTTTTAATGTTGGCATGAATATTCAAACGTAATTAAATATCGGTAAAAGAAAGGTGAATCCCACCACTTAGATCTGGATTTATTGTTTCTAATATTGCGCCGCTCTGGATAATTTTCATGTCAGTAGAAGTTACCCGTTCTCACCTTACCTGGTGAGGGTTCTCCTATCAGAGACCAGAAAGACGAAGATTGAGGAACCATCAACCCCAAAAGATGCTTATAAGGGGTCTCGATTATCGAATAGGACATTGCAGAACTCGAAAGTAATAGCCGAAAATGAAAGCTCAGAGAAAACAGCGGTGTCTGTCTAACAATGGGTGGTTCCCCTGGTCGGTGTCTCTTCTCCAGGTTAGAGTCAGCGAATTTTCAAACCTGGCAGAGGTATAAAAGCATCCGTTTTTTTCCTTTTCGCCCCAACATGAAAATACGCCAGGTTACTTTCAAATATTTGGCTAGCTTTGACTGAATATTCTGCTGGTACATTGCTTAACCGTGCAAAGACATAACACTTGCGGGATGCAGCACTGGTGCTATTACACAGGTTTTTTATGTTCCAGAACTGCCCACCAGTGTTTGTTTTACATCCGGAAACCTCTTTTCTCTCGACTACTTTTTCCCGTTCGCGATTCGCTAACGCATTTTAAGGGCAGTCATAACACCTTGCTCACAAGTTTAACGTAAAAGTAATTATTCAAATACTCCAAATAATTCAGCGCCTTGTTCCTTTTACAAAACCCTGCATACCTACTGTGGGCCTGTGCATTATGTGGTGCTCCGTGAACACGTGGAGGTTGGAGGAGACATACAATTTTTCACGGGTTCCGAGAAACGCATTTAAAAGATCCTGATAACAAATTTGATAACATGTCTCCACCGAACACGTATATGCGATTTACATAGATCTTTTACTGATCTCCTTCCGATTTCGAGAAATTTTAATCCTCTTATAAATAAAATAAATAAATAAATAGAGTGGCGCAACAGCTCGAGGTGAACCAGGGCCAACTTCTCAACAATGTATGCTGTGTGTGTTAATTTCTTCACATACAAGGGGACCTACAATTTTTTGCCGAATCCGAACGGCACTTTGAGAAGTTTTTCAAGACAAATTATACTCTCGGAGGGCTTGTCAGACCCTCGCGGAGGTGGGGACCGTGAAAAAGAACAAGTCTTTTTTTTCAGGTGACGATGGCAGGATTCGAACCCAGACCTTTGGCGTAGTAAGCACACACACTAACCACTACGCCACGGCACCCCACTCTTCCCCACAATCCTCTTGGTAAGTAATAAAAAATAAATCTTCTCCGCAAGGCTAGGATAGGATTACACGATTGACGTATAAATCTGTCATCAAGAATTTTACATGCGATTGATTTAATCACACAAGCGTGAATAGGTTTATTCAGCTGGTTTACACCATGTTTCCACCGGGAACTTATCCGCGATTTATATAAATATTCATTAAATCCTCTAGAAATCACGCGATTTACCATACAAATTTAAAACCTCTGGGCAAATGATTAAAAAAAATCCTCTCATAAATCCCATTCACTCTATTCGCAAATCTATTTTATGCACCTTTTTAACAGTTTGAGAATCAAAAAATGAATCTGAAACTGTCCCTGTACAAAAAATCTGTCACAAATACGTTTTATTGAAATTTTCACAATGGAAATCTTTTTTCGCTCCTAGGACATGACATTGTCACTCTCTTTTGAGAGTCAAAATGGCGGAAAAAGAGTGCTCGTGTTGAATTAATCCTATACTTGGCGGATGGGTCGTCTTTGCGATTTATTTTAAATCGACTCCTATTAATCTTATTTTTATTGCCGGTGGAGACATAGTATTATACAATTAAAGTTTGACAATGTCAACCACTGACACGCAATGTCAACGATTTACGTATTTAATTTAAAATTAATGGCCTTTTCGGTTGGTCGTCCGGGAGCGTCCGGGAGACTTCTGGACCCTCCTGAAACTGTTTTCTTGGTCTCGTTTGACAGTTCCTCTTCTGGATAGAAGAGAAATTTGCTTCTGGTTTTGAATCCAGAATCAAAACCAAAAGCGCGCACACAATCATACATGTGTCAATGTCAAGTTGGATAAATGTCATTTGTCCCCTGTAGAATAGCTTTTGCTTCACAAATACCACGCTAGACAAACTCCAAAATCAATAAAAACGAAAATATAGAAACCCTTATCCGGGAGAAGAACGCCCTGACCCGGGATCGCCAACCGAAAAGGCCATAAGAGTCAACCACGCAACTGAGCTGTCAACACGATTGTCTCTTTTTTGGCTTCAAATTGACAAATCAAATTGACCATTTCTTGATGTTTACTGGTATAAATGCCAAATGAGTTTTGGTAATCGTCTTTGTCGTCATTTGCCCAAATTAGTTTTAAAACAGTGTTTCTTTGCGTGAAAAAAATAAAATTCTAAAGAAAGTTTAATTAAATGTTTATGGTCGCCGTAAGCCAAATCCTATATGCTTGGATGCGATTCTAAAGAGTTTATAAGAAGACACACATCTCCAAGTGGCCATGAAAGTGTGACTTTTAACTTTGCTT
The DNA here is from genome assembly GCA_947623515.1 of Neoascia interrupta. NCBI lineage: Eukaryota > Metazoa > Arthropoda > Insecta > Diptera > Syrphidae > Neoascia > Neoascia interrupta. The sequence goes on from OX392462.1 coordinate 198,732,205, forward strand.
TTTTAATTTCGTGTTGGTTTGTTTCTTGATTAATATCCTCAGCCATCCTCTTAAGGTGGCGCTATCATCAGCGATATCATCAGCGATATCATCAACCATCCTCTACATTCTAGAAAATAGAAACTTTTAAGTTTTAATTAATAGATTTAAAAAGTATAACTCAACATTCTTTTTGAATTAAATCAAGAAGACGTCTGTCACTTTTCCCACGAAATTGGTTCAAATTGACGTCTATGGTTGAAACTAGAAACTTCAATAATCGGTTGGCGCAATCGGGTTATCGATGCCAAAAAGGTTCGTTTAATTTCCGAAGATTGATGTAAATAAAAATGTGCTTTTACAGGATTGGTGTCGATTGATTATCAAAAAATCGTAAATATTGACGCTAACCGTCAATCGTGTAATCACGCCTATAAAAATTACGCCTTTTCACATTTTGAAAGAAGGTTATAGCAGTTTGACAGTCAAAAATAAAACTGAAACTTTCCATGTATATTCGTTTTCTACGGCGATTCTTACAACCAAATTGCAACCTTGCTCCTGTCCTGACGATGATATCATCGATACTCACTTTTAAGAGCTGAAACGACAGCAAAATTGCGAGTTTGTCCGGTGGAGGCACTTGAGCTCTGTGGCGCGCTATTACAGTGCCTTGAGGATTTTGTCGGGGCAGAAAGGTCAGTGCTTTGAAAATTTGACTTTTCAGTTTTTGCTACTGTGAGCTTTGAGTGTGACGAGTAAATGGAGTGTTTTCTCGTCACACTCAAAGCTCACAGTGCTGGAGAATCAAAGCGAGCACTTTTGCGTTTGATGACCTAGGTTGCCCTTTTCAGGGTAGTACTGAATTTTTGACAATCAGTAATCGCACTGAAAATTGCGAGTATATTTTTTTAAAGCGCACTGGGCCTAGTTTCATCGAATGGGCTCATTCTTAGCTATCAGAATCATTGTCAAGCAAACTGTCAAAGTTCTTATGAAAATGAAAAAAAAAACTAAATAAAAAATGAAGTTTTATTTAGAATTTTGTTGAGCATTTGATTTTTAGACTTCATGGATTTCAATATTCCTTTTTTAGAATATTTAGCGTTTAGTAAAAAATTTCGTTTAAACAAGCTTCCAGAGTTTTTGAAAGTAAACAGCGACATAGCATTCCTCATAGCAAGTCAATTCAAGTCAATTGGATGCAGTGTGCGCTTGTTTTCCTCCTTTGGGCTGGTGCTGGTTCCTGTTTTAATTGGGGTAGAGTCTTTAAGGGCTTGTTCTCATTTTGAGTTTTGTTTTTAGGTAAACTTTTGAACAAAAAAAAAGATTTATTCCAATGAAAACGTTAATTTCGTAATGACATATGGCCTTTTCGGTTGGCGATCCCGGATCAGGGCGTTCTCCTCCCGGATTGGGGCTTCTCTCCGAACAGCCAAACACGATTTTCTTGATTTTGAAGTTTATATAACGTTGTATTTGTGAAGCAAAGCAATTCAGGGATACAAAGCAAAGCTATACAGGGGAATGACATTTATCCGACTTCATATTGACACATGTATGATTGTGTGCGTGGTTATGGTTTTGATTCTGGATTCAAAACCAGAAGCAAATTTCTCTTCTATCCAGAAGAGGAACTGTCAAACGGGTCCAAGAAAACAGTTTCAGAAGACTCCAGAATAAAGCCTCAATTTTATTTATTTTATTTTATTTTTCATAGGTACTAATACAAATAAATTTGTACCGTCCGGATTATAACGCCGGGGAACTATGCCCATAATAGCTGTTATATTATATACAATTACAATTAACATAGTATTTACATTTTACAAACAATTTATAGTTAACATTACAAGTCTTTAATTTCTTTATACATTTAATTTTATACTAATTTTATCCTATGTACATCCAAAAGCTTAAATAGAGATGAATTTTGTGGTGGGACAGATGGATCTAATAAATCTTGAAGTGTTGGGATGTTATTATTGTTAATTATATTATAAAAAACTATTACTAGCCTCAATTTTATTCGACGAACATAGAGCCAACTAGATCCCTAAAAGCTTTTATAACTTTCTTTACAATAAACTTCAACATTTTGTGCCAGAATCAAGTTTTTAAACTCATTGTTGTAAACTTCTTCTTAACTAAATTGTCGCCGACCTTGAAAACTTCATTATCTATCCTCAAATACCTAGATACGATGTTAGTTTTACTTGGACCTAGGTATGCTAAAACATGAAAATATTTCGCACAAATATTCATTTATTCACGAGAAATGTTTAACTCGTTCGCCCTAACAATACAGAAGTTGCTGCCAAACCACCAAAGTGTTACCAATCGATAAAAAGTCCTAAAATAGCTCTAAAACCGTTAAGTATTCATTACCAGTTCATGATTATCGCTGCAAATCCCTGCGAAATCATTCTGTTTGTTAAATTTGTTAACAGGTTCATCTTAATTTGCATACCTACCAATAGTTTAGATTTGACTAAAAAAATACCTGTCAGCAAAGATTAGCATGACATCCCTGCAGTACAAGAGGGAAATGACCTTTCCACTCTAAATCCACCCACCCCAATTACCCAATTTGCAACCTGCTCACCGTACACGCTTCCATCTTATCTCAATTACAGAGATGTTCGTTTTGAGAACTTTTAAAAATGCTAATTACAAATTGACAAGATTCTGATAAGATGACAACAGGAACAGAAACACACACAAACATTCCGAATAAGAAATGGCATTTCTCCTCTTCTTCACATTTTTTGACAAACAAAAGTAGTATCTCTTTCGAATTTCCAACCAAAGAGAGTGAAATCTACTCTCTTCTTTCTTAAAACACACAACCCAGCAAAACCACAAGAGGCGAAATTGAATGAAAAAAGAAGATACAAAGTTGTTTTTGCTTTTATTTTCTTTTCGTTGTCGTTGATTCTTATTGAATTAGAAGAGGCAAACACTAGTCACGCCATGTGCACACAAACTCTTTTTTTTACGCACTTAAATAGGTACGAAAGGGAAAAAAGAATATTCACTGGAGGAAAGAAAAAAAAAAACTATTTTTACATCTAATCTATTTTCACACCTTTATGTTGCAATTTTTAATGAATGAACGTGTTTCTTGGGGGGTTAATGCACTTTTCAACACCAAATCAGTTTGATAAATCACGTTAGTTACGCATTTTATGGCCAAAACGAAGGCAGCGGATTTTTTCTCATGCGACAAGTGCACGTCCGACGTCGACAAGCTTCGTTTTTCGACTTGTTTCGCTATTCGAAGAAAAATTCTTATTTGAATTTATTTTCGGTACGACGGCAAATTCGACTGATTCGAGTCTTTTGACAGTTGCGGGGGCATTGTCACATTCCGATGAGGTTGGGCTTTTTTGTTCGACAAAAGGTGTAAAGCTTTCTGCATGGGTGAGAGTACAGGATAGTTTGGTGAATAAAATATAAAAATCTAGGTTTGTTTCTTCTGAAAAAGTGTAGTAGTAGTAAGCTTTATTAGTATTAATTTAATACTTTACAAAATCCATACTTCTCTTACAGTTATAATATAAGTTTTACAAAAGTTTAACAAATTTATTTAATTCAGTCTTAATTCTCTTATGTTCTTCTTTTTACAAACTCTAAGCATTTACGTTTAAACGTTCTAAAATTCTGCTCATTTTTAATATCACTTGGTAAGCTATTAAACAGACTAAAACCTTTATATACAATTGTATTTCTACCTGTTGATGAAAACTGATTTCGTAACCTAAAATCATTTATGTTTCGTAGATTGTACGGCTGCGCATCTCTTACTCTTCTGACCTCGTTCGTTAAATACCTCGGTGCTGCACCATGTTTGATTTTAAACACAGCTATCAAAGTGTTGTACTCCAGCCTTTGCTTGACGTTCAACCACCTTAGCGCTTCCAGCATAGAATTTATTGGGGTGAAACGATTGCACCTTAGGATACTTCTCATACCTTTATTTTGGAGTTTTTGAAGCCTTTGAATGTGGTTTTGATTGCAACAGGAGTACAAAATAGTAGCGCAAAACTCAAAGTGTGGCTTCACAATGGTGTTATATACTATTACGGCAGTCATGTCATCCATTTGTTTTCTTATCCTCTTGAAAAATCCAATTTTTTTGCCTATTTTTTTGCATACGTAATCGACATGCTCATGCATATTCAACTCCTTGTCAATCGTCATTCCTAAGTATTTGATACTGCTTACATTTTCAATTCGTTTTCCGTTTATGTTGATGTTGGTTTCGCTCGGTAGGTTTACTTCCAATAATTTAGTTTTTTGCTCGTTTAGTTTCAACTTGTTCATTTTTAGCCAGAGTATTAGTTGCGTTAGATCGTTGTTGATTTTGCTTCTGCATTCCTCAGCGTCTTTCCCCTCAGCGTAGATCAATGTGTCGTCGGCGTACAAAATTACTTTACAAAACTTTATAATTGTTGGCAGATCATTGATGTACAGTATAAATAGAAGTGCACCTAAAATTGAACCTTGTGGCACTCCTTGCTCAACCTCGACGAAACCGGACACGGTATTATTCACTTTAGTGCGTTGTTGTCTTCTAGTCAAAAAAGATCTAAACCATTCCAGCTCAGTACCCTGTATTCCATACTTATGCAGCTTCCTTAAAAGTATATCCCGATCGATAGTTTCAAAAGCACGTTTAAAATCCAAGAATAGAGCTATTATTTTCTTTCTCTTTACGCCGTCCTTCCATTCGTTAACTAAGTGGTTAACTGCCGCTTCACAAGAATAGTTTTTCCTGTATCCAGATTGATAGATAGATAAAAGATTGTTATCTTCGAGATATTTCACCATTTGTTGTTTTACAACAGATTCAATAATTGAAAAAGTTTGTGAAAAAGTGTAAGAAGGTGTGACAGAATTTTGTAGCCGGCTCTTGTCTTTTTATGCATTGAATAAAGAGACAAGGAATATGTGAGTGAAGCATTTTGTTTTGACATTAGTCGCCCGATGTCGGGTATCGACTTGTAAGTGAATGTATCGAATGTATCACGAATCGGGGTACAAATGTCACCTTAACTCAGGAATGTTAAACAAAAGTGAGCCAGCTCCCAGAAACGTGTGAACCTCGAGCCGTCTCTCATGACATGCCTGGTTCAACACATAAGTAATCCGCACTCACACAACTAAAACTGATGCTTCACTTTTCCCCAAAAACACCATACTTCCTTGTCTCTTTATTCAATGTTTTCATGCCGTCTGCTCCTTTGCGTTGAATGAAAATACTTTCCATGAAATGACTTGGTCCACTAACTTGTTGCACACATTTCATTTTACTATTTTCCTTATTGGTGGGAAGAATTTTGACTCCCGGTTTCCTTTTTATACTTTGCCATAAATTAGTGAATAACTATGTAGATATACAACTTGCGTACCTCTTGCTCTCCAAAACCCATTTGTTTTTATAAAGCTTTAAATTTCTGTGTCGATGAATACGTACGACAAGATCCAACAATAATTTGCCATATGCGATCAGTTGATGTAAAAAAAAACCAAAACGGAATTGCATGAAACTGCTGAATTGATGAATTTACTCACATTTGTAAGCAAATGTCAGAGTATGGGTAAATTCTTCAATTTCAGCTTATTGGCAAAGCTTATACATTGCCGAAGTTGAATATCTTGTTATTCAGTGATTCAGTAATATAAACAAGGATTAAAGAGGCGATTGAAAATAAATCCCGAATCCCATACATCAAAAAAAGATTTATCTGAAGCTCTCTCTCTCGAGATGACGTTCTCTCGCGAGATATCGCTTCCCAGAAGCAAAATGACTTTCACTTGTCGTCTTCGAATGGGTAGCTGTCTGGTCTAAAACTTAGGTTTAAAACCTTTTTGGTAGATTTGATGTAAGAAGAAAAATATTTGCAGCATTTTTCTTCTTAGGTACGTCAAATATGCCAAAATGACATGCAGTCATATCTAAGCTTAAGAGCTAAAAATTTAGTGATTGGAATGTTTTTTAATAAAACAGTTACAAATATGACTGTCTGGTTTCCTCCTGGTATAGGGGAATGCACACCAGATAGTTATGGTGGGCACCAATATGGAAAACATCCGGGGCGGACCAAAACCAGCAACAAACGAAAACTCTAGAAGCGTCTGTCTCAAAATGACCGGCTTTCTGGTCAGCGTCTGAATACAAAGCACCTTTTTCCCTTCCAATATGCAAATAGAATGGACAACGATTAGATGCATGCCAGATGTTTTTATGAAGTATTCTGCTAATTATACTGTTATGTGGCGACAAGAAATAAAACAACACGCAGGAGTCGCTGAATGCACCCATCGATTCACTCTACAAACGCACCCGCCCGATTCACTAAACGAACATACCCAACTGTCATTCCAGTCATCTGACAGCAGCTGTCATATTCGAAGTTCGAATTTCGATTTCCCCTCCTTGGAATTCAGCGGGAAGTACCAATGGAAAATTACCAAAGGGGAAGTATGGAACGTACTAGAAGGTGCTTAATTTTCTATAATTGCACGGGTGGCAGGCTCGTACGGGTCAGTTATATTTTAAACGTTGACTTGTGAAAATCGGTAATAAAGTAAAAAGTGATTGAATTGAAATAAAGTGTTGAATTTTAAGTAGTAAAGTTGAATAACAGTGTGATTTAAATTTAAATAAGTTTGTTTGATAAATAAAGTGTTTCATTGTGAAATTATAAAAGTGAAATTGAGTTTTATTCGGCGAACCCCAGGCAAGAATTTTACACTATTGCTTTTCTCCGTAAAGGCTTAACACTTGCGGGGGTATGGTTTGGCGCTTCTGTGAAGAGGTTTCATGTTTGGCTCATCAGCGTTTGTGTTGGATCGGAAATTACTTTTTTCTTCTATCTTTTCTATCCCAAAATTCTTTCCGCTCGCAGTTTACTACATATTTTAATTTTTATCATATCCCCTTGATTACAAAAATAATAAAATAAAAAGCGTTAACGGATTGAAAATATTGCTGAAAGCATTCGGTACTCAGCGCAGCTTAAAGCTTAACGGAGATGCGTTTAATTTAGTGGATAAGACCAGCCAAACCAAAGAAGGCCCTGCCATCGATTGCACTATAGTCAAGCAAGCAATATTCATACCCTCGAGTTGCAAGCAAATGAATTGAATACAATAAAAAAACTCTTAACTTAAACTCTGTATTTCATAAATTAACTATTTCGTATGGAGTAGCTATTTGATTACTTTTTCAAAGAGTATGGTTGGGCACAAATCGCGGAACATAATACGCTGTTTTCACCGCACATAATACAGGGATTTACGTAGGAAGATAAAAAGTTAAGTTCAAAGTGTTTCCAGCTGAACAGAGGAGATTAACTTGACGTATGCTCTCTTTTTAGACATTTCCCATGACAACGTTGCTTCGTCAATCCGTCGTTACGTTTTTTTTTTACGTAAGAAAATTTGGAACTCCTCAAATGCAGGTTTGAGGAATTCCAGGTTCTGCCACACTGAAAATATTTGATCAATGGTAAACTTTCCTGGCCTAAAGTCATACTGACATGGCCCTATTAGATTGCAGAAAAAATTTTATATGCGATGTTAACAAGACTGATGCCTCTGTAGCTGGCACAGCTCAGGGGGTATTCTTTCATAAGGTCGGGCAAACAATGCTAAGTTTACATTGACCAAGTATGCTTTCCTCCTAACCAGCAAGGTCGTTAGCTTTGGTTTTGTTGCACTCAAGCTTAGACACAGCTATTTTCACTTCATGTAGGTCGAGTAGGTGGTATCGTCCGTATTCTTCGCCGGTAACTTCTTTGTCCTGGTTTACTAGTTCCTTCTGCCTGACAGCGGTATATGATTCGTCTTCTCCGTTTTATAGTCGCAGAAAATTGTTTCCAAATCCTCTACACCGACTTCGATTCCACTACGATGTTCCATTGATGGTCTACAAGCTTAAGTTTGAACTTTATACCTATGGCAGGACCTTTCGATCCTTTTGTAGAACTTTAGAACTTTGCTCGTAGAGCTCTCGAGCAGCTCGTGTACTTTTGTTTAGCTTAGGTCCATGCTTCCTGTTTAACTGCATGTGCTTTCCGGCACTCATAATTAAACCAGGAGTTTTATTTCGGTGGAATTTGGGCAACGCCTATAGTACTTTTTAAAAGATGGTGAGAGACTCAGTCGGACAAGTGGCGTCAAACTTCCTCATAGCATTTCCATATCTTGGCGTTGGTCGTCTGTTCGGACGTCCATGATGCTGAAGAGGTCAAACTGGTTGGCGGGAGTGAAAATCGTGAAAGATGTCAGAGGTGAAATCGGTTAAGATGATCTGTGATAAGTGATGCTACAAATCGCAAAAATTTGTCTACGTAGACTGTTATCATTACAATTTTTTTCTGACAGCTCTCGATCAATCACCGTCAAATTAGCTGGTCCCAATTTTCAAACTTTATGGTTATTTTTTTTTTTTGCCTACACTTAAGGCTGAATATATTCATGATTAAATAAAAAAAATCACTTTTCAATATTAAATTTAATTTTGTATGGCTTTGCCATATGGGCCGCTCCCCAACATAAGCAACGATAGGTTCGGTTAGCTTTTTAATTAATGTACTTGAAATACCATCATGCTATTTGATCTTCTTTAGTATTCTCCTTCTTCTCACTGAATATTTTTGAGAATATTTCACGTAACAATATTTTTGTGATCACCTTAAGCAGACGAAATTTTTTGTTTGATTTCCGTGCCATTGCAGTGTACCTATTCTTTGTCCACTCTGATAATTAGACAAACAGGTCTAACTGTCAAACAAAATTGACCTGCGCAGCGAACAACCCCAAGTTTCCACTGAATTCGCCACAAAATCCACGCGAATTACACAACTATCTCCCTTCTAATCGTTGCAGCAGATACTCTGCTCCCACTCTCTCCAAGGTTAGAATAGAAAACGTACAAAAGTCATCTGAATATATTTTCGTAAAAATTCGTTTTGTTTCGTTGCTGCTGTGAAAAAAATTTCCATTAAATTCATTTCGCCCCAGGAGGACGCGTGTTGCGGTCTGTGTGCTAGTCAGTGGGGTTCCATTTAATTAAAAGAAAAAATAAAGAATCCACAGTGTTGTAAAACGGTTAAATTATTGTGAATTCATAATCCACAAATATTCAAGTGAATAGGAAATTAATCAAAATCAACTTTGTGTCAATTTTTCGCTCGTTTATTTATTTTGGAAACCTCACCGCGCTATCACGCTTTCTCGTGTCGTGTCTAGATATATTTTTTTCGAAATCATCCGATAAAGAAAATCAGCCAAAATTGCTGCCAGAATTTTCAACCGCAAACGTAGGCAATACATGGAAGAAGTTATCGTGATCAGTGACAACGAACAGGACTCCTCTTCAGACATGGATATCGACGCTGATCAAGACGTTATTGTTCCCAAGGACACAGAGACGTGAGTTTTTTTTGTTTTTCATCTTTATTTCCAACACAACAGGAAAAAGCACATCCCACAGATACACACTGGAAATCTTGTCTAGTTGGATTGAAAAAAAAAAGTAGATTCTTTTCTGTGCTTGGTTTTGGTTTATGTAATCTCTCTCATCTGGCTGGTTTTGCAGTGAATTGCGTTGCCACTCCATCTCGGTGAAGTAAGCCCCAGCGACCCACATGGCTTGAACAAGACTCAAAACTGGTTAAATAAAATTCAACCGAGACCACATAACATAACACGGCGACTCCGTCTAATGGGGGCCATGTTGTGCGCCAAACATCTCTGGCTGGTGAAGTGTGCTCCTTCGCGAATTTATTGATTTTAACTTCTCCCAGCACATGTAATTAGAGATTGTAATGTTTCTCTCGTGTAACCTCGTAACTATTGCAATTAGCACTGGGTTCCACGGGTTGGACGGAGTGATTCTGGTCAAAGTCAGGTGTGGCTGTTCACACAATTTCGCAGAACTTTCTATTTTTCTCGAATTTATTCCATAGATTATTGGGGCCTTTGAGAAGCTATCGCAATCCAGTGGTCGTGCAGCTGATTCTTGTTTGCGTTGAATAAACAAAATCCGCTCCCAAACAGAACACACGCCCACCTGGGAAGCACACCTATTTCACCATGTTTTATCTTTTGCCCATTATTCTTTGCGCCCGTTCGCTGCGGGATGGTGTTCTGTTTCGAACGAATAACTGTTTTTTTGATTCGAAAACGTGTGCAGGCACAATGAGTAATAATTTCAAAGTCAATTTTGCTAGAGAATGTGTCATGGTTCAGCGTCTGGATCTGAAAACAAAGCAAATGTTAAGAGGTGCTCCGTTTGAGGTCAAGACTTGTCTACAAGCCAAGGAAATATCTACCTACCTGTGCTCCTTGTACAGTAGTTTTAGTTTGGATAATATGAGTACTTTTGCCCCACAGCGCCGCCTAAACGGAAAAATATTGCTTATGAAGTGAATAGTTGATGTTAATGGTCTGTTTAGTTGTTTCGTTAGTTATCAAGTTAAGGCGGTTAATTAGACAGTTAAGGTTTTAAGCCTTTGCTTTTAAAACCCTTACACAAACCCTACTGTATGCCATAAGACATTAGATAGTTGGGGGCTCTGAGAACAAGACGTCAGTAAAGTTCTCCTCGCCAGAAAAGTGAAGAAGAATTTTGAAACAGCCATGTAGGTAGGTATTTATTTCATAAAAATATTTTCGTTTAAGTCTTGGGGATTACAGCAAGTGAGCAAGTTTGACCAAGGCCGAAAAAACGACTAATTGCACTTTTATAAGGAGTATCGATGAGTTTTTACTTGATATTACTTCAGATTTTACTTATTTCAACGAATGTTTTCAGTTCCAAAGGCTTCATCAACAGTTTTGAACTCCAAAGGACTTCAACTGAATGCGGTTGCCTTTAAGGAATGGTAAGGACTTCAAATTGACTTCAAAGAATGCATTGTAATTCTCGAAGTCTTTGAAGTCTATACCCAAAGTGAAATTAGGAATCGCAAAATCCGAGGATATCAAGTCAATTGATTTTTTTAAATCAATCACTTCGATGGTTGGTAGGTAGGTATGATATTAGACTAATTTACTATTTGCGTAGGTACGTTTGATTTGACATTCCTGTGAAATTGTGGAACACTTCTACGAACCCGCTTTAAAATATTGTAATTTTTTGGGGTTCGTCGACTTTAAGTTAGAATTCAACACTTTTTTTCCAATTCAAACCTTTTTTACTATTTATTTTCACAAGTCAACGTTTAAAATATGTCCCGTCCAAGCCTGCCATCCGTATATTTATACAATATCACCGAGTTCTCGACGTTTCCAGTCTGGTAATTTTCCATTTGTACTTTTCGCTGAATATCAATTCAATATCGAATATCAGTTTGCTTGTCTGCGTTTCTTTATTCGTTCCAACTATTCTGGCCTAAATGTCAGCGGTTTTTTATTTATTCGGAATATTCCGATCATTCCGTTTTGCGTTTCTTTCGTTCAGAATATTCGGAATACATTCCTTCCGGGAGGTAGTATCCCGAAATACGAATTAGAATTTTGGAATATTCCCCGTTCGTATTCCACAATTTCCATACCTTCTACGGAATAAATAAAAAAAAAATGCACTCTTAATGGCTGATTGAAATGACAGTTGCTGTGTTCGTTTAGTGAAACGATAGGTGCATTCAGCGACTCTTGCATGTCGTTTTACTTGTTGTCGCCACATTACAATATAAAGTTTAGACTATTTATGTAAAGGGTCCGCCAAATAACTTCTTTCTTTTTGAAAATGCTATAAAAAAACTAGTTACTGACTATTTTCTTTTTATTTATTTTTTTATTTAAAAGTACAATCCTTCCGGTTAAACATGGAAAATAGTTTCGACTGGCCATGCAGTAGCCTACACGATCTGTCCAATTTTTAAGCACAATGTCGATTGTGTGCAGCTGTATTTCACCAATGGCTTCACGAATATTGTCCTTTAAAGCGTCAATTGTCTCTGGCTTGTCGGCGTAACACTTATCTTTTAGGGCCCCCCCTACAAATACTAGTCCGCCGGTGTCAAATCGCAGCTCCGAGGTGGCCAAACGATATCAGCTCTGCGGCTGATAATGCGATCTTCGGCTGTGTGGCACGTAGCGGTGCCGTCCTGTTGAAACCAAATGTTGCGAATATCCTTTTCTTCAATTTTTGTGAACAAAAATTCGTTCAACATAACCCGATAACGATCGCCATTGAAAGTAACGGCCACTCCTTGCTCAATTTCGAAAAAAATGGCCCAATTATACCTCGGGACCAAAATCCGCACCAAACAGTGACTCGTTTTGGATGTATCGGCTTTTCAATGTATGCGTGCTGCTTTTCTGTGCCCCAAATACGACAATTTTACTTGCTTACATACCCGCAAAGATCAAAATGAGCTTCATCTGAAAAGTTGATTTTTTTTTTGGCAAAATCGGCATCTTCTCTAAGTCGATCGCAGGCCTACTTAGCGAAGCGAAAACGCATTTCCCAGCGTTGTTCAAGCGTATACACAACCATATTCATTCAGCGGAAGGATAAAACTAATAATCTGTCAAACCAGATATGAGCTAAGATTTACCATTCACGAAAAAAGCACTAGTTGAAAAGAAAAACGTTAGATGTGCGTGTGATCCTTTATTTTAAAACGTCTTAGAGAGAAAAAAAAGTAGCCTACGCGAGAGCTGTTTCTGTCTTTCTTGAGTAAGTGTAATTTGTTTTCTTGTAACAGTAATATTTTCTGAGCCTATTTCGGACAAAGAAGCACACAAACAATAAAAAAAAACCGTGGAATTTTTTTTACTCACTATTTTTTCCGAAAATTTTAAAAGACATCATAATAAATTAAGTTGCTTTTTGAACCATTTTAAAGGCGACTTGTTAAAATGGTTCAAAATGGTTCACTTGTTAAATGGTCCTGTAGAAAACATTAAAAAGTTAGCCCGATTCAGTAAGGATCAACTTGGTTAAAATAGAATCAACGGTATAAAATCAATCGCAATGCAGATTGTAGGCCTTAAGGTCCCTCATAAAAATCAAGAAAATACGATCGTTAATGGCTTAGATTTTGCCATTTGAAGCCAAGCAGATTTTTACTACTCTTGTCCAGGCAACTCCAAAACCGAGGTAAAAAATTTTTGTTTTATTTGGAACTGCTTCTCAGCAAACTCTTGGGCCATCTCATAGGTTCCAACACCATCACATAAGTAAAATTCTGATGTACAGTTGTGATTTATTGTCAAAATAACATCCTCTTTTCGTGGCTAATACCCCACTTTTGGACCAAATTTTATCAGCTGGTAGATTGCAGTGGGAGCAAGGCACAGAGTTACACCTGCCATTTTGTCTTTCAGAAGTTCCAGCGGGATAAACGGAACATGAAAACCCTGCACATAATCATTAAAGCTATTCTCTGGAAGTGTTATGACATTACAGAGAAAATAATCAGCAGAGTATGCAATAAAAACGTGGGGTGCCGTGGCGTAGTGGTTAGTGTGTGTGCCTACTACGCCGGAGGTCTGGGTTCGAATTCTGTCATCGTCACCTGAAAAAAAAGACTTGTTCTTTTTCACGGTCCCCACCTCCGCGAGGGTCTGACAAGCCCTTTGAGAGTATCCATTTGTCTTAAAAAACTTCTCAAAGTGCCGTTCGGATTCGGCAAAAAATATTAGGTCACCTTGTATGTGAAGAAATTAACACACACAGCATACATTGTTGAGAAGTTGGCCCTGGTTCACCTCGAGCTGTTGCGCCACTCTATTTATTTATTTTTACGCAATAAAAACATCTGGCATACATCTTATTGTTGTCCATTCTATTTGCATGTTGAAAGAGAAAAGGGTGTTTAATATTCGGCCGAACCTAGCCTGATGAACAGACACCGACCAAGAAGCCGCTCAATTTGAGACACAAGCTCGTGGATTTTTCGTTTGTTGCTAGTTTTGTCCTGCCCATGATATTTTCCATTCCGGTGCCCACCATATCTGGTAAGCGTTCTCCTATCCGCCACCTGGGGAGGTACCCAATAGGCAACCACCAACCCTAGAAGGACAGGTAGCTCTAACTTCAAAAACTATCTGACACTTTAACCGTCCAAAAGCTGATAAGTTTTTTTTTTCAATTCACTTTCAGCAGTGGCAAATAACGGCTGCTCTGCGTCGTAGTATATGACCACACCATGATAAGTGCCGTGATAATTGATATAAATTTAAACGACTATAAACGAATAGAAAATAAAAAATTTGCATCATACGAAATAGTCAACACGTTATTGCTGTGTTTATCTTGGGTGCTGAGCATTCGAAAAAATTTGCGAAATCTTAATCAGCTTGTGACCGGTCGTAAAACACTCAATTGTAGCCTTCTCGAACGATAGTGATCAAAAACCCATCACAGCCTGTTTGACCTTAACCAATAGTTGATAAAGTTCCTTCCAAACAGAATCGCGTGCCAAAAGTTGTCACTTCTTTTGACACTCTGAACAAGGCTGTGTCCACTTTGTTTGGTCTCTTTGCCGATTAGGTTCTTTTTCTTCTTTTCTTTTTTAAAACAAACAGTAAAAGACTTCATCAAAAAAGCGAAACAATGTCACATGCCAAGGTGATAAGATTCGTGTTTAAAGCCATCTTCTATCGCGTTTTCTTAATCGTTTTTTTTTTTGCCCAGAAGCATTTATGCTATTTTTACGCCATTAATTACTTGCACAAACAATAATCCTGCTGGTCCTTGAAGCTTGCTCAAATTCTGTGCAAATTCAATTAACAGACATAGAGCGGGCCGTATTACCATGGCGATTTACCAAAGTGGGCCCTTAACGCGCTGCCCACAGCAAAGAAATTGCGTTTTTACTTTTGGTCGTAAATATGTAGGTTAATTGCGTTTGCCTCCAGAATCGATGGAATCGGAACCTCTTGTATATTTGATTAATTTACTTACGCCCTCCACAATCGACTTGAGTATTGATTTTCTTTTCATTTCTGAGCGAAACGAGTGCCCTCGTTGAGAGGGAGCAAATATGGGAGGGTTCGAAAGACCTTTTTGCCTACCCGTGGGCGATGTATCTATGAATTTTATAGAAAAGGCGCTGTTTATGTTTGATGCGAAGAGATAATTAAGAAAATAAAAGTCGATTTGTATGAGATCCAATTTAGAATTATTATCCAACGCAGAGATGACCTTTAAAACTAATCTGGAGGCGAAAGTACCTAGTCTATTTGTGTACGTAACGCAGCTTGATGTGGATTTAAAGGAATCAGTGAGCAATGACCAATTAGATTTAATTGGATTGCTATGGAGATGGTGTCAACTCGTTAGGTTTACCGCCACACTTTAATTGGGGGGGAATAAATTAGCTCTTCTCATGTGGACTTCGAGAGGGCTTAGAGGTGCTTCAATGGTGCTTCAGTAAAACCCCTTTAGGTCTTGAATTTCCATCTCATCATAATTTCCGTGTGTCGGGCGAAGTCTCTTTGGTTATGATGAGTTGTTGAGTGAAGAACAAGCAAGCATCAGAAACAAATAACGCGAAAGTTTGAGTGATGAATAAGCATCAGAAACAAAACTTTGGGATCATGTTTTTCTTGACAACCAATAAGGCGAACGTTAGGTTACTTAAGCAATGGTTTTGAGAATAGATTCTCCCAGGATGATTCCATTTAAAGTTAAATTAAGCGGAGGTTAACTAAGGAATCACTTTTGTCCGGCAACTCTCTCCGGCAACAATCCAGGAAAGATGTTTTGATTTTAAAAGAAATAAGTTCTTGAGAACATTAATTCATTAGCTATTCAAAAATCGCCGAACTGATTGACAACTTACATTTCTCTTTTTTCCAGCTCATTTTATTACCACCAGTCATTCCTTGTATGAGTCTCGTATGTAAACTCATGTAAACCAAAGATACCAGCATGTAAAACGAGTTTCTGACTAACAACTAGACAAAAAAGGCAAATTAAGGTCATGTGTTTGCCTGACATGTTTCTGATGTTTAACATTAAGACGATAGCGTTCCCGTTCAAGTCCATTGTTTTCATTTTGGATTGCCCCGGAAAACTGCAGTAAATCGACGCTTTCTATATGAAATATTGTCGGAAGTGAATGAAATCTTTGTGCAACGCGCCATGCACTGTAGGCGGTGTTTCTCGAAAAAAAAACTCATTCATTTTATAAAATTATCTCTTTTCTCCTTCCTGAAAAAGTGAAAACAGTCATTCATAACCGAAACCCGTGACGGCTTACAGGTGGTCCTAAAAATATACACTTTTGTATATGACTGTCCAAAATTAATCTTGTTGCGCAAAAATGAAAAAATATTATAAATATTTTTAGAATTCCATGCCAAGATGCTCTGGTTTAAAAATAGAATTCATGTTTTTAAGTTTTCAGTTTTCAAACGAAAATCTTGTTTGTTATTAAAAAAATTATTGCACATTGAAAATTAGAAATAAAAGTCGCATACGTAAGTGCCAACAAGTTTGATCACAAAGAAGCTGGGGCAATAATCACAATGAATGAAGACTAAAAAAAAAGAAATATAGTAACATTACTGTTTGATTTATTTGTGTGATGTAGGATTCATGTTTAGTTAACATGGATTTAAATATAGAACTTTTCATTATCTTATCTTGGTAATTGTGATAAGATAGGCTCCCTAGGCACCCACAATGTGAAAATTCACTTGTAAGTTACTCATGTTATTTGAAGCACAATCAAAATAAACAGAACTTCATAAGATTGTTAGGCACTTAATACTTTACCTCCATCGGACTTTAATCCACGATTAACATAAATCCTCAAATTATCTCTTTTAAATCTCGGGAATCAAACATCTCGGCAAACGTTTAAACTTAAATCCCCCTATAAATCTTATTCATTCTTTTCACACACCTCTTTTCTGACACTTTTAACCCTTTTCATAAACTTTTATAACAGTTTGACAATACTAGAAAAAGGAAACTAAAACTGTCCACACATGACAGGTCTGTCTCAAATATGTTTTCTTTGGGATTTTAACAAAAAAAATTTTTTTTTTTTTTCGCTCCTAGGAAATGTCATCGTCCCTCTCTTTCGAGAGCCAAAACGACAAAAAAAAGAGCGTTTGCGTTAAATCAATCCTATGTTTGTCCGGTGGAGACACTCCGGGATTTACTTTTAATCGCCTCCCGCTAATTGCAGTTTTATGCCCGATGGAGACAGGCCTTCATATAAATAACGATTTATTTCCGGTACTCCATCTGAATTTCGGCAAAACTAGTGCAATGACAAGTGATGTAAAAGTTCCATCAACAATAATGACGATATTGGCTACATTAGCGCATCATTTAGAAGTTGGCTCGTAGTGAATGCCGATGTAATAACACTTTTCGACGACTCTACTTTTTCTATAAACGGTAAACGTCACATACCATAAGTAATTTTATTAAAAAACAAAAAAAAACTTGGCTATAATTCACGAAAAAGTTACTTTTAAAAGATCAGCTAGGTGGCACTAGTTTCAAGTGTCTTCTTGTACTTGGCTAGGTGGCTTGGATACGTCGAGTGCGTCGTTCAGTAGATAGTGGTAAAATGCTTTCTAAAGCTTAAAGTAAGTCGCCATTGCATCGACAGCATGACTTTAGAGGCTGTGCCAACTACCGTAATCCCGAAATCAATGAAAACGTCCTGACAATCGCATTGACATCACCTACTCATCACTTGCATTATATCACTTACGACGATCGTTGGCATTGTAGAAATTCGCCCGTGACGTTACCTTTTTAGTGCTTGTTAATACAGGGACGGTTTCATATTTTCACTAAATTTTAGATAATCTAGCTTTATGTCAACCAATTATCTTTATTTTATAAGCTGAAATTGAAGTGATAAGTCGGGTATTTTGGTCTAATCGGGTAATGTGGCACAGTGACTTATCTCGACTCATTTGCCCTTCTTGGTAGAGCTGTAAAAACAGAAGAAAAGACTCGTTACTGGCTATGCAGACTGGCTATGTCCTTTCCTTGCTCCCGGATTTTTGGGGCTGACGTAGTGAGTGTCAAAGATGTAAATTCTTCGTCACTTAAACCCTTCTTCTCATCTTTCTTCAGAAAACAAAATTTAAGTAACACGTCAGCATGACAGTACAAGGGGTCAGTATTTGCGAATCATTGTTCCATCGGATGGTAGCATCCACAACTTTCTTGCATAGTCAATTGGGCTGTTGTCGATAGACTGGTAAACAACTGCGAACGACAACTTTGCTTTGGTTCTCTTAGAATATATGCCTGACTTAAGACAATCAAGCGCTTTATCAACTCTTTTCCTACAAGGAAGCCCTCAACCTAGATAAGAAGAGTGTAAGGTATCCTCTTTCCATAAAACATTTCCAAACACATGTAAAAACAAGATGAATTTGTGCCAGAAAAACGAGTGCTTTGCTTTGAAGAAGATTAGGCTACTACTGCGCACATTACTTAACTTATTTTTTTTACTGGTTTTAGAAACCGCAAATGGTTTCTTTGTGTTCCTCTGTGTATTTTTTTTTTTTCATCCAAAATCAAGGCGGATCATCAACATTACCAATTATGAGTGAAAGTATACAGGAGCGAGATATAGAATATCTAAAGAATGGATTTTATGTTCCTCGTTTGGGGTTCGGTCGATAATTTGTGCCAGTTCATTGCGTGCTGATGTGCAAAGTCTTATAATAAATGAATCTTTTCGTATTTGGAGATGAAATCGAAAAAAACTTATTCGTAAACCAAACGACTTCCATCTTTTGTGGTTGCTGGGAACACGTATTCAATGCGGCAAATCCTGTTCTTAAATAGCGAGTTAAAGAATATAATCATAAAGCTGTCTGAAGTATGACCACACGTTACACTAAAATAATGATTGTACACTCATACTTGTCTGCATGTGATTATTATATACTGAAGTAGTAAGTACATGTTTTGATATTGAAATTTCGCATGGGAACTTCCGCATATGCTTGACTTTGACTTTGTACGTTGTGTGGTTAAGTTAATTAAAATGTTGGGCAAGGAGCGTTGAAGAATTAGAGCAGAGAATATTATTTCAAACGAGAGAACCATATTAAAGCTTTTTTTTTGTAATAAAGATAAAAAATAAGCAAAAAATCCATTAGCAAAAAATTGTGTTTATAAGGGAAGCCTATCAGGAACGCGATATGGAATAATGCAGGCTAAAAAGTATGTTTAAACTTTGAAATTTTCTATTTACTTGAAATATACCAAATTCAGAGCCAGTAGCGTCTATTGATCAATGAAAATCTTAATTACCTGTGACTTGTATAAGACAGTATGTTTAAGAAAGAAATGTATAAGAAATCAACGCAGCTTGAATTGTCGTTTTAATCAACTCGTTAAAAGCATCCAGTGCAGTGGGATTATTTAACCTTATTGTCAGAAAAAGTAGGCTATGGGAGGCTTATAAGTTTTATAAGACTTATAAGTTTTCCATTTGCTCTAAAAAGGACTGTAAAACGTCTACAAAAAGGCAGAGATTTAATTACATATTATAAACATTTTCCTACATTTGCTTATTGGATAATGTTCTTTTCATGAAGGGTCAAGCAATCTGTTGTTGACGGAGATTCAAATGGAAACTGTTCAATGAATTGCGTCAAAGTTGAAGTTTTTCCTAACTTAACTGGAATATGCAGCTCAGGAGAGGCTAACCTCTCACAGACATACATGCTTAGTGCGTTTCAGGTATTCTTACTTAGTCTTGCCATATATGTACTGTCACACATTTGAATTTATTAAAATCCAAAACACAATAAAAATAGAATCACTTGTAATGAATTTCAAAACCACATTATATGTTATATACGACATTAGCATCACTTTTCAAATCGACCCCCTCTAGCCCTTGAACAAGCCCGTTTACAGTTCCGCCAATTTTTCCGCAGCACGCATAACTTTTTGAAAAAAGTAGACATAGCATGTTCCATAGATTTTTTAAAGAACGTAAAATTCTAATATGTCTTCTTGCAAACCTTCCTTCAAAAAAAAGTCCTCAATTTGTTGTCCTAGACGTTAAGATTAGTTCTATCTAGACGATCAATCGTATGCTCAATGAATTCCGGGACGTGTTGTTATTTTTAGGGCTAGGCATATTTTTTTTGCCTTACAAGTTGGCCCCGAGTCATGCTGGAAAGTCCAATAAAGCATCCAGAGTATTTAGCAAGGGTTGAATGACAGGTGTCAACATTTTCACTTTTGCACACGTTTTGCCACCTTTTTCACAAAAATTTTGTTATTTTTTGTAGCGTAATAGGCAAGCCCCAACTAAACCACAAAAAAGTGAGTTTGTACCCTTTTAAGATAAAAATCGGCTTTTCCAGCATATCTAGCAAATGTTTTACCATTTTGTTGGTGGCAAAACTCTTCGATGGTAAAAATTTTGTCATCCATAAAAACCATTTTTTTATATTTTTTTTTTGCCATGTAAAAGCTTTTGGGATCTTGTCGTTTTATATTTACAAAGGCAGGAGTAACGTTTAATCATGTTTCTAGTACCGCTGTCAGGCTCTTAGTCAAAGGTCTCCAAGAAATTCCCCTCAACAAACGACAAATCCAGAAGCGTCTATCTCAAAATGAGCGGCTTCCTGGGTCGGCGTCTGTAACCCAGGCTAGGATCGGCCGAATAAAAAACATCTTCCTCTCTTCCAATATGCAAATAGAATTCACAACAATTAGATGCATGCCAGATGTTTTTTATGATATATTCTGCAGGTTATACTATTGCTTTTCTCCATAAAGGCATAACACTTGCGGGGCTAAGCTTTGGTGTTTCTGTGCAGAGGTTTCATGTTTGGCTCATCAGCTTTTGTGTTGGATCGAGAAACACTTTCTTCTTCTGTCTTTTCTATCCCCGAATTCTTTTCGCCCGCGATGTGCTACGCATTTAAAACGTAATCGTAACCCCTTGATCACGAGAATATTATAAAAAAGACTCCCAGAAATGCCACTTGTCTAAATGTCCATTGCTCTTGACAGGTTTTTTTGATAGTCACAGCAGATTTCGAAAAATTTGCTATCTGGCTGCTTTTATGCTATAGTAAAAAAGTTTCGTTGGCGACCAATTCTCGTCTAGTCTTTTATATCCCTGGGTTCCTTGTATCGCTTGATGGTACGATAAATATATATTTTATGAAGCTATTACAGGTTTTGTGCTCTTGTTTACACGCCAATCTTTACGCCTTCAATTTCCAACACATACTGACCTTGTCGTGAAACATAATAAAACAAATTTGTGGTAAAGTTGATCAGTTTTCCTTAACTAACGATAAATTTCAACGTAAAGTCGAGTTGAAATGTTAGCGGACGGAAATGTCGAAAGAAAAACCGTGTGTGGCTCACCGGCAGGGTACGATCCTGCAACCCTTACTTGCAATGCTCTACCATTTGAGCTACAGTGAACACGTTTTATTCTTTGTCCAAACCCGACCACCTCACTAGTATAGATAATTGTCCACCTCTCTGCATATAGATAATCCAACAATAGATAAATTTTAACTTTTGATTGTGCGACAGTCCATGGCAAGACTACGTACGCACATGAAGGGACCTACAGTTTTTTGCCGGTTCCGAATGGCAAATTTCGAGGTCCTTTATGAAGGCGAATTCGAGGTCCAAATCTCTTATGCGGACGTGGGACTTTTAAAAAAAACCTTGTATTACCCCGGTCGGGATTCGAACCCGGAACCTCGTGCACAATAGTCTGGCACACTAGCCACGGCGCTAACAGCTTTTTACTTGTTGCCCTGTTCTTTTTTACCAATTTTAGCAGGAGAATACTTTAAAAAAAAGAGACAAGTCAACACATATCTTAAGTTACTTAAAGAAAGGAAAGTAAACCAAAGCAATGCTTAATGCAAATTTAAACCAAGTGCCGAAAAATATGTTACAGGTACTGTGACATAACATGCAACGAAGCTGTGCTGCAACATAAACTAAACTTGGGAGGGTACCACAAGGTTGAATCCTCTCGCCTACATTTTTTAATTTCTACTAAATTTTTACTTGGTGAATTTAAATGGTAAGATAGTATAGTAGAATTTGGACTGTTCTCGCCTTGGAAAAAATTTCCAGAAAAAGCACAGACTGTTTGATAAGCTGAGAATTAAATGGAAACCTCTTACCCTGCTTTCGGGTAGGAAAATATATCCGAGGTGTTAAAATTTCTCTTATGATGCGACTTAAATTAAAATCCAACATGATGCCAGTAAAAATACGATAATAAAGAATGTGGCGCATGAACGCTTTTATGAACGCGGTTTTCAAAACTGTCTAACGATCTCTCTTAAGAGCCTTTGCCGAGCTTATCGTATAACTTTGAATGCATCTGTCAAAAAATGCATGGAGGAACTATGAACTAAAATTTAAACCACAGTCAAATGGGTACAAAACCGGAGCGGCTAGGTAACGACTTTATATCGATAACGAGCTACGATCTGAGTTTTCCCAACGCTATCAACAATTAGTTAGGGGCTTTGGGTACCACGATCTGCGTTGAGCTCAGAATTGTGCATTAAAATAAACCGAAAAAAACCGAAGACATGCGTTGTAACTAAAAAGACCCCAGCTATGGTAGTTCAATCTTGTTGAGGGAGAAGGTTTCCAGTCAATTGAAACGACGACTTTGTACAAGTAAACGCTTTAAACTGATCAAGCTTTTAGGCAACTTGATCCCTCATCACAGCATGAATAACCATTCAGATGAGCATCATCATCTTCTTTGGTATTGTCGCTAGATTATGGGTTGGGCATGGGACTCAACCAAAATACGTCTTCAGTTAGTCCAACAGGCCTTAGCTGACCGCCTGCAGTTTCGCCCTCCAAGTTGGCAGATGTCCCCCAAGTAGTGCAAAGTTATTCTTTCTTGTTTTCCGGGATAGAATCAAAAACTCTGTTGCCTGTTTGGAGCGTTTGTAACAATCTCGATCTCAGACGCCCAACGCGCAGATTTTTTAGTAGACCAATTTCGTTGTAAAGTTCCTTGTTTTTCGTATTCTAAATATCCTGTCAGGGCAAATAAGACTAAAAAATCATACGAAAAGTCTTTCTATTGAAACGGGCAAGAATATCCTTAAACGCTTGAAAAAGAGCGGATGCTGGGCGGCATTTAGCAGGGCTGGGATGATTAAGGTCTTATGTAGGGTCGCCTTTATCGCACATGTAGCACTTTTTTACTTAGATTTCTTCTAGAAACTAGGAAGTTACGTTTCGGTTACCATACCTCAATAAGG
The DNA here is from genome assembly GCA_947623515.1 of Neoascia interrupta. Taxonomy (NCBI): domain Eukaryota; kingdom Metazoa; phylum Arthropoda; class Insecta; order Diptera; family Syrphidae; genus Neoascia; species Neoascia interrupta. The sequence continues at coordinate 198,755,428 of OX392462.1, forward strand.
TGTTATAATTAAACTCACATATAATCTTGATTTTAACTTAAAAGTAATGTATTAAACTTTGGTCGTAAACTCTAGTCGTATATGAGCAACGTCAAATAAGCCAAATCGGAAAAATAGACTAGCTTGTAAAGTCCTTCAAATAAACACATGACTGTCATATTCTTTGAACAACAACAACTTCTCCCAAGACGGGCATTAGAAAAATGTTGTCTCAGAAGCTTGTATGTTAACATATTCTTGGTGCACAAAGCCCCACAAAAGGCACAAAGAAAAGCTGAGAATAGATACTTAAGTTTCGAGGAAGGAAGACTAACATCAATGTAAGCTTTTGTGTAAGCAAATACTTCCTCATTTAGCACTGTTTGGGGCCAACGACTTTGCATAGTGTTCTAATTCACTGCGTATATAGTTGCTGACAATGGAATAGCATCAACTAACGAGGTAAATTTTCTCGCTTTTGTTTGTCGCATTGCAAACAATTTTTTTTGTTCTGTTTTCGTGACAATTTTTGCAGTTTGCAAAACTAAAACAACCCCGATTAGTTTGTGTTCTACTTTTATGGCATATTTTGTATTGGGGAATTTCACATTTTTCATCCTCAAATCCTTATGCGGGCAAAGTAGAGCACGTATAAATGGGTGAATTAAGCATTATTAAGTTGATATCAGCCATGGAAAATTAAGTAGTAACTCATGCGGTCTAGTATTTAGGGGCTTAAAAATTCATTCATGTACATGTTCATAGTTTGAAAAATGATTCTTAATTCGACCTACTCCATTTCATAATCAACAATGTGTGTAATGGGTGCCGTCTCTTTTGATTATGACAAACGATTCCATGAAAGATGATTGATTGTCTAGTTTTGTAGACCAAGGGAAAATCATCTTCGTCCCAATTCAAAGTTTTTTTTTTTGTTTTCTTTTCTTTTCTTCGCTTGTTGTAAACACAAAAACGGAGAGAGCCAATAATGTGCTCTGATTTTGGGGTAGGTACATACTCTTAACACCAAATCAAACCCATATTTTGTTTTTTAAATGTAGAACAATAATTTCTAAAACACAAGTGAACTTCAAGTAATTTGAATAGACCAAGAGAAAACAAAACTTCTCAGTCTTAGAATTGTTTTGTGTTAACTCTATTTTAGATTGACGCTAGTGTTTGACATTTCAAAACATAACTGACACATTGTTCATGTTACAACAATGTGAAGTGTGTCAATCGCAGAAAACATGTTCTAATTTCGCTTGGAATGCACTCAGCCATTCAACAGCAGCGCGGTGCTGGTGTTGCAAAGCATCAACGTCAAGATGATGTGAGTGATGTAAGAAACGGAGTAAAAAATGTCCTAGCACATAGGTACCTCAAAATGGGACAGCTGATGAGAGTTCCATGTTGAATGAAACGTGAATTGTGCTTCGTTGGAATGAAATATCCTTGGCTTGAGTTGAAATGGGAAAATTACGATGAGTAGTTGCGGTAAATGACATTAATTTCCGCTTTTTACCATTGTTCAATGTAATTTAGTTCTGAATGCAAAACAAATTAAAAGATCCTTGAAAAATTAAAAAGCTTTCTTAATGATTGATGCATTATCGCCCATTCTTAGCAAAATTTCAAAAATTTCTTTTAATGAATTCAGAGTCTACCCTTTTAAAGATGATACCAAGTGGTGGGAAAGTGTCAAAAAACATTGAAAAGAACATTTCCCTTCCGAATAGAAGTAGACTCCGAAATTCATAAAAATTCTTACAAACTTTGTACCCAAGTGCTCGACTCTTACCATCCATTTGGCAGTTTCTTAAACTGAAATGAATTCTTTGAGCTTAATTTGTCCTCAATACGAGACTCTTGTTCCATTTATTCAACAGCAAAATCATTTAGATTTGCATATCCAAAAATTATATGGAAAATTAAATCTAACTTAAATCGAGGACAAGCCTCCTTTCTTTTCGCCAGCAGCAAAACTAATTTTCTTTACTTCACTTGATGAAATCGCAGCACTTGCCGCAAAAAAAAAAACAATTGATCAATTCGCCTAATTCCATTCATCAAAGGCTTTGAACTCGCGCCCTGTTAAAATGTCACGCGAATTGGCAATGAATAAATTTTGGGAACAATAGACTCGTATGAACCGCATTAACCCTAGATTTGATTACATAATTCGTAAATTGTTTCCACCATCAGAGCACTTATTCGTCCCGCATTTGAAAGCCGCTGTTGCGCCTTGATGTATGAACCAGCTCATGGTACGAAACTGCGGCCCACGCGTCCTCTATTACACTTTGTCAAGAAAATGATGTCACGGCACCATGGAGTGTTTATTTGGTTTTATTAAACGGCTCAGTGTCTTAGCGACCTCAAAAAAGCAAATTTCGTTAAATAACAAAATTAACTTTTTCTCTCATTTTAAGCATCCTTATTACAGTTATTTATTGACTCCCAATTGAAGATGAACAGTTACTGGGCAAATAAAAAATCACCACCGGAAGCTGGCTTCATTCCATTAGTCACTGGGGCTTTAGCAGAAACCGGTTGGTAGTCGAAAAAAAAAGATTTTTCCCCGCCACCCAAGACAACTTTTCTCTGACGTTTAACTTGATATTCCACGCAAATTGAATCAGTTGCTGACTCATTAGATCAACCTGCCATGAGATAATCTACAATCTTTTCTATTTTTGTAACTTCTCTTACGTCTACAAGATGAAATTGAAATTTAATTCTCTTTCGTTACTGGCGCAGTCATTCCAATATCCGTATAGTCAGGCATTTATTTATCTGTATCCTTTGTTCGTGTTGTGAGCTATTTTAATCCTGAAATTGAATTTCATTCCTGAAAGGTGACGCACAATTGTATGTCAAAGCCGTAAGGTTTAGTGTTTGTGTCATTAATTGGGAGAATGGATGCGGAGCGTGAATAGTCTTGATGTAAAAAGGTATGTCACCAAATAGGTTAAATGAATTAGGAGAAATGTTAAGACATACAAAAATAGAATTCACAATATTGTGAGTGAAAAAATTTAGTGACGTGAAATAAAACTTAAAGAAATAAGACCTAAATTGTAAATTTCGTTAACTCACGTCAAATTTCGAAACTAAGTGAAACTGGTTAACTTCGACTTCTTAAACCGGGGACAAACTTTGTTTGGGGGGAAATTAGAAATAAGGACAAACTAAAACTATATAGAGGCCTAAATGTTCAACTGATATAACAAAACATCATTTGAACAAACCCAACCTCGCACCTTCCCCAAATCCAATAGTGATAACATGCAATAGCCCCTGTACATATCAACATTAACATTAAGGAGTTTAGCAGTGTCGGTGGTCAAAGGATAGACATGTGCACTCAAGAGGATACAAGCATCCACAGGTTTTCTAAACCCACCTCTGTCTATCAACTCCTACTCTCACCTCCCCGTGGTGAACACCGGGTGCCTAGTACCTCAACTGGAGATTGGGTTCCAACCCCTTTGGAAGGTTGTTGGGGGTAGCAGACGAGAGAGGGGGGGAGGAGTGTTCCCACTAAGGCACTTCTCCTTGCATCCGGACGGCAGCGGAGGAATTCCCCAGATGGAATCAACGGTGGCGTCCATAGTTCCAGTCAGGCCGAACTACTTAGTGAACACCTTATATGGGCTACTACGACGTATTCGGAGCTCAGGCCTATAAGGAGCGGGCTATCCGGCTCTCCGTCCTTAGAGCTAAGCAAAGGATCTGGTCCTCCAGGTTGGGGGTCGTGCCGTCGGGGTGACTTCCCGGCCACGTAAAGAAACACCAGTCACGAAGCAGAAACAAGCCTCGGATTCGGACGGATTTACTGTTGACGACCAATGCAAACGAGAAAAGGACAACGAGCTACGGATCTGCACGTGGAATGTTAGGTCCCTTAACAGACCACGTGCAGCCGAGCAACTAGCGGAGGCCCTTAACGACTGCAAGGCAGACATTACTGCCATCCAAGAAATACGGTGGGACGGGCCGGGCAAAAGAAGGATGAAAAACTGCGACATCTACTACGGCGACTGCTATCGGCATCAAAGACAGCGCCTATTTGGATGTGGTTTCGTTGTTGGAGGCAGACTTAGGCAAAAAGTCTTGAGCTTCAACCCTGTAAGCGAGCGCCTCGCGACGATCCGCATCAAGGCTAAATTCGCCAACATTAGCCTGATATGCGCACATGCCCCCACAGAGGAGAGAGATGACGAGACCAAAGATATGTTCTACGAGCTCCTGGACAAAACTTATGAGCAGTGCCCTAGCTACGACATTAAGATTGTCCTAGGCGATTTTAATGCCAAGCTAGGAAGGGAGGGCATCTTTGGTCGTACGGTCGGAAAGCATAGCCTGCACGACACGACCTCCGATAACGGATTCAGGCTGATCGACTTTGCTGCGGGGCGACACGTTGTGGTAGCTAGTACACAGTTCCCGCATCTCAATATCCACAAAGGGACATGGAGATCTCCCGATCAATCAACCGTCAACCAGATTGACCATATTGCGATCGACGCAAGGCACTCCTCCAGTATCATGGATGTCCGAACTTTCCGAGGGGCCAACATTGACTCGGATCACTACCTTGTTGTAGCCAAGGTACGGCTGCGGATATCCCGACCAGCGCCAAGTAATGGAAATACTGTGAGGAAGTTTGACGTCGGCCGACTACAATCGCAAGAGATCGCCAGGTCCTTCTCCAACCGAGTCTCTCAAAACCTTCTACGAAGTCCTATGCAACCAGCATCAAGTATTGATAGCCAGTGGCAACACTGCCAAAATGCCATCAGAGACGCCGCCTCTGAAGTGCTGGGTTTCACACGGCGACCACAACGAAACCCCTGGTTTGACGATGAATGCCGGCAAGCACATGCAGCTAAACAGGAAGCATACAAAGCGGCGCTGCACAGAAGGACTAGAGCTGCTCGCGAGCTCTACGAGCAGAGGAGGAGAGAGGAGCACCGGCTTCTCCGAAGGAAAAAGAGAGAGCACGAGAAGCGCGCGGTTGAAGAGATAGAGAGATGTTACAACAGGAATGAGGTTAGAAAGTTTTACCAAAGGATCAAAAGGTCCTGCCAAGGGTATAAACTTCGAACTGAAGCCTGTAAGGACCATCAAGGAAACATCGTTGTAGAATCGCAGTCAGTGCTGAGGATTTGGAAAGACCACTTCTGCAGACTGTATAACGGCGAGGACGAACCAAATAATTCAACCCGGGCGAAGACGTTACCGACGAAGCATACGAACGATACCGCCCACCCGACCTGGAGGAGGTGAAAGTAGCTGTGTCTAAGCTCAAGTGCAACAAAGCAGCCGGAGCAGACGGCCTAGCTGCCGAACTTTTTAAATCCGCTGGCGATGGGCTGGTTAGGAGCATGCACCAGCTCATCTGCAAGATATGGTCGGAAGAAAGCATGCCCGACGAATGGAACCATGGAATGTTGTGCCAACTACAGAGGCATAAGTCTTCTTAACATCGCATACAAGATCTTTTCTGCTGTACTGTGTGAACGCCTGAAGCCGTTTGTCAACAATCTGAGGCACATATCAGTGTGGCTTTAGGCCAGGAAAGTCCACCATCGATCAAATATTCACACTGCGGCAGATCTTGGAGAAAACCCAGGAATTCCAAATCGATACACACCACCTCTTCATCGATTTCAAGGCCGCGTATGACAGCATCTATAGAGACGAGCTATATAGCGCAATGTCTAGTTTTGGCATCCCTGCCAAACTCGTCAGTCTGTGCAGGATGACGATGGAAAACTCACGCTGTTTCGTCAAGGTCGGCAAAGACCTCACCGACCCCTTTGATGTCAAAAAAGGATTTAGACAAGGCGACGCGCTGTCATGCGACTTCTTTAACATCATACTTGAGAGAATTGTGCAGAACTCTCGCGCCAACACCAGAGGTACAATCTTTCAAAAGTCCGTTCAACTACTTGCATACGCAGACGACATTGACATAATCGGTAGAACAAAGCGTGATGTCAGTGAAGCCTTCGTGAGTATTGGAACGGAAGCGGCGAATATGGGTTTAGCAGTCAATGAGGGCAAAACCAAGTATATGCTGTCATCAAGAAAAGACACCCAACACCGACGTCTTGGACAAAACATCACCATCGACAGCTATAACTTTGAGGTAGTTAGGGACTTTGTCTACCTGGGTTCCGCTATCAATTCAGACAATGACACCAGCGCTGAAATCAAACGAAGGATAACTCTTGCCAATCGCTGTTTCTTTGGGCTAAGAAGGCAATTGAGTAGCAAAGCCCTCTCTCGAGCAACTAAAGTGTCCATGTATAAGACCCTCATCATCCCAGTCCTGCTTTACGGTGCAGAAGCATGGACCCTGTCAAAGGCGGATGAAAACACTTTAGGCTGCTTTGAGAGGAAAATTCTTCGGACGATTTACGGTCCCGTCTGCATAGACGGAGAGTGGAGGAGGAGATATAACATCGAACTGTACGGGCTGTACAGCGATACCGACCTAGCCAAAAGAGTCAAAACACAACGTCTACGATGGCTGGGTCATCTAGAGCGGATGGACACCAACGCCCCGGCCCGGAAAATCTTCGAATCCACACCGCAGGGACGACGCGGTAGAGGAGCACCGAGACACAGGTGGCGCACGCAAGTGGAAGGGGACCTCAGCCAACTTCGCGTGCGAAACTGGAGACGGCTAGCTAGAGACAGAGCTGGCTGGCGAAGCTTGTTGGCTGAGGCCCAGGTCCACCCCGGACTGTAGCGCCACCTTAAGTAAGTAAGTAAGTAAGTTTAGCAGTGTCAAAGCAGCATTCGTCCCCACTCAGTCAAAAATGTCAAAATATATGATTTGATCTGCCCTTTTTTCTGTTGAAACTGCAAAAACGAAACAAAATCAAATTGGCAAAACGAAACAAAACAAAATCAAATCCAATCAAAATAAAGCCAAATTTAAAATTCGCCATTATTTAAAGATTAAAAACGAATAAGAATAAATTTTTGGCTTCATTTAGTTCGGCCTTATTTTAAGTCACCAATAAATAAGCGAAAAAACCTTAAGTTCATTGAGCAAGGTTTACGTATCGTTTTAACGAATAAGCAAAATTTAAGCAACGGCGTTTCAACTAATTTTCAAAACTTCAATCGAAATAAAACTCATTAGAAGCTTAGAAGGGCCAATGCCTAACCTCCAACGAACACGCATGCTGTGTGCGTTACACTATTCCCTATTCGGGGAATAGTAACAGGACGCTGTCATGTCTTTTAATAAATTTCGTTATAAAAATTACACTTTTTTCCTTGATCATATCTCGGAAAGAACCAAAAAAAAATGTGAATATAAAAACTTTAAGCACATCGCAGTAAATCAACCAGATCATTTCAGTACTTGAGGACTTCTGGGAGTCACAGTTTCGGGTGACAGCTGTTAATTTATAGGTAGTACCAAGCACTCGTTTGTTTTTTGCGAGAAAGAGTTGGTTTCTTGCATTAAAAAAGCGAGAACATCTTAGAAAAGGGACACTCAAGGGACACAGGGGAAAAATTTAAAAAAAAAATTGTTTTAGAGCGGTTGTTTTTGGGAAAAAAACCAAAAAAAGTAGTTGGGCGATCTTTTAAAGTTTGCTCCATCGAATTATGTGCCTTAAAAATGTCTTAAAAGAAAGCTTAACTTGGAATAAAAAGTATTAAGCGCTTAATCAAAAATGAACTAAGTAAGACATCTCGAATTCTTGCATCGAGAAATATCCCTCGAACAAAAGAATGATCTGATGATTTTGGGTCTTAGGTGACCTTGCTGTCGGTAACAGGTATTTCAACTTTACTATTCGCTGCAAATGCAATTTTGTTTTCATAAAAAAAAAAGTGAATGCTCTTTGTGAGTTGGAAACGTGATACTGAATCCAGGCGGATGACGGTTGGTAGTGTCAAATCGCCTAGTTTAAATCTCGTATTACTACCTACTAAAACCCATATTATAGCTTTTCTAAGTTTCAAGAAACTTAAACACAATTTAATACCTACTCAATGTTTTTTCCGGATATAAAACCGACTTTAAAAAAAATTTTTAAAAATTCCCCTAAAGGTAATTTATTATTTTTTAAGTAAGTAAAAGAATAGAGACGGTTCACAAGTTAGACCTACCTTAAAGGTCCTACCTTTATTACCAGCAGGATTGTTAGCTGTCGGTGACCGATATTTCAATTTCACTCTTAGTAATCTACGAATTGCATCTTAATTTTGTTTTCATAAAACAGAAAGTAAATATTTTTCGTTAATTGGAAACGAAACTAAACCCGCCTGGGCTTAGTTACACACTTATGATTGTTAGTGTCAAAACACTTACGATTGTTAGTGTCAAATCGGTTAGGCTAAGAAATTTTAAAATCCTTGTTAAAATCTTGGCTCTCAGTGCAATGTAGAAAACGAGTAAGCAATGATCATTACTCCCATCGGAGTTATACAAACACATTATTATCAAATGAATAAAACAAACCTTAGCTGCTTATGACAACAGAAGAAAACTGTCTAAACTAAGGGAAAATGACTAAAATAGTTGAATCAAGGAAAACTTTCTCAATGCTATCAAAATGTTCTTCAAAGTAGGAAACATTTCTTTGTTTGGGAAAAAATTTCCTTGACTCAAAGATGGCCCTGTTTTAAAGATGTTAAAAAAGTACGCTTTAAATTGAAGACTACTTTCCAATAATTAAAACATATGCTTTCTTAAAACAAGGAATCTGTAGCTGTATTTGACTCATATTCGTATTTACTCAAAACATAAGCACGTTTACTTGTTTTCAAGACACGTTTCTTTTTTAAGAAGTTGCTCTTTGGTAAAGGATAGCTTTGCTGTGCACATATCGTTTATTTTCGACCGAATTGTGTGCTTGATTGGTTGGTTACTGTGCCGTCAGGTATTGAATTCTAATTTAAGTCACAAAAAAATTATTCTGACTCTTAAGAACAAAAAAACAAACATTGGCTGTGTGCTGCTGGCTTACTTCGAGCTGTGTTGGACCCCATGGTTAACTTTTTAATTCCTTTAATTTAAGGATACATATCCTTGACTTGAAGGATTTTCCCTCTTGGTTTCAAGGAAACGCTTCTTTGTTTCTAGCAAACGTTTCTGTGTTTCGAGGAAACGCATTTTGATTCCAAGACGTTTGTTTGGTGTTAAGTGCTAAGACACTCCCAATATTACTTATTTTCAAACAATTTATCCTTTGAACAAGGATATTTTTAGTTGAGTGACAGGCATACGTTTCCTTGACCAGAACAATAATTCAAGATTTAATAGGCAGAGGGACGTACTTTTGGCCGTCTCTAGTGTGGCTACTGCAATGTTTCGTTCAGTGGCATTGGTTTGTTCTATAGGCATTGGTCAAAAACGCTTAACACGCTTAAGCGCTTTTGACCAATGCCTATTCCAATTCTTCTATTCCAACACTCGTTTACAATGACATAACAGTTTTCGCTTCTTAGGCAAAGCCAATCTGCTAGTAGCTCATTTTGTTGCCAGCACTTCGCTTGTTATGCTATGTCTCCACCTGTACTTGAACGAGTAGATCATTGCAAATCAGATAATTGTTCGTGTACAACCAACCACCGACCAATTTCACTAAAATCCATTTCATTCTTATATCCGTTTTCTCCAAACGCTGATGAATTGTCACCTGATGGGGAATGCCGAGTCACAAAAGCTTCTTAACGACCGTCAAAACGGCTTTCGTACTGGTGATTTGAAGGTTTATCTTACTGAAACGTGGAACCCTTCCTTGCATGGTGAAAGTAAGGTCATTGCAATTGATAGGGCGTGGCACTAGGCTCTCTTGTCGAAAATGCGTGCTTTTGCAATCAATGAAATCTTTAATTTATTGTGTTGTGAAACTTGTATTGTGAAACTTTCTTTCGAACCGTTCTATCCAAGCGATCTTGGACGGCTTCAAATCTGACATCCATCTTATAAATACTGGTGTACCCGAAGGTTCAGTTTTATCTCCAACACTTTTCATGATTTTCATCAATGATCTTTTGTCTGCCTATTCTAAAACGATAGACTCTTTCGCTGATGACAGTACTCTCAATTTTTTATATTCGTTTGCAAAAAGAAGTCTTCTCAGAAACTTTTAGAAAAGTAAGAAAGAAAATCTTTCAAACTTGAATTGAAAGTCTCAGTTCAGGAAGATCTAACAAAACTTTCTTTTTATAATGCGGTTACTTTTCAGGTGCTGCACCCACTACAGCAACCATCGAACATATTTTTTCAACTATCCCATTTAAGGTAAAACGGAAGTTAAATCTTTTTTGCTCAACTTAAGATTATTTGTCCTGTGTAGTATTTTTTTCCGTTCTTCAAATAGCAAAGCAACTGCAAAGGTCGCCTTAGCAATCTCATTTTCCAATGCATTTCCTTCTCAAGTGGATGTGATCCTTGAATCTGGCATGAACTTTGCAGCTCATCTGGATGGGTAAAAGGCAAGTACAAGTGTGTAGGCGCAAGCCACAAAGACACTGACCTTATTTTTTTCCCATAGTTGTATGTACTCAAAATCCGAAGAAAGCCTTTAACAGTCAAGGACACTTTTGGCCAGATAGCAGACATTGTATGAGCGCTGCTTGAGATGTTTTCTTGTCGCAATCGCTTGCGGTTTTTTTTTTACTTCTTGTGCATTTTTCCCATTGACCTTTTAAGTATATATGGTTGTGGGGGAGGAACTCTTTGAATGAGCAAATATCCTTGGGAATGTCATTGATACACAAGCGATATATGTATTCGTGCACGGAGGGATCAATAAATGTATCGTTCATCTGGGCGCACATTAAACGAGAAGACTGGGTCGTAGGAGGGATGCTTGCTAACAATTTCCGTATTTTGAAAAAATTAACATTTAATGTAAATAAAACCCCACCCACATCCGCCCATTCTCATGAATAATTTATAGGAACACGACGAGGCGAGAAGGTGCCATCTGAGAAGATGTTTCTGATGCATATGCCACACTTAAGGGTCATTGATTGGCGACGAAGCGCATTCGGGGATGACTTAATTATTTTCTCTTGAAGCGAAATGCATGGGAAAACGTGTGGTACGGAAACTTGCACACTTAAATGTACGACTTTACGACTTTGAGGAGTTAGTGTCGTCGTTGAAGCCGTTTAATGTACATTTTTCCTTATTGGTTTAACAACCAACTGGGGTGTTATTATGTGACTTTATGGATAATTCGATATGTGAAATGCTCAACCCGTGTGACTGATTGCATTTTTGTGGTTATCTTCCGCATATCTTTGACTTTATTGCTTTGCATGGGAGTAGAAACATATTGTTTATAGACCCATTATCCCACCATATAACAAGGTAATACTCGCTTATCTAACTTTATTAAATTACGAACATAATACTTCCAACTCTACCCATAGTATTGAATGACGAACATTATGTTTATTCGATTTTTTAACAATGTATTATATTCGTTTTGCGACAGTTTATTTTTATACAAAATTTACTGTCAAGACTTTTCAAACTTTAATTGGTTCGTTTTTCACACATCGGAAAAAGTTAAGCTTTTTAAACTTAACCTTAATGCTACACCGAGTCATAGAACAACTATTTTAGCCAAAACTTGGTATCACACATTTGTGTATAATTAATTTTTAGCAATTTGGTCAAAGTTCCTTATAATATGTGACTACAGTCCTTGGCACAACATGTTTATTGCGACTCTACTTGCGACTCTACAACATGCGACTCTATTTTACACTACTTACATTCGTCTTATTACATTTAAATACTCTGCAAGCGACATTTACATGTAATAGACCGACGCACGATGCGTTTTATTTTGTCGGAAATCATATAACTTTATGTACCTACCTACACGACACGTAAAAAAGTTACACGCTTGCATACGACCAAAGTGTCGCATAGACTTTCATGTACATGTGACCGTCACCAACATGGGTAGTATGCGACATGCTAATTATATTTAACGTTTTTCCTCATGCACATTGACAGCTTGTTTGGCGTCTACTATGAGCTCAAGAGCGCGTCTATACACTAAAAGATGAGCAGGATCTTCAATGGCAAAGAGCTAAGATGTCGCCACCTGATGCGAGCTATGGTGGGACAACTTCGTAGGAAATATGCACTGAATGAATCAACATGTTCACAGGCAGGAAAGGTGGTGATTTTGATCAGGCATAACACATTTAGGTGTTAAGCAAAATCTTCGAGGGCCGAAGAGACGCCTTAAAACTACTGAGAGACTCAGAGTTTTTACAGATATCACAGCGCCCATAGCAGTCGCAGTGTTCACAGGAAACCTAAGTGTTCCATGGAAGACGTAACTGCAAAAGGAGGTAAACCAAATGCATGTTCAGACTTGGAAAATCATATTTTGTGAACCTTGCCTATAGCCATCTCATCGGTGATTTAATTTCCCTGGATTCCAGTGCGACCTGAGATCCAAATAAGATCACTGTCCTTAGCCTTACGCTCAAGTTCATCATCTTGGTCTAAGTTAGAAGTTGAGCACCCCATTCGTTGCGGCTTGACTACAACTTCAACTGCGTATATGATTATTTCCATCTATTGGCCACAATTGCACCACTGAACCTGAAAAGCTTTCCGGCCCAGTATTTTGGAATAATAACCAATTTCGCGATGCAAGAATTACCTGACACACTGACAACGCTTACAAACGTTTAAATGGTCCAGTCATTATAGGTTTTATCTGCGGAAAAATTCCTAGGCAGCCGAATTCGTGTGTCCACCCTTATAGCCGTTGCTATGAAGATTTGAAAAATCGGCATTGATATCGGCTAAAAATTTTGTGCCGGCACAATGTGGCCACAATGTGACAACATGAAAAAGGTCAAAAGGTTATCTTTATCAGGTTTTTTTCCGTGAAATTATCTAAAAACTGTTTTCGAAGCAGAATTTATGAGTAACACCGCAAGCACCGCAAATGAATTGCGTTTACACTCCAAAACTTTTCAGATAGTTAGGACGAACCAAAGAAGTTTCGTTTTCATTCTCATATTGGAATGTCAGCTAAATTGCTGCACATTAAAATTTTGTTAAATATCTCTTATTTTTGGGTAGTTTGAACGAATGAGCGTAATTGCGGCATTTTCGTTCGTCAAATACGGTGGCGGTGGTTATATACTCAAACACCGCAGAGTAATTGCACTTATATGTCCGCATTAATTCAAGTCATTGCGTGCTTGTAATCAATATGCGATGGGGATACATGTTGAGCGTGGAATTATTGACTAGAAAAAAACAGAGTAAACATGCAGTGTATAAAGTATTGCGGTGTATCATTGCATCTTTGATCCGCACTAAAATGGTGTTTCCACCGGACACAAATCCGCCATTAAGACAAATCCTCTCTAAATCACAAAGCTTACCATACGAATTTTAATCTCTTCACGCAGAGATTAAAAATTAATCGCGTAGTAAAAATCTTCAACTCTACGTGTTCTGTGAGTTATCTGACGAAACAAATCAAACAAACTTTTATATTACAGCATGGTATCATCAACTCATCTGTGTTTGCTGTGTGCGTAATACAAAGGAGTGCGCATAACAGTTGATGTTGCTGTTGATGGGGAGTGCCCACTGCAACAGAAAGATTGATGCTAATATTGTTACTGTTGGTTGGTATTGATCAAGTTGGGGTACTATCGAATTTGTGAAACAACATATTTGACGTTTTGTTTCGAATCTTTTGGGTTATTTTGTTTCGTTAATTAAAAAAATATGTGGCAATGAAATATGGATTCAAATCTGAGTTGCCAGGGAGCCAAAAAAAAACTCACGCTTTCAACTAGATGTCCAGAGGACGTGACGACCAGAAATTGTAGGGTACTACAGGATGTCACTGAGAAATGTCAAATATGAAAGCATACGTCAAGTTAATCTCCGCGTTTCCGGTGGAAACACTTTGGGATTCACTTTTAATCTTCCTACGTTAATCTTTGTTTTATGTGCGGCAACAAAGTTTTGTTTTTTTTGTATTAAAGCACTAAAACAATTAAAAAATCTAGCAGGTATCTAATTTTATACACCTAACCTTGCACCAACCCCAAATCCAGCTGGAAGCCTAAGCCGGGAGTATCTAGTCGAGATAGTAGTAGTAGTCGAGATGGTATGTCTCCCATACGCCTTCAACTTTGAGGGTTATTAGAAACAGAGTTATTAAGACAGGTTCAAAGGAGCAAGATTGAGAAAAGAAAACTTTAAAAGCATGATTAAAGAATTGGGCCTTATCAAACCCGATTTAAGACTGCCGAAAGCCCTTATTAAGTTTATAAGTAGACAGAGTAGTGGTGAAGTTAATTTAGCCGTAGCCGAAAAATAGTTTTATCTTGTTTTTAGTGCAGAGTTAACCGACAATTTATTGATCAAATAAATCTGGTTTCAACCCAGAAAGCAGGGTAGGCTAACACCTGCACGAAAAACTGCTCGTGCTCGAAATCATCGATTCAACTTTAATAAGGGCTGTCAATTATCATAGAAAAACAGAAAAAAAATGTTAAGTTCTTCTTCAGACTCAGTTTAAATTTAACAAAAAAAAAAAAAAAACGGTGAAAAAAAAAACGAAAAAAAGTTCGTTAAAAAAGCCTCCCGTTTTAATCTCATCTTCCGTAGAAGCATGGAAAATATATTTCGATAAAGTTATCACTGCTGCATTATCAACAGGAAAAGAAATCCTATTTTTCTAAGCTAAACAAATTTTGTGTCTTAGATTCAAGAGTCCGGAGCTGAAGCTGGGACATAAACTTGCTAAAAAAAAACGTATTTCTTACTAAGTTTACCCTCAGTTTAACTAAACGAAACGCAATGATCTTGCCTCTGACAAACTGATCCTTAAGTGTAATTATGTCGCTAACAAAGAAATATTGCAAAATCTGGCTTTCTCGACACACAAATGAGTCCCTAAAATAATTTTCTTTCAAGGTTGGGTTAAATTTTATCAAAGCAAAGTTTTGATGTGAGTTCTCCCGATATGATCTCAATCCCACTTTTCCTGATATTTCTAGGATGACTCAACTCCCGCTTTTTCGGATATTCCTAGAATAAACAAAATCTGGGAAATTGTTTAAAAAATCTCGAGTGGGACAAAATCTTACCACCTGGCACTTACAGCTCAGCGGAGCCCTTTTTTAGACCTCTCAAAGCAATGTATGCTGCGTCCGTTTCAGGTGTTCTCGCACAGATCGAAAGAACCTACATTTTTTTGCCGATTCCGAACTGCGAAATGAGAGGTCTTTCATGACAAATGATACTCTCGGAAGGTTTGTCTGATCCTCGCGGGGATGGGAGCACGAAAAATGTTATCGAACCGGTCGAGATTCGAACCTGGGACCTCGAGCACAGTAGTTCGACACACTAACTATTGCACTACGACGACGAAAGTCTTAAAAGACAAAAATCTAGAATAAATTTTAGAACTCACATTTTTTCAATATTTTTACAATTAGTAAATTTTACTGGGAAATATTTTTACTTCCGAGTTTACTTCCCAAGAGGGTTGGGGTCAAAATTCTGCACATGCAATTTTGACAAAGCGACACAGTGAAATATGTGCCTGCCTTCTACATTGCCTTTGTTCTGCTGGATTGGTATCGTTTCGCCGTATGGACCTTCTGAGGTAGACATTTCTAACTCATAGTTGAAGCCGTTAACATTTGTGACACCATAAAACTAACTTTTTTTTAAGATATACCTACTAACAGGATCTATCGTATTTCCTTAGATTCTATCTTTATTATTTTAATACATATAAATCAATAATTTGATAATATAAAAGGAGTCGGACATAGAATGGAACCCTGAGGTACCCCATAATTTAGAAAATAACATTCGAGGCCTGTCTATATACAATTTCTATTACTCCTTCGACCTTCATTGCAAGCAGTGTTTAGAAGAATGCGACGAAATAAATTTATGCTCTTTCCAAAAATATATTCGACAAAAATCTCCAGCTTGATTCACCTTATTAACGTCAACACTATACTCAGTGTCTGAGTGCCGCTCGACAAAGTGTTGCTTATCTATTACTAATTCCTTGCTTACAGCACCAATTTATTGCAATGCATCCGTCATATATCACGCTAACTCATCATAATGAATGAATATTAAAATTACGACAATCAGCTGAGCGTGCACACCCAAACCAACTTTTCCAACAAACAAAGGCGCTATAGCGCAATTCGCACAAATAAATTGCCCACACGTCATAAAGTATAAACGAAGCAATTTCGCTATAAAGTGCGCTCACTCTCTCTCTCTCTCTCTCTGTACATTATTATTCAACTGTTTATTTTTGTTTATTCCACCTCCGTTGTACTTACTCAAAAAAAGGGGAACAACCACGATATTGTGGTGATAACAACAATCAACGTCGCAGTCACCATATCAATGCCCCTCTAAACCCTCTGGGCCAGCAATAAATTAACCAGAGGGAAAGGCACAATCGAGTGAGAGATAGTTGTTTTGGAAAAATGCCCATCGGTCAGCAATTCCGATTAGACTAGACCTAGACTTTGCCTTTGGCTAAGTCCGTCTGCTCATCGAACTCTACCGATGTTGACACTTGACAGATAGCCACTTTCCATCGATTCATCTTCGTTCGGCTCGAAGCTTGACTCTTGTTGGCTTGTTTTCCTTCTGGCTTCGCCTTATTTATAGACGAGACCCCACACGCCTTCGCCACCGCACACTCACACGGTTTGACTGCGTTGTTTGTTTAAATAGCTCCGCACCGACTGCAACTAGTGACCGACCGCAGACCACACCAACAAAACGAACACGAGGTAGACCAAGAGGGAGCTACACTCAGCTCAGCGTTAGCGTCATTTTCATATCGGGCTGCTCTTCACATATCTTGTGCTCTTGTGCCTAGGAGCCATTATTTCCCTTCTCACAGTCACAGAGCGCTCACAGTGTGTGCCCAATTTATTAATTTAATTGTGGTGGAGCCAGGCGCAACATACTGAATTTCTTTCTTCATTACTTTCTTGCGATCGTCGCAAGGGAACACAACGCGTCCCCATTTATATTCTCAGTCGGCAGAGGTCGTATCGCAATCGCGTACCCATTCCATCGTCGCGTCGTCGGGTGGTGCAGTTTTAGTTTCTTTGTTCGAAATTCCTTCAGCCCCTTCAGGTGTGGTTTTTGTGAATTGGGAGCATTCTTAAGCCAACCAAGGAGTTCATCAACAAGTGTTTCCTTTTTTTTTACCCGTATCACATTTATCCGCCGAGTGCCACGCTATAAGGACTATGTTCTAGTAAGTGAACTCGTGTACTCGTTTGCTCTTTCGAATGTGGTGATTAACTTGTGTTTGGCCTTCCAACCCTTTCGAAGAACCCTCTACGCATAATTGCATAACTCAATAGTAAAGTACCTCGCCATGCAACAGAACCATTGCAATATGAGCAGGAGCAACGTAAGAAGGTGTGTGCCTATGTGCGTCTGTGTCACTGCAAGAAATTCCTATGCCTCCTCAATTCAGGTCAATCGCTAGAAGATTATAAATAAAATCACCGAGTATATTCTTTAAAGCATGAAACTGTTCTAGAATCCGATGCTTCTTCACCAAGTCACAGGTGGAGGCCGGAGGGTGCAGTGCAACAGGCACTTCTCTATAATTGCCGGTGGTGTTGTATAACAACGAGTCGGACAACAATAAAAAGTCGTTTTTATTTAGAAAACGGATGAAAGTCGTTAAATTTGTATGTGCTTCTTAGAATTTAATAAAAACGTTTTTTTTTCCTATCGCAACGATTTATCAATGACTTGGTATCGGTAGAAAGATTGTGAATTCGAATAAAAATTTGCGATGGCTTGAGATTGCCGTATCCGCCTTGTGATAAGTGTGTTTGATAAAATGTGTCCCTATGGCTGTTGTGTTGCAGAGAATGTACTCGACAAGTGCAAGAAATTCGAACGCATACGCCACATGTTTATATGCTAGAACGAAAAACGTGTCATGCGTGCACTAGTTTTTGTTTCGTTTGGCTAAAAAGAGACTTGTCAGGCTTTTGAGAATATAAATTTCTGTTGTCGAGCAGCAAAGTGCGACCGTTCTAAAAAAAATTCAATATTTTATTTCTTTTTTGAGGGTGTGTCTACATTGACTAAAAATTAAAAATTGATTGGTTAAAATAAAAGTGCATTTGCAATCAGTGCTAGACGACACCACAATTGGTTGTGTCACACACTAAGAGGCGTATAAATTTGATGGAGTTGACCGTACACACTTTTGTTTTAAAAAAAAAAACTTTAAAGTGTATCATTTTGGCTATAGAGTACAGTTAATATGCGCGTTTACGTGTGTTTATACTCAATTTCATTGAATAGAGTACAGAATGTATACTTCAAATCGCTTCGAATGATATCGAATTCCCGAAAACCGATAGCATTATACACTTTTGGGAATCGATAAAAGTCATCAAATTGCTTTACACAAACTGTTTCCAAATCGGTATTAAAAATAAGACAATCAAATCGCTGTAAATCAATACGTTTGCAATTCAATACGATTTTGTCGATTTGTCGGATAAACAAGCTGTTAAAGAACTCGAGGGCCTATGATGGAGACCTATCCGAGGTCTTTTTCCCAGAAATTTTTAGTCATTTTTCAGTGCTGCTGATGGGAATGGCAACTCCACATAACAGTCTGAGATCGAATTGGTTCCATTGTTTTATAGGTGCTGACGGTCCAGCTGCTTAGACGATGATAAACATTTGCCCTAGTGAAACAAAACAGAGGAGACCCAATGTTTTTCTCCGCTTCCAATTTGGTTTCCGGTGTCTGTTTTTTTTTTCAAATCTGGGAAGAAATCAAAGATCTTATCGGTTCCTTCCCTTAACGTCTAGAGGCCAAGTTTTCGAATAAACAGAACTTTTTCAAGAACAGGGTTATTTTGAAATTCATAAGCTGTGAATCTGCAAATCCGTTATCTTGCTTGTTGCAGACCAGATTCAAACTATGTAGTCTTAGAAAGAAATTTCTTTCGTTACAGACGTTTGATACAGTTAACCATAAGTTGCTGTTTTCTAAGTTACAAAACTAGTTCACGTTTTCTAGGAATTAAAAGAAATCTTGTTAGATTGTCGACAATGAAGTTTCCGCTTTTTTTCTAATGGAGTGCCACAAGGCTATGTGCTGGGACCTCTACTCTTTCTAATATTTGGCAATTATATACCTAACATCTTTAAATACTGTGAGTTTGACATATGCGCGAGGACCTTTAGTTACATTTGTGCAGCCCGATCGGGGGAATTAATGGATGTGTAATAAATTTTAAAGAAGATCTTAAGCGTGTCGGAGTTGGTTCTGTGTAAATGGACACTACTCCAATCCAGCTAAATAAAAACCAAAAGCGATAGCTATTCCCAGCTCGGAGCTTAATTCAGCGTACCTTCCTCCTTTCTTTTCGCGACCATTTCCCAAGCGAAAGTCCTTGCAAAAAATATGTATTTTAGTCAAGTTTTATTTTCTTCATAATTTTATTAATGTTTCTTGGGAAATTGTTTTTTTTTTAGTTTTTCTTTAAATACAAGTTACACCGCGAGTTATACGTACTGTTTACTTCTGAGACTGAGCACTGTGCACCAGCCAAGTGCTTTAAAGGCGAAGTTTTAAGCTGACTTGTGTGAACTATTTAAACGAAACGAGGACTATATAAAACGAAGCGGACCATATAAATAAAAAACTGCGTTGATAAAAACAGCTGGGTGGGATCTAAGGCTTTCTTTTATTTCGATAGCTAGGATTACAGAAGGCGTCGCAACCATACAAAACAAATACCGGAGACTCCCATAGACTGTTACTCACCTATTATTGTTGTCGATCGATCAGGCTGCAGATGTAACTAAACATCATCGGCGAACATATGAAAATTAGCGTATTTAACAACCTTTGGTAAATTATTGATAAGTAAAAGAAAGAGAAGAGGTCTTAGCACAGAGCCCTGTAGCATTCCATTAGAACCAAAGCGATACTAGATGATCGACCATTTGCAAAGATTTGTTGAGATCTGCCTATGAGGTATGAAAAGGAAAGTTCATCCCAAATCCTAAAAAACTTAAACTCGTTTGATAACTTTGAGTACAACAACCTATGGTAAACTGTATCAAAAGCCTTTGAAAAAACCAAGAGCGAAAGTATTGCCACTTACTTCCAATCTAAGACAGTTCGAATCTGGTCTGCAACAAGCAAAAGAACAGATTTGAAACAATGCTTTGAGCGAAAGCGTGACTGTTTGTAATTGATTGATAAGCAGTTTCCTTGGTAATAAGCCCAGGATTGCTTTTCGAAAACCTTCGTTAAGGATACAAGATCTATTTTAAGAAATCAGTAAGATTTTACCGATCTTTTACCAAGATTTAGGCAAAACAGTTGCAGCAAGAATTGTATTTAAATTGTTAGCGACCAAAGGAAGTATATGAAGTGCAGTACAGCCTTTTGAATTTCGGATGGAAGTCATCCGAACAGGCAGTTAGACTTGACACCTTTATAATCACACGCTCTTATAAGTGAGATCATTCATTAGTAAACCAGGATTTAGTAACGTGTCTTGAGGCTTTGTGGTTCATACTTGTATGGAATTTTAATTATGCTCTTGACAAAAGCTTCCTGATCGCATTCACCGAGAAACCTATACCGATTGAGCCAATCGGTGCTTTCTAAATCCAAGAAAAGAGCATCATAGCAATGTTTTTAAAGTTTCCGCATTGGAAATAACCGGGCCGTCTAGAGAACGCTGAAACTAGCAGTTGATTACAAAGTTGTACTGTCGGTCATGAGCGGAAAATAAGTCCAATATGTGTGCTAGACTTAGAATCATCGTAAAATAAAGTTTGCAAGAAACTATTTACCGGGTGCAAATTAAGAGGTCTTAGATCACTTAGAAAAATTGTGGATTCTTTGCAGAGAGGGGTGTCTGCTATGGACCTCGGCCTGATTAACATTTCTGGGAGTAATTTAGTTAGTCATCATTTAGGCAATGTGCATCATCAGTTTATTGCTGTTCTAATGGTCGCGTCAGGTCCGGTGCCGACCTAAACCAGCTCTGTATCTTCATTTTTGCACGCGAAGTTGGCTAAGGGGTCCTTCCACTTGTTTGCGCCACCCGAGCCTCGGTGCTCCTCTACTACGCTGCACCTTCTTCTTCGTCTGGCTGCATAGAACTTCGTAGAAGATTTTATTAAACTATTGGAGAAGGACGTGGCGATCTGTTACGATTGTAGCTTTTCGTTGTGAAATTTCTTCACAGAATTGCCATTTCTTAGAAAGCTGAAGCTTAGCAGTGTGTAAATTCGAAGTGGTGATCTTTCAATCCTGATTTTTCTCTAAAAAAATAAATAACTAGACAAGTGACCAGTACAAAACCATTTAAATTCATTTCAAAACCCCCTAGAGGCACAAAAATTGAACAAAATATCCTTTTTATTTCCCTTTCAGCATTGCCGAGGAAAAGAAGAAGCTTGGCAATGACCAATATAAAGCACAAAATTACCATTCTGCCCTCAGGCTGTACTCGGATGCGATATCACTGTGCCCAGACTCGGCTGCCTACTACGGCAATCGTGCAGCATGCCACATGATGCTACTCAACTACACAAGTGCTCTGAACGATGCCCGCACCGCCATCCGTATCGATCCAAAATTCGAAAAGGCCTACGTTCGCATTGCCAAATGTTGCACAGCACTTGGCGACATAATCGGCACCGAACAGGCGATCAAAAAGCTCGAGGAATTCGATCCGTCAAACAGTGCAATCAAACTAGAACAGCAGTCGTGCCAGCAATTGCGTCAAATCGAAAAGACCGTACAGGCCAACTACGAGAGCAATTCTTTCAGAAATGTCGTCTATTATTTGGATAATGCGCTGAAGATCGCGCCAGCCTGCCTCAAGTACAAGCTAATGAAGGCCGAGTGTTTGGCCTTTCTTGGGCGCACAGAAGAAGCAGTTGACATTGCCGTTAGTGTTATGAAAGTCGATACTACATCCGCTGATGCGATTTACGTGCGCGGCCTTTGCTTGTACTACAGTGACAATCTGGAGAAGGGTATCCTGCATTTTGAACGAGCTCTCCAGCTCGATCCCGATCACAAAAAGGCGAAACTCATGCGCAACAAGTCCAAGCTACTCAAGGAGAAGAAGGAATCGGGCAATGTGCTCTTCAAGTCGGGCCGCTTCCGTGAAGCCCAAACCGTGTACACAGATGCGCTGGAAATCGACCCCCTTAATAAGGACATGAACAGCAAGCTGTACTACAACCGTGCATTGGTTAATTCGAAAATTGGCAGCCTTCGGGAGGCTATCGCAGACTGCTCAAAGGTCCTCGAGATAAATTCACAGTACTTGAAGGCGTTGTTGTTGCGCGCTCGCTGCTACAATGACCTCGAGAAATACGACGAGTGCGTGGCTGACTACGAGTCAGCGTTCCAACTTCAGAAAACTACCGAAATCAAGAACCTGCTACGTGACGCAAAGTTCGCGTTGAAGAAATCAAAAAGGAAGGACTACTACAAGATCTTGGGCGTGACCAAAAACGCCTCGGAGGACGAAATCAAAAAGGCGTACCGTAAGAAGGCGCTTGTTCACCATCCAGACAGACACGCCAACTCCACACCCGAGGAGCGCAAAGTCGAAGAACTCAAGTTCAAGGAAATCGGCGAGGCATACGCCATTCTTTCAGACTCACGAAAGAAGATGCGGTACGATAGCGGCCAGGATATAGAAGATCAGGAACAAGGTATGAAATAAATTCAATTTGCATTACACCTCATTTATTAACTCCCTATTTCCTTGCAGAATTTGATCCCAACCAAATGTTCCGGCAATTCTTCCAGTTTAGCGGCGGCAATGGTACCTCATTTGGCTTTGAATTCTAAACATAGGAACATAGTTTTGCAGACCACCTTTACTCTGATTCTCTCTATTCAGATCTCGATTTGCCAGAGATAACTACAAAATCTACAAAAATGCCCAATCAGGGGCATCTCAAAATGGATTATTTAAATAATAACTTAACTTTAGTGTTTAAACTTTAATTTTTTTTATTGTTTTTGTTATTTGCTAACAATATTAGTTCAGTTCAGTCATTGTTGTCTTTGTCAGTGACGACAACGACAACAGCATCAAAAGGAGACTTTGGTAAAGAAAAAAAAATTATTTAAAATTAATTTTGTTTTCGTTTAAGAAGATGAGAGAATATAGACAGATTAGAGTAAATTATAAACACTTGATACGAAAACAACAAACAATGTTTCCAAAGCAATGTGATAAGAATCATGATGGATGAAAACATAGTGGGAACCCAATTACCAATTTATTATTGATGGTGAAATAAGATTAAACACTTAACAAGCAAGAATGAAATTGAAAAAAAGGAAATAGTAGCAAAAATATAAATCTTTGTTTAAAAGGATTTCAGTTTTAAACTATTTTCGTTGTATATTTTTTTAACGATTTCTTGAGTTTCTTTTGTTTTATCCTTTGTGTCTGGAGCGCGTTCATTTAAAATCTTCTCTTACGATTAAAAAAAAAAATATATAAAAAATATTATTAATAATAAACAAAAATAAAATACGACTTGGCAAGTTTTTTTGAAAAAAGAAAAACTTGATTACATGTGAAATGTTTTATTTTATTTTCTTTTACTATGTAAATAAAAAATACATTTTATTCGGTCACGCATGCAGCATGTGGGACTTTACAAGTAATGCAGCATTTTTATATTTTAAATTTGGATTGATTAGATAAAATATCTTGTTGGGAGCTGCACATTAAGATTTCAGACTCTTAAATTTTTTCAATGTCTTAAAAACTATTTGAAATTTTAAGCGAGCTTACTCACAAGTTGGAGCAGAAAATCTAGTTAAACCACCTGATAAGAAAAAACAATTGAAGTGATAGGGACAAGATTATCGACCATTTTTCTTCCTGTACCTGATTTTATGGGTTTGTATTGTATTGCCCTGTTATGCCTAACACGGGCACCTCTACAAATAACGTGGTAACTTCTCCGCTTCCTGCCATCATAACCTTGCTAATCCATCGATGCTGGCAGCGTGCCCGGTGTTAACGCCGACGCCGGCCGTCTTGAAAGCTGGGTCTGGGGGTAATGCTATTGTCTCTCAACAAAAATAACTTAAAAGAAAATAATATAACAAACAACAGAATAAGCATGGACGACCTCAAAATCATCAACAAACACATGTTCAGTAACAGCAACAGCAGGATATAAAATTCGTAGCTGATGCCCAAGTTGGGCCATGTACCTTAAAAGTTGTTTCACCTCCATTCGCAGTTTTTCTTTCTCGCTACAGAATGGAACAAAGCCTTCTGATATCATCAACTATCGGCTGCAAGGGGGTATCGATATGAACGCTATCGGATGTCGCAGCCTTACTATAAAAAACTTACTGGACGCTTATCGGCATCCTTCAAAGTCATTGCTGCTCATTCTTCAGGAGCCAAACTGCTGGTTCCTAATTTCTGGCCTAAGGATATCTTTGTTAAAGAATTCACTAATAGGCCTAGCTCCAGAGCACCTTCTTCAAAAAACTTACAGAACTCAGTCTCTATTACCAAAACGTGAGGGGACTACGTACTAAATGTACCAATTTTTTGCTAAAAGTCTACAGCTGCTTACACGATGTAATCGTCGTAACTGAGACGGGATTCAATAAAAATTTCAGTAATGCCGTTATCTTCCCATGTTATTTTTCGGTTATTCGTTGCGATCGGTCATCAGACAACAATATCTTTAAGCATTTTGGTGGTGCACTTACCTTGGTGGTCAAATATTGTGAAGACCTTGGTGATTTTGCAGACATTGAGATCTGTTGCAGCAAATTAAATCTACGTCCATCCTCGACGGTATATTTTTTGCTTATATATAAAGGCTGGTTAAATATTAGTGGCCGATGTTGATTTTAAATATAACACAAATTATTAAAGAAATTATTGTCATTTCTTTTTATTATGATAATATTGGTATGGTTCAATTATGTATGGAACAAAATATTGGCCAAATAGCCGCCGCGACCTCGGCGGCACACCTCCATCCGATGGTTCAAATTTTCGATGAAGCTGAAGCATAATTGAGGGTCTATGCCGTTCATGTGCCGATGTGATCTCATCCTTTAGATCTTAATTTGTTGCTGGCTTATCGACCTTTTCTTTCAAATAACCCCAAAGAAAAAAATCCAACGGTGCCAAATAACATGATCGTGGCGGTCAATTGACATCGCCCGCCACCATGTAAGATAACACGGCCATTGAATTTGTGGCGCAAGAGAGCCATTCTTGCCACTATTCTAACCATTGGCGACGCTTGAAATGGACAAGGGGCTTTAGTTCTTGAGTCAATTGCACCTTGTAAGCGCGTAAATGCAAGTCTTTATTTATGCATAATGTTCATCAACGACGTGCGTGAGAGGTGCAATTGTTGGGCACAACGACGAGTTGAGGTGGGCGGCTTTTTATCGCGAACAGCAGCAATATTTTCTGCAGTTCGAGCTAGTGTACGAGCATGCACTGGTGTTTTCACATCTCCTACAGGCCCTTTTTGCTCAAATTTTTGTTTGCATGATTTTTCCGATTGTACGCACATTTGGACGATTAAATTGACCGAAAAAATCAGGAAGTGCACGATATGCATTTTGATTTGAACGCCCATTTTCATTATAAACCTGAATAGCTTTAACGCGTTGCTAGATTGTGTATCTTTCCATGGTTCAAATTGAGTTAGTCTGAAATTGAGAAGAAATGTCAAATGAAAAAAAACTTTATGTTAAGGTGTGGTTCACATTCAACATCGGCACTTAAAATTTAATCACCCTTCCAATCGGGTTCTCAGCTAAATACTGTGACGAGATATTTGGACGCCATGAGATATATCGTCAGTGTCTCGTCTGCTTCAATCATCCTTATATTCAATGGGTGCCATGCGACCAGTGTGGCACTTATCTGAACCCTACCATTTTTTCAACATTTCATTCGCTTCTTCAGGTGAACCACGTCAAAGACCCCCTTCATCGTAGTCTGGATCTCATTTATAACTATGGACTAAGAACTATGGTGGAAGTTACCTGTCCCGCTGCTACACATCACTTATTCCAGAAGATGCTCCTCACCCTGCTTTAAGTTTTTTTTTGCAATTTTGATTCAATTGGTACAAAAAATTTTCATTCTTTTAACTTTGATTTTAAATATGCTTCCTATGATGTAATTTGTGGAGCCCAAAGTGAATTTATTTTCATTACGGGCTCCAAGTGTTACGGGCTCCAAAATTTATAATTTGAAATTAATGACATATGTTTTTCTTTTTAGAGGGTTGTAAATTACGTAATTTTTTCCTTATTTCCCATTGAAGAGTAGTATTATCTTAAGAGTAGGATAATGACCTAACTCGTCGCCTAAAGGGTCTAAAAAACAGAGCCTATAGAAGGTGGCGTTCTAGCTTGGCTGACGAAGATTTTATGTATGTCGAAGCTCAAATTCAATCAAACAAAAAAATCAAACGAAGCATCAAACTCTTGCCAATCGCTGTTTGTTTGGGCTAGGAAGGCAAGTGAGTACCAAAGCCCTCTCTTGAGCAACTAAAGTGTCCATGTATAAGACCCTCATCATACCAGTCCTGCTTTACGTGGCAGAAGCATGGACCCTGTCAAAGGCGGATGAAAACACTCTAGGCTGCTTCGAGAGGAAAATCCTTCGGACGATTTACGGTCCCGTCTGCATAGACGCAGAGTGGAGGAGGAGATATAACATCGAACTGTACAGGCTGTACAGCGATACCGACCTAGCCAGAAGAGTCAAAACATAACGTGAAGTGTAAGCAAGTGAAAGGGGAAGTAAGCCAACTTCGCGTGCGAAACTGGAGACGGCTAGCTAGAGAAGAAGCTGGCTGGCGAAGCTTGTTGGCTGAGGCCCAGGTCCACCCTGGACTGTAGCACCACCTTAAGTAAGTAAGTAAGAAGCTCAAATTTCATTTTAAATCGTCTCTTTGTAACGCGTATCAGGAGTATTTAAGCTTCATCCAGGAAAGCCTTAAATCTAGACCAGAAAAATTCTGGAACTTTATAAGCTCCAAAAGTAAAAGTGATGGTTACCCCTCATCTCTCTCTTTCAAAAGTCATCTTTTTGATTGTCCCGCACTACGATTTGGAATTATTTTCGTTCATTTTTTCAGTCGGTTTACTCAAAACACGAATCAACGATAGATGAACAGCTTTCTAGGCACTTCACATAGTCCTATCTCTAACTCCAGTTCAATTGAAACTTCTGAAGAGGATGTTTTGAATGACTTGGCAGGCTTAAAATCAAGCTTAAGTCCTAGCCCCGATGAATTATCTGGCGCTTTTCTCATAGCATGTGCTGTTCCTCTGCACAAAATTATCAGCCAAATCATCAATTATGAGTTCCGAAGTCATTTGATATGCTTGTCACTCAACGACTATATTTCCTTATTTTAAAATAATCCTTAATTTGCGATAGTTAACATGGCTTTGTAAAGAAACGTTCTACTGTTAACAATAGGGGGGTTCACACGGTACAACATGTTGTACAACATTGCTTGATGAAAAATTCACAGTTAAAGGAGCCTTGCGTTTACGTTCATCAAGCATATTGTACAACTTCAGTTTTTTCTTAATGGTATTTCCCTCAAATAATTCCCCCGAAACGCTTTATTTGATATCACCGCCATTTTCACCACACGAAGAATTTTTTCCCGAATGGCAAACACAAAGGAAGTTCGAACAACATCTGTTCACACGGGTTGTATGGCTTGACAAGCCAGCAGAAAACTCAAAATTTTTTGAAAACCATCAAGCGGTTGTTTCTTTCGTTCACGCGATACAACATCGGATGTTGTCCAACATGTTGTACAGCATGTTGTATCGTGTGAACCCCCCTAATCCCTTTTTGTTTCAAATATCTTTATAACTGAAATTGGTAAAGATAATCAATATATCCCCATATACGGATCAAGCATTCGATCGCGTTCACCATAAACTTCTACTTTTCAAACTTGAAAGAATCGGTTTTCCTGCCTTTTTCTTACGATAGCTTCTTCTTTTTTAAGATCGGTAACCAGCTTGCAAGATCGAAGAAGAAGAACCAGCTGTAAAGAACTGGTACCGGTTTGCAAAATTCCGAAATAATGTTTCGAACAAAATTTTCGTCACCTCTAGTGTACCTCAAGGTAACCACACCGGTCCTCTTATGTCTATCTTATTTGTTAATGATATCTTAATTTTTTTGTTCAAATGACTGTTGTGGATGTTTGCCGATAACTTCTAATTGTTTATGTCAGCAAGTCTCCATCTCCTTATTTTGTGTCTTCAAAAATTTTACTTGTGGTGAAAGAAGAACTACCTTACACTTAACGTTAGTAAGTGTTCTGTTTTCACCTTTTCTCGATGCAAGTCAGCTTGAATGTTAACCTACTCTTTTGATGGAAACACTATACCAAGTGTCTATATAGTTAAGGACATCGGTGTCATACTGGGACACCAAGCCATCTTTCAACGAGCATGATGCGTTATCCTGAAGAAGGCTAGCAGGGTATGGAGAATGAAAAGGCGTTATGCCATTGAGTTTTCCTATCCACATGCTCTTAAAACCTTATTTGTATCCTTTGTTCGATCTATTGTATAGAGTATCCGTCTGTAGTTTTGTGTTCATACTACATGGTGCACATTTCTAGACTTGAATCTAACCAAGAAATATTTCCTAGGTTTGCGCTTAGGGGTTCTTCCTTGAGCCAGCATGATAGTAAGAATGCCTGCGTTAAGTTAATCTTATGTTTGTCCGGTGGAAACACTTCGAGATTTATTTAAAATCTTCTTTCACAAACTTCGTTTTATGGCCGATGAAAATATAGTACTAGATCGTGATCTTAATTTAGCGCATTGGACCCAGATTATACCGTCAGTTACTTGATTGAGTTATGGCGACTTCCTAGTCAGCGTATGTTATCGAAGTTTTTTATTTATTTATTATTTTCAATTATCACTGTACAAATGAGGTTGGGGTCGGGCTGATATTGAAACTCCTATTCACTTTCTTTGCTTTGAAATAGGTTCCCATTTAGCCAACTTTTGTGATAACCTACAATTTGAAGTTTTCTTGAAGACTTAAAAACCAAAATTAAAAAGAAACTACACTCAAACATTGTAATTTTCCATATTATTCTACACTTATATTTATTTAATTTTCTATACCTACACTCATGTATTTAAATTTGTATTGCACAAAAGAAAGTTATAACCTAAACGGTACAGTGTTGACCAGCGCACTGCATGATGTAACTGCCTGTTCTTTCAAAATCTCTCTTCACGTTCAGTCATCACAGCTGTATAATGTCCTTATTTCAAGATGTCACCCCCCTTACTTGGGTAGTATTTTTGCAGTCTTTTCTAGTTCAGCGATTTGTCCATAGAACAATACCTCGCTGATGAGTTTCTCGGCGATTATCCTTTGGGTGCGCTCCATTGAACGCAGCTTTATGGAAACATTCGAGCCTACGTAGTCGCAGTCGTCGTGTTGCTGTTCATTTGCGTTGGCCACAGTTGCCAGTCCCGATTGTTGCATACCCGAATGTGTTTGGTTGTTGTGTTGCTTTCGCGTCAGAGGCGGTGAAAACTTTTCGTCATATTCCTGTGACTGTTGCAGGAGCCCACGTGGCAGGCCGAAACGACTGAAATCAATGCCCCTGGCAGCGGCTGTCACCCTAAGGTCCTGGGCAAAATCATCGTTATCTATTCGATTGTCATCGGTAGAACTGTTGAACGATCGACGTGAGTCGGAACTCCTCACGGGCGGATGATGCAGGAAATCCGACATTTCTTGCTTGATTTCCACTTCTTCGCTGCCTTGCTCTCTGGTCTGTAGACTGGCAACAGGCGTTGCACCAGGACTAGACGCAGGTTGTGTAGCTTGTTCCTCGTCCTTTTCGTCAATCTCAATTGTTTCTGAAGATTCATTTTTCTGATTGTATGCGTTGCGCGGGTGATGTAGAAGATCGGAATTTTGAACGTTTGGAAAACCCATCGGCATGGGTACGCCGCATAGGTTCTTTCTGTCGTTTGGCGGCGAAAAGGGGCTGCTTCCATTCCATCCGGCAAGGCTTTGGCTATTCGCTATCAGTAGTGGTAGACCCAGACCCATCTGAAAGGAAAATTAAAAGTGTCTTTAGAATAGGCCAGTTTACCTCAAAATAGGAGTTTTTGGCAAGGTCAAAAGCGAGCTCGCTACTGTTTCCCATAAGAGAGCAATAAAAAAGCCTATCTGCAGCATCAAGTCATACACAGGTGTCTTAAGAAACTAGGTTGTTTTTGAGTATTGCTAATGTAAAAAGGCTTCTTTAAGGTCGATCCAAACCTTACCTACCTTCTCCAGACATTATTTTTTCTCCCTACTGTTGCTGTTTAAAGGAAAGGACCCCTAAAAATTCCAAGAAATGTTACTCATCTTTAAAGTATAACAACATTTTCAAATCTGTTATTCTCTCGGAGATTGTTTTTGCAAAATAAACGCAAAGACGAAAAAATAAAAATAAATGGTTTTCACGGAAGACAAGTTTCTGTTAAATGTCTGAGTTTTGTTCGGTTTTTAAAATGTATCATCAGTGGATGCAAATTAAATTCTTAGGAAGAATCTCTTACGTAGTAACTGATTCACCACTAGTTTGACAACTGTAGGTATTTGTTTGTCTATCAAATGAATACCAGAAAAAAAATTTGACAAACTTTATCACATCAATTCTTTGAAAAGTGTAATGACTCTGAATTTATATTCTGATGTCTATACAAAATTTTTGTTTATTGAAGCGAGATCGATCTATTTTAAACGCGTCGCTTTTTTAACGTGTCACTTTCGTCACCTCACTTTCGTGTCACCTCAAATTCGGTTATGGAAAAAGTTACTATTTTAAAACCTACTCAGGGCAGGTATACCTATATTTGTGGTAAAGTGTTTTCCCTGTATCAAACCAGGTATTCTTGATCGCGCATTAAAATAAATCTGGCGCAAAGTTTTTTTTTACAGGGTTTAATGCGTTCATAAAATTATCGACATTTTCTCACACATAGAATGTAAGAGTATACCTAGCTTTGTCATTCTACTCGTGAGAATTGTTTGGTGATCTAATACTAGATCAAATCAGAACCAAAATTTAAATATACAGCTTGTTTTTGGGGTTAGCTTTTATATCAAAAGCTTTGCTGAAATCAGTTGTGACGACAGGCATACACCAACTTAATAGCCGCGTTCTATGGTACACAAAGTTTTTGAGGCAAGCGCCACAAGATTCGTGGTTGTGGATCGGGGATCATTTATTGCAGACTTAAGAAAATACCAACTTTGGTGTACCCTGACCCATTAACAATTTGAGCAGGAACTTCGTTTAGGCCTTTTTAATAAGGCCTAAGGAAATACAAGCTTTTGCAATTGCATATAAATAAATTCGGTAATTAGTCTCAGTTTTAAGAAATTCAGTTTCTAGCCTGATCCATTTACCCCTGCCCATGAGAATTTTTTTAGCGGTCCGTCCAAAAATCGAAAAATGATCTCTTAGTGTATTACTCCTTTGTCTGTCCGTCCGCGCCTGTAACTTTTCAACGATAAGTCGCAAAAAGATGATATTTGTACACTTATAAAGTCCGTGAAAAAAATGAGAACGCATACAAGGGCAATTTTTTATGTAGGTACACACATAACGGTTTAATTACAACAACAGCGAATGCAAATACCAACCTGCTCTCAAGAACAGCAACCTATGCGCCATTGCTTGCTTACCAGAAAATTGCAACAACAAGAGTGCAACCGGTACAATCTTCGTCAACAACAACAACCCACAAGTCATCAGTCAGCTCGTCACCAATAATCTCCAAACTAATAATAAAAATCTAAACAAATCGTCGCGGTCAGTCCGAAAAACTTTAAATTTTACAAGGTTCAGTTACAATTTGAATATTGATGTTAAAAAACACAAAAAGTTTCTTGGCCTTATCTTGAAAAGTTTTACAGCCAGAAAGAAGAAAATTGAAACATGTGCTAAAAAAATATTGGATTTTCAAATTAAAATCGAACTTTTGCAAAATGATGAAAAGCTTTTTAAGAAATAAGGAGGAAAATAGGTGGGTGCATATTTTCAACGTGTTTAAGGTCCTAACTTTTTCAAAAAGCCTTTATTCAAAAAGCCGATGTTGGGCGAACATAATAAAGCGACCACAGCTGAGGCAAAGGCTAAAATCAAACTTTGGTTAAACAGTTTTAGAACTACTACGTGAAAAAGTTTTTCCCCAACACTAGCTAACGGGTGATTTTTTGGCTGGTTTGGTTTTGGCAACACTGGTTTTGACAGCTGACGTGTGTTTAGTACCTTGTGTCACTGTCAAACAGCTTCAGTTTGGTTTGCAATTTAACCATGGATCGTCTTACAAATGAACAACGCTTGCAAATTATTGAATTTTACTATCAAAATTCGTGCTCGGTTCGAAATGTTCATCGCGCGCTTATGAAGATTATTTTATGTGGGGGTATGTCAAGGCTAATGTCTATAGGGACAAGCCCGCTTCGATTGACGCACTGGAAGCCAACATCCATGCATTCATTCGTGAGATACCGGCCGATATGTGTGAAAGAGTATGCCAAAATTGAACTCAGCGGATGGGCTACCTGAGACGCAGCCGCGGTCAACATTTGCATGAAATTATCTTTAAACATTAAATTGCAAGGTTCAAACTATCGATTCAAATAAATATTTCATAAATTTTTTCGAATTTTTTGTGTTTTTTTTTTTAAAAAAAAGTTCTCAACCTCTTAAAAAATCACCCATTATAAGGCCAAAAGATTCACACATATCAATATGAAGAGTCATATATCAAGAACTATTTGTAGTTTTAGGGAATTCAGCAGATTCAGAGATTTAGCACGAAAAGTTCAAAAACATTTCAAAAATTATTTTTTCAAATATTGTGGTACTGATTTTAATTAAATTTGATTTGTGTATAAAACGTGTTAAAAGAATTCTAAATTTTTTAAGAACTTTAAAAAATGGCGTGTCTAACTTAAAATTTTTTGAGACGGTTTAAAAAGCAAATAAAAAACCAACCGATATCCGATTACTAAAAACCTGTGCCCAGAGTGTTGGGGTTTTTCCCCAAGCCTTGCGCAAAGTATAAAATAAATATAGAGTGACGCAACAGCGGGTGAACCAGGGCCAACTTCCCAACAATGTATGGTGTGTGCTTTAATTTCTTCACACACAAAGCGACCTTAAATTTTTTGCCAAATCCAAACGGCTGCTTTGAAAAGTTTTTCAAGACAATTGTTACTCTCGTAGGGTTTGTCAGACCCTCGCGGAGGTGGGAGCCGTGAAAAAGAACGAGTTTTTTTTTCAGCTGACGATGATAGTATTCGAGCCCAGACCTCCGGCGTAGTAGGCATACACCCCGACGCCATGGTACCCCAATTGCGCAAAGTATTCATGAAATTAAAAAAAATAAAGCAATTCGGAAAAAGATGCTCAATATTGTTTTTTATGAATTTTAAATCCAAAAATTTCAGGAAAAGCTAAAAAAACGCCTGCCCCATTTCCACTATCTCTGCAACGGTACCATGCACCATTTCGAAAAAATCTTTCACATAGACCATTTTTCGAGGTTCGAAAAAAAATAAAAGGGGCTGGAAAAATATATAGATTTTGAGACAAGCTTTAAATTATTTAAGTTTCTTTTCTTAAATGGTAGTGCCATAAAATGCCTATAACTTCTGATCCGTGTCTACCTTAATCAACTTAATTTAACGCTGTCACAAACTACTTGAGAAGCAAGCCAAAATGTGTTAAAAGTTTGAAAGCAAAAATCTTTTGTCATTTTTTTAAGTTTTTAACGAAAAAATATCGAAAAAAAATGTATTTGTCACACTGCGTTTCGATAAATATTTGAGTACCTAAATCTAAAATTTGCCTAAATAACGACTAGTAGAATAACAACAAAAATATAACAGTACCTACCTTAAAATTGATGAAATAATTCTTTTAATAATTTGAAATCTGAAGATCGGGCAAATAGTCAAGGATCTCCCCCTTTAGTTACTACACTAGCACTACAACACAATGTCGGGAAATAGGTCCAGGAGACATAAGTCCATAATGGAATTATGTCCTACTTTATTTGGACATGTGTCCAAAATATTATTTTGGCTTTATGCCAAACCTTTGTGGGATAAGTCCAAACAGAAACTTTTTGGAATTGCGTCCCACCCACATGTTTTGTTTATAGAGATATGCTGTACTTCTTGTTCGCTAAACTTTCCTTTGATAAGGGACACGATTAAACACGTTTTACATCATTATTCGCGGAAAATTTCTTGAAACGTATTTTAGAAAATAGTATTAAAAAATTTGCGCGAATTTTTTACTATTATTTTCTTCAACAGAAAGTTTCTTAAAACGTATTTTAGAAAATAGTAGTAAATATTTAAAATTTTTTACTATTGTTTTCTTCGGATTATTTTATCTTATTTTAACTTATTTTAACGGAAAGTTTCTCGAAACGTTTTTTAGAAAATAATAGTAAAAAATTCGGGCGGGCTTTGATATGGACATAGCGATGGCTGACCGACGGGTTTATCTTCCTTTCAACACAGCCAAAAGTCTTATAGATTAATACACGATCAAAATAGCCGGTGAAAGTTGGCAACTCTAAAGATTGTTTCATAACTCACTGCTTATGGCCAGTACTTGTACTCGACCTAAAAAAAAACAACGACCCTTTTATCTCTCAGTAGAAATTTCATAAGAACACTCGTTGGTGTAGTCACGGGACACTGCACCATTGCTGTCATGGCTACACGAACGGGAATCTTTGCGAACGACTTCTGCAGAAGCTGTAGGGATGAAGAAGAAATAGAGTCTATAGAACACTTTCTCTGCCACTGTCCAGCTCTCAAAGAACGACGACTAACCTTTTTAGGAGTCAGGTTCTTTAATAGCCTGGGCGACCTGACAGGAATATCACTACTAGACCTAAAAAGATTTATTAAAAGATCAGGCTGGTTCAGTAAGCAAGACATATGTCCAACTATGTTTCTCTACCATACAAGGGTAATCACAATGGGCCAATCTGGCCACTGAGTGAACTTGCACTAATGCAAACAACGCTTTCCAACCTAACCTAACCTTGTAAATGTTTGCGATATGCGTAAATTTTAAACTTTTGTATGTCTCATCTGCGAAAAAGATACTTGAGGACTTATGTCCCACTTAGGAGAGACACAAGGCCAAAATAAAATTTTGGATTTATGCCCCATTGAAGTGGGACATAAACTTCAACACTGTGCCTCACAATGCCAGCATTTAAAGACGCGTATACACAGATCTTCAGCATATAGCACTCGCGTTATTATAAAAAAAATATATAAAAGAAGAAAAAACAAGCTCGCAAATATAGTAAACAACATTGTACGCTTAGCCTTCAAAACAGGCCGATGTTTTGAAGGCTTTTTTTTTACTTTAAGGAGAATTTTCTCCAGAAAATACCTTATAAACACAATTTTTAACAAAAGTAAAAATGAAAATTAATTAACAAGTTTGTGGAAAAATAACGGTTTTTATTAAACATACTTGGGAAACCCTGCAGCAGGCCCCTTTAAACTACCTCCATACTGAAAGAAATAATGAAATAACTCCTCCAAGCTTTTGGGGAAACCACACAATGTAAGGACTGCGGAAAAAGACTATAGCTGGCAATTCATGTGTTGTAGACATCAACATAGATAAAAAAAAGACCGTCAAGTATGAAGACACACGAGGAGCGGTCCGTCGACTTCTGTTGAAGGTTATGGTCATCTATATTGCGCAGTTTGTGCAACATTCTATTTATTTATCGAAATTATTTCTGGAGATATTTTTACAGATTGTAATAAACTTTTTTCGTAGTGCAGTCTACTGTTCTTATATTGGATGATTTTATATTGGGTTTCGTTACTCTAAAAAAAGCCTGGCAAAAAGCTTTACAGTTACGAAAATAGAGGGAAGGACATACTCTTTCTTGGCCTTTTTTAGGATTTTTATAATTTTAGACCCATAAAACAGCAATTTTGATTGTTTTCAATTACCGTTAGACTTTTTGATCAATCATTTGCGACTTTTCTCAAATTCTGTGGACACGGATTTCTGAGAAAACGGTAAAAATATGCTGTTTTTTATTTCACTTGTTTGAATGGGCTTAAGAACTTAGGGTCGAAAGCGGCAATTTTGAAACGTTTTTGATCCAGTTCGCTTGCCTTTTAAACAATTCATGCCTCAGCCAAATTTAAACAAAGTCGCCATAACCGTTAAGAATCTCGAAATCTTTAAAAAAAAGTTTTGGAAAATATATTCACGTTTTTCAGTTAAATCTTCGAAGTTTTTGAAGCTTTTCACGCATTTTTGCGATGTTTTTTCGAAAATGCGTTAAAATTTCAGTACTCAAACTGTTTTTTGAAAAATATGACCTAAGCACTTGGTTTACTTTGAGTTGCTTTATACGTGTGTTCAATATTGATTTTAAGCGATAAGCCGTTCAAAAGTTATGGCTTCCAACACTTTGTAAAAAAGCCATGCATTTTCGACTCTTCATTTCTCAAAAACGTTTTGATATTTTCTAAAAGTTTTATTTTCTTATTAAAACTTAGTATTTCTAAGCCTAAGTTTCGTTTCCTAGTTCTTGCCTACTAAAATTCTTGAAAAAAACACTAAAAAACATTTAAGTCAATATACCTATACCAGCAAGCAATATAAAGTAAACGCTTTCCAAGAGTAGTTAATACTTGCGCAAACTATTTCTAGACCAGGTGAGTTGGGACAATTTAAAAACGATTGAGTAACAAGTACGGATAGCCAAAAGCACGCCACGCCCGGGAGGATCTTAGTTGGACAAATTTACATTTTAGATAAGAACGATTGATGGGGTTAAACGTCTTTACGACAAAGCCTGAAGTCAGAGGTAAAAAGTTCGGCATCCTTAATATCGGGGATGATGTAAGTCTTTGATAACGCAAACACGCCATAATGGAGCTTTTAAGAGTTTAAGAAGATAGGAGATCTAAGCGCGATCGACATAGGTAAATTTGGGATTAAGAAGTGGGGATGAAAAATTGTTTTTCAGCAGTGTGCCAAACGATTTTAGTGAAGAGAAGAGCACCTATATTTAGAAAGAAAAATACTACCTTACACATTTACCTACGACAACTTTTAACCTTCTTATTTTAGTTTCCGGGATCAAGAAAAACAACAAAGTTACCAACCTACAACTTGCCCAACTCGGATTAGTGTTTGGCGAAGATCCGTCAAAATTTGTAATAAGAGATGCGCATTCAAAGCATAGTCGCACGCAGAATTTTTTCCAGGGGTGGCAAACAATGGACTCAGGCAAGAACTCAAAATACAAGGAAATAATAGAATTTGTCAAAATGTCCTAGTAAAAAAATATGTTTGGTGATAAAAAGCAGAGCTAGGGTTGGCAAGTGCCCCCCTCCCCCCTCTCCGGGCGCCTATGATCCAAAGTCGATTTTTCGATATTTTACAATGTGCTGTTGCTAAAAAAAAACAATCCCCTTTTAAGCCGCGTTGTCACAAGCAACGTAAGACAGGAACGGAAACAGAATCTCATACATTAGCAACTGAAACCTTAATTCGCTGAATGCTTTTTGCGTTGCTAATGTATGAATTTCTGTTTCTGTTCCTTTTGACAACGCGGCTTTACCCTACATATTATTGTGTAGGTATTTCTACTAAAAACATTTTATTTAATAAACATCAACATTTTATTAAAATCTAGGTAGGTAATATATATTATATAGTAGTATACCATAAACTAGGTAGGTATCTAACTGTTATCGAAGAATCTCGGCTTTGTAAGATTTCTGCTAATAGCGGCTTTCCAGCGCTTAAAAAGTCAAATCCCTCAAATTGTGGCCACCTTTTATGTAAAAGATTCACTAAAACTTAAAGTGTAGTTTAAGGAGTACCTAACCAACCTATTATTTCTTCCTGCCTCCTAAACAACATTCACAAAAAAGAACAGAAAAATATCTACTTTTAAGCCCCACTGTCAGAGTTATTTATAAACAAGCAACGAAAACAACAAACCACAAGTGCAAAGCAATTTTTTTGCTCCGCGCGCCGCACAAACATGGGTACAAATACAAACCAACGTGTGTGCGTGTCACGTCACAAAGTTACATACACACACCTTCCATCCCGACCCAACCATAAGTGGATGCACTTTTAAAATAATGTAGCAAACTAGATAGTCGGTATATATAGGTATAGGTATACTCACCGCATTAAAATATTTCAAATCGCGACTCTTCCGTCGAGCAACCCCCAACGGCATGGCCCCATCCGCGCCGCCACCCTCTAGGAATTCGAACCGCTTGAAGGCATACCACTTGGAGGGGCCCGGTGTAATGCCCTCGTACAGCTTCATCAGAAGTTTATGTTTTTCCCGTCGATACTGTGTCAGCAGCACGTTCATTTTGCGCTCCACCTCGGCCTTGCTGCAGCCGAATTTCTCTGCAATGTCCGACCAGGCGCGAAATCTGCACAATTTATCTTTGTACTTGGGATAGGCCCGATTCCAGAGTTCCGGATGCGACCGATACTGTTCGATCAACTGCAAGGCGTCGTCCATTGACCACTCCATCGTGTTTACACAGCCAGACACTGCGATTTTGTTGTTTACCACACCAAAGCGAGGAGCGAAAAAATAAACAAATTTGTTTATTTCACAATATTGCGACGCATTTAATCGCGTTTACGCGTTTGTCGTCTTGGTCTTGCCGTTAACGTTAGTCACCGTCGTCACCGACTCTGTCTATTCTCTCGTCGAATCGCACTGAATTGTGGAATTGTTGTTCGCCAGCGCCACAGAATTTCCATGTAACAACACTCTTGCACAAACACACAAGTTTAATTTTAACGATTTCAAACAAAACAACAAAATGCCAGTCTGTGCGTCTCGTTCTGGTCCGTGGTATTGGCCGCATTACATGCCACACAGCCGTATGCGGTTCTCTCACAAACACTCAGTGCAAACATTGGGGAGCAGTGGCACAACAAACCTTCGGCAAACTACTGCGCAAAGCGAATCGATAAACCAAACCAGCACCTTTTCTTCGTGTTGTGCTTGTGCTTGTGTTTATCTCTGCCTCGCTCTACACACACCTTTCATTCGGCCCTCGAGGAAATTGCGGAAAAAGGGGCTTAGGTAGAATGCTTTCCTACTCTCTGGGATCGGGATGGTGTTTTCCTCCCCCACGCTGGGCGCAGAATGTTTGTTTGGTAGGTATACGATTTGGGAAGGGGAAAGAATCAAATGAATATAGCGGTCGCGAAGGTCATTCCATTTCGGTTATTGTGCCGTTGTTTGTTTTCGCCTGTTGTTTCGCGCGCGCGGTTTTATTTATTATTTTTTTTTCGATTTGCCTTCCAAGCGGGGGTACAAAAAATTGTGTCAATAACAATGCGAAACCGAAGAAACACTAAAAACGGCCGAGAATTGCCGTGAGATGCTGATGCGCATACACCGACCAACCACGAATGGCAATGAGACGGAAAAACACAAAAATGTTTGATACACACAAAGGCAAAGATATTTTTCTTCTGCTGATTTGTTTTGTTGTTTTTGCTCTCTGGGGTTCGGCTGTGTTTTGTTTTTCTTGAATTCACTTTACGCTATCTGCGATTCCACCACGTTTGACCTCTCCACGTTGTTTTGCTCACACCGTGGAGAATCACAAACGGTGATGGGGCGCCCGTAGATGGGTACCTACCTATGTCAGCAATGCGAGCGGGTAGAGGGGGATGAACAAGTTCTTACAGCGAAATGTTTGTTGAGGGGCCTTACGTTTGTTTACGTGGAATGAGCGCGACCGGGTGAGGGTATCCGTTTGGGGCGGGTTTGTTTGAGGCAACATGTTTTAGCTGGTGTGTGTGTGTGCGAATGGGGGGCATTGGGTGGAACAGGAATGTTTCTCTGTGTACACAAATGTTTTTCTGACGATGCGGCGATAGTATTCGTGTTGGGTGGATTTATGTGCGCGAATTTACTTCACAAATTACAACTACGTTAGGTGGATATGCAATGCTGCTAGGTATAGGTAGGGACCTACCATCATCATTGAGATTGTTTTGCATTGATGTTGGTGATGGGTGGTTGGGCTTGCACGTAGCAAAGAGGGTTTACTGCAGTAATTGCTTCTTATTATTTTAGTTGGCAGGTTGGTATAGGTACCTGTGAAAGTACGCTTCCAGCTGAAAGGGAAAAGGTACCTACGGGTTGGTAGTCAGGGAGGTAGGTATACCTACCTACCTACCGGTTGATATTTTCATGATTAAAAAATTATAATAAGTAGAGCATACCCTTTTGAAAGTGGGTAGGTACATAGTTACATACCTGCCTGTATACCAGCCTACCACCTACAGTATGTAATACCTAACCTACCGTAGGTACGTTCTTGAGCACCCTTTCCTACTAGCTTCTTTTACCAAGGTATGTAGGTACCTGCCTATAATAAGTGGTAGATAGGTATACCTACATATGTATCCCCTATCCCCCACCTACATATGGAACACCCCTTAATTAGACGATTTTTTTTGGTAAAAGGGTGAGACAAAACCCACGGTAACTTTAACTTAGATATGGGAACTCTGAGCGTAATATGTATGATAACGTCAGGTAAAGCCGAAGTCGACATGCTCCTCCCGTTAAAAAATTTCACCCAAGTTCAAAATCTTGAACCGGGCCAAAATCTACACTCCGGGCGATTAGATTTTAAAACCTTAGCGAAGCTTCCCAAAAAAGTACAGGGTCTGTGAACCAGAGTTCTATGCTCGACCAGCGTCTGGCCGCAAACCGAGTCGAGTTGCAAACGATTGCAATGCAGTTCAAACTGGCAAATGCGCAGGATGACATAGGTACCCACCCCCAGGATCCACGACGCATACTCAAAACGTCAATTTTGTTTCCTTTTTCACACCGATAAGAAATGACGACACACACAATGTAACATTCTGTTACTTAAACTCCTCAACTCGCTTTTCCAAGCATTATTTCGTTGAGCTCTGATTTCTGTATTATTTCACAAACTCTCCTTGCCAGTTTTGACTCAAATCGCGTTTCCATGTTTTTGAAATTAAGTTGATCTTAGCTCTAACTTCCAGAATATTAAAGCGCAAGTTAGTTGCCTTCCCATCAGTGCTTTGGCAGAAATGTTGTAGTTTGATGGATAATCTCGTGGGCCTTGTATGTATTTCTTTTTTCGTCATCGTCTAAAATCCATAGCCACCACATCACATTTCCCCCCTCCTAGCTTTTTTTCGTGAGAATGGCAGCCCTCTTGTCGTTCAACTTGCCGAATCGCTCAAGCACATAGCCCATTCATGTAAAAGTTAGACTTATGTAGACCTTTTGTAGATTGTAGATTTTAGGGGGGAAGTGGTATAATAAATCCCAGATCATTACGGCCACAAGTGGCCTTTTGTGATATCCTCCATTTATAGCTCATCCATGATGCCGCAATTTGAAGACTAGCCCTTGCTGTCCAGTGATTTCTGGCATGCCATGACTTGCCAGTACTTTTTTTTATGCAATCGAGACCTGTTCTGACTGTGTTTACGAGAAACCCAACTATCAATGCGGAACGTGGCAACAGATGCAGGCAGACCTAGCGCGTGTTTGGGTCCGAACCTTGTCTAGTAAGCTCATAAAAGATCTTTCTAGATACCAATGTGAACTGGGTCCCAAACAAAGTTAGCCTTCCGGCTAAGATCAACATATGCTTGAGTTGGAGCACTTTCTTAGACGAGGTTAGAGGGCGTTGAGCACGTTTTTGCTGTCACTCCAAACGCATATGCTTCTTGCCCTATACTTGTTGGTAACAATCTCAATATAACGCATAGCCATAGGAATAGCGAAAATCGCGGCTTGGAAGACAGAAGTATACACCTTTACCTAAGGAGTAGCAAAGTCTAATGTTCTTTAATTTGGGGGAACCAAAATGGCACTTGTTTCTGAATCCTTGTGTTAACTTTGAGAGCATTCCTCTTCCTGTTCTCCACGGGGAACGGTTCGATATACATATATTAAAACCTACACTCCTAAGAAGACTTTTCAGAAAATTATCTTATGCGCCATCAGGGAATCCAGTCCTAGTTTCTGCTAACGAAATTATGCATGAGAATGCCGTTCCAGCAGGTTGCACTGTAATGCTTAGCTCACCTTAAACTCGCACTAGTTTCCCATCAGTGGCTGTCCTTATGCTGTAGCAGCTGGTGCTATGAATCCAAGACATCACCACGAAATCCCATCTAATAATGGACGCAGTTGCACCTGTGCCGTCCTTGGGCAACGCATTTCTTATTCGTACTATAAACCTTTTACCATCACAGCTGTCAAAATCTAACGGATTTCCCATTTTTCGACCGCGGGATGCCAAGTAAATCGCGTTTTACATGAAAAGATTCAATAATTGTAAAAGTGTGAATATTTAATACACTACACAACCTAGAGTGTTCCAATAAAGAAAGAAGTTATTGTGCTTATTCCGCTCTTTAAATTTACCCATAAGCTATTTTAATGAAATAAGTGAATAGAATCGAAAGTCTTCCGAAGATGCGATCTCCTTGCGTCCTCGTACCTTTTTGTGGTCGAATGCACTGTTGCTACAACACCAACAACACTTTTCTAAACCTTTCCGTGTTTAATAATTAAAATATTTTTAGCCTTTCCTAGGAAGGGTGATCAAGTCTACAACTTTCTCGTTCATCGTAATACAGACTTGCATTTCTTAAACAGTTATTTACATTTATTTGTAGTTTTTGTTCGTTTTCCATATAAAAAAAAAACTTTGTTTCGCATCCCTCACTCGAAAATGGCAGTAGACGTCAAACTGTTAAAAGCTCTATATCGATGACTGTCTCTACTGTCAAAATCATACTGCATAGCAAGACGTCAATGCAATGACAGGAGTAATCTCATGGTCTGAAGCAATGGCAAACTTGCGAGGCCTGATGTTGGCTCATCTTTTAACTGCCATTCTTACAGGCTCTGTTGTTTGCATCCGCGATGTCAACGCACTAGCTTATGACTACCCGACCGGAAGAGGTAAACTTGTCAAAACCTTAGCTTATTTCATCTCGCTTTAAACGTTATGATTACGTTGTTTGTCTGCAGGCATACTAAATATGTAATGTAGTTTGGCACTGTTTGGGATTTTCTTCAAAGTCCCGTCCCGTTGATTGTCAACGCAGCACAACCGGTTTCTGGAAAATTCCACAATGT
Organism: Neoascia interrupta; assembly: GCA_947623515.1. Classification (NCBI taxonomy): domain Eukaryota; kingdom Metazoa; phylum Arthropoda; class Insecta; order Diptera; family Syrphidae; genus Neoascia; species Neoascia interrupta. The sequence continues at coordinate 198,798,777 of OX392462.1, forward strand.
CAGTCTGGAAAATTCCACAATCAAGATGTTATGAGTCACAGAAACTGTTTACGCATAATATCTCTAGGAATTTCCAATTTAAACATTATGTGAACACAACTACTGTTTTGGAAATACATAGGTCCACTTACATCCTTTAAAACATAGTGTGGGAAATTTCACTATTATTCCACACTTTGAGTTTACTCTACACTCTTCACACCAGATTTATTTTGTTCCGGGATTAACAGATCGTGGTTTAAGCTGGCCTTAACTCAGCACTGAAAGCCCCACCCTATGAAAATAATGGTCAAAAATATTTTTGCGTTCAAACTGTAGGAATTCATCTTACCACTTACGTTGTGATTGTTCTTTATTGTGCAACATTTATCACTTTATCATAATTGAGCCTCCTTTAATTTTAGCTTTCATCTTAATGCAACGAAGAAAATTCAACGGTTACTGTCAGAGGATGTTTTTTTTTCATAGATATAAACAAAGTCATGAAAAATTCCCTTTTTGGCACTTTTCCACTGATACTTTTCCGTTGAAAAAGTTTTCAGTCTGCTGACTAAAATGACGGTTTGATGATTGGGCGTGTTTGTTGGGTGAATCTAGTGACTCCTGCATGTCTTTCCTTAGTTTGAGATAGGAACACCATATAAGCCCTGGACATCGTACTATTAAAAACTATTTACGGCAACAACACAATTTCGGAAGTTTCTATTATAGATGTTTCTCGCATTATTAAGAGATTTGTTGCACTTCTGATGCCAAGCCTTGGGGCTTGTCGAATAGAACTCATTTTAAATTTTCTATCGAAATAGGTATAAAATCTATTTATTTTAAGAAAACTTTCAATAGAATAACTCTTTACCCATCAACACCTATTATTCTTTTCAAAAATAAATCATTTCTGAGTTATCGCTTTTTAAATAAAAGTTTTTGGGTACCTATCATTACCTTTACCCTACCATTTGTTCCTTAATGGTGTATTCTTTTGAACACCGAACTGCCACTTGAAGCTATCAAATAATACTCGGTGTTCTCGACAATTCCAGCAGTGTGTACACCACACACTCGGTTTCATTGTGTACAGAACGACAAATACTGCACCGGTGCAATCATCAAGTGACGTGTCAAATTCGTTTAACTTCATTTTGTTTGTTTTTTTTTTTTCGTTCCGTAGCGTGATTTTGCGGTTCTTTGTACTTTTTACTTAAAATTAATTTTGATAGCTTTAAATTTAAGTTTTATCGATTTCATACAATTTCAGTTGTGTTGTAAATAATCACGAATAAAAATTTGGTCGAAACGTCACTTCATATACACAATCAAAGATACACCCACCCTGCACCGTCAAATACGCTGGTCGCGAAATTTCGAGTTCGGTGTCGACACCGAACTAATTTGGAGTTCAAAAGAACATTAGTTCAGGTCAGTCATGACCACCCCAGTCTCACGATTCGGTGTTGAAAAGAATACGCCATAAGAGAATGTTAAAAACTCAATTCATCCGCGCTATCAAGTTTACCCTATAAAACTACGCATCTCAATTCCCCACAAAATCCCAGCGCCATCTCCAGCCCACCACACGCAATCAGTCGTTTTATTCTGACATTTGAAAAAGCTCCCCATTATCGCACTTTGCATTTGCGTTGCAAAACAAAAGAAAGAATGATAGCAAAACAAAAACTTAAATGATTTTCCAATGCTCATGCCCACGTTTTTCTGCAAAGCTTCAAAGCTTTGAGAAGGGAAATGAGAGCATTTCTAACTTAGAAAGGGATAGCACCAAAAAGTCACCTGTCACACATGACACATGCACAGTATGAAAAATCGATGGCCATGTTATGTACGTAAGCAAAATCTAACGTCTGCATAAGGCAACTGCGTAGCACCTGTTGTAAGTAATTTGCAAGTCTGTTGTGACTAGAAAAATCTAACTGGCGCGTATTTTACGTTGGGAATTCCGAACCTATTTAAAGACACCGTTATATAGAAGTCGCATACACCCCCAAAGAACTTATAGTCAACTATTTTTCTTTCATCAATTTCTTCTGGAAACAACATCAACCTACTGTCAGACTGTCACATACCGTCTTCCTTGTCTCCATCTCCTCTTTTTCGTTTTGCTTTCCATTTTCTGTATCCACTTGTTATGTTGGCATTGGCAAATTCAAATTTCCCTTCTTGTCGTTGCCGTTGTTTTCATTTGCTCTTTCGGCGGCACTTTCAAGTTTAGGGTACTTTTCGCCGCATGTCTGCAAAAAGTTAAATTCGCCCTCTTTTCACGATGCCGAATCCACGGTGTTTTCTGCAAACTGTTCGCTGCGTACGATGCCGTTCGTTTAGTGTGCGTCAAACAAAAAGCGAAACGAAAAAAGAACTTAAAACAAATCAGAATTTTTCTTCGCTCTCGTGTGTGCGCTCTTGTTCTAGTTCTCGTACTCCGCCGATGGTGTTTTTCTTCATGTTTGCGAAATTATCGTCGGTCGTCGTGAATACGATTTCGAACGTTATCTTGTGCAAAGTGGTTTAAGAAATAAACAAAAAAAGAAAAATTCAAAAAAATAAATAGATTCGTGTCCGCGAAGTGAATGTCTATCATATCTTGTGTTACCAACTTTAACACCAGCAATTGCAACACTAAAACCTTACAAGTAAGTTTCAAATTCCTTCGCACTTTTTGTGTGGGCGTGTTGCTTCCTTTTTTGGCTTATCTTCCCCAAAATCCCCAATAATAAGTCCATCTGATTACACTTTTTAAACAATATTACTGTATGGATCATAATCCATTATCCGTTTGACGTTTGTGATGGAATTTTGCAATGATTTTCATCGGAAAAGCCACTGATTTTGCAACAATATGGTGCTGCACAAGAGTGATGGCGGTGGCGGAGGCACCCTTTCGCGCATACACATACCCTATCCACCATCCCCAACTGCTGTTTGTTTTTATTGTAATTTTGCTGGCCGGGGGTGGCACATATTCGGTGTATACCCATAATGTTAATCCCTTTTACACATTTTCGCCTCTTTGACATTTGACATTTTCGCTGTTGCCGTGTGGTGCAACTTGTAAGAATGGCCTGAGCCGAGCGAGCGTCGCGTTGTTTTCGTTCTACAAATCAATACAAAAAATTTGTCGAGTGAAATCGTTCCTCTTAATTGGTAACGAAACCGATTAATAAAAGTCACCCACATTCCTACTATAATTTTGTCATACGTCAACAGTAGATATGGCGGTATTGATGGCGCTGCAAACGACACATTCACTTAACTCATCCTACCTTCCTACTCTTGACTCTCTTGAAGCGCATTGGACTCGTCAGCAGTTCCACTCCATTATCCGCTGGTTTCGTTTCCACTATTTTCGGCGGAAAATCCATATGCACTCCTTCAACCCACTGACTTTTGTCTGACAATGACGGTGGTAACCCATTGAACGTTTGGAAAAGTCAATTGGGGTAGACGAATGCAATTCAATTTTCAAGTGCATTTGGCATATGGATATTGGATGACAGTGTGGGTGTGGGATTTTCCGCGGAAATTCTGTGACACCTGTCAAGGGGGAAAAGTGATGAATTGACATCTGCTCAATAATGAATTTAATCTCATTACTTATTACTTAGAAGCTATAGCTGTGCTTTGTACCTCTACCTACTACCTAGATTAAGTCGAAACATTCAAAAAGATCTGTTTGTGCTAGGAGAGTGAGAGCAATTCTCGGAACTTTCGTTGTTTTAGGAGATTTGGTAGGTATAGAAACGGAATTTTATCCTAGCCAAGAAAGACCATTATACGCCCTACCCAAAGACCCCTTAAATGTCATGAACCTGAAGCCCAACATTTTGCAGTGAGAGTCGGTAGATGGCCTGGGGGCAGTCATTTTTCTACATTTAACTTAATTTTAGACTGGATATTATTTTACAAGGTAAGTCTACCCACAATAAATTATACTCTCGGGTACGGCCTTTGAAGAAAGTGGGTAGGTTCGATATTCGGTAAAAAAAAATCAAATAAAAATCAGAAGCCTTTGAAGATGGATCAGTTGCTTGCGAGGCGTAGGAAGTGACCAAATTTAACAATTAGAAGTCAGTCAAAACATTTTTGCTGCAAGATGAAAACAATGAAAAAAAAGTAGAATAGAGAATCCTAATCCATTAAATTGTTTCACCTTCGGCACCAGAACGGCAATTTTCGTCCGCCATTTCTCTTTTTTTCTCAATCTGCTTAAAGGGTGTTTCCACCGGACACTAATCCGCGGTTAAGATAAATCATCCTTAAATACCTTCTCAATCACGAGACTTGCAATGCAAATTTTAATCTCTTCATGAAAAGGGAAACGGTTGATGTGGATGTGTTGTTGGATGTAATGTTGATGCTGCTGGTTTATGTTGATGGTCTACTATCAACTTTGTGGCTTGAAATCCCATCAACATACTTGACATTTGCGTTTTTAATTATTTTATTTCACATGATGTCATTGCGAAATGTTAAAAATGAAAGCATAGGTCAAGTAAATCTCCTCTTTTCCTTTGGAAAACACTTAAGGATTCACATTTGATTTTCCTAAGTTAATCTGGGGTGGAATCAGCTATGGTGATCTGTGATTTTCACATTTTGTGACAGTCAATGTGATCAAGCAAAATAATCCGTCTGCGTAAGGTGATCACAAAAAATATTGTTCCGAACCGTGGCTTAAAAACTTTGATTTTTATTCGTACATGCAGAAAGTCAGCCTTAGAGTAGGCAAAAACACCAATTTACCAGAAAGTTTGAAAACTCGCGATCAGCTGATTTTGACGGCGATTGATCGGGAGCTGTCACAAGAAAATTGTGATTATCACAGTTTACGCAGACGAATTTTTGTGATTTGTGACATCACATATAACAGATCACCTTAGCCGATGCCACCCCTGTTTGCTGTGCGGAAAAAGAAACACGAATCAGCGGCTCTGATTACTCTGAACACAAAAAGAAACACATTTTTTTGTTCGACTGTTCGAGCTCTGAGAAAAACACCCATAATTGCAGTAAATGTCGCTTGCGCAGGTGTTCCGTTCTGTCTGGACTTAGCTTATTTTTAAAGTCTTGGTCGTATGCGTCGGTCCAAAAAGCAATCTACTTATCCTTGGACGTGCCAGTGGGAGGTCAACGATTTCTTTCAATTGTCTGCAACTAGACGAGAGAACAAATAACCCCAGGTTATATTTTCTGCGTAGGAAGACATTTCTACATGTGTTCACATGTTGGTCTGTAAGACCCTTGAAGATCTAAGGGTCAGGGGAGTTAACCCTGGGGAAAGAGAAGATTCGTTGATTCCGGAATAAAATGCCTTTGAGGTTAATGTACGGCGAAGTTTTCAGTACAGACAATAAAACTATCGAAGTCTTCGCTCTGGATCTTAACCCTTGATCGGAATCGACTGAAAAATTTATCCTAAGCTTAACTCTGAAACTCGGGCAATCTCGGATTTTTACTGAAAACCAGATCCTTAATGATTTCTCAAAGAAAACTAGGAAAAAGTTCGAATTGTTTTTGATCAGCTAAATCCGGAACAGAATTTATTCCATCGGAATTCAGTTTATTCAGGGGTTATCCCAAATCCAACCAAATTTAGGGGGCTAAACCAAGATTAACCCTGGATCGGAATTGACTGAAAAACTTATCCTTACTTTACCGCTGAAACTCGAATAATCTCGGATTTACTGGAAATTAGATTCTAATGATTTAGTAGCCGAAATTGATTTTAACACTAATAAAAAGTTTATGGAAAAAGTCCGAGCCAACTCGATTTAAATGGTTGGGTTTAAAAAATCTTTCAACTTACAGTTTAGTTTAAGATATACCAGCACCAGTCGTCAATCGTTTAGTCAAGTGTCACGGCGCATACAAAGGCGATAAGACTCTGTCAATTGGACGGAACCAGTCAATCTGATCTGAAGGCTTTGGTTCAACCTAGCATTGGACGTCATAATTAGTTATAAAACATATTGGCTGCCGGTCAAAGCTTTTGAATAACGAAAAAACACCGGATTTGGTATGGGAAAAATTTCCGGCGTAATTTACGGGAGCCCCATGAATGTTTAGGCCCACTGTTCCCAAAGTGTGCTCCGCGGAGCACTTGGTTGTGACACTTGAGCGTTGACCAAGTGCTCCGCGAACAGATAATTAAAAAAACACATGACCAAAAAATAAGGAAGGCAAAATTTTGAATCGATGACTGCCACATCGTTTCAGATAGAAAAATACTGTGTTTTGTGTGAGAAGTTATATTAAGGATTTAATTTTAAATAAATAAATATTTGTAAATGTAAATGTTTTAACATTGTCGTCCCAGGAAATAACTAAAACCTGCTGCAGTGGTACAACAACCTGTACAGTGTTGTTTCGGCTTCCCTAAGATCGTAGATGCATAAGAATTTTGAAGATTTTATATCAGGACATTAAGGCAAGAAGAACACAGCAAAGAAATCCTTTCGGATCCCTGGGCCGAATCCAAAGTTTTGTTGGATAAAACGAAACAATAATTAGGTTTTATCGCATTTCCATGCAGAGTCGAACGCGGCTTGAATCGCATGAAAACGCGGTTTGAGTCGACTCGACTATGCTTTGCGAGCCGAGTCGAAATTATGCATGGAAACGCGAGTCTGTACAAGGAACTGAGGAGTCAAATTTTCACGTTTCGTTAAATTTGCGTTTTGTTAAATCTCTTATAAGTTTACCAGTTCCAAAAAACAACAACTTTACTTATTGCCAGGCACACAGATTCGATAGCGAATCTTACTTGAACTGGTTGCCCTTTTTCGTAGTATGATTACTAAATAGTAATAGTTACTTTGTTTCCACCGGACACCAAATGCGTAATTTACGTAAATCTTCAACTAATTTCCAACAAATCTAAAGATTTTCCATACAAAATTTTAACCTTCGGCGAGTAGTTAAAAATAATTCTCCTCCAAAATCTTCTCTTTTAACGCTTGCCAATTTTTCGCACATCTTCAATTTTTTTTTTGCACATATTTAGAACCAGAAAGAGTACAGAAAGAAAACGGAAACTCATTACGTGTGAGGTATGATAGATCTGTAACAAACATGATTTTATTGGAAGGTTTACAACGAAATAACTATTTTTGCTCCTGGGAAATGTCATTGTCAATGTCTTTGGAGAGCCAAAGCGACAACAAAAGAGTGCTCGTATTAAGTTAATCTTATGTTTGTCCAGTGAAAACACTACGGGATTTTTCTTTAATCGTCTCCCGCGAATTGCAGTTTTGAAAAAACTCTTTCTGCGTCTCCCGCAAATAAAATTTTAAAAAAGTGAATTAAGTAAACAAATATTAAAATCGTTGATATATTTTTTTTGTCTTGTTGTTTTTTTTTTTTTCATAATAAACAATTCATGTTTTTGTATCTTATAAAAAACACATTTTGGTGCTTCGCCATCGAGATCTTCTTTTAAAAGTGCTCCGCAACCGAAAAATTGGGAACCACTGGTTTAGGTCTTCCTCTCTTTCCCGATTGTGTTGGAATGTTGATTCTCAATGCTTTTTTGACAGGGTTCGTGGGGTGCCGTGGCGTAGTGGTTAGTGTGTGTGCTTACTACGCCGGAGGTCTGGGTTCGAATCCTGCCATCGTCACCTGAAAAAAAAAGACTTGTTCTTTTCACGGTCCCCACCTCCGCGAGGGTTTGACAAGCTCTCCGAGAGTATTAATTGTCTTGAAAAACTTCTCAAAAAGTGCCGTTCAGATTCGGCAAAAAATTGTAGGTCCCCTTGTATGTAAAGAAATTAGCACACCAGCATACATTGTTGAGAAGTTGGCCCTGGTTCACCTCGAGCTGTTGCGCCACTCAATTTATTTATTTATTTATTCGTAGGATTTCTCATATGAACGTGGCAATACCAACTGAGCCGATCGCACTCCATTTTCCAGGAGGTAGGTTCTTTTACATGGGGGCTTCCTAGGATCTTCGTACTCCTTATTTTGTACCGCTTTGTTACTCCTGCTTTTTTTATAATCTTGTTGGAACGATGACGACGATGTCAGCTGCCGTTGTTAATTTGCCATCATATTTCACCCACACTGTTCTGCTAAAATGTGTTCAAAACGTCTTTTAAAGGAACCGAGTTTGCACAAATTTTAGCTTCTGTCATAGAAAAGTCCCACTGACTTTTCCATTAGCGCACATGGTTTTGAGTTTACGTTTTTTCGATTCAGCTTTTGCGTCAAAGTCATTCACACCTATAGATAGTCGGATGACCTTACTATTCATTGATGTTTTAACTTTATCAGGTAAGGAAAACAAAAAAAACTGTTAATGTTTATATTAAAAAATAAACTTTTCAAAAAGTTGATTCATCACGGGAGTATAAAACATGAAATTCTTTGATCAGATATATTTTATTGGCGGTTTGATCTTTTTTCAAAATGTTTAGATGCAAATTTTTGATTACATTTCAATGGACTTCCTGTTAAGTTGTATAATTCGTCAATGGGACAAAGGATGTGACTTTCCACCATGTTAGGGTTATCGAATTATGCCGACAGAGGTGGGTGACCAAAATGAAGCTTGAGAATGTACGAAAAAGACGTTTTGTTCGCATAGCTCTTCAGCTGTCACAATGTCCTTAGCTGCCTTCAGATTGAAACGTGAATCGATCATGAAGCGTTCATGTTGGGCCCCTTTCAACTGCGCCGTCCCACCGAGGTAGAATTAAAAAAGAAAAAAAGAAATTTCTGGTCCAGATCATTGGTGCCCATCCGTTTTAGATGACCCTGATATCGAAGTCGTTAGCGGGCAATTCTCTTCTGGTTCAGCCTATCTGTACATAGCCCATAGATTGCCGGTTTAGCTCCTCCACACACCATAATCCTTTTTTGACACCAAAGGTGTTGACTTTATCGGGCTTTCGCTATACAACAACTTTATAAATTCTGCTATACAAGGTTGTTAGTGATCGATATAAAGTTTCTGGGGTTCTTAGAAGTTCAACTGCTGTGAGAATATCTGATCAATGGCGAACTTTCTAGTTTGCCATAAGGTGACAAGCGCCATAAGGTGTTTATACCAAACATCACTAAATATATTGCAGGCGATAACTGATGCCTCTTCGGTCCCTTTTCGTTAGGATCGATCACCAAGCATATGATTTCCTCCGACCATATCCTGCGCAAATAAGTTGGTGCGTAAACCTTTAAAACATCGCTGCCCGACTTGACATGCTCGCCAGGGATGCCATCAGTTCTGGCAGCTCAATTGGACTTTCGATATAGCCACTTTCGTCTAAGTCGCTTTAATTCTAGCAATGGTTAGGTTCGAGCAGTTCTGGTCCTTCTATTCTGTGCCGCTTTGTATGCTTTGTATGCATCCACTTTCTATTCATCATCAAACCATAAGTTCCATGATGTAGGTTGCTTAGATCTCGACAAATCAGAGGTGACATCTCTAAAATACAATTTTTGAGTGTTGCATTAAGAGGTTATTAGAGACTCGATCGGAATAAAACATAGTTAGCTTGCAGCCAATCAATCTTCCTCACATAAGGGTAACTTCGGGCATTATGGCGCAATTTACTTTTATTTCCTGAATAATTTGAACAAGAACAATTATTTATAACAAATGTTTTTTATAATTATTATAAAGAAAATTTTACATAAAAAATAATTTATAGGTTTAAAAAAAAACATTTTGCGCCATAATACTCAATATACAGGGCAATATGGCATACCTCCTTGGCGACAATATTTGTTTGCGATTGGATGGTCACTTTCCAGTTTTTTCACTTGAGTCACTACACACACTCGACTTTTTTTGTGTTATATTCTAATCCTGACTAAAGCCGGCAAAAATCTTTTATAAAAAGCTTAAGAAAAAAAAGCTTAAGCAAAAAGCTTATTTAACCTTGGCATTTTTAAGCAACCGAGTCGTTAAATATCGTTAAAAATCGAATGAAAAGCAAAAACAGTGAGCAATTTTCATGATTACATTTATGTTAACTCCTTAAGGGTATTATGGCACACTACCTTATCTTATCTTCATGGAATTCGCATGTAAATCAACCGTAATATTGCTTGATTACACCAACAGTTTTCTAATTTTTTCAAAAAAGAAAATCAGAGTTATGGTTTTTGTAAGGTTCGTCATAACACACTATGCGCCATTTTACCCGAAGTTAATGCTAATGAAATGACTATAATTATTTTGTGTACAAAGGCTCTGTTAAAGGCATTTCACTTAGTTATTTCCAGGACTAAATACCAGTTCGTCGATGCGGAGATCTATAATTTTCCAGACCCGACCATTGTCCTTACGGTATAAATAATAACGCACTTCAAACAATTTTCGTTCGTAATATGAGAACATCATTGAGAGTGCTTGCTCCACAATTAACTGAAAGTGTCAACTCTTTGACGTCCTGCCAACATGACAAATGGCAGCTCCTATTTATCCAGGGTTTTCCCAATGCTATGCAGCACCACCAGATTGCTGCAAACTGAACTCCTACGCAAATGTATGTATAGGTTTCTCAGGCAAAGAAAGGACCTTCAGCATCCTATTAACTTGTGTGCGACGTATTATAAGTATATATACCATACCCCCCCGAATACGTGGGCGATTGTAGAGCTCATATTGTTTTTCCATTTCTTTTTCAACCATTCTTGGAGCTAAAAATAGAATTCCCGTTTCGTCGTACAGTGCAATACACCCACCCACGCATAACGCACTGCTGTCGTCTTCGCCATTATTAAATCGTCGCCGAAGAGAGGGAGAGAGGGTTCAGTGTGCGAGAAACGCTTTTACAAAACGCGATGACTGACGTGAATGATATCTTATTTTTGCGAAGCCGGAGAGAGGCCCATGAAACGAAAGAATCGCCTCACATTAATACACCCCGTCAGCGTTTCGGAATTATTAGGGTCGGTCCCGACCGGATCTTTGAAATGGGGTCGAAATTGGTCAATTTCCTATCCCACCTGGCTCTCGCGCCGCTCTCATTAACATTTCTGCGTCGTCAGATTCGGAATTTATATTAAACTTTCACCCGCGTGTCCTATTCCATCGAGACTTGATGAAATAATTTTCCTGGAGCTCTTGCCTTTTGGCTAATCCTCCTCCAGAAGGACGTCCTTCTGTGCATGACCAACGTGCCGGGGATGAAAGGATACCAAAGTATAAGTTTGACTTTATTAACCCATTACACCCTGGTTGGTATATCCTGCGGGCGAGTGGGGGTGGTGTGGCCATAAGCTTTTTTAATGTTACCACATCAGCCTCATTCCAGGATTACGGGCGAATGTTGTGTGTACAGACTTTCATTCTCTTTTTATGTGCGCCTCTTCCACTTTGCTTTGCAGCGAGCAGTCGCAGCTCGTAGGACGTCGTCACACTCAACTCGGAGACTGTTTTTGTGGTTGCAGTCACAAAGTATATAAGGATACACTTGTTGCGTCCTGCCAAATAAAGGTCACAACATTTTGTGTATATATTGTTAGACGGCGAGCAATAAAAAAAATGTGTGGCGTCCATGTTTTACTCGTTATCTGGTGGAAATTTCTTATAAAAAATTGAAAAGGACGAACTCGTCGTCGTTGAACTCGGTTGGTTTTTAGTCGAAGAAGTTAATTTTGGGGCAGGTTATGTGCGGTTAACCTAAAGCAAACTATTTTTGTGTGTGCACGCGTATTCGCAGGTGGATCCTTGTGTCAACTACTGGCAAAGTGAAGTTAAAAGGAATAAACCATAATTTGCGACCTGTTGCGCGGGCTGTGGCTGAAGCGATGTTGGGCTACCACACCGCCACCGCCATCCTTGGCGAACCAGAATATGTGAGCGAATCTTTATGATGCATTAATCAGTTGGGGGTTTTAATGAATTTTAAATCGAGTGGTGGTGTTTAACGGGTAATATAAGGTAACAATTTGTGGGCTGAGCTCAATCGATATTGGCAACGTGGTTGCGGCGAATATCCCTGGTGAAATTCCGCGAAAAGGTATTTTGATCGCCCACAGATTTGCTCGTTTATTTTTGTCACTTTAATTTGTTTTGATTTGATTTTCAATTTGTGCCAAATGCCACTAAAGGATCGATGAGGTGAGACAAAGTTGCTTCAGGGGTTTTTGCAGAAAATGAACACCTACGCTTCCGCTTTCGTTTTATTGTTGACTTCTCTAAGGGGTATGACGAAAGAGTGATAAATTCAATGAGAAGGCGGCAAAATGAAGCCGAAAAAGTTTATTCGAGAACTGTGCTCCGGAAACGATGTCTTTGGCAGCTAAGGGCGGCATCGTGAACCTATTTAGGTGGCGGGCCAACCCGTGCAGGGAGCACGGAGACATTTTGGTTCAATACATATTCTCTGTGCTCTATGGGCACGTTGCTTCTTGGTAGTCTAGAACAAGCGCTCTGGCTTCTATGGCTGTTTGGAGCTATGATTTTGGCCATCTTGTCTAATTGTTTGTTCGATTGTCTTAAACCTCAAGGCCAAACAACTGCAATTGGTGCTCAAAATTAAAATCACGTTACGGAGGGAATAGAAAAAGGTATTCCAATATTTTTAAGGGTTTATTGAAGGCAATGTCTTGCATTGTTGCACACTATCCGCGCCAGGGATAAAACTGGAAAACCACAAAAAAAATTGTAACATAATGTTGCATTTACATGCAAACTTGGTGTGATTTCACTCTACTTAACGTAGAAAACCGATAACCTACAATAATTGTAGTCAGATCGCACAAAAGAGGGATGGCAAAAAGCAGAGTGAATTCACTCCGAAAAAAATGTTAATTTTGCACTTTTTTTGAGGGAATTTACTCTGATTCAGTGCTCAAAAGAGCAAATTCGCTACCTACAAGAAAAGGGTAAATTAACATTTCGTACGAGGGGATTCACGCTTTTTTGAAGTGAATTAGGGAAAATCGCTCCAAAACAGTAGTTACCTCACTCCTCTTATCTTGGAATTGACGCCTTTTGTAGTAAAAAGTAGCAAATTTACTCCAAAAAAGTAGTAATCGTCACTTCCTGTAATTGAATCCACACTATTTGCGTGTGGTAACTAAATATTCGCTATGATTATATTAAAACCTTAAAAAATATAAAAAAGGCAAAAAAAAATTTTCTTGTAAGCCTTTTATTACTTTTTATTAGAATTCCTAAGTTTAGAGCTATCCACAGAGGGTTTGTCGGCTTTAAAACCCTTAAAATTCCAAAAAAAAGTTAAATAATGCACAGAGATCATGATGCAGTTGAATCTGTATGTTTTCCTACTTCAAAATGTTCTCCAAAACTTCTTGTTTTTTTAAAGTTCTAAACACTTGTTCACACTTTCTTGTCATTATTAAAATAAATGTTTCTTGGTTGTGCGCACTCGTAACTAAATGAAGCCGACGAGTTTACACAGAGACGAAGCGAAAGCTTAGAGTGAAAAATCTAAGTTAGGTTATTCCCTTAATGAAGCATGATTTTCTCATCGTTCTGGAGTTATTCCCTTAATGGAGGATGAAATTCATAGGGGCCGCTCCCCAATATAAGCAACGATACGTTCGGTTAGCTTTTTAATTAAAGAAATTCACATCATATTGGAGTGAAGTCGATGCAGTCGAATAATTTAGCATTTTTTTTTATGTAAATTTGCAATATACTCTAGCTGCGAGTCTTTTGCAACATTTTGAAACCTGTACTCCGAAATTCGAGTGAAATTTACTGTATCTATTTATTGTTTTTATATTATGTTTTTCTTTAGCTTATAAGCTAACAATTTTCGTACATGCATCTAATTGCATGCGCGACATGTGCATGTTTCCACCTAAATCGAAGGTGCGAACATGTCGTACATGCACATGTGGTACATGCAAATTCATACAGTTAGTCGCATGTATTTCACATGGGTGCAACGGTCATTTGGCTACAGTGCACCAGTGCCCGATGGCTATGAAATATCGTGAGAACTGGTGTATATCGGCGTAAGAATCGTATGGACAGAAAGTTTATTGAAGCAGTATTACCGAACAAGCGTAAACTTTATATATCAGCTTAGGCACATGCAACCAATTTCCATGCAGTCATCATGTTCATATGAAGGGACATAGGGCTTTTTATGACAAAAAACACATGTCGTGGGCAACGAATTCAGTTACTTGTATATCTTGTTGTAACATCCAACCCGAATGGCTGGACTCTTTTTTCCAACGTGAAAGCTGCTTGTAGGTACACTCACACTGCATGTAAAATCACATGCAACTTTGATGACCGATTTTGACATTTAAACTGTATCGAACCGGAATTCCTAATGCACCATACGGATTCAAGCATAAGACTGATATGGACGATCTGCTGAAAGCCCCGCTGTTTTCTTCCTGTATGCATAATGCAATCGATAGGAACTTTTATATGGCATTTCTAGCTGCAAAAAAGAGACTCTTGGAAGTCGATTCCGAAGAAATTGTTGAAATTATGGGCGAAAAGTTAAATAAAACAACAATTACATATTTGCTTACAAAATTTATCTGGGCTTCATTAATAAGACGGGATAGAATTTTTGGCTATTATAGTTTTTTTTGGGACTACAATCGCAAGAGATCGCCAGGTCCTTCTCCAACCGAGTCTCTCAAAACCTTCTACGAAGTCCTATGCAACCAGCATCAAGTATTGATAGCCAGTGGCAACACTGCCAAAATGCCATCAGAGACGCCGCCTCTGAAGTGCTGGGTTTCACACGGCGACCACAACGAAACCCCTGGTTTGACGATGAATGCCGGCAAGCACATGCAGCTAAACAGGAAGCATACAAAGCGGCGCTGCACAGAAGGACTAGAGCTGCTCGCGAGCTCTACGAGCAGAGGAGGAGAGAGGAGCACCGGCTTCTCCGAAGGAAAAAGAGAGAGCACGAGAAGCGCGCGGTTGAAGAGATAGAGAGATGTTACAACAGGAATGAGGTTAGAAAGTTTTACCAAAGGATCAAAAGGTCCTAAAGGGTATAAACTTCGAACTGAAGCCTGTAAGGACCATCAAGGGAACATCGTTGTAGAATCGCAGTCGGTGCTGAGGATTTGGAAAGACCACTTCTGCAGACTGTATAACGGCGAGGACGAACCAAATACCGCTGTCAGGCAGAACGAACCATTCAACCCGGGCGAAGACGTTACCGACGAAGCATACGAACGATACCGCCCACCCGACCTGGAGGAGGTGAGAGTAGCTGTGTCTAAGCTCAAGTGCATCAAAGCAGCCGGAGCAGACGGCCTAGCTGCCGAACTTTTTAAATCCGCTGGCGATGAGCTGGTTAGGAGCATGCACCAGCTCATCTGCAAGATATGGTCGGAAGAAAGCATGCCCGACGAATGGAACCTCAGCATTGTTTGCCCGATCCTGAAGAAAGGAGACCCTCTGAGTTGTGCCAACTACAGAGGCATAAGTCTTCTTAACATCGCATACAAGATCTTTTCTGCTGTACTGTGTGAACGCCTGAAGCCGTTTGTCAACAATCTTTAGGCCAGGAAAGTCCACCATGGATCAAATATTCACACTGCGGCAGATCTTGGAGAAAACCCAGGAATTCCAAATCGATACACACCACCTCTTCATCGATTTCAAGGCCGCGTATGACAGCATCTATAGAGACGAGCTATATAGCGCAATGTCTAGTTTTGGCATCCCTGCCAAACTCGTCAGTCTGTGCAGGATGACGATGGAAAACTCATGCTGTTCCGTCAAGGTCGGCAAAGACCTCACCGACCCCTTTGATGTCAAAAAAGGATTTAGACAAGGCGACGCGCTGTCATGCGACTTCTTTAACATCATACTTGAGAGAATTGTGCAGAACTCTCGCGCCAACACCAGAGGTACAATCTTTCAAAAGTCCGTTCAACTACTTGCATACGCAGACGACATTGACATAATCGGTAGAACAAAGCTTGATGTCAGTGAAGCCTTCGTGAGTATTGGGACGGAAGCGGCGAATATGGGTTTAGCAGTCAATGAGGGCAAAACCAAGCATATGCTGTCATCAAGAAAAGACACCCAACACCGACGTCTTGGACAAAACATCACCATCGACAGCTATAACTTTGAGGTAGTTAGGGACTTTGTCTACCTGGGTTCCGCTATCAATTTAGACAATGACACCAGCGCTGAAATCAAACGAAGGATAACTCTTGCCAATCGCTGTTTCTTTGGGCTAAGAAGGCAATTGAGTAGCAAAGCCCTCTCTCGAGCAACTAAAGTGTCCATGTATAAGACCCTCATCATCCCAGTCCTGCTTTACGGTGCAGAAGCATGGACCCTGTCAAAGGCGGATGAAAACACTTTAGGCTGCTTCGAGAGGAAAATTCTTCGGACGATTTACGGTCCCGTCTGCATAGACAGAGAGTGGAGGAGGAGATATAACATCGAACTGTACGGGCTGTACAGCGATACCGACCTAGCCAAAAGAGTCAAAACACAACGTCTACGATGGCTGGGTCATCTAGAGCGGATGGACACCAACGCCCCGGCCCGGAAAATCTTCGAATCCACACCGCAAGGACGACGCGGTAGAGGAGCACCGAGACTCAAATGGCGCACGCAAGTGGAAGGGGACCTCAGCCAACTTCGCGTGCGAAACTGGAGACGGCTAGCTAGAGACAGAGCTGGCTGGCGAAGCTTGTTGGCTGAGGCCCAGGTCCACCCCGGACTGTAGCGCCACCTTAAGTAAGTAAGTAAGTTTTTTTTGGGTTGTTGATCTCGCGAAGTAACTGGAATTTCGTAATTTGTCATTGATATATTTCCATTGGTACTTTCCCAATGGTGTTTTTCCATTGGAGGGGAGATTCGATATCGAAATTCGAATGTCGGTTTGCTGTCAGCTGACTGGAAGACAATAAGGTGTGTTCGTTAAGTGAATCAATGGGTCCATTCAGCAACTTCTGCATGTCTTTTCACGTCTTGCGTCGCCACATCACATTATTACTAAATAAAACTTGTACACCACTATTGCACAATTTATTTTTTAAAATACGCAGCCGACCAAAAGTTCTATTAACATTCGTGGCATTCATAATGTGACATTCACATATCGAAGATGGAGTAACCATCGAAACGCGTCAAAACAAATAAAATAGAAATTTTGAATTTTTTTTTTTCAGTTTGTAACAGCCGCTAAAACTTCCAGTAAGGATTTTTAAATTACCCCTGTCCAGGTTGGTGGTAGGTTAGACGACCTCCAAGAGGAGAATACGGGAACGGATTTTTTAGAGCAATGCTGTCCAGGTATTTTAAGCCAAACTTCGTTCAATTTCATTCTAGGTAGGTTTTTAGTAAAGTTCTTGAAGAGTCGTTTGCTAACACCACAGGGTGTTTCTAGCCCTATATGAGTGGTGTGGTGGTGCCCCGACTTTAGCTTATAGTTCTGCTCATTAGTTGCCATCGAAGCCACTGTGGGCTGAAATCCAGTGAATGATGATTAAGTTGTTTTCAACCAGTTCTTGCTTGGCCGTGACGGCAGCATTAGGTCGCACCTATTTGCCTACCTGATCCTAGGCAGTTTTTTTAATACTCTTTAATACTCACTTTTCAATACCCTGGTTTTTAGTCTACAAGTTCTTGGTGAAGCGAACCTAAACTGAAAACAAAAAAGATTTCAATAGAACGACAGTATTTTCTTCTTGGCAAATGCTTTCAAAGACCTTAAATATAGTCTTTTGGCAGAGTTTATTTTTAACGGTCCGTCCAAAAATGGAAAAAGGACCTTTTATGGTATCACTTCGTTGTCTGAGAACGGTGAGTCGTAGAAAGATGAAATTTAGTACACTTATAAAGTCCATGAAAATATGAGAACGCAAGGGCAATTTTTCATATACGCGCATAACGGTAAAATAACAGTTTGAATTTTGGTGGTAAAAAAGACAAGAAATGTTTTGGTTCTTAACTTGAAAATTTTTACAGTTAGAAAAAAAAAAAATCGCCGATACACTAAGCAAATATTGAATTTTCATAATAAAATTGAATTTTTACAAAATACTGAAAAGTCTTTTGAATAAAAAATATGTGCCCGTTTTCAACGTGTATAAGGTCATAACTTTTTAATTACTTCATTAAAAAAGCCGGTATGGGGCAAACATATATAACAGCTTAAGTAAAGGCTTAAATCAAAGTTTGCTTAAACCGTTAAACTGTGACTTTAACGTAGTTCTGAAAAAAAAAATCGTGAAACAAATTTTATCCCCACCACTATCTCCGATGCTGTAAGATGACACACTTGAAAAAGATGACACACAATCATGAATTATTTTTAATTTTCGGGAAATCCTATAGAAATTTTAGAATATTCTGCCGATTCTGAGATTAAGCTCGAAAACTTCAAAAACGTTTCTAAAATAATTTTTCAAAATATTCTGGTAGGTACTTGGCGTATAAAGAGAATTCTAAACTTTTTAAGATCTTTGAAAAATGGTTTAGAAAACAAATTAACAATTCGCCTAAAATAAAGATTAGACCTACAAAAAAAAAAAAATTATAAATAAACTTAAAAATTATTAAAAAATTATAATAATGAAAAAATATTTTTAAGAATTTTTAGCCCGAAAATCGGGCATTTAAAACTCGTACACACAGATCTAATGCTTATATTTTTTTTAAATGGCACTCGAAATGTTATATATAATCAAATAACAAAACAAATAAGTTACCGAGATGCGTTTGAAAAAAGCCATAAAATTGGAAATTGTCATTAAAAAAAAGAAAAACACAAAGTCGCAAAAATTCTAAACAACATTTTATATGACAAAAGAACAATAAATGCAGGAACGCGAAGTCTTCCAAAAAAGCCGACGGACCGCTCCGTGTGTGACTTCATACTTGACGATCTTTGTTTTTAACGCCTGGGGTAGTCGCGACGTTGCTATAAAAAAAAAATAGCAGAAACGCCTAAACTCAATGACTAATGGTAAGTCTCGTAGGGTTTGTCAGACCTTCCGAGGAGGAGAGACCGTAGAAAAACTTGTATTCATCTGACTGGGATTCGAACCGAGGACCTGCGTGTACAGTAGTCCGACAAACTAACCACTGCACCACGACGCACGCCTACTTTTTTTTTATTCCACTCATAAATCTAGAGAATATTTAAAAATATGTGTGTAAATTTGAGGCTATAAATTTGTGAGAACCCTTGTGTCAAACTTAAAGTCAACCTAAGTTTGTCCTCCGGCTTTAACCTTCATTCCTGATAGCGACAATTTTGTGCACAATTTCAAAATGATAAGTCTCAAAGGGTGGGAGACCATAAATTGTCTACATTTAAAATTACATTTCTATTAACAGCTTAAACCTCTCTCTGTTTTGTTTCAGAAACATATCCAAACAATCGAAATCAGTTCAGCATGCCTACAAACCTAGGTCCCCCTAGCTGGACGTAAGCAAAACTTTTTGCAAAATTCTACACGTGTAGATCAATCGATATCATCAAAACAAATACGTAAAAAAAAAACGCTTTAAACACAAACGAAAGACAGGGAAAGAAAAAATCGATAAATTTAACACATTTCGATGGTGAACGCACCTATAATACTAACGCCAACGACACATCCCTTATCGAACGCCACGCTATCGACGAACGTGCCGGTGGAAGCGGATGTAGATGGGGATGTGAGTGCTGTGGCTGTGAGCAGTAATAATTTACTAATTGCCGATAACACATCAAGTGGATTGGCCAACAATGTTGCCGATAACAACTCAAACAACAACACCAACAACGACATACATTCCATGACAACATTAGAAGAGTGCGACGATATCTTGAGCTCTTCCACTTCAGACTGTGTCGGCGGCGACGGCGGGAGTCGCCGTTTGGTCAAAATAAATGACAACGATGACGACGACATTGGCATTGCAAATGTGCCAAGTCCGACCAACGAGCAGAGTACACAGACCGACGATGATGACAATTCATCGGTTTGCTCCTCGACCAACAGTATAAGACACTTGGCCAATAACCACGACGAAATTGGTGAACTCCGGGAGGATGATGAAGTAGACGGGAACCTTTATCGCGACGATAACACGCGCGACGGTGATGAATTACTATTGACTGCTGACAACGATAACGCGACCGGCGCCGAGACCTTAACCATACAGGAGATCGATGCGCAGGACGACGAAGAGGAAACATACTGCGTTGGGCATTTCTATGGGGAGGATGAGGAGGAAATACTTCCCGATGGTGATGGGTTTTATGCCATCGCAAACGATGGTGGTGGAGGTGAACACATCGAAGCAGCTCCCAATGAGAATTTGTCCGCAGCTGTTGGTCTAGAAATTGTCGTTGAATCAGTGGAGGATGATAGTGCAAAGTCAAGCGAGCTGCCCATAACGACGGTGTCGATTCCAGTGCCGACTACCACAAAACCATACACTATCGCTCACCCCATACCGCAGATAAGTGGCATCGCTGGCATGATAGCCCAACAACAGTCATTACCACAAACGCTGCATCGGCAACAGCATCATCAGCCACATCAGCCGACATCAGGAAACCTCCTGCAGCCACTGCACTTGGCAACGCTTGGCGCGCACTCCAGTGTAGTCAACCAGCAAGTTTCGCCCACTGCTGCAGCGTCGGGTGCATCAACTCCCATCCACCACCATCATCATTGCGTGCATCATCCACACATGCATCTGCATTCGCCAGGTCATCAGCCGTCAACAGCTGGTGCAGCAGGGACATTGGCAACGACTGCAGGACACCCCCACACCCACATCTTTCCGTTGCAGGTGATTTCTCTGGCCCAAGCACCCGGCGCAGCAGGGACGGGCGCAGCAACTGCGTGGCCTCTTGTCGAGGCACCCATCTACGTGGATGCAAACGGCGAGTATCGGACCTATTGTCCGGCTCATCCACAAGGACCCCCACCGCGGGAACATCGTGTTTTACTACAATTGGACGCAGGAGTATCCTTGCCTCTGCAAATAGCTGGGAAGAGAAAAGTATTTAGAGGTAAGTTTTGTTTTGGTCCTTTTTTCAACCCTACCACCACCCCATGTTTTAAATACTTGCGTAACGGTTTTCGTGTAAAAAAATAAACGTTTTATTGATCTGCCATTTTTTTTTTATACATTTTTATTCCTTTGATGGGTGAATTATCCTTTTCCGATTGATATTGAATTTGGAAGTGGATTTACGAATGGACTCGGGCGGGAGCTTTGGTTGAATTATGTGCCCGCAATCGGCTGGAGAGAAGTTTTGTTTGCGGGTATGTAATGGACCGGAAACAAGGGTGCGTTAAGTGTGCGGCTACCCTTTTCACACCCAATTGTTGTACGTGCAAACTGCACGCACACACACACACACTTAAATTTTGATGATATTTGGGCTTTTCTATGGTGGGCGTTGGTAATTGAAAAACCCTTTCATCAAACTCTATCGGTATGGTGTGAAAAATTGATGTCATTAAGCTGTCCGTAAGAGACTGCGGCCCTTGGTGCTACTGTGTGATAACTAACAGAAGGTATAATGGGCTGAATATGGTATCGTTGGGCGTATTGTGGTTTTGAATTGACGTGAAGAAGATCTATGGGATATACACATCCTTTGAAAAATCGAACTGTTATTACAGCGGTCGCAGAAAAAAAGGTTAAAAAAGAGGTTTTGAAAAATCTTTTCCGTTTTGGGTTGAATAAGTTAAAGGATATGTGCTTTAGGAAAAAGTATAGCAAACGACTAAACTTAGCGATGAACGGCGTCTTTTTATCGTGGAACAATACCAATCTTTCATAAAACTGCGAATTCCTGCCTAATCAATTTCTTTGAGTAGAATATGATGATTAACCATGCGCCAGTCGCGATTTGAACCCGGGACCTCGTGCACAGTAGTTTTACACACTAACCACGGCACCCTCGGTTATCATTAACGTCACATTAAATATCATAAAATATCGTAATCTGCATGCAAGAAAATTTTCGCAGGAATTTATAATTTAAGCGTGTTTAAAATAGGGCTGCCGCCATCACTTTTCTGGTTGTGATTGATGATGTAGTTCGCCAAACTTTTTAAATCATTTTGACTAGATATACCGTTCGAGTTAGACTAGACGTCGAGTTCTTCCGTTCCTTAGCCTTAATTGTAGAATGGCAAAAGTGCCAGTAATTGCCTTATAACAAATTGTCGATTTGTTTCTACTTCTTAATTGTTTCCATATAAATAATGCCACTCCTGTTGCTCCTTGACGTGACGACAGAAAAGAAACCTAATAAAATAAATTTCAACTTTCAATCTTCCTGCTCACAACCAATAACCTTTGATCTAATGCAGTATAAATCATATCAATCTCAAATCAAAGATTGATCAAAGCATATCATCAAAAAGCAGAAAAAAAAAACGTTTTGAAAAGCCTTCTTCTCCAAACGACCTCCACAAAAACAACCAGTCTCTTTGTTGCGCAGCATTAATAATGCCAAAGTATTTTAGACTCGGTATTACCCAAACCCAAACCCCTTGCGGATATACAATTGATTCATAACTTCAAAATTGCATCTGTGGTCTACTGTTTCGCTGTACGAATTCTGCGTACATTCAGTACTGATGCATAAAACCGCAGAAAAATGGGTGGGTAAGCAAAAAAAAAGCAATACACGACGGGGAAAAACCCCATAGTTCTTCGTTTCGATACCATACTCCAGCCATCACTGTCATCCCCGGCCAACCTTTCGATGCTGGTGTTCGACATTCCATAAAATTTTATGTATTTTTATTGTACTTAATCCGATTATAGGGTAAATCAACATTGATACTAATGTTCGAACACAGTCTATTGGAGTCGTATTTGTTGTCCTGTAAATTTTTAGTTTCCTGACTTGATTCGGTTGGCCTTATCAATTTTTTTAAGTATCAATAGCTTACTCACGAACAACAAAAGCAGTGCTCACATGAGCAACTCTGTTAATTCTCCAAGGTAAAAATGGACAAAACCAATTGAAATGTTTTACTGCTTGCAAGAAATAAAAGAGTTTAAGAGCGGCGTTGAAACATTGAGTTGCCTGTGCTAAAAAAGTAATTTATGACAACAAGCAACTAAAAAATCTGTGGAAAAACATAGATTTAAAAGTTGCCTTCAGTTGGCTTTGTGTTGGTTTCGCATGTGAGCACATTCCCATGCGTGGATATGCGACATAGGAGTAGCGGACTACATAGGACTCAGAAAGGCAATCAAACCGTTGCGTGACTTAAAGTGTCACGTGAGCTATAAACCTTAAGTCGAATAGATTCTCACTGCTAACTTGTTTCATCTCTAACTGAAAACAAGAACAAGTGAGTAAGTGGAAGAGTTTGTCTGTGACAAACTTCTATATACCCGACACTATATATACGCGTGTAACACCAAATCTTATAGTTTCTTGGCCCGAATTCATGTTTTATATGTGTAGGCCACGACCCCAAAATTGGGCACGGGCTAAAAACTAAAATCAATTAATTGTGATTTCGGTAGATTGAGAATTATGAGAAAATACGGTAAAAGCGAATATAATTTCAGGAAAAAAAAAACAGTTTTTTCCTAAAAATGCCGCTTAAAAGTAGGCGGAGCTCAAAACGTTGTATGGGGCACACTTAGCAAATAGTAGTATCTTTAATATTTGTCTTACATTTTTTTTTCGATTTGGACTGAAATTTCCCAGAGGTTTTTAAAGATCTGACATGTTAAAAGTGGGCGTGGTCCACATTTTTGGCGGTTAAATTTTTGCTTTGTTAAAGGTTTTGGGCCAGTATTGTTCAGTACCAAAATTGGAGTTCATATGCCTTGTCTTACTTGACCAAAAGGAATTTTGAAAGAAAATGTGAAATAGAGGTTGTCTCACATTGAAGCCAGTAGTGGGCGTGGCTGTTAGCGGATTAAGCCAATTTTCAGATGTTGTCTGTGCAACAAGAGAACCAAGCCGTGTACCAAGTTTCAGTTCTCTAGCTTGATTTTGAAGACCTAAAACCTTCACACATACAGACAAACAGACGGACATGGCTTAATCGATTCACCTGCCGGTCTCGATCATATCTCTTAAAGGTCTTAAGAGTCTACGATGATTATTTCACTGTATTACAAACTATGCAATAAAATAAATATACCCTCGGTCGGGTATAAAAAGCCATCGAATGTAGTCATTGCGTTGATACTGTGTCATCGCCAGAAAGTGTGCGCCAAAGTTTTTCTCCAATCAGCGATTTCTCCAAAGACGATTGATTGCATGACCCTGATGGTTTTATTGAGGTTAGCTAATAACGCAATGCAAAGTAGCTTTTTACAAGCGCTGAGTGTCAATGCATATTTGAGAAAGCTTTTAGTGTCAATGCTTAGATGAGCATTAACGTTCTCATTGTCATGCAGGCTAACTCATAATTGAGTTTTGATGAGTTGATTAAATCAATTACTTGGGAGATCAAAGTTCTCTTATCTAGAAAATTATCTTTCTAAACTGCTAGAGAGTAGCTATATGACAAACATTTTGATCACGAGGATGTAAAAGCGAGGAATAAGGATCTTGGCGAAAATAAAGTTTCCGTGGGTAGGCGTGACTTAGAACTTTTTAATTCATACATCAGTTTTTTTGTCCAAAAATAGTATTATTTACAGTTTTTTTTTCAACAACTTGTAGAAAAAAGCAGGACTGATCGGTTTTTACCAAAAGTGTGAAGGAAAACAAACAAATGCCACAAAACAAACTGTGTCCTTAACCGGCTTAAAGTGTGTTATATAAAGTAGTTTACGCCACGAACAGAAGAACTGATCTCTCGCTCCTTGTTTGTATGCTGTGTCTTAAAAGATCACTTACATGGAAGACAAAAATCAGTGCCTGTTAAGACACTTACATCCAAGGGTGTACCTAACAAGACGGAGTGGTGGAGCTTGTCCACTTGAACTAGAACGCAATGTCGATTTCGTCCTTGCTTTTTCAAGCCTTCTAGTTTTTTTTTGTATCACTGCCATTCTATAGCTTTAAATATGTTTTCTTACGCTTCCCAGGATTGGACCCCTAAAGTTCAAAATGCATCTTTTGCCATACCCTTAATTCCTTAATTTCCCTAGTGTTGTGAAAGAAGACTGTTTACTGAAGACGTTTGATCGTTTGTAGGATAACTTAACTTTCTCAGTGAATAGATTCACCAACAGTAAGACAAGACAGTTCCAACTAGCAGTGAGACATTCGGAGTAATTCTGGAGAAAGCCAAACACGAAGAACTTACTACAGAAGCTCTTGAAGCTCAAAACACACGTACAGCCTTTATCATAGCGTGAGTTTTGTCACTGATCTTTGACTCACGTTAGTGAGTCTTGTTCTTGTGAATCATGGCAGCCAAGAACATGTCCTTATTCAATCAAGAACTGCAACCATAAGTTATATGTGTGGCAGTATATACGTTTATAATGCATAACCTGGGCAAAAATTTGAGCGTGTGTAGTGTTGCATGGGCTGAAGGGGTTTGGTTAAGGCATGACACCCTCGAATATTGTTAGGTCATTTGATATTAAAGCGTTTTCCCTTTTCGTAGCATTTTCACAGATGTCGATTTTCTTTGTTGTTCCGGAACGGACAGATCTGGCCCTAATTCAAGGCCGTGACAGGCCTTACAGACTTTTGTTTAGAGTCAGCAAAAAAGATATTTACAACGTTGCTTCCCATAATGATTCGCTGAACTTCGGGTAAAGTTCTAGTCGCATTTCGGCATCATAAAATCATTTCAATGTCCCCGTCACGGTATGTGACCTAAGTGATCTCCTCGCTCTGAGCTTGTGAGAAATAGAGCCGTGGTTATTCCGCCACTCATAGAGAAGTATTGAAGCCTAGCCATAATAGGCTTAAGTGCATTCTGAAAGCCCCTCTTAAGCTCATCTAGCTTGGTCGCATTATGGTTAGGCACTTATTGCTAGTAACTTTGGCACCCAACGTGGAACGTATCTATCGAATGAGCACTTAATATGTCAGGTATATACCAAGGAAATAAGCAGCAAGCTATGTGGATATGCAGACGACTGATAACGCCAAATATCAGTGCGGAAAAGACCTTAACACTTGACACAGTATCTCTATCTATGATTGAAGTCTTCTGTTTTCACCCAGCCAACGTTCATCCAAAATATCTTGACAATCGAATCACACAATAGATCAAAACTTTTTGAAATGTTTTTAATTTTACTTAAAATATTTTTAAAAGAATAATAATATTGTGAACTCGGCTAAATTGTCCGGTTCACAGTGGTCTAAATGCCTCCTGAGTTTAGTTTAAAAAATATTTTCTTTTTTTTTGGTTTATAGGGTATCCACTTCATACCTAACTGCGCAATGTAGCTCTTCATTATCGGCTTTTATTTCAATTTTTCTCCCTTCCCATTCGATTCGATTGCAACTGTCAGCCATCCATTCACTGTGCGACCACAAAATACATGAAGTACAAGCGATTACTGGTTAAGGTTTCGCTTTTGCGATATTGTTACGGTATTTATGCGCTCAATTGAATCTCAACGAGAGTGCATTGTTCCTTTATGTTGAAAATTAACAATAAATAAATGCAATGGGACATTTTACAAGCAAAATTGTGTAGGTGGCACCGCTGATAGCGGCGAATTTGTCTTTATTTTCTTTGAAAGTTTATTGGAGTCTTGTGTTTCAGATGAATTTGAGGAAATTAAGCCGAGTTCAATTATTTCCGTTCATAAATATATACTGCATCCAAATAGGATCTGTGAGATTTCCTACAAATTTTTAATGAAGGACTAAGAAGTAACACCTATAATAAGAGGATGTCATTGGTCCATCATAAATGTTTAACATCATTCTATTGTTGCTCCTAGGTTTGAAACTTGTCGTCCCACTTACAGCGCCATCTATTCGACTTCCCCCCTGGTTAATCTATTCTCGTTGTTTTCTATCAAGTAAGTCCCAAATTCCAATTTCCATTTAAAATCCGTGTTCGTTCCTATTTATAAAACGTATCCTATTTCTTCGAAATAAATTACAAGCTGCCTTTTTATAAGGCCTTTTCACCGGACACTAATCCGCGATTAAGACAAGTCTTCCTTAAATCTTCTCTAAATCACGAGATTTGCCACACGAATTTTAAGCTTTTCGTGAAGAGATTAAAAATTAAGTGCTTAATAAATGTTTTCCTCGCATGAATTCTCAAATCAAACGGTACAGAATTCTACGTTGAACTCGTGGAACTCAACGTTGATTCGTTCCGGCGAAACGAATTAAACAAACCTTTTGTTGACAGGGAGGTATCATCAACTCTAGCTTCGTTTATACGCAAAAGTTGAGGGCTTAAGTTGAGCTGTGTTGGAATTTCGACCTAGGTTTTCAACACAAGCAGAAGAAAGTTGAGTTGAGTTGAGTAGTCGAAAAAACAATTAAAAATTGAAACTAAAAGAAGTTAGTATCTGCTTTTGCATTGTTCAAGTTGCAATTATGTCAAACCAACACAAAAAAGCATGCCAGTACCCATAAACTGGCAAATTTGTTTATTTAAAGCTAAATCCTCTGAGTGTAGTTTCAACCTAGGTTTATAGCAAATGCGAATGCGATCAAGTCTACTCGACTCAACTCCAACGCGATCCGCGTATACAAGACGTCGAACCTGGCTTGGAGCTCACTTGAACTGAGCATATAAACGAATCTTCTGTTCTCTTGTATAAATGGATGCACAGAATGGTTGATGCTGTTGATGTGGTTGGGCCTGTCAGAAAAGTTAAATGTTATCACGTGTGCACACTGCAACGGAATGTTGAATCTAAATGTTGATACTGTTGGTTGATAATTTGTCAGATTCAGAAATAATTTAGCTTATTTTTTACCCGAATTGATCGAGAGCCAAAAAAAAAACACACGTTTACAATGAAATGTGCAGAGGACTTAACGATCAGACATTGCCATTTTACAACACAGAATGAATGACATTGATAAACGTCAAAAATTATAATACGTTCAGTTATTCTCCTTTTTGACGGTGGCATTTTGACTTTGGCATTTAATTTTAATCTTCCTACGTTAATGTACGTCTTGGGCACGTTGGAAGCTCCCTATGTTTGATGCTTGCAAATTTCACTTTGAAATGAGACATGTCCGTCCGTCTGCCCGCCTGTTTGCCGGTAGTTTTAAGGACTTAAAATTGGAGCTAGGAGCTTGAAACTTCGTGTCTGAGCTTTCTATGTCCTCAAAAAGTACAAGTGTAAAAATTTTTAAAATCCGCCCACTGACACTCCCACTTTACTTAGTAGCATGCTAATCAATATTTTCGTAGTACGTAACGGGTGATTTTTTAAGAGGTTGAGAACTTTTTTTAAAAAAAAAACACAAAAAATTCGAAAAAATTAATGAAATATTTATTTGATTCGATAGTTTGAACCTTGCAATTTAATGTTTAAAGATAATTTCATGCAAATGTTGACCGCGGCTGCGTCTCAGGTAGCCCATCCGCTGAGTCCAATTTTGGCATACTCTTTCACACATATCGGCCGGTATCTCACGAATGAATGCATGGATGTTGGCTTCCAGTGCGTCAATCGAAGCGGGCTTGTCCCTATAGACATTAGCCTTGACATACCCCCACAAAAAATAATCTAATGGTGTCAAATCGCACGATCTAGGCGGCCAATTGACCGGCCCGAAACGTGAAATTAACTGTTCACCAAACTCGCCTCGCAATTGCGCCATTGTTTCGCGTGCTGTGTGGCATGTGGCACCGTCTTGTTGAAACCACATATCATGCAAGTCAAGAACTTCCATTTCGGGCAAAAAAAAGTTTGTTATCATCGCTCGGTAGCGTTCACCATTGACAGTAACGCTGCGATTCGCATCATCTTTGAAGAAATATGGCCCAATAATGCCGCCGGCCCATAAACCGCACCAAACAGTGGCTTTTTCGGGATGCATTGGTAGCTGTTGCAATGCTTCTGGCTGATCTTCACTCCAAATGCGGCAATTTTGCTTATTTACGTACCCATTCAACCAAAAATAAGCCTCATCGCTGAACACAATTTTTCGATAAAAAAGCGGATCCTCGGCCAGCTTTCCAAGAGCCCATTCACCAAAAATTCGGCGTTGTGGTAGGTCGTAAAACTCAATAATTTGCAAGCGTTGTTCATTTGTAAGACGATCCATGGTTAAATTGCAAACCAAACTGAAGCTGTTTGACAGTGACACAATGTACTAAACACACGTCAGCTGTCAAAACCAGTGTTGCCAAAACCAAACCAGCTAAAAAATCACCCTTTAGAAACTTGATATGCGGTAACCTTTCACAAGTGTATTGTGATTGACATTTAAAAAAAAAAGCGAAGAACACCCCCATGTGGGCGTGGTCGCATTTCATTCGCAGTTTTACAAGTTATATTTGTGTGCAATTTGATTGCTTGTAATCAAGAAAATGCTGCATTATGCGCTTAAACATTTTTGTATACCATGCATTTACTGGAAAAATTTTCGCCACGCCCCCTTTTACTTACTTACTTAGAAAAAAGCTTAATTTTTGATTTAAAAATGCACAAAAACTTCATGTTATTAAAATTATTAACTTGTTATTAAAATGTTATAAAAAATCAATGTTATTAAATAATGGTTGATGCCACGCCCCTTTTTTTATTGAAGTATATTGTCATTTTTGACATATGGTGATTCGGAGCTTGACAAGGGTCAATTGGGATGGGGTATCAAACGATTCGTCTAAACGGATTGTAACCTGCCCACTAGTTTTTTATACAAATGTTCTCTCGGTCTGGTGCAGGTGCATGACAAGAAAAGGCTAACGTAGACTGTCTACGTAGACCCCTAAGTATAAGACGAGAGTTACATCGCTTAGAGCTATCGTTTTAATTAGTCTTAGTAACTTTGTTTTTCCATATGTTAGTGTATAATTTAATAAGTAGAGTTTACGAAAGGACTGACAATATTAAACTTGATTTTGCAACCTTTGTCGCGAGCGTATCTATAACTTGCATACATCGCAAGGAGGAGTTACATGGAAAGTCTCAAAACGTGTCCTCAGTAAATAATGTGAAAAAATTAAAGGTAAATTCTTAGGAAATCAGGCATGAGGTACCATAAGTACTATTTCAGGTACTATATAGGTTTTGAAGGATGGAGGAGTTGAATCGAGGAGGAGGAGGATCGCATTTGTTTCTCGTATTCGAACTAAAAAATTGCTCAGGTTCGAATTTTAATAGCTTCATGTTTCTTTTGTCGGAAGGAAAATGATGTTATAATGATTTTGATGAGTTGACATAGTGTTGACTTTTCAATTTTATTCAACGCCTAAGTTTTACTTAGGATACGCGCCACTTTCGTCTTAAATTACTTCGTCACTTATGCCGATAGCTAAGTAGAACAAACTCACGTAACCTCTATGTCAGTGCAACTCTTAAAGTTCCTTCAAGTACAGGTTGTAGCACTGAAATTCAATTTGGAGCCACACTAACTATTTGGGTGTATTTTCTCGAGCAACAGAACAAACGCAGTCGATATTTGAGATAAGCTCGAAATGCTTTGGTTCTTATGTGATCTACAGACGACTTACGACAGCTGTTGCTCATGAAAGGCATTTAGTAAGACTCAATGCTCCCGAAAACTCTTTCATCGCTGGTGCATGGAGGTAGGAATTTTATTGTAGTATACAACATATCGGTGCGGAGATACAGTAACTTTTCTTGTATGTTATTGTGATTAAGGGACGTTTTAATTAAAAAAAAAGGGTTTGTAACCGTGGCTTACCATGCCCACAAGCAAGTGCACTTTTTCATGTGTATAGGATGGTTTGATACCAGTTGTATTTTTTTTAATTGAGAATCAAAAATACTACCTTAGAATCATTAAAATAATGAAGAAACTATTCGTGTCATTTTTAATGTTGTTATCTGGCTTTCCTGGGATACCTTTGCCTGTTTAAAAGCTACGCCTCTGTTCCTTTTGCTTAGAAAAAATACAGCTTTTATCAACTTTTTCTACCTTGATTGCCTGAATTTCATTAAGGATCCATCATTATACCTAATTGTCTATGTACACATTAATGTATATTTCACTCTATTATAATGTAATTTGTATCGTAATTTAACCATCCTTGTTATACCTTTCATATCGACGAAAAGTACATCGTCATGCTGAGGAATTGAATTAATAATGAATTCCTGAGCTCCAATAAAAATCGTTCGCATAAGAGCAGAGGAGTAGTATCAACTGTTGCGTTTTCACCATCAGCTCTGCCGATGCCGACGACGAAGTACGTGTGTGGGTAGGTTTCCTCGTAGAATAATTTTACAGAAATTTTTTGTTTTTACTTAAAAATGGAAATTTAATATTTTGAAAAGCCAACAGAAAAGATAAATTCAGTCGAAATCGAAGTTGTTTTTTATACAGAGCGGTTCTTAAAATGTCATCGGTGGTGATAAGTTGGCATGGTGAAAACTTCGACGTGGTTGTTTACAATTTGCTTTATTTTCAACTTTACCAAAAGAAAGTCCTTAATAGGTTCAGGAATCTGTTGAATGCAATTAGTGACTGAAAAGTTTAACTTTAATAAAATTTTTTGGGAAAATATTGGGAACAGATGGGGGAAAGTGTCAAATTCTGCCGAGGGAAGCAATTTTCGCTCATCTCAGTTGTCATTAGAATTTTCCCTCCAGCGGAAAAGTACCAGTGCAAAATTTCGAAACCCGAAATTTCTAGAACTTGGTTCATTTTGTAGAATAAGTCGGAAAGCTGATTTTGACTGTTAGATTATGTTGTTTTTAAACCTTTAAATTGAGCAGTGATTGAATTGAAATGAAGAGTTGAATTCTAAGTGGTAAAGTTGAATTAATTGTGGTTTGAACTTCAATGCCAAATGCAAAGTGTCAAATTTGTGTGAATATGGTTCAAATGCTTTTTCGTACTTTTTTCCAAAAGTTTTGTAGCCAAGACTCCAAAAATGAAACTTGGGACAAGTAAATGCTGAGTTTAGAAAGCTTTAGTTTTTTAAAAATAATGTAACATTTTTAAGGAATGATGTGTTGCGAAAAGATGCCGTTTTTAAGGTGTTTTAGGCCATAACTTGTGAACCCCTTGCGCCACAAATTTGATATTGAATACAGTTTCAAAGCAAATAAACTTTAAACAAGGGTTATTCATATTTTTCTGAAAGAGTTCTGATACTGTTTTTTTTTTCAATGCATTCTAAAAAAAAATCTAAGAAACCTGTACGCGAGAGACAAGGGTTGTCTCTGGCGTCGTTTGAGCATCATCAATCACACGCGTCAGAAATTACCCAAAATTAAAAAGAAAACTATAGCGATTTTAAAATATTTAAAAACATAAAAGCATTTTAAACAAAAAAATAAAACATTTAAACGTGTCTTGTATCTTAACGACAACGACGATCTTGTTCAAAATTAATGTTGAACCAAGGAGGTCCATTGTGATACCACTTTGTAGGACCGGAGTAACCAGCCCGAGGACCTAAATTATAGCTACTCGTTTGGTAAGAGGGGTCTAGGTAACCATTGAGGGTGTAAACCTGAGCCAAAGGTCACCAAGCAGTGGTTGATTGGTTGAAGACTTACCCGAAGAGGGTAGTGAAAGCTGGAGGTAACCGTGTCGGTGTGACCCTCTGTCAACAAGATTGAGGGGACCATTGAGAAACTTCCTGGGGAAAGGGTTGTCTCGTGACTTTGGACTTCAGATGGGAATATGCCTTGAGGATGGGAGGGGCGGGGGATTGATATGGACTAAGAGAAGTAACTTGAGGTCGAGGGATAACCTATAAGGTTGTAAGCCCTCGTCAACAAGGAGGTGGAAGGTTAATGAGGACTGGTTCCTTTTTTAGAAAAAGCACGACAAGGACTTCGGTAAATTTGGGTGCCTATTGCTTCTCCATAAAGAATATTCCTCGAAGATGGGAAGCGTGCAGGGGTAACCGAATTCGGTGTGAACCTTTGCCGGCGGTGGAGGTCTTAGGCAAGAAGCTGCTGGGTAACAATCTTTGGTGTATTGCAGGCGTTAGAATTTGGTAGGGGGTGGGAAGGTAGGAGTAATCGAAACGGTATGAACCCGTACTAGTGGGATTACATGTTAGTGATCTCGTAGGGATGGAGGGGCGAGGGCAACCGAAGCGGTATAAGCCCACATCGGTCCAGTCCTATAAGGGAACACCCTGGGCTATGGGGGTGTGGGGGGATGGGGAGAAAGACAATTACTGTGTAGGAATTCTACTATATCATTCCCGGGCGGAATGAGAACACCCCTTAGGTAACTAACCGGG
This sequence comes from Neoascia interrupta, assembly GCA_947623515.1. NCBI lineage: Eukaryota > Metazoa > Arthropoda > Insecta > Diptera > Syrphidae > Neoascia > Neoascia interrupta. The sequence continues at coordinate 198,831,999 of OX392462.1, forward strand.
GATAAGATATTTAGATCTTCTATCTATCTATTGCTCCTTGATTGAGGAGTAGCCTCAAGGATTGGAGAGTGCAGGGAGGTAAGCGCTTTCGACAAAGGCCCTTGCAGGATGATTCTTAGTAAAGATGCTGATGTAGAGTAACCGTTTCGGTGTAAACCCGTACTTCAGGCGAATCAAGTCAGAATTAACCTTTGAGGGGAGGCGGACAATGGGAGAGGTAGGGGCAACCGAAGCGTTATGAATCCATATCAGTGGGGGATATGTACCGGTGTTTCCATAACAGCGGAGAGATGAAGGCAAGTGATGTGGTATGAGCCCTTACCAGGCCAGTCCCGTTGGGAAAACTTGGATGTAGTGGGGGATATTTGGCGCTTCACTGTAGATGCTGTCTCCCCCACACAGACTTTCCATGTGGTGGAGGGATGGTTTGTGCTATTCACAATTAGACGTTTAGCCAGATTAACGCGCAGATAAAGCTCATTATCCTCTTTAAGACTCTTTAAATCAAGTCGTTTTAGATCATCAAAGAAGTATTCCCCTAAAGTTTTCCTTCTCAGGGTCGATGGGGAGGTACACTTACACAGAAGATGAACCATGGTCTCCTCCTTTTCCTCATATCTGCAACTTTTGCAAAAATCGTTAAAGGGAGCAAGAGGTTTTCTGGCATGTCGCCCTACCAGACAGTGGACAGTGAGGACCCCAATTATCTTTCTAAGATTGAGCCTATTAAAGTAAATGAGTCTCTCCGTTTTCCTACGATCGATTGCTGGTCAGATTTGTTTGGAAGAGAGACATCCCTTGACATGTTCTTCCACCTATTGTTTGCCATTGTGATCGATGTCCAGGTTAAACTTTATGAGTTGATGGGTACTGCCGGTTTCGTTGAGTCGGACTTGCAGTTGCCTAGAATACCCCTGTAAAAAATAGCGCTGCAGTCTATTGAGTTGATTTAAAGCCAGGCCGCTGCTTCACGAATAGCTGTTATTAAAGTGCTAGAGTGTAAAAATTTTTGAAATCCCCCCACTTACACGCCCACTTTACTTAATAGCATAAAAAATCAAAGGTGTCGTAGGAAACTAAAGTTTGGTATGCATTATTCTCGCTTAAGTGTATTGTTATTGGCGTTTAAAAAAAAAAGAAAATCCGCCGCATGTGGGCGTGGTCATATTGAATTTGCTATGACCACGATAGAATAGATTGGTATATTTTCTTTAAATCCAAAAAATTTTCACTATAAAATGTTCAGATACGCGTGAAAGCTATCATCTGAAATGTATAAATTATTGCCACGCCCACTTTTGGGGGCGTTTTTAGGTATAAACCAAATTTTTAGTGTGAAAATGCGGAATCAACACGAGTATACTACTTCTGATAAAAAATATTAAAAAAAAACGATGTTATTGAAAAAGGATTGATGCCACGACCCTTTTTTAGGAAAAAGATTCTTAACTGGAAAATTCCAAAAACAATTGAAGTTAATAGAAAGTGAAATTTAACAACCAAGATTTATGACGCAATTCGGAGCTTGACAGTGGTTAATTGGGATGGGGTATCCAACGATTCGCCTAAGCGGATTGTTACCCTCCCACTAGTTTTTATTTAGAGTGAATTTTCAGAAAAATCATGTTTTTCAAGATAAAACGCTTTAAAAGTGGGCATGGTCGATGGTATGGGCAGTTTAATTTTCGTCGTGTAAAAGTTTTTCAGCGCAATTCATCTTATACGACAATTTGTAATCGCCTTGTGTAACTTGGTCAAAAGGTCTTTTTGAGTAAAATTTAAATAAGAAGTTCTCTCACATTGCATTGAAGCCAATAGTAGGCGTGGTCATCGGCGGATTTAACCAATTTTAGCACTTTGTCTGTGCAACATAAGAACCAAATCGTGCTTCAAATTTTTTCTTTCTAGCTTCATTCTGAAGACCAAAAACATTTACACCATGTTCATATACGGGCGAACGGGCGGACATGGCTATATCAATTCACCTGTCGGTCTCGATCATATCTCTAAAGGTCCCAGGGGTTTACGGTGATTATGTGACTATTTTACAAACTATGCATTAAAATCAACATACACTCTGGATCACTAGCTCTACCCCCTTTGCGAGACTTAACATCAATTTTCATAACATTTGTCTTAGCTAGATTCTTGTGCTTAGCCGAGTGTCTGCCGAGTTAAAAATCCCAATAAAATCTCAACTGTCAGCGCCAATTGTTCATAACCATGTAAGGAAGCTACGGGCGTTGTATTCTTTACCTCAACTGGCGCAACAAAGCTCCAAACTCTTTGTCAAAACATCTTCGAATAGTTAAACGAAACACCACAACTTTTTGTTAAAGCTCAAAGGATGGTCGAAGCCGTGCCACAACAATTTCCGCATAACCGCCGCATACCTATTGCTTCACACGATTTTTGAGCTATTTGTCTGAATCAACTCAGCCCTACTCGGTTTTGTTGTACACCTTTTATACACAAGTTCCCGCATAACAATCGGCATTCAGACCTCTACTAAACGACTGATTCGAAATATCCCAGTTTGTGGAAATTTAATTCACTTTGCGAGCACGCCAAACTCACTCGCTAACGAGAATGTACAACAAGAACCCCACCAGTCGTATAACAATGCTCAACGATGCGCAAAGCACACCCACTTCGGAGGGCTTTTCCAAATAGCGCATTCTTATTCCATACATAGATGAGATTCCAGATTACATTCTAGGATCTGGTTTTAAGGGCCTATACCAGCTATATATGATGACGAGCCGAAATTATTCATATGCGGGGATTATGTCCTTTTCTTCACCTGCGGGTCTCTTCACGGCTTATCGTTCAACTTGTGTGTGTGTGTGTGCCGCATATACTTTGTCTCTAAAAAAAGAATGCCGACACAACATCCCGTGAGCGGCTCCTTTCTTTATTGGAATTGGAGTTGGAGCAGCGTTTGAGGAGTTATCCCATACCATAGCCGCACGCTGCTTTGCATTTTTTGTTGTTGTTTGTTGAAAAACGAATAAAAAACAAAAAAAAAATGATGGGCATAAGCATACTACCCGCCACTGCCGCCGCCGAAGCCAGCAACGCAAAGTCACTCATGCCTTGCGGAGAAAGTCGGAAGTTGATTCACTTTTCCGCAGTTGCTTAAAAATTTATTACATGCTTCCCAATCTCAGTCCCAGCACTGGGGTACTGCTGCGGCTGCTTCTGCTGCAGGCTGTTGGCCAGGAGGTGGTGGTTGCTTCATCATTCTGAGGCGCGCAATGTGGTGTGGTGTTTCTAGCTTCTTCTCCGCAAGGAAATTGTGTGCAACATGCGTTGGCCGCACAGATGTGTGTATATGCCTATGAGCATTGGCATAACTCGTCTCCAAACACAACCGGATCTCACTTGGAGACAGCCTATGATGTGCACCATAGAGGCATGTCCTGGGATCTGGCTACACCCTGACGCTGACATTGTCAAGTTGGGGGGAATCTATTTTGAATGCAGAAACCGAACGAATGCTTGTAATCTGAGTAATTTTGGACGTCATCCAACGTAGTAACTGTTGTAATGGCATTACATTTGATGGGTATGAGGGATTCCATTAGCAGTACTAGCACTTCCTTTTTTATGGTCTCCGTGGGAGCTCGTTGCTATCTGCATGCTAGATTGGTTAAGTTTTGTAACGATTCCAGGGTCATAAATAGATGTAACTTATGTACAGAGCAGGTCACAAAAAAGGCGCTCACAAAAGGAAAAGAACATAACTTTACCAGAAATATTTCGCTAGATTTGGGGTTATTTATTCATTGATTTATGTAGTAAGGATCATGTTAACGCCCTGGAAGAACGAGCTGGTGGTAAAAATCATACGAAAAGCGTACACAGTCCCTTGACTTCGTATTGCATGGTACAGTCAAGTAGGAGTATTATACAACCATATCAGCAAAAGACGATATAATAAAATAAACCGGAACTAAAAAAGAGAAACGAAACTCCTTACACTCGCCAGTAAAACAACGTTAAGCCGAGAGTAATTGTGGCCTTACCAGACTTTAGATTCTCCGCACTAATTTTTCTATTTTATTTTCCTGAGATGAATGCCTTTACCAGATGAAGGCTATACCTGATTATATGAAGAGAGGATTCATCGGTCTTAAGACAAAACCTGAATGTAGCGTGCGGCGAGAGGCCGTTACGAAGGTGTTTCTTAAGCTTGAAATTGCTGCTGGAAATTCTAGAAAAGATTTCTTATTTAGATTCCTGGGGGAGAATCCGGATAAGTATTTTTTGGACCCAGGCTTTGTTGGATTCGATTTTTTACTTATCTAAAGCTTAATTTTTAGAAAAGTTTTTGAAGAGTCTGTTAATGACTCCACAAAATGCTCTAGGCCCTATGAGTGTTGTAGTTGCACCGACTTTAGCTAGGGATTCTGTTCGCTCGTTAACGTCAAAGCCGCTATGGGCTTGAGTTCTGTGGAAGATGACTAGATTGTTCTTAGCCAGTTCTTGGATAGCCATATGAATATTTCCATAAAACTCTTCGATTTTATGACAGGTGAGTAAAGCGCCTTCGAGTGGTGTAAAAAGCCCCGGTGTAATTCAGGCAGAACTCTACGCGATTCGAGAACGCGCCAACAAAATCTACATCTCTGGTAACAAAGGCGCAAACATCCATATATATATACACGGACAGTCAAGCAGCTATAAAAGCCCTAAGCGTGCACATCATTGACTCCAAATCAGTCATGCACTGCTTCAATACCCTACAGACCCTTGCACCCTACCCTGTACCCCCAAACTGTGGTTGGTTCTTGGTCAAGAAGATATTTATGGCAATGAGAAAGCTGAAGAAATGCCCAGAAAAGGCTCGGGAATTCCTTTCAAGGGACCTGAAGCTATCTGCCCCAACCCCAAATCGGCGATAAACGAGCTTTTAAAAACTGGGAGCATGCTAGATGCATCTCATATTGGGTGGATACCCCAGGCATATGACAGGCCAAACGGGCTATATAGTCCTTCAAGAAAAATGCCAAAATAAGCCTCAATCTAACCAGGCATGATTTTAAAAACATTGTTTGATACCTTCCAGGACACCACGGGCTAAGATATAACCTTTTTAAAATCAAAATAGTCGACTTTCCAGAATGTCAGCCCTATACGGTTTTAGACGCAACTTATTCTCCAGAGAACAATTGAGTACGGAAGATATTAAGATTTCCTCTGCTAGCAGCGTTATTAAAATCGCACGGAAAGTGGATAACCCCCTAACCTAACTATCCTAACGCTCACAGCACGAAAGATCTGTTTAGGTCGAGGTACCACAGTTCAGAATACGCGAGTCAGGAAAAATAATAAAAACAAGTGGGAAATTGCAACAGTGCGAATGCAAAAGCTTCAGTCTAGGACGGATTGCAAAATACCCGACCATACCAAAGAAAACCGCCACGCCTCCAAAAAGTGGGCGGGATATAAAAATATAACTGTTGAATGCTGTACGGGTGGTTGCATACATTTCGGCCTAAAACTCTGCCTTTTTAACTGAAAAAATCACTTTTCTTAACGCCACGCCCACAAAAGTGGGCGGAGGCACATACTACATATACATGAAAGTTAGAAAATGCCAATATCTACAACTTTTGTCATATAATTTCTAGTCAAATTTCATATATATTGTGAAAAACAGTCATTTTAAGCTAAAATCCCTTAAAAAGTGGGCGTGGTGAATGAAAAGGCCAAACTTTTTTTGGCTACTTCAAAGACAATTACAAGGCAATGTTACATCCCAAAAATGTATGCGCTAGTGCCATTGTAACATAGCTAAAATTTGGAAAAAGTATTTTTTTAAATTAGAGATGGTCGCACATACAGGCCTGTAGTGGGCGTGTCTGTGGGCGGATTCAGCTAATTTTCAAACTTTTCAAATTTAAGCTACCTTAAACTACTTACCCCTACCTTACCTCTACCTTAAAATTTAAGGCCTAAAAGTTGTTTACATACGGACGGACGGACGGACGGATGGCCGCACGGGTGGCCGAACGGGTGGCCGAACGGACGGACATGGCTTAATCGATTCTCCTGTTGGTCCCATTCATATCTCTAAAAGGTCTTAGGGGTCTACGTTGATTATTTCACTGCGTTACAAACTATACATCAAGCTTAATATACTCGAGGTCGGGTATAAAAAAACGCCTTGAGAGAGAGATCATTGGCTATCCGGAAAGATAATTGATGTTTTATCCCAAGGCTTACTGAATACGCCGCTTGAGGCAGTTCTCCATGAGTACCGGCCCGATCAATGTCTCCAATATAGAACCGTTTATGAACCAGGTAAAACCGAAATGCAGTTGGTTTAAATTTTTCCCAAAGAGGGATTTTTATGACGTACTTTTTCTGGAAGCGACAATGTCGAAAGCTATGATGGGCACAAAGCATTTAGATTTAGTGGCCGCCTTTGTAGAAATGAGAGTCTTAGTCACACGATTGGAACAGAGGATGAATGCTCAGTCTTGCTTCCATTAGAATATGTGGTTGAATAAGCTTAAGACCCAGAAAAACATTCATAGCCGCAGTCGAAGTGGAGCGAAGGCAACCCGTTCTAGCTTTTTACCGTGGTGATGCCGAGGCAGAAGCCTTAAAGGCCCAACCATAATAGACTTTGATGAGCTTAAGTAGGCCTTCCGAAATGTCCCATTACACGCGATTCGTATGCCAATGACCATAATGGCCTTATGCTGGGTTTCGTACGGTTTTCGTTAACTTGTGTTGGCTTAAAGTTTTGTTTGTGCTTGTCATTAGTTCACTCATTGTCATATTTAAGCCCATATTTATTTTTAAGCGATTATAGGCAACTCAATCTTTTGGCAGAACTTGAGTGGGATTTTCGTTGTATTTCGACATAAGATTAATTCCTTTTGCCAGCTTTGTAAAGGCTGATTTGATATTCGTATTTTACCGAGGGAAATTTGTGTAATGAGCCCCATTTGTTTGCGCCGACTCTAGACAGATAAAACCTTGTGTTAAGATGGCCTCGGGCAGCCCTTATGGGCGATCCGGAAGAGCCACACAATGTCTGTCTGAGCTCGCAAGAATTTACGAGCCAGGTTTTTGTTTGTTGACTTAGAATGAAAAGTCCTGCCCGCATGGCTATAATGTGGGTCCCACAGCGGCATTAGGAACAGGCTTGTCCATTCCCTCAGCAAATTGTATGGCCAACGTTTATCTAACTTGAACTTAAGGAGTTCTGAATCACTTAGTTGTTATTATTATAGGCCAATGGGAAGAGACAGTAAACCCTATCGAAACTTCGGGTAACCGTTTTTGCATTAAAAATCGCGGTAAGTTCCGAAAAAATCTTTATTCTTTCTATTAATTAGACTTGTTCGTTTTAGATCCGCCATATTCAGGATGCGGTTGTTTACCACACATGAAAGATCTTGGAAGTCAAAGCTTACGCCCCTGACCTTCTTAAGCCCGAGAACTTTTGTCAAGGAACTAGCCCCCAAGTTTCAATTTACTTGGTCGATTTGGAATCAACCCAGATATGCTGGAACCAGGTTAAGTTAGCTAATCCTCACGCTGAAAAGAGAATACACTTCAGGTCCGGCCTTGGCTTACATACCTTAGCTCGAACGTAACTATGGTTAAGGTGGTCGTGTTTACACCAGATTGTTGGTCTGACAATAAAGCCGGATTATTGACCGGCAAATTTACCTCCCATCTTGCTGAAAAGTTTCGACAGACTGGTTGGGTTGCACATGCGTGCACTGTTGTTCTTCGATCACATTCTCTTTTTAGGAAAACAACGCGCAAAATCCTCCCAAAATGCCCTAAAAAACCTTGCAGGCAGGATTAAAAGTCTCAGGACTTAAAGTAGTGCATGTTGGGCATTTTCGTCAATATCGAGGGTGCAATAGCATATAGAATCTGCAACACAGCAAACTCTTCGAATAAACATTGGTTCCTACTGTGGACGAAAGTAAAACTTACGCACAGGGAGCTTATTACTACTAAGAATTTGGCAAGTGTGTGATAACAGGAGTAAAAAGTCGCCGCCACAAGGTGATGTTCTATCTCCATTTTTTTGCTGCATGGTATTGGACTCTCTTCTATCGGCTCTCAGTCCCCCTTGCCAAATTTTTTGCTTTTGATGTAGGGACTGTCTACTCTCATGCGCGGAGATCCTTAGACAACGAGGTCAAGACATTTTAACGAGCACAAGAAGAACAAGAAATATTTTTAGAAAATTCCATACAGTCTGCTTCTTGCAAAGTGGTCCATCGTGCCGGAATCAACAGAGATGGTGACCACAAAAATAACTGAAAATTTAAAAAGTTTTTTCCCAACGTTTTGTCGTTCTTTATTGACATCGTCAGGGGAATTTTTCCTCTTAATCATCGACTAATACTGGTAGTAGTAATTAACCAATAATATTGGTCGTAGTACAATAAAAGTAGAGTCTTAAATGTTCCTTGGTAGTTTTTGTTTAAATTTTTGATTGTTTAATTCATTTTAATTTATTGATTGTAACCAGTCACAAAAGTGCCTTTTAAATTTACTAAACAGACAAAAAATAATTATGCACTAGTAACATTGAGTAACGTAAATAAAGTTTAAACCCCTGAGGATGTCGTAAAGAACGACGAAACGTTGGGAAAAAGTGGAAAAAAAAATAAATTTTTCTTGTTTTTTACATCTATTAACGACCTTAATAGCTGGGACACAATGAGTATCTGTGCCTGTGTCTGTGGCTGTGTCTCGCAGTTCAGCTTACGGGAACACGTATATAGCAACACAATGCGTATCTCGCTGTGTGATTTTAGTTGAAAAATGTGGCTAGACACAGCGACAGACACAGACACAGACACACATTGTACCCGCCTTGTTAAGCCTATCAAAACTTTGGAAAACATGACTTATGATTCAGTTGAGGTCAAAATATTCTCCAGAATCTCAGCGGTGACGTCTTGACGTTTTGCAAAAATTGCTTCATTCGTTTTTATTTATTTCCAAATGTCATTCAATCAAAAGTAAATTTGCCTCAAACGTCAAATTAGATCCCGACGACACATAGTTTCACCTGTCACCATATCTCTATACGTCCAGCCATATCCAAATGGCAGAAAGTCCTTGCCAGACTTAAACCAGATTTCGCAGAAAGTCCTTGCGCTTGAATGGCATTATAAACCTACCGCGAAATGGCATTTGATTTTCTCTTAAATGTCAAATGGTCATGCATCCATTCACAGTTCGCGAACACACCCCAATCAAATCTGGTTGCCAAATCGCCCTCCTTGTCTATTTTTAGACAACTCAGGCAGACTGCAATTACACTCCGCCATCTGTGAAGAAATAAAAACCGTCCCGCTCAGCAGACCTGAGCTGCGGTATGAATACTAGTATATCCCCCATGAATATTATAGAATTATGTATATCCTTTAGCCTAATTTAAAATTGATGCAACCACCAACACTCAAACAATAATAGACGCACACTCGAGATTTTGCCGCACGAATAAACTGACACTGATGACGACGATAATGTTGACGATGATGATGGCGATGGTGTGTTCGTGCCGATGGCGAGGACGATGATGGGCTTTTATTATCTTATGTATGGGCTTTTCGCCTCTCGGTGAACTTATTCAAGTGCTGGTATATGATTGTGTCTGTGCTTGTGTGTGTGCCGTCCTTTTTTCCCCGAAACAATTTAATACAACCTGTTGTTCAGCTGTCAGGAAAATTAAAAAGGACTTAAAGGTTCCAAATTGTGGTTTGATTTGTGGGTATACCTCTGTCTGGATATAATATGGTTGACAGCGTGCCTTGCAGGATATGTGCGGACGTGTGTGTGTTTGTGTGTGCTGTTGCGTGTGACGAAATGTTTTGGTTTTGGTGCGGTTTTTGATTGTTTGGTTTTGTCTACGTGTCAGAAAGGGTTAAAATTCTCGGTGCTCATGTGCCTATTGTGTCATGGGTGATAGTAGCGCCAGGAAATTTCACACTCTGATTGGCATTGTTGTTAATGGCGTGGCTAATCCTTATTAAAGATTTATTATTGACTTATCCTGCCAGGCAGGAAGGCAATTGTGTATTTTGTTGTTAATAGAGAGATTGAGGACCACACAATCTGTAGGCTATTGGAACTGATACGGACGGAAAGGATTCTGTTGTCAGATGCGAGCTGATGGGATTCGTCACAGCTCTTAAAAAAAAGGATTTTTTTTTCTACAAAAAAATTACGTATTTATAAATGCGTGATTAAGGGGTCAAGAGGAGGAAAACTGTGTTGACCAATCTTTGGCGAATTGTTAAGCAAAGCTAATTGTGATAAGTTTTTTAAAAGAACAGAAAAAACAGCCTGCACACCATGTTGTTCATTTTTATCAAACAATTGCAATTGGAGCTGAGGAAAAAAAAAATCTTGGCTAGACTACTTTTGCCAAAAGACTCCTTCGTGAATTCCATAGAAAAAAAGATCTATCGACCTCTTATCCTTAAATTTTTTACCATTTATTTCCACGATTTATAGTGGATCAATAGAATCGTTTTAAAGAGCAGCCTTTTCAAAAGGCCAAAGAGGTGGGAGTATAGGTACCTTGCTTTGCGCATACACCTTGCTTTGCATAACACCTGCTGGCACATTTAGCACCGACGCGACAATCAATCGACAAGTCATTTTCTCCATTGGCAGCGACACCATTGTGCACCATAGCCGAACCCTTTTATAGCCTAAAGCCTATCACACATTGTCGAGATCCGCACACCTTACCGTATACGTAACGTACAACACCCATATTCCATAGCGCGCTCTCGATTGTGTGCGATGGATTCCATTGTGAGTGTGAGTGATTGTTGTTGACTTTTATACACGAACAGAGTTATGAGTGTCATTATGCAATCAATCTCTGAAGCAGCCCCATTTCCTACTTGACGGATTCGAGAATTTGCATACAAAAGATACTCGCGGAGATCTTTTTCTATGGATTTTGTGTTTGTTATGGTATTTTTTTTCTTCTTCGTTCGTGCAACAACCTATTCGCTTCTTCCTTTCTATATTTTCTGCCCGTCTCATAATGTCAATGACTGCGGCATGGCGTCGTCGGTCGTTGGTGGGTCGGTGGTTCAAACACAATACTCGCGTATCCAGTGATCTACTTTCGAAAACTGTGCGATGACAGGCGGGCGGACCACGACGACGCAACGGACCCTTCTCGTCTTATAAAGTAGGTTGCAATGGGATGAAAATGGCTTTTATTGTTTGTGACCATTGAGTTGTTGTGTTGCTGCTTCTTTTGTTGTCCGTTGGGGGGCATATCTGATGTTTTCTTATTTTCCTGCTTTCTACGCGCCATGAACTATCAGCTGAAAGGGTTAGGTTGATGCTGATGTGGTGTAGGTCGTCGGTACTATAGTGTACCTATGGAAAAACAGTCAGGTTACGCCATGCATTAGTTCGCTGAAGAGATAGATGTCTTGTCTTATCCGATTGAAATTGAAGAAAACTTAGACCCTATTGTTGGGGCGGGTCTAACAGCCAAGAGCGGGGAGGTATTCGGTTACACGGAGTCGAATTTCAGAAAGAAATTTGAAGACAATATTTTTTGGACACGGAAGATAAAATCAGATCTTCTTGCATATTTGTTTTTGTAAGCAAAAAACCTCATCATCCAACTTCAATATCTTCTCTGAATCTTTGACAACTTTTTAATCATAAATCAAAAATACAAACATACAAATCAAACATACAATCAAAAAAGAAAGAATCAAAGAGGTTTGAGAAGTTAAAAATGCCTGATCACAATGAAGCTGAAGCTGAAATTAAATTGAACACCTTCACGTATTTTCAGAAGAGCATACATCAAGTAGCTGAAAATTTACGGGACTGGCCAGGCGCAGCATGTTGCAGACGTATACAACGCTCAGCTGATTTTGACAATATTTGTTTCTTTTGTTGGGATTTCTGCTAGTGACACCCTTTTTAACAATTCTTGACATATTGAGCTCCGCAGTTTTATAGTTGATAGTTCAGACAGAAAAATCCTTGGGATAGTTCAGTTTTTAAGCTGTGGAAGAAAAGAGTGTTAGCACCTTTGTTCTTACTCTACAACTCTTTTCCTTCGCAGCTTAAAGGGTTTTCTGCTTTACCCATCAACAATGAAACAGCATAGCTCTTCTAAGGTTGTGTTTATAAAGGAATTCGTTAGCTAAAATCCCAAAGAACAAACCTTGGTCCTTCGAACCGGATCCTGCGCTTGAAGCAGAGATAAACACATCAATACTACGCTACGATCTAACCTATTGATCACAGCTGCCACGAGGCACTCTCACTAAACTATTAAAACAAAAAACAACGCAGTGCGACAGTATTGTTTTCTTTCTCCATCCTCTTGGTGTGCCCTATGTGAACACAACAAGGTAGAACAAGGAAGAACTTCGAAACCATTGATTGGATCAAGGCCAATTTTGGAAAGGACCCGAAAGATCGAACATTATACAATACTTTGAGGTTTGGCTGGAAAAAATCAAACAGAATGTGGAGAAGTTTTAAGGAACTTCACCCAAAGGTCTACAACCTTAAGCTCTATAAGGAAAATTTGACCAGGACTACCAGTAGGATTACAATAAAACAAATGAATTCGATAAAAGAATCTAACGACGCTCAAAAGATCGATACGGTTTAGCCAGCAGCCCACACCAGTCCAAGGCAACCAGGCTACAAAAATGTGCAAATAAGGAGGCTTTACGTCTCAAAAGATTGAAATTTCGACTTTTTAGCGCGGTAAGCCCCTGCAAGCGAATCAAGATGATTTTTTTTTGCAAATGTTTTAATATTTCGTTTTCTAAAATTTGGTCGGCGCAACTTTTGGACTTCCAAAAACCTACTTGTTCGTCCGGAAAACTTTTTCGATGTAACTGACCTATTCCGTCCAGGATCATACGTTCAAAAAGTTTTAGGCCAAGTGCAACGAGGGCAGTAGGATGTTAGCTGTGTGGAGCGTCTACGGTCATGCTTGGCTTGAGAAGCGCAATGATTTTCGATTTCTTGAAGACCTTAGGAGCCCTGGCATCTACTCTGTCGGATGATAGTATCCTGGAAAAGGCCCGGGCAAGGCATCTTCTTTATTTTTGACCACTGTGTGTATATTCCATCTGCGCCGGCTGCAGTTTCAGTTTTTACTAAAAAAAAGTCAGAAAGAATAAGTCAGTTCGGCTGTAGGAAATGTTTGAGTAGTTTGAGAAGGCCGTATGTGGCGTTGTACTTCTTTGCAGTTTTTGAACATTGAGTTTTGCATGTTGATGTGTCTTCTTTATCTATTTCGGCTTCCGACAGTTTGACTACATAATGAGCATTAGCATAGCTACTCTATTCGGATCCATGCTTTTTTTTGCGGGTGGCAGATTTGATGAGCCTAGTTTCCGAAGTAAACTCCATGATCCATTTCGGCTTGAGTGTTTAAAGTCGGCACTGTGGACCTATTCGGCACTGCTCACTTGAATGTTTGAAATCGGCACAGTCGGCACTTCTGCTTCCTATTTTCGTCAAGCAAATTTACCAGAGAAGGTTTTCCATTTTAACGAAAGGGTTCGTACAGTCAATGTCTTCGCTGTTTCTATGAGAAGGTAAGAAGAGGTATGAATCGAATGGTGTCATCGGTTTTTCTGGAAAAAGTTTCCCAATCTGCCTTTTGGAAATTCCTTTTTGCCTTCGGCATCAAGTCAATTATCTATTATTACCCCAAGTAACACAGATGTTCTTGTTATGGCCACTGTGGCCTTTACAGCACCACATCATGAAACCTTAGATTCTTGAAGTTGGTTTTATACAAGTAACGGGGCCCCTTACAAAGGGGCTTGACACTTTATAGAACTTAATTTTGGGTGCGAAAAGGGTTCTACTCCGGGCCCTTATAGAGCTTATTCGACTGTCAAGTGTCAATACATTTCTAAAAGAATCTGTATGTTACATACACATTTTCATGGTGTTCACCTAAAACTTTGTTCACCTATAACATGGTGTGCTTTTGCTTTTTCCTGTGTAAGCTTTGCTATGTTTTTCTTAGTTAGTGAAGACGTTTTTTAAACAAATAACTTCGCTTATGTTAACTTAGGCAAAATTAGTGGTTAAAAAGAGTGTTATGACTAAGCATAAAACAAGGTGCTCCTTTTAACTTCTTCGAATGATTTAATAAATTAGGACGAAGAGGAACTATGCGCTTCTTGAAATATTAAATATAACATAAAATAAAGAATGAAATATGAAGTCTCCACCGGGCACTAATCCCTGATTAATAAAATCTTCTACAAATCACGCGATTTACCCTACAAATTTAAATCCTCTCCTAAATCCCATTCACCCTATTCACAAACCTATTTTCTGCACCTAAGTGACAGTTTGAGAATTCAAAAAGGAGACTGAAACTGTCCCTCTGTACGACAAGTTAACATTTTCTAAAAATGATTTTCTTTGATTTCTACAGCGAAAATCATTTTTCGGTCCTGGAAACCACTCTCTCTCGCCACTCTCTTTTGAGAGCCAAAATGACAGAAACAGAGTGTTCGTGTCAAATCAATCTTATATTTGTCCGGTGGAGCCACTTTGGGATTTGCTTTTAATCGTCTCCCGCTAATCCTCTTTTAATTGCCGGTGGAGACATTGAATAAGGTTTAATGTAGGGCGCACATAACACCATTATAAAACTTTACGTGCTCTGCCTCACCTTTTAGAATCTTTGGGTTCTATGTAGGACTGTCTAACTTTATGTAGAACTATTATAAGGTTGTGTGCTTTTCTGTCAAACATGGCGCTTTTTTTTTTAGGGTTACCATCACTCACTTTTCTCTTATGCTATACGTTCATTTCAGTTCCTTAGTAGGTGGTTTGACCATTTGTAATGACTCACACAGCAAGTTTTAGGAGGGCTGTATTTAAATTTCTTAAAAATGGGCTAATATAAAATTTGAACTGCTGAATCAATAAAGCCTATTCTTTTTCTAGCCAAAAACTGGTTCTAGTTTAAATTCATATCATTATGGCAACCCGGAAGTGCTATATAAGAGTGCAACATAGTGCAATGTGGTACCTCGGATGTGTCAAACTAATAGTGTAAGAAAACAGGTCTAGCAAGGTCTACAGAACCTGCGCTACTTATAGTCTTATAGCTTCAAAGCTAGGAACGTTTATAGCACCACGTTTACGAAAATTATGGAGCTAACAATTTAGGTTTTATAATTATGGTGCTGTAAACGTTTCTGTGACATAAGCTGCGCACCAATGGGATGATAAAGAAACCTTACAAAGCTATTAGTGCTACTTAAGAGAATTTTGAGTGGCTTTTAAGTCCAGTATTCAAAAATCAGTGCTTACGGTTCCAGAGTGTGCCACTTGGAACAGGTCGGTTTTGCCTATTCCAAGTCACCGAAATCGTCTTTGATCTTACGTGATACGCTAAAGATCAGGTCCGGGCTGTAGTCTCTGTTCCATCTAGCTGAATGGAGAGAGCCAATGTCTTCTGCATCGATTATTAAGCGAAATCCATGTGAGTCTTACTTAAGGTGGCGCTACAGTCCGGGGTGGACCTGGGCTTCAGCCAACAAGCTTCGCCAGCCAGCTCTGTCTCTAGCTAGCCGTCTCCAATTTCGTACGCGAAGTTGGCTGAGGTCCCCTTCTACTTGCGTGCGCCACCTGAGTCTCGGTGCTCCTCTACCGCGCCGTCCCTGCGGTGTGGATTCGAAGATTTTCCGGGCCGGGGCGTTGGTGTCCATTCGCTCTAGATGACCCAGCCATCGTAGACGTTGTGTTTTGACTCTTTTGGCTAGGTCGGTATCGCCGTACAGCCCGTACAGTTCGATGTTATATCTCCTCCTCCACTCTCCGTCTATGCAGACGGGACCGTAAATCGTCCAATGAATTTTCCTCTCGAAGCAGCCTAAAGTGTTTTCATCCGCCTTTGACAGGGTCCATGCTTCTGCACCGTAAAGCAGGACTGGGATGATGAGGGTCTTATACATGGACACTTTAGTTGCTCGCGAGGGGGCTTTACTACTCAATTGCCTTCTTAGCCCAAAGAAGCAGCGATTGGCAAGAGTTATCCTTCGTTTGATTTCAGCGCTGGTGTCATTGTCTGAATTGATAGCGGAACCCAGGTAGACAAAGTCCCTCACTACCTCAAAGTTATAGCTGTCGATGGTGATGTTTTGTCCAAGACGTCGTTGTTTCTTGATGACAGCATATACTTGGTTTTGTCCTCATTGACTGCTAAACCCATATTCGCCGCTTTCGTCACAATACTCACAAAGGCTTCACTGACATCACGCTTTGTTCTACCGATTATGTCAATGTCGTCTGCGTATGCGAGTAGTTGAACGGACTTTTGAAAGATTGTACCTCTGGTGTTGGCGCGAGAGTTCTGCACAATTCTCTCAAGTATGATGTTAAAGAAGTCGCATGACAGCGCGTCGCCTTGTCTAAATCCTTTTTTGACATCAAAGGGGTCGGTGAGGTCTTTGCCGACCTTGACGGAACAGCGTGAGTTTTCCATCGTCATCCTGCACAGACTGACGAGTTTGGCAGGGATGCCAAAACTATACATCGCGCTATATAGCTCGTCTCTATAGATGCTGTCATACGCGGCCTTGAAATCGATGAAGAGGTGGTGTGTATCGATTTGGAATTCCTGGGTTTTCTCCAAGATCTGCCGCAGTGTGAATATTTGATCGATGACGGACTTTCCTGGCCTAAAGTCACACTTATATGTGCCTATCAGATTGTTGACAAACGGCTTCAGGCGTTCACACAGTACAGCAGAAAAGATCTTGTATGCGATGTTAAGAAGACTTATGCCTCTATAGTTGGCACAACTAGAGGGTCTCCTTTCTTCAGGATCGGGCAAACAATGCTGAGGTTCCATTCGTCGGGCATGCTTTCTTCCGACCATATCTTGCAGATGAGCTGGTACATGCTCCTAACCAGATCATCGCCAGCGGATTAGTGGAAGAGTCACCCGGAGTCTTTTTTTTAAGAACCACGCAAACACTCTTTGATTTCGCAAAAAACATAAAAATCGCGAGTCTTTCAAATAACGGAGAATAACAGTTCTTAAAAAAAAGACTTCGGGTGTCTCCTCGACTCATACGCCGGCCGGCCTTCGGCCTCACATGCAGGTGCTCAGGATCCATGTGAGTCTGCCCATTCAAATAATTTGTGCCCGTTTTCGTCATCTTCTCTATAGCGCCAAAGATGGTGGTGGCTGTTGAAATCCCCGCAACATGCGTCCAATCTGCATGATTGTTGGAAGTGGAAGGATTTGGTCCGACCTCGTCTTATTTGTGGGCTTGTTGACGTTGATAATGTGCCGATGTACCAATTTTTATGCCGATAAAAGGTTTTTTCCGGAGTCTCTGTACTCGACTACCTCCACGACACAAATGTAGTATCAGAATTTCATCCTTGTTTTAAGCTTGACTGGAGCTTGCGGACAGGAGTGCCAGGCGCCTCTCTTAACGTTGCCAAATTGGCATTCCCAGATTTCTTTGGTTTTTCGAAGGTTTAACTTCACAGTCAAGACTTTTTGTATCTGGTAATCTATAACAGGGTGCTATATGGCGATACCTTTTATACCATCTGTTGTGTATAAAGTTTATAAAATGAATGTGTTATCCACTACTCCAGCGTAGAGCCAAAGTGAGAAATTCAGTTGACAAATCAGTCACCAAAAGCAAAGATGACGAATCAGTGACTAGCTTTTGCCACACGACTTGTCCACGAATTACCTTCTTCAGTAGCTTTTAAGGCGCTAGGAAGTCTAAGAAGCAAGTCCAAAAATGGGTTCCAACTCGACTGTAAAGAGCTATTCACAACTAACGACCACCGCTCACCAACTCTCACATCTCTCTGCCGATATCGTTTTTGCCGCAGTTCCGCATTGTTACCCACAGTCAACTTGTCATACGGGTCAATAGACTTCCCAAGAATAAGTTTGGGGCTTTTGACTTTTCCATACATTTTTGAACCGTGCTTCGAACTCCGATGTTACTGAACTGTTCCACCAGGATTTTTCTTTTAAAACATCCTCAAATATCTTCCACACAAAAACTATGTCACCCGCGCATATACCCCGGGTTAAGGTCTGGCCCATTCACCATTAATAAATTCTCTTTTCCTTTCGCTCGTTAGCTTTTTAGAATCCTACATTCAAGTGAATAAGCCACTACTTGTACCATCCTTGACCTTTTGCTGCTATATTAAATATTTTGTATAATGAAACTGCAACAACCTCCACACGATGCCCCCCATATGATGATGGGCATATTTAACAACCTCTGCTGCCAGTGTCATTGTAGCAAACGTAAACATCCTTTAAAATAACATCACATCAGTATAGAGTAGGTACGTAGTAGCAAAGAGTACTATAAGGAGCAAGCAAAAAAAAAAAAACACGCAAGAGCAGAAATGCATTCAAGTACTGCACTCTTACACTTAAAGGACCTACTATCCAGTAGTTGTCGTCATCAGTGTTGTATAGAGTCCTGGAAAAATGAAAACGGGTATAGGTACGTATATATACAGCGAAAGGACGAAATGGTCTGCGAAATGAGTGAAATGGCTGAAGTTGTCGTAAGCAACTGTAACGAAAATGCACTTTTTATGTTCGCCTTCGCCGAAGTGTCATGTCCTGGCACATACTACGGATATGGGTGTGCGCCAGCAATAAATTTCATTCGAAACTTTTCGACATTTTCGATTAAGGAAAGGTTTTTTTGCTGGTGCGCGGTTGACATATTCAATCTGTGGTGCTTTGCGTGGATTTCTTTGATTGCCACGCCTACTTTTTTGCATTTATTTTTTCTGAGCGGAACAAGATGGGAGTTTTTTAAAGAAGATTTGTTTGGACTCCATTAATTTAAGTAAATATTAACTTAAAACGAAATAAAATGCTGGAAGGGCGGCATGCATTCAGCAAGATTCAGCTCTTCTTTTTTTTACCGTATTGGTGCCAACGCTTGAAACTTGCATTGTATTGAGTAGCTATATTAACTCTCTCTATTATTATTAACTCTCAAACTACCTAACTCCTACTACCTAAAATGAACTAACTCCCACTGAATTTTGTAGTGGGAGTTAGTTCATAAAATTGGGAGTTAGTTCATTGGAACTTAGTTCATATGAACTTAGTCCCACTGCTGGGAATTAGTTAATTTTTTTTGTTAGGAGTTAGTTTATTTCTTGTTGGGCCTTTTCACGTTTTTGTTGGAGGTTGCTACTATCCGATGGAGCACTCAGACACAACTACTGGTCCATTGTACTACCATGCAGACACCTTACAT
Source organism: Neoascia interrupta (assembly GCA_947623515.1). NCBI lineage: Eukaryota > Metazoa > Arthropoda > Insecta > Diptera > Syrphidae > Neoascia > Neoascia interrupta. The sequence goes on from OX392462.1 coordinate 198,851,303, forward strand.
GAATGTATTTAGTTTACCCGTCTTTCGAAGAAAGATGAGAAGGAGCTTCAGTGATGAAGATCTTGGGTGTTCGGCACTCACCACGTCAGCCCCAAAGATCCGCCACCTGATGCGAGCAAAGGCAGGACAACTACAGAGAAAGTGTTCCGCTGTATCGTCGTCCTCTCCACAGGCAAGACAGGTGGTGGTTTCGCTTAGGCCTAACACATTCAAGTGTCTAGCAAAAGCTTGGTGGCCGGTAAGGACGCCTACAAGAAGTCTGCAATCGATTCTCCTAAGAGATAAAAGAAAAGACGCTGACCCCTCGCAGATGTCCGGGCGTAGTCGTTTAGTCTGTCTGCACCCATCGCAGTCACGCCAACGAGCCCTGTGCTCACGAGAAACCCAAGTATCAATGGCAGACGTGACAACAGATACAGGCAGGCCTAAAGCAGGTTCGGGTCCTAAGAAAACCTCTTCTGAGTCATGTCTGGCAAGCTCATCAGAGATCTCATTTCCCTGGATACCAGTGTGACCTGGAACCCAAACAAGATTCACTGCATTTAGCCTTCCGACTAAGCTTAACGAATTCTTGAGTTCGAGCACTATCTTGGACGAGGTAAGAGGGTTGAGCAACGCATTTAGATCGGCTTGGAAACTTGTTGGGACTTAGTTCCTAAAAAAATGGAAAATGGGAGTTGGTTCGTATGATTTAAGTCCCATTTTTATTGGGAATTAGTTTATTGGGAGTTTATTCGTTTGGGAGTTAGTTCGTTGCGCCAAAACAGCCTCGCCAAAACTCGGAGTCTTTGTTTTAAAGAAAACGTTTGGGTGGTTCTTAAAAAAAAGACTCCGGGTGTCTCTTCGACTCATACACCGGCCTCATGTGCAGGTGCTCAGGGCGCCGCTAGGCGGCGTATGTCCGTTTATTCGTTATTTGAAAGTCTCGCGATTTCTAAGTTTTTTGCGAAATCAGAGAGGTGGTTCTTTGAGGTGGTTCTTAATAAAAAAGACTCCGGGTGTCTCTTCGGCCTCACATGCAGGTGCTCAGGGCGCCGAAATAATATCCCACTGCAAAAATGGGAGTTGGTTCATATGAACTAAGTCCCATTTTTGTTGGGAGTTAGTTCATTGGGAGTTAAGTTATTTGGGAGTTAGTTCGTAGGGCCTTAAAAAGATCCTTTGAAAGCAATTTAAGATCATGAAAGTCCCCATTAAATTTTGTAGGAATTTTTTATCTTGATTTCGTAAATGTCGGGCCTTAAAGCATAAGACAAATGTCTCCAATTCCACACGATGGTGCCTGAAATCTTCATAGTTGCACTGATTCTAAAACCAAGATATCACAGCATTCCTTGCCATCATCTCGATTCAGTTCACATTTGTAAATGGCATTGCAAACCTAATTGCTATGGCATCACTCCTCGCAGTTGCACATCACAATCGAGTGGATCTTACGGAATGGGGAAAGTTCATTTAAAGCAAATCGCGCCACAAAATTCCATTCCATTAGCATCTGCCATCAGCTGGGGCCGCAAAATGCCACTCCTCTTGGACCTGGGGGCCCAGTCCCATTGGCAGTAAATACCGCTTTGATGATTCATCTTTGATAGGCATCAGCAGACCGTAGGCCAAAATCCTCCGCATACCTACAAAATTGCGGGAAAAAGTAATTTTTGGCGCGGAATCGGCATTCAAGTCCGATTGAACACCTTTAAACACACTCGCGGAGTATGTATCCCACTCGTCCTCGAACCGAATAGCTACCTACTAACCGCGGCTCACATTCCGGAATTGACGCTCGGATATTGCCATTTCCACACCACCCCCGTTTGTCATGTGGCAGGTGCACTTCGGTGCAACCAGGCTCCAAGTAAAGTGCAAAAACACAAATTTCAATTCCAGGGAAAAACGGGCTGCGCTGAAACGGTCGCGGCGGTCGGCACCGAGGATGATGATGAGCTCATCGACAACAATCCATTGCATGGCTGTGCACAAATTGACCGACTAATTTGCGACTTTAATTCAGTTCCGCAGATAGATTGCACTCGCTACTTGCACATTGTGAAAGTCACACACATGCTCGCATGCCTGCCTACCTCCAATGGAATGCAATCTGCATTTCGATTGCGGGCGGCCGGCAGCTTGGCGAGAGCGGGGAGCAGGCAGCTAGGCATCGGTGATTTCAGCGGAAGCATTTGAGATTGCTCGAGTTAAGTGTGGGCTATTTTACAAACGAATGATTCCTGGAAAATATCTGGAGTACAATTTGGGTCTAAGTATATATTTGAAATAAAACTCGAAACTAGGACATGTGTGTAGGACTTCATCCACTTAATCCAATTGAGTGTATTTCAAGAGGCAATGTGGTTTAGCCTCTCAGAGAGATAGATTCGTTACATTTATTATATGTCTGGAAAAAACAATTGATTTGGATGTGCCCCACAATGGGGCACTTGACGCTTTAAAGTCCTGAGCATCAATGTTTGTTTTAAAAGGCTTTCGCTTCTTAAATTTTCTGATTCTCCTATTGCAATTTTTTGTCCCGTCATCGTCGGGTTAGATAGATTTTTTCTTTTTACGAAGGAGAAATCACTTCCTTATATTTTCGGTGTTCTGTTGTCCCATACCCCAGGTATGCTCAATCATTTTGAGAATTCGAAATTTCGGCCGAATTAGACAGCAAATCTTAAGGGTCATGTGCAATGCAGAGTTTTTTTTTATTGTTTCAAAAACGATATTATTTATTACGACTGAATAAGAAACTGGAAGTCTTGTAAACACAACAAAAGTATTATTTCTATAAAAAGGATTAATGAAAAACAAGAAATACATTTCTTTACAATATTCTGGACCACACAATTTTTTTTTTATTGCAATTACAGCAATTGATGTAAGTTGGAACCTTTAAGACTGCATATTTTTAAAATCTAGACGGTATTTTAGAACGAAAAATTTTAATAAATATTTTAGAATGGAATAGAAAAGTGGGTAAATAAAAAAATAATTCGAAAAAAAAATCCATTGTATTTTCATCATAGTGGAAAAATCCGGCACCACAGTTTGAGCTGTCAAACGGTCGAGCACACCTTGAATTCCTTGTGCCATGTTTTGTTCCCAAAAAAAAAAATCGGGGATCATCTTCCGTCATCAACAATACCCTCTCAAAATTTTGTGTTAAATCAAGACACTTTTCAATCGGGCAAAGACCGTAAACGTTAAAACTCTCGAGACCTGGAAGTCAGACAAATTGAACCAAAAAAAAAATAAGATTCTCGTCAATAGTGCGAAACGCAATTCGTGGCATAGATTTTGCGACAGCATTAAAAATTTTTGTTAATTATAGTTTAAATTTATATAAAATAAATTAAATTTTTTATTTAGGAATTATGCCGACGTCTTGACAATCTGTATTTGCTAGTTGAGCAATTAGCATTAAGTATATCAAACTATTACCAAAAAAAAAAAAAACAATTGCATCGGCCGGGAATCGAACCCGGGCCGCCCGCGTGGCAGGCGAGCATTCTACCACTGAACCACCGATGCTTGATGAAAAAGCTACTCCGAAACAGGAGCGGTTAGTGGTGAGCTGAATCTGATTAGAGCCCAAGGCGAGGGCGATTAGCATAATCTATTTGGAATGCTTTTATCTGAATAATTTAGTGACTTCATGTTTCCAAAAATGTTAATATTTGTTTATATTGTTCTGTGACTCAGGTTTTTGATTTTCTTTCCGTAGTGCTGCCGCATTCATTGAAATGACAACAGCGTTAATGTCTGCTTAGCTTTTGTGTTACACATTGCTTTTAATCTACCGACGCCTGCTAGGTGTACTCTTCTTTCAGCAACAATTCTTGCTGAGAAATTTTAAAATTATTCATGATGTTTCAAAGAAATGTGGCCGTCATATAATTTTTAGCGGTCCGTTCAAAAATCAAAGCACCTTTTGTCAAACCACTTCGTCCCTTTTTGATCGGACCTTTTTTAGTCCTTTCGTCCGCACCTTACACTTTTAAACGGTGAGTCGCAGAAAGAAGAAATTTGGTACTGTTCTGAAATGCGTGAATGAAAATGAGAACGCATACAAGGAAAATGTTTTTATACACTCATAACGGTTAAATTAAATTTTGAGTTGTGATGCTAAAAAAATACTGAAAAGTTTATGAGAAATAAGGACTGGAAAATATGTGCTCAGGCTGCTTTGTGGTTTCCGCATAAAGTTTTTTGGTCCGAATTCATATTATTGTATAGGCCATATTATTTGTATAGGCCACGCCCACAAAAGGGAGCGTGGGCTTAAAATTAAAACAATTTATTTGTAATTTCGTTAAAATCACGAGAAAGTAAAGTAAAAGCGAAAATTATTTCCCCGTTTTTTCCTAAAAACGCCCCCTAAAGGTGGGCGGAGCTCAAAACTTTATATGGAGCAAACTTAGCAAATAGTAATATCTTTAATATTTGTTTATATTATTTTTTTTCGATTTGGAGTAAACTTTCAGAGAAATCGGGTTTTTAAACATCTAACATGTTGAAAGTGGGCATGGTCGATATTGTGGGCGGTCAAATTTTTGCCTTGTTAAAGGCCATGGACCAGGATTGCTCAGTACCAAAAATTGAGCTCCTACGCCATGTCTAACTTGACCAAAAGGAATTTTGATTCCTTGATGAAAAATGTAAAAAGAAAGGTTATCTCACATTGAAGTCAGTAGTCGGCATGGCCATTGATGGATTATTTCATCGTGCAAACTGTACAAACTATGCATTAAAATTAATATACCCTGAGGGATCAGGTATAAAAAGCCTTTTATTTTGAGTCAATCCCTCTTCGATTTTCTTGTTTTTTGAACCCGGAATCTCGTGTATAATAGTGGGACTTGATTACTGCAGCACGGCGCACACAAAATTATTTAATTAACAATAGTTTATCATTTGCCATTTTTTTTTACCGATTAGTTTTATATTCTATGTTTTGTCCAATTACATTGTTATTTTAATTATAATTTCTTTTTAAATGTCAATTTCTGCCAGACAGCAAAAATAGCTGCCATGCGAAAACGATGGTTTATTATCGAAATTCTAGTTCCAAAATTTTACCTTCCTAATTCTGCTTATGAAAATTCTGTTTTAAAAAATTTTTTCCAACCACCCTACCTGCTTACTTTTTACCTTAACTTTACTTCGAAAATAATAAAAAGCAACAGAACTTTTTTGCTTAAGTCAGAATTTAGAAAAGGCAGAATTCTTTGTTAACTTTTTATACTCTTTCATATACTTAATATAAAATATCGTTGAAGTTTAATAAAAAATAGGTACGAAAGCAATAGACCCTTAAATGACCAGAAAATGACAGCTGTATGGCCTTCTAGCTGTGGAGGCACAAATTATAAAGATCGCATTTTAATACCCGACCGAGGGTATATTAATTTTAATGCATAGTTTGTAACGCAGTGAAATAATCACCGTAGACCCCTAAGACCTTTTGGAGATATGAACGAGACCGACAGGTGAGGCGATTAAACCATGTCCGTCCGTCCGTCTGTCCGTCTGTCCGTCTGTCCGTCTGTCCGTCTGTCCGTCTGTCCGTCTGTCCGTCTGTCCGTCTGTCCGTCTGTCCGTCTGTCCGGCTGACCGGCTGTCCGTCTGTCCGTCTGTCCGTCTGTCCGTCTGTCCGTCTGTCCGTCTGTCCGTCTGTCCATCTGTTCGTATGTGTGAATTTTTTAGGTTTTTAAAATTGAGCTAAGACGCTCAAACTTGGAGTATATCTTGGTTCTTATTTCGTACAGACAAAGTGTAAAAATCAGTTAAATCCGCCGACGGCCACGCCCACTACTGGCTTCAATGTAAGACAACCTCTATTTCAAATTTTCTCAAGTTAGACAAGGTGTAGGAGCTCAGATTTTGGTATAGAGAAATAATGGTCCTGAACCTCTAGGAGGGAAAAAATTGGACTGCCCACAATATCGACCATGCCCACTTTTACCATGTTAGATCTTTAAAAGCCGATTTCTCGGAAAGTTTACTCCAAATTAAAAAAAAAAACTTTTATAACAAATATTCTAGATATTACTATTTGCTAGGTTTACTCCATACAAAGTTTTGAGCTCCGCCTACTTTTAAGGGGCGTGTTTGGGAAAAAACTGTTTTTTTGCCATCATTTTCGGGTTCACGCAATTTGTCATGATTCTAACGAAATTGTAATTAATTGATTTTAATTTTTAGCCCAGACCCACTTTTGGAGGCCCATACAAATAATATATGAATTCGGGACAAAAAACATTTAAGATTTGGTGTTACACCGTATATATATTTTTTTTTTTTCGTGGGTAGGAAAAACCTTCATAGGCACTAAGACCGGCCGCGCGTGCTCATAATAGTGTGAGATTCTTACTCACTAAAAAACCTCCCATTTTCCGTCAGACTACGACTAAGTTTCCTTAACACCGTATGTAGGGTCGGGTGTATAGAAGTTTGTCACAGACGAACTCCTGCACTTACTCACTTGTTTTATTATTGATTACTGCTATTCGTACGATATAAGATGTATGGTAAATTAACATGTTCTTATTTAGGCCATAGAGTTCAATTCATCAGCCCTTTTAACTTTGACTATTGCAACATCAGTCTACTTCTAGAAGTGGGATAACAGATTCTCAGTAAGCTTGCTTCGCAAAAGTTTTGCATAGGCATTTAGCCCAAGAAATCCTCATTACAGTTTTAGTGCTTTGATTTGAGGCATTTGCTTTTATGGCTTTGGGAAGAGCTTCGCATGGCTTGTGCCTCATTTCGATAGACATTTCAGACCCATTTCTTTTTCGGAGCCAGAAGAAGTAAAAAAAAAGAAATTCAAAAAGTAGGTAGGTAGGTATATGGTGGCCACATTTCCTTAAAAGGTCGTAAATAATTTCAAAATTTCACAGCATGCCTTGAAAAAGAACATACATACATATGTTTTACACATCAAGCAATGAGCAAAACAAAAGCTAAACATTGAAAATCCGCCAAACATCTGCGTAAGCCACAGCACAATACGAACAAATTTAAATTCTTCGAAGCAGTCAGTAAATTATTCAAAACAAGAGCTAAAATAGATTATGCTAATCGCCCTCGCCTTGGGCTCTAATCAGATTTAGCGCGCCACTAACCGCTCCTGTTTCGGAGTAGCTTTTTCAACAAGCATCGGTGGTTCAGTGGTAGAATGCTCGCCTGCCACGCGGGCGGCCCGGGTTCGATTCCCGGCCGATGCAATAGTTTTTTTTTTCTTCTCATTGCAACATATTTGCAATTCGATAAAAAAAGGTGTATACGATACCTACACAAAAATAACTTTGGTCATACTTAGAAACAAAAAAATCTGCTGGACCAAAAAAAGTAGTTGCATCGGCCGGGAATCGAACCCGGGCCGCCCGCGTGGCAGGCGAGCATTCTACCACTGAACCACCGATGCTTATAACTACTCTTGGCAGAGTTTTTATAAATTAAGGATTACTGGTATTCAGGCGATTCTACAACTTGGAGACGCTCCTGTTTTCTGAATTTCGCATAAATAACTTTGCAACAAACTAACAATTTTCCAATAAATTATCTTTCAATATGACAAAAACCAGATCACCATAGCAGCGGCAGCAGCGAAATTGCAATTTTACGTCTGCATACCCGGGCAATTGATGTGCATTTCTCGATAACTTGATTTCCATTTTGTGTATTTTAGATTTTTCCTAATGGCTGGCTTTTGCTTTTGGCCAAGTATAGACCCATGCGTGGATGTAGGTATTATTTTTTCCCTGATCGTTTGTGCAGACCCGTGCAAAATTTATTGCCTCTGCTTTAACGTTCGGGCACACCGTCGATTCACTTTCAATAAAAATCCATTTGTTCGACTAAGTTGCAAGTAAAAACGCATATATCTATGCAGAGTATTGAGCGGTCCGTCTTTGTGAGTAAATGGGGAACGTTTTTTGTTTACGAATTTAGGCTGTAGATGTGTGAAGAGGCCAGAACTTATCTACCCACCTACTGTGACTTAGTAGAAATTTTGTTCATTTGGGCATATTGGGCATTATGATCCTTTAAGTTGCTCATTTTGGCTTTGGATGCTTGGGAAAATATTCAAAATGTCTCAATAAAAGTGTTGCAAGATTAAACCAAAATTAGACCAAGAACTACACTTGCTTGACGACATAATATGGCCAGAAATGTCTACGAAATTTTTGCCTTAGAAAAGCCTCAAAAAAGTTGAAGTCCTTGTCAAAAGAAACCAGAGTTTTTGAAGGACCGAGTGAAATACGAAAGAAAAAAAAATCCTTGATTCCGAAACTTGACGAACCTCCTCTCTACATGTATAATTTCATATAATTGACGTTTTTTTTTTTTGGTATGTGAATTGCGTGCGCCGCCATCACTGCCGCAACTGCAGACCTTTATTGAATTATGCATTTGGGGCGGTGAACTGACCGGGCGAGTGTGCATTATATCTGTGGCCTTAAAATCGACCGACCAAATTGGGGAAGCCGACAATTAATTTTATTAATTTTTTTTTGTCCATTTTAGCAGTTTAGTGTATAACTACTCGTATTTTCAACCAAGACACAAGGGAAAGGAAAACTGGTCACTGGTTTCGCATAGTTGAATTTCGCTTTAACACTTGATCTTTAGGCCTTAGGCGGAGCCAGAGCTAAAAACTAGTTGGTTTGCACCTAATAAGACCGCTTTGTATAGCCTTTTATATAAACTCATTTACAGCCAATTTAATTTGACCGAGTAATGAGTGTTATTAAAATTTATGAGGCTGAAAATTGTTTTAGTTTTTTTTTTCAAAAACTTATAGTTACAAATTTAGGCACAGTAACAAATGTTGCTCAGTACTTACTTTGCAACACTATGTGCTATGGTTTAACTTCTTAGCCTTTGCCAGGATAACGAGGTTGGTTTGCGGGTGGTATCACCTACCATATCCTCGCTCATAAAAATTGTTTTTGGTCGGCATAAATATTTTTGTGTGCGGTGGTTAAAAAAATGTAAACAATTGAACTAAATGAGATGCAAACAATCCTTTATTGAAACAAGACAATGGTTACTTTACCGTCCCGCTACTGTTTTAAATATCTAAAAGTGTTCAGCGCCAAGAGTTCAAAATAACTCTTATGTCTGGGCAGGTGCACATCGACTTTAACTGTGAAACGAGACAAAAAAGGAACTGCATAGCGAATGAATTGCAAATTGTTATGACATTGAGGGTTTTCCTAAGCGCTCCGACTATATTCGTGATCTATTTGGTCAATAGATTTTGTAGACAGAGACACTAACCGGTTCATGTAAAACTCATTGCACACTCTTATCAAACTGACTATAGAAGAACAAGGAAATCAATGCCCTCTACTCCCCGAACTCGAATGAAACCCCAAACAAATTGGCTACGATAAGAGTTTAGTATAGTAATTAAGTTTATGAATTGTTGATTATAAAAAACAGTTTTGTTGACAAACTTTTAGATTATAGTAAAATTTCCAGCATATACTTGACCGGTGAATGAGTTTGTTCAACTACGCACATTAGACTCAATATAGTATTTCGATTTAATCTTTACTCGATCAAATTTCATTGGAATTTCCTTAGGAACATAGTTTCAGGTGGAGAGGTTATCTGTTCACTATTAAGCACGCATGCAACATAGTTTTATTATAATTAATAATAAATGATGATGCGTAATTTGATGAATGAGTAAATGATGCTCTCAAAATGCTTAAAATTTTCATTATTTTCAGCGTTTTTTTTACTCAAAGCGACGCATGTAGTAAGAACGTTCCGGGGCAAAAAAAATATAGACACATTTAAAAAGGACAAATCTGGAAAAACTTGCCAGCTTGTCAAACCTTGAAAATTTCTTCAAAGGTACAACATTTTCAAAAAAGCGGTTGTGTTCTCTTTCCACCTTAGCTTCGAGTCTTTCAAGTACGATACTGAATTTATTAAATTCAAGGTGCCAAAGCACAAAAAATACGATACGTGCTACAAAAAATGAGGTGGGTACCCACCAATTAAGTAAGAGAGCTCAATTTTGTGGTGGCTTGTACTCATTTTGTACAGGCAAAACATAGAAGGACCAAAAGTCCATTCATCTCTATTGACTTGAATGTAGGACAATCTCGATCTTCAATTTTATTGCAAAGATCACTTGATGAAGTTGTTAGAAGTGTAGGAGGCTTAGCCTGCGAGGAGCGAGGGGACCTCAAAATATTCTCGTTATGGGGGCTAAACCTGAACACAAAACAATTGAGTAATTTTCTGTTCTTATCCGTTATTCAAACGCTTTACTGAAAGTTTCCATTTGGCTGCGGTGATATCTTGAGTCATGAGGGAAACGGCTGGCGCTACGATGAAGAAGAAAACGGAGGATAGCACTTGCCAATCGCTGAATCTTTGGACTTAGAAGTTCTGTGTCACATTTTCTTTCAAAATACCTTTTGGTTAATTTAGACATGGCGTAGAAGCGCAAAATATGGTACTGAGCAGTACTGGCCGAAGGCCTTTCACAAGGCAAAAATTGGACCGCCCACAATATCGACCATGTCCACTTTTAGCATGTTAGATCTTTAAAAACCCAATTTCTCGGAAAGTTTACTGCAAATCGAAAAAAAGCTTTGAGCTCCGCCTACTTTTCAGAAATATTATGATTTATTAATATGATTTATGATTTATTATTACGCCGTTTTTTTTTCTGAAATAATTTTCGCTTTTACCGTATTTTCTCATGGTTCTAACGAAGTCACAAATAATTGATTTTAATTTTAAGTCTATGCCCAATTTCGTGGGCGTGGCATATACGAATAATTTTTGAATTCGGGCCAAAAAACTTAAAGATTTGGTGTTACACGGTATATAGGGTCGGATATATAGAAGTTTGTCACAGGCGAACTCTTGCACTTGCTCACTTGTTTTATTTATAAAGTAACAACAACCGGAAAGCTTATTAAGAATGCTACAAACTTCTAATACAGGCTTTTTCTTACTTATTATTAGCTATGGTTGGAGTTCACCAGCTTTTAAGAACAAGTTCTGTAACGAACATCTTTATACCCGCCCCTTTTTACCGTGTAACACAAAATCAAAAAGTGTTTTGGCCCGAAATCATGTACCGCATTTTAAATATTTGTATTGGTCACGCCCCCAAAAATGGGCGTGTGCTGCAAATTTAAATCAATTGATTTCTATTTTTTTAGAATTATGAGAAAAAGCGTAGAAAGCAAAAATTACTTGTGAAAAAAAAAACAGTTTTTTCCTTAAGAACACCGCCTCTAAAAGTGGGCGTAGCTCAAAACTTTCTATGAAACAAACTTAGCAAATAGTCATATGTTTAATATTTCTAATAGAATTTTTTTTTTTCGATTTGAAGTGGATTTTCCGAGAAAACGGGTTTTTAAAAATCGAACATGTTAAAAGTGAGCGCATGGTCAATGGTATGAATGATCCAATTTTTGCGTTAAGAAAGGATTCTTGCCAATATTGCTCTGTACAAAAATTTGAGTTCCACGCCTTGTAAATATAACTTGACCAAAAGGCATTTGAAAGAAAATGTGAAATAGAGTTTCTCTCACATTGAAGCAAGTAGTAGGAGTAGCCATTGGCGGGTTTAACAAATTTTCATTCTTTGTCTGTGCAACACGCCGTGCATAAAGTTTTAGTTCTCTAGCTTGATTTTGAAGACCTAAAATCTTCGCGCATACAGACGGACGGACGGATATATATGGCTTAATCAATTTACCTGTCGGTCTCGATCATATCTCTAAAAGGTCTTACGGTGATCATTTCACTATTTATATGCTTACTTACTTACTTAAGGTGGCGCTACAGTCCGGGGTGGACCTGGGCCTCAGTCAACAAGCTTCGCCAGCCAGCTCTGTCTCTAGCTAGCCGTCTTCAGTTTCGCACGCGAAGTTGGCTGAGGTCCCCTTCCACTTGCTTGCGCCACCTGAGTCTCTACCGCGCCGTCCCTGCGGTGTGGATTCGAAGATTTTCCGAAGGCCGGGGCGTTGGTGTCCATCCGCTCTAGATGACCCAGCCATCGTAGACGTTGTGTTTTGACTCTTTTGGCTAGGTCGGTATCGCTGTACAGCCCGTACAGTTCGATGTTATATCTCCTCCTCCACTCTCCGTCTATGCAGACGGGACCGTAAATCGTGCGAAGAATTTTCCTCTTGAAGCAGCCTAGAGTGTTTTCATCCGCCTTTGACAGGGTCCATGCTTCTGCACCGTAAAGCAGGGCTGGGATGATGAGGGTCATAAACATGATCACTTTAGTTGCTCGAGAGAGGGCTTTGCTACTCAATTGCCTCCTTAGCCCAAAGAAACAGCGATTGGCAAGAGTTATCCTTCGTTTGATTTCAGCGCTGGTGTCATTGTCTGAATTGATAGCGGAACCCAGGTAGACAAAGTCTCTAACTACCTCAAAATTATAGCTGTCGATTGTGATGTTTTGTCCAAGACGTCGGTGTTGGGTGTCTTTTCTTGATGACAGCATATACTAGGTTTTGCCCTCATTTGCTAAACCCATATTCGCTGCTTCCATCCCAATACTCACGAAGGCTTCACTGACATCACGCTTTGTTCTACCGATTATGTCAATGTCGTCTGCGTATGCGAGTAGTTGAACGGACTTTTGAAAGATTGTACCTCTGGTGTTGGCGCGAAAGTTCTGCACAATTCTCTCAAGTATTATGTTAAAGCAGTCGCATGACAGCGCGTCGCCTTGTCTTAATCCTTTTTTGACACCAAAGGGGTCGGTGAGGTCTTTGCCGACCTTGACGGAACAGCGTGAATTTTCCATCGTCATCCTGCACAGACTGACGAGTTTGGCAGGGATGCCAAAACTAGACATTGCGCTATATAGCTCGTCTCTATAGATGCTGTCATACGCGGCCTTGAAATCGATGAAGAGGTGGTGTGTATCGATTTGGAATTCTTGGGTTTTCTCCATGATCTGCCGCAGTGTGAATATTTAATCGATGGTGGACTTTCCTGGCCTAAAGCCACACTGATATGTGCCTATCAGATTGTTGACAAACGGCTGCAGGCGTTTACACAGTACAACAGAAAAGATCTTGTATGCGATGCTAAGAAGACTTATGGCCCTGTAGTTGGCACAACTCAGAGGGTCTCCTTTCTTCAGGTTTGGCAAACAATGCTGGGATCCATTCGTCGGGCATGCTTTCTTCCGACCGTTTTTTGCAGATGAGCTGGTGCATGCTCCTAACTAGTTCATCGCTAGCGGATTTAAAAAGTTCGGCAGCTAGGCCGTCTGCTCCGGCTGCTTTGTTGCACTTGAGTTTAGACACAGCTACTTTCACCTCCTCCAGGTCGGGTGGGCGGTATCGTTCGTATGCTTCGTCGGTAACGTCTTCGCCCGGGTTGAGTGGTTCTTTCTGCCTGACAGCGGTATTTCGTTCGTCCTCGCCGTTATACAGTCTGCAGAAGTGGTCTTTCCAAATCCTCAGCACCGACTGCGATTCTACAACGATGTTCCCTTGATGGTCCTTACAGGCTTCAGTTCGAAGTTTATACCCTTGGCAGGACCTTTTGATCCTTTGGTTAAACTTTCTAACCTCATTCCTGTTGTAACATCTCTCTATCTCTTCAACCGCGCGCTTCTCGTGCTCTCTCTTTTTCCTTCGGAGAAGCCGGTGTTCCTCTCTCCTCTTCTGCTCGTAGAGCTCGCGAGCAACTTTTTATATGCATTAAAATTAATAAACCCTGAGTCGGGTATAAAAAGGAAACTCTAATCCCTTAAACAGAGGTATCGATTAGTTCGAAATATATCGACAATCGAAGAAGTTAGGTGACGTGATATCTTCTTGAATTAGCACTCTTAGACTTTTCCAGAAAGGTCAAATGTAGGTTTCAGGGTTCGAGGTTGGACTGGAGCTGTTCTATATGTGTTGCTGAAACAGGATGGTTGGAGCGTTCGAGTCCTTCTTCAGATTTTGACTCCTTCTTCAGTCCTTCATCAGATAACAAAATAAGAAAAACTGACATGTAGCTTGAGGCGATAAAAAAGCAAATGCCAGAAGCTTGCAAGACTTAATGCGGACCCGCCAAATGTTACATAATTGGGTTGGAGTCGAACCATGTCATCGAGAAAGAATAACGTGTCGCACCCACACGTAAGGAACTTGTAATCGCTGGTCGCCCAGCTCCGTTCAGGCTTCCAGCTAGGAAATTTTCAAATCTTTTAAATAATGTAACGTCAGTCAGCTAGCCAGGGACCGATAAAATTTATAGTTTGCTGGTTAGGTACTCTCAATTGCTGAAATATTGAACTTGGGTCGATTGTTTTTATTTCTTTGGATAAGATTGTGATTGGTACAAAATTGGTAATTCATCTTGCTAAGTCACTACAATAGATCTGAAAATGCGGTAAGTATCTTACCAACAGTGGTTTCGAATGAAACTTTAAATTGTTTTTAACCATGTGCAAATCAATTTATGCCTCTTATGTATGGGCAGGTGCACCAAAAATTATGTTGTATCGTATAAAAGCTATGTTGTATCAAACTACTCTTTTTGAGTTTAACTTGTTAAACAATATTTTTAAGAAGAGAAGCAGACATATTCTCCCTAGAAAAAATTGTTTCTGATCCACTAACTGGGACTAAAAATATAAATTTCCAAAGCAAAAATTCTCTTGCGTCAAAATATGTTGCATTCAGAAGTCATGTTCATACTGATACACAAGACCATGAATGCGGTAACAGTCCGCTTTTAACAGGCAGCAAGAAATAGGAAAACCACGTAGTTTCTATGATGACCTTTTTGATGACAGCGCACAAAACGTGATGGGATTTGAGAAAGTGATTTAAGGTTAGTAAGGCCGACTAAATATTTTACCAATCTTAGAAAAGGTTACAAAATAACTCTGGATATTGTCTCTTTGCCAACATTCCACAACATAGTCTTTAAAACAGCCCAACAGTTAACCATGAAACTAGATCACCATACGATAAGGAACACACATCAAATGCAGCCATGGATGCAACATACTTTTCTCAACGTGTCTCGGAACAGGTACCTGTACCAAGTTTTCCATCACAGACTGACTCTACAAGGTGTATCTATTTCTCGTTTCCCGACCATATCATTGCCTCCCTAGCGGCAGTATACCTACTTTTAGCTTATGTAATCACTCAGCGCAGATATTGTGTCATAGGGCAGTGCACTTGGCAGTCTTTCTCCTTTGCATCTATAACAGTGCGACGACGACTCCGCTGTGTGTGTATGATGGGGGCACAACCTTAAAATTATGCAGGAAGCAAAACGCCCGACAAAGACTCCAGGGAGGAGAACTTTAAGACTTTTTTGTGAAGACTTTGTGCGATGTGATAGTGTCAAGTGTGAAACTCATGCGAAACTCTGTGCGACAGCGGGAATGGGAACCATAACTTCGACGAAAGACTGACTTGGAGGCGGAGGCCCTCCTACTGTCACTTAATTACGTGAGACCCAAAACCTTTTGTATAACCAAGAGAGAGAAAATTGCTTAAAAGGGAAATAATGCAATTACGTAATAAAAGTTTGTGTACTAGTACTACACTCGAGATGTGCGGGGAGGTAAGGTGCTGCCTGATGCTGGCTGCTGGCTGCCTCCATTAGGCGCGCACAGATATATTGACTGAAAGGGCGACCGCATCAAGGAAACTCTTTACGATTGTAATTTGATACGTGCATTCAGCGAACTTAAACGCGATGACAATAAAGCAGTATATTATCAGAGACCGCAATGAGCGAGGAAATGTTATGAGAAAAATGTCTGTGACACTACCAGGATATAAGACTTAAATTGGGTGTGAGAAAAAAAGCCACAAAAAGAGATTTAGTCTATTTGGGTCCGAGAGACCATCATCCAAAATTCATGGTTATGGAGTTCCTTAGAGCCGCTTATAAAGGTACTAGAAGTCTGCAGGAAGTAGGTCAATTTTCTTTAAGTCCTAGTGTAGACACAGCACTAATTAGGCTGAGGCTCACTTTGTAACTTCATCCTAGGAGCTGTGATGCAATTAGGCGATGAATCCGCTATTACGCATGCATAAGCCATACACCAAAAGCTCTACTTTCGTCCTGTTTTATAAGACCTGGTATGGATTCCCTATCGCGCTACCTACCTGCCACTCAATACTGGGTGTACCATGCCTCCCAAAGTCTACCAACTGTCGTGTCACAAAGAACTTTTCCATCATCTGACAAAAGCCAAAAGAAACTTTTGTTTGTTTAACAGACAGAGCAGTCTTAGCACAGCTTTTAGCATAATATGTTTGCATTCATCCTTCTAGCAAGGCAAACTTTTTTACCCGTAACATTTCAATTTGATAAAAGTTCATAATCCTGTCTTCGAACATTGCCAAATCGCCTTTGTCTTGCTTAACATTAAATGAATTTGTTCATCTGTTTATTCAACCCCTTCTCTCACCAACTCACCTACTTAGTGACGTTAAGCCTGCATAGAGAAGCTGGTGTGAATGATGAGCAACCTGTTGACGAAGTTTTTGGAACAATTTATACCCACCCGAATTTCAGTGAAAAGTTGAGGAGAGCGCATCTGTAACTAGAGCGCATCCTCCGTGTTGAGGGCGGCTGAAACAACCACACAAGGACCTCTTACAAAAGCGACGAAAAAAGAATATGATTGCAGAAAAAAGTTTGACGAGGCTTGAAGCTATATCCATGAGAAGGTGCCTAACCTCCACCCAGTTTCATTCGTGCGTCGTTTGTTCATTCGTCCTGTTTGTCGGTTTCAATACCGACGACTGTCTGCACACATTTCACGTAATACGAGCCTCAAAAAGACATTTTACAAATTACAATCCTCAGGTTGCTCATCAAAGCAACGAGACGAGGAGGTTACGAGAGGTTTTCACCTCTGGAGGTTACACATATCCAGGCTTTTTTTTCGTTACGTCCTTCTTCTTCCTTGCGCCCGTGTCGTTTAGTCCCTCTCTAAGCTTAGTCTGGCTTAGGTTGTCCTTAGGATGTTCTCTGGTTGCGATATAGTCATGACCGCCTTTGGTCGATAGCCAAGTTGGGTGTTGTGTGGTTGCTGGGCGAACTGAAGAAAAGTACCTGCAAACACTCCACATTTCCCGCATAATAAAATATGTCCTTAGGAAGATCTCCGCAAGATTTGTATTTAGACATGTATGAAGGACGCGAACGTGCGATACGAAGACGTCTACCTGTCATTTGGATGGATTAATCATTTTATAGGTTCGCTTCGAGAGAATGGATCCCTATTCTTTTTCATGACATGAATTCGTATCCTAGATATATTTTTTTTTTTTCATTCAGTTTTCCTTGAGGATGTCTTAGAGATTTTTTTTGTGCTACAGAGGGATGTCAAATGGAATAGGTGTGTACGTGATGCTAGAATGAACAAAATATTCATTATTTTAAATTTTTAAATGGCATTGGTGTCGGAGCTATGTGAGAATGAAGGGAACTTGAATTGGTTTTGTGGGAAAGCTTTTAAGCTAATTGTCTCGGATCGAAAACAAGAAGATATTTTAACTAAATTGAGACATTTAAGCTAATCGAACGGTTAATGGGTCAAACCTAAATTGCTTTGTTGTGACGCATATAACCCCCGCTGCGTAAATAAAGTTCGTTTCGGATTACCCCATTGGTGCACAGAATAGTCCGTGATTTTGTTGGCAAACAAAAACATTTTGACCAATGGCCCAATGACCCATGTTGCTTTATGCAACACTAAAATCTTACAGGAATCTGAGAAGCAATATAAGGCCACGTTCTCAATAATCCTTGTATTATTTAAATTGTGTTTATTTAATTTGCACGTCTTTGGTTTTTATTTTTACACAAAAATTAGTGAATCCTACACCAATCATCGGATCGTGATAAAACTTTTGTGCACTCGAACTCACACAATGAATCTTGCATAACAAAAATCTTCATTTTAAAGCAATCTTGGTGCGATAGTAGGGCAGCTCTGGAGCAATAGTTAGGAGGTTATTGAATTGTATACTGTGCCGGTAGCGAAGCGGAAAGGAAGGCTGTACGTAGGTATCTACTTGCGATAATGGCTGTTCCCATGTATAAAAAGGTTTAAGTCTAGCTTCTACCTTTACATATTCGTCATCCTTCTTGCCTTGTACTTGTAGCTCACATGAGAGAGAAGATGACTGCTTGAGAAGAGGACTCGTTAAAGAGGAAGGAAAGTAGTTTTCTAGCTTTGGGAATTAAGAAAGGTTGCCTTTTGAAGGCAATTGATTAGGTTAGCTTAGGATGGGTAACTGACAGCATAAGCCACCAGCTTTCATAGGCCTACGATACGAGGACCCTAAGCATCACCCTTTATAGACATCTAGTAAAAGGTACACATTTTTGTATGTAATATGATACTAAGTGCTAGTTTTTCAGTGCTGAGCCAAGCCCAGCTTAAGCCAAAACCTGTAATCCCGGAACAAAGCGAATCTAGAGTTAACCCAGCGAACAGGTTTTCAGTGCAGAGTTTACACCGTAAGCAAAGTTGTGAAAATTTTCGGATTTAAAATAATTCACTCTCCCCAGTTCTCATTTCACATGACAAAACACAGAAAAGGAAGTTCGAGTCAGTTTAAGATGTCATTTTTCACAGAAACAAGCAAAGCCACTGCTATTTCACACAGAAAAAAAAAATCAAAGAAGTTCATACTGTTCACGAGAATTGATCCGAGATTTACTCAGCAAATTTGGCGAGTTAAGACGAGATTTATCCCGGATCAATATTCATTGAAAATTTATTTTTGGGGTAAATCTCAGTTTAACTCCGAAAATCGGATGATCTCACACTGAAAAACTGGACCGGTTTTTGATCTCACACTGTGAAACTGGCCAACTCACAATACATCTAAAGATATTTGATGTATTGTGAGTTTAAGAGAGAAACTTGGCCCAGGCAGAGTTGATGAGCTAAACAATTTCGAAAAGTTTTTTTGATTTGCTTCTGTTTGTCTATCGATGACCATAACACTGTTGCTGTGGTGCTCAGGCGGATCAAAACTATGCGTCTGCCCGATCATCACTCGTACTTTGACCATGATTAAACCTACCTTTCACCTCCGGAAGTCTGAACAGTGTCTGGTTGTTCAAGGAGTTCAAGGACACCACAATTTCCTGTCCGGCAAGCGTTGGCTCTTCGATTTTAACTATATTCGAGTCTTCTGATGTGTAGTTACGATTGAGCCTCGTTTAGAGAGGCGTTTTTTGGTATAGTTGGTTCAGGCTATCCTTGCACAATATCCTTGCCTTGGTGATAATGGTAGTACTTTTTTTCCCTACGAAATAAAGATCAGACACATCCCAAAGGTCAGACAATGTGAGAAGTCTGTCAGATAGTCTAGATTTAAGTCAGCTCAGCGTCCACTCATTCCCACAAGAAGGGACACCGAGCCCCTTGCAGTGGAGAACGCGGCCAAAGGATATTCCCTGTTATTCCTTATGGACCTTTTTTGCGGAGCTGTCCATACTGAGTAGAAGTTTTTTGTTGACAAGTCTTTACTGTTCGTCGATGAGTCTAAGCTTAGGGTTTGAACTGTCAACAAATGCTAATCTTATAGTCTTAGGTGATCATAAGCGCTCGTAGATGGATTCCGCTCGCCACAGATTTTGGTATTTTTGCCTTCAGCAAGGTGATGTACCAGGTGATGTACCGCCAGTAGCAGGAGTTAGTAAGAATTTATGATCCTTACCTGGCTCACTAGGGACTGACTTGGACGGCGCGCTTTTGGGTTTGCCCATCAGTCTCCTCGTGGCCGCAGGACGTTTGAGGCTTGCGCACTGTCAGATGGCTAAAGGAGGGCTGAGTTCTCGCAATTAGCTGACCTGCGGGACAGTTTGACTGCACTGTTACTGGCAAGGTAGAGGAAGGACCCGCAAATACCTGCGCTAAGGAGCGGTTCACCGGCGAGGAGCCTGTACCAGCAATTTCCCTTGAGAAGGAACGAGGTGCCTGCAATCGTCTGCCTCAGAATCTCTTGTGATACTCCTCTGTTATAATGCATACCTTATCGCTTGCTTTCTTTGGCAGTGGTTTAAAAAAAAAGAATCACTTTTGTCCTCCATTATGTCCGCGATCCCTTGTCCACGTGCTCTGAATCCATTGTTTCCGTTGAGTATTGTAGAGTGTAGTGAGTGATTTTTGCCGCCTAGGTTGTTGCCCGTAGTTGGACCAGCTCCCGCTTTCCGGTGCAAATGCATGGGACTAGATCCACCAGGCCAGTTGAAATAAAAGAACTGTCGGAAGTTGGCCCAGCCGTTTCCGAATGTTTTCGACCCAGCAGTACATGGGCTCTGCTGGAGAACGGCTTTGCACTTCTTTGACGTGCAATTGCAAAGCATATTATTTGAGGCTGTTTCCAGACATTTCACTGCCGAAGAAGCTTCTCAAGGAGCTTATATCATCCTTGAGAAGTTCTTCTGCTCGAAGCATGATCGCTGTTTAGTTTCTCTTCGGTTTAGGGCTTAAGGAGGTCACCTTCCAAACACTCTTCTTTAAGGTTTTTTTTTAGTCTCCTTCAAGACTAAAGTCCTTTTTTTGGAATGAGGATCCCACGAGTAACGCGAAAAGACTATACACTTTAGCCCTGTAGTAAGCGGACAAGGTTAATACAACAAGCCTCGAAAATGTTTAAGAAATGGGCAACGTATAGAGCTGAAATATATAACACAATTTACGACGTAACACAAGTGGCAGAAGGTCCAGTAATGGCGTATTCTACACTGAACTGCCACACCGAGCTGTCAAATAATACGCGGTGTTCGCGGCAATTCCAGCGTGGCGTACACACGTTTAAGTGTCAAATTGTTTTGACTTCATTTTGTTTACTTTTTTTCATTTCGTAGCGCGATTTTGTCGCCGCCGTTTTTTTTGTAATTTTTACTCAAAATAAATTTTGATAGCCTTGAGTTTTATTTGAGATATTTAGTTATTTTTTATCGATTTCACATAATTTCAGTCGCGTTGTTAAAAATCACGAATGAAAATTGAGTCCTAGCGGCACTTCACATACAATCAAAGCTACACCCAGCCTCCACCGTCTGATACGACGGTGTGGAAATTTCGAGTTCGGTGTCGACACCGAACTTATTCGGAGTTCAAAAGAACATTTACATGAGCACGATTCCGTTGAGGTGTACGTGAAAAGAAATTTTTTTTCTGTATTCCACACACAAATCTTAATATTGAATCGCGTTGAGGTAACATTGTTTCTTATAGCTGAATTCTGTATTTTGTGTGTGAGGTTATGTTATTTTATGAGCAATAAACTTAAAAGTAAGGACTTTTTGGATAGATATTTAAAAAAATTGTAAGTGATCTTTTAATATTTTCGCCCTCAGGAAATGACAAAAAACGTATTTTATTCCAAAGTAAAAGCGTCCAAACAGCAACCCAACCGTCAAAGAATTTTAAAAGAAAAATGTTCAGACAGTACCAAAAATCACATTTTAAATTGTATGAATAGAATTGTCATATATTTTCCGGAGGATTGTCATAACAGTAGTAAGAGTGATATACATGGGCTGCAGACCTTTACAGTGTTGCGTCGAAAAAGTCGGCTTCCCCCAGATCGTAGCAGTATAAACATTTTAAAGATTTTTTTAAACATATTAAAACAAGAAAATTTTACAGCAATTAAATCGTTTCGGTTAATATCGCATGAACTTTGTTTATTTGCTTAGGTACATATCTTTTGAAAATTTTACTTTATCAGAAAAGATAAAATTCGACAGAAAATTTTACTTTAAATGATTGTTTATTTTCGTAGTAAGATTACTAAACAGCAATAAATACTATGTTTCCACCGGACACAAATCAACTATTTTAACAAATCTTTAACTAGTCTCCAACAAATTTAAAGATTTAGCTTACAAATTTCAACCCGCTCGCGGCAAGTGATTCTAAAAATTTCTCCTTGACAACGTCCTCTTTTAACCCTTGGTTTTAGGCTTTTTTCGCACACCATTAGAACAGTTTAAGACTAAAAAAAGAAAACAGAAACTGTCCACATAATGATAGATCTGACACAAATTGTTTTTTGTTAGAAGGTTAACAATGAAATTAGTTCTTTTCCCCTGGAAAATGTCATCGTCACTGTGTTTTGACAGCCAAAATTGCTAGTGTTAAGTTTAAATCCTTTGTTGGTACAGTGGAGACACTATGGAATTTATTTCCAATCGTCTCCCGCGAATTGCAGTTTAATGGCCTGTGTAGACATAGTATTAACAGTTTAAAACTCCATGAAAAAATTAAAAAAAAAATTGTTACTAGACATTTGGGACAAATATTAACATTTTATTTAAACAAGCTTTAAAGTAAAACTGATCCAATTGTTACTTGGATTTGTCCAACATCCAAGTATCAATAACAACTTCGGTTGCCAATATTAGCTCAACGTGAGAAGAACACGAAAATTGTAGACTTAATTTCCTGAATTAAAAATAGAACCTGCGTTTCTAAATTTTTTTAAGAGGGGGGTAACGTGTTGGTTATACAAGGAGAATCTACACGAATCGTAGCTCAGAATTTTAATTACAAGAAAATTTCTACAGAAACTAAATTCTCCATTAGTAAAATAAGCTTAAATTGAACTGCTCGAGCATTTTTAAAAAGGGGTTAACGTTTTGGTTTAACCACGCCTTCTCAATAAATTTAAGCCCAATATGAGGATAATAAAAAAAATAATAAGAAAAAAAAAACAATATCAAAAAAGAAGAAATAAGCAAGAAAGTGGTGGGGGGTTGTACACATTCGAAAAAGTCTGAGAAGAGGGCAAAAAGACCAAGCTTGTGCAATAATGTTATCACAGTTCAAACATGGACTTTTTAACAATTGAATACAATCTCTGCGCAAAGGGAACCTCAGACAACTTCGCGTCCAAAACAGAAGACGACTAGCTGGAGACAGGACTGGCTGTGAAGCTTGTTGGCTGAGGCGGAGGTGCCAGGCCAACCCCGGACTGTTGGCCTGGCACCTCCGTAGTAGGTACGTAGTAGGTACGTAAGTCAGTTTCACCTGCAAAAATAAGCACTAAGTCAAAGAATTTGAATTGACCTTAAAGAAAAAGGTAAATTGTAAAAATAAAAACAAAATTGCAGAGACTGATAACATCGTTGTTATGAAAAGGATATATTCAACAAATTTTCTTAAGGAGTTAAACAATAATTGTCAATATGAACGAGTTTGCGATAACTGAACAGCGGAGTAAATCCAAGCAATCGAAGTCACCCAACTAACATTGGAAGCAAAATGAACCCTACACACGACTATAAAAAAGAGAAAGTCATAGAACCGCAATTCGAAAAAATCTTTAGGAGGGGAACAACGTTACGATTAAATTTCAAACGACATAAGGACTCCACCATTTCAATAAACCAGCCAAACATTGAAAACCAAATAATTTGAGGATTCTGAAATACCGACCACAAGAAATGAAGCGAGGGGCAACGTGAGGTTGATAACTTAATTAAGACAAGATTTTTTTTGTAAACGAAGGAACGTATAGCTCATGCCCTTTTCACTCAGTTAAGTTGAACTAAGCTGGTGAAAAGCTGAAAAACTAAGCTGGTTTTACCCACCTTTACTTCAAACTTCGGGTTAGGTAAGGTTGTGCTGTCCTTAAATGACTACTTCTACTCGAATATCGATGTCTCCTAGATGACCAGTAATAATTCAGCAATTTCGGCGCAGCTGTTCCCTGCACCCACTCGCACGTGTCATATCAAATCACACAACTGGGCTGGGTTACTTTAAGACAGCCATTGGCTTGTCCTGTCTGAGAGCTTGTAATTTTTATCGTCCAAGAACTCAAACCCAACGTCCAGTTGCCTTAAAAGAACAACACATGACGCATTGGCTCGACACTCGTTGGTGGCAAGTCATTCCTCAATCTGTCTAGCTTCAGATTTTTCTCAGTAGGTACACAAGCGTCAATTTAAGAGTGCTTTGGCGTAGGTGTGCCACTGGCAATCACTAGACAATTGACTGACTAATATGCAACGGCAACAGTCGATTACGTTTATGCTGTATACGTCTGGCTGTCTAAGCCAGAATGGTCTGGGCACTCAGCCACCCTCATCCTGTTGTGGGGCATAAATTTAATATTTTCATCTTGTCCTCGTTCCAGGTAAGTGGTGAGCTTATTGATTTTTTTCCAGCCCACCCTCGCGTGTGTTGTTCCCTTAATGGGTAAGTGGGCTGAAAACTGTAACACACTACAACATCAAAGCTTTTACACAACTGGATAGGCTGGGGTGGGGGTCTGGCTCTGCAACCTTGGCATAATTCCGATGACAATAAAACAACAAGAGTCTTGTTGTTATGGAATTTATTCTTCTTGCGGCCCAATGACAATCACGTTTCCAGTTTCATCGTTTGTGTAGACAGAATACATATATCTTAGTTTCACTTTAAAAGATGCACAGGCACACCATGTTGGTGTGCTCCGAAATGTATCTATCAAAGTGGATGATGACGCAAGACCGCCAGCCTCCGACGCGATGGGTATTTAAGAAGAGTTATGGGACGAGCGCAAAGTCTTTATAAAAGTTTGTGGGAATCTTGTGGTTGAAAATTTGCGAAAATGCACGTGACCCTTGTTCACCTTTGTTTCGTGGTGCGGTTTGGTGTTCTGCTTAAAATGAGGTTAATTAGTAACTTGTGTGCAAGAAGTCGTGTATCTAAATTTTTCTTTTAAACAAAAATGTTCAGATTAATTGAACGACATCCATCAGAGGCGAGAATGGTAAAACATTTTCAAAAGAAGAGATACTATACTCGTGCACAATCTTATAAGTGGGAAGTACACTCTTTCGAATTTTTATTACTTCGAAGGTAATAATTAAGCCAGGTTTCACGAGCGACGGGCCAGTTTTTGGATACATTGAGTATAATAGCTTGCAGTCAAGGGGTTATTACTAACCCTTGGATGCAAAGGCATATCGCGAGCGAAAGGAAATTTGCAAAAGAACAGAAAATGAAAGAGTGGTACTCGACGTAACACGAAAATTGAGTGGCAAGAGCTGAACATGTAACACCTCGTATTGAAACACTAAAGCTTACTCCCGCAAGTGTTATGCCCTTAAATTTCAAAAGCAGAGTAGAACCAGCAGAGTAGGTACTTAGTTACAGCCTGTCCAGTATTTAAATGTTACCTGGGGAGAACTAGCAGTGAAAGCAAGAAGTTGCATTTTTTACCCAGCTGCTATGCTTTATGATCAACCGACATTAAACTAGTCAACAAATGCCGACCAGGCAGCCCGTGTTTGAATCCTATCTGGCACGTATAGTTTTTGGAGCACCTGCCCAGACATGGGAGTTGCTTTAAGCGAATAATTAAATAAAATAGAGTGGCGCAACAGCTCGAGGTGAACCAGGGCCAACTTCTCAACAATGTATGCTGGTGTGTTAATTTCTTTACATGCAAGGGGACCTACAATTTTTTGCCGAATCCGAACGGCACTTTGAGAAGTTTTTCAAGACAATTAATACTCTCGGAGGGTTTGTCAAAACCTCGCAGTGGTGGGGACCGTGAAAAAGAACAAGTCTTTTTTTTTCCAGGTGACGATGGCAGGATTCGAATCCAGACCTCCGGCGTCCTCCGGCTTTAAGCGAATACATCCCTCTTATTATTTCCATGTTTCGTCCCCTATATTTTTCCCCCCCTAGTATATCAACTCCACTCTACAAATTAACGGCTGAATAGAGTTACCAGCTGCACCAAAGTCCCACTCCCATCTCGGTAGCTTAAAACCTGTATCTCGGCAAAAACCAACAACCAACATAACGTCTGCCGAATACGGAACTGCGCAGCTTATTCGTAAAGAGACTATAGAAAGCTCCTAAATTGGTTCTTAGGAAGTTTTTTTTATAGACTCTTAACCTGCTTTAATTCTTAAACCTGATGCCTAACTGCACTGAGACTAAGGCGGGGACCTTTCTTCTCCTATAGACACTCACTTTGGCATCAGTGGCTACTTTAGATCCAAAGAAAAGACCGCAGCTAAGCTGGAATTTTGCATCCAGAGTGGTGACTCATGACGCTATAAAATATGCAATTTTAGTTTTTGAAAGTTTCGAGTCCACTGGTCCAAGTAATAAGGTTAAGGTTATTACTTGGACTTCATATCCATCCTTTAGCGCATGGTTTAAGTTCATGCCAAAGCCTTGAAAGCCTGACTTTAGTCTGGCCATAAGTCTGACTTACTTACTTACTTACTTAAGATGGCGCCACAGTCCGGGGTGGACCTGGGCCTCAGCAAACAAGCTCCGCCAGCCAACTCTGTCTCTAGCTAGCCGTCTCCAGTTTCTCACGCTTAGTTGGCTGAGGTCCCCTTCCACTTGCTTCCCGCACCTGCGGTGTGGATTCGAAGATTTTCCGGGCCGGGGCGTTGGTTTCCATCCGCTCTAGATGACCCAGCCATCGTAGACGTTGTGTTTTGACTCTTTTGGCTAGGTCGGTATCGCTGTACAGCCCGTACAGGTCGATGTTATATCGCCTCCTTCACTCTCCGTCTATGCAGACGGGACCGTAAATCGTCCGAAGAATTTTTCTCTCGAAGCAGCCTAAAGTGTTTTCATCCACCTTTGACAGGGTCCATGCTTCTTCACCGTAAAGCAGGACTGGGATGATGAGGGTCTTATACATGGACACTTTAGTTGCTCGAGAGAGGGCTTTGCTACTAAATTGCCTTCTTAGCCCAAAGAAAGAGCGATTGGCAAGAGTTATCCTTCGTTTGATTTCAGCGCTGGTATCATTGTCAGAATTGATAGCGGAACCCAGGTAGGCAAAGTCCCTAAATACCTGAAAGCTATAGCTGTCGATGGTGATGTTTTGTCCAAGGCGTCGGTGTTGGGTGTCTTTTCTTGATGACAGCATATACTTGGTTTTGCCCTCGTTTACTGCTAAACCCATATTCGCCGCTTCCGTCCCAATACTCACGAAGGCTTCACTGACATCACGCTTTGTTCTACCGACAATGTCAATGTCGTCTGCATGTGCGAGTAGTTGAACGGACTTTTGAAAGATTGTACCTTTGGTGTTGGCGCGAGAGTTCTGCACAATTCTCTCAAGTATGATGTTAAAGAAGTCGCATGACAGCCCGTCGCCTTGTCTAAATCCTTTTTTGATATCAAGGGGGGTCGGTATAAGTCTGACTTGCTTCTTGCTTAAAAGTTTGGAGAAACTGGTTAAACTCCGAGTGTTCAAGGTTCGTCTTCGATACTCTATCTGAGATGCAATATGTTTGTCAGCGCAGAAAATCCTAGGAAACAGCGCTAAAAAATCTTTTTGGTAGGATTAAATGTGCTTTTGACCGAATTCGATATTGAGGATTACTGAAGCAGATTATAGTGAGTTCGTCATAACTGAGGTAAGTGGTAGCCGCCCGCAAGATATTCTGTTCTATCTACGCTTTTATGGTGCATGCGGTTGTAGACTCTGTGCTATCGGTTCTCAACCTTCCTACGAAATCTTCACACAAGTCTACGCAGATGATGTCTTCGTTCCTTCTGTCGGCTCAAACTTAGACTATCTCCCAAAGCTCAGGTCTAGAGTAAGGAAACTTTTCAACAGAGCATAACGCTATGGTGACTGGCAGATCTGCTTTTGTGCTCTCACCAACTACAAAAATGAAGTGAAAAAGCCCCAAAAAGAATGATTCAGACGTTTCTGCGAAGACATATCTGATATACTTTCCAGTTGCCGTCTCTACAAGGTTCTTGTCGAAAACATACGTTCGACAAAAAATATGAAAGAAAAAACCTTTGAACTCTTTTCTGGATCAAAAATCATGGATCCTCTCACAATAAGCCTTTTTTCCCGAATTGAGGCAACGAGGGAAGACGAATTCGTGAGCAAAATTTACACTCTAAAGTCATTCAAGGCAGCAAGAGAGGGCATATTGCCGTCCTGTCACAGGAGGAAAAACTCGTTGATAGACATATACGGGACACCACACAGGACTGGGGAGTTCTTCTCTTAGCAAGGCTCAACATATGCCTATCATACGCCTATGGGAAAAACACTTAGTCTCAACAACTTAGTTACCAAAATTGAAGACTCCATCAATCGCAAGGAAATCTTTATCTGAAATCAAAATCTGATATTGAAGAAAGCCTTAACAATTCATGTTTTGAGCCAAGCAACATGAATCTATCTCCAATCCCATGAGGTCTAATACCTTGACGAACCCGCGCAGGACTAATTTAAAAATCCTCACTGGAATTTTCAGCGGTCATTGCAAACTGGAGAAACATTTTCATGGCATCTGCCTTTGACCGGACGCCACATGCAGTCTTTGTCTTAAGAGTGATGAGTCCTATGTATAAACATAATCATGGAATACCCGGCCCTCTTGCGCCTGAGAAAGAATATCCTCAGAAATAATTCCTTCGACAATCCTGGCTGATGTCTCTCCAGGGACGATCCTTGTCTTCTTGACTGCCCCCGGAGTGGAAAGCGGCTCTAGGCTTCTTTTTAAGGGACCACAGTGCCAGAGCCCCAGAAAGGCTATCTCACTTACAATCTAGTCAAATTTATTCTAGACTGTCTGCTCTCCAGGCGCAAAGATCGCTAGACTTGATCGATGACTGGTGATTTTCAGTGAATCAAGCTACGGTTGTTGTCTTTACGAGAAGCAGAAATGTAACTGGTCTGACTCAACTCGTGCTTAAAGGTGCCAACACAATTTTAATCTCCAATGAAGCCAAACCTGGGAGTGATCCTCTATAGAAAACTTGTTTGGCCTAAGCATGTTGAATCCAAAACTGAAGAAGCACTATCCACATTCTGGCAGTGTAGAGGCGAGACATGTGATTATCTCCGAAAAGAGTCCTCTGGAGCTGTACGGGCATGGTAAGACCACTCATCTCATACGGATCAGTTGTTTGGTGGAACAGGCTTTCGCAGAAACGTCTAACTACTTCGTTTCCAAATTCCGAAGAACGTCGTGTCTTGCCTGCACAGGGAAGAACGACGTGTCTTGCCTGCACAGGGAAGCACGCCGGACTCTCTTGACTTTCTTGATGCTTTGATGAACCTCCCTCCCTTTATATAATTATCATAAAGTGTACCTACGCTGAAAACTATCTTACGCTTAAAGAAAGGTGGCTTCTGATACCACTCGAATTTTAAAAAAAATAGTCCGATACGTGTGCTTGGACCCCTGCCTGGATGGATATGGCCTCTGACG
This sequence comes from Neoascia interrupta, assembly GCA_947623515.1. Lineage (NCBI taxonomy): Eukaryota > Metazoa > Arthropoda > Insecta > Diptera > Syrphidae > Neoascia > Neoascia interrupta. Next base: position 198,880,508 of record OX392462.1, read on the forward strand.
AAATGGTACCAGAAATCCTTTTGCGACAAAACTACCACAGCGACTGTCCTCAGGCAATGAAATCACTTCAGGGCAGACTCCAAGCGAGGGAAAGAATGTCATCGTATTTTTAATGATGGCTCCAATACCGCATAGGAGTGCTGGAGTCCTTGTGGAAAGCGAGAACAATAGACTCCATTATCCCTTAGTTAAAAATGCGTCTGTCTTTTAAGCGGAAGTTTTTCGCTATCTTCATAGCTATGTGCTATATTGTGACTAACAGGTGGAGGGCAAGAAGCTTCTCAACCCTAAAAAAGCTCCCCAACCCTCGGCAAAGATCGTGCACTAACTCAACATTCAACAATCAAAGCTCAACTCAACGTTGAACTTTGTCGGAAGTTAGGCAAAGTAAGGCAAATTAGGCAACATGATCTGGGTCTCCCTGATCTGCTGTCACGTCGGTCATTGATTGATCAGGCTTTGCTCATGATCACAGAGCTCGTTGGCTTAACTACGCCCGGGCATCTGCAAGGGGTCAGCGTCCTTCGTTCTTTCTCTCAGGAGAAGCAACTGCAGCCTTTTGTAGGCGTCTTACGGGTCACCCAAGCCTTTATCCTTGAATGTGTTAGGCTTGAGCCAAACCAACACCTGGCCTGTCGGTGGAGAGGTCAACGATATAGAGAAACACTTCTTTCGTAGTTTTCCTGCCGTGTTGTTTGCATCAGGCTGCCGCAGAAAAAAAAGCGACACACACATAAATTCAGCATCAAATTCAGCATCCTCCAAAACAGCAAAACCTGTCATCTCTACATTTATTATGATTTTAATTGCTTTCATACAGCTGGTCCCCTTCCATTATCCTTTCCTCATCTTCGAGAAAATGTTATGTGCGCAACCGTCTTCATTGCAATTTACAATCTGCATTCAAACGCCGAGCCCGAAAAAACAAAATGTCAGTGACTCATCATCATCCTGCGAAATAGATATGCTATGCACAAGGCAAATGTCATTCCTCTCTGTGTCTTTGGCCGAAATGAAAATTGGGAGCCAAAATCAAGTCTATGTACTATGAGACTTTTCAACTATGGCCATTCAAAAGGACTCTGTGTATGCACGTCCCTAACCCCAGTTGCATTATTCCTATACGCCCAATCCCCAACGAATAAATGTAAAATTCAAAGTTGGGACATTTTGTTAAACATCTTCGAAGACAACTTGGATCTACTTGTGCTTTCCGTTCATTTCGACGCAAAAAAAGGACGAAACTCGCCAAGAAAATATGTCTCCTTAATGTGGAGAGATATGAAGCACTTAGAAGTGAAAATGTAAAAAAAAGACGAAGAGAAAAACGCAACTATGCTGCAAATGAAGGGACACCATGTCCTTTTTTTCGAAAAAAGCATCCCCGTTTTTTTTTTTTGCACAGATCTGCCTTGCGGGCCCAAAGCATGTTGCAAAAGAATTTCAAGTTGGCTGCATGCCACAAATTTCTATCTCCAAAGGGAATGAGGGGCTTAACAATTTATTTTTATTTACTAGAATGCATAACTTTTGGGAACATTTTTTTTCGTGTAAGTTTTTCTTTTGCTAGGGATTTTCCGGAGGGAAATTAGGTTGCATGGTAGAGAAAATATTGTTCTGGGATCCGAATCTATGGTGGCATTCAAAGGATGTATGGAGTGTATCTCGTCGACTAAGTTATGACCGTGAATTTAAAGTTTTCAATTTTTTGGCTTACAGAAATGTCCATAGAATAATGAGCTTGTAGGGTAGATACGTACAAATATGTGTGTGTGTGAAAAATACATCTGCATGTAATTTTATCAGACCAATATAATAGCCTTAATGGTTTTTGAGAGTTTGGGGATGTAGGCATTTTAGGGAATGTAACTGACACTGATTGGAAGATAGAGTTGATTGAATTCAGGAATAATTCCAAGTCAATCAATGGTGTCCTTTGTGCAGTAGGTATATAGATTTGTGTGGGTGTCTTTTGGTCAATGCTTTCAATGCAATACTAATGGTAGACATGCTTAATGTGTACGAAGGAGTCTACAAGAGGATCTGGGGAGGCTATGGCTCATTGTTGTGGCATTAAAAGAAGTTAATCCTGTCTAAGATGTTAAGCATAGGCTCAACAAGTCCGAATTGGAGCTTTTGCATGGAATCGAATACTGAATGAAAATGATCAAAGAAATCACCTTTTAATTTGGGTATTTTGCGTCGAATTTTTGTTTTATTTGAAAGCAGAAGTTTTAAGAAGATTTAATAGGTTAAGGAAATCTTATTTTCTATCACGGCACCTATCTTATAAATTTTGTCAACTCAGCGGTATTATAACTTATAACTTCTAGCTATAGATTGTGTTAAAAATTGTGCATTTCCTCTAAAGTAAAAATTTTACTCCAGCTTTGACTTAGTTAAAATTAAGGGCTTTAGAAAAAATCCTTAGTGTTGCACCAGACCATTTAACCGTTCCATTAAAAAACGCACTAAAAAAATTACGTTATCAAGGAACAGGCAAACGGAGTCCAGGTTCTTCAGGGCTATGTAAAAGCCATTTGAGGCGGTTTTAAGATTTTCTTTGAAAGGACACTGGGTTTTCTCCGGAAGGTAGCCTATGCGGCTTTCCGTGCAAGGTTAGGGTTAGATTCGCCTTGAGGTAAGGTATACCTGTCATAAGAACCGACTAAAATCCACTAGAAGAAGTAGTCTTCAGCATGTTTTAAGTGACGCTGCCCAGGGGTGTATACTCCTGGTGGGGGCAACTTTGGCAGTAAAGTTCTTGTTCATCTCTTCTCTTCATCTAGACGCGAGGTTATATGACCTGAATTTAGGCACCATAACCCTCCTGGTCCGCTGGTGGGGTACGCCGATTGGACCTCAGAATAAACCGGTAGAACACCCGGTTTCGGATCTCTTCATCACTGAGTCCAATTAAATGCTGTTTTCGTTGCATTTGTGTGAACCATGAATGTTAAGGCATTCCTACTTTTCGCGAATGTGCTGGAATGTTGATTGATATTCCCTTTTTGGCAGGATTCGTAGGACCTCTTCTTGGTATATTGCCAACTTAGCCGGTCATGCACCATTTTTCTGGAGTTAGGTTCCTTTACGAGGAGGCTTCCTTGGATTTTCATACTTCTTATTCTAACTCTTACCCTTGGCAGTAAAGTTATAACTGAAAGATGAACCTGAACGTCTTATAAAAGAAGCGTCTCATACATATTGTTTGGCTCACTGGTATGATCCCATGGAGGCGGCTGAACTCTAAATGGGATCAACAACTTTTTGGTCAGCCGAATATAACCTGGCAGCTGGGTTTAAAATGCAAACTTCGAAGAGAAAGAATAAGAAGCCTCGGATAATTTCTGATCCTGGTAGCTCAGGGTCAGGACACCCTTCTAGGACTGAGGGCTGTCAGCATCCGAGCGCTTTGTCGGAATTTTTCGCTCGGTATCCGAGCTCAACTCGTAGAAGTTACGAGCAGCCCGTTAATGGTGACACTATCCATTACGAGGGGCAGCACTAAGTCTTGATGAAAGCTTAGGTGGTCATTCTAAAAATCGACTACGACACCCACTTTAACTTGGCACATGTAATGTCTCATCGTTAAATCGGAGAAGGAATTTGAATTGAATAGGCTAAAAAGTATCATCTCGATCCTACAGGCATATCCTCAGCTAAACTAAAGGTTTTCGAACCAGAGGATTCGCTGATGGGTGGAGACTTTTCTGGTTTGGCGTCCCACATAACATGACTGTACAGACGAGTGTAGGGATACTTACAAGACCCCGGCTGTCGGAAAATGTAGTAGACTGTTTGGGGTGCAGGATTTCGATCTTATAGCTTAAACTTGAGCGATCAACTTTTGATTTAGTGTAACGAAGTTCCCGGATCAAAACAGAAACAGTTACAGGATAGCTAGAGGGTGCTGATTCCGATTTGCCCGTCACTTTGCGGAGAGGTTTAAGCGCAAATTTCAACTGTCCTTTTTAATTTTTAGGGGCGTAGTCCTTAGTGCGTGTGCTTACTAAGCCGGAGGTCTGGGTTCGAATCCTACCATTGTCATTTGAAAAAAGGACTCGTGTGTTTTCACGGTCCCCACCTTCGCGAGAGTCTGACGAGTATCATTTATCTTGAAAAACTTCTCAAAATGCCGTTCGGACTCGCCAAAAAATTGAAGGTCGCTTTGTATGTGAGGAATTGACACACACAGCATACATAGTTAAGAAGTGGTGGGCCTTGGTTCGCCTCGAGCTGTTGCACCACTGTATTTATTAATTTTTTAAATTTAATAATAGAAGGAAACGCACCTGTTTTATGTCGACAGGCATTGCCTCTGCAACAAATGCTTGTGGAGTAAAGCGGCTTAGTGTGGCGACTGGTATATTGAGATACGATCTTACTTACTTACTTAAGGTGGCGCTACAGTCCGGGGTGAACCTGGGCCTCAGCCAACAAGCTTCGCCAGCCAGCTCTGTCTCTAGCTACCCGTCTCCAGTTTCGCACGCGAAGTTGGCTGAGGTCCCCTTCCACTTGCGTGCGCCACCTGAGTCTCGGTGCCCCTCTGCCACGCCGTCCCTGCGGTGTGGATTCGAAGATTTTTCGGGCCGGGGCGTTGGTGTCCATCCGCTCTAGATGACCCAGCCATCGTAGACGCTGTGTTTTGACTCTTTTGGCTAGGTCGGTATCGCTGTACAGTCCGTAAAGTTCGATGTTATATCTCCTCCTCCACTCTCCGTCTATTTAGACGGGATCGTAAATCGTCCGAAGAATTTTTCTCTCGAAGCAGCCTTAAGTGTTTTCATCCGCCTTTGACAGGGTCCATGCTTCTGCACCGTAAAGCAGGACTGGGATGATGAGGGTCTTATACATGGACACTTTAGTTGCTCGAGAGGGCCTTGCTACTCAATTGCCTCCTTAGCCCAAAGAAACAGCGATTGGCAAGATTCATCCTTCGTTTGATTTCAGTGCTGGTGTCATTGTCTGAATTGATAGCGGAACCCAGGTAGACAAAGTCCCTAACTACCTCAAAATTATAGCTGTCGATGGTGATGTTTTGTCCAAGGCGTCGGTGTTGGGTGTCTTTTCTTGATGACAGCATATACTTGGTTTTGCCCTCATTGACTGCTTAACACATATTCGCCGCTTCGCGTCCCAATACTCACGAAGGCTTCACTGACATCACGCTTTGTTCTACCGATTATGTCGTCTGCGTATGCGAGTAGTTGAATGGACTTTTGAAAGATTGTACCTCTGGTGTTGGCTCTCTCAAGTATGATGTTAAAAAAGTCGCATGACAGCGCGTCGCCTTGTCTAAATCCTTTTTTGACATCAAAGGGGTCGGTGAGGTCTTTGCCGACCTTGATGGAACAGCGTGAATTTCCCATCGAGATACGATCTGCGTGGTTTAAAAAACCTGGAGTTTAAGAAGCCATCAGAGAGAAAAAGAGAGCATTGTGTGGAAGCAGTGTATGATCTCAACCTCTCGAGCCTGGTAAATTGTGGCGCGAAGATACAGATAACAGATCTGCAAACAAGATAATTTGGCAGACTTAGATGAAGGCGCCGTCCCAGAGGAAAAAAGTAAAATATCGTCTAGGGGCTAAATCATGGGGGATTACACTTTTTTGAATGAGAACGATGTCATACGCAGATCGAGCGAGCACTTTTCGGAGTTGCCCGAACCTCAACAGGGAGCTGGAAATGGGAATCCCACTGCAAGCGAATCAGGGCGGAGAATAGCTCTACAGTATATGAAGTCACGGGTGCGATCAAAACGCTAAAAGCTTGCAAGTCTGCTGGAGTTGATGAAATCCGGCCAGAAATGCTTCAGACACTGGGTGAAGAAGGTTTTTAATGGATAACACGTATCAATTGGGTGGCCTGGGATAGTGGGAAAGCATCAAGCAAGCCTCGCCAGCCTGGATTATACTCCTGTACTGGCAAGCCATGAGTTATAGTACCCATTTTCAAAGACGGGGACAAGAGAGATTGCTTTAAGTATAGGGGTACCTTATCTCTCTTAATTCTTCCGGGATAAATATTTGAAAGCGTGCTCCGCTGGGAAGAGCAGTGCGGCTTCGGCCTGGCAGAGGAAAAACCGACCAACTTTAACGCTTTAGGTCATTCCTCAGAAGGCGTGGGAATATGCCAAACCAGTTGTTTTCTAGATTTGAAGAAGCTCTATGACGTGTTCCTTGCGATAAAGTCTGGAGAGTCTTGTAGGATTATGCGCTGAGTGGTCCTCTGCTGAGGGTCATTCAGTCTTTGTATGATAACAACAGTATGTGCAGATAAATGGCGCTAATCCCGTCCGTTTGATGTGTGCTTTGGATTTCGCCAGGGCAGTGTTCTCTTGCATACATGGTGGAGCGCTATTGATTTAGCTATTCTTGCATCGTCCGTGGAGAAATTTCAGCGAGCACTAGATGTGTTTGTAGCCATCTGTGGTGATGCTCCGATAAAGGTAAACTTGAACAAATCAGAAGTGCAATTACGGGACTACAGTGCACTGTACCCTGCACATGGAGTCTGATTAAAACAGGTAGAGAAGATTAAGTACCTCACGGTTAGGATTTGGCCCAGTTGGAGCAACGGTTGAGGAACAGCGCCGGCTGGTTATCAGGAAAGCTGAGCTTGGAGTGAAAGTACTCGTGCCAAGCTTATTGGTGCCGACCCTCTTCTATGGTCGCGAAATTCGGGCAATGACTGAAAGAATTAAAGCGAGGGTATAAGCTGCCGAAATAAGATTCCTGGGTGCTATGGTGCTACTTTTAGGGATAGATTGAGAAACGACAGTATTAGTAGGAATCTTGAGGTTTAGGAGCTACTTCTTCGAGTTGAACGATAAATTCTTCGATGGTTTGACAAGCTCTTCACATGCGTCTACCCCCCCCCCCCCCCCCCCCCCCCCTTGGGAGACCCAAAAACAGGTGGAGGGAACAGGCATAGAACATCTCCGAGTTTCTCCTGGAGGTTGCGCCTGTGTCTCTTGAGTTGGTGGCGGAGGATCGGAAATGACGGAAGAACGATGTCGGTGCCCTTACTCCGCGAAACTTTCAAAGCATAAGCAGCACAAGAGAATTATAATGATGATGACCTAGCTACTGCCACCATTCGATGTGATCAGCAATATCATTTTCCTACCTAGCGTATAAGGTAAAGCGTGAATAAGTTAAAGGATTTAGAAACGCTATGATTGCTCATTTCTTTCATTTAAAATTCGTATACTCTACCAGATCTGTGTTGTAGTCGGCTTTTATAGCCAGCTCAATCTACAAGCAAATGTTTGCCCAGAAGAAATTATGTTTACACCAGGCTTATTATATAGTGCACGATCATTAGGTAGGAAGAACTTTTGATCCTTCTTAAAAAAAAAACTAACCACTTATTTACAACAAAAACGCTTTCAGGTTTCTTCAGAATCAATTTGGTATTTTTTAACAAAGCTGATCTGACCTTTTACCTCGGGTCATTCGAACAGGGACCAGCATATCTTAGAATCCAAATGTTTCGTTCTTTACTATTTACGATAAAAACTGTTACATGGATAACGAACTATCGTCCGATTAGAAGCTCAAGCTTTTTTTGGGAGATACCAGATTCAATTTGCGACACTTTTCCGCATTAAGACCATTTCAAGCCGCACGATAAAAAGTTTGATTTTTATACCCGACTGACCGTAGACCCTTAAGACCTTTTAGAGATATGATCGAGACCGACAGGTGAATCGATTTAGCCATGTCCGTCCGTCCGTCTGTATGCGTGTAGGTTTTAGGTCCTTAAAATCAAGCTAGAGAGCTAAAACTTGGTACACGGCTTGGATCTTCTGCTGCACAGACAAAGTGTGAAATTTGGCTTAATCCGTCAACGGCCAAGCCCACTACTGGCTTCAATGCGAGACAATCTCTATTTCACATTTTCTTTCAAAATGCCTTTTGGTCAAGTTTGATACTGAATAATATTGGCCCAACACCTTTAACAAGCCAAAAATTGGACCGCCCACAATATCGACCAATTCAAACCCGATTTCTCGAAAAGTTGACTCCAAATCGAAAAAAAGTTTGCAAAGTTTGATCCATACAAAGTTTTGAGCTCCGCCCACATTTAGGGGGCGTTTTTAGGAAAAAACTGTTTTTTTCCGAAATAATTTTCGGTTTTAACGCATTTCGTCATGAATCTAACGAAATAACAATTAATTGATTTTAATTTCTGGTCCAGATCACTTTTGAGGGCGTGGCCTATACAAATTATGTATGAATTCGGGACAAAAAAAAATTAAGATTTGGTGTTACATGGTATATAGGGTCGGGTCGGAATATAGAAGTTTGTCACAGACTTACTCTTGCACTTACTCACTCGTTTTTATTTAGCGATGGGACGGTTTTCATAACAGCTCGGAAAGTTACGGTTTTTATGTTTACGGCATTCATTAATAGCTTAAGTATGTCCGTTTCCCTACTGTGTTTACTAAACTCGAGCGAGTCTTCAGGGTGTAGGACATCAAACTTCGCACTCATTCCATAACCACGTGAAATAATTCAGTCTCAAATAATAAAATTGAGTTCTTCTCCTTTATTGGGTTCTTCGAATTTCGACACTCCCCATCCCTGAAAAAATTAACTTCTGGGGGTTTTGAAGCTAGACTTGTGGGCTTATCTGAATGCTTAAACCTAGAATCTTTATTATTGAAGACACTGGTGTGTCCTTTCTTAGGAAACACACTAAACACCGATATGTAAAGCCGCTACCAAATAATATCGATTGAAAACCTTAAAAGGCCATTAACTTTCGAAATCCTGCACAATCAAACTGGCACGTTGCAATCGGTACCTATATCACAGTCCATTGACGATCCCACAAAAATGCGACTCAAACTTCAGTAAGTCGCCCTTCCAACACGTGCGTCGAAACAATCAAAAATCACAACCGTCACTTGTGGTATGTCACAATTTGGGATTTACTTTGTCTATATTAACCCCTTCACGTTTGTATCGAATACCCATCCCTTTTGGGTATACAATATTGTGAGCCCGAAAGTCCACAAAATTGTCAAAGTACGTAGCATTTCGTAAAGCTTTCTCGACATTTGAATATTAGGTTTGCACGAATCGACCCGTAAACACAACAACACATCAGGGATACCTAAATTGTCTGCGCTTGTCTATACATTGGTGGCCGCTCAAACCATAGGGATCTGCCACGTGCTGTACACTCCTGCCCCTAATCTCAATGCTTCACTCCATAGCTTGACTTGAACTTGTTGGTATCAAGGACAAAGTATTGTATTCATTCGTTTACTGACAACCATATTTGGTGTGCGTTACGTTGGTTGGAAGGACCATATCGAATGGTGCGGGAGATAATTTATATAACTTCATCAAAGTCGCCATTGTCCTTTGATCCTTGGGTGGGATTAAGGTTAAACTTTTGCTCAAACTTTATTCCTTTATCCAATTGATTACACAATAATTATAAGAAAAAACATGCTCTTACCTATAGGATGTGGATAAAAATCTTATTTAAACCATTTGTGGTAAACTCGTTATGTTTTTTTTGCGTGATGACAGATTAGTGAAATTGGCCACGGCTACGCGTTTAAATATGCTGTGCAGCAATTAAAAAAAAATTAACCTGTACTGGGTGGGGCTAAAACAATGTAGGCATATACTCGTACACTTGTTGTAGGTTTAATTGAAAACCAATTAATTTCGACGGCTCTTGATTAAAATCACTCATATAAACCGCCTGGCTCTCGGTGATTTGAGACTTGGTCGCGGTTGATGATTGAATACGAATTTCTGATGCATGGGTGTAGAGCCACTCATTTGTCAAAGGTTCCACTTCCAACGGCTGACGGGACGCTGTGGAGCTTGATTTATTATCGTCTCTTGACATCTGGCAGGTGTCAGCGAACTTAGCTATCGTCCAGCCGACCGACACGCACAGACAGTACAATAGTGATAGTCTTTAATGGGGCTTTAATAATCTGTTTCTTTAGATAGTAGTCCATGTTTAACTAAAACACTAAAAATAAAAAAAGAAGAAAAATTGTAAGGCAAGCCACATTTTGTCAAACCAAGCATGCACACTAATTTTGACGGCAAGTGCTCATATTTTGGAATAGAACTACCATGTCTGGGCAGGTGCAACAAAGTTCAAGAGAGTCCACAAGTGTGGAAGACTAAGAAAGTTGACAAAGGTCTAGTCCTAAAAGACCGAATCCGCTGCTTCAAGAGCCGCAAGATGACTGACGACAAAATATTTTCCGATGGAACCATGGGCCCCTAGTTCAATTCGATTTTCTTTTGTACGGCTGCTTCTTATTGAGTGGGTTGCCGACTCTTTTCTGCCTGGCTCACAGTAGTCTTACACAGTCAGTAGTCTTAGGCTTGATCTTAGACCACCCTGGCTCAAGCACCCACGACCCACGAGCTTATAAAACTGAGGATCGGTTTTCATCGTGTCAAGCGTGGGTGTTGTATACGAAAATCCTCTTGGCTCCACATTGAACCGTGATGATCAGTTTTATTCTTGATCCTCATCTGGAAAGAACTCCTGACGATGAATGCTGTCAAAGACGGAAGTAAAATCGATAAAATTATAATCAGACCTCAAGCCGCACTGGTATGTATGCCGAAAAGCGGCGCTTCTATTCATCAGGCTTCTATCGCTAGGCTCTTTAATCTCCTTGAGCTTAGAGATTGCATTAGCCATCTCCTTCGCGACTTTGTTCCTCCTTTCTTCCTTGGCTTGATATTCTCCATTCGCTACAACGGTTTCGCATATGCACCTTGAGTTACTTTTTACGCTGTCGTCTTCATGCCGAGGTCTCCTTATTGGATGGGGTGGCTGAAAACCTAAAGCTGACTCAGACACGTTTTTGAATAGCAGTGTGCGCTGCTGGCTTTATTGCTCGATGCCACCTGGGTAGAGTGAATGCAAAACGGAGAGTTTCTGACTCAAGCAGTCTGTGTAGGCCCTGTCTACCACTGGCGCTGAGGCCTCCAACATTGAGCTTCTTCTTCTACCGCCCGCAGTTTCTTCTCGGAAAGTCGAGCTCTGAATTTTGAAAATGTATCTCGACCTCCATTTTCTAAATTCTTTAAAAATGTTCAAGGTCGACGTTTAGCCCTTGGATAGTAATGGAATGGAATGGATGGAAATCCACGATGTTAGATATGTGTCGTGCATCGATGAGCACACGAATTACTAGGTTAGCGGCTCAACCGTTTATAGACCACCATTAGGTTGCCTTGATGCCCCTGAAGGTCTTGGATTTTTAATGCTACGAGGCGCTGCGAAATCTCTCCGTCTATTATAGACTATCTACTGAGTTGATAGCCATTATCTGTTGATGCTTCGAGAAGGCTGCGCGCACTAACCCATCCGCCGAATATGCTTCCCCTTCCAATCTTAGATCACTAAAATGTCCGATCATCAAAGTCCCCGATCACAATTTTGACACCGCAGTCCGAACAGACTTTGTAGGCTCTATTCAAAAGGTCATCAAATTCCACGTCTTCGATGGGCCGTGTTCACATGCTGATGTTTTAGAAAGTGGATGATGCGGATCACAACAAGGCGATCACTTAACGGTCGGTGTAAAGTCTGTTTCTTTTGCCCCTCAGCCGATTCCCCACGATATGGGACGATCTGGGACGAGGTGTCTCTTATGGCAGCTCTTATAAATGTACAGATCATTACCCGTCCATATAAGTTTTTGGATCGCGATCGGGAACAAGTTTACCGTAGGTCCTAGTGGAAACTCTCTCGCGCCTGTGGCTAAGTACGGGTATGTTAAAGCTGCACTTTTTCAACTTTTTTTTTGCCTACTAATCGAGACAGACAATGTTGGTAAAGATTAAAAGGGCACCTAACCAAATTTCTAGTACTTGAGGTGATAAAAAAGGTCTCAAATCGTGGTTAAGAACTTTAAGAATCTGAGGCTCTGTTTTTGGAAACATTACACAACTCTTTACCCAAAAACCTTGCAACAACCTATCCCTCTTTGTAGACATCTTGCCTTGTCAGTTGGTCTAGAGCTATACCATCATATTGTAGCTGCATGTGTCCAATTCGTTGCCGTCTCCTAACAGGGTAACGTCTCTGAAACGAATAGCAACAGCTCCAGCTACCCGCTTTAGAGATGTAAGAGCTATCGTTGAAGCTTTTCAGCCCTCGTTTATCACCATCTCTGTTTCGTACCATGACGCCAGAGAATCTTTAATAGCCTTAGTCCTAAATAAGTCAGGGCTGTTCATATAAAGTACTTGCTGTCCTGACTGTTGGTAGCACCTTTTACCCTTTTTTGAGAGGATCTTCTGATCTTAAGACTGAATTTTCAACACTCGCACAGAAGGTCAGTAAGCCTATTCCAAGTACAGACAACAACTGTTGCAAGAAAAAGCTCTTGGGAATTTTCGGCGGTAATCTCGGCTATAACTTGTCGGATGTTTGTTTCGAACCACGCTTAAGTTGAAGGTTTCATTATGAAGACTCGACTCTTAAGAAAAACCCACAAAAAAAAGTTCAACGGCGCGGTTAGTCACATAATCTTACTGGCTAATTGTCGCTACCAAAAAGTGAAATACAAAGCGTCCTCCGAAATTTTCGTTTACTTAAATTAATAGAGTCCTGCACTAAAGGTGAGCCTACGCTAGCCTAGACACCTAGCAGCAGTTTGTCGTTGGCTACACTCTCTGAGTCGTTTTAAATCTTTTTTTTTTAAGTTTTAAAGATGCTTAAGATTTAAAAGGTGTAACGTTGTACCTTTTCTTTGATCCTTTTCTATTGTAAGGACCAATCCTTTGGATAAATGATAGAATTCGAAATATTTCATTCTGAAAAGACGTCCAGACCCAGACTGGGAATAAAAATAAACATAATCGTCTTTGATTTTGTAGCGTACTGCGCAAACCATCTTTTTTAAGGAACGTCACGTAAGGGTTGTAGAAATAAAATAATTTTACCCTGAAAATCATTATTTTTTTAAGCTTCTCAATTATTTGTATGACTTTCTTTAGCAACAAAAACACAAAATCGTTAAAATTTTGCTCAAGAATCTGACCACATATAGCTACGCAAGAACCATTAAGGACCCGGATTGGTTAAGTACTTGATGACAAGTTGTGTTAACATACCAATCCTTGCATCTTATAGCATAAGATCACACACACACACTTCCTCCACCCTTTATCGTCTAGTCGTAAGCGATAAAATTTTATGTCGCATTTCGTTGTAAGGATATTCTAAAATCGTAATCAGTCTGCAGGCAACACAAGTTAGACAAGGGTTGGCAGGCACCGACATTTAAAATGTCAAATTAGCATTGATTTGACATGAGCACGAATATGAAGGACGTCATTTAAAATTTAAATTAGTGCGTTTATGTCGAGCATATAAATGTGACCACAACCAGAAGACCCAACAAGGTCCTTTGTAAGTCAAGGTCCTATTTTAATTTTGGCCGTTTGCTATTCGTCTGCACAGCATTCATTTCACGTCCAATCTTGGAAATGAATTAAAAGTAAAACACTTTTGTAAAAAAAACCAACCAGATTTGAAATCCATTTCACTGAAGCAGTTCTTATGGATAAGACGGTAGAGCGGGATTCACAAGGACGCTATGCGTAAAAGTCTAAAAAAAGCACCCGATTTCAATATCGGTAGCAAAATATTTGGTGAAAATTTATGTTTATCGGCGATTTGTGTCCAGTGGAAACATGTGAAAAGCAGCATTCTGTGAAGCTACGCAAAAAAAAAAAATACAGTTCAAAACTGCAATGATTCCGGGGAGAGATTTGTTAATAAGAAAGTGTTCAGCTCGGGGAGTAATCTAGGAAGTTAACCTTTGACTTAGAAAGAAAAAAGGTAAGCCGAGGTTCTTTATCGTTTTGGTATGCAGCCTTAAGGTTATTATTTTATCTCTCTGCAACACAGGTGACCTAACGTTGGAGGATGTTAAAGAGCACGGTCGAGAGTTGCACCGTGACGTGTGCCTTATGACGACGCATAGCTATCAGTTAGGAAAGATTTCAAAAATCCAAGCAGAGCAAGCCGGGAGAAGCTTAATGAAAAACTATAGAGTTAACTGCTTGAAATCAAATAATTTAAGGCAGCTTCACAACCGGGCTGTGGCTTCGTCCTCATCCCGCTATGAAATGACGCGTGCGTCGCGACGGCTTTAAATCGGCTCCCTTTTTTCGGCTTTAAATCGGAAACCCTTTTTTTCGTCTTCTGGGTGCTTTTTTTTAGACTTTTACGCATAGCGTCCTTGTGAAAGCCGCTTTACCGTCTTATCCATAAGAACTGCTTCAGTGAAATGGATTTCAAATCTGGTTGGTTTTTTTTATAAAAGTGTTTTACTTTTAATTCATTTCCAAGATTGGACGTGAAATGAATGCTGTGCAGACGATTAGCAAACGGCCAAAATTAAAAAAGGACCTTGACTTACAAAGGACCTTGTTGGGTCTTCTGATTGTGGTCACATTTATATGCTCGACATAAACGCACTAATTTAAATTTTAAATGACGTCCTTCATATTCGTGCTCATGTCAAATCAATGCTAATTTGACATTTTAAATGTCGGTGCCTGCCAACCCATGTCTAACTTGTGTTGCCTGCAGACTGATTACGATTCTAAATAAATCTCATCATAAACCTCCGGAATGCTGCTTTGGAATGTTTCCATTGGACACTAATCGGCGATAAACCTAATCTTTCAACAAGAGATTATAAATAATTCTCTTTATAAACCTCATTCACACAACTTTTTTCTTCAAAAAAAGTGTTTTTTTTCTGATTTTTGAAACAGAAAAGATGGTACCTACATATATAAATCTATTGCGATTATAAAAATCATTTTAACTTTTTAGTGAAAAAGAAAAACTCCTGTAGAGGTCGCTTCTTTAAGAGAGAGCTTACATCAAGTAAATCTTATGTGTGCCCGGTAGAAACACTTTGAGATTAATTTTTAATCTCCTACACCGGTAGCTGTAATGCGACATACTCCAAAACCACAAAGCTGCGCGCTCATTGGCACAAAAATGATAAGGGTTTTTTTTTATTATTTTTAGTAAGGATTAAGTTTCGTAATGACTGCTCTCGCACCGGTCTTATTGTTGTCCTGATCTTGGATACCTTACTCGTACTACCATATAGCGACTCCTTCAGGTAGCAGACTGCCAAGAATGCGATTGTCTTGTAGCGGCAAGCGACCCCCTGCTGTTGGCGTATTAACGTTGGCTACGTCTGTTGCTGTTGTACTGTTCGTCCTTCTTGGGAGCCCGTCTTGAAACCCAATGCATCTGAACTCGAAGGCTGAATATTTTTAAGCATTTCGCTTGTGGAAAAACCGCCTGCAGACGGTTGTAAAAATTCATCCGACTTAAGAAAAAGTAAAGCAAAACATCCACCGTTCATTATTTAGTAGACCTGGCAACCCTCTTATACGTTTCATTCAAGATGTTCCCTCATTTTACCCATTCCACTAAAAGATCTTTGAGTCTTTGACGGTCAGTAGAAGATCATTATTTCTGGAAAGTTAGCCACTGGAATCTGGAATCATCGGAATTCGGAGTTGGAAGTGGAAAAGTAAAGACACCAAATCCCTGACAATCGAGTCGAGTAGTGGTTGCTACCAAGTCTCCAACGACTCAACACTGGTTGTCTAATGGAATATCTGAATGGATTTGTGGATGGAACGGATGGTGGTTTTGGAGATATAGTTCGCCTGTCAAAAGTAGGAACATTGTGGATCGATTACGATACAACTCTTCTTGATGTGTACATCGAGTTTGTTTGAATACCTCCATGCTCCATCGAGTAGCTCTCTCAAGTTGTATGGAGAAACTAGGTTGAGCGAAATTCGGACTCAAGAGGTTGATGCGGCTAACCACTTGAATGTACCAATCAGTATTTATGTGTATAGTGTGTGTGTGTGTGTGTATTTGAATGATGCCTTTTGGCATCAACTACTTAATTCCATCGAACGGGCTGCTGTCATTGAACCCTTTGGACTGCAAGGCATGTCGTGTGATGAAGATAATGATTATAGTGTTGGTGTATAGTTGCAGCGTGTGATTCGATAGAGGTGCTGCGGCTGCTGCTGCTGATGATGTCAATGGAAGACTCGTACACTTTCTCCATGGAATGGAATGGAGGAACACAGATACAGAGGGAAGCAAGTTAATAGTGAAATTAGTTAGCGAAGGGAGAAGACGTTACAAACGATGCACGAAGAGTGGGTGGAGGCAATATAATGTCCTGTAGTGGGATAGGTAATTGAAAGAGTAAATCAAAGTGTCCATGACCAATGGATGGGATTGTTATAGAGCTGTTAAGGAGGGGAAGGTACCTGTAATGTGATAAAGATGTCCCAGGCATTGATGGATTGGAGACTATAGATAAGTAGGTATAAGGACGAGGGGAATACATAGGTACATATAAAACAAAATTGAATGATAATGAACTAGATAGACAGACAAATGTCCAGGTTGAAACCAGAACAAGATTGACAAATCAGGCCTTAAATTTCCTGACCTAATGTGTGCCCTGCCCTTCACTAAAAGCTGAATTTCGTACATGAGAAGGTTTAATTTGGATTCATTAACAGGGTCTAAACTCAGGAATACCTACTTTTGTAAAGACTCAGCTTGAAACCTCCTTAAATATATAGCTTCCGCTTCGATCACAGTGGACGAACATTTAACTTTCGTCTTCCAAATCACATAACCTTATCTTAGAAATTCCCTTGTTGATACGAGCTAGATTATGGATTTATCATTCTGGATTTGTCAGACTAAATAGAAGCTCAAGTCTTTATATAGCACAATTTCGGCTGCGGAACACTTTGCCGCACGATTTTACCTGCTACAATTTTTCAAACTGCTACTCTTACAGGCCATAATACCTACGTTAAACAGGATGACAACTATTTTTTCAAGGATGAGATGAATATGGCATCGAATCACTCGTAAATTTATTGTTTGTTATGATAAGCAAACGTGCGGCAGAAAATCGTGCGGTTATCTGCGGCATGTTTTTCTTTTGCCGTGTGTCGCATGCCTTAATGTTCATTACAAACAATGACAATTTTTTTTACAACTTTCACAATATTTTAAAAGCAGTTTTTGTTAATAATACCTACAAAATCCCCTACAAAGTCGGGGTTAGAATGAGGGCTTAGGTGGTCATTCTAGAAACTGAAAATGGCTTCTACTTAAAATTGACACATAAAATGTCTCATCGCCAACGGAGAATGGAACTTAAACTGGTTGAGGAGGCTAAAAAGAAGTGTCAGCTCGATGCTTCTGGCATCACCTCAACTAAAAGGAGTGGTTCCGGAACCGAAGACTTTGCTGATGGGTATGGGTTGGAGCTTTTCTGGTCTGGCGTCCCACGGATGACTACACAGGCAGTTGTGAGGATGCTCACAAACCCCTGGCTGTCGGAATGTAGTGGTGTTTATTCCGTTGGTGGTCGAGGGTTTTTGTTCTTAAGGCTTAAGCTTGAGCGATTGACTTTGCTTAGTGCAGGTATATGCACCAAATCGAGAGTCAGATTATGCAATCTTCTTTGACTGCAGTTGATGCTGCCCTGGATAGAGTGGCAGAAATGGACTTCTTTCTTATAATAGGTGTATTGAACGCTCATATGGGTACGAACAACAGTACTTGGTGTTGGTCTTATAGGAAAACGATTGGAATGCACTGTGACCCGGATAAAAACAGGATAAAGGCAACTTGTTGAACTTCTGCTGTGCTTACGGCTTTTCTATCATCAACACTTTTTCCCGCAAAAACACATCCAGAAATACACTTAGCACCGGCACAGTTTAAATCAGAGATCTTTGATTGATTTTCTAGCTTTGTGGTACTATTGTGTGCTCAAAAAATGATCTGTGATGTTCGAGGAACTGATCACCACTTATTGTTGTGCATTATGCATTTCAGGGACGTTTTTTTTTTACGTTTTTGTTGGAGGTTGCTACTATCCGATGGAGCACTCAGACACAACTACTGGTCCATTGAACTACCATGCAGACACCTTACATTAATGTGTTTAGTTTACCCGTCTTTCGAAGAAAGATGAGAAGGAGCTTCAGTGATGAAGAGCTTAGGTGTTCGGCACTCACCACGCCAGCCCCAAAGATCCGCCACCTGATGCGAGCAAAGGCAGGACAGAGAAAGTGTTCCGCTGTATCGTCGTCCTCTCCACAGGCAAGACAGGTGGTGGTTTCGCTTAAGCCTAACACATTCAAGTGTCTAGCAAAAGCTTGGTGGCCGGTAAGGACGCCTACAAGAAGTCTGCAATCAATTCTCCTAAGAGATAGAAGAAAAGACGCTGACCCCTCGCAGATGTCCGGGCGTAGTCGTTTAGTCTGTCTGCACCCATCGCAGTCACGCCAGCGAGCCCTGTGCTCACGAGAAACCCAAGTATCAATGGCAGACGTGACAACAGATACAGGCAGGCCTAAAGCAGGTTCGGGTCCTGAGAAAAACTCTTCTGAGCCAAGTCTGGCAAGCTCATCAGAGATCTCTTTTCCCTGGATACCAGTGTGACCTGGAACCGAAACAAGATTCACTGCATTTAGCCAGTGGGCATTTCAGGGACAGTATTCAAGCGACAAATTCCAACTGACCTTTTAAATGTAGAGAAGAATGGCAGCTGTTTTCATGGCAGTCATTGCCTCTGCAAGAAACGTTTGTGGAGTGAAGCGCCTTGGTGTGGCGGCTGCTAGTGAGAAAAGTTCTGTGGGCTTAAGACACTTGGAGATCAAAAAGCCAGCGGAGAGCATTTATCATGTGGAATCAATGTAGGAACTCAACTTCTCGAGCCCATTATAATGAGGCGCGAAGAACTTTTAATCAGGCAATGAGAACAGCCAAAGAAGAGGCAAGAAAAAAGTTCGGCGAGAGGTTGGAGCACAATTACAGATCTGCTCCAATGGAGATGGATAAAATGAACTTGGAATGGACTTGGATCTCGGGATAAAATAGATGATGAAATCCCTGTTGCGAATAAAGCGCTAAAAGCTGGCAAGTCTGCTGGAGCTAGTGAAATCCGTCCAGAAATGCCCAAGGCAATGGGTGAAGAAGGTTTCAAATGGATTTAAGGTGTCATTAAGGTGGCAAGAGAGGGGGGGACCGATAGAAGGGTTATATTTTTTGAACCTTCAGAGAAAAGTATTCGTGCAGCTGTTGGAAACGCTTTCCAGAGCTGTAATC
Source organism: Neoascia interrupta (assembly GCA_947623515.1). NCBI lineage: Eukaryota > Metazoa > Arthropoda > Insecta > Diptera > Syrphidae > Neoascia > Neoascia interrupta. Next base: position 198,899,723 of record OX392462.1, read on the forward strand.
GAAGAAGACCTGGAAATATGCCAAACCAGTCTACGCGTGTTTTGTAGATTTGGAAAAGTTTTATGAGGGGTCTCCTCGGGATAAACTGTGACTAGTTTTTAAGGACTATGCGCTGAGTTGACCTCTTGTGATGAGAACCATTTAGTCTTCGAATGGGAACTGCATATGAACTGGATGGTGAAGCGCAGTTTTGGCAAAGAATGCTTCGAAATGCCTGGCATGGTGTCAGGATTAGCCATATGCTTTTCGAAGATGATTATCCTTGCATCGTCTGAGGAGGAACTTCGCCGAGCACTGGATGAGTTTGCAGCCATCTGTGGTAATACTGGGATAAAGGTTAACGTGAGGAAACCGGATGTGATGGTTGCTCTCCGAACTCCTGTGCAGTGTACCATGCGCAAAAATGGAGTCCAATTAAAACAGGTAGAGAAGTTTAAGTACCTCGACGGGGTCTTTTTCAAGAAAGATGGGAAGAGTTATCCTGAAAGATTGGCCAAGCTGGACCAATTGTAAAGAAACTGCGCCGGCAGGTCAACACAAAAGCTTAGCTTGGATTGAAAGCAAAGATCTCAATTTTTATTTTCAGTGTTCGTTCCGTTCGACATGTTGAGCAGCTATTTCTCCGAGTGGAACGATCAGTTCTTCGCCCCCCTATAGACTTCCTAGACAGGTCATGCTAGCCGAGATGTGAGCGCGTCGCCCCCCTGGTAGACTAAGAAACAGGTGGTGCGATCTATGATAAAGAACATCTTCGAGACCCATCAAAAGTATCGCGCCTATAAAGTAAAAGAAGTAAAAATGTTAAAGGGTAGGAAAAAATTGCCTTTTCAATAATAGGTCCAGCTTGAGTAAGGGATCACGGACATGTCTTTAAAAAAACATCAAACATTTAGGGGCTTGGCATTGCAGTAAAAGCTCACTTTAATTGTCCTTACGGACGACATAAACCAAAACAATAGCCAGCTTTCATTTAGAGGTCCTATCGCCGAATGTGGGAGGTGTGTAATGACCTTAAAAGCATGGTTATCTAAGCTCTAAAAGGAGAAAAGGCTTTTCGGCTATAGAGGCTTGTGTTGTGTCTAATGGTGTTAGTACCTATATTTTAATGTCAGTCATGTGATGAATTTTTCTTTTGCAATTTCAACTCCGGTTAAGCCCCTTAAACGATTTAAGCCCCTTGCCAGAGTTGGAATATGCACTTTGACACCACACTATGGACTATAAAGCTTCTGCCCCACCAAAGCCAGATTACAACAGACAAGTGAACTATTCTTCCTCTATGCTCGTTTCACATCTGCTTTGTCCAGGGGTTAATGGAGCATGATAGTGGCCATTTAGTGTCAGCCTAAATCTGAAAACATTTCGTGTCCTGGAAATTAAATCTCACCAAACCAGTGACCACCCTGGAGCAGCGTTTAATCCCATTGGACCCGCCTGACAAGCTCGGTAAAGCTGTTACAACAGAAAGCATCGCGTACAGATTCACAGATGCACTGCACATACTGTGGTGCGGTGCATCTGGAAAGAGGGGGCGGGCGGGCGGCGGCGGGAAGAGAAGAAGAAGAAGAAAAATAATTACAATTATTGTTGCCACAAATACGGGGCTGCTGCAAGTGCCCATTGCAGATGAGTATATAAGCATGCACGGACCTATATGTACAGGTCTTGGTGTGTAACTATACTCCTGCCTGGCTGCCGTGTGCAGCATGTAGCATGAAGCAACAAGTCAGGGTTTTTTGTGCTCATTCTTGGCCTGGCTTATTCTCCTTTCGGCCTCCCCGAGTCGTACTTCATTTTTGCAATATTCCCGCGTTGTTAAAGGGGGGCGGCAAAAGGGGCTGCGACTGCAAGATGTAACATACAATTATCATTGTAGATACTGAATCTCGCTTCTTGCATCTCGGTGGGATGTGCAACTGAAAGTATCTCTCATGGCTAAACGTGCGGTTCTTCTGGCTTCTCACACATGAAACTTATCGGATGGTCTTGTAAGCTCTGTAATGCGCTTCTTTATTGTGTGCATGGGGAGCTCTTCTATGATTTTCTTTTCTCTAATTGTTGTTGTTCTTTTTTTTCCTATACCTACCTTCTTGCTTGTTTGTTTCGCTCATTTGCCTTTTGCAGATACTTGTGGTATGCGGTGGTTGTTGGTTCTTTGATTTTTGTAGCTTCATCCACTGGATTACGACGACGACGCGGACGTTTCCCAGCCAGACTCATGTTTTGTTTTTGTATGCATCTATTGCATTCTTTCGAGGGAAAACGGCACACACACTCACACAGCGACACGAATCGACATTGTGGCAGGTTGGTGAAGACGGGAAATGGTAACCGGGCGGTACTGAGGGGGCCACTGTACTATTGCATGGCATAGAGCATAGACGACCGAATGAGGACATGAAGAAATGCATGAAACTTCCTCGCATTCCATTCGAGGAAAAGTCAATAGATGGAGTGTCGTTGTTGTTGTTGTTGTTAACTACGTTTAGGGTTATACCATCAAAGCAAGAAAGACTGAGAGACTCGTTGGCATTGGCAGGGAGAGAATGGAAAACTGAGATTTTTTATTATGTGTACAGCAATGGACTGAAAGATACTTGTACAAATGCCGTTTTGGCAGTAAATTATGCAGAAACCATTGAAATACGATCAAACGCGCATAGTTGGATTGCAGTTAGAGGTGGTCAGCAGTCGTCATATGTATATTGGATACACCAATACCCGCACATGACTTGAGTGTTTCATGATTTCGTGCCAAGTTTAAGTTAAGACGCAAGAATTCATATCACTTGACCTGCACTTGTTAGGAAAAAGAAAATTGGCGCCTAACATTCTGCATGGCTTTTGTTATATTGCTGGACTTTTTAAAAGTGGCTGCAATCTGCAAAAGCGGAAGACATATATTATGCTCACGCTTAAAAATCATCTAAGCAGGAAATGATGTCTGCTAATTTATCTTTTTAAACAGTGATTCACTTAATAAATGGTAGAGGACCCCTTTTCCAAAAATTTTAACTCAATTTATTTATGTAATGTCTTCATTTTGACGGGCACCCAACGTGGGGGAAGAGCTCCTTTTTCATGAATCAACTCCAGTATGGCGTTATTTCCTTACGTGTGGTCACCATATACATTTCTAATTCATATTTTTTTAATCATGATTTTTTTTTTAGCACTCCATAAGTTCCCTGAAATGTCTTCATCATGGCGCCCAACGTGGGAGCTAAGCAATTTTGTTAGATCAAGCATGTATCGTGTGTGCTAGAAGCTCTTTTTTAATACGTGTTCTCTTTTTTGTATTTTCTTTGGGCACCGTAAAAGTGCCCTGAAATGTCTTCATAATGGCGCCCAACGTGGAAGCTAAGAATTTTTTTTTTAAATTCTGTGCTAGGAGCTCTTTGCGACATGTCTTCCTCTAAAATATACCTCTAAATACTTTTATTAAGCCTAAGAGTTTCTATATTCCATTCTATAATTCTTCCATAAATGAACAAAAAAGAGCAAAATTCAATTCGATTCGTTTCAATTCCAATTTATTCTACGACATGTATTACCAGATTGTTTTACAGTTACGAAGAAAACTTTCAAGAATTTTTTTTTTTAGTGTAGGCACCAAACTTTTGCCGTTATTGAACAGCAGATGCAGGCAGGCTTAACATTATGTTCGGGTTTTGGAACCATATCCAAAACCCGTTGCTCCATATCTCTTAGCAATTGGAGGGTGGAATTCCTATTTCACTGGTTGGCGGTGTGATCTGGACCCTAGGCAAGATCAACTGTAGTTATCCTTCAGACTTAAATAAGTGCAAGTTCGAGATCGAACACTATCTTCGACGAGGCAATTGGATTCAATAGAACTCTAGGTGCGGCTTGGCTACCAGTCTAAACGTAAACGTGTCCTTGACCATATCTGATGGTCAAAGCAAAATGTAATGCTTAGCCATTAGGGTTTCAAAAGCCTCCACTTGCAAGACAGGTGCAATTTTACATAAATGAAAATTAATTATTATAATGGCTAGGATACACTTCCACTTCATTTCAGGCATAGCGCTTTATACAAATATGTATATGTGTTAGTTTTGGTGCCCAACGTAGGGCAGCCACAATTTTTCCTCTCAAATCACAGACGCTTGAAGATGTACTAGAACCAGTTTTGCTCCAGGTTGTGGTCACAGAGGCATCTTGGCGGGTTGTTGGCTAGTGACATGCTTGCGGATCATCTTCGGACGCGGTAGGGGAGCGGACTACTAACGCTCCCAAACACCATCACCACCTGAGCTACAAAGAAGATATTTTGTGCCAATTAAAAAGGGAGAAGGGGAAGAAAGCTTCTTTAACCAGGACAAAATAAAAGGAAGCTGAAATCGCCCATATTGTTTGAGACTTCAGCTTCTTATCACCCGTTTACTTATACTGTTCATTGCATTCTTGATCTTGCCGTTAGTAAGGGCCTAGGCAATAAATATAACCTCACTTCCACTAAAAGAGCCTAAGAGAGTTGAAAATATAAAGCTCTCTTGCGTCTATTGCGTTATTGGACTTATCAAAATTAAGTTAAATCAGAAAAATGTTTACCGAAATTGGCGCCCAACGTGGGGTGAAAAACAAGTTTTCTTTTGTAAGGTCCTTTAAGATCTTTAATAAGGTCTTATCATAACACGTGACTTGCTAGCCGCCAGTCATACAAAAGCAGTTCGGGAAAAAGGTTTTCAATCAGTTTGGTATTGAATTGCAACAATTGGCGCCCAACACTGTGGGAAGATTACTTCTTCGTTCAGATATTTGTTCCTTTTTCGTTCTTTGACAGATTGAGGTACATATAGAAAAAGGTTTTAAAATGTTTGAATCTTTTTACTAGGGCCTTAACGCCAACTTGCCTCAGAAGCAACCAACATGTTGCTCCATATCTCTTAGACTTGAAAGTTTTTATTCTTTGGTCACACAGAATCTGTTTTTTTATAATTAGCTAGTGATAAAGGGGTCATAACTACCCTTAAGATGCGCATCACATCGTGAGCGAGCGAGCGGAAAGTTTTTGAGGATAGAAAAGAAAAAGGTAGAAGAAAAAAGTAATCCTCTATCCATCACGTAAATGCTGATGAGCCAGTACGGGACATGAAAACTCTGCACAGAAACACTAAAGCTTACCCCCGCAGGCTTAATGCCTTTACGGAGAAAAGAAATAATATACCTAGAAGAGTATTTCATAAATGGCATCCATCTAATTGTTGTCCAATCCATTGGTATTGAAAGAGAAAGAGGTGTTTGATATTCGGCCGACCCTAACCTGGATAACAGACGCCGACCAGGAAGCCGCTCATTTTGAGACTGACGCTCCTAAATTTTTTGTTTGTGCTGGTTTTGGTCCGCCCGGATGTTTTCCATACCAGTACCCACCATATATTTGGTGAGCATTCCCCTATCCGCCACCTGGGGAGGCACCCAATCGGTGACCAGCAACCCCAGAAGAGAATCTAAAGGAAACCCCAGACACATAATCTGTTTTTATATAGATGGCGCGGCGTGGCGTTAAGTCAAAGTCAATTCAATGGAAGACTTCTATTCTTTACCTATTGTCTGTAGGAATCGTTTGGAGTCCTCATTGTAATATTATGTCTTTGTAAAGGCTTGTAAATGCGACTGCCGTTACATTTTAACGGTTACATTTTCATATTCGTCGGGAAAACTTGGTGCTATGATGTTTTGGTTCCCAGAAGTTACAAAATATTCAGTTCGCAAAATTTGAAAGCATTTTTATAACACGCATTACTCGCTTGTATTTTAGTTTAAAACCCGGGCACAAATAATTTATGAACTCATCGAAACAGAAAGTTTTAACAAATGATTTTGATCCATCTACGGGTTCAAATGAATTATTGGAATGGCGCCCAACGTGGGGACCTACCTAGCAGATCCCAAAAGACGTTTTTCCGTTTTACTATTTCACTATTCAAAAAAAATGTTGTGAGTGGGCCATGAGAACTAAAGCGAAGTCGGAAAATGCTGACGTAGTTTTAACACGTGACTACATTTCAGGGAATGGAAGACAACAGGAAAGGGGAATGTTTAACAGGAGCGAAGTCGAAATAGAAAATACATATTAAATAGATAATGGTAGAAAAATTTGGCCAATTGACACTTATAGAGAACATTTCTATGAAAGTGGCGCCCAATGTTGTTCATTGGACCTATTTTTTAATACTGAGATCGCTATCAATGTGTAATGACCAACTAAGTCTGTAAGCACACCATGAGCTGAAAGAGATAAAAAAATTCAAGGATGCACATAGCTTACCCGATTTAACATAAATACAGGGGGAAAGACCGGAAAATAATCCAGCTTTATTTAAATGTCAGGGAGACCAACAAAAAAGAAAGAGGGACTTTTTTTAGTTGACGGGTTTGAGGAAATCGGGACATCCTCACTCGCCTGGAAAACATCTAGCGACTAACAAAGAAGTCTTCCAAGTTAAGATTTTTCTTTTTACAAAAAAGCCTTAATTTCGGTTTTTTTTTAATTTTCTTTATGCTTTTTCTTTGTTTTGAAAGCAGAAGTTTGTCTGTTGCCAACGAATTTCACAGCGCCATTTTATACTGAAATCAGCTTTTATTTCATTGTTTTATGACAAAGTACTTACTCCAAATATTTTAAGTACTATTCCTCTAAATAAAGGATGTAAACTTATTTTAACCGCTATAACCATTACATTTTATAACGTATTCTTCTTTTTTATTTATAGGTAAGAGACCAAAGAAGTTCGCAAACGTTTACAATCACTGTAAGTATGCGCTTCCTTACAAAATAATTTAAATAAGAAACATAATATGTAGACATAAATAAATGTATTTTTTTTAGGTCTTTGTTAATTGCCAATTTCGTCATAATCACAAGAGGGAAATAAGTTCCTTTTTGCAGAAGAGTCAATATTTTTTTTATATTGATGAAGATAAAATACTTCCAAAATCTTGACATATATCTATAAACTAGAAATATTATTAGTTTGTAAGGCAAATTTTTTGTGTGTTAACATTATACCAAGTCACAGGCTTATTATTTTCGCGGTTTTACATTCAAGCGAAAGTTGTGATAAATATATTCGTATCAAATTGCATTTTAAGGTATGAGATCATAGCCACCTTCTGACGAGTTCAGCTGTGATTTTAAGAGCGAAACATATTTTTTTAGGAGGAGCTCTTCAAAAACTGATAATCCTTCTTCGTTCTCATAGATGGTGTGCTAAAATAGATGGTGAAAAGTTTGACATTGGAGCTTCTTGCATTATAAAAAAGAACAATACAAGAAGAACTACAGTTTTCTAAACCACTTACCATTAAGAGTAATTTTTCTAGATCCTTCGAGAAAGCACGATGAAGCACCTCAAGAACTCCAGGTTGGTCCAGAGGCATTTATCGAACTGGTTGAACCACCTCATTTATGATTATATCTTCGGACGACTCTTGCTCTATCCCTACGCGAGTAATGAGCATGCTGTGACTGCAGCATTACAACAACGAATCTCAAAAATCTCCTTTTGCTGATGTACTCACTTCTTTTTCTTTCGATATTAACTATACATCCACCTATAGCAAGGGAAAATCTTAAAGCCCTGATCCGTGATCACTTTCTTGTAAATAGTCATAAAAATATCTGCGTCTTAATCTTATCAACCGCATCTTCTGCTTTTGCTGGTAGCACAGTGATTTAGTTGCACTCGTCGCGCCTTCGCACACTTCGCCCTTTTAAAAAACATTTTTTTCAACACAAAAACTCAGGCTCCCTTCTGATTCGGCCTTAAATTTGTTGACCGTTAATCACCGTTGATCACATTGATCAACTTTTTTGTCACAGTCTGTGATTGCAGCTTTTGTAGCTTTTTCTTAGAAGCGACAAAATTATTCCGCTGGTCCTTAGGTTTGGGTTAATTCTTGTCCGGTCGAGGCAAAACTTCCGAGGGTTATTTAAAACCATTTTTTATGAAAATCTCCCCTACTTCCTAAAAGGATTGAGGTTGACCCCCCTTCCACAGTAAAAAATTCTGGTTTTGACCCTTTTACAAAAAACGTTACCAATTTTTGGCGCCAAACTTATCGTACTCGTGCAAAAGTCTATTTGATGCGATTTGGATCTACTTTTGTATAGTAATCTACGCTTGTCAATCTTGAAGGGAAAGCCTCTCGGAATGATCTTTGATCATATCCACCTGATCTAATGGGCTCACAAAGGAATGTCCAAATTTTCCACATTCTACCTGAAGCTACATTTTTTGTCGGGAGGCTACTTTTTACCCTTGTGTTTGTGGTTTTCTGCACAAGGGTACTCATCGTTGGTACTGACTCTTGCCTCTTCCTTTCTGAGTAGCAACGATCAAAACCGACTATGATAGATCCTGTCTATCATTAAAACGATAACAGTACTTAATTTTCATTGTTTTTTTACGGACATATCCTATCCCTTAAGACCTGAGACTGCAGGCTTTGATGCTTGGTGAGCCTAGGCTCGCTTCTTTCTGTTTAACCAATGGCTTAATGCAGAAAAAGGTTGCTCAGCCTTCATACATCGAGAGTTGGTATAGGTATATCCTTGTGGATGTAGCGTAGCATATAACCCTCAACTTGATGTGCCCGCGGCAGTATCGACGTGGAGTCTTCGCTTGTGCCGAGATTTACATCGAGTTCAAAAACACAGTACAGGCAGAGTCTGCGATTATCTTCCTCCTCAAAATTCGCCGCTATAATTTTCCTGTTGAAAGAGTCAAATACTCAATATCGTTTTTCTTCTGACTATCGTCTAACATTCCGTGCAATAAAGTGAAACTAACATAACCAACTTTTTTCAGTACCTTAACATAATTAGAAACAAGAGACGGTATTAAGGAAATTTTTCGACGTCCTATATAACGGGTGATTTTTTAGCTGGTTTGGTTTTGGCAACACTGGTTTTGACAGCTGACGTGTGTTTAGTACCTTGTGTCACTGTCAAACAGCTTCAGTTTGGTTTGCAATTTAACCATGGATCGTCTTACAAATGAACAACGCTTGCAATTTACTATCAAAATTCGTGCTCGGTTCGAAATGTTCAAATGAAACAATGGCGCAATTGCGAGGCGAGTTTGGTGAACAGTTAATTTCACGTTTCGGGCCGGTCAATTGGCCGCCTAGATCGTGCGATTTGACACCATTAGATTATTTTTCGTGGGGGTATGTCAAGGCTAATATCTATAGGGACAAGCCCGCTTCGATTGACACACTGGAAGCCAACATCCATGCATTCATTCGTGAGATACCGGCCGATATGTGTGAAAGAGTATGCCAAAATTGGACTCTGCGGATGGGCTACCTGAGACGCAGCCGCGGTCAACATTTGCATGAAATTATCCTTAAACATTAAATTGCAAGGTTCAAACTATCGATTCAAATAAATATTTCATTAATTTTTTCGAATTTTTTGTGTTTTTTTTTTTAAAAAAAAGTTCTCAACCTCTTAAAAAATCACCCGTTAGGTTAGGTATGAAATAGGTCCCTTCAAGAATCTTTGTTTTCGTTACCAATTGTGACTTTTCGATGGCTGATTGTCTCAAAGAACAGTAATTTCCTTTTTTACTTGAAGACCATCCGGATTCGTAAGTTCTTCAATTATCATAAAAAACTGTATATCACGGCAGCCTGGAGGCTCTCAACGATGTCGATCTCCACTCCACTGATTCCTTTGACAGGGAAAAGGTGCTATGCATGATTGCTTCGGCTGTGAGCACTATCTTCCTCAGAAAAAGGGAAATTTGTTGCGTGTTTCAAATAGTTTCGAGAATCTGTCCTTAGCAATATAGGACTAATTTTTTCAATTTTGTTATACTATGTCTCCACCGAAAACTAATCCGAGATTAACATAAATTTTAAAGGAATCTTCCATAAATATCGAGATTCACCCTTTTCACGCACCTCTTTTATACTATTTTTAACCGTTTTTGCACGCCTTTGTAAAAGTTTGAGAGTTGAAGCAGGAAACGGAAACTGTTCATGCAGATCTGCGGCAGATCTGTAATAAATATGTTTTCAATTGCGATTTTGACAACGAAATTGTTGGTTTGCTCCTGGGAATTGTCATCGTCTCTGTCTTTTGACAGACGAAATGTCAACAATAGCAAAGGAGTGCGAGAGCACTCAATGTAAGCTTATTGAAGTAAAAGATATTATAAATTTTCTTAGCAGCATTCAAAATCAAAGCTGCATGTATTAAAAAAGTCATTAATGACACCAAGCAACTAAACAAACTGTGGCAAACACACAGATTTAAAAGTTGCCGCAAAATGGTTTTATGTGGGTTGCGTATGTTTGACCATTCCCATACAAGCTCATTGGACACAAAAAGGCAATCAAATCGTTGCGTGACTAAAAGTTTTATGTGTGCGATTAGCCTTAATCTCATCCCTGCGCGGTGGATACACTTTGGAACTAATTTTCAATCATCTTCCACTAATCTCCGTTTTATGGCCAGTGGAGACACTGTATTACACGACAATAGTTATGAAAAATGTGGACTGGACTGGATCTTATGTTCTGTCTGCCACGTAAGAGCCACATTTGAGGAGCGACAAAACGGTCAACGTCGACAATTGAGATAAGTTTGAATAACATTGAGCATTTTGGCAGCGTCTAACTCAACCAATATTGTTGCTCTCGTGTAATGGCTCTGACAAAGACGCAATGAAACCCACCTAGATTATGTGCTTCACCTTCAAACTCATTGCTCTTTTCTAGAGTGAAAATGCGATCTTTGGTCGATCGAAAGCTACATCGTTGAGCTAAAGAATAACCACAACAGCAACAAGCCGGCTTGAAAAGATGTCATTTTACTCCAAAGTAACGAAATACTGTATTTCGTAGACGAAATACGCAGGTACCTACGGGTATTCAGCGTGGATCCTATTTTCACTAAGATCCTGTCACTGGGTTGCGTCTGCGCTCGTAAAGTAAACCGATAAGTGGATTCACCGACTTCTTATGCCCTGTCGCCAAATCACAATGCATGACCCCTGGATTCCGACCTCATTTGAAAAAAAATGCTCCTGACATCCTTCAACCAGTAAATTTGGAATTCTTATACTCGTCTTAAAATTCAACTTCATTATCTGCGATTTCAGAAATTTTGTTTAGTCCGCCCAAAAGTCCACCTTTGTAGAGGTATCCCGCTTGTCCTACTTGTATATGTTTAAAGATTTCCTTTGCTTTTAAGTAGATAATTGTCTATTTTATGAGTACCTACAAGCTTAAAACTAAGTTTCTCGATATGTTCAACTTTGCCAACAACAACCGCCTTTCCCAAGCCAAAAATATTTCCATCTTGAGGTCTTAACATCCAAGTTAAAGCCAGTTTTAGTTCTTTTTTCTAAAACCCATAGTTCCCCCACTATCTCTTCCTTTCCTTTCTAAAAATGATTTGAAAAATTCTCTCAGTGTACCTTACCTACTGCACCCTATATCCATGCACTTTCGTTAATGCTGCGCCGATATTTTTCCACTTGTCCATTGGAATAGTCTTTATTTCGGAACTGGAAACGGTGGAATTTTACGGGCATTCCCCTGTTAACGTAGCCGACTAGCCGCGTTACAATTTGCCGCTGGGGTGTGTTGTAAAACAGCTCAACATGATGTGTATACTCTCCATTTGTTCGCCAATGCGCAAACACTCCATCACGCATACACACTCTCGCTGTAGATAAATGCGAACAAAAAGTCAAGTGGATACGCCCGCATATGCGGCCACGTACCACTACCAACACCATTTCAATTGGAATTCGCGAACATTCACTCAGTTTCTAGAAACAAAATCAGATAGTCACTCATTCCACACACACACAAATCGACCCTCTGAGTTTGAGTTGATGTAAGAACTGCGCCGCAGTGTGTGGTTTCCCCTCTTTTTATTCGACCAACACAGAACGGTTTTTTCCTCCCCTACTTTTTTCGGAGTAAACGAGTGAAATGACATCTAGGTCTCCGGCGGCCCGAGTGTGAAAGTATTCGGTGAATGCGACTCGAAAAGCCAGCTCCCCTTTCTTGGAGACTTTCAGAGTGAAAATCGACCGGAGAACTGTGACGATGTTGCATTAACCCATTGGAGTTGAGCAGGAGCAGCCAAGCCCCAACCAGTACAAGATAGACCTCATCCATGAATCCGAAAATCTCTCCAATGCCTCGACCACACAACAAGACCAACCGAACCGAGTGTATCCAAGAGTATCTGAGTATCTGAGTGGAAATAGTCCGATTCTAACATTCAAACTGAATGGTTAATCGACAATCTGTATGCGCGGCTCTCATTTCGTTTTTGTGTTCTCCATTATTTGTTTTGTTTTTTGATTTCATTCTGTGTTTTCCAATTCGTCTACCAGTCTATCGCGATTAAGATAGATCCCGGCTATCGGTTAGCATCAGATATACCCAGAAAAGCAGCATCGATACACAGCCCCGGTGTATCCTACCAAAAAAATCAGAAAAATCGAGTGTAACTTTCTTGTTCATCATCATCTGTATATCTATCTTTTTGTTGTTGTTTTATTATTAAACAAAACATCAAAAAAGTGTCTCTCTCAGTGTGTGTGTGCCTCTCGGTAATCAAAAAAGAAAATCTATCTTTTTATCTAATAGTGCGTATTAGAAAGTATTCTATCGGGATTCGAGTGGGAGAAAAAAACCTTAAAGTACGAAAAGTGTAAGAAAATTCCTCTCGTGTTTTATTTTCCTTCATCTGAACACATAGTTCCAGTTCCAGTAAGATACGACAACGAGTGTATAAATCCAATTTAGAATGTTTCTCCGTTTCGCCTTTTTTTCAATTCTCATCTAATATTGCTTCGCCTTCGTTTCAACGGTGGGAAAAATGAAAGAAGTGATGATGTGGTGGAAATAAATAAATACAACAAGAAAATCCGAAAAGAAAATCTACCAGAGTTCTTCTGTGTTTTTTGTTTTTCTACTGTCGAAAATCCAATTGGAATATTCATACACACATAAAAATCTTTGGATACTGTGCTAGATACTCAAGTAGATATATTTATGTAAATCCACTTGTTTCTCAAATTTGATATTGCAAAAATATAAGAAAATCCAAGAAATATAATAGAAAAACAGTCGGTCTACCAACCAACACACCTAGTGATTCATATTTTCCTAGAATTGAAAATTAATTAAGATACAAAGTGTATCTGAAGTTTTGTGTGCAAAGAATTTCTGCGAGGAAAGAAAAATATTCATAAATTCAAATTCCAATCGGGGATAGTTTCGAAAATAACGACACACTTGACCAGAAACGGAATATTACTTGCCTGAATTGTTTGTTTGGATTTGGATACATCTGCATCGAATTTGGGGGAGAAAAAATCAAACCGGATTGCATTGCATTTATGTGAGTATAAACAAATATTTTTTGTATTAAAAAATAAAAATTTAAAAGAAGTTTATTCAATAGAATGGTCGGGTGGTTGTGTCTTCGTATAGAAATCTTGTTTTGTTCAAGAACCGAAACAATTTATGACATCATAGCTCGAGTAGCACATTTGCAGATTATTTACTAACAGTCGATTTGAAAGTAAAGAAAAAAATATATACTAGAAGTAATTAATTTTTATTAAATCCCTATTGTGTAATTTTTATTTATTTACTACATTTTAGCTTTTCTGCGAAAATTAATATGATATTAATATTATTTTTATCCCCAAAAATTAATATGAAAATACAGAAAAAGATCTTGAAATTCCTTTAGGGTAAAAATTTGGGGCAAAAAAAATTTTGTTTTTAATTCCTGTTTTATTATTCCTTTTATTTATGGTTGACCACATTCCTAAACAGTTGAAATAATTAGGTACCATCTGAATGTAGGCTCAAAAATCGGTTTAATCGCTTTAACAAAAAAAGTTATTTAATCCCATTCTACGACATGACATATCGGAGACATCCTTTCGACAAAATTTTTGGGTAGCCATAGCTACACATAACTTAGATCCTCTCTGGATAATGTATTTAGTTCTTTTTTTTAATTTTTTTAATTCTTTTATAGATCAATTTAACTCCTCCTTCCTTAGTGTGCTATAGCGCTATAGCTAAATCATTTTTTAATGTTCTTAGTTTAAACAATAACATTTATTTTGCGCTAATATCTCAGGACCAAATATTTTTCGCTCCAAAATATCTACTTTTAATTGATTCTCATAAATGATGCTTCAACCTTCTATATGCTTCAACAGTCCTAAAACAGCTAGTAGAATCAGCTAACTGGTTTTTAGTATAAAAACAGCATTAAGTCTCCCATTTAAACAAAATCCTAACTATTCTCACTATTATTTCTATCAATGGCATGAAGGTGATTATGAAGGCTTTAGCCTTATCCAATTCTGCTTATTTTGCCACCGTTGGTCATCTCTCTTCTTTAACTTCTTTCAAGGTACTTTCCTTAAGTTACTATTAATTCCCCTACCTTAGTTTTCTAAGGTGTCCTTCATTTTTTTTCTGTTTCTTTTTATATTCAGCCCCAGATTTCTGGCGTTTGAACTACTCTTTTTGATCATCAGTAAGAATCTTTCATACCTTACGCTTAGTACGGATAATTCCTTACTGCAATTTCCTTTTGGGTTTTTTTTTTCATTTATTTTATTAATGTAACTCCTCCCTCCTTCTATATAACCCACCGAGTCTTTTTAATCCTAATTATTTTTTCCAAACTTTTTATTCCTCTTTTAATATAAGCAGCGAACTAACTCCTCCCTCCATAACCTCAGAGTTCCATTTTATACGTAGTTTGACTTTTTTTTATTTGTCAACTCTCAATGTTATATACCACCATCGGTATGATAGTTTTCTAAGTTCAATGACTTTCGGCTAGATTTTTGGTACTCCTCCCTCTTTGATGTTCTTAAAAAAATTCAAAAGCATTAAACTAACAAAATCATTTTATCCATCGTACAAAATTTGCGTATTTTGGAAATATGAAACAGGGGACTTTATATTTTCCAAAAGTAGTTAACTAGTAGAACTTCAGAGGAGTTTAGGAGGTCTCTGAAACTCCTCTTTTGAAGATAAAGAGTTGCTTAACTCCTCCATCCTTACTTATCCAACGTGCCATTGCTAAGTTCCTATTGCATGTTTTTTTCCTTTTTTTGAAGCTCTCAATAGTCATATGTCAATATGTTAGTACATATTCTACATCCGATGATGTTCAGTAATTTTTTTTTTGCATGAATGAGGAGGAAGAAGAGACCACTGCCCCGCTCTCTCTAAAAAACGAAATCTTCACCTGGGTGTTATCTTCTAATGATCTTACCTATCTAAGTACCACCGACCCAAAATATCTTTCACGCTTCACCAATAGCTCAAAATAGTTCAACGAACCCGACTGCCATTTCAACCTAACCTAACCTTTTAGTTTTTTTGCTCTTTCTAAAGAAGATTGTTTGAATAAACATTTCAAACTCTTGCAATAGTTGCACCCATGATACGAACTCCTATAGGTATTTTAAAAAGATAGGCCAGGCAAAAATTTATCCAAAAGTATAATTTTTTTAGTCCGTTATAAAAACCCATCGATTCTTTTTTAATATGAGAAGCTTTTAATTCCTCTCTCATTATTCTCTATATTGTCCTTATTCCATGCTTTTTATTGAATGAAGGCTTAACAATATTTTTGAGTAGCTACATATGTTTCATTCACTGAAAATATGATTTTTTTTAAGAGGATGAATTTAACTCCTCCCTCCTTAGTTATTTTCGAACTCCTTATATGCGGTAGTATTAATTTTTTTGCTTTTATATGTTTTTTAAATAAACTAAATTATTCCTTGTTTCTTTGGAAGGAACTCCTCCCTTCTTTGTTGCCTTTTAAGAAACCTCAAATTATTGCTCTAATTCATTGCGGAAAGGTAAAGACATAAACATCTTATGTTAGATATCCAAAAAGGAGAAAATACCTTATGCTTAATTATGCAGTAAAAAACTTTTGTCTTCGTGTTTCAATTTCCACATTCCATAGTATGTATTAAGCATATCGCTGCTATATTCAGGTTCCCAGATTAACTATGTGTTTTCCCCAGCTATCGATTAAATCATAAAACAAATCGAAATCGACCTTGTGAATAACTTGTGAATCAGTGCCTTGTCTTTCTTGTCTATGGGACTCCTTGCTACTTTGACAATACATAAACTCTCTCGCAAATGCTTATTCCCACTGTCTTGCATTGGTATTATTTTTACTAGAACTTACTTATCTACACCTAGTGATCAATTCATAATTAAATAAGTTTTTTTTTATGTTATTGACGTATTCGTCTTTCCTGACTAACTTTTTCAAAGAACTCACATTTCAATTCTCTTGCCTTTCCACATTAAACCTAATTTCAAGAGCTATTCAGCTTGTTGTAAACTCGTCTTCGAAAATTAAAAAAGAGTAGATACACGTTTTTAATTTTTCTCCTTTACGTAACTCCCCCCTTCCTTAATATGACGAAGAACATTAAACTGCCTATATATATATATTCCATTTCACCTAGTAATCTTCTAATTTATCATCAACTTCTATATTAATAACCTTCTAATTTTTTTTTATTGTAATATAACTCCTCCCGCCTTCGTTATCCTATGGAGGCATTATCCTATTAATGCTATAAGTTTAGCTTGAATTAGTGCTACATTTTTGGTTTCTGTTATCTGTTAAAATAATTTAGAAAAATAAAATTATTGGCTCAATAGCTCTAGCTAAGGTTGGATTGAGCTTTTGCGGTCTTGAGACAAAAATTAATCCATGTCATTCTCATAGAGCCAAGGTAAACATTGGATCAACATTGCTGAGTTGCTGGGAGTCGGTTGAGTTCTCTGGATAGGAACTCCCCTTAATATCGTGGTCTTCAAAATTTTAACCCTTACCATTGAGGAACAAACAGAGAACAGATTTTTGGGTCTAGTTATTGTAGTTTTCTGGGTTCATGAAGTAAGTAACTAATTGCCGCAGAAATCTTTGATTCGGCCTAGCCTAGGATTTTTGAGTTCTGAGGATCTTTCTTTAAAATTTAAAGTACAAAGTCAAAACCCCAAACAAACGTATGATTCCAAAACAAGCGCTACTTTATTTGAAGAGTACCTATAGTCAATTTTTTTTTTAAATTAGTTAATTAACTATTTAATTTTTTTTCAGATTGTTTTTAATTATTTCGTTTCACTTGAAAATAGGTCTTTTCGTTTAAAGTTTACAACAGCATAGAAGTCCTGTTTTCTAACTCTGAATAAATTAAATGCCAGGCTTATTGTGCAAGTTTTGATAGAAGCGGTTAAGCAAAAATGGTAGAAAAACACAACAATTTTTTAAGCAATTAGTCAAAGCTCGCTTTATAGGCCTTAGCTTAATATAGCTTAGTAGGGCATTCGTATTTGCTTCCTTTTTAAAAGATAAACTACAATTAATTTATTACAAACTCCATTCCAAATGTAATTGTCAAACACATGGTACGTGATCTTATGGAGAAAAAGTTTATTAAATTTAACATTAAAAAAATATAAATTGAAGAACTCTTGCACTATAAGTAGTTTAATATAGTTTCAAATAAAAAATAAGTTTTGCAATAAATTTTTAAATGCACGGAGCAAATTTAAACTCTTAAATATTATATTTTCTAGCGTCAAGAATACAAAAACTTAAAAAAAAATGGAAGAGATTCTATACGAAGACAACCCGATAAATTGAATAAACTTCTTATAATTTTATAATATTATATCAATAATTTTTGAATATATTTCGCTATTTAAACGATATCTGTTAAGATTTTTGAAAAAATTAACAGCTTTAATTAATTGTCACTTTAATTAAAAAAAACTTAAACAATTCAAATAAGGATCTATTGATTGAATTTCCAGGCCAGTTTTATTTAACTAAATAAATTTTAAATATTAATTAACAGTGGAAAATCTCAAAATAATATTGAAGTATAACTAAAAAAAAACTTTAAATATTTACAAGAAAATAAGCATTTGAAATCAATTTTCAAGTTGTAAAAAAATACAGTTGTTTTGTGCTACGGGCTATCGAACACGACAACATTTCTTCTTAAAAATGCTTAAATGACCCTTTCGGACCACCAAACAAAATGCTGTCAATCGTTTAGCTTGGTAAAATTCGCTTGCTCCCAAATTTCGATTGAGTACGATTTGGGCCATCGCACACGAATTTCTGCCTACGCAAAACGGATAAGACACTGATATATGCAGCAACAATTTAATGATCACGGCCAAAAGTATTTGCACGCATTTTCAAGGCAGGAGCAAAGCAAAAGGTCTCAAACTATAGACCTATCAGTAAACTTTCAGTCATCCCCAAGATCTTCGAGAAAATTGTGTGCGATAAATTAACTTTTTTTTTGTGAAAGAAACTATGTCCGACTTACAACACGGATTTGTTCAAGGAAGGTCTACGGTCATAAATCTTGCGATGTTATGCGAAAAGATGACTGATAAGTTTCAAAGCGGATGCCAAACCGATATTGTCTTAACTGATTTCGCAAAAGCTTTTGGTAGGGTGAACCACCAGGTCTTAATTAATAAGCTCAGGCTTAGTGGTTTCCACTCCAGCTTTCTGGATTGGATTACTTCGTACCTTCAAGACCTTATACAGTTTGTAAAAATCGGAGCCAGTCAGTCAAAACCTATTGAAGTAACGTCTGGTGTACCGCAAGGAAGTCATATAGGACCATTGCTTTTTGTTCTCTTTATTAATGATATATCCTTGAGCTTCCGAAATTCTACATCTCTATTATTTGCCGGCGATCTCAAAGCGTTTCGGAAAATTAACTCGAACGATTGTTTACTTCTATAGGAAGATCTGAACACTCTTTCCGAATGGTGTCACCTGAATTCTCTGCATCTGAATGTATCCAAGTGCCAAAACCTCTCCTGCACAAGAAGTAGAAGCTCTATAGCTTTTAAATATAAAATTGGCGATACCTGTCTGGAAAGTGTGTGTTCCAAAAAGGATCTTGGTGTCATATCGGACCCAAAACTTTCCTTTAAGTTGCATGTTGATTACATCGTAAGCAACTCTTTTCCAATGCTAGGACTTATCAGGCGAAATACAAGGGAATTCACAGATCCCTTTGCTCTCAAAATACTTTACTTTGCTCTGGTAAGATCAGTATTAGATTATTGTGCTCCAGTATGGAATTCGTACTACGATATCCACACTCAAAAAATAGAAAATGTCCAAAAATGTTTTACCAAGTTTGCGTTTAAAAAGCTAAGGTGGAATATTAACACATCTTCTTATTCAACCAGATGCCTTCTCTTTAACTTGCTGACTCTTGAAGACAGACTTTAGTATTTTTGCATTATACTAATAAGAGACATAATTATTTATCGTGTCATCTAGGGCATCCATTGACCTAACCTAACCTAACCATCGTATTAGTGCATCCATCAACCTAACCTAACCTAACCTAACCCAAACATGTCTATAAGCTATACCGTGCCTACCTGAGGCGAATATGGTTTGATTTTGTTTTTCTTGTCTGTGATGGCTATTTTCGCAGAATTTGTGGGAAATCAAAGATTTGGACTTTGAATTCGTCTGCTGACAAGCCTATAATAGGATAAAATGAGTGAGCCAACAGATGGTGTGGGTCTTGACAGTGAACAATTGTCATATCTCTGTCACTGAAAGCAATTTTAATAGACTTTTTTTCGTAAGCAATGTCAATTACAAATTGTGGTGACAATTTTAGTCAAGTACTCGTTTAAGGCGGAAAAGGGCGTTTTTAATAAGTAATAATTGGGTTGTGTTGTTTGGCTATTATTTTCTTCTTAAAATTTAACAACTTTATTCTGTATGACCTTTGGTTTCAATAGAATCGTGCTACCACCCAAAAAAGTGATCAATCAATCAATTTTGAGCAGAGAAATTTCTGAAAATTATATTACATTGGTAACAGAAAGTGCCACGTTAGATTAAGTTGCAGATTACCAGCCAATTTTATACGATTTGACACCTTTACGTCTCTTCGTGTGGGTCCGTTTGGAGAATAAGATGCTGTGACAATGACTAACCAAGAATTTCAGATCTCCAACATAACACCCAGACAGAATTTGTAGCCCATGCTCAGCATATCCTTAAAAATGTCATCGATCATTTCAGCCTTCGGATTGAGTAAGCCTTGTTGGTCCAATGAAATACATAGTGCACCATTCATAATTGCCCAAACCGAACCTAATGAACCAAAAAAGTTCCATAATTTTATCACACAAAATCAGTGCTTAATTTAATGATAACTTCCAAGAAGCTCTGAGAAGTTGGCTCACCCTTTAGTTTACGTGTTCTAAACAACGAAAATTCTTCAAAACTGCCTTATAGTCTTATTCTTTTTTAAGAAATATTTTTATTAACGCGTTCCAGCTTTGAGCGATCAGTTGATCGTGATTCTAGTCACTGAAATTTTGATAAATTTTTGTTGTTTGGAACATTTTGTTGAAGTCTTGTTGGCTGATTTCCCTAACACCTTTAGCTTGACTCAATCTAAGTATTCATGGCAAATTATATTGAACTCTTTGAGCAGTTGTCGATGTTGTAGTACCTTCCTATCGAATTTCATGTCTAAAATACGGGCTTACGTGAAAAACTGAAGACAGCGATTCCCAAGCCATCAGACAACAATTTATCTGCAGTTTAGTTTTGACTTATTTGCATTTAGACTCCTATTGTAACAGAAAGAGCCATTTACAAACTTCAGTCGAAATGTAATCCCCGAATCGAATGTATCTAATGTTGTTTGACGAATCACAGTATAAGCAAAACGAATGAAATACTTCGGGCATTACTATCATCTTTTCATCACAGTAAAAAAAAGTATCGAAACAAAAAATCAGGTTGATGACTGCTTGATTATTCTTTGATTTCAAATCAACGCCCAATATACGACATGGAAAAAAGCAGATAAAAGCATAAAAAAGTAAAAAAAAAACTCAACGTCTGGCTGGCCCCATTCCAGAGATGTTTGTTTTAATTGATCCCTCTTTCATCGCCCTCCTTCGATGGCGGCTGGCAGTGGCAGGTCGAAAATACGAAAATAAATTAAAGCTCGTGGACGAAACGGCCATTCGTCATTCTTAAAATATTCGCCAAAGACAAAACCGTCCATACTTTCACTTCTTCAATACGCAGTCCCCCATCAGCCCAAACCCCGGGCATGATGATGGTCTTGGAATGGTTTCACAATAAATGCTCGACTGAGTTGTGTATTTTTTGCACTCCAGAACGGCTAAAAATTGCAGAAACACAAAAAAAAAAAAAAATCGCTTAATTAGAAAAAGAAAGAAAAAACTCCTGATCTAAATAACTAGCAACGGGTAAACAAAACAGACGTCGAAGCAGGTAAAACACTCGGCTTTTAATGTTAATTAATCCATTAGATACAAAGTATCTACACATGCATGCGAATTCCTGCTGTTTTTTTTTTTCACTTTTTGCGCAACTATTCGGTTGTTCGAACGAAAAGTTAAATGCAAAGTGGTGCGGTGGTGGTGATATAAGTTGTAATTCGCCGATATGCTTTATGGAGGTAGGTGTCATGTCAATGCCCTCAAGACCTCATTACGTGTGTTACACGCTCCATGGCAGTTGGTGGGTATAGGTAGTTGTTTGTTTTCTAGTCACTCTTAAACGTATACAATAAAAACAACGAGCAAAGGAAAACAACGCGAAATACGAAAGAAAAACAGCAAATCTAGGAGCAATAGGAAAATAATTCGAAATCAGCGATTTTTTTTGTCTTTCTTTCTTCTTGTTGCTCGGGGTTTTTTTTCAGAAATCAGCAAAAAAAAAAGAAACAAATTGCAAAAGAAAAGATATAAACAAATTATGTATGTAGTTAGCTAGAGATACAACATCGCAGCACGGGCGTACCTACAGATACTACATCTCAAGGCAAAAGACTGAAAATTGTGAGGAAAAAATCTTCTTAGATTGAAGTGAATGCAGCGCAATCGAGATACACGCATTCACGTACCAACAGTCAAGACAGGTAAGATACAGAGATTTTTTGAATAATGATGCTGTTGAGATATAGAGCAGACTACTCGTGAGACAGCTTATCCATTTCATGCAATTTTTCATATGTCCAATGGGGCTCTTCAGGTGCACGCACAAAGGCGCGCGCAAACACCCAGCATAATGGGGCGCGATACTAGTGATGATGTTTGCAGAAAAAAAGAAGTTTTAAGCCATCACAAAGTGCAGACAGGGTAGAAGATTGACAGGCGATAGAAAAACACCAGTGTATAAAGGTTTAGAGCAAATGGTTGCAATTCAACCAAGACACGATGGATTGCACTCTATCGGTTTGTTTTGCAAACTAGAGGCAATACGTGAGCTTATTGCGATAGAATGTAAAGAGCCCTTAAAAAGGGTTTTTGAAAAATTCTCGCAGGACACCAAACGCTTTTAATTGGGTGGATTAAAAGATTGCTTCAGACGCACCCAACAGCGCCTCAGCAGCTTTATAAAACTCAGATTTTTTTCTTTTTCTAAAAATTCTGATTTGGTCAGTAAGTTGGCAAAAAATTGTTTCGAAATTTCATACAAGGCAGAAAATATCCCTTAAACAGGGAGGGGGTTGCTGTTCAATACATCGTGAAACCTTAACGATGTTTGAAAGCAAGTCTATACAAAAACAGATCGGTATCTGTACCTTGACTGTGAAACTATTCTAAGCTAAGCTCTAGTCCCTACCGGAGATCTGCAATGCAATACTTCGTACGCTGTATGTAATCTCTGTTTTTCCTAAGACTATCCCACGCTCAACATGTATACCCACCGCATTGATTGCGAGCACATAATGATTTGCATTCATGCGGTCTTAAAAGTTCAAGCACTCTGCGGTGTTTGAGAATATTCACACCGCCACCGCATTTGAATAACGAAAACACCGCAACTACGCTCTTTCGGTCAAATGACCCAAAAATGAAATTAAAATCAGCAGCAATTTAGCTATCTTCCAATTTAATGAGAAAACGAAACTTCCTTCCTTCCTCACAACCATCTTCAAATTCGTGGAGTGTAAACGCAATTCTTTTGCGGTGTTTGTCATAACCAATTGCGGTGGCGGTATTAACTCCCACCGCTTTAGCTTATGAACAGTGCGGTAGTCGAGTTTAAAAGCTAATTATAACTACTCATTTGACTTTATTCTAGAGAGTATGGTAAGCACACTTTGTACGCTCACCGCAAACTGTGCGATCAAGTTGCAAGCACTGCATTTTTTGTGAGTAGATTTTAAGTCACGCAATTGTTATTGCATGCCAATCTCTAGAAAAAAGAAAACAATTGCAGATGTGCTCTGCTATGTATTCTTCAAAATTGTGCGCTAAGAACCACCTTGCTCTGAAACGCAACTTTCCAAAGCACGTGGTTTCATGTGTTCAAAAAATTATTTTTTCAAGTTCAAACATTTATTAAAAAACAAAATAAAGTTCAAACTTGATTAAAGCGTGTCGGTAAAATAAAATTGTGTCTACCTTTGTCTGTGCCCACCAGCGTACTTGAACATTTAAATTGTTGCATGTAAACATGTGGCCCAGAGCTCGTGGTAAAATCTCGCATGTAACTTAAATGATGGTCGGAGCTTGTGAATGCATTGAAAATGTTTGTAGTGCACAGCTCATGGATCTTATCCCATAGATTAAAGCGAATGTTTGATTAATAATGAAATATTTCCCAAAAAAAAATTAGTTGTCCGTACTGTTGCGGACGTATATCTATTATTCGCATGTGTATAGTGCTGAATTTGAACATTTAAATTGTTGCATGTAAACATGTGGCCCAGAGCTCGTGGTAAAATCTCGCATGTAACTTAAATGATGGTCGGAGCTTGTGTAGTAGGTACACAACGTAAAAAATTCATGCTTTCGAGAAAAATAAAATCGCATTAAAATGGTCACATACAATGTGCTACAGAGGGTTCACAATATTGACACTAGCAATGCGACCATCACGATAAAGTAGGGCATTTCGGGTACAGGCATGCAAGACTCTTTGGAATGTCGAGATGAATCAAGCGCGAGATGAATCAAGACCTGATTGACACCTTGCAACCATGCATGTCAAAGATCCGAGTGGCCCATTTTTCAATGACTCCCGGAATTTCTAAATCGACTTTTTTGACCGAGTGGACTGGGTGTAGCTTGTTAAGATGGCCTTTTAACTGGTACAGGGTCATTCAAAGTCTACAGTCTAAAAGTCCACAGCTTTTACTTTTATGCTGATAATTTTAAAATGCTTTAAGAGAAATTCAGCCACTAAACCACAATTCTACATATTCCTATTATGTTCTTGCACCTGTATTAAAACTTTAATTTAACACCAAATTACATGAAAAGATTAAATATTTATGGGGGCATGCCAGACACAAAAAATATTTTTATCGCAAAAAGTAGGAAAAGCTACAAATTAAGTGTTTACAGGCACCCAAAAGATGCACAAATATTTGCTTGAAGCAATTAAATGTTTTCTGATTCCCCAAAAACAAGAAGAGCGAAAGATTTAAGTGTTTGTGGGTGGGAAAACAAATGAACTCTCTGTGAAGCAGTTGAATTTGACAAGTGTTGCGGTGTTTGCAGCAACAATTCTATTCTTCGATAAAGTAAGCAAGGCTTTTCTTTGAAATGACTGAAGAAACATTTACTTTGTTTGGGAAAAGCAAAAAAGTGGTTGCAGAAAACATTTTTAACATTACATACCTTGTTCTTCTCAATTGTTATTATTGTTACTTTTGTGGTAACGATTCTTTTTTTGGAGGAAAACACTAACTGGTATGTAGGGCGTAAGCAACCCTTTTTTCAGTGAACCCTGCAAGCTGCAACCCCGCTTCTTGTGGTCACTGTCTATTTGGAGTAAATGCAAGTGGTATGAAATTTGGTTCTGTGAGCTAAAAAATCGCCAATCGATGGGTCAATAAATCTACCGAAATTTCGGTCGTTGAAGCTTTCGTGGGTATCAACAAACCAATTGTGAACTTTAAAATCCAATGAATTGCGTCAAAATTTCATTGTGGACTTTTGGCTTGTGGACTAATGACTCGGCGCTGTTTCGATTTATTTTCAATTTGGATTTACCTAATCTTTGCTGTGCAGTGTTGATGTTTTTTTTTTTGCGGGAGATGTGTAACATTTTTGCCAAAATTGAAAAAAGAAAATTACGACACTAATTTCTATGCTTAAAGAAATTTTCCAGAGAAACCATCTTTGAAAAGAAATTAAAAAAACATTTTTAGAATGATTTTAAACCCACGCATCCTTTAACCAATGTGCTCAAGGAACGTCCCAGCGGTAGCTATTCCAAAGACTCCCTCGAGAGGTCTTTAGTTTAATTTTTCTATAAAAGCGCATAATTCCTATTCCTGCTCCCTCTGTGTCTGAATAATGGTTAAAGCATTGCGAAAGTGGAGTCGATTAAGGATTTACTTCTGGTACATAGGTTTTTTTTTAAGGAAGGACTTCTATTTTTAGTCTTGTTTTACGAAGGTAATTTACTTACAACTAAATTTAATCTTATTTACACCTAAGACGTCGCGTGGCGTGCGAAATCCTTTTCAAACAACTTCCACCGACCGTATAGTCTCAATTAGTAGGTAAAATCTTTCCGTACAGCAAAAAATTCAGTCATTAGGACTTCTACTGACCCAAAACCATTAACGTTCCACCTCCAAATCGACCTTATTTCCTTTTCCTGCAAAATATCTCATTCAGTTGCAAACAGTTGCCATAACTCCCTAGTGGATAATTTCTTTTTTTTAACCCATGAACGCCTCCAAAACGTCATTAAAAAAAAAACACACGACAAGCCCCTGACACATAAGGAAAGAAAAACCTTTTCAACACTGCTGCCTTCAACGACGCACGTAAAGAAAAAACAAACAGCGTTTTTCAAAAGTCATTATTGATAGCAATCATAAATGAAAGCAAACCGTTTTTTCCCAACAGATTGCCACGTCATAAATAAACCAAACTGTACGTTAAACTCAGCCAGCACGTGGAGCGTGGAATTCACACATTGGGGTAGGGGTGCTCTAACTACCTACCTACCTACCTATATACCAGTACTTTGTGACGGTACAACTTCATTATAATACCTTCCCGTCCTACTCTGTACCTTGTCTACCTACTCAACTTTGTAAGCCGGCAGCGAAATGAAATCCGTTCTAAGCACATACATCCGGGTGGTTGACCGTACCCTACCCACTGCCCAAATACGAATAATGAAACCGAAAAAAAACGAACGTAATTAAACGGTAAAATGATAGCGCGCGCATACCTTTATCTAGATACTGTATCTATCGATTGTCGTTCATTCATGGTGACATGACGTGTCGAATTGGATAGGAATGCGGGTCAATCGATCGAAGTTGTGACTCGTAATAAATGTTTTATCCAAGTGCGTTTTCGAAAAAGGAAACACAACACATTTTGCAGCCCGTAATTTTGACGAAAATTGTGAAATTTGTTTTTTAAAACTCAACCACAGTGAGGAGGGTTGCCGTCGGCGTCGATGACAGCCAAATGAGTCTTTAAGCGGGTTTTCTGAACTCAAAAGTCATTAGCTAAAGAGGGCTGGCAGAGCACAAAAAAGTGAGAAGAAATTTTGAATCAGTAAAAAAGTTAATCGTGGATAGTTATGGCCAGTCACGTTTTGACCACTTTAAGAGGGGAATTATGTTTTTTTATTCCATCCAGGATGACGAACAGATTGTTTAACATGTCCGGGCATTTGAATGACTGAGACTTTTGCTGATCATATTGGAGCTGATGAATTGCAATTAAATTTTTAGGGTTTGAAAACATCTATCAACTTAATCGCCAATCGTCAAAAGGCTTTAAAAGGATCCTTTCAGACCCGAAATCGCGCTCGGATATTATGTAGGATAAATATTTGTTTGTCTCATCATCACTTAAGGTTTTGTTATAATTTTTACGTTGGGCGCCACTTTCTTGTATCATTTGACTTGTGTGTCTAATAAGTTGAAAGAGGAGTCTAGTTTTTGAGGCACTAGCTACCGGATTCTTAGCGCAATCAAGTGCAATTGGACGATTGACGCCTTTTCTATCATTTTTCTTCCTATAGTTGAGTCCTTAATCATGTATTCACAGAATCTTAATGCCTTCACTTCCCGTTTTGTGGTATTGAAAGTTCACTGGAAAATGACAGAAATAGTCTTGACCATTGGTGTCTAAACTATACGTCCACTCGTTGTCTGATCACCTTCCAATCGTGGAAATGGCTAAGGCATTATTGGGCGTATGAAGACACGCAGTAAAGGAACGAGCTGGTCTTCTACAGCAAGATGTTCTACCATCTCTTCCCTGATCCTTTCCAACCGCGTTGTGCTAACTCACTTTACTGTAAACTTTACTCTACCCTCTTAAACTTGCGAGTGTTCAACAAGTTATTGGAAACCAACTTCTACAAACGAGAACTATGTAGGTTGTTTCCTCCTTAGACTTGCCCTCTTGCTAGAAAGAGAAGGAGGCCTAATAGAAGACCACGCGTTTCAAGTCTCTAACCAAAAGCATTATGTTCGAAATCGAGTTTGCATCAAAAATTTTGGTTATGCTTAGGTACATATTTTTGGCAGGATTTCTGACATATACACCTGAAGATACACGCTAACTCTCTGTTTATTACTAGGACAACTTGAGAGCTCACTCTTCACAGATAAGGTATTAAACCTTGGGTGAGAATCATAGGACGGGCTTACCAATGACATGCTCATACTTTAAAGTCTGTCCGAGACTTTTCAATATTCTATCAATAATTTAGTAAAATTCAAATTTCTGAGTTTGCTGTGTCTAACATTCCCCACGTTGGGCGCCAAATTGAATGAATGTCATCTTGAGTAATATCGTTTCGTTTACTGTATACTTAGGAAGATCGCCCGCGCTGGGCACATGCTCATACTGAATACCTCCTCTAAAGTCTGTCCGAAAACTTTTTAATATTCTATCAATAATTTCGGAAAATTCAAATTTCTGAGTTTGCTGTAAAAGTGTCTTACATTCCCCACGTTGGACGCCAAATTGAATTAATGTCATGTTGAGTAATATTGTTTTGTTTGCTGTATACTTAGGAAGATCGCCCACGCTGGGCACTCTCATTCTTTAATGTGGGACATTACTCCTCAGTAATCAATTTTTGAACCACGGATGAGAATGCTCGAGCACAATTTAAGACTTACGAATGACAAGATTACAGTGAAACCCATTGCAGACTACCGTAAAATATTCTGTTGGATGTTTCAATATTCTTTCAATCGTTTCGCAAAATCCAAAAATCTGTTTATTTTGTGAACCCGCTTTAGCATACCCCACGTTGCGCGCCAAATTGACTTTATTTATACTTTGTAGTCGCAATACCTCATCTAATGTTGGGTCCTTGTCACTTTCAACGTGGTAACTGAAAACGTGGGACGTGACTCCTTAGAAATCAATATCTGAATCTCAGATAAGACTGGTTTAGAACGTTCTAACTCTAACGAATTACATGATCGATTAGTAAACCTTTCCAATTGTATGTTGTATGCTGAAGAATTATGTCAAACATTTCGTTAGATCCAAAATTCTGTGTTTTCGGAACGTGTCTTACATAACCCACGTTAGGTGCCAAGAAGAATTACTTTAATATTTAATAATACTGATTTTGTAAGCAGAAGATTAACTCTTCATCGTCGGATCTTATCCCTCAGGGATAAATTGCTGAGTCTTGGGTTAGAATAGTCGAGAAAGCCACCTTGCCAAATGACATGCCCGTGCTGAAGTTTCTTTTAAGTCTAATCCGTCGTAAATTTTTCAATGATCTTTTAGTTGGTCAAAAATTCTGTTAATCGTTTTGTTGAATTCAAAATTTTGTGTTTTCTGTAAACCTGTTTGAAGAACCCCAGGTTGGGCGCCAAATTGTGTTCCATTCGTTCTTTGTAATTTTGTTTTGTTGATTGTACACCTGTTAGCCTCGTCTTACGTTGCGCCCTGTCACTCTTCACTGACAGCGTGGGTCACGATCTCTCAGGAATCAATTTTTAGATCTGGGGTAAGAAGTTCTAGAACGGGCTTATGAATGACATGATCATAGCGATTAAGAACCTTAAAACTTTTCAGTATCCGGTTGGTTTTTTTTAATTTGCTGTCAATCAGTTTGTAAAATTCATAATCCAGAATACTGTGTGAATGCATCCAACATACACATACCCCACGTTGGGCGCCAAATTGAATCACCGTTATATTTTTTAGTAGTGTTTAGTCTATTGTGCTACGTTGCTCCACGTTGGACACCATATTTAGCAATAGCCATAAAACGTTTAACAAAAAGTCATTGGGCTGATATTTTGTAACATTGATATCGGGTTGACCAGATGCGATCAGATAAATGGTCTTAGAATTCGGCTTTTTAATAGTTATGTTTTTTAAAATTTTGAAAATCTACGTGGGACCTGAATCTTCGTCGACTAACTTCGGAATCGTGAGTGAGAATAATCGAGAACGGGTTAATTTTTTTTTAATTTTCTGTTGATT
Source organism: Neoascia interrupta (assembly GCA_947623515.1). Lineage (NCBI taxonomy): Eukaryota > Metazoa > Arthropoda > Insecta > Diptera > Syrphidae > Neoascia > Neoascia interrupta. Next base: position 198,929,297 of record OX392462.1, read on the forward strand.
GTTTCAATATTCTGTCAATCATTTTGCAAAATTCACAGCTCATCCGATTCTTTCTCACATGCCCCATGCTGGGCGCCAATTGGATGAATTTCGCCCCACGTTAGGCACCATTTTTGGTTGCTGTTGCGATTTGATCAGATTAGTAGTTTTAAAAACTGAAACAGAATTAAGTATGTGTTTTATAGTCCCGTCAGTTTTTCCGAAAAAGTTTTCTGTGAACATAGGGAGCGTTCCTCTAAAACCCCGACTGTTCTTCCTTTTTAACATAAACTATTATAATTCAAACAAATACGTAGATAAGCTATGTAAAAGCATGTTTTAAGCTTCAATTCTCCCATCAATCTACAACCATGAAGACAAAAACTGAATACATCGTTTTTGCATAACGGTGATTGAAGTTGACATTTATTTATTGAATCCCGGATAAGCTCTAGCCATTTTCTATAAGCAGGCCGATTAATCATCGATGGATCATCAATTAAAACTGGAAACACCACATTCCGCTTGTCGTCATTGTACGTTTTTGTTTTTTTGCGGTTCAGCAACAGCAGTGACACTTCATTTAAGAACTCCCATAGACTTTTCAATTTTCTCTATGGTCAAATAAACACAAATTGTAAAGGGTATTCCCCGTGTGAACATGAAGCTTCGCTTGTATCTTGAAACAAGCGTCATTTATGTTTAACCAAGGTAAACATTCAAACGATTACGTTTTCCACACGACCTCGACGATAAGATAAAAAAAAAACGAGTGCCTCAACTCTCTGTATGCATACATTCCTTCGTGGATAGATAGTTGGACTCTCCCCATTTATTTGGTGAAAAAATTCCAATTTCCGTTGCTGTCCCCCCTTAACACCTACCCTGTGCTGCATGCCTCATTCCCGTGTTGTACGTATTTCTAAACCTACCCCACGAATCTGGTTTTTCTGCTGCTGCACAATCCGTGATTGCATCCGTGAAGTTTACACTTATATAAGTTCTTCTTCGCGTATACACAACCACACCAAAAAAAACTATCTGTGTGCCCACATCCTCTTGTGTCCGACCTCCTGGAAGAATGGTGGTGGTGTCACTTAACTTGACTTTCCGGTTTGAATAAAAAGAAATACTTGCCAAAGTCCAGTTTTCCTGTTTAGTGTTTTAGTATGCTTTGCGCTTATCTTTCTTTCTTGATCATCGTCATCCTCCTCCTCCTTTTCGGTCACCATATCGGTCAGTTGCTTTTTTTTTTTTAAAAAGTTTTGTATCTGTGTTGTTCGGCGGTATGGTGCATCCAGAAAAAGACGTGTGGAATGCAGTATGAAACTGAACCGAACAAGATGAGATGAGAAAAGGAGATGAATGTTGTTTCTGCTCTTTTTGTCCCCCCGTTTCTCGAAGATAAAGCGGTTAAATCGTACTGCACGAAGAGCATTTACACTGGGTAGAAAGTAATAAATGTGTCTGGTTGAAAAGTTCGAGAAAAAGAGTGGAAGCGACGAGTCAAGTCGGGAATTTATTACCAGTACCCGTGGTGGGAATGATATTGATTTGGCGTGTGAAGAGTCATGTCCGTGTGAAGAAATTTCAACTCAGAGCTTTTGGATTTATAACTTCAAACATGGATTGGTGGGACATGTACTGATCGGAAGCTGTAATCTTGTAAATTTAAACGAATGTAGCGCGTCTTTGCCTCTTAGAGTTGACTTCTTAGTGCGAGATCTTTTAAAATTCCCAGGAAAACTTAAATTTAGCCAGAAATTAACATGTTTTTCAAATTACTAAGAAACGGGCATCAACTGTGGCGTTGCAATCCATTGGGTTATAAACCCTGTCTTTGACAATATGTCAAACTTCGTGGATGGTTCCAAAAGATGCTTGCGAAAAAAGGAATGGATACCAGTTCCGAGCTGTTTTGGGGTTATCGCAAAAACAAAACATAATGCCTTACATAATTGCGTTTTTTTTTCCTAATGTTAGTACCTGTATGTTGTACACCGCTCTTGTAATTTTTTACAGCGTAGTTATACATCACTCCACGTTGGGCACCCTACATATCTTGATATGGGTCCCGATCTCCACCTGACAACGTGGGGCGTAACCTTTTTTACCGATCTATTACTGAATCTCGGATGAAAATGCTCGAAAACGTGTTAAGATTTTCAGGTCACGTGAGGTCCGCTGAAGGACTTTGAAAAACTTTTAAATGGTGTGTTTTGGTTGTTCTAATATTCTGTCAAACATTTTGTAAAATTCAGAATTCAATATTTTTTGTGAACATATCTTATATGCCCACGTTGGGCGCCAAATTAATGCATTGTGATGTTTAGTAATGCCGTCGTTTTCGCTGTTTACCTATCTACCTTATTCACGTTGGACACTCTTAAAAATGCGACCAGGCAACCTCATTTGAGAATGGTCGATAAAGGCTTAAAACTTTTGACTTACATGATAGTTGTTAAGTCCTTTTCAATCTACCGTAAAGCTTTTCAATACACTGTTGACTCTTCCCACATTCTGTCAATCGTTTTTCGACATTCAGTTGTCATCTTTGTAATGAAGTTTTGTTTTTTGTATGCCAGTCTCAGCTTACGTTGGGCGTCTCTCTTTCAGAAATCTATTTACGGAAACATGAGTTTGAAAATCTCGGACAAGGATGATCTGGAGCGGCCATACGAATGACACGAGCGTAGTGAAGTCCTTGCGCAAAACTTTTCGGCACTCCGTTGGTTGCTTCAATTGGCTGTCGATAATTTTGATAAGATCACTATAAAGAATAATAATTGTTTTCTGTGAACGCATCTAACATATCCCACGTTAGGCGCCAAATTTCGTATTTTTTTAATGTCATTGAGGTCTGGTCGTACTTTTCTTTATTGTATACTTTTAATTCCATCTTACGTTGGGCCCTGTCAATCTTCAACATGGGAACTAATTTTTCAGATTTTGAATTTCTGAATCTCGGGTAAGAATGATCTAGGACGGGCTTACAAATGTCACGAGCGTATTAAAGTCATTTGAAGCCTGACGTAAAACTTTTCAATATTCTGTTGGATCTATCAATATTCTGATAATCGGTTTACAAAATTGAACTGTCTCTTTATAATGGCGTTTTGTTTAGTGCCCCTTTCTCCTAAGAGACATACATTTTTGAATCTTAGGTAAGAATGGGCAAAAACGAGCTTACGAATGACATGATCATCGTGGAGTCCTTTTCATCCTTGCGTAAAATTCTTCACTACTCTCTGGATTGTTTTCTGTGAACGCATTTAACATGCCCCACGTTGGGCGCCAAATTGAGTCACTATCACTTTTTCTTATGATGTCTCCTATTGACTGTCATTGAGTTCCAGTCGTACTTTATAATGGCTTTTAACGTGGAAAACGACAAGGTGGGGTTGAGGCTGGTCAGGAACGGGCTTAGTCTAAACAATTACACGATCGAATACTGAATAGTGAAGATTTTTGAAGTCGTATTTCAATCGTATGTTATTTTCTTAAATATTCTGTTAAACTGTTTGTAAGATTGAGAATTTTGTAAACATGTCTTACATGCCCCACGTTAGGCGGCAAGAAAAATTACTTTCATTCTTTGTAACATTGATTTGTTTACTTAGCACCTAGCAAGATTGCTCCACGCTGGACACTGCCATTCTCCAGCATTGGATCTTACTTCTAAGAGATCAATTTCTGAATTTCGGATTAGAATGGTCGAGAACGACACTCTGACAAATGATATGCCCATAGTGAAGTCCTTTAAAGTATGTCTTGAATGCCTCACGTTGGGCGCCAAATCGAAAAAGGAGGGAAAAAACATCACGGTTTCTCAAAAATAATCAAGCCAACTTCAAGTCCTTTAAAGTATGTCTTGAATGCCTCACGTTGGGCGCCAAATCGAAAAAGGAGGAAAAAAAACATCACGGTTTCTTAAGAATAATCAAGCCAGCTTCACGAATAGGCTTTAGCCTTCACCCCGATATGATGCGTCAGTTTTAAACGGGCTTTGTGTTCGCTCAGCTTGCGAACATTATAAACTATGAATTTGATTTTTGATTCTCAGCTGTTGAGCTGTCAGACCTCAGACAAACCAAATGTTCAGTACATTCGAACAAGACCTTCGCTTGGAGTGAGATTACGTGATAATACGTTTTTTCCTTACGATTTCCGAATATGACCTTGAAGCCGAAACTACATTGTGTAAGGAAACATTGAATCGGCTGAACGCGTAAACTCTAGGCCAAGGTCGACCCAAAGCTTGTTTGTAAATCCCTCTTTCTGGTCAAGGACTCGAACCATAATAAAATGCATGCCATCGACCAACGGCGTTTCTTTAACAGTTAGCCGGAAAACATCATGCTGATGTTTATTTGCAAACTTAGATGGAAAATTTAGACTTTTCTAGACACTTACTTAAAATATCTCGCCAGAAGCTCTCAATATGGTGGCGGAGGGTGGGAAAAAATGGAGGGATTAGTTAGTCAGCCTTTTTTATTTATTTAGAAAATAATTGATTTATCAATTGATCCGGGACATCGTTTTGCCTGATGTCTAATTTCTTCTGAACAAATTTGCGTTTTCTTGACTGGGTGGGAGTCCTGGATATTATGGTTTACCGGTTTTAATATCTGTCTTTATCCACACATAAAACGGTTGCTACAAACACCGAAACAAAATAAAATAAGAAAAACGTTTAATTGTTTATCGGAAACATTTACTTTGTTTTGCAAAAGCAAAAAAAATGCTTACAGAAAACGTTTTGAAAAATGCTTTTTATTCACCGAAAAGAAAAAAAAAGGATCACAAACTTTTCTCTTTTTTTCCAAGGAAACATTTACTTTGTTTTGAAAAACCAAAAAAATGCTTGCGAAAAACATTTTGATGACACTTTTTATTATTAAAATATTGACTGTTTTTAGGGAAGATAACTTACCTGTTGTGCAAACGTCTACTGCAAGGCAAATACCTATACTAGTTTACACGGAAGATCTTTTGTAAGTCTTTGAATCTTCCAAGCAATAAATTAGCACAAAAATTAGAAAACTTTTAAAGGAGGCGGAATTCGTGCTTCGTTGGTGCCATGAAAATTTGTTCCATCTTCGAAAGTCTGAAGATCTGTTTAACTGCATTTCCTTTTAAGTGTCTATAACTTTTTGTTATCCCACATTTCTTTCCACCTAAACATCTTCTGATTCCACAAAGGTACCTCCAGCTCAATACCACAGATCGTTTTTTTTTTTTTTTGTCAGTCAATACGTCTTCGTCTATGTCAAGACCGTTCACATTTTGCACACAATTCCGCAATGCTTCAGAGAGCGCCCTGTGCACTTTGATCGCGGCGCTATCTTCATTTTGAATAACAATTTTTTGTAGGTATCTACGGTTTCCTGGTTTTTGGTGAACAAACCGGTGATGGTATATTTTGTTTTTGCACACGCCACGGTTTGAGAAACTTTCAAAGGAAGTCGTAAAATTTTATGTCCATTTTGAAGAGAGCTCGCTACAACAACACTGCGACTAGGTATAATACACCTCGCAGCTATGTTGTAATTAAGTCAAATCGTGGGGGAAATTTTAAACCACTTGTATTTGTATCTTTTACGATTTTTGTTAAAGTCATTTTGGCATTTGGCGACTTAGATACAGGAAATCTATCTATCCCCAGATATGGCAGGTAGGTATAATGGGCAACAAAAAACGATTAACTTCTCCACAGAGGACTTACAGAAAAATTCCAACATTCTAGCCATGAAATGACCTAATTTGGTTCGTATCTATCGGTTGTATCTATGCGTTTCATTCTTTCGAAATGGCTTGCCATGGTCCGCATAGATTGCGGTGTGGTAAGGCCATTAAAATCAGACTCTGTGCCACCACGAACGACATGACTCGGTTGGGGGTTTGCCCAACGATGATGGTCATTATGACAATGATGACGATGACCTTTTTCCCTGGAATTTCGTCGCTGTCCGAGAGTGCGAATCGAAATTCCACGTACACACACAAGAACAAAAAAAAACGGAAGGTACTAGTGCGGAAAACCTTTTCGTGTTGAAAGAATACCGTCTCGAGGAGCATAGGTACCTGTCCTATACCTCTGCATTTGGCCTTAATGTGTTCCTGTCTAGTGGTAGAGAAGACTACAAAGAACCGAGAGAAAGGACAGGAATGCGAAATTCTTTCAATTCGGATATCGGAAATTCCCGGGTGTTTTTTTTCGTTTTTCTTCTTTTGGCATTTTGAAATGGAATTCGTATTCGTGAGGTGGTCTCCTTGTTTAGTTTTTGCTGAATGTTGAAAGCGCACGTTCGCGAAGATATTTTTCCAATTGAATTTAGGGTTTGCAGTTTTTAGGATTTATTTTTTTGTCGGTCGGTTTTGGTGTGTTCGTGAGTCACTAAATTGACTTGGGTTCTCTTGCCTGCTGCGGTCAGATCGATTTACGAGTAATGCCCACCCGCAAGAGGAATTGCCAAAGTAGACTTTCATTCCCTTGTATGCACTTCTAAGAAGCACACTTCCTGGCAATGACTAAGAGGACGTATACTTCCAATTCAGGGAGTTCTTAGAATTTTCTAAAATAAAATCTATTCGTGCAAAGAAATACGCTGAAACTAGACCGATTCTTTGTGCAGAAGCAGGAATGCAAACTGAAATTGGGAGATTTAAATGAACAACATTTCCATGAATTGGTTTGTTTTCCTTAGTACGAATGCAATTATGGTTGAGATCTCACAATTATGCGTGGGTGGGTACAAGGTTTTTGAATTCAGCTCTCCTCTTGCATCTCCTCAGCAAATAAAAACAAAACTTTGCTGTTCGAAGAATCACTCTTCATCAAATTATTTAGAAGATATTTCAAAAAGAGATGCTGAAGCTACCTTCTGAAGAATAGTGCATGCAAATCCAAACCAAGTTTCTAAAATAATTTCTTGGTAAAGTCGGTCATATTTGGTGCTCTGAGGCTATATGTTTTTAGAAATGTGGAATTAATTTTTTTGTTCAAATTGTAAACCTCCTTTTCTCTTCTTGTGGCAACACCAAATGCTCCAATCCGGAGACTTGAAAAAAAGAAGTCTTAAGTAATTAAAGGAACAGGCGTTTTCTCCGCTAAAGTATAGTCCCAGATCGTGCTGTCACTTTTGGGCCATTTCGTTATAAAATTTGCACTTTTTTGATTGCTCATATCTCTGAAACCACTTTGCTAATGTAAAAAATCAAAACTGTTGTGCTCATCTACACGAATCAGCCATTCATTTGTGGTAAATATCATGCAGATCCGTTTCGTATTTTCGGAGTTTTCGACCTGTAAATTTGAAGTGTAGGCTATTAATTTATATTCGTATTCGGCATTCGTCTGTTTTCTTTTCGCCTATTTTCAATCATAGCTAGGGACATTTTTCAAAGCTTACTAAGGTGTTAAACTATTCGGGACAATTTTGATTTCTTACCAAACAAACTGAACGGAACAAGACCCAAAAACTGCTTTGCTTGGTTTTGAAACTAACTAAACGAGGAAAGAAGCCTGCATAGACACATTATTATCCCGGCAATCAACCATGGAAGGGACACTTAAAACCTAAAAGAAAACAAAATCGAACACGTTAAGATCCGAGCCCCCAACCGTGTCAAGTATTTAAACTCCTTGAAATTTTAGGCATACATTACTATCCTGGACAAGAAGTCCTTGGAAGTCTTTCTTTAAGAAGGTAACAATTTTATGGAAAGCTGGTGTTTCAGACCTTCGTTGGTGATTAGCTTTAGATGATTTATTAAATGTCACAGTTTGTGCAAAGAGTCCTTGACCCTCCTTTTATAAGGACCTCTTATTACTCCGTTGTCCCTCCGCATCTGTAACTTTTGAACGTCGAGTCGTACAAAGATGAAATTAGGTACATCTAAAAAGTCTGTAAAAGAAATGAGCACACATAAAAGGGCAACTTTTTTAAACGTACTTAACGCTTTAATTATAGTTTGAATTTCGATGGTAAAAAAGACAAAAAGTGGTTTGGCACTTATCTTGCAAAGTTTTACAGGCAAAAAAAGGAAATTGAATCCTAATTGAAAAGTTTTTGAGAAGTAAGAAATGGCAAATATTGTTTTCTTTTTTATATATTTAAGAGAAAAAACGACTTTTTAATCACTTTATTGAAAAAACCTGGGCAAACATATAAAGCAACCTCAGCTTAAAGAAAGGCTAAAAAAAATTAAGGTTAAACAGTTTTAAAACTGCGATTATGACGAATTTTCGAAAAATAATCGCAAAAAATCGTGGAAAACATTTTGTCCCCACCACTATCTCCGCCCAAATGGTTTGAAAAAAAAAATCACACATCTGAAATTATTTCAAATTTTCGGGAAATTTAAAGCAAGCTGGAACTGACTTTCCCACTTCTCATACATGCTAGTTTGTCACACTTGTCATGCAGAAGACATGTGGCTGTACGAATTCCTACAGAAACCAAGTTATCTTCAATCGGGATGAAAGATCCTAGTCAAGGAATATGTCGGGTAATATGGCGAATTTTTATTATATTTTGAATAATTTTAAAATCAATAGATTTTTTTTTATCATAACCTATTACAACTTTTACAAAAAAAAACATAGCCCACCATGGCGGGTAATATGGTGCACTCCATCAGATAATTTGGCGTATTCGAGTTTTCTTTAAGTTATTGTTGTCTCACTTATTGCACTTGCAGGGGAAACATAAGCTATAAAATTACAATCAGCATTGGTGAGACTGCAACTAATCATCCTTCTTTCTCGTAATGAGCCTCTAAAACGTCAGATTCGTCGTTTGTTTGTATTGAGATTTGCTCTTCACTTTAAAAATTTTACAAATTTTTGCAAATCTAAGCAAAGACTTCCACAGAAGAGTTCAAGTTTTATTAGAGTGCCACACTGCGTTCTACTAACAGCGGTTAAGAAGGTTTCCAAATTACCACACTGGTCCCAACAGCTGGTCTAAGTAAGCCGTCTCTGAGGGTTCTTAACACAAGTTTAAATTCTACTTTAGATTTTTATCTGCCTGGAAGCTTTAATAACACACGTCATAATATTTTTAATCAATCATTCATAGTGATTAAAAAATAAATAAAAAAGGCAACTAAGCTAGAGAGAATTGTCGTGTCTGTTCTTGACTGATATTTTTAATCAATAAGTCTGCTTGGATATTCATGAAAATGCGGCTCTTCTCTATATTCCTAAGACTTTATAAGATTTGAAGAATTGCTTTGAGCCATGGCGGATTGATAGAAAGCCTTGAAAATAAAAACGATCCCCTGAAGAAGCCAAAAAAAATCGACAAAACGTCAGGAAAAGAGTGAATTTAAAAAAGGCCTCTTGTTTTAATTTTTGTCATTGGATCAAGCCTACCCTCATGGAAGTTTATAGAGGTATCGTAATTGGACTTACCTTTGACTGACTTAACTGCAAGATGCTTAAGTCTAAGATAGATAGGAATACAGGCACCTTAGGTTCGTGCTTCGAAAGCAAAATCTACAAAGGAAAGTTTTTTTTGAACTTACAACTTCAAATCAAAATTATGAAAGTTAAATCTGTAGACCGACCTTATGGCTCATATGTTATGACTTTTAATATGAGTTTTAATATCAAGTAAATCCGTCTATTCCCTCTAAGCATTCTCTTGATCAAGGTAAGCATGATCAATAGGAGAATAATACGAGGACGAAAAATTTCATATTTATCTACGAAAAGAATTGTTGGTCCGACAAGGACTAACATTATAGTTCAGTCCATCCATTGAAGTTTACCTACGCTACTTCAAGCTCCATACTGAAAAGTCAATTGTTCTCAATCCTTAATTGCACCTACAGACATTTTAAGTGCTAATGTTATATTCACTTATAAGTCTTCGGGGTTCGTGTGACTGCTAGTAAACTCATTGACTATGAAAAAATTCGTGGTCAATAATTTTTGTAAGTCCACTCTGGACTAACAATCTTAAACTGCTTTTTACAGTCAGTGTGTAAATCAAGTTTGTCATACTCTCAATAACAGAACAGACCGAACTTAAAAAATTACATTTTTAACCAAGTAGTAGGTAAGTCCGACTGGGACTAACAATATTGTAAGTCCTTCAATTAAGGTGTAACCAAACGTACTAGATAGATGAAAAGCCACTTCAACATCAAAAGCCCATTATCCCTTTTCATTAGTTTGACTTACAGAGTTAATAAGTCTGACTTAAAGACTTAAGGTGACTTAAGCAATAGGTACCTTCAAACTTGTGACTTTTAAACAAATTATTACTTCTCTTTACCAAGTAACTGTTATTTCTGTTAAGTGTTTTTGAACTCTAACATGTGGGAAAAAATTTTATGGTCACTTAGCTGTAAGTCCGACTGGGACTTACTGTTAAGGCGATTGTAAAACTAGTAAATTTCAAACATTTCTATCACTTCGTGCTCAAAGAAAACCTCAAGAGAACCCTTTTGGTACAAATTGTTAAGTCCGAGTCCTTAGACTTACAAGTCCATTGTTGTTGTTGATGGAATTTAAAACAGTTTTTTGAAGAATTTTCAAAGGGATAATTCTTGACTCTAACCACTTGCTGGAAATTGTATGAACCTTAAAAAAAGTGGAGTAGGTAAGTGACTGATGAAGTCCTTTGTATAAAATGTTTGTTGACTCAATTCAATTGGTGGAAGTCTGCGTCGATGAAGAGCTTTATAGACTAGACTCATTCACTCTTCCAATTGAGACCTCTTCAAGAGACCGCCTTGCAGAAGAAAATTACTGCAAGAAACCGATTCTGTTGTTTGATTTGCCTTCAAGGACTTTGAAATAAAAAGTCTCACATCACCAGCCTACACACTCGTTAACCTTAATCAAACAAATGATACTGTTCATATCCAATACGAGGTACCTATACCCATAGACTGACAATGTTATTGTCAAATGGCGTCATTATGCCACAGACCATCCCATCATCCTTGCTATCCTCCATTTCAATGACAAACCTCATCAAAATGTCTTCAGCACAAGTCAAACTAATCCCATCACGTAAAATCGCGTCACCATCGGTGTTTTTCTATGTGTAGGTACATATTTTGTACACTCACCATACAACAAACATAAAAATGTGTGTAAACGAATATCTTGTCGAGAAGCTTTTACATCTTTTCAATTAAGATTAAGAACATGATGTCCTTCAACGCCATCACATTATAAGATAACCTTCAACCCGCCCTCTTCGAGCTGTCAACAACACCAATAAAGAGGTCCTTTGCCTCCCAAAGACGAGTTATTCGAAAGCACCCTTATAACAACGTGTCGTACACACCACCAGCAATTTTTGTTTACACAATCTGTAATGAATTTCACACATCTCTCTCTCTCTCTTTCCCGACTCGGCTCGGCGTGTACAATATCATCGTGAGAGCCTGAGTGATGGTGAAGTGCCATATCCCGAGAAGAGTTGCTGTGAAAGCGAAAAACAATATCTTTCAAAAGATAAATTTTCAACCAATTCCACTCGTAAAAAGAGGTCAAAACTCATCCCAATCAACATCCTTTCTCCAATACCTACATACACACCCGGCGGCCAGTCTGCGATCAATTAATTTTTCAATTTGCAATTTACTGCAACGGTCGTTTTTTTTTTTGCGAAACTTTGACAACCCCTGCTGCTTGGGGGCAATTTAATGCGAAACGTTTCGCTTGCCATAAGAAAAAAAATCGCAGACACTGACCGGCCTTCCAGCTAAATATTTTATGCGTCTTGCATCAGAGAAGGAACAAAAACCCCAAACTTCAGGCAATACTAGACGGGAGTGCAGGAAGAATTGGAATTCCTATAAATGTCAAACTGTCAGTTACCTGTCATAATTTTATTAAAAATAGCACTCAACAAAGAAAAAAAAAAAACATTGCAAAATGAAAGATGGCTGCGTTCAGTAAATCATGCATATGACACGTCGTCGTCATCATTAGTCTTGTCGTATTATTGTCATGTCATCAAAGGCGGCATCTTGACATCGACGCGTTCAGAAAAATTAGACCGAACTTTATGAGTATACTTGTTAGACGTCATGGAGATTGCCTCAAAGACGCTTCCGTCATTGTTGCGACTGAGCTTTAAAAAAAGTCGAGATAATTGGCAATTATTGTCATCTCCATCTCACTTGGGTATTTCCCTATCGTTTTTTGATTGGACCTCGAATTCGTCTTCACAAAAAAAAAAAAAAAAATAGAAATAGAGGAAGAATTTAATTTAGTCTATCGTTGATGTCTGGCAAAAGTCTAATATCTTGGAGAAGGTGTTTTTTTTTTGGACGTTTTTCGTTTGCTGACTTGGGTTTAGTTTATTTATGAGTAAATAGCTGATATAGTTGTGGACATCTTTCTTGAAAAAGCATCGTCATTTAACTGTGTTTGAATTCAATAATTGTACCAATTAAATATGAAGTATGGAAAGCCTTGCCATTCTTTGACTTTTAAGACACTCGAGATCCTCGAGTTTGACAGCAAAATTGACAACCCATGAAAAGGTTTCCTAGAATGACCCTTATAGGGTGTTTCCACCGGGCACTAATTCGCGATTGAGACAGATCATCCTTAAATCCCCTCTAAATCACGAGATTTACCTTACCATACGAATATTAATCTCTTCACGGGGAGATTAAAATTAATCGCGTAATTAATCTCTTACACGCAAAAATTTTTACATCAAACCGTACAAAATTGTACGTGTTCTGCGCGTTTTCTGACGAAACAAAACAAACACACCTTTTATTGACAGCTGTGTGTCACCAACTCAGCAGTGTTTCTTGTGTGGTGTAAAGAGATGCGCAGAACGGCTGATGTTGCTGTTGATGTGGACGTGGTTGTTTCTGTCAAAAAAGTTAAATGAAATAATGTGTGCAAACTGCAAATAATAATGGATGTTAATGTTGATACTGTTGGTTGATGTTCATCAAGTTGGTAAACTATCGACTTTGTGGACCGAAATCCCAACAAGATATTTGACGTTTTGGTTTTCTATTTTTGGGTTATTTCGTTTCGTAAATTAAAAAAATCGGTGGCAATCAAAAATGAATTTAAATATTTCTTAATCTGAGTTGAAAATGAGGAGATGCGCAGATGACGTTATGTCATTGGGAAATTTCAAAAAAGAAAGCATACGTCAAGGTAATCTCCTCTATTCCGGTGGAAACGCTTTGGAATTTTTATAACTTATAATCTCTCTACGTTAATCTCTGTATTATATGCGGTGGAAACACCCTATTGAGACTTTTTTTTCGTTTGGGCCATATACGGATCGTTTTGCAAAGTTGCATGTTTTCTAATAGCGCCGCATACAAATGGTCAAAATGCTAAAAATGTATGCTGCATGCAACCATACACGTAAGATCCACATGTTGTGCACTGCTAATGTTATATTCTCCATGCAACGACAAGCACTTAAAAAAGTTGTGCAAAGTGCAATATTTGACCAAATGATAGATTTTTCCATCTGTATAAACGTAGCAAAATGATAGCTGATCGGAATGTCATAACCTGTTACCGATAGTGGCTGAGTCAGTACCCGTGAAAGGTGGAGCTAGCAGGATCGTGCCAAACAAATTAGCCAACAAATTTTTACTACTTTTCGAATTTCGTCTGGTCATTTTTAACTCCACTCTACGATTATTAGCATTTTTTTAATTCACTTAAAAGGCGTTTTGAGGCAAAAGAAAAAATTAAAATAAAACCTAAAAGCAAAAATATGGGGATCACCTGCGACCGATGCCAGGACCTTTTGATTGTCTATCTGAGGTGTTCCAGAATCGGGAGCTAAAAAACTACCACCGTACTCTTGGGGTACATTCCTATGACCGACAGATGAGATTACCTCAAAAAACATAGGGTACCCAAAAACAGTTTCGTGGTTCGTGAAAGGCCATGCTTAGCATACCTACCTCAATGCACAACCAAAAACTTACAGTCGGCAGATCGCCAGGTTTCCGAAACCTTTTTTTATTTGTGGCGTCCGCAGCCCAGTCTGATCCTCGTATGACAAGTTGATTTAGCTCAACAAGTGAGAGACTGGGTTATATCCCCAAAAGGACATAGTATATAGGGGATAACAAGTGATATGTAGGAATTGTTTTGATTAAGACTGATCTGTTGTTATAATACTGAACAAATCATGCATTAACAACTTTTTTGTGTAGAATTTTGTGCTCGATATAAGGATGATCTGGGTCTAAATATTCAACTTATGCAAGAAATTTAACTGCCTTACAGCACTTATGAAATTATGGAACGTTGAAATACTTAAGATCTTATGGGCAAAAGCAGATAGTATAGTTTTGTCTAAGCGATCGGCAGGAAACGGCGACCACGATCGAGTTTCCGCTATTAATCTACGATAAGGCTAATATCGATAACAACATGCTTGTTTAACTGCAGTCGAACACGAACTTTCGATTGCGCTCAATGATCGTCAGCATGATCACCCACTCGATCGAAAATTAATATCAGTCTGGCAAATTTTGCCATTGACAAATTCTTAACAATAATACGATTTTTAATCAAATGTGAATGTTGACAAGAAAATATCGATCTTGTTTTGTGTGAATTTTGACTTTTAATTATACAATCGATCAACTGAAAGATTACCAGTAACCAGTTTGGAAAATTAGATCCTGTTTCCAAAAACTGATTGAAAATTGAAATATTTTCAGCCCAATCGGGGGCTACAAATTTCTTGGTTAATTTGTCGTAAGTTTTAAGAAACCTCATCCAAAAATATGAGTTATAAACTTGATATTTACCTTTATAAGGTAACCAAGTCTGATTTGCTCGACTATCTTGGCTGACTTTAATTTTTAACTGTCTGCAGCCACAGAATTCATTTTGTTACAAGAAAAAAATGTTCTCCTGTTTAAATATTAATGCTTGCATTTCATACAATGCCTGTCGGATTCAAAACGTACTCAACACAATTTTTAATTACCCTCAAAACGAGCGTAAAGTGTAATTATTTATTAACAGAGAAAAAAGTAATCAATCAAAATGACACACATAGCAATGTAATTTTTTTTATAGACAAGCGCCATAAAACGTGCCCGGCTAATGACAGGTTAGAAGTGTAACATGATGAACTATAATTAGTCGGGAAAAAAATATTTACATATCAGAGAAAACAATACAAAACTATAAGATAAAGCTGAAAAAGTAATTTTTAAAAATTCAAACGGGTTTCTAGTGGCTTTTTTATTTTAACTATAAGCTACACATTATTTAAGTCTATGATTTATTGATTTTTATTTGTTGTTGTTTAAAGGCAGTTATTTTAAGTATATGCATTTTTAATTTATTGTAAATATTTCAAAGCGTTTATTTATATATTTCTACCGATGTTTTAGATGCTATGCAGTATGTAAGCGAATAGAATGGAGCACTTCTCATTATGTTCCATTCTATCCTGTAGTTAGTCCATTTTAATGAAATCAGGAAGTTAAAAGAAGAGCGCCAAAGTGTAAGAATTTTTTTTTTTATCTATTTGGTTTTCATAAAACAATGTACTCTTCCTACAGTTTGCCGTAAGAGAGCCCTTATGAAGACCCTAAAAATACCGTTAAACAAACAAAAGTAATACAGAATTCTGGCGGGATTTCGGGGCGTGACCGCATTTTAACTAAAGAGTATGCACCGAGAGGACAGTTGAGTGAGGGGCACAACCTCTATTTTATTTTGTCGATCTCGATAATTGCTGCCTGTATTTTCACAAAGTTTTCAACGAAGACCTCAAAGTTTTCTTCCTACCCCCTTATCCATAGGGCCTATTTTACCCGATTTCCCATCTATACTCACAAACGCGATGTTATACAATTTTCAAAGAATATTCAAAAGTTGTACCTCTGGTGTTGTGAGTTTGGCAATTTTTCGTTTTGTAGCTTCATCGGCTGGCGGGGCTAAAGGGGGAATTGGGGTGTTGTGGGTTATCCCATCCTGATCCTGTCAACCGATGTATTCCCAAAATTAATGACATCAATAGCGGCTTTAAAGTATGTCTCTAAAACACAAATTTTTAATCATGCCAATGCAGGCGGCGAAGTCATCTTTAGATGGATCCAAATGGGCTCTGTAAATAAGTCATCAATCGAAAAAGGATATCGTCATCTGCTTAAGTTGACGGAACAAGTGCACACTTTTGCCTTTTAAATGTTGATTCAACTGGTCCCGAGGCTTCCCGATGGGCTCATTTTAGAGCCTAGCGTCTATGTGGCCTTTTTACGGTACCCCTGATAAATCTAACCTAATCTAGAGTCTACACTTCTGTGCCTTAAAAGAAACGGTACAACTTCAATGTAAACGAAGAAAAGTACTTAACTATCTTGACGTTGTTCCTGTAATTTTGTCAACCTTTTAACATAAGCGAAGAAACAGTCACCGACGCGAGTTGATATAACCTCAAGTAACATTAAGTCTTATAGGTGCAACAGACGCTTATAACTGCTACTCATGTGTTTTGATATAACTCAATGTTCCTGGACTGGTCGGAAAAACACTCGTGTCGCTTGATTGATGCCATGGCTTGGTCTAAGCTTTGGAGCTCAGTGGGCTGTTTTTATGACCTCAGAGTTTACCTTCGTTCGCCGTAGACCCTATTTTACCTGAATCCCTTCTTTACCCACAAGTCAGCTATGGACACCTTACGAAGTTCAGCGAAAACCTAAACTAGTGAGGTGGTCGAACCTAGAGATAGAATCAATAATGGCCATCACAGCAGCTCAATTAGTAGAGCATTGGTACTAGTTAGTAGAGCGACAAGTACAGGTTCAAGTGATTATACCCTGCGGTGAATCCCACACGGTTTTTTTCTTCCGACATTTCGTCCGTTAACATTTTAACTCCACTCTACGATAAAAAAAAATTGTACCTCTGGTGTTGTGAGTTTCGGAAGTGTAGCACAACGAACGGAAAAAAAATCCTGTTGCATTGGTCCTAAATCAATCCCTTGGCAGTTCTCTATTAATTCTAATGAGAATAGTTATGTAGCGAGTATTAACATCGTCATAGTCTTGCAGAAACTTAAAACTTCAACATGCTTCTCCTTAGGTCGTCCCCAAAGTTCTGTTATATGAGGGCTAGAATATGTTGTGAGGACTTGTTTGAAGCACAAGAAGATTTCGAAATTTTGACAGAGTCCACTCAGGATAATAAACAGCTTGAGCATGTGAGATGCGCAATGTCAAGGCTTGATCTTCATTGTCAAGGGATTGTTTCCCTTTGTAGTTGGTGGTCAGGAAAGTCTCCTTGCTTGAGAGTCTGCAAAACGGTCGTACAGAAATGAAGTCGTCCAACAAAATTCTAGCAGTAAGTTGCAGGATTCAGTCTCGTACTGCCTCGATTAGTTTGGTTTGGACCTCAATTCAGATTTTGTTAACCTTATTTAGTTTAGGTCATGTTGACGATCGTATTGCCCATCAGCATCCAGGTTGAACGGTTTATTCTGCCCGATCTATTCATTCTGTCTGCAGGAATAGCCATTGAGTAAAGGTTTTTTTTGCGTCCTAGGAATCTTCCCATGTTATAACTAAAGCTAAGTTTTTTTTTTTAGGTAGTAAAGTCACCTGCCATATTGCAAGACCTTTGACCTGAATTTTTAATAAATTTGGTTTTTAAAGTCCTTAATAAAAGTTCTTCTCCCTTTAATTTAGTGTCAGAATCATGTATTTTTAGGTCAAATGCTAAAACTTGTTTAACACATTTAAACCACCTGTGTCTCCACCGGCAACAAAACGAGGAAGACGATTAAAAATAAATCTTAAAGTGGCTTCACCGGAAAATAAAGCATTAATTTGGCACGAGCACCCTTTTTTCGTTGTAAAAATCCAAGTAGAAAGCGTATTTGTCGGTTTCCTTTTGCAGTTTGAGTTTCCTTTTGCAGTTCTTAAACTTTTTTAAAGGTCTGCGAAAAGGGTTGAAAGTGGTTTGTGAAAAGGGTGAATGAGATTTATGAAGGGATTTATTTTTAATCGCTTGCCAAGAGAATTTAAATTTT
The DNA here is from genome assembly GCA_947623515.1 of Neoascia interrupta. Taxonomy (NCBI): domain Eukaryota; kingdom Metazoa; phylum Arthropoda; class Insecta; order Diptera; family Syrphidae; genus Neoascia; species Neoascia interrupta. Next base: position 198,947,296 of record OX392462.1, read on the forward strand.
TATGGTAAATCGCGTGATTTGTAGAAGATTTGATGAAGTATAACTAACTGGAGACATTGTATAGTGGCCAGTTTTTTCAGTGCAAGATCATCCAAGTTTCAGAGTTAAACTGACCTAAACCACAGGAGCTAGTTTTCCAGTCTCCTTCATTCGGTCCTAATCTCGGTTTAAATTTTCAAATTTGCTAAGTTAACCCCAAATGAGCTCGCGTGTAAAGTTTTAACTTCTTTTCTTGTTTTTCTGTTTGAAGAACTGTCATTTCAGCAGCCTCGAGGGCAACTGAAATTTCTTTCGCTATTTTTTCTTTGAGAACTGACCATTGGGATAGTCACAGATTTCAAGCGCCGAAAATTTCGAACTTTATTGAGACTGCGCTGGAAAATCATTCCCTGTGTCCGGATCGGTTTTTATTCCGGAATAAATTAATCTTGGTTTAACCCGGGCCTAACTCCTCTAAAAAAATTACCTTAGACTTAGAAAAATCTCCCTTAAAAGGCCCACACTCACTTTTTGAAATAAAAAAGGGGCGGTTTTACAATATTACCTTCAATCGTAGGAATCAGGAAAACTGCATACGTCTCTCCTTGAAAATTTCATCCCTGCGTTCCCCTTTTTGGGGAAGATATTTTAGAGGCAAACGGCCTTTACTTTTTTTCAAATACGGCTGTGTTGTAAGGACTACTTAACAAAGTGTTTTTGAAAACTATCCCGAAAAATTTATTTGTAACTTATTTGTTTATTTCCAACTTTTTTCTTTTTCTGTTTAATGCATGTGTCACCTTGTGATGTCATTAAGGCGAGACTCCTGTCAGACTTCTTTTAAAAAGTTGGGCTAGAGTATTTTTCCGTTTTAAAAAAAGATTGACAAAATTTTAAGAACCCTCGAGCTGATTCTAAATGATAGTTATAGAAGCCCGTCATTTATTTGGACATCGATCGATCAAGTACAAGTACAGGGTGATACACTAATTTATTATTGTTTATTTACAATTTATTTACAATAGAATTTGTTTTTAATGCTTGGTTGTCCAGATGTACCTCACTATTGTGTCATGGTAATTTTTTTCGAATTTTTTTTCTCGTCTCAACCAGCAAAGCGTAAACAACATGTACTCGTAGATTGTGTCAACTCAGCGTGTTATCATCATCATTGGTCAACTACGTGACATGATGGTCATTAAATTTCTCGCACATATCTAACTTACAATCGAAAGAAGTCAGAAAAGGGAAGAAAACACAGCAACAACAAATTACTATACTTGAAATAAACAGGCCGGCCGACAGAGGAGATTGAAAAGAAAATCCCCTCAAGCGAATTCGAATAGATTGTCAGGGGGACAGATACACGGATTGCATTGAGCTGACCGACCGATGGATGCTCTGACTGATGTGTATAGAGTTGGGGAAAAATTTCAGAGACGCAAAAGAAAAACCTAACGGATCATTATTTATAAACATTATTATGACTGATTATACAGTTAAGTTCACTTATTGCTTGTCTTCTTTTATTCAGTTTGTGTCTTCTAATAGTGGGGCTGACCGCGCGCCCACCCTCTCTCAGGGGCCAGACCATTAAACATTGCAGCAAAATGCGTTCTACATTATTATCCGTGTCTGGGTAGGTGTAGTCGAGTATATGTATCGAGTATGTTTTGTGCTTTCCTTTTAGTATTTTCTTCATGTTCTTGACGTTTTATACCATCATGTCTAACTTTAGCCTGGCCTAAGCTTAAGCTACATATCCCGTGTGCAATGCACGTAGCAAATGGAGTATCTATATTTCGATAGGAGTATCTGTTTATCTTTCGCTAGCCCGCAACACATTAATTTGAATAATCGTAAGCGGATCTTTCAAACCGATTGCGAATGGGCTTCGTGGAATTGGGAAGGTTTTCCACACGAATGGGTAGCAAATGCGCGTGCAATTTGCACAGTATGTGCGTATAGTGGGCGAAATATCCGTCCGATAGTTTCAGTTATCGATCAAATTTTCCGTATTACTTTTAATTGGTCTTGGTGAAATCGATTTTTTTTTTTTGCCAAACACAATCATGCGGGCATGTGTAGCTTTTAGGTGCCTATCGGAAAATTGTATTCACGATGCAGCGCAATGAATGCGGGCTCTGCATCGTGTATTGCTGCTGGGGGGTTCCGATTCCGATACACGATTGATGTGTTGTTGTTGTTGGTTTTTTTCTTGATTTATCTTCCTTCTCCGGGTCACGCTCACGATTGATTGCAAATTTCCCAATCAATTGAAAAAGTCAGAAACGGACAGTGTGCCGAGTGCGGTGTTCAGTGGGTGATCGAAAGGGGGAATAACTTTTCAGCAATTATTAAAAAATCTTCTATCCACTTAGACCAACCATACCAACGAGTCGATTGTGTGCGCTGCGCGATGGCATATCGGGGTAATCACAAATTTATGCAACCACCACCGTATTGTGGCAGATGTGGCACGCCCACGTAATAAGTTTCTAATTTGTAATTTTTTTTTTCCTCCTTCCAATAACTGAGTGGAAACTTTCAATTATCGATTTCAACATTTGTTGGGGGTTTTTTTCCGCCGGACTTTTCTGAGGACTGTAAAAGTTCTCGATTAAATGGATAATGACTTTTGTCTGGGAAATCGTGTTCTACGTGAGATGAGGATATATAACTGGGCTGTCAGTTGTGCTGTAAACGTCATTGGAAAATACCCTTGAAGGTCTTTTACCCGATACTGTCTGAACGAAGTTCTTTGAAAAGTTTCCTTTTTGCAGTTTCACATTGAGTTTGAGTCATGTGGTATACCATACATCACGATCTTTCGTATTAAAAAGGTTTTTTTAAACTCTTTCGCAAAGGAAATAAAAAAGTGACGAAATTAATGGACCATGCTTTGAATTTGCAGCACAAAAACTTCGTTAGTACCGAACGGATCAGCATGATATTCAAATCAATTGAATGGGTTGATTTGTGTAGTTGAACACAAAGCTCTGACGTTTGTTTTATTTTTGGCGTTTTAAGAGATATTCAGAATAAAAAGAGTTTATTTTTCTACTAGGAAATATGTCAAAAGTGACTACAAATAGTTAATATACCCCACCAGGCAAAAGGACACAGTCCGCTCAACTCTCCGAGGCTTGTTGGCGGACTGTGTCCATATATACCCGGAAAAAATTCGTTGCCCTTAAATTCGTTTGCCCGAAATTCGGCTGTAGAAGTAGCCGCATTGCGACTAAGGGGTGACCCCATTATCACTATAAACGGGCTTATACGGGCTTGGTTACGCTTGAACATTAGTCGATAGTACCTAGTAAATCTGGATAATTTTTTTTAGCTGCCTCACTTTAACCCTGGTGATAAAAGAATATGTTAAAAAGTTAAGGGAAAGAAAGTGTCAGAAGCAAAAGTCATTGAGGTAGGGCAATCCACTTGCTTCCTACCATCGTCACCTGAAAAAAAAAATACTCGTTTTTTTTCACGGTCTCCACCTCCGCGAGGGTCTGACAAGCCCTCCGAGAGTATCATTTTTCTTGAAAAACTTCTCAAAGTGCCGTTCGGATTCGGCAAAAAACTGTAGGTCTCCTTGTATGTGAAGAAATCAACGCACACAGCATAAATTGTTGAGAAGTTGGCCCTGGTTCACCTCGAGTTTTTGCTCCACTCTGTTTATTTATTCTTTATTTAATCCACTTGCTTCCAGATAGTTTAATGCTCATTTCGAAATTTTTTCGGGACCGAACATTGTGTGAAAGTTTTTTTTTTCTTCAAAAGTGGTCCAGAAAAATGTTGTATCCCTCCCGCCTAAAATGGTTGATTGGGCGTCACCAAAACTTAATGACCAAAGAACTCGGGAACATGTAAGATGAATTTTAGATAAATCATCTTGTAATCAAGCCTTAATCAGAACATCGCGCATGTGGTACAGGCTCTTGCAAAATCTCTTTCCTCGGTTTTGCAGCACTGCCTTAAAAATTTGAATTCGGAGAGCTGATCCCTAATTCCTAAAGAAGCAATATTGATTGTGTACATAAGAAGATCACTGGCAACGGGCACTTAGAGCTCAAAGGTGGTCCCATCGCCTGGCTTCTCAAAAGCATGCTGTGAGCGTTACAGGAGTTCTTACATACATCGGGGGACCAAACATTTTTTGCCGATTCCGAATTGTGAATTGGTAGTTCTCTCTTGACAAATTATACTGTCTGAGGCTCAGAGCTTTGCGGCGTGGGACCGTGAAGAAATTTTTATTGCCCCGATCGGGATTCAAACCCGGTGACCTAAGCTTAGATTAAGAAAAACAAGCCTCTAACTTTCAGTTAGCCTAAAATCTTATGTAGGTATAGGAACCGTCCTTTATTAATACTGTTCTGCATTTATCTTGGAGTAACATGATTCCTAATGGGCCCTAAAACGAAAAAAAAAATTCTCAGTAACGCATACTAAATTTCTTAGAAATTCCAAGACTAGAGCTGTGCATATTTACGTAAATCACTCGCCTCCAAAATGAACCCTACGATTTGAATGCCAAATTAAAAACTAGATTTTATCTTTACTGCTTAATTTTCTCTAAAAGCTGCATCTTTTGAAGATAGTTTTCACTGTTTGCCACTACTGTACGTAACACAACATTTTCGATGTCTGGGTTAACAAGGCATCAATTTGAGATCTAAAATTATGTTTGAGATCCTGAAATTTAGCTGGGCTATTGGAAGAGAACGCACTCTTGAAATGAGAGCAAAGGAATCTTAGGGGTCTCCACAGACCTCAGTGCGATGGCGCATGAATCATTTTCTCTCATTGACCCACTAACTTTTTGATGGCTTGTGTTGGCGGCAGCGTTATCCTGTTGCAAGCCAAAATCGTGTGGACCCAATTTATTTAATTAAAAAGAAATAAACAGGCTGATTCGAGGCATTTTTTTTAATTCAAGAATTTTTAGTCTTACAAATTGCCCATTTTCGTAATAAGATTAATTAGCAAAAATACGTTGACTGTATGCGTCATGCGTCGCGCCCGAGTAGGTCCATGTGTTGGGTAGCTTTTGTCTGAAGTCGGACCTTATGCCAGGAAATCCAGAAAACATTTCATAAATCCGGCTCGACGGACCATTTTAATATGCGCATTTGCCGGTCTTTTCTAAAACTTCTATGGTTTTCTCTCTTAAATCTTTCAACGATGATTCCGATATAAGAAAGCAAAAATAACACACATTTTATTTAATCTGAGAGGTGAAAGTTAACATTTACATAAAAACTTTTCAGGCTGTTTCGGAAGGAAACCAATCTTGTTAGAGTGCCTTTTCATTCGAGATGGATCAATGACTGCAAACAATGACTAAAACTGCAAAATTGATTTAAATTGACATCTGTCAAAAACTTAAATCACCTTGAATACTGCAAATGGCAGTAGTAGACAACCAACGTCTATACATCATCTTTTGGCCCCCCCTTTATAAGATCCTAATGATGCGAGATTCAATGCAGATGTCTTTTCGTAGTTTCTTCATCCCTGGCTGGCGTCACGAACTCATCAAAATCTTCTCGCAATCATAAGGAAGGTTTTCTGCTTCTTTATTCATAGAGTTGTCTCTCACTCTTTCTAACTGGCGTTACCAACACAGAGGAGTCATGGCCTGCCCTCTGAAAAACATGAACACTGTTCTTAGACACATGGACGGAATCTAAATTTTTTTTCGTCGATTTCGAATGGCGAATTAAAAAGCCTCGAATTAAGTTTTCGCACATAATGCCGAAGACTTGTTGTGAAAAGTCTTCACAGCCGGCGAACTCGAGACCTGCGAACTGGCCCTTAATTATACATTGCGCTAAAATATTGCTTAAATCTGAAAATTTTCAAATCGGAAACTAACAAGAACCTTGAGGGTTCTACAATCTGACAACTTTAAATTCTTCATTTTCAAAAGCTTTGTTAAGATATTTACAATTCGCTTAGTAATTCGCACAAGTCGCGCTGCGAATTCGTTTTGAAATCAGCAAGATTAAGATCTAATTCGATTTTCATTTTAAAACAGTATTTTGGAGTAAAGTCATTTGGTCGCCAGTTCGCTAGTCGCAAGTTCGTCGGCTGTGAAAGCGGCTTTGAACACCCTTTCGTGATTTAAACTCTGGATCTCATGCACCAGCAGGCCGACACAGAACCTTACCTCTGCAACATGGCTCCCACATACAGAATAATTGCCATTTCTAGAGAAAAGTCGGAAAATCTCTTTACGACAAGACTATGCATTGCTGCTCTGTTTTTCATTAGCTCGTTAACAACAGCCTACATTTTGATTTTGCTAAATGCTGATTCCTTACCATAGAACACATGGCTCATCCGCAACATGCAAAAAAAACTTTTAAGTCATTCACCAGAAGACGAAAAGAGAAATTATCTATAACCAACAGGCAGCATATACGTACTTTCAACAAATTTCCGACAATATGGAGAAGTTGCACAGATGAACGAGATCATCTACCATCGGAAGTTCGAAATGGTAGTATGAGAGATAGAAGCAGACATATCTTCTTTCTTCTTCTTTTTTGATGTAAAAAACTTAAATTTTTCAGATAATTTTACTTGTATGGTTCTTCCCAAAGCGTGTCCACCGCAAAAATAACGATAAGCTTGACTTAGGGTTTCTTTTTCACATTTCAGAAATAAAAAAATTTATTTTTCAAGTGTCACCATTTTTTTTTATTCACTCTACGAAACCCAAAAAACAAAAACGTCAAATATGTTGATGGGGTTTCAGTTCACAAGGTCGATTAGACTAACCTGAACAACATCAAACTTAACCAGCAGCATCAACATAAAGCTAATTTTAACATCCACCATTTAAGGAGGATTTGTCTTAATCCCGGATTAGTGTGCGGTGGAAACACCCTATTAAATCATAAACATCACAACCAACCGGTTGTTACGAATCGCTTAATTTAGTTTAAATAAATAATTCGGTAAGGCTCCGACTTAAACTGGCTGCTGGGACGAAAACTCAAAAATAGGGTCGGTAATGCTTATCTTATAACATTTTACCATTTTCGAAAAAATCCTTTTTGATATCCTTTTTGACATGGCAAACATTTGCAGTAAAATTTGATACCAAATTAGTCAGTTCGAACTACTTAGTAACTCTATTTTAATCTATTACTATTTTAATACTATTTTTAAACTATCTAGCTAATAGATCTTTCTATTCTGTTACAGTCCAACTCATTAGGGTCAAACTTATCTCTTCCGACTCCGTTTGACAGCTAAAACTAATAAAATACATTGTTGCTGATGAACTTTAGTGCTTCTGCTTCATAATGACGGCTTAAAGTGTGCAATGCAATCATGCTTGAGTCTTATCAAAAAAAAAAGTATTAGACGGTTGCATATGCCATTTATTTCTCATCACCGACTTGCAATTTTCACCCGGACAATTTGCCATTCCAAATGAAGAAAAACTAAACCAAAGTAAAATTTAAATCTTTTGGTGATAATAAAAAAATTTAAATACGTTTCGTGTTGATACGTATAAAAGCGATGCGATTGTAAGTGCGCGCGCACCACTTAACGATAATTTGTCGTCGTCCGGCTGTTGATGCTCCCCGGGGCTCCCCAACCCAACCACCACCCACAATCACTCCTGCTTTCGCCATACAACAGTAAACAAAATAACAATAACAGAAATGATTAATATAATAATAGCATAATAACAAATGGCGGGCGGATAGTATGGCGGCTGCTGACGCCACCGCCACTGCCGCCGCTAGCCATATGATTGCACAGAGAGACACAAAAAAAAGAAGATTGATTTAAATAGGCTTCGTGGTACCGTGGTGACTTATTTTCCTCCATGAATGAATGAAGTTAGTGAGGCAACGTGATATATGGGGTCGTGTCGTGTGTAAAGCAGCTTGACATGGGTTAATATTCAATGAAAAAAAAAAATCCAACAAGAGAACAGAGAAAGCAATCGAAAGTGCGCAGTTGGTCTGTTCTCAGGATGTCGTTAGAATAATCCGATTTGATAACTGTTGGGGTATTGAGAAAAAATCTTTTAACTCTAGTTTAGTTTTATGAGTTTTTAAAGTTTGTTTAACGAGACGAATAAACTTTGCCTTGTATTGATTTAAATATTTTCAGTCTGGCAACACCTACTAGTTTTGGCTGGCTGCAATTATTACCTACTATTTGGTATCTTAATCTAATGCCACTTTTGATCATTGTTCTTGATCAAAAGTTGTGGCAAAAGATTAAGATCGACCGAAGGCTTAAGCATTATGAGGATCATAAAAGGCTCCTAATGGGTGATTTTTCAATAGGCGCCTTTTTCAATTGCCCATAAAACACGCTTATCGGTTATTTCTTTTTAAAGTCTTTACTTTGGCACTGAGAATGGTTCATTCCATTTACTTTTCAAAGATAATTTTATGTTAATATTGATCGCGACTACATCTTCAATGGTGCACTTTGAAAGTCCGATTTTGGACCACTCTTTCCAACATGTCGGCCGGTATTTTAGATATGGCGGCTGCAATACTTATTTCTACCACTTCAATCTGATTATCTCGAGTGTCAGGCGTTTCATCATCGGCAACAAATCTGCTTCGAAATCCCTACTGACAAAAGAAACCCTGGGATCTAAAATTTCTGTATGGTATTCTTCAGGGTTCCATGCTTTGTCCTACTCTTTTACTTATACCTAGATATTAAAACTTTTCTTACATACTTCGCAACTACCGATTAAACTTCAACATCTCACTGTTGTTCGACTGGAAACGTCGAAAGGTCTATCGAAGCAAAAAGCCAAATTTTAATGTCAATCAAAATTTGGCGAACATCAGGGTTCAATTTTGTCTTCTCCAATAGACTTTTGAAAACAATCATCAATAGAGCCAGAATATTTTCAGGTGGTTGTAAGAGTCGTTTTTCTTAAAAATATTCGTAGTCATGGATGAAATCTAAAGATTTTGGCCATGTCAGTCGTTTTTGATCTGTCGATTCTACAAATTTTTAGAAACACAGCGATTTTTGTGTGTTTTAATTTCGGAAATTTTTTCTGCAGGCAACAGCTTCGGTAAACAGCAAGTCTTATACGAGTAATAGCCCTTATAAGGGCTGCAACAAGAAGCTTTAAAGCTTGCAAGAAAGAGCCTAATTTAATTTATAGCCTCTTAAATACCTGTTACTAGAGGCCTTATACAAGTAATGGGATCTATAAGGCCTGCAACAGGCATGCATAACACAAGCTATAGCCTGTAGTTCGAAGCTAATACAAGTCATAGAAACAAAGCCTGCAAGAAGCCTGCAGAAAGCCTTGTACAGGTAATAGCCTCTATAGAGATGCAACAGAAGGCTTACAGGAGGTATGCAAGTAATAGCCTTTATAAGGCCTGCAACGACAAGCCTCATAAGCCTCAATAGCCTCTATAAAGCCTGCAACAGAGAACACTATATATGTAAAAGCTACCGAAAAGTTTCAAGGTACAGCCTCGATAAGGCCTAACAGGGCCTTCATACAAAAACAGCTTCGGTAAAGCCCAACAGAAATCTTTATACAAGCCTGTTAAGTTTTAAAAGATTTCGTAGTTGCGCTAAATGGGCTTCTTTAATCCCTTATACAAGCCATTTTTCGGGAAGGAAAACAGCCACCTTACCTAAATAAAATTGATACTAAGGCTGCTACTTTGGTGTAAAACGGGACAATGGCGGTCGATTTTAATCTGTTGATCCAAGTAGTCTTATACAAAGGTCTTACGCCGGATATCCAGAACAAAGATAAGCTTCGATAAAAAAAAAATGTTTGAAAAAAAGAACGGAAAAGAATGATCATTGTGAACTGAATTCACAAACCAAAACTCTATTGCGTCTCCAGAGAATTCCACCAGTCTGTAGGAATACTTCCTGCAGTTTAAGCGGCTCTATTACATTGTATTGATTGTATTTCTAGTACATTCTAAGAAAATTGCTTCTAGTGCTTTGACAGAAATGCTAGTTTGCTTTCGTTAAGTTGTTGTCAGTTCCTTGGGACTAGTTCAGTCTTCCGTGTCTTTTGTGCCACAAATCACAGAACGTTAGATTACAATTAAACACAATTTATAAACGCTTGGCTCATTCACAAATCAGGCTCGTCATCGGATTCAAAGCATAACAGATTGCTGATCGAAGATTTTACAGTACAGTTTGTTGTGTAAGCAAACGGGCTTTTTTAACACGAGTACAAAACGACAGTTCCATCCGCTGACGTCAGATTTACAAATAGCTCTGTCAAACAAATGTCATAACAAACAAGTGGCTTCATTTTTTATATTCTCAAACGCATTGCATCCTACTTAAATTATCATATTTAGTCGCCATATGCACTATTTTATGCAGATTCTTAAATTTTTGGACAGCATGTAGGTACGACTCATCAATTACAAAAGACTTCTGATACACATCCACACATCATAAATTTAGGAGTCAATCAACTGTTTTTTTGTCATTCTTCAAACCCAGACACACGATTCAATTAGAGACCATTTAAAAATGAGACTTTTATCACATTTGCATGAAAAATCAATTCGCCACTCATGCGGTCCCGCCCATATTAGAATGTCTATTAAGCAATTTAAAAAAAAATTAGCGCAACTCGTAACGTGTCTCTGTTTTGTCTGACATTTTAGTAGAATGAAAACGAGCGCGCACTTCAAAGTCTTCCTCAACATACGATACAATATCCAACTTCGTGGTACGTTCACAATATTTCGCGTGTTTTTTTTTTGTCTTTGTATAGGTATGTGCCTCCCCCAAGTTGGAAAAACGAAAAACAAACGAGTAAATAACGAGGGTAAACAAATTAACAAAAAAAAAAGGGGAACACTATAAAGGAGACAATAAAAAACCCACCACGTTAGCATATATCCGTCATTTTGACGTGAAAGAGTGATAACAACACAACACAAACTTTTGTGTCGTAGTTCCGCTTACCAGTTAAACCAGCGACCAACTTATTACAAATTTTTACTACCATTATGTGCTGACGATGCAAATATTTGCCAAAGGCTTCACGTCATCAGATTCCATGCGATAAAGGAGTAAATGCAAACTTGCAGCGGTGTAATAAGTGAGTCGGAAAAAAGGAGCGGCTATATTCAACAACGATGGTTGTTGGTTAAAGAATTCCTCCCACAATATTTACATTTCATCCTTGCAACTACAAATTTGTTGTAAACATTTTATCGATGAATGAAAGAGGTATGCAGTTTTTAACAAGTGCTGCCGGGAGTATTCGAGGTAGGTGTTATACAAGGGGTTTTCGACACCTATCAAGTGACCCGAATTTAACCGGGACTTCCAACTCCCAAATTCAAGTGTTGATACTGTTGTTCAATAATTTTAAAATCTTTCCACTTCATATTAATCGGCCGATAACAAGGCAAGCAAATATGTCAGAAATTTAAAGTTAGAGGAGAAGTCATCGAAAACTGTCATCGCATCAACTTGCACATTTCTTAAAGTTGTGTCAATGTATACGTATCTGTCATCGGCGATGCGACACATTGCGAATTATGTGGCGTAACGGATATATGGAATTTATTGGGCCAGAGTCATAAGTAGGGCGACTTTACGATAAATTTTGACTACAATGACCAAAATGACTGCCAAGCATAATTGCTCAAATGGTCGACACCGGTAAGGTCAAAAAGCCGCTCATGTTGGCTTATTATGTCTGCCCACATATGGGTAAAACATGCTCTGGTCTGGACGGTTAATAGTTTTAAAATGAAAAGTACGCCATGCCATGAAACTATGCCCTAAAGTTTTTTTTAGTCGTTTGGTGTCAAAAAATGGCGACCTTTATTGGGCATCCAAACTCTCCAGACTTAACTCCTCCACCCTCCTTTTTCGGGAAAAACAAAGTTATCGCCAGCAAGCCTTAAACCCATAGAGACAAACACTCGCACTTAAATCATGGCTGTACCATCTTGGATGCTCAAAAAGTGATGGAAAAGGCAGAAAAAACTGTATTTGAAACTTATTTAATGTTGTGGTGCAAAAAAGGTGGTGCACTTTGTTTGTGAGCAGTAATTGTGTCTCTTAGTAATATTACGACTGAAGTCTCACCAGTCTTCGAGCGGGATTGCAGGGCAGCATAAACAGACTTGAATTAGTTGCAGACAGAAAAACCCAATCAATTTATGGTCCTGTAACCAGTTAAAAGGCTGGTTAAGTTGGCACTGACGGACGGTTCCACTCATATTGTTACACCCTTCGTTTTTTAGTTATCTACCTACCTTTAGTTATCTTGGGACGATTGTGAACAAATTTAAAAACCTGTAATTGAAACCAGTACTTGAAATTCGATTGTTTTTGATAACACCGCATAAAGCCACAATCGACGATTGCCGATGTTCGATTGTGATGAGCTTTATCGGCCATCACTGTACTCAACTTTCAATGTATTAAAAAGTCAGACGTGAACTCAATTGCTAATCGATTATTCTCTCATGACTCATGGCAACGAATAAATGACCAATCGAACCTCGTTTTAAGCAATCGTTAATCTTTTTGATGGCGACATTTATTTGCAATCGTTCAAAAATCACATTGTGACTTTTCATGTATCTTTATTTTTATTCGCTTGTTTTCCGCTGACATACGAAACTGACTTAATCAACAATCGAATCACATTTTAACCGATTTCATCAATTGGCGATTGAAGGCAGCACCCCGGTGGAGAATAGAGGAATATGTAGAGACCTGCAACAACATCGATTGTTGCAGGTCTCCTGCAGGTCTCCTGCCGGAAAACAGGATTGTAGTTCTTGTCAGTCAACAAACAGTCAGAATTTTCAGTTTGACGTTGTTGCATGTCTCTACATATTCCTCTACTGTCCACTAGATATCGCATTCGGACTTTTTTATTCGTCAATTGTGAAATTTATTTGCAAACCACTGATTTGATTACTATGTTTAAGTTTTCAAGCAATGAAAAGTCAGATGTAAGCTAAATTGTTTTTCAATTGAGTCGCTAACTCAATTCACCGAATAAATTCACAATCGATCACGTCGATCGTTTTGATCGCGAAATTTATCAGAAATCGGTCGTTACTATGTCACACTTTTCAAGTATTGAGAAGTCAGACGTAAACTCGATGACGTCTTAAATAGTAAAGTTAAGTTGTTTGCAATTGGCCGTTACTACAGATGTCAGACTTTCTTAGTATTGAGAAGTCAGACGCCGTAAACTAGATTGCTTCCTAACGATGAGTGACGAAACATGAGAAATGACACATGACATCGGATTAATTCACAATCGTTTCACGTTGCAAGCACTTGTCGATTTCTTTGATTATGACATTTATTGTGGTATCATTAATGGCATTCGGTCATTAATACTAAGGTAAAAAAACTTCTCATGAACGGGCGTTGCAAAAACTGTCAAAACAATGACAACCAAGTCACGTCAGTCAGTTAATGTGTCATTCAATAATTCTTTGACTTTCCCAAAATTATCACTGAGAAGGGATTAGCAGTTCAGCACTTTTTTTATATTATCTGTGACGTAAGTTGTAGGTCATGTTGTCGATGCAATGATAGTTTACAATGACCGTCTGATTGGCATCGACATTATTTGCTGAAACTATGGTGTGATAGACTTTTTACATGAGGTCAACTTCGTATATGGGACTGTATAAAATCTAACAAACCTTACTTTGATTTTGCGATGGGCGGTCGTCTTCTAAAAGTTACATTGATCAGAAAATGTTCTCAATACGGCCCTTCACGTGTTTTTGGCAGATGGTTTTTGCGATTATAGTTTTCTAGTGTCGATAATACGCAACAAAGTTTGAGTTGCCATTGTCATAACCAAGTATTGTTTTGATTTTCTGACTACGGCCTATTATTTTAATATGGGGTTATTCGAACCTAGGGTCTAAACTAAGGTTAATCCCCGACAATAGGTCATCTTTCGTTTGGGGTTAGCTGTTTAAAGTAGCTCTGTATTTACTTTCTAGAGCCGTTGATTTCGGCAAAATTTCCGTTGGAGTAGACCCTGTACTGAAAACCAGGTTGTTCCACCCAGTTTTAACCCCAGATTAGTTAAACTCAGGATAAACCTAGTAAACCATACGAAAAAGAGTAAACAGAAAATTAAATGTTCCCAGTTTTTGTAACGCCTTCTTAAGCGGAAGTTAAGTTAGTCCAGTAGGTTAGGTAATTGAGGGGTGATTACCTTTGGATGACATCCGCTTAAATTTACTGTGTTCCAAAAATCTCCTTCGACATGCTTTTTAGCAGTCTTATGGGTTCTGGATTTGGTCAAAACATTTCATTTAACATTGGACTTTGAACAAGTCAAAAGTTCTCGGTTCTCATCCCCCTAAAAAACAAAATTAAAAAAAAAAACCACAACTGAATAACGAAACAACAAGATCAACATTTGCTCTCTCTATGGCAGATGCCAGATCATCTCGCATCAATGACAGATAAAAAAAAATGTGTTTAATTCATTCACAATCATCACATCCGATTTATGAATTAAAAATACGCTCGGTTCTTCATTCACACACAATAAACTGCGCACTGCATCCACATTGGGTACGTCTCGCCGCGTATTTGTCTGTGGTAATCCCACCAAACGCCGCACTAACCTCAAATGTTGACAAATCTAATTTAGCGCTGCAAATCGCGACACATCATCGTCCAAATATTTGCCTTGAACTGAGACGCGCAGCAGCTGCTCTATTGGCTCACGCAAGGTCCTACTATGTGATGGAGGTGACGGAGCGCGGCGCGAGGCATTCTAAAAATGTCACTCGAAAGTGTGCCCTGCCCTGTTTGTGGATTTATTTTTATCTTAGACGCGCGTTGCAAATATAGAATTCCGAAAAAGTTTTTCCAAAAACAATGCACAGGAAGATAGACGGAAACCATTACAAGTTCTAATTTTTTCATGTTGTGTTTGCGAAAGATAAGCGCCCTCGCACCTCCCTCTCACGAAATGTTTAAGAGTTTTGGTGGTGGTGGAACACTTATCAGCACAATTCGTACAAGAGTAGGACATTTGCTGGCCTAGTGTTAAAGGCGGATGTTATGTTGCGCGCAAGACGTGTCAGACATACACGAGTGTACGACTTGTGCGTGCCCATGTCAAATTTTAATTACCGAGAATATGATGTAACAACACCATCTCGCTGTGAGATTTCGTTATGCTCGCTCGCCTATCGCAAGAGGTCAACTTCCCAAGCGCCTGGGGCATACTCATACACTACCCATGTTGATGTGTGTGTATCTGTGCCGTTCAGCGAGTTCCTTTTCTAATTGATTGCGCACACCAAAAACATGATGGGCCCGGACTGGCGGTAATCCGGTGGGAGATTATTAATACTCACTTTATCATTGACGTTATGGGCTCTCGGATCTTGCATTGGGACATGACTAAGGCGACAGCTTGTGCTTGCTGGACATCCCATTGTCACATCCCCTCATAAGTTGGATTTCGAGGAGTCGTCGTCGTTGTCGTTTTCGTTGTTGTTGATGTTATTTTATTCTTTTTTTTTCGAGTGAAAATCTCGTTGACTTATTTTTCAAGCTTATAATCTTTTGGGGGGTGACTTTCGAGAAGATGGTCTTTTAGACTTCGGGGGAAACGAAAAGGTCGTCAAAAATTGATTAAATCCAGAGCAAAGCATTGGGTGACGGTCGATTTAATTTGGAGTCTTTTTCTTTTTTCTCTCTCTCTACATCCGAGTTCAAGGCAGAAGATTGTTGGAAAACAAAGAGGAACGTTGATAGTGTTGGGAAATCGTTATCGGTGCTTTGAAAAGTCCGTGTGAACTCGAAATGAATGAAAAGTTTTTTTGTTTGTTTTTATTTAAATGAGGGCGAACTTGCCGTTAAATGAGAAGAACTTGGCCCATTCACTTTATGAAATATGATAAAGATTAACATCAATATTGGCTCACGCAAAGATTTTGTTTTGAAATTGTTTCCACGCATACCTAAGAGTCTGTGAAGGCCTTGCAGGGGCGGTGTTAGTAAGACAAACCATTGTTCTAAATAGTGCAATATATACATGCTCTTATCCAGAATATGTATGCCATGTGGTTATAGGCTTCTATATTACTAAAAAAGAGTTGTCGTCCTTACAAGCGCCAAACCGATAGTCCTTGGTGAGAACACACTTGAAAATATGTCCCAGTTTTTAAATTCGTTTGGCTAAAATGTGTTGTTGTCTCTTTTGCATCCATCAAAGTGATTTCATCATGATCTAAGGCAAAGAAGCCCATATTAGTTCTCTTGAAGACTGTCTAGTCTCTATTTAAAACAACTTAAAAAACGGCACTCATTTTGCTGTTGAAATTTTTGGTGATAAAATCTAAACCTGAGCCGTAAAGATGACTCAAATATTGAATCGTCAAATGTACCATTAGGAACAGAAAACAAAAACAAAATAACGATGAACAGAAGATTTATGAGACTTATTTTAACTTTTGGCGCAGTAGATGGCGGAGTTGGTAGTTATAAATGGCTTCCCCTCGAACGGTCTTGCTCAGAAAGTCCTTCATTGTTTCAGAAAAGGTCTGATGTTGCTTTAACGCAGTTCATTACCTTCAAGTCTTAAAAAGCTCCATGTTTAACACTGGAGGATTTGTGGAAAGACTTAGCACAAATCGTACTAATATTTGCAGATATAATTTTCATTCTCCATTGTTTGAAAACTCATAGAACATAGAATATTACGTTGTCAATAGAAAACTTGGAAGGGATCCTTTAACATGAAAGGAATCACATATCCTAGCATACCTGCGGTCACAATCTGTGATGCAAAGTGATACTACCTTTTTTATGCTCACGATCAATGATTGCCACGATCAGCTTATCTATGGCTCCCAGTTTCCTAAAAGTTCTGAATGTTCCCAAAAAAATGACATTTATACAAGTGAACTAACTATTTCGTAGTTAAACATGGCAAAAATGTTTGAAAAAAGAAAAAAAGAAAAGAGTAGCCTCTACCCCATTAGGTGTTTTACAATAGAAGTGACAGTTTGATCGCCAGTTGGGCGCTGTAACGGCTTGCCCAAAACACAAAATTCAACTAATTTCAATCTTGATTTGAAGACAAATCGAACAAAATCTTGTGTAAATTACATAATAATCAACGAGCCTTCGGTTGAAGGCGCCATGTTGATAGTTCAAATTGAACCGAAAGATAAACTCTGAATGTCTGTTCCGAATGTTCTTTTGGGAGTGACTTTTTATGACTTTTTGACCCTCGACGGCTACTTTAGGCTAGGTCTCAAGTCCTAGTAGCCTCAGTTGCTTCTGCCTTTTCAAGTCCTCAGACGTTTTGCCTAAACTTTATTTTTGCTGTAAGCCGCTCACACAAAAAACATTATTTACGCATTTACTAACCAAAAGAAATCACAAATATTTGGTTGAAGCAAAAGTGTTTGTAGCGATCGTTTTTTTTGGGAATTTTTTTTTATTTTGTGTTCTATTATTGGTCTTGTGAAGTGTTTGCATCTAATTTCTCACAAACATTTTCGTGTTTATAGCAACAAATTTATGTTTGGAACATTGAACATAGAAAATCAATGTTTTTATTTTTATTTTTGCGTTTTACGCTTTTACGCGTAATACGTTTAAAATGAGTGACTTCCCTCTAGACTAGACTTTAGCCCTGATTCTGGATTCTCTGCCACTTGATTTGGAAAAAAAATTCTCTTGTTTGTTTAGGTAAGTATGTCAGGCAACGACGACCATTCAACCATTCAACAGATATCGTTAAGCGAAATATATCCAAAAGTGTTTTTTCCCCCTTTTATCATTTTTACTTATAGAATCCTTTATTTATTTCAGACAAAAAAACAAAACGAAAAACTGATTTTTTCTAAAGCAAACTCTTCAAACTGCCGTAACGTTAACCCGCCACGTAACGTAATTTAACTCAACCATACAAAATCATGTCACATGCAAAGTGCTACTGAAAAAAAAAAAATTGCTCAAATCGATGAAGGAGAATAGATTAAGTGTGGTATAGTTATCTCTTTCTAAAGCAACATATGTTCACAACCTCTACACTGGAAAAGCAACACAAAATTAATCGTAAAAAGCAACCGCGTAAAACGTTGCCAACGCAAGTAGGTATGGTACGCATGAATGTAGCAGCAAAATCAGAAAATCAACACAAGCATTCGAACAACAATAATGCGGTAACACACAACAACAGTAACAACAACAACAATAACAGCAATTCGAGTAATAAAAATAGTTTTCAAAGCGGTAACAAAATTATTACACAAGTAGGGATGGTTGTAGGCGTGCAACAGCAACTCCCGCAACAACAGCAACAGCAACAACAACAGCAACAACAACAGCAACAACAACAGCATCAACAACACTACCAACGACATCACCAACAGCCCTCACCAGATGGTTCGACATCGTTGCCGGCGTCACCGCCACTCATTCAACAGGCACCAACACCACCCCAAGGCGCTACCCTAGTGCCACCGTGTGCCTTACATCACCCCCAACAGCATCAACAACATCAACAGCAACAGTTGGCTGTTATTGCTGCAATGCATCACTTGGCCGCTGGCGGTGGAGTACCAATGAATCACCACCAAATGCATCATGCGCCACCACAACCGCCGCCACACCACCATCCCATACATCCGCATCATCATCCACCGCCACAGGGTGGGGGACCACAACAGCAGCAGCAACAACAACAGCAACAGCAGCCCCACGAAAACGGTCACGGACCGAATGGTGTCAATGTGAATGGCAATGTCAATGGCGGCGGGATGAATGGTGTGGTGGCAACGGCGGTACCACCCCCACCAAATGCTGGACAACCGCCCCCGACACCGGTGTACATTCAGTATCCGGGAGAGTTCTATCCTGCCGCTGAGTACTTTATACCGCATCACCATGACAATATGTGTCCGGCCCACCATCAGCCGATGTGTACAATGCCTTCAGAATACGGTAAGAGTTTAAGATAATTTTTTTTTCCTGAAAAGGTCGTCGTAACGAAACAACTTTCTAATTGGTTTATTTTAGAATTAACTTACCGCTTTAAGTTAGGTTTAAATATTTTGATTTAGTAAAATATCTAAAAATTTCGAAAGTCTTAAACGTCTAAATAAGTACTTTCGGAAGGTTAATTCTAAGAATTCGGAAAGTACATAATAAAATTAACATAAAAGAAACTTAATGCCAACACTAAGTACTTTTTAGTTCTATCGATGGCATAATTAAATTAATTTAATGCGGTTGTCAAGGTCTGTCAACTGTCAACTCAATTTATTGTGATCTACAACCTTTTTTACCAGAATATTTGGCTTAAATGAAAATCCTTTTTTTTCTGGCTTTATTCTTCTCACACCGCGCTAAAATCAAGATTCTGAGCTGTTAGGTTTTAAAAAATAACTAGCGCTCACACCGCGAAAATAATCTAGATTTTGTTGACGTTTCGGATACCAGACGTCATATCTGTCACAATTGTCACATGTTAAATGACTTTAAAAAAAATAAATACCATGTTTCCACCGGACACTAATCCACGATTAATATAAATATTTATTCAACCCTCTACAGATTACACGATTTACAACACAAATTTAAATCCTCTCTGCAAGCGATTAAAAATAAAAAAATTTCAATTTATTATATTAATATGCTCTTTTTAACATTCTGATGTTTCGTAGAAGATTTGTGTTAGATTTCGTGGGGATCTGGATTCTGATAAAAACTTAATTTTTCAAATGTATAGGAAACCTAGCAGATTTTGAGTTTTAAGTTTTAAATCTCAAATTAGATTAAAGTTAGGTGTGGAAAGAATATTCGCCGCAACACTATCGATCATTCATGGCTAAAGATAGTCCAGAGCCAAATACAAATGCCCAGCAAGCTTAGAGTTTAACTTTCCGCCAGGGATGGTTCAAAATAATTGCAGCATCGACAGCAAAAATTCTAGTCCAGAAAAGCGTCCTTTAAGACTCAATCTTGAAGCGTGAACTCTTGGTTGAATCTCAAACTAAACGCTATCGCTCACTTAATGTCAGGTGCTCATTCTTTACGTTGTTGAATTGAATAGATTCAACCCGCCACCAGGGGTAAGGTATTCAAGAAAGTTGTTTAGAAGCTACAAAAATATGAGTTGACCCATAAACCAACAATTTGCTCCATGTATAAAGCGACAACTTAAATCAAAGATGTTGCAAAAAGGCTCTGAACAAGGAAAGGACAAGGAATCTTAAACTTAAATTCTATGAAAGACGCATCATGGCTTTCCAGTTGGCCTAATCTTGTCCCTGTTTTGTGGCCGGTACCGGTAAAAAAAATATACGGAGCAGACGGAAAGCGGCTCCTGGTACGTCTACTCTCCAGGTTAGGGTCGGCCGATAATTAAACTCCCTTTTCTGTTTCGACATTCGAATGGAATTCGAACAACATTACAGGTGGATAGTCCAGATTATTTTATTGAATGTGTAAAGGCCTACCACTTGCGGGTGTAAGCTTCGGTGTTTCTGTGAAAAGTTTTTATGTTACTTAATGGCTTATCAGCGTTTGTATTGGTTTGAGAACTCCTTTTCTGCAAATTATTTCCATTCGCGATCAGTTTCTCATTTTGAGGCTACTCACAACTCTTGATCTCAAGCTTATAAAATATAAAAAAAAAATCGTGAGCCTTCACCGAAGCAATTAATCTTCGTAAAGCCTACTCCTTAATCAGGAGCCGATATAGAATGGAGGTCAGTCTCCGTAGTCTCTGAAGCAAGAAGTCTCTAAAAGAAGAGCAGGAAGCTTTTTAGTCTAGCACAGATACTACCTGCTCTGATGATACAAAAATAATTTGGGAATCATTCCGGATTAGAAAGACCACATCCGGATCTTCAGCTTTTCCGAGTTGTATCAAAATTTTAAGTTTAAATTTTTTAAGGAAAGAAGCCAAAGTCTAGCACGGAAACTTAGAGTGTAAGACGAAAGCTGCAATTCACTCTTGGACTCGCTACCGTCTTACCGATGGAACTATAGCCTTGGCACATTAGATCTTTTTTCCACATTATTTTTCCACATGGAAGTACGACAAGATGTAGGCACATAAAGTCTTTGCCTAAACATTAACTTAAGGAGTTGCTTAAATTTCGGCTATTCCCCTTAAAAACTACAGAAACGCGGGAGAAGTCTTCATGCCGAAGGCTGGTAAGTCTTCTCACGTATTCCCCCTTCATGCCGAAGGCTGGCAAGCCTTCTCACGCATCCCCTCAAAAGACTTAAATTTAAGGCTGATCACGTGAAAAACTTTATGGACCTTCATCTCATGAATGGCTACTTCCGCCTACTATGACTTCTGGTAGTAAACTTAAACACTTGGGTAATTATGGATTCAGGGTGAGTTACAGGGTGAGCTTCAGACTGTAACTAGGTAAGGTAGTTCTTTCCCAAAGAGGAACTCGATGCGATTTGTTCTTAAAAAACTTGTTAATTGGACAAATAGTGTCGATCACAGAGTCAACTTTAAAACTGAAGTAATAGAAGGTATAAAAACTCATCCTTAACTCTCCCAAAAACTCGTTTAACTGCAAATTGCACCACAAAAAACTAAGTAAGAAACTTAGTATGCAAGATCGGACTAGAAAGGCCTAAGGCCAAACTTGACACCGATCCTTATATAGAGCACTTATCTGCTAGACAGCACCGGATAAGAATATCAATGCCATCATACGTACTTTCGAAGATTATTGTGATTATTGCATTATTGGCGCCCTCATAACATCTCCTACAGCTCTTCCTCCTTCCCAATACTTCAACTCCTTGCGATATACTCGGAAAGTTGATGTCGATAAATGTAACTGGCTCTTGAAAGGTAATATAGGACGTCCTAAACAGGCAAATGACTATCTCTAGTAATTCGCCATACATTACGTTGTCCCGCTCTTAGCATTTTATGTATATTACGAAAAAGTATTTGTCCGAAGGGCAGGAGAGTCTTAACTAGTGCATCTTAAAACGCCTTCCGGATCACTGACTGCTTGGCTTTCAATTAAATCCATCGTTTGATTTCCATATAGATTACAAAGGCTTGAAGTGAACCACAAAAACAGCAATGACATGGATCTTTTCAGAAGATCGCTTTTAGGTGCGAAAGAAAGAAAAACCGAGCTACTCCTATTAATGGAATGCAATGGATTTCCCGGGCCGTAGCTTTGCAGCCATTGGCTACGTCATTGTCGCTGTACAGCTCGTGCCCGTACAATCTGGTTTAACCCCTTTTCCATGCGTCTTAACCGTAATGCAAGACTAGTATGATGAGGGTCTTATAAATGAAGACTTTTTGCTCGAGAGATGAGGGTAGATGGAAAAGATGTTAAATGTGCCAAAATTTTGTAAGGTTCATATCGATGTGCCTTCAAATTAATGAAGACTGGTGTGCCTCAAGTATGCATACTATGTCCCACATTATTTTTTTTTCGTTCTGCTGTGAATTTTATTTGCTTTCATGAGCAAATATTTTTCTATCTTCTAGTAGAGTTCCTGCTGCGTTAATTGCGCCTCTATGGCAGCATAGATTTTGTGTTGATGATGATGAGTCTGAGGTTGTTAACGTTGCCAAAAATGCATCCTAAGCAATAATGCAAACTTTAGCGTCTAACATGAAAACATGAGTCAACAAATTCTGTATACCCTACAGTCGTTTCTTTCTCGAAAGTTATTAGGTATGTCCAAACTAAACTGGAAATCTAATTTGCATTAAAGCAATCGCTACTCGAAAACTTTTGCTCTCCTTCATATCCGTCGAGGCAACATAATTTTTGACTTATTTCCTTCACTCCATTCGTGGAAATTCATAATTCAGCTTACATCCCCTTAAGAACTGAGCTGATAACTGCTCCAATCAAAACCATGGCAGACCTTGAAAGTTTTGGTATACTATACACTACGAAACTTGTTCGGTAACTTTTCAACAAACAACACGAAACACAATCTATAGAGTAGAATACTCGACTTTGATGCCGCGCACCGCACACCACTGCCCGACCTCAGAGAATTCACATCAAAGACCATTAGAAAATTTTGCTTATCAAGGAATTTCGCCTCTCAACTCTCGAAGGACGAATACATTTCCAGATTCCGACATGAATAGAGCGAGTGAAAATGTGTTTGCATGATTATTGTCCCCGGAGATGGCAGCTGTAGTATTGATTTTCGCCGCCCACCGTACTTTGCCTGGGCGCCGCCGCCTGCTGCTCGCCTCATCCGCATACAACCAGATCCACTCATGGGCCATAAAGCCGAATGTAATTGTTCGGGCAGATCATTTCTGTGAAACTAAAAGTCATTATTCTCACAAAGTATCTATCATCGGGTTTTTCGCTCCGAATGTGTGTACGTGCTTACAGATGGTTTTCTTCTCTTCAAGTCGACACCATAGCCGGCCGAGTGTTTACACGAGCGATTGTGGGGCGCTGCTAAATCAAATTTGATATTCACCACTATCACACCCCATGATGAGACATTAGTTCAACAACCGGATGCGCGCAATGCATCGCACAAAGACCTGAGGGTCGCCCTCGTTTACATTTCTAGAGCTGATGAAGATGAAGAGTAGTTCAGCAGAGGCGCCCCACTGTATCAACAGACGGGAGCCGGAGCAGCACACACAAAGCAGCAGTGTTGCCGCAGTGATGGGTTGAGCTCTCGAGTTCCAGTTGTGAGAAAAGTCGAGTGTGCTGTGCGTTGTGCTCCATATATTCTCGTGTAGCCCTGGTAGCGCGCATAATTAAATTATTTAAAGAAGAACAAATAAAAACAAAATTAAATTAGTTATGTACTCTGCACAGCCGCATACACTGACACCCCCTGTGTATAGCGCGTATAGTTCACTTTCTATTCAATATTGTGCAACGGGTGGACGTAGGGTGGTGTAATTTAATTGCTCCGAGGGGCGCTGCACTGTTCTAGTGCGCTAGCGGGCGGCCACCTACATCTTGTTAGAGTGCGCCATCCTCCGAAAAAATAATGTCTAATGTGTGTACAACTGCATTAGGGAAACGATAAAAGCATCGAGAAAATGAACAACAAAGTGGAACATAATTATTATGGCCATGTTTTTGGCCTTTGATCATGATGCGCCTGCCGCGCTCACCAACAGAGCAGAGGCCCAGTAGTATACGAAGGAGGAAGTATCGGGCCGTTCGTCGGCTTTTATGCGGGCCGAAGGGCGCACCGCGCTCACACAATATTACATTGACAGACCTGGCACATCTGCTTGTGAAGTTGCATTGAGCGGATCGCGTCTGTCAATGATGGGCAAAGGAAAATACACAAAAAAAATGTTTCGACTACGAAAATGAAAAGATTTTATTTATTAACCCTCCCATCCTCCCCCTCCCTGCAATGACGGAGGCATCGGCCATGAAGGAGAAGGAAGAATGACCTTTTGACAATTTGACTGATGGCATTTGGAACGAATGATATAAGTTCGCGTCTACTCGCGCTTGTCTTCGTCTCGTATTTTGCATTGTTTCTCGGCGGTGGGCCCAGACCCAGAGGGATACGTGTATCTCTAACACATTACACAACCACTGTACATAAGATTAATGAACGAGATATCTATTATGGCGAAATGATGAAATGAGATATGATGCGCGCACTGAGAGTAATGAGCCTGCAAATGGGAATGGGGAATAAAATTAATCTTTAACGACAGCAAGGCGCAAATAGAATTTCGGGGATAAGTTTTTGCGGCGCAAAGTTTTTGTGGCCAAGGATATGATGTGTCAAAATTTCGATTGCCATTTGTCATTAGGTGTCAGTTAGAGTGATAGATTAGGAAATGATTGTCGTCACGCTAAATATTGGAAAAAAAGTTTTATGTTGCCTTTTAGCCCTGTTTTCCACGATTGACAAAACAGTTTTGGGTACATTGAGTCTTATCAGAGTCCTTAAACTAGCGACAGCTGTCGCTTCCATAAGTCCCAATGTTATATCAGCACACGACGGCGCCTGTAGACCCTTAAACGTATGTTATGACATTCTGCTCTGAAGCTGCTTTAGGATCTTGTTCAAAAATTTGAATTTTTTTACAAAAATACAGAAGACTTATTGAAACTGAACTCTAAAGAACTCTGTTGTTTCTTCTTTGAGGTCTTGTACAACTCGTCGCTTCAATTATTGCCTCCCAAATGCTCTACAGTTTCTCGGACTATATTTTGATGAAAAAGTCTCTAAAGTTGAAAGTTCATAACAAAGTCCCAGTAGTGGGCACTTTACGGTATGATCTCTGCTGACCCTGGACCTATGAAACTTTTATCTCTTCCCTAGATTACTCCAATCAACTCCTTCGCCATGTTGCTTGCAGACGACCTGCTTTTCTGCAATTCATTTTTGAGTTTCGAAAGTAAGTCTGAATAAAACACAGCCAACGATGCATTTCTGATGAAGATTTTATTTCATTATAAAGTTTGGACTTTGCCATTTAGTGTCAAAAACAATATCATTCAAAAAGCGGCCTCGGGAGGATTCGTGGCATACGCTTCATTTGAGGTAATTTTTAATAACATTTCCAGCCACAACTTGACTAATGTTGGTTTTTAATGCGTCTTGATTTGGGAGAATATTCGCTTAAGTACGACCATTTTTGTAGCCACACAGGAAAAAATCTAACTGTGCCAAATCATATGATCTTCGTGGCCAAATGATGTGTTAGTCCTGTTGGAACCACATATCCTCTAAGTCATGATCTTCTATTTCCGGCCAAATAAACGTGTACGACATTTTCAAGTGCTGCGATCGCAGGGAAATCGATAAAGTTGGATGATCTAACCAGCAACAATTAGACTTGCAGCAGAAAAGTTTTTGACTGAGTGTGAACTATGATGATGCCAGGCTTTGTGACATCAGAATAGTCTCCAATATCTTATCTCTACGAACTTATGCATAATGTTATGGATTGCTGCGTGGTCGACAACAGTGATTGCATAATGCGCAAAAAGTGGCTACGCTTAAATAACCACTTTTTAACGTGTTGTTCGATTTCGAGCGATACATTATCTTAAATGGCAAATAATCAACTAATATTATAACATTTGAAATGATAGCTGAGTTTGACAGCTGTCAAATGCTAGCGCTACCATTTTGAAACCATGGAATGAATGACACTTTCTCTGATATGCAAGAGACATGTCACTCTTTTGAAGTGCACAGCCATTTGGCCATAAGAAAAGAGACCTAGCCAATGGCGGTTTTCCTTTGTCTTTAAGTTTGGACCGCTGGTCTAGGACCGCTGAAATCTAGGAAAGGCCACTAGGTCACTAAATAGCCACTGCTGCATCCATTAGTCCTTACATATTTTACACTTCCAAAATGGAAAGATATTGAGTTTTACTTATATACTTTAGGCAGCTTCGCCCCTCTGGTAGGCCAAGAAACAGGTGGTGGGATCAGGTAAAGAACCTCTCTGAGTCCCGCCTGGCTATTGCGCCGGAGTCTCTTGATTTGGTGGCGGAGGATCGAGAACGATGGAAAGACCATTTGGCCACCCTCGCTCCGCAACCCTTTTAAAGGATAAGCGGCATTCGAAAATGATGATGATGACTTTAGGCAGCTTAAGTCCCGGAAGGCCCTGGGTCCCAACCAAAAAGCTGTCGGTTTCTGTCTGGATGTCTCCAATTTTACACACAAAGTTGGCTGATGTGTTTCTCCACTTTCATGCGCTGCCTGAGTCTTGGTTCTTCCTTACTGCGCCGTCACTTCCAGGGCCGGAGCGTTGGTGTCCATCCGTTCTATATGAGCCAACCACCTGCTATTTCAATCGTTTTAGGTATTCTGACTCAGCCGTTCGACGTTATATCTCCCCGTATACTCTCTAGATGGGACCAAAAATCACGTAACGGATTTTTTTCTTTTAAAGCAGCCCAAATTGTTTTCGTCCGCCTTTGACAGTACATGGTCTTGCATCGTCAAGCAGGATAATGAGGGTCTTATAAATGGACAGTAAGTTGCCCAAAAAGCTGCGATTGTCCAGAGTTTTTCATTATTTGATCTCGGCGCTAGCGTGTTTTTGTCAGAATTTCTAGCGGAGCAATAGCTAAATCTCAAGGCAATAGATGTCTATGTGTACGGTGTCTATTCGCCTTTTATCAATAATTTTTTAACATCGTCGGGAGGTCTTCACCGAACTCGATAGAACAGCGCAGCTTGAGTTTTCTATCATCATCCTGTACAAACTGACGATATGTTGGCAGGGATGTTAAAAAAATAGACATGTCCTGTACTGCTCGCCTCTTTAGATACTGTCAAACGCGGTCTTTAAATCGTTGAACACAAGGTGGCTATCGATATGCAAATCCTGTTTTCTTATCCAAAATCTGTCGCAGTATGAAAATTCGATCGATAGAAGACTTTTCCTGACCTAAAACCCCACCGGCCCGGTTTTAGGTCAGGAAAGTCGCCAATCAGAAATAAAACTGTTGACAACCGACTTTTGGAGGTCACTCGGTAGAGCAGAGACGATGCTGTATGCAGTGTTAAGGAGCGTGATGCCACTGAAGTTGACGCAATTCAAAGGGCCTCCGGTCTGAGGATACCGGTTAAACAACTTTGAGGTTTCAACACAATTTTCTCCGACCATATTATCTGGCAGATGAATCGATGTATGCTCCTGACTAAATTATCGTCAGCCGTTTTGAAAGGTTTGGCAGCTAGGCCGTTTGCTTCGCCAACTTTGTTTTACTTAAGCCTAGGCACAGCTACTTTCGCTTCACTCAAGTTGAAATATTCATTCTGCGGGACTCGGTTCACCTTCGCTGTTATATACAGTATGCTAAAATAGTCTCCTCATCATTGACAGCGATTCCACTGCGGTGGAAATTCTTTGGTCATCCTTGCAGGATTTCATCTCGGAGGTTCAAAACCTTTTAAAGGTTCTTTTAAACCTTGGGTAGAACTTTTGACCTTATTCCTGTTTTAGCATCTTTTTTGTACAGCGCCGCTTTATAGAGTTATTAATCATTGGACCCTCAGAAGGTTCGAAAATCCATAATATTGGACGAGTGCCTTACTAAAATCATCATTTTTTTCGCTTATCCTTTAAAAGCGTTGCAGAATGGTTCTTCCATCGTTGACGATCCCCCTCTCCAAGCCGGATCTTAGAGATGTTCTTTAACTGATTCCACCACCTGTGTTTTAGTCTACCATTGGGACGACGCGCTGGCATTTCTGCTAGCATGACCTTTCTAGGAGGTCGGTCAACGAGCTTACGAACCACGTACCTACATTCCAGCATCACCACAGATAGCCGCAAACCTATCGAGTTCGTTTAAGTTCCTCCTCAAACGATGCTCCTCGAACGATCTGCTTTTCACAGATGGCTTATCCTGACGCCATCCATTTCCAAATATTCCCCGACAAGAGTGCGATCCACCATCCAGTTCAAAGCTTAATGAAAAGGAGAGGCGACAAAGAAGTAAAGTCTGGAAGTTAAGTTCCTACATTGATTCCACACAATATATAGGCTCTCTTCTTCTCTCTGATGGCTTCTTGAACTCTAGGTGTTTTGAATTAAGAAGGTTTTTTTTTCCCAGCACCAGCCGCCACACAAAGCCGCTTCACTCCACAAACATTTCTCGCAGAGGCAATGACTGCCGATAAAAACACCTGCCATTCTTCCTCTAAATTTATAACGGTTATTTGGAATTTGATCAAACCTTTCCACATTGACGTCACACATTAAGAAAAAAAGTCAATTTCTGCCACTCTGTTCACTCAACATCAACATCGTTCAAAACAGCCTCATGCTCTGACTCTCGATTTACCAAAATCGAAGGTTTAACCTTAAGCCTCAAGATCAAATCCCCTCACAACAACGGAAATAGGCCCCAGGAATAAAGCCGACAACCGGGGGCTTGTATATATCCCCACCCAGTCACGTCATGTAGGACGATAGACCAGCGATAATTTTTTGCCTCCTCAACCAGTTCAAGATCATTCTCGCCAGTTTTAAGTTGAAGTTAAATTACCACCTTAGCGCTCATTTTGACGCTGCGCCAAGATAGATCCCAATACGCGTTTCTAAGTTGTTCCGCGTACTAACTTCAAGAAATCGAGTCCAGGCCAAGCTTAGTATTAGTTTTCTGTCATGGCTTCTTGAACTTGGGGCGGGCTGAACATGAAAATCCTCTGCAGGGAGATAAGAGAATCATTAAGAAAACTTTCAACATTTCTATGAAGCTATTTAAAATGAATCAAATTGTTTTAAACGTGCTGCAAAAACCGCTATTTGAAATCAACATAACAATTCGGGGAAAAAATTCTTGAGATGTTTTTTTTTCCATAATTATAAACCGTGGAATTTCAAAATTTTTCCACATGCTGCACCCACGCTTAAATACATGACTGACACAGTTTCTTTTTTAAGGTTAAAACTAGAGCAATGTTATAGGATTTGTTATAAAGAATGAAAAATCGAACTTCTTATGAAAGATTGAGAAAAAATAATCATTTAGCTAGAAGAAAATGTAAGTTTTGTAAAAAGATTGTTACTTAGAAATAGGTTTCGATATTGTTTCTTTAACGAGCCCATTTATTATTGTTTAAATCTGCTTTTTCAATTCCGCACCTATAAACTCCTTCTTCTTGTTCATCTTATCCCGCCTTCGAAATGTAAAGCGATTCCAAAGGTTAATATTTCGGGTTGCGGCATATACTGGCCCAAGTTGAACACACTTTTATATTTGGGGTAGGTGCAAGGTTGGGTGTATGAAATTAGTACTCCTATTTCTTATTCCGCCTTTGCGACCTAAGGTAAACCAAAAGTTAGGAATTTTCAGGTGGTGCATGATACAAACCTGAAATTTGGTGTTTAATGAAATTTAAAATATAAAGCGTTGCTTAGAAAAAAGTTTCGAACTCGAGGGCAGGCTTAGAGACATCAATACGAATTTTAAACAACGAAATTTTGTTGTCACTCATTCCGTCTTCTTTTAATGTCCGATAAAATTGTTTTGCTATGGGTTCCAAATTTCATGTTTAGCCCCTACATTTGCGCCCTATGCACCGCCTAGGGGAGGATCCAAACATGAAGTCAATGACAACCTCTTAGGCCGCCGGATGTTCCAACAGCGAGAAACCTTTTTTTCTTAGTTTCGGAAATTGATTTAATCGAATAAGTTTGATACTTTTCGACAAATTTTCATCGCTTAGAGGCTTCATACGGCCCAAAAGCTGTGGAGACCAGTTTTCTCGCTTGTAAAATGCCAGTCTTTAAGTTCAAATTTTAAGGTTGGCTAAACTGAAGCATAGGCTTACGTGGGAAAGCTACGAGGTAAGATTAGGTCGTTATGGCAGCCCTTGCGATCGAATCGAATAAGTCTGATACTTTTCGACAAATTTTCATTGCGTAGACGCTTCATACGTCCCAAAAGCTGTGGAGACCATTTTTCTCGCTTGTAAAATGCCAGCCTTTAAGTTCAAATTTAAAGTTTGGCTAAACTGAAGCTTGGGCTTACATGGGAAAGCTACGAGGTAAGACTAGGTCGTTATGGCAGCCCTTGCGATCGAATCGAATAAGTCTGATACTTTTCGACAAATTTTCATTGCGTAGACGCTTCATACGTCCCAAAAGCTGTGGAGACCATTTTTCTCGCTTGTAAAATGCCAGCCTTTAAGTTAAAATTTCAAGGTTGGCTAAACTGAAGCTTAGCCTTACATGGGAAGGCTACGGAGTAAGATTAGGTCGTTATTATGGCAACCCTTGCGCTAACTCACATAGTAGGTAAGTACTAAGCACGTGACTTGATGCCTCAGATCGACTCCGCATAAGTTGTGGTAAAGCTCCTCACATCTCCCTTATACAAGGGAGAAACCCGACAGGATTACCTACCTATTCAGGAATTCAAAAGTAGTTGTAGACATGGATAAGACCTTGTTTATTCCCTGAATACATCTTCTTTGTCAGATTAAATTGACGTAGCCCTTAAGCTCCAATCATTTAACTACGGGCAGTTCAATTTATCCCGCTGTAGGTACTTGACGGAATCAAGCTAAACATTTCTCAAAAGTCCAAAATCGCAAAAATAAAAAAAAAACGTCCAACACAGGTAACAATGGATTGTTATCTTCATTTTCTTCTTCGCTTCTTTTTGCCTTTCTTCCTTACTTTCGGATTAAGATCCAACATAAGTACACGTCCAGCTTTGGAATGCTATTGCTTCATTCACCAACACATTGTTCAAGAATTACCGTCATTACACCTATACCTACCTACCGAGCGTTGTAGGTAAGTGTTGCCTCCTTGTTGCTGTATATACATTGTCTACTTACCTGGCCTTTCTTTCCTTTGTTTGGCCACCACGTCAGTGAATGCTTTCGCTTCCTTGGAATGGCTTCTCTGATAAACTTCTCCACCATTACATTCGATATCATTCGTAAATTATCGATTCCCATTATACGGCTACAACACAGCCACAACAATGTGCAATGTTCGCCTCTACACAAACTTAATGATGATTATCCTGGAAACCAATAAAATTCACGCCAAGCACGAAAAAAAGGAGAAGAAAATCGTCTAATGATGTCCTTCCAATGGTAGAGCCAAGAGCTCGTCGATGGTGGTGGTAATGGTGTAGCACCACCCTCCCTAGGTTTTGGGGGCCCTAAGCAACGCCAAAGTTCTTAATCAAGGGGAACGGGAGTGAGAACAAAAAAGTCCTTCAGAATCAAAAAACAAAGCGAAAGAAGAAAAAAAAATCACAGGACGAGCCCTAGGAGAAGGAACCATAAATTAATCTCAATTGAAATAAAGGCGCCATACGCAATTTCTGTATCACCACCTCCTCCTCCTGGCGATTATGCTGCCGACCCTGGGTATTATAGTCGTAAGCGCAAAAAAAAGCCCCAACCAAAAGGGAAAGACGAAAAGCGACTAGATAAAAAAAAAAGAGTAAACAGCTTCAAGGTTCTTTAAGAGCTAGTTGAGATTGTTTATTGCTCAACAACGAGGGTTCAATGACAGTTCGAAGCATGAAACATGAAAAACCACGCTCCGTCTCCCTTGGTCGGACGACAACGACGATGCGGTGTCTCCTACCACTGGTTTTCGGATGATGCTGGAAAAGAGCTCCTCTGTAATGCTTGCTGGGCTGCTTCTGCTGCTTAGTGGGTATTCAATTTTCAGTGGGGTTTTTCCATCTCCGGTTACATGTTGCCGATGGGACTGGTTCTCCAAGTGGTGGCATCAGAAAAGCCAGCAAGCATCTCTTTGCTTGTCGTCATCTCCCCCTATGGGATAGCTCTCGCCTTCTGTGTATATCTAGCTCTGATGTTGTCGTGTCCTTAAGAAGGCTGCTGCTTGTTGTTGGTTGGTCTTCTTAGCTATGCTACATTTGTAGACTGTTTATTGCTACTGTTGTTGCTGGTAGTGTTGGTTTATTTTCCCTCCTCTGTGCGGGTTCCCTACAACGAGCTGTGCTGTAGGCTCGGGATACAGAACAAGAACCCATTTCAATGGTGACCTCGATCGAGACGACGACGTTCAATTAAAAAACAAGAAAACAGCAGAGATTCACTGCGCAAGGATTACTAAAAGAAGAAATACTGCTCTAGGGTGGGGAGAGTCGTCTCCAATAGATGGATACGACTCTGTGCCCAAGACTTCATGCGAAGACGTGCTCTTCAGGAGGGTTTTCGACGTTAAGAGGTGTGCTCGGGTATACATGCTTACACACATTCTAGAATGGGCTCTTCGACAAGCCGCATGTGAATATGTGATTGCCCTTCACAACAAAGAAAAAGCGAATCATTGAAACTGAAAACGATTTGCGTGGATGGGGCTTTGTTTGCCGCGTGCAAAGGCCTTGACTGCATTCCACGTTTTTCGGATCAATCTGCGAGGGTGCGACGTTGATATGGTTGTTCCAAAAGATGAGTCAAACAATTGAATAGGTTTGGCTCTAATGAAAGACTTTTTGGTATCAGTTCTGCAACTTAAGATCCTTACGTGGATTTGTCAGTTCTTCAAAATCTTGAGATGTACACAAATCCGCTTGGCGACGATGACGATTCAATTCGTCTAAGCAATTTGGATTTGAGTCCTTGCATGTGCCAATAAATTTTCATTGATCTATGTCTAGACACTTGAGGGGTTTTCTGCATTTTTCGCCACGTTTCAAAGGCTGGTATAATAGTTTCGTGAATCTATAATTTTATCCGAGGCTTAAATTTCAATTAAAATGCTTTTCGGTATCATTTCAAAAAATGCTCGTCATTCCTTGTAGTGAATGGGACCTTGGCAGGTAGAACTCACAAGGAACAATCGTATAACAGGAATAGTTACTTACTTACTTACTTAAGGTGGCGCTACAGTCCGGGGTGGACCTGGGCCTCAGCCAACAAGCTTCGCCAGCCAGCTCTGTCTCGAGCTAGCCGTCTCCAGTTTCGCACGCGAAGTTGGCTGAGGTCCCCTTCCACTTACGTGCGCCACTTGAGTCTCGGTGCTCCTCTACCGCGCCGTCCGTGCGGTGTGGATTCGAAGATTTTCCGGGCCGGGGCGTTGGTGTCCATCCGCTCTAGATGACCCAGCCATCGTAGGAACAGGAATAGTTAGCTGTCTGAAAAAGTTCAATATGAATGTTTAACGACATCAAAACTTTTTCCCGTTTTTCCAAACTGTTTGATCTCATTGATTTTGGACGACTTTAAATTAGTTGTCCATTACGTCAATATAAGCGCGCCTCAGGGTTACACTCTGTGTCCAACACTCTTTTTGATCACTAGTCTGCCTCACCAAATCCATGTCCCAAGCCGACGTCAGAACTAGTTTTCCTTGTTAATAACACTTCTGAGCATTTAAGTCTTTAAAATGCAAAGTGTCCGCATCCGAAGATCATTTAACACATTTCGATCCACTTATCAATCTTGGGATTAAAACGATAAGAATTGTATGCTCTGAGAGCCCAATCCTTTCTGCGTTATTCTATATAAAATGCTGCCCAACGCATCCTAAAAAAATTCGGATTCTTTCAATCTAATTGCCAGTTAGACGTGCATTAATAAGTGTTCACTTAGAAATAACCTCTCATGTCTAGGCAGGTGCACCAAAGACTATTTTTGCAGTCAGTCGACAGAGTATAAAATTGAACAGTTGACTCGTAGCGACGCACGTTTTGCCAGCACGAAGCATATTAGAAGTCAACTTTTAACTCTCATGTCTGGGTGGCTGCACCAAAGACTTTTTTACAGTTAGTCGTAGAGTCTTAAATTAAACATTTGACTCTTTGCGTTGTTTTACCAACAAGAAGCACACATCAGTGCTCGCACTTAGAAAACATTTTTCATGTCAGAAATCAACTCTCAAGTCTAGGCAGGTGCACCAAAGACTATTTTTGCAGTCGGTAGATAGAGCCTTAAATTTAGCAGTTGACTTTTTGTCCCCTATTGGCAGCACAAAGCATACTTAAGTGCTTTCACTTAAAAAACTACATGTAACTCTTATGTCTGGGCAGTTGCACCAAAGACTATAGATTCTTAAATGGAGTATTTGACTTTTTGCGCCGTTTTTCCAACACGAAGCATGCATAAGTACTCGCACTTCGAAAATAAATTTTATGTCAGAAACTAACTCTAATGTCTGGGCAGGTGCAGCAAGATCTTTTTGCAGCCATTGAATAGAATCTAAAACGTAGCATTTCACTCTCTTTGTGCCATTTCGACAACATCTCTTGTATTCGACTGCCTATCGTGAACTACCCTGCGTTCCTTAAAACTGCAACCACGAACTTCCAAGTTTATTAGCCTACAGGTTGCCTTAAGTCTGAATTTTGGAAGCGAAGCAATAATATAAGTTAAGAATGTTCCACGACCTAAATGTCCCTCCCACTGTATACATTTTACGCTTGAATAGAAATACCTTAACTAAGAGAGGTCGGGACACAAAAAGAAACTTTTCGCTGTGTTTGTTGCCCTTCTTAGTTTTTTTATTGTAGATCCTAGAATTGAGGATCATAGAATTCTTGTTTTAAAAAATTCTAGAAGAGGTAACGTCCTTTAAAACACAACCCTGATCCTTGAAGCGGCATAAAAATTATTTTCTACGTTCGGTTTCGGCTTTTATTCACGAAGCGTCCTCATTTGAGTAAAACTTCTATAAAAAGCCTTTCACAGCGTTAAGTGTCTTGCACTATTTTAAAAATCTAGCCTGTTGAATAAAGATCATTTTCGCATAAGAAAACAGAGTGTTAGGCGCCAAAGGCAAATGCGACAGTTGTCCTTAGACTTTGAATTTCTTTGATGATTTATAACCTTACCACAGCGATTTTTGTACTTTTCGTCGGCAAAAAGGCTGCCAAATGTCCGGAGTTCTATATATTTGCACGATCCATAACTCTGGTGAATGGGTAAGAGGAAATAGGACCACTAAGGGGTGGTTTTTCAATGCAGATTTAAGCCTAGTTTAATCCATGATCAATCCCGAAGAAAACTGAATCTGGAACAAGCGCAGCGAAATCCCCGAATCTCACTTAACATAGAAAAAAAGGCAAAAAAGTGCGAATTATTCTCAAATTTCATTTTTTGCAGAAACACTAAAATCACCTGCTATTTCACATAGAAAAATCAGGCAAAAAAGTGCGAACCGGGATTAACCCACAAACTTGACGAGTTAAACCGAGACTAACTTCGGATCGAAAAACTGATTTCTGGGGTTACTTCATCTCATTTTAACTCCGAAACTCACATGACATCGCACTAAAAAACTGGTCCTTAGTCAATAGGATTTAAAATTGAGTCAATTTAACCCTTGGATCAAGGCCATTTGACAGTTAAGAACAGATTGTTCTCTTTTTAATTTGGCATTTTATGACTTCGCCCAATTTTTTTAATGTCAGTAAATTATGTAGTTTTATGAAATTCTGAAATTATTTCACATTTTTTGATTTAATCTATATTCAAAAGGACGCCCTGCATTGGAATAAAACTCCTATGTCTGAGCAGGTGCACCAACCCTTCGCACATCAGCTGCTGGTCTTTTGAAATTTGCATGGCTTCATTAGTTTTTGTCGATCAGAAAAAAGGTTGCAAAATGCAACGATTTACAATGGACCCAACACATCAATGTTTTGTGTCTGGGCAAGGGCACAGAAAAAACCATTTTCTTAATAGGGTGAAAAATTTGGGTTAATTTAAATCCTGGGTCAAACCCAGAGCAGTTATTAGTCTCTTAACTTTCGTTCCATAAACTTGAATGTTTGAGTAATTACCTGTAACTAAAATACAATATGCCGGGACTCACAATTAATTTATAGGGGTTATACAACTTCTGCAGGAGCACCATAGACTAGGATCAAATCAGTCAAGTGTCTTATTGTTTTCCGCCACAAAAATGTTCATTTATCTAATTTTGTGTGTCAAAAATATGCCAGAACTATCGCGCTGAAAACTGCGTATGCCATGCCTGGGCAGGTGCAAGAAACACCATCAAAGCTTTTTTTAGGAGTATCCCTCGTTTCAATTGCTTTTTATTGCCGCAATTATTCTATACGACCTTTTCTGGCTGAAATGAACAAAGTGGTGAATGCTCTCGTAATACTTTCGTGTCTGGGGAGGTGCACCATAGGTCACGTTGCACAAAGATTAAAGGATCCAATAACGAGCGGAGCTTAGTGAACTTATTCGACTCTCTTTATCTTTATCATGATTCTTTTTCGTGACTATTGTCATAGTTTTTCGTAAATTATTCCATGAAATTAATCATATCTGGGTAATATGGCACACCCTTTTCGTCGATTTGGCGCATTTGAGTTTTTCATTTGAGGATTTTTATTTCTTGGAATTTGATTCCCAATGAAAAAAGCTCCTTCATATAAGTACGCTAACTAAAAGCTTAACCGTTTTTAGTGTACGATGTATACGTGTTTTGGTAGGTTTAAAATGATAAAACCATGCAGGTGAAAATGACAAAATGCGTGAAAAGGCACCCTAAGCCATATTACCCTCACGAAAATGCGCCTTTGCCCTTTGCGAATTAAACACGAAGAATCGCCATGAAAAAAAAGGCATTGCGTTTTTTCGTATTCATTTATACTGGCAAGTACCACCGCCAGTTTCCACGAGCTTACTGAAAAAGGAAGGGCACAACATTAAAAAAAACATGGATGGAAAAAAATTTTGATCAGTTTATTTTAACCTTTTGAATCCCAATCAATGACCGAAGAAATTATTGCTGATTGTCTATCGACACATGTTGGTTGAGAAGGATTTTGAAGTGCTCCATTTCCCCCGCAGCGCCATAATACCCGACTTGCACCCCCATTTGTACTGAACTCTGCTATCCACACCCACTTGCCAACGAAGCACTTTGGATTCCCTGATTCTTTCCTCTCCCATTTCAATTTTTTCATTCTTCGGGTTGCTATAAACCTTGGAACAAGAGCGCACTAAAAATAATCAATGTAAAATGTGATGGGAGATAGATAAAACTCTCCACCAGTACCTACTACGGGCGACCGATTGCCAACTGTCAGCCCTAGAACAAGGAGGACAATGCCAACAGCATTTAAGGAAAACCCATAACATTTGTTGTGGCTTTCTTCGTTAAGACAAAAAATAAAAAATCAATCAATGCGGACAAAAATATTTTTATTTTAAAACAAATT
Source organism: Neoascia interrupta (assembly GCA_947623515.1). Lineage (NCBI taxonomy): Eukaryota > Metazoa > Arthropoda > Insecta > Diptera > Syrphidae > Neoascia > Neoascia interrupta. Next base: position 198,984,915 of record OX392462.1, read on the forward strand.
TTATTGCAGATAAAAATCTTATCCAAGAACATGAAATCAACTCAATGAGAGTATTTGTCGCACAAAGAGGCGTCTGTCAACACATTGTAGACCGCCTCCCGAAACACACCCTCCTATCGTAGACCTGCACCAAGAGCATTCACCATATCACACACACACATGCACGCAAAAATCTTTTGTGTCCAACTTGTCATGCTCCAAAAATAGTTTACATTTTCGGCTGTCATGTTCTCTGACATACTGCACTGTCGATGTCAATTTAAAGATACATATTCACAGATACGTAGAGACGTACATACAACCCGTGAGTACTTTTTTCTTCTGTCAACTTGTGTAATAAGTATCTCTGAGTTCGCCGTCTGGTCTACGTTGTCTGCATGCCGAATGCGCGTAATGGGGCAATGAAATAGGGCGGTTGTCTGTGCCATAGGCAAAACTCAACCCTCTGGCAACCCCCTGCGTTTATTCTCGTTTCTGTTTGAGTTGGTTTCTTTTTTCCTTTTTGCAAGCAAAATAAACTCATTTTGCCGGCCATTCCTTATCGTTAATTGCATTTTATTCCCAGAATTGGAAACAAAAACAACAAAAAGGAAAACCCTCAACGATAAATCGATTTTGTATGGCCAGTGCGACAGGGTGGCCAGTCCAGTCAGTCAGTCACCCACTCGTTCGATAATAAACAATTAATTAATCTCTTAATTATCATCAATTAGCATTTAATTATGATGCCACAATGTTGACTTGGGTGTTATGGGTAGGTGATATCTTGGTCTGCGTAAGAGAGATAGTGTCCCGCAGTACTTTTGCTCCAAGATTCACTTACCCAGAGAGGAATCGCGTAAGTGGGGCGTATCTCAAGGAGGAATTTTCAATTAAACCCTTCTATTTATTTATATTTATTCATTCGTTACACAAGGCGGTTTTCTCATCAAAACTCAAATACCACAAGAGTATTTGTGCGGCAATAACACTGGTGCCGCTGACTGTCAACAACGCGTCATCCAAAGTCGTACCTTATAGACCCACCCTCAGTCAGTTCTCGATGATAATTTAATTAACACCACTCTTGAGTAGCGAAACAGATACATTTATGCAGTGAAACATTGGGAACAGGATAAGACTTAAAGGATAAGGTGCCCCCAATGTGGAGCGGCGGCGGCGGGCGGTGTGCAAAGGACGTGCAAAAGTATTTTCAGACAAAGGGTTAAGCAAATGGAATTTGAGACTAATTTTCTTGGTGAATAAATACGAGTACGTTCGTGATCGTACGTAGAAAGTACGAATAAACATGGCGTAATGGCAACCAAAGTCGTCTTAATAAATTCGAATTCGAAGGGAATTAGAGACGACTTCCTTAATAGAGATAGAGTGGCAACCCCCTTATGGGTTTTTGCGATTCGTCATTTGCCATTTCGAGAGTTATGATACGAGTGTACCTTACCTTACATGGTAAGGCAATATGTGCCCTCGGTTTCGGGGGAAACTTGATAAAGGATTAGAAACAACTATGCATCTACTGTGGGATTATATGGCAACCCTTTGCAGGAAGGGTATGTGAAGCCAACTTGTAAATGCCCTTATTACATTTTTTTATTATTTATTCTACAAAGAGTAGGCTTTGTTTGAGTGACTCTTTTATTTTTATTTTAATCCGAAGCCAGACCTGCAGAAAGTTCCCAAGAGCGGTGGTGTATTTTATCGTTCTTCTCGCCAAAGTTAATTAGTTCATCATCCCTGTGAAAGGATGCGTAGTAGGCTGCCATTTTCCCCAATCATCTGCTTTCGGCTCAAGCTTACCTGATGTTATTTTAAGGTCAGCCGAAGCCCTTTTAAGATTTTCAGACCGTGAGTGCGTGGATCATTTATTCATGGCCGACTTATGGTGCTTCTAGATTTGCGCAGACTGGATTTCTTCAATCAAAATCGTATCCTATTTTAACAATGGTAAGGATTGTAAGGCAAAACTTGAGAAGATACATATTTGGCAAGCTCAGTTATAGCCGTGCAGTTAGGTCTTAACCCGGACCATTACAAGCCCTCTTCGCTCAGTCGCTAGCTGATTGCATGCACTTACAAACTCCTACTTAAATGAGACTATTCTTAATCTACCCTTACGTGCGCCAGATTAAATGTCAGTGACCTCTTAACGGTATCACTCCGACTTTTCTTTATAGATACCTTACCCGGAAGTAGCCCTCATGCTCGATTCCTACATGAGAATGTCTGAGTGGCTGTATCAAATCAGTAAAATGCAAAATAAAGTAAGAGTAAAAGTAAAAACAATTAAAAAAAAAACATGTACCCAAATGGCGGGAGATATGGTGCACCGTATTGGGGAATTTGGCGCACTAGAGTTTTTTTCCATGTCAGTCTTGCCTTATTGCACGTGTTTTCAGGCGATACATGTGCCATGAGAAAACATATTGCAACTCTATAAATCCTTGTTTTGGTCATATATCCTCCACAAAGGTTTTCTTCAAACTCCTCTTTACCCTTGGATTCGTCATGAACAGATTTATTTATTAAGACTCTTATCATTTAAGGATGACAAAATGTTGGCAGTTTTCGAAAATTTCATTTGTTGAGGCTTGGATTTTGGTAATTGCCCTTTGCCTTGTGTATTTAGGCTTTTGGCTGCAAATTTTTGTTGCAAGCTTTTGTTTTTATTCATTCTGCTGGTACAGGAGTGTTTCAAAACCTAATTTTGCGGGTTGATTTTCAGTATCAATTTCCACTGCCAATGCTGGAAAAAATACGAGATCGAAAGGCGAAAACAGTTTAGTTCAATCCAGTTTTAAAAGCTTAACTTTTTTGAGGTCAAATTAGTGATTTAAACTTTGTAAAATTTACGAAAAAAACAGGGCACGTAAAGAAGCTATTTCTAGCTTTTCGTAAAGAAGATTCAAAAGAATTTTTGTTCCCAAAAAAGACGACTCTGTACGGATTCTTTGACATTGAGGGCGTGTCTTAAATTACTATGGCAACAACAAAAGGAACACAAGTATCGGAAATTAATCTCGAGAGCTGTCACTGCATTCTAGCGTATTCTTTTGAAAACCGATCTGCCACACCGAGCTGTCAAATAACACTCGGTGTTCGCTCGGTGTACACTCGGTTTCATTGTGTACAGAACGAAAAATACTGCACTGGTACAATCGTCACTTTTACTTTATTCTCATTTCGTAGCGTTATTTTATTGGCGTCCAATTTTTGTGCTTTTTACTTAAAATGAATCTTGACAGCTTTGAGTTCGTGATATTTAGTAACTTTTTAGAGATTTCATACAATTTCAGTCGCGTTGTAAAAAATAAAGAATAAAAATCGAGTCGAAACATCACTTCACATACACAATCCAAGCTACACCCAGCCTGCACCATCAAATACCACGGTGGCAAAAATTCGAGTTCGGTGTCGACGCCGAACTAATTTCAAGTCCAAAAGAACATTTACATGAACGCGATTCTGTTCAGGTGTACGAGAAAAGAACAATTTTATTCTGTATTCCATACTAGTTTCACGATTCGGTGTTTAAAAGAATACGCCATAAATTAGTTTTAGTGGGTGTGACCCCAGATAAAAGTTACCCCCAAGTAGGAGTCCTCTCTCCACTTCTGGGGTCACTAATTATCGACAGTCCATCTTGTTCCCTATTTTTTTAAGCTTATCTAGATTTCCATCGGCTATGCTGATCATCTAGCTATAAAGATATATGCGTACCCAAAGGACGAGCGGAAAAAAACTGAGGATAGAAAGTACAGAAGAGACAAGCAAAAACAAAAACACCAAAGTTTACCCCCGCAAGTGTTATGCCCTTACAGAGAGAGGCAATAATGTAACTATCAGAATATTTCATAAAAACATTTGGCATGTATCCAATTGCTGTCCATTTTATTTGCATATTGGTAGAGAAAAAGGTGTTAAATATTCGGCCGACAATAAGCTGGACAACAGACGGCGACCAGGGGCGTGAAGCCGCTTATTTTTAGACGGATTCTCCTGGATTTTACGTTCGTTGCTGGTTTTTGTACACCCGGATATTTTTATACGGATCACCATATCTGGTGATCGCTATATCACCGTGGGAGGCAATTGGGCACCAGCAACCCCAGGAGGGCAATTTTCATACCCGACCCAGGGTACATTAAGTTTGATGTATAGTTTGTAACGCAGTGAAATAATCACCGTAGACCCCTAAGACCTTTTAGAGATATGAATGGGACCGACAGGAGAATCGATTAAGACATGTCCGTCCGTCCGTATGTAAACAACTTTTAGGCCTTAAATTTTAAGGCAGAGAGCTGAAATTTTGTGGGTTGGTTGGAAGTCCAGTCCTTCAGATCAAGTTTGAATTCAACAGTTATATTTTTATATCCCGCCCACTTTTTGGAGGCGTGGCAGTTTTGCATACCCACTGTTGCACTTTCCCACTTGTTATTGTTCACATTCTTAGGCACTCAGGCAGCTCTAATCACTTCTTTATGTGTCTATGTGGCATAGCTTGCATGTAATGTACCAATGTTGCATATGTGTTTAATAAATAAAACATTAAAATAGAAGCAACCAGATGCCGATGTTTGGGACAAAATCCACTTGCAACCACATGGATTTTGTCCAAATAACAGTTAACTTAAATGCCTCATTTTTTACTTAAAATTACCGCCGCATGCGGCCGCATGTACATGCAACAAAAAATTACGTGGTAGACTAGGAGGAGCACTGGAAGCCAAGCTTGGGACATCCCTATAGTACCAATCTATAGGGGTGATCCAAACCTGCGTAAGTGTTTTCTGGCAACGATGGAATTAATTTAACCTTTGGTTGAGTATTGTGGATCTTATGACGGCGGCAAATTTTTCTCTTGAAAGTGTTCGACCAACTGAATTGTCGGTGGTTTTTGAACCGACTTGGGGAGTGTTGTAAGGAGTACTTGACGTCACCATACAAAACGTAAATTGGTTTTCTTCAGAAACTAGATACAAAAAAAAAATCATACAAGACTGCGAAATGATCCATAAATGCATCCTATTGTTGTCGAAGTCTTCCAAATACGAAACAGAGATCTATTGAAAATGTTTTCTTGTAATATTTCGCAATGACACTTAAGGTGACTTGGCGAAGTGAAGTCCACATCGTGTCCTATTTGTGTGACTCGTCAAACACACTTCATAAATAGTAACAGCATCATTCGTTATGAATGACATCACTGACAAATAGTGTCGACATCAGTATGAACCCCTGAGGCATGCCTGCAATACGGCTCTTAATAAATATGGCCATTCTTTTAGTTGCTTTGCTAGGATGACACTCCGTCACGATCAGATGTAATGCCCATAAGGCTCTATTTCCGGGCTTACAAACTTTCAAAACTTGGCCAAAACGGAACGCAACAAGGGCTTAAACAAAATTTCCCCCGCACAACCATGCCGTGTGCCCTAGGTCAGCTGAACTTTTCTTCTTTTTCTTTGTCGGCAAAAGTTCCTTCATAAAAGAGTATTTTTCTGCTTGTTACAGCAATTTCTAACGCGGCAGCTATTCACGACCATTAGATGAATGGGTGTTGAAAATGTACTTAGCTCCTAATTGGAATTCCGGTCCCGCACAAAATGCCACCGTCTAACTACAGGTCTAACGAGTCTTGTTCGTGTACCACGATAATGTTGCGTTAGTGTTTTACATATTTTTCTCTTGCAATCATTTGCATATTATATTCATGGGAACGGTGCGAATAGCAAAATGTACTACGGGCATGTCCTGTGAGAACCGCATATTTTAGTGCTCATAAATCACCGCCCCGCTTTAAACGGCCTTAAAGGATTCGTTTGGAACTTTAAAGTTTACTCGCGGAAAAGTATATTCTTGTATCAATTACTCTCCCGCACTACAAGTGATAATCGCGAACAGAATCAAAGTAAAGTGCTAATGTGATTTTCCTTTCAATCACTATCCTGAAGGATGATGAGATGGTACACTGCACATTGAGAAATCACTTACAAATGATCTCTGACGTCTGACCCACATATCACTCAGCCGCACATGCACACTCTGTCATGTGTTAACTTTTCTATTCAAATGAATGGATAACCGACTTCAAGAAGGATGCTTTGTTTCCTTTGCGTCAGGCGATGGGGAAGACGAGAAACAAAAAAAAAAATGAGAACACCATCATCCAAGCCTATATCAGATGTCAGGACCCATCATCGTGGTTGTTGTCGATCCAATCCGTTCCACTATGGCAGACTATATATGTCCGCTTTCAATTTCCCACAATCCATCATCCATCACTTGACTGAGCAGTGTGGTTGTTGGATTGAGCAGAGACGCTCAACTGCTCACCAGTTGGGGTCGGCCACACCGTCTCACCATGTCGCAAAAGAGCATCCTTTCAGCTCTAACGCTGGGATTCCGCATTTCACTCTATGGCTCGTGTGTGCATTTATTAAAATCCATATCGTCCTTTCCTCGGCTGGCTTTTGTGTGCGCTGGGTCACCCCATATCGTATATCATGGCGCATTGCTCCCGCTCCCATAAGTTTCTATCGCTCTGGTAAAAAGGACATCCTCCCATATACTATACACAGTCGGTTTGGTGTATAGGCAATGATTTGGCAGCGTTATACAAATGGAAAGAATCTCTTCCCCGCAATGGATCTAGGAGCCTCGTCGCGAACAATGCATTTGGGGAGTTTTTGTCAGAATTGTTTTTTCTTCCTTGTTTGCCTGGCTCAAATGATACATTCATCAGTGCGGATGCTTGGAATCGGAATGATATGGAATGGGTCGATATGGCTGTTTCTTTGTTATTTTTATATGTCCTGGGAGCCAAAGAAGGACTATCCCAAGTTCAATAACCTAAAGATGGAGCATAGAACAAGAGTATGGGCACTGGGAAGCGGGTGCACACTCGTTAAAGTGCCAGAGTACTTTAGTGGTAGGCAATATTTTCATTTGTTATTGGTCGTTGGCACAAATAGATTATAGCAGTAGCTCTCTCCTTTTGTAAGGATGCGATTTATGAACAGACTTGGTTTATTTTGCGCCCCAACGAATGCGGGAATATTTTTATGTTGGCTTTGGGGAGCTAAATAAAAATTTTTTCATAGCTTTTGTGGTAAGCTATTTTTGTGTAAACCACTTTAGATGACTTAAGTGGTCAATTTATGGGACATGATGTATAAGGACACACAGAAAAAAAAACACAAACTTTATCTTCTGCATGAACTGATGACATGTGGTTGCGCTGTTTCAACGAGGTTATTCGAGTTCAATGAGATGGTACTCAAATATTTGGAGAGATTTAATGGAGGTGCATGTTTTACGACACGCCTATATTGGCGTCAACATATTTTTTATCGACTTATCTTGCGAAAATGTCTTTTAACGATTGCATAGTATGAAAGATTGACTTGTCCTTTGTTAGGCAAGTAATTCTAAGTAGTTGACTGTTAAAAGAAAAAGTCCACTTGAGGTTTATTAGGACTGATCTAAAAAGGTTATAAAAACGGGAACAGAGAAAAATTGTTGGATTCACAACACACGCATACAAAAAAACATATTTTGTTTGTCGTTGAATGTAAGAAGCCTTTATTGAAACCATAAAAAAAACTTTCAATTTATCTTTATTTCATCCAAAAATAACTTTCTTGTCTGGCTGGGTGCAATAAGTCTACACTGAACTCACTCGGAAGGGTCTAGGAGCTTACATCAAAGGTAAATAAAGAGTCAACGCAAATCAACCAACTTTTCGGGGCGGTTCGTTTACGCTGATAAAATTCCTTCGTATGACTTTCTTAGTTATGGTCTCCCTCCGAGTAGATTGAAAACACCGTTTTTTCGAAAAAACTACGGCATGCTCAGATATGCTCGGGTTGACCTATTTGGTGGAAATGGGTCAAATGCACATGGATTTTGTCCTTAAAACCGCAAAGTCGCCCACTTAGCAAATAAAGAAGTTATTGGCTAAGTGAAGACAGAGGGAATCTACTTAACCCTTAACAGGAACTGAAAGTAGGGGAAAAATAAAGAACGATTATAGCTAGTAGAAAAAATTAGTAATGCATTACCCTAGTAGAGAAAGGATGCTAAAATGGGCCAGCAAATAAATCCTTGCCAACCTACAACAAGCTACTCCTTACACGTACTTATCTTCAAACCCAAAATATGTGCATCGTATCTGTCCTATTTGCAGGGTTCCTCCACGGTGATGGCATCCGGTTCTTGTCTGAGACTGTCTGGCAGAATGTGTTTAGCCAATCTTAAATGCAATTCCATCGAAGTAAGACTTTTTTGCCTTCAGTTGTTGAGGAAGTGTCGTGGGTTCAGGCCCCACGTTGGGCGCCTTTGTTGTGAGACAAGGTTTGGGCATCGCGCACTCTTTTGCATTCTTCTTTGCGGGCAATGGATTCAGCAATTTAGGCAATCTGCCTCAGTTCACTCTTTATTCTTTACCTATTGGCTTCATCGTATGGTTCATCGTAAGGATTGCATCCTCTTCTATTAGGCTTGGAAAATACGAGTTGTTGATCGCAAAGTATGTAATGAATGCACGGACAAAACAGGGTGCTCTGGACATCAAAAGGAGCTTTTGCATGAAAGGAAACGTGTTAGTTGGTAGCTGCTGTCGCGATTGCAGTCGCCTTGCTTTATCCAGGTCTGGATCAAAGCTAACAAGGTCCATCTTCCTTTCGTAAATTATAAATTATTATGTAAGTCGCCACTAACTCCAAGTGTTTCGTCAAACGTAGAGAAATATTTCTGATTATTTTCTGTCAACGAGCCTGCAAGAGACGTTTGTGGAATGGAGCGGCTTGTTGTGGTGACTTAATCAAAAGCAAGGATCCACATCTACCTATATGAATAATATTCCTCACATACTCATACTTATGGAAACATATTTATTTTTAGTATCCGATTTTTGCCTGACGATTTTATTCCCGGCGAGTTTGCCAGACCCTCATGGTGAAAGTAGTGGCGTCGCCTAGATTCTCTCGAGCTATCCGAGAAAAAAAGAAAGCCTATGTAGACTGAACCTGAGGTCTCGAATTTCCCAATTCAGAACCTCCTAAAAACTCAATAACTTGGAAAATGGTCTCAGGGGTTGTAAAGTTGTAAAGTCTCGGGCTTAAGTCCAAAAACAGTACATTTCTTTTGAAGGGAAATAGCACTTAGTATCCAACAGGTGTCTTTTCTCTATCAGTCGGTTGATATGGCGCGGCGGTAGACATGGCTCTCTTCGGGTTTCTTTTCAACCAGCATGTGTTTGGATACACACAAAGAAATATGATTATTCCAGCCCTCGTTTAGGATTAAACCGTCAACACGCGGAAAACCAGAGTGCAATTTTTTTTCGCACCGAATTTTTTTACCCCATCCCATAGGATAGGAGGTATATTAAGTTTGATTCATAGTTTGTAACATGGAGAAATAATCACTGTAGACCCCCAAGACCTTAAGGGCATATGATCAAGACCGAATTGTAAGTCGAATGAGCCATGTCCGTCCGTCCGTCTGTCGGTAGTTTTTAGGCCTTAAATTTTGAACTAGGAACTTGAAACTTGATATCTGTTCTTTCTAGGTCCCTAAGCAGTCCAAGTGTAAAATTTTTTGAAATCCGCCCACTGACACGCCCACTTTACTTACTAGCATGAAAAATCAAAGTTGTCGTAGAAGCCGAAATTTAGAACGCGTTATCCTCGCTTAAGTGTATTGTGATTGGCATTTCAAAAAAAGGCAAAATATATTTCATTTGCATTCTAATAAATAAATAAATAGAGTGGCGCAACAGCTCGATGTGAACCAGGGCCAACTTCTCAACAATGTATGCTGCGTGTGTTGCTTTCTTCACATACAAGGGGACCTACAATTTTTTGCCGAATCCGAACGGCAGTTTGAGAAGTTTTTCAAGACAATTGATACTCTCGGAGGGCTTGTCAAACCCTCGCGGAGGTGGGGACCGTGAAAAAGAACAAGTCTTTTTTTTCAGGTGACAATGGCAGGATTCGAACCCAGGCCTCCGGCGTAGTAAGCACACACACTAACCACTACGCCACGGCACCCCACATTCATTTTATTCATTTGCATTCTAATAAACGGTTTTTATTTGATATATTTGCTTTAAATTAAAAAAAAATTGCACCATAAAATCTTCAAATATGTACGTAAGCTATCAACTTAAATGAATAAATTTTGGCCACGCCCACCTTTGGGGGCGTTTTTGAGTAAAAAAACAATTTTTTAATATAAAACTAATCGTAGTTTCGTAGCACGTGTATCCCACATCTGATAAAAAATATGATAAAAAAATTATGTTATTGAAAAGGGGTTGATACCACGCCCCTTTTTTAGGAAAGAAGGTTCTTAACTGACACATCTTAACACAATTAAAGTTAATAGAAACTGAAATTTAACAACCAAGATTTTCGACGCATTTTGGAGCTTGACAGTTGTCAATCGGGATGGGGTATCCAACGATTCGCCTCGGTGGATTGTAACCCTCCCACTAGTTTATTTTGTCATTTTAGTTGGTGGCGAATGACGATTATATCTTCTTTTATATAAATAAATAGATAAATAGTAGAAACCTTATTGAGACTTGCATTTGGTTTCATTTGATCGAGATTATTTGTGGTATACTCGAAAGGGAGAATCGGTGCATTTTTCGCTGAGTATGATATGGCCGGGATACCACTTCAGCCTCTACGTAGCTTAGCATGGGTTTTACATAAGTCGAGTCATAGTGCAGTAAGCACACACACTGATTACTACGCCACTGCACCAGCTCCCTTTACTATCGTCTGAAAAACAAATGATTTTGATTTCGTTTGTCAGCATCATTTGCAAGGCTCCATCATTCATAATTGTCGAGAGAAGTGATCGCAGTACTGTTGCTTGAGGGACCTCAGCGGAGACGTTATTTTCTAAGGGAGATAAAGTTGACCCATGGCAGTCTATATCGTATAGTATTTAAGTAGACATAATTCTATACGTTAAGGAAGACCGGCCTCTCTTAATTAAAAAAAAGCGCTGCTTACCCCTTCATATAATATAACCCTAAAACGCTGCTGATTTTTTTTTATATCATTTTCAGCCTTCAATATTTTTGACACAGTTTTAAAATCTATAAAAACAAAATCATAATCATTACAGAAATCGTTGAGGTTAGAAATGATTTCTAGGTCGCCAACGTCTATATAAATTACAAAATACTCTCCTCTTCTTCTTGCCTAAAAACAGAAGAACAAACAAATCTGTTCCCAATTTCATAATAAATAACAAGCGCGTGCTGTCCCCAATTATCTCGTCTAATCTTCATTCTTTATTTTGACACAAAATATATAGTTGCCTAGGTTTTGTTTTCTATTTAATCACCTAAACTATTAATTTAAAAAAAAAAAAAAAAAAAAACAACCCCAGATAGAGGTGAATAAACTACACCATCCCAGCTCAAAAAATCCTCCTCATACCCTTCCCACATGGAAAAACAGCAGCAAATTAAAGATCATGGTCAATGTTCTAAAAAAGATACCAAACCAACTATGTTGCCAATCTATGTCGGAATCTATTTTTACAACTTGTTCTAACCTCAAAAAAAAAAAAAACATAATTTCTCGCTGATTTCTTTGCTGGCTGTCAAGTCTTTTGTCGGCTTCACCGTGCCGGCTAGCCGCCGCTTCCCTGTCAGTTTCTAGGCTGCGCGGAAATCATGATACGTGCGTGCCCAGCAGTGGACAGATTATCATTTTATTGAAAGGCGTCTGCCAGGGATGTGATTTTTAATTTATTTTCTTTGTTTATGAAAGAACATCAACGCGGCGGCATACATCGGAATATATAGGTACACAGAAAATCAAAAATAAAATTTTTTTTAAATTTGTATGTTCTTTGGATGTTGTTTTTTTGTATTTTTCTTATGCTTATCTATTCATCACACGGTTCGGAAACAAAAACAAATCTGAGCATGTGTTGACTAGAGAAACACGTGTGTTTCTTTCGTTTGATATAGTGAGTCGGTTGAAGTTAACTAAAAATTGAAATGTATTTTGGCGAAAGATAAAAAAAAACATTTTTTGTTTCGCTTTGGCGGAAATTAACTTTTAAACAAGTATTTTTAGATAATGACTAAGGAGTGGTTCGGTTTTTTCGTTAAGGGCTGCCTTATTGTACATGGCAACACTTTTAGGACTTCTCGTCAGCAAGCGTTGACGTTGTTTGATTAATGACAAAAAAAAGTAAAACTTAAGGTTGGAAACGGCCTTAAATGCAGTTAACTTGCGTTGTAAACGCTTCATACTTGATCCAAATTGAAATTAGATCGTCATTACCGTTAACAGACTAGCAACCTTTAAGAAATCGTTTTCGAAAATATTTTTAAGTTTTCCAGTCAAATCTTCGAAGTTTTTTAATATGCGAAATTTGCTTTAGCTTTAGGTACTCAGAAATCTCAGAAGTTGGACTATACCGGTTACTAATTTCAAAGCTATACTTTACACCGTTAATTCCGTTAGGGGCTAGAGGAGAAGACATACCTTCTTTTGACCTTTTTTCTAATTTTTCAAATTTCTAATCCATAAAACAGCTATTTGGAATTGTTTTTTAGTTCTCGTTAGACTTTTTTTCCAATAGCGCAAGTAGTTGCGCTGAATGCTTTTTTTTCAATTCTATGGCCAACGGTTTTTGCGAAAACGGCAAAACAATCTCCTTTTTTATTTCGTTTATTAAATATGCTTCGAAAAAGGTAGCTTAAAAACGGTAATTTACAAATTTTTTTAACGCAGCTTGCTTTTCTTTGGTACGCTTTGTATTTGAACTAAATCTGAACAAGATCGACACGCTTTTTCATGAATTTTTGCGATTTTTTACGAAAATGCGTTAAAACGGCAGTATTAAAACTTTTTCTAAAAAATTTGACTTAAGCATTTTTCGTTTATTTTGTGTTGCTTTATACGTGTGTTCAATATTGTCTTTGTGCAAAAAGCGGTTTAAATGTTATGGCTTCAAACACTTTTACAAACATCATCCATTTTCAACTCTTCATTTCTGAAAAACTTTTCAATATTTTTAAAAAAATTAATTTTTCCATTTAAGTTTGGTATCTTCTGAACTTAAGTTTTTCTTTGCTGTTCTTGCATGCTTATCTTGTTAAAAAAATATTGAAAAACATTTAATACCTTTTCCAATGAAGTTTCACACTGTAATAAAACCGTTATTTCTGCTTAAAAAAATCCCTCGTTGGATTCTCTGACTATTTTCGCTGTTTAAAAACACACAAAATTTTGTCTTACGACTCACCGTTCAGATTGGATGGACGATTGGATGGACGGACGGCAACGTAGCGATACCATAAGGTCCTTTTTCCATTTTTTGGACCGACCGCTAAAAACGTGTTTCCTTACTATGACAAACGATAATCTTATTTTCCTGCCGCATTGATGCACACACACAAATCTAAGAAAATAATTCAGATTTATTCAATGCGAACCCTTCACACGCAAGAATATTTCATGTCGAGAATCTCATATTTATCTGCGACCTCGTGGTCTTCTTGATTTGGTTTACCTCCGAAACTTAGTTAAAGTTCTAAAACTGACAGATGAAAACGATCAACATTGTTAAAATCTTGTTTACACAGCATTTTTGAAGATTTATAAATCCCAGGCTGAACCATTTATTTGTCAAATCGTCAATGGGGTGTCACAGAAAAATTTCCTTTAAATTGTGAAAGAGTGCATAAAGCTCTTTTTCTTGAAAAGGATTATTTTAAAGTTTGTACCCAATTCGAAATTAAACCAGCCAGCGATCAGAATATTTTGTATATTGAGAACCATTAATTTTGGATTTTTTTAACACTAGTGGAGCTAAGAGATTATCTTTTTAAACATCTGCAACAAAATTGATTAAAACTGAGATCAATCCTTGGTTTCTTTATATTAAAAACAAGAGCTAAATTAGGATGGTAAAAAAATTTAAAATTGTATAAAAATTCGGCTAAGTTAAGCTACATATTAATTTGAACTTTTTTGGACGACATAATAAATTTTGTTTAACTAAAAGAATTTTCACTTTTATTTATTTTAGTATTTCATTTATTCACTTAAAAGTTTGTCAAACGTTTCTTCATATTTTTTTTCTTTCTTTTATTCCAGGTAAGAAATCAGATGAAATGTATCCGCAACCGTATATTTTTTGTAAGTTTTTAAGACTCTTGTAAATAAAATTAAAGTGAAAAAAAAATAAAAATATTATAAAAAACTCATAACTTCAAATTGAAGGCTGACTGATTTGAAAAACTTTGCAAAAAAAAACGATAAGTGCAACTTCAATCAGTGATGGAATTTTTCCCAAATGCAATAAATTGTCTGATGAAAATTATCTTATAAAACTCGATCCAAACCTTCACCACACAATTTGCAATTGATCTTTGTAGCCCGCGCTCTCACTGTATGGGTGATCGTAAAATTTAATCAAACGTGTTCTCTTCGCAGGCGTGTACAAGAAGTGCACTTAACTAGATGTGTTGTTGCAGTAGACTGTGTATAGTAGTCCTCATCGAGTGTAAGGCATTTTTTATATGTAAAAAAAAAATAAAAATAAAAAAAGCCAAATAAAAAAAATATAATAAAATACAAAAACCGCGATACGATCACGTTTTTTCTGCTGCAGTGATTCCCTCACAAGGTCGTCAACAGCTGAAGCCATTACACTCGTTGTGTCGTTTCTGGGATTTGTGTGCCACTCAAATTGAACAGAGGAGTTTTGGGGGAGTCGTTGGTTGGTTTTGTATTTGTGTGTGTCAGGAATCTAAGAAGATTGACTGACACATATACTCTTACAACTCGGATATTTTGCTCTTTGGGTGATGATCTTTTCATTGCGAAAATAATCATCGTTTTCTTGCACAACGTTGAGTCACTTTTGAAAACTATTGCATCCCGGGTCATATGACTGGATTGTTACAGAATTTAATAAAGTTAGCATGGTTCAAGTCCTCGCTAGTTATTTGACTCCAATTTGTTCGTACCCTAAGGACACTCAATCGAAGTTATTTAATTTTCCATCGATCAACTTCTAATCCACGGTTAAACGTCGGGACTCTTTAGGTCAGAGTAAAATGGGTGATCAACTTGTATAGTTCTGGGCTGGATATCTATCAACCCCGGGATTCCCTTTTGTTTTTTATTTGCTCGGGTTAACGTTTTATCGAATTTAATTTTCGGTTGTTACGTTTTAAATGCAAAAAAATGGCTTTATTCCTGTATCCCCCGACGTTTCGTTGATTATTTGATGACTTCCTCAGGTAGTCGTTTTATTGATTTAAAACTTCCATTAAGTCTAATTTGCATTCTGCTGACATCAGAAGAATCTTCTTCGGCTAGTGCACATTTAATAAATATTCCACTCAGTTATCCGTCTCTTTTATTGTCGCAACCAAGTTTTAAGCTCTCCCAGGAGTCATAAAATCGCAACTAACTTAGATGTTAAAAAAAAGATAAACATAAAAAAATCCACCGCGACTATTAACTTTAATTATTACTCTTAAGCGATTTCGATTCATTGGTTTATTTCACTCGCCATGATCTCAGCATCTTCGTCAAGGACCTTCACCATAACCTCTCAACCTTGTCGTCAGTCGATAGACGACTATGTTTACTTGCCCCTTGCGTGGTAGGTGTAATAAATTTTGTGACCGATGTTAATCATTTCGTCCTAGGCAACGACGAGAAGTTGCCTTGTAATTTAATTACTAATCTCAAACCGCACTCAGTGGTGCCTTCTCTTCAAAGTCCTTCCTTTGCCAATCCATAAAATAAGAGCCAACAAAAAAAATGTATATAGAAATTCATCATAAAAATGCCATTCATTGCCATTTTGACTTGCAGAAGAGTATAATTTAGAGTGCGCTGTGCTATCGGTATGTGGAAAAACAAAATAATTGACGCATCCGAGGGACGCGCTGAGGTTTTATAGTTTCAAGCGATCCGTCTGGCCAAGGACAAAAGGGAATCGCTTTGGGTATTCGTTCATGTTTTGCATTTCGACTTTTTAATTGGGGAAGAAAAGTCCTCAATGGTACGATAACATTTCATTATACTTGATGTGACCTAATTTGTTTTGAAACTTTGGTCCTAGGAAGGCCATCATGTGGGGAAATGAAAAACTGAAACTAATTGGATACAAACTAAAATGGTATTTCCTACGTCCTTATTGATTCTAGTACGAGTTAATATTCAGCACTGCATTAAAAATAGATATTGCCACTTGAGAAGTCGCTAGTTCGAAGCGCAAACTAGCGGGCGCCCAACGGGAAAAAGGCGAAGCAAAGTTTTAGCACGAACAATCTGTTGGTCTTTTTTATCTAGGTTAGGTTGCTAACAGCTAAAGCCTCGCATAGGTCTTCAGGCGCCTTAGCGTTAATTTTATCTTAGAACGAGGACCCGGTCTCGCTGGTCATCTCTAAGGTACTCTTGACTGAAACGCTGATCCGCTAATGTACTCAACGTCAGCTAAGTGCCAAAACTCCTTCGGTGGCGACAATCTGCTTAAAATTTACGTTTTTCCACCAACAATCGAAGTTGCAAAAGCTGGATAATTTTTTTTTTACACTTGCCCAGACAAAAGATTTGTGCTTTTGTGTAGAGCTTCATGGCCATACTGTATTTCAATCTCTGATTTTTTCCGCTCGTGTTAATTTGAAGTTACCCATGTAAGATAAATGTAAGCCCTAAAATGTTATAACTTTCTCGTGTCTGGGCAGGTGCAGCCAAACGAGAAGTGCTACAAAATATCGATATATTTACACAATTCTATTGGTGCAGATGGCTGTATTTTCCCAAGAAGTGTTCTTTACTCTTGCAGTAATAACTAAGTACATTTGTTTATTTTTACAATTTTTCTATCTCAATAAACTGAAAATGGCTAAACGCAAGGTCCTGTTTAATATTTTTAGGGAGTCTCGTGCAGAGTTACGAGACCCTGTGCTTATATAGGTTCGACAGAACGCTAAAGGTCTTAAAAACTTCTGAATCTGACATATCCACCTCAAAAAAATCTCGGTGTACCCTAAGGTTCCGTTCTAGACCCCGCATTCGTTTTGGCATTTGATCAGCAATAGTTCAGCTGCCAAATTAAGTCAACTGTTTCATTCTTTGAACCTGAGGTCTTTTATTACTCATTGTTATTCCGAGGAAATCGTGCCTTGAGGGCTCAGATGAAAAGGGCGAACTAGCGATCGCATTATCTTGTTGTGTACAATCATGCTAGACAGGTTAGACGAGGCCAACAAGTGCCAATCCGACTTTTGACATGACGGCTGAATTAGACATCCTTTGAGGCTATGAGTTTAGTTCAACGACCATGCTGCATATATAAAGTAGGTTGGGATTAATGCCAGGAAAGTCGCATATCAAGTGCCAGCTTCCTGGCATTACCCCCATTAAAAAGGTGGTATGTAGAAGAAAACTTCTTTCGGATATCAAAAGATGTGGAAGTTTCCCAAAAACCAAAATGATGGAAGCAGGCTTCCGACTAGGAGTCTGTATTTATCCGCCACAAAGTCTGACTCATTAAACAAACCACCTAAATAGTCGTCCTGGTAACGTCCTGGTCTTAGTCTTTCCTCTTTTCCGTAAGAGACTCTGTACTGCCGACATTCCAAGTTGTTTCCTTAGCTGACCCTGCCTGGTTTTATACATTTTCTAGATCTCCTAGCATCAAAAGGTGTCCATCATACTTGATCACCTTTAATAGGCAGTTTCTAGAATATTTTTACCATACTGTTCCTTCCTATGCAAGGAGATGGTAGGATATAAGATACTTCACTTGTTCTTTTCCTACTATACCACAGTGTCCTGCCACCCAGCACCTGGTTTCACCAGGTTCTGACTGATAACGCTAAAAGCTAACAGCCTCTGCCTTAAGCGTTTTCTGCCTATCGATGTAGACGGAAAATCCCTCTTGGATACCAACTCCATCTGCATGAGCTTGGCGGCCTTATGTACAGCCAGAAAACCAGCCAGACATTGCCATGTCTGTGCAAGTGCAGCAAAGATCAGACTATTTCGCTTAATGGGATGCCCTTAATCGGACTAAAATTCCCAAAACTGTGCAAGTGTAGTAGCAGGGCAATCTTTTCACCTACTCAAAATCGATCATATTTTTCTCTTAGAACTTTTGGCACTTTTCTTCATGGTGACATAATGAATGCACAGCGAAGTCATTTGATTCTACAACGCAATGTTTTCTGCACTTCTGCACTTCTATCTTCTTCTAAGAACTGTGTTAAGAAAGTGTGTTATTCCGTTAAAACTTAGTTTAAAAAAGTTCCTGTAAAATTAACATTCCATTTAAAAGGATTCAGTGCCCACGCAAGAAAGAATGCTCCAATGTGTTCTATCTGCCATCCGATTTTTTTCATACGCGCTTATTTCAAGTTATGTAAAAGTTAAAATAAACCCTCGAATGGTATAACTTTCACGTGTCTGGGCAGGTGCAGCACAACGAGTCTAAAGCTGTAGAAAAATTCATCAATATTTCAACTTACTGTTTTTTTCTGCTATTTTATTCGATCTTTTTTCTATGCAAGTGAGATTTAAAAATTACGAATATACTTTTCCTAACGTTTCGTCAATTTTCTGCTGCACCATCAGGATTGACGCACTTTATTTAATTGTTACTTTTTTTTGGGCTTTTTAGTTAATTCTCTGAGACATAAAAATACAAGCGCATTTTACATACTTTTTCCCGGCCGACGTATCGTCAAATTCGTGACAACATTCTCAGGAGATGATATAATGTCGCCTCTCATAACTCTGTTTTAAAATGTACTATCGGATTCGATATTTTTAATAGTTTTAAAAATATGTAATTTCTTATACAACAACAACGAAGCTACTTGACTCATTGTTAAAACTAGTTGATTCTCTTATTTACTCTCATCATTACATCCACACATGAAATCTTCACAAAGATTTTTGTCTTCACAGACAAAAATAAAAATTCGTCCCTTCCTCTATAAAACTCGACGGATCGCTCACTTCATTTTGACGGTTTTCTGTGTTTTATTTTTTATTTTTATTACCATCCGGAACTGGAATTTTATTTTGTAATTAACAATTTCCAGTCACTGCCAATTTTGGTTTAATTCAACTCTAGCCAAAGTTGTTTATGTGCTGTGTATGTGTGTGTGTGTGTGTGTACGGAAAAAGTAAAAAGTCTCGGGAGGAAAAGCCATAAATTATGTTTCTTGTTACGCAGGATAAAAACAAAAGGAAAGCGCGGAAACGAGTCGTATACTCTCGTGTTTCGACTAAAAGTCTGTAAAACACTGGAAGAACTTTATTTAATTTTTCTTTTTTTTTTTCGCTTCTTTAAGGCTTTTAGTCGGTAAACAAAGTTTTTACGAGGACACGCTGCTGTGCTCTTATATATGTGCCTAGTTACGTTCGGGAATTTTGGACTCTAGGGAGTAGCTTCGAGTTTATTTGTTTTGCTCTTTACTTATCTGTTTTTATTATTATAACATTTTTTAATAGTTTTACTTTGTCGCCAGTGTATATTATATGGTTAAAGGGTTGAACATTAGATTCATCCTGACCGCATGCTTGAATACATTTATAAGGCCCAAATTCTTATATTGAGATGACAGTGTGGCATGAGACTTTTCTCTCTGACTGTTTGGCATGAAGTTGCCTAAAAGCTGTTAGATGTGTAGCTGGTGAGTCAAGTTTTGTAGGCTCTATAGTTTTGTTGTGCAAATATCGAAAGGGGAAATAACCTACAATAGATGCCTGGCAGTCTGATTTAATTTGAAACTTCACGGGACAGAGAATTTGAAGCTTATGAAGTTCCAAGACGACGTTGGCTTAAGGCTAAGTAGGTACATACAATGAAATACCCTCTTGCTGAATGAGTGTGCTTATCTTATAGCAGAAGTCATGACCCACGCCTCATCGCACTTGTGATCAACCTGTGATGCCCGTGGGTGAAGATCCACGTTGTTGTTGTTTAGATGATTCACATCCTTCTTATGCCGAATAGAGATCCTTAAGCCACCTTGTTGATTTAACATATGTACCTTGAAAGAAGGGTTATTGTCGCGTTTGAAAGTTCTGAGATGTCGGGGAAGAAGCAGCGTCCTAAGGCTATTTTTCTTAACTCACTTAGACTGGGACAGTGGCACAGAATGTTAGTTGAATCCTCGCAGTATATCGTACCGTCAAGTTCCTTCGTGAGGGCTTCGCTTGTGATTTCAATCGTCGGCAATTAAAAACCGTTGTTACCTTTTTCTATCCTGTCTATACCCTGATAAAAATAAGTCTAATTCTGAACCAACGTTGAAATGCTCAGAGATCAAAGAGTAGACCTCTGTGCTACTGTCTATATACAATCCGTGGTTTAGGTCAAGGACAAACGATTTCAAAACGTTTAGCTTCAAACAGCTTTAAAATCGAATATCTTAAAATAGAACAACCTAGATTTTTTTTTATACCATGTATACTTGCTCATCGCCAATTTAAGTACTACAAGGCAGTTTTATGCTCGATATCCTTGGCCCATCCCCCATAAAATGCTTGTTGTTGTGATGTTTTTTTTTTCGATTTTACAGCTTTCCATCCTTGTTTAAGCTTCTAAAACAGCAGCAGCTTGTTCGCCACGCAATGATGAGTCCTGTTTATTCTTAAAAAAAAAAAAAACACTACCCAAAAGCCAAACTCCTTCAAGCACTTTATGTGTATGTATAGGTAACAGGCCAATAAATTGCAAATTTCATAAATATTCCCCAAAAAGGCCCCAAAAGAAATTTACAGAACCGCCCCCACACCCTGTTTCGTCTGACCCGTGTATTCGCACACCTCATGCTGCATAAATTCCACTTTTCAGTGGTGTTTTTGGGGAAACACCTTTTTATTCAAGGGGAAACCCCAATACCCAACCAACCTACCTCACCCCATTATTTATTTCACCTGTTTCTTTTGGTGATTTTATTATACCTGGTGGCTGGTGCAGCCATACTAAATTCATCGTCTATCAACGCGCATGTACGTACCTTACCCGCACCTACCGTCACAATCTCTTCCTTCGTTTTTATTATTTTTTTTTTCCTCTGCCTTTCAAACTCCGCGTTTATTTTGAGTTCTGTTTTTTTTGCCATGTTCCCTGCTTTAGGTTTAGATATTCTCTTCGGTTCCACCTGGGTGTGTTTCACATTTTCGCATAGACATGTACACAAGAGTGCCTACAATCAATTTTCTGAAAGTTGTTGAATTTCAATTCGAGAATTCACTGCTGCAGTCAGAGCGCGAAAAAAATTCGCACGAATACCTGCAGGAGAGCTGGAAGGAAAAAAAAAAGATATAAAAAAGCTGTAATCAAAGGAAAACGAAGCATAGCCTCGCGTAACCTGACTAAAAAGAAAGGTTGGGCCCACTAGAGCACCGACCGCACCGCAATGTCGTTAGACTGTTTAGCATTTTTGACATTGTTGCCCTCCAGCTGGTGGTTGGATAAGATTTAGCCTGGGAGAGAAAAGTCTTCGGGTCTTGGTTGGCTGCACAATATTTTTGTTTTTGTGTCAGAACAGGCACAACAAGTGATTCAAAACGCCACGAGGGAAAATTCAGAGATCACCAACAATTGTTGGGGTTTTCGTTTCCGACCGCTCCTTGGCTAGTCGCAAAGTTGAGCTTTTATCTTCAACTCTTGAGTGTCTTGAATATGCCCGCATGCTCCCGTGGGCTAAAAAGAGTGAAAGCATAGAATTGGTGTTTGAACTGACCTAAAATAATGTCGAACTCTGAAGGGCCAAACAACTATAAGAGCAATGGGTGCTTGTTAGTCACAGCTATGGTTTGAACAGTTGAAACGACTTTGAAAACTGAAAAAATAATTGTTTTCTCTATATTAACTAAGCAAATTGCATAGGAAATAAATTTAACTTATTATTTTTGAAGAGACAAAGAAATAAAATCCAAAAAGCACGAAAATCACGAAAAATTAAGGCTGGAAAAGTCCTTGAAATTGGACGCGTATTTTGCACCTTTTTATTGCTAAATTCGCACTAGTTAAACCAGCATAGATAGACTCAGCAATCAGGGTTAGACAGATTTCACCTCTGCTGTTGGCTTGAAGATTAGCAAAATCGTTATGTGAGAATTTTCCAGAAGGTATGCATAGGACACATGATTTCATATTACGTTGAGTGACTAAAATAACAAAATAAAAAAACTACCAGTGTTAAGTAAATTTTTTTTAATTGTTTGCTTTGAAAAGTTGTGCCTCTGGTGCTAGCTCGTGAGCTTCTTGAACTTTTTTTGTGAAGACAATAAATAAAATCATAGCACGGGAAGGTCAGATTAGTTTGATTTGTTGTTGAGGACAAAATTATCCGCACTTCATTACTACGGTCAGTTTAGACCCACTGTTGATGCCCAATTGAAGAATTGAATTGAATGTTCAACACCCACTTGTGAATAAAACCGATAAATTTTACAAATATATTGTGTCCAGTCACATTGCATCAAAAACAGCTTACGCGATCTCTCGCTGCCTTTGTGTATTGACAAACGATTTTTCTAGTCTCACGATGTAGCTGATTTGACGCTGACGCGCTTGTTGTGAAGCATCCATTATCGCCCCTGTCTCGCACGCGCGCCGGCCATTTTGTTTAATTGAAAACCCCTCGCCAAAGTAGACATTGACGTTTGGTGCTCTTAGTTTCCATGTACATGCTGTTGAATTGACGTTTTTTAAAAGCTATTATAAATTTTACAATGACAAGTCTTACAATGTTATGTCCTGTGTCCTGTCACTTGACAGTCAAAATAGTCGTCGCGGTTTCTCGCTTTCAATGTGTATTTACAAGCGCTTTTTTTAGTGTCATGATAAATCTATTGTACCCCTTTCTTTGATCTATGTTTTTAGAGCTACTTTCATAAACTTGATGTTGGGCTCAAAATTCTTTTTAAAAAATTCTGCTTTCAAAATTCAGCCTTACGAAATTCTGGATATGCAGAAATCCCTTTCTTGATTCTATTTTTTACCCTTGCTTTACTTCAGAAAGATCAAAAGTTTGCTTAAAACTAGAATAAGCCAAAATTTTATTGATTAGTCAGAATTTTGAAAAGCAGAGTTATGAAAGCAAAATTCTGCCTTTCGCAGCAGAATTTCCGAAAAGCAAAATTTTGAAACCAGAATTATGACCCACTCCCACTTGGAGTTGAGGTCGAAATTCTGCCGGGGCTTAAAATTATTTTTTCAAAATTCTACATTTCAAAATTCTGCTTTGCAAAATTAAAATGCGACTTGACAAAGCGACACAATGAAATATGTATGGAGGAGGGGGCGTTCCTCCTTGATTCACTTTTCATGCTGACAAAAATAAAACTTCGCACCTTCTTTAAGCTGTCCTTCGATCCTCCGCCACCAACTCGAGAATTCCAGGTTCGATCCCCAAGTCAGTCCAGAAGGGATATTCAATCTGGTCCAGTTAGCTCAAACTCAATTTAGCCCAAAATCAAATTGCCAAAAAAGTTGAAAAATGTGAACTTGAAAAAAAAAAAATTTGGCGACCGTAATCCACGCTGGTTGAGTGATCACAATTGAATGCCGCTATTGTCGCCTGGTAGCAAGGCTTGTCTTGTCTGTTCTCCCTTGAGGTTCAGAATACCGAATTTGGAGCAGTCTTTATATGATAAACTAAATTGTTTCGGGAGTATTTCCTGACAGGTGAATGTAGAGCCTCTATATGTAACCAAATCCTAAGAAACACCTCAGTCCTTCGGCCTACGAAAACGTCAGTACCTACGTTGAGCTCTTTTTGCATGTCGGGCTTAGTTCTTCGAGAAAAACTGACTGGTGGGTTAAGTGTCCGCTATAATACATTCTTCTCAAATTGATGCAGAGTTCAAATGACAGCACTTGGAGCTTTAGCCACTACCTACCCACTCCGCGTATTTATGTTTTTTTTGTAGCTGCGATCGTCTCGCAGTCTGTATTCATCTTAAATTCCATTCCCATTTTATGTCAGTATCACTCAAAAAGACTTTCTACGATTGCTAGAACTTCAAGTTAGTATGAGAATGAATGCGCTTGCCAGCTGACAATAGCTTACGCCTACAAATATCGCCCAATACTGCATCTTCGTTCTCGACTTGGAATAGAATACCTGCATGAATTTATTGATATTACGCCTACCAAAGAACGACTCGACCGTATACCTGATGCCTGTTTTACAGTCAATGCTTCAAAGCATCAAAATAGAGTGGCAGCTTTAACATGCGAAAAAACGTTTGTAAATACGCAATGAAAGCGAGAAACCCCGATGACTATTTTGGCTGTCAAGTGTCAGGACATAGGAAATAACATTGTAATATTTGTCGCTTTGTGGATAATCATAGCTATTAATAGCTTAAAAAAAAAAGTCTATTCAAAGGCATGTAAAAACTCGGAGCACCGAATGTCAAAATAATCGTCGACCTCGGCGAGTGTGTTGCAATTTTTCGAAATTCACCTGCCTGACGGGCGGCGATAATTTTAGCTGTTTCATGGCTGTTTCACATAAAGAGCGAGAGAGTGAGCGAGGGTCTCGGGCGAGCGGTCAAATGAATTTCAATCAATGGCAATGTATGGGGTGGTTCACAATACCGGCGTGATCGCTGTCTCGCTCGCCGGCCTTTTCCATAAATTGAAAAACACTCGCCGTGGTCGATGAAGAATAATTCTGTCATTTGCGTGAGTTATGACACGCTAGTGAATAGACATTTTTGTTTTCAAAACTAATACTTGTAAAATATAAACTATTCATGTGTAATAAAATAGACAAATTTTAAAAATATTCGTCGCGGTTTCTCGCTTTCATTTCTCGAATTAACAAACGATTTCTCTGGTCTCGTGTTGTCGCTGCCGCTCTGGTTTGACGCTCTCGCGCTGAATGTGAAACGACTTTCACAACAAGCGCGTCAGCGTCAAATCAGAGCGGCAACTCTATCATGAGACCAGAAAAATTGTTTGTGTGTTAAACAAAGAAAGCGGAAACCGCGAAAATTGTTTGTAATGCAAAGTGACAGGACCTAACATATTTGTAAAATTTATTTTGTTTGGTTTTGTTACACATGTATGGCTTGTCATGTACTTGCTTAATTCTAGTAGAGACCTTATTACAGCTATCAAGCTAGCGTTAGCTTAAAAAAAGTATATTCAACAACATGTCAAAATGATCGTCGTCCTCGGCGAGTGTTTTTCAATTTTCACGTCTCAATTCGCAATAAAGCCGTCTCGCACGCGAATACATTGCCATTGAATGAAATTCCTTTGATTACTCACCTTAGGCACTCGCTCGCTCTCTCGCGCTTGTAGTTAAACAGCCATGAATGACACGATATGACACGATGAAAGCAAAACTGCAGGCGAGGATCTAGACGAATGAAGAAGGTTTATTGTGGCTTTAAGGGAACGTGGCTCACCCTCAGGCTGAACTGATGCATCAACCTAAAAACTTGTTAAGTTGAGTCTGAGCTTCCTTAAAATTTGCACGTTAATTGCTGTAGTCTGGATTCGTATTTACACTCCCGTCTGTTAAAAATATAGTTTGAAGTTACCTGTTTTAGTTAAGGAAACTTTCATAAGCTGTAATATTTTTTTACATCACTTAATCCTGCATAGCTTCGTTAACAAATTTTTCGCAACATGTGTTCAGGAAACTCATCGTTTCCGTAGTTAAATTGGTGGCACCAGAGTTTGGCGTGAACATGAGTCGCAGATTGAGGTTCTGCCTCTGCATAAAGACCACTCTTTTAAGAAAAGTTAATCTGAAATGCTCAGTTCTTGGTCAAAGTGCTAAGAAAAAGCCAATTAAAATGCGGGAAGATATCGTACCTTATATTGGGCAGGGTCTTCAATATTGAAAAAAAATCAGTTGCCTTAGAAAAATGGAATGGATTTCCTTAGTGCTTGCACTCTCTCTAAGTTTAACTTGTTTAAAAGCGCCATTGGTCAACGGGCTATTTATGCCCTGAATACTTGGCATGAATATATGTTTTTTCTTATTACTTCATATCTGGTTTTATTATTAATCTCATGAGAGTAAATATTTGGTCCAACAATAATATGCCTCCTCGCTCTTTACTGGCCTACCCACTTATTGTTTGATTTATTACAAGAGCTCAATTAGATAATCTGATAAAATTTAAGTAAACTTATTTAACCGGTAGTTGGCTTCTACACGATTAAATCTGAAAATTCCAATCAGCTGCCTACACTCCGACAAGCGTCAACACTTGAAAACTTAAAGAAAAAAAAAAAACCTGTCCAAGCCTACAAAGTGCCAATTGACCATAACCAACTTCACCGTAATTCTTTGTGCTATCCAGAAGGTTATACCTATGTATATAGGCAGCAGCTACATACTTTCCCATATTTGGTTCCACATAACTGACTCATAAAGTAATCATATAATCAACAACGATGTAGGTATACAATTGAAATATAAAACGTCTGCATGTTTACATTGCATTGTCGTGAATCATCCAAATAATTAAGAAGCTCTCCAATGTGCACTCTTCGTGTTTATTGCAAGCAATTATAATTTAATTTGAGTAAACAACAAAACTAACAAATAAAAGTTGCCCCCCTCTCTCTTTCTGGCAGCGAAGATAAATATCTACATTTTCCAGTAGGTGCCTATGTGTGTCTTTTGTAAAGTGCGCTCTGGATGCGATGACGCCAGTCACATTGACAGCAATTATTTGTTATGCACTTGCGAACGACATTAGTATTCAAAATTTGTCGCACCAGCTCGGTGGCAATGCTCGAGCATTGGCAACGTGCAACCACCTCCTTTTTTGTCCGTCCCGACTAATGGGGATTTCCACCACCAGTTCGGCTTCGGCTCGGCTTGGTGGCAACAATATTAATTTCGATTTCATTGCCAAAAGGAATATTTCGTTTGATAGTTATCTACTAGATATCTACTTTAATTTGAAAGAGTATAACGAAACGAACAGTACCAAAGGAATGCATGCACCGAGTGCAACACTTAATGTAGCACTTAACTACGCAAAGTACTGCACACTGTGAGTGCACACACAAATATGTAAAACCAGTACATACACTGAAGATATACCGTTCGTTTGCCCACTTACGATGCACAAATATTTGGGTCAGTAGCCATTGAGGTATTCTCATACATACACAGAACGATGGCGGTGATTGCCCTCCATGCATGGTATCCATGAAAAAAAAAAACCCACCGCGCTGTCGTCGCCGCAACTAATCGCGGCCCCCCTCCGGCTGGTGTCTTGTTTAACCTGAACCTGAAAGTATAGAAAATTCTTTGATGAAAAACAATCCACCGACGAGAACGACGATGAAGGCACGGATAACTGCGCGCTGTCTCTCGGTGGCGACATTAGCAGCAGCCGACAACGGATGAATTACTTGACGCACCACTTACATACGTCTCGGTGAGACTTAACGACTCATGTCGAGATAATTTTTTTTTACTTGTATTCGACAGAGAAAAAAATCTAAAACCTTGAGTTCAACAAGGTACATTCCGATCGAACGAACAGTAGCAATTTTGAGCTTTTTCAGACTGGGGGGTTATAACTGATATTGTTGAGCCCAAAATTTATACAGAATCGTATCAAACTTTGGCATAATATTTGATTTTCGACTAAAATCTTGTTTGTAGCTTTATTTTTGCTAATAAATCTGACGTGCCTCAGGATTCGACTTTCGGTCCGATTTATTTCTGTGTAATGAATTTCATTTACTTCCACTTGCGTTCACAGAATTCGGCGAAGACAATTTAACAATGAATTAGACAGCTGTACAGAGGCTTCAGAGTGGTCTAGTACAAAACCTGTGTCTTTTGTGTGGTGTTTCAAAACTTTTTTGGAATTCTGAAAAACAGGCTGAACAGGCTCTGAGGAAGCGATACGATACGCTTTCGCTGAGGACAGACCCGTAATTTTTCTGTTTTATGAAAATCAAAGGCCTCTGGACAGGCAGACGTCCTCAAGCCGATTCAAGTGTCTACGCCTTTCACTCCCAAATGACATTTGTTTACGTTTTACGTCACGTTGTTCATGAATGCTAAGTGGAACATTAAATTAAAACTTGAACCTCGTTTTCAGTAGGATCCGTCGAAGTAGTCGAGTAGGATAAGTCGAACTTCATTCAATATTGTTCTTAACACTCTGAAATGACAATACCAGAAGGGAAATAAATCTTTTTTGACCAGTTCTACTTCTGAGCTGACACTAATTTGTCAAAAGCTAACATCCCTTGTACATAAGGGACTTTTTTAGTGTTGAGTGCGGAGCTCTGAAGTTTTGAATTCTCGTGAATTTGATTTCATACACCCATTTTTAGTTTTCGATTTCTTTGGTCTACCACGAGAAAAACTATAGTTTCGATCATTATTATGTTTCGTAGTAATCCGTCGATTAAAAATGATCGGCTCTTTTGTACGTTTACACCGCACTGAAATTCAACATTTTGCAACATTTCGAGCCGCTGAATTTTAGCGAAATCCTTAATTTGGTTTCTATGTTCATAAGTTTGTCAATGTGAAAGAACCTCTCACTCTTTAATTTTGCATTTTTCGATGACATGTCAGGGCGCTGAACAATAAAAATTTAAGACGACTGTCAAGGCTGGTACTATTTTTAGCTTGCAAATATTTTCAACCTGTAATAAACGATTGATAACGGTTTTGTCTTTAGGCAGACGAAATTTTCCTTTTTTTATTGAAAATAAAAGGTTAAAGGCATAAACCAAAAACTAATCAAAATCTAAGTGCACATTATCGCAACAAAAATTCTTGCTGTAACGAGTAGTCGATGTGTTTGACACTGGCTGTCATTTGAGTTGAAACTGCTTTTTTCGCAACTTTGATAACCTGACCGATTCTTAGGATTGGAATTGTCCTGGAAACTACTGACAATCGTCTTGTCACTTGGTGTTTCCACTAGATTGATATCTCCACTGTTTCAATTCATTGGGGCACCATTTAATTGGGTGTTTCTCTTTTAGGTTAGAGTAGAACACTGAACAGAGCTCGGGCTTGAACGTTTTAAGCGTTTTTTGACCCGAATGTGCTCAGAGATCTCTGTTCTGTTTTGTAACGCACTTGAGCATATTTGTTGGTTATCTGTCAGAATGAAAAAAAAACAAAACTTCAAATTGACAACATATGCATTTGTTGCGTGGTGAATATAATGCAAAAAAAATTCTTTCGGCCTTAGAACAACAAAACTTGTCCGCCCTTCCCTTAGTCATAATTTAGGTATTTGTCATTTCACTTCGCTCAGCAAATAGCTCAGAACTCAGAATATTCCGTTACATTATTTTGAGCACGTAAAGTGCACTCTGAGCAAAAAAGCAAACATAATTTTTTGGTGGATAGTGCTCTGCTCTAAACGATAAAAGGAAAACCTCCATTGTTATACGTTTTGCCTTCCCTGACAATATAAACCGAAAAAATTTCGTTTCAGTCATTTTCTAATCGCAAAAGTCGGCAAGTCAAAAAAACGCTCAATAATAATGATTTCGGGGTTACACTAATTTTTGACAATCAGTGTCAAAACTGATCGAACAGAAAAGCGCGAGTGCATTTCCAGGGCGCACTAGACCTAGTTTCATCGAATGAAACCATTTTGACAGTTGAGTTCGCCCGCCATTTTGCGGTCGATGGAAACTTGAATTTTTAAGTCTGAGTTTTTGACGCACTGGGTTTTATTGAATGAACCTTGCATAACGAATTTTGACAGATCAAGTTAAAAGACGATCTTGCATGATAGCCATTTCTCTTATGCACAAATGACTTTTTCAAGGCATTTTTAATTCCAAAAATCTTCTAGCAATTATCTAGTAATTGTAAGAAGACTTTTGCCTGCGGTCTGTAGATTTCCTACCTGCTTTGATTTCAAATTTTTGTGTCTTTTACTTTGACTTATGATGGCAGAATGTGACTATGTTTGGCTATCCGGAATATAACGAAACTTGATTTCGAATTCTGCGGCGCCTTTTAAAGAAACTTTTTTGTCAATTTCTTATAACCTAGCCTTTTTATGTACAACTTTGCAACAGCTTGGACTTGCTTCTTTGTATATTTGTCTCGATGTCGTCCGGGTCCTTAAACCCCGTTAAATAGGTTCTAAATCCCCTCCCCCCGCCTGCCTTAGAAGATATGAAAATGACTTGAACTACATCCTGAAATTGACAGTATTACCAGTGACATTTTCGATTTTTTTAGTTGATTTCTCATGTCTTGGCAGGAGCTTCTTAAACCTGACCTCTGCGAAAAAATAAAAAGCCCATCGACGAAAACTCGTAACTCTACGCCTTAAATGTGTTAAGTTTGTTTTTGAGTTTTAAAGGGCGCTGTGTACACCCTTTTTAATGTAAAAATGTAAATGTAAAAATTGCAAAAATGTTACACCTATTAAAACCGGTTATTTCAAGACTCTGGTTGAGTGGCATGTTCAAACAGTAGTTTTTTTGCTTTAAATAATTTGCAGTCCACCTTTTGTTATTAAAATCAGAGCCAACAAAATGAGAGTCTAGTATCATTTGGTTGTGTTGAAATTGAAACAACTTCTTTCCCTAACCAACCCTGTCCATTTCCCTTTTTTGACGTTTTGACAGTAGAGTTCAAAGAGTAGTCAAAGTTATCAAAGTATTCTCAGCTTTGGTTTGGGTTAAATCAGATTTAAGTGCAACCAGCATTTAAAGAATAAAATTTCAAATCCCAAAAGTACTATATCACCATAGCAATAAACGAGTTTGCAGTTTATACCGTAATAAAAAATATGTACGTCTTTTAGTACAACCTCACTCATAATAATCAACTTTGACAACATTTTTATTTTAATTTAAGCTAAATAATATCCAAGTCAGTGCACACTGCTTGCATTGTAACAAGAAAATTGCCCTCACGTCCTGTGCCATAAAAGCAATGACACAGCAGCGACTCGCCGCCTGTCACTTTTGTACCACAATTTATGGCACAAAAATCAAATGTCAAGCCAAGAATTTTTTTTCCCCCTTTTCGCTTCTCATGAAATCCATGTCAAATCTTAATAGTCTCATATGTAGTTTCCACACCCTCATGTTCCACTTCCATTCTAATCACACCTCTGAGCTGGCTTGGCTGGCTGACTCATTTCTTGCATTATTATGGGTAAAGCAACAACAAAGCACTTTGGAAAAAGAGAAAACTTTAATTATTTGCATATTCAGCTTCTTGTGTAATGTGCGCGAATGCGAATTCTCTAATCTTTTAAATTTCCATTTTAAACAAATAATATTTTCCATTTGCAATGCACAGGCACATTATCTTAACGGAACCCTGTAGACACAATGTTGCACCATCATATCCGTCTGTCCCATAATAATATAGCCACCAGTTATTCTGCTCGTTTTTTTTTCTATTTTACAAGAGTGTTTCATCCGATATGTGCGCACGTCAGAAGGTTTTCTTTCTTAAAAACTACTTACAACTTCTTACTCGCACCTATACCAGCTTTCTTGAAGACAACATGACGTGCCCAACCAAGTGCCAAATGAAGTGTAGAAAAGTTGTTGATAATTGCACAGTAAATATAAGAAAAAAAAACCTCATGCCAACCCTGTCAATATTTAATAACAGGTGCGCAAATATACCACGGACACCGTGTGGTAAATAGTGGTGAGAAAGTATTTAAAATTAATATTAATGACATTTGCATACGCCACTCAGCACACTGCTAAATGCCACATATTTGATAGCGGAGGAAAAAAGTATGTGGTGCACGATTACTTTTGCTGTTTGACAACTAAATTATTGCTCAGTCAGACATTTAAGGCTGTTGGCACAAAAAAGCAGTTCTACCAGATGACATATGACACTGTTCAAAGGCAGGTGTACTCTAGACACCACCAGCTTCATAGTGTCACGTCCTCACATTAATTACACGCGCTGTCACAACAACCAAAAATGGTTTCCAATTGCATTTCATCATGTCAAAAGGATCAGACTGTCACTTCTTGAACACTAATAAATGTGTTGTGGCGCCGCGCCGTGTCGTGCAACGATTTTTGTTCTACGTCAAATCTGACAGATGAGGTGTGTAGACTGTGTAGACCAAATCATGAGACCTCTTTGACCTTTTAAATCAACGAATTGCGATGTAGCGCAAAAATTCACAACTTGAATAATTTTTTCCTCTTTTCTTTTTCGCCAAGTGACTGTTGACAGCATCAGTGCCATCTTATTGCTAATGCTTGTCTCTGTCAATTCGTAATTTTGCAATTATTCGTTTAAGCAACAAAAAAAAAATCCTTGTAACAAAGTCAACGTCTCAAATAAACATAAACATTCTCTTTTCTGTTGTTATTATTATTATGTTTTTTGTTGTTGTGCGAAGACAGCGACGCACGACACAAAAAAGAACGATATTTCCGGTGTCAATGACATTTTATGCGCGATGTTGTTGTTGATGCTTTCTCGATTGTCTCACTGCCTCTGTATGTGTGTGTGACGGCCGTTTGTTCCCGTGCGTCGCGTCGCACTGAAAGAAACCCGATTTATGAACGCCGCGCAATGACACGCAACGCGTCGGAAATTTATACCACCATCTAGAAGAGCGATCTCTCTGGTTTTGCCCGCTGCTGTCGGCTTGGCTGATTCCGACTGTGTCGTGGTCGTTGCCATTCATCACGACGACAGTGAGAGGTGCTCCTGAGAAAGTCACCGCTTGGTCGCATCCACCACATCGAGAAGATGTGAAATCGAACGCCGCGCCGGCTTGTGTAAATAGTGCAACTGCCTCGAAAGTCAGCACTCTATCCGCTGGCGGTGGTGCGTGATGTGATGATGCTTCAGGTGGTTGATTTTGGATTTCCCGATGAGTATACATTATACCTATGCCACGACTAAGCACAAACAGCAGGTTGTTGTCTTTTTGTCGTGATGTTTTGAGTGTCTATAGTCCCCACCATACCCCGCTAACGACTTGTCAAAACGTATACAAACTATATCTTTGTGTGACATACTATGTGTTAATCATTTTAAACTGTCGACTTAATGGGCTTTCGAAAATGGTTAGATAGCTGGTGACGATTAGAGTGACACTTTACGAACATAGTCGCAGCGCACCGTGGGGAGTTGTTGATAATTGCGTGCAATAGCGTTTATTTGGGGTACGTGTGTGGTAGAACAACCAGATCTGACATTATTGCTAGTGATGATTTGAGATTTGGATTTGAACAAATTTTAAATGTCACCATCATCGCATGCGGAGAGAGTAAATGTCAAGAAATTGTTTGCATGAAAACATTTAACTGCGTGACATTTGAATTGAAGATTGTCAACGAATGTGGATGTTTTTTTTTCGCATTTTAACAAATCTACTAAAAGGTCAGACTGAAATGTTTTTGGTGGGAAGAGAAACTATATCTTATTTATTGAGATTGAGTAGGGTGAAAACTGATTCGACCTTCGGTTTTCCTAGACTGACTTAGGCTCACCAGATTGACTCGGTCTTATCATGCTAACTGTCTAATCTTTGGTCGTCAAGGGATGCCGGTTGACAGTTTTGACAAAATCTTCGTTCAAGAATGGTGGTTGACACTTAAAGAGAAGAAAGATTTACTGGGAGCCTTGCGATGGCGACCAAAATCAGCATAAACACTGGCTTCTTACAATCAATCACGAGGTAAAACGTCGAATGATGTTAGTTTTCAACGGTTTGAAGTTCGGGATACAAAACCAGTCGGCAAAGTTACCTGTCAAAAGCTTGAGAAAAAACATAAATCGAAAGAAGCGGTCAGTAAAAGGGTCAGTAAAGCGGTGGCAAGTTTAAGTATCTAACTTCGGAGAAGCTGTATGCTGTCAGTTTAAATCGTAATATCAAAAAAGCAAGGGCCTCAGAAAATTGAGCCGATCTTGGCTAAGCTTATGGAGCGTACTCCTATCTGGCTCTGAGCATGGAAAATCGTTCGTCTCCAGCAATATCATATGTTGCGTCCTGTCCTTAGTACTGTCTTCAAGTGCCCCTCTGCAAAGAGAAACTCGAATACAGAATCCTGAACTTTTAAGAAGAAAACCCACACTTTTTGACATGTCAAAAACGAATTCTGGTTTAAAGAAACAAAAACTTGACTAGTTTCTCAAATAGCGGGGATTGAGCTTCTATCAACTGTAAAAGGGATGGGGCGGACCCAATTTTCACTGCGGGCAGAATGAGTAATATTATTTTGATGATGAAATCATACCTGTCATCCGACGACTTGAAATCTTTAAAGCAGGCACGCAGAGCAAATATATGAAAGAAAGAAAACTTTAAACGCAAACCCTAAACTGTCGTTTTAAAACAGTCGTTTTTCACCTATGATGACGTTCATGTATTCAGTGTGCAAGGCAGTATCAACTATGCTTATACGCTGTCAAGGGGTCAAGTCATCATTTTTTTCCAAGTACTGAACTAGAACTGAGTAATTCAAGTAAATAATTCGGCCCTAGGGCTAATAATTTGGCGTAGGGCCGATAATGAAGATGCTTTGGCCTAGGGCCGACCCTGTCATAAAAATTGTGAAATCAAGAACCTTGATCCCGTAATTATTTTTTGTCTATTCGTCCCCTGACAACTACGTTTTTCACAATTCCTTCTACAATTATCGATGTTTGACCAAACAGTAGGCAACTGTCAGAACTTTCAAGTTGCATGAAAAATTAACCACACTTTCGCAGATTTTTCCATTCAAGATTTTTACCCCACACTGATGTCACAAATTTATCGAGGTTGGCTAAAAAGCTGAAGGTCACCAGAACTTTTAAGTTATACAGAAAGCTCACCACACTCTCGCTGATTTATACGTTAAAGATTTACTCACCTCACTAGTGTCGTAAATCGATCGAAGTTGAAAAAACGCATATTTCGGTTGGGATTGACTTTCAACTGATTCTTTCTTTCGTAGACTTTTGTTCTGCTTTTGGCAACATTTCTCATCTAGAAACAGAGGAACTGACACCAAGACACAAAGAGATAGTAGGTACTTTGTTTGACTTCGACCGCGTTTTCACCACAAATGACGAGAAATTGCACTTTCGGGAACATCGACACCTGGTGGCGGAAGGAAAAGTCAGAATGTGAAACCTGGTGTCAAGGATGAACTTCTAGACATCCACAGCTGTCAAAAGTGAAATTTTTCAAAAGTTGAAAATTTGTCAAAAATGGAAAAAAAAACTTTAAAGAAGAACACGTGTTTTTTCCCCTAATTTGTTGCACCATCGTCATTCTCCCGCTTTTTCCCCCTGTTAACAAGTTTGATAACTCACAACCTCTCTTTTCTTTTTCATTTAGGCACGAGGTTATAATCTGAAGTGATGGATTAAAACCCTCCCACTCTACTGCATTCCTAACGGTCCCGGTCCGCTTGTGGGGTACGCCGATTTTTCCTTAGAATATACCGGCAGGCCACCCGGTTTTGGATCTCTTCGTCACTGAGGCCAAATAAATGCTGTTGTCATTGCATTTGTGTGTTCCATGAATGTTTAGGCCTTCCTCTCCTTCGCGATTGCGCTGGAATGTTGATTGACATTGCATTGATAACTGACAACCTCATGACAAACATTGTAATTTTTTGACAGTTGTAGGCCTACATGTAGCTTATTGTATTCATAAATATAGTTAACTGTATTCATAAATGTAGCTTCGTTGGTTAAAACCCCAATGACGCTTTGGGGACTCCCACACCTAATTACGAATAGAACTGTCAAAATGTCAGACCTTGTGCATTCAAAACAAACTACTGGAGACCTAACAGCTGTCAAAACTGGAAAAAATCTTCAAAAAAGATAAACTTTTGGTTTATTTGTCGGCCTTCCGATTTTTTCCCCCAGCTGACAATTTTGATACTCACCTAATGACAAACGTTGCAAATCTTCGACAGTTGTAGGTTTACGTAGTCCAAACTGCCACTAAAGGCGTGAAAATTAAGCTTTTAGGGAGACGCTTCTCTTATCTATTTTCAGCCGAAGTGACGCTTTGGGTAACTTCACACCACATGGCGATTGCAAGTGTCAGAACGCGAGACCTGGTGAGATTTGCTTAAAGTTGCAAATTTGTCGAAAAGGATTAAAACTTCAAACAAAAACACGTGTTTTTTGCCCGTCTTCCGATTTCTTTTCCCTGTCTGACAAGAGTATGAGTAAAACCTATTGGCAAACGTAACAGCTCTTTCAGAGGTCCAAGTCTCGGCAAAAAATTGAACCTTTCTGAAAGAAATTTCGAGGAAATGCCTTTATCTACTTGAAAGAGCTGAAGCAAACCTGCCTGACGTTTTAAATTAATCGATAGAACATAAATATTATCAGTCGTATACCTAAAAAAATAACCAACCCACAGACGACCAAGTTAAATTTCCAAAGGCAGTTCAAATACCTACAGAAACCAAAATAAACAACCAAAAGAAACCAACTGCCTGTCAAATGATTTCATATCGCCCAATGTCACTGCTCCCCACCACTTCTTAAATACCTACCCCAACAGTTCCTTTATCTGACACTTTAATTGAACTGATATCCCGTGGGTATCTCTTTCAACACCATTGTTCAGCCAAATGTTACCAAAAAAACCCAACACTATCCACAACCTACCGACCGCAACGCGGTGAATGGAACACTGTTTCGACAATTACCCCTAATTGCAGGTAAACATGCCAACATTTTATCATCATCGCGGCTGTGTGGATTTCTCATTAAAAATTCACAAACCCATCATAAACCCCATAATCTCTGTTTACCAATCGAAAAGGCACGGGAAAAAATAAAACATCAGACTCACAGAGTTCAATGATTCCGCCACGCACTAGTGGTTTTGTCAATTTTATGGCAAAAAAAAACGAATTCAAACAAAATTGGCAGCACTTACAACGTTTATGCCAAACCATCCATTATGTGTCATTTCACCCCGAAAAGGGTTGAAAATAAATTACAACCACGCTTTGCACAGTGTTGTAATATTTCAGACTTAATTGTGGAACACAGCCCTGCTCTGGGTCGGTCGGTCGGTGTCACTGATTAATGTTCATCTTCTTCGATGAATATAGCACTACACCATCATAGGCAAACGCACACACTCGTCCCCGCCTTGACCCAAATCGATGGGATTTGTGTGCACGTTCAGCTGATGTGAGCGCTGGCAAAGCCCTTCACGCTAAAACGTTCTTTGACAAATTACAGTGCGTCGCGTGAGTTTAGTGCAAAAAATTTCAATAAACTCAACGCGACGGCGATGACGGTTTCAAGAAGGATGATGAGAGGCACAACAGCGAAAAAAAACTAACAAAAAATCTATTAATTAATGCTCCATAAAATGCAAACAAAGAACCGAACGAGAACGAGACATTAAAGTTCATGGGATACGCTGCTGG
Source organism: Neoascia interrupta (assembly GCA_947623515.1). NCBI lineage: Eukaryota > Metazoa > Arthropoda > Insecta > Diptera > Syrphidae > Neoascia > Neoascia interrupta. The sequence continues at coordinate 199,022,322 of OX392462.1, forward strand.
TTAGGCTCTTTTTCCGGACGTCAAAGTCTTTGACCTTAAAATTTGAGTTTGGCTTTCTGCTTGTGTTTATTTTTTGTTCCTTTTCATTTTCATTTTTTCGTTAGCTTTGGTTTGAAGAGTGGTGACCTTGATTACCTATCCCCGCGACGAAGTCATAAAATTAAAAATTCCATAAAACAACGTCAAGCGACAGAGAGGGAACGGCAGGGGAGTGGAACACTGTCAGAATGGTAAAAGTTGTCACGGGTGAACGTTTCGTTTTGCGGTCCAGTGTCAAAACGAATACTGTTCCAGAGTATGCCCGTAATTTTTTTTTTTGTGTTTGGGTAGTTTTGTTAGTTTTAAATTGTATGACATTTAATTACATCGCACCTAGGTGACAGTGACGACCGTGCGTCGTTAAAACAGAATAAAAAGTTAAAGAATGACAATCGTTAGCAGAATATAAAAATCACTGAACCCGATGGTCATTTTTCGGCTGCGAGTCATAAATTTTGGAAGAGTAGTTGTTGACGTACAGCGTAGACAACTTTCAAAATTTGTTTCCTTTTTTTTTTTCAGGGGAGTTTTATTTGTCCTTATTTTGCGAATAAAAGGGAAATGGTTTTTGTTTTGCTTTTTTGCATGGCAAAGTGATTCAAACTTAAACGATTGCAATTATCGCCTAATGTCCGCACCGGATGCCGGTAATAGGTGCGCAATTTAAAATTATGAACTAATTTAAAGTTGGCAGTCATTTTGCGGTAATTTCCATTTTTAAACTGTATAACACTCGTAGCACAACAATATTTAGCACTTCATTATGGTTATTAGGCTTTGATTAATTTACATACTTTGGCATTTGTTTCAATTTGTCGAGAACTTAATTTGTATATTTACCTGCCTGTAATTATATGACACATGGTTGGGCTTCAAAACACAATAAAGAGAAAACGTCATTTGGCCTTTAAAGATAACATAAGGACACGACAAAAATTAGAATTATCGACCTTGATCTTGTTTTAGGAATGCTTATGAACCTTTGGATTTGATTTTCAATTCAATTATTTTTGACAGAAAAGCTTGACAGATTGGAAAAAGAGATTCAAAAGCGTTCAAATTGCATTAAAATGCTTATGTTTTCTAGAGCTTAAAGAACTTATTGGCAAAACTACGTCGCTCGCCATCATAACAAATTTCTACGGTGTTTTTTATCTGGACCATAGCACCATTTAGACCACAACTGGAGCACGCCATACCTACATCACTTTCTGACGAATTTTTGAAAATTTGGCGAAACGTATTTACAAAAACCTCATTAGCCAAATTAAAATGATAACCAATAAATAAAGAGACAAGGAAGTGGCGTTTTGGAAAAAAGTGAAGCATCAGCTTAGGTGTCGTTAGTGTGATATGATCTAACCTCTTCGTTAAACCAGGAATGTCTTCAGAATCGGCGTTATCATATTCTCATTGTCTCAAGGTTCGTACTCTCCTGAGGATTCAACTGACACAATTTTCGTTTAACATACCTGTGTTAAAGTGATGTTTGCCTATGATTTGTTACTCATAAGTCATTCATAACCTTTTCGGTTGGCAAACCAGAAGAACGCCAAAAACACCCTGATTCGGGATTAGAACCGAGCAGACAACCAAGTTCTACTTGATTTTGAAGTCTATCTGGCGTTGTATGTGTGAAACGAATTCTACAAAGGGCAAAAGACATTTTTCCAACTTGACAAATGTGCTGTATGATTGTGTGTGGTACTTCTAGTTATGATTCTGTTCTGAATTCACGGTTTGACGGGAATTTTTTTCTTCTGAGAAGAGGAACTGTCAAACAAGTGCCAAAGTAACGGTTTCATGAGAGTCCGGAATGCTCCGGGGCGCTTCTGAACGACCAACCGAGAAAATATCATCAATCATCTAAATTTCGACACAAATTTATGAGCGTTTGAGTGGCCCAGGGTCACCAGCCAACGTCCAAAAAAGAGCCTCACTTACACGCGCAATATATGCAATAGGAGCTATTCCTTATTTTCCTTTGCAATTGTGCTGATAACTGGTTGGGAATGATAGGTGTCCTCACAACTTTTTGAAAAATTCCCTCAGCATTATTCCCAAAAATTCCCAAAGCATTATTTGAAAGACGCACAAATAAAGTTGTGTGCTTTTGAATGTTTATTCAAAATTATTATGACACGCAAAGAATTTTTTCAAAGTTATTAAATGCCAAAATGCCTTCACGTTGAGTTAATACTGATATAGCACAACCTTCAACAGGACGACATCAACACGTTAAGGACGGTTGTTAAAACGGTTGTTATCTTTGATGGTTATCTGTGATAGTTCGATTGTCAGCAGCTAACAAAAACCGAAACAAAATTAATAAGGTGTTTACACCGCACATAAGAGAGAGATTAACGTAGGAAGATTAAAAGTTAACCCTAAAGTGTTTCCACTGAAAACGAGGAGATTAACTTGACGTTTTATTGACTTGATGCTTTCATTTTTGGCATTTCTCAATGACGCCCTGTTGTGAGAAATAGCAATTACTGGTCGTCACTTCCTCTGCGCATCTTCTTGAAAACGTGAGCTTTTTTGGCTCCCGGGCAACTCAGATTTATAAAATAATTAAGTTCATATATCCTTTTATTTTAACTGCGTAACGAAATAACCCAAATAAGGGGAAAAAAAAACGTCTAATATGTTGATGCGATTGTAGTTCACACGTCCGATAGTAGACCAACTTGATCAAGATCAACCAGAAGTACCAACTTTAATATCCACCATTCTGTTGCAGTGGGCACTCCTCAGTGTATTTAACCGTTTTGACAGGTCCAACTACATTCACATCAACAGCAAACATAGCTGAGTTTGATTTGTTTCGTCAGATATCTCTGTACGGTTTTAATCGACAATTCATGCATGGAAGAAATTGATTAAGAGATTTCTAATCTCCTCGTGAAGAGATTAAAATTCGTAAGGTAAACCGCGTGATTTAGAGGGGATTTAAGGAAAATTTGTCTTAATCGCACAGATTAGTGTCCGGTGGAAACACCATTTAAAACTTCGTCTTTTTCTACTTTTCATAGAAACCCTAAAGACGAGAAGCAGTAACGTGAGCTAAACCCAAGCTATTCCTGAAATATTACAATTATAAGACATTTGACTAGACCTATTAGTATAGTCCTTAGTCAACCTTAAGTTGATTTTACACTGAACCCTAACTGCATCCTCTTCACTTCCCATGTGAAGAGGAAGCACTTAGGGTCAGATTAAAATTCATCAAAGAAGGACTCAGATTCGTCAAAAACCCGAGTCCACCTAGCTCCCTACAACAAAGGTTGGCCATCCATCCCACTCTCGAAAAAAAACCCTAACATTTATGTATAAATCACTTAAAGGTTTACTTAAAGATAATTCTTGCAGCTTATGCTTTAAGTTGCTGGAATATCTTACTGTCTTGTCAATTAAGCAGACCAACTTATTTCGTCCAAAGAGGAGAGGAGTTACTTTGTCTTGGAAAACACTAATTTTCCATACAGTATTACGAAAGTTTTAGTAAAACCTGTGTGTTTCCTATAGATAAGTCAATTAAATAAATGAATTCAATTCTTTTAAGGGGGGAGGAGTTTCGTTATTTGCGTGGAGTGTAAGGAAATAAAAATTTTTCAAACTTATGTACGAAACCAAATAATCGTAGGTGTAACTCTTTAAAACTGGCTTTCCTCCACGCGCTTTTGACTCAGCTATGCATTCTAGGCCCCCTAAGTAAGATGGGCATAACGCATGTAAAATACAGGACTTTCATAATCTAGGTATTCTAGGGTTTTTTCCACCATCAACTGTCTCATCAGTATTTTAAATTTATCTCCGATGATTTTTTCCAATCAATTTAGTAGAAGATCCCATTTCGTTTAAGGAGGGAGGAGTTACATTGTTGGCCTTGTTTCTCGCCAGATAAAAGTTTTCCCATCGGATTTGCAAGTCCTCTAAGAGATCCTTTTTTGTCGAAAAAATTCTTGTTATTAAGATTAATTAGTTAGTTTAGTCTCAACTCAGTTTCTTTAATTTCTAGAAGATTTGATCCTTTTTTTTGGAAGCTGATAAAGTTCTTCTTTATCTTTGGTCCCAGTGGATATGGCCACGGATATGTCTAAGGTAGGTACATGCTTTTAGGAAGCTAGGTGTCTTCATTTGCACCAAAGGGTCTAGTCCCGCAAATCAAACAAAGCATTAGGGAGTAATCACATTGCGGTTCATGTAGAATTGTACATGCAACTGCCTTTTTCCACCTGCACTTACTAACCAGCCTCTAGCCCATCTGGAAATCCCGACTCCACTTCAAAGTACATAATCTCTTTCAGCGAAATGCCATATAATTTTTGCTACACCAGGCCCAAAGCAAACATTCTGCGCCACAAAACCAAAATAAAACGAAATCCCACAAAAGGCGCCTCGGCATAATTGGATTTCCGTGGAAAAAAAAGAATCATCACCCAGATGTGAAAGCGTGTGCCATTGCAGCAGGAAGCAACCAAAGATACACACATCCTCTCCACGAATTTTTGTATAATGTTAAGCCATTCCCATTTCCATACACACTTGAGGCAAAAGTATGTTCTTCACTCCTTTTGACGCTGCGTTGCGTCGGCCGGTATAAGGGGCAACTTTTCGAGGAGCCCCTAGGCCAATATTGGGGCTGGTCTGCCTCATTCATGGAAACCAAACCAATTTCAGCACCGAGATCGTTTTGCCGGTACTGGCCCGCTATGTATATACTGGCAAAAATGATTACTTCAATCGAATTATTGAATTCAATGGCCGCCGCTGTTTGCTGTTAATCTTGTGGAAATTATTCGGAACTCTCCACTATGGTGTATATCTTGCCTAGACATCTACAACTGCCAGCTACAGCACTAGCGGCGATTTCCCTCAGACTCTTTTTTCAGATCTTTCTCCGGCTGCGCGTTGTGGGGTTGAGGTCTTTCTGAGATATACCTACTCACTGAAGCGGACGTACAAAAATGCTGGCGACATTCGGGAGCCATGTGTTCTTCCGTCCGTGTGTAATATTGTGTGTGCTCCACGATAGCCAGTCCCATTCCAGGTCTACTGCTCCTCATAATATAGAGTTTCACCATACGAAGGAGCCGACTCTCCAGTTTGTTTGCTTGTGTTTATTTGCTTTTTGTGAAAAATTTCAGATACGAGTTCGTTCGCAGTACGAGATGTATGAGTTGCTTTGTGAAATGTTCCTACTTTGTAGCATCCGACAACAAACCGACTGGAATGAGGAACATTTGTTACACTGCGCCAGCTCTTATCGCCAGGAACTTGCCAAGATTTCGAAGAAGCACGGAAATTTGGGTTGGGTAGAGTAGTTTTTCTCCATCATAATGAAGAACAGTCCTTTGGGCTGAAGTTTCCCATAGAAAAGAGAAGCTCATTAGTCTATTCCATGTCCAACTTATCAGCAACCCCGTCGCTAGAAAAAACACGCGCCAGCGTATCTCTTTCAACACTGCCTCGCAATGTCTAAAAATAATCCTCTTACATTTCTCAACTGGACACCTAAGACCAAAATACGCAAAATGAATCCCTAAATGCGTGGCGGCCGCTAACAAACCAGGATAATCCTCCTAAACTGTCACCCCCAGTATCTAGTGAAATTAATTACAAATGACGTGAACATTAGTGTAATCGCCTTCTTCCGCTCTTGCATGTATGTGATGTGAGTCTTTCCGAAAAAAGGGTGCGGGTCGGTTACAGATTTTCCGCTCCGACGCATAGCAAATTCACACTTTTATGCTGTTTCCGCACCAACCAAACCGAACCCGGGGCGGAGGCGGAGTGCCCTCAAAAGTACTTTGAGGGGGGCTTCTTTAAAACCCTTTATTTGATTACTGCTACATCAATGGCTTCACACTGGTGGTGGCATAAGTTAATCGAATCTGTCAGCGCACAGAAGCAATAAGTTAACCCCCATCCACATCCAGTCGACTCCATTATAAACCATTTATGCTTGATGGGGGGAGCTACGCTTTCCGTACTAATTTGAATGCGTGAGTGGGTAGCTTCCGCAGCTACCTATACGGAGCTTAGCTGATGACACAAGAAAAAAAAACTAGTTACTCTATAACGACGACGTTCCTTGCGATGCGCTTTTATGTAAATCCTTTCGCTTGACTAGAAAGAGCGCCATCAGTTAACCATTATGACGAGTATAACCGCACCGCAAGGCGTCATGGTCTGGCACGATTCAATGACTTTCGATGCGTACTTTTACTAGACAAGCCGCTTTAATTAGGTAAATTAATTACATGGCTAATTGGAAATGAGGCTCGTCTGCACTGTACTATGCGGCCTCGTACTTGAGCCGGGAAAATTTATCTCGCCCAGGACTCGTGCGTGTGGATTCAAGGAATTCCAGTAATGTCAAAATAAATTCCCTTTGTATACAGCAACTTCAAAAGGCATTTCTCGAAAGTTTGCAAAGCATTGCATGCGGGATATCTTAGGAATTTTTATTGTAGATGCAACAGCATAAGGTAGGATAAAGGATTTTTATTTAAGGAAACCTTAAAAATCTATTGTAGGTTTAGTAGCGTGTCGTGTGTGTATTGTGGGGTTTTCCCTCTTTAGTTTAACCCCCATATGCGGCTCTGACCTTAGAAAAATGTGTGAAATTTATTAACGAGAAGAAAACAATTTCTTAGACTTTGCTCCCTGTCATTGTTATATCAGAATGCAGGAGTACGAGGCGAGTAGCCTTTGAAGAGTTTTCTTCGATATTTGTTTAGGAATCTTATCAAGTGGTCCTTTGGATCTATGCGAACTGGAACAGATGGTTCGTCGGGACAAATAGCGTTCATCAGAATTAAGGTTAAAATTACTTGTAAACTTTTGTTAAAAATTGATTTTTTTTATGTACTCAGAAGACGGAGAAAAAACAATTCTTCTTGTCATTTCAAAGCTGATTCAAAGCCTTGCGTCGTATCACAACGGGGCGAGAAAGAGACCAAAGCCTGGTTGGGAAGCTGACTTTAAGAATTCGATGCAAGGAATGCGACAAACGTCGACGTCATACATACTTATTCTCTTTTGACTAGAAAAACTTCTATGACTCATTTCTGAAGCGATGGAATAAAGTATGCTCTGTTTCTTCCTCCTGATACTCGGCCAGGATAAAAAAAAGTAGCCCTCCTTTTCGGTTAGGAACTTGTGAAAATACTTTAACTTGCAAGATCCATGGCCCAACGTATGGGTCGATCGAACTTAACAACTTGTCATTGAGGCTGATTTCTCTTTTACGTTTTGCTATTTTATATTGCCTGATCAGATCCGTAAATAGTTAATGGAGCGCTTTCTATATAAGGAAGGCCTATTCACAATTGTATGGATACAAAATTCTTAAGAAAAATGAAAGCTTCCTTCGCGTATCCTTCCGAAGTATCGTTATTTACTTTTTGTTCAACTAGTCCGCAAGTACTTCGCATTCTATATTGTCGATAATTACGCTCAGGTAGCTCTTGATTCCTTCCATCGAAAAGCTCTTTGCAGGTGAGGATTAACCGTAGTTAGAACTAGAACATGGCTTAGAACAGTGAGTCAGGAGTGCCGGCAAAGAAGTAAGCTAAGGCTCCCATAAAGAAAAATACAATCTCTTTCAAAGCCTTGGACATTTTGTTTAGACTTCGTTCTTTTTGAAGTGTCCTCTTCATTATGGCTTTCTAAATGCTCCTTCAAATTTTGTACTTATTTTGTGCCTCTTAGGGTTCTTAAATCATGGTCATGTCAAACCTCTATATATGAAGTTAACCAGCCTGGCGCTTGCCGCCTTAATGTGATGAAGATTTTAGTTTCTTGACATCTTATATTTGGTTTACCTTACTCGGTTTATAGCAATGCAAGCTTTAAGATCGATCTTTGTCAGCAGCGGAATTGAATTTTGCCGGAATAGCAGTAGGTATCACTTCTGTTCCCGGTACATTTTGCTCGTTTCAATCACTTCTCAAATGAGAAAAAGATCGGTCCTTTTTGGTGAATTTTAGGCATCAGACAGACGATTTGAAGGTCCTGGGTTTGATTTGACCCTTACTTGTCGCTAGTAATGCTCTACCAGTTGAGCTACAGTGACAAAGAACTTGGAAAAAGAATCAACCATCTTCACTGTAGCTCAACTGGTAGATCATTACTGGCGATAAGAAAGGATTGCAGGATCGTACCCTGCCAGTAAACCACACACGGTTTTTCTTTCGATATTTCAACATTTGTCCGCGAACATTTCAACATTTCATTTTTTATTTAATTTACGATGGGTGCATTCAACGATTCCTGAATGTCGCATAAAAATAAAAAAAAATAATAGAGTGGTGCAACAGCTCGAGGTGAACCAGGGCCAATACATTGTTGAGAAATGTATGCTGCATGCGTTGAATTATTCACATACAAGGGACCTACAGTTTTTTGCCGAATCCGAACGGCACTTTGAGAAGTTTTTTAAGACAAATGATACTCTCGGATGGCTTGTTAGACCCTCGCGGAGGTGGGGACCGTAAAAAATGACGAGTCTTTTTTTCAGGTGACGATGGTAGGATTCGAACCCAGACCTCCGGCGTAGTAAGCACACACACTAACTACTACGCCACGGCACCCCACTACAATATGCATGAACGCGAGAACTGCTTGCCCTGCACACCTGGTGCTTGGGTTCAATGTTTTGGGATGTGTTCGAGGTTGGGTGTATGCAAAACTTTGTTGGGGGATAGGTTCTTCTTCATGTTCACAGTTTTATTTTATTATTCGTTTATTTTATTTTGGTATTGGAACATAAATAAAATGAATATAAATGTATTTTAGAGGGTCCGACTTGTGGGTCATTTAATTGTAAAATCGTGGCTTATTACAGCAGCTGTCAATTTTTTTTGGCACAAGTTTGGCACAGTCTGACTGAAAGCGTTTCGATGTTCCACATAAGTACTGGCTGCTCAATAAGTCATTTTTTGGGAGGTGCTTGCATCCGCATTGTTTTTTGGGCTGAGACTCGAGGTTTTTTTCACATGTGTACTACAGCTCTTCTGCCTTAGCAAGACCTCTATTTTATTCAGATGTGTCCGTAGTTACGATCAAGGGACTTAAGGCAACGTGTGGTTGAAAAAGATTTACCTCCTGTTCTGTGAATTTTTTTTTAAGGTCGTCCTTGCAATTGGACATTTTATTTCACCTACAAAGAAAAATTTGAAAATTCGGATTTATTGGAGCAATACACTGTGAAGGACTACCTACGGTACTTTCTGCTACTAGGTATGGCGATTTTTCTATACTAAAATTATCTTCTTGCTTCATCAGTATTTTGTAAAAATTATGGAATGCAAAACTGAACTCGTTCCGAACATTTCGCTAAAGTTGAATGGAGTGTGTCATCTGGACGCGGTCAGTTTTTGCTCTCATAATATAAATTAATGAAAATCCGGTTAATCGCAAAACCAATAATTATGTCTACCCCCGCATCTTAAGCCACCATTGTTTTGCAGTTTGTTATTAAATAAATATGGGGCAGCTCGCAAGGACTTAAAAGGGCTCCCTCTCAATGCTTTACAAAAGGGTAAAGCAAAGACCTGGGCATAAAGAACTATGCAATATAGTTACGCATACTTCTTGAAAGGATGGTTCAAGATCATCCCAAAATAAACAAAAAGCTAGGAATTTTATGTTATATCGAAGACCGAACTAGTTCTTCTTTTCCTTTTACTCCGTTAACTTCTCCTTCAACTACTCGATTAAAACTCCCAAACGTTCTTCTAAGTAAAAACTTCAGTTTGACAGCTTGAAACCCTAGTCCAGTAATCTCTCGTATCCTCTTCTTGTGCCCTGTTTATCAATGTTTCTACGCACTTTCAACCCAATCTAATGACAAGAGTGGTTGATAAAACAACTAAAATCTTTAAAACGGAATAAAGCAGTCATCAGACGAATAGATGTCATTTATTTTTTTAGATTCGTCATCTTCGAGCATTCGGTAGTTATCTATGGGACATTTTCCGATCCGCTTATTTTGATCAGATTTTCACCTTACGCTTACGGCGATTTCGCGAGAAGCGCAGCTCAAAAAGTTCCTCCTCCATCAGCAAAATGTATAATTATCATTCAAAATTATCATAATGAGATTTAACCCCTTGGTTAAAATTAAACTTCCTTTCTTTGACACGGTAAATCGAATGCTTAAAAACTTATACGCAGACCTGTCTTTGATTTTTCACTTCTCGTCAAACTTTTTTCAACAGCACCTCAAGATGTCATTAATTTCGTGATCCTAAGCCTATTTTATCCATCCAGTGGCCGCCACACCTAGCCGCTTCATTCCACAAACATCTTCATTCAAAAGCGATGAGATTCGTTAAAAGGAGCTGCCACCCATCGTCTACACTACGAAATTAATCTGCTTTCGTATTCAAAGAGTACATGCGATTTTTCTTATAATTTCCCTTAAAAGACTATTGGAAAACGCCTCAAAGATTTTTCCAAAACGTGAGGATAGACATTAGAAACTTTTTTTGTGTCTCGAATCAAGTCGTATAATAAATTTAAAAATGGTTGTGTTATGACATGAAATGAATTTCCCTCAGTTCGCTTTATGACCTCTTATCAATTAGTTTCTACAAATTCCACGAAAAACTTATGCCACAATCTTTGCAATTATTTTCTCGTTGCGTAAAAATTAAATCTAACCCCGGATCGTTGCTGTAACGATCCTAACGAGCGCGTTACAGTGACATTATCAGCAGAATAACAATCCGAAGCTGCGGATAAAATTGTTCATTTCAATTAGAAAAAAAAACTATCGTCGATATGCAATTTTGTTGTTTAAGTTAGGTTTAAAGTTAGATAACGCCCGGAGTCTTAATCATTAGAAAAACAAATTCCCAGTTGCATTACTAATAAAATCGTTATTTTTTATTTTAATTTCAGGTCCAACAACGGTACAAATGGTTTCACAAAATCGCCCGCCTCATATGCCGGTACCAGTGCAAGTGCCACAAGGTCAGGTGATGCAACAGTATGTAAACGAGAGCGGTACCCTGACCCATGTTGTGCTGTCTCCGACCCAGTATCAGCAATTGCATACAGGTCAAGGAGGCGTTCAGCATATCCATGCGCCATTTGTAAGTAAACAAAAAAAAAAGTATCTAGATACTCACTCATACCTATATCACTAAAACACTAGGTCATGCAAATATTAACTCAATTGTTCTGCCTGTAAATTTACTTGATGAGATAAACAAGGACGCACCAGTGACGGTAATGCACCTGCTATCATGATCAGATGGGTGCACGTTAAGTTGACGCGTCGCGTCGTCGTCTTCATCGCCCTTATCGCGTGTAATTTTCCATTTTGACATTTTATGAGTAATTTGTTTCCCCCCGATGAAAGTTATTTTTAGTTGAGCTGGGGGAACTCCTATGTGGAATATGGCATGAGGCGATAAAAAAAAATAGATAGGCACCTATCCATGTCTCGCGGGATAATCGAGGACGTAGACTGAGTGGGCGACTGACAGTTGGCGTTTAATTAATGTGAAAGGTGCCACTTAAGCTGACTTGACTAATAATCGTGTCTCTTAGTGCACTGAAGAGAAATCTTGTTTCCAAGGACGGGAAGTTTTTTTTCACTGGATATCTGGAGTCAAGTTTTCAGGAGTTTGAGTTTTCGAGCAAAATTGAGTTAACTCGAGATCGACAGGGTTGGTATTTTATAGAGAAATAACTCTTTGAGTGCTTTTATGAGAAATGGTGTCGATAATAAATTTTTCGCAAACTAACCCTGGGACTTAAAAACTATGTTATGGGCTTCACCAAAATCGGTTTTAATGAAGTCTCTATAGAAGTAGTAACTTAGAGTTAACTCAGCACTGAAAATCTACGTCTAAGATGCAGTTAAAGTGTTTTTTAACTCTCTTGCTCCTCAATCATAGAGTCACAGTTTCAATTTCAACACCGGAAATGTTTTTGGCGATCTGAGTTAGAAGTTTCGGCAACATGTAACGTGCGACATTCAAAACCTCGAACTAGAACGAAGACATTTAATATCATGTCACTGAGCATCATCGCTCAAAGTTGCAGATTATTCTATGCAAGAGATTTCTGTTTAATGCGGGACATTGATAAAATTTATCAGTGCCAAACTTGGTCAATGCAGCTTCTGGACTTCCTTATACCTGTTTTTTTCACCGAGAATAGTTTAACCATGCCAGTGGCAATTCGGTAAAAAATCAAACATTAAAATAAGGTTTAAGGCCAACTGACAGCAGAGTTGACATTCACTCTTTTGTTCCTACCACTTTTAACCCTCTTCTCATGCCTTTATAATAGGTTAAAACTTGAGAAAGAAAAATGAAACTGTCCACATATGACAGTTCGTCACAAATTCGTTTTCCATTGGAGTTCTTATAACCAAATTGTTTTTTCGCTTCTGAGACCCAAAATGACAACAAAAGCGTGCGCTCGTGTCCAATGCATCTTGTTTAGCCGGTGAAAACTCTTCGGGATTTATTTTTAATCGCAGTTTTATAGCCGGTGGAGACATAGTAGCAACCTCAAAATATATTATATTGGCAGACACTTGATCCACATACCCGCCAATATATTGAGTTCTTATTTAATCGCCGTTTGTAAAGTTGAAAACAGATGTTAATTTACAGCTGATTGGTTGGCAATGGTGGCAACATACAAAGCTCGAATGAGTCACCTTTTCCGTCAGTTAATTCCATAACGTGCTTTTAATAACAGATTTTTTTGACAAAGAAAACAAATTTTATTTTTAATTAGTGCGCAGAGTCGAGATGCTTTCGATAACTATAGAAAAAAGCCCTCCGTATATTGAATTTCAACGCAACATGCAATAAATTACATAATTTAGAAAATGTCATTCACGTCAATTGATAAAAGTGTTCATAAAGAACTATCAAACTCAATCGGAAGAGAATAATTAAAATGCATTCACTTAATGAAAACGAATAACAGTAAAACAAACATAAAGGTTCGCTGAAAGTTAATTAGATCGGCGGAAATGCTGCAAATGGAAAACACTTAATTTAAGTACTTTTTTCACCCACTTAAATCGATTACAAAAAAAACGCATACAGGGCAGGAAAATGTATATGCATGTAATTTTATCTTTGAAATCCTGTTTTTACCATGCGAATGCCCCTTCCGAAGGTGCTGAAATGGTATGTAAGCTCCAGAGAGGTAATAATTGGGATCAAATCACATGAAGCCTCGATGTTCAATTTACGCTAGCCTTCATCTGAGATACCCATGCTAGGAAAAGTGTCCGTTCTTAGCTGTGTGGCACGTTGCGCCATCCTGTTGAAATGTTGTCGGTGGTTAGTGTGAATATCCTTCTATTTGTGCCAAAATAAGTCGGTTATCAAACTAGTCTAGGTAAGGACCATTTTTGATCTTAGTCGGTTTTCATCCACCAATAGCGTCACCTTAAGTAAACTAAGCGCTTCCCGTTGACGGTGACGCCCTGGCCAACGTCGCGGTCTATGATCATTAACTCTGAGCTCCTAGGTCAATTGATGTTTGTACGGGGTTCGTTCATAGTCACACATCTTGCAAGTCGTCATCTAAGGCTCATCTAAAGCGGATGGACAAAAACGCCCCAGCCGGGCAAATGGTCGAATACACCCGACTCAGAGACCAGGTGACGCATTCGAACCTCGGGAAACTTCGCGTGCAAAATCTGAGCTAGCTGGAAATAGAACTGGCTGGTGAAGCTTTTTGGTTGAGGCCCATGTCGACGCCGGCGTGTAGCGCCACCTAAAAGGACAGAATCGTGACGCAAAGTTCGCCAATTCGTGGTTTGGCAAACTTGGGCGGTGTTCTTGTAAGCGGCGCCGAATCGATCTCCTCGGATTCCCTACACACACTTATAGAACAGAGGGGATATTTAGAGGGGACGTACTAGTGACGGCGGGTTTTGGACCGAAGCTGCGCCCTAAAAAGCTCAAAGCGTGACGCCAAATTCGGCAAGTCGGTGTCTCGCAAGGGCAGTGTTCTTGTATAAGTGGCGCCTAATTTACTTTCTTCAACTCACTGCACACTCTCAAAGAGAGGGTTTTTTTTTGGTAGTTCATGGTTTGTTTGACGTAGGTGCGAGTGGTGGCAGGTTTTTGCGCCGAACCGGTCGACTCGAATTTATCCACCACGTTTACAACAGTCTTTCCCTAGGCCAACAAAAAATCCACTTTAATAAAAGAAATGTAATCATTTTCACTTTTTGTTGAAATTTTAAAACTTTCCATGTAGATCTGGCAAGACAGACTTCAATGACAGCAAATTTGACAGATGAAGCTTCAACAATGTGACTGCAATCACCTGTTAGAGCTCAGAAATCTATAGGTTCATTCGAAGAAAGCCTTAGTGGGTAATATGACGCAACAGTGCGCACTTTTTTCCCAGTTCTCCATTCCATGAAGCTAAGAGAACAACCCAGTTGTCGCTGGTTTAATTCTGTATTCATGACCAAAAGGAAATTTCTCTTATTTTCACGAAAGGAACTGTCATGCGAATGCCAAAACAGTAGTTTCAGAAGAGTCCAAAAGACGTTTTGGCAATTAATCGAAAAGGCCATTCCTTAGCTGTTCGTTGACGCTGTCTAAAGTCTGGAGCTTCGGCATAATTTCAAATAAAACTCCAAGGTGATGGACGGCTAACGCCTTGTGACAAAAAGGGAATTCATAGAGGATTGTATGGGGTCATTAGGGTGCCACTAGATTATCAACTTCAAAAAAATCAAATCCTGTCACATAAAACTAGGGTGAAAAGTCTCATCATATTTTTTGAAGTTTTTTTTTTCACTTTTAACATATCTCCAACGTTTGACACGAAGCCAAACTCTTCAGCTCTGACAGGTCTGTTTCGCTTTTGTCAGCGGGTCATTGCATTCTAACTTGTGGCCAATAAACGGATAAAAAACTCCATAAATGATTTCAGGAAGTTCAGTCTTTTATTGCAGCGGTAACCCTTCGCTAAACCAGGATTAGCCGATCGCGAACTATAAAAAATTAATATAATTTTTAAATATATCGCGAACTATATAAATTAATAATAATCTTCGAATCCACACCGCAGGGACGACGCGGTAGAGGAGCACCGAGACTCAGGTGGCGCACGCAAGTGGAAGGGGACCTCAGCCAACTTCGCGTGCGAAACTGGAGACGGCTAGCTAGAGACAGAGCTGGCTGGCGAAGTTTGTTGGTTGAGGCCCAGGTCCACCCCGGACTGTAGCGCCACCTTAAGTAAGTAACTATAAAAAATAGGTGAATAAAATCCAAAGACAAACACATAAGGCGACAAACAAAGGCGAAACGCATGTTCTTCTTTAAAGTTTTTGTCACTTTTGACATATTTGTAACGTTTGACACGTAAGCAGACTTCAGTTTTGAAAGCTCTCCATATGGTCTGCTCTTATCCATCGCATTCAAACTATTTCATTCGTTAATTAGTGGAGAAAGATTCCATAGTTTGTTTTAATACGTCTTAAACCGTCAGTCTTTCATTACGGAGCAAACCTATAGTTAAACCAGGATTAGCTGATCGTGAAGTAAAAAAATAGACGAAGAAACAAAAATCCACACATAAATCGACGTCGAAATACATGTTTTTATTCGAAGTTGTTTCTGTCACTTTTGATGTATGTCCAACGTTTGACGTACAGCCAAACTTTTCATCTTTGACAGGTCTCCATATAGTCTGCTCTTATCCATCAAATTTAAACTATTCGATTCATGAATTAGCGTATAAAGCTTCCTTAGTGTGTTTCAGTGTGTCTAAAATATTCAATCTTTCATTGCACAGATAAACGAGGATTAGCTAATCGCGAACTGAAAAAATCGGAGTCTGTAAGTTCAAGGTTGATTTCTAACAAAATTTGGAAATCAACATAAACTTTGCGCTATTAACTGTCAAAATCAGGAGAGAAGTTCTTTTTGTTCATCAAATTAAGGTCTAATCGAAATTGCGTGAGGAAAACGTTTTTCTTTGCATGTTTTAATAAAGATATGGTGAGTGTGAAGCACCCCAGAGCTTGCTGCTGTGAAATGGCTGTAAACTGACAGTAGAAGGGTTTTATAAATACCAGCAGGTGGCAGTGCATTTCGAAAACTATAGCCTTGTGCTTTGACGTTGTTGCAACTTTGTTGCAACTTGGCATGCGCGAAAAAATTTAAATTTAATCAAAAATTTAGTAGGCATATTTTTTTTCTACTTGAACTGGTTTTTATTTTCCTAACCAACTGTTTAAAATTTGTAATTTACGTAATATGCCAACACATTTTGTCATATTGCTTTCCTCGAACTAATAAATTCCATTTTGAAAGGCCTTACCGCTTTTTTGATATGGCTCCTAACATATTAATAAGGCCCCGACAGTTTCCAGGAATTGTTAAAACAAAAGCGCTTACATTGTAGATTTATCAGTTGCATTGTCAGAGTGTACTTAAAAGAAATTTCTTATAAAAAAAAACTATATGACTCCCTAAATTTCGTTTGAAATACTTTGGAATCAATTATGATGTTTGGTCTACTTTTATGACAGTCTCTCAAAAGCCATAAAAATCCTTATGTCATTGTCACATGTCTTCAATTACACGCTCCATTACGTCATATAAAAAAAAAATGAAACTTAGACCATCTCTAATTCCAACAAGGGGTCTTTTGTCAACTGAACACAACTGTGTCTGCAATTCATTTCGAATAAAATAAAAATGTGAACAAAAAGTCATCAGCATTTCGTCATCCTCTCTGCTGTATAAGTTCATATAAATAATTGCACTATATACCTACAATTGATTTAAATCCAATTGTCAGTTTAGCACTCAATTCCGCCAGTGTTTGACATTTTAACTTAATTTATTTATATTTAATCAATTGAAAGCACTTCACACTTCATTAGACCGATGTGTTCCCAATTTGCCTCGTTTTTTTTTTTTTTCTTCAACCCCAACTTTAAATTCGTTTCCAAATAAATTAGGCACACAACCCCTACGAGGATTTATTGTAGTAGGCTCTGATCGGCATTCAGTATGTCACGGGTAGGTACTCCTGTGAGGAAAATAAAACTTTAATCCTTGACCCTGTTTTTTTTTTGCTCTTCTTTGCCCTGTCGTTCAGTATTGGTTTGCTGTGTGACTCCCTGTGAAACTGTTAAACGAAAAAGACTCGACGACGTTCGTCATTCAAATTTTTATCGCAAATTCCCAAATCATTGTAGGAGTATAATAAGTAGTGGGGGTGAACAAAATAAAAAAAATCAGAGCAAGGATAAATGCATTATAGCAAATAATACGAAAAAAAAAATCTGGAAATATTTTCTGTACCAGTCGCAAAGTTTAGGAATACTTACACACACACACCAACAGCTTTGGGGTTGAAGTGGAAAAAAAATAAACAAACTTTCTTATAAAATTCTCTTCACAAATGCATTAAAATCGAATTAAAATAAAGTTCAATAAAATGGGAAACTTTTGCTTCAACCTATCCCACCCTCCTTAGCTTCAGCCTGGGCGACTTGTCATTGAGCATCAAAATTCCCATTCAAAAATGAGAATATAAAGAAGTAGTCGGAAAGCTGAAAAGTGGGTTACGGGTTACTAAACCTACCGTACTTTTCTTATTAAAGTAGGGCAATAAGTTTTTATTAAAAATATAATGATTCTTTTCAAAAGAAGGTCGCCCGGTTTCATTCGAAAGCTGGTAAAACCGTCCACCTTACATGTTCCTACATTTCTTCCTCTTAAAAATGGACACTTTTCGAACTTCACGTATCTCTGAAAGTTCACTAAAAAATTGTAATATTCTGTCCATTAATATTCACCAACCACTTATTCGATGTAAGTTTAAGGCAGATCCGTTAAGTACTTACAGAGTTTTCGACCCACAAATTTGAAGGTTAGAAGATCAATATTTACAAAGGTCAAATTCATCGGTGCCTATAATAATGTAACTGAACTTGAGATGTCGATTAAGGCGACTTGTTTAACTGAATACTTAACCACTTCAAAAAGATATCTTAAGAATTCTTCAAACTTTCTAAAGAATTCGACTTCTGTTTTGTGATTGGAAAGGTTAGGCTCGATTTAATTCGGTTGAAGGAATTTAACCTTTTCGTGCGACTGAAAAAAGCCAGCTTGTAGGTTGCGATACAATCCGATGCAGTCTTGCGACCATCAGAATTGGGCCAAGCTGAAATCTTGGTCAAATGAAGTCAATACAGTGGGTGACGGATCGGTTCGATCTGTAAACATTCAACTGATGGGACCTTGTTTGTGACTAAAATGAAATGCAAAAATGCATCCAAAAATTTGAATGAACTCAGAAACATGTGGGATCTTATTTTATGGGCTTTAATTAAACAACAAGTTGATCTGAGCGGAACTTTATCATTATAAATTTCTACCACGTGTCCTTCAGTGTCACCCTCTGTTTTTTTCTTAAGCTTATAACTCAAGAAAAAACAAAAAAGTGAGCCTTACTTCCGTGTAAAAAGTTACTCCATAAAAAATTACGTTCTTAATAAAAGTTCTTTTTTGGCCCTCAGCTTAATTATCGCACAGTCGTGAAGTAAGAAAAACTCACATGATGTTCAACAAAACCTTTTCCTCTAGCTTTTGATTGCAGATCTACATTGACTACCTTACCTACATTGACTGTTAGGAACAGTTTTTCTAAGCATAATTAACCCTGGGCTTAAACCACTTACCCAGGTCCGTTCTATGACTAAGAACATTTCACTGCCATTTCCTACAAAAAAAGAAAGAAAGTGTAATCTCTCTAACGGTTTAAAGGGCAGTCTGCTTGGGTATAACAAGGTCCCTAGGGACCAGACCCACCGCAGCACCAGAGTTACTACTCAACCTCACAGCCTTGGACATATAGGTACAGCAGCAGCAGGGAAGCTAAAACAGCTGTTCGCCTAAGGGTATCCGGGCTATGCTCCTCAAGACCTTATGGACACGCCTCTGTAGAAACTAGAAACCCAATGGATTGCCTGCAGATACCCCAGTCACGAATACTCCCTATGACATTCGGTTTCAACACAAGATACTAGAATACCTGAAAGATGTGAATGGGAAGAGAAGACTATCACAGGGAATCCTCGTATATACTGAAAGCTCTAAGTTTGTCGTCGGAACCGGCGCATGCATCTTCTGATGTGAAACTCTGGAACTAAGCAAATCTTTCCGGATCAATGACGACTGCAGTATTTTTCAGATGGAGCTTGCAGCCCTAACCCAAGCTGCACCTGAGCTGAAGAAACAGCCCGTAAATAAGACCATCACTATATACTCTGACAGCCAAGCGGCAATTAAAGCCAGGGAACCAGATGTAGTGAAGTCAAGGGCTGTGAAACATGCAGGGAAATTCTGGACGAGTTGTCATCTGGCAATACTGTAGAAGAAGTGGACAAGCTTGCGAGATCTGGGTCAGAGATGAATGCATCTCTAGCCCTCAAATCTTTAAGAATTCCTTTGAGTTCGATAGAAACTGAGTCCTTGAGTAGAACTGCAGCAACAAAAGGAGCTATGGCTAGCGGTAAACTAAAAGAGATCTCTTTTTATGATGGGATTAAACCTCGAGGATATCCAAGTACTCACGGGAATCCTCACGGGGCTCTGCGCAGTGGGTCTACACGCTGAGTGGCTAGGCATACCGCTTAACGATTTCTGCAGAAGCTGCAGGGACGTTGAAGTAATTCGAAATTGAATCTATAAGAATGCCCAGCCCTAAACAGCATTAGGCGTTACTTCCTCAACGAGCTCGAAGAGTAATGTAGATCTAAAGGACCTCCTAGCAATTGTATACAAATCCGGATGGGCCCAAGAGGGCGGCAATCTGAGGTTCTAAGAGCGAATCATTTCTGTTTTCGTTTCAGGTGTAAAGAAAGTTCCAAAATGGACACAATAGACCCAACTGCGGGTCTAAGCCGTGACTATTGTCACAAGGGCATCGTCGACCTAGCCCTAACCTAACCTGTTCCAGCTACTCAAATGTAATTTTCCTCAGAAACACGGGAAACAATACTGCTTTTCTCACAGAATAAAAGAAAGAAAGCACCTTGTTTTCCACATTTAGTTCGTGGCCTACCCACAAAATTTTGTGAGTTAAACAGTCAAGGGCCTCTGTGTCGAAATTGACTTTGAAACTTATTTCTAGAGTTAACCCCAGCCTAGCTTCGAAACTCGGATGATCTCGAACTGAAAAATGGCCGTAGTCGCCCATCCCTCTTTTGAATTAAACCAGGGTTTGCTTAACCTCAAATAAAATGAATTTGGAGTCAACCTAGGAAGTAATTTTACACTGCATAATTAACTCCGAATTACATCCGACAGCATCATTCCACACAGAAAAACAAAAAAGAAGTTTGAGTTGTTGTTCGGCGGACTTTGCGCAAATGTCATTTTCCACCGAAACACTGGCAGCAACTGTCATTTCTCACAGAAAACAAAGAAAGTTAGAATCATTTTCCATAGTTTTTTCCTAAATTCGTAAATTCATCAAACCGACATTAAAATTGTCTGAAAAACTAATTTCTGGGGTTAAAATCACTTCAACCCTAAAACTCAGATGATCTCGCATTGAATAACTGGCTCTAGATAATTATTGATCGACTCACCGCTCTGTCATATTAAGAAAACAGTTTTTTTTTTCAAAGCGACAGCTTTCCTTAGTGACTCTCTGACTTACTGATTAAGCTCAAGGACAAAGTTACACACACAACATCACACTCATACAAAATTTTTTAGACATAAGCCCTGGCAAAGGATATGTGAATTCCAAGGAATACTTGTATTGTAGAAGTTATGGCGTAATCTTTCGAACGACCAACTGCCACGCCGAGCTGTCACATAATACTCATTGTTGGCAACAAATCCAACGTGGTGTACACTCGGTTTCATTGAGTACAAAACAAAAAATACTGCACCGGTGTAGTCATCGCGTTAAGTGTCAAATCGCTTTGGCTTCATTTTGTTTACTTTATTTTCATTTCGCAGCGTGATTTTGTTGGCGTCGGTTTTTTTTTTCCTTTTTCCTTAAAATTAATTTTGATAGCTTTGAGTTTGTGATTTTGTGCTGTTTCCATTCGTTATTGTTACATTCATGTGCTTTTCATCAAAATTAAAGTAATTGGCATTGTTTTTTGTGAAAAACTTAAGTCGCCAATGTTGGTTGAAAAAAAGTCCATGTGAAAACGGAATTTCATCCTGAGTGAGTGAAGTGTCAGAACCTATTTAAGTTTTGACTGTGAAATCGGCGCTTAGTAACTTTTTCTCGATTTCATACAATTTCAGTCGCCTTGAAACGTCACTTCACATACACAATTAAAGCTACACCCAGCCTCCACCGTCAAATATGACGGTGGCGAAAATTCGAGTTCGGTGTCGACACCGAACTGATTCGAAGTTCAAAAAAACATTTACATGAGAACGATTCCGTTCAGGTGTAGGAGAAAAGAACAATTTTTTCTGTATTCCACACCAGTTTTACGATTCGATGTTGAAAAGAATACGCCATAAGAGTTTTGAAAGGGTGTAGTGAGACGTAGAATCTGGATATATGTCACTGTAACTGTTATACCAGAGCACGTATGAACATTACCTATGTAAGGCTACCTAAGGCAAAGCTGGGTTAGGTCGGGTTGCTATAGCAGCCAAAACTACCAGCTTGAATAGGTCAATCCGGGTCCTAAACGTCACTCTATGGAGAAAACCTGTAAGGGTTAAAAAATTTCATGTAAATTATAATACTGTAATATTCTGGCCCAGGGTTCACAATGAAACACTTTATCTATCAAACAAACTTATTTAAATTGAAATCACACTGTTTTTCAACTTTACTACTTAGAATTCAACACTTTATTTCAATAAAATTACTTTTTACTTTATTACCGATTTTCACAAGACAACGTTTAATCCATGTATTTATACAAATTCACTATGTTCTCGACGGTTCGACGCTGGTAATTTTCCATTGGTACTTTTCCATTGAATTCCATGGAGGGGAAGTTCGATATCGAATTCGAACTTCGAACGGCAGTCTGCTGTCAGATGACTGGATTGACACTTGGGTATGTTCGTTCAGTGAATCGAGTGAATCGTAGAGTGAATCGATAGGTTCATTCAGCGGCTCCTGCATGTTGTTTTATTCCTTGTCGCCACATAACAATACATTTTGTTGAAGTATACTGAGCTTCGAAGAAAAACTTGGCCCAACCAAGATCCTTGCTGAACTTAACGATATTTGCCTATGGTATACTTGCAGGAAGCTCGTAAAAAATTGTCCTTGACTAAAAGTTTAAAATGCTGTCTGCTGCCAATTGAACACTGACAGGGGAGGTGTTTCACTACTTCTTTCGCTTCAGAATCTTGACAGCCTTCTTAATTTTGCCAAGTGTTTTCCCAACATGTTGTGGCCTGGTATTACTCTTGTGGCTATGGCCAGCGATGGCCTTTTCAGTGCCATAAGTTTTGTTTGACTTGCTGCTGACTATGGATGGCCATAACACCTCCGCACGGCCGCAAATCTGCAAATTTTCAGACCGATTATGCAGAGAGAAATTTTTTTAGAGAAAAAAACAGAAGCAAACAGTTTTAGACATTTTGTGTCTTGTGGATCTTCAATCGATCAACAGTAGGCTCTGTCTTTATAAGAGTGGAATTTTCGAAAATTGTTCATCCTCTTCAAGCACACTCAACTCGATGACAACTTCTCATGTGTAACATTTCCAAACACCAACTGGACATACCCTATACAGCATTTAAGCTATAATCACCCAAACAAACCAACCCTCAATTATTTTTTACTTTTAATAAAGAAGCAATTTCCAATTCGTAATATTTCTTCCATTTAATGCGACAACAATAAGATAATCACCCTCGAGAGGGAGAAAAATTGAAAGTATGGAGAAAAGTAGAAGCTCGACCCAGTCAAGGAAAATCCGGCAAGGCAAAAAAAAATTAAAAACTTTTCCAAAGAAAACCTCTGTAGAAAAGTATTCACTTATTTCTTTTGGTTAAGTACCAATTTCCTTTCGGGTAGTTTCCGTTCGAAATTATTTTCACAAAAAAAAAATAAGAAAAAACCGAAATATTTCATGTGCGTGTATGTGAAATCTGTGGAAAAGCCACTTAAAGTTCGTTTTCTTCCTCTAATTGGTGAAGTTCTTCTAGTGGACCACTTTCCTTTTTTTTTACTGAAACACTTGTGCGCATATCCACACCTTTTGTTCTGATATAGAAGATGCGAGGAACAAACTTAATAACGTTTTTCCGTTTTTCCGGATTCGGTGCGGTTTAGATGTACACCGCACATAAAGCTCTTTTAATCGCAGCGATTTATGAAAGGACACAAACAAACACACACAGCCGGGGGCCAAGGGAAATTCTTTAGAAATTTCGTTTTAGGAAAACAGGTAATATTTTGATTTATGTTGGTTGCAACACAAAACATAAGAGAAAGGGGAATAGCAGCGCGGGTGTATTATGTGCTTACAAGTAAGCAATTTACCTTTTATCTTTGCCGATTTTAGGGAGAAGCAGGAATGCGGATTTACTTTATTTAGCGGTCTCTTCGGCATGCTTTGAGGATTATGGAGCACTGCAATGTAAAAGGATTTTTGGATTTTCATTATCCTAGGTAACAAGTGCTCTAACTCTGGGGAGCAGGGAGGATTCATTGCTATTTCGATACCTCTTAAGTTCTTTTTGGATTATTTGATGGTCGTGCTAGGTGACGCCCCGGACTCTGAGTTACTCTCCAATAGACGAGGCAAAAAAAATATAAGTAAGGGAAAATTCGTAAATAAAATTAATTCTTTAATTCTTTTGTTTAAATTCTTTTGAACAAATCCGACCTAACTTCTAAAACAAATCCAAAAAACACCTCCAATTCCGCAGCCAGATTGCTTATGCTAATGACGACGAAATTTGTTTATGCTCAAACCGTTTCGCACACTTATTTGCAATTTAGAAAGCACTTTTTTTGCTTTGCTAATGCTATGTTCATATGTATACATATCTTAGGAAACACCTACCCTCTGGCGCCAAATAATGAAATTAGCACAAAAAAAAAATCCCAATGATATGCATTGAATTCTGGGAACTCACTACAAGTTAAATTAAATTAATTTTCACATCTTTGGCGCTCGTCAAAAACGGCCTTCACCAGGATTACCGAATCCATTTGCTTATTCGCACAAAGTGAAGAATACATAACAGCAAAAAAAAAAAAAAATCTTGACCTCCATAAAATTCAAACTCGATAAGCGTCCAGCAGAAGTTTGAAGTGAATTCAGGAGAAGATGGCAATTGCCAAATCGATATACGCCGAACATCATTTCCATTTCAGTAGAATTCAAATCGAGCTGGAAAAAAAGTAGAAAAAAAATCCAGAGAAAACAAAAACACAATTTCAATACTCTAGCGCCGCCGGGTGTATTTTCTACAGCATTGTCTGCTGGCCGCAAAGACTCGATGTACAGACCTACACAAATCAATCCGATGGCGGATCAGTTTGGCGCCGCACGGCTTCACGTAGCCGAAGACCAATAATGACCGCATCTCGCGTCAGCTACAACCATCTCTAAGTACAGACAGTAACGAAGGAAACAATCAGCAATCAGCCATTATTCCCCCCATCGAGTTGTGGGAGTCGTCTACTCAAAAATAATTTTTACATCTGTCCTAAATCTGAAATATTAATTAATCAAGATTAGAGCGGGTAATGGATGAATAATGCTGTGAAGCTTTAGGTTTTGCTTAAGTCACACACACACACACCAAACGGACAGAAGAAGCCCACGTCACAATAGACAAAGTGGTAACATGAGCAAGAGCATGACTTCAGACTGGAGTGGAGAACTATTGGCCATTCTTGGCATCACCATTTGGATAAGAAATAGAAAAGGAGTAGATATCTGTCTAAAGCCGCGTTGTCACAAGCAACGTAAAACAGGAACAGAAACAGAATCCCATACATTAGCGACTGAAACCCAAATTCGCTGAATGCTTTTTGCGTTGTTAATGTATGGAATTCTGTTTCTGTTTCTTGTGACAACGCGGCTTAAGCTATAACTTATGAAACACAGATGACAGCTCAGACAAAACTTTTGACGACAGATGAATTCGTATCTTTTTTTTTTTGAGTCGCACACCGCCCAATATCAAGCTCAAATAATCAAGTACCTTAATGTACGCTTTTTAACTAAAAAAAAACACTGTCGGGAATTTATTGTCGTCTTGCTCTCTAAGAGCCTACATGCTCTCTAAGAGCCTACATGCTCTCTAAGAGCCTTTGGCCTACATTAATTCCGAGTTAACTCAACAAATTCGATGAACAAACCCTGGTCTATCTTCCTTTATTCTTCCTGGATAGCAAATGATCATGTCACGCAGAGGCACCAGATTCTTGTAAATATGCCGTCGAATCTGCGGTAAAAATTGAGGTCTAAGGCCCCGGATGATATACTGGCTATACACACTTATCGTTAGGCCGGCAATGGTCTGGTGGACAAAGGTCAACAAAGTCACTACAGTAGAAAATCTAGAACGAATAGAACGTCTAGCTTGAATCTGCATGACAGATGCCTTCGCTCCACCCCGACAGTGGCTTTTAATGTTATCCTGGGTCTTACACCTATTCAAACACATATCCGAATGGAAGCAAGATTAGCGTTCATCGTCTGCTCCACTCGAAAAACATAGACTCTTATTCTACAAAAGCGGCTTTAGCTTTGCTTAACGAACTAGAATCGGAAAGCCCATTCAGCGCATGCCTTTGGACAAAAAGCTTCCAGAATACGAATGCTTCCTCCAAGATATGAATGGGAAAAATTTCAACCAACTCCAACTCGGTTTGACAGGGACCGGATCTAGAACTTATGGAGAACCACCCCGGGCGGGCTATTCACTTAACCTTGGCAAAAGCTTATCCATTTTCCAGGCTGAAGTCTTTTCCTCCAACTAAATAAATAAATAGAGTGGCGCAACAGCTCGAGGTGAACGAGGGCCAACTTTTCAACAATGTATGCTGTGTGTGTTAGTTTCGGCACATACAAGGGGACCTACAATTTTTTGCCGAATCCGAACGGTACTTTGAGAAGTTTTTTCAAGACAAATGATACTGTCGGAGGGCTTGTCAGACCCTCGTGGAGGTGGGGACCGTGAAAAAGAACAAGTCTTTTTTTTCAGGTGACGAAGGCAGAATTCGAACCCAGACTTCGGGCGTAGTAAGCACACACACTGACCACTACGCCACGGCACCCCATCAACTACTGGGTTAGAATAAATCATAGTTCACAAGAGAAAGGACTATATTCATGTTCTCGGAAAGTCAAGAAGCTCTCAAGGCGCCTTACTTACCCGTCATAAATTCGAAGCTTGTTCTGGAAACAGTCATGGCCATCCATGCGAACTAGATGAAATTCCAGCCCATAGTGGCTTTGATGGTTACGAATTGGCAGACTCACCATTTAAAGTCGGAGCAGTTACACCACTCATAGGGCATGTATACGATTCTCTAGAGTCAGTAAAAGACTCTTCAAGAACTTTCCTTAAAGCCTACCTAGAATCAAATCCAACGAAGTCTGGCTTAAAACACCTGGATAGCATTAATCAAGAAAATTATTTCCTAGATCTTCTTTCCCAGGAGGTCTAATACCCTGCAAACTGGATCGCTGGACAGGGCTAATTTACAGATCCTCACTGAAGCGAAAGATCTAAATTGAAGAAACACCTCCATCGCATCGGCCTTTCACCGGACGCCATATGCAGACTTTGTCTAAAGAGCAATGAGGCCTCTCTACACATAATTATGAACCGCCCACGAAAAAATTATTCCTTCGGCAAACATAGCCCATATCCCTCTATAGAAGTTACGTGTCTTTCTGACTGCCTCCATAGTGAAAAGATTGCTCTACAATTATTTTAACAGGGATAGCTTGGGAAGAGCTCCGGGGAGTCTCTCTCGTTTAACAATCTTATCTGGTCTAAGCTTGAGAACCTTTTAAACTGCCTTCTCTATGTTTTTATGTTAAATTGCAAATGGACTCTATAGAGCCCAGGGACGTTGTTTAGCTACTTAAAACCTTTAATCTTATACATTTTATATAATAATTAAAAATAAATTATTTTTTTCTTTGGAAAGCTTAGTGCTGTAGCCTATAACTTTTCACCTTGCCTTGCTTACAGGCCTATAACTTTTTCACCTTGCCGAGCACTCTCTTTCTTAACTTCTTAAAGAAACTGTTTCCTAATTTAGAAGTTATTGTACTCGAGCTTTGCCGCTGCCTTTATGAGAGCAAACGGGCTGCTTTCAAGAGTTTAATTTTCATGTGATTCTTCATGCAATCCTTTTAATCTTTGATATTTTTACTCTTATAGCAGAGTAGCGCACATTAAAGGAATGTTCGTTGTTTTAGCTCTGGTAGCTTTATAGCCTTGCTTGGTGATCATTGAAAATATAACAGGATCAGATCATGCTTTTGTATTGTACTACTGCGTGTTTGGAATGGACGACCTAATGTGTGTCTTAGAGACTCTAGACTCTACTACATACTGAGTGCTTTTAGATGGTAAGCCCAGGGACAAGAGTCGTAGCGTTTGAGCGCCTAACATTGCTGATCGGAGCCCCTTCAAATCCTATCCTAATTTTTATACTCGACCTAGAGTATATTAATTTTATTGCATAGTTTGTAACACATGGAAATAATCACCGTAGACGCCTAAGACCTTCTAGAGATTTGATCGAGACCAACAGGTGAATCGATTGAGCCATGTCCTTCCGCCTGTCGGTATGTGAGAAGTTTTTAAGTCTTTAAAACTGAGCTAGAATGCTCAAACTTGGAGTGTATCTTAAAAAAATAAATAGAGTGACGCAACAGCTCGAGGTGAACCAGGGCCAACTTCTCAACAATGTATGCTGGTGTGTTAATTTCTTTACATACAAGGGGACCTACAATTTTTTGCCGAATCCGAACGGCACTTTGAGAAGTTTTTCAAGACAAATGATACTCTCGGAGGGCTTGTCAGACCCTCGCGGAGGTGGGGACCGTGAAAAAGAACAAGTCTTTTTTTTCAGGTGACGATGGCAGGATTTGAACCCAGACCTCCGGCGTAGCAAGCACACACACTAACCACTACGCCACGGCACCCCACGGAGCCGTATCGTAGTGGTGTGTGGAGTGTATCTTGGTTCTTATTTTTTAAATCCGTCAACGGCCACGCCCACTACTTGATTCAATGTAAAACAACCTCTATTTCAAATTTTCTTTCAAAATGCCTTTTGGCCAAGTTGGACAAGGCGTAGAAACTTAAATTGTGATGCGGATGCAATAATGGCTCAAGGCCTATAAGAAGGCAAAAATTGGACCGCCCACAATATCGACTATGCTCACTTTTATCATGTTCGATCTTTAAAAACCCGATTTCTCGTTAAATCAAAGTTAAATCCGAATCGAAAAAAAAAATTATATGACAAATATTTAAGATATTGCTATATTTTAGATATTTGCTAAGTTTGCTCCACACAAAGTTTTGTGCTCAGCCTACTTTTAGGAGGCTTTTTTTTTTGAAAAAAAAACGGTTTTTTCCGAAATAAATTTCGGTTTTAACGCATTTTGTCATGATTCTAACGAAATAACAATTAATTGATTTTAATTTTTAACCCAGGCCCACTTTTTGGGGCGTAGCCTTTACAAATAATATATGAATACGGGACAAAAAGCTTTAAGTTTTGGTGTTACACGGTATATAGGGTCGGGTATATAGAAGTTTGTCACATACTCACTTGTTTTTCACAAAGCTAAGATTTTTTGTCTTGTACCGTTTGATAAGAACTGGCCACCAAACTTATGATCTATACTTAAGTGTACAACAGCTCTAGTACGTCGAATACCTTTGGTGACTGACAGGTTAGTTATAACAAAGACCCAGTCTTTCTCGGGGACCCTTTACACACTTCCAGCACCAACTATTCTATATTCGGTCTTTTTTTTACTTAACTTAAGATGGCGCTACAGTCCGGGGTAGGCTTGGGGCTCTGCCAACAAGCTTTGCCAGCCAGCTCTGTCTGCAGCTATAGCCTTCTCCAGTTTCGCACGCGAAATTGGCTGAGGTACTCTTCCACTTGCGTACGCCACCTGAGTCTCAGTATTCCGAGGCTTGTCGCTGGCTCGTAACTATATTAGGTCTTCAGCGGGAAAAATGTGAAGTCTTAAATTTATGCATCATGCAGTATGCATCATCGGTTCATTCTTTTTGCAGACATCGAAGACCTCTTGCAATGAACGGCTTTTCATTTCAAGACAGACTCGATTCTTCATTTGTTTTTGGTCCGCCCCGGATATTTTTTCTTTTATTTTTGGAACAAACCATATCTAGTGTGCTTTCCGCCACCTGGAGAGGCGTCCAATTGGAGACCAGTTGCCCCAGAATAGGGAAACAACAAAAGCTTAAATGTTTTGGAAACTTCATTTTCTTAATAATTGTAACATTCTTAATATTCGTGTTTACTCTCTGCCGCACAACTTGTACCAGATACCAGACCATTATGCCCGTTTTTTTGATACACTTCTTGTATATAATCCATGGTACCCGTACTGGTCTTATACGGCGATTCTATCATGAGGTAAACATCTTCTCCCTACAGTTTTCTAAAAGAGAGTTATTATTTGAAAAGCAAACCCACAATGACCAATGTGGGTTTGCTTTTAGTTATAAGGACATTTATTTCATGCAAATAAATATTTACAGTTCTTACAATGCAGAAATATAAGCTCTTTGTTTACAATAACCATGAGTTATTGTGCCATTATCGACTCCTGGCGCCCAACTTTAAACTTGGGAAAAAACGGGAGACTGTGCAAACTCATGAAGTCAAGCTCTTCACTCAGGACCTTACATTGTTGAATTTCATTGTTCATCAACCTGAAGCTCAAGTTTTTAGAGCCATACTTAAAATCCGCTTCCAAGTGTCTCACATACTACTTAGCAAGCCTCTTGAAGCAGGTAGATATCGAACCAATTAAAATTCTTAATAGACTGGATGGCACGTGCTCTTCTCTCCGTTTGTTACGACACAATAGACGAACAGACAGAATGGTTTTATTTTACCAATTACAACCGTGACGAGTTGGCATGCTGCTTTAGTCTCTATATGTTTTATTTATACTTATTTTGTTTTATAATTTCTAAACCCAATTAGAAATTCGGTTTTCAACGTGCACCCAATTTGAAATAAAATTAAAAAACATAAAAAAAAGAACAAAATAAGAAAACGAATTCAAGGCTCCCCAAGCGTGAATAATGAGCATGCCTCCTATTTTAGTACTTTTTTTCTGTTCCATTTTATATTTTTTTTTGTTCATTATTAAGGCAAACTACTTATTTTTTTTGTTTTTTTTTTGTTGCTGGGGGGTTTTGTAAATATGCTCCTCTACTTTATTTATTCTCTTCACAGACATTATATAATGTGCGGCGACAACGCCATATCACACAAAAGACAACAGTGGACCAATTTTTTTGCATAAATTTCTGTATGTGCTCCTTTTATTCGCCTAGCTGCTGCCATGGGTTTTTATTTTGCTCTAATTTTTTTTTTTTACTTAGTTTTTGACATATGTCAACCATAATAGTTGTTATGATTGTAATAGAACAGGAATTAGGGTAGCAATATAGAGACATTAAAATATTTTTTATGACACTCATTATGGAAATTTCAATTTATTGCGCAATCTTTGGTCTGTGCTCTATCGGGGGACTCGAATAGAGAACCGATGTGGCACATAAAGTACTGGGGAATTGTTTTATTTGAAATTTGGGGAAATGTGGTTTTGTGAATTGTGAATTTACACATAAATGAGTTTATTACTGGATCGGAGAGTTTTGTTAGGATTGGACATGGATAAGCACAGGCACACCACACCACATTTTGTGGTGAGAGAGTGAAATAAAATTAGAAAATAAATCAAAATTACTAAAAGCAATTCCTTAAGAGAATTATTTGACTTAATTCCCATTGGATGAACGAGTTTGTGGTAATGCTGGAAAAATAAAGTACGATTGAAAAAAAACAGGATCACCGTAGACAAAATCTCAAAAATTGGTTTAAACAAGTGGGAAAGTGCAACAGTGCGTATGCAAAAGCTTCAGTCCATCTACGACGGATTGCAAAATACCCGACCATACCAAAAAGAAAACTACCACGCCTCCAAAAAGTGGGCGGGATATCAGAATATAACTGTTGAATGCTTTATATTAGGTGGTTGCATACATTTCGGCCTAAAACTCCGCCTTTTTAACTAAAAAAATCACTTTTTTTAAAGGCACGCCCACAAAAGTGGACGGTGGCAGATACAATATATACAACTTTTTGTCAACAACTTACAACTTTTGTCATACAATTTTTTGTCAAATTTCATATATATTTATTGTAAAACAGTTATTTTAAGCTAAAATCCCTTAAAAAGTGGGCGTGGTTAATGAAAAGGCTTAAATTTTTTGGCTACTTAAAAGACAATTACAAGACAATTCTAACATAGCTAAACATTGGAAAAAGTATTTTTTAAAATGAGAGTTGGTCGCACATACAGGCCGGCGTGTGGGCGTGTCCGTGGGCGGATTCAGTTAATTTTCAAATTTGATCCGAAGTACTGGATTTCCAGTCAACCCACCAAATTTCAGCTCTCTACCTTAAAATTTAAGGCCTAAAAGTTTACATATCGACAGACGGACGGACATGGCTTAATCGATTCTCCTGTCGGCCCCATTCATATGTCTAAAAGGTCTTAGGGGTCTTATTTTGCTGCGTTATTATTTTACTGCGTTACAAACTATACAACAAACTTAATATACCCTGGGTCGAGCATAAAAATCTCGGATGCCCTAAATGTCGACTTAAATCGAAAACGCACTTTTTTTGAAATTCTAAAAATTGAAGTATATTGAAAGCAGATTTTTTTTTGGAAAGGCCGAATTTCGAAAAGCAAAATTATGACCCCTTCAAATGGTCAAAAGTTTGTAAGATGCTTAATACTCCTGTTAATTTGCGGGGGGAGGGGGGGTGGTGTTGAACTCCCGGCCACTTATGGCCTTTACGCACCTACTTGATGGTGACCACACTTGCATTCATTAAGCAGATGCAAGGACCGCTTCCAGTTTTGGGCAGCTCTTGTAAAGAGATAGTTACTCTGATAATAAAATCTTTAGTGTTGTGAGATAATCTCCTCGGACGTTTATAGGCAAAAAAAGTTTAAATTTTTGTTCCTTTAAGGGTTACCAAATACCTATTTCCTCTCGAAGAATTTTCCTCTCGAAGCAGCCTAAAGTGTTTTCATCCGCCTTTGACAAGGTCCATGCTTCTGCACCGTAAAGCAGGACTGGGATGATGAGGGTCTTATACATGGACACTTTAGTTGCTCGAGAGAGGGCTTTGCTACTCAATTGCCTCCTTAGCCCAAAGAAACAGCGATTGGCAAGAGTTATCCTTCGTTTGATTTCACCGCTGGTGTCATTGTCTGAATTGATAGCGGAACCCAGATAGACAAAGTCCCTAACTACCTCAAAATTATAGCTGTCGATGGTTATGTTTTGTCCAAGACGTCGGAGTTGGGTGTCTTTTCTTGATGACAGCATATACTTGGTTTTGCCCTCAATGACTGCTAAACCCATATTCGCCGCTTCCATTCCAATACTCACGAAGGCTTCACTGACATCACGCTTTGTTCTACCGATTATGTCAATCTCGTCTGCGTATGCGAGTAGTTGAACGGACTTTTGAAAGATTGTACCTCTGGTGTTGGCGCGAGAGTTCTGCACAATTCTCTCAAGTATGATGTTTAAGAAGTCGCATGACAGCGCGTCGCCTTGTCTAAATCCTTTTTTGACATCAAAGGCGTCGGTGAGGTCTTTGCCGACCTTGACGGAACAGCGTGCTCAACAACAGATGAAAAGGTTTAAATATCATCTATAAGTAGGCCATTTAACGCTTACAAGGCTCTCATTAAACCCTTACACTCTACGGGAGTGGAATTTCACGAGCCTTACTCTTGGATTTAAATCTGATAAGGCTTTTGGAGGGTCTTATAAGAGCTAAAATGTTGATTTGGCAGACTGTAAAGAAACTGAAAAGTCTCACGAAAAGTCACAGTCTGATGAGGTTATCGGCGCAGCCTTTTGAAAAACGTAATTCAAAAAGTAAACACAAATGTTGAGAGCTTTGCTGGTGATAATTTGACGGACTTTCCGATACATACCTTATTGAAAATTCTACACAAAAGGCTTTTACCGACTGTGCCAAACTATTTTTTATCGGAAAAAGGTCTTTGACGATGAATTGTTAACGGAGAATACGACTGATGAAAATTTATTTTGATTCGATCGTTTATGGAACAAAGTTTCACACTTTCTTCAATTTGTTATGAAACAACTGAAAAGATTACTTTTTGCGACTGCACCATTTTTTTTTTTTGGTTAATGAAGGCTGGCGTCACACAATATACAATGTAAGCTTACTACAGAAGATCATACTAAGAAGATCTTGAGTGCTATGTATTCACGAAAGCGGGAAAAAAATTTTAAGCTCAAACTTTAGTCCAATAAATCGTAGTTTCCTTTAAACTCATATCGAATTTCAGCTCTTTGTCCTCAGCTTCAAATTAGGGACTAGTAATACATAGCTTTCGTTCGGACTATACTTATTTCAATCTAAACAGCTCTAGTCTGGAAGACCCTGTACAAGAAAAGTGCCCTAAAAAGAAAGGCAATGATTTCACAAAAAAAAAGCAATTCTTCATCTGCTTTCCATCTTTCAAAAACTGTTGAATTTTAAAGCAGTATAACCCAAAGGAAACAAGCCAATCTGAGCAAAAAAAAAACGTGGGAATTATTTGGAGAATGTTGTCGATTCCATATAGAATATTTATTGATTTTAATAACGATATTTAAAATTCAAAGTCAAGCAGAAAACCAAAATTCCTAGCAGAAGTGTTTGGAAAGAAAATTTAAAATAAATCTTCCATACAGACTTTCCCAAAACCAGCTTCTTGATCCTCTCCAGTTCACTAGTCTTGTGTTCATCCTTTTAAGCAAGTCACACTAGATCGCGGTCTGGTTTTCAATTATACGATAGAATCTAATATTCATGACAAGCTTCGCTTCCATTAAAGTAATCGCCGAAAAATTTGATCATGCCGAGGATCTTGAAACTAGATCACTGTCAGATGTGACGTTTCCCTGATTTTGGAAGAAAAATTCTATTTACAACGCTAAACCCGGTTCCAATAAAAAAAACTTACTGATAAATTCCGCAACCGAATGCCTTCCCAAAGAGATATCAATAAAAAGTAAAATAAAATAAAACGCTTCAAAAAGGCAAGAAAACATGTAACATCGATTAATTGATCGCGAAGGGTTTATAGACTCAAATTAGGTATAGTAATTGCCTCTATAAAAGTGACTGATGTCAAATTCCTTCCGACATTATCAGTTATCACAATCTATCACAGCTGAAATATTCCCGTTATCGTAATAAAGTTCAAGTATTTTGACTGAATAGGGCTTTGATGAAGATCACAGCACTTTTCCTTTATTATTCATTAAACTATCAACTTTTCAGTAAAAATTTAGAAAATAGTGGAGAGTTTTTAGCTTCTACATTTCCCTTTACATTAAAAGCAAATGAAGTTAATCTTCTGGTAATGGATTGCAACTGCACTGGTAGAAATATTGAGCATTTATTTTAATTCAGTTTTGATTAAAAAAAACTTACCGAACGTATCGTTGTCTTACAAAATGCGCTGGAAACCGGTTCGGAGAGGCTTCCCAAAAGCGGTATAAGACTGTCAATTTAACTTTATTTAAGGGATTTACGTTGAAAGCCTTAAAAAAAACTCATTTCTGAAGCTACATAAAAACGGATCGCTCCGATAATCGTCCAACTTATCTCACGGTGCTGACCGATGCCCTCCCGATATTCAGACACTGCTAAAAGATCTTAATAACATAACGATCAAGTGTATCCTGTAAAGAACCATTTAAATTTCATATTAAACAAATGTCCTTGAATAGCGCAAGGACTCCTCCTGCCGATCTTACTTAAAGATCTTACTTAAAACTTGCCAAAATTAGTACATTTTCCACGAAACAAAGAACTCGCTTAATAAAAGGAAAGCGCTAACAGATCCACACAAAAAACGACGACAAGACAATCACATCTCTGTGCGGTGACTTGTTAACCTCCATCTCTCTAGCAGCCAGCCGCCAGTCTCTTGTTTGAATCCGTTTCGCTCTTGCTACATCTGCGTCCCGCATCGTACCGCAGGTCGTCTACATGCCCAGATCGCAAATGTAAAATTATAAATGATGTGATGACGACAACGAACAGGCACGACAATAACGTTTATTTAACTGCAAATGATTAAATTCTGCACAGTTGGCTGCATTCCACAAACGGTCGGTCGCCCTATGCAGCGCAAAAAGAGGTTTATCCACTTCAATCTGGAAAGAGCCTCGCTGTGGTATTCACGTTCGGTCGGTCGTCGTCGAGGTCTACTTTTTCTCGAGCATCGATCTCATTACGTATTTTGTTCAAGACACCATCGTTGCGCCGCCGCGCCGCTGCCGCTCAAGTGTGCTGCGGTGTGAGGTGCGCGCAACGAAAGGCTGATTCCTTGGAATAGTCAACGATGCAATAGCGCTGGCTGGTCGATTCTCAAAGTGGTAAGACCACTGTACCAGGCTATACATCAGCAACGAAGTTTCTTTGAGGGATCACTTAAGGTAGCTATCATTAGACTTGAAATTTTACTCACGACTTTTATTTCTGTGCGCATGTGGTTGTGCTAAGCAGTTTCTCACATATTGTTCTGCCTCGTTTTTTATTGCAAAAGTATAGAGAAATAGTAGTTCTTTCCTTTGTCTCTGGGATGCAGTCTTTTTTTCCGAAACTGTTCCGCGCTGACAGTTGGTATGATGAGGGTTTATAAAAGTTTGTGGGTCCAAAAGGCTTTAGCTACTCTCCCACGACTGTGAGTGCCTCAAACTAGTTGAATGATGAAATTCCACTTCTTGCAACTGTCACTCCTTTTTTTCTTTTCCTCAGGCAAATACAATTTTTAGTATCAATTATCACCACTCACTCGCCAATGGCGCACAGTCATCAGTCTGCCTTAACTACTTAAACAATCTGACAGCTCTTAATTACAGCTCAAGTGGAATTTATGCAACATTGTTGCAGTTCTCAGTGTGATTGTGTACGTGTACTCGAACGCAAGTACATCAACACCAATTGAAAGGTGGTTTCAATCACGAGAGGTACACACAACATTATTGCAAGACCTCCGGGAATTCACTGACGTACATGGCGTAACATTTAACTGTGCGGAAAATTTTTAAATTCCCACATAATTCAAATGAACTGTTAAAGAAAGAAAAAATATTAAACACAGAATTTAATCATTACATAAATTTGGAGGATCCTTAAAATCCAATTGGTATCGCTTTAATGGCTGCCCACAGGCGAATCATTAAATTTGAAACGTACCACCACCACATCAGGAGAGAAGCAAACTTTGTTGCAGTGGAAATAAATTTAAATTAAAAAAAAATAAAAAATCAGAGCAAAATTTAATAATGGATTTTTGTTTAAAACAAACAAATGCCTCAAAGCGGAAAGATTATACGCTTTAATGGAATTGTTGGTTCGTGTCTAAAATAAATGCGCGTATGGCGTATACGTAACATTTTTTTTGTTTGTGTAGCCATCCAGGGTGTGCAGAAAAACTGGGGACTCATGTACTTTTTTATCTTTTCTGGGAAGTGTGGAAAACTGTCACTTTATCAAAAGTGAATTAATTAATGTTAAAGCAGTAAAAAAAACTAGTTAATAAGAATTTAATTACTTGTATTTAAAATAAAAAACAGTGTTAGGAAGAGCTTTAAAGAATAGTTTTTATTGCTTCATAATCCAAACGGATCCAACTTTGTTTTTGACTAGCAGGACCTGCGTTTAGTTTAAAAACTCTGTCCAAATGAGAATAACTTTTGAAATCCCGTGTCAATTTTTATGTCAACTTTCTAAAAGAAAAATAAATTGGGTCAAGAAAAAAACGTCGTTAAGATCTTAAATAACAGCACTTGTGTTTGAAGACGAGCAAAGTCTAGCGAAATACAAAGGACCGTCTGGGATACCTAACCAATTTAATTAAACTAACGTCCTACGACTGGAAGTGGAAGGATAACTTTTCTAATCGCTTCAACTGCTGCATGAAACCGGTGACCATTCGCGTCACTCTTCAGATAGTTGATACATTTTGGGGAATCATTGTAACTGGATCGTGGATATTTGACCTGCAGTTAAGCATCAAACGACTAAATTTGGGCTCATATTCTCGGCAGAATTCATAAGGGCTCGGGCGCTTTGGTATTGCAAAAGGTCGGGGTAAGAATAGCCTTGAGGTAAGGTATAAACCTGTCGCCGACTAAAAACCACTGGAAAAAGTATAGTCTTGAGTATGTTATATGTGATGCTGTGAGGAGTATATATACTTCTGTTGGGGCTACCAACAGTAAATTTGTAACTGAAAGACAATCCTGAAGGTCTAAATAAAACCCAGTACTGTCTGATACACAGTGTGCGGCTCACTGGTCAGCGTCTGATCGAAGAGGGGCGTCTGAACTCTAAACAGTAGAAATCCAAAGCGTCTGCCTCCGCATAAGCGGCTTCTTGATCGGCGTCTGTCGTCCAGGTTAGGTTCGGCCGAATATATCCAGCTAGGTCCAAAATGCGACCTTTCAATTTACCTTTAAAATTTAGAGATTCAATGAGTCAGCTGTTTTCATCGGCATCCAGAAATGTTTGTAGAGTGAAGCGGCTTGGTGTGGCGACTGGCAGTGAGAAAAGATCTGCCCGACTTAAAACACCTGAAGTCCATGGAGCTATCAGAGAGAATAAGAGAGCCTACATTGTGTTGAATCAACGTACGAACTAAACTTCTCGGCCAGTGGTTGGAGAACAATTACAGATCTGCAAACAAGATATTTTGGCAGGCTATTCGCCGTCTTATAGGAAGGATGTCGAATAGCGTTCAAGAAGTTAAATCCAAGGACGGTACACTTCTTTCAAATAAGAGCGATGTCTTACGCAGATGGAGCGAGCACTTTTCGAAGTTGCTCAAACCTCAGCAGAGCACTGAAGATCGCAATTCTACTGCTAGAGAGATTTGAGCAGTAGTTGCTTCATCTCTGAGTTTGCTGGAGTTGACGTAATCCGGCCAGAAATGCTCAAGGCATGCTTTGAAACTTTTGGTGAAGAAGGTGTTAAATGGCTAACGTCTGTCATTAAGGTGGCCTGGGATAGCGGGAAAGCACTTAACCATTGACAAACAGGAGTAACTGTGCCCAATTTCAGAAAGGGAAACAAGAGCGATTACTCCAACTTTGGGGGTATATCTCTATTAAGTCTTCCGCGGCAAATATTCGCGCAGATGTTGGTAGCGCGTTCCAGAGCTGTAATCAAGCCTTTGTTAAAGGGCAGGGAAGGGCAGTGCAACTTTCGGACTGCCAGAGGCACTATTGACCAGCTTTTTACTCTTAGAGCTATCTTTAGAAGGCCTGGAAATATACCAAACCAGTCTACGAATGTTTTGTATCTTTGGAAAAGGCTAATGGCCGGGTTACTGGGGATAAACTTTGAAGAGTTTTGCAGGACTTTTCCGCTGAGTGTTACTCTTCTAAGAGCCATTCAGGCTTTGCATAGAACTGCAGAAGCTGTGTGCGGTAAATGGCGTTGGACTTCGCCAGGGTGTGTTCCATCGCCTCTCCTTTTCGTAGACGATGTATATAAACTGGACGGTGAAGCGCAGTTGTGGCGAAGAAAGTTTTGAAATGGCTGACGGCAGGACAAGCCATTTCCTTTTCGCAGATGATTAAACTACAGCGAGCACTGCATGGGTTTGCTGACATGATGCTGGGATAAAGGTAAACGTGAGTAAATTGGAGGTGATAGCTATTTCTCGTACTCCTGTGCAGTCCACATTAAAACAAGAATCCCATTAAAACAAGAATAATACCGGGCTTTCACGAAATGTGGGGGGGGGAGTGATACTGTTACTGCAGGATTATCCAAGCTGGAGCAATAGAAGAGGAACTACGCCGACCGGCCATCAGGAAAACTGAGCATGAAGTGAAAGTTTTCAGTTTTTAATTTAATGTTCGTTCCAAACCTCATCTATGGTCATGAAATTTGGGCTATGACCAAAAGAATTAGATCGCGGGTACAAGCTGCCGAAATGAGATTACTGAGGTGCGTTGCTGGTCTTACTTTAGGGATAGAGTGAGAAACGTCAGTATTCGCAGGAATCTTCCTTTTGAGCATCTACTTCTCTGAGTGGAACGATTTATTCTTCGTTGTTCGCTTGCCCCTCGACTTGACGAGATGCGAGCGTGACGTCCCCTGGTAGATCAAGAAACAGATGGTGGGATCAGGTGAAAAATATCTCCTAGGCCCGCTTTGGGATCGCGATAGAGAACGATGGAAGGACCCTAGTCCTTCCATAATCATAGCACCATAAATAAGCTTTTCCGTCAATTTCGTTCCGGATTTAATCTCGGTTTAACCCGTCGAATTAAAATTTGATCTACGATTAACCCATCAAGTTAATCGTAGATCAAACTCTGGAGAAAATTTTGAACTGTTTCCTGTAGCCCTGTTTCTCTATTTTAAATGACAAATCGCTTTACGTGTTTCGATGGGAAAATACATTCGAGAAAAACTCGAGAACAAGTAAATATTGACAGTTGGGACAGTCAATTATTTTGAGAGTTAAAAACTTTGACAATATTAACGGTATATACTGAAAAACTCCTAACTGAGTTATGATTTGTTAAGACTACCAGGTCTTGGTTTAACCCGGGCTTAACTCAGCAACGAAAAACTCGAAAAATAAGAACTGTTGAGATTAAAAAGTTTCATAGCCCAAAATAACTAAAAGAAGAAATAGTTTTAATATTTGGGTTGTCCTTAACATCTGGTTATGATATTTTAAAACCTCTCCTTACTAGGTTATGCTTAGGGTATTTATAGTCTCTCTTCTGGGTTAAATAGTCTTATGGCACTCCTTTGGTTTTTTTGGTGTATTTTTCATCAAAACCTCAATACGAGTCAATTTAATAGAAAAAAATTCTTCCCTCAAATATCTTCAGTAACAAAGCAAACAAACCGAAAAAAAAAATTAAGAAAAAAATAAAATTCATGGAATGAATCCTGTGCCAATTCAAATTAAAAACTTTTTCCCTATTTTCTTTGTGGTTGAACACCCACGTAAAATGCGATTACGCGCAAATGTAAAGAAACAAAAAAATGATTTTTGTTTTTTTTTTCACAAACCTCTACAAAGGAAAGTAAACCCAGAGAATGCCTGCGGGAATTGAGGGTGCACACATTATGTTTGTGGTCGTGGAAAAATGAGTGTGAATGCAGGGTTTTCCCTGACTTACGGCCGACCAATGTTCACCGTGTTAGGATAAACAACTGTTTTTTTCACGAGGGGTGTGCCGTGTCCTGTTGGATCAACATCCGGTAGGAGCCACACGATTGGGGAGATAACTCGCGTCTGCTGGAGGGTTGAACTACACCAAAAATCATATAGCATAGCCGCTCACATCTCTATATAGTACCCTGGTGACCTTTGCCTTGATGCTTCTGGTCTTCAAAGCCGCAGAGAGAGTTTCGAAAATTTTGGGGGCGTTTGCTGGAAGATTAATGAATGTCTTCAATCGCCTGGGGGGTATTCATCGTTATTTTAGCTCAAATGTCTTTCTCGTTTAAGGCGCT
Source organism: Neoascia interrupta (assembly GCA_947623515.1). NCBI lineage: Eukaryota > Metazoa > Arthropoda > Insecta > Diptera > Syrphidae > Neoascia > Neoascia interrupta. The sequence continues at coordinate 199,063,194 of OX392462.1, forward strand.
ATTAGATCAACTTGAGTGGGAATAGCTGAATAAAAATTTTATTACACACCCAGACCCAAGTAGTAGTGAGATATTCTGAGAATTAAATTTACAATTAATGAAGCAGGCACGTTGGTAAATAATATCATAAAGTTCGCGTGGGAAATATGACAGTATTCAATGCGTAGAATAATATACCTTGGGGCGAAGACATAATTAATTGCCAACTTAAATCCAAAGGCCCTCAAGGATAACTTGCATGAATTTACAGGATTTAAAAACGAAACGAAAATTAATAAGAGAAGTTTTTTTTTACTTATTTTTGTGAATTGATTCATTCTTGGACATTTAACAACAGCTTTTAAGGTTTGCTCAATTAACCAAAGGACCTCCAGCAATAAATCATTCGCGTTATCACTGCAATACGTTGCTTGAGCAGGAAATTAAAAATCATTCGTGGAAAAAAATAACTCTCTCTCTCTGTGTGTTTGGATGTTTCATTAAAACGACCTCGTCCTACAATTAGTCACTGCCACTAATTGCAGAAAAAGTGTCGCAAACATCCGTTCATTCGCTTGTGTGTGTCCAGCCGGAATGTTAAGTAACGACAACTGGCAGTTAGCCATCCTGCGATGATGCAGAACTGAACACATGCACTTGTATTCCAATAGAGTTATACGGCCATTGTGTAGGTATGGAACGTGGGGAAAACAATTTATTACAGCTCAATGCTTCTGTTGTTGCTTTTGCAAACTCCACCAACAGGACTCGTGCAGAATGGTCTTAGACAAAGACGGATAATTATATCCTTGGGTGGGTGAGATAGTGGTGTCACTTTAAAACTATTAATCCAACTCCCATTTGAACTGAAGATAAATGAAACGAGTTGAGGATTTGTGTATCCACAAAATGTATGATGAAGGAAAGTTTTAGCTGATTTCTTTTTTTTATGAATCATGTAATTAATTTGTTTTGACAGTTAACTAGTTGAATTATGGGACTCAAGTTGGGGGCTATCGGTTCTCCCTTACACATATCGTTAACAGGTACACTCCTACTCTCAAGGGTGCACTTTAATTCTTGGAGAGAAAGCAGAGCAATTCGAGTTTACCTGCGTCCGCTAAAAGTATTGAGTCTTCGATTTTAACCCGGGGGGGGGGGGGGGGGGGGGGGAGGTCCTTGCCTCATGTAGCGCGCACAAGTAAAGCTTGACCTTAACCAGAATAAAGTGAAAACTGTGGGCAGCTAGTATCATTAGGGAACTGACCTATGTGCGGGACAGTTCAATACGAGTTTCGTAACTGCAGCGCCACAGGATTCGTTATTCTGTTCGTTATAGAGCAGTTAAGTTGCACGTAGAAAAAGGCCATACGATTATAAATAAACATGCTGTGAACATCCACCCAAATTATTAGACTAACAGCTTGGTGTCAGAGCACTTCTGTCATTTTGGAGATGGCCTTTATGAAGCTTCCTGCTAGACTAATACTACAAAACCTTCTTCTCTAAGCAATGTGACACAAAGTGAACGCAATAAGAAGCACCTATACCTCGAGCTTGTGGGCTAAAATGACACAATAAACATCGATGAAAGGTCTCTGAATGATATAAAAAAAACCTGCTGGCCATAGGCGTCCGCAGGACTTTTTACAGGGGGTGTGGCTGGTCAAACCTTGGACTCAGAAAAAAAATTCAATTAAACAGTCGTACTTGTTAATACGCAGCACAGGCGCCCGGAGAGGGCGGGGCGGCAAGCTTTCGTAGGGAAATTTTGTTTCAGCGTCAAAAGGGGGGTTCACACGATACAACATGCTGTACAACATGTTGGACAACATCCGACGTTGTATCGTCTGAACGAAAGAAATAACCGCTTGACAAGCCGCTTGATGGTTTTCAAAAAATTTTGTTTTTTTTGCTGGCTTGTCAAGCCATACAACCCGTGAGAACAGATGTTGGTGAAACTTCCTTTGTGTTTGCTATTCGGAAAAATTTTTCGTGTGGTGAAGAAGGCGGCAATATCAAATAAAGCATTTCGGGGGAAAAATTTTGAGGGAAAAAACACTCAGAAAAAACTGAAGTTGTACAACATGCTTGATGACGTTGAACGCAAGGCTCCTTTAACTGTTAATTTTTCATCAATTAATGTTGTACCGTGTGAACCCCCCCCCCCCCCCCCCCGAAAAGAATGCTGATTTGATAACCTTCCTTATTCGGCTAGAACACTGTCCTCGTTAGTAAAGGTGTGACTGAACTGTTGTCTTGGAGGGCTCGAATGCAGTCAACTGAATCACTCTACACAGACACAAGTAATTGCTCAAATACTCCACGAAGTGAATGGACATCTTCGACTTGTCTGAGCTCTCGTTTTAGGTTTTTGTTTTTCGAAGGTACTATCCGATGAAGTACTCAGATCTCAGACGCAAGTACTGGTCCATTGTACGACCATGCGAACACCTTACTTTAGAGCTTTAGCAATGAAGACCGTCGGCCCCAGAAACTTGCTGCTTGTGAAATTGTTTTAGGATACTATAAAGTCAATACACTGTAAATTTAAGTATTGCTGCACCTGGTCAGACATAAAAATCTAGAGCTTACGCGCCACCGAGCACTGATAAACCCGTCGATGGATTGCCTACTAAGTCTTCTTAAAAAACAGTCTGAGATTGTCCATCAGTAGTTGTTGCTGTGAGAGCGTTTATGTAGCCTTTTCAAACATTGCCATATCAGAAGGTGAAGGTATAAAGTTTGTCTTTCTTTCAATCCTTCCTTTCAATCAATTAAGGTGGCGCTACAGTCCGGGGTGTATGCGTTGGGCCTAAACCAACAAGGTCCGCCAGCTTTGTCTCCAGCTAAGCCGTCTCCAGTTTCGCACGCGAAGTTGGCTGAGGTCCCTCTTTCCACTTGCGTGTGACACCTGAGTCTCGATGCTCTTCTGCTGGTCCCTGTGAAGTGTATTTGAAAATTTTCCGGGCCGGGGTGCTCGTGTCCATCCGGTCTAGATCACCCAGCCGTTGTATTTTACTCTTTTGGCTAATTTGGGGTCGCTGCACAGCTCGTACAGTTCGACTTTATATCTCCTCCTCTACTAAGCAGACGGTACCAAAAATCGTCCGAAGAATTTCCCTCTCGAAGCAGCCTTACACGCGTTTTCATCCGCTTTTAACAGAGTCCATGCCTCTGCATGCACTGTAAAGCTGAACTGGGATAATGAGGGTTTTCTAAATGTTAAGTGTCCATTTATAAGACCCTCATCATGCTCGAGATTGGGCTTTTATACTGAATTGCCTTCTTAGCCAGGAGTTATTCTTCGTTTGATTTCAGCGGTATGGAATTTATAGCGGAACCCATAACTTTGAACCTATGACTTCAAAGTTACAACTGTCTATGGTGATGTTCTGTCTAATAGCGTTTTTCATTGAAGAAAAGATTTGCTCTTTCTGTCAAAAGATTTGATCTTTTTCGATTTTGCATGTTTCATTGAAAATAAAAGAGCAATTATGGATCAATTCTCAATACGAAAGATGCGATCTCCCGAACTTGGCCGGAGATTTGATCTGAACTCACTTACATATTGGAATATTTCTACTGTCAAACGCCAAATCGAAGCAATTTTATTTGTTTCGAACTAATGCGCGGACGTGTTTGTGGGTTGCCACGCCGTGTGTGTAATTTATTTTGTCGCTAAACGGGGATGCATGTTTTATTGAAACGAGCAGTTCTCGATTTTGAGAGCAATTCTTTCAAGTTTCAATGAAAAACGCTATGGCTGAACTCATAAACGCCAAGCCGAGGCGTAGCAAAAGCCCTTTTGTGAATCCCGCTTTATACACCCTGCGGACTTAGTTTGAATAATGCCGATTTAGAAGGGTTTGCATAAAATTAATTCGGTATGATGCAAAGCAAATTGTATTGCAAAGCAAAAAATATGATCATAATTAACTTTACCGCACACGATCGTCAGATCCGTCACTCAGCAGGTGAGTTGAGTGATGATGACGTCTGTATGCGGGGTTTCGTTGATGTGCCAACTGCCAGTCTTTTCCCATCTCCCCACCCAACCGGCTTTCGTTTTGTTTTCGTTTTATTATTCTACTGACAACAAACGAAAAATAAACAAAAACGGAATAGCATGATAGATAAGACCAATTTATTGCTGATTGGTATAGCGCTATCGAAGCTGATTCTAGAAAACTAGCAAAGTGCGAGCAGAAGTTTAGTATACTGTTACGTGGCGTGCCGCGATTGTCGTAGAGTTTCTGTTCTTATAAGTATTTTCTCCTTGTCCGTTGTCTTGTTTTTTGGGGAGAAAAATGTCTGCAAATGAGGAAAATAAAGAAGATTTACCAGAACCTAGTACAACTCGGGTTATTTTTAAAGTGTGTTGAGTAGTTTTAAAAAAAGAAAAAAACTTTTCAATGTTATCCTCGGTACTAAATGGAGATTTCGATTCTTTTTAATTGCAGCTAGCAACAAATGGTACATCACACTTCTATTCGCCCTTGCCGGCTGGATTCCCACCTGGACCAGGTGGAGGGCCAACACACTATCATCCAATGACTGGGGGCCATTTGCCACCACAACAGATGTCACACTCGCCACATTCCCCATCGCCGCCAAACAACAACTATCACAAAGACGAACGAACGCAGCGTCAGCATACGAAATTGCTGCGTAAATTGGATCAAAAGCGTGAATTGAGTGAGTACGAGTTGATAAAACTTTTCAATTATTATTTTACTACGTTTACACACAGCTTTAATAAAATATGTTTAGTTTAAGACACTCGTGTTGAGGGGGTGCATTCATTCATGCATGATTTTTAAGCGATTATTTTGTACATGCAGCCATGTTTCAGGACAGACAGGACTATTGCACTTCGCGTGTTTCGTTTGATTTTAAGGTTAGGGGCTTGGATGCATTAGATGCTTTGAACCCATTCGAGCGCTACCCCTCATAGTTCTAAAGTTTCGATGTTCTCTTGCGATGTCAAAACAACCGTGCAAACTCCAAATTTTTCGCTACATGCAATACCTTGGAGCCAGAGCCGACAACTCTGAAAAATTTTAAACATGATGTAAATACATCTTGAATGCTCTGTGCTTTTGGTCGCCCTTTTTAGACCACACATTAGTGTTTAAATCGGTGTCATTACAGGACACTCTTTGATACGAAAGCATGCAGAGGGGCCTGAATTGGTGTTTTAACCTTTTATGGTATCACTTCGCTGTACGTCCGCTTGCACTCGTTGTAGCTTTTGAACGTTAAAGGACAAAATTTTGTACACTCATAAAAGTCGAAATAAAAATAAAACGCTGAAGAGGCAGAGCCCGCTCTTCACCTTCCCTGCAAATGCATCGCGCTCTCGAAAACGATATCTTCGTCTATGAACTTCCTTCTAAAACAATGCAGATAGCCGAACTGAGCTTAACAGGTCAGTTCTCTCAGATCCGATTGCCACTTCAACCTTTTCTTACCTCTTTAAGGGATTATAACTTTCAAAGTTTTAGGTATAAAAGATTGGGAGTTCACTTAATTGTGAACTTATAACCAAATCCACTTTAATAGGTATTTCAAGTGTAGATAGATAGAGTAACGCAACAGCTCCAGGTGAACCAGGGTCAACATCTCAACAATGTATGCTGTGTGTGTTAATTTCTGCACATACCAGGGGACCTACAATTTTTTGCCGAATCCGAACGGCACCTTGAGAAGTTTTTTCAAGACATATGATACTCTCGGAGGGCTTGTCAGACCCTCGCGGAGGTGGGAACCGTGAAAAAGAACAAGTCTTTTTTTTTAGGTGACAATGGCAGGATTTGAACCCAGACCTCTGGCGTAGTAAGCACACACACTAACCACTACGCCACGGCACCCCATTTCAAGTGTAGATTTCATCTTTTGAAGGCATATTTACGTTGAAGTCTTGGTTTGCTTACTTTATGTTACACTACAATCTGGGGGAAGGACCTGGGCCTGAACCAGTGAGCTTCGCCAGCCAGCTCTCTTTCTAGCTATAGCCGTCTTCATTTTTGCACGCGAAATTGGATGACGCTCCTTTCTTCTTGTATGCGCGATCTAAATCTCGGTTCTCCTCTACTGCGCTGTCAATGCGGGGTAGATTTTAGTATATTCCGGGCCGGAAAATTGGTGTCCATCCGCAATAAATGACCAAGCCGTTGTGTTCTGACTCTTCTGTCTAGATCGGTATCGCTGCTAGCAGGAGTCCTCCTCAACTCCCCGTCTAGCAGACGGGACAAAAGATCAACGGAGGGATGATGAGGGTCTTCTAATAAATTGACCTCTTAGTAGCTCTAGGTCACCTCTCGCAAATACATACAAGAGATTTTGCGAGAGGTTCAATTGGACTTTCGTACAGACCGTGGGCGTGGTTTGGATAGCTCCTGTGATGCATATTCACTGTAGCTTTGTTGAGTCTGTCTTTTACAGTCCGCCGCTTACACCATTTCAACCATAAGAAAATGGTTACTTACTTACTAAAGGTGGCGGTACAGTCCGGGGTAGACCTGGGCCTTAGCCAACAAGCTTCGCCAGCCATTCTGTCTCTAGCTAGCCCTCTCCAGTTTTGCACGCGAAGTTGGCTGAGGTCCCTTTCCACTTGCGTGCGCCACCTGACTCTCGGTGCTCCTCTACTGCGCCGTCCCTGCGAGGTGGATTCAAAGATTTTCCGGGCCGGGGCGTTGGTGTCTATTCGCTCTAGATGACCCAGCCATCATAGACGTTGTACTTTGACTCTTATGGCCAGGTCGGTGTCGCAAAGTGTTTTCATCCGCCTTTGACAGGGTGCATGCTTCTGCACGGTAAAGCAGGACTGGGATGACGAGGGTCTTATACATGGACACTTTAGTTGCTCGTGAGATGGCTTTGCTACTCAATTGTCTTTTTAGCGCCAAGAAACTTTGGCAAGGAGTTATCCTTCGTTTGATATCAGCGCTGGTGTCATTGTCTGAATTGATAGCGGTCCCAAGCTACTTCAAAGTTATAGCTGTCAGTAGTGATGTTTTGTACAAGACTTTGGTATTGGGTGTCTTTTCTTGATGACAGCATATACTTGGTTTTGCCCTCGTTGACTGCAAAACCTATATTCGCCGCTTCCGTCCCAATACACACGAAGGCTTTACGCTTTGTAGTTCGTCTGCGAATGCGAGTAGTTCAACGGATTTTTGAAAGATTGTACCTCTGGTGTTGGCGCGGGAGTTCTGCATAATTCTCTCAAGTATAATGTTAAAGAAGTCACATGACAGCGCGTCGCATTGTGTAAATCCTTTTTTGACATCAAAGGGGTCGGTGAGGTCTTTGCCGACCTTGACGGAACAGCGTGAATTTTCTATCGTCATCCAGCACAGAGTGACGAGTTTGACAGGGATGCCAAAACTAGACTTTGCGCTATATAGCTCGTGTCTATAGATGCTGCCATACGCGGCCTTAAAATCGATGAAAAGGTGGGGTTCGATTTGGAATTGCTGGGTTTTCTCTAAAATGTGTCGCAGTCTGAATATAAGAAAATGGTTTGTCATATCGATATACAGCCCTGCAGGTAGAGCAGGATGGAGCTCCCAAGTTTTACAAAAAAGCTGTTTAGGTCCATAAGATTTTGGGATCAAATGAGTTTGATGTCCAGAGTAAGCCCTAGGATCATTATTTCTCTTTTAATTGCAATAGGAGTGCCCATAATCTTAAGAGTTTTATGCTTATTCAGTCTTCTTCCAATAAAGCGAATTATGTTGGTCTAGTTAGAATTTATGGACAGGACAGGCGTTGACCTCAACACCATTCGCCGCTTATTTTTAGGGTTTTCTGCGTAAGGTCACTTATCGTTTCCTCACGTTTACCTTCTTTTTATAAGAAAGGCTAAATTAGTTTAGTACAGTGATAAAGTCGCCCATAAGTGTAGTGGGGGACTTTATCACTTTAAAAATGCTTCCTTTAGTGCATTTTTATTGCAATTACTTTATTAACCTTAGTTGGCCGTAATAAGCCTGTCTTTAACCATGTTTTTAATTCATTGTATAATGAGAGGATTAGCTCTTCAAAAATTCTAAAAATAGCCAACTGTACCTTTTCCAGCAGCCTAGATTCTTTTTTCACTGACCTGAGTCATGTAGCTCTCTGCCGTTTTTACCAAGAAGAGGGACACTTAGTCGATTATATATTAAAGCTTTTGCTGGTGTAAGAGACTTATGATTTTACTTACTTATTACTGACTTACTAAGACTCAACTTAGACTTACTAGAGTTATAAAGGAATTAGTTAAGCCTTCTTTTAAAAGGCTTTAGCACCACCCATAATGATGATCCCCTTTATTCTATTTTATAGATTCCGCGTTGTCGACTCCGGCTCATTCTCCATCGCCGCGAAAAAATGATCTCAATGGTCATCATCATCGACGAACATCCCGAAATGGTGCCTCTTCTGTTGGTACATCTGAGGACGGTGAAGAGTCATCCAGCGTACCAGAGGACGAAGAGGATACCCAAACTATCATTGAACAACTGTCAGCCATTCAAAAGCCAGAGGTAAAATAGACTTTGTATATTTTACTAAAAACTATATTGATCAAATGCTCCACAGGTAATTGAGATCACTTCTCGATCGGCAAAGATCATTTGGGAAGCTCCAGCTATCACTGACAATCTCATCAATATACGAGACCTTCGCTACAATGTGCTACTAAGCGATCGAGCCAAAGAGTGCAAATACAAGAGCCTCTACAAAGGTGAATCGTTCGATTGTATTGTTCAAGATCTACAACCAGGCCAGGAGTATGTTGTCCGACTGCAGGTAAGTGGAACGAGGCCAATGTACATTGGGAGTATTGCGACAATTTTTTTTTCTCATATTTCAGGTTCACTATGAACAGTTGCAGGGCTCTTTCTCCGAGCCGACCGAGTTCACGACCCCACCGTGTGAGCCTGATCAACCGATGCCACCGAAACTGATCGTTCGCACAAGGAACTCCCTCCATTTGCGTTGGACAGCGCCATACTACAACGGTGCTCACATCCAGCAGTATATCCTCGAGTACGATGAGGGCAAGGGTAACCATTTTGTGGAAGTGGCCAAGACTAAGAGCAAACAGTACATTCTGGCGAAACTAATGCCTTCCACGGTGTATAACTTCCGTTTGGCTGCGGTCAACGAATGCGGACCATCGCTGTACTCTGGTGTGGTGGCCTACAGCACCTCGGACAATCCACCACCGGCTCCAAAAGCGCCCACCTTGCATTCGGCAACACCGACTTCCCTGCGACTCGCTTGGGAGCGGCGTAATCAAGATAGTGAATTCGTCCTACAAATGCTGGATCGTGAATCGGGCCACGGATACTTGAACATGTACAGTGGTCCCGATACGATCTACGAGTGCTGCGACTTGCGTCGCTCCACATCGTACCAATTCCGACTAAGGTCGGACAATGAAGCTGGTTCCTCGCCCTGGTCCTCAGAGGTGGCCTACAAAACGCATCCTGAACGGCCGGGGCGTCCTGGTAAGCCACAGGTCAAAGGCAAAATACACAGCAATTACTTCAAGGCGAAGTGGGATCCGCCCAACGACAGAGGTGGCGCTGAGATCTCGCGGTACTACTTGGAAATCAGTTCTGGGCCCAAATTCGACCGAGTTTATGCCGGCCGTGAGCCAGAGACCGTATGTGATCGCCTTTGCCCAGGCACAACGTACCAAATTCGGGCGTCCTGTGAAGGTCCCGGTGGTATGAGCGGCTATTCAGATGTGTCCTTTGTTACGACCGAGGCTGTAGTACCTGGAGCCCCAGAACCACCACGTTGTGATACCGCACCGAGTCCATATGCGGCTGTGTTGCGTTTCGAGAAACCAGACTATAATGGCGGAGCGCCTGTATTGGAGTTTGAAGTGCAGCTGAATGGCAGCACTCTAATCTACCGCGGCAAGGATTCCTATTGCATCGTAAAGGACCTGACTCCGGGTGAGTCCTATGAAGTGTGTGTGCGCGCAGTGAATCGCATCGGTGCTGGACCATGGTCGGCAACACTGCGATTTACAGCGGCCGCAGCAGCACCGTTCGCTCCCGATGCGCCTGCGATTTTGGTGCGCTCACCTACACACCTGACTGTCTCATGGAAAGAGCCACAAAGCAATGGCGCCGCCATCAACGAGTATCGCCTGGAGAGTTCGACGAGCGCCAACGAGACAAACGATAGCTTTAACATGTGTTACCGCGGTGTAAACACCACGGCTGACATACGCAACCTGTTGCCCTTCACCTTGTACTACTTTAGGGTAAACGCATCCAATGTGGCTGGCAGCAGTCAATGGTCAGCAGTAGTTTCGACCAAGACTCCAGCCGCCATTCCCACAGCGCCACAAATCAAGAGCTACGAGTTCACAGCAAACGAAGTGTCCCTCGTGTGGACCCAGCCCGAGTGCAATGGTTCCGAGATTGTTTCCTACACCATCGAGTACGCCGAGCGATCGATATCGACGGAAGACAGCTCCACCGAGTACACCATTGCCGGCCTATTGCCAGAGACCAACTACAAGTTCCGCGTGCAGGCCATCAACGGCATCGGTGCGGGACCCTTTTCGACTTATGTGAAACTAACGACGTTGCCACCGCCACCCGAGCCACCACAGCTGGAGTGCACCGGTGTGGGTCACAATTTCATCAAACTAAAGTGGGGCGATGGCAAGAATTTGGACTTCACCAAGTTCTACGTAGAGATGTACGTGAATCGAGCAAAAGACTTCCAACAGGTATACAGCGGGACAAATTGCATGTGCAAGGTAAACAAGCTACAGGAGCAGACATCGTATGTGTTCAGGATATGTGCTGGCAACGATCGGGCTGGGGTAGGTGAATACTCCAAGGAGTACACATTCCAGACGACATCCACTTTACCCGGTGCGATTAAATCGCCACGTATTGCCATGGATAGTGGCTGCATGTTTGGCATGAATCCATGTGTGGGCAGTAATGGAGCACCTATTGCATCGACCATGATAACCGGCACCCAAAGTCCATTCGGAATTCCTTTGACTCTGGAGTGGCAAAACAGCAAGAACTCGTTCAGTGATCCCGTGGAGTATGCACTGCAGTATAGCGTGGGCAAGGATGGCGACTACAAGCAGGTGAGTTGGTTTTGATTTTTTTTTTTGCTAAGAGGTGTTGACTGCGTTATAGGTTGGTACCGAAGAAAGCTTATTATGCCCTTATTCAGGATATTGCTTTGTTGTCCAAGAGCTGAGAGCCAAGTGCTCTAATTAAAAGCTCTGAAGGTCGCTGGTAGAAAATCACACAGTGCTGCGGGGTATTGTAAGACCTCGATGGCTTCAAATGGCGCCCGGTGCGAGCATTTTTACATTCTAGATATATCATTCCAAACATATCTCAGTATAAAACAGGGGTGGAATCAGCTTAGGTGATCTGTGATTTTCACATTTTGTGGCAGTCAATGTGATCAAACGAAACAGTCCGTCTGCGTAAGGGGATCACAAAAGTATTGTTCCGAATCGTTGCTTTATTAAGGCTTGTGCTTTAAGAACAGTTTTTTTATAATCATACATTTTATAATCATACAGGCAAAAAACCCAACTAACCAAAAAAGTTGTAAACTCGGCACCAGCTGATTGAGAGCTGTCACAAGAAAATTGCGAAGATCACAGTTTACGCAGACGAATTTTTGTGATTCGTGACATCACTTATCATAGCCGATTCCACCCCGGTCTTTCTCGGCGTGGATTTTCGGAGTACGTTTTTGTTGAAATCTCTTGTATCTGCAACCCCCTGCCATGCACATGATGCGGGCAGGGGGTTGCAGAGTTGGCTATCTCATTATAGTCTGATCAATGCTTCGGCTCTATTGTATGTTGGTCATTTAGGGACATGACGGAAAAAATTTCAGTAAACTTACATTTCAGGGGCAAATTGCGTATTTTTTTGATTCACCGTGGCACACTTTGAGAAGGTAGTGACCGCACTTTAAAGAGGTTTCGCTCCCCATAAGCGCTGTACTGACTATGAATTCTGGACAGACTATTAAATAAAGTTATCTAACAAAGGGCAATTGTCTGATAACAAACGATACTGCCTGTTATAAGTTTTTTTTTATTATTAATTTTTATTGTTATTATTTCATAATATTATTAATATTATTTAATATTAATATTAATATTATTTAATATTATTATTAATATTAATAATATTAATATCAATAATATTAATAATATTAATTAATAATAAAATCATATTATTTAATAATAATAAAAAAATTTATATTTTTTATTATTAATATTATTTTTAATATTAGCTTATTCGCTCATATAAATTCTTATGACGGATTTGATTTTTGATAACTTTCAGATTTATCGAGGACCAGAGACCAAATTCATGATTGAAAATCTCGAACCCGGCACCACCTATTTGTTCCGTGTGTGTCCCATACGTGTGCCGCCCGTCGGCAAGGGCAACGAGCTGCCTGGCCAATTTACCAGTCCCTTCCGTTACACGGTGCCACCATTCATCGACAGCATCGATGGAAATATATTTGCAGCGAGTTCAGCGGCATTGGCGGCTGCAGCAGCGGCCAGCGGCAATCCCTTTGCCACCCATCATGCACACCACTTCAATCATCATCACGCGCATGCGCACTCTCACGCGCACTCACACATTCACAGTCACCATAGTCGCCATATGCAGGCTGCTACAATGCTGGTCGGCGGCAATGGCAGTACAAACCACCTGCACCATCGATCGGCGAGTGCCTCGGCAATTGGCTCGAATGGTCCTCTCGATGGTGGCAGTGCCTTCGGCCTAATACCACTCAGCGCCGATGACTTAGCCAACTTCGATAGTAACTGTGATGAGCTGCTGCTGAAGGGAGCTCTCCACCACCATCATCACCATTTGAATCACAGTCCAGGCGGTGGCCTCTTTGCCGATATGGCCAATAACGGTGCTATTCGACGTATTACAGGTAAACTGAGTGCGCTCTATACAAATCGGAAGCGATTCACCGATCAAGAGAAAGCCGTTATCTTTATGATTTCATTTTTGTTCTTTGCGTTTGTATTTGCCGCTCTAGTGAAAATGCTTATGAGATAAAAAAAAAAAAAAACAAAACAAGAAAATAATCAAACAAAAAAAAACACGGGTTAACGTTTTAAGAAAAAGAGAGAAATAGCGGAGAGTGTGTGAGTGAGATGACAAAAGTAAAATTGAGAGGTTTAGGGTAATGTAGTATAAAATAAGGATGACTATACTTTTCTCAATTTCCACATTATCTTAGCCTTGTCATAATTTGTGTTAGGCAACCCGCATTCCCCCTTCCTCCTTAAATGTGTGTGCCCTTTTTCTATGCTCGCTGGCTTTATTTTGTCCCACTTCCATTAGAATATTAAATTTACAATGAGAATAAAAAAAATATATTAAATATATGTATACATATGAAAATATATAGAGAATAAAGGAATTTATGTAATGTGCATTATTAAGGGGTTTGAGGTATATATACACACTTACGTAAAAAATACGATAAAACCTTCTTGTTCTTTATTTTTAAAACTATCAATTTTCTTTTATAAGTTTGCTTAGTTTATTGCGACCTTTGTGTTTTCTTCGTCTTCTTCTCTTGCTCAAAACACTATAGAAAGTTTTTTTTCATATAGTTTCTTAACTTTTAAATCTCCTAAAAGTAAACATAATTAAAATATGGTTTTTGACTATACTATAGTAAAAATTTAAAAGAGAAAGAAAAGTGCAAGAATACAAGAGAGTAAACAATGCTTAGGAAAAATTTAAACTTATTAAACAACAAAACAACATATAATGTTAAAGAGAACTGTCCTAAATGTTAAATAGTTATTATTATAAATTAAAATTAAATTCAATTATATATAAAACTAATAATTAATAATGCAAAAAGGAAAACTTAAAAAAAAATAAAATAATAATAAATCAAAACAAAATACAACAGAAAAAAATACATAAGTCTATATATTTGTCGTCCCAAATTTGAATTGTATTTTACTGTTTACATGTGCTACAACGTAAAAGTATATAAGAGAAACAAAAAGTTAAAAACAAACAAAAAAAATACTAACGAATATAATAATTGAATATTAATGCTGAAGAGTTATCAATTTAATCCATGACAGAATTGTTGTATTTTGTTATTATTAGTAAATTATATACCTTTTGTGTGCAGTTAATAATAATTATTATTGTCGGGATATGAAGCATAAGGATTGTGGTTTCAATAGAACTTTATTTATTTAATCTACAAGTCTATTGCTTGATTGTTTTAATTTTGATTTATGCAAATATGTTTGACAAATATGTTTAAGAAAGCACGATACACAACCAGCACCAACTAAAATTTGAAGTTAAGCATCTTGCTGTGCCAGAAACAGATGTAGCTGAAAAGCGGTTCTACTTCACGAATGAAATATTAATATTTTACGCCAAGCTATTTTTAGACTGCTGTCACTTGTCAAATGTTGAAGTTTCATGTTGGTGTGATACCAATCCAATGTTCTGTTATTTATGGTTCTGGCTGTTGGTAAAACTGTTAAAATTCATGAAGACTGGGGAAAAAAAATTAGAATGGCTATTTTCAAGCGCACATAAATAACCGCCCATGCCATAACCAGCGGGCACAACTAATACAATGCCTCCAGCGGACACTAGTTCGTGGTGAATGTGAATCTCCTACTAATCTCTCTTAAATCTCGAGATCTATCATACACATTTCAATCCTCGCGGCAAGCGATGAAGAATAAATTCCCTCATAAAACCGATTCAACGTTTTCACACACCTCTTTATGCCACATTTAATCCTATTGACTGTCACAAATACGTTTCCTTGTTTCCGCAATTCTATTGTCGCTCCTGTGAAGTGTCTTGGCGAAAAATTACCAAAAAGAGTGCTCTTGTCAAATAAACCCTTTTTTTGTCCGGTGGAGACACTTCGGGATTTATTTTTGACCATCTCCAGCTGATCGAATTCTATGGCCTCTGGAGGAAAAAAAAATACTGTTGGTTCTTTAAATGTCTTTTATTTGTCGGTCCTGTGTTTATGTCCTGTAGATCATTCACAGATTTTTCGTTTCGAGACTCAAACTAAATTTCTGGCATTACCTCAATTTCGTACACTCATATCGAAATAAATAAGAATGAGATTAAATGCAGGAGTAAGATCATAGATTCATTTAGTTTAGTGACGACAAAACACAACAAAGTAAGTCTGACTTCACAACATGACTTCTGTCAAGGGTATTAGAAAAAAGAAGTCGATTGCTTCCCACTTTTGGGCACAATTTCACTGATCTTGGTTTTGCCTGAATTGATCTACTGATGTTCCATTTTTCGAAAAGCTAAACTCACGGAAAATTTTATGCACCTTTTACTAAAAGTAACTTCACAAAATCGCGAAATATTAAGGAAATATTTTTCTTTTAAATCACAACATATTTCAGAAGGGACCACCCTGTTTGCTCGGAGAGTCATTGGAGATTTTTATCGTTGCAGATTATTGTTTTCTAAATGTTGGTTTCCATCATATTTATCGGGGTAGATCTATTTGCGAAACATCAAATAGTTGCAAAACCTAATCGTAGACTGATTCAAAATCCTTGACATCACTCAAAACCTAAAATTAAATATGAAGCAGCATCGGTTTCCAAACGCCGAATTTTCTAAAAGCAAAAGCTTTTTTCAGGCAAGGACGCATAAGGAAAACAAAAACCCAAGCGAAACCTCGTGATGTGTGAACGTATCGAAGAGATTTTAAGTTTTCTTTGATTTTCAAGGTTTTAAATAAAATCACAGTTTTTTAATTAAAAAACAAAAATTACGCAAATTAAATGATAAATATGGCTGATTTACTCAATTGTCATCGATTTGACACCTCACAGTTTTGCCCAATGAAATTTTTCGGGCTAAATTTCGTAGGTAGAAGCAATTTCAAGCTGTCATTTTAGTACTTTTTTCCTCTAAAAAAGACTTTAAAAAAGCACGGATTGTAGGCCCTAATCTTTGGGTTAGTCTCTTAGTCTCACAGAAGGTATCAAAAAATGGTTCTAAACCTGAAATCTCCATATGTTTATAAATAGTAACATCAACAAGCCTGTTCATCATGAAATTCAAAATTTCTTCATTCATTTTAACTGTTCATACTGGAATTTCAGCATTTCAAATGACAGCCAAATTTTCAAACGCCTGCCAGTAAAAGCAAAAATGGTTGCAACGACCAACCGGTTGGTTTATCACAGTTTACAAAACTAAGCATCTTTTCACAGTTGCTTTTATTTCTCTTTTGCCACCATTCTAAAAACCCAACAAAATGCACGAAATAGAGATCCATTCGATAAACCCAGCCCAGCAAACCTCAAAAACTCTGTCCAATCCCGAAAATTTAAATGAAAATGCGTGAATTTAAGAGAAATTTCGTAAGAAGCTGCCTCGCTTGTCAGCATTTACTTTGTGTTATGTTCCAATGAAGATTGGATTTTAGTGCAGAGTTAAACCCAACTTAAACTAAGACGGGGAAACATTTTGTATGGAAGCGAACTCGATTTTGAGAGCAGTTCTTTCAAGTTTTAATGAAAACGGTATAAACGTTGATTCAGGGCGTTGATTCAGGGCTGAAAATCTTCTTACCTATTACATATGGCACTGGAAACAATGTTCGTAACCGAAATTTTTGGCTGGGAGCACAACCTTTAGTGTCAAGCGTCTACTCTTAGTCTATATTTGTCAAAATATTCACATGCAACTGGCACAAGAATAAAAACTTGTTAGAAAAGCAGCGCCATTCCTTGAAACCGTTTTGTTTTTAACTTATTTTGCAATAAAATTATTTTATATACATGTACATGTTTTTATATTTATTTATTTATGTAGAACATTCTCAACAAAAAAGAAAACATTTATGTGCAATATAATTGGCTGAATCCATTTATTGCTTTTTGTAGTACCTGACACACGATTGAAAAATATATACACAAACGAAATAAATATTTATGTTCCCTTCCAACTTGCTTGTTTTATCAGCTTGAAAAGAGAAGTGAAAATCTTTCTAGTATTAAACGAATAAATAAACTTTCAAAACAAATACATTCCATAAGGAAAGGAAATCAGAATACTGTGCAACGAATTTAAATTTTTTTATTATGCAACTTCAACTTAATCTAGGTAAATTTTAACGACCGACCACAATCCAATTGCTAATTGTTGAATAATTGAAAAGAATATAACAATATGTCTTTTTTGTTTTTTAAATTTTTATTTGCAATATTAAGAACAACTGGGGAAAGCTATGCAATATATTTAAAATAAAAATATGAATACTATGTGTAATACATGTTTAAACAAGAAACTATGGGTACATATAAAAACATTTTGTATTTGTTTTGTTTTATTTTACAACCCATACTTTTGTTTTATTCGTTTATTTTCCAAACCTTATTGTATGTAGTTTAATAATATTCAAAGAAAAGCAAAAACCCTATATGCATATAAAAATCAATTAAATCTAAAAAAAAAATCAATTATTTTTTAATGAAAATAAAATGCTTTAATACATTTTTATGAAACACAAACCTAATAATAAGAAAAAGCAAAAAACCAACCGAAAACAGAGCAAAAACAAGTATTAATCTCTAAAATAAAAGGCTTGAAACAATTTACATAAACTTAACTTAAATCAAAAGCAAAAACATAACTTTTTTATAAACATAACAATTATTAATGTTTTGTTTCTTTTTTATATATTCTTCTCTTTTTCCATTACTCTCATCGTGAAACTGAACTTTTTATAATATTACTTAAAATAACATACATAAAATATAAAAATGTTTTTAACAATAACGAAAAAAAAACTATCATTCCACAAAATATAATTATAAATAAAATAACAAAACTATTCCGAATTTTTATAAAATATACCTAATATTATTTCTTTTTTTACATAAACAAAATATGTTCTCCCTTTTTGTAATCACATGTTAACCTATTATATTTATACTTTATATCTGTACAATTAATATAAATATACTTATATATTTAAGCATAATAAAAAAATGTGAAAAATACATAAATAAAAAGCATTGCTTTGTTTTTCTTTATATATTTTATTTTGCAAATAAATATTATGAAAAAATAAAATTGAGAAAAAAATCAAATATTTGCCTGCTGTCTATTTTTATTGAAAAAAAGGAATAATTTATAAATATATAAATAAACTATAAAAGATAAATCCCTATCATTATAAATGTTATGTTATTCTTCTTTTTGTAAATAATTATTAAGAAAAAAAAAAACATTATGAAAATGAATAAAAAATAAAAATCTTAGAAAAAAAAAACTAAACAAAAAAATCATATATATATTTTTAATAATCATTTATATACAATTAAAAGAAAACAAAAAAATATATATGGACAAGATATATATTATTATTACTATATGAAAATAAAAAACAAATTTATATATATTATTAAATGATGAATAAATAAATGTTATATACATATTAAAATAAATAAAATGAAAGTATATATTAATTCAAAGTGCTGTTCTTCTTTACCCAAGTGGTCTGATGGGCTATTGTTCACACAAACGAAACAACTCCAGTTGACTCGAATATCTAGCTTAAACTAAAGTTAACACACTCCCAAGTAAAAACACGTGACATCTTATCTCAAAACGAACCGTACACAACTCATTTGGGGCGAAAGGGTAGCAGCAATAAAAATGTGCTGTTAATAATAACAAACTAATAAGAGCATTGAATTTTGAAAAACCTTGTAACGTAAAAATTAGAAAAAGTTACTTACACTCCATGTGCCAATTATAAGTTGGTGCCGTTGTCGCCCTCATTTTGGCTGAGCGCTGCCTCCCTCCGCCCCCATAATGGATAGCGTCACCATTGCATGCCGAGCAGGACATTCCTACCAGCGCTAGCATGATGACATCCCTCAGGCCTAGCTCCAAGGGTGCCCTGGGTTACCAGGATCAGCACATAACCGAGGCTTCTTCTTTCTTCTCTTCGTGGTAAAAGGGTTGCATTTTATACCTAGCTTGCACCCACTTGTCAGGTTGCTATATGATAGGCCATTCAGCACATATCACCACATATCCGAGGCTTCTTCTTTCATCTCTTAATGGTGGGCGGAGTGTACCCTGCCCATAAATGGAGTCTTATTAAAACAGGTACAGAAGTTCAAGTATCTCGGGGCCCTTTTCACGAAAGATGGAAGGAGATCTACTGAATTATCCTGTAGGATTGACCAAGCTGAAGCAAAAGTAAAGGAACTGCGCCAGCTGGTCATCAGGAAAGCAAAGCTTGGAGTGAAAGCAAGGATCTCAGTTTTTAATTCAGTTTTTGAATGAATTAAAATCGCGGGTACAGACTGCCGAAATGTGATTTCTGAGGTGCGTTGCTGGTGTAACTCTTAGGGATAGAGTAAAAAACGTCAGTATTCGCGGGAATCTTAATGTTGAGCAGCTACTTCTCCTAGTGAAACGATCAATTCTTCGATGGTTTGGATATGTTGCTCGCATGCCCCCCCGGCAGACTTCCAAGACAGATTATGTTAGCCGAGGTGCGTGTCGCCCGCCTGTTAGGTCAAGAAGCAGGTAGTGGGATCAGGTAAAGAACATCTCCGACACCCGTTTGGGGATTGCGCCTGTCATTATTTTCGTGTAACTGTAGTTACACCTGCACTTATGCTTCTTGCACTTTTGCATTGCATTTTTGATGCCCGAGTCTGTTTATACCCCACCCAGGGTATATTCATTTGAATGCATGGTTTGTAACACAGTGAAATAATCATCATAGACAGGTGAATCGATTAAGCCATGTCCGTCCGTCCTGTATGTGTGAAGGTTGTAAATAGGTCTAGAGAGCTGAAACTTGAGACAAAGTGTGAAAATTGGCTAAATCCGCCAACAGCCACACCCACTACTGTCTTCAATGTGAGACAGACTCTATTTCACAATTTCTTTCAAAACGCCTTTTGGTCAAGTTAGACAAGGCGTAGGAGCTCAGATTTTAGTACAGAGCCGTACTGGCCCAAAACCTATGAGAAGGCAAAAATTGGACCGCCCACAATATCGACCGCGGCCACTTTTAACATGTTAGATCTTTAAAAACCCGATTTCTCCGAAACATCACACCAAACCGAAAAAAAACATTATGCTAAGTTTGTTACATACAAAGTTTTGAGCTCAGCCCACTTTTAGGGGAAATTTTAAGAGAAACCCTATATTTGGGGGCGTTACCAATACAAAAATATACGAATTCGGGCCAAAGAGCTTTTAGTTTGGTGCTACACGGTATCAGGGTCGGGTATACAGGGTGTTTCCTAATTCGATGTCAATACTTTGGGATATGATTCTTGGGTTTAATTGAAGAAAAAAATCGTTCTACAGTATGGGCCTATCTCTAATTTTGATATCATTTATTGGGAATTTAAGAAAACACCTTCTTTGAGGTACCTTGACCCATACTAACACAAATATCTCCGTTAATACTTACAACCATAACTTAGTTTAGGATTTAGCTTTTAGAAGAAATAGTGCTTCTTGTAACGATGTTAAAATAAAATTGACGGCTGTTTTAACTTTCGAGATATTTGCTCTTAAATCGGATCCTTTTTCCCTGCCTATTACATTTTTTTGACTTTCAAGTCACTTTTTTGCAAAAAATATGTTATAAACATATCGGAAAATTTTTTATTCTTTTGTATCTAGCAATACTTAACAAAAATTGCTGCAACAAGGTACCTGAAAAACGCACAGATTTTACGATACTTGGGAATAGCCGTAGCAGGGAAAATTAAGAATAAGTCAATTTATAGTTTCCAATTCCCATTATTCGGAATAAAAATGCTGTCTTTGGTTTATAATATTTTTTTTTTTATTAATGTGACCAAGCAATCAAATCAGGTGCTCAAAGTGTCCCCCTAAATTTTGTATGCATGCTAGAGCCCGTTTTTGGATGCGCTGTCGACGTTTATTGAAGCTAACTGCTGACTCACTTGTGACGAGGCTTGGAGAATACGTTCTTCTAAATAATTTAAAGTTGGTATTTCGGTAGAGTAAACAAGTTCTTTCATTCTCCCCCATGCAAAGAAATCCATAATAGTAAGGTACGGAGATCTTGCAGGCCAGTGAACTGGTCCATTTCTTCCTTTTCAACGAGCACCGTACTTTTCGTCTAGCCAATTCATAACTATGCGACCGTAGTGGGCTGGGGCTCCATCGTGTTGAAAATATGACAAAGATCGTTGAGTAAGTAGAACATCCTCCAATAGATCTGTTAAATCATTGCGCAAAAACTCCAGATAGTTTGTAGAATTTAGTATGCGAGCCAGTTTGAAGGGACCGATTAAGTTGTTTCCAATTACACCTACCCACAATTTGACGTAAATTTGTGTTGAAATGATGACTCTCTCCTTGTGCCTGGGTTTTCCTCAGCCGATATGTGTAGATTGTGAAAATTTGTAATCCCATCCCTTGTGAATTGAGATTCGTCCGTCCAAGGGATTCTGCTAATAAAACCGTTGTCATTGGAGCTCCGCTCTAACAACCAGTTGCAAAACTCAAGTCTCGGCTCCAAATCATTCGGAAGCAGTTCCTGCACAGGTGTATGGTGGTATGGATACAAATTTTCCTTATGCACGAGACGAAAAATTTTATGTGTCGAAACGTTGAATCGCAAAAATAAGCGCCTGATGCTGATTGATGGATCATTTGTAACAGCTTCCAGTATTCTTTCATTAACCGCAACTCTTCCTGGTGAAGCTCCTGCGTAAGGTCGTCTTGTTGAAACAGATCCCGTGTCCCGAAGCCTTCGTAACGAATTTCTAAATACACGGGGATAAGTTAGGATAGAGCTGATGGTATCTTTGCCGTGCTCTCCTAGCACATTCCGTTGCACATCCCATAAACGTAGATAGTATCCGCGTATTCTTCGTTTGTAAGGGATGCCATTTTAAGTAGGGTTTCTAAACAACTGTTGTGTAACCTCGGCTTCAAAAATTAAACTGATGGTGATGGATTTAATTTTGTTTTCTGACCTTTTATACAATTTTCGTTAGGTAAATTTTCAAACTAGGCGCCCATCCCAAACTTAATCGTTTTTGAGATTTAACAGAAAAACGGTAAAGGAATTACGGTTTTATCAGATCGTTTAATAAAAATGCATTCTCTAAAAGCCTACGTAAATTATAAATACCTAGTCTAAAAATCGTTCTTATTGTCAACTGCGGTTAAAAAATTAGGTAACAAATCATTTTTCCAACTTATATCTACCTCGGCTTCGTGAAAATAATTTTTGTTAATTTTACCTGCTACGGCTTTTCCCAAGTATCGTAAAATCTGTTGCAGCAATTTTTGTTAAGTATTGTTAGATTCACCAGAAAAAAAAATTTACCGGTATGTTTATAACACATTTTTTGCAAAGATGTGACTCCAAAGTCAAAAAAACGTCATGGGCAGGGAAAAAGGATCCGACTTAAGAGCAAATATCTCAAAAAATAAAAAAGCCATTAATTTTATTTGAACATTGTTAAAAGAAGTATTATTTCTTTCTTCTAAAATTTAGATCCTAAATAAAGTTCCTGTTGTAAGTATTAGCGAAGATATTTGTGTTTAATATAAATGTAAGCCCAATAAATGATATCAAAATTAGAGATAGGCCCATACTGTCTCTTCCCCAAATCTGCGCGAAAGTCCACTAGGGTAACGTAGTATATTGCGTGTTGAGTATGGTAGTTCCTTCTTCGTTCTCCTTATTAAAATGTATAACCCTATTCTCCTTCTGAGGATAGAGTTAAATGTCATGGATCACTGAATGCTCTCTTTTCGGTTCGGCTTTGAATTCTACCCTTTATTTCGTAGTGGGGCGAATTGGTTCGAATTCTTGTGTGAGAGGAATGCAGCTGGGGTTCAATAACGGCAAGCATGCCCAGCAAAGAGCTGAGCGTGGCTTGAAACGCCATGCCCAATAACCACTGCACCGGTGTGAGAGGATTGGATGAATGTGTGCGTGAATGAGTCATCGTTTGTTTGTGAAAAACCCAAGCCAAGCTTGGGTGAATCACTTCTGGTTGACCTAGCAAGTTTGGAAGAAGTTTGAAGAAAAGAGAGCTGGAGGTTTTGAGAAAAAGGACATAGAAATTTTGGGAAAAAGATCCAGAGGAAATACATACTAAGGAAGCAAAAAGATCCAGGAAAAAGGACGCAGTAATTGAAAGGAAAAGGAAAAAGGAACGAGAAGGAGAAAGAGGAAAAGCTAAGTAGTGTTTTATGATTGCGTTTGTGTTTTGTAAGGAAAAATTGGTGGCTGGTAGACTTTCGTTTCGAGAAAATCCCTTAGAAAAGACGGGACGCGCGACCCTTTTAGTTTTCACCTTTTGCACTCGGGACGTGTTAATATAGTGAGCCATTCTCTTCGTGCGGCGATATTGATAAAATTGTTTACCTTTTCATTTTATTTCATTCGGCCATTTCCTTGTTTGTGTTGCTTCTCTTTGTTTGTGATACCAATCTGTTCGAGTAATTCTTGCTGTGATTCATTGGCCAATTCTTTAAACTTAACTCCTTTTAATAAATCGCCTTCGTTCATCTCTGAACGTTTATAACGACCTAAAACACTTGTGTTATTCTTATATAGAATCATTTTCAGATACCTACAGTTTTGTTGTTTTACTTATAAAACAGCTGGCGCCCATTTAAATCCACGTACAAAAATCATTACGCATCTTATCTCGCGTATCAATACCCAATCGGGACCCACCCCCTTGCTGAGCAGTCGGGACGCACAGCAACAACTTGCTGTGTTGTTGCACTTTTTCGCCGCTAGCCTGTTAGTCAAATTGTTTACATCCGCGAGCGCATCGTCGGCGCAACCTCCGTATATTTATTATTTAACTCGGGAAAAAGTGTAACAATATCCCAAAGTATTGGCATCGAATTAGGAAACACCCTGTATAATAGAAGTTTGTTACAGAAGAACTCTTGCACTTACTCACTTGTTTTATTCGCACATCCAATTTGAACTGACATGAAGACTCCAGCGTAGCCAAATCTCTGATGCGCTGGCTATCTTCCAATTGGTACCCGGCTGGTCTTGCTGCAACCCCACTGCCACCCGCTTTTATTGTCAGGGCGAATGCTAGATGCCAACTTGCAACTGCTGTAGCGTCCACCTCTTGTCCGGATCTTAGCCAAGGTGCACTTGTGGTCATCGCCAAACCTCAACGTTTTTCTGAGCGCCAGCATTTGAATTTTTTGTCCCCTTCTTCTTATACTTGTTTAGGCACGAGATCATGATCTGAATTGAAGGATCAAAACACTACCACTCTATCATGAAGGATCATAACTCTGCTGCCTTCGTTGCATTTGTGCGATCCATGAACTTGTAGGCCTTCCTCTCTTTCGCGATTTTGTTGGAATGTTGATTGACATTGCCTTTTGCGAGGATTTTAGGATTTCTCCTTTGAACAATACCAACTGAGCCGGTCGTGGTCCATTTTTATGAAAACATGTTCTTATAATTGAGGGCTTCCTCGGAACTTCGTGCTTCTTTTTCTTGTCATTTAGTTAAGCAAATTTACTGAGGCAATATCCATTTTTATATACCTGTAGTGTAGTACGTGGTCTGCGTCCACCGAGCAAGTGCGTCATGATAGTTTTCGTTGGGCACTGTTCTTAGGGTTCATTCTTAGACCACAAGAGTAAATTTTTGTCAAATGAGAGTACGTGCGTCGGTGCATGTTCTCTCCTAATGGTCTTTTCTATTTCTATACTATTCTATAGAAGGTCGGTCTATATACATATATATATAGAAGATAGGTCTATATCTATACTATTTGTGAATAGTATATTAAAGGACGTACTATCTCTAATCTCTAAGTTAAAATTCCTAACCAGTCCCACGCGAGTTTTCCTTGCACCTCACAGTCTCGAACGTGGCACGAGTTTGCCCGCCCACCCGTTTCAAATTTGTTTATTCGAGCAAATACCAACTGCCTTGCCGATGATTGTCAAAATGGCCACTTTGGCAGATTCTTAAACTTTCCCACGAAATCCTATTAAAACCGAAGTACGTCCCACGTTGGGCGCCATCATTGCGTATCCTGTCCATACGTCCGTATCATGTCTAAATGTCTCCGTCCGCAGATCATGTTTGACATTGGAGTAAGTTTGTTTCGCAAGGGAATGACAAACTCCCCGACCGTAGAGTTTTCCAATAGTTGGTTCAGATTCGGCAAAATAAAACGTTTTGCAAAAGCTGTCAGCCGATGTTCTTTAGCTGAAAGGGGTGAAAAAGGGTGAAAAACATAGATTCTATTTTTGAACTACTCTATTTCGATTAAGCCGAGAATAGTCGATACCATTCGGGCCCAATTTTTGGCATTTCACATCACTCTTATCGCTATTTCGCCGATTTGTCTTTGCATTACTGACTGATATTATCTTAATGGCTTCAAAAGTCTGAGGCTTCTTCACATAGACTTGCAAGGCCAGGCCATCGTATTCACTGGTGGTGCACCTCAATTGAGCAACTTTCCGCCTGTCCTTAACCTATTTTTAACCTTGCAGTTATAGGTCTGCTGTCAGATGTGGACATTGTAAGTAAGTAAATATCTGTAACAAGTAAGTAAATATCTGATAGTCACTCTGATCACAGCTTTTTTTATGTTGAATAAGACCATGGCTTTTCCTTATCTTCAGCAATAAGTATTTGATTAATAAAACAAACGTTTTACCAATAAATGTTTGTCTGTATTCAGATAATATAATCGATTTCCTTTTAATTATAAAGTATATAAAGACCATTTACTTATGTTTTCATTATTTTAGTTATTTTTGTTTTTTTACAAAAAGAAGCGCGAAGACGAAACTATACAACAGATTGTTTGAATAAATATTTGAAATTTCTAATAACAAAATAAGCGAAAAGAAAAACCCTTATAAACTATTTTATTAATCTGAACATTATTATAACGCACGTTTTTTGTCGGAAACGGATTCGTAAAAAAACAGATGGAGAAGCGTAAACTTAGAATGGTATTCCCAATATTATGTGGACTCTCAGTCGAATTGTCATGAAAACACGTATCTCACACAATAGAAAAGTATTTAAAATGGCTTTACGCACGAATAATTATTATAATAATAATTGTTGCAATAAAAAAAGAAACAAAATTAAAGTTATTGACGCGCACTCGAACGTAACTACTCTATATCATACGAACAGCAGATAAGCGCTCTCTCAGAGACCCGTATGGCTGGTCTGTAATTGTTCTATAGATATTGACAACTGTTCCAGTCGCTGCACCAGTTGCAGCATGTTCTCCTGCGCTTTGGCTGCATTCAAATCGGTGCCGCTGTCCAGCGAATCTTCTTCAGCGGCAGCCAGTTCGAAATGCAATTTGGCTAGGCTCTCTTGTTGTTCGCGGATTTTCGTCATCTGGTCCATGGTGCAACCGGAACCTGTGGAAAAATACAAAAGGGCTCGTGACACTAATCTTTTGTTTGGGCTTCAGTGCAGAACTTACCGAACGCCTTCAACTTCCCCGAATGGAAGTCATCGAGAAGACCGAGCAGTGCGCGTTCCATGTGTTTCACGTCCGGAACTTCTGAGACAAAAGAATGATGCTTAATTGGCCGATCATCAAATTTGTCGCTATTGTTTAGGGCCGGAGCTATGACAACACTACTGCCGCTAGCGGCGTCGTTCTCACCAATCTCTAAATTATTTTACAGAGTGTCAACGTTCAGTGGTGGTGTTTCGGGTTTGAGTGTTCGTTGTGGCGTTCGTTACAACAGTTCGTGTTTGTGTGTTAGGTGTCAGGGTGCGAGGGACATCGACGAAGAGTTGATTTGGTGTCGTTGATGGTGGTGTGCGACAGCAGCAGCGGCGGTGAATCAATTCGAATTACAAAATTAAAAAAAAAAATGAAAATAAAGAAAAAAAAAAACAACAAAAATAAAACAAAACGAACAAGAAATCAAAGCACAGAGAATGAGAGAAGAGAGCTGATTTCAAAAGAATTAGATAATGAATATATGAAGCAACAGTCCGGGGGTGGTGGACATTGAAATTAACACTCAACCGACAGGGGTTAGCGTGCCTTTTCGTTGACCAAGGTGTGTACACTGAGATTGTCGATGTGTTCCTCCACGCAACAACGGTCAGTAGTACTTAAATTTTCCATATGAGCAGGCGAATTATACAAAGTTGCGGACCATAACAGATAGGCGATAAAATGGACAGCGGTATCATAACCACACACCGGCCACCAACCAACCAATCCAATTAGAAGTCCAAAAAGACGGTGCAAAAGAAAGCCAACATTCCGAGTCTTAGGTAACCACCATATGTTCTGGCCAAATGTCACATTGGGTTGAGTGACGATGATGTCGTGTGTATGCTAATAAAAGCTGCGAAAATGGGTGTGCGACGGTAGGTGCCTGCTTCTCTGACTTCGATACGGCTGGGAAATGTGATTCAAATTGGGAACAGGGTGAGAGTTTTCACATATTAAATTGTAATACCCTCTTACCTTGTTTGTTTGAAAGACTTAAGCCACATTTGGTCATACACAGTTTCTAATTGTGAATCACAGGTCGAAGAATAGCAATTACCTTGCTATGTGGTTAGGGCTGGGTACGTCAATGGTATCAACAATTGCTGTGTGTTAACGTGATTAAAGCCAGTAGACTCACTTTGTCGAAGCAAAAATTTATCCAACAAAAAAAATGCTGCCTATTAAGTAGTATATCCCTCTCTCGAGTAACTAAAGTGCATATTCCTTAAGAACCTCATCATTTAGTCCTGATTTCTAGCGCAGAGACACAAACTTTGTCAAAGGCGGACTAGGGTGATTTTTTGGTCAGGTCTGTCGAATTGTACAGCGGCAATCCGACCCAGAAGAGCCAGAGTACAATGACTGCGGTGCCTGGGTTATCAAGAGGGGATGAACAGCATTGCTCAAGGGTGAACGAATGTGCATTCGATTATATCCTTCGAAATAACGCTTGAGGGCGATTTGCAATTGGCTATTTTTATGGAACAATTTTTGTTTAAAAAATAGCAATAAGACAGTAATAGGCAAGAGACATACCGTCGATGTTGAGGTGGGTCGATTGACTTTGCAATATTTGTTGTCTTCAATTAATTTTATCGCGCGTTATTGGATTCGATGTCGAAGCACCCGGCCCGACATAAGTATTGTATTGCAGCACAGGACCAATGTAGAATAGCTTAAATATTTCTTAAATCTCGTGGGGAAACATTGGCAACGTTATATATGTCGTCATTCCAACAAAGATTTTGGCACATTTCAACACATACCGAGAAAGGAGAGCTTCGTTTTGATAAATAACGGCTGGGTGTTTCGGCCTTCTTTTAATGACAGAATACAGCATTGAGTTTTGGAGGCAATTCAAGTATGCTTCCAAGGTCAAAGGCTAATGATTTTGACGTACATTATGTGTCCATGCGATACTAAACCGCAATTCTGTGTTGCCGCGATTTATATAAATCCATCCAATAAATCCTGACATTTTCCATACAAATTAAAATCTTCACAGAAAGTATTTCAAAATAAATCTCCTCGTAAATCTGATTAACCTGTTTCACATGCCTCTTTTATGACACTTTTAAACCTTTTCGCATACTTTTGACGCAGTTTGAGACTGGAAAAGGGAAACTGAAACTGTCCATGTATGACAGATCTGTTCCACACATGTTTTCTATTTCTATTTTTAATTATAATTTTCAATTTGTTGTCACAACGAAATCGGTTTTTCGCTCCTTGAAAACGACATTGTCACTCTCTTTTGAAAGCCAAAATGACAAGTTAATCTTATAGTTCTCCGGTGGAGAGACTTGAGGATTTATTTCTAATTGTCTCCCGGTAATCGCGGTTTTATGACTGGTGTAGACACTGCCGTTCCAAGTCAAAACTGAGTTTACTGCGATCAGGATGTGAAATGGATAAGTAGTAGCAGACAAAGCATCAATTATGGAGATGACTACAAAGAGAGTCGGAGAAAAAACAGAATTTTGGGGGACCCAGAAATTTATATGGTGAACTGCTGATTTCCAAGTAAGCTTCTATTGAATAAATGGTTCTAAAGGCAATTTCTATTACCTATCGAATAAGAAACTTATCGGTTCCAAGTGCACGCACTTTCGACAAGAGAGTTTGGTATTAAACTCTATCAAATGCTTTTGAAATGCCAAGCTTTACGATTTTGCTTTTACTAATAAAATGCAAGAAATGGCTCCAGTTTTTGGTGAAATATGCCATCAGATTTTCAGTGGAGGTTTCGTCACGAAAGCCGTGTTACCGGTCATTAAGAAGCTTTCGTGATTCAAGATATTTCATAAACTAATGGTTCACCAGCGTCTCCATGACCTTGGAAAGAATGGGCTAGTCGGTAACTGGTCGCGAAGAAGAAAAATCTTTTTGTTTTCAAAAGTATTGATAGGCTTTGAGGACGTTAATTGATGTGCAAGAATAGAAAAATTGATGTGCCAAAATTTTTTTTTGTTTGTTTTCGGGACGGTCTGGGCAAATGCCATTTTCTATTTGCTCGAAAAAAATAAAGGATATATAAAAGCTGACGCAGTGATTTTTCGAGCGTGGAATAAGACTACTTCAGAACTATGGGGGATTGGTTCCGAACTATTGGGGAACGTTCTGATATTTTTAAGAACTCCTGTAACTCTATGAGTACGAAAGTGAAGTTGTTCTATACAGGCGGCGAAGACAACGCACAATCAGGGAGGGTAGAGCTGGCAGTAAAGTAATCAGCAAGCAGATTGGCTTTGTCTAAGAAGCTGACGGCCGCGATGTTATTGGAAATGAGCGTTGCGATGGACGATGAGGCACAATTATTAATGCTTTGACGAAGGGCTATGACGAAGGATGTTGTAGAATTTTTCGCCTCTATTTCTAGTCATGTGAAAATTTAACTCGAAGGATCACTGCATTGGATTATTTACTGACTTGTTTGATTTTCGTATAGGTTTCCTCGTTGGAGTTGTCTTGGTATGATCGAAAACACAACACCTTTAACTTAATGACCTATTTGCAGCTCAAGTCTAACCGTGAGTTCTCCTTTGATTTGATACTATTTTGACTAGGTCGGGAATAAGACCTAGTCAAAACCTATGTTCTTTTGCCATACTGTTTTTTTGGCAGTCAGAACTTTGTTCTTTTTATTACAGAATAAAAAAGACGCAGATATGACCCCATGGCCCGATAAACCTAGAGCCCATAGGACATTGATAACATATTTTTCCAGGTGGGAGTTTACAAACAAGTCAAGAGTGTTGGCGCCATGATTTTGTCCAATGTCAGGAGTTGAGTTAAGTTCTTTAACACAGCAAAAAGCTCAATATACCTTCATACCTTCAGGTGTTATATAACCAGAGTATCGGAGCCGCTTAGAATTGTGTACAATAAAATCACCTGCAATAACAATTTTAGTGTGAGAAAAATGGACAAAAACACTCGAGATAAGTCTGCAAGTTCATCGAACTCATTTAAGGTTGATTCACTGGTTAGACAATGGCTCCTATAAATGAAACAGTATTGAATCAATTGTCGAGCTTTAACCACTTGAAATTGAACTCACATTCAACGCAGGTGTTAATTTGTGTTGGGATTTGGTGGGCAGTATCACTACCCACGAATAAGGCAAGCCCACGATTTCATCAGCAAATAGCAAGGCTTTGCAAGGACCCTAGTATACTTAACACCGCAAGGCAAGAACTAAATAATGTCCGCAATCAATAACGCAAATAAGGATGGGCGTGGAAAACCAGGCAGAGAACAACTCATCATTCTATACTGCTGCCAAAGGGACTTGAAACCCTCTGCCAAACTCTTAACAATCCCAAGCCATGCAGTTTTTACAGAATCAGAGGCTGCATAAAAGTCGACGAAAGAAATTTTAAGCTTTTTTACCCTTGAATACAAATACCCTGCGATGGTCCTTAAAACGGTACTGGTAATAACCTGATGCAAGTCTATCTTAACATTCACATTGGAGTTTGTTTGCTGCAAAACAGGATTTCATACGGACAAAAAAAACGCAGTAAAAATCTTATGTGAAGAGTTCAGAAAGGATCTACTTCTTGACTTTCCTCTGGATGGAAATCATCAATGACAGTCCATTTTTGGTTGGTATCGCAGTTAAGATATCCATAACAGTCTTCGACATGCCACGGTTCGTCTTCCATTAGATAAATGGGAGGAAATTTTATTTGTCGTGACGTAGGATATTGCTTGGGTAGCAGAATATTTGCAGAAACAGGTACCCTGGTCAAAGACAGGTAGAGTTGTGTATTTCGAAATTCGTAGTCACGATTTTATTATTTGGATTCAGATAAACAAATTTTAAGATCACATCGGACAGAGCATCAAACTTAATTCAAGTTATTGCTCTGCCCTGCTAAGTGCTTCTGTACACAAAATAGTAATGAATAGTTTGTCTACGGACGGTGAAATCTATTTAGATGAAGTTGAATTTGGGATCGGAACACGTGCTAAATTGTGGAGGCATTCGGTAGACTACATGAAGGAGACTCGCCTGTGGAGAAAACGACGATACGTCAAAACATTCCTTTGTAGTTGTTCTTGTCACAAGAGCTTCGTTTCATACTTCTTCAAAAGACGAGAAAACTTGAAATCATTTGAGTGAGGTGTCCGCATGGTACGAATGGAATATACGTTGTGTATGCGTAGCTCATGGATAGTAGAAAATTTTAGCCAAAAAAAGAAACATGATCTGCCCAAATTCGCAGTGTTTCAAGCTGGTACCCACTTTGAGTCGAGCTTCTCAACACATAGTATCAACAGGGCAATTATGGGGCCGTCCGCTGCCACGA
This sequence comes from Neoascia interrupta, assembly GCA_947623515.1. NCBI lineage: Eukaryota > Metazoa > Arthropoda > Insecta > Diptera > Syrphidae > Neoascia > Neoascia interrupta. The sequence continues at coordinate 199,095,078 of OX392462.1, forward strand.
ATGAAATAAAAGTGGTAAAAAGACACAAGCCAACCAGGTTTTGGTCACCTGAAAAGATTTTAAAAATTTATGCAGTTTGAGTTCATAATCGACTTAAAATTTTTTTATGGAACTGACCATTTCCCATTTTTTTAGGAACCTTTTAACGAACAGGGGACTTATTGGTGTGTGTTAACGTCGTTACAGTGTGGTTTGACTGTAACTAATAACTGGCATAGAGGTAGGTTGCGCTTTTATGGAACTCAACTTCTTCTAAGGACTGAAACACTCCTAAAAATTGTAGTGCGTAGTACCACACATTATGCAGGGTGTGAAGCTTGGCCCTATTACTCTGTGGCAGGGCTTTACTGGCATTGACTTTTTTGAAGACCTGACGAACGCCGAAGGCAAAGACTGGTTCCTTAGAAGATAACTAAAAAGGTTGACAATTCAAGAACACGAACCTCTCCCGTGTTAAGGGCGTTTCCGATTTAAGGACCAGTCAACAATTGGGGGATAAAATCAAGTCATAAAATAAAAACATAAGTAAGAAGTAAAAAAATATGCAATGAAATGAAATGATAAGAAACCCACAGCCAGAAACAATCGAAAGACAATTCGCCACTACAATCAAATGCAAAACATTACCTTTCAGGAGTTTCCTTGGGCGCGACTTAAACTCAAAACGCGTGTCATCTTGAGCCTTCTGGCGTCGTTCGTTAACGTACGTCACTTTGGCCGAAGAGGTATTCTTGTCCGATGTTGTCCGTTCAATGGAACACGAGGCAGAGTTTCGACTCCGTGTCGTGTCACCGCTGGACGTGCTCTTAATCTGGAAAAATCAAGGTGCACCACCAATGCCAATAAGTCACTGAGCCAAAACAGAAAATCGGAAAACTTACATTAACTTTTGGAATTGCGACCGGAGACGCTGGTGTCGGGGCGGATTTTGGGGCACTCTGTGGGGCTGTGGTCACTTGGCTAGTGGGTTCCTCCTCAGTTTCGATGTCATTTGGGACGAGTTTTTGGCGTTCAACAACCTCATCATTGGGCTCCATTGTGTCTGGGGTGTGTTTAGTGTTATCTTACAAAGTTCTAAATTGATTTATTTATTGAGATCAAACACCGATAAGGAACATATTTCCTATATTAAATTTATATTTTAGTTAAAAAAGAAAGGTTGAAAACTTCGTTTTTCTTGAGCAAAAAAATAATCACAAAGAAGAGAGTTATCGCAAATTGACAAACGTCAAATTGCTGATTAGGAAAAAAAAAAAGAAAAATAAAAAAGGCAGGAATACACAAAAAGTTTGAGAGCTGCAGGTAAGTTCGACGAATACAGCGGTTTCGGCGGCTCATTAAATCCGAGTTTTTTCAAAGCAAAAAATATATGTGTTCTAATCGGGGAACTCATTTCTTGAAAAACTAAATTTTTCCAAAAAAAAGAGAAATTTTTAATTAAATTTTCTGTATTTATAGAATGCTTTAGCCATTATATTTGTGAATTGTATTGTATATTTGTGTGAAGGTTTTAAATCTTCAAAATCAAGATAGAGGGCTGAAACTTGGTACACGGCTTGGCTCTTCTGTTGCACAGACAAAGTGTTTAAATTGGCTAAGTCCGCCGACAGCCACGCCCACTACTGGCTTCAATTTGAGACAACCTCTATTTCACGTTATCTTTCAAAATGCCTTTTGGTCAAGTTAGACAAGGCGTAGGAACTCAAATTTTGGTACTGAGCAATACTGGGCCAAGATCTTTAACAAGCCAGAAATTAAACCGCCCTCGGTTTAATCGGTTTTTTTTATTAAATCTTTAAAAAACCGATTTCTCGGAAATTTCACTCCAAATCAAAAAAAAAAATTAGATGACAAATAGGTTTGATATGAGCTAGGTTTGCTCCATACAAAGTTTTGAAGGGGTGTTTTTAGGAAAAAAACATTTTTTTTCCTGAAATAGTTTTCGCTTTTACCGCATTTTCTCATGATTCTAAGGAAATTACAATAAATTGATTTAAATTTTAAGCCCATGCCCACAAAATTACATTTTAGCTGAACCTGGGGTGGAATCGAAAGTCAGCCTAAAGGTCCAACCATAATAGACTTTGATGAGCTTAAGTCGGCTTTCCGAAATATCCCATAAAACATCGCATGCCATGACCATAATAGACTTATGCTGGGTTTCGTAAGGTTTTCGTTGACTTGTATTGGCTTAGAGTTTTGTTTTTGCTTGTCATAAGTTTATGCAATATGACATATTGAAGCCCATATTTATTTTTCAACGTGCTTCCAAAAATCCGTGAAAAAGATAATATATACAGGAATTGTACGCTGACCTCAAAAGTTTAAACGCATTTTAGATCTGACAATCGGTTTCGGAGATATTAGCATCCAAAGCTGAATAAAAAGTGACATAATTTTCAAATTTGATTTTAAATTTTCAAGGCAATGTGATACTCGAAACGTTAACAGTGAAATTTCATGAGATTTTTAAATCGTTTGCTTAAGTCTATTATGGGCAACACAATCTTTTGGCAGAACTTGAGTGGGATTTTCGTTTTATTTCGACATAGATTTATCCCGCCCAAAATATTATGTTTGGGCCTTAAGAGTAGGTAAAAACACCAACTTTCCAGAAAGTTTAAAAACTGGTGACCAGCTGATTTTGACGGTGATTGAAAAGTGTGATGATCACAGTTTACGCAGACGAATTTTTGTGATTTGTGACATCACTTATCATAGATCACCTTAGCCGATTCCACCCCTGGACTTTCATCTTCTTAAATATCATAAACTTTCAAACTTTTATTCTTATCTGCGATTAAGGCAAATCTTCTTAAAAGCACCTTTTAATCACGTGATTAACAATACGAACTTAAATAACCTTACACCATATGTTTCCACGCGGCACTAATCCGAGATTTATATAAATCCTATACAAATTACATGGTTAACCACACATAATATGGCTCATTCAGGTTGCAACCTATCCAGTGCTCGCTGAAGTTGCTCCTTGGATGATGTAAGGATGGCCAAATCATCTGCGAAAAAAATGTGCTCGTCCTCATGCCATCCAATTCGAATATTTGCTCGCCAAGACTGCGCTTTACCATCCAGTCCATATATGCTATGAAAAGGAGCGGACACTGATCACAGCCCTTGCGAAGTAAAACGCACAGATCAAAAGGACGAGATTTGACGCCATTTAACCGTAGACAACTTCTGCAGTTTCCATACAAAAACACGATAGCTTTCAAAATAGTTCCACTCAGCGCATAATCCTGCAAAACTCTTCATAGTGTACTCCGAGGGACACAGTCATAAGCCTTTTCCAGATCTACTACTCGGTCATAAGCGTCGGTCAAACGTTTTTTCCCTTTCTAGTACTTCTTATTCTTTACAAGGGTAGCGGAGAGAGAGCCGATATGTGGTCCTTATTTTTTCTTCCCGATTCTAACTCAACAACTCAATCTCTGCTTAACTCGCCAAATTTGGTGAGATAAGCCCGGATCAACTCTGGTGAACAGTAAAACACTCTGCGTGTTACTGTGAAAAATGACAACTAAAAATTTCTCTAACTTCTTTTTCTGTGTTTTTCTATTGAATCTCCCAGTGAAGTGAGACCTGGGAAAGTCAATAGTTTCGAGAGTAGGAGATTTTGACAACATTACTCAGTCTGCACTGAAAAACTGTTCACTGGGCTAACTCTTACGGAATCAAGAAATCTTGGCTTAATGGCTTAACTCAGTACTGGGCTTAACTAAGTACTGAACAACCGGCCCTAAGTATATCAGTTGTACTTCGCTGACGATGGGGCCATCCTTAGGGAAGATCACACATTCCTGCAGTGAGCACTTAATAAATGAGTGGACGTTTTGGAGGGGGAATTGGTGTCGCATTAGCCAAGAGAAGACAGATTATCCGTGCTGCCCAAACCTGATCCACCCGAGCTAATTCCCGAATTTATTATTGAATGGAAATGTGCTTCCCAAGTGTGAAAATAAAGCTAAAAGAAAGGCTCTACACAGTTGTTCATCTCAGCTCTGCAGTTGTGCATCCGGTGCTCACATGTGGTTCACAGTTTTGGAAAATAAAATGAGAGCAAATTAACGGTAGCTGAGATGAAGATGCTTCGCATGACAACAGGAGAACGAAAAAGAAGCGAGAACGAAAAAGAAGTACGAAGTTCTGAGAAAGCCTACAAGTAAAAGATCCTGCCTCCAGGAAAATGTACTATGTAAAAAATGGTAAACCCCAAACCCCAATGTTCAAAAGAGAGATCCTACGAAGTCTGTCAAAAAGTCGACATAAGCGAAACAATAGGAGTGGCATTGTTGTGATACTCCAATTCAGATCATATTAGCGCGCCTAAATCAAAAAATAAATCTATATATGTATACAAACAACGAAATAAACAAATTGTTGTATAAAGAAAGGTTTTTGGTTCGATCAAAATTTCGCGTATTTGAGCCACCCAACGAAGCTAATAACGGTAATATGAAGAATGTTGTTTTTCATACATGATACTATCGAGTCCACTATCCTTAACTTTGTTTAGCACAGGATGTTACACTATAGCAATTATGCTTCCTACATGGAGAACAGATTCGACAGTATACGAAGATTATGAGAAGGTTGAAGAGTCAATCGTTCACATGATATTCCAACGCCATTAGAGTGAAAGGCCTTCGCTTCGAGCAGAAGTGTAAAGGTTTAGGGAGAATGAATAAACTCATACTCGCTTATAGCATACTTTGCTAAAAGACTAGAGTATTAAAAATTATTGCCCTTTTTCGACCTAAATTTCATGCTAGTAATCGGTGGGTTATCAAATCACGATGGTATTGTAAGCGCGACTCATAAAAAAAGAAAACTGCAATTAACTGATAAGTCAACGATCTTAAAAGAGAATTTCTTTCCCTTATGACCTTGAAACCGCAGTTGTACAGAAAAATTTCACAGAAAAATAGACGCAAGCTACTAGGAAGTTGTCGTTTTTTACATAATTTTAGTTGCAACTTATAGACTTCGGGAAAGACATACTTTAAAGAATATAGAGTAGCATTAAACGTTTGGACGTTATGATAATGCAAATGATAATTCAGAACTAAACGTTATGATAATTCAAATTATATCAATTGCAACATCTTTAAAATAACGGTTTTGTTACTAAAAAAATCACAATTGCATTAAGTAGTGACACGCTATGCATTTACTTTCATTACTTTGCTTTAATACTAAAGTTTAGTTTGTCATTTACAAGAGATGTGAGATTTCACTTCACAGACTTATTATTTATCACCCTACTTGCTCTTCTTCTTGAAACCCATTTCGTAGACCATTTGTGCGATACCAAGGAGACCTAATCCGCATAGTCCAACTGTAAGTCCAAAGAGCGCCTTATCAGCTGGTCCTCCTTTTAAAAATATTGGCAAACCGTTTTGTGCCTAGGAAAAATACAGATTCCATAACACGTTAATACGATAACAGAACGCTCTTCAATAGCAAACCTGAAATTTCTTCATGTTGTTAGCAAGTTTTTCTGGTAGAGCCATTTTTGAACAGTCAAATTTCTGTTGAATAGTAAATCAATAGAAAATAGCTTTTTAAAATCGTTTTTACATAATCATTTTTTTTCCTCACTAAAACTTACATGTAACAAACGACTGAGGTACTGCAGATGCAATTGACTTGACTGTTCTAAAAATACCCCACAACAGTTTGGTAGGTATTGTAAAAATAGAATTCTCATTTATTTGCATGTTCCATGTGCGGAATCGTTTCGGATGTATTTAATGCTATGATTGCACTTTTTCAAGAAAATGTGCAATGAGGCTAAGGGGACTTAGAGAATAGTGAAAATGGTTAACAGAAGCAAAGGAGCATATTTTGAACGCTCGTCTGCATTTTATATAAAAAAAAAACTTAAAATATGAAATATACATCTGAAAAATATATATAGAGGGGTAATCCCTTAAAAGAAAGGGGGTAGAGAATACTTATACCGTAGATAAAGTCAATTAATATGGAGATAAAACGGCTTAGATGAGGTACATCTAATACAGCATTTGTTTTATACTGTGTCTCCAAGAGCAATTAAAAGAGGATTAGCGCGAGACGATTAAAAATAAATCCCAAAGTGGCTCCACTGGGCAAATAAAAGATTTATTTAATACGAACACTCTGTTTCTGTCAGTTTGGCTCTCAAAAGAGCGTGGGCGATATCACTTCCCAGTAGCGAAAAAGGATTTTCGCTGTAAAAATCACAATAGGTAACCTACTGTGTGACAGATCTGTCGTACAGGAACAGTTTCAGTTTCATTTTTTGATTCTCAAACTGTAAAAAAGGTGCAGAAAATATGTTTGTTAATAGGGTGAATGGGATTGGAAAATGGGATGGGATGGGATTTTTAATCACTTGCCGAGAGGATTTAAATTTGCCAGTTAAATCGCGTAATATATAGAGGATTTAATAGAGATTTATATTAATATTTCTATTTATATTCACCGCGGATTATATTCACCGTGCCCGGTGGAGACATGGCATTAAGCATAGTTTTTGTTGAAAATTTTTTATTAATGTGGAAAAGTCAAAAAAAATCTGAAGTGGCTTCTCTTTAATCTATTCTTGAATCGTTCCATTTTACCAACTCAAGGGATGAATAACTTCTAACGAAAATGGACTTAGCGTTCCTTTTTATTATTATTTTTTATTGACTTAAATTTTATTAATTTTATACGAAATTGGTGTGGCCGATAGGTGTCTACCAGACTGACATTTGGACTAATAAGATACATACAAGTTAATTGAAATTAGTACACAGTTTTTTAAAATACAATTATCTACAAGGTTTGTCTAATTACGTGGGGGGCTTAAAAGTTTTCCCTGATTATGCTATAAGGTACTATGCTTCTTTTGATCTCGAAATGGTTAGCATTAGGATAAGTCAAGTGCTTTCCACAGATGATTCAGTAAGCCTTTTATCGTGCGAATAGCAACTTCAGCGAGCACTGAGCTTGCTTCCGTCTGCGGTATGTTGGGATGAAACAACCTTTATCCCGTTACTCTTTTAAAGGAGAATCTGTCAAAGAACATGATGATTTTAGCTTGTAAAAGTAAAATAATGACCTCTAATGGCTATTTTCCTAGTGCGAGATCATCCTAGTTGCCACGTTAAGCTGAGATTAACCCCAGAACTTTTTAACTGGATGTCCAGGGATTGCATTTTTGATTGATTTTTTCGGTGCCTAGTGTCTGTTTGGCCTTTTTCGCCACATTTCCGTTTTACCTTATCTAACCTAACTCCACAAATTAATTTTTCAGCTGATGGTGATTGGAGATCAATCAATCTCGGCCTAACTCGCTAAATTTGGTGTGTTAATCCCGGATCTCTGGTGAACAATATGAAATTCTTTGAATTTTTTTTTCTGTGTGATGCAATCCATTGTATAAGGATCATAATGGAAGAACATCGTGATGCCCTTAAAGATCTACAAAAAGCTTTCGATAGACTTCCGCGAGATCTGATATGGGTGGTGCTAAGAAAACGAGGAGTTCCAGAAGCCTACGCACGGATGATCATGGACATGTATGATGGTGCAAAGACAAGAGTAAGATTTCCCTCCGGTGCCACTGATGAGTTCCCAATTAAAGTCGGTGTACACCAGGGATGCGTTCTTGGTCCTTTGCTTTTCATTGTAGTCCTTGATTATGCACTTGTAGGAAAATTTACGAACCCGAAAGTACATCAGTTATTCTTCGCTGATGATGGGGCCATCATAAGTGAAGATCATACATCTCTGCAGCGATCACTTGATATATGGGTGGATGTTTTGTGGGGGGGGGGGGGGGGGAACTGCGACATCTACTACGGCGAATGCTATCGGCATCAAAGACAGCACCTATTTGGATGTGGTTTCGTTGTTGGAGGCAGACTTAGGCAAAAAGTCTTGAGCTTCAACCCTGTAAGCGAGCGCCTCGCGACGATCCGCATCAAGGCTAAATTAAATCCGCTGGCGATGAGCTGGTTAGGAGCATGCACCAGCTCATCTGCAAGATATGGTCGGAAGAAAGCATGCCCGACGAATGGAACCTCAGCATTGTTTTTGCCCAATAATGAAGAAAGGAGACCCTCTGAGTTGTGCCAACTACAGAGGCATAAGTCTTCTTAACATCGCATACAAAATCTTTTCTGCTGTACTGTGTGAACGCCTGAAGCCGTTTGTCAACAATCTGATAGGCACATATCAGTGTGGCTTTAGGCCAGGAAAGTCCACCATCGATCAAATATTCACACTGCGGCAGATCTTGGAGAAAACCCAGGAATTCCAAATCGATACACACCACCTCTTCATCGATTTCCAGGCCGCGTATGACAGCATCTATAGAGACGAGCTATATAGCGCAATGTCTAGTTTTGGCATCCCTGCCAAACTTGTCAGTCTGCGCAGGATGACGATGGAAAAATCACGCTGTTCCGTCAAGGTCGGCAAAGACCTCACCGACCCCTTTGATGTCAAAAAAGGATTTAGACAAGGCGACGCGCTGTCACGCGACTTCTTTAACATCATACTTGAGAGAATTGTGCAGAACTCTCGCGCCAACACCAGAGGTACAATCTTTCAAAAGTCCGTTCAACTACTCGCATACGCAGACGACATTGACATAATCGGTAGAACAAAGCGTGATGTCAGTGAAGCCCTCGTGAGTATTGGGATGGAAGCGGCGAATATGGGTTTAGCAGTCAATGAGGGCAAAACCAAGTATATGCTGTCATCAAGAAAAGACACCCAACACCGACGTCTTGGACAAAACATCACCATCGACAGCTATAACTTTGAGGTAGTTAGGGACTTTGTCTACCTGGGTTCCGCTATCAATTCAGACAATGACACCAGCGCTGAAATCAAACGAAGGATAACTCTTGCCAATCGCTGTTTCTTTGGGCTAAGGAGGCAATTGAGTAGCAAAGCCCTCTCTCGAGCAACTAAAGTGTCCATGTATAAGACCCTCATCATTCCAGTCCTGCTTTACGGTGCAGAAGCATGGACCCTGTCAAAGGCGGATGAATGAAAATTCTTTGGACGATTTACGGTCCCGTCTGCATAGGCGAAGAGTGGAGGAGGAGATATAATATAGAGATAACCATAAGAGTCAAAACACAAAGTCTACGATGGCTGGGTCATCTAGACCGGATGGACACCAACGCCGCGGCCCGGAAAATCTTCGAATCCACACCGCAGGGACGGCGTGGTAGAGGAGCACCGAGACTCAGGTGGCGCACGCAAGTGGAAGGGGACCTCAGCCAACTTCGCGTGCAAAACTGGAGACGGCTAGCTAGAGACAGAGCTGGCTGGCGAAGCTTGTTGGCTGAGGCCCAGGTCCACCCCGGACTGTAGCGCCACCTTAAGTAAGTAAGTAAGTTTTGGGGAGGAATGGGACAGAATACCTGTGCTGCTCGTTCTCTGACCCACCCGAGCCAGTTCCAGACATTAAATTGAATGGGAATGTGCTTTTCAAGTGTAAAAAGATTAAGCGGGGACCACAAAGCAGCCTCAGGCTTCGGCTTCGCCCCGTTACGATACGTGGGCTTAGAACCGGCCTTGCAATGACATTTCGCTCATGGAGAGAGAGCTATTTTTATGCATCCACTACGTTCTCCAAGCATGCCACGATAAATTGAAAAATACACACACACAGCCGAAAGCCCTGGTAGCTAGTGTCGTGTACATAATTATGTGGAACATGTTCATGTCCAACTAATAAATAATCATACGCAATTTGGCCCAAAATATAGACACACTCAGATAATCTGCATCATATCCGCGTGTATGACCAACGCACTTCTACAAATATAGCCAAAGGCAGACTGATTGACTTCGTGTGTGCGATCGAAATCAACCCCCATTTGCTTCACACGAAGCAAAAGTTCAGCACATCTGAACTCGTGCTGGGCTTCTGAGTCTTATTCCGTAGCATTACGTTTTCTCTTTGCGCACTCTTTCTCTTTGCAAGCAACATTTTGAAGCCGAGCCTCATTGTGTTAGGAAACACTCAAATCGTATGGCTGAACTTGTAATTGTCCAGCTAAGGCCAAGCCCATGCTGCTTTGTGGTTCCCGCATAAGTACCTGGGATCTATGATCTAATAGCAAAGCAAACTGTGTTGCCGCATCAATCGTCGCGTAAGGCGCAGGGTGGATGAAGTGGCGAGAAAACACCGCCATCTTCTGTAACCGAAAAATGCTCCCTAAGCTGAAAGAAAGGCTCAACACCGCAGTTGTGCCTCCGGCGCTTACATATGGTTCACAATGATGGACAGCTTATAATGCTTGACAGCAGGAGTAACAAAGCGAGGTAGAATAAGAAGTACGAATATCAGAGGAAGTCTCCATGTGAAAGGACCATCTCCAGAAAAATGGAGCACGGCCGGCTCAGTTGGTAATGCCACGTTCAAAGGAGAGATCCTACGAATCCCAGGCAATGACAATCAACATTCCAGCGCAATCGCGAAAGAAAAGAAAGGCCTAAACATTAATGGATCACACAGATGCAACGACAACACCATCAGATAGGAAGAGATCCAAAAGCGGGTGACCTACCGGAATTAGCGTACCCCACAAGCAAACCATTAGGAACGCAGTAAAGTGGGAGGATTATGATCCATCACTTAAGATGATAACCTCATGCCTAGGTAATAACCAGGGCCAACTTCTCCACTATGTATGCTGGTCTGTTAATTTCTTTTGCATACAAAGGGACCTACAATTTTTTGCCGAATCCGATCGGCTTTTTTTGAGAAGTTTTTCAAGACAAATGATACTCTCGGAGGGCTTGTCAGACCCTCGCGGAGGTGGGGACCGTGAAAAAGAACAAGTCTTTTTTTTCAGGTGACGATGGCAGGATTCGAACCCAGGCCTTCGGCGTAGTAAACACACACGCTAACCACTACGCCACGGCACCCACGATGGTCGCACATACAGACCTGTAAATGTTGTGTCTTTCTCTAATTTTCAAACTCAATCTGAAGAACTGGACTTTCAGTTCACTCATCAAATTTCTGCGCTCTAGCTTAAAATTTAAGGCCTTAAAGTTGTTTGCATACGAACGGACGGACGGACAAGGAGGTGAAATAAACGGTGATTATTTCACCGCACTACAAACTATACATCAAACCTAATATACTCTACTTAAGCCGCGGTGTCACAAGGAACAGAATCAGAAACAGAATTTCATACACTAGCAATGCAAAAAGCATTCAGCGAATTCAGGTTTCAGTTGCTTATGTATGGGATTCTGTTCCTGTTTAACGTTGCTTGTGACAACGCGGCTTTATAAGGATATAAAAAAAAGGCTACGCGCATACATACATTTTTAAATCGAAAACCTATTTTGTTATTTTTCAAAAGTGTGTAGGAACGTAGAGCGCGCGCATATAATTCGACAGAATGTCGACCAAAAAATCAAAAAGCCAGATTGACTAAATTGTAGAAAAACTATCGATCTAGAGCTCTATGTGCTTTGTCGTATATTGAAGTGCGCATACTATCGACTAAAATCGATTATCGACTTTTGAATTTTCAGTATAATTTCGTTCAATAAATAAGTTAGCTATGTACAGTCTTAGCTATGTCAAGTGTCTTGTTTCTATGGATACTAAGAAAATTTTCTATAGAAAATAAAACAATCGACAACGACTAAAGCCGCGTTATCACAAGCAACGTATAACAGGAACAGAAACAGAATCTCATACATTATACAACTGAAATCTAAATTGGCTGAATGCTTTTTGCATTGCTAATGTATGAAATTCTGTTTCTGTTCCTTGTGACATCGTGGCTTAAGTCGCATGTAGGCGCCCACATCTACAAAATCGTTTTTTTGAGTCTGGTTGTCTCGAAATCCAAGGAAGCACACAACTGCACAAAATAATTTTGTCGATGTGAAAATTGTATGTATGCGGGTAGGTAAATATATGAAAAAATCACACGTATCAGTAATTATCCAAATTTTTAAGGTAAAATATTGTTATGTGGCGACAAGAAATAAAACCACTCGCAGGAGTCCCTGAATGCACCCATCGATTCACTCTACAAACGCACCCGCTCGATTCACTAAATGAACATACCCAACTGTCATTCCAGTCATCTGACAGCAGCTGTCATATCCGAAGTTCGAATTTCCCCTCCTTGGAATTCAGCGGAGGAGTACCAATGGAAAATTACCAAAGGGGGTATGGAACGTACTAGAAGGTGCTTAATTTTGTATAAATACACGGGTGACAGGCTCGTACGGGACAGTTTTATTTTAAACGTGGACTTGTGAAAATCGGTAATAAAGTAAAAAGTGATTGAGTTGAAATAAAGTGTTGAATTCTAAATATTAAAGTTGAATCACAGTGTGATCTGAGTTTAAATAAGTTTGTTTGATAAATAAAGTGTTTCATTGTGTAATTATAAAAGTGAAATTGAGTTTTATTCGACAAACCCCAGGCCGAAAATATTACAATATTATGAAGTTCTGCGATTATAAAACTTCTGACATTTATTTCGAAAACATGAAATATTAATCAATTTTTCAAAAGTTTCTAGTATCTTAACGGTAACAGCGTTGTTCTTCAATTTTGGTTACGGTACAAAGCGTAAAAACAGAAAGCTTAGCGCACTAAGAAATTTTAAAATTATAGTTTTTCAAAAAGCCAATTTGAAAATCGAAGTTTAAACAAAAGCATCTGTTACAGTTTCGGCAAAAATCGGTTTACATTAAATTATAAAAAAAAACAGGCATATGATTGACAGGCATATATATGACAGGCGCAGGTAATTGCACTTTTGGAAAAAAAAACTTTAACGGAATCGGAAAAGAAGTTCGAATAATATTTTTTTGTTATAGAAATTTGAAGTTTGAAAATGTTAGAAAGGTCAGAGCAACGCATGCCCCCCTCCCCCCTATCTATCTGTATGTAGTGTTATACTTTATTGTATATTAATCCTTATTGTACTTTATACCGGAAACCGTATAAAGAATAAAATTAAATGACTTTTCCAATAATTAATAATTGATTTCAGAACTCACAACAAAATCCGAAAGCAAACGCACCCAAGCAAAACTCTAAACAAACCCACCTCGCCCATCCGCCATAACAACGAAGTGTCAGCGCAAAGCAAACGAATCGAAACAAAATGCAACAGCAAACTTCGAAGAACACCGAACCCAAAACGGACTGCGCAATAATAAATTCGAACTGTCAAAAAAGTACGTGCACCATAGAAATTCGTTGGTTCGCAGAGAATTTTTCATTTGCAAAAATTTTTCCTCAAAATAAAAATTACAAATAACCTCCATTGGGGCGACAATAAACCCGAAAACAATTCCCAAATTGCGATCAAAACACTATCCGACCAAAAGCCAGCATCCAATCCCTGTGCAAGTGTGCTGAAATTGTCCTTCAGAATCCCCTGTAGGTACAACTTTGCATCAGGACACCCAATACAAATCCCACACTACACCCCCCAAAGGGTGGCAAAAGGAAGAGAAGGTCGCCAAGGAGGAGCCCACAAAACAGTGAAATTCGGCAAAAATTCTTTTCGTCACACAGCGATTGGACAATGGAAGCGGTTGCCCTAACCGAGACCGAGTCCCGGTACTTTGGCGACTTGTTTCTGTGCTGTGACATCGAGAAAACGGGCAAAATTCCCATGCTCAAGGCGACCGAGCTGTACCGATCGGCGAATCTCTCCAACGATGTTATTCGCGAGGTGAGTGTGTTGCACAGTGGAAATTTTCTATTGCCCGGCTGCGGATGTGGCAGCTGATGTTTGTTTGCCTTGTTATCGCATTGTACCAACTAAAACGCTTCTGTTTACCGTGTCGCGTGCTGTTTTATTTTTCCCACGTCTAGATAACTTCTTTATCGGGAATTCCGCAAACAGCGCTTCACATCTCTAGATCACAGTTCTATTCGTGTCTGAAGCTGATTGCCGCCTACCAGGCTTCGATGCCGTTGCGCACGGAGCTGATATCGTCGTCGGTGAACTTGCCATTGCCCAGGTTTAGTTGGAAGTTGGAGTCGTCGTCGCCAACAACCTCAACGATGGCCAGGGTCGATGCGTTGCAAACAAATGGCCTGGCCATGGTGGGCAGTGGCAACAATAAGGGAGTTGCAGTGCCAAGGCGTGGATCATGGTTCGATACTACGAGCGCACAATTGGCTGATCCTACGAACTCGGACGTGCCGAGCACCGATTCGGAGGTGGAACACAATGAGTCAAGCAGTGGCAGAGAACCGGTAAGTTTTTGTTTACTATTTGGGCTTTTGTTCACATAAAGAAGGCGTAGTCACTCGTACCATTCATTTGTCCGACCACTTGGGACGTAATTGTATGAGAGGGTTTGGTCTTATCGCGGTGCAACTGTTTCCCCCCGAACAATAAAAGCAAGTTGCTATAAGTAATTGTGATTAAGGCGATTATCTGTCATAGTTTTGCGGAATAATATTACGCAGATGCTCGTAGAAATGCGTTTAAGCAATTTTGACATCATTTTTTTGAGTCAGGCGAAAGCACATCAAGTTTTTATTTATTAAAAATAGGCCCTCTTATCCAATTTTAACTCGGATGCCCAATTAGGTTCTCCACAGTTACAACTAAACCAGAACGAATGAATATGTCTCTTATGTCGTTCCTCCGGGTTAGATTTAAACACTTCAGGCGCTTAAGTACATTGATTCCTTCTACCACTTGCTATAGTTTGTCTAGGTAGGACAATATCGCTGTAAAGCTTGTAAGGTTCGTTGTGAATTTTTCTTCCTAATACCCCGTACATGCAACGTTCCGTATCTGTGTGGATCTATGATGTCTTATCCGTATATGATAGCTCCCGTACTTCAGCATCATAAATATCAAAATAGCAATGATTAAGGTCTTACATGCAGTCCTCCTACGTCGGTTAAGATATGACTTTCCTACCCTAATCAAAAGGTTACATGAATCACGCCCAATCTGCACTTCTTCGATCAAATCGGCATATATTTTTTTATGCTTGACTCGCGATCAAGGGTGTATGACTATCCTTAAGATGCGTAGCACATCGCGAGCGGAAGGAATTTCAAAATAAAAAAGATAGAAGAAAAAAGTAATGCATGTAAATGCTGATGAGCCAGTACGGAACATGAAAACTGCACAGAAACACCAAAGCTTACCCCCGCAAGTGTTATGTCTTTAAAGAGAAAATACTACTAACCAGCAGGTTAAACCAGCAGAGTATTTCGTAAATGCATCTGGCCTGTATCCAATTGTTGTCCATTCTATTTGCATATTGAAAGAGAAAGATGTCTTTAATATTTGAGCGGACCCTAACCTGGATAACAGACGCCGACCATGAAACCGCTCATATTGAGACAGGTGCTCTTGGATTTTTTATTTGTATATGAGAGTAATCATAGAGATTCAAAGTTCTATGAAGTTTTAAGTCTCTTAAATATTTATTAACACAGAACCAAAGAGAATTTCATCCATCATTCTCGCAACAGAATGAAATTTTTTTTGGGAAAGTTACTTTTGGCTTGTTGCATAAGAGTGAGATTCGCTAAAAGTCTACCTTCGTTGGGTTCCAGTTCTAGTCTGACTTGTTGAATTGAAATTTAGAAAATCCTTTAAACCAAACTTTAGACTACAATTTTAGATTACAAAATTTAGACTACAAGTTATTGATAGAATACTGTTCAAGTTTCCTTTTTCTGTTTGCAAACTTTTTGTCCTGAAGTGACTGATGAGGGTAATGTATATCGTCAAATTATGTAGTGCAATTGTCGGACTGTAGAGATGTGTCTACAACAATAACAGCGGATTTATCATAGAGCCTCATCATCATCATGATTCTATAACGCTTGTCGATTAATAAGGTCGCGTAGGATACCCCCTGTATGGTCCTTCGATCTTAATCTTCAGACACTGGCTCGAGCCTTTCATATCCGATCATGACTTGTAACACCAGAAATTTGGCGTGACATTTTGTGACAGTCATTGTGATCAAACAAAGTATTCCGTCTGCTTTTAATGATCAAAAACAAATTGTTCTGAATTGTTGCATTATTTAGGCTCGTAATTTAGGAGCAATTCTTTTTTATTTTCGCATACACAAATGTTTCCTAAGTGTATGCAAAAAAAAAACAATGAATCATAAAGTTTGAAGACTGAGGATCAGCTGATTTTGAGGTGATTAGTTATGAGTTGTCACAAAGAAAATGCGATGATCACAGTGTACACTGACAAAGTTTTGTGACTTGTGACATCATTTATCACAGATCACCATAGAGCCAATTCCGCCATTAATTTCGGCGGCTTGTATCAGTTTTGTTTCTAGACTTGTGCAATAACAGAGGATTTAAAATTAAATTAATAATTTGAAGTGCTTTAAAAAAACTTAAATATGTATTAACTTTGGCCAAATAATTGTTGAGAAAAAATATTTTAACGTTTTACGCTAAAACGGTAAGATACAAGAGGCATTTACATGTTTAGGGGTTAGTCCAAAATTGGAAAAAGGACTTC
This sequence comes from Neoascia interrupta, assembly GCA_947623515.1. NCBI lineage: Eukaryota > Metazoa > Arthropoda > Insecta > Diptera > Syrphidae > Neoascia > Neoascia interrupta. The sequence continues at coordinate 199,111,607 of OX392462.1, forward strand.
TTACGGTGTCACTAGGTTGCGTTGTCCGTCCGTCCGTCTGTCCGTTCAATCGCATTACATTTTTAGAGCGGTAAGTCGTAGAAAGTCATCAACCTTTAGTGTTAAAACAGCATGTCTTACCGTTTTCTGACGAATCCTCATCTACGTTTTCTGTCCTCATCTACGTCTTTTCCGAACTAAGGAAAGCGGCAAGTGCTAGCGCAGGCGGTTGTAAAATTAAAAAAAAAGTTTAATCGTAATTGAAAAAAAATCTAAATTGCTGTTTTATGGATTTTAATTTTTAAAAATCGAAAAAAGGCCAAGTAAACATTCTTTCCTCTATTTTTGAAAGGGTTATAGGCACCTGTTCAACAAATTTCCTGTCTTAATAAAAAAATAAACCTGTCTTAACTTCTTCATCGAGCGGCTTAAGAAAACCCAAATGCCATACTGTTGAGTTGACTGTGAAATTAGTTGGGTAACGAGGAGGTCCCAAACTGAACTATAAATTTCTTGGCGGATCACATTACAGATTCATTATTATCATTTTATTTCAGCACCGACATCGCGGTGGTGGTGCTGCTGGTGGTGGATCCCCTGAAGCCTGGAGCACCAACAGCGACAGTCCAACACCAACGAACAGCGTTGCCGAACGTCCATGGGCAAAAGAATCCCTTTGGCAAGGTTTACTGGGTGACGAACACCGTCAGCTTCTTGGCACAGAAGAAGAATCCTCTGATCGTCACAGCTCTGACGAAGACAACGATGGCGAACCATTCTACTATCAAATCACACCCGAACAACGTGAATACTATCAGAAACAATTCAAGGCTGTGCAACACGATCCAAATGGATTACTTTCTGGTCACATTGCTAGGTAAGTAGTTTTTACCTCAAATCTATCGAAACGGGGTAAAACATTTGGTTTCTCTTCCCTGCAGGGTATTTTTTGAAAAGTCTCAAATACCGGTCAAAGAACTCCGTCACATTTGGCAGCTGTGCGACGTGACACGTGATGGTGCTCTTAGCCTAGCCGAGTTCACCGCCGCAATGCACTTGGTAGTGCTACGACGTCACAACCTACCATTGCCAGCCGTGCTGCCCGCTTGCCTACACCCTAATATGTTGGTGCAATCGACTCAGTCTCAGCAGCAACAACAACCGATTGCAGAGCCTCCTGAAGCTGATCTCTTGCATCTAAATGATGACGATGAAGATGACAATACGGACAATACTTTAAAACAGGTAGTAGCTCCTAGTGGAGCTAGTGCAATCGACTCCGACAGCAAACGAGTCCCGTCACAATTGGAAAAGAATGCTATGAATATAAGTACATTGTCTACATCTTCACAGGTAAGTTAAAAGAGGAGACGAGTGAAAACTGTGACTAATGTTTTATTCTAGGTCAGTACAAGTTCGAAACAAGCAGCTACATCATCGGCTACTGGCCAGGTAGCCTCACTCAGTCCACCACCGGCAGTAAGGAATCGCAGTATATCGAATTCTCCTAGCGTCGCCGAACCGACCACGACTCCCCCACCATTGGCAGCTAATCTTTGGAAGGTATCTCTCTACGAATGGACAAAGTACATGGACTCCCCCGTATCGGATAGTCCTGGTCCGAAACCAGTCAATTTCGACATGAAACGAACGGCTCAGGCAGTTGTCTCAGATCCGCAAATTCTCCATCCAGTTCCGCTACGGGTTACACCAGTCGCAGGTAAAATAACTGTGTTCTTCAATATTCAAACATTGTTCTAAAAATAATTGTTCTTTTAGGTGCCGAAATTGTCCCAGTTGCCACCGATGACGAGGTAGCACTACGTCTAGTGCGAAAAGCTGAAAATCTAGTCTACGACACCAGTTCGGGTGTCTTACGGGAAAACAGTGACTCCAGTCCAAAGCAACAACCGCCGCAGCCACCACCAACAACGCAAGTTCCTGCCTTACCGGCCGCAATGACATCCTCTCATCACCGCGACTCATTGCAAAACAATGACTTGCGAGCCATACAACGTCCTCAAGCGAAAAAACTTCCGGCGAAAAATATTGGTGCAATACCGCCACCACCACAGCGTGAACCCAGTATTGGGACAAACAACTCAACCGGAAGTGAGACCACTCTGACAGGTGAAGCCGGCAATAATCTTACGAAGAAAGATCCCCCACCACTGCCTCCGCCAAGACCACACCGCCACGGACGCAGTAGCAGCTTGGATTTGAATAAATTCAAACTTGGCGGACCATCATCGCAGCCGGAGGTAATCAAATAGAAAAAAAAACACTAGAGAGTCGCTCATCATAGAACTTTATTTTTCAGATCACAGCTCAGGCCAGCTTTGACCTTCAGACGACTGGTTTTGCAGATTTTGCCCATTTCCCGGTAAGCTTGTGTCTTTTTTTACTCCTTCTTTGAGTAGAATGATATTCCCACTCCTCAGGCAACAACCGAACAACCAGCATCAACAGCAGAACACACAGGAAGTGCAACTCTGCCAACGAATGCCCAACCGCCACGATATAATGCAATCTCAGCCTTGCAGTCAACGCAAAGGGTTAGCGCCTTTGAAGTCTATCGCAAGCCCAACACACCTCGAAACTCACAATCGCCTGACTTCAGTCAACACAATATCACACCACTGCCACCGCCTCCGTTGCATCAAACCAGCGCTGCTGTATCCAATACTAGCATCGTTGACGTCGACTCCTTACGCCATGTATCATTTAAGCACGACAATAAGAACATGCCCGATGTGTTGCGTCATCTGCGCGAACAGAATTCGCTACTCCTACGGATATGCAGTGATCTGAGTGAGGAGTTGCTTGTTGTGCAGCAGCGCAAAGAAGAAATGAAAACAAAGCTAGAAGTTACCAACTCTGCTGTCACTCCGGCTGCGTCCACAAGTGCTGCATCGTCGGTGGCGCCAGTAACGGCCAACATAACCGGAGGTTCTGGCAGCAGTGGTGTACACTCGAACGTTTAACTCTAGTGAGGCGAATCTACTTTTCCTTGTGATGGTTTCCTTGATGCTCGAAAGCAGCGCACCAGGTAATTGTTTATGTTGTTTATCTCTATAAGCCCTGGAGGCTTTGAAAAATCTAATGTGAGGATCCTCATACACCTCTCTCATGCGCTTGCGTACTGTTTGTGTACATATATTTGTTAATTTTTCTAATCTCGCAAGGAGTAGAAACTAAATTAAAGCTTAAAAAAGACAATATATTTAATAAACCCGTTAGGAGTCTAACTGAAGACCACCCTCCTTCAACATGTACGTATCGATGGATGCTTTTGTGCGTAATCGTAGTTGGTATTGTAGAGTTTATAAAGTTTCAGCTTTTTTTGGTTACACGCTTTTTATTTAATGTTGTACATAATTTTTTTATTCCACCCTACGTGCAATAGATCGACTAATTCGAGTCTTTTGATTGTGGTTTTTCGCATGTAGTCTGGTGTCCTATCCTTTCAATTGGAAACAACTCTATCAAAGTTCTCTAATAAAGGTTGTGTGTAGTAATGATGATCCCTTGATACGAGAAGAGACTTTGATATTTAATAGAAAAACACTCCTTTAATAAAATAATAAATTACTCGTATATCTATTCCTTCAAACTGGAAGCGAATAAGTTTATTTGTTCACACTCCCAGGCATGGGTAAAGTGTTAAACTAGTTCCCTTCTCTCATTTATACCACAAAATGACAGATCTCATCCACTCATAAAGTGTTACCAACTTCAAACGAACTAATAATGGCATATTAACCCTCAGAACCCTGTTCAGGACTAAGCAATCCAAAACCAATAACCCCCCATCTACGCAAATAATAATCTTTATTGAAATGAAATAGACGCCAAATCTTCTGACAAAAAAACCTTATTTGCCGAATTCCAACTGAAATTCTTTTTATAGTTTTACTTTTTATATTATGATGTATTTTAAACTTTCGGAAAAAATAGTGAAAGAGTAACTAATCTGCACGTTTTTTGTGTGCTTCTTTGTCCGGAAAAGGCTTACAAAATACTACTGATACCAGAAAATAAATTACACTCACTAAAGAAAGACATTATAGGCTCTCGAATAGGCTGCTTTTTTTCTCTCTAACTTAACATATTTGAAAATAGGGTAAAAACTTAATATTTTTAAGTGTTGCAAAGAAAAGTCACTACACGTTTACTAGAATCTCAAAACAAACGTGCGCAAATGCCCACCAGTAAATATCACGTTTCGATGCAGAGTAGGAAAATTCTACAACCGTGTTTGAATCGACTCGACATGGAAACTCGAACATAAATTAGTGATTAACTAGATACATCCATCGAACACCTACTTGTTTACCTTTTTGAAAAAACTTTCAAAGCTTTTGTTAAGGTTAATTTCCGTTAAGGTTAAATTTTCCGTGTCGGTGAATACGTGTGAGAAGATGCAACAACAATTTACCTTGCGCAATCATCTGATGCCAAAGCACCAAACCGGAATTGCATGAAACTGACGCATTGACAAATTTAAGCCTTCAGGCCAATAAATCCGTTTTATCCGTTACGTCGAAGTACAAAACTGACAACTTAGTGAAATACACACGTTTTTATGGGAAGCGACTTACGTCGCGAAGTTCTTCTATGGGCCGCTTTCCCTTGCCATTGAATTAAGAGACAAGGAAGTGGTGTTTTGGGGTAAAAGTGAAGCATCAGTTTTAGTTGTGTGAGTTCGGACTACTTATGTGTTCAATTGGGCATGTCATGAGAGCCGGCCCGAGGCTCTTAAGTTTCTGGGAGCTGGCTCTGCTTTTGCTTAACATTCCTGAGTTAAGGTGACATTTGTACCCCGATTCGTAATACATTCGATACATTCACTCACAAGTCGATACCGATATCGGGCGACTAATGTCAAAATAAATGCTTCACTTTGGAGCTTCACAGTTGTCAGTTGTGAACTTCAACGTGACGGACGCAACGGATTCATTGGGTTGAAGGTATTATCCACATTTCTAAACAAATATCAGAGTATGGGTAAATTCATAAATTTCAGATTGTGGGGAATATCTAATTATTCCGTAATTTATGACTCTAGTTCATTGAGTAGCAGATGTTGCGTTGTGCCAGTAGCTTCTGTCTGTTTGAAGCAGATAAAAGCGTTGTTGTTGATAGTATACTCATCTTGCAGTTAAACATTTAAAATAAAACCTACTCGACTATTCAGCTCAGTGTGCTCGGCGACTTTGGCGCTGGTTGTGGTTAGACATTTTTCCCACTCGATTACTCAGCTCTTTCAGGGAAACAAGGTAAAAGAAGGTGACACGAATAAAGCCTCCAGCACAATGAATCCCTTGCGTGAGTCAAGTCGGAGTACACAACTGAGGACTGAAATACGCACGTTCTTATGAGAAGTGACTAACGTTACGCACTTTTCGCATTTCAACGTGAACTGAGTTTTCAGTTGTTTACCTAGACGCGACGGGATGTCAAAATAAAGTGTTGATTCTCATGAAATCATACCTTCCATTTTTTTACCAAGGTCCTTTGTAAATTCATTCTACATACGCTTACCACATAGCCAAAGAGCCTGTTTTGATCCAATCATTCCTAAAATGTAGCAGAAAATCCCAGAAATACGACATTAATGGTTTTTTGGTTTTATTGGTTTTTTCAAATTCAGTGCAGACGAAGTTGCGGCAAACAGGTAGAATCCAATTTAACTTACCCTCAATAGAGTACTCAGCACAACACGACGATCTTGTTCAAATTATTTGAAGACGATTCTCGCCCTTGTCTGCAACGAATGACACAACCACGTATCCTTCTTTGTTGAACTATGCCAAAGAATCTTGTCTCCAACGAACAATTAAACCGCCCAGCTCTCCTCCGTCTGTTACTTTCCATGAATCCGATGACGCGAGAGTGTCCTTCCTCCCTTTTGCCACCCCTTCTGAGCTTATTAAACAATTTAGCATTATATGGACTCCGCCTGGTTGGATGTAGAAAAAGCAACACATACTTCTTCACCAGAGTCTCATTCAGGAAATCAATCTTTGTTCCGATGCAATAGCTAAAGTCGATATCGTTCATTTCTTAACTGAGATGCGCTGTCATTAACGATTGCTTTTTGCCGTGATAGCAAAAAACCAATCGCCAACCCCCAATCTGGAGAGCCAATATTTTAAAGTTTTTTTTTTTTGGGTGTTGCATGTTCTTGTTTATCACTCGCACTTATTAGCTTAGCAAACCAAATTCTGGAACTGGTTGAGACTCAACAACCATAGTATTTGTTTCCATCGACCAACTACGCCTTATGTAAAAACAAAACCCGTTTGCCTTGCAATAAAACAGCATAATGCCTGGTTACTACTGCGTCGATGTCTAGACAATTTTAGGACTCCTTGTAGTTATAATCTTGTATTTTGATCCAATCATTTGTGTCGCTTGCAAACATCGATCGTTATCAGCCTTAAAACAAGCTTTTTTATATATAAAATAAACCTTAAAACTTTTCTTTTACTTTTGCATCCAGGACAGCCATACATTCCTCCCGTTCTATATTGTTTTGTGTTTACCCCGAGGGCAGCTCACTTGAAAGAGTATTTATTATTTTTCTATTCTTGATGCTTCGAAAGCATTCATCATTTACACTATTATTCCTAGTTTTTCCTTAAAATTAATTTTAAACACAAATATTTTATTGCTATGATATAAATTTTATATTTTAAGTTCTCACTATACTGATTTTTTTGTATTGACATTATTTTTTCTCTCGTGCGATAGAATCGCAAAAATACTTTTTATTTTATTCGAATTTATACCATACTACTAGCCATTCGGAAAAAACGAGACAATTATATTATTTATTTAATAAGAATTAAAAAAAAAAAAGAAATAACAAGTGATAAATAAATAATAATTATGAAAGAATATAATTAATAATATAGATTGATATATAAATATTTAAAAAAGGTAATTTTATTTCAATATATTTGCCATCATCATTAAAAAGAAAACAAAGAAGAAATACTGTTGCTTTTGTGTTAAAATTATAAATATTACGCGATTTGAGTACTATTAATATTATTATGCAATCAGCTGAGTTAAGTTCTATTGCAAAAGAAAAACACAAATATATATATATATATTTTATAAAGAGAGGATTCTATGATAGAGAAATGTCGCACATATTAAATTATAAAAATAAATTATAATCATCGATAGAATTTTATAAAAGAAAAACAAACGGAAAATATTTATTATTATTTCATTTTTGTAAATTGTGTGAAAAAAAGTATTTTTTATTTTACTATTGGTGTCGTGTCATATCTCGCTTAACATTTTTTTTTATTTGCAATAAAGGCAACCCTTAAATCTTCAATACCTTGGCGCTAGTATGTCATTTTTGCTTCCAGAGCTTTTTCAATTTCGTTTGTTATTCCATAGACCTGGTCGATTGTTGAATGCTTTTTCCTAAACCCGAATTGGTGATCCGGAATCAGTCGTCTTTGTTTGATAATTGGTTGCAACCTCTTAAGCAACAGTTTCTCGAATAACTTAGATATTTTAGGCAGTAGCGAAATGGGGTATGATTTTTTGTCGTTCGGACATTTCCTTGTTTCGGTTTATAGCTTTGGTCACTTTCCATCGCCTTGGAACGTATAAAATTCTCATAGAGACGTTAATGATGTAGAGCAGCCTAACCAACGCTTTCTTCGGTAGCTCCTTTAGAATTTTGCCAGTCGTAGCCTGCGGCTTTGTTGACGAAGCAAATGATGCGTTTCAACCATTGATACGGTTTTTGTTCTATAATTATCTGGTATCCCGTTGGGACCGAGCTACTCGACCAACGGTTCCCCGTCAAACGGATTAAAAGTTTCTTCCAAGTTTTTGTAAACAGATATTTAACAGTTATTTATCTTTTTTTAAATAACTCGAGGTTAACAGTTATTGAACGTGCGAAAGTGGAACTTTTAGGAATCACTCCTCATATTTAAGATTCCGATCCCTTTTAATCCAGTATGAATTCAATCGGCTAATATTTTCGGGTTTGACAATCCGGGTTTGAATATCGAGGCCTTTGTAAAGGCTAAGGATATTCTGTTACTGTTTTTGAAAAGAATTTTTTCCAAGTTCCTCGGACCGATACGTTGAAGTTTGATATATTTTAAGTCATTGACATTAAACTAGTCCTGCCCCCACGACTTGTTTGATCCCCAAAGAAGTTGAAGACAATTCAGACTCAGTTCTGCTCCATTGAAGAAATTGTGTCGATTTTTTTAACAAAACTTTCGATCTTGGGCAGAAGGCCACAACTTTTACTACAAATATTTATTTGGACATTCCGAAAGAGTGTTTAAACTATTTCCTACTGAAGGAGAAGGTTGTTATTGGCAATGTGACCATATACGCCTGGCATATCCTTTATTGCATCGGGCCCTGATAGTTGAAGGATTTCTCCCACTTAACTCGTTAGAAGATCTTGTGGTGAATTTGTGCTTCTTAATTTATTGCCTTGCAGCCAGGAAGCAAACGCACCAAAAAAGTCTAGTTCAGTTCTGGCCTTTTCCATTTTAAGCCTCGCAAATTTACTTTCTCCAGGAAAGAGGAAGCTGCTCTTTGAAGGCCTGACACGTGCTCCAAATATCAGAGGAAGGTGCCTTAAAGTAGAGCTGTGTCAATCGTGATTGATTCGTTCCTTTGGACCCGTTCCTTTAAAAGTATTGGTGATTGCAATCCCGGTTGGGCAAACCAATCGCTCCTAATATCAATCCTCTTTCCCGTGCAAATAAACTAAACGAATGAAAAAGTAAAATCAATCGTTCCCACAATATTAAGTCTTTTTTCTTTCAAATGAACGAAACATATTCGACGTCGCCAAGAACGCTGCGAAATGCCTAGGTTTTCTCAAAAGATGTAAGAAATATTTCACCCCTTCTGATTTGGATATTTTACATAAGGCCTACATCCGCCCCAAGCTGGAATATAATTCCCACGTCTGGGCTGGTGCTCCAAAAACAGCATTGCACCTGCTAGACAGGATACAAAAACGGGCGATAAAACTATTTGGAAACAGAAATATTGCGCAGTCAATTGACTCATTAGAACATTGACGCAATGTCTCTTGCCTTTCACTGTTCTATCGCTTTTTCCACAAACAGTGTTCCATCGAAATAGCCAATTGCATTCCGCCCCTTAAGACTTTCAACCGTGATACTCGCCAAAGATTGAATGCACATCAGTTTACCCTCGAGCCCACTTTCGGACATACAGTCAAGTTTAGAAGTTCCTTCATAAGCCGCTCAACGCGAATATGGAATGTTCTCCCACGTTCAGTCTTTCCGTCACATTACAACCTGCAACTGTTCAAAACAAGAGTGCATCGGTACCTCTCCTCCTTTTCCTCTTTTTCTAATCCTTTCCGCTCGTGAGATGTGAAACATTAAAAGGGTAGCCAATCCCTTTATTCGCGAGTAAATTATAAAAAAAAAAAAAAATGAATGAAATCGGTACGAACCAATACTTTTCTCTCTCCATTATCTTTGGTCAAATGAACGAAACGAAAGATAAAGGGTTATTTCAATCGTTCACAATATTAACACGTTTTATTCCTACATCGATGAACGTAGGGAAACTGCTACGAGATTTCGAAAAATGTGTATTTGCCGCGCATACGCTGGCTGCTGCTAAAGTGCTAAGCCAATCCGGATTGAACGGAGGGACGGTTATTGACTTTGGATCGATGACTGAAAGAAGAACTGGTTGAAAAAGGAACGAATGAATGATTGACTGAAAAGATCGGGTCCTTTTCCAAATCAATCCTGGATCGATTCGATCCGGGAAAATGAGCGATTGACACAGCTCTACGTTAAAGCCAATATTGAAGTTTCTATAGAACAAGTATCGAGAATAGCTTCGTTTCACACACATTTTTGGCTATTCTTTAGAGAACATTCGGAACAGTTTATATATAGATACATCTTCTCCTACGAACTTTAGTTATTCCCCAAATATTTGCAATTGCATTGCATCCTTTTGTAACGTGTGTAATGTAGATATTGTGACGTGATGAAAACGCGACTGAAGCGTGTCTGTTTCCGCATGAATCTCAATTGTTTCCCCGACTGCAGCAAATTGCAATTTATGTGTATAAATGGGAGAAACTGGGTGATCTTTCATTTTGATCTCACCTTGCGAAAGCTCTACGTTTTTTCTGCGGTGTTTGCCTGCGAATCGTAAACGCTTACCTTATGCCTTGTATAAAATCTGGCCATATGGTTCGGTTTATATGATGCAATCCTTTGATGATGATTACCGTATCTGCGCAGGGGGCTAATTGTTGGCTGCCAAATGGCCAAAGCGCTGACAACGCCGACACTGCAGCGCTTCTTGTTTAGTTTTCGGTTTTTCCCAATTGATGTATATATTTGCGGGGTATTTACCGAAGTTTTACTTTCAATAAATTGTTTGCAATGCCAGAACGCTTAGATCTGGTTGTCTCGAGCCTTCTGACCCCATCAACCGTGTTAGGGGCCAAGGTCTCTACCTCCCCCCTGATGTCCATTGGCTCAAAGTCCCACGTGAGACCCCTGAGTACTACTGTGTAGGCCATATCTTCCTTAAGGGTGTAGGAGTAGGCATTAACTTCATCATTTTCCCCAAACCGATTGAGTAATTCGCCGAGAAATTCGTCGATAAAAATATTTGTTCTGGTGTGACCATTAACGATTTTATATTTAAAATTGCCGGTCTCAGAGTTTTTTCTGAGGTCGTCCGTCAAAAGTTTTATGTTTGTACTACTGATTATTAATGGAGGGCAGTACCTTCCCCTTACATTTCGATTTGTAGGTTGAACGTCATTCGGTTGGCGACTGGTCTCTTGTTGATTTAGCTGCGTCATCCGCACTGGTGCTGGCATCCGTGTGTTGTCGTGGCATTCTTTTCGAGGTGTGAGTGCTCTTCAGCAGGTTTATGTTACCCAGTATGGCGAAACGGTTGTTGCTGCCGTTGTGGTTGTCGGTGGCCATTTCGTGGGTGGCAGGCGCTGATTCGTTAGCTGGAACTCTGCGTCGTTCGGCGTCAATGTGCATTTCCTTGTGCTCGGTGGCCAAGTCTTGTGCCAGCTTCGTCTAGTAGGTTCTCTTGAATAACGTTGGGCAGTTGTAAGCCCCCGTCAATTGATTTGCTGCAAGTTGCAGCTGGTGATGGTGCAAGCGTGGCCGCTTGGTCGCTGCTTATGGCGGGCTTTTGTGCCGAATGCATGGGTCCGCCTCCATTTTTCAGCTGAAGCAGCCACATGATCTCGCTTCCTAACTAAAGTGCTCTTTTTGAAAATATTCCCCGGTTTGCCCCCCACGTCTGGCGATTATTAAAAACGCAGCCTCCGAAATGGGGATAAGGTGAACTCTCTCGGATACCACGAGATATTTTTGAAATATGTACAAAATTTATGTTGCAGTCTAAAATTTAGGATGAGTTCACTGATCTGAGCATTTATACTTGGAAAAATAATTAATGATTCACTAGAATTTTTAAAATTAAAGACAAGCACGTTTGTGGCAAGGTTAACACTTTTACCTGTTAATATATTTTGCCAAGATAAGAAAGGAATTGTCAGAAATAGTTTTTAATTATTTTATAAATTTATAACTGAACAAAACTCGCCCCAAACATTGCTCCAATTCACTCTCTACTTACATTTTCTAAATTATAATTAAAATTTAGGAAAACATCCTGCTGATTTATCTACATTAAAATAAAAAAAATACTAAGCACCTTTAACACGACTTTCATCCTATCTTAATGTTTGCTTTATGTTGTTTATCATGGCTACATATCTTGACTTACATATTCCTTATTACAAAAAAACATTTGTTAAATTATATTTAAAAAAAAACGATTGTTGAATAAATTAACTTTAATATATAAACAAAATAAATCTCACTGTTTCAATTGTAATCAATAGAATAAAAAAATCAAAAGTAAAAAGTATAATATATATTTATATCGTAATTGTGATTATATATAAAAAAAAACAATAAATCTAATTATTTATAAAGAAAAATAAATAAAAATAAAAGGAAACAGACAACTAAATGTTTACAAAGATCTTTAATATGAATGTCAAATGTAGGATATGAAACGTGTCCTTAGCTTGTTTACCTGATGAGAGTTATATAAAAACAAAAACACAAACTATAAAAACACAAAGGACGGATTTCAAATAAAATAAGAAAAAAAAAAAACTATAAACAAGCCTATCTAGTGTAAATAAAACCTTCAAAGCTCACTTTTTCATAATATTACAGAAAATAGATAAAAAAAAACAAAAATATTTTATAGACTGTCTTAGTTAAAAAGTTAAAACAAAAATTACTACCTTCTATGTATGTATAAAAAGCGCAGAAATTTATATATACAAAAATACTTGAATTTACTACTTATGCATAACAATCTCTAATATTTTGATTAAACTCAATTCAACTGAACGAAAGTATTAGTTGGAATTGCAGGAGGAGGATTTTTTGTAATTCAAAGTAAAATGTAAAAATTGTAAAATGATAAAAAGTAAAAACTGTGCGAGAGTGAATGTTAAAAAAATAAAAGAAGACAAAACAAAAAGCTTTATAATGAATCACTTTATATGCAATTTATTTAATTATGTATTTTCTATAAATTTTTTTCTTGAATTCCATTGTGTAGCGGTTGAATGAATTTTTTTTATTGGACTATTGAAAATTTCTGAATTATGCAGCTTATATGTAAAACTATTATTTTTTTAAACAAATTTTTAAGATATTATTTAATAATTATTAAACTAAATGTTTATTCATTACAATATTATTAATTACTATTGAATTTTAATTAGATGAAGAATTGATAAAACAAAACAAAATTTGTAAAACAACAACTGATGTCGATGTAAATTGAACATGAAACAATAAAAACAACAAAATAATAATATTACCAATGATGTTTAAATTTTGAAATTTGAAAGGAAACTTTGCTGGTTCCTGGTACATTAATAGATTCAAGTCAAAGCCACGAGTTTTTATTACAGTGCAGTGAAAGTTTGGGCTGAGCTATTAAAATTTCAATAAACTTTTCCAAAGTGGTCATTGCCAGATTTTAAAATCTGGCGCCCAACATTATGAATCATTGCTCTTAACCCAAACTGATGTTATGTTTCCACTGAGTCCAAGAAAATAAAAAAGGAACTTCAAAGTATTTCCACCGGAGAAAGATTACCCGCGTTAAGGTTATAGGTTATAGGATGTATGGCGACATAGCGAAAGCGAAAAAACGTTTTCGTCTCTGCGTACAATTTGCTTCATGTAACCTAAAAAACGAAAAATTTCGATCATGCGTGCGAAAGAAAATAAACGACAGCATGTAGTTTGACGTTTCTTTTCGCGCGTGGTTCTAATTGCTATCAAATGTTGAGTTAAGAAGAATTTCACAAATAATCAAATTAGTTTGCGGGAGTTTTTATCATTTCTTCGTGATAGTGAAAATGATTTTTCTGGGTGCCTTAACCTGAAGAAAGTAAGGAGGAATCTTAGAGACCATTCTGACACCACCTACACTGCCAGATCAAATGTTCTTTATGGGACGTCCATTTACGTTCAGGGTTTCTCAAAGTTCTTCCAAGTTTCTTCCAAAAGATGTTATTATTTCCTCCGTCAACGAAAAATAAAATCTTTGAAAGCAAAATCAAACATTTGATGGATTTGGATGATGGATGGATTTCAATTTGATTTTAGTTTTTAATTTAAACATATCGATGAAACAAAATTTTTTTTTAAAGTAAACTCTGTATCTAAAATTAATAATTTTAATTTTCATTGATACCGTTAATCACACATTTGCTTTCGATTTTCTACCGTTTTTTAAGTTTCTGTTATCGGTTTCTATTAATACCTCATCCCTAAGACAAATAAAAGCATGGAGCACACTTAAATATGCAACAAAAACTTTATCCGGGTTAATCCCGGCTAAAATTTGGGGAACAGTTCAAATTTCCTTGTCGGTTTTTGCTTTGTGAAGCGATAGTTGGGAGAGTCGATAATTTTAAGACTCGGAGATTTCGACAACTTTATTGAGGGAGCTAAATCTGCACTGCAAAACTGGTCGCAGGGTTAACTCCAGATTCGTTTTGTTCTGAGATTAACAGATCTCGGTAAGATGGTCTCAATCTGAAAAACCGGCCAGAAAGACCAGTTTCGAATCAGAGACTTAACTTGTATCGAAACTAACGCGAAAACTTATTTCTGGGATTAACCTCAGTTTAACATCGAAACTGAGGACTGAAAAGGACTCGAGATTGAGACTGAGGTCTTCGCCACCAATGTGCGCTCCATCTACGTAGGCTCCAGGTGCATCCAGACTCTCATTTGAAAGGATGCTACCGTCCTTTGGTGAAACCCCCCATAAATATAATCAACTCCCTTCTAACAAGATAAGCAAGATAGATTTATTTGAGGCTCCTCTAACAGCTTGTTTGCAAGTTCTTAGCGCTTCATCAAACCAGATTTTTGAACTTAGTCTAAACCACATCGAATTTACAAAATTTATGTTCCCTTAAGCCTTCAGCCCAACGAATTCTTTGCGTCCGTCACGTCTAAGTACACAAATTGACAACTCAATTAAATGCTTACGTCTATATTCTCTGTCTCCCCAAAACATGAGTTAAGCCTTCAGCCCAATGAATCCTTTGCATCCGTTAGGTCGAAGTACCCAACTGACGACTCAGTGAAAAACACACGTTCTTATGGGAAGCGACGTACGTCACGAAGTTCTTCTATGGGTCCTTTCACATAAGAACGTGTATATTTAACTCAGTTGTCAGTTACGTACTTCTTCGTGACGGACGCAACGGATTCATTGGGCCTTAGGATTTAGTCGTGTAGAGGTAATAATTTCCATTGAATAAATTTGCCATACTGGAAGTATATTTAATGGGTCAGTTGAAATTTATGGCGTATTCTTTTCAACACCGAATCGCGAAACTGGTGTGGAATACAGAAACAAACTGTCTTTTTCTCGTACACCTGAACGGAATCGTGCTCATGTAGGTGTTCTTTTGAACTCCGAATTTGTTCGGTGTCGACACCGAACTCCAAATTTCGCCACCGACTTATTTGACGGTGGAGGCTGGGTGTAGCTTTGATTGTTTATGTGAAGTGACGTTTCGACTACTTCATTGTCCAAAGTAAAAGTCAGGAGTCTGCACCAGGCTTGTTTTGTGCACTCCCAAGAAATTCATCTCCTGTGAATGTTTCGTATAAAAAGAAGATATTTGTGATGGCGTTTACAGCTTCTACCTTTTATTGCTTTAATCCGGCCACCCAAATCATCATGCCTACAATTTACATTCTTTCGAGTTGTAATGTTCGCACCCTGATTTGCTAATGCTCTGTTTTCATCGGTCATAAAAAAAATGGACATAAGTAAGTAAAAATTGATTGAAAATAAATCTAGAATTGCTACCACCAGACACAACATAAGATTAATTATGGAAGCGGAAAGAAGCTAAAAGAGAATGGTGAAAAGCATAAATAAATGTATGGTAAATCTTAAGATTTATGGAAAATTCGTTGACGATTTACTTAAATCACGGTTCACTAGTGTGTGCCTGCCGATGAAAACATGCTTGATAACTACAAAAAAATATAATCAAAACGAAAAATTTTACTTTAGAAATATTCAGAAAATATTGGCCTAGCTTACACCTGGGACTATATCCGGACTATACCTCTATTTAGTCAAAAAATTATCGGTGTAAGCACACAATACGAGGATTAAATTATTTAGCTCAGCCCTCGAAATAAGGTGATCTGGACTATATGAAAACGAGAGTTTCAAACTGCCTTATCTTGTTATTTTTGCCTAATACTAAGTTTACACCGACCCCTTAATTTTGAATTTAGTGAAAAATTTCGAAATCCAATTTTGTCGTTTATACTGGAGTTTCAGCGTTTCAAATGACAATCGGAGTCAAAATCTGAAATATCAAGTGGTCCATACAGCTAAAATTGTCGTTATTATTTGCTTATTTTTTGTTTTAAAATACGTCCCAGAGCACTTTTATCGACTTATGTCAAATTACAAGCGTTTTGTTTGAGTATTTCTGTCAAATGCCTTAATTTCTCTTAAAAATAAGAGAATCGGAAGTTTGAGAGGTTTTTTCCATTCGACAAACTTCTAAATGCCCAGGTGAAATTCAACTGAAATTCAACATTTATAAATCCTGACAATATATTGCGAAATGCTGAACATTTAGGGTGAAATGTTAAACTTAGCTTAATTGCTGAAATTAGGCTTGGTGTAAATGTACTATAATGCCATGGCAACGAGAATCTTATTCTATGTCTGCATTGGTGTCTCGGAACATTTCATAGGAAAGTATTAGAATAAGAACACTTTTGGAGTTTATTGAACGATTGGTGTCACTGGTTTGGGTCTTTTTCCTTTTCGGTGTAAACGCAAAATAACAAGACTAAAATATATAGTCCTTGACCAAATACAGTCCTCAGTGTAAACTAGGCAGGAACAGGAGATTACATTTTTTAACCATTTTTCAAAAAAAAAAAAGTTCCCCTATATTTTTTAAAAGTGTTCGGTATCTATCAAAAGCTCAAATGCATATGCCAAGATAAAATTAAACAAATTCAAACCCCAAGTACGGTTAACTTTAAGTAAGGCCTAAGCTACCACATGTCGAAGGCTTATCTAGTTATTTAGTAAATTATGATTTAGATGTCCTTCGGCTTCTCCGCTTTTCACAATGAATCATAAACTGAGTTTTTGGCAACAAAAAAAATTAAGAGCTCATACTTTTTTGTTATTTTTTTTTTTTGGACATTCGGTCATCAATTGTCATATATTTTTGACCATATTTATTTTTAAAAGTACTTCAAAATATCCGTAAAAAGAGGGAGTATGTACATTTAGAATTATTGTATGCTGACTGTTACTAACAGATAATTACATTCAAAAGTCAAAAGTGACATTAGTTGCACATTTAAATTAAAACTCTGAAACGTGATGCTCGTAACTCTAATAGTGGTTTTGAACGAAAACTATCAAAAACCTGGGGTTACAAAAACATAAAAATTATGCAAAAATATATTGGAAAACTCATTTTTCTGATGAAGTTTTTGTGCATTTTTGGGAAAACACAGTTTTTGGCCCGGTGTGTAGAGGTTATTTCATTGGGTTTATACAACGAAAAACATATATTGTTTTGTATCGTACCCAGAGTTCAAATTTTCTTTCCACTACTGTTGAGATTATGTCGTATCTTCGGACACTGTGCTTGATTTTGACGTCCGCCGCGTTTACACTCAAACAAATTGAGTGCAAAATGCAAAAAACTAGCCAAACAGCTGTGAATTGTCAGGCAGCCAAATCAAAGCTGTCGTCTGTCTTGTCTGTGCCTGATCCGAGAGTCGCACTTGTTTCTTTCGGTTCGGTTTTTGCTTTTTGCACTCGAAGCTTAGCCTTAATTCTATGGAATTACTTGTGTGCATTTTAATTTATAAGACTCAAAACTGTTCTTAAGAGTGTGCCAGCGTTGCCCTGAATCTATGTTCCATTTAAATAAATCCTATCAATTCGATTGTGTGAGTGTTTCTAAAAATAGTTAGTAATCATTTTTGTGCGTTGCGCCATTCGGTCATCCTAGCTCGAGAGTTTGTAAAAACAAACTAATTTCCGCTCGCTTCGCGTCGAATTTTGCAATATTAAAGTGTTACTACAAGTCAAGGTCTCCATAAAGAGGTGAGTAAAACTGAACAATCAAGTTAATAGCCGATTGATTGCGCATTGGGATTCAATTACATAAGTAAATGAATGATCTCGGTTTGCATTCAAGTCGGTTTGCGAAATTCTAGTCGGTGAATAAAATCTTGGTAGATTCAATGAGCTCATTATGGTGTTGGGAACAGTTTGTGTTGTGAATCGCCCGCTTTGTTTTGCTTCGGTTGTTTGCGGGTGTTTTGCACACCTTGACATGTGATTCACAGTCTTATCATGCTCTCACTCTTTGCTGGACTAAACATTTAACAGGGTGATTCACAGTTGTTACTTGAGGTTCTACTTTTGCTTTCAGCGTTGTGCTTCTTTGTTCTCTATTAGTGTACGAAAGTGGAGATAAACAGAAAAGCTTATAGTCACGTTGTTTGTGATAACGATAACAATAGAAGTGCGATAAACTTACAATGGATATCGGGTCAATTAAAACCCATTAAGTGTGTGTGTAACTATACCTACCAATCTGCCACCACACCGGTTTCCGTCTGATTTGACTCATCACAAGGTCAACTACTGGTGAGCCCAGTGACCTTGAATATAACAGTCACCGCATTCGGTGGTTAAGTATTGTCAAAAAGTACTTACCGTGATTAATGTTCCGGAATCTGTTGCATTCATACATGTGCGACCGGGTACCCTTTGTCTGTCACTTTCTGGTGCAGTAGTCTGCAATGCTTCTGCTGTCACACACATTTCAAGCGTAATAAAACTATAAAAACTGCCTTGAATTCGTTGATATGGATAAAGACTTATCATCTGTCTTGCTGAGAGCAATTATCTCGTTATACTGCATTCGTGTGAACAGACTTCCGGCGTCGATATTAAAAGTTGTTGTCTTCGGTATTGTCACGTAGGTGTACATCAATTCATTGCATTATACATACATTACTTGCCAATGAAACGAACAGAATCTTAGGCAGGTACCCATTGAAAAACTAATTTTTAAGGTAATTATCTGTGTATAGTCCAATCAACAATAACAAGAAAAAAAAAAACAAAAATTTCACGAGCCAAATTTTGGTTGAATAAGACAATTTAAACGACATATAACTCCTCTTAGTTCTTCCGGTGGGCCAACCCCAAACAAAAGTCACAGAGCGGCTGTCTTCAAATAAACGTCCTCTTTCTCTACGTCTAGTATGCAAGCCGAATTCCAAGTATTTTTCAAAGTAAAAAAAATCAGCTTCCTTTATTTTCTGATGCTAAAAGCAAACCAAGGTATCCTTTTAAGCTAGATCTGAAGGGTGTCAGGATGCAAACAATTGTTGATAGGCACTCCCTCCTCAATAAAACCCTGACGATAGCCAGCCAATTAGCCAGGCAGAGTTACTCAACTCGTGCAGGAAGATTGGCGAGAACAAGGCGCCTGGGCCCGACGGAATTCCAAATAAAGCACTAAAGGCGGCTGCAGAAAAACGACCATACGTCCAAAACGTTTCCGAAATGCTTGGAAGAGGGAACGTTCCCTGAAAAATGTAAAAAAAGTAAGCAAACCCTGAGGAGAACCATCATCTTACCGCCCAATTTGCCTAACTATTAGACACAATGGGAAAGAACCTTGAAAAAATTATCTACGGCAGGTTACTTGTAGTTGCAGAGGAGAAAAGGGCTCTCTCCGACCAGCAATTTGGTTTTAGGAAAAACGTTCTAAGAGCAGTTGCTGGAATAGCATAACACGCAATCACAGGAAAAAGATGGCTAATTGGCTTCGCTACTGCGCAATAATAACGCTGGACATAAGAAACGCTTTCAACTCGGCCAATTGGTCCTTTATGAAAAAATCTATCACCAGGATGGATGCACCATACTATCTTCGGCGCATCACAGCGAATTACCTAAGCAACAGGAAGTAATGGTATGATACAGACGAAGGATCAAAAGTTCTTCTACTACGGTCCTACAATCCTTCTACAAAGTCACCGCGGGCGTCCCATAAGGTTCGGTCTTAGGGCGCCTACTGTGGAACATCATGTATGAGGGAGTTCTACGAATAAGACTACTAGAAGAGGTTACGATAATCGGCTTCGCTATTGCTGTCGTCGTAGTACGTAAATATATCAATGCAGTGGAGCTAGCTGCAAACCAAGCTATTTTCCACGTAAAAGATTGGCTAGCGACCCACTCTAACTAGCGGACCAAAAAAAGAAGTTGTCCTGATTACTAGCCGCAAGACCGTTGAATTCGCAACATTTCACGTGGGAAATCAAATCTTCAGCTCCAAGGAGGTAATAAAATATCTCGGAATTATGGAGGATAATAAGCTACAGTTTAAGGCCCACGTAGAGTATGTGACTAAGAAAGCATCACAATTGCAGGGAGCTCTGTCGCGCATATTGCCTAACATCGGTGGATCTAGATACTAGATAGATACTAGAGTGTCTAGATCCACTAGATAGTAGGATTTTACTATGGAGAGTAATTACTTCGGTCCTGTTATACGCCGCCCCAGTCTAGGCAAAAGCACTACGGGCGAAAGAAACGAAAAAAAAGTTTTCGTCAGCGTATAAACTTTGCGCGTTACGAACAATCAGCGGCTTCCGAACCATTTCTGATGAGGCCGTCTTCGTCATAGCCGGAATGATCCCTATCGATATCCTCGCCGATGAAATGCTCAGGATTGCAACAGTTTCCTAGTAAAAAAAATTCTTGATGATAAATCGCAGAGCCAGTGAGGAGGCTAGTTCCCCCCACCCCCCCTCCCTTGCCCCCTCTCCGGGTGCCTATGGACGCCACCATACACATACACATAAAAATAGAAGAAAGGGCAACGTCACTAGATATGTGGCAAATCCGGTGGCCCAACACAACGAAAGGAAGATGGACATTTAAAGTCATACCGAGAATCGCTCCTTGGCTACAACGAAAGCACGGAGACTGGAACTACCACCTTACGCAGTTTCTATCCGGCCATGGTGGCTGCGGATATCTTCACCGTTTCGGACACGATAGTTCCCCTTTTTGTCCGGAATGCCCTAATCAAGGGGAGGACACAGAGCACGCCATATTTCATTGCGCTCGCTTTGCAGAATGGAGAATCAACCTATGAAATCCTTATTGCACTGTTATAGAAATGCTGAACTCAGAGGAAGGCTGGACAGCAATAAAAAGATTTGTGGCAACGGTACAAATCGAGCTGAGAAGAACAGAGGATATAAGGCGAGCAGAATTAGCAGAAACAGGAAGCACAGCGTAAAATGCTTACCAGCCCCACGAAGTAAAACTCAACGGCAGTACCGCGGGGAAGTGGTTGAAGAGTGTAGGGGGAGCATAAGTACGCAGGCGCATCCCGACATCAATTACTTCGGGCTTGGGAATCGTGCAGTAGCCCGGGCTGCCGGTATGTGTGGCGCATCAAAAAAAAAAACCCCCCTCCTCAATCGTCATAGGTGCATAACCAATTGTAGACAAACCCAAGCTTAAATCTTAAAGTAGACGTACAATGGTTGAAGACTACGTCAGAAGAGGTGAAATTCGCCTTCTTGGGAAATTCTTGTTGGAATCTCCTTACGTCTGATACTGAAGTTAGACAACATCGCACTTCCAAGCATCGCTTTGACCCAGTTTACGTTATGTCTGTACAGCAAGTCACTTTCTGTAGAAACACATTTTGTGCATTCACATTGAATTCGTAACTAATCTTCAAGCGCTTATAGCAATCAACGCTTTGCGGTCCTTCCGTCTTGAAGATTACTCATCGGATTTATGGTCAACATTCAATTGCTCTAGAAGTCACCTAGCGAACACACAGAGTTGTCTATTGTGGTAAATTCCTTCATGCTTTCAACTTAGCGTGTTTGGTACGGTCTTATAAACTACCCTAAAAAATTCTGCTTCCTAAGTCTGTAACTAGTTTTGCAATAGTCAGCCAACCTGCTTAAGGTGATGTACGGATAGTTCCTGAATGGAATCGGGAGTAGGAGATGGTTTGACCATAAATATATCGTTTGGGAAAAGCTTCAGAGTAAGTAGTTACCTTAGGCAGACTTACACGCTGTTCAAAAAACCACCAACCATCCTTAAAATTTTAGTTTGAATAGTGCAAGTATTTAACTTATAAATTCCCCTACCAGCTTTAAAAATCTTTAGCTAACACAGTTGTGCAAACAATTGCCCTAAAACCAAAAATTAACATTCGCACAAAAATCCTATCAAACTGCTGGGGTCTTATGTCGATCATCCAACCTATAAGAAGAAGTTCATGTTCTCGCTTGAGTCGAGGTTAGGTTTAAGACTTACAGACGACTAATTCTTTGCTTACCCACGGCACACCTTGCCGATAGCTTAGCATTTATGACCAGTCCAACAACGGGGGTAAGCTAACAACGGGTCGAAATCCAAACCTTCGAAGTATTGATTGTCCACTCGGAGAAGTATCAGGTGAACGTTAGGATTTGCACGAATATTGACGTTTAAGCTTCCGTCCCTAGAAAAGTGTCTTCTAAAAAATTATTAACTAACCACGTTTACGCATCGAAAACATTTCACGAATTTTCTTACGTTTTGTTAATAAATTTAGTTTAAGAACGAATTAAGTAAGCCTTAACAACGATTGCTAAATCAATCTTAAGAGGCATTCACACAGCTTATGCCTGCGTTCTAATTCTTTCCGTCATTACGAAATTTAATGATCTTAGACAGTTGGAACGAACACAGAATTAAAACTGAGATCTTTGCTTTCACTCTAAGCTTAGCTTTACTTATCACCGATCGGCGCAATACCTTTTCCATTGTTCCAACTTAACTAATTCGGATAGCTCCGTATCACTCCTCCCATATTTCGTGAAAAAGACCCCGAGACCAAGATACCTAAACTTCTCTACCCGTTTCAATGGGAATCCATTTGTGTGCAGAAACAGCGATCACTATGAAACAGTGATCGCAAACAGTAAGCTAGACTATCTGAAAAGAAGAGGTGATAAAACGAACCCACCCTGAATAAAAGGATAAAATTTGACTTTTAAAAATGTCACGTCTTTTGATTGCTTTATAATTCGTTAGTATAGTTAAATGAATCATGAAATAACTTAAAATTTTTTTCATATTTTTTCTCTGACTAATACCTATGTACATATGTTGTTTAGGTATTTTTTGTATGTTTTTTTTTTGTATATTTATGTAGTATGTTTATTTTTTCTCCTTCATATACTTTGAGCCAAAGAAAATATCAATCATTAATTTATTGATCGCATTATCGAAAATTAAACTGGACCTTGTCCATGAACTTGGAAGTACAACCGAAAACTTAACCAAAAAAATCCCTTTTGTGTCTGGAAACATGAAACTTAACTATATTTATATATCGCTTGTCTAACTGCACCACTGTTTCCTGGTATGTATGTACTTCGAATTCGCAATTTAAGAAAAAAAATTGTTCAGTCGATGCCAGTTTATTTTGTGTATTTCGCTGCAACTTGAGATATTTGGCGATTTTCCAAGGAAAACACGTGCACACAAATTGCAAAGATTTTTCGTTATTTCTAATTATCCTGAGCCCACAAAACTTTCAATACCGCGAATGCAGATGTAGGATTAGGTAGCTTTTCAAAGTGTCATACAATTATAAAACACAATGTTATAAACACAACGTTCAAGCACATCGGACACAACATTCAAAATAAACCAACAAATTCTGATAGACTCATTATTGGCTCATGTAAGTATGTGCTCATTCCATGCCTGGTCTAACTATAAGAACTCTCCAATCAACTCGCAGTTACATGCTGGCTGCCTTTTAATTAATCGATTTACTGCCCACGCTAAGTTAAAGTTACGAGCAAAAAAAGTACAGCACTTCGAGTGATGAGACATGTTTTTATTTTTAATAATTTGTTAAATATTTATCTTAGGAAAGAAATAAGTTGAAAGGTTTTTAAAAATCGAAAAAAGTTTATGCATACATAACTCTTCTTAGATTAATCTTTGAAATATTTCAGTGAAATTTCCAATTAAGTTTCTTGACTATCGGGAAAACTTCAAAATCTAAGTCTATATAGAATCTATAACACTGGCCTACACATGTTATGATGCCTTAAATTTAAGATCAAATTTTTATCAGCGGCACCCAGCAAAGCCGTAAATTTGAGCCATATTGTATTCCATATGCAATGGCGTCAACAGATCTTTCCCTTTTCCCTGTGCAAGTAGATCACAATGTCTGTAATTGGTTTTCGCTGATATTGAAACATACTCACCACACAAATGATAAAATATATTGGGATCGTGATCAGCACAACATCTTGACTTAAGTCAAGTCATAAACAAATAATAACATTTTATTTTTTGTTTTTGTCAAATTGACTTTACGGATAAGACCAGAAAAATGTCAAAATGTGGGCAGAAGGTAACGTAGAGTTAATAGATTGAAATCATTAATATTAACGTACACTACCATCGATCTTCCTTACCGACCACTTTGCAAACAGCGTGCTTACTGCTTATCGTAGGTACCAACCACATCTAGTCTCTAAATTGTATTCCGGCCCTAACGTGATACCCTCACACGCAATGCCATTCATCACTGGTCAGCATAGTCCTTTTTACCCTGTATTAGGAGTGTGTCACAGGTTGGAAATACTCTCTATATTCTAAGTTAGCGCTAGAAAGACAGGCGGAGTCATTTGATCCATTTTGAAGTTAAGCGCTTTATTATTTTAAATATTAAGTTAAGTGGCGTAATTGTTGTATGAATTAAACGACTTCTTACCAATAAAACACGTTAAAATGCTTCTATTTTAGTTAAACTACTTCGCTGATCGATTAGCACTTTTAAATGATTAACTATATCAAATTCTACATTTTTAATATACTGGGGTCAAATGACTCTTTCCTTCTTTCACGGTGAAAAGATTCGCCCGTCTTTGCAGCCCTCAAAATATGTTTCAAACAAAGCCTTTACTTAATCTCTGATAAAACGACGAAGATAATCTGGGTAATATCCTAAAACAAAAATTACAACTCATAAAACAACAAATATTTAAATTCACATCAATCATGGGTCAATGGTTGGTAACAGCTAATTTTGCTGTAACGTGTAGTTGATTTTTGTGTATTTGAAACTAGTTGTCAATCAAAATAGTGCATTTCCAGTGGAAACATCCAAAAATGAACTTCAAAATTTTTTCGCAAAATGAATTTCAGCATGAATTTTAAACGTTGATGTCACTGTCTGTGTGTAAATGCTTTAAAATTGGTTTGTTCGCAACTACACAAGTGGTTCGCTTGCGGTCATGTGTACAGTCCTTTACTCTTATTAGCGTTTGCGTAGGTGGAATCGTGAAAACTTTAATCGCTGCCGAACCCAGTACCTTCTGCTGAGTAATCCCCACACTATACGTCTGCCCTGTGACAACCATTCAACTCAAAAAAGCTATGGAAAAAGTCAGAAGTCCTGGCACTCGTATGGACTAGCCCTGTCACACCATGCGATATCACAATATTAATACATTTTCATATGGTAATGAAAATGTATTAATGGTTTTTACATATATAAAATGTAAAATGTATTTATTTTCGTGTGGTAATGCAATAATCAATTCGAATACTTGAACCATTGACACTTTTGTGTTGCAACCTTTTTTCTAGGATGTTTTAAACCTAACTAAATGCTATGTAAAAACTTCAGAGAGCGAAACTAGGTATGTCAGTCCTTTCAAATTTCAACAAATCCTACAAAGGTAGGCACTAAAAAAACTGTGTTCCCTCTTCTATTTGCGTGTGAAGCATGACATAATGACATAAGTGCCCAAAACTCTAGACTCGCAAGCTAGTTCGACAAACGCATTTGTCCTAATTTGGTAATGTCAAATATTTTTTGATCGCCAGTGTTGTATTGATTTTCTAGCTTGCTAGCATTTACTAATTTATACGCAATTTTGTAGGACAAATCCCTTTCCATTATCTAACAAATTTACTGCAAGTTTGACAGTTTCCCAATGTATTTTGAAATGTAGTTCGTTTTAGAAGTTTATTGTGCAACGGTTGTTGCTTTTGTACCACAACATTCGAGACATTGCATTCGCTTGAACTTTTTGACTTGATTGACATGCCTGGTAGATTGAAGACGGTGCATAAGTTAAGTGACTGTATCATAAATAATTAAGTGGACATTTCATATCAACTGTATAGTTCATCAGATTTACTAGTGTAGATGCAATCCACATTGTAACACAAAAGTATCGTAAATTGTCATGCCTACCAGTGAGGTAAGTAATATTTCTTTTTTTTTTGTTAACTGGAGTTATGAAGTTTCACACCGCAAAGCGTGTTATGACCAATTTAATTTAATTATTTAGAGGGGCAGAGTCAAAAAGGTCATGTTGACGTCGTGCAGTCATTTTGAACTTTGTTGATGTGAAGAATTATGTCCCAAAAGGCCGTCGTTGAGAGCAAATAAAATTATATTTGCAATTTTTGTTCGTCTGTTGACATGGGACAAGAAATAATAAGTGTGACTATAATAATCATTAGCCGCAGCCGTAATTATAATAATTGTTTCTGATTCAAAGCCAACGGAGATGTAATCAATTTGTTAAATGACTCGTGTGGTGTACTTTGTAGGACATGACTAAAAAAAATTAAGTGAGTCGCGTAGCGCTAGGGAACAACACGTAACCGCAAAATATTTACGTATTATGTACCAATATCTAAGTTGGTAACACTGTTACTTAAGTGTCTTATTACTCTAGCAAAAATATAAGCCAAGTAAAATCTCAATGCTATTTCTGACTAGCCTTTGTCAAAGTCAGGCGTCAATCGCTCAATAAGTTGTAACGTCATCTTTGGCTGCAACTACGTTACAGAATTGCCATCGAAATGTAATTTGGTAATGTTTGGCAAAGAATTCGAAAAATTAGTTTTTATTGACGAAAGTTAAAATGCGATACCTGGCGGTCAAATTTGGAATATCAGAAGATAATTGATGTCATCACATATGTCACAGTTGACCAGTTGACCTCCCTTCGATGAAGGAATTCACGTTTTTCTATGTGAGTTAATCTGATTTATGAATCAAACAGTTTGTCCTTTCACAAGAAGCAAAGTAAATTTTCCTACTTGTTTGACAAATGGGATGATAACAACGGCTAGCCGTTGACGTGTATAGGGTCTCCACATATTCTGAAATTGACCGCCAGGGGCAAGCCTTTAATCGTCAATTAGAACCCGAAAACATTTCTGACGTTTGACGAGAAAACTGTTTTCTACTAGCCAGCATTAACTTGAAGCGTTAGTTTATACAAAACACGCGGAGCTTTTGGAAAGTCCAAAGGAACAGATCGTCTCGACCGATTATGGGGCAATTTTCACCAAAACTAAAACACTCATCTTTCAAAATCAAACTAGGTACTTAAATACCTTTTTCTAATTTTTTTCTTAACTTTACTTTTATTCTTATTCAATGCAGTTGCCACCGAGATAATGCTATAATGCAGTCATCAATAAATGCAGAGGAGTCGTCGCGTTGTTACTGAGTTGTAAAAAATTGAGGAAATAAACAAACCAACAAAATTTCTTTTATACCACAAGATTTTAACACCCCCCATTGAACAAAAGTAGCACTTGCTATCTTTGAATTAGAAATAGGTAACTTTCAAAACAAGATAAGGCGTTAAAAAGTACACGCGTCATTCCTCGATAAGTGCTACTTTTTTCAATATTCGTACACACTTTCCTTTATCTGATAAAATAGTACTTAATCACAGGTAAGCTGCTTATAGTGGGGCAAAAGAATGCAAATCGAAAATATTGTTATCAACATCAATCACCGTTCAATAAAATGGCACCCTATGGTCCAATAAGCAAGACCCGTTCGATTGGAAAAGCCGCATTTAGGTAAATACTGAATGTGTATAGCTGCTTCACTTAAAGAATGCTTCCGTCCTTGAGTATAGATTTTTCAAATTTCTATCGATAAGGATAACCAAAAAAAAATGCCTAATCTGCTTTGCACTTGGATGCTTGAATTTAATCAGTCTTATCTAAGTTTAATCTTGTGATAAGCTTGTTTTCTATTAAAATTTAAATAAATTTAAATTGTTTTAACGTGATAATCTTATACCAGTTCTGTCAATTAAACTGTTAAGTGCGGTCTACAATGTTGTGCTCTAGTATTGTTCTTAAACATTGAGAATTGTTCGTGTCGTGTTGCTCTTACATTCAGGTTAGCCACAAAATATTGTACCTCTTGTCCAAACCCTTGTTTTCGCGAGGACTAAAGGATCTTTTAACTGTGGAACCTAAGATTGTATTTTTTGAGTTAGTGTTTTATTATATGTGAAAGGTGTTGTGTAAGAGATGTACAAACTTTTGCGTTAAGGAATTTTATTCCATACTTCCAAATTCAATTTTCAAGTTTGTTTTAATTTCCAAAAGTTAGAATAGACTTAAAAAGCTTTTCGCTCACTCTCATCTTGGGGCTCAAGTGAGTCCAACAACATTCCAACAGTTCAACAGCAATTCCCTTTGGCTTAACATTTTAGGCATTGCCTACAAACGCATTGCCTCCCCTTTACCCATCCCGAGGAGAATTTATGAGTGTTTTTTTTTTCAAATTCAGCCAATTTCTAGATTTCCTCAAAAAATATTTAAAAAAGTCTTGTTTGCCTTTTCCAATTCGGGTGTTAACCGCACAATATTCTGCTTAAGCTGTAATTCAGTTCCAATGTCTGGGCAGGTCCAGGTAGCGGTCAATTGATTCGGAAGCAGATCGGAGCAAAGTAATTCTAGCCGCTAACTGCTTCATTGCTTTTTCTTCGAACGATATTTCTACAAAATTGATAATGCATGCAAGGCCAGTCCTTTAGGAAGACGGAGTTTAAAGCTGTTGTGTTTGATAGACATAGTTACATGATTGCATTTTCCTCTGTAGTCGGATAGAGTCGACATGAATCAGTCAGGCTTGAAAGGTTGTCACAAGCATATAACCCCACCTGCTTTTTAATCCAATGAGTTTGCCACAAAGCGAGTGATGAAGTAACTTCCTTCCATTTTGTGCTCTTTAGCCTGAGCTGACCTTCTAAAGGAATCGAGATTTGTATACTTCCAAAAGAGAAGGTTGAGCGAAGAAAACTCAGTAAATATTTCAAATGGAAGGACTTGGAAACTTCTTGCTAAATACTGCATTGAATCTCAAAGATATAGAAAGGATCATATTGAATATTGGTGGATTACACCCAAAAAGCTTATATATGCTACCTTGTACCCATCTTTGTCGAAGCAAATAAATCTAAATATTTTAATAATAATTGTGGTAAACATTTAACCCCCACCTCACTGAGGGGCATGAACCACCTAAGGCATAGCATCGCATGGTTCTCCAGCTACAATTCGCTTAGATGGTCCGGCTCATCGAAGAAGTAACGTTCGAGGATACTTGGCCAAAGGCTATTTAGGGTCGGGCATTCGCATATTAGGTATTCGCGTAGCAGGTGACGAACAAAGCCGAAGGTAATGTTAAGAGATGTGCGAGGTTGAGAGATTGATCCTTCAATGCTGCCGTAGGTGTGTCTTTAGAGATTCTCTTATTCACATTCAAGCCCCCTTTTCACAAAAAAAATTTCAATATCGTCTGCATACCGTTGACAGGCTCTGGGTCGTCTTACGATAACCATCATCTGCATCGCATCGGCTTTTCACCGGACTCAACATGCTGACTTTGTCTTGAAAAAGGTCAGTCCTCTCTACACATAATCATGGGTTGCCCGACTCTCCTGCGTCCTGTAAAATAATATCATCGGCGAAGAAATTATTTCTTCGGCAAACCTAGCCAATCTCTCCAGAGAGATCCTTGTCTTCCTGTGTGCCTCCGAAGTAAAAAGATTGCTCTATAATTTTATCGGGGAAGGCACAATAGGCTCCTTTTAAGAGACCGCAGTGTCAGAGCCCCAGGAAGGCACTCCCAAATAACAATCTAATCTACTCTATGATAATATGTGTCACAACGCCCGACCACAAAATTTGTGGCACACAATGTGGTTGGGAGGTTAGGAATGTGACAGAAAAAAATAATTTTCCTCAGATTCGCTGTGAGTGATATCGCAGCAGAAATAAAAGTAGAAAAACAATAAGGCGTTCGGTCGGTTACGCGTTGACAAACATAACTGAGTAAAACAATAGCATCTTGACGTTATTATAACACTTAAGCTAGAATCGCAATATGGCGTTGTTGCGTGCGTGCGTTGATAAATAGGGAAAGAATAGAAACTAGACCAATAGAAACTACGAGCGCATATCGGACAAAACGAAATGCTACCTCACAGCTTTGCTCCGATTTTTATCTTAAATATCGTAAACGCATCTAAAACGCAAAAGTAGATCAACTTTATACTTTTGCGTGCGTTGGGCAATCCCACGCTGATTCATCATGATGTGAGTAGGTATTGTTCTCTTGCAGGAGGTACAAAAAAACTCTTACAATCCTCTCTAACAATCCTGGAAAACTGTAAGGGACCTACAGTTTTATGCCGATAGCGAGCAGCTAATTGAGAGGTCTCTCATGACAATTAATACTCTCGAAGGGTTTGTTAGACCCTCGCGGATGTGGAACACCGTGAAAAAATTTTGATTGTCCCGGATTTGCTACTTTTGCGCGTTGACGTAAAATATCGTTAAGTTTTGAAAAAGCATTGTAAAGCCCATCAACGCCTAATTGCGAATTTGACCTCGGGATTACGGTCGGCTATGATCACGAATGTCATTAGCGTGACATCAACTTCAACTGCAGCTCTTTGCGATTGGCGGAATTTACGTAAATATGAAATATAAAAAAAAGAAACTGTTTGCTCTTTCTAAGAGGTTCATTAGAGCCCGCCGTGTTAGATTCAGAGTCTTGCGCCAAAAGCGCTTCTACACTACCAAAAAATTGTCAGTGTTTTTTGGTTTTGAATTCAACATGCTCGGATCATAGAAGTTTTCTGTAAAGGATTCTGCCATGGAATGCTCCCAGTTATATGACTTCCTCAAGGCCCTAGTCCTAGGTTGGTGAGATTTTTAAGCACGGGCTGAGTAATGGTAAATTTTCTCCTTATCATGAATAGAACAACCGTAGTTTTAAAGCAGTCACTGAAAGTCCATTCCTAGTGCACCGTTTTATTGTCGATTATGTCCAAGAATCTCTACAACTGAGAGCAGACATTCTCTTGGTCTGAACAGACAGATAGAATAGAGGCCCCATCTGCATAAGCTTGTGTAGGTTAGGTTAAATAAAACAAGGGGTGTGGTGTAAAAAGCCATACAACACTAGATGCCCATACGTCCCAGTGCAATGCCGCAAAAACCTTAAACAATCTCTTTAGTAAAACAACCAATTTTCCTGTAATCATCAAAAAAGCATTTGTACACCTTGAGGATTGCTTGGAAGTTTCAGGCAGATAAGCCTGTAATCAACCACCGTTTACCATAAAAGGGGAGACAGAACATTACCTTGTGGAATAGGATAGTCCCTTTTATAAGACTATTTCTTGTTTCAATAAATTGTCCTGCTTTGCATAACTCTTTCTTTCTTCGACTACGGGCTCTGGTTTTTCAAAACAACTTCAATGCGTTAAAGGACATTTTCCTGGCTTTTCCTGGACATTTTCCCTAAGTTTGGTTGCAAAAATGGAGCCTCGTTAATAATTGAGCTAAGATCTCTTGAATTTATTTTGGTGTTGATTTTGACTTATTCCTTTTAGGCTCAAATCCAATTTGTTCTAAATACTGGTTTTTGCTAGCATAGAAACATTCCCATGTTTGTTTTGGCAAGTAGATGAGATTTTAAAATTTCTTTGATCGATTTATAAACTGATCATCTTATCTTTCACTACGAATGGTTCCATGAAACAGCACAGGCGCCTTGCAAAAAGAGTGCTAGGAGTACAAGACGTCTACACTACATCTTTCCGTGAATCTTTTCTGAATCCATAAAAGCATCTGTCAATGTCTCTTCTTCTATTTACGCTCTTTGTTACAGAGTCATCAATTTATGATATATTTTCTTATAGAAGAAATTACAGGATCAGCAAAAGATATAAACAATCGAGCATAAAAATGTTTACTTTGCAAATTTCCTAATGCTTTTTCCGTTGAATGAAGATTACGGCAAAAACTCGAGCGAATCTCTCTATGATGTCTTGATACTCATAAGAATCCGAAGAACGGCCGGCTTCGGTGCCATTTGGCAATGTTGATCGGTTCAACTTTATCGTTTCGCTTAGCAGACGCTCAGAGAAGTGGAAACTGCAAGCTGTTTGGCTTATATTTTCCTTGTAAGTTTTTTCGTAGATAATTTGTTTTTTTTTTCTATCGTTTTATTGTGATTGCCTCTGTTACTATTAAAATACAAGTTCTTATCAGCACCATGTAATCATAAACTTGACAAATGAAAAACATTAGTTGAACACCAATTCACAAAACAAAATAATCACCGATTGCAGTTACAGTGCTTGCGTGCTCACCTATTGCTGTTAACAGCGCTAAAAACCCAGATGCTTGGTCAAAGATTTGATTTACTGCCGTTGGGCTTATCAAATCGATTTCAAAACAAAAAGTGTTAAAGTACGTTGCGCTATCTTATCCAGGGATAAAAATAAAACCCAATCCCCCGCAGGGTTTTGAAAAACAAAATAATCCACTTCACATTCTGGATTATTTGAAGAGTTTTATGCTTCACAAACAAAAGTGTTGATAAGTGTTTTTTTTTCTCTCTCTCTTATTTCAGATGACCGCTTTCTTGCTAGTCTAATCGACCGTCACCAAATATCGCACTCGTGAAGGGCTGACTGGCCCCTTTTGTGCACTTAAGACTGTTTCCACAATTCTAGTCGTCGACATTATCACGTACGAACAGCAGCAATGTGTTGCAAGTGCTGTGGCGTGACCCAACGCAAACTGTGGGTGTTTGGCATTGGAACTGTACTCCTACTCCTCGGTATAGTGATTGTCGTGCTATGGCCTGACATATCTGTGCGGTTGGTTCAATCGGTAGGTTAACCCAATTTTTTTACTCATACGCTAAATTAACGCACCTTTTAGTCCCTAGTTATCAAGGAAGGATCAGAGAACTATGAGAACTGGCGGGTAACACCCATCCCAGTGTACACTCGGTTTACACTCTTCAACTGGACGAATCCCGAGGAGATCAGAAATCCGAACGTCAAGCCAAACTTTGTCGAAATGGGTCCGTATGTGTTTTTGGAAAAGGACATCAAAGTCGATATTGACTTTCATGACAACTATACCGTTTCCTACTATGAGAAGAAGACCTGGCATTTTGTTCCAGAAATGTCTAATGGAACGCTGGATGATATGGTGACAGCAGCTCATGTTATAACGGCTGTAAGTTGCGAAAGACCCATATTGCGAGAGGACGATTAATTTTCGTTTGTTTTCTCTGTAGACCGTTGCCGATTTGATGCGCACGAAAAACAAGTACGAGAAGAAGTTCATCAACTTTCTACTGAATCACGAAGGCGGGGAACTTTACGTCACGAAAAAAGCTGGCGAATGGATCTTTGATGGCTATGAGGACAAGCTAATCGACTTTCTGAAGTTGTTCAACACCACCCTCGTTCATATTCCCTACACGAAGTTCGGTTGGTTAGCCGATCGTAATGGCTCGGCTGAATACGATGGACGATTCATGATCAACACAGGAGCCGATGACATTTACAAGCTTGGCAAGCTGACCCACTGGAATGGCAGCCCAACGAATGGCTTCTACCCAGGTGACTGTGGTAAGGTGAATGGAAGTTTGGGCGACTTGTTTCCACCACGGATGGACACGACACAGGACATTACAATCTACACGACCGATACGTGCCGCTTTTTGAATTTGATCCCTTCGGGAAAAAGCAGCCGTCACGGCTTAGATGGCTTCGAGTGGGTTGGCACAATTGACACGCTGGATAGCGGCGAGAACAATGCCGATCAGCAGTGCTTCTGCAATCCCAAAGAAGAAGTATGCCCGAAGACGGGTGTTGTCGAGTGCCGGAAGTGCCGCGACAATGCGCCGATTTATGCATCGTTCCCGCACTTTTTCCTAGCCGATCCGAGCTATGTCGATGCGGTAACTGGCCTGAATCCCGTCGAAGAGAAACACAGATTCAGGTTTTCGGTTGAGCCCACCATGGGAATACCACTTGAGGTGCACGCACGAGTGCAGATCAATATGATGATAGAACCTGATAACATTTTTGAGTAAGATTTTCTCGCGATCAATGACTTGCACCTTGCTTGATGTTCATGTTTTTTTTTGCAGTATCTACAAGGGTGTACCAAAGGTTCTGATGCCGATGTTTTTCTTCGAGCAGATAGCCGAGTTGGACGAAAGACTAGCCAAGAAGGCTAAGGTGAGTGATTTGGGGTCTGAACGTTTCTAACATTAATCTGGCCTATCTTATACCCATTCTATTGATCTGCACTGACCTAAATTTATCTTTTTTTCAGGTGGGAATAAACCTTAAAGACTACGGCATGTACGCCGGCTTCTCACTGATCGGTGTGGGTGCACTTATGATTATTGTGGGAATTATACTAACTATTACAAAGCGCTGGAAAGGATCCTCCGACGATGATGAAGTTCTGCTGAGCAACTAGAATTTAACGATATTGTTTCCGATTCGCGTTGGCCAAACAACGATCTCACACCAAAAACCTGTAGATAAAGACGAAGTACCAGAAGGGCAAGACTCCGAACATCACATGAATATAAATACCTCTGCGACATTGACCGCTGAAGCAATTGAAACAATATCGTAAACGTTAATCGTTTGTCTTCCTTCAGAAACAACCTAGAGGGACTATTCACACCTGCTTCTGGAACAGAACAAAACAATTACATACAAACACTATTCTAATCAAATTCTAATCAAGTGAAATTCACCAATGGGTTAAATCCAGCGCCAAGTGCCACACATTGTAACAAAGACAACACATTATTAGCGTTATACAAATTAGAATTAATTTCCTTAAAACTACGTGGGTACTTCTTCAAAGTAAGACAAATAAATAAGCTTCCGAAAAAGAGACTCTACAATATGGATTCTGCATAAAAGTAAATAAAAATTTCTGTAAGAATTTCCTCAAAAAAACATTCCTAAAGGACACACAGGGACTTATGTAATTAAAAAAAATACGAAATCATTTCATAAATTGATGGTGAAGAATTTACGTTACCTAAAGAAACCCAATCGTACTACATATTTTATTAAGTGCAATTTAAGTAGATTAACAATTTTAACAAAATATACGCTCACTGTAAGATGCTTAAAAAATGCCGCACGTGTCTTGAAATGCCTTCCAAGATGCATTTTGTTGTTTTTAATTTTTAATTACTATTATTATTATTATTTTTTTTTTTTTACTCGAAATACAGAGAGAATAACACTCAATATTTTATATTAATGTTAACTAAATGAGGATAAAAGGTTGAACAAGAAATATTGTTAAACGAAGCCATTACAAGTTATTGTATATTTTTTTTTATAAGAAGACAATAAGGTAAATTGAATAAAATATATATTTGAAAAAAGTTTTTTTTTGTGTGTACGATGTTGGCAATTGCACTGATGTAGATTAGAAACCATGAAAGACCCGTTTTTAAGACCTTAACTGATCTTGTTTCGTTTGTTTTTTCTTATTTTCTCACAGTCACCAAGTGACAAAAGAATTTAAAAACGTTTACTAAATATTGGTCTTTTGTTACTTTTTGTTACTACAGGGGTGGAATCCTCTAAAGTGATGGCTGATGGTCACCATTTTGATTATCAAAATTGACCATCACCCAGTTCTTGCTCTCTGTAAAGTGATCACCAAAAAATTTTCAAAACTTGGCAGCACATACATTTTCATCTGTCAGTTGATGTCATTTCAATACAGCGCTTCACAAATAAATCTAATTTACTTTTGTTTACATTTTTCGGCAAGTGCAATTACATTTATTTTAAAATGTAAATATGTATGTACGTAAAAATGTACGTACATACATATTTTAAGTTATTATTTTTGTTTGAATTCTTCAATTCATTAATTCAAGGTTTCAAGCAAATAAACATCAAATCGAAAGGATGGCCGATTTCATGGCAGCCCACCCCTAATTACCGAAAAGCTACGATTCGCGACTTACGAGCTACGACTTTCATGTGTTGGAAAAACCACTCAATAATAAAACGGGAACATTTTTGCTGGTTGTAAGTCAAAATGGTCCTCCAAAAAAATCAATCCCATAACGGAAAATAAAAACTTAGAATATTGCTCACGCAAAAGCAGTCCTTAGACTTCGAGTTATCCACTATCGTTCTTTTTGGTTTTTTGACTGAAAAACAAACTCACTGAGTTACACATATCACAGGCACACATAGGCAATACATCAATAAAACTGACGGAGTTCAGAAAAAAAAACACAAAAAGAACCCAATTATTGCAAAAACACGACTAGCTTTAATGGAAAGTGACACTAAAATAGCTGTCAGCTGAAATTCATCACGAAATGGTGATGATCACTGTGATCATCACCTTACGGGATCCCAAATTAAAAAATGTGATGATCAACTATCAGTTTTCATCTTAGAGGATTCCACCCCAGGTTCTGTGATATATAACAATTCATTTAAGGTGGTTTTGTTAAATAGTAGTGCCAGTAAAGTATATATAACTTTTAAGTTATTTATACTTCAACAACTTCATCAAATTTTACACGGGCACAAATCACTTAAGCCAAAATGTGTTAAAATTATGAAAAAACCAGTGAGTTAATGCAACAGTGCGTATGGAATAGCTTCGGTTCGTCTGTAACGGACCGCGGTGTACCCTATTCCTATTCTTCAAGCCATTTCTATTTTTTTTTCTAAAAAAAATGTTTATACCTTAGGTATAAGGTCTTTTAATTTATTTTTTACAAGGGGTGTATGTAGCATGTCCAGCTCCTTTAAATAATAATCGATATTAGCCTAAAAATCCCAGTTTGCGTTCAAAATGTACGCAAAAATTTAATTATTTAGTTCAAATTCATTAATTATGTTAAATCGATCCCTAAAGATGAACGTGGCTCCTTTGGCCTTTTTGTGTGAACGAAATATAAAATAGTGTCCGGTGTACCTTATTTCTTGTTATGCCCTAAGCGAGGCTAAAACGCTGTCCAAATCTATATTTTTCTGGAAATTTATGGTTTTTTCTTTAATTCTGTCTCTAAATGTGGGCGTGGCCCAAAACTTTGTATGAACCAAATGTAGAACCAAGTATTTTTCACATAAGATATTGAATATATAATGAAAAAAAAAAATTGAAAAAATTGCATTTGAAAGATTACTCCCTCAATCGATGCCACGCTCACAAGGGGCGGTCTGCTGACTTTTTTTTATTTTTTATGTCTTATATTCATAGGGAGATGCTAAATGTCAAATTTCAGCTTTTCACAACGTCTTACGACGCACGTGCAACTACCTCCAGTAACGAAAGCACTGGAGGCATTTGCACATTTAGACCGATTGTGAGGGTGTCTGTGGGCGGATTTCAAAACCTTTAATATTTCTATTGCTTCGGATGACAGAGAGCTTACGTACTGTATTTCAGCTTTCTAGCTCAAAATTTAAGCGTTCAAGACTCCTCTCACGAAAGTCAAAGAGTAAAGGCCAAACCATAATAGACTTCGATGAGCTTAAGTCGGCTTTCCGAAATATCCCATTACACGCGATACGTATGCCACGACCATAATAGCCTTATGCTGGGTTTCGTAAGGTTTTCGTTAACTTGTATTGGCCTAAAGTTTTGCTTTTTCTTGTCATTTGTTCACAAGAAAAAGCAAAAAATCCGTGAAAGCAGGGATATACCAAGAATTGTACGCTGACCTCAAACGTTTAAACACATTTTAGATCTGGCAATCGGTTTCGGAGATGTTAACATTCAAAGTTGAAGAAAAAGTGACATAATTTTCAAATTTAGTTGTAAATTTTCAAGGCAATGTGATACTCGAGACGTTCACAGGGAAATCTCATAAGATTTTCAAATCGTTTGCTTAAGTCTATTATGGGCAACATAATCTTTTGACAGAACTTGAGTGGGATTTTCGTTGTATTTCGACATAAGATTAATCTCGCTCAAGTCTATTATGTTTGGGCCTTAAGTGTAACCTCTACGAAGCGCTTATTTCGCCTGTTCTGGTAGTGTTGTCAAAATACTTATTTTTCCCTTTATAAAATTAAAAGAAAACTTGAAAAACACTTTTCAATATTAAATTTAATTTTGTATGGCTTTGCCATAGGGCCGCTTCTCAATATAAGCAACGATACGTTCGGTTAACTTTTTTTTTTAAAGAAAACTTATTAAATTCTCTCACTTCTTTCTTCTTTTCTTTTTTAGAATTTAGAATTCTCTAAATTCTTCTAACTTTTCCGTCTACATAATGAGTGTTCATATTGAACTATTGAAAAAATCTTAGTGCAAATTGCGAATGTTTGAGGCAGATATACTTTTTCTGTTTTCCGAATTGCTTTTCTCTTTTGGGTCGAATAGTTCCGAAAAACGAGAAAAATTTCTTAATCTGGCAACTCTGGACGATAAGCAGATCAGGAGAAATTATACTTGCCTCTTTCGAGACAAACTATACATTGGCTCCGCGCTCCGTCACATTGTCATCGAGCGGTAGCGGGCAATTGGAAGCAGAAGCGTGCCCAAGATCGTTGAAGATGGAGGGCTATTGTGAATCTGGTAGAGACCCGCGATGGGTCGGGACCCGGGATGAGCAATATAAGCTCATTTTGGGAGCGTGGCCAAAACGAAGTCGCAAACAATGGAATAATATATGAATCTAGGCCAATAAAGCTTATGGTTTTAAGACGCAGGGTATTTAGAAGTAAGGTAACCGTAGAACCACAATGATGTAGCTGTAGCGGTAGCAATAGCGGTAGTAAGAGCTGTCAAAAGTTAAAGCACATGTATTCAGTGTGTTGCGCACACAATGTGTGTCTGTGGCGGTAGTAAGTTGGCCAACTCTTAACTTTCGTAGCGCTACACGGTTGACAGTTCGATACAAGCTAAGTAAACAATGAAGGAAAAGGACGTCGAAAAGTTTATGGAGATGGTTAAATCTAAAGAAATATTATGGAATTGGTGTCATCCGTTGTACATAAACATAAAATCTATCTCAACTAAACTCAGAGTCTCGGCCATATAAACGAGGTTTTTGTTCGACATAGCCGCGCTACACCATTGTGTTCAATTTTTTTCGTACTACGCCACATGGCTCCGCGGCTGTACTACGTACTACTGCTACATACTACCGCTACGGGCATTGTGGTCCTACGGTAAGAGTTAATAGCTTTCTATAACTAATATGCTCCCTTGGTAGGGAGCACTGCGCTCAGAAAGGAACTGGATCGATGTAACTTCAAGAAAACTTACAAAGTGGGGCCTGATAGTGTCAACCCGGCCTTACTTAGGCCTTAATGTAGAAAAAAAGTCGGTTGTGTAATTGACTTCTGCATTCTATAAACGACTGCCTGATCCCTGTAGTACATTAAAAGAAGAAGTCATTGTTGTCAACGAACGATAAGCCACAGCCTGGTGTTCAATTAACTTAATAAATTGCAAGCGGATTTGTGTCTCTATGTCAATATTGACTGTCAATAAAAGCTTCGGAATCATCAACAATGCGATACGCGATACAATAATATCGTATGTCTCGAAACGAAATCGCTGTCAGTTGAGGAAAACATTTTTGTGTTCCATGCCTTTGGCCTTGACAAGTTGTTTCTCAATGCGAAAAATTTGAAAGTCTAAACGATTTTGAAGGTCTTAAATGCACACAAAAATGCATTTTTTGCTTCAAATTTAATTTTATGTAAAATCGTCGCCTAAAAATGGGCGTGGGCCAAAACTTCGCATGAATGCAATGTAGAATAAAGTCTGGTATAACTTGCATGGTAAAATTTCTTTTTTTTTTCTTTTTTAAATTAGGCTTAAAATAAACGATTTTCTAAAAAGTTTAAGGTTTTACTTACATTCTGCCTCCAAATGTGAGCATTGCCCAAAATTTTTTTATAAAGAAACTATGTGTTTTCTACATAATACACCTATTAAAGAAAATTTTTTGGATTTTCAACGAAAATATTGCAAAAAATGCATTTGAATAATTATTTTTTAAATCTATGCCACGCCCATTACAAGAGGTCTACCGATATGATTTTATTTTTTATAACTTGCCATCACTACTAAATGCTATATACGAAATTTCAGCTTCGTGTGGCATCTTACTATGGGTTAAATTTCTTACATTTTTGTGCGATTTTAAGTCGGTGCTTCTCCCAGTGGCTCCGGGTACCAGGCGGCAGAATGTTGTTTTCGTGATGTTGTCACTTAGGACACCCAATTTAAAACACCCAGTAAAAAAACTTTTATCAGCTCTCCGACTGACTTCCTAAGGCGCTAGCTCAAACTGGTAACAAAAATTGAGAACCAAACAGAAATTTCTTTGTCTGATCATCTGGCTCAATTAACAAGTTTAAAGTAAGTAAAAGAAGTTTAAAGAAAGTAATTCTCGATCCAACACAAACGCTTATGAGCCCAACGTAAACACATAACTCTCCACATAAGCCCCAAAGTTTACCCACGCAAGTGTTATGCCTTTACGGAGAAAAACAATCGTATAACCAGCAGAGTATTTCATAAAAACAATTTGGGCCGCCCCTGATATTTTCCATACCGGTACCCACCGTATCTGGTGAGCATCTCCCATCTGGCACCTGGGGAGGCGCCCAATAGTGGACCAGAAACCCCAGAAGTCGAATACTGGAAGCTTTAAAATTTTATGTTTTTTTTCTATCTCCACCATTCAATACCCAACTCCGCGAGGATCTGACAAACTCTACGAGTACCTACCAGTGTACCCAAAAAACTTCGACTCAAAAACCTGTTCGCCTCGAGTCAGGATTTCTTCAGGAGGATTGATGGGGACATTTGAAATTTTACTTCTCTTCACACATATTAGCTATGTGCCGAAATTCGCTTCTATGCGAGTTTTGCCTAGGCAAAGGAAAAACATTTGTAATCTGACATAAAAAAAAAATCCTTCAATTTAAACTTGTAATTTATTTCATATACATATTTCATACATATACACATTCCTACAAAAATCAAAATAAAACATTTTAAAACTGTATTTGCTTCTGTATTTATTCTTTTAAATGTTATGTTGTAAACAACTATTATTATATATTTTTTACTCAATTTAAAAAAATCACTAACCTAAGGCGAAAGCACATTTTAATTAATGACCCCTTCCACAAGCACTGACACTTGATAATCCTTTCAATTGAAAATATTTATAAAAAAAATGAACAAAAGAAAATTTATAAAAAAGATGATGATATTTATATATAAAAACCAATAACACCACATAATGTTGGAGAATATAACAAAAATCCTGCATAATACAATTTTTATTTCTATGTTGAATGTGACGAAATAAAAAACAAGAGAAACTGTAACCGAAGGTTACGAAAAAAAAATAAAACATCTACTTATATAATTCATCAAAAGGATCATCAATTCAGCTTTAAATTTAACTTAATAAAAATAAAGAAACATTTCGTAATTAAATATAACTTAAATGTGCTTTTGTTTAATAAATGCTGTTAATATAGTTCAATTTCTTATTTCTTTTTCTCAAGGTAGTTGATTTTCGATTTCTACAATAATCCAGTTTCTTATTGTATTATTTATATATTACATATTTCTTTATACACTTATATTTAAATTAACTTTAATGGTAGGTAATTCCATGGAATGCATTTGTTTTTTTTTTTTTTCAGTTTTGACGTAAGCGTGAGGGTTCGTTCCGAAAACAGGGGAGGTAGCCAAAGTTTTATTTTTAATAGTCTACTAATTTTGGTCGGTTTCATTTCAAATAACTTTTTGACAACCTTACGAGACTCCACACAAATCTGTGTTTGGGAAGTGCTCAGAAATTTAAAATTACATTTTCATTT
Organism: Neoascia interrupta; assembly: GCA_947623515.1. Taxonomy (NCBI): domain Eukaryota; kingdom Metazoa; phylum Arthropoda; class Insecta; order Diptera; family Syrphidae; genus Neoascia; species Neoascia interrupta. The sequence continues at coordinate 199,153,327 of OX392462.1, forward strand.
GTTTCGAATATTTCAGTTTTAAAAACACAATTTTTTGTTTAATTTGACGTGCATGTTTCGCTATGGATTTATACTCTGATAGCAATCCGTTTTAGGTGGGTTTAGATCGTAAAAATGACTTAAACATTACTTTATGTCATCTAGAACACCTACAGATTGAATCAAAGAAAATCACTACATGCACATGTGACAGCTGTTTGCTAAGGTGGCAAAAGGGACTAGAGTGTCTGAGAAAATTAGTTGGCTTGATTGTAATAGAAGGAATTGGCCATTATTTTTCAACTACACTGTTCTCTTCGAAGACCTTCCCTGGTTACTTAAGGAACCCAGCAAAAGAATGACACTAAGCTGTCATATAAATATTTCGTTTTTCCGTAAATTTTTTTCCCTCAATTTGATTTTCTATTGCATAATTTTTTTCTTTTTAATTTCAAAAGTAACGAAAAAAATATGAAGAAAATAAATGTTTTTTTTTGTTATGTTTTCATTGCAAAATATATGATTCAAAATTGAGTTAATTTTAATTATTCGATTAATTAAAATTCTAATTTTTAATCCTAAGTAATAAGGAAATTTAAAATCAATGCGATCGGTGGGCAAGTTGAAGGCAATCGAATACTATACTTATACGATACAATCTACAGGGCTGGTGATGGCATAAGGGGCGTACTACACAATCAAACTTCTTTGACAGTTTGAAAGAAATTTGACGTGATAACTGTCAAATTTGATAGTTCTATTCGACTTTGACCAAATATTTGCGTAAACTAGAACTTTGATGACATTTTATTACAATAAATTTGGCAGTTTTACAGCCCGCTAAGGAAGTTTTTCTTTTAATTATAAAATATTATTCCATACAGCTAAATAGATTTAAATTCATCAATCACAGATATGGGCGTGTTTTGAGGACTTTTGATCCGTTGCTTAGTTTAAATTTTCTTTAATAAATTACTATGTTAAGTTTTTGTTTGTTTGTAAATTCTAAATTTATTTGTTTAGAAAAGATAATTGTTTTTTAATTTAACATTGATGCTTTGGCTATTGTCCATGCTGAGTATTAATGTTGGTATTTATTTTTTTTTAAACTTTTCTTTTTTTTTTAAAATGACTAGAATAGACAAAATACAAAGTTTTTTTTTAAACAAACATGTAAAAGAGTTCAAATGTTTGTAATAAATTAAGTTTATACAATGTTGATATTAAGACTGTTTAAGGTTTTGTGTTAAAGCATCTCTTTGTCATGGTTAATTATATTTTCGAGACCCTAGTTATGAAATTTTTTATTTTAATATCCGAATGTGTCATGGAATGTGAATGTGATTCTTTTTGGTTTTTTCACGAAAACTTTTTTAAGGGTAGGTTAGGTACCTAGTAGTCTTATTTTGTGGTGCACTTGTTTACGGTGGATGGTTTTGGTGACGTTTTACTATATGGTGGGTCTATCAAAATTAAATATTTGTCAATGTGAAGAATTTTCACTGTGAGATGAAAAAATTCTTACAAAAAATTAACAATGTGAAGAATTTTCATTGTGAGATTTAGAACGCAATATTGTGATGAGGTCTTAACATTTTCAAGAAATTGACATTTCATGTAAATATTTAACTTGACGTTTAGAGTCTAAACTCTTAACCATGAGAATTGAACATTACAATGAAAAGAGCAAAGTTCTATCAAGGCGAAGATGTCTATTAAATGATTGTCAAAGCTCTCAACAGCAAATGTCAAATATTATAAAATATGTTTTTTTTTATTTTACCAGATTTTTCTTTAAGGGTTTTTTCAGTATTTCTCAAGTTTGCTACTTATGGCAGATGTCAAATAACGGAAAGCGTGTCGAACTTTAAATAATAATAATCGAAAGCGTAGTGAACTTTTGCTGCTTTGGGAATGACTGGTAATAAGCAAAGCATAAAATTCCCCATCATATTATACACACTAATTTTCTAATCAAGCTTTCTGGAGATCGTCGCGTTTGACACTTGACACAGTAGGTACTAAAACTCATACTAGGTTTAATGTGTATTTGAAATTAGTGTAACATACGAATTTGCTTAAGTGAGCCTCTATCAAAAAAGAAAAATGTCAATGTTTGTCAATTCATGGACAAGCGGTAAATTAGCATAATACTGAAAATCCAAAGCTTCATTTTGCCGAGCTGACATAATATTATGGATTTAATATCACATTTGATTTCGTATAAAAGAAAGTCCTAATCCTATTCTTTATGGACCCTGTCATGGCATTTGACAATGCTAAATTGCTGAGAAAAATTAAAAACGACGGTTAAGAATGACGTCGGTTATCAGGTAGCGCTGCTGGCCAGTCTGTTAAATTTTGGCAGACCAAAAATACTTGTTTTATTCAGTCTTTAAATGTTCTGATAGAGTTCCCAACCAAATTGGCAACGGTGATTCGTGTTATTTGAAATTTGCCAGTGCTGCCAAACAGTTTTCAGTAACATTTTACATAGATAAAGGAAGCTGTTGACTGTTTGAACAAATCGAATCAAGATTTTAAAGATGAATTAATCCATATTGTCAACAAAAATGACAGCCGTTATTGTACAGAAACGTTAACCTATTTTTTTGTACAAATTCATAACTGACTAAGGCTTAGCTACCCTCTAAAAGTGTATACGAAAAAGCACCACACATACACAAACACATTGTCTCATTTGACACATTCTCCTATTGCATTGCAAATCGAATCTAGAACGTATCAAAATCCTCCCAACACCGTTATACGTGTGATTGATCTTAAAGGAAAAACTGTTGTACACCAAGTACGTAATTCCCTTGTGGTTAGCATTGAGCTTCTTCAACTTTGCCAACGTTTTGTGCAGTTTCATTTATAGTTATCCCGATCAGCTGATCCAAGAGTGGCGCCCTACGTCTGTGAGTTGTAACTCTTGTGTTTCAAAATGGCAGGCGTCGGATCCATTACATAGTTGTTCGCTGCGGCCATTTGCATTGGAAGCGGTGGCAACTTGTCATTTGGATGGCGATGACTGATTGAAGTTTTTCGTGGTTTTGACAGATGATGTGCTGCTGTTGTCGTTGTTGCGGCAGACATTGACACGCCTGATGACATTTGTGTTCCGGGGTAACGGGGCAACGTTGACTTTGTCGCCGTTTGACTATGGCTGGCCTGGAATTGCGTCATGATCGTGGGACCGCTGCTTGATGTTGTGCTGCGTGCGCTCTTGGGCATGACAAAGGCCTTGGTTTGCTTGAGCAGCGAGCGATCGTTACAAAGGGCTGATATTAGCGGCAGATCAAGATGGCGGCTCTTTTCACGAAGCAACTGGATGTCAATTGGGTTGACGCCTCGTGGGGTCGGGGCTGTAGCACCATTGTTGGTTGTGACTGAGTGAGAGGATGAGGTCGCTGCCTCACTGCGGAGTAAATGCATCCTCTGTTGTTGTTGTTGTTGCTGCAGGAGCAACTGCTGCTGGAGACTCTGCTGTGAGAGGGCGGCAGAGTGTTTGTGAGATGCGACTGTTCGCGTAGAGTGCAGCGTTGATTGTGAACTTTGACTGACCGAGGCTGGCTTTGAGGGAACTGAAATAAGAGTATGGGTTAAGATAACAGAAGAAACAATGGTAGAATGTAGTACTTACTTGGTGGAGGCTTTTCAGGTGGCGCTGGCATCGGAGGTTTCTTTAGCCTTCGATCCACGTAGGGTGGTGGTGGTGGAGGTGGCAAGCGTTTCATCTTGGGCATGGCATCAATTGAGTTCAGAATGTTGTCATCTGACCGGGAACGAGCAAAAAGGTTCGAGCTACTAACCATGGCTGAGGGATGTAAAGGTGGTGGAGGTGGCGGCTCATAGGACGAGCACAAGCTTGCTACCGATGGACTGTAGAGAGGCGAATAGCCACCAGGCAGCTGAACGTAAGTGTCGGAAAGATTTTGCGTCGACGCGTAGCGGGAGTGTGTTGTCAGTGCCATTGGAAGATACGGTGTACTCCGATAGATAGCGTGTCCCTTGCAAGTGTCCCATGGCCCGGCATGGTGTGCGCTGTGCATGGTGCTGTGAGCGTATGCCAAGTATGGATGTGGCGGAGGGCTCTGCGCCATGGCGGCTAAAATGGAACTCTGCTTCGCATCCAGATAATCCTGCTGACTAACGGCGGGATCTTGAATGGGGTAGATGACATAGTCCACGTCGCTGTACAGTTGTTGTTGGTACAGCTCGATCTGATTTCGCGCCAGCTGAGATGCCCCGTAGACCGTGGCCAGCTGAGGTGGCGGTGGAGGTGGTGGCTGACGCGGCAGACTGGGTGGTGGTGGTGGCTGGTATTGTCGCGGCTTGATGACAGGCAAAATGACACATGTTCGGGTTGGTGGTGGCTTCATCTCTGGGTACGGAGGTGGCGGAGGAGACAGTGCCGACATACTCTTGTGTGTTGCGTGTAAATGTTGATAAGGAACTATAGGAATACCGATTGTGCTGGGTATGGCTGAGATTTGTGATCGTTGCGTTGGGTGGCTGTACACTGATGTGCCCAAGGGACTGGGTTGCGCCGGCAGACTGGTGATCGTTGGAGCTGCATAGCTTGGCTTTGGATTTTCACTAACCACGCTGGTATGTGCCTTAAGAATGTTTATCTGGGGTCGCGTAGTGATAAAGCGCGCTGTCACTTCCTCTGGTCGTGTTGAGGATCCAGACGCCGAATGCGTCGAATGCATATTACTGGATGAAGTTGACGACGTAGAAATGAGCGAAGTGGGCCGTGGCTTGGGTTGATATGGCGGTGGATCCCGTAGAGCCGGCTTTTGTAAGCTAGTGCGAATAGGTGGACCACAGAGTCCAGTCGTTTCGTGTCTAGCTCCGTATGGTGGCGGCGAGCGCATTCTTATGTCACTCAAATTTACCATCGTATTGCTGTCGATTCGTTGTGGTGGAGCTGGTGGGTCAGTGGGCAAAATGTCATCCATGAGGTCAACGTCTTGATCTTCGGTTGGTGCAGTGTCCTGATGGCCTTGAATATAACTCTCGCCCTCCATTGTCAGCGGCAATGTGACATAATCACAATCCGAGTCGAGAGTGTTGGACACTGTTTTCCGGCAGGGGTAGGTGCCGCGACCGACAATCAGGTCGGTTAGTTCCTCTGCGCTGAGCAGCGCATGCTTGCTGTCCGTTGGATCACTGCCATCACCACGAAACGAGCCGCTCGCGCTAACGTTTGAGTCCGATCGCAGCCGGAAGTCACGAATTTCTTCGTTTTTAATGCGGTTATTCCTGTATCCACCGTCAACGGAGTCTATGTTCAGTGACTTGTTCATCTCGTTTTTGGGTTGAAAAATACCATAATGCGAACTAGTAGCACTTTCAGATTCTGCTATTTCCGAAGACTGACCCGTCATCTCACTGCTGTTCATTGTGTAGACACCAGAGGTCTCTGTGGGTGGAGCGCCGTGAGCGAGGGTGTACACTCCCGATGTACTTTCCGTCTCGTCTCGAGTAGATGCCATAAAATCATGATCTATGCACGTGCTTTCGCCCTCGCTAAGCTGGGAATTCTGGGCCGTATGACTGAAGCCCAATTCGAGGCTACTCGATGTTGACGAACGACGGTTTGTCGTGGTCGGATGAACCGCCAGCGACGTCAAAGTTGTTGTCTCAGTAGCTACCACAACCGTACTACAAGTCGAGGAACATTGTGATCCGATATTATGTTGCGAGCTCGGTGACTCGGTGCTCTGCGACTTTTGTTCCGCAACCTGCTCTGTGGGTGAGCTCCTCTCCGATGACTTTTGTCGCGCGGACAACGCAACCAGTTGATCTTCCAAGTCCTTCAATGACACCTGACCCACCGACGATGTCTGTCTGCTAACGCTCGGCCTATCCAGCAAATGCACAAGTGCCAAGCTCTCAGTCGAGGGTGCTGCGATCGGTGCCGGTGGTGTATTTATCATGATCTCCAGCTCATCCTCTGAGTGCACGCGATCGCTTACGATTCCCGAAGTAGTGTTTGAACTCGTACTCGATATCACCGATATCCGCTGATCGTTCTTATTCTTATATGGCAAATGAAGGCTGCGCGAGTAAATGTAGCAGGCGTGCAGGCAGTTACTCTCTTCCTCCTCTCGCTTGATCACTTCCTTAAGGCGAGCAGCGATCTTCATACTAAACTGATGCGTTTCCTTGCACAACGTCAGCAGCATTTTATTCTTCTCATCGCTGGTCGCATACAATATGATCTTGCTGTCACCCGAACGGATCTCGAACTTCTTACGCTCAAAGCTCAGCTTTGTTATATTCGGCCAGAGGAAGGTCGTCTGCTGTGTATTGTCGCCGCAAATCTTGATACCCTTGGCATACACAGCAAACCATGAGTTACCCGGACCACTTTCGCCCTTGGACATCTTCATGCGATACATGTGTGCGTTGATGCCCTCATGCATGCATGCCTGCTGGATGTAATGCAATTCTGCGTTTGCCGATGACATGCCACGATTTTCCCGATGACACGCTCGCAAAGCATTCACCGCTCGTTGTGTCCTCAGGCTTGGCGGGAGATATTCATCGACACGAAAATAATCTGGCACATTGATCGATGACGACGAGGATGCAGCCGATAGCGAGGACACCGCTACAATAGCTGGCGACAGCTTGTCAACAATTGCCTTGATTTTGTGACCAGAACCAATTATCGTCGGCGGCGATGGATTACCACTGGCAGTGCTTGGCGCCAACGTAGGACTCGCCGTACTGATGTTGCTGTCGCTACTGCCACTTCCGGTGCCACCACAACCTGCCGACGATATCGCCGAGTCGGTAACTTCGTCCTCGGGGCAATCACCTAAGTCGGCTTGCAGGGCAAGACCTGCCAGCAGGATCATTGATTGCTCCGAGTAGTCCCTAGGAACATCGCATCGATTGAGGGCGTTTTCTTTAAGCTGGAGATAGTAGTTGTGGCGTGAGGTCTCATCTTTCAACATGAATGGGCTCTCGATGTAGAACTGCACTCGAAAGTGTAGCTCTAAGAGAGGACGTCCGTTGGCATCGAGACCCTAAAGGAAAAGTTCATCTTTTAGTAAGGATTATAAAATTTTAATAATGCGAGCGGGGCCTTACATGAGTGTGGGATGAACGCCAACTTTTGGGACCATACTTTGAGAGTTTGCTCTCTGGGTCGGCAAACATGTATTCGCCATCTGGAAATAAAGACGAATTTAAATTTAGTTAAAGTCTTTAAAAAGAGAATTCTTTTAATGTTTAAATCGTTATAATATTTGACGGGACACAATTGAGTGTTACTCTCCCGGGTCCTGTCTGGGCATTAAATGGTCTTTTCCTTAAATACAAGGCCTACAGTTTTTAAGTGATGCAGCGAAGGCCAGCGCTACTGGCAGTAGATATTTGTCTTCTTCTGAAATCTTAAACACTTAACTACTAGGTTCCCAAAAACTCAAGCGGTATAATGATAATTTGCAGGTCTCTCAGACTTAGGCCATGTTTCCACCGGACACTAACCCGCGACTAACATAAAACCTCGTCTTATCTCTATTTAATCTCGTTTTTATATTAAAAAGCTTTTGGCAAGCGATGAAAAATAAACCCCCCCATAAATCTCATTCTCCTTTTGACATACCCCTTTGCATCATCTGTAGCCCTAATCACACAACTTTATAACAGTTTGACACTTTAAAAAGGAAACTGTACACGTATGGCAGATCTGTCACCAATACGTATTGGGATTTTTTACAACAAAATTGTAACCTCGCTCCTGGAAAATATCATCGCCGATCTCTTTTGGGAGCTGAAATAACAATAAAGAGTGCTTGTGTCAAAGTAATCTTATGGTTGTCCAGTGGAGACTCTTTAGGATAAATTTTTTAATCAATCCCGCTGATCGCAGTCTTATGGCCAATGTAGGCATAAGAATAAACCCCTCTCACACTTCTTTCGCTAAAGGAAACGGAAATAGTCCGCGCCTGACGGATCCGTCACAAAAACTTCTTCTTTGGATGCTATAAACGGACATGTTTTTTTTTCGAGAAATGTCAATGTCACTTGGGGCCAAAAGTAAAAGAAGAGTGTGCTTGCATTAAGTTCATCGTATGTTTGTCTGTTGACGACACTTCCAGATTTTATTTTAGCCTTTTACCAATATTTTGTTAATCTCCGTTAAAGGACCCGTGGAAACATAAGATTGCCATAAAATTTAGATCTCCTTGGCACAAGATTAAAGTTTAGCTCGTGATAAAGTTCATTCACCCTTTTTACACAACTTGTTGTGATGTTTCAACAGGAGAAGAAACACCCCGCGTATGACGGATCGGTCATTGGGGAAATGTCATCTAATCATCACCCCCCTTTGCATCACATTAGTCTTGTGTTTGCCCGGTGGAAGCACTTTGAGATTTGGTTTTAATCCTCTTTCACTAATCTCCATTTGATGACCGGTGGAAACATAAGGAAACATAGAGGTAATATTACTGACAAATAAATCTGATCTTGTCAGACAGACTGTGAAAGGTTGATTAAAAAAAAATGTACATCAACATTCCTTGAAAATTTGAAATTGGACACGCAGTCACGAGAATGACCAAAGGGCTTTATGTAAATTCTTAAAAAAAAATCTCCATAAAAGCATAAAAACGCCCAACAACACCTTTATTTTTTTTTTCAAGAATACACACACCCCGGCTACTTATATTGTAATCCCAGATATAGATGGGTGAATGCATCAGGGAAGAGATACAGAAAGGAGAAACCATAAAAAACACGTCAAAATGCTACTGAATGCGTGTTCTCCTCTCCGATGATGGTGTATAGGGAAATTCTTTTGAAAACAACAACAGACACAAAAAAAAAATGATTAAATGCCTTCTCAACTGAAAGTTCACGATATCGTTGGAGATTAATCAAAGCAACATTCCGAACGCTCCCCCCATTAAGAGTGGTGGACTTTGTGGATTAGAAATTAATTCCAATTAATTTTCCTGTTATGTTTAGTGTAACATTTTTCTTTCTCTTCATTTTGATTTTTAATTTTTTTTTTTTTCAATTTTCTTCATGCTAAACTAAATTTGTTTTGATCTTGCAGTGGAATGTCATGTGGAATGCGGAGCAATAACGTAACGTAAGTTACTGCCAATTGCATTTTTGTGTGACGTTTTAAGTTTGAACCGGATAATGATGGAAGAATTTCCGTTTGCTTATAGGTGATTTGTAGCGCATACGTGGGCAGGTTAAGTTAACCTTTATTGTAGAGTGGTAGAATGTCAACTTCAACAGTCCTGCCTGACAGTAATTACATGTAGAACTATGTCAATTGCTTCCATGAATTGACTGTCACCTTTATGCTTCATACGGCTATATGTATATTTGATAGGGAATTCACATTAAATGACTTGCAGGAACTATCAAACATCAATGTACCTATGTCGCTGTCAAAGTTTGATCCCATCCAATATTTTAGACTTCATTTTTGCTTGACGTTTAGAGGTTTCTAATCGGGATCTCGGCAATATAGTGAAAGTGACATTGTTAACGAATTTGCCTGTCAAAGTGAAAAAAAAAATATTCTGTCCAAACAGAGTTAGGTGAAGGTACTCCTTCCTGGTAGACACACTGTAAAGATGTAGCCAGGAATTTTTCCATTGCTGCCGCCGGTCATTTTCAGGAGCAGCAATAAATGTTGAGATAAGAATTTTTACCTCAATCATATTTCTACCGATCTCTTCAGATTTTTGTGTTGTTCTTTCCCTTTTGGGTGGAGTGTAAAAGAGGAAAACATCTCACCTGCTCTTCGCCCATATGTTATATACACGTACCTGTTCCTGTGTACATAAATCAGGAATTCGATGGGCAGCATAAAATTCGAAAAAAAAACGCATTTAGGTAGATAGACCACAACACAAAATTCAAATAAAAGAAAGAATTGATCGTTACAAACTAAAATGAGAAGATTTTTTTTTCGAAAAAAGGAGTTTGGTGGATTTTTCAGAGACATATCACATTTTGCCCTTGAGCGACGACGACGACCAACGACGGGGCAGGCTCAACCTTTTGGATACCCATTTCCTCAGTGAGCCTGACGAGATGAGATGTGTGTCCGAAAAATCGAAAAAAGGTGCAGGCAGGTGGAGAAGACCCATTTCAGAAACAACAACAATTAAAACCCGAACGAGGATATTATCATGGCCTTAGACTAATGATGTTATGTTGAAGCAGCACTTTGCTCGAGGAATTTCCAAACCACGACAGAACCTTGTCCCGGAGGGTTTCATTTCGTTTCTTGTTTTTTTCGTTTGAAATAATTCAGATGCAACAGGTAGATAGGGACTGAAAGAACCAACAGGTAGGACAATAAACGTCTATACCTGTGCAGAGGCATGTGAATTTATTTATATGAGGTAACACATTTTTTATTGGATTTTGGTTTTTTTTTTGTTTATTGTTTTTTGTGAAGCACCGGGTGCACACGCCAACTCAATAAAGAGAGAAAATTCCTGATTTTGGGATTCATTTTTTTTTTTGTTTTTGTTTTGACCTGACTAGAGGTGAGGACCTGATTTCTTGCTTGGGTGTGCATTGATTTTTTTGTTTGCATTTGATAATCTAGAATTATGATGGAATTTTGATTGTTTGTCGGATAATTATAATCAAATTTATCAGAGTTGGTAAAGGTAGATTGGGATTGGTTCAGAGTAGGTACTTTGTGTGGAGAGGGAGTCTAAATTTATAAAACAATTTTTATTTAAAAAAAGATTTATGGCCAAGAAATTAACGAAAATTATTGAATCGTTTACACCGAACACTAATTGGGTTTTCTTTTACCTTTGGACGCCAGGACGCCAGATATGGAAACCTGGTAAGGTTTAATGTTAGAAAGCAGCGTCAACAATTTTTTTGAAAAAATCCTTACTTCAAATTTCGAAATCTCATAGTATTCCAAGGCAAGTTTCGTAAGGAAGACAAAGTTCTGTTATCTATGCAAAAACTGTTCACAATGGAAATAAAAAACAACGTTGAAAAAAATCCGGTGGATGAGCAGTGCGTGAATGCTTCGAAGAAGTTTTGAAATCTCGGCTTTCAGTGGTGGCGGTGTGAAGAGTGATCTTTTTCTGTTTTTGATAGAATTTCGGTCACAAACTGTCAATGAACGAAAAAGTCAATATACATTTTTTTTAACATGCGGTTCGCTAGTTTGGAGTCCTTAACGAATTGATAGAATTTCGGTTACCAACTGTCAATGAACGAAAAATTCAATATTTTTTTTTACATGCGATAAGTTTGGAGTTTTTAACGAATTTATACTTTTTGGGAAACTTTACAATAAGTTCATTCGATTAGTGCGTTACGTTCGTTATATACCTACATTATACCTGTAGTATATAGCCAAACCAGCACTATATTCGATGACAGCAACGCTATTGCAGCGCTTAAGAACTCCAAGAATTTTGAGAGCACTCCAAAATTTTTTTGGGCACCCTTTTGTAGGCAGTGATAAATTGCGTTTTCAGAGTTTTACTGAGTTATTGACAATTATTGCTGTGAAAAGTGCGAGTGCATTTTAACAACGCGCAGGGGCTAGTTTTTCGAATGAACCAAATAAAAAACATTTTTTTTGCGGATAAGTCAAACGTTTTCAGTGACGTTTATTTAAGAGCTTTCTTCCTGAAAATGTCTTTAGTTTCTGTTTTTCGTTTTTGTGTCAGTACTAGCAAAAAATAGACAGAAATTGAATGGCCAACATATAGCGTTGTTGTTTTCAGTTCATTTTAGGTTCCTTTTTCTGTTTCTTGTGTCTTAACTACGTCTCCACCGGCAATAAAAAGAGGATTAACAGGAGACGATTTAAAATAAATCCCAAAGTGGCTCCACCGGCCAAATATAGGATTAATTTGACACTAACACGCTTTTTCTGCCATTTTGACTCTCAAATGAGAGTGGCGATGTCATTCAAACTTTACAATGTAAAAAGTTCAATAAAAAACGTATTCGTGACATAATTGTCGTACAGGGACAGTTTCAGTTTCCTTTTTTTGATTCTCAAACTTTTACAAACATGCACAAAATAGGTTTGTGAATAGGGTGAATGGGATTTTTTGAGAGGATTTATTTTTAATAGTTTGCCGAGAGGATTTAAGTTTGTATGGTAAATCTCGTGATTTGTAGACGATTTAATGAAGATTTGTGTTAATCGCGGTTTAATGTTCGGTGGAGATATGGTATTAGCCAAGTTTATTCTCAAGACAATTTTGACACATTATAAGACAGCTTTTTGGTAGGGTTTAACAAGGTACGTTTGCTTAAAGAACACAACAGTTTCGATGCGTTATTTTTGACGGTTTCAACTATTAACATTTAATGCAAAATGCAACATGTCTTTCAACGGGCACTTTCAGTTTATTTGAGCAGTAATATTTGAGCAAGGAATCTTAATTCGAGAGATCCCTTCTTTTATTTTTGACAGAATTTCAGTTGTCGACTGTTAATGAAGCGAGCGATTTGGTCTTTAGCAAACGATTGTGTTGGAGTTTTTAGCCATTTGTTACATTTGGCACCCCTTAAAAAAATCGTTTTTCTAGGGGTAAGGTATGCCAAATGTCTTCAGTTACGTTTATTCGAGTGCTTTCTTCCAGAAAATATTTTAATTTCCTGTTTTTCTGTTTTATATAGTTACTTAAGCAAAAACGAAATTGAGGACAGACCGTTACTGTTTTCGTTTAGTTTCAGTTCTTATTTCTTCAAACAGCGGTTTAACAGCAGGGTAGTTTCACGCAACTGTTTTGACAGATAATAAGGTCGAGAGCATTACCCGTGACAGGTAAGGGTTGCAGCTTGCAGTGATCATTCCCTGCCCGTCAATCCCAGACGGTTTTTTCTTTCGACATTTCGTCCGCTAGTTTTTCAGACCACTCTAAGACTAAACGCCAAAATAGAGTGAGCTTAACAAGAGATTAGTGGGGTGCTGTGGCGTAGTGGTTAGTGTGTGTGCGGTGAAAACACTTCTCTTTCTTTTAATCGCCTCCAGCTAATCACAGTTTTATGACCGGTGGAGACACAACATATTAAGGTGCATACACAGCCGACGTATAATAACGGCGGTGCGAACTGCCATTTATCAAACTTCCAGAAAACAGCATGGGAATCAGAGAAAGAGTATGTTATTGGGATAAATATTAAAACCACTTTGACTTCTTACTAGTTCTTTTAGGAAGAATATCCAAAGTTGTCTTTTAAAAAAGCGGCCTATCGTGACGCTTAAGACAACATACCGGGGTGTCCAGAGTCCCTTGTGAGAGTACCAAACATTTGCTCTTGTCATCGTTAAAGAACAAGTTTTCAAATTCAACTCGGTTTAAAAAGTATGTTTTACAGTTGATTTTGATCAAACCTCGAGTTAGTTCGACAAATTTTCTGGGCTAACTTTAAAGTTAAGAGGATACTAATTCAAACCTGTATTGTTTGACAATTATATTTCTGACATGAGTTTAAATATAGAAATTTTGGATGGAGTCTGAAATGCTGGCTGCTGTGTGGTTTAACTAAGATCCATTTGAAGGTAGGTTAACATTGGTTTAACCCAACTTAGGGGTTCAGTCATATTTAAACGGACGAATTCGCAGGGGTACAAGAGATAAACTGGGTTATGAGAAGCTCACACCTATAAATGATGCCACATTTGAAGAGGATGAATTTTCATGGAATCCAATAAAGGGGCCATATTTTGAGACTTATTGCAATGTTTTCAAAATTTTTGGCGAAACGCAGATGATAGGTGATGAAATAGGTCGTCAACGCAAGTAAATAAATCACTTTGAGTCAAAAGAAACTGAGGAGCAAGTGCTAGTTGGTACATGAATATTTTACATGAATTTTGTTTTAGGTTTTCTATTTTACTAGATTTTGTAACAACTTTATATTAGAAGGTATAAGCTCAGGAAACAAATTTGCCAACAGCACAGGCAACTGTATTAGATTATCCAAAGGGTCTCAGCAGCTGGGTAAAATATTTTTTGCTTTAATAACTAACTTTCTTAGACATAAAGTCTTATTCAATACCATGGCATGATGTCATATATACATGAAAAAATCTTTAAGCCATAAAAAACGTGGTTCAGGCAGCGCTACACCGGATGCCAAGCTCGTATATAAACTCTTCAAAAAGACATAAAAAATAATAATAATAATACCCAACCCACATCCATGTGCATAATATACATCCCAACTCCATAAGAAGTAGGTATCGAAAAAGAAACAAATTAAAATCTCAAAATGCTCATCAAAGCACCCATTCTTCACTTCGACCATTTTTCGAGCTTCTGGAATTCAATGCTCCATTAACGTTGGCACAATTTATAACACCAACACACCCGTTTGTGTATAGCGTTCAAACGTCCATATGTATTCACATAGCAAGCGAAAAAGGTAGAAGCCCTCCCCCACGCCCCCTTCTTCAAGAATATATTCATTAAGTACCTATCTATCCTGTCGAAAGGAGTCTTGAGCTTGTCTGCCTAGAAATTACGCTCAAGTCCACAGCTTGAAAAAAAGGAACACCACAAGTTTGTTTGTTTGTCGAGGGTAATAAAACTGCAGGATAACGCAAAACTATTCCAGGGACGAGTGTGCACTGCAACGTGCTGCCTCTTATGCCATGCCCATCATCATCATCATCATCATCATCATCGTCATCATTTTTTTGCTTTGCAGGGTCCCATCATCAAATGTATCTTCACGAAAAATCATCAAATAAAATAAAGTTCGCTGTAGCACGTATAGGCGAAGTCTGAAGAGAAGATCATGGATCCTCGGAAAACCCTCCTCCAATGGCATGTGGCCTTCTTCGGTCTCAATGCCAGAAGGAGAAGAAAAAAGGGGAAGAAGGAAGATTCCTTCGAGATAACAACCGTCTTCTTGGCCTTTTCATTTCGTTTTGATATTGTTGCTGGCATTTTTTTTTCAATCCTTCATCCTTCTGTACATGGAAGATGAAGAGAATCCTGCATACCTTGTACGGCGTGTATCTTTCGTATTTTATGACGGGATATCTTGAATAAACTTCACCATCATCTTGTGGCTTGGCGTTTTTTTTTTTGCCGTGGTCTTTTCTTCGGTGAAACGCTTAAAGTTCTTCTTTACGACGAATTGGTTGTTTGTGGAGAATAGCACGAGTCTAAGGTAGTTTCAAATGCTTTAGTATTTTTTTTTTTGCTCAAGAAGCACATTAAATTCACGACACAGTGTACAGTGATGCGCAAACAATTTTGAGACGTATGAAAGTGTTTTAAGATATTTTTAGGTCCTCAAGGCCGAGGCAAAAAGTTTACTGGTGGTAAAAAGTAAATCTTGTACCCTTGTGATCAGCAATCGCAAAAGAGTTGAAAGACGTTAAAAAAAACCTGTCAGAGGTATAAATCAGTTGGGTATCAACAAGCAGAAAACCACCTTAATTCAGACTGGCTATTTTAAAGTTATTGGCCGTTTCAGGTGCAGCCTGAAGATTGTTTATAAATGGATGAGTCTTCCCAAGGAATTCGAGTCCCGAGTCTTCATCAAGGAATGATGAACGGACGAGAATCTCACTTAAAAAACTTCGATTCAGTTTACCGCTTAATATGCCATACTCAATTTTTTTGGCGATTCCGAACGGCGAATCAAGAAGTCGATTATGGCAAGTGGTACTCTCGGACATTTTGTCAGAGCATCGTGGAGGTGGGGCCGTGAAAAAGGTTGTCTTGGTTCGGTCGGAATTTGAACGTGGGAGCTCTTACTGACACACTTACCAATGGACCAGGGGTGGTGCCGAGCCGATGAGATCATTTTTTTTTCCAAGGACCTGTTCCGGAGACAAATGAGGAATGAATATCTGGATAAAAACTGCATAAAAGGAGAGGATCCATAAAGGAGAGGATTTTTCCAGGGCTCAAGGCCACTGAATGCTCTGCTAGAATTCAGATCTAGCTTTTGCTCAGATTAATAAAGATGTTCGAATTTATGGGGAGAATTGAGAGAAAAATTATTAAAAGCAATTCTGATCTGAAAAGTTAAGCCAGACTTTAAGCATTGGATTCTTCCCGAGCTCCGTTTTTAGCTGAGATTTAAAAAAGGCGTTTGCTGAACCCGCAGCAGGATTCAGGTCCTATGAGTGACACAACGACTTAAGCTAGGAAGTCGTGACAAGCTTCGATTTTATAATGGATCAATCAAGCGCCTAAAGAGCTGCTTATGTGACCGAGAAGCAGTGACTTTTTCCAGTGCAAATGTAAATGACAAGATCTTAAGTCTGGAAAATGAATCAGTTCTTGGCAAGGCTAAATAGTTGCCATCATATCCTACTTTAGGGACGATATGGTGTTAAGATTTAATTGCTCGAAACGGATAAGATTCTGACCTTGGACTGGCATGACATCACCTGCCCATAAGAGCTAAAAAGTGACTTTTCAGATTCTGAGCTTTAAAATGATGAAGCGCTGCTGTTTGGAAAGGTCAAGAGCCCTTTAAAGAACAATAAAAAATGAGGAATCTTATATCCATACGACATTGATTCCAGCAACATGTTTCTAAAACTAGAACCCTTCAGGCGTTTTACCCTTCATTTCAAAACGTTTCACCCTTCGAAAGCACACAACCACTAATTGGAAAATTATAATTTTCCTTTTAATTTCTGTTAATTTTATAGCTATCATTTTCACCTTAAAAAACATTCAAAATTTTGCCATGCGGCAGTTAAAAAAGGGCCGCAGATTTAATCATGCGATAAAACGTCGGAGCCGCTTAAGCTTCTAGTCGGACGACAATTTGCCGCCATTTTCGCTCTTCCAGCGGCAGGGAAAACTGAGCTTGAGCCAATATTAAGAGAAGTTAAGAAGTTGTGCGACCCAAATTAAGACCTTTTCCTCAGAATGCCAACAAGTGCTCAAAGCTGTGGGCAACATTCGGTAATGGCTTAGGTGGACGGCTTTTTCTTTCGAACAACAGAATAGTGCCTTAAATCGTCTGTATAAGAGCTGACAGGTTGTCAAAGCTAAGGCCATAGCTATAAAAGATTGGCTTGAACAGCCTTGCTGTTGACCAAAGCTCCAGAGGAAATATAAGCAATGATTTGGATGTTTCTTTTCAAGTTTTGGATGATGACCAGTTTAAAAGGTTGAAAGAATTGAAAGCGTTTTTCAAGCCAAACTGAGTTTTTAAGTAGGACATAAAAAGAAATTACTTTCTGCTTCGTCAGTTGTTTGGGTCACTGCACCTACTTTTTTTTTCTATATATGAGGCTTATTTCGTATGTACCTATGGTAGTTACTCACATATTGCTAATGCCTGAAAGAAGAATCTCCTTCCTGAATGCTAGATGGTTTTTTGTGCAAATTCTAACTCCAATGAAAGGGTTCAACAAAATCGCTGCAATCAAATCAAACCATCTGAGGTCTCTTGTATTACAAAAGCCCGTGTCTTCAAATGAGCGTGTTCACTGCCAAGCCGCATAATGCTGCCCTGCAGCGTTGTCGTCGTCGTCGTCTTCGTCCTTATTTCTTGTTATTTTTGTTCAGTGCTTTCAGACCTCCAAAACAATTGATCAAGGTTGGGTTATACGCTGTGTGTCTTCTTGCTGAATTTGGTTTTTGTTTTGTTTTTTTTTTTTTATAAGGCATCATCTGCAATGGCATGCTTCAGGGTATGGCATAGCATCTGACATTCCAATGCATATGATGATGGGCTCGATCTCCGCCATCGTCATTATGATCATTCAACTCCAGCATCATCATCATCAGCATGATCGTCATTCGTTGAAGCCTCTTGAATGTATCCATTTGAAAGGTTACGCGAAAAACTCCAACAACACCAAGCCAGAAAAAGATACAAAAATTCTTGACCAAATTTTTTTTTCATCTTTCTTCAAAAAACCGGATATTCTTCTTGACGAGATGCTTCATTTGGGAGTTTCACAAGAGAGCAAGAGATGATAACGATAGGTGAAGAATGGTGGGGCGATGGAAGAAGCTCTTACCGGTCTAGGTTATGCCATGCTTGGTGTGGTGTTGCCACTCGTCCAGAATGAAGATGGAGAATGGTTAGCCTGTGGCAATTTGGATACATTCTTCTTCGGTTGGTCGAGTTCTCTTGTGATTTTTTATTTTATTTTTAGTTTGTGTATCTTTAGGAATTTTTAAGAAATCGAAAAACGATTTTTTATTGATACCTGGAAAAGGTGGAAGAGGAATGAAGAGCAAACGATCTGACGCTGCTGTATAGGCGATCATGAAGACGATGATGGTGATGGTTGGAATTTTGCGCGCGTAAACTTCGAGGAAACTTTTACCGGTTGTCAAAGTGGGTTTTTGGTTTTTTCTTCATTTTTTTTTTTGGATATAACATTCATCCCCGGCTTGGTAACTTGTTCTTCTTTGAATTCTTTTCTAATTTTGAATTTTTTTTTTTACGATCATGATTATGATCACGATCGCCATTATGACCGCAATCATGACGATGATGATTAAAATGATTAAGTGTATTGGAATTGAGTTTTATACGTCGTTGAATTTGAAACATCAATCATTTGGGTTTGGGGTTATATATTTTTTTGGGTATTCTGATGGAAGGGAAATTTGTCATTTTTATAACAGCCAAAAAAATGTCTGCTTTTAAGTATAGTTTATCTGGGGGATATACCTACACCTATGTAGGTAGACATGTGTATTATCTTTCGGATGGTTCTTATAAATTTGATTTGGAATCTTTTAGTAACATAAAAAAAGCTGGAGGCGTCGTCTGATCTGACGATAGTGGAAGAGAAATTTTGTTGTTCTTTTTTATTAGTATAAAGATGGACTTGGGTCACTCACGTTAATCTTTAGTCGTTTTGTTTTAGGCTTTTTTATTTCTGATAGATTCCTAATCAATCATGGCGCGTGACATTGAAAACATAAACAAGAGAAGTGCTTTTGAATGTGTTTAGAATGAAAAAGATTGACAATAATTTAAAACTTCTATAGAAAAACGTTTAAAAAAAAAACTTTGATAGGCATGACGTAAATCATGATGGATAACAGGATGTTGACCCACTTGTCTAGAAACGTAAATAAATATAAAAAGACTGTTGGTAAAAGTCACTAAATAGGTCTACCTACCCGAATTTTTTAATTTAATTAAAGAGAATGGGAACGAAGTTATGAAAAAAAATTTTGAAGGCGACCATGTAAATAGCCTGTCAATAGATCACCTTGTCTTTAAAACGTCAGTTGAACTTAGGTTACAAAAATGGCGGAATTATTTGTGTTTTTTGGACATTGTCACCAGAACACTTAGCCAGTTGAATACATCCCTTAGGCTAATCGCACACTTCCAATTTTATGATCCATCAATAGTTTACTCACGATCCACGAACGCAGCGCTCACATCAACCACTCTTCTAGTTGTTCACACAAATACAGACGAAACAGGGTTTCACATCCACGCTCGAATATAGATCTACCTACGCTAAGAAGTAATTTCTGACAGCGAACAACTAAAAAATCTGTGACAAAACACAGATTTAAAAGTTGCCCGAAATTGGTTTCATATCTGTTGCTCGTGTGCGCACGTTCCATACATGTCCATGGGACTCAAAAAGACAACCAAACCGTTGCGTGACTTAAAGCGTCATGTGTGCGATAAGCCTAAGGTTTTTGATTTGATAGCCTTTTTGTGTCCTAAGCTTGCATGGGAATGCGCACACATGCGCAACCAACACGAAACCCGACATTTAAGAGAGCAAACAGTTGAATATTTCACCAGGGTTTGTGTACCTTTGCGAATTAAAGAAGTTGCTCGCTGATTTCGCTGGACTGTGAGTAAACTATTGATGCTTTAAAAAATTGCTAGTGTGCGATAAGACTTGTAAAAATCAGCTGTTGAATTTCTAACTACCTTGAATAACTAGTTCGGAAAAACCCATTTGATAATTTGACAGAACTTTGTCACAAAATATGGGAAGAGTTGCCAGCTTCGTCATTAATGACCTCTTCTGTTGGCAATCTGAGAGAGCAGCCAAAACTCCCTTTTTCGGGACCACAACCAAAAGCTAAACACGTTGTTCTTGATTTTGAAGTTTATTTGGCCCTGTTTTTGGTAAACAAAAGCTATATAACCAGGGGCAGAAGACATTTTTCCAATCTGACCCATGTTTTTGTGTGTGCGTTTACTTCTGGTTTTGATTCTGTTTTCACGACCTGAAGCAAATTTCTCTCCATTTTAGAGGGAGAACTGTCAAACGAATGCCATAATGCTTTCAGGAGACCCCAAAATGCTGGAAGCCCCATGAGTGGAAAAAGACAAGGATTAAGCCAGGCTGTCATTTGTTATTCCCCGAGTTTGTGGCAAGTGACAATTGTATGACGTACGCAGTATTTGACATTAAACTTAAATGTCGAAAAAGGCCGCCAATTTTCATAACAAACCAACAGACCGAGTCGAAATAAGAATAAAATTTAACCAAACTTAAAGATAAATCTACATATTTTACCATTGTTATGCCGTGTTGGGGACAACTGTGTGATAAAAAAGCGGTATTTAAGTATTTAACACTCACTTTTATGCTACAAAAATAATCCATCAAATCGAGTTAAAATACGTGTAAAATGTAGTTAAAAATAGAATTAAAGACTCACCTGTCAAGAGTCTTTACTCTACACCATTATTATGGTAAATTCTATCTAAAATCTTTAAATCTGAAGACCTTGCTAGCACACAAAAAATAGAGAAACCAACATAAAGCTTGTAGTGGTTCAATTTGCTTAAGTTTGAACCACGAATAAATTTCACTCGACTCTCCACAAAAAAGTAATTAAGTTGAGTTATTCAATGATTCAAGTTCCACTAAACCTGGGTTTACAAGGAAGAATTTAGGATTGAGGGCCGCAATTTGATTCAGCCTCAATTTGAGGCTGAACCCCTTTGTTAACGTGGAAACGTGACATAATGTACGTTGTGTTTATATTTCCGAAGCTGCGTCACTTTATATCTGGTAAAAAAGTCCTGTTGTTTTTTCCACGGTTTTTTTGCGAGTCCGTGACATTTAAATACCAGTGACGTATGAGAGAAGTAAAGGCAAAATATCTAGAACTGTTATATGAAATGTTGTGTTCTTTGATTTGTGTCTAAGGCCAACGACAAAACAGTTCTGTCACTTGTGGAGAAAGACCTTAAGCCAGACTCACTTTTTTACGCAACTAATTCAATAAAAGTGAAATGACAGATCGCATTAAACACACTTTTCCTTCTAAAATCCATCTTAGATACGCTTTTATGATTTGCTCATTTATTTTATAGGTTTGTATACTACAATCATCAACAAAAAAAAAATTACATACAAAGGACCACCACAACAAATTGTAATCCAATCAAGTGAGCACAAGTCTTAACAAAAAAAAAACACATAAAACAAATTTCGCTTCAATTCTCAATTGACTTTATAGAACTCATAAAACTCAATTTAGAGAAATACCTACTACAATTCAACCTAATACCATATAGTTCCGTAGAGCTTGTGCATGAAATTGCTTAGGAATCCTCTCTTTCATCTTCCACAATTGCTAACGATACACACGATGACAATCAATTCAAAATCCATTATCCATCAATTGACAGAGAACTACAACGTTCAACTTGCGGCTATTACTCGCTCATGATCCGAATACAATGACAGATCAGATTACATTCCAAACACAATTGGCTAATTGGCTAACAATCGAAAGTTGTTTCCAAAATGGACATGACACAAAATACGACTGAAAAACAAAACAAAAAAAAAAAAAAACACGAGAGAAAGAAAACAAAAAATGACACTGTTAAACCGAATTGTAACTTTAAGGAATTTCGCATGACGAATTCAAATGAGTAAAAAGAGTGCATTGCCAGCGAGAATTCGATTTCGAAAATGTATGTCACGTTAGATTAAATTGCAACTGATTTGCGTTATGTTGTTGCATTAACCTGGCCACTCTGCAATGTGGTTTAATTCAAGTGGGATACAATGTTGGGAAAGGCTCGATTGGTAATGGAACTGTCATAATTGCAGCAATAATAGGAACTGTGTTCATTTTAATTGCTGTCAAACAAGCCAGCCAAGTGGGCAGATGAAAATGTAATTTTGACAGATCATTTGGGATTTTTTCTTTTAAGACTAAGAGCGCCCCGAGTAGACTAGTAATATGTCAAAATGCCTGATTGAAAATAGGAAGATTCTAAGTCCGAAAGTCGAGTTACTTTTTGCACTAAGATCTTGTTCAAATAAAGCCTGACAGATTACCATTACCTGGATTACTCTGAAAATATGTCTGAGTGTCGTTTACATAATATACTGACTTGATGAAAGACCAATCATCCTTTGCCTTTGCAAAAAACAATAATATTCGTCACCTGGTTGGTGATTGATAAGGCTAACGCGAAAAGACCTTTTGGGAAATTTCTCTGTGAAGCTCCTGTGTCTTGATATTTCAATGAAAACTATGAACCTCCAAATCTCAGACGTGATCCTTTTGAAACTCTAAGCATATAAGTTGATCGGAGCATACGATGTGCAAGTGGAGTAGAGTGCACGTGTTTTCCCCTTCTACAAGCAAAAAAATCAATTTGGCAGCACTATGCCCATTGATAGGACAGCAACGGATATGACACAACGTCGAAAGGTTAGAAATCCGAATTCCTAGCATAAGGTGCTGACTTTGATAGTCATTATTTAATTTTTTTAAGGATGTGCAGGATTTTTCACTTAATGTGTATTTCTATAACTCACGGCTCATAACAGACAAGAATTTTTAACAAATAAAAGCGCTGTGTTAGAGTGGTCTTGTCAATTCTAATAATATTTCTTTATTTTAAGTTTCTATATTTGGTTGAAATATAAACAACAATTATAGCTCATGAAGTTCGTTAATAGTTTCTGGTCAGTATGCTTAAGCAATTAAAAAATCAAGTTAGGTACTTGTGACATTCCGCATCTCATGACGCATGTCAAACACTCTGCGTCACAAGTCGAAATTCAATATTGGAATTTCTTTCCGATATTATATGTCTCAATCAATACCCTCTAACGATAAATAATTGTGCGATTTCACTGAACCTTAAACGTCTTTATTTATTATGTTTTTTTCTCTTTTGTCATTCCAATTGTATTACAAAAGTGATGTAATTAGACAACAATGGCAACGCTTTAACAATAAACGTTAAGTAATTAAAAAAACAAAACAAAAGCGAAAAAAAGAAGCGGCGAAACTTTCTCTTATAATTATTTTAAGTTTTATGATTTTCACGATTTAAATTTCTATTTTGCTGCTATACACCACCTAAGGCAAGAAGCGTGGAATCAATTTGACAACAATAAATTGATTCAGTGTTTCAAATTGAATTAAGCGCTCAGCACAAACAAACACACCTAGACTTAAATACGTGCACACGTTCGAACAGCATGAATTTGTAATTATTTCAATTTGATTAGGGTTGATTTATTCCTATTGGAAAATTGAAAAGACGATTTTATAAGAATGGAATAATTACTCTGTTTGAATTACGGAAATTTAAATGCGCAAAAGAACTTCTGAATTAATTCGTTGTTGCACCCTGTATAGTGAGCAAAAAATGTACAGCTGATTTCAAGACAGACGTCAGTCGACAAAATTTTTTATAAAAAAACGTCGTACCTACGTATTCTTTACTACTTATACCTTCCTCATTCTACGGATTTTTTTTTTGTTTCAAGAACTATTAATCCCGGAATAAAATGAATCTGGACTTAAACTGCGGTACACAACCAGAGAGTTGTTTTTCGGTGCATGACTATCGAAATGATTGACACTCTAAACTGTCATTTTTCTTTAAAGAAAGGCTGAGAGTTAGATTTGTTCTTCGCCATCTTCAAAAACAATAAGAACGTTTTGGCTGATAGGCTGTAGTCCCGAATTAGGCTGTGTTTTTAGGAAAAACCTGTTATTTTTTCAGAAATAATTTCTGCATTTTCTAATGATTTAATGATTATGATTTATTTATTATGATTTCAACGAAATTGCAATCAATTGATTTTAATTTTCAGCGGCCGCAAATTTTTGAGGCACTTGTTTTCAACCTGGTACAAAGGTGTGCGAAAAGGGTTGAAAGTGGCCTAAAAGAGGTTTGTGAATAGGATGAATGAGTTTTATGGGGAGATCTATATTAAATCGCTTGCCGAGAGGATTTTATTTTATGTGGTAAACTATTAATCGCGGGTTATAGTGCCCGGTATAGACATGGTATAACTCGGCTTTCACTTAATGACCATAATTGCATTTTGTAAGTCATAATTGCAAGTCAAGTCCGAACTGAATGAAGGGGTACAACAGAACCATATGTTCATTTGACAGCTGGTTTCATTTTAAAGTAGCAGAAGACCAGGAGCTTTCCTGATCCTGATTTACTGATCCATTTAACTATTAAAACACAACATAATATTTCTGCGGCAAGTATTATCTAAAATGGCATTCTGTATTTTGCCAAGATCAATCATATTTTTGACAGGATGTCCCAATTGTGTAAACGCATTAAACACTAGTCTTTTAGAAAAGCCGAATAACAACAAATCGTAGATTACAACTACTAGTCTTTTTGTAACAGAAAATGACTTAGGCAAGGCACACATTCCGGATTATTGGTGTGCACGTTTTTAAGGCTCAAAATTTCGGGACTAATTTCGCAGCACTTTAGTAAGAGGAAAAGCTCTCGCTGCAACACAAATACTAGTAAGAGAGTACGGAATACGAAAATCACTGCAAAGACGCATCCATATTTAGCCAAAGCAAGTATTATGCTTTTACGAGGAAGCAGTGATTAAAACTATCGCAGAGTATTTAATTACAAAATTGTCGCCATTGGAATGTTGTCTTTTTCAATTTCATATTGGCGATACAAAGATATAAATTAATTATTCGGCTGACCTTATAATTTGGATGAAAGACGCCAAGCACGAAATTGCTCATTTTGATGCAGACGCTCTTGGATTTTTCCCTAGTAGGGAAGATTGTATTCAGGAGCAATTGCTCGCTCATTTTTGGTTGAAGTGCGTATTCTAGAATAATCTACTCGTAAGTGCCTGTCAGCTAACGAACGAGGGCCGCAGTTGAATCCTTTGATAACTTCTCGCTGTGCACGTAGTCTGCACCTGCACCTGGACTTCAGATTTCATTTCCACCAAAAGGGGTTAGGTTTTACCCGAAGAAAAATCGATGCTTTTTGTTGGCTACTAAAAACTTTAGTATACTTAATACTTAAGGGTTTGCACCTAAGTTGGATGTTTAAGTATCTATGTATACCTTAGAACACAGTCGACTTGCTTCAGATTCTCAAAAACAAGTGGAAATAAATAGGAAAGCCTTCGGAAATAAATACTCAATTTAATCTCGCTCGAAGCTCAGAAAGTAGGAGCGTTTAGGAAATCTTAAAAGCACTTAACTATACAACTCTGCTTCAAGCACCACCATGAGCCGCTCAGTTAACTAAAAAAAATAAAACTCAGTCGCCAAGTAAACATAAAATGAGAAGAAAAACGTTCTTCTAACACAAAAAAAAGTTAAGAAGGTCTCAAGTGAGACTCCAACCAAACCAAAACCAAAAAAAAACTTCAAGAATGCTAAAAAAAAGCCTCAGGAAATTCTTCTTGAAGTCAAGAGAAGAGGAAAATGACGTGGACGTTAACATGGCAGCAGCAGTACTATACGAAAAGATACATCCATTGGATGCGCGGTGAAGGTGACGGCAGGAACAGTCGGCAGCCAGAGTGGATGGAATTCCTTAAGTAATATCGGTACGGCTACCTGAATTACTGAACACGCGTCTTATGTCTTCCAATCTCCTTCATGGCTCCATGACTGGTTTATTTAAGTTTTTTTCTGTTCGGTTCTTTTTTTTTGGTTCATGTGGAGGATGGAGATTCTTTTTCATCTCCTTGTTTTTAATATGATTTTTTTTTGTCGAATGCATCTTGTGTATGTACCACGTCGTACATATCTATCTATAAATAAATGTGTTTTTTTTTTTTAAAGGCACAAGCTTGATAAGTATTTATTTATCTTTTTTATTTTTAAAGGTCTTCTGGAATTTTTACTGCGGGGTGTACTCTTATAAGAGAGTGGCATAACTGGAAACATACCAGACATAAGACAGGGGGGTGGAACCAAAAATTAGATGTTTGATGGGAATATAAAAAAAAATCTGCATTAGGAAAAAAATTGACTAGAATATTTATTGGGAAGCCAACTTTTTTAAATTTTCTCAAAGGGTCCTTAAACCGCCTTAAGTTGTATTCCACTAAAGAACTTTTATTTTCAATTTATTACCAAAGTCAACATTAAGACCGGGTTTACCTTTTTATCTCAAAATTGATGGAATTATTAAAAAGTATGAATTAACGATCTCTGGTTCAATGCTTCCGCCACTCATTTATGTGAGGCCACAAACGCTAGTGCTAAAGGTATGTATCTACAGAAAAAAACATCAAACCGATATAGTGTCACACCCTTAGGTGCGTCGAAAATATTCAGCAAATTTTTATCTAAATTTCTTCTCGGATTGACTTTTCGAACATTGGAAAAGTTCAACAAAGGCTTGCCAAGATTCTTCACTAAAGATAGAAAGAATTTAGCTTTTATAAGAGGAGGTATCGGTGCTCGCTATAAGAAGGGGATACGGCTCAGAACTCTGCTTTGAAAATTTTTTTCAAACAGATTTTTCACTTGAAAATGTTTTCAAATTTCTGTTTACAAAATTTTGGAAATTTTACAAAGCCACACAGTGAAACATGTGGGCGTACCGCTTTTTTACTTCTTCTTTACTAAAAATACGAGAAGTTTACCGAAAAAGCAGAATTTTATAATTTTAGTCAGAATTTTTAAAATGCAGAATTCGGAAAAGCAGATTGTTTTTTGAAAGAGCATAATTTTTACTAAAAAGCTAACCGAACGTATCGTTGTTTATATCGGGGAGCGGTCCCTACGGTAAAGCCATACAAAATTAAGCAGAATTTTGTCCCATGGGAGCTATAAAGAAGGCTAGTCGCTTCTTTAAAGAAGCTATAAAGAAGCCTCTGCAGGCGTTTAATTTGAGAAGATGTTGGGTCATTTTAAGTGCTAGCCTTGTTCTTGTTTTTTTGAGAACAAATTTATGACTTCTTCAACTTCTTTGACGGCTACTAATATATTTCATACCATCGGTAATACGGTTATAAAAGAGGACAGTTCGTTAGCTTCCTTTTTCTAATACAGTAGCTCGAATAGAGTCACCATAGAGCCCTAAGCACTGAAAATTGACTAAGAGGCAGCTACTAGGCTTTAACTGAATGCTACAATCGCAAGAGCTCGCCAGGCCCATATCCAATCGATTTAACTGACCACTTTGACATCACTAAAAGTTTAAGACAAGGCAGCGCGCGTGATGTCATTTGACTCCTTCAACAACATACTTGAAAGAGTTGTGCAAAATTTCGGCGCCAAAACCAGAGACTCAAATATTATAGGAGAACACAGCGTGATGTCTTCATGAGAATTGAGATGGAAACTCGCCGCTTGCAGGGCTTAGCAGTCAAAGAAGACAAAACGACGACACCAAATACTGAGGTCTTGGACACGACCCTTATCACTCCATTAGTGCTTTACGGAGCAGGAGGATGGGCTTTGTCAAAGGTGGATGAGCGTGCTCTAGTCTGATTTGTAGGGAAAACGTTAAGGGTAAATTTTGGTCCGGTCTAAATAGATTATAGAGTGGAAGATTAAGAACGCTCCCTCTCGAACAGGGGTGGCACAGTAGAGGAACATCGATATTCAGGTGGCGCAAGCAAGTGGAAGAGGACCTTGACCAACTTCGCGTGCAAAGCTGAAAAATACTAGCTAATAACAGAGCCGGCTGGCGAAGCTGTAGCGTTAATTTAAGAAAACAAGTGAGTAAGGATATAAAGAAATCGATGTAGTAAAAAAACTTTTACTTTGAATGTTTAAAATGTGTTTGGGTCATGAAGAGCCATTTCAAACGCTCGCTGTAGAAGGGATACTAATTTTCCAGCCTTAAAAACTATTCGAACTTTTCGACACGTAAAGAGGCAGTGCAATAGTTTACGAGCTAGTGGACTCAGGTGGCCCATATAAAAGTAACGGGTTATAATACCAGTGTGGACTGCAAAACTAGAGGCAGGAAGCTCCAGTTTGGTCCAAAAAGTCATCATTTTGGTTGAGGCCCTTCGTCCCTTGAACTGTAACTCTTTATAAAGAAGAACAAGACCGTAGGACTAATTAATGTTAAATACGATAATACTAATTAATTTTTTTGCCAAACATTAGAAGCTCTCCCAAATCGTTTTAGGGCAGGCTTAATTGGTTTGCTGTCCTTGCTTAGAAGGGCGGATGGACCTCCGTCCAACCATTAAGGGGTCAACCACATCCAATGAGGGATTTTCTCATAAAGTGGTGCCTAAGTAGGGCAACCTTTTTTAGAGTTTGAGGATGTGAGAGGGGGGGTTGTTATGAATCAGATGGAGTAAATTGAGGACAGGGACACCCGATTTCGGTTTGAGCTCACGTCAACAAGATAATGAGAGGCTAGTGAGGAATATTCTTAGATAAGAAGCCAAGGCAAGGGTTACCGGTTTCAGTAAACCCCTTACCTATCGCTTCTAAGTAGGAATTTACCTCGCGGATGGGATAGGCAGGGGTTATCGATTTGGGTATGAACGCGAACCTAGATTCGTTATATTGATAGGAGAATTCTTAAGCCAAAAGCTAAGGCAGGGTAAACTTTTTCGGTGTAAGCCCGTTCCTCAGGCGTCTCTGGTGAGATTAAGCCTCAGGGGATTGGGATTGGGAGGGATAAACGAAGCGTATGAACCTAAACTAAGGGTAATATAAAACGGTGTTCTTGTGAGGAGTGGAGAGGTGTGGCAAAATGTAGGTTTAGGCCGTACCATATCTGCACTTCTATGACAGTGTTTCAGGTGGCTATAGCTCCTGGTGGCCACACTATGGTTTCGGCCTAACAGGGGGTTCCAGCTTTCTTTGAGGAATTTAACTTCGCACTGGACACCTAGGTAAGGGCTCTATTTGAGATTATGTTTTTGGCATAACACAAACATCTCACCCTTCCGATACTAATGAAATAGAATGATTTTTTTTGCTTTTTTTATAAAAATTGTAGATTGTAGGTTTTTATTCTTTCGAGGTCTGAATAAAAGTACGAAAACTTTTTCAGACTTTCCCTAGCATCGAGGTTATTATTTTCTTGCTTAGTCCTGGGGACCAAAAAGTAATAAGTCCCCTCATAAACTTTAATAATACTATTTGCAGTAGTTACCCCCCAACCAGAGGTAAGGTGTCTGTTTCAGATAGGTCGAAGCTACATATTCGACCTCAACTGAATATTTATAGATTGCGTTTTTTCCGGATTCAAAAAAGGTCCCTTATAAATTAAAAAGGTTCCACTGTGCAACCAGCGCCAACATTTGCACATAAACACCTAAAAAAAGGCTCCCTCCTTGATGGTAAGGATTTCTTTTTATTTAGAAAATCTTATTTTTTCCCCGCCAGTTTAGGTTTTTCTCGGGTATTTTAATGCACACAAGCCAACTGTGTGGAATCTACGAACTTATACGAGTAAACGAGCACTATCGTGTACCCATCATTTCCCCTGCAGGCGGGATACATATAACTGGTATATGGTATGCGGTGTACGTATCTGTATGTATAAATGTATAAATCCCTGCACGCGCTGAATCTTTCTAGAGCCGTGAAGATTGGAGCAATAAAAACCAAGAAAGAATCTCCGCTGTGGAGCCTGCAGCAGACACTCCAAAGGATGGCTTCAGCCAGATTAGGCTCCACATTTCGATGGTTCGTTTTTATGTGTTGTGTTGTTCGTTGGTCGTTGGTTTTTTTAAGGTTCTACCTTGAGGTTGTCGTACCTTTCTCCAACTCAACTCTATATCGTACCTTTAATTTATTCTATATTTTTTTCCGTCGCTCTTTCGCTTGCGATTTTTTGTTGTTTTTGTTGTTAGTTTTTGGTTTTCCTGTGCAACATTTTTGTGTGTGGCGCGCAGACTGCTTCGCGGTGTGGTTCTTTATTTTTCCTTATGCGCCCACATTGTGTTCACTGGTGCTCTGGTGTCTTTGCTGTTGAGATCATTTTTATTCTTATTCTTAGAGCAAACAAAAAACGGAACAACAACAAAAAAAAAACACATAATTTCAAAATGTATCTGGTAGATACACTAAGATGTAGTATGTCGGATCGGTGCTGGTGTGCACACACACTCCGCATAATGTATATGCGCCGATGGTCAATTTAATGAATGGGTTCGAATGAAATAAACGAGTATGCTGGATCAATGGGAATATAAATTGGAATTCCACAGCTTCCTCAGTTCCACGCCACATCCCTGTGAACGGCACAGAGAAAGTTGAGTCGCATGAGGAGAGTCGAGCTTGAGCGGCTTAGGCCTTGTCAATTTTACGATATTCGTAATAGAATTTTCCTAGAATGTTAAGTGTGCGGTTTAATCCTCTTATCAGCTTTATGCTAACTTTGTAATGAATTAGAATGTGAGTCGGTTTGGGAATTTTTCGAAGACAAAATTAAATGAGAGGAAATAAGAATAAGGCATCACAAGCAGAATTTTATAGCGGCTTAACAGCTCTCGGGAATTATGAGTTATATTTGATTTTTATTAAGCTTAGTCGCAGGATTATAGCTGCGATGACAGAACGTAGGTATAGACATTGCCAGAGGGAGAATTAATCCCTATTTTGAACCAGGGCATCCTTTATTTTTCGTTTCTTATACTATCTTGCACCGTTACAGAAAGAAAGAAAAGTGGCTGGATTTCTGGACTTCCCCCGATTAAGGGCTAGTGTACCTCAGGGCTCTTTTTAAGGTCCGTCAACACTCTGGTCTAATTTTTATTAAAAAAATTCTTGTTCTGTAATTCTTTTAAATTTCCTCGATGGTGACTGTTTTCTGTATTCATTTCTTAGCAAAGGTCTTGGCTCTTTCCACAGTAAAGGAAAAAACTATGTAATTCGACTACAAGTCAGAAGAGTGAATTTGACATGCTACATACATTTTCGTTCGACTGATAGCACATTATGGTGTCGTTGGATGTATGTGTTTGTGAGGTATAGGCTATCACACACCAAAATTCTGGAAAACCCAAAGCAGACGAGCTGGCACCCAAACATATTACCTTTAAGTTATGCTAAAATTGGACCGAAAATTGATTCATATTCTGCAAATTCCTGTTTTGGCTTAGAAAACAAGTGTTTGGGTTTCGTAACCTAGTTCGACGTCATTTCGACAAAAAATATTTATTTCAAACCTCTTTTCATTGACGTCAATCTCATTCTTACGATAATCTACGTGAATTTGCCTTTAACACTGAACGTGTTCAACATTCCAAACAACAGAGTCATGTGCGATATTACGCTTAACTCCGTGAGATAAATTTTTGAGTCAACAGCAGTATAAATGATTAATAATTCGCATTCCGTTTAACCAGAAAAAATTTGCCAAGGTCTCGTTCAAAATGGGTCTATCAGAGCGTAACACCATTTTAGCTGCCGATCGTTTCACACCACAGAGAAACGATTTGCACCAATATGAAACGAGTACAATTCCTTAATGCTTATTTAATTATCGTCCAACTACTGCCTACACGAATATATGTCTATGACAGATTGATTGTGAACGTATTCAAGCTATTAGGGCAATTAAAAATGGATTCCTAATTTGTTTTAATTGCGACACACAAAACAAAAAATGAAACCGAATCACATTGGCCAACTTCTTTGGCACACAGCTGTTGGGTGAAATTTCCCAGTTAAATAATCAAACAAAACTCATAAATCTTGGGCCAAACAAAGTATCCGAAATCGTAAAGCAATAAACTTCTTGAAAAGCTCGCTAAATTCCATTTAAACTCCACCTAGGTTT
Source organism: Neoascia interrupta (assembly GCA_947623515.1). NCBI lineage: Eukaryota > Metazoa > Arthropoda > Insecta > Diptera > Syrphidae > Neoascia > Neoascia interrupta. The sequence continues at coordinate 199,185,268 of OX392462.1, forward strand.
CCCCACCACCCTGCGCTTGCGCGACCGCGCTCACACAACCATTAGCCCCAATAAAATATGCATATAATCTCCACTTACTACATCCGCTCATAACTCGTTACACACACACTTATACATGCATAGATGTCAGGCCATATGTGTGTGCGATTTTAGACATAAAATTGACCGATAACGACCAACGAACCAAGTGCTGGTGGTGGTGGAGCAATGCCATTTGATATATAAAAACAAAAGAGTTGAGCGGCGAACTGGTAGAATAAAATCCCCAATCATAGGCATTCGGCTCGATTGCATGTGGCTAGTGAATTGCTGGTGAAAACTTTCTCTGGTCATTTCCTCTTCGGTTAATTATTTTATGTTTATGCGTTGCCTGCACATACATAAAACAGCACGCACATTAGAGTGACAATCACATGTATTCTCTGCTATGCCGTGCCAGCAATAATTATTTTTTAAACCGCAGAATCACTTTAATTCCTGCAGTCATTTAAGAGCTCAGACTCACCTATTAGTACTGCTAAACCGAAGAGTTCGGTGTCTAGCATTCCTTGCGTCGCAAAATGAAGGCATGTTTGTGTGTATACTTCTCTGACTCGACTCTTGGCATCGACTAGGAAGTATAGTGTTCTGGGTTGTTGAGTTCCTAATAATCTACAATAAAAAAATTGTTTATTATTATGATGATCAAAGAATAAGTCCATTTTTGGAAACTAACCTTAGAGCTAAAAATCGCGAGCCCGGTGATAGTTGTTCGGCTGATGACGCGCATACTTCTAAAGGCGCGCTGACGGTACAAAAAGCTCGCATGCTGCATCATTACTAACTGCGAATTTCTGTCGGAAATATTTTCTGCAAAAAAATTTAAAGAAAAGATTAATTTTGTAATAGGCTCTTTTGAAAATTTACTAAAACAAAACTGTTGCAGATCTTAATACTTAAACTAAACTGAGGGCCCTGAGTCAAAATTTCATTGCACGCATTTTTGGTAATAATTACTACATTATTAGAAAAAACGCATTTAAGCTCCAAAGACTGGATCATTTTTGTGCTATTTGAAGGGGATGGAGCTGTAGAGGATATGGATTTGTTTTAAAATAAAATTAAGAAAAGTTAATTAATTTTAAATTAAAATTAATTAATTTTCTTTTTACAAGTCTTTCAGCTATTTTTATAAGATATTCCAGCATCGCCCAAAATTTCGGTTCACCTCTATGTATGTAAGGAAATTAATACACACAGCAGAGTTTCCAAGCGTTGCTCATCACATGGTTTTTCACCGTTTTTATGTTCGACTAGGTTGCATGTGGTGTTTGATACATAACGATTATACTACTATAAGCTTAGGGTATATGTACGCATTATTATCAATCTGAGTTTCATCAGAATAAGACGGATAAGAACCTCGAAGTTACTATAAAACCTGATGTGGATTACGCCTGCATAAAGAATATATGTATGTCCCACAAAAACGCTGCATACGTTAAAAAGTGTGCCTGCAATTAAGGCCTTGAATGGTATACGCGTGCTGTTGTAGGTATTAGGCTAAGACCTAAGGGAAGCAACGTTCAACAATCTAAGTTTCCTTTCCAGATTTTATAAGTTTAGTTACCAAATAAAAAAATCTATTTGGCACTAACAGCTCAGAAGAGTCCCACCTGACCACTCACAACCAAGTTGTGTGCGTTTCAGGTATTTTAACACACATGTAGCGCACCTATGATTTCTTGCAGATTTCGAATGGCGAATTGAGAGTTCTCTCCACCCTTACGGAGGTGAAACCGTGAAAAACTTTTATTGTTCCGTAACCTCGTGCACAGTAAGCGCATTATTTGAAATAGAAATTCTCTCAGAAATCCATAGTTATTCCTTCAGTCAATCCAAAATTGAGGCTTTTAACCACAAAAGGCTCCTAAGATCTAGAATAACAATCTGGCATGGTAAAATGTCTATTTTTATTGTCATCTTATCTATATCTTATATTTTATTTATTACAATAAAAGCATCGCTTATCCACTATCAAGAAGCCCCCATAAACTGGACCAACTGCCTGAACACTTTAAAACCATATTCCGAAAATTTCTGGTCAAATCAGAACAGGCCTGATGGCTCAGGCATGGTACAGGCACGGTATGGCTTGCCCACCCATTTTGTGTCGGTTGACCCAACCAAAAACCAAAAAGGAAAATACGCCAAAATTAAGTAAATGACGCCAAATTTTTTGAAAAAGAGCGGAAAAAAGGTAAAAAAACGATTTTTCTTTTTCCCTAAAAAAAAAGCGAAGGACTAATTTACATGCACCGAGTTCAGTTGTGACCAAAGTCGGGTGGTGCAACCAGAGTCCTTTTTTTTTGATTTTGGGGGAAAAAAAACCAAAAAACTTTTGTTTTGGTTTTTTTTTGCTAATTTAAGAAATGGAAAAAAGCCGAAAAAAGGAAAAATTGCCTAAAAATTTAGCATTTTTTCCAAAAAAATTTGTTGTGTTTCCTAGGAAAAAACGCCAAAAATTTGTATGGAGATACAAAGAAGGTCTGTCCGTCTGAGTTCGTCATTTCACTCCTGTCAGAATCAAAAGAGACGGCCGCCCCACATTACACCCATATTGGTGAAGAATATGAAGTAAAACGAAGAATGATCTCAGCATTTTACATAAAAATAAAAATGTCCCAATAAAAATACCCACTCTTCAAAAACGATTTAGCCGCTGCTGTCTTCAACTTGGTCACGTCGCTAAGAATTAAGAGAAAGATTAAAGTGATCTTTATCCCAAAAGCAAAGAGTGGCACATGTAAGGGCGTTCAAGCAGCCTCGTGCACAAAGACTACCTTCTGTGTGACTGAAATGTCACTTAAAAAATAAATTTACCCTTGGGTACGCGAAATTTACTCTGAAGACCCGAACATGTAGAACAACTACTCATAACGAACAAGTACTGTTAAAAACTGGAACCCCAACCTATTTACCCTGCAAAGAATATCTAAAGTTTGGTGGCCGGATTTAAAACATTGTAAAAAAGTCTACATTTCAGAATAGGCCCTGAGCTAAGGACAAGACTATTATTCTCATTATGTTAAAGTCATAGAGAAAGAGTTAAAATTGGAAATTAAGGCTAAAATCATTGAGTAAGTGCAACGGTATGCATGCGCAAGTTGCAGTCCGTAAAACAACCCCATCGGACTGTTGAACACCCGTTCTAATCCCACAATTTACATAGCCTTACTTAGCTTTAAGAGTCTTTATTACAAGAGGAGGTGATTGCTATTTTTTTTTTACGATTCCTGGTTTGTGCAAACTTTTAGGATATTATTTTATGAATGTCGATTTTTATAAAGTTTTTTGAAGTTGTTTTATAAAGAGGGGCGTGTCGTCATCATTCATTATTATTTTCCGATCCGTCCTTCTATTGTCCTTAGAAGGGCCACGGAGCGAGGGTGGCTAAATGGTCCTTCCATCTTTCCCGATCTTCCGCCACCAACTCAAGAGACACAGGCGCGATCCCCAGACGGGTCGCGGAGATGTTCGTTACCTGATCCACCACCTGCTTCTTGGCCTACCAGGCGGGCGACGCGCTTGCATCTGGGCTAATAGAGGAAATCTAGGAAGTCTGTCGGGGGGCATGCGAACAATGTGTCCAAAGCATTGAAGAATTGATCGAAAATTCCTACGAATACTGATGTTTCTCACTCTATCTTTAAGAGTAACACCAGCAACGAACCTCAGAAATCTCAGGTCATAGGCCTTTTCCAAGTCTACAAAACACGCGTAGACCAGTTTGGCTTTTTCCCAGGCCTTCTCAAGAATAACCTTCAGAGTGAAAATCTGGTCGATTGTGCCTCTGCCAGGCTGAAAGCCGCATTGCTCTTCCCGCAACAAAGGCTCAATTACAGCTCTGGAACACGCTTCCAACACCTTTGCGAATACTTTTCCCGGAAGACTTAAGAGATATAGAGGGGCGTGTTATAATAAAATTTATTACATAAATATATCCTAGAAAGCGGTTAATGCAAGGATAAAATTGGGTTAAAATTTTATTTCTTAGTCTTTCCTATATCAGGCTTAAGAAAAGTCGAAGTAAAGGTGTGTCGGGAAAATTCAAAGTTTTGTAAGAGTCTGCTCCTAAAAGTTGGCGTGACCCAATCCTTTATTTCCAATCCCCAAAATTTAAATTAAATCGATTCTCAGTTTTGAAGAAAAATATATTGAAAACATGTATTTGAAAAATTACTCATTAAATCACGCCCACTAGGCGAAGTGTTCTGATTTATTTTATAATTTATTTTGTTCTAACTTTTAATTGCACCACAAACTTCTTTTTTCAGGCAACATAATTCATCAAAGTGGCTAAAGGAACTCTACGCGGTGTAAGAAGGAAATGGACTCATCCGACCAACATCATGGATCATCTCCCACTGGGTATAGCAATGAGTCTCCGTAGGCCTAAGGCACGTTTCATCTCGTTAATTTAATAAATTTTTTGTTATTTTGCTTCTTATTTAAAAAGAGAGGCGCATTTATCTCCCTGTCAGTATAGGATCTGCTGAAATATTGCGATCTTGTAATACACAGGCGTAGCTTTTACGTCCTAAAAGAAATTGGTTGGTAACGATAACGTCTTGCCAAAATTCAGTGAATCCTATAATTTATCCTATGAATCCTATGAATTTACTTTTAAAGCTTTATGCACCTATTTGTTGGCTTCCGATTAGTAGATTTCCTTTTTAAGTCAAGGTTCACCGTTACCGACACTGTGTGCTGGTGTTGAATTATGAGACCCGAATTATATGACTCTGAAAATCAGAGACCTTATACATACTTCTTGGCTAGTCCAAAAACTTAATAAGAACTTTACTGTAGCCTATATCTTACGGAGCGTAACCACCTTAATTTGTCCGCAAATGTATAGAATAATGTCTTTGTTATGACATTATCCTCATTCGGACCATACTTAAGAGGGCGTAAAAAAAAGCCAACAATATTCTAGGTCTTATGACTTTATTAAAAAAAAAACCTAGTTTTTATTAAAGTCATTAAAACCCTGAATTTTTCAGAATGCCGTGCATTTTTTTGTTTTCTTTCTTAAACCACCAACCCACAAACTCTTACTACCGATTCGCATATTTCTAGCATAGAGTCACTGAATTTCGCCCCAACTTATCTGACTGTTGTTGGCCAGCTTTTCTGCTTAAGCCCCAGCAGCGTGGTTGGAATTCCATGGAAACCTGCCATTACTTTGCTCGAACTGGCTTAGCACATTGTTTTCCTAATGAAAATTCCAATGGCTACTTGTTGGAAAGAAAAAAAAAAAAGACCAAACAGCAGCGTCATTTATCATAAGTCAAGAAAGTCGCACGCATGCCATTGCACTTAAGTCATGGAAACAGAGATACAAATACAAATGGAGGTATGTACTCTATGCGGTCACAGTCTGATTGTAAGATATACCAACAGCTGTTCCAAAGCTGGCGCGTGGTCTATGCAATTGCGGTTAAAAATACTTAACTACTACAACGCGAAATTGTTTTAATCAAATTTATTGCTTTGCTATAAGATATTTTTGCTTCGTTTTCACTTGGATCAGCAATACCACTTGTCAATTTGTGGTCCACAATCTGTGACAGCTGACTCACATAAAAGAAGTTCAACCGTGCAGCCAGTTTTCTCAGCCGAAAGTCGTCGTCTTAATCGGACTGGCTTTCGCGACTCATTAACATTGTTTGTTAATTAATTTTGAATTCGGTAGTTTAATGGGTTTTTATAATGTTTCTTGTCTCAAGTTGGATCCCGCATCCCAACACCATGGGGTGCGACGACAGGCGCCTCGAAAAATTACGTTTGGGTCGCCAGCAGATACCTATTTAGGTAGCAGCTTTTACTGACCTTGTTTTTATTTGAGATTGAAGATTTTGGCTGATTAGTTTACAGGGTGATTAAAAGAGGAAAATATTAAATAATGAAAAAGCATAATTATTAGAAATGTGCCTATTATATAAACATACATAATTTGTTTTGTTAAAAAACGTTTGATGGAAAATTTATCAAACAGGTATTAAGGGAGCTACCTTGGCGACGACTGGTTCTCAAAGGTGTTGATAGGCTTTCGTCAGGAAAGGAGTTCCATTGTTACCATAGATTTCCAGTTCTTTTAACTATTTTTTTTTAACAGAATTAAGCATAGAATGGTAGTGTAATGGTATTAAACATAGAAGTTAATTTTTCTTTATTAAAACTTTAATAAAACTAATTATCCATTTTACAAAACCTTAAATTAAGAGTAGAAACACAACTTTCTTGAACGGAAAGGAATTAATTCTATTTTTTTTTTGATAAATTGAACAAGGTTTGATAACAGGGATCACCCCACAACCATAGGGTTATTGCGTCTAAGGAACCTTGTTGATCCATTGTGATCAGATCATCAGAGCTTTTTAGAGCTCTTCGATAGAGGCGGATTACATCAGTCAAAGATGCTCTTAAATCACATCCTCAAGACATTCAAGCGTTGTGCGCAACTTATAGGTAGCCTTCTAATGAAAGGTTTGCCGAGATCGTCTTCAAAAGAGATTCTCCGTCAATTTTACATATATCCTTGACAGTTCTTATTAACGCTTATCCTAACGCATATTTAAAGAGGACAAATCTGTTCTATGGCGCGTTCCTCGTTTGGGATGAGGGGTAATTCCCTCGATTAGTCGGTCTTAGGAAATTCGAGATTAGTTTCAGACCATTTTACTGAATGCCAGGAAGCTTAAGATACTAGTGTTCTTATAAGATTCCCACCCCAACAAAGACGAGAAAAGTTACTTTATATCTTGCTTTGGGTTAAGGATATCAACAACGCAAGCCGGCTTGAAGCTTTCCAAAGACAGATAATTAAAAAATTATCTTTAGCTCGAGAAGAGTTTCCTTTTTGGATCCACTGAAGGAGTAATTGTCAGAGTCGGCCATAGCTTTTCAGAATTCTGATTAACTTGATTTTTGTACTGGACACTGAAAAAAAAACAGCCTCTTCGAATAATCAGAAAGCAAAGGCTAAGGGACCTTTAACCACTTAGTTTAAGAGGGCACAGCAAAATTTCGGAATGGTTGTAAAACAAAACAAGCTGCATATCTTTGGGAGGTCCCATTTCAAGCGATGTCAAATTGCAAAGTCTCGTAACATCTTCATTCAGCATTGGATAATAGTGTAAACTTAAGAATGGCTCTGTTGTTTTTGAAGGTGTAACCACTTAAAAGTTATTTTTTTTAGTGGAACGCACTTTTACGCACGATTCTCTACTCATAGTTATCTCGTTTGAGAAAAGGGTCATTTGTAAGATATTTGGTCCAATTTGCGCGATCAAGATATGAGAAGAAGTTAAAGCAATGAACTTTTAATAGTGTATAGCATCGAAAATGTAGTTAAGAAACTAAGTCTTAGATGGTCAGGAAATATAGATCTTGAATATACTTAACCTAAGCTCCAGTACAGACTACAAAGTCTTTAAAACTCCCTCAGAAAATAATTTTGAATTTTGAACTTCGTGAACAATTGAAGTACCACTCTCAACTTGAAGTCCGGATTTTGAGTCACGGATTTTTGTTGTTCTAAACCTTAGACCAATGAATGAAGTTGGTCCTTCTTCTTTGTATTTGCTCCATTTTTGTTCGTAATTAAAAAATATTGGATCTTATGTTCAATAAACACACTTTTCTTTGAGGTCAGGGTTTAGGCCCTTAATTAGGAAGAATCTAGGACGAGTGACTAGTTAAAAGAATTTGGTATGAACGTTAAGTAAACTATTATCAAGCGGAGCCTCTTTAACATTTCACCAGAGTGCAGCGGGCTTCCTTTTGGGAAACGATGATCAAGTATCTTTTCTTTCCATGCAGGCCACTAAAAAACATGTAAAAATGACCGGAAAAATATACGTCAAATTTTTCCATCAAATATGGCTGGTTTTGCCATAGATCTTCGCAGTAAAGGCATAACACTTGCGGCTAAGCTTATTGGTTTTGCTTTTCTGTGCAGAATTTTATTATTTCGTAATAGAGCGTATATCAGCTTTTGTTTTGCGTTGGGTAGTTATTTTCTCCGATTTCCTTTCATTTTTCTCGGCCGCATTATGCTTAGAATACTTTTGAGCAGGTTCGCTTTGCGGTGCAGTGATATGGTAAGTGGGACGGGCTACTATTCACGAGGACATGGGTTCAAATACCGAATGTTGCAGAAGTAGTTTTTCTGTGGCTCTACCTTCGCGAGAGTCTGATAAAAGCTCTGAGTGTATACAAATTTTCTTGATCTGCCAAAAGTTGTCGTTATGAAATGTTCTCAATACAGGGATTTTTCAAGACTTTTGTAAATTGTTTGGGTCGCTTAGATAGGTTTTAATATTCCTATAACCATGCAAATGCTCAAAAAACTGCACTGTAAGTTTCAAAAACTGATTTAAAACGCTATGTCTGGACAAGTGCTCCAAAAGCTTCATTGTACATACTGCATAGGTTTCAAAAACTTATAAGATCATAACTCGTACTATATAGAATATTTTCTCAAATTTCTTTTTTTTTTGAAAGTTCAATCCTTCCGGTTAATAATGGAAAATAATTTCGTTCAAATGTCTGCCTCAGCTTAGCTTCGGCTGTGTGGCACGTAGCGCCGTCCTGTTGAAACCAAATGTTGCCAATATCTACATTTGGTTTCATGAATTTTTATGAACAAAAATTCGTTGAACATGGCCCGATAGCGATCGCCATTGACTGTAACGGAACAAAATCTGACAAAACGGAACTAAATCGAACAAAATCCGCACCGAACAGTGACTCGTTTTGGGTGTATCGGCTTTTCAATGTATGTGTACGGGCTTTCTGTGCCCTAAATGCGACAATTTTGCTTGTTTACATACCTGCCAAGATCAAAATGAGCTTCACCTGAAAAGATGATTTTTTTTGGCGAAATCGGCATCTACTCTTAGTCGATCGCAGGCTCACTTAGCGAAGCGAAAACGCATATTTCCCAGCATTGTTCAAGCGTATACACAAGCATATTCGTTTAGCGGAAGGATAACACTTATCTGTCAAGTAAGACATGAACGAAAAAAAGTGGCAGAGGTTTTTAAAAACATTCTTAAAAATGTTGTCAAAAATTTGCCCACTGACGACATATTTTGTTGTTTGCTTATCGACCGACTTTTCAGTCTTCTTCGATTCTAAGCCAAAATTTGTGTTTTTTTAAGGCTTCTTCATGGTAGTACAAGGGACGAGCAGTTACGAGTTCCATCGCACAGTAGGAACCTCTAACAAAAAAAACGACAAACTTTGGTTTAGAGCCGAAGAAGATTGAAAAGTCGTCGATAATCAAACATTTGGACGAAAAGCCTTTGAGGAGGATTTCAACAAGCTGGGTTAAAGTTAGAGGAAGCCAAGTACATAACTGGAAAGGCCCTATCGCGGTTCTCAAGTGGTAGACGTTTGATACCCTGTATCAGTATTCCTGATAGTCTTTCGGTATTCCTGATAGTCTTGAACTGACCTCGAAGACCGATTTTTTAAGCAGCATCAACAGAATAATTGTGCTACCATAAAGGACTAATATGGTTTCAGTTGCAGAAAACTTTTTGCTTTAAACCGTCATAATGACTGCATCGTCTACACTTAAGTGGGAGATGCCTTAATTAAGATTTACATAATCTTTCCTAGGCATTAATAATTGTGTACAATTTCTACAAATTTTTTTAGGTTATTATTTTTGACTTTTTTAAGGTTTTTAAAAATTTGGTTAAGTTTTTGAATAGTGCATTTGTCGTAGAGACAAATGTTCAGCATCTTTAGACCAAAAGTTATACTAGCAAATTTAAGTTAAAATATTCAACTTGACGACAGAAATTGTCAATGTTAAGTTTTTGAAAAATAGTCCCAGTCAACTGTAGAATTTCTTTTCTGAATCACCCTGTCATTGACACTCTACGCACGCTTTAAACGATAAAAACAACGATATAAAAAATAAATGATGTTTCCACAATAATATATTAATGTGGTAGTCCGAACTGAAACTTTTTTTACCCATTAAACATTATTTTTTTCTCTAAGATTTTTATCTTGACTTGAGAAAGACTTTATCAACGACCTAAATATTGATCGATGACGTGTTGCTGATGGGCCCAACACAGTGTCCACCAACCAAACCAGGTGGTGCTCTGTGCAGCACTGTCGCGTAGCTTAACAAAAACGCTATTCCTCAGAGATACATTAAGTGGAATTCCATGAATTCCATCAGATAGATCAAAATTAATTTATTCAAGGTTCTCTCCTATGGTTCGGTTTACTTTAGGTATTTTTTTCTTCTTCTTAAGAGTTTCTTCAGATTAAGTGTGGAGGTTATAATTGAGTACAGCAATTAATAAATTAAAAGTTTTTCTTTTATCGCCGACTAGTTTTTAGGTTGGCGACCGACTCACGACGACTCAAAAAAATGTCTGCCGAGAAAAGAGAAAAGATAACATACAACAACAAAAAACTTGTCTTTTCAAAATTGATGGATTTTTAAAGGTTCTCCTGCTTTTTGGGTGATTTAAGATAAAGCTCTTTTGTTTAAGTTAGAGTGCATAATATACTGATGAGATTCCTCTTAAAAAAAATTTTGAAAAAAAAAACTGGGAGGGATAAGATTTTTTTTTTTTGTAAAATTAATTATAACGTTTATGGTCAATTGATTATAACGAAGTGTTGGAACGAGAGAAATACACTGTACCATCGTATATATATTTTATCTGTAGTCTGTTGTACTCGTTGTTACACGTTGTACTGTTGTTAAAAATATGCTAATTGAATTGGAAATGCCTGGCATTCTTTGGTGTGAATCATTGGGCCCGAAAGAAGATATAAAACTTACTTGACACCTTTATGCCAAAATGTAATTTTTTATTGATGTTAAAATGTGTTTGACTGCCTGCAGGCAAGTGTTGCTGTATCGCGCGCGCACATCGAATGCACGAAAGTAATTTGATCCGCCGTGTTCGGTCGGAATTTACAACAATTCAGTTTTTTTTTGGTATTCAGTGAGAATACAGGTTTGAAAATAATTAAGTATTAATTAGGCGAACAAAGTGGAAGATGTCAAAATATTGGCAGAGAGCTTCTCATTTTTAAATTGACATGAGTTTAGGTCTTCCCAAGCCAGGTAAATTATTTCTTTTTTAGAAATGATTAACTGGCTGCTTTGAGAGAAAAGTCCTTCGGGTCAGAAGGCGTTCTTGGATCATCTAGACTAGAGCATTTGAATTTTGAGCATCTCCCCAAAATGTAGCCCGGAATCCACTCCAAACGAAGGGTCCAACAGAGGAGCATCGAGACTGGAATAGCATACCTTAGGGAACTTCGCGTGCAAAATCGGAGAGGTCTAGCAAGAGACACCATCGGATATCGATGTTTTAGTCATAAGGTCGCTTGGAGTACAAAAGGGATGCATGTTGGCAAAGCTAGAAGACCAATCTTCCACCTGCTAGCAAGATTGATTGGTAAGTAACCTTAAGTCATTATAGCCATTAAAAAAGGTAATCATATCTCAAGCGGAAAGAATGAAAGAAAATTCAACACAAACTCTGCTGAGTCAGTTCGGAACATGAAAGGCCCGCTTAGATTCATCAAAGATTATCCCCGCAAGTGTTATGCCTTTACGGAGGAAAGCAATGATAATGTTCCAATGTTCCTTTGGATGTGCCCAATTAGCCTTTATATTGACGAGGTAGACGAATAAGAGAATTTTTATGATTTAGACGATCCCAATCTGATTAACAGACGCTGTCGAAGGAATTGTTCATTTGGAGACAGACGATCCTGATTTTTTTTTTCTACCTGGCTACGATAAGCATTTCCTGGGTTTCGATCTTCGCTGGGACATATTAACCATATTTAACCAGTTTTTCTCTTTCCACCACCTCTTTCACGTAATTGATGATCTTTTTTACTCTTAAATATCCTGATAAAAGTGATTTTTGATTTTTTCCTGAACTCATTTGAGGTAATGAAAAAATCGTTTAGGAATTCTACTCCGCTGTGATGTCATGCGCTTCAAATGCCCGACGAATCAAGGATGTTCATAGTTCGTGTAGCAGGAACATATATGCTTCGACATATTGTGCTTCCTACTTTCCATTAAGCCTTGGACGCTAGTGCGTATTAATGTACTGTCTATTTTTATGATCTGGTCTAGGAGAACTTGTGCTTGAAGACGCGTTTTCTTTCTTAGGAAGACTCTGGTTAAATGATGACACTGATTGCTGCGAGGCCTTGTGAATACCAGAGACATTTTCCTGATCTTATATAAGCTTAAGCCACTACGGGTGTTGTACGATTTAAAGGGATAAGTAGACGAAGATAAATCTGTCTGCAGATAAAGTAAAGCAAAAAGTCTAGGTGATGACGTTTTACCAGCCTCAGACGAAATACGGGTCCGCGGCTCACTAGGCCTTGAGAGTCCTAACAACGTCCGCAAATGTCACAGCCGTAATGTAAGAAGGTGATCAAATCGTTGTGACGCCTTTTCTCTCTGCCCCATTCACAAGGACTGATATAGTAAAAAACTGATATAATAAAAAAAAAATGCTTTAAAACTTATATCCCAAAATTGACGTAGAAGTTATTCAACTTGTCAACTTGACATTGGATAACTTATGAACAGAAAAAAATTCTAACAGCAGACAAGCTTTCAAATAAAAATCTTCAATTTAAGAGTGAGTCATTTTGTGTAAATTCCACACGTAAACTCCATGTCACCCTGTGGCGTGAAGTGCTGCCACTTATTTAAATTTATTTGAGAAAAAAGAATAAATAGTTATGCACATTGTATTTTTATGGAAATTCCTCGTGACAACAGAAACTCTCTCGAGACGACTGACTCCCACACAAAATTCGGTGTTAGGTATAGGTACTTTTGGGGGAAGCGTGTGTGCCCTGCTTCAGGTGGTGAACCCATACTTTGTTTGCAGTACTCTTAAATACGAATCAAAACTGGCTCAAGCCCGCTCGCTACGCTCTGTTTGAGCTCACTGTAGCGGCGCGCGCAGTGGTATGTTATATGACAGCGACAGCGACACACCTTTGTGACCGCATTGTCATTCGTTTGTTGGTAATCAATTAGAGTCGAGAGAAATATGCGATTCGCTTAGAGCTAACTAGCGCGCGCAGCATTAGAAACTGTTGGAGCTTATGGCAGGGGAAGAAAGGCTTGGGCGGAAGCTTGGATGGAATATATGTGCGAATGGCTTTTCTGTTCGATTTGTTTGCTTTTAGACTTGATGTTGGAATTTTTCTGTATTTAAAAATCAAGACACAGACTGTGCAATGATAGCATTCGCTAAAAATAGTTAATATACTTGTGATGTTTGAACAAAAAGACTTAGCGCTGCTGTGGTGAACTTTACGCCGCACCGCAATGGACTATTGAGCATGATGGCTTGTGTGTTGGCACGGTAATGGCACTGGATTTTGCGGTGTCGGTTAAGTGGTTGGACTTTATGGACTCGGATAAATATGTGACGAATGAATCATGCGTCAGTTGGGGTTAATAATGTTGCATATAAAGGCGGTTTAATGTTGAATTTATAGGTTAGAGTTCGAGTTATGTGCGAGATCTGCGCGCTGGAATGGGAACATGGTCATTTTTTATATTACTCAAATTATTTGTTTTATCTTTATGAAGTGGATGTTTCAATATAAGACTCAAAGAATTCAAATCGTTGCGACAATTAAACTGGTAAAGTACCCATGTTTTCTTTAAAATTTTAGATCTCAAATGCCGTCAGCGTTTTTTGCGCTTTTCATTGTCCGAGTTTGACATTTGTGTGACGAACCGTTTGCCCAACACAACGCGGTAAAAGCACATTTTCCGGCACATCTAATGCCGAATCAAATTTAAGTCAAACAAGAATGCAATAATAGAGTTGTTCGCCGAAATGTCACTTTTTTGTCACCTTCACACCGTTTCATTGTTTTCATACCAAGAGAACAGATTTCGCCGAAAGGTTAGAACGAGATGTTTGCGCGAGGAATCTATTCAATGACAGAATCTTGTCACAATTTATCAGCTATGGATCCAAGAAGATGGTAGCATTTTAGTAAGTTATTTCTTTCCTGGTAGACTGACAAGTTTTTCGATAAACGGGAGAGATGAAAGTCTTCTTAATATTACGCTGCCTACCCATAGTTTTAGTAAAAGTAAAAAATTTGGGAACGAAGTCCCCTCCCCATGATTCAAGTCGAGTTTAATATGCTGCATATAACAGCGTTTAAGGACTAATAACATGATTCGTAATGAATTCACCCATTTTTTTTTTGGATTTATCATAGGACAGCAACTTAAGTATTCACCAACAGGGATATCCGAATTTCGACAGGTTATTGTCACATTGATGCAGCTTTATCTGTAAAATCGGCTGCCATTTATTAAGTTTCTCACTTCAAATCAGCTGTGACTCTAGTTTTAAGAAAACTTTTGCAATTAATTTTTTTTATGAAGGTGGGTGCAAAAAGATATCCGATCCTAGATGAATCGATTCGTCAACAAGTAAGATTTTTAGTTTCGGGGCGATGATAATACAAGAGAGCTTCACTGAATTGCAATGCATCTTGAGACAGTCACTAATTTCTGTCAAGTTTAGGCTGGTGTCATCTTACACCCTTCTTTGTGAACGACATTATGCATAGACCATAAACGTTAATGACGAGCGTTATGATCGGTGGAATATCATATCCCATTCCTTAAGTCCCGAAACAGATGATATATAGTCTCCGACACCAGATGGTTTCAACAGGATGCTCCAGTACGTGCCACACCGCTCATAGTTTACTTATAAGAGTTAAATAGCTATTATACCAAGCGTAGACAATTTATATGATTTTTTATAAGACTTAGAAAACCCATATAAGTCCTAAAGGGTTTTATGTGACTCTCACAACAATCTGAGTGATATTCCAAGAGATTCTTGAAAATAGAGATTTCAAAAGCTCTTGGATGGCCTTATAAGAGCTTAAAAGTTAGTGGGAAACGGACCTTTTGTACAATGGGTTGTCGAAAAGTGTTTTATCACAAAGGCGACTTCAGCTGGCCACCGAGATCATGCGATTCCACCTCTTAATTTCCTTCCCCCAAAAAACTTTATGGGGTGTCGCAGGTCGAGAAAGATTCTATGATCGGCAATAATTTCCCTTAGCTGAGGGACAGCTAAAGCTGAATGATTTTTTTTAGTTTACAGAAGAGGTCAGTCAAGTATAATTATGTCGTCGAACAAAGAGTCTACTTTGGTGGCTGAAATTAAGGTAATTAAAACGCTGATCTAGAATGCGAGGCAGCTACTTCTCCGACTGAAAACGATCAGAGTCGGTTTTTTAGACCCGTAGTTCGAATGCCCACCGACAGTCTTAATAGCCGGGTCGTGAATTGCAAACCATTACAAAGCTTTCACACCAGACAGGCCAAGAATAAGATGGCGGGACCGAACCGAGAAACCCTCTCTATAAGCCGCCTAGAGATGGCGCTTGATGAGCTCAAGATGTTGAAGAATAATCAAAGGGAACGAAGGTAAAATTTATAAATCCTCTATCTACAACTTTCTAACTCAGTTTGCTTTTAGAGTTGGGTTGGACCACTTAGACCAAAGGAGACCCGTACTGATACCACTTTTCGTGAGACTGGAGTTACCAGCCCAAGGACTCAAATAATGACTACCCGATTTTTGTGAAAAAGTCGTTGCAACTAGTATCGGTATAATCATGCTCCGAAGATCACTGGTCCCCGATCGACGGTTGATTGGTTAGGGACTTAACCGAAAATGGTAATGAAGGCTGGGGTAACCGCTTCGGTGAAAACCACTGGCACTGGTTGTGGGGACCAGTGAGGGACTTTTCTGAAAAATAGGCACCAATTGTCTATTGGATCCCAGATAAAAATTAGCCTTGTGCATGGGATGGGTTGGTATGAATTGGAGGGATTAACTTGATGTCGCGGGGTAACCGTTTTCGCTTTGAACCCGCAATAGCAAGGTAATGGGAGATCAGTGAGGAGTGCTCCTAAATGAGAGGACAGGGCACGAGCAAGCGATTTAGGTATTAGTCCGTACGTAAATGGAGTAAGAATAAGCCTCAAGGATGCGAGAGTGCAACCGATTTCTAATGATGGCGAATTTGGTGTGTTTCTGGGTAGTATAAGGGACGGATTGTGTGGTTGGCCATTTAGGAGTTTATCGAATTCAACCCGGAGATAAACCACTTTTCTAAGGAAACACAATTTTTTGTCACACAACTGGGAAGTTGTGTTTCTGCTAAGCATTTGGCTATTGCACAACTAGCACGAGAGAGCGAGCGACAATCTCGGAGTCTCGCACGAGTTATGAAATGAATTTCAATCAATGGCAATGTTTGGGGCGATTCACAATGCTGACGTTTTCGCCATCTCACACGCCGGCTATTTTAGAAAATTAAAAAACCCTCGCCGAGGTCGACGATTATTTTGACATTTTGTTGAAAAGACTGTTTTCTTATTAAGCTAACACTCTCTGTGAAGAAACGACAATACAAGTTTGTCAAAGTTGAAACATTGTAATTTGCAGTTAAAACACTCGTCACGCGATATCACGATTTCATTCTGTTTCAACAAAATATTTTTCAAGTCTCACGTTAACGTTCTGGTTTGACGCTGAAAAACAAATATAGACAAGTTCAAGTTCAAATCGGTATTCCGCAAGACCGAGCAGTATGACGTCCACTTTCCGACCAATTTCTCCCGACGCTGAGTTGCTCCTAATCCTCTATAAATCAATTGCGAACTCTCAGTAGATATAGAACTTGTTAAGGCCAGCTATAGGTTGACGAGACAGTCATTCTTACGTCCACTTGGTGACCTGACCACAGAATATGACAGAAATTTTGTTTTCGAGTTTTGTAATATTTTTCAAATGTTTTTGTTTTGTACTTTTTTCGCGATTAAGTCTGTGTGGCACATGTCATTTTAAGTGTCAATCAGTCTGTAGACTTATCGTATTTTTCGCGAACAACCTACTGTCAAGGTTACTCATCGCAAGACAATTTTATTATTGTTAATTTTTTTCATTGTTAATTTAACAAAAAATTACCAAAGCGGAAAATTAAAAACAAAAAAATACTCAAAAACACTCCCAGTTCCAGTTTCTAATGATGAGTCCAGAAGTCCACGAGCCGTATAATTAGCTCTAGTAATTACATCCGCAACAGGTTATAACGCACGCAAACTTTTATATACATACAATTTACAATACAAGAATGTATTTATGTATGTTTATCCATACAGAAACCTTAAAGTGTATCTCGTTATTTTAGTTTTTTTTTTCTGGAATTCCTTCGGTATAAGACTCAGCCAAAAGGAGACACAAAACTAATTAATTTTAATTTCATAGTAAGGCAGATGGAGGCTTTAGATAAACGTGCATAAAAATAAAAATGAGAAGATACATCTACGAAATTTTATAGACGGATAGATTACATTCGAAAGAAACTGCAGCAAACGAATAGACTGCGGGATTTCTGGATGATCTTGATTGTTCTAATTTGATGAGTGGGTATGGGTTTCATTTCATAGGGGTGTTGTCTTACATAGCTTATGTTTGAATGACCCAGTTGGTTTTATGGGGATTGTGGGGCAGAAGGCTGAGACTCTGGCTGCCAAATAACACGGACTCAAGAGTGTTCTCCCGGCTTTTAGGATTGGTCGGTTAAAGTTTCCTATATTTTATTGTGGAAAATAGGAAGCGGGTGAAAGCTTTCTGTTAGGAATAGTAGTCGGCTATAAAAGCCTTTACCCAAGGTAAAAGAGCTTCGAAAAGTCATTATAAGAATAAACACAAAACACATCGATATAAAAAAGTTTATCTTAAGAGAACTTGATGGTCCCCTTTCTGCTTAATTTCTTGTTCTTTTTGAAGGAAGAATACATTGCTACATTGTTACACCTATAGGGTTCGGGCTTTAGACTAAGGTTAATTAAAAATGTCCATGTACTCACCGAAACACGTGCAATCGTGAAAGGAAAATTGCAACTACCAAACTCACTGAATTTGTTTAAAGGAACCACAAAGGAATAATGCTAATCGCACACTAGCAATTTTTAGAAGCATCAATATAGTTTACTCACGATCCACGACAGCAGCGCTCACATGAGCAACTTTTCTAGTTCTCTCAAGGTACACACTCACAAATACAGATAAAATATTTTACCCTTAGGATGTCGGCGGCTTGGAAAAATTAAAGAGACTTACGTCAGCGCTCAAAAAGAAGTTCCTGACAACGAGCAACTAAAAAATCTGTGACAAAACTCAGATTTAAAAGTTGGCCCAAATTAGTTTTGGTTGCTCATCAGCGCGCAATATTTTCAATTTTAATTTATTTCATCGGAAGAAAACTGACACATTAAGACAACAAAGTTTATTAAAATTATGAAGATTATAACTAGTTAACAATTTTAACTATGGTACCATAGAAGTCAATACGCAATCAAACCGTTGTGTGACTGAAATTGTCATGTGTGCTATAAGTTTTACACTGAAGACCGAAGTCGTGACCGAAATCATTATAAAAGCTCAACTACCTACAACTTTGAGGTAGTTAATGATTGCAGAGGTCAATCAAGAGAAGAATTACTCTTGCCAATCGCCGTTTGTTTGGACAAAGACGAAATCTGGATAGTAAAGTCCTACGAGCGACAAAGGCTATGATAAGACCTTAATCAGTACAGTCGTGCTAAATGGAGCTGAAGCATGCGGCTCCATCTTATACGGGTCATTATAACTTAGGCCGGTTCTTCACGGAAAATTTTAAAAGTGTCTCTGATTGGACCCGTTTAGCTTCGTATAAGTAAACGATCGTGCTGGCCTTACGTGTGTCTGAACAAGTTTGTACCTACAAACCTAGGAGCCAAGCCATATGTACTCCCTAAACCAAAAAAGCTACTCTTCATGTATACAAAACTTGAATAACAAGGTCCTGTCTAAGTCTTCATGGTTGCTTATGCTGCTGGTGTCTAATCCTCCAACAGGATCTGTATAGCTTCTTGCGAAATACCTATCGTATTGGCCTAAACTGTGCCAAAAAAACCTGAACCGGAAAGCCTAGGAGTTTTGGGTCTTCTTCCTAAACCTTAACTTACCACTTGATAAGACATGGCTTAGCCTTCTTAGCAGCCACAGCTTGTGTGGTATCTATTGCCTCTGAGCTGACGCGTTGTTTAGACCTTCAAGCAAGCTTTGGAGGTTGGAAATCTTAGGATTTTGCATAAACGGAAGCATTTTCTCTGACCTTGCGAAAGCTATAGGTACTTAAAACACCTTCTTTCCATCAAATTCAGTTCAGTATACTGAACGCGAACCCTGGATATGAAGTCCACTTTCTGTCTTTCCAATCGAAGTTCATCAGAAAATTTTTCAATATGAAAATAGAGGCCTCAATCTGTATGGATGTGTCTGTATCAGAAGTATAAGATTTAAAACGTTTAGTTCAGACACCGTAGGAGGATTCACATGCTGCTCATGTAGCAACGTGATTTTACTACTTGAAAAAGGACGGCTGCTCAAGAGCGATCCAAAAAGTTGAGGTCTTTCCAAATTCGACCTAGGAGAGCTCGGCAGATGGCTGCATTTTCTGAAAGGTCGCTTAACTTCGAAACTCAAGTATATTGCCAGGTTGATCGATGACAATGGTCACGGCTCAATGAGACTACCAGTTGGGTCCATTAGCAACATTCTTATAACACCTCCGATGTCCATATTAGAGCCGTCAGTAGAGACGGCGAAATCGTCATCTCCTGCGATTGAGTGTCTTCTCCTCCCATTCACATCTTTCAGGTATTCTGGTAGAAAATCTCCTGCTGAAAGCGAATAGGAGAAAGATAGTCTCTGACTGGGGTATCTACCGAGGCACCCTACTGAGTTTCCGCAGAAGTTTGTCCAAAAGATCTAAGAGGTACAGTCCGGATTCCCTTAGATGGAAAGCTGTTTTAGCTGCCTTGCTGCTGCAGTTTAAGTCTAAGAGTCAAGGTTGAGTAGTACCTCCGATGCTGGGGTGGTTCTTTAGAGACCCTGTTATTCCCATGCAGGCCGCCCTTTGGCTCTTCGTGTGGTTAGATAGATGACACTTTCTCTCGGTAACCTTCCACCATGCAACCGCTATACACATCCAGTGTACCATGTGGGGTTGAACGCCTCACGTGCAGCCACGTATGCTTTCCATGATTTTCTATATTCTCCCTCCGGCTGAGCTTAGAGCCCAATTTATATCCATGTATATAAGCGATTTGGGTGCTGGCTATAATATAAATCAGTCTCGGTATAAACGATCTTTTTGAGGTGCCATACCTCAGCAAAATCGAATTACAAAATTTAGAGAGATGTCAATCTTTAGAAAAAGTCAAAATTCAGAATGAAGTCAAAAGTCCAATGATAGAGTTCGAAATATCATAGGTAGTCGGAGTGCCCAAAAATAACGAAACTAAGCAACCACTTAGCGATGCATCGGCGTATGTTGTTCCACCTTAGATTGAGACGTCAACCCCGTTTAACGAGGGCCAGCGGGAGCTGTTGCACATTTTCATGTTATATGGCAATTCCTGTATTTCCTATCTTTTTTGTTCTTAGGACTTTTATCCGTCGAGTACCTGTGAGAAGCTTGTTTGACGAACTTCGCTAGACTTAGCTTCAGATACCAGATATAACCGTTCTGGGGACAATTGAATTTTTTGTTCTAGTAAGTGATGTAAATGTCATCGTGGCGGGGTTCGAATTGCTTAGTTATCCTAAGTCCTCTTGAGTTCTTAAGTTATCCTAGGTCCTCTTCTATTCTTTAGTCCGTTCTAGATACGATTTAACAGAGGTTTTCAAGAACAAATTTCTTCAAGCATGCCAGAAAAGCCAGAAGTTATACTTTCCGTTGACCCAGTTCTTCAGTGCCGATTTAACACTGTTTATTCAAGATTTGCAAATTGTAGAATAAAACAAATCTATAGCTAAGCCATCTGGAGTTTTTGTCACCTAAAGGGATCTCTTGTACCGTGATCGTCAGCATAGTTTAGGTAAGGAGATTCACCTTCCACAAGAATCGGATAACGCTTTATCCACTAGCAGAAGAAATCTTTATGTCTTCCGTGACCAATTCTGTCCAATACCATTTAGGGCTGGACATTCTCACAAAGAATATGCTCAGCACTTTCATCTTCTTCAAGACAGAGTCGGTATTCTGGAAGGTCGTTTATATTTATTTTTAAGAGGTGATATCTTGACCGCTGGTGGGTATCTAAGTTAACTGAAGATAACGCAAAAGTTATCGAAATCATATCAACTCTCAAAATCATCAACTCGCTCAACTTCTGAAGTTAATTTGTCGTCTCCATTCGACATATTAATGCCTTACCGATTTCCACGATTGGGATATTACTGAAAATAGTCTTGACAACAATTGGTGTCTCCACCAGATGTTTTCTGGTTATTTTCAGCCCGCTTTTAAGAGTGGAAATCGGAAAGGCATTCATCTTTTCTCTGTTGCACCTACCCAGACATAAGATTATTAATATTCCGATTTTATGAACGTTGATCTACACGAGACATTAGACTTTGGGGGAATCATGTAGGTTTAACTTTGATTCGAAGTGTCTCGCCCCACGTAGGTGTTCGGACATTTCTAACGCAGCAAAATTTTGCGGGAGCTTAAGGGATTCCCTAGATTTTCAGCCAATTTAAGCACATAATAGAAAACAATGTAAAGAAGTCGATCGTGCTGGTTGTTTGCCTTTCCAAATTCCATGCACAAGGTCAAAATAGAGAAAAAAAAAGAATATACAAGAAATCTTAATAGCTAGCGTTTGGGTTGTATAGATAAATATTGGTGCATATACATACACACATTCATCCGTATCTGCTTAAAAAAAAACCTATTTTTCTAACAAAAATTTACCTGCACACTGTGCTAACACATTGTGTCCATATGTTAGTCCATACGTAGATATCCCAGGTTAATCCGTAAGATGCAAACAAATCGAAAAAATCCAAGCAAATGTTTGATCAAATCCAGTAGGAAGAATATTTATATCAATCCGTAAAATAAATTCAGTGCAAATATTGAAGAAAAACAAAATCCTCTGCTTTTTTATCTAGATAAGCAGAAATGACAACGATGATGAATATTTATAATTCTTTTTATAAATTCCCAATTGGTGACGGTCACACTGCACACACTGCACTTTATGCTTCAAAAGAAAATATGTGCCATTTTTTTTTCATTCCACATTTTTATGTATATGAATGTGAGATACTTGGATACTTTTTATTTATTTATTTTTATTCACTCGTGTATGTATAGCACTTTTTTTACACGTGATAACAAAACAAATGCACAAAATATAGCCGAGATATAACTGGAGTGGTAGAGTAGTAAATGTATGGGGTTGTGGCAGGCGGAATATCTTACGGAAAAGCGCGTATTTTGAATATCGTAAACGATCACACACCGATCACCAACAAAAAAAAAATAATTTTTTATGGTTACCCTGTGAATAACTTTCGAGGTTGCACTGTTAAATCCAGTATTTTTTTTCCAATATTTATCCTTTTGACATAGGTAGGTTAGGTACCCTAATTCCAAGTTGCAACTATTTTCTTTTTCATCGATTTTTTCGAAGATCAGTGAGGATCACTTTGAGTTGCAGTTAATTTTTTATTTGATGCAAAGTTGCGACTCTTTTCTGTTTCATTGATTTTTTTTTAGAGAAAATTTGACCTCACTAGACTTGATCGTGCAGCATTCCAACGAGTTCAAAAAACCGTTTTTTTTTTGTTTTACCCCCGATCGAACCAACACAAATGTAAACACAAGATACGCGAAGTATTTCTCTCAGTTATTATACGAAATTTGTTGTATATTCAAGTATCTTTTATTATTATTTCATACAAGCGAACGAATGGAAAAAAAAAACTATCGAAATCCATAGATATGAGGAGGAAAAAACCGAGTGAGAGGCGAGAGAGAACAGTAGAGAGCACATGCAGCAGGTAAATCCAATCCAAATCCACAACCAAACCACCAACCGATCGTTTTTATTTGGTATTTAGGTAGAGTGAGAGATACAATTTTATATTGTACCTATTCCGTTTGCAGATACAATATCTAACACACAAAATATAAAAAAAAAATGCGTAATGAAATTCTTGGTGCACTATCGAAAAATGATGGGTTCTTGTATCGACTATCGTTCACTCGATCGGCGTTTTCCACACGACAATTATTTTTACAAAAACTTGATGAGTCTCAATCGGCGAAATATATATTTTTTTTTTAGCCACGTTCGCGTAAAACTCATCTTTTCCAGATGAAAAGTTTCGCTTTATTCGCGCTTGTTTATCGCGTCGTCTTAAGCGGCGTGCTGCGATTTGATTGTAAATGCGGGAGAGATGGCGTGTATGCGGTTCGAGTGTACGCTCGTCGTCGGGAGCCAACAAGCAACAACGCTGTGGAATGTTCAGCACCGAAAACCAAACTAACTTGAAATCGTAATCGGAAAGTGAGCACCCGTAGATAGATAGTTTTTTTTTCTGTTCAAGTTGAAGAGTGAAGTCTATCTGTATAGGTTTTGGTTCACCAATACGATTGCAAAATCAGTGCCGCACTAATACGGGGACAAAAGATTGGAATGTGACCAATACTTGGACAGGTGGGTGAGTATTTGGACAGTATTCGCGCGCAGCTTTAATCGTTTATTCAGGGTATGTTTGTAAGGATGGTTGTGTGCTGGCGATGGCGATGGCAAGTAGAGTTTTATCTGAATCTTCTGTGAATGTGACGAGGTCTCAGCGGGGGATAGCATTGCCAGGTGTTGCTCGAATGAACTCTGATTTAACAAAGGAGAAGTGAGGAGAAGTATACAATTTGAATCGGGCTTGGAATGCATTGTTTTGATGCATCGGGTTTTAGAAAGGAATAAATCAAATTGAGACGTGAAATTGCTTCTGAAAGGATTTAGTAATGGCTCATACCTGCCTTCGTTATGAGGAAATACAGTCGAATTTATGTCGAAAATAAAAACCGAAGAAACAGGTTGTGTGCATTAGAAAATTTTAAGTAAATCATAATTAAAAACCTACATTACAAATCAATAGAATATTTTAGTCAATATGAACAAGTGGCGCCCAACGTAATAGACTCTTTAGTGAGTTATTGGTTTTTTACCCGATTTTGCAAGTATGTCAATTTTGAGAATCTGTATAAGATTTGGATCCTCTAGGATGCGGAAGGCTTAAGGCGTACTTATCTATTCATTGCGGTGCTCAGTATCCCATCGGACATATGTGCACACATAAGGATCTTATATGTGCACATATGTCCCACTCCCACCTATAAGTCCCTGCCGGAGACGATAACGATCCTGTCAAAGAGGAGTTTTATGACTTCCAGGATAGAGTCCGATGGAGTCTGTCTGTATACGATGCTTAAGTTCTATTCGTTATATTCAACGATTTTAATGCTAGGATCGGAAGATAAAAGGTCTTCGGCGGATTATTCGGGGTACTGTTTCATATAGTGAAACAACACCAAATAACGGCCACAGACAGCAGATTGTAATATTTTTAAAACCTAAGCAGCAGAAGTAATTCCGAAGTCATTAATAGCGTTAACCTTAACAAGTCAATGCCACATATTACATATAAAGTATGAACTGATAACTAGGGATAGATTGCTTTGGGCAATTGACAGCTTCAAACCTTACAAATCGGTAGGACCAGATGGAATAATACCAGCCCAACTACAAAACACATCGGATATTATCCTCCCTGCACTCGGATAATTCTGAGAAGTTGCTTAAAACTGCTCCACATTCCGCTGTTATGGAGAGAAGTGAGAGTCGTGTTTATACCTTAAGCTTGAAAACATTCCCATGTTACCCCAAAGGATCAGACCCATCAGTCTATCATGATTTATTCTTAAAAACTCTGGAAAGATTGATTGATATCTACCTACGTTCTAGTATTGATATAAGGCTTCTGTCAACAGATACGCTAGAACATTCCATTGAATATAAGGCGCTTTAACAATGTAAACGCATCTGAGATCTTGACTGAACTGTCGGCTCTGAAGGTTGATGGCTCCCTTAGTGATTTAATTAATCAACGAGTGAGACCACTGCCAGAAGATCTGTTAGCAGAGGAACCCCGCAAGGTGGAGTCCTATCCCCATTCCTTTGGAATCTAGCGTTGAACGACCTGCTGGTTAGATGACGTTGCCATTGTCGTTTTGAGGAAGCACCTCAATACCCTTAAAGAACTCCTACAGAATGCTCTAAGCAAGCTAACAAGATAGACTGACAGTTATGGACTGGGTGTTGGCCCCCACAAAACAGAACTTCTCCTCTTCACCACGAAATACAGAATCCCACGTATCGACCCCACTCAATCAAGGGCACTAGATTAATTTTCTCCGACGAAGCTAAATATCTGGGTCTCATCTTGGATAGGAAGCTAAACTAGAAATCTAATATACAGGAAAGGGTTCGGAAAGCTATATGTAGCACTCTTTTCCTGCAAAAAAGCCATCGGTAACAAGTGGGGACTTCAACCCCGAATCACCCACTGGCTATATGTCTCGGTCGTCAGACCGTAAAGTATAGCCTTAGACTGCCGTACGTCTCTAAAGGAGATGTCGGAGCAGTTCAACATTCACCTGGGTGTTGGGTGCCAGGGCCTAGTGACATTCCAGGCAACTGTAAGGCGACGAACTCGCCAAACTTGGAACTACTCTCTCAATTTCGCATTATAAGGGCTTCTTAGGCTATTCCATTTTCGACATGCAAACTTATTATAAAACTGGATTCAATAGAAAGAACAAATCTCTTAAACGCTCTAGGAGTTTGATAGCTTCTCATAGATCGCATATTGGTGGTACAATCGGTGTCATTACAGGACACTGACTGATAAGCAAGCACGCGACAAGGCTAGGTGTCTATTCTAACGGCTTTTATGCTTAACGACAGGAGCTGCATGGAGGAGGAAGAAGAAGAGACCACTCCCCACCGCTTATCTTTACCTTAGAGCTTTCTTCTATAATGATCTTAGTGATCTTAGTACGACTGACCCAAAACGTCTCCTACGCTTCATAAGTAGCTCGAAAGGGTTCAACGAGGATGTAATTTTTTCATATCCACGTGGTATAAAAATGTTGATTTGAGTTGGTTTTTTCAGACCCGACAGCCACTTCAACCTAATCTAGCCTAAAAAGCACAAAGTCCCAAGGTTTCACAATCCAGACCATGTGCTCATCGGCACAAGACACGCACATCTAACACTTTGAATGTGTACAACTTCCGAAGCTCAAACTTCCATTCTTATAATTTTCTTCTTGTATGGACCAAATAATTAGCTTGATTCGAGAAGAAGTTACTCCTCTTTATAGAAGCTGACCTTTTTTAGGCGGTTCTAGGCGGGTTGAAGAGATAGTAATAAGAAAAAGAAGAATATACAAGAATGCAAGCAAAGTCCAGTCGAGCTAGTCGAGAGCAAGTTTCAGCACCCAGGACTGAACATCGTTATGTTAGATATGAAAAACTAGGCTTAAGAAAAACCAGGCCACCGCCGACCTTCATCGCTTACCTGGTGGGATCCTTATAAAGAAGACGGTGAGATTTCGTATGGGTGATAGGGCCTTTGATTGGTGATTGAGCAATCTTATGGTCATCACCTTTATGGTCATAAGACTATGGAGCCTGATGACTCGACAAACAGCTGCCTATGCCCCATATTCAAGACAGGCGATCCTTTGTCTGACAAGGACTGTAGAGGCATATTTTTGCTGAATGTCTTTTAATAGATCTATCATCAAACGAGGCATTATTAAACGGGAGGGGCTCATCGTTCGACCGCCTGTACAACAAACAATATTGGTGTGCCATGCTGAAGGTAGTAGATAGCTTAACTATAAATCCGACAGATAGGAAAGATGAGTCAGAAAAGTCCCTGGGCTTCTACCAAAATTAAACTTTGTATGAACGAAATCTAGAATAGTGTCCGTGTTACCTTATGCGCTAAATTTTTATTTCTTAAGTCCAAAACGCAATGTTGCGTTGCTTCGTGCGTTCGATGACAAGCAGAGTAGAAACAACGGGCGCATATGATGCAAAACGCAATGTTACTTCAAAACTTCACTCCACGTTTTACCGTAAATACCGTAGACGCATCTACAACGCCAAAGTAGATCTACTTTCTACTTTTGCGTCCGTTGAACAACCTCATGCTCATTTATTGTGTGGTGAGTGAGTATAGTTCTCTTGTCATCAAGGGTTTGTGGGGACGAAAAAGGGTTGCTTTTGTTTCTTGTCAGGATAAAAAAACAGGTTTGCGTAGAGTAGAGAGGTTTGAGTAGAGAATGTGATGTTTTTCGGTATTATTTCAGTTTGTCGTGATAACTCGCAAGTTGTTGGTTTTTAGCATGTACAAAGAAACGAGTACACCACCTTAGATATATGGTGGAATAAACAGAAATAATTTTATTTTCATTGCTGGGCAACTTGGTTCGTTTTTAAAAAGCATCTTTTTTGCTCGTTCTTTTGCAAATATCTTTCAACAGAAATTGAATGTGTTTTTGAATTGAATGTGAATTTCCTACCCCAAAACGCAAAGCGGCATTTCGTTTTGCAAATTTGCTGCGTGCGTAGTCTGACGTAAAGTATCGTAAAGTTTTGGCAACGCATGGCAAAGGCCATTAACGCACGCACGCAGCAACGCAACATTGCGATTCCAGCATTATGCTTTACTCAGCAGTCGAAACCGATATTTTTCTGCAAAATTAATTCTGCCTCTACATGTGGGCGTGGCCCAAAAGTTTTTATAAACAGAAAGTAGAAAGAAGTATTTGCTACATTAGATTTGGAACAAAAATATTGAATAAATTGCATTTGAAGGAAGACTTTTTAAATCGATGCCACTTCGATTGGGGGTGGTAAGCCGATTTTGTTTTTTATTTTATGTTTTTCAATTATAAGGAGATCCCTTTTTTTATAATTAACTCGCGATCAACGGGCTATGACTACCCTTAAGATTCGTAACACATCGCGAGCGGAAAGAATTTGAGAATGGAAAAGATAGAAAAGAAAAGTAACTCTCCATGAGCCAATACCGAACATGAAAACTCTTTACAGAAACACCAAAGCTTAAACCCGCAAGTGTTATGCCTTTACGGAGAAAAGCAAATATTTAACTAGCAGAGTGTTTCATAAACGCATCTGGCAAGCATCTAATTTTTCATTCTATTTGCGTATGGGAAGAGAAAGAAGTGTTTAATATTCGGCCGACCATAACCTGGGTAGCAGACGCCGACCAGGAAGCCGCTGATTTTGAGACTGACTCTCCTGGATTTTACGTTTGTTTCTAGTTTCGGTCCACCCCGGATATTTTCCATACCGGTACCCACCATATCTGATGAGCACCCCCCTATCCGCCACCTGGGGAGGCGCCCAACTTTGAACCAGCATCCCCAGAAGGGTAATTAGGAGATGCTTAATCTTGAATTTGAGCTTTTCACGCCGTCTTACAGTTTTGAAAACACTGGAGGTAGTTGCACACTTAGACCGATTGTGGGCTTGTCTGTGGGCGGATTTAAGAAAGTTTAACACTTGTAGTTATATGCTTACGTACAGATATTACGTACAGATATCAGCTTTCTAGTTCAAAATTTAATAAACTCTATCGAGTTTACAAAATGCCACCATTCAAAATTTAAGGCCTAATTTGATATGGATATCGCAAATTCGACTCAAAATTCGGTCTCGATCATATGCCCTTAAGGTCTTGGGGTCTATCGTTATTATTTCTCTTTGTTACATTGTCGCCTGTATCAAACTTAATATACTCCATTCCTGTGGAATAGGGTATAAAAACTTGGCATATAATACAATACACCTTCCGGTCAAGATCGAACAAAAATGCGAAAGATTCATCCTGTAAAGGATATTAGGATGCAAAACCCACTAACTCTTACACGAGTACTTGAATTCTAAACATTAATTCTCCAGCTTTTAGTCACGAAGGCTAAACACTAAATTACAAAGCTTCTTTGCAAGATCTACCTAACCTGTAACCAACCAAAGCGTGACCCCAATCTTTTGGTTTTTTTTTTTTGTTAGTGCATAATGCAACGCTGGTGTTGTAATGTATGTATAGGGAAGAACGGTTACCAACAATGTTTTTTCTTTTTTAAACTTGTCAGTCACACAAAAGAAACTTCCAAATTGGAAACTTTTGAATGCTCAAGTCAAGTCTTCTACGGTAAATTTTTGTAACTTCAAATTTTGTAATTAAAATGTTTTCTGCTCCAAAATTCTTGCCATCGAATAAGTGTTCAAAACACATTTTTGTAGCCCCGCTCAATCGTTAGCTCCGCCCCGACCCATCGGGATTTTCAGTAAGTATGTAGTCATGGAGTCAAGACATCTTCATCTAAAAATTGTGCCAAAATTTGCTTCCACACGAATTTTGTCTTCTATTCGATTTTTTATTGTCGTTGTTGCCAGGGCAAATGTCGAAATTTTAGAGGCAGTAAGCACGGGGCAGCGGCTTTTGCGAAAGTTGCGGCGACGTTGAAGAAATTAAATCTGTTCACAGCTGTTATCCGAATGCCTATCCCATGGCAAAGCTACAGATGCTCGGGAAATAGGTAGGTATATCTAGCAACTTCTTAGCCTAAATATTTTTCGCCGCTCAATTTTGAAGTTATATTACATTGAAATTCGCAGTATACTTCCAAAAATTTTTCCCTATCTGGCAACGTTCAACTCGCGAATCATAAAAATATTTTCATATAAAACTAATTGTATGTGAAATTCATGGATATTTTATATGTACATGTGCACATGTATATTCATATACCTACACGACCAAGCGTGTAGAAAGAGAATTAAAGAAAGAAAAATATCACAAAGTAAAAAGTGAAAAAAAGACTCCGGCGAACGATCTATCTAACCTACACCACCTCATGGCAGGGCGCATTCCAGAGTATATTTACTGGACTTGTAGACGATCGCTGGTCCGTCCACCGTCCACCGTCCACCAACCACCAGTTCAACAGAGCTGACAGACACTCGCATGCTGCCTTGCTGCCCACCGCGGCCGGGTTGCCCACTTCGCTGCGCCCGCTAACGTAGTCAACCTAGCTGGCAGTATTGGAGCTTGGAGCAAACGAGGTTCGAGTGTGCGCGTGCTGCCTCAATTGCTCTCTCATCAATTCAACACTAGCTTAGGCCTAGTAGGTATAGTGTAGATACCTCACTTAACAAGCAACAGCACATATTCGCTCATTGCTCTAGCCCCAGATAGTGAGTGCAGCTCCCCTGTTGACGGACTTACCACCAGATACATTTTGAGTTGGGATACATCGGGCAGCAAAACAACAACAACAACAGGAGCCACAGCAGCATTGGCGACTGCCAAAGTGCCTACGGCTCAAGCCATGGAATTCAACGCGGAGCATAAGGAATTTTAAGGCTGCGGGATGCAGAACATACACATCATGGGGCAGTAGTGTATTTGGGGGTCCCTCTCTTTCTGTCCTCCCATCATGTATTACAGGTTTCCACCAACTTGGCATGTTCGCGCGAATAATGCAGAAAAAAAACGAGCATAAAGGCGACTTTGAAAATTACTCGTCGCGTACCAGCGCACAGTACCACGACGAGGTAAAACGAAAACGCAGAAGACAAACGCCAAGGAACACAAGAATTTATTATTATTATTATAAAATGATGGCATGGGCAAAAGTAGAAAATTACAACAGCATTGACGTAAAATTCCATCTCGGGCAGCAGGCGTCCCGATCCCGCAACCAACAAGAAGACGATGCTGCTCTGGCTGGGCATCGAAAGACCCCAGTTAAAAAAAAAAACAACAAAAAATGGAGCTCAACGATCAAAATAACAATCTAAAAGCCCCCATGTCGATGTTGTTGTTGCTGTATTTGGAGGTCTTTCTTTCTCCTTTACTTTTCTTGAAGAATTTTTGAGTCAAGCATTCAACAGCGACACCGAATCGCCATCACTGTGCCGCCACCATCACCGCGCGCCGCCGTTTGGTCCAACTCGAGAGCCGGTTTCTGGTGGACCATCATCATGGTCTTCACACATAGCGTCATGATGACGATCATCAAGTTCTTAGCCGCAGCAGCTCTTCTGGACTTCTACTTGGTCTACGGGTGTTGGAATTCGCGAGCTTTCTTTTTCGCAATGCAAAAGATGCAGTGAAGATGGCAGCATACAGGTATGCCGCTTAGATGTGCGGCATCGCAGGTACACACGCTACATACAGACTGTGTGACAAGAAAATCTCATTTCATACGAGATACATACAGAGTGCACTTCAGGAAAGATTTCACCTACTGCACACATTATTTTTTTTTGCATACTTGCGTTATTCAGCCGCAGCAGATAAGCTGCGGTACCGCAATCGCTCAATGCACATTTGCAGGCTTTGAAGCTCGATGCAATCTGTAACACATGGTGACGCAGCAGTCTTTTGGGGCTTTGCAAATTTTTTTTCCTCACGAAAGATATTTTCCTTTTAGTTTAATAAGACAATTTATATTTTTCACAAATCAGGAAGGTTAGATGTTTGTAGCTTTGTTAACTTCGACATCTATGTTGACAGCTAAGTCTTCACATATTTTAGATTTGATCATCAGCTATCGATTCTGACTTTTCCCATCGTCAATGTAACGCAAGAGTGGGCGGATGCTGTAGCACCGCTAGTCAATATAACGAAAGGGTGCATTGCCTTAGAGTGCTACGATAGTTTTGAGTTTTCATGCTGAAAAGTAAAATGTGCGTGGCAGTGAGCATGTTTCAAAAAATTATTCACTTTTACTGCCTAGAAATCATAGATTTAAACTCAAAGATCATAACTTACGGCCTTTAAACTATCGACATACCTACTGAAGGACTGTGAGACAAATGGACGTTCAAGTCTCAATCGAAATAAACTCCAACTGCCGTACCTACCACAAGTTCTTTAAATACACCCAAGCTCACACCTATTCCAAATCAAACATTGGGCCAAAGCAAGAATTGCGCATGTCTAAGGTCATCTCAAGCCTATGAATCGGTAGACCCCAAAATACAAAATGTGGTAAAACTAAGAAAGGTATGATTCATCATTCAAATCATCGCCTCCCTTTATGCGATTAAGGACAATTAGAATTGGATTATAATTCGAGATCATGCGGCTCATTCAAGATTTTCAACAAAATTTAAGGCTCCTACTTTAAGGCTGTGGACTGAAGCTGACAGTAATCCCAATGGTTGATAGCTAATAGTAATGATCCTAGAGGAGGTCTAGATCAGTTAACAAGAACCAAGGACCAAAGAGTGTCTGCAACACCCCTATATGGGTGTTGGTTGTAGTGTGAAATTAGGTGTTGAATTACAATTGAAAACACTGTTAAAACTCTAGCTCCGAACTCTAAGAATGGGCAAAGTGGGATCAAACGGGATCGTAAGATCGGATCAATGAAGAAACTTTAAATAGTTCTATTATGAAGAGCTACCGTTTTGCTCGTAAACTCATAGGAGTAGAGTAGGTATATCGACGTTAACCAGCTAATGACGAGTGTTGTCATCTTGGTCTAAGGTCTAAGTGCTCTCATGCCTTCTTGAACTTGTAGTCCATTCAAGCAGATGAAAGTCCAGTCAAGCAAAAGCGGAAAATATCTGCTAAGCAAGGAGCAAAAGACTTCAAAAAGAGTCTCTGTCCGTGTTAACCCTGCACATCTGCAGTCTCCTGGAAAAGTGAGAATGAATTGGAGTGAGAGGGAACAAGAACCTGCCAGATATTTTTGATGGCTGCCATCGAAAGTAGTCTAGTGAGAATTAAACAAATAGGCCTGGAAAGGCATCCCCTTCTGCTAAAAAAAGTCATTTATGGTGAAGATGAAGACGAAGTACGATTTATTGCTGAGCGGATAGCTGAAGTCAGCCAAAGGCTCTACTCAACTCAATCATGACAAGAAACTTTTCGGATTAACCGCGTTAATGTATATTTTAATGAGTACAATACTAGACTCACCCCGAACGTTTCGCTCAGGAAACTAGTTTCCCGGTGACCACGCTCAATGCAACTTGAGCGAAACGTTCGGGGTGAGTCTAGTTTGTACTCATTAAAATATATATTAACGCGGTTAGTCCGAAAAGTTTCTTGTCATATCAATTAACAACCGCGAAAGCCTTAAAACTTAACTCAATCATCCTACAACACTGTTTGGCTAATCATATACAGGGTGTTTCCAAATTCGATGCAAATATTTTGACACAAGATTCTTGGGTATATTTGAAGAAAAAAATTGTTCTACAGTATGGGCCTATCTCAAATTTTGATACCACTTATTGGGAATTTAAGAAAACACCTACTTTGAGGTACCTTGACCCATACTAACACAAATATCTCCGCTAACACTTACAACAGGTACTTCATTTAGGACTAAAATTTTAGAAGAAATAGTACTCCTTTTAACTGCATTAAAATAAAATTGATGACTTTTTTAACTTTCGAGATATTTGCTTTTAAGTCGGATCCTTTTTCCCTGCCCATGACATTTTTTTGACTTTCAAGACACATTTCTGCGAAAAATGCGTAATAAACATATCGGTAATTTTTTTTTTCTAGTGCACCTAACAATACTTAATAAAAATCGCTAGGACAAGTCACCCGAAAAACCCACAGATTTTATGATACTTGGGAAATTCAATAGCAGATAAAATTATGAAAAACTCTTTTCACGAAGCCGCGACAGGTGTAAGTTGGAAATATGATTTGTTACCTACTTTTATAACCGCGGTTGACAACAAGAACGATTTTTTGACTATGTATTAATAATTTACGTAGGTTTTAGAGCATGCATTTTTATTAGACTACCTGATAAAAAGGTAATTTCCCTATCATTTTTCTGTTAAATCCCAAAAAGGATTAAGTTTGAGGTTGGTCGCCTAGTTGGAAAATTTACCTAATGTAAATTGTATAAAAGGTTAGAAAACAAAATTAAATCCATCAAGGTAATTTTTGAAGCCGAGGTGACCCAACAGTTGTTAAGAAACCGTACTTGAAATGGCATCTTTTACAAACGAAGAATACGCCGATATTATCTACGTTTATGGGATGTGCAATGGAAGTTCTATTAGAGCACAACAAAGATACCATCAGCTTTATCCAAACCGAAGAGTACCTAATCCCCGCGTATTTACAAATTCGTTTCGAAGACTTCGGGAAACGGGATCTGTTTCAACAAGACGACCTAACGCAGAAGCTTCACCAGGAAGAATTGCAGTTGATGAAAGAATACTGGAAGCGGTTGCAAATGATCCATCAATCAGCATCAGGCGCTTATCCTTGCGATTTAATGTTTCAACACATAAAATTGTTCGTCTCCTGCATACGGAAAACTTGTATCCATACGACCATACACCTGTGCAGGAACTGCTTCCGAGTGATTTGGAGCCGAGACTTGAGTTTTGCAACTGGTTGTTAGAGCGGAACTTGGATGACAACGGTTTTATAAGCAGAATCCTATGGACGGACGAATCTCAATTTACTAGAGATGGGATTACAAATTTTCACAATCTACACACATGGGCTGCGGAAAACCCACAAACAAGGAGAGAGTCATCATTTCAAGACAGATTAAGCGTCAATTTGTGGGCAGGTGTTATTGGAAACAACTTAATCGGTCCCTTCAAACTGCCTCCCACACAGAATTCTGCAAACTATCTGGAATTTTTGCGCAATGATATAACAGATCTACTGGAAGATGTTCCGGTAACTCAACGAGCTTCGTCATATTTTCAACAGGATGGAGCCCCAGCCCACTTTGGTCGCGAGGCTAAGAATTGGCTGGATGAAAAGTACGCTGGTCGTTGGATAGGAAGAAATGGACCAGTTCACTGGCCTGCAAGATCTCCAGACCTTACAATTATGGATTTTTTTGTATGGGGGAGAATGAAAGAACTTGTTTTTTCTACAGAAATATCAACTCTAAATGATTTAGAAGATCGCATTCTCCAAGCCTCGTCACTAGTGAGGCAGGAGTTATCCTCAATAAACGTTGACAGCGCAATCCAAAAACGGGCTCTAGCATGCATACAAAATGGAGGAGGACACTTTGAACACCTTATTGGATTGTAAAGTTAACTTAATGAAAAAAAAAAAAACATAAACCAAACACAAGCATTTTTATTCAGAATAATAGGAATTGAACACTATGAATCGAGTTTTTCATAATTTTACCTGCTATGGAATTTCCCAAGTATCATAAAATCTGTGGGTTTTTCGGATAACTTGTCTTTGCAATTTTTATTAAGTATTGTTAGGTGCACTAGAAAAAAAAAATTACCGATATGTTTATTACGCATTTTTCGCGGAAATGTGTCTTGAAAGTCAAAAAAATGTCATGGGCAGGGAAAAAGGATCCGACTTAAAAGCAAATATCTCGAAAGTTCAAAAAGTCGTCAATTTTATTTTAATGCAGTTAAAAGGAGTACTATTTCTTCTAATATTTAAGTCCTAAATGAAGTACCTGTTGTAAGTGTTAGCGGAGATATTTGTGTAAGTATGGGTCAAGGTACCTCAAAGTAGGTGTTTTCTTAGATTCCCAATAAATGGTATCAAAATTTGAGATAGGCCCATACTGTAGAACAATTTTTTTCTTCAAATATACCCAAGAATCTTGTGTCAAAATATTTGCATCGAATTTGGAAACACCCTGTATACGTTAGTTCCAACAAACTTCAATGCCTTTGTGGTCTCAGAAGCAGATATTTCAGATAGGTTGAGAGTTAGATTTCAGAGTCTGTATTCCCCCGGATAACTGTGAAGCGAAAGAGATTTCATTCTGTTCTCCTGAATCTCAACCTTCCTTGTTCCAATGAACAAGGAAGGTTAACAAAAAAAAGGAGGAGCAATATGACATCGAGCCACACGATTCCAATGTTTCCTAATACAACAAAGCTCGGCTTCGGCGTTTCGTTTGGCAAAGTAAAAAAGAGAACGAAAAGAAAATATAAAAAGTTCTTTTGGCTAAACAGCTTGGAGAATTTAGAACTGGAATGTCCTGTACAGTCATTAATTATAACTTATTGGAAAAGAACTTCCAGAACATTCAGTATTTAGTGGAGACCTTTTAAAACTTAGGTTGTTTTTTGGTATTGGACAGCTTCGTATCCCACAGTTACAATAAATACATTTTCCGTTTTAGCCGGTGGGCATATCATTCGAATCACATTAATTTTGTCTGTACCCAACCTCGAACCTATGCCAAATCCAACAGTGTCCCAATCCAACAGTGTCCCTAGTAGGCTGAAGGGGGTGCATGCCCCCAAATATATTCCACAAGAGGGGAAAAAACCTTTTTAAAATAGGCAGGTTATGAATGCTGGGCGTGCTGCCCCGCTCAACCCACTGCTAGCGCACATTTTTGGGTTTGGGAAGGTCCAAGGTAGGGTGTATACAAAGTATCTATGAAATTATTATTGTCAAGCTGTAATAGCAATGAAAACTAGGAGTCTCAATGCAATTTTGCGCCATGAATTTATTCCTTACACGCACTTTATTTTGAAAAAAAAACCTGCCTTCAATTCAGTTCTGGTGGAAATAATGATGTCAGGCTACAAGTTTACTCGGGTTATGCGTAGCACTCGAAGAAGCTTAAAGACACGTCCTGCTTCGTGTGTCAAAGGTTCCCATTATTTCCGAAATGCTTTGCAAAAGGGTGCCATGATTGTCAAGCTACATTCGCCCCACGGGTATGCCTTGAATAAGATGGCTGGATCAAGTCCAAAATATGCCAAGGACCTGTCGTAGGTAGATATAGTTAAAAAGCCTAAAAACGATTACTACATTAGTTCAAACACATCGAGCAGATGGATAACAAGGCATCGGCCAAAAGACATAAATGGCAGACCCCAGACTCTAAAAATCTATATTTGCTTTCGCTTAAAAGATCAAGTTCTGGTTTGGGTTAAGTGAATTGGGAGCAGAGAGTTGACGCCTACAGTCTTGGTAAAAGGCAGGCTGCAGTATCTCTCTTCAGTTCAGAGGCTTGTGCAAGAAAGTTAAAGGTAATCCACTTCCGTATGTAAATCCATTGCGGCGAGCCTTGTTGCTGTTGTGTTGTGTCCGTGTGCACAATTAAAATGTCAAAAAAATCCTGGCTCAAATCAAAATCTCAGTGTTAGTGTGAATGCGTTTTGAAGATGTTTTTGAAGTTTTGACAGGTTCTGGAATTTTATGTCGAGCCTAGTCTAGGATCTAGACTAGATCTAGATCTTACTCAGTCTTAAAGACTGAAGAAGGAACACATTTCGAAAGATGACTCAATTCAGTTCCCTTCGTTTCGGCACAGACTGTGAGTGACAAATTATTGTCGCGAATTCCTTTGCCTCTTATCGCACTCTCGCTCTGTAAAATCAGAGTCGGATGGAGGATGTCGATCTTGGCCTCTTGCTAATGTTTGACTATCTTCTGGGTATAACCTGTGTGTAAATAGGTATGTATTGT
Source organism: Neoascia interrupta (assembly GCA_947623515.1). Taxonomy (NCBI): domain Eukaryota; kingdom Metazoa; phylum Arthropoda; class Insecta; order Diptera; family Syrphidae; genus Neoascia; species Neoascia interrupta. The sequence continues at coordinate 199,222,821 of OX392462.1, forward strand.
ATACACGGCAGATTGCTGTGGACCGTAAGAAACCCTGGCGGGTGGTGGTGCAGGTGAAGGTGGTTATGTTGCATGACGGCTACTGTATTGCTCTTGCTTTGAAATTAAATTTGTTCTTTTTTTGTGTTTTTTATTTTTTTTTTTTTTTTCCTGAACATTGTATGTTTTTCTTAAGACGATGCCTTGGATTCCATTGCGGACTCTGCGCACCTTCTGCACCCAATTGAATTTTGAAGTGTGTGTAATCGAGCGTTCGATTACTGCAGCAGCAGAGCGACGAAGCACTGTTCCGTGCTTTCCTCTTGGAGTTGTCCACCGCGCACCGCGTCATCTGCTCTGTTGCTCGTCCAGATTTGTATACAATTTTATGCATATGCGCGATTTGGTGAAGCAAGATGCGCGCGCAACAAAAAGTCAGGAGAAACGAAAAAATTTAATCGAAGAAATCGGACAGCTGAATCGAGTGAAAGTAGGGTAGGTATGTGTATGGTTAGATTTCTGCTGGTTTGGCGTTACTTTTTGAGCTTTTTTTGTGCAAAAAATGCGGCGGGCTCCAGTTGAAAACTCGAAGAAATTCGTTTAGAACCCAAGCCAAACGAAAATAGCGACAAGGTAAGAGAACTATATCAAGCGATGGAATTTTTCGTTTAGGATGTTTTTAGTTTTTGGGATTTTGTTTGTGTCCAAATTGGCATGACAAAATTTTTGCGGTATTTGCTGGAATTCGTTCGTTAAAGAGGGGCTTACTTGCTGTGTACCGCAGACATAAGCATGAGACTGCAAGATTCCTTCCGGCCGGAGGTGTATACAAATTCTTGCTACTTGAGGATGAGGTCAAATTGAGGAAAAGGAGGGAAGAAGAAAATGTAGGACTCCTTAATAGCGAGCATAAATTTCGTTCGGTTCAGGCTTGGTGGAGCGGATCGAATTTGGCTTACAATGGAATTTATTTTGAATTTATCTTAAGGTTTAACGGTTACCCAAATTGACGTTAAAGACGTGAATAAATTGGTTGTGTTATTATTTTAAGTAATATCAGATACCTACTTGGGAGCAGAATGTGTTACGATCGATATCGCGCGTTGAAGTAAGGAATCCTTTGTTTTCCGAAGTAGATACCTATGTAATATCAAGAATATTTCAACTTAACACTCAACTATTCTCACTGCTGAAAATCTACCTGATGATAATGAACATTTATGATCTTAAGGGGGATTAAGTGTTAGATTTGGTGCCAATGTTTCCATTGATGATGCAGGAGCTAATGAACTCACCCATAAAACACACTCACAAACTAATGTTCTATATCTATAGAGTCCTGCTCGAATTCGATATTCTAAAACTGAACAATGGAAAAGTAACAGAAAATTAACAAAAGGAAAATTTCGCAAACAGGCGGGTAATATACTCTAGCGGACTCAGATGGATTTGAATCTTTGAATTGTGAGCACCGGAAGCAGTAATAAAACGAAATGAAAAATTAAAAGAAGAGGTTATAACTGTGAATGAGTTGAGTTGAATTACTGGAATTTTAACTTTAAAAAGCTGTGTTTGCAAATTAAGCATAAATTAAGTAGCTAAATTAAGTAGGTAGTTCATTGAGAAACTTTAAAACGAAAAATTTAGCTTTATTAAACAAAGCTTACCAGAAAATATTGCAGACTTTTAGGATATTTTAGAATAATTAAAAAAGTTTCCGATTTCTGAAATTCCAGTGTTAATAAGTTAGCCAAGTTCCATTTGGTCTTATTTTGGAGTTTCCCGAGGAGGATCAAGCCCTTCCCAGAAGCACGAAAATCCAAAAGTGCCTGGTTTTTTAACTACAGAAATATTTATTTTATAACTTGTAAGCATCATTCCCCAAAATGAGCTAAAACAAGTGGGTAAGTGCAAGAGTTCGTCTGTAATGAACTTCTTTATAACCGAATTCATGTACCGTTTGTCAATTATCTGTATTGGTGACGCCCCCAGTAATGGGCGCTGGCTGAAAATTAAAATCAATTGAATGTTATTCCTTAAGAATCAAGAGAAAAAGCGTGAAAAGCTAAAATTATTTCTAAAAAAACAGTTTTTCCTAAATCGAACCCTAAAAGTGGGCGCAGCTCAAAATTTTGTATGAAACAAGCTTGACAAAATTTCCCGATAAATTAGGTTTTAAAAAATCTTTCATGTTAAAAGTGGGCACGGTCCATGGTGTAGGCGGTCCAATTTTTACTTTAATAAAGGCTCCTTAACATTTTTGCTCTGTACCAAATTTTTAATTCCTACCTTGCCTTGTCTAACTTGACCAAATGGCATTAGAGGTTTTCTCACATTGAAGCCAGCAGTAAACATGGCCGCTGGCTGGATAAGCCAATTTTCAACTGTGTCTGTGCAACAGAAAAACAAAGCCGTGCGCCAAGTTTCAGATCTCTAGCTTGATTTTGAAGACCTAAATACTTCACACATACAGACGGACGGCCGGACAGACATGGCTTAATCAATTCACCTGTCGGTCTCGACCATATCTCTAAAAGGTCTTATTGGTAATTGATTCACCGTGTTACAAACCACACATTAAAATTAAAATACCTTGGATCGGGTATGAAAAAACAATTTTGTGCCTGGGGTACCTACATTATTTATTTGGGGATAAGTTCCTTGGCAAGGGTCTCTCCGGCTACGCTCCGCGGGCCTAAGAGGATGAGTTAACAGTGAACTCATATTTAACTCCCAAGATCGTCATGTCGTGAAGGACCACATCATGCACGAGGTGTCCCTGCTTTTAACTTAGTTCATATGGCGGAACTAGAGAGGACAACTCTTATCAAACTTGTAGGATTGAAATAACCTAATAATAGCATACACTCACGTGGTGTACGATTGGAGTACACCACGTGAGTGTGTTCTCCAAATTAAAAATCCGTCACACACCATCTTATTGCATTTGGCCTCCCCCTCGTTTTCCGTTGGGGATATGTCCAGTGGTGTTAATAATAACGTGCCCAGAGTGCGGTCCCTAAGCTAAAAATAGCTTAGTCACTTCCGATTTACTCAGGAAACCAGGTGACCTCTATTTCATCTAACCTTGTCTATGCATGCGGTGCTCTGTGTGGATAGTACTTCCCTAGCTACTTGTGGGTTCAAAAAAAAAAAAAAACAAAATAACGACAACAAATTAGCTGATGGAGATGGGGAGGTATAACCATACATCTGTCTTTCAGCTGTCTAAGCCGAAGCTATTCGGGATGGACACTCCTGAACGTCTAACCAACAGCAACACAGAGCATCCATCGATACATTGAGCTCGATGTTCCATTCCGATGTTTTTTAGAATCTGAAAGTCTATTCAGCATGCCCTTCGACGATATGCTTCCAGATTAGGGCTTACAGAAAATATTCTTCAGATGTGGGAAAATTTTTAACAAGATTCATCTTGGCTTGACCTTGCCTGGTTCACAGACGGTTCTCAAGTACAGACAGGTAGCTATAGCGTCTAGTATTCATGCTTGAGCGGACTGTTCAGTTTGTCTTGAAGTTTCTGCCATTGCCACATGACAAACCTCTGTGTATAAGACGGAATCTAAGCCCTTGCACACGAGGAAAAAAATATTCATCTTTTCGGAGAGCCAACTAGCTCGGAAGGCGCTTGAATCTTCTGTTATACAACTCTGGAGCTCTGAACTCTAAGGCTGTCTGTATGCTTGCTCTGGAAAAAGTCATGGCCATCCAAGAACAATCTTATTATCCTACATTGGATTCCGGCCCATAGTGGCTTTCAGGGGCGAACGCAGAAAAAAATTTCGGAGGGGGTTTTCAAAAAATGTGATTGAAATACGTTTTTGGGTACTGCCCTTGAGCAGCCCCCATGTTTTGATCAGGTAGTTCCAGGGGTGTTGGGGGACATGTTAAAGATAGTTTATGTTTATCCGAGAATTTTAGTTTCGAATTTCATTTTTTCAGTTCTTTTTTTTTTCATTCCACATATTTCGGGAGGGGTTTCAACCCCCAAACCCCCCCCCCTGCGTTCGCGCCTGGTGGCTTTGAAAAAACTGAATTAGCAGTTTCAGCTAAAGTCGGTGCATCTATACAACTCATATGGCCTAAACCATTTAACGAACGCTTTTAGAAGTTTTCTAAGAGCCTAGCTCAAATCGAAGCCAACAAAATCTGGCTGCATACACCTGATCAGTTTTGCTCATGAAAAAATTTCCCCAGATTCTCCCCCAGGAGGTCAATATCCTGATTAATCTAGGCAGGACTAAAATAAAAATAATTACTTAAAATATCAGCGGGCATTGCATACTGAAGAAAAATCTTCTTTGCAAGCTGGGGTCGGGCCTTGTGGCCGGCTTGGTGACAGCATGAAGGACGGCGGCACGTTCCGATAGGCTCGGCTAAACTCATCGGCAGGAAACGGTAGTTTTGCCCATCAAACAAGAGATCGTGCCATGCTAACCTAACAGAAGAGAGAATAGGAACTAAACCCTGTTGGGGGTTGTTGGGGTTTAATTTCAGTGCCTAATTTCAAAAAAGGGAACAGGAGAGATTCCTCCAACTATAGGGCCATATCTCTCTTAAGTCTTCCGGAAAAAATATTCGCGAAGGTATTGGAAGCGCGTTCCAGAGCTGTAATGAGCCTACGGGAAGAACAGTCCAGCTTTTTACTCTTAAGGTTATTTTTGAGAAGGCCTGGGAATATACCAAAACCGGTACAAATGCGTGTTTTGTAGATCTGGGGTACACTATGGAGAGTTTCGCAGAACTATGCGCTGAATGGTCCTCTTTTGAGAGCCATCCAGCCTTTGTATGGAAACTGCAGAAGCTGTGTACGGTTCAATGGCGTCAAATCACGTTCTTTTTATGTGTGCGTTGGACTTGGCCAACACTGTGTTCTGTCGCCGCTCCTTTTCATAGCATAAATGGATGGGCACTGGATGGTCTTGGCGAGCAATAATTGGAATCAGCTGGCATCAGGACGAGCCATCTGCTTTTCGCAGATGATTTGGCCATCCTTGCATCATCCAAGAAGTAACTTCAGCGAACACTGGATAGGTTTACACCCGTTTGTGGTGATGCTGGGTTGAAGGTAAACGTTGTTTCCAGAACTTCTGTGCAGTGTTCCTATCCTGCACATAAATGGAGTTCCATTAAAACAAGTGGAGAAGTTTAAGTATCTCGGGTCTTTTTCACGAAAGATGGGAGGAGTGATACTGAGTTTTTCTGTAGAATTCGCCAAGCTGGAGCAATAGTAAAGGAACTGCGCAGGCCGATCATCAGGAAAGCTGAGCTTGGAGTGAAAGCAAAGATCTCAGTTCTTATACCCTATTCCATATACATTATATATATATGTATAGGCTGTATATTAAATTTAATACAGCCAAAAATATAACATACACTCAAAAAAAAACCTTTTTGTCCCAAGAATTTTAGATTCTTAAATGATTGTGAACCAAAAATTCTTGGCCCAACAATGTTTTCTTGAGGCAAGAATTCGTTTTTGATTTTTTAAAAATTAAATATTCAATGTAACACCGAAATTCTTAAAATAAAAATTTTATCATTGTCAATAATTTTCGAAAACGGGAAGTTGTTGGCACAACAATAAAATTGATGTATTTACAAGGTTTTAAGCCAGTTTCGCTTATCCAAAATCAAATTTTTGATCCAACAATTAGTTCTTGATTTAATTAAGAATTTAATTATTTTTCTTGATTTTTCTTAAGTATGAAAATTGTTGGCACAAGAATGGAAAATGTCAATTATTTTTATGAATATCCGGTTTCAAGAACTAATTTTTAAAACAAGAATTAGATGTTGAAAAACAGAAAATAAAAAAATCATATAATATGCAACTTCGGCAGGCATAACCCATATCACAACCCATATCATGCCTAGTGGATAGCGTAGCTGCCTTTGATGCGCGAGGACGCATGTTCAAGCCTCGAGCCAAGTAAGTTTTAATTTAATTTGCCAAAAAATGTTCACTGACAATAAAAAGTATGCAATAAAAGTTTCTATTTTACTAATTCTAGACGGCCGAATATACCAACATCTGTAAAATTCTATATAAAATTCTTGTTACATAACTATTTTTTTTTTGTTGAGTGTAGAGAACTAATACCGATAGACCCCCAAGACCTTAACGACATATGATGATCGTGACCGAATTCTGAGTTGATTGAGTCCGTATGACACCAATTTGAAAGCTGAAATTTTGTACGTGGGCTTTTTTTTTAAATCCTCCCTTGTGGGAGTCACAATCGATCTTAATGTGCAACTACCTCCAGTGCTTTCAAAACTGTAAGACGTCGTGCAAAGCTGAAATTTGACATTAAGCATCTCCTAGTGATTGCAAGAAATAATAAGTAAAAACTGAATCGGCAGACCGCACCTAGTAGGCGTGGCATTAATATAAGAGTAAACCTTCAAATGCAATTTATTCAATATTTTTGTTTTAAATCGGAAAATTTTTACTTGATATATGGTTCTTCATGGTTCTTCAATAGAAAATATATGGCTCTACATTTGGTATACACAAAGTTTTGGACAACGCCCACATGTAGAGCACAATTCAAGAAAAACATATAATTTTCTAGAAAAACGACTTTTGGATTTCGACTGCTTTTTAGTTTTATTAAGGAATTCGTTTTACTAAGAATTAAATAAAAACGAATAAGAATTAAAATTTAGCACATAAAGTACACCGGACACTATTTTACTTTAATACAAAGTTTTTGGCCACGCCAAAAGCTTCAATCCATCTACGACGGATTACAAAATACCCGACCATACCAAAAAGAAAACTGCCACGCCTCCAAAAAGTGAGCGGGATATAAAAATATAACTCTTGAATACTTTATACTAGGTGGTTGCATACATTTCAGCCTAAAACTCCGCCTTTTTAACTAAAAAATCACTTTTTTTAACGCCACGCCCACAAAAGTGGGCGGAGGCACATACAATATATACATAAAAGTTAGAAAGTGCTAATATCTACAGCTTTTGTCATGTAATTTTTTGTCAAATTTCATATATATTTATTGAAAAACAGTCATTTTAAGCTAAAGTCCCTTCAAAAGTGGGCGTGGCCAATAAAAAAGCTACCTTTTTGTCTACCTTAAAGACAATTATAAGGCAATGTTACGTACCAAAGATGGATGCGCTAGCGCCATTGTAACATAGCTAAAATTTGCAAAATGTATTTTTTTAAATTAGAGATGGTCGCACATACAGGGTTGTAGTGGGCGTGTCTGTGGGCGGATTCAGTTCATTTTCAAACTTGATATGAAGGACTGGACTTCCAACCAACCCACAAAATTTCAGCTCTCTGCCTTAAAATTTAAGGCCTAAAAGTTGTTTACATACGGACGGACGGACGGACGGACGGACGGACATGGCTTAATCGATTCTCCTGTCGGTCCCATTCATATCTCTAAAAGGTCTTAGGCGTCTACGGTGATTATTTCACTGCGTTACAAACTATACATCAAACTTAATATACCCTGGGTCGGGTATAAAAATTGCATTATTACGTACATTTTAGCCGCAAGCTTGAATATACGCTAATATTGATTTTTGGTTAGAGGAGTTGGACATGCCACGCCCCTTTTTAAAAGTAGATTAAACAAAACCTTTTAAGGAATAACATTTTTTTTCTATTTAAAATGATGCATGACTGTTACGGGAAGGGTATGGAAAACTGATGTCATTTAGACTTTTCTTGTGATTTTTCCAAACGGAGAGCTTATTTTAAGTTTTCTTCATAGTTTTTTCTTTCTTTAAAAGACAAAAAAAGGTTTGAACATAATCTAGCCAGAATATAACAAAGATATAACACTTTCGTTGTGGTGGAAACCCCTCTTTCACTGATAAATGTTTGTATATACCTTCTTACTTTGAACCTAGGAGGAGCCTTCCTTAACCGGAGCTTTTGGTAATGTTGATGCTCTCAAAACTACCTTACCTACATATCACCCGATTAATTGTATTATCTTTCCACGAATTCCACAAATATTGTGACTTTAGAATGCCGCACTTGTTATTTCACATTGCGCATCTGACTCAAGCGACCTTGGCTTTATCTACAAAAAAAAGTTAGAGATAAACATTTTTGTATCTCGATAAGATAGCTTAATTACCGAAAAACACTCATAGGTGTATGACCCAACCAGACTCATTTATTGTGTTTGCTTCTGTGTTTGTTTTGACTGATTCATTTCAACAAGTGCCGCAGATCCCCGTATCTTTTTATCTAACCAACCCGATCCCAGACTTTTTCTGTTCTTAGAAGTCCTTTCAGTTTTAGAACATGACAGCACAAAAAAGGTACCTACCTAGTAAGCCCACGTATAATTCTTAAGGGCTTCACTCCGAAGCCCAACCGGCCTCTTATAACAAGAGTCCATTCACTTGAAATTCTGCCCACGTTTACATCGAAAAAAAAAAACCTAACCCAATAATGCGAGAACTTTAGCCATTGCGGGCACCCTCAGCTGAGAAGCCGAAACACAATAATTCTCGCAGGGAATACTCAGCATTTGGCTCGAATTCAATGTTCGATTCAATTATTCAAATTGATTCCAAACTGTCGATCAAAATCAAACGGAATAAAATTTTACAAAATAAAAAAGTATCTACATACCCACAGTACCTAGTATTGACTCGCCAGATAACGCCTCGACAGGAAAAAAGTCCCAACAGTGTCACCGGGTGGAATGTGCTCGCGCAACTCTATTCAACATAGTGACGATCAGCCGATATTCAAATTCCCGTCATCGTCAAAATACACAGACACAAAATGCCATAGAAAAAGGAACAACAAAAACTCGTAACATAATACTTTCATTGAAATCAAAAAGAACACGTTTCACAATTGGCCAATCCCATTTTGTAAATACAACCTAAGCCCCTAGATAGGCACAACAGGCACCCCAATTTCAATGACGATATTGCTGAATATTTGCAATAGATATTTAGATACTTCGATACGTGTGTAGATAGATATCCTCGCGCACATACCGGCTCCATACGTCAACACATATAATGTTGACGATTGGCTTAGCCAAAACGGTTTATGGAATGGGTATATTCGACGGACTACAAAATAGTGTTTAACCCGCTTTTGGCACGTTTCACGCTGTCTGCTAAAGTCACTAGCCGCTTATGCGGCTCGGTTATGACTTCGATATCACATTCCGGGTGTAAAGTCATGCGTCACATGAAAATTTAAAATTTCAGCCAAGATAAACTAAAAAATATTTTTGCCTTATCTGGGATCTGACAGCTGGCAATTATTAGGTTAAGGTGCCTGGTTGACGACGACATGTTAAATGTCCAAGGACCAAAACAAGGGGAGGACATAGTAAGGTAAAAGGGTGGCTGTACTCTGCGCGCCGTGATTGCAAAGTTGCTAGTAGAAGCATGTCTGGAAGGCCGTGGATTTATACCAGCACAAACCTCGAATCCTACTTGTTTTGATTGTGGTGCAGCAACCCCAACGACCTGGTGACATACCGCGCCAGAGTGGATTGTAGAAATCCAATGAAAAAAGGGAGGTGTTTACCTCGAAAAGATAGTGGTCTTCCGAGGATGCTCCAAGGATGCCCGAGAAGACAAAAATTAATGCTTTTTCCCTTAGAACTCCCAGTTAGTCCAGCCAGTATAGCGGAGTCACGAGGAATCTTCTACAGCTATAGCTTTAGTGGACTGCAAGAAGCCGAGCTATCAGTACAGTATACACTGCAGAATGTGGCAAGAAGATCGAGCAAGTGTTTGGCGCTGCTATCGTCTTACTGAAAAACACTCTGCGAGTGCCCCGATCTACAGCAAGACTCTTTGGACCAAAGGCATCACCTACATCTGTTGCGAGGATCATGCATTATATAACTTTGCTTAATTTGTACTGGTTAAGCTGCATCTATAAGATCCCAGGACAAAATAGATCAAAGAAAAGTTTAGCAGTTCCGGAGATGGGATTAGATAAAGACGACAACCTCTGATTTGAACATGCCGAGAAAACCGGATTTCGAGGCAGGACTGGGGACTGAGGAAGATCCGAGAAAGCTTACCAGGTATTCTTTAACGCTTTACAGAGCTTTTTTAAACACATCGGGATCAACGACGACTGCAGTGTATTTCAGTCAGGCAAAGCAAGTGGTCCTTATTAAAGCTACCGCGGAACTAAACAGGCTCTGTTCTGGGAGGGCCAGCTGAAGGCAGGGCTAGAAGCATTTTGGCTGAGGCCCACGTTCACCCCGGGCTGCAGCGCCACCTTACGTGAGTAAGTAAGTTCCGAGAACAGGACCATTTACCATTTGCTCTGAGCGCCAAGCGGCTATCAAGCTAAACTATTAAGGGAAATTCTAAAAGAAATATCTCTTAGCAGCACAGTAACTCAGCCTGATGCAAGGCAAACCCGGGGGACGAAAAAGCGGACAAGCTTGGAAGATCGGTGCCAGAGATAATTAGGCGGCCAAGTATTGGTGCGCTGAGTAAGGTCCCACGAAAAATAGATGCTGGGTTTTTGAGTAGACCTTGCAACTTAGCCCTTTTTAACTATGACCGGCCGGTCTTAAAGCCGTAAACTAGATGAGGTCATTATATATGATCGGACCCACAAGGATAGACTAGTACTTACCTACTACCGGAACTCTTACGGGGAGCTCAGCTGAGGGTCTACGCGCGGAGCAGCGAGGCATACTGCACAACGACTGTTGCAGAAGTTGGAGGGGCGTTGAAGAAATTAAATTCGCTAGCACCTGCTTTGAGAATGCTCACCGCAAACGTGCGTCAGGCGAAGGACGATTACCGGCCAGACCTGTCAGATGTGCCGATTTATCGCCAAACGGGGGATTCGAAATTTTATTTGGCGACGCGAAAATCGGTTAATCGCCTCATCCAAAAAATGGCGATATTTTGCGTTTTTTATTTTTTAACCAAAATCCTCATCATTTTTCCTTTTTTCAAATTTTTACTCAAACCTTACATCTTTTTCATTGCTGTTGGGAGCCATCGACGTTCCATATAAACGCACCCAAAAATCTACAATTTCTTTTTCTTTGCCTTCCCCAAAATGTATGTTTTTTAAATAAAATTTATGTTTTCGTTAAAATAACGAGTTTCGCAAATTAATTTGATTTTTACGCTTTTAAAATTTTGAATGAAAAATTTAAAATTTGGCGCTTTTTGTTTTACGTTAATCGATTCGGGTTTTTAAAACCTTACAACCCTGTCACCGGGACCGAATACTTCTTTGCTGGAGATCTAAACAAAAATGGCCTTCTTAGTTTTGTAAATTAATCCGGATGGTTCCAAGAGAACGAGACTTTAGCATAACAAGCCGGGCACAATCTGTGTCTGTGTCTGTCGCTGTGTCTCGCCACATTTTTCACCTAAAATCAGAGACACAGCGAGATACGCATGGTGTGGCTATATACGTATTCCCGTAAGCTGAACTGCGAGACACAGTCACAGATACTCATTGTGTCCCAGCTATAATTTACAAAGAAGCTTTGTCTCCACCTTGAACTGACGTTTACGAGTTCAGGCACACAATTTCAATGTTTCCTAATCGGCTATCAAAAGATATAACGAACACAATGTGACTACAAAGGTAGGCTCAGAATTAAATGAACTAAAAATTTTCTTGATGCAAATCCGACGATTCGACCAAAGCCAAATCTTGTTTGTGAATCTTCCCCTAAGATTCTTACAGCGATTTGGCTTTGTTTATTAAGGCTAAGGCTCCCGAACGGACACAATGGACATAGCTGTTGTAGCGTGACTAGTAGACAGTATACTGTCATAGTGATAGTGACAGTGTAGGTAGTGACACTGTACAGTATACTGTCATAGTGACATCCAAAAACCTCAATCTAACAAATGTTTTCCTATCCCCAACAAAGGACACTCTTGAACTGAGCAACTATACAAGCATCAGTGCCCCAAGCATTGCGTATAGGTACGTACGAAGTTTTTTTTGCTGCACTGTGTGAATGCCTGAAGTTTTCTGTCAATTTTTAGGTTCATATAAGTAAATGTGGCTCTGGCTTAACCTAGGAAAATTCCGCGATATCGATCACAAAACCCGGGAACTCAAAATTGTTATCCGGTCGCTTTTCATTGATTTTATCCTTTCGCTTAATTTTTTTTCGGATAACTTTAATGCTGGTATGAAAATTTTATTTACTCATTGAAAATGATGAAATTTCATCAGAAGGTAGAGGAGACAAAAAGATATTGAGTGATAAGGACAACTACAAAATACGTGTAAACAAGCGATGAAAAAAGCCGCGAAAATTGTAAACTATGTGTGGAAATGTACCTTTTACACAAGTGTGTGTGCGATACATGATATGCGGAAAATTGAAAAAATGAGGAGCTGTCAAAGAAAATGAGAACTCGTACTAATTTTTTCTGAATCTCTTATTACGTTACGTCTTGTCGCTTGTCATTTTTTCTTAAGTTTTTACAAAATTTTTCCAATTTTTGTGACTGTACTCACTCTCATTGGAATTCTCTATTCTGAATTTGCTGTATGTGTTGGTCCTCTAAATTCATTGACGATGAGACAAAAATGAAGAAAAAATGTAGTGTCATACCACCATAAGCACTTATTTCTATACGCGACAGGGAGGCTTTACCGACAGTTAAAATGAGCCCAAAAGCATTGGGTTTTACAGGAGCGACAGTTGATCTTAGCAATGTCGCTCGTGGAAGGCTTCTGATAAGGCTCAATGTAACCAAAAACTATTTTGTCACTCGCGGCCCAAAGAGCAAAGTTCAGTTTTTGACATACCTGTGAATATCGTAGGCACTCAAGAGCTATAGGGCACTGAAAAACCACAATAATGTGCCAGACCTACATTTATTACAAGGACCATATAATGATCTTGCTAGTAACCACTCCCTATGTTTAGTTATTGGATTTGTTTGAGGCGATTGAATACTTCTCCCATACACTGTATTTCAATGAATTTCCTTTACGCCATACCGCTAGTCGGTATGTCGTCGTCGTCGGCTCTTTGTGTCAATCATTGTGATTCCCACCTTAATGCTCGATCGATCGCGATCGCGATATTCGCGTTTAGGTATTTATTCGCTATTTTACTTATTTTCAACCCGCAATTGCGCACACACACAGGGGAAGGGCTCTCCAAAATTGCCAGACATACAAACGATTTCAATAAATTATGCAATGCAAAGGCGACTAAAGTAGCAATCAGAAGCAATGCGGCACAACACGTTACGAGTATATGGAACTGCTATGACGAAGGAGCGTGCGCTATCGGCACAGCTTATAGCGCTGTTGTAGCTCTCTCTCTTGGCTTAGCATAGAGTCGTTATGGCTAGCTAATGCCATTAACACGCCTTTGGGATATGATCACACATTTATTGCGGCGGCGCGCGAACATGTGATGTTCCTTATTTTACTTGTCGAACGTGTGTGCGGTCATGAAGACATTCCAAAGCTTTTGTCGAAATTGGTTTTTTGTTTGCTAAACGGCTTCGGGGCTAGAGAGGTCTTGATTACATTCAACCATGAATACAATACTAGAAAAAAGTTTCAATGCGATTATAGTGAGCAGCGTTGGTAATAGGTCATAGCTTATGCCTACGTAATTTTATACTCATTGTACCTTACTCATATTTATTGCTTGGACTTATTCCAACTCAAGTTCCAGTGTATCAAAGTTCCGTTTGGGGTGTGTCAATACAAAGCGGAAATCAAATATTTTTACTACATGCCTATTAAAAAAATAAAAATACTTATCTAACTTTAAGTTAGCAAGAACTCAAACGACGGCTGAAAGGAAAAAAAGGTTAATCAATGCCAAGTTAATTCTAAGTTAAAGAAAAACCTTAATTTTAACTAAACTTAATAACTTTGTTTAGCTTGCCAACAAAATTTGATATACTTAAGAGGGAACAAGAGAAAAAATTTCAAGTTGCATAGGTTTCCACTTACCAAATTTGTAGAGGTAAAGCCAGGTTAAGCCAGGTTTGTAGAGCCAGGTTAAGTCAAAGTGTACTAAAAGGCATACATATTTCTGGTTTAAGTCGTAGCTAGTTGAGTTTTAGCCGTTCAGATAGCCATGCACTCTCAAGTTTAACTCAAAGAATTCTTAAATTTAACTCTGAAGAGACGAAGAGTCTTAGTTTCTGAGCTTAACCAGAGTAAGCCGCAGATTTCTTATGCCGTATTTGGGTGTATTCTGAACAAACTTTGTTTGAACCAAAAGAGATCAAAAATGGTTTTAACCCCAGTTTTGTAACCAAGTCTGTTTCTATTGACCACGCTGGTCTCCGCAATTAAATCCTACACTTACGAAATATTCGAATTGAACATTCCATCTTGGGTGTCCTGAAAACCTACATGTTCTCTCGGCATAAATAATGCACATAAACTAACAACATGTGATTCTCCTTCTCCTTCCAACTGCTGTCCCTAACACTTAGACAATTGCTTCCTAAAGTCATGGAATTTTCGATAAGCCGTCAGTTCATGAAATACCTCCAAACACGGAAGCTTCTAAATGAGCGACAGCGCTTCCATCAAAACTCTGTACACGTGGATCCACACGACTCTTATTGAATGGATAAGAAATTGCCTTTCAAAACGCTCCATCCGATTGGTTTTAGGCGGTTTCAAATCTGATATCCATTCTATAAATGCTGGTGTGCTCCAGAGGAAACTGTTCTTACTTCAACACTCTGCTTAGTTTTCTTTAATGACCTTCTTTCCGCCAAATCTTACCCGCTGAACTCATTTGCAAATTATAGCTCCTAAAGTTTTTCATACTCGTTTCCTGTAAGTCTGCATGTAAGGGTTCTGTTTCGTCAGTTTGAATTGATCGCTGGAAGTTCGAGCAAGGCTTTTTATTTTAGCTCTATCCGCTGTCCAGGATTGACAGAGACTCAGGATATTAAATCTGATTGAGAAGAATCTGGGGGAAGAATTTTTTGGAGCAATGCTGTTCAGGAGTATTGAGCCAGACTTCGTTGGATTTTTGAAGAGTTTTTTACTGACTCCATAGATTGGTTGGGGCCCCTATAAAGGGTGTAGCTGCACCGACTAAACCTGAAGCTAGAAAGTCTGCTCATTCCTTGCCGTTAAAGCTACTATGGTCTGAATCCAGTGACGGATAATTACTTACTAGAAAATATATAAAATGCAGAAGTCTATGTATCATGGTAAAATTTTACCCCGACTTCGAAGGTAATCTTTTCATAAATCGAGATGGATCGTCCAGGGTTGCGATCTTCATCGAATACCAATAGGGAAAGGGAAAGGTCATGGAACCCATTTTTATTTTTCATTATGATTCAAAAAATAAAAAAAGATTTTTGATATTAAAAAGTGAAAAAATACAACAATTTACAATTATACAAAGAAATTTAATTTCCTTTGGCTTTGCCATAGGGGCCGCTCCCCAATATATGCAACGGTACGTTCGATTAGCTTTTTAATTAAAGATTTTTGCGTAGGATAATACATAAAACTTATTTGAAAGCAGAAAATGGAAATCATATGAGAAAATCTATGGAAAAAAAAATTGAAGGGTAATATGGCGCCTGTGGTGGATTATATGGCACTTTACTTTTTTTGTGCGATTATTTTTGCAACACATGTTCCAAGCATTATATTTGTAAGTATACCCCATCCCATTGGATAGGAGGTATATTAAGTTTGGTTCATAGTTTGTAACACAGAGAAATAATCACCGTAGACCCCCAAGAAATAAAGGGCATATGATCAAGACCGAATTGTAAGTCGAATGAGCCATGTCCGTCCGTCTGCCGGTAGTTTTTAGGCCTTAGATTTTGAGCTAGGAACTTCAAACTTGATATCTGTTCTTTCTAGTTCCCGAAGCTGTACAAGTGTAAAATTTTTGGAAATCCGCCCACTGACACGCCCACTTTACTTATTAGCATGGAAAATCAAGGTTGTCGTAGGAAGCTGAAATTTGGTATGCGATATCCTCGCTAAGTGTATTGTGATTGGCATTTTAAAAAAAAGCGAAAACCGCCCCCTTTTAGGAGTGGTCATATTTAATATGCGTTTTAATAAACGATTTTTTTTATATACAGTTTTTTTTTTTTTTTTGAATACTAGGGTGGACGGAGGCTAAAACTCCAAAATCTTTCAAAGATACCAATACGCCCACTATAGTAGGTATATAATACCGAAGTAGCCGATATTGGTTATGCCCGATTTCCACGTGCCAAAAACCCACCCATGTATGAGAGACACTATGAAACTGCCAGAACGCACTTCATAGTAGTAAATTTTCGCTCTCTCATAATACTTCTTGAGCCGTTCATTCATGCGGCTACTAAGCCGTTTATTCATGCGGCTTCACCCTACGTCGCTAGATCGAAGGGTCTTGTTCTTTGTAGTCGTCGCTCGTTGTTTACATCGTTAAGAGTCTCGTTTAGAGTACGGATCATTTCATTGTTGCAATGAACATGAAGGCGAGCATTTAGCTTTCGAGCAAAGTTTGTTACTTCTTCGCTCACGGTAGCTATTCCTAAATCTCTGTGAATATCACTATTCCTAATATACCATGGAGCATTCACAATTGCTCTTAGTGTCGTATTTTGGAAAGTCTGCAACATGGACATGTTGCTCGGCTTGGTACAACCCCAAAATTATGTACCGTATGTCCAGGACGGCTTTAACACCTGCCTGTACAAGAGCAGTTTGTTATATACGCTTAATTTTGAAAATCTTCCGATAAGCCAATACATTTCCCTGAGCCTAATCTCGAGCTCGTCACGCTTCTTCTTTACGTGAGGTTTCCACCTTAGTTTAGCGTCCAGTGTCATCCCTAGATACTTCGCTTCATTTGCATAAGGTATTTGTGCAGAATTTATGAACAGAGGTGAATTGTAAGTGAAATTCACATGCGTAGACTTGTTCTCGTTAAGAGTGATTCGCCAAGTCTTCGTCCAGACACAAATTCTGTCCAATGCTCGTTGGAGGTTTCTCGTTGATGACTCGACCGATTCACCTGTTGCCAGGATGGCCGCATCGTTCGCAAATGTGGCCACGTCAGTCTCGTCATTTAGAGGTATGTCTCTTGTGTAGAGCAGGAACAGGGTCGGACCGAGGACACTTCCCTGGGGTACGCCAGCCCGAATTTGCTTGAAACTCGAGTATTCACTACTACACCTAACACGAAAGAGTCTGCTTTCAAGATAATTTTCCAATATATTAAACATGTCTTCCGGCAAATTTTGCCGTAGCTTATATTTCAAGCCTTCGTGCCATACCATACGTCAGCCAACGGCGGACCGTCGAAAGGCTTGAATGTTTCTTCTAAATGTTCAGCAAACAAATTCGCTTTCTCTTTGTCTTCTCTTGCCCATTCGCCGTTAGCTTTTTTTATTGGTGCCGAGTAATAAGTAGTAATAAAGTAATATAATCCTATAGGTTTCTTGATAGACTTAACTGCTTTCCACAGCGAGTAGTTTGAGCTCCTATCCGCCGACAAGCCTTCAAGGTATTCAGTGGTCTCACGATTTTTAAGATCTTGCAACATTCCTTTCAGTTTGTTAGAGAGGTGGTTCAAGAGGGTTTTGTCTGGGGGAGCTCTCGTGCCTTGCCATTTCCTACGCGCTCTTCTCTTTTCACGAATCAATTCTTCGATTTCAAGCGGATATGTTTTACGTACATGCCCGTCGGTGCTAACTGCGTTCTTTTGGGACGAATTGTTGTTCCAAGCAGCGCTCTGAATTGCTTCAATGAATTTGTCAACTTCGGTTTCTAACTCGAAAGGAGTTTTCAATGGCACATTCAAGCCAACACCCTCCTTACAGTCCTTTCTGAAGGCGTCCCAGTTCATGTTTTTGCTAGCTAATCTAGAAGCTCTTTCTATTTTCGCCAGTCTTCCACCCATCTTCAAGATTACTCCTGAGTGGTCTGAGCAAAGATCATAATACTCTTCAATTCGCGTAAGGTATTTGGGGTACCCTTTAGCGATGAAAAAATCGACAAGGTCAGGATTTTTATTCCTATCGGTTGGCCAATATGTTGGCTTACCCGTGGAGAAAAAGTCCACCCCACGCTTCATACTATTTTTGTACAGTAATCTGCCTCTTGTTGAATTGCATCGTGAGCCCCAAAAAGTATGCTTCGCGTTAAAGTCACCCCCAATGATAAAATTGGACCCAATGAAGTCATACATACGATCAAGATCGTCTTCCACCAGTCTATATCCTGGCGGGAAATAACAAGATGCAATGTTATAATCTAAGCAGTCAATTTTTACAGAAACTGAACTGATCTGCATAGAGTCTAGCTCAACTTCTGTGTTCTTAATGTAGAGGGAGGATCCTCCTCTCGAATTTTGCGAAGGGTGATGTGCGTGATAGTCATTGTAACCTTTAAGTTTGGGTGTAGACCGGTTTTTAAGGTAAGTTTCCGTAATCGTGCAAATATCAATATTGTTTTTCCGTAGAAATACTTCTAGTATTTAATAAACTTAAATAACTGTTCTCTTGTAGTTTTTTCGAGGCTTAAACTCGAGCTTGCTCACTTTGTCAAATATAACTTTGTTGATTTTAGTCTGATCCTCAAGTTTCTCCAAGATTACAGCGAGGATCTGAGACACTGCATCTGTTGTGGGCGATCTTGCCTTGTTTTCGTTTGCCGCAACCTGTGCGCATTTTAGAGCTTGGTCAATTGGGATCGGGTATCCAACGATTCGCCTAGGCGTATTGTAACCCTCCCACTAGTTCAATATTAGTATATGAAGCTTCAGTCTTTTTTTAAACAAATATTTTGGCACATACTCTATGCATGCGAATCATATGTTTCCGCCTTCTTTTATGGGCGTTGCTAGTAGAAAAGCGTTAAAAATGTTAATGATAGGTCTATATAAATAAATTTATAAATAGAGTGGCGCAACAGCTCGAGATGAGCCAGGGCCAACTTCTCAACAATGTATGCTGTGTGTGTTAATTTCTTTACAATAAAGACCAACAATTTTTTGCCGAATTTCACGTTTGAAAAAGAACGAGTCTTTTTTTCAGGAGTAGGATTCGAAACCAGACCTCCGGCTTAGTAAGCACACACACTAACCACTACGCCACGGCATCCCACCTCAGCTCTATAGCTGCTAGGAAAACTATTTTTTATTCCGCTCATTTTTTGGAGCGGGCGTGATGATTTTGTATTTTTATGTTTAGAAATCAAACACAAAAAAAACATGGTTAACTCTTTTTTTACTTCCAACAAACACCAGGAGGAACGTATTTCCAATACACGTAGAAGGAACCACGAAAAAAAGTGTTTTGTTTGAAGCACGCTGACGTTTGTTTTGCACTGTTATAAATGCAATAATGTTTTTGAGAGCTGCATCCGTGGAGGATCTCCGTATGACGAAATGATATGTTGATCTATTTGTTTTAAAAATAAGTCGTTGAGTGCAAGTTAATGAAAGGGTGACATATTCCCCAAGGTGCCATATTACTCGACTAGTCTAAGATGGCGAAAGGATTTTTGGTAGTTTTGGTAGTTTTCCCAAGACCCATAAATTAGATGCTTGTCAGTTAGCAAAATGTTTAAGGATAAGGTAGCCAATGTCACCTCTATCCTATACGCACTGCTGTCAAAAGCGTTCAAACTGATTAAACAAAAGCCCGCCAAAAATAAAATCCCCTTGGACATGAGTATCTCTATACACCTTTCGTTTGAACTCTATTGACACTGATTACTCCATAAACCCCACCTAGCGTCGTTGTCTGTTACGTAACACAGCGAACCCGTATGTTCTACATTCAAAATGTATCTACAGAAAGAGTATGTGTCAACAAACCGTCTGGAAAAATGCCTTAAGTAAGTGCTCATTCCGTTGGATTTATCGTTTGTTTGTTTTATTTAATTTATTGTTAAAATGATTCATTTGGCTCAGATAGATAAAGGTTTGCCTTTGCCTTTGCTGTGTTGTTGTCTTTTTGTCGCTGAATTCCCAGAAGGTACTGACTGACTGGAGGAGTATATAATATCTTTCTCAGTCCAGTATCGCGCAATAAATCAGTTTCAGCTTATTTTCGCTGATTCCTTGTTAAGAAATTCAGTCAGTTTCTTTACCTTTGGTTCGGGGACGGAGAGTCGTATTGTGTTGGCAATAGGTATGGAAGCCTGACTTTTAATGGTGCTCCTTTTGTGAATCAAACATGATTAGGCAATTAATTAACGGGAAGGCTGTGTTTTTTTTACAATTTGATTTGCGACCATACTCGCCGAATAATGATGTTCCTCGCTAATTGGAACAAAACCGAGGCTGAATCGAACGTTCTCCCACCTTTATTGGACTCAATGGAATGCGGGGTTGGGTTGAGTTCAATGAAACCCCTATACACAATAGAATCGATTCGAGAAAGAGAAAGTCGCATTCTTAAGCTCGATCTGATAAGATACCTATGTGTCATTGTATCTAGAACTAACACGACAATGTGACAAGTATCTAATCTCGTATGCCCTAAATCAGGCAAAGGGAGGCGAGGAAAAAAGGTGCAATCCGAGCTCAGACAACACATAAAGAAACGTTGACAATGCTGTAATGCACGGAGACGCTCTGTCTGGCCAAGCGGATTGTTAAAGGCTACCAGCTTACGCAGGCAACAACGATGAGAGGCTGGGCTGATGATGCCTTTGAGGAAGTCGAGGCCTGGTTTTTGGTACGAAGAAATATGACTGTACTACCTACCTACTTGGCCTGACCATGATGGGAACCACACAATGGAGTCATTTGGTGCGCGATTAGAGTTAAATATTTTTCTTAGTACTTAGATGGAAGATAAATGTTTGTTTAATGAATTCAAGATGTTGATGAATGTGATTTGGGGAATGTGAGTGTTGGAATGTGAGGTTGACATAGGTCAATGCGGTTCCCACATGACACGTCAAGGTAGGGGGAATTTTCATTTGATCACGCTCGGTTTCCTGTGGGAATTTTTTTATAAACTTCTTGTTCTCTAAAAGTTCTAAAAGGGAAGGTGTAGGTACTTTGGTATAATGTATGCAGGTTGTTAATTAGGGATGACTAATCATACGGGAGTCTTAGGCCGCAGTGAACAATGTGATGACGCAGAAGGCTTCTTAGAGCTAACTTTTTAAGAAAGTTGTTGCTAAGTTAAAAGCGTTTAGCATATTGATACTAAATGACTGCTAGACATTGTTTAGTACATGGGACATTAGCTTCCTACGTAAATTGAAGCCTGATTAATCAGTAGCACTCAAATATTTGTTTCATCTCGAAGAGTATTCTCTTTGAGATGAAACAAATTTTAGGAGTCTACCTAAGGCATAGGTATAGACTCGTGACCCGAAACGTCATATTTGAGAAGTGTAATTTTGAAAGATATTTAATCGAAAAAATCAGTTGGGTCGACTTCGATTTCTTTTTCGCGATTCTTGAAACTACTTGTGCATAATACACCATCCAATGCTAATCGAATCTAAATTCTTCCTAGAGTCTTCCTATAGTGCCTCCCTGCAATATTAAACTCAGTCGTTGAAAAAACGTTGGCTAAACATATTTTTTGCAACCTCAAGGCCGTTATATAAATACAGTATTTCAGGATAGGAAAAAGCAGCAAATAAAAATTGTGGCTGCCATTGTGAGTTGCAAGAAAATTCGATCTCATAAGCCTGAGCTTCTTTTGCCACTGTGCAGCACCGCTGCCCATACAACATAAAATTGGTAGCCGTTCGCATTACTGCAATGTGAATGCGCTTTCTGGCATCTTTTCCCCATCGCGATTCCGGGATACTGTGCCTAAGTGCCCAGCCCAGCCCATAGGTATTTCACAATGCAAAAAAAAAAACTCAAAAATAAAAGATAAAAAAAAAAATTATTTTCACATTTTTCTGAACGCAAAGCGCGTCGTTGGTTGTCAAGAAGTTTTAAGCCCAAACTTTTCATACAGATATGAAGGATTTTACTGTTTGCCTTTTGTTTGTCTTTTGTACATGTGACGAGGCAGAGAAAAAAACAGAATCAAAATAAGAACTGAAAACATGTTATTCCGCTCATTTTGTTTATATTTTTAATGAATTTTAGAAATTCCTTACATTGCAACGGATTTATCTTAATCGGTCCCCCTTAAGTCACGCAGTGATGACTTGTAGAATGTGATCGAGGATCATGATCGCGATCATGAGAATTATGATGTTTGTATGATGGCATGGGGTCATACGAAAGTTTGCGCCTTTTTTCGAAGGAAGTGTTCAGCCTCACCGGAAATACCTACCCATTTGAAATTCAAGTTATTTTTGTATGTAAATCTTTGATATTAGCAGCTCAAAACCCGTTTTAAGCCGCGTTGTCACAATAAATAGAAACAGAATTTCATACTTTAGAAACGCGAAAAGCATTCAGCGAATTGAAGTTTCACTTTTTAAAACTAATACTATGTCTCCACCGGCAATTAAAAGAGGATTAGTGGAATGTGGGATACGATTAAAAATAAATCCCAAAGTGGCTCCACCGGACAAATGTAGGATTAATTTGACGTGAACACTCTGCTTCTCTCATTTTGGCTCTCAAAAAAGTGTGACGTTGTCATTTCCCAGGAGCGTAAATCGTTTTTCGCTCCTGGGAATTTTCGCTCTAAAAATCACAATAAAAAACGTCATTGAGACATATCTATCGTACAGGGACAGTTTCAGTTCCCTTTTTTGATTCTCAAACTGTTCAAAAGGTGCAGAAAATAGGTTTGTGAATAGCAGCAAGAAATTTCGGGTTCCTGCTTTTGTTGCAACACCAGCAACTGAAACATAAACAAAAACGGCGCCGTTTTCAGTTCAGTTTCGGTTTCTGTTTCAGTTCCTATTCCTTGTGACAACGCGGCTTCAGTTTCCTTTTTTGATTCTCAAACTGTTGCAAAGGTGCAGAAAATAGGTTTGTGAATAGGGTGGAAGGGATTTATGAGAGGATTTATTTTTAATCGCTTGCCGAGAGGGTTTAAATTTGTATGGAAAATCGCACGATTTGTAGAGGATTTAATAAAGATTTATATAAATCGTGGATTAGTGCCCGGTGGAGACATGGTATAACTTTGTCCCTAGATTGATTTAAAAAAATCTTTTTTATATTTATTTAGTCACGTTAAGTACTAACGCTCCAAGTTTCTAGAAGTTTCTTTATTTTTTATTATTATTTGAATTATTTCAATTAAGGAAAAAAACTTATAATCTTGATGATTAAAAAGACTTATTGCTTTATATAAAATATTGGTTCAGCAAGAAAGAGCGCACATATTTTACATGTCTATTATACAACGTTATTTTTACAAAACATATAATATTAACTTAGTCTGTTATAAGTACATGTTTGTTTATATGAATGCCAATTGCTTCAGCATGGAGATCTTTCTGCAGCTAGTTGTCGCCAAAGGCCTGTGCAGTGTTGAAAGATCATCCGTTGTAGACTCCTAGATATTTTACTGATGATCCTTGGGTAAAATAACTGTGTTGTCTGGCAGTTTAATCCCTATGTTTCTGCACCTTTTTGCGAAGGCACGTCAATTCTTGAAAACGAGACCGCGTATGCGGCAAAGTCGTCAGCGAATAGAGTTGTTTAAGTTACTCGCACGTTCCACAAGAAAATTGGGGCAAGCTTTGATCCTTGTGGAACACCATTAGGTACCTTTATATATTATAATGATGCTGACACTAAGTGACAATTCTTCCTACGATTTCCCATAAGAATAAGGAAGAGCTGTCACGTAATGTCAGCATCGTTTTAATATGTTCGCCTGGCAGCGTTGGAAATAATCATAAAACCAGCCATGTTGTAATTTTGCATTTTTCAATACGAAATTTAATTTTGTATGGCTTTATTATGGCCATATAAAATTATATGGCCATAATAAAGTTATATTGCCATTATTTTGTATGGCCAGCATAAGCAACGATACGTTCGGTTAGCTTTCTAAATTAAAAAAAATTGATTTTGATTTAATTTTTCTCCGATGTTGAGCTGTCAGAGGAAGCAAATTTTCAGAACCTACATTTGAATTAGAGCTTCGCTTTGTAATCCCATTACGTACCATTACGTTAAGGCTGAAGCTACATTAAGTTAGGAAAGATTGTAATCGTACGACTCAACTCGTCAGGCCGAGGCGGAACCAACGCTTCTTTGTGAATCCCGCCTTATGCGTATTTTTACAAGGTTTTATTTTTATTTTAAATCAAACTTTTCCAGAGTAGGCATAAAGGCTTTCAGGATTTACGGGCTTTGTGTCTTGCTTAAAGCCTAATCATAGCTATCATTGATTTGCCGCCATTGAAGGTTTTGTTTTCATGTTTAAAGACGATTGAGCGAACAATGTTGGCTATTATTGGTATCAAAAAAAGCTTATTAGCTGCAGATTTGCTTGCAGATTTTACTTGCTTAAAAAAATATACAAATTACATTAAAACTTTTCTTTAAATTGACTTTTAATATTTCACTGATCACTGAAGCTCACGGATTATTCCAATGATCAGTGAAATATTAAAAGTCAATTTAAATGAAAGTCTTATAAAAACTTTTTATATTTTTTAGGCAAATATATCGGTAGCTTATAATCTTTTTTTTTGATTCCAAATAAAGCCAACGTTTGCTTGCTCAACTGTCTAAAAATGAAAATAAAATTTTCAATGATCGCAAATCAATGGTAGCTAAGCTATGATTAGGCCCTTAAAGATTTTTCAAAACAAACTATTAAAATTTTTCCTCAGTGTTTTTTATACCCCATCCCAAAGGATTGGAGTTTGATTCAAAGTTTGTAACATAGAGAAATCATCACCGTAGACCCCCAATACCTTAAGGGTATATGATCGAAACCGAATTGTTTGTCGAATGAGCCATGTCCGTCCGTCCGTCCGTCCGTCTGTCGGTAGTTTTTAGGCCTTAAATTTTGAGCTTGGAACTTGAAACTTGATATCTGTTCTTCCTAGGTCCCGAAGCAGTACAAGTGTAAAAATTTTGGAAATTCACGCCCACTTTACTTAATAGCATGAAAAATTAAAGTTGTCGCAGGAAGCTAAAATTTGGTGTGCGATATCCGCGCTTAAGTATATTGTGATTGGCATTTAAAAAAAAAGCGAATACCGCCCCCTTGTAGGCGTGGTCATACTTAATATGCTTTTTGGTTGATGGTTGTTATTTGATATATTTGCTTTAAATCCAAAAAACTTGCACCATAAAATGTTCAGATATGTGCGTAAGCTATCAACTCAAGTGAATAAATTTTCACCACGCCCATTTTGGAGGCGTTTTTAAGTATAAACCAATTTTTTTTATATGAAAATGCAGTCAACACGTCTGTACCACTTCTGATAAAAAAAATAAACACAATTCGGAGCTTGACAGTGGTCAATTGGGATGGGGTATCCAACGATTCGCCTAAGGGGATTGTAACCCTCCCACTAGTTCTTATACGCGAGAATTCAAGCCAAATTCTTCTGGTTCAATTTCCAGCTTTGGGAATCCGAAAAAAATTTGGTTCTTTTTCGACTTTTTTGCGAGAGACTGATAAGTCTATCAAAAAAAACTTTGAAAATGAGAAACTTTTGACAATGCTGTCTCAAGACGCAATAAGAAGTGTGTAAAAAACAGTTCCAATGCATTGATGGCAATATTAACACTAAGAAAACCCAGCTGTCAATATTCGACCGCATTCTAGATAGTAAAGGTTAAATTTTATCTTTCTTTTTTTTTAGCAAAGAGTCGAGCTTTTGTTTTACGGTATTGTGAAATCAATACAAAAACATTAGGTGTGTTCCCGTGCCTGTCCTAAACTACAAAATACGACCCAAACCTATCAAAAATAACCAAATCCTGTTCCCTTTCATGGTTTTTGCAAACACGAGAGTTTGAAATTTCGCCTCCCTACGACATTTAGCCCAAGAAATTTCTTTTTTACTCTGCCCAAAGGCAGAATTATGAAAAGTGTCAAAGCGGCGGCAATTGAGTTGGACAACAGCAGATGACATTTAAATGGACACTTAGGTGTTAGCTATAGCGACTCGTGAAATTTGTACTTTTGAACAACTTTTGCTGTTTCTATACTTTGAATCCTTTTAATGTGAATTTTGACTAAAAAGTTTGGCTAAAGTGGAACGTGATATCTGTATCTTTATGTATAGCCAGGCTGCCATCAAATCCCTGACATCGATCTCTATAAACTCTAAATTAGTTATTAACTGTCGCACAATGATTTATCCGAACAGTTTCACATCTGCCTGTGCTGGGTGCCAGGTCAAAGACACATCATGGGAAACTGTGAGGCTGATAAACTCGCTAAGTACGCCACTAGACTGCCTGAAGATGAAATCTCCTGCAATATAGGTATTCCTCTAGCTACCTTCAAATTACAGCTCAAAAATCACAGCATACAAGAAACTAACGCCAAATGGAGGACAGGCACCACTTGTTTAACCTCCAAGCAAATCCTGCCCTGCCTCGATCCAAAAAGATCAGATATCTTGATCTCCTTAAAGAGATCCAAAATTAGCACTGCAGTGGGAATTATCACCGGACACTGCCTAATAGGTCTTCACGCAAAAAGACTAGGTCTATTCTCAAATGACTTCTATAGAAGCTGCCTAGATGAGGAAGAGGAAGAAAGTGTACAACACCTTCTCTGTTGCTGCCCGGCACTCGCGTCGTACAGGAAATCCATACTAGGCTCCTACTTCTACGACTGTCATAGAATTGTAAGGGAACAGAATTCACGCCAGCCTACTCCCTTGGTAATATACCCACGTGGCGGTACAATGGGCCTACTTTTAGGCCTAAGTGCATGTAAAAAGTCACTTTCCTACCTACCTACCTAATGTGAAGTTTCGAATTTTAAAAAATGTTTTTATCAACTTTAAACATAAAAAACCCAAAGTCAGTGAATATTATGCTGCAGACAATAATCCAAATATTTCAAGTACCTACTGCTTAATGAATGCATGTTTTATCAATCGCTATAACTTTTCCTTAACATTGGCTTTGACGTTTAAAATGTGGGCAGTTTTTGGTGCACAAAGCGTTTCCTTACTTTTGGTCAGTTTTTCCTCTCACTGAGAAATTTTTACCCCCACTCCTTCAAATAAGGAAACCTGACCAAAATGGTACAGAAAGTAAGGGAACACACCTATTATAACTCCCTAATCAGTGCTTAACATAAATTTATTTCATACTATTACATTTTGTCAATGCAATGATAAAAAAATCTATATCAATATGAGGTGCCTGCCATGCCACTGCACTTACTGTTCTAAACTTAAAAAAACATAAATTAGAGCGTCTTTATAGACGCAAGTATACCTACGTGTATTCTTAAAAAAAAAAAACAAGTGGGAAAGTGCAACAGTGGGTATGCAAAAGCTTCAATCCATCTACGACGGATTGCAAAATACCCGACCATACCAAAAAGAAAACTGCCACGCCTCCAAAAAGTGGGCGGGATATAAAAATATAACTGTTGAATGCTTTATACTAGGTGGTTGCATACATTTCGGCCTAAAACTCCGCCTTTTTAACTAAAAAAATCACCTTTTTAACGCCACACCCACAAAAGTGGGCGGAGACACATACAATATATACATAAAAGTTAGAAAATGCTAATATCTACAGCTTTTGTCATATAATTTTTTGTCAAATTTCATATGTATTTATTGAAAAACAGTCATTTTAAGCTAAAATCCCTTAAAAAGTGGGCGTGGCCAATAAAAAAGCTAACAATTTTTGGCAAACTTAAAGACAATTATAAGGCAATGTTACGTACCAAAAATGGATGCGCTAGCACCATTGTAACATAGCAAAAATTTGCAAAATGTATTTTTTTAAATTAGAGATGGTCGCACATACAGGCCTGTAGTAGGCGTGTCTGTGGGCGGATTCAGCTGTTTTTCAAAGTTGATCTGAAAGACTGAACTTCCAACCAACCCACAAAATTTCAGCTCTCTGCCTTAAAATTTAAGGTCTAAAAGTTGTTTACATACGGACGGACGGACATGGCTTAATCGATTCTCCTGTCGGTCCCATTCTTATCTCTAAAAGGTCTTAGGGGTCTACGGTGATTATTTCACTGCGTTACAAACTATACATCAAACTTAATATACCCTGGGTCGGGTATAAATATACAAGACCTCAGGCTCTTGCGATGACACATTGGCAATCTGAATAACAATGTCAATAAAAGTCCTTAACAGCGCCCATCGGAAATGGTTAAAGCATTTTAAGTTCTTGGAAGTTTTTGCAAAGCCGCCTCGTTTTAAACCTTGGTGAGCCGAAAGCCTGTGCCTATAAGAAATGTAGGTGGTTAATGTACTTCTTTGTCTATACCAAAAACGTGTTATCTTAAATCGTACACACTCTTTCTAAGCTCAAAAAAAAAAACTACCATTTTGGTTGAGGAAATGCCAGAACATAGGAATCACCCACCATATCTTCCACACTCTACCAGAACCCGTGGTGAAGCCAAGTGATAAAGCCACCTAATCAATGGGCAAACAGAAGAAATATTTCGTCGTGTGGTCATTTGTGATTGTGACTGACCCGAGTGGTATGGTTTAGTGGGTTGTTCGAGGGCTTTGTGGGCTCTTTGTGTGCCCAACAGAGGCGCGATCGGATTGTTTGCCACTGAACCTCGTCGTCGTGTCGATCGGTTTTGGAGCAATCGACGTCGTCGTTGACTGCATGATGCGGTGCGGTGCGTGGTGCGGGTGAGTGTGTCGCTCAGGAATGCGATCAGGCCAGGCATGTGTGTCTATAAATTTGAATGAATATTTGAATAACAAATTGGACATTACCTATGCGGTTTCTTATTTTTGTGCTGGTTTTGTGGTATACAAATTGTTGGTGGATATATGTATACCTATCAAACACCTATGCATGATGGTAAATTTTTGGGCGGCTTATTGTAGAAATGTACTGTTAATGACTCGATAGATAATACAAAGTTATTGTGGCTTTAAATGAAACCAGGTGCCCTTGACTCATTCAGTTTGGAATCTGTCTAGGTAGGTAGTTCTATTTTTAGTGTCATTTGAAATTTTAAACGAGCTTAGAATTCACGCTTTAGATAAGAGGAAATGTTCAACCGTATGGGTACCTACTTAGGTGTACCGGGAAAAAGTTTATATTAATCAGATATAATCCGAATTTTACGTAAGTATTCCGTGATAACGGTGTGCACAACATGCTTTTTAACAAAAGATATGCAATCTCGGTAGAAAACATACATAGGCATGCGACGAATGCATCGTAAGAGTGGACTTCATGATGGCACTCGAAGTTGTCTTAGACCTTCGATTGCAAGTGTTAAGGTATTGAACCGTGGTGATCCCTATGGCCTATGGTATGCGA
Organism: Neoascia interrupta; assembly: GCA_947623515.1. Classification (NCBI taxonomy): domain Eukaryota; kingdom Metazoa; phylum Arthropoda; class Insecta; order Diptera; family Syrphidae; genus Neoascia; species Neoascia interrupta. Next base: position 199,252,160 of record OX392462.1, read on the forward strand.
AAACGACAACGCTGTTAATCTTCGGACGGTAATGATGAAATTCTTCGGTCCTCTTCAGAAAGAGTATAATTTGGACACGCGGAGGGTAATCCTGGGAACCATCGATTTTATCTTGTCAAGCCAGATAATGAAAAGCACTTCCAAAACTACATCGTGGGAAAACTACATCTTGCGAAACCCAAGAACAACATTGTACCGAAAAATTTGTTGAACCCAAACAAGCACATCGTCCAGCGGACACAAGGCGATTTGATTGGATGATGCACACCTATTGCAGCCATGGCGTCAATAACTGGTAGTGAATCTGCGAGTCCTGCCTCTCCATAAAAAGTAGCCCATTTTATGTAAGACTATACACGGAAACTGTGAGCTTTAATAAATAGCAGCATAACAGAGCGGAAAATCTCATTAGATGGAAACTTTGACTGAACGCACTAAGTACATCACCGCATAGACACGGGAGATGCAAGACTTGCCAACCTGCTTGACGAATTCCACTGGGCGAAACAGGCGGAGGTCGACGCGATGATATCCACCATGAAGAAAAAAGGTTTAAAAAAGTCTTCGAATAGGTCTTTTCCTGGATTAGGTAACACCTTAGACAAACTCGCTTGAGCCTAATAGTTTCCCACCCTTACCTGAAAAGGGATCAGAGCCTAGTCACTTTAGGATCCGATATGCAAATGAAGTGCACCCCTCAAAGAATCTATACTATTATATAATGGTAGTCATATTTATATACCCATAATGAATTTTTCCAAAACCCGGCTTTTCGGAATTCTGACACCATCCACCCTTAAAAAAAGCTATTTTTTTAGCTCAGTATTTTAAAATATTGGAACGTAGAAAAAATCATTACGTTAAGGAGGATTTTTCTTACTTACTTTCGATATTTTCCCTCCTCAACACGCCCGCATAGTCCTAGCCCTGCTTTAAACTATACAAGTAAAATCTTTTTACTTTTCGTACCCAATACTCCTGATTCATAGGTTAAGTTTATTATTATGTTATAATTGTTAATTGTTAAAACGCTGGTATTGAACAGGGCATTATAGACTGGGTTGGCAACATGCTTGCAAGTAGGAAAATTAACTGTTCGATTGGGAAAAGCGCGGTTAGAATGTCTGTTACCAGGGGAACACCTCAAGGTGGAGAATTATCTCCGCTCCTGTGGGTGCTGGTTATCAAAAACATTCTAAGAAACCTGAGTGCTATGGGTATCAGTGCCACGGCATACGCAGATGACCAAAAGCTGTGGTCTCAGTGTTAACCCTTTAAAAACGGAATTGGTTCTCTTAACTAGGAAGTACAAGATACCGCAATTCAAACTCCCTAAGTTAAATGGAGTGGAATTATCCCTTTTGGGTAGCGCGAAGTATCTGGGTATAATCCTCGACAAAAGACTGATTTGGAATCTTAATGTAGGGGAAAGAATTAAGAAGGCTTATAATGCTCTCTTTATCTACAGGAGAACGGTAGGAAAAACTTGGGGCTTAAAACCTGCCATGGTTTACTGGTTGTATATTGTGGTCTTATTGTGGTGGTAAGACCTGTACTTACTTACGTTGCCTTGGTTTGGTGGAAAGCAACAAACAAAACAAGTGGGAAAGTGCAACAGTGGGTATGCAAAAGCTTCAATTCATCTACAACGGATTGCAAAATACCCGACCATACCAAAATGAAAACGCCTCCAAAAAGTGGGCGGGATATAAAAATATAACTGTTGAATGCTTTATACTAGGTGGTTGCATACATTTTGGCCAAAAACTCCACCTTTTTAACTAAAAAAATCACTTTCTTAACGCCACGCCCACAAAAGTGGCTTAGCTTTTGTCATATAATTTTTTGTCAAATTTCATATATATTTATTGAAAAACAGTAGGTTTAAGCTAAAATCCCTTAAAAAGTGGGCGTGGTCAATGAAAAAGCTAAAATTTTTCGGCTACCTTAAAGGCAATTATAAGGCAATGTTACGTACCAAAAATGGATGCGCTAGCGCCATTGTAACATAGCTAAAATTTGCAAAATGTATTTTCTTAAATTAGAGATGGTCGCACATACAGGCCTGTAGTGGGCGTGTCTGTTGGCGGATTCAGCTTATTTTCAAACTTGATCTGAAGGACTAGACTTCCAACCAATCCACAAAATTTCAGCTCTCTACCTTAAAATTTAAGGCCTAAGAGTTGTTTACATACGGACGGACGGACGGACAGACATGGCTTAATCGATTCTCCTGTAGGTCCCATTCATATCTCTAAAAGGTCTTAGGAGTCTACGGTGATTATTTCACTGCGTCACAAACTATACATCAAACTTAATATACCCTGGGTCGGGTATAAAAATTGTTACGGAAAACTATCAGCGGTTCAAAGAACGGCCTGTATAGCCATCACAGGTGCGCTCCGTACTACACCCTCGGAGGCTCTGAACACTCTACTGCACCTTACACCGCTTGATCTACATATAAAAAAACTCGCTGGCAATAGTGCGTTGCGCCTCACTAATTCAAATCATTTTAAGAGCAGTAGCTGCGGGCACGGCACGATCCTGACGGAGCTACTGCCAGGCAATCCAACACTAACGGATGAAATCCCCTTCCGGATGGACTTCGACATACCATATGATGTTATCTATCCAGTGAGGGAAGACTGGGAAAATAATGCAATTATCAGGCCTAACGAAATTGCAATATTTACAGATGGCTCGAAAACAGGGGAAGGAACAGGCTCCGACATCTTCTCAAAAGACCCGGAACTTAAAACTTACCTTAAAACTACCGGATACAAGCAGTGTCTTTCAATCAGAGGTTCTGGCTGTACTTAGGGCGGCCGAGTTTTTGGAGATGAGATCGATATCTGGAAGTGATATCGCCATTAACATCGACAGCCAGGCTACGCTCAAGGCGATGGAATCGGGCAACATCAAATCTGATTTAGTCAGGGGTTGTCGTACAATGTTCAAAGCATTGTGCAGTCAGAACCGAGTGAGACTGTGCTGGGTGCCAGGACACTGCGGTATAGAGGGAAATGAACAAGCTGATGACGAGCTTGCAAGAAGAGGAGGGCTCCTCGAAAGTAGTGTGGTTTTTAACATCAAACTACCCCCCTGCGTAGTAAGAGGCACTATTAAGGAGAAAATTATTATGACTGCTAAACAAAGGTGGTCCAGTCTGAATGGACATAGGGTATCTAAGGCTCTCTGGCCACGTTTTAACCGGAAAGGATCAAACGGACTATTAAAAATGAGCAGGGCCAAGCTTAGGGCTTTAGTGGGAATTCTGACAGGTCACTGTCTCCTGCGGAAACACGCGAAGAGGCTCAGGCTTTCTGATACGGATATTTTGGGAAGTTCTGACAAGAATTTTTCTGGCATATTCTGACAAGAAACTTTTGGCATTAACCACGTTAATAACCATTTTTAATGAGTACAATACTAGACTCACCCCGAACGTTTCGCTCAAGTTGCATTGAGCGTGGTTCGCAACAATGCAACTTGAGCGAAACGTTCGGGGTGTGTCTAGTATTGTACTCATTAAAAATAGTTATTAACGCGGCTAATCCGAAAAGTTTCTTGTCATGTCAATTAACAACCGCAAAAGCCTTAAAACGGATATTTGTCGCTTCTTCTGCGATATCCAAGCGGTTGAGGATATGACACACATACTGTGTGAGTGCGAGGCAATTTCACGTAGCTAAGCGTAGAAAATTTCAAGGGAATATTTCTTTGAAAGTTTAGAGGAAATAGACGGGACAAACCTTAGGGGCCTTTTGTGCTATTACAGGGAAATTGGATGTTTCATCAGAGAGAATGTTAAGGCTGTTATGCCTTTTGAATTGTTAAATTCAACTGGTTCCCAAGGGATCGCGATGTGCCCTGTTTGGTGCCTAGTGTTTGTGTGGCCTTTTTTATCACACCCCTGTTTAACCCAACCTAACCTGTGTTAATTTAGTGTTAATTTAGTTTTAATTATGTTAATTCATCAAAAACCATCCATGTTTTGTTTATGTATAACATTAAGAACTAAATAAGTTGATAAATCTTAATGTACAAACCATTATAATTAAAAAAATAAATGAAATGAAATTTATGTTTTGCTCATATTACGAAGTCTTTGGTTCCAGAACCCTTCCACTTAGTTGAGGAGATGCCAGTTGCATCGAGCTGATACCTTTTGGCCTCTTCAACCAGTTCAAGTTCCTTCCTCGTTAGTGACGAGACATTCCACGTGCCAATTTTGAGTTGGTGCCGTTGTCGATTTGTAGAGTTTCCAACTTAGCCCTCATTTTGACTTGGCGCTGTCCCCCTCCGCCCCCCGTAATGGATAGCAGCACCATTGACGGGCCGCTCGTAACTTCTTCGGGTTAAACCCGGTCGGATGCCGAGCGGTACCTTCCGACCACGAAGCGCTCGCATGCTGACACCCCTCAGGCCTAGCTCCAAAGGGTGCCCTGGATTACCAGGATCAGCAAATATCCGAGGCTGTTTTCGTTTTCTTTTCATGGTTGGGGGGGGGGGAGGGGTTCAATTTAGACCTTGCTGCCAGGTTTAAATTCGGCCGATCCTAACCCGGACAACAGACGCCGACCAGGAAGCCGCTCGGTCCGAAACAGACGCTCCTGGATTTCTGTTATTTGAAGTTCAGCCGTCCCTCTGGGATTAGACGCTGACCAACAAGTCGCACAATATATAACAGGCGCTACTGGATTTTATTTAAACCTTCGGGTTCATCTTTTTCAGCTATAACTTTACTGCCAAGGGTGGCCCCACAAAGAGTTTATACTCCTGGACAGCATCACTTATGCCTGAAGATTACTTCCTCCAGTGGATTTCAGTCGGCTCTTACGACAGGCATACCTTACATCAAGGCTATTCTTAAACCCGACCTTGCAGGGCTGATGAAATCTTGCCAGAAATGCTCAAGGCAATGGGTGAAGAGGGTGTTAAATGGCTAACACGTGTCATTAAGGTAACCTTGGATAGCCGGCCGGAACGCGTTTCAGAGCTGTTATCGAGCCTTTGTTACGGGAAGAACAGTGCGGCTTTCGGCCTGGCAGAGGCACAACCGACCAGCTTTTTACTCTGAAGGTTATTCTTGAGAAGGCCTGGGAATATGCCAAACCGGTCTATGCGTCTTTTGTAGATCTGGAAAAGGCGTATGACCGAGTCCCTCGGGATACACTGTGGAGAGTTTTGCAGGAATATGCGCTGAGTGGGCCTCTTCTGAGAGCCATCCAGTCTTTGTATGGAAACTGCAGAAGCTGTGTACGGATAAATGGCGTCAAATCCCGTCCTTTTGATGTGCGCGTTGGACCTCGCCAGGGCTGTGTTCTGTCACCGCTCCTTTTCATAGCATATATGGACTGGATGGTGAAGCGCAGTCTTGGCGAGCAATGTTTCGAATTGGCTGGCACCAGGGTGAGCCATCTGCTTTTGGCAGATGATTTGGCCATCCTTGCATCATCCAAAGAGGAACTTCAACGAGCACTGGATAGGTTTGCAGCCGTCTGTGGTGATGCTGGGGTGAAAGTAAACGTGAACAAATCGGAAGTGATGGTTGTTTCCCGAACTTCTGTGCAGTGTACTCTGCACATAAATGGAGTTCCATTAAAACAGGTGGAGAAGTTGAAGTATCTCGGGGTCTTTTTCACGAAAGATGGGAGAAGTGATACTGAATTGTCCTGTAGAATTGGCCAAGCTGGAGCAATAGTAAAGGAACTGCGCCGGCCGGTCATCAGGAAAGCTGAGCTTGGAGTGAAAGCAAAGATTTCAGTTTTTTATTCAGTGTTCGTTCCGACCCTCATCTATGGTCATGAAATTTGGGTAATGGCCGAAAGAATAAGATCGCGGGTACAAGCTGCCGAAATGAGATTCCTGAGGTGCCTTGTTGGTGTTGCTCTAAGGGACAGAGTGAGGAACGTCAGTATTCGTAGGAATTTTAATGTTGAGCAGCTACTTTTCCGACTTGAGCGATCGATTCTTCGATGGTTTGGACACGTTATTCACATGCCCCCTGACAGACTTCCTAGACAGGTCATGCTAGCCGAGATGCGAGCACGTCGCCCCCCTGGTAGGCCAAGAAACAGGTGGTGGGATCAGGTAAAGAACCTCTCTGAGTCCCGCCTGGGGATTGTGCCGGAGTCTCTTGAGTTGGTGGCGGAGGATCGAGAAAGATGGAAGGACCATTTAGCCACCCTCGCTCCGCGATCTTTTAAAGGATAAGCGGCATTCGAAAGTGATGATGATGATGATGCTCATATTACGAGTTTTTCTGAAGAGCCAAAACAGCAAATTTTCATAAAAGCCCACGATCGTAAACCATGTTTTAGACGAGTTAATGATTCACATTAACACATCTTCTTCTAATAAGCTTCTTCTTTTAAAATACAAAAGATCTTTTTTGCGCAAATTGTAAACTTTTAACAAAAAAAAAAAATAATACTATTTTCGATTTTTCTTGGAATTCAGCCAAGAAAGGTCTAACTGTTGCCAAAACTAACGAAAAATTGACAATTTTTGAGTAAAATTAATAAATCGCATTTGAACGATACAAGGGACGGTCTACCAACTTTATTTTTATTTTTTATTTGTTATAAGCATAAAGAGATGCCAAGTGTTAAGTTGCAGCTTTTCACGACGTCTTACAGCTTTAATAGCACTGGAGGTAGTTACATATTGAGACCGGTTGTGGCCGATTTGAAAAATGTTTAACTCTCTTCGGATGACGGAGAACTTACGTACAAAGTTTCAGCTTTCTAGCTCAAGGCCTAAAAATTGCTGACATACGGATGGACGGACATACGGACAGAGCTCGTTTGGCTCAGCATTTGGTCTCGATCATATGCCCTCAATGACTTGGCGGTTCTATCGTCATTATTTTTCTATGTTACATTAATATACTCCATTCCTGTGGAATAAGGTAGGTATAAAAATATTTCCGTTACAATCTTTTCTTTTTTAACTGACGAAACCCTTTACACTTTAAACTGTTATGGGGTACATTTGCCAGCCTAATTTATTTGTGTCTCGTTCTATCACTTCGATTTCTTAACAGCCTATCCAAGATTTAGGTACAAGTTGTTAGGTACAAAACGCTTAAAAAATTTACCTAAATAGCGCTGGAAGAGGTACCCATATTGGGGTAAGAAATTATTCTCCGAATTCTCTATAAAAAAAAGTGTCAGCTTTAATTGTCGATAATTTTTCTATACCGAAATACCTACCTACTCATACGCTGGTTTTGAAAATGGTATTTTGAAAATTTACTAAAATGGAATTTTACTGAAAAATTAATTTCATGGTCCAAAAGCCTGGTGTATACCTGTAATAAGAGCATTATTAATCCACATTAATGTGATCCTACAAAATTTGTATGGATACACGTTTCACATGAATGATATTTCGAAAGCACCAAGATTTTTATAATTTGTTTTAGGAACGTAAGATACAACGCAGTTTAAAACTACTACACCCACCCACGCCACGATCACGAGAATTGGGAGCCAACTGATTCCAATGCAACAATGCCTAAGGGGATTATCTGAGATTATTCTATCTTTCGGTTGAAGTCCATCCAGGTAAGCATTGCTTTACAATTCCTATCGCATTCCGAATCAGAAAAACATTCCATCGAAGCCAGGTGTAACTCTTTGAGCGCTCTGTTAGGTTTACTGCGTTAAAGGTCGACAATCTGTCAAAAATTATGGATAAAACATCTTCTGTGACCGCAGGACATAAAAGATTAATGATTTCAGAGTCCTTCAACCTCGAATTCTGTTCCTACCTTGGTTGTTTTTTTTTTTTTTTAACAGAAAACCCACTTACATTGGGTTCGGGCACTTTTCAGATGCAAACAAACTCACGCACACACACACAGACATAAGTACAAAGGTAAGGTAGAAGTTTTTTTTTGATGCAATCTGTTGCACGGCATTCCAAGGCACTCAACCTGAATGCCTTTCATGGTTCCTGTTTTCTGGCGGCTGCCAGGAGAACCCACAATATATACATACATCTATACACCACACCTCAAGGAAGGAATGCACTCTGGCACTGGCATACGTGCATATACTATGTGCGGCGCATTGTATGTGAACGTGTGTCCCAAAGGACGAATATCCAAAGCAAAGATGCGAAACGAAACTCTGAATGGTTCCACCTTTGGGGCCGAGATAAGCTCCACGCCGCCGAGCCGGCCGTGTCGTGGTCGTTCCTTGCATTCCATATGGAGTTCGGTTGCAGTGCGGTGTATAGAATCTTCATAGCCTGTGGAAAATCAAAAGTATAAAAATGTTGCTCCCCGATGCACTGCCCCTCTCTTTTTGGAGCTGAAAAAAATATATGTGTGCATACAACGAAAACGAAAAAAAAAAAAATAGACGCATTCCGGGCCGCACAAACGGAGTAACAAACTGATCTTACTACTGCCACATTGCCGCCCTCCGCAAAGACCAGCAGCAGTCAATAACAACCGGCTCCTCCGGCACGGCAGCCTTTTCGGAGGAGGAGTGGAATCACAGAGCCACTCTTCTTGAGTCTTGGATTATGCGGGAATGCGGTAAGGTGCTTGGAATTCCTTCTTCATATCTTTTTTTTTTCTTATTCTTTTTGGGGTTTTTTCGTTTCTTTGAACCATTTTTTGTGGTTCTTATTGCTGGGATGTGTTTTCAGGGAAGACCAGTAAAAGGTCTCTTAAGTACCAGGCTCGGGAAGGTATTTTATGCTTGCGGCTATTTTTTGTGTTCTTATACTCGCGTGATTCTTTGACCATCTGGCAGGAGAAGTTTGCACGCGCAGTGTTCTGAATCCAGAAGATTGATATTGGAAAAGAATTTGCTACGTTTTTTGGTCCTCTGGCAGAAATTGTGTTCCAGGATTGCGACTGCGCCATTTCAGCGTGATCAATTTCGGCCAATATGTCTCGGATGGACTAAAGGCTCAAGTTGTTTGGTAACTGCAAAGGACTTTAAATTGTTGCAGTTGCTGTACCCTTTTCAGATATCACTTATTATCCAGAAAACAGTCACATAGGTTGTTTCTAGCTCTTTCTTTGATGGTAATGTATATTTCCAGGACAACCTTTGATTTTATTTCTTTGAGTTAAAGGCCTTTTGAGCTGTGTGGCTTGTGCAATGTGGCTAGTGCTCTTTTTAGAAAGTAGAATTTTTCAAACATAATTGTTGATTTAAATTACTTTAATTGGATGAGTTCTTACCCAGGGTCCAAGGCTGTGTTACTCGAGTCGACCCTTCAACGCGAAATTTCAGATCCAGTCCTTGTCTCCATCTAAGATCCATCCGTCTGTGTATCGAGAGGAGTTTAAGCTGTTATGGTTTGTGTTTTTCCTGCAATCTTTAATTAGTGGTATAATTATGGAAAAGCTTTCATGACGGAAAATTTAAAAGCGTGTTTTCACTGAACATAAAACAGAGATTAAAGTAAGAAGATTTAAAGTTGATCTCAAAATGTTTCCACTGGAAATAAGGAGATCAACTTGACGAAGGTATACTTAAATTTTTGACATTTCATGTTATTAACATTCTGTGGAATAAAAAGGCAATGACAAACAGCAGTTAAGCTCTGTGTAGAATGTTTGACGTTGGTGTTTTCAAGCATGTGACTCGCCGAATGTTAGCACCTTTTGCCAACACAATAGAATTTGGTTTCATCGACCTAATTAAAAAAAATTTTTTGTTGCTTCGCAAATAGTTAAATTTATTATCGTTTCCACAGAATATTTGATTCTACGAACTGAAATATCACAAAACACAGTACATAAACCGTCAAATATGCTAACCAGATTTAAGTACACAAAGTTGAAAGAAGACTAACCTGATCAAGATCAACTAGCAGCATCAATTGTATGGTGTGCACAATCCAGAGCATCTAAAGTTTTTGACAGATTTAACCGCAATCACGATTCTGCGCATCCCCTTAGACAAAACAGCAACACAAACAGGGCAAGTAGAATTCTGTCTCTTGGTGAAGAGTTTAAAATTCATGTGGAAAATCTCGCGTTTAAGGCGAGATTTATACCCTTGTCACACCGCGTCAGAATCTAGATTCTGAGCTATTCGATTTGAAAATTTTAATTAAGGCTTTTACACCGCGAATCTTACTAGAATACGTTGACGTTTGACGTTGATGTTACAACTAACGCCTCGTCTTCCTCGCACCAAATTCTTATTCTTTTGAGATTCTCTTCCATTATCTATTTGAAATTAAAACTATATAATTTAAGTGAAACTATCACTTTTTTTTTTCTTTTTACTACCGAGTATATTAGCTTACAGGAAAATCAGGTTTCCTTTTATTTGTGAGCAAAACCGATCAGCTACATTCAACTTTCACGGTAGGACACCACAATGGTGTAGCCGTACTGGTAGTAACAGCTGTCAATGGTTTTCAATTCAATTCAATTCAAAAAACTTTTTATTTTCATTTCGATAAGTTTTACAAAAAGAAGTTTACAAAAAGTAGTATACAACATGGCTTAGAGCCGTCTGCCGTTGAATGATAGGACCGAGAAAGTTAATTAATAATTAGTGCTTATATTAGGTTTTTTTTTTTTTTTTTTGGTAATTTAATTTGTAATACAAAAGAAAAGATTGTGACTTCTTTGTCATCTATACTTATGGGCTTTTTGTTTAGCTTAAAACGGAACAAAAGGGATTTCTTCGTGGATAGATCTGATTTTGTTTTGCTGATTTAGCTCACGGAGACTGATACAAATTACGAAAAGCAATTGCTTCTTTTAGATAGCATGTAAGTATCTTCCAACCAAATCCGCCGTTTAGTAAGGAGCGACATTCCTGGATCGAGAGAAAGCTCTTGGCAAAAAATAATCTTCGGATCTCTTGAAGGATAGGACATAAAGCTAAGAAATGGAAGGTGTCTTCGTTCTGATTGAGGTTACAGAGGTTACAAAGCGGGTTTAAGTCATTTCGGTATGGTCTGAAGTTAAGATCAAGCATTTCAGTGCGTGCCTTAAATACTAAACTAATTTCGGACGCGTTCAGCTTATCACAAAAATAGTTGGCGGTGTGTAAATCGTGAGTGAGGCTTTTGTAAAGTTCTCTTGTAAGTGATGTTCTCGCTCTGCACAAGGACTGCTGATAGAGCTTTTCGTCAATGGCTGCCAGGCAGTCATAGAATATACTTCGCCATTCGTGGCAATTTCTCTCGTCAAGATTTAATTGACAATTATGGTTAACAGCAAGCTCACGCCATTCCTTAAAAGGTGAAAAGCCCCCTTCTAGTGCAACCAAAAGAACTCTACGTTGCAAGTTATTCACAGATCTTATAATAACTTTGGACAAATAGTCGGCACTTGATTTGGCATTTCTTACAAAAACTGGAGATAAACCTGTTTCAATGTCTATTGCGTAGTTTGGCGATGATCGAGGGAGCCTGAAAATCCTTTTTACGAAGAAACGTTGGATAGCTTCAACCTCGTCGAGCTTTCGGTGACCATAGACTTCACTTGCATACCGAAAACAGGTGTTAACTACCGCCTCAAAAACCCTGAATTTAGACCGCAAGTCAACATCTTTGTTGGAGAAAAACCTGTTCCACATAGAATTGATCGCAGTTTTAGCTGCCACCGATCTTTCTTTAATGTAAGGACGAAGGTCTAAATTGAATTTCAGGCGGAAGCCTAGATATTTGAATTCATTCACAATTTCAATGTTGTCGTTGTCCAAGGTCCACCTTTCGCTCCTACTCAATTTGTGGTGATGTCTAAAAATCATAATTTTAGATTTTAAAACATTAATTTTTAGGTCCCAAAGATCACAATAATCTTTCAGCTTATTGATGACAAGCTGAAGAGTAAGAGGGTTGTCTGATAAGACAACAAGATCATCGGCATATAGAAGTACCTTTATTAGAGTATCTCCAAATCTTACTCCACCTGGCAAGAAATTTATTACATCATCGATAAACAAAGCAAACAGCAGGGGACTCAAAATACAGCCTTGTGGGACTCCAGAGTTTGTTAGAAATTCCGAAGATTTCTTACTTCCATCCCAAACTGAGGCAGAATTGTTAGCCAACAGTTTTTCATATAATCTAATAAATTTGGAGGATATACCTAGGTTTGACAATTTATAAAGAAGCAGATTTCTATTTACTGTGTCAAAAGCTGCTTTCAGGTCGACGAAAAAGGAGTAAAGTTTCTTTTTCTTCCCAATAAAATGACTCGCAATAGTCGTTAGGGTGAAAATTTGGTCAATTGTTGACAGGCCTGGACGAAAACCTGCTTGAAAAGCACTGAGTGCATTATTTGATTCAACCCAGCTTACAAGCCTGTGGTAAAGCATTTGAGTAAATATCTTCCTGAGTGAGCTAAGGACTGAAATACCCCTGTAATTTTCCGGGACACTCGGGTCACCTTTTTTAAAAATACCAAACATTTTTGAGCACAAGAAGCTCCCGGGAACTATTTCATCTTTAAGAATCTTATTACAGAGCTCCAAGAGGTAGCTGAGGAATTCAGCGGTCGCATTCTTGAAAAACTCTGCAGGGATTCCGTCAGGTCCAGGCGACGTCAATGGTTTTGGTGTAGCGCCACAGCCTTTCGCGACATCTACTACTACCGCTACGTACTACAGTTACGTGCATAGTGGTCCTACGGCCACGTGATTCGATGCGCTGAGCAATCAAAAAGGTGTGTTCGTTTTAACATTCCTATGTTTGACATTTTTGTTAACGATTTTGTATTCGATTTTGTGGTAATCTAGATTCTAAATTTCAGTGGAAGCACCGGATACCAATTGGGAAACACGAGTCTACGGAAACAGAGTGCATTTGCGTTTGCTTTGTGGACATAGGTCAGCATAACGACTAGTGGCAAAAAAAAACTACCTTAATTGGCGTTATATTAAGTGGTTACCGTAGGTGACAGAAGAATCCGAAAACAGTGAAGCCTAAAAAAATGGACTGTAAATTAAATTTGCTTAAGGATGGGAAAGTGCAGGGGTATTCAACATTGGTATGAAGCCTTGCCGGAGGAGAACTCAGGCGATTTAAGACAGAATTGACTTCGGGGGAACGGTAGAGGTAGGGGTAACCAAAGCGGTAAAACCGTAACGATATGAGACCCAGTAGGTTAGGTTAGGTTAGCTTGATGGATGCCCTTTTGACAATAGTCACGGCTTCACTTAGACCAGCAGTTGGGTCCATTGTGTCCATTGGGAACCTTCTTAATACCTGGAACGAAAACAGAAATAGACCGCTGTTAGAAGGTCAGAGTTCTGCCCTCTTGGACCCATCCGGATTTGTATACAAATCTTAGAAGGTCCTTTAGATCTACATTATTTAGATCTTCGAGCTCGTTGAAGAAGTAGCTGCCGAAGATACTACGTCTGATGCTGTTTAGGGCTGGGCATTCGCAGAGCAGGTGACGAACAGACTCAATTTCTTCAACGTCCCTGCAGCTTCTGCAGTAATCGTTATGCGGTATGCCTAGCCGCTCAGCGTGTAGACCCACAGCGCAGTTCCCCGTGAGGATTCCCGTGAGTACTCGGATGTTCCTGCGGGCTAGTCCGATCAAAAATAGTGATCTCTTTTTGCTTACCGCTGGCCATAGCTTCCTTGTGTGTCTGCACGTATCAAGTTCTGTCCAACGTAGATTGGTTCTACTCAAGGATTCAGTTTCTATCCTACGTGCTATCGAACTCAGCGGGACTCTTATAGATTTGAGGGCTAGAGATGCATTCATTCCAGACCCAAATCTCGCAAGCTTGTGCGCTTCTTCGTTTCCCGATATATCGGTGTGACCTGGCACCGAACACACAGTTACAGTGTTGCCAAGTGATAACTCGTCCAGAATTTCCCTGCATAGTTTCACAGCCCTTGACTTTACCACGTCTGATTCCAAGGCTTTAATTTCCGCTTGGCTATCAGAGTATATGGTGATGGTCTTGTTTGCGGGGCCGTGTTTCTTCAGCTCGGAGGCAGCTTCGATTATGGCTGCCAGCTCCGCCTGAAAAATGCTGCAGTCTAATCTAAAATATATTCCACAAGTAGAATTTAATATTTCACTCTGGTCATGCTGCAGTCTAATCTAAAATATAATTCACAAGTAGAATTTAATATTTCACTCTGGTCACACTGTTCGAAACCCCATAGTTCTGGGGAGGAGCTTTCCTGTTACTGCTATCGCAATATCGTCAGCGTAGGCTTATCACTTTAAAGTTATCTGTCCTCAGGTTCAGGAGTAATTTGTTATATACGAAGAGCCATATAGCAGTGGAGATAATACTCCACCATGTGGGGTGCCTCGACACACGGGCCTGTTGGTTAAACAACACCCCAGCTCGGCATAGATGAGCCTGCTTTTTAGCATTTTCTCGAGTCAATCCAGCGGTAATTATGAACCTTCAGCTTTCGGAGTGCTGCCGTTATAGCTTGCGTCCGGACATTGTTTAGGGTTCCTTGAATATCAAGAAAGGTTACTACAGTGGAATCCATATTATTAAAGGATTTCTCCATGATGTTAACGAGCAAGTGGGTCAGGGCCATCTCTACCGATTTTTCTTTGCGGTTTGCGTGTTGGAAATCCGAAAGAAGGCTGCTGTTTATATTGGTTCTGATGTGAGTATGCGTCGATCATTATCTCTAGTAGGCTGATCGGGAGAAAGTCTTCAAGAATTGCGTGGGAGATCTTACCAATTGTCGGTTTACCATGTACGATGGTGTTTTGAAGAACTTGCGCAAGAATTTTCCTTCGACTCTTGTTTAATGAATATGCCCTCTGCCAACAAACACCAGAAATCCTTTTCCGACAAAACTACTCCGTCGACTTTTCTCCTGCACTGGAATGGCTTCGGTCAGACTCTGAGCCAGGGAAAGAATGCCATCGTATTTTTTCACATGGCTTATAAACCGGACAGGGGTCTGGCGCTGGAGGGTTTGTGGAAACAGTGTTTTGGTGCTGAAGGAATTTTGCCACATAATTCTCCATGATAATCCTTGCGTGTCTCGGTAAATTGATTGAATTGCGTTGCTGATATATCTTTACCATGGGTTAAACTCTCACTGTTCCAAAATCCTTGCCTCATCTTGTCTTGTCTTGTATTGTCTTACGATATCAATATTTGAAAGACCAAAAGATTGAAAGAGCTGTTTATCGTGGAAGCATACTGACATGCAGAGTTATTATACCTGAGTTCTTATTGATCGTTGTGCTGATTTGAGGGAGTCTAAATGCTCTCTGATCTACGCCAGAACAGCCCTGTCGAAAAGTTCTAAGAAACTTCTGAATATTGAGTCGGAAAATTCCTGAAAGGTTTGATTTGATGAAGAATTTATAAATCTCTGACGGGAAGTGACTCTAACTCTGACTCTCTGACTTAAATTTCAATGTTCAAACTCTATTTTCAAGCCCAAAACCTATTTTCGTAATGCGGAGACAATGAGTATCCAAAGCTCGAGCCACCTTTCATTTTTTAACTTAGCAAAGACTAATGACAATTTAATTGTTAACATCCATCTAGATTTAAAGCTTGTTTTTCTGGTGGTGATATTTTTTTTTTTAATTACCACATGATGCAACTGGACCATATGAATTGTATCATTGTTCTAACATGAATGGATGGCTAGAATAATGCCTAAAAAACCGAACATTTTTTCAGCATATCTAGCTAGCATCAAGCGCTATAAATAGAAAAATATATGAATGCGCTTGTTTCAGAAACTAGAGGCTTGTCGGTAAAAGATGCTGCGAATAGTTTTGGTTTTGTTGTTGTCAGTTTGCATTTACACCTTGGCGGCAATAACGAAATTAGATTCTAGATGCCTGTATTGTCTGCTTGACTGCAATGATACCTTGGATATACAAATGTGCGGGGAATTTAATTGTTATAAACATGGAATATGTAAAAATAACACGTTAAAATAAAACATACATAACAGACGATAGCAATGTTAATAGATTAACAGAAACAAAACTTTTAATAAAAATAAATGTATTTTTTTGGAGAATGTTTTCAAAAATGGTTTCTTTTAGGTGGCTTTTCGTTTGCGATGTTCAAGTATGCCTTCCCGAAAGCCACGTCATCACCGTCAAGCAGCTGATGATAACCACAATTCCTTTTTTCTCTAATTAGATGGACACTGACGACAGATTTCAAAGCTTTTTCACTGAGCTCAGTTAAAAAGGTGCGGGAGAATCACTTTATATAAAAGATGGATTCGAAAACGATGAAAGTAAATGTCTCCTTTGTGAAATTTCTATACTTATAGTTTTGCCGCAGATACCTGCTAAGACCTTTACTGCATCCACTTCTCCTCTACCCACTAAAGGTAGATTCTTTAACTTTCAACGAAAGAAACAAGTCGCCTTGTCCTTTCCAAGGTAAATCTTCGTTGGAATGCTGCCGAAGGTAATTATATATCTACCTTTCCCACCGAAAGGGTCATTAAAAATTAGTTTTCGAAGGTATTTTGTTTGAACATAATTATATACCGCATACGATACTCTCAAAGAAAGGGATTCCTCGACCAGGCCCATGCGTATAGCCTGTTCCAAGGGCACTAGGTAAAGGTAATTGATTCATTTCCTCATTCTGGGTTCTAATCGTTAATTCTATGTTTTCGGAGGAAACTCTTTGTAGATAATGATGGATTCTTTCCCAGAGCTACTCAACACGGAACCATATAGGTGTATACACAAGACATCCAGACACTCTCAACACAAAATTTGTCGAATTGATTAGTGCCTCTGATGGGTCCTAGAGGTATACTCAACGAGACGAAATAACTTATGAGAACTCTTTTATTTTATGGAAGCTGATAGCGGAAACTGAAACCACATTTTGAGGAATGTTAATTGTTACGAAAAAAAAATCTAGAGATAATGGCCGGCGAAGCTACTGTGAAAGGATATTCCAAAACGATTACAAAAGAAGGATCTTTGTTTGATTTAGTAGAATTTTTTTTATATGCCGAAAAGGATGCTACTTTATGGCGCCCATAAAGTAGATAATAACAGGTGATTTTTTAAGAGGTTGAGAACTTTTTTTAAAAAAAAAAACACAAAAAATTCGAAAAAATTAATGAAATATTTATTTGAATCGATAGTTTGAACCTTGCAATTTAATGTTTAAAGATAATTTCATGCAAATGTTGACCGCGGCTGCGTCTCAGGTAGCCCATCCGCTGAGTCCAATTTCGGCATACTCTTTCACACATTTCGGCCGGTATGCGTCAATCGAAGCGGGCTTGTCCCTATAGACATTAGCCTTGACATACCCCCACAAAAAATAATCTAATGGTGTCAAATCGCACGATCTAGGCGGCCAATTGACCGGCCCGAAACAATCTTCCGAATAGACTGCTCAGAAGGTCGAGAATGCCGACCATAAAATGGAAGCAGCGCGCGATGAACATTTCGAACTGAGCACGAATTTTGATAGTAAAATTTAATAATTTGCAAGGGTTGTTCATTTGTAAGACGATCCATGGTTAAATTGCAAACCAAACTGAAACTGTTTGACAGTGACACAAGGTACTAAACACACGTCAGCTGTCAAAACCAGTGTTGCCAAAACCAAACCAGCTAAAAAATCACCCTTTAATTTAAAAAAATCCGCTGAATAATTGGAAAAGTGTTGAGATGTAGGAGATGTTTATACAATTTCTGCAATTTAGAAAACCACAAAGAACCTGTGCGTCTACTTTTGCAAAAATCTTGGATTTGGTAACTGAATCTTGGATTGAGTAACTCTAATTTGAGTATTTGGTATCTTAAATTTCTCCGACGGAAATTTCTCCGACCAAATTCATCCAGAGGGCTCGCTACTGGGGGGACTCGAATTAGGGTACTTTACCCTGTTTGAATTGTGTTTCATCAAATGTAGTTTTTGATGAAATTTTTTAAAAAAACTTCTTGTGATGAACAGCTTGGTGGAAAAAAAAAACAGCTTCGTGGCTTAAAACACCTGACATTGTATTCCCGAGATAGTATTCCTTTACAATCGAGGCGAAATTAAAAACTGTTGGTTGTAACAAAAAATTCTGATCTGCTTACGTTGGGGGAAAATTGAGACAACGCCTCCGAATTGAGACAACGGGTCTGGCTAGATCTTTTAGATTAGAATTTAAATTTTTTAATTTTAAATTTTTAAATTTTAGATTAGAATATTCGCCTTAGGTTTCCCTTATCAAGAACGACAGGGAGAGATACCTACACAGAAGACAAACCACGGTATGGCTTTCTCTTCTTCTAGCATAAATCACTTAAGCGAGGACATTGTCTTTAGGCATGTCACCCTTCTGGGCAGTGGCCCCTTATAGATACTAATGGTTTCGCTATACATTTTAAAGAGGATTTTCATTAACACCTTCGCTAGCTAGATCGTCTGCCTTGCAGTTGCTTGAAAAATTCCTGTATAGCCTGGGGACCCAAGGCAGGGAAATATTGCATTCGACGGCATTCACGGGAAGAGATCGCCGGCTTTTGACTTTTGAACTTGAATACTATTGTTGGCAATTTCTAGGATTTTGTATCAAAGCTTGCGGTTACAGCTTTTGTCATAAACTGCTAAGCCTATATCTGCCCTTCTGTCCTACTCATTAAGGCTGTGTTCAATACTCACGCTGGCTGTGTTTTTCTGATCTATGTTTATGCGAGTAATTGTACGGACTTTTGTAAAATTTTACCTCTGAGGTTGGTGTGGCGGTAATGATCCGAGTAATTAAAGTACCGATCTTGAGTTTTTCATTGCTTTACCGCACTTAATGATGCGTTTGGCAGCGATGTCAAAATTAGACATTGCCTTCCAATAGTAGATCGTCTTTATAGATGCTTTAATGCGCTGCTTGAAATTGATGAAAAGATGGTGAGTACTGATTTTGAATTCGTGTTTTTTTTTCTCCAAAATTTACTGTAGGAGCCTCTTTTTAAACATTTGCTCGTTTCAAGGACAATAATGAACTTTTAATGTTCTTCTTAGGAAGTGCGGTCATCACAGCTTCCGTTTTTACATTGGTCGTAGTTTCTTAAATCCGAGGATATAAAGGATGGTTAAATTTTAAGGGCCGATAATGAATGTGAACCACACCTAAACGTCAAGTCTTTTTCTGCATTTCATTTGACATTTCTCAATTTCAGACTAACTCAATTTGAACCATCGAAAGATACACAATGGAGCAACGCGTTAAATAGGGAGAAAGTTACTATAGGGAGAAATCCTCAGTGTGGAAAAATGTTCTCAATAACATAGAAGACTTCTATCCATGTTGGTTCTGATGTGAGCGCCAATCAGTGTCTCTGGGGTCTTTAAAAATAAGTCTGATCGTACGGAAGTCTTTAAAAACTTCTTGCAAGGTTTTTAGAATAATTATGAAGACTACTTCGGCTGTAGCTAAAGTTCAAACAACTGATAAAAACAATAAAGCCAAGCACTCAAAAAAGCCAAGAGCAAAAAAGGTTGACCTGAGGCAGATAGATCAGTCCCATTTTTTTTTTGTACGGGAATGTGACGATGTCCTTAGGCACAGTTAGTTGAAGTTAGTTGCTGAATTCCAAAACAGAAAATTCATCAAAATGTATGAGAACAGTTATGTGTTATCTGTTAGATGAAGTTTTGGCGTGTTTTCGCGAAAGCACAGTTTTTTGTCCAGTCCATAATTTTGTTGTGTTTGAAATAAATTTTTTAAGCTTAGATTATCTTTTTTTATTTTTAAATATAAGTGGAAAATAAAAGTGGAATATGAAAATAAGAACGTGGAATATATATACAGGTCATACAGGTATACAGATAGACATGTTCACTCAAGAGGATACAAGCATACACAGGTTTTCTAAACCAACCTCTGTCTATCAACTCCTACTCTCACCTCACCTTGGTGAACACCGGGTGCCTAGTACCTCAAATGGAGATTGGGTTCCAACCCCTTTGGAAGGTTGTTGGGGGTAGCAGACGAGAGAGGAGCAGACTTAGTGTTCCCACTAAGGCACTTCTCCTTGCATCTGGACGGCAGCGGAGCAATTCCCCAGATGGAATCAACGGTGGCGTCCACAGTTCTAGTCAGACCGAACTACTTAGTGAACACCTTATATGGGCTACTACGACGTATTCTGAGCTCAGGCCTATAAGGAGCGGGCTAACCGGCTCTCCATCCTTAGAGCTTTGCAAAGGATCTGGTGCTCCAGGTTGGGGGTCATGCCGTCGGGGTGACTTCCCGGCCACGTAAAGAAACACCAGTTAGGAAGCAGAAACAAGCCTTGGATGCGGACGGATTTACTGTTGACGACCAATGCAAACAACAAAAGGCAAAACACAACGTCTACGATGGCTGGGTCATCTAGAGCGGATAACCACCAACGCCCCGACCCGGAAAATCTTCGAATCCACGCCGCAGGGACGGCGTGGTAGAGGAGCACCGAGACTCAGGTGGCGCACGCAAGTGGAAGGGGACCTCAGCCAACTTCGCGTGCGTGCCAGCCAGCTAGAGACAGAGCTGGCTGGCAAAGCTTGTTGGCTGAGGCCCAGGTCCACCCAAGTAAGTAAAGCGAATGGTCACACTGGATATGATCCCTAATTACGAATAATGAGACGAATTTCCTGTTGTTGGTTTTTATAGGGATGCAGAGAGAACATGTGGGCCCTGAGACGGAAGTGGAGCTCTATAGATGCAGATAGCACCTCGGAACGGCAATCGGACGGTTCTGTTTTCGATTCCTGATCCAACATTTCTTGTTAACATTTCATAACATTGTTAATTAAGCCGTATCTAGCCTCGTTTCTGACGTTTAGTAGTAGAGTGGAGTTGAAAAACTAGCGGACGAAACGCGGAAAGAAAAAACCTTGTGTGATTCACCGGCAGGGTATGAGCCTGCAGTAAATTTCCATAATCAAATAGAAAATGAGGCTAAAAAATATTGTGTTATTTTTGCTTGGGGCATAAATTACTGAATAACATAATAAAAGTTATTGATTTGCTCAATGCTCATGCTTGGGGTTCGTCGAATAAAAATCAATTTCAGTTCAATAATTACAACACGAAACACTTGTCAATCACAACTTATTTGAGTAAAGATCACAATTAATTCAACTTTGCGACTTAAAAAGCAACACCTTATTTTAACTCAACCACTTTTTACTTTATATCTCGATGCACACAAATTGAAGATTTGAATATGTCATTCGTGTATTTATGCAAACTCACCACGTTCTAGAAATTTCCCATTTGGTAATTTTCCATTCGTACTTTTTCGCTGGAAGGAAAATTCTTGATATTCAAATTTCAGTTTACTGTCGGTTGATTGAAATGACAGTAAGGTGTGTTTGCTCAGCGAATCGAGCGGGTGTGTTAGAAAAGTGGAGCGATGGATGAATTCAGCGACTCCTGTTGTCTTTTTACGTGTTGGCGCCAAATCGCAATGTTAATGCTTTATTTTGTCAGAATATAAGCTCTATGTTTACCTTTTCCTTCAGCGAATGCTTGCAAAAGTGATGTCTAATAACACCTAGGTATAACGTACACAGCATTCAGCGATGTTGAAGGTAAGCAATGGCTCCTCTGAATTTTAGGTAGCTCAGCAGAATAACTTATGAGAATAACTCTCAGGTTAGAGATCTCAATTGAATCTTAGGATCCTAGTTTGCTGATGTTAAAAAACGGAGCCTCTCTGCTAAGGCTCTCTGCTGCATTTGGGGTAGGTGAGATGTTAACTGTACCTTTGCCATGATTTTCGTTGATAGAAAATGTGCCCAGATTTGTTGGTATATCCCGAAAAATATTCGGGAAAAATTCGCGTCAAGGAAAAATATTCGCCCAATAAGGAGCATCAGAGGCCAAGACTGCTGACCGAAACACGCACAGATCAACAAAACTCCGAGGTAAAGACCGAAATATAGTAGTTGTTATGACTTTTTATGACAGCACTATTTTAAGATATCTAATCCTTTTGACATCGTACAACTATGGTGGGGTAGTCCTTATGTTTGATTTTTTCAATACGACTTTCTGCAAAATTTCTGATACTCCTTTATCCACTTTTGTATACGCCTCACAAGGTTGATTGATTGAAGGCGGGACGATCTGGAAATCTATGCTTCTGGCACGCAACTTTACTTTAAAGGGAGCTGTTATAAGTTTTCCGTTTTCCTTAGATACCCCCTAAAAGCAGCAGTTTCTCTCAAACTTCATAAGTAATTGCGTTTAGCTAAGTTTAAGTGGCTATAAAAATGACAACATCACTAGATAATAAGAGGAGCGGATTAAAAAAGCATATTTAATTTTTTAGTTGCTTGGAGCGGTGTTATTGATAGGGCCCACCCCCAGCTGCTGACTTAAACTCTTCTCTACAAGAATTTTCCGTCCCATTTCAGTCTCCACCACCAGATTTCTACACAAGCTTAAGTTAACGTGACTGCAGCTCCAAAATAACTGGGATCCCCGGCTTCCTTCTTATACCTCATGTGATCAAATCGATAAAGGTTCCATTGAAGCTTGTTGCGCAACAAATTTTTATAGAACAGGGTCTGCATTCCATGCCGTCGTATAACTTTTATCTTTTTCCCGAATGGAGTGTGACTTGCGTCAAACCGCACAATACCAGCGCATAAAATAAATAATAATTTTAAAACGGAATCTGAGTCTTAAAAAGGTAAAAACAGTCACCAGCTTATCCACGAAGTGTCCAATAACATTTGTCATTTGCCGTATTAGGTGACAAAGCGTGGGTTTCCTTTATGTGATAAAGTATTCAACTGGACAAATATTGGTGCGCGGAGGAAAATCAGTGGAGTTTCATTCCATTGTCGCACTAATCAGTTAATGACCTGTAAGCGCCCCATGGTTTCTTCGCACGCCTCTCGTATAAGACTATCAGCTCCACCTACGCCTACGCTCCTATACGAGTTATGGTCGTTAAGCCATCACAATAGTCTGCCACTGGATAGGCTAGACTCAACCTGACCATTCCAGTTTCGGCATTGACTGTTATGAGTGCTCGGCACCTGTAAATTAGCCCACAGACTTCCTCCTGACGGGCTGAAGTGTGGGTGCTCTGGCTACGTGTGGCACTTCCCGGGGTCAAGTGATGCATTTTTGTTTTAATCATTTCCATTTTTTTCGAGGCACTGTCATATTATTGTGCAACAAATTTCCGGCTTAAATTCGATTTTTAACTCACCCCTTTGCTTTGGGTATGGGTCGTGTGAAAAAGAATAGCGAAGGCGTTGCATTACGTAAACTGTAGGATAGGATAAAGACATAATTCGAGGTGCATTCCATCCTTTGCCTCAATGACCAACTCTCGTATTTTTAGATGTGAGTCCTGCCTTATACTGTGTCCAGTGTTTGAGATTCATTGTGGTGCCGCCCATCTTTGGCAGTTGGGTATCTGTTTTGCCATCAGCTTGTGTGTAAGAAAACTAATTAACCCAAAGTCCTTTTTGGACGTCTAAGATTACTTAGACTACTACTTCCACTAGAAAAATAGCTCTGCTCTAAACGTGCTAAAACACATAGACCAGTCAAAATGGCACTCAACAACCATAAATGTACAAAATAACATAGCCCCAACCAAATGGCATCTATCAACCTTAAAATATCGACCAAGTCTTTTCGTTAGTTACCAACAGCCAGTGGAGTGTTATTTACATGGCAACTTCAAAATAAGTTTGCAACATTCCCCAAAGAGAAAACGCGTTGAAAGAAGGGAGACCAAAGAAATGTCCTGCCTTTGCTTGGGTCCAAAACGTTCGGGTAAAACCCACCTTCTGAAGGCCTTACAAGATCCTAGTAACATTGACTTTACAACCTATTCAATGCCAACGGTTGGCACGAGCATCTATACAATAAAGTTTCCCCAAAAGCCACCCGCTAGCGTGCCCGATAATAAGGTTATACCAAAAAGGAAAAAGGACGCTAAAACTAACATTGATGTCATTGAAATCGGAGGAGGTATGGCCCCTTTGTGGCACAAATTTTACACAAATGTGAAGAAGATTATTTATGTTGTGGATACTTCGAATTTATGTCAAATTTCCGCAGCAAGTAAGAATCAATAGTTCTGTGTGTGGCATAACATATATTACACTTTCATTTTTCAGGTGTCCTTTTGTATTCCATTCTTGCGGAGCCCAAGTTGCAAAATGTCAAGTTTCTGTTGGTTCTGACTAAAATGGATTATGCCTATCGTCAAATGCGGAACGAGGCCCTGTTGATAATGCAAATGGCAAAACTTCAGAAAGAAATCAAACAAACTATCACAATCGTTGAAGTCAGTTCTGTTAGTAAGGACGGTCTTGAGAAGGTCTACGAGTGGTTGGAGAAAAGTTAAAACTTAGATGGTTGAACGCTCAATATAGGTTCCTGACCCGAGGAGCAGCAAAATTTAAAAGAAAATTAAAAACTCAAGGAGCATTTTTAAATAAATCGTATGAGCTTTCATATTATCATCTTAAGCATGTGTAAATTTTTTGGGGCACCCTTTAATATGCTTGACCTTGATCAACCTTCGGGAAGCATTGCTAAAGGACGAACCTTCCACTTCATAAACCAAAGAAGTCTGTTTGACAAGTAATTTCATCAAAATATAAATGTGGCACATTTCTTTTTCGACATATTTTTGCCTTTTCTTTTGCGCTTGAGTCTCCTCGAAGAAAAGTATTAAGTTAGGCTAAGTTCGAAGGCCCAATGAATCCGTTGCATCCGTTACGTCGAAATACACAACTGACAACTCAGTAAAATACACGTTCTTATGGGAAGCGACGTACGTCACTTTTTCTTCTTCTTTGGGCCGCTTCCCATATGAGCGTGTATATTTTACTCAGTTGTTAGTTGTGAACTTCAACGTGACGGATGCTACGGATTAATTGGGCTAGAGGCTTAAGGATGTTTGGTGGAAAAACTCATTACGCGCATGTGGGAAAACTAAATGGTACGGAAATGTAAAAAAAAACTTAAAATGTAAAACTTAACTTAACTCCCAGTCAACCTTCACTTGACAACTAAAAATCAAGCACGTGTTCGGTCATTACGTTTTTTACGTAAGCAAATATTTTAGAGAGTAAAAAATCGGACAAATTTTTAGTGGTCCATTCAAAATTGGAAAAGGACCTCTTATAGCTACGTTGTCCATCCGTCCATCCACACTCGCTGTAACTTTTTGAACAGTCAGTCTTTTGGGGAAATTTTAAATAGTTATAAGAACAAAGCCTTAACTTACTTAAGGTGGCTCTAGAGTCCGGGGTGGACCTGGGCCTCAGCCAACAAGCCTCTAGCAAAGCTTCTAGCCCAATTAATCCGTTGTGTTCCGTTAACTGTGCAACTGACAGCTCAGTTAAATACACAAGTTTTTATGAACAGCGACCCAAGGTAAAGTGTGACACGTACGTCACTTCCGATAAGAACATGTGTGTTCTTGGGCTATAGGTTTAAAGTTTTTTGTCGCTCGGCGAGAAAGTGTGTGAATAATTGACGCAAACAACAGCTTGTGTTGTGACAAATTCTCATCGCCGCTATCGTTTGTTGTTTGCGAGTAAGGCTAGAGATACAAGGCGACATAAAGACGCGCGACAAGAAGACAGCGTGATTTTTTGCAGCAAAAATACTCAACACACGAATAATAATTTTCCGTGCGGCTCCTGTCAGTTTTGATAAAAATTTTATTTTCATACTTGTAAAAATAGTTTGAAAGCCTTTTGTGGTAAGTACACAAACAGTAATTTTCTGTGAGGTTCTTGGGAATTGTGGCGAAAATTGTAGTTTTTATCGTTGAAAAAAACAAAAATTAAATATTTTGTCGTGCAATTTGAAAGTGTCGCAAAGCGGAAAATTGTCGCAAATCGAGTCTCGCGACTAATTGCCGCAGCCGCAGTCGTGTGTTGTCTACAATATAAACGCTTAAGCTTCTAGCCGGACAGCAATTAGTCGCGCGTTTTTCTGTCGCCGTATGTCTCTGGCCTAAATGATCACACATTTTTTTGTCGTCCTATGTCCCAGCCCTGAGATTGTCACGATCGAGTGTCGATCCTCGTTGTCATGGTAATCCATGACAAGGCTCTTTCAGCAAGAGGGATGGGACCCTAAGCTATAGCCTTTAAGTTTATGGGTTCGCGAATTTCCCAGGTCCTTTTAACACTGTGGTCTATGTAGACCCATCGTAGATCCATTTGTCTTTTATTTCACCCTGGTGGGTGAAAATCCATGCTGTTGCTTGGAGTCCACTTCGTTTTTAAGCTGTGTGAAGTTTCGTTAACATGCCTACTTACAGAAACAAGTTAGTGGTGAATTTAAAATTTCTGTGATATCCTGGGAGAAGTAACTTTCTCCAGACTAACTAATTTAGGAGTAGAAGATATTTCAGGAAATATGTGCAGCACTCAGAATGAAGAAAACCCGACATTATCACAGCTGCCATAAAAGACTAAAAATGCTGCGGATTCATCGTGGGGCATTGCCCGCTGCCAAAAGCCAGGCTGGTAAGTGATCGGTTTGCACTGATCGGCCTCAAAGGTGCATTCCAAAACATCAACGTAATATGTGCACGCGCCCCTACCGAAGACGATTAAGACAAGGAATTTTATGACCTTCTGGACAGAGTCTATACGGACCCTGTCCGGAATACGATGTCAAAGTTGTACTCGGTGCTCGGGGACTATAATACTAAGGTCGGAAAGGAGAATGTCTTGGTTGGTAAGCACCATGAAACAACAACAGATGATAGCTACGAACTAAAATAGATTTTGCAGTAGCGACCCGGGAGATCGGCCATAGACCAGATCTTCACACAAGGACAAATCTTGGGAAATACCAACGAATTTCAAGTCCAGACAAACCATCTCTTCATCAACCTTAAAGCCGCATATGACAGCATTCATCTTTAGGAGCTGGGCGATGGCCGAATTCAAGATCGCAGCAAAACAACTAAATTAAATTAAAACAACTTTCGGTTACCTCAAGGCCAATCAACGATTAAAGTTGGTTGGTCTTGAGCTAAACAAAAACGAGGATAATATAAGAGCAACACACAAACCAACATCCGTCCACCGCTAAGGACAAACCGTCACTGTTGGTAGCAGTAACTTAAGGAGTTCATCTACCTTTAAAGTTTTCATCAACTCCTCCCATAATATATTGGGGGAGATTTGTCGAAGAATAACCCTAGAAATTCGTTGTTATTTCGGATTTGAACAAATAAATGGTTTAAAAAATCCCCTGATAAAGAAAAAGTTAAGCTCTACAAAACCTTTAACTGTAGAGCCACAATCCCGCAGCGGTAGTATGCAGCAGCAGCGGCAGTATGAAGCGCGGACCTGTGCGGAGCGGCACAGGAAAATCTCGAACACAATGGTGAAGTGCGCTTATGTCAGACAGATACCTAGTTTGTAAGCAATGGCTGAGAATTTTCACTCCCGAACTTTTTTATTATTATTTACTTAAAAGCGGTAACACAAATTCCATAAAATTTGTTGATTTTTCACAATTTTAAAAAATTTGTCCACGTCCTTTCCTCCATTGTTTACTTTTCTGCGAGCGAACTGTCAACCGTGCAGCACTGTCAAACGTGTAGCGCTGCACAAGTTAAAAATTGGCCAACTCTTACTGCCGCTGCAACTACGCGCTGCCGCTACCGCCACACATTGTGTGCGCAGTACACTGAATACATGTGTTTTAACTTTTGATAGCTCTTACTTCCACTGCTACTGCCGCTGCAGCTACATCATTGTGTTCCTAAGGTAAGCCTCTAGCCGTCAAGCAAAAAGCCCAATGAATCCGTTGCCTACTTCACGTTAAAGACAACTCTGTTAAATACACACGTTCTTATAGGAAATGGCGTACGTCAAGTCCCTTTAACTGAAGCTGTCAGTTGTGTACTTCGACGTAAGGAGGCAACTGATTCTATTGTGCTTGAGACTTTATTCTGCCATTTCTGCTTCATGGCGCCACTTGCTGAACGATAAGCACAGAAGGAGAAAAACTTAGGCTTGGCTCTTTCCAGAGAAAATGATCCTGTGTACGAGGGGGCTTATGAAGAGGAGGATACAACCGCAAACTGCGCTATGCGCTGTTCCAAGATGTGGATGTAGTAGATGGCTGGGTCATATCAAGCAGATGGACAACAGCGCTTCAGTCCACAGGGTCCTCGCATCCAAGGTCCAGGTTCAAGACCTCGTGGAAGATTGTACCTCAATTTTAAGTATCAAGCCATCAGGCTCGCTCGACCAGACACATATAAGATTAAATTAATACGTACGCTCGTTTTCTGTTACTTTGACTCTCAAAAGAGAATGACAAAGTCGTTTCTCAGGAGCAAAAAAAGATTTCCGTTGTAAAAATCCTAATAGAAAACGTTTGTGACAGATCTGTGGCCCATGACAGATTCATGGGCAGTTTCTGTTTCCTTTTTAAATCCTAAGCGGTTATAAAGTGCCATAAAAGAGATTTTTTGTGCAAATTGCGAATAAAATTTATTATTAACTACTGGCCGAGAGGATTTAAATTTGTATGGTAAATCGGTTGATTTGTAGTATTTATATTAATCGCGGAATAGAGCCAGGAGACATGGTATAAGTTTGCTAACAATTTTCTAATGGATAAATGTGCGTGCTTCAAGCAATTAGACAAAGAGGGTCGCTCTATTTTTTTTTTAATTTTAATGCAAAACCCTTAAGGACATGGAGGAACTCCGATTGCACCAATATGGAATTCCATGAAGGGAGGTAAACGCGCATGAATTGCAAAACTTGTGAAACGCAACAGGTTGCATGGCGGCTTTGAATTGCCATAGTTACCGATGTAATATGAAACCAAAACAGAAGTTTTTGAAACAAGTCTTTTCATAAGTTTTTCATAAATCACGAATTAGGAAGTGTTGAGCTCTAATTTTTTTTTTACGACTGCTTCCTGCCACGAAAAGACTGTTCTTTAAGAATACGATAAAGTTCAAATGGAACTTCAATATTTCAAAGCCGTATCGCTCTACCGACGAAGGTGCTACGAAAAATGTGTGGAAGTGTGCAATGGCATATTGCAAATGGGTCACGAGAACAATGTTCCAGTGTTTACGAACGATGACGAGGACAACAAAAGCATTGGCAGTCGCAGCAGTGGCAGCAGTTACAAAGACGCAGACACCAAGGCGAAAGCCACAATGCCCACCTGGATGATGGAAGGAATTTGGCAATTAAAAATGCGCGCTCTTACTCAGAGGATATACGTCGATGATTTAGAGGCAAACGATGATATCGGTGCAGGTGAGTAATCGATTTCACATAATGCACTCGGTGTTATTATCACTTTGTTTGTGCCAGACAACGAGGAGGTTGAATTCGAGCGAATTGCAACGGCCGCTAGGCCCGGAACGTCACTAAAGACCGCCTTTGTGCCACGACCAAGTAGCAGTTTGATGGTTGGTGGAGGGCTTAGACCTTCAACTCAGCTGGGCTCTCGACCTACTTCTGGAATCGTAAGTTTGTCAAGAAATAATATGAAGTTTTTTGAGCTAAATGATATTTCAGGCACGGCCCGGCACATCTACGGCTCGTCCCGGATCATCGATGGGAGGACGCCCATCCTCGCGTTGTGGAACAGCTCGCAGGATACGTGTTACGTCAGCGGCTGTTTTCAGTTTGGGTGATGGAACTTCGGCCTTATACCAAGCCTCGCGCATGAACCCTACAATCTATGCGGAGCGACAGAATATCATCAAAGCTCTGTTTCAGTTCCTTTTCTATCACGAAGGCGAACCAAATAAGGCCTTTAGCTTGTGTGAGGCTGTGGCTGATGCCCAGCGGCAAAACGTCGACTGGTGGTGGGACCAACAACGGGGTCGCTGCCTTATTGCATTGAATCATCCGCGAAAAGCGGAGAGTTATCTACTGCGGTCGTTAGGCAATTTTCCACATCCCGATACGTATTTGTTACTATCGAAAATGTATCAAAAACTAGAAAAGTCGGAGCAGGCATTACAACTTGTGACGGTGGCCCTGGAAAAGTGTCCGTTTGACATAACGCTAAGAACGGAACAAGGTCGAATCTTGGAATTTACAGAGAAGGCCGAAGAATCCGTTCAGGTTTATCGTACAATCGCCAAAATGAATCCGATTAATGTCGAGGCATTGGCTAGTATTGCTGTTAGTTACTTTTACGACAACAACCCAGAGATGGCGCTGATGTTTTATCGGTAAGTTTAGCTTGCGATAGGAATATTTTTATTTGGATAGAACGGCGATATAATTAAGCAAAGCGAATTTATAAGTGTCAAACTTAAATACAATAAGGCTTTTAAACTTCAACGTTTGACGCTTATAATAAAAATAATCATAGGTGCTTTATTTCACTGCCATAGCGGTGTTTTTAAAAATGATCATGGCAATGTACGATTTAAAAGCAGAAGACTTTGAGTGTCGCATTACTTGACGTTTACAGACGCTTCTATTTCTAATTTTCACATCCTAATTTATAAACGTCATCCGAAGTAGAAGTCAACGTTTTAATTGCGTTTGACCCTTTAGGTTAAGTACACATAAAACCTGTCACTATGAAATACATCTAGACTAGAGTAACAAATTTCAGCACAGCCTAGAAAGAGTTTTGAAATTTATTTATATTTGCAGGCGTATTTTGTCCATGGGAGCTCACAATGCAGAACTCTATTGCAACATAGCACTTTGCTGCTTATATGGAGGTCAAATCGATTTAGTTCTGCCCTGCTTCCAAAGAGCTCTTATGCTGGCTACGACACCGGAACAACGGTCTGATATCTGGTACAATCTGAGTTTTGTGGCAGTAGTAAGTAAAACGTTTGCAACCGTATTAAGTGTTTTTTAAGACTTCTTAAGTATTGGTTTCTTTAAGTATCAGTTTTCTTAATTGTTTATTTTATAGACTACCGGTGATTTTAACCTAGCTCGGCGCTGCCTACGGCTCTGCTTAACTTCGGATGCAACAAATGGAGCGGCCTTAAACAATTTAGCTGTTTTATCAGCACACACTGGAGATTTAACTAAAGCCAAGTCTTACCTTTCTGCTGCCAAAGAAGTCCTGAGCGATTCTAGGGAGGTTGAGGCAAATTTGAAGTTTATGGAAAAGCATTACAAGCTCTAAGGTTTCGAAAATCTAATAAAAATGTCACCATACTAGAATAGTTTACTACTTTTGGTACCTATTTTATACAAATAATCAACCCAGGAAGTAGTATGTGATCTTAAAACCTTTTAAGGCTCTAATCAGACTTTTATATTAGACTTAACCGATTTAAGGATTCAAATATAAGGATTCAAGGATTCAAATACACAAAGCTCTTATACGCCCCAAAATGGAATATAACTCCCACATTTGGGCAGATGCATCAAAGACCTCTCTGCACCTTCTCGATGGGATTCAGAAGAGAGCGATAAAACTTATAGGGGACCAATACCTCTTTTCTCTCAAATTTCTCGTGACAGCTCTCGATCAATCACCGCCAAAATCTGCAAATAGTCTCCAGTTTTCAAGCTTTTTGGTTAGTTGGGTTTTTTGCCTGCACTTTAAGCTCAAAACAGATGTGCAGAAATTTTCGTGCAGCAAAAATAAATTACACAGGCTCTTATGGGGCAGGCGAACCCAACTGCTGCAGGGGTTGCAGTGACT
The DNA here is from genome assembly GCA_947623515.1 of Neoascia interrupta. NCBI lineage: Eukaryota > Metazoa > Arthropoda > Insecta > Diptera > Syrphidae > Neoascia > Neoascia interrupta. The sequence continues at coordinate 199,283,750 of OX392462.1, forward strand.
GTACGATGTCTCTATTTCTAAATTTGGTGCCTAGTTTCACTGCAGCCACAATGAAAACAAAAATATTTTTAAATATAAAATATCTGGCATCACTGATATCGTCAGATCTGAAAGTTTAGACTGTTTGTTGACTGACAAGAAATTCAATACAGAACAAAGCCGTTTTCCCGTTTTAGTTTTATTGGTCAGTTTTTTTTACTTTTTCACCTAGTTGACAAGTTTATCAAAACCGGATGACAAACTTGTATAGAACTTGGCATAGTTAATGTCAAAAAGGGTGCACCTCTGTTTTAGAGACAGTGCTGCTAGCAGTGATACGTGCAGAACCGCTGCTCATCTGTTTTGAGCTTAAGGCCCAACTGTAATAGGCTTAAGCGGGATTAATCTAATGTCGAAATACAACGAAAACCCCACTCAAGCTCCGCCAAAATATTGTGGTGCCCATAATAGACTTAAGCCAAGGATTTGAAAATCATGAAATTTCACTGTGAACGTCTCGAGTATCACGTTGCCTGGAGAATTTTAAATCATTTTTGAAAATTATGTCACTTTTTCTTCAACATTGGATGTTAATATTTCCGAAACCGATAGTCCATTCTAAAATGTATTTACACTTTTGAGGTCACCATTGATTGTCACAAAATGTAAAAATCACAGATCACATTAGCCGATTCCATCCCTGCTTTTAGGTGCCAAATCAGCGCCTTTATGAAATTTTTACCTACCTCAGTGCAGAGTTAAGCCCAACCTAAGTTTATTCCAGCGAGGATTTTTTTTAGCGCAGAGTTAACCCTGTCAATAAAGTTGTCAAAATCTTCAATTCTCGAAATTGTTATGCCATTTCACATAGAAAAAACAGTCAAAGTAGTTCAAACAGTTCTCGAATGGTTTTTGAAAATTTCAAAATTTATTTTGATCTCGAAACCTATTTGGGATTGATCTACCAAATTTGTGGAGTTAAACGCAAAAAACTCCCTTCTTTTGTTATAATTTCAGTTGAATTCCGAAACTCGAATGATCCCGCACTGAAAAACCGGCCATTAGCAGACTGTGAATGCCGTTGAGTGTCTTATTTAAATAAGAAACAAATAAGAAATTTGTTTTGAAATTTGAAAATTAGAAAATTTGAAATTTGAAAATTTCTATTTAAATAAGAAAAGGGAGAAAAGTTTTTTAAGATAGAAACATCCTGGAGAAATTATTAGATCCAGGATGTTGACAAAAGAAATCAGAAATTCGAAATTATTTTTCTACATCTTTCTGTTACGTCAGCAAATTGGATTTCCTGAGCTCTTACATTGGTGTAAGAAGTGGATAAAACTCGGCTCATTTTGTAACGTTCTGGCAGAGATTTCCAGGCACACATAATATTGAATGACACTTGAATTTCCGACGAAACGATGCAATTATGTGTCTGTCTTAAAATATAAATTCGCCGCGAATTGCCGGAAAATAAAATTTCTTTAAATCGCGCTACGGGCACACTATCTCTCACTTCCATTGTGAATGTGCCGCATTTTGTGACAGTTCGCGGTGTACACAGATGATGTGTTTTTGACGTTTGTGTGTTAACTGGCGCCGTCTCCAATTCGTTTATTTGTTTAATTCATTTATTTAAAAAGGTATTTAATATAAGAAAATAGAAAAGAATTTATTTTTCCTAAATTAATAAATCCGGCGATGGATCTACTACCGAAAACTCATCATGAGTTCAATCAAACAGAATACTGGAACACGTTCTTCAAAAAGCGTGGAACCAAGGCGTTCGAATGGTTTGTGTTACTCGTACCTAACGTGGTTGCAACTTGTGGTGAACTTAACTCCCTTGTGCAGGTATGGAGAGTACTTGCATCTTATTGTCCAAATCCACAAGTATGTAAAGGTCCAGGACAAAATCTTGATGGTCGGATGCGGTAACTCCCGTCTAAGCATGGATATGTACGACTCGGGCTTCAAGTAAGTTCTAATCGCTGCCAAAACTCTGAATCGATCTTTGAAGGCAAATTATTCCAGAGATATAACCAATATTGACATTTCACCGGTGGCGATCAAAAAGATGATCGAACTCAACTCCAGGCAGCGAGCCGATATGAAATTCATTCAAATGGACGCAACAGCGATGAGCTTTGAAGACGAAGCGTTCTCAGTAGTCTTTGATAAGGGTACACTCGACGCGCTGATGACAGACGACTCGGAAGACGTTCGCGCAACAGTGCTGAAGTACTTCGATGAAATTGTACGCACCATGAGGTCATAGTGAGACAGACGAACCACCTGTCCCATTGCAAGTGTAACATTCTGTTTCTTGTGTTTCAGGAATGGGGGACGATATATTTGCATTTCACTGCTCCAGGAGCACATATTGCGGTTCTTACTTGACTATTTTCCCAAGAACTCGTGCATGGTGCGAGTGGTGCGATGCTTCGAGACTGAACAGTGCTCGGATGAAAGCGATGCGGACTCACTGTCGATGCCGGTCTTTGCAGTAGTTGCTACGAAATTTAAGGCATTGCCACAACCTGTAAGTGATGCTTTACTTCCTTTCTTCGCCTAAAAACTATCTGTGTCATTGACAGATCCTGGAAGTCTGTTTGGCTGGAGCTAAAATGCAGCGGATGGCGGGTGTCGCTGAATTGATTGACGCCGTCACTGCCACGCAGAAGGCAGCTATGGTGTGTAATGGACTGGCTAGGAACAATATTATTGGTAAGGACAATGAATCCTTGCAATTACAATGCTTACTCGTTTCCTAAACAGGTTTAAACGAGGTGAAAATGGACTTGCTGAAGCCCGGCGAAGATACACCACGCTACACAATCTACATTGTGGATCAACCCCCGGCGAGGGGGAATGGCAAGTACGCCGCGTTTATCGTTCCTCAAGGAAGGTAAGAACCTCGCAGTTTTGATTGTTTAGAGGGGATTAATTCCAAATTTTTTCAGGGAAATCGAATGGCTCTTCTCAACCCAGCAGGGACGGAAAAAACTGGTGGAGAACGCTCACTTCAATCGCTTGGCCATTGTGACAATGCATCGCGATCAAATGTACGAGTCGTGGGAATCCGTCGAAGCTGAATTGAGCGAGAGTGTAAAGAATTTAGCTCCCAAGGGTTTGGTTGACCAGGTAAGTCGATATAAATCTTAAGCCCTAAACCATACCCTCTTCAATACCGTCATTTAGATCCCCTATTTATCTCTGGGCAAAGATGTTGGCAAGCGTGAAACCCTTGTCAGTGGGTTCTCTAAAATCTCTGGTGATTTTCGCATCGAAGAAGTCGAAGGGCAAGATGGAAAGGTTTTCCGAAGACTAATATTCTTGTCCAATCAGAATGTTGTTCAATCTGAGGCGCTGATCAAGACGAGTAGGTGTTTTATGCCCACATCAGTACCTATTTGTAATGTTATTGAAATTTCAGTTAAAGCCAAAAACAAGCCGCGAAGAAAGATCGATGTTGGATATTTGGCTTGTCAGCACCATTTGTACATGACTGTCGGTGTGAAAATGGCCACAGCGGGTCCTTGTAGCGAGGAAAGTCCAAAGAATGTACTCGTTGTCGGATTGGGTGGTGGTGGGCTGTGTACCTTTATACGAGCAGCCTTGAAGTAAGTGTAATAAGATTGGCATTCAGAGATTTCTGGTGCAATATGGTTGATTTTTATTTTTCTAGAAATGTCCGAGTAACCGCTGTTGAGATTGATCCTATTATGCTGGAAGTCGCCGAGCAGTACTTTGAGCTGAAACAAGATAAACTTCTGCATGTGGTTATCGATGATGGACTTGCGTTTATTAACAAATGCAAGGAGGAAGGTAATTCGAATGATCCTTAGTACATTACAAATTGTTTCTTTTTCTTCAAGAGTTTCTAAGAACAACACGCAATCAGATTAGTCACACTTCGTTTCTACGAAATGAAAGGTATCGTCTGGTGATAATACCTGTTCGGCTAGCCTTTTATCTTCTCACATAGGTCAGCTTCATGGTATTTAAATTCCTTACGTAGTGGGGTGGAATAACAATTCGCTGAATTCCCTCCCAAGCAATGTCTACATAAAAAATCAACTCAGGGCTTTGTCGCGTTGTGGGATATCAAACGGAAAGTACGGGTTCGATATCTACGGCTTTCGCATAAACAAAGTATTTTTTACGGTTCCATCTTCGCTAATCCCCATCTAATTCCAAGAAGCTTCTCAAAGTCCTGTTTAAAACTTCTTTGGTCCCCATGTACAATGGGCTAAAATTTTAAATTTTTCATCTCCTTAAAACTGTAAGACATGAAAAAGAAAGGTAAAGCCGGTATCCCTCCCCTTGTGGGCGGGGTATCAACTCAAAAATATCTAGTTCCAAGGAGTTGCTTCAAAACTGCATATTGCACCACGTGTTTTTTAAACCTACACGAAACCCGACACAAGTTTTATCGGGATTCCAAATTTGCCCAAGTAGAATTTCTGGCGATAAATGCGAACCCTTTAGCAATGAAGAAACTAACTTTTCCACCATCATTTGTATATCTAGAAGTTACGCCTATGTTAATCAAATTTTATTAAAACAAAAAATTCTTTGACCCACAGAAATCTGCTTCGACGCGGTCCTCTTTGACGTTGACAGCAAAGATCTTTCTCTCGGCATGAGCTGTCCACCGAAGAGCTTTTTGGAGCCACAAATACTCGATAGTCTCAAACATGTTATTGGTGCCAAGGGCATGTTTATCCTTAATCTAGTCTGTCGTGATGAGGAGTTACGAAATCAGGCCGTGGCCGACTTAAAGAAAGTATTTACCTCATGCTGTTGCTTCAAACTCGACGAAGATGTCAACGAAGTGATCTACTGCACAAATGATGAGAAATACAAAAACATAACAGATTGGAAGAAGATTCTTGGAACGTCAGGCAGAAACCTCAATTCTATAGCAAAAGACTCGAAATTCAGCAACGAAGACATGATCGACATAACTGAGTTTCTCAACGAGCTTAAGCTTTGAGAAACTTTTGAGAGGAGCCTATGAAAAACGACTACAACGCCACAGTACCTTAAATTATACCAGTTGCGCTAAATAATAAAGTTTATTTTTTCTTTAATTTCCCTGGCTTTCCTTTAAAAAAGAAAAATTAAATTTTTTTTTGCAAGTTTTTATTTTTCAGAAAAAAAATCAACATTCATGTGTGTATACAATTGGTTTAAATGTATATAAAAAGAGAAACGAAATAAAAATTGTTAAATTAAATTAAACTAAATTAAGGTAATAAATAACTTTTTATACATAAATGAAATATTGTACATGTATAGTACAGCAAACTGCAAACATATTGTTGTGTATGTCTTTCTAGGTTCATACATATAAGAAAAATAATGAAGAAAATAAGAAATTTTCAGCCGTTATTGGTGTTTGTTTTTTTATTATTTTCTAACAATTAACAGTTGTTTTTTTTACTAATCTAAGCCTTAACTATCTAGTCTAATTTTATTCTATGATTTTGTTTTCTTCTTCTTCTTTATTTACGTAAATTTTCAATTGTTTGTATGCGAGTTGTCTCTACATTTGTTTAGAAAACAAAAACAAAAAATCAATCACATTTGTCAGAGGCGTTTCAGTTCCCCAAAACACTTCTTTTGTTTATCTAAATGGAAAAGAAAAGAGAAAGAACAATTTTTTGAAAATAATTTTCTTCGATTTGTTTCAGTTGTGTTTTTTTTTAACGAATTTTGTTTTTAGTGCGACTTATTAACGAATGTGTAAAATAATATTAATAAAACAAGGAGGCATACAATGCAACGAATACATAACAAATAACACTAGGGTGTAAGCACCCTCTAGGGGGCGATGGCAATGGCAATTAGATGGATGTGCGGGCTAGAACTAGATGATCTGCAATTTCATGTTGATTCGATGGCGGTTCCGGTGATAAGGCATAATATTCATGGCGCTTATTAATAAAAATAAATGAAATTCTATTCAGTGCTGGCTAGAAGTGATAGAAGCTTGAACAATAAAAAAATAAGATATAGGGCTGGCTCTTGTGCCCTGGTTGGTCAGCGGGCTTAGTACAAACTGCAACAGTTTCACATCCAGACACGAACGAATAGGCCACTAGAGAATGTGGTAAGTTTGGATGGTCAAGCTTAACAATCACTGTGAAGTCTTTATTGTTGTAAAATTCCCATTCAGAAATGGAGGGCTTCTGCCTAGTTTTCCAACAAGGTGATCTGTTGAAAGTATTCGAATGTAGGGATCGATATGTACTTGTCAAAGCCAATAAATGTGCTCAATCTTTTAGTAATAATGTTTAGATGTGGTACTTAATAAAGAACGAACAATGCAGCGATGGTTTTCTTCACCCGGAAGAAGGTAAAACTTAATAGTAAAAACTAGTCTCTAAGAAAATAAATGCAATGTAGGGCGTATGTTAGTAGGCGTGTGTCGTAGGCAGGAATTCCAACCAATCACCTTAAAGAAGAGTACTGCAAATGGGATTTTAGACTTCGCCTAGAGGATAAGAAGTGCCCGAGACAATCTTTCACCAAAGTTTGGCAAAAATGATTAAGAATAACTTCTTGTTCATAAGGACAACACTTTTTTTGTGAGGCGACAATTTCTTTTAAAACGTTTGGGTGACCGGGAGACACACAAAACTCAGATGGAGAACTTCCTGGCTTGGAATGGTTAATCAGGGATTATAGTCAAAGGCGAACAAATGAAGGTATTTTCTGCACAAACATGGTGCTTGTGTTTCAAACCCACAACCTTCTGCACAGTAGTTAAATATAGTAAACTACTTTAATAATTCCGATAATAATTAGAATTCAGAGAGGGACTTTGCGTCAGTTTCGAGGGACTTTGCAAAGAGCTGTGCAATGAAAACCTTCGTGCAGAAACTATATAACAGGAAAGAGAGGTCGAAAAAGAAAGTTTGAGGACCAGTTCGATTTTGGTGCCTTGTATGGCAGGATATAAATATGGGGCTTAAAAAAATACTCACGAGTTCTGATATCAGCGGCGGTAAAAATAGGGACTATCTTATCAAGGGACAGGCCTATCTACCAACTTTTACTGACATGTCTGAGGGACGAAAGACAAAAGCAAAATACACCGTCGGAATCACCAGAGTAAATTGCCTGATTATGTTGGTGTCCACCAGGAGAACGTGCTTAGAATTTCACTTGGCTGAACCAAGAACACATACTTTTTCTTTCGCTGGCAATTTAGTATTTGCCTTGCATTCACATCAGAATCTAATAAACTGACTTTTATACCATGTTTCCACCGGGCACTAATCCGCGATCAATATAAATCTTCATTAAATCCTCTACAAATTACGCGATTAACCATACAAATTTAAATCCTCTAAGCAAGCGGTTAAAAATAGATCCCCTCATAGTTCTCATTCACCTTTTCACGAACCACTTTCAACCCTTTTCGAACACCTTGTTAACAATGAATTAAGAGACAAGGAAGTGGTGTATTGGGAGAAAAGTGAAGCATATGTGTTCTACCAGGCATGTCATGAGAGACGGCCCGAGGTTCATACGCTTCTGGGAACTGGCTATACTTTTGTTTAATATTCTTGAGTTAAAGTGACACTATTAATGTCAAAATAAACGCTTCACTCACACGCACTGTATATGTGAATAAGAGCTATTCCTTGTTTTTTTCTTCAATGCTTGTTAACAGTTGGAGAATTGAAAAAGGACACTGAAACTGTCTACGTGTGACAAATCTGTCAGAATTACGATTTCTATTGGGATGCTTACAACGGAAATCTTTTTTCGCTCCTGGAAAATGGAATCGCCACTCTCTTTTGACAGTCATACTGACAAAAAAAGAGTGCTCATGTCAAATTAATCCCATATTTGTCTGGTGAAGCCACTTTGAAATTGAATCAAATTGAATTGATTTCGTAGTAGAATTGCTCTATGTATTTTATTTTCAATAAAAAAAATAGCGAAGCTTTCGACAGAAAGAGCAAATGTTTCCTTCAAAGAAAAGTGTTGCATTAATCTAACAACAGTTTGATAGTTGTATTTTTGACTGTTAATCGGGATTCAGAAACAAGCTTAGCACCGTGGACTCGGCTTGACGTTCACGAGTTCAGGCATACGATTTCAACGTTGACTAACGCAATAAATCGTCATCTTCAACGTTTCGTTTTGCATTCGCGAAGAGAAAACGTAATTTTGAGTAGAAGCCAAAGCGTATTTCTAGTAATGGATGCGCTGCGCGTTGAGGTGCACATAAAACCAAAATAAGCACTTAGAAGACAAAAAAATTTATTTCTTATGAAAATTCCATTTCAAAGCATATTCAGAGCCGGAGTTAAAGGGGCAAGACAAAGCTCAAACCTAGGTTTATTGTAAGACTGCCCTAATTTTGTCACACAAAAACAGTCTTTTCTATCGCGGCCCCCATAAACTAAGCATAATTTCAATTCAAGCGCGGCATTTTTATCCCAGGGTAATTTTTTCGCGAGAGACATTAAATTATTTTTTTGCCAAAAACGCTTTCATTTTCTTTGTTTTGGACAGGTTGGTGTTCTGAGGCATTCAGAAAAATGACAATCACACTGTATGATGCCGTGTGACAGAAAAATGTGCTCCTGGGCACAAAGCCTAATCTTACCTTCATATTTAAAATAAATAAAGTTGGGCAACAGCTGGAGTTTCCGCCAACTCCTCAACAATGTATGCTGTGTGTGTTGGTTGCTTCACATACAAAGGGACCTACAATTTTTTGCCGAATCAACGTCACTTTGAGAAGTTTTTCAAGACAAGTGATGCTCTCGGAGGGCTTATGAGAAATTCGCGGAGGTGGGGACCGTGAAAAAGGATGTTGCAAACATAGAGTAAGTTTGCTGCTGCATTTACTCTTAATAGAGAACAAGTCCACTCTCTGAGGATGTGTTGACACTCTTTTTGCCGCTGCCTTCTGTTTCTATACTTTATTGGATCCACTTCTAGAGTAAAAGGGCAAAGGAACAGTCAAAACCATAGAACCTCCTTATAGGGTCTTGACATAGAAAACGAATAAAAGGCACAGTTGGTCACGGTCTTTTTTGACGTGCATGGAATCATCTACGTCAAATGAAGAGGGAGGAAAAACAATAACGAGATCATTCAGCTTCATTTCTGATGTACTTAGCTTAATTAAATCTTAGTTCAATAGAACAGTTGAAGTTAGTTAGTTAGTCTTTCTATGTTCTCTTCTTAGCATTACTCCTTGAATTTTCCTCTGTTTTGGTTTCATATGCCATTGTGCCATAGGATTAGAGAAATAACATACAATTTTAATAAGCCGTGTGTTGGTATTTGTTTTTAAGCGCAAACCTACCCATAGGTCAAACTATGAAACCCTCGTACAAAAGTGGCGCCCAACGTGGCGTAGTAATGAGTTCTACCAGGACTGTCAAAAAAAAGTTGTGCTTGGATAAAGACCCAGCTTTAAGATCGAAAGCTTAGGATTGCGTGTGTTATTTTATAGTATGGGATGCCAACAATATAAAACGAACTTGATACTTAACGCGTGTTAGAAGGCAGAGCATTCGCATGCCAAATTTTAACGGAGCGGGAGCTCCTTTTAAGAAATTAAACGATACCAAAAGGGCTTCTGACAAAACTACATTTTTGTTTTTCTAAGACCGAAAGAGATAGCCCTGAAAAACACCCACAATTGAACAAGATTAAGACATGGCACGCGTTTACACCTGCAAAGTGTCGATGGCTAAAATGACGGTATTTCTGCGTTGGACATCTTGGCAATGTAATCAAGCAATTTGGCAAATGTAGAAAAAGATGATAAGGCCTTTTTATAAGGTTCTTTTTTTGTTCAGAGCAGATGGAGTCACGTTTTAATAGATTTATTTGTCCGATAATTGTTACGCCGCTCTTAACTCTCGATGATGTGTTCAAATTATGAGCTCCCAGTGTTCTTAAGTAAAGAAAAGGTCTTCAAAGCCTCATCTAATAAGGTTTTCTTAAAAAAAAAAAAATTAATTTACTGGAAATTAGTTGGGAAAAAATATAACTAACACTTTGCTACATTATGAAGAACCGTTACGCAACGTTAATCATTCAAAAAACGTCGATCTTCAAAATATGTACATTTTTCTCATAGAATTATCTCCTTTAGTCCCTTGAGGAATCAATAACAGAATCGGGTCTTACGTTCAAGACAGGAGACCAAGATAGTTTATAAAAGGAACAAAACATTTTAAATGAAACATTATGAAATTAGACTCACAGTCTGATGCGGCCAACACCAAGAGTGTTTAGAACTAAATTAAAGCAAGCAAGGCATAACATTGAGGTAAAAAGCCCCTTAACTCTAACAGAGTTCTTTTTCACGGATAAATATTTAAAGGGAGCAACAAAACATTGATTTTATACTCCAAGTTCAATTACGTCATCCACTCACTGCCAGAAAAAAAAAACATCAAGTTCTTCTTCACTTAAAATGTACTTCAGCAAAAATAAAAATCAAACTCAGTCTCTTATGCTGAGCTTAAACTCATTGAATAATTAGTTCTAATTTAAAAAAAAGCTCAAAGGTAACAGCGCACTTACATACAGACACAATCACACACGCACCTCAAAAGACCTTCTTGAATATTTGATTGAAACTGCGATTCTTTTTCGAGCTTCTACCACTGCCAGCACTGCTCCCACTGTTACTACCACCCCCACTATTACCGTTGCTGCTCGACGCTGATGTCGCAATCGTTGACGTGTTGATTGCTTCCTCGAGTATCCGAAACGAATTATCACTGCTGCCCTGACCACTGTTTGGTAGAATCTCCGAAAGTGACGACGCCGGTGACGGTTGGCTGTACACCGCACTAGCAAAGCCATTCACCTTGCTGGGCGCTTTGGCGGCGGCGCCAATTGGCTGACTAGATGTTGATGATGACTTCTTGGAGCGATACCACTCCCAGCTGGTCGACTCGTGGGGCTGTGACTTTTTACTGCTCTTGCTGAAGGCTGACTTGAAGAACGCCGGCGACGAGAGTCTTCTTGATTTTTTGCCATTTTTACGTGGCTCCTCTGGCTTTCCGACATCTTTGATCTGATAGCCCGATGGGCCGTCTGGCATAAATTCGTTGTAAGCCAAGTCGGCACCAGGAATGAAATTCTCGATGTCGTCCTCGTCGAGCATGATTTTCTCGTCGAACGTATCCGATTGGCTGGGCCTTGTATTACAGATGTCTGCTGGCGAAGATTCTTGGCGCTTGTATAACGGATTGCTTTTCATGGACTTCTTGCCCGACTTGCCGTTGAATAAGTTGCTGAGTTTTCTTGCCGAAGGCTTTCCGTTTGTTGGCTGCTGCTCGCCGCCTGTGCATATGGAATCCGACTCGCTTGCGTTGAACTGATCGTACTCCTCGTCTTCAAGAAGGCACTCGGGTGCTGGTTCTGATGGTGGCAGGTCCCCCACTCCAGGATTAAACTCACCTGGCTGGCTAACTTCAGGCCACGAGCGCTTCTCGCCCTTGCGATTCGCCTTCTTTCCGTAGAACACCGACACTTTTCGCTGCCTCACTTTACAGACTTCACTCTCTGTGGCTGAGTTTTCGGCTGCACAGTCTTTCAGAATCAGCATCGCTTCCTCGCTGGGGCGGCGCACTTTGTGCTTCCCCGGAGAGGCGTCGGAGTAGTCATCGAATGACTTCCGACGGTTCAACTTCTTTTGCGTTGCTTTCCTTTTTTCCGCTTGTCTGCAGTTCGGCACGAAGTTCCTCGCCATTGAACGATACAAAACTACTCCCACAACTGTCAGAAGAATCATAAACGTTCCAACGAATATAATGAGGATGATGCAAGCGTGCACCTGCAACGACACATCGTCCAGTTCGTCCTTAAGCACAGCATTTCTTTCGACTAGCACACGCTCCTGCTCTGAATGTCGTCGGTTCTGGTCCTCCAATGCTCGCACGGTTTTCGTCAGAGACAATTGCAGCTCCTCCACTTGCTTCTTGTAACGTCGACTGAGTTCCTCCAAGTACTGGCCAGATAGCGACATGTTGCGCTCAAGTGCCTGTAAGAAAGTAAAAAAATGTTAAAATCGCGAATTGGCAAACAGTCAAATGGTTGAATGAAAAACAGTGGTGGTCAGGGGAACGCCACAAATGTTTAGTCGATAGTCGATGGTGGTGAGGCCGTGCCCACTTACTATCAGATCTCGATTCGAAAAAAAAAACTCCTCACGCAAATTGGAAATAAAAACAGAGGCGCAGCATATCCACCACCGATGACGTCGAAGGACATTGATTTTCCTACTCGTCTGACGAACAGACTGGGCTAATTTCCGTGAGGGTGATATCACCTCGAGGATATCTCCTTGCAAAGTGGAAGACTTATTGCTCGGCCATGTGCGGATTGGGACAGAGATTTATGGATTTTGTTCGAAAGTGAACGTGGTGTGCCGCTTTCCCAACTGGTGCAATGTTTTTGGATTTATGCTGCAGTTGGAGTTCTAGTTAGGTTGGCCTTCAAATTTCGATTGCAAATGAGGATAATTGGAACTGTTACCGTGTCGGAATATATTTTGTTGGTAGCTTAGCATTTACATTAAGGATAATGGATAATATTGTTAAATGGTTTAGGAATTCGGTCGCAAGGGTTTTAGAACTTCGATGCATTGGCCTACGTGGATATGGTGGTAAGAATGGCGTGAGAAAAGGATATAAACAGGCACGACGACACTAAGTTTTGTCTTCTGTTTCGAGTTCATAACTTGGGCGCGAGGCAATAAAGTGCCAAGGCGTGTGTGACAAAATGAACTCGGAAGGTGTATGAAAAATAAGGGTTTTTTTTTGTAAAATATTCTGTGGACGGCCTTATGCTTGTGGGCGGTACAACTTTAGTCGTTTTTAAGGCAGCAACAATTCCCATACACCATGATTTGAGTTCTTACGCCTTGTCTCAAAGGTCTTAAGAGCCTACGGTCCTTATCCCACTTTTTACGAACTATGCATTAAATTTTTTATACTCTACCTAGGGTAGAGCACCAGGGAATGTGCTTCTTATGAAAGAATTATTCTCATGATAATCATAGTCCGAAGAGGGAGTGAGACATACATGACTGTACAGAAGAGAGGAGTGATTTTTGTTATGAGAAGTGAAAAGGTACTCACTTTAATTCGATTGTTCAGTCTTATGAATACGCTTTCCGAGTGCGGCCCACTGGGAATTCTCTGCTGCATACCATGACTGTTGCCATTCAGACCAGCGGCAGTTCCAGCGACGACGCCCTCAGAGAGCAAAGTATCCAGATTATCCCATGAAGTTGGATCATTCTCCGCAGAATTGCTTCCAGCCTTTGGCATTAGCTCGATATCGCCCCTTATAGACGATGACATGCCCTCTCCCAGTTGTTCATCAGTTTTCCGCTCATCGCCAGTAACCACTTGAGCGGGTGGCGCTTCTATTGTAGCAGCATTTTCGCTCTCGGTTTCTTGTAGGTTATAGATGTTTACATCCAAAGTGTCTGATGGAGCCGGAGATGGTGGTTCCGGTTTTTGGGTAGTTGAGATGGCTTCTTCGTCCCTTCGCGGAGGTGGGGGTATTTGAAGCATCAAATCCTCCAACGGATCATTATCAATTTTGGGTTTCTTTTGAATTTCCTCAGTTATATCAGGCAATTTTTCAAGCGATCCAAATGCCCCTCCATTTCCCTTGTCTATGGTAAGATTCAGGGATACTTCGCCGTTTTGCTCCCCATCGGAGTCAACATCGATTGAGTCGTTTTGGGGTTTTCTCACCTTGCCGGCCAAGAGCTGGCACAACGCTCCAACATAGTCTTCTGGCAGCAGGCTGAGGAAGTAGCTTCTTTTTTCGTCCATTGCACTGCTGCTTACACTACAATCTAAATGGCTATCCACGTTAACACTAAATCTTTTGGCACATATCTGAGTGGCGAGTATATCGCTTCGCAATCGTTCAACCTCGAGCAGACTCATCAGCTGCGTGTGTCGGCATGAAAGCATGTAATTGACCTTCGCCGACAGCGAAGCATCCTTGCACTGGGTGCACACAAATTCCCCAGTTGAGGGAGTAAAACAGCCGCGCTCACTCTTACTCTCCACTGTTGTGCGATTGGAGTTGGTCTTAACTAAGACTTCAGCGGCTTTTTTAACTATCGACAGCACAGCATCGCTGGCAGACTTGAACAGGTTGTTCTCGTTCTTTTGATTCGTATGATCAAAGGAGTTATCGTCGTCGTACTCGTCTAAATCATCTGCAGCACGATCCTCTGTCTCAAAAGCCTCAAACTCAGATGTGCCGTACACACGAAACAACGAAACCGGACAAAAGTGCTCCGAATTGTAGTGCGAATGGATGTCGGCGCGCACAAACTTCCCAAACAGATGTGGATGCAGATCGAAGCTCTGTATCGTGCGTTTGTCATCGGCTATGAAACGCCCCACGTTTGACCAGTCTCGCGTAGGAAACCGATTACTCACTGCCACCGTGAAATTCTTCGGCGACGACGAGAAGAGCTCGAAGTTAGCCAAGTCAATGGTCTCGGCTTGTATTGCTTCGCACAGTTCTACAACGAACCAAATGCGATTTGTACATGGACTCAACATGTATTCATCCTTTGAGGAGGTGAGCACAGCTCCGGTGTTTTGCGCATCCGAATTGGATGCGATTATTTTCGCGCCACAGTCGGGTGAGGCGTAGTTTTTTGTGCGCAACTTGCCCGCCGGCTGTTTCGAACCGGTCGTTAGATTCTTTTTTTGCGAGGACGAATTGACGACATCCTGCTCGAGTTGCTGTTTTTCTTCAGCCTCCATTTGTTTCTGGGCCCATTCGGAGAATACCGGTATCGGTACCTCCTCGGCAGTGAGATTCACCTCATGGGCGGCTGTCACATTTGTGGATGCTTTCGATGGCATTGGTGACGGAATGTGGCTACCGCTTGCAGTTTCATCACTATCAGGCGGCTGTGGCGGAATCGATCCCCCAGAATCGTTAATCTTTTCAATTTTATCGTCTGCTGAAAGTGTGGAATGGAAGCAAGTTAGCAAAGAATGAGCGGAAAGTAAGAGATTTAATTTACCTTTCTGATCATTGTCGGTGGCTTTGGCTTCGTCACCGTCACTTGTCTGATTTGTGGAACTCGATTCCGCCTTCGATATGATGACAGCGTCGAGTGTGTGCTGCTCAAGGCTCCCACCACCCAGGGGCAGGTCTGTGGATGTTATTTCATTCAGCGCTATAACCGTGGGACTTTCAGTTGTAATGTCTGGCAGGCTTCAAAAAAGAAAAGAAAAATTTGTAAACGGTTATTTGAGATGTGAGAATTGATTAAGTTTAAGTTAATGGATTACACTAAAAAAATACTACCAAAATAATTCAACAGGCGTTGTTCGAGTCTTCAAGTTTTTAAAGATAAACTGCAACAGACAAACTTTTTAAAGACATTAAGTTTCTCTTAACCCAAGGTGGTATTCATATGATCAAGATGTTTATTGATAAGAATTGCGAAAGATCATTGCGACTTTTTTAAGTTTATCCTTCTTAAGTTTTCTTGCTCTCTATGATCGTTTGCACTACGATAAAAGGGACGATTTCATGGTTCAAGAACAAACGTTTATCGCACCACCCCTTCATTTACTAGTGTAAAACAGGAGGTTTTAACTTTATACATGAACAGCATCGACTAAGGAGCACGATCACGGCTTTCAAGTCGGGGTCTGGATGCGTCAATTACTGCTCTTCTATAAGTCATTCCTTGGAATTGGAGTAGGAACCTTCCTACTTAAGGACTGGCAACATCCAGTGCAGGCTTATAACTGGCGCATAGGTTCTACGCTTACGAAACATGAGTTTAAAACTTATGTGGGGTGATCGTATTGGAATATCAGTAATGCTGGAGCATATCTGATCGCATAAGTCTTGTCACTGCTTCGCAAGTTTTGCCTGAAAAAGGAATGCTTAGATAAATTTGTCCAGGCTGCGTTGTTTAAGCTTCTCCCAACAATATCATATCAGAGGCGGTCTTCAAACAACTCGTGCAATAGTTGATTAGACAAGAAGGACACGACCTCCTACTTCCTTCCTCCCTCTGCACAAGTTTAGCCATCTGCAGGAAAGCCATCCCGAACTCAAATATTATGTTGCAAAAGTCTCTTATAGCCAACTAGGTAGAGGAACGGGACCACGGTACAAGCAAAGGGTAGAAAAAAACTCAGTAGCTTTTTACTGTGAAGAAGGTTTAAAGTAACTTGAAACTAAAGGTCTGAACGAGAAGATTTAAAGCAAAATCCGAAGAAATTATGGGAAATCATGGAGAAACATCCACTGAAGATAAACACCGCAAAGGACGTCGTTCTCTGCCCTTACTAGAAAGGAACTGTAAATGTGAAAAAGTCGAAAATGTGTGTGCCGAATGTGTAGCCGAATTCACAAAGATCTCGTATGGTGCTCAATACATTCTTTCCAACAAGTTACATAACGAAGAAGGTCTTGGCCGTCGGATGCCGACGAGCAAACGAAGAAGTGAGTCGAGATATCAAGGGTGAATTTCAAAAATTCTTTAAAAGATCAGGAGAGTTTTTTGTCACGTTTCATGAAATAGACCTAGAACCACAATTTGGTCCCATAAACCAAAAAGAAATCGATGTCCTAGAATCATCTTCTTCCGCCAAACAGAAAGCCAAAATCACTTTTAATATTACGAACAAGAACTTCAAAGCAGTTTTGCAGGATTCTTGTCTTAGCGCTGATATGTGTTTTGAAAGATCGAATCCTATTATTTTTTTTATAAGAGCCATTCGGTTTATAAGACCCAGACCCTGGCGATTAAGTCTCTCAAAATGATTATAAAAAGTAAAGGTGCAAGCATCAGGGTAATGTCTCTAACGGGTCCCAAACAGCAAAAAGGAACTGATCTAATTATACTGCCAACCAGAAGAAACGCGTCACAAGGTTATTTTCAGCGTTAAGTTGCAAAGGTTTTTAAATGCTTGTATACCA
Organism: Neoascia interrupta; assembly: GCA_947623515.1. Lineage (NCBI taxonomy): Eukaryota > Metazoa > Arthropoda > Insecta > Diptera > Syrphidae > Neoascia > Neoascia interrupta. Next base: position 199,300,715 of record OX392462.1, read on the forward strand.
GTGTATAAATCTAATCTATTAATTGTTTGAATCCCCTTTACAAACGTAAAAGGTCTTTCAGAAAGAAAGGAGATGGAAACCTTGTGTCAACAATGAAAGATCTTAAATGGAAGGTCCTCCATCTTTACCCAACCAGGAGGAATGTGAAATGCACCACAAGCCGGATTGAAAATGATTCTTTATTGCCTACATTGATGTCATTTGATTTTTAGACTCACCCCCTTTAATCTGTACCTAAGTAACATCTTTAAAGCAGGTTTCTCAACACTATTTAAGTCTTACTTGATATAACTTATTGTTCTTATTGATAAGGTTTGTAAATAATAATGTCTTACCCCATGAACAAAGTCGATATGCTCAGTATCTGCGAGAACCATAGTACCCAAAAGAACAACAGGAACCATGTGAAATTCTGTCCTTTTTTCACCTCACACCACAGGAATTTTACAATGTATATCATTTGTATTAGCATTTAAATTGGCACTTGTTTAACACTTGTTTTTTTTTTCGAAATCCAAACTACAATAAAGCGGAGACACATCGTATACCTTGAGCAAAATTTTAAAATCAAATGAACCACCTACATGTTCAGTTAATAACACTGTTTTGAATATCTTTTTCGTTAACGTATCAAGGAAATAAAAATAAAATAAATAAAAAAGTTAAATGAAACGAATTGCTGCAATTTAATAAGTCTACCGCGACAGGTTCGAGCTGTGTCGAAACACCACGTCAGTGCGAGTGATAAGCGATTGTAAACTATAGTGCGAGTCCGCCCCCTCATACACAAGTACACGTTAAAGGTTCAAAAATTACTTTTCTGCGACATGAAATGTGAAGATCATTGTAATTGATATACGTAACACATGATTTGACTAATGATGCCTTTGAGATAATATGCTTAATGGAATTAGTTTTTTCGAATATGGGGTTTCAGAGAAAAATGTCCTTGACCTTGGCTGGATGGCAGGGTGCAGAGGTACGATTATTTTGACACGTTTTAAATTGATTAGTTTGCAGATTTGTTCACAAATGAAAGCCATAATGGCGTCCCATTGATCTGTATTTAGTAGATTGCCAAAAGTGGCATTAAAGTAGAATCGATATCGCACGTGATTTAGGCCACTCAACTATCTTTAGAATCAAATAATTAGTTTAGTTATGGTGTTCAACTTTCAAAAAAGCCATTATTACGTCATTTAAAAAGTATCTGTATTTGCGCCCCAATAAACTTCACAATTATTATGACAATTGTTTACTCATGTCAGCCATCGATCATCGGAAAATATTTTTAAAAGAATTCGCACACTCTGGCGTATGTGGAACTTTTTCTCCCCGTTGTCATAAGAAGAGGGGGATGTGTACTTGAAAATTATTTAAAAACGAAAATAAAGCCGAAATGCCAATAATTGCCGGTTTCTGCTTCATTTTGCCTGTACTAATCTTTATTTAAAAACATGGGTTTTGTCTCGGCATTTTGAAGGTCAACTGCCTAAGACAGGGAAAAAATAAATGTATCCCATTTCAATGTTACAAGCCATCGTTTTGGTAAAAACAAAAAACAGAGAAACATGATTTCCAGTTTTCTTTGAACGAGATACTAAACAACAATTAAAATAAGATAAAAGAAATGAGCAAGCAGAAATCTCCTTTCGAAATAATTAATGCCATTGTCCTTACTTTCGGCAAAGGGGTATATTAAAAACTGAGTAAGGTCGGCTACATAAATGCGCTCTGTTCTTTTGTGCCTTGGAAGCTGCTGCAGTATACAAGATAATTGCTTGTAACAATAACTTAAAAATTAATAGCGATTTGCATTGTTTATGGTAGGTATATGCACGGGAGTTATGGGTTTTGTAAAAGTAAAAAATTTCAACTAAACAAGGGCAACCCTTAAAGTAAAACCCTGAGAAGAGAGAAAAAGAGAGATAGAGGGAGAAATTGATCAAGGGGAAACTTCTGTTGCTGCAATATATTAAAAAATAAAGTCACGCTTTTGACCCAGGATTGTTGGTTGGTTGTAGTTTTTGTAGTTAATTCCTCATTTGAGAGAAGTGAAAAAGCCAGCTCTTCACCGGTTATCCAACTTGAATAAATTAAATAGCTGCCAATAATTCAAATTTGTTAAGCGTTCAAAATGCTAGCTCTAAGCTATACATTTACGAAATGAAAAAGAATCAAGAAACACAATTTTCGGGAAGCTGTTTGATTCACTTGTGGTATTCGGCAGTTTAATAGACTATTACAGTCTTTGAGCTAAGGTGATATTTTGGCCGAGCATGCTGATTTGACCTAACCATGCCATTGATTCCGGCCTTACTAGGCCTTTTGTTGATCGCAGAATTTCAACTTTTAAAGATTCCCGGAATAAGATTGAAAAAAAAGAGCGTCGTTGCGTGGTAAACGATTCCATGAGTATCTTTTTGGTTGAGTTCCAACAAAGCTAAAGGTAAACAAAGTCTGACTCTTTAATTTTTACAAAACAAGGGATGCTAACGAAATAAAACGAAGTACAAATTTTAGCAGTTATGAACTTTTGAACGACATTGTGCCGCCGGTGCAAAGTGTGCCACGACGATTTGCTGAATGTTCTTTTAATCAGATTCAACTCACGGAGTTTGTTAAAAAAAAAAAGGTCAAACAAATACAAGACAATGCGAGTTTTAAATAGGAAAAGGCTTCGGATCGCACAAATGCAATCAAAACAAGTACGGAAGTGCAACAGCGTGTATGTGAGACCTTTAGTCCGTCAACGAAAGATCGCAAAATTTAACACCATACTTTTACACGCCTCTTAAAAGTAGTCGGGTCAATAATCTAGCTTTAACATAAACGTAATTTCGAACTTAAAAACCCGATTTTCAACTAATCATCACTTTTTCAAATCACTTTTCATAAAACCACGCCTTAAAAAGTCCTTCAAGCGCGGATTTAAGAGTCCTATCCCTAAGCAAGGATACTGTATATTAAATATCTGCGTGAGCGTGCCAGTGGGCGGATTAAAAATTTGTTAACACTTGTACTGATTTGGAACCTAAAAAGTTCAGATACGACTTTTCAAGGCCTAAGCTCAAAATATAAGGCCTAAAAACTATCGAGACTCTGACGGACTGAGGGACAGACATGTTTACACAATCAATATCTTCCGAGGGTTTGGCGGACCCTGGTGGAGGTGGGACTGTAAAAAAAAACTTCTATTGCCCCATTCGGGATTTCAACCCTTAATCTCATGTACTGCAGTCCGAAACACTTACCACTGCACCACGGCATCCACTTTCTTTCTTGATAAGGAACCGATATAAAAGTTTACTTTAAAACTTTTGTACAGTGGTAAGGCCCGGGGGCCGACAACAGAAAAACGTGCGAAAGTTAAATAAAGACATGATTTACTGCCGCAAGCATACTCAATTTTGAGGAAAACTGTGGAGCTTTCATCGCTGAAAAAAATGTTTAAATTTTTTAGCGTAAACTCAGGCACAACTCCAGACTAACACTTTTAGCCTGTAACATCAAATATTTTTTTTTTTGTTGTTCAATACACTGCATGCTTATTGGATGTATTGCCCCAAAAAAAGGTATTGACTACAAATTTAATCAATTAATTTTTATTTCGCGAGAATACTACGGAAAAATGGGAGCGAATGATAGTCCCGCTTTCAAAATTCTGCTTTTCCGAAAAAAAAGTTTTGACTGCAGCATAAAAATTGTCCTTATTCTTCTTTTTCAGTAAACTTTTCACTTTTTGAAAAGCAAAGGTAAAAAAAGACACAGGCGGAAGGATTGCACGGGGGTGGCACACCTCATACATGATTCACTGTGTCGCTTTGCAAAAGTAGCATTTGCAGAATTTATTAAAACGCAGAATTACGGGAAAAAATCTTTTTTTAAAAAAAATTTCGACCCATCAAGCAGAAATGTGGCCTCAACCCAAAAAAACGACATGAAATTTAAAAAGTTTTAATTAGTTTTTATGGGAACACCCTTTAGTATCATGAAACTTCTCCAGAAGTTTGAACGCTTATCCATATGAAATAACTTGGGGGAACACTGATCTCGTGAAAGCACGATCAAACAAAACAGGAAAATTTAAGCAAAAGGCCAGGACCTTCAAGCACAAAAAATCAATCAGAGACCCAAAGAGCTGAGAGCTATCATGATTTTTTTTAAATTTCTAAAAACGAAAATCTGAAAAAAAAACGTCTTGAATTGTTTTTTTTATATTGTTAACGTTAAAAGTTAAAGTATTTTAGCTCCACTCTAAAAAGTGATAAAATATATTCCACGAAAGAAGTAAGAAAAGCCCAAGAGAAATGAATAGTTCTTCTAATCAATATTTTCATATTTCTACATTTTAAATATAAGAAAATATTTTAGTTCCAACAAAAAAGTAATTTATTACCAACAACAATGAGAAAAATCCAGCTTTAAACTTAAAAACAAAACAAGCAAAATACCTTTATCTTAAAATTTTATCATGGCGCATGCTTTTGTCATAATAAACTCTTCAATTTACAATTTGAATTTCTTTTTAGCGCGAAAATAAATAAAAGCAGGAAAAAAACATCGCACACAGAAAGTTGTCATGTGACGTGCCTTTGAAATTTTATTGATCAACAACACGCTCTTAATCGGTTTACTTTTTCGCGTTTTCAAATTTAATGAACCAACGGCCACGAAACGCGGTGCTGGTGCGGGTCGACAACCTTAATTTTTGTTTTTATTGATATGCATGTGACATAATATTTGCGGGGGGCGCCACATAAAATTGTATCCATCCAAACTCAAAATTGTTTCCATTTTTAGGTGAAGATTCAGTGGAATTTCCTTTTAACGACTCAATGAAAATGATGACAATTCGCTTCCCTTTTTTATGTGTGTCACATAAGTTTGTTGTGCACATTTTGTTTACGTTTTTTTTTTTTTTCAATGATAGTAGGAACACTATTATGAAGATACTTTAATCAGCCACATGTATATGTAGTATGTAGATATACGGGTATTATTTGAATGCTTTGAAGGCGATATGGATTACACCGCCAAGTACGATTGAGTGTGGGCTAAGAATGTACACCGTGTGCTCAAGTGACGCAAGCAAGAAAGAGCTTAAAGACCCAGAAAGATTGTGTAATGAAACTTGAGATAACAAAATGCATCTGTGGAGGAACTCAATGCAGATTGAATGAACGTAGTAATTAGTAGGTGTGGTGTGTGTTTGTTCCTTCGAGCTGGATGGGGAGTGCAAGTGCAAATGATATGGTTGCCTATTCGTACTTTGCGGCAAGGTTTACGTCAGATTAAGTAATGGATGATTGCTTGGACAGTGCGAAATTAATTTAAAATTAGTTAGTTCAATGATGTCATTGAAGTAAGTATGTAAAATAATCCATTGTAAATCGATTTGCGGTCACTATTGATATTGCAAAAAATAAATACTAGAAATTTCTAATACTTGAATAGTAGATGAGTATTTGCGTAGCGTCAAATGAACAACTTTGAGCACGCAATTGGAGCCATTAGAAAACATACCACATGCAGGAAAGTGATTGGCAAAACACTTCAAGGCGATTCGAAAGTACAAAAATAAGCCGATTTAGGAAAAGGCACTTAGAACTAGTTTCCGTTTAAGAAGTCTTGATTATGGTTTACTACAAAAACCAGATTTCATTTATTTTTAGCTCAATTAATTCTATGTGGAGTTTATATTCAGTTGACAATTACAATCATTTGGCAGCTTTAACACAGTTTCTGACGCACTTCTTTATTTAAAGTTATTAGCACAATTCTTAGAACTTAGAAGATCAAAGCTTAAGCTCAGAGGTTTTGTTGGGGTGCCCCCCATGGTACAATAAAGACGTAGGGCAATGGCATAGTTAAGGTTTGTTGGCTGAGGAACGCAGCGTAAAAAAAACCTTGTTTGAATGTCCAATCGAAAATCAACACATTTATTTGCTGTCTTGCAACTTACGTTCGACGTTTTAAGTATTAATATCGACTCAGACCACTTTTTTTTGCAATCAAGTTGGGGATGTCCGCCCGCCGCTAAAGTCAAAATGTCAGTGTTGGTAGCAGAAACTTCTAGATAAAGCAGTTGTCCACCTACATCTACTCGCATCATGGAGTTTACATCAACTCCACAAACTACATATTCGACACAACACGAGATTCGTCGAAGAATTACCCTTGGATTCTTTGCTATTTCGGTTTGGCAAAAGTGAAGGGTTCAAAACTCATCTCTCGAAAAAAAGTGTAAGCTCTACAAAACCCTTGCACTTCTCCTTTATGGCGCCAATTGCTAGACGATATGCAGAGAAGGAAAATAATACTTTGCTCTTTCGAGAGAAAAATTCTACGACGAATTTATGCGGTCCTGTGTGCGAGGAGGTCGAATGGAGGAGAAGACATAACCGCGTACCACATGTTGGTACAGCACATAGAGTCAAAGACAAAAGTCAAAACACAAAGACTAAATTGACTCGGTCACATCGAGCGGTTGGACAACAGCCTAAATAGTCCAAGCCCTAGAAGGCCAAACCTCTTTTTTATGGATCGATGTGGATCAGAGCGATTGGTCTAATTGAAAGCAGCTCGCCCAGGATTTCAGAGATTGTAAGGCTACTATGAACCAGGTAGAGCCTCCACGAGTCAGGAGCCTTAAAAGTAAAATATTGAGCAAGTTGGGGAATTGATTAAATCCCAAAAATAACGAAAATTTACGGTAAAAAAAGATTGATGCTTGAAAACTGCAACGAAAAGCGAGAACATTATTTTATTTATTGAATAAAACACCGTAGCCTAATGGTTAGAGCACCCGCGATAGGTGAAGGTTGCAGGATCCTACTCTACTATTTGCTTTCGTCTGCTAGTATTTTAAATCCACTCTATTATTTTATTTTTATTCATATTTTTATTTTTATTCATATTTTTATTTTTATTTTTATTTTTATTTTTATTTTTATTTTTATTTTTATTTTTATTTTTATTTTTATTTTTATTTTTATTTTTATTTTTATTTTTATTTTTATTTTTATTTTTATTTTTATTTTTATTTTTATTTTTATTTTTATTTTTATTTTTATTCTTCAAGTAAATAATGAAGATCGTCGGGAAGCAAAGTTATTTCCAAAGTGCTATTTCCGAAAATAGTTTAAAAAAAACTGCAGATTGTAAAAGGTGAGCCTACAACTGGTGGAAGTTTTTAATAAATTAATCTTAAATTTATTGTAAAATCGATGTCGAAATTTCTTGAATTCTTCACTTCAGTCTATGGCAATTATGAATGAATCAGACCTTCGTTCATGTGGCCATAACGGTCTCTGTTGTCAGAGACCATCGGAAGGTAAAAAATTATCAACAACTTTTTAAGGAATTACAAAGTTCATCTGTGGCCGCAATTTCAGTTTGGACGTTTAGTTTAGGATCCTATGTCGATGGGGTCTTTCTAAATTTTGTTTTACAAAATTCTGCTTTTCAAAATTCAGCTTAATACAATTCAGGAAATGCAACTCAAACAAAGCAAAGAAATATATCTGGGATTTGCTTTTTCCCCCTGCGTGTTTCCTTGTACCTCATATTTAGTTCAAAAAAGCAAAAAGTTTCCTTTAAAAGGCGGAATAAGCAGAATTTTATTGCAAGACAGAATTTTGAAAAACCGGATCAATAATTTTTTTCTTATTTTTTTTCAACTAACTTACAACAATTTACAATTCTACAAACATGATAATAATGGCTAGACCTCTGAATATTTCAAAAGCTGCCAGGCGAAAATCGCCAGGAGGGAGCGGGGCGTTATTCTGTTTTCCAAAATTCTGTATTAACAAAATTCTGGAAATCTCTTAAAAATTCTGTATTGTCAATATTCTGTTTTCCAAAATTCTGTTTTTCTAAAATTCTGTTTTCAAAAATTCTGTTTTTCCAACATTCTGTTTTCTAAAATTCTGTTTTTCCAAAATTCTGTTTCCCAAAATTCTGGAAATGCTATTTCTGTAAAAAAAATTCTGTAAAACTGTATAATAACAAAAAATAAAAACAATAAAAAAAGTTCGGTGTTTTCTTTTATTTTAACAATATTCAGTACAGTAAGATAGTCAAAACCATAATACTGTAAATTGTGCAATCAAAAAACTTAAAAAAATCACAAAAAAGCAACTTCAACAGAAAAAAACATTGGGACGGTTGTCCAGAGCAAAATAAAATTAAACAACTTCGTTAGTACAAAATTAATTTCTTATCTTTTCTTTTTAAATAAGCAGTATGACTCAAATCCAAGAGTTTGAGCTCATGTTCAAATTCATACCTATGCCAAGATCTAGTATGTATAATAATCTGTAAAAATAATTGTTTTAATTTTTTACGCTGCCAAAATGATTTTTGGTGCTAATTTGCAGAATCGGATAATGTAAGAAAGTGTGCTCACTTTTAATTTATCAAATACTTCTAAATTAAATTCTGGAAGTGCAAAATCCTGTGCATAATTTACAGAATTTGATAATGTAAAAAAGTGCGCACTTTTTGAAGAATTTTACAAAACAGAATTTTAAAAAACAGAATTTTAAAATCCAGAATTTTGGAAAAACAGAATTTTAAAAAACAGAATTTTGGAAAAACAGAATTTTAAAAAACAGAATTTTGAAATACAGAATATTGCATACAGAATTTTGGTACATTCAGAATTATGACCCCAACCCTCGCCAGGAGCCTTTATCCTTTAATGATGCGGACATTGAGTGAGAACTTTTCCTACGGTTTTCCATAAGAGAACAAGTATTTGAAAAACAAATAAAAGCAACAAACAGTTCGAAAACACACAAGTTTGGCTACCAATACTACGAGCTACCATACTGCTGCAAGTTTTCGGTTTTTGCCGAAATTTTATTTTTCCTGCGAAGAATTGATTCGCGAAAAGAGAAGAGCGCGTAGAAGATGGCAAGGCACGAGGGCTCCCCCAGACAAAACCCTCTTGAGCCACCTCTCTAACAAACTGAAAGGAATGTTGCAAGATTTTAAAAATCGTGAGACCACTGAATACCTTGAAGGCTTGTCGTCGGATAGGAGTTCAAACTAGTCGTTGTGGAAAGCAGTTAAGTCTATCAAGAAACCTATAATCCACTCGGCACCAATAAAAAAAAGCTAACGGCGAATGGGCAAGAGAAGACAAAGAGAAAGCGAATTTGTTTGCTGAACATTTAGAAGAAACATTCAAGCCTTTCGACGGTCTGCCGTTGGCTGACGTTCAAAACAACCTGATAGCTTTAGAATGAAAAAAGTTTCGTTAGTAGAACTCCGACAGACAATTAGCAAACTTAATAAGGCCCCGGGTTACGACCTGATCACTGGCGAAATATTGAAAGAACTACCAAAAAAGGCGCTAGTCAAGCTACTTTATATGATAAACGCTTCTCTTAGACTTCAATACGTTCCAAGACAATGGAAAGTTGCGGAAGTCATTATGGTTCCAAAACCGGGGAAATGCGCAAATGATAAAAAATCTTATAGGCCCATATCGCTTCTGCCGATAATATCAAAAGTATTCGAGAAACTTCTGCTGAAGCGATTACAACCAATAATTGCAGAAAGACGCTTGATCCCGGATCATCAATTCGGTTTCAGACCTAAGTCAGCAATTTTTGTCATACGTGAATAGTTTTGAGACGTAAAAGCTATTATGAAGTTGTGCGAAAAGGATTGAAAGTAGCCTAAAAGTGGTTTGTGAAAAGGGTGAATTAGATTTATGAGGAGACTTATGTTTTATTACTTGCAGAGAGTAAATTTAAATTTAGTGACCAATCTCGAGATTTGCAGAATATCGTTGTAGATCGAAGTGAATCACGGATAAGTTCGAAGATTGGCGACAGCTGGCTAAAGGCAAGGCCCGCCAATTTCATAGCCAAGAATTGTGTTTTCGTTGTGTAGAGAGCTGAAACTTAGAATGTAGATTGGTAATCACTTTGTTCAGACGAAATCTGAAATTTGTAAAGATCCACCCAAAGCCATGCCCATGACTGACTTCAATGCAAGACAACCTCAAATTGAGTTTCTTACCTTTTAGTTCAAAAGACCTCTTGACCAAGTTTGAAAGGCGAAACTCAGATGTTGGTAACCACTGACTATGCCCGCTACCATGTTACATCTTTGAAAACATAATTTATCTAAAAATTCACTCTAAATCGAAAAAATTTCCTTTAATTTTTTAATGCTATCTCGTTAGAACTGCGAGGAAATGTGTGAAAACCGAAAACCTAAGCCAAAAAATAGCAGTTTTATTCTGAAAAACGATGCAGACCGAACAAGGAAAGGCTAGGAAAAATTAATTTAGCCAAGGTCTAGGCTCAAGTTCAATTTTGGAATTCGGGATAAAAACTTTTCGAGTGTTTTATGAGTACAAGCTTTTCGAGCACATCTTTTTCCACCCCCTTCTCCTGGTTAATGCCTACCTACATAGATTTGCAAGTTAGCATGTTTAAAGGCTATGACTATCGCCACTTCCTCAATTTTCGACCTAAACACCCATGCCCCCATAGTTTCCCATGTCAAATCTAGTTTTCCGCTTTCACTGAATAGCCTTACCTTTATTTTCACACGTACATTTTGCCACTTGAACCTTAAATACATCGTGTGCCATGCCTCACTTCAGAGCTACAACACAAAGCCGAGTAAGAAAAACATTTTAAGCCAGCCCAAAACCACCTCAAGGCGTTTTTGTCTTACATTAAATTAATGAACCATCAATAGCTCTTCAAATTCTTATGCTTGCCCATCGACTTACATAAAAATATTGTTCAACCCGCACGGATGCTCGAGGAAGTGTTGTCGCATTGATTGTGTTGATTTTTGTTTTCCTGGGACTTTGGTTTTGGTTGCATAAAAGTCATGCTGCTCCATTATATTCAGTGGTTGTGATTCCACTTAAGGCTGTCTGTCATAATTCAGTTCGAAATCGTAGTTTTTTTTTTCTTCTTCTCGTGTTTTCAAGTTGACAGCTTCGCTATTAAGTGAACCAGTTGGTGGTGGATTCAACTTAAATCAAAAACCGTGAGTATATTTTTGTACGGAGCGTCATTGTCATTGTCACTTTTACTTTCGTCGTATAGTTTAAAAGGTGTACACAGAGATTTATGCCCATTTATTACTTTTGTTTTCTTCGATTTTACATTATAAAAATTGCAGCAAACGTAACGAGTTACAATGTACCCATTGGGCATCGAGTTCGTTATGAGACGATGGTGTTTACTTGAAAGACGTTTCCGACAGATAGCACTTCGGTGGTTTGTTTGCTTCAACAAGTTGACTTATCGCGGCGCTGTCTTTAAGAAGCTATTAGAGACTGGGTCTCTGACGAACTAATCTGACCAAATATTTGTAGTTGTGCGGGCTTTTGGAAAAGTTATTTAATCAACTGACATTTGACATCTTGGTTAAGTGTCTTGAAATTGTTTTGTCTTTTCAATCGGTCTAAATCGGACACTGGGATGGAGTGATAAACATGGTGACACAATATCATGGTGACAGATAGTTTTTAGAAGGTGGTAAAAAACGCTGCGATAAAAGGACGGAGTCTTAAGTTAAGCTGCATCAATAGTTCGTCAAAATATTTCTTGTGTGCATTCCAAAATTTACAGTCCAAAATTCAAAGTCCAATACTTAGAGTTGTTCCAATACTTATGCTAACTTTTTTTGAACCCCGTAAACCCTAGACTGTATTGTAAAAGAATTCGGTAAGTACCTACTTGTTTCAATCTACTTTGCGCGTTTTTAATTTTTGATTGCTCGTAGCAGCCGGGTTGCCGGACTGTCATGAGTGATTTGTTGTAGAAAATGTAGTTGTGAAGAAAAAAAAGTTGAGTGTAGTGCGCATTTTCAAACGGTAGTGTGAAAAAGTATTTTTTGGAGTTTGTTGCTTTGCTAGAATAACATAATTTAAGCTAATTGAGGCATTTTTATGCAAGGGTGAGTTAAATCACTAAGCCGTGCTTTGCTTTTTGTATTGTAGTTTTATTTTGCATGATTTGCGTAAAATGTTGTTATAGTTGTGCACATTAGTTTTTAAGAATGGTGACAAGCTATCGGGTTGTGTGTGGCGGATAGCTCATTTCCCAGTGCCCGCCTGTGTGTGTGCGGGCTCCTCGTTTTCCCCTGATGACGTGTAGGTCTGACGGCGTGTGGAGGTAAGTGCCGGTGCATACAGGTTGTGAGAGAGGGAAAGGGTATCAAAACGCCGGTTCCCCCGTGGTCGCCATTGCAGTGTCGCTGTGCGAGGTTGTGTGTGAGTAAATTCCCACCGGTTCCCCCATGGCGGTTCCTGGGCGTGTGTGGTGGGTTTTTGCATTTCCCCTCGAGCACTGACACTCAAAACATATGTAGTTTTTTTTTTGTATATTCGTTCGCTTTGACATGCAAACTTGGCTTATGCAGTGTTTTTCTTCTTTACAGAATCGGTGTTGCCAGAGGAGTGGAGTTTGTTTAATTAAAGAACTAAATAATATGTTTTAATAAAAGAAATGTAGGTATTTACATACATTTTGCTTTTCTTTTAAAAAAATAATAAAACTTTAAGAGTGTTTAATTTAATACATGGAATTTTTATTCTTTTACAGTATTAATTCATAAAAATTAATTGCTTTATTTCATTTTCAAACTGTGCAATGAAAAAGAAACTACGCCAATCTTCGAGCAATTAGAAATCAATTTCATTTTTAAACGACATAAAAATGTTGACAGTTTGCGTGGGCAGGAAAAAGTAAAGAAAACTCACATTTAGTGTCCTTTTTATGATCTCAGAGGTTTTCTATTCTACCCCTTAATTTTCATAAGCTAATGCTGAGATAGCGAAGCAAAATTTATTGCTTTGCCAAAAGAGATAAACTTCACTTCAGTGTAACCTCAATTTTACTGATCGAAGCGAGGTTATGGTGAAGAAATTTATTTGATTTTTTCACACAACTTATATTTGAGCCAAAACATTGTAACGTGTGACGCCATTTAAACCTGTGTCTCTAGATAACTCAAGATACGACCCTCCAAGCCGTTGTTGAGGACACCCTTTAAATGTGTGAACTACCCGGGACGTGGAAGTTTGATCCATATCGTGCTTAAATATTTGGGAAATTGTGAATTCAATGGGTGGCAAAAACCACGTGTTTCAATCGCCAAAGATCCTTAGAAATAGCAGTTCTGTTACAATTGCGCGTTTCGAAATTGAGACGTTCGAACTTCGTACTTTGAGCCGCAGTGAGAAAAAATTGATGAGGCTGGGAGTAATGGGGTTATGGCAAGTGTTGTGCACCATTGTGCCTATATTACTGTAATGTCCTTAAAAATTAGTCGAAAATTTTATTCTCATAATATTAAGTTAAACAGGACTTTTTTTAGCTTTAGTTTAATATTCATAGAACAAGTTGGCTTTTTTTAGCTTTAACCCACACACTTTGCCAGGCCTGCATAAATAATGCAATCACACAGTTTGAGCAAAAAATCCAACCACTTAATCAAAGAGTTTTAAATTTTGTATAAAAAGTTGTTTTCTATGAGGGATTTATCTGTATAAAAAAAATTTCTAGTTGTCGGCTTATTCGGCTAAAAATTTGACGCGAAAACGTTGTGTAGCTTATTGCTATTAATTAATTATTGAATAATTGTGCTCACCATAACTCTTTTATGGTGAGCACAATTATTCATTGCATTTTTTTTTTTTTTTCAATTTCGAACAAAAAAAAATTGAATAAAATGCAATCGACGAGTCGTCGATCCGTCGATCTATGCCCCGCTGATGGACAAAAATCAACGAAGTTACTACGGGCTTAAAGCTAGAGAGAACCAGCTGGAATTTGCATGACCTGATGTATTCGCTGCACCACGATTAAAGTCGCTATGGAGTAAATAGGCTACGCAGGATGACCATGCCTTCTAAGGTCATCCTGGGTCGCCTATTAACGGATTATTTTACACCTATCAAACACATATCCGAATTGAAGCAAGACTGAGCAATCATCGTCTGACGGTTATTACAAAGGTGGCCACTTAGCTTTTCTTAATGACTTAGAATCTAAAAATCTATTCAGCATGACTCTTGACGATATACTTCCGAAATATGTCTACCAGAAAAATTTCTACGTAGTAATCCCTCCAAGATATGAATGCGAAACCGTCTCCATCTCGATTTAGCCTTGTCTCGTAAACAGACGGTTCTAATATGGTGAACGGGAAGCCTCGTTTTCATGGAGAACACTCCCAGACTATTCAGCTAGCCTTCCAGGCGAAAATCCTTTCCAGGCGAAAATCCTTGCCATTAAGTACTGTGTTAGAATAAGCCGGTTAGGGAGCCGTGTTGCAGTGGTTAGTGTATCGGACTACTGTGCACGATTTCCTGGGTTCGCATTCATGTTACTCTCGGAGAGTCGCGAGACCCTCACGAATGTGTGGACCGTGAAAGAGAACGAGCCTTTTTTAGATGATGGAGGTAAGATTTGAACCCAAACTTTCCGCGTAGTAAGCGCACATACTGCCCACTATGCCACGGCACCCTATGTTTTTACCATTTAGTAATTTTTTATTCTTATTTACTGTAATGTTGGTACCCTGCTATGTTTGAGTTCACACTGATCCCTTAAGGGGCTTCACAAACGGCCGCCTCCATATGTGGCGGATAGGAGAAAGCTCTGTAAATACCGGGAAGGAAATAATTCAAGCGGAAAAAGACCAGCATTAAGACAATAGAGGAGCGTTTGTCTCAAACTGAGCTTCATGGTTGGCTCTCGGAAATTACGCCGAACAAAGCGTTGGAAAATTCGAAACTTAAATAAGAATTAAGTCAGAAAATACGCATAATTCTGCTGTTAAAATTTAGCTTTTCAAAATTCTGCTTTACAAAATTCTGCTTCTCAAAATTCTGACTTAAGCAATTAAATTTTGCTATTCCAAGCAAACGTTCGACTTTTTGAAGAAGAAACCGACCCGTTACTTACGTTTACGGTGTTTTGTCAGGGTAGCATTTCTAAGTCTTTGTTAACAGAATTTTTAAAGCATAATTTTGACCCCAATTAGAGAAAATACGCATTATCTGGTCTGATTTCTAAATATTATTTTAGAAAAAAGAGAGAAAATGTTATTTTTCAACCTAATGTCTAAATCTATAAAAATGAAATATGTGGATATGTAAATACCAGAAATCCAAATTACGTTCCAAGGGTAATTTGTCCAATACTGATATTTTGAAAAGAATGTAATTTCTCTTCTTAAAAAAAGAGACTTCTGTTTAGAAAACTTTCTGGTTTTTTACAGTCCAGGCAACGAAGGTTATGCGAAAGATCGCCCAAAACCGAGAAATGAAAAAATGCCCAAAAATAAATCAGGGTAAATTTTTATTCGCTTTTGGGAGAATTTTCACTTTTTGCTAGTTATTTGGCGATAATGAAATATCGCCCAAAATGGCAAAAATAAAACCTAAGGTGAGGTAAAAGAAAAATCAAATTGAGAAACAGAATAATCCTGTGAGATTCAGACTAGAAGGGAAAGTTGGGCATCCTGCGAAATTCGAAGGTAAACTGCCGCTGAGCCAGTTATAGAGATTATAAGAAGGGAACCACAAATATGAAGCGTAGTTTTTATGAAAGCAAATTTGTGACCAAATTGGTTTTGTCACTGTCAGTCTTATCGACACTATCAAAACATCAATGGTGGAGGATGTCATTGGAAGCATCCTTCAATATGTCTTCAATATGGCATCATTGTCTACGTACAGAAGCATGATGGCCAAATTTGGACGGTAGTTTTTGGTGGGTAAGAAAACGTGGACTACTGTTGGTTACAAACGAACCAACTGTTGCTACCGAGGACGCTGAGGACACCACTGTAAGGTGTGGGTTGAATAAACCTGCCAAAATTATCCCCCTACTCCACAGATTTTAATTAGCACAGAAATCTAAGATATTTTGAATAATTCATCATCATCACTTGGGGGTTCCTAAATTCTGGAAATTAACCTAGCCCACATCAATAAAGATCACATAAAGAAATACCTGTAAACAGTATTTTTGAGAGCATCGACGAAGCCCCCCAAAACTAACTCGACTTCCTTCAATCGAGGAGCTTGGAAACATTTTAAGTTAAAGGATTTTAAGGGTAGTCATAACCCTTTGATCGTGAACTATTTATCAAAAAATAAGTGAGTAAGTGCAAGAGTTCGTCTATAACGAACTTTTAAATACCCGACCTTATTTACCATGTAACACGAAATTTTAAATTTTTTTGCTCTGAATTTATATGCTGTATGATTTGGGCTAAAAGTTACATTCAACTAATTCTAATCTCTTTAAAACCATGAGAGGATGCGTCATAAAAGCAAAAATTATTGACTTAAAAACACAGTTTTTTTTTCTAAAAACCCCTCTTAAAACTGGGCGAAGCTCAATACTTTGTATGAAACAAATTAAACAATTGGTAATATGGTATTTAATATTTGTCATATGAATTTTCCGAGAATTCAGGTTTTTAGATATCTAACATGTTAAAAGTGGGCATGGCCGATGCTGTGGGCGGTTTAATTTTTGTCTGCTTGAACGCTTCGGTCCACTATTGCTCTACACCAAAATTTGAAATCCTACGCCTTGTCTAACTTGAACAAAAGGTAGAGGTGAATTAGAGGTAGTTTAACATTGAAGTCAATTGTGGGCGTGGTTGTGGGCCGATTGCATCAATTTTCACTGCGAATTAGAACCCAGACCTCCGGCTTAGTAAGCACACAAACTAACCACTGCGCCACGACACCCCACTTTGCGTACATTTGTACTGTGTTAATTTGTCTTGTTAAGTATTTTTGGGACTTAAATGTTTTTCTTTTCTTTTACCGACATTTTGCGACTTTCATTGCATAGAATAAATAAAGCTAAATTAAAAAGCTAAGAAAACGAGCTTAAATTTTTCATTTTTTCAATCTTCTCAAAAAAGGGCAAATATTAAAAGAGTTTGTTGACAATTTTGAGTGAGTATTTGTCCAATTTTCAGGTTTAAAATTAGTAAAACAATTGTAGAACTATAAATTTTTTTAAATTCTGAGTTAGCTGTTCTTGTTTTGGGTGAACTTAAAGTCTCGCTACTGTTTTTTTTAACGATATACAGGGTGGCAAATACCTTTTTCTTAAATCTTTTTTTATTGTTGTTAAAAGAGCTTATAAAATAAGCCATACAAAATACTTTGCGTTTTTATTAAGTTAAGTTTGTAATAAATACAAAAGCAACTGTGAAGTTATAAGGTATTGGACATTTTCCCAATACTTAAGCACAGTATTTAAAGATAACTTTTTAACTTATTTTATAAATAAAAGTTAGAAACGAATTTTTGAAAATTGTATTTGTACGTTTTATATTTAAGCAAATTTCATTACAAACTATTACCATTATGATTTCAGAACGTTCGAAGGTTACGAACGGTGGTAGTCGAGGGGACAAAACTTTTTCATGTTTCAGGATTTCATGATCTTTGATGATTTTTGTATTTTTTTTTTCAAATACACGTAAAAACCGCTGTTTTAATAATGTTTCATTAGCATTTATTTTAGTTTAAGTTGCCCAATATCGGTTTTGTGAACAAAGTGGCTAAGAAGTTATGAGCATAAAGACTATAAGGACGTTGCAAACCGTTTTATGAATATTTTTCGTATTTCTTAATATTTTACAAACAGTTTCAAACTTCTGAATATTTTTAAAATTTTTAAGACAAGAGCAACTACACCTTTCATTCTCATTTACACCTCTCATTCACTCTCATTTACACTCTCTCATTGTATGTAAAAAAAAAATTCCCTTGCATGCGGTTTCATTGTTTCCCGATTTTATAAGTGTTTCAAATTTTTTTCTTTATGACGCATGCACCGTTCAAAAGTAACAATACGTGCAGACGGGCGGACAGACAAAAGACGGACAGACGATACCAAATGACGAGGTCCTTTTTCCATTTTTGGACGGACTGCTAAACATCAACTTCATTTAATCAATTGTTCTACCTTGCTTGTTATATGATTAAGCGTTCAGGCATGCAAATTGGTAACATTCGGACAGACATAACTTTTTAAACTCAATTTAGTGTCGAACATTATACTCATCAGGTCTTGCGGGGACTACTTCTAGGAATAAATTTCACCAACCTCTTTGAGCAAATTTATTTATTTAGATTTTTTATAGGAATATTAAGAGGAACCCCACATCAAATCTGTCAGTGGCTGATGATCCCTTTTAGCGATCCTATTTAATCAATTCAATTCTTTATAAGTAGCATAATTCCTACATATTTTTAATATGTTTTGTATTTTAAGAGGTTTAGAAAACTGATTCTTTACATCTTAAGTGCTAAGTTTATATAATAAATATGTAAGGTTTAACATGATGCAAGGAACTATACAAAATTCTATATGATTTCAATTCACAAGGTCTAGGATTAATTCGTTTTCTGAATATAAACATTTAGTAAAAAAAGCTTCTTTAAATTTGTTGGCGAGAAAAGCAATTGTGTTCGAGTTTGCCCTTTCAGGAAGTCTATAAGTAGGGAAATGCCAAGGTAGCTTTAATATCATCTTAAGGATTTTATTTTGGCATACCTGGAGTTGCTTAATGTGCGTCTTAGCACAATTGAACCATATAGGAGCACCATAGAGTAGAATTGATTGGAATATAGTTCTGAACAAAATCAACTTATTTTGCGTGCTTAAACTTGACCCTCTGCTAATAAAAGGGTAAAGGATTCTTTTTGTTGAATTTATTTTGTTGATTGTGCATCATATGTGCGCAAAAAACAAAATAAGGTTATTTTTTTTATCCAGGACTACACCCAAGTTTCTTACATTGTCTGACCATTCGATTTGTTCGACAGTTGAAGCTTAGCATTCGGCTGATAACACGATTTTAGGCGACGGCTAAACCATAGCGCTTGCGTTTTTGTCGCACTGACTTTAATTTTAAATTTTTTGAAACATTGGTCTATAAGGCTGAGTGCATTTTGCAAAACTGAAAAAACATCATTGAAAAAAAGACCTGAAGCAAACAGGGCGGAATCATCTGCAAACATAGCGATGTTTACACATGGGTTGACAGAAGGCATGTCGGCCAAAAATAAATTAAATAAAATTGATCCTTGAGCCTTTTAGCGATCATTGTGTGAAATGTTATCTAAAACTGAAAGCTTCTTGCACTTGAGTCATGTGGCACAACAGATATAAAGTATATTTGCACAAGTCTTAAGATAAAGCCCTTCAATAGGTACAAAACAGATTGTGCTATATCCAGTTGACTGACAATGAAATCTTGCGAAATTTTACAGAACAAAAACAAATATATACGTTTCCACTGATGTTTTTTTACACATGATCTACTTCACATAAGAAAAATCTTCTTCAAACTCTCATAGTAATTATCTGAACTTCTTAGTCTGCATTAATTTTTTGCTTAGACATCTGTCTGTTCATTTTTAAGTTCTATTAAAAAGCCATCGAGTTAATTATCTTCGAGTAAAAATAAATTGAAATGCTGTAAGGAATTTTTTTCAAAAACACTTGAATATCGTGCACGAAGTCGATATTAAAGATGTTGTGCAGATATGTACATTCCAAAAATTGTAAGCAAAATCTATTTGCATGTTCCGAGCCCCAATTGTTTTCAACCCACACACATTTCATGTCGACAATTAAGCAAAAAATAATAATTTTGTTTTGAAACAAGTGACACTGACACAAATCGTGGTTTTGTATGATTTTAGCGACACGCATATGGTGACCCCATAACTGATGTCAACAAAACGATTTTATTCACTCAGAGTATAGAGCTCCGATATACAGTTTTTTAGGTTTTCCAAGGACAGATGCACCTTATCAAAAGGAATCTCTTTCTAACCCGGCAATTTTAACGTGATCTTGACCGCTTAAAATTTGACAAGAAAAAAACCAGACTCGTGACCGCTTTCTTTTCGTCAACGTCGACTTTCCACGAAGTCGATTTGCTCTTATATTTTGGTGATCCTTACACGCACTAGTACCTACAACACGCACGCATTGCACACGTTATAGGATGCCGACCGAGTTTACTTTCGTCACGCGATCAACACAACCAACGTCACAGATGGTTCGACTCCGTGTCCATGATTTCGACGTCAGACCATGAGCGAATCTCAACGTCAACTGACGAGAGTGGCATTAAATGATTTGCAAATAAAAATTAAAAAAATAAAGCACGGGCACAAGTGAGTGGAGCTGGGAGCCCCTAAATTATGCGGAGCCGCCATCACACACTTGGAGACCCTTACTTCCATTGCAGTGCACTAGTGTAGGACGCAATTGCATTCCCGGCAATTGCTGAACCAGAGTCTGAGGCCAGAGGGGGGCGACCGGTTTACCATATGTTGGTATTGTCAAGCCCCGCTGAATGATATTAGTTATGATGAATATGCACTAAGGAGGGGAACTGCTCCTTGGCTGCGATCGAAAAGTCATTCTTCAGATACATTGTATATGAACAACCCATGCCAGACTATGGTTTAAGCCGGTTTGCCGGCTTCACAAACAGCAAAAAGTGGGACTTGCACGATAAGAAATCGTACCTCTAGTCAAGCGCTAGACGTTGGATAGATACGGCAGACAGTGGAATGGGAATTCGGCCCCCACCATAGTAATTCACTGAGTCGGTGCTTAAGGCAACCGCACTTGCAGGCTACAAGGTGTCTGCGGGTTTGTGCAATACATCACAAAAACAAAATATACTATATGGGTTTTTTGTGATTATTTATGTTTACATTTTTATGGCAACAGAAGGTGCCCCCCTCCCCCTACCGCCAGGGTTGATGGAGGAAAGTGCAAGTGGGCAGTCGTGTAGCAGTGTGAAGTATCTCCACGCGCTGTTCGATCGAAAGGCAAAAAAAAAAAAATCGATAGCTTTTGCAGAATTTCAAAAGTAATGTAAGTATCTGGTGAGTGAATGATTACCTACAACTGTGAGGTAGGTTGAGTTTTCCCCCTTGAGGTTTTTATTAGTGAATTTTATAGAAATGTTTATAGTGTTAATAAATTCAAGCTCCACTGACGATATTTTTTCGATACTATATTCAACCGGCACAACTGTTATAATAGCACTAATTGAGATCTCATGATACGGATGGTATTTGGCCGGCTTTGGGATATCATATTCCCCAATAAGTTAACTGAGTAAACAAACATGCGAGATGAGCTAGTTTCGAGTTCTAGTTTAGGAAAGTGGTTGGGTGTTATGCGGTTAAATGACCTGTGGAAGAGAAGAGAACTACGACAACCGTCATTTCATCGATATTGTATTGTGAGGTCATAATGACGCCCGGGAGCTGCCACAAAATGATTGATACATGTTGCTAATACTGAGCGACAAAACGAAATTTGGTTCTTAAAACGCTATGACATTTTTCGATGACTCAGCTTAATACAGGAATTTTGAGGATGGAATGGCAAATCATCAATTCTGTACGCGATCCTTGTTTCCACTGCACATAAAACGAAGATTATCGTAGGAAGTTTAAAAGTTAATCGAAAAGTGTTTCCACCGGAAAAAAGAAGCATACGCACTGTGTTTTCACACTTGTTTTACTTTGGCTTAGGAAACTTACTTTGGAAGCGCTTATTTTAAAATTTTTTTAGGCAAATTGATTTTTTTTTGTACGCCTTGCAGTTAAACTAATTCTGAACAACATTGCTGTTACCGTTAAGATACTAGAAGACTTACAAAAAAAAATGCTTTTGAAAATGCTTTTATGTTTTTGAGTTAAATCTCAGAAGTTTTTGAAACTTTTTTTGTTTTATAGAACACGCTATAGTTTCTCTTAAAATTTTATATAATTTCTGACCCCTGCGATTTTTTTCATATGATTTATTTAAATAACATCGGAGATAAGGCCCCCGGGTACGTTTTTTATGCGTTTTTACGATATTTTGTAGAAAATGCGTCAAAACGGCAGTAATAAAAGTTTTTCAGAAAAATATGATTTAAGAACTTGGTTCACTTTGAATTGCTTTTTACCTATAAGTGTGTACAATATTGGCACTTGGTGGTTTAAGGGTTACTGCCTCAAACCCTGGAAAACGCCGTCCATTTTCAACTCTTCATATCTCAAAAAACTTACAATATTTTCTAAAAACTTAACTTTTTTATTTAAGTTCAGGATTTACTAGCTATGTTTCGCTTTTCTTGTTCTTGCCTGCAAACTTCAAACTTTAATTGAACCGTTAGATGTGCGCAAATTGGAGATCGTACCGAAATCCGGGAATTCAAAATCCCAGAACACAAAGTCTCGGACTTTTTTTTTTAAATCGGTCGAAGGCCGATTAAGTTTGGTGTAGGACAAACAGTTCTGGGGTGGTTCTTAAAAAAAAAGACCGTCAGGTATGAAGACAAACGCGGAGCGGTCCCTCGGCTTTTGATGAAGGTTATAGTCATCTATATTGCGCAGTTTGTGTAGCATTCTATTTATTTATTAAATTTATTTTTCGTAGTGCTGTCTACTGTTCTTATATTGGGTGATTCTATATATATTATATAGGGCGATTTTATATTGGGTTTCGTTACTCTAAAAATAGGCTGACGAAAAGCTTTACAGTTTCGAAAATAGAGGGAAGGACATACTAGGCCATAATAGGCCTTTTTTAGGATTTTTATAATTTAAAACCCATTAAACAGCAATTTCGATTATTTTTAATTACCGTTAGAGTTTTTGATCAATCTAACAACCACCTGTGCCAGCATTTGCCACTTTTCTCAAATTCTGCGGACATGGATTTCTGAGAAAACGGTAAAAATATGCTGATTTTTATGTCGCTTGTTTGAATGGGCTTAAAAACTCAGGGTCGAAAAGGACAATTTTGAAACGTTTTTGATGCAGTTCGCTTGCCTTTTAAACATTACATACTTCAGCCAAATTTTCACGTTTTCCAGTTAAACCTTCGAAGTTTTTTAATTATTTGAAGTCTGCTATACGTTTTTTATAAAATTTAAGAAGATGGACTATGCCCCGTGTTAATTTAAAAATTATACTTTATACCGTTTGGGAGATAGAGGGGGAGACATGCGTTCTTTTGACCTTTTTTATAATTTTTTCAATTTCAAATCCATAAAACAAATATTTTGAAGTTTTTTCCAGTTCCCGTTAGACTTTTTTCTTATAGCACGCAACCAGCAGCACTTGCCTTGATTTTTTTTTTAATTCTATGGCCACCGGTTTGTGCGCAAACGGTAAAACAAGCTCCTTTTTTATTTCTTTTTTTAAATAGTCTTCCAAAAACTTAGGTTAAAAGCGGCAATTTCAAAAATTTTAACACATCCTTCCTTCTTTTTGTAAGTTTTGTACTTTAACCGAATCTGAAAAAGATCGTTTATACCGTTTATACCGTTTATACCGTTTATACCATTTATACCGTAAGCTACTAGAAGTCTTTTATGTTTTTGAGTTAAATCTCAGAAGATTTTGAAATTTTAAAATCCGCTATAATTTTTCTTAAAATTTTGGATTATTTTTGATACGTGTGATTTTTTTCATAGAATTCCACCAAACAGCACCGGAGATAAGCAGGGGCACATACGTTTTTTCATGCATTTTTATGATTTTTTTTCGAAAATGCGTCAAAACTGCAGTACTCAAACTGTTTTTGAAAAATATGAATTAAGCACTTAATTTACTTTGAGTTGCTTTATTCGTGTGTTGAATATTGACTTGGAGCGATAAGCCGTTCAAAAGTTATGACCTCCAACGATCGACTCTTTATTTCTCAAAAACGTTTTGATATTTTCGAAAAGTTTTATTTTTTAATTAAAGCTTAGTATTTCTTAAACCTAAGTTTCGTTTTTCTAGTTCTTGCCTACTAAACTTCCTGAAAAAAAACACTAAAAAACATTAAGTCCATTTTCACATGAAATTTCAAACTGTAATTAAACCGTTATTTGTGCTTAAAAAAAAATTGCCCTCTTTGGATTTTCTGACTATTTCCGCAGTTTATACGCACACCAAATTTTGTCATTCTATGTCTCACCATTCAGAAGTTATAAAGCGATTGGACGGTCAGACGGAAAACGTAGCGATACCATAAGAGGTCCTTTTTCCATTTTTGGACGGACCGCTAAAAAGAGCCCGGGCGTCTTTTCCACTTAGTAGTCTTCCGGCCTTCGACCTCACATGCAGGTGCTCAGGGCGCCGCTTATTTTATCTGAACTAATTTTAATTTTATAATCCAAGGAATTTTCGGATTTTTGAACAATTTTAATTTTGCGGGATTTCGGTTTTCGAGATTCTTATTTCCGGGATTTAGAATTTCGAGATTTTTCAAAATTCACTGTCGGGATCATTCAGAAGTTACACGTTCAGAAGTTACGTTCAGAAGTTACAACGTGATTTGACGATTTCTAAAAGAAAGTTACTTGTTCCGGGACAACACTGCAAATGAACGTTTCCATTGAACGACTATCCTATTCTTTTTCAGGTATGACCAATGTAGGTCAAGGAACTGCGCAAAATACGTAAGGAATATTTATTAAAATACGAAATTTATCGAAGCCATTGGGATTACTTTGTTTGCTATAAAGCAGACTGAGAAGCCAACAGCTGAACATTCTAAACAAATGTTGGGGTTTCATACCCTTCCCAGGGTATAATAATGTTAATGCAGTTGAGTTGAATTGATTAAGCCATGTCCGCCAGTTTGTCGGAAGTTTTTAGGTCTGTAAGGCATGGACTACGCTTGTAAGTTTACGACTTGCTTAAGCCTTACAGAATTAGCTTGCGTGCCTGTATACACTGTGTAGTATAAGAATAAGAACACAATAAAAAACACTTACGTAAGTTCGAGTTGAGTTTAACTTACGTAAGCACTTACAAACCCATTATCTCATTAGAAAATTACACTTTGTAAGTCTGACATTAGTTCTGTAACAATGGTTTCGCGGCAGCAACGAGTAGCTGCTCCTTTTATGTTTTGAGATATACAAAACAATTTCAAAATATTAAAATGCCTAAACATGTTCCAATCGGGCGAAATAGTTAATGTAATTTTTATGGGATTTTTCACGAAGACGCTGATTCGTTGTTTTTAATTAAAACAAAAAGACAAGGGAAATTTATGACTTGGCAAAAAATGCTGACTTTTATGAAATACACAGGTGGCAATACAATGAAACTCTATCTGAAAGCCTTTCATGACGTTTAATTTAGTGTAGTCAGTTTTTTACCGAGCCATTTTTTAACGAGTCCAGGATGTTGTCGTGGCCGTACCGCCTTGCAGTCCAACA
Organism: Neoascia interrupta; assembly: GCA_947623515.1. NCBI lineage: Eukaryota > Metazoa > Arthropoda > Insecta > Diptera > Syrphidae > Neoascia > Neoascia interrupta. The sequence goes on from OX392462.1 coordinate 199,325,987, forward strand.
CTACGATTCCCTGAATCTTACTGCACTGCACAGTCCGGTAACTTTTATGTGCAGATCGAGAGGCAAAAGATGCACGAGAACAGTAAGGGCGTAAGTTGAGACAGATCCTAGTGTACCCGTGGTGCCTATATGCTGGCTTTGTTCTTTGTAGTCTTTTGAGTTTTGAAGTTTGTAAGAATCGGACGCACTATGCAGCTACGTTCATCATGGTTAAAGTCCCATATGCTTTCCGAAGGTTTTGCTACAGGCGCAGAAGCCGGCATATGCCCCCTTACACTGGGTTCGATGTTATCCTTCTAATTAAGTTTGGGATCGAGTATGATACCCAAACACTTAGCTTAGCGCTAGAGGATAGTGTGAAAGGTTGACCATTTAAACGGGCGGGTAAAATTGGATCCTTTGGTTTGTGTAGTGTACAGTATCAGTGTTCAGTTTTGCTCTGGCTAACGCCGAGGCCACATCTTGTAGCCCAGGTGATTACCTGGTTCATAATTTCACTAATTACAGAAAGAAACTTCAATGAGGCTAGCATTTTTCGCATACGCCACAACCTTGATCCGTTCGTTGTCAAGTTTAGCGAAAATTCTGTTCAAAAATTCAACTGCTAGCCATTGTAAGGGAGAAAGGACGCTACCCTGGTGGCGTTCCTCTGTGGGCAAATTTGGCTAAGAGCATTACCTAGTGATGCCTTGATAGTTCTTGTAAGGGGCATTGAGGCTATTCATTAACTCTATCGAACAGAGACTCAAGAATAGCATCAGTACGTTGCTGAAAGCTCGCTTAATGAGTACGAAGGAAGCTAGGGTGTAATCTTTTAGACTTATGTCATTTATCCGCAATTCTTCCTGGCGAGTCGTTTCCGTGGATCTGCCCTTAAGGCAGGCTTGTTGTTTTTTGAATTGCAATGATTCTTCTAGAAAACTTCGCATATGAATGTCTAAGACGCAGTCTATAGGCTTTTTAGAACAGAGGAGTTAAGACTAATTGGCCTGAACTCCCTCGCGGATTTGTGGTTTGCCTACCAAAAAACTGTTCTGGTTCATTACGCGTGTCCTCATGGTTACAGCGAAATTAGAATTGAAGGGTTCTATTCTTAAGTGACGCTAGGGGAAGATATTTAGAAGTTCGTAACAGACGAACTCTCTCACTTACTCAAACTGACCTACCCTCAACTGGCCTCTTTACAGTTCAAGCCTTGTGAAATTGACATTCATTGAAATATGAAATTTGGTTCGACAGTTTCAATCCTGCTAGGGAAAAAAGATTTCGTATCTAAGAGGATTAACTGAGTCACCATATCGGCGACGAAATCAATAAAAGTTTGTATAAGCGACCATTTAATGCGTCGATAATTTTGAACAACCAATAGTCAAAATTTTCATTGACCAAAATTCATAATTTAACAACATTCTACACATAAATTGTTTCTTATTTGATAAAACTTCAAGCTATTCGATGGCTCATCCTTATATTTTGGTTTCGTTCGTGTGTCCGCTTAAGTTTGGCATCGATTAGTGTGTCGGGCTACGTTTTCTGTCTCAGAATTTTTCTATAAATTGTTATTCAGAAAAAAAGCTAGATCCTCAAAACTTAGTTCAAATCTTTTCGCCAACTAACAATTCGAAACATAAAGTTTGACCGAATAGTTTTTCCCTTTTATTGCGATGATCAACTGAACTTGAACAGAGTTGAGTCCCAATCCCAACCCTTAACCCTTGTGAATTGGGCGAGTACTTCAGTGAAATTATAGCCACAGTGGATTGTTATTGGTTTGTCTTCCATTCACAACTGATGAGATGTCAGACCATTTCATGGCAATCAAAATTATAAGCGTAAACTATTGCAACTGTGATTTTCGTAGGTAATCAAACCTCAAAATTTCCATATTTTACCACCTCATAAAGTCTAAAATTAAAACAGGAAGCAATGGAATTCCCCCATAAATATGCCACTACCACAAGCAGTAACCACAGATACAAAGTTTCATTCTTCTGGTTCGTAAAATGAACTCAAAGTTTTCTTCATGCCTGGGAGGAGTGCATCCCACACGAAAACTCCGCTGATACTCTAAATGAAAATTTATGAATGAAAATCTTTCAAAGGCCAGGCATAGGGTAAACGCCTCTTAGATCGAACCACAAGTTTTTTTTCGAGTTAAATGAGCTAGATACCCCGATGGCGAATGCACAATAAATTAATTCACTCACCCACTCGAAGTCCACAAGTTGGAAAATTTGAAATAAAAGTTCGTTCCTTCCTCAGGATTTACAGTCTTCACAGTTAAAGGCTGGAGCTGCGAAATGAGTGATTTATGGCCACATTGGAATTTAGTCTATCCCAGACGGAGAGGGTGATTTTGGCGGGTGAACCACCGTGCTGTGAGTATCGACTCGCAGCAGGACCAATCCATAGAGCACCACATACAAGTTGAATGCAAGTAACCTTTTGGATTTTCACAAAAAAAGTTTTCCCACTTTGGCCAGCGTCAAAGGAATTAATGGTCCAGCTCGTGATAAATAAGCCGATTAAGTCCTGCACATGTGTTTGTGCGGTGTGCTTCCTTATTTTAGCGCGAACAACAAATGAAAGTGAAAATGTTTTCGACAAAAAGTGAAATCACCATTATGGTGCAAAAGGACACCCGTTTAATAGGCGAAAGGATTAATTACAGTCCCCGTGGCCTTTGCATTTGATTAACGAAGCCAAGCCACCCACCGGTGTGTGTACCAAAGCGCCGGCCGATACAGCTGCTGAAAAACATGGGTTTAGCCGCCTGCCATTAAGGCAATTAGCTAGGTAGCTGTGCGCGCGCGCACCTAAAAAATTGCATCTCCCACGCTTTGAGCCAATTGCAAGCAGTTCACATGTGTGTTGGCGGGTAATTTCATCTAAGCCGTCGGCGCGTATTCGTCCGCGCATTTCTCCGTACTGTAAGTGTGTTGAACGCTCAGTGCTTTCCCAAAACAATGCCAACACAGGGCACCACCGCGCGCATTCACTTTTTTCCCATGGAAAAATTCCTTCAAGTCTGTAATGGAAAATGCAACACTACCCAGCATCTCGTCGCAAAATGATAAATCGTCTGAGCAATGTTTATTATCATGCGGATTGATCTTTCCCCAAGAGGACTTCGATTTCGTATATGCCGGCTTAGAGACTAGTTTCTAGTTAGACCTTCAACTTAACTCTAGCCTCAGATGGATGATGGTCTAAAGCGGCGGCGGCTTCCTTGGCCAAGAGACAAGCACTATATGTGCGCCGCCGTTGTGCTCCAGACACAGCAAAATGATTTGCACTTTCACTTTCGGAGCACAGTCGCGTCGGGCCAGAGGGGGCGGTTCGCCCCTGCATTCTTGAAAAGTGCGCGCGCGCACATATTAAAATAATTCAATTTACGAGCCTCATTGAGGAGATCACAGATCTCATTTGGAAGGGGGCAAACAGTTGTAGAAAGGAAACTCGTTTCTCACGATCAATTAAGCCACCTGAAGACGAAGTGCCTGTCGCGATTGAGCCTTTTCATACTTGCGATCGATTGGAGATCAATGAATGGGTTGACCTGTGATCGTAATGCCAAACGATGTTTGCTCACGTTACGTTTAGGGGGCGCGCAATTTCTTTTTGCAGGCGGACGAGACCATCGAAACGTATTTGTACAACAGTTGTTAGTTTTGGAAATTAGTGTTATTAGCCAGGTTCGACCTGTGTGTGGTATAGTGCAATGGCGAAACTGCAGTGGGCACATAGTTCGCTGAGGCGGTTAGTTGAAGTAATTACGTTTGTTTATCTTTGATGCCTTTGTTGAGCAAGTGCCGCTAGTGTTCCTTAAGCTGGAAATGCTTCCTGAAATTTTAATAGATGTTCAGCTTAATTTTATCTTTGACTACAGAAGAGTGTTGTTTGGGAGAAAATAAAGCGAGACTTTTGAACTCAAAATGTGAATATAAAAAGAAACGCCTGAAAGATTTGTCTTCCGCCATTGATTATATAGAGACCGCTGTCTAGCAGAGCTAGACGAGATATGTTCGTTAAAAATAGAAATCTTAAAAGAATTTAAGATTGCGTTTAAGCGACAGAAAGCCTTCAGCCCAATGAATTCGTTGCATCCGTTACGTCGAAGTACACAACTGACAACTCAGTAAAATACACACGCTCTTATGAGAAGCGACCGACGTACGTCACGAAGTTCTTCTACGGGTCTCTTCCCATAAGAACGTATATATTTAACCCAGTTGTCAGTTGTGTACTTCAACGTGACGGATGCAATGGATTCATTGGGCTGAAGGCTGAAGAACGCTGAAGTTGTAGAAGACAGTTGTACCGAAAGAAAAAAGAAGCGAAGAACTCTATTCAACACGTTAAGATCATCCGCTGAGTTTTGGGAAGCTGTAAGGTATGGTCAGTCAAGTCAATCTTTAAGGGGTAGGGCTAACAAATAACTCTCACGGTCTGCTCAATAGTCAGCAAATCGCACCGCCTTTTCAATGTGCTGCACACGTAATTTCGACGAGCAGTTGGACGCACCGTTTTCCTTGCAAGAAGTACAGCAGGTCATCGAAAGCTCAAAAGCGAAGAAAGCCCCAGGAGAGGATCGTGTCTCTTTGAAATGTATAAAAACCGTTCGCCGGAATTTTCGATGTGCCCAAAAGTTTTAAGTTTGGTGTTTCTGTGCAGAGTGCCCTGGGCACTCGCGATGTGCTACGCATGGGATAGCGAGAAAGTACCTAGCGATTGACAAACAAGAGTTATGCTGCCGATTTTCAAAAAGGGGGACAAGAGAGATTTCTCTAACTATAGCGGTGCATCTCTCTTAAGTCATCCGGGAAAAGTATTCGCGAAGGTGTTGGAAGCGCGCTCCAGAGCTTTAATCGAGTCTTTGTTACAGGAAGAGCAGTGCGGCTTTCGGCCTGGCAGAGGCACAACCAGGGCCGACGAGAAGGGGGAGTAACGGGTGGATTACCCCCGGGCCCGGAGTTTCCCAAGGGCCCGTACTTCTTCTAAGAGTCGCGTAAATTACTATAAAAAGGTAAACCACCAAAGGCAAACCACCAAACATACAATAAGCATTGATGATTGGTTAAGGATTGCGATCAAAGTGAATTTCAAATGTGAAATTTTTTTTGGGTGGTCTTGACCCAAGTACACCTGTGAAAAACTGCCAAAAATGGCATTTAATCACTGGTATTGATGTTTTTTTGGGCCCACTTCCAAACTTGTGGATGTTCTCGAAACTATTAGAAAAAAACAGGGGCATTCTTTCAGCGACCCTGGGCACAACCGACCAGCTTAAGGTTATTCTTTAGGAATGATCCAAACCTGTCAACGCGTGTTTTGTAGGAAAAGGCTAATGACCGGGTTCCTGGGTTAAGCTCTAGAGAGTTTTGTAGGACAATGCGCTGAATGGGCATCTTCTTAGAGATATTCAGTCTTTTTATGCCAACTGAAAGAAGCTGTGTGCGGATAAATGGCATCAAATTCCGTCCTTTTGATGTGTACGTTCAACTTTGCCAGGGCTGAGTTCGATCGCCACTCCTTTTCATAGCATATATGGACTGGATGGTAAAGCGCAGTCATGGCGAAGAATCTTTTGTAATTTAGCTGTCCTTGCTTTGTCCGAGGAGGAACTACAGCGAACAGTGGATGGGTTTGCCGCCGTCTGCTGTGATGTACTGAGTTATCCTGCGGCTGCGGGATTGGTCAAGCTGGAGCAATAGTAAAGGAACTGCGCCAGCCGGCCGTCAGGAAGGCTGAGCTTAGAGTGAAAGCTAAAATCTCAGATTTTAATTCAGTGCTTATTTTAATCCTCTATGGCCATGAATTTGGGGTATTGTCTCAGACTTTTTTCTCTCTTATGAACACCGCCAGGATTTATTTAGACAAAGGCAAGAAACAGCATGCTTTCTCGTTGATTTTAAAGCTGCTTTTGATTCCATCGATAGAAGAGCCGTCTTTCTTAAGCTGAGCAACCTAGGAGTGTCAACGAAAGTGCTGACGGCTTTACGAAAACTGTACGAAGAAAACTTGTCTGTGGTTTGGAATGGAAAAAATCTGTCTAATGGTTACAAACGAACTCGGGGGTAAAACAAGGATGTCTCCTTAGCCCTCTACTTTTCTCAGCCCTCTAAGATGACGATCTTGTGTCATTTCTTCCGGGTGGTTTCTCGTTTGACGGTTTCTTCACATTGTGATACTCGCAGAACATACACGCCAAACATGCTTCAACTGATGATCAAAAAGCTGCAGGAATATTGTCGGTTATGGAACCTCCAAGTAAACACGAGTAAAACTAAAATAATGATCTTCCGCAATGGTTGGGGCGGCTTGCGAGAAACGAAAAGTGGAACTGCCAAAATATGAAATTGTAGGTAGCCAAAGAATACAAATACCTAGGCTTTCTGATTACCCCGCAGGCATCGTTCAAAAAACACCTAGAAGAAAAGCTGAAGGAATCAAAACGTGCAATAAACTGTAACTGGAAAGGAATTTTAGGATAAAGAAATATAGCGACAAGTTTGAAGTATAAAATATTTCAAGGAGTAATGAGATCAATAATGTGCTACGCAACACAAGTGTGGGGAGTCTGGTGTTTTGAAGATGTCGAAAAACTATTAAGATACTTCTTAAAGAAAATATTTCGCCTACCGGAATATACGACGACCTACATGTTACATCTTGAAACGGGCCTTCGAACGCTTCACCTCCACACACTTAGGCTGCATTTGATCTATGTTCAAAAAATTCTGGCGCTACCAACTCGTCGCCTTCCTCATAAGATTCCCATGCACCTCAAAAATAAAAACCTTAATTTTTTTGCTGAGTGGACAAGGTTAGGGCAAGAACATAGTATTCTATTACAAATTCTTACCGGAACAAACCTGGAAAACGCTTTGAAAGATCTGTTGAAAAAGGTTGAGTGCTCAACGCGGGTATTGTTTGAGAGGCAATGTCAACCAAAGCCAAACAAGATTTCTCTTCAAGTCACTAGACCACGACCTTAAGGAGAGCAATTCCTTCTCATCAATCTCAACACTTTTCAGAGCCAGAGGGGAACTCCTACATCTGAACTACATGTCGCATAGAACAGACATAAGAGACGAATGTACGTTGTGTAACCTGGGAACGAGAGAGGATGGCCTTCACTTTATTGAATCGTGCCCAATACTCAACTCAACTCGGAAATGCTTCTGGGGAAAGAATACTCTTGCACTAGATGAAGTCACAAATATATTAAATGGAGAAAATTGGATCACTTTGTTTAGCTATTTAAAAACGGCTGTGAGGTATCGTCTACAAATTATAAACGAAGCGTATTAGTTATTTCATATTTTGTTTCAACCCTTTCTCTCGGCTGACGGCAAAAGCCAACGCTAATTTTTTGTTAAACAGGTAATACAAACTCTAGAGTATGTTTGTACAAATAAAGTTAACTTTTACTACTACTACTGCTACTGCTAACTAGTCAGAGAACGCATGAAAGGCACATTTTTATCCCCGAGCCAGGGTATAACACTTTTTAGAGATATGATCGAGACCGACTGGTCAATTTATTTAGCCATGTCTGCCCGTATGTGTGCAGTTTTTTGGTCTCTAAAATTGTGCTAGAAACTTGGAGTGTGGATAATTGTGCAAGGATGATGTGATCCGCTCACAGCCACGCCCGTTGTTGAATGTCACACAACCGCAAATTTACATTTCATTTCAAAATGCCTTTAGGTCATTTATTTGTGCTTCCTTCTCTGTCGTTATCGTTATTTTGAGCACACGTCAATTTTTGGGGATATGGCCAATACTAATACATACATGAATTCAGGCCAAAAAACTTGCATTTGGCGTTACAGGGTAAATAGGGTTAGGTATTTCTTAGGTACTCACTTATTCACTGTTTTTGTTTTTTAATTCCGATGACAGTATTCCTATGGAATACTTCACCATATTGGATCTTACTGCACTTGACTGAAACTCTCATGTCTGGCAGGTGCACTAAAGATAAATGATCAAATAAATAAGGGGTGCAACAACTCGAGGTGTAAAGGTCCAAATTGTCAAGCATTTACGCATATGTGTTGAATTCATCATTATGCAACTAGTTATTTAGTCTATTAAACTTATCACCGGACAAAACTATGGCCCAAGCTGTTTGTCTGCTCTAGCCTTAAAGTATTGTTCCAATTACACTGATGGAAAGAACCATCCGTGGAAGGCAAGCGATTCTTCCTCCAAGCTCAACTACGGACCAACTACACGCTTTCCTTCGAAGGTCATGGAAACGCTGGTGAAATGTGTCAGGTATAGCAATGAAAACTTCTTAATGACCGCCGGATACGATAGGTCAACTCAATGCCATTTGTCACTTAAAGGCGTCCAAGTGGTAAAAATGTCATTATCTCCTACAAAATTCTGCTGCATAGACAAAATTGTACTTTATAACTTAATTTTTAACGAACACAGACCTAAAAAATTACACCATAGACTGTTTTCTTAACTTCTGTTTAATGATTCATCAAAAGTAAAGGTCACACAACCCTCAATGGAAACCTTATCCACAAGTTTATATATTTTCCGTAGCAATACGTTTATTTATAGAATTCTTCTTCTAAAATTTCATAAATGGAACGCCCAATTTCCGGACTCGTGGGAGATACCGAAAGGAAAAATGTTTAGTTAGAGCTCCGCCCGTTCAATACCATCGGGACTAGGTTAGGTATGAGATAGTAAATTTTTCTTTACAGGGAGTGTCAGATTCAGTTTATTTTTACGTAAATCCACGTGTCAATTGCAATGTTTATTAAATTTATGAAATACTCAGCCTATCCAGTGTTAAAACTGAAAATCCTCACACTTTGATAAGGAAATACGCAGTACACACGCTTTATTTGTGCTTCCTTCTCTGTCGTTATCTTGACCCAATTGAACCAAAACACTCAGAGAGCCACACCAAGCACGAGGCGTATAAATAATCGTCTATTCAAACATCGGCGCTGCGCTGTGAAAAAAAAAACAACAACAAAACCAAAACAAAAGTTATTCGCAGTTTATCCGTCTATTTTAATCTGGCTCTGTTGATGGCACGGGTATTGATCTTCATTCGATGCCAAGCCAAGCAAGGCGGCGTACTAGCGTATCCCCATACAAATTTAATTTAATTGCAATCTCTTGTTCGATAAGTTCAAGGTTACCTGTGTGTAGCGAATGTACACAAAATATTATACTACTATTCGTCGTCGATTTATTATAGTTATTGCGAAATTAAATTTCACAATCAACTTGTTTGACGATGAAAAATTCGCAGTATAAATGGGACCAAATCACATGCATATCATTAGACGTGAAGGGTGCGTTCTATAGAATTTAGAAATACGTGCACGAATCTTCGTAATCAGATAGATATCAAGAGTGACTAGTCAAATAAGATGTTTTTCTGTCTCGAGTGGAATTTAATTGTTTTTATCACTCTTGCGATTAGATTTGAACGAGGGGTTAAAAGACGTCAATGCCAAGGTGATGATCGGCCGTAAAAGTGAGAGCCAAATAAGTGTGATTGGGGCAAGCGATATGGCGAAGCAGATTATTTGACTGGAAAGAGATTGTACAAAACAAGAATTCTAATTGGATGACTAAAATATTTACAACAGTAGTTAAGGAAATTGCAAGCTTTTAGAATGTCTTTAGAATCGGTATGATGTTTGCTGTTTGATTTGACGAATATTTGTGGAAAACCCGATAGCTAAAATTATGAAAGACAGGGACATGGCGAGACGGTGTTTGCTAGTCTGCTAGTAACTAGTTCAATCGCTCGTTTCTGAATCCCCTCAAGTAAATGCAAGATTGTGTTTACACGAGTGGTCTGGATTATCTTACCTCTATCATCAAAAAAAAAGGCTTGGCTTCTTCACGGTTACACTGCCGAGAGAGGCTAACAAACCCCACAAGAGTAAAGTGCCGTTTCCGTTTGGCCAAAAAATGTAGATGTCGCCTTGTAGGTATATAACTATATGAAAAATTTACCCAGTGTAGCAGATTCGGGTAAATTTTCAGGAACTCAATCTCTTTCAGCTTGCTTATTATAGTTGACTGTCGGATAATAGAAAATTTCGTCAGTCTTAGACTTGTAGATTGTACGAGCGAGGTGGTATAATAAATCTCAATTTATAGCTCATCCATGATGCCGCAGTTTGTCAAAAAGTCGGCTAGCTCTTTGGGTGTGCTGGACGCTATGTCCGATGCTTCGAGGTAGAACTTACCTAAAAAACCTTGACGTTTTTTTTTAAACAGTTACAGTCACATAATATGTGTCCTGCTGTTTCTGTGTCCTCGTTGCATAGTCTGCAAGTGTTATCTTGCTCTATCGTCAGGGTTACCAGTTGTTTTCTTACTCGACAGTGCCCTGTGAGCAAGCCAGTGGCCAATCGAATCTGACTTCTACTTAATTGTTGTAGCTGTTTCGTTCTTTTGTAGAAGCTGTTTGGCATAAAACCTTTAGCTTGCCTGTTACCCTTCGGTTACCTTCCAGAAATTGAGCTTCTTTTCGATCAGCCAGGTTTTCACAGAACTTTTTATGGTGTTAATTGGTACCCAGCAGAATGGTCTTGGCATCATAAATTGGGATGCGGATCCTTTTGTGGCTAATTCCTCCACTTTTTTGTTGCCTTCAAATTCATTGTGTTTTGGCACCCATATCAGGTGAACCTTGTTTGGGGTGGCCAATATTTGTAGGATTGAAGGCAGTTCCGGACCAGTTTTGATGTGTTCTCTAAGGCGTAAATTGCAAGTAGAGCTGCCCTGCTATCAGAGAGAATGTAAATGTTCTTATTTCCAGTTTTAGACTTATAAAGTTCCACTGTGGAATCATATGGAACATTTTGAGCTAAGCTTACTACTAATGAAGCGGGAAAGTCGCAGTGAGTAGTGGGTCGCTCGTGTAGAATAAAGCTCTAAAAAGATTTAGTTTCTTCCGCTTCCTCATTATCATGCTTCATGCAGCTCGTACAAAGGTCATCAGAAGGAGGAACAAGGTCTTGTCCACATTTATCTATGCAATGAGATCGATTGAAGCACTTACATCCGAATCTAACAAAGGTGACCAAACTCTTAGAGCCTTTGCCGAATCTGTTTCGCCAGCAGAAGCCTGTTCATCTTTGGTTTTTGCTATTGCGGTTCAGCTTTAGCATAAGTTTGCATATGCAGAAACCTAAGCATTGGCTACTAAAGAGCCTTTTTCACGTAAAATGAGGAAAGTAGTTTCAAGTTTGGTGAGTTCGTCAGCCAGGCAGTTTTAGCATATCGAAGGAGCTTGCTTCAGGCAAACGGAAAAAGTAGTTTCAAATTTGGTAAGTTCCAATGCCTGACAGTTTACTGGAATATCGCTATGACGTGGCACTATTACAGCTGAATATGGAACTGCTCGGACATATCCTTTTAGAGACCAACCGCGGTCAAGGGCTACTTTGCAGTTTATAACGGGTGATTTTTTAAGAGGTTGAGAACTTTAAAAAAAAAAAAAAACACAAAAAATTCGAAAAAATTAATGAAATATTTATTTGAATCGGTAGTTTGAACCTTGCAATTTAATGTTTAAAGATAATTTGATGCAAATGTTGACCGCGGCTGCGTCTCAGGTAGCCCATCCGCTGAGTCCAATTTTGGCATACTCTTTCACACATATCGGCCGGTATCTCACGAATGAATGCATGGATGTAGGCTTCCAGTGCGTCAATCGAAGCGGGCTTGTCCCTATAGACATAAGCCTTGACATACCCCCACAAAAAATAATCTAATGGTGTCAAATCGCACGATCTAGGCGGCCAATTGACCGGCCCGAAACGTGAAATTAACTGTTCACCAAACTTTGGGGTATGGTGAGATTTCTATATTTATGCCGAATTCAGGATGGCGGGGTGTCCTATCTCGCTACTCGAATAACCGTGGTTGCAGCTACTTTCTGAAAATGTCAAGGGGTACTAGACGGAACAAAAATGTCCTGTTCTGCTGAAGGTGCGAAGTATATCTAGTCCTGGTCAGATCCTCACTTTGCCACAGCTTATAGCTTTATTCACAACAGTTCACTAGACAATCTTTTTATACCTGTGTCCAGTATCGGTCTTACGACTAAAGCCTTACAAGATAGACAGTAAGAAATTCGGGGTTGAACTTATGATGTGTTTTCCACGGCTTTTTTGTCTCATTACGCAATTATGCTGACGTAAAGACGTCCCAAAAACAATTTTTCAAAAATGCTCTTTTTATTTTTGAAGTTCAATCTTGGCTTCAAGGATAGTTGAAAAGCGGCCCCATTTGCTGTTTGGTGATACTATTGCTTCATTTGTGTAAAACTTCCTCTAGAGCGCTTTGTTGTTGACTTTTCATTAAAAATAGAAACGAATCGAGGTCTCGTTCTTTTGTTTAAAGACGAATTCTGAACAAACTGGCACCAAAAAGGCTAATTTCCTAATTAGAAACTCAATTTTTTCACTGAAGCAAGCCAACAGAGACGTCTGTTTGCACAAAGCACATAGACAAGGTGGCATCGATTTACCCCAATAAGGTGAATACCCTTCCCTTATAGAGACAAAGAGGAGAAATGATTGAGCATCCTACTAGGTAATTACTAATCAAGGAAAAATCGATTTCCTCCCACGGAAAGTGGAATTCATCTCGATACCCGATAGATCGCCCCACACACACAGGGAGAATACCTGCCTTTGTTGCGGCCCACTCTAAATAACTTTGTGGTAGGTCGGGAGCGCAGTCCCACAGTAATTTTGTCTACTTACGTAGGTCCTCCCTTTAATTAGTTTCTCTTGTACTCACCTAGCTCCCACAATTGGTGCTCCAATTGTCACTGCATTCACAACAGCTGCATCCTCAGTGCTCTCCACGTTCAATGCTCCCTCGCGCTTCGCACGCACTTGGGGTGCTTCTAATTGTAAAACATTACCCTCCCCACTAATGGGCACAACAACGGCATCACTTAACACACTACCATCATTCACTAACAGATTTCGAATTTGCCCCTCACTCTTGGAAGCGGCGATGGATGCTGGGACCTCCACCTCGCCAACTGCATCTGCGGTAAACACTTCTTCCACGCGCACAACTGGTGGCGAACGAATGGCTTTTGCTTTTGCCTTATGACGCGACGCACTATTTTCTTTTTTCACTTGCACTGAATCGACTTTACCGCCGCTTCCACTTGCGTGTGGTGCTGCTGCCCCACCAACTGGTTCCGCTCCTCCGGCGCCGACATCTGCGCTTGCAAATGCACCTTTTGCGGCAGCGCCAGCATTCCGAGCATTCGTCTCCGATGCAACAACCAAAAACAAGAAGCAACTGCAATTCGGGAGGAAATAAGAAATCGAATTGGAATTCATTAAGTCATTATCGTATGGCTAAATTTACATTTTCATTTATAACATTGCCGGACAAAATTGAAAATGGTTTTTGACCGTTTTTGCTGTTTTTTTTTGCGCTTACCTTGAGATTATTGTAATTGAAATCAAACACCAGTATGTGAGTTGCAAATTGAAACGCATTTTAGAACGAACCGAGGCGGATACGTGTGGTTATTTAATTGAAAGCAGATTGTGGAGTATTTAAATTAACATTTTGAGAAAGAAAATTATCACTGAAACAAAGCGAACCCCCGGAAAATTGAAGCAAATGACGAGCAACCCTTCGGAAAATTCTAATGAGAGTACGAATGTCTGACGTGTTGTTGGGGAGTTTAAAAAATTTGACGTTTTCGTTTTGTTTGACATTTGTTGGCAGCTGAGGGATGTGTTCGAGACGTGGTCAAAGCGAACTAGACGCATTGTGGTTTTTTGTTTATGAATCAAGGTATTCCGAAGGTTTTTGAGAATATTTAGCAAACTTGTTTCTTGGATTTCATTTTTATTAAATAATTAAACGGGAGCGAACTATTTTCGGTAAAATTTGACTTAAAAGAAAATGTGGCAAAAGAATAGCCCACAAATTTCATGAAAGTTAGCATACGTTTTAAACTTCAAAAAAATCTAGAATTGAAAAAGGAAACGCAAACTGTCCACGTATAACAGATTTGTCACCAATACGATTTCTATTGGATTTTTAATAACGGAAATATTTTTTCGCTTCTGGGAATTGAAATCATCGCTCTCTCTTGAAAGTCAAAATGACAGTAAGAAAAGAGCTCGTATTAGTTGGAGCCGCGTTCGGATTTATTTTTAATCTCCTTATGCTAATCCTGATTTTTATTGCCGGTGGGGATATAGTACTAGGGCTGTCCACGCCTTATCTTCACCATAGTACAACGAAGCAAAATACAAAGAATAAACACGTTTTAGGATGTTCTTTTACGAAATAAAACAAAAGAGAATATAATTTACTTGATGTTACTTGCTTGAACTTCAGGTAAAAGCTCTGCCCAAAAATTTAAAATTGATAACCCAGGCTCTGACATTTGTTTAAAAACAAAAGTAAATTCGTTCGCTTTTACTTTAGCTGATAGCGTAAAGTAAATTGTTGTTGTATCTTCTTACTCGTATTCACCGACACGGAAATTAAAGCTTTATAAAAGCTTTGAAGGCTTTATAAAAAAAAACAAATGGGTACTAGAAGGCAAGAGCGACGATAATTTATGCTTGTGGCTGCAATGAAACTAAGCATTAACTTTAAAAATAGAAATTTCATGCAACAAGCTATGATTCAAGAGAATAGGAAGCATTATTCTGGGAGAAAAGTAAAGCTTCTGTAGTAGATTTTTTTTCTTAAAGCTATTTTAACATTTTTAGCGAAAACAAGTTGACAGAATGTTAATCGAAAAACATAAGGCCTTAGTTCTTCTTAAATTTGGTGTATAATTCTTCTATAATTTCTTCTATACATTTGGTATATTTTACTTCTCTCACTCGAAGGGTGTTGCAAAATTGCTAGAAAAATTACATGTGAAAAAAGATCTGTTCACCACTATGATTCTCGGTATATAATTCAAAATAAATCTTTTCGATGGCCTCATTCACTTTTTTCACGTACGTCGCTTCCCATATGAACATGTGTATTTTACTGAGTTATCAGTTGTGTACTTCGACGTGACGGACCCAACGGATTTATTTGACTGAAGGCATAAGTGCTACTGTCCATGTATGACAGACCTGTCACAAATATATGCTTTGCATTGTGAGTTTTACAAAATCAGCATGTAAAAATAAGGGGTTTTGAGAACCTTTACGACTCAAATTGTCAAATTAAGCCTTTATTTGTTTATTATTTTTTGTCTTTAAAATGAAGTGGGGACTGGTGCCACAGTATCCAACTCCGACCTTAAGCTTTGTTGGAGACAGACAACTATACAATTTGCGATCTAATGACAATTTTAGACTTCAACTATATAGAGATGTAAAAACTCAAAATATGCTCTTTTATGCCATATCTCCACCAGGCACTAATCTTCAATTTATATAAATCATTTAAATCCTCTACAAATCACGCGTTTTATCATACAAATTTAAATCCTTTCGGCAAGCGATTAAAAATAAATACTCTCATAAATCCCATTTAAAGACGCGGTGTCCCAACGAACAGGAACAGAAACAGAAATTCATACATCAGCTACGCAAAAAACATTCAGCGAAATTAGGTTTCAGTTGCCTATATATGGGATTCTGTTTCTGTTCCTGTTCTGCTACCCTGTTCACAAACCTATTTTCTGCACGTTTGTAATAGTTTGAGAATCAATAAAAGAAACTGAAACTGTCCCTGTACAATAGATCTGTCACAAGTACGTTTTCTATTGTGATTTTTTCAGCAAAAATAGTTCTTCGCTCCTGGGAAATGACATCGCCACGCTCCTTTGAGAGCCGAAATCACAGAAACAGGATCAGGAATTAATCAGGTTTAATTTGACAGAGTGTTGACAAAATTAATTTGTCCGGTGGAGCCACTTTGGGATTCATTTTTAATCGTCTCCCGCTAATCCTCTTTAAATAGCCGGTGGAGCCATACTTTTATGGTGGCCTCAAATTATTCAATGAACTACCTTCAGAAATAAAAAATGAAACAGTTTTTATTAGATTTAAAAAACTTATGATATCACATATAAGAAACACAAGCTTATAATAAAATGTTAAGTCTTCTAGATGTATACACATACTATATTAAAACGAACTGTAATAGTAAAAATTTACTAAATAAAATGTACATACATACATACATATGTCTGGTGAAGCTATTTCGAGATTTATTTCCTGAAATTAATCTTCCCCTACTTTTCCGGATGTTCTGGCCGGTCAAGGCATATGACTTTTCGGTTTGCAATGCCCTGTTTGCAACCGAACAGCCAAGCACGTTCTTCTTGATATTGAAGCTTGTCTGACATTGTATATGTATGTGAAACATAGAGGCTATGCTACAAGGGGCAATTGACATTGCTTTAACTTACCACATGTGCTGTATGGTTATCTATGTGCTTTTGGTACTGATTCTAGATTCACGGAAGAAGCAAATTTATCTTCTTTTGAGAAGTGGAACTGTTAAAAGAGTACCAATCGTTCTATAGTAAGATGCATGCTTTCCAATTTTGAAATGTGCTGCTGTCAATTACCCACATATCCTCACGCGATTTTTTTCCCAGCATTTGCGAACACATTCCGTGATGTGATTGTCTTTTTTGACAAAACAAACGCCGACCAACCCACACAAATCACACGTCAGTTGAGGTGGCCGGCAAAAAATAAACCTTCGATAAATATAAATTCCATTACACAGTATTCAAATAGCTGTTTTATTTAAACAATAAAATGCTTGAGACACTCTACAGCCTACCATTTCATATCCTGGTGCCGCCGAACATAAAAGTTCGCCGCCCATCATGGTTAAAGAAGCCCTCGCCCATGACGATGTTCTCCATCATTCTGCTCTCCTACTTCCTGGTCACTGGAGGTATCTGCGAATTTCTTAAATCGATTTTCTCTAGCTTAACACGCTGTTTTCCCAACTAGGAATAATCTATGATGTGATTGTGGAACCCCCAAGCGTTGGCGCCACAGTCGACGAGCACGGCCATTCTCGGCCCGTGGCTTTCATGCCATACCGTGTCAACGGGCAGTACATCATGGAGGGACTCGCCAGCAGTTTCCTCTTCACAATTGGCGGCCTGGGCTTCATCATCATGGACCAGACACACACGCCCGGCAAAACGAATCTCAACCGAATCCTCATCACGTCCATGGGCTTCGTGTTCATCATCGTGTCATTCCTCACCACTTGGCTGTTTATGCGCATGAAGCTGCCCGGCTACCTGCAGCCGTAGGCTGCATTCCCAGCATTTAAAACAGTAAGAATACGATTCAGTTATTAATATTTTATTACGTCTACCAATAAATACATTAATCGTACAAAGAAAGTCGTTTGTTGGTTGTGTTTCTTGTCTTCGGTTTAGTATAATCAAAAATGGCTGTGTAGTGTAGCATTTTTATTTCGTTTTTTATAAATAAAAAATACAAAGTAGCTATACAATATAAATAATTCTACGTAAAATACAACAATTTGTTTGTATAATAATTGTATAAATATTGTGTGACAAGATCGCTAAAACATCCGTGTAACTAAAATGCTACAAAATAAATAAAACAGTCGTAGGTTATGCGTAGAGAAATGGGCGACAGAGTATAGTGTGTATTATACATAGCGTAGATAATATAATGTAGAAATGGAAAATCCAATATGAGATAAAATCCTTATATATGAGTGTTATGTAAAATGTAAAAATATTCACGCAATGTTATTCGAGAATAACTGTGTTACGGAGCCTCGTCTGGGGCGGATCTTTCCCCTAAAGTCTTATTCGAAATGAGCTGGAATGAAAGAAGAAAAATTAATAGAGAAATTTAATCGGTATGAACCTATAAGGATGAGTAACAACTACTTACTTGCTGAAATCGGAGGCTTTATCAATTACGTGCTCGAACTCGGGGTATGACAATGCTCCGTCATCGTCCAAGTCAGCCTCGGCAAGAACGTTTTGTATGAGTTGCTTGATATCACTGTCGTTGAGATTATTAGGGCCAGTCAGGCGTTCGATTACCTGCTTGAGGTCTGAAACGCCAAGCATGTCGTCGCCATCAAAGTCTGAAAATATTTTATAGTTAGTGAGATAGTTTCTTGGTTCTTCAGACTTTGCTTGCTGTTATTCAAATTGAAAAACTTGTTTTTCGCAAATGTACAAAGAATAAATTTGCAGGCCTTTCATGAACTAGCAAACATAGAATTAGTAAGGTTTATTGTTTTTACAAAAGTTCTTCGGGCCTTAAAGAAAAAATTTAGTCATAAGCGCTATGGAAAAGGATAAATTTATTGGGACAGATAAGCTCGATTTTAAAGCTCCTCCATCCATGATAATGGAGGCACTCCTCCAGTATCATGGATGTCCGAACTTTCCGAGGGGCCAACATTGACTCGGATCACTATCTTGTTGTAGCCAAGGTACGGCTGCGGATATCCCGACCAGCGCCAAGTAATGGAAATACTGTGAGGAAGTTTGACGTCGGCCGACTACAATCGCAAGAGATCGCCAGGTCCTTCTCCAACCGAGTCTCTCAAAACCTTTTACGAAGTCCTATGCAGCCAGCATCAAGTATTGATAGCCAGTGGCAACATTGCCAAAATGCCATCAGAGACGCCGCCTCTGAAGTGCTGGGTTTCACACGGCCACCACAACGAAACCCCTGGTTTGACGATGAATGCCGGCAAGCATATGCAGCTAAACAGGAAGCATACAAAGCGGCGCTGCACAGAAGGACTAGAGCTGCTCGCGAGCTCTACGAGCAGAGGAGGAGAGAGGAGCACCGGCTTCTCCGAAGGAAAAAGAGAGAGCACGAGAAGCGCGCGGTTGAAGAGATAGAGAGATGTTACAACAGGAATGAGGTTAGAAAGTTTTAGTCCTGCCAAGGGTATAAACTTCGAACTGAAGCCTGTAAGGACCATCAATGGAACATCGTTGTAGAATCGCAGGCGGTGCTGAGGATTTGGAAAGACCACTTCTGCAGACTGTGTAACGGCGAGGACGCACCAAATACCGGGTTGAATGGACGAACCATTCAACCTGGGCGAAGACGTTACCGACGAAGCATACGAACGATACCGCCCACCCGACCTGGAGGAGGTGAAAGTAGCTGTGTCTAAACTCAAGTGCAACAAAGCAGCCGGAGCAGACGGCCTAGCTGCCGAACTTTTTAAATCCGCTGGCGATGAGCTGGTTAGGAGCATGCACCAGCTCAGTTGCAAGATATGGTCGGAAGAAAGCATGCCCGACGAATTGAACCTCAGCATTGTTTGCCCGATCCTGAAGAAAGGAGACCCTCTGAGTTGTGCCAACTACAAAGGCATAAGTCTTCTTAACATCGCATAAAAGATCTTTTCTGCTGTACTATGTGAACGCCTGAAGCCGTTTGTCAACAATCTGATAGGCACATATCAGTGTGGCTTTAGGCCAGGAAAGTCCACCATCGATCAAATATTCACACTGCGGCAGATCTTGGAGAAAACCCAGGAATTCCAAATCGATACACACCACCTCTTCATCGATTTCAAGGCCGCGTATGACAGCATCTATAGAGACGAGCTATATAGCGCAATGTCTAGTTTTGGCATCCCTGCCAAACTCGTCAGTCTGTGCAGGATGACGATGGAAAACTCACGCTGTTCCGTCAAGGTCGGCAAAGACCTCACCGACCCCTTTGATGTCAAAAAAGGATTTAGACAAGGCGACGCGCTGTCATGCGACTTCTTTAACATCATACTTGAGAGAATCGTGCAGAACTCTCGCGCCAACACCAGAGGTACAATCTTTCAAAAGTCCGTTCAACTACTTGCATACGCAGACGACATTGACATAATCGGTAGAACAAAGCGTGATGTCAGTGAAGCCTTCGTGAGTATTGGGACGGAAGCGGCGAATATGGGTTTAGCAGTCAATGAGGGCAAAACCAAGTATATGCTGTCATCAAGAAAAGACACCCAATACCGACGTCTTGGACAAAACATCATCATCGACAGCTATAACTTTGAGGTAGTTAGGGACTTTGTCTACCTGGGTTCCGCTATCAATTCAGACAATGACACCAGCGCTGAAATCAAACGAAGGATAACTCTTGCCAATTGCTGTTTCTTTGGGCTAAGAAGGCAATTGAGTAGCAAAGCCCTCTCTCGAGCACATGAAGTGTCGATGTATAAGACCCTCATCATCCCAGTCCTGCTTTACGGTGCAGAAGCATGGACCCTGTCAAAGGCGGATGAAAACACTTTAGGCTGTTTCGAGAGGAAAATTCTTCGGACGATTAACGGTCCCGTCTGCATAGACGGAGAGTGGAGGAGGAGATATAACATCGAACTGTACGGGCTGTACAGCGATGCCGACCTAGCCAAAAGAGTCAAAACACAACGTCTACGATGGCTGGGTCATCTAGAGCGGATGGACACCAACTCCCCGGCCACGAAAATCTTGAATCCACACCGCAGGGGCGGCGCGGTAGAGGAGCACTGAGACTCAGGTGGCGCACGCAAGTGGAAGGGGACCTCAGCCAACTTCGCGTGCGAAACTGGAGACGGCTAGCTAGAGACAGAGCTGGCTGGCGAAGCTTGTTGGCTGAGGCCCAGGTCCACCCCGGACTGTAGCGCCACCTTAAGTAAGTAAGTAACTAAATGCTCTTGACTTGTGCCAGGTAAATACCTCATCACCAACTCTCTTTCCTGAAGATCCAGATACTCTCTTAGATCTTCTTCTTGTAATGACCTTTCAAAAGTCAGCTATCAGTTCCCGCGTTCTCCAAGCACGACGTTTTATTTCTTGCTCTCGACATTCAAATTGAATACTGCCCTTGCAGCTTTCAATGCAGAGAGTTTAGGAACGTACGCTATGAACCTCTGGCCCAGGACTTAGAAAGTACTGACTGGCACAGTTTGCATAGCTTTTCTAGGGTAAACGATCAGGTGAACGATCAGGTTAATTTTCTCCAAAAGAAAATAAAAACCTTATTTGACCGGCACGTACCAATAAAGACCAAAATATCCCGGTACTTTACTAAACCCTGGTTCACTGAAGAAATCAGGTCTCTTTTCAACAGGCGCGATATTGCGATGGAAAAGTTGATGGAAAAGACGATGGAAAAGTTTCAAGCTTCAGGAGCTGAAAATCAAATATCGTGTTGTTGTTGTAGCAGCTACTCCAATGATGCTGTTTCCAGGCCAAGGAATGTGGCCAAGTCTGTGGGTTACAGCCAGAGTGCACTCGTCTGCAGGTTGGTTGGATTTGCTGCACAGTTGAACAGGTGCCTGGTGTCATGTGGACCATCACCGAAGTCAGGGCAAATGTCTGCGATGGACGGGTCGAGGCGGTTCATGTAATTGTTCAAGGTGCGGCACCAACCGGAGCGTAACTGGGCCAGGGTGGTCCTTGTCTTGCGCGGTAGACTGCGCTCCTCATCGGCAATGGGTGGTGGCCGACCTCCAAACACTATGTTGGGGCGAAAGCTATCTACTGTGTTGGACACAGTTGAACGGTGTATGCTCGATAAGGACACCTTGTAGGTTTGCATGTTGAAGTTTGGGCGCTCCGTGTACGAGCTGACATCATTTTTGTACGTTAGTAGTCCCTTACGTATGGCACGAGGTGGTTTTGGTGCCATTGTGGTTGCGTGGTTGAGGTGGTCTTGGAGGTGGCACGCTCGAAGAAACTGTTTGGAGAGCATGGTGCTGTGGTCTCTTACTGGCAGCAGCTTCGTCTTGGTACCGTGTCTTACGTAACGTTGCCGTCCTTAAGATTAAGTTGGCCGAATTAAAGTTTTACGAAACAAAAGTCGATACCTCGCACTCAGGGACTAAATTGTGGGAAAACCTGGGACACTTGGGCATTGATAGACAAAAAAGATTGCTACTGACGATGTTGGCATAGACCAGCTAAACGAAGTGTTAGCTAACCCCGGTTGCTAACGCCAGTATCGCGTTCGTTGCAGGCAAATACGTCACCTGCAAAAAAAATAGCTGAGGTAAGCGGTGCTTTCGAATTTATAAGAGTGAGCGATGAAGATGTCGTGCAGGCAGGCAAGTCCAATGCTACAGGTCTGGATGGCTTACACCCAAAATTTATCAGGCTTATCCTACCGTTTATACTACCTTTCATCATTACAACATGCGTCTTTCCCAGTTTTTGAAAAAAGGCTAAGATTCTGCCTATTCCTAAAAAGAAATCTTTTTGTCGAAAACCGTTTTTGTCGAAGGTTTTCGAAAAAGCCGTCCTGCTTCAAAAGCGAGCCTACTTAAACGAAAATTGGTTGCTGAATCGCAAGCAGTCGGGTTTTCGCTCCTAGTGCAGCTGCGAATCAGTTCTTTTGCTTATTGCAGAGCAGATTCGAATTGCCCTAGACAGGAAAGAGATGACAATCATATCCCTCTTGGATTTTTCGAATGTTTTCGACACAGTCAACCACAGATTGCTTTACTTGAAGCTAATAAATGATTTTAAGTTTTCCAGGAACTCCGCTAAACTAATTTTTTCAGATCTGGCTGGCCGAGACGAAAATTAAATGGAAAAATCGAAAAATTAAATGGACCAAAATTTTGGTTTTCTATCTGTACACAACGGAGTTTTGTATGAGGTCCTCCGCTTTCTGTTATGTATGTCAATAATCTACCAAACGTCATTAAACACTGTCACCTTAAACACTGTTATAGTTGATACCGCTGAACACCAGTGATAAGGTTGAAGTTCTTGCCCGCGAACCTTATTACATCTCTCACTTAGTCCGGGAGGCAATTAAAAAAACCCCTATCAAAATTCCAATGAACTCGACAGGTATCAGCTTTTTTTCGAATTTGGGATCCTAACATGAACAATTCACACACACAAACTTTTGTTACCAATCGGTGTTGTGAGCACGGCTTGTTTCCAATTTAATTAACCGTATTTCTAAGAGAACAATTCACCGCCCCAACAATTCGCCGTATACCTACATACTTCCTTTTCTTGGACGACCAAATATTCTCATCTGTACAATCTGCCCATGATACAAAGTGAAATTTTGCATGAGATATTCAACTGGCAGATTTTCTAAGGGTTTCTGATACAGAAACTTTTTAAGCAAGTTCATCTGGGCATTGAAAAAATTTACTTTCGGGGCTGTGCAAAAAACACATTGGGACAGTCGCCAGGTGTAAGCAATGCGCTCTACTTAATTGCATTCAATCTGAATGCAGATGCAATTTAACCGTATCCAATTTGAAGCAGCTGGGAAACTTTTAACGACCAAATGATTTCAGGGATAAGTTTATATTACCGACCACACGGACTTCAAGTTGGTGGTTAACTACGAAATTCTAGAACAACGAAATGCATTGATTTTAAAACATTTTACAATGAATTAAATTAGGTTGACAAGAGATTGTGGCCAGTTGATGCTTAGGTATTTTTAAAGGGCCTCAAACGAATGGTTATAATTTATTTCCACTATCTAAGCACTTAACACAAATGCCACTTGACAAGTGCTCAAAATTGCTGTGTTGATATGAGCTTAAAATCATTTTCGTGAAGAAATGCAGGACATTCCATTTACAACGTCCCATTCATAAAATTCATCGTTTTAATCGGAACAGAACCACAATCAATTACGTACACGCATCTAATGCTCCTCTGACATAGTTTCTAAAATTATCGCTTCCAAAACTATCCACTCCTTAAAAGTAGACAAAATCATGTCACGAAGTCAAACGCTTGTGACAATTCAGTTTCCCCAAATCTTGCGATGATTGCAAAGCAATTTAAAGCAGCCTAAAGGTAGAAGTGTTTCGCGGAGCAACCTAACAAATAGGAAATGACTCGGTGTCATACACGCCATCTCCACTGCTAAGTGAGTGATTACTTTAAGCGTCAAGTACAATTTTCAATTTACGCCGGGTCATCGGATCAATAGCGATCAGATTGCTTCCGTCGCGAATTAGAGCCAATGGCGCGAGTTTTCGCTTCCGATTATCATGCAGTACCCCATAAGCATGTACGAGTATTCTAACAGATACCCCAATTGAGATTGTTCTGTTTAAATTTGTTTTGAAGCTTCAGACGTCCGCCCGCTACATCCGGTGTGGGTTAATTCATTGCTCCACGGTCTATCGCACAGGCAGAACAACGAACGAAAATGAAACATTTTGTTTTACCTAATTTTCATGTGTGGCGTACCTATGTGAACCTAGGGCCAGAGTCTATAAAAAGATACCTACACTTGCTAAGCGAAGCTGTCACGCGTTCGATTATCTCCAAAACGAAATTAGATACACACCGCTAAGTGGAAAAAATTGCAAACACAGGGCCACAGCCAGACACGGTAGCCCAGGCCGCAAAAATTCCGATTCTAGCACATCGCCAGCGATCGAAAACAATCAGCTTGGCTTAGCTTTAATTAAAATCACTAAACAAACATTTAGTACACCAATGGTGAGTGTGTGTGTGTGCTCTTACCGAATATACGAAAGGCATACTCCGCCTTCAGTGACTTGGGGCATGCATCGCTGAACACCGACATCATGTCCAGGAAGTCCTCGAACGTGCAATCGCCATCGTTGCTCGAGCTAAACACCTTGCAGATGCGATCGCCAAAAGGATTCACACGCAATTCAGGATACTCGAGGATTTTGGCTTTTGATAGTTTGGCGTTTTTGTTGTGACCAACTTTTTCCGGAGCGAGTTGTTTGAATTTTTTATGCGCCCTGCAAAACGAGTGAAAGGAATGTAAGAAAATTGAAAACTCTCGAAAATGGTTTACATGGACTTACAAGAGAATTTCCTTTTTTGAGAAGAAAGTCAAGTCCTGTAGCGGGAGAAAGAATTTGGTTAAATTTTCTTTTCTTCATGTAACAAAGGGCAAAGAGCAAAGGAATGTATAGAAGAGCAGCGCAGCTATGGGTACTTGCCTCGTAATCTTGAAGTTCCTCGTCGGTAAATTGACTCTTTGTTTGACCCATTGCGCTTCATTTATGTACGACTCAGATACAAACGGTGGTTCGGTTATTGTTTAATACATTTTTACTAAGATTTTTTTGCGGGGAAACTGCAAATTTTGATTGATTTGTTGGCCTACAAAACCATCCACGGACGAGCAAGAAACAAAACGATCTCCCCAGCACCCCGAATTTGACACAAATGGTTTTTGTTGTGTTGACAGTTCGCTGTTTGCTGTCATTTTTGTAGATAGGGCATGTGCGCACGTTTCTGGTAAATGATAAGAACCGCTGTAATGAAAGATACGTTCAACTTAGTTGAACAGCACAAGTGGCAGTATTGAGCATTAACTACCTTTAAAGCCCGGCGCAGAATAGTGGATGTTGATGTGTCCAAAGATGTGGCTTGCCGCCATTGTTGTTGATGCAGATGTTGTCTGTTGCCATAAATTACTGAATAACTAGATATTCAACTTCGGACATGTAAAAGCTTTGCCCACAAGCTGAAATTGATGAATTTACCCGCCCGCTGATCGCATTTTTTGTATGGGATTTAATGAAGATTTATATTCATCGCGGATGCGGCTCAGTGCCCGGTGGAAACATGGTATAACATTTTATAAAAACAACTCCAATGAAATGAAATCCAATGAAATGAAATAAAAACATGCCAGTTATGAGTGCAGTGATTTGTAGTGAAACTTATTTGTGGCCGGATATTGCGGCCATAGAATCTCTAGTGTCCCAAAGTTGGTAAGAACTGTCAACCATTCGTCAAAAATTGGACTCCATCTTTCATCCCAATGGTCTTTTGCAATGATATTTTCTATATCAATGACAAAGTCAATTTACTTGCAGCTCACTTTTCTGCCAACTGCTCCCTGATCATGCGATCTCTCCGCCTCGTTGCTTGTCGAGGGCTCTGTGAGAGAATTTCACTTACTCGTACAGTAGCAAGAGTAGGTTTAAAGTCATTAAATCATCTCAACATATGATGTAGCAACAGAATGAGAACAATTTTCTCAGAATGTAGCATCTCGAACAACCAATCGAAAAGTCCTGGATTCCATACCAGGTCAAACCAATTATTTTTTTTTGTTTTTGCAAACATGTATGTAAAAATACTTTATTAAATTATAAAATTTTGTGATGAAATCGGGCAAAATGTCGAAAGAAAACTCCGCATTTCACTTCTCAACAGGTTGCGATCCTGCTATCTTTCGGTGACCAACTTATTTTCTAAATAAATTTTAAAACCTAGTTTTGGCTTATCTTAACTTGATATCACCCAGTTGCAACTTTGAGAAGCTGATTAGGAATGGCGCGTAGAAGATTTTTATTAGTGAATTTTGACGACCGATGAACGATAGGTTGTTTGGATGAAGCAGTAACGCTACTGTGGGTGAAATTAGAAGGATCATGCCGATGCGGTAAGAGAAACAAAAATGCTTTCTCTTGCGACATTTTGTTCGCCTGTATTTCAACTCAACTTTATAAAGAAAGCAAATTAATAGAAGGTTTGATGGCAGTTTCGAATTGCTTGGATTGTGCCCATATTTAAGATCAGCAAGTTGAAGAACAAGATGGGATAGGTGCGAAATCAGTGGTGTAGCGAATTGAAACAAAGCAAGCATCACTCTAGGACCACAATATCCTTAGCGGTAGTATGTAGTTAGTAGTAGTACGCGGAGCCATGTGGTGTAGTACGAAAAAAATTGAACACAATGGTGTAGCGCGGCTTTGTCAAACAAAATCCTCGTTTATAAACAATGGCAATTCTTTAGATTTAACCATCTCAATAAACTTTTCGACGCCCTTTTCCTCTATTGTTTACTTTGCTTGTATCGAACTGTCAACCGCTGTCAACGCTGTGTAGCGCTGTTAACCATGTAGCGCTACAAAAATTAAAAGTTGGCCAACTCTTACTACCGACACAGCAACGTGCTACTGCCACAGACACATATTGTGTGCGTAATACACTGAACACATGTGTTTAAACTTTTGACAGCTCTTACTACCGCATCATCATAGAAAATATGATCCAGAGGATTTCATCTCCAGACCATTAATCACAAATTACTGAATAACTAGATATTCAACTTGCGTCCGTCTTACCCTCCAACACCCATTTGTTTACGTTTTTTTTATAAAGCCTTTAAAGCTTTTTTAAAGCTTTAAATTTCCGTGTCGGTGAATACGTGTAAGAAGATATAACAACAATTTACCTTACGCGATCAGCTGATGTAAAAGCTGCAAAACGAAATTGCATGGAAATGACGAATTCATGAATTTACTCAAATTTGTAAACAAATGTCGGAGAATGGGTAAATTCATCAATTTCAGCTTGTGGGCATAGCTTTTACATGTCCGAAGTTGAATATCTAGTTATTCAGTAATTTATTCCTTTAATATAGAGCGCCTCACCTTCCAAAAAGGTTCCTGAAAGGTAAAAACGAGATTCTGAAGATGCAAAGTACTGGCCTTACTTATCAAAATAGATTGTTGCAGCAAGTCCAAGTTCGTATTTTGATCCTAAGACTGGATACTTTAAGTCGGTAATACATTACTATTGCGGGAGTGTAAGAGTTGTCGAAGAGCTACTCAGGGCCTTATGTGCCTTTGTTTCCATTTCAGTACATTCACCATGTTAACAGGAAACCCTAAATAGTCCATAAATGCGGGTATTGTCGTCCGAATTTTTGAGAGACACAAGGAATTCGGCCCTTTCTGAGATTTTAAAAGTGCGAATTCTGAAACGTAAGTTATTTATAACAATTTTACGGCAATGAAATTGCCATCTCAGTTTAAGCTCAAAATCGTCATTGTATTCCACTTCCACCAACCTATAAACTGCAGACTCGTGATGCATCTCAATTACACACACCGTTTTTCGAAACCCAAAACCTAGTTTAGATAGATAGATAGATAGAGTGGCGCAACAGCTCGAAGTGAACCAGGGCCAACTTCTCAACAATGTATGCTGGTGTGTTGATTTCTTTTACATACAAAAGGGCCTACAATTTTTTGCCGAATCCGAACGGCAGCTTGAGAAGTTTTTCAAGACAATTGATACTCTCGGAGGGCTTGTCAAACCCTCGCGGAGGTGGGGACCGTAAAAAAGAACAAGTCTTTTTTTTTCAGGTGACAATGGCAGGATGGAGAAAACCTAGTTTAACTTTAGATAAAAAAAAATCCACAAATAAACTTTCATTAAATTGGTATCTCATGTCGCATTCCGTCAGACTGGCATATCCATTGTGTAATGGTTCCACAAACACCGCATTCCCATGGAATGCATTTTTTGTGAGGCTAACTGGGTCTTAAAATCCCGATGATAGCTTTTAATTTGGCCAGACATCCAAAACGTATTTTTCAGCTGTTTGTTCGTTTCCCTGTAAAAGGATCCTGCGATATGTGTATGCGATTGCAAACAGCACTGTGTTATAGATAAGAAAAGCCATTATTTACCTCAATGTACCAGATGCTAAAGGAACCTGACAGCCCCATACGAAGGGCGAGTAGTTACCTAAAACGGGTGGGTTGTTGAATAGGATACCTATGCGATGCGAACCAACTACCCGCACGTAAAAACCGATGCATTTAAGATGCGATTTACGTTGTGGTGCGGTTCTAAAAAGGATGTCATTCCGTAAGAGGATCTGTATGAAAGAGACAATATTTGTCATATAAATCGTGCCGGTAACATGGGGGTTTCCATTTATAACAACCAAGTCGTGATGTTGTTTTACACACGCACGTAGATGAGTCTGTTTTTGATGGTGGCATAATACGATTTTGAGGATAGATAGCATAAATTGGCAGGATAGGGTCGGGGGATGCATATGCTATCGTAATTGTGTGTGCTAAGGAATGGTTTGTGCGCAGCAGGGCTTGTGGATGGATGGAAATATGGCCACGTAGCTGTATGCCCGAAGCAAATTGAGATGTCTTCATTAAGAGGTAGGTATGATTTGGATTAGGCATCGCGAATGCTGTTAATATGACATTTATAGTGACTGTAATAAGTGCTTGCTTTGAAGTACCTATATACTCGACATCAAAGAAATGAAAGCACAACAGGGAAAGATCCATAAAGCTGCTGACATATTTGATGGTGTTGCAAGCTATTAAGGTCATTTAAATCTTCAAACCATTCTTTTAATGAATGGCGCTTGCGTTACAGAAGTTGCGAGTGCTAAACGAGTGCTATAAGAGTTTTAACATAAAAGATAACTTAGAAAAAAAAAAATCTTAAGACCTTATAATATGGTGTTTCCACCGGACACTAATCCGCGATTAAGACAAATCATCCTTAAATCCCCTTTAAATCACGAGATTTACCATACGAATATTGGTTTCTTCGAGGAGAGGAGATTAAAAATTAAACGCGTACTTCATCTTTTCGATGCAGAAATTTCTTAATCAAACCGTACAGAATTTTTCGTGTTCTGTGCTTTTTCTGGCGAAACAAAACAAACACGCCTTTTATTGACAGCTGGGTATCATCAGCTCAGCAGTGTCTTTGTGTGGTGTAAGGGGATGCGGTTGCAGATGTGGTTGTACCTGTCAAAAAAGTTAAATGCAATAAGGTGGATCTGCAAAATAATGACGGATGCTAATGTTGATACTGCATGGTTGATGTTGATCAAGTTGGCTTACTATTGAGTTTGTGGACTTAATTCCCAACAACATATTTGACGTTTTGTTTTTCTATTTTTGGTTTGTTCGTTTCGTAGATTAAAGGGATGCGCAGAACGGCTGATATTACTGTTGACGTGGATGTGGTTGTTCCTGTCAAAAAAAGTTAAATACAATAAGGTGTGTACACTGCAAAATAATGATGGATGCTAATGTTGATACTGCATGGTTGATGTTGATCAAGTTGGTTCACTGTTTACTATAAAACTTCAAATACGTTGTTGGGATTTAAGTCCACAAAGTCTGTGGACTTAAATCCCAGCAACATATTTGACGTTTTGTTTATTTTTTTATTATTTTTCTATTATTTTTTCTTTTCTGTTTTTTCTATTCATTTAAAAATGAATTGAATTATTTCTGAATCCGTGTTGCCCGAGAGATAAAAAAATTCACTTTTGCAAGGAGTTGTGCAGATGACGTGATATCATTGAGAAATGACAAAAAACGAAAGTATATGTCAATCTTAAGATAATCCCCTCTATTTCGGTGGAAATACTTTGGGACTAATTTTTAATCTTCCTACGCTTAATATCTGCATTATGTACGGTGGAAACACCCTATTATGTTAACTTTGAACTACCTACTTTTTAAGGTTACACGCGCATACTAAGTTTTGCAATTTTTTGTGAAACTGCGGCGAAAATCTTCATGCCAAAAGTGTGGTTGGAGAGTTTGACATGGAATGCGTCAACTTCCACGCGCGAAAGCTGGCTGACCAAATGAAATCGTGGCTTTCTTAATAGACTCATATTTTCGACACCTGACCGTCGATGAAATATCGTGCAGCTGCTCACTTCTTCCGCAGGTTTCTGTCTAGAATCTTGCTTAGCTCTGTATTCTTCTGTCTCATTCCTTGCTTCCTGAGGTGTTAGACCGTTTTTAAGTTGCGAGCCCCCAAAGATTGTCGTTTAAACAGCCGATTGGACACGGAGAAGGCGAAGGTGCGGTAAGAGCAGTTTTTCCTTCTATCCGCATATCTGCTGAGGACTTATGATGACTCATAATTCCATGATGGTCCGTTGCACATTGCTCTGTAGCATTGAATACAGATCGAGAAGCTAAAGCTTGTCTCACAGGGGAACGTCAGAGGCTAAATGCCAACATTTCCGTGTTGGCATTTAGCCAACATTTCGGTCAACGCAGGCGTTAAAGCAGCTGCCGGGTTGCACTTGCATATTTCAATAACTTTGACTCGTTGCGTTTCCCAGAAGAAGTGAAGAAAGGTTAGTCCGTCACATCAGATAGTCCGTCAAGGGTCAGACCGCCTAAGGTATGGCTCGGTGGTGGTTCAGTGTTAAAACCAAATGCCTCGGCTGGTATCCAATGTGAAAGCCATGCCTTGGATACCTTTGATTGGGGTCGGAGGGGCTCTTTTTCGGCTTCTACGACAGGCACACCTTATCTCAAGACAAATCTAACCTCAGACTTACAGAAATTTGGAACTACCACAGTCGGTACCATCACAAGGGCGGAAGTTTAGCTGACCAGCTGTATCAAATATGAAAGACGCAAGAGGACAATTTTGTCTTGTTCTCTATTTACCAATTTATTTAATTGGTCTGATAAGTTAGGTCTCATCTATCAGACCAATATTGGTAGATATATGTCTAGCGCCAGGAGGGTTTATTACAGCTTCAATTGTTACCTCAGGTTTGCAATTCCACTGCTATAAAT
This sequence comes from Neoascia interrupta, assembly GCA_947623515.1. NCBI lineage: Eukaryota > Metazoa > Arthropoda > Insecta > Diptera > Syrphidae > Neoascia > Neoascia interrupta. Next base: position 199,357,313 of record OX392462.1, read on the forward strand.
ACACACCATCAAAAATCTGGAATACATCCTTTTTTCCTTGATTAAGAACTAGAAATATTACCGAATTTTCTTTCAAAGCAAAACACTCTTCCTTTATATCAGGCATCGTAAAAGCCCAAGGTGTTCTGAAGAGCGGAAGCTCCATAAAAGCAAAAGGATGCAATTTATGTGACAAACAGAGCTATAGGTGCAGAGACTTGACGACGCTAAGGACAGATCTCTAAGGACGGCATCCTTGCTATCACCGCACACCAAGAGTAAATCGCATATATAATGCATCCGCTTTTGTGCGCGCCGACCGACAGTAAGTGCGCCCTCACGTATAGGTACCTACAACTCCCGCAATGCATGTTATGGCTGTCAGCTCCTCGAACCAACGCGCCCATAGCTACCGTATCCTTACACGAGGCAAAATAATAGCTTTCCGTAGGTATATCTCCTCGCGCAATCTGTAATCGCATAAGCATCGGTGTATCCTTATGAACCCAGGCAACGAGAGGAATAAAACTCACTGCGCTATTGCGGCCAAATTAAAGGCCTCTCCTTCGCATGTAGCTCGCATTAAGGAGAAGACTCTGGCGAGGGGGTGTTCTTGTGCCCATTCCAATTCAGGCTACACCCTCGTTTTGTGATACTTATTTAATGAACGTTTATTTGTGTAGCTTTCCTCGATTGTATCTTTGACTATTTGCTTTCTATTTCTTGCGAAGAATGGGGCTATGCCGCACTCGAAATATGGGGGGAATGTTTATGTTTATGAACTACAATACGGATACAAGGATCGAATCGGAAACGGAAGTAGAAGTTGGTTCGTATATTTGTGTTTAGCAATTCCAAACACAAAAGCTTTTACTTATAGTGTGCAGTCGGGCTACCAAATCCGAGTTGCCTTACATTTTCCTCCAGATTATGATTGAATAAGTATTCCGCATGCCGAAACTAATCGCCCGAGGTAGCCGGGGCATTAATCATCTTCCATTACGCCGCATGAACAACATTTTTGATCAACGAAATCCCTCATCGTGGTCCTTTAAAAGGCCCTGCTGTAACTGGGTAAAACTGATTGAAAATTCAAAACATGGAAACAATCACCCGTCGAATGCACGGCATACCTAATTGAAAAAAGAATACCCACCATCCCTCAACAAGATGTCCTTTTTCGACAGCATCGCCCAGCCGACAGCGCAGCGAATATCCGAATAAAAATCGTTTGACAGCTTAACCGATGAAATTCGACTGTCATGTCAGTAGTGGTTGTAGATGGGCATTCAACTGCTGTTGACAATGCCATTCAGATTTCGCTAAAAACAAAACCTGAGTCCGCATCCGTGGCAGAGCTTATTAGTATTCAACTCGAACCGTCAACCCGACAGCGTATCTAATCTTCTAACATGCCTAAGGGCAACAGAAAAACCCCATACACCACTTAAGGGAAGACATAACCGAAAAGAGGAAATGGCAAGCCATTGGATGTAACAAATTGATTGTCTGCAGACCCCTAAATGCTTCTGGCACATATTGCCATTGTTATTGTGGCCATCAAGGATAAGTGGCGACTCTGATTAAAAATGGAGCAAAAAAGGAAACGCAACAGTAAACAGTAACAGCCGACCCAGACCAGAAATTAAGCAATCAAACGCAAACACGATAAAGCGTTTGATATGGCCAAAACACTTGTAAAAATGACTTCCTTTCTCGGAAGGATTGCATTCGAGGGCGAGGAGAACGTCCGGCCTTATAAAAATACACATCCTAGTTCCCGCACCGAAAACACATCTCAGTGATTTGTTTTTCTTAACGAGAAAAGTTGTCGGGCAACTACTATCATCATCAACAGTGTCGAGCTTGCTGTTTAAGTATTTATACTCAGGGCGCCACCTGTTGTTGTTTACGAGCTAACAACGCCAAAAGAATTATTCTTCTTCAAGAAAGTTTTGCCATAGCATACCCAGACCCTAAGGATGCAAATAAAACGATAAGTTACTTTCGAAATTGTTTAAGCAAACTTCAGTTACGGTGTGGAACGTTTTTCTGCTCCTCGGAGTCTAATGAAGTCTAATGTTTGCGAGGAAGCGTTAAAAGCCTCGTATTTTAAGTGACGCTTCCGACCCAAACTATTATGTGCATATTTTGTTATTCATTTAATTAAAAAACTGTTTTCAAGCAAAGATTGCTGACGATTATGAGGGGAAACTTTTCCAGTTTAAAGCTTTTTAAGAAAATTTTCGGCGGTTCCGGATCAACAAACTTTGAAACCTGCGTTAATCGCATTTTCGGTTGGCAATCCGGAAGAACGCAGTGAATTCGAATCGGGATTACAACCGAACAGTCAAACACGTTCTTCTTGATTTTGAAGTTTAACTGGCGTTGTATTTGCGAAGTAAAAGCTATGCCACAGTTTCTCTCTTCTTCCCAGAAGAACTGTGAAACGTGTGCCATAAACAGTTTTAGGAAAGAAAGTGTTTCCAACGCACATATTACAGAGATTGAAGTACGGGTATTAAAAGTTAATCCCAAAGTGTTTCCACCGGAATAGAGAAAATTAACTTGACGTATGCTTTCGTTTTCGACATTTCTCCATGACATCACGTCATCTGAGCTCATTTCCACGTAAACGTATTTTTTTTGGTCTCTCAGGCAACACAGAATCAGAAATAATTAAATTAATTTTAATTTCCCACGGTTTTTTTATTCTACGCAATGAAATAACTCAAAAATAAATAAACAAAACATTAAATCACCAGATTTGACTTTTGTTTTCCGTCAAATCTGTTGATTGGGATTTTGGTTCACGAAGTTTATAGTAGACCTACTTGATCAGCATCAACCAGCAGTCTTAACTTTAACATCCATCATTATTTTGCAGTGTGTTCAACTTATTACATTTAACAACCTTTTGGAGAGGAACAAACACATCCACATCAACAGCAACATCAGCCGTTCTGCGCATCCCTTAACACCACACAAGAAACACAGCTGAGCTGATGACATTGAACAAAGAGACAAGGAAGTGGTGTTTTGGGGGAAATGTAACCGTAGGACCACAATGCCCGTAGCGGTAGTATGTAGCAGCAGTACGTAGTACAGCCGCGGAGCCATGTGCCGTAGTACGGAAAAAAATTGAACACAATGGTGTAGCGCGACTATGTCGAACAAAAAACTCGTTTATAAACAATGGCCGATACTCTGAGTTAATTTGATCTAGATTTAATATTTTTGTACAACGGATGACACAAATTCCATAAAATTTTTTAGATTTAACCATCTCCATAAACTTTTCGACGTGCTTTTCCTCCATTGTTTACTTTACTCGTATTGAACTGTCCACCATGTAGCGCTGTCAGCCGTATAGCGCTACGAAAGTTAAAAGTTGGCCAACTCTTACTACCGCCACAGTTACGCGCTACCGCCACAGACACACATTGTATGCGCAATACACTGAATACATGTGCTTTAACTTTTGACAGCTCTTACTACCTCTACAGCTACATCACTGTGGTTCTATGGTAAAGCATCAGTTTTAGTTGTGTGAGTGCGGACTACTTATGTGTTCAACCAGGCATGTCATGAGAGACTTCCCTTGGTTCATACGTTTCTGGGAGCTGGCTCTGTTTTTGTTTAACATTCCTGAGTTAAGGTGACATTTGTACCCCGATTTGTGATACATTCGATACATTCACTCACAAGTCGATACCCGATATCAGGCGGCTAATGTCAAAATAAATACTTCACTCACACTCACTGTATATGTGAAAAAGAGCTATTCCTTGTCTATTTATTCAATGGTTGATGATACCCAGCTGTCAATAAAAGGTGTGTTTGCTTTGTTGCATTAGAAAACCCACAGAATATGTAGAAATCTGTTCGGTTTCATTTAAGAATTCTTGCGTGGAAGAGATTAACTACGCGATTAGTTTTTTTTCCCGTCGTGATGATGTGATCACGTCTAATAATGTGATCAATAAAATTTCAATGAAAAAGTCCTGACAACCTGTAGTAAGTGTAGTGGTTTTTAACCTCTAAATTCTGAATGATTTAACTGGAAAAGTCGTTTTGAAATGACAACAACCTCAGCAGAAACCTCTATCCTTTATCACAACAATGATATATTCTCCAAAAGTGAATACGGAGAGTATCAAAGCCGTCATTTTAGTAAGGCAGCGGCCTTCTAGGTTTGCCGGAAAGCAGCACTGTTGGAGTAAGTAAGTTTGTTAGACGTGACGGAGAGTGCTTGTTTCATGAAGCAGTCTTAAAAATTTTGCCTGGCTATGGAATTACCTATTAGCAATTGGCTAAGAACGTAGACTGCCGGTCCAAAGCCCGGAAAAGGATGAAAGGTTTGAGGCAACGGACCTTGTCCAGTTAAGATAAGTTCTAGTTATGTCCAAAGAAAAATAAAACTCCAAGGAGGAGTAAACCTCCTTGAAATAAATCCTATTTTATGATAGGCTTCCTATAGCTATACGGGTAGACCACGTGCGTGAGCGTGGAAATAGAAATAGATTCAAAATAAAAGTAGGGCGATAGAAAGTTATGCCATACGATTGCATCAACAACTACGAAAGCAGAATACCCTGTAGGTGAAGTCACGGCGCGGGAAGAGCCAGGAATTATAGACTATGAAATTGGAGACGCTGAAGAGAACTTGTCTTTTGAATCTTTTTCAGAAACCAGCACTTGATGCACTGGCATACTCTAGGATAAAACGCATCTTAAAGAGACAACATACCGCTATCTAGAGCTAAGACTAAGAGACTAAGGTCGGATACACTTGATTTCGAGCCTTCAGAACAACGCAGATTTAAGCCCCGGTTAAAAAAGGTTTGCGCTTTTGAGCATGTTCGGGTTTAAGAAAAGGAAAAGAAAGTGGAAAAGAGAACTTAAGGATAAAGCAATCCTCGCTCAATCCGTAGCGAAATAAGCTTGCATCGGAGAGAAAACCGCCAACAAAGCTTCCTAATGCAATATAGCGAGCTGCAAGCTATGTCAGACTGGGGGTCGTACTTGATGGCTATTGTTCGTCTGTGTGGACGCATTTACTCCAGAGTGGATGTAAACCATTTAAACCATAGTAAACCATAGTCCATCGCCAATCTGGGCTATATGTGATGCTTATATTCATTCACCCATCAGAGGTTTCATCCCACAAGGTACCGGAATAGAATTTTAGAAATGCGTTAAGGCCAAAACAAATCACTCAAGACAGGAACAGGGAGGTTTTTTAAAGGTTTTTTAAAACAGGTTCTTTAAAGATGAGACGTCAAAAAAACTGCTTTTCCGGTCAAGAAATGAAAACACTATAAAGCTTGAAATGAAGGGCTTGGTCGCTTAGGGGTCGGGACTGACAAAGGTCAGCCTTACAAGCACGGTCAAAGTAGCCTCACAGAGCTCAAATCAACCAACGACAAAGAGCAGCCTTAACATCAGCGGGGGAAGCTAGCTTAAGGTATGAACTTGTTAAGTCTACTCTTTAGCGTTATAAGCGAATATTTATGAGCCTATCCCAAGCTAAGTTTAATCGAATACAAAAAAGTTCCCAAAATAGTACTTATGTTCTAACAACAAAGGAATATAGGCCTTAGCACAAAATGACCATTTGTTTTTGACAGCTTAAAGCTGTCCGCTCGAATACCTAAGTTAAAAAACCAACACTGTACTCATCATTTGGATTGAAATTTCTATCCCCCAAAATTCTCTGCTAAAATTTCTGGTCCTATTTAAAAATGGTCGACAAAAGCCGAATATACCCAACCCACTGCAATGCTTTTCGCTTGTATATCTCCATCGATTCGATTATGCGGACATGAATCAATCAAAGTCCAGTGAAAACAATGCTGTTAAGCACAGTCCGGCGCTAAATATCCGCACAATGCCCTAAATCTGTATGGGTGTCTCTACGAAGGATTCGACTTTCAACATATATCAGCGATATTTTGAACATTCATTCTCGTTTACAAGTAGGTACGGCACTCCATGCGGCATTTATAGTCATTTGTAATGGTAAACAAAGTGGATACCATTATGGACACATCTCTTCACTTTTGGGTCCTTTTTTCGTTCACGAACCTGGCTCGGATTTTCAATCTCGTCGGATAGGAAATGCGCTCCAACATCGGCATCCTTTTTTCGCATCAATAAACCCCGTAGATCGAATAGTAAATTTCGACGTTCGAACGTTCGAGTGTTAAGAACCTAATGGGCCACACATACCCAGGACCATGGGGGAGCATAAATTTTGCCCAAATTCATAGCATCCCGTAAATCAGCACGGAAATAATTTTTGCTTGCCCGCGAAGCTGCTCTTCTGGAATCCTCTGATATTTATGCCGCAACATTCTTCCACACAACGGCAAGGATGAAAAACACCAGTCCCGATGTAAGCCAAGTAAACAAGAATAGTTCCCACATACAGAGAGAGAGAGCGACAAGGGTGGAATGGGGTGGGGCAACCGAATGTGGCTTCCGTTTTCAAGTTAAATTGGTCGAGGAAATGCACCCAGTCTGACTCATCATGAACTATGCTCTGGGAAATGTTGCAGCTGCAGGAAGTGTGTTCTATTGCTCAGTTAAAGTTGGAAACAAATTGCAAATTGAGCTGACTTTCGTAGGTCTTGTTGCCATACAGCCGCAGGACGCTAAGGACTTTCTAATTGCATTTGGTCCTCGCATATATACGGAGCAGAGATATGCATTTCTGCCCTTCGACGGCGGCAAGGATATGTCTATGACTACGCTACGCCAAGTTAAATTGAGTTCAAAGTTAGTCTGACGCAAATGGTAATTAGACACTTTGACCGAATTGCGGTATCATGAAGGTAGTGCAGCGCAGCACACTGCCGTATACCTCTGCTCTCGTTAGTCTGAGATTTTATCCTCTCGCATCTCGAATAAGCCTGCATTTCTGTTGACTTTGTCAACTTTTTAATAACCCAGTTAAACTTCTATTAGACATATTTATAAGGATCGGGTGGAGGCGTTGAAATGATAGGACCATGGATATCCAAAGAGGAAACTTTGTCAGTTTCCGTCCTGGCTGGGTGTTCAATTTCCTCTGGAAGAGAAGTTTTTAGTATAGCAAGACACTTCTTTGGTTTTGCTGTACAGAGTCTTGGGGTGTATTGTGTATGTTTCGTAAGAGCCATTCTGTGGATAGAATTTTTTTGCGGTTTTACCCTGAAGAAGAATTCGAACGATTTTCTAGGTTGTTCTTGGGGGATGAGATTGTTTCACGTTTATCTCAGTGCAGTCAGTGGCTATGGTAAAGTTGTAAATTAATGTTGGTGTAACACAAAATTGAATTATTACTTATTGAAGGTATTTCTTCTTCTAAGGTCGGTATTTTGGAAACTCAATAAAACACTGCACAACTAGACAAGTTAACCATTATGAATGCAACAGAGTTGGAAGGATGCTAGTCCTTTAGTTCAGATCATAACCTCAATAAAATAAAAAAATAACTTTATGCACAAGAGCCAAGTTCGAATGGGAAGAGAGGAATTTCCAAGATTGCTTGGTCGATTTCTTATCCTAAATACCTAAGACACTGGGGCTCCAGAAGTCCGCCCTATCGTTTGCTTTTTTGCTTCAGGAGTTGGGAGTTAATGGTTGACTTTGTTGCACTTTTATAATTAAACTAAACTTTGATCTTGCAATATTGTAAGACTTGAAACAGAAAGTTGAACCATCCATGTATGACTCGTCTGTCAAATACATATTTTCTTTAGAGATTTTCAAAACGAAATTTTCTCCTTTTTTGGAAAATGTCATCTTCACAATTTCACAACTTTTGAGAGCCCAATCTACAAAAAAGTGGTTGCATCAAATGTACCATTGTCCTAATCTTGTGCAAGCACTTTGAGATTTATTTGTAGTTCTATTTTACTAAGTCTACGTTTTATGACCGGTGGAATAGTAGCATAATACGCATGTCCCTTACTTCCATGACAAGCAATTAAATTAAATTCTCATTTACTGTTCAAAACTTCGTAGTGACGACCTTTCAAACCATCTGGCTAAGCGCTTTTTTCATTTTTCAATCCCTTCAAAGCCGTGTTTTCATCGGACACTAATAAATCTGCAACAAATCTCCCACAAAGCTCGAGACATTACATAAATTTATATATTCTCGTTAAGAGATTGTAACTTTCCGGTGGAAACACTTTAAGATTTATTTTTAATCTTCTTTTACATATACCTATGCCATTTTGTGACCGTGAAAATATAGCACCGACCCAATTTCGTTGGTGATCTTCGACGACACTACAAAGATAAGATACTCAGACTAAAGGTTAGATCAGACTACATGGCAAGAGGCATTTTTTCTGTCATTTTTACTGACATAAAGCATAGTGTGATTGTAATTTTTCTGGCTGCCTCTAATCTGCTAAAATGGGAGATAGTCGCAGAATTTTTGACAGAATGTAAACGACAATTTAAGCAAATGGTTGCAAATTTTTTACATTCGGCCATAATATGCCTGAATGCCTCTCGTGCAAACATGGTCAAGGCATATTTATAGGTGCGACTTGGTAATTCGTTTTAACACAGGCGTATAGTGGAATAAGGACAATAGAGCAATTAAAGAACGACTGACTAACTTGCCAGCATATACTTTATGACACATACCCGAAAGGGTGATTGCAATCCATTAAATTGACATAGGAGATACGAAATGTTCATATGACAAGCAAGGGGCAGTCATTTTTTGATTTTTCGCTTGTCCCGAAATTGCCATGCGGCATGCTGTCTAATTAAGCTTTAGTTTGGTTAAATCGGTTGACAATCTCGTCAGGATAGAAACGATGAAGATTTTTTTATGTATGGAATTCCTTCGACTCCAAGTTGGGCCCTTGCCTAAAGTGTCTGGGATTTTTGAATCAATTTAGCAACTGTCTTAACTAGAGAGTTTTTTCAGGGAAGGACTATTAGAGTTGGCTTGGACGATCCTTGAACGGGGAGTGGATCCAGGTCAAATAACAAGGTGCTTCGATCTACTTCCTCTTTTCTACGCCGTCCTTCTGGGTTGGCTTAAAAATTCTTCTGTCTCGGAGCATAGGTGCCAATCTGTCTTTTGGCTTAGCTGCTAGGCGAGATTGACCTAAGAACCACAAAGGTGTAGCTGCAGCGGCAGTTGCAGCAGAAGTAAGAGCTGTCAAAAGTTCAAGCACATGAATTCAGTGTCTTGCGCACACAATGTGTAGCGGCAGCGGCAGCGCGTAGTTGCAGCAACTTTTAACTTGTGCAGCGCTACACGGTTGACTGACAGTGCTGCACGGTTGACAGCTCACTTCAAGGAAAGTAGACAATGGCGGAAAAAGAGGTGGAGAAATTTATCGAAATTGTGAAATATCAACAAATTTTATGGATTTTTTATTTTATGTCTCCCGCTTTTAAAAAAAAATAGTAAAAAGAAAACTCTCATCAGTTGAAACTCTCAGCCATTGCTTACAAACGAGTTATCTGTCTGACATGAGCGCGCTTCACCACTGTGTTTGAGTTTTTCCTGTGCTGCGCCGCAAAATCTGTCAAGTCTATCCCTGACTCGAATTAATCCTATTCAGGCTGTTGAAGGCTTTATGAATTCTTTCAAACTTAATGAATTCTTTTAATTTTTCCTCGTAAAATTTTGTGGGCACAATGTGTTAAGACAACAAATTTTTTTGTAGAAGGCGCAGTTCAACTGCCTTCTTTCTTATGTATCACGGAAGCAATACTGACTTTTGCCCGACCATATCCTGCGTTTGATATGGTGCATTCTCTTTACCGAATCATCGGCAACTGATATAAAGAACTAACAGCAGCAAATTCAACAACTTTCTTTAATTTTAGCTTAGACAAGTTACCTTCTCCATTTTATGCACGTTAGATGGGTGAGAGTATAGGTCCACTTTGCTTAGGTCGTAGCCTTGACTTTACAAGTTCTTGTTGTCTAAGTGTAAAATTTTTTCTTCGTCCACAGCATCTTTTTTTATTCTCAAAGACTCTCTTCTCAAGATCCCTCTGCCTCCTTTTGATAAACTGGTGTTCAATCTCTTTTGCTCAGAACTTTAGTATTTAGCTCTTAAATTTCCTCTCTTATGCAGTGTCTGCATTATTATATGACTTTGCCAAGCTGACAAACTTTGCATTTTTGACGAACGGCATTCATTGCCAAGCCATAGGTTTTGTTGTAATGACATCTAATTTTTAGTTGCCACCACTTCTGTCAGTTGACTGAAATGACAGTTAGGTATGTTCGCTTAGTGAATCGAGTAGGTGTGTTTGTTATGTAAATCGATGGTGCATATGCACTGCAGTGCCCAATGCATGTCCTTTTACATCTTGTCGCCTCATAACAATATTTTTACTCGATGTCATGAAAACTTAATGCATTTTTGAGGTACCTGTTATCAGCAGCTGAAGGCGGTGGAACGCCTTTTAATTAAGAAGTGTTTTCTTTAAGCTAAAGGGTATCACCGTCTTTTAGACAAGACAGAACCGACAACCTGCAATCTCTTTTTCATTTAGTAAAACAGGAGGTGCTCACATTCTCTTCAAATTGGAGTTTTCGATCACTTTAGTTGATCAGATTGGTGTAGCATCTTCGGTGGCAGATATAGCAAATGTGGTCGGCCTTAGTCTTTGATTTAGAATGGGCTTCGGGATTCTTCCATAGTTATTATTTCTACCAGACAATTTCAAGAACCTTCTTGCTTACCATCATGGTCAGCTAAAAACTCAATAAAGAAACGAATCATTTGTCCTTTCGCATTAAGTACTGTTTTGCGTTATTTTAGGGTTCCTATTGTATGATTCCAAATAGTGATACAGAATACCATCGGTTATTTATCACACCAATCGTTAAGCAAAATCCTGGCCAAACCGGTCATCATTGTGTAATTCCTTCATCAAAGCTAAAACCATTTCATTTTTCCGCTCGCATGAAAACCCATCGAATAGTTACTTTATCTCATCTGAAACTTAATTGTGTACTTAAAGAGGATATTCTCCTGCCAACATATGAGTTTATTTTATAGAAGCTCTCCCCTACAACCCCCTCAGCTCAACAAGAGAAAGCAAAGATTAAATCTTTTGTGGAAGTTCTCATCGAACGTGGCACACCATAACCCAGATCCATTTCTAAGGAAACCATCAGCTTTCTGTTCCGTTTTCGCTTCGAACGGAATATTGTATGCCATTTGCTGAGATCGACTAATACTCTAACTTTACACCATCACCGCAGAGAACACTTGTGAAAAACCACAATACTCCGCCACCACCGCATATTACCACACACTGTGGCGGCAGCGGCAGCCTCTGGTGGAAGGCACTTACTCTGCGAACGCTGCCGCAAAGTAATCGCAATAATCATCATTATCGTCATAGCTACAGTTACACCATCAACAAAAAAAAAGGATAAAAAAGGACGTAAACGAAGAAGACGAAGGAAAAGTCTATCTACCCATATGTGAACTTATTAAAAAGGATCTCACCCACTCTCAAACATAGAGGGACCACCCCCTGGAAATTGGTTGGGTTCCTCTCTACATCCCTGGGTGGAGGATATACGAAATGTGTGAACGTGAATGCCTTTGTAACCACATGGAGTATTTGGCGTAGCGGCAGGATTAATTCCCATCGTTGTCCCACACAGATCCTTCCGGCAGATGTACGAAGTAAGAGAAAATAAAGGACATGTAGTGAGAACATATCTTGTGCTCCATCGGAGCGAGCGCAAATTAAATGCTTTTCAATTGAGCGATGATACGGAAGTGGATTGGAAGGAAAATCCTGTTAAATGGATCCAATACACCCACGAGAGGATATTTAATTTGAAGTTGATTTTATGTGCGGATCTCTTGAGTTACGCAAAGAGGCCGGGACTTTTTTCTTTAGGTAAGCAGATATAACGTCCGGAAGTACCTATATGAACGCAGCACTAAAGCCCAAAGGTGTTGTTATCGTGTTGAGTTTTATTTTCAGTGATCCTGGAAAATTGCAGCACCTGATGTCATGGAGTGCCATGCACTTAAGTACTTTAGCAGACTTTTCATTTAGTTAGCAGCGCGGCACCCTTGGGGGTATGGAGCGAAATAAACTCACGGCCTGGCAGCGCTTGGGTCTGTGCAGCAGATCCTTTTTCCACCAACTGCCACACAAATCAGTGGAAAAGGAAAATTTACAGTTGACTTAACTGAAATTTATTTGGAAAATTGTTTCTCCTCTCATGTGGGGCTAGAGAAGCTTACTCCTCCTGGGCCTGGGTCTGCGAGTTGCGCTCACTTTTTTATGATTTGTGTGAATGGTTGCGGCCGTGGATCCAAGTGTTAAAGCTTCGCGATAACGAATTGTAAGTGAATTTTATTATTCAATACAGAATGGTGCTTTTAAAACAATTCCTTTAAGAGCTGGAAAAAAGCTTATTTATTTTAAGATTTTACTTGGAAGTTATTACGTTAAACGCGTTTTTCCAGGATTTCGAACAGGCATATTTAATGGTGATGGTTCGTGGAGTGCGGTGAGAGTGAATGTATATGCGAGTGATGATGCGGTGGAAAATGAAATAAACCAACCTTTTGCATCAAAAACCTTTTATAGCAGTGCCAGTTATATTGTTCGCGTAATTTTTTTTTAGAATTTTTCGAGATGGATTATGATTTCGCGGAAAACTGCTGATGTGATGCGTTCAGCAGAAATGGTAGTGCACAACTGCTTTCTCCCCTTAACCTTTTCACTCGGGTTCCATAAGGGTAATTGTAGATCGTATAACAGAGGGAGAAGTCAAATTTAAATCGAAAAAAAAAATACTGAAAAGAACGAGTAAGAAGTGTAAGACAAATTCAGATTTAATCCATTTAGAAGTCGGAAGCCCAACAAAAGAGGTTCCGTATAAGCGTTTTTTTTAACGAGTCAAAAGCCCTGCATGGTTTATATTTATGCATATGGTTATTGGCCTTTGATTTTGGGGGCATCTGGCATAGAGAGTGTCAAAGGTGTTTAATTTTCATCAAAAGAAGAAATTCAAGGGGTATAAGCGGACTTTTATAATTAAGCGTTTTAAAAATGTTGTTAAAACTTGGTCTGTACAAAATTACTTCATCCTACCCATCTGAAAAACCTCTTCTTTCATTTAAAATAAAAATTATAAAAATCTATCCGGCGGAAACTAAGTTATAAGGACACACACAACAGTAAAACTAATTTTTATTCGGAAGATTGATTCGACTTCACCCCTCAGAATTCGACACTTTATTTCAATTTAACCACTTTTAATTTTTGTTGTCGTTGTTCAAATTTCACAATTCAAAGATTCGAAAACAACTGTAACGGTCGAGCCTAACCTTTATAACAGACGCCGTCTAGAAAGGTGGTCATTTCGAGGCACCCGCTCCTGGGTTTTTCGTTACTTGCTGGTTTTAGTCCGCCCGGATATTTTTCATACCAGTTTACGCAATATCTGGTGAGCGTTACTAGGAGGCGCCCAATCGGGGACCAGCAACCCTAACGAAGTTTAACCCCTCACAGGTTGGAAATGGATATCGGGTAATCAATGCACCGACGCTTAAGGCTCAAACTTGTCCTAGCTAGTGGCATTCCGAGGAGACACACAGCCCTCATTAGTTTGGCGAGAGTAGGATGAAGGATAGAACGACATAAAGACAAAAGGACCAATTCTCCTACAATATTGCATAATCTTCACAACCTGGAGGTGCCAATGTATGACCCAGGTTCTTGTCATACATTGGCGTAATAATTACGACGAGTAACTTCTGACATACTTTGAAATGACGTTGTCATCCCAGTCACTTTAGTGTGAAAGACTGTAACTTAAGCACTTTTGATCCTTCCGATGAATTTCAACTTTTAAATGAGATTTTAGAAAATGGCTTACGACATATGGGAAATACCAAACAAAAATTCACGACAAGTTCAGTGGGAAAGCTTACAAATATTTTATTGCTTAGGCATAAGAATTTTTAGAAGGGGCGTGGCATGTCCAGCTACTGTAAACAAACATCAATATTTTATCAAGAACTAACATAACAAAGTTGGCGGCCAAAATGTACGCAAAAATTTAATATTTTGGTTAATATTCGTTAATTATGTCCACCCCTAAAAACGGGCGTGGTCAAAAACTTTGTAATCAAAGAAATCTTTAATAGTGTCCAGTGTATCTTATGTGCTTACCTTTATGTCTTTTTATTTCCTTGGTGAGGCTAAAACGCAGTCGAAATTGAGGGGAAAATATAGGTTTATTCTGAAATTTTTTTGAGTGCTTGGGTAGATTCAAAGGTTAGATTCAAAGATACTAATATGCCCACTATAGCAGGTATATAATACCGTAGCTGATATTGGTTATGCTCGATTTCCACCCATTTATGAGGACACTATGAAAACTGCACGCACGTCATAGTAGCAAATTTTCGCTCTCTCATAATACCTCTTGACTATAACTAAGTTAACTTAATAAGTATTTTACGCTTCCGTAGTGTTTATCGCGTTGAGTAGGTTGCTATATCCAATAAATGCACCTACTAAAACCGTCAGTTCGTGCGGTTCAACACTGCATCGCTTGGTCGAAGGGTCTTGTTCTTTGTAGTCGTCGCTCGTTAAGAGTACGGATAATTTCATTATTGCAATAAACATGAAGTCGAGCACTTAGCTTTTGAGAAAAGTAGCTATTCCTAAATCTCTGTGAATGTCACAATTCCTTTTATGCCATGGAGCATTCAAAATTGCTCTAAGTGTCTTGTTTTGGAAAGTCTGCAACATGGCATGTTGCTCGGCTTGGTACAACCCCAAAGTTGTACTCCGAATGCCCAAGAGGGCTTAACACCTGCCTGCACAAGAGCAGTTTGTTAAATATGTTTAGTTTTGAAAATTTTCCTATAAGCCAATACATTTCTCTGGGTCTTATTTGGAGCTCGTCACGCTTCTTCTTAACGTGTACATTCCACATAAGTTTAGCGTCTAGAGTCATTCCTAAATATTTTGCTTCATTTGCATGGGGAATTTGTACAGAGTTTATGAATAGAGGTAAATTGTTCACCTTTCTGTACGTAAAATTGACATGGGTTGACTTGTTCTCGTTAAGAACGATTCGCCAATTCTTTGTCCAGACGCAAATTTCGTCCAAAGAACTTTGGAGGCTTCTCGTTGATGACTCGACTGATTCACCTGTTGTCAGGATGGCCGTGTCGTCGGCAAATGTGGCCATAACTGTCTCGTCATCTAGAGGTATGTCTCTTGTGTAGAGCAGAAACAGGCTCGGACCAAGGACACTTTCTGGGGTACGCCAGCTCGAATTTGCTTGAAACTCGAGTATTCAGTACCACACCTAACACGAAAGAGTCTGCTTTCAAGATAGTTTGTCCTGTACGAGCCTGTCACCCATGTATTTATACAAAATTAAGCACCTTCTAGTACGTTCCATACTTCCCCTTTGGAAATTTTCAATTGGTACTCTTCTGCTCAATTCGAAATCGAAATTGAAATTCGAACTTCGAATATGACAGCTGCTGTCAGATGACTGGAATGACAGTTGGGTATGTTCGCTTAGTGAATCGAGCAGATGCGTTCGTAGAGTGAATTGATGGGTGCATTCAGCGACTCCTGCGTGTTGTTTTATTTCTTGTCGCCACATAACAATATCTTTTTCCCTTCTAAGGCTTTTTCAATTTCATGCGTTATTCTGTAGACTCAGGCGCGAACGCAGGGGGGGGGGTTTGGGGGTTGAAACCCCTCCCGAAATATGTGAAATGAAAAAAAAAAGAACTGGAAAAATGAAATTCGAAACTAAAATTCTCGGATAAACATTTACTATCTTTAACATGTCCCCCAACACCCCTGGAACTACCTGATCAAAACATGGGGGCTGCTCAAGGGCAGTACCCAAAAACGTATTTCAATCATATTTTTTGAAAACCCCCCCCGAAATTTTTTTCAGAAGTTTCTCAAAGACCTTCGATATTATCATTTATCATATTATCAGTCATTTAGACATTTCCCCGGTTTTGGAACCACAATGACTTCGGCAACTTTCCATTGTTTTGGAACGCATAAGAGTCTAAGAGAAGTGTTTATGATATAAAGTAGCTTGACTAGTGCCTTTTTCGGTAGTTCTTTCAAGATTTCGCCAGTGATTAGGTCGTAGCCTGGTTCCTTATTATCTTTAAGTTTGCTTATTGTCTGCCGAAGTTCGGCTACTGACACTTTTTTTCATTCTAAAGCTATCAGGTTCCGCATAGTTGTCGGACGGCTTGAATGTTTCTTCCAAGTGTTCCGCAAACATATCCGCTTTCTCTTTGTCTTCTTTTGCCCATTCGCCATTATCTTTCTTTATTGGTGCCGACTGCATTAAAGGTTTCTTGATGGACTTAACTGCACAGCGAGTAGTTTGAGTTCCTGTCCGCCGACAGTAGTCTCACGATTTTTAAAATCTTGCAACATCTCTTTCAGTTTGTTAGAGAGGTGGTTCAAGAGGGTTATGTCTGGGGGAGCTCTCGTGCCTTACCATCTTCTACTCGCTCTTCTCTTTTCACGAACCAATTCTTCGATTTCAAGCGGATATGTTTTACGTAAATGCCCGTCGGTGCTAACTGCGTTCTTTTGGGACGAATTGTTGTTCCAAGCAGCGCTCTGAATCGCTTTAATAAATTTGTCAACTGCGGTCTCTAGCTCGAAAGGAGTTCTCAATGGCAAACTCAAGCCAACACCCACCTTACAGTCCTTTCTGAAGGCCTCGCAGTTCATGTTTTTGCTAGCTAATCTAGGAGCTCTTTCTTTTTTCGCCAGTCTTCCATTCATCTTCAAGATTACTCCTGAGTGGTCTGAGCAAAGATCATTACACTCTTCGACTCGCGTAAGGTATTTGGGGTACCCTTCCTGTCGTCCTTCCTTCCCATTTCTGTCGGTTGGCCAATATGTTGGCTTTCCCGTGGAGAAAAATTCCACCCCACGCTTCATACTGTTTTTGTACAGTAATCTGCCTTGTTGAATTGCATCGTGAACCCCAAAAAGTATGCTTCGCGTTTTAGCTTTTCACGACGTCTTACAGATTTGGAAACACTGAAGGTGGTTGCACATTTAGAGCGATTGTGGGCGTATCTGTGGGCCGATTGAAAAATTTTAACACTTGTATTGCTTCGGATGAGAAAGAGTTTACGTGAAAATTTCAGCTTTCTAGCTCAAAAATTAAGGCCTAAAAATTGGTGACATACGGAAGGACGAACAGACGGACGGAAATGGCTCATTCATATCATATGCCCTTAAGGTATTGGGGGTCTATCCAATCTAATCTGCCAATTACTTGAAAATAAGTTTGCAGTTTCTTTCATTCCGCTCAAAACTGCAGTAAAATTCCAAGGTGCTTATTATTGTTGATAGGAAAATTGAAAAGCCAATTGACCTACTGCAGCACAAACGCAATGCCTCTTGCTTGACACTATTTTCTGGTCTTTTAACTTTTTGCCTAATAAATCATGTTAGTTCTGAAGTTGTTTAGCAATTTGTTAAATTGTTGTCGGACAGCTGGACACAATCAAGGCTATGAAAAAAACACATACAAAAGGACTATAGATTTTTTTAAAACCAGCAAATAATGATTAATAATTAAGCTTATATCGCAAGAGGCCTGGTCGGTGCTGCCTTGTTTTCGAGCCATTTTCACATTACCAAAACATTTCGTGTATGAAACAGGCTACCGCAAGCTGTACTAACATTCTTCAAAGATTTAAGGTATGATTACATCTGCATTCTGTCCCAGAACGCCCTCTTCCTTAGTTACTTTTACAGTTTATATATGGGAAGCCATAAGCCCAACATTTATGGAAACAACCAAAGTCTTAAAGTTGCCTTTAAGTCGTAAAGCCTTTAATTTTACTTCCATCGTCTGCTACAAATTGGTCGCCCTACAGCCCGCAGGGCACTGTCCATAATGGTTGCATGTGCCCAAAATGACCCTCTTCACTGCAACCGTCGAAAGGCAACAAAAGCTAGACGTCTATAAACAAAACAATGTCACGCCCAACCCCATAACACTTTCTTATTCAGGACTGAAGCCGTCTATGTGGCACCCCCTCAAGGGATTGCTCCCGAACATATAGCGGCAGAGCAGAGGCTACACACCATAGGGAAGTGTAATTTAAAATGGCCATCACCACCAACATCACACATGATGGTGAGGGTGAAATGCTAGAGAGATAAATTTCCTTAAACCAACTGATGTGCATGCAGCCATCCATCAACCAGACACGCACACACGCGAAATCCCACAGGATGCAAGCCGACAACCAAACTAAGGTACAAGGTACAGCCACCATCAGAAATACCAGCCAAAAGGCAATATAACCCAGGCCAGACTCATGACAAGACAAAAAGCATCTCCTGTTAGCACGGCTAACATCCCTTCTCGACGTTCCGCCCTAAGCCAGAAGTGACATTCCTCCGCACAATACAATTATTATGTGTGTGACTTCGAAAGCTGGCAATGACAACAAGAAAAGGCACCGACAAGCAGGATGAATCTAGCAAAAAGGTTGCTGTGCTGGCTGGCTTATAGCCAAGCTCTTGGTTACCACTGCATCAGACTGTGTATGTACTCCGGGAGTATATATGGTGTTGCTATGCCCAACGCCTCGTTGAAACAAGGAATCCTTAATTTATGTCGACTCTACTAAATTTGGTTCCGTAAAAGAGCATTTAGTGCACACACGCAACACGACGCTGGTGTTTAGCATAACCGTGTTAAGTTGCCTTCAAAGGAGCACTTGTTTTTCAAATCAATTTAGGTTGTGACAACATTTGTGAAAAGTCCTTTCAACACTACACACTAGCTCGAGATGCTTTTAAGTGCACACTCACTCATTCGAACGAGTAAACTGTATATGCGTCCGTCGGCAGTGCGAATGTTCCGTTAACGAAGCAATACCTACGAAGCGGGCGGGGCGTGTCAGTGTCACTAAAAAAGTTATTTGCTTACCCAAAAACGATGTCAAAAGGACTCTGAACGTTATGGACATGTTTTGTATCCGTAAAGTGCATCGTTAATTGACATTTGCATCGGCCATTCATTTGGTATTTTAGTCATTTCCATCATGGAAGGATTAACACTAAATAGAACGGGCCGGGGGGAATGTTCCAGTTAGTAAATTTTCAAAATTCACCAATATTCGGGCATAAGGCTTTTGCATGCATAATAAAGGATGTTGCAATCAAATTTTCTGAAACACTCCATTTAACGTTGAATAGGGTTTCGGGGAAACTCTGATTAATTCATTAAAACAGTTCATGGCAGAGTGAACATGGATTATCCTTGTGCAACGCATGTTTTATTAACAACTTTAAGTGAATGAAGCCTTAGATTGAATGTGAAAAGGACTCGTTATAGGTCATGGGAATGAAGGGCATGCATAGATAATAATTATTATAGCAATCTATTATGAGGTTTTGTATATGATCGGAGGAAAGGTAAGGCTATTTCGGACATAAATTACTAATTGGGTCCTTACTATCCGCATCCTTCATTGGCAAATACTATTAAAGGTGTCGTTATTTTACTACTTTAATGCTACTGTACAGCCTGTAGAGTTTATTTCGATTGATTGCCCCGGGTTAGATTATAAGAGTAGAATTTCAAAAAGCGGGATTGTAAAAAGCTGAATGTTAAAATGTCAATTTTCGAATTTGAATCAGAAAAAAAAAAAAAAAAAATTATTATAAGCGGGTACGATATCCAACCCAATGGGACCCATCGTTCTTTATAAATACAACCACGCTAGTAGAAGTAATTTCCCAAAAATCCTATGATGATCATCCCCTCCGTAAAATAATCTCACCCAATGAAGTAGCTGCATATGCACACAGAAGGAATCTTTTCGAAATTTCTGAAGCACAGCGCGACGAGAAAGTTAGAATTTGCTTTCTGGAGTACTCGAGGGAGGCTGCCATCCGCGTTTCACGTTAAACTTAGATTTTTACTATAAGCCGGAAGCTGAAAACATCCATAATCAAGCATAAAAATCTTGATTCTTCTGCCTAAGTCATTCAAAAAAGCATAGATTTGAATGACTTCACTTTTCAAATTCACCAAATGACCGTACAGCTGCATGCGAGGCTACGGTACAATTATTGATATCCTCTCACTGCGCTTAAGACAATTTAGGGGTATCCTGATACTCTTAAGCCAAGTCTTCCAATTTGAAGTCCAAATATGACATAGATGTAAAAGAGATATAGGAAAAGGCTATTGGGGTCAATTAAGCAGAAGTTGCATCAAAAAAGATATGTATAAGCCTCTCGAAATTTAAAGCGTCGTGACATAAGAGTCAATGACTTTGATTTACTTACTTACTTAGGGTGGCGCCATAGTCCGGGGTGGACCTGGGCTTCAGCCAACAAGCTTCGCCATCCAGCTCTGGTCCCCTTCCACTTGCATGCGCCGTCCCTGAGTCTCGGTGCTCCTCTACTGCGCCGTCCTTGCGGGGTGAATTTGAAGATTTTCCGGGTCGGGGCGTTGGTGTCCATCCGCTCTAGATGACCCAGCCATCGTAGACGTTAAGTTTTGACTCTTCTGGCTAGATCGGTGTACAGCCCGTACAGTTCGATGTTATATTTCCTCCTTCACTCTCCGTCTATGCAGACGGGGCCGTAAATCGTCCGAAGAATTTTTCTCTCGAAGCAGCCTAAAGTGTTTTCAGCCGTCTTTGACAGGGCCCATGCTTCTGCACCGTAAAGCAGTACTGGGATGATGAGGGTCTTATACATGGACACTTTAGTAACTCGAGAGAGGGCTTTGCTACTCAATTGCCTTCTTAGCCCAAAGAAACAGCGATTGGCAAGAGTTATCCTTCGTTTAATTTCAGCGCTGGTGTCATTATCGGAATTGATAGCGGAACCCAGGTAGACAAAGTCCCTAACTACCTCAAAGTTATAGCTGTCGATGGTGATGTTTTGTCCAAGACGTCGGTGTTGGGTGTCTTTTCTTGATGACAGCATATAGGTACTTGGTTTTGCCCTCGTTGACTGATAAACCCCTTTTTCGCTGCTTCCGTCCCAATACTCGCGAAGGCTTCACTGACATCACGCTTCCGATTATGTCAAAGTCGTCTGCGTATGCGAGTAGACATACTTTTCAAAGATTGTGACTATCTGGTGTTGGCGTGGGAGTTCTGCACCATTCTCTCAAGTATGATGTTAAAGAAGTCGCATGAAAGCGCGTCACCTTATCTAAATCTTTTTTTGACATCAAAGGGGTCGGTGAGGTCTTTGCCAACCTTGACGGAACATCGTGAATTTTCCATCAACCTGCACAGACTGACGAGTTTGGCAGCGATGCCAAAACCAGACATTGCGCTATATAGTTCGTCTCTATAGATGCTGTCATACGTGGCCTTGAAATCAATGAAAAGGTTGTGTGTATCGATTTTGAATTCCTGGGTTTTCTCCAAGATCTGCCGCAGCGGGAATATTTGATCGATGGTGGACTCTCCTGGCCTAAAGCCACGTTGATATGTGCCTATAACAGATTGTTGACAAACGGTTTAAGGCGTTCACACAGTACAGCAGAAAATATCTTGTATGCGATGTTAACACGACTAGTGCCTCTGTAGTTGGTACAACTCAGAGGGTCTCCTTTCTTCAGGATCGGGCAAACAATGCTGAGGTTCCATTCGTCGGGCATGCTTTCTTCTGACTAGCCAGCTCATCGCCAGCGGATTTAAAAAGTTCGGCAGCATCTCGGTTCGGTAGCATCTCCCTATCTATTCAAACGCGCGCTTCTCGTGCTCTCTCTTAATCCTTCGGAGATTCCTGTATAGCAGCATGTGCTTGCCGGCACTCATCGTCAAACCAAGGGTTTTGTTGTGTGGGCGTGTGAAACCAATCTCTTTTGAGGCGGCCTCTCTGATGGCATGTTAGCAATGTTGCCACTGGCTATCAATACTTGATGCTGGCTGCATAGGACTTCGTAGAAGCTTTTGAGAGGCTCGATTGGAGAAGGACCTGGCGATCTCTTGCGATTGTCAAACTTCCTCACAGTATTTCCAGTACTTGGCGAAGGTCGGGATATCCGCAACTGTACCTTGGCTACGACAAGGTAGTGATCCGAGTCAATGTTGGCCCCTCGGAAAGTTCGGACATCCATGATACTGGAGGAGTGCCTTGCGTTGATCGCAATGTAGTCAGTCTGGTTGGGAGATCTCCATGTCCCTTTGTGAATGTTGAGATTCGGGAATTGCTTACTAGCTATCACAACGTGTCGCCTCGTAGCAAAGTCGATTAGTCTGAATCCGTTATCGGAGGTCGTGTCGTGCAGGCTGTGCTTTCCGACTGTATGACCAAAGATGCCCTCCCTTCCTAGCTTGGCATTAAAATCGCCTAGGACAATATTAATCCCGTAGCTAGGGCACTGCTCATAAGTTTTGTCCAGAAGCTCGTAGAACATAATCTTTGGCGTTGTCATCTTTCTCCTCTGTGGGGGCATGCGCGCATATGAGGCTAATGTTGGCGAATTTAACCTTGATGCCGATCGTCGCGACTTTTGACCTTTATCTGCCTCCAACAACGAAACCACATCCAAATTGGCGCTGGCTTTGATGCCGATAGAGCACCGAGACTCAGGTGGCGCACGCAAGGGGAAGGGGACCCGGCCAACTTCGCGTGCGAAACTGGAGACGGCTAGCTAGAGACAGAGCTGGCTGCCGAAGCTTGTTGGCTGAGGCCCAGGTCCACCCCGCACTGTAGCGCCACCTTAAGTAAGTAAATTTGATGCCGATAGCAGTTGCTGTAGTAGAAGCCGAGTTTTTTCATCCTTTTTTTGCCCGGCCCGTCCCACAGCATTTCTTGGATGGCAGTTGCTCGGCTGCACGTGGTCTTTTAAGGGACCTAACATTCTACGTGCAGATCCGGAACTTGTTGTCATTTTGTCGTTTGCGTTGGTCGTCAACAGTAAATCCGTCCGAATTAGAGGCTTGTTGCTGCTTTGTAACTGGCTGTTTCTTTATGTCGCCGGGAAGTCACCCCGACGGCACGACCCCCAATCTGGAGGACCATATCCTTTGTTTCGCTCTAAGGACGAAGAGCCGGATAGCCCGCTCCTTATAGGCCTGAGCTCCGACGTCGTAGTAGCGCATATAAGTTGTTCACTAAGTAGTTTGGCCTGACTGGAACTGTGGACTCTACCGTTTATTCCATCTGGGGAATTCCTCCGCTGCCCGCCGCATGCAAGGAGAAGTGCTGCCCCCCTTTCTTGTCTGCTTCCCCCAACACCTTTCCAAAGGGGTTGGAACCCAATCTCAGTTGAGGTCTAGGGAACCGGTGTTCACCACGGGGATAGACAGAGGTTGGTTTTGAAAACCTGTGGATGCTTGTATCCTCTTGAGTGCGCATGTATTTCTATGTAGACATCATTTTTCTTCCCAGGCGACTCCCATACTTCAGGTTAGGTTAGGTTAAGTGGCTATCCCCGCTAGGCAGGGACACGTTTAGACCACTTTGTAGAAGGTATTAAGTGCTTGTTGCGTGATATGGGAATTGGGTGCAATTATTTAATAATTTAAATTTTGGTGACAACCAACAAAAAAAACTTAGTTGTTTCAATATTCACAAGTTATCTCGAATGACGTCATCTGATAGCTAAAAAAACCTGCAAACAAACTGAATACATAATTGCCTGAATTTCAACTTAATCGTGGAATTTCGCACTTCCTTATGGGAATTTTCACATACTGCTATAAGATATCGTACAATCCGTTCAAGGCTCATTAATTTATTTTTGCCATTTTATTTACAATCAACCCACAGAGCAAACACTAGCAGATCCTTTGAAGAAGGAACGAAAATATGTAAGTCAAAAGCACACAATTTGACTGACTGCAAAACGACTCATTGAACTTTCAAATATTTAGCCTTCCTGTGTCTATTTTAAGATCTCAGCAGCTTTCCGAATTCACGCTGATAAATCACTTATAGCCTGAAAATGAGCATTCCCAAAAGCATTCTTATCCATCACCAGTCACACACAAACTCAGTGTCAAAAATCATCTTCATCTCCCTGACTTCTTTTGATCCACCACATCGGCGTCACGGAACCCAACCTCGATAAATTTTTTTTTCAATAAAAATTTCCCTTTTATTTGTCCCGCTTTTGAGCACCAATTTGATTTAAATTAACTCTGCAGGATTCTTCTGCTCGTGGTGAGCTGAGTTCCTCAAAATCAATGCGATTAGTAAAATAAAAATTTTCAACGACTTAAGACTCGCACCTCGTGCCAATTAAGTGTTATGAATCGACATAATTTCGGTTCCTTATTCCCGATCCAATAAGGATATAATTTGCCCAACCGCAAACCAACTAACCGTTATTTTCGCACAAAATATTCACCTCGCTCCTACATAGATGTCGATAATAATAATAAAGAAATGAGATTACCTGGAAAATCCTCCTTACGGAAAGCCCTCGACTCAATGCCCGCCTCGAGTGTTTAATTACATTAGTGGGAACCTTTTACATGACTCAAGGGATTATGGTCTAATTGTGATTCGTGGACTCATTAGGAGATTAGTGAAATTGCTTCCATGGGCACGAACAAATTAAGGACGAACGGAATGGAACACATTTTCATTTAAATAATTTAGTCAGGGTGATGATCTAGGAGCGCTGCTGGGTAAAGTGGTGCTCATGATTTTTTAAAAAGAGCTGCTCCGGATGGCATCGGGTAAGATTAGTGAGCACTTGATGGGCTTTGATGTTGAGTTTCCTTTAAGCTTGATTCTTTGAAGTGAATATTGGCTGGCGGATTTGAATTTGGTTTTTCTACAGAAGGTGTCTTTAATTGAGGGATTCTAGCAAAAGATTTAAGGGTAGAGTTGGTTCAATTGAATAAAATTGCACTAAATAATTATCATTGTTGGTGCTTGTAAGACAACCCTGCAAGGTCGGGCACGACAGGCATACCTTACCTCAAGGTTAAGAATAGCCTTGAGGTAAGGTATGCCTGTCGTAAGAGCCGACTAAAATCCACTGGAGGAAGCAATCTTTAGGCATAAGTGATGATGCCTAGGAGTATAAACTCCTTGTGGGGCCACCCTTGGCAGTAAAGTTATAACTGAAAAAGATGAACCCGAAGGTTTAAATAAAATCCAGCAGCGTCTGATACATATTGTGCTGCTCGTTGGTCAGCGTATGATCCCAGAAGGACGGCTGAACTTCAAATAATAGAAATCCAGGAGCGTCTGTCTCGGGACGAGCGGCTTCCTGGTCGGCGTCTGTTGTCCGGGTTAGGATCGGCCGAATATAAACCTGGCAGCTAGGTGTAAAATGCACCCCCCTCCAACCATGAAAAGAAAACGAAAACAGCCTCGGATATTTGCTGATCCTGGTAAACCAGGGCACCCTTGGAGCAAGGCCTGAGAGGCTTGGTCGTCGGAAGGTCCCGCGCGGTATCCGACCGAGTTTAACCCGAAGAAGTTACGAGCAGCCCGTCAATGGTGCCGCTATCCATTTCGGGGTGCGGAGGGGGACAGCGCCAAGTCAAAATGAGGGCTTAGGTGGAAACTCTAAAAAACGGCAACGGCAACAACTCAAAAATTGGCACGTGGAATGTCGCGTCGCTAACGAGGAAGGAACTTAAACTGGTTGAGGAGGCCAAAAAGTATCAGCTCGATGCAACTGGCATCTCCTCAACTAAGTGGAAAGGTTCTGGAACCAAAGACTTCGATGATGGGTGGAAGCTCTTCTGGTCTGGCGTCCCAAATCACATGACTGCACAGGCGGGTGTGGGGATACTCACAGCCCCCGGTTGTCAGAAAATGTATTCGATGTCATTCCGTTGGGGGAAGGATTCTGATCTTAAAACTTAAGCTTAAACGATCGACTCTGGCTGTGGTTCAGGTTTATGCACCAAATCGAGAGTGAGAGTATGAGTCCTTTTTGAACGAAGTTGATGCTGCCCTGGACAGAGTAGCAGAAATGGACTTCTTTCTCCTGATGGGTGACTTAAATGAACATGTGGGTACGGACGACAGTACTTGGTTTGATAGGGGGGCACGGTGACCCGGATCAAAACAGGAACGGAGGGAAGTTGTTGGACTTTTGCTGTGCATATGGCTTCTCCATTATGAACACCTTTTTCCCACACAAAAAAATTCACAAATACGCATGGTACATGTTCTGATTGATTTCTTTGTTGTACCATTGTGTGTTCAAAGAATGATGTGTGATGTTCGAGTTTTCAGGGAAGCTGAGTTGTCAACTGATCACCGCTTAGTGCTGTGAAAATTGTTCTTTAGTGACAGTATTCTTTCGCCACCCAGACGAAAACCAAGACTGGTGACCCGCATACGGTGGGAAAGGTTGCAGGATGCTGACTCTGATTTTAGATAGCGCTTTTGCACAGCATGTTTCGAAGAAGTTTAAACAAATTTCAACTGACCTTTTGAATGTAGAGGAGGAATGGCAGCTGTTTTTATCGGCAGTCATTGCTTCTGCAGAAAATGTTTGTGGAGTGAAGCGGCTTGGGGTAGCGGCTGGTGGTGAAAACTGCTTGGTTTAAAATGCCTGGAGTTCAAGAAGCCATCAAAGAGAAGAAGAGAGCCTACATTGCGTGGATCCAATGTAGAAACTCAACTTCTCGAGCCCGGTGATGAGGCGCGAAGGACTTCCAATCTGGCAGTCAGAACAGCCAAGGAACAGTCTTGGAAAAAGTTCGGCGAGAAGTTGGAGCACGATTACAGATCTGCAAAGAAGATATTTTGGCAGACCATTCGCCGGCTCAGAGGAAGGAAGTTAAATATCATTCAAGGGGTTAAATCCAAGGACGGTACACTTCTTTCAAATGAGAGCGATGTCTTGCGCAGATGGAGAGAGCACTTTTCGGAGTTGCTCAACCCTCAACAGGGCACTGAAGTTGGCATTCCCACCGCTGACGAGATAAGGGCGGAGAATAGTCCAACAGTAAACGAAGTCACTAATGCGATTAAATCGCTAAAAGTTGCCAAGTCTGCTGGAGTTGATGAAATCCGGCCAGAAATGCTCAAGGCAATGGGTGAAGACGGTGTTAAATGGCTAACACGCGTCATTAAGGTGGACTGGGATAGCGGGAAGGCACCAAGCGTTTGGGAAACGGGAGTTATAGTGCCCATTTTCAAAAAAGGGAACAGGAGAGATTGCGCCAGCTATAGGGGCATATCTCTCTTGAGTCTTCCGGGAAAAGTATTCGCGAAGGTGTTGGAAACGCGTTCCAGAGCTGTAATCGAGCTTTGTTGCGGGAAGAACAGTGCGGCTTTCAGCCTGGCAGAGGCACAACCGACCAGCTTTTTACTCTGAAGGTTATTCTTGAGAAGGCCTGGGAATATGCCAAACCGGTCTATGCGTGTTTTGTAGATCTGGAAAAGGTGAATGACCCAGTCCCTCGGGATACACTGTGGAGAGTTTTGCAGGACTATGCGCTGAGTGGGCCTCTTCTGAGCGCGTAGGATAAATGGCGTCAAATCCCGTCCTGTTGATGTGCGCGTTGGACTTCGCCAGGGCTGTGTTCTGTCGCCGCTCCTTTTCATAGCATATATGGACTGGATGGTGAAGGGCAGTCTTGTCGAGCAATGTTTCGAATTGGCTGGAATCAGGATGAGCCATCTGCTTTTCGCAGATGATTTGACCATCCTTGCATCATCCAAAGAGGAACTTCAACGAGCACTTGATAGGTTTGCAGCCGTCTGTGTTGATGCTGGGATGAAAGTAAACGTAGACAAATCGGAAGTGATGGTTGTTTCCCGGACTCCTGTGCAGTGTACCCTGCATATAAACGGAGTTCCATTAAAACAGGTGGAGAAGTTTAAGTATCTCGGGGTCTTTTCACGAAAGATGGAAGGAGTGATACTGAGTTGTCCTGTAGAATTGGCCAAGCTGGAGCAATAGTAAAGGAACTGCGCCGGCCGGTCATCAGGAAAGCTGAGCTTGGAGTGAAAGCAAAGATCTCAGTTTTTAATTCAGTGTTCGTTCCGACCCTCATCTATGGTCATGAAATTTGGGTAATGACCGAAAGAATTAGATCGCGGGTACAAGCTGCCGAAATGAGATTCCTGAGGTGCGTTGCTGGTGTTACTCTAAGGGATAGAGTGAGAAACGTCAGTATTCGTGGGAATCTAAATGTTGAGCAGCTACTTCTCCGAGTGGAGCGATCGATTCTTCGATGGTTTGGACACGTTGTTCGTATGCCCCCTGACAGACTTCCTGGACAGGTCATGCTAGCCGAGATGCGAGCGAGTCGCCCCCTGGTAGGCCAAGAAACAGGTGGTGGGATCAGGTAAAGAACCTCTCTGAGTCCCACCTGGGGATTGCGCTGGAGTCTCTTAAGTTGGTGGCGGAGGACCGACAACGATGGAAAGACCATTTAGCCACCCTCACTACGCGATCCTTTTGAAGGATAAGCGGCACTCGAAAATGATGATGACGATGAATGCTTGTGGGACCACGTTAAAAATTTAATAACAATCAAAGCTTATTTTGTTTAGTTTAACTTGTAAGTCCTCGTTCGAAACCTGAAATAACGTGTACGTTGAAAAAATATTACTCATACGCCACAGTGTCATGTCAGGATTATTTTTTTGCTCTTCATATTGTCCTAGATACACCTTAAGCTGACAACATACCTCTGTCTATTTCTCGCATTACTTGTTTCTTAGCTTGCACAGCATACCCCATAGACTACATGTATTTTTTTTTTTAAATATCCTTTACAATCCATCCCCTCGAGCAAAGCACAAAATAGTACTTTTACACAAACACACACACACACATATATACAACAAATATTGCACGAGACGATGGGACTAAATATCTCACATTAATCCTTTTGCCCCACTTCCGGTTCGACAGTCAACACAACCACTCGAAAGTTCAACAACTCGTTCATTCATTCATGCCCGCGGGTGGGACAACAATGAAGAAGCGAACACAGTGTGGAACAAAAAATGCAACAAATTCTACTCCATCAGTCATGATTATCCTTGAAAGCCAAAGTTGGCAAACCTATTTTTGTTGGGTTTAAAAGGATTCAAGGATGGTGTCTTTTTTCTGGGCTTATTGTTTGCTGCGAAAATTTTTACTGTCAATTGTAAGAGTGTGTGTGGGTGATGCAGTATATCCTGATGGTATCGTCTTAATCAGAAACATTATGAACAACTCATATTCGAAAGACAGAGCGAAAAAAGGCCTCAAGGCTGGCCCAAGGATAAGAAGAAAAGTTGATTTATAACTATTTACAGTCAGGAAGGAGAATTCAAGCTTAATTTGCCTTCGCATTAAAGCAGATAAAGACGGATCTGAGAGAGATTAGGGCAGAGGCGAAAGAGAATATACTGACATTAACAGGAGTTCTCATTTGTTCAAAGAAAGGAGGAATCCTTGCAGCAAAGGCCGGAAAACAAGCCAGATAAGGGTATTTTGTTGTGTCTCGTTTTTTCTTCTTCGTGTCGAGTTTATTTTTGGAAAGGACGTCTCATAAATATCTATTAATTTAGGGAAGGATTACAGGCTTGCTGTGTGGGCATGTGTGGTGGTTTTGGACATTTATTTAATTACGCGCATGATGAGCAGCAACACCTGTAAATACCTCTGTTGCATGTGAAATACCTGAGGGCAATGTATCATGATTCGAATTTTGGGAAATTATTTGTTATTTATGAGGAAGGATATTGCTTCACGTTTCGTGTATAATTTAGGCATCCCTCTAACTGCCAATACGCTCGTTGATCTACTTAACGAATATTGCGTCATTAGCAACCATTGCAAGGCCTAACGATCACGTATAGCCGCATAACATTACAGTTTCATTCGTGCTTTCATAAACACTGTCCTGTCAATTAAGCCAACATTCCAGACAATCATGCACCATTTCTGCCAGTTCAATGAACCGATAATACTGCGCGCACACACACACATATCCTCGCCATAAATGCTGACCAGGAAACGACAATTGAAACCCAATTTGGCAGCGGCATAAATATGAAAACAAATAAGAGCCACCGTCATTGCCCGGAATAGGTGTCCCGGAAAAGCCGTATCCCAACCCCAAGCAGTGCATACATAAATAAAACAGTAATACCCCCAAATATTAAACGAAATTAAATACAAACAATGTTGTTGTTAAAGGGAAAAAGGACATTCGTGCACACATTGATGACCGGGTGCCGAAATACTTGTGTATTTAATAAATCCCACATTGCCGACCGAGAAATTTCTCTCAATTATTTATTCCGCTTCGCGTTTCGCTGTCCCTAGCTTAAGTATATATGTTTATATCTACCGTTGGACACACACAGTTTTCCATACAATTTGCACACGCTAAAGGGACTTTCAGGATATGCGCGAATAAAACGAATGGGAAAAAAACAACTGGATTTTCCAGCTTTATTCTGTGGAAAATGGTACCAAATGTTCGTTTTCTTTTTTCACTGCTGCTGATCCTTTTGGCCTCAGTGCACCAGCTCCGGAACTAATTGTCGATGACAATTGCTCTGGCAGTTGGTACTCAGTATACTATGTATATGTGTGTGTGTGTGTGTGGATATGTTTGTTCACTGTAAACTACGAACAGACTCGCTTATTCACAGCATTCGCGAATTTTCCCAAACATTATACTGAATTCGAATGTCCTGTAGCAGAGTGTTGAGTTCGCTACGTGTGCGTTTGGCGAAATTTAACAACTCTTCGCAATCGTCGCGCGCTGTGCTCTGACTCAAGGTCTGGAATTATTATTAAATTGGAGTGACACAAGGGAACTCTGGACGAATATTAAACCAGAGGCGGAAACAGTCACACGTTGTCGCGTACAGCACTTTATAACGAATCGTTTTTCGCACATTCTCGTTGTACAATAATTATTTTTCCACTTGTAAGGACTTAAAAGAAAAATCGTTTTCCACGTTTTTGACATGAAATTAATAAATGCGGGCACACATCCTGTGGATGATTGTGGAGTAGTGATTTCTGAGCGGAAAAACTTTAAACTACTTTGAATGAAAAGGCTTTTAAGGACATTATTATAGTCTTGCTGTAAAAAAAATATTGCCGAACCTTATATCGTATACAATAAAGAATTGTGCCTTTTTTTGAGGAACCTTAAAACTGCAAACGTTGAGCTTAAGATATTAAGAGCTCTATTACTCCTTTTGATGAGTTCCTGTTAAAACTTTTTCGGTTTACCAGATGAGTTCATATTTCTGATGGATTCAAGCTGAATTAAATTTCTGAAGGGTGGACAGGTAGACTAGTACCCAGTTTCCATATCTGAAGAAGGGTGAAAAATAAAAAATAAAATGGAAACACTTTAAGGAAGTTTGCTGCCGGAAGTCTGCAATCGCAAGAGCTCGCCAGGTCCTTTTCCACTGAGCCTCTTAAAACCTTCTTCAAAGTCCTATATGCAGCCAAAGTCAAGTGTTAATTGCCTTTGGAGATGCCGCTTCTGATTGTGCTGGGTTCCACACGGTCACGATAACGAAACCTCTGGCTTACCGATAAATGTTGGTAAGTACATGCAGCTAAACAAGAAACATATAAAGCGGTCTACACAGAAAGGCTAGAGCTGCGTGCAAACTCTTTGAGCAGAGAAGGAGAGAGGAACACCGGCTTCTTCGAAGGAGAAAAAAGAGAGGGCGGTTAAAGAGATTTAAAGAGATGGAATGATGTTCGAAAGTCTTACAAATGGATCAAAACGTCCTGCCTAAGGGTCAAAAATTACTGAATAACTAGATATTCAACTTGCGTCCCTCTTACCCTCCAACACCCATTTGCTTACGTTTTTTATAAAGCCTTTAAAGCTTTTATAAAGCTTTAAATTTCCGTGTCGGTGATTACGTGTAAGAATTTACACCAACAACTTACCTAAGCGCCAAATGAAATTGCATGGAAATGACGAATTCATGAATTTACTCACATTTGTAAACAAATGTCAGAGCATGGGTGAATTCATCAATTTCAGCTTGTGGGCAAAGCTTTTACATGTCCGAAGTTGAATATCTAGTTATGTGTCTTAGCACAACAAAGCAGGCAGAGCCGACGCTAGCTAGCTGACTAGCTGCCGATCTTTTTTTTAATCTGTTCGCGATGGTCTGGCTAGGGGCATACACCAGCTCATTTCCAAGATATGGTCGGAGTCGAAGAAAAAGCAGATCTGTCCTGCTATACTGTGTGAGGGCCTGAGCTATTTGCAACAGCCTAATAGGCCAACGTGGCTTTAGGATAGGAAAGTCCACCATCAATCAAATATTTAAATTGTGGCAGATTTTGGAAAAACACAGGAACTTTAAATCAATATCCAACATCTATTCAACAATTTCAAGGACGTGTATGACAGCGTCTTTAGAGATGAACTATATACGGCAGTCTGATGATGAAAAACTCACGTTGTTTCGTCAAGATCGATAAAGACCTCACTGACCCGAATAGAAGCTTAGCAGTGAATAAAGGAAAAATATGCTGCATTCGAGAATACACCCAACACCAACGTGGGCATCACCAGAGACAGCTTTAACATTGAGATAATTAGGGACTTAATCTACCTGATGCTCGATACAAATTCCAAGAGCGAAACCACTGCTGAAATCAAGTGAAGCGTGAAGGTTAACTTTTGCCAATTACTGCTTCTTTGGGCAAAGTAAAAAAGCAATTGAGTAGCAAAGGTGTCAATTTATATGACTCTTATCAAGCCAGTCCTGGTTAACGGTACAAAAGTATGTAGAACGACGGAGAGTGGAGGAGGAGTTGTAACATCGAGCTGGATACAGCCGACCAAGCCAGAAGTGTCGGCATACAAAGGCTGCGATTGCTGGGCGATTTAGAACGGGATGGATACCAACGATGAGGAAAACTTCCAGTCCACACCGCTCTCTGTACTTGTCCTGCCATTTCTCGCAACGAAGGTGGTGGGTCTTTGATGCTGACGCGGAAAGTAGTGCCGAACATCTAAGCTTTTCATCATAAGAGCTCCTTCTCGGCTTTCTTTCAAAGATGAGAAAACTAAGAGAGATTAGAAAGTAAGGTGTCTACACGGAGTAATGAATCAGATGTAGTGCCTAAGTGATCTATCGGATCAACGTCCGACGACAGTAAAATACTGCAAGTAAACTACCTGGGTGTTCAATAGCTTCGCCAGCTTTGACTGAAGATATTAATATTCGTTTCAAAAGTACTGAAAACGGTTAAAAAAATCAGTTCTTCCAGTGATTAATAGACGTGAAAGATTTACATGGTGTACACATGCTTCCAACTGTTTTCTTCGCCAAAACCCTTTCATGTACCGACCAATAATTCATCCTAATAACGCCTAGGAAAAAAACCGGAAATTCATTATCAGCGGCAAAAAAAGACCTTCTCATCCCGTTAGTTCTTCTGGGGGTTGCTGGTCCTCAATTGGACTCCTCTCCAGGTGAGGATAGGGAAAAGCTCACCGGATATGGTGGGTACAGGCATGGAAAATATCTACTACCGAAAAATCCAGAAGCGTCTGTCTTAAAATGAGCGGCTTCCTGGTCGGCGTCTGGAACCCAGGTTAGGGTGGGGCGAATACAAACACCTTTTTCTCTTGCAATACGCAAATAGAATGGACAACAATTAGATGCATGCCAGATATTTTTATGAAATATTCTGCTGGTTATACTTTTGCTTTTCTCCGTAAAGGCATAACACTTGCGGGGATTAGCTTTGATGTTTCTGTGCAGAGGTTTAATGTTTGGCTCATCAGATTTTGTGTTGGATCGAGAATTACTTTCTTCTTCTATCTTTGTATCGATGTATTAGGCATTTTAAAAGTAATTATATCCCCTTGATCACAAGCAAAAAAAAAAAAATGCCCAAAACTATGTTTAGGGACATTTTCAACCCAATTTTATTAACCAAAGTGTGAAAATTATTGTAATTTATTTTTGAGTCTAAAAGTGTAAATGTTGAAAAATTCCCTTTAAGGTATACTTTACCCCCTTACTCAGTTAATTTAAGCCGAATGTTAACATTTTTATCAAATATTACTTAATACTCAAATTGAAGCTAAAGAAATCAGCTTGTTAAACTTATTAAAAATTCTGGCTAAAGCAATCAAACTCCGCTTGTTCTGCTTTTAAAGCAAAGTTTTTTTGAAGTAACCGTAGAACCACAGTGATGTAGCTGTAACTTTTAACTTTCGTAGCGCTACACGGTTGACAGCGCTACACGGTTGACAGCGCTACACGGTGGACAAGTTACAAGTTAAGTAAACAATGGAGGAAAAGGACGTCGAAAAGTTTATTGAGATGGTTAAATCTAAAGAAATTTTATGGAATTTGTGTCATCCGTTGTACAAAAATATTAAATCTAGTTCAAACTAATTCAGAGTATCGGCCATTGTTTATAAACGAGGTTTTTGTTCGACATAGCCGCGCTACACCATTGTGTTCAATTTTTTGCCGTACTACGCCACATGGCTCCGCGGCTGTACTAAGTACTACTGCTACATACTACCACTACGGGCATTGTGGTCCCACGGTTCGGGTGAAAAAAACAGGCTGCAGGCAGGCACTGAGAGAAAAAACGCAACGTAAAATTTACTACAAAAACGTTGATGAATCAACTTAGCCAGATCACTGATGATTTTACTCCGAAACGTACCTACTATGCTTCATAGTTTCGAGCAAAGTCGTAGTAGTTTCAAAGATGAACGCGCTTATTTTAACGCTGATGGTTGTTTCACATAAAGAGCGAGAGAACGAGCGAGGGTCTCGGGCGAGCTGTCAAATGAATTTCAATCAATGGTAATGGTAGGGGGGTTGTTTATAATACCGGGGTGATCGCTGTCTCGCTCGCCAGGCTTTTCGAAAAATTGAAAAACCCTCGCCGAGGTTAACGATTATTCTGTCATTCGCTGTTGTGAGTTATGACACGCTGGTGAATAGACATTTTTTTTCTCGAAACTAATACTTGTTATGAAATATAAACTATTTATGTGCAATTAAGTCGACCAATTTTAGAAATATGTTATGTTGTGTCACTGTGCAGTCAAAACAGTCGTCGCGGTTTCTCGCTCTCATTGTGTATAAACAAACGATTTCTCTGGTTTCATGTTGTCGCTGCCGCTCTGATGTGACGCTCTAGCGCTGAATGTGCAACGGCCATGAAGCAACGTTCTCTTACATTTCGAAGTTGTTTCGACGTAGATTCAAAGTTCAAAATAGTTATTTTTTGTTGAAGCATCTTTATTTGTAATTTCAAGTTTCACCAACGTAGATTCAACCTTGAAACGCTCTTGGTTTGACTACGAAACGTAGTCGATTCTACTTCGTTCTGTTGTTGATTTTTCTTTGGTTCGTAGTTGCTTCTACAGTGCTGTGAAAAGGAGTTTTAAAGTTAAATGCGCAATTCAATGTTGGTTTCAAGTTTTTTCAACGTTGATTCAAAGTTGGTTCGACGTAGGTTCAAAGTTGAACGTATGACATTTTACGTATGATATGCAACTTTGGCGTTTATTATCCATACAGAGCGATAGTCTAGTGGATAGCGTGACAGCCTGAGATGCGCAAGGTCCCATGTTCAAGCCTTAAGTTAAGTAAGTAACAATTACATTTTTATTTAGCATGTAATCATTACTTACATAATTATATTTATATAAAATTTGTAAAAATTTACTACCAACTGCTTCAGACACTAAGAATATTTATAACAATATCCAATTGACGGAGGGGAAGCCAAATAAGACAATAGAAACGAGGAGACTTGAATATACAGAGAAATAATTTTTTTTTCCTAAGTTATTTAAAACTCTTTTATCTTATATGACGCTTTCGGCTTGATTTACATTATAACGATTTGGCCTAGTGGAGCGTTCTTTCGTTGCCATGCCGATAGCTCAGGTTCATTCCCAGCCGAGCCAAAATTATTCTTTTTTTTTGGTGAAAGGTGAAAGCATTTGATATGATGATGAACAGTAGTTAAAGAAAAGCTTAAACCAAGTAATTTTTACGTTGAAAAAACTTTGATGTTACGTTGTTCAACTTTGATTTAACGTTTTTCGTAGTTACATCTAAATCATAAACGAAAAGTTTGAAATCAACGTGGTTTTCTTTGATTTTACGTTGTTTTTTGTAGCATTTACAGAAATTTTTTAAACAGAATTTCGCAAGGTAGAATTTCTATAAGCAGAATTTAGTAAAAAGATTTCTGATCCAAGCTGAGTTTTGATCCAAACCTGGGCGGCACGCCTTTCCATACACATTTCACTGTGTCGTTTTGTAAAATTGGTATTTCCAGAATTTTGAAAATCAGAATTGTGAAAAAATTTTGTAAAACAAATTTCCACAATATGTGGTTCTAATTAACAGGAGCTACCTTAAATTCTACGCAAATTAGTCTAAGAACTAAAAAGTTTTCATTGACTGTAAATATAAACAATTGACGTAGGTCCTTTAAGTTCTGTCAAAAAAATCCTTTATCTTAAATAATGTCGTTTAATTGTGATTTGCTCCAAAGCTGCCAAGTCTTTTCCAAGATTAATCCAAGCTTGATGGGGATCTTAAAGCAATGCTTCATGTCAAGGCAGCTTGCTGTTCCAGAGTCTTCGCATAAATAGCCTGGCACTGACAATCGCTGGAATTATTATTAATCTCATAAATCTCATATCTTGTTCTTGCCTGCGTACCTTTTTAAAAAAAAGTATTGAAAAACATTTAATCGATCTTCCCATGAACTTTTAAACTGTAATTCAACCGTTATTTCTGCTTAAAAAAAACGTTTACCTTTTTACTTTTCACATTTTACTTTTCGCTTTTTACTTTAACTTAAAA
This sequence comes from Neoascia interrupta, assembly GCA_947623515.1. Classification (NCBI taxonomy): domain Eukaryota; kingdom Metazoa; phylum Arthropoda; class Insecta; order Diptera; family Syrphidae; genus Neoascia; species Neoascia interrupta. The sequence goes on from OX392462.1 coordinate 199,394,093, forward strand.
TGACATGCTTCACCTTTTTAGAAGAAGCTCCTTAATCGGTATTGTAAAGTACGAGAATGTAATTTTATAGAATTCTGGAGGAAGTGAGCAAGAGCTGGAAGGATCCTTTAAAAAAGGGGGAAGCATATAATTTTTCGGTACTATCAGGTTAGAATGAATCAATGAACCCAATGAACCCAATGAACCCAAGTAATATTCCAAGGTACCCAAGGAATTCTCGAAAAGGTGGGCAGGAGCTGGAGGATTATCGGTGAAGCATCCCGACGGCGATAACTTTTATCATAACATATCCCAAAAGAACCTTATGTAAATTATTAGTTCTTCAGGAATTATGGAGACAAGAAATTTGCTTTTTGGTGGTCTTATTTTCAGGTCACATTTTTTCGGGAAATTTGAGCCACAAAAGATAAAATTTTTTCGGCGTTATTATTTCTTATACTTTTTCGGATTTTACTTTTAAGTTTTGTAAAAAATTTGAATGTTTTTTTTGCTTAAAATACTTTTAAGCAAAAATTTGACATTTCCGACAAAAAAAACTTTTTTAACATTTATAAGTCGGAGGAGTCATGACCGGACCTCTTGCACCCGTGCATGCTGTGAACTTTAATTTTTTTCTTACACACATAAATGAAACCTACAATTTTTTTTTGCCGATTAGAACCGACGAATTTTTAAATCTCTCCCGGTGATTGGTGATCGAGAATTGTTTATTAGACCCCCCCCCCCCGCCGAAACATTTCGATGAGAGCTTATATGGTAAAATCTTCAAAGTTGAAATATTTAACATGCCCGAAACTACATATGAACAATTATTGAACATACATTATTAAAATTAACACCATGCTGTCTATAACACAAACAAAGCAGGATACATTATGATGATTTTGAACAAATTTTGCTGCATCTTTGTCCAAATAAGCGCTCGAAACTAGGATATCCGAGCAGATTCCAGACTCTTTCAATCGACTTCGTGTGTAGTGATTTTTTTTAAGGCTTGTTATAATTGGCTGACCTAGGCGTTGTCTATTGAGGTGCAGACGAGAAAAATTCTAATGTCTTTTTTACGTTAAAGAGGAATTTAAAATAATAAAATATTTACCTAAGTCCAATCCCGCCGTAAAGAAAGTTTGGATAAAAGTTATTCCGTTTGTTTAAGGACAATACCTTATATTCTGTGTTTTTTTTGTCAAAACGTCTACTTCATACTTGCCTTAAATCGGTCTATGGGCGTTGCGTGGTTCAGTGAATATATTAACTTCATAAAAAACTTTTTATATGTCTGTGGAAACACAGACATGTGGATGATTAATTTCTTCAATGTCAGACTTCCTACGCATACAAAATTAAACTTTTAAAAAATTTCTTAAGTGCTTATCCTTTCCACCATTTTTTTTGACGTCTGAAATCTCTTTTTAAGTTGCTCCTGAAATGTAATCGCAACAACATTTTAAATAAAGTTTTCCCTCACACCCCTCCAGAGCTTCCACGATTCCAAGTTTGAAAATTTGATAAATTATCTAAAACCACTTGGCATGCTATTATTGGAACCACTTAAATTATATTTTGTTTCACTTACCCTGCTCCACATTCCATCCATACGTAGACGTCTGCCAGTCTCAAACATCAACACGAGCCTCGTTGAAATAAGACTGCACCCAAGATTGATGATGTGCGTCAAAAATGTGACTCCAATTTCAAGGCACTGGCAAAACAAGTTAAGAAATATTACCAGCGTCGTACAGCACTCCAAATCCTCTGTTTTGACACAAACAAACAAAGGATAAACCTAAAAGAAATTTGAAAATTCCCGCAAAAAAAAAAATAAATAAAAAAATAGACGAGGAAAAAAACAATCGACTTCCATCAATATGAGATTTGTTCAATTAGATCTGCATCCTTGCTTTCGGCAAGGACAATCTCGCAATCTCAAGCAAAAGCTATCGATTTCAAAGTCAACCCGGCAACAAAGCCAACCAGAACACCCTTGACAATTGGGCGAAAATCTCCCCCCGATAATAGAAACAGAGAACAAGACAAGTCGACTTTGGTTTTTTTTTTTATTTTACAAATTGACAACAACTCAAACCAGAGATATGATCAACCCAACCATCTGATCTGCTTTCAATCGGCTTACTCCTGGGTATTTCAATGTCATCCCAATGGGGCTGTACGAGCTCTTGAAGTTTTCAATTTAATGACGGGGCCATGGAAGTATGATGGGAGTCGCTGGTGTGTACTTAAACAATGGAAGGGAATATTCCGCAAGTCCTTTAACATTTCAACGGGCATTATATCCTTTAGAGAGTGCGAGAATGGGGATTGCTTTTCCTTTATTTTTCATTATTTTGTGACACACTTTTGGAGAAAAGGAAAATCGAACGTAGAAGCGTCGTCGTCCTTGAAATGTTTCTGCTACAGCATATTACATATGGCCTAGGTGTGCTTTGATACAACTTGACTTCCTGTTCTATTCTGTGAAAAGTTCAGCATCACCAATGGAAAAATCCTGAGAGATTGTTCGTGCACAAGTAAGGCATCGACTTCTGAGGATGGGGGGGGGGGATTCTTCTCTTTTTTTCCAATTTATTATTATGACTGCCACAGAGGTTGCTATTCGATTAACTTGGTTGCTACCACCCAATCCGCTTTGTTTGGCAGAATGAACGTAATGGAGCATAATAAATTTATTCCGGTTGAAGGAGTGGCTGTCAATCGAGGATACGTACTAGAATATTAAGGCGAGCGAACACACATATTTGTTTCTGTCGTCAAAGGTGCCAAGTAACATGGTTTTGGGTGCGTGTGGATAGATTATTTGGAATGCTTTTTAGTTTAACTCTTACGGCAACAAGAGAACAGAGAGGCTTAGTGCAAGTGAGTCAAGATGGTATTTGATTTGTTTGTATTGGTAATTGATTTTTTAAACTCTCGAATTCGAAGAAAATGAAAATTCGCTTCAAGGAAGATTTGCATCAACTTGATCATCAAAGTATGAGACGGGGCATTGAATTCTGCACTGGAAGCTTAATTCGAGTCCTTTGAGCATCAAAAAAGTTAAAGAAGCCTAGACACTCACTTGATAAATCCGAAGGGAAACTATAAAACAAAGTGAATTGATAAAGAATACTACGCTGATGAGAATATAATCGTAACGAATTCATTAAGTACTTTCACTAAGCTCAAGAGATCTCTAAAAAATCTAAAATTTACGAATGCTCGAGGAAAACTTGGAGTATTCCCATTCATTACTAATATCAAAAATCAAATAGACTTCTCTCAAGCATACCTGATTTCGGACAACTTCACTCAATAGTTCCTTTGTTAACTTCTAATTTTCTGCATATCAAGAAGGACCAAATTTATAATAAAACCACGAGTTCCTACTACCACACCACTTCTTTAAGTTCAAACTACGATTTGAATTTAACACAATTAAAACTACTCTTTAACAGTTTATTTGAATTCAAGTGCTCTTTTACTTTCGCTTTCGATTTTTACAACTAAAAAGTTAAAACTCAGCTGTTCTTCTGAGGCACGTATCGGCTGTTTTTTAGGACATTGTGATCCTCACTAAAGACCGTCGATGTCATTTCACTTTCGTTTAAGATGTCTGTCTTGGATGAATAGTTGATTTTTAATTAGTCTTAATGGAACTAAGCGCTTTTCTAAAGGAGGATACACTGCATCTTACAAATTGCTACAAATTTTGTTGTCACATCACATTGTTCCGCTCTTAGTTGGCTTCGTCTCGAAGAAGCACAATATCATAGCTTCCGTAGTGACGATGTTGGCGCCCCCCATCGACTGCTTTTTTATGCGGTTTGACGTTGTGGGATTCATAAGACGAAATTTATAAGGCGTGCAATTACTTTGGTTAGAATAGGCTTGAGGTAAGGTATGCCTATCATAAGAACCGGCTAAAATCTACTGGAAGAAGTTGTCTAAGGCACGTTATAAGAAGTAATCCTGTCAAAAAAATGCACTCCTGCTGGGGTACGTTTCAGGCAGCAATGTAAGGACTGATAGATGAATCTTAAAGTCGAAATAAAAACCAATAACGTCCGATATTGTGCGGCGCACTGGTTAGCAGCTTATCGCAGAGGAGTGGCTTAACCTTAAGCGATTGAAATTAGAAAGCGTCTGCTGTACAGGTTAGGATCGGCCCCTAGATAGGAATGAAATGCAACTCCACCTCCACAATGAAAAGAAAGAAAAAACAGCCTCGGGTATGTGCTGATCCTGTTAATTCAAGGCAAACTTCGATGCTAAGCCTGCAAGTGCTTGGTGGTCGGAATGTCTCGCTCAGCTTATGACGGGGTTAAAACCTAGGAAGCAAGGAACATCTCAGAAATGGTGACGCTATCCATTACGGGGGCTAGGAAAACACCGCTAAGTCAAACGAGGACTAAGGTGGTCATTCTAGACATGGACAACGATTTAAGTCGGTCGTATTTCTGTAATTCAATGCAAAATTTTCGCTTGAAGCAAATAAGACAAAAACAACCTTAAGAAAAGTTTAGTGCCATATAACCCACCAGTAGATGCCATATCACCCTCCAATTTGTTTTCGTGAATTTTAAGCCTTTTTATGTTTGAAGTAATAAAAATGAAGATAATTCTGAACTGAACAAAACTTTCCTTTTACTGTTTTGAAACTAATTTTTATGCATTTTTTCTTATTTCTTGCGGAAATCTCGGTTGCCATAATCCCCGACTTAATCCTTAACGCGTCTTTTTTCACGGAAAGAGCAGTGCGGCTTTCGGCCTATCAAAGGCACAACTTTTTACTGACTTTTTACTTTTAAGGTTATTCTTGATGAGGCCTGGGAATATGCCAAACCGGTGTAAGCTTGTCTTATAGACTTGGAAAGGGCTTATGCCAGAGCTCCTCGGGATAAACTCTAGATATTTTTGCAGGACTATGTTCTGACAGAACACTGCCTCCTGAGAAAACACGCAAGGAGGCTCAGGCTTTCTGACACGGATATTTGTCGCTTCTGTAGTGATTTGCAGGCGGTTGAGGATATAGCACATATACTGTGCGAGTGCGAGGCAATTTCGCGTGTGCGCAAGAAATTTTTAGGGAAATATTTCTTCGAAGAGGTTCACGTCACAAACTTCAAAGGCCTTCTTGGTTTTTACAGGGAAATTGGCTGTTTCACGGAGAATGTTTACGTTGTTTTTGCTTTTTCAATGTTAAGTTCAACTGGTTCTCCAGGGACCACGATGGGCCCATTTTGATGCCTAGTGTCTGTGTGGGTTTTCACCACACCCCTGTTTAACCTAACCTTACCTCACCTATGTTCGGAGGGGGCCTCTTCTGAGAGCATTCAGTCTTTTTAGAAAAACTGTGTTTTAAGAAGTTGTGTACGAATAAATGGCCTAAAATCCCGGCCGTAAATGTGTGCGTTGGACTTTGCCAGGGCTTTTTTCTAGCGCCTCTCCTTTTAATAGCATATAAGAACTGGATGGCGAGTACTGGAATACTCCTCACTGTCTTTGTGAGGAGTGTTTCTTAGTCTCGCCCATACGGCACACCACTAAGTCGGAAGGCTAAATACAGTGAATCTTGTTTGGGTCAAATGAACACAGGTATCCAGGGAAATGAGATCTCTGATGAGCTTGCTAGGCAGTGTTAAGAGGACGTTTTTCAGGACCTGAGTTTGTGCTTGGTCTTCGTGTATCTGTTGCCTAGTCTGCCATTGATAATTGGGTTTTTTGTAAGCTCAGGGCACGTTGGCATGACTACGATGGGTGCAGACAGACTAAACTACCACGGGAGAATCGATTGCAGACTTCTTGTAGGCATCCTTATGGGCCACCAAGCGTTTGCTTGAATGTTTTAAGCTTGAGCGAAACTTTTACCTGTCCTGTCTGTGAGGAGGACAAGGATAAAGCGGCTCATACAGGAAACAATGCTACGCATAGAGTTTAATCAAAATCCGTCAAGGGACTGAAAAAGCGTTAAAATATTGTTTTCGGAAATGTTTATGGGCCCCGTTTTTTGCGTGGACGGTAAATTAAATATCCTTGTGTACTTTCTTTTTTATACCCGATCCAGGGAATATTTATTTTAATGCATAGTTTGTAATGTAGTGAAATAATCTTCGTAGACCAAAAGGCAAAAAGTGGACCCCCACAATATCGACCATGCCCACTCGTGAAATCTTTAAAAACCCGATTTCTCGGAAAGTTTATTCCAAATCGAAAAAAATTTTAAGACAAATATTTAAGTTTCGTTCAAAGTTTTGGGCTCCGCCCACTTTTAAGGGGCGTTTTTGGGGAAAAACTGTTTTTTTTTCTGAAATAAATTTCGCTTTTACCGTATTTTCTCACGATTCTAACAAATTTACAGTTAATTGATTTTAGTTTTTGGCCCATGGGCTTTCTTTGGGCGTTGCCTATAGAAATAAGATATGAATTCGGGCCAAGAAATTTTAAGATTTGCTGTTACCCGGTATATAGGGTCGGGTATATAGAAGTTTGTCACAGACGAACTTTTGCACTTACTCACTTGTATTTAATGTTTTCTCCGGCGCAGGGACATAAGCCCCAATTTTATTTTTTGGGGCTTGTGTCCCACACGTGTGAGACGCATGCCCCAAATGATATTTGGATTTTTTTTTCGTCGAAAATGGGACATAAGTCCCAAATTTTCGAAGAGAGTTCTAAACTGTAATATCCTGTTTAATTAGGAATCGCATTTCTTTCCACCATACTTTAGGGCAAAGCGATTTCACATTTTTATTCATAAGGTTATTTTTTTTCAAAACTGAAGCTTTTGGATTAACAGTGTTTGGGTGGACCGCTTCAAACTCGACTGACCTTGCTTCTGAGCTTCTTGAGCCTTTGAACTTGCTGTCTGCAAAAAAAACTCCTTTGGATAAAACAGTCTTTGGGTGGCCTGCTTCGCGGTTTCAAAGGATTTAAGCTCCTTTTTTCGTAGGGTGTAGCCGCTCACGCGACTTCGTCTGGCAGGCGCCTGTGGCCAATTCGGGTATGTTAAAGTTGAAGTCTTCTTAGTTTTTTTTTTCCGAAATATATTCGGAAATAGGACGCTTAATTTTGGCATTTGGCAGAACAGGACATTTGACATATTATATCTTACCATTTGTAAGGAAGGACAAGATCCGTTTTTGGCTAAATGGTCCCGCATGCTTTGGACATTTCTATAAAATTGTGTTAGATGGGACATAAGCCCCAAATTTATTTGTTGGGGTTTATGTCCCACCGATGTGAGACATAAATGACGTTTGGGGGTTATGTCACAGCTAGGTGAGACATTAGCCCCAAAAAATAAATTTGGGGCTTATGTCCCGGGGGCTTAAGTCACCCAAGTATACATCTATGATGTCCATTACGCGCAGAAAAGAAAAACGAGAAATTTCACCCTAAATAGAAAAAGGGTGAAAAAATTATTTATTTTTATACAAGGTAAGAAACTTGTAGTAGATTCTGTTCTATTTCCTCCTAAAGCAATATTTCATCAGAACCCTGTTTCTTGTCCCCTCATTCATGTATGGCATAAGTTCATCAGGAAACTTGCCATAGAATTCTAATTTGTATTCAATTGTTTTTGCTGTTGTTTTCAGGAATTTTTGCAGCAATTTTTTAGTCAAAGTTGCCACCATATCTTACCTCAAGCTGTAATTATAGCAAAGTATAATTTGCAAAAACCTTTATTCGAAAGGTCCTTTGATGCCAGAGTTTCTGTTTGTTATAATTTCTCATCTTCCATTACTATGCCTTAACGCGTTTCATCAGCTACTAAAAAATCCACCAATTACATTTTTTTTTTTACATTTATTTAGACACAAATCGAATACAAATACCATGACGCCTTTTTCCATGTTGATTAATCCCCGAAATAAAATGGGGAGAACATCAGGAAGCTGTAAAAGTTTAACACTGTCTATAAAAAAAAGCCCATTATGAACACCCTATTAATGTATTAAACGAAATGGGCATGTACATTTTCTCATCACTCCCGAAAAGGCGCCTTCGACTGAGTGCTATAAAAAAGTAAATAAAAATTGCAAAATAAAACACACACAGTCATTGCCACACCCCCGAAGCACACACTGATGAATTCGTCCTACGCCATCAAAAGGAGCATATAAAAGGATAATGTGGGCAAAACGCATCATTGAAAATCAATAAAAAAGAAGCAGGCGTCTTATACTTACCACCTTTATAAGCTTATAAAGCCACAAAACATGCAAGTCACGTGCACTTATTAAGAATTGAAACCCAATTTTCTTACCAAAAAATGTAAATATATTTTCTTATTCGTTTTTTTTTTTGTATGATTTACAGAAAATTTATGTCTTCCTTTTGTTTTTATATTTTACAAATAAACAGTTTTACGTTCATATGTATTTTTTTTTTTTATTTTTAAATAGTAAAAAAAAGTGTAAAACTAAGTGTACTTTCTTTTTTATAAAATTAAATGTATCTTTTGTTTCATTCGAGGAACACATTTAGTTGAGATATACATACGCACATATAATTTAAAAAGATATTTTTTTTTTATAAAAATAAAAAACAAAAAAAAATAAACAAAAATTCATAAAATTAAGTATATAAATAAAAATAATAATAAAATAAAATAATTCTTTGTTGGTTTTTTTTTAACTTATCTCAGTAGCAAGAGTCTTATACATAACATTTATTATTTAAATAGTTTTTTTTTTTAATATTTAAAGATATATTTTATGTATAATGGAGAAGTTTTCTTTGTTTTTAAATAATTTATTTGCTCTGTTGAGAGAGCAAAATTTTTAATAACTGTATATATATTTAATTAAATTTTTTATTCTATATAATTAACATTTGTTTAAACTTATAAGTAGACTGGAATTGTTGTTTTAGTATATCTTAATTGTTTTTTTTTATAATATTTTATGCGGGATTTTCTTAGATTTGTTTAAAAATTGGTTTAAGCATGTAATTAATTTCCTTATTTTGTTATTTAGTTTTATTTTCAGCTATATTTTCGGTTAATTGCTTTTGTTTTCGGCTTATGAAAATCTATGTGGATATATTTATTTTTTGTTTGCTTCGAATAGTGACGGTTAAGTTTAAGATCTGTTTACGTTGCTCGCGGCGGTCAGAAGGTTACAAAGTTATTAAGAAGCTCCTGTGATAGAAGTTGCCGAGATTTTCACCTAGGTAACTTCTTTGCATTATGGGTTTAATTGGTCTGAAGAATGAAACCGAATGAAATGTGTTCAAAGCTCAGTGTGTTAAAAAATTAAATTAATTTTTAATTTGTTTAGGCTGTAAAAATTTGAACTAAATTTCAAGTAACCGCAAAATATGTGATTGGAAAAACTAACTTCTGAGACCCGTTCAGTCTTAGAAGATAGTTTTGAAGGTTTTGAACCATTCAGCTAATCGTGTTGTTAAAATCTAAATTCGGAGAATAGATTAGAAGATTTATTAGAAGAGGAAGAAGTTCTTTTTGAGAACGAAACTATCGCGGGCACCAGAGCGTTTGGGTTATTCAGGCAGCGTTAAAAGGATCGGAGATGATTAGAACTAAGTAAGTTATGAAGTTTTCAAGCGCAAGAAACCACTTGTTCCATTTTTTTTGAATTTTTTTTTACAAGGACTGACAAATTCTACTTTTCCGATGCTGTGTTTGGAGTTAAGAAAATATTGCAGATCACAACACAAGCTGTTGCGCATGATTTTTCGCTTTCAAACTCAGATTCCTCTATACTATTTAAGCTCATAGAAAAGCTTAAACATTTATTGAAATTAAGGTAATTTTGCAAAGGCGGATGGAAACACTTTAGGCTGTTTCGAGGGACGAAATTTCTTCGGACGATTTACGGTCTCGTCTGCATAGACGGAGAGTGAAGGAGGCGATATAACTTGGCGCACGCAAGTGGAAGGGGACCTTAGCCAACTTCGCGTGCGAAACTGGAGACGGCTAGCTAGAGACAGAGCTGGCTGACGAAGCTTGTTGGCTGAGGCCCAGATCCACCCCGGACTGTAGCGCCACCTTTAGTAAATAAGTAATGTAATCTTGAAACCTTAAGTTAGAGGCTACAGTCCTTTTCAAAGGTGTTTTGAGAAAACTGTTTTAATAATAAGCAACGCATTGACATAATATCCCAAAGCAAGAGGAAAAAGTTTCTTCGCACACCACACGAAAGGTGTCTCAATACTTAAATTTTTTGAAAAAGACCATTGAGTTTTCGGTAGAGAAAGTGCCCATGATGTATCAAGGATTCGAAGAGTGGTAAGACAATTTAAAGATACTGGTTCGATACTATGATAGTTAGTCCTCCTTGTGGCGACGTACAGTTTGGTCCCTTAAAAAAAGGCGAATGTAACTGTTGCTGAAAACTTAGTACCAAATTCGTTCTAAAAAAAAACTTCAAACTTCACGAAGCTCTAAGAAAACAGCAGATTTTGTCAAAAGGGTATCACGAACAACACTGTACAAGTCAAACCTGCAAGGCAGAGCATGAAAAAAGGCGAAAAAGGGCAGTGAAGGACATAGTAATAATGAAAACTATCGAATTTCAGGCTTCGAAAATCAAGCAAGATGTGATAAAGAAATTCATTAACAAAGATCGGATCTAACTTTTTTTAAGTTGGGCCAAAATTTCAGTGACTTGGAACGGAACTTTTTACACAAAATATAAGAGATCACACTTTTTTTAGCCTCAATTACACGGCATGGATTTGGGTGACAGGTATAGCGTCAAATAGATGACAATGCCTTCCATGCGCTTCCTAATCATCTCATGAAATTCTGATGCCAACTTTTCACTAAAATTGTACAATTTAGCGGCGTTCAATATCGGTACTTCATTCGGTTTTGAGAAATCGTGCCACCTGTGCTAAGAAACTTGAAACAATTACAACCACATCTTTGTAAAAACTTCTTTAAAAATGTAATGAAGAGCGCAATCATCTGCCTTCAGAGCAGCAGGTTATAAATTCATCAGGAAATTTATAGCCCTGCTCCTGCAAAAGACAGTCATAAGCGATGTGCTTAAATTATCATCCAAGGAAAGAAGGATCCAAGCACCGGGAAGCTTTTATGTTAAGAAAGCTTCTTTAAAGAGTCTTAGCTCCATCGGGGACTAGGCCAAGTTGCTTGCTCTCAGAATCTGATGCTGTTCGCGGTGTTAATGCAAGCAAAGAAACTACAAAACGAAAGTGGAAGCTATTTGCATACCTTTACTTCGAAAAGAAGATATGATCCATTGCACTTCTTGTGTCACCAAGGAGTTTCCATCGGAGTGAAGTTAATATAAAACAAGTGAGTAAGTGCAAGAGTTTGTCTGTGACAAACTTCTATATACCCGACCCTATATACCATGTAACACCAAATCTTAAAGTTTCTCGGCCCGAATTCATATATTATTTGTAAAGGCCACGCCCCCAAAAGTGGGCATGAGCCCAAAAAAACAACTAATTGTAATTTCGTTAGAATCATGAGAACAATCGGTAATAGCAAAAATTATTTCAGAAAAAAACAGTTTTTTCCTAAAACCGCTCCTTAAAAGTGGGCGGAGCTCAAAACTTTGTATCTGACAAGCTTAGCAAAAAGCAATATCTTTAATATTTGTCATATATTTTTTTTTCGATTTGGAGTCAACTTTCAGAGAAATCAGGGGTGGAATCCTCTAAACTGATGGCTGATGGTCACCATGTTGATTATCAAAATTGACCATCACCGAGTTCTTGCTCTCTTTAAAGTGATCACCAAAAAAATTTTAAAACTTGGCAGCACATACATTTTCATCTGTCAGTTGATCTCATTTCAATACAGCGCTTCACAAATAAATCTAATTTACTTTTGTTTACATTTTTCGGCAAGTGCAATTATATTTATTTTATTACTGCGATGTAAAAATGTACGTACATATTTTAAGTTATTATTTTTGTTTGAATTCTTCAATTCATTAATTCAAGGTTTCAAGCAAATAAACATCAAATCGAAAGGATGGCCGATTTCATGGCAGCCCACCCCTAATTACCGAAAAGCTACGATTCACGACTTACGAGCTACGACTCTCATACGTTGGAAAAACCACTCAATAATAAAACGGGAACATTTTTGCTGGTTGTAAGTCAAAATGGTCCTCCAAAAAAATCAATTCCATAACGGAAAATAAAAACTTAGAATATTGCGTGAAGCAGTCCTTAGACTTCGAGTTATCCACTATCGTTCTTATTGGTTTTTTGACTGAAAAACAAACTCACTGAGTTACACATAATACAGGAACACATAGGTAATCACTAAAACTGACGGAGTTCAGAAAAAAACACAAAAAGAACCCAATTATTGCAAAAACACGACTAGCTTTAATGGAAAGTGACACTAAAATAGCTGTCAGCTGAAATTCATCACAAAATGGTGATGATCACTGTGATCATCACCTTACGGGATCCCAAATTAAAAAATGTGATGATCAACTATCAGTTTTCACCTTAGAGGATTCCACCACAGGTTTTTAAAGATCTAATATGTTAAAAGTGGGCATAGTCGATATTGTGGGCGGTCCAATTTTTGCCTTGTTAAAGGTCTTAGGAAAGGGTCTAGGTCTAATTTGACCAAAAGGCATTTTGAGAAAAAATGTGAAATAGGGGTTGTCTCACGTTGAAGCCAGTAGTGGGCGTGGCCGTTGACGGCTTCAGCCAATTTTCGCACTTTGTATGTGCAACAAAAAGACCAAGCCGTGTGTCAAGTTTCAGCTTTCTGGCTTGATCTTGAAGACCTTAAGCCTTCACACATACAGACGGACGGACGGACGGATGGACATGGCTTAATCGATTCACATGTCGATCTCGATCATGTCTCATAAGGGTCTTAAGGGTCTACGGTGATTATTTCACTGTGTTACAAATTATGCATTTAAATTAACATACCCTCGGTCGGGTATAAATACCCGGTGAGCCAGGACCACCTTCTCGCAACTAATGATACTCTAAGTAATTTTACGGGACAAATGTTACTCTCGGAGTTGGAGGGTTTATCAGAAGCTCTCGGATTTGGTAGCAGGAAAACGAGCCAAAATATCTGAGGTTCATTTTGGTGTGAAAATAATTTTAGCGTCATTACAAAGAAGCATTTATGCGCTTGGAAAAGAGGGTTTTCAAACAAGTCCTCTGATGCAAGTCCTTTTGCATGGCTGAAAAAACGATCGATGAGCTTAGGCCAACAAACAGCAGCAATGTAGATTTTCCTAGCACATTTTGAGAGCAGTCTTAGTCTAGCATGAGAAACTCGTTTTACCCTTTGTTCATGCAAGGATTTTTGCCATACCCACATTTAGAGGCAAAACTTAAGAAACACCTGAATTTCCCAGAAAAGCATGGATTTCGACTGCTTTTCAGTCTTTCTAAGGGAAGAGTAAGAAATAAAATTTAGCACATAAGGTACACCAAAATCTATTCTAGATTTCGGTTATACAAAGTTTTTGGCAACTTTGGTTTTAAAAGTAGATTGAAAAGCCTTATAAAGAGTAAAATATTTTTTTTTTTGTAAATTAATGATGCATGAATGGGAACGGGAAGGGGATGAAAAATAAAAAAAAGATAGGAACAGAAAAATGAATAGGGTATACCGCGGTCTATTACAGACAGACCAAAGCTTTCACATACGAACTGCTGCACTTATTCACTTGTTTTTATTAGCCCAAGATCAAGAGGTTTTGACTAAACTTATAATGCGAAGCACATTGCAAGTGGAGCGAATAAAAGGATAGAGGAGAGAAGGAGTTATGCAACCAACATAACCGCTGATGAATCAATACGGAACACGTATATTTCCTTTTTCACCCCATCCCATAGGATAGAAGGTATATTAAGTTTGATTCATAGGTTGTAACATAGAAAAATAATCACCTTAGACCTCTAAGACCTTTAAGAAATATGATCGTGGCTGACAGGTGAGTCGATTACGCCATGTCCGTCCGTCTGTGCGTCTGTCCGTCTGTCCGTCTGTCCGTCTGCCGGTCTGTCCGTCTGTTCGTCTGTCCGTCCGTCCGTCTGTCCGTATGTATGCAGTTTTAAGGTCCTTAGAATTGAGCTAGGAAACTGAAACTTGCAGTGTTTCTTCTTTCTCATTTTGTACAGACAAAGTATGAAAATTGAGAAGATCCCCATAACCACGCCCACAATTGACTTGAATATCAGACAACCTCAAATTTATATTTTATTTCAAAATGCCTTTTGGTCAATAAAGGCAAAATATATGAACCCAAATTTTGGAGGAGAGAAATATCGGCCAGGAACCTTGGAAAAATTGGACCGCCCGCTCTATTGACCATGCCCACTTTTTTAACATCTTAAATCTTTGAAAACCTAATTTATCGGGGAATTCATTCTAAATCGAAAAAAATTTTATAACATATATTAAAGATATTACCATTTGCTAAGTTTGTTGCATACAAAGCATTAAGCTCCGCTAAATTTTAGGCGGCCTTTTTGGGAAAAAAACTGTTTTTTTAAGTATTAATATTCGCTTTTAACGCATTTTCTGATGATTTCAACGAAATTAGAGTTAATTTATTTTAATTTTCAGCCTACCCCCTTTTTTGGGGCGTGGCCAATACAAATAATTCACATTCAGTATATGGAACAGACCAAAAAAAAATTAAATTTGGTGGAGAGGTTCGGGTATATAGAAGTTCATTACAGACGAACTCTTGCACTTACTCACTTGTTTTATTTTTAAGTTCTGTAGGCATCGTTGAAGGAAATATCAAGTCTTCTGGCATGCCTCCCTACCAGACAGTGGCATGTGAGGGCCCTAATTATGATTTTTAAATTCAACCTAGTAAAGAAAATGAGTCTCCTTCATTTTACTAGAATACCTAGTTTTAGCCAGGTTTTTTTTGGAAGACAGACTTGTTCTGGTGTTACCCTGATGGTGAAACATTGCAAAAACACCTTGGTTGCATGCTTCTTTTGAACCTTTTGACGTGTGCTCGCTTCGAGATCCGTCTTATGACAAATAATATTGTAAATTATTTTATCAGATATTAACACTCTAGGGAACAAGTTGTTCCCTATAAAGTTTGGAGCTCTGCTGACTTTTAGGGGACGTATTTGTGAAAAAGCGTTTTTTTTTGTAAGCTCAAATTTCCGTTTTAAACACATGTTGGTTCTAATAAATTAATATTGAGGGATTTTCTCAATAACAATAGATGAATTAAGGCCAAAAAACTTTAAAATTTATATTTACTGGGTAAAGGGTATGGTATTTCGAGAAGTTCGCTACAGACGAACTCTTGCAACTACTCACTTGTGCATTTTCTTTTTTTTACCCGGTTCATTTTGTTGACCACGACGAAGTTCAACATTAAAGAATCAGCGAGCTGTTTCTGCCACAACATCTTGAAAAAGTTCTGGTAAGCCTGGTTTGATGCAGAAATTCTTGAAGGCTTATAAGAATTAGTTTCAGTGCTTAGTTTTCTCATTACCCCAGTCTTACGTAAACATAAGCACTTTGTTGTAGATCTCCAAATTTTAAAAAAGATTGCTGGAAATAGGGATGATTTGGAGAGCTAAAGCTCGTGGTTGGGAAAAGGGTTGAGCGGCAGACCTTTGAAAGACAAGCTATAGACGGCCTTCGGGATATAAAAACGGATGGGCAGAAAAAAGGGTTAGGTACGCGATGATATAAATTTGGCTTGAATAAAGTCGTTCGTCTCAAACGTACCCATTTACTTAAAAAAAAATAAAGAGTTTTATTCTTGCATACTGCACTTTAACCTTACAACCTTTCGACCACCGGACATTTATTAAAAAAGGATTTTTCTATACATAGAAAATATCTTATTTACATCAAATTCTTCTTCAACTTTTTTTTTGACTAAGTACATTTTGCTTAAATGAAAAAGCGCTTACGCCCCAAATTGTCGGGATTCCCGCCATACATTTCAAGTTCTATTCTTAAAACTTTGTTTTGAATAAATTCTGTTTTTTTTCTTTAATAAAACAAATAACTATACATCTGTTATGATAACAAAATAACAACATTTCACTGGTTTTTTCCTTTTATTCGACCTAATCTGTGTTTGATCCTAATAAAATGACAAAAAATAATCCTAAAACTTTTCCAAAAACTTTTTCTTCCTCATTTCTATTGGTATCGGAAATTTTATTCGAATCACAAATTTGAAAACAAAAACAAAAGAATAAATAAGTTCTACAGACGATATACATTTCCCTTTATCATCCGCATGTCACATCCTTGATGGGTCATTAATGGAAATAAAACAAGGAAATAATAATAAAAAAAAATTGCAACTTCTCCCCGCCTCAAAGTAAATTCGATTAGGTTTCTTTTAAGGAAAAAAAAAACAAAACACCCATTTGTCACCCATCAATGCACAGCACACCCCCTGCCATACTATCTCATTTGCTCATTTTTAGTATCGTTTCTCTTAAAATAAAATTTTAAATCCTTTACAAGGACATCTCAATGTGTTGAACTAGCACGTAATTTTCTTAATTTCAGTCAACTCACGCGAATTTCGTCACGAACGCCCATTGTTGTGTGTCCAGCGCCGAGTTGCAACGTTCCGCCGATATGCCATCCAGCTCGTGGACATCCCGCGTGTCCAGGCAAATATTCAACTTGACATGCTTGATGAAGCCACCGTCACGCATCACCCACATTTGGTTCTCGGACTCGTCGCATATTTTCATTATCACCTGGGAGCCACGGTTAAACTTGACCAGCGTCAGGCAGAGGTCGTGATGTTTGATTTGGCCGCGTTTCGTCAGCGTCCACTCCTGGTTGCCTCCGGTATTGTGGCACTGATAGATGCCTGGGAGGAGAGGAAAAAGAGCACAAGAGTTTGGATTTATTTTTGGTTTGGCTCGAAACGTTTCAATTAAGAGCACTTTGCCCTTATCGGGTGAGTGTCTATCAATCAATCCGCAGTGACTTACCAACAGTGCCATCGACGAGATGGCCTAGGGTGTCCAAACAGTATGGTCCTTGTCGGAGTTGACCATACTGTTGTGTATCTGGCACCTGCAGGTCTGGATAGACATGTTCCAGATACCATTTGAACGGCTTACAATGTAGTTTCTGCTTCAGCAGCAGTCGGTCGTCGATGCTGTCGAAGTGGGAGTGAGGGGGCGAGTGTTAATTACAAAACATTTCGGAAATGATTTTCTACCACTTACTTGCCAAATGGAATGTTCTTGGCCAGAGGCACGGCAGCATAGTAGTACTGCTTGTACTCGTCCATCCAAACTTCAGCAGCACGTCGTGTGTTGCGGGCAAAGACGTTGCCACTTCCTCCGGGGAATGTGTACGGATGGCGTTTGCGGAACACATGGCCAACTCTACTGCATGGAATGATCTCAAGGCTACCGCCGCACTGCCACACTCGGAAGGATATTTCTAGGTTCTCGCCACCCCAGACGTCCATCTTCATGTCGTACTTGCCGAGTTTGTTGAAGTACGCCTTGTTGATGACAAACAACCCACCAGCTATCATGGGGGTTCGTATCGCAGCCGTGGGGTCGTGCTGCCGTTCGGAGCGCTCCGATGCACTTAGGTATTCCCACTTGAAGATCAAATTCCAATCGAAGCCACCCCGCAAATCGGCCGATGCCCCGATGTACTGGAAGTTGTCCATGCTAATTACATCGATGACAGGACATACCACCCGTGTGGGGTCTTCGGCAACACGCTCCAGCAGTGGTTCCAGCCAGTTTTCATTGCATTCCACGTGACTGTCGAGGAATGTGAGGACTTCAGCAACAGCTGCATCAGCACCGCGAACTCGGGAACGCACCAGACCTTCACGTTTGTCGTTACGCAGGATGCGGACTTTGTCGATTTTCGCCAACTCAATACCATCTTCGGCTGGAAAGGAATGATTTAAAATAACATGAGTACGAGTTAAAGGAAAGAGGTGATTAAACTTACGATGGTCACTAAAGTCGTCGACAAGAATGATTTCCTTGATCAGGTTTTCGGGACTTCGATTAAGGACGCTAAAAACGATATGAGTTACAGTCAAAGACGTCTTGTGTTGTTTTCTTTTTCGTGTCACTTCTTTACTTACCTCACAATAGTCCGAAGAAGAGTCGATCGAGCCTCATTATGGAACGTGATAATGACGCTCGTTTCGGGCAGGTCCTTTTGCCACTTTTTCTTACGACACCTGAAAAGAAGCGAAAAGTGTTGATTATTTTCCAGCCTGTGATTAAGAGAGGTACTTCCTACACGTGTAACTATGAACGTTCTAGTGGGAATGAAGGCAGTACCTTGGTGAAATATAAATGAGACCAAAATAGCGAAAAAGCAATGCCCAGTAAATTTTTATTTCAAGGGACTTAATCCGACATCTAACATCGAACATGTTGTCTCCAGCTCAGCGTTCTAGCTAAGAGAACTTTGATAACATTGAGTTAAGGACTAAGGTTATTAAAAAGGCTGCTTAATCAAGGCCTGCCTTTTTGCAAAGCTTGTGATTGCCAAAAGTTTAACTTTAAATTATTTTCCAATGATAGAATATATCTGCAGTAACTCAAAACTTGTCACAGAAAGGACGCAGAAGATTGCAATGGATCAGTCCGGTAAACCAAAAAGATAAAAGATAAACTTATCTATGGGATTATACCACAATAGAATCAAGTTGAAATAAGCCTCGATAGTCATCTTGATGTACACTGGACAAGAAGAGTCTCAAGGACAAGGTCTACTCATCTTGTCAAGAATTACAAAACTTTAGTCTGGTCGAACTCCACCAAGTTTTTGGAGCTAAGGTTTGTGAGGAGCGGTTACGCCTCCCCGTGCTTGAAGTCATAAAATAAGAATTTGGTCCTCCAAGTTGAAGGTCGTTTCATGACCAAATTCCTGACCAATTAAGGAAAAGACTATATCCTAGAAGGAGAGAGCTGCAGAGTGATCGGGAAAGCACCTAAATATACTTAAAGAACGCTCTAAACAAGCTAACTAGACGGACTGACAGTTGTGGACTGGGTGTCAACCCCCACAAAACTGAACTTTTCCTCTTCACCAGGAAATACAAAATCCCACATATCGACCCTCCCTTCATCAAGGGCACTGGCTTACGTTTCTCCGCAGAAGCTAAATATCTGGGCTTCATCCGCGAAAGAAAGCTCAGCTGGAAATCTAATATACAGGAAAGGGTCCGGAAAGCGCTCTTTTCCTGCAAAAAAGCCATCGGCAACAAGTGGGGACTTCAACCCCGAACCACCCACTGGCTATATGTATATCTCTGTCTTCAGACCGATACTGACGTATAGAACGGGTCTGGTGGACCGTTTTGAATAAAGCGACAAGCTAATCAAGGTCAAAAGGTCAGCTTGCTTATGTATGAGCGGAGCGCTTCACAATACTGCCTCAGCAGCACTAAAATAGACACCCTGTTCCATCCAATTCCCCTTGATATACAAACAGCTGCGATTACGGCTACTCGCCTCAAACAACCTCTGAGTGGACAGTGGTAGTGATATAGGTCACACCGCTATTCTGAACACATTTAGATCCCCTTTTAGAAACATAGACTTCACTATACCCCAGTTACAATTTGACAAGAACTTCCAGACAACTGTCACCCCAAGGTCGCTTCTTTGGATGACTGTGCGCCTCTCGAATGTGAATCGATTCACTTCTACACTGATGGATCAAAGACAAATGATGGGGTAGGTGGGAGTGTATTCTCAGAAAGACTAAATCTTAGTGGTAGTACCTGTCTAGTAACGAAACAGATTTGGCCTAAGCTAGATCTTAAACGCTCTAGTAGTTTGATAGCTCTTAATAGATTGCAAATGGGTGCTACAATCGATGTTATTAGAGGACACTGTCTGATAGGCAAGCACGCGACAAGGCTTGGTGCCTTTTCTGACGACTTTTGCAAGAGCTGCATGGATGAAGAGGAAGAAGAGACCACTCTCCGTCTTCTCTGCACATGGCCCGCTCTCTCTTAGAACCGAAATCTTCACCTTGGAGCTGACGACTGACCCAAAACGTCTCTTACGCTTCATTAGTAGCTCGAAATGGTTCAACGAGTAGGCAATTTTCCCAGATCCAAGTGTGGTATCACAATGGACCTACATGTTGATATCAACATGTGTGGTATCAAATGACCTACAGGTCTAAGTGAGTTGGGTTCCTCAAACCCGACAGCCACTTCAACCTTACCTAACCTAAGCCAGAAAGAGATAACGTCTGCAGTAACTCAGAAGTTAGCATAGAAGTTAGGACTTCTGTGTCAAAAGGTTGCTATGGATGATCAGCCAGGCAAACCAACAAGTGAAAAATGAGCTCATCTGTGTACCTACCACAATAGAATCCGGTTAAAGCAGGTAAAGCAGCTGAATGGTAAGAGTCATCCTGATGTACAAAAGAAGTCTTAAGATCAATCTGCTCATCTTGTGCAGAATTACAAATCTTTAGTCTGGTCGAACTACTTTCGAGTTTATGGAGCTTAGGATTGTAAGGAGCGATTTCGCGGCTCCCCGTCCTTGAAGTCATAAAAATTATTTGGTCCTCCAAGTTGGGGGTCGTTTCGTCAGTGTAAATTTCAGACCAAGTAAGGAAAAGACTTGTTGCGAAGGAGCACGAGCGTCAGAATCGGACGGATTAAGGCCAACCATGTAAAAGAAAGCTGAAGGCGAAAACCATGTAAATGACATAAGAATTAGAAGCTTCCGATTCAAACTGGAATACAAGATCCCTTACCAGACCACCAGACCAGGGCAGATATCTCTGCCGTCCAAGAAGCGTGGTGGGATGGGCCATGCAAGAAAAGGATACAAAACTGTGACGCTTACTGCTCTTGATGAAAGCAAGGCTCATTTGCATGTGATTTGGTCGTTGGAGATACGCTTAGGCAAAAAATCGTGATTTTTAAGGTTTGTAATATAAAGAACCAAAAGGTACGATGTGCATCTGTGCTTGATAAGTTTTAATATGTGGAGCGAGAGAGTAACCCTCTCAGCGCATAGGACCACAATTTTCTGTGGTGATAAAACTTTTTTAGTGAAAAAAAAAACCTCACTGAAACTTAAGCCGCATGCTTGCCCCCCCTGCCCGTGACTAAGATTGCGCACAGCCATTGTCTACAATGGTGGCTGGTATTACCATGCGATGGGCATGGTGTAGCTACGTGTCTTGATGAGACTCGCCATTGTCTCAATGACGGAATTCAAGGAATGACTGGGTTGAATGGCTGCCAAGCATTGAAGATCCATGTTCTGGGACTGTCACTTTCAGCATTGGAGGCTACAGTGAGTGTGCGTGGAGGTATCGCCATACAAGTAAAAATGGCGTGAAAAAGACGGTCATTTTCAAGCTATTGGCCAAAGTTGAAAAAGAACCGGAATTCATCATTTCCGATTTTGGGGAACTCGGTCATCTTTCTACATTGAATAGTCCTTACCGCGCTGCAAAAGTTTATCGAAGAGACTGGTGGTTGCCCACGCCGCCGTGCCGATGGAATAACGAAGACGCACAGATATTCCTGCGAATATAGAAGTCAGTCAATCCAGACATAAACGACAACATTAGCGGCAAGTTTATGCCAATCTTCCAGTTTTTGTACTATATGACGCCATTGAATGCTATTCCAAGAAAGAGCCCGACGAAGACACTGTACAGCCAATTGGGTCTCGCTACGATGCACAAATTGCAATCTTAGGCAGGAGCTTCCAAGACAAACTAGGTGATGTCAAATATTTCATCGTTGGTTTTGGTGACATTGGTTGTAAATTGCTCAAGATCTTTGTTGAGCAATTCGGAGATTGATTGGGCAAGGGAGAAATCGTAATCACGAATAAGGATCTCATTAAAAAGTCGGAACAGACAGTTCTTGGTCCGTCCGAAAGATGAGCAAAACCTGAAAGCCCTGACCGCTGTTACCGCACCATGAAACAATTGAACAACGATGCTAAGGTGACCGCATATGGGCTTCTCGTCGGTACCGAAACCGAAAAGGTGTTCTCTGGGGAATTCTTCGGCAAATAAGACGGTGCAGCCAACGCATGCTCGCATTTACATGAACCCCAAGTGTGTATATAATCGGATTCCGATGGTCGATTCGGGAACTCTGGGCATAGTGGGTAACGTTCAAGTTATTTTTCCATTCCAAACAGAATCATCAGCTCGTCACAGGATCACCCAGAGAAGAACGTTAAAGGACTTCCCAAATGTCATATTGACCATACATTGCAATGGGCCTTCATTGACACATTTAAAGGCGTTTTCAGGCATGAGGCAGCTGAAAACGCTTTTGCGTTTGCATTTCAGATCCAACATCCATGGAGAGAATTCTGTCAAGATCGCTATCATCGAAGACAAACCAAAAGATTTTGCAGACTGCGTCAAGTGGGTAGGAACAGTACTCAAAACAGATCAAGCAACTCCTTTTTTCGGATGGGATATGAACACTGAACTTGTCAGGTGGTTTAACATAACCAAAAGATGGTTAAGGGACGAGAGAAACAAGGTTGGCAGTATCCCGCATTTGTTGCCTAGCGCGTGAGTGCTAGTAAAGGATATCTTTTGCAAAGCCAGATATAGCATACTAAGAACAAACACGTGTAGCTGTCAAAGCTTTGTAGAATCAAATACGCATTTGTTTTAGACCATCCTTCGTGTTAGTGCTTGCATTCGATGAAATGCTGTTAGGATATCGGATGCCTGCTGAAAATAAAAGCAAACATATTTCAGCCGAAAAAAACAGACATAACATACCTATTATCCTGCTACATTATCCTCTTCCCAGAAACCAGTCTATGAATCTTTATATCAAATCTCATTACGGATAAAGGAAAAAAGTATACCATTAAAATAAATAAAACCTTTCACCACACTCACAACACCATGACGATAAATACAGCTCAAGGACTGATTGCTATTCAACAGCTGAACATGTCCTTCACTCGAACATATACTAAAATTATACGCAAAGAAAATTCCCACTGGCCGCAATATATTTTAGTTTTATTTTTTTTTTGTTTCCTTTTATTTGAAAGGACTTTTCTAAAACCACACAGCTTCGATGGAAAATTCCTTGTCAGGGACAGCTGCTGTATCCTTGGCACTACATGCGGGGGTGCTGAATGACAGCGTTTTGTTTTAATGACTGGCTGTCATTTTTCTGTCATAATTCTGGCTGTATACGCGTGTGTTAGAAAATGTCGAGAAGAAAGGAGCTTGTTGTAAAAAAAAAAAAACAAACTTTAAGTCCGTCCGTCACCATCAGACGTTGTCGTCGTCGTAGTCGGTGGGAGAACAATTTTGTGCGCGCACTGCGGTGGAAGGATGAAATTACACTTGAGTGACAGGATGAGATTTGCACATAACTTTGGGAATTTAAAAGTAATGCTTTCATCGCAAAGTTTTCCCTTGATTTCCAGTGAATTCCACTTAATTTTATTTTTATTATTACAAAGAAGAAAAAATTTTAAATTACTTGCTGCTGAACATTGGCTTTGTAGCATGAGACGAGGATGTTAACCACACTAAGCGACGTTTTCAATTCTCGTCATTTATGAATTTAGTCAGCAAAAAACACGCTCCACACAGGAGAGGTTCTAAAATAAGCTCTGGTCAAACAGAGAGTCCTTTTTCCCCGTAAATGCGAAAACGAAATCCTCAAATCAAATAATTCCTTTCACCTTACCAAGGTTTATCTACTCGCATATATAGACTCTTCATCACCAAAAACAGCCCACCTAATCCTTATTTACCCCAATGGCATTCTCGAAAACTTTCCCCCTTGTGATGAATTGCCCATCACACAAAGGTTCCACTTAAAGGATAATAAAAGCATTATGAATGAAATCGCCTCAAGAAAAGCTTTTATGCGAGAATCCATGTCCATGGCATAACCGAGTCCTTGCTTCGAGATATTCGGAGGATTTTATGGTCTAAGTTCTTCGTTCAAACTAATTGTGTTGAAATTGTGGTCTTTGAATCGAGAGTTATGTGCGGTTCTGGGTTAGGGTTATTTTTAGAAAACCGCTTAAGGACTTCGGCCTAGTTAAGTGCCAAAACGGAAGATGTGCATACTTTTTGCGAGCAAATTTATACTATGTATACTACTAGCTAAGTTTTCTCATAATTAAGGACAACGAATTCTTAGGGGTTTGGTGTATAGGCATTTCATCCTCATTTCGAAGTCGCGTGTAAAGGGTGTTTTTTGTTATGGGACAGCGCGCGTCATTGGCAACCTATAAACATTTAAACTGTCAATACACATGACATCTGGTACAAGTAAGTCGTAAACATACACAAAACAATGTGCTTTCGTATAGTGTCATCTAAAATGTATAAGAAAAAGGTCCGGTCTTTTTTTTATGGCCTAAATAAATTTATCACAAATGTTCGATTTAGTATAGGTCCAAAGGGAACATGGCCAATCGGGTACGACGACGATTCAATCCTTTTTACTTTGCAATTTTTTATAAGCCATCAATTTATTTGCGTGCAAGGATTTATCGACCGTGGTAGGCATATTTATGTACCTTACACTCGGTGTCATTTTATTTTTATAGTCCTTCTGTCCCAAAGGGATGTAATAAACTTAATCAATAGTTTTGTGAAGCCACTGTGCCGTATCACACAGGAATGTGTTGGTGTTTTCGCAATGGATGCCGATGGCGTTTTGACAGGACGGGGTCATTTGTAAAAGTTGTCGCCATTAACCTGATTGGAAAATGAAATTACAAGTCATATATCTATCTATATCGACTTGAATGAAAAACCTATTAGTTTTGAAAATAAAGGAATTAGTTGCGTTTTTTCTGCTGAAACATATTACTTCTCAGAAGACGGCAATAAACTTTTAGAGAAATGCTTGGTGGGAAGATGGAACATTTGATCACTTTTTTCCATTACTCTCTATGATTGATGATGTCGAATACCAGGATTTAAGGAGAATAACGTGGCTAACGAGCCCATAGGCCGGCCCTCTTGACCTAGGAAAAGCTTTTAGTTAAAAAACATGACAAAAATTAATGCACCATTTGAAATATTTCAAGTTAATTTTTGTTAAAGTAGATTCGATTTTGTTCCCTAAAATCGTCCTGGATCTGTTTGGAAATTTTTACTGTCAAGTGGTTCATCAAAAAACGAAAAAGGTTCTCTTATAGCATCGATCAGTTGGGCGTCCATCCGATAAATCCGATCGAAATTAACCCGAAGAAGTTGCGATCAGCTAGTTGATACGTTGGGGAAGCTTAGAAGTATCAGCTCGAAACCATTGGCATCTGCTCAACTAAGGAAAAAGATTCTAGAGCCTGTAACTCATGGCTTATGGGTGGACGTCTAGCGTACATTGCATGGCTTAACACATAAGACTGCGGATACTTAGAAGATTGCGAATGCCGGATAGTTTTGAATTTGTTCCTTTTAGGTCGACTAGTTCAGGTGCATGCACAAAAACTAGGATCGAAGGATACGACCTTCTTAACTTAATTTGATGCTTCTCATAACGGTGTGACATAGATTGACTTTTTTCTCCTGTGGCAACACCTAGTGTTTGGACCTTTCGAGAACTGTATCTCACTCAGGTAAAAAACAAGACTGGTGAAACGCATACGTTGCGAATAGCGCAGGATGCTGACTCTGACTTGAGGCAATGATATTCACAGAAAGGTTTTCTAAACCGCAACTGACATTGAAGTCCAAACGTAGACATCAGTAACAGTTTATTCAGTTGGCAGTCAAGAACTTAAAAAAATGCTTGTGGAGCGAAGCGACCTGGTGTATCCGCTGGAGCACTTGGAGCTCAATAAACTATCAGAGAGAAGAACAATAAAAGAAACTGAACCTTTAACTTCCTCAAGGTTAGAGCACGATTGCAGATCTGCAAATAAGCAAACAATTTGCCGTTTCGGAGGATTGAAGTACGAGAGGAAAAGTAAAAGAAGCAAAATCCAAGGTAGGAAACCTTTTATCAAATAAAAAAGCTCTTCTGTAGAAAGAGTATGAACTTTTTGGAACTCAATCCCAGCAGGATACTAAAGATGCCTATGCACAACTGAAGGGGATGTGTATTTCCCATTAAATCTTTCGGAGAAAGTATTTGCGAAGGTATTGGAAAAGCGTTTTCGAGGAGTAATCGAGCCATTCTTATATATGGAGTGCAGCGCTGCTGCTCCGTCGCTGCTGCACTGTCTTGCAGAGGTGTGAAAACTGGCGAGAAATCTGCGTACAAGGAACTGTCAAAAATTATTTAGACCTTTTGAAAGACTTGGCAACGATGAAGGCACACCTTTAGAATTGGAAGTTTGAAATTACTGAAACTAACTTTTAGGTTAATTTTTATTTTTCACTTTTTTTACTCTCCTTTTTACTTTTTATTTTTTACTTTTTACTCTTTACTCTTTACTTTTTACTCTTTACTCTTTACTTTTTACTTTTTACTTTTTACTTTTTACTTTTTACTTTTTACTTTTTACATTTTACTTTTTACTTTTTACTTTTTACTTTTTACTTTTTACTTTTTACTTTCTACTTTTTACTTTTTACTTTTTACTTTTTACTTTTTACTTTTTACTTTTTACTTTTTACTTTTTACTTTTTACTTTTTACTTTTTACTTTTTACTTTTTACTTTTTACTTTTTACTTTTTACTTTTTACTTTTTACTTTTTACTTTTTACTTTTTACTTTTTACTTTTTACTTTTTACTTTTTACTTTTTACTTTTTACTTTTTACTTTTTACTTTTTACTTTTTACTTTTTACTTTTTACTTTTTACTTTTTACTTTTTACTTTTTACTTTTTACATTTTACTTTTTACTTTTTACTTTTTACTTTTTACTTTTTACTTTTTACTTTTTACTTTTTACTTTTTACTTTTTACTTTTTACTTTTTACTTTTTACTTTTTACTTTTTACTTTTTACTTTTTACTTTTTACTTTTTACTTTTTACTTTTTACTTTTTACTTTTTACTTTTTACTTTTTACTTTTTACTTTTTACTTTTTACTTTTTACTTTTTACTTTTTACTTTTTACTTTTTACTTTTTACTTTTTACTTTTTACTTTTTACTTTTTACTTTTTACTTTTTACTTTTTACTTTTTACTTTTTACTTTTTACTTTTTACTTTTTACTTTTTACTTTTTACTTTTTACTTTTTACTTTTTACTTTTTACTTTTTACTTTTTACTTTTTACTTTTTACTTTTTACTTTTTACTTTTTACTTTTTACTTTTTACTTTTTACTTTTTACTTTTTACTTTTTACTTTTTACTTTTTACTTTTTACTTTTTACTTTTTACTTTTTACTTTTTACTTTTTACTTTTTACTTTTTACTTTTTACTTTTTACTTTTTACTTTTTACTTTTTACTTTTTACTTTTTACTTTTTACTTTTTACTTTTTACTTTTTACTTTTTACTTTTTACTTTTTACTTTTTACTTTTTACTTTTTACTTTTTACTTTTTACTTTTTACTTTTTACTTTTTACTTTTTACTTTTTACTTTTTACTTTTTACTTTTTACTTTTTACTTTTTACTTTTTACTTTTTACTTTTTACTTTTTACTTTTTACTTTTTACTTTTTACTTTTTACTTTTTACTTTTTACTTTTTACTTTTTACTTTTTACTTTTTACTTTTTACTTTTTACTTTTACTTTTTACTTTTTACTTTTTACTTTTTACTTTTTACTTTTTACTTTTTACTTTTTACTTTTTACTTTTTACTTTTTACTTTTTACTTTTTACTTTTTACTTTTTACTTTTTACTTTTTACTTTTTACTTTTTACTTTTTACTTTTTACTTTTTACTTTTTACTTTTTACTTTTTACTTTTTACTTTTTACTTTTTACTTTTTACTTTTTACTTTTTACTTTTTACTTTTTACTTTTTACTTTTTACTTTTTACTTTTTACTTTTTACTTTTTACTTTTTACTTTTTACTTTTTACTTTTTACTTTTTACTTTTTACTTTTTACTTTTTACTTTTTACTTTTTACTTTTTACTTTTTACTTTTTACTTTTTACTTTTTACTTTTTACTTTTTACTTTTTACTTTTTACTTTTTACTTTTTACTTTTTACTTTTTACTTTTTACTTTTTACTTTTAACTTTTTACTTTTTACTTTTTACTTTTTACTTTTTACTTTTTACTTTTTACTTTTTACTTTTTACTTTTTACTTTTTACTTTTTACTTTTTACTTTTTACTTTTTACTTTTTACTTTTTACTTTTTACTTTTTACTTTTTACTTTTTACTTTTTACTTTTTACTTTTTACTTTTTACTTTTTACTTTTTACTTTTTACTTTTTACTTTTTACTTTTTACTTTTTACTTTTTACTTTTTACTTTTTACTTTTTACTTTTTACTTTTTACTTTTTACTTTTTACTTTTTACTTTTTACTTTTTACTTTTTACTTTTTACTTTTTACTTTTTACTTTTTACTTTTTACTTTTTACTTTTTACTTTTTACTTTTTACTTTTTACTTTTTACTTTTTACTTTTTACTTTTTACTTTTTACTTTTTACTTTTTACTTTTTACTTTTTACTTTTTACTTTTTACTTTTTACTTTTTACTTTTTACTTTTTACTTTTTACTTTTTACTTTTTACTTTTTACTTTTTACTTTTTACTTTTTACTTTTTACTTTTTACTTTTTACTTTTTACTTTTTACTTTTTACTTTTTACTTTTTACTTTTTACTTTTTACTTTTTACTTTTTACTTTTTACTTTTTACTTTTTACTTTTTACTTTTTACTTTTTACTTTTTACTTTTTACTTTTTACTTTTTACACTTTTTACTTTTTACTTTTTACTTTTTACTTTTTACTTTTTGCTTTATACATTATTATATAGGGGAAGTAAAGAATGGATTATGGACTATGGACACGACAGGAACAATGTCACATCACATATAGATTGAAATAAAAAAAAAGTTTGCCCCTGGCCCCAACGCGATTCGATGCCAAACCATCGAAACTCAATCCGAAACCTCCCGCAGTTGTGATTTGGTGGCTGTTCGTGGCATACTCACGCAAATAGCGCTTTATTATAAAGGTTCCTTATTAATTTGATAGTCCTGCGAATAATATCAAGAGGACTTCAAACCGGTGCTCGCCATTTGATTGAAATAATTATTCCCTACGCGACTCTAATCAGGATTGGTTGCAGACACTTTCAAGTCTAGACATCCTGAGAAAAGATAAGATTCACACTTGCCTCAAGGGATGCCACTCAACCATGTATGCCTTGTACCTCTATATGGTTAAGGTGGTAAGTAAATCTATTAGTATATTTTATTCCCAGAAAGCACAGCCTACTGCACTGTTTGCCGCCTTCACTGTGTGACAAGGAGATTACGAAACTTCTACGAAGAGCTAAAGGCGCAATTTACCAATTAACCATCCATCTGATGTTTCATTATTATTTCGCCTCTAGCACTGCAACTACTGTCAATAGATAGGTGTCACCGAAGACCTTTGAAAATTGTCAGAGTTTTGTGGCATGGATAAAATCTCATTTTCCAATTATCTTAGATTATCCCTTCAGGAGCTATTATCACTATAACCAAAGCTCTAAAAATGTTCGTCAATCATAAGATTGTATTGTCCTTAGGCAAACAATACCCCAGCCCACATCGTATACAAATCACCCTTCTGCAAAGCCCACATTTGCTCTTGTTTGTTCCACTATTTTCGCTCACATTGAGAAGGACATTCTTAGTACAAAAGCTTATCGGGAATTTGGTTCAAATTTGATTAATGACCAGCTCGTCCGATGAGTTTGTTTAATCGATTCCCATGTAAAACCACGCCGCATGTGAATGTCATCATCAGTGTATTAGGTGGTTCCATACCATTGCCGTTCTAATTAATTGATTCCGCAAAGGACATTAGCAGGATTGTTAGCAAGGGAAAATAATTACGCCGGTATTGTGTCATCACAAATGTTATTATATCTGATTTGTGCTGTGAACCCCCTCTCTGCACGCGCAGTCAGGAATAATGAAAGAAACGTGTGCTTATCCGTAAATTAAATCAGACACTCCACGACATGGTTCATTGTTGATTATATGAATTAAGGCCGATCCTAGTCTGTGCCACGCGTGGACCTTCTTTAGGCACACTCCTAAAAATTGTGTTTTCGCCTTTTTTGCTGGTTTTCTCGTGACGTGACACTTCTATCCAACAACGCCGATAAGATCCCTAATTCTGCGAGTAAATCCTTTTTGGAAAATGTTCTACGATGGACCTGTTCTTCCAATCTTTGGGTGAACAAACGCCCCTTCACTGGCTCTTGGGAAATACTTCGTCGGGATGAATCGGCACGTTTTCCCAATACCGTGCAATTTTCCTTGTTGATACGGCTGGTTTAAACGGTATCATATCGGACATATCAATTTTCTTCTGCCATTTGTAGCATCACAAGGATATTCTCACAGGCAGTGTGGGGGCAAGCCGGGATACGGCTCAATGGTGAACCCGCATCCAAAGGACTCTTTATCATTTTGTAAGCCGTGTAAAAAATAAATTCGCAAGTTTTTTTTTTATTCTATTTAGGCGAAGGGACAAAAACTTCGTGACACGAGTTGTTGATTAGATCGATGCTCAAGGACGATTTCAATAAAATTGCAAGCGGTGAGATCTCAGCTGGGTACCGGAGGTATAAGGTGAATTGACATCCCACCCCATGGATGAAGGTTTGTTTAATGTTTATCGATGAGTGAAGCAAAATACTAAGACATCCTAGGAGAGTAAATGTCAAAAAGAATAAAAAAAAAAAATAGATGTGCGACCTTTGGGGCGTCTCCTGTTGAGTGCGCAGACAATCGGTTGATGTCGTGCTGTGTCAAAAGAAGGAATGATGTGTGGTAAGAGTTTGCCTTTGTGATTGGGTTGAAGCACAAAGGAAGGCATTGAATGTACATTTAGGAAGCTTGGAACACGAGCTTCTAATAATAGTCTCAATGATATAGTCAAATTGATTGTATGGGGTTTCATGAAGGTAAAGAAAGACGAGACAAAACCTGCAAAAAGTATTTATTTACTACGCTTAAGGCTTTAAGGAATATCCTTTTTTTGTTATAGGGTAAGAAAATCTATTTGTAACACGGTGAAATAATAATAACGAATTTAAGGGCATATGATGGAGACCGAATTCTGAACCGAGTAATCCATGTCCGTCGGTCCGCCCGTCCATTTGCCTGTAAGGCATATGTTTTTAGGGGAGCGGGTCATTATTTTGTTTCCAGAATTTTGCTTTTTAAAATATTGCTTTGTCGAAAAAAATTCTGATTTCAAAATTCTGCTTCCGAAAAAACTGATTTAAGCAATCAAATACAATAAAATTCTGATTATCATGTAAGCAAGAAGCGGCTAAAGTGGCTCATTGCATCCAGAGTGGTGACTGATGACTTTTGACAGTTTCAAGTCACCTGAAAATTTAAAGGCTTGCAGTAAATATTTTTACCTGCAGTAAAAATATTTACTGCAAGCCTCGCCTTGGCTTACATTCCCACCTTTTGGCGCATGGTTAAATTCGTATTCATACCAAAAACCTTGTAAGTCTGGCTATAGACTAGCCAAAAGTTTTAGACCCATAAGTCTATCTTCCTTCCTGATGAAAAGCTTGGAGAGTTGGAGAGACTGGTTGAGCTGCGCGTACGCAAGGTTGTTCTTCGATTGCATCCTCTTTCTGAGATGCAACCCGCTTATCAGCGCGGAAAATCCTGCGAAAAAAACTACCTACCCTAAAAACTACCTACCTACTACCTACCTTGTTGTTAGGATTGATTGTGCTCTTGACCAGGAGGAGCATTGGGCGTTTTCGTCGATATTGAGGATGCTTTTAATAACGCGACGTTTGATAGCATGTGCAACTCAGCCAGACAACACGGTGTGGATAAAACATTAGTTCAATGGATTAGAGCATTGCTAATGCACAGGACGCTGATAACCGAGGCAGATTGTGGCAAGTGCGTCATAACTGGGGTAAACAGGAGCTGGGTGGTGGTTCGCAAGGTGGCGTTCTATCTCCCCTTGATAGACTCTCTCCTATCGGCTCTCAACCTTCCTAGAACCTACACACAAGCCCACGCGGATGATGTCACCGTTCTTTCTGTCGGCTTAAACCTAGGGACTGTGTGCTCTCAAGCGGAGAGATCCCGAGACTTGATCGATGATTGGTGAACTAGGAATGGGCTTTTAGTGAATCCTCTCAAAACTACGCTTGTTCTCTTTACGAGAAGGTGCAATGTCACTGGTCTGACTCAACTCGTGCTTAAAGGTGTCACTATTCCGATATCCGATGAAGTAAAATATTTGGGAGTAATCCTTGATAGAAAACTTCTTTGGTCCAAGCATGTTGAATGGGGATGTGGATCTATACGGCCACTCCTCTCATATGCATCGGTTGTTTTGCGGAACAGGCTTTCGCGGAAGCGTGTTACTGCCTCTTTTGTCAAACTCCAAAGAACGGCTTGTCTTGGCTGCACAGGGGCCTTCCCTAGTACGCCGGGTTCTCTGCTCTAGATGCTCTGATGAACCTCTCCCCCTTGATATATTTATCATGGGGTGTACGCTGAAAACCATCTTTCGCTTAAAGAGAGGTTGTTTTTGGTACCAGTTCGAGAATTGTCCTTCGACCCGTGTCTTACGGACATGCTCTCTGACGCAATGACTCCAAAAATCATTTTGCGATAAAACTACCAAGTCGACTTTCCTCGGGTAATGGAATTGCTTCGGCCAGACTCTGAACCAGGGAAAGAATGCCATCGTATTTTCACGGATGGAACCAAAACCGGACAGGGGTCTGGTGCTGGAGTCTTTGTGGAAAGCGAGAACATTAGACTGCACTACTCCTTAGGTAAATATGCGTCTGTCTTCCAAGCGCAGATTTTCACTATCCTAATGGCTATGCGCTATATTGTGACTTACGGGCGAGAAGCAATTGCGTTTGCAGTGACAGCCAAGCCGCTCTAAATGCGTTGCTTAACCCTCTTACCTCGTGCAAGATAGTGCTTAAGCGCAAGTATTCTTTGAACTTAGTCGGAAGGCTAAATGCAGTGAATCTTGTTTGGGTTCTACGTGACACTGGTAACCAGGGAAATGATATCTCTGAAGAGCTTGCCAGACAAGGCTCAGAAGAGGTTTTCTCAGGACCCGAACCTGCTTTAGGCCTGCCTGTATCTGTTGTCACGTCTGCCATTGATACTTGGGTTTCTCGTGAGCACAGGGCTCGATGGCGTGACTGCAATGGGTGCAGACAGACTAAACGACTACCCCCGGACATCTGCGAGGGGTCAGCGTCTTTTCTTCTATCTCTCAGGAGAATCGATTGCAGACTTCTTGTAGGCGTCCTTAGGGGCCACTAAACTTTCGCAAAGCACTTGAATGTGCTAGGCTTGAGCGAAACCACCACCTGTCCTGTCTTTGGAGAGGACGCCAATACAGCGGAATATTTCCTATGTAGTTGTCCTGCCTTTGTTCGTATCAGGTGGAGGATTTTTGGGGCTGACGTGGTGAGGTGCCGATCACCTAAGCTCTTCATCACTAAGGCTCCTTCTCGTTTTTCTTCGAAAGATGGGTAAACTAAATACATCAAAGTAAGGTGTCCGCGTGGTAGAACAATGGACCAGTAGTTGTGTCTGAATGCTCCGAGTCGGATAGTAGCAACCTCCGGCAAATGAAAAAATGTTGTTGGGGGTAGTTAAGCTCTTTGTCTGCTTTGATATCGCTTCTAACCTCTGATCATATTCAGAGACTTTTCAAAGATTTTTATTAGAAAATCTTTAAAAGATCTTTATTACACTCGTTTGAAAGATCTTCGAGTTCTGCTCTGTCTCGCCAAAGCATGGACTCAACAAAGAGCTGATAAAGGAGGATATTGGAGGCTGGAGACTTCTAGAAAAAAGTCCCTTGCAAAATATACCATCCAGTTTGGCTTAAAGAGATATAGATATGGCGATCCAGCAATGAACGGTTCGAGATGCTAATACAGTGACTTCGTCTTAGTAAAAACAAGTGAGTAAGTGCAAGAGTTCGTCTGTAAAAACTTCTATAAGCCTGACCCATGTAACACAAATCTTAAAGTTATACCATGTAACACAAATCTTAAAGTTTTTTGGCCCGAATTCATATATTATTTGTATAGGCTACGCCCCAAAAAGTGGACATGGGCTTAAAATTAAAATTAATTTTAATTTCGTTAGAATCATGAAAATTCCTCCGATAACAGCGAAAATCATTTCAGAAAAAACCGTTTTTTCCTAAAAACGCCCCTTAAAAGTAGGCCGAGCTCAAAACTTTTTATGGAGCAAACTAAGTAAATAGTAGCATCTTTAATATTTGTCATATAATTTTTATTCGATTTGGAGTGAACTTTCCGTAAAGTCAGGTTTTGAAGGATCTATAACATGTTAAATGCGGGCATGGTCGAGTTTGTAGGCGGTCCAATTTTTGCCTTGTTAAAAGTCTTGGCCAATATTGGTCAGTACCGAAATCTGAGTTCATAAGCCTGGGCTAACTTGACCAAAGGGCATTTTGAAAGAAAATGTGAAATAAAGATTGTCTCAGATTGAAGCCAGTAGTGGGCGTGGTTGTCCACGAATTGAGCCAATTTTAACACTTTGTCTGTGCAACAGAAGAACCAAGCCGTGTATCACGTTTCAGCTCTCTAGCTTGATTTTGAAAACCTAAAACCTTCACACATACAGACGGACCGTTGGACGGACGGACATGGCTTAATCGATTCACCTGCCGGTCTCGATCATTCACTGTGTTACAAATTATGCATTAAAATCATTATACCCTAAGTCGGACATAAAGATTAAACACGGCCTCGACTATGGTACAATTGGACGAATGAGCAACAACAGTCTTCCAATTTTACGAGTCCTGAGAAATTAAATATCTGATGTAGATGCATATCTTATGTTGATGCAATTGGGAACCCCAAAATGGGAGTAATTAGTGTTTAAGAGAGCTAAATGGAGACGCAAGTCAGTTTACGGGATGCCCAGGTTCAATCTGTATACTGTAGCGCCTATGAATTAAGGTCACGGGTCAAGGTTATAGACTTCATTTGCTTCGAACAAGCGTTTCATATGGTTCAATATGAAGCTTGGAATTTACATGAATAACAAATGAGTTTTAAAGCCGCAAGTTATTTACGTGCAAATACATTCTCATAAAATATGCTCTGGTTTTAGGAATCCTAAAATAAATCTTTGTTTGTTGTTGCATTGATGATATAAGAGCTCCCCATAGACAAAAACTTCCCAGCTGGAGGGATAAAAGTCACACCGCACAAAATAACTTTACTCATCCCAAGACAGACTTCTCTCGGCAATCACATTCTCCAAATTGCAAATCAGAAGCTTATTTAAGGTCCATTTCGCAACCACCGCACCTCAGTTCTAGTCCTTTTCTATGCGCAATAATATATCAGGAAACAAAATACAAAAAAGAAAGAAATCAATAAAATGCAAAATATCTACAGAAAACAAAGTTTATGAGTTTTCTTCTGCCCTATTTCGCAGATCCCAACATACCACATCCGGCATTTTCATACCGTATTCCACATGATTGAACCATTTCTTGGCTACATCCTTGATTAAAAATTTAGATTGTAGCTATATAGCTGGGGAGCAGCCAGCGCAGCCACATTCTGTAACATCTCATCAAACCAGCAGATGAAGGTGCCACTGAAGCATAAACTGGCACAGTACAGAATCACCATATACACACATGTGCGGTGGTTCCTATATGTATGATGCGAACTCCACCTTTCCATCAAGGATTCACTGTCTGCAGGTTATCCGACAGAGTCATCCGAATGAAATGCTTTTGACTTTATGAATGACGTAGATAAGGGAGAATCCCCTACAAAGGCAAACTTCACCGACATCCGGGTTTTGTCAAAGCACTCATGAATCAAGGCAGTGTGATACACATATGGCACACACCTGGCATTAATTTCAATTCCCGATTCAGACTAATCAATGAGCAGGATCTTTTGAAAACCCCGGGGGTTCTAGACCAAAAACCAAACATCAAACGAATCTTCATGAAGCAATATAAATACTCACATCGTGTGTCGTGTGTCTGGAACCTCGCGATTGCTGGGCAATGCATCACTTGCCTCTTGATTGAAACGATTTCGTATGTAGGGATCTTCGCCAGCCCTTAAGGCACCGCCACGAATGTAACCGACTTCGTCAAAGTACTCCCAGTCGTTGCCACCACCACCGCCACCACCTCCTGAGGGTGAGGTCTCCTCTGGCATCAGTCCATTCAACCCCAGACCACCGACTCTGGGGGGCACGTGCTCTGCCCCACCTGCGGAGCCACCACCACCGGATGCGATGGCATTTTGCTGGCGGTGAAATATGTGCTGTTGTTGTGGCTTATCGGCCCCGTAATTACGTTGCTGTGGTGGCGGTGTAGCCGAGGGTAATGTCTCGTCCATATACTGGAGTGCTGTAACGACTTCGCGTAGCCGCAGAGCTCTGTTCTCCACCTGAAAAAAGGACGAAAAAAAGATGAAACAATCAAGATGAATGTATTTGGGGAGCTTTACTTTAGAGGATTAAGTGGATGAAATTAGAATTAGATCCCTGGGCGCTTTTCTGAAGAGAGGTTGATGAAGGCAAACATTTCAGTCACTCAAGATCAACGCGCAGACAAATGATGCGAAGCTTTATTCACTATGCACCCACCTCAGCGGCGGGTGTTTACTTTTAATTTGGTGGTTTCGGGTCCCGGCGGATGGATGCTGTAGCAGTTTTGAAAGATTGGGATTTTATGCAACGTGGTTTTGGCTGTTGCATCTCCTCACTGCCATAAAATTAAGGTGGATTATTTTGAGAAGGAAAAAGAAGAAATTGATATTTCCTTTCTCAATTTGAGTGGTATTTAGTCCTAATTTGCGTAAATATTAGTGAAGGAAGAAAAAATAATTTCTAAAAAGCTAATTTCCCTCCAATAAGTAGGTAAACAATATAAATTGACCGACTGAGTTTTAACTAGTAGAACCATTCAAAACAAAATAAACGAAACACCTTATTGACCGACAACGAATTAAATAAAAACACGAAACAAATAAACAAAAACAACGTTTAATATTTTTTTTCGTTTTTTATTAAAGAGATGAATGCATTTCAAACCAACTACGGTTCATCTTCAGCAACACTAATTTGACATAGTAAATAAAAGATTTAAAAGCTCATACAAAGAAAGAAAACAAAGAAAGGGAAACGAAAAAATTACTTTAACACAAGAATGATGAGTGAAAGGAACAATTAAAGAATGTCATACAAAGGAGAGATAATATTTCCGCTATCGCTGTTCATGTTGTTGTTGCTCTTGTGGATGTACAGGCTCTCGTACGCATCTAGTCTCAGCTGGTTGGTGACGTGCTTGAGCAGCTTAACGTTAGCAAAATCAATATCAAAATGTTGGTGGGTGAGGACGTGTGAGGCGACAGATGATTTTTCGGCACGGTTATACTTTATGTGCTGCGAGTGCTCGCTGATACGAACACCGATGCTGCGTTTTGTTTGGCCGATGTAGACAGCTTCACAGTTACCACACTTTATTTCGTATATGCCAGATTTGTCATAGGTCGTTGACGCGTCCTTAGTTGTACCCAGCAGATTTTTAATTTTGCTATTGCTGGAGTACACGCATTCAATGTTGTTGTTCCTTAGCTTTGTGTGCAGTTTGTTCGTAATAGATGGGAAGTAAGTCATCGAAGCTCTTTCGTAGTTGTTGTTATTTTGTAAGCGTCTGTTTTGTTGAAATAAAGTTGTCAAGTTTGATTTTTTAATTTTCTTGGTGTGTTTTGCTATAAGTTTGTCTAAAACAGATGTATTATACCCGTTAGTCGTGGCTATTTCTTTTAAAATATTATATTCGTTTGAATAATTAGTTATTGTAAGGGGAAGTTTACAAAGGCGGTGAACCATGGAATGGAAGGCAGCAAGTTTATGTTGTGTTGGGCAAAATGAATCGTTGGTGATGTATCGGTTCGTTGATGTTGGCTTCCGATGTATAGCGAACTCAAGTCGTCTGTGTTTCCTGCATACCATCAGGTCTAAGAAAGCTAGTTTTTTATTTTCTTCAGGTTCAAAGGTGAAGTTTATGCTTTCATACTGGGAATTCAACGTTGCTAATACATCATCTACTTCTGTCTTTTTGATGATGGCAAAGATGTCGTCTACGTAGCGTAGCCAGATCCTTGGGAGTAAGCTGTTTCTTCTTAAGGTTATTTCAAAAGATGCCATAAACACTTCAGCAATGAATGGAGATAGAGGGTTTCCCATGCTGGTACCTTTTGTGATTTTGTAAAAGCCGTTCCGAAACTGGAAGAAGTTGTGCGACATACATGTTTTGGCTGTTTCTAAATAAAGCAACTTTTTCTGTTCACTTATTTCGAAATTGTCTAAGTGCGTTTTGAAAGCATTGATCGCGTCAGGAATGGGGATACTGGGGAACAACGATTCCACGTCGAAGGAGATCATGATTTCGTCATCGTCGATGTAAATGTCTTTTGTTTTTTCAACGAAATCGAACGAGTTTTTTACAGAGAGGCTTTCAATGGGGAATTTTTTAACTTCATTTACTAACCACCTAGCTATTTTAACCGACGGTGAACTTAGGTTAGATACGATAGGGCGCATTTTGTTGCCTGGCTTATGCACTTTGGGTAAAGCGTAAAGCTTCGGTACATCGGGGTTTGAAACATTTAATTTCCATTTAGGAATGTCAAAAACAGTATTTATTTTTTTAATTAACAATTTTGATTCTCTGATCATGCTTGGTAAGGGTGTTTTATTGAGAATCTTGCAATTACTGGTGGTGATAGAGACTTTCACTCTTTCATCATAATCTTTTTTGTTCATTATTACCACTTTGTTCCCTTTATCAGCCTTGAGAAAATAAACGTCTTTTTGCTTTAGTTCGCGAATGGTGGAATGTATTTCTTTTGATTCACGATCACATTTGTAATTTAATTTTGCATTTCTAATGATACGTTTTGCAATTTCGCGGACATTTTGTTTGGTTTGAGGTTGTTTAAACTTCAGACAAGTCTCAAGGTCAACTATTGATTCTATTATGGGGGCACTAAGTGGTTTAGGGGTGAAATTTAGACCTTTGTTTAATAGCTCAAGTTGATTTTGTGTAAAGGTTTCGTTGGATAGATTTACGATAAAATCTGGGACTAATTTTGGTTTTTTAGGTGTATCTTTTTGTGTAAATTTTGACTGTTCCTGTTTTAAATTTTTAAGCTTTCGGTTTTGGCCTTCGACGTGGAATCGTTGTTCCCCAGTATCCCCATTCCTGACGCGATCAATGCTTTCAAAACGCACTTAGACAATTTCGAAATAAGTGAACAGAAAAAGTTGCTTTATTTAGAAACAGCCAAAACATGTATGTCGCACAACTTCTTCCAGTTTCGGAACGGCTTTTACAAAATCACAAAAGGTACCAGCATGGGAAACCCTCTATCTCCATTCATTGCTGAAGTGTTTATGGCATCTTTTGAAATAACCTTAAGAAGAAACAGCTTACTCCCAAGGATCTGGCTACGCTACGTAGACGACATCTTTGCCATCATCAAAAAGACAGAAGTAGATGATGTATTAGCAACGTTGAATTCCCAGTATGAAAGCATAAACTTCACCTTTGAACCTGAAGAAAATAAAAAACTAGCTTTCTTAGACCTGATGGTATGCAGGAAACACAGACGACTTGAGTTCGCTATACATCGGAAGCCAACATCAACGAACCGATACATCACCAACGATTCATTTTGCCCAACACAACATAAACTTGCTGCCTTCCATTCCATGGTTCACCGCCTTTGTAAACTTCCCCTTACAATAACTAATTATTCAAACGAATATAATATTTTAAAAGAAATAGCCACGACTAACGGGTATAATACATCTGTTTTAGACAAACTTATAGCAAAACACACCAAGAAAATTAAAAAATCAAACTTGACAACTTTATTTCAACAAAACAGACGCTTACAAAATAACAACAACTACGAAAGAGCTTCGATGACTTACTTCCCATCTATTACGAACAAACTGCACACAAAGCTAAGGAACAACAACATTGAATGCGTGTACTCCAGCAATAGCAAAATTAAAAATCTGCTGGGTACAACTAAGGACGCGTCAACGACCTATGACAAATCTGGCATATACGAAATAAAGTGTGGTAACTGTGAAGCTGTCTACATCGGCCAAACAAAACGCAGCATCGGTGTTCGTATCAGCGAGCACTCGCAGCACATAAAGTATAACCGTGCCGAAAAATCATCTGTCGCCTCACACGTCCTCACCCACCAACATTTTGATATTGATTTTGCTAACGTTAAGCTGCTCAAGCACGTCACCAACCAGCTGAGACTAGATGCGTACGAGAGCCTGTACATCCACAAGAGCAACAACAACATGAACAGCGATAGCGGAAATATTATCTCTCCTTTGTATGACATTCTTTAATTGTTCCTTTCACTCATCATTCTTGTGTTAAAGTAATTTTTTCGTTTCCCTTTCTTTGTTTTCTTTCTTTGTATGAGCTTTTAAATCTTTTATTTACTATGTCAAATTAGTGTTGCTGAAGATGAACCGTAGTTGGTTTGAAATGCATTCATCTCTTTAATAAAAAAGGAAAAAAAATATTAAACGTTGTTTTTGTTTATTTGTTTCGTGTTTTTATTTAATTCGTTGTCGGTCAATAAGGTGTTTCGTTTATTTTGTTTTGAATTTAACG
Organism: Neoascia interrupta; assembly: GCA_947623515.1. Classification (NCBI taxonomy): domain Eukaryota; kingdom Metazoa; phylum Arthropoda; class Insecta; order Diptera; family Syrphidae; genus Neoascia; species Neoascia interrupta. Next base: position 199,434,839 of record OX392462.1, read on the forward strand.
CGACCGCAAGAAATTGTTCAGTTTTCCGACCTGTTTGAAGTTTCATCGTTTACTTGTCGTGAAAGACCTTATTTTAGTAGAACCATAATTTAAAATGTACCATTGGTGTCAGAAGTGTAATAAACGTGAGGAAAACATTAAAAACTTGGAAGAGAGCCTTAGTCGACTCTCGAGTTGACTTCTGAAGCTATCAGCATCAGCAAAGGTGTGAGCGCTGCAAGGGATTCAACCCCAATGTTTATGTCAGAAGTGGGACTAACGTAGGGAATATCTTTAAAACTTTGAAGATGGGCATATACGACTGTCAAAGGCACATCTAAAACTGTTTTCAGTATGCGCTGTCGAAATTAAATTGAGTCACAATGTTACGTTGCTGCCAGAAGGATGATAAAAGTAGGTACAACCTAAAAAAATTCAGAGAAAGGCTTAGACGACTATCGAAAGCACATCTGAAGTTGTTTTCAGAGGTTTGTGTTCTGTTAAGATTCAGCCACAATGTTACATTGGTGTCATAAGTGCGAGAAAGGCAGGAAACTTCTGAAAAACTTTGAAGATGGTCAAAAACAACTGTCCAAGGCATATCTTAAGCTGTTTTCAGTAGATTGTGAGCGCTGTTAAGATTAAGTTAAGTAACAATGTTACGTTGCTGTCAGAAGTGCGATTAAAGTAGGTTAAACCTAAGAAACTTGAGGCAAAGGCTTAGAAATCTATAGAGAGCATATTTGGAGCTGTTTTCAGAGGTTTGTGCGCTGTCAAGATTCAGCCATAATGTAACATTTGTGTCAGAAGAGGGATAAACGTAAAGAAAACCTTCAGAATAACCTCGGAGAAAAGGTTTTGATGTCTCTTGAAGGCACATCTGAAGCTAGTTTCTGACATACATTGTTAAGATTCAGCCACAATGTAACATTGGTGTCAGAAGTAGGATCAACGTTCGTAACATCTTAAAAACTTAGAGGAGAGGCTTGGACGCATCTTGAGGGCACATATGTAGCTGCTTTCAGGAAAGGGTGCGTTGTAAAGATCATGCCATAATGTTACATTGGTGTCAGAAGTGGGATTTTCGTACGGAAAATCTTAGAAACTTTAAGAAGATGCGTGACCGATTTTTAATGGAAGTTCTTAAGCTAAATATCAAGAGTTTTGCGATATTTACTTAAAGATGATTCAATGATAATAGCATTGGTGTAAGAAGTTGGATAAATTGTTGCTGAATATCGAAATAACTTAAGTAGAGTTGGTTTAAGTACTCCAAAAATAACACCAGAACTTAAATTTATTTATTTATTTATTTAGCACGGAAATAAGATAAGTGGGTGCGATAATTTGTCAGATATAGCAAGGACTGATCCAGAAAAGCTCGAAGCTATCAGCGATTGTCCAGTTTCATAAGTCTCAAAGCACAGAAGATTCGTTTGAATTTTCGGAAAATTGAAGTTCTGAGGGAGAAAATGAAAAATGAAGGGGAAGTGGCCATGAAAGTAAAATAAGACTCTGAAGAGATTTCATTTATCCCCTTTATAAACGTTCCCTACCTACGGAAAGAGGGTCATGTAAACATATATACTAGTTCAAAGCTGTTTTATTCAAGACATCTGCTAGGAGAGAGCAAGTGGATGCATACTTTAAAGAGACAAAGCGTTACTGCTGATTCTGCAAACCTAAGATTAGCACGCATTGAAAACTGATATTAAACCGACATGGAGGTGTCATAAGATAATTAATAATTAATTATCTAATAATTAATTATAATTATTTAATAATATTTGAAGTGCTACAAAAATCTCGATGCATTGGTGATGCCGTGACAAAGATAAGACAGCCACTGCAATGATAAATGCGTAAACAGCCACATTGACACATCAAAAAAGGTAATTACATTGACTCAATATATCTACATTTATTGGTGTTATAAAAATTCTTGTCGTAAATTGGTTTTTTGTCTGCGGAGTTAGAACTTTCAGGTTCTGAGTTGAAAAAAATAGCCTTAGAGTAACAACGGAATTAGACAAGAGTGCTGCAAGGGTCTTAAGGCACACAACGATCTTTCATTAGAACCGATTCACTTAAGAACCGTTTCAATTATTCAAGCAAGCCATGAATTTAGTCATTCAATATTTTCATTTGAATTTGCAAGTTAGACCTTCAGTTTGCATGTGTGCATTGCCTACAAAATTACTAGGGTCGAAGAAGCTTAGGAGGGCGACAGTTTAATGCTGTCTAGAAATATGCCCACGAAAGACAAACTGCGAAAAGTTAAGAAACCTTAGATTTATTTTCAGTGATAATCTTAACAAAATAAACGATTGTGAAGTCAGCAGCATATGAGGCAGACTGAAAAAAAATAAACATAATCTTGGCACAGCTCAGAAAGCAAAATCGAATTCAAGTTTGTAGCTACCCTAATCCTTAGGGCCAATAAGAGCGAGGAAGAAAATGCAAAGCATATAGGTACTAGTTTCATGCTTGTGGCGATCCCACAATAAAGCTCTCCACTTAAAAATCATGCTTCGTGAACACAGCCGCGGTTTAAGAACACTTCCTACTGCAAGCATGATCAACTGCAACAAAGACGGACGCACCTACTGCGAACATGACCAACTACTACAAAGATGGCTAACCCTCACTGCGAGCATGGCTTCGAGCTGTCACTTTGCCTTGACTCGTTCTCTTTTCTATTCCAACAGCGACGGCGACCAGATGTCTTGAAATCGAAACTAATATCAATTGCATTACATATAATTTAATAAAGTAATTTTAATATATATATCTCTAACTCGGTGTCTTCTTCTTCTTACGTTGGATCGTTACATCGGAACATCCAGTAACACCACATTGGTGACCCCGCTAAGAACAAAAAAAACCGGTTTCGTTTGTTTTATAAAAAAATCAAAGCATCGTCGCCGTCGCTAGCACACGCGGAACAAGTGCACACATTATATTGCACTCAGCTGTAGTACACCACCACTCTGCTCTTCATTCGCGGTCATCGCATTCTCGTGTGGCATATAGGTACAAGCGGATAGCATGACCGACAAACAAGAAGGCGCGCTACTACCCGAAAACAACTCACCTGCATCGGGTGCAGAGTCGACCACGCCACCACCATCACACATCTCGGGGCTCTCCATTGCGGCACGGCTACCACAATTTTGGCGCGATCGTCCGTCACTGTGGTTCGCGCAGGTGGAGGCTATTCTCGCTCCCTCCAGGCCTTCAGACGACATGAAGTACCAATACGTCATCGCCAACCTGGAGCGGCGGGACCTCGAGCAGGTTTCGGATATTCTTTTGTCGCCACCAGCGACGGAGAAATATAGTGCAGTTAAGGCAAGACTTATGCAAGTATACGAGGAGAGTGAGGAACTCCGGCTGCAACGGCTAGTCGAAGGTATCGAGCTAGGCGATGCACAGCCCCCACAGCTACTCCGGCGTATTAGAGATCTCTCAGGTTCGTCAGGCACGCCAGATGCAGTCCTTCAAGTTCTTTGGCTATCAAAATTGCCATCCCACGTGCGAGCTGTATTGTCCGCGGTCACTGGTGACCTAAACGCCCTCGCTCAGATCGCCGACAAGGTTTTTAGTCACTGCCATCCAACGGCTTCACTAGCAGCGATGCATCACCAAGCTTCAAGGTCAAAACAATCATCAACGTTTAGTGAGGATGTATTGCAAGCCATCCAACGCAGACTGGACGCGCTAGAAGGAGGTCGTAGACAACGCCATTTCTCCAGAAGTGAAAGTTCGAACGGCCGCTCACGTCCAGCCAGCCGTGACCGCCAACACCAGCTAAGAAACAACGGATGCTGCTGGTACCATCAACGCTACGGTGCTCAGGCTCGTAAATGCTCATCTCCATGTACATTTTCGCAGGGAAACGGCAACCAGCAACGTTAGTGGAGGCGTCTTCGGTTGCTGGCAGGTCTTATCGCCTCTTCATCTCCGATAAAAATACTGGCCACCCGTTTTTAATTGACAGCGGCGCTGCTATCTCGGTTTTGTCCGTCAAACAAACTTGCAATCTACAACAACAACCATACGTGCTGTATGCTGTGAACCGCACAAAAATAAACACATACGGTACAGTCACGTTAGAGCTAGATCTTGGGTTGCGCCGAACCTTTCGTTGGACATTTGTTCGCGCAGCAGTTCCGCAGTCTATTTTAGGAGCAGACTTTCTCCAGCATTTCCGCCTGTTGTTGGACATCCACGGCCGCCGCCTCATCGATCAAATCACGAACCTTGGCACACCGGCTGCGCTCATCTCCACAGACTATACCGTGTGAGATTCTATTGACCACACTCATACGTACGCGGAGCTTCTCACACGCTACAGGGCGATTACGCTTCCATTCTCATCCGAGTGCGTACCTTCACACAATGTGCGCCATCATCTTGAAACCTCAGGACCACCACTTTCTTGCCGTGCGAGGCCAATTCCGCCAAAATTCTTCGCAATGGCCAAAGTCGAGTTTCAACGCATGCTGGACATGGGTATTTGTAGACCTTCACGTAGCCCATGGGCCAGCCCGCTCCACATCGTGGTTAAGAAAAATGGAGACATTCGTCCATGTGGCGACTACCGCCGTCTCAACTCCGTCACGCTGCCGGACCGATACCCGCTGCCTCGCTTGACGGATTTCCAGCTCATCATGCCCGGCAAGACCATACTCAGCAGAATCGATCTCGCCCGAGCATACCACCAGATCCCAATGGCGCCGGAGGACATCCCAAAAACGGCTATAATTACGCCATTTGGGTTATTTGAGTTTACCCGCATGACGTTCGGCTTACGCAACGCAGCACAAACCCAACAACGTTTCATCAATTCCGTGTTCGGCGACTTGGATTATGCTTTCACGTACATTGACGATATGCTCATCGCATCATGCTCCCCAGAACAACATCAAAACCATCTCGAAGAAATTTTTCGTCGCCTTCAGTCCAACGGCATCACAATCAACATGGAAAAGTGTGAGTTTGGTAAAAATGCGCGAGTGTTCCTAGGTTACCATGTCGACGGTACCGGCATCCGCCCACCACACGACTCAATCAAGGCAATGTCGGAGTTTCCACAGCCAACGACAATCTGTGAACTTCGACGATTTCTGGGAGCACTAAATTTTTTTCGTCCGTGCTTATCGCATGCAGCTGCAGACCAAGCCCCACTTGCGCAGATGCTCCAGGGTACCACCAAGAAGGACCAATCGCCTCTCTCATGGTCTTCAATAGCCCAAGCCGCCTTCCAACGTTGCCGCAATGCGCTTGCGGAGGCAGCTTCACTTGGCCACCCCCGGCCGGATGCAGAACTTCGTCTCATGTGCGATGCATCAAACACTGCGGTGGGCGCAGTGCTGCTGCAGGAAGCTCAAGGCAAAGCAGAACCACTTGGATATTTTTCCAAAATCTTGTCGCCTGCACAGCAAAATTACAGCACATACGACAGGGAACTGCTGGCTATTAAGCTAGCGATCGAACACTTTCGCCGCTATGTTGAAGGTCGACCGTTTGCAGTCTACACAGACCACAAGCCGCTGACGTTTGCTTTCTGCAATCCACCGTCCCAAACAGAAACACCTCGTCGGCGACGCCATCTGGACTTCGTAGCTCAGTTCTCTACGGATATACGCTATGTCAAGGGCGAGGACAACGCTGCTGCGGACGCCTTGTCCCGGATTTCAGCAATCGCTAATCCCGCAGTTTTGGACTACGCCGCCATCGCAAAGGAGCAAGTTAGTGATGCAGAGCTGCAGAATCTAAGATCGGTGAGTCAGAAACTTACGTTTATTAACCTTGTTCTTCCTGAATCAAAAACAGCTGTCGCTTGCGAAACATCTAGCGGTCGCGCTCGTCCATACATTCCACTGGCTTTTAGGCGCAACGCCTATGAGTCTGTGCACAACCTCAGCCACCCCGGAATACGAGCATCACGAAGATCGGTGGCACTACGCTTTTTCTGGCCATCGATGAATTCTGACATTGGGAGGTGGGTTCGCGCCTGCCCTGCCTGTCAGAGAAGCAAAATTAACAAGCACACAAGCCCAACTCTTGGAACTTTTCCGGCCGCTGAAAGATTCGAACATGTCCACATCGACATCGTCGGTCCACTACCGAACTGCTCTGGCTTCGGGTACCTGGTGACGTGTATCGCCCGCGCAACACGATGGCCGGAAGCGATTCCTGTAGAAGACATCACCGCTACCACAGTCGCTGACGCATTTTTTAAGCAATGGGTTGCACGTTTTGGCTGTCCACTACGGCTGACCACCGAACAAGGGCGACAATTTGAGTCTGCCTTGTTTGAAAGATTTGCACAGCTCCTAGGATGCAAACGCATCCACACAACCGCCTACCACCCGCAGGCAAACGGGCTTGTAGAGCGGTGGCATCGAACATTGAAGACTGCCCTCATCACTCAGCTGCCCGAGAACTGGCTCCAGGCACTCCCATCCGTGCTACTTGGGTTGCGATCAATGATCAACGAGTCGAATACGTCACCCTCGCAACTGGCTTACGGCACGGAACTACGACTCCCAGGAGACTTTTTATCGGCACCCAGAAACATCCAGGAACCCATCGCTTTTCTTCAAGAGCTGAGGGAGGCTCTCCAACAAACATCGCCTACTGTCGCAATACGCCAGACAAAACCAATTTTCGTTCCCAAGGACCTCAACACCGTGTCACATGTGTATGTACGCACCGACAGCATCCAACGCCCCCTACAGCCAGCCTACACTGGACCATATCCAGTCCTGGATCGGCGCCCGCACGCATACAAACTGGCCATGCCGAGTAAGGAGGTCTACGTTTCCATTCAACGCTTGAAACCCGCCTACCAGCTTTTTGACGTCAAAGCATCTTCATTGCCAAAGTTGCCGGATCCACCGGCAAACAATCCAGCCCTAGACGCCGCAGTTGTTACCAAGCGTTCCGGACGGACCATCAGAGCTCCCGTACGCTTTACTCCTTAAGGGGGGAGTACTGTGGCGATCCCACAATAAAACTCTCCACTTAAAAATCATGCTTCGTGAACACAGCCGCGGTTTAAGAACACTTCCTACTGCAAGCATGATCAACTGCAACAAAGACGGACGCACCTACTGCGAACATGACCAACTACTACAAAGATGGCTAACCCTCACTGCGAGCATGGCTTCGAGCTGTCACTTTGCCTTGACTCGTTCTCTTTTCTATTCCAACAGCGACGGCGACCAGATGTCTTGAAATCGAAACTAATATCAATTGCATTACATATAATTTAATAAAGTAATTTTAATATATATATCTCTAACTCGGTGTCTTCTTCTTCTTACGTTGGATCGTTACATCGGAACATCCAGTAACACCACATACTTATAACCATGGATAACTTTATAAAGTGGTCTAGTATGGAACAATACAAGAAACTTGCTTATTTATGTGTTCACGTTCATTAAAAAATATATTTTTCGAGATCAAGAACAAATGCTATAAGACCTAAAACCTTTCGATAGGAAAACTAAAGACAAAAATTAAATTCTTGTATTTGGATCCTCTACAAAACTATTACGAGCAATTAAGTGTAAGAGGGGATCAATGTAACGTATATTAAGAATATGTTAACAAATAAAATAAAACGTTAGTGAAACGTATGTAATGGTAACACGGATTACTTCAAAAAATGGCCGAATTCATGAACAAATGCTACAAGGGGTATAAAATTTCCAGACGAAGATAGAGGACATATACGCAAGTCTTGTGTGTGGGTCGCTTATCACGGCCGAACAAGTCTAAGCGAGGGCTAATATAACGTTGACGTAGGCTCAAAAATTAGAGCAAATAGCCATGCTTGGCACAAGGAATCGGAGCTTGTATCCCCTCATTACGAAAAAGTTTTCAATCCTAGAAATACAATTTCTACAAACCAAAATCCTGCACCTTATCGTAAAGCATCTATTTTAAGTTTACTATATGAGAATTCTTTTGGAGCTTGTTGTCAGCTACTGTTCTAGCTAAATTTTCTATCAGACTCACCAGTGGCGTAGCGTGGGTTGGGGCCGCCCGGGGCAGACCCAATTTATGCCACCCGTAGTAAGTTTTTTACACACTAAAATAAACCTGTCTACGGTTTCAATCATAGTTTTACCTGTTTGTCACTAAACTTGGTAAAATTTCTCTTCAAAATGTAATTTAAAGTAACCTAAAATAAATAAATGTTTGCCACGCCCACTTTTGGGGACGTTTTTTAGTATACACCGAGTTTTTTATATAAAAATGCAATCAACTCGTGCAGAGGTATACCACATCTCATAAAAAAATTGAACAGAAAAAAACGATGTTATTGAAAAGGGGTTGATGCCAAGCTCCTTTTTAAAGGAAGGAGGCTCTTAACTGATAAATTCTAAATGCCATTAAAGTTAATAGAAACTAAAATCTAACAACCAAGATGACGAAAATCGGAGCTTGTCGGTGGTCAATTGGGATGAAGTATCCAACGATTCGCCAAAGCGGATTGCAGCCCTATTAGTTTTTTACAACAAATTTTCTTAATAATTTTCAGAAAACTTTATTATAAATTTTATTTTCCTCCTTTTCATCAGAGCACAATCTCTTACCAGTTAGAAAGTTTATGTTTAGGCTTACAATCTTTTCTTCGTTTGTTTATAACAATTGGTTACCTTTAACAAAATAACTTATTCGCACGAAGACGAAATTCAGTCTAAAGCAGCGATTAAAACGAGCCTGATCGATAATAAACGAACACACAAAAATATTTTTTTTAATGTTCGTATTCGTTGGATTTTTCTGTATACTCGCTTTGTGTGTGGCAAAAGTAGAAGCCGCTTGCAAGCCTTTCATGCCAATGTTTTGAGAACTCGGAAGTAACTCGCTCTTGTGTACCTACACGTCGAAAAAGGATCGAATCACACACATAAAAGTATTCAAATGCAAAAAAGTATTCAAATTGCAAAAAGAACCGCGGTTAAAAAAATCGATTTTTTCAATAAGTATACAACTTTTGTTCGAAGTTTGAACATATTGGTAAGATCGTAGTGATCGTTTTGTTTTTCCCTGGAAAAATTGAGATCCGTTTGTTTCCATTGAAAAACTCGTTACGATCGTTTGCGGGTACACCCACTCTGTTCGATCATATTCGTATTTTCAATCGGGTATTCGATTATGACGAACATTTTTCCGTTCGTTTTAATCTCTGGAGCCAGCTATACAATAAAAAGCTAACTCTTACATACTCATTCACTACACACAACTTCTAGGGCGCAAAGAGATAAAGTGTATTGTCGAATGCAGATTTTGTGTACTGTACTTCTTACGCAAGACAAGGAATGTCTCATTAATTAGGTACTGTGAAGCAGTGCTAATGCTGATAAACTTTGTAAATAAATTCATTCGACTTAAAAGGAATCCGTTTTGTAAATTTTATATATAGATATTTAAAAAAAATACCGCTCCAAAAAAAGCCGCCCTTACCAACTGCCGCCCGGGGCCTGTGCCCCCATTGCGCCCCCCTCGCTACGCCACTGAGACTCACATACCGTGAGATTCCCATGATCAGAAGTCAAACTCTTTTTTTAAGCAAAACAAAAATACAATTTGTTTGGTAAATACCAAAGTACTTATCAATACAATTTCAAAACTTCACTTGAAAATCTCAATAATCTCAATGAGGTAGGTACCATTTGGACTTTATAATTGCAGATAATACCATTTGACATACAAGTGCTAAACAGTATCTCTAACTTTTGCCTTGAATTGAAGCCGGCAATTAGACTGTTAAAAGTTTACTCAACCCTATAATATCTGACGTTTTCCAATTAGCCAAACAGTTAGATACCATTACCAGTAACCATTTACGTCTGCATTCATTGCCGTTCAACTTTCAGTTTCGAAATCTTCTTTTCAACTGCGATGCCGACGTCGACGACGACCGATGCGACGCGACGGAGACGTATGGAACGGATATAAAGTTCAAGTAATCGAGCGAGTTGCGTGGGCTGCTCCAGCAGTAGTATCTAACGATACAAGCACATCCGATGAGTACAGAAGAAGCATCTGCTGCGGGAGCGAGTTCATGGAGTTTGACCATAAACCACTTCAAGCACGTGTCCGTGGGATTTACTGTCAGTTTAGTTTTATGGTTACACCAGAATATATGATGTAACATGGGAGTTGGCAAAGTTTATTTTGGTTTTTTCTTGTTTGCTTTTGTAGGTTAATAAGTCACAGATTCTAGAAAAGTAATGTGGAAGAGGGTTTGTGTAATGGTGGTCTTGTGTACTTTTTGAATATGTACGAGCTGAGGAAAAATTTTGTTATTTATTGCGGACTTATAGTGCCTGAAGGGTAGGGTATCGTCTATTTCTGGATACAGTAATCTAGAATTTATTCATCACGAATTATTTGCTCGTAATGTGGAACTTAGCAAAGGGCCAATGAAATATGAATCTAGAAAAAGAGGTCAAGAAAAGTACAAATACATGGTAGGACATACACGATATGAAAAACAACCACATTGAAATAAATTTCAGACATTGCCAAAAGCCCTGTGCCAGATTGCGTCATTTAATAAAGTGTATCTGCAGCTTTTATTCTAGTTTTTTTTTTCAATTAAGAAAATGAAAACGCTTAACGACTTTAAGCCCAGGTGACTGAAAACTAATACTAACAATTTCTGTCTTATCAGTGGATGGAGAATGGCTCTTTTGCTTTTTAAAGGCAGACAGATCCTTTTAAATATTTGTTTATTTAATTTTTTTTTTTAAATTTTTTGTCCACAATTATATAGATTCCTTGGGCGAAAGCTTCGGTAAGCACTAGAACAATTCTGTCGTACACAATTCAACGGTCCAAATATCCGGCCTTAGTCCTAAAGATGTGGTCGACAACAAGTGAAAAAGCCACTGTGAAAGCTTTTTCATTTATTCTACTCTTTTGGCATTTAACCGAGTAAGTGAAGACATCGTTGTATAATATCCAGCCCGGTCCTGTCTCATTTACAAGGAAATACTGAGATTCAGTCAATTTCCTCATGACCGAGCAATAAAGGAGTAATAATCGACTTAACGACTTTTAAATGGCTTCCGTAGTACAAGGCCCCACAGGCATTTAATGACTTTTGTCATCAAAAAGTTGAATCACTTCTTGTCGTTAATTAATTAATCGGTTTCGGGGTGAAAACAGGACTAGGAGTATTGTCTGTCTGTCCATCTGTCAGTAGGTTTTAGGCCCTGAATTTTGAGCTAGGAACTTGAAAATTGATATCTGTTCTTTTCAGATTCCGAAGCAGTACAAGTCTAAATATTTTTGAACTAAACTTTGGCGTACCTATTGTATCCTTGTATAAGTGTGTCGCAAATGGCCTTTCAAAAATAAGCAAAAAAAAAACGTCTACGTGGGCGGGGTAACATTTCTTTTGTAGTCTTACAAAAAGCATTTATTCAATATTTTCATTTGAAATTAAGAAAAACTTGTGTAATGAAATGTTCAGATATGTACGAATACTATTAACTTAAAAGACATTTCACCACGCTCACTTTTGGGGGCGTTTTTAAGTGAAAACCGAATTGTGAACCAAAAGAATTTTCCAACAATTAATTGAACATTATTGAAAAGGAGTTGATGCCAAATCACTGGAATGCATTAGAAGTGATAGAATGGAGTGTGCGATCGATGAAGACGGAGGCCCCGTAGACCGCTTGTCTGGTTTACGCTAGGCACTCTACGATCAATGCCATTGGCGACGTCGTAAATAGGTACGGCGAAAAAGGCTATAGAAGGAAACCGATGGATGGGTGGGAGTAAGCAGTACGGTGCTACAGCCACACTGGAGTTGTCAAACGTTTCAAAACGCTGGAAAGCAGCGCAAACTGGAATAAAATTCGTCGTGCACTTACCGCCAAGAGAGTGCGGGACTACTTAAGAACCAGAATGCTGCACTACGACACCGACGGCGAAGGGATGAAGCAATATAACGTCCTCTAAGGTTCCGTACTAGGGCCTCTTCTGTGGAATCTTATGTTAGACGAGGTATTGAAACTCCGGATACCCAGGTCCGCGAAAATATTTGGCTTTAATGACAACACAGCGATCGTTGTAGTGGCCAAATTTCTTGAAGAGTATCGGTATGGTACACAAGGAAACCTGGCGGTCTTCAGACGGTCGAACCGCCAACCAAATAGACCATGCGCTCATCGATGCAAGGCACACATCTAATATCTTAAATGTGCACACTTTCCGAGGGGCAAACGTTGACTCTGACCATTTTCTTGTCGTGGCTGCTAGATTCAGAGCTCGACTTTCCAACGAGAAGAAGCTACGAGCTGCCAAGAAAAAGAAGCTCAATGTTAGTCGCCTCAGCACACCTGGAGTAGCTGGAGCCGACAGAAAGCGCTTGTGTGAGAGACTCCCCGCTTTGCATTCACTCTCCCCAGACTACGTCAACAACCAGTGGAGGCAGTACCGCGACACCACTAGAAGCATGGCTGAGTCAACTTAAGGTTTTCAGCCAGCCCTAAAAAAGAGTCCTTGGTGTGATGATGATTACGTGAAAAGGAAAAAAGTGACAAAAGATGCATATGCGAAGACGTTGCAGGGGAAATAAAGAGCAGCGTATGAGGAGTATCTAGCCAAGAGGAAGGAGGAGAAAAGGTCACTGCGTAGAAAGAAGAGGGCCTACGCAATCTCCCAGCTTAAGGAGACCGAAGAGTCTAGCGATCGAAACAAGACCAGAAAGTTCTATAAAACGGCAAAGCAGCTGGCTGCTGGCTTTAGAATTGAAACGCAGGCTCTTTGAAATAGCGAAGGAAGCCTAGTCACCGAAGCACAGGGAATAGTTGAAGTGTTTAAGCAGCATATCCAGCAGCTGCTTAATGGGCATCATACGCGAGAGGTACAATAGACAGAAAAAACTGTAGCAGAAGAGAACGAGAGCCCAGTCGACCACTGCCAGTTCTGCTTTATGGCGCCAAGTGCTGGACGATAAGCAGGAAAGGTGAAATTATACTTGGCTCTTTCGAGAGAAAAATTCTGCGGCGAATTTTCGGTCCTGCGTGCGAGCTGCGTGCGAGGAGGGCGAATGGAGAAGAAGATATAACCGCGAACTCTATGTGCTGTACCAAGATGTGGATGTAGCTTAAAAAGCCAAAACACGAAGACTACATTGGCTCGGTCACATCGAGCGAATGGACAACAACGCTCCAGCCAAGAAAGTCTTCCAAGCGCCCAGGCTCGAGACGACCAGGAAGACCGAACCTCCGTTTTAAGGGCCAAGCCATCGCGCATGCCAGAGCGCTTGGTCTGGACAATTGGAAGCAGCGTGCCCAGAATCGCAGAGGACGGAAGGCTACTGTGAACCAGGTAGAGATCCTCCATGGGTCGGGAGCCCTATAAGCAAGTAACAAGACAGGCTAGTAAACATGGATCTATGGCTAGCAGAGGTTAAGACGGGGGTATGGTACTTAATCAGCAGAAGAGTAATGGAAATGACAAGAGTGACCGTGGGCGACCATGTTATAAGCTTCTTAAGCAGAGCTGAAGTACCAAGGCGTCACAATAGATGTGAGGTTAACTTTTAAGCAACATCTGCAACATGCAGCGAAGAAGACGGCAAGAATAACAGCTGCCCTGGCAAGGATCATTATAAATATAAGAACAGAAGAAGCAAGAAGCTACTGTTGGAAAGAGTTTGGACGTCAACGATACACTACGGCTTCCGAATATGTACGCCACTGCAATGAAGAAGCAGTCATACAGTCGAGAAATAAAATGGTCTACAGGAACAACCAACAGGATCAAGTGTGCAGCGCCTTTCGAGCAACCTCATATGATGTCGCATGCATAGTGGCTGGAATGATGCAAATAAACCTGCTCTTAAAAAGAAGCTGGAAGAAAACATAGTGTTGACAGAAATTTATCAACATCAACGATCCGGAAAAATAAAGAAAAATAAAGAAGTCTCTCGAAGACAACCCTAGAAGAATAGCAGGATAAATGCGGAACTTTTCCGACAAAGCTAGATGGACGCAGAGATTAATCGCAAATAAAGACTTTTGAACTCTTAGACTCTCAAGCACGAACTATATAGGGAGCTGAACTTCCACCTAACGCTGATGCTCACTGGCTGTGTTAGAGCTTACCTTCACAGATTCCGGCATGAAAACAGCCCTTGCTGTCCAACATGCACAGAGGAATTGAGAATCAGCCTACGTAACCAGCTGCCAAACAGATTTGGTGAATACTTAGCCCCAGAGAACATTATCAGACATTATGTTGAGCATGCAGGAAACTTGGGCAGCAATTAGAGAAATAGTGACTTTACTACCATCATAAAAGAGCAACGAAGACAGGAACGACAAAAGATTTGCAGTGCAGATTGCAGCCAACCTGAATGGGCCGAATAGGCTGGTAGGGCTGAAGTTCTCCCTTGCAATGAAATGCTGGAAGAAACGGCCGGTGGCGGTGCCGCGAATATGAGGAGCTTTGTTTCGTATGGGCTCAGTTTTGTCTTTGAAAGATTCCCACCTCCCTGCGCAAAAAAGGCCTTATTGGGTGTCTGTTTGTTGACCTTCTTAACACATAAAAAGATTCTGTCAGTAGAAAGAGGTTGTACTAAAATCCAAGGAGGTCATTCAGATCTTCTTTGATTAAAAGTTCCTGCTTATAAGGCCCATATCACTGCTGTGGGATCTTAGCCTTATGCCACCTAAGACAAGGCAAGTGTGTCAGACATGACAGGTGATGAACAGATTCAATTTCTCTAACGCTCCTGCAGCTTCTGAAATGAGTTTTATCGCCTAGCTTCTTCCTGTGTTAGTGTCCCGTAAGGACTCCCATAAAAACTCAAAAGTAGGCTGAGGAACCTTAAAAGTAACCTGAGATGATTTAGATTCCTCAAGTTACTTTTCTCTTTCTTGCTTACTTCTTTTGCATATAGTTGCCGGGAATATGATCAGGGTTGGCAAATCTGAAACCCTGATCAGAGATATATCCCACCTAGCGTCGTTCGCATTAGGAGTTCCATGATATTGTTTTGCTGAGTTATGGTGATTTAAAGGCTTTTATCACAGCTTAGCCAGATAAAATTTGGAGTTGCTGTGTATACTGTAAACTAAAGGCCAGACCAACAACTTCTCGAAGAGCAACGACTACTGCTTGAAATACACTACAGCGACAACAACTTTTTGATTCATCTGTGCCTAATTTCATTAGGTACAAATTAACTAACCTTTAGTAATTTCTTCGAAACTTCGGCCTCCTGTTTGACTTTAAACTTAAAAGTCTAAGAAGGGGACAACTTAATAAATTAAGGCAGTATTGAAAAGTGTAAAATTACAATATTTTCATTTTTCAATATTAAATTTAATTTTGTATGGCTTTGCCTCAATATAAGCAACGATACGTTCGGTTAGCTTTTTGATTAAAACAGTGTTGTTGCCGTTTGTCAATCTATAGCATCACCCATGTCATCACGAGTTATTTGCCGGGAATACATAAGCCTGAGTGCTGCTGTTTCCAGCAACAACTTTCTGAATTTATAAGCTGGAAGAAGGTGATAAGTTGAAGGAGTTGACCTAATGACTATATTTTTTCAAACTTTTCTTCATTATAACAAAAAAATCCTGGTTTTCTAGTCTAGTGTCGTCTTTCACGTTATCATTTCGTTGATAAGAATGGGTCTAACGATATAACCTAATCGAAGCCCTTCTGCCTTGATTGAGCAAGTTCCGTACATTAAACAGTCAGCCTGTAAAACTATAAGACCAGTATTCCCATTCACTATTTTCAGATAAATTCTTACACATATGGAATTTCTTAACATTAAAAGCCTAATAAACAGGAGACAAATTACTTCCCTAATGGTTATTGATTCCAAACGTAAACTGGACGTATTTACAAATGACAAAAGTTTGGAATCTCTTCAAAGTAAAAGTATTTGCCATCAACATCGTAATAATACACCGAAAACGACCGAGTGATAGTGGCCAACATAATTTAACCAGTTACGACCCATTTACTTGGCCTCGGTTGGATGTGAATCTCATTAAAGACCCCTACTTACACACATTTTTGTCTAATTAATTTCATAACCTTTCTGTCTGTTTGTTGCCCAAATATATCCTCCCCCCCCCAAAAAAAAAAACTTAGTTAAACATGACTTCGACTAATGCCTTTTTTTCCATTTTCGGTTCTTCTCGAAACTTTTCCTCTTCTTAATGTTTGTGGGAGTGTAGGTATATATACACAAGAGGGCTCCTCACCATGAGATTGAATGTTGACACAAACGGCTAATTGGACTATATAGACACGCACAAAGTGTAGAACTCTAAGGACTTGGTCTAAGGACTTTCTGTCTAATTGTGTACTCTAATGTCTTGCGCTGCTGTTTTGCTGTATAATCTTTGCTGTCAAGACGAATAAAAAAGATATATCCAAATTAAATATATAGGTGCGATGGCCGTGGACACATTTAAGTCAAAGTCCCATTAATGAGTGCTGTGCATTCAGTTTGTGTCGAATCTAATTAAATCAAAGTTGAGCCCAACAGATGAAATTGGCTTTCAGGACGACAAAACTTTGGCCTTATTTCACAGACTGACTTTAAGTGTCAAATGTCGAGACCCTCTTATTAATGAGATGTCAATATTGCCTACTTGAATTCAAGCGAAAAACAGATGGTCCTTAGTCTAGACTCCTGGAAGTTCACCCTCATAAGTTTGACTAAAAGTTGAATGCTGGGTTCTAAAATTTTACGAGAAATATGGGTCATCATATCTGTTAGGTATTTCATGAGTCTCTTAAAAGTATGTGAACGGACGCCATAAAAATTACAAAACAAAGTCATCATCATTCCTTAATCGCATCTCAAGCTCAAAGAAGTTTTTTAATGGTCGACCCATCTCTACGTATAAGATCTCCAAATGTCTCTTTCGGCCATAGCACGCCACCAAACTGAAACGATTTAAAAACACATTTTCCCCCTCCTTAATGATGATTCACTCCATCAACTTATCAAGCACTCTACGATTACGAGTATATCTCAGCCCTAAATATGTAGTTCGCCTCGAGATACGAAGAAAGTGCCCGCGAACATATTGAAGTTCACGGTCAATTGACTCGGTGTTGTCGACTATGATTAGAATGTGTGACATACTTTGACGTTCGAGTATGTTGTATGGCCTGCTGTTTAGATGGTTTTATTTTTTTTTTCTTCACACTATGATAAATTCAAGATAAGTGTAGTAATAAAAAAAAAACTTTTACAAGTTAATTGGTTTTGACACCATGTTAAGCACATAATTGCAGTGTATCTCCATCATAATAGGCAATATTGTGTTGTTCGTCAATAGTTGAGTATATCAGCATCGTTTTCGGAAGTAAGATTTTGTAGTTAATAACATCTGACGCTTAGAGTAATTATATTAAGTGCTGAGTAATTTATGGGCTTTTCTTATAAGCTTCGAACACGAAAAGCGTGCCTTGCCAAGGCGGAGGAAATCTATAAAGGAACCACTCGTGACTATTTTAATAATAATCAGTCAACTGTCATTCTTGGGGAAAGTAAAAGGTAGGGAGGATTGTTTAGCATTTGATCACTTCTGATGACAACATAATCCTTATAGAAAAGAGGAAAACCAAAAGAATTTGAAAGACTTAAAATAGTCCTTAAGGCTTGCAAACCTGCTACAAAAGAAAAGGCAAACCATAAGAAAAGTAAAATGAAGAACTATAAAAAAAGACTTACTGAGGCTAAGCTCATCTTTATTACGCAGCTTTGTTTCTAAATAGCTTTTAAAATCTGTTGTATACATTTTTTGTAGTCCAGTCTACTGTTCTTATAATGGATAATTTTTTAGTTTCGTTCTTCTAAAAAAAAGGTGGCAAAATAACTTTTCCTTCAAAAAACTTTTTTTTTAAAACAGTTGCGTTGTTTATTTTGCTTTTAATTTTAACCTTTAATCGTTTCACAGATACATGGAGGACATACGTTTTCTTTGCCTTGTTTACAATTTTTAAAAATTTGAAATGCCTTAAACCGTTAGGCTTTTTCCAATTTTACAGCCACCTGGCGCTAGCATTGGCTACTTTTCTTAAGTTCTACGCACATGGGTTTAAACATTCTGACGTTTTATTAATAATCTAACCGAACGTATCGTTGCTTATGTTGCGGAGCGGCCACTAATTTTGTAAAGTGAAAAATTACAACAATTTACAATTGTATACACATTATGGCTAGTCCTACGATCATTTCAAACGCTGCCAGGCAAACATTGTCAGGAACCTTAACCTTTATTAAAAGGCTTGGAACCTTTTTCTGACTGATTGGAAAAATAATCCGACTTGAGTTTCGAAGATGTAGAAATGGATCAAAGACCGAAAAACTGCAGTAAAGCGAAAGCATTATTTTCTTAAAAAACTTTCGTCTTTCTGTTTCTTAAGTTTACAGTCGGCAGCTCGCAGAATTGGTAGGCTTTCCTTTCTTTTAAATGCTTGTTCTCTTATAGAAAACCGTAGGAAGAGTTGCCACTTAATGTCAGCATCATTATGAAATAGAGGATTTTGACAATGTTTGCCTAGCAGCGTTTGAAATTCTGACTTTTATTTCGTTTGTTTAAACGGGTTAAAAAATTTGAGGTTAGACACACACATTATAAAACGTGTTTAATGCAATTACTTTGCCGTTTAATAGGTAGGTACTTCAACCTAATTTAAACCTAATTGTCCCAAACGGTAAGATACTAAAAACTTTTGAAAAATCGTCTTTAAAAATGCTTTTACATTTACGTTTCAAATCGTCGAAGTTTTTGAGTATTTGAGTACTCAACAACTTCGACGATTTGAATCGCAAATGTAAAAGAATTTTCAAAGACGATTTTTCAAAAGTTTTTAGTATCTTACCGTTTGGGACAATTAGGTTTAAATTGTAAAAGATTTTCAAAGAAAACTTTGCTTTAGTTTATTATCCCTTATTACGTTTGGGGGATAGAGGAGCAACATACGTTTTGATCTGTTTTTGAGCATATTCTAAGCCGATTTTTTAATAAATGGTAAAATAAACTCTCTTTTAACTTTGTTTTTAGCGATCGATCCAAAAATGAAAAATGACATCCTATGGTATCGCTCCACTGTCTCTCCATCCGTGCGTCCGCACCTGTAACTTCTGAGCGGTGAAATTTTGCACACATACAAGGGAACACATACAATTGCAATTTTTATACACTGATAACGGTGTAATTATATAGTTTGATTTTGGATGGTAAAAAAGACAAAAAGTGTTTTGGCACTCATCTTAAAAATTTCCCAAGCCAGAAAGAAGAAAATTGAGATATACACTAAGCATATTGAATTTCTAAAATAAATTAGAATTTTTGAAAAATATTGAAAAGTTTTTAAAAATTATGAATCGAAAATATGGTGTTTTAGGTCATAAGTTTTTTCAAAAAGCCTATACTTGGCAAACATACAAGGCAGCCGAAGTTTAAACAAAGGCTAAAATCAAATATTGGTTTAATCGTTTTAAAGCTGCGGTTTCGACAATATTTTCAGAAACAAATTCTGAAAAAGATTTTGTTGTAAAAGACCAAATGTTTTGAAAAACATCACACATATCAAGAACTGTATGTAATTTTTGGGAAAACTAAAGAAAGTCTTGAACATTTCGCAGATTCTGAGATAAGCTTCAAAAAATTGGAAAAAATTATTTTTTAATATATTTATGTGGGAAGAGTGAAGAAGGGGCGGGATACTATAAAATTAAATGATAAACTTTCTTTAAGTAACAAGTTCACATAGTTTTATTCATTATAGGGTTAGTTTGTAAGGATAAGTTAATTAAAGAGATTAAATGTTCGTTTTTAAGGTTTTAGTTGGCTCCTAAGAAAAAAGTAATCGCGGTTTCGTAGAAGTTCGTTTCGACAAGGGATAAAACCTTCCGTTGTGTTTCGTCTTCGTAGCTTAACTGTGTCTCTAGTTTAGTCTCTATTCTCTTTGCCAAGACAAATCGCATAACGATGTGATGATGACGACGATGTAGACTTCAATGACGGATCCAGGGTGGAGCGTATAAGCACTTTATGCCTTCATAATATTCTGGTATCTTAACGGTAAGACCGATTGTAATGAAATTTTCTTTGTAGATTAAACGTGTGGAGAGAAATCAAAAATTTTTAAGTTCACATTACAAAAACTCTTCGGATGAACCACGTTAGTAAGCATTTTAATGAGTTTGTCAATAAGCAACTGCGAAGGCCTTAAAACTTATAAATTTTTAAGTTCTTTCAAAAATGTAGTTTTTAACTTAAACTTTTCTGAATTAAAAATACGCATTTATTACCGCATTTATTTTGGGAAAAGAAGACATTTTTGGAGCAGAGTAGTTAAAAAACAAGTTGGAAAGTGCAACATTGCGTATGCAAAAGCTTCAGTCCATCTACGACGGATTGCAAAATACCCGACAATACCAAAAAAAAAAGACTGCCACGCCTCCAAAAAGTGGGCGGGATGTAAAAATATAACTGTTGAATGCTTTACTAGGTGGTTGCATGCATTTCGGCTTAAGACTCCAGCCTTTTAACTAAAAAAATAACTTTTTTTAACGCCACGCCCACAAAAGTAGGCGGAGGCACATACAATTCAAACATAAAAGTTAGAAAATACTAATATCTACAACTTTTGTCATACAATTTTTTGTCAAATTTCATATATATATTTTAAAAAACAGTCATTTTAAGCTGGGCGTGAAAAGGCAAAAAATTTTTGGCTACTTTTCAAAGGCAATTACAAGGCAATGTCACATACCAAAAGTGAGCGCATACCAAAAGTGAAAATTGTAACATAGCTAAAATTTGGAAAAAGTATTTTTTTATATTAGAGATGGTCGCACAAACAGGCCTGTGGTGGGCGTTTCTGTGGGCGGATTTAGCTAATTTTCAAACCTGATCTGAAGGAGTGGACTTCCAGCCAACTCATCAAATCTCAGCTCTCTACCTTAAAATTTAAGGCCTAAAAGAGGTTAACATACGGACGGATGGATGGACGGACATGGCTTAATCAATTCTGTCGGTCCCGCCGACAGGAGAGTCGATTAAGCCATGCCATCGATCGGCCATTCCAAGCCATTTTGGAAAATCCAAGCCATTTTGGATTTTACGCCCAAAAATGAAGAAAAAAGTTAAAAAACTCATGTCTCCCCCATTTTCTCGGTAACGGTAATATGTACCATTTCGAAAAAATTATAAAAAATTATAATTTTTAAAAGAAAAATATAGCGGAGCTCAAATGCTGCATGCTAATCGAGATACGCTTAATTTTGTTTAAGGAATTTGAAATGATATTAATCGACACTCAGTGATTTACTAGAATGGTAGTACTGACAAATGCCTATAACTTCTGAGTTGTTTCTACCTTATCAACTAAATTTTACCCAAACAGAAACCACTTGCGTGTCAGCCCAAGGTACTTATGTAAAAAATTTTAAAACAAAAAAACACTCTGTCATTAAAAAAAAAAATCAAAACAATTTATTTGAGTACCTTAACCTAAAATTCGCCTACAATAAGGATAGTAGACTTAGACAAAACCAGTGAGTAAGTGCAACAGTGCGTATGTAATAGCTTCGGTCCGTCTATAACGGACCGCGGTATACCCTATTCCAATTCTCCTTTCCATTCCTATTATTCTTTCCATTCCTTTTCTCCTTTTCATTCCTATTCTCCTCTCCATTCCTATTCTCCTCTCCATTCCTATTTTTTTATCCATTCCTTTTTTCCTTTCCATTCCTTTTCTCCTTTACATTCGTTTATTTTCTTGTTTTCCATTTCCGTCCCGTTACCATTTGTATAATTTTAAATAGAAAAAAAAATGATTCTTTATAAGTTGTTGTTAACTTTTTTTAAAATTAAACAAAGGGGGTGGCATGTCCAACCCTTTTTACCGAAAATCAATAGTAGCATAGAAATATCCAAGTTTGCGGCTAAAATGTATGCAAAACTGTAATTTTTTGGTCCAAATTCAATAATTTTGTGAAATCGACCTCTAAACATGGGCGTGGCCAAAAACTTTATGTGAAAGAAATTTCACAAATAGTCTTTTCTACATAATATATTAAGCAAAAATTTTTCGATTTGAAACAAAAATATTGAATAAATTGCATTTAAATAGTTACTCTTTAATTCGATGCCACGCCCACAAGGGGCGGTCTAACGACTTAATTTTTAATTTTTAATTCTTACAGTCGTTAGGATATGCTAAATGTATAATTTCAGCTTTTCACGACGTCTTGCAGTTTTGAAAGCACAGGAGGTTGTTGCACATTTAGACCGATTGTGGGCGTATCTGCGGTCGGATTTGAAAAATTTTAACACTTGATTGCTTCGGATGACAGAAAGCTTACGTACAAAATTTAAGCTTCCTAACTCAAAATTCAAGGCCTAAAAATTGGTGACATATGGACGGACGGACAGACGGACTGACAGACGGACGGACATGGCTCATTCGACTCAGAATTCGGTCTTAATCATATGCCCTTAAGGTCTTGGGGGTCTATCGTTATTATTTCTCTATGTTACATTTTCGCCTGTATCAAACTTAATATACTCCATTCCTGTGGAATAGGGTATAAAAATAACTGAAGGTAGATACCTTCCCTAAAATTAATGAAAGAATTTTTTTAAGAATTTTAAATCCGAAGATCGGGCAAATAGTCACAGAAATCCCCTTTATTTATTATCCTGCAATGGTAGCATTTAAAAACTTATATTTAAGACCTCATACATTTAATTTCTTAAAACTGCACTCAATATGTTATATAAATATTGTACATATAAGCGAAACAAATGAGTTATCAAGATGAGTTTGAAAAAATTCCAAAATTGCCATTAAAAGAAAAGAAAAACATAAAGTCGCAAATATACAAAAAAAAAAAATTGTATGCAAACTAAGCAATAATTCTAAGCTAAGCCAACGGACAGCTTCGTGCATGACTTCATACTTAACCGTCCTTGTTGCGCTGATATAAATTTGTAAATAAATGAATTCTGATCACATATAAAAAATCTTTTTTACTTCTCGAAGTACACAAAAGTATTGAGAAAGAAACTTTTGTCCCATAACCTCCGACTTTGTCCAAAAGAACTGACTTACTCTCCCTTCTACTCTGGACTTACACCGTAAACGATAGTCCCCGACTTTATACCCCTCTGTTCAAGTAAGTCAAAAATAGATCTCCCTTTATTCAGGCTTTATCCCGAGTTGGGTTATCTTGCCCTTTTGTCCCTGTCAGAGTGTGATTATAATATGTCTCTGGGTGTCGGTAATCAAGTTCCAAACTGTGACAAGAAAAGTCTGATATAAATTCTTTGTGTATGGTTTGCTTTTTATTTGTTTATTTTTTCCTGCAACTACCGTGCCCGTGCTTTATTTTTCCAGAAATTCTGCCGTTTAAATTCAAAAAAATGAAACTGAACAAGCAACAAATTTTTAATAAGGGTTGTGTGTATACCCCTGAAGAAGTTGACAAAAACCGATGAAACGCAGGGTAAATAAAAGATTTAGGACTTTTTAGCTATCAAATTTTTAAACGAAGCAATAGTGTTGAACGTAAAAATTATTCATCATTCTGGTATTTATGCACAACTCGTTTTTGCTGAAAAGAAGAGAAAATGTTTGTCCCTCCTCAAGACTTTAATTTTTATGCAGAACTTCCTAATTTTCTTATTGATAGATATTTTTACGAGGCCATAAAACCTTGGAATGGTATAGTTTTTATACGAATTCTCTTATGGCCTTTCCTATTTCTTTTTTAATTTTTCGCTTTTAAAATTTTAAACTTTCAGCCTGCCTGCTCTTCCTGTTAAATAAAAATATTTGTGATATGCAGCTGTGACAACACCAATTTGTTATTTGCTCGAAATTATATGCAAATAGTGCTAAAACCACACACAAAGGTGGATTCCCTAAAACAATAGATTCGTACATTTCCGCCAGCGATTTCCCAGAATACTTTAAGCAAGCACTACTATAGAACTGTCCAGTTCCAGGTTAACATTGGTTATGACGCCATTGACAAGGCGCAAAACAAGCAAGGTCAACACACAACTTGACACATAATAAAACACAAAGCGCCAATTCAACAAACCATAACGCTTGCTCCTCTCTGTGTGTAGATACATATCCGCAGATTAAAATTTAATTAACCACATTATAAATTACAGCCAATATAGGCGACTTGATGTCGAGTTAATTGTAACCTATTTTGGAATTATGGTCGTGACGAAAATCCCCGTGCCATCATTTAATTCAATTGACAAAAAATTATCAAAAATCATTCGGAGCAAAAAAAAAAGAAGAAAAATCCCATTAAAAATCAATTTACCAATAATAATTGACATTCGTGTTGATTGTACGAAATAAAACAGTTTTTGTAGAGTTGAAATTTAATTTAAAAAAATTTGAAGCGCCAAAAAAACGCCTAAGTACATGACCTTATGGTCGAGTGATTCAACTCGATTAGTCCGGGTGGTGGTGGTGGGCGAAGAGAATGAAGAGAATGAGGAAAATTTTATTATTATTTCCCGATGATGTCAGGAAGACTAGTCTGGCCTGAATGCTCCCAAGGGGGTGTAGCTAGTTGGCTGAAAATAATATTTTTTTCTAATTGATTGTCTTTAGTCATGACAGTTGGGTCGAGTGTTCATCAGAGACTTTTCTCCACTACTTGACTCTGATCCTATGAACTTTCGATTGACGCTTTTTCGAATTTTTTTTTAACCAAAACATATCCTCCATCCAATCGTTCAATTGCGCCTTGCTAAAAATGATTTTAAAATTGTGTGCATCATTTATTTTTAGATCTTTTTTGTATATATGGCAGGCGCGTATGTTTATCGGATTGCAATTGCACATGACCAGTGGATTAGCATGGTTGAGTTGGCAAGTCAATTGATAGGTAGTTGGCAAACGAGGTGATAGTTTTGCGTCCGATGAGCTTATTAAAGAATCGACCTAGTTCTCTTAAATATGGATTTAAAATGTGGGAAAATATTTGAATTCTTTTTAAAGGAAAATAAATTTGACGCTGCAAACAATTTAATTGCAAGTATGTATTGTTTGGAATGCAAGTTTAAGTATAGAAACTTAAACAAAAAACGTCATGAAATAGGAAGGCTCTTCCACTTTTCTCGATTGCGGCTTATATCGCCGTGACTTTGTGGATTTAAATGCGGAAATGTCCGCAAAATTATTGGCTGAATAAATAATGGTACCATAAACGCTTGATATAAACAATGATGTGCATAAGCTCAAAGCCTTGGAGAGCCTGTTCTAGACTTGACAAAAGGCGTGAACAAAAGTAAAGTAAATTTGTCCTGCCTTGGTAAGGCTTCTAGGCCACGGGGGTTATTGATCGGTAGACGTATATAAGTGAGTTCAGATATTCTCAGGATCGGTTTTTTCGACATTAAACATCGCTCAATTGATTAAATTAAACTTATAATTTTCTTATTCTTATATTAAGAGAATTTAAGGTAGCTGCCAGAAAATATTCATATAAAACATTTGTAATTTGTCATAAATTGATGATGATCTGGGAGATATTTAAAACACAAAAAATAAGCAATAATGTTTCACGTTTTGACCCTGATTGTGATTTGAAGCTCTCAGACTCCATCAGCAATATTAAATTTCGATGCTGTGTAAATGCTTAATGCACGCTAAATGCTTAGTGCACACAGGCAATTTTTCGATGCATCATTAGTTTACTTACGATCCACGAAAGCAGCGTTCACCTGAGCAACTTTTCTGGTTCTCTTAAGGTACATACACACAAATACAGATGAAATATTTTCACTTGGCTCTCTGAAATGTCAGCGACCTTGAAGATATTAAAGGGTCTCAAGTCGGCA
Source organism: Neoascia interrupta (assembly GCA_947623515.1). Taxonomy (NCBI): domain Eukaryota; kingdom Metazoa; phylum Arthropoda; class Insecta; order Diptera; family Syrphidae; genus Neoascia; species Neoascia interrupta. The sequence continues at coordinate 199,460,731 of OX392462.1, forward strand.
CTCAAATATGAAGCTCTAACACGAGCAACTAAACAGTCTGTGACAAAGCATGGATTGGAAAGTTGCCTCAAACTAGTTTCGTACGGTTGTGGTTGCACAAGTTTCATGTGCGATATGCGCAAGTGCAACCACAAGCATCCCGTTTGATTGTATGGGATATACGTAAGCAATTAGAACTCAAAGGCAATCGAACCGTTGCGTGACTAAAAGTGTTATGTGTTATGCCATCAGCCATAACGATGAAGCTTGGTTGCTTTTGCTGCGGCGCGCTGACCGTTGCCGTTTGCATACATCTATGAGCCTTCGAAAGTGACTTAACTCGCAGTGCTTTTATGTTACTGCTGCTCTCAAGAATGTTTGCTGACGCGTCTAATGCACCTCGTTTTGTGGTAACCTCATTAAGGCCTTTAATCTCAGTTAAAGTCTTGTGTTTGAGAATTTTGACGTGCGCGTTGGTATCTTTACCTTTTGTTCGCATTTCGTGGTCTGCGACGTGAGTTTTAAGATCTTTTAATTGGTAGGTCTCCATTCGACGTTTTATGGATAGGGTTTGCGTCCCAATCTATTCGTGGGTCTCATAAACCTTCCATAATTATCATTTGTTTGAAAAACTTTGGCAAGTTTTTGCCGTTGAAATTTTGCAAAAAATTGTATGTCCCCTTGTTAGAATGGAATTGTATGCTTGAGAAGATGGGCCTGGGTTCTTCTCGAGCTGTTGCGCCACCCTATTGAGAAGTTAGTCAGACATTTTTCCGAGAGTAAGCAACGATTTTTCCTTCTCTTAGGTAGACGTAGATCGCTTTTCCTCGAGGTTTTATTTGCCGACATGCCGATTTCAGGTTGCTTTGGCCAAATCTTTTTCGTTACTCGACAGGTACTACCACTTGTCCGTCTGATATTTGTTCTTTCTGTTACATTCAGTTTTATCATTAGTTTGTATGTCGAAATTGGAATGCCCGTGGAGCGTTTATCCGGAAAAATTGAGAGAGAAGTTCCTAGTTTGGCCAGTGCCTTATCCTTGCAGTTGCCTGGAATGTCAGTATGCCCTGGCGCTGGCATGGCACCCACACACAGGTGAATATTGAACTTCTCCGACATCTCCTTTAGAGACGAACGGAAGTCTTAGGCAACTTTAGAGTTTTAAGGACCGATTCCAGGGGCACTTGATGGTCGCCTGGCTGTCAGAGAATAACCGTATATATATCCTTATTAACATCCGCATGCAACGATAAAAAATAACGTTATCCTTGGCGGATGTAACGGCTATGATTTCAGCTTCAAAAGCACTGCAATGGTCCGGAAGACGGAAAGAGAGACTAAAATTTAGACTTTCTGAGAATAAAGCCCCACCTGCCCCATCATTTGTCCTTGATCTATCAGTGTAGAAGTGGATCGGCATGCCCGATTGTCTACTGTGACTGTCTGTTCTCTACTGGTCTGCTGAAGATCCCAAGGGGATAATGGATGGAAAAAGATGTCCAGTTTCGCTGAGGTTCTGAGTGCTGTGCTCATACACAGGAATTCTTTTCTGTGGACCTTACTCAGTTTGTAAACTTTACAGCTTTATCCAAGTAGTCCACCATAAAACCTTTTAGTACATTAGTATTGGCCTAACGACAGAGTTGTATAGCCACAGTGAGTGATTCGGGGTTGACATTTTCATTTTTCAATGGTTTTTTTTTTTTGTAAGGAAAGAGAGCTACTATCTCAAGTTTAACTTTTTATCAAAGATGAGATGAGGCCCAAATATGTGGCTTTATCTGCGAAGTTAAGTGCTGCGACTATCAGCAGCTCAGCTAAGCCGCACCACTCAGCTAAGCCGCAGCTCTAAGCAACTTGCTTAGTCTTTCAGGCATTTCGTTCACCAATAGGCATTTCGTTCACCACAAAATTCCATAAGACGTGGAAATAGAGCTTTAAATTGCGGGGTTTTTCTCCTGAGCGATCATCTGGCTAAGGTCATGCCTAGCTTTGAGTTTATAGTCTCAATCGCTAGGATTTAAATTAGTTACTTAGTTGATTAAATTAACTCCCTAAGGGGCAGCTTTCCAGAATATCCGAGTTTCGGAGTTTAATTGAAGACTTTTTTCGTTGCCAATCCCGGGATCAGGGCGTTTTTCTCCGAGCAATCAAGCACGTTTTTCTTGATTTTAAAGTTTGTCTGGCGTTGTATTTGCTAAGTAAAAGCCATTCTACAAGGGACAAATGACATTTATCCAACTTGATACATGCGATGTATGATTGTGTGAGTGCTTCTGGATTCAAAACCAAAAGCAAATTTCTCTTCTATCCAGAAGAGGAACTGTCAAACGAGTCCAGAAAACAGTTTCAGGAGAGTCCGAAATGCTCCCGGCCCCTTCCGAACAACCAACCGAAAAGGCCATGAGATTAGAAATAAGTTTTTTTTTGGTAAATTTAGACCCCTGAATCTCGGTTTAACTTGCCAAAGTAGAGAACAGTTCAACCTTCTTTGGCTGTTTATTTCTAAGTGAAATGGCAGCTGTTTTTTTGTGCACGGCGACAGTTGGGAGACTTAATTTCGAAGGTCGAAGATTTTGACAGCTGCTTTATAGACGGAGTTAATTCTGCACTGCTTCCGGGGCTAAGTCCTGATACATTTTTTACGGGACTTACAATATCTGTTGATGCTGGGCTTTAAACTGCACTGCAAATCCTAGGTGAGCTTTTTAATTTAAGTCCTAGGTGAGCTTATTAATTCAATCTGAGAGTTAACAGTACAACTGTAATCGCAGATGAGCCGATATTATTAAAAGCTTCTCCTTACTTCCCGGTTAGCAATCAAATGTTAGGTAGACTGTTATTTGGCAAATAAATACTTTTCTGGTTAAACCATTGTTTTGCAAGGTTTAGTCTTACATCTTATATAACTTTCTCTTTCCTTTATTTCTCCCGCTCGCATTTGAAGTGTAGCTATAAGCCCTTGATTGCATGTTCGTTATAAAAAAAACTGATAAAAGTTGCATCTGATTTAAATCTTACCTAGCTGGGACACATATACTTCCAAGTAAGTTGCATACTGCTCATAATATATCTATTGCACGAGCCGTTATCAAACTAGACTCATCAGCGACGTCACACCTACTTTTTTCGCGCAGTCATCAAAAACGCAGAGTGTTGGAAAAAGATACAGCCTTGTTATGTAATACGGAATTGGTATTATAAACAGGAATATGCAAAACGCAATAGCCAAAGGACAACAATCAGTTATGACCTTCTACGTTCATCTTCTCGCCGTTCAATCTTCCGAGAAAAGTTTACGATAACCATTAACATATTAATGCATTATTCATATTTAAATAAATTTTCACAGTTCACCGAATACAACGTTCAATGAAACCATCCGATTTGCGTAAGACTGCTTTTGATACACTCCAAGGTTACGCGCATATCTAATTAAGGCAAAAACCGACTCATTCTGAGAAAATTTCTGCTAAATAGAAGAAACCAACCGAATCTAACGAGACTTCGGTTTACACACACAGACGGTTGTGTGCTGTTGTACCGTACGTCTCTGGAGGTGTATGGGAACAAAAAACCTAACCAAAATTTTAGATAACACCCAAAAGCGAAAATAAATTTCTCTCGGCCTTGAGGGAACTGATATGAATACGCGTCTATATCGAACCCCAGTAGCTGGCACCTCCTGGCGTTAGGGTCTAAGCACTTAAGCCACCAAGACGTGCTCTCAAGCTGGCAGACACTTGAAACTCGTAGCATAGTGCTGCATCAAGTGTAACGCAAAGCTGGGGCGAAATCGGCAACATCTTGTCAAACACTTGTAAAGATTTATTTATGTTCTTTTTTTTGTTTAAAAAAAAAACTATAATTAACCACACATTTGAAGCGCTCCAAATAGTTTTCACTTTCATTACGAATTCATTTAACGAAAAATAACGCCGCAACCATTACTAACGTTGCCCATGACGGTTTCAAGAGGTATTCAAAAATTACACAATCCAGGCCAAAAAGATGAAAGTAAAATGAGCCCCCCCCAAAAAAAAACAACACAACATAGCTCGTCCGATGATTTCCGTCTTGACGTCTAACCCAAACAAACAACACCTCGTCAATTAATTAGATACAGAAGTAGACAAGCAGCAGCGGTGCGCTTTGGTATCTGTCCATCGGCAGACCAGTTTATTATGCAACCCGAATGCCACACTCTGACATCCGAGTCAAGTTCAACATCGCGTTTATGATTAAAACCGCCTGATAAGTTCGAGATGACCGGATTTACCGGATATCGTGGACAGATTGCTCGTAAAATTTTATCACTCTGCACGTGAACCTTTGACTTTTTGGCAAGAGTGTCTAGTACCATTGTGATTTGTCGACGACTTTAATTCGACTGATTATGGAAAATGAATTCATGGGGTTCTGCGAGCGAGTCTTCTAAATTAATGAGACATGCACACGACGACAATGGTGTGGGTTTAAATGCGGTCAGGACAGCGATGTGGCTGTTTTCGCAAAAACCCAAAAGCAACTCGAAACGAGCTCCTTGCTGCGTGACATGAATTGGGTTGGCACAACCGGCAACGGTGGGTGGTGTCGACCCGTCCTGCTGCAACACTTCATGAATTGCAAATCAATTGGTTAGGTACCCAGCTACCTGTGTAAGGAGCGACTCCAGTGCTGTGCGGTTTTTACACGACTTTACGAGCTCATCGGTGTGAAAATTTCGCAACGACCACGTTTCGTTCTTGGAAAGCCATTGCAACGTTTCACAGTTATACTACAATCCATTAAACCATAAACCAATCAAAATCGGATAAAAAGTCTGCAAACTTTGGTGACTATTTGAAGAGGGTTGGGCTGCCTTGCTCGCGCCGCCGTTAAAACTCCTCTATTGTTGAACTACAACCAAAATCAACAAATACCTTTCGAACTCTTGGATGGGTTTTGCCAATTATTATTCCCTCGACTCTTCGGTCCCAACGTTTACTTTTTTTTCCAAACATTCAAGTTGGTAATTTCTCTAATTGAATGCTAATCACATTTTCGGTAGATCCGTTGACCGTAGTCAACTAATGAAGCCACCACACGTCTGCAGACAAAATGCAGGGCAAGACAAATTGTATGGAAAAAAAGAAGCAACGAACTTTCGAAAACCATTCAAAGAATCGAGACCGAAAACGAAGTTATGAAGTGGTAAGGCGTTCATCTGGAGCAGAATCAAACAGTGCATAATAAAAAGTACCGACACAGCGCGCGGGGAGAAACCACTCTTTAAATCCGCATCTCAATGGGATTTTGTACTTATCGAAATAAGAATTTAAAGAATAATTGATAGATTCCGTTTTTTTCGCTGTCACCACAGGCAAAGAATACGAAATGAATGTTACAAGGTTCTCTGGAACGGTTTGCTTTTTGTTGAAAAAAAAAAAATGTTGTAACCCAATTTATGGGACTTTTTTAATCATAAATCTAGTTTGCGCCGTCAAAAAAATAAAATAAAATAAAAATCTATCACCTGTCACACGGTCCGTGATCAAAGACACACCTGACTTAGCTAATGGGTGTTGTTAATCCAAAAGTGTCTGATGGTCTGCGTGTGGCTACACCATAAATGGGGACATGGTCGTATAGCTCTTGTCATGACGTTTCCTAATTTTTGCAGTCACGTTTCTAGCTGAACATGGTTATTGTGCTTAGATGAGTTTTGACAGTCCATCAGAGAATTGCCATTTCTGTGTCATGTACTATAAGAGAAGAGATAATGAATTGAATAACAATTTATTCAATGACAATTTATGCTGTCAATTGTTTTGCCGCAGAGTAGGCGGATGATGTGCATTATCTGTCGGTTCTTAGAAGATTGCTGATCCAAGGTTGCATATTTTGCGCAATGCGCAATCAAACGTAAAAATGTTTTCGGAATCAGCGGAGAGCTGACAGACAGTGACAAATTTAACCGATATACCGCGGAGTGGTAAGAGAGATTAGGTCAAAATGTTGACATAACTTAAACTCCAGCCAGAATGAGGCCAGAATTCATTGCCAGAAGCCAGAATTCATCTAGCGCAGTTACGATACATTCTGACAATTTTGGTTCTGGTATATGAGACTTTTTATCCCAACACGACTTAAAAAAAATAAACAAAGGCTGCAAAAGTGCAACTGGAATTAGAAACGGGTCACTAAGTCGAACGAGGCAAGTTATGCATTTTTTCAGCCAACCAAATTCAGTCAAACCCATCCACTGAAGATAGATTTCAGAGATAAGATCACACAAAATAAGTAGTCGAACATGTTCAGAGAAGGGGAAGTGTCTTTAGGTGGGTCGCAGGTTTAAAAATTGGAGGAGCGAACACTGACCTTTGGTGAAGGCTGTTTTTGAAGTTACTCGTTGTACTGTGATAAATCGTTGAGAAGACATAAAATTCCCCCCTATTAAATATCGAGCTTTTAAGGTTGCATATTTTGATGTTTTAAGGTAAGATTCCTCACCAGGGTTCCACATGGACCTCAAAGAATGTTCAAACACAAAAAACTTTCTGTTTTTAATATCTTCATCCAGGGTCGAGCTGGGATCAGTGAAAAGATCAGAGAACGTGTTGCGGTCAAAAATCGCGCAGCAAAGAAGCTCTTTGTCTGTGCTTTTGGTCCCATTCTTCCACTTCACTTTTGGGCTTCCCCGTCTTTCTTTCCCACTTGTGTTCCCTCTTTTCTTCCATACAGGTTCCTTAGAGCAAGACGGACGGTCAGGACGCTCCCAACGCGCGAGTCAACTTAAATCCAGATGGAGGATCTGGAGACTCTAGTTTATTTGAAAAAAAAAAAAAATTAATTACGACCATGAGCTCAAACACCAAAGAGAATTGGTTGGAGGAATTGGATTGGAGGAATGGTTCAATAACGGCAAGCATGCCCAGCAGACTTGAAACGCCGTGACCGATAAGCACTGTACCGGAATGAGAGGATTGGTTGAATGTGTGTGTGAATGAGTCATGGTTTGTTTGGGAAAAAGCCATGCCAAGTTTGGGTGAATCACTTCTGGTTTACCTAGCAAGTTTGGGGAGGTTTTAAGAAAAGAGAGCTGGAGGAAAAGAAATAATTTTGGAAAATAAGATCCCGAGGAACATAAATCGAAAAAGCGAAAAGATACAAGAGAAAGGACATTATAGGAGCGATAGAAAGGAGAAGGAAAAAGGAACAGAAAAGAGAAAAGGAAAAAAGCTAAGTAGAGCGTTTGGTGATTGCGTTTGTGTTTTTTTTTTTGGAATATAAAATAGATCTACCTTGTTGACTTTCGTTTCGGAATTCCCGGGAAAGCGACGGGGCGCGCGACCCTTTTAGTTAACCTGGTTTAAATATTCGGGACCCTACATAGTGAGCCATTCTTTTCGTACCACGATACTTAAAATTGTTTATAACTTTGCTTTCGTTCGGCCATTTTCTTTTGTTGGCCTTGATTCTTTTGTTTATATTAACCTCTTCGAGAAGTTCTTATTATTCATCGGTCAAATCTTTTAGCTTAACTCTTTTTAATAAATCGCTCGCGTTCATCTCTGAACGTTTATAACGACCCAGACAAAAGTGTTTACTTCTTTAGTTCGGACCTCTTATTCATTTTCAGTAACCTACAGTTTTGCTATTTTACTTTTATAAGTAGCTGGCGCCCATTTTAACCTACGTACCCAAAATCCTCTAATTAATCAAATTGTAAAAGCATTCCGCGTATCATAATATCAATCGTTTTTCAATATTAATAATATTATTTTTTTGCCCTGGGCCTCGGGGCTTGGCCTTTGAGGCTTGGCCTCGGGCAAAAATTTTTTAAGATTTGGTTTTACACGGTATATAGGGTTGGGTATATAGAAGTTTGTCACAGACTAACTCTTGCACTTACTCACTTCTTTTTTCAAAAAAAAAAAAAAAACAAAAAAAACTCATTTTTTGGTTCAAATTCAATAATTTTGTAGAAACCTAAAAATGGGCGTGACCAAAAATATTGCATAAAAAAAACTAGCATGATGTCTGGTGTCCAGCTCAATCAGCTGAATTTAAATTCTCATTGTTTCTTAAATTGAGCTCAAGGGCAGTCGAAACCCATGTTTTGCTGGCAATTTTGAGCGTTTTCTTGAATTTCGCCTCCAAATATGGGCGTGGTCAAAAAATTTGTACGAAAAATTGTCGAGCTAAGTAATATATGAGCTTCGCAATATAAACTTAGTAAATTTTTACGATTTCGAAAAAAATTATTCAATTAAATGCATTTCAAATATTCCCCCTTAAACCAATAGAACGCCCACTGGGGGAGGTCTACGAACAATATTTTGTTTAGTTTCGTATAACAGAGAGCCTACATGGGAAATTTCAGCTTTCTACCTCGAAATGGAAGGCCTAAAAATTGGTGACTACGGACTGACTGACATGGCTCAGTCGACTCAGAAGTCGGTCTCGATCATAATACCCTTAAGACGGGTATCGACAGGGAAGATCGAACTCTTGACCCCAAGGAAGTCAAGCGGAGTAAAAAGAAACAACAATGAGATCATCATTGCCCTTCAGATAGAAGGGCACAGCTAGCGGTCCCTCAGCCAGCCCGGCGCATAGTTTTTGGATGACGGGCAACGAGCTGCAAAAAGCAGAGACTCATAGCTGGGGCACAATGAGTATCTGTGTCTGTGTCTGTGGCTGTGTCTCGCAGTTCAGCTGCAACAATGCGTATCTCGCTGTGTCTCTGATTTTAGGTGAAAAATGTGCCGAAACACAGCGACAGACAAAGGCACAGACACACATTGTGCTCGGCTTGTAAAGTGGGTAGTGAACCGGGAAAACCAGATCAAAAGCAGGTGATAACAATGAAACCGCAGAGTAAACCAAAAAGCAGGAATGGACCCATGGATAGGGCGTGGAAAGCGGACAAGAAAGCCAAAGTTATTGTAATAAAGGCACCGGGAGATCTTTCTTATACAAATATGATGAAAAAATTAGGAACTGATCCCTCACAAAACAACTAAAGGCAACTTACTGCTACAACTGAAGAAAGCAGCAGATGTCGGAACTTAGGCTTGCTTGCATCACACACAAACACCTTTAAACACATTCTTTGAAGTTTTTTTTTCTATATTCTTCATACTGTACCTTTTTACAGCGCGGACAATGCTTTATTAAAATCATATGCTACCTACACAATATACAAAGTCCCTTCTGCTTTTAATAACGCTGATATTACAGCTCCCGCAGAGATCGTACCTACTCACGACAAATCGCAGATATAAAGGTGCTTTAGGATACAGCTAAAGAATATGGATTTTATTGGTTCAGGAAGTAAAGGACTCTGATTATTTGTTTTAACTTCATCCTGAGCGACAGGAATGATTGTGAAGTAAGAGCTCATTGTCTGGCTATTCCAGGAACAGAAAATATCTAACAACAAATTTTGCCATGAAGGTCTCAGCTATTAAGAGTCATTTTTTTCTAACAGGTTTGCCCTTTTTTAAGGAAAATTGATTATTTAGCTAATACAATTTGTGCTTTATATGTGGACGCTTGTCTACTGAACTATTTTTTCGTGAAGCATTCATATAAAGTAACGCCTTCTAAACAACAAAATTGTGCAAACTGTACAAATTTTCACCTGTCTGAGTCCTTTTTCAAATGCTTAGCTAATCCCTCTCCTGGTGCTGTAGGCTCCACCTGTCAAATTTTACATACCACTCTTAATCTTATATTCATGGCAAAAACTTGTCCTAAATGACAAATTTTACGAGTTGCAGGCGACATATCAATAATCAAGTAGACTTCGAACGTTGAATCGATTTACAGACCATTTAACAGAGCCACAGCAACCATTTGTAATAAATATTTTGTGCGTTTCAGATAGGTACATATCCCACTTAACAGATTTCACAAAGGTAGGTACTACCTCATATTTCCATCTCTCGGCACGTGGATAAAATTCAAAATTTCAGAAATACATCAGGATTGCTCGCCCGCAATGCTATTCCACTCGCCTATTCATAACCCACCATTTAGACGTAAATAGAAGAACCCCCCATTTAAATGCTTCAGGTTAAAATCAGGATAACAGGGAATTTTGTGGCGTTTTAGGGATCCATTCATGTGATATAATATGATGGACGATAGTATAAATCCTGAGTTCAGCATAAATCCCCGAAAATTCCCAAATGGACGTCTGTGCGCTGCTCCTTATCAATATTATTATGAGCAAACATGAACATCATCAATTAGATTTCCTTCCTTCGTTTTCTGCCTTCAGGTATCGTCTACTCGGATGGCATGTAGCCAGTTAAGAGCTCTTAAATATTCAAAGCAATCGAGGTATACTACCTTCCCTACATTTTCGCCAAGCCCTGTAGATTCGTTAATTTATTTATGAGCCAATTAAGAGGATTTTTCAGAGCTTTGAGTGGCGATACCCCATCAATGACATCGATTTTTCAGTTAATTAATTAACATTCTTCTTTTTTTTTGCATCGTGTTCTTTGTCGATAATCAAGTGAACAGGAAGGACCTTGCCCTAAAAAAAATGCAAAAGAAGATACTTTCGACTTTTTGCGATGCACGAAAAACGAGTCAATGAAAGACACATAAAAGAAGTGAATACTGGAGAATGAAAGAGAAATTTCAGGATTCAATTGTAGTGATTTACTTTTAACCATTCAAGGTGAACTTGCCAAAGTTTCTTTCTCTGCAAGTCCTTGAATTAATTTGTAAAGTTTCCGTAGTGCATAATGTGAGGTTAAAATGGAAATGCTATAAACTAGGACACAAATTGGAATCAATTGCTGTTGTAGATAAGTTGATGTGGCGTTTTTGCAAACATTAGAGTTGCTCTAAGGTATATACCATCCATTTTCCATCTATAAGGATACTAGCAAAGAAATCGATATATAAATCAGGATTCTCTGCAGATTGCTTTGCTGTCTGATTCACCTTTTTCTGTGCACTTTATGTCGGAGTGAACTTAAATGGATTAGGTTGCTTTTTTGTCCTATATTTTTTTTGTCTACATCACATGTGGGTTTGAAAAGGATATATATGCGAACCACTTAAAGGAACCTCCTGGTGTCTAGTTCTTTTTTTTGCTTTTTGCTGTTCGAATTAGGCCAATAAAAAGGACACACCAGGCTTTCTGTGAATAAACATTTTTCTTCGAATGAATGCGTTCGTTCTCGGCTCTCAGGATGTGGGATGATAATTGTTAATGAAAGAGCACCTGGAAATCGGTTCAGAAATTGTGTTCTTTTTTCGTAGAAAACTTTGAAGCAACGTTGCAAACCGAGGTGTGAAGGTTCCATGAACAGTATAAGTAGTCCAAGAATATAAAGTGGGTTTGTACCTGTACAAGAACTTTCCCTGGTCGAAGTGGACTTCTCGAGTCAAGGCAGCTTTCATCACATTTGAAGTCTCTTTCTATAAAAAAAACAGAATTGCCCGATGGGTTTATATTAATCTGAAATATCCACGCTTGAGCTTATTAGGCGACAGGTGTAGACAATCATTGTTACTTTGTAAAAGCGCTCAATTGAAATTGACATTCTGCCAGTTTAAGTTACAAGAGAGGAAGACAAAATAAATACAAGACTGCAGAAAGCTCTAAAAAGCGAATGAATATCAGACTCAGCATAAAGTTGTAAGTTGTAATTGCAAGTTTCTGTCACTGGCTCTTGATCTGTCTAAATGCATGGTTTCTGGCATATGGTTTTCCCCTCTTTAAAATAGAAAGCCTCATAACAGGTCATTTTTAGATTGACAGTTGAATTGACAACATCCAACAACGAACTTGACCATGATGAAATTTATTCGAGATTTTAAGTTTTGTTTTAAATTTTTTTTCATTCCCATACAAAATGAAAATTTAGTTTGAATTTCGATGGCAAAAGAAGACAAAAAGTGTTTTGGACTACTCATGAAAAGTCTTACAGCCACAAAACACTTAAAAAATATAGAAATCCATTTTTTAAAATATATTAAAAAATGTTTGCGATATTGGGCGAACATACGTATAAAACAACTACAGCTCAAGCAAATCGAGTTCTGGTTAAACCGTTTTAAAACTGTGGTTTTAACGTACCCCGAACTATCATTTAACGAAATTTCAGCAAATTTCACCAGGCGCCAAAATTCGAACAATTAGTGCGGGGTCCTTTAAACCGTGTGGGTAACCAATTTAACCGCTTTGAAACTTCAGGTTTGCAGAAGGAAAAAAAAAGTTTCTAGTTGGGAAAAAATCGTGAAAAAAATGTTGTCCCCACCCCTATCTGCGATGCACACATCAAGAATTATTTGTGAATATCCCGAAAACTATAGAAGTTTTTGAGTACTAAGGAGATTTTGAGATTTAGCTCGAAAACTTCAAAAATATTTCAAAAATTATTTTCCAAGGTGTTCTGGTATCTTAACGTTAGTATACCTACTGACTAATATGAAATTTTGTTTGTGATAAAAAGTATAAAGAGAATTCTAAAGTTTTCAAGGTCTTTCAAAAACGACGTTTCTAACTTAAAATTTTCTTAAACGATTTTAAAAAGCAAATTAAAAAACCCGCATTTATTACCGCTTACTAAAAAACCTGCGCCCAAAGTATACGAAAAATGCCCGCAAACATGTGTATGGGCTGAAAATTAGATTCAAATAATTCTTATTTCGTTAGAATCATGAAAAAATGAGAATATTAATTCTTAGACAACAGATTTTTCCTAAAACCGCACCCTTAGAGTAGGCGCAGCTCCATGCTTAATTGCTAAGGAAACTTAGCAAATGGTTAATGTTTTTCTTTCGATTTAGAATGAATTTTCCGAGAAATCAGGTTCTTAGAGATTTAACATTTCAAAAGTGGGCATGCTCGATGTCCAATTTTTGTGTATAGTTAAAAACTTCGGGCCACTATTGTCTTGCACCAAAATTTCAGGTCCATGCCTCAGACAATAGACAATAACTTGACCAAAAGGCAGTTCTAGACAAAATGTAAATTTGAGTTTGTCTGACATCCAACTCCATTGTGGGTGTGGCTATGGGCGGATCGCATAAATTTTCATACTTTGTCTGTAGAAAATAAGAACCAGAAACAGATAAACATGGCTTTATCGATTCACCTGTCGGTCTCGATCCATATCTACTTACTTACATACTTAAGGTGGCGCTACAGTCCGGGGTGGACCTGGGCCTCAGCCAACAAGCTTCGCCAGCCAGCTCTGTCTCTAGCTAGCCGTCTCCAGTTTCGCACGCGAAGTTGGCTGAGGTCCCCTTCCACTTGCGTGCGCCACCTGAGTCTCGGTGCTCCTCTACCGCGTCGTCCCTGCTGTGTGGATTCGAAGATTTTCCGGGCCGGGGCGTTGGTGTCCATCCGCTCTAGATGACCCAGCCATCGTAGACGTTGTGTTTTGACTCTTTTGGCTAGGTCGGTATCGCTGTACAGCCCGTACAGTTCGGTGTTATATCTCCTCCTCCACTCTCCGCCTATGCAGACGGGACCGTAAATCGTCCGAAGAATTTTCCTCTCGAAGCAGCCTAAAGTGTTTTCATCCGCCTTTGACAGGGTCCATGCTTCTGCACCGTAAATGCTGCAGTCTCCATAGATGCTGTCATACGCGGCCTTGAAATCGATGAAGAGGTGGTGTGTATCGATTTGGAATTCCTGGGCTTTCTCCAAGATCTGCCGCAGTGTGAATATTTGATCGATAGTGGACTTTCCTGGCCTAAAGCCACACTGATATGTGCCTATCAGATTGTTGACAAACGGCTTCAGGCGTTCACACAGTACAGCAGAAAAGATCTTGTATGCGATGTTAAGAAGACTTATGCTTCTGTAGTTGGCACAACTCAGAGGGTCTCCTTTCTTCAGGATCGGGCAAACAATGCTGAGGTTCCATTCGTCGGGCATGCTTTCTTCCGACCATATCTTACAAATGAGCTGTTGCATGCTCCTAACCAGCTCATCGCCAGCGGATTTAAAAAGTTCGGCAGCTGGGCCGTCTGCTCCGGCTGCTTTGTTGCACTTGAGCTTAGACACAGCTACTTTCACCTCCTCCAGGTCGGGTGGGCGGTATCGTTCGTATGCTTCGTCGGTAACGTCTTCGCCCGGGTTGAATGGTTCGTTCTGCCTGACAGCGGTATTTGGTTCGTCCTCGCCGTTATACAGTCTGCAGAAGTGGTCTTTCCAAATCCTCAGCACCGACTGCGATTCTACAACGATGTTCCCTTGATGGTCCTTACAGGCTTCAGTTCGAAGTTTATACCCTTGGCGGGACTAAAACTTTCTAACCTCATTCCTGTTGTAACATCTCTCTATCTCTTCAACCGCGCGCTTCTCGTGCTCTCTCTTTTTCCTTCGGAGAAGCCGGTGCTCCTCTCTCCTCCTCTGCTCGTAGAGCTCGCGAGCAGCTCTAGTCCTTCTGTGCAGCGCCGCTTTGTATGCTTCCTGTTTAGCTGCATGTGCTTGCCGGCATTCATCGTCAAACCAGGGGTTTCGTTGTGGTCGCCGTGTGAAACCCAGCACTTCAGAGGCGGCGTCTCTGATGGCATTTTGGCAATGTTGCCACTGGCTATCAATACTTGATGCTGGTTGCATAGGACTTCGTAGAAGGTTTTGAGAGACTCGGTTGGAGAAGGACCTGGCGATCTCTTGCGATTGTAGTCGGCCGACGTCAAACTTCCTCACAGTATTTCCATTACTTGGCGCTGGTCGGGATATCCGCAGCCGTACCTTGGCTACAACAAGGTAGTGATCCGAGTCAATGTTGGCCCCTCGGAAAGTTCGGACATCCATGATACTGGAGGAGTGCCTTGCGTCGATCGCAACATGGTCAATCTGGTTGACGGTTGATTGATCGGGAGATCTCCATGCCCCTTTGTGGATATTGAGATGCGGGAACTGTGTACTAGCTACCACAACGTGTCGCCCCGCAGCAAAGTCGATCAGCCTGAAACCGTTATCGGAGGTCGTGTCGTGCAGGCTATGCTTTCCGACAGTACGACCAAAGATCCCCTTCCTTCCTAGCTTGGCATTAAAATCGCCTAGGACAATCTTAATGTCGTAGCTAAGGCACTGCTCATAAGTTTTGTCCAGGAGCTCGTAGAACATATCTTTGGTCTAGTCATCTTTCTCCTCTGTGGGGGCATGTGCGCATATCAGGCTAATGTTGGCGAATTTAGCCTTGATGCGGATCGTCGCGAGGCGCTCGCTTACAGGGTTGAAGCTCAAGACTTTTTGCCTAAGTCTGCCTCCAACAACGAAACCACATCCAAATAGGCGCTGTCTTTGATGCCGATAGCAGTCGCCGTAGTAGATGTCGTAGCTTTTCATCCTTCTTTTGCCCGCAGCATTGCCCGTAGCATTTCCGGCCCGGCCCGTCCCACCGCATTTCTTGGATGGCAGTAATGTCTGCCTTGTAGTCGTTAAGGGCCTCCGCTAGTTGCTCGGCTGCACGTGGTCTGCTAAGGGACCTAACATTCCACGTGCAGAACCGGAGCTCGTTGTCCTTTTCTCGTTTGCATTGGTCGTCAACAGTAAATCCGTCCGAATCCGAGGCTTGTTTCCGCTTCGTGACTGGTGTTTCTTTAAGTGGCCGGGAAGTCACCCCGACGGCACGACCCCCAACCTGGAGGACCAGATCCTTTGCTTAGCTCTAAGGACGGAGAGCCGGATAGCCCGCTCCTTATAGGCCTGAGCTCCGAATACGTCGTAGTAGCCCATATAAGGTGTTCACTAAGTAGTTCGGCCTGACTGGAACTATGGACGCCACCGTTGATTCCATCTGGGGAATTCCTCCGCTGCCGTCCGGATGCAAGGAGAAGTGCCTTAGTGGGAACACTCCTCCCCCCTCTCTCGTCTGCTACCCCCAACAACCTTCCAAAGGGGTTGGAACCCAATCTCCAGTTGAGGTACTAGGCACCCGGTGTTCACCACGGGGAGGTGAGATTAGGAGTTGATAGACAGAGGTGCGTTTAGAAAACCTGTGGATGCTTGTATCCTCTTGAGTGCACATGTCTATCCTTTGACCACCACTTCTGGTCGATATTGCTCTCCACCAAAATTTGAGTTCATATGTTTTGTCTATCTTGACCAAAAGGCATTTTAAAATAAAATGTAAATTTGAGGTTGTCTGACATTCAAGCCGATTGTGGGCGTGGCTGTGGGCGGATCTTCTCTATTTTCATGCATGCAACTTTGGCCTAAAATACCCTCGGTCGGGTATAAACATAAACTCGCAAATATACTAAACAATATTTTACATGCAAATTAAGCAATTATTGTACGCTGAGCCTTCAAAACACGCCGACGCGACGCTCCGTGTGTGGCTTCATGCTTGAGGGTCTTTTTATACCCTACCCAGGATATATCTAGATTCGTGTATAGTTTGTAACGCAGTCAAATAATCACCGAAGACCCCTAAGACCTTTCGGTTTTCGGTGCCGAGTTAAGCCCAGCTTAAGCCGAGATCTGTTGATCCCGTAACAAAACGAGTCTGGAGTTAACTAAGCGAGCAGTTTTTCAGTGCAGAGTTAGCTCCGTCAAAAAAGTTGTCAAAATCTTCGACTCTCACGATTATTGTCTCTCCCAACTCTCAATTCACATAGAAACACCAAGGAAAAGAGGTTCGACTTGTTTACGGATGTAATTTTTCACAGAAACACGCAAATCAACTGCCATTCCACATAGAAAAAACATTCAAAGAAGTTAATACTGCTCCCCAGAGTTGATGCGACATTAACTCACCAAATTTGGCGAGTTAAGCCGAGATTAACCCCAGATCCAAGTTCACTGAAAAACTCATTTCTAGCGTTAGTCTCAGATAACTCGGAAACACGGTTGATCTCGCACTGAGAGACCGGTCCCTAAGATACATATGAATGAGACCGACAAGAATCGATTAGGCCATGTCAGTCCGTTCGTCGTATGTTAACAACTTGTAAGCCTTAGAGAGGTGAAAGTTGGTGAGTGAGCTGAAAGACCAGTCGTTCAGATCAAGTTAATAAAATTAGTTGAATTAGTTAAGTACAGTGAACAGCAACGAAAAATGTATAAAAAATTACCAAAAATGGCATGTCATCGCTGCGTGAATTATCTCACCACCTACACACGTAAGTATTTGTAAGCAGCATGTTTCCTGGGTGTTCAATATGCCAAAAAAGCTCACCATGCCACATTTCTTTTTCACCGTAAGTCTTTTCCCAATAGGCCACACGAAGCTCTTTAATCTTAACCCAATATCGCTAATCCACTCAACGATTGTAAAGGGAAGCAGGTGTTTTTAAGCGGTCTCATCTTGCAGCTCTTAACGTTCTCATTAAAAATTTACGACTAGCATTTAACCCTAAATTTTTAGCACTTTTCGCTTTCAGTAAAGTGTGCCCCAGCAGCAGCGTAACGAGGCAAAAATATCTCTTCGAAACATCTTAATCTCAAGTGGAATTTATTTCCAGTAAACGAAAAATCGGGACGCTAATAATGCCTTTCACATTATTCAACCCCTCGCTGGTGTATACACACGACCAGCATATCGGGTGAAATAAGTTGTTTTTTATTATATTTACCCCCACACCCACCACGAGTCAAAAGGAAAGTATGTCGGTATGTTAGTAACAGAAGCACTATTGGGGTATAACAAATTTGCTATCGAATTAAATTTTTCACCCCCCTTAAATTTCCCGCCAACAATACTGTAGGGGGAGAGGAGGCACTGGTACCACAGTGATACCAAAGTGAAAAGCCAAGCGCCCTCGTTCGTGGTAATTCGATGTTGTATCGAATTGCTATACCAGCACAAGCACATTGGTTGCTATTAATTCAGTTAAAATGAGTTTCATGGGCTCGCATTCTGATGCTCAGCCCAGCCACATAAGCCAGCGACCCGCCACAACACAACGCCCCTAACCAGATGATCGATTCTTTTATGCGATTTTCCTTTTCACCAAGTTTGCACGGGTTTGGTTATCGGTTGAGCGTTGAGCCTTTGTAACCCGATACCCTTATGCTTGTACCAATGTGCAGAGAAAGTAGGTATAATAAATGGAATATCTGTTGCAAAGTGTGTATCTATGATACTTAATCATGCATAAAATCTTGTCTTATCGTTCGATACATATTGAATGCGACAAAACGGAGAAACTTTCAAGCTAAAGATACAATTTTCCCCACCATAACATTTGGGGGTCGAAATTTATTTAATATTTCTGTAATTGTGTCACCCGGTGGTATTTATTGCTTCGCAATGAGTTTTTTTTTATGCCTAACAACAGGCGAGAGCTATATAAATGGTGAGCAAAAGTTTTACGAGGCCTTTAAGCCTAAAAGTTCAAGGCTGCCTTTTTTAGCCATCATCGGCCTTGTAGGGGCTTTATGTGGACGCTGTTAGAATAGTTTTCTTTTTATGGGGAGGGCAAGTTTGGAATGCGAAAACAATTAAACAATTTTTAATTACACTTTCAATTGCTCTGAGTCTACTGAACTTTTCATTACGAGAAAAAAGAAAGAAATACAAGCTGTGGGTTGTAATTTTTTAAACTCACGATTCCCCAGGGGCATAGAGATGGGAGCCTTCCACCAGAGTGAATGTTCTTTTTACATTCACCCCGCTCGAACATGTTGTACTTTGCATGCTAAATAGATGCTTTTCTATATGAAATTGCCTTATGAAATTGCTCGTCTGTGAACTTTTTAAGGATGTTTACCGCCTGCGTGGTTTACAAAAAAATAATAAAAACTTTGCAAAAGATAATTTCAATTTTCACAAGTTTATTTATTAATTAACGTAACATCGTGCATACTTCGCTTAGTGTATATACACGGGCTTGTAGCTGTGGAGTGGAAGGAAGTACTCTCGTAGTCCTTGGAAATATAGTTTGTTGCTCCACGGAGGCTTATTTGCTTTATGAATTCTCTTTTTCTTTGTTCAGCTTGCTTTTGGCGTTCTAAAGGAGAATAAAAGCATAAAAGGGGAAACGTTACGTCTATTAATGGAGCAGTGTGCTCACTTTTAATACCTATCAATGGTGTGTTTTTTTAAGTGGCTTAATCATAAAAATTATTCAATAAAGGTAAAGTTATAATGGCAGCATGCATTTAAAATATTCCGTGATAGAAGTTGCATGTCGGACTTTTATTTTAAAAATCTTTAATCGCGGGAATAGACTAATTCTAATGAAGGCTGGAAGAATCCAGGATTACTCAATGCTTGAGTTAAATTAGTTCCAAATTAGTTTATTTTATGCCAGGGTTGCCAAATATATAGAAAGCCTCGACTGTCCAAAGTTATTGTCCCGACCGACGTTTGGTTGCTCGGTTATCGGTTTTTATTGCTTGAAACCAAATCCTTTGAGCATTCTGATCGTCGATATGATGACGCTCCTTCAAGCATTCTGATAACCAATCCTAACAAGGCTAATCTTTTTTATATTATTGCTGGAAGTACGACAAGATTAGAACAAAATTTGTTGACCAAAATGTTGGGGAACTATGACTTAGGCTGCTTGGCCAGTAACTTGCCCAGGCAAGTTTGGCGCAGTGGGTATCGATCTTTTATCCTAGGGAAACGTGTCTACTAGTTTTCCTAGGATAAAAAATAGACAAACATGTGACCTGAAGTCATTAAAACCAACCTTAAAAACATACAAAAAAATATAATAATAATATAATAATAATAATATATAATAATAATAATATATAATCATATATAAAAAATAAAAAAATATTTTTCTTTGTTAGAAAAATATGGAGAGATAAAAAAGACAAAAAACGCTGCATGAAAACTCTCATGCCCAGTTCAAGTTAGTAGAAAACCCTTCTTCCTGCCTGGTCGCGTTTCAGTATCTGACCAAAACATACACCTTCTGGCAGTCTTACAAGCACTTTATAATAAGATTTGAGTTGCTTAAGGTTTTTTCAATAGGGACGCTGCAAAAGTAGAGCGACAGGGACAGCAAACGACGCCATATTTTTCTTGCGGTTTTTTGACATTCTCTTCGGTAAGGTTTGCCATTTCATGATGGAAAGATATACAAGCCAACAACGAGTCGAAATTATTAAAATTCACTACCGAAATTCGGAGTCAGTGGCCTCAACGTTAAGAGCGCTACGTCCAATTTATGGTCGTCATAATCGTCCTATCAGATCAACAATTGAGCGTCCAGTCGCTTGGCCGCCTCGGTCGTGGGATTTGACGCCGTTAGACTATTTCCTGTGGGGCTACGTCAAGTCTATGGTTTATGCCAACAAGCCAGCGACGATTGATGAAATTCGTACGAATATCGCACGTGCAATAGCAGCAATTGCAATCACATAATGGCATCGAACGTACTTTTACAGGAACAAAGAATTTTATGATATCCAAAACCGTTTTTGTTTTATTTAAAAAAACTTTTATAGCGCTCTTATTGAAAAACCCGATACTTTGAGATGATTTTTTTCGACTGTTTTATCCTCTATAAGGAAGCCACAAAAAATATGGTGGATTATTTGAATTCTCTATTCGAAAGATCTGTTAATTAAGTTTAAAAAAGGACTCTGCGAAGTTTACCAAAATAGTGCTCAAACCTTTTACGGGGTGGGTATTTACCGCCTGGAATGCTGCTGGGATGAAGGTTAACGACGTGTCCTGTGCTATATGCTATAATCAAACAGGTGGAGAAGTTTAAGTATCATGACTTTTTCCACAAGAGATGGGAGAAGTGCTATACTCAGTTATCCTGTAGGACTGGCCAAGCTGGAGTAATTAACTGCGCCGGCCAGTCATCAAGAAAGCTCAGATTGAAGTGAAAGCAAAGAATTCAGTCATTATTTCAGGATCTCTTTCCAACCCTCATCGATGGTCATAAAAATTGGATAATCATAGCGGATAGAAGTTGCCGAAATGAGATATCTTAGGCGTGTTGCTGGGTGTTACTCATAGACTGAGAAAAGTCAGCCTTAGAGGAATCTTAATGCTTAACAGCCCATTCGAGTGGAATGATCAGTTCTTCGATGGTATGGACACGATGCAACGTTGATTGTGTTGTTTGCACGCCCCCTGATAGACTTCCTAGACAGGTCACGCTGGCCGTGATGCGACCGGGTCACCCCCGGGGTAGGTCTCTAACCCGCACCAGTGGTTCTTGAGTTGGTGGACGAGGATCGGGAAGAATGGAAAACCACTTAGTCGCCCTTGCTCCGCCACTCTTCTAAAAGACAAGCGATCACAGAAAATAATGGTTATGTGATGACTTTTTACAGAATCCATAATATTTTTTGTCCATCTAAACCTCTGGGTTCTTTTTATGGCAGGGTAGCCATAGTGCAGAAAATACATCACCTTGTCTACAGTCAATCTCCAAAGTTGTCAGGTGATATTGCTCAGCAGGGGAAAATGGGGTTTTTGCCATTTATTTTCATCCAACATGTGTTCGGATAAATATCCAGTAATATACTCTTCGGTCATGACTTTGGATTTAAAGGCTCAGCACCAGGTAGTCCTAGAGTAAAATTGCGTTAATATGGGAAAAAATTATTGAAAACTGCAAATTTTTTTTCGCTTTTTTGCAATATGTCTTGGGCGACTGAAGGGCCCTATATGTATCTACAAATGAGCGGTAGGAAATGTATGAACACTTTTGACAAAGAAAAATCACGGTTTATTTCGAGATGATGCGTGGTATGCTTAAGAGGGAAAAACAGCATATTCTTATGAGGGTGATATGGTTAAGATGCCATTCGACCCTCAATGAAGTTTTGCGTGATTTGAGCAAAGTTTTAATCACTTGTTTTCAATTTAAACAGAGCACGTCAAAAAAAAAAACGGATTGTTATTAAAGGGTGGTGGTCAAAAATGAAGTTCTATGTCAAAAGTGATATTTTATCAAAAATATTTAGCCTTAAGATACATGCAATAAGAAAGGCAACAATAACATAACAAAATCCGATTGCACACAAATAACCTTTAAGATGGTGCACCATATCACCCGCGATTGGGGTATATGGCTTTTTTTTGCAAAACGGTTTTACCTAAATTGAAAACTGTATTATCTTTTTCCCTAGTCGGAGGATGTGGCGAACCTTTTTTTTTATTTTAGTTTGCAGAACTTTTAAGCATGTAGCAGATCTGAAAGTTATTGTCGAGGGAAAGCTTGCCCGACCAATGAAACCGCATCATTGTTTGTACTCTGCGAACGCCTAAGGCCGTTTTTCATTAATCTGATAGGCCCATATTAGTGCGGCTTTAGGCCTGGAAATTTCACACAGCGGCAGACCCTGGAGAAAACTCAGAAATTCCAAATCGATACCCATAAGCCTTTCATCGATTTCAGAGCCTCTAACGACAGCATCTATACAGGTTATCCCGGAACTGAACGTCAAAACAATACCGGGTGACACGGGAAGTTTTATGACGTTGTTATGACGTTTTATGCCATACTGGAAAAAATAATAAAAAAAGTCTAAGTATTGATTCTCATTATTTTTCTAAATATTCCTTTATTAAATATTACTAAACCAGGCGAGATAGATTTTTTCTATTATTTTTCCCAGTACGGGTAAAACCTCCGCTATGACCTGGTATTCGCTTGACGTTGAGAAACGTGACACCCTGTAGAGACGCGCTATATAGCGAAATGTCAAATTTTAGTATCCCTGTCAAACTTTTCAGTTTGTGTAGGATGGCGATGGGAAATTCACGCTTTACCGTCAAGATAGGTATAGACTACCGACCCCGTTCTCATGTAACTTCTTTGACATCATACTTGGACAATGGTCCACAGCTCCCGCGCCAATACCAAGGGCACATTCTTTTGAATGATCCGTATTATTACTCGCAGGCATACCAACATTGGCGCAATAGGAAGAACACAGAGTGATATTACTGAAGCCTCCATAATTATCGTGGTGAAAGCGGCGAGTCGCGTACCTATATGGGCTTAGCAGTCAATGAGAGACAGAAGCAAGTATATGCTGCAACCAAGATGAGACACCCAGTCCCTGCGTCCTAGACAACGACATCAGACAACGTCATATGCGCTTAAATCCAATGAAGGCGTGTCCGTTGGCCCAAGGCAAGTAGCCAGTCGTTGTTTCTTTGGGTTAAGAAGGCAACTGAGAAGCAAAGCCCTCGAGCAACTAAAGTATCTATTATCTATCTAAGTATCTATCTATCCCGCTTTATGGTGCAGAAGCACG
Source organism: Neoascia interrupta (assembly GCA_947623515.1). NCBI lineage: Eukaryota > Metazoa > Arthropoda > Insecta > Diptera > Syrphidae > Neoascia > Neoascia interrupta. The sequence goes on from OX392462.1 coordinate 199,483,868, forward strand.
GACCCTGTCAAAGCTGGATGAAAAAGCTTTCGGTTGCTTCGAGAGAAAAATCCTTTGGGCAATTTCTGGTTCCATCTTCATACACGCAGAGTTAAGGAGGAGATACATCAAACTGTACGGGCTATACAGCTTCACCGACCTAGCCAGAAGAGTCAAACAGCAACGGCTGCAATTAACATCAATGCCTCGACCAGGAAAATCTTCGAATCCAACCGACAGGGATGGCGCAGTAGATGAGCATCGAGACGGTGGCGCACGCAAGTGGAAGGGGAACTTAAGCAACCTGACGTGTAAACCTGAAGACGGCTAGACAGAGCTGGATGGCGAAGCTTATTGGCTTTAAAACTTATTTAAACGAAACAAAAACAAGAATACTCTTTATTAAAATGTTTATATGTCGGAGTGTGCTGTAGCCCTAAGTTATTAGTCTGTTTCCAAATGTGTGAACTCAGCCTTGGTTATTCCAAGGCTGAGAAAGGTTGGCGTTGCCTTGTTCATAAGTTCGGAAAAATAAAACATGTGCTTGGAGTTTTTAGTCTTGAAAAAGGCTTCAATAGGAGAAGCATTGCCGTACGCCTGGGACTGGAATTCCTTATTTTACTGGAATTTGACATACACACATATTATAACGAAAGAGAGGAAGGCCTAATGATTAATTAATCACACAAATGTAACGAAAACAGCATTGATTTGGCCTCAGTAACGAAGAGATCCAAAACCTGGTGGCTTGCCGGTATATTCTGAGGTCAAATCGGCGTACCCCACAAGCGGACCATGGGGAATGCTGTAAAGTGGGAGGTTTTTATCCATCCCTTCAGATCATAACCTCGCGCCTAAATGAAAACGAAGTTGAAGAAGATACACACATTATAACATACGTAAGTTTTTAAGTTCTGGAGTGACAAGAGTGGACACAGCTGAAGAGAGGACATAACAAACATAGTCTCTATGAGGCTGTGCGAGTAATAATGTTAAAGGCGCAACACAACCAAAGATATACACTAGGCTCCTTATTCCTGAAATGAAAATGGTAGAAATCTTACGCAATACCCTCAAAACACAATTCCCCATGGGTGAAAATCCTTAAAAATCAATCCCAAGGTTATTATCACCGGAGAATGTACACTTCAGGGGATATAATAAAAAAAAACCGCACCTCAAGACTATTTTTTTTCGTCAAAATCACTTGAAATGATTAAATCCCTCAATGCTCTTCATGCCTTGCATAGACCCAGCCTTGCATCTACCCCAAATCCAAGAAGGAACCAAAAGCTTCCCTCTATGCTTCGCTTCCAGTGTTCACCCATGTCCTTCCTATATACACCCTGCCTATACACGAAACCTTGCGCCTACCTCAAATCGAAGAGTTAGCCTCTCGTTACGTACTTGATATTGCTTTTAGGTTTGGTTTGGTTTCTGAAACTCTTGAAGTACAAAAAAGACGTCAAAAATGGCATTGTCAAAAAGTAAACACTTTAAAGCGATAGTGCTTAGCTTGATAGACATTTCGAACAGTAATTTTGTATCATATCTTCTAAAATAGTTGAACGACAATTTTTTTTGCTTCCGAAACTCTTGACGTGGAAAAAAACGACGATTAAAATTTAAACGGGGTGGCCAGTTGTACCTTGACTGTGAAGCACTCTCGCTACTTTCGGGGTTTTTTTTCTGAACCTGGCGGAAACGGGGATTGAAAAAACATAAAACGAGGCTTTTTTTCATAGTGGGATTTGAACCCAAACCTTCTGCGTAGTAGGCAAACACAATTGACCACTACACAACGGCCGGCACCCTCCACAAAATAGATCAATCTAGATTTACGCCTAATCTAATTTCATGAGAAAATTGCTTTAAAATAAGAAAAATTGTGAATGACTTTGTGCCAAAGAAGCGTCAAGTAAGAAAAATTAGTTACTTCAGAACATAGAAAAGTTGTTTCATATCAACGAAATTATATTTAAAAAGATATGAAGAAATAATTAAAAAACAATGCGTCCTTTTTTGGGAAAGAAATATATCTTTGCTATTTTTTTTTTGAATAGTTATATTATGGTAGTATGAAAAGACATCCTAAAAACAAAGACCTTTCTTGCTTCAAGAAGGTACATTTTGATAGCGTTAAAAAAAAGATATATTCCCCACGGTTCAAAAATGCTGATTTCTCTGAGTGTACACTGCGCAGCGTAGTCACGCTAAGGCAAATGATTGTTGAACTGTTCGCTCCTTGGACCACAGAAACTTTCAAAGACTCATAAGCCTGAGTTAAAAACCAAGTAAAATGCACTAAAGTCAAACTTAAAAATCCTCTTTTTGGCGTCATTTACACTACGTGCATGATCGCGCAAATGTCCCATAGTTCCATGCAGTGTGCGCCACGTTGTGCTATTTAATCCAAATGGCACTTGAGTAACTTTCAATTCAACGAAAAATTGGTTATCATATCACACGCTCGTCGTCATGTCTGCAATCAATAGTGTTATTTTGGAATATACACGGGATTTGAGCGAATTTAGCCCTGTTGATGACGTAAACTTGATCTTGCATTTAGAGTGAGCGCCCTCTAGCAAAAATTCTGTATAAAACGATTTGACTGAAGACTCCCGTCGATTTTCATGGTAAGCCCAGTGCCCAGAGCCCTCTTCTGTCAGCCATGTATGCTGTACACATACAGCAAACTCTCCATAAACTCTCCATAAGCATTAATGGCTTCAAATTTTCTCGGAATTCGTAAGGCACTTTGAGAAGGCTCTTAGCCAGATTTCAGTTTCAGTGAATTCGTCAGACAATAACAAAAATTGTGGAAATCAAACCACATGTAGAAGCTCCCAAAGCCCACAGCATGCCCCCATATCCTACAGGTCTTTGCGTATATCGAAGCATCATACCATCATTTTAACGAATGCTCCTTCAACCGAAAAATCTTTATTCAAATTTCGTTGTTAGCACCTCTAGGGCCAATCTCTACATTCAAGAGGTTTATCTGTGGGCGAATTTTAACAATACCCATACTTTATGTATGGGTATACAAATAAACTGCACAGCTTCTGCCTTACAAAAGGTAGATTAAAACGTATAAATACCTTTTGTTTCTACCATCATCTTCAGAAAAACGCTCAATCCTTAAGTTATCCTTCAAAAGTCTTACCTGAAAGAAAAGAAAAGAAAATCTTTGTTCAAAATGTTTATCAATGAAAAAAGGAAATTTGATAGCTTCCAATCAATGGCTAAAAAGTTATTTATATGTCCTACTTATGCACTCGAAGAGCTCTTCACCCTGGTATTGTAATACACCCACAAGGAATCTGGACTGATCCTTTATGCAACTCACATTTCAAATACCTTTCGTTATTTTTTTTTTTGCACCTTCAAAGCAAAACAACAACTAACCACTTATCCTGTCATCAAGTAGCATGTGATGGAAGCTATGCAAGCCATTGCTTTGAAGGCCCCCATTCCACATCCATACATACCTATTCACAATGACGTTATAACGACAAAGGACCTTAACCACTTCCTCCACATCACACTTTCGCATTAGTTTCGGCTTTTTAAGCAAAGAACACTCTCGTGTAACCTTATACGGGCGAGATGGCGTTGACGGAAGGCGGCAGTTTAGTCAAGTAGTTTCCTGTTTGTTGCTTCGCATAAGTTTTGCTAAAATAACATCACAACTACTAACAAATATATACAACAAGAACTAAACACACAGGACTACATGTGACTTGTTTGCGATTAATTATATCACCGGCAAAGGTAGGTACACCTTACAAGGTACATACAGCGCACGGACCGGCCAGGTCATTAGGTGTTGCGAACTTAATTCCCCAAGAGTGTAATCCAGAGCTGGGGGGGTACACACACCAGCACTCATATGGCTGGCATAACTGACCCAGTTTGTGCGATATGTGTGCCTGCCCCTGCACACATGAAACGAGACACAGGGGAGTTTAATGTTGCTGTTTGGTTAACGGCTTACATTGTTGGGTAAAGCAAAACTTTACGAGGGGAATTCAGTTTTTTTTTTAATAATATCAAAAAACTCTAATAACCACATGAGCTGGGGAGTTTGTTTTTTGGGTATAGAGGAGTCCTGTCGTTTTAATTAGAATTAAGCACATTAATGGACGAAGGGAAAATTCCTACTGCAAAGCGGTTGGAACTTTCTCGGAAGCTGAATCGTTTGAAATACTCTTTGGGGACCAGTTAGGTATGAAATTGTTGCGCAGCAGATTGGAGGAGTGTTTATTGTTTACTGACACAGAAGCTTATAAGGACCTGGTGTAAAATATCTAAGAACTTTTTAATTTAATGGCATTTATATCTGACTTTTTAGTGCGGTTGGTTGAAGCCTGACTGTTCTGGATTAGAAAACGCTAAACCTTTTATTGACATAAGCTAGTGTTGCCTTATGCTGCGAAAAGGGACAAGCGTCGAAGAGGAACAAATTTATAGATAGTTACCTAAATCGGCGATAAATCTCAGGCTCAAGGTGAGATAGCCTGATAGAAATATTTCTTTTAAGCAATTGACCATCCTATTGATTGCATTTTGTAGATTGTATTTAGGTCAGAGAATGCTTTGAATGAAAGAAAGTCTGCTTAGGGACTAGTTGGAAAGAACATTATTGTTATCGAACAGCTTGGAGAGTGTTTATTATTATCGGCCTACGAGCTTTCAGTAAGACTTACGGACTTATATATAGAGTGGCGCAACAGCTCGAGGTGAACCAGGGCCAACTTCTCAACAATGTATGCTGGTGTGTTAATTTCTTTACATACAAGGGGACCTACAATTTTTTGCCGAATCCGAACGGCACTTTGAGAAGTTTTTCAAGACAAATGATACTCTCGGAGGGCTTGTCAGACCCTCGCGGAGGTGGGGACCGTGAAAAAGAACAAGTCTTTTTTTTTCAGGTGACGATAGCAGGATTCGAACCCAGACCTCCGGCGTAGTAAGCACTTACACACTTACTTCACTTACGGACTTACTTCACTTTATATTTATTGAATTTCAAACTACACAAAGACTATGCCAACAAGTGGTTATAGAAAGGAACTTTAAAATTATCACAACCCACAGTAGAACCAAATCAAGTTCATTCACAAATTTTCGGAGGCTCTGTAGCAACTTTCTACCAACTAGAACTAGACTAACAGGATTATGCAAAAGTGCGTTTTCAATAAAAAAAAATCTAGGCGAGAACCTAATAGCACATTTGTAAAAAATTTAGCAAATACATAATACCTGCAGTACTTGTCGTTTAATTAGCGGCCCGTCCAAAAATGGATAAAGGACATCTTATGGTATCGCTACGTTGTCCGTCCGTCCATTCAATCGCGTTATAACTTCTAAACGGTAAGTCGTAGAAATACAAAATTTTGTGTGCTTTTAAACTGCAGAAATAGTCAGCTAATCCAATGAGGGCGATTTTTTTCAGAAATAACGGTTGAATTACAGTTTGAAATTTCTTGGAAAAAGGATTAAAAGTTTTTAATTTTTTTTTTTTTTTTTTTTTTTTTTTTTTTTTTTTTTTTTTTTTTTTTTTTTAAGAAGCTAAGCACGCAAGATCAAGACCCTCATCATCCCAGTCCTGCTTTACGGTGCAGAAGCATGGACCCTGTCATAGGCGGATGAAAACTTCGGGCGATTTACGGTCCCGTCTGCATAGGCGGAGAGTGGAGGAGGAGATATAACATCGAACTGTACGGGCAGTACAGCGATACCGACCTAGCCAAAAGAGTCAAAACACCACGTCTACGATAGCTGGGTCATCTAGAGCGGATGGACACCAACGCCCCGGCCCGGAAAATCTTCGAATCCACACCGCAGGGATGACGCGGTAGAGGAGCACCGAGACTCAGGTGGCGCACGCAAGTGGAAGGGGACCTCAGCCAACTTCGCGTGCGAAACTGGAGACGGCTAGCTAGAGACAGAGCTGGCTGGCGAAGCTTGTTGGCTGAGGCCCAGGTCCACCCCGGACTGTAGCGCCACCTTAAGTAAGTAAGCACGCAAGATCAAGAAAAGCTAAGCTTCAAAGGCGAAAAAAATATTTATTTTTGAAAATATTAAAAAGTTTTCGAAAAATGAAGAGTTAAATATGGGTGACGTCTTTTAAAGTGTTTGAGACCATAACTTTTGAACCACTCAGTGCACGAAGCCAATATTGAACACGTATAAAGCATCTTATATTTCAGAAAAAGTTTTAGTACTGCAGTTTCGACGCATTTTCGAAAAAAATAATAGCAAAAATGCATAATATAACGTGGGTAACTCCCGCCCCCTTTATCTCCGGTGTTGTTAAGACAAATCATTTGAAAAAAATCACAAGCTTCAGAAATAAAAAAATAATAATAAAGTATAAAAACAAGGAAAACCATAGCGAATTTCAAAGCTTCAATACCTTCTAAGATTTAGCTCAAAAGCAGAAGAGCATTTTAAAAAACTATTTTTTTTAAATCTTCTAGTTCTTAGCGGTTAAAGCGATCCTGCTCAAATTTAGCGAAAGTACAAAGAGTTCAAAAAGAAAGCAAGCTGAATTAAAACCAGTGAGTAAGTGCTACAGTGTGTACGCAGAAATTACTGTCCGTAAAACAGACCGTTGAATACCTCATCCTATCCCACATTGTAAAATGCTGATGGCAAAGTTATTTTTTGACATTTTGTAAGTAATGAAAACTTCGAAAAGGGGCGTGGTAAAAAAAAAATAAAAATGCAATTTTTTGGTTCAAATTCAATATTTTTGAAAAATCGACCCCTAAAAGGGGGCGTGGCTAAAAACTTCATATGAACGAGATCTGGACTGAAGTTTCGTTTGCCTAACCTGCAACTTTTTTGTTTCATGCTTTTCCTAAATTAGGCTCAAGGCCAGTCGAAATTAAATTTTCTGGAAAATTTTAGGTTTTTCTTCAATTCTGCCTCCAAATAGGGGCGTGGCCCAAAGTCTTGTACTAACAAAATGTGGAACTAAGCGATTTCTAAATAAAATATTAAACAAATTTTTTTCAATTTCGAGCAAAAATATTGAGTAAGCTGCATTTGAAAATTTACCCTCAAAATAGATGCCACGCCCACTAAAGGAGGTTTACCAATTAAATTTGTCTTTTTTGTGTCTTACATTGACTAAGAGATGCTTAATGTCAAATTTCAGCCTTTTAGAATGTCTTACAGTTTTGAAAACTCTGGAGGTAGTTGCATATTTAGACCGATTGTGGGCGTGTCTTTGGGCGGATTTCAAAAATTTTTACAATTGTACTTCTTCGCATGACGTGGAATTTACCTACGAACTTTCAGCACCCTAGCTCTAAATTTAAGGCCTAAGAACATGTGACATGCAGACGGACGGACGGACGGACGGACATGGCTCATTCGATTCAGAATTCGGTCTCGATCATATGCCCTTAAGGTCTTGGGGGTCTACCATTATTATTTCAGCGTGTTACAACCTATGTGACAAACTTAATATACCTATTATCCTATGGGATGGGGTATAAAAAAAATTAAAATTGCCGTTTCTAGCCTAAGTTTTTTGAAGACTATTTAAAAAAAGATATAAAAGAAGTGGGAAAGTGCAACCGTGCTTATGTAAAAGATTCAGTCCATCTACGACGGATTGCAAAATACCCGACCATACCAAAAAGAAAACTGCCACGCCTCTAAAAAGTGGGCAGGATATAAAAAAATAACTGTTGAATACTTTATACTAGGTGGTTACATACATTTAGGCCTAAAACTCCGTCTTTTTAAATAAAAAAATCACTTTTTTTAACGCCACTTCAAAGACAATTGCAAGGCGATGTTACGTACCAAAAATAAATGCCCTATCGCCATTTTAATATAGCTAAAATTTGGAAAAAGTATTTTTTGAAATTGGAGGTAGTTGCACATACAGGCCTGTAATAGGCGTGTCTGTGGGCGGATTCAGCTAATTTTTAAACTTGATCTGGCCCAATGGACCCACTTACCAATTTTCAGCCCTCTACCTTAAAATTTAAGGCCTAAAAGCTGTTTACATACGGACGGACGGACGGACAGAAGAACATGGCTCAATCGATTCTCCTGTCGGTCCCATTCATATGTCTAAAAGGTCTTAGGGGTCTACGGTGATTACTTCACTGCGTTACAAGCTATACATCATACTGAATTTACCCTGGGTTGGGTATAAAAAGAGCTTTTTTTACGGTTAACGCATAATCCGGGATCCTATTGGAAAAAAGGCTAACGGGAACTAAAAAATAATTCATAAGAGTTGTTTTATGGATTTTAAATTTATAAATAGAGTTGGGCAACAGCTCGAAGTGAACCAGGGCCAAATTCTCAACAATGTATGCTGGTGTGTTAATTTCTTTACATACAAGGGGACCTACAGTTTTTTGCCGAATCCGAACGGCACTTTGAGAAGTTTTTTCAAGACAAATGATACTCTCGGAGGGCTTGTCAGACCCTCGCGGAGGTGGGGACCGTGAAAAAGAACAAGTCTTTTTTTTCAGGTGACGATGGCAGGATTCGAACCCAGACCTCCGGCGTAGTAAGCGCACACACTAACCACTACGCCACGGCACCCCACGGATTTGAAATTTAAAAAATTATAAAAAAGATAAAAAGAAGGACAGCAAAGAGTTTTGTTACGCACCCTTTTATGCTGAGGGTTTGTTTTTGGACATATGAATCTTACTTCTAATACTAATTTTTTTAAAAACTTGTTTTTTTGAAAATAAAAAATGTCTCTTTGGCTGTGAACAGCCACTTTTTCTCCAAATGCCAGTTATGATTTATGACCTTTGATAATCGCTTGCAACTAGAAGACGTTAAGGTGATCTAAGCGATGTTGTCTTCCATTCACAACTTCGTAGGTACTTTAATAAACAAAAAAATAACGCTTTCTTTCCGATTTTTTTTAATATCGCAGCTACTCCATCTATCAGAAACTCCTTATTTCAAAGAGCTGAAAAATTATTATTTTCTATTCAACTCCCCCTCATGCCGCAAATATCATTCCTGTCATACATAACATATTAATGTCATTCAGCAATTCCATCAGCCATACAAGTAAACGTAACAGTAACGTTGCGGGCTTCACCGGAAATTGGCATGCTTTCATCGAGACTTGCGGCATCAATCAACTGTGAAGCATTGTTCCACCGCGCGGCGTCAAACAAATGCCGTTCAATTAATGCCATCATTCAATCGATCATTCAATTCACCGACCAAGTGAAATATTGGTGGTCCATCAAAAGTAAGCTTCATTCGCCACACAATGGCCTACTTTTTTTCACAATAATTAGATATTGCTACTGATTAAATATCTAATAATAACATTCACACACGCGATCCATTTACTTCACACAGTTGACGTTTGGTATGGGATACTACTTTTGTTATAGGACAACGGCAAGTGCCTATCCATATATGTAATTGAAATCAAGCTCATTCAGGCGATGACAGTGATGTATCCATTGTGTTTTGCATTCATTTTGAATGTCTGCATTGGACATGATCTGGGGTTACAAAAATATGTATTTTCCTTCCCTAAAATGGCACCTGTTAAACGCCAGATTATTATAATTTCAAAAATGATTATTCACTGAACACATTCAATTACCATCAGTTGCGGAAGTCTATCTTTCATTCTGGCTCAAATGCTGAATACCTACTTTTTTTTGCCGCCACCACCCTAATGTCCTGAACATTGCCGCATTATCTTTGTTATATCGATAACGAGGAAAATATGTGTAAGGCCAACCCGTGCTGCGAATCGCATGCTAACCACTCCTAGGACAACATAACATTCCGATTGCCAACCCCTTGGAATATAAATTTTATCCATAAATTCCTGTTGACCCAATTCCAAAATTGGTAATGTCCGGAAGCCCACCATGGTAACGGTCTAGCATAGCAGCTCATAATTTACGGGGGAAAAACAAAATCCCAAATCGATTTGCACCAAACCTCGCCTGGCCCTCTTTTTTAGCCTTATATACCATATTTACCGAAAAGGAATTTATGCGGCTTTCCCAAAAGGGTCTATTCATTCTAAATCTACTTCCGATGAGAAAGGACCGTAAAGCCGAAAAGCTCTTTTACCCTCTGAGTATAGCCAAATGCCAAAAACCGGTAAAATATCGATTGAGTTTTTAAAACTGATTATGGGAATGCATTTTGGTGTGCGAGAGGCGTAAAGTTTGCCAGGCGAATCATCCCATCTGCCAACAGATGTTTTCCAAATGCCAACTTCACTTTAAAGTAGCTATACAAGGACGCGCCTGACTTGCCTTAAACGACAGAGATGTGTGTGCACAGGGAAATTTGATATTGGAATCATTCTGTAAAAGAGAAAGCGAGGCCTGCATGGAAAGTTTTCACAAAGAAAACTTTACTTTGCCTTTTGATAACGCAATAGAAGTTCGTCATGTCATTTTACTCGGGTAGATAGGGAAACTTTTTGCAAGTACAAGTCTTGTTCCAATTATGCCTTTCAAAGGTTGCCGGTAAAATTTGATTTTATCTATGACGATGGACGGAATCAAATGAACAGCCAAAAGATGTATGAAGGGGGATCTATTTCAAAAGCCCTTAAAAGGACAAGGCGGTTGTCAAGTGTTCTTGTAGTCGGGCTATCGGACTTTACACACCTTTGTTAAAGATATACAGTTTTTTAAAGGCTGGGTCACATAACATACCGAACAACTTACAAACATATAGTTTCAATTGAGATACCCGAACTGTGCACCATCATCTTTTTGAAAAGTGACAAGCCTCTGAGGAAGCACTAGTGCGGCTCTGTTGAGTTTTCTTGAAATTGATATGCTGCTCGAGACGTGAGTATACGCTTCTGGGGTAGAGGGATTTGAGTAAGGACGTTTATGTTTTTTGCCTGTTCAGCAATGAAAAGACGAACAAAAATTCGTTGAAGCAATTTTCACATTGTGTCCAGTCATCATATTACCTTTCCTAAAACTACGTCGTTGTCAACTCAAAACGTCCGGATTGTTCCACCGCCCAGTTATGTAGGAGGAATTGGGCAAACATTTATACGTTCACAAATGGAAGAAAGAATACTTTGTATTTAGAGCTTAAACGAAACCTGCCGACCAAGAAGGTACAAAACCGCAGCCATGTTAATAAAATACGCTTAAATTAGTTTCAACCACTTTTATTGTCTAATAATAATTATTTTTAACTAAATTAAATTAAATTCCGACAAAAGTTGGCTGCGATTAGCGGGAGAAGATTAAAGCTAAATCGCAAAGTGTCTCCACCAGCCAAACGTAAGATTAGTTTGACATGAACACTGTTTGGGCGCCATTCTGACTCTCAAAAGAGAGTGACAATGACATAAGAATTGACATTTGTTTTCGAAAATTCCGATAGAAAACCATATGTCATACGTGGATATTTTAAATTTTCTTTTTCGATTTTCAAACTCTTATAGAGGCGTGTGAATAAGTTAAAAGAGGCATCAAAGAGATTTGTGAAAATGGAGAATTAGATCTACGAGGGTATTCATTTTTAATGACTTGCCGAGACGATTTGGACAAATATTGAGATTTGTAAATTTGTTGTAGATTTATTAAAATCGCGGATTAATGTTCGGTGGATACACGGTTTTACTTACTTACAAAAAACAATAGTTTGGGAGGCAGGATGGAAGCATAGAAAGTGGCAAGGGGGTTCAAAGTTAGAATAATGTTTTTGATAAATACGTACTTGTAAATTTTCGATAAAAATATTGGCAGCTCTGACTTGCTTTAAGCCTGTTAGGAAGGAGTTTCGTTTCCAAAACTATACAATAACTATTAGAGACGAAAAAACTAGACGAATTAAGATAGTTCCAGTTAGGTGTGCTACTTAATGCGCTTAAATATCCCAGCTTATAAACAAAATTTAATTTTGCTGTACAACTGTTGCCAAAGATTTGTATGTTTGTATGTATGAGAAACCAAGCCCATTTGGACATACCCACCGCATCTGCATACCAGATTTATTGGTACCAAAAGGCCTTGCACTAATGTTAATAAACTAAGGACCCGAATTATATCTCCTAGACAGTGCCAAAAAGCAGGGTCATCAACTCTAACCTAGGGGGATATACTATGTTAAGAAAACAGTTCAAGGGGAGCATCACACGGAGAAGTGCTCTCACCTCTTCTATGGAACATCTCACGTAAAAAATGCTTAAACCTCTACGTCAGTAGAGCAATAAAAGTATTCAGATGACATAGTTTTCCAGATAACAAGCAAAAATCTTCCAACAATCAGTGAACTCACGGATTCTGTGTTACTAGAACTATCAGGGGGAAAGAACATTAGACTTAAAGTCTACCCGAATAAGACAGAGATGGTCCTGTGTAAAAAAAGCGCAAGTCGCGCGGTTGGATAACGCCTTAATTAAATGGGGCTTAAATGGATATTAAACTCTCCCTGAAAGCCAAATATCTTGGCATTTCGTTTGACTCCAAATTAAATTGGATACGGAACATTGAGGCGAGGATAAAGAAAGGACTCATAGCTCTTTACACTCTTGTAAGCAATTGGGGAAAAAGGGGACTTCAACCCATAGTATTATACTGGCTGTACACAGCCGAAATTGTGGGAGACGTGTTAAACGAAATCTTACCTAAACAACCTGAAAAAGGTATACAAGAATTAGCTTGCTTAAGTATCACAGATGCATTTAGAATCGCACCACAAATAGGTCTGTAAAAGCTTCAAAGTCGTCATACCAAGTAGACAAGGCCAAGACTGGGTTAGGTTAGGTTGGGTGGATTTCCCGCTGGGTAGGGACACACTTAGACCAGAGGAGCTCCATTGTGATTCCACTTGTTGGACCGGAGTTACCAGCCCGAGGACCTAAATGATGACTACCCGTTTGGGTGGGAGGGATCTAGGCAACCAGTGTAACCTTAATTAACCTGTACAGAAGGTCACCAATCGAAGTTTGATTGGTTGAGACATACCCGAGGGTAATGAAGGCTGGGGTAACCGTTTCGGTGTGAACCGCTGTCAGCAGAGTTGATGGGGGCCAGTGAGAGACTTTCTGAAGCAGGGGTGGTCTCGTAACTGTTGGACTCCAGATGGGAATTTGCTTTGTTGATACGGATGGGGGAAGGGGGTTTCTTGAGGAAAGCCCGGCAGGGGCAACCGATTTCGGTATAAGTCCGAACATGTTGCTTCTCTACTTAAGAATTATCCTCGGGGATGAGAAGGTGCAGGGGTAACCGATTCGGCGTAAACCATTGCAAGGGGGATTTCTCAAGCAAGAAGCTGATGTAGGGTGACCGTCTTCGGTGTAGACCCGTACTACAGGCGACTCGCCATAGAATTGGGGGAAGGTATAGGGGTAACCGAAGCAGAATAAACCCGTAGCGGTGAGAATTATGTGCTGGTGATCCCGAGTGGGGGTGGAGAGGTGAGGGCAACCGAAGCGGTATAAGCCCACACCGATCCAGCTCTGTAAAGGAAAACACTGGGATGCACAGGAGTATGACAATTACTGTAGGAGTACTAAAAACTAAGACTAAAGGTATCGTTATCTGTAACGATGGATCGAAAACAGAATATTGAACAAGATCAGGAGTCTTTCCGGAAACACTGTACATTCGACTGCAGTGTCTTTCAAGCCGAGATTTATGCCGTGAAGAGAGAGCTGCACAGACAGTTATATCTGTGGATCTTCCGACAATGCAAATCACCATATGTAAATGCAAATCACCAATGACACTCAGAGAAAGAAGCCTGCATACAGTTCTACTCTGCTGGCTTCTTGGGCACGATGGCGTGGACGGAAATGAATTAGCAAGCCAGGAGGAACTAGCGTCAGGAAAAGTTCTGACATAGAAACAACGTTGGCTGACCGATGGGTAAATCCTCCTTTTAACACACCAAAAGTTTCACAGATCAAGACACTGTTAAACTAGCCCGTGAATTGAACGATGGCAACAATCATAGTAGGGATTGAAATATAACTCACTGCTTACTGCCAGTGCCCGAGCTGAAAAACAACGTCCCTTCTATCTCTCAGTAGAAACTTCAGCAGTTAAACTCAGAAGCTCGGTAGAAATGGCTACGGGAATGGGAATCTTTATCTTTGTGAGGGACTTTTGTAGAAGCTGTAGAGATGAAGCAGAAATACAGTCTAGAAAATACAGTATAGAACAGCTTCTTTGCCTCTCCTTCTTTGCTTCTTGGAAAGCTGGACACTGTCCATCTAAACGACGACTTACGTGTTTAGATGTCAGGTTATATAGTAGCCTGCACGATCTGGCAGGATTATCTTTACTAGACCTAAAAAGATTCCGGCTGGCTCAATTAGTAAGACTTTATATGCTCAACCATGTTTGTCTTTCTCTCGAGGATAATCACAGTGGGTCAATCTGGCCACCGAGTGAACTTGCACCAAATGCAAACACCCCTTCCAACCTAAGCTAACCTAACCTAGGCCGTCAGCTGCAGCGGCTTTCTTGCACTTAAGCTTATGCACAGCTACTTACAGGTGGGTCATATTGCAGTTTGGAATTAACCAGACCCTAATAAATCTTGGGTGCTTTAATTGAACAAATACTATAAACAATATGATTAAATTTTTCTCGAAGCGGAAAACTTCATAAGACAAGACCGAGCAACATTGCATACGAACGATGTTCTTGCGGTAGTCCGCTGAAGAGTCAGTCGGATGTGCAGTGAGGAAATGTAATTATTTGTAACTTGTCGCATATTTCATGCTCTGCACCGCAATTAGGCTGGGGATGAATTTTTTATTAAAAATTCCAAATAAAACATTGTGGAACGCTTTTACACCGTAACACCTACCCTTGAGGAACACGGTTATTAAGACAGACCTTTTGCTGTGTCTCGAACTAAGAAGGCTGAAACTATTCAAGAATTATAACCCTGAAATCGAAGTTGTAGAGTACCTTACTTATATTTAAAAGTAATTCCTGATCAACCATATGGCTTTGGTGATGTCGATTATAAGGTTCATGGTCTTTGACCTATTGACGAAATTTGACAAATTTAAGGATCCCTCGAGGTTTAATTTCTTTACCCAATAAATGACAAAATTTCAGCTCTCTTACTCAAAATTGAACTTGAGTAAGAGTCTCTTAGGCTAAAATTGTTTAGCTTCAGCTGGAAATAGAAATAGCTGCACCTTCAAAGTTGAATTTTGTTCGGTATTACTTTTATTGTGAAGAAAAAGAAAAACACGGAGGGATGCCAAAAGTAAAAACTTATTCTTCGTAGGGTATAGAAATAAGTAAGCTTATAAAAACTATGAGGTGGCCAGCTATTAAATTAAATTTTAAAGCATACCCGAAGATGTGAATAAAGATGGGGTTCATGTTCGCGAACACAACCTTTAACAATAAATTCTCTGCCCTGCCATTGTAAATGTTATCACTTAAAACAAAACTACATAAAATATACCTACCACAAATCATGGTTGCAAAAGATAACATATAGGATAGATCATACGTGTAAAACTTTATACTAACATTTTCTCTATTCCATTATTAAATTATGCATTGATATTTTATTTTATGTCTAGATGTGTCCCGCAGAGAACCAGATTCAACGTATAAAATCCACAATAAATGATAGCACCCAAGGGACCCTCGTAATGGGAACAATAGTGTATCCACCACATGCCAGTGTGTCCCTATTTTGCAAACAAAGCGCGTGTCTGTGCGGTGCGGTTGTATAGTCGCAATTTTTATCTTGTTAAAACAACAGAATCGGGTCCACCAGGTCTGTCTATTGGTTAAAAATGTCAGTTTGCCTAGTCGTGTAGAAATAATGCCACAGGGGATAGAGCGACCATATAGCACTGCAAATGCCTCTTCTGACAGCGGGTACTAAAAAGTTGTTGCAAATGCATACCTATATGTATGCAAATAATAAATTCAAATACACGTGTGTGCATAGGGAGTACACAAATATTTTTTGGGGCTAAGCACGTATTTCTGTTTTTTTTAAAAATGTCGTTTGTCATGTAAAATTTATAGGGGCTTACCCCCACAAAGGTTGGTATAAATGCAAATGTTATCCCTACATGCCGCAATGAGGTGCAGGGCAGATGAAAAACCTTAAAACCAGCATGGTTTGGGTTGATCTCATTAATTAGTCGGTGGTTTTATTGAATTTTGAAATTTTCACCATAAATTTTATAAATGTTTATGGGGGGCTTTTAAGTATTGCTATGAAACCATCAGGGTCTTTTGGCAGATTAAATGAATTGTGGGTGATTAAATTTACCTCAAGTTGATGGGATCGTTTTTTAATTTTGTTCATAGTAAAAAATTTGTGATTGTTACCAATGCAAATTAAATGTTCGGTATTATAATGAAAAACTAATGACTTGAAGCAGTGTTTTCAGCAGATTTAGGGATTCTTATTCAGAAACAGAAAGAGAAACAGAAATAGAAACAGAAACAGAAACAGAAGCAGAAGCAGAAACAGAAACAGAAACAGAAACAGAAACAGAAACAGAAACAGAAACAGAAACAGAAACAGAAACAGAAACAGAAACAGAAACAGAAACAGAAACAGAAACAGAAACAGAAACAGAAACAGAAACAGAAACAGAAACAGAAACAGAAACAGAAACAGAAACAGAAACAGAAACAGAAACAGAAACAGAAACAGAAACAGAAACAGAAACAGAAACGGAAACACATTTTTTTTCCAGGGGCTGCGAAATTCACTATGTTAAGCAATCACCCACAGAAACCTTCAAATAAAAGCTAATTTTATTTTTAATTCAACTTCAAAGAAATATTCTACAAGAATTGTTTCTCCATTTCTTCACTGATATCTACAGATTTTCCTGCCCCTTACAAACAAAGGAAACACCTCCAAGCTAGTTTAGGCTTCAATGATAAAAATTTGTTCTTCCCACTTGAATGTATACCTACCCCCGCACTTGTTGTTGTTGACCTTTTGGATACCAATCCTAACTTCGTCTTTTTAATCGCTGCGGTTGCTTGTTTTAAATTTCCATTCGTTAGTACAAGCTGTCATCTATTTGTAAAATAAATTTTCATCCCATCTCTACCGTAAGGACGACTGACAGTAAAAACTATTTGCTACACTTGTGCTCTCGGGCGGAAATGACAAAAATGTTATCTAAAATTGCCATCTAAATTTTGGGTCATTTGTTTTCGTAACATTTTCCCCTGTGGTTAGTTGGAGAAGTTCAAAAACACACAGGATCTCGGCTCAGCATAAAGGAGCGATGACTATCTGGGTTAATTTAAATAAACACTATTCTCCGCAGGGAATAGAGAACGCAAGAAAAAAAAAATAATGCTTTATTTCAAATTGGTATGAAAAGCTTATGGTTCTTGGTATGGCTGGAATGGTTTCCGGTGGTGCCTGGGACCTTTTCCTGTGCGTTTTTTACTTTGTGTGAGTAGAAGCAGTCGCCTTTATTAAGTCAAATACATTACGAAAAGCTGTTTTTTGGCAAAGCATTTTCTTGCAAACAAAGGACTGTCATGAATTCGCAAACCTTTCTGCGTAAACAATGTGAGGGCCGCAATGGAACTATAGGGCTTAATTGCATCCTTTTTTCCGAAAACCTCAAAAGTTTTTGATGTTGAAAACAACATGTTAAAGACTTTCTTGTGAGCAAAGACTAAAAACATAAACAATGATGGAATTTTTTTAATACTTTAACAATCAATTACTTATGTAATACACAACTTTAAAACCAAATATTTAATCAGTTGTGATTTTAAAAAAATTGTGCGATTGCTCAATTGATTTTATGGGAAACAAATCTGCAGATTTTTCTATACCCTCAAATCACACCCCAACAATACCAGCAGGAGTTCTGGAGAAAGGAGAATACAACATTGCTACGCTTTCATTGAAAACGACAATGTCATTTCATATTTGCAATGACAAAATATTTTACATCTCACAACAAAACTCCAGAAAAGCAAGAAGTTTTTCTGGAAAACATCAGCCGTCTACGGCACTCTTAACTATTATGACGTCTGCACTCGAAAAGCTAAGACAAGTTTGTGTGCCTTAGAGCGCGAAAATGCCAATACATCACAATACTTTTATTCAATTTCCAAGTATCAAACTGTATGCAAACTGTAAAATCAAACACAATAACTTCATACAAGTAATTCATCTTTCGTTTTTGGCTCGTTGGGAGTTGTACGAGAATCGTTCTGGGAATAATCTTTTGAATTCTGCGCACGCACCCTTTGCAATTCAGGTTAGCTGACTGCTATTCCTTGCAGTTCAAACTGTGATATTTAATTCACTTTTTCAAGTTAACATTTCCAGGAATAATATTTGAAATCTTTTTGTAACTGCTGCTGGCAGATGAAATAAAAAGACCCAGTCTCAAAATATGAATACTTAAAATATAGCTTTGACTGATAAATGTCCACCGAAGTTGTGTTATAAAATAAAATTAAAATCTAACAAACTATAAAATATCTAATTGGCACCTGCAGCTCAGAAGAGCCATCGCCTGACCTCTCTTACAATCATGCATGATGTGTACGTTACAGGTGTTTTTCACCCATGAAAGGGACCTACAGTTTCTTGCCGATTCCGAACAGCGAATTCAGAGGTCTCTCATGACAAATGTTACTCTCGGTGGGTTGTCAGGCCCTCGCGTAGGTGGAACACCGTGAAAAAAACTTTTTGAGCGGCATTTGGGTTGGCTAAATCCATTGATGGCCAGGCTTGGTTGGAGTCAGTTGGCCAGGTTCCTGAGTAACACAGAAGCTTTTGTTATGGCGACCGTTACGTTTTCAGCACCACATAATTAAACCTTACGTTCTTAAAGTAGGTTTTATACAACTAACGGGTCCACTTACAAAACCCCTATAGGGGCGATTTGACACTTTATATTTATAGAACCTAATTTTGGGTGCAAAAAGTGTTCTTCTTCAATCTCTTATAGAACTTATTTGACAGTCTATGCATTTTTACATCTGGCATTCCCCAAGTGCCACATAAGTAAAGTAATACTTCGGGTGCGTCAAACCTATAGTGTAATAATTTGGGTGCTAGAAACGTCTATATAACCTGCACTATAAAACCTTACTCCTCAGCACTTAAAGACTTATAACTTCAGTGCTAGGAACTTTTATAGCACGAGGTTTACGTATCTAATGGTGTAAGCGCTTTAAGTTTTATAATGATGGTGCTATAAACATTTCTATAAATTATTTATAATTAAACAGCGCACTAATGAGACGTTTGG
This sequence comes from Neoascia interrupta, assembly GCA_947623515.1. NCBI lineage: Eukaryota > Metazoa > Arthropoda > Insecta > Diptera > Syrphidae > Neoascia > Neoascia interrupta. The sequence continues at coordinate 199,503,093 of OX392462.1, forward strand.
AAACATTTCAAAGCCAGTAGTGCTACTGAAAAGAATTTTGAGTGTCTTATAAGTCCAATACTCAAACATCAATGCTTATGGTTCCAGAGTGTGCTACTTGGGTTGGGACCGGATAAATGCACTCCTTCAACCATGAAGAGAAAGACGAAACAGAATGCTGATGCTGGTAGTTCAGGGCACTCTTTCAAGCATGGCCTGAGAGGTGTCAGCATGCGAGCACTGAATGATCGGAATGCCCCGTGCGGCATATGAACCCGTAGAGGTAACGCGGTAGAGAGGCAGCGCTAAGATAACGTCAGGGGTATCCTGGAAATTCCAGAAATCGACAACGGCGTCAACTAAAAAAAAAAAAAACACACACACATGGAATGTCTCATCGATAACAGAGATGGAACCAGTTGAGGAGGTTTAAAGGTATCCACTGTACTGACATCTCCTCAACTAAGTGGAAAGGTTTCGGAACCAGAGACACACACATGACTGCACAGGCGGGTTCGGGGATAAACTCACAAGCCCCCGGCTGTTAGAAAATGCATTTAGGTTTATTCCGTTGGGGGTAGGGGTTGTGATCTTAAAGCTTAAGCTTAAGCGATCGACTTTGGCTCTAGTGCAACAAATCGAGGGCCAAAGTATGCAGCCTACTTGAACGAAGTTGATTCTGCCTTAGAAGGAGTGGCAGAAAGGTATTGCTTTCTCCTATTGGGTGACTTAAGTGCTCATCTTTTTTGTCTATGTGGGTACAAACAAAAAAAAAATTGGAGGAGTGTGATTGGGAGGCACGACGTTCCTATTCTGATCCAGAATAGGAACGGAGGGATGTTGTTGAACTTTTGCTGTGCTTATTTTCATCATGATCACCCTTTTCCCAAACAAACACATTCACAAATACACTTTGGTACGAGCACCGTTTAAACTAGATATGAGCTAAATAAGCTGCGCTATCAACTGATCATCTTTCTAGGGTTTTGGGAATTGAATTGCATTAATAGTATTCCCTTGCCAAATGTGTAAGGCCTGAGAGAAACCACCAACTGTCCTGCCTGCGGAGAGAACTTAATTCTTCCTCTGTAGTTGTCTTGCCTTTGCTCGCATAAGGACAAGTTGGCGGATCTTTGGTGCTGATGTGGTGAGTGCTGAAGCTCATTCTCAGCCCTGAAGGTCAATCTTAAAAATCTTAATGAAGGGTTAACTAAATACATTAAAATAAGGCGTCTGCATGGTAGTACAATGCACCATGAGTTGTGCCTGAGTGCTCCATCGGAACCTACGGCAAAAAATAAGTCATTTGCACCCAGGCGAAAACCAAGACTGGTGACCCGCATATGAAGGGAAAGGTTACAGGTTACTGGCTCTGATTCAGGGAACCTTTTTTACAACAAGATTCGGAGAGATTGCACAAACTCCAACTGACAATGTTTATGTAAGCGGAGTGGTGTGACGGCTGGCGGTGAGAAAAGAGCTGCGTGGAACACTTGGATTTCAATGAGCCTCAGAGAGAAAAAGAGAGCCTATATTGCATAGAATTAAATAGGAGCTCAACTTCCCATTCCTGGTAAAATGGGGCGTCAACTTCCAATTTGGCAATTAGATCAGACAGGTAACGGGTGTGGAACAGCGAGAGGTTGGAGACCGATTACATATCTGCGAAGAAGATGTTTTGACAGAAATTCTATGTCGCAAAGCCTCAAATGTCCTTGAAAGCCAAGGACGATAGACTTCGCTCAAATAAGAAAGATGTCTTACGCAGATGGAGCGAGCACTTTTCGGAGCTTGTCAACCCTCAATAGAGCAAAGAAGATGTCGATACCAGTGCTACCGAGATTTGGCGGCATACTGTGCCACCAGTAGATGTAGTATTCTCCTGCGATATCCGCCACCAGTAGATGTAGTATTCTCCTGCGATGTCCGAAAAAAATCGGAGGGGATGAGATCCGGCTAGAATTGCTGAAGACAGTGGGTGATCGAACCTATATGCTGTAGTCGAGCCTTTGATACGAAGAGAGTAATGCAGATTTCGGCTTGGCAGAGGCATAACCGATTTGCTTTAAAGGTTATTCCTGAGAAAGCATGGGAATATGCCAAATTGGTTTTTGCAGATTTCGAAAAAAGTTATGAGCGGGCCCCTCGGGATAAGCTTTTGTATGCTTTGCAGGACTATGCGCTGAGTATGACTCTTTTGAGAGCCATTCAGTTTTCGTATGGGACAGAAGTTGTGTGCGGGGATAAATGTCCAACGCCTTTTGATGTGTGCGTTGGACTTTGCCAGGGCTATGTTTTATCGCCTCTTCTTTTCTTAGCATATTTTGACATAGGTTTGGAGAGGCGCAGGCTTGGCGAATAAGGTTTCGGGATGGCTGGAATCACGAGAAGCCAGCTGCTTTTCGCATATGATTGGTTAACCTTGCATCGTCGAAGAAGGAAATTTGGCGAGCCCTAAATGGGTTTGCAACCGTCTGTGGTAATGCTCCAACGGGAGCAAGTCGGAAGAGCAATTTGTGTTTCCGGCTCGTGTGTAGTGTACGCCGGATATAAATAGAGTTCTAATGAAACAGGAAGAGAAAACTAAGTGTCTCGCGGTCTTTTTCACGGTGGAGCAATAGGAAAGCTGAGCTTCGAGTGAAGACAAAGATCTCAGTTTTTAATGCAGTGTTCATTCCAACCCTCATCTATCGCCACATAATTTGGGTTATCACCGAAAGAATTAGGTTTGTTGCTGGAATTTGTCTTTTAAGGAATAGTGTGAGATGTCAGTTTTCGCAGGAATCTCAATGTTGAACAGCTACTTCTCCGGGTAGAACGATGAATTCTTCGATGGTTTGAACATGTTGTTCGCGTGCCACCTAACAGACTTCTAAGGCAGGTTAGCTTTCGCGTTCGTAACATAGCCGAGGTACGAACGCGTCGTCCCAAGGCGGGCGACGAAAATCAGGTTTCTGGATGGGGAAATTTGTTCTCCGTTCAAAATAGCTCTCGCAGCTTTGCTTTGACAGCCGCATACAGGTTCAAATTCGAATCCTCCTGCAGGAGAGTGATTGGAATAAAAACAATATTCTTTATACAGGAAAATTCGTGGGAACTCTGGTACGGATAGCTTCACCTTCGATTAAAAAACCCGTTTGTTATATGTCATATCTCACACTCCCTCATCCGTTCGAAACCGGCATACAAAACATGGGCTTTCGATCATCTTTCATTGACACAAAATGCTTGGTTTTAAAATAGAACTACGCCTTGGCTTATTTTGAACTTTTCAAGCCTGTTAACATGGGCGTTGACTTCTTTGTATACTCTGCTTTTTTATTTGATGTGACATGTAGCTTTTTGCATTGCATAATGTGAATTTTTTTAATCATTTTTAAATCGTTTTATTATCAGTTTAACGCTAAGATTAGCGAAACAGCAGCTCTAAACAATTTTTGTCAATTTTAATGTGTTACCTAACAAGAAAAATAAGATGAGCTAAAAAAAAACTCAAGTCCTTTTACTACTTTCAAATAGGTATTTTTACCACAGTCAAATCTTCACAAACGTTCCCTTAAGTCTACATTCCATGATAACACAATCTTAAAAACCTTAATGAGTCCTTTTGCTATTTATTTTTGTGCACTTAATGAAAGCTGCTTAGAAACTCGAACGTTGGCGTTTTTTTAAAACTCCTGATTTGATGTTTATCCTGTCTTTTACAAAATCTTCTACCATAGTCGTAAGGAAAAATGACAGTCATTTACCGCATAGAGAAAATCCAATCCCTGCTTGACCTCGTCGTTGTCGTGTCGTCTCCTTTTTATGCAGATTACACTCGATGCTCCTTTTGCATGTGTCATTTTGGACTTTTCCCATTAAAAAGCTCATCATAATCAGAGAATCCTCCAGAGACGTCATTAGCTTTATGTTTCAAAAAGAATTTCAGTCAGAATAAAAATTTCAGAACAAGTTAAGAGATGAAGCAGCCAGCCCACCCGAACTTGTTATAGAAGATACATGAAACGGATTTTTTTTTTGCAGAGTTCCATCATTGTCGTCATTGTGTCGTTAGTTAACAACGTCAGAGGGAAATGCGAAAATAAATTTAAAAATAGAAAAGCTCAGCCCTACTGTAACTTGATACTAGTAGACTAGAGAATGAATTCATTTGGGGTCTATAATGCTGTGCGCTGAAATGTTATGAAAGTTAAAGGCAACAAGGCGCCTCATCGCGTCGGTCGGTCGTCGACTCGACTTGTGGCAAACGACATGCGATTTGTGTTTCGCGTTGAATATTGATATTTTTATGTCTGGCGCATCAAAGTGGCCCACATTTGAACGAGCAAACAGACAACCAGATGGATGGCATTTAGTTGGTGTCTGCTACTTCTATTGAGTTGGAGGGGGGTAAATGAAAGTGGAGCTCATTGCTCATACAATTTGAAAAACTAGCAGGCAACCCATCGTAGTGTGGTTAAAAAGTTGAAAAGCAATTATAGGGAAAATTGGAGGGCAGTTGCAGAAACAGTCTTTTAAACTTTCAACATAGTTACCGACATGTTTGTCTCCAAACAAACAACAAGGATATTTTTTCAAAACTTTCTCAGCGAAGGAAGAAATGTTCAAACCAAAATGGCTAAAAACCCAGGGTAGGTGTCCAAAATCCAATTGTTTTGGTCGCGTCCTCTTTATTCCATTACTTAGTTGAACAGGTTGAAAAATAGTGGACTAAAAGGAAGCTTCATCAAAGTTGCACTGCCCTAGCTCCTATGCTTTTATACCTCTTCCCAAAAGATTACCCTTTGAATTGTATTAAATTTTATTTAGAGGGTTTTCATTCGAAGAAATAATGCCTTAAGAGTTCAGTTTAGTGTCCTAACAAGTACCGAGCTAAAGAAAAGCAATAAGTAACTTCCAATGTCCCCACAGAACCATAGTGCTGCTTAAAGAATCCTTGGTTACGTGTCTGTCATTCGGTATCGGTAGCACCCCGTAAACAATGAAGAGTCCTGGATACCATGGTTCTTATATTCAAGACTCACCTGTACGATGGTTCCCTGACAATGTATTGGGTTGGTCTGGTCGCCTATGCTTCGTTTGAAATCTTGCCTTTTTGATAACGTGAACTCGGCTTAATGCTTAACAAGCTCTCGTTTTGCATTTCATAGATTTATACAAGTGTCCTTTGTTTTAGTTCAAGCAATAATCTGCCAGCAACAAAAAGCTTCTCGGAATGCGTTCGGAGGAGATTTCGGAGCTATTGCGCTCGGTGGAGATTTCTATGAGTTGTCTTGTCCTTGAAATACGCCTGCACTAATATAATTTTATTGGCACGATCAGCCTATTCTTGGCCCTTGATGTCGGAACGCTTGGTCTATAGTAGATGCAGAATTCCTTTCTCCCTACATAATTTCTTCAACATCTGCGGTGATGATCCTCTTTTTCGCTGTATGAGGTAGATGACCACCTCACCCAGTACCTCTAGGACTCCCTTGCTTATTGTGGTTTTTACGGAATGAAGAATCGTGTATTAGGTCGCATTTGCAAACCGCTGAAATCAGGTCTCTGTGTTGCGTTAGAGTAAGGAGCGTCAGTATTCGAGGAATCCTAATATTGAGCAGCTACTTTACCTAGTGGAACGATCGATTTTTTAAGTATTTGGACACGTTGATCGTTTTACCACTGACAGACTTTCAGACGCTTCATGCTTACGAAGAGCAGATTGCTTCCTGGTAGGCCTAAATCAGGAAGTTGGACCAGATAGGAAACCTTTTGAGATCCGCCTGGCGATCGCGATCGGGAATGATGGAAGCATCGGATCATTAAGCCCCCTCGCTCCATAAGCTCTTTTAAATTAAAGAAAGTTTTAAAGAAAATTATGATGGAATATCGTAAGGTAATTGGTGAATTTTCCTTGTGGTACACCATCTTTGCCCTTTTTTAAATTGGAGGGAAACGTCGAATGGGAGGGAAACATGTCTACCTTCCTGAAAAAGAGGCCTCTAAGCACTTTTTTTTTCAGGCTACTTATTGCTGTTTTCATTTCTGCTCTTTTTCAAAGTGGTCATCACACCATCCAAATATTTATCCTCGTTGCATGGTAAGCGGCTAGTCCCCATCAAAAGTGCGTACAGCAAGGATCTGCGCCGAAGCTGCCTCCAAATGCAGTGCTCGTCTTATGAAGGACTTGAGGCACCAACGCACGTAGCCTGCTCTTTTCCAGTATTGTCAAGCGCTTTCCTTGGTCACTGAAACAAACATTCATGTTGCTTCGTCTTCTCGAATGACTCAAAAACTTTTTAAAGGTTATTCAACGAGGTTGCCCAGTGTGCATAATATTAAGCAAATTTGTGGTAAAAGCACATAATGCTCACATGAGTTTCTGACCTGCTTTAACATCCTTGTACATTTGAAAACCTCATTACCACTCCTCTCATACGCATCGGTTGTTTGGTGGAACAGGCTTCGCGGAAACGTGTTGCTGCCTCTTTTGCCCAACTCGAAAGAACGGCTTGTCTTAGCTGCACAGGGGCCTTCCCTAGCACTCCGGGCTCTGCTCTAGATGCTTTGGAACCTCCCCCTTGATATATTTATCATGGGGTGTACGCTGAAAACCATCTTTCCCTTAAAGAGAGGCGGTTTTTGGTACCACACGCATTGGACTTTTGAAGAACTTGTTTGGGAATTGTGCTTCGACCCCTGTCTTATGGACATGCCCTCTGACGCAATGACCCCAGAAATCCTTTTGCGACAAAACTACCAAGTCAACTTTCCTCAGGTAATGGAATGGCTTTGGCCAGACTATGAGCTAGGGAATGAATGCCATCGTATTTTCACGGATGGCTCCAAAACCGGACAGGGGTCTGGTGCAGGAGTCTCTGTGGAAAGCGAGAACATTAGACTCCACTAGCCCTTCGGTAAATATGCGTCTGTCTTCCAAGCGGAGATATTCGCTATCCTATTGGCTATGGGCTATATTGTGACTAACAGGTGGAGGGCAAGAAGCATATGCGTTTGCAGTGACAGCCAAGCCGCTCTAAATGCGTTGCTCAACCCTCGAACTCAAGCATTCGTTGAACTTAGTCGGAAGGCTAAATGCAGTGAATCTTGTTTGGGTTCCAGGTCACACTGGTATCCAGAAAACGAGATCTCTGATGAGCTTGCCAGACTAGGCTCAGAAGTGGTTTTCTCATCAGGACCTCAACCTGCTTTAGGCCTGCCTGTTTATCTTTTGTCACGTCTGCCATTAATACTTGGGTTTCTCGTGAGCACAGGGCTCGTTGGCGTGACTGCGATGGGTGCAGACAGACTAATCGACTACGCCCGGACATCTGCGAGGGGTCAACGTTTTTTCATCTATCTCTAAGGAGAATCGATTGCAGACTTCTTGTAGGCGTCCTTACCGGCCTCCAAGCTTTTGCTAGACACTTGAATGTGTTAGGCTTAAGCGAAACCACCACCTGTCCAGCCTTTGGAGAGGACGACAATACAGCGGAACATTTCCTATGTAGTTGTCCTGCCTTTGCTCGCATCAGGTGGCGGATCTTTGGACCAAGGAAATAACTGCTTTTACTCTCTTATTAGATCACTTACTAGAAAAGAAATTCTTTGATTGATCTCTTTAGGAATTCTTAAAGGTGTTGGTTATGTGCCGTTTTTTTTTGCCGATAATAGCATTAAAATAATGTCAAATGCGTAGGTTCTAAACGAAGAACGAAGAGTTTAAATAATTTTGATTAGAAGCTATTATTGTTTCTAGAAGTGTTGGTCAAATACAATAAAAACGATCGTTAAAAATTAAATTTGAATACATATTGTACAACTTCACTGCAAGTTTAAATATTAATAACTGAACTTCTTTTTACACTTTTTACAATCGCTGCGATGTACACGATTCGAAGATTCAAAGCCAACTGTAACTGTCAAAGTCTACCGTCTAAGGCTAAAATGGAGCAAGTTCTCGAAATTTCTCTTTTGGTAATTTTCCACTTGAGGCGAAAAATCGATAGCGAAATACGAATATGTAAGTTTACTGTCAGCTGACTGAAATCGCAATTCAATGGATGGGTGTGTTTCGTCGTTAAGTCCATGGGTTAGTTCAATGACTCTTTCATGTCTTTTCTCGCTTTAAAGTTGGAACACAATGCATCTTCTGAAAATAGTTAGATTTTGTCGCAACATTACAATATTATGTAAGATGTCATTAAAATGCCTACTTCACTAGTTTTGCATCAATTTTTCCATAACTATGGCAGTATGGCAATAAAACATTCAACTCCTCTGCAACCATAAAAATTTTTCTGACAGTTCGAAGTAGTGGATTCATATTGGCATATAAAACCGATTTTTTTTAACGATCCTTTTTAACAATTTTTCCCACAGGACATTCGATGCAGACCGTTGCATTTATGGATGCATTGTTGCATTTCAACACTTTTGCCTATAGAGTTATTCTTAAATAAAATTCATCATATCAATCCACATACATAAACTTAAACTCAATTATTTTGTGTTTATTTAACGTAAATTTCCGCTTTATTCTGCAAATTTTAATTAATTTTTAATTAATTTTTGTATCTGATTCCACGCTTCCGAGCCACTGTAAACTGCGGGTATTTTTCACGTCACAACAAAATCACACCTTAATTAACCGCCATGATTAAAAGCTTGATTAACCGTTAAACAAAAAAAAATACCTCAATTTTTGTTTATTTGTTAACAAGTAGGCATTTCTGTCTACCACAAACAACGGGTATTAATTGAATTAAAGGTAGTCTGATTGGGGCTAAAAAAATAAACAATACTGTTCATTTACCATACCTGGGCTATTTCGCTTTTTATTGAATTACCTAAAAACATAAATTTTAAATTAATTTTTCCTGTCTGCGGGAAATTTTTCCCTGAGTAGGGTCCTGGGAATAGGTACTTAAAAGAAAAACGAACCCTCGTTATTGTGGCTATGAATTTTCTCTTTTTTTATTTCAATCATTTATGGGCAAATGGTCGTGAACTTGAAGAGGGCACTTGTTGTTTTCCCAGAGTGGCACATGCCACCGAAGGATGAACGAATATATTTTCCAAGTAAAGACTTCTAGTTTATCCAACAGAGACCTTCGTTAGTGGTGCGGTTGTGATTTAATTTAAAACTTGTTGTTATGACTCTCATGTGCAGGCGTATACAACGTAAATCTCCCAAAGTCGTGAGGGAAAAATAGGAAGTCAAAGGTTACATAAATTGGTCAGTTCATGTAACGAAATAGAAAAATTGAAAAAAAAAGAAAAAATATGCGCCTCAAATATTTTGAATTTTTTTTTTGTCGTAGGTATAAGTTCAGCGTTTAGGAAATGTAAATGATGCCGGACTTAAAACAAAACTTGGTCAAGTTCAGCTTTGAGTTGACAAAAAATGCCTAAACAAATACCACTCAACTCAGCTATTAATTTAATGAATTCCCATTTGGCGGCTGGGACAAGTTAGACGGGTTTAGTACGTGACATTTAAATAAAATGAAACTGAGTAGCATATAAAACCCGAATGATAGACATTTGGTAGATGTCATTGTTATGAATAGTGGCGGTGGTTGTGTTTTGTGACATAAGTACAGTGATTTTCTGGTAATTTGCTTAATAACCTGGCGTTTATAAAAAGCAAAGAGGGGTGGCTGAGACGATTGTCAGATAAGTTTATAAACACTATTTTCAACTTCGTAAAAAGAGCGAACAGTTTAGTTAAGGAACTTGAAATTTCTGTTCACTCTATAAACCGAAGCATGTTCTTGATGTCGGTGGGTTAAATCAAATATGACGTCAATATCTGTCAGAAAAGGGACATGAAAATTATATATTCTCTCTTACCCCTTTTTTATATTGCAATCGCATGTTGAATCCTGTGTGTACATGCAACATTTTGGACGCATGGAAACATGTGACCTTTTCTTGTGATTTTCTAATTTGTTGTTGTATTTGTATTGTAAGAAGTATCGACACTTACTCAGCCAAATGTATGGTTATGCTACATGTTAACATGGTAATTTGTTCAGTCTACACATGAATGGTATGAACGCATTGCACATGAATGGTATGAACGCTCAATCGAGATGACAGATCGCAATTGGTTTATGTTTTAACGCAAGATGTGGACACTGTTGATTTTAGTATTACGTTTTAATTTTGATGCGATCGATAAACCTGCTCATGATTTGACTCAAAAGCTTTTTCGGGCAGTTTATGAATGTCAAAAAAAAACATTGTGTCAATGCGCACGCTTTTGGATTGACAATTAATTTGCTTAAATTTGTTTTAGTTTTGAGAAAAAAGTAAAAAATAGTTGTGTCATGACATGAAATCTTAATTTGGCCCTACGAACTAACTCCCAACAAAAATGGAACCAAGTTCATATGAACCAACTCCCACTTTTTTTGAAACTAAGTCCCAACATTAAATGAACTAAGTCTATTATTACCCTAAGCTAAGTCCCAGTGGGACATACTTCATATGAACTTAGTCCCAATGAACTAACTCCCAATTTTATGAACTAAATCCCACCGCGAAAGGACTTGGCTCATTTTACTTAGTGGGACCTAGGTCGTTTGGGTCGGTCCCAAATAAATTAACTCCCAATGAACTAACTCCCAATTTTATGAACTAACTCCCACCACGAAATTCAGTGGGAGTTAGTTCATTTTAGCCAGTGGGAGTTAAGTCATTTGGGAGTTAGTTCGTAGGGCCCTTGTTTTTGTTATCTTATAGCAATTAGAAATCTATTCGTGAGTAATCTAAAAATACCCGTTCAAATACTTTTCATAGTGTCCAAAAGAAAGGTAAATGAAGCTAGAGTTGTGAGTGTCCCACAAATATTGAAGAAAAGTTGATGCTCTTTCATTTACAACACAAGCACGTGAAAGAACAACTAAAACCCATGAAGAACACGTGACGTGTTCTTCAATCATTCATTCTACTATTTTGAGCAATGATTTATGGCTGTGACTACGAAAGTTTTTCGGCATTAAAATTATTATACCCTGGGTCGGTCATAAAAAGAGAACAGAGAACTCACATGTCTGGGCAGGTACACCCAAGACCACCTTGCACCTCCTCGATAGAATCCAAAAACGTGCGTTAAAACTAATGGGTGACATAAAAATTGCGGAGTCCTTTGACTCCTTGGAGTACTGTTGCAATGTTGCTTGTCTTTCATTGTTTTATCGGTGCTTTTATAAATAGTGCTCCAGTGAGTTAGCCAGCAGCATTCCAACCCCTGAAAGAATTCAGCTGCAATACCTGCGCAAGAAGAAATGCTCATCAATATACCCTTGAGCCTAAATTCGGGCGAACCGCTCAATATTGAAGTTCTGTCATTAGCAGAACATCACGGATGTGGAACAGACTTCCTCAGGTGGTTTTTCTCCGACACTACAGTCTCAGTTGTTTAAAACTAAAGTCCACCAGCACCTCTCCGGTCTCTCTTTTGGTCCCTTCCGCTCGCGTTATGTTAACTCATTATAAGGGTACTCATAATCCCTTCAACAGGAGCATATTTATAAAAAAAGAGAAATATGAAGGTCTTAGGAGCACTTTGTAAAGAAAACTTTATCATCAAATCCAAAAAACCCTAAACCTGTTAGTGGATACACACTTTCTGGTTAGCTCATTAAAGCAGCTTCACAAACAGACGTAACACTACGTTTCCTCTTTGCGATTGCCAAACGATACGACTTAGCCGAGGTTTCATTGCGCTAGGAAAGATTAAAATCATATGGATCAACTCATCAATGCCACGCCAAGATGGAGCCAGAACTTCTTTGTGACCCTTGCTTAAGTTCCTAGCAAAATTACTTTTACATGTCAACAGTACTACACCTGTTTTCTCTAGGTCCTAGATCTAGTCTGTATAGGTATTTAAGGAGCCTATATGGGCTTATGATAGTTAACATGCTATGCTTACACGAAGAGGCCCATGACAAGTAAATAATTGCTACGGTAAAATTCGCTGCAGGAAATCGAAATCTAGCGAAAGCTTTCGTGATTTAAGGTTTCCAACAGGTTTGCAACAGAAAGTCTTGTACAAGTAAAAAACTTAGGACAGGTTTAAGCCAGAAATTCTATACAAGCAACCGCTTTAAGGCTGACAAGTGGTAACTTTACTCAAGTAAAAGCTTAAGTAAATCTTGCAACATGAAGCCCTATACTATGTCTCCGACGGCTAACAAAAGTCAAAAGAGAGTGATGATGACTTTTCCCAAGAGAAAACAATTTTGTTGTAAAAAACTCAATATCGAACATGTTTGCAGCAGATTTGTCATACGTGGACAGTTTCAGTTTTCTTTTAAGGCATTTTTATAACAGCCGGAAACTGTCATAAAGGTGTGCGAAAAGGGTTAAAAGTGGCACGAAATTGATTTCACTCTTAGAGATTTATGCTATTCCTCCACCAACCATAAAACTGAGAATATCAGAAGGGAATTGAAAATGAGTTCCGAAGTGTCGCCACCGAACACGAATATGAGATTAATTTGACTAGAGCACTTACTTGTTGCTATTTAATCTCTGAAAGGAGAGTGACGATGACATTTTCTAGGAGCGAGAAAACAGTTTCATTGAAAAAATTCCAACAGGAGACGTATTTGCGATAGATCTGTCATACGAGGACAGTTTCAGTTTCCTTTTTTCAGTCTCAAATTGTTATAAAGGTGTGCTAAGAGTGTTGAAAGTGGTATTAACTGGTATGTGAGCATAAAGTGGATGAGATTTACGAGGAGATCTATTTCTAATTACTTGCTGAGAGAACTTGAATTGGCCTGGTTAATCTCGAGATTAGTAGTAAATTATTTGAAGAATCATGCTTATTTCGAATGGGTTTGGAACAATGAACAAACATCAAAGACTTGCTCCTGAAGGACTCAGAACAGAATGCTTCATAAAAAAAACTTTAGTTAGACTTACAACGGGGGCCTAGAGTAATTCAGAAACAGAATAGAAGCTTCGGGAAAAATGTTATGTGTTTTCGAATAAACAGCTTCTGGCTTACAAAAGTGAACCTCACGTCCTCAGCCATAGGTAATAGGAAACCGAAGATGGCAATTCCACTGCTAACGAGGCTACCGCGCGGTGGAGAAAAGTTCCACGTAGATAAAGTCACTGTTGCGATTAAATCGCTAAAATATGACAAACTTGCTAGAGTTGATGAAATCTGGCCAGAAATACTCAATGCGTGAAGAAGGTGTTTAATGGCTACCACGAGTCATTAAGACATGGCGTGAGATAGCGTGAAAGCACCTATCGATTGGCAAACAGGAGTTATAGTGCCAATTTTAAAAAAAGTGTACAAGAAATTACCTCTTATTTACCTCTTAAAATACCCCCTTTAACTATGGAAATATATCTGTCTTTAGTCTTTACAGGAAAGGTATTCGCGAAGGTGTTAAAAGCGCATTCAAGAGCTGTAATCAAGCCTGGAAGAGGCACAATCGACCAGCTAAACTCTTAAGGCAATTTTTGAGAAGACCTTGGAATATGCCAAATCGGTCTACGAAGTGTTTTGTAGATTTGGAAAGAGCTAAGGACCGGGTTTCTCGGAATTAACCCAGGAGAGTTTTGCAAGACCATGCCCCGAGTGGGCGCGATAGGCAATTTGGCCGCCATCCTCGGTCCGTGACCTTTTTAAAAAATAAGCGGTAAAAAAATGATGGTGATAAGAATACCGAACTAATTAAGAATGCGTTTAGGCCAGGCACAAGACAGGGGACCATACTAAGCATGAACATGTTTATCTAATTAAAAAAAAGTGGTTTCGGAAAAAATAAAATTGAGAATTACAAAAATGTCGCGTTAACCCTGATTCTTCACTTAGTCCTGGCTGGTTAATGACTAAAAATGTAGGCTTAGATGTTGACTTCTGACTTAAGGTGAAATAAGCATTTTTTTGAACGTCAATAGATTGTATTTTCAAGTTTAAAGTAAACGTTATGTAAATTTTAGCATGTGCATGCAGTATTGACGCCGCAAAGAAAAATTCCCAGTGGTTGAAATGCATTTTAGTCGTTGCACTAAAAGTCGTTACATTCAATTTGTAATCAAATTCCCATATGTCGCCTGCATGGATATGCTGATATCCCGCTAATCCCGTGGCTGATTACATCATCACAATAATACTAGAGCTGTCTTTACACACAAGTGTTTAGATGACGTCCTTTTCGATTACAAGCTGTGGTTAAAATGTCGTGATAGATGACACGACACTGAGACGTTAAGCGGCAGTCTAGCTTTCCAAACAAATTTTAGAGCTTGTGACTTATTTTAACTTTCCCTGCATTGTGCAATGCGGAATTTCCCACCTAAAGGGGGACAAAAATTTGTAAACTAAATCATTCTGTTTAAGATTCACTTGTACTTCACAAAAAACATCTTCTAGTATTTTTTCCACAGCATCCGCGGCGCATATTTAACCGTTTTTACGAAAAGTGCGGTGAAAGTGCTCAAGGTACCTTTGTTACCTTTTTTGTCAAGATCACAAGTCTTGTTTTGGTTTTTTTTTTATAAGTCATTGAATCGAGATCAGCAGACGGTAAAGGCAAGGTCAGTGGTATTTAAACAAAAAGACCACAAAAACCAGTCGAAGCCATTCAAAGTACGAGTGTCTCTTCGAAACTGGCAAAGATCAAATTCCTATAAACACATGATCGTTACCGACAGCAACGCGATGTTGTGTCTCCATCGGCGACGACCACAAAAAACAAGAACAACCTCGACCGATCTAAATCGAAGAAGGTACTCGGTACACCAAGTCAGCAAGAGTGTATACCAAGTCACTTTGAATAGCCACTTGGCATGAAGAAGGCTGGCAGGCACACTCGAAGAACCTAATTCACTTTCAATGCAACATCAACGCGCCGCCAATGCATCTGAGACTCCTGAAGATGGCAAAGAAGTATCTGGCCGATGAGGAGCTACTCACATCACAAACAAGTTTCTTGTGAAAGGAAAATTGTTTGCTCCCAGGTGTGCGTTGAGGCTGCGAAGAAGATACCTATAGATACTCACTAGATGGATCTTCCGTGGCATCTATACATAATTTGGAATGCGACGAAACGATTCGTGGCTTAATTAGACTTTGATCTGATGTTGGCTGGATTGTTATGCGAGTACGCCAAACTCGGCGAATGATGAAAGTAAAAGTTAAAATTCACGAGCTCAACGTCGCCAGATTGGCGATGGGATTGGATAGGTCGCGGAATATCTTTCACGATGGAAAATCGTATAAATGGCTTTAATTTATTCCTGAGCAAGTTATTACCGGATCATGAGGAAGCCACTTGTTGCAACGTTAGTCGGGTGTGCGCCGAGGGAGTATTTAAATAAGTCAGGAAGTGAGGCAATTATTTTTAAACAAAAAACAATTTTTTTTTAAATCTTGCAACACTTTAGATGGCCTTTTTTGTAAAGCTGCAACAGCCTGCTGCAATATAGCTAAGTGGGTGTTGCAAATTGACTACGAATTCTGCCTCTTGGCATTTTATTCAATTTATTTACTCGATTTCTTTACAATAGTGGAAATCGTCCATAGGGTAGGCTTGTTGGAGAACAACACTTGCATGCTCTCCTGGATTGCGATGGGTGTAAGTAGGTATATACCTACATACGGATAACAAGTTTACGTGTAGGTAAAATAGGTTTTCATTCTTTATAGGTTCTTGGTACCGATACTCATGTGTTTCGCAACACAAAACTAGATTTGCAAAACTTGTTGAGTCTGAAAACAATATCTATTTATAGACGAGAAATGCTTTGTAAGGCCGCTTGACTCGATAGTGTTTTCTATACCAGATACTCGACCTTTGCGATTAAGGATTATTATTTGAAGAAGTAGATTCGTGATTGTTTTAAGGCTTTATTTAAACTATAAAATGTAATCTGATAGGGCCATATCAGTGCGGGTAAACCATAGGAAAGTTGATCCGCTTGCTGGAAAGCCAGAAATTGATTCCCACCATCTTTTAACTAATTTCAAAGCCGCGTATGAGAGCATTTAAAGAAACCTGCTATATGTAGCGCAATGTATAGTTTTGGCATCCGTGCCAAACTTGTCAGTCCGTGCAGGAGCAGGCTGATGATGGAAAACTCACGCCGTTCGGTCAAGTTCGATCTTTTGAGATCTTTCAATGTTATATTCGAAGTATGAACATTATACTTCCGAAAATTGTGCAGAACTTCCGCATTAAATGCGTGGCCTTAAAATCATGGCTCACTGTGGCTTTAAACTATAGAAAATTTCACCATTTTGGTGAAAGCCCAGGAATCGATTCCCACTATCTTTTCAATAATTTCAAGGCCGCATAAGACAGCATTTAAAG
Source organism: Neoascia interrupta (assembly GCA_947623515.1). Classification (NCBI taxonomy): domain Eukaryota; kingdom Metazoa; phylum Arthropoda; class Insecta; order Diptera; family Syrphidae; genus Neoascia; species Neoascia interrupta. Next base: position 199,519,406 of record OX392462.1, read on the forward strand.
AGACGGGCTATATATAGCGCAATGTCTAGTTTTGGCATCCCAAAATCAATTTTCCAAAGTTCGCGCATACAACTCGCATGCGAAGTTCGCATTATCGAAACAAACCAGCGTTATGTCTGGGAAGCACCACGAAGCGCTAATCGGGTGATTATAGGCTTTGAAATCAACGGGAGCAAGGCCAAGTATATGCTTTCATCAAGAAGAGACACCCAACAACGACTTCTTGGAAAAATCATCACCATCGAAGCTATTACTTTAAGGTATAGCACGGGACTTTGTCTACTTGGGTTCCGCGGTTAATTCACACAAAAACGGCAGCAGCGCTGGGATCAAACAAAGGGTTTACTCTTTCCAATCGCTGCTTTTATGGGCTTAGAAGGCAATTGAGTAGCAAAGTCGTCTCTTGAGAAACTAAAGTGTCGATTTATAAGACCCTCATCGTATCGCAGTCTTGCTTTTATGGTGAAGAACCTGCGAAAGGCGGATGGAAACGCTTTAGGCTGGTTCGAGAACAAAATCTTTCGAGAATAATCCTTTGGGCCATTTATGGTCCCGCCCGGACCTATAGCCAAAATACTACGGCAGCAGTGGCTGGGTCATCTTGATCGAATTGACACCAATTCCCCGACCCGGAAAATCTTCGAATCCCTACCGCAGAGGTAGTACAGTAGAGGAGTACCGAAAATCAGGTGGCGCCCGTAAGTGAATGGGACCTCGGCCATTTTTGCGCGCAAAACTGGAGACGGCTAGAGACAGAGCTGGCTGGCGAAGTTTTTTGGCTAAGGCCCTGATTCACCCCTAACGCCACCTTAAATAAAATTGGATATACGCGTTTTTTTGCCACACTACTTGTTGGCGTGAGTTTTCATCGGATCCAGTTACCCTAGCGCACTTACCACCTCCTGCCTATCCCATTCAGGAACTCAATAGTTGATCACATTTAAAAAAAAGGCCAAAACTCCTAACACCTTCTTTTCCTCACCCCCAAGGTTTTTCTCTACATGAGTGGTCTGGTCATAGAGAATGCGGTTGCCCACACCTCTATACCCTACAAGGGAACACGCACACATGAATTTCCTCTGATACAGGTTTGTGCTGCTACTGAAATGAGTCTTTAAAAGCTACGGTCTTACACCGAAACCCGTTGCCCTGGCTTACTGGCTTCTGAATTAAGAATGCTCCTCATATCGGCCCCATTACCTTATTGGAAAAGGCTTACGTCGAAAACAGTTGTGCTCGCTCTGATACTGATTTATACCATAACAGCCCAACCCTACTCCTTCCATTCTCATCAAGATTGCATGAGGCACATGCGTGCACCCATAATGGTTGCCCAACTTTAACTTCTCATTAAAAAACCTCCATTTGGCCTTCATAGCATCCTGCCGGCAGTGTTTCACACCAAAACGGTTAGCCTCACCCGCATTACCCCTTTGGAAAAAATCTACCTACCTTCGAAAGAGGCTTACACCAAGACTGGTTGCCTCATTCTTTTCTAGTTAAATAGCAAAATCGCCATTCAGGTCCCCGGTGCTAGTCTCTGATGAGCGGGAACAGCCATGAAGCGTAACCTAGGGTTAAGTTAGGGTCGCTTAATGGATGCCCCTATGCCAAATGCTGTTTAGGGCTTAGAATTCGCATAGTAGATGACGAACACATTCAAGTTCTCCATCGTCCCTGGAGCTTCTGCAGTAGTCTCAATGTAGTATTAGGCCTCTCTGCGTGTAGCGCCACAGTGCAATGTCCTGTTAGGATTTCCTCAAGTACTCGGATGTACCTAGGCGCTAGTCCGATCATAAATATTGATCTTTTTTTGTTTACCGGCGGCCATATCTCCTTTGTGTTTCTGCAGGTATAGAGTTCGCCCAGCGTAGGTTAATTCTACTCAAGGACTCAGTTTCTATCTCAGGGACTATAGGGACTCAGGGACAGCGGGATTCTAATAGATTTGAGGGCCACACAGGCATTCATCCCTCACCCAGATATAGCGACCTGTGTTTCTTCAGCTTGGATTATGGATGGATCGTTGATCCAGAATTAATGGCTTAACCCCAGAGCTTCACAGAAGATACCTGCACCCGTTCCGATGTCCATCTTAGAGCCCTCAGTATAGCCTTTACCACGCATTAATATCTTTCAGGAATTCTGAAAGTTAATCTACTGTTGAAAGCGAATGTCATAGGTATGGGAAGGTAGCTCCCGGCCTGTTGTGGGAGCCTGACTTAACTTCTTTCTCATGCTGCTGGTCCTACACGGGGAGAGGAGAAGGCTCACTAGATACTGTGAGTGCCAGCATGAAGCAAAGCCAGCAAAAAAACAAAAAAAAAAAAAAATAGGACCGATTTACTCATAGTGGACAGTTTGTTAAAGTAGGAAAAACGTTGAGGTAGAAATTCTGGAAGTGTCGAAATTCTTTCTACAATCTGCGTAAAATTCTTCCGTCCAAAATTCTTTCCAGAAAATTTTGGAAATGGTATTTTTAGATAGTGAAAAAAAAAACGGTGTTTTATTTCTTTCGTCTTACTTACTTACTTAAGGTGGCGCTACAGTCCGGGGTGGACCTGGGCCTCAGCCAACAAGCTTCACCAGCCAGCTCTGTCTCTAGCTAGCCGTCTCCAGTTTCGCACGCGAAGTTGGCTGAGGTCCCCTTCCACTTGCGTGCGCCACCTGAGTCTCGGTGCTCCTCTACCGCGCCGTCCCTGCGGTGTGGATTCGAAGATTTTCCGGGCCGGGGCGTTGGTGTCCATCCGCTCTAGATGATCCGCTCTTTTGGCTTTCTTTCGTCTTCGTTTTTTTATGCCAAATGCGTGTTTGGAAAATTCTGATGTTGTTTGCATCACTCCTTTTCTATTTTCTACGCAAGGGCATAACACTTGCGGCAAACAGCTTTGGTGTTCTTGTGCAGGGTTTTCATGTTCCGTGATGGTACACACATTCTTTCTGATTTTCCTGTAAACGTCAAGTGTAATCAAGTCCTCTTAGTTGCACGAAAGCTTAAGAGCATTAATGGTTTGAAGCTGCCTATAAAAGGGCAAAGAGCTTCTGATGATGCAGCATATATGCATTAGAAAATTCTTTAAATCAGAAAGTAAAAAAAGGAAAAAGCTGATTCAAAAACTTATATAAGCGAGATGGGATACGACAGGAGTAAAAATGGAAGGTTCTAGAAGTTCCGTCTAATGCCTACTAGCGATTCCTGCCCTAGCGAAAAACATACTTGTGTGTTTCAAGCAGGATACGATACGCTGTCAAGTTCTATGCTTTTCAGTCCAAGTTTATTTTCTTTTCATGAGATCTTTAATTGATGTGCACACTAAGAACATCGTTTTCTGACACAAGAAATTTGTGAAGAAAACATTTAAGTTTTTGCAGGCAGAAGAACCAAAAAGATTTGCTCAAAACAAAAAACTGTTTCTTTCGATGGAGGCAAACACCAAAGTGCTTATAGTGAAATGGAATTTTGAGTCAGTGGAAAAATATGATTTCTTTGGTGAGCAGTTAATTGGTTACAAACATTTCTATGTAAGCCGCTATTATTTTATGTTTTGGTGGTGAAGATAGAAAAGAGTTCACGTTCGCTCGTAAAAGGCCGCCAATACGTTTTATTCTTGGCAAAACAATTCTCTTCTTTCAGTAAAATCTATTTTTTTTTCAAATATATTTGGAAAATCAAAAAAGTGTTTGCTGAAAACATTTTTGGCAATATTATTTTCTTCATAGAAATATGTGTTGCTTGGAAGACATTTTTTTTTGTATTTGAGGAAACAGAACTCATTTGTATTGAAAACATTAGGTCGTAAAAAAGCTTCTTTCGACCTTCTTGAGCCTGCCTTTTTGAGGCACCAACATTTTTTTTGGGGTTTTTAAAATTATTAATTCCTGTAAGGTAACTGTTCTTTTGGCTTCGAAGTGGGAGCATGAACAACAAACGGACAAAATTTTGGAAAATCTCAGTTTCTAAAATCCCGAATATGATACGGGAAAGGCACAAATCTCGTAAACATGAGCTCGTTCAAATCCACAACACAAACTCTTATTTTTAGATTATTAAAATAGTTAATTTAAATCAGATACCCTATTCCTAAATAGCCCCAAAATCCTGTAGTCAACAAAACTGATGGTGGCTGGAGGCTAGTATGCCTCCCAAACATATTGATGTAGAGGCAAAAAATACAACCAAAAAAATGTTGGAGCTTTGCCCTTACTATTTGTTCTATTAGGAAATGGCTTTTACATGTACGCTTCGTCTTGAGCTGATTGAAGGACGATTTCACATCCTCTTCGCCTTCGATCGGATCCCGAATCAGTTTAATTTGGACTTCACTTTAATCTAATAATACTCTGGCAGAAAGTACCAAGTTCAGGCACAAAATAACCTTGGGCTTCCGTGTTTACTAAGCGCTGGTTAAAATAAAAAGTGGAAAGATTCCAAATCGAACGTTATGATTCATAACGGCAAAATACTTCTTCATATCTTTCCAATCCATTAGGATGTAGGATATACCATTATCGATTTCAGCCTATGATGCACTACGCTCCAATTTGCCCGAGGTGCATGCTCAACTTATATTCCCAAGTCGTTCAACGCAAAGAGGAAACAAGGGATTTATAAACCCCTCGAGCACAGTTTAATATCTTAAGTGCATTGTCCAGCCTATTCGAATAGATAATACGACGACATCGGTTTCTACAACAATTGAATCGCACCCGTATCTCTTGTACAACCCTGAACTGCAAGCTATATACGGATTGATAACCCTTTGCAAACCACGACAAGCGATTATTGTGGGCGGAATCTATGTAGTGGCGGTCACGTTGACTATCAGTTTCAACCCGACGCACAGAGCGATTGTGCGGATGAGTGCGCCCAGTGGCGTCGAATAATAATTAGCCTTCAGTTAACCGGCAGTATTTCATCATTATCATCAGCTGACACCCGATAATTAATGCGAAGTACGTACAGTCCACTCTTTGACGTACGAGGCGCGGCCGACGACGGTGGTCGGCGTGCCAATCGGTGGGCGCTCCGCTGATCCGATAAACCGATTCGTATCGATTGGCAGCCAAGCGAGTTGGTTGGAAAAATCGCCCCAGCAGGCGTCAGTTCTTGCGTTCCACTTGGCCACTATCCAAGAGAGAATAATAATTTTCGTATACTCGTACGCAGTATCCTTACTGCAGAAGCACGAAGGAGAAGAAGGAGGAGTTGTTGGCACCCACACAATATTCCAATCGAATGGAGTCATTAGTCTAGTGCTGTTTCGAGGAATGGCTCATCATTAGGTATGCGCTGCGTTGTTCTATCTAATCCAAGAATGACTACTAATTTATGGCAGCCAAAAAAGAACGATACAAAGTGAAGATAAATTGCCGCAATCAATACCAAGCCTTGCCAGTTCGATTGCGATACGGTCGGTGTGCCAGTTAGCACTCGCCATAGGTACTTTCGGGTTGAATCGAATAGTTCCCATTTCGAGGAGACCGTATTTACTGCACATCCAACTGGTGCAACAAACTTTTATCACACGCCGCCGTAGCTTACTGGACATTGAAAAACTCCAAGAGTGCGCTGGAGTAGTGGATTTACTCAACTGTGACGAATAGCCTTACACTGGGTGCTGAAGAAGACTCGATACAGCCAAGCTGGCGAAGTGCATCTTACAGTGGCAAACTTGCCGGCAAGTTGCGCATCAATAAAGATTCATCTGGAATCTGTTTGCAGCAGATTACAGCATCTCCAGATACTTAGCATTTGAATAACAATGCAATCATCTAACGGTGAAAAGAGGCAAAGAAGTGAACAGGAAACATGAGCTCAATTCCTGGCAGCTTTGGTGGCGAAATGTGCAACGAAATTGTTCCCGTTCCAATGCACATTAGATACGATAATGGTGGAGCTAAGGGGGGTACCTGCCTGCACCTACCCACAACGTGCCTGGATAGTTGCAAGTCCTCCTGTTGCAGTTGCAAAGTTTCAGAAAAGTCTCTATTTTTTGTTCCAGCAATTTATTGCATTCACGTTCAATTTGATGAAAAATTGCCGGCTTGCAGGAGTGTTGGTTGGTATTTGTAAGCTACCTGGGTGCGCTGCGCATATTATTTTCGGTCGGGATCTACAAACGATTGTGAGTCACTGAAGTGCGGAAACCTTGCGGGGCGGATATGACCGTGACGGATTTTTGTGTTTAAGAGTGGTTGAGCTTCAGAGTGTGGTCTTGCAAGCGAGGTAGGTACCTACCATTACTGACATGTTGCATATGCGGAATTGCATATGGATGTGAAATGGGAATAGGTACCTACTGAAGAAAATCTAACGGTAATGGAAGTTCGGATGTGCGGAGCATAATCTGTGTTCACTGTTTTGTGAAACGTCGGAAGGATGGACTAAAAGAATATTTTCGGATTTTTTTTGCTGTAGACAAAGAATTTAGAGAAGGCTACGAGGCAACGAAGGAGTCTAAATTTTTAACTTATTTTCCCGCCATAATTTTCTATCTTCAATCATGAGGAATCGGGCACCATCCTATTGCCGGAAGGATCAAGAATGAACTAATGAAAAAAATGCTGGAAATTATTTCAAAAACGAACCTTATGGAACTTGCATAAACAGACCGGCATATGTCTCAGGAGATAAAATAAACACCTGCTTTTAAGAGTGATAGAACTGTTCCGATATTATAATATTAGGCGCAAATCATAGTTGGTTTAATGACACTTTAAGCGCTGATATGCTTTGGTCTGATATGACAATTTGCCCAAAGCTGCACATGACGGCAGAACGATGTTGTCGCCCATGGAACGGCCAAATCTAGCAATGATGCATTCCGAAAATGCATTTTTTTTTGCTAAAACTAAACTTGCGATACCTTTAAATAATTAAAAACAAACAGGAAAAAGTTCACTATACATATGCTACGGTAGACCCAAACGTACTTTTTAATCACTTCTGGAAGCTACTAAATCCGACATGTTGGATGCGAGAATCGGAAGGGCGGAAATTGAAAATGCTTTGAAGGGTTTAAAAGACGGCAAGGCTGCAGGCTTAGATCGCATACCTGTCGAATTTTATAAATACTGCACTAGTCTTCTTGTCGGCCACCTCGAGAGGACTTTCAACGATATATTCGTCAGGGGATCAGTTCCTTAACAGTTTAAAGAGGCTTTGATTTTCTCCATTTACAAAAAAGGTGATAGATCTGATCCAACAAACTACAGAGGCATCATACAAAGTCTTTACACCAATCTGGCTTGGACGGTTAAGCTCGTGAATTGCCGCCTATAACCTGGTCTGGCTACTCTGCCATTGATCATATGTTTGTCCTAAAGAGCGTTGCTGAGTCATTTTGTGCAAATAGGAAAAAGTTGTACGCTTGTTTCGTGGACTTCAAAGTTCAAAGCAGCTTTCAACACCATAGACCGCGGTCGCGGTGCTCTACTGTACAAGCTTTATTGCCTTGGAATGTCCCAAAAATTTGGAAGAGTAATTGAGGACCTTTTACCAACAATCCGTCGCAGCTGTATGGAACGGAGAACACCTTTCTGAATGTTTTTTTTACAACAACCGGTGTACAGCAGGGCTGTGCATTAAGCCCTCTGCTATTTGCATTCTTCATTGAGGACATAATTGAATTCTTGCCTTGTGGTTTTCAATATGCTGGTACCTCGATGAAAGCCTTGCTCTTCGCCGATGATATCGTCTTGCTTGCGTATTCTCAGGAATCTCTCCAACTGATGATTAACAAGCTGCATCAATACTTGTAAAAAAATAAATAGAGTGGCGCAACAGCTCGAGGGCCAACTTCTCAACAATGTTTGCCGTGTTTGTTAATTTCTTCACATACAAGGGGACCTACAATTTTCTGCCGAATCCTAACGGCACTTTAAGAAGTTTTTAAAGACAAATTATACTTTCGGAGGGCTTGTCAGACCCTCGCGGAGATGGGGACCGTAAAAAAGAACAACTCTTTTTTTTTTCAGGTGACGATGGCGAGATTACTGCTCGTTGTGGAGTCTGAAAATGAATTTGGAAAAATGCAAAGCTATGATATTTAAGAGACATGCAGAAATAACCTGTGCGAATAAGGTTTGGAAGCTTACGGGCGAAAGCAGATCGTTAAAGTGTATAAGTATTTAGACATCATCCTTACAAGTAACTAATGTATAAAAAAGCGCCTGCGGGAAAAACTGGTAAACGCAAGGAACGCGATAAGTTCAGCATGAAAGAAATGCTTATCCAACAAGAGCATATCTCACAGCTATAAATACAGAGTTTTTAAAACGGTTGTGGAAGCCATTGTCCCTTATGTAGCGCAAGTGTGGGGCTACAAAGCCTTTAATTCAGAAGAGAAGCTGCTTAGAAAACTGACTTAAGCGCATCTTTTGTTTACCAGTGCACACACCCATCTACATACTGATGCTTGAAACTGGCCTTCCCCTGCTGTTCATCAAAATGCTAAAGCTACATGTGGACTACGTGCTTAAAGCTCTAAATATGAACGACGTGCGACTGCCAAAAAGAGTAGCACTCCAGGCTGTACGAGGAGGATTTCCACGATTTGGCGAATATTTCCGGCTACAATTTGAACTTGGGTGACCTCGATTTTAGTAACTGGAAACCAGTATTTGTGCGGTCTTATAATCTGCAGTGGATTTGCAATACAGATCTCCACCACTTAAATGATGTGGTGGAGTTTATACATAGAACAGTCTATCCACAGCTTTGCCGTTCAGAGATGATCTTAAGGTGCAACAAATTTCATTAATGATCAAATTGCGAGGGGAGCTTTTAAATCTGAACTTGAATCTGAATGAATCTGAGAAAGAGAAGATGTAATGCACTTTGTTGGCAGATACCCAATCCTTGGAGAAACAAAAGCGCATTTCCTCGGCCGTTTTACCACAACGAACGAACAAGTGTTGAATGTTCTAAAAAGTTTTAATGCAAATAGGATTTTTAAATTCTGTAAGGTCACTCTAAAATACAGAGAGAGAACCTTAAACGCAAGTTTCTAGTTTAGAATGATCCAACATTATATTACTTCAGTTTAAAAATAAAAAAAAAAATCCAAAAAGATTTTTAGTTATTAAGAATGAGAGCCTTTATTTTAATGTATAAATTATTTTCAATTTGGCAGACGGCAATGCGAAGCCATTTTGATTTATGTTAAACTATTGTTCTGTATAACTTCTCGTTTACTTCAATTCTGCCTTCAAATGTGGGCGTGGCCCAGAGTCTTATAAGAATAAAATGTACAACTAAGAATTTTCTCAATAAAATATCAAGTAAAATTTTTTCACTTTCGAGCAAAAATATTGAGTAAACTGCATTTGAAAATGTACCCTTAAAAAAGATGCCACGCCTACTCGAGGAGGTTAACCAATTAAATTTTGCAGGGGGCGAAGTTTGTCAGCCAAAGCCAAACCATTTTCAATAATTAAGCGTTATAAAAGCCCTTAACTCTGGAGTAATTTTTTTGCTTTTGTTTTATTCTTACGACTTTTGTTTGTTTGTATAGAAAAAATAGATACTTTTTAAAAAAGAAAAAAAAAATCTTCATCCTTCAAGAGGCTGTATGTAAGTTAGTTCTTACAGGTACGGCGGGCGTGCCTTTTTAGTGTTCCCAGTCAGTAAGGGTCTATTTTAAGCTTTTTCTTCGACTTATGACACTTTTTAAACGCCTTCATGTATTGATCAATCAATCAATTTTATGGGACTTAGGAGAGGATGCAAGCACTCGCTCCTAGTTATGGCTATTATAAGACACAATGCACTTGGAGTTTTAGACATAACTGTTTTCTCGCGAGGAATTCACGATAAGACAGACTGTACAAGTAAGGAATTCAAAGCATTTTTGTTACCCTGTTTCCTAACATAGCTTATAACATGCTGCTTAAAGTAATGTGCACTAAGCCTGTAAGGTTAGCATACCTACCTACTGTCATCAAATTTTTTGTTAGCACCGTATGTTAAGCTCGATCCAAGCTATTGTATGTAATATAACGCACCATGACAAGTTGGTTGTAATAAAGCCTTAAAACCAGTTTTTGGTAAATTTTTAACCTGGTGTCGAAATTCCCTACATCGGTACTGACAATCATATTTAAGAAGAGAAGGCTTTTTGGGTAATTACGAAAGACACTACGTAGCACATAGTGCCCTTTCGATTAAGGAGTTCGTTAAACTTTGGAAGGATGTAAATAGAATTAGTGTTAACGTAGTATTTTGACCTATTTTGACGTTTCGTTTTCTTAACATTAGAATTATCATCACTAATTTTTTATTTTCATTTTTATAATATTTACCGATATTTAATTATATTAGCGAAATACAAACATATGGTTGGGGAAGTTTATTGAGCTCTTATTTTATGCCACTAAGGTGTTAAAAATTTAGTCATCAATATTTTTATTTTTGTATAATTTCAAGTGTTAGCACATCGATTGAGAACATAGCAAAAAAGAACTTTTTCTTAAATCAGTCGGAAGTAATTGGCGCCATGTCACGTAAGAAATTTAAAGGTCCCAGTAAACATTCCAGAAAGTTTATTAAGTGAAAAGTCTCTGAAGTTTTTCAATATCATCTTAAATGCACATTTTAACCCAGTCCCAATTTCAACAACGTTTTTAAGCACTGATACGTTTGGAAATTTTTTCATGTCTTACTTTATAAGCCACACAAATAAAATAGAACTCATACCTAGTTGCAAAAAGATTTTTTTTTTTTAAGTTTAAAAGAGAAAACATTTTCAAATATATTAAACAGTTCTTAAGAAAGAAAGACCAGAAAATGTATGTCCGTTTTCAACGTAATAAGGTTTATAAGTTTTTTCTGATCACTCAGTCGGTGTTGGGCACACATTGAAAAAACTTTTGTGTTAGAAGAAATATAAGTGAAATAGTTTATTGCTTAAAAATGTAACTGACAGAATTTTGGAAAAAGAAAATCCTGAAAAGCATAATCATAAAAAACTCCGGTCTCTCTTGAAATGTTTAAAATGTCTCTGAGTAAAGTTTGACTTAAATGCCTTCAATATCACTGTAGCATTCAATATTTGGAGGTCCGTTCCCTACTTTTTAGCCTGGGGTGGAATCGGCTAAGGTGAATTGTGAGAAGTTATGTTACAAATCATACATAGTGACATAGTGACAGCTCATGATCAATCACCGTCAAAATCAGCTGGTTCCAAGTTTTCAAACCTTCTGGTTAGTTGGTTTTTATACCCAATCCCATAGGATAGGAGGTATTTTAAGTTTGTCACATACTTTGTAGCACGGTGAAATAATTATGCTAGATCCCCAAGACCTAGGGGCATATGATCGAGGCCGAATTTTGAATCGAATAAGCCATGTCCGTCCGCCCGCCCGTCCGTATGCCACATGTTTTAGGCCTTAAATTTCGAGCCAGAGTGCTGAAATTTCGTGCGTTAGGTTTACGTCATGCGAAGCAGTACAAGTGTAAAAATTATAGCAATCCGCTCAATGACACGCCCACAATCGGTCTAAATGTGCAACTACCTCCAGAGATTTCAAAACTGTAAGACGTTCTAAAAGGCTGAAATTTGACGCATTTAGCATCTCCTAATGAATATAAGACACAAAAAAGAAAAAATTCTATTGGTAAACCTCATCCAGTGGGCGTGCCATCTATTTTAATGTTAAATTTTCAAATGCAGTTTACTCAATATTTTTACTCCAAATTGAAAAAATTTCGCTTAATATTTTATGTTGAAAACGCTTAGTTCTACATTTTGTTTATACAAGCCTTTGGGCCACATTTGTTAGGCTAAATTGAAGAAAAACTTAAAATTTTCCAAAAAAACGTAATTTCGACTCGCTTTAAGCCGTACCCAGGAATTCCAAATCGATACACACCACCTCTTCATCGATTTCAAGGCCGCGTATGACAGCATTTATAGAGACGAGCTATATAGCGCAATGTCTAGTTTTGGCATCCCTGCCAAACTCGTCAGTCTGTGCAGGATGACGATGGAAAACTCACGCTGTTCCGTCAACGTCGGCAAAGACCTCACCGACCCCTTTGATGTCAAAAAAGGATTTAGACAAGGCAACGCGCTGTCATGCGACTTCTTTAACATCATACTTGAGAGAATTGTGCAGAACTCTCGCGCCAACACCAGAGGTACAATCTTTCAAAAGTCCGTTCAACTACTTGCATACGCAGACGACATTGACATAATCGGTAGAACAAAGCGTGATGTCAGTGAAGCCTTCGTGAGTATTGGGACGAAAGCGGCGAATATGGGTTTAGCAGTCAATGAGGGCAAAACCAAGTATATGCTGTCATCAAGAAAAGACACCCAACACCGACGTCTTGGACAAAACATCCCCATCGACAGCTATAACTTTGAGGTAGTTAGGGACTTTGTCTACCTGGGTTCCGCTATCAAATCAGACAATGACACCAGCGCTGAAATCAAACGAAGGATAACTCTTGCCAATCGCTGTTTCTTTGGGCTAAGAAGGCAATTGAGTAGCAAAGCCCTCTCTCGAGCAACTAAAGTGTCCATGTATAAGACCCTCATCGTCCAAATCCTGCTTTACGGTGCAGAAGCATGGACCCTGTCAAAGGTGGATGAAAACACTTTAGGCTGCTTCGAGAGGAAAATTCTTTGGACGATTTACGGTCCCGTCTGCATAGACGGAGAGTGGAGGAGGAGATATAACATCGAACTGTACGGGCTGTACAGCGATACCGACCTAGCCAAAAGAGTCAAAACACCACGTCTACGATAGCTGGGTCATCTAGAGCGGATGGACACCAACGCCCCGGCCCGGAAAATCTTCGAATCCACACCGCAGGGACGACGCGGTAGAGGAGCACCGAGACTCAGGTGGCGCACGCAAGTGGAAGGGGACCTCAGCCAACTTGACGTGCGAAACTGGAGACGGCTAGCTAGAGACAGAGCTGGCTGGCGAAGCTTGTTGGCTGAGGCCCAGGTTCACCCCGGACTGTAGCGCCACCTTAAGTAAGTAAGTTGTATCCGGCCGGTTTTTTCCTAACAACTAGGTTGACCAGAAAGCAGCTATTTTTTTTTAGATAGCAGCTTATAGATTTTTTATTGCTCACTGTGGATCATCCTGTGCTATTAACTTCTTATAGTCTAGGTAGAGCGGGCGCCCTGGTGCAGTGGTTAGTGTGTAGAACTACTGTGCACAAAGTTCCGGGTTCGAATCCCGACCAGGGGCAATAAAAGTTTTTTTTCACGGTGTTCCAACTCCCCGAGGGCCTGACAAACCCTCCGAGAGTATCATTTGTCATGAGAGACCTCTCAATTCGCCGTTCGGAATCGGCAAAAAACTGTACAAAGGTCCCTTTTATGTGTGAAAAACACCTGTTACGCACACATCATGCATGATTGTAAGAGAGGTCAGGGCTCTTCTGGGCTGCAAGTGCCATTTAATTTTTTTTAGTCTAGGTAGAGCATACTATGGTAAGGATCACCAAACGACCAGCAAAAAATTGGTCTTAACATGCATATTTGTGGGAAGTCTGGTGATGGCTCTTCTAAGCTGCAAGTGCCAGTAAGTTACTAGGACTAAAAATTATTTGCTTTGGAGCACAAAAGGGTTGTGACCTTTATAGCCTAAACATATTTCTTCTTGGTGCATTAAGGTTAAAAATTGCAACGGAGTTTGGAAATAACCATTAATAGTTACTTCTGCCGTCTTGATTTCTTGAGAGTTTAAGACTATCATACGGCGGAAGGTGGAAAGCCAAATTGGGACTTAAAATTGAATGTTGAATTGGGTTTCCCCAGTTGATTCGGCAGGTCGGATTGAATTTTACATTCTCCACGAAAAACTGGAAATTTTTTATTTCAACCGTGGAGCCGTAACTCACAGGCACCGAATGTCAAAATTTTTTTTAACGCCTTTAGCTTTATTAAAGACCGCAAACTAGATCCAATTTTAAGATAAGCTTCCAAATCGTTTATCATTTTCTCTCCATTCAAATGGTGTAACACAATCGGCAATTGCATAAATACTACTTAATACGCTAAAGTTAACACGAAACTCTATTGTTAGTACGTCATTGCGAGCCAAAGTCAGCCAAAGTCTCCCACCGACCGGGCCCCACAACTGAGCCAACTTTCAGTAGGTGTTGTGCGGGTGCATACAAAATCGTAGTCTAGGTGCTGTACCGGCGCGCGAGCGCAGTGTGCTATGAATACACCAACAGTATCGCCCCGGGGCACAATAATGCCAATAGTTAAAAACACCGTTTGTACCACAAACTGTCACAATACCTCTAATACCGGTACACACAATCCAAATTCAATTCAACAGCAAAAAAAAAAGGTGATCATAAAGTGAAAGGTGCTTTGATTAGATTTTGTTTCGCTATAACCAAGAAGTACTTGGCGTATTCCGATCGGTTGGGTATTGTGTAACAGATGCACGTTGCGGGTTGCGGCCAAAACGATTGTTATAAACGAGTGAAAGGCGGCCCAGGCCAGGCAGGCAGTCGCACATCTCTATAAACGGTTTTCCGTGACACGAAGTTTTTTTTTGAAAGCGCGCCATAGAAATTTAAATCCATTTCGCTATGCCATGGTGACATCTTGTGGTTTTAATTAGACCCGAAAGTATTGGGTACAGCAGTGTCACTAACAAAGCGCACAAAACCAGTCTAGGTTCTCTGGCCAAATGGGATTTCCTTTTGTGACCAGAGAATTAACCTCATATACCGCATTGACCTACAAATCGATAGATACACTATCGGCTTCGCGATTGAAGTGTGAAACACTTTCTCGGTGAATTAGTGAAAATCGTTGAAAAACTCTGATTGCATATGTAATCAGATCGATCTGGTACGCGTCGACGTGTGTGTGGGCATTAGTGCCAGTAGTTGCAATTATTGCAAGCTACAAAGTCAGGTACAAGTTGCCTAAACCATGGGATGGGATTTTTTTTTTCGTAGTGTCTATTGCTCGAATAGAGAGCGAGCATCCAACGGCAGCAATAGATTTGTGAATTAATTATTTCCACAGTGTTTTCGAAATTCATTTGCGCACTGATTGAATCTGGTCGTCACGCCGACATGGAAAACCGTACGCTTAATGGCGAAAATGCATCGAACTAAATCGGAGAGTATGAATGGCTGCCTCCTATCTATAATAGACCATCTGCTGTGGTACCCGTTGCAGTTGTAGCGGCATAAACGTCAGTGAAATGCATCTGGAATACAAATTTTCGGAATCAGCGGTCAGAATAATTGCTCTGAGCTGAACACGACAGCGCGAGAATGGGGGAAAGAGATTAGGTATAGCGAGTGAATCAGTTTCAGATGTAAATGCATTCTGTGGTTCATGGCGAAACTGGTGATATGAATAGTTCCGCAGTCCCAGCACATGCGGGGGAGGCTAATGCAGTGGAGCTGATATCGAGTATACAGTCATTTTCCTAGGAATCTCAAGCAGATCCAAGTCGCATGTGGAATAGAACTTTGTGTGTCAAGAACATAATCCTTCAAAGGAATACAGTCCCCCCAGAGAGTTTGATATTCTTCAAACCAACGGCTTTAAACAAATCGCACGAGCCCTAATTTGTTGTCACAATAACACCCCTAACGAAGGTGGGGCGTAGACACCTTTTGTATAGGTGTCTCCATAGAATAATATTTAATCTGTTAATTATGTGCAACTAAGCAGACACGGTGCGATTCCACAGCAAAGACAAGAGTATGCGCCTAGATACTCATGACTCGTCAACAGCTCAAAGGTAATCCGCTTCGTTTGGCAATTTTTTTTAAAAATTTAATTTCAAAAGAAAGCAAACCTCGCATCCTGTGCGCCATGTGAGCCTTTTTATCTGTGGTAGGACTCTCATTAAAATAATAATAATGTTGTCTGGTGCAGGATTGAGGCTTTCATCAAAAGTGTGACATCGTTGTGATGATGACGATGAATGGGCTGACCCTTTTTTCCCCAATTGTACACACGGCAACCGTTTGTTTTTGAAATTAGAGCACAAGCTTTAGTCTGAGATTCGTGGGAATAATTAAATTTGCTGCTTGCTTAGGTCTTTCACAAGAAAAACCTTGCGCGAACAGGAGATTTAGCAAGGACAAATGGGTACACAATTTTGGCTGCTTAGACGGGTCTATTTTTAAAATTTCAGGACACTTATTCTTCTAAAAAAAGACGCAAAGTTTTTGCTTTTCCTAAAGACATAATAGCCTTTTCGGTCCATACCGCTGTGGCACGTACCATAGAGAGCATCTGCCAATTAATCGAATTCAAATTAATCAAAATAAATTACGTTTTTTTTTGTTTAGAGCTCATTAAAACTGTACGGCTTCCGTCATCTAAATTGGCTCGTCGCCGTGCCATCGTCAAAAGTCTGGTGGCGCGGCGTCATCATTAGGAAGCCAACACATTTTATTACACAACCTGGTATCGCTTTCAATTTTCACACAATGATGCTTTTATTTTCGCACAGCAATTAAGTGCTGCCTGCAATGCAAATTTTTTGTTCAAAGATTTGAATATAACAAAAGCCTATATGCCGCACAAAATTTAAAAGTAAATTCGGTCTTCGTCATAGACGGTATAGAGAGTAAAAGTTATTCAAGCTAAATTAAAATGTAAAAAAATGTGTGTGCTGCTGTTCGAATTTGGTTTATAGCTATTTAAAAGTAAAAGTAGACATTTTGTGCAAAAAAGATGTCAGAAAATAGTTGAGTGATGGCATTATGGTGTTTTATTCAAGATTAAATCGATTTAAGGTTTAACTTGTATAAAAGTTTTTTTTTTTTTCAAAAGTTGCAATATAAGTAAATTTACATCATCCGGAAAATAGGTAAATTGTTTTTAGGAAGGGGAGTGGTTGCACATCCGGACTGTGAAGCCTTATAGGTACAGTTGGTGTGTGGAAATTAAAAAAAAAAGTGTGTGAATCAACTTATTCTGTTGACTAAATATTAGCGAGTCTTTAAACGTCATCCAGTAGTTTCTGTTGAAAAGAATATTATTTAAAAAAACCTAATTTTTTTTGCTAATAAATTAGCAATTAAATGTTTACTGCTTAGATCGTGTCTTATCTTCAAAGGCAAGGTTAGTTTTGCTGCGACTTATAACCTCAAGCAGCTTGTAAACGGGCCTACGCGAATTCTAGACATTGCTAGTCACGTCGCCAACCAATACTCTGGACTTGTTTCTCACCTCCCATCCGGAAAAATACTCAGTCAACGTTCTTTCACCACTAGGCTCGTCGGATGATTGTGTCATATCAATTTCTTTTCCGTGCGCAAACCACACAGTTAAGGATCCAACACCCAAAAGAACAGTTTGGCAATACGATCAATCAAGCCAACTGGGACGGCCTAAACAATTTTTTAAGCTCTTTAACTGGTCACTTTGTTTCCTTCATTGTGATGCGAATGCCGCCGCCGATATGATTACAGAAATAATTCTCTTTGAAATGAAAACTTTTATTCCTAACAGAATGAAAAGTATCAAACCAAAGGTGAATTCATGGTACGACTCGAACCGTCAAGAGGCTATCAAGTTGAAGGAGGTGAGTTTTCGGTCTTATAAAGCCCCAACCCCACTGAGGAAAACCGTAACAAGTTCAAACGAGCCAGATATGACTGCAATGCAGGTATTCGTCGTGTTAAATTCACATATGACCAGATGTCATTTCCCCCTTAAATCTGAAGAGGTGTTCTTCTACGCTGGCAAAACAACTGCGTAAGCTTGTGTCCTACTCTTCTGGCATCTTTCCGAGTAAATGGAAAACTTCATTTGTTCAGCCCGTACCAAAAAAAGGCGATCCTTCTTCTCCAACCAGTTACCGACCAAATGCACTTACATCCACTCTTTCCAAGGTCATGGAAACGCTGGTGAACTATCAGCTTATGAAATATCTTCAATCGCGGAAGCTCCTTCATGACCGGAGTACGGCTTTCGTAGCAAAATGTCTGATGGCTCATCTCACCGAAAAGTGGAACCACTCCTTGCATTTCCGTGGTGAAAGAAAGGCTGTTGCGCTTGATATTTCTAAAGCAAGCATTTGACAGAGTCTGACACCAGGCTCTCTTGTCGAAAATGCATGCATTTGGAGTCGACGAATCTTTTGTTCATTGGATTAAAAATTTCCTTTCAATTCAAGTGGTTCTGGACGGCTTCAAGTCTAACATCCACCTTATAAATGCTGGTGTGCCCCAAGGCTCAGTTCTATCTCTTGTCTCTTGTCTGCCATATCCTTTTGCTGACGACAGTGCCTACCCTCAATTTTTTATACTCGTGCAGAAAAACGTCCTCGTCCTTCAGCCGTTGAAAGGGAACGGTAAAAAAAAAAAAATAAATAGAGTGGCGTAACAGCTCGAGGTGAACCAGGGCCAACTTCTCAACAAAGTATGCTGTGTGAGTTAATTTCTTCACAAACAAGGGGACCTACAATTTTTTGCCGAATCCGAACGACACTTTGAGAAGTTTTTCAAGACAAATGATACTCTCGGAGGGCTTGTTAGACCCTCGCGGTGGTGGGGACCGTGAAAAAGAACAAGTCTTTTTTTTCAGGTGACGATGGCAGGATTCGAACCCAGACCTCCGGCGTAGTAAGCACACACGCTAACCACTACGCCACGGCACCCCACTAAAGTTTTAAATACATGAGTGTAAAGGCCTTGGAAAAACTGCGGTATATCTGCACGTCCGCAGCGGTATCATATTTCTTTTCCTTGAAACACGCCAATCAGAGCGGAAATTCCTGCAAAACTAAGCTTTGAAACCTTGTTGGCAGGATAAAAAAAAGTACTCATGAGCAGAGATGGCAGAGTAGAATAAACCAGGTAATCTACTCGATTAACTTGGTACGCGTAGTTAATTGGGTAAACTACGCCACTGATTTGTTTCATTAACAACCTACATTTGTTACCCGTCAAAATGTTAAGAATTAAAGAATAATAACCGGGTGAAAACACTGAAGGTCGTGAAAAGAGCCGAATGTTTAGCATATGAGCAAAATCTATCAGTTCGAAATTTAATAAAAGATTAATGGCGTTGCGTCTACAGCCTTGCAATTTGAAAAAGCAATCTGAATTGACAATTCGGTGGTTGCGTTGACATTGCAAACGTCATTTTGACGTCTAATTGCTACGTCTACTACGTTTAACAACTATAACTACATTTAACTACATAAACTTTTTATGTAGCACACGTAAAAAACGTAGGAAATCAAAAAAAGTCACACTTCTGCCATCTCTGCTCATGAGCTAAAGAAGTAGAAAGAGCGCTGTTGAGTAGTAGACGCCCTACTATCGCTTTGCTATTGGGCATTTGTTAGTTCTCCTGAAAGTCGCAAGGGCTATTTGGGGTTTTCTCCTTTCGGTGTCGGCCGGTTTAAGCTATAAGGAGATGTTCTTGAGTATAGCTATATATTTGCATATAGCTGATGCATAGTTTCAATTGGGCTTGCACTATCGTTTTTAATCATTAGTTGAATGAGCAGTAGTTTATTGGCCTGAACTGGTAGTAACCAAAAGTTAAAGTTACTTTAAAATTATTTCATAGACTACTAGTGCTTGTCGTCAATAAAGTGTTAAAACACAAGTAACAGAGAAAGTCTATTGCATATAGTTAAAGTTGTTTTTAAGCCAAATACTTATTAGGTTAGTGAAGTTTGCTAGCAGCCAAAGGTAGCCAGCGTGCCTCGCATAGACCTACAAGGGACTCTGGCGTCACCCTATAGATAAAACTGGTATCCAGCCGGAGTTCCAGCTGAACTTCACAATATTCGCCACCTGTTTACTTGCAGGCTCGCTTAGTTGGGCAAAGAAGATTTTTCCTAGAGGTTGAAATCGTTGTCTGCTGTCACTTGGGCTCTGAAAAATCCTATGCACGAAAGTTAAGATTTTACAAAATTTGTCAACAAGTTAAATTTCACTAGGAAAAAATTACGGGTTAACGTACTTTTTTTTGAAGGATAGCATGATTGATACCATATTATCAATTTTTTAGTCGTCGGTTACAGTCTGATGCTGGGTAAAAATAACTAGATTTTTGCTTTAAAAACTTGGTAAACCAGTGAGTAAGTGCTACAGTGTGTACGCTAGTTACAGTCAGTGAAACGGACCGTTGAATCCCTGATCTTATACCACATTGTAAAATGCTGATGGCATTGTTATTTTTTGACATTTTATAAGTAGTGCAAACTTCGAAAAGGGGCGTGATCCAACCGCTCCTAATAACAAACTATCAATTATAAGAAATTTTTAAGTTACGCTTAAATGTACGTAAAAATGCAATTTTTTGGTTCAAAGTAAATATTTTTGAAAAATCTATCCCTAAATTTTAAAATGAACGAAATTTTTATATGAACGCTAAAATTTTTATATGAACGAAATCTGAAATGAAGCCTCGTTTACCTAACCTGCTATTTTTTTTTGCATGTTTTCCTACATTAGACTCAAGGCCAGTCGAAATTGCGTTTTTCTGGAAAATTTTAGGTTTTTCTTCAAATCTGCCTCCAAATGTGGGAATAGCGCAAAGTCTTTCATACACAAAATGTAGAAGTCAGCGTTTTCAGCAGAAAATATTAAGCCAACATTTTTTCATTTTGGTTAAAGAGAAAGGTGAGTGTCGAAAAACCCAAAATAAGACTTGTAAAGCAAAAAATTTAAGCATGCCTAATGAAGAAAAAGATGTAAGGCTCCTACTTTCTTTTAAAATAAATAAACTTACTATGCATGCGTATTTTAATCTTCTACGTTTTAGCTATGTGCCAACTTGCTTGAGGCTATGTGAAGTTTTTCTTTGGTAAGAAATAAATGTGTTGTTTAAAAATTGTTAGTGCAAAGTGCCTGAATTTGATAGACAATGAATTGTCAACGTTGATCTTCTCCCTGTTCATACCTTCTTCCGATTATAAAAGCTTTGCGACCTTACTTAAATTTTTTAGATCCCACTTTAAACAGATTTGAAACTTTATCCCTAACAGAAATATCCACCAATTATAACATAAGAAGGATAAAATTTTTCTTCTTCTGGAAGATAATAGGAAAGTTTTTAAAAAATTTACTGATGATTTAGATTACAAAGACTTACAAAGACTACAAACTCTTTACCCTATTTTATTATTTAACTTATAGATGGGTTGACAAAACTTTTTGACTGGTATACCTTGACTGACGCCCTTATCAGCTTCAACATCAAAAATCTGTTTAGTCCTTCTGAATTTCAAATTAAGTTGGCCGCCTCAACCAAATCGACTAATACTTTATTATTGAAAGGCATTAAATAAATCTCCCATGCTTGCTTAACTTTTCATTTGCTGCTAAAAAAATAATCTTCCAGGATTAATCTTTAGTAAATAATTTACATCGCGCCAGCTTAAGGAGGTAATACTGTGGGTAATCCAGTTTCAAGGATTTGCGACTCACTCCAGCATTAGTGTTCACTCGAGCAAGACGAATAAACGACCTTCTTTTATGAAAATAAATATAGTCGGTTGTAGGAAAGGAACATAATATCCCTTAGGTACACTTCTCCACGGCACAAAAAAAAAATAAGGAATCAAATCATGCTCCACCAACAGCTTGAGGTAGAAACCTTAAATCTTATATTTTCCTTCAAACAAGCAGAAAATATAAACAGAAAAAAAAAGATTTCAATATCCTAAAATGATTCCATTTATCAAGCCTCAAAGGGAACCTTTATTGCCATTGAATATGGGTAGAGGATAGGTGCACGGCTCCTAGCGGTATGGGCACACGTGTTGGGTTACTGAAGAAATAAAACTTCACAGAGCTGTTACGCCGAGTAACAGAAAGATTTGTGTGTGTGCTCATATGTGCGTACGTGATAGTTGAAGAAGTTAACGCCCGTGATCCTCAAAGGACAACAATAATATACAAAAACACACAGAGCGGAAAAAAACATACAAACCATCGGATAGAGCTTTACGTGACTTTAGTTACTTTATTTCGTTTTCTTTTTTTTGGTTTATTTACTCCTAAGTGAATCAAACGCCCACTGGATGTAGTATGTCTCTGCATCCTTATCTAAGCCTAGTTACTTTTATCTGATGCGGGGTGTTTCCCTTGGGATTAAGTTAATTATTCTTCTTGTTGTGTACACTGATAAGAGAGTATAATCTTCGTTTTCATCTGTCACTTGAGCAAATATTGTAGATACTGTAATTATTATCACTCACCTTGCCAGTGCTCGATTGCAAAAAGTAAACCATGGCGAACATCCAGATGACGGTTACGAACACAATTAATTTGACGTTTCGGCGCATTTTGACAGCTTCTTTGATTTTAACGGTTTAAAATTATTTTTCTTAGCACTTTTTATTTGGATTTACACTTCGCTTTAGATTTTTTTTTCACTGCGAATTTTTCTTAAACTATTCACACATATCCGTATACACTATCGCTTGGGTGCACTTCACTTCCTAAAGTTTAGACTTTTATTTTTTTTCAACATTCACCACAGATTTGTGATTAATTGAAGTGTAAACATAAATATGGCGAAACGCGTGTAAACAATCGCAGCACCACTACACATTCGAATGAAAATCCACCTAGAACAGAATAACTAGATTGTTGACAGATCCTTATAGGATAGAGGCGCTTCTGTCACTTTACAAGGTAAACTTAGCACAAATGTTGATATGGTAAATCATTTGACTATTGACCGGGCCCAGCTATGACAATCGATTTCCGCTGAAGAAGAACCCACCACGACCGTTAGCACAGTGTGCGCCAATAACGAACAACAGTGACAGTTGAAATAATGATATCCGGCGAACGAACTAGCGATTCAGCGAACAAACGTATCCAACGCCAACCGCTCGATCGGGCTGAAAGTTTGCAACTAAAAGATGTTGCCGAATGCCATGCAATTTGTGGGGGTCTTCCACGGCCTGAGTCAACGTCAACCAGTCAACATACAACAGAAACAGAAGCGTTCAGCTTCAGATGTTGGATATTGTGTCTGGGGGTATTTGGCGATTGGGGTTTGTGGGGCCTGCGTAAGAGTGCTGAGATATTTCCCACTGAGAGAAGTCAGTTTTTATCAATGGGCACGTTATGGGAGCGCAGATTGCTTGGGAGATGAAATGTGTAAAAGTTATGTCATGAGAGATTATTTTGGAAATATTAAAGAGAACGCAGCAAGAGAGACATAAAACGTCGTAATAAGTGTTGCCAACAGGGCTTGACGTTAAAAAAAAAATTTTATCCACGGTTCAGTCACGTACTCAGCTGTTTAGCTATTTAGCCTGGAAGGCCATGAATTTACTCGAAGTTCCCTTTCACAGAAAGGATTTGAAAACCAAATACTTTTGGTTTTGTTTTTCAGACCAACCTTGTTACTAACCCAAGTTGAAATTTGTGCCTTTATTTAAAGCTTTAATGAAATTATGGTAACAATCCAGAAATTTTGACTGCACTTTGAGTTGATGATAAGTTATTTGACTTGATAATTTGAAATTTGATTACTATAATTTGACTTAATACCAACTACTTTGTGACTTTAAATTAAGAGGCACTTTTGAGACAACTCTAAATTGTGTGATTTCGATTTAAGCTTATCGAAAGATTTAACGTCACTAAAACCATTTAGCTCCAGCTTTTGTATTTCTTTTGAGTGAAGAGTATATTTTGATTGGTGCCTTACACAACAACTTCACACAACACCTTGAAATGTCAATTTTGTATTTCAATTAATGTGGGTCCATCCACTGATGAGCATCAACCAAGAGTGCGAGCGAAACAGACGAGATTTTACAACTAGGGTCAGTAAAAATTCTATGAACTCCTCGAATCTTATCTTAATAGTAGATTCTTTCGCGTGAGATGCGGAAGCGAATGCTCAGAATATAAACATACACGCCGCATCGGTGTCCAGCAAGGCAGCGTTTTCGGTCCAACACTGTTTTTGCCCTATGCAAGAGATACAATTCGAGATGAGACAATGACTATAGCCCCGTTTTACGACGACATTGCTACGAATAAAACAGTTGAATTATCATTTGGAAAACTTAAACTCTGTTTCGGCAAAATATGCGGGTGGAGGAGGACCTGGTGAATCGCTCTTAATGAAAACCAACGCTTGTAAATTTAACTTAGAAAATGGTTTACAGCTTGACTTCCTTTGTTAGGTAACTCGGTACAAATCCCGAGCGCAAACGAGGCGATGCATCTAAGCATAATGGCTGTTTCATATAAAGAGCGAGAGAGCGAGCGAGGGTCTCGGGCGAGCTGTCAAATGAATTTCAATTAATGGGAATGTATGGGTTGGTTCGCAATACCGGCGTGATCGCTGTCTCGCTCGCCGGGCTTTTCGAGAAATTGAGAAATCCTCAGCGAGGTCAACAGTTATTCTTTCAATCGGTGTTGTGAGTTATATGACACGCTGTTGAATAGACATTTTTTTTTCTCAAAGCTTATACTTGTTGTGAAAAATAAATATTTATATGCAATAAACTCGACAAATTTTAGAAATATGTTATGTTTTTTCACTGTGCAGTCAAAACAGTCGTCACGGTTTCTCGCTCTCATTGTGTATTAACAATAGAGCTGTGTCGATCGTAAATTTTTCCGGGTCGAAGCGCTCCAGGATTGATTTGAAAAAGGACCCAATCTTTTCAGTCAATCATTCATTCGTACCTTTTTCAACCACCATCGTTCTTACCAATTTCGTTCTTCTTTCAGTCATCGATCCAAAGTCATCTCCGTTCCTCCGTTCAATCCGGATTGACTTAGCAGCAGCCAGCGTGCGCGCGGTAAATACACATTTTTCGAAATCTCGTAGCAGTTTCACTACGGTCATTGATTGTTGGAATAATTGAATTGACCCTTTCTCTTTCGTTTCGCTCATTTAACCAAAAATAATGGAGAGAGAAAAGTATTAGCTCGTACCGATTTCATTCGTTTCGCTCATTCGCTCAATCAAGAAAAAAGGATTGATATTGTGGTAACGATTGGTTTTACTTTATCATTCGTTTCGTTCATTTGAAAGGGAAAGAGGATTGATATAAGAAACGATTGATTTGCCCAACCGGGATTGCCATCACCAATACTTTTGGAGGAACGGGTCCAAAGGATAAGAGTCGAATCAATCACGATTGATACAGCTTTAATCAACAAACGATTTCTCTGGTCTTGCTGGTCTTGTGTTGTCGCTGCCACTCTGGTTTGACGCTCTCGCGCTGAAGGCGAAACGACCATTACTCTCTCAGTTTTAATTCAACGCTCACTAGCAGGGTTACCGATGGGCGACATATGCCGCTAAATCGACCACCTTTCGAAATAAGCGGTGTTTGGACGTTTTTTTTAAAAACAGGCGACATTATGACGCATTTTTAATTTTCAAATTAAAACCAAGCGATAAATACAACAGCCATAAATTGAAAAAAGTTATTGCATCTGCCTCTTGCTAAACGAATATCACTAAACGAAATAAAGTCGAATAAATTTTCTAGTCAGCAGTAAATCCGTCTTGTGTTTTGTTTGCGTAGCCGGGAGGTAACCCCGACGGGACGACCCCCTACTTGGAGGAACAGATCTTTTTATCCCCAGGGTATATTTAGTTTGGTGTATAGTTTTTAGCGCAGTGAAATAATCACCGTAGACCCCTAAGACTTTTAGAGATATGAATAGACCAGATATACTCGGACCAGATCAAGTTTGAAAATTAGCCGAATCCGCCCACAGACACGCCCACTACAGGCCCGTATGTGCGACCATCTCTAATTTTAAAAAATACTTTTTCTGAATTTTAGCTATGTTTGAATAGTGTTAACGCATTCATTTTTGGAATGTGACATTGCCTTGTAATTGTCTTTGAAGTGGCCAAAAATTATTTTAGCCTTTTCATTGACCACGCCCACTTTTTTAAGGGATTTTAGTTTAAAATGGATGTTTTTCAATAAATATATATGAAATGTGATTAAAATTTATACGACACAAGTTGTAGATATTAGCATTTTCTTACTTTCATGTATAAGTACCATGTGCCTCCGCCCACTTTTGTGGGCGTGGCCTTAAAAAAGTGTTTTCTTTTAAGTTAAAAAGGCGGAGCTTTAGACCGAAATGTATGCAACCAACTAGTATAAAGCATTCAACAGTTATATTTTTGTATCCCGCCCACTTTTTAGAGGCGTGTCAGTTTTTTTTTGGTATGGTCGGGTATTTTGCAATCCGTCGTAGATGGACTGAAACTTTTGCATGCGCACTGTTGCACTTTCCCATTTGTTCAAATACTTGAGGGTAGAGAGCGGGATAGCCCCTCCTTAGGGCGGGCCGGTTTTTCAGTTCGAGATCATCAGAGTTTCCGAGTTAAACTAAGACTAACACCAGAAATGAATTTTTCAGTGAATATAGGTCTGAGCTAATCTCTCCTAAACTCACTAGATTTGGTGACTTGATCCCGGATCAATTTTGAAGAGCAGTATGAGCTTCCTTGAATGTTTTTTCTGTGTGGAATGGCAGTAGCTTTGCGTGTTTATATGAAAAATGGCATCTGAGAACAACTCGAACTTCTTTTCCTGTGTTTTTCTATGTGACGTAAGATTTGGGAGAGTTAATAATTCCGTGATTCGAAGATTTTGACGGAGATAACTTTGCAATGCAACTCTCAGTTTTTTTTGCTAATTGCAGGTGAGCCACCTACGTCATGTTATATTAGGGATGATCATGTCATGTCTGATTCTCAATTCAATATTTTAATATGTATGTAGAAGTTGCAGGTAGCTATTAAGAGATTTTGCAACTAGTGAGTTTTTATTCCACATTTAACTCTTTGCTCTTTGTTACTATTTTGGGTATCAAGTGAGCGCCGGGGGGTTGAGACTACAAATTTAAGTAATTTTCTTATCGTGCCACGATTTTTTTTTCTGTAAAATTTAAACATTAGTGTATTTTTTTAAGTGGGACGCATTTTTTGGCTCGGGCCTTTTGTGCGACATTTTCAAACTGTCCATTCGTAACGCAGCTCACTAGGAAATTCGGGAAAATTTTTTTCCAAAAATTAGATCGCGGGTACAATCTGCTAAAATGAGGCTTTTACTTTGTATACGAAAAAGTTTGAAAATGCTTATATCTAAAACTTTTGTCATGTTTGCAATTTTAAGTCAAATTTCATATAAATTTATTGAAAAACAATCTTTTTAAGCTAAAATCCCTTAAAAAAGTGGGTGTGGCTAATGAAAAGGCCAAACTTTTTTCATTAGCCACACCCACTTTTTAAACGCCAAACAGGGGGGTGGCTGGGGGCAGAATGCCCCCATACATATCCTACTGTAAGATCCATGGACATTATATTCAAAAGTAAAAAATCTGCAACCCGCTTTTTAAACCCCACCCAGGGTATATTAATTTTAATGCATAGTTTTTAACACAGTGAAATAATCACCGTAGACCCCTAAGACCTTTTAGAGATATGATCGAGACCGACAGGTGAATCGATTAAGCTATGTCCATCCGTCCGTCCGTCTGTCCGTATGTGTGAAGTTTTTAGGTCTTTAGATTTGAGCTAGGACGCTCACACTTGGAGTGTATATTGTTCTTATTTTGTACAGACTAAGTGTGAAAATTGGTTAAATCTGCCAATGGCCATGCCCACTACTGGCTTCAATGTAAGACCACCTCTAGTTACACAAGGCGTTGGAACTCAAATTTTGGTACAGAGCAATAATGGCCCAAAACCTTTAAGAAAGCAGAAATTTGGACAGCCCACAATATGGACCATGCGCACTTTTAACATGTTAGATCTTAAAAAACCCGATTTCTCGGAAAAATTACTTCAAATCGAAAAAAAAATATATTACAAAATTTAAGATTTTACTATTTGCTATGTCCAATTCATACAAAGTTTTGAGCTCCGGGGCGTTTTAAGGTTTTTTTTTCGAAATATTTTTCGGTTTTAACGCATTTTCTCATGATTCTAACCAAATTACAACTAATTGGTTTTAATTGTTAACCCATGCCCACTTATGGGGGCGTGGCCTATACAAATAATATATGAATTCGGGCCAAAAAATTTTAAGATCTGGTGTTACACGGTATATAGGGTCGAGTCATAGAAATTTGTAACAGCCGAACTCTTGCACTTACTCACTTGTTAGTTTTAGATGTGGTACACATAAGGCCAAAACAAGTAGGTACTAGGAAGACGAAGAAAAATGTATTTTCAAGGCTAATTCAAAGCTGACTTATCGTGGCGAGAACGAAACCGAAACTTGCTTGTGAAGCTGCCTTAAAGTTTTTCTTTTAATTTGAAGAGTTAAGATTACACTCTTAAGCGACAAACGGAAGCAGCGATAGGTGAATGACAGACAGGATATTGCAAAATAAATTGAAATATAGCTTTCCCCGTCATTTATAAGGGATTATAGTGGACACTTAATCTCGGTTATTATACCTTGGAACCACAGCTATAAACTATTTTTATTATTTCATTTTAAATCATACTCTGGCAAACATTGCCAGGTGCACGCTTATAAATCAGGTTGCTGGTTAAAGGGTTAACGAGACTTTAAGTAGAACTGCATTAATCACAAAGAGGTAGGAAGTGGAGTTCTTCATGTCAGAAACATGAGGCACTACAGTGGCATAAAGAATTTAAATTTACCTTTATTGGGCTCAGAAAAATGTGTTCCAGACTAATTAAACAACGATAAAAAAAACGATTTTGCAGGTTGCACGATCTACCTGACCGACATTCATCATAATTCATCTAAATCATCACTACTTACTGATTTAAAGTACTTTTCCTATTACCTTAAGGTAATAATATTTACAACTAAAAATTGCAGACCTTAAATTGCACAACATAAAAAAAAAAAACAATTATTCTTAGATTCCGTATATACAAACTGCTTGAGCTCGTACCTCTGACCACACCGGAGGAAGTAAAAAGAATTTATGTTTATTTTAAGACTCATAATGATATGAAAGTAAAAGATGGCTTCCACCTGGGCGACTATATTTCTTAATCGCTGACTCTAATGTTCTTTTCTTAGTCTTTTTAGAATTTACTGTATGCTTTTTCAATTGCATTAATGAAAGGAAATTGTGCAATTGAATGAAGGATATGTGCGCCTTCGTATTTCCGTCTTTAGTTTACAGTGCTTCAAGAATTTATTTTGTGTGTGTGTTTCTTTTAGGACATCTTTAACGCATTCCCGTTCGAAGGTTAAGGCGAGTTAAAAGATTCACAAAAGTGGTGCTGGTGCAGTTGGGCTTTAAGCAGCTTGTTTATCTGGCTTATGAATGAATAAGGAGTTGAAAAAAGGTCTGTTTAACAATGTTCTGATTATGGAAGAAATACCAATTAAGAACCGTCTCTAAAATGGAAGTCTGTTCAAAATGGCACTTCCACAAGAAAGCTTTGAGGGAGACGACTCAGCTGTCAAAATTTCTTTCTTTCAAAATTCTGCTTATTCTGCTTCTTAAGCCAAATTCTTATTAAAGTACCGGTAAGGCAAGGGTAAAATATGTTGACTTAAAAATTGGGTGCCTTAGAATGTTTTGAATCAAAAGGGTATGTTGACTTATCTCTACCGGCTAAATAGTCTCAAAGTTCTTATTAAATTCAAGAGAAACTTGCTAAAGAAGTTATGCTATTTTTACATTCAGCAAGTAAAGTTTCAATAAAAAGTCAACACCCATTAACATCCCACATTTTAGTCCAGAAATATTTCAAAACTGTCTTAATAATAAATATTACGAAACATCTTCAGTATAAACAACTCTCCAAAACCCACCTGATTCGTTCAACGCTATTTCTTACAAGCCCTCAGGGTGTACGCACAATATCTTTCGCCCCCACTTCCGAAAACAAAGCAAATTTTCCTCATTTCTGTTAGTTTGACAAACAAGCTACTTTTGTTATCAAAGTACAAAAAATCTTTTATGTCAAAGACAAACACAAAATCTTCTCTCAAAGCAGCATTGACCAAAATATTTCCAAAATCTTATTTACTCTCATCTAATCACTATAAACAAACCCCCCGTTGCGTATCGTTGGTAAACAAAAGCTGACAAAAGTCATTTCCTAAGGGGGGGTCAAAACATGTCTAAAAATTTCCATATTGTAATCGCGCGCCCGTTTGAAACCTAATCGGGTATTGATCCCCATGCCACTGTCAAAGCGATGAAATTTACACAAACAAAAGATGCCCCCAAAGAAGAGAACCTTTTTAAAACTACCGAACGAGAGAACCATTGAAGAGTGAACTGTCAAATTAATGATAATGACATCTTGTTTCGCCACATTTAGTTTTGATTTTCGATTTTTCTCAAAAGATTTAAGAAATAATCGAGGTTTTTCTTTTATTACTTTTTACCTTAAGACACTTTAATTAATTTGAAAATTATTCACTAAATGTCACAACGAGTGAGGTTATGAATGATTATTCTTATTGTCCTTGGAATTTATTTCGAGGTTATGTAGAGAAAAAAAAAATATTTTCAATATTGCTTGTTGTATGACTAAAATCTACGACTACGCGTTTTTTTTTTTTGTTTTTAAGTTTAAACTACGAATTGCACTTTGGATTACGGAATTCTTATTTAGAATATTCTTTTGAAAAACACGAAAACAACGACACGAGTTTAGTAAACACCGAGACAAGAGTTTGACAGAAGGAAAATTTTTTTAATTTTCCTCCGACAAGGAGATTTTATTGAACCCCTGCGATGGGGTTTTTCACTTGCCAACTGAGATTGCGGACTGAAGAGAGATATCGCAAGTAAATGCTGGAAAAGCCAATGTCATAGGGGTGGTTCCTGTATTTTCTCTGGGAAAAATTCAGCCAGCTTAGACTTTGGTCTCCCGTATGGAGAACAGCTACCTTCCTTTGCTCGGTGGGAATAGAAAAACATCCTTCAAGGACTTTTGTAAACAGAGAGTAAAAATGACCGTAGTTCTCACTTTAGAAGCCATTTATATTGTGAGCTGTCAAACTGACAGATGAGTTTGTGTGCCAGGTTCTTAGCATGCGCTATAGGGAATTTCTCGTTCTCATCCCTCTGGGTGGGGTTGGAGTGCATTTTTGTGTTTATCTTTTGCTTTTCGTCATCAGAGAGTGCAGTAATTACGAAAATTATTTTAGACACGATTACAATGATAATGCGGCTCAAGGGGGAATGGCTCAAGGGAAATGGGCTGCTTAGCACATTGGTTTGCTGGCGTGTATAGAGTGTTGTGCAAACTCACACGGCGGGTTTTTCTTTTAATCTATTCAATGCAATTGAAAGTGGAGTAATTATTGATTTTGTTAGGTGCTAGACAGAAGCTGAGTGGGGAGTTGTTTTTCTTGGCTTCCTTATAAGGATATAAAGCGCATTGCTTGATACATGTGGATTGATATTTCAAATTCGCTTTCGTTTGATTTTTAAGTTAAAAAAAAAAAACTGTATGATTTCATAATTATGGAAAACTGTCGGGAAAGTTGTTCAGAACGTTCAAAAAATTTGGCACAGCTTTTCTGCAAAACAGACACATTGTTATAAGTGTCTTATGGCGCTGGCAGGTGTGTGAGGGGGGGGGGGGGGGGGGACTTATGTCTCAAAGACTCAACCGGCGGACGGACGATGCACCAAGTATTTACCGCCATACCAGAGTTAGTAGTGAAAAGCGCCTTTCGTAAACCGTGTTGAAAGAAGCAAAGCTGGGGTTCAAACTAACTTTTTAGACGCCTAAGAGCTGGCCTGTTATACACAAACCTATACCCAGATATGGCGGTGTGCCTCGGCTAACCTTTTTTTTCGGGTCTTACTCAGAAGATATCAGACAGATATCATAACAGAAAATATCATCAAAATCTGGAGGAGTTGAAGATGAAGTTTCGTAAATCTTGACTTCATTTATCCATCTCGTTGTAAAGGCTTTGAAAGGGATGGGGATTTTGGCTTACGATAGATAGAGAACACTCGCCTTCTGTGAGAGGTGGCTTCTCAGAAAAGGGGGGCTCAAAGTCGTTTCATAAAAAATTATTAAGACACAGCCTAAAAGACATTATGCGCAGCACTTAAAAAGGTGTTCATACCATACTTACAGAAATTGAAAGGTGGTCGTTAAATAATGAAACTTATGCAGATAAACCTGAGCTTTAGTAGGTTCGGCCGTGGCTGGTGGTATATTGCTCACAGCCGTACTTATTTAAGGTACCTCGACCAAGTATAAGAGTTCGGGAACTTAAGGCTGCAAATCTTTATTCTGTTCTTCAAGGCGAAAGATAGGACCAGGACTTGCAACCGAATCAAAGATAGAAAGTTATTATAGGTGAGCTGACGACAGCTGTTCGTGAAATGAGATTGAAACCCACTTTTGTAGACCTCCGCCATACCTCCTATACGACTAAATGATAATAAGCACAAGATTAAAAAGCTTAAAGCCGGTGTTGAAACAACTCGTACTATACTTGTTTAGAAATGCTTATTTCCACAGAGCAAGTATACTTTCGAGTTCACTACCAGAAACGATCTCTTCTGCCACTTATTAATTTCGATTTTGGTGGGGGATAAAGCCCCGTTTATTCGGCTTAATTCAAGCTAAGACTTACTTCAATACTAATGCCTAAAAGCTAGGAGGAAGGGTGAAGTAGAATTAGTTTGAGGCTAGGAGTGCTGCGGTTAAAATCGAAGAAGGTATGGTTCGAATTAAACTTCCGCAACATAAGGTAAGGGAGACAGGTTCATTGGAGCCATGTGATGTACGGTGGGTAGGAACATAGAAGAGGCGTGGGCAACGTAGATTACGAGGGTTACTTACTGTTCAAGAAAATTTAGTTATGGAGTGATGCGCAGTCGATGGAGCCTGAGAGCAGACGATGAACAAAAAGAATGTCAGCAACATCTCTACGATCTTCAAGGGAATTCAGGTTGATAAGTTTGAGACGGTCGCGATAAGGAGGCAAAATGAGAGAAGAGTACTTTATAGCTCTTTCAACTTCGTTAATGCTTATAATAAAGAGAAGAGGTCCGAGATGGCTGCCCTGTGGCACCCCAGAGGAGGCCGAGAAAAGATCAGATAGGACGGATCTAAAGCGGATACAGTAGAAACGATCTTTCAGGTATGAAAAAATCCATTTTAGCAATAGAGATGTTTGTTTACTTGTCAAAATCAATGAGGTTCAAGCTGTCAATAGTTCTTGGGGTATAAATGTGCGATTTGAGTATGGATTCACTGCGTT
The DNA here is from genome assembly GCA_947623515.1 of Neoascia interrupta. Classification (NCBI taxonomy): domain Eukaryota; kingdom Metazoa; phylum Arthropoda; class Insecta; order Diptera; family Syrphidae; genus Neoascia; species Neoascia interrupta. The sequence continues at coordinate 199,552,574 of OX392462.1, forward strand.
TTCTTAACTAAATAATAACTTTTAAGTTAAAGTTTTATCACCACAGAAAATCGTGGTACTAGGTGTTTGACCCCCTTTCGATCTACATACGACAAATTATCAAACACTGCTGCACGTCATACCTTTTGGTCCCCTATATCTAGGGAAGTGGTGGACAGGTCTGTGAATAATTCGTTTGGCAACTGTTTTGTGTAATTGTTTGCATGAAAATTGCACTTTTGTGAATTGCAACATATTTTTCCATATTAAAGTTATGCAAACAATCACCAGATATCACACATTAATTAAAAATAAATTAAATTATCTTCCAATGTTTTGTCTTTGTTAAGGTTGGACTTTTTTAGTACATCCAAATGAGTTTAACATTTTTTTCGGGCATGAATTATTGAGACCTTATCAAGACACATTCCCATTTAAAAAAAATTAATTTTTTTAAGCACAAACAAAACTTAATAAAACAAACAACCGAGCCGAAACCGTGAATGAATAAATAAAAGAAAGGAGACGTCAAAACTCAAACGACTCTATATGGGATCGAAACCAAGGGCCAAGGCACCAATTTTTTTTAAATGATTTCTTAAAAACAGATTTTCTTTTTCGATTTTCTTTCTTTAAATTCTCAAATAGATTTTTTCATACATTTCGTACACAGTTTTTATGTTATCAGCACGGGCGGAAAAAGAGCAGGGAGAAGTGGGTGTTTAGCCATTGGAGTGGATAAAGCTTGTTGGTCGAAATGTTAATTCTAAGGATAACAGTTTATAAGACCATTGGGTGCATAAGGAATATAAAAAGGTCCGCAGTACATCCGCCAAATTGACACATTAACGACACACGATATCCGACATACGACATACGATATGCGATATACGACATACAACATATGAGAGACGCGACTTATTACGATACACGATATACGACACACGGAATAGCACTGCGGAATAAAGGCCCAAATATATGATATATATATACGTTCACAGTGAAATGTCATGATTTTCAAATCGTTTACTTTTTTATACTATGTCTCCGCCGGAAATAAAAAGAGGATTAACAGGAGACGATTTGAAATAATCCGAAAAGTGGCTCCACCGACCAAATATAGGATTTATTTGACACGAGCAATCTTTTTCCGCCATTTTGACTTTCAAAAGTGAGTGGCGATGTCATTTCTTAGGAGCGAAAAAAGATTTCCCTTGTGGAAATTTCAATAGAAAGCGTATATCTGACAGATTTGTCGTACAGGCATAGTTTTGGTTTCCTTTTTTGGTTCTCGAACTCATAAAATATGTTTGTCAATAGGGTGAATGCGATTTATGAGAGGATTTATTTTTAATCGTTTGCCCAGGGGATCTTAATTTGTGTAGTAAATCGCGTGATTTGTAGAGGATTTATTAAAGATTTATATTAATCGCGGATTAGTTCCCGGTGGAGACGTGGTATAAGTCTATTTTGGGCACCATAATATTTGGTCACAACTTGACTGGGATTTTCGTAACATTTCGACAACAGGTTAATTACGCTTAAGCATATTATAGCTAGGCTTTAATTCCTAAAAAGCTGAAATTTGGCATGAAACTACGTTACGTTTTTCCTAACAAAATGTCAAAAGATCCCGTTCTTCCGAGCGCGCCAAAACATGGCATACATAAGTTTAACTTCCAATCACCTCTTTTATCAATCGCATATTGGTACTTAATTGATAATAATTTGACTCAGGTATTGATTTTATATAATTTAATTTATATTTTTATATTTTTCATTTTTTTCTTGTAAATCTTAATTAATTCGAAAGAAACAAATTTAAGACTGGAATTTAAAGACTATTAAAAAACCAAAAATACTTGTAGGTTTTAGAATCGATTTCATGGGATAAACCTATGTCTTCTTCTTCTTATTTTGGCTTACCTGTTGTTCCAGAATTTTTAAAATTTAAATTAAGCCTTCAAGAAGACTTTAAATGCATATTAAGAATTGAAATAAAAAAGCTTTTAATCGCATAGCTGTTTTTTTTTTTTTTATTGAGTATTGAAGTTGGGTTTGTTTTCTGTAATTTGGTATTAAAATTAGAGCCCAACCTTGCCATCCTTTTAACTAAAAGACAACGCGTTTTAGGGTTTTATTGTGCTAGCTTGTGCCTAATATGTTCGAAAATAAAAATATTATGGGCTTGAATTGGAAGATAAAAGAAGACGATGATGAGCCAGTACAGAACATGAAAACCCTGAACAGAAACACCAAAGCTAACCTCCTCAAGTGTTATGCATTTACGGAGAAAAGCATCAGAGTATTCCTATTTCTTCTTCTAAGGTGGCGCTACAGTCCGGGGTGGACCTGGGCCTCAGCCAACAAGCTTCGCTGAGGCCAGCTCTGTTGGCTGAGGCCCAGGTCTAGCTTAGCCGTCTCCAGTTTCGCCAGCGAAGTTGGCCGAGATGCCCTTCCAATTGCGTGCGCCACCTGAGCTTCGGTGTCCCTCTGCTAAGCCATCCCTGCGGGGTGGATTCGAAGATTTTCCGAGCCGGGGCATTGGTGTGCATCCGCTTTAGATGACCCAGCCATCGTAGACGTTGTGTTTAGACTCCTTTAGCTAGGTCGGTGTCGCTGTACAGCCCGTACAGTTCGATGTTATATCTCCTCCTCCGTCTATGCAGACGGGACCGTAAATCGTCCGAAGATTTCCCTTTTGAAGCAGCCTAATGCGTTTTCTTCCGCCTTTGACAGGGTCTTAGCTATCCAATTGCCTTCTTAGCCCAAAGAAACAGCGATTGGCAAGAGTTATCATTCGTTTGATTTCAGCGCTAATGTTATTGTCTGAATTGACAGGAACCCAGGTAGACAAAGTCCCTAACTACCTCAAAGTTATAGCTGTCGATGGTGATGTTTTGTCCAAGACGTCGGTGTTGCGTGTCTTTTCTTGATAACAGCACATACTTTGTTTTGTCCTCGTTGACTGCTGAACCCATATTCGCGGCTTCACTGACATCACGCTTTGTTCTTCCGATTATGTCAATGTCGTCTGGGTATGCGAGAAAGTTTTAAAGATTGTGCCTCTGGTGTTGGCACGGGAGTTCTGCACGATTCTCTCAAGTATGATGTTAAAGAAGTCGCATGACAGCGCGTCGCCTTGTCTAAATCCTTTTTTGACATCAAAGGGGTCGGTGAGGTCTTTGCCGACATTCACATAAAATTTTAAAGGCTATAAGGACATCTCGACAAACACTTCTATAATCGACATAAACTTCAAATAAGTCTCTGAAATCATTGTAAGGTATCTTTTTAAAAATCAAATCCACCCCTTAGAAAACACCGCTTATCTACTGATGCAGGGCTTTCCGTTACTTTTATATCGGAGAATGCCCTACGCAGTAGCAGAGCTTCCTCTCTGGCCACCAGTGAGGCCTTAAAAGCGCTCAATATACCATGTGCAGTTGTTGAAAAGCAAAGCTTCCCACTGAAGAATAAAGACGACTTCATCGCAAAAGCGTAGCTAGCACCCGTCGTCCCCTGCATCGCCAATGAAGGATATATTTCGTTTTAAATTTCTTTTGTAATAATGCCAAAAATTTTAATCTAAAAGGGGTTCATGTTTTTATAAAGTCTAATCCATGACAAAAACTTGTATATAATATCTATGTTTAACTCAGCTAAGCATACCTAGGCCCAGCCAAAGTCTTATTTGATCAAGTCCACTAATTAATTCCATCATAATCATCTCAAAATGCTTGCTACCTGCCAGCTACTGCATTTCTGTACATCCCCATTGTCAAGACCAGCCTGACGACTCATTGATTGCTGCAAGACATTGAATTCCATATCTGCCCTTTCGCGGCTCATTGCCCAAGTGCCGATTGCCAATCACTAATTGAATGCAGCCATAGCTCACTTATTACCTCATAAATCTGTCACACCTTAACGCGCTATTTATCGGATAAAGCCACTGGCTTAATTGACGAAGTTGCCTTCATGTCAAACATGAATGGTTAGAGTAGCCCATCCATTCAGTCTGAAGTTGACCGAGACGAGACTGTAATGTATCTTTCGGATGTTCTCTGTAAGTTAACATCGTTTATGATGTCATTGCCTGAGGAGATATCTCTGGCAGAGATCCAAAAATTTTTGGGATTATGCAACTCGGATGGATAAACCTCATTCACCATCAACCGTACACCACAATCTGAAGTGGACATTTGGCATATTGACTGGAGAAACTAAACGATTGCGGTCACTTTCGTGGTGGAGTGCACCTATGCATGAGTGTGAGGAGGAAAGCTATCCGTGGTTAAGTGGCGTTATGTACGCACGCGTGATTAGTCACTTCAAGATGCACAACAACTGCCGAATTGGGTTAAGAGATAATTAAATTGTTTTTTCCTTTTTTTCTGTTTTTGTGCAATTCTTAGGTGTGAGTTGTTTTTACTTTCGTTTCGGATTGATTTTCGTATGCATCTTGTGTATCTTGAGCAACGGTGCTGATGTGTGAGAAAAGTTTTTAACGAGCAGATGATCTTTAAAAAAAAAAAAAACGGATTTTAAATTTTTACTACACTTTGTCTGTTGTTGCGAACCTACTTAAATTTAAATTGAGTAAAAAAGAGTCTTTATAAAACGTAAACTTTGTCCTTTCCCAGCCGTGAATCTATTTTGTCCTCAATTCTCACGAAATTTATCACCCACCTGTTCGATTTTTAACAACAACTTGACAAGTCCTTTAGATGTTCCAATCACTAATAATGCGTGTATTTTTGATTTACTGGATCATAATGGAATTGGATTTTGATTTGAAGGATTTGTATGCTCCTCTCTTGTGTTTTTGTGATTCACGTGGGAGTATTTAAATTGGTAATTTTTGATAGACATTTTTTTTAGGCAATAGGGACTCGCCTTATGAAATCCAAGAATTGGATTAAATAAATTCGAGACGCAAACCATTCTAGGAACTAATTACTGTCATCCTACAAAAATTCCTTTTGATGACCGGTATATATAAATAGGATTTCAAAATCCAGCAAAAGTTCGTAAATTATACTTAAAGTCTTTTTTTTTAAGATGTAAGGTGCCAATTAAAGCCACACAAAGTGATTTAGTTTATCACCTTATTTTTAATCCTGGACAAAAAACTGAATTGGAATCTTAACGTAGGGGAAAGAATAAAGAAGGCAACTTGGGGTTTAAAATCTGCCATGGTCCACTGGTTGTATACTGTGGTGGTAAGACCCATACTTACTTACGGTGCCTTGGTCTGGTGGAAAGCAACAAACAGAAAAACAGTTTATGGAAAATTATCAGCGGTTCAAAGAACGGCTTGTATAGCCATCACAGGTGCACTCCGTACTACACCTACGGAAGATTTGAACACTCTGCTACACCTAACACCGCTTGATCTACAGATAAAAAACTTGCTGACAATAGTGCGATACGGCTCACAAACTTAAGCATTTCAAGAGCAGCAGCTACGGACACGGCTCGATCCTGTCGGAGCTAATGCAGGGCAATCCAACTCTAACGGATGAAATTCCCTGCCTGGTCGACTTCGACACACCGTATGAAGTCATTTATCCAGCGAAATAGGAACGGGAAAATAGTGCAATTGTCAGACCTACCGAATTTGCAATTTATACAGATGGTTCGAAAACAGGGGAAGGAACAGGTTCCGGTATCTTCTCAAAAGACCCGGAACTAAAGGTGTCCGGATACATGCAGTGTGATCGCTTAGCTTATGCAGATGAGATCGATATCCGGCAGAGATATCGCCATTTACATCGATAGCTAGACTACGCTCAAGGCAATGAAATCGATCAACATCAAATCTGATATAGTCAGGGGCTGTCGCACAATGCTTAAAGCATTGTGCAGTCAGAACCGGGTGAGACTGTGCTGGGTGCCAAAACACTGCGGTATAGAGGGAATCGAACAGGCTGATGAGCTTGCACGAAGAGGAGGGATCCTTGGAAAGCTGAGCAAGAGGCACTATTGAGGAGAAAATTAAACCGATGGCCAACCAAAGGTGGTCTCGTCTGACTGGACACAGGGTATCTAGGGCTCTCTGGCCACGACTAGACGAAAAAGGATCGAAGGGACTATTAAAACTGAGCAGGGACAAGCTAAGGGCTTTAGTAGGAATTCTGACAGGACACTGCCTCCTGCGTAAACACGCAAAGCGGCTCCAGGCTATCTGACACGGATAATTGTCGCTTCTGCAGTGATTTACAGGCGGTTGAGGATATAGCACACATTCTGTGCGAATGTGAGGCAATTTTGCGTATGCGCAGGAAATTTTTAGGGGAATATTTTTTTAAAAGCTTAGAAGAAGTAGACGGCACAAACTTCAGAGGCCTCCTTGGCTTTTACAGGGAAATCGGCTGTGTCACGAGGGATGATGTTTAGGTTGTTTTTGCCTTTTGAATGTTAAGTTGAACTGGTTCCCCAGTGATCGCGATGGGCCCGTTTTGGTGCCTAGTGTGTGTGTGGTCCTTTTCACCACATCGCTGTTTAACCTAACCTAACCTTATCACCTTATTTTAACATAAAGTGTGTTTTGTAGAAAGGATGTTACTATACATTATTTTCGTTTACCACCTCCTTTTTCACATTATTTACACTACCTTTAGCACGCTCTAAACACATATAACTGTCTTTTGGATAATACCCTTGTATCACAATGATATATTGAGGAACTTCCCGCCTGCGATGCCTGTTTTATAAATGATTTTTGAAATGCCATCAGATAAAAAACCATTACAACATTATTATGATCCATTACCACCGTTCATCTGTGAAATTAGATTTTACAACACAGCACGAATGCGACATGGTATAAATGGAGATTATCTGTCATTAGGGCATGGCAGACTTGGAATCAGGTCATGAAAGTATTTAAAATTTCAGCTCGTTGCAGCTGTCGAAAAGTTCGATTGGGATTAATTCCCAAATGGGGCCAGACCACAATCATCTGTCTTTGCAGTTTAACCATATGTACCCCCAACCAGGTTTAATTAAACTTCTAAGGCGACCTCTTACCGAGGTGCCAAGATGGTTTCGTTTTATTTGTGCAATGCACAATCCTTCCTGGAGCACGGGTAGATACGTTGGCGGCTAGCTTGCGTTTTCGAATCCAATTCCATATCTCAACGTCAGCACCTATCACTTTGTTGATGCATGGTGGTGGTGCAAGTTGAGTGGGATTGAGGTTTGGTCGTGGGGGAGTTCAGTTTAGATGGTGTGAAATTCAGACTTAGTATTTGGAGAAGATTTTGTTTTGTGTAGTTATTCGATTTTCTAAAGGATGGTACTAAAGTTGTATAATAAGAAAAATTGTGGCACCAAGCGCTAATGACTTTGTGTGGATTTTTATAAATTTACAATTATGTTGGTGTACACAGAATTAATGAATAATTTTTGATAAGAAGAGCTCATTTTTCTTTAATTTTTGAATCCACTTTAGTCTCAAGCGTTATTAAATTTAAGCACACATAAAGTGTAGAAAGATATTTAAAAACGTGTCACTTTGGTGCGAGTCACTTCTGTGTTTAAACCCAAAGCTGAGTTGTTTTTCTGGTTTGTTAAAACTCTTTAAGTCCATCTCTCAGTCCATCAGCAGGTCAGTCTAAATTGTAATAAAGAATATAATTTTATTTAGCTTAGGTGCAAACCATTTTTGATGCAATTTTTAAAAGGACGTGTGTTAAGGTGTCATAAATGGTAGCCTCTGTCTGCTACTAGGACTCTGGAGACCTGCACTCTTTCGATAAGATTGTATGCTGAGCCGGCTGCAAACTAAGATTGATACAATATCCAGCCTGGGCACTATTGGCTCTTCTGCTTCTTAGAGAACAAAGATCTCCTTTTGGCACCGAAGGCGAGCTTAGTTGTATACTTGTGCGAAATATATTTTCACAAAACGACTTTTAAAACACTCAAGAGGCTGAGTCACCATAACTTTCTATATGAGGAAGACCGTAAAAATAATAGAGCCAAAGATTGCAGGACAGGAAATCGTAATTCTTTGATATCATCCAGACCAAGTGGTCAAGCGTTCTGAAGTGAGCTCCAGATTGAATGTTTAAGGCCTAACAATAATAGATTTAGATGGACTCAAGTCGGCTTTCCGAAATCCATTACACGCAATTCGTATGCCACGACCATAATAGCCGTTTGCTCAATTTCGTTAGGTCTTCGTTAACTTTTGCTCTCTTAAGGTTAGTCCCACTCAAGTGAGAGGTTCGGCTTGATACACACAAATTCCATACGATTTTCGAAACGTTTGCTAAAGTCTATTATGGGCACCGTGAGCATTTGGCAGAGCTTGAGTGGGATTTCCGATGTATTTTCACATTAGGTTAATCTCACTTAAGTCTATTATGTAAGCGATTTAAAGCAACTTGGTTACCCTGTTTCATAAGAATATGTATAGCTTTCAACATGCTGCTCATATGAACAATAAAGCTCTAAGGTTCCAGCATACCTACCCAACGTAGCGATCGTACGTTTAATGACGTTTCTTATAAACATGCTGTGATCTTTCATTAGCACCGTAAGCTAAGTTTTACTCAATGTCTTATGTAAGATGGCGCACTATGACAGATCATTTTTAATAAAGCCTTTAAACGAAGAAGTCTTAAGTTCTTATTTCGTAACGTGATGTCAAAAGTTCCCTACAATTATGGTTTAGGCTTTAAACGTTGGAAGACCAGGTACGACTCGAAATAAACAGTACCAGACTTCACCATAGAATGAGAAAAGGGGAAGGTCCCTACAAGCAGTTTAGGGACCTCTTTCGAATCCAACTTTCGAGAGATTCTTTCGAATCCAACGAGCGAATAAGGATTAGGATATGAATCCAATAAGCGATGTAGCGATTGTCTACCCTGAGCACCTAGCTGTGAGGCACAAGGCTGGCCGGTGTATGAATCAAAGAAACACCCGGAGTCTTTTTATCAACCACTGCTTGATTTCTAGGATTCTAAGTTTGAAAATGGAAATCCCGAAAAAGTTAGTCCGGGAACACAAAATCCCGGAAATCAAAGAGTGTTTGGGTAATTAGAAAAAAAAGACTCCGGATGCTTTGACTCATACACCGACCGGCATTCAGCTTCACATGCAGGTGCTTACATTTTCTAAAACCAACCATTTTTTTAATTTTTCTTTTCTTAATTTTTTATACCCCATCCCATAGTATAGGAGGTATATTAAGGTTGCAACACGGTGAAATAATAATGGTAGACCCCCAAGACCTTCAAGGCATATGATCGAGACCGAATTCTGAATCGAATGAGCCATGTCCGTCCGTCCGTCTGTATGTCACATGTTTTTAGGCCTTAAATTTTGAGCTAGGGTGCTGAAACTTCGTACGTAAGGTCCACGTCATGCGAAGCAGTACAAGTGTTAACATTTTTGAAATCCGCCCAAAGACACGCCCACTATCGGTCTAAATGTGCAACTACCTCCAGAACTTTCAAAACTGTAAGACGTTCTGAAAAAAAGGCTGAAATTTGACATTTAGCATCTCCTAATGAATGTTAGACACAAAAAGGGCAAATTTAATTGGTAAACCTCCTCTAGTGGGCGTGGCATCTATTTGAACGGTAAATTTTCAAATGCATTTTACTCAATATTTTTGCTCGAAATTGAAAAAAATTAAGAAAACGCTTAGTTCCACATTTTGTTTATACAAGACTTTGGGCCATGCCCACATTTGGAGGCAGAATTGAAGAAAAACCTAAAATTTTCCAGAAAAACTTAATTTCGACTGTAAAATAATATATATAAAATGTTGTTTAGTATATTGTCTACTCTGTTATACCCGAACCAGGGTGTATTAATTTTATTGCATAGTTTGTAATACGGTGAAATAATCATATTCGTAGAACCCTAAGACCTTTTAGAAAAATGATTGAGACCGACAGGTGAATCGATTAAGCCATGTCCGTCCGTCGGTTTGTAAGTGTGAAGATTTTAGGTCTTCAAAATCAAGCTAAACAGCTGAAATTTCATAAGCGGCTTAGTTATTCTGTTGCACAGCCAGTGTGTAAAAATTGGCTCAATCCGTCAACGACCACGCCCAGTACTGGCTTCAATGTGAGATAACCTCTATTTCACATTTTCTTTCAAAAAGCCTTTTGGTCGAGTTAGACATAGTGTAGGAGCTTAAATTTTGGTGCTGAGAAATAACGGTCCGAGACCTTTAACAAGGCAAAAATTGAACCGCCCACAATATCGATCATGTCCACTTTTAACATGTTAGATCTTTAAAAACCCGATTTCTCGGGAAGTTGACTCCAAATCGAAAAAAAATATATTACAAATATTTATTACAGATATTACTATTTGCTAAGTTTGCTTCACAGAAAGTTTTGAGCTCCACCCACATTTCAGGGGCGTTTTTAGGAAAAAACAGTTTTTTTTTAAATAATTTTCGCTTTTACCATATTTTCTCATGATTCTAACGAAATTACAATTAATTGATTTTAAGTTTATGCCCATACCCACTTTTGGGGGCGTGGCCTATACAAAAAATGTATAAATTCGGGCCAAGAAACTTTAAGATTTGGTGTTACATGGTATATAGGGTCGAGTATATAGTCGAGTAGAAGTTTGTACAGACAAACTCTTGCACTTCCTCACTTGCTTTTATTTAAAATCCATAAAACGTCTATTCGGAACCTCTTGTTGAATACCGTTATATTTTTTTTATATTTATATACTTTGCGCCAGCAACGATTACTTTTTTCTAATACTCGGATCACAGGTTTTTATGTTATCGGTTTAAAAACGCGTTTTTTAATTTGTTTTTTAAACCGTTTCAGAAAATTTTAAGTTAGAGACGCCATTTTTGAAAGATATTTAAAGTTTTAGGATTCCTTTTATACGTTTTATATACAAACCAAGTTTCATTATAATCGGTACCACCGTTAAGATTCCAGAATGTTTTGTAATTTTTGAAATGTTTTTGAAGCTTTGAGCGAATCTGCTAAATATCCGAAAATTTCTTTAGCTTACTTAATTTCTCAAAAATTACAAATAATTTATGATGTGTGTGATTTTCTTCAAAATATTTGGCCGATTCTAAATCGGAGATAGTGGTGAGTACAAAAATTTTTTCACGATTTTTTTGCGAAAATACGCTAAAACTTTGAGCTTTTGGCTTTTGAGCTTTGGAAAAGCTATGACACGTTGAAAAAAAGTATCTATTGTCCACTCCTTATTTCTCAAAAACTTTTCAATATTTTGCAAATAATCGAATTCAGTATAAAAATTCAATACATTTTTAGTGCATATTTCAATTTTTGTTTTTTCTGGCTGTAAAAATTTTTAAGATAAGGCCAAAACACTTTTTGTCTTATTTACCATCAATATTTAAAATGTAATTAAATCCTCATGTGTATAAATAAAAAAATTGCCCTTATGTGTTCTAATTTTTTCACAATCTATATAAGTGTACCTAATTTTATTTTCCTACAACTTACCGTTCAAAAGTTACAGGTGCGAATGGACGGATACCGGAGTGATACTATAGGAGGTCCTTTTTAAATTTTTGGACGGACCGCTAAAAACGGGCTAAGACCAAATGATCTTAAGTATTAGATGAGATTTTTTTTTTTAAATTAAGTGTTTCGTTGTGTAATTCTAAAAGCGAAATTGAGATTTTTTCAAAAAATCGTTAAGAAATTTTTCGGGCATTATGACATTTTCAAATTTGGGCATTTTGGTTTTTAGCGATAAGACCGTACGTTCTGAATTTCAGTCATTTCAGTCAACTGATATTCGAAATTCGGGTATTGAAATTTCCCCTGCATTTCTCCATTGAAAAAATAAAAATGGAATATTAACAGCAGTGAAAATTCGAGAACTTTGTGAATTTGGTGGTTTTTGAATCTTCGAATTGCAAATATCGAGAGCTAAAAAAAGCGATGAAATTGAAATCGATTCTAAGGGGGAAAGTTGAATAAATTGTGACTTGAACTTAAATCTGATTTGTTTGAAAAAGTGTATAAAAATGTGAAAAATTACAACAATTTACAATTCTACAACATTATAAAAATTGCAAGTCCTATGATTATTTCAAACGCTACCAGGCGAACATCTTCAGGAACCTGATGTTTGTAGAATTGCAAATTGTTGTAGTTTTTCACTTTTCAATATTAAATTTAATTTTGTATGGCTTTGCCATAGGGGCCGCTCCCCAATATAAGTTCGTCAAGCTTTTTAACTAAAAAGATGTTTTTATGAAGATGAGATTGAGTTTTATTCGAACTCCAGGAAAAAATATTGCAATGACAACTGTTTAAGGGATGCGCCTGTTGGTCACCAGCGATAAAAGATCAAAATAATTTTATCAATTAACCTAATGTAGGTACAAAGAATAGTTTTTCGCGTCACTAAAGGCCCTCTGGGATTCAACCTTTGGCATGTGCTCCAACCATCGGGCGAAAAAATCATCCAGTAGATATTTTTATTAAAAAAAAACGTATTTTTTATTATAAGAAGGTAATAATGTTCTGACACATCACCCTAATCCGGAATCCCGGAATATATGGCTGGGCCATAATTACATCAATTGTTTTAGAAATCCCGCGCACTCCTCTTTCTTGTAATAGCTTTTTTTTTATTGTCTTACAATGTGATAAGTTGTTGCAATCAGCTTGATGATGCAAGTGTAGTTATTACCCATATGAAAAATAAAACCAACTTTTACTTCTCATTTAAATTGCTGCAGTCATGAAGATCACAACATAGTTGAACTTGCCACAGTAGCTTAAGTGTAGGTAGGCATGCAGTAGGAATTTACATGTTTTTGGCGCCTTTGCCATCCGGGTGCATTGCTACTCACCTCTCACATATAATCTTCACTCTTGCTCATGTTAAACAAGTAAAGTTTACGACTGGTTTGTTGGTATACCAGCTCAGAGTGAATTTTTACGAGATGAAGACGGTAGTGTTTTGCTTTTATGATTATTGCTGGTTAAGACAGCTTCCACAAACATCTGATGTTCTGAAATGACGTAATATACAACATGTTATGCTTAACCTTTTCATTTTCTTTTTATAATCAACGAAATTCTTCGAAACATGTAAAAAATTTGGTTGTCTGATGTATAAATCAGCCCCATAACATACCACGAAGAAATTTTCTTACGTGCATGTCCCAGCAGAAACAGGTGAATTCAAAGCGCACTGAAACAATTTTTCATTTTCCCCCAACACCACGATATTATCAACATTCAAGCCGTGTTTTTGCACAGTAATGAAATTGAAAATTCAAAATCAGAGAAAATTGCTGCATATTAAATACAATTTTATTTGACTGCTGATGGCGGTCCGTCGGATTTTAAGCAAAAAGAACAAATTTCGACTTAATTTTGTTGTCATCCAATTTCTGGAGCGAGTAGGGCTGGCTTTTATGCAGCTAATATTTTTTTTAAAAGTTCGTTAACAATAAGGGTTTATACTTCTGCTATTATAGAAATTAAGAGTATCTGAGCAATTTTTTACATAAATTTTTTGTATCACTAAAACAGTTTGATGTTGTCATAAGCTTGCTTTTCTAAGCTTTTTTTTACAAAAACAGCAGAGGTTAATGCCATAAACCCAAATACTTATGTATCAGTTATCAAATCAAAGCCCGATCATCAAGAAACTAGAACCTATGAATTGCGCCAACTACAGAGGCATACTTACTTAAGGTGGCGCTACAGTCCGGGGTGGACCTGGGCATCAGCCAACAAGCTTCGCCAGCCAGCTCTGTCTGTAGCTAGCCGTCTCCAGTCTCGAAGTTGGCTGAGGTCCCCTTCCACTTGCGTGTGTCACCTGAGTCTCGGTGCTCCTCTACCGCGCCGTCCCTGCGGTGTGGATTCGAAAATTTTCCGGGCCGTGGCGTTGGTGTCCATCCGCTCTAGATGATCCAGCCATCGTAGACGTTGTGTTTTGACTCTTTTGGCTAGGTCGGTATCACTGTACAGCCTGAAACAATTTTTCTATGTTACATCTGAAAAATTTAAACAGTCCTGGACAGGAGATGAAACAGTTCTATGTTACATCTCCTCCTCCACTCTCCGTCTATGCAGACAGGACCGTAAATCGTCCGAAGAATTTTCCTCTCCAAGCAGCCTAAAGTGTTTTCATCCGCCTTTGACAGGGTCCATGCTTCTGCACCGTAAGGCAGGGGGTGATGAGGGGGGTGATGAGGGTCTTATACATGGACACTTTAGTTGCTCGAGAGAAGGCTTTGTTACTCAATTGCCTTCTTAGCCCAAAGAAACAGCGATTGGCAAGAGCTATCCTTCGTTTGATTTCAGCGCTGGTGTCATTGTCTGAATTGAAAGCGGAACCCAGGTAGACAAAGTCCCTAACTACCTCAAAGTTATAGCTGTCGATGGTGATATTTTGTCCAAGACGTCGGTGTTGGGTGCCTTTTCTTGATGACAGCATATACTTGGTTTTGCCCTCATTGACTGCTAAACCCATATTCGCCGCTTCCGTCCCAATACTCACGAAGGCTTCACTGACATCACGCTTTGTTCTACCGATTGTGTCAATGTCGTATGCGAGTAGTTAAACGGACTTTTGAAAGATTGTACCTCAGGTATTGGCGCGAGAGTTCTGCACAATTCTCTCAAGTATAATGTTAAAGAAGTCGCATGACAGCGCGTCGCCTTGTCGAAATCCTTTTTTGATATCAAAGGGGTCGGTGAGGTCTTTGCCGATTTTAACGGAACAGCGTGAGTTTTTCATCGTCATCCTGACGAGTTTGTAGTTTGCTTTGTTCGTCAACAGTAAATCCGTCCGATTCCGAGGCTTGTTTCTGCTTCGTAACTGATGTTTCTTTACGTGGCCGGGAAGTCACCCCGATGGCACGACCCCCAGCCTGGAGGACCAGATCCTTTGTTTAGCTCCAAGGACGGAGAGCCGGATAGCCCGCTCCTTATAGGGCTGAGCTCCGAATATGTCGTAGTAGCCCATATAAGGTGTTCACTAAGTAGTTCGGCCTGACTGGAAATGCTGACGCCACCGTTGATTCCATCTGGGGAATTCCTCCACTGCCTTCCGGATGCACGAAGAAGTGCCTCAGTGGGAACACTCTACTCCCCCTCTCTCGTCTGCTACCCCCCCACAACCTTCCAAAGGGGTTGGAACTCATTCTCCAGTTGAGGTACTAGGCACCCGGTGTTCATTACGGGGAGGTGAGAGTAGGAGTTGATAGACAGAGGTTGGTTTAGAAAACCTGTGGATGCTTGTATCCTTTTGAGTGCTCATGTCTATCCTTTGACCACCACTACAGAGGCATAAGTCTACTTAATATCGCATACAATAACATGTTCTGCTTTATTGTGTGAACGTATACGGGAGCGAATACTCAGAATTCAAAGAAATACAAGCCGGCGTTCCACAAGGTAGCGTCCTCGGTCCAACACTGTTTTTACTTTTTACAAGAGATGTACCTCAAGTAGAGACAACGACTATAGCCACGTTCGCTGACGACACGGCTATCCTCGCTACGGATAAGACAGTCGAACAATCAACGGGAAAACTCCAACGCGCTTTGAATAAAATATGCGAATGGACAAAGGCCTGGCGAATCCTCCTAAATGAGACTAAATCAACGCATGTAAATTTTACTTACAAGAGGGTAATCAACTTACCTCTATTTATAAACTCGGTACAAATTCCGTACGCAAACGAGGCGAAATATTTAGGCATGACCCTAGACGCAAAACTTAAGTGGAAGCCACACGTTAAAAAGAAACGCGATGAACTTGAAATCAAGCTACGAGAACTGAATTGGCTTATCGGACGTTATTCGAAACTAAGCGTATATAACAAACTGCTATTGTATAAGCAAGTGCTAAAACCATCTTGGACGTACGGTAAAAAACTTTGGGGTTGTACCAAACCAAGCAACATATCTATTTTAGAAACTTTTCAGAATAAGACACTAAGAGCAATCGTAAATGCTTCATGATATAAGAAATAGCGATTTACATCGAGATCTAGGCATCGCAACCGTGACCGACGAAGTAAGAAACTTTGCTCGCAAACTTCACACTCGCCTTCACGGCCATTGCAACCACGAAATAATCCGAACTCTGGATCAGACAAATCTTGCACGCCGACTACAACGAACAAGACCGTTGGATCTAGCGTCGTAAGAGGAAACCGCACATAATGACGGTATTGCAGGTGCTTTCGTTGGAAGGTAGCCTGCCAAACGCGATTACTATACAGAAGCATGAACTACTTGTTAAGGAAACTTAGTCGTAGTCTTACAAAGATTGGGAGGTTTTTTAGTGAGTAAGAATCTCACACTACTATGAGCACGCGCGTTCGATTCTCATAGTGCCTATGAAGGTTTTTACCTACCCACGAAAAAAACAAAAAAAAAAAAAAATAAAAATTTAATAAGATGAGCTTGAGCGCGTTTTAGTTTTAGCGCGTTTTAGTTTTGGCATCCCTGGCAAACCCGTCAGTCTGTGCAGGATGACGATGGAAAACTCACGCTGTTCCGTCAAGATCGGTAGGGTCCTCACCGACCCCTTTGATATCAAAAAAGGATTTAGACAGGGCGACTCGCTATCATGTGACTTATTTAACATTATACTTGAGGGAATTGTGCAGAACTCCCGCGTCAACACCAGAGGCACAATCTTTTAAAAGGACGTTCAATTACTTGCATACATAGACGACACTGACATAAATGGAAGAACAAAGCGTGATGCCAGTGAACCCTTCGTTAGTATTGCGACGGGAGCGCAAATAGGTATGGGTTAGGGCAAAACCAAGTGTATACTGTCATCAAGAAGAGATACCCAACACAAGGACAAAAGAGCAACACCATAGGCAGCTATAAGTTTGAGGTAGTTAGGGACTTCGTCTACCTCGGTTCCGCTACAAGTTAAGACAACGACGTGAGCGCTGAGATCGAACGAAAGCTAACTCTTGCTGATTGCTATTTCTTCAGGCTAAGAAGGAAGCTGATTAGCAAAGCCTTTTTTCCAAAGTGTTCATTTATAAGATCCTCATCATCCCAGTCTTACCTTATGGTGCAGAAGCATGAACCCTGTGAAAGGCGGATGAAAACGCTTTAGGTTGTTTCGAGAGGAAAATCCTTCGGGCAACTTATGGTCCCATCTGCATATAGCCGGAGAGTGGAGGAAGAAATATAACATCGAGCTGTAGGGTGCACCGATCAAGAGCTACACCGATCTAGCCAGTAGACTGAGAAAACGAAAGCTTCGATACGTAGTCAACTAAAGTTTATGGCCTCGAACGCCCGCAAAATCTTCGAATACACCCGCAAGGACGGTGCAGTATAGAGGACCACCGAGACTCAAATGGCACACGAAAATGGAAGGTGCCTTCAGCCAACTTCGCGTACAAATTTGACGTACAATTGATTCGCGTACAAAGAGACAGAGCTGGTGTGGAAACGACTAAGGTGATCTATGGATCAAGGACAATTACTGCGTAAATTGTGAACGTCACAATTTTCTTGGGACAGCTCTCGAGTAAAAATTGCCAAAATCAGCTGGTCCCCAGTTTTCAAACTTTCTTGTTAGTTGGATTTTTTGCCTACACTTAGGCTGACTTTCTGCATACATGAATACAAAAAAAGTATTGTTACATCACAAGCCTAAATATTGCAACGATTCGGAAAAATATTTTTGTTAATCACTTAAGATAACACGAATTATTTGTTTTTAGATAACAGACGGATTATTTTATTTGGTCGGATTGATTGTCACAAAATGTGCAAATCACAGATCACCTTAGCCGATTCCACCCCTGATTGGCGAAGCTCTTTGGCCGGTCCAGCTCTGGTCAAGGGCCACCCTGGATTTCAGCACGCGCCAGTCCTTGTCGTATTTAGCAGGGAATTCCAGTCTTAAAAGCTTATCTTAAACGCTTAAAAAATAGGTTCTAATGCATGTGTAGTTTGTGTCCCAAATGTAAGGCCAGAGCACACAGGTTACTTGGATCTAGTCTGAATAAAGAGATTGGATTGAGAATTGGATAGAGGGAAGAAATGTTTAAGGTGAGTGGGATCAAATAAGAAATAAAAAAAAAATTGGACTTTTGTTGTGCAACCGTGATTACCTGCTTTCCATACAAAAATCTTCACACATATTAGCGTGGCTTTGGAACAATTGAAATCAGGGATCACGTTGTGATTTCTTTGTGGCCGAGGATTGATGAGGTTCGGGTTTTGAAAGAGTCTCAGCTTGTGTTGTGCAAAGTTTAATTTAGTGATTAATATTATTTTGCCAATGAAGTACAGGCCCAGGACTGAAGACAACATTGGACAACTAAATGCACAGTATCGAAGGAAACGAAGAATGACTGCACTCTTTTTAAGGGCAGTCATTTTTTCTCTGCATACAGTGTCCGTGTGGTGAAGCAGCTTGGTGTGGCAGCTGGTGGTGAGAAACGAAATAGGTGATTTTAAAGACCTGGAATTCAAGAAGCCATTGTGAGAACCGGCATAACTTCCGCAATTCGATAAATTAAGACGGTATGAAATTGCAATGGTCAGCGAAACAGCAACACACCATCACGGAAAAGGTTTGGCGAGATCTTAAAGTAAAACATAAAAAATTACAACAATAAACAATAATTGAAAAACCCAAAATTGAAGCCGAAAATTTGGCTAAGGCTCCACCTTGTTTTAATGTTAAAAAAAAATTAGATATGAAGGAATAGTCCCGAATAAGAACTGGTGGGGGAACGAGTGCTTTATTCCCTCATCTGAACCACTTGCGTCATCAGTACAAAAACTGTCCCTACACTGGGCATAGGGGTTTGGGTACGTAGCAGAAATTCAGTTGAACATTTGTACGTTATAATCCGACTCTATTTGGAGCCGCTTAGACTCTATCGCAAATCTGTTCGCCAGATAATAAAAATAGAGTGGCGCAACAGCTAGAGGTGAACCAGGGCCAACTTTTCAACAATGTATGCTGTGTGTGTTAATTTCTTCACATACAAGGGGACCTACAATTTTTTGCCGAATCCGAACGGCACATTTTGAGAAGTTTTTCAAAAAAAATGATACTCTCGGAGGGCTTGGCAGACCCTCGTGGAGGTGGGGATAGTGAAAAAGAACAAGTCTTTTTTTTTGGGTGACGATGGTAGGATTTGAATCCAGACCTCCGGCGTAGTAAGCACACACAATAAGCACTACGCCGCGGCACCCCACCATACTTGGTTCGCCAGATAATATTCGGTATTAAAACATTTCGCGGTTATGGCTCTCTTGTAACCTCAGCTAAGAAAGAACTAGTTGATATCAAAGAAAGCCTCATAGCTTTATTTCGTAGATGGTCTGACAATTTTTTCCAGGAACTTTGGTGGGAAAGTGGCAAGGTCTGCTGATGTGTCTGTGGTGATGAAAGGATGAAAGATAAATGCGACCCAAGCAAAAGTTATGATTGTTTCCCGAGCTCCTGTACAGAATATTCTGCACATAAAACCGGGCCTTTCCACGAAATATGAACGAAGTAGTTATAAAAATTGTCCTATAGTTTCAGTTAGTCTGCAGCAAAAAGACTTTTATCCTCAGTCATCAGTTATGAACTTGGAGTGAAAACAAGGATTTTGATTCGGGGTTTGTTTCAACCCTCATCTTTGGCCATAAAATTTGACGCATGACTAAAAGAATAACTCGTAGAGTGAAAGTCAATAGTTTAAGATAGTTGAGCAGCAACTTTACCGAAGGAAAATACCTGCTATACTCCGAAGGTTTGGACACGTTGTTCGCATGCCCCGAGATACTTTCTTGATGGGTCACCATTGCCGAGGTAAAAGACGCAAACTTGACGATCTGTCCTGGCCTCGCCTGAGGATCGTACATCAAGAGCTTGATATTACTAGCAAGTCTCAGAAAGCATGTAAGGAAGCGTGAGGTACTGTCACCCGGCCAGCCCATAGAATACGTTGCGTTCGTCATGTTGCAAGGGACAACTAAAAGCTCAGTAAAATAATGGGTGCTTTTTTTGGAAGCAAAACATAGAAAAACTGTAGAAGACAAGGGTCACTTCCCATAGGTTAGGTTAGGTTAGGTTGGGTAGGGACACACTTAGAACAAAGTGCCCGCTGGGCAGGGACACACTTAGAACAAAGGAGGTCCATTGTGATACCACTTGTAGGACCGGAGTTACCAGCCCGAGGACCTAAATGATGATTACCCGTTTGGGTGGGAAGGGTCTAGGCGACTAGTGAAGGTATAAACTTGTACCGAAGGTCACTGATCAAGGTTTGATTGGTTGAGACATACCCGAGGGTAATGAAGGCTGGGGGGTAAACGTTTCGATGTGAACCCTCTCGTTACTAATGGACTCCAGATGGGAATTTGCCTTGTTGATAAGGATTGGGGAAAGGGGGAAGGAGTTGCTTGAGGTCGAGGAGGAGGTGGGGGGTCGGTGAGGTATAGTTCCTATATGAGAGAAAGTCCGGCAAGGACAACCGATTTCGGTATAAGTCCGAACCTGTTGCTTCTCTGCTAAGGATTATCCTCGGGGATGGGAAGGTGCACTGGTAACCGATTCGGTGTGAACCCCTGCAGGGGGGAATTCTCTCGCAAGAAGCTGATGTGGGGTAACCGTCTTCGGTGTACCGTACTACAGGCGACTCGCGTTAGAATTTGGGGAAAGGTAGGGGGTCACTTCACTGAGTTGGCATCATTTTTTTGTGCATTCGAACTTGCGCCTAGTGGCTGTATACAGGCGTGAAGTGAGTATTGCAAAATTCAAAAACCAATTTCGAAACATCCTAGCTTCACATTCGAAATTGTACCCTGATTGGCTAAGTTCGTGTTTTCTGACCATCTTTTGCATAAGGATTATGACACTAGTCTGAGGAATCAGAACCTTCCCACCTTTACAAAAATAGCTCGCTAATGGAGCTCTTCATATCTATATTTAAGTAGAATGTCTTTAGCATGACATAAAGTCAAGTGGTCATGTGGCTTTAAAGTGGATCATGTGGCAGATGCAAAAAATTAAAACTAGTGGAAAAGTGCAACAATGGGTATATAAAAACCTCAGTCCGTCTGTGGCTGATTGCAAAATACTCTAACCTACCAAAAAAAGAAACTGCCACGCCTCCAAAAAGGGGGCGAGATATAAAAATATAACAATTGAATGCCCTATACCAGGTGGTTGCATACAATTCGGCCTAAACCTACGTTTTTTTTTAACTCAAAAAATCACTTTTTTTAACGCCACGCCCACAAAAAAGGGCGGAGGCACACAAAAAAATTAGATAATGCTAATACACAACTTTTTTTATTGAATTTTTAGTCAAATTTCATATGTATTTATTGAAAAACAGTAATTTTGACCTAAATTCCCTTTAAAAAAGTGGGCGTGGTCAATGAAAAGGCCAAATTTTATCTGAAACCTCAAATACAATTACAAGGCAATGTTATATACCAAAAATTAGTGCGTAAGCACCATCGTAATATAACCAAAATTTGCAAAAATTATTTTTCAAAATTAGAGATGGTCGCAAACATACAGGCCTGTAGTGGGCGTGTCTGTGGGCGGATTTAGCTAGTTTTTAATTAGCTAAATTTCTAGCTTAATTTTTAGACTAGATCTGAAGAGCTGAACCAACTTATCGACCTTCAGCTCTTTCGCTCAAAATATTAGGCCTAAAAATTATTTACATACGAACGGACGGACATGGCTTAATCTATTCTCCTGTCGGTTCCATTCATATCTCTAAAAGGTCTTAGCGGTCTAATCTACGGCGATTTTTTCACTGCGTTAAAAACTATACATCAAACTTAATATACCCTGGTTAGGGTATAAAAATGATTTTCCGTCCCTTAAACTGGCGGATGTCTCCGCGTAAGGTGTCTTATTTGAAATTTTCTTAGCTCGTTCGAATTAATTTGATCCTGAAATGCCAAATTTAACACCACACATGCATTGATTCTTGAATTTAAAGAGAGGATATAATCCACCATCGAATTCTTAAAATATGTACGTAAAATAAATTTAGCTCAAAATATTGTCCACCAGACTGAAAAAACCAAGGACATAACATGAGACACACGAATGGAGCCTTGAACT
The DNA here is from genome assembly GCA_947623515.1 of Neoascia interrupta. NCBI lineage: Eukaryota > Metazoa > Arthropoda > Insecta > Diptera > Syrphidae > Neoascia > Neoascia interrupta. The sequence goes on from OX392462.1 coordinate 199,574,635, forward strand.
TTTCTCTGTAACATATCGTGGGGTCACTGTAAGACGCTGTGATTCGATTAAAATATGTTAAAATCTGTCATGAACATTTTATGAAACGCATTGAAGGACGTTCCTTAACGTCTGAATACAGAGACTTTGAAGTTGCGGTTAATAGGAATATTAAAAAAAGAATTCCATGAATTTCAGCATGATTTTCTTTCAAGTTTAATAGAACAAAAGATTTAGACGTGGGCTCCTTAAAGTTAAACGATGCGGGGTGGTAAAACCATTTCATGAGAACAGTGAAACTTTATCGAGAGAATTATAATGTTCGTCTGTGAAATCCAAGTATGTTTGTAAATCATATTATTCTGAGGGTATGCCATGCCTATGAGCAATGCATAAATTATTTTTTTTTCTCTCATCTAGACCTCTACCTGCAACATTGAGTCAACTTTAAAACGTGTTCCTGAGTTCTGTTTTTTTTTTCTTTGCAAGTAGCTGAGGCAAAGTAAAAACTTCCATTAGATCTGCTAAGAATATTTCCCAACATTTTTGAACAAAAAATTACATCAAGCACAAAAGTTGAAATAATCCACAAAAGTAATGTTTGCCAGTGTGCGCGAGCCTTAAGCATACAAAAGGAGAATATACATAGAAACGAGACGCAAAGGCAGTCAGGTACTTTGAATGTACCAGTTCATGGTTCATCTTCATTTCGTTGTAGTTTCGTAAATGGATTTAACAATATTTTATGCCCGGAACTTCAGACGCGTCCTTTGGGAGGATAATGGATAAAGTTTTTCAATTTTTCAATGCTCTTTTTGACTCTGCTGATGATTTATTTCGGAAATAATAAACCACGAAAAATTGTCACCTGTCATGTTGACAATAGCTCCGCAGGTGTACGGGATGTCTTGTGGGGGCTTTTTCGATTACTTTATGGGAACAACATGTATGGGATATGAAATAAAAATTGCGGGAGTAGGTTAGTGGATTTATTAATTTAAACGTCAATATTTTTGGTGGTTTCTTCTCTTTTGTCTACAGGTGTTCTAGTAAGGTATAAATACACAATAATTGAATTAGTTCAATTCTGAGTCGTTCGCAGTTAAAAATGGATGGCGATTTATTACTGGAATTAACGTCAAGTCCGTAAATCTTACCATAGTGGGGTTTTATTGAAAAACCCTTTTTAGATGAGTCCTATGGATTCCTATTGCTAATGAAGGGCAATAGGAGGCCTACATTAATGATCCATATAATCACTCAAAAAAAAAAAAACGTTGTTTCAAGCCAGTTTCGCCTATCAAAAATCAAATTGTTGGTCCAACAATTAAAAATGTCAATTATATTTGTGAGAATCCGATTTTAAGAATTAATTGTTAAAACAAGAATTCAATGTTGAAAAACTAAAAATAAAGAAGAACTTATAGTATGCAACTTCGACAGGCATAACCCATATCTATCACACGATAGCCTAGTGGATAGCGTAGCTGCCTTTGATGTGCGAGGACACAAGTTCAAGCCTCAAGCCAAGTAAGTTCTTGCTCAAAGTTAACACTTTTATTCTTAAACCAACAAAATAAAAAGTTCTTGCGTTCATTTTAAGCTACGAAAATTGTTGGGCCAAAGTATAAAATTCTGTTATAACTATTTTTTTTTTTTGAGTGATGTAGCCAAAATATGTCGGCCGTATTAAACGCATAGGTGTTAACTCTTGCGAGAAGTGCCGAAATTCAAAACCTACAAAATAAAAAAAAAACAAAAAAAAAATGGTACATGGTTAAAATCGTGCACATGCGGAAGGGAAACTGAGAAGTATCTTATTCTTAGCGATGCCAAGGTTTTTGACACAGACACAAGCCTTTGTACGAAAGATTCCAACCAAGCCTAAGCAATTTGCGCCGATTCGGGCTAATGAATATTAGCCCGTTTTGAGTGTAGATATCGTCGAATTCGCATTCAGTCCAAAATCCATAAATACTGAAAGAAATCAGAACAACCCCAAAACCTCCCAGGTAAAATCTTAATTTCACTGACTGGATTATAAAATATTAGGAGAAAAAAAAAACAACATGAACAAAATATGGGGCACAGTGGTTAGTGTGAAGGGCCACTTGCAAGTGCAAGAGGTCCCGGGCTCGATTCCCGACCGGGCAATAAAATTTTTTTCGTTGTCCTGCTTAAGAGAGGCATGTGAGGCAATGAGGCAATGAGCCATGTCCACCGGCTGTCCGTCTGTCGAAAGTTTTTAGGCCTTACATTTCGAGCTAAGAACTTGAATCTATATATCTGTTTTGTAGCAGTACAAGTGTAAGCATATTTAAAATCCGCCCACTGACACGCCCAATAAGCATGGAAAATCAAATTTGCCGTAGAACGCTAAAATTTGGTATGCGATATCCTCGCTTAAGTGTTTTGTAATCGGCATTTCAAAAAAGAGTGCTCATATTTCATTTGCATTCTAATAAACGGTTTTTATTCGATATATTGTTTTAAATTAAAACAAGTGGATAAAGTGCAAGAGTTCGTCTGTGACAATCTTCCTATAATTATACCCGACCTTATATACCGTAAGACACCAAATCTCAAAGTTCCTTGGCCCGCATTCATATATCCATCACGCCCCTAGAAGTGGTCCTGGGCTAAGTATTAAAATTAATTGAAGGTAGTTTCGTAAGGATAATGAGAAAATGCGTTAAAAGCGAAAATTATTTCTGCAAAAACCCTATTTTCCTAAAAACGCCCCCTAAAAGTGGACGGAGCTCAAAACTTTGCATGGCGCAAACTTAGCAAAAAGTTATATCTTAAATACTTGACATTTATTTTTTTTCGATTTGGAGTGAAATTTCCGAGAAATCGGGTTTTTAAAGATCTAACATGTTAAAAGTAGGCTTAGTCGATATTGTGGGTGGTCCAATTTTTGCCTCCCTAAAAATTTTAGGCCAATATTGCTTTTTGCCAAAATTTGACTTCTTTCGCCTTGTCTAACTTGACCAAAGAGCATTTTGAAAGAAAATGTGAAATAGAGGTACACCAAGATACATCCCATGTTTGATCGTCCTAGCTTAATTTTAAAGACCTTAAAACTTCACACGATAGTTGGACATACGAACAGACGCACGGAAGGAAATGGCTTAATCGATTCTTCTGTCGATCTCTTGTGGACAAGAGATCTCTCCTAAGGGTCTTGTGGATCTACGGTGATTATTTGGCTGTGTAACGAACTATGCTTTAAAATTTATATACCTATCCTGGGTCGGGTATAAAACTTGCACTTCAAAATGTTCACGTACCTATACTATCAGGTTAAATAAATATGAATAAACTTTTGCTCCCATTTGGGATTTTTTTTAGTATAAACCAAAACACCTGTAACCACATCTAGTGAAAAATTTGAACAAAAAATACGATGTTATTGAAAAGTGATTGCCACGTCCCTTTTTTAAGAAAGGAGATTCTGGAACAAGTCGTAGGTCCAAGTGAAATTTGTATGCTTATATATCTTTTTGAGTGTCCTGATGACGAAGATGTTAATCAAATTAACATATTTAATTAATCAAGTTAAAATTCATTCACCTCATCTAAGACTTAGATTTGACACGTTTTTCTGTACAAAAAAATTGCTTTTGGCGACAACAGTGTTTGGGTGGCCCGCTTCGTGGCTTTAAAGGATTTCAAATCTCTTTAAGGTGCCAGTTGTCCGACAGGCGTCGTACTCGGCAGACTCTTTTAGAACTTTTTTTGCCTATTACTTCTAAACTAATCGTGACCGACAATTTTTAATGGCATATCTGGAATCAGGACCCACATTGATTTTTACACGTCAACCGACAATATTAGGATAAAAAAATCCTGCAAAGTCCACTCTGACCTACGGTATACTTATGCCAAAAGCATAAATTCGCAAACGTACTTATAACATTATTTTATAGTCAATTAGGCAATATATGTACGCTTAGCCTTCAAAAAAGCCGAAGGACCGCTCCGTGTATGACTTCATAGATTTGAAGGTCTCTTTCATGAATTTTTAGGATTTTTTTTCAAAATAAATCGCAGTCTTGGAACTCTTTTAGAAAAATAATTAAACAATTCATTTTGATGCCAGCTGCTTCATACATAGAGTGATCCTGAAGAAAGGAGACCAGCATAAGTCTTCTTAATATCGCATACAAGATCTTTTCTGCTGTACTGTGTGAACGCCTGAAGCAGTTTGTCAACAATCTGATAGGCACATATCAGTGTGGCTTTAAGCCAGGAAAGTCCACCATCGATCAAATATTCACACTGCGGCAAATCTTGGAGAAAACCCAGGAATTCCAAATCGATACACACCACCTCTTCATCGATTTTAAGGCCGCGTATGACAGCATCTATAGAGACGAGCTATATGGCGCAATGTCTAGTTTTGGCATCCCTGCCAAACTCGTCAGTCTGTGCAGGATGACGATGGAAATCTCACGCTATTCCGTCAAGGTCGGCAAAGACCTCACCGACCCCTTTGATGTCAAAAAAGGATTTAGACAAGGCGACGCGCTGTCATGCGACTTCTTTAACATCATACTTGAGAGAATGTTGCAGAACTCTCGCTCCAAAGGTACAATCTTTCAAAAGCCCGTTCAACTACTCGCATACGCAGACGACATTGACATAATCGGTAGAACAAAGCATGATGTCAGTGAAGCCTTCGTGAGTATTGGGATGGAAGCGGCGAATATGGGTTTAGCAGTCAATGAGGGCAAAACCAAGTATATGCTGTCATCAAGAAAAGACACCCAACATCGACGTCTTGGACAAAACATCACCATCGACAGCTATAACTTTGAGGTAGTTGGGGACTTTGTCTACCTGGGTTCCGCTATCAATTCAGACAATGACACCAGCGCTGAAATCAAACGAAGGATAGCTCTTGCCAATCGCTGTTTCTTTGGGCTAAGAAGGCAATTGAGTAGCAAAGCCCTCTCTCGAGCAACTAAAGCATCCATGTATAAGACCCTCATCATCCCAGTCCTTCTTTACGGTGCAGAAGCATGGACCCTGTCAAAGGCGGATGAAAACACTTAAGGCTGCTTCGAGAGGAAAATTCTTCGGACGATTTACGGTCCCATCTGCATAGACGGAGAGTGGAGGAGGAGATATAACATCGAACTGTACGGGCTGTACAGCGATACCGACTAGCCAAAAGAGTCAAAACACAACTTCTACGATGGCTGGGTCATCTAGAGCGGATAGACACCAACGCCCCGGCCCGGAAAATCTTCGAATCCACACCGCAGGGACGGCGCGGTAGAGGAGCACCGAGACTCATGTGGCGCACGCAAGTGGAAGGGGACCTCAGCCAACTTCGAGTGCGAAACTGGAGACGGCTAGCTAGAGACAGAGCTGGCTGGCGAAGGTTGTTGGCTGAGGCCCAGGTCCACCCCGGACTGTAGCGCCACCCTAAGTAAGTAAGCATAGGATAGGAGGTCTCATCCTGAATCGAATGAGCCATGTCCGTCCGTCCGTTGGTCTGTATGTCACATGTTTTTAGGCCTTTAATTTTGAGCAAGGGTACTTAAGCTTCGTACGTAAGGTTCACGTCATGCGAAGCATTACAAGTGTAAACGTTTTTGAAATCCGCCCAAGGACACGCCCACAATCGGTCTAAATGTGCAACTCCAGAGTTTTCAAAACTGTAAGACGTTCTAAAAGGCTGAAGTTTGACATTTAGCATCTCCTAATGAATGTAAGACACAAAAAAGACAAATTTGATTGGTAAACCCCCTCTAGTGGGCGTGGCTTCTATTTTAAGGGTACATTTTCAAATGCAATTTAATCAATATTTTTGGTCGAAATTAAAAAAATTGTTTAATTTTTTATGTAGAAAACGCTTAGTTCCACATTTTGTTTATGCAAGACTTTGGGCCACGCTCACATTTGGAGGCAGAATTGGAATAACACCTAAAACTTTCCAGAAAAACGTAGTTTCGACAGGCCTTGAGCCTAATTTAGGAAAGCATGAAACAAAAAAAGTAGCAGGTTAGGTAAACGAGGCTTCAGTCCAGATTTCGTTCTTAAAAATTTTTTAGCCACGCCCTCTTTAAGGGGTCGATTTTTCAAAAATATTGAGTTTGAACCAAAAAATTGCATTTTTACGTACATTTAAAAGTAACTTGGAAATATATGTGGAAATATCTTTTAATTAATAGTTTGTTAATTAAAATTAGGGGCGGATAAAATGTCAAAAAATAACAATGCCATCAGCATTTTAGAATGTGGGATAGGATGGGGTATTCAACGGTCCTTTTTACGGACTGTAACTTCTGCGTATACACATTGTAGCACTTACTCACGGGTTTTTTTTACCGCTTTCGAGTGGGGAAGTGGGAAGCTATTCGTAGCAAAATCTACCCTTAAAGCTGTATCAGACCTTTAAGGGATAACAGAAGCCAAGAGAAGACTTTAATATCATATGGCAGGGATTCCAACACTAGAAAACACTATTCCTTGGTGCTCACAAAAATATTTGGAGAAAATAATAGAATGTGTAGAAATTTAGGGCAATACGAAAGTTCTTCGCCTAGACAAATGATAAATACCAACGAAATGTAACCAAATTAAGGCACAAAAATATAATAAGTTACCAGTGGAGTTTTCTGTTTTGATAACGATTTCCATAGATTTGCAGTGCACCAGGCCAATGAGTTTCCTTACGTATGCACATGCACAATCCTTACTGCTTACGAAGCCAAATATGGCGTCAGATTTGACCATTTTCAGATTATTTAAAATAAAAAAAAAAGATTTAGATTCAGATTATTTAAAAAAATATAATAAAGATTTTTTTTGTTGTGAAAGATGAAAAAGTTGCTCAGAAAACAACTGAAAGAACAAATTTTAAGAGCGTTTTATTTGTTTTTCTTTAATAACTATTTCATGCCTCATGCGAGCGGTAGAGGGTTAAATTTTTGCCTAAGAGTAGGCAATAGAAATTTGACAAATTTTTCTGTAAAAAAAATTGCTTTTAGAGACAACAGTGTTTAGAGCAACAGTGGCCCGCCTCGCGGGCTTAGAGGATTACAACTCTCTTTATCGGCCGCGATTTCGTCGCTCCGCTAAGGGTAAGCGCCAGGCGTCGTCACGTTGGTGGTCATTGACGGGTATGTTAAAGTTTCACTCTTTTTAGACTTTTGTTGCTTATTACTTCTAAACTAATCGCGACGGATAATTTTTAATAGCATACTCGGAATCAGGACACACAGTGACTTTTACCTGTCAAACCGACGACAAGACTCCGACAAATTTAACTCCGACCTAGGGTAAACTTACGCCCAAATCATAAAATCGCAAACATACTTAACATTATTTTGTAAACAAAGTAAGCAATAATTGTACGCTAAGCCTTCAAAAAAGCCGACGGACCGCTCCTTGTATGTCTTCATACCGTCAAGTCGGTCTTTTTCATGATTTTATTAAATAGATATTTACAAAATTATTAACATAATCATAAATGCATGGTGTCGCCGGCTGCCTGAAAAATCAAAATCAATTTAAAAGTTTTTGAAAATTAAAAATACATTTTTAACTATTACAATTTATAAGTTAATGCCTGATTTTAAGGTTGGTTAAAAGCAATAAATATCAAAATTGTTCAATTATTATATTACTCCGATATGCTATTGCAGCTTTGTAGAAGTTGAATTATTGCAGGACACCCAAATTACAATTAAGTAGCGCTATGACTTCAGCTTCTGTTTTTATATCACTTCCTCGAAAAAATCTTCGTGTTTCTTTAAGTTTTGGACACCTCCCAACAAAATGAATAACATCATCCTTCTCCGTGAGATTGCATCTTTTTCATGTCTACAAAAGTCATCAACTTTCTAAAAGCACTTTACTCAGAAAACACTAACATTATATGGGACGGTTCTTCGACTTCAGATGAATTCGAAAGCTCATCAGGAGTAAAACAGGGCTGTATTCTCAGCGCACTACTATTTATTTTATATATTAATGATATTATAGAGCTTATGCAGCAGTTCAAAGGTGTTTATATGGGAAGCATTCGGTTTCATGTTCTTCTCTATGCAGACGACATGTTTCTTCAGCAACCTATCTGTTGTCAAGGTTTTTAAGTACCTCGGAGTCACTCTTAAACCAAATGGTCTGTTTAATTCTCACATGCAACCTGAAAGACTGCCCACTAAAATATCCAGATATTTGCTGCAGAGCAACTGCTACTGGTCAAGGAACTGGAAACAACTGTGTGAAAAATGTCATTTAGTCACCAGCTTTTAAGATATGAACACTGCTCAGATAAGAAACACCATGTATCGAGCTCTGCAACAACTTGATATCGAAATGAGAAACGAGTTTATAACTAAAGCGAAGGATTCTATTCACCGTTCAAACTATCCAAAAGTTGTTGACAACTTAAATGCAAACAGCTACTTCAAAACATACCAAAAGCGTTCAAATGATAGCCGTTATCTTCCGTGCGAGAGGAAAGATGCTACCTTTGGATTACATCCAGCATAGAGACGACCTCCCCATCCTATGCGATCTATGCAATATGCGAGCGAGAGAAGATACTATACATTTTATTGCAACATGTCTTATTTTCCAAGAAATACGTCGAATCCATTTTGGTTCTAGGGTTTTATCCACTGAAAGTGCTTACAACGTTTTGAACGGATCTGATTGAAAGAGTTTATACAACTTTTAAAAGGAACTCTAAACTTTAGAGCAAGAATCACGCATAGAGAATTTGAACATTTATAAATTTCTTTCATTTTTTTTTTTTTTGTTAATAACAAAACAAACATTGTTAAACATATAACAAACGTCAATCTGACATACGGTACCTACTTACTTATAAAATTGAATTATGGGAAATAAATAAGTCTATTTCATCTAATCTAATCCAATCTTTTGAAAAATAATCTACAAAAGATTTATCAGTTGTTAAAAAAAAAATCATTTCGAATATGTGTTTATATCAGCGCGGTTAGGTTGCGGCTTCGTTCTTCTTCTAAATAAAAGTCAGTCCTTTTAGAAAAGCACAGCAAGAAAACATTCACGATTGTGTCTCAGCGCAACCACCGATATTTTGCATGTTCGATTGGAGATTAGACGATTTGTTGTCGCACGGAAAACCGAGCTGTCATAGTTTTACCCTGTTCTAGGCAAACTATATATGTAAGTTTTTTTAAGTGTTTCAAAGATAAATCTATCTTTGAACATAAAAACTTTCATACATACACCAAATTATCTATTATGATATTATACATTTACTTAATAACATTTAAAACTCTTTTTTTATACTATTGTGAATCTCAGCGGATATTTTTTCATCAGCCCCAGAATATGCAACTATTGTCTCATTGCTATTCAGTACGCTCTCTTGATTTGTGAACTCATTATATAAATTACATATTATGATGATTATATTATTATTTTTCTTATATTACATCTGTTTAATTTTATTTTGCCATTTTTGAAAACCATATTTATTTAAACCTAAAAACATGTTCAAAGAGTGGAAGTGCACCTTTTAGTTGGCGGACGATATCTATACATAAAATTTAGTGTTCACCGTAATTACCTCGGATGACACGTTAACTAACATCGTTGACTTGAAAACTTTGACTTGACTTGACTTTTGACTTTTTTGGTGGACCACCTGTGATTTTCGAAATATTATACAGATTCTGGTTGAGGCCATAAAACTAAAAATTATAAAAGCGTCAAACCGTCCCTACAGCCGATGATTTCTTGTAGGTATACGTTACGCAACGAACGACTTATGTTATGTACCTGCTTTTGGAAAAACCCTTTTTAAGAAATTTTTCGAATAAGAAGTCTCTGTTTAAATTAAATGGGTTCTAGACTTAAACTTAAATTACAAACTCATTGATATTTAAGCTCCCCTTAAACAAAGAAGTTTTAATTAGTTTCTTTGATGCTTAAATGCTTTCTTTTACTCGAATTTTACTCATTTATTAGATGGGTCATCGGTCGTAACGTCCCAAGGCAATCTGTCATGAAATAAGACCCAACAAAGAGTGTATTTTTATTTCTACAAATTAACAGAGAAGTTTTATCCAAGGCTTTAATTTAAAAACATCATAATGAGGATTTTTTACTGCTTTCGCAACAGTAGAGATACAAAACACAAAGTAAAGGAAACTGGAAATTCCTAACAAATTCTCCAACATCCCTAACTAATCCCTTACTATAATTGTTTCCTTGTCCCTGAAATTTATTGTTTCCTTTTAACACCATAAAACAAATACGAGTCAATGATCCCAAGCTAACAGCCCCTAAAAAGACAGGGCAAGAAAATGACGGTGTCGCCTCTATAGCACAAAAAAACGGAAAAAAAAAATTATTATAAGTCAGTATCAACTCAGATGGAAATTGAATATCCTTTTTATAGCAAAAGCAGTGATTCTGAGTGAAGAGCTCTCACAAGGCGAACATTCGCAATTTCGCCCCGACAAAATAAAAAATTAAGCGACATAAAGACCGTGATTATAATTTCCGACGACCGACCACAGACAATGTGTACACGATAAAAAGTAGGACTCGACCGACTTTTAGTGGTCAATTGACGCAAACATTAAATTGGTATTAAATTGCGAGGACATTCGGTAAATTGACATTCTACAACAATAAATCGCTGCGAAAGGAAGGATATTATATAAATCGCCTCAAGTGCCTATAAATGCAAATTTATTGATTGTCATTCCACAGATTGCGGTTGACAGATTACATTTTAAATTTATGATTTTATTCTATAAGACAATAAGGTATATACGAATTAAATTAACATTTAAGTTTTAGTAACATTACCTTTGTTTTTTTTTTAAAGTTATTGTTTATTTGGGATTTCAAGAAGGAAACCTCTTTCGTTTTTGAAGTGTCTTCCTTGTAGCAATTTTTTCTAGCAGACCTTTGTACTTTATTAAATATTTTTTTAAATCAAACCAAATGGTCTTCTTGATGCTTATAACCGGATATGAAAAAATAATTTTGCTCGTGCTCAAGTCTTTATTTATTCCTGAATTTGTACGACTCTTAAAACGACTTCTTAAAATGAAACGTTGACATGTCCTTTACTTAGGATCTTATGGCGGCAAATATATTCCATTTAATTATGTGTTAGATATAAGCAAAAATCCTTTTTGAAGTTATTAAAATGCGCCAGCTGACAAGTGCAAAGGATCCGATTTAGAACGGACAGATAGGTTAAACTACGCGGTCAATTTCAAAGTCATAGTGACTGGTGCCGTTTGAATCCTTTTCAACTGAATTTGCAAGTACTTACCAATAAGGTACTGATTAATCTTTTGTTCTATCAGCAATTTCGAACATTAAATGCACATCTTTAAAGACACTTGCCTCAAATATATAAAAATTACACTCAAACAGCAGAGTCCTTGCCGAATCCTGCAAAATGAATACACCCACCAGCCGGATTTTTGTTTTTGTGCTTAAGAGCAAAAAAACACTGACACACTTTGACTGAATCCTGCTAAGGACACTCTATTGCTGAGATACAAACTGCATACATAAATACGAAAAGCAAGACTTTTTTTTGCCCTGATGTCCGGCCATGAGACCAAAAACTAACCGAACCGAAACCACGAGCTGACTGCGACATTTCACATTTACCCCTGACACTGATTAGTTTGACATCCCAATCCCTCCCCTCCATATACGCACTGGTCCTTTAAGTTTTTTCCCTTAATATTCTATTAATAGAATCTCTTTGGAACTCCTATTACACCGACCATGGTTAAATGTCACAACAAAAAGAACATCATTTACCAAAGTTAACTTTTATTTATTCTTGTCTTCATCATCCTGTATATACGGCCGTATAAGGATACGGAGCGAGCGAGAGCACAGCAACAATAATATAAAAGAGATCTCACCCCGCAAAAAGGTGCCTACAATAATTGGCATACCACCGACAAGGAAAACCACAAAAAAGGACAAAAGGAAATAAATGGAATTTCCCACAAGAGCATTAGGCGTATCTTAACCTATAAAGGAGTCTAATCATTTGGTACTGACAGGGCAAAGTAAATAAACATGAGAATGCGTTATCCGCAGGAATTCTATTTAGGGATTTCGGTAGGAGTTGACAGAAATTCTTTCATGTCCAATTGAGCTTCGTTAGGGTTTTTCTTTTGGAGAGTTAACACTTTCTTAAGCTTATAAAGGTGGACAATAATAATACCTGCCTATACCTTTGTGTGGCGGAAGGATATGGGAAAAAGGGTGTTGACCTTTTTATGGGCTTTTGAGTTCTATGAAATATTTGCACTTTGGATTGGGGTGTAGAGAGTGAAGTTTTGTGGCCCTTTTGAGAATAGCCACGAAGTTCTGGGGTTAATGGAACTGAATTAGTTTGCTTCAAAATAAAAGCCTATAGGAGTGGATTGTTGAAAGAATAAAAAAAAGAAAGTTGATGTATGACATGATTTAATAGAAAGCAATTTTTATAGGATCCGAACAGGCACTGGCATAGAAGTTTTCCTTCTGGATTCTTAAATATGATTTGCTGACATAGCTAAATTAATATGTACATATAAGGTGGGTGATTTTATATTGTGTCAAATGAGTTCTGAACAACCAATATTAAATGTTTTCAAAAACAGCGCAAACTTTTAGATCAAGGGAAATTTTGGAATTCTTTTCGTCAAGTTTCATACTGAATGCGTTGGGCCTTATAGAAACGACCTCAAGAGGCAGTATGTATTATTTTAGAAGGCACAATGCACTTCGATCATATATATGAATATAATAAATAATAATAATAATAAAGGCCACTATTACATATGCATGCGAATCGGTCAATCAGCTGTTTGGGATGATAAGTTACTTAAGGTGGCGCTACAGTCCGGGGTGGACCTGGACCTCATCTAACAAGCTTCGCCAGCCAGCTCTGTCTCGAGCTAGCATTCTCCAGTTTCGCACGCGAAGTTGGCTGAGGTCCCCTTCCACTTGCGTGCGCCACCTGAGTCTCGGTGCTCCTCTACCGCGCCGTCCCTGCGGTGTGGATTCGAAAATTTTCCGGGCCGGGGCGTTGGTGTCCATCCGCTCTAGATGACCCAGCCATCGTAGACGTAATGTTTTGACTCTTCTGGCTAGGTCGGTATCGCTGTACAGCCCGTACAGTTCGATGTTATATCTCCTCCTCCACTCTCCGTCTATGCAGACGGGACCGTAAATCGTCCGAAAAATGTTTCTCTCGAAGCAGCCTAAAGTGTTTTCATCCGCCTTTGACAGGGTCCATGCTTCTGCACCGTAAAGCAGGACTGGGATGATGAGGGTCTTATACATGGACACTTTTGTTGCTCGAGAGAGGGCTTTGCTACTCAATTGCCTCCTTAGCCCAAAGAAACAGCGATTGGCAAGAGTTATTCTTCGTTTGATTTTAGCGCTGGTGTCATTGTCTGAATTTATAGCGGAACCCAGGTGGACAAAGTCCCTAACTACCTCAAAATTATAGCTGTCGATGGTGATGTTTTGTCCAAGACGTCGATGTTGGGTGTCTTCTTGATGACAGCATATACTTGGTTTTGCCCGCATTGACTGCTAAGCCCATATTCGCCGCTTCCGTCCCAATACTCACGAAGGCTTCACTGACATCACGCTTTGTTCTACCGATTATGTCAATCTCGTCTGCGTATGCGAGTAGTTGAGCGGACTTTTGAAAGATTGTAACTCTGGTGTTGGCGCGAGAGTTCTGCACAATTCTCTCAAGTATGATGTTAAACAAGTCGCATGACAGCGTGTCGCCTTGTTTAAATCCTTTTTTGACATCAAGGGGGTCGGTGAGGTCTTTGCCGACCTTGACGGAACAGCGTGAGTTTTCCATCGTCATCCTGCACAGACTGACGAGTTTGGCAGGGATGCCAAAACTAGACATTGCGCTATATAGCTCGTCTCTATAGATGCTGTCATACGCGGCCTTGAAATTGATGAAGAGGTGGTGTGTATCGATTTGGAATTTCTGGGTTTTCTCCAAGATTTGCCGCAGTGTGAATATTTGATCGATGGTGGACTTTCCTGGTCTAAGGCCACACTGATACGTGCCTATCAGATTGTTGACAAACGGCTTCAGGCGTTCACACAGTACAACAGAAATGATCTTGTATGCGATGTTAAGAAGACTGTAGTTGGCCAAGTCAGAGGGTCTCTTTTTTTCAGGATCGGGCAAATAATGCTGAGGTTCCATTCGTCGGGCATGCTTTCTTCCGACCATATCTTGCAAATGAGCTGGTGCATGCTCCTAACCAGCTCATCGCCAGCGGATTTAAAAAGTTCGGCAGCTAGGCCGTCTGCTCCGGCTGCTTTGTTGCACTTGAGCTTAGACACAGCTACTTTCACCTCCTCCGGGTCGGGTGGGCGGTATCGTTCGTATGCTTCGTCGATAACGTCTTCGCCCGGGTTGATTGGTTCGTTCTGCCTGACAGCGGTATTTGGTTCGTCCTCGCCGTTATACAGTCTGCAGGAGTGGTCTTTCCAAATCCTAAGCACCGACTGCGATTCTACAACGATGTTCCCTTGATGGTCCTTACAGGCTTCAGTTCGAAGTTTATACCCTTGGCAGGACCTTTTGATCCTTTGGTAAAACTTTCTAACCTCATTCCTGTTGTAACATCTCTCTATCTCTTCAGCCGCGCGCTTCTCGTGCTCTCTCTTTTTCCTTCGGAGAAGCCGGTGTTCCTCTCTCCTCCTCTGCTCGTAGAGCTCGCGAGCAGTTCTAGTCCTTCTGTGCAGCGCCGCTTTGTATGCTTCCTGTTTAGCTGCATGTGCTTGCCGGCATTCATCGTCAAACCAGGGGTTTCGTTGTAGTGGCCGTGTGAAACCCATCACTTGAGAGGCGGCGTCTCTGATGGCATTTTGGCAATGTTGCCACTGGCTATCAATACTTGATGCTGGCTGCATAGGACTTCGTAGAAGGTTTTGAGAGACTCGGTTGGAGAAGGACCTGGCGATCTCTTGCGATTGTAGTCGGCCAACGTCAAACTTCCTCACAGTATTTCCATTACTTGGCGCTGGTCGGGATATCCGCAGCCGTACCTTGGCTACAACAAGGTAGTGATCCGAGTCAATGGTGGCCCCTCGGAAAGTTCGGACATCCATGATACTGGAGGAGTGCCTTGCGTCGATCGCAATGTGGTCAATCTGATTGACGGTTGATTGATCAGGAGATCTCCATGTCCCTTTGTGGATATTGAGATGCAGGAACTGTGTACTAGCTACCACAACGTGTCGCCCCGCAGCAAAGTCGATCAGCCTGAATCCGTTATCGGAGGTCTTGTCGTGCAGACTATGCTTTCCGACAGTACGACCAAAGATGCCCTCCCTTCCTAGCTTGGCATTAAAATCGCCTAGGACAATCTTAATTTCGTAGCTAGGGCACTGCTCATAAGTTTTGTCCAGGAGCTCGTAGAACATATCTTTCGTCTCGTCATCTTTCTCCTCTGTGGGGGCATGCGCGCATATTAGGCTAATGTTGGCGAATTTAGCCTTGATGCGGATCGTCGCGGGGCGCTTGCTTACAGGGTTGAAGCTCAAGACTTTTTGCCTAAGTCTGCCTCCAACAACCAAACCACATCGAAATAGGCGCTGGGATGATAAGTATGGAATGATAAACGGGGATATTTTCAACATCATATCATTTTTCATAGGCTCTAGAAAGTCATCACCGAGAAAGGTGTGGAACCCCCAACAAGGTTTGATGGTGTCGAACCGCACAACAAGAAAGCACAGTATTCCTGGTGAAATTTTCGCTTTCATGAAGTTGCTTTTGGGAAAACTCGAATAGCTGGAGAGTGACCATAAAGAGAAAAAGAATGCTCTCGAAGATAAGTTGGATAATGAGAAAAAGAATACTTATTGCCAAGCACTCGATGTAAACTTTTTGTCGAAAATTCTCAATCAAATAAAAGATAGCATGGAAGAAAAGGGTTAAGCGTTTTTTGTTTCTAGCATTTTTCTGAATTTTTTGAATTTCCGCAAAAAGACTGCTCGAAATATTTGTTGGAATACCTTAAGCTACAAATGGGCATTTTTCCCCAATATTCTGGGCACAGGTTTTTTTAACTTTTGGTATGTAATAAAATGAGGTTTTTTTAATTTGCTCAATAAATCATTTCAAAAATATTTAAGTTAGAAATAACATTTTTCAAATATCCAAAAAATATAAGAAATCTCTTCAAGCGTTTCATACACAAACCAAATCTGATTAAAAAAATAAATAAATACAGTGGCGCAACAGCTCGAGGTTACCCAGGGCCAACTTCTCAACAATGTATGCTGTGTGTGTTAATTTCTTCACATACAAAGGGACCTACAATTTTTTGCCGAATCCGAACGGCACTTTGAGAAGTTTTTCAAGACAAAAGATACTCTCGGAGGGCTTGTCAGACCCTCGCAGAGGTGGAAATCGTGAAAAAGAACAAGTCTTTTTTTTTTTCAGGTGACGATAGCAGGATTCGAACCCAGACCTCCGGCGTAGTAAGCACACACACAAACCACTATGCCACGGCACCCCACCAAATCTCATTTTAACCAGATATTTTAACCAAATAATTAATTTTAACAGTTTTCAAAAATAGTTTTTGAAATATGTTTATAATATTTAAGCTAAATTTTCGAATTTGCTGATTTTTCAAAACTTTCTAAAGTTGTCCCAAAAATTTTAAATCATTCTTCATAGGTAATGCGATTTTTTTCGAATAATTTGGGCTTATAGCATCGGGACCAACATTTTTTTACGATTTTTTTATACCCGACTGAGGGTATATTAATTTTAATGCATAGTTTGTAACACAGTGATGTAATCACCGTAGACCCTTAAGACCTTTTGTGGATATGATCGAGACATGTGAATCGATTAGGCCATGTCTGTCCGTCCGTCCGTCTGTATGTATGAAGGTTCTTCAAATGGCTTCAAAATCAAGCTAGAGAGCTGAAACCTGGTACACGACTTGGTTCTTTTGTTGCTCAAACAAAGTGTGTAACAATTGGCGAAATCCGCCAATGGCCACGCCCACTACGGCGCTTCAATGTGACACAACCTCTATTTCACATTTTTTTTTCAAAATGCTTTTTGGTCAAGTTAGACAAGGCACCAGGAACTTTAATTTTGGTACTGAGAAATAATGGCCTAGGACCTTTAACAAGGCGAAAATTGGACCGCCCACAATATCGGCCACGCCCACTTTTAACATGTTAGATTTTTAAAAATCCAATTTCTCATAAACTTGACGAAAAAAATTCGAAAAAAAATTGTATGACAAATATTAATGATACTGCTATTTGCTAAGTTTGCTCCATACAAAGTTTTGACCTCTGCCTACTTTTAAGGGGCGTTTTTAGGAAAAAAAACTGTTTATTTTTTTTAAATAATTTTCGCTTTTACCGTATGTTCTCATGATTGTAACGAAATTACAAGTAATTGATTTCAATTTTAAGCCAATGCCCACTTTTGGGGGGTGGTCTAACAAATTATATATGAATTCGGGACAAGAAACTTTAAGATTTGGTGTCACATGGTATAAAGGGTCGGGTATATAGAAATTTGTCACAGACAAACTCTCGCACTTACTTAATAAGTTGAAACCGCATTTTTAAAACTGTTTGATCCCGAATGATACAAATCAATTTGTGTTTATATCTGTGTAAACAAAATGAAAAAAATAAACTTAAATTAAATTGTTTAATCAAAATTGTGTCTGCGCAATATCCGTTTTTGAATAAAGTGATAAAAAAGTTATGAACTATGGCACGTAGGTATATACCATTTCTTATATCTAAAAAGCTTTTCAATATTTTGTAAAAATTCGATTTTAATATAAAAAAAACCGGAGTTTTCTCCGGCTTTCAAAACTTTTCAAGATAAGTGGCAAAACACTTTTTGTGTTTCTAACTAACAAACTTTCAAAATTCTACCTTCCAATATTCTGACTTTAGCAACGAATTTTGAAAAAAGAATTTTGACCACGGCAGAGTTTTGACCGCAACCCTAATTTGAACTGTAATTAAACCATTGTGTGTGTATGAAAAAATGTCCTTGCATTCGATATCAATTTTTTTCACAGATATTATAAGTGTACCAAATTTTATCCATCGATGGCTCACCGTTCAAAAGTTACACAGGAGCGGATTGATGGATCGACGGAAGGACAGGCAAATAGACGGATAGACAACGCAATGTTACCATAAGAGGTCCTTTTTCCATTATTGCTTTTCTTTTTCTTTTTTTGCAGAAACCGCCAAAGAGCCGACCGGAGCGCCTTCTCCTTCAGGCTGGGAATCTTCTTTGTGCTCCAATTCGAACAGCTGCTCTTTCCCATTCCGCCGTTCCTTAGTTAGGCTCACCTTAGAACACGCCTGGAAAGTCTGCTCAGCCACTGGGGTTTTGCAAATCATCACGTCTGTAGCAGTACAGCGGGTCGCGGCCTCATTGACGATAAGATTAGAGAGCCAATCGGATAAGGAACTTCCAGAGTGCCTTGGTTGTTTAAAAATTAATGTTGAGGCCACCAGAATTCATGTCCCTGCCATGACGAAAACACTGCGGTCGTTTTTGGCCATTGTCAGTACCTGCGGGGTTTAAGCATCCTTTGAGTTGTTAATTGTTCATTTTTATTGGCTAGTCAACAAGCTTTCTCTTTGTTTCTGTAACTTTAGTGGTGGAGTGGTTTGAGCAAAACTCGTAGCATGCATAGTACATCACAAAAAGCCTTCAAAGTTAGGTTATTATGCCTACCAGGTTATGAAACCAGGTCTACACCATGTTTCCTACTAGTTTTGTGCCACCGTTGACAAAACTTGACTCAGATAAGCTGTTCGCCCTGATTGTTCAAAAAGTCAAGGCGAACAAGATTATTCTCCAACAATCTAGGTAGGTATATCTCGGTGGAAAATAGCAAGATGCGATGGTTAAATCCAAATAGTCCATTTTATACAAATGAGCCTATCTGATGCATGGCCTCAAGCTGGATTGAAGTGCTTTAGTGTAGATCTAGGATTCTCCTCTTGAATGTTTCTTAGGACTAAGCGCTTGATAATTATTTCAACATTTTGTTGGCGGGTTTCCATAATCTCGTATATATGTATCAATACTATTTTTACGTTAAAATACGTCTAGTTTGGTTATTTTTTTTTTTTTTGAATGAATAAGAGCCTATCGCAGCTCAGAGGAGCCATCGCCTGACCTCTCATAACCATAAATTCTGTGTGCGTTAAAGGTTTCTGGCGAGGAACTTTTAATTTTTTGCCGATTCCGAACGGCGAATTGAAAGGTCTCTTATGGCAAATGATACTTTTGAAGAGTTTTGTCAGACCCTCGTAGAGCTGGGGCCCGGAAAATTTTTATAACCGACCGAGGGTATATTAATTTTAATGCATAGTTTGCAAGACAGTGAAATGATCACAGTAGATCCTTAAGACCTTTTAGAGATATGATCGAGACCGACATCCGAAATCTGACTTTGTTGGAAGTATGACCTTCGAAATTCCTGTAAAAAAGGACAGACAGCAATGAAGTGGTAGATATCTTCGTTTTCCCTTCTGTTGCATAAACTATACAATTTTGGAAACAAATCGTTTCGATGAGGTATAAAAGGTTTTAAAGACAGTACTTATTACTTGGGATGAAAATTCTCTGCTAAAATAGTTAGCATCAAAAAGCTTGAGACTTAAGTGTTTGTAGACATTCTGAGATGTAGAATAAGTTCCTTTGGAGAGGTTTTGAATGTATAGCTTTTCGTCTACCATTGAAATCAAATCAGAAAACTTGTCTTGCCATTGATCATCATTAGACTCTAACAAAGAAAGGACTGTGTCGTGGGATGCTACAATTCGGTTCCATTGTTTAAAGTTAAGTTGTAGCATGATTGATCTGTGTATGCAACTGTTATTCCTTTTCATTACACTTGTTATGTGGTTCGCGTTTCCTTTCAAACTTTGTATATAGATGGGTGTAATGCCTGACTCAACGTAAATAGCGTAATTCGGTGTTGAGTTAGGGAGCTTGAACAGGCGCTTGAAAAAGTTGAAAAAGATTTACAGGCGCTGTATATCCGAAAACTTGGACTCCATAATACATGCAGGCATTAACAGTCGCATTAAAGACTCGATATTTTGAAGCCAGATCTATATTTTGATTTGCGAAAAACTTAGGCCACATCATGTTCAGAGCAAGTTTTGCCTCATTACGTTTGATAATAGAGTGCTTGACAAAGCTAAGATTGTGCGTTAGTAAGACGCCCAGGTACTTAAACTCATGAACAACCTCAATGAGACCAATTCTCTTCTGGTAGTCTACTTCTTTTTCGGGCCTCAAAGATAAGAATTTTCATCTTTTGCGTTTGCGCATTAATCTGAGGTCCCCAATTATCGCAGAACAAGACGAGTTTGTTTATTTGCAGTTGGAGCGCAACCCGTCAAGGGTTGTCAGCGAGCAAAACCAAATCGTCAGCATAAAGCAATGCTTTCACCAATACGCTAGCAAAAGGAACTCCGCTAGGAATTAGTTGCCTGGTTTCATCAATGAACAGGGCAAAGATAAGAGGACATAGGATACACCCTTTAGGATACACCTTTTGTTTCAAACCAGTCAGAGAACTCGGAGAATCCAAGTGAGAGATCCAGTCAGAAAATCCCAAACAGTTGGACGAAAACCGGCTTGATAGCTGCTTAGAAGATTGCTCCCTTCTATCCATTTCGAGAGTCTCTCATACATAATAGATTTCTTATTGAATTCTTATTGAATATTGAAAATAGAAATACCCCTATTGTTTTCTGCAAGGTTTTCATCTCTCATCTTAAAAATAGCAAAATTAACTGCTTTGTTGAAACTACTAGGGCTACATGCTTCATTATAGCCTGTTAAAGAAAAGAAGAAGATAATTTTTCAGTTCCGGGGTGCAGTTTTTATAAAATTGAACAGGAATACCGTCTAAGCCTGGTGCTTCATTTTTAAAGGGTTGTTTCCAGCTCAGTGAAAGATATCGGGGCATCAAGCTCACTGACAGAAACATTCGGCAATGCGTATTCAAAGGTATGAAGGTTCTCATCCATCAGCAAAAGAGTTTTAAAATGTGCTGCTAGTGTTTCAACGCCAAGAGCGTTCTTCATACCTTGACAACGAGCAACCTCCAAAATGATTTTGAGTTTTTGCAGTTACCTAATTAAGCTGCCAGATTTTAGAGGTTATTCGTTTTTTTAACAAGCATAAACGTTTGTACTCCTTATTAATTAAAAGATAAGTGTTTTTGAAACATAAGAAATCAGTAGATCTAAGGAGTTTAAGATAGACGAAAGACGAAATTTTTCTACAATTCGCAGTTTTCTACAATCCTTGTCAAACCAGTTGTTCGGGTATAAACTTGCGGGTATAAACTTGAAGTTTTTGTTGATTGCGAATGGAGCTGAAGTTTTGATGACTTCTACTATGTTTTCGGAGAATTTTGGATTTTAAAACTATAATTTGTAACTTCATTTCTAATACTATGTCTCCAACGGAATAACAAGAGGATTAACAGGAAACGATTTAAAATAAATCGCAAAGTGGCTCCACCGGCAAAATATAGGACTAATTCGACACGAGCACTCTCTGCCATTATCTCTACCGAGAGTGGCAGGATCATTTCCTAGGAGCGAAAAAAAATTTTCCATTGCAATAGAAAACCTTATTTGTCTCAATCTTTTTTGATTCTCAAACTCATGCATAGGTGCATAAAATAGGTAAATAAATGTAATTTATTAGAGGATTTAATTTTTTTAAATTGTTCGCGGAGAGGATTTAAGTATGGTAAATCGCGTGATTTGTAGAGGATTTAATGAAGATTTATATTATCCGCGGATTGGTGTCTCGTGGACACATGGTATAAGTCTCACTTTCGTGTTTCAATTAAAAACAACATCAACTTATTTATTTTCACTCAGACAATTTTTTGGTTTTTTTCAATTAAGATCTGACTGTCTATTTCACAAAATGCTAAGAACAACATAATCTTATTTCCTTAAAAGGGTTTAAAATCCTCTTAAATAGGGTATTTTAGCATCTATCATGAAAAGGTCAAGAACGGAAAAGAAAATGGTGACTCAGATAAAAGACTCTTTCATAAAAAATTATCGGTATCCTTAGAAAATTTGGTGGCTTAGTAACCCTTAGCTATAGCACATGTTGTAGCTTTTTAATAATGAAATATTTTATTTTCCTATGGAGGAAAAATCTTATTTTTGTCGTTTATTTAGTATAATCTTATTGCAAACAAACGACGGATTTTTTTTTTTTTTTAATTAGAAAGGATAGTTAATTATTTGGAAATCCTTTTGGAGGGTACATAATTGGTAAGAGTAGGGCACCAAACATTTTTATTTAATACAAGGATCGTTCAGATATTTGCTGATTTGATTTTGAGTAAGTCCGTCGGTGGCGGCGGAAGGAAAAACAGCGTCTGATGTCCTTAAGGAAACATAAATCGAGAGTATACTGTCACTGTCGAAAGGGAAATTTTCAAAAGCTAGTTCATCACATGTTCTGACATTTTTGGATGTCTAAAATCAAAGGACCTTATTTTAAATATCTTCTGCATTATTTGACGGGCAAGCACTTGCTTTACGCCAGGGCCTCGGAATAAAAAGCACAAAATTTATTTAAGTCCTCCTTAGTTCTGTTCTGCTTATTTTACTTAAGCTCCTTAAACTGATTTTAAAAATTTCGCACTAGAATTCATAAGACCCTTATTCTACCTCATGTTCCACTTTAAAGCTCGTCTATTTAAGATTTCTGAAACCAAGTCAAGTGAAGCAACTTTAAGGGAACGTAATGTTCGCCACTTATACCATGTGTGAATATTTTTATATACTTATCCTAGCATCATAAGGTCTCGTATTTTAATACTTTCAGACCGCTCACATTACGTGCTGTAATTTTTTTCACTTATTATTTGCCAACCAAGTGCAAATGGGTCTAATGCCGTGGAGGATAGTAAATTAAGCATTAAATTAAATTTCTTACGCGCCATGGAGGCAAGAGCCAGCAGCTCTGTGTGATGGAAGGATGTGCCTGGGTGTGCTCCTAACTCGTGCGTTACAATTTTCTGCAATCACCATGACTAGACACAGCCTTCCCTCCTATGTCACGGTATACGGAAGTTCCATACTCCTGTTTGCTTGTTGTACTTTCAAGCATTGTGCAGGATAATAACGTTTTTCCGGGTGTGGATGAAGAAAATTTTTCCTAAAACCGGAAAAGCGAAAGATTTAAAATAAAATTAAATCCCTGTTTGCTTGCTGAACAATTTTGACAAACATGCATGTGTGCACGCAAAATAAATTAAATTAAGCACTTAACTCTTTTGGTTTCTTTCAGATTGAAGTTCAACAACTTTTTGAATAGAGGGATGCTTTCCTTTAAGAGGCCATTTAATGAACGGTTAAAATAATTCTTCGTTTAAGCAAAATGTCTTCGTTCAAAACATTCAACACTTTGTCAAACAGCTGGTGACGATATCTATAAATTTCGGTCCACAAAATTACATGCTCAACTCAGCCATATAGTAGGTAGGTCCCGGGCTTTTGTATAATTTACTGACCTATTTGTGGCTGTTTGGAGATGCTTCGAAAAAGATTCTACACTACAAGCACACAAGTAGCACACACCCGAAGCTATCCACACACAGCATAAACCTATATTCCAAAAGAAGACAGAAAAAAAACGTCCTGCTGGAAGGATTCCCTCCAAAAAAATGCCATAAATATGTAATGTATTTCGGACTATCTGTCTTCCACCTAAATCTCTTGAAATTAGTTTTCTGCCGAATGTATATGACGACGCTGAGAGCCTTAAAGTGATTTTTGATTAATACGGTGAGTGCTATTATAGCCATCAATATTGGCAGCATATAAAAGCTTTCGGAATTCGGAGCTCCTCTCTGGTATTTGGGAAAATGTTGTTGGTCTTGTTGTAATGGGGAAAAACTGTTTTCGCTTCTCTGCTCAAATTAAATTGGTTTTATTTCGATGAATATTTCATTTATATTTATTGGAATGTTGAATTTATTCCATCAAAATTGTTGAACGAGATGGAAACCTGTGAAGTTGAGTTTAGTTTAAGGTCACACGGAAATGGGAAACACAATCGTTATTTGTTTTCTTAGGGGTGACACATTAAAGGTACTGCAAAAAAGTTAAAGCAGGTAGCCACTTGTTGAACAACCCTTTTGAATTTCCCTGGTTACTGGCATCATACCTGAAAACCTTCATAAAACAGTGAACAATGCTTGACACTTTAACTTAAGAAGATTGATGTTGGCGCCACATGTGGGGGTAAATTGAGTATAGCCATACATCTTTGTATACGGATATATCGAACATGTAAGATTGATGACGATGTCAATTTGTTAAATGTTTCAGCAAGAGGTTATTGAATAAGAATAGCGAGGAGAATGAAGCGGGTTCGTAGAGATAATTGCCTTTTGATTTCAGCTTGTACAAGAAACTTGACTAAATCATTTTGAGCGAGTTAAATTACTTTGTACTCTCTTGAAATAACCACGGCAACATTTCAGCTATATTAGATTATATTCAAGAGTTGTGAGTTAAAATTAATGAAAAAACATCTATTTTAAGAATTTTAAACCCGAATACCGGGCAAACAGTCAAAAATCTCCCCTTCAATTACTACACTCCAATGGCAGCATTTAATAACTCGTATACACAGATCTGATGCACATATTGTCTTAAAATTGCAATCGAAATATTCTATAAATATTATATAAGCGAAATAAATGAGTTATCGAGATGCGCTCAGGGGCGGATTAAGGTGAAGTGCCGCCATGGGCCAAACTTTTTTCGCCGCCCCTATATACCACCACCATTACAGAAATCTTATTGTCATTAAAACTATTTGTAAGTTTTAAAAGCATGGTGGTCGTTATAACGGATCATGTGTTTCCCTTCTGCCTCCATAAAATAAGTTAAATTTGGAATTTATGTATTTTTAAAAGCAAAAGTAAGATGGCAGTGATGCTTGTTTATTTAACTGTTAACTATCTTACGGCGTGCTTTAATGGAAACAAAATCAGATATTATTCCCTCAAAATTCATGTCCCGCACAAGGCTCGCTTCAATGAAATAGGGTCGATATAGGCATAATAATGACGTAGTTCAAATTTCTGCCTTTTCTAGTAGACCAGTGATGAACATTGTACAAAAGGTTCGTAGGCACATAGGTACATTCCGTTCGAAGGCATAGGTACATGCCTTCTAGCTCTGGACATTCATATAGCGTATGTTAAGTAGCACTTTCATATCTTCTTCAGCGGCATGCTGGACAATCGATTATTTTTAAAAACGTAATATCTTCACCTGTGGTGTCTTGTTGACTTATTATCTAACATCACGCTTTCAACATCCTGCCTTATTATAGATTAAGGTTGGTATCTTTTGACAGTTTTGATGAAGAGCTGAAGAACATTACAACAGTACGCGACTGATTTGGATATGATAATGACATTGAGCCAAGGACTTTTGTAGCTGCGTTACGTGTCAGCAAAAATGTTTGCACCTTCGATACAAGGTTTGCTTTTCACAATACGCCTGTTGACTGGTATGCAGAGGTTTGCTATGTTTTTACCGGTCAGTCGAAAAATGGGAAAAGGATATCTTATGGTATCGCTACGTTGTCCGTCCGTCCAATCGTGTTATAACTTCTGAACGGTAAGTCGTAGAAAGACAAAACAGAGGTGTGCTTTTACACCCCGGAAAAAGTCAGAGAATTTTAGTCAATTTTTTTTTTAACCTGAAATGAAGGTTTTATCACAGTTTGAAATTTCATGGGAAAAAGGATTAAAAGTTTTTCAATAATTTTTTTTAAGAAGATAAGCAGGCAAGAACAAGAAAAGCGAAACTTAAGTTTAGAATAATTTCTTACTGCATTTAACTTAAATGCAAAAATTTTTTTTTTTTTAAATATTGAAAAGTTTTTGAGAAATAAAGAGTTGTTAATGGGTGCCGTTTTTCAAAGTGTTTGAGGCCATAGGTAACTTTTGAACCGCTTAGTATGCACAAATATTATATTAAGAAATGCATATATATAATATATATTATATATAAAAAATATAAATATATATGTATATATACATATATATTTATATATTATATACATATATATTAAATATATATGTAGATATATATATATACAAAATAAATTTTATATATATATATAAAATATATATATATATATAAAAAAAACGAAAAAATTCACGAAAAAACATTTCCCCCTCATCCCTTCTCTCCGGTCTTGTTTGGACAAATCATATGAAAAAAATCACACGTATCAGAAATTTTCCAAAATTCTAAGGAAAATTGTAGCAAACCTTAAAGTTTCAAAAACTTCTGAGATTTAACTCAAAAACACAAAAGCATTTTCAAAAACTATTTTTTAAAATCTTTAAATATCTTAACGGTAAAAGCGATCTTGTTCAGATTTAGTTCAACCACAAAGCGTACAAAAGGATAGCAAGCTACATTGAAAAGTTTTCAAATTGTTGTTTTTGGCCCAAGTTCTTAAGAGCCTTTTTAAAAAACAAAATAAAAAGGGTTTTTTACCGTTTTCGCAAAAAACCGTTGGCCATAGAATTTCAAAAAACCATCGGATGCTAGCACAGGTAGTTGTGCTATTGGCAAAAATGTCTAACGGCAACTAAAAAAAATTCAAAATGGTTGTTGCAAGGATTTGAAAATAAAGAAATTATAAAAAATGTCAAAAGGAAGGTATGTCTTCCCCTCTAACTCCTAAACGGTATACAATATAACTTCTAAATAAATAACGGCCATAGTCCAGCTTTGAGCTAAACTTCGAATATTCAAAAACCTTGAAGATTTGACTCAAAAACGCTAAAACATTTTCGAAAACAGTTTTTTAAAAGTTGCTTTTCTGTTAACGGTAATAACGATCTAATTTAAATTTGGCTGAAGTATATGAAGAGTTTACAACGCAAGCTTACTGCATTTAAAAAGTTAGAATATTGCCGTTTCCAACCTTAAGTTTTTTGGGTCTATTTAAACAAACGAAATAGAAAACAACATGTTTTACCGATTTCTCAATAATGAATGCCCGCAGAATTTTAGAGAAAAATGTCCAATGGAACACAGGTGATTGTAAAATTGGAAAAAAGACCTAACGGTAATTGAAAAACAAATCTAAATTGCTATTTTATGGATTTTAAATGTTAAAGTGGTAAAAAATGCCAAGAAAATTATATATCTTTCCCTCTATTTTCTAACCAATACGACGCAAAAATTTTAAATAAATACCGAACGTAGTCCATCTTTTAAAATTAAAAAAAAAAACTGAAGGATTTTTGAATTAGTTTATGGCTTTCTAGATGTGCTTGAAAACAATTTAGTAGCTGACTGACGTATCGTAACTTCTGAGCCACTTATTTAAATCAGCCAAATTTGACGTAGGTGTAACCACATGAACGTTAACCAACACAAGAGCTTTAAAAAAAAAACAAAAAAACTTTATTACCGTTCATTTTGAAGAAGAAAATATAGAAAAAAAATGAAGGCCATAGTTTTATGCCTTTTTTTAAATGACAAAACTAAGAAATCACCCAAATATAAGAACAGTAGACTCAACTACTTGAACTTGAACTTGAACTTGAACTTGAACTTGAACTTTATTGAGACATATAGATCATAACATTTGTTCTTACAACTCGTGTGTTACATTTTGGTTGACTTAAAGATATGCCATACTTAATCAAAACTAAAGAAAATGTGTTAAGCATTTAAATTAAAGATTTAATCAAATTATAATTTTAATCAGATATATTTTCGCACACTTGCTCCCGATGTGCGATCACAACTTTGCTCTTTGAGGCTTTTTTTTTACCTATGGCTAAAATTACAACTAAAACTAAAGTAAACTAAAAATAAAACTTAACTATAACACTTAAAAACTAACTTAAGTAAAGAAGTATGAGGAAAAAGATTCATACAAACGTTGGGAGCACAAATCAAAGATGTCCTTATGGATAGGTATAAAATTTTATACGATCCCAAGGAGACCTTTGCTTTATGCATTTAGAAACAGATGTTTATGCAACCAATTCATTTTTAATATTATTTTCTATCAGGATCATCCTCTTAAATTTTGGGAGGATGCTTTTTCAAAAAAGGGAACAGAAAGCGTCCTACTTGCACTAGGCCTAAACAGAGACATCGAATTTTCATTTAATATATTAATTGGTGATAAGTAGTAATTATCATTTAAACTTTGGTGAGCTTCAGTTTCGATTAAGGATCTAACGAGTGGGTTAGGATGTGTGCTGATTCGTCCGAGCTTTTTTGTTAGAAGATCAATTTGGTAAATCATAAGCGGCGTAATATTCGTTGCTTCGTAAATCACTCTGTTAGAATACCATTTTTTATCTGGAGTTCTGAATTTTCCGCAGCAAAATCTCAACAATTTTCTTTCAAAAACTTCCATTTCCTTGGCCACAGTTGGTGAAATTGTGAACCAAATGGGAAAGCCGTATGTAAGAATGGGTCTGATTAAAGTTTTATAGATAAGAATCTTAGTTTCTTAGATAAGAATCTTCCAATGTTTGATAGGAGAGAAATTGGGCGGAAGTTTGTAACATCTCTGGTAGCTTTAGTTTTTGCTATGGGCAATATTTTTGCTATTTTCCATAGGTCAGGGAAGTAGCCATTGTTAATACAGTGGTTGAATATTGAAGCTAAAACCACATCTAGAGAATGAGGACATTTTCGCAAAATGAAGTTAGATATATTGTCGATGCCAGCGGATTTTTTGTTATTCAAATTGGCCCTAAATATGCTTATTTCTTCAGGTGATGTGAATAAGGATGAATCGGGGCTTGAGGCTACATTGTTGGAGGAGAAGGTTGTAAGGGTTCGACCAAACTGCGTTGCTTCGAATTGATTTATGGCTAGGGAAACTTCGTTTTCGAAATTCCGATCTACTGTGGGGAGCAAAGTTGAGTACAATGAAGAGTAAAAGTCTTTGAACGCGTATAATTTCTTTTCCGTGTCATCTAGCTCTTGTCCGTTGTATGACAGTATGTCTTTTGAAATGTCGGTTCCAAGGTACTTTCGCCCAGTTATCTTATCAATTTCTTTGAAAGCATATGGCGATGGTTTTATTTTCATCAATCTTGACTCGAAAGCATTATTGAGGTCTATGTTGACATTTTCCCTAATTAAAGTACTTAGGCACTGAATTCTAGAATGTAGTTCTAGATATTCGTGGTTTATTCTGTTGAGGTGGCGATGGTAAATCCTTTTAAGACGTTTGAGCCAAATAGCTCGCAGGTCGATAAGTTTTTTAGTCCTTTCAGAAATATAGTGAAATTTATGGTCTTTGGGGCAGCACATCACCGAGTGAGCGTCAATGTTGCATGCTAAAATTTCACTTAACTGACATATAAGACTATCAATCTCACTATTTGACAGATTTCTTTCTGCGGGTATATCAAGAGAGGACAGGTTAATATGTAATTGAAGTCTAAAAGCATCCCAGTTTGTGTTCTTGAAACTTCTGTATTTCATTGGAGGTATCAGAATCGGGAAAAAGTTAAGGAGTCTTATTTCCAAAAGGATTCCGTAGTGATCGGAGAGTGCTGCAAATGTTTTACATTTCAGGGGACTCGCTGATGTATTTGCAAGGGTAAGGGTTGACGATATCAGAAAGAAGTCTAAAAATGAGGACGCCCTGGGAAATGTTGGGTTGTCAGATGGGACTATATCAAAGTTGAGGTAAGGGCCGTTATAATACCAATTATGAACAAGATTGCCATTATTGTTACATACTCTGTCCCCCCATGCGGTATGACGAGCATTAAAGTCGCCTCCGATTAATGCAGCATCAAAACCACTGATTAAACCGTTAAGTCTATCCAGTTCAGGGGTTAAACGTCGGCCAGCATTTGAGGGTATATAAATGCTCCCAATCAAGAGGCGAAAAGTTGAGCCATTTGGATGCAGCGAGGAAATACTAGCTAAGCAAACGGAAAATGCGTTACTTTGAAAGGGCACTCTGTTAAACTTATATATTTTATTTAATAATACTGCAGTTCCTCTACCCGTATCGTTTCTAATTATGTTATACCCCTCGAAAGATGGTTTATGTCTTGACTTCAAACGAGTTTCAGAAAGGAAACATATGTGTGGTCTTTTGTTTTTCAGTATTTGAAATAGTGCGAGTCTTTTTGCATTGGAAATTATGGAATTAAAATTTATCGACATTATTTTTAAATTGTAAGGGTCCATCATTATACAAAAATAGAAGCTACAAAGTTCAGATAAGAGAACATTTTATCCTCCTTACTTTGTAGTTGTTGATAAGAAGGCCAGAACTGCCTTATTTTAATTAAAAGATCTTTAAACGAGATATTGAAAAGATTCTTTGCTTCATTCAAAAAGTCTTTTAAGTCTCCTTTTGGCGCGTTGCGAGAACTTAAAGGTGGTTGAATATCGCTTGGCCCCCAAGGATTTGGCTTGAAAATTTTTGTCTGCTGTGTTGCAGCTTTCGCTTTTTGGGCGAACGACACATTCGCGCTCGTAAAGTGGTTAATGGATTCTTCCACAAAAGATTTTGTTTTAACAGCTGATTCTCTTGCTTTATGGGTTGACAGCTGCCTTTTTTCTTTATATTTTATATATGAGGGGCAACCCTGATAACTTGCTGCATGGCCAACTTCGTTGCAGTTTACGCACTTTGGCACTGGAATTTCCTCATTTTTTTCTTTTAGAACTTTACGAGATTCTATGCATTCGTTTGAATCATGAGAATCACCACAAATAACACATCTGCTAACGTAAGCGCAGCATTCTCCCGAGTGTCCAAACCGTTGGCACCGATAGCAACGTATTACTGACCGATTGTGTTTTTTCTCCCAGTACACCCTTTGACAAAGCAAATACCTAACACACGTGAGATCTTTAATCGATTCTCCTACCTCTAATTGCACAGTAAAAATGTTTAGTTTTAAGTCCAACTCTTTTGTGCGAGAGGTAGAAAAAGGAACAATTTTATGTATTTTTGTGTTAGGAACAATCTCCTCTAATGCATGTTTAATTTTTTCTATATCAGTGTCCCCATCAAGGCCTTTCAGCAGAATAGAATCTCTCTTCCTGTCTTTTGGTGAGAAAGAAAAAGCTCCCACACCCGTGTCGCGTAAACGATCTATAATAAGATTGTGAACAGATGAATTGTTTACATTAACCTTGGTTTTCCTATACCCCATATTAACAAATTTATGTACTAGGTCAGAAATTTGACATTCAGTTGCAGCAAGTTTTATTAAATCACTTAATAGAGTGCAATTTGCGCCAAAAATAAATATAGGCGGACAAAATGATACTTTTAAATTTTTAGACAAAGCTGGAGAGTTTAGCTCCGAGGGTGATGGATGAGATTGAGAGGAGACTCCCGCTTGGCTCTGAGTCAGTGGAGAGTTGCTGATGTTGGTAGTGGTACTTGCCCTTTTTGAAGACTTCTCTCGCGTTGTGGGAGATGAAGATGAGGATTCAGCTAGATCAGCTAACGCAGCGTATTTGTTGCTCGACGAATTGCTCGATGAGTCATTTACATAATGCTTGATTTTTTTTTGTGAATTTGATTGAAAGCAACTAGCAGATCGCTTAAGTTTGCTTATCACTGTTGTCCATTCGGACGTGGTATCATTAGGAATAATATCCATTTCATTGTTTTTTAGTACAGAGTTTATATCACTGTTTACAGATGAATTCATGGTTTGCAGATCTAGATCAGATTCTAACGCATGTGAAGACACAGAATTGTTTGTGCTTTTAGTTGTTGGTATGGGTAACATAGTTTTGCATTGCAAAACGTCAGCCGATTCACGTGGAATTTTAAGTGCACTACACAGGTCACTTCTTGTGTGTCCCAGCATAAATGCTGGGGTTCTTTTTTCAAGATTTTCACTTATTTTAAGTTTATAGAGTCACTGTCTCGAAGAAATATGTTTATTATGCGGCCTAAGCCGTCAGAATTAACTTCAAAAAAAAATTTCACAATGGGAGCACTTTAGACACGTCTATTCGCTTCTCGTACAAAAGAGAGAATCTAGACTCAACTACGAAAAGTAAACAACAGAATGTTAAATATTTTCAGAAATAATAACAAGCAAAAAGAATTTTACACAAACTGCACAATAAAGGTTAGATTCACCTACAACAAAAGCCGACGGACCGCTCCGCATATGTCTTGATACTTGACGGTCTTTTTATTTGAGAAATATTTGATGTGAACGTCATTAATTCCTTAAATTGTTTTCAAGTAAAACGATGTAACCTCATGGGATGGTACCATTTACATTGTAGGCTTGTTGCCTGGTTTAGGGATAAACACTACATACCTTACAAGTTCGCGGTATGTATGTGGGGTGGGTAAAGGGGAATTTTAGAAGTCAAAACACACGTGTTTTATAAAATCCAATTAGATAACTATGTAAGTTTTATTTAATTCTCTAGATTTAGAAAGAATGACTTGAGAGATTGTAACTTGGTGTGCCGTCTCGTGTCGTCGCGTTGCTCGTCTCAATTCAAATGAATAGTTCACCGCTGGCTCGCCGCTCGTTTCCGCATAAATCTCAGCCTGAAAAACACTGCAGTAGTCATTTAGTCGATATGACTGGTTGATTTGCAGTGTTTCCGAAAAGACTCCAGAGCCTCTTCCATTCTCTCTTTTCGAACCATCGGTATAGATAGCTATACCTTTGATGTCAACTTTAGTCTCTACCCAGTCATGCCTACTTGGTATAATGACTTTGAATCTTTTGTCGAAGTCAAATTGAGGTTTCTTATAATCCGTACGGGTTACTGGCCCATTTTGATTTAAGATGTTCAGAATGTTCGAGTGTCCTAGACATTGTGATTTCCATAGGTTGTTCTCTCTTAGTCTGAGAGCTGCCTTTGCCGCTTCCACATTTCTTGTGAAAAGCTCCAGAGATTGGAGGTGCAGCATTGTTTCCAGACCTGTTTGAGGCGTGGATCTTAATGCACCTGTGATACCTTAGCAAGCTAATCTTTGTACTTTCTTCAGATTGTTGAGGTAAGATTTCGTTTTACATGCCTCCCACCATACCAGTGATCCATAGGTAAGAATAGGACTAACAACCGCCGTATAAAGCCAGTATGTTATTTTGGGTTGAAGACCCCACTTTTTCCCAAGGCCTGTTTACATGTGTATAGAGCAATGAGACCTTTCTTCATTCTCTCCTCCGTGTTCCGTTTTCAATTTAGTTTGAAGTCAAACAAAAAGCCAAGATATTTGGCTTCCAGGGAGAGTTTAAGATTGGTCCCATTTAATTTAGGAGTTATCCACCCCTGCAATTTGCGCTTCCTTGTAAACAGGACCATATCTGTCTTGTACGGGTTGACTTTAAGTCCACTGTTTTCTGCCCATCTTGATAAATCCGTTAACACAGATTCCATTAGTTCACTGATTGTTGGAAGAAATTTTCCTGTAATCAGTATAACTTTGTCATCTGCGTAAGCGACTACTTTTATTCCTCTTTTAACGAGAGAATTAAGAATTTTGTTGAGTTAGATGTTCCATAGAAGGGGTGAAAGCACCCCTCCTTGTGGGGCTCCCATATTAGAGTTGATGATTCTGCTTTTAAGCATCGTCTTTACCCAATTCGTCAAGTGGGAATTGGGAATCGACGCCATATTCCTCCAGGGAAGAGATAATGGTTTCTGTTTTTAGATTATTGAACGCTCCTTCTAGGTCTAGAAAGGTTGCCAATGTAAATTCTTTGTTGTATAAGGACCTCTCGATTGTACTCGTCACCTTATGCAGCACCGTTTCCATGGATTTTTTTTTCGTGTTATATGTCTTTAAAATATTGTCAGGTTATTGTCAGGTTATGTCAGGTTATATGTCTTTAAAAAGGATCGTAATTTTTCCCATTCCCCAATGCTTTAATCTTTGTTGATTTTCATTACACCATATGGTATGCACCCTTTTAACCCGGCGTTAATTTTGTACCAGTTTTCAAAAGATGACAGAATGATAACATTAAACTGATCCTCTGCATCAACTATTGTTTGTTATATTTAACTATGTTGCCGGATACGGACCATATGGATACATCCTTTTAATATGTTTCGTAAAAAAGAAGACGAGAGAGTAAAGTAAATGTAAATGAAATGAAAAATGAAAATGAAAAAAAAGTTCCTTGCACAATTTCTAAATGTAGGTTTAAGGATTAATACAACATATAAATAAAATCTAGAAATAGCTCACCTCTTTTGTGCGTATCACAGCTACCCCAAATTTTGATTTGTGCATTGGCATGGCAAGCGATGATTACTGTGCACCCGCATCTGATCGCAGTACTGGGCGAGTTCCTGCACTGCTGTGGGAGAAGCTTCTTTCGTGCCTCCTGCGAAGTAGCAATGCGGATACAAACTTGGGTAGCTCTCGACTGTTGTGGCGCTCTATTTGAGCCGTCATCAAGTCCCTGCTTAAGCGACCTGTTATTGGAGAAGATTTTATATCTAACGAGATGGGAACAACTGCCTTGGATCTGAATTCACTTTTGGCAAGAACTAACTTAGTCTTGCTTATATTAACGGTGTTGAATAAGATCAATAGCGATGCTCTCTTCAGCGCATTGCCAGCTTAAGCTGTTTGGGGCACCCACAGCCACAAATCACAGGCGTAGATATACCTGTAGTACTTTGATTGACCCCGTACGGCTGTGCTGAGAGGCTTAAAAGCCTACTTGTTCTCCCTGCTTTAAATTTTCAAAAACCTTTGTGTTCTTAAAAAAGTAAAGTATGCTTGAAAGCATGCAAGTCTACATCTGTTTGAAAAAGTTAAGCTATTTTGTAAAGGATTGATAATTTTGCCACTTTCCACCTTGAACAAATATCTTATCTCCCATCTGGTTAAATAAATAAATGATTAATTTCTAAGTAAGTGCTTCCTTCAGTTAAATTTTTGTGCAATCAAAACTCTATGACAGCCTCGGGGTTTTAGTTTTCCCACCAGATGGCAGTTAACACCGTTAAGTATACACAATTCATCTGCCTTACAATGCATCAAAGTTTTCCTGGAAGTTTGATTGTAAACACAAAAACTACCAACTCTCCAGAGTCCTTCCATATATTCAATCCAAAGCAATAAGTCCACCGTCAAACGAACCACATCGACGACGACTGAAAGCAAGAAAACAACATTCCTGAGTGCATCCCCCTCAGTTTAAAATTTTGAAATTTCAACTTTTGTGCGGTTATCAAAAACTTTTAGCTGCATCTGCATTTCCATTCTCTGCCGAATATCTCTGTCAGAATTCCACTTTCAATTATCGTCCCAAAAATGCGGTCACCATCTCCGAGCATATTTTCAAGCTAACTTTGTAATCATACGAATGTTACATCTGGTGTGTCCCACTTCTGCTACTTATGCATCATTTGGGTAATATACAAGTGCATAAGTGCTAGTAAAACTTTGCCTCGTTTGCCAGAATTGAAGACACCCTTGATGCTGGTTGCTATGATGTCAGTGGTTGATGCTGAGTCTTGTGTTAAAATGGAGAAACTTTTTCAATTCATACCCCTCCGAAAAAGGGTAACTAGTATGCGAAAAACACATCCTTAGACAACAAAATCAGTTTTG
Organism: Neoascia interrupta; assembly: GCA_947623515.1. Taxonomy (NCBI): domain Eukaryota; kingdom Metazoa; phylum Arthropoda; class Insecta; order Diptera; family Syrphidae; genus Neoascia; species Neoascia interrupta. The sequence continues at coordinate 199,610,306 of OX392462.1, forward strand.
AGAAAATTTATCTCTCTGTTGTTTTGTGTGAAACAATATTTTAAGCTCTATGTTGGTTAGAACTTTTGTTCCATATTATAAAAACGATGTACTTTTGTCTTGAGGAGCTTTAGACTAAATCCGGTAATAATAAGTGCACTCCAGAGATCTGCTTTTGTTCAGATATAAGTTTGTGTTGTGTCGTTTCAATCCGGTTACGCATAAAGGGAATTTGAAAAAGCAAAAACACAGAAGCCATCTCATTATCCTTGTTGTCTGAACTAAGGTAATTTGGTATCAAACAGCTTTAAAATTCAAGGCATCTAGTCGGATTTCAAAAGCACTCTATCAGCTACCCATTCCATTGCGAGGGATATTAACCCACCCTAAGTATTGATTATCGTAGCAAATTGTCGGAACTTTAATTTGTATGGATTATAATTTAGATCCTTTGTCTCGTCCCGTTCCTTATAGACCCACCTCACCAGTTTATATCTCATTGGCTTAAGTTTGATTATCGTTAGGGCGTGCATTAATCGCAACGAACCCAAGTGTTAATAATTCAATCAACGAAATTCCTTTTGTGAAACCTCAAACTCCAGGACACAACAGTAAATTATTAATTTCGCAAAGCAAGACAGCAATCGGGCCAATTTGCGATTCTGAGCACAGAGACTTGGTCTTTATGGTGCGCTTTCGCAGTCAGTAGAGCAAGAAATTTTTATATTTCACTCGCGTAGGAGCAACATAGACAGGAAAGGTTGGTTGGTAGGGAAGTGTATCTACCCATTTTATCTACGTTCGAGTGTCTGCAAAGGCTGTGAATATGCACGCGTTGCCCTTCGCTGGCAAAGGCAGCGCTATCACGTTACAATCATGTGTAGTTGGCGGGTGTCATGAAAATGCTTCTCGCTTTTCCATGTTTTCCACAAACAAGCGTTTCGGTCTTTGTATGAGTGTTTTTTTTTTTTGCACAAAAATCTAGCCAGGACGAAATAAAGGAGCAAATCCCAATGCGACAGAGACGATAACGACCACTAACAGTGTTTGGCGAGGACCAAACACAAGCTCGGCGGGGCGGTAAGGCGGTTGTTGAATTGCAGATGACAGGAGCAAAAAAAAAAAAAAAATGTGGATGAGTTGAATGCATTCGGTGGGTGGAATGAAAACAGAAAGAAAACGCCATCGGAAAGTTGTGCGCTGTGCTCAAGGATAAGAAATTCCTTTTGAAACTTTTCAACCGGAATGAAAGTGTCACACAAGGGATTGTAAATATTGTAAAAAGTGGGCGGTGAATGTAGGGTTCAAGTTCATGCGGATTTCTTTTTTTTTCCCCGAGTTTTTTTCTTTAATTAAATTCTGAATGAAGTGTGGTTGCTCTTTTACACTGTCGCCGTGCAAGGAAAGAGTTTAGTTTATGTAACGAGCTGTGCTTTGGAATAATGAGTGCAGCAGGAGAAGCACAGTTTACTATTTGTATCTTTATTTTGTCTTTGTGCGCCTTTGTACAAGGGGCTATCCGGAAGGTTTTTTTCTACTTTGCATACACCCATTGCTCTGGGCGTCACAATATTGCATCATGAAAGGGCGATTTAATGGATTGGATCCTTTGAGTCAGCATGAAATGAAAAGAAGTAAAGTTCAGAATCGTAGAAGCAAAAGGGAATAGAAATTATTTTCTTCAAGCGAAAAAGACTTAAGTTTCGCCCGTATATATATATCGGAAGTGGTCACAACTTGTAAATTCAAACAAGTAATCATGTCAAAAACTGATTTTAAACCAGATGCATCTTGGAAGTTGGTATGGGAAAACGGTAAAATGGACTTAAATACCTACTAAATCACGAAATGTTTGAATTTTAGGAGTGGAATAATCACTAGGTTAAAGTAGACCACGTGAGTGTGTGTTAAGACCCCGGCACTTCCCATTCTCCTCCCCATGTATTGTGCCGGGAACCTCCCAGACTGAAGACGCTAATCCAGAACGAGCTCAGTAATTACCGTGTTGTTACTGTGGAAATCAGGCGACCTCCAGTTTCATCTAGTCTTGCAAACAATCCAACGCTTTTTCCATCCGTCAGTCTGCAGTTGAACCTATTTGTGATGGAAGGCGGGAGGACCATCCCGAAGAACGTTTAGCCATCGACAGTGAAACGATACTCAATGAACCATATTCAGAGAGATTCCTGCACCCTCAAAGCCTCCTCAATCAAATACTGAATCGCCTGTCGGCATGAAAAAAAAATGATCCTTTGTTTTCTGAAATTGCGGGATATGAAAGTTTGAATTCTACTGGAAAACTTCCTAGTTGGCTGCCTTGAGCCAAAACAGAAAACAGTGCAAGATAGCATCACTAAGGAAGTCTCTAAGCTCCCCATTAAGATGCCCCAGAGATTAGATGTCTGGGCTTCTCGTATAAGCCACGGTGGCTAACCTATTAGTTGCATAGACTCAGCCACTAAAGACTGGCATTTCACTATCGTTGAATAGCTTTTTTGCCTGTGGAGGGTTCGAAGCTGCGGATGGTTTAGAAAGATTAAATTGCTTGTCGAAAGAACCTTCCGGGGTTCTGGCACTTCAAGGCACTCTCTTAAAAGGAGCCTATTATGCCTTCTCTGATGAAATCCTTGAGCCATATTTTAACTCTGGAGGCAGTCAGGAAGACAAGGATCTGCGGATGGCATAAAAAGGTGATCTAATAGGCCTTGCGTGGCTACGGCATACTTATCCCTGGAACCTTTCACCCAACGGATGACATATCGAGGTCCCAAGACATCGAAAAAAAGTTCTGCCTAATGGACAGGACAGTTGTTCGTTAAGTAGACAACGCACATGGTACTGTCTTAACCATTTCGATGGTCGAGAGGGGGCTTTTACTCTCAGTCATTTTACAACATGAAACCAGGCTCTGTTCTGGATCGAAAAGAGTCCACAAACTGCGACTTGCGAAATATTAATTTAATGTTTAATGCAATTTGAACTTTCTGTAGACTTCCGAATTGTTAGTTGAGTGAGCCATGTCCATCTGTCAGTCGGCAGTGTTTAGTCTTTTTATTTTCAGCTAGGAACATGAAACTTTGTATCTGAGCTTTCTAGGTCCCGACGCAGTACAAGTGTAAACTTTTTTGAAATCCGCCCACTTTACTTTTAAGTTAAATTAATAAGCCAAGAAAAATCAATTGGTCGTAGGACATTGAAATTCGGTACAAAGAAAAAACGTCGCCTTTTGGGTGTGGTCGTATTTTATTTGCAGTCTTACAAACGGTACTTATGCAATATGTTTGCTCGCAAAGAAGGAAATCTTGCATTATTGCATTATATGGAAAGAAATATTTGTGTATGACTATTAAATCATTGTAGAAATTTTCACCACACCCACTTTTGGCATAAAACATGCACTTAACAAATAGGTAACTTAAATGATACTTTCAGCTGATAAATGCGGTGTAAGTTTAAAAGAACAAAATTTTTGACATTTGGCGAGTCAAAGCTTGAGAGGGATCAAATGGGATGGGTTATCCAATTATTCGCCTTAGCGGATTGTAACCCGCGTATCTGACTTGCCTATTGTGTACTATTAAAGTTCGACCTAAAGAGCCTTTTTTAATTTGATAAAAATGCTTAAAAATAATGCCAAATACGTTCTTTATTATAATAATTTTAGCAAGTTTAGGCCTGATACTCAAGTGGTGTTTGCTTTTGCCAGATTTAGTTGAAAAAGATCAGAAGCTAAACCATTTCACGGCATTTTACTGTCGCTTAAATTTTAAATACCGGGCTTAAAAAATATGTTTTTTTTATTTAGTTTAAAATATTTCAGAGAAATTAAAAAAAAAAAAATACAAATAAAAACTTATCAAAGAGTATTTTTAATGTTAAAAAAATCTAGTGTTCTCTATACACATTTTTCAATGTTGATGAAAATATTAAAAAATTATAAAAAAACAAGTGGAAAAGTGCAACAGTGCGTATGCAAAAGCTTCAGTCCATCTACGACGGTTTGCAAAATACCCGACCATACCGAAAAAAAACTGCCACGCTTCCAAAAAGTGGGCGGGATAAAAAAATTTAACTTTATACTAGGTGGTTGCATACATTTCGGCCTAAAGCTCCGCCTTTTTAACTAAAAAAATTACTTTTTTTTAACGCCACACCCACAAAAGTGGGCGGAGGCACATACAATATTACATAAAAGTTAGAAAATGCTAATATCTACAACTTTTGTAATAGAATTTTTTGTTAAATTTCATATACATATATTTATTGAAAAACAGTCATTTTAAGCTAAAATCCCTTAAAAAGTGGGTGTGGTCAATGAAAAGGCTAAAAGTTTTGAGCTTCTTCAAAGACAATTACAAGGAAATGTTACATACCCAAAATGAATGCGCTGGCGCTATTGTAACATAGCTAAAATTTGGAAAAAGTATTTTTTAAAATATGGTCGCACATACAGACCTGTAGAGGGCGTGTCTGTGGGTGGATTCGGCTAATTTTCAAACTAGATCTGAAGGACTGGACTTCCAGCCAACCTACCAAATTCAAAGCTCAGCTCTCTAGCTTAAAATTTGAGGCCTAAAAGTTGTTTAAAAAAGATGTAAGTACCACTCATGGATAATGGCTGGGTGATTTGGGTTTGCTTCTGTGACAGAAGACAACTTGAGTTTTAAAGTAATTTAACTCTTCTATATTTCGAGACACCCTTGGTACAACGCTGTAAAGTTCAGAGTTTAATGAGTTTCACATACGCAGCCGTTCCAGTTCTACGTTGGAAGAGCAGAGACGTATATGAGAAACTGAGATTACTGTCATCAGCAAAGGAGTGAATGGGATCAGAAGTAGCAGACAAAAGATCGTTTATGAAAACGAGGAAGAGAGTCGCAGACAACACAGAGCCCTGGGGAACCCCAGCGTTTAAATGGTGAATCGCAGACTTGAAGCCATCCAAAACAACTTGTATTGAAGGGTTCGAAAGGTAATTACTAATCAATTGAAGAAGAGGTTCATCGATTCCAAATGCACGCATTTTCGTTCAGAGAGCCTAATGACAAATGCTTTTGAAATCAAGCGCAACGATCTTGCTTCACCAAGAAGATTCCATATTTCTATATATTCAATATTCCTTAAAAAAATAATTTTAATATTGAAATTAGGTGTGTATTTGCTTAGTGAATGTGTCGTTTTTCTTATCTCTGACTGTGAAACCTTGCAGTATATACCTACGAAAGCACCAAAACACTTTTTGTCTTTTATACTATAAAAATTCAACAAATAAATAAAAAAATAAATAGAGTGGCGCAACAGCTCAAGCTGAACCAGGCCAACTTCTCAACAATGTATGCTGTTTGTGTTAATTTCTTCACATACAAGGCGACCTACAATTTTTAGCCGAATTCGAACGGCACTTTGAGAAGTTTTTCAAGACAATTGATACTCTCGGATGGAGGGCTTGTCAAACCCTCGCGGAGGTGGGGACTGCAAAAAAGAACAAGTCTTTTTTTTTCAGATGACGATGTCAGGATTCGAACCCAGACCTCCAGCGTAGTAAGCACACACACTAACCACTACGCCACGGCACCCCACGGTGCCTTATATCTGTGTGGCCTTTATCACCACACCCCTGTTTAACCTAACCTAGGTCAGTGCTAGAGTTAAAATGTTTGCAATGCGACGATAATACCAACAATAATTTGATGAAATTTTACACCTCAATATTGAGATTATATAAAGTATCCTTATAAAAGTGAGTTGTTAAGTCAACTTATTTAAGCCTGTCCTTCTTAATTATTTTTATCAGATTTAATTGATCCCAAATAGCATTAAAAAAAATAGCAACAGTTTAATAGCAATGAGTCAAAATTAATGAACGCAAATCTTGCATATGTTGTTAAGATATTATTTAAATTTTTAGCACCCACTTTAAAAGCAATTCGGCTTTATGAGAATTCTAACCGTCATTTAATTATTAAACCAACCCCAACCACATCGAATATCTATATGGTTGCTCACTCGCAGATATGTTAATTTAAATGTGTTTCTAATATGGCAAACAATTTTATTCAACCCTCTGCTTGCCACAACATTTTAGGTAAAACATCTGACGCAGGTGGTATGACATGAATACCACATTTATATTCCACAAAATACCTACCCTCGAAGCCCTTTATATGGTGTAAACTTGGTTTCGTATCCGTGTTATAATATAGACATTTAGGCATTAGCATACAAATTTAAGCCAATCACATGTTTGAGTAAAATCCTTGTTCAGATGAATATGTTACTATATGTGATGAGATCTCCTATAAGCAGACGAAGGTGAAATCCTATTTTGGAACCGCTAAAAATAAAAATGTCTTGGGAAAATTAAATTTTGCAATAGAGCCTTTCATATTTCTGAGTCTATTTATGGACACCTACCTACGACCTACAGGGCTTCCTTATCGGACTTCAAGACAAAAGGCGAATGATTTATTTTCAATTTGACTACTGAATATATTTTAAAGGAGTTTAGCCCACGACAAATTGTAGAAGTCAATCATAATAAGGTTGAAAATTTATTTCGCACTGAGGAAAATTATCAAATTTATTTTTAATAATGTGGCACATTGATTATGTATTCAGTTCGTTGAGAGAAGTGATAAAATTATCAACATGTGGGGTTGTCTTTTACTCCTCAGAAATGTTGGTACCAAACAAAACAATGTCAAATAAGAAGTATTTTATTAAGGCAGGATTAAATTAAAAAGTTTATTTTATAATGTTTGTGTCGCTGCCTCCACTTTCATAAATCAGCTTTTGTGCAGCAATGAATAAAGAGTAAACTTAATCAGCTTAAAAATTATGCATTGCGGTGAGGATTTATTAACGAAATATAATCAAATTAAGGTTAATAATTATTTCGTTTTTACACGAAATTACAGCTTGCAAGTTTGAGCAACGTCAGTGGCTACTTCAATTATATAAAAAAAATACATAGTATGTAAGTGGATGTATAAAGTCAAGGTAAAGTTTTTATGTAGGGTTCCGGCAAATGAGGTGAAAAAAGTTTTTAAAGAAGCAATGGCCAGTGAATATTGCCATAACGATTTCCAGGTTACTTTAAGAAAACAAAATCGAGGGGTGGCAAAATTGCTACCAAAAAGGTTGCTTTATGAATTTTGTAAAGCGGGGCATAAATAATTTTGCATATTAACAGCAAAGAGCTGCTCGATAACAAAGTGAATTTGATGCTAGATGGCGGATTGCGGAAAGGAACACCTTCCCATATCTTATTGTTTCCTTTTAGCTACAAACGGACAAAATCAGATAGGTTTATTAAACATTTATCTTATTACCGTCTTAATCTTTCGATTGTACACCAAAAACGGATATACCTAGGCAAGAACAATTAAAACCCCGAATTGAACCTATTCAAGCTCGATTGCAACGAAGTTTTCCAGCATTTTAAAATGAATTGTAAATCGCCTCATGAATCCAAATTAGAAACAGTAGACTTTTACAGGCTAAACTGCTCCATAACAGATTACATAATTTCGACAGCCGGAAAAAGTAATGGCAACAGCTTTTTTAGATTCCAACGACATTATTCTTTTTTTTTAATTATTTGGACAAACAATCATCGGAGAGTACTGTGTCACATTATAATAAATATTTAATGCACAATAGTTGAACAGAAGACGACTTGTTCTTTTTCACGGTCCCCACCTCCGCGAGGGTTTGACAAGCCCTCCGAGAGTATTAATTGTCTTGAAAAACTTCTTAAAGTGCCGTTCGGATTCGGCAAAAAATTGTAGGTCCCCTCGTATGTAAAGAAATTAGCACACCAGCATACATTGTTGAGAAGTTGGCCCTGGTTCACCTCGAGCTGTTGCGCCACTCTATTTATTTATTTATAGTTGAACAGAAAATCGGCCCCATTTAAAGAAGAAGGGCTTCAAAAAAAACTTCTTTTCACCTATTTAAGCTTCTATAGCCACGAAATGGACCCACTTATTCCTCCTCAGCGGCAGGAGGCATATACGTTCCAAATAAACTGCTGCCTTATTGATCTTATTCTCTAGATTTGGGTAGTTTTAATAATTTTTTGTTACCTTACTATGAAGAAGCAGCTCAGATCTTATGTGTTTTTAAAGAAAAGTGTTTAAATGTACTAAATAAATTGCAAAAACCAAAATAAAAATAAAAAACATTATATAGGTAATTTTGTATTTTTTAAGGGCGGTAAATACTATTTTGGCCCGGGGCGGTAAAATAGCAAGGTCGGGACCTGTATCTTCCACGGACATGTTAAGTTTGCTTTGAGGCTACACGCCAAATTCCCAAAAAATGGTAAGAAAATATATAAATACGTGTTGTCCGAATAAAATAGTCAATAAATACTCAGACAGATAAGGCACAATGCGGACAGCCCGTCATTCATTTCCCAGGTAAACGTTGGAATCATTCAAGCTCTTTTAGCCTAGTGCCTTTAAGCCTAAAGCCATTTTTTAATCTACACTCTAAAAACTACGTGCAAAATAACTATTAATATGTATGCAATTTTTAATTTTACACATTTTAAGGTGTAATTTCAAACATATTCACACACAATTTTGTTGAAGCTTACGCATTTAATGTTTGAATTTACACATTTCTGTTGAATTTCGCACACAAATTGCAATAAATTTAAGCACATTCGGAGTAAAAATACACATTTTCAAGTAAAATTTTTACACCGAAAGATGTTAATTTACACATCAAATGATTTAAATTACTTTCATGTGTAAAAATACTGCAATTATAGTTGATAACAAGTTTCCTGGCTTAATTGTAGCAAAATTACACAATTATTTTTTAGCGTGTACACGGGAAGAAAGAATCAAAAACTTGTCACGAAAGGTCCTGGCACAGTTTTATTTGGAACTAACAAATTCTTTGTTAAAATGCTTTGATACCTGTACTTACAAGGTATACACCAAATAAAAGTTGGAAAAAATGTTAAGAATTTAAAAAAAAAAAACAACAACAGGTAAAACAATATGGTTTTTCATTTGGGTATGTTCCCCGCAGTCACATACAATCGACGCTGCAGCTCCCCATTTGATAAGAAAGTCTTTGCAGAGGCCGATCCCGTTCCTTGAGTCTTGACTAGATTGAGTCTTTTGACTAGTTGTCTGGAAAAACTTACTTTTGTATAAAGCGGTATTTGGGTGGCCCGCTTCGCGGGTTCAAAGGATTCTCTCTTTTTCGCAGGGTTTAGCCGCTCACGCGACTTCGTCGCTCCGCTCAGGGTAGGTGCTAGTTGTCTGGCAGGCGCTTGTGGCCAAGAATGAGTGTGTCACAGCTGGAGTCTTTTAAACTATTTTAACCTTTAACTTCTAACCCCCGCGGGCGTTAATTCTTTTTTTTTTGTGGAGCTGATTTCCTTATCGAAAAGGAAATAACCCCCATTGGGCTCTATTCCTTTTTTTGGGGAAATAAGCCCCGCGGGGCTTATTCCCGTGGGGGTTATTTCACTGCACCTCAAAGTATGTCACACAAATTTATTTTTTCTTCTTTATTTGTAAATTTTGAGATTCATGATGTATAAAATTTTAAATTGAAGTTCATCTACACCCTGGTGTATGGAGTCAAGGTAGTTGAAAATGTCCAATAAACGACAAAATAAATTTAGTCACTGATCTTAAACGATTTAAAAATCGCTAGAAAACTAATGGAGATATTTGAATGTAAAAATCTAGATCTACACCCGGGTGTATACCGACACGGTGAAGTTTAAATGAATATATAATATATTTTGGGGGCGTTATTAAGTGAAAATCTGGACACGCCTCTGTGGAAACCCAATGGGCTGCCTCCACAGATACCCCAGTCACGGATTACCTTCCTATGACATTCGCCTTCAACAGGAGATTCGCTACCAGAATACCTGAAAGAGTTGAATGGGAATATAAGACCATTACTGGAGATGACGAGATCGACGTATATACCGACGGTTCTAAGATGGGCGTCGGAACCGGTGCGGGCATCTTCTGTGGAGCTCTGGGATTAGGTAATTCTTTTCGGATTAATGACGACTGCAGCATTTTTCAGGCGGAGCTGGCAGCCATAACCCAGCTGCCTCCGAGCTGAAGAAACACAGCCCCGCAAACAAGACCATCACCATATACTCTGATAACCAAGCGGAAATTAATGCCTTGGAATCGGACATAGTGAAGTCAAGGGCTGTGAAACTATGCAGGGAAATTCTGGACGAGTTATCACTTGGCAACACTGTAAATGTGTGTTGGGTGCCAGGGCACACCGAAATGTCGGGAAACGAAGAAGCGGACAAGCTTACGAGATTTGGGTCTGGAATGAATGCATCTCTAGCCCTCAAATCTATAAGAGTTCCGCTGAGTTCGATAGCACGTAGGATAGATACTGAACCCTTGAGTAGAACCAACCTACGTTGGACAGAACTTGATACGTGCAGACACACAAGGGAGCTATGGCCAGCGGTAAGCAAAAAGAGATCACTATTTTTGATGGGACTAGCCCGCAGGAACATCCGAGTACTCACCGGAATCCTCACGGGGCACTGCGCTGTGGGTCTACACGCTGAGCGGCTAGGCATACCGCATAACGATTACTGCAGAAGCTGCAGGGACGTTGAAGAAATTGAATCTGTTCGTCACCTGCTTTGCGAATGCCCAGCCCTAAACAGCATCAGGCGTAGTACCCTCGGCAGTTACTTCTTCGAGCTTCAGTTACTTCAGTTACCTTCAGTTACTTCTTCTACGAGCTCGAAGATCTAAATAATGTAGATCTAAAGGACCTCCTAAGATTGGTATACAAATCCGGATGGGCCTAAGAGGGCGGAACTCTGAGCTTCTAACAGCGGTCTATTTCTGTTTTCGTTCCAGGTATTAAGAAGGTTCCCAATGGACACAATGGACCCAACTGCTGGTCTGAGTGAAGCCGTGACTATTGTCAAAAGGGCATCCATCAACCTAACCTAACATAACCTAACCTAAGTGAAAATCAAATTTTTCATATAAAAATGCAGTCAACTGTAAATCAAATGTAAACCACATCTGATACAATATTCTAACAAAAATACGACTTTACTGAAAAGGGCTTCATGCTGAGCCCCTTTTTACAAAAGAATATTCTCAGGTGATAAATTTTAAGTGTTATTAAATATTTAATAGCAACAAGAGTTTAACAAACACGATTTACAACGTGATTCTGAGCTTGACAGTCACTTGGGATGGGGGGTTCAAACGAATGGCCTAAGAGACTTCTAACACGGCCACTCATCCTTCTACTCGCTGTAGTTAAAGTTAGACAAATGCAGTTTGGGGGGAGGCTGAGGCTGTTTTGAATTTTGCTTAATTCTCTGACGTTCTTTCTTTAAGTGATGTTGGGGCCATGTTGCTCAACACCGTGAGCTATTGAATCGGGGTTGACCTTATTGTTCTGGCCTAAGCCTACTTAAAGCCTGACCTTATTGCATAAGGCAATTTTCGTAGTATGTGCGCTATGCGATCATACCGAGGCTCCGAATTCGGCTGCTGAATAAACCAGTACGATAAGGCTGCAGTTCGAAGAGTACCTACTGGGTGATGATCCCCAGGAGCTGGACGCAAATTTTTGAAGCAGGTTATTGCTTGTTTTTAGCTTGGCTGCGCTAAGTCGATAAAGACTACACAAAACATGGACTTTACCCGATCAAGTATAAAGGCTTTGATTGGAGCCTCCTGTTAAAACAGCTTAAAAATAAGATCCCTTTAACCTCTGCGTTGCAGATGCCTTGTCGTGAGTGCCATCTTCAATGACGCCCGCCGGTGTGTGGGCTTAAGTTAAGAAGGTTCAATCGGCTTAGGTCGGCTGATGAGTAACGAACTAAGTTTTGCCAAACCAGATTCCGAAATGGTAGCGTGGACATAGTGCAAACCGTGGCGAATAATGCAAGGGGTAAAGCCAACCACGTACGAACTCTCTCAGGCACCTTGGTGCGGACCTGGTGTACTAAGCCTTGACCACACACAGCAGCTCTGTCTGGGTCGACTTTTTATTTCCGTGCCTATCCTGGGAATCAAATTCAAAAATGACAAACAAAAAAAGAAAACAAAAACCAATAAAAAAAAAACAATCCCTACAACTTGGTAGAGTGAGTCCCACCAATACTTCTTTTAGATGGATCACTCGCTTTCACTTGCATTAAGGAAGACCACTTCCTAGGTCTTCATGTCTGATCGTGACACTGGCACGTCTTAACAACTTCATCCAGTCATCTTTGAAATCACCCATTTCGCAGCTTCCTCCACTTTCCAAAAGTGGTAAATTTCAAGGACATTTGCAACTTACTTTTCCCTTTTTTGGCCATTAGTATTGACTGACACTGCATACGGTAATAACCCAATCCTCCTTAGATATACAGATTTTCAAAATCAGCCCAGCTAATGGTTGAGAGTTTTAGCAGAGAACCACAGACCATAGTCCTCAATTACATACAGCATAACTTGAGAAAGTAATATTACCTTAACAAAAAAAAAAACGCTGCATCAATTTAAGTGTAAGATTCCTGTGTTGTGGTATAAGATGTCGGAAAGTGTTTGAAGTCTTTGCGACATTCTTGCTTAAAATAGAAGTATCATCAAGGTATGAAACAATATCTCGTCCCTTTTTATGCCTGGACACATGCCTGGACATTTGCTGGAGTATTTTCAACCTCCTCATTAATTTTTCAGAACTCATTGGCGGTTGTCTGCCTAGGTTGTTTAACTCATTCCGAAACCTAGCTTCTTTATATTTCATAATTTGTCGGTCATTCTTTTCACTCGGATTAGGTGCCTTAATCTATAATCCCATTTTTGTATCGAGTGTGGGCCTATGATTTTCTTTATCGCAAACCCAATATATTCGGCTGTGAAAGAGAAAACAAACATGTACGAGTATATCAAAGAAGAGTCTCTTTTTCATTGTCAAGTGCATTAACTGAACTACCTTCAGGATTGAGTTGACCTATTTCCTTCAAATAACCACTTGACAAATGTAAAAAGTAAATTGACTCTTGTTGATAAATTTGTGAAAAGAACTTACTCCATGTCACACATGTACTCGTTTTCTGTGTATTGCTCAGGTAGTACCTCCTATTCCTCCTTATCCGCCGAGGACGCAATATTTCCCCGAATCCAGAAGCCTTATAAATGAAGACAAAATAACATTGTGACATGTGATGTGTGTCACACGTGCTAAGAGGTGCTTTATGCGTCTTATATTAACATCTTCCATCCTACATTGGGTGATTTTGTGGCTTTAAGTTCAGCAGAAAGATGAAAGGTTTCCTCAAACTAATTTTGTAAACACTCTTACGAATGGTTCAGTAGTGCATAGGATTTACTTCCCACGTTTTGATATTCTTTTCATAATCAATATTATGGAAGTGGGAAATCGTGTGCATTTTCCGAGAAGTTTGAAAACATTTACCCATCGTCAATAGCAAATATACTATTCGGCTTCCAGGTCCTTCTTCCATCTATAGACGAATTCAACCTGTTTTATCATCCCTGCCGCATTGTAAAAGATTTAAATCTAGGAAGCAGTAGGTGGGTATTCCTACCCTTCTTCAATTATTTTCTCCGTCCAGTTTCCTTTTTTTCACTACATAAAATTCTGCATACGGAGCTCCTTGTACATTTCTATTTTCATGTGGCCACATTTTATGAGAATGCACCGAAAATTGTGATAACTTTTTTAATACCTAAATTGCATGAATTACCCAGTCTTGCATTCATTACAGCAGGGTTGCATTCCATAAATATGCCGGACAAAACTTTTTTTCCCAAGGATACTGTAAATTCCTTTGCTGTAATGCGCCCAAACATTCCAAAACAGAGAAGCTGCAAACGAAAAAGGAGGGTCCTACATTCTGTTACTGCATTGTCGGTTATATAAAAGCCAACCACACGAGATGCATTCAGTACGCGAAATGTGCCAGGATCCTGTGGAAAAAATGGGCGAAAAAATAGTAGGTAATGGTCCTTGCATGGTTGTTACATTATTATTTTATGTGTTTTTATATTGTTTGCATACGTTGAGGGAAAACTGAATAAGAATGTAATTTTTGCAGAAAACGAAAAGGAACCTTGAAAATAAATTGTACACTGCATGCCGGATGCAAAATACCAAGAATGTCCTTTAAAAAAATCAAGCTCTGTCTTATGCTCATGTTCTTCTCCATAAGAATTTAATGTTGACTAAATTACCTTACTGTGCTCAAATGGTGTCTCCTTTCAAGTTACTTGATAATATTTCATAAAAAAAGATTCTTTTTTCCTTTACAATAATAATTAATTTTTTAACTTAATTTTCAATAAGTATTAAAAGTCCTTACGAACTTTTGGCCAGCGAGTTATTGTCCTTTTATTTAACCTGTCACATGTATATAGTATATGGCTCTCTTGCAGCAAGGCAACTTAATTTATTTACCGATAACCCAAGTTGGGTCGATGAATAAAATTTCTGTCAGCCATTGTGCTTTTGAAAATGTCAATTTTTTAAGTCAACCTCTCACTGTTCCGTATAAAGGCAAATTAAATTGACGATAAAATTAAATTACTTCCTGAAAAAAGAGTTCAAAGCTTTCGGAATAATTGAAGGATGCCATAATTACAAAGGACCATTTCAATGACAAAAGAAAATAATAAAAAAAAATCAGTAAGTACAGGGCTTGTAACCTACATAGTTACACTAGGGAAACGCGAGCAATTTATCATCGCAATTGCTCACGCATTCCACAGGCAAAACATTTTCCTCTTGCAAAAACAAAGGAATCCCAGCGAGTTAAACAAAAGCAGGAAGAGGCAAACTCATAGTCATATAACCAGCAGCAGTGAACATCTGAGCTGAGCAAGAAACAGCAATCTACACGAGAAGAACTCGTTTCAAATGAGACATAAAAATCTACATAAAAGCTTTAATTCCAGGTATTCATTTCATTTGAATGGGGGGGTCTAAAACATTTTCTCCAGATTTTCAAATCCAACAAGACCTTTTGCGAAATTTCAATTTAGGCGTTTAGAAGGACTTTGCACATTAAACTTGAGCGTTACCTCTTAAGCCATCATTGTCGTGTTTAATTCTTTTAAAAAAACCATTTAAGTGTCTTCGACAATTTGTTGTGCATGTGTTTTGTAATCTGGCATTGTTTGAGTCCTTGTGGCTATAAATTGAGGGGTGAATTCGCTCAGGTGTTAGTATTAATTCAACTAAGTGGTTTGCATAGAATCGAATTAAGGTCGTTAACATCTTTCAACTTCAACTGAAAAGGCTTCCTCTAATTTAAGAAAAATGCTTACTTTCTAATGAAATTTTTTTCCAGGAAGTACTAGGACTATTTGTGGTTGAATTTGTTTGAGGGATGCTTTGAGCGTTTCGTTTGATTTCAGTTTATTAGAAGTAGATCCTTGACATTCAACACTAAATGTACTTGTCACTTTTTAGGCTTTTGAAGTTTTGATATAAAAGCATCAAGGCGGCACTTAAAATTTTCCAGCGAATTGATCTCCTTAGAGACGAAAATCTGTCTAAGGGTGAGTCGTGCGTCGTAATACAGAATGTATGATATCCCATTAGAAGATGTGCGTGGGTTCGACTCCTGTTTCCTGCTTACTTTCTAAGAAGATTTACTTCTGTTCACCAATTTTAAAAGGAAGATTGACAGCAGGAAACAGAGCACCTGAAAATAAAGTCCCAACTTCACAAGCAGCAAGAGTGGGGCTCTATTTCGTAATGAAACATAACCCTAATATCAAATCAAATCACGCCCTAATATTTCGAAACATAAAAGACGTTTAAAAAAATGTATACACCCAACATACCACACATCACAAATCCAAGAATGAGAGAAAGCGAACAGTTATTCGGCCCCAGCCTCCCATATCGGATTGGATCGTCCAAGACCGAGAAATAAGAAAACCCCAAAAAATAAATTTCGATGTTGGAAAAATTTAGAATTTTTGTGTTTGGCAATTTTAAGCGATCCGTCAAAAATGGGAAAAGGGATTCTTATGACACAAACTGGACGGGCACTAAGTTTTCTGTGCGTCTGTATGTCAAACCGCGTTGTAACTTCTGAATGGTCAGTCGTACCTAATGACAAAATGTTGGTGTGGTTTTAAATGCGGACATATGTACCTAGTCATAAAACGCATAATAAGGCAATTTGTTTTATGGAACCATAATAAGGTTAAGTGAAGACTAGAAAAAAGAATCTTAGGCCAAGTAAATACTGATCTTTAATCAAGGTCAAATTTTTCTTTTTAATATTGAAAATTTTTTGAGAAATGAAGAGGTGTTTGAGGCCATAACTTTTGAAAATCTTATTGCACAAAGCCACTATCGAACACACGCACAAACTAAAAGTGAACTTTGAGGTTAAGTTTTATTTTTCTGACAAAAAAATTTAGTACTGCCGTCCATGGTGCCGCTATCCATAACGGGGGGCGGAGAAGGTCAGCGCCTAGTCAAAATGGGGGCTTAGGTGGAAACTCTACAAATCGACAACGGCACCAAAAAAATTGGCACATGGAATGTCTCGTCACTAACGAGGGAACAACTTGAACTGGTTGAGGAGGCCAAAAAGTATCAGCTCGATGCAACTGCGATCTCCTCCTTAAGCTTGAACGATCGACTCTGGCTCTGGTTCAGGCTTATGCACCAAATCGAGAGACAGAATATGAGTCCTTTTTGAACGAAGTTGATGCTGCCCTGGACAGAGTGGCAGAAATGGACTTCTTTCTCCTGATGGGTGGCTTCAAAGCACATGTGGGTACGGACGACAGAACTTGGAGGAGTGTGATCGGGAGGCACGGTGACCCGGATCAAAACAGGAATGGAGGGAAGTTGTTGGACTTTGCTGTGCGTAAGAACATGGGCATGTCCTTCATGAACACCTCTTTCCCACACAAAGACATTCACAAATACACATGGTACAAGCACAGTTTAAATCAGAGGTCACTGATTGATTTCTTTGTTGTACCGTCGTGTGTTCAAAGAATGATTTGTGATGGTCGAGTTTTCAGGGGAGCTGAGTTGTCAACTGATCACCACTTAGTGCTGTGTAAATTGTTTATCAGTGACAGTATTCCTTTGCCACCTAGGCGAAAACCAAGACTGGTGACCCACATACGGTGGGAAAGGTTGCAGGATGCTGACTCTGACTCTGAGAAGTTTGAACAAATTCCAACTGACCTTTTGAATGTAGAGGAGGAATGGCAGCTATCTTAATCGGCAGTCATTGCCTCTGCAGGTAGCGGCTGGTGGTTAGAATAGAACTGCTTGGTTTAAAACGTCTGGAGTTCAAGAAGCCATCAGAGAGAAGAAGAGAGCCTACATTGCATAATGTAGAAACTCAACTTCCCGAGCCCGGTACAATGAGGCGCGAAGGGCTTCCAATATGGCAGTCAGAACAGCAAAGGAACAGTCATGGAAAAAGTTCGGCGAGAAGTTGGAGCACGATTTCAGAGCTGCAAAGAAGATTTTTTGGCAGACCGTTCACTGGCTCAGAGGAAGGAAGTTGAATATCATTCAAGGTGTTAAATCCAAGGACGGTACACTTCTTTCAAATCAGAGCGATGTCTTGGGCAGATGGAGAGAGCACTTTTCGGAGTTGCTCAACCCCCAACAGGGCACTGAAGATGGCATTGCCACCGCTGACGAGATAAGGACGGAGAATAGCCCCACAGTAGACGACGTCACTAAAGCGATTAAATCGCTAAAAGTTGGCAAGTCTGCTGGAGTTGATGAAATCCGGCCAGAAATGCTCAAGGCAATAGGTGAAGAGGGTGTTAAATGGCTAACCCGTGTCATTAAGGTGGCCTGGGATAGCGGGAAGGCACCTAGCGATGGGCAAACAGGAGTTATAGTGCCCATTTTCAAAAAACGGAACAGGAGAGATTGCGCCAACTATATGGAAATATCTCTCTTGCGTCTTCCCGGAAAAGTCTATTTGCGATGGTGTTGGAAACGCATTCCAGAGCTGTAATCGAGCCTATGCCAGGCTTTTGGCATGGCAGAGGCACAACTGACCAGCTTTTTACCCTGAAGGTTATTTTTGAGAAGGCCTGGGAATATGCCAAACCGGTCTATGCGTTATTTGTAGATCTGGAAAAGGCGTATGACCGAGTCCCTCGGGATACACTGTGGAGAGTTTTGCAGGACTATGCGCTGAGTGCGCCTCTTCTGAGAGCCATCCAGTCGTTGTATGGAAACTGCAGAAGCTGTGTACGGATAAATGGCGTCAAATCCCGTCCTTTTGATGTGCGCGTTGGACTTCGCCAGGGCTGTGTTCTGTCGTCGCTCCTTTTCATAGCATATATGGACTGGATGGTGAAACGCAGTCTTGGCGAGCAATGTTTCGAATTGGCTGGCATCAGGATGAGTCATCTGCTTTTCGCAGATGATTTGGCCACCCTTGCATCATCCAAAGATAAACTTCAATGAGCACTGGATAGGTTTACAGCCACCCTCGCTCCGCGACCCTTTTAAAGGATAAGCGGCATTCGAAAATGATGATGAGGTATTCTGATAAGTGAAGACTAGAAAAAAGAATCTTAGGCCAAGTAAATACTGATCTTTAATGGAAAGGTCAATTTTTTTTTAATATTGAAATTTTTTTAAGAAATGAAGAGGTGTTTGAGGCCATAACTTTTGAAAATCTTATTGCACAAAGCCGCTTTCGATCACACGCAAAAACTAAAAGTGAACATGGAGGTTAAGTTTATTTTTCTATAAAAAAATTTTAATATCTACTGTCGTTTTGACGCATTTTTGAAAACAAAAATCGCAAAAGTCCATAAAAACGTGTGTTCGCCCTTATCTCCGGTGATATTAAAAGATATCATAGGAAAAAAATTAAACGTATGAGAAATTGTCCAAAATTTTAAGGAAAACTTTATCGAATTTTCAAAAAATTGAATTTTAAAAATAAAATTTTAATTAACTCAAAAAATAAAAGCATTTTCAAAAACAATTTTTTAGTTAAAGCACAAAGCGTACAAAAAGAAATCAATCGACGTTAAAAAATTTTTAAATTGCCGTTTCTAACATAAGTTTGTCTAAGCCTCTTAGAAAGAAAGCAAAAAAGCGTAAAGTTCTTACCGTTTACGGAAAAACTGGTGCCCATAGAATAAATTAAAATGGCCAAAACTAGCGCAGATAGTTGAGCTATTGAAAAAGTCCAACGAGAATTAAAAAACATCAAAACAGTTGTTTTATAAATTTAAATTTAGAAAAATATAAAAAATGTCAAAAGAACGTATTCTCTCCCAAACGGTATAAGGTATAAGTCTTAAATAAATAATGGGTATAGTCCATCTTCTGAAATTTTATACAAAACTGTGTACAAAAAATGCGAATAATAAAAGAAAATTCGATGATTTGACTCAAAAACGTAAAACTATTTTCGAAAAAATAATAAAGGTTTTCAGTCCCTTAACGTTTATTTATGACTTTCTTTATAAAATTTGTCTTAAGTATGTATGTGACTTTACATGGCAAGCTTACTGCATAAAATCGTTTCAAAGTGACCGTTTCCAACTTAAAGTTTTAAAGCCCATTTAAACAGAGAAAGTTAAAAACCACATTTTTTACCATTTTCTCAGAAATTCATGTCAAAAGAATTTAAAAAAAGGGACCCATACTAGCGCTGGCGGTTGTTAATTTGAAAAAAAAAAAGATTCTAACAATAATTGAAAAAATATCCCAATTGCTGTTTTATGGTTTGAAATTTTAAAATGGTTGAAAAGGCAAAGAAAACATATCCTTCCCTCTATTGTAATAGACAAAAATTTGAAAAAAAATAACGGCCGAAGTTCATCTTTTGATATAGTAAAGTTTTGATATAGGAAGTAAATGGTTTCCTAGATGTGCTTGAAGACACTTAAGTTGACTGACTTAAATCATGCTGCTATACCGTAACTTCTGGGTCATTTATTATACACAAATCAAATTTGACGCATACGCAATCACATGAACGTTAATCAAAACAACAGATTTGAAAAGCAAACCCATAAACTTAAAACAATTTGTTTATTAGAAAAAATAAAAAAAAAATTAAAGGAAGTTTTTAAAAGTTTTTTCCCACCGTTCACAGTTTAGAGTAATGAAACTAAAAGAGAAGCCGTCAAGTGTGATGACATACGCGGAGCAGTTTGTCAGGTTTTGTTAAAGGTTAAGTTCATCTTTATTGCGCAGTTTGTGTAAAATTCTAAGTGTTTATTAAAATTATTTCCGGATATTTTACTTTCATTAAAAAGCTAACCGAACGTGTCGTTGGTTACATTGGGAAGCCGTCCCTATGGATTTTATGGAAATTATTCATTTATTTGAAAAGTGAAAAATTACAACAATTTACAATTCTATGCCATAATGACATGGCGAGTCATTACAATAATGTTGTAGAATTGTAAATTGTTGTAATTTTTACTTTTCAATATTAAATTTAAGTTTGTATGGCTTTGCCATAGGGGCCGCTCTCCAATGCAAGCAACGATATGTTCGATTATCTTTTTAATCAAAAACGTTTTTAAAGAAATTATGAAGGTAGTCTCCACTCCATTTGGTGTTTCACAAAATTTTTTGGAGATCAAAAACATTTTTCTTAATTTATTTTTTTTATATTTTTATACCCGACCGAGAGTATATTAATTTTTATTCATAGTTTGTAACACAGTGAAATAATCACCGTAAACCCTTAAGACCTTTTAAAGATATGATCGAGACCGACAAGTGAATCGATTAAGCCATGTCCGCTCGTACGTCCATCCGTCCGTCCGTCTGTATGTGTGAAGGTTCTAGGTCTTCAAAATCAAGCTCGAAAGCTGAAACTTGGTACATGTTTTGGTTCTTTTGTTGCACAGACAGAGTGTGAAAATTGGCTCAATCCGTCAACACCCACGCTCACTACTGGCTTCAATGTGAGAGCATATCAAATTTTTTTTCAAAATGCCTTTTGGTCAAATAAGACAAGGCACAGGAACTTAAATGCTGGAACTGAGCAATGTTGGACAAACAAGGCAAAATGTGTTCTGCCTTCAATATAGACCATGCCCACTTTTAACATGTTAGATCCTAAAAAACCCGATTTCCCGGAAAATTCACTTTAAATCGAAAAAAAAAATATAACAAATATCAAAGATAGTACTATTTGCTAGGTTTGCTCCATACAAAGTTTTGAGCTCCGCCTGCTTTTAAGTTTTTAGGAAAAAAACTGCTTTTTTCTTACATAATTTTCGCTTTTACTGTATTTTCTCATGATTCTAACGAAATTACAATTAATGGATTTTAATTGTTAGCCCACTTTTAGGGTGCATGGCCTATACAAATAATATATGAATACCGGCCAGGAAACTTGAAAATGTCACAGACGAACTCTTGCACTTACACACTTGTTTAAAAATAGGCTTAGGAAAATGTAGGTTAGAAACGACAATTTAAACATCTTTTAACGTAGCTTGCTTAATTTTCTTACGCTTTGTACTTAAATCAAATTTGAACAATATCGCTGTTACCTTTAAGATACAAGAGGATTAAAAAAAAGTTTTTGAAACGCTTCTATGTTTTTTCAGAAGTTTTTGAAATTTTCAAGTAGGCTAATACCGTAGTAATACCATAGGAGGTCCTTTTTTCGATTTTGACAGACCGCTAAAAATCACTCAGTAGGGGTATGAGTACAGTAGACTGCACTACCAGAAAAGAAAGTAAAATATATTCGGGAATAATTTTAATAAATGAAGATGATCTTAACCTTCAACAGAAGCAGATGGACCGCTCTTAAGGCCCATGCCCTGAGCGCAGAGCGATTAATTTAACAATTAATTTATTGCCTCGCTAAATGTTCTCCAACCATTGTCTCAAATAATTTGGCCAAGAGCGCATTGATTTTTGTTTAACAGTGTCGAATGAATCAGACCCCTTGATGGTTAAGATGGATTTTATTGGTCATTCCTTTTAGGGCATACTATTCCTTTTATTTTATTTTTTATATCCCTCGCCATTAACATTGAACATGAGTTTAATTAGCAATAAGTCTTTGCTTTTAACAGTTTTATGTGTCAAAAAAGTAATTGCAGCTATTTGGCGAATAACATTTTTCGGCGTTGTCGTCTGAAGGCCGATGGAAAACAACACTAGTCTTGACATTTCTTAAGGACCATTAAATGTTTATATCTGTTCCCATCAGGACTTCCTTAAAGATCTTTTTCCCAATAGGTGTTGAGAAACTTTAGCCTATGATCAGAACTGAGTTTACTTCCTACTAATATTGATAATTTCGTCAATCCCTCGCCACATTCAATATAAGGAAGTTGTCTCCTCTTAAAAGCAAACCATTTGTGTCAGCAAATAGCTCGATTCTCAGTTATTTGTTGAACCGAATCCCAATTTCCTTGAAAAAAAAAACCAACAAAAAGCCCACATTAAGTGGAAAAATCCATGCAAACATTCAGTCAAAAAGGACCCCATCATGCGTTAAGATACCCACTTCAATTGAAAATCAATATCGCGATACAGTGGAATGGTCGCCATTAATTCACTTAAAATGGGTTTTCATTCTATTTTGCAAGCCTACTCCTATACCCCTATAATATGAGGTGGGAGTAAGGAGGATCGATACATTTATTATTGGCATCTTTATGTAATTTATTCGAGTTTCAATTGACTTTTAAGGTATATAGCGGAAGGAGAAAATGTATTTGTAAGTATGTGCCATGCTTCTGGCTTTGTACCATGACGAACACAAAGGTTGACAGCCCTTTATACTTAACCAATCCGTTTCAATTTTGGAAGAAAACTTCATCGAAACTTCTACTAAAGGGAATTCATCACTAGGGCAATAAGTCTTTCGTTAAGAGGAAAAGTTTGCTATACTAATACTCGCAGACAAACTCATAATAATGACACACTCAAAGCACTTGTTGTAAAGGTCATAAATAACAATAAGATCGAAATAGTTTTAAGGCAAAGCTCTTACGGCATCACTTCAATTATTTTTCCCCCTATATCCTCCCAAATGGGAAGAAGGTTATCATAGTAACACAAGAAGTATTTGATTGACTTTGATATGATGGGAAAGTCAATGAACTAGATGTCAAGGACGTTGATGCTATTTGATCCCTTTTGCATAAAGAACTTAAACTTCAAGACTGAAGAGTGACTCTTGAAGAGCATTAAATGAATAATTTATAACTCAATGTAATTCCCCGAAAACTGCCTACTATAACCAGAACAACAAGAAAGTAGCGAATCAATTTTATAAAATCAGAAACCAAGCTAAAGAAGCCCAAGCGTAAGCAGGTAGGTACACAACAGTCGCAAATTCTAATCAAGAACTCACTTTCTATTTTCCTTACGACCGAACTCACCATTATTTTGATGAATTCGGTGTGCAGTCTTAACTCAAATTTTTATTAATTCAGGTCAAACTTTTCCAAGTCTAATTTGGGTTTATCTCCTTTCCCTGAATTCATCTGTGAGTATAAAAGGTGCTGCTACTCCGTCGTTTCTTGTCAGGGGAGTCTGCAATCTCATTGCCTTTTATTCCGACATGGCCTGACCAGCCCCTGGCCTGACCAGGGGGCAAACGCTTTTCCATGCATTTTTGCGATTTTTTTTTTAAATGTGTCCAAACGGCAGTATTCAGTTTTTTTCTAAAAAGTATGAATTCAGCACTTAATAAACTTTGAGCTGCTTTTTACGGGTGTTTAATATTGGTTTTGTGCACTTAGCGATTCAAAAGTTCTGGCCTCAAACATTTTGAAAAACGTCAGCCATTTCCAACACTTCATTTTTTAAAAACCTTGGAATATTAAAAAAAAAATGATTTTTTCGTTGAAGCTTAGTAGGTATTAATACTAAATCCATCTTTCGTTTTTCTGGTTCTTGCGTGCTAAACTTCTTGAAAAATATTTAATCCATGAAACTTTAAACTGTAATTCAAACGGTATTTGAGCTTAAAAAAGCTCCCTCGTTGTGTTCTCTGACAATTTCCGGAATTTAAAAGCACACGAAATTTTGTCTACCTACGACTTACAGTTCAGAAGTTATTACGCGATTGGACGGAGATGGACCGATAAAAAGCACCAATTAAGCATAAGGTTTTGCCCTTTTGCTCTTTCCGGCAGGTGATTCGGTGTAAGACAGTTAAGACAGTAAATCACCGTAGACCCTTAAGACCTTAAAGATTCTATCGAGACCGACAGGAGAATCGATGAGACACAAGCAAAAAGCATGATTTCAAGTCGAGAATTGCATTAGCAAAGTTTCTAACACAGTGAAATAATCACCGTAGACCCCTAAGACCTGTTATATGATATAGACCGACAGGTGAATTAATTAAGCTAAGTCCGTCTGTCTGTCTGTCCGTATGTGTGAAGTTTTTAGGTCTTTAAAATTGAGCTGGGACGCTCAAGCTTGGAGTGTGTTGCGGTCTAAAGTCGCGCAACAAAGAAGCTCTTTTTCCGTCCTTTTGGTCCCATCCTTCCACTTGACTTTTGGGCTTCCCCGTCTTTCTTTCCCACTTATGTTCCCTCTTTTCTTCCGTACAGGTTCCTTAGAGCAAGACGGACGGTCAGGATCAACGCGCGAGTCAACTTAAATCCAGATGGAGGATCCGGAGACTCTAGTTTATTTAAAAAAAAAAACAATGAGCTACGACCTTGAGCTCAAACACCAAAGAGTCCAACACTTAAGCACCACTACCACCAACAAATTATAAAGAGAGATTGACCTAACTCATACATCCATCCTAACCTAAAACGACTTTTGGTCAAGTTAGACAAAGCTTAGGAGCACAAATTTTGGTATAGAGCAATAATGGCCTTAAACCTCTAAGAGGGCAAAACTTGGCACGTCCACAATACCGACCATGCCCACTTTTAACATGGTAGATCTTAAAAAACCCGATTTCTCTGAAAGTTTACTCCAAATCGGAAAAAAAATTGTATATCAAATATTTAAGATATTACTATTTGCTAAGTTTATTCTATACAAAATTTTGAGCTCCGCCCATTTTTAGGGGGTGTTCTTAGGAGAAAACGGCTTTTTCCGCTCAATTAATTGATTTAAATTTTTAGTCCAGGCTCTTTTGGTGGTGTGGCCTATACAAATTATATAAGAATTTGGGACAAAAAATTTTAATGTGTGGTGTTAGGTACACGGTATATAGGGTCGGTATATAGAAGTTTGTTGGGCGGTACAAAATTTCACACAATACAGGTTGGCCACGCTCCTTAATTGTGGTATAAAGTGAAGGATAAGTCTAATTTAAGACAGTTGAATAGCTTAATTAAGTATAAGTAAATATATACAAGCAAACAAAAATCGTAAGATTATAGAAGTTTGTCACAGACGAACTCTTCCACTTACTCACTTGTTTATGTAGTTAAGTTCATTTTTAAATCAGTCGCGGACTTAAGCTTTTACGCTACGTCTTGTTACACTTTATAACTTATTTGAGTTTCAAACTGTTATAAAGCTGGGCGAAAATAGTTTAAAGTGACTTAAAAGTGTTTGGCAAAAGGGTGAATGAGATTTATTTCTGATTGCTTTCCAAAATGATTTAAAATTGCATAGTAAATCTCGAGATTTGTAATAAGGTTTGGTGAAGGTTTATGTAAATCCCGGATTAGGGTTCTGTGAAAACATAGTATTATTTTTAGAAAACATTCTTTTTAGAAGAAACGGTCGAACGATTTTCTCGTATGGCTAGTCTTTCTATCCTATCGCCATGATCTCAAGGGGAGCATTTTTATGTGAGTCAGAGCAGCTTCTGTAGGCGTCTTCCGTCAACACCAAGCTCACTGTATTGACGGATTTGGAGTTGCTGTCGATAGTAAGACGTTCAGGACGGTCTATCCATATTCATCCCGAATTGTTTTAGGTCAGGGCTGACAGACAGTAGTAAGCGGTTTTCCCAATCTCTATCGGCTAATTTTCTTATACCCTATTCCACAGCAATAGAGTATATTAATTTTGACACAGGCGAAAATGTAGCATAGAGAAATAATGACGATAAATCCCCAAGACCTCAAGGGCATCTGATCGAGACCGAATTCTGAGTCGAATGAGCCACGTCCGTCCGTCCGTCCGTATGTCACCAATTTTTAGGCCTTACATTTTGAGCTAGGAACCTGAATGAAATTTTGTACGTAAGCTCTCTGTCATCCGAAGTGTTAAAGTTTTTTGGATCCGCCCACAGACACGCTCACAATCGGTCAAAATGTGCAACAACCTCCGATGCTAACAAGACTGTAAGACGTCGTGAAAAGCTGAAATTTATTATTTAGCATCTTGTAATGATTTAAAGTAATGAAAAATAAAAAAAAGTCCGCAGACCGCCCCTTGTAGGCGTGGCATCGATTAAAGGTATAATCTTTCACATGCAATTTATTCAATATTTTCGTTCCAAATCGAAAAAATTTTACTTAATACATTATGTAGAAAACATTTTTTTTTTAAACCTCTTTCATACAAAGTTTTGGGCCGCGCCCACATTTGGAGACAGAATTTAAGAAAAAGCTCTAATTTTCCAGAAAACATGGATTTCGACTAATTTTTAGCCTAACTTAAGTTATAAGAACAAATAAAATTTAGCACATTAGCTTCACCGGGTTCCATACTAGATTTCGTTCCTTCAATGTTTTTGGCCACGCCCATGTTTAGAGGTTGAATTTTACCCAAATAATTACATTTTTGGCACCGAATTAAGGAGTAATTGTTCAAATGCAATTTATTCATTATTTTTGTTCGAAATCGAAACATTCTTTTTTTTAATATGTTATGTAGAAAATATTCAGTTCTACATTTGGTTCATACAAAGTTTTGGGCCACACCCATATTTAGAGGCACAATTCCATAAAAACCTATAAATTTCCAGAAAAACATGGATATCGACTGCTTTTTAGCTTTACTAAGTAAAGAATAAGAAATAAAATTTACCACATAAAGAACACCGGACAATATTTCAGATTTCGTTCATACAAAGTTTTCGGCCACGCCCACCTGTAGAGATCAATTTCACAAAATTATTGAATTTTAACCAAAAAATTACATTTTGCGTACATTTTAGCCGCAAACTTGGATATTTCTACGCTAATATTGATTTGCGGTTAAAGGGGTTGGACATGCCACGCCCCTTTTTTTTAAAAAAAAAGTGAACAAAAACTTAAAATGAAGGATTTTTTTTCTATTTATAATGATGCATATATGGTAACTGGACGGGGATGGAAAACAAGAAAATAAACGAATGGAAAGGAGAATATGAATGAAAAGGAGAATAGGAATGAAAAGGAGAATAGGAACGAAAAGGAGAATATATAGAAATAGAAATATATAGGAAAATAGGAATAGGGTATACCCCGGTCCGTTACAGATGGACCGAAGCTATTTATATACGCACTGTTGCACTTACTCACTGGTCTTATTTATTAAGGAATCTTTTTTGGAACCACGAGTTGCTAGCTAAGTATGTTTTTTTCTATCTGCACAGAGCACCACATGTGGAGACAAGGCTTGATTAAGCTGGGGCTTGAAAACCAATTGTCTGGTTTCCAGAATACGCGGTAAATGACTGCGCTAATATTTGTTTGGCGCCCTCAATACGGTTTTCGGCACTAACCCGTCAGGTCCAAAGGAAAACGAGGGCTAGGAGAACGGAAGGAGGGGTAGTATGGCGGGGTTTAAGAACACAGCTCAATCCTAGAACTATCCTAGTTTAAAGTTGTCCTCTCTAGATCCACTTTATTCAGTTAACAGCAGAGACGCCTCGTAAAGGATTCATCACGTGCGGACGGAATAAATATTACTTCCCTGATTCCCTTAGGCCCGCGGAGCATTGCAGAACCCGTGCCTAGAAACTTGTCTCCTGCTGCTCTAAGGGGCCAAGTTAATTAGAACAGAACTTGAATTTTTAAGGTTTAAAGGAAAAAGACATGAGAAGTTCTCAAAATAAGACCAATTAAAATAAAAATCATAAAATATTTGTAGGTCGTTATCAATTAGAACTGTTAAAATTGATAGAAAAGACAAAAATACCCTTCACCAGAAGACGCACGCTTCTAGGAATTGTGGTATTCTTCAAAAGATGTTGGAATTCTCCTTTCCCTCTGAAACCTTTTATATAACTTTTTAAATCGTCCTTAAACTAGATTTCTCGAGGAATTTTGGGCTCAGTGCTCTGGCTTAGTGCATTTCGAATCAAAAATGTTTCAAAACTCATCCTTCAGCTATATTTGCACTCAAATTCCATAAGACTACAAAATCGATTTTAAATATTGCAATGACTTGTACTCATGCATAAAACAAAATTGGGAAGTCGACGATGTACCTTGAAATCTACTTTTGATTAATTTTCCAGTGAGATTGAAAAACGAATTCCCTTAGCTATGCTGTAGCATATAGTTAGGCCGGAAATAGTTATAACCGAGTTTGTAAAGTCATTCCTATTCAGCATGCCGAATGTGCTCGTCTAGGTATGGTGTAAGTGAGGTACGGTATCATTCGTTCCGCTCCGAAGAGAAAAGATTTGCCAAAGAATTTTGCTATGTGCACATGCAGGTACAGGCTTCGAGAAGGATGCTCCTCTGGTGTTGCAGGCAATTCAATGTGGGCTATTGTAGCGAAAGATGGAACACTTAGGGCTGGATTAATAGAGTAAGGCATAAGACCCTTATGATATTAAGGATGGTAGTTTTGAATTAATTATAAAAGTATGAATGAAGACAGTTTGTCCTGAACAGCACACTACATAACCCTGTCATCTAAGTATGAATATTGACAATATCATGCTTCTAAAGTATTATTGGGAATCCTTTTAAACAAAGTGCATAAGGAATCACAAATCCCCAGCTTTGTGTTGTTGAAAATTTGAAAATGTGTGACACAATCTTCCAGCAGTGCACAGCACTTGGACGTCTCATCTTGAAATGACAAGCTAAGCACGGAAAAGTTCAAGAGAAAAAAAAGGATGACAAATGCTATTCAAGTTGATTATATAATCATAGCCCCTAGAAAAATACGAAAAGCTCTTTCCTAATCCAATTTTAATCGGTCAAATCCATCTTGTTTTCGGCACTGGCTGTGATTAAACAACATTTTTCTTTTTGAACAAAATTAGTAGCATAACGATTCCGGATACAGCCATAATACACACCCGGAAAAGCAATGGGAAATTTTTTCATTAAAACTAAATTTTATGCAATAAATTGTTCGCAAATGCTTGGCTCATCGACGTAGTTCGAAATAAACTATTCTGATGGTAAACAGCTAAAACTTTTCATCCAATTCCTCTTCCGACACTACTATGAATCGAGCTCATGAATCCTGCTTTATTTCCCCGGCGCACTATATCTACCGTTAGATTGTTCCTATTGTCCTCCATAAATGCTGAGTTATGCCCGAGATATCTTGGCGCTGCAATCATAGACACTTGCCCTTCTGTGTTGCTCTTACCTTCCCCCAAGCAAGGACTTACCTATACGAGTGTCGAGTGAATTCACTTCTGTTTGTTTCTGTTACGCCAAAAGTTACTCCCTGTGTTACTGTTTTGTAAATCTCTATACGCTGCGCTTTATACTCAACTTGATAAAAGTGGGTTGTCCTAGTTAAGACAGTAATAGGACGAAACTTGGAATGAGAGCGAAGACATCGTGGAGTACAATTGCATTGTGTTGTGTGCTCAGTGTGAGAAACGACGACGTTGCATTTTCTACCATCCTAAATGGAGTTGGAAACTGTTTTGCGAGAAACGCCTAAAATAACTTGGCTACACAATGTGGCACTCTTTCTGTTACTATAGATTGCAGCAGCACATTGATACAAGCGAGGTGGGTACACCATCTGGTTTAAGTCGTATGCCAATTCAATTGGAAGAGGGAACAATGCGTACCTATAATATTGGCCAACAAAAAAAAAGAGTATTTTCAAGTAAGTTACAGGAATTCGATTTGGTTTGGATTGTAATATCCTTTTGCTAATGCCAGAAGTTGCGTTGGTTTCCTATATTCAATTGGGGGATAGCTTCAACAAGGACACTGCGTACATAATCTCATTTTGGCTACAGTCCAAATAGGACACAAACCATTGTTCAGTTGCAGTGCGGGAAGTGAAAATCAATATGAACACAGTTTTGGGCTATCCTGAAGCAGACGGGTTAATCATTGTGAGTTAATTGAATGTTAATGACAAGTCACGAGTAGGCTTTGTCAGTCACCATCCGAGTCATCGAAATTAATGCGGCATGGCATACAGCTCGACTAATTAATTATCGAGACAGACAATGTTTTATGGCTTAATTCGCTCTTGGGAAACATATTCGAAATAAAGGAGACATTATTAGTATGCGTCGCATTAATCAGTGTCTGTCAGGATATGGAGCTGCACCTCTTATCATGTTTGTATCATACCCAGGATATTTTAAATTTACCTTCCAGTAAAGTTAATTAGTGAAGCAAGATTTTAAAGACTTTAATGTTCTTTTAACTCGAGCGACAAAACGAGTTTCGATCTTGTGGGAACGGTATACGGAGGCATATGATGAAAGGCTTAACATACCCGGACTTGGCGACAAATCTGTTTTGCCACTCATTTAAGGAAACAAACAAGGGCCTTCTTGTCTTTGCCTAGATTGTGAGAAAACTCATCATTGTATGTTAAATTTGTACAGCTTAACTGGGTTTTTTTATGCCCCATCCTGAGGTTTATTAAGTTTAATTAATAGTTTGTAACATAGAAAAATAATCATTCTAGGCCCCCAAGACCTTGAAGGTAAATGATCAAAACCAATTTGTGCTCAAAATGTAAGGCCTGGAAAGCACTTGGCCTTAAATTTCGTGCTAGAAACTTTGAACCTAAAAATTTTGGCCCTCTTTACTTGTAAGCATGAAAAATCAACATTATCGCAGGACGCTAAAATTAGGGGTGCATTATCCTTGCATTTGCGGTTTTACAAAAACAAAAAAATTCCACAACGCCCACTTTTGGAGGCGTACTTGAATAAAAAACTAAATTTTGTTATAAAACTTGGAATTTGTCAATCAAATTCAATCAAATTCAATCAAATCAAATCAAATAAACAGTTTTAGAACTGCGGTTCTGACGTATAATCGACAAAAAAGGGAAAAAATGTTGTCCTCACCACTATCTCCGAGGATATAGGACCAAATAATCTTGAGCAAATCACACACGCGCAAAAGCTAGAAATAGCTGCTGCGTATGCATTTTTTCATAACTTTTGGTTTAAAAAGTAAAAAATAAAAAGCAAAGAGTAAAAAGTAAAAAGTAAAAAATAAAAAGTAAAGAGTAAAAAGTAAAAAGTAAAAAGTAAAAAGTAAAAAGTAAAAAGTAAAAAGTAAAAAGTAAAAAGTAAAAAGTAAAAAGTAAAAAGTAAAAAGTAAAAAGTAAAAAGTAAAAAGTAAAAAGTAAAAAGTAAAAAGTAAAAAGTAAAAAGTAAAAAGTAAAAAGTAAAAAGTAAAAAGTAAAAAGTAAAAAGTAAAAAGTAAAAAGTAAAAAGTAAAAAGTAAAAAGTAAAAAGTAAAAAGTAAAAAGTAAAAAGTAAAAAGTAAAAAGTAAAAAGTAAAAAGTAAAAAGTAAAAAGTAAAAAGTAAAAAGTAAAAAGTAAAAAGTAAAAAGTAAAAAGTAAAAAGTAAAAAGTAAAAAGTAAAAAGTAAAAAGTAAAAAGTAAAAAGTAAAAAGTAAAAAGTAAAAAGTAAAAAGTAAAAAGTAAAAAGTAAAAAGTAAAAAGTAAAAAGTAAAAAGTAAAAAGTAAAAAGTAAAAAGTAAAAAGTAAAAAGTAAAAAGTAAAAAGTAAAAAGTAAAAAGTAAAAAGTAAAAAGTAAAAAGTAAAAAGTAAAAAGTAAAAAGTAAAAAGTAAAAAGTAAAAAGTAAAAAGTAAAAAGTAAAAAGTAAAAAGTAAAAAGTAAAAAGTAAAAAGTAAAAAGTAAAAAGTAAAAAGTAAAAAGTAAAAAGTAAAAAGTAAAAAGTAAAAAGTAAAAAGTAAAAAGTAAAAAGTAAAAAGTAAAAAGTAAAAAGTAAAAAGTAAAAAGTAAAAAGTAAAAAGTAAAAAGTAAAAAGTAAAAAGTAAAAAGTAAAAAGTAAAAAGTAAAAAGTAAAAAGTAAAAAGTAAAAAGTAAAAAGTAAAAAGTAAAAAGTAAAAAGTAAAAAGTAAAAAGTAAAAAGTAAAAAGTAAAAAGTAAAAAGTAAAAAGTAAAAAGTAAAAAGTAAAAAGTAAAAAGTAAAAAGTAAAAAGTAAAAAGTAAAAAGTAAAAAGTAAAAAGTAAAAAGTAAAAAGTAAAAAGTAAAAAGTAAAAAGTAAAAAGTAAAAAGTAAAAAGTAAAAAGTAAAAAGTAAAAAGTAAAAAGTAAAAAGTAAAAAGTAAAAAGTAAAAAGTAAAAAGCAAAAAGCAAAAAGTAAAAAGTAAAAATACTCCTAATCAACAGTTCTCTTAACGCACTCCTGACTTCTACCACATGAAAAGAAAACTCCAGCTTTGAAAACTATAATTAATTTCCTTATGGCTTTTGCCCTACCGGATTGTCATTAATTTTCTTAGTGCAAAAGAGTTAAAGGACTCATGTGTTTTCATGATGTCTACAATAATTGTATGACTTGTGTCTTTTTTCAATTCTATGTCAGTAGGTACCTACCTACTTCAGTTTATTTTATTGTCATCTTTTATGTAATGTCATCTTAAAACATGGTACATCAACCAAGCAATAAATTTAATTATCTTTGCACATGCTGTGAGTTTGAAAAGAAAATTTCATCCTGCTTTTTTTCGGCAGAACAAATCCTGTTTTGCCTTTTTCTCACAATGAATGAAAGCAACAGACACAAATAAAATATAATGCTTTGACATAGGAAGCAGCGGTCCCGGAATTAGTGCCTTGTATAAGGCGTGCACATCATGATGTGGGCTCATAATTTGAATTTATTATTATCTTTTTATGTTAGGACTGTGACATTACCATTTCAACTTCCTGGGGAATGTTCTTTATCTGTGCGGCTGTTTGTGGTAAAATTACTTGATCGAGCTAGAAAACAATTTAATTTGGTAGCCATGGTAAGAAATTAATGAGTTTAAAAAGTATGTTGTAGCTCTTTTGAACAACAACGTCAACATCGTATAAAATAAAACCCATTGCCTTTGAGGTATTAAATTTACAACAGGAAAACTCGAAAGGTCGCGCAAGGATAATAATTGTAGGCATGTGCCTTACCTATATTAGAAATGATGCTTTGTTCAGTGACAGAATTCAATTATACTCAATCCCTTTGACAGGACTTGACAAGTCTATAAAAATAATATTTTCAACCACGCAAAAGACTTATAAGTCTTTTGTTTGGTTGGCACATGTGTATCTAAATATGGTATTCTTACGTAGGATGACATATCGGGCTAAAGGACTGACTTGACTCAATTTTCGGCAGCTTATTGTTCTTTTCTCTTACTACCAATTATCTACGCCCCAAATCACATGAAGTTGTAATCCAAGAACTTGTCCTAAATCAAGATGATTCCACACAACAGTTGGAAGTAATCCATGACGAGCTGCTCATAAACATGTCTGCGTGTCCTTTATATTATTCACATGCATGGAGAGGATTTGAGCACAGTTTTTTTTTTTTGGCTAAATCCAAACCACATTTTAAAAAACTTCTTATGAGTCACTAGTTAGGCGTTTTTTAGTTTAGAAATCGAACTATTCCTCCCATATGGGAAGAAGTCATATTAGCTACAGCAGTATTGTTACAGTCACTTGCAAAAAAACTCTGTAAGAGGTAAGGATGTTTATCCATTTCAACGTTCTATGACCTATAAAAAAAAACCTTAATTTTCAACAGACTCAGTTGAAATACGTATCCTCGTTCTATTTTTACTTCAACAAAACCATTTCACCTATTTGCGTCTGTTAATAAATTGATGAGAACAGGAAAATCCCAAACATTGATTTCAATCAACTGCCACGCAGATAGAAACAAACGAGGTTTGATTCGTATTTTAATTATTTTCTTCCTTTTTTTTTTCTCATATCCTTTTTATACAGAGTTTCCTGATTGCATTTATATTCATGTTAGTCGTTTTATGGTATCTAAAAAATTTAAATACATTCGACTGAATAATAAGGGAGCAGGCAATTAACTCGTTGTCCTGGTTCCCATGGAAGTATTTGAGAAGTAATCGCGTGCCGTTAAGAGGAAAAAAATTTTTTATGTATTATGTCACATGCAGCAGCAGTATATAGAGATTATGGAATTAATTAATTTTAATGGTATTGGCGGTTTGCAGAACACAATTGGTTTGTTGTTTGTTTATAAAATTTTTAAAATGTTCAATACTTTATAATTAAAGAATGGATATGGGTACCTATTGAGCAGAAAATATATGTATTAATCAACTAACATGGTTAAGGTTAGTTAGAGACCATTTTTGCGATATAGATTACTCTTTTATGGTAGCTTAAATAAGTTCCCAGGTTTCTTAAAAAAAGCTTTGAAAATTTTTTCAAATATTACATTTCAAATATTTGAAAAATTTGAATAATTTGAATACAAAATAAAATGTGAAGTCTATTGAACTGGTCTGGTCCGATTTCTGAACTAGATTTTCTGAACTTAAAGGCTCGAGTGTTGAGCATAAACACCAAGAGATTAGAAGCCTACCACAGTACAAAACTAATCGTTAACAGAAAACCGACAAGTTTAGTCATTGTATTGAAAAAAACATTGGTTCTGAATATAAAGACTCTCTTCAGGCAAAGAAGGTCCTAAAGGAAAGTAAAGTCCCCTAGGATCCATCCAACTTGAAGAAATTGAGGAAGATGCGGTTAGATGCGGGCGAAAACCTAACTCCAACGGGCCACCCCTTCCTGCTCTACGCGGTAGCACACAGGAAATGGAATGGGTCCGCTGATAGCACTAACGCAGTTCGTAGGAGCCTCCCAGCAAAGGAACTACACTTAAGGAAAAGGAATTTATCAGTTCATGGAGAACCTACATTTTTCTTCTCCAGGTGGTATTGATATTTGCCAAAATCGAAGTCCAGTCTCTTTGACTATCATGGCCAAGGCATGGATTCTGGAAATTCAAACATACAAAAGAGAAAAAGGTGTACTTTTGTGGCACGTTGTTCGACTCGCTCGGCTTGAGAACAAGTAAGGCTTTTACGAAATACCAGTGAGTAAGTGCAACTGTGCATATGTAATAGCTTCCGTCCGTCTGTAACGGACCGCGGTATACCCTATTCCTATTCCTATTCTCCTTTCCATTCCTATGATCCTTTCCATTCGTTTATTTTCGTTTTCCATCCCCGTCCCGTTACCATTTGCATAATTTTCAATAATCAAATTTTATTTTAAAATAGGGGCGTGGCATGTCCAGCCCCTTTAACTGAAAATCAATATTAGCATAGAAATATCCAAGTTTCCGGCTAAAATGTACGCAAAACTGAAATTTTTTGGTTCAAATTCAATAATTTTGTGGAATCGACCTCTAAGGATGGGCGTGGCCGAAAACTTTGTACGAACGAAATCTAAAATAGAATCCGGTGTTCTTTTTGTGGTAAATTTTATTTCTTATTCTAAACTTAGTAAAGCTAAAAAGTAGTCGAAATCCATGTTTTCTGGAAAATTAAATGTTTTTCTTAAATTCCGCCTCCAAATGTGGGCGCAGCCCAAGACTTTGTATGAAAGAAATTTAAAAAAAAGTGCTTTCTACATAATATATTGAGTAAAAATTTTTCGATTTGGAACAAAAATATTGGATAAATTACATTTTAAAGATTACACTTTCAATCGATGCCACGCGCACAAGTACGGTCTGCGGATTTTATTTTTATTTTTTAATGACTTGTAATCATTAGAAGATGCTAAATAATAAATTTAAGCTTTTCACGACGTCTTACAGTCTTGAAAGCACCGGAGGTTGTTGCACATTTAGACCTATTATAGGCGTGTCTGTGGGCGGAATTGAAAAATTTTAACACTTGTATTGCTTCGTATGACAGTAAGCTTACGTACAAAATTTCAGCTACCTAGGTCAAAATTTGAGACCTAAAAATTAGTGACATATGGACAGAGAGACGGACGGACATGGCTCAGAAGTCGGTCTCGATCATATGCCCTTAAGGTCTTGGGGGTCTATCGTCATTATTTCTCTATGTTACATTTTCACCTGTATCAAACTTAATATACTCCCTTCCTGTGGAATAGGGTATAAAAATGCTGGTGATGGTATTACTCGGGAAAGCTCTTTGATTGAACGGGCTGCGGAAGGTTCAGGCCCTGCTTTGCGGCGGACTTAGGGGCAGCGGGAGAGGAAGAGGGAAGCATCTTACCGATTGGGTGCGCAGAGAAGCTTTACTGGCTGAAGGCGTTAGCACTCCGGTAGACTCTTCGATAGTGTCTATCAAATGGAACAGGTTGGTTTAGCCACGGAGACCTCGTAGAAATGGATATTCTACCGAAGGATATTTCTTACAGTCGCCTGTGTTTAAAGATATCTTCATGGATATCTTCATGGAGAACATCATTGCTTGGGTAGGAAATGACAACAAAGTAATCGGCTCGAACATGCTGAGGGAAACTAGGGACTCGGCAACCGGAATGAAAATGGCTTGTCTTGTCATAGGTGACACTATATTTAAACGCAAGTTGCCTGCCCCAAAGTCAGCTGGGTGTCAATTGATCGTCAATCGAGCATCAATCAAATAGGAGGAATGTGCGTAACAAAATTGGGATGTGCGTTATAAAATTGGTGGTCAAAGCATAGACATGTGCACCCAAAAATTTGAGTTACTGCATAATGGCATAAAGTTTAGTACTACTACTATTACATTTATTATTAAATTTCTATTTAATTTCTATCGACGAAGCTGTAAGGAGGGTTTTTAATGCCTTTAGTGACTCTGCAATCTCAATTTCAATCCCGAAGAAAACATCAAACATCAAACTTCGAAAAAAGTCGTTTGCTTTCTTAAATCTGTTAAGGAAAACGAGCAACAACTTCTTTAAAATTCTTTAATTACAAACGAACAGGCCTTACAAAGAAGTGTGTAGGAGAAAGAAAGCCATGTACATTGAAAAATCTGCAGTAATATCTGGCACTGTAAGGACTCGAAAGCATTTTGGAAAAACGCTCGCATCGTAGCTGGCACGGGTTATATATATCCTTCAGTAATCGATATTGATCTACTTGCCTCGCACTTCAAAAATCTTCTACTCCCAGACCCAAACCAAAATATAATAAGGTTCGCTCTTCCAATTGCATTGCCCCGAGCTTGACTCTGCTTTTGAAATGGTGAAGTTATTAACAGCACTAAAAAAATTTAAAACCGCAAATCACCTGGACCTGGTGGGATCCCCGCTGTGTTTTATAAAAATTCAACTCCGGAATTTCTAAACTACATTTTAGAGCTTTGCAATGAAATTCTCCGTAAGGAAATTGTCCCTTAAAGCTTTTTGTGCGCAAAAATCTTCGGGATTTTTAAAAAGGGGATCCTTACTTACCAGAGAATTATATCTGTGCTTAGAAAAGTTTTTACACAAATGCTTTATCACAGGCTTGTTAGTTGGATGGAAGCAAATAATGTATTAAGCCACTCTTAAGCGAGTTTTCATTCAGGTCTGTCATCCATCCAAATATGTACGCTGACAACTGTTGTGAAACGTTATATAGATAAAAAAAGAAAGCTTTACACATTTTTTGCTGACTTAAATGCAGCCTTTGGCACTGTGCATAGAAGATTGCTCCTTTTTAAATTGACAAAACAAGAGTTATGAAAACCTCTTGTCCAATAATTCTGGTGCAATCTGAGATGGCAAAAGAAAATCCTCAGACTTTCGTATGGACTCTGGTGTTCCTCAAGGCTGTATTTTGAGTCCCATTCTTTTTGCACTGTTTAAAGATGATGTTGTAAATTTCTTACCGGGTGGCTTTTATCTTGGAGAGACTTTAATATAAGTTCTACGTATGCTGATGATCTTGTTGTCATGTCAGATAATATGCTTAATTTAACATCAAAAAACTTAAGCAATACTGCAATCTTTGCGACCTGAAAATCAATGCTTCAAAATCCAAAATCATGATTTTTAGACATCACCATCAATTGCCAAGGAGCGTAAGGGGGAGCGTGGACAATGAAAATATTCAAGTCGTTAACGAATTCAAATATTTGGGCCTCCGGCTAAAGTTTAATTTTGAAATCCACCCTTATCTAAAAGAGAGTACAGTAGCTGCTAAAATTGCTATAAACTGTGTGTGGAACCAGACAAAGACGTTGAGTTATCATCTAAATTTAAGATTTTCGATGCTGTTATAAACAGCTGTTTTTGTAACGCCAGTGAAGTTTACGATGAGGTAGAAATTATACAGCGCTTCTTTTTTTTAAAGAACTTTCCGGAATTTTCCGGCTTCCACGTTACCCCAGCTTTTCTTCAGAAATGCCAAATCAAACGCGGATTATTTAGCCAAAGTTATACTCAGACCTACAAATAACCTGCAACGAAAAGTCCCCTTGGTTTCTCCTTAAGCAGATATGTCGGCTTTCAACGAGGGGCCTGAGCTCACTACCTACTAAAACTTTTTTTTTTTTTTTTTTTTTGAATACTAGGATGGACGGAGACTAAAACTCCAAAATAATACCGAAGTAGCCGATATTGGTTATGCCCGATTTCCACGTGCTAAAAAACCACCCATTTATGAGAGACACTATGAAACTGCAGAACGCACTTCATAGTAGTAAATTTTCGCTCTCTCATAATACTTCTTGACTACAACTAAGTTAACTTAACAAGTAGTTTACGCTTCCATAGTGTTGATCGCATTGGATAGGTTGCTTTCCAGTGAATGCACCTACTAAGCCGTTCATTCATGCGGCTTCACCCTACGTCGCTAGATCGAAGGGTCTTGTTCTTTGTAGTCGTCGCTCGTTGTTAACATCGTTAAGAGTCTCGTTTAGAGTACGGATCATTTCATTGTTGCAATGAACATGAAGGCGAGCATTAAGCTTTCGAGCGAAGTTTGTTACTTCGAAAACCTACTAAAACTGACAATCATATCTGAATCTGACAGTAGAAACCTCTTACGAATGGCGCAACATGTTTTATAACTGCCTTTCTGTTATCGATGTAAGGCTTCTCCAGGAATCTCTTAATAGAGCGAGAGGTTCCTCTCTAGGAGATATGGCTAGCTGGAGAACAAGCAGGATAGCCAAGCCTATTGGCGAAGCCCCGGTCCACACTGGACTGTAGCGCCAACCTAAGTAAGTAATGAAATTGGGGCAAACATTTGTTTTGAACACTGGGCTGCCATAAAATATGTTTTTACAAGCTGTGCGGAATATATTGTTGATCGGTTGCAGCGAAGGCGTATAGTGCGTGGCTGATAGAAGATATACCTGTGACAGCTAATCAGCGGGCGAAGAAAACTCAAAGTTTGTATAGCAGCTCTTTCAGTTCACTCAGCTCTTGCATTAAAGACTGCATGAAGCACTCCAAAAACGAAGAAATAGAACTTGACTCTATGCAAATAACCTCAGTCTCAGTAAAACTAAGTCACATAAATTACAACATCGCGACGAGCTATTTTCCTCCGCAGTATCGGATGGCAGATGAAGATCTTGCTCTGCTCTTTGATTCACTTGGGTCAAACTTTATTATCGGCGGGGACTTTAACGCGAAAAATACTTTTTGGGGCTCACGGTGCAATTCAACGAGAGGCAGAGCCCTCTTTAAAGCAAGTACAAAACGCGGCGTGATCTTCTTATCGACCGGAAAGCCAACATATTGGCCAACCGACAGAAATAAAATACCTGATCTCGTCGACTTCTTTATCGCCAAGGGGGTACCTCGTTACCTTACGAACGTAGAAGAACGCTTTGATCTCTGTTCAGATCACTCGGCAGTTCTTTTGAAAATCGGCGGAAGCCTAGCGAAAAAGAATAGACCGCCTAGATTAACTAACAACAACACCGACTGGGACTGCTTTAGAAAATACTGCAAGGAAAACATAGCTTTAAATGTACCGCTCAAAACGCCACTTGAAATAGAAGACGAATTAGATAAACTCGTGAGAGTTATTCAGAGCGCTGCGTGGAATAACACTTCTTTTCGGAGGTCCGAATTATCGAACAGCGGAACAATATATCCGCGAGAAATAGAAGAGCTAATATGCGAAAAGAAGAGAGCGCGCAAGAGATGGCAACGTTCGCGAGCACCCCCGGATAAGACCATCTTGAACCATCTTTCTAACAAACTGAAGCACGAACTTCAAGATTTTAAAAGTCGCGCGACTACTGCTTACCTCGAAAGTTTGACTGCCGATAAAGGTTCGAACTACTCTCTTTGGAAAGCAGTCAAGTCCGTTAAGAAGCCTATAGCACACTCTGCGCCATTAAGAAAAGCCAACGGCGAATGGGCAAGAGAAGACAAAGAAAAAGCGGATTTATTTGCAGATTACCTAGAAGAAACATTCAAACCGTTTGACGGGGAACCGTTGGTCGAGGAACTCAATCCTTATGCGGTACAAGATAATTATAGAATAAAAACCGTGTCATTGGCTGAACTTCGTCAAACGATAAATAATCTGAAAAACAACAAAGCCCCTGTCTACGACTTAATTACTAGCGAAATTCTAAAGGAGCTACCGAAAAAAGCTTTGGTCAAGCTACTCTATATCATTAACGCTTCCATAAGAATTTTATACGTTCCAAGGAATTGGAAAGTGGCTGAGGTCATAATGGTTCCGAAACCAGGAAAATGTCCAAACGACAAAAAGTCATACAGACCTATTTCGCTACTGCCGATCTAAGGTATTCGAGAAACTGTTGCTTAAAAGGTTGCAACCAATCATTGAAGAAAGACGATTGATTCCGGATCACCAATTCGGATTTAGGAAAAAGCATTCAACAATCGACCAGGTCTATCGAATAACGAACGAAATCGAAAAAGCTCTGGAAACGAAAAAGATATGTACTAGCGCTTTTCTCGACGTATCGCAAGCCTTCGACAAGGTATGGCACGAAGGCCTGAAGTACAAATTAAGGCTTTGCTTACCAGAAAAACTCTATAGAATCTTAGAGTCTTACCTTAAAGACAGAATCTTTCGCGTAAGGTACGAAAATGAGTACTCGGAATTCAAAGAGATAAATGCCGGTGTCCCGCAAGGAAGCGTTCTCGGCTCAATATTATATTTGCTCTATACAAGAGACATACCCCACGATGAGGAAACAATTTTAGCTACGTTCGCAGACGACACTGCTATTCTCGCTATTGATACGACAGTTGAATTATCAACAGGGAAACTCCAGCGCGCTTTAGACAAAATATGCGACTGGACGAAGAGCTGGCGAGTTGTCCTTAACGAGACTAAGTCAACGCATGTTAACTTTACTTATAAAAAGATAAACAACAAACCTTTATTCATTAACTCGGTACAAATCACGTACTCAAATGAAGCGAAATATCTAGGAATGACTCTAGACGCAAAAATTAAATGGAAGCCGCACGTTTAAAAGAAACGCGACGAGCTCGAAATCAAGTTAAGAGAAATGAATTGGCTTATCGGAAGATTTTCGAAACTAAGCATATATAACAAACTGCTTTTGTATAAGCAAGTGCTAAAACCATCTTGGACGTACGGTATACAACTCTGGGGTTGTACTAAACCAAGCAACATATCTATTTTGGAAACTTTTCAAAATAAGACACTCAGAGCAATCGTTAATGCTCCATGGTATATAAGAAATAGTGATCTACACCGAGATCTAGGAATCGCAACCGTGTCTGACGAGGTAACAAACTTTGCTCGCAAACTTAGTACTCGTCTTCGCGGACACTGCAACAATTTTTTTTTTTTTTTGAATACTAGGGTGGACGGAGTCTAAAACTCCAAAATCTTTCAAAGATACCAATACGCCCACTATAGCAGGTATATAATACCGAAGTAGCCGATATTGGTTATGCCCGATTTCTACGTGCTAAAAAACCACCCATTTATGAGAGACACTATGAAACTGCCAGAACGCACTTCATAGTAGTAAATTTTCGCTCTCTCATAATACTTCTTGACTACAACTAAGTTAACTTAACAAGTAGTTTACGCTTCCATAGTGTTAATCGCATTGGATAGGTTGCTGTCCAGTGAATGCACCTACTAAGCCGTTCATTCATGCGGCTTCAACCTACGTCGCTAGATCGAAGGGTCTTATTCTTTGTAGTCGTCGCTCGCTGCAACAATGAAATTATCCGAACTTTGGATCAGACAAATCTTACGCGCCGACTACAACGCATGAGACCGTTAGATCTAGCAGCATAAGATGAAACCGCATAAATTGACGGTATTGTAGGTGCCTTCGTTGGAAGGCAGCCTGCCACACGCGATTATTACAGAAGGTTGAACTACTTGTTAAGGAAACTTAGTCGTAGCCTGACGGAAAATGGGAGGTTTTTTAGTGAGTAAGAATCTCACACTACTATGAGCACGCGCGGCCGGTCCTCGTAGTGCCTATGAAGGTTTTTCCTACCCACGGAACAAAAAAAAAAAAAAAAATCTTTCAGTAGCAGGCATAAAAAAGCTCAAGTTCTTAAAAATTAGGAAAAGTCAAAAAAATTAACCTTAATTGCTTAAAACTTAGAACGGTGTGGCCGGTGTGGAGATTATTTTACCAGAGAAATAAGTTGCCTCCACCACCCCTCAGGTGTTTTCCAACAGATAGTTTGAGCATTTTCTAGACAGTTTTGCCCAAAACACTAGTTTCACCCAATCTCACTCACGATTTAAAGAAAATTAGGCGGGAATTTTCATGTGTAGATAAAGAATATTTTATCGAGTCTTTGCTTAAAGACGTCATCTAGTGGCACAGTAGGTACCTTGTGTTACGTTGTTCTGCTTTTATAAAAAAAATTCGGAAATTTGACTTATATATACAGGGTGTTATTCATTCCGAAGCTTATCTGTATGGGAATGATTCAGAGTAGGTTAACCCCCTCTCATAACCTTTCTTTTTTCTTCCTTGAATGCTCCCAGAAATAACACTGCAAAAGTCTATAAACTCCTTTGTGTCTGAGCATCCCTGCACGCACACTAAATAACCTCAATTTGTTTACTATTAATTCAAAAAATTCCTTTCATTTTTAGCCGTGTATAGTTATTAAGAAATTATGGATTCCCTGGCAAGAAAAGTGCAAGCCAGGCCAAAAAGAACTTAACGGCCGTCTTTCAGTTGGGTATAAATTTTGGGGGTTGAGGAATAGACGGAATTGGCAAAGACCACGTGTTCAGTTCCATTTACGCATTGACAAAGGCAAACATCTAACTGTTTCCGACGGCAAAGTGTTTATAACTAAAAACTATAAACTCTTATGGAAAATGACTGGCTTACAATGAGCGCCAAATTCATATGATTTTGATATTGAGATTTGAGTATTTCTCCCAGAGCCGGAGACTGCGCATAATATTGAGGGATTTTTATGTCAAAAATAAAGGAGATAGAAAATGTATCATGCGATTCACCTTACTGTGCCCAAGAATTGAAGTTCTATAATATAATTTCCTTTGTTTGTACTCCCTATAGACTCTTAAATCTGCGATATAAGAGATTGTATTAAGCGAACTTATATAATGTTCTTAGAAGGAAGTCCTTAGAAGGAAATTTCAAATAAAGGTTCTAAAAATCCGTACAATGTTACACTCCTTAGCCCTGAGTTGAACACTAGAACAGAATCTGAAAATATTTACCAAAACATAAAATTTTAACCATTTGGTATGTCTTCCAACAAACACGAAATTACAAAATAGTTTCTTCATAAATCACACTTCACACAATATTCTACACCAAGTATTGATACAGATTTGAATTAGCGTTTTGTCTTTTATTATTAATATAAATGACACACGGGCGATAGTCCTCCGTCTCCAAGTAGTTGCAAATAACGGTTTTGGCAACACTGGTTTTGACAGCTGACGTGTGTTTAGTACCTTGTGTCACTGTCAAACAGCTTCAGTTTGGTTTGCAATTTAACCATGGATAGTCTTACAAATGAACAACGCTTGCAAATTTTTGAATTTTACTATCAAAATTCGTGCTCGGTTCGAAATGTTCATCGCGCGCTGCTTCCATTTTATGGTCGGCATTCTCGACCTTGTGAGCAGTCTATTCGGAAGATTGTGACCAAATTTCGCACCAAATGTACTTTGTTGGCCATTAAACCACCAACACGTTTACGTACTGTGCGTAGTGAAGAAAATATTGCGGCCGTATCAGCTAGTGTGACAGAAGACCGCGAAATGTCGATTCGGAAGCCAACATCCATGCATTAATTCGTGAGATACTGGTCGATATGTGTGAAAGAGTATGTCAAAATTGGACTCAGCGGATGGGCTACCTGAGACGCAGCCGCGGTCAACATTTGCATGAAATTATCTTTAAACGTTAAATTGCAAGGTTCAAACTATCGATTCAAATAAATATTTCATTAATTTTTTCGAATTTTTTGTGTTTTTTTTTAAAAAAAGTTCTCAGCCTCTTAAAAAATCACCCGTTACATGCGACCATACGATAGTCCCCTCGATACGCAAGCATAATGCAAACCACCATCAGAAAGATGCTGCGCCTCTGTAGGTACTTTTTATTAAGGCAAGGATAGAGAGTACGAACAAATATCTGAAACAATGTCCCATATACATATGTAGCTAGTCACACGAAGTCCTCAAAATGGGAGAACCAGTTAATCCTAAGAAAATCCCGTGGGGCTAAGTTTTGAATAGAATCCAACCTAAGAAAT
The DNA here is from genome assembly GCA_947623515.1 of Neoascia interrupta. Classification (NCBI taxonomy): domain Eukaryota; kingdom Metazoa; phylum Arthropoda; class Insecta; order Diptera; family Syrphidae; genus Neoascia; species Neoascia interrupta. The sequence continues at coordinate 199,655,080 of OX392462.1, forward strand.
ACCAGGTTGAAGTTGCCTGCCAAAGTTCTGATTTTTGAAGAATTTGTGTGATCCTTTTGGAAATATTCAGGATAAAATTATCAATAGATACTTACTCGTAGTTGTTCACTGCTAAAGTGTCTCTTGAGTATGCCACAACAGAATTTTTGTTTTTAAAAATTACTTGGCTTAATTTAATGGACATAGACTAGTTTCGAATTAATTTTTAAGCAGAGATATTTGTCAAAAGATTTGAATCATGCCCCAATGCAAAGTGATGATAGTGTGATGTGGCGACAAAGTTAATGATGAATTTCAGAAAATGCATTGTCTTCCCATCTTTATGCGAGAAAACACACGCAGGAGTCACTGAACTCACTCATCGAAACACTTACCGAACACCAACCCATTAAGCTGTCACTCGAGTTTTGATATCGAGATTTCCCCTATAATGGTAGTAAAATATAAGAGCCAGTAGAAATCAACCAAAACAAACATTTCGAAAACTTTAGACGGATAGATACTAAATAGATAAAGTATCTATCCGTCCGAGAACCGAGAACCGAGAACTGAGAACCGAGAACCGAGAATCGAGAACCGAGAACCGAGAACCGAGAACCGAGAACCGAGAACCGAGAACCGAGAACCGAGAACCGAGAACCGAGAACCGAGAACCGAGAACCGAGAACCGAGAACCGAGAACCGAGAACCGAGAACCGAGAACCGAGAACCGAGAACCGAGAACCGAGAACCGAGAACCGAGAGCCGAGAGCCGAGAACCGAGAACCGAGAACCGAGAACCGAGAACCGAGAACCGAGAACCGAGAACCGAGAACCGAGAACCGAGAACCGAGAACCGAGAACCGAGAACCAAGAACTGAGAACCTAGAGCCGAGAACCGGGTCTTGTGGGTCTATGGTGATTATTTCACTGCGTTACAAACTATACAGCAAACTTAATATACCCTGGATCGGGTATAAAAACCGAGAACGGATAGCCGAGAACCGATAACCGAGAACCGAGAACTGAGAACCGAAAACCAAGAACCGAGAAACAAAAGACAAGTAACCGAGAACGAGAACAGAGAACCGAGAAGCAAGAACCGGGAACCGATAACCATGAACCGAGAACCCAGATTTGAGAACCAAAAACCGAGAACAGAGAACCGTGAACTGAGAACCGTGAACCCGAGAACTGAGAACCGAAAAGCGAAAACCGAGAACTTATAATACGAAAAGCACAGAATAGCTCCGGGCGTCCCTCTGACAAAGCGCTGCTTGACTTTATAATATTGGCTATAAGAGCTATGTCAATTTGCTTTCAGTTTTTTATGTGAAAAGGTCATCTTGCCCCTGCGTGTGCCCGCTGCTCCCTTCCGTTCCACTTTTTCTATCCGCAGTGGATTCAGAGATGAGCATTTGTGTTCGTCCACTCTAGATCAGCCATTACAGTCGTTGGTTTTTAGCTCTTTTGGATAGGGTGCCTGTCAGTCCTTCTACCTCTTACGAATGCTTAAATTTAACAAAAAATTCGTGTGTATAAAGCTTCCTTATCCTCTTTTGACAGAAGTTCTGCTTAGCTTAAGAAAATAAGGCACAAACTCAAATGGCCAAGCACAAAAGTTGGGACTCCTTTCATATAGTGAAACATCACCACCCAATTGTCGAAAACAATATCGCCCCAATTTGGTTACTCCCTCAATATTTTGAAATTTAATGGAAGTTAAGGATTTGTGGTTTGCACAAAAGTTAAATCGGGTTAACCGTATAGCTCAAACGGTTTGAGCAGTAACCAAATTAAAGGAAGCAGGATCATACCTTGCCAGTGAACCAAAAATGTTTCGGCTTATCTTTCAACATTTTGTCCGCTAGTATTCAACTCTACGATTAATATTGTACCGAGCATTCATTTTAAGAAGTCAGAAACCATTCTTTGGCGCCGCGACGGGGCCAGATCAGATAAAATTTTTGTTGGGCTTCATGCGGGCGTCCACTTGTCATGATTATTTCTTGTTTTTATGTTTAGGTTTACATGCAAATTGGTTGATCTTAACAGCACTTTTTTATGTCGCACGCAAAATGCACGTTATCTTCTACTCGTAATGTCAATTTGACATTTCCTAATAGAAGATGTTAACTGTCATGTGCTAGGCGAAATTTTTTTGGTACCTACATGTATTTAAGACGCACGTACATATCCCTAAAATGAATTGAAACTCTATAGGAACTTGCAAAATCAATTTAATTAAAATGTGCATAGAGACTATATAATGGCAGGATGGCTGCGCATAAATACACACTGAATTACGAAAACAGATTTCTGCACCGATGGCAATTATCTGCGGGTTAAGTCTACGATGCTGTGAGTAAAATTCAAAACAAGCCAAATCCAACACCAGTGTGTAGGTAACCTTTCGATCCGATGCATCCTTATTCAAGGCAAGGAAACATATATATTCAATACTCATACTCTAAGGCTTAAAGCTTGTACACAGAATCTATACAGAGTCTCCTCTGCAAATATATTCATGTGGTGAATTGGTTTTCTTGCCACAAGCAAAATGCAAAGCATGAGATTCCTGATTAGCTTGCAAGAGTCTATGGCATATGGAAGTCTCCTTATAAACTCAGCGCCAAGAAGCTGCCAGACTGACGTTGCTACACATACCTACAGTATCATATCTTGAATCTAACTATTCAATTAGGTTTCACTAATTGACTTTGTCTGGGCTGAATCCTTCCCTGTTTCATAAAATAATGTCTACCAGGATACAAGGGTGTGCCTTCAATTTGCAGGCTTATAGTGTTAATGTGTACCGTTGTTTACACACGCCTACCATCTCGTGTGTGTTTGCTTAGATAAGTGCACAACTTGTTAGGGGGATAAATTGTCAGCACTCTTGCTCCCTTTTCATGTTGTTTATGCAAATTTTAGAACTTTCGACAAAAGTTCGCTTATACAGGTTGCCTTGAGGCCTAAGAATGGGTGATTTTAATGAAATAACAGCTGCTGCTGGCAGAAAGGATATTTTGTCCTTTCTCAAATTAACACTCATGCCCTATTGATATCTTCATCATATTATAGTCTTGACTTTGCTGTGGCGAAACCTTGGTATGTTTGCCTAATTGTGTGGCGCCACACGTTGACTTTGAAAGAGAAATGTCAATCTTCCCCAGGGTGGTGACATGACCTTAGAATTGATACTGCCTGAGTGAATGTAAAAAAAGGCAGGTAATTCAATTTTAATTTGGCATGTTAAGTAGTCCACAAGAAATAGCTAAGTCCTTCAACTATTCTAGCAAAGAATTTTGGAGGTTTCAAACCCTGTTACTTATCTCGTAATAATTAAAGTCAAACTGGAAAAGAGTCCTTAATTTAATATTTCTCTCTCTTTGGTGAGGTCAACTTTCAAGAACTACCACAAATTAACTTGGTTCATTTAATGCGAAACACTAATGGCTCCTTGATTTAATTGGCCAAAAACTACAATAGATAAAAAGTAGGAGCTTGACTTTGCTCCCCTAATTTTAAACAACAAAGCATAAAGGACTTTCTTTAAGGCATTTCAAAGCAAGAACTGCCTTACCGCAGGTAAGATTCTCGGAAATTTTTAATTAACTGGAGCTTATGGGGGCACGATGTCCCTTCTTAAACTTTCACAGGGCAGAATTCGGAAAAATAAATAAAAGTATTTTAAGTATCGAGAATCGCGCGCTTAAGGAAGTAGAGAGATATGGTACAACAGGAATGAGGTTCGAAAATTCCACCAAAAGATTAAAGTGTCATACCAAGGGTTAAAATTTGAACAGAAGCATGTAAGGACGATGGAGGACGATGGTTGCTGAGGATTTGAAAAAACCATTTCTGCCGTTTGCATAGCAGCGAAGACAAATCGAGTCCTGCTGTCAAGCCGAATAAACTGGTGAGTAAGAACACCCAGCAAGCTTTCGTGAGTATCGGGACAGAAGCGGCATATATGGGCTTAGCAGCCAATGAAGGCAGAACCAAGTAAGTACATGCTGTCATCAAAAAGAGCCACATAATATCAGCCGGCGGCGGCGCCTTGAAGAAATTATCACCACAGGCATAGACGCACCTTTAACTTTGAGGTAGTTATGGACTTTGTCTACTTGGGTTTTGCTATAAATTCAGACAACGACACCATCAGCAGCGCTAAAATAAAAAACGAAGGTAAGCTCTTGCCAATCGCTGCTTCTTTGTGCCAAGAAGGCGATTGAGTAGCAAAGCCCTCTCTCGAGCAACAAAAGTGTCCATTTGTAAGACCCCTATTATCCCAGTCCTGCTCTACGGCGCGGAACCATGGAGCCATCAAAGGCGGATGAAAACGATCTCGAGATGAAAATCCTTCGCGCGATTTAGGGTTCCATCTGCTGAGAGTGGTGGATGAGATATAACCTCGGACTGTACGGACTTCCCAGCAACATGGACCCAACCAGAAGACTGAAATACAAAGGCTGCGAAAGCCTGCCGACCTTACGTGGATTGCATTTCTATTAAACATTTTTGTTTAAGCCAATTTTGAGATACGGGTATTGCTAGGTTAAATATTTATTCCGGGTTTCGAAAGCATTATTTTGTGTGCAAGGAATTTAGACAATTTATTATCTTAAATTCTTGCACTCAATTAATTTATCTTACGCCAAGCTCATACTCGTTTAATACTGACCAGTAATGATGGTCCGTTTAAATAAAAATATAAATTTTTATAATTAATTCAGTCCATCACTCATATTAATAACTCAATTCTGTAGAGCACTCAGACAGACAGAACTCATAACAAAGAGTACCCTTGCATTGTTATACTCCATTAAAGCACATAATCAATAGCCCCACGAGTAGGGTCAAGCATTTGTTAAGTACGAAAATGGACGTTATTAAACCGTATTGTCCTATGAAATCGAGTCAACCATCATTGTTTATGAGAGTGGTTAATTTCCAAGTACTGTTTCGATACGAAGTGTATTCGACATTGTCAGATCTCTTAATTGCAATGTCAATAAATTTCTGTGAGTGTCCTTACAGAAATTTATTTTTCATTTACGTTGTTGACTGAGTTAAAGGGCTTAAGGCTAATTTGAGTATAAGAGCTCAGTTCGGGTAGGTACAGGAAAGCAAAATTAAATTGTTGGCCCAATTTAATACAAGTAAAACTTATTATGCTAATAGACCTCTTCTTTGAAAAAGGACATCGTTTGTTGGTGGTTAGTCAACGATTTCTAGAAATTTAAATGAATGTTTCGAGGTTCCAAATCACTTGCTTTCAAAAATCAAAACTAGCTAGGTGAAGACGAAAAGAGCTAATGACTGCAACTGTGTACCTACTCTCAAAAAAAGCACACAATTGGTATCCTGTATCCTATTCAGTTTCAAACTTTGCACCTGTATTTTTTTTTTTTATTTCCCCATTCGACACAAGTGCTTAATTCAACACCTACACAAGAATATTAACCAGCATTCACGTGGTGCACCACCTTGAACACCTCCAATCGACTTCTTAGTATTGCAAAAGTTTTTTTCTCACAATCAGAGTAAATCAACAAAAGGAACTATATTGCTGCTAGGATTTCAAGTCCCAATCCCAAAGTGGCATAAAGAAATGTTACCTTCGCAAAGAGTATCGTTTCCAAAATAAAACTAAATTTTTGCCACTGCTTTTGGCCAAAAAATTTGTCATGTGAAAGTAGCGTTTAACATTCGGTTGAACTCTAAGAAAGTTGAGTTTGCACAGAGGTGTATACCCCGAACACCTTAGGAAAACGTGTGCAAAAGTTTCGAACTAAAGTTTGCTGTAAAAGGTTTTGTGTGTCGGTATTATTAACCCTGCTGCTGGTTAAAATGAAAAAGAACACAGGTATACACAAACAAACAATAAGGACCTATTACTATACAGCAAGCATCAAAATGTATTTTCAGTTTTGTAATAAGGATAAAGTGCAACCAAAAAGTTGTATACACGCTACAAGTTTGTTTAATTAAGAAAGTACCAGCTCATGGTGGGTAGGTTAGAACAATACGCCAGGCTATTTGTACGACTTCAGTCGTCTATTTGTGAGCAATTTTTAATTTGTTATTAGAAACTAGGAGTCACGATATCATATCATACTCGTATAATTTACATTTATTGGTGAAAATAAAATTCAACTACCTAAATAGGTACAAGTCAATATAAAAATGTTTAAAAAATTGAACTCGGTGTAGCTTACCTCTACAAAATTGCATATTTGCACCAAGTTGGTGGGTGTACAAAAGTTGCTTGCATGTAAAAACAAATCACTTCCAAATCAAAACCATTGCTCACTCCATCTGTTGTGTTTTGCTTACAATGAAAATGCATTTTACCGCCACCTGTTAATTAATTTCCTTCTGCTTTGAAAAGCTAGTCTTGCATCTAGTATTTAGGCAATGCATCAACCCTAGTTAAAAAAGCCCGTCATCTGGAAAGCTTTCCTAGAACAGGGATGTTAAAAGCTAAAAGATTTTTTAAAAAATCTTAAAATAACGTATATAGATTATGGGACCAACAAGTATGAATGAAATACATGTGTCCGTAAAATTTGGTGGAAGGTGTAATTATTGCTGGATATATTTTACATTTTATTGGATACTTTTTTTGTGGTTTGTAGTCTACTGTTCTTCTATTCGCCACCCTATTTTTGCTACTCCAAAAATAGGGTGGCGAAAAACTTTTCCTTATTTTATTTTGTTGTTCTTGAAAAGACTGTTATTAGTTCATAATTTTTATACCCTATTCCACAGGAGTGGAGTGCCAAAGATTAAGACCGAATTCTGATTTGATTGGGCCATGTCCGTCCATCCGTCCGTATGTCACTAATTTTTATACCATACATTTCAGCTAGAAAACTGAAGTTTTGTATTTAAGCTGGCGATCTCGTCATCTCCTGTGATTGTCTTTTCTTCCCATGCCTTTTAAACCTTGGTGAGGTTAGAGATGTGATACTTTTTTCTGTAGCCTTCCACCCTACAACTACCACCAGTGTACCATGTTTCGTTGCAGTTCCGAACGTTCTGCGGCAGCCAATTATGCCACGTATGCCCGCTTTACACGTTTTTATATATTATTATCGCTACAGCTGAGTTTAGATTTCTAGTATAATTGATTGTAAGACATGAGGAATAAAAAAAGAGTCGGCAGAACGCGTCTAGTGGGCGTGACACCGATTTAAAAAGTAATCAGTCTTTGTTCACTATCTTTGCTCTAAATCGATTTTTTTTTTTCTTAATCTGTTATGTACAAATAACTCGGCTCTACATTTTGTTCATACAAAATATTGTGCTACGCCCACAAATTAAGGCAGAATTTAAGAAAAACCTCTATTTTTTCAGAAAAGCATGGATTTCGACTGCTTTTTAGCCTATTGTAATGTCAACTCAATTTCAGTTTTATAATTTCACAATGAAATACTTTATTTATCAAAGAATACTTATTTGAATTCAAATCGTATTTAAATCAACTTCGCTATTTAGGATTCAACACTTTATTTCAATTCAATCACTTTTTACTCTATTATCGATTTTCACAAGTCGACGTTTGAAATATAACTGTCCCGTACGAGCCTTTCACCCTTGTATTTATACAAGTAGAGGAGGAGAGAGGAACACCGGCTTCACCGAAGGAAAAAGAGAGAGCACGAGAAGCGTGCAGTTGAAGAGATAGAGAGATGTTACAACAGAAATGAGGTTAGAAAGTTTTACCAAAGGACCAAAAGTTGCTGCCAAGGGTATAAACTTCGAACTGAAGCCTGTAAGGACCATCAAGGGAACATCGTTGTAGAATCGCAGTCGGTGCTGAGGATTTGGAAAGACCACTTCTGCAGACTGTATAACGGCGAGGACGAACCAAATACCGCTGTCAGGCAGAACGAACCATTTAACCCGGGCGAAGACGTTACCGACGAAGCATACGAACGATACTGCCCACCCGACCTGGGGGAGGTGAAAGTAGCTGTGTCTAAGCTCAAGTGCAACAAAGCAGCCGGAGCAGACGGCCTAGCTGTCGAACTTTTTAAATCCGCTGGCGATAAGCTGGTTAGGAGCATGCATCAGCTCATCTGCAAGATATGGTCGGAAGAAAGCATGCCCGACGAATGGAGCATTGTTTGCCCGTTCCTAAAGAAAGGAGACCCTGTTAGTTGTGCCAACTACAGAGGCATCAGTCTTCTTAACATCGCATACAAGATCTTTTCTGCTGTACTGTGTGAACGCCTGAAGCCGTTCGTCAACAATCTGATAGGCACATATCAGTGTGGCTTTAGGCCAGGAAAGTCCACAAGTCCACCAGTGTGGTCAAATATTCACACAGCGGCAGATCTTGGAGAAAACCCAGGAATTCCAAATCGATACACACCACCTCTTCATCGATTTCAAGACCGCGTATGACAGCTTGTAGAGAGACGAGGTATAAAGCGCAATGTCTAGTTTTGGCATTCCTGCCAAACTCGTCAAGGTCGGCAAAGACCTCATTGACCCCTTTGATGTCAAAAAAGGATTTAGACAAGGCGACGCGCTGTCATGCGACTTCTTTAACATCATACTTGAGAGAATTGTGCAGAACTCTCGCACCAACACCAGAGGTACAATCTTTAAAAAGTCCGTTCAACTACTCGCATACGCAGACGACATTGACATAATCGGTAAAACAAAGCGTGATGTCAGTGAAGCCTTCCTGAGTATTGGGACGAAAGCGGCTAATATGGGCACAGCAGTCAACGAGGACAAAACCAAGTATATGCTGTCATCAAGAAAAGACACGCGACACTGACGTCTTGGACAAAACATCACCATCGACAGCTATAACTTTGAGGTAGTAAGGGACTTTGTCTACCTGTGTTCCGCTGTCAATTTAGACAATGACACCAGCGCTGAAATCAAACGAAGGATAACTCTTGCCAATCGCTGTTTCTTTGGGCTAAGAAGGCAATTGAGTAGCAAAGCCCTCTCTCTAGCAACTAAAGTGTCCATGTATAAGACCCTCATCATCCCAGCCCTGCTTTACGGTGCAGAAGCATGGACCCTGTCAAAGGCGGATGAAAACACTTTAGGCTGCTTCGAGAGAAAAATTTTTCGGACGATTTACGGTCCCGTCTGCATAGACGGAGAGTGGAGGAGGAGATATAACATCGAACTGTACGGGCTGTACAGCGATACCGACCTAGCCAGAAGAGTCAAAACACAACGTCTACGATGGCTGGGTCATCTAGAGCGGATGGACACCAAAGCCCCGGCCCGGAAAATTTTCGAATCCACACCGCAGGGATCGCGCGGTAGAGGACCTCAGCTAACTTGGCGTGCGAAACTGGAGACGGCTAGCTAGAGACAGAGGTGGCTAGCCAAGGTTTTTGGCTGACCCCCGGTCCATCCCGGACTGTAGCGCCACCTGAAGTAAGTAAGTAAGAGCACCTTTTAAAATGTTCCATACTTCGCCTTTGGTATCTTACATTGGTACTCTTCCGCGGGATTCCAAGGAAAGGAAATTTTCGCTATCGAAATTTCATCATCCATCATCATTTTCGGTTATCCTTAGAAGGGTCGCGACTGAAATAACAGTTGGGTTTGTTCGTAAAGTGAATCGATGGGTGCATTCAACGATTCCCGAAAGTCGTTTTTTTTTGTCGCCATATAACGGTATCTAAGGGAACAATGAGATAAAATTAAGCACATAAGATCCTACACCGGACTCTATTCTCTATTTTGCTTATGGGTACGAAGTTTTTGGCCACGCCAGTCTTTGGGGTTCGATTTTGCAAAATTATTGAATTCGAGCCAAAAAACTATTTAACTACTTAACATCCTATTAAACTGAAAATAAACAAGTGAGTAAGTGCAAGAGTTTGTTTGTGACAAACTTCTATATACCCGACCCTATATGTATACCATGTAACACCAAATCTTTAAGTTTCTTGGCCCGAATCAACATTTTCTTGGTATGGGCCACGCCCCCAAAAATGGGCATGGGCTTCAAATTAAAATCAATTAATTGTAATTTGGTAAGAATTATGAGAAAATACGGTAAAAGCGAAAATTATTTAAGAAAAAAACAGTTTTTTCCTAAAAACGCCCCTTAAAGGTGGGGGGAGCTCAAAACTTTGTATAAAGCAAACTTAGCAAATAGTTATATGTTTAATAATTGTCATACAATTTTTTTATCGATTTAGAGTCAACTTTCCGAGAAATCGGGCTTTTAAAGGTCTAACATGTTAAAAGTGGGCATGGTCGATAATGTGGGCGGTCTAATTTTTGCCTTGTTAAAGTTCTTGGGCCAATATTGCTAGGTACCAAAATTTAAGTTCGTGTGCCTTGTCTAACTTGACCAAAAGGCATTTTGAAAGAAAATGTTAAATAGAGGTTGTCGCACATTGAAGCCTGTAGAGGGCGCGGCAAATACTTCAAATACTTCAAAATACTTTAAAGCGATATACTTCACTCAAAATGTTTGCAAGAGCAGGTAAATGAATGATACTATTTCAGTCATTGACTCACTATAATATGCACTGGAAGTTATTGAATGGGAACCAGTACCCAACTTTATTTTGGTTCTATGGAAACTCGCGTTTGTCGCGCTGCTTGATACCCATTGCGAGAGTAGAACACATCTTTCGAAAAGCAAAGTCAATGGGGAAACTTCTGCAACTTACTACTGGTACCAATTGATATGAGCAGGGACACCTAACTAGCACGGTATATTTTATGCCAATGTGTCAATGGTTTCAGTCATTGACGTAATTGTATACGGACTGCTTGTATCCAAGTTCAACTTGCACGTAGAAACGCGCGCTTTTTGATATACCCGTGGCCAAATTTGGAATCACTTGGAAAGAGAGAGTCAATGGAGAATGCTTCTGCAACTCACTACTGGTATCAATAGCCCAGATTTGGGGCCATTTTTCTCTTAGGTTTTGCGCGGAGACACCTAACTAGTAGTCCTTAATATGCTCCCATTATGTCCCAAGGATATGCTATAAATGTGGAATGAAAGTATAAAAAAGATTCTCTGATTTTATAAGACGCAAACCCCGGTTACTTTTTCGGGCAGAACGAAATCGTTGTGAAATGTTGTGTATGAAATAAGAATTATTATGGGTGTCCCAAATTTATGGCAGTAGGATGTGTTTTTCAAATTCGCCGAAGATAAAGCCCACTTTTATAGCAAGTGCTTAATTTTCTGTTAGCTTTGTATTATAATTATAATAGGTGTTTTACTATGTATCTATAAAAAACCGTGAGGCACAATGTCATAAGCTTAGTCCTCCGTAAGCTTTTGCAAAGCTGCCAATTTGAAATGCCTTACCAACGCTTTACGGATTTCTCGGAAGATTCATTCTTAATCGAAAAAAAAAAACTATGACAAATATTAAAGAAATTTTTCTTTTCCAAGTTTGTCACATACAAAGCATCAAGATTCACCCAGTTTAAGGAGGAACTCGATACTTTTAGAAAAAAAAGTGGGTAAGTGCAAGTGTTCGTCCATAACTAACTTCGCTAATACCCGACCCTATTTACGCAGAAACACCAAATATTAAAGTTTTTTAGACTGAATTCATTCATTGAAAGTCAATTGTGTGGTCAAAAAAAAAGTCAAAAGAAAATCTTTTAAACTTATTTGGTTAGAAACGTGGAAAAATATAACTGTAAATGTAACGAAAATTTATGCTAAGCCAAAAAAAACTATTTTTTTTTTTAAACTTACTCAAAATTTCTTGGTGGTCAAAGGATAGACATGTGCACTCAAGAGGATACAAGCATCCACAGGTTTTCTAAGCCAACCTCTGTCTACCAAATCCTACTCTCACCTCCTCGTGGTGAACACCGGATGCCTAGTACCTCAACTGGAGAATGAGTTCCAACCCCTTTAGAAGGTTGTGGGGGTAGCAGACGCGAGAGGGGGAGTAGAGTGTTCCCACTGAGGCACTTCTCCGTGCATCCGGAAGGCAGTGGAGGAGTTCCCCAGATGGAATCAACGGTGGCGTCCACATTTCCAGTCAGGCCGAACTACTTTGTGAACACCTCATATGGGCTACTATGACGTATTCGGAGCTCAGGCCTATAAGGAGCGGTCTATCGGGCTCTCCGTCCTGAGAGCTAAGCTATGGATAATACCTTCATCATCCAAGTCCTGATTTATGGTGCAGAAGCATGAACCCTGCCAAAGGCTTTGAAACACAGGGTGGTAAATTAAGTTTTAGCAAAATAATGTTTATTTTCTAGTTTAAAAACTTGCCAAACATCGATTTGATTGTAAAAACGGAGGCACAGCTTCACTGGGCATACTAGCTATTTATGTTAGATTAAGGTATTATAAATGGATAAGGATTAACACAAATTTATAATTTTTCTAGCGCATTTATTTTACTTATCCACTGAAACCTTCTCCAATGAAATCTGTCAAGATGAATTTCCCTTAAATTTTAGAGGGTTTTTCTGTTTGTATTCTAAATTCTTTAAATTTATTTTTCAATATGAAACGATAATGGAGGTTAAGAGCCTCCATCGTCTCATAGGGTGATATTTAAGGTAGGTATATCTGGATATAATTAAATCAATAAGTTTCTGAACTTATCTCGTAACCGGATAATTGACTCATTGCGTAGAAAAGACTAAAAACTGAAGAAAAAACAAATGGGCGAACAGAAATTTTAAGGATTAATTGTCTGATGACAGCTGGTCTGTTTCCGGTTGTCTTTCAACAAAAAAATACTAATGGCGAAAAAACCCCATCATAAAACAACTCTATCTATTTCGCGTAAATGTCAATCAATCTCCAAACAAACATCATTATGTGGCATGGAGCTTAGTGTTGGCAAGTTCTCTCACGTATAGTTAATGGAAAAAGTTTTGAATGAAAATTATAGCAATCTGTCATTTGTCCTTGAACAAACCCGTTGGTGTTACTTTCACAATCCATCGTGTCGTCAGTTGTCTGCTGCCCATTAGCTAATAGAAGGAGTAAGGACACCATCACATCACATCATTATAATCCGTGTCATAATTTTGATGGCATTAGTTTGACGATTTTGACAGTTTTAATTAGAAAACAAGTTTACGATCTTCTTTTGTGTATTATTAAAATTTGCAAGAAATCTTTTTTCGACCGAGAGTTTTTTTTTATTGAAATGGCATCTTATAGTGCTGGGGTGCCGTGGTGTAGTAATTAGTGTGTGTGCCTACTACGCCGGAGGTCTGGGTTCAACGCCCTACCATCGTCATCTGAAAAAAAAGTCTCGTTCTTTTTCACGGCCCCCACCTCCGCGAGGGCCTGACAAACCCTCCGATAGTAACAATTGTCTTGAAAAACTTCTCAAAGTGTCGTTCGGATTCGGCAAAAAATTGTAGGTCCCTTTGTATGTGAAGAAATTAACACACACAGCATACATTGTCGAGAAGTTGGCTCTGCTTCACCTCGAGCTGTTGCGCCACTCTATCTATCTATCTATATATCTATCTTACTAGTAAAGAAGCCTGTCGTACGACAGGAACAACGCAGCACACATCGATTAAAATAAAAAATAAAAAATTGCCCTGGGTCCAACCCAACCCCACGCGAGCCAACAACTCTTGCGGTGAGCTACCTAGTCACATAATTTTGACCTGCAAATAGCGCTTTGAATACCTATGCGTATAGCACTTTATTGTAGGGGAACTTTATAGTTTTTACTTTTAACTTTTTACTTTTCATTTTTACCTGTTTAATTTTTACTTTTAACTTAAAATTATATGCTTCACCTCTATGACAAAGGCCCCATTATCGGTATTATAAAGTAGAAGAATATAATTTTTTGGTACTACATACCAGAGCTCCTAACCTAGTGAACCCAAACAATTCTGGAGGTAGTGGGCACAATCTGCAGGGATCCTTTATAGAGGTGAAGCTTATCATTTTTCGGTACTACCAGACCATGAACTCCAATGAACAGAAGTGATACTGTAATGAGCCCAAAGAATTCTGGAGGACGTGGGAAGGAGCTGAAGAGATCCTTTATAAAGGGGGAGCATATAACTTTTCGGTTCTACCAGGCCAGGAACTTCAATGAACCCAAGTTATACTGTAATGACCCCAAAGAATTCTGGAGGAAGTGGGCAGGAGCTGAAGAGATCCTTTATAAATGGGAAGCACATCGTTTTTCGGTACTACCAGACCATGAACCCCAATGAACGCAAGTGATACTGTAATGAGCCCAAAGAATTCTGGAGGAAGTGGGCAGGAGCTGAAGAGATTCTTTATAAAGGGGAAGCATATAATTTTTCGGTTCTAGCAGGTAAGGAACACTAATGAACCCAAGGAATACTGCAATGAACCCAAGGAATACTCCAATGAGCCCAAGGTATTCTGGAAGAATGGGGCAGGAGCTGAGGGAGTTCTTTAAAGGTGAAGCATTCCTTTTTCGGTGCTTACATTTTAGAAGCTCTAATGAACCCAAGGAAATAAAAACATTTCAGAATTTATTAAAAAAAAATTTGCCTTTTCCCCCCAACGCAATTTGAGCTCCGAACCAACGAAACCCGAGCCGAACACTACCAGTGAGCTACCGAGCCACACGGCTTGGACTTGTCATTTGGCGACTGTACTTACGTGACATACTTACGTCGATACTTACATCGATTCTATTTGAGAGGTATGACTAAATCTAATGCCTCTTATTTAGGTGGAAATGGGTATTAGCCTTAGAAGCGGACTATTAGTAAAACCCCAAACTGTAGCGTAACCCTATAGAAGTAAGTACCTAATATATTTACTCTAAAAGCTGTCAGCAACAAAAGCTAATTGTACATCTGCCCTTAATTCAAAATTGCTAGAAATAGTCTCCATACATTTTATAACTTACTTACTTAAGGTGGCGCTACAGTCCGGGGTGGACCTGGGCCTCAGCCAACAAGCTTCGCCAGCCAGCTCTGTCTCTAGCTAGCCGTCTCCAGTTTCGCACGCGAAGTTGGCTGAGGTCCCCTTCCACTTGCGTGCGCCACCTGAGTCTCGGTGCTCCTCTACCGCGTCGTCCCTGCCTGCGGTGTGGATTCGAAGATTTTCCGGTCCGGGGCGTTGGTGTCCATCCGCTCTAGATGACCCAGCAATCGTAGACGTTGTGTTTTGACTCTTTTGGCTAGGTCGGTATCGCTGTACAGCCCCTACAGTTCGATGTTATATCTCCTCCTCCACTCTCCGTCTATGCAGACGGGACCGTAAATCGTCCGAAGAATTTTCCTCTCGAAGCAGCGTAAAGTGTTTCCATCCGCCTTTGACAGGGTCCATGCTTCTGCACCGTAAAGCAGGGCTGGGATGATGAGGGTCTTATACATGGATACTTTAGTTGCTCGAGAGAGGGCTTTGCTTCTCAATTGCCTTCTTAGCCCAAAGAAACAGCGATTGGCAAGAGTTATCCTTCGTTTGATTGCAGCGCTGGTGTCATTGTCTGAATTGATAGCAGAACCCAGGTAGACAAAGTCCCTAACTACCTCAAAGTTATAGCTGACGATGATGATGTTTTGTCCAAGACGTCGGTGTTGGGTGTCTTTTATAAGTTCATACATGTTATAAGCTCTCTAAAAACTCATAAAATGTTGAAAAATTCTTCTCGAAAAATTTAATTGTTTTTTTTTTTTTGCACCAAAATTCGTAACATGCCTGCAATTTTTAATGTATTTTGAATATAAATAACAAAAAGTCATTAAAATGTTTCTTCTTATAAATAGAAAAATGTCAGAAGCGATTGACAGCTGGCTTAAAAATGGTTATTTAGTACACCCTAAAATAAATTCTTATCTCTAGGATTATGTTAATTTTCATTTAAATTCTATTATTTGAGCCAATGCTAGACTATTGGATATTTCTATTCATGTTTTCACTCAATTTAATTAAATTCAGGGTGAATTCAAGACAAGAAATATAAATGTATACCTCTTATTTATTTATATAGTTCTCAAGGAAATAATAAATTGTGCTCCATAAAAATTCGATTTTGGTTTTTGAATGTCATGACTCCCAAGCAAAAATCTTCAATGCAATAAAAAAGTGAACCCTTACAATTTTTACCACCTCCTTCAAAAAATAAATGTACAACAATTCGTTCAGGTATAAATTTTATGCTTATACGACTTTTTTAACATATCTACATACAGTTAAACCTTCGATTTTAAAACGTAACTTGCAATAAATCAAATGCTGGAGACAAACACGATCTGTAATTCGTGTTTTTTTTTCTCGAAGGGAGGTTTTCAAAATCCAGTTACCACGACATTGGTCTCATATATCCTTAAGCTGTCTGACGCTGGTTTTATATTGAATGTGTTAAAGAAAAAATTCAAAGTGGATTTCGTTCGGGTGGTGGACATAAATTTAATTTTTACAGTCGGGGATTTCACTATGGTCTGTGTTGACACTTGGTAAGCCATATAGGTTTGTTGTGCCTGTTTTTCCAAACGATTTTTACATTCGCAATTCAATAAGGACGACGACACACGCATTATAAATTATTTTGTACTTTTGTTTCATACAAAATATTCGTTTAATTAAAATTAATTTTATTTTATGACAATTATGACAATTGATATTGTTTAGGTGAAATTCATTTAATCAAATTATCTCATTGTCATTCAAATGTCAACTATCTGGGCTTATTAATCTATATAGACCCATTAATAGATTTCTATTAGATTCAATTCTCTAAATGGACATAATAAATAGGAATATCGGAAATGACAATTAATTCAATGTCAATAGATGAAGTTTTAGGTTAAAGGTAATAAGGTTTGGTTACAAATAAATTAAAAAAACTTCACCGTTTTCTACTTTAAGTTCTAAAGGGAATTAAATGGAACGTACCTACTATCGTGTGCAAGGTCGTAACCAGGGGGAGGGGGGGATCACAGGGGTTTGATCTGCAGCCTGAAATTTTTTAGAAGTGAGTTTTTTAAAGAGAACAGAGCAATAATGTCGGTTACACGATATTGTTTCCAGAACTTTGGCAGTGATTACTTTTTATGTATGCACAGTATGTGTGTTATATTTCAAACCGCCTGCAGAAACGACTTATGTGAATTCATGCCAAAAAACAAATGAAATTATATAAAAGTTCATTACAGATGAACGCGTGCACAAAATCACTTGTTTTTAGTTGGAGCGAGTCAAAGGTTGGGCATAGTCAATGCTATGCCAACATTTTTTCTATCGCCCTAAAGACAATTAGAAAATTATGCTGCATACGAAAGATCAGTGTGCGATTGTCATATAACTTTTATGTGATTATAATATAAAGACTGTACAGTCTTTAAAAAAATAGAGGCGTTCGTAAACATAAATCTTTGGTGGGCCTGTCTGTTTGGCGGAATTAGTTAAAAATAAATAGGGTGGCGCAACAGCTCGAGGTGAACCAGGGCCAACTTCTCAACAATGTATGCTGGTGTGTTAATTTCTTTTACATACAAAGGGACCTACAATTTTTTGCCGAATCCGAACGGCACTTTGAGAAGTTTTTCAAGACAAATGATACTCTCGGAGGGCTTGTCAGACCCTCGCGGAGGTGGGGACCGTGAAAAAGAACAAGTCTTTTTCTTCCAGGTGACGATGGCAGGATTCGAACCCAGGCCTCCGGTAAGCACACACACTAGCCACTACGCCACGCCACCCCACGGCGGAATTAGTCGATTTCCGAAATTAACCTTATAAAATGGAAGCGACGGTCAAATTTCAGCTGTCTAGCTCAAAACTTACAATCTGGAGCTTGTTAACATCCGGATGGACACTGCAAATCAATTCTCCTGTCGGTCTAGTCATATGTTTTTAATGGCGTATTCTTTTCAACACTAAATCGTGAAACTGGTGTGGAATACATTAAAAAAAATTTTTTTTCTCATACAACTGAACGAAATCGTTCTCGTGTAAATGTTCTTTTGAACTCCGAATTAGTTCGGTGTCGACACCGAACTCGAAATTTCGCCACCGTCGTTTTTGACGGTGGAGAGTGGGTGTAGCTTTGATTGTGTATGTGAAGTGACGTTTCGCCTCAATTTTCATTCGTGATTATTTACAACAAGACTGAAATTGTATGAAATCGATAAAACTCAAATTTAGAGCTATCAAAATTCATTTTAAGTAAAAAGTACAAAAAACCGACGCCAACAAAATCACGTTACGAAAAGAAAAAAAAAACTAAACTATTTCTCTAGCTACGGCCTTGAGCGTGTGCTAGGAGCTGTTTCAACCTGTCTACAGCTTGTGGGTTGAGCTAAAGAGTCATATGCGATGGCTGGCTTGAAACCAAAATAGCTATTTTAATGGACAGCAACCAACGCCCCAGCCCGAAAAATCTGCAAATCCACCCCGCAGGAATGGGGGAAGCGCGATTAAAGTGCCAAGCGCAGTCATGAGGCTTTATTTCTTGTAGATTGTGTCGATGATCCTGAGATTTTATTGATCAAACATGTCCTAATCCAAAATTACAAAATAATAATGTAATGAATACTTCTTAATGCAGAAAAAAAACACCCCGAAATACCTTAATGGCACTCTATTTATGCACAGAGCACCCTGCACAGGAGTTTTGGAAACAACAGTGTTTTCATTTGCCGAAGTAACTTATAATTTGTCATGCTCATCAGAGCAGCATGCCACGGATGACCGCTAACCCATCCAGTGTTCGCTGAAGCTCCTCCTTGGACGATGCAAGAGTATCTAAGATGTCAGCGAAAATCTAATAGTTTATCCTGATGTCAGACAAAACCGCTAATTAACAACCAGTCCATATATATGCTATGGAAAAGAGAGGGGACAGAACATAGCCTCGGCGAAGTCCAACGAAGAGTGGCGTCTAATTTCATTCTATTAATGGATGCCCATTAAAAAGATGAGAGATTAGACGCAACTATTCTTTGCGCAGCTTCTGCAGTTTCGATGCAAAGACTTAATGGCTCTCAGAAGATAAACCTTTTCATTATCTTCAAAATACATGCAGATTGGTTTGGATATGCCCTGGTCGTGTTAAGAATGGCCATATGAGTAACAAGTGAGTAAGTGCAAGAGTTCGTTTGTAACGAACTTCTAAATGCCCGATCCTTTTTACCGTGTAAAACAAAATCTGAAAGTTTTTTAGCCGTCGTTTGTCAATTATTTGTACTGGCTACGCCCCCAAGAATGGGCTGCGCTGAAACTTAAAAACAGTTAATTCTCATTTCGTTAAAATCACGCGAAAAACCGTTCAAAGCGCATTTTTCTGTTTCTCTAAAAAACAGTTTTTCCCTAAAAACACCCCTTAAAAGTGGGCGGAGCTCAATGCTGTATGTAATTAACTTAGCAAACGGTAATATCTTCAATATGTGTTCTAAAATTTTTCTTCCTTTAGTATGAATTGTCCGAAAAAACTGGTTTTTAAATATCTAACATAATGTGGGCAGGTCGATGGCTTGTGCGGTCTTATTTACGTCTTATTAAAGGCATCTGGCCACTATTGTCCTGCACCAATATTTACGATCCTGCGCCTTGTCTGTCTTGACCAAAAGCATTTTGAAATAAAATGTAAAATAGAGGTTATCTCACATTGCAACGAATAGTAGGCGTAGCCATCAGTGGAGCTAACAAATTTTTATACTATGTCTGCGCAAGAGAAGAACCTAGTCGAGCCCAAGGCTTTAGCTTGATTTCGAAGACCTCGGACCTTGGTGATTATTTAACTGTACTTCAAGCAATATGCAGTAAAATTAATATTCCCATGGTTCGGGCCTCTGCCACGGTGAAAGTAGACTTTTTCGCCAAAATAAAGGCTCGACTATAGCTCTGAAGCGCATTTTCAACACCTTGGAAATTCAATTCCCGGAAAACTTAAGGGAGATCTACCCTTATAGTTCTCTATATCTATGTACCCTTTGGGCACTATAACTCCTCTTTCCCAATAGCTAGGTGCTTTCCCGTTACCCCAGGCCACCTAAATCACTGACATGTCTAACCAGATTCGTCAACTACAATAGTCTTACAAACTGTTATGCGTTGGCCACATTCCTTAATTGTGCGTCAAAGTCTTTTAATAAAAGTACAGTACAGAGTCTCTTGCAGACACATGATAGCCTAAAGTAACAGTTATAACTTAAACAAGCAAACATAAATCGTATACCCATATATACCCTATACCCATACCACCTTTTAACCGTTTTCAAGGCCGGGTAGTAAAACATTTAAAGAGACGAGCCATATAGCGAAATGTCTAGTTTCTGGATCCCTATCAAACTCGACGTTTGTGCAGAATGACCATGAATAACTCACACTGTTCCGCTATGATCGGTAAAGACCTCACCATTGGTGTTTAAAAAATAAGGATTTCTCCAAGGCGTCTGTATTTTTGGCCAAAACTCCGTAAAATTTTTTCGGTGCCGCATACCTGAATAACATTGACATAATTGAAAGAACACAGCGTATTGCCCGTGAAGCGTTCGGAAGTATCGGAACAAAAGCTTATGAACGGGCTAACGAACTGGCTTAGCAGTATATGCTGTCATCAAGAAAAGGCACCTAACACTGACATGTCTTGGACAAAACATAACCATAGACAGCTATAACTAGTATTATAGGAAGTTTTTAATTAGGAAATTTTTTTACCAGGGTCCCGCTATAAATTTACACAACGATCGCCGATACCAGCGCTAAGATCAAACGGAGTTTCTTTGGGCAAAGAAGTCTATCTATTGTGTAACATAAACCCTCTCTAGAGCAACATAGGTGTCGTTTTTTATGACCCTCATCATCCCAATGTTGGTTTCCAGTGCACAAGCATGTCAAAGGCGGATGAAAGTTTCCTTAAGGTTGCTTCCAAAGGAAAATTCTTCGGGTGATTTTTGGTCCCGTCTGCATAGACCTAGGTTGGACGAAGATAGATCACCGAACTGTACGGGCTGTGTCTTTTCCAACCTGGCCAGAAGATTCTGAATACAACGACTGCGATGGCTAGGTCACATAGAGCGAATGGGCACCAAGGCCAAGTCCGGCAAATCACCGAATCCGTACCGTAGGGGCTGCGCAGTTGTAGAGCACCGAGAGTCAGGTGGGACACGAAAGTGGAAGGTTCACTCGAAGTTCACGTGCGAAAGTGGAGAGGCCTAGCTAGAGACAAAGCTGGCTTGCGAAGCTTGTTTGGTGAGTCCAGGTCCACCGCTTGGTAAGTAAGTAAGACTTCATCTACTATATGTCACTTTTCTCCGTAGTCTCGTGAGAAGTGGTATTGTAATCTGGTGTGCCCTGTCTGGGGTTGAGCAACTCTGAAAATTGCTCACGCCATCTGACAAAAGACATCGCTCTCATTATAAAAAAAAGTGTTTCATCCTCGGATGTTACCCCCTTTAACGATAAAAAAAGGTCTTTTCTCTGGAGATGGCGAGCCAGATTTAAAAGTTCTTCGCGCACTCATTGTATAGAGCTGGGGAAGTTGAGTTCCTTCATTGAGTCCTTAAAATGAAGGCTCTCTTCTTCTCCCGATGGCTTCCTGATCTCCAAAGTGTTTTGTACCAAGCAGTTTTTTTTTTCTCATCCGCTATACCAAAACTGCTTCACTCAACAAATATTTTCTGCGTAGACAGTGACTGCCGGTGAAAACAGCTGCCATTGTCTTTCTCCACATTCAAAATGACAGCTTGAATTTGTTCTTCTCCGA
This sequence comes from Neoascia interrupta, assembly GCA_947623515.1. Taxonomy (NCBI): domain Eukaryota; kingdom Metazoa; phylum Arthropoda; class Insecta; order Diptera; family Syrphidae; genus Neoascia; species Neoascia interrupta. Next base: position 199,676,718 of record OX392462.1, read on the forward strand.
AAATTGCTCTGTATATAATTTTCTGAAATCAGAGTCAACACCTTCCCCACCGCATCCGGGTCACCAGTTTAGGTTTTTGCCGGGGTGGTGGAGGAATGCGGTAGCTGAACTGCAAATCGCACAAATTCCTACACATAAAAATAAAAGATCCTTTGCAGTCTTGAATGTTGAAGCTTAGAGTTACCGAGGGGCCAAGGAAAAATACTTGTCTAAAAAAGGAAAAGTCAAAAACTTGGCTGCAGACTTAAAAATAAGCGTGGGCTTCGAAACTGTGAGCTAAAGTTTGTCACCGATCCGAAATAGCGAATTATGACTATTTTTAGGCGGAATTGCCGCCACTGCTTAACGGGCTTGATCATGTGAGCGCAGGAAGAAAAATCAACTGCAGTTAAGAAAGTTAACTCCCTGCTCTGTTTGACATAACCGGCCCAGTTGTAAATATTCAAAAGGCAATATTCTGCCAGCGATTATTCCTGACTGTGGCATATCAATAAATAGTGTTGTTCCAACTATGAAGGCATATCCCTGCCTAAGTCAATGCAATGTCCGTTCGAGGTACAGATTGTGATTCCCACTAGGTACTTAGTTAGCACGTACCCATTGTTATAGCACTTACCGGATCAAATTTTTACATTCAACCCTCAGACTTCAAGGCTATCGTATAGGAGCTCCTCACAACGATAGTTGTTGGATCTCGTTTCCCGGGGAAGTTGATTCGGATATTTTGTGCTGCTCTAGATATTTCAAGATGCACGAATTGAAAAAACAGGTTCCTACAACTGCATATTTCCTTTTTTTCAGTTGCCCGAAATGACTAGAAATAACGGCCTATACCACCTTATATTACATTCCAAAAACTGCAACAAATGAAGTGATGGTCTTATGCCTGGATACTAATCAAAAGTTGGCTTACCACAAGGAAGCTAAAGTGTCATCAGCAGAATGGCTTACATAAAATATTTCAAATACGTACCATCATAATACAATATATTTGATGACCTTTCCAAGCAAATTAAAGTATCAGGATATGGAGCAGCCATTAAATTTAATCGATTATCCGTGGTCAAAAAACCCTCATGGGGAATATAATGTTTATATGCATTTAAAAACTCGTCCACTCACTTTTGTGTCCGGCGCATAATACAGTTCCATTAAAATTGCGATGCCTTCAAAGCCTGAACGAAAGCCTTTATAACTCTTTCAGCAAGGGGCTCTAGTTAGCATTTGGAGGCAAATAAACAACTTAATAAGCCTAAAAGCTTTTATGTAAGCAAAAAAGGTAATTCCAAAAAGGTATATGATGGTACGAGAGTAAGGTATGTACACATGTTGGAATTTATGACACGGCAATAAACCATCCTGCATTGGTTAAGGGGGCAAATCCGGGTATGGGTATACCCTGAAGCGATAAAGTAAAATCGATAAGCGGGATACAGGACGCAAAACAGTTCATATTTTAACGATTTTGATCATAACGCGTTTGTCTGGCTACAAATATCCGCGTCCAAGGAAGGGATTTATGTCAATAATAATGAGCGTGAAGTGGAAGCGCGTCTTACTTAATTGCAGATTTGAAGAAGTCTTAAGGCTAATTACCAAAGGTCTTAATTCTTATCGAAGTATTCTTTCTCAGGTAGAATGCCTTTTGTCTTAAAAGTATTGAGTAAAATACGTTCAAGGACATCTCTCCTGTGTCGACGCATTTTTGCTTTACTTCGCCAACGAGTCTTCTTAAGCCAACAAAATTTATTTACATGGGCTCTGCTCGGTTTGCCAATGGAATGCGATGTTCCTCTTGGACCTTTTGGCAAACAAATCGTGCGTTAAGATCAAGAAAAAAAATTCTATTTGTCCCTTTTTCAGTTTTCTTTCAATAAAAGATTTCTACGGAAAATGCTCAACAATCCATGAACAAGAAAGAAGAAGTACAAAGGATCAAGTACAAAGCCATCCGACATCAATATTCGTGGACATAACTGCGGCGTATTATTATTTATTTTGAATTTTATGAAATAGAAAAATTGGGGTCTAGAGAAAGCAAACCATGACCTATTCCATTCGACTCAAATAAAAAAAAAGAATTATTCCCCTTCATTGAATTTCGACTTACTTTTACCCATCCTCCAAAAGGATAAGTCGCAGCATTTGTATGCTTAAGACTCTATTGCAAAGGAAACAGTTTATTGATGGGCTCATCTTATTATGAAGTTCAATGAAAGATTACCCCATAGCATGGCGGTACAAAGTCTTATTGAAAAGAAGCTTCAACTACGTAAATCTTCTAAACATTCAACTGGAAGGAAGAGAAAAATATATGTATTTATAAAGCACTCTATTCAAAAGCTGCATCTCATCTTTTATACGACCTTGAATGTTATGTTTTTTATTGAGATGAATAGATGCTCCCAATGCAAAGCAAAACGTATAATTTCAAAGGCAAATAAACTCCTTGTATTCTTTTCCTTATTTTTACACAACATTAAACGCGTTAAGGAATTTCTTAGAATAAGAGCTCAGAAAAGCTTTGAATCCTTTTATGTAAAAAGGGGGAGCGCTGATGTCTTGTGATGTTTTTTTTTCGAAGCCAGGAAAGATTGTATTTAATTTAGTTGGATGCTTTAAGTTTATTTTTGATAATTTTTGTAAATTAGGTTTTATTAATCAAATCACTCCTTCTGTTTTTTTATGGTTTCTCCACGATGTGCATATTTTTTTTTTTTTTTTTTTTTTTTTTTTTTTCGTGGGTAGGTAAAAACCTTCATAGGCACTATGAGAATCGAACGCGCGTGCTCATAGTAGTGTGAGATTCTTACTCACTAAAAAACCTCCCAATCTTTGTAAGACTACGACTAAGTTTCCTTAACAAGTAGTTCATGCTTCTGTATAGTAATCGCGTTTGGCAGGCTACCTTCCAACGAAAGCACCTGCAATACCGTCATTATGTGCGGTTTCCTCTTACGACGCTAGATCCAACGGTCTTGTTCGTTGTAGTCGGCGTGCGAGATTTGTCTGATCCAGAGTTCGGATTATTTCGTGGTTGCAATGGCCGTGAAGGCGAGTGTGAAGTTTGCGAGCAAAGTTTCTTACTTCGTCGGTCACGGTTGCGATGCCTAGATCTCGATGTAAATCGCTATTTCTTATATACCATGGAGCATTTACGATTGCTCTTAGTGTCTTATTCTGAAAAGTTTCTAAAATAGATATGTTGCTTGGTTTGGTACAACCCCAAAGTTGTATACCGTACGTCCAAGATGGTTTTAGCACTTGCTTATACAATAGCAGTTTGTTATATACGCTAAGTTTCGAATAACGTCCGATAAGCCAATTCAGTTCTCGTAGCTTGATTTCAAGTTCATCGCGTTTCTTTTTAACGTGTGGCTTCCACTTAAGTTTTGCGTCTAGGGTCATGCCTAAATATTTCGCCTCGTTTGCGTACGGAATTTGTACCGAGTTTATAAATAGAGGTAAGTTGATTACCCTCTTGTAAGTAAAATTTACATGCGTTGATTTTGTCTCATTTAGGAGGATTCGCCAGGCCTTTGTCCATTCGCATATTTTATTCAAAGCGCGTTGGAGTTTTCCCGTTGATAGTTCGACTGTCTTATCCGTAGCGAGGATAGCCGTGTCGTCAGCGAACGTGGCTATAGTCGTTGTCTCTACTTGAGGTACATCTCTTGTAAAAAGTAAAAACAGTGTTGGACCGAGGACGCTACCTTGTGGAACGCCGGCTTGTATTTCTTTGAATTCTGAGTATTCGCTCCCGTATCTCACTCGAAATAGTCTGTTGTCAAGATAAGACTCTAAGAGTTCATACATTTTTTCCGGCAAAACTTTCCGTAGCTTATATTTTAGGCCTTCGTGCCAAACTTTATCAAAGGCTTGGGATACGTCAAGAAAAGCGGTAGAACATATCATTTTCGCTTCCAAGGCTTTCTCAATTTCATTAGTTATTCGATAGACCTGGTCAAGTGTTGAATGTTTGACCCTAAAGCCGAATTGGTGATCCGGAATCAATCGTCTTTCTTCAATTATTGGTTGCAGTCGTTTGAGCACAAGTTTCTCGAAGACTTTAGATATAATCGGCAGAAGCGAAATCGGTCTATATGATTTTTTGTCGTTCGGGCATTTCCCTGGTTTCGGAACCATTATTACCTCTGCGACTTTCCATTGCCGTGGAACGTATGAAATTCTCATTGATGCGTTTATGATGTAGAGAAGCTTGACTAACGCTCTTTTCGGTAGCTCATTCAAAATTTCCCCAGTAATTAGGTCATAGCCTGGAGCTTTGTTATTCTTCAAATTTCGGATTGTTTGACGAAGTTCAGACAGTGTCACGGTTTTCATTCGATAATTGTCTAATTCCGCATTGCGATACAGATCGTCAACCAACGGCTCCCCGTCAAACGGTTTGAATGTTTCTTCTAGATGTTCTGCAAATACATCTGCTTTCTCTTTGTCGCCTTTTACCCATTCACCGTTATCTTTTCTTAATGGCGCCGAGTGTACTATGGGCTTTTTAATGGACTTCACGGTTTTCCAAAGTGAATAGTTTGACCCTCTATCGGCAGTCAAGTTTTCGAGGTAGTTGGTAGTCTCGCGACTTTTAAAATCTTGAAGTAAGTGCTTTAATTTGTTAGATAGCCCATTCAGAATGGTTTTATCAGGAGGAGCTCGAGACAAATGCCACCTCTTTCGAGCCTTTCTCTTTTCGCGTATGAGCTCTTCAATTTCGCGCGGGTAAATTGATCCGCTTTTCCTTACTCCAGTCTTCCGGAAAGAAGTATTGTTCCAAGCAGCGTCTTGGATAGTTCTAACGAGTTTATCGACTTCGTCTTCTATTTCTAAAGCGGTTGTAAGTGGTACATGTAGAGATACATTTTCTTTACAGTATTTCCTAAAGCCATCCCAGTCGGTGTTGTTATTCGTTAGCCTAGGCGCTCTCTCATTTTTTGCTAGACTTCCGCCGATTTTCAAAACGACTGCCGAGTGATCTGAACAGAGATCATAGCCTTCTTCTACATTTGTGAGGTGGCGGGGAACCCCTTTTGCGATAAAGAAGTCGACAAGGTCAGGTACTTTGTTTCTGTCGGTTGGCCAATACGTTGGCTTTCCCGTCGAAAGGAAAACCACGCCACGTTTCATGCTAGCTTTGAAGAGTACTCTACCTCTTGTTGAATTGCACCGTGATCCCCAAAAGGTGTTTTTCGCATTAAAGTCCCCGCCGATGATAAAATTCGACCCAAGTAAGTCAAAGAGGGGAGTAAGATCGTCGTCCGCTAGCCTATACTGTGGAGGAAAATAACTCGAGGCAATATTATAATCTAGGTGACCTATTTTTACCGATACTGAAGTTATTTGCATAGAGTCAAGCTCAATTTCTTCGTTTTTGTAATGCTTAATGCAGTCTTTGATGTAAAGAGAGGATCCGCCTCTCGAATTTTCTGATGGATGATGCGCGTGGTAGTCGATGTAACCTCTAATTTTGGATCCGGATCCCTTCTTAAAGTGTGTTTCCGAAATCAGGCATAGGTCAATATTTTTTTCCCGTAGAAATACTTCTAGTTCGTCGATTTTCTTTAAAAGACCATTTGCATTCCATGTAAGTATGTTAATGAGCTTCATATTCATGATTTGTTATTGGTTTTGCGAGGTTTAAACTCTAGCTCGCTCAGTTTGTCAAATATTACTTGATTAACTTTAGTTTGTTGCTCAAGCTTTTCCAATATCATAAATAATATTTGAGATACCGAATCTGTTGTGGTAGGTTCTGGAGGTTTGCTTTTGTGTGACGCGACTTCAGCGTACGATCTTGGGCCGATGAGTGATGATTTTCCCTTTGTACTTGGACCGGCGACGTTTTCTTGCGGAGTTTGTATATTTTTTCTCGTCAATCTCGTATTTCTGACCGATTTGGGAGTTTTCGGGTTGTCAGCTCTAGAACGTTTTGGGGTTGTGGCCCTATCTACAATATGTTGCTTAACAGTTTCGTGACGTTTTTGTAGCTCTATTGCGATTTCGCAACCTCGGTAGCTGGCCGGGTGACTTCCATTACAATTGGCGCAAGTCGCTGGGGCCTGACTGCTTACGTTGCAATCTTTTGAAAGATGTCCACCGGCGCATTTGACACATCGCGGTTCTTTTTGGCAGTACGCTTGAGTATGTCGGAAGCCTTGGCATCGCTTACATTGAGGTACTAGTCTATTGCCCTTTCGCTTGGGCTCAATTTTTACCCTGATATTTAGGATTGTTTTTATTTTATATATTTCGTTTATGTTTTCAATCCTATCGAACGTCAGCATGAAAATAGGAAGACCGCGCTTGACCACGGTGTCTTTTTCTCCTTCCGTACGTTGTTTTTCTTTCTTAAGTATGTTCACGGCATCAAGAATTTTAAAGCCTTGGGCTTGAACATCTTCAACAATTTCTTCCTTCGTGCAGGTTGGGTGAAGTCCCCTAGCGAAAACCCGAAGCGGCTTCTCGAATTTGTTTTCGTAAGTATACCATTGTACATTCTCGGTATTTAATTTTTGCGAAAGTGCGCGATAGGCATCAGAGTCATCGACATTGACTTTCCATACATTATTTCGAAGAGAAATTAAATTATACTTCGTCCCCAGAGTATTTTTTAAGATATTTCGCAGCTTTCCGTAGTCTGCGACCCCAACGACATTTATTGCAGGCGGTCGGCGAATTTTTTCTTCAATTTTCGCTGTCGCTTTTTTTGACACGGTTGGTGTTTCATCGTGTTTATATACGGCCTCAACTACTGGCGAAGACCCAATTTTTCGTTTTTTGGTAGTTCTTTTCTTGAGAGCCGGATTAGTTTCACGTGCAAGCTCTTCTTCGTCTGTCACGTATTCGCTTTGACGCTTCGGCGTGTACTCACGTTTTGTAGTATCACGGGGATTCCTAAGAGCCTCGTTTTCTTTTCGTAACGAATCTACTTCATTTTTGAGCTCATGGTAGAGACGTTCCATATCTTTAAGCTTAGCGCGGAGTTCGTTGTTTTCCGCTTCAAAGCATTTAGTTTTCGCTGAGTCCCGATTAACCGGCGGACTTCCTTTCCCGGAGATGATCGATCTAGGTGGTGGTGATCGAGGTACCCTTGGTTTCTTCATAAAGGGATTTGAAAGCAATAAATGGCTCTCCCCAGAATCCGTAGAGCCTACCTCCGAAGAGGGTGGATTTGCCAGTGATGCTGGATTACCACCTGGGGTATTACTTCCGTTCGTTTTGTCCATTGCATGGTTTGTATGCGCTACGCGCTCGGCATACGGAGGGTGGATTTTAGTCGCCTCTTACGACAGGCATGCCTTACCTCGGGTAAATTCTAACCCCTACCCGAAGGGGGGTGTTGTGCATATAGATGTGCATATAAAAAAAAAAACAATTTTATTGAGCATTAACACTGGATAGCTTGAAGTTAACAGGTTAAAAATGGAAAATAAGTTTCAATGTTAAACGTTTAATATTGCAAATAATTATATAATAAAAAAATAAATAAAAATATGAGAAAAATAACAAAATATTACAATAGATAAATAAATAAATTTGTTAGCCTATTTGGATGTAATAAATAATCCAGCGCCTATTTGGATGTGGTTTCGTTGTTGGAGGCAGACTTAGGCAAAAAGTCTTGAGCTTCAACACTGTAAGCCAGCGCCTCGCGACGATACGCATCAAGGCTAAATTCGCCAACATTAGCCTCATATGCGCGCATGCCCCCACAGAGGAGAAAGATGACGAGACCAAAGATATGTTCTACGAGCTCCTGGACAAAACTTATGAGCAGTGCCCTAGCTACGACATAAAGATTGTCCTAGGCGATTTTAATGCCAAGCTGGGAAGGGAGGGCATCTTTGGTCGTACTGTCGGAAAGCATACCCTGCACGACACGACCTCCGATAACAGATTCAGGCTGATCGACTTTGCTGCGGGGCGACACGTTGTGGTAGCTAGTACACAGTTCCCGCATCTCAATATCCACAATGGGTCATGGAGATCTCCCGATCAATCAACCGTCAACCAGATTGACCACATTGCGATCGACGCAAGGCACTCCTCCAGTATCATGGATGTCCGAACATTTCGAGGGGCCAACATTGACTCGGATCACTATCGGAACATCGTTGTAGAATCACAGTCGGTGCTGAGGATTTGGAAAGACCACTTCTGCAGACTGTATAACGGCGAGGACGAACCAAATAGGAGGTGAAAGTAGCTGTGTCTAAGCTCAAGTTCAACAAAGCAGCCGGAGCTAGCTGCCTAGCTGCCGAACTTTTTAAATCCGCTGGCGATGAGCTGGTTAGGAGCATGCACCAGCTCATCTGCAAGATATGGTCGGAAGAAAGCATGCCCGATGAATGGAACCTCAGAATTGTTTGCCCGATCCTGAAGAAAGGAGACCCTCTGAGTTGTGCCAACTACAGGGGCATAAGTCTTCTTAACATCGCATACGAGATCTTTTCTGCTATACTGTGTGAGTGCCTGAAACCGTTCGTCAACAATCTGATAGGAACATATCAGTGTCGCTTTAGGCCAGGAAAGTCCACCATCGATCAAACATTCACACTGCGGCAGATCTAGGAGAAAACCCAGGAATTCCAAATCGATAAACATCACCTCTTCATCGATTTCAAGGCCGCGTGTGACAGCATCTATAGAGACGAGCTATATAGCGCAATGTCTAGTTTTGGCATCCCTGCCAAACTCGTCAGTCTGTGCAGGATGACGATGGAAAGCTCTCGCTGTTCCGTCAAGGTCGGCAAAGACCTCACCGACCCCTTTGATGTCAAAAAAGGATTTAGACAAGGCGACGCGCTGTCATGCGACTTCCTTAATATCATACTTGAGAGAATTGTGCAGAACTCTCGCGCCAACACCAGAGGTACAATCTTTCAAAAGCCCGTTCAACTACTCGCATACGCAGACGACATTGACATAATCGGCAGAACCAAGCGTGATGTCAGTAAAGCCTTCGTGAGTATTGGGACGGAAGCGGCGAATATGGGCTTAGCAGTCAATGAGGACAAAACCAAGTATATGCTGTCATCAAGAAAAGACACCCAACACCGATGTCTTGGACAAAACATCACCATTGACAGCTATAATTTTGAGGTAGTTAGGGACTTTGTCTACCTGGGTTTCGCTATCAATTCAGACAATGACACCAGCGCTGAAATCAAACGAAGGATAACTCTTGCCAATCGCTGTTTCTTTGGGCTAAGGAGGCATTTGAGTAGCAAAGCCCTCTCTCGAGCAACTAAAGTGTCCATGTATAAGACCCTCATCATCCCAGTCCTGCTTTACGGTGCAGAAGCATGGACCCTGTCAAAGGCGGATGAAAGCACTTTAGGCTGCTTCGAGAGGAAAATTTTTCGGACGATTTAGGGTCCCGTCTGCATAGACGGAGAGTGGAGGAGGAGATATAACATCTAACTATACGGGCTGTACAGCGATACCGACCTAGCCAAAAGAGTCAAAACACAACGTCTACGATGGCTGGGTCATCTAGAGCGGATGGACACCAAAGCCCCGGCCCGGAAAATCTTCGAATCCACACCGCAGGGACAGAGGAGGAGGTAGAGGAGCACCGAGATTCAGGTGGCGCACGCAAGTGGAAGGGGACCTCAGCCAACTTCGCGTGCGAAACTGGAGACGGCTGGCTAGAGACAGAGCTGGTTGGCGAAACTTGTTGGCTGAGGCCCAGGTCCACCCCGGACTGTAGCGCCACCTTAAGTAAGTAAATAAATAAATAAATAAGAAGAAGTTCTTAATCTTAGGCAAAAAGCGCTGAAAAGTACAAACCTTCAAGCACACAAGGGAAGTGTGCAGGCGTTGATTATGCCTAAGTGACTGCGTATATTAATGCGGTGGATTTTAATGTGTTTATTCTTTTAAAAGTTCGGCTCTCATTGAAAAATTAAGGTATCCAAAAGTGAATTGACTTTTAGCGTTAACCAGGGTGCAGCGCTAGGAAATCATGTCTATTGTTTATAACTCGGTATACATACATTGCATTGTCATATTCCCAATTTTACCTTGAATACCTCAAAGAATAAGGTTCAGCTGAACTTTTGTTCTTGCGCTGGAATAATATTTCCGAAGCCCTGAAAGGTTTAAAGGAGTGGATCATTAGATTTTATCTGGACCGCAGATTTTGGTGCATACACTAAGAGCCTACGATTTGTAATAGTCGCAAATAAATAGTTGGGAAACCTCATAAGGAAACCATGTTAACTTCCTACGCCAAGTTTAGTTGAGCCAGTGTTGAAAAGCGTTCTAGAATTTTAAAAAAGGTGGGAAAAAATGGTCATTCCATTTAGGAATGAGTCCAGAATGTAGACCAGAAATCCAAATGGTAGAGCAAAAAACGTTTTGGTCTTCTCAGAACTTATATAGAGGGAAATGAACAGGCTGACGAGGTTGCAAGAAGAGGAGGGCTGGGCTCCTTAGAAGTAGTAAGGTTTTTAACATCAAACGACCCTCTGCGCAGTAAGAGGCACTATTGTGGAGAAAATGTCAATGACTGCCAACCAAAGATGGTCTGGTCTGACTGGACACATGGTATCCAAGGCTCAATCAAATGCTTACGACTTTAGTGGGAATTCTGACAGGACACTGCCTCCTGCGACATCCCACCTCTCAAACAGTTTCACCGTTGTACTCGCACAAGAACAAGTGCTCATGAGTTCACCCTTAAGCTTAACTTCGGAACTACAGCTCTATACTGGAATTCTTTCTCCAGCAGAACTTCACGAATGTGGAACCGGCTTCCACGTGTGGTTTCTCCTCATACCTACAGTAATCAGCAGTTCAAAACCAAAGTGCACCAGGACCTCTTCTCTCTCTCCACTGATCCTTTCCGCGTTATACAAACTCAATATAGGGGTAGTCATAATCCCTTGAACAAGAGTAAATTATAAAAAAAATAATAAAGGTATTCGACAAACTGTTGCTTAAAAAATTGACGATCATTTCATCATTGAAGAAAGACGATTGATTCTGGATCACTAATTCGGATTTTGGAAAAAGTATTCAAGAAACGACCAGGTCTATCGAATAACAAACGAGATCGCAAAGGTTCTGGAAGCGAAAAAGATATGTACTAACGCTCTTCTCGACGTATGGCACTGAAGCCTAAAGTACAAGTTAAGGGTAAGCTTACCAGAAAAACTCTATGGGATCTTTGGTGAAGACAGAATCTTTCGCGTAAGGTACGAAAATGAGTACTCCGAATTTAAATAGATAAATGTCGGTGTCCCACAAGGAAGCGTTCTCGGCCCAGTATTATTTTTGCTTTATACTAGAGACAGACCCCACGATGAGGGAACAATTTAAGCTAGGTTCGCTGACGACACTGCTATTCTTGTTATTGATACAATAGTTGAATTATCAACAAGAAAACTTCAGCACGCCTTAGACAAAATATGTGACTGCACGAAGAGCTGGCGAGTCGTCCTCAACGAGACTTAGTCAATGCATGTTAACTTTACTTATAAAAAGATAAACAACAAACCTTTATTCATTAACTCTCTACAAAGCTCGTACTCCAATGAAACGAAATATCTAGGAATGACTCTGGAAGCAAAACTTAAATGGAAACTGCACGTTCAAAAAAAAAAAAAAACGCGACGATGTCGCAATCAGGTTAAGAGAAATTAATTGGCCCATCATAAGATTTTCGAAACTAAGCCACCTCCCCAGGTGGCGGATAGGGGAATGCTCACCAGATATGGTGGGTACCGGTATGGAAAATATCCGGGGCGAACCAAAACGAACAACAAATGAAAAGTCCAGAAGTGTCTTTCAAAAAATTTGCGGTTTCCCGGTTGACGTCTGTTAACCCGGTTAGGGTCGGCCGAATACAAAACACCCAATATGCAATTTCTCTTCCAATATGCAAATAGAGTGGACAACAATAAGATGCATTTTTATGAAATAGTCTGCTGGTTATACTATTCCTTTTCTCGGTAAAGGCATAACACTTGCGGGGGTAAGATTTGGTGTTTCTGTGCAGAGGTTTTATTGGATTGGAGGTTTTTTATTGGATCGAGAACTACTTTCTTCTTCTATCTTTTCTATCCCAAATAGTTCCCCCCCGCGATGTGCTACGCATTTTAAGGGTAGTCATAACCCCTTGATCACGAGAATATTAAAAAAAAAGCTAAGCTCCGCGGTGATTGATTAATCAGGTCACTGTTTATGGCACTGACCAGCATTACCTTAGTGCCTTTAATCCGTTTACAATTTTATGTGAAGTATAACTTGTGTTGCTTCTATGTTGAGTCTTTTTTTCATATAGTTGCAGCACCTGAAAGTTCACAGCGAAAATCGTAAATATTTTTTTGAAATGAACTGCAGAGCGGAAACCAAAACTCAAACGAAAAATTTTATTGAGAAGTGACAAACAACCTTTAGGCACAATAAGCGAAGATCTTAGCGAAGATTAGCGAAGATCTTAATGTCTATGAACCCAATATACCCTTAAATTAATGCTGCAATTTAAGGGTATATTGGGTTCATAGACATCCATAAGGGCCATGAACCGGTTTCATTCTTAGTGATAATATATCAAGAGCCCGTACTAGAAAAGATTTGCAGAGAATTTTTTCGAAAGTGTAAGGGTGAAGAGAATGAAAACAATTCCTCAAAGGTTGAACATGAAGCGAAATTTCATTTATTCAATTCGAAGAAAACATAATGGAATTAGTTTTTTAACAAAATAATAATAATACATATGTATGAAGAAAATGTATGATTGAGTACTGTAGTCGAAGGTGGAGTTAATCAATCGTAGTGGGCACAACTGAAATTGCAAGAACACAAAAACAAACGACAATTGAATTTCTATCGTCTCTGAATACTACATTTGAGAAAAATAAAATATAAAGCGGGTGGATTCAGCTGAACACAATCATCAACACAAACCAATTAGAAACAACTAAAGCCATCTTCTAGACCTCGCAACATAGATCTCACACAGCAAGGAGAACTTCTTGCCGGAGCAAAACGCAACAGCGCCCTCTATGAAGGGGTTAACCACCCACTTCACAAAGGCTTGCAACACAGAATGTGGGAACACACTTTCACCACACCCTGGTCACTATTCAGGATGAGGAAGCAGCCCGCTTCACCAACATCCGCCAGATCATCATGTAGGAGGGCACACCATCACCACATGCGTCAGATCAAAAACTTTGGAAGCTCAAACAATCACCACACGGGATCACACACCATCAACCATATCAGCGGTGCTTTAGAACATTGAAGGTGTGGAAGCACACAGCATCCACCACACCTTACTGTTCTATCACTAGAGGGGGAGAGCTCGCCCCATCGCCAAACCTCTCTGTTCACATGTCCTTGTGAGTGAAAACCATCACCCACGCTATGGTTGACGATGAGGCCCAGAAGAACAAAAGCACACGATACGCGAGCAAAGGGAAAATAAAACACAATATAATGCACGCACAACACAAGATATTTATGCAGCAAGTCCAGCTGATTCCACCTTCTTTTTCAAAAGCTCATAGAATATAGGTACACATAACTAACTACACACAGAAACATAAAAATTCAGTGAGAGTTACTCACCTTTTTCTCCTACAATATGGACTCTACAGATATTTTTTGTTTTCTTTAGACACTACTTTCTGCACTGTTTAAAAACTATTTTCTTACTGACACTTAATATTTTTGTAAATTGACTTGAAGTTTCCTTCGGTAACTATTTTTAATTTTGAATTCCTAATTTACAGTGAATTTAATGCTACAAATGCGCTTATTTTCGCTTAGGGTGATGGGTTGAATAAAATAAACCACTTAACTGTTTCTTTATTTTTTTTTTGGAGGTTTACCATTCGCGGACAGACAAATATAACAAGCAATACTACACAAGCTTACTTCATTTTCCCTCTTATAAATTACTTCCTTTCAAAAGACATGTTTAATTTAATCCAAGCTTACTTTTTCATTTGATTAAGAACAGCAAAGTTCGATGGAAAAACTAATGTGCAAATAAAACTATTTACTTCCTAGTGAGGAAGGTTGTAGAACGTAACCTAACTTGTTGTTACATTGCCTTATGATTTGGCTTAAGCAGAAGGAACCGATATAAAGTTTTTTTCTACAAAAAATTCATTCATTTTATATCAGCATTTGTGTATCACAATTTGTTTAATTATAACAAAGAAGAAGATGTTGGCTGTCCAAGAGGAAGTTAAAATTTAATAAATAATTTCGAATGAAACTTGTCAAAAAGGACCAATTCACGCTTAAAAAAAAAACTCAATCAATTAATCGCATTAGACAAACGGCCCAATTAAACTTATTCCAGACCCCAAAGTCGTACTACAATCTAGGACATGCCATTTTTCCATTGAAACAGAAATGCTTCATTCCTTTTTTGCTTTTTAGTGCTCCCTATTTCTTCCCTTATGCTACATCAAATATCGTAAAATATTGAGCTTTCAATATGAAAGGATTTTTTTTTTTCTTTTTTTTTCGAAAATCACACCCAGACTGATTGTTATCTCATGTGGCACAGTTCTCATAACCAAACCATCTTGGATGAAGTATTGATTACGAAATTTCGAAAGGAATGATTGTATACTTCAAACACGTCGTCAATGTCACATGGTCACCAAAGAAATGTTCATTTTCCCTTTCGAGAATTCCCTCTCAAAAATCCTCAAAAGGAGAAATGGGGTATCATAATACGAAATGAAAATTTCACATTGAGTTGAGAAACAGATTTTGAAGTTGTTCTTGCAGCTTATGATGAGTCCCTTGTGGGTATTTCTTGGAAATGCCATAAACTTATCATGTAACGACTCTAATCTCAGTCAAGGTTCTCGATAAAATTATGAACCCACGACTTATTGCCTTATATGACGCACAGCAAATTCACATTTTGCTGAAGCAATATTCTTCTGCCTTCGAGGGTGAGAAAAGGAATAAGGACACACGAAACGCTTTCACTTGTCTAAAGTAAAATCGAATTAGAAATTCGTAATCGATTTTTTGCGCACCATTGTTCTTATGGCTGTTTGCTTAAGTCCATTTGAGGGTGATTCGAAAATTAATTATCTTAAACAGTGATTTCAGTTTCAATTACTGGATAGAGTCGCGTTTTAGTAAACATGTGAAAGCACTCTGGCGTATACGTGATTATTTTGTTTCTGCTTTAAGATTGGTTTCAATTATCTCTAGACAAAAATGCCAAAGGCATTAAGCTATAAAGAACAATTTACATAGGTATACGCCGTCTTTATTTTATATCCTAACCCACTCCTTTCGATAACTATACTCCATTAACTTTAGCATCAAGGCCTATAACTTTTGCCCGTGCCGATGGGAAATTTAATGCCTTCCCATCAAATACACATTGGTATGTAATAAAGATGAGATTTATGTATACATGTATTAGTAACACTTGAACGAAACACAAAACTATGGACAACCGCTTTAGGTAATGGACAAAAAGTATCGTAAGACCATCTAATAGATTGCGTCTTAAAGGTTTCGCAATGAACACGATAACTATTAAGTTGATTGAGAGAAGTAGAAAGGCAAATTGGTGTTATCCGATATTTTGGCATTTGCTATAAATGATAGTGGAATAATGACGTGACCTTCACTTTTCACATACACAAGTTCAGTAGACCTTTTTCGTTTGACGTTTGTATAGACGTTTTCGATAGACGTTTTGTTTCACAAGAAGAAACATTTTTGTTTTTGAAAAGCTCCAGTTAAAAAAAACGTAGTCAATACTGAAGTTTCAACTCTTATAACCGTATTCTGTGCGCCTATAAGGTGTTCTTACACACATGAAAAGGACCTCCAGTTTTTGCCGATTCCCAACTGCTAATTGAAAGGTAAATTATGATAAATGATACCCTCGGGCAGGTGGGGCCGTGAAAAAACTTGTTTATATCTCTGGTCGGGACTCGAACCTGGGACTTCGTGCACATTAGTCGGATGCACTAACCACTGCACCACCGGAAGGCAGCTTCTACCCGACGTTTCTTACCACAAAGGGTGAATATTCTCAGAAGCTGCAGGAGTAGCACAAACTTCGCTTTAACTAATAAATATTTCACCAGGGACCCAGATGATACACCTAGATTTTGCACCAAGGTGATGTATCAGGCCATATTTTCGGCACATAAAAGCGAATCGATAGTAATATTGGTTGGGTTCTGTTGGTTGTATGCTACAGAAACAAGGTAGGCACCAATCGGCGTCAACCTGGTGACGCCCAGTGTTTGAGTTTTTACTACCCATGATACCTTTCTGCGTGATAGGGGAACACAACCTCAGGAAAACAGAGAAGGCAAAGCCTTCAAGGTCTCTGGCAAGCAAAGAAACTTCTGGGGAACTATAACCAGAGATTCAAAGCATGCATCGGCCTTAGTGAAAATAATCTACGCATTCTCACAGGGTTGCCACTCAGTTGCCGCTCTGCACTCATCTCGCCAGCACGCGCTCGCACTCTATCGATTCAGTGATAAAACCGCGCATATGTTCCTATACCAAATCAATTCAGTGCGGGTGCAGTGAACAAAAGTCGTTGTAATCACTCAATTGTGTTTTGTGTTATCACTCGCGCCGCCGCTACACTTGATCTCCGTTTTGCGTGCACCATTTCAAATCCATCACACATAGCCCAGTCCATCTACAAATTCACTTTTTCTTTTCTTCTTTTTCCTTTTGCCTGTCGCTGCCGGTATTGACACTCCAATGCACGGTTGGAGTGCCACTGCCAGCAGTGGCATTGAGCGGATAGCGGATTGTTGAATTTATTTTCGCTTGATTGACCACACAATGCTATGTAAAGGCATAGTACTTACGAAGTGTTGTTGTGGTGCTTCTCTACGGGAATCTTCACGCAACAATCCTGCTTAGTGTTTGTCGTTCATTAATTGTTTCTGAGCAGTTAAGTTGCCTTGTGCAGATGATTGACTTTCGTATTTGCAACATTCGTGGGCTGCGGAAAAACCTCATTGCTGCGTACATCCATGTCTGCACTTACAGCCCAGCTGTTTTGGCTCTATGCGAAACTCAGGTATTAGGCACAGACCCTGTATCAGGTCAACCCGATTCGTGTTTTAAACTCCCAGGTTATCGCTTAGAGACATTATTCTTTCCACGTCGTGGCCTCGCCATTTATATTCGTAATGATGTAGTCTACCATATTCCTCCACAATTAAACACCTGTTCCTTGAATCCTAATAATGAAATCGTGATTACGGCCGATTTCAATATTCACAACTTTAAGTGGCTTCGATATTCTGGTCAGACAACACCCGAAGGAAGGTATGTTGAGATCTTTGCTGCGTTTAATAACCTAACGCAACTTGTAAACGAGCCTACACGGATACCCGACGTTAACAATCATTCCGCCAACACACTGGATTTGTTTCTTACCTCCCACCCCGATAAGTACACCGTGAATGTACTGTCTCCTTTAGGTTCGTCAGACCACTGCGTCATATCAGCCAAGTTCTTATTAGGTAATCAACCTAATAAGGTAATAGCTCCGAAAAGAACAGTGTGGCGGTACGAGAAAGCTAACTGGGACGGCCTTAATAACTTCTTCGGTCGTTTTAACTGGTCCTTGTGCTTTCTCGATGACAACGTAGATGCTGCTGCTGATTGATAACTGACACCATTCTCCTTGGTATGAGATCTTTTATCCCTTACAGGATTAAGAGTATCAAACCAAAGGTGAACTCGTGGTATGACTCGAGCTGTAAAGAGGTGATTAGGTTGAAGGAGTTTTGTTTTCGGTCCTACAAGGCCAATCCATCTCAGGTAAACCGAAAAAAGTTCGAACAAGCCAGAAATGATTGTAATGCTCATATTCGCCGTGTCAAATTCCAATACGACCAAAAGCTGAGGCAGAAAATACTACATTGTCCCAAGGCTAGTAAAAACTTTTGGTCTTTCGTCAAAAATATTAAAAACTGTGCCTCATCTTCCATCCCTACACTCGTTTACAATAACATTCCAGCTGTCACCTCTCTAGACAAAGCGAATCTACTTGCAGCGCATTTTGCTGCTAGCTCCATGCTCCCTAATTCTGCGATGTCTCCGCCTGCACTGGAGCGCGTCGACTTTACCATGGGACATTTTCACTTTCGCGCTCGTGCAGTCAAAAGAGTACTTCGAGATATCAACATTCACAAATCCGCTGGTCCAGATGGAATATCCCCGATTGTTCTGAAGAGGTCTTCTTCCACGCTGGCAAAACCATTGTGTAAGCTTTTTCATCGGTCCTACTCCTCAGGTCTCTTTCCGAATAGATGGAAAACAGCATTTGTCCAGCCCGTCCCTAAAAAAGGTGATTCTTCTTCTCCCTCTAGCTATCGTCCAATTGCACTTACTTCCCTTCTTTCTAAGGTCATGGAAACGCTGATTAACTTCCAGCTCATGAAATATCTCGAATCACGAAAACTACTTAATGACCGGCAATATGGTTTTCGTAGCAAAAGGTCCACTGGTGATCTGGTGGCATATCTCACCGAAAAGTGGAACCATTCCTTGCATCTTCTTGATGAAAGCAAGATTGTTGCGCTTGATATTTCAAAAGCATTTGACAGAGTTTGGCACCAAGCTCTCTTGTCGAAAATACGTGCATTTGGAATCGACGAATCTCTTATTCAATGGATTAGTAATTACCTTTCGAACCGTTCAATTCATGTTGTTTTGGATGGCTTCAAGTCCGCAGTTCACAAAATAAACGCAAAACAGAGCGCTGGGGGGTTCCCCAGGGCTCTGTTTTGTCTCCAACACTTTTCCTCATTTTCATTAACGATCTTCTGTCTGCTACAACTAATCC
This sequence comes from Neoascia interrupta, assembly GCA_947623515.1. Taxonomy (NCBI): domain Eukaryota; kingdom Metazoa; phylum Arthropoda; class Insecta; order Diptera; family Syrphidae; genus Neoascia; species Neoascia interrupta. The sequence goes on from OX392462.1 coordinate 199,695,562, forward strand.
AATCCACTCCTTTGCTGATGACAGTAACCTCAGTTTCTCATATTCGTTCTCGGTTCCGCGCTTCGGACGTAGAACTAGAACGGCAGCGTATGTCAAACTCATTAAACTCTGATCTTAACAGCATTGTATCATGGGGATCTCAAAATAGAGTAGAGTTTAATGGTTCTAAAACTCAATGCTGTCTTCTGTCATTGAAGCAAAACCGAAACACCCAGCCATTATCCATGAATGGCACTTGCATCAATGAAACCCGAAACGCTTTCCATTCTCGGTCTGTGTGTCAATAACAACTTTAGTTGGAATGACCACATATTCGAGGTCGCCAAGAACGCTGCAAAATGCTTAGGTTTCCTTAAAAGATGCAAGAAATATTTCACCCGCTCTGATTTGGCTATTTTATACAAGGCATATATTCGCCCTAAGTTGGAATACAATTCCCATGTCTGGGCTGGTGCTTGGAGCACAGCATTGCACTTGCTAGACAGAATACAAAATCGCGCGATAAAACTCATTGGAGACAGAAATATTGCGAAGTCAATTGACTCATTGGAACATCGACGCAATGTCTCTTGCCTGTCACTGTTCTATCGCTTTTTCTACAAACAATGTTCCATCGAAATAGCGAATTGCATTCCACCCCTTAAGACGTTCAACCGTAATACTCGCAATATATCGAATGCACATCAGTTTACCCTTGAGCCCACTTTCGGACGCACAGTTAAGTTTAGAGGTTCTTTCATAAGCCGTACAACGCGAATGTGGAATGTCCTCCCACGATCAGTCTTTCCTACACAATTCAATCTGCAGCTGTTTAAAACAAGAGTGCACCGGTACCTCTCATCCTTTTATTCTTCTTCTAATCCTTTCCGCTCGTGAGATGTGAAACAACATTAAAAGGGTAGCCAATCCCTTAATTCGCGAGTGAATTATATATATATAAAAAAAAGGTGCCTAACGGGGCATTGTAAACTCAGGGAACACTTAAAGAAAATTTGTGTAATGGAGGAACCCTCTTGCAGATTTTGTGATGAGGCTAGCGAAACTCCGGAACACATTTTGCAATCTTGTAAGGCTCTGAACCACAAGAGAATGTAATGTCTGGGCCAATACCAGATACCTGACAGAGAGATACCCACCTTGGACCCAATTCTCATTCTCAGATTTCTACGTGAAACTGGACTAGAAAATGTGCTATAAGGATGAGTTCTTTCAGCCAAGGCCAAACAGGAGCCAATTCTCTCGGTATAATTTAGTAATGAATTATTATAGTATGAGGGGAGCTCCTTTGTAACCTCTCCAAGGCTTAGTAGGGGGTACAATAGACAAACAGGTCGCAGTGCAAAACCCAACTTAATAATAATAATAGTAAGATGATACTTGAAATGATGTTTGATTGTGGTAAAAAATATAAGTTCCAAACAAATACGATCAACGACTTCTACTTGTGAGTCTCCTGAAGAAATATGAAGGGAACAGGTGTCCATGGTGTCATGGTTTATTTGTGGATTGTCGACAAAATCACCAGTAACCCTGCGCTGAGCGGCCCTCCTACAGGAGTTTGGACAAAAAGCTAGGAACCGAGCTAATTTTATCTGGAATATCGTCCAACAGATCCTCTTAAAAAAAATTTAGTTCCTTTAGTTCCTCAAATTCTTAAAAAAAATCTGACCACGAAAACACCTTGGTCGAACTGTGATCGCAATCAAACCAAAAAGTAGGTTGAAAGCAAATTAGATGCTATTTGAGCACAACAACAACAGTCTCGAGTGCAAAGCTTCCTGCAAAGTCAGAGAGTGCTGACTAAGCTGACTAAGACTGAGAAAACATGATCGGCTATGCCCAACTTAATCTACTATCATCTCACCAATCAAATTTCAACAAATGTGTCTCTAAACTGTGTCCTTTGCTCCATGCTATTTTTACGAGTTCTTTAAACTTCTGTCGAAAAGTCTATTTACCAGTGATGGGCCAGGTTAGGTTAGGTTGATGATGCCCTTGTGACAATAGTCACGGCTCACTCACGGGTCAGCAGCAGTTGGGTCCACCAGTTAAGTCCATTCAGGTACCCGCGCAACTCGCCGTAGGCGAAAATATAGCCCCTGAAACCATTTCTCGGCTCTTCCTCGCTTACAATTTCCCAATCCTGCATCGGAATCTGCGGGTTCTGTGCTTGCAGCACACGAAGGATGTCGTTTATAGCTATTCCCATCTTTGGAATAGTCAACCTACCCTTTGCCCCGTTTGGAACTTGGTCCATGTAAAGGCCTTAAATTCCGCACCATCCCATAGCTGTAGTCCTTTCATTACTGATTTGGCAAAGTCGTTCAATGCCTGGTGTTTGCAGTCGAAGTTCGTGATACCATCTCATTCTGCCATAGGTCGGGGCACTAGTATCCGTGTTTTCAGAATCTGGCTGATGATAGCTGCCTCGAGGGCTTGCTCAATCTACCTGCCATGCTCAACACTGTACTGTCCGCTTGGTTTCTTGGAGTCTGCTACAGCAAACTATAGAGGATTCCTCGTCACCTTTCTGTACTGGCCCACCCGGCTCGTACTTGCCTTGTTGGGACTCCCCAGGTAGTGGTGCCCTTCTTCGGCGTCCTTGAAGCGTTCTCGGAAGATCGTGTTCTCTTTGAGGCAAACGCTTTTCTCCTATGCCCCTCGGTATTGCTTTTCTGCAACCCACTTGGGCCCGTTGTCACTGGGTCCTTGGGTTGCAGTACCTTCTTTGGCAACAGGCCTTTTGTTGGTTCCGAGGGATGTCCTAGTAACGGCATCGTCCATCGGCCTTCCAGATCTGCCCGGTTAACCACCCGTTACCTTAGCTGAACGAGCTGCTTTAGGCGGAGGCCTCGTGCCAACGTCGTTTGCTATGGTCTCCTGGGCCGAGGGAAGATAGTTTTCGCTGACTCGAGGGAAGATAATTTCTTCTGAGTGAGGGAAGTTTTCTTCTTGGCTGTTAGGATGCCATGTATATGTTTAGATTTCTTAAACAGCCTATTCCTCTCCAGGCCTCTTCCTTTCTAGTCCTTCTGGATTTGCTTCCGCGCTTGGTCTCCTTTTCGTGGGCGGATGTTTCTTCAAAACCATCGGAGTGTGCAGCGAGAAGTTCTTCCCCCCTTTCCATTTAGATATCCTCAGTTTCAATCAAACAATTTAACAGGCTGCTAGTTCCTCGTTTTGATCGGACGGAACCACCGGCAGGGTGTCGTCCGTATTTTTGGCACATAGCGTGCCTGCCTCCCTCAACCTTTGTTATTTTCGTGCTATGCTCTGGGATTTTGTTCCCACGACAATTGCCGGGAAGGGTGGTCCGCACCGGCAGAGCTGCCACACAGGTGTAAGGCTTATGTATATCTTCAGGTCTTCGCCTAGGCACCTACAAGAAAGCTCGTTAGAGACTGGTTCAACCCCCAGCTTTGCATCCTTTGACACATTTTGCAATACGCTCACACCACCACTGGTATCAGGTTTGGCAGAACTTAGCCGCTTCTCAGCCGATCAATGCCGGCTGAAATTCCGTGACTTAAGCCCCCACACCGGCGTCATAGAAGAAGATGACGCACTTGACAAGTCGACTGCCACGTGGAGGCATGTGCTAACGTAGTTTTCATTATCAAATGACAGAATTTAGTTTGATTTGCATTAACCTAACCATTCTTTTACTACATAATCTGGAAAGGCTGCTCGACGCCCATGAAAAGCACTTGAAAAGCAGTTTTCTAACTATTTCTGAACGTGTTGTTGCAAATCATCTTAGACCCGCACATTTGTGATAAGAAGAGTATCCTTTTACCCTAAGAACTATACTTTTTAGGTTTTTATCACGATTAATTTATAAAACTGGTTTTTTCTGCATACTTTGAGGGCGTCTTACAGGCAGAAGGCCCCACTCACACCTCGTCTTGACTCTGTAAAATAAAATGATTATTAGTTTGTTATATCAACGATCTCAATTTTGAAAAAAAAAAGATTTAAAAAGATTTAAAAGCTCTATTAGAATCGTATAAGCAAAGCTTTTCCTTGAAAATGAATCTTACACTATGCCTCCAGCGGCAATTAAAAGAAGATTAGCGGAAGACGATTAGAAATAAATCCCAAAGTAACTCGACCGTATAAATAAAGGAATAATTTGAGACGAGCACTCTGTTTCTGACAATTTGGCTCTCAAAAGAGAGTAGCGATGTCATTTCCTAGGAGCGAAAAACGATTTCGGCTATGAAAATCACAATAGAAAATGTACTTGTGAGATATCTGTCTTACAGGGACAGTTTCAGTCTCCTTTCTTGATTCTCAAACTCTTACAAAGTTGCAGAAAATAGGTTTGGGAATAGGGTGAATGGGATTTATGAGTGGATTTATTTTTAATCGCTTGCCGAGAGGATTTAAACTTTTATTGTGAATCGCGTGATCTGTAGAGGATTTAATGAGATTTTAAATAAATTGGGGATAAGTGCCCGGTGGAGACATGGTATTACGTCTCTATCATCCCTTGTTTTGCTTATTGAAATCATTTCAATAGATAATATGTCCTCTAAATCACGACATAATAAACTGCATCCACAGTACAAAGGATCTTCGCCCTTACAACACGTGCTTCAATTCCCAAATTCTGTCACGTTATTCGCATAATATTTCCAAAGCACACAGTTTCCCTCGTTAACATTCTATGCTCCTACTTTCGATTTGCTATTTTTCGAATGACAGTTTTTACCTAAATCACCAGTAAATAGCTTATTTTCATAGAAAAGGAATGCTTCACGTTTTAATTAATTCTTTTGAACAAAAAATTTTACGAACTGCGAAAAGCAACGCAGGAACGAGATAAATCATCATCCTGAAAAGTCCTCCCGCGCACACAAATCCCTGTGATGGCAGTAATGAGCGACACGTGACTTAATAAAAGCCAGATATTAAGTAAATATACATAGATACGTAGGTACACTTTCAAAAACTTGATCCCGCAGACTGGTGTGCTGTGATAGACAATGGTGTTGAAATTGCTTTGTAATACCGAAACGTTTTATTGCTTAACTTTTTGAAAATCGAACACGAACAACTTTATGTAGGTAAAAAGGACATAAAATCGTTCTATTTTCTTTAAACAAAGATTTCTCAATTTAATGGCCTTTGGTATTTGTTTTTCAGCAAAAAGAAAAACATTGGTTCAGTTTATTGGGTGATTGATGTTGGAGTAGGTGGTAAGTTGCCTGCGATGACGTGGGTTTGCTAATAAGTTTTCAACATGTTTTAAGGAATCGTTAAATACAACAGACATTTGTAATTCAAAAGAAAACAATATCATGCCACGTACGTGTGTGTGCTTGCTTATGTTATTCCACATCCTTCCTGCGAGTGGTAATATTTGTTCAAGTTAAATTGTCGTCCTTTGTCGACAAACAAAAAATAATATTGCAGGTGAACATAAAAAATAACTGCTCAGGGCTGTATGTGGAAGTGCTTCCAAAGGCAGCCTCCGTTCTCAGCTTCTCTTTGTTAAATACTGATCCGTTGTACCATTTGAAAAGTTACTTGAGTTGTTTTTTATTTGTTATTTTAACTTTATTTGATTTTACTGTTTTTTGAGTCAACAAATATTTAATAAGCTTATGTCAAGCTACCAACGACGCGACGTCAGTTCCATGTGAGAAGGTGTGCTAAGAATGTTTGGGTAAATAATTTTGAGCCTTTTGTGTCTCGAAAACTTTCACTCTTGAGGATCTCATGCAAAGTTTTAGTTTAAGACGAATTTCTCACTGTAAATTACTTTCTTCTCGTTAATAAAAAATGGTCGGACTTTTGGTGTTTTGGTCGTCACAATTGCCGTGGCACAAAGTATTAATCCAAATGGAGAGCGCCAACGTGCCATAAGGGAATGTAGCTGTTTCAAATTTATTTCTTAACGCAAAAATACAAAACAAAAGCAAACTGTGTGTCACAAAAGTTTTTCTATTATTTAATCCTCGTTAAGAGGAACCTTAATTGAACACAGATAAAGATGTCCTTTTATGCTACTATTTATGTTGGCATCGCTTTCCATCAATCAACGCCATTCTCGTTGATATGATAAATAAAACAAAATGAAATGAAATGACTAGAAAAAGTAATAAAATATGAATGAATGCCAAGTCTCTAATTCCTTTTGTATCGATGATTATTATTATTGTATTTATATGGAACTTTGACCGCTCTTTTGTGGTCCTATTGACTTTTACTTGAAAGCCAGGGAGAATGTTTCTCTTATCTCCTTTTCTCCAGGACCACAATGAATCACATTGTTCAATTCTATCATAGTAATAATGTTGTCGTACAATACCATTGGGTATCTTTATATCAATGCTGAGAAGTTTATGTGTGTAATTAAATTTCCCATTCGAATAATCCCTACGAGCTTATAATTTACTACTAGATATGGAATTGTAATTATAATATACATGAGAGAATTCTATGGAATTTCGAATTGATTTAATTTGTGCGGGTCCGGGTATATTATGAGATGAGTTTGGTAAAGTTTGTTCGTAACGAGTGCTTCCACATGAGGAAACAATATCCTTTAATATATGCGAATCGAATATAATGAATAAATTTCATTTTAATTAATAGTAATATCAAGTCAATTACAAATAGATAAACTTTGATTTGCCAAGCTACTGGAGTTTTTGACAAGTGAGGATCTCTTTAATCTCTTTGGGGATGGCTGTTGCCATTAACAATTTCCACAATCACAGAAAGTTTCCTAACTTTTCCCAAAACAATTTAAAAATATTCTTACAAAACTTACTAGGTACCACAATTAACATTATGGAAGTGAAAAAAAAAATCACCACAATACAACCTTTTAGGACGATTGAAAAAAAAAACCTGAACTGAATCGTTGTTAACAAAAGATGGAAGTTACTTCGGACATAGTAAAACTTCACAGAATATTGGAAGTCTTTGAAATAGAAAATCGTATAGCTTTAGCATTTTGCCTTAATTGCTGCACGTGGCTATATATACCAGCAAATTTATTACCAATCGAAGTCTAAAGTCCAAGGCTTTAAAACACAACCAACTTCTTTTTCTTCTTCTCAATTAGGCGTGAGGTTGTGATCTGAATTGAGGGATCATAACTCTCCCACTACTACTGCATTATCCTTATGGTCCGCTTGTTGAGTACACCAATTTGACCTCAGAATATACGGGCAGGCAACCCATTTTTGAATCGCTTTATCCGATCTACAAATCACGAAGAAGTACTTATTGTAAGAGATTTTAAGTTTAAATTATTTTTCATGTATGTATCACCCTGTCCTTTCGCAAGCAAAAATACTATGTATTAAGTAAGCTGCATTAAGCATAGCATAATTATAACTCCATAATTAAGTTCATAATCGACTTAGGTACCGTTCGATTTTACTGCTCAGTTATAACATTAACTTATGTACATGAAAAGTTGTATGCATTCGCATTGACCATACCGAACCATGATTTGTAAACTATGTTAAGTTCTAGTCAGTCTTAATAAAGCCTTGAAGACCTAATCATCGTCGTCTGTTGTTATTTGTCCAATTGTTCGCCTTCCACTCCGCGTGTCTTACAACTTCAGAAGTGGGATTTTCCAAAGTACAGTCACGTATACCTACTCGAATTTTTTTGTGAAAGTGCCAAAGACTTATGATTTTTGAAATTTAAATAAACTTTATGAACCTTATGTGATTTTACGAAAATTTATGATACCTACACAAATTTATTGTCAGTTCAAATTAAAATACGAGATTAAGTAAGCAAGTGTGAAAAAGATGACAACAAGGGCTTTAAAATTCATCCAGGCTGCAACTGTGCAGCAGCTAAAAGACAAACTAGCTGAAATGGGGCTGCCAACTACTGGACTCAAGACAGCCCTTAAAATACGACTGGAAGAAGGTTCGGAGCAGTTTGAAGAAAATCAGATGGAAGAACTTTTTCCATCTGACCTTATTGACGCCAACGCTGACGACAACTCCGACGAATCCTCTCAGCTGGAAGATGAAGAAAGATTAGTCACGCAACAACTGGAAAATTTGAAGCAGATCGTCGCAAAAAAGGAAGAAATTCGCCAGCTTGAAAAGAAATTAATTGCTTTAAACCAGCCGGGTGAGCTATGCCATTCATCTTTTTCATTTAGAGACATCGAGGAATCCCTCCAAACGTTTTCTGGTGACGACAACTTTCCAGTGACAAGGTGGATAAAAAACTTTGAGGAGTCACAGCAAATCTACAAATTTGACGAATCGAAATGTTTTGTATATGCCCAACGCTTACTGAAGGGCACGGCAAAACTCTTCCTAAGATCTACATCATGCCGTTCCTGGAATGAATTGAAGACAGCTTTAATCAACGAGTTTAACCAGAGTTCAACAGCCTCAGACGTCCACAACAGCCTGAAAAATCGAAGGAAACGCAAAGACGAAAGTTTCCAACAATACGTCTTGATCATGCAAGAGATCGCAAGCTCAGCTGACATCACGGAGCAAGACACCATTAACTACATCATAAAAGGTATTCCCGACACGATGACTAATAAACAAATTTTGTTTACAGTAGACAGTATTGCGGATCTTAAGAGGGCCCTGAGAAAATACGAAAAAATCAAGTCGCAAGAGTTTCAACCATCATCATCGGGGTACAGAGCTGTGTCGGTTGAATCGAAGCAAGTGCTCCCCTCGGGTTTTAGTGCAAGCATCAAGTGTTATAATTGCAATGACGTCGGACACCTGCTTTCAAACTGTCCAAAGCCACGCAGGGAGCGGGGCTCGTGTTTTCGATGCGGCCAAGCGGGACACCTTATCAAAAATTGTCCGAAATCTGCTGTGTGCGTTCTGCAAGAAGATGAGATTGATCAACAGCGACCTCGGTCCACATTCTTGGAAGATTTTCATGGTGTTTTTGAGTACACATTCATCAGCAACGAGACGGGAGCTATAACAACTAAAGTGGAAGCTATGACAATGATTGATACTGGGAGCCCAATCAGTTTCGTGCAGCATAAGTACATTCCGCCTTACTTGATGATAACGATCGATTCCAGAGGCCAAGAATACGTGGGAATTAACAACAGCAAATTAATTGTTTTTGGTAAGGTTGTTTGCAATATAAAAATTAATGGTTCGGTTTTTAATAATTTATGTATATATGTCGTCAAAAATGACACAATGAGAAATATTATTATTTTGGGAAGAGATTTCTTACAACAAACTAATTTAAAATTACGCTTCTGATTTTTTTGAAGAAACTGATTTAAAAGAAAATAATTTCGATGAAGTGATTCTAAATATTGATACGTTTGATAGTCGCGATGAGGAAATAGTCTTGAAAATTAACGGAGATTTGAGCCTAGATGAAAAAAACAAAATTAAAGACCTAGTTTTTGGACATGCTTTTGATTCTGATGTTTTAAGTGAACCCTCTAACAATGAAATTAGAATGCAAATTAAGTTAACTGATCCGAAAATTGTTTTTAATTGTGCGCCGAGAAGACTACCATATTCTCACAAGATAGAACTTCAAAAAATTTTAGACGATTTGATTGAGAAAAAACAAATTCGCGAAAGTGCCTCACCATTTGCATCGCCAATAGTTTTAGCCAAAAAGAAATCAGGTGAGCTTCGCCTATGTGTTGATTTTCGGCAGCTTAACAAAATAACGGTTAAAAATAATTTTCCTATTCCTTTAATCGAAGATTTACTAGACGGTTTGAGTGGAAAGAAAATTTTCTCACTATTAGATTTGAAAAGTGGATTTCAGCTTGTGAAGATGTCAGAGGAGTCTATAAAATTCACTTCTTTTGTGACTCCATTAGGCCAATTCGAGTATCTCGTTGTTCCATGTGGACTAAAAAATGGACCAGCAGTCTTCCAGCAGTATGTAGAACAAAAGTTTCGTACGCTCATCCGCTTTGGTAAATTGCGAGTTTACTTTGATGATTTTCTAATTGCTACCAAATCTAAAGAGGAGCATTTCCAAACTTTACATGATGTTTTTGCTATAATACGGCAAAATGATTTACAACTGCGTTTCGATAAATGCATTTTCATGTATGAATCAATCACGTATTTGGGATATGAAGTTTCGTTTAATGGTATAAGTCCAAATTCTGAAGGAAAGCGCGCCGTTATGGAGTTTCCAGTTCCAGGAAGCATGAAAAGCTTGCATTCATTTCTCGGGCTTTGCTCGTATTTTAGAAAATTTATTAAAGATTTTTCGCTACTTGCTAAACCTCTCTATGACCTTCTTAAAAAAGATTCTAAGTTCAATTTTGGAAAGGAAGAATTAGCTGCTTTCGATTTATTGAAGCAAAAACTTATAGACGCTCCAGTTCTTAGTATCTACCATCCAACCAGGGGACAGAGCTTCAGTGTGACGCGAGTAGCCTAGGGTTTGGTTCAGTGTTACTTCAGCGCCAGGAGGACAAGTTATTTCATCCAATACTATTTTTTTCAAAGCGCGCTTCTGCTCAAGAGTCTAAATATCACTCGTTTGAGTTGGAGACCTTAGCTATTATATATTCGTTAAGACGTTTCAGGATCTATCTAACAAGCATTAAATTTAAAACTGTTACAGATTGCAGGTCCCTCACTCTTACGCTTAACAAGAAGATATTGAATCCCAGGATTTCGCGGTGGGCTTTGGAGCTCCAGGAATATGATTATTTCATTGAGCATAGGGATGGCGCACGAATGGCTCATGTTGATGCCCTTAGCAGGGGCCACAACATTTTAGTCATTGAAACCGAGTCATTTGAGCATGCATTAGCCGCAGCACAGCAAAAAGATAAAACCATTCAGCGGTTAGTTAAGATGCTTGAAGAGAGGGAAAGCTCATCGTATGAGCTCATAAATGGGCTGGTTTATCGGAAGCTTAACCAAAACGTCTTGTTTTATGTGCCCTCACAAATGGAGAGGAATGTTATTCAGACGCATCACGATGCGTTCTGTCACGTCGGTGTTGAAAAATGTTACAACTTTTTAAAGAAAATTTATTGGTTTCCTTCTATGAAGTCCAAAATTAAAAGCTATATTGCCAGTTGTCTTAAATGCATTCACTTTTCTCCACCAACCAGCAAAAAGGAAGGGGTTTTGCATAACATTCCAAAAGGTGATAAGCCTTTTGATACAATTCACATTGATCATTATGGTCCACTGCCTTCTTCTGTACGCAATGCAAGAAAGTACGTGTTCTTAGTTGTTGATGGTTTTTCCAAATTCTCCAAACTATACCCAGTTAAAACAACTAATACCAAAGAGGTAACCAAATGTTTGCAAATTTTGTCGGAGTAAAAACGTTCAGCACATAAAGATAGCAACAAGTTCTCCCCAATCAAACGGTCAGGTAGAACGTATAAATAGGAGTTTAACTCCAATGTTAGCCAAGGAAAGCGAGCTAGATCACGGCGATTGGGTTAAAGTAAAGTAGAGTTCGCTCTGAAAAATTTAGAAAATAAAAGTACAGGTTTTGCACCTTGTACTTTGCTTTTTGGAATACAGCAGAGGGGTGGTATTAAGGACCAAATTCGTGAATACCTCGAAAATAGTGCGGCTAGTGAAGGAGAAAGGAACTTATACACAATCAGGCAGCGAGCTTTTGAAAACACGGCTTGTAGTCAAGAAGCTAACAAAGCTTATTTTGACAAGCATCATAAAAAACCATACCCATACAAAGTAGGAGATCATGTTATGATTCGAAACATTATTAATACGGCTGGGGTTAACAAAAAACTATTGCCCAAATTTAAGGGACCCTTTCAGATAATAAAAGCACTTCCAAATGATAGATATGTTATAAAGGACTTAGAAAATTTACAGATTTCTAGAAAACCTTACGAAGGTGTTGCATCTCCCGAAAACATGAAACCATATATTATGCAATAAAGACTCAAACGTATTGAAATTTAGAAACTTTAAGAAAAGAAAAAAGGGATAAGATGAAGTGTTTAAAAAAAAATATATATCAAAAAAAAGATGTCATTTGTGTAAGAACTCTCTTATTGTACAAAAAAAAATTGTGTTGTTAAACGCCTTCTGCATTTAGCTATTTCGAAAAAATATTAGTTAACATGTATCTCAAATGATTTTCAGTTGTTATATATATTAGTACGTTACGATGTTGTCATTGGTTCTTACCATATGTTATTATTCGTATAATAAAATGTTAAGTATAATGATGTTACAGTATCAAAACTTATTTTTGTATTGAAAATTATGTATGTTTTATTGCTAAACAATTGTAATAGCAAATGAAAAGAACACTCGTAAGAAAAGTAAATTTCAAATTTTTAAATTTTATGCAATGTTACTTTGAGTTTAAATAACCAAGTTTAAGTTGTTTTTTTTCTTTAAGCGGGTGGAGTTGTAAGAGATTTTAAGTTTAAATTATTTTTCATGCATGTATCACCCTGTACTTTCGCAAGCAAAAATACTATGTATTAAGTAAGCTGCATTAACCATAGCATAATTATAACTCCATAATTAAGTTCATAATCGACTTAGGTACCGTTCAATTTTACTGCACAGTTATAACATTAACTTATGTACATGAAAAGTTGTATGCATTCGCATTGACCATACCGAACCATGATTTGTAAACTATGTTCAGTTCTAGTCAGTCTTAATAAAGCCTTGAAGACCTAATCATCGTCGTCTGTTGTTATTTGTCCACTTGTTCGCCTTCCACTCCGCGTGTCTTACATTATTTAAGTATGACTTGACACTGATTTTTTAAAAGTGACTTTTAATTATGGATGCAGGTATATAGTGATGACAAGTCTACATGTGCTATAAGCCTTTCTAAAAAAACAGAAAAGCCTAAGTTTTTAGTTGATTCAATGTCAGACGGTTTGACCCAGGCCAAAACAAGTTTTTCATTCAAATACTCATGAAATCTGCAAAGAAGATCTTCAATTTTATCTATTGGTCTATAGAGAGGTTAACTTGATATAATTTCACTTTCATTTATAAATGGCCCCGTAGTCATATTGCCAAACGACATTGTTCCAAATTTGAAAATTCGGTCTTAAGTCACTTAGTTAAAATGTGTTATAAGACCAATTTTTATCATTTGGCGTTATGACACTTTTCAAGGCGACATTTGCCCAACTAGTCAAAGTGTTATAGGGCCAAATTTTACGCACACAAAAGTGAAATATGTAAGGGGGGTCCTATGACCGCCTGCTACCCCCTGATAGATTTTTGTCTTACCTTTCCTTGAGTCCTAAAGTCGAAAGTGACACAGTGCCAAATTGACCTTATGACCAGCGACATTAAGCCAAATTATTTCATTTCATTTTCATTTTATTTATTAAATATAACAACATACACCTAAGAACAAAAATCTTTAAAACTGGTGCAGTTAAGGACAAGGTTATTCAAATTAGTAGCAATAAGTAATAATAAGTAACAATAATAATAATACAAAACTAAACATAAAGAGCAAGTTAAAATTAAATAAAAAAAAATTATTTTGAATTAATATTCGTTAGAAAAGTAAACATTTGTGAACTAAATATTTGCAAGAAAATTAAACAAAGCATTATGAAAGTCCCCCCTATCAGATCTCCTTCGCAGTGAAATTGGCAAAGAATTCCAATGCTTAACAGTGGACCAAAAGAACTGCATCTGTGCGGCTCTTGATAATGAGCGTTGAGCTATAAAGCTCTGCGCTCGGGCAGATTGAGTTAATTGCAATTTGATGTAAAGATAGTTTGGTTCTTTTAGCTTGATAACTCTGTGCAGCAAAAGAATCGACCTGTACTTAAGGAAGGTGTCAAGGGTACAGCCAACTATATTTCGTCTGTAATTAGATATGTGGTCATACTTCCTTAGGTTATAAACATATCTGATCGCAGAATTAAGGGCAACATTAAGCTTGCGATTGCTGCTGAAATCGCGTTGCGAAAACAGTTCACAACCGTAAGTAATGATAGGCAGAATTAGTGCTTTAACAAACATAAGCCTAATTAGTGTAGGTGTGTAAGATTGCGACAGGTAAAGAGTGCTTAGACAAAAGTAGATCCTTGAGCAAATATAGTTTATGTGAAGATCCCACTTTAGGGTGCAGTCGAACACAATACCTAGATTTTTAACCTTCTCTACATAGCTTAATTCGGTACGACCCATTTTAACTTTGGGTAAAATTGATGTGTCTACTTTTCGGTGGTAAATAGTGATACACTGACATTTACAAGTATTGAGAGAGAGTTCATTAAGCTCAGCCCAATTAGAGATTGCTAGAAGGTCGCAGTTTAAATCGTCAATGGCAGAGTTGATTTGACCTATATGGCGTCCCACGTAAACTTGCACGTCATCTGCGAACATGTGTACTTGACTGTGTTGAAGTACATTTGGCAGGTCATTGATGTACATCATAAACAAAATAGGCCCAAGAATAGACCCTTGTGGAACACCTCTTGTAAGAGAAATTGGAGCCGATGCTCTGTCTTTAGCACTGACTACTTGGTCTCTGCCCGATAAATAGGATTTTATCAGTTGAGCTGCGGAGTGCGAGAAAGAAAATAGTTCTAACAGCTTCCTTGTAATATGATCATGGTTGACCATGTCAAATGCTTTAGAAAAGTCTAATAGCGTTAGCAGCGTTACCTTCTTAGAGTCCATAAGAAGCCTTATATCGTCTGTAACCTTCAGAAGAGCCGTTGTGCAACTATGTTTTTTCCTAAAGCCTGACTGGAATGGAGATAAGTATTGTTGTTTATCCAAAAACGCGGATATTTGCCAAAGCACTAACCTTCCAAAGACTTTCGTGAGAAATGGAAGAATCGCAACAGGTCTGTATTCCAAGGGTGCTGTAGAGGATGTTCGTTTTTTCGCTATCGGAATTACTTTAGCATGTTTCCACTGAGATGGGAACTGAGAAGTGAGTAGAACTGTATTAAACATGTGCGTTAAAAAAGGAAGGATCTTGGGAAGAATCATTTTAACAAAGAGAGGATGTATAGAATCCGAGCCTACAGCATTAGACTTAATGCTCAGAGTAGCTTTGACGACATCCATTTCATCGCACCTATTAAAGGAGAGAGTATTTTCTTGAAGATTTTGGTTAGACTGGCGATATTTGCACAAATTTTTTATTGAGTTCATCAATATCTACATTCTCAATGTCGCTACTAGGGCTTTGACCTATGCACAAATCTCTCAAATTTTTCCAAAGCTTTTAAGTCGGCAGATTTTGGTTGGGTTTCTGAGAAAAATGCCTACGCTTCTCTCGCTTGGTGGCATTTGTTGTAGAATTTCTTAAAAATTTAAATTCTTCGTAGAGAGAAGGAATTTTGAAGCGCTTCCATCTTTTAAAAGCAATATCCCTTGCATCAATCAGTTTAATTATGTCTTCAGTCAGCCAAGGAATACCTGAGCTCTTGAGGGTCCTAGATTTGTAATTACCAAATTATAATATTTGGCCTTGTGTTACTTTCAGAAGCGTCACTACGCCGTATTTGGAGATTTTGCACAATGTCACAATGGCACAATGGCACAATGGCACCTCATAAACATGCTTAACATATCCTTAACCCTGAGGTCAATATCAGAACCCAGCTTCTCCGGTTCAGTATCTTGCGTGAGGCTTCGATCATTTTAGACACTCCTTGGACAAAAAAAAATAGTTGTGGAAGGACATCGACTTGTTAAATGCTCTTAGCTTTGTTGTGCTAGTGGTGACAGTAATGGGGTGTTCGCCTTTGTGTCAGGGAGGGTATTTCAGTGATTCATTATTGCTTTTGCAAATGGCGATTGGCTTGACTTTATCGCGGCAGTGACTTTATCTACTTTAGAAATATTCTCCGCTCTAATCTCGTCAGCAATGGGATTGCCATCTTCAGTGCCCTGTAGGGGATTGAGCAGCTCCGCCGAAGCTTATCGTTTGAGACCCAGTAAGAAAAAAGGTTAATTTTTTCTGTTTATTAATTATAATTAATTCGACTTAACCCTAGCCTAATCTTAGCTCATTATCATTCTAGATCATTCTGGCATCATTCTTCTGGAATCTTTTTATACCCCATCCCATAGGATAGGAGAAATTAAGTTTGATTCATAGTTTGTAACATAGAGAAATAATCACCGTAGACCCGCAAGACCTTAAGGGCATATGATCGAGACCGAATTGTTAGTCGAATGAGCCATGTTCGTCCGTCCGTCCGTCCGTGTGTCGGTAGTTTTTAGGCCTTTAATTTTGAGCTAGGAACTTCAAACTTAATATCTGTTCTTTCTATTTCCCGAAGCAGTACAAGAGTAAAAATTTTTAAAATCCACGCCCAATTTACTTAAAAAAATAAAAATAAATAGAGTGGCGCAACAGCTCGAGGTGAACCAGGGCCAACTTCTCAACAATGTATGCTGGTGTGTTAATTTCTTTACATACAAGAATTTACTTAATAGCATGAAAATTCAATGTTGTCGTAGGAAGCTGAAAATTGGTACGCATTATCCTCGCTGAAGTGTTTTGTGATTGGCATTTCAAAAATAGACTAAAACCGCTTCCTTTTGGGCGTGTATATTTAATACACATTGTAATAAACGGTTTTCATTCGATATATTTTCTTTGAATTCAAAAAACTTGCGCTATAAAATGACCAGATATGTGTGAAAGCTATCAACTGAAATGGATAAATTTTTGCCACGCCCTTTTTTGGGGTTAGTATTTGGTAAGTATAAACCAAATTTTTAATATGAAAATGCAATCAGCACGTGCAATGCAATACCACTTCTAAAAAAAAATATAAACAAAAAAACGATGTTATTGAAAAGGTGTGGATGCCACACCCCTTTTGAAGCAAGAAGATTCTTAAACTAAGAAATTCCAAATACAATTAAAGTTAATAGAGACTGAAATTTAACAACCAAGATTTATGGCACAGTTCGGAGCTTGAAAGTGGTCAATTGGGATGGGGTATCCAACAATTCGCCTAAGCGGATTGTAACCCTCCCACTAGTTTTTTTTTTTGCATATTACCACAAATATAGCTCAAGTTTCACATGACATATTTTTTTTGCAGTTTTCTTTTTCTTTCATTTTGTAGACAGTAGAATCCTCTCAGTTTTTGACCATATCCAAAAAATATCTGTTACGATATATGGCCTTGAATAGAAGAAAATGCTTGACAAAAAAACGGTATTTGAGTGCCAAGTATTATTTTAACAGTGGTTTAATCCGGGAAGTGCAAAGATCCAAAATGCAGATTAATGTTTCTCAACATGCTTGGCTTGTTTACTTTAGGTGTGGCTAGAACACCGAAGTTAAGGAGGCTAATTAAGGATCTCTTTTATATGAGCTCAAAGGAAAAGTTCGCATAAACACTTTGGCCTTGGCAGCCAGTGCGTTAGCCATAATATGTACCTTCAATTTTCTACTTCTGAGTATCTTACACCATACTTTTTTTGAAAGCATATGTCATGCTTATTATTGACATGTCTCAAGGACAGAAGGACAAAATTCTATATGAAGAAAAAAGGCCATCTTATTGCTCGTTCTGATATTCCCTATGTTGAATGTTCCATTTATTGTTTTAATAATAATCGTACAAGCTCTTTTGATTTTATAACCTTATTCCAAACGGCTCACATTCAAAGACTAAGGTACCTAGGCATAAGTCCATTTATTTTCTTAAATGCCATCCTATTTCTGCGAAAGGTGTTGAATTTGTCATTTCATGCGAGACTTCTTATGGCCGAACATTAAGAACAACGACTCTGAATGATAGCATTAAGATGATAACTTTACCTGTTATACTAATGGATTCCGTTTTACGTCCTTTCGCAATAAAGCTCTACACACATGGGAAAATTGCTAAAGCAAAAGGTAATTTAACCTTTTGCACGTAATGGCTTTGCATACAGTTGCTCGTATGTAATACTACTACACATGACTCTTCTGAACGTCGATGTCGAATGTTTGTAAGAAGCTATAAAAATACTCAAACAGAAGAATCAGAAAACTAAAGTAAAACTATACAAGAATTGTTCCGCAAATTGGCAGGAGACTATAATACTTCTCTGTAGTGAGATTAAAGTTAATTAAGTTAGGAACCTATGAGGTCATAAAAGGAAGCCCATATGTACCAAGGACGGCTTGGATGAACCCAATTAACTTTGCATTGACTTTGGTTTAATTTGTGTTTGAATGTTCAATTGTTATTTGAATGCGGGTAATAAATCATTTTCCTTACATCGATAAAGAATTTCACTGCCAAAGCTAGCCAACTCACAAAGCAAGACTGCATTTTTAATTCTGGTGAAAATGGGTTTTATTAGTGTTTTCAAGAGTATCCTTGTGATTTGCAAACCATTGATTTGAGAGCAGAGTAAATAGACTGACAGATGACCCACTTCAAGCTAAGACGCTCCAACATCATGTAATGTTCCTTGTTGTATTTTTTTTATCCATGCCTCAACGAAAGGAATATCCAGCGCTAATTTCTTAAAGTGTCTTCATAGGTTTTCCGACTTTTTATCCTAAAAGTAATAAACGAAATTTAGGGAAGTAGTAGGTATGTCCAAAATTCTTATGAAACTGCTCATGTCCTTTATAGTCATCCAACCAACATGAATCTGATTCATTGCAATAACACTGAATCTCCAATCTCCGACTGGAGCTTACCAAACAATTCCCGGGAATAATTTCATTAATCGCAGCATCCTGCATAATCTTCCTTAATAAATTTTAATTTCGATTGCTTCTACTTGCCGCACTTAATCTCCTGTCGACCATTCACAAGACAATGGATATAGCGTGACAATGGCCGAAAAACCCAATAACGTTTGAATGAATGCAATTAAAACGTCACTTTTGGGAAAAAATTAAATCTATACCTACGGCTGACAGATAAAAACTAACGAATGACATTTTGGGAACGTGGCATGTGTGTGTATATGCGGCTGACCATGTTATATTGGTGGGATGTCCTTTTGTCTTTAATGCCATCACACTTAACGATCGATGCCATTCAATAAATGCATATATATCTTTGAATACGGGATTGAGCTTATGCGAGGATATAAAATCAATTGGATTTATTGTTATTGTGGTGTGTGAATGGTAGGCGATTGTTTTTATTGTTATACGCAGCCTGATGGTGTACAAATTGTTACATGTGTGGCAGTGAAATAGATTTTGCAATTGAATAGTGGTTGGTTTTTAAGCTTCTGATGTTCTTCGCTATCTAGTCGTCATCGGGTTTTCGGAAAAGGGCACTTTATTTCGAAAAATTTAGATAAAAATTTGGTTTTAAAGCTTTGTGAAATAAATTTGACCTAAGATATTGAAAATGCCTCCGTTCATCCACTGTCAGTAGGTATATGGACGTTGGATTTCATTGAATCAAAAGTTCACAGACTTTTTCGTAAGCCAAAGAGTCACTTTGGTATAAAGACAACGGGTACAAAACCGACCTGATTTAAGTTTACCCATCTAAGAAGATTTTGATCCAACCTTTTTGCTTCAAGCATGTTGAATTTAAAACCGAAAAATCACTGCGCATTTCTAGTACTTTTCTCGATGTATCGCAGACCTTCGACAAGGTGTGGCACGAGGGCTTAAAATATAAGCTACAGCAAACATGAAGCCAGTAAATATGTATAGACTATTGAAAAACTATCCTGAAAGCAGACTCTTTCGTGTTAGGTGTGATACTGAATACTATAAATTCAAGCAAATTCGAGCTGGCGTACCCCAGGGAAGCGTCTTCGGTCCGACCCTGTTTCTGCTCTACACAAGAGACATACCTCTAGATGACGAGACAGTTATGGTCACGTTTGCGGACGACATGACCATCCTGGCAACAGGTGAATCAGTCGATGCATCAACGAGAAGCCTCCAAAGAGCTTTGTACAAAATTTGCGCCTGGTCGAAGTCTTAGCGAATCGTTCTTAACGAGAACAAGTCAACCCATGTCAATTTTACGTACAGAAAAGTAAACAATTCACCTCCATTCATAAACTCTGTACAAATTCCCTATACAAACGAAGCGAAATATCTAGGAAAGTCTCTAGATGCTAAACTTAGGTGGAAGCCATACGTTAAGAAGAAGCGTGACGAGCTCGAAATAAGACTCAGAGAAATGTATTGGCTTATAGGAAAATTTTCAAAACTAAGCATATGCAACAAACTGCTCTTGTACAGGCAAGTGCTGAAGCCCTCCTGGATACGCAATACAACTTTGGGTTTATACCAAGCCGAGCAACATGTCCATGTTGCAGATACTTTCCAAAACAAGACACTTAGAGCAATTGTGAATGCTCCATGGTATATCCAAAATAGTGATATTCACAGAGATTTAGGAATAGCTACTTTGAGCGAAGAAGTAAAAAATTTTGCTCGAAAGCAAAGTGCTCGTCTTCATGTTCATTGCAACAATGAAATGTATTCCGTATTCTTAACTAGACAAACAACGAGCGACGACTACAAAGAACAAGACCCTTCGACCTAGCGATGTAGGGCTGAGCCGCACGAATTGACGGTTTTAGTAGGTGCATTCATTGGACGGCAACCTACTAAACGCGATAAATACTACAGAAGCGTAAGCTACTTGATATGTTAACTTAGTTGTAGTCAAGAGGAATTATGAGAGAGCGAAAATTTACTACTATGAAGCGCGTTCTGGCAGTTTTCATAGTGTCTCTCATAAAAGGGTGTTCTTTTTTAGCACGTGGAAATTCGGCATAAGTTATATCAGCTATATTGATTATATACGTTCTATTGTAGGCATGCTGGTATCTTTGAAAGATTTTTAGTCCACTCTAGTGTTAAAAAAAAACTGTCCATTTCTAGCAGGGTAGAAAATTTTTTGGCAAATACATTGGCCTTATCTCCAAAAATCTTCCACTGGATCAATACGGTCAGGGTAAGGCCACTCTCCCCTCAAACGCATCTGTTGTTAGGTGGAACAAGCTTTCGGGGAAACATATTAATGCCTCTCTTGCACTTTGGAGTTGTCTTAGCTGGCTATCACGGCTTGTCTTAGCTGCACAAAGGCCTTACATAGCACGCTGGGCTCTGCTCTTTGCTCTAATGTAACCCTTTGCTTAATAAATTTATCATGGGGTGTATGCTGAGTGGGGTGCCGTGGCTTAGTGGATAGTGTGTGTGCTTACTACGCCAGAGGTCTGGGTTCAAATCTTGCCATTGTCACCTAAAAAAAAGACCTGTTCTTTTTCACGGTCCCCACCTCCGCGATGGTCCGACAAGCCCTCCGAGAGTATCATATGTCTTGTAAAACTTCTCAAGGTGCCGTTTAGATTCGGCAAGAAATTGTAGGTCCCCTTGTATATACGCAGAAATTAACACACACACAGCGTACATTGTTGAGAAGTTGGTCCTGGTTCACCTCGAGCTTTTGCGCCACTCTATTTATTTATTTATGCTTTTATTATTATGCTTATTTATTATTTATGTTTAATGGACATGCCGTCTGACGCCAGGAAACCACCAGAAATCCTTTTGCGACAAAACTACCACGATAAATTCCGCAGGCAATTAAATGACAACGGCCAGGGAAAGAATGAAAGAATGCCATCGTATTTTTACAAATGGCTTCAAAACCTGCTGGGGTCTGCTGGACTTATTTTGAAAAGCGAGATTACATCTTAAGTAAATATGTGTCTTTCTCCCACAATGCAAGAACCTATTTATCTGAAATTTTAGCTGCCCTAAGTGGTTAGTGTGTGTGCTTACTACGCCAGAGGTCTGGGTTCGACCATCGTCACCTGGAAAAAAAGACTCGTTCTTTTCCACGGTCCCCACCTCCGCGAGGGTTTGACAAGCCCTCCGAGAATATCATATGTCTTGAAAAACTTCTCAAATAGCCATTTGGATTCGGCAAAACTCAAAGAAATTAAGTACACAGCATGCAATGTTGAGAAGTTGGCCCTGGTTTACCTGAAGCTGTTGCGTCACTCTATTTATTTATATTTATTGGCTTTCCGCTATTGCCAACCAAGCCGCTCTAAAGGCGTTGCTCAACCCTCTTACTTTGTCCAAGATAGAGCTTGAACTCAAGAATTCGTTGAACTTAGTCGTAAGGCTAAATACAGTAAATCTTGTGTGGGTTCCAGGTCATACTAATATCCAGGGAAATGAGATGTCTGACTCTAATGACTATCCTCAAAAAGGTTCTAAAGAGGTTTTCTCAGCACCCAAACCCTCCCCCTATTTCTGCGTGTGTCTGTCTGCCTCGTCTGCCATTGATGCTTGGGTTTCTTGTGAACGCAGGGATTGTTGGCATGACTGCAGCGCATTTAGATAGACTAAAGAACTATGCCTTTCTATCTCTCAGAAGAATCGACTGGAGATTTCTTGTGGGCGTCATTACAGGCAACCAAGCTTTTGCTAAACCCTTGAATAAGTACAATGCTTGAGGGAAACTAAGATATCCTGCCTGACTGTCTTCCCCTGCAGTTGTCCTGCCTTTGCTTGCAAAAGACTGTGGATATTTGGGGCTGACGTGGTGAGCGTCAAATAATTAAGCTTTGCATCACTCCTTCTCGTCTTTTCTTCGAACGACAGAAAAACTAAATAGAATAACATAACGCTTCTGCAGTTAATTAGCGTTTAACGTTGACTAACCAGCAATTTTATCCAAGTACTGAATCAGTTGGCAGCAACCAAAAAAAAATCCATTCTTTTACTGAAAAAGCAGGAGTTCGTGGTTGGTTTAAGTTTGTGATGCCAGATAGCAACTAAATGGAGTTCAGAGTAAATTATCCCTTTAACAGTTTTTTTTTATACTAGCGATGAGCTTTGGCAAAGATGCACGATTGCACGCACCTCACGACACTGGCTCTCATCTGCCTTCGAACATTCGTCTTGTCAGGCACCTGGCAGAGTCTTGGTTAAAAATGGCTAAAATATTTTTCAAGTACGTGTATTTTTCTAATGAGTTCCTTTTTTAGGGTTATACACTAGAAGCCAACCAGAAGATTTTAAGAGGGGAAAAGGAGTAGGTTGCCCATGCCTTGGGTTCCCTTATAATAGATTCTGCTATTACTAGTTTAGTTTAAGGCTAAGCTGCTACCCGCTTACCTTTTCTTATGGTTTCTGAAAACCTCTTGAAAACCTCTAACATTTTCATTATGATTCCCAAGAGCTTTTTCAGATTAAGGGCACTCGCTCAACGGACAAAATGAGTAAAGAAAACAAATCTGGGTGGAGCAAAACCATTGAGAAGCGAAAAGTCCGAGAGCGTTTGTATCAAACTGAGCACTTTTAAACTTTTCTTGATTTTTTTACCATTATAGTACAGCTTCGTTTTATTAGGTCTTTAAGACTTCTACCATTCGCTTTTATCCCTCTTATCGAGCAATGGTTTATAACTTTAATGAACAATGCGTTGAACATTAGGATGGAGCACCAATGTAATACGAAAATTCTTTTTTTTGTCTGCCTACCTGCCTGCCTATATACCTCCAATTTGTTGCATGTCGTTGAATACAACAAATTGGTATTAAAATTTGCATTTTGCGTTACAGTTTTTATACATATTCATAAACTCGAAGTTTTGAATTTTTGCAGCAAATGTGATTTTTTTTCTTCTTTCATTACGATTGTCTGTGTGGGATTGAGAACTCTTTTACTCAATTGAAGCTTGCCAACAAAAAAAGGGTCTCAAAACGTGAGTTGAAAAAAAACTAAGATTCCAAAAAAAAAATGAATGGAAAAGACATGTTTTACGCTGTTAAGTTAATGGTATATTCAAGAAGGAAGTGGGCTTACGAGAACGACTTACCAAATGGCTAAGTGAGTTCCACATAGCTTTCATTGCGGAGTATTTTAGCGTTATTCCAAAATGAATTTATTTTTCTAGCATTTTAAGGACCTAATTTTAAGGACTTAATTAACTCTTTCGTGGTCGTCAAGTTTGGTATTGTCTCCAATGGTTCCAAGAATAAACAAGGATATGAAAAATCAAATCTATGTTGAAGTATAGTTAAAGTCCTGATGCTTTCGGAAAGTTTTCAAACAATTTTTTTTATTTTATTTCATTTTGAAGTTTTCTATTGCGATAGAATTTTCTATTTCTCTACGAAGACACATTTCCTCGTTTAATTTAAAATCCAGAACTAGATTTAATTGAAGCACAACCGTATTTAGCTGTCACTATCAGTTTGCGAGTTTTCTCCATATGGCAATCTTACCGTCACAAAATATCCCATACACATTAGTTTCCGTTTATGCTTGAAAAAAGTCCTTTGTATGGGGAAACATAAATTAATATAATATATATTTTGCACTAATTCTTTAAGCTTAATTCGTCCAACATAAATAAGAATTTAAATTTATACAATCTGCTTTGCTGAAAAAGAATCACTTTCCATTGCGCTTCCTGAGCTCCAAATCTCAACTCGAAAAACAACAAAAGAAAATTATCACAAAAAAAAACTTATGTGAACATGAGACAAACGAAGGGGCTTAACCCCTTCTTATATGGAAGGCCATATGACACTTTTCCTGTCACAAAACGTTCCATATAGTTTGGCATAAGTTTTCCCACAAATAAGCACCCGGCAAAAAAAAGGGTGAAAATGAGTTGTTTTTGTTATCCGCCAGTAACCATACATATAGGACTCATCAAAATGTTGCCTTTACGGCCTTTCTTCTCGCCTATGATGGAAATGCGAGATTTTCATGCCATACTATCCGGCACATATGGTTTCGGGTCAAATGAACGGGTGGCTCTATTCAAGGATATGCCATTCATTATGTGTGTTCGTACGTACCAATTCAATGGCGAAACCAAACCATTATGTTAAGAATTCCATATTGATTCATGTTTTTCTGGGCTAAGCTGTTCATGTAGCTGTTTCCCGGATAGGAAACTTTACTGAACCAGTCATATCAAAATTAATCAAACGGAGTAAATATTTGTTTTCATTCCAATTCATTTGATTGATTGTGTCATTACGGACACAAGGTAAAGATTAATACTGTTCGCCTTGTTAACAAAACACTCGGGCGTATGCGTAATTTTTTGTTGTCCTAATTTCTCTTGATGGCCGACGTTGGTAGTTTTGTGAATTTTTTTTATTTAATATTGGTATTCCTTCTCCACTCTTATTTGAAATAAACATTTACAATGAAATTTCACCATAACCTTGAGAATATGACGCATTAAAATTTGCAGATTTTTATTCCTTGAGACAAATTCCTGTCGCGATGAGTTCAAAGAATAATTGCTTTTAGCAAAGCGAAAAGTTCAAAGTGAAAAATAAAGTGTCAACTCATTTAGTAAACTTATCCCCTGTCTCGAGGTTGGATATAAACTTAAGCAAAACTTAACAGCACCAACTTCTGTAGGAACTTTTGTTCCTTGCGTACCTCGGCTGAGGATTAATTTTAAATAGTAAACATCAAAAGTAAGAACTGTTTCGTACAGCTCTGTTTTAATATGTGAGCACAGAGAGGTAAGGCAAAGTATAACTTCCCGTTAAATTTCATTATACGAAGACTATTTAGAGAAAAAAAGTTGAAAAGCACTTCTGTAGTTTTTATATTATACCATGAATAATAATTATTTAAGTATATAATTTAATTTATTCGACACTGCTGTCAAACATACTAAAACCAATTAAGCTTTTGAACAGCATGACTTAAAATTGGCACCCGATAATGCAACTGAATTCGCAATAGAAGCTTCCTTGAATTTTAATGAAAATATATTGGTTGTTTGATGGTTGCTGTTGCTGTCGGAAAAAAGCCGTTGGCACATACCTAAGCAATTAGAACACACAGCGCCCCTCGTGTTGCTATGAAATTATACTTCCGCTTTGCAAATTATAATAGGAGAATTTTTTTCTCATCCCTCCAAGTAATTTCCGATATTTAAATATGAAGAGCGGTCCGCATAATCAGATTCAGGAATTCCAAAATGTTTAGACTCCCTCAACACCACCAATTGTCGCCAAATCAACACGTTAGATTGAAATAGATTAAGATTTTAAACCTGTCCTAGTTTAAATTTAAATATTTGGGTTGCTTTAATTTTTTTCTATTTCCTTTCAATGGTTAACGTTGATTTTTTATACCCCATCCCATAGGATAAGAGGCACATTAAGTTTGATTCATAGTTTGTTACATTGGGAAATAATCACCGCGTAGACCCCCAAGACTTTAAGGGCATAATCGATACCGAATTGTAAGTCGAATGAGCAATGTCCGTCCATTTGCTATTTTTTGATTTATTTACTCAATAATTTATTACCAGCTTTCCGTCCAAGGCTATCCACTGTGAACCAAATATCTGCACTAACCAGTTTAAATGTTTAAAGCGAAAAAAAATAAATTATACGCCTTCTTCGTTGATTTCAAGGCGGCCTTGGATACTGTTAATAGGGATCCTTAATATATATGCTTTCAACCCTCGCCTGTCCCCAAAATTTCTAAATATCTATCAACGGCTCATAGCCAACACATCGGCTTCAGTATGGAATGGTTGCTCAAGCTCTGATTTTTTTTAGCACAGGTGCTGGCGTCCTTCAGGGATGTGGGTTAAGGCCAATCATGTTTGCGTTATTCATTAACGTCTTTTCTAAGGACTTTCCCGGATGAATTAAAATGGGTGACTTATCAATTAAGATGCTCTTTACGCGGATGATGTTGCTATAACCTAACAGCTCCAAATCAATAAACTTAAAAGATTTTTTGACCTGTAGGAGCTCAGAATAAACGTTTCAAAGTCAAAAGTAATGATTTTTGCAGGCACACAACGAAGAACTACACCCCAAGAAAAATGGTTCTTAGACCAGTAACCGTTAGAAGTATGGTAAGGCAATAAATCTTATGTAGAGTAAGTTCTTCTGCCAAAAATATGTTGAACCTTCGGCCAAATTTAAAGTTTTTAAACCAACTATGAAAACTTGTCTCTGCTCTATAAATCAAGTATATGGCTATCTACAAATTGAAGAAATCGAGGTTGTGCAACGTTTTTTCTGCAAGCAATTTTTTTCTAAACTGCCTAGCTCCACGCCTAATTACGCTATCCACGTTGAATCCGGTAGACCGCAAGTATTCTTAATAAATTAAAAGTCAAATGCTGACTACATAATCAAAGTTATGAATAGGCCAGACTCAAACCTCCAGAAAAAAATTATGAAATATGCACTTCGATTGCAACTAACGAATTTTAAGGAGTGGATTGAGTTTGATAATCGACAACTCAGATTTTAATTTAGATAGCACAGATCTTGCCAACTGGCAGGAGGTATTCTATACATGCATTGCGGAGGTCGATGATTCTATCTTTTAAGAACGCATGCATAGAGCTCAAACATCTCAAACTAGGCTTGTGTATAAAGAATTAAATCATGCACTGCATAGATGCAACTATTTCAACGACAAACTCTCCTTCAACCAAATCAGTCTAATCTTCAAGGATGGCCTTTAACCCGATATGTAGTCTGTGCAACCGTAATGAAACTGAATACATTTATCACTTTTTAGCAATTTGTCCAATATCAGAGCAAATCCGTAGGCCCTATTTTTCAAAATGCTTTCTTTTTTTTTTTTAATTCCTGACTCGCCTATTGCGAACTAAGGCACCTCGACCTGAATAGATCTTTTATGCCAAGAAACATCAGGATAGTTAGGCTAGTAGGTCATTCACCTTCCGTGCGAAATGGATAATACTACTAGCAGAGGAGGTCTTCATGTCTTCCGAACTCAGTTGTTCTCTGAAGAAAAAGATCCGTCTAATACCATTTAGGGCTGGACATTCACATAGGATGTGTTCAGAGCTTTCGTCTTCCTCAAGACAAAGTCGGCATTCAGAGGAGTCAACTATTTTGATTTTAAAGAGGTGATACCTTAACCTGTGGTGCCCAGTTAGGTAACCTACTAGGTTTTTAAAATCATGCCTGTTTAGATTGAGGCAGCTCTTGGCATTGTTTGTGAAGGGCTGAATGGCCCGTTTGGCCTGTCTTAGGCCTGGGGTGTCCACCCAATTTGAGATACATCTAGTATGCTCCCAGTTTTTTATAACTTCGTTAGTTGCCGATTTGGGGGTGGGGCAGAAAGGTTCAGGTCTCCCATAAAGGGGGCTTCCGAGCCTTTTCTGGCTAATTCGTCGGCTTTCTCATTACCATCAATACCTTCGTGACCAGGAACCCACCACAGTTTGGTTTTGTTTCTTGAACTAAGTTTCTGTAGGGTATTGAAGCAGTGCATGACTGATTTGGAGTCAATGATGTGCGAGCTAAGGGCTTTTATAGCTGCTTGACTGTCCGTGTATATATGAATGTTTGCACCTATGATACCAGAGATGTATAGGTGGCTGACGCATTCTTGAATGGCGTGGAGTTCTGCCTGGAATACACTGGGACATTTTCCCATCGCAATAGTGTATTTCAGGTTCGGCCCGTAAACGCCGGCTCCCACTCCCGACCCCATTTTAGAACCACCCGTATACCACTTAAGGCCGTTTTGGCTAATTGGTGACTTATTGCTAACCCATACTTCTTTAGTAGGGATCTCCGTGGAGAACCTTCTGTTGAAGCATAAAGTTTTTTGTATGCGGTCTGTAACCGTGCAGTGCATTTCAAATTCCGGGAGTTCAGAGAAAAGTGAAAGCAGGTCCGGATGGTCACTAAGACTTAACTCATTAACTTGTAGTTGACTTGCCATGCTGTGTATTGCCATTTTTTGTACAAAAATGTGCAGGTTTGTAAGCCCAATTATAGCTTCTATAGCAGCTGTGGGGCACGTCCGCATGGCTCCTGATATACCCAGGCACGCAAAACGCTGTACCTTTTTGAGTTTTAGGATGGCGGTCTGCTGGGTGGTTTAAGTCCACCATACTATGGAAGCATAAGTTATGATGGGCCTTACCATCATAGTGTAGATTCAATGAGCAATCTTTGGAGAGATTCCCCATGTGGTGCCATAAATACGTCGACAAGCTCATAAAGCGTTGGAAGCATTAGTGATTTTGCTGTTTATATGTGAGTTCCAGGTGATTTCCTTGTCTAGAATAATTCCCAGATACTTGACTTCATTGGAGTACTCAACGATTTTGTCGTTAATTGAAATTGAACCTAAGTTGGTATTTCTTCTTATTGTGAAAGGAACTATGACAGCCTTACTCGGGTTTACTGAAAGGTTTTCTCTAGACCACCAGTCAAGGACTGTCTTAAGGGCGTTTTGCATACGTGATGTTTCTTCGTTTGCTTCTTCACCCCTAATGATGATGACTAGGTCATCGGCGTAACCAATTATGTTTAAGCCTAAATTACTTAATTTGTGAAGTAGGTCGTCGATGACCAGAGACCACAGGAGGGGTGACAGTACGCCTCCCTGTGGGCAGCCTCTTGCGGCTAAAGCTGATACCGATGTCAGTCCTGATGTAGAAGTGATCAACCGACTTTCGAGCATAGCTTTGATCGAGTTAATTGTAGCTTGGTCAATGTTCCTGTGGATCAAGGCATTTGATATCGAATTATATCCAGTGTTGTCAAAAGCACCCTCTGTAATTTGGGTTGGAAAATTCTTGTTCTCTTTTTTAATCACACCTTGCAATACCGTAAAAGTTTTATGGATTAATACATACAATATATGAATTCAGGCTCTTTGTAAAATTCTATTAACTTTAGTACTTACTATTAGTACTTATATTTTATGATTCGAAATTTCACGGACGGCAAAATATGTCATGCTATTATTTTTAGCGTTCAAAATTTGTAAATTTATCAAGAAGTTCAATAAAGAATGAATAATATATAATAATAATTATATTTTATAATTTATTTATTTATTTGCTTATTGATTCATTTATTTATTAATGTATTTAATAATTTATTTATTGATTTATTTATTTATTAATTCATTTATTTATTTATTTATTTATTCTCTTTTATAGACAAAGGAGGGCCGGGCAATTTACGACTATGTGTAAAAAGGACTCATAGATGTTAATACAAAATCTGTATTGTAGAGTCCAGTTAAAGGCCGACGTGATGGAGATTTTTCTTCAGTTTACCACGACCGCTGACAGTTCAACTGATGATTTTTTAAATAAGCCCCGTCTAGGGGTTGTGGAGGGTATAAGACCAACCTGGATCGTGATGGGCTCGTTTTGATGCCTAGTATTTGTGTGGCGTTTTTCACCAAATCCCTGTTTAACCTAACCTATAAGACCAACCTGGGGGAAAATCTTCTTCCTCTGTTAGAGTGAATTTTGATTTGTTCCAACCCTGATGGCAGGGACTTCCGCCTGGAAAATGTGTCCATTTTGCCAAGGCTAAGTAAATAGCCGCCTGGAAGAGATCTCCAAGAATATTAGACCCAATTTCTATCCCCATAGTAGAACCGTCAATGTACAAGAAAAGATCAAACAAAGATAAGGTTGGTTTCAGTTTTTCCCAAAAAAAAGTCTGCAAGCGTATCATCAAGAGGCATGCTGAATGGGCTTTTAAATTCTAAAATCGTTCAGCAAAACTGAGGGGCCGCCTTTATACGAATGGGGTCTTCTGTTTTCGCGTGGAGCAGACGATAAATGCTCAGAGAAAATATCCCGTCGTGCGAGGTAGATGTTCTAGCATACTCGTTCCTGGTTTTTGATCCTAGTGACTTCGTTGATCTTAACTGGGTCAGAAATCGTTAAAATTAAAGAACCAGTCAGCCTATAAGTTGTAAATCCTAAAACATTGAGTTTGAAAACTTTTCCGCCTACAAAGCCCCCAACAGTTAACCATTTGGTATTAACATTTCTATCTTTTATATATGTACAAATAGATTATTATTTGTTATGGACCCCCTGCAACTAACCCTCCCTTGGTTTTCAATGAAATTTGACACAGTTACCATTGGATGTTTGCTTTCTTTTAAAAAAATTTGGGGACAGATGAACAAAGTAATGATGAAGTAATGCACAGCACACTTTACATAATAACTACGATAAAGGAGTTTGAAAGGGGACGTTTGTACATGTTTGCATTGTGTTATATTGATTCGTAAATATGAGTATAATGACAATTACAAAAAGTGAGTTCGTCTGTGACAAACTTCTATATACCCGCCCCTTTATACCATGTAACACCAACTTCTATTTTTGGTATTTAAAATAAAGTTTGTCTCACATTGTAGCCAGTAGTTAGCGTGGGCGTTAACGGATTAACACCACCAATTTTCACACTTTGTCTGTGCAACAAAAGAAACAATCCATGTACCAAGTTTCAGCTCTTTATCTTGATTTTGAAGACCTAAAACCTTCACACATACAGACGGACGGACGGACGATCATGGCTTAATTTATTCACCTGTAGGTCTCGATCATATGTCTAAAAGGTCTTAAGAGTCTAAGATGATTATTTCACTGTGTTACAAACTATGCATTAAAATAAATATACCCTCGGTCGGGTATAAATATACTTGTGAATGCCCAGTGGTAAATGATGTTTTGATTGAAACTAAAGTCAATATAAGCTGACTCTTCAACATTCAAATGCTTCGCAACATGGATACATGTTGCCAGATTAAAATTTTTCCCCTTTTCGGCTGCTCTTGATGCGTTTTCTCCTGCTTTGCGTCTTTCAACCTTGAACATGAAACGTAAAAAGCTTTCGGTTACTTACTTCTCTTCACAAAATTTCTGAAGAGAAACTCAGATATTTCTCTTCTATACCGAAGCCAAATTTGACAGGTTCCGTCGTAAGGAAACTGTGTAATTCTTGCTTGCAAAAAAGTTTTAGCCCACTGCGTTCTTACTAGATTCTGAAGGTACTGATCTAAAAATAAGAAAAGTGCATTGAAAATTATACTAGAAGATAATGATTTGATATAAAAAAGTTTCGAAAATATTTTTACCTTAGAAGCGTTTGCTTACACCTTAAGTGACTGGAGTGTACTGGAGATAAACCTACATTGATTTATAACCAAAGAAAAATCAAGGAACTATTTTTACAGTTTATTAAATGTCAATTAACGAATTACAAGAAATTTATGCTAAGGACATGTCTGGGCTTACACTGAAATCTCTTAGGGCCAGTTTTTCAGTACAAAGTTAAACGGTGAAGTGAGCTCTATAAGTCTTATTTTAGTCCAAGCTTAACCGGACTAAGTCTGAACTCTTCAGTTCAAGTCAAAACGTCAGAACGTCAATTAAAACATTAGATAAGTTCTTATTTGTGTGTGTTAGGTATAAAAATTTTCACGAACATTGACATTTATGATCAGCTGATAACTCATACCAACTCATATGAACATGCTTCCATGTGATCAGTATTGTAAGTCTTAAGTTTAAGGGCAAATGTCACCCTCCTCAAAATAAACGTGTTTTTGTTGGTTCTTCTGCAAATTATTTTGGGTCATTTCGACTCCGGAGCATGTTTGCACACTTACAATATTTTTGTTTTTAAAATTTGAGTCCTGGGGTTGAAGCCCAGTGTAGGAAATTTTTAAATTTAAACATTGCAAAACACTGCAATTGCTTAAAATTTAAAAAAAAACAGCGAATTTTTACGACTTTTTTTTTTATATACGGTTACAAATTCATAAAATTGTCTCTACAATCGCGAAAATAGGATTTCGTTTTTCTCGGTATCAAATAAAATATACCCGCAGTCCTTATTGATGAGCTGTGACATGATTTACTAAGGTCCCATCAATGATATCAAGTAGAAACCTTGCAAATCGTTTATAAATTTTTCCTCTGCGGCAGAAAAAGGAAACACATCCTCTTGTGAGGATGCAAACATTGAATAAAATCGATGAAGCACACAACACATGATTCTGAGGAATAGGAGTTCATTTAAAGTTCCCCACACTGCAATGCACTTATTTGTTCATGATTTTGAGCAATTGATTTTCTCTGTTCAAACACTTTTGAGGCGAACTGACTTAACTTTTTTTTTGGTTCATTGACTTTAATCAAATGCACCTTAAACGAATTTCCAAGTTACCTCAATAAGAAGTCATGAACGTGAAGAGTTTACTTTTGGTGCATTTGAAGTGATTTTTATTCGTTCTGTTTTACTTTTTCACAGGTTTGGGTGCTCTAAAAGAGCACATTGATCCACCCTCTCAATAGAACTGGGCAAAGTGGTTCACAAATGGGTGCAACCACGACTTGCTGCTCAAAGCAACTTTTCAATAGACCCCGTGATAGACTAACATGCCCTTTCTCACTACATCCACGATCCCTCCAGAAAGACTAACTCTACAATACACCAACTTCAGTTTGATAGAAATAATCTATTGCGATGATCTAGCCCCTATGAAAAAAGGAATCGATTCACTTCTTCTGGTGTAGGTGAAAAATTATAGGCGCTTTTCTCATTGAGACTAAACCTTAGTTTCTCTTTTCGTGCGTCATCATAATTATTGCATTTATACTGTTAAAGATTCACATATGGGTTTTTCCTCGTAGATTTACCCCATAAATTAAAATTTTCTTAATTTACAGAAACATATCGTTATATAAACTAAGAAACAAAGATGTAAGGAAGCCATTTTCCAAATCTCTCACATGAAAAATCAAGTTTAGCTTTCAAGAATTATGCTTCTAATAAAGTTGAATTGAATTGAAAGTTGTACGTTTTTTAAAGCGGAAATCATAGCGAGAAAGGAATTTTCGTTATGGTTTGAATAAAACTATGATATCCAAAAAGTACCTTGGATATTCGAACATTTCCGAATATAAAGGCTGCCATCAAGTGCCTATAGAATCAGTCTCTATAGACTCCAGAGAAGCCTAAGAATGCCTATTGTCTCTTAAGGAGATGTCAGAGCAGCTCAGCATTATGATGGGGCCGTAGTGACATAGGAAACAGACGCTGGCTGGTGCCATATTTACTAGGCTGACGACTTAACCAACCTTGCAATCACTCTATCAATCTTGTCTTAAAGTGCTTCTTAATATCAGTTCACAGGCAAACTTTCATGCGGGAAACCTAATTTCGATAATACCTCTATCACCATCAACAGCATATTCTGTGACCGCGTATCCCAATGAGTTGTCCATCCATCATTTCCAATCCTACGCTCATAACTCAAGAACGACGCAGGTTTCCGCAGTTTCCACCTACCCCTTCATTTTGAGTTGGCGATGCCCCCCGCAATAGATACCGTCAACATTGCCGGGTTGCTTATAGGCACTTGGTGTTAAACTCGGTCGTATGCCGGCAGGGAAATTCCAATCAAGTTCTCGTTTTCAGACACCCCTCAGCCCTAGCTTCATAGGAGGCCCTATATTACTAGGATCAGCAACTGCGAAATAATCAGAGAATCCAACGAGGAAAATTTTATTTAAGCTCAAATAACGGTTTAATTACGGTTTAAGGTTAGGATTAAACCGTTATGATTAGGTTTTCCCAATAAGGATTAAATGTTTTTCAGTCCTTTTTAAAGGACTTTAGTAAACAAGAAGAAAGACATGCTAAATACTGAAATTTAAGCGAAAAGATCTGTTTTTTTGAAAATATTGAAAATTTTTTGAAAAATGTAGAGTTGCAAAATGAATGACCGTTTTTAAAGTGTTTGAGTGTTAAAGCGAATAAGTACTCAAGTCATATAAAAATTAAGTGCAGTAAGTACCTAATATTTTTGTTCTCTCAAAAGTTTTAATTTTTTTATATATTTTTTGAAAAAAAAAAAAAATAAAAACAGAAAAAATGCATAAAAAACCGTATACCCCCCTCTCTTACCTTCGGTGTTATTTAAAGAAATCATGTGACATTTTTTAAAATCTTTTAGCATCCTAACTTTGTCAGCGAATTTCCCCAGATTTGGTTAAAGAACAAAGTGTACAAAAAAAAGTTGCGTTAAAGAAATTTAGAACTGTCGTTTCTAACCTATGTTTTTCTAAGCCTATTTGAAAAATGGTAAATAGGTTTAACGTAAACAAGGAGTTTGTTTTACCATTCACACAAAATAAAATAAATAAATAAATAAATAGAGTGGCGCAACAGCTCGAGGTGAACCAGGGCCAACTTCTCAACAATGTATGCTGGTGTGTTAATTTCTTTACATACAAGGGGACCTACAATTTTTTGCCGAATCCGAACGGCACATTGAGAAGTTTTTCAAGACAATTAATACTCTCGGAGGGCTTGTCAAACCCTCTCGGAGGTGGGGACCGTGAAAAGAACAAGTCTTTTTTTTTCAGGTGACGATGGCAGGATTCGAACCCAGACCTCCGGCGTAGTAAGCACACACACTAACCACTACGCCACGGCACCCCACACAAAAACCGGTGCATAAAATAAATATAGTTGTCTTATGGTTTTGAAATTGTAAAAATTATAAAAAAGTATAACTAAAAATTATTCTCTCAAACTGTATAAAGTATTTATAAATGTATAAATAACAGTCCATTTTCTAAAATTCTATACCGTCTATAGAAAACTTAGAATATTCAAAAAGTTCGAAGATTTGACTCAAAAAAGTAAAAACATTTTCGAAAACGATTTTTTAAGTTTCTACTCACTTAACGGCCATGGTTATCTTCTTTAACTTTAGCTTTTTTTTTTTTTTTATAATGAACTCGCGAACAAGGGATTGGCTACCCTTTTAATGTTTAGCATCTCACGAGCGAAAAGGATTAGAAGAAGGGGAAAGGGATGAGAGGTACCGGTGCACTCTTGTTTTGAAAAGTTGTGGGTTGTATTGCGTAGGAAAGAGTTGTCGTGGTAGGACATTTCACATTCGCGTTGTACGGCTTATGAAAGAACCTCTAAACCTTACAGTACGCCCGAAAGTCGGCTCAAGGGTGAACTGATGAGCATTCGATCGTTGGCGAGTATTACGGTTGAATAATTTGAGGGGTGGAATGCAGATGGCTATTTCGTTGGAACACTGTTTGTAAAAAAAAACGGTAAAACAGTGACAAGCAAGAGACATTGCGTCGATGTTCGAGTGAGTCGATAGACTTTGCAATATTTCTGTCACCTATGAGTTTTATCGCGCGTTTCTGGATCCTATCGAGCAGGTGCAGTGTTGTTTTAGGAGCACCAGCCCAGACATGGGAGTTATATTCCATTTTAGGGCGGATACAGGCCTTATATAAAATAGCCAAATCAGAAGGGGTGAAATATTTCTTGCATCTTTTAAGGAAACCTAGGCATTTCGCAGCGTTCTTGGCGACGTCGAATATGTGGTCATTCCAACTAAGGTTGTTATTGACACACATACCGAGAATGGAAAGCGTTTCGGTTTCGTCGATGCAAGTGCCATTCATGGACAATGGCTGGGTGTTTCGGTTTTGCTTCAATGACAGAAGACAGCATTGAGTTTTAGAAGCATTAAACTCTACTCTATTTTGAGATCCCCATGAAACAATGCTGTTAAGGTCAGAGTTTACTGAGTTTGACATACGCTGCCGTTCCAGTTCAACGTCCGAACTGAAGTATAAAACGTTTACAAGGCAAGCTTAATGCACTAAAAACGTGTTTCAACAATGCCGTTTGCCCATTTAAAATAATAAAAAACAGAATATACCGTTTTATCACAAATTCATGACCGCGGATTGAAAGAAAAGTGGTCAATAATAGCGCAGATGGTTGTAAAATTAGAAGAAAGCTTAACGGTAATTGAAAAATAGTGGAAATTGCTCATTTATGGTTTATTAATTTTAAATATTGTAAAAAAAGGCCAAGAAAACATATGTTTTTCACTCTATTTTAGGAACGGTAATAGGCAAAAATTTGAACTAAAAAAAGTAGTCCGTCTTTTGAACTTCCAAAAATAGGAGTTTAGTTGCTTGAAAACGCTTTAAATGACTGTCTAAAATGATGCTGCTATGAATATCTGTGACTGTGATTTCTGAGTCACTTATTTTACATCAACTGGATTTGATGCAGGCACAACAACATGAACATTAACCAACACAACAGCTTTGATAAAATGGGGGAGGGGGTTCGCATTTTATACCTTTAGCTGCCGTTTAGCGGATGCAACTTACTTATAGGGGTCCCGACCCATGGAGGGTCCACAGTAGCCTTCCATCCTCTGCGATCGCACGGTGCTTTTAATTGTCCAGACCAATCGCTCTGGCATCCACGATGGCTTGGTCCTTAAAACGGAGGTTCGGTCTTCCTGGTCGTCTCGAGCCTGGGACTTGGATTCGAAGACCCTCTTGGCTGGAGCGTTGTTGTCGATTCGCTCGATGTGACCGAGCCAATGTAGTCTTCGTGTTTTGGCTTTTTGAACTGCATCCACATCTTGGTACAGCACAAAGAGTTCGCGGTTATATCTTCTTCTTCATTCGCCCTCCTCGCGCACAGGACCGTAAATTTGCCGCAGAATTTTTCTCTCTAAAGAGCCAAGTATAATTTAACCTTCTCTGCTTATCGTCCAGTACTCGGCGCCATAAAGCAGAACTGGCAGAATAATGGTTTTGTAGAGCTTACACTTTGTCTTTCGCGATAGAAGCCCATTTGTTTTACCAAACCGAAATAACAGCGGTTTGCTAGGGTTATTCTTCGATGAATTGCGACTAGGGTGTCGTTTGTGGAGTTGATGTTAACTCCAAGGTAGATGAACTCCTTAACTACCTCGAAGTTACTGCTACCAACAGTGACGTTTTGTCCTTAGCGACGGACGGATGTTTCTTTATATATACACAAGTTATAATATTTACTTGGTCTTATCTTCATTTACTTCCAGGCCAACGAAATTTGGCTGTTCTTCAATCGCCATAAAAGCCTCTATCACGGCACAACTGGAGCGAGCGATAATGTCTATATCGTCCGCGTAACCCAGTATTTGCAAGGATCTGTTGAAGATAGCGCCTTCCGCGTTGACTTTTGCCTAGCGCCCTATCATCTCGAGAACAGGATTAAAGAATGTACATGAAAATGCATCTTCTTGCCGAAACCCAGTGCGTGTTTGGAACAGTTCCGAGTAGCTGTTCCAAAACTGCACGTCGCACCGTGTGTTTTCCAATGTCATACGGCACAGTTTGATCAGTTTTGGCAAGATTTTCAATTTGGCCATCGCCAGGTAGAGCACCTGGCGGTGAATGCTGTCATATGTGGCCTTGAATTCGATGAAAAGATGGTATATCTCGACTTGAAATTCATTGGTCTTTTCCAGGATTTGCCTTAGTGTAAAGATCTGGTCTATGGTCGATCTGCCGGGTCGGAAACCACACTGGTAGGTGCCGATTAGTGTGTCGCAGAACGGCCTAAGACGCACACATAGTACGTTTGACAGGGATATGCCTCCATAGCTCTTGCAAAACATAGGATCGCCTTTCCTGAAGATCGGGCATACGCAACTGATTTTCCAGTCTTCAGGCATGCTTTCTGTCACCCACACTTGGTTAATGATTTGGTGCATGCACCCCACCAAAACATCACCTCCGTATTCGTCGGTGATCGTATAAGTCGGCGGCCTTGTTATTCTTAAGCCTCTTTATAGCTAGGCTAACTTCTTCAATACTAGGTGGTGGGACTTCTTCGTGGTCGACTGGGCTCTCGTTCTCTCCTGGTACAGTTTCTTTTTCTCTTGTACCTCTTCCACTCTCTCCGCATGATGCCTATCCGCAGGAAACGCTGCTTAAACACTTCAATTATTCCCTGTGCTTCGGTGACTAGGTTTCCTTCGCTATTTCGAAGAGCCTGCGTTCCAGTTCTAAAGCCAGCAGCCAGTTGCTTAGCCGTTTTATAGAACTTTCTGGTCTTGTTTCGATCGCTAGACTCTTCGATCTCCTTAAGCTGGGAGATTGCGTAGGCCCTCTTCTTTCTACGCAGTAACCTTTTCTCTTCCTTTCTCTTGGCTCAGTACTCCTCATACGCTGCTCTTGTTTTCCGCTGCAATGTCTTCGCATATGCATCTTCTGTCAGCGGATGCAACATCGCACACTACACTCTAACCAAGAAACCACTCTTCTTAAAACGGGCGCCCATGGATTTCTATCGTTCACAGTTCAGCCTCGACTCTGGGCCAGACGCTGACCAGTGAACTGCACAATCTTCTGTATCAGACGCTGCTGAGTTTTGTTTCCTGCTTTAATATTTCATCTATACTTACAGCTATAATATTACTGCCAACGCCAAGGCTGGCCACACCAATAGTTGCATACTCCTTAGAGCATCTCAATTGTAAAATTCTGAAAACTCTTTGTCTTCCAGAGGGTTCCAGTAGGCGTGCATACCTTTACTCAATGCTTACATAACCCCGACTTTGCAGGGGTGTATTTGTACCAAATATTTAAAAAATATTCTGTGCCTAAAAATTCATAAATAATAGTAGGTAACCTTTAAAACACGCAGGGATATTTAAATGCAGCACTTTTTTCAGAGCCTCATTTACGCATTTTTCTCCGAAAAAAAAAATGTTCAGATGCTTTGACATTTTTGCAAAACAGTATCAAATTGTCACGTAAATTTAATCCACTTCCGAACCATGATGTTGTTCATGTCCACTTCCACTTATTGTTAAATTTTATTATCCACCGATCCAATTCATTCGATGCGATTCAATCCAATTTGCTATCGGATACGTATTTCCCCAAAGACGCATTCAGCGTCTATGCAAGAAGGATATAAAATCAAACGTTTTATTGGAAATATAGTGAACGCGTTTTTGTGTACAATGCGAAACAATTTATGTCGACAATACAAAAATGTTTTGGATGCGGGAACGAGATCCAATCGTGTAAGCTGTTTAGAAATGACACGTCGTCGGTGAAGTATGCGTGTATTAAGTCCTACGCACGAGTCATATAATAAAAATATTTTAATGAATTCGATGCGTCATCTATAGAAATGATTTATATTCGAATGGATTACAAAATATCTGCCATCAAAATCAGCCACATCAACAAAGCTTTAAGTGACATGACTTTATCTCTTTCTCGAGTTCATTAGTTCAATTCGAAGTGTTTTAATTTGATATGAGCAGTTTGGGACTAACAGACGTCATGTCTGGAACAAGATGATTTTCGCAAAATTTGTTTGTCTACACAAGTGGTTCGATCGGCGGAGGCTTCGCTGACTAATAAATTTTAACTTTTAATTCAGATGCAGTACCGCAGAATACTTTTCTACTTTTTAATTCAAACCATCAGTCGAGTATGGAGTGACGTTGAAGTGGAGAGAATTCGACCCAAGGGATTCCGTATTTCAGTATCGTGTAAGTAATCCACGGAGAGTTTTCATTATCCGAGACTAATTAAAAACAAATTTTAAAAGATGATTCGCACAATAAAGGCGTCTCACAAGTTGCCTTCAATGTCAACATAAACAAGCCCCTCAGTCTTTACGAAACAGCTGATTTTACTGCTTTGATAACAGAGTCTACAGACGGCCTATGGGTGTATGACAACATCAACAGCCGCGTCGAAGCGGGAGATAAAATATATTATTGGATTAATGCACAGAAAAAACGGGCATATGGAAATGGGCATTATGCATCGCCCGAATTGAGAAGCGGTGGAGTTGCTGTGCTCACCACTGCAACCATCGATATTTCAGTACCAACTAAGAAGACATGTGCAACGTATTTCCAGAGTCTATCTGGCTGTGAACTTTCGGCGACCACTGTCGCCCAACAACGTGTATGCAAAGGTTCGTTATTATTTGAGGAAAATTTTGACTCCTTTGACTGGAAGACATGGACAAATGAGGTCCGAATACCACTGCAAAATGAGGGGTTTCCATTTGTGTCTTTTCAAAATCGCCCGGAAAATTGCAACACTTCAAATGGATTTCTGCATATCACTCCTACATTCTTGTCAGATGTTCCAGGGTTTTCCGAATCAAATGTTACCAACGGAAGACTGCTGCTGCTTGGGTAAGTGGCATACGCATATTACACTACTAAGACTCCTTGAAAACCCGTTTTCATATAGTTGTACACCAATTGAAGACTCGGTCCGTGAATGCAGGCAGACAGCACAATTCTCACAAATTCTACCCCCAATAGTTTCGGCTAAGATTCAAACCAAAAACTCGTTCAACTTTCGGTATGGCAAGGTTGTTGTGCGTGCTAAGTTGCCCAAGGGTGATTGGTTGTCTCCAAGTATGCGGCACTTTTCACTCCCAAGTTATCATTATTAACCTCAAAATTTGTAGTGATTCAACTAGAGCCTTTGGAAAGCAACAGGGGTTGTGCGTCCAAGGGATTTAGCCATATAAAAGTAGCCTATTCTGTGGGCAATGAATATCTTCGTGACAAAGAGGGCAAGGATATCTCAGGCAACCTGTTTTTCAGTGGAGTAGTACTGTCGAACCCAAATCCTTTTTACAAAATGGAACAATATCGTCTGAACAAACTTAAAGATGCCTTCCACACGTACACCCTCACTTGGACCGAAGACAGTTTGTCTATCGCAATTGATGGTGATGGCGGCAATGTGATGAATAAAAACCTTTCATTATTGGGTGAACTATGGAATAACGATGATTTAGCTGAACTCTTCCAAAAGGAGGTAAGTTTTGTTTTGAAAATAAAATAGCTTAGTTT
Organism: Neoascia interrupta; assembly: GCA_947623515.1. Classification (NCBI taxonomy): domain Eukaryota; kingdom Metazoa; phylum Arthropoda; class Insecta; order Diptera; family Syrphidae; genus Neoascia; species Neoascia interrupta. Next base: position 199,736,971 of record OX392462.1, read on the forward strand.
TGTTTCTCATAATATTCCAGCACTTTCTATCGCTTGGAGTGTCAGTTGGTGGTCATAGGGACTTTCCTGATGGATGTGTTACCGGATCTGAGAGAAGCGAAAAACCCTGGCAGAATGATGATCCCAAGGCAATGCTTAACTTTTGGAAAAATCGAGAAAATTGGTTGAAGTCCTGGGATTCAACAAAATCTGGCTTGCACATAGATTTTATTAAAGTTTACGCTTTGTAAAAGGCTTTGTGGTGTAATAAAACTAGGTTCCACGTTTAGTTTTAAGGGAAAGAATTTGTGTCAGAAAACTCTATTTCCTGGGAATTAGAGTTTAAGTTCGGGGAATCCGAACGACAGTTTGAGAAGTTTTTCAAGACAAATGATACTCTCGTATGGCTTGTCAGACCCTCGCGGAAGTGGGGACCGTGAAAAAGAACAAGTCTTTTTTTTCAGGTTACGATGGCAGGATTTGAACCCAGACCTCCGGCGTAGTAAGCACACACACTAACCACTATGCCACGTGACGCAATTTTCCAGTAACTCTAGTGGAGAGGTATGCTTTGGACCTGTAAAAGGGATCAAGGCATAGGTTCCGCAGCTAATAAGAGCCGTAGATAACACACAATATTTTTTCTTACAGAGGACTTAGTCAGGGGTCGGCGTAAGACAAGCCCTGAGGCAAGGTTGTATGTTTAGAACTGAAAACCGAGTCTGAAGGTTCAAACAAAGCCCAGGACCATCTGCAGCTCACTGGGCAGCGTCAGCGAAATAATCATAGTAGACTCTTAAGACCTTTTAGTGATATGATCGAGACCGACAGGTGAATCGATTTAGTCATGTCCGTCCGTCCGTCCGTCTGTATGTGTGAAGGTTTTAGGTCTTCAAAGTCAAGCTAGAAAGCTGAAACTTGGTACACGGCTTGGATCTTCTGCTGCACAGACAAAGTGTGAAATTTGGCTTAATCCGTGGACGGCCACGCCCACTACTGGCTTCAATATGAGACAACCTCTATTTCACATTTTCTTTCAAAATGCCTTTTGGTCAAGTTAGAAAAGTCGTAGGAATTTAAATTTAGGTACTGAGCAATATTTTCCCAAGACCTTTAACAATTGGCCGATATTGTGGGCGGAAAATTGGACCGCCCACAGTATCGACCATGCCCACTTTTAACATGTTAGATCTTTAAAAACCCGATATTTCGGAAAGTTGACTCTAAATCGAAAAAAAATTTCATGACAAATATTAAAGATATTAGCATTTGCAAAGTTTGGTCCATACAAAGTTTTGAGCTTTGCCCACTTTTAGCAGGCGCTTTTGGGAAAAACGTTTTTTTTCCGAAATAATTTTCAGTTTTAACGCATTTTCTCATGCTTTAAAATGATGCTCATGAAGCTAACGAAATAATAATTAATTGATTTTTATTTTCAGGCAAGACCCACTTTTGGGGGCGTGGTCTTTAAAAATTATATAATGAATTTGGGAAGAAAAATTTAAAAATTTGTGTTACACGGTATATAGGGTCGAGTATATAGAAGTTTGTCACAGACGAACTCTTGCACTTACTCATTTTGTTGACCTAGGCCTGAGAATTGGAAACATGTTAGAATGGCTTATATTGGTTGGAGATTCCCGCTCAAAATGCGACTAGGTTTAAACTAAAAAAAAAAAAAAAAAACGAGGAGCTCAGAAACTTTAACGCTTATCATTGTAGAATGTAGCACTAAGGGGGTAGACAATCATTAATGGGGTAGCGGAAGACTCAGTTAAGGGTTCAGTGTAAATTCCGGTAATATCGACAAAATACAGGCACATGGAATGTCTCATCGTTAACAAGCTTACATCATGAACTGAGGCTTAGAATTATGAGCTTGACAACTGACATCACTTCCACTAGGTAAGGTGGAGAGGTTCTGGGATCAAAAACTTAGATGAAACTTTATTGTGCAGCCACAAGTGGGATACTAACAAGACCGGCTTACCCCGTTTTCGAACAACGTTTTGGAGTTTGTTCCATAGCAAGAAGGGTTGTGATGTTGAGACTAAGGTAAGATTAGGTTAAGTTGCATGGCTGGCTATCACCGCTCAGTAGCGATACAATGAGACCAAAGGAGATCAATAAATTGCAAAACCACATTTGTGATAAAAACATGGATACTAGCACCAGGGCATAAATGACGACTTTCCGATTATTAAGGAAAAAAAGGACGAGGGTTCGGCTTGCCCTCGAAGGGTTCAAACCCTCGTTCGAACAATCTTGGTATCACCCTTTGACACCGAGAAATTTCTGGCCAGTAAGAGCCTTCCTTAAAAGAGTGGCCCAAGTATGGCAGTCGTTCTTGACATTTGCCTTTATCGCTAACTCCCGAAGGAAATTGCCTTGACGGTGGGAAAGGTTGGTTGCGACAGGTAAGGCGGAAGTAGCCCATTTTGGTATTCACCACAAATGGTTTGAAACCAGGGCAGGGCAGCCAGTTTCGGTGTAAACCCGTCCTTGAGACTTAAGTCAAAATTTACCTAGAAGAAGAGAAAAACAGGCATGACGAGTTGCGGTTTGAACCGTGTCAGAGGGAGTTTACTGAATCTGTGTCTAGAGTCAGAGTATGCGGCTTTTTTTAATGTAGTCGATACGGCCCTGAATAGTGCAGCTGATATAAACTTCTTTCTTACTATATTCGACTTTCGGGCTCATGTAGTTTGGATAAGATGACTCGGAAAAGTTTGATTAGGATATACACGGGAAAAAACAGAAATTAAGGGAAATTATTGGCTTTAAACGCATAATGGCTTGGCACTTATAAGCAAAATAGTCCACACAACATCGCCAGCTTAAATTAAAGATCAGTGATTGAGTTTTTCCTTATGCGATGGGGATAATAGTGAGGTTCCAAAAATGATTTGTAATTTTCGGGTTTCCAGAGGGTCAGATTGTATATGGACAGAAGGTGTGAATTTGTTGTGTGAAGTGAACTCAACGGAGTTTTGACTTCCAAATCAGGTACACTGAACCAAAGTGCAGTCATGGAAAAAAAAACATTTAAACATTTAACATTAAACATTTAAAAGTATGTTTGAGCTCGCTTAGAGATCTGCAAATAAGATCTCATAGAAAGGGTATTTCGTATCTTACAAGAGGTTAAAGTCAAGAACGGTACACTTGGTTGATGATACCGATCTGATTTCTTAATTTTTAATTTTGATTTAGATAAACATTAAACATACACTATAAACTGCAGACTTTTAAAAATAAAGTAAATAAGTATCTCCTTACATCTCTGGGCACTGTTTCAGTGTTATAGGTTCGGCTTTCCTGAGAGAAGGCATTAAAGAAAAAAACTTTCTTTTAAGAATAAATAATGCTTTTCACACTTTTCGAAACAGCTCAATCCCCAACAGTGCACTGAAGATGAAATTTTTACGAAAACCAAAGATTTAAGGTCGGCAAAAAATTATACAGCAGATTAGGTCCGTGCCACGATTAAGACGTCAAAAGTTGGCAATCTCTATATAGTCGCTGAAAGCCTGTTGAAGAGCTGTAATGGAGCAAATGCGACTTTCGGCTGAGCAGAGTCACAATTAACCAACTTCCCACTCTTATATCTGTTCTTTAAAGGGGCTTAAAATATACCAATTTAAGCCTTATGAATAGTTTTGTAGACTTGGAAAGAGCTTCTAACCGAGTACCTTGGGTACAAAGTTACTCGCATAAGCGGCAACTGTAGCCGTTACTCGCATAAGTGGCATCAATTTTTGTCGTTTTCAGCGTTGAAATAGCCAGTCTCATTTTCAGGATAAATCGACTGCATGCTAAAGCGCAGTCTTTGGCTAAGAAATTTTCAAATTGGTGGTCATTGGGGTAAGCCATCGGCCATTCGCTCTTTCTGCACACGATTGGGGTCCCACTGAAGTAGAGCAGCCTTTTTCGAGAAAAAAGAAATGTGTGTCACTGAGAAATCCTGTATTATACGATCTATACGGATTTATACGGACCTACAGATTGAAGAAATTTGAAAATAACCAGACTGGAAAAAACTAGATCGCGGGTATAAGGTGCAAGCATGCTCTAACGAAATTTCTAAAATGTGTCGCTCGTGATATCCGTAGGGATAGACTTATAGCAACATTAGTGTCCGTGATAGACCTTGCAGACAGGTCATGAATACCGGGATACAAGAAAACCTGCACTCATTGAAGGCTAGGAAAAAGGTGTTTGGATTGAGTCAAGGACGCCGGCTAATCCCACCCAAACTAAGAGAGTAGAATAGCGCCTTAACTCTTCTTATTGGCGGCGGAGGACTAGGACTGACTTTGCAATTCGAAGTACAGTATTTTATATAATTAAGTACTTGCACTATTGTAAATGCATTTGGACTATAGTCAGTAAACGTATACTTTTTAAAAACAGGTCCTGTGCTTTAAATGTGGTTAGTAAAAAAAGATAGGAAACTTTGCGAAGCACACTGGTCAAAAAACTGGGGATAATTGTATGTAGAAATTGTATGAGGAAATTGATCTAGGTGTTTCTTAATGGGATCCATGGTTATACCAAGGCAAGGTTTCCTTATCGCCTGTCAAATCGTCTGCACACATATTGTCAACCTACCAGCTATGATCGGTGTCGCCATCACAGTGTGATTTACTATTGTTCATTAAAGATCGGAAGCATAAAAGCTTTTTTTGAAATGAACGTTTAATGGTATGTAGGTGTACACATGACAATAATTCGTTCTTGTTGATTGAATGTCTTAAGCTTCATCCTTCATGAAACTTTAAAGTGATACAATGTTACCTTATAGAAATATGTAGGAGCAAGGATTTGCATAGCTATATAGCAAAATTGTTATTTATCAATCAAATGATCATCAAATTATCTACTTAAAAGTGATAGCAAAAGATAAATGGTACTTTTCAAGTGAATCCTTTTGAGAAGGCATTTCTCCTTCTCTCCAATGTAAATAGATACTAAAAGTTAAATCAACTTAAATTGAAAAAAAAACGAAAATCCAATGGAAGCTCGTGCCCTATTTGAAACAATAAAAGTGAAATTCCCAACAAGAACACTGGCCTGTGGTCGCATAAATGAATATTACATCTAATCTCAAGGATTATGGCAATTTGCATCTTATCTAGATTGTATCACTTCAATTTGTCGGCAACGCAACCAATCTCAAACTCCTCAAATTATCTGGGTAGTTTAATACTAAATATACCCCAAGATATCATCCACAGATTCACTACGATATCCCAACAACTAATATTGGATATCCAGGGCGAAACTTCAAAGTCCTTCCGGAATCGAGTTTATTTATGAAAATTTTCAACATTTCCAAAAGATGTCTGGGAATTTGGTTAAATTGCTTTGCCGGATGATAAGAATATTCTTTTTCTAACAAAAAAACGACACCAGTGTTCTCGTTACGAGAAACAGTCGTAAAATAAATTAATTTCATTTCGGGCAGAAACGAAAGGAAGTTCGAATAAAAGAGAAAATTAGGATAAAAGGACATTCACATTAATTTACTTCTTCTATACAGTAGGTATTATATTTGGTAGTGTGCCATGGATTGGGTGAGTATTATAGACTTTTCCCTCTACTTGAGAAGTAATTGAGATTGACATATTTTCGCAATAATTGAAAAAGTAAACTCAAAGTTGAGGCGAGATATTTCCTCGGAAAAACAGTTGTCATTTATGGATGGAAGATTGATATTGAGTATTCAGAGCAATCAACATAAAATGTGGCAAAAATTGAGAGGACTAATTATGTGGACAACTTTGATCTCATATTCATTTTCAACGTCTGTAGTTACTATGACTTACAAGGACATTAACGAAAGATGACATCTCTTACGAAAAATGGAGCGGAACCAAACCTTAACTGCTTTTTTTATTGACATTCAAGTGAATTGAGTCAGCAATTTGTATAAAAACCGCACTAGAAGGTTCAAACATGCCACACATCCCGAAGACAGCGTTCTATAAGTAGCAAATTTCAGTGTCTTACTATACTATAATAATTCCTACCTTGAACAAGCAATAATGACACTTAACTTAATGCAACATTTTCCGACGAAAATGTTTTAAAGCTCTCTTAAAAAAAGAGCCATAAATGACGTTAAAATAAATAAATAAATAACGCCAACAATTGCATTTCTATTAAGCGATTGAAACCATGAGGGCATAATGACTTACTTTGCGAGATTAAGTCACGCCTCTTGTCACTCGTTTTAATGTTAATTTACCAAAAGTTTTTTTTTATGCCACCAAAAAGGCGAATTATTTTAACAGCACAATTTTACAACTGAAATAAAACTGAAGTGTGATTAAAACGTTTTACAACAGAGATAAACCACTTTTATGGCGATAAGGGAAAATTATTGTTGCATCTGAACATTTTTTATGATAAAAGCAATCTTGTGACAGGATAATCGATGGTTTCCTGAAAGTATAAAACGTATGACTCACTCAAGGATGCTATATGCGTTTTCGACATATTTTACTCATGGAAATTGAAACTTAACTTCTCATGAATAGTCAATTTTAATATAATGTTAGTTGACAAATGGTGGGTGCCGTGGCGCAGTGGTTACTGTGTGTGCCTCTGACGCCGGAGGTCTGGGTTCGAATCCTGCCTCTGCCACCTGAAAAAAAGACTTGTTCTTTTTCACGGCTCCCACCTCCGCGAGGGTCTGGCAAACCCTCCGAGAGTAACATTTGTCTTGAAAAACTTCTCATTGTGCCGTTCGGATTCGGCAAAAAAAAAGTAGGTCCCCTTGTATGTGAAAAAAAATATAGCACACACAGCATACTTGGTTGAGAAGTTGGCCCTGGTTCACCTCGAGCTGTTGCGCCACTCTATTTATTTTTTTTTTTAGTTGACAAATGATGTAGTATTATTGTTGCATTTAATGACCGAAAATATGGTTTTCGATTCGACGATATTGTTCAATCCAAAATGTTCTTGAAAAATGCAAGATTGTTGCACTTATTATTTCACGTTCAATTTACAGAACTTGAATTGACGGAGCCTTCTTGTCGAAAATGCAAATTTTTAGGATTGGCATCAACTTCAGGTCGTCCAACCTCTGACACATTTCAGCAGGATTTCATCTTCAACTCGCTGTGTTATCTTTTTCAACCCAGACACTTTCCGTTTTTTTTTTTGGGAGCATATAAATGATCTTGTCTTAGCAGATCCATCTGTTTGTCAGCCAAAAGACGTCAATCACTTTAAGAAAGACATGTACTCACCGAAATTTTGTTTCGTGGCTTAATAAAGCCGAGGAAATGGGAAAAGCCAGTATTCCAAGACACAAGCCTGGACGGGATTTTATTTAGTAAGGCGTAACCTATCCAATGTTTCTTCCAGACGAACAATCCTTTGTTACCTCCGACAACATCGCTTATAAGCAAGACTTCTACAGGAGATGCGTGTTAGTAAGTCGTTCTTCCCTAGAAGGAAGCAGCTTACTTGGGGAAGCAAGTCTTGGGGATTTCAAACGAAGGCGCTATCCAATGCTTTCAGGATTTGGAAAAACTTCTTATTACCGATTTTAACTACGAGGGCAATAGTCTGCAAGTCTAAAAGGATGCAAAAGCTTAGACTATATACGATTGCAGTGAAGAAAGAAAATATACCCAAATTAAGCCGCTATTTCTTTCCTTTTTCCAGCCATGAAGTAGCTGACGCTAAAACGAAATTATAAGTGGTGTTCGATGCTTTCTTTAAGACTTAAAAGGGAGTCTCCTCGAGTGTGACCAGCTGATGGTAGCACAACGTGCCTTCATCCTTTGGTTGAAGCTCCAACAGTTCACCTTCACTTTTGATATCTAAAAGGTGGACCGGCAAACCGAGATCTGCGATGGGGCTGATTGACCTAAGCAAATTAGCGATAAATAATCTTCCGCAAGGGTCTATCGGAAGAGCCCAAAGTCCACCGCTTCAAAACGGCCAGCTTTTGGATGACGTCTGGTCCGTTTTTGGGATGGCATCTGCTAACGTGGCCATGCGTTTATTATAGAAGTAAGCGGAAGAGTCATATTATTACTCTACGCTACCAGATCGAATGATCGATTAGGACAGAGTTGGCGAACCTTTTCATAGCCCTTGCCATTTACGAAATGTCAAAATATAAGCTGTTGGTAGTGCCTTTGGCGTGCCAACATTTTGTCTTGATATTTTCTAATAAGGTATTGCTTCCATGACACATGAAACATAGATTAACGTAGGCAGATAAAAAATTAGTCCCAAAGTGTTTCCACCGCAAAAGAAGAAACTAACATTAAAACTAAAAGAAGACATCCCGTAGTGTAAAATGGCAATGCCAAGTCTTCACGTCCTCTTCGCCTTTCCTTGCAAACTTAAGTTTCTTTGGATCCCGGGCATCTCAAACTCAAAAATAATTTCACTCATTATGAACTTATATAAACTCATATACATATATGGCTATGTCACCACCGATTTTTTGAATCTACAAAACGAAATAATCAAAAAATAGAAATTCATTATTCTGTTGCAGTGTTTACTCCTGAGTGGCATTAACTTTTTGGTGGCATTAACAGCAAAGTCAACCGTTCTGCACATCCCTTTACACAACAAAACAACCGCAGTTGAGTTTATAATACCCAGTTGAAAAAAAAGGTTTGTTTGATTTGTTCCATCAGAAAACTATTAGCGATTTTCATTGAAACTTGAAAGAATTGCTCTCAAAAACGAGAATTGCTGGTTTCAATAAAACAGTTTTTCCCCCTTTGGCGTCAAAATAAATCACACACACGGGCTGGCAAACAACAACAACGTCCGCACATAAAATAGAAACAAATAAAATTGCTTCGATTTGGCAGTAGAAATTTTGGCATGTGAAAGTGAGTTCAGATCAAATGTGCCAAAATCTGGAGATCGCATTTTGCTTGTTGAGAATTGATCTAAAGTTGCTCTCTTATTTTCAATGAAACATACTAAATCGCAAAAAAGCCAAATTATTTTACAGAAAGAGCAAATTTTTTCTTCAATGAAAAACGCTATAAGAGAGCACGTAAAATTCTCTTCTGCTTGATTTTAGGCTATGTAACCAAGCTGCATTGCCGTTTGCTGTGTCTTGTTACATGGCCTTTGTTATACAACTGCATTGAAAATATACAATTCGAAAGTCAAAAAGAAACGTTGTCAAACTATTGTCACAGAAATGTTATAACGCACGCAAAAATGCATTGTGTTGATTTTTTTTTTTGCTTTCTCAAAACTTTCTAAGGTTAAAAAAACGTAACGGCACATGACAGATGCAACGTTGTTGTAGCTCCCATTGAATTTAACGTGTTTGAATTTAAGTTGTCAAATCAATGTTGACGCAATGCACATAGCCATTAAGACTATGTCACTAGCTGCGTCGTGCCTACGTTGTTTTAAAACTTATATTAAAGAACATTAAAATCAATGGGACAACACGCCACTTCTTCGATGGCTTCGACCATCCTTCGTTACGTTTTTCTTACAAGAAAGTTTAAAGAAAGCGGAAAAATTTAACACGCTGAATTCTTGCGTGCGTTTTGACATTTCTGTGATGCTTGGCTTTTACGGTGGTTTGTATTCTTGTTGATTTGTTGGCATTTTCTATGATTTTTGACCGTTCTTTGAATGGCATATTTAAAACGCCGTTGTAAAGCGAGTAGAACGTAACGGTACAAAGCAAACGACAGCTCAGCTTTGTGACATAGCCCTTAAGAATTCATGCGTGGTAGAGATATAAAACGCGATAGTTAATTCGTATAGTTAATCTCGTGAACTAGAGGGGTTGCAGCGAAAATTTGTCTAAATCAAGGAATTGTATCCGGTGGAAACACTTTGAAATGTCGACGAAAACAGGTTATGCTGCCGCTCAACGGTGCAATCGGGTGACGTGCCGACAATATTTCGTCGTGTCAATGGTTCGCCATCGCTGAATTAGGAGATATACGTAGACGATATGATCTCCGGCTCTGATATTTAGGAAAACACAGCTTTAAAAAAGAAGATAGCTTAAAGTAGCTTAAGTCCTGGGCTGACTCCGCAGCATAAATGTCAAAGAAAATGCACTGATTTTCTGAAAAGTCTGATTTCCAGGCCCAAGCTTGTGACACCAAAGTCAGGGGCTCTTACAAAGCTTAAACTACGCGGTTCTGGCGTTGAAAGAAACCACGTTACATCTTGTATCTCGGGCACTGTTTCAGTGTTATAGGTTCGCCTTTCCTGAAAGAAGAAATTGAAAAAATAAACGTTAAGACGCACTCAGCCCATTAGTCTCCATCACAATAAATTTTGCTGGATTTCAGCACCGCCTTCAAAACGCGACACGTTTGCGCGTAACTGGGTAGGTGAGGTCTAGGGACTTACCAAAATAGACATTTTAAAGCACATACCGACTAATGATAGCCCAACTAACCCCATTTCCATAAGACACATGCTGGCCACTGGTGCTTGCAAAGGCTACATTGTGGTGGAACGCTATTTAATTTTTGAATCAGAAATGGGAATAAGAGCCTTTACTGGTCTGTCTGCGTTCCACGCAAATTTTTTGATGAATATCTTACATTAGCTGCTAGCTGCTTCATTAATCATGAAATCTGAAGCACCTTTGTCTTCCTGGTATACGATAGCCGTCGAATCAGTAACTTTGGAAAGTTTTACAAGGGAGTTGTTAAGAGGCCACTGAAGTTAGCAGTCAGTGGCGAGTGCTATTCTTTTCGTCATTTACGTAAATGATCTTCTGCCTGCTACTAGTAGTCCAACTTAGTTTTTTTGCCGGCGACAGTAACCTTAGTTCATATTCGTTGTCGGTTCCTCACCCCTATGTTAAACTAAAGAGACTCACACTTAACAGCACTGTACCATGGTCTCTTATCAATTTGAACTCAAATGCCTCCTAAACGCAATGCTGTCATGTCACTGACAAAACCGCAACATACCACGGCACATGTAAAGATCGGCATATTTAAGTGTCAGTCCTCTTAATAATGGTGCTAAGCCTGCCTCAAGCTAGCTTAAAGCGGTACTCCTAAAAGTAGATTTCAGTGTGCCAGATTCTAGAAAAGCAGTCCACATACTTAATCCACATAATATCGATTGTTTAATTTTTTTTATGGTTCCTTAAACTCAATGTGCTCCTATAACCAACGCATGTCTCGTCTCTCCACCAATGGCCACACCAAGCCGCTTCACCTCACAAGCATCTACTGCAGCAACAATGCACTGTAACAACAACCTGTGCATGTGTTGTTTAAATGTCTCCTAAACATTCTGTGCCAATCGTTGTATGGAGGCTGGAATCATAGTGTCCTCTGTAAGTTGCCCCACCTAGCGCTAGGAATATTGCCTTTGAAGTATTTATTATTCTGTACAACCCAAATAGAAGTGATCACTGATCAGTTGTCAGGTTTCCAGTTCAAACCTCGATCCTAGCGGGCCATTCATTGACGTTTTCGTTGGTACAAAAAATAAATCAATATGTAGTCTCTGGCTGAAACTCAGCCAGAACTACGTGTTCCTGCGAGTAATATTTGCGTATGTTTTTGTTTGAAAAGGGTGATCGCAATGTAAGGTTTTTACATATTTGTTTGTATAGGTCAAACGAATTGCTACATCTTTCCGCATTCCTGTTTCCCAAATCATGGTGGATTAGCCGATACTTGAACCTTTAAGCTACTCATGAGGAGAAAAAAAAGAAAGTCTGTCACTCTATCCAGAGAAGCATCAACTTCATTTAAGAACGCCTCATTCTCTCGCCCTAAAATTTGTGGATGCACCTGAACCAGGATCAAATCAAGGTTCCAATGATCTCCAATAATAGTCCGACAACCGGGAACTAGTGTGGAATGCCAGGCAAAAATAAATAATTTCCATCCATCAGCAGATTTTTTGATTCCAGAATATACCAATTACATCAAGCTTACATTCCTCAGCCTCCGCACCTCGTTCGAGGCATTTTTTCCATCACTAATGAGACTTTCATGTGACTTTTTTGAGCTGATGGCATTGTCAATTACCAGAACTTCCACTTATGCGCTCATACAAGAATTAGTGCGACATCATATCCCCCCCTTCTTTTGACAACGTCCAATTTAATTTAATTTTTAAACATGACATTAAAACCCAAAAAATAAATATCAATTTTACACACCTTCATCAAAGGCACAGGAGAGAAAAAATTAATAATCCTCACGTAAGCTATTGGAAAATACTGTGTCCTGTCGTCATACATATTTTTTAGTTCCAGGAATCACAATGCTACATTGTAACCAATAAATCTCCATTAAAATTGATTTCCCCAGTAATGCCCAGCTAAATGCCACTTCAATATGTTTCCCCGGGGCGAACCCAACATTAATCTCTGCCAGGACCATGATGTAAAAATAGAAAATATCCTTTCGCTCTAGACGTGTTTTTTTTTTGGGGAGTAGGTATGTAGTTACATCCATTTTAAATTCTGTACTTGGATGAGAATTTTTTTCTATCACACTGATCCCAGTCGTAGGTGGCAGTGCAAGCAAGCTTGAAACTTCTTGCTTATCTCTTGGGTCGGGTCGGGACAGATGCATGACCATTTCGATTTCACTTGTGGAACTAAAAAAAGAGAAAAAAATTAAGAAGTTGCCTTTGGGGTTCAAAACTTTTTCATGGACAAGTGGCGGACCGAATTCAAGGATGAACTACACAATCAAATTTGTAGTTTCTTGCTTTTTATTTTTTTCTTGTTTTTTTATTTGTTGCCAATCAAACCAGGACTAATAATCAACTCGAGCTCATAAATTTAATTAAAACTGCATTTTTCATATTATGTATTAATTTAATCACCTGTTGTAGTATGAGATGGACTTAAATACGGTTTCATTGGCGAGATTACATTCCCATTGAAATGAATAATGAGCGATTGTGGTTTACATTCATATTCACCACATGGAAATCAATTTGAAATGTGCATCCCCTCAGCGCTCTCTGTGCGGTGCGGTATCCAAAGTATCCACATGTGGACATGAAGTAAAGTCAACTCAATTTTAAATGAATTTCCATTTAACGAACAGAATTATCAAGATTTAATTTACACAATTCCATCTGACCGAATGACCTCAAGCCTGTGTGTACATGTGTTTCAGCACATGTTAAGGCCAGAAGTTACTCCTTTCACAAAATGGCACAAGGATATTTTGAGAATATTGTCGGTAAAGGGCAAGGGGTGAATTGTAGTTTCTCATTTTTGTTTTTATTTCGAATACCTAACGAATTTCACTGCATCAGATGGGAGTTTGTAAAGTCAGTTTAAAGGTAGCTTTAATTTTTTACCAAACAAATCAAACATTGTTAGGAAAAACAAAACATGTTTTTTTTAATATATTGCCAAAAAAATTTCAATAAATCTCCGAGTCGCAATAGCACTTAGTTTTAAATTAGCCCATAAATTTCCAAACTAAGGATGTCCATTTATAATTTCAATATAGCAACGTCCACCCATGGAGAGAGGCTCATTAAAATGCTGGTAACTTTTCAATTTGTCTTATTTGTCGGCATCCCTTAATGAGCATAATAATGATGAATGCTCCTATATTTTCCTTACAACTTTGGTGAATTAATTTGAATTTATTACTTCAATTTGTTTGGGATATTTCAAATGTGAGTAATTGTGCATACACAGCGGGATTTCGAAAACTTTAAATTGCTTAATCCGAGATTTTGAATGATGATACTCGACATCATTCGAGACATAAGCCGAAAATAATGAAGATAGCCTCTGAGAAGGCAAAACTGTGTACTAGGTTTTTCCACACGAACTAATTTAGTTGACAACACAAGTCCTTAGACAGCAGCTGTTTAATTGCTTTGAGGCGAAACAATGTTGCTTTTGTATAATGCAACGCGAAATCGGCTACATTATTCGCTTTAAGGTTCATTGCACATGTGCGTACTTCCTACCCCTCAATTTGAATTCACCACTTTTAGTACTAACTTTGACCTTGAGGGGATATGCTCAATGTTCGTGTCTGCATCGTGTTTGAAAAAAAAGCTTTTTACAAAAGGGAGAGTATAAATTTATAAAAGCCCCCAACATACTTCTGAGACATGGCAAGACTTGACAAAATCTTTGTTGTCTGCTTTAGGTGTCTCATGACCAGAGTAAAACTGGAAAAATACCCACTGCTAATGCAAAAGGAATGTGACAGTCTTTTGCTAAAAATTGCCGAAACAATAAATAAAACACTTGAGCCAATGAGAGGTGGATTGATCAATGTTGTTCATCTTTTTGACAGACGTCAAATACAATCCCCGTCAATAAAAGTTATGTGAGTTTTTAACTCAACAACATGCTTCAAAATGGCATATTGGAGCATCGTTAATCTTTTCCCAGGTGAAAATGATACGTTCTTCCATCCGTTTGTCCATATGACTGGGTCTTATACAACTTTAGAACCCAACTCTTCAGCTATGAATTTCAAATGAAGTGATACACGTCCAAGAAATAGAAAATTTGAACAAAAGTTATAAAGTTAAAGTCGAACAAAAGTTATAGAGAACTCCCCAAATTTTGGGTGTTTTTAGTGACAAGCAAAAGGAGCTAGATATCTTAAACAATAGAAAATTAAGAGCAATTTCATGGCAACTAATTTAAGTCATCATATTACTTTATATTCACTCGCAGTTCTTTAGACTACGGCCTGATCATGAAATGGATCTAGAGGCCCCAACATTTAAAAAAAAGGCATTAAACCCTCACACATACAGATGGGCGGACGGAGCGACGGACAGACATCGATATGCCTAAGTCACAATCTCTAAAAGGTTTTAGGGGGTCTACGGTGATTATTTCACTATTACCTTGTTTATCCGACAAAATGATTAGAATTGATTTGTAACCGTTTTGACTCCAATCGATTCCACAGTCCTGTTTACGAAAATTATGTAGCTCGACTTTTATGTCAAACTCGAATAGAACAATTCGTGACATTTCAGAGTCGGTTAGAATTTGATGATACCGATTTGGAAACCGGTTTTTAATAAAGCCGCGTTGTCACAAGCAACGCAAAACAGGAACAGAATTTCATACATAAGCAACGCAAAAAGCATTCAGCGAATTTAGGTTTCAGTTGCTAATGTATGGGATTCTGTTTCTTTTCCTGTTTTACGTTGCTTGTGACACCGCGGCTTAAAGCGATTCGAATACTTATATCGGTTTCAAAAAGTGTACATATATGCTATCGGTTTTCGTGAATTCGATATCGTTCAAAGCGATTTAACGTTTCGTATAAACAGGGTAATAGACTCTGTGTTACTTGCATTAAAATTAAATTAATATACCCTGGGTTGGGTATAAAAGATTCCCTGACTTACATGGCACACACGAACTTTGATAACTCACCTTAACTTTGCCTAACTTATACTTACCTACTTAAAGGGCTCCTACCTACCTATATAGGCTCTCTATCTGTTCCGAAGTAGCCTTCGATCCTCTGCGATCCTGGATACACTGCTTAAAATTGTCCAGACCAAAAGGTCTGGCATCCGCGATGACTTGGTCCCTAAAACTGAGACTCGGTTTTCCAGGTCATATCGAGCCTGCGGTCGTGAATTCGAAGACCCGCTTGGCTGGAGGGTTATTGCCCATCCGCTCAAAGGGACGAAACCAATGTAGCCTTCGTGGTTTGGCTTTTTGAACTACAACTACTTCTTGGTATATTGCATTCGACCGAGAAACAGTGGTCGCTACTGCTTTTCCCGCGATAACATGGTTGACTGCTTCTGACTTGGTATGCCAGATAAACGATGGAGTGATCGACGTGTGTATGACCAATACGTCTGAAGAGGATACTTGGATTCCCCGATCTACAGCTTTGTACCAACTAGAAGCCCAACCGGTTTTTTTTAAGTGCTTCTCTTCAGTTGTGAAGGTCAGTGCTGATGACAAGGATTTGCTTCCAGAGCTGAAAGAAATGATTCGAAAAATTGGTGTTGGCCTGACGGCGCAACAACAAGCAAGTTGTATTTTCTTGTGCATCAAAATAGTTCTGTTGTTGCATGGTCAAAGGATCAGCATGGCCGGACATCTATCACAAGGCATCGTATCGATACTGGAGAGGCTGTCCCAATCGAGCAACCACCACGGAAGCTTACCTTTTCTCGGAGAGCTGAAGCTGAACGAATTTTAAATGACATGACAGCTCAGAAAGTTGTCCAACCGTCCTGAAGCCCCTGGTGCTCCCAGGTCACCCTTATGCGGAAAAAGGATGGACCCTACAGATTCTGTGCGAAGAATGAAGCAACCGAGAAAGATTCGTATCCTCTCAAATGCGGTTACTGGCAGGTGGAGATGGCTGAGAAGGACCAGGATAAAAACTGCTCTTACGATATGCAGTGGCCGTTATGCCATTTGGCTTGGCCAATGCGCCTGCTACCTTCCAGCGGCTAATGGACGCGATCCTAAGTGAGTTGCCACAGACTGTTTGCTTGGTATATCTTGACGATATCATCGTCCATGGCAAAACATTTAAAGAACTTATTAAAAGTTTTCAGGCGGTGTGCTCGCGGTGGCTGGTCTTCGACTCTCACCGAACACATGTCACCTAGTGAAGAAACAAGCTCATTTTTTGGGGCTCATTGTTACAGGTGATGGCATTGCAGTCTACCCATAGAAGAAGTCTGCGATTCGTGAATGGGCAGTGCCTAGGTCGAAGTCCGAAGTTCAATTATTCCTTGGCTTATGCGCCTGCTATCGCAGATTCATCCACGAACTCTTTACCATTGCCAAGTCACTTACGACTTTGACCGAAATAGGAAAGCCATTTACATGGACTGCTAAAAGCGAAGAGACTCTACTTCAGCTAAAGGACAAGCTTACCACTATTCCGGTTCTCGCGCAGCCAAATGAACACGATGCTTTTATCGTGGACACAGATGCCAGCTTGCATGCATGTGGGGCCGTCTTATCGCCCCTGCAAAATGGAGAAGAAGTAGTTATCGAGTACCATAGCAAGACTTTCAGTCGTCCAGAAAAAAAACTACTGCGTAACCCGTCGAGAGCTGCTGGCTGTTGTGAAAGCCGTAATCTTCTTCCAACCGTACCTGTTAATAAGGCACTTCCTTTTAAGCACGGACCATCTGGTTCCGATTTCTATGCAGACCAAAATTCTTAAGGCGATGCCTGACAGTCCCACTGAATGACATTTTGGGGTTCAGAAGACCTTGGTGAAACAAAAAAACAATTTTGTTGGGTTACGTTCTCCCTTGCTGTGCGGTACTGCCGATCATATGCACGATGTCGGCAGCGTAGGGGCCCAGCAACAAGAAGCCATGCCCGATTAGAGCTGGTTTACGTGGGCGCTCCTTTGAAAGTGTGGCTATTTCACAAAGTGAGCTAGGAAGCTGAAATTTTGTACGTAAGCTCTCTACCATCCGAAGCAATACAAGTGTTAACATTTTTTAGATCCGCCCACAGACACAACCGGTCAAAATGTGGAACAACCTCCGGTGCTTACAAGACTGTAAGACGTGGTGAAAAGCTGAAATTTTTTATTTAGCATCTTCTAATGATCACAAGTCATTAAAAAATAAAAATTAAGTCCGCAGACCGCAGACCGCCCCTTGTAGGCGTGGCATCTTTTGAAAATATAATCTTTCACATGTAATTTATTCGATATTTTCGTTCCAAATCGAAAAAACTTTACTTAATATATTATGTAAAAACACTTTTTTTAAATTTCTTTCATACAAAGTTTTGGGCCACGCCCACATTTTGAGGCAGAATTTAAGAAAAACCTCTAATTTTCCAGAAAACATGGATTTCGACTACATTTTGGCCTAACTTAAGTAAGGATAAGAAATAAAATTTAGCACATTAGCTTCATCTTGTTAGATTTCACTAGATTTCATTCCTTCAAAGTTTTCAGTCACGCCCACCTGTAGAGGTTAGTTTCACAAAATTATTGAATTTGAACCAAAAAATTACAGTTTTGCGTAGATTTTAGCCGCTTAAAGGGGTTCGTTTAAAGGGGTTCGACATGCCACGCCCCTTTTAAAAAAAAAAAGTGAACATAAACTTAAAAGGAAGGATTTTTTTTCTATTAAAAATGATGCATAAATGGTAACTGGACGGGGATGGAAAACAAGAAAATAAACGAACGGAAAGGAGAATAGGCATGGAAAGGAGAATAGGAATAGGGTATACCGCGGTCCGTTACAGGAAGCTATTGTATACGCACTGTTGCACTTACTCATTGGTTTTTTTTTGATTCGGGATTCCACTACAATTGCATTGGACATTGCAATCGACGGTTTTTAAGCAAGATCTTCAGATGATGGGGATTGATAAGACACGTAGGTACCACTGCTCTTCACCCGCAGTCCGATGAATGGTGGAGCGTTTTAATCGCACCCTTCTAGCCTATCGGACAGCGATGCATGAAGTTTTTTTACATTAGGTGATTTTTAACCTGCATTAACCTGCATTTTTTTGGAAGAGACCCTTGGAAAAGAACTCCGTTTGCCTTTCGAACTTCTTACTGGCCCTCTCCTACGTAACAACTAACGAATACGTCAAACTATATCGAGGATTTAACTGAGCGTTTAGAAACAGTACACCAATTCCACAGGTAACAACTCATAGGTTATAGTAGACGGATGAAGGACCGATACCATCTTATCGCCAAGGCGCAACAATTTTCTGTGAACGAAAAAAAGTCCTTTGTCCAAAGTTGCGAAATGCTTGTCAAGGCCCATATAAAGTTGTCACCAAGACGAGGGATGTTCTCTATCAAAAGGTCAAGGAAGAATCAAATAAACCCTTGGTAGTGCACCGGGACAGATGCTCAGAACCGGGACGGGCTCTGTGCCAATCGTTGTAAGGTAACCACGATTATCCTGGAGAAGTTTAGCCAAATATCGTGACTGAGGACAGCTAACCTTTCCGTTTAAGGACCTTTCCGTTTAAGTGTAACGAGAAAAAGACCCATGTGGAAGTACCATAAGGAATAATCGACCGTGAAGTTGGCAGCAGTTGAAAAAATAAGAAAGAACAAAATAGAGTATGTAACGGGTGATTTTTTAAGAGGCTGAGAACTCTTTTTAAAAAAAAAACACAAAAAATTCGAAAAAATTAATGAAATATTTATTTGAATCGATAGTTTGAACCTTGCAATTTAATGTTTAAAGATAATTTCATGCAAATGTTGACCGCGGCTGCGTCTCAGGTAGCCCATCCGCTGAGTCCAATTTTGGCATACTCTTTCAGACATATCGGCCGGTATCTCACGAATGAATGCATGGATGTTGGCTTCCAGTGCGTCAATCGAAGCGGGCTTGTCCCTTTAGACATTAGCCTTGACATACCCCCACAAAAAATAATCTAATGGTGTCAAATCGCACGATCTAGGCGGCCAATTGACCGGCCCGAAACGTGAAATTAACTGTTCACCAAACTCGACTGGCAATTGCGCCATTGTTTCGCGTGCTGTGTGGCATGTGGCACCGTCTTGTTGAAACCACATATCATGCAAGTCAAGAACTTCCATTTCGGGCAAAAAAAAGTTTGTTATCATCGCTCGGTAGCGTTCACCATTGACAGTAACGCTGCGATTCGCATCTTTGAAGAAATATGGCCCAATAATGCCGCCGGCCCATAAACCGCACCAAACAGTGGCTTTTTCGGGATGCATTGGTAGCTGTTGCAATGCTTCTGGCTGATCTTCTTAAATTGCAAACCAAACTGAAGCTGTTTGACAGTGACACAAGGTACTAAACACACGTCAGCTGTCAAAACCAGTGTTGCCAAAACCAAACCAGCTAAAAAGTCACCCGTTAGAACTCGAGCTGTCATCTAAAAAAACGTGCTTTCCGGTTTTTTCTGTGGGAAATCTAAGCTGAAGAACTGAAATAAAAGTGAATTTTCTAGAACACGTTTTTTTTTAATTATTTAGCAGCAGCAGCTAATAAATTATAAATCCTTGCAACATTTTTTCTACATCCTTAAGGCCCAAACATAGGTAATAGACTTATAGTTTTACATGTTGTCTGCGTGTTCTGAGCAACCTACTGAAAGTCACTTATGTACCTGATGATGTACTACGATCTGAAACTCTTGTAAAGGTTGATTTTACAGAATAGTATTCAAAATGCTTCTTCCTGCGAATTCACAAGCCTTGGAAAAGATCGGTTCCCAAATTTTGGGTCACTGAGGGTTTTTTTTTCAAACTTTCGAAATTCTTCCTGAAAATAAGTTTTTTGTCATTGATTTTACCGACAATACCGTACGTAGTTCCATGTTTCGATTTTAGATCGAACCCAGAGAGTAAAGATTTAACAGATCTGGAACAAAATTTCTTTCAGGAAAATGTCAATTTCATTGGAGCTTGCTAGACTTTTAATCCATGCCCAACCAATTTTGGCTTTGTCCCGGTCGGGATAGTCTTTAAATGCTTTTTAATATGGTAGTTGACATTTAAACATAGTGATCTAGCTTATCCAGCTACTTGAACGACAAGAGGTGCCGTTTTCCTTCATACTGTGTCGTATGGTATCCATCCTCTGCAGATGTCATATTTTTGAAGGTTTCTAAGCTATTTGTCCCGTAAGTATTCGTAGTAACATCTACATAAGAAATTTGTTTATTATGAAAAATCATAGATTCACCCTCTCTGACAGGAAGAGACCACTTTGAATAAGCCACTTGAATAAGAATTCAAACTCAGTTATTTAACTCAGTACAAAGAACTGCTGTATCTGATTGAAATGTTGCGTGAAACTTCACCGCCAATGGCACTAACTCTAAACACTTGGTCCTTGATCCATAAAATCCGTATGCTCCTCCAGTTTGTGCGTAAAAATAATGAATGCACATAAAAAGGATAACATAGAACGATATTCGTTCGTGGCAGTACATTTCCTACATTTCTTAGTCATGCGAATACGTTTGTCTGCACTGTGTGTTATCGCTTTCGAACAAAGTGCAAATTTATTGTTGAGTAATAAAGGATACTGTGGCAGGATAATTAATGGCCGAAGCTTCGATCGAAGTGTGATTCGGGGTGGTAATTACAAGAAATGAAAATAAATTGCTTGCGTCAATAATTACACCTAAACTCAGCCCATTATTTGTGATATATTACAGCAATTTTCCAAAAACACCTAGAAGCTCATTAAACCTATAATACCTACACGACAAACAAAACGCAACACAGATTTCGATTTTAAAATAAATCCTTTACAATCTCACCAGTCGAATTGTTTTTTTTTTTTATTTCTGACACAATCTTTCTCTAATTTTGTGAAGTTATAATGGAATCTAAATAATGCTGAAAACTTACTTTACCTTTGGATTCTAACTTTTCCCCTGCATCAAGAACACAAAAATATTTTAGAGTTCTTCTTCTTTTAATAGGTTTGTGGTTTGAAAAATGTTTGGTTTTCTTGGCACTCACAGTACAGGGGGAAGGGGGATTCTGAAGAACTAATGTTTCGGCATTTCCGAAGGTCAAAGAAAAGTTTAGCCAGACAAAAATCTCTTTTATTTAATGGGTACGGGGGTGGTGGAAGAAGCACCTGCTATTAGAAAGTTTTATTTGATCAAAAATATTTATGTATGTTGACCATTTTTCAGACGCTTCGAAAACAGATCAATTAAATAGCTGGACGTAGATGAAAAGCTGCGGAAGGGTGTAAGGATTTTTGGTTTCCTTAAGTACTGCTCTGAGCTGCAAAATTTTTAACAACTTGAGAAAGTCTCATCGACGAGGGAACGAGTCAAAATTCTGCTTTTTCAAAATTCTGATTCAAGCAATAAAATACAGCTTATTCTGTTTTTAAAGCAGTTTTTAAATTTTCAGAATTTTCATTTCATTTTTGTAAAAGTGGCATTTCAAAAATTTTGTAAAAAAAAGAATTCAGAAGCAGAATTTTGTAAAAATATTTTTGACCCAAGCAGAATTTTAGCCCCAACCCGCTTGGCTAACAAATTTTGCAACAAATTTTCTTACCATTATAGAGGTAATCTTAATTTTTATGGATTCTTATAAGACGGATTGGAAAACTCTTGGAGAGTTTGACAATCCCTCTCTAAGGTGAAGCTGTAAAGAAAAAAAACTTTTTGAAATTGCCTCGGACTTTGACTTTCAAGCATCTTGATAATGGTGACACTGGCTAATAATGTAGACAAAAACCATCCAAGTAGCATGCTTTATGGTGCACAGACATGGTCGCACTTTCCAATGCTGATCTATACACACGTTTTCTTTGACCTCTTATCCTTTGAAATGGTCGCCCTCAAAGCGGCTAAATAATCCTTCCGTTGCTTGCGATCGCCCGCAGCCAACGCAAGTGACAGGCGCGGTACCCAGGCGGGTCTCGAAGATGTTCTTTACCTCATTCCAGCTCCTAGGCCTACTTTTTTTGGCCTAACAGGGGGCGATGCACTCGCTTCTCGGCTAGCATGACCTGTCTAGAAAGTCTGTCCGGGGGCCGGTAAGGAGCTGGGTGGCTGGTAAGGACGCCAACTTAAAGTCTGCAATCGATTCTCCTGAGAGATAGAAGGAAGGACGCCGACTCCTCGCAGATGTCCGGGAGTAGTCGTTTAGTCTGTCTGCACATATCGCAGTCACGCCAACGAGCCCTGTACTCACGTGAAACCCAAGTTTCAATGGCAGACGTGACACCAGATACAGCAGGCCTAATGCAGGTTCGGGCCCAGAGAAAACCTCTTCTGAGCTTAGTCTGGCGAACTCATGAAAGATCTCATTTCCCTGGATATTAGTGTGACCTGGGACCCAAGCTAGATTCACTGCATTTAGCTTTCCGATTAAGTTCAACGAATGCTTGAGTTCGAGCACTATCTTGCACGAGGTATGAGGGTTAAGCAACGCATTTAGAGCAGCTTGGTTGTCACTGTATAGGCATATGCTTCTTGCCCTCCACCTGTTAGTCACATTATAGCGCATAGCCATTAGGATAGCGGAAATATCCGCTTGGAAGACATACGCATAGTTACCTAAGGGGTAGTGGAGTCCAATATTCTCGCTCGCCACAAAGACTCCAGCACCAGACCCCCGTCCAGTTTTCGAGCCATCTGTGAAAATACGACGGCATTCTTTCCCTGGCTCAGAGTCTGGCCGAAGCCATTTCATTACCATTAATTCATTTCATTAAGTTTATTTTGTGGTTTTGCCGCAAAAGGATTTCTGGGCTCATTGCGTCAGGGGTTATGTCCATAAGACAGGGTTTGAAGGACAAGTTCTCGCACAAGTTCTTTAAAATTCAAATTTAAAATTCCTCTCTCTTTAAGCGAAAAATGGTTTTCAGCGCACACCCCATTAAGGAGGGAGGGTTATCAAAACATCTAGAGCAGAGCCCGGCGTGCTTAGGACGTGACCAATACAAGCAATTGGCATACAATGAAGCTATGTTAAAGGTTCTACCCAAACTGCAACGAATCCTCAAATTTGAAAGAAACAAGAGTAGCTAGTGAGGTAAGAGTCGTGTGTTGCAAAGCGAACCAAGCATGCAGAGAATCGTTGCTCGTCCCAAAGGTTCTAAACTAAGTGTTTATATTTAATGTGACCTCAAGCCAGTAGATATTTTGATTGTACCTAACCTAAAGTTTTTTATGGTGGACAGTAAAACAAATTGTTTATGAGTGCAGCAATTTCATTTATATTAATCGCAATTGCACTCATTTAATTTGTGTGTCCAGTTCTCGAACATAGAGGTAAATATTCGACTTAATTTTCACCCAAGCAATTAACTCAAATTGCACATGGCACGAACCGAAAATATCAGTACGGAATGTATTTTATTTTCCTTCAACAGAAAAGGAGCTCACAGGATTATTTTAGTCATTCAAGGTGGATTTGCAGTATCACGAAAAATTAAATTAATTAAAAATTTCCTTCTCCCAATGGAACTTATGAAGGTTGTTTTTTTTTCATATACCTGAAAAAAATGATATATAAAAAAAAGAAATATATGAGTACCTGCAGCTCAAACTACATTTATCCTGTAAAATTGAATCAACTAGCTGTAAGGACATAAACACCCACTCGGGATAAAGATTCCTTTCATATTCGTTTTCAATGTGGATAGTGTTGTATTGCGTGTATTGCGTATTCCTTTAAGCCACGTATCGTTTGTAAGGTGTAGGACGTTTTACGATAATCGTTTGTAGGTACGAATCGCACATATCCTTTGGCTAAAATCGACCCTTTTCCCAGGGAAACTAATGTAGAAATCTCAAACTTTATTACTCATAAATGAGTGCATGTTTTACGAGAGCACATTCATTTCCCCATCGACAGTAAAGAGTGTAATCGACGTGAGTAGTGAGTGGGTAATAAAATGAAGACGGTTTTTTTTTCTGTAGTTATGGGTGGTTAGGTTAGTTAGGGCGGTTATTTTTGTGCAATAAAATTAAAAAGGGAAGGAAATTTATGAGCACCCTAGCAATTTGAGGTATGTAATATTTCAGTGTATTTCTAAGAAGACATTAAAACCAGTCAATGGAGAAAATTGAAATGTTGTCGTTTCATTTTGAGAATACAGCGTGTTTCAGGCGGGAGCAATGAAGGGAAATCAAGAAAATGAAAACTAAAAGGAAAACCACTGAAGTGCCATATAAATAGCACTGCTGAGTACTCGATGTTTAACCAGTCCAGTTGGAATTGAAAAATTTGTACTTCAAGTTTTCATGACACATGGCAAGGTATTTAATAACGTCAGTTTACCTATAGGTACACTTTGACCGTAATGCTTGTGTCTAAAAATGGATTCAAAACTATCCGTGGTTATAGTACCTATACCTAACTTAGCGTTACGAAATTATCTAGTTCCAATTTGATCCTAGCAGAAAAAAAAATAAGAGTTTTCCCATATACCTCAGCTATTCAGCAACCAATGTCCTATGTGTCCTACCGCAACGTTCAAAGGTGCAGGTACCCTGGGGTAAATTAACAAATGACTCTTTTAATTCTCATTCACATTTATTGCCTAACTTTCTTGCTTCAAGAACTTTGTGTATAGCTAGGGTTATGGGAAGTGTTCCAACAAATTAAACGCCACGATGTACTTGGTAAAGATTTTATAAGAAGTCCTTGTACCCAAAAGAATACCACAACGTAAGAGTTGGTTTTTCGTTTACCTATGACCGAGAGATAGATAAGGATACATAGATACCATCTATTTTGCAAGCATAGTGACCCATGGAGTAGTCCTTTTAGTTTTTGGGGCCACATCACCCAGTGACAAAGGCAGTTAACCACGGTGGAAAACTTTTAACGAGTTCGCTCATCTATGAAACATAAACCAGCCGCTTAACCATGCTTGGGATATTCTCTATGGCGCCTTGTTCCTTCGAAGCCTCTGAATGCAAAAAAAAGAACACTGAACAAGTCACACTATTGTGCACTCGAAAGCAAACAGAAAGGATTCAGCTTGTGAGAAGATGAAGAATGTGCTTAATGAGGAATACATTTGAGCTTTTCAACCCTTTTCGACATGATGTAGCCCTGTAGGGTGTTGCACTCAAATCTTTCAGAATCGGAGAAGATGCAAGAAGAGTAATGATGGCGGTGAAGGGTTAAATTTTATTTAAGGTGAAGGGTTGAAGGCTTTGAAGGGTTTATTTAAAGTGAAAGTCTGACTTCCGAAATTTAGGTTATTAACAAGCTCCAAAAAGGACAAGACAGTTTCTTCAAAAAAGGAGATAATGCAGTAGATTAATATAGCGCAATTATCCGGTGTCTACGCGGCGTAGTCACCATCCTTCGGCGCAAATATGTCAGCAAACTCGCTAGAAATATTTTTGCTATGGTTTGGTGTTCCTTATTTAGCTCATAGTGCTTACAGTATAGTATAATATACTATACGGTATTATAGTATTTAAGGGCGTACCCACTGCACATAAGACAGAGATTAACGTAGGGAGATTAGAAGTTAACTCCAAAGTGTTTCCACCAGAAAAACGAATATTGACTCGAAGCATGCTGTTATGTGGCGGCATGAACTAAAACAACATGCAGGAGTCGCTTAATGCACCCATGGATTCACTCTACGAGCACACCCGCTCGATCCACTGAACGAACATACTCAACTGTCATTCCAGTCATCTGACAGCAGCTGGCTTAATCGAATTTCGAATTTTGATTTCCCCTTCTTGGAATTCAGCGGAAGAGTACCAATGGAAAATTTCCGAAGGGGAAGTATTGAACGTACTAGAAGTGCTTAATTTTGCATAAATACACGGGTGACAGGCTCGTACTGTACAGTTATAGGCAAAAGTCTACCGTAGGTCCAAGTGGAATTTATTGGATTTTTTTTGCTAGAAGTTGCCACCCAAACAAATAAATACATGAAATACATATAAAAGCATAAAAATAACAACTAAATTCCACTTGGACCTACGGTTAACTTGTTCCCAGTTATATTTTAAACGAGGACTTGTGAAAATCTGTAATAAAGTAAAAAAGTAATTGAATTGAAATAAAGTGTTTAATTCTAAGTAGTGGAATAACAGTGTGATTTGAATTTAAATAATTTTGTTTGATAAATAAAGTGTTTCATTGTGAAATTGTAAAAGTGAAATTGAATTTTATTCGACGAACCCCAGGCCGAAAACATTACAATGCTTTAATTTTTCACGTCTCTCAATGAGATCCTGTTGTCTTATTTAGCATTTTTTGGTAATCTGCGACTCTTAAATGGCATTTTTTGGTAATCTGTGACTGCATATCTCCTTGTGAAGGTGAGTATTTTCAGCTTCCGGGCAACGTGGATAATGATGTTAAAGCTCCAAAAAGGAATTGTTTGTAACTGCCGAAAAGATGAATTTACTCACATTTGGAAGCAAATGCCAGAGTATGCGTAAATTCGTAAATTTCAGCTTGTGGGCAAAGCTTTTACATGTCCGAAGTTGAATATCTAGTTATTCAGTAATTTATGCCCAATACCCAGCTGTCAATAAAAATTTTGTTGGAGTTTTTTCATCAGAACTCTAAGCTGTAGAGTAGAATTCTAAGCTGTTTGATATAAGAAATTCATGAAGAGACTAAAATTCGTGTGGCATATCCCCCGCCTCGAGTTTTATGGGAGATTAACAGAAGATTTTCCTCTATCGCCGATGAGTTTACTGGAGTGACAGGACTCACCGGTTATGTCGACTAGATTAGGATAAAGTGGTTATCGGAAACGGAAGTGGTATAAAACCGCCACACTATGCCTTCAGCCCAATGAATCCGTTGCATCCGTTGCGTCGAAGTACACAACTGACAACTCAGTGAAATACACACGTTCTTATGGGAAGGGACGTACGTCACGAAGTTCTTCTATTGGCCGCTTCCCATAAGAACGTGTATATTTAACTCGGTGTAGGTACTTCAACGAGACGGATGCAATGGATTCATTGGGCTGAAGGCTTTTCCCTTAAAATATCCATACTATCGAAAGTTGCGCCTCCTCTTTGCACCATTTTGGGCTATTAATTTAGCATGAGATTATCAAATCTTATTGGATCGTTGTACAAGAAAGCTCCAAGGTGAAGATTTCGTTTATGAGATTGACATGTGCAAAGAAGGTGGAATATGTCAACTTAAAAGACAAAAAAAAAAAACTCCACGAAACCGAATACAGTAGAAACTCAAGCGAACCTTACTCATACTCTTATTCTAAGAGCAGATAAGCCATTAACCAAAAGACACGCAAATATGGTATAATGCCAACATACTAAAACGCATAACAAACATATCAGTTCCAGCTCAACCCACAGTGAGAATCACTAAAGGCGAATAACTAGTACCAAACGCAAGTCACTTCTTAAAGGCAGAACATGCAAAATAAAAAAAAACAAAAAATAAAAAAAAACCCTATGGGTTAGGGTTTAACTGACCGAGAACGCGACCGCATTAATCATTCACATCCCCTTTGACTCATTCACACCCTCGAAATTTAGTTCCCTCATTTGCCTTGTTCCCCTTTTAATTGGTTGTCCATTAATTTACATCCGACCCTTACATAAAAACACGAGCCAAAAAGAAAACAAAAATTCCTGGCATGTTGTGCATTATGTTCATGTGCACTAATCCACTTCATGCAAATAAAAAATGTAACGATTTTTTTCCCAAAATTGTGGGAACAGATTGTTCAAACAACAACCGCAAAAGTTTGAGAGCGACTGCTAGAGTGATATTCGTTTGAATTTACCGGCTGTTTTCGAAGTGACACCTGTCATGGGAGAATCTGCAACCGAAAGCAAGTGCGGAGTTGACGCATTGACAGGGTGGTAAAAAATAAAATTTTGTAAATGGTTGCGTTGGCTTGTTCATACTAGATGGCCTTTTGGTTTTTGCAAAATAAAACATGTTTTAGAAAAAAATGCGTTTTTGGGAGAAAACTGTTTTTTGAGTTCATATTAATATTCACTTTTACCGCATTCTCGTATGATCCCAACGAAAATAGAATGAATCGATTTTAATTTCCAGCCTCAAGTCCTTCAGACGTGAAATGTCAAAAGTAGTGTTAACTGGTGATAAAAAAAAACAACATGCAGGAATCGCTCAATGATTCACTATGCGAACACACCCAACTGTCATTCCAGTCAGCTGACATCAAACTGATATTCAAAATTCGAATTTAACCTCCATGGAATTCAGCGGAAGACCAATGGAAAATTAATAAAAGGAAGTATGGAACGTGCCAGAAGGTGCTTGATTTGTATAAATACACGGGTGACAGGTGGATAAGTGTCTGGTAAAAAGATGGTTTTAACTTTGTGACCCCGAAGCGCCGTTATTAGACTCTGGGACCACTCTGCACGCGGTCCCGGGTTCTATTCTCAACAGGGACAATAAAATATTTAACGATGTCTCAACTCCGCGATGGTCTGATAAATCCTCCGAGAGTATATTTTGCCATGAGGCACCTTCCAACACCGTTCCGAATCAGAGAAAAGTTTAAGGTGCTTCTCATGTGCGTGATAAATAAAAACACTTGCAATGCACACAGCATGCGTGATTGTAAGAGCCATGTCAGGCGATGGCTCTTCTTAGCTGCAAGTGCCAGTTCTTTTTTTTGTATGTGAAACTCAACTCGCTGTTTTGGTGGGTTCTCAATTTTTTTATTCACCGCCATGGAACTCAAAACAACAACAGCAAACAGAATAGTTTTAGTGGAATTGGACGGATAAGTTGAATATCTGAAAGAATTTCTCTCGAAATCAAGAGCTGCTAGATTCAATAAAAATGTTTCCCCGGTTGGTGACTGGATGAATCGCACGCACGGACTGCCAACCTCCAAATATGTCCGCACAAAAAATCGAAACAAATTGAATTGCTGCAAAGAGTTTTTTGCATGTGTAATTAAGTTCAAATCAAATCGCCCAAAATCCGGGGAGCGCATCTTATACCAATTCTCCACCGGGCAATAATTCGCGATTAATATAAATCTTTATTAAATTCCGTTACAAAGAACGCGATTTACAATATGAATTTAAAACCTCTCGGCAAGCGATTAAAAATAAATCCTCATATAAAGCCGCGGTGTCACAAGAAACAGAAACAGGAACAGCAACAGAATTTCATACATTAGCAACGCAAAAAGCATTCAGCGAATTTAGGTTTTAGTTGCTAATGCATGAGATTCTGTTTCAAATAAATCCTATATTTGGGCGGTGGAGCCACTTTGGGATTCATTTCTAATCGTCTCCGCTAATCCTCTTTTTATTGCCGGTGGAGATATAGTACTACGTATTGCGAATTTATCTAGAATTGCTCTTTTGTTTTCAATGAAACATGCAAAATCGAAAAAGATAAAATCTTTTGACATGAAGCGAAAATCTTTCGTTCAATTATAATATTGAACATAATTAAATAATTATAATTATGTTAATTAATTAAGCTATAATATGTGATTTATATATACTGGATTTTTCTGTTACGTAACACAATACAATGGATTGGATCACCCTGTTGTGTCGTGAGATTTTCATGGCGCGAGCCGCCTACGATATTTAACTGTCACTGTTGACGTTGACATTTCGCTTTTGTTTACATGACGCCCTTAAGACCGGTCGGTGGTGTTTTTCAATTCATTTACGATTCGATTTCCTTAGTTTTGTTGAATTTACTCGGTTTTATAATATTTAATTACTTAAAATAAGTCTATAAACATACAAAAGCGATTGTTAAAATGTAATAACCGCGTGTGTCATCTGCAAGAAAACTACCAGGGAAAATCTATATCCTGTGCAACACTAGGGGTGAGCTTAGAGTATCCAAAGGACTCCATAAAAACGGAGAAAAAACCATAAAATTCCTTAGCTCCTCGAATGAAACAACTAGTTATCTAAAAACAATATTTATTTATGAATTGCAATTAAATTTTCAATAGCTCTTAGTTCTCTCTGCGGCGGTTTGGTTAGTGTTGCAGCACGCACCATCTAGCTATAAGGGTTTGCTTACTTCGAGTAATGCTCCAGTGCGTTTTCGGTCTCTGTGCCCTCATGTCGTTGGTTGTTCTTGCTTGTGCCTGGTCGAGTATACTTGCTTGGCAGCCGCCACCGCCACCTCAGTTCCTATTCTAATCGGAGTCGGAGAAGGTGGTTTATTGTGTGACTAGTGCTTCCGTGTGGCGTATTGTGTGCATGTTCTATATATAGCGGCAAGAATTTTCCTCCTTTTACCGACAAAATGTTTTGTTTTTCGGGCCCATTACTTACGCAATTTTTGTAATTTGATGAATTTTTCAAAAAATCTTTCGCCATAAACTAGTTGTTTTCGAATATTACGTGCTAAAGTCTTGATTTTCCAAACCCAGAAACGTTAAAAATAAATATTCGTTACTTAATCCCGCATGATTTGTGGTTGAACGTACTCTTGAGTGGCAGTTTGGCTTTGTGCTGGCCAAATACACAGAGTTCACTTGACCGGCGAAACTGAAGTCGCAATTATTCAAAAAAACCCGTTGGGGTGACTACTTTGTCGGCATCGGTACTAGTGAGCGCAGTTCAGTCTATCGTTTCAGTTGTGTGAATAATAATTCCTTCGTGAGATAAAACCCCGATCTAGATAGGAACGAACTTCAAATAGTTTATTAATTGCCACCAGAATTCGCTTCAAAGTGAAAAAAATCGATGAAAGGGATTTTAGTATCGTTCCCCGGGAAGACGTAACTCATCATCCCCTAAGTGTCACACAGTGTCGCTTCTATTTTGAAGGAGCTACGTGGGATACCTTTACATGCGTGCGTACGCGAGGTAAAAACAATAAATAACACCGGATCCTTGGAAGATATTTGGGAAGCGTTTGCATGCAATCGTGCCGTGTCGTCAGTTATCATTTTATGTGTCAATTATACCCTCGTACAAAAGAGAAGGAGATTTCCCTTGTGTGCTTTAATAGCGGCCAAAGATCGAATAGTTGAGTGTAGCGAACTAGTTCATCCGTTTCTCGGTGCCGCGCCGGGTATTACTTTGTCCGCTTTTCAATACGTTCTCCCTTGCTGTCTGGCGCGCTATTAGCAGACACTCATTTGCATAAAAAGAAACTCATTGAACTGTGTGTTAAAGACATGCACGTTGGTTCTGATTAGTTAAGCATATTCCGTGGACGTTGATTGATCCAGTTGGTGATTATATTTCTGATTGGAGCATTGCACGCCTGCAGAGGTAAATAATACAAAAATATTCAGATAACATATTTTTCAGAGAACGATTCAAACTCGAGATTATACTGTAAGGTCTAGGCCTTAGGGCTCTGAAGCCTTGGAGTGTTCTGCATTCCATCTAGCACATACAGACATATTGACTCTTAGAACGCAGAAGTACGTTATATTTTATACTATTTTCCCGGGAACTAAGCCTCAAAAATCCTGGTATCTGTTGTAGTGTTGTCGCGTGTTGGCTTTGCTTTATGTTAATTATGTCCACCTCATCAATGAACTGAGCGAGTTAGCTATCAACATTTGCTTTTCACAGTTTGCCTTCCTTTACAGTCAAGTACGGACTTGACTTTACCTTTTGACCAAAGTATGCGTGGCGTAAGAAAAAAGAATTAGAAGAATAATTTTTTTGGAACATGATCTAGCTAGATCTAGATCAGCCTATTTTAGCTGTAGAAAGCTTACCCTTTAGTACTTTGAGTTCATTGTCTTTCGCATCTTAGGATTCGAATATTTTGCCATTCATCCTCCAAATATTAATGGATTAATTTAGGCGCCTTATTTTGGCCATCATCAATAATTATTTCTATTAAAGTTCGTGGAGGAACCAAGGTATCGGCGTTATAAAAAAGGTTGTAACAGAAAAAGAGTATCTGAAGCTCCAATTATAATATTTAGTGTCGTCTAGGATAACTCCCCTGAATTTCTGTACTGATTTATTCTGAGGTATAAGCACTGTTACAAGCAGCGCTGAGTTTACAGCGCCCAGAATCCACAAGGCAACCTGGCGGTGCAACCTATAGTCAAATGAACCATGTGCTCATCGACGCAAGGCACACATCTGCCATCTTAACCCTGTGGTTTTACAATACGATATCACTTTCAAAAAGAAATTTTTCTGGCTTTCTGGTGGCTTAAAACAAAAACTTCATTAACAAGATGAGTTCTGTCGATTACATGAATAACATACCGTTTACCAATAGATATTTACCAGACCTGTTTTTTAAAAGAATATGAGGACGATTATAAAATGCCAAAACTTTTTGATTTAAATTAATTGAATCAGGCAGGCTACAAAGCGTTAAATAGAAACACTTTCCGAGGGGCAAATGATGAGTCTGACAATTTTCTTATCGTGGCTATATTCATAGCTCGGCTTTCCAACGAGAAGAAACTGTGAGCTACCAAGAAAATTGAACTAAATGTTGGGTGCCTCAGCATGCATAGAGTAGCCTTAGCCTACAGAAAGCGCTAGTGTGAGAGATTCTCCGCTTTGCATTCATTCTCCCCAGACGTCAAAATCAGAGGAGCCAAAACCACGAGTACGCGACACCATTAAGGAATGGCTGAATCAATTTTAGGTTTTCAGCCATTCCTAGAAAAGAGTCTTTGGTACGATGATAATTGAGTGTACGGGAAAAAAGTGACGGAAGATGTATACCATCAGTGAAACGTGAAAGTGTGTAACTCATTTTTAGCAAATTTTACAGAAAAGCGTAAAATAACACCATCACCGTTTAAGAACATTTTAAAATTTACATTTGTTCGCCTCAAAAACGTGAAGATACACAATTTTTTTGGGGAGATACACTATTTTTAAGTCGATTATGGAGTAACAATATTATTGAATTCGCTTTAGTTACAGTGTTGGGATAAAAGATGCCATCAAAATCGTATTTCCTGAAAACTTGAAGTTACACACTTTTCACGTTTCACCCACGATACGCGAAGACGTTGCAGCGAATAAAAGAGCAGCGTATGACGAGTATCGAGCCAAGCGAAAAGAGGAGAAAATGTTACTGCGTCTAAAGAAGAAGAACGCTTACGTAATCTCCCAGCTAAAGGAGATCGAAAAGTCTAGCGATCGAAACAAGACGAGACAGTTTTGTAAAACGGTCAAGCAACTGGCTGCCGGTTTTAGAATTGCTACACTGGCTCTTCAAAACAGCGCAGGAAACCTAGTCACCGAAGTCACCACAGGAAATAGTTTAAGTATTAAAGCAGCATTTCAAACAGCTGCTAAATGGGCATCATGTACGGAGATTGGAAAAAGTACAAGAGATAAAGAAACTGTACCAGAAGACGACGAAAGCCCAGTCGACCAAGACGATGTCCCATTAATGAGTATTGAAGTTAGCTTTGCCATAAAAATGTTAAAGAACAACAAAGCCGCTGGCTTGAGAAATAACACAGAAATTGAGGTCCACTGAAAATCCTCCATTGTGGATCAGGACTTTTAAAAGTGTATATCGTCAATTGTCCGCTAACGATCGCCTACAAAATACAATGACCCTCGACTGTCATAGTGTCAGCAATCAGGCCTTTCGGTATCCCTTAGAAAGCCTGAGTCACTGCAATGAGAACGACAACATCCTCAGGGCTGGAGTCAATTTTCAATATGCTACTCCTCGACCTCTATATGCAAGAATCTGCTGGCAAAAGCGCCTTGAGGCTCAGTCAGTCACCTGAATGGATCCCAAGCTCATTTGGCCATGCGCAGAGTCTTTACAGCGTTGTAGAAACCGACTCCTCCTCTGACTACCTTACCCCCTATCTTGACTTCAAAACGCCTTTTAATTGCATGTTTCATAGCAGGGATGAGTGGGAATCGGGGGAACCGCTAAGAAATTTATCGATAGCCATACACACAGATGGGTCAAAAATTAACATAGGCACGAGTGCGGGTCTCTACTCTGAGAACACACAATACAAAAATAAATAAGATTGCCCGATTCTTGCAGCGTCTTCCAAGTGGAGGTCCTTGCAGTCAAGGAGGCAGCCAGCCAACTGTCGATAAGGGCAATACCACAGGATAATATTACCATATTTATAGATAGCCAGGCAGTCATAAAGGCAATCGCTCCTACTGAAATCAAATCCGAACCTCTTAAGTGTTGTCGCAAAGAGCTAAAGGTTTTTCGCTCACAGCACAATGTAAGACTCTGCTGGGATCCAGGAACAACAGGAACTTTCGTGACAATGAAAAAGACGATGAGCTTGCACGGCATGGATCAACATAAGAGCCTCAACCAGCCCTTTAATGGATCAAACCACCACTCTGTGACCTAAGAAGGCGGGTGGAAAACAAGATCCGGATGAAAGCAAATACAAGATGACAACCTTGTCCACCTGTGAAATCTCAAGACAAATGTGACCTATATATGATAAGTCCCAAACTAACACGCTCATTAAGATCAATAGGAATACCTGTCGTTACTAGTAGGTATACTTACTGGTCACAATCTTTTGAGACACCATGCTATGAAACTAAATCTCGACAGTGATGACATCTGCAGAGGATGAGGCGATACGGATTGCTGCGAGGACACACCTCACTTTCTGTGCCACTGTCCCAGTCTAATTTAGTTGAGGAAAGGAACTTTACGATGCTACTTCTTCCACGACATTTCAGAACTTTCAAATGCACCACTAACCTAACCTAATCCTGAATCAGTGTTGAAAAATCTGAAAGGTCCATAGACCTTATTTGTAGTGAATACTGCAGATATGCATTTTGGTATCAATTTTTATAGGCGCCGCTCCCCAATTTAAGCAACGAACGTTCGGCTAGCTTTTTAACTCAGATGGAGTATGATTTTCATGTCTCGGAAACTGTTTGTTTTTAATAGCTTCTGGTAAACAACTTAACTGGATTAGCCCAAGATGAAATACTCATAAATTCAAGCTCAAGTCCAATTTTGGAATTTTTTCACAAATATGAAAAAAAAAACTTTCATTTAACTTAGTCTCTGGACCAGATGTAAGAAACACAGCTAAAAAAAAAAACACACAGAAGTGAAGACGAATTTCAAAAATTTTCTGACGATACTAAAACTTTGAAAACAAATTTTAAAAATACTTAAACCTTCGTCTTCTGATTCAATCTACCTTAGCCGCCCATGTTTTTTTATAGCCACACCTTGCTCCTGTCAAGAACAATGCACTCAAACAAATTTTTAAAAAAATCTCGAAAAAACAACCTAACCAAGAGTGTCGTCACAAGAAAGGCATTAAACATTTTGAAAAGTGTTGTGCTCTCGATGAGAATGTCATCTATTTTTGAAACATCCTTTCATATTCGCTTGTTGATGCTGACAATGTTCCGGAAAAAATACTGTCTGAGAATCACTAATAGATCATAAACACCATAGGCGCCAACACACATGACAAATCCATCAAACGTCAATATAGAGACACCATAAAGCTTGATGAATGATACAAGTCGAGAAACATGAAACCCATTTGCTGTGTTTCCGGGCAGATGACTTCGTTTTTGTGAATGTAAACAAATGTTCGATTCAGCAAGACCACTTAACAACTTTCTCACACGATTCAGAGCAGAGCCAAAAACTCATGCACTCCTACCAAATTCGTGCTATTTTAAACTCCAAGCTGTTACTTTTTAAAAATGACTTTCAGAAACAATCAAAATCTCAGTAAAATCATTCTCGCAGTCCTTACAAGCTTAACACATAATGAATCGATTTCTGTTTATAAACAAAGATTCCGGTAGCCAAATGGGGGTCAATATTCCACTTCAAGTCTCATCATGAGCATTGAACACCCATCAAACATATTCCAACTTCGGTTGTCTGGTCGTGCCGTATTTACATTCGGGATTATTGAATAAACAAAACAGAAAAAAAAACCTAAACACAACCAAATCCAAATAGACAATCCAATTTGTAGTCATAGACAGGCGGGAGAAACATCTTTTTGCCGCTACCGACGAATAAATCTATTCGAGTGGATTAATAAAAGCTGCTGAGGCAATTTGTACAAGTCATTATAGGAAACAAAGTTGTCGAAGTGATATTCCGGTCTTAAGGACTTTGAGACACCACTTTGTAAGAAATACAAAGAGAATACGAATTTAATCCCTAATTAGCCGTGAGGCGATGAGAGGGTGGCAAATTTTAATTCGTCTGCATGTGAGTGAGTACTTTGTATAGGTACACTGTTGTTTTGTTTCGCGCGAAATGTTTTTAAGGGGGCGATTTCAAAATTGTTGTTATGGATAACAATAGGTACAGAAGAGTTATCCAAATAAACCGATTTTAATGAGTAAGTGCTTCTGGTCCCTAAAAATATTGTTTTCCTTCAAATATTATTTGTTCTCTGATTGCCTATTGTTTCGAATGGACTTTACAAAACGAGTGAATATTCGGTCTATATGGGTTCTTTGATGCCACTCCCAGTCCCAATTATTTCCACTGACCCATTGCGTGAATAGCCTATCTGGCTTATAGTTGTCATCAATTCTGATTGCAATTAATTAATGTTAGCTGTGCATGCGTATCCTTAGACCATGTAGCCAAAAATTAAATTAGTGTAGCCATTGTCATTGTCAGCTATTGCGTGATAAAAAATTTTCTAATTCCAAACATTGTATAGTTTTGTTTCACTTGGTCGAACTTTGCTCTTATTTTATACGCTCTCACATGGAAGCAGCATAAACTAATGCACGCAAAGTAAACTGACAACGGTCGGCTTACCAATCCTGTAAGTCTTCGTACTTTACTACTTGTCGCCACAACGAAAGGCATGACTCTACTGCGGTATCGGTAGACCTGGTGCAATAAGCAATGGCTTTTTGTTTGTACGTCTGGTAGATTTTTACAAGGCTTGCGGGTCACGTGCTGCACTTACCGCACGATCTTTTAAATTGAAAACTTTTTTTTGCTGTTAAAAAAAAATCTAACGTAAATTGCATCATTACTGAACTTCTTGAAAAACTTTGGACTACTAGTTGCTTCCCAGCCGAACGCCAGCACTATTGGGTCCAACACCTAAAGGATAGGGCCTTTATAATACCACCAAGATCATAAAAATGCCCCATTACCCATGGGGACCAGGTTGAGCTTTTGATGGAGCATGAGGTTTCTGAAGACAGTTTTATCGCCAAACACGATTGTGCCTCGCTTGTCCACCTGAGATATTTTTTTTCTCAAACGCACTAAGCCCAAGCTAAAGTTTGCATGTAGTCTTCCACAAGGACTTCTTTCTGTCAGAATAACTTTGGAGTTTTTTTTCGGAGGTTGCTGCTATCCGATGAAGCACTCAGACACAAGGACTGGTCCATTGTGCTACCATGAAGACACCTTACTTTAATATGTTTTAAGTTTACCCGTGTTTCAAAGAAAGACCAGAAAGAGCTTCAGTGATAAAGAGCTTAGGTATTCGGCACTCTACGTCAGCGCCAAATATCCTTCAGGGGAAGTGTTCCGCTGTATCGTAGTCCTTCACAGGCAGGACAGGTGGTGTTTTCGCTCAAGTCTAGTAGATTCAAATGTTTAGCAACAGCTTCAGTCGATTGCAGTCGGCTGCAGTCGATTCTCCTGAATGATAGAAGGAAAGACGCAGACCCCCTTGCAGATGTCCGGGCGTAGTCGTTTAGTTTTTCTGCATTCATCGCGGTCACGCCAACGACCCCTGTGTTCACAAGAAATCCAAGCAGCAATGACAGGCAGGCTCGGATCCTGAGAAAACCTCTTCTGAAACTTGCTATGCAAAATCATCAGAGATCTCATATCCCTGGAACCAGTTTCGCCTGGAACCCATATTCAATGTATTTAGGCTTCCGACTAAGTTCAACGAATTCTTGAGTTCGAGGACTATCGTGGGCGAGGAAAGTGGGTTGAGCAAAGCATTTAGAGCGGCTGTGTTATCTCTGCAAACGCATATGCGACCACCTGTTGGTTACCAGCGCATACCAAATCTCCGCTTGGAAGACTGACGCATATTTACCTAAGGGGTAATGGGGTCTAATGTTCTCGCTTTCCACAAGTACTCAGGCACCAGAACCCTGCCCGGTTTTGTAGCCATCTGTGAAGTTCTTGTTATGCCCTCCAGAGGTCTGCTCTCGAGCTATCTTCTTGCCAACGTGGTTGTTCAAATTTCTCTTGGAGCTAACATCAATTTCCTTGGGATCCGTTTGATCTTTGCCCAGGTTAATAGCAGGTTTGGATGGTTTATCACAACCTAAAGTGAAGGGCAAATGACATTCCTTCTTTGGTTTGATAAAATTATTTTTTGCTCCGTTGGATTTTTGATTCCTAACCAGGTGCCATGCCGCCTTGGTCAGATCCGTAATTTCATGTGCCATCTTCAACATGCCCAATTCTGGTACCGTTAAGCACTTAAAGGTCGTGCCCGAGACTTGGTGTCGAGCTTGTTTAGTCGGGTATTTGTCTTCCTTCTGGGGTTGGCTCTTTGGCGTAAGATGTACTTAAAAACAGAGTCGTGCATCTTGGCTTATCGGTGTCTACAATAGGAGTGATATTACTATCAGCCATATTACAGTCCTACATGCCAGGTTTGGCAACGCCAGTACTGTTTTAGGTCACGTTGCTTCCACGATAACAGAGTGGGTAGCATTCTTGCTCACGTAAGCTGAAATCACGTGAGCTTAAGGCTGTTGCCAAAATTTGGGAGAGACAGCACCGGCTCAAATGCTTCCCCCGTCGGCTTATGTTTAGGGGTTTCTGCCTCCGATCCAATTCTTCACAGACTGTGGCATGTCACATACTTGGCTGGATTTATCAAACCCCCCATGTTCTTCTCTTCCTTTCAGCATGCCTTCGGTGAGAGACAAGCAGTAGGCACGTCATCTCCTGACGACACGTTTTTCAGGAAGTCCAAAGCTCTTCGAAGCCTTCTAAGCTCAATTTCACTAAACTATTGCAGTTTCCATAGTACTGTACTCCGGATTGACTTGGCCGACGAGGTCAAGGATTTGAACGAGTTAGTTACAGTGCAGTTTTTATCTCATTAAAAAATAACTTCCCAATGTTGAAGTCAACACGTGGTCAACACTAACTTCGTCCGAAGCTTTCGCCGTAACTGACTTGTAAGAGGCTATCCTCTTCTTAATTCAGAGCTTCAGCATAATTCGAATCAGTTGATTTAAAGCTAGAGGTGCCCGATTCACCCACACTGTCGTTGTTGATTTTTTGTTGATTTATAAATTGTGTTCCAACGAGTAAGGGGGAAAATAGCATCCATCTGTATTCACTCCATTTATAGTAGCCGTTACGCCTACTACTAGTAGGTAGCCGTTACGCACTTACGACTGAGCTCCCCTCAGCCACGTAGGTCTTGACACGCACACCTTACCTTGGGTCCCCTCCAACTTGGTCCGGGCATGAGATCATCAAAGATCCAGCAGTGGGTAGATCTCCGATAGTGAGCAGGCCAAGTTCAAATGACGGGTTAGACTGTAGTTCAGACACTGTCTATGCTTTCAACAGAATATAAAGCGTGGCCTGATTGACGAACCTAAAATCTATTTTTCAAATATTTTCTGTTTTTTCGTCATTGTTTTTTTTATATTCCAGAAAAAAAGTAAATAAAAACAAATTTTTTTTCTACTTTCAGATTCCACAATATGTTGACGTCGACTTCAATTTTACTCTTTGTATGGGCACTGTGCTTGGTATTTGTGCCTGCCGAACAGTCTCTAGCGATATCCCCGATTACTGAAAGTTACTCCGATGATACATATGTCGAATCAAATGGCGTCGAATACAGTGTAGAGAGCGCAACAAAATTGTCTAACGGTCGAGAGAGGACTAGTAAAACTCTCTACATAACTGACAGTCACAATGAAATAGAAAGCCCCAGCAAAACCCCACAAAAGAGTCTAAATAACTACAAATCAGCCTACCAGGCACCAACGAAGCTCCGGGACAATATTTTCTCGAAGCAGACGACGCATTTCATCATAGCATCGAAGGTGGTTCGACCTGGAATAATTTACAAAGTTTCGGTGTCCATCTTAGAGGCTAAATATCCAATAACAGTTCATGCCAGTATCTCTCACGATGGTGTGGAAATTTCTGGTGACTCCAAAGAGGTCAAGGAAGGAATTCCGGAGACACTTCTCATGCGAATACCAACAAGCAGTGTGCCTGGTCAGTATAGGCTGCGGGTGAAAGGTTACTACGCAAACATACATCCTTCCGAGAATTTGGCGTTTCTCAATGAAACCGACTTGACCTTTTCGCAGAGGTCGCTAAGCATTTTTGTGGAGACCGACAAGCCCTTCTATAAGCAAGGTGATTCTGTGCGATTCCGAACTATTCCCATAACCACCGAACTTAAGGGATACGACAAGGCAATCGACGTGTTTATGCTGGATCCGAATAAACACATCCTTCGCAGATGGTTGTCAAGACTGTCTTACCTGGGAAGTGTAAGCTTGGAGTATAAGCTGTCCGATCAGCCTGTGTTTGGTGAGTGGACTATAAGAGTGGTCGCTCAGGGACAGGTTGAAGAAGCCCATTTTGTTGTAGAGGAGTATTATCAAACGCGATTCGAGGTAAACGTGACAATGTCCGAGAGTTTCCTCACAACGAAACCTTTCATCACGGGCAAGGTGATGGCAAACTTTACAAGTGGTGCCCCAGTCAAGGGGAACCTTACAATCAAAGCAATTTTAGCTCCCAAAGGTTCGATTGACTACAAAGCACTGAATGAAAAGTACCGCATCGGCAGAACAGAAAAGACCATCTGCAATGCTTCTCTGAACGACGTGAAGGAGCATTCATTCAGCTTCAACGAACAATGGCCATTTTGGTTGAGTAAACCTGAGGGGGATGGGGTGCTGCTGCCCTACGTTCGTTATTTTAATGGTACCTACGACTTTGAACTCTCGATGGAACAACTTCAGCAAATGTCCTCAAACCTATCCGAAATGGAACTTCTTATCATAGCAACAGTGGGGGAGAGGTTCTACGATGAAATTCTGTCGGGATATGCCTTGACGCGCTTGTACAGCCCAACGCTTAAGGCGTCTTTTCTTGGCGAGCAGGTACAAGTTTTTAAACCTTCAATTGCCTTTACTGCTCACATTGTTGTGGAGCACGAAGACGGTTCGCCATTGGGAGCAGAGTTTCTCGATAACACAGAAATGATTGTAACCGGAAATATCCAAAGTAAGAGCGGGGCACAGGAGTACCCGTTGCAAAAGCTACAAATGTCCCCTAGTCAGATTGGAATATGGGAGTTGAAACTTGATTTGTTAACCGACTTGGACTTGGACAAAGAATTTCTAGCGGGCGTATTGACAATGAAGTTGGAAGCACGCTATAGAGAAGCGAGGGCTGAGCTATTGCTGATCACCCATCACTCGCCGAGGAATCAGTTTATTGGAGTGACGACTAGCACAGAAGACCCGCTAGTGGGAGAGTATATCATATTCCACATTCGGACGAATTTTTTCGTGGAATCCTTTAATTATTTGATCATGTCTAAGGGAGTTGTGATCGTAAGTGATGCAGAATCCATGAACGAGGGAAGTCATACGATGGCTGTGACACTGAACGCTGAGATGGCTCCCATCGCAACTATCGTAGTGTGGAAGGTAAGAGACAATGAATAGTTTCCACTGATCTTGTAAAAAAACTCTACTTCATTTCAGGTAACTCAACAAGGACAAGTAGTAGCGGACTCGCTTAGCTTCCCAGTCAATGGTTTGTCGAGAAACAACTTCACCGTGCAGGTCAACAATCGTAAATCGAGAACAGGCGAACGCGTCGAAGTGGCTGTGTATGGGGAACCAGGCGCATTTGTTGGCCTCTCAGCGATTGACAATGCACTCAAAAGTGATCTTACCAAAATGGCTATTCTCGAAAAGATGTCCACTTTCGATGACGATCGCAGTACTCTCCATAGTCACACATTTCATGGTTTGTTTGACCAGTTTGTCTCCTATCCCGCAGCATCGTTCGGCATTGATCCTAATAGAACGTTTGAGCTTTGCAACTTGGTAGTTTTCACAGATGCCGAGGTGCCAAAAAGGTGGGAACCCTCATGGTCTAATGACGATCAAAGCGAAAATTTCAAGGATAGTGATTTTAACGAAACCGAATTGGCCGCATTTCGTAAATATCGCTTCAATCGAATTCAACGGCATTACGATAACGTATGGCTGTGGAGAGATGTCAACATTGGCCCGCATGGACGCTTCATTTTTAGCGTCGAAGTTCCTGATGGACCTGCCAATTGGATGGTGTCGGCATTCAGTGTCAGCCCGTCGAGAGGATTTGGCATAATGGAAGCTCCGGTTGAGTATATAGGCGTTCAACCGTTTTACATTAATGTGGAGATGCCCTCCGAGTGCAGGCAGGGTGAACAAGTCGGTATCCGCGTTACTGTCTTCAACTATAGATGCAGTGCAACAGAGGCAACTGTCGTATTGCATGCCTCGCAGGAGTACAAATTCGTTCATGTGGAAGAGGATGGTGTTGTGTCGGCTTACAACCCACGCATATCCTACGGAGAACAGCAGTTTTTCGTCTACTTAGAGCCACAGAGTTCTAGCATTGTGTATGTCCCTATAGTCGCAACGAAACTGGGGCCAATAGATGTTACCGTCCATGCAGCGACTCTTCTGGGAACAGATCAAGTGACTCGAAGCCTCAATGTTGAGGCAGATGGCTTGCCGCAATATCGGCATCAATCGATTTTGCTTGACCTGAGCAACCGAGGCTATGTGTCCCAGTACATGCACTTGAATATCACTGAGACACCCATAATTCCATACCAGGTAGATCGATACTTTGTTTACGGATCGAATCGTGCCAAGATATCTGTTGTTGGCGATGTAGTTGGACCAATATTTCCAACAATGCCGGTCAATGCCACTTCTCTGCTTAACTTGCCAATGGAATGTGCAGAACAGAACGCTTTCAGCTTTGCCGTTAATCTCTATACAGTAATGTATATGCGGCTGATAAATCAACGAAATAAAACCATCGAGAAGAATGCC
This sequence comes from Neoascia interrupta, assembly GCA_947623515.1. Lineage (NCBI taxonomy): Eukaryota > Metazoa > Arthropoda > Insecta > Diptera > Syrphidae > Neoascia > Neoascia interrupta. The sequence continues at coordinate 199,780,370 of OX392462.1, forward strand.
TTTCACCATTTGAACATCGCCTACCAACGTCAGTTGAGCTTCATGCAGAATGATGGTTCATTTTCGCTCTTTCGTTCGGATTGGAACAACTCCGAATCTTCTGTGTGGCTGACTGCGTACTGCGTTCGCACTTTTCAAGAGGCTTCATTCTACGAGTGGGAGGACTTTATCTACATCGATCATACTGTGATTGAGAAGGGAGTCCGATGGATACTACAGCATCAAGGACCCGAAGGTGGATTCTATGAAGTTACCTGGCTGCCAGATCGAAAGATGAACCATTCGAATACGGCTAATCGAAATATTTCGCTTACCGCCCATGTGTTGATCACTTTGGCGACTGTTAAAGATCTTTCCGGGACCTTGGGAGGTCGAGTGGCTTTGGCTCAACAGAGGGCTCTCTTGTGGATCGAGAAAAACATGCCACTCCTGCAAACGACCGCCGAGCCATATGATGTGGCAATCACAGCCTATGCGCTGCTTCTATGCAAATCGCCCACAGCCGAACATGCTTTTGCAATTTTGCGGAACCACGCAAAGACTATGGGCGAGTACATGTATTGGGGCCGCGACAGCCTGTTACAGCCTCCGAGTAAAGTAGAGAACCAGAAGTATTTTTCACTTCCTCGCCTGCCGTACGAGTATGACTCGATGAATATCGAAACTACGGCTTACGCTCTACTGGTGTATGTACAGCGTAGGGAGTTTGGTGTGGATCCTATTGTTAGATGGTTGAATGCACAAAGACTCACCGACGGTGGATGGGCGTCTACTCAGGTAAGTTTTGGGTGAAGGTTGCCTCTGAAAACTTAATAACAGAAGAAATTCTTTCTTGCAGGATACTGGAGCGGCTTTAAAGGCGCTCATTGAATACACTGTCTACTCTCGTATCCGAGAAGTGTCATCACTTTCAATCTCTGTGGAAGCCACCGCACTGCAGGATCAAACAAAATCTCTTAGCATTGATGAGAGCAATCTGGCGCAATTGCAGAGCTTTGATGTATGTTTTTTCACATTTTCGAAAGAGTGAAAGTAATTATTAAATTTTTTTTCTTTGCAGATTCCAAACGCTTGGGGTACAGTAAAAGTACAAGCAAAGGGAACCGGATACGCTATTTTGCAAATGCATGTTCAGTACAATGTGGACATAGAAAAATTCCAAACAAAACCACCGGTACCAGCATTCAGCTTACAAACAAATGCCATGTTTCAAGGCAGAAATCATTCGCACATTACCTACATGAGTTGTCAAAGGTAAGATCGAGTCTAGAAAATGTTTTAAAGTTGCGCGAACATGACATTCAAGGCTAACGTTATAATACCATCACGAAATTGCAGCTTGAAGTCCAAGGATAGGATGGAAGCCGCTCCTGAGGACTTAAGAGTAATCGAAACAATGCATTACAATCTCTCATTACCATAACTTTAGACTTCTTAAACTCAATGCTGCCTTCTGTCACTGAAGCAAAACCGAAACACCCAGCCATTATCCATGAACGGCACTTGCATCAATGAAACCGAAACGCTTTTCATTCTCGGTATGTGTGTCAATAACAACCTTAGTTTTAATGACCACATATTTGAAGTCGCCAAGAACGCTGCGAAATGCCTAGGTTTCCTTAAAAGATGCAAGAAATATTTCACCCCCTCTGATTTGGCTATTTTATATAAGGCATATATTCGCCCCAAGTTGGAATACAATTCCCATGTCCGGGCTAGTGCCCCAAAGACAGCATTGGACATGCTAGCAGGATACAAAAACGCGCGATAAAACTCATTGGAGACAGAAATATTGCGAAGTCAATTGACTCATTGGAACATTGACGCAATGTCTCTTGCCTATCACTGTTATATCGTTTTTTCTACAAACAATGTTCCATCGAAATAGCCAATTGCATTCCACCCCTTAAGACGTTCAACCGTAATACCCGGCATAGATCGAATGCACATCAGTTTACCCTTGAGCCCACTTTCGGACGCACAGTTAAGTTTAGAGGTTCTTTCATAAGACGTACAACGCGAATGTGGAATCTTCTCCCACAATCAGTCTTTCCTACACAATTCAATCTGCAGCTGTTTAAAACAAGAGTGCACCTTAATTCGCGAGTGAATTATATATAAAAAAAAAAAAATATAACTTTAGACGTTTAGGTTGACAACTTTTCAGTAAGCCAACTGATGCATTTTATTCTAAGCTTTAAGGGCTTGCTTAGGCTAAAACTAGCATAGAGCTCATATTAGAAAGGCCAAATTACCTGGTGCTAGAGACGCTGTAGTAGTTTTGAAAAAAATTACTTACTAGTAGTCTCTAACAAAGTGTTTATGCATGGGCTAACTATGTCAGGGCAGGTGCACTAAAGAACACACTGGATTTACTTGATGAGACCCCGAAAAAATAGTTAACCAAATAGTGGATCCTAAATTAAACAAGTGACTTCGCTTTTTGATCTTCGCAACAATATCCTGTTAAAGATTCACAGGTTTACAGTGGTTTTGGTGTCGAGAGAAATGAAACTGTTTCCGAGTGTCCTTGTTATACTGAATCTAACGGCATTAATTTTCCTTGTTTAACTGTGTGTAGTTTTAAAGATCAAAAAAATTTAAAAAAAAAAAACTTATTTTTCTTGGTTTCTTAAGGAAACTCGCGTTCAATACCTCAGCAGCTATCAACCAACATGCATTCATTGCTTTGGCCCTGGAACCGCTTCTGCATATTATTTTAGATCCTGATGAGATCGCCTTCTTTCCTCCTCAGTGTATGAGCCAAGATTTTCGAATGATTTCCGGAATGTATCTAAATGATAGAGAAGAGTGTTTATTTTAATGCTTAGATATACTTTATCCAACATATTAAGGAGTAAAAAATGGTTTTCGAAGACTGCTTTTAAAGTGGCTTCTGTGGTGATCGTACCTCTACTATTTTGGCTAAAATATTTAATTGCAGTGCATAATGACGAGCTTAAAATATCTGTTGCATCCCGTAAAGTCCTAAAGTAGTACGAAGTAAAATCCTAAAGTAGGACCAAGGCCATCTTCTGAACAAGGTAAAAGTATCCTAGCGGACTCCGAATCAAAATGTTTACAATTTCTGTGGGTTCACACCACATATATTTCCGCCACCTAACAAAAGTAAAGACTTTTGGTTCCCTCCAAACTATTAATTCATGAAACTGCAATTGACACCCTGATAACACTGCTGGATTTTCAAAGTTTTCGATTTTAATGTAAAAATATGGGATACACGCACTTCACGAATTTTGTTATGGGTTTTCGATACATTTTTATCGAATATTTATTACAAAAATAACAAAACTAAGTGGAGGAAAGTGAAAATTGTTTTGTACAAATAAAGCCAAGGATCCTCTAAAAAACAGAAACGACATGAATAATAAAGAATTTGTGCTTATAAAAATTTACCTGTTGATTTTAGTTGGATCAACCTTAACGAATCCGAACGCTCTGGCATGGCTATTCTGGATGTTACGATACCCACGGGCTATTTTATTCAACAGCAGAAACTCGATTCATATGTCCTGAGTAACAGCGTAAGGAATCTACGCCGTGCTAAATATATGGAAAAGAAGATTGTATTTTACTTCGATTATGTAAGTTAAACCACCTAAATGTTGATTAACAATGAAAGTACAATAAAATTTATTGTTTTTCACAGCTTGACCAGACCGATATCTGTCTAAATTTCACCGTTGAACGGTGGTATCCAGTTGCTAATATGTCACGATACTTACCAATCCGAGTATATGATTATTATGCCCCAGGTAATAACAAAAAAAAAAAACTTAATTCTCGACTCCATTACAATGTTTTTCTTCTTTTTTTTTACAGAACGTTTCAATGAAACAATTTTCGACGCCTTACCCACATATCTACTTAATATCTGCGAAGTATGCGGAAGCTCACAGTGTCCTTACTGTATTGTGTACAACGGCTCTTTCAGCGCAAAAATCTCACTGCCAATGGTAGTGATGTGTATCTCACTTATTTATATTATTACAACTCAAAGTTTCCTTACGAATTTATTTTTAGTACAGTAGTGTATCTCTTTTGTTACCAAAGTTAGTTTCTAGTTTTAATTAAGTTTACAAATATTTTTGGCTAACGTATGTATGCATATGTCTGCCAATTTTTCTACACCTCGAATTGAATTCGATTTTGCTCTCTGCCTTAAAATATACTCAAAGTATGCTGAACTAGTCAAATGTTTGAGAACATTTCGAATGACACAAAAAAAAAACTTAAAAAATTTAAATGTACTTAAATTTGCAGCGAACTGATTTTTAGTTTTCTTATTTACTTATTTTTATGATGAAATTATTTTTTTTTTTTCAATTATTCAAATGTTTGAAAACATTTCAAATGACACAAAAGAAACAAACCAAGAAACTTTAGATTATTAAACAAGTGTACTTTAATTTATGGCGAACTGATTTTTAATTTTTTATTTATTTATATTTTCTTCCTATTTATTTATTTTATGATGGAATTATTTTGTTTTTAACTACTCATATCAAAAACTTATTGAAGACAAACCATATCTTAAAAAGGAGCATTTATAATTTTGTAAACTTGAAAACAAAACACAATCGTTATTTATTGGAAAAGTAGTGTTAAAAAACTTGAATCACAAAGAGGAAAACTCAACCAAACTAGCCGTAAGTATCTTGCCTTAGAATTTACTAGAAATAAGATCTGCATAATATTGTAATGTAGAAAAGAACCATATCAATTGTGTATGGGAGTGCATGGACACATTTTTGCCTTAAATGCAGGAATATTTAATATACCTCAATACAAAATCAATTTTTTTTTATGTTATATACTTTTGTATATCAAAAAGCAAACTGTCCAATATGTAGAATCTATGCACTTTCTACAGGCTGAACAAATTAGTTACAAAATGTAATCCGTCCTTTTTGTATTGAAAATGTTTTTTTTCACCAATTAAATAAAATACAGTCATATTATAAAAAAAATATCTTGTATTGTTCATTGATTTATTCTTTAATGGGTATTTTGTTTTTGGGAAAACGGAAATTTTGAAAAGTATATTGCCTTAATTCACAAATTTAATTGAAACTGTATCTCGTAGACCACTAGTCAAAGGAACAAAGGGAAAATAATAAAGCGTACCCGATGCAACACGAAACACCAAAGCTTTCTCAAGCAAGCATTATGCCTTTACCGGCAAAAGCAATGGTATAACCAGCAGAAGAATTTAGTTGAAACCCGTATTACAAGTGAATATAACTCATAATGTAAAGACAGTGAAAGTAGGAAGCTACATTTCTATCCAGCTGTCAAGTTTAACAATCGGCGGATCAGCTCCTGGATATTTGTTTTTTGTTTTTTGCATGTGCTTTTACAATGCTGTGCTTGTTAAGGTGGCCCAATTTATTAAATTGAACAAACGTTAAAATAATTCGTTGAAGCGAAGGCATCACTGCTTATATTTGGCTTATAAGGGTCAAACGTGCTTATTTCGTGAACACTTAGCTCATGTCTGATTTGACAGGTAATTAGTTTTATTCTTCCGCTGAACGAATATGGTGGTGATACAACGCTGGGAAATATTGCGACTTTACTTTGAAAATCATGGTAATGTTGCAGAATGTGTGCAAAAATTGCATACGGATTTTGGAAGAAGAGATGCACCGTCAGCTTTTTGATCTTGGCGGGCATGTAAACATGCAAAATTGTCGCATCTGGGACACAGAAAACCCGCACGCTTACATTGAAAAGACGATACACCCAAAACGAGTCACTGTTTGGTGCGGATTTTGGTCGAGAGGCATAATTGGGCCATTTTTTTTCGAAAATGAGCAAGGAGTGGCCGTTACAGTCAATGGCGTTCAATCGTTTTCGGGCCATGTTGAACGAATTTTTGTCCACAAAAATTGAAGAGGAGGATATTGGCAACATTTGGTATCAACAGGACGGCGCTACGTTCCACACAGCCGAAGCTACACTCCATGTTTTGCGCCCTGCTTTTGAAGATCGCATTATCAGCCGCAGAGCTGATGTCGTTTGGCCACCTCGGAGCTGCGATTTGACACCGTTGGACTATTATTAGTAGGGTGCTGTAAAAGATAAGTGTTACGCCGACAAGCCAGAGACAATTGACGCTTTAAAGGACAATACTCGTGAAGCCATTGGTGAAATACAGCTGCACACAATCGATAATGTGCTTAAAAATTGAACCGAACGTGTAGGCTACTGCGTGGCCAGCCGAGGCAGCTATTTGAATAAAATTATTTTCCATTATTAACCGGAAGAATTGTACTTTCCAATAAAAAAAGAAATTTGTGAAAATAGTTTTTTTTTTATAGCATTTTCAAAAAAAAAAATAATTATTTGGCGGACCCTTTATAGGTAAGGCGCTTGTCCTCTTGAGAGGAAAACTACTTTAAGTAGTTCGTAGGCCACTATCAAGAGTAACGAGACACGAGAGTACCTCGCAGAGAGAGACTTTGTAGGAGTCGGGAAGTTGAGAGTAGAAAATCAACTCTGGGGCTACTTGCAGCAGTTTCACTCTCAGGCGGACATGCGCCCTTAGGTTAAGGTAAATAACTCAAACCTCTCTGCCTTTTTTTCAATTTAAGTTGATAAATTGAAAAAAAGGCCAAGAGGTTTGAGTTGTTAACAAATGTCATTAGCCACAGGAACACTCAGAAAAACAATTGCCATTTCATATAAAACTAGTGGGAGGGTTACAATCCGCCTAGGCGAATCGTTGGATACCCAATCCCAGTTGACCACTGTCAAGCTCCAAAATGCGTCAAAAATCTTGGTTGTTAAATTTCAGTTTCTATTAACTTTAATTGTGTTAAGAATTTGTCAGTTAAAAATCTTCTTTCTTTGAAAAGGGGCGTGGCAACAACCCCTTTTCAATAACATAATTTTTTTTATTATATTTTTTATCAGATGCAGACACGTGTTGATCGCAGTTTTATATTAAAAGTTTGATTTCTTACCTAAAAAACGCCCCCAAAAGTGGGCGTGGCAAAAATTTATTTATTTGAGTTGATAGCTTACGCAAATATCTGAACATTTTATTGTGCAAGTTTTTTGGATTTAAAGCAAAAACATCAAAAAATAAAAGCCGTTTATTAGAATGCATATTAAATATGACCACGCCTGCAAGGGGGCGGTTTTCGCTTTTTTTTAAATACCAATCACAATACACTTAAGCGAGGATATTGCATACCAAAATGCAATATCCTCGACCCTTCAGCTTCCTATGACAACTTTGATTTTTCAGTGTACGGATTTCGAACGTTTTTACATTGTACAATATCAAGTTTCAAATTCCAAGCTCAAAATTTAAGGCATAAAAACTACCGACAGACGGACGGATGGACGGACGGACATGGCTCATTCGACTTAAAATTTGGTCTCAATCATATGCCTTTAAGGGCTTGGGGTCTACGGTGATTATTTCTCTATGTTACAAACTGTGAATCAAACTTAATGTACCTACTATCCTATGGGATGGGGTATAAAAATAGGCAAAGGAGTTCGAACTGTTCTTCAGAGTTCCTGGAAAAACTTATAAAATTTGGTGAGTTGAGCCGAAGTGAACCCCGAATATAAAGTAACTAAAAATCTCCTTTCACTTTTAACTTAGTTTTTCTCTTAATGCCTTTTCTAGTGCAAATCATGCGGTTTATCAAAAGTTTTTTTTTATATTTTTTATAATTATTTCGTTTATTAAAAAACGAAAAAAATTATAAAAATTCAAAAAACACTCCAGCGGAGAATACAATTGTGTGCTATGTAAGCATTTTGTGCCGAGTTTGCTATCTCATTATAGCTTGATCCCAGCACGACCAAAAGCTTGAAATTATCTTCAAAATCATTTTCACGCATTTCATATAAATTTTAGGTTGCACTTTTTTTCAAGATTATTTAAATTAAGAAAATTGACTTAGAAATAGGTTTATCTGCCCAAAATGGCGCAAACCCCAATTTCTGTATGGAGTCCAAGCAGGGACTCCATCAGGCCAGTATAAGCAAGCATCTCCCCCTCCCTCCATACATGTTTAACTATAGGTAATAGTGAATAGAGCTTCTCACATAAATCAGAATGACGAGTTATTTTTTTGTGCTGGAGATTTTTTAATTATACCCCACCCAGGGTATATTAAGTTTGATGTATAGTTTGTAACGCCGCGAAATAATCACCGTAGGCCCCTAAGACCTTTTAGGAATATGAATGGGACCGACAGCAGAATCGATTAAGCCATGTCCGTCCGTCCGTCCGTCTGTATGTAAACAACTCTTAGGCCTTAAATTTTAAGGCAGAGAGACTTTTAGCCAACCCACCTGAAATTCGGTGGGTTGGCTGGAAGTCCAGTCCTTCAGATCAAGTTAGCTGAATCCACCCACAGACACGCCCACTACAACAGGCCTGTAAGTGCGACAATCTCTAATTCAAAAAAATTCTTTTTCTAAATTTTAGCTATGTTAGAATGGTGCTAGCGCATTCATTTTGGTATGTAACATTGTCTTGTAATTGTCTTTGAAGTAGTCAAAAATGTTGGCCCTTTCCGTTGACCAGACCCACTTCTAAGGGGTTTTAAATTAAAATAACTGTTTTTCAAAAATATATATAAAAAATTTGATAAAAAATTATATGACAAAAGTTGTAGATAATTAGCATTTTCTAATTTTTTTGCATATATTGTATGATTTTTTTAGTTAAAAAGGCGGAGTTTTAGGCCGAAATGTATGCAACCACCTAGTATAAAGCATTCAAAAGTTATATTTTTATATCCCGCCCACTTTTTGGAGGCGTGGCCGTTTTCTTCTTGGTATGGACGGATTTTGCAATCCGTCGTAATGCTTTTGTTTTTTTTTTTTAAATCAATTTTTCTCTCTTATTCTGCTAAATTCCCCCGGACCGGGTGGTGCTTTACTATTTTAGCACCTCCTTGTATGCGGTATTGCATTGCGCATCCATGGTACATCTACCTCATGAACCATGAAAGAATTGTTTAAATTTGTAAGGCCTCAACATAGAATGTAGAGAAGAGTCCTTCATGCAGTCCATCACCTCTATCAGCTCTGGCTATTGGTGGAGGCCACAGCCGTCTGACTGTGCTAACTATCAAGAAATGGTTTACACCTCTGAGTGTAAATGATCTTACATCTAATATTTTTGAAGTTTTTCTCGTGTCGGTCAGCTTATTGTATCAATTTTGTGATTAAATTGATTTCTTTATTTTGATTTTGGTTTTTAGCTCTTTTAATAAGGTCTTGATTTTTTTTTTGATTTTTCTACATTTTTGCTTTTTTGATTTTGGTTTTCTGGAGATTGGGATGAAGCACTCTGCTCAAAAAAGGTTTGGATGCTTTATTTGCAAATTGAATTTGAGATTTGAAAATGCTTCTCAGTGTCGCCTGTGTTTTTGAAAGGGATCCAAAAAACGTTTGTATCGCTTGACGCTTTTGCAATGTAATGGTTGTCATCCCGAGAGTAGGTAGAAAATTCTTAAATAAGGCAACATTATGTTCCAGAAGCTTTTAATACTGGGGTGGAGGGATGCTAAGTTCCTCCAAAATCTGCAAAAGATGCCAATATGTACCACTATAGCAGGAACCTATATAATACCGAGGTAGTCAGTCAGTAGTGGTTATGACCGATTGGCTTCGTTCTCTCATAATAAAGTCAGTGAATGTTTCCAGTGAGAATACCTACCTAGAATGGACCAGCTCAAGGGGCACTGTAAGCCTTTCTTTATCATTGTCCAAATTATTTACAATGATATTATTTTCTTATTTATCATTATTTTCTAATGTATTTTATTTTGAAATGCGTTTGTTTAATGTAAGACTGCATTATCGACACCGTGAGCCATTCCCTTAAAAAATAAATACCCCATTCGATAAATAAAATAAAACTCAACTTTTTCAATAATAAATGTATGATTTATTTGCACGTTTCGATTTTTTCTTTTCTCAAAATTTTGATATATTACACAAATTATTATTTTATTTCCTAAAATATAAATTCCTGCAAATACTTTGCATCTAACAGGCTCGTCAACTAAACAAAAATATTTCTAACATTATGTTTTAATGCATTAATTCTTCCTCTTCGGCTACACCTTGAAACACAAAATGGTGTGTATAAATAAAAACAAACTACATTATGTTTATTTTTGAAAAAATCATCCGAAATATTATATACACTGTGATGTTAAATTGATTTACAAAAATTAAAAATACAAACAAAGAATCTTATTTATGTTTGACATTACATGCAAAAATTTTTTGTGTGAACACAAATAAATAAATTCAACAAAGTTCACTACCACTAATAAATCGTTAAACAACATCACATCACATGTTATCATTATACTGTACTATAATATTTTTAATGAGACTATAACGTAATTAGGTACTTTTACACATTCAGAGTTATTTTTCTTTTTAAATTTTACTTTTGCAACGTTAACGAATCTTGTTTTTTTTTCAACTTATTGATTTTTTTTGTATTTAATTTTAAATAGTATTTTTAATTTATTACAGAAATGTTTTGTTTTTTTGTTCTTCTTAATTTTTTTTTTATAAATAAGCATAAAATGGTAAAATGTTAATCTCGTTTTTATTTTCAAATTTGTTAATTAACCACCGTAAATTTGCTTATTTCAATAAATTCTATCTAAATAGTTTCACTTATAGTATAAAGAATTAATTAATTGGTGTTATTCTTCATTTAGCTTAAAAGTATGTTTAAATATTTTATGAATTTAATTTTATAAAAAAAAACTAACAAGTAATTAACAAGTAAGCGAAAATATTTTTTTACACATACGAAATTTGAATAGAAAAAATAACATGTTTTATTAAAATCCTATAAATAAAAGGGATTCAAGGGTTGAAATCTAAATGGTAATTGCAGATGAGCAGTAAAGACATTTTTAAGCTTTTAATTAACCAGGATTAGGGCCTGTTTAATTTTTCCTTATAAGCAAAACTTATAAATATTTATTTCGAACCGTGCTTTTTGGTTACTTGGGCTCTCTTGGTTGTTAAAATATACCTGCTATGCTGCTCGACAGTCTCAGCCCCCTTGTGTTCATGAGTTTTTGAGACTAGACCCCATTATTGACCTCAAGCTTCAGATCTACAGAGATGTTAAACTGATCTGAGCCAAAGCCAGAGTTGACTTAAACAAGCGTCCGAACATTGAATGGAACATAAAATCAAAGGAATGGCATTCAGATTCAATTAAGCCAAAACAAGCGTCAGGTGGATATCGACGGAAGACTATGAAACACAATTGAAAATGCTATACAACCCATACATATTAGGGCAATCGAAGCAGTCACATCATTTGTGCGTGTATTAGTGGACCCAAACGGTGTGACATCAAACAGGAACGGACGAGAGTTTTATGAATAAGATGCTCTTTACAGAAACTCATTCGCTGACCCATGATTTGAAGCGTTTATAACGATAACGATGGGTCGATGACCCAGTATCATCATTCACAAAGAAGGCCTTATATAAGTAATAGCGACAATGGGACCTGCAACAGGAAGTCTTATAAAAGCAGTAGCCTCTATAAAGCCTGCAACAAAAATCCTTTTGCACGTAATAGCCTCCATAGAGCATACAACAGGAAGTGTTATACAAGTTATAGCCTCAATAAGGCCTGCGACAGGAAGCTTTATACAAGTAAAATCCACTATAAAGCCTGCAACAGGAAGTCTTATAAAAGCAGTAGCCTCTATAAAGCCTGCAACAAAAAGCCTTTTGCAAGTAATAGCCTCTGTATAGGGCCTGCAACAGCAAGCGTTATACACGAAATAGCCTCTATAAGGCCTACAACAGTAAGCCTTATGCAATAAAATGCCGTATAATAGCTTCTATAAGGCCTGCAACAGTAAGCCATATACTATACAAGTAATAGCCTCTATAAAGCCTGCCACAGGAAACCTTATACAAGTAATATCCTCTAATGACAAGTAATATTCATAATGTCCTATACAAGTGATGGCCTCTGTAAGGCTTCCAACAGGAAACTTATGCAACTAAGGGGCGGTTTCTCAGAACTGAGTTAACTCAGTCAGTAAAGTTGTCAAACCTTCATCTCGCGCAATAATTTACTATTTCAGCTCTCACATCACACAGAAAAACACAGGAAAAGAAGTTCGAGTCATTTTCGGATGTCATGACTGCCATTTCAAACAGAAAAAAACATTCGAAGAAGTTCATACTGTCCACCAGAATTGACTCGGGATTAACTCACCAAATTTGTCAAGTTAAGCCGAGATTAATCCTGGATCAATATTCCGAAAAATTCATTTCTGGAGTTAAAATCAGTGAAACTCGGAAACTAGGATGATCTCGCACTGAAAAACAGGCCTTAAGAGTTTTCGTAAAGGCTTATAGAACTCTCAATTGGCGTAAAAGGCTTTTTTCGATTTTAAACAGCGAATTAAAAGGTCTCTCTCTCATGACAATTCATACTCTGGGAGGAGTTGTAGACCCTCTCGGAGGTGGGACCGTGTAAAAGTTTTATTGCCCCGGTCTCGAACCTGCGATCTCGCGCAAAGTTGTCCTACACACTAACTACTGCACCACGGCACCCGAAGGTATACAGCTTGAAATAGGAAGCCTTAATGTAAGTTACAGCCTCGATAAGACCTAGCATGGAACTTTATACAATTCGGTAACCGCGTCCGAGCTAGGTAAAAAGCAAGTCCCTGTGATGGCAATGCAGCCTGGGTTTCAATGAGCTCAATAGACTGCAGCGCTATTGTTTTCTATATGACAGCCAAGTTGTGTTAAAGTTTTTGAATAACCAATGAAGCGAAATAAATTGGCAACCAGCAGAGCTGGCTAGATATGGTGGCTAATGATAATCCGATTAATGTAACCAGAAGCACCCGTAAACTGTTTATAGTTTCACCTGGAAAAAGGTTGAATATTAAAAATATACTTGGGGCTATCACAGGTAGTTTCTATGCCAGAAGACGTGCCGCTCCCTTCCATAATTTCGGTAGCAGTTGCAGAAATACGAAGGAGGTAATGCTCTGTGTAACTTTACCGCCCTATCGACCTTGAGAAGGAAAGTGAATTCTTTTTAAAAGATTTTTACGATCTAGTAAGACTGGACTTGAAGAAGACAGTGGGCTTTATCACCGGGTCAAATTGGTTAAACGCCTAAATAGTGAACATACCCTTATACCATTCGGGAACTCAATCGAAGAGCACTTACAACAAACTATAAATATATATATAAATATAAATAGTGTGGCGCAACAGCTCGAGGTGAACCAGGGCCAACTTCTCAACAATGTATGCTGTGCGTGTTGATTTCTTAACACACAAGGGGACCTCCAATTTTTTGCCGAATCCGAACGGCCTTTCAAGACAATTGCTACTCTCGGAGGGCTTGTCAGCCCCCGCGGAGGTGGGGACCGTGAAAAAGAACAAGTCTTTTTTTTTCAGGTGACGATGGCAGGATTCGAACCCAGACCTCCGGCGTACAACAAACGCCCGATCCCTTTTCATCCCACCGTCACCACACCCAAGGGTCATGCCTTGAAAGACTGGTCTGGGTACGGGTTCACACCGTTTTGGTTGCCCTTACCTCTCCACCCTTACGGATCATACACCTCCACTGCGGGTTCAGAAAAAGGAAAAGAGGTTATTAGGCGAGAAAAATAACCAAGGTAGGGTGGGCATAGACAGAAGTATCGCGTCATCTTAACACCATGATGACATAAGACTGGCATGGTTTGTGACAAGGGCCTGAGGTGGAAAGATCCCACAACCTCCGGCGAGCACTACGCGGGAACTCGCGTGCCAGCAAAAATACCTCCGCGGTTCCGCTTCGGTTACTCCTACCTCTCCCAGTAATCTAAGGTTAATTCTAGGTTTAATCGTCTGAAGTAGGGGTTTAAGCCGAAAAGGCTTCCCCCGCATCAGCGCCTTGCCTTAGAAACCTCCGGCAAAAGTTGAAATTGGTTACCCATGCGCTTTCCCATCCTTAAGGCTAATTCTTACTTGATGGGCAATAGATACGGATTTATACCGAAATCGGTTGCCCTCGCCTTGCCTCATTTAAGGCTACTCCTGACCTTGTTTACGCGGGTTCATGGCGAAAATGGTAACCTTAAGTTATTCCATCCAATTCATGCCGGACTTGCCTACAAGGATATCGACTGCTAACGGGAGTTTGCATGCAGAACGGCTGGCAATATAATATAATGACTATTGCAGGAACTGGAGGAACGCTGTAGAAATTCAGTCTTTTCTTCAGCCGCTATGCGAATGCTCGGCCATAAATGGCACTAGGCCAAGAACCCTCAGCAGTCACTTCTTCGGTAAGCTCTAGATATGATCAAAGCAGAGACTAAGCTACTCCTTAGATTTATGTTCAAAAACCAAAGTGTTTCAAAAGCAAGTCAGCTTATGCCTAACGACGGTTCTTTTCAGTTTCTTTTCAGCTGCTAAGAAGGGTACAAATTAGACCCAATAGACCCAATTTCTTATCTTAGTGAGCTGTTATTACAGTCAAAAGCGGACCACCAACGTATTTAACTTAATATGTCTTTCTTTGACTACATTCGAGACTAAATGCGCAAATAGTGTTTTTGTAAAATGTTTAATCAATTTGTTGCATTAGTTTTGATATTTAACATTTACAGATTTGTTTTTTGTAGTTTCATGGGTATTAAAAAGTAACGGGGTACGAAGTCTAATAGCGTTTTTCATTGAAGAAAAGATTTGATCTTTCTGTCAAAAGATTTGATCTTTTTTGATTTTGCATGTTTCATTGAAAATAAAAGAGCAATCCTAGATCAATTCTCAACACGAAAGATGCGATCTCCCGATCTTGGGAGATTTGATCTGAACTCACCTACACATGGAAATATTTCTACTGTCAAACGCCAAATCGAAGCAATTTTATTTTTTTCGAATCAATGTGCGGACGTGTTTGTTGGTTGCCAGCCCGTGTGTGTGATTTATTTTGCCACCAAACGAGGAAGCATGTTTTATTGAAACGAGCAGTTCTCGATTTTGAGAGCAATTCTTTCAAGTTTCAATGAAAAACGCTATAAGCATTTAGGAGCGTTTATGCCTTTCCAGGTTTGAAAGAAATTAAAAAAAAAACAAATCTTAATAAAAAACATTCTGGATTTAAAAATCTCGTAAAAAGTTAAAAATATTAAAAAAGCACATAAAAATTGCATTTTTTTCTCATTTCACTGATGTGTAATTTTCCCTTAACTTTGTTTTATTTAAAAATTACTTAGCTATAATTTTTTTTAATTGTTATTACTTAACTATCAAGGCATAATTTGATTGATAAATATTATTCCTAAGAACAGTTATTAACACTTTGTTTTTTCTTCCATATACTTTACAAATATTTTGTTTTTATTTTTTTTTTATTTTATAAAATTGCTTTCACTTGCATATGCAATGCAATGCAATTTTTAAGAGTTTTAATTTATTCAATCTATCCTAGTAGTTTTCTTAATATGCGATTTTTTTAGCTGATTTTCATAAACAATTTACCATTTATACCGCCTATATGCTTTTGTTTTAGTTTTAAATATAAATATGATTTCGGAAGATTGTATTACTGTTTATTGTATCATGAATATTGCAAAAGTTGTTAAATAATTGATTTAGATTTTTTTTTTGCTCTTTTGATTTGCTTTTCTATTTTGATTCTGCTTGCAAAAGAACTTTTATTAAAACAATTGAAAATAAACAAAAAAAAACCAATTCTGCTTTGCATAAATTATAATGACATTAGTCACAGTTGTTTTTTAAATCTTATAATAAACCCTAAGCTCTAATTGCGAATGTCACAACCATTTGGCTATCTGCTTTTATTTTTTCTTAGTAATTTTTTTCGTTATGATTTTTAAATAAAAATATATTTAATAAAAATTTTCTTGTGTACTCGATTTTTACAATGATTGTTAAAGAAAAGAAAAAATCTTTATAAATAAATTTAAATTCCTGTATTATTATAAATATTTGTCGTCTTAAGTTTGCCATTTTTTTTTTGGTTTTTTTAGTGTTTTATTTTTTATATACATAATTGTTAATTTTTTTTTTTGTAAATGAGTTTTTTTTATGAAGACTTCGGTTTAAAATGTACATATGTTGTTCGAAATGTATCTACAAATTTAGCTTGCTAAAACTAACTTATCTCCTAAGTATTATATACAATTTAAATGAAAAATAATTGAAGGTCTACAATCTAGGGAGTTGAAATATTTGGGTTAAGTGTTAAGTTTTCTAATTGATTGTTAGCGATATATATATATTTTTTTAAATTTTTTGTAGTAGCTCTTATAGTATAGTGTAAAATATTTTATTTAAGTTTTTTAGTGCTTAGTGAAGGTACGCAAAAACGAAATTTTAATAAATTTTAGAAATCATTTAAACATAATAATTTAATTAAACCTTGAACATAGTTAAAGACAGTTGCAGCAGTAGGCAGAAAATTTTTGAAAAGAACACTGCAAGCCCGCAAGGGCGCTTCAATTAGGTGAGATGACGGGAAATGACGACCTCGCGGACCCTAGACTGTTTTCGAGTTTAATTGCCAAAATCCACCCGTAATCTCTATGACTACAGTCGGGGCATGGCAAAGAAAAAAGAACAAGCTACTCTTGTGGATCTTTGTTCGACTCTGTCGGCAAATTGATCGTGAATAAAGGCTTGATTACATTCAAAGAGTAAGTGCAAAAGTGAAAAAGTGGAAAACACCACTTAGAGCTATACCTCTAACTTTCAAGTAAGTTACTTTTTGAAAAGTTGAGAGAAAACTACAGATTCGTAATGAAGCAAAAAGAGAAAAAGCATTTTCGTGCACACACTTTACTTTTTGCCGAATGTAGTTAAGGCTTAAGTTGCTTTTTGAAAAGTTGAGAGAAAACTACAGATTTGTAATGAAGCAAAAAGAGAAAAAGCTTTTTCGAGCACACTTAAGGCTGCTACTCAATGCAGTGCTGCTGGCGGTAAGACTTAATACCTTTATACCTTTTACCTAAACACCTTTTATGATTGAATGGTCTCCGAAAGAGGCGGGCCCAGCGTTGTGCCTGACGAAGGGACAGCAGAAGAGAAAAAGGAAGCAGCTGACCGATTGACGGCGGAAAGAAACTTTTTAATGTTTTAAGGCGCAAGCACTCCGGTTGACCCTTCGGTGGTGTCTATGAAAAGGGACAGGTCGGTCGAAGTCTAACCAACTGAAACAAGTTAGTTCCATATAGCGGGCTCCGCCTCCTCTTCTGCTCAACAAATACGCAAGAAGAAGCGAGTGCGAGTTTCTGTGGCTGACGTGATGAGTGCCGAACATAAAAGCTCTTCATCACTGAAGTCCTATCCAAATTAGAGTGAGGTGTCTGTATGCTACAATGGACCAGTACTTGAGTCTGAGTGCTCCATGCGGAAAGTAGCAACCTTCCACAAAAACAAGGAACACTGCAATGACAGAAAATGCACGTTAAAGGAAAAGACTAAATAAACGTGGACTTGTTTAGGTTGTGGTCGTGGAGACACTCGTTGAATGTGGCGGATAGAGAAACACTTGCCGGTTATGGTAGATATCGCCGAAAATGTCTGTCTGTCTGAGGGCATAACACTTGCGGGCGGAAGCTTTGGTGTTTCGAGACATGGCTTTTGAGTTCCGACCTTGCTGTGTAGTTTTTTGTAAGTAGGTTGTGTGAGTAGCTTCGATCTGTATTAAGTTTAAATGCACGTGAATACTTTAATGTTTGTGGTGGTATGTACTCAGCTGTCAGTTATACTATGTCTCTGGAGACATGGTATAACTACATATGGTGGTGGACACATGGTATTAAACTAAATATGAAAGCTTTTTTGACTCGACAATTCGACTCGGTATACGCGAGGACGTGTATCAGACTAGTCAACTTCTAAACTCTTGTTTTGAAACATGGTAAAGGGTTGTCATACCGAACTCATTTAAAAAAGCAGGTGAAATCAATTGCCAAATTCGTCCCAATACATCGGAAGATGTAACGAAACGAACCGAAGATAAAACGAAAAAAAAGATATAATTTTATAATAACATGTCTCCAACGCTAAAATAACAGAAACATAGTGTTCGTGTCAAATTAATCCTTTATTTTTTCGGTGGAGCCACTTTGGGATTTATTTTTAATCATCTCCCGCTAATCTTCTTTTAATATCCGGTGTAGACATAGTATAAGAAAGGATTTTTGAAACAATACAAAGGGCTTGAGCTTCAACATTTTAGTGAGGAGGAATTCTAATATTCCCTTGAGTTGACTGCCGACGTCAAGTACTTGAAAGTTGTGTCTATCAAATTTAGTTTTGACATCTTCGCATTGCCACTTTTTAGTTCAGCAGTAGAATTAGGAATTCTCAAAACGTCAACTTCAAGTTGTGCAGAAGTTATAGACCTGGAAAAGGTTCTTAAAAGAGAACTTTTATGACGGGCAATGATGCTCAATAAACTTAAAGCAATAGTCGGGTTTTCTCAAAAGGGAGCTACTGGATGGCGCAAAAATCATCACCCTATCGGATTGCAGTAGTTTAATCCAGAGAGTTTAATCGGTAGTAGTTTAATCGGTCCAAGAGAGTGGCACCTCAAGCTTCTTATTGAGGGTTCTTTTTGAACCTTTTTCTGTGCAAAGAAGTTCTTCAGTTGTTACAAGCCATGACTAGGCAGACAACTTATGACTACTTTATCGATGAACTTGCGTTTTCTGTAAGTAACGAAGCACACATTAATGTACTCCTAAGAATTATATAAACGACTAGTCCGACACGGGGATAATAAGTTCATTGATTCTTTGAATTAAGGAGTCTAGGTGAAAGTGAGCATAATATTGACAACAAATACCAAAAAAATCAGTGTTTGTTACAAAAATAAAATAAATTATAATTTTTTTCTAAAAAACAAAATTATTTAAACAAAGATTTCAGAACAATGAATGATAAGATAACCTTACACAACATTTTAAATCACTAGAATAGTCGATGTAAGCGTTTACAAAGATTGAATTCGATGCGCAATAAATTTCGAAGTATATGTTAAAAAGGACAAGATTATTATTTTAACAAAGAAATAAAAATTTCATTAAAAAATCGTTTTAAATCTATTTGAATGCAGATGAATGCTTAAGCTTGACTAAATAGTCTATAGACTTCTACTGTAGTGAGATGTCAATTAATGATATGTTGAATGTACAAAATGTTATTTTCGATTTTTTAATAGGTTATAGCATTTATTGAAAAACAAAAAATATTTTTATAAAAAAAAAAAACAGAAGGATCAAAATCGAAAGCATTGAAATAGATATTTTCAGTAAATAACGTTTTAAAGCGAATCAGGAGAACAGGATTTTATAATGCATTAAAGTTTGCATTTCTTAATAAGTATCATCTTTTCTTTTCTTAATTCGAAATATTTATTAAATTTTATGTTATTTTTTTTTAATGCACTTGATGTTAACATTCCAATGGAAGGAAAAAAGATTTAATGTAAAACAAGTAAATATATTTTGTTCTTTAAAAACAAACACAACAAATGTCTTTTTAAAACAAATTAATGTAATTAAAAAACGAATTAATTTCAATTCCCTATACACTGTACATATTTTGTAAATTTTAACTTATTACACTGAGTACCTACTACTCATGTGGAACAGTTTTTTCTACAGTCGGTTTTGTATCGTCAGGATCTAAGCTTAGACAATCGGAGAAATAATTTTCCATTGATGAATAGACATGTTCCAGAACTCCGTTTAATTCATGGCCCTCATCTGCATAGGTCTATGAAATACATTAAAATTTTTTTTTTTATTTTAAATAAAAAACTGAAAAAATATGTTTTTTTTTTTACCTGATATCGATACAGAACTCCAGCATCGGTAAGCGACTTAGCAAGCTGTACGCCATGGACATACGGTGCTGTTGAGTCCGCCAGGCCATGGATTAGGAAGAACGAATGAGATTTGATGTGTCGGGCACGTTGTGTTGCGTCTGCTTCCACATACCCCTTATAGTTTTCCGCTGGTAAGCCGAGTATGCGTTCGGTAAAGGCTGAATCTAAAAATTTAAAAAAAAGTTTGTGTCAAATAGCGAATACTTCAAAAGTTTATTATACTTACTGTAAAACAGCCAATCGGCTATGGGCGATATGGAAATTCCACATTTGAAAACTTCCTGCTGTGAGCCCAGAACCATAGAGGTAACATAACCGCCATAGCCCCAGCCCCAAACACCTACACGAGTTTCGTCCAAAAAGCTTAGAGTATCGAGTAAGTATCTGCAAAGAAAAGCCAAAACAAAGCTTTTAAAAACTTTTAACAGGAAGTGAACAATGAGAAGGTAAAAAGGGTAAAACTTTTAAGAGCTTTAAACAGGGATGTATTCGAGACAATTTTTTCACGATACTTTTTTCATTGAAGAACTTATTTGTTAAGAATCGATTTTAACAGAAACAGAATGACACAACAAACTAGTTTTGAAAACTTTCCAGATCTTAATACAACCTGTTTTGCTATATCAAAATAAACATTATTTACTGCCCAAACACTTATGGCCTTTTCGGTTGGCGATCTTGGATCAGGGCGTTCTTCTCCCGGATTGGAGCTTCTCTCTAAACAGCCAAACACGTTTTTCTTGATTTTGAAGTTTGTCCAGCGTTGTATTTCTGAAGCAAAAGCTATTCTACAGGGGACAAATGACATTTATCCAACTTGACATTGACACATGTATAATTGTGTGCAGGCTTCTGGTTTTGATTCTGGGTTCAAAACCAGAAGCAAATTTCTCTTCTATAGAAGAGAAACTGTCAAACGAATGCAAGAAAACAGCTTCAGGAGAGTCCAGAAGTCTCCCGGACGCTCCCGGACGACCAAGGCCATTAGTCTCTGACAACATACTTCCGATCTGGCGTAAGAATCCTGACAAAAAGCCTGATGACGCTTTTTGAGGGTTGAGGATTTTTGTCAAAAATTTGTAAAGTTTTTCATGCCTAGTACATATTGAGCCATGCGCCCTTAGATGGAATTCATTAAGGAGTCTTAAGACTTCTTTCTCTTTCTTTTTGTTTACTTAGTATGTACATAATTCAAAGGCTTCACAATTATTGTATTAAGAATTTGTCAGTTAGGATAATTTTCGATAACATACAATAATACAATAATTGCACTAAGAATTTGTCAGTTAGGAATCTGCTTTCCAAAAAAAAGGGGGCGTGGCTGCATGCCATCAACCACTTTTCGATAACATAGTTTTTTTTGTTTATATTTTTAATCAGAAATGGTATACACGTGATAATTGCTTTTTTATATTATAAACTTGATTTAATTAATTAACTTATTATTAAAGTTAACAGAAACTTGAATTTAACTACCAAAATTTATGAAGCAATTCGAAGCTTGACAGTGGTCAATTAAAATTGGGAATCCAACAATTCGCCTAAGCGAGTTGTAACCCTCTCACTAGTTTGATTTTAATTTTAGAAGTGGCGAGTCATGTTCAGCTCCGATAATCAAAAATCAATTTAAGCATGGAAATATTCAAGTTTGCGGCTAAAATATTCCCAAAACTTTAATTTTTTGCTGACAGTGCTGACAGTGCTAATCTATTGACGACATCGAACTCCTTCAACTGTCAAACCAATCGTAAACTTTTTTGCCACAGAAAGCTTTTTAATTGTTATGGACGAAACCCTTTTCCAATAAAGTAAAATATTGTGGAACTTACAACAAGAGTGTTTTCTTTTAATCTTTTTTTATATTGAAATCCATGTTTTTCTGAAAAATTATAGGTTTTTCTTAAAATATGCCTCTATATGTGGGCGTGGCCCAAAACTTTTTGTAAACCAAATATAGGACCAATTTTTTTATCCTTAGTATGTGAAGTAAAAATTTTTCGATTTGGAACAAAAATATTGAACGAAATGCATTTATAGCATACTCTTTCAATCAATGCCATACCCACAAGTGGCGATCTGCTGACTTTATTTTTATTTTTAATGTCTTATAATCATTAGGAGATGCTTAATGTTAAATTTTAGCTTCTAATGACACGTTATACAGTTTTGAAAGCACTGGATGAAGTTGCATATTTAGACCGCTTGTGGGCGTGTCTGTCGGCCGATTTGAAGAATTTTAACACTTGTATTGCTGCGGATCACAAAAAGCTTAAGAACGAAATTTCAGCTTTCTAGCTCAAAATGTAAGGTCCAAAAATTGCTGACATACGGACATGGTTCACTCAACTCAGAATTCGGTCTCGATCATATGCCCTTAAGGTCTTGGGGTCTATCGCTATTATTTCTTTATGTTTCATTTTTCCTTGTATCAAACTCAATATATTCCATTCCTGTGAAATATAAAAACAGTTTTTCTTTTTTGAACACCCCCCTAGTTGTGGGCAGAGTGCAGTATTTTGCATCTACCAAGCCTAGAGAGCATTTTTTTTATTTAGAACGAACCTTCCAAGAAATCGAGTTTGTTTAGATTTAGTAGGTTAGGTAGAACTGGGAATGTCGTTGGGGTAAAATTTTTGTCATATTAAGTTCTTCCTGGTCACGTTAACTATAGCTATACCAAAATTTGCAGTTGTACGCCTTGTTGACTTGACTGAAAGGCCTTTAGAAACAAAATGTAAATTTGACGTTGTCTTGCATTCAAGTCTATTATGAGCATGGCTGTTAGCCAATCTCATCGATTTTCACATTTTATCTGTAAAAAATTAGTATAAATGTAAATTAAAATAAATAAAAACTTTACAGATGTGGAAAGGCGGGCGGACGGGTGGGCAATCAATTCACCTGTCGGAGTCGATCATATATCTTAAAGGGGTAACGGCAGAGGTCTATAGTGATTAGTTGGGTATGTTGAAAACTGAAGCATTAAAATTAATATAACCTGGGAAGGAAGTGAACAACAGAAACCTCATGGGTTTCCCCCACAAACCCATTGAAGCACCTCTGCACTTTTGTTGTTATATTTGACGGCAGAATATGGAACCCCAATTTTGCTAAACAGCTGCCTTATAACTAGACCCCCAACTTAACACCTCCATTAGGCTAATATGTGGCATAATGAGAACCTCAACAAAAACTCAATTTGTTTTGCAAGATGCCCCACCTTACCCATGAAAAGTTGAGCCTTGATTCAAAAATTTCAACAAAAAAGTCAGAAACCCTCCTTTTTGAGGCGTTGATAGCCCAACCACTCTGAGAGCTCACTCAAAACACTCGATAGAACCCGTAAAGACGATCAGTGATGCATAAAATTTTCTCTTAAAGTAACCTGAAAGCATCGCTGGCTATTTTCATGGCCTTATTCGGGCACTACCGAGGAAAGTGTGGTGCAAGTTGAAACTACAGGCTGAAAAGGGTTATCATATCTTATACCTATATTTGTAACAGAAGCTGTCTTTTGGCTGCATTCACTGCCTTTGTAAAATATTTTGTTTTAAATTGTTATCCATGCTCTAAATGCATTTGAAACCAAAGGTTAACCAAAAAATAATCCTGTTTTGGACCAAAATGATTAAATATGCTGTTTTCTGGTCGGCGTCTACTATTTACGTTAGATTAGTATCAGCTGTGTTTTAGATCTGGCAGTAAGGTAAAATACTTTTTTATTTAAAGACTTAATCCTTTGATTAGTTTCCAAAGCAATTTGATTTGTGTGTCTCACCGCTATTCAAGACGCCCAACGAAAGCTTATACCTACACGATGGATGTCAAACTGAAACTTCTTCCCAAGGACGATTTATACTACGACAGATGAACATCGGCAGTAGTATACAAGAGGACCTGTGTTGCAGCAACTTCAACCCTACTTGCGCTCTCAAACTAATATAACCGTCACTATATAAAAGCCACCTCCTACCTTAGAACGGAAATTTGATCCTGCACCTCGACTCCACCTAAATGACGGTACAGTGATTTTTTACTCTGTCCCTTGGCGCCTCGTACATCCAACCGAATATATATTACATCATTGCGCGAGGACATGTAAGTCCCCCAGTCTATTCGAAATTTCTCCGATACGGACTCAGAACCTGGTCGCCCATTTCTGTGGAAATGAAAAAATATTATGAAAAACAATATTTGGACAGGGGAGAAAAAACAATTGCAACAATATTTTGCGCGCACTTACACTTCAACGAGCACAGGAAATGCAGCATCCCTTAGCTCCTCTCGCCAACTGGGCGGAAGGAGGAGTTGCACTTGTGCCCTACTACCATGCGGCAATGGGATCTCGAAGGAACGTTGCGTTGGCAGCGCCAATGCTTGCAGGCGTTCAGTGTAGTGCGGTCGCGTATCGAAAAGTATTTTCAGCAAACTATGCGTTTTCGCCGAATGTACACCGGATACGGGTAGGCCCGGCCCCAGGCACTCGAGGATATAAAAATTGACACCGAACTCTGTTGCTATGGAAGACTTTGGAGTTAGGAAGGCATCAAAATGGGAACAATTCACATAATAGTAACGGCTACTCCAGAGTGCTTCGCCTAGATCGCAGGTAATGCACTGAGGTTCACTTCTGGAAAAAAATTTCGATATTCAATAATTATTATTAAATATTCAGAAAAAAAATAAGTAAACTTACTTTCGACTATCATCACTGACTGGATCCTTAACCACATACAGATGCCTCTGGCCAGGCTTCTTGTCCTGTGTTCCCAGATAGTAGACCAGGTGATTCGCTGTATCCCAACAGAGAATTTTCAGAACCTTAAATCCAGACAAACAACAGAAGAAGAAAAAACGGAACAAGAACAAAAACATTTTTTTTTTTTTAGATTAATTCCTTTGTGAAAAATTTATTTTTTGTTTTTCTTCAAATATTAAACTCGGGACAGTCAATGTGGATAGGTTTTTGCTGTAAGAGCTGGCACCGCTTTATGTAAGCAAGTTATTCACAGTCAGTTAAGCGCATCGGTTATAATATTCCATAAAAAAAAATAGCACAAAGAGGAAAGTTATTATAAAATATTAAATTAAACGAAGAAAGGAATATAAAATTAAATTGTGGAAAAATTTACAAATGAGTGTTATGTTTGTGTGGTAGGATATTTTTAGTGGTTCCTCATTTTGAGGACTTTCACTGCGTAAGCAAGGACTTATACGACATGAAAAGAGAAATTAAAATAAAGAATGAAAATTATATTAGTATCCTTTTACATAGCTAATAAGGGATTGTAGGGGGATTTTATATGGGGGTATAGCTAAACTCCAAGCAAAGGGGGTTGGGTATAGCTTAACAAACAGTAAGCTCCATCAGTGCTACTTTAAGCACACATAATAGTCCTTTTATTTCTTGTACATTGTCTATTCAGTACTGGTTGCTATGGGGAAGGACATTTAAATCCCTGCGGACAGGACGTAAAAATAAATATGCTGATTAAAAATGTTCTTCTTAAGGAGAACGGGTTGTGACGCTCAAGGGTTGTGTGACGATTATTCTTTTATTTATATTCCCATGAGGTTTTATAGAAATGCTCTACCAGCTAGCATGTAAAAAAGGAAGAAGCTCAGTAAAGAAGACTATTGTCCTTTTGATTAAACTACGTCATGAAAAAAACACACATGGAGCTATCGAAGCTGCTTGGCTTTAAAGTGAAGCATGTAAAATAAACGATTTTAGTGTAAAGCATATTTTAAACGAATAAATATTGAGGATTTTGATGTTCATTTACTAAATTTTAATCCCGTTACAAATATATTTTGTTAGAAATTTTTTGGTTCGTTGGGTGTTTTATGATCAGGCTACCTACATGCTTACTGATCGCCATCAACCTGGCGCTGGCTCATGTTCTGTTACATGCCCCGTGTTGTAACAGGGACTACCCATGAAGTCCTCATTTTACCCCCACGTGGTAGCCACTACTACCGGGTACTAGTCTGTTCCACTTCCAGGATTTAACTAGCTAGAGACTAGGGTAATAAACGCGAGTGTTGAGCAAGAAGAAGGAGGCATTACTTTAAAATCGAAAAAAATCTACTACGTTAAAATTTAACCGACACGCAGCCTTGGGTAAAGAATGATCAAACGATGACGACTTTTAGCTATGTGGAGACGCTTTTAGCAATGTGGAGACGCTCCTCGACTAAGGAAGAGAAAGTCCTTATAAGGAAGAGAAAGTCCTTATAACACCATATTTCTCCAAATTGAAAAGGATACATATAGGAAGTAGGACAAACATAACACAACTGAGCGTAGTAAAGTCGTTAGATGCGGGCGAGTACCTTTCTCCACTACCAGTACCTTTCTCTGGAAAACCACGGAGAAGTACATAAAAAATAGTGGGGGCTTCTGGATGACAGCAACAGTGCGTAGGAGAATGATTGAGTTAACTAGAGTACATCCTGTCAACTAATGCAGGGGTGGAATCGGCTGGTGATCTGTGATTTTCACATTTTTGACAGTGAATGTGATAAAAAAATAGTCCATCTGCGTAAAGTGATCACAAAAACATTGTTCCGAATCGTTTGCTTTATTTGGGCTTGTGATGTAAGAACACCTCTTTTTTTTCATGCATGCAGAAGGTCCGATTAACTGTCTTTTAAAATTTGGGAAAAAATAGTGAAAGAGTAACTATATTCCACGTTTTTTTTTTTTTTTTTTTTTTGGTATCCTTCTTTATCCGGAATAGGCTCAGAAAATACTACTGATACAAGAATAAAAATTTCACTAACTTAAGAAAGACTTAAACGCCTATGACATAGGATATTTTTGTCCTCTCTAACTTAAGACATTTTTTAGTAAATAGCAAAAACTTAATATGTTTAAGTATTTCATGGAAGAGTCGCTGCACGTTCACTGGAATGTCAAAATAAACGTACGCAAATACCCACCAGCAGATGTCACGTTTCCATGCAGAGTAGTCAGTTGAACATGTCAGGTGAACATTATAAAGGTGAACATTATAAACCTACTCGAGTATTCAATTCGGTGTGTGTGAAAACTGGCGCTGGTTGTAATTCGACTTTATTCCTAAATTTCGAATTCAACGCGGACGAAGTCGCGGGTAACAGCTAGTAAGACATTAAACAGTGGTTGTTTTCTTTTTCTTTGTAATTCCTCCTTAATCTTTTAGTGCCAAGAACTTCCAAAATTATACTGATGCCTGTTTTCGAAATATTTTCAGCACTTTGTAATTGTTGTAGGCACAATATCCTTCCTTTCGTATGGTAATGCCCTATTAAAATTTTTGTACCATATCAAAATGGTATTTTGGAAAAGAAGGTTTTTAGCTAAGACTGTCCTTAAGCTCTGTAGTAGATGCATATTCTAAGGGTTTTACATTTGTAGTGTCTGAAATTCTATTCCATTCAAAAAAATCAAATCCTTTTTGATTTTTTCTCTTCGTTAATATGAAATACTAAGCAATTATGTTATAGCAATTTTGAAAACTTAAAAGCCCAATTTATTAAAGGTGATTAAAACAAAAATCGTGCCTTAAATAAAATGTGGTGTTATAGATAAAAGTGTCCTTAAGTGTTTTTGTATGATATGTACATTACATATTTCACTTTCCACACATCTATGAAAATAATATTAGTGTACTTCGCTTACGTTTACCCTAAGTGCTAACATGGCTGTGTTTATGAAACGTAGGATGGAATAGGCGATACCATTTATTGTTTTAAGATGTACAGCATTAATTTATATACAAAGCACTTGTTGAGAGGGAATAATATTTTAAACTTCGAACTCTATGTGGATTAAAGCTGTTTTAACATCAAAACGTTTGTATATGCATATATAATTATGTTCAACGTGTTAGTAGATATACGGATTTATTTTTGCACATATTCATGCGGTTAGTACCAATGCTGATTTATTAGCCAATTTTGTTTGGATTAATAACTTTGAAAAAACGGAAAAACAAAACAAAAACATTTTTTTATCTCTCGAAATCTCACCTGATTTCTGTCATGTGTTATAACAGCAACTTGCTATACTTATGGGCATTTGTTTTATTTTTAAATTGCATTTAAAATTCAAGAGAAAGAAGGCACTCATTTGTTTTTTACGAAGTTTTTTTTTTTTTTTTTGAATTTTGATTTTCGTAGTAGCGCACATGAATTTTGATTTGCAGTTTAGATTTGTTCGTGCGATCAATTATGGTTTGATGGTCGGTTTTTTAAGAAAACAAAGTCAAAAAAATAAACGATCGTATTAATCACAAATTACATTCAGAGCACATAATGTTGTGTATGTGTGTATGTTGTGTATTTTTTATGTAGAGAAAATAAAAATAAAATATGAAATTAATATTTTATAAATCAATAAACAGAAATTTCTTAAATATAAAATAAGACAGATGAAAATATTGTAAAACAAAAGCTAGTAGTAACCTAAATAAAATAAAATGACCGCACAAGGCAGTGTTACACAATAATGCGTTATTTTGGTGCTTTTTACAAAAGATACAATTAGTGTGAATGTATGCCGGTATGTTTGTATTTATTTTTTAAAATATTTATTTTCAGAATAACTATGGAATGTCTTAAGCCTATAGGATGTGTAGTACAGATTCATTTTAAAAAAGGTCTATAGAAGTTCCATCAATACAAAAATATATTAAAATCTACAAGCCTATTATAAAAATGTATTTTAATTCAAAAGACAATCTTTAACCCTCTCAATTTTAAACCTTTTATTCTGTGGAGGATTTAAATCATTTACTCAATACTAGAAAAAATTTAAGGACTATTCATTGTTCATTAAAAACTTAAGAAACTAATTACTCTTAAGTTTACTCATGTTAATTTGTTTATTCATGATAATTTATACAACATCGGTCCAGGAAAACGAAGGCAACTGGACAAGCAAAAATCTGTATGCCAAATTTGTATGTCTTTCGAAATATGAAACAAAAAGAATGGAGTCAAATATGACATTTATCGATGACATAAAAAATGCAGTCCAGTTGATGTGACTTGAACTCGGCAAATCTAATTGGGCTTTAAGAAATGAGGCATGCAACGGCAAAGCACTTATTATGGCGCAAACATATTCAGAAAACTCAGAATAGGCAGCTCTACTTGATTCGACCGCTTTCAATTTTGTGAAAAACTGTGATTTGAATAACTGAGAAAAGAAGTTTTTTTAACCTCTTCTCGTACGATCAACATCCGAAGAAAAATTTCCCCACAATTCCTGTCAAATTTGATGAAAATCGTAACTGGCATCAAAAAAGTTCCATCACTTTTTGCCGGGTAGCTCAAAAGAAGAAAACAAGTAAAAGTCTTAAATGTTGACGCCAATCAAATCGTGCAACAAAATGGAGGCTAAAGGAAAGGTGGTTAAAGGAAAGGCACGAGCTCTCAAGAGGGTACAAGCATTCACGGGTTTTCTAAACTAAATCAACTCCTTAAAATCGGTTTAAAATCGGTGCCTAGTAGCTTAACTGGAGACTGGGTCCCAACGAGAAAGTGAGGAGGTTTCAACTAAATACCTTAGTCTCACCTCCTTTCATTTGGACGATAGCAAAAAAATTCCCCAGATGGAATCAACGGTTGTGTCCTAGTTCCAGTCAGGCCAAACCGCTAAGTGAACGCCTTATATGGGCACCTACGATGTATTCGGGGCTTATAGGCCTATATGCGCATGACCGCACAGAGGAGAAAGATAACGACGGCAAAGAAATGTTTGACAAGCTATTTGACATTGGCAATTTATGTGCCAAGCTAGGAGCGGAAAGCATCTTTGGTCGTATGGTCGAAAAGCAGAGTCTTGCAGACACGACCTCCGATAACAACTTCAGGCTGTTTGACTTTGCTGCTGGGTGACACGTTGTGGTTGTTAGTATAAGCAGCTTCTGCATGTCAAAGATCTCCCGATCAATTAACAGTTAACAAGATTAATCACATTGCGATCAATGCTATGAACTTCGCAGGTGTCATGGATGTATCTTGTTAATTGGCCAAGGTATACCTTCGGTTATCCCGACCAACACCAAGAAATAGAAATGCTGTGAGAAAATTTGACGTCGCCAGTGTACAATCGCAAGAGATCGCCTCGACACGTCGTTCTTCAACCGAGTCTCTCAAAACCTTTTACGTTGTCCTTTGCAGCCAGCATCAAGTGTTGCCGCATCTGATGTCCTGGCTTTTGCACGGCAACCACAACAAAATCACTATTTTGACAATGAATACTAGCAAGCATAGGCAGCCAAAAAGAAAGCATCTAAAGCTGGTGTGCACATACGAAGGAATAGAACTGTTCGCGAGCTCCGAGCTCCGCGAGAGTTGGGGGAGATATGACCACCGGATTCTCCGAAGGAAATAGAGAGAGCACGGGAAGCGCGTAATTCAAGGCATAGAGCGATCCTTAAGCAGGAATGAAGTTTGAAAGTCGAATACTTTTCAAAGGATCAAGAGCTCAAGCCAAGGGTGTAAAGATTGAACTGAAGCTTGTAATGAACATCAAGGAAACATCAGAGTGCATTCACAGTCGGTGCTGAGGATTTGGGAAAACTATTTCTGCAGACTGTATAAGGAAGAAGACGAATGGAATTTGGCTGCCAGGCACAATGAACCATTCAACCCGAGCGAACAATCTTTCAAAAATCCGTACAATTACTTGCATGCCTTCGTGAGTATTGGGATGGAAGCGGCGATTATCGGCTTAACCGTCAACGAGGGTAGAACCAAGCTTATGCTGTTATCATGAACAGACACCCAAAACCGAAGTCATGGAAAAAACATCACCATCTTAAAACTTTGAAGTATCTTGTTCATCTATGAATTTAGACAACGACACCAGCGCTGAAATCAAACTCGAGCAAATCGGTCCTGGTTTGGTCTTAGAAGCGCCCATTGATAAGACATCACATGTATCATCTCAGTCCCTTTTTACTTTGCAAGAGCATGGACCTTCCTAAAGGCGAATAAAACCACTTTAGGCTGCATTGAGAGGGTGTTAGGATAGGAGGTCCACGAATTTCCACGAATGATACCTGTCCTTGCTTTAGGAGTGAGCTTATAATGTGAGTTGAGCGACTGCTACCCTCCCTATTCCTACTGCAATTCTATTGGTCCGTTTTTTGTGTTTGGCCCAAATGTTGGTGTTTAAGTCCAATTTTCTTTTTCGAGCGTATAAGGCATTGCATAATCCTAAATTTTATCTGATTAAAATAGCACCCCTCTACACAGACGTGTCGTCAGGCTTATTGTAAAAGGCCTGGTTTTTAGGTTCTCAATGCACCTGAAAGACCAACCAACTAGCACCCTTTGTTTAAATGGCGACGTATTTGGAGTCACCATCAAAAAATAAAAAAAAGTTTTTTAAAAGGTTTAAAATTATTTCAAGACTTTGGACCGGGTTTATATTTATAAAGGGTTTAACCACTGTATAAATAAGAGTGTTTTTGTAACGTCTTACATGCAGGTACAAGAAGTCTTAACTCTCTCAGTAGAATTAAGAAAAAAAAAGGAGAATAACGGTTGGCGCTAATTGCTCAGCTATCATCAGTTCACCCTCAGACTCGTTCAAAGATGGTCGCCTAATAATCTTTCATGGGAAGTCTTTTTTTACAACACCCGAAAACTTAATTGCACTAATTGGTTTTCTCCTGCCTCTATTCTGACTATTTTCACTTGAATTCTAGAGCCTCACAGTCTTCCGGCAAAGCATTTCAACAATGCTGATATTTTCCACACCTACTTTTTTCGGTAAAGACTGAAATTTCGAAAAAATAAGTTTTTAGAACCCTATGCAGGCATGATCGATGATTTAAGATGTTAAGTTTTTATCAAGTGTCCGCGTTGTCTTACAGGAAAAAAAAGACAAGGTGAAGAGAAACTGTCAATGAATAGTTAAACTTTGAGGTTGCCTTCAATACAAAGCAATTGTAAGCCGTTGGCGGACTTAAAGCAATTTTTATCCCAAATCGATATAAAATGAAAAAGATTGAGTCATCATTTTTCAGGCTAAGTCAACGAATAAGTTGATTGCTAGGAGCTATGAAAAAACAAATAGATGCCTTTTGAAAACAATTAGCAAAGTCCTAATGGTATCGTCTTAGATCATGATCAATAATGAAAGAATATTTTCATTTGATTTAAATAAACTTCTGATTGAGACCTATTTTCGAAATTAACCTCAGCACTCAACATCCATTTTACAAAAAGAAAAATATTTTATAAAATTCAAGTAAAAAATTTACCTCATAACGTCCGTGCGAGATCACAGATATTCGCTGCTGTGTTATCGTCACATGTTTGATATGGGTAAAGTGTTCAGTACCAGATTCCTGTATACTGGCTAATATTAGAAAACTATCACCATCAGGTGAGAACACTGGATGTGGCAGAATATCTAACCATTCGTCCTCGGGTGCTCGCTCGGAATGCGTCTAAAGAAAGATGAAATGAACTTGTTAAAAAAAATTTAAATATTACCAAATATAAAAAACTTACATCGATGCATGTCCAATTTGGTGCAAAACACGTAGCTACGATGCTGTAATTTTGCGATCTCATCATGTACACCGTTGAGATTTGGTGATTACCCTGTGACACCCATCCGACAGATGTTAAATAAAATTCCCTAAAAAAATTAAGGCAGTCAAATTAAATGAATTGAAAATCAAAAAATCACAAGAGGGAACAAGAGGGAACAAGAAATAATAAAACCCATTTACCTCAGGTCTTTTGC
Organism: Neoascia interrupta; assembly: GCA_947623515.1. Taxonomy (NCBI): domain Eukaryota; kingdom Metazoa; phylum Arthropoda; class Insecta; order Diptera; family Syrphidae; genus Neoascia; species Neoascia interrupta. Next base: position 199,813,060 of record OX392462.1, read on the forward strand.
CTGTGGTCTATTTTAACTAGAAGCCTTCTGCTCAAGACCAAATTAATAAGGAACACAAATGAAGAAACTAATAGGTACAAAAGTGTTAGCCTACATAAATGGTTCTGAATTTAATGGTTCTCTAATTACAATTTGTAACTCAAATGCGTTTTAAGATTTAGTTAAATTTGTAATCTAGGACCAAACTGCAAATAATGGCTTCTCGTAAGTACTTCTATTATTCACAGGACATGAATCGACCACCTAAATGCAGTTTAATGTCGCTATTATTCAGCGTTAATATAGTCTACAAGTACCGAACAATATCTATAAATGTCATAATGCTATTACCAGCTACAGTCGTTACAAGTGATTAATGACACGTTTGATAGCTCTATCGCTGGCTCAATAATTCACTCTACTATATGATGCTTTTGTGAACAGGTATATCCCCATACAGTATCAACTCATCCTGATGGAATGTTCTCGCATTGTAAAACATCATACAATTTCCCTTGTCCTCAATGGGCCAATAAATCTACTCGGCCTGTCATATCCAGACACAGGATGTGTGGCGTTTACGAAACATTATAATTGAAAACGTTTAACCTATTCCGAGACCATCCGCATCACGTTCAGCTTATCCATCCATCATGACCCCTCACTGAATCGAAACTGTCGATTCATACGCTTCAGCAATACTTTGACCAGGCTCAAATGTAAATCAATCCTTCGCCATATTTGAATAATTCGCCGAATAACTTCCTTTGCTTTTGCATCACAGCTGTTAAAACTTGACAATGTCATGACCACCTTAAAACAGCAGAACCTGACGGCATACTCTTAATTGACCCCAACATAAAAAATAAATATACATATTAAGCTTTGGCTGTGTGTGTGTTTGTCTATTACACCCACACAACACAAAAAATACCTACTGTCCGTCCAGTGATGGTGGTGGCCTCACTAAACTCCGTTGGATATCCGTTATATTGCTTATGTCCACTATCCACAGATGCACTTCAGGATTTGCCGTACCTGGTGTTGGATATCGAACGTTTCGTGTTTCCGGAAATGAGCTGCCCGGACTCATGCCAGCACCTGCGGCTATAACCGCTCCCGACGCCAGCCACGGATAAGTCATCATCCCGACATTTGTGTCATTAAACGAAGCGTACATGAACAAACTGCCGTCCGGGGATGACCATATCGCTTCGGGTTGGGAAAATATTTCCTCTGCAAGGCAAACAAAATTTATTCAACATTAATTTTGATGTTAAAACATGATCCATATGCAAAACATTGAAAAAAAAATTAAAAAAACGCTCCACGATAAAATTAATATAAAAACATAAAAATATGCATAACATTTTAAATTGAATTTTTTTGATTTTTTTGAGAAGTAGGAGAGTCTTCTCTTACCTGCCCACAAGAATAAAGGACAAAATTTGTATTCAGAAAATTATAAAAAAAAGAAACTTATGCCTGAACCTGAACTTCCATTTCAAGGATGGAAGAGGTGTATCCACTAACGCCATTAACTCCTTCCACCTAAAAACAGGACGAAGTGATAGAGCTTTGGCCAAGCTAAAGTCCAATAACGCTGCCGGAACTTATAGCATAGGTAGGGCGATTTTATCAAATTTGCCTTCGACCATGTGGTTAGGGGAATGAATCAAGTTATTATAGCAACGACGTTATGAGGCTGTATAACTTTACAGGTGGCAACCCCCAAGGTTCCGTACTAGGGCCACTACTGTGGTACGGTGACGTTCTTAAACTCCGGATACCCAGGACCTCGAAAATATAATTGGCTTCGCTGATGGCATAGCGATCGTTATCGTGGACAAAGTTTTGGAAGAGCATGACTGTAATGAAGCCATCGGAGTTTTGAAGATGAAAGTTGTCCATGTTGATCGCCAACATCGTTACCACGGTAGCAATGATGATGTGCTTTTTTGGGACGAACAAAACTAGGAGAGGGACAATGTGATGTAGCGAAAAAATTTGAAATGGCATGCAATGGCCACTGAATTCACCCATCAATTCACTAAACAAACATACCTGACTAGCAAATTGACATTCGAGTATCGAAATTTCTTCTCCACTGCGCCATGATAAAGTTTTTGGCACTAAAAATGCAAGCTTTTCATTAACTTCATTATGCTTGCATTCCTCATTTAACATCAGTTTATGATTCAAAAACTGGAATCCAGTCAGGTTTGTGAGCATTCTGATCTGAAAAGCGCATTGCAAAGTCGCTTACTTGAAACATATATTGCTTTTGGCTCGTGTTTGTGTGAAGCACTTTGTGTGATAAAAAAAATGCTCAAAACCCATTACTCAATAAATATGAGTGTTCGAGCTGTGTCTTCACTGATGAAATCTTGAACGCAACAATAGCAAACCAGTATATTGAAGCAATGACCAAAAGATTCGATGGGGAAAATTATGCTAGGCTCTTAGACAAAATAGGGTTGAAAGCTCACATTTAAAATATTTACATATATAAAAGAGCTATTGATACTCGAAAAACTACCTATGGATCTCTCAGGCACATTACGCCCGTTCATGGCCAAATATTACTCTTGCGACCGAGCGACGCGACGGAAATGTAACAAATAAAAAATGACAAAGGTGTACTAAAAAGTGGTGAAACAAGTAAGGAAATTGCAACCCTTTCAGCCGGATGAAATTTTAAAAGAAACTCACAAAGTAGTGTCCTATCACAGTGCTGTCAAAAGAACCGTCGAACTTTAACGTTTTGATTGTGTGAGCCAGACGATTTTTATCGCGGCGATCAGCCCAGCGTTCCTTGTCTGACTGTGAGTTCGCACTCGTTGCGAATCGGCTCGGGCGGGCTAAGGGCCAGTTTTGCAGTACGACAGCATCCTAGTTTCAGTGTTAAACTAGGATTAACCCCAAAATGGATTTTTTCAATGTATATTTAAGCGGGATTAATCTCGGCTTAACTTTTTCAGCCGGATGAAATTTTAAAAGAAACTCAAATAGTAGTGTCCTATAACAGTGCTGTCAAAAGAACCGTCGAACTTTAACGTTTTGATTGTGTGAGCCAGACGATTTTTATCGCGGCGATCAGCCCAGCGTTCCTTGTCTGACTGTGAGTTCGCTCTCGTTGCGAATCGGCTCGGGCGGGCTAAGGGCCAGTTTTGCAGTACGACATCATCCGAGCTTCGGAGTGAAATTAAGATTAACCACAAAATGGATTTTTTCAATGTATATTTAAGTGGGATTAATCTCGGCTTAACTCGCCAAATTTAGTCGAACTTCTCTTTTTATCTTTTTCTGGATAAAAAAAGCTGGATTCTAGAGGATCTAGAGTTCTAGATTCGTTTTGTTCCGGAACTAACAGATCTTGGTTTAAGCTAGGCTTAACTGAGCACTTAAAAAAACGGCCCTAAAAACTTCAAAATAGCTCTTATAAGACTCTCATAATGCTCTTGTTACTCTTCGATCATCTTTTTATAGGATCCAAAATCTATCTAAAATGATTTTTGGATCCAACATCTTTTTGTAGGAACCAAAAATGATTTTGCAGCACCCTTCTTAAAAAAAAACACTCCTTTACCGCTCAACTCTTATTAAACTCTTCTAGAGGTTCGCTCCAATAAAAAAATCTTTAGTCTTATAAGACAACTTCATTTCTTTGGCCATTGTCTGTAAGTCTACCTCAAAAAACTCGAATAGAAGTATGAAAATCGTCATTTAATAGATGCAAATATATTTTTTTCCTAAAAATTACATTAATTACGACTAATTTTTAGTGGCATGACAAACAATGTTTGTGTGGTCTTTGATAATATCAACAAATATTTCTGATGCCCTTTCTTTTTTCAGAAGTAAAATGCTTACTTTAGCTGATATATTTTTAACCGCACCAAGTTTTAGTACACCATAATGTAGGAAAAACCTTTTTAAAAAGTTAAAAATATAGTAATGCCATACAATGTGATATCAAACGCCATCGTAAAAATCGATTTTAATTTTTTAAGTATTTTCTTCTCTTTTCGTCTTTGTATTCTTGTGAAAATATACAAAAATTGCTCTTGCAGCATTATATCTTCGTCTCTTTTTCGGTAGTAGAGAGGTAGCAATGAGAATACAGCTCTTATAACAAGAGTTATAGTTTCATTATCAGAGTTTAATAACTCTTATAACTATGCCATTTGATTACACGCTTGTAAGGCTCTCATAAGACTCTTGTAACACTCTAAAAGAGTAGCTTTACTCTTGGACTTGAAGCTTACAAGGCTCTTGCAGATCCTCATAAGAGCTAAAATGTAAGTTTAAGAAGAGTATATTTCTCATACTGAAATCATACTATTATATATACATCTACACATTGTAGGTTCTACTTGATATCGCAATGGGAATTGTATTTTTTTATCCAATCTTTTACCATGAAATTTCGGAAGCTTGATTGGAAGCTAAGGAAGGAATTATAAAGCTTTCTTGTCGATACTTTTATGCATATATGCTGTTCATAAATGAACAGCAACAAAAGTGAGCTGTGTTTGCCCAAATTTTTTTTTCTCATGGTCCCAAACCACACAACAATTCCCAACCCCTACAAATAAATCAAATCGACTAATTTGTAAAGAAAAGTGTAAACAGTACAAAAAAACAAACAACAAGCAACAAACAAATATTTAATTAAAACTAATTTTACCCTGATATAACCAATCCGGTACACCGTTATAGATGACATTCTGATATCCGGTACTTGTTATCCGAATGTCCTCCTCCTCCGCTGGTGATTGTCTTAAATATATATCGTTGTCAGCTACAATAATTAGGGATGTCGTGTTGCCCAACCATGCGGCGTACTGTAAACGAGTTCTTTGTACTTTCGGTGAGTCCTTCAGTTTAACTGGCATATGATGGTCGTTCTCAACATCGTATATCGTATAGAACGCAGTAAAGGACCTTTGGAAAATCTACAATAAAAAAAAAAAACAAAACAAAGAAGAGAAGAGAAAGAAAATTTAATTAGGAAATGGCATCGAATTAGATACGCTGATATACACAGATACTGTAGATTTACAACATCCCAACACGGTAGCTGTGAAGGAAGATTCCAGTGTTCTTTCTATATAGAGTATTTTGTCCCAGTGAACATTAATTGGGTTTTTGGCTTGTTCGATTCGATTTTTCGGTTCTTAGTCTTCGATTGAAATTTTTCATTGACTTTGTAGAAATAGGGCGGCGGGTGGGGGGTTGGGTTCCCTAAATGAAAATGACTTTCCGGAAGAGAAAACACTTTCAGTTTGCATTTAATTAAGTGGCTATGGCTATTCGCTCGAGTCGAGAAATCGAGTCGATTGGGAATGTCAACCTTGCTAGGCAACGCACAAGTGGATGATGGGGATACAACTATGTGGGAATCAAGGGTTGACACTAGAAACTTTTCTTCGAGTGATCAGATTTGGCCAAATAGGTTAGGTAGCAACTATGTGGGTAGATTTAACATGAATTGATGCGAGGAGACAGATTTAATCGTTAACAAGTTTGAAGTATGGAAGATTAAGTAAGCAAATGAGTCAAGCGGATCGACGAAATCAAAATGGTACCAAAGCATTTAAGGATTAACTTTTTAATGTCATATTTTAGTTGTTTTGCTTAAGCAATTTAAATTGGTCAACTCAAAATAACATTGGAATCATATTGGTTTTGACGTTTACTAAAAAAGAGCATAGACGTGCGGCACAGAAACAAATTTTACTCTCAGATGGTTTGTCAGGCCGTGTCGGCTGCGGATGTGGGGGCCGTAAAAAAGAAAGTATAAAAGAAAACCCCGCACCATGTTGGGAAAAAGATTAAGATCCCCATCCAAATGTTGAAGAAAAGACGCTTACTTTGTGTACATTGCATATTACATTGTACAAATTTTTTCTTCGGGGCTAAGTCCCATGTTTGGTCACAAAACACGCCTTCACTGCCAAAGGATGACAGTCCTTTTTAGATTTTTCAGATACTGACATCCTTTAGCACGAGATCAATCAGGCTAGAATTTTCGGCCCTCATGTGAAGAAAAATTCTTAGAGTAAGAAAAATTACCTGAAAGATTATTCCTCCACCATGCAATTTAAACTGAAGAATAAACAACCATTTTTATTCTTCAGATTCGGTAAATAGTGTCTTAAATTTCCACAATTCTGCAGAATTAGAGGTGCTTTAACAAAAGCACCTTTAGTTCGATCTCGCAGTTCGCTGATTTCAAAACAAATTCGCAGCGACTTGTGCGAATTACTAAGCGAATTGTAAAAATCTTTACAAGGCTTTTGAAAGTTATGGATTCGAAGTTGACAAATTATAGAATTGAAGATTCTTGTTAGTTTTTGATTTGATAAATTTAATTTTAAGCAATGCTTCTTTAGAGCAATGTCCAACTAAGCGGCAGTTCGCAGGTCGTGAATTCGCCGGCAATGAGAGCACCTTAAGTTCTCAAAATTATTTCCAAAATCTCCCTCAATTTCGACGAAAAATCCCAGCTTGTCCTCTTGCCGGTCAAGAGCCCTTTCAGTCCTACGGCTTTGAAAAGAGCAGCTTAGCAAGATTCTTGGCGCATTTCAGAAGAGGGGGGCGATCGAAAAACAACATTACAAACACGTGGTCATCAAAACCAGTCTCCTAAAATTTACAGCAAAAATGATCAGTGCCTAATAAGATAAAAGATTTTGTATTCTATATGTGCAGTCCGATCTAGCTATTTTGATATGGACACGACTTTAACTATACGCCATGGGAAAGAGATGTTACACAAGGTGCCAAAATTGAAAAGGGTTCCGATTAGGAGACTCCAGACTTTGGCATGAAAGCTGCTTAAGCTAAGTTTTAACGTAGCGTATGCATTCCATCTGAACCAAGAGGCTTTAAACTCCAAAGACACAAATCCGCTATCAGATAGATAGTGTCACCAGTTACTACCTGTACAACTTTTGCCGGTAGTAGATTTTCCTGAAAGTTAATTTTCAAGAACGAGACTTAAGGTCTTCCCCTTTCAACTATATTAGTACGCAAAACGTTTTTTCGTCAGCTGGTTTGCAGCGTCATTCCTTACCCAAATTCAATGAAACATGCACAAAATGAAGGGTGTAGTTTAGCTGAAGGGCACTGCATTGTTTTTAAATCCCATATCCCATAGACAAAGGGGGTACTTGCCACAAAGTTTGTATCACAGTGGTCTATAATAATAGACCCCAAAGACCTTAAGGGCATAAGATTGAAACCAAGTAGTGGGTAGAAAAAGCCGCCACGCACCGGTCTAGTTGTAAGCCACATGGTTTTAGGCCCCTTGAGCTATATGGTACAGATTTAAAATAACTACGTGGCATTTAACTTGCTTTTAAGCCTGATATAGGAAAAACATTAAAGAATTAAACATTAAAAAATTCCCTTCCGGGGTTGCTGATCCCCAATCGGGCGCCTCCCCAGGTGGCGGATAGGGAAATGTTCACGAGATATGGTGGGTGCCGGTATGGAAAATATCCGGGGTGGACCAAAACAAGCAACAAACGAAAAATTCAGGATCGTCTGTCTCAAAATGAGCGGCTTTCTGGTCGGCGTCTGCTATCTACGTTAGGGTCGGCCGAATATTAAACACTTCTTTCTCTTCCAATACGCAAATTGAATATAAAACAATTAGATGCATGCCATAGATGCTTATGAAATACTCTGCTAGCTACGTTATTGCTTTTTTCCGTAAAGGCATAACACTTGCGGGGGTAAGCTTTGGTGTTTCTGTGCAGGGTTTTCATGTTCCATACTGGCTTATCAGCATTTGCGTGTTGGATGGAGAACTACTTTTCTTTTCTATCTTTTCTATCCTCAAATTCTTTACGCTCGCGATGTGCAACGCATCTTAAGGGCAGTCTTAACCCCTTGATCGCGAGTTCAATATAAAAAAAAACCAACATTAAAATACTGGTGTGCAAAAAACAAGTGAGCTTTTTTAGGTCCCGAGATGGAAGTGATGCAAATGGTAGCTTTTCAGTCATACAATTAGAAGGTCGTGGGTTCCAGATTGAACCATAGTTGGTCTATTTTTTATTTTTTTTCAAGATGTCTTGTTAGAGTAAATTATAAAAATAAACATGGACGTTTATTCAGACGAGTTTAATGTGGACGTAGTGGAATGTGGACGTATTTTGAGTGGAATGTGGACGTAGACTGGAGCTAAAGTACTAGCGGACGAAATGTTGAAAGACAAAAGCCGTTTTTAGCTCGCCAACAGAGCATGATCCAGAGCAGTACTCACCGAAGGTGATGAAAACCTTCACCTTCGGCGAGTAATGCTCTAACCGATTGAGCTACAGACGGCGGATTTAGGCTTTGTCCAAACAACGGGCTTTTTGATACAGGCCTATAATAGGTTTTATATCGTCCCGCCTCCGCGAGGATCTCACAAACCCTCCGAGAGTATCACTTGTCACGATAAACATCTCAATTCACCATTAAGAATCGCCAAAAATATGTAGGCCACCGTCATTCGTCAGAACACTATTACCGCACACAACATTGTATAAAGCGGATTAGATGAAATAAATAATACAGGGATTTGTTTAAAGTCAGGAATAGGCTTTTAAAAAACCAGACTCTCTGCAATTTTCTATAATTTCTTAAACTTGCTCGTTTATGCTCCTGTACGCGACAAATTCGACTAGACTCGTGTCGGCTGAAGTCACTCATCGGAGCAGCCATTCTCACTAATCGCTGAGTGAGACGATGCGTTGATAGCAGTCGACTGCAAGCGATACGATACAAATTTACATGGCTGTGAGAAATCAGGCGATGGCTGTTCTGTACTACAAGTGCCAGTAAGCTTTATTTCGGCTTTTGCTCTCTTATGAGAAATCGTAGGGAGAGTGTTCACTTAATGTAAGTGTCATTATAAAATAAAGACGCCTGAGGATGCAAATCTGATACATGAACATTCCATCATAATTAGGAGCTTAGGAATAGAAGTTTTAAGGGCTCTGTCAAATGAAAGAGTACTTCGAGATATCAACATTCAAAAATCCGCTGGTCCAGATGGAATATCCCCGATTGTTCTGAAGAGGTGTTCTTCCACGCTGGCAAGACAATTGTGTAAGCTTTTTCATCGGTCCTACTCCTCAGGTCTCTTTCCGAGTAGATGGAAAACAGCATTTGTCCAGCTCGTCCCTAAAAAAGGCGATTCTTCGTCTCCCTCTAGCTATCGTCCAATTGCACTTACTTCCCTTCTTTCTAAGGTCATGGAAACGCTGACAAACTATCAGCTTATGAAATATCTTGAAACACGAAAACTTCTTAATGACCGGCAATATGGTTTTCGTAGCAAACGGTCCACTGGTGATTTGATTGCATATCTCACGGAAAAGTGGAACCATTCCTTGCATCTTCTTAGTGAAAGCAAGATTGTTGCACTTGATATTTCAAAAGCATTTGACAGAGTTTGGCACCAAGCTCTCTTGTCGAAAATGCATGCATTTGGAGTCGACGAATCTCTTATTCAATGGATTAGTAATTACCTTTCGAACCGTTCAATTCAAGTTGTTTTGGATGGCTTCAAGTCCGCAGTTCACAAAATAAACGCTGGGGTTCCCCAGGGCTCTGTTTTGTCTCCGACACTCTTCCTCATTTTCATTAATGATCTTTTGTCTGCTACAACTAATCCAATCCACTCCTTTGCTGATGACAGTAACCTCAGTTTCTCATATTCGTTCTCGGTTCCGCGCCCCTGCGCTTCGGACGTAGAACTAGAACGGCAGCGTATGTCAAACTCATTAAACTCTGATCTTAACAGCATTGTATCATGGGGATCTCAAAATAGAGTAGAGTTTAATGCTTCTAAAACTCAATGCTGTCTTTTGTCATTGAAGCAAAACCGAAGCACCCAGCCATTATCCATGAATGGCACTTGCATCAATGAAACCGAAACGCTTTCCATTCTCGGTATGTGTGTCAATAACAACCTTAGTTGGAATGACCACATATTCGAGGTCGCCAAGAACGCTGCAAAATGCCTAGGTTTCCTTAAAAGATGCAAGAAATATTTCACCCCCTCTGATTTGGCTATTTTATACAAGGCATATATTCGTCCTAAGTTGGAATACAATTCCCATGTCTGGGCTGGTGCTCCAAAGACAGCATTGCACTTGCTAGACAGGATACAAAAACGCGCGATAAAACTCATTGGAGACAGAAATATTGCGAAGTCAATTGACTCATTGGAACATCGACGCAATGTCTCTTGCCTATCACTGTTCTATCCCTTTTTCTACAAACAATGTTCCATCGAAATAGCCAATTGCATTCCACCCCTTAAGACGTGCACATCAGTTTACCCTTGAGCCCACTTTCGGACGCACAGTTAAGTTTAGAGGTTCTTTCATAAGCCGTACAACGCGAATGTGGAATGTCCTCCCACGATCAGTCTTTCCTACACAATTCAATCTGCAGCTGTTTAAAACAAGAGTGCACCGGTACCTCTCATCCTTTCATTCTTCTTCTAATTCTTCCGCTCGTGATATGTGAAACAACATTGAAAGGGTAGCCAATCCCTTAATTCGCGAGTGAATTATAAAAAAAAACGCTTTGTTAATATGAGCAACGATGCATTCGGTAATCTGATTAATAAGGAAAAATATTTATTTAAGTGCTGCCTGCTATGTGTATACCATTCTCCTAGTCCTAGAGATTCTAAAGCTCCTGCACACCATGGTATCAGAAGATGAGCCTCAATCCCTTGATAGCATCCGCATCTACGTGTCCAAGCCCATATTTTTTTTCGGTTGACTTAAGCTTTGCACTATTTTGCGTAAGCCAATTCTACAGCTTTGCAAGGCTTCCTCAGTTGGATAGGATTGGCTTTATTAGACCAAAAATTCACCCCGTTCAGATTGAATGCCTCTTTGCACTTGAGATGGCATAATGAATTCTTTTGGTTTTTCTTCATACACGTTTGATTTGATAAGAAATAAAAATTAGTTTTTTTTTCAATAAAAATTGCTAATGACGAGGGGGTATCAATACCATGATTAAAGACGCAAATTGGCCAGACTTTCAATAGTTAATTATTTGGCTGGAAATTATTTTGGCCTTAAAGAGTCAGGAACCCCCGTGTTGCTTATAATATTTTTTAGACTAGCTGTCGATCAGAGGATGAATCTGCATTCACATCACCTGGGCTTGTTTCAAATTCGTAAATTTTAGTTAAAAGTCCTCACCGTTGTCTTATATTGAAAGGTATCGACTTAATAAGGGACCAACATTCCTTCACAATGCACAAAAATGTTCAAATGTTCAAGACGTAAGCTTCGAAAACTGAAAGACCTTAACACGAGTTCTTCAAAACAAAGCCCTGGAATGAAAGCTCGAGTTCAAAATACTAAGCGTCTTCTACCTGGGCTGAAAAATAAAACCAGTTTTTTCCAAGAAGTTGAACTTGAGACTTCTTAATCTCTGTCATAGGAAAATTTTAAAGTCAAAATACTGGAAACATAATGTTCAATTATTTATTGTCGAAGATAAAACCTCGGATCGGAGCGCAAAGGCACTCATATCAAGTGGATTCTAAGTGTCCTTAAGATCATCAAAAAATAACTTTTCAGTCTACATGGAATGACTTTTCCTTTTTCTTCACTCTGATGGCAAAGAAGCACTTAAACGATCTTTTTTATGGTTAAACTGCCGTAATAGTTGAAAAAGCCGTCAACAGTTGAGAGGGTTCAAATCACTACCGAAAATCCAAGCAAACTTAACACCATCTTGAAATGATCTTAAAATTCCATGGAAGTTGTACAAACTTGTTAAAATATCATTGCAGATTATTTGTCATCATCAGAGTAACAAGGTATTAATCTGTATCAACAAGGACGTTGAAAAATTGCAGCACAAGTACACAGCCACATTAAATTAGTTATCTCAACCGGAAACCTTGCCGTCCTTATAGGAGACTTACTTTGTCAGCATCCAGTCCAATGAAACTCTAATGTGAAACGGCAAATAATCGAAGTCCATGCGATGTCCTTAGGTCCTTTTAGAGAATCATTTTTGATCTCATTCATGACGACAACGACGACGACAACGAACACGATGATGATGACGGTGATGGGGTGGTCGTGCGGTGAGTCAATTTTGTCCTTCGACATTATTTCTATAAATAGCGACACCGGCATTGACCCGCAGTACGACTACAAGATAAAGATATCCCTTTTTTCGTGCAGCATACTTCTTCTGATTCTCAATTTTTTCGTCCGTTTCGTGCCCATCTTTTAAGGTCGATAAATTCCCTACTTTAGATTTATTGAAGCTCGAGCTCGTTTCCTTGCGGAAGGCAGACCGAAAGAACTGATGCAAAAAAAAAAGAAACAGAAATGGAAGGGAAAATAAAATATTTCTGCGATATCAAAGGAATCATGTAATGAATGAATGATTTCCAGAGAGGCCAATTGGTGGGAGGGTACTCCTAATGTAAGGCACTTTAGTGCCGTTTATATGAAATTCTGATTTCCTCCTTTTTTAATGAACGATAGACGAACGCGGGTGGGTGGTAAAGCACTCCTATCCTATATCGATTGATGTAGTAAATTTTTACAAGGATCTCTTCTTCACAATGTAAACGCGCAATGCTGCAGAAGGCCCAAGTCAAGCCCTATATAAGAGCTTACCGAAAGATGAATGGATAACCCATCAATCAGCGTGCGCCAGAGTCACTCACTTCGTCGTTAAGAGAGATGAAGTTGATTAGACAACACTTTGGTATGAGATTGAACACCATACCTACTCGTGCACCCTGTGTAGACGTTTCCAGATACCGGATGTAAAATCATCAGGAATCCGATAAAAAAAAGAGAAATAAGTGATTTCGCAAGGAACTGGGTGTGGAAACTGATGAGGCTTTTGACGGATGCGCGAGGCAAGAGGCATTCCTTTACGCAACGCTTACATTCAGGAACATGTTTGTTGATGTCGAGATAATTATGACAGGGAGATGGGCGGCGGAAAATTGATAGGCGTGGCGATAATAGATTTCATCCACCCAACCAGGCGAGCAAGAGGGGCCCTTCTGACGCTGTATATGTAGCTCCTCGGATGTTTACTTTTTGCTGCAGGAGGCATGGTATGTGCCGCGCCGCCATTTGGCTGAGAGGATGTTTTGATAGAGCTCCGGCACAAGTGAATGGTAAAAATGGTTTAATTGATTTCACTGATGTGGCGGAAGTAGATTTGGAACACATTTCCCAGGGTGGCTTGACTTGCAAAATGGTGCGTCATTTGCAGTGTTTGCAATCAAACAGAGGCACACAAGTTGGTATAGTCATGTCATGATTTATGCTCTGAATGCGAAATCAGTGTTTGCTTTGACATGATTTAGGTTCTTATGCATGAAATGTTAAAGTTTGGCTTTGATGGTGCCTTTTTTGCACGGTAATTGACTCATTAGTTGCACTTATTACCATGGCGGAAACAGAAGGATGAAAAATTGCGATATATACTACAGCGACTGCTATACTGACAACCAAAAGCAACACTCATTTGTACAGAAATTATTGTAGACTTTCTTACATTGGGCGGTTCTTTGGTTTCGTTAGGTACTCTAAAAAAATTTTGGCAAAAAACTTTTTCTTAGTTTTTTTTTATATTTTTGTCTTAAAAATTAACTGATATAAGTTTAAACTGATATGTTTTTACGTTTTTGAGTCAATTTTTTTGGAGTTTCTGAATGTTCGAAGCCCGCTATAGTTTTTGAAAAAAAAATCGATAGATGGACTATGCCCCTTATTTTGTTTAAAGTTGTATTTTATACCGTTTATTAGATAGAGCGGAAGACATACCTTCTTTTGTTTTGACCTTTTTTATAATTTTTAAATTTTAAATCCATAAAACAGTAATTTTGAATTTTTGGTTCAGTTCCCAAAAGACTTTTTTCCAATAGCAATTGGATGTGTTTCTTAAATTCTATGGCCACCGGTTTTTGCATAAATCATGTAACAAGCTCCTTTCTTATTTCGATTTTTTAATAGGCTTTGAAAACATTAGGTTAGAAACGGCAACTTAAAAATTTTTTTTGAACGCAACTTGCTTTCTTTTTTAACGCTTTGAACCTTAACCAAATCTGATCAAAATTACTTTTACCGTTAAAATACTAGAAGATTTAAGAAAAATTTTAATTTTTGTGTTTTCAGAAACTAAAATTGTCAAATTCGCTATAATTTTCCTTAAAATTCTGAACAATTTCTGATACGAACGAAACAAGTGAGTAAGTGCAAGAGTTCATCTGTGACAAACCTATATACCGTGTAACACCAAATCTTAAAATTTTTTGTTCCTACAATTTGTATAGGCCACGCCCCCAAAAGTGGATCTGGGATAAAAATTAAAATCAATTAATTGTTATTTCGTTAGATTCATGACTTAATGCGTTGAAACCGAAAATTATATAAAAAAAAAAATAGTTTTTTTTCCCATAAACGCCCTTTAAAAGTAGGCGGAGCTCAAAACTTTGTTTGGATCAAACCTTGCAATTAGTAATATCCTTAAGATTTGTCTTTTTAATTTTTTTTCGATTTGGAGTTAACTTTCCGAGAAATCGGGTTTTTAAATATCTAACATGTTAAAAGTGGGCATGGTCGATATGGCGGGCGGTCCAATTTTTGCCTCGTTAAAGGTCTTGGGCCAATATTGCTCAGTATCAAAATTTAAGTTCCTATGCCTTGTCTAACTTGAACAAAAAGGCATTTTGAAAGAATATGTGAAATAGAGGTTTTCTCACATTCAAGCCAGTAGTGGGCGTGGCCGTTGACAGATTGAGCCAAATTTCACACTTTGTCTGTGCAGCAGAAGATCCAAGCCGTGTACCAAGTTTCAGCTTGATTTCAAAACCTTCAGACAGACAGACGGACGGACATGGCTTAATCGATTTACCTGTCGGTCTCGATCATATCATTAAGGGCCGGTTTTTCAGTGCGAGATCATCCGACTTTGCGGTCGATATTATGGGCTCACCAGAAATGAGTTTTTCAGTGAACTAAGATCTGAGGTAAATCTCGACTTAACTCACCAAATTTGGTGAGTTAATCTCGGATCATCTCTGGAGAACAATATGAACTTCTTTGAATATTTTTTCTGCGTGGAATGTCAGTTGATTTGCGTGTTGCTGTGAAAAATGACATTTGAGAATAGCTCGAACTTCTTTTCCTTTGTTTTTCTATGTGAAATGAGAGCTGGGAGAGTTAAAAATTTCGAGAGTCGAAGATTTTGACAACTTTGTTGATGGAGTTAACTCTGCACCGAAAAACTGCTCGCTGAGTTAACTCGAGATTCGTTATGTTACGGGATTAACAGATCTTGGTTTTTAGCTGGGCTTAACTTAGCACTGAAAAACCAGCCTAAAAGGTCTTAAGGGTCTACGGTGATTAATTCACTGTGTTACGAACTATGCATTAAAGTTAATATACCCTTGGTCGGGTATAAAAATTAGACTTAAGCATTTCGTTTACTTTAAGTTGCTTTGTTTCAATATTTCAGTGTTCAATATTGGCTCTATGCACTAAGCGGTTCAAACGTTATGGCATCAAAAGCTTAAGAAAAACGTCATCCATTTTCAATTCTTCATTAGTTAAAACCCTTTTTTTTTAGATATTTTACGAAAATTGGATTTTAAAGTTAAAGTTAAAGTTCAGTGTATGCTTAACTTAACTCGTTTTTCTAGTTCTTGCATGCTTAACTTCTTAAAAAAAAGTGTTGAAAAACATTTAATCCATTTTTCTATGAAACTTAAGACTGGTAAAAAAAAACTTTAAAATAAATTGATAAAGTTGCGCAACAGCTCGGGGTAAACCAGGGCCAACTTCTCTTTATACACAAGCGGACCTTAATTTTTTTTCCTATTTTTGAGAAGTTTTCAAGTTATACTCGGATGGTGTTTCGAACCTCACGGATTTACAGCTTACATGTAAGCTACTTGATCGTACATTACGATTCCTTGCGTCACCTCGATTCCTGCGTTCATGAGTTTATGTAAGCTCTAAAGAAGTTAGCTTGTATGTATACCTACGTTATCCACGCTCCTTATAAACCATTATCACCAGTATTTTCGACTTGCAAAGAGAATGTTTTTATAAGCCTTAAAAAATCAAAAACAAATTGAAGAACGACAAATAAGCCAGCTGCAAGCTATTTTCTCTTATGTGCCATCCCTACCCGGACCATTTACTTTCCGCCGTAGCAAGTAAATCCTTCCTCTCCCTAATTGAATAGGATATCGTAATCTGCCACCAAGCGCTGCGTCAACTGTCACGAAATCAATTTGCATCTTTACGTCTTCGTTTCGACCGACCAACAAAAGATTTAATTTCCCCTCACTTCAGCAGCACGACAAAAATACCATATTATACAGAAAATCCTTGAAAAATTATCGTTCGCCATCCCGAGGAAGGATGAAATTTCCAACCGATTCGTTGCTCTTCATTTCTCATCACCGCGAATGCACAGTGTCCCGTGGAACTGTTAAATATGCCACTCCACATCCATGGAATACAATCGCTTTAATCGCTATCGTTACCAAAGTGACAGCATATCGCGGATGAAATTTTTAATATCCTTCTTGCAGAACTGCCGCGCCGCCGACCGTTCTGCATAAAATGAAAATTCCACGCCACCTCATTGGAAATATGCGGCTTCCACTCACAACAAGGTCTGTAATTAAAATGCAACACAATATGTTACATTTGTGATATCATTTTGCGGTGAATCCCCGACGTCAGAGTTACGTCACAATTCAGTCACAGCGCGCTACAAAAGTTTCAATAGGACTTCGCCGATTGGTGTGGGTGTGCGCAAAGTAAATCTCATTTCGGTGAACTTTTCAAAAAGGACTTTTTGACGATACGTCATTTGGAGCAATGCCAATCGATTGGATTATTATGGCATCTGTGAACTTTGAGAACTCTGTCCGTGCTACACCTTCATCTGAAGCTGTGCTGGTGTTCAAAGGTTACATGCACGGCCATCGCCGAGGGTTCAGCATTGTTTTACATTGGTTGTTTGGAAAACTTTATCCTGTGCACGGTCGAGATCCAAGAAAATGGTAGCGGAAAAAATTATTATTGCATAATGATAACCACAAAGTTCTATCTAAACGTGAAGTAGAAAAATGCAAAAGAACGTAAAGGGAAGAAAGGAGCAAACAACTCTTTGGACGTTATGCACACAAGAGCTCGGCGAAGGAAGCAGACTTATGGTCGTCATAATAAAAATACATGCTATAAGGGCCCCAGTCGTATAACCCTTTATTTTTCTTGTATCCTCTGCCGTCTAATGGAAACAAATTGCATGGCCCTTGCTTTGGTTCTGATTGTTTGTTAACAATTTTACTGCATCCCAGCCACCCAGGTAATGGCGGAATGAGGTGTAAACTTTTATGAAAAGTTGTTGTGCGTCGTGTTTGCTCCTTCATTCTTTTGAAAAATGCTTCGAAGCGTTTGATGTTTACACAGCGCCAGCGTTTTACTTTGCTTTCCTTCGGGCGAAATAGGTATACTAGGGCTGGGAACTATAGTGGGGTTGGTTTTCTTTAGGATTTCATAATTGGGTAGGTACCTGAACTTAATGGGATAATTGATGAAGGCTCCCTCCAAAGTGAACATTTGTACACACGTTGTCTTGGGTTTCAGCCGTGGAAGGCGTTTCGAAAATGAGTGTTTGCTCGGTGCTTTTAAATTTTGTGAAAATTGCAATTTAATTGTGAGTCGACTCCGGGCACTGATGGTGTTTCGCCATTTTAACAATATACAAATATTTTATGTCGCGTTTGCTTACCGAACACGGGTGGACGAAAGAGTGTTTTAATTGTGATTTGATTTAAATATCTAAGCAAAGTGCAGATTTTTGACATGGAATGAAAAATGTTATCGAAAGGTACATAGTCCTTTAAGGAAAACTTACGATATTTAAAAATCATATGCGGAGTCGAATCATTAAGTATAATCATGGTTAGGGCTATTGTAGTTGTTCCTAGACTCAAGGATTTATCAGTATGCATTTTTTTTTAATACCTATTTTGAGTTGACTCAAAAAAGTTTAATATTTTTAACTTCGGACAGCCTAATTAAAGACCTTAAATTAGTCTTATTTAAGTTAGATCTCCAAGGAAAGTAGCTACTTATTGAAGCCTTAAATGATCTTTGATAAAATAGCCTTCACACGCCGGCAGATGAATATACAGATACACTTGTGTGTATCCTGGGTAAGGTACAAGAAGTAGGTACATCTAACGATCAACAATTATTTTATTGTTGAAATAAAAACGAATATTGTTTCTTAGAGGCTTCTAGCTGCGTTCAGTAAAGCTGAATTTAAAACGTCAGGGACCAATTATATTTGTGATCAGAGATTCACGGCACATTTTTTTGCGTCAGTAATCATGCGATTTTACTCACTTCAATGTTAGTTTTTGGGTAATTTAAGAGGCTTATGGTGGTGGTAAGTATGAATGCAAACTGCGAAGGACCCATAATCATATGTTGGTGAATGATCAGGCTAGGAACTTTACTTTATTATATTTTATCTGATTTGAAGCGTTATACCTCCGATCCAGGTTTTGAAAAAATTACAGTATTTAAGTTACCATCTTGTTGGCGTGGGACACTGAGTACAGTGGCCCCTAAGAAACAATTTTACTACGAAAAGGCTTTAATTTTCGATTTTTCGAAGTATTTGTTTCTATTAGGCCTCTAAAGTATTTGCGGATCATTTCCGAAGCATAAATCATAGATACAATTTGTATAAAATCTTAACGAACCCACAAGGAGATCTTATTAAAGGATAAGATTGTAGCAGGCATTGTGTTGCAAGCTTTACCGAAGCTGCTTCTTGTATAAGGTTTTTTTACGCAAAACTTTACCGAAACTCGTCTTGTATAAAGTGTCCCATTGCAAGTCTTACCTAAACTGTTACTTGTATGTGACTTCCTGTCGCAAGCTTTACAGAAAGTGGCACTTGCATATGGTTTCCTATTTCAGGCTTCGTCACTGTTTAAGAACCATGTTATACTGTTAATGTCGAAATTTTTGACTTTATCATTATGCAACGTTACTATTTGAACGTCTAGGGGGCTGGAAAGTGTCTTGCGAGGGGCATGTTCGTCGTCTGGAAATGCGAAAATTCAAAATTAAGAGCTTAAGCATCTCGTCAGAAAACTAGTTTATTGTAGTTGATGTTTCGGACAAAAATAGATTGGTGGAGAAACCGCAAATTGAGGCCCCTTTTTTCAAACAGCGACCACCATTTGCACAATATTTCTATGCGCTAAAAAAAGATCAGAACAGTCAAGATTCGAAATGAATGAACACAGTGAATTCATGGATCTTCTGTCTTTTTATGGGTTAGTTTCTTTTGTCCATGGGAATTGACGGTTTGTTAAGATGCCTAAACTTTTGTGTGAAACGTGCTTTTAGACCTTGGCATAACTGATCATTCGTTGACTGGTCTGTTAATTAATTATCTGGGACAAAAAATGAAGCCAAAAAGAGAAAACCGGACTACTATAAAAGTAAAATTGACTTCGCACGTCTAAAACAAGTGAGTAAGTGCAAGAGCTTGTCTGTGACAAACTTCTATATACCCGACCCTATATACCATGTAACACCAAATCTTAAAGTTTCTTGGCCCGAATTCATATATTATTTGTATAGGCCACGCCCCCAAAAGTGGGTGTGGGCTTAAAATGGAAATCAATTAATTGTAATTTCGTTAGAATCATGAGAAAATACGGCAAAAGCGAAAATTATTTTAGAAAAAAACAGTTTTCTTCCTAAAACCGCCCTTTAAAAGTGGGCGGAGATCAAAGCCTTGTATGGAGCAAACCTAGCAAATAGCAATATCTTTAATACTTGTTATATATTATTTTTTAACTTGGCAACTTGCCCCGAAATCGGGTTTTTAAAGATCTAATAAATTAAAACTGGGCATGGTCAATATTGTGGGCGGTCCAATTTTTGCATTGTTAAAGATCTTAGGCCAGTATTGCTCGGTACCAAAATGTAAGTTCCTGTGCCTTGTCTAACTTGACCAAAAAGCATTTTGAAAAAAAAAGAGTGAAATAGAAGTCTCACATTCTCAAGCACATCTCTCAAGCCAGTAGTGGGCGTGGCCGTTGGCGGATTTAGCCAATTTTCACACTTTGTCTGTGCAACAAAAGATCCTGAAAAGAGCTTGATTTTGAAGACCTTAAACCTTCACACATACGGACGGACGGACGGACATGGCTTAATCCATTCACATGTCGGTCTCGATCATATCTCCAAAACGTCTTAAGGGTCTACGGTGATTATTTCACTGTGTTACCAGCTATGCATTAAAATTAATATACCCTCGGTCGGGTATAAAAGCAGAGGTATGGAATCACCATAAACTTGATTCCATACCTCTGCTCTGTCTGGAGGTATGAAATCAAGTTTATGGTGAAGTAGACTGTTCTAGCAGAATTTGTCATTATATCAAACAAAGCACCTTTCAGAACGGGTTCGAAGTTTGCGAAAAAAACTCAAGCTTTGGGTTACTAATTCATTGCTTCAAAAAATTCGAACGAAAAATAAGCTTAGAATGAAGTGCACTCCTTAAAATCTAGAATTCAAAAATAAATTCAAAGCTCTGAGTTCTAAAATTAAAAAAGAAACTCCCAGGCATAGAAATTATTACTATAGAAATCTCTTGAACTTATCCACAGGTAATATCCAGATTATTAACAGTAGCTATTTTGAATAAGCCTCAACCTAAAAGAATGAGTATTTCACTTCGTGATAAGGACTTAATTGTTGCTGAAAAGTTTAATACTAATTTTTCTACAATAGCTAATACAATGAAACCACAATTAAGTCCCTCTGTATGCAGATCTCGCAACCATGGATATTCTAAACCTTTCAAAAATAGTAGTTTTTCTATAAGCCAATTACTGCTTTGGAACTTTTAAATGCAATTGGGTCATTAAAGAACTCTAACTTTTCTGGTTTTGATGAGATTTCCAATGTAATAAGAGCGTACTCGCGAGTTTTTCTTGATGCACTTAAATACGCAGATGTCCTTCCGCTATATAGATGACCTATTTCGCTTATTTCTTCAATTAGCAAAATTTTCGAAAAGTTATGAAGTGTAGACTTATCTGGTTTTAAAAAAGGGGGATTTTTTAAATCCTGCACAATTTGGTTTTCAGGGAGGCAGCCAACGAACCTACGAACCTACGACCAGCGAACTGGCGAACAAATGTTTTTACTCCAAAATACTGTTTCAGAATTGAAATCGCAGCACGAAAATCTTTAAACGATCGAATAATCTATAACTTGACTCTTCTACAAAATCAATTTACATAAGTTCTGTCAAGATATTCGCAGTTCGTTGATTTCAAAACGAATTCGCAGCGACTTGGGCCAATTACTAAGCGAATTCTAAATATCTTCAAAAAGCTTTTGAAAATGAAGGATTTAAAGTTGCCAAATTATAGAATTTAGGATTATTGTTAGTTTTCTATTTGACAAATTTCAGTTTTGTCCAAATTTCAGCAATGTCCAATAAAGCTCCAGTTCGCCGGCTGTGAAAGTACCTTTAGAGTTCTGTTCGCAACTTTATTCGAACTTAGACAAAAAAATAAATACAGCCGGTATTTTTGTAGATTATGCAAAAGCACTCGATATGGTCGATCATGATTTATTGCTGGAAAAGTTATACAAAGCTGGATTCAGAGGATTTGTTTTTAATTGGTTTAAATCATATCTAAAAAATAGGACTTAAAGAGTTAAAATAGACAAACTAGGAGTGGTGTTCAACACTTAAACATGGGAGTTCCAAAAGGCTCTGTTATAGGACCTATACTTTTCCTAGTCTATATAAATTCACTTCTTGGCCTTAAATTTAAAGGCACATTGAAAGCTTTTGTTGATGATGTAGGATGTGCATAATGGCTCCGTAAACCTCTTAGAACTTATTTTGCAAATTAACTGGAACCTTATAATTTATTCAGACTTTGATTCGCTGTGCATAAACTTATAATAAGCTCAAAAACAAAATTTGTGTTTAGGATAACTGAGTGCTCCCGTTGAAGGCATGTTCTATCATGTGCCTGTTTCACTTCAGAGTTATTTTTTAGATTGCAGTGCTTTTCAATTGAAAAAGTTGATCACCTCAAGTATTTGGGCTTAATAATTGACTCTAGTTTATCCTTTTCAAACTATACAGAGGGCTTAAAAAAGTACTTTCGTCTTACGCTGAGATTTTTTTTATATTTGAGCTCGTTTTTAAATGTGCTTTCGCTAAGAACTAGCAGTTCAGATATGAAATTTTGGAAAGACTTAAAAACTTGGTTAATGAGTTTTGCGTTTAGTAAAGTCGAAATTCTCTGTCGGGATTAAAAGATTTTTGTTTTATTTTTTTTATATTTTAGCGAACATTTCACAGTTTTCAATATGTTTAGTTGCTAAATTCATTTTTTAATGCTTGTATAAACATTTTTTATGTTTTTAAAAACTCCTTATTTCTATCTGGGTGTAAAGTTGATATAACAAAAAGGCTTTTATTTTTATTTCCTTTTTCCTGTGTTCAAGGGTCAGGCCACCCACGATTTTCTAAATAAAATTATGTATATTCATTTATTCATTTAAAAAAGCCATTTAACACTATTTTTATTTTAAAAATAGTGTTATTTCAGTTTCTCATTTAAACCGAAATTGTATATTTTTTGTCTACGCAACGCTTTACTGAAATATATTGTTTTTTGAACTAGTGAGAAATTATAATAAAAACTAAAAAAACTAAACTACTACAACGAATTTTTAGCCTATTTTTACAATTATAAAATCCATCTTCTAGAGGCTATGGCCCACTTTAATATTTCTTAAGAGACCCGAAGAAGAAAAGGAAAATAATTTTCGAAAAAAGTCCATCAGCTCGAGGGGTTTTTCTTTTGTATCATACCTACAGTCAGACAATTTTTCAAAATCGAATAAATCTGCTCTCAAGGTCTCATAACAATACACCCTTCCTCAAGGCTCATCAGCTTTTATTACTATAGCAAACGAACTCTCTGCTTCTTGTTGTTTGGCGTAACGAGGTTGAAAACGATTGCAATTAGTTTACACAAACCTATTACAACACTTCAGAGGATTAACGTCGTCGTCTCCTTACATTTCCACAAAACTGCAAAGTAGGCAAAAAAAAACAATTCTACGAAGAAAACTTGAAGACTTCCCACAGGGTATGGCTAAAGTAAGTTCCTTAACCAAAAATAGAAGTGTGGTGTGTGTGTATGTGCAAACTTTTACATTGACCCAATTTATGGACTTCCTTGTGGGGTTATGTGAAAACCACACGCGACATCACACGCTGTTTCCATCAGCCAAAAACGAGCGAGTATTGACCAAAGGTGTGCGCGCACAATAAATTTTCACGGTTCGTGCAAATAAGAAGCGGAAGCCATTAATTGTTGGTCCTGTCACTAGACTGCCGGACGGCCAGCATATTTTGATTGTAGGTCATTCTCAAAGGTGAAACCGCACCAACGAACGAATATAGTGTCCTAAGAATGTGTTGGGAAGTTGTAAGGATACGAAGTCAAAATGCTTGCTTACCTTCTTTACATTATGCCTAAAAAGAACGTATCGCAGATCATATGAACAGTGGTATCCCCGGACGTTCAACTGTCTGAGTGTGTGATTTGTTACGAGGGTTTGAACAGTATTTGTGGCAGTGTCCAGTACGGCTAGTCCACCGTCATCCGACTGAAAGACATACTTTCGTGTTGTCACCCAGGCTGGTTGTAGCCGGTGTGGCGTTAGATCGCCTTGCAGGTACTCATCGAGTATCATACGACGACCCGACCAATAAAGGAGTTCATCGACGTACCTATTGACAAAGAAAAAAAAAAAAATATTATGAAAATAGGACCTTTTGGGTTGCAGGATAATATACTCACCCCAATAGGTAGATCGCTGTTATGATACCGGCAATTACAAAACTTATAACTAATAGTGAAAAGATTATGCTACGCCAGTTGTGACCTTCGTCGTAGTCTAAGTCTTCGTTCTTGCACTTTGGATCTTGCACTTGTAGGGTTTCATCGGGTGGTAAACGCCATGATCCACCACCGCCACCACGATCCGAATGCACATTCGCGTGCATTTCAGTTTTAAGAGGAGCGTAGTCAAGAGGTTTAGTGTTGCCGTTGCTGAAGAGAAGACGTATTGCTCGGGGCTATAGTTTTGAATAAAGTTCTTTTTTGGTTAAGAATTTTTTTTTTTGTTATTTCTTAACTTTGTTTTATTTATTTAGATCGATGCATGCAGATGTAGTAAGTCGTTGAGTGATGAATGAGTTGTATTACAACTTTTTAAAGAATGTAAAAGAGAGCGCTGAAAGTGGAGTTTATAGTCCTTGATCTTTTTTATTTTGTAGCTTATGCGTTTTTTTTTTGTTGTTGAAATAGTGTGGTTACTGGATATTAATTAAAGTTTGCTAGCAATCAGGTGGTGGTGGTGGTATTTTGTGTTATTTATGAGGGGGCCCCTCATCAACTGCCCTTAATGGGCCACCACCACCACTTGGTTGATTTTCGCCCGCCACGCTTGCAATTTTCCTTTGATGCTTTCCACAAGAGTCATCGATTCCAAAGAAATGTACTGAAAGTAGAGAAATATTTAAGGTTAAGTCAGTGAGTATGTATTTGGTTTCACATTAAATTAGCTGCTTTTAAAAGTTTTATAGGTTAAGTTTAAGCATCCGACCACAAAGGCAAACTGGTTCTCTTGAAATGCAAAATTTTTTCGCGTTTCAAATCATCAAGAAACAGAGGTTGTGTCAAGCTTAATTTGCGACTCTGTTGGGGACAAAACCTCTTGGTCTTAGGTCATCTCGTAGAACCAAGCATAGTCACCATTCAATTTCTTTTGACTCCGTTTGCTCAGTCTCCGGCTTTAACTCCGCAATCCCCTAGTCCCATATCCCCAAAGTCAATAAACCTCCTAAATGAATGAAAATTATCTCCGCCTTTGAATCCCAGTCACGTAGTTACCAATTCATTACATGTTGTTGCTGTTGTTGTTGTTGTTATTGTTGTTGTATATATTCTGTTTTTGTTTTCTACTCTAATATATTTATTAGATTGGTTCGAGGTCGATCTTTGCTTTACTTCACCGGTCAATGGATGAACGGTCGTTTCTGGGGACACATTCCTTCCAATAATGCGGCAGATACAAAGTATCCTGGGTACTGATATACCCGTCCTGGAACCCACCACTGTCATGGTTCTAAATGAAAACAAACGAAGCCGGGTTTTACTTATTGGATTGATCCCCCAATCGCATTAGGGATTCTCCTACTGTACAGATATTTATTGTTCATGTGGTGTCATTTATTGTTTTGTCGGGAAGACTTCGAAGGAAGGAACAAGGTTTCTATCCCTATGGTTCGTCGTTACCTCTCGATCCACTAGATTTGCTTTTGAAAATAACAAATTGGTATATTGCGCCAGCTATATGCAGTGTATATGGTGTGCCTTCCTCTTGGCCATAGACACATTGGAATTTTATTGCTCCTAGATTGCTCCTGAAGATGTTGGGGGCGATTTATGCTGCTTACCTCTGTATAGTCGCCGCCGCCGTTCAAACAATTGGGTTATGATGTTTACCCATATACAGAAGGATACATCGATTAGGGCAGCAAGGGATGCTCGAATAATGTTGTTGGTATGTAACGCAAGCAAGCAGTTCAATATTAGTTTGTTGACACCAATTAGGGGTGTTCAGGCTCAGCAGAAGGATATTTTCCCTGAGTGGGGATTTTCGATTTTCCTACAAGGATTCAGGCCGATCATTATTTACTTTAAATTGCCTATAACACAATTGGTTGGGGGTTGTGGGCCCTGTACATTGGTTTGGGGCGAATTCTTACATAAATTACGAGCAAATTCTGAGCCAGCAGGCGATAATGAAATGGAACATTTTGATTTTATGTGCGAAATTAACATAGAAATTGTTTATAACGACTCGTGTTGCTTGAAAGTGATTTTGGACCGTTTTATCGGGGAGTCATGCTTGTATCAGCAATTTCTCTAAGAGGACTCATGTCAGCATTAACTTAAGTACCCACTTTCGAAGACTAAAGAAACTTTCGAGAGTTTCTTAACAGACTTTCCTTTATCTGCCCAGAGAACACTGGATATGCACACAAACTTTCCAGACTCAATTATGCCAATAAGTGGAATCTTACACCCAACTTTCTTAATCTAATTATTTAAATCTGCAAATTAAAAGGAAGAAACTGTTAACCCATACGCCAATTAGTTTCAACCACTGACCCATGATTCATTTTTGAAAGGAAATTGCTTTTCCTTTAGACATGCTTCACAGACAGAGATACACAGACACCAACTTGCTGCACCAACGAAAGCCGCAACACATTTCGCCATTGGAAGTCATTTCAAAGGATTGCACATGACCCCCTTGAGTGGTGTATATTATACTCGATATACCTACACACAAGTGTGACTGGCTTTAGAAAAGTTCTATAACGTATAGTACCATGTCGCCCTTTTTTCGTACAGTCTGGGGTTTTTGGAAATTTTTTGCTCCGCACCCTCAGACAGACGGGGCAAATTGGAGTGCAAAAAGCGAGGCGAAACGTTCATATGTGCCCGTCGTCGTCGTCCTGGGGGATGCTTTCATGCTTTATTATGGTAAACTATAATAGATAGTGTAGAACGAGCAACACTGAGGAAACCACGACAACGTGGTGAACCGGATGCACTCGCAAGCTGGGGGAAATAGTTTTGCGAAATACATGGTGTTCTCAAAATCCTTTTTTTCTAGTGTGAAAGTGCATAAAATTATTATGAATTTTTGTTGAGTATTTTCTTGGGGCTTTGGTAATTGATACTAATTTTCAAAATCAAAAATTATTAGATTTCGTTGAGATTTTTGCAATGCAAAGCTATGCATGCACAAGTGCTTACTAAAGAAGAAAATAACGCCAGGATTCGGCGTTGCCGTTGCCAATTCAGTGCTTATGGCTTTATTTTTAGTGCCAAAAATGTGGTGAATAGTGGCATGTGTTGAAGCACTCTTTGTAAGATTTTAAGCCGTACAGCTTCACTGTGCAAGCGATCTAAACTCAGCCATAATAATCGTTGATGTGAAGTTCTTATCCTTGCCAAGTCGAATTGAAGTTTTTCAACGCTCCCAAAAAAGAGTATTTATGGCATACAAAGAGCTAAACAGTTCAAATTTATAACTTAACTTCTAAGAGATAGGTTGGGGTCCAACAGCGGCGTTGACGAACTGAGATAGGTTCAACCCCAACTCCATATGAGCTTCTCAACTTAACTAGTATGTTTTGTATCGCACTTGTATGTTTTGAGCCCACGTTGCAGGTGTGACTTGTCTGTGACACCAGCGCAGCATCAAGTCACTCTTGCTCTTGATCAGATTTTTGTCATTTAGTTAGTCAGTGATGAAGTGATTCAAAGCCGGGTGGCCTGCGCCGGTTTAATTTAAGGGCCACTAGTCTGTCTTTATGCGGAAAGGTTTTAGTACTTCGAGATTAAGTTAGAGAGCTGAAATTTCGGGCACGGCTTGGTTGCACAGACAAGGTGTGAAACTTGGTTAAATCCGTCAACGGCCACGCGCCCACTACTTGATTCAATGTGAGAAAACCTCTATTTCGCATTTTCTTTCAAAGTGCCTTTTGTACAAAGTTCTTGATGTTTGACCGATTTTTATCAAATTCTTCGAAGTAGCCAAAGAGTCAAAAGCTTAATTTAGACAAGGCATCGGTACTAAGTTTTGGTACGGGGCACTGCGCTGTGGATCTACATGCTGAGCGGCTAGGCATAACGATTACTGCAGAAGCTGCACGGACTTTGAAGAAATTGAATCTGTTCGTCACCTGCTTTGCGAATGCCCAGCCCTAAACAACATCAGGCGTAGTACCCTCGGCAGTTACTTCTTCAACGAGCTCGAAGACATTAATAATGTAGATTTGTATACAAATTCGGATGGGTCCAAGAGGGAGGAACGCTGAGCTTCCCAAAGAAGGTTCCCAATGGACACAATGGACTCAACTGCTGGTCTAAGTGAGCTGTGACCATTGTCAAAAGGGCATCTATCAACCTAACATAACTAACTTTTGGTGCAGAGTAACATTGGCGAGAAACCCTTAATCTAGCAAAAATTGGATCGCCCACACCATTGACAATGGCAACTTTTAACGTGTTACATCTTTCAAGTCATTCTAAATCGATAAAAATTGTATGAATTTTATTAAAGATACTACCATTTGCTAAGTTTGTCACATTCGTTTTAAGCTCTACCCACTTTTAGGGGGCGTTTTTAGAGCTCATTACTAGATTGTGCTAAGGAAACCACAATCTTAAAAGACTAAGATCCCAATCGATATCAGAAACCACACCAAAATAACTGTACGCAGCATAAAAAAAACCTGCATCATCTGCAAAATCAGTTGGAACGCCTTTAAAATCCTCATCTGAAAAATGAGTTGCAATCTCTTCTGGGATTGCGGGTGCCCAATTAGGCGCCTCCGCAGGTGGCGGATAGGGGAGTGCTTACCAAATATGATGGGTACCGGTATGGAAGATATCCGAGGCGGACCAAAATCAGCAACAAACAAAAAACCCAGGAGCTTCTGTCCCAAAAAGAGCGGCTGCCTGGTGGGCGTCTGTTATCGAGGTTAGGGTCGGTCGAATATTAATCACCACTTTCTCTTCCAAAATACAAATGTAGAATGGACAGTAATTAGATGCATGCCAGATGCATTTATAAAATACTCTGCTTGTTATTTTATTGCTCTTCTCCGTAAAGGCATAACACTTGCGGGGCTAAGCTTTGGTGTTTCTGTGCAGAGTTTTCATGTTCCGTACTGGCCCTTCAGCATTTGCATATTGGATGGAGAATTACTTTGCTTTTCTGTCTTTTCTATCCTCAAATCCCCTCGCGTTGTGCTACGCATCTTAAGGGCAGTAACCCCTGACTCGCGAGTTTATAATAAAAAAAAGTTAATGTAGATCGGAAAAGGAATTGGAGCTAGGAAGGTCAAACCTTGCGGCACACCTAAGTTGAGAAACAATAAATTGCTCCATATATTCCCAGTCTTAATCATTTGAGATCTTTTATATTTGAGTTAAACCTAAGCGTAAAACTGTGAATTCCTGCCATAGCAATTTTTTCTAGTAGAATATAATGATTAACCGAATCAAAAGCTTTGGTGATATCGAGAAATAGGCCAGCCGTATAATTCTTGCCATCCAGATTAGCCGTGAGTAGTTGGCCGCGAAATAGAGGAAGCGCTTCATCTTTAGATTTGCCTTTTTGGAAGCTGAATTTAGCTTTATAAAAAAAATTGATATTTTTCTAGATAAAATACAAGCCTATTTTTGACAAGCTTCTAAAAAACTTTGCTAACAGCTGGAAGTAGGGATATTGGCCTGCAGTTACATATTTGCAAAGCAGAACTCTTTTTGTAAAGAGGTATTAAATAAGCGCACTTCAGCTCTTCCCGAAAAACTCACTCTGCTTTCCGGCCACGCTCACTTTTGACGGCGTGAAATATACAAACAATTGACATACAGTTTATAAAATCAACCAAAAAACTTTTATATTTGGTGATAAATGGTCAATAGTGTCAGGTAAGTTGGTTACAAGCAAACGCTTACACTTACTCACTGTTTGATTATAAGTTTGATTGTGAAATATACAGCTACGCTCTCTTAAGGAAAGTCATAGGAGAGTTGTTGCTTAAAAGTTGGACAAAAAAGAATCAGATAACTAAGCACGCTCAAAATCACTGAAGTTTGCGTCGAATCACCACCTAGCGTTGTTTTGTAACCAGCAGGTTATCAAGGAATGCACAATTTACACCCTGCTGAATTCGGCAGAAAATATTTGTTTGCCATCAAGTTTAGTTGAGACCTATGTTGGGGTCGCAAATAAACGTATTGCAACATTACCTGCTCTCAAATCTACCAGCCGCCCTGGATAAGTAGGTATATCTACTCTTTCCTCATTACTGTAACAAATTCCTGGGAAAATTGAGAGCAGCCAGGGCAGCCATGGCAAATGGTACGGCAGGTTCTGGACCGACGAGAGTTCCCTCTTCACAGCTGGCTTTGCATTGAGGACGGGTGCTCTGACCGCAAGCTAGAAAATGACAAAACCAAAGAGTCGAAGACGGTCTGGAGAGTTCGATAAGAGGGCGTGATGAAAACTTTCCGAATAAGTTGATAGTATACAGAAATATGCTAAGATGTAATGCAAGAATTTTTAGATTTCAAGATGTAATGCTAAGCTGAAAATGAAATGCGACCACGCCTTCAAGGGGGCGTTTATCGATTTTTTTGCAATGCCAATCTCAATACACTTTAGCAAGAATACTGCATACCAAATTTAAGCACCCTACGACAATTTTAATTTTTCATGCCAATTAGTAAAGTGGGAGGGTCTGAAATCCTATCTAAATCCACCCACTGGATTTAGATAGGCAGACGAACGGACGGACATGTGTCATTCGGCTTACAATTCGGTCTTGCTCATATGCCTTTAAGGTCTTCGGGTCTATAGTGATTAAATCTATGTTAAAAACTATGAATCAAAGTTATTATACCTCCTATCCTATGGTATGGGGTATAAAAAATCATAAATGGATGGACTCAAAAGATATTTTTGCTCCACTTTGAGAAATTTTTCAAGACAAATGATTCTCTCGTAGGGCTTGACAGACCCTCGCGAAGGCGAAGACCGTGAAAAAGAACGAATCTGTTTCTTCAGGTGACGATGGTAGGATTCGACGAACTCAGATCTTCGGCGTAGTAAGCAAACACACTTGCCACGGCACCCCGCTTAGAGTTTGTAGTGCGCTTAGAGTTTCAGTTTTTGGATTTTCGCTTTACCTCGCCTTCAAACAGAAACTTATTCTCCGAAATTTTTTCATTTGCATTCTTCCTAGTATATTTGGCTTATTCCACATAACTACCCGAAGCATCTTTTGTAATATTCTTCCCACGTCGGGCGCCAATTCTGCAAATTTTTCTCTGCGCAATCGTCTTGGCTACTTTAGTGTGACTATTGCCTTAGCCACAGAATGCTATCGTTAAGGCGCCTGTGTATGCGATTATGCATCCCGCTCTTTGCACCCTTTTATATGGTTTTTATATTGAACCATTTTTTTAAGTGCTATAGCTAGAGTACTAGTGCTCATTATCTTCATGTGAATATTGGATGCAATTCATCCATGTTCACCAATCTCAAGTAACACAGAAGCTCTTGTCTTGGTCAGAGCTACCACAGTTTGCTTTTAACCAAAACCACCCAATGGGCTGCAAAATCCAGTGCAAATTACATTATAAATCTCTCTCTTTAAACGTCCTTTGTGCCGTCATTAAAAGTATCCCAAGAAAAAACAAATGTATTAGTAGGATTTATATTCCAAACCTCTCACAACTTTTACATGACAAGAAATATGTATACTTTCTTACACAAAGAGGCAACAATAAGTACTATAGAGAGTCATATAGACCTAGACGAGCAAAACATTTCTGAAAAGCATCCAAGTTTTGCCCATTAAGCAAAACTGCACCCACAAGAGTCCTTTTTGCCTGAAAAGGCCAAATGTCACGTATAATCTTCTCTTTCAATCTTTTAATAAAAAAACTATCGATGAAGGACCTTTTTAGCACTTTACCTCTGTCAAAGATATCAAAGTTGGCATTGTTCGTTATATTTTTTCTGCCACTGTATGCTGCAGACAAAATGGAGCATCGTTTAAAAAAGCATGAAAAAAAAATACATGGATTCATTGTGACCCATTGAGTTGCGCCCACTCCGATTGAACTGCTGCAATTGAAAATTTTACGTTCAACGATGCCAACGATGCCACTGAGGCGTGCTTCAATTGCAGATTTGTTAAACTTCATCCTCCTGATGTCAGAGCACACTGAGCACGTGTTTGCCTGGACAAAAGACCGTCCATATTGAGGTACACTGCACACTGAGACACGTACGGGAGTGTAATTTGGTTGGAGAATTTTTTTTTTTCAATCAGCCCGGAAGTTATGATTAGGAGAAAAGTTTGAGCGGAGATGATGTTGTCAAATGGTTCAGCTTCCGTTTTTGACGCGGATAAGTTGTGAGGACGATTTGCTTCTTGTCCTGTTTGACATGCACCATGTTTTTGCGAACTGCAAAGTTTGTCCTTTCTATTTTCACGACTGTGCATTTTATGCATTCAAAATTGAGTGCTGAAGAACATTTTTTATAGCCCAGCTCTAGCTTACCTTTTTATAACCTTTTTTCTTTTGCGACGATAAAAAACTCGGCAAAATTAAGTTAAGAATCAGCCATACTCGAACGGATCCCGCTTAAAATTTCTCATTTCAATAGCACTCGAATATCATGAAATTCTGTCAGCAAACAACAACAAATTATTTCACTGATTTTAGAGCAAAAAAAAAAGAATTCAAAATAAGAATCTCCCTGGACGCAACGTAAAAAAAGAGCACCGAATCAATAGCTCAAAAACTGTCGATGCAGAAAATTCAATTCCATCATTCGCAACCTCCCTTTAGACCGCACGCTCGACTGCCTTAAATCATTTCAAATTCCAATTTGCATAAAAATCTTAAAATCCCTTTTCGGCCCTTGATAAATGCAAATGGATTCGGTATCAAGGACTCGCATCTATTCAGTCCATTAACGTCATCCAGCTCCGTCAGACACAAATGATTCCCCCATTCTAATATCCACGAGACTATACAAATATCAATCACATTGAATCAATTTTTTTTCCCCCCAATTATCCTGGTACATGCATACAGCGAGTTCAACACCTAGCATCCTTTTATTATATGGTCTGGTGGAAATCGTAGAGAAATCCTTTTAAGTAGAAATGTCGGGTGGCGAGTGGTGTGCGGTCGGAGGGGAGGGCATAATATTCCCAGTAGGCGCAGCTAATGTCAGCACTAGTCGAGTGCCATAAAGGCACCTTCATTTCCACTGGGAGAGCATAATATTAACCTCTAGTGGCAGCCACTCTAAGGTTCCTCTTCCAGTGGTGAAAGTCCCTTAATAGCACTTTTAAGTCGGCCCATTGAGGCAATCTTCAGCACTTTGGGTGGCGCTCTGTGGCGTCGGTCGTCGGTTATGGTACAAAAGAGGTGCGGGTAGATTCTTTTTGTCTTTTTGTGCATAATGGATTTGATAGTCATCACCACCGCACCGTCGTCGTCGTCATTGTTACCTTTGTTGTCATTGTCATCGAATTTGATGGGTGTGTGTGAGCGCCGAGGTAAATGACAGACTTTTCTCAGAGCAAATGTTTGCGGAAGCTTTCAAGACTAGAAGAGGGCTGGAGCGGATATGGAATCTTAAAGAAAAAGTGGAATGCAGTGTTAGTAAACAAAATACCTTAGCTACTTAAAAGATTTTTCGAATTAGGCTCATTTAAGTTCTAATTGAGAATAAATTAATAGAACGGATAAAATGCGGATAATAGTGGATTGATAGTTAAAGAAATTTATCGACGGCCTCCGATCTAGGCGACAATATTAATTTGTATGTTCCCTGACACGATTTTTTCTATGCAGGCTTCCATATACCAGACGGCACTGAAAAAAACAAAAAACTTTGGTACGTAAGAGGGGGAAGGCTAGACTAAAAAGGTTCGAAACCTGTATAATTTGCAATCTAGACAATGTATTCTTTATTTTAAGTCATCTTTGAGGTGATTATACCTTTGCTAAGAAAGGTTTCATTCTGAGTCAAGATGGCTTGGAAGCTCCGTTTAGAAGAAAAAATTTAACGCAAATATTTAGAGATACTCAGTTCGCAACAAGGTATTGGACTTTTACGGGAAAATGTAAAAAAACTTGTTTTACACCGAGTTTTTTTTAGTTTTGTCCAGTTTAAATCCGACATGTTAACATAATTATTTTATTATAATTTTGTGTTAAAGAAATGTGTTTGTTTTTTATATTTAATTTTTAAGAACTACAAAATCTTTCATGAAGGAAAAATAACTCAAATATATTTTATTTTAAGCGGTTTTAAATCATAAACTTTGCATTAGGCACAAAGTTGCTTAAGTTTAGTCCAACACTGAGAACCTGCAGTGATTGACCATTTTTAGAATTTTTTTAGTTGCAAATCAATAAAACGACTATTTTGATTTTTTTTTTTCAGTTCACGTTAGATTTTTTTTTTCCAATAGCAAAACCATTTGGGCTAGTATTGGATGTGTTTCTTAAATTCTATGTGCACCAGTTTTTTGCGTAAACGGTAAAAGAAGCTTCTTTTTTTTTCGTTTTTATACCCCATCTCATAGAATAGGAGGTATATTAAGTTCGATTCATAGTTTGTAACATAGAGAAATAATCACCGACCTCCAAGACCTTAAAGGGCGTTTGATCGAGACCGAGTTGTAAGTAGATTGAGCCATGTCCGCCCATCCGTCAGTCCGTTCTTCCCTCTATCGGTAGTATTTAGGCCTTGAATTTTGAGCTAGGAAGCAGCTCCCGAAGCAGTTGAAGTGCAAAGTTTTTTGAAATCCGCCCAGGCCTACTTTACTTATTAGCATGAAAAATCAAAGTTGTCGTAGGAAGCTGAAACTTCTGAAAAAATATGACCAAAAAAAACGCCCTTTTTTTAAGGAAGATGCCACGCCCCTTTTTTAAGGAAGAAGATTCTTAATTGACAAATTCTAAATACAATTAAAGTTTAAAAAAAAACTGAAATTCAACAACCAAGATTTATGACGACTTTCTAAAAGAACTAAAAAAACAAATTTAAATTGCTTAGAAATCACCTTTTGAACCTGTGGTACAGTTTGAAAATTTTGCCCGAGGTTCAAAACGTCCTGCCAAGAGTATAAAGCTCGAACTGAAGCCTGTAAGGACCATCAACGGAATATCGTTGTAGAATCGCAGTCGGTGCTGAGGATTTGGAAAGACCACTTCTGCAGACTGTATAACGGCGAGGACGAACCAAATACCGCTGTCAGGCAGAACGAACCATTCAACCCGGGCGAAAACGTTACCGACAAAGCATACGAACGATACCGCCCACCCGACCTAGAGGAGGTGAAAGTAGCTGTGTCTAAGCTCAAGTCCAACAAAGCAGCCGGAGCAGACGGCCTAGCTGCCGAACTTTTTAAATCCGCTGGCGATGAGCTGGTTAGGAGCATGCACCAGCTCATCTGCAGATATGGTCGGAAGAAAGCATGCCCGACGAATGGAACCTCAGCATTGTTTGCCCGATCCTGAAGAAAGGAGACCCTCTGATCGCATACAAGATCTTTTCTGCTGTACTGTGTGAACGCCTGAAGCCGTTTGTCAACAATCTGATAGGCACATATCAGTGTGGCTTTAGGCCAGGAGAGCCCACCATCGATTAAATATTCACACTGGGGCAGATCTTGGAGAATACCCAGGAATTCCAAATCGATACTTACCACCTTTTCATCGATTTCTAGGCCGCGTATGACAGGATCTATAGAGACGAGCTATAAAGCGCAATGTCTAGTTTTGGCATCCCTGCCAAACTCGTCAGTCTGTGCAATATTCAAAATTCACGCTGTTCCGTCAACGTCGGCAAAGACCTCACCGACCCCTTTCATGCCAAAAAAGGATTTAGATAAGGCGACGCGCTGTCATGCGACTTCTTTAACATCATACTTGAGAGAATTGTGCAGAACTCCCGCGCCAACACCAGAGGTACAATTTTCCAAAAATCCATTCAACTATTCGCATACGCAGACGACATTGACATAATCGAGAGAAAAAAACATGATGTCAGTGAGGCCTTTGTGAGTATTGGGACGCAAGCGGCGAATATTTGTCAAGTAGTCAACGAGGGCAAAACCAGGTGTATGCTGTAATCAAGAAGTCCCTAACTATCTCAAGAATAACTTTGAGATAGTAAGGGACTTTTTCTACCTGCCAATTAATGGAAATACTGTGAGGAAGTTTGACGTTGGTTCTGCTATCAATTCAGACAATGACACAAGCGCTGAAATCAAACGAAGGATAACTCTTGCCAATTGCTGTTTATTTGGGCTAGGAAGACAATTGAGTAGCAAAGCCCTCTCTCGAGCAACTAAGGTGTCCATTTATAAGACCCTCATCATCCCAGTCCTGCCTTACGGTGCAGAAGCATGGACCCTGTATAAGGCGGATGAAAACACTTTAGGCTGTTTTAAGAGGAAAATTCTTCGGACGATTTACGGTCCCGTCTGCATAGACTTTGAGTGGAGGAGGAGATTTAACATCGAACTGTACGGGCTGTACAGCGACACCGACCTTGCCAAAATAGTCAAAACACAACGTCTACGATGGCTGGGTTATCAAGAGCGGATGGACACCAACGCCCCGGCCCGAAAAATCTTCGAATCCACACCGCACGGACGGCGCGGTAGAGGAGCACCGAGACTCAGGTGGCGCACGCAAGTGGGAGGGGACCTCAGCCAACTTCGCGTGTGAAACTGGAGACGGCTAGCTAGAGACAGAGCTGGCTGGCGAAGCTTGTTGGCGGGGGCCCAGGCTCACTCCGGACTGTAGCGCCACGTTAAGTAAGTAAGCAGCTATTTCTGGTCATGGGGAATGGGGCTTATGATTATAATTAATGAGAGTGTCATTATGGTCTGATTTTGACTTCTGCTTTGTTAAGAAACGTTTAAAAAAATGACAAACGCGTCCTTTGTTTTCAAAATTTTAGCACATTTTGGCTTGCTACTTAAGTGGTTTGTGCTTTAGTTGATTAAAAGTTGAAAATTTAGTTGATTAGATACAAACATATCAGAAGCCATAGGCATTTTATGTTACAACAGTTTTAGTAAAGCGAAATTTTTTTATTAAAGCAAAAATTAAAAAATGAAATGAAACAATTTAAAATTTCAGTCCTGCTATATTTTTATTTCAAACCCCGAAATATTGCCTATGTCTGATTTTTTTTTTCAAAAGTTAAAATTCAAACGTTACTGTGACAGTGTGGTGGGACAAGAGTTGATTTAGGCGGTTCGGGTCAAAATTCTGCCGGTGTCGAAATTATTTTTTCAAAACTCTGCTTTCGAATTCTGCTTTCAAAATTTTGATTTTCAGAATTGTGCTTTTCAAGACTATTCTTTTAGAAAGGAAGAATTTTATTGCTTTTGTCAGAATTTTGAAAACCAGAAGTTTGAAAGCAGATTTTTTTTTCGAAAAAAAACTGAATTTTGAAAAGCAGAATCTTGAAAGCACAATTATAACCCGCCCTTTTTTGAAAGATTTTTTCTGTATTTTTTAGATTTCAAATTTTATTTAAATCTTTGCTAAAGCTGCTTTTAGTTTTGCTTAAATATCGCCTTTTAGAAGAGAGTGATAAAAAAGTTATTATAACCTTGTTGCAAACGGGGACACATTCTTATATCTCAAAAACTTTTCAGTATTTTATTATGAAAATTAAATATTTTTGCTGAACGTATGCCACAATTTTCTTTTTTGGACTGACTGCTAACATGAGTTTGATGCATTTGTGCCAACCGAAACACTAGGCTTTCGTCACAAGATCTTTTCTCTTTCAACACCTAACCTCAAAACCCCAAAATTCGTCTATATTGCGTTATGATTGTGTGTCACTGACGGCAATTCAAAATAAACATTATCCTCAAAACTATTCAACTATCGCACCGTTCCAGCATACCCTAATGTCCCTAATGAATATTACCAAAATTTCTACAAAGAACTAGAAGTAGCGACGATCGCATCTTTTATCGCCGAACCCCTTTGCCCACAAATCCCTAATTTATTACAATAAGAACTGTTTAATGTTTGTCATTTACACACCTTCATTTGTCGCAAGGAATTCCATCCTCTTCAGTCCCCTGTTAGCAGGCGTCTAGTACCT
Organism: Neoascia interrupta; assembly: GCA_947623515.1. Lineage (NCBI taxonomy): Eukaryota > Metazoa > Arthropoda > Insecta > Diptera > Syrphidae > Neoascia > Neoascia interrupta. The sequence goes on from OX392462.1 coordinate 199,850,967, forward strand.
ACCTTGTCTACTCACAGTTATTACTGTGCTGTGACATTTTCAAACATGAAATCAGGACATAAAATTAAGTCAACGAAGCGCCGTCCACAACAAGTGTTTTCGACTGCATAATTAGCACTTGACATGCAAATGCCTGGTTCTCAAACTCCTTATAGTCTCGGTCTTTTTGTTCAGGATTTTTAAGGGCTGTTTGTGAGGCCTTGAGTCATGGGACCACAAGCGCCCGAATGGTTAATGCACATAGGAAGCACAGTTAAAATTTTGTCTATGTTTTAGTTCTCACCCGGAATAAATTTAAAACAATTGAAGAGGCAAATAAGCGCTGTCCAATGAAAAGGTATTGAAAATGAATTTGTGGTCCTGGTATACTATACACTAGGTTAGCCATGACCAGGGATTTACGGACTTAGTGGTTTTTCTAATTATGCTAAACCATGAAGCTAATGTGAACTGATTACATTCAGTAATCTGCTTTTAATTGCGTTGTTAGGATGAGTAAATACATAATTTGGGAGTCATTTTGTGGGTGGGTTTTTTTTTTGTCTCTCTTCCTTTCCTTTTATTTAAAATTATCGCAGTCCTTCAGAGAATCTATGCCTTTTCCGTTTGTGGATGATTTCATTAACCAATCAAAGCCCCTATCTTTCATCTTTTGAATAGAGCCCGCAATCGGCGGTATTCATCGTACCTACAATCCCCGAGAAGTCATGTATTGAATGCTCATTCATAGGGTGTCAGGCTGGAAACGCTTCATGCACTTAGCAGGACGTGAGTGGCGCACCAACATCGCCGGTATGCAGTCAATGAGCGCAGTTCCATTTACATTTGTTCGCCGAGGATAATAACCACTCTAAGCGCCTGGCGTACACCGCACCGTCAATACGAATGCTAGCATCGGGCGCCTCACAAGCAGGAAGCTTGATATCCTTTCATTCGGAGACAACTGAAGGGGATTCATTAGGCTTGGAAAGTGCCATTTAATACTTGCAATTGCAAGGACTTGTGTGCATATGCGATGCTCGTCAAAAGTAGATAAATGCGTATGGGTGGTGTTCTCTTATCCTACTATCCAATCTGCTCCTGTCACAGTTCGACAAAATGAACGAGTCGAATGGTGAATAAGTTATACATTCCGAAGCAGTCCCAGTCCTTGGTGATGACAGGTCTCTTCATCTTCTATGTATAAAGGCATAGGATAACAATGCTTGTCAGCGATTATCACGTATGCAAACGTAGGCATGAATGCTTACGTTAAATTGCCAAGGATTCTGAATGTGTATCCTCATGCTGATGCAGGTTTACCACTTTAAATTAACATAAAATAGATAATTCCGCTGTCAACATTTGTTAAGCGATTGAAATGTCCTTAACAGGCTAAATAAATAGCTCAAATATTTTTCTTTTCTAATAAGTAAAAGCGGTTCTTGAGGTGTCGTTAATGCTATTTCAGGCCGAAGCCTATATTTCTTTTAGAAAGTCTGAAAATAGCAGTGAATCTAATTACTTTGTGCGTTTGTTGGAGGAATGGAAGTTGGAGGCCTTCCTTATTCCCTCCTTATTTTCACTTTACCTTATCACGGTTATTTACAGGAAACACATGTTCCATTGGCATGAATCTAGGGTGCGGAAGCAACTCTGCGCACAAATTCAAGTTCAAGTGCGAAACTCTTTACACGCGATTTAAGGTACGAGTTCGTTTATACACGATGTAGGTTAGGTATTGTGCTTTTACCTAATATTGGGGTGAGGTTTTAATGGAAACCTAGTTATGTGTGAAAAATTACTTTAATGCATGAACCCTTAATTACGTAAGTAAAGCGTGGTCGCCGTAAGTAAATTGAAGCATAATGGTTTCCAACTTCCAATTGAATTAAAAGTCTCATGTGTGTTGAAGACAAAAGATTGCTGATTTTTTTTTTTTAAATCTGTTTTGTTTAAATTTCACAGGCCTTAAGGGAAATTAGCGTTTACCAAAGACTCTGGAAAGCACATAAGGAGGTTGTTCACAGCATAATCGAAGTGTAAATCAAAGAAAAGTTTTGAAGGACAAATACTGTCTATCCCGTCGCTTTCTTAAGGTAGGCAGATAAAAACCGTTTTAACATGATAAGTTTCAAGCGGTGCCATGAAATTACGACGAGTGAAATAACGCCGAGTTCCTGAATTCGGCCATATTTAAATTTTTCAAAGCGAAATAACGCCAAATTTGAGAATGTTATTTCGCTTTGAATTAACAAATATTTTCAGGCAAGATCCCCGCTTTATTTTCAGCTTTGCATATATTTTTTCAGTACTCTTTTAAAGACGTATTAGAAGGCAAGAATATAGGCCTGCCAAACATACTGAAACGTAACGAAAAAGCAATTTTTTTTTAAATATTGAAAAGTTTTTAAGAAATATAGAGTTGAAAATGGACGACGTTTTGCAAAGTGTTTGAAGACATAACTCATAACTTTTGAACCGCTAAGTGCACAAAGTCAATATTGAACACACGTATAAAGCATAAAGAAAGCAATAAAAGTTAATCAAGCGCTAAGTCATATTTTTCTGAAAAAAACTGTCGTTTTTACGCATTTTCGAAAAATAAATCATCGAAAAAATCACACGTTCAGAATTTTAGGTTAAACTGCAGCGAATTTCAAAATTTCAAAAACTTCTTACATCTAACTAAAAAAGATATAAGCATTTTCAAAACCAATTTTTTAAAATCTTCTAGTATTTTAACGGTAACAGCAATCATGTTCAGATTTTATTTAAACTACACGCACAAAAAAAGCAAGCCGCGTTAAAAAATTTTTAAATTGTCGTTCCTAACCTAAGTTTTTCTAAGTATATTTAAAAAAACGATAAAAAAGCAGCTTGTTTTACCGGTGCCCATAAAATTCCAACAACAGAAAATCCAATGCTAACGCAAGTGGTTGTGATATTGGAAAAATGTCTAACTGGAAAAAATTTTAAAGTAGTTGTTTAATGGATTTGAAATTAAAAAAATTCTAAAAAGGTCATAAGAACATATTCGTCCCCCTCTATCTTCCTATAATTTTCAAATAAATATCGGGCATGAATATTTGAATTTTATACAAAAATCAAATCAAATTTGCTGTGGCAAACAACGAATATGCAGAAACTTTTAAGATTTGACTCAAAAACGTCAAAGCATTTTCCTAAAGGTTTTTAGTATCTTAATTTTGTGATGATTTTGTTTGAATTTCTTAGCGCATGCTTTGGCTGTGACTGTGGTATTTTTTTTTTTCATTCCATTTTTGCGGAAGCGGTGAAATTAGTTGTTTTTCAACTTTTTTTAAAAAATAGGCTTAGAGTTATGTTGAAAAAGAGATTTTTTAATTTTTCTTAACGCATCTAACTTTATTCCGGTACAGTGTGTATATTTTTACCAGGGGTGGCCGATTCCACAATCGGCTAATGTGATCTATGATAATTGATGTCACAAATCACAAAAATTCGGCTGCGTAAGCTGTAATCATCACAATTTTCTTGTGGCAGCTCTCAACCACCTTGCTCAATCACCTTCAAAATCAGCTGGTCTTCAGTTTTCAAAATTTCTGGTTAGCTTCTGGGTTTATTGCCTACACTAAGGCTGACTTTCTGCATACATGAATACATATAAAATGTTCTAAGATCATTTTATCATATGCATGATCAGTTTATCATGTGTATCATTTTGGAGCACATGATTTCTCCAAAAAACAAACGGTAGATAAGCGTGACACAGATTTTTTTTGCATTTTTGGCAATTTTTTTTTTTTGAAAAAACGTCAAAACGGCAGCTCTATAACTCTTACAGAAAAATTTGACCTTAGCACTTACGTTTTGTGTTGATTAGAAACCCCCAGGAGATTCGTTTGCCAAAGTTCATCAACGATGCTCTGGGACAGCTTCTTGTTGATGACGACAAAATTCTTCACAGGTGGCGGCAGTATTGTGAGGGACTTTTGAACGAACAGTTTCCCAGGCACCAGAAGAGACTACTCCTAACCGAGAAGAAGTTCCAAACATCACAGTCGATGAGGTTGGGAAGGCGGCTAAGTACTCCAAGAAGCGAAAAGCGGTTGGGCCAGATCAGATACCCTCAGAGTTCTGGAAAAAATTAGGAGACAGCGGGTCCAGATGGCTCACGAGCTTCATCTCCAAACTAATAAGAGAGGATCCAATGCCTTAACAGTGGAGGGGAAGTTATCTCCTTCCTTTGTTTAAGGGAAAAGGTTATACACGAAGCCGTGACAATTATCGTTCTATCAAGCGGATGTCTCACACAATGAAGATAAGTCTCATTGTGTGAGATGGTTAAGGCTATCTGAGGACCAGTCAAGACCAATCAACCACTGATGCAATCCAAAGCATAAGGATCATAATGGAAAAACATCAGGATGTCCTTAAAGATATGCATATGGTGCTGGCTGATTTTAAAAAAGCTTTCGATAGACTGCCACGAGATCCGATATGGGTGGCGCTAAGAAAACGAGGAGTTCCAGAAGCCTACGTGCGAATGATCTTGAACATGTATGATAGAGCAAAGACAAGAGTAAGACTTCCTTCCGAAGTCACTGATGAGTTTTCAATTAAAGCCGGTGTACACCAGGAAAGCGTCCTTAGTCCTTTGTTTTTCATTGTAGTCCGTGATAATCTGCTTGAAGGAAAACTGACGGACCCGAAAGGACATCAGTTATTCTTGGCCGACGACGGCTGAAGATCATTTATCCCTGCAGCGAGCACTTGATATATGGGTAGATGTTTTAGAGGGGAATGGGTATCGTATTAGCCAAAAGAAGACAGAGTACCTGTGCTGCCCATTCTCTTCTATCCACCCAAACCAATTCCAGACATTAAATTGAATGAAAAGGTGCTTTCCAAGTGTGAAAAGTACCTGGGATCTATGATCAATAGCAAAGCAAACAGTGATGACGACATCAATCATCGCGTAAGCGTGGGGTGGATGAAGTGGCGAGAAAACTCCGCCATTGTGACCGAAAAATCTACACCGCAGTTGTGCGTCCGGCGCTTACATATGGCTCACAATGTTGGACAGCGTATAAGAAATATGAGAGCAAATTAACGGCAGCTGAGATGAAGATGCTTCGCAGGACAGCAGGAGTAACAAAGCGAGATAGAATAAGAAGTACGAAGATCCGAGGAAGCCTCCATGTAAAAGAGCCTATCTCCGGAAAAGTGGAGCACGACCGGCTCAGTTGGTATAGCCACGTTCAAAGGAGAGATCCTACGAACCCCGTCAAAAAGGCAATGTCAATCACAATTCCAGCGCAATCACGAAGGATAGGAAGGCCTAAACATTCATGGATCACACAAATGCAACGACAACGGCCTCAGTGACGAAGAGATCCAAAACCGGGTGGCTTGTCGGTATATTCTGAGGTCAAATCGGCGTACCCCACAAGCGTGCCTTTAGGAATGCTGTAGAGTGTGAGGGGTATAATCCATCACCCCCGCGCCTAAATGAAATAGGCAAATTGTGGCGAATTATAGTGAATTGTGTCAGAGATGTGCTCTAAAAGCGTTAGCTAACTTACTAAATTGATGGGGTCACTAATTGTACATCAACCGAAATTGTGGCAAGCGCGCTTTTTTGTTTTTGAAAATTCTATTGATTTTTGAATAAATAGAATTTTACACAAGCTGCATAATAAAAGTAATCTCAACCTTTATAGCCAACGGACCGCTCTGCTTATGTTTTCATACTTGACAGTCTTTTTTGTTTTTAAATATTCTATTGATTTTTGAATAAGTTTACGTACACAGATGGTCTCTTATAACTCTTTCCCAAATGTCGTTTTTTTTTAACTTATCTGATTGGGAGTTCATGTCGGAATTAATAAATTTCTTCAATTCCTCTCTCATTAAAACACAACCATTTGATGTTTATGACATCTGCACCTTAACCATTAATGGAAACTATTCGTTCCAGAAACTTTTCCGCACTTGCGCCTCTAAATTTGTTGCAAAAAAAATGCTAACACTCTTTCAGCACTCCAAGGCATGATAAAACTTCTCTCGCTTTTTTATCCGGAAGTCTTTAGCATTCCACATGGCAAAGCTTACGAACTTCAGTTTGTTTTGAAAGGAAGAAAACCTAAAAAAAAAAAAAAAAAACTCGAGACTCGTCTCCAGAATGCTTTTCTGCGTGGGAGATATGCTTGTTTACGCGCTGTGTACATGCTCCTTGCATATATAAAGCCATACCGAAAGTTGCATGCTTTTCCACTTGGAATATTAACAAAGTTGTTGTACTCCACCCGGCGACCGAGAGCGGGTATACAACAATTAAAAACTTCCAGTACCGGCTTTAATTTTATAAATTAGTTGGGTAAATGTGAGAAAGTTATACACAAATTGCAGTTTAGGGGATATGGCTATGGCTGAAGGAAAATAGTTTCCCTCTTGTCTTTGTACCACAGGATAATTCTCTGGTCTCGGTAGTCAAAAGTCTGCAACAAAGAAAAGAAGAGAACAAGTTACAAGAGACAGAGAAAGAGCTTGTAAAGTTGGCTGCATTCTTAAGTGCACTAAGTGGTCAAGGAGGTAATGAGTCAACTTAACAATACAAGGCGGCAGACTCAAAGGATTGATGATCCTGAAAGTTTTCTCATCAGTTGATTTGTCAAGAGTGCTTATGGAAAATTGATTGCTCAAAAGTTTTGTATTTTATGGAAGTGATTCTGAATAACTCAATGGTCTTGCTAATGATTTTTTAATGGTTATTTGAGATTATTCATAATGTTTAAGGCCAAGTTTAGAGATTAATGTGGCATTAAACAACAAATTTTTAGCATTCCACAAAAATTTTATTGTAACCTAGTTAAGAGGAATACGAGTCGAATATTAAGTGTTATATTGGCATTTGATGTAACAAAAAAAAAATTATAATTAAAGAACAAAAAGTCTTAGAATGAGGTCGAACTATAATCCTTAAGCGGTGTCCGCAGAGCTGAATTTTGTGGGGCTTACATTCCTAGAAGCTAACAGTCTTTCCTATTTAGTACCCGAAGCAAGACAATAGTGTAGGCATCTTTGCAATTCGTATCGACACGATACTAAGTAAACTGATTACTGAGGAAGCTGATCCTGCCTATCCTTGCCGCTTGCAAATTTATCACAGGACATGTTCTTAATCTACCTGCACCAATCAGTTCGGCGGATTCTTTGAGTTAATACGATTTTGATTACACACTGTCAAAGACGAAAAAAATCGACATTAATTAAACCACACCCTTATGCTAAGCAAATTTCAATTCACACACATCTCTACAGCTCACAATTTTTGTGTGAGAATTTCTTACACAATCTCCACGACACTGTCCTGATCAGATAAAAGCCATTTTCCGTAGACCGATCCCGGCCTTAAAAGTTCTATGTCCATTTCCATGTTTGACTTTATTTCGCTTGTTTTTATTACGCTTCGTTTTCGGCATATCTAGGACAATCAGTTGTGTACGTATATGTTGGTTTGCTTTATGTGTGTACGAAATAGTGTTGTAACTTTATTTCCGTTTTTATTTGGAACGAATCGTTCCGGTCACACAAGTCCTTTTGTGGTACGTGCATCTATTTTCGACCCCCGCAAACGACTGACTATATTGCAAAGCATTGTAGCTTCCCTAATTTATGTTGACATTGGAAGTAGAATGGTTAGCATAATCCCTGGTTCGTTAGCCTTATCTGGGAATCAAATTTCCGTTTGCGGGGCTCTGTAAGTGCGTTTTTACCAACTTCCGCACGAGCTATTTCGGCCGAAGTGCTTTAATTCCCCCCCTCCTCATTTTCTATTCAAGGTTGAGTTGAATGGTGTTTCTTTGTTTTGAGGTTTTGTTGTGGTTTTCTAGTTCTCAAATTGAAGGGGTTGATTATTGTTTACGGTGTTAAGTGAATTGTTTTAGGGGAGGTCACTACATTTTAAGGACGATAGATTTAGAGTAGCGTGCGTGAGAGGTGCATTGTTGTGCAAGAAAGTGTTGGAATAAACTTATTTTAATGTACAAGGTCACGTGAGCTTTTGTTAAAAATCTAGTACGAATTGGGAACCCCTTTAAGAGTGAAAACGTAAGATGCGAGGAAATCCATTGCCTCACCATTTGTCAGATTGGAAAGAAAAACCATACAAACAAAATAGTTCCCTCTATACAGTTCTGGTTTGCAGTCTATTTCTATCATTTTTTAGTTAAGAAGTGTCCTAGATGCCATAATTGTTTTCTTTTGTAGAGTTTTAAAGTATTGTTAAGATTGAAAATGCATCTTTACAATAAAAAAAAAATACAAAAAAGAAAATGCTTCCATCACAAAAAAAGCGGATGACACATTTCCCAACTGCGGAATGTACATTATTGCATCGATACACAAACAGTTTTTCAATCGACAAATAGATGCGAAATGTTTGCGGTATGCTTACGAGGCGCAAAGTCTTTCCTTCTGCGACACCATTTCAATTGAAATGCAGTCCTTTGGAAAACTGATTGCAGATGTTTTTTTTTTAGGTAGATGCAATGAGTTTCAATTGTTTGCTCTTCTAAAGCATGTCTAAAGCATTAATGTATGCATGTCTTGAAAAGAGGCAACATGCATTGTTTAATGAAGTAGAAGACGTAAACCATATGCATGTAAGATGAGATGGGGCTTGATAAGTCAGGTTTTACATTAGGAAAAGGGCTTTATTGCAATTTGTCATAATGATAATTTACCCTTTAACCACTAAAATCGTAATAAAAATTTTGTCAGCATGGGAATTTTTGTTTTTGTATGACTTAAGGTTCCTAAACGCAAATTTCAATTTGAAAAATTGAAACAATTGACTTGTCTAAATCACTTGTCTAATAGAGGAAGTACACAAATACAGACGTTTTTATTTTCTTAGGCGTAGGACACTCTGGGGCAGAAAAATTTTGCATACTCAACACACAACCAACGATTTCGATGACAACTGCCATTACATTTCCACTTTTTGCCATGCAAATCTTCATAGGTTTCCCCAACAACACGTTCGGCTCAGATTGTTCATTATTCCCTTTTCCACAGGAATGGAGTATATTAAGTTTGATACAGGCGAAAAAATGTAACATAGAGGAATAATAACGAAAGAGCCCCAAGACCTTAAGGGCTGATCAAGACCGAATTCAGAGTTGAATGAGCCATGTCCGTCCGTCCGTATGTCACCAGTTTTTTGGCCTTAAGTTTCGAGTTAGAGAGCTAAAATTTTAAGCATAGGCTCTTTGTCATCCGAAAGCAATACAAGTATTAATTTTTTTTTGAATCCGCAAACAGACACGCCCAAAATCGGTCTAAATGTGTAACTACCTCCAGAGCTTTCAAAACTGTAAGACGACGTGAAAAGCTGAAATTTGATATTTAGCATCTCCCAATGATTATAAGATATAAAAAGTAAAAACAAAACTGGCAGATCGCCCCTAGTAGGCGTGGCTTCGGTTTAAAGAATAAACCTTCAAATGCTATTTATTCAATATTTTTGATCCAAATCGGAAAATTTTTACTTAATATATTATGTAGAAAATACTCTACATTTAGTTCGTAAGAAGTTTTTAGCCACGTCCACATTTAGAGGCAGAATTGAAGAAAAACCTATAAAATTCCAGAAAAACATGGATCTCGACTGCTCTTTAGCTAAACTAAGGATAGAATAAGGAATCAAATTTAGCACATAAAGTACACCGGACACTATTTTAGATTTCGTTCATACAAAGTTTTTGGCCACGCCCACCTTTAGAGGTCAAATTCACAAAATTATTGAATTTGAACTTAAAAATTACAGCTTTGCGTACATTTTAGTCGCAAACTTGGATATTTGCGACTAAAATGTATATATATATATATATATATATGCTAATATTGATTTTCGGTTAAAGGGGTTGGATATGCCACACCTCTTTTTTAAAAAAAAAGTATACAAAAACTTATAAAGAATAAGTTTTTTCATTTAAAATTTTCATTTAAAACGGGACGGGGATGGAAAACAAGAAAATAAACGAATGGAAGAGAGATAGAAATTGAAAGGACAATAGGAAGGGAAAGGAGAATAGGAATGGAAAGAAGAATGGGAATAGGAATAGGGTATACCGCGGTCCTTTACAGATCGACCGAAGCTATTACATACGCACTGTTGCACTTACTCACTGGTTTTTTCTGAGTTTGTCTATTTTGGTGATTATACGCGACCCAGGGTATATATTAAGTTTGATGTATAGTTTGTAACGCAGTGAAATAATCACCGTAGGCCCCTAAGACCTTTAAGAGATATGAATGAGACCGACAAGAGAATCTGGAATATGGATCTGAGAATATAGATAATTTCATTGTTGCAACGACCATGAAGACGAGCATTCAGCTTTTGAGCAAAGTTTGTTACTTTTTCGCCTGCAGTAGCTATTCCTAAATTTCTGAACTATTCCTAATATATCATAGAGCATTCACGATTGCTCTAAGTATCTTGTTTTGGAAAGCCTGCTACATGGACTTTTTGCTCGGCTTGGTACAACCCCAAAGTAATGACCAGTTTGTTATACATGCTAGAAGCCAATGAATTTCACTGAGTCTTATTTCGAGCGATTCTTCTTAGCGTGTGACTTCCCTTAGTTTAACGTCTAGACTAGTTCCTAGATATTTCGCTTCGTTTGCATAAGGAATTAATAAAGAATTTGTGATCAGTGGTAAATTTTTCACCTTTCTGTACGTAAAATTTACATGGGTTGACTTATTCTCGTTAAGAACGATCCGCCAAGTCTTCGTTCAGACGTAGATTTTGCCCAAAGCTCGTTGGAAGTCTCTCGTTGATAACTCGGTTGAATCACCTGTTGCAAGGATCGCCATGTCGTCAGCGAACGTAGCCATGACAGTCTTATCATCTTGAGGTATGTCTCTTATGTAGAGTAGGAACAGGGTTGGGCCGATGACGCTACCCTGGGGTACGCCAGCTCGAATTTGTTGGTCCGAGTATTCAGTACCACACCCAACGCGAAAGAGTTAGTTTTCGAGATAGTTTTTCGATATTCTATACAACATGGCTTCCGGCAAGGTTTGCCCTAGCTTATACTGCAAATCTTCGTGCCACACCTTGTCGAAGGCTTGCGATACGTCGAGGAAAACACTAAAACATATCTTTTTCCCTTCTAAGGCTTTTTCAGTTTCATGCGTTATTTTGTAGACATGATCTATTGTTGAATGATAAGTTCTAAAACCGAATTGATGATACGGAATTAAGCGGCTTTCTCCGACTATTGGTTGAAAAAGCTTCGCCAGTTTTTCAAAGACCTTCGATATTATCGGAAGAATTGGTATGGGCCTATATGATCTTTTGCCATTTAAACATTTCCCCAGTTTTGGAACCATAATGATTTCAGCAACTTTCCATTGCCTTGGAACGTATAGAAGTCTAAGAGAAGCATTTATCATATAAATTAACTTGACTAGTGTCTTTTTCGGTAGTTCTTTCAAGATTTTGCCAGTGATCAGGTCGTATCCTGGGGCCTTATTATTTAAAAATGTGCTTATTGTCTGCCGAAGTTCGACTTATGACACTTTTTTCTACTTAAAGCCATCAGGTTCCGCGTTGTTATTTTGAACGTCGGCAATGGCGGATCGTCGAACGGCTTAAAAGCTTCTTCCAAGTGTTCCGCAAATAAATCCGCTTTGTCTTTGTCTTCTTTAGCCCATTCGCCGTTTTCTTTCTTTATTGGTGCCGAGTGCATTATAGTTTTTTTTTTATGGACTTAACTTTCCATAGCGAGTAGTTTAAGTTCCTATCCGCCGACAAGCCTTCAAGATGTTCAGTGATCTCACGATTTTTATAATCTTGCAGCATTTCTTTCAGCTTGTTAGAGAGGTTGTTCAAGAGCGTTTTGCCCGGGGGTGCCCTCGCATGCATAAGAATTTTCACGAATCAATTCTGTGCGTACCTGCCCGTCAGTGCTTACTTTTTTTTTCTTTTGGAAAGAAGTGTTTTTTCTGCAGCGTTCTGAATTGCTTAACCAATTTATCAACTGCGTCTTCTTATTCGAATAGAGTTCTCAATGACACATTTAAGCCAACACCCTCCTTACAGCGTCCCAGTTCGTCTTTTTGTTGGCTAATCTAGGAGCTCTTTCTTTTTTCACTACGCTTCTGCCCATCTTGAAGATTACTTCTCATTGGTCTGAGCACAGATCACAGCACTCTTCGACTTGCGTAAGGTATTTGGGGTACCCTTGAGTGATGAAAAAGTCGATAAGATCAGGCTTTTTATTCCTGTCGGTTGGCCAATATGTTGGCTTTCCCGTGGAGAAAAAGTCCACCTCACGTTTCATACTGTTTTTGTACAGTAACCTGCCACTTGTTAAATTGCATCTTGAACCCAAAAAAGGATGCTTTGCGTTAAAGTCGCCCCCAATCATAACTTACGAGGTAACTAAGATAAATTCAATTTTTTGTATAACTAATTCTCCCCAGCAAAGCGGTTGCATTTAAGCTAGTTTACCTATATAACGCGATAGCGTAGTGTGGGAATGATTACCGGCAACATCGATGAACCTGCAGTCTCGAGGCTTAAGGCACCAGGACTAGACAACATCGAGTTAACAAGAGGTGCAGAAAACATAAACTGATTTAGCTTGTTACTCGCTTGGTTTGTTAGTGGTTGACTTGTCATTGGAACCATATGCTCATCACTGTATAATTTTAAAAATTAAAAAAATATTTGGTTTATAAAATAAACATTTTGATAGAGCTTTCATAATATATAAAAGCTGTATCGAAGTTTCTGCATTTTCATTAATTTAAACTGTATTTTCAGTGATTCATATAAGTAGATTAATTAACCCACAAAACTCATGGTTCACTTGTGGCAAAAACACACCAGATATTTACCGCTTTGTTTAAAAAGTTGTAGCAGACAAATTTCTTAAGAGAAATTTATAGTTCTTACCTGAAACGAAAAAAACAAAAATAAGCAATTATTATACAATATAATCAAAATATATGATGAATAAGGTTTCATCACTGGCAAAAAAAGTTTGGATAAATTTATGGGGTTTAAAAAAATGAGAATTGACTTTATTAACTTTATTTATAGGAATACTATTTAATAGTCTGAATAATCTTATAATGGGAAGTATTTAATTTATTAGCAATTAATTAGATTTAGTTGAAAAGGTTGAAAGTATCCGCTCTTTGATATTGAAATAGTTGCATAATAGTATGATATTCTCATATGAAAAATTATTTAAAAGCAATATTAGGTTTTATAAATAGTTATATGGCATATAATTAACATTATATAATTTTTATTACTAAATATACTAGAAACTGTTCTCAATATTATCCAGATTATTTAAGAACAACCTGAATTTTTATAGTACAATACCTATGTTTAGAGAAGTTTCATAGAGTAGTAGCTTGAGAGTTTTTTGACTAGTAGTAGTGTTTCAATATTATAAGAACAAACAAAAAGTGTTTTAGTGGATTTTTTTTCTACCAGCTATATAAATATTATGTCTTTCACTCTTTTAGCAGGATAACTCAGTGGTTCTTAAACCCAAAATACCAAGAACGCTTAAGCAACGTGCCGGGAAAAAACAGCATTCTTAATTGGTATCAACCCGTTGTCCCATTCTAATGATCAGCCGAGCGGAAGAAATGTGTGCGATACATTGCAAGCATTTTTGACCAGATTCCAAAATACCTTCTATGCACTCGTACATCTAGCTGCAGTTTATGTTGTACGTCATTGCCAAGTGGTTTGGGAAGAACTAAAATAACCAGTTGCTGGTAGCAAGTACAAGTACATACCTTTTTTTAACTCTGAGTAATACTTCCGTTCCCTGTAGGACTTCACAACATCACAACATCAACAGAATCTCTCTTGCATGACCCAAACAGTAGCCTGGCAAGTGCCTACCCTATAATTGATTTAATGGAAATTGTCGAATTTCCTTCAGCCCTGCAACCATAATGAATACTCGTGCTCAACTCCTTTACGATCTGGAGTTTTCCAGGAGCCATCAACACCATTCTTCGTTGCTGCTAGGCAGCGCAAATCATGATTTTGGTAAAATTCCGCATCGCATGCGATGAATAGAAGTTGTAGCAGTTTGCCGTAGGTAGAGTAAGTCTTATGCATTTCCTGTGCACACATACCCGAACTATTCGGTTTGCACTTTTGTGTAGTGGGGCTACGTTGTTGGGCGCCAACTAAATTATGCATTTCCTTACAATAATACATGCAACGTTCGGCTGTACCTACACGGTCGGTTGCATAAATTTCAAATAGGAAACAGCTTCTTTTTTCTGAATACCATTACAGGTGACAGTTTTGGCAAAGGAGCAATGCAAATTATTTCTCAGAAACCAGTAATTGATGTTGCACTGTTCTTGGTTGCGACTTTTGCTGACTAATTTCAAATGGTGTCTGCAATACAAATGAGACCACCCGTAACAGTATGAAACGTTTAAATGTAGCACAAGTGAAGCGTGGTAGCTATAGTGGAAGCCTGTTATACGTGCCTTTCCACGCCCTTTCTTGCCAACAGTTTTTCAAAGAAAATCCCAACCTTAAGCTCACTACTTTGGCAAATGCAAACATGCACACGAGTACGTGCGAACTCGATACATTGAGGCCACTTGATTTGACATGATGGCCCGAACAGGAACCGGTGTAGTGCCTGGGAAGCTCCTACCTCTACCCATATCCTTGCGCAATTGTTTGCTCGCTATTGTCTTGCGGATTATGCGAGAAGTTATTGTTGCCAAAACACCTTTTGGCAATTGTTTTCGAGTGTCCCAAAGAGTTTTATGGGGCGTGTCGTGCATTCTCTATGTATACCTGGTTGTAGTTTCAACCTGCATCATTGTTATGATGTAGTTTTAGGATACAGTATTGTGGGTGCTGTCTCTACCGGAGGGCAGGGAAGATGCAAATGGGTGTTTTGTTTTGATTTAGGAGCTGCAAGGATTTCACGTGAACAGTGCTCGACTAAAGTGGTTGTTGTAGCCGAGGGAATAATCGACATGATGAATAGCAAAATTAAGCAAGGATGTGAATG
The DNA here is from genome assembly GCA_947623515.1 of Neoascia interrupta. NCBI lineage: Eukaryota > Metazoa > Arthropoda > Insecta > Diptera > Syrphidae > Neoascia > Neoascia interrupta. The sequence goes on from OX392462.1 coordinate 199,866,020, forward strand.
TGACTGCAGAATATATCACCGGCTCCGGAGGATAAATACAGTGTTGTGCGAAGAAGCAAAGTGATGTTCCTATAGTTGGCAGAGAGTGTGTAAATATTTATGAACACCTTCAAGTTTATTTATCCTAAAAGTTAATTTAAGTTTCAATCAATTTGGTAGTTCGTGTTGCTCATCTTGCGATTATGTGAGTAAGAAATAAGCTAAGCCTCGTTTCAATAGTTACGGCTAGGTGACATAATAGCTTAGATTTACTCTGGATACTTAAAAACTCTTCACAAAGTTAACCGATCGGATGTCTTTGTAAATTAAAGAAAAATACGAGTAGAAAAACTTTTGTGATTATCAAACATTATCATCAGATTATCAAATTATCAAAGAGAATCAGTTACAGACGATTACCGCATACGAGTATAATTAGTGTCTGATGGCCACTGGTTCTGCCAAGAATTTTCTGCTAGATCCATAACAGGTACACTTCACACATGTCGAGTTTCAAAAATATAACGACCAATCACGAAAGACTAGTTCTTACAAGTTATTCCTGACTACATTTCTAATCTGAAATATATAGACACGAATATATTAAAAAATAATATAATATTATGTATATAACAAGTTGTTTTATTATTATATTGTTATATAATAATATTAGAACTACTCCAAAACCGGTTTTACAAAAAAATGCAATTCACATTTTTTTAGATAATTTTAAAGCGAACAATTCATATTTTGGCCGAATTTTTCCGCAGATAAAACCTTAGCCGACTCGACTGGACAATCAAATGTTTCATCAAAAATGTAGAGGAAGAACGACGATTTTTTTCAACGACTGTCTATTGTCTTTGCGAAAAATGTTCGTGGAGTAAAGCGGCTTGGTGTTGCAATTAATGGCAAAAGAGATATCTGCCCGAATATATCGGCTGTTAAATAAAATTCGCTGATGTGAAATTGGAGGGCCAGGGACTTGAAAACTGGCAGCCAAGGTGCGATTCAAAAATTGTTCGGCTAAAATTCATTCGAAAATGTTTTTACGTTTCTGAGTTTTTGAATATTTGTGGTATACTATAGTAATTTACAATAATTTGTGGTTCACATTGCATAAAATCTGAAAGGATGGACAACGCCTGTAATTTATGACAAAACAAGTTAGTAAGTGTAAGAGTTTGTCTGTGACTAAGTTCTATATACCCGACCGTAAATACCATGTAACACCAAATCTTAAAGTTTCTTGGCCCGAATTCATATATTATTTGTATAGGCCACGAGCCCAAAAGTAGTCATGAGCTTAAAATTGAAATCAATTAATTGTAATTTCGTTAGAATCACGAGACAATACGGTAAAGGCAAAAATTATTTCAGAAAAAAATTTTTTTTTCGCCTAAAAACGCCCCTTAAAAGTGGGTAGTGCTTAAAACTTTGTATGGAGCAAACTTAGCACATAGTAATATTTTTAATATTTGTTATATAATTTTTTTTGATTTGGAGTAAATTTTCCGAGAAATCGGGTTTTTAAGGGTCTCACTTGTTAAAAATTGGACCGCCCACAATATCGACCATGCCTACTTTTAACATGTTCGATCTTTAAAAACTCAATTTGTCGGAAAGTTCACCCCAAATTGAAAAAAAAAAATGTATGCAAAATATTAAAGATAACTGTTAGCTAGGTTTGGTACACACAAAATTTTGAGCTCCGCCCACTTTTAAGGTCGTTTTTAGGGCAAAAACGATTTATTTCTGAAAATAACTTTCGTTTTTACCGTATTTTTTCATGATTCTAACGAAACTACAATTAATTGATTTTAGTTGCCCATGCCAATTTTTAAGGGCGTGGCCTATACAATTAATATATGAATTTGGGCCAAAAAAATTTAAGATTTGGCGTTACACGGTGTATAGGGTCGGGTATACAGAAGTTTGGCACAGATGAACTTACACTTACTCACTTGGATTGGATTCTCTGACTATTTCCGCAGTTAAAAAGCAAACCAAAACTTGTCCTTCTACAACTTAACATTCAGAAGTTATAACGTGATTGGACGAACAAGATATCCTTTTTCCTTATTTTAGACGTACCACTAAAAATTTAAGTTCTCCGTTCATTTATGATTTGAATGGGGTCGGTAACGGGTGGAAAGAGTTGAATACTTAAAACAACCAGGAAATGGTACTAGACTGACTTTTAATTGCGGCTGGCCATTCAAAATAAGTGTTGGAATGAAATTAAGGCTTAATTAAATATATTTAAGACAATCGATTAAAAGCTTTGCTGCTCTTGGTTTTGGGATATCGTACATTTGGCGCCGTGTTTCGGGCTACAGTGTGGGGGTCCCGGGTTTGAGTCCTGATAGTACACCATTTTTCACGGCACCGTCTCGACTAGGATCTGAATCTGAGAAAACCAGAAGTGCAGTCCCCTTAAACAAGATGAACACGGTTTTAAGTACATAGGAGAATTTTACTGGGTTTTTACCCTTTTACTGGCAATGTCTTAAACAAATAATTTTTTTGCGGATGATCGGCTATCCACCGTGCCGGTTCCATTTGTGACATAAAATATGACTTGCAGGTTGCAGCTCCTCCATCTAGATCTGATTGATTTCGATAAGAATCCCACAGTTATGTCAACCCACAGACTAATAGTTAATATACTTTTTATAGGTACTTTTTGTGAAATTCCTTGACCTTAACTAAAGACCGAAAGAATACTATCGCCAAAAACTATCACCTTACGCTGCTTTAGGAAAGGTTCTGGACTTGGTCCAGCGACTACATTTTCGCCCTCAGGATGAGGATCTACATTTATAGAAGTTCGAAAATTTCTGAGCACGATTTTTTTACTGGCATGAATATTGTTTCCAAATTTCAATCACCGGATGCATATAATCCAATATTACGAATACCATAAAAATAGAAATGAATAAGACTGGCAAACAAATTAATGTTCATTATCAATTCATCATCAGTGTGAGTTTCTCTTTAGAATCTAGAACGAGAGAGTTTCGGTATTATTTTTATTGGTTTTCAAAATTAGTTCCGGACTTAAATTTCATTGTTTAATTTTACTAAAACTTTTTTTTTATGCTTTAATTGTAAAATATTAGAAGACAAAAAGGAATACCTCTTAAGTATCAGAAAGCTTACCGTGTTCCTTAATACTCTACAATTACGGCGACTAGTTCCTTGAAATTAGTTTTGTCAACAGTGCAGTACATAAACAATTGTGCACCAGGAAAATTGCTTGAACATCTTGATGCGCCCCGAGTCCATTGTGCTCCTTAAATCATGGCAACGTGATTATTCTCAGACCACACAAAATGTCGAACCGCCTGCCATACGAAAAAGGCAACAACCAAACGGCAACCTCAACTTGTGGCAAAACATTTTGTTTTTCATTTCAAAGGACAACAGATACCATGCACAAAACTTTTATGCACCCCTAAACAACTACCCCCAAATGGGCTCAAAATTACCCGAGTACGGCATCATGCAATTAGTTTAAAGTTTGCTTTTGTTAAATTCATGGGAAGTGCACATCGTAGGATGTGCGGTGTTTTTCATAGAGCTAGCTATTCGTCCTTGACAGAAAAAGAGTATCCTGGCTATGTTGAGCTCTATTATATATTAATGTATACTTGTCGTTACTTTGTTATATTTCTTTTTATACACTTGTGCGTGTTACTTCGGTAACGGTTTCATCACCCACTGTGGATCTGACTATTGATGACCCCTCAAGGATCTGTTGCCTCTCATAAATATTTATAGATTCATGCAGACAGATAAAATTGACAAAAGTATCACAACACACAACCGAGAGCCGACCAACGGACGTGAGCTTCGCACACTCTTCATGGTCCTCTTCTGCGCCATATCAACATGAGGTTTCTATGATTTACTATCAAAATTTCGAACACACGTGCGATACTTGCGTGTAGGGCCGCTATAACATATTCTCTTGACATTGCCAGGAGCAGCATCGCAATGAGGTAGTTAAATTCCACGCACCACTCATACACAAGGCGTTGGCTTTGGCAGCATTGTGTATAGTGTAGATAAGTACCTGAAAAGAGGCCATTCACCGCGGCACATACCAGGTTGACTTAATGGAAAATACTGGTAACGGAACCTTGGAATGTGTCGATGGACAAATTCGGCTCTGATGAGTATCGGTGGCTTGTTTCGTCCTTTTTCCGCGTAAATTAATGTTCACAGAGAGAACATTTTTCATAGGCTTGGTTTTCTTTTTTACTTTTTAATCACGTTTTTAAGGCTTGAAATTTATTGATTAAAATTGTTTAAAATTAAGAAATTATTTATTTTCTTATGACTACTTAATAATTATTCTTAGTCGTGGTGTGATTGATAGGCTGGTAAATATAGAAAATCTTAGTCCCTGCAAAATTGTCGGTGTTCGCAGAGTTCTTCGAGACAGCTACATGCCAAACTATAAGCGGCCAAGAAAAAGGCGTTAAAGTATTTTAATTTTCGTTCAAATTTTCTGAAAATCAATTTGAAATATTAATTTTTGTCAGATTTATTGGTTTATCAAAAACCGAAACTTAATCCCCACAACAACGTTCAACATCGCACAAAAAAAGTTCTCCTTTGGCCCAAGGTAAAAACTCGAAAAGTAATATTTTTATTGCATCCAGTTATCGATAGAGTGCAATGGCTCTGGCGCAACAGAGCCATCGGCGGATCCATTAAACAGGATATGCATGTTTGGCTCAGGTGTTACACCGAAAAAATGCCTTAAACACTGACTGTGGCGTATGCGTAATTTATTAGAGTGCTTATAGCTCAAGCCGAGGCTCTGTGTGGCGCTGAGTGAGAAATGGTGGTGGTGGTTGGGTGCAATCAACAAAATTGTTTGGCAAAACTTTGTTGCTGGGAGAATTTATGCCGAAAATATTCATGCAGCTGCGAAAGATAGTTTTTTTTTTTGTGTGTTTAAAGGGGTGCGATTGCGATAAAGCAAAATCTGCCCCCAAAAAAAATTTGATTCATTTTTAACTTACTAAAAAGCCGAGCTCTCATAGTTAATGCCAATAAAAAGTTTTTTATAGCTCAGTGCATACCAAACCAAGCAAAAAGCTTATGGTCAAAGTTGAAATATCAGTTATATAGCTGTGATTCTACAAAAACGATTTATTGAGCGAAAATGTATAGGTTAATCGTTAGTGTTTATCCTTTATTTTTCATAGCCGTTTTTTAGTTTGAATCAACAAGACGACGAAAAATTTCTTTAAAATTTGTTGCCTGGTTTAGTGAAAGCAAATGTTGTCGGCAACAGAACGGAACTATGCTTCAAAGGATTCTATTAAAAAATTTGACATGGTTGATATAGTTGGTAAACACGGTAGGGCGAGTGGTGGAATTTTATGTGGTGTCAAAAAAACTTTAAACTCAAATTTTGTGAAACTTACTCGCATTGAAAACAGACTAATTTTTCAAATCAATAAGAATAATTTTAAATAGTCTATATTATTCCAGTGAATTTAAACTGTAATAACTGGCAAAACGACTTTGATCAAACAATTCTCACTTAGAGAATTTTATGATAATTAGAGGTGCTTATCAAACTCTTCTGTTCACAACTTACATTTTCAGGATTCTTTCAGCCTTTTTAGAAACACTAAAGATGATGTTTTCAACAGGAAAGGAAAACTTTTGACCGAACTTTTCGAAAACCTTGGGCTTTTTGTGCTCAACGGGGCCTCTAAAAGTGATACGTCTCGAGAGTTGACGTTCATAAGCGGACAGGGTCAATCTGTGATTGACATTTGTGCAATATTGGCGGAGTGGTTTAATTTACTTGGAGACTTTATAGTTGGTGTACAAATTTTTTCTGTTCACATGCCAATTGTGATTAAAGCCCTGTTCAATAATGAAGTGAGCCAAAGAAATTTCAATAGCTTTTCCAAACTCAAGTGGAAGGAGAATAGTGCTCCCATTTATGAATCCCTTTTAAACCGCCACTGCAGATCTCTTCCTTCCCTAGCTTCGTGCAGGTTAGAACTGTGCGATGAGCATATTATAAATGTTATTAAGGCCTCAGCTCCGTTTGCCCGAAACAACATCAATAGCTCTTTTACGCCGCGAAACATTTGGTTCGACAATGATTGTAGAAAGCTTCGAAAACTCTCCTTCGTCTTTTTTAAGCTGTTCAGGTAAACAAGTGCATCGTTTTTTTAAAATATCTATCTGCATGTGAATAAGGAGTTCAAAAAACTATGCGCAGAAAGAAAAATGCTGCACCTAAGAAACATCGCAAATAGATTGCTGAACTATACGAGTTCCAAGGCGTTTTGGTGCAGCGTCCGTGAACTTAATGGACGTAGGCAAAATTTGATAAATACTCTCGGAGCAGACTTACTCGGAGCTCATTTTAGAACCCTACTGACGGCTGACGAGAATCATCACACCTTCTCTCACGCTCTACCTGACTTCATGGATGATGCCCTTGATGCCCCAATATCCTTATGTGAACTGGAAATCTTTCAACATAAAATGAAAAACAACAAAGCGCCTGGCATAGACGGCATTCCAGTAGAGTTCCTCAAATTTAGTACTGAGCAATTCAAGTATTATCTTCTTCAATACTTTAACTCCTTATATGACAACTCGCTTGCGCCACTTAGCTTGAACAAAGCAATTATTTTTCCCATTTTTAAAAAAGGAGATGCCAATTTGCCCGAGAACTACAGAGAAATTTCTGTTCTAAATAGCTTAAGGAAGCTTTTTACGTCAATCCTCTATCAAAGGCTTTCCAGGTGGATCGAGGATAGAAACCTTCTTAGCATGTTCCAAGCCGGTTTTCGGTCAGGTTTCTCCACAATCGACCATATTTCTGCATTGACTAGCATTGCTAAGAGACAAATAGATAAAAAGAAAAAACTTTACGCATGCTTTGTTGACTTCAAAGCGGCATTTGACAGAGTTTATAGACAGGCTTTGTTGTACAAGCTCGTGACACTGCGCGTCTCTCGAAAATTCTTGATGCTTTATTTCAATTTTCTCGCCTCAACCAATGCCACGGTGTTGGATGGGTCGGTTTTCTCTGCCTGGTTTGTCACTACGACAGGTGTACCACAAGGCTGTATCCTGAGCCCGATACTTTTTGCTCTGTTTATTGATATTTCTGAGGTGCTGCCTGGAGGTATTCTTGTTGCGGGGATCCTAATTAAAGTTCTGCTCTACGCTGACGACTTAGTTTTGTTGGCTGATAACCCTTCTTCCTTGCAGTTGCAACTAAATATATTGTATTTTTTTTGCGGAACGTGGGGTTTGAGTATTAAGTCAAGCAAAACCAAAGTCATGATTTTTGAAGCGCGAAAAAAGAGGAGGCGACGAGAGGAAAATTGGTCTTTCAATAATGAACCCATTGAGTTGTACAAGAGTTTAAATACCTTGGGGTTTTGCTGACGCATGTCTTAAATTTTGCTAAGCACGCAAAAAAAAAGTAATGAAGCAAAGCTTGCCGTGAGCTTAATGCGGGCCAAGTTCTTTGCTAACAAAGACGTAGATCTGGCTTCAAAGTTTCGTGTTTCTGACGCAACAGTTAACACGTGTATGTGCTATGGGGTCCAGATTTTCGGGTATTTACACTTCGAGGCATTCGAATCACTCCAGAGATATTTTTTTAAATGCATCTTCAGATTGCCAAACTCTACGCCAAATTATGCCATCTATGTGGAGTCCAGTATAACGCCTTTCTTCATTCCAAACCTTAAGGCCAATAGCGATTACATTATAAGAGTGATGAAAAGAACTGACTAGACTTAGGTTAGACTACTTCAAATAAATGCTTCCCCATTCAAGGAATGGCAACAACTAGTTCTATACCCTAATTCAAATCTTACACTCAGTGAGTCTAACGTGGACGGGTGGCGGGCGGAGTATGTTTGAAGATGTTATAGCCAAAATGGATGAGGCAACTTTCAATCGTCATTTATTAAGAGCATCCTCCACAGTATCTAGGAACACGTATAGAAACCTCAATCATCAGCTATCGTATCAAACCAACTACATCAGGAACGACTTTACGAGCGAATCTGTAAGCCTAATTTTTAGAGCCCGTGTTGAACTCCTAAACCTTAATTTCATACCCCATCGAACGGATCTTTTACAAATCTGTAATTTGTGTAACAGAAGAGAAAATGAAGATTTAAATCGCTTTATTGCAAGGTGTCCGATTCTGCAAGAAATTCGTTGTCTATACTTTAATTAAAGCAATCTCTCGCCTGATAGTACAACAGAAAAACCAAACCGTCTCCCAAGCTTCTGTTGCCTATCATAATTTTTAAGACCTAAAATTTTCACATTTACATACGAATGGACGGACATGGCTTAAACAATTCACTTGTCGCTCTCGATCGTACCTCTAAAAGGTCTCAATGGACTTCGGTGCCACTCCTAGAAAATCTTTGCTACCAAAATGTTTTTAATAAGATACCAAAACTGGCAAAAAACTACCAAAATTAAAAAAATGTAAGGAAATTTTTTTTTCCAAATATTGTTTTTGTTAATGTGGCCAAATTAAGATCAGTTTCTCAGTGTGAGATCATTCGAGTTTCCAAGTTAAACTGAAATCAGTCCTAGAAATGAATTTTTTAGTGAATTTAGATCCGGGCTTAATCTCGGCTAAACTAACCAAATTTGGTGAGTTAAGCCCGAACCAACTCTGGTAAACAGTATGAACATCTTTGAATGTTTTTGTTTATGTGAAATGGCAGTGGCTTTGCGTGTTTCTGCAAAAAAGGACATTTGAAGTTAACCCTAACTTCTTTTCCTGTGTTTTGCTAGGTATTTAAAGTGAGAGCTGGGGAGAGTCAATCGTATCAAGACTCGAAGATTTTGACAACTTCACTGACGGAGTTAACTCTGCACTGAAAACTGCTCAGTGAGTTAAATCTACATTCGTTGTGTTGCGCGATTAACAGATATTGGTTTAAACGCAGGACTGACAAACCGGCCCTTAAGAAGTCAAAACCACGTTTTCTTAACACATTCGTTTAACAAATTAAATGTGCAATGTGCCATATATTTTCCAAAACCTTTTCAGAGCTCTTATTTGAGTCGTTGAGTTCAGTTATTTGTAGTAGTTGTCAAAATAATAACAAATTTTCGACGCATATTTTCGGGTCACAAGAACTAGCTCTTTATTATTTCTTGTTTTGATCAAAAATTAGTGAATTTTGCATAACTTAATTTTTTAACGATTTTTGACGACTCTTTCTGAGGACATGTTCTTTGAGCTCTTGGACAGAACTTATGACCATGTCCTAGATACGACATCAAGATTGTATCCTAAGCGATGGTAGTCGAAAAGTTTTGCACAGTTTCTACATTCTCAACAAGCCCAAAAAGTGGTAAGGTGGTTGAATTTGGACAAAGAATCAATCGTGTTCACTGTAGCAAAATTTGGAGAGCATTACTCGCGACATCCTGCCATCGTCACCTGAAAAAAAAGACTTGCTCTTTTTCACGGCCCCACCTCGCGAGGGTCTGACAAGCCCTCCGGGAGTAACTTCTCAAATTGCCGTTCGGATTCGGCAAAAAATTGTAGGTCCCCTTGTACGTAATGAAATTAACACACCAACATACATTGTTTATAAGTTGGCTCTGGTTCACCTCGAGCTGTTGCGCCACTCTATTTATTTATTTTATTTTTTACCCGCGACAAGTAAGGGTTGCAAGATAATCCCCTGCGGGTGAACTTCACATGGTATTCTTGTCCACTCCATTCTACAATTAATGGCATTTTTTTTTTTGAGCTTTTCTGCCTTTTGAGCTAAACTCTTCGTTAAGTGTTGGACAACGATATCAGAAAGGATTAACATAAGGTGACGCGTTGTCTTGTGACTCCTTTAACATACTGGAAATAATTATATAGGACCTCAACGCCAAAATCTGCGGCAAAAGTCGAAGGCGGAAGATATAGCCTCTGGTGGAGAATCCTTCGGGTGACTTTTCATTCCGTCTACACAGAAGGAAAGTAAAGGATGATGTATAGTATACAACATGAAACTGTAGAACGACGTCTACTTAGCCAGGAGACTCAGACATGACGGCTGCGATAGCTGAATGATCTAGAGTGAATGGACAGCAATGTTCTTTCCCACCTGGAGAATCTTTGTATCAACAACATAGGCACGCAAATAGAAAGAGACACCAGCCAACTTCGAGTGCAAAACTGGAAACAGCTAGCTAGAAACAGAATCAGCTGGCGAAGCTTGTTGGTTGAAACTTAGGTCCACCCAGCGAAACCTTAGGTATTCAATTATATTCCTAGTGTAGATCCTAAATTTTTCATTATTCGACAGTTGAACTGATAATCCTTGCAAATAGTTTTATACTCGGAAATCGAAGTTTTAGATTTGGACCTTTGACCAAACGGCAAAGGCTTTCGTCGTATTCAAGGACAAGATAAGAACAAGTAATAATCTATCGAATTTTGAGAATAACTTAATATCAATAAAACATTTCAGGTGAGAGCGGGACACCTAAAAGTATGAAGAATCATTGTCCTTTTGTTAGTGATTTTTGAGATCTAAGAGCAAAAAATTTAAAAATCAAAACTAATCACCAATATGAATGTGAAAGCCCTAAAAGTATACCTTAGTTTCTCGTTCTGGTTAGTAGTTTTAGCCTTGGCAATTTATTTTAGCTAGAATAGGGTAGGTAGGCGGATTGAAGCTTTTGTATACCAACTGTTTCAATTTCTTAAAGGTTTTATTTTAAATCCAATATTCACATATTTTTTATTGCCTTCTTTTTTTTTTAGTCCTTTACGATTCACCAAAAATAACGCGCATAGCATTTGCATACCAAATACAGATAATCCTTGTGACGAGCTTAATTGAATAGCGGGATCCTCTTACACCCCTGGTGTAAAACTTAAAGTGAAATAAGCGAAAACTCATTGATTCCCCTAAGGGGAATCATCTCAATTAAGCCGAAACAGTTTAAGCAGGCAAAGCACACTCTGCCCTATTTCAAGAGCATTTAAGGGAATTATATGCAAAATACTTGATTGTGCACACACAGCTGATTAAATACGACATGGCTTGGCTTAAGTCCTGTCAATTTGGCGCCCGACAATGCCGGTTTTTTTTTCGTACGCCTATTCAATTAATAAAATTGTTGGCATAGTACATTTACAACACACACGCACACACCTATTAGTAGAGGTCCCAATCCCAACCGTGGCAGAATTTCACAACCAAAGCTTAAGACAAGGACTATCGAATATTTGGCTGCTGGAACACATGTCGTCGCTCCATTAACTTTTATGCAAACAAATGACTGCCATATTCTTACCCATGCCGAGTTGCAAATGACGCACGTGTGTGTGTGTGTGTGAGTGTAGTGTGTACTATTGTCTCTAAAGGACTTATCGTGCCTTACGCTAAGGATTCTATTAAAATCAACGTCATCAGACATTACAAAACATTTTGTGCAAAACCGACGAAATGTTATCGCGACATCGACAAGACAACCCTTAAACTAGGATACCCAGGCGAGATAGGACTCTATCTCTTTGATATACTTCGCCTTACACACCCGCACTTTGTTGTGTATATGCGCCCTGTTGTGTGTTGAGATGTTTATCCCATGGATTTAGGGGTGATGGCAGAGAGCGGGTTATTTCGTCATATAAGGTTATAGTGTGCCGGGCTGTGGTGTGAGGGTGCCTCTTATAAGGTCTTTGCCATTTTCAGGAATCGCTTTCCGGCTTCCATACTTTTGGTCCTTCTTTCGTATAAGCTAATAAAATACAAAGCATACGGTTATGGGTATTGGGGATGCTCTATCATATATCGCTACTGGAGGCTTTAGAAAATATTCAAATAAAGGCGCAATACAGTTAGTCGATGGCTGAAAGCATTAAGGGCGTCGTCGACTATGAGTCGAGTCGGCATATGAAATGGCTTTTGTGTTATTGGATTTTGCGGGTGGAAATGGCTTATGGGGCTGAGGCGGCGGGTATATATTCGATGTATCCCTCAAATGCAGATTTATCGATTAAAGTTTTTTGTGCTCGTTCTTTTTTGGGTGTTTGATATTTTTATTATAAAATGGCGGAGGTTAGGAAATATGAAAAGCCTAAAGCCATACACATGTAAGATTGCCTTTTCAATATTTGAAATCAAAAGCGAGTGTCTCGTTTCCTGTACACACTAGGAAGTGACTTTGGTCAGATCTTGGAGAAAAACCTATGTCACATGGTCAACCTTCAGTTTATTCAAGCCAGGGCTCAGTTTCCTCTCAATGCGTTGATTTAGATATGCGGTTAAACTTGCTAGATGCTTTAAGGGCAAATATTCGTTACACTTGATTCCTTGGAATTCATGAAGGTCGAATTTTGACCTTATCCAGAAAGCCAAAACCCTACTTTTGGTCTATAAAGTATAGAAACAAGGTTTTTCTTTTCTCAACTTTTAGGTCCTCCCCATGGGTCCAAGTATACCTATCGGCTTAAGTATGCCCACACTGGAACTGCTCACTTTCAAGATATGGGTTTTTGAAGAAATGTTCGTCAACAGATCCTGCATTCCTTATTGCAGTGACTATAATATTATTTGGAATATACTAAGTTTAGTTCGAAGCTAACATGGCGCACTTAAGCTTTGACATACAGCACTTAAAACGATATTTCACTCTTGAAACATGAGCTCAAACTAGGATTTTGCTTGAGGTTACAGAGCTTAGGATAGCTTTTGGCTTTTTTATGCAAGCTTCTAATTGACGAATTCACAAAAACCACCTTTACCAAGCTGAGGAAGATCTGATATTTGTGGGAATCAAGAACTATTTGCTTTAAAAAATCTGCTCTTCAAATTTTTGTTTTTTTTTTCAAAATTCTGACTTAAGCTATAAGATCCAGCTTATTCTGCTTTTTAGTAAACTTTTCACTTTTTTTGAAGTTAAGCAAATGCTAACATCCGAGTACTCACGGGAATCCTCACGGGGCGCTGGGCTGTGGGTCTACACGCTGAGCGGCTAGGCATACCGCATAACGATTACTGCAGAAGCTGCAGGGACGTTGAAGAAATTGAATCTGTTCGTCACCTGCTTTGCGAATGCCCAGCCATAAACAGCATCAGGTGTAGTACCCTCGGCAGTTACTTCTTCAACGAGCTCAAAGTTCTAAATAATGTAGATCTAAAGGACCTCCTAAGATTTGTATACAAATCCGGATGGGTCCAAGAGGGCGGAACTCTGAGCTTCTAACAGCGGTCTATTTCTGTTTTCGTTCCAGGTATTAAGAAGGTTCCCAATGGACACAATGGACTCAACTGCTGGTCTAAGTGAAGCCGTGACTATTGTCAAAAGGGCATCCATCAACCTAACCTAACCTAACCTAAGCAAATGTTAAAAAAAAGAAGCAGGCTGAAGGGTAGCTAGCAGGGGGCGGCATTCCTATACACATTTCTGTGTGTCGCTTTGTAAAAGTGAGATTTATAAAATTAAAAAAAATAATTTTCCAGAATTTTGCCCCCTAGTAAAATGCCCTCTAGTAAAACCTCAACTCGTTTTATTTTTGTTCAAATTTACCAGACTGTCAGTGAGTTCTCCTCACAAGTAGCAGAATGCCGCTCGACTTTTTACGTTACTTGATACCAACAAAAAAAAATTAAAAAAAAAGTGGAAAATTTAGAAAAAGACAAGAAAAGAAATTAAGAAAAAGACTATAACGATTTTTGAAAACCCCGCAAAGTTTTAACATGTTAAATTTGAAACTTGCTAGTTTTCTTGTTTAAATATTTTAGATAAAGATTTTTTGCAATTGATCCTAAAGGACGTGCGGTCTCATTTTATGTCCTTTTTTCTTATGGAGGCTGGGTTATCCCCTTAGCCATTGAATGCTTCAATCCAAAACATGATGGTAGATCGAGCCGTGTTTGGTTTAGCTAGCAAAACCAGAGAGATAATTTTTCGCAAATGTGGATTCAGACCGAGAGCAGTTCTTCGAATTCCGAATGATTTGAATTTCTCTGAACGCCACGGCGGCCACCCGGCCTTAGTGCCATGGTTAAAAGGTGCGCTCAATGAAAGCAAATGAAAACTTGGAAACTATTCGGAAAAGAGTGAGGAAGTTTTTCAATAAAGCTGGGGAATGGAAAAATACAGACCCTTATGTGAACCACATATTACCGATTCGGGATAAATAAATAACAAAAATAGAGCCCAAGAGTGTCTGCCTTAAATTAAGAGCCTTCCTCTTAGCCGTATGTTTTTATGCCCTACCCATAAAGTTTGTTGTATAGTTTGTAACGCAGTGAAATAATCACCGTAGACCCCTAAGGCCTTTTAGAGATATGAATGGGACCGACAGAAGAATCGATTAAGCCATGTCCGTCCGTCCGTCCGTATGTAAACAAATTTCAGGCCTAAAATTTTAAGCAAGAGAACTGAAAGTTGTTGAGTTGGCTGGAAGTCTGGTCCTTCAGATCAAGTTTTGAAATTAGCTGAATCCGCCCATAGACACGCTCACTACAAGCCTGTATGTGCGACGATCTCTAATTTTAAAAAAATACTCCAAATTTTAGCTTTTTTGGAATGGCGCTAGCGCATTCATTTTTGGTATGTAATATTGCCTTGTAATTGTATTTGAAGTATTCAAAAATTTTTAGCTTTTTCATTAACAACGCCCCTTTTTCAGGGATTTTAGCTAAAATGACTGTTTTTCAATAATACATACGAAATTTGACAAAAAAAATTTGATGGCAAAAGTTGTAGACATTAGCATTTTCTAACTTTTATGTACATATTGTATGTGCGTGTGGGCGTGGCGTTAAAGAAAGTATTTTTTTAGTTAAAAAGGCGGAGTTTTAGGCCGAAATGTATGCAACCACCTAGTATAAAGCATTCAACAGTTATATTTTTATACCCCACCCACTTTTTGGAGGTGTGGCAGTTTTCTTTTTTGTATGGTCGAGTATTTTGCAATCCGTCGTAGATGGACTGAAGCTTTTGGCACTGTGGCACTTTCCCACTTGTTTTAAAGTCTACTTGTTTAAGTCGAATTTTATGTTTTGGTACTCAAATATTTTTCGAAACGCAGGGTGGCAAATATTTTTTTTTTGTTTTTGTTTTTTTTTTTTAAGCTTAATGGCCCTGACACTTCAGTTAAGCAACCTAAATAGTTAGTTTTTAAGCGTTATCTCGAAAAACATTTTATATTTCAGCCCAGAAAAATTTTCTTTCAAACCCCGAGAAATTTTCAATGTGCGAATTTTTTTTTTAAATAGTTTGGGGGGACACGCGTTTTTTATACCCGACCGAGGGTATCTTAATTTTAATGCATAGTTTTCAACACAGTGCAATAATCATCGTAGACACCTATGATCTTTAAGAGATATAATCGAGACTGACAGGTGAATCGATTTAGCCATGTCCGTCCGTCCGTACACCCGTCCGTACACTTACAGGAGTAAGTTTAAAGGCTTAAGATCTTCAAAATCAAGCTAGAGTGATGACTACTTGGTATATGGCTTGAATCTTCTGTTGCAAGTGTCTAAATTGGCTTAATACGTCAATGCCCAGGCCCACTACTGGCTTCAATGTGAGATAACCTCTTTTTCTTTGAAAATGCTTTTTGGTCAAGTTAGACAGTAGTCATGAACATACATTTTGGTACTGTGCAATATTGGCCCAAGACCTTTAACAAGGCATGCCCACTTTTAAAATGTTTGATCCTTAAAACCCCGATTTCTCGGAAAGTTCACTCCAAATCGAAAAAAAATTGCATGAGAAATATTCAAGATATAACTGTTTGCTCCATAGAAAGTTTTGAGCTCCGCCCAAGCAGTTTTTTTCCAAAAACGCTTTAAGCGGCGTTTTTTTGGAAAAAAACTGATTTTTCTGAAATAATTTTCGCTTTTACCGTATTTTCTCATGATTCTAATGAAATTACAATTAATTGATTTTAATTTTTAGCCCTTACCCGATTTTGGGGGCGTGGCGTATACAAATAATTTATGAATTCGGGCCAAGAAGCTTTAGGATTTGGTGTTACACGGTATATATGGTTGGGTATACAGAAGTTTGTCACCGACGACTTCTGTATACCTCACTTTTTATACCCCATCCCAGAGGATAGGAGGTATATCAAGTTTGTCACATAGTATGTAACACGGTGAAACAATAATAGTAGACCCCCAAGACCTTAAGGGCATACGATCGAGACCGAATTCTGAATCGAATGGGCCATGTCCGTCCGTCCGTCGGTCCGTCTGTATGTCACATGTTTTTAGGCCTTAAATTTTTAGCTAGGGTGCTGAAACTTCGTACGTAAGGTCCACGTCGTGCGAAGCAGTACAAGTGTAAAAATTTTTGAAATCCGCCCAAAGACAAGCCCACAATCGGTCTAAATGTGCAACTACCTCCAGAGTTTTCAAAACTGTAAGACGTTCTAAAAGGCTGAAATTTACATTTAGCATTTCGTAATGAATGTAAGACACAAAAAAGACAAATTTAATTGGTAAGCCTCCTCTAGTGGGCGTGGCATCTATTTTAAGGGTAAATTTTCAAATGCATTTTACTCAATATTTTGCTCGAAATTATAAAAAAATTGCTTAATATTTTATGTAGAAAAACGTTTAGTTCCACATTTTGTTTATAGACGACTTTGGGCCACGCCCACATTTGAAGGCAGAATTGAAGAAAAACCTAAAATTTTCCAGAAAAACTTAATTTCGACTGGCCTTGAGCCCAATTTAGGAAAGCATGAAACAAAAAAAGTAGTAGGTAAACGAGACTTCAGTCCACACTTCCTTCATATAAAGCTTTTAGCCACGCCCCCTTTTAGGAGTCGATTTTTCAAAAATATTGAATTTGAAACAAAAAATTGCATTTTTACGTACATTTAAGTGTAACTTGGGTATATATGTGGTTTCTCATTAGGGGCGGTTGGATCACGCCCCTTTTCGAAGTTTGCATTACTTATAAAATGTCAAAAAATAACCATGTCATCAGCATTTTACAATGTAGGATAGAATTGGGTATTCAACGGTCCGTTTTACGGACTGTAACTTCTGCGTACACACTGTAGCACTTACTCACTGGTTCTTTAGAAAATCCGCAGTTTTAAAACTTTTAAACCAAAATTTGATTTTATCTTTGCCTTAATTGTGGATGCTTTATACGTTTGTCAAGTATCGGCTTTTTGATAAAAGTGATTAAAAACGGGCACATATGTATTTTTTATTCGATTGTTCTGGAAAACTTTTCAATATTTTGTGTCTTGTAAAAATTCAAAAATGAAAATTGAAAAGTCGAAATGAAAAAAATACAGGTGTGGACGGACGGATAAGGGAGTGATACAAATCTTCTATAAAATATAATAAATGAAATGATTGTAATGCTTTGTAAATTATGAGAAATATGTAGTCTAAAAAAGTTGTAGGGCGAATAAATAAATACCATAAGAGGTCCTTTTTCTATTTTTGGACTAAAACTAACGCGGGCTTATGCGCTAATCGGGGGAACCGCTTAGAAATTTATCTATAGCCATATACACAGATGGGTCAAAAATGAGCATACGGGTGCAGGTCTCTACTCTGAGAACCCACATATAGAAAAATCAATAAAATTACCCGATTCTGGCAGCTCTTCGAAGCGGAGGTTCTTGCAGTCAAGGAGCCAGCCAGCCAACTGTCAATAAGTTCAATACCACAGGATGATATTACCATATTAATAGAGGTAGCCATAAAGGCAATAACTGCCACTGAAATCAAATCCGAACTTGTTAAGTGTTGTCGCATAGAAGCTGTGCTTGGCTCACAGCACAATGTAAGACCCTACTGGGTTGGCCACAGGATCTTTCGTGGCAACGATGAGCTTGCACGACATGGATCAGCATTAGATCCTCAACAAGCCCTTCAATGGATGAAACCCCCACTCTGTGACCTAAGAAGGCGGGTGGAAAACAAGATCCGGATGAAAGCAAATACAAGATGGACATCCTTGTCCACCCGTGAAATCTCAAGACAAACGGCACACTCACTTGCTGTGCCACTGTCCCAGTCTAAGTCAGTTGAGGAAAAGAACTCAAGGAAGCTTCTTCTTCCATGACATCTCAGAACTTTCAAACGCACCACTAACATCTCTTCCAGGTATGTTAAATCAACAAGGTGGCTCCAGGAACTCAACATGGCGTAAAAAGGAAGTGAAACATCCATACAAGAAGTATTATCCCTCACTGGGTATCACAATGGGCCTCAATAGACCTAAGTGCGAAGAGGCGTAGGCTACCTCGCTACATCAACCCAACAACCTAACATATGCGCTATTGCCGCTTCCTTACCTAAATTTTAATAAGTGTTCCTCAGGCGTCATCTAAATCACGTACCTGCAGAAAGCCTTACCACAAAGTGTATCCTATTATACCGCACCCATATTGTACGAAGCCATGTAAACATCTCATAAAAACTCTATTAAACTGGCAAAACAGTTTATAGAACACATTTGATGTGTTTGTGTATTTTCTTAAAACAAATTGCTGTTTCATTGAGATTGCCTGCACACACTCATGTTCTCCTATGCTCTCGCGGCCAATAATGATTGATTGCACAGACAAGGATGCTAGCAACAAGGGGGAAAGTAGACGAAAATTGGTTTCCAAAGTTACCCTGTTCCCCGTATAGGCCGAAGGGAAATCCAGCTTTGTAAAAAGAATTCCAATTTGCATACATATATGAATGATTTTATTTAAAATTCTATTACTCCTTCGCAAGAGTGAGTTTGGCTCAGTGTGTGTGTGACTCAGAGGAAAAAATCAACTTCCGATAGAGCTTTCTTTTGTAAAATATGTAGATTCTCTGTTGGGGCTTTTCTTCCCCGAGAATTTCAAATTAGATTCATGGGATATATGACGCAGTGCTGGATGTCAGATGTACTTGGAATTCCTATTCAAATTTTCATTGTGTGTTACTAGGCCTGTTTACATAATCGAATATGGATTTGAGTATGCAGCATAGTTCTGATTTGAACTCTTTGTGAAATAGAACGATGTTGGAATGCATTGAATGCCTATACCACAGGCTAATTGAAAGGCTATATGTATCAGACGATCATAGGATTCTATCCATACCTGAATAGGGTATTCTTTCAGTCTCCGAAGGGTGCTTTCTACTATAAGAGGGAAATTAACCTTGCTATATAACAACAAGACTTGTAGCCTTTGCCATTCAAATGTGTTCAATATCGTTTCCTTACCTTAAATCCAGAAAACAGGAGAAAATTAAGGACTACCCCAATTTCTTGTTTGCTGAGAGTTACAATTGGCACAATAGGTCAATATTCAATACCCTGGCTTTATTCAGATAACAAACCGACCTCTTCCTTTGACCTCAATCATCATGAACAGAACACTTAGTCTTTCCCTTATTTTAGAATCCAATTTGTTGGCCAATTTCAACAGCAGCCGCTCGAGGAGAACTCAAACTGCCCTGCCACCTTCCATGTCCATATATCACTTCTCAACGAGAACATGTGCCCAATTGCATTTGCCTTCGCCATTAATCAAACAGAGAAGCCAAGCTTTGTTGAGTGCTGTATGGCCGCACTCCTTAGCACATAAAGGTGGAACAATGTGGCCTGAATGTATTAACTCATGAATACGAAATGTACACACTGGCACGCCTACTTTAAGTGTCGAGTATGCTGAACATGCCTAGACTATGTTCGCCACTACCGCACTTTGCCAGACCACAGACACAGGTACCAAAAGCATCAGGCTCGGTTTTGTAGAGGCCGACGACACGGGGCACATTATAGGGTCAAGAGGCCATCTGCGACAGCATTCAAGCGTAGATAAAATATGTAAATGGAATCAAAGCTACTCTCCATTCATATCGGTGTGTTACCCCTGCACAATCATCATATAGCCTCCACCGTCAGGAAGTAGCAGGACCAGCTTCCGCATCTGCACCCAGTTGTGAAGTGATAATAGTTTTGTGGTTTTTCTACACTCGGTCGGTCCGTGCAGGAGTTTTTGTACTTTCAAGTGTGAACTAATGTCAAATGGAAAATATGAGCTGGGCAGGAGTGGAGGTGTATCCTCATAGAATGAAGAAGGTGTGCCCACCACAGTGTTTTGCATACTCATTAGTTGTGGTTACGGATTTTCTATCTCTATTTACATGCGGATTTAGTCAGCAGGAGTCGGTGGGTGTGTTAAACACAATTATGTGACATCTGTGGGCGTACAGGAGGATGACAAAACAAATGACAGGATAATAGGCGAAAAAAAGTTTACAAACACAATTACTACGATGCGCGCACGGGATGTAATTAGGAGAGAGACACAAGCCGAGAGAGAGACACACACAATTGTGTGGTAATTCCTTCGGTTTAATCCTCTTAAAAGCGCAGCATTGCTGCTAATTGGAATTTCAACCGGAAATGGGAAGGAGCTGAGCGTATTATTCGGACTTAATGGAGGAGGGCAGAAGAATGGACTATTGTTTTATTAGCTTTGAGGTTAAGCTTAGAGATGTGTTGTGACCTCCAACATACCAACTAGAGGGGATTGCGGGAAAAATTGGTGAAAAAATACTTTAATTGGATGAATGGGGGGATATTTTATAGTAAATTTCAAACGAAACTGTATTAACTACTTCACTAACTGTGAGTAAGAGGGCCATTTTATTCCTTTAGAAGTTAATGGATGGGTGATGTGTCGGGACCCATCAACCAGTCTTGATAGTTTTTGTCAAGAGACGCATTTAATATAGTCAGCTCATTCAAATGTCTCACTTTGGTCGAAAACGGCAAGTTGACAGACCTCATGAAAACGGAAGAAAAACATCAACGGCAAGCACAAAAGGTGGCCTGTTTCGACATTTCTTCGAAGGTCAAGGGCTGGCATAACTTGGGGCCGGCGAACGAGGTATACGGAATGCGCAATGTCTATGCCATATCGCAGCTTGTTCAAACAAGGATTCGACGTAGTATCCCCGAAAATGAAATGCTTGAAAGTTAGGGTTATATTCAAAGCACATCATAAAATTTGAACAAATTTTTCAGTACCTCCAGCAAAGTATTCTAAAACTCGAACGAAATTATGCAGCTGTCAGCCGATATAACGTTTGATTTGTGCCGTCAGCCTCCCTAATAGACATCTTGAAGAATAACGAATTGTATGCCTTTTGTAATTAACAGACTGTTGACCCTGTTCTGCAATATTTTTTGGCACAAAAAAGGTCTCCGATTTCATTATTGGGACAAAAAATCCTACCATCCTAACGTAGACTGGGATAAGTACGAAAAAAGGATTTACTCAGCGCATCATTAGTTTTCGAGGCACCTTACTCTGGTTATTTTTTATGTGCACGTGCAGCCCATTGAGAGAAACAGTCTTTACAGTCCTAGGCAATCTTATTTTTCTGAGGATCCCAGCTAAAGGGTCGAACTTTTTTTTATAGAAACAAGAGAACTATAGCATCTCGACCTAATGTGATCTTTTTGCCATTAACGTCAGGGCAGGGAAGGCTAGAAGGTTACCCACCTTCCGCACGAATTTTATATTCCCAGTTAGCAGAGGAAATCTTTATGTCTTCCGCACTCAATTTTTCTCCGAAAGAATGATATCCGTCTTATACCATTTAAGGCTGGACATTCAGATATTCACATAGGATGCGTGTCAGCACTGTCATCGTTTTCAGGACAAAGTCGACATTCTGATGAGTTTTCTGGGGTGATATCTTAACCAATGGTGCCAGGTTCCCTAAAAGATTTTTAAAATCATGCTTTTAGGTGAAGCCATCTTTTGTGCCATTTTTTGCGAAGTGGTGTATGGCCCGTTTTACCTCTGGGGTATATACTTAATCTGGGGTAGATAGATTTGTGGTATATGGATAGATAGATCTGTAGATAGATCTGGGTTATCTGCCAAGATGCGATGCATCTTGTGTGCTCTCAGCTTTCTATAACTTCGTTTACCGCCGATGTAAGTGTCGGACAGAAGGGTTAAGGCTTTTCTGACTAGTTCTTCGACTTTTTCATTACCATCACTATCTTCGTGACCCGGAAGCCACCACATAGTTTGGTTTTGTGCCTTGAACTGAGCTTTTTCAGGATATTGACGCAGTGCATGACGTTTTTGGATTCAACGCTGTACGACCTTAGGGCTTTTATAGCTATTTAATCAGCTATAAAAGCCCTTGCCCGTGTATACTTGGATGTTTGCACACCAGAGATGAAGATATGTTCGGTGCAATCTTGTTAGGCATGAAATTCTGCCTGAAACACACTGGAAACTTTTTCTCTCGCAATTGTCATGGTCAGATTCGGCCCGTTTACGCACTCCCGACTGCATTTTTTAACCACCCGTAAGCCACGGTTTTTTTTTATAATTTACACGCGTTCAAGGGCTTATGACTACCCTTATAATGATTTAACACAACGCGGGTGAAAAGGATTAGGGGAGAGAAAGGAGGTACTTTTGGTTTTGAACTGTTGCGGGCTACAATTACGAGGAAAAACTGCGAGTGGAAGCCTGTTCCACATCCATGATGTTCTGCTAAAAAAACAATTACAGTATAAAGCCGTACGTCCAAAGCCGATCTCAAGGGTGAATTCATGACGATTCGTTCTTAAACGTGTATTGCGCCTGAATTCTTTACGAGGTGTTCAGCAGCCACCTATTTTATTAGAACAATCTCCGTAGAAGAAGCGATAGTATAAAGAAAGACAGGAGACATTACGGCGATGTTCTAATGGGTCAAGCAACATTGCTGTATTAGGGTCTCCTATGAATTTTATCGCTCGTTTCTGGATCCTATCAAGTAAATGCAGCGATGTTTTTGATGCACCTGCCCAAATATGAGAGTTGTACTCAAGTTTAGGACGAACAAACGCTTTGTAGATGTTAGCCAGATCCAATGACGTAAAGTATTTCTTATACCGCTTTGAGAATCCTAAGCATTTCGCAGCATTCTTTGCAGCATTCTTTGCAACACAAAACCTGCACATAAAAGGATAGAAAAACACAAACCGAGGATATGATGATGAGCTAAGCGTGCTGTCATCAGCAAATGAGTGTATTGTTTGTGGTGAACAAAAGATCGTTTATAAAGATCAGAAAGAGTATTGGAGTTAAAACAGATCCCTGAGGTACACCAGCATTGATATGATGGATATCAGATTTGAGTCCGTCTAGTACGACCCTGATTAAATGTTTCAAAAGAAAGTCATTAATCCACTCTACGAAAGTTTTTTCAATCCCCTAAGCACACAATTTTGATAAAAAAGCTTGATGCCATACCCTATCAAAAGCTTTGGAAATATCCAGTGCAACAGCTTTGCTTTCACCATGGAAATGCAAATAGTGGTTCCACTGTTCAGTGAGATAAGCCATCAGATCACCAGCAGACCTTTTGCTGCGGAAGCCATACCTTCGGTCATTCATATCGTTGATTCACGATATTTCATTAGTTGGCAATCAATCAATGTTTCCATGACCTTAGGAAGGAAGGATGTAAGTGCAATGGGACAGTAACTAAAAATTGAAGAAGCATCTTCTTTTTTCGGAATAGGCTGAACAAACGCTGTTTTCCATTGAGTTGGGTTGAAGCCAGGAGAAAGAGACAGATGAAAAAGCTTACGCAGAGGTTTGGCTAGACAAATCACAATCAGGAAGCGTGGAGCTGCCAGCAAAGATGCCTGCTGCTTGCAGCTTTGCTCTATTTAAGGAGTTAACACTTGGATTGTTGTTGCAGACGAGTGATAGTATGCCGCATGACGTCGAGTTTTCTATGTTCTTTACAAAAGACCAGAAATTTTTGCTGCCTTTGGGACATTGCAGGATTTTTTGCCTCAGTTTCTAGTCCTATTGAAATTTGACACGACGGATAACTGCCTTACATTCATTTCTTACTCGCTTATATTGATTTCGGTTTTCTTCAGCTGGGTTGGCCTTGAAAAACCGAATACTAACTTCCCTTAACTTAATTGCCTTTTTGCAGCTAAAATCGCTCCAACGATTCTTCTTTGGCCTGACAATTTTAGTTCTGTAAGGAATAAAAAGTTTTATTGTAAGGAGAACTATTTCACTAAGCATATAGGCGGATGCATCAACAACTCGATCAGGAAAGGTCGCAAAGCCCCATTGGCTGTTAGGTAAGTTATTGGCTTAACTAAACCGCCTAAAGCCGCTTTAGCTGTTTGGTAAGGTATTGCTTACCCATACTACTCTATTAGGGATCTCCGTAGAGAATCTTTTATTGAAGCATAAAGTTTATTGTATGCGTTCTGTGACCGCGCAGCGAATTTCAAGTTCCGAGATTTCAGAAAAAGGTGTAAGCACTTCTGATTGCTAAGACTTAACTTTTTAATTTTGTATTGACTTGCCAAAAGATGCATTCTTTCCTCTTGTAAGACGCTGAACCTTCTTGAGTTATAGGATGGCGGTCTTATTCCACTAAAAAATATCCTATTCCATGGGGTGCCCTGGCGTAGTGGTTAGTGTGTGTGCTTAAACACCGGAGGTGTGGCTTCGAATCCGGCCAATGTCACCTGAAAAAAAAGGCTTGTTCTTTTTCACGGTCCCCACCTCCGCAAGGGTCTGACAAGCCCTCCGAGAGTATCATTTGCCCTGAAAAACTTCTCAAAGTGCCGGAAAGTGGTCGGATGCGGCAAAAAATTGTAGGTCCCCTTGTATGTAAAGAAATTAACATACACAGCATACATTGTTGAGAAGTTGGCCCTGGTTCACCTCGAGCTGGCCATCATTGTGTAAATCGTATCTTTGGAGGGATTCCCCATGTAAAGCCATACATGCGTCGGCAAACGCTAGTAATTTTGCTGTTTAGGTGTGAGTTGCAGGCGAGTCTTTAGAAAAACTCTCAGATATTTGACTTAGTTTACGTAGGTACTCGTTAACTAATCCTGCTATCGTCACCTGAAAAAAAAAGACTTGTTCTTTTTCACGGTCCCCACCTCCGCGAGGGTTTGACAAGCCCTCCGAGAGTATCACTTGTCTTGAAAAACTTCTCAAAGTGCCGTTTGGATTCGGTAAAAAATTGTAGGTCCCCTTGTATGTAAAGAAATTAACACACACAGCATACATTGTTGAGAAGTTGGCCCTGGTTCACTTCGAGCTGTTGCGCCACTCTATTTTTATTTATTTTTATTTATTTACGTAGGTACTCAATGGTTTTGTCGTTAATTGAAATTGAACCTAACCTAGAACCTGACTAGGTGATCGGGGTAACCAATTATGTTCGGGCCTAACATACTTTGTTTATGAAGCAGGTCGGCAATGACCAGTGACCACAGTAGGGGCGATATCACGTCACCCTGTGGGAAGCCTCTTACGGCTGTAACTGATACCGATTTCAGTCCTGGTGTAGAAGACTTCTGATGTCTTCGTGATGAAGAATCTTTCGACTTTGGAGCATCGCTCTGATCCAGTTTATGGGAGTTTGGCTACTATGTTTCTATAGTCAAAGCAATTTATATCGAATCTTATCCAGTTTTATAAAAAGCACCTTTTAGAAAGGCGCAGAGAGCAATCTCCTCCGTGATGAAAGCGTTTTTAATTTCTTCTGTTAACTTAAACAGAGAGCCTTCAGTGGATTTCGCTTTCTGATATGTATGTTGACAGGGGTGCAGAAGAACGCCATTTTTTAAGCAATACCTGATGTGAATGTCAATAATTCTATCTATTGTTTTCAGGTAAAACGATGTCAAGGTTTTACCTGAAAAATCGTGGACGGTACGATTCAGGTGGTTCATAAGGCTTGTGTCTGGTTTGGGGATAAACACTTTATTTACCTCCCTCGAAGTTCGTAGCCCCAGTTAATAATTATCCTAAATAGGGCTATCAGGGTGGGTACAAGAAGATCCAATCCTTTGTGAAGGAGAGCTTGAAAAATGCCGTCTTTGCCTGGTCGTTGCCCTAAACGAGTTATTAGACCATTTATCTTCTTGCCCATTACCTAAATCCTCCACTACACCTGGGGAAGCGCTCAATAGGAGGACAGCAACCACAGAAAGGAAAATGGAAGTGTTTTCCGTTCTAGACCTCAAAATGCTTAACTGTGTCAGACTATCGTGTCCTCCAAATTATTTGATTTCAAAATACCGAAATTTATGATTTTTTTGGAAATTTTGACTATCGCTGAGTGATTTACTGGTGACTGGAGGTGCCAATGGGTTTCGTTTTTCTTAGGATTCAACAAGTTCGTATTAAGTAGTCTTGCTGAGGTAGTCCAGGGCATTATAAAAATGGTACGTCTACCAAGGAGCTACTCAGATACAAGCTCTACAAAACCATATAAATACAAACTACCACCCACTGAGACAATTCTGTTAGCCCGCAATGACAAAGGGATAAAAAATAAGTCAAGGATTAAAAGTTTAACAACACATACATAGTCCAGAAATTTTCCTAAATTAGAAATCATTACTGCAGGAAGCAAATGGAACTTAAACCTCACCTAACCAGCATCATTAGGGAAAGCATTGTGGCTAAAAGACAGTTATACCATTTCTCCACCGTGCATTGATCCGCAATTATTATAAATCCTTATTAAATCCTTTACAAATCACGTGATTTACCATACAAATTTAAATCCTCTCGGCAAGCGACTAAAAATAAATCCTCTTATAAATCCCATTTACCCTATTAACAAACCTATTTTATGCACTATTGTAACAGTTTGAGAATCAAAGAGAGAAGTTCTGTCAAAAGAACGTTTTCTATTGTGATTATTTTTTAGCGAAAATCGTTTTTCGCTCCTTGAAAGTGACATCGCCACTCTCTTCTGAGAGCCAAAATGACGAGAAGAAGAGCGCTCGTGTCAAGAAAATCCTATATTTGTCCGGTGGAGCCATTTCGGGATTTATTATTAATCGTCTCCGTTAATCCGCTTTTAATTGTCGGTGGAGGCATAGTATTAAGCTTTTCCTTTTCCAAATCCTTTTCTTTACTCAAACGAAAGAGAATTTTATGCAAAATATATCTCTTGCTTCAAAGGACTCCAGATCTCTTGCTCAAAATGTAGAGAAAAATGTGTAGAAGAAAAGCCCCAGACCTTCACTAGGTTTATGTCTTTATCCAACCTGCAGAGCCTTGGAACTTCACAATTTGATCATCTTTAACGCTTGCCCCCACATTGAAGCCACCCAACAATGGTAAATAATGCATCATGCTTCCACTCTATTAAGTGCTGCTGTAGTACCAACCGTTTCTTCGTCGGAGTTGTTCGGGAGTTGTTGCATTTGTCTGGACATAGACGGTGGTTCACAAGTGCTGTTTATGTGATAAGCAGTCGTTGCATCACTATCGAATGAAGCCGAATAACGCTTCTGCAAATAATCGTAATCGTAATAGCTTTTTTCTGTTTTCCTGCTTAAATATTGGGTGCTTCTGAATGCTCATCTCATTTTTGTGTCTTTGAATTTAAGCTCTCTTAGTCCTCCCATTACCAGACCAGTAATTCTTAAACCACCAGTTGGCGGTCCATCTCAGAAGAAAACGTTTCAAATTGTTTTGGCCACGACGCTTCTTGACCTTTTTTGGCTAAGAAGCTGTCCCATCTTTGGTTGTGTTACTCTGCCTGTTGCCCATATTTCGGGAACAGGATACGCCATTAAAATCGCCGAGGCAGATCACTAATTCCTTGACAGTGATTAATAACAAACTTCAATGCAAAATCTTCTATAGACACGTTTCGTGTGATTTCCTTCCTGAAAATGTGTCTCTTCCCTACAACACAGAATAACAACTCAGCACTTTTAGCCGCCCAAAATTGAAATGAAAGCTACCAAGGACAGTATACTGACGCCAAATACAAACGTTGTCCCGTTTTCCTTTTTTGGCTTCAAAAAAGAATCACAGGAAATACTAAATTCCCCGCAACAAATCGATTTTCATTAACTGCAGAACTGAAATCCCTCAAACACGGACCTTCGAATAACATTCATTCACTGCCTGGTCAGAGGAAAAACGGACGACAAGGAAAAAATCAATCTCCAGCCCCAAGGTTAATCCATTTGAAATTGTCCACATTAGTGAGTCGCAGCAGTAGCAGCGTTACTTTCATCCATACGCGTGTGAACATCATCTCCACAGGGATGATGTGGCATCTCCCTTAGCCGGAATGAGCCATGAGAGCGTATAGCCCAGTGTTCTACTTGAAAATTTATAACATGTCCTTTTTGTATTTTTTTTTTATTCTGTTGCTGTGGTGGGCGTGGTATGCTGTCTGTGCTGAGAATGTGGAAGGAGATTTCTTTTTTGTGTTATTTTCTTGCCGCCTCGTGTACGTGACTTGTGATACTACTGCTGAATCAGTCAGAGCTGAGACGAAGACCTTAGTTCCATTTGGGGAATTTTACTTTAGTGACGTGTCCTTTTTTCACTTTTCTCATTGGCATTACATTTTTGCTTTTACTGCTTCTGCTCGTTTGCACTTTCTTTGGCATGTGTGTGTGTGTGTGTTACCAGGGGGTCTTTTATTTTTTGTTTCTCACATGGGAACATATTTTGGGCATTCAAGCCATGTTAGCAATTTTTACCAAAACCAAAATGGGAAAATAAGGAAATGGAAATGTTTTGTTGGATTATATGGTAGTTGCCGTCTTCGTCGTCGTCGACACAGAGAAGAAAGTGTCGGAGGATGTGTAAATGATGACATTACGATAATTGAGAAGTTTACTTTAGGCCTCGACGAGGATAGTATAGTGCTGGGAATAATTAGTTCGATAAGTCGTCAGCAGCTTAACAACTTTTCTTGTTTACCATTAACTTGAGTCAACAAAGAAAACACATTTGCCTGACTCCTTGGCTCCAATTTTCACACACACAATAACCTACAGCACCGGCCTTCGGATCAAGGAGCTCAACTGTTTTCGTCACGTAACAAAGATCTATAAATATTTTGACGTTGAAAGCAATTTTGATTTGCACGCCAGTGTAATGCTGAGAAGTTGTTGAGCAGCCGTTTTGACATGCAAAGCGAATTACGTTCGCAGAAATTCCACTGAAATCTGATCCTTGTGTCGTGTCATACGGTTTGTTAGACTGAGAGTGTTTTTCATGCGGAATCATTGCAAAGGAAACGCCTAAGCAAATAAATGCACCATGGTCTTATTACACGTCATGTTTTTCTGAATTGAACACGAATATAATGAACGTGTTAAGGTGGGTGTAAAATATGACTGAGAATTATGGTGTTTACTTATATTTGGAATCTAATCTAGATAAGGATATGAATATAGGCCCACTTGCATCGGGTTTTTACTCTACTCCATTTTGCTCCCCAGGAAAAAGTCAAGGGTGGATCTATCCATCCATAAGTCTTTCCATAAGCCATAAGCCTTTTTCCTGTTCTAGCTTCATGGACAAAATATTCTAAGAACTAGCAATAAGGATTTTAGTGAGCGGCTTAAAAATATCGTTCGCAAGGGCTGCCTGACCTGGTTCACATGCACTTCTTTGAACCAGAAAATCCCTTATCCTTTTCCACCTTTAATGGAAACCTTTTACATTTATGACGAGCTACCTGTCAGGGCACTCTTGTTTTGAATTGGTGTGAATAGTGTTGCGCGTAGGAAACGTGGGGTAGTTTGGCAAAAGAATTAGATCACGGGTACAAAATGCCGAAATAAGGCTTCTGGGGTCC
The DNA here is from genome assembly GCA_947623515.1 of Neoascia interrupta. Taxonomy (NCBI): domain Eukaryota; kingdom Metazoa; phylum Arthropoda; class Insecta; order Diptera; family Syrphidae; genus Neoascia; species Neoascia interrupta. The sequence continues at coordinate 199,895,656 of OX392462.1, forward strand.
GTTGCTAGTGCTTAATATTGAGCAGCTAATGTTCTCCAGAGGAAGGATCAATTCATCAATGGTTTGGATACGTTGTTCGCGTTCCCCCGACAGTCTTCCTAGACAGGTCATGCTAGCCGAGATGTGAGCATGTAGGCTACTCCTGGTAGGCCCTGAAACCTGGCGCTGATGGGGATCGCGCGTGCGCCTCTTGAGTTAGTGGCGGAATATCAAGAACGATGGATTTAGATCGTGCCATGAACCTTTAAAGGATAAGCAGTACAAGAAAATGATAACGATAATAAGGAAAGATAGAAAAATCGTGCATCGATTCGGGACAATTTTTTTGTGATCACATTAGGCATGAGGCTCTTCGATCACATTGACTGTCACAAAGTGTGAAAACCACAGATCAGCTTAGCCGAATATTAGTCCACCATTATAAATCCAACATTATTAGTTCAAATACCTAACGAAAGCGAGTGAAGAAAGTATATGCAAGTTCTTAGGTTATATTTTAACCCGATGTTTAGCTACAAAAATGTCCAATATTTTCTTTGTAAATTAGAAAATACACTAATACAATAAAATACATACTAAAATACACTAAAATTGGATTGGAATAAGTGGAGATCCCACTATTTCAACTACTCCAACTTAAAGCTAACTTTAGTTCAGTAAGCATCAGCATCAGTTAATCCCAGGTGATAATTTGCTACACACCAACTTTAACTAAATTACTGCTGCATTAAACTACCAGCTTATACATTTGCTTATACATACGCTACCCACCAAATTATATCCTAGCTAACTACAAGTATTTTTAAGTTTAACAGGCTTAACTTTTCTCTTCCTTAAAGATCGCCCACCACTTACTTATCTCAATACCAGGTTAGTAGGTCCAGGTTTAGTAGTTTACTAACCTGATGCTTGTAACTTACCTGGACTACAACAATAAATAACTCCATCAGCTCTCCAGCTATAAATTTAAGGGCTAAAAGTTGTTTACATACGAACGAACGGACGGACATGGCTTAATCAATTTTCCTGTCGGTCTCGATCATATCTCTAAAAGGTCTTTTGGAAACTTAATATACCCTGGGTAGAAAAAGACCGTCAAGTATGAAGAGACACGCGAAGCGGTCCGTGTACTCTTGCTGTAGATGAGCCTTACATTTATTGTATACTTTTTGTTGTGGAGTCCACTGTTCTTATATTGGGAGATTTTTTAGTTTTGTCACTTAAAAAAGGGTAGCATGAAACTTTTCCTATAATATTTTTATATTTTTTTTTTTTTAAAATGAATTCATAAGCTTTTTGTTTTCAATTTTAAAGTTCTTCTTTTGGTTAACGTTCATATGGTTGTGCCTGCGTCAAATTTGTTTGATGTAAAATAAATGATCCAAAATTTACGATAGATATACATACTTATTAGCAGCATCATTTTAGTCAGTCAACTAAAGTGTTTTCAAGCAGATTTAGAAAACCATAAACTATTTCAAAAATGCTTCAGTCTTTTTTTTGTAATTTCGAAAGATGGACTGTGCTCGGTATTAATTAAAAATGTTTGCCTCTTACTGGTTCGAAAATAGAAGGAAGGTCATACATTTTCTTGGCCTTTTTTACCATCTTTAAAATTTAAAATTCATAAAACCGCAACTCAGACTTAACGTAAAACGTAACAGAGAAATAATGACGATACACCCCCCAGACCTTAAGGGCATATGATCGAGACCGAATTCTGAGTCGAATGAGCCATGTAGCTATTCTCGCTATTGATACGACAGTTGACTTATCAACAGGAAAACTCCAGCGCGCTTTGGACAAAATATGCGATTGGACGAAGAGCTGGCAAGTCGTCCTAAACGAGAACAAGTCAACACATGTAAACTTTACTTATTAAAAGGAAAACAACAAACCTTTATTTAGTAATTCGGCACAAGTCCAATCGGAACAAATCAAATCCCGTACTCAAATGAAGCTTGACGTAAAACTTAAATGGAAGCCGGACGGAAAAGAAACTCGACAAGCTCGAAATCAGGTTAAGAAAAAAAATTTAACTGTTGAATGCTTTATACTGGGTGGTTGCATACATTTCGGCCTAAGAAGCCTCCGCCCTTTTAACTCAAACAAAAATTTTTTTTATCGCCACGCCCACAAATGTGGGCGGAGACAATATACTTTATCCACAACAAAGTTAGAAAATGCTAATATCTACAACTTTTGTTATATAGTTTTTAGTCAAATTTCATATATTTATTGAAAAACAATCATTTCAAGTTCAAATCCCTTAAAAAAAGGGCGTGGTCAAATAAAAGGCAAAGGTTTTTCTGTTACCCCAAAGACAATTACAAGGCTATGTTACATACCAAAACTTAGTGCGCTTATACCATTGTAACATAGCTAAAATTTGAAAAAAGTATTTTTTTAAATTAGAAATGGTTGCACATGCAGGCCCGTAGTAGGCGTGTCTGTGGGCGGGATTCAGCTAATTTTTAAACTTGATCTGAACCTAATCGATTGTACATAGATAAGTCTTCATCATATTCCTCACTACCCAGGGGATATTACTTTTAATGCACAGTGAAATAATCACCGTAGATCCCTAAGAATAAATAAATAAATAGAGTGGCGCAACAGCTCGACGTGAACCAGGGCCAACTTCTCAACAATGTATGCTGGTGTGTTAATTTCTTTACATACTAGGGGACCTACAATTTTTCGCCGAATGCGAACGGCACTCTGAGAAGTTTTTCAAGACAAATGATACTCTCGGAGGGCTTGTCAGACGCTCGCGGAGGTGGGGGCCGTGAAAAGAACAAGTCTTTTTTTTTCAGGTGACGATGGCAGGATTCGAACCCAGACCTCCGGCGTAGTAAGCAAACACACTAAGCACTACGCCACGGCACCCCACCCTTAGATCCCTAAGACCCTGCAGACATTATCGAGAGCGACAGGTGAAATGATAAAGCCGTTTCCAGCCGCCGCGCCGGTCTGTATGTGTGAAGGTCTTAGGCTTGAAAAATCAAGCTAGAGAACTGAAACTTGGGCCACGGCTTTGTTCTTACTTTGCACAGACAAAGTGTTAAAAATGGTTTAATCCGCCGTCCTTTTACTTCAAAAGACCTTTTTGGCCAAATTAGACACGGCTTATGCACTCAAATTTTGGTGTACAGAAATATCGATCACGCCCAATATTTATCTTAAGAACGGGTTTCTCTGAATTCTCTGAAAATTCACTATAAATTGAAAAAAATATTGTACATATAATTGTTAATAAATATTAAAGATATTCGAATTTGCTAATTATGTTTTACACAAAGTTTGGAGTTGCGCCCACTTTTTGGGGGCCCTTTTAGAAAAATCAGGATTTTGGCTTACATTTTTGTTTTAACTTATTTTAAGTGAAAAAGAATTTCTAAGAAACTTCAAAACTTTGGCTTTGCTGCGTAAATCGGGTCGGGTATTTACAAAAGTTCAAATAGAGCCATATCTGGAGAGTGAGTGCAGCAGCACCCAAGTTTCTATCGCTTTCATCATGTCGCCAACACTTGCTGACCATATGCTTGACACACAACGGTTTGGTCCGCTCAAGATCCAACCACAACTACAGTGATAAAATGCCCTTTTTTTGGGTCTTTTCACATATTCCTAGGTTCTTTCAAGTAATCATCAGTAATTTATTTTTTGTCAAATCTTTATATCATTCAATGTGACGTAATCCTTAATTAAACATTGAACAATTTTTTAATCTCTATTGAAAGTTTTATAGTAATTTACTTGACCCCAGATGTAATACGGGCTTTTTCGGGGTTAATCCAGCGGTGAGAACCCCTAGCTCCACGGCCTGCCCGTAGCCTAGGTTTCTAGGTCCATAAAATAGATAGTAGACTTTTTCCGGCCTAAATTTTTCCTTTCGGAAAACAGGGCATGTTATTGAAGGGCTCTTCTATACCTGAATGGGACCGTTCTTGAGATTCTGAGACTGTTGGAACTTGGAGACTACCGTTGAGTTTGTATATTAAACCACTCTGCAAGCTAACCTGGCTACAAGATTTCTTGTAAGATACCTACAACACTTTTTTCCTCAACTGGGCAAAATAAATTCACGTTTTTCTACTACTGTCGATGTAAGAACTCCACAACTCACACAACAGTACTAGCTACAACTGTAAAGTTACTCAAGTAGACTTCTTCAAGTCACTTGTGTGTTTTCTTTGAATGAAATCCAATGTTCGTTCGTAACTTGCTCGATTTCCATATTTCAAAATCTTTAGTTAGGTCAAGTGAATAGTCATCAATCGAGTTTATTCCATCAGCATTCAGCCAAGCCAATTTCCTTCTTACGTGCTTACAAATAAAATTCCACCCTTTCCCTCAGAGCTCTCAATCTTTTCGTCAACTTTTCGCAAAACTCATTTTATTGCGAATACGTGCTCGAAAACTTTCCCTCTCAAGCAAAATTCTTTGTGTCGTGTTTGAAACTTTTCCATGGTCACAAAAATAATAATCCCCAACTCTATCCGTCCAATCATCCCTAAGAGATCTACAGATCGGCCCCACTCCACAGAAGAGTGCCCGCCCGTATTGAAGTTCTGCCATAATTCTCGCTTGCGTTCACCATTTTACAGATTTTTTTACAGATGGAAAAAGCATGGGGTAACTTGGTCGTCGCCGTATCCATCATGGTAGCTCCCCATTTTTTTTCTAGGGAAGGAAATGTGTCACTACGTTAGTTGTCAAAATCTCGGCAACACCATTTAAGATACATGCTGGTAGATGGCAGCAATTTGTTGTTTGTTTATGGGTTTCGTGGTGACTCCTTTTTCGCCTCTGTTTTACGACCAGAGCTGTTTTTGTTTGTTTATCCCTTTCGGTCATTAAAAAGCGACAGAGTTTTGTTGTGTGCGATTTTGGAAAACAGCGGGAAATTGTGTCGATTGTCAATAGGAGTTTTTCTGTTTCGTAATTGAATCACACCAGAGGACATCCAGCACAAATCAACAAGGACACAGACGGAAGGATGGATGACTTCCGGTGGGGGCCAATAAAATAGATCAATGCGCGTCGCATCCTCGTTCAATATTTGCAAGGCAGTCGTTCTTCGTTTGGAACCAAGGCAAAGGTTACATTTTATCAATCTCTGACTTGTTGCTTATTTGCTGCAGCAGGTCGCTAGCACCATTATCCAACAGGTTTCATTTAATAATTATTTTATTGGCACTTGAATGCAAGAGTAATCGAATTTAGCCAGTTTCTTGGCAGCACTACACGTGGTCAGCACAATATGTGCCACAGCCCATATACCTACTTGTGCAGTGGTTTTGTGGACCGTAAAAGCCTATGACCATAAAGTATGGTCGAGGGATAACGACCTATATTGAAATCAATTGGTCGTGCGGTTTGGGCCATAAAACCAAACACTTTGAGGATGTTTGCTGCTTTCGAGACGAACAAAGTAATGAAATATGGCAGCGGCTAGTACCACAATAAATCATCGCGTTATTAGTTGGGTGGGCCTCTGGACGATTATTCGATGACATCGAACAGTGGAAACGTATTTTCCAAATGGCTGCACAATACTGTCGTTAAGAATTTAATGAAACCGTTTTATGGCCAAGTTATTCCTGTAGGTATTGCTGGATAATCCATTACGTAGCAATACACGTAGGAGGACCAGTTGTCGCGCCAGTCCAAAGGAGATAAATTTTTTTCAACGTTCAAAATTCATAACACTGCAAAGCACTATATTTCCTTTCGCAAAAATAAATGAAACTCGGCAACAAAAAGGAAAAAAACGTTTTCCATTTCCATGTTGGTGGTGAAATTCAGCAATCGTCCTGAAATTTATTCATAACTTCTCAAACCCATAACCAATAAATAATATAGCGAACGACCACACCGATGCATCTTGAAAGTATTTTTCTCCCCAGGCTTTCTTGCCATTTGGCTGTGAGGGAATTTGTCTTTATTCCAAGATTTCCATTCCTTGTAAAGCTCTCCTTTAGGTGGCTTCTGAGCTAGAGAAGAATGAATAAGTCACAAGGACGAAGGCAACAAAAATATTGAGTACACTGGGAGAATTGTTCGCATATATCCAATATCTCGCAATCAAATATTCAGTATCAATCGACAAGGACACGTTTTCTCCATACTTGCTATAGGTACTCTGTTTGCAGCTCAACACTTGCATAATACAATATGCAATGCGAGCTTTCGTTCTCGTGACAATGTTGCATTTGGAAGGACTATTTGTAGCACCACACATTTCACAATTAACATAGTTCCAATTAACTTTTTTTTATTTTTTACTGAAAATGCAAAAAACATTCGTGATTTCTTGGACAAAGCAAGGCTTTCATCATAGCGTGTCATATTTATCCTTAATTTATTAGCGTTTAACACTACATGACTTTTATTTTGATTGCAATGAAGGATAACTCAACAGGGAATTCTTTTCACTTAAGGAAATTGCGCAACCGACCTAATGAGCTAATAAAGCAGAACATGCAAACCATTATAGTTTTAAAATCCAAAAGGAGGAAGGTTTTATCTTTGTCTTTACGATATTCAATTAACTTTGGATAAAATAGATGCAATTGCTTAACTGATTTCTTTCATTTTTGGACAAGATACAGCCTCATGTTGATCTTACCGCAAATTGAGGACAGTTATCTTACCTAGCAGGACGGCTTCAACTTCATTACAGCACAACCCTGACGTTGTGAAATACGCATTTCCCCCGACTGTTAATGGGTGTAGGTAAGTCTTTCAGACAGGAATCTTTTGACTTCGTAAACTCACTTTACATTTTAAAACAGAGCACAGCTTGATTTTATTGAAGCCGTCCTGAGTATTTGCGTGAAAGCGGCAAACATGCAGGCATACCAATCAATACGAGCAAAACAAAAGATGTACATGCTGTCAGGGCGGTACAAAATTTCAGAACGTACAGGATGGCCATGCCAGTCCTTTCCTTAATCGTGGTATAAGGTGTGTACATACAGTGAAGGATAAGTCTAATTTAAGACAGTTAAAGGGCTTAATAAAGTATAAGTGAATAAATACATGCTGCCATCAAGAAAAGAGACTCAAAACCCACACGTTTTGCTCAAAATATCGCCATAATCGACAGCAATTTTGACCCTAGGAATTTCAAATTTAGATGAAATGATGACAGCAGTGCCACCTTAAGTAAGCAAGGTTGGTCAGGGAAATTGATGTCATAACGGAGAATCTGGGAAAGAATATCCAGTAGTGTCAAGCCACACTTCGTCTGTTTCCGTTCTTGTTAGATTTTTAGTAAAGATGTTGAAGAGTCTTTTACTAACTCCACAGAATAGTTTAGGTCCTCTGAGTGGTGTAGTTGCCAAGAATTTGGTTAGCGGATTTTCAAATTTTTTGAATTCAAAGCCACTATGGGCTGGAGAAGCGTTTTGCTAAGATGGCCTGGGCAACACCTCTGGTCGATCCCGACGAGCCAGGATCGAGCAAAAACTGGTCGGAAAGATTTGCGAGCCTGGTTTTGGTTAGCTGACTGAGCATAAAAAGAGCGGTTAGTCTGATTCCCACAGCTGCTTAAGCAAGAGGTTTATCCGCTCCCTTAGCAGGTTGGGTGGACATCGTGTCTAGCTTAGACCTAGGGAGTTCTGAGCCACTAGAGGTTTTTGCGACAGCGTCGACAGAAAGCGGCTGTTCAGCTTCCTTAGGGACCTGGGTACTTCTTTCTGGCTTATTGGTGTTATTTGATGAGTGTATGATCTTTTTATACTGAACTGAAGCCGATTTTTATTTCAGAATGGCTAACAGTTAAGGTCCTTTTACAGAAAAACTTTGTTCTTTTTCCGAAAATACTTTATTTATTTTATTTTATTTTATTTTATTTCTCATAGGTACTGATACAAATAAATTTGTACCATCCGGATTATAACGCCGGGGAACTATCCTATGATAGCTGTTATATATCATACAATTACAATTTACACAGTATTTACATTTTACAAACAATTCATAATTAACATTATAAGTCTTTAATTTTTTTTGTCGAAAATATTGAAAGGCTTTTGGGAAATTAAGAGTTTAAAATTGATGCCGTTCTTAAGTTTTTCATGTCATCAGTTCTGAACCACTTGCTTGAACTACTTGCTGAACAAAGCTTATATTAAACAAACTTATAAAAGAACTCAAGCTTAAATAAGTTTAATGAGTCATATCCCAAGTAACACAGAAGCTCTTGTTATGCCCAATGTTACGTTTACAGCACCAGATAATATAGGTTCTTTAAGTAGGTTCTAAACAAGTAACCGGGCCCCTTACAAAACCCCTAAAGCTTCTACTTGAAACTCTTATAGAACTTATTTTGAGGGTCAATACTTTTTTAAGGAAAATGTAAGTACGCACACTTTGATGGTGCGGTTTGCCTTTTACTTGAGTGTATACATACATTCCTTTCTAATTGTTTGTAAGTTTTGATGTTTGTGCACAAATTACTTCTTTCATGTTAAATAAGGTGATGAAATTAATGAGTAAAACAACTGCATTTGCTTAACAGATAACAAGGTGCGCATTTATGTTCTTCGAATGATTTATTTAAATAGGACGAAAAAAGACAATGCGCTTCATGATAAAAAATATAAAATTAAATAAAGAATGCAAGGCTTTATGTAGAGCTCTCATAGCACCATTATAGCCCTTGAGGTGTTCTGCGTTTTCTGCGTTACTTTTTAATAACTTTTTGTTCTATATAGCATTGTCTATAGCTTCATGTGGAACTATTATAAGGTTTTGTGGTTTTTTGTCAAAAATGGCGCTTATTTGTTTATTTATTTAAAAATACTTCATGCTATATGTTGGTTTCTGTTCCCCAGTATAGGTGGTTTGACTATTGGTTATTACTGACATGGTAGGCGTTGATTTAAATGTATTTTTTTACTTCATGTTTCTACACAAGAGACATACCCCTAGATGACGCGACAGTCGTGGCCACGTTTGCGGACGATACGGCCATCCTGGCAACAGGTGAATCAGTCTAGTAATCAACGAGAAACCTCCTACGAGCATTGGACAGAATTTGTGTCTGGACGAAGACTTGGCGAATCGCTCTTAACGAAAACAAGTCTACGCATGTGAATTTCACTTTCAGAAGGGTTAACAATTTACCTCTGTTCATAAATTCTGCACATATACCTTATGCAAATGAAGCGAAATATCTAAGGATGACACTGGACGCTAAACTAAGGTGGAAACCACACATAAAGAAAAAGCGTGACAAGCTCGAGATTGGGCTCAGGGAAATGTATTGGCTTATCGGAAGATTTTCAAAACTAAGCATATGCAACAAACTGCTCTTGTACAGGCAGATGTTAAAGCCGTCCTGGACATGCGGTATACAACTTTGGGGTTGTACCAAGCCGAGCAACATGTCCATGTTGCAGACTTTCCAAAACAAGATGCTAAGAGCATTTGTGAATGCTCCATGGTATATTAGGAAGAGTGATGTTCACAGAGATTTAGGAATATCTACCGTGAGCGAAGAAGTAACAAACTTTGCTCGAAAGCTAAATGCTCGCCTTCATGTTCATTGTAACAATGAAATGATCCGTACTCTCAACGAGACTCTTAACGATGTTAACAACGAGCGACGACTACAAAGAACAAGACCCTTCGATCTAGCGACGTAGGGTGAAGCCGCAGGAATGAACGGCTTAGTAGGTGCATTCACTGGATAGCAACCTACCCAATGCGATAAACACTACGGAAGCGTAAACTACTTGTTAAGTTAACTTAGTTGTAGTCAAGAAGTATTATGAGAGAGCGAAAATTTATTACTATGAAGTGCGTTCTGGCAGTTTCATAGTGTCTCTCATAAATGGGTGGTTTTTTAGCACGTGGAAATCGGGCATAACCAATATCGGCTACTGCGGTATTATATACCTGCTATAGAGGGCGTATTGGTAACTTTGAAAGATTTTGGAGTTTTAGCCTCCGTCCACCCTAGTATTAAAAAAAAAACTTGATGTTTTATTTTTATCCATCGATGCATTATCGACCTTAAGAGTTTTCAACCCCAATGTGGACTCCTTTTAAACTTCTGCCAAGCAGTGAGCGGATAAAATTCTTGAAATGCTTGACCAACAAAGCTCAAATTGTTCTTGCGATAGAAATAAGAAATGTTATACAATGGGAAACAATATTCTCATTGTTTTTTATTGTATGACATCTGGTAGCCCCCCAGTAAGAGTGCAAAAGGAGTGTTATAAAATAGGTGCTGGAAACGTCTATAGAACCTGTGCTATAAAACTTAGCTCCTCAGCACTTACAGACTTATGACTTCAGTGCTAGGAACGTTTATAGCACCACATTTACGAAACTAATGATGTTAGCACTTTAGCTTTATGGTTATGGTTCTGTAAACGTTTCTACGACCAATCTTATAAGTTAATAAACTGCGCACCAATGGTACGATTAAGAAAATTTTCAAAACCGGTAGTGTTACTGAAGAGCATTTGGAGTGTGTCATAAGTCCAATATTCAAAATACAATGATTATGGTTCCAGAGTGTGCTACTTGGGATATCTCTAAAAGAGTTCTTATGCAGCTTTTTTTTAACACACGTTCCAAAAAAATCGCTAAATTTCATTAAAAAATGGTTTCTCAAAAAGCGGTGGTCACAGAATGTATTGAAATCAGTCGTAACTAGCTAAGGGGCATAGGGAGTATTCGACACACAAAAAAGTGAAAAAAGGAAAAATAAAAGACCGTCAAAGAATGACATACACAGAACGGTCCGTAGAATTTTGTTAAAGGTTACGATAGCGTAAAATGTTTGTTTACATTTTTTTTCTATTTTTTTCTTAAAAAAATTGTTATAAGTTCATTGGTTTTTTTTTGTAAGATTTTTGTGTTAGCTTAACGTTCATATGGAGCACTACCATATGGAGCACTCAAAAACCTCAAATTAAGTTGATGTTGCATCATTTTAATCAGTCAAGTATAGCGTTTTCAAGAACATCTCGGAAACCATTCATTATTTCAAAAGTAAAGCTTTTGGAAAAGCTTTTTTTTTAAACATAAAAGATTGACTTCTTCCGTTATTTAAGCAAATTTTTTACCTATTATCGTTTTGGAGATAGAGGGGGACAGAAGCGATTTCTTGGCGTTTTTTACCATTTTCAAAATTTCAAATACATAAAACAGCGATTTAGAAATTTTTTTTAATACCTTAAGATGTTTTTTTTCAATATGGCGCTCGGGTTGACTACTGTTCTTTAATTCTGAGAAGATGTTTCTGACGATGTTTTAGAAATGTGTTTAAAAAATTTGGGTTGGAAACGGCAATTTCGAAACGTTTTTAGTGGAGTTAGCCTGCCTTGTAAACGTTACATACTTTAACCTAATTTAAACAATATCGTAATAGCCGTCAAGAAACTAGAAACTTTTAAAAAACCGTTTTCAAAAATGCTTTTAGGTTTTTGAGTCAAATATTCAAAGTTTTTGAATATTCAAAGCTTGCTATGGTTTTGTATAAGATTTCAGAATTTAATTTTGGCTGTTAATTATTTATTATTTAATTATACTTTATACGGTTTGCGAGACAGCGGAGGGGGGAGGGGGGGGCATACATTCTTCTAAGCTTTTTAAGCATTTTTTTAATTTCAAAATCATAAAACAAGTATTTTGATTTGGTTTTTCGAATTGCCGTTAGACCTTTTCCTATAACACACCCACCTGAGCAAGCATTGGCTATTTTTTTTTAAATTGGCACCGATTATTTCTTAAACTGTAAAACAAGCTCTTTATTTTACTAAGTTTTTTAAATATATTAAGAAAAACTTAGGTTGGAAACGTCAGTTTTAAGTCTTTTAAACTCAGCTAGCTTAATTTTTGCACGTTTTTCCCTTGTACTAAATCTTAACAAAATCGCTAAATAGGAACCATTCAAATGCTGAAATATTTAAAAAAAAAAGATTTGTGAAAATGCTTTTATGTTTTCGAGAGATTTAATCTCAGAAGTTTTTGTAACTTCAAATTTCGCTATAGTTTTTCTTAAAATTTTGGTTAATTTCTGATACGTGTGACGTTTCCCATATGATTTCTCCAAATAGTACTGGAGACAAGAGGGCATTTTTTCGAAAATGCGTCAAAACGGCAGTATTTAAACATTTTCGAAAAAATATGACTTAAGCACTTGGTTAACTTTAAGTGTTTTCGTATACGTATGTTCAGTATCGGCTTTGTGCACTGAGCGGTACAAAGTTATGGCCTCAAACACTTTAAAAACGTCATTCATTTTCGACTCTTTGTAATATCAAAAACCCTTTAATATTCAAAACAAGAAAAGCCCTAGCATAAAAATTCAATATCGTTTAGATTTAGGTTTTTTTTAGTTCTTGCCTGCAAAACATCTCAAAATAAGTTGAAAAACACATTTAATCCATTTTCGTGTGAAAATTTAAACTGCTTCGAAAACCGCAATCGCGAAGTAAGAACGCTATTGGAGGAACGGACGGTCGGACAACGCAGCGATACCATAAGAGGTCCTTTCTCAATTCTTTGACGGACTCTAATGCTCTATTATCTTTATCCATCATTAAACTGTGCTCATCACTTTGCGAACAAGATCAAATTGATTTCATTTCATTTCCGTTCAATAGATGTATTAAGGAAACTTCTTTGCGAGCTTTCCTCATTGCCAGCGTCACCATTCTCGTTGCCATCCATAGCTTTTCATATTATTAGAAATTGGCGAACTCTTCTTCCCACATAAATTCCATTTTGTCTATCATCAATTGAATGCCACAATCAAATTGATATTACAATGGGATTTGCCCAGAATTTACCCAGGCGTCCTGGTCATCGTCGTGCTGTCTGCGAACCCGACAAAGGCGCTTACCATTCACGTTCTTTCGTGCGGTTCCCCGATGCGGATGCATTGGGTGGCGCGTTCGCTTCATCCGAAATGACCGAATTGAGAAATCAAGCAACAATTCCAGCATATTCATGCAAATCCGAGTCAGCGAACAATGAACGGAACATTTCCACCGACTAGCTACCTACCCCCGAGAAAGAATAGGATGGCAGATCCTTGCTTGCTCGTCGCTCGTCCTCGGTCCTTAATCTTTCGTTGGTGGTCGTTGCGGAAGCTGCTGCCTGAATGCATTCATGTGAATTCACTCGATTTACTCCGTTCGAAATGCAATATTCGAATGAGTGATTCTTGTGGGTGTTTCGAGTGTGGGCTTTCAAGTGCGGTGGAGAAAATATCCTTTTTTGGGGATATAAAGTCGAGGGGTATGGTTTTCGGATTAATATATACGTGCTGAGAAACATACGCGTGTATGTTGTTAAATGCAGACACATAGTACTATGCGCGTTGAATATTTCGAGTTCATACCGGGCGCATGGAGCATGCCACGTTTAATTGAAATTAATGTATATGTGCTCCCGTTCGACGAGTCCTCTTTCCGGATAATCTTAATAAATCAATGTTCTGCTTTTGGGGCACGATGGGAAATTGGTTTTTTGGGGAAAGTTTTAATCCATTTCGATGGGCTTGGTTGCTGAGGAAAACCTTGCACTTTGGCTTATGCAAACGGGAAATACACTAAGACCGGGTAACTGCATGGTTTGCAAATTTTATGATCGGCTTGTGGTCGGGCGAAGCATTACTCGGATTTCGGAATGTTCATTAATCTAAAAGAGGACGATTTTGAGCTTGGTAGATATGTTCGACACTTGTTTCGACTTGTTCGGAAAATCAAAATCGTTGTTGAGTAGTATCAAGCTATTTTTGTAAGGCCCACTTTCCAAATCTTTGGGCAAATTGTAGGTGCCTAACACATAAACTGAATTTAATTCACTTTTAGGACAAAAATGCAAATAGAAGGTTAAAAGAAAGCTACTTGGCACTACACTAAGGATTATATTTGTTTAAGTGATATCAGAAAAGTTTATAAAACTTTTTCCACTTGGGCTTTCTAACCTTTATAAATGAGGCCCTTAAACTATCTAACAACAAAAAGTTTATGTAAGCGGCTCCCGTCAATATGCAAGGCAAACAGTCCTGTTTGTAAACTAAACAACAAAGTTTCCACAATGTCCTCGAACGAATGTCATTCGAAAAACAAATAGCCCAACACAACGTCACAATCGCTGTTTGAATACAACAGTGCATTGCGTACCAACACCGATAACTACGACCGACCCCCCTTGGGACACACTCAATGTAGATACCAATAAACTAATTGTTCTTAATTCACAAGGACGATTCATTCCCTCGTTGTGTATTCAAATTTATGCAATTAAATTACCAAACTTTGTACCTGTCGCCATAAAACAACCAACAGGATCAGCGTGTATGTGTACTCACCTAATCATAAAAACAAAAAGTCCTCACAGCCAAATGTCATGAAATTCCCAGGCGCACGTCCTGTCAACTGCAAACACTCACACCTCGATGGATGCTCCGGCTCCGACACCGCCCCGTCAAGCGTCCACAGCCCGGTTAGCCAATTCACCTCACCTCGGGCAGGATTTCCCCGAATACGTAACTGTAATCCAATTTACGATGAGTACCTACACCACCATCAGCGATTGAGCGTCAGATGCAGCAATGTGTATGTATTTTTTTTTTTTTGTTTTGTTAAAATTTCCGGAAGCAACACAGTAACGTTGTTAAAACATTTTCACTTTATTTATACACTCAATTATCACACTTATAGGGGTGAGGTTTATTTTTTTTTTTTCTGTTACACCTGTAACAATTTTGATTCAATTTTTTGCACTAACACCGAAAGACAGACACACACAATGCACAAAATGAAAGACAGTACCACAAACTATATAGACCGGAAAAAAAGAACACCAAACTTTCACCCTTAGGTCTTGCATAGGGCTAAACTAAGACCGTTTGGTAGACGTGTGCTCATTAACGAAGCGAGGTAGCACAGCCTCCAGGGGATGATGTAGGGGGGGATATGATAGCCCGAGTTATTGCTGGCGGAGCTGGGAAATATTTTGCGATAACTTTTCCGCAAAGTTTCTCCGTTTATCTCCTTGTCGAGTGTACAACATGACCGCACAGCAGCACCGCAACTGGTCTCATTCAAAAATGTTTATCCTGCAAAGAGAGAGAAAAAGGAAGTGAGCGAAGGATGAAATCAGGAATGTTTAAAATTAAAATACATATTTTTTTTTTTTATTATTTTTTTTTTAAGTCTCTGGTATAGATAGATTTTTTTTTTGGGATGGAAAGTTGTTTGATTATGAATTTCATTTTGAAGGATTTCAGTGTTAATTATCCTTGGGGGCTAAGTTTACCAGTTTTAGCTTGATGCCTGGGTAATAATGTTCTTTTTCCGCGTTTTTGTGTTTTAAATATTTTGAATGGCTAAATGGAGGAGGCGGATTTAGAGTGGGATTTTCAAAGTTTTTCGACAACACTTTACGGCAGCCCAGAGTGGGCAAACTTTTGAAAGGATTCGTGAAAGGAAAAGGATTGTATTGTTTATTAAAATGATTTCAATAAGTTATTGGAAAAGTTTTGTTTAAAGTTGGGATAGGAACTGAATGTACAGCCGGAGGGAATTCATTTAAAATTTGAACTTTCTACAGGCATCGCAAAGAATTTAAAAAATATGACTGACTTGAAAAAAGTTTGAGATTTCTTTTTTTTTTTGCTTGGAAACATATTTATAGCTGATGGTATCAATGCTATCTGCGTCTTAAACTATCTTCAATGTTATAAATCGGGCTCAAGAGTGTCTCCAAAACCTAAAATATTTCTCTGGAATAACAATCTCTAATCAATAACAATTATTTTAGCTCAAACCGAGTTCACTGGGTTAACGTTAACATCTCTCATGTTAAAAAAACAGTTTTTGTGCACCAATTATTCTGCCTTTGATTCGTCAAAGCTCACCCAAATTCCTCCTTATTTTTCCCGAAAATTTATCGAGTATCCAAAACCTGTTTGGTCAAATTTCTTTCAAATTTCTTTCTTGTTCTTCCCCTTGAAGTCTTCACCTAGAGCTTTTCGAAAGCAATTAAATATTGTCATGAAAACCATCAAAAGTTGGCTCCATTCCCAAGACCAGAAAACATAAGTACTTCTTACGCGAAATGAATTTATTTAAAATTCAGTGGTGACATCCGAAAATTGTCGAGGCCAAGTGCCAGCAGACAAAAATAAAATGCTCACCTTCCATAGGGTACATAAACATTGTGCTAAATACTTTTCCCCAATGCAAGAAAAAGCCAGAACGAATCATGTCAAGGAATAGATCAAGTTCAAAAGTGATGATGCAGCGTGTAAACATAATTTCAACAAACCGCATCTTACAATGTGTGTATAGCGCCGCGCGTCCCCGCTCTGTTTATTATTAAGAAGAATCTCAAAGCAAGTACGAGCATCTGTGTATTATTGTTGGCAGGAAGGATTATTATTATTTCTTCACGTCAAGTCAAGATGGATTTGGAAACTTTGAATAATTTCCGTAAGATGTTTTAAGGGGAAATCGGGAGAGATGATTTGGAAACAGTGTGGTGTCAACAAAATGAAAATAAATTATTTTTTTGAGTTTCGAAAGCGTACTTCTGTTTGTTTCTTTAAGTTTCACATGGAATGTGTATGTGCTCATGTTGAGTCGGTGACGAGAGATAAGATTTTGAAAAAGGAAGTATCGAGCATGTGCCAAGAAATGCGAAGGAGAAACGAGGTTTGTTTGGGAAAATATGAAATGTTTTTGAAAAATCGCAGGTGATTATTTTTCAAGACAGAAGTTTTGTTCAACAGGTCGAATGATTCCTTTGATTTATGTTTTTTCCAAGGTTGCTTCCCAACCTTGTTTCTCAGATTGTCAAGTATATTACTAAAAGCAAAAAAGTTATAACTTTCAAAATTAAAGGATAAACATTCTGTTTTTTATTATGCAAAGGCAAAAAAGAAACATGCAGAGGGGTAACAGGACAACCGCCTTCCCCCTTAAACATATTTCACTGTGTCGCTTTGTCAAAGTTGCATTTTTCCAGAATTTTGCAAATCACAATTTTGAACGAAGAATTTTGTAAAAATTTTACTGAATTACAACAATCGGACATACAACAAGCGGGATCGTGGCATTATTCTGCAATATTCTGCATTATTCATCATCATTCTGCTTCTAAAAATTTGCTTTTCAAAATTCTGCTCCAAAAATTTCGAAAAAATTTTGCTTTTCAAAATTCGGTTTTTTTCAAAAATTTGTCTTTCAAAATTCTGCTTTTTAGAATTCGAGTATATATAACCAAATTCTGGATATATATAACTTTGATAAGGCGACTGAGATATGTATGAAGGGGCGTGCCGCCCCCTGAATCTGCCTATTTCACTTCAAACTACCTTATTTCAAAAAAGGCAAAAGTTTTCTTACGAAAGCAGAATTCTGTTTGCATAAGTCACAATTTTTAAAAGCCGAAATTTGACACAAGTTTTTTTTTTAGAAAATATGTAGGATTTTGAAAAAAACTTTTCTAGCAGCAGAATTATGACCTGATCCCGATTATTTCATGTCGGGGTCGGGGTCACAATTCTGCCGGTGTCAAAATTATTTTTACAAAAGTCAGCTTTCAAAATTTTTCTTTGCAAAATCCTGTAAATGCAACTTTGACAAAGTGAAATATGTATGGGGGATGTGGCACTTCTTGTTAACCTTTGCTAAATTCAGAGTTTTGAAAAGTAAAATTTTGAAAAGCAGAATTTATTGTGGAAGCAGAATTATGACCCGCTCCCGCTTATGGTATGTCCATCATGAGCAACTTTTTCATAAACAAAAACACATGGTAGGGGCTCAGCTAAAATTAGAGATCACTGATCGATTTTTTTGTTGTATTATCGAATGCCTGAAGTATCATATGTGATGTACGTGTTTTGGAAGGAGCTGAGCTGTCAGCTGGTCAGCCTCTAGTGCTGTGTAAACTGGATTTCAGCGACAGTATTTCTTTGCAACGCAGTCAAAAACAGAGACTGGTAGCCCGCATGCGTTGGAAAAGGTTACATGATACTGACTCTGATTACATAGAGCGATTACAGAGCATGGCACGTTTCGGAGAAGGTTGAACCTATTAAAACTTACCTACTTTTTAAATGAAGAGGACGAATACCATCTATTTTTATCGGCAGTAATTGCCACTGCATAAAATGTTTGTGATGTGAAGCGGATTGGTGTGGCGGATGGTGGTGAGAAAAGATTGATTTAAAAGTCTTAGAGCTTAAGAATCTATCAGAGAGAAGAAGGGAGACTATATTGTGTGGAAAAAATGTAGAAGCTCAACTTCTTGAGCCCAGTACAGTGGGGCACGGAGAACATCAGGCAGTTAAAAGTACCAATGAAAAAATGTAAAAGGTTCGGCGAGAGGTTGTAGCCGGTAACAGATCTACAAACAAGATATTTTGGTAGACTGTTCGCCGTCTCAGAGGAGAGAAGTTAAATATCGTACAAGATGCTGTCCTTGAGTTAAACCCAAGGACAGCATCCTTTTTTTAAATGAGAGCCATAGCCCTATCTGCCTCAAACTCAGCATATGAAGCGAGCCCTATTGGGAGATGTCCAACCCTCAACACGACACTGATGGCAATCCCATTACATAAATACACTTTTGCGATTATCATCATCATCACCATCATTTTCGAATGCCGCTAATCCCTTAAAAGGGTCGCGGAGCGAGGGTGGCTAAATGGTCCTTCCATCTTTCTCGATCCTCCGCCACCAACTCAAGAGACTCCGCAATCCCCAGGCAGGACTCAGAGAGGTTCTTTAACTGACCCCACCACCTGTTTCTTGGCCTACCAGGGGGGCAACGCGCTCGCATCTCGGCTAGCATGATCTGTCAAGAAAATCTGTCAGGGGGCATGCGAACAACGTGTCCAAACCATCGAAGAATCGATCGCTCCACTTGGAGAATTAGCTGCTTAACATTAAGATTCCCACGAATACTGACGTTTCTCACTCTATCTCTAAGAGTAAGACCAGGAACGCACCTCAGAAATATAATTTCGGCCAGCTTGTACGCGCGATCTAATTTTTTGACCATAGATAAGGGTGGGAACGAACACTGAATTAAAAAGTGAGAACTTTGCTTTCACTCCAAGCTCAGCTTTTCTGACGACCGGCCGGCGCAGTTCTCTTACTATTGCTCCAGCTTGGCAAACTCTACAGGACAACTCAGTATCACTCCTCCCATCTTTCGTGAAAAAGACCCCGAGATACTTAAACTTCTCCACCTGTTTTAATGGAACTCCATTTATGTGCAGGGTACACTGCACATGAGTTCGGGAAACAACCATCACTTCCGATTTGTTCACGTTTACTTTCATCCCAGCATCACCACAGACGGCTGCAAACCTATCCAGTGCTCGTTGAAGTTCCTCTTTGGATGACGCAAGGATGGCCAAATCCAAAAGGAGCGGCGACAAAACACATCCCTGGCGAAGTCCAACGCGCACATCAAAAGGACGGGATTTGCCGCCATTTATCCGTACACAGCTTCTGCAGTTTCCATACAAAGACTAGATGGCTCTCAGTAGAGGCCCAATCAGCGCATAGTCCTGCAAAGCTCTCCACAGTGTATCCCGAGGGACTCGGTCATACGCCTTTCCCAGATCTGTTGCGATTAAAACGCTAAAAAATTGCAAGGCGAAGCTGATTGAATTCGGCTAGAAATGCTCAAGGCGATGGGGGAAGAAGTGTTAAATGGCCAACAGGTGTCATTTAGGTGGCCTGGTATAGCGAGAAAGCACCTAGCGATTGGAAAACAGGAGTTATAGTGCCTATTTTCAAAAGAGGGATGAAAGAGATTGCTCTTGCTATAGAGATATATAATGTCTCTTAGGTCTTTCAGGAAAAGTTTTCGCTAAGGTGAGTTATTTTGAAGGATTATCCAAGCTGAAGCAAAAGTAAAAGAACTGCGCCAGTCGTTCATCAGGAAAGCTAAATTAATCTTGGGGAAAGAGCGAGAAAGGTCAGTATTCGTAGGAAAACTTATGCAGAGCAGCTACTTCTCCGAGTGGAACGATCAATTGTTCGACGGTTCGGACACGTTGTTCGCATGCCTCACAACAGTCTTCCTAATAGGCCAAGAAACAGGTGTTGTTGATCAGGTTTACAATATCTCCGAGACCCGCCTGGGGATCGCGCGTGTATCTCTGGTGTTGGTAGCGGAGGATCAAGAGTGACGGAAAGACCATTTAGCTGCGCTCGCTCCGCTACCTTTTTAAGGATAAGTGGCAAAAAAGAAATGATGGCGACACTATTTTAGGAGAATTGTTAAATGTGATCTGATGATTTTTCTGTTGGTAGAGTTTGCAATGATTTTTCCAACCATTAATTTTATTTGTATAAAATGTAAATTATTGTAATTTTTTACTTTTCAATGTTAAATCACAATCCTATAAAGCTCCCTTGACCTAAGCCTATATGTCATAAAAATTTGTTAAAAAAAACTCAGTGAGTAAGTGCAAGAGTTCGTCTGTGACAAACTTCAATATACCCGATCCCATACACCGTGTAACACCAAACCTTCAAACTTTTTGTCGCAAATTCATATATTATTTGTATAGGCCACGCCCCCAAAAGTGGGCCTGGGCTAAAAATTAAAATCAATTAATTGTAATTTCGTTAGAATCATGACAAAATACGTTAAATCCGAAAATTATTCCGGGAAAAAAAAACCTCTTTTTACCAAAAACGCCCCCTAAAAGTGGGCGGAGCTCAGTACTTTGTATAGAGCAAATCTAGAAAATAGTTATATCTTTGATATTTGTCATATAACTTTTTTCGATTTGGGATGAACTTTCCGAGAAATGGGTTCTTAAAGATCTAACGTGTTAAAAGTGGGCATGGGCGATATTGTGGGCGGTCCAATTTTGCTCTGTACCAAAATTTGAGTTCCTACAGTGTAACTTGACCAAAAGGCATTTTGGAAAAAATTTTCAAATAGAGGTTGTCTTACATTAAAGCCAGTAGTGGGCGTGGTCGTTGACAGATTTTACCATTTTACATGCTAAGTCTGAAAAAAATAAGAAGAGTTACGCACCAAGATACGCATTAAGTTTGAGCGTCCTGGCTCAATTTTAAACACCTAAAAACTTTACACATACGGACAGATGGATGGACGGACATAGCTTAATCGATTCACCTGCCGGTCTTGATCATATCTCTAAAAGGTCTTAGGGGTCTGCGGTGATTATTTCACTGTATTACAAACTATGCATTAAGACTTATATACCCTGGGTCGAGTATATGCGGACGGGAGAATAAGTATCACCTACTTATTCGGCTCTCAATTCAATAATTATTTTGTCGCTTTGCTACATTTTCGCCTGTATCAAACTCTAGTAATCAAAGAGCTGATGAACATAGATTTGTTGTCCTGAGATAGAAGATCACAAAAACAACATTCTGTCGCCTGGTACCGGGGGTCTCTGGGAGATGCACCGACTTAAAGTTGCACGAAAAAGTAAGAAAATTAACCAATAGTAAGATGTCATACGAAGCTGAAATTTCGTATTTAGCATCTCATAGCAATTCCAAGTTATAACAAATCATATCGGTTTTGTTATTATTCCACCATTAACGCAAACAAGTCAAAACTGTTTAAATAATAGGAGAACAAGTGAGAAGTTGTATCGGCTTATATAAGTTTTTAGACACATGGCAGCAAAATATCCCGCCTTATGACTCCACTTGTCAAAAGGATCGTTCTCTTGGTTGCTTTTAGCTCCCTTCACATCTGCTTCAAGTCGCGCGCCGTTTCATCTTACTTAAAAGAAAGGTCATAAAGCAACTTGAACCCCTCTAAACCTCCTTTAAATCGCTTCCATAGCGATTGTCCCCTTGACATCCCACGACAATACCATAACCCCCTTTATGAACACCCCCTTTTCAGAAACATGACGCCAGTCATCACTTTCAGCAGAAGCAAATGTTTTAAAATAAAATTAATCGGCTTTGTAATGCGATCATTATTTCAATACCGCACGGGCCATTTACCACGTCATTTAAGCACAAGTTCCAACAAAACTGATAGCCAAGCAATCTCAGTATTTATTACACCCGATTTATCAATAAAGAAACACACACACACACCCCACCCAGACATTAACACAAGCACGTGCGCCCAGGCGCACTCACACCCACTGCTCACGTAATCTCCTGGAAAAGTAAGTATTAATGACAAACACTTTGTTTCGCAAAACTCTTTCGATTCGCAATAAATGTTTATTCGATTTTTATTACACTTTCATCCGTGCATCGGAGATTAAGTTCACAGACCTATGACAGAGGAAACTGCAGGAATTCACTCGGAATTCCAACTAGGCGGTATAGAATGCCACACTCAAACCTTTCTACGAGAACATAGACGAGAAAATCAATTTTCCGTTTTTCCAAAAATACTTTTGTTTATTTCCGCTCGAAGGACGATAAGTGTATTTTTGGCGACAAAATAAATCGCAACGTAAGATGGTCACGCACTCGCCTAGAAGAATGGCGTCGTCGTCGCATGGGTGAGGAAAACAGTTACCGAAACGCACTCAAGCGATGTCGAATGTATTCAAATTTGTCACGTCATTAATCAAACTTGGGTGTAATCAATAGAAGCAGGAAATAAAAAGGAAAAAAAATCGGAGAGCAAAGCGGAAGAAGAATAAATGCGATGCCACTGTGACGTATGCGTAACATATTTTCTGCCGAACAAAATCAGAAAGTCACAACATGGGGGCGTATACGTAACATTTGTGGTTTGTTTTTTTTTTTCATTTCCTATGTGCCGTCCTTTGGGCGTGAGGTCAACTTTTAGCTTAATTGGAGCCAGTTGGCTAAAATTTTAGTTAATTGCATACATACACACACAAGTTAGTTTTTAGCCTTAATTTGAGAGGATTACACGAAATGTGGATTTTTTTTTGCCACCCTTAGCAAAGTGATATGGAAAGGACTACCCCCGAGCAACGAACATGTGCAGACTTATTGGCGGCAAAGAACTGAATGGTATTCTTTGAATTTCCCTGTCGTTGTAGTTGTGTGTGAAATTCATCATAGTCTGTAGGTCAAGTATCTTAAATTTTTTTTCATCTCTACAGCGTAAATGGAAGACTAGATTTCGCTTCTGCCCCCGGGTGTAAGTCTATTTATATATTTTATTTAGTGACAGTGAGCAAAAATATTCTGAGCACTATGCGCGTCATTATATTTATGTTTCCACAAGGCCATTAAAAAAAATTAAGTAATTTTCTTAGTGCTGATTTGCTAATTAATTGAATTTTCGGGTGTATTTTCACTTCATGGACGAAATAGTTTGAAGCAGATGCAAAGTGAGCATTAATTGGGTTGAATGTTCATTTTAAGATTTTCTTCGAGGACAGTTTTGACATTATTTGCTATTTTCGTTTATTGGTGCTATTAGTCATCTTATTTTTATCTCTTCCACAAGTAAAATTGAGACATTAAAATTTACCATGTACACTTGTGTGATAAACTTTAGTTTGAGACAGTTTAATTTAAGTGCAAAAAGTTATTGCACTACAGAGTGATCGAACAAAAGCACCATAGCGAAAAGTACTCCTCTCTATAAATGAGAAAGGATTTAAGGTTAGGCGTGTATTAAGTGGTGCCAATTTTTTTGACTAAGTGTATCAATTTCACAAATTTAGTGAAAGTTTATGAAAGAATCAGACTTAATATAGAAATGTTAAGACACGTAAAAGGATAAATCAACGTTAAAAGTAAAGGATTTTGCGTTTGAAAAACGTAAGGACTCATGAAATTCTATAACTCCCACCCCTAAATTTCTGGCAAAGAAAGAAAATAAGACCGTCAAATATGAGGTCATGCACGAAACAGTCCGTCGGTTTATTAAGAAGACTTAGCGTACAATTATTACTGAATTTCATGGCAAATTTTCAAAAGCATCGCTTATTCGTTTTGCTTACAAAATATTTCGAGTACATTTTAAGGAAAATACCTACATGTATAATTTCTGCGTATACGAGTTCTAAAATGCTGCTCTAAAATTTATTTTTCTTTCGAATCGCGAACAATTGTCTAAGTCTCAGACTTTTTTCAAAATGATATATATTACCGTTAACGAGGGATACGCGTTTTTAAGCTTTTTTTTGTATTTCTTGAATTTAAAATCCATAATAAGATTATTTAGAATATTTTTTCGAATATGTAGCGTTATATACTTTGCGGTAGCAAAGACAATTTTTTCCCAATATCTACCCCAGGCACAGGTTTTTTTTAGTTAGGGATAATAAAAATTAGTTCTTTAATTTGCTTTTTAAACCCTTTTAGGTTAGGTTGGGTGGCTGTCCCCGCTGGGCAGGGACACACTTAGACCAAAGGAGGTCCATTGTGATACCACTTGTAGGACCGGAGGTAACAGCCCGGGACCTAAATGATGCCAGTGAGAGACTTTCCTGAAGAAAGGGTGGACTGCAGAGGGAATTTGTCTTGTTGATACGGACTGGGAAGGGGGGGTTGAGGTCGAGGTGGGTGGGTTAGTGAGGAATAGTTCCTATAGGAGAGGCCGGCAGAGCAATCGATTTCGGTATAAGTCCGAATCTGTTGCTTCTCTGCTAAGAATTATCCTCGGGTATGGAACCCTTACAGGGGAGAATTCCCAGGCAAGAAGCTGATGTAGGGTAGCCGTCTTTGGTGTAAACCCGTACTACAGGCAACTCGCGTTAGAATTGGGGGAAGGTAGGTTAACCGAAACCCGTACCAGTGAGAATTATGTGCTTATGATCCTGTGGGGGTGGAGAAGGTGAGGGTAACCGAAGCGATATAAGGCCACACCAATCCAGCCCTGGGAAGAACACTGGGGTATGGTGGGGAGGGTATGAACCCGTACCAGGGGGAATGTGTACCAGTGTTCCCAGAAGAGCGGAGAGGTGAAGGCAACCAAATCGGTAAAGATTTTTCACCTGGGCAGTATTCCTTTGCCCTGCACATAAATGGAGTTTCATTAAAACAGGTGGAGAAGTTGAAGTATCTCGGAGTCTTTTTCACGAAAGATGGGAGGAGTGATACTGAGTTGTCCTGTAGAATTGGCCAAGCTGGAGCAATAGTAGGAATAATTTAGGAACTGCGCCGGCCGGTCATCAGGAAAGCTGAGCTTGGAGTGAAAGCAAAGATCTCAGTTTTTAATTCAGTCTTCGTTCCGACCCTCATCTATGGTCATAAAATTTTGGTAATGACCGAAAGAATTAGATCGCGGGTACAAGCTGCCGTAATGAGATTCCTGAGGTGCGTTGCTGGTGTAACTCTAAAACGTCAGTATTCGTGGGGAATTTTAATGTTGTGCAGCTACTTGTCCGAGTGGAGCGATCGATTCTTCGATGGTTTGGACACGTTGTTCGCATACCCCCTTACAGACTTCCTAGACAGGTCATGCTAGCCGTGATGCGAGCGCAACGCCCTCCTGGTAGGCCAAGAAACAGGTGGTGGGATCAGGTAAAGAACCTCTCTGAGTCCCGGCTGGGGATTGCGCCGGAGTCTCTTGATTTGGTGGCGGAGGATCGAGAACGATGGAAAGACCATTTGGCCACCCTTTTAAGGGATAAGCGGCATTCGGAAATGATGATGATGATGTTGATGTTTTAGATTTTTCAAAAACTGACGTTTCCAACTTAAAATATTCTGAACCTGAAATTCTGAACCAGAATTCTGAAAATATTCTGGTATTAAAAAAAGGATTCCTAATAGTCCTCTTTTGGATTTAAAATCCAAATAATGCAGAAAAAA
Source organism: Neoascia interrupta (assembly GCA_947623515.1). Taxonomy (NCBI): domain Eukaryota; kingdom Metazoa; phylum Arthropoda; class Insecta; order Diptera; family Syrphidae; genus Neoascia; species Neoascia interrupta. The sequence goes on from OX392462.1 coordinate 199,921,416, forward strand.
GCAAAAAAAAAAAAACGCCGCGTGTTCCCCTTTGCCACTATCTACGTAACGGTAATATACCAAAATCTCAGAGGTAGACAATTTTTTGTGGTTTAAAAAAAAAGCGAAAAAGAAATGTTGTATGGTTTTCGAGACAAGCTTAAAATCATAAAAGCTGATTTACAAAACGGTAGCGCTAAAAACTGTTTATAACTTCTGAGTTATTTCTATCTTATCAACTTAATTTTACACAAGCATAAACCACTTGAGAAGCAAGCGCAAATAAGAAAAATTTTCAAAACAAGAAACCCGTTTATCATTTCTGTTCAGATTTTCAAACAAAACCAGTGAGTAAGTGCTACAGTGTGCACGCAGAAGTTACAGTCCGTAAAACGGACCGTTGAATACCCCATCCTATCCCACATTGTAAAATGCTGATGGCATAGTTATTTTTTGACATTTTATAAGTAATGTGAAAAGGGGCGTGGTCCAACCGCCCCCTATTGCAAACTATTAAATATAAGATATTTCCACAGATATTTCCAAGTTACACTTAAATGTACGTAAAAATGCAATTTTTTGGTTCAAATTCAATATTTTTGAAAAATTGTGGGAAACCTGCTTATTTCGGTTAGTTCACAAAATAAAAATAAATTATCCAAAATAATTTCCCAAACGCCTTCATCACTCCTGAGGTCCTAATACCCAAACCATTGTCCCAAAATTTTATCTTTTCTACCCCTCCCCGCTTTTAAAGATTTGGAGGTTGTATTGGTGCTGACTTGGGAGAGGAATATGAATAGGCTAAGGAGCACTATCAATTATATTATGTACCTGGCAAAAGGGGGAATTTTCCATCGAACGATGAGAAGACCGTTCCGTGCTCAGACCACTATAAACCGCTTGGAGATAGCGGAGATAGACGAAAACCGACTTGATGTGCGAGCCAAAGTGGGGCTAGACAGTCAGTCAGTTTTGGGATTCGGGACCTAGAGGTCGATCTAGCGAGAGTTTTCGTCGCGGTGGAATAGGAGGTACAGTCGCGTGCTAAGAGCATAAGTAAAGCTCATTTTATCCGACTTTAATAAAAAGAAAACTTAGAAAAAAATAGTGTTCCTACAAACTAAAAATCAGACTCTACATATAAAATAAACGCGAAACTAATATAAAACAGCGTCCTAGGAAAGTACCTACCTACGTGCCAAAAGAAAAAAAAACGCAAAGAAAGAAACATTACACGAACAAAAAAAAGACCCGTCGAGAAATAGTGACTCAAGTGTCCTTTCAAAAAAGAAAAAAAGAAACAAGTGAAAACTTACAAGAAACCTCAAGAATTGAAATAAAAAAATATATATATAAAGCATATTCCACCCCCTCTCCGATTAATTAAAAATAAAATGCCATATTTACCAATACCAAATCACAGACCCCACAATCTGCCATCACCAACATAGAGACATCCCGACCTATATAAGCCAAGATTGCCGAAAATAATCTTTCGCTTCAAAATTCCATTCTGAGAAAATAGCCTCTCCGTGACTTAACCATCGATTCAGCTCGGAGCGAGCTCCTGCTCCACATCATCCACGTCATCGAAGCCAGAAACCGTCCATCGTCATACCACGTCATCATTGAAGCTCAGAGAGAGCAGAGACCGTCCGTCTAACGTGAGATCGGTCATCGAAGCCAGAGAAGCCACTATGGTACAGGAATCATCATCAAAGTCAACGGTTTTAACTGGAGAACACAGTGAATCAGTGTTGCCTTGCAACGAAGCACCACCATCCACAAAGTCTCAGCGGAATTCCTTTCCCATTCCCACTTATTTCAATAATTTGTTGTTTTTTATTAATTATGATTTTCAAACTAGGAAAAGTAAATGTTCCTAGAGAACATTGTAGGTAGTGAAAAAAAGGAAAATTATATTTTGGTTAAAAACTGGTTAAAGTTAAAATTGAAAATTCAGTTCAAATTTTAAATAGTGCATTTGTTTGACATTTTTAATTGGATTACCCTCAAAGCTGCCCTCAGATGCTGTGCACAGGATCGCCGGGGAGTTTAGAAACTAACTCTCGTTCTTACTGGTAAGTGATTTTTGTTAAAAAAAATTACTATTAACTTTTTAAAATTTGAACGCCACATTTCGAAAATTCAGAGGTATCTTAGAGGAAGAAAATAGAAAAAGATGAATTGCTTAAATCTGTATCGTTATATACTAAGCCTAAATAACTTTTAAATTGTACGACTTTCTTTCGCTTAAGTTTCTTTAAACTTTTATTTTTGAGAACAAGTAAAAAGAAAAACAAATAACTCATGAAATTCTATTCGCTTTTTCCCTTCCCAATTAGTTAAAAGTATATAAGATTGAACATCTATTTTTATTTTCAAAAGCAGTTAAAGCACTTCTGTCAGCTGAAGTTTAGTCATCCTATTTTGTACTTTAGTTTTATTTGTACAGCTATGGAATTTAGGTAACTAGTGAATTGTACTATTGTAAATTCTACGTTAGATTTCTCTTACTGAATCAATAAAATTGTTTCGTTGTATTTTGCCTTAAACCTTTTGACTTTTTCTGGTATCGCGAGTGATACAACATTTTGTTGCCTTCTGCGTATGTCGAGATAAAGGACTGATTATAGCCCATTCAATATTATTTTCGCCGATGGGAAAATATGTTTTCTAGAAGGACTAAGGACCATGGGTCAAAGCCTTTAAGTTTTTTTTCAGGATGTGAGACGACGAGCTGAGATGACCGACGGATAAGTTAAGTAAGCACCTAGCTTATATTGCAGGTCCTAAGGGTGGGTTAATGTTCAGCAGGGCTTAATGGATAGTAGATGGAGTCGAAGAATAAGAGTAGGTTGGCTGGTCCAGTATGGACATAGAAGGACAGTCTGTAAGTCACCATGGTGAGGTGCTCCTACTTAAGGAATCCATTGACAAGGAGTCGTTGGAATCCTACGGCAAGGAGTCCATTGGAATGCCTTGTTCAACAATCGGCTTCCCCTCTTCTATCTATTTTTCTTTCGACCTTCCAACGGCTTGGAGGGCGAGAACGTTGCAAAATCGACCTCTAAAAGGGGGCGTTGCTAAAAAATTTATATGAACAAAATCTGGACTGAAGTCTCGTTTGCCTAATCTGCTGCTTTTTTTGTTTCATGCTTTCCTAAATTAGGCTCAAGGTCAGTCGAAATTAAGTTTTTCACATGGCTTATTCGGTTCAGAATTCAGTCTCGATTATATGCCCTTAAGGTCTTGGTGGTCTACCATTATTATTTTAACGTGTTACAAAATATGTGACAAACTTAATATACCTCCTGGGGTATGAACACAAAGTCGCAAATATATTGAACAAAATTTTATTCAGAAGCCAATATTCGTTTATGAAGCCAATAGTGGGAGTGTAAGCCTGCGGATTCAATCAATGTTAACACTTTATTCATGCAATGTAAAAAACAAGCCGTGCCTCAAGTTTCTGCTAACTTACTTGATTTTGAAGACGGACGGCCATGGCTTAATCAGTTCACCTATCGGCCTGGTTCATATCTTTTTGTGCCTTGGCTTTGACACGACAAACATTTTTACACATTTCTACACTTTTATATCTTCAAAAACTTAATCGGAAGAATATTGTATGACAAAAATTAGACCATTTTTAAGATTGCTTTAGACGAAGTTCTGAGCTCTGCCAACCCTAGATGTCGTTTTTAGGAAAAAGCTTTTATTTTTGCCTTAAGTTTTCGTTTGAAGCAATATCTTCAAACGAAAGTTTGAAGTATCGTTTTTATTTTTCTTGCCCATTGTTGGGGGGCGTATCCATACACATGACCGACTTCCAATGAATGAATTCAGGTGAAAACAGTTTAAAATTGCGTGTTACTGGATAAATAGGGCCTGGTATTTAGAAGTTCGTTACAGATGAACTCTTGCACTTACTCACCATGTTTTATAAAAGTTCCTCTGAGAATGAAATAATATTCTTTGAAATGGATGAATTAAGTGGGCTATTTTCGAGCGGTAGCCATGCCCGAGATTAAAAAAAATCGTGCTCAATGCTCATGTTAGTTTAAACCATAAACGGGATTTATTTAACTCATCTGACGCCCTCTTTCCAAAGAACACAAAAACCCCATCGCTACAGCGTTAATTATATGTTCGAAATAAATAATAACCTTACCACCTGTCACTCTTGGCTTGCATTACTGCAGTCTTTATAACCCCTCATGTAAACACCATATTGACAAACCTCGAACTAAAATCTCGAACCTCAAACCTCGAACCAAAAATCACTAAATCATAAAATAGCTTTGGACCGACATTGCACGCGAATTGTGATTTTAGATATTCCACACTTCACACATGGATTCGCGGTTTTCGAATGAAACGATTTTACCTTTTACGACCCAGAATTTCTCATTCACCTATTCATCAAAATAACGTGCACCAACCACAAGCCTACTTTTCACGTTGCGTTCAAAAATGCAGCTGTATGGTGACATCGGTTTCATGGAACACAATCCGGTGTTTTACTAGTCAACGGGAATCATTCTCGTTAATATTCACAAATTCAAATTGGATTTGTGGGGAAATTATATTAACATCCTATTGTCCTTGGCTGCTTCCGTGAGCAAACACAATGTCCTCTTAGAATGGGTTCAGTGAAGCCTACCATGTTGAATGCAATTTCAGTGAACCCAGAAGAGTGGCAAGCGAGAACGAACCTATTTCATGGATGCATAAACTCAAAGAAATAAAAATTAAAATACCAACTCTTGTAGCCGCCAAATTTTCAGCAAACAGTGTAAGTTTCTGTGTTTTCTTGCACTTTTTCTATAAGAATGTCAATTTTCCTTTAACTATTTTGCATCCCAACTGAAAGCGTATAATCTTCCGTCCAAACACTTCCACAAAAACCCCACAGCAAGGATGTTGAAAACGAAAGCAAAAAAAAAGCCCAGGATATGACAACAAACCAGAAAAAGGGAGGACAATAAATAAAAATTAAATTCCCGTGAAGTTGTCAAGGTAAGAACGGGGCTGGCTGTGCAATGCAGAATTAAAAGCAAAGGATACTACTTTCCAGCAGCGTAAGGGTTGGGGGCAGAAATTTCATTTCCCGTGCATTCTCTGTGCAACATTAAAGAAGTTGGAAAAATTTTAATAATATTGCATGCCAGGACGTAGATATAGGATCTCCCAAATAGGACATCGCATTTGAGCACCATTTCGTTTGCAGTTTCGGGGCGGGTGATCATAAATTTAATTACACAGCGCACTACAAATGAACACTTTGCAATTCTATTAAAAGACCTGTCGGCAGGTCCTGGAATAATTTCAAATCAGTTGAGTTACTGTTGGGATGATACATTTAATTTAATTAAGAATCCACTGGGAAGACTGATGGATCCTAATGATTAAGTAACAGACAGATAATGGCATGGTAACATAACTATGTATGCTGAGCAGAGGACCGAAGGCTGTTGAAGGATATTTCAGCAGCATCACAACACATCATTACTATTTCAAAAGGTGATGCGGAGAAAGTTTTTGCACAGCACAAAAGCAGGGTTTTTGGGTATGTGCCACATTTCCTTGTCCATTTATAAGTCCTCGGAAACAAGAAGAACTGTTTGCAACAAAAACAAAATTGAATTCGAAATGGAAAAGCAACTGTCAAGTGCTGACACTACGAAGATAGATAGATAGATGATGATGCTGTCTAAATTATGATAGATGAACTCCGATGTAAACACAGGAGGAAAGAACGCTGCTCCGGCTCGACAAAGAAATTTGAATAATCGATGCAATTTTTCATATTTTTCATTGCAGCAAATTTCTCTTAGTTTTCCGCTACTCTACCCCCATTGACATCGGATACCGTGTCGGACTTGTGTTTATTTTATTTTGACATTTGACGTGCGAAATGCACTTTAAGCTCTTATCGTCGTGTTGGCAGAGTTTACAGTGTGACCAAAACGATATGGATGTAAATGTATCTTTTATGAAGTTTTGGCTTTTAATTTTGAGTCGACATGTATCCCACAAAATGGCATATGATAAACATAACTTTTGACAGCACCATGAATTCTTGATAAGAAAAAAAAATCTGTAGGCAGCAATTGAATGCATAATATTTAAGTGCTCAGATCCACAAGTTGTTGGCTGGATGCAATCATTTACTGCACTGTACCGCAAACAGGGTAATTGGCTTATTAAAATTTTCTCTAAAGGATTGAATTTAATTGGGTACTTATGGCTTTATGAATTGAGAGCCAAGTAATTGAATGGAAGTGCACCTTTGAGGAATCATCAATGTGCAAATGATTTGGGATTTTTTAATGCTCATTCATAAATTTACGAAATAAAAAATGCCCGTAAAATTTAAACTGGACTTGTGGAATAAAAGCGATTTTGTGATAATAATGTTGCCACTTATAATAGTTTTTTTTTATCAAAAGTGAACAGTAGTCTACGATGGCTGGGTCATCTAGAGCGGATGGATACCAACGCCCCGGCCCGGAAAATCTTCGAATCCACCCCGCAGAACGGCGCGGTAGAGGAGCACCGAAACTCAGGTGGCGCACGCAAGTGGAAGGGGACCTCAGCCGACTTCGCGTGCGAAACTGGAGACGGCTAACTAGAAACAGAGCTGGCTGGCGGAGCTTGTTGGCTGTGGTCCAGGTCCACCCCGGATTGTAGCGCCACCTTAAGTAAGTAAGTAAGTAAGAACAGTAGTCCTCTCCTACTTTATTGGGAAAAGATGCAAAGATGCGTTGTTGCTTTGGCATAGTATCTTCCTATTTTCAAGTCTTGAGTTAGGTCTTAATACTGACAAAGTTCAGTAAGCTGCCTTAATCCTACATCTAACAACAATTATACTAACAAGATTTATACTATGCTTTTAAATTATCTACCTTCTAGGCAGATATAACTAAATTGTCGAAATGTTTTAACGATTTGTTTGAGAATTTTGAGTCCGCTATCACCAATATTTCTTCATTTTCTGAACCGAAATACAGCGCTGATGTCTCAGCTTCTATTGACGATGAACTTTTAAGTAGGTTGTCTGTTGAACGTGCTTCGACCTCTAACTGAAGAGCGAATACCTGCAAATACCCTCACCACCTATTGTTGTCCCCGTCCCTAATTGCGCTCCTTCGTCTGTTAATAGGAAACCCTAGGTCATTTCCAATGCCATCCTGGCTCCTCAACTTAAACGCCATAACACAAGAGCTAATAAAAAAGCACAGGGTTGTGTTTCTAATAACCCTACGACAGTGGGCAGTACGTTGCCAAGTACATCTCCTGTCCCAATACCAGCACCCATAAATACATCCCTCCAAACAGTTCAAAAACCTAAAATTGTTTTTATTTCGAGGCTAAAGCCTGATACCTCGGTCGAAGATGTGGTCAGCCATTTGGTCTCGCGACATCTTACACCCTTCGTTACCTCAATCTCATGCTCTAAAGTAAGCAAGTCTGGCAAGCTTGTGCCCTCTTTTAAAATTGTAGTTCCGGCTGATAAATTTGATCAAATTTGCAATTGCGTGCATTGGCCTCCTAAAACTCTTGTTAAAGAATTCAAACATCGGAACTCTTGGGCTCAAACACTTAATTCTTTTTCAAAAAAACTGAGTTATAGAATAAGCAAGCTTCTTCTATCAAAATGTTCGTTCAATAAGAAGATAACATAAGACAGATGATATTTTTAAAAGCTCAATGACTTTTTCTCACGATGTCATTGCTTTAACCGAAACATGGCTCAACGCCAGCACTTCTGACTCAGAACTCATCACCAAAGAGTTTTTCGTTTACAGAGAGGATCGTCATAAAGACGATCTGGAAGCCTCAGGGGGTGGAGTTCTAATCGCTGTTCGCGATAATATTACCTCATCCCAAGTGAAGTTTCCATGTATTGTGAATGTCGAAATCGTTTGTGCAAGATTTGACATTTTGCCGAAATTCGGTTATGTTGTGAATGTATATATACCTCCAGATACCCCCTTGAATGTATACTCTGAGTTATCTAAAGGTTTAGATTACATGTTTGTGATGTGTTACAGATTTGTCATGTGACAATAGTACCATTTTGCTCCTAGGGGATTTTAATTTAGTCCCCTAAAATGGATCCCATCTGAAGACGAAACGCACCTCACACCGTGCTGTTCTTCTCCGAGAGTGGCACTAAATAAGCTTGACAGTATTATCTCTTTTGACTAACAGCTGTATTAAAAACATAAAAAATATAAAAAATCGAATTCTAGATTTAATTTTTTCCTCTGACGCAGTTAGTACTGTAGTTCGTAAATCTGCGAACAGCATCACTAAAATAGATACTCAACATCCTCCCCTGGATGTGTTTCTTGACTTGAAACTGTCATATCCATGAGCATAATAACCCATATGATAGTTCATGTAGGTATGACTTTAAGAAAGCTGACTTTCGGCTACTCTCTAATGAGCTGTGTAAACTAAATTTTCTGTTCACGACTTGCTCCTTAGACATAAACGATGCAGTAGACGATTTCTATTGCAAATTAAATTCTTAACGATGATTACTCTTCCGGACCAGACGGAATACCACCCATAGTCTTTAAAAATGTAAGGACGTCCTTGTATTTCCTCTCTTAAACCTATTTCAATCCTCTTTATCCTTGGGTGCTTTTCCGGATGTTTGGAAGCGGTCATTTATTACACCTGTCTTCAAGAAGGGTGACAAATGTGATATTAACAACTACAGACCAATCGCCAAACTATCCTGTATTCCTAAGCTTTTCGAACAAGTTATTTGTGATAGTTTAGGATTTTTTTGTCGCAACGTGGTTTCCGCAAAGCAACATGGCTTTTTGAAAAACAGATCTACAGTTACAAACTTACTTTCCTTTGTAAATAGTTGTTCTACCTCTATTGAGAATCGAAATGAAGTCGACTGTATGTACACTGACTTTTCCAAGGCTTTTGATCTCATCTCACATGAAATAATAGTTTTGAAACTTAAAGCTCTTGGCTTTCCATTATTATTTATAGCATGGATTAAATCTTACCCTCACTCACGGCCATACCAGGTGAAATTTAGGGGACATTTACCCACACCATTTGATGCCTTGTCTGGTGTTCCACAGGGAAGTCACCTGGGGCCTATCCTATTTGTTCTCGATATGAATGATGTATTCTCTTGTATTAAATCTTGTAACATCCTAGCTTATGTGGATGACATGAAAATTTTTAAAACAATAAATTCCTCAAATGATCATCTACTTCTCCAAGCTGACGTCCAAGCTGGTCTCAGTCTTAACCCTTCAAAATGCCAAGTCATGACTTTTTTGAAGAAACGTACCTCGGTTTCATTTACTTATTCTATCAATAATCATGTACTTGACCATGTTCAAGCTTTTAAAGATCTCGGTGTTTATTTCTCCCATAACCTCGATTTCTCTGAGCATATAAATAATATTGTTCATAAATCTAACTGCATGTTAGGGTTCATTAAGAGATGGTCGAAGGAATTTAATGATCCACATGTAACGCTATCCCTATACAATAGTTTTTGTCCAACCTCACCTCGCATGGACACCGTTGCAACTTAATCATATAAATCGAATTGAAGCAATTCAACGAAGATTTATCCGCTTTGCTCTTAAGGGTCTTCCCTGGGATGACCCGTTTAACTTACTTTCGTATGAGCAACGGATTAATCTACTCAATATGCAAACCTTATCACAGAGGAGAATCAACCAAGATTTAATCTTCGTCTCTGAACTAATTTCAGGCCGTATTGATGCATGTGACCTTCTATCTTGCCTACGTTTTAAATTTCGTAGGGGCTCCTATAATCTCCGTCACCTTCACTTACTAAATGTACCTAAACACAGGACTAACTATGGCAAACATGAGCCTATCAGTCGCATGAGTAGCCTCTATAATACTTATTGTACTATCTTAGATTTCAATGTAGATAAAGAAGCACTAAAGAAAATATTGAGATCTGGACTTCAACGTATTTAGTTTAAGTTTTTTTTTATTCATTATACTGTATTTAATTATTTGTTGTCCTTTTTGTTTTATGTGTTTGGTGTTTATATACTAACTTCTAACACCACTTCTAGCACTATGTGATGAGCCTGTGTAAGCATATTTTTGCTTGGCAATCCTCTGCTTGTAGATTATGCTTGGTTCTGATAGTGTAACAACCCATGAAGAGCCATCTAGACGATCGCAAACAATTTGTCCGTCCTCTACACTCAAGTCAGTTTTCCTTTTCCTATACAGAGGTTGCTCTAGACTATACCGTGCGGAAGACTCAAGAGATTTCTCATTGCAAATAGAAAGTTTTGTGTGCAACTCTTAACATTGTGAAGGTATTCCATAAAACTGGCTAGAATGCTTTATTATGCAAAAAACTAGGGAGAGGGTTACAATCCGCTTAGGCAAATCGTTAGATACCCCATCTAATCGACGCACGCCCCTGTCAAGATATCAAGTCTCAAGTTCCTAGCTCAAAATTTAAGGCCTACAAACTACCGACAGACGGACTGACGGACATGGCTCATTTGTATTACGATTCGGTCTTGATTACATGCCCTCAAGGTCTTGGGAGTCTACAGTGATTTTTTCTCTATGTTACAAACTATGAATCAAACTTAATAAACTTCAATCCTATAGGATGGGGTAGAACAATACAGGGGCAAGCAATTCAACCTTTTAAAACGGCACTTAAAGTTCCAACAAAGCCGATTCTTTTTCCTCTTCTTAGGCCAAAATTCATCAAAGATCTTTTTGCCGATCTGCAAACAGTAGGGTGTAGGCTATTATGATGATCTTATAACAATCTTTAATGGTGACAACCTCACCATCACTTTTCATAGTGATTTTTTCAAGATTGTACAGATTTCTATACGATTTTAGATTCTCACAATTGTTTTGCCTTGTTATAATAGAGGTACCATGCATACCTGCCTCATGACAGCAACAGAAAACCACCGACCGTGGGGCCGACAACTTTATAACCCACCCTCGTAGGGCAGATAGCTGCTACAAATGCTTAGTTAAGCTCCAGCTGAAACATTAATCTAAAGCAGGTAAATTTTTTGAAGACCTGGACATTTTTAAATCATTTTAGATGAAAAAGAAATGCCTGTTCTGCCCTAAACGAGAAATTCGAACAACCTTTAATGGGAACTCCTTGTGAGCCACAGAATCTTAAAATTTGCACATAGGCCGGATTAGGTAAGTAGATCTTTATAGGTCACATGCTCACTAATTTTATGTAGGCAAGGATTAAGCAAGATGAGAAAAAACCGCATTACATGAAAAAAAATCCCAGATCCTAGTTTTTATTATGCAACGTTTCTGAACCGTTTTTAAGCTATAGATTGAATTCGAACCACACCAAAGAGTGTCTTTTGCCATATTAGTCAACAGCCAAAACTTTTCATTCGACTTCGGGTGAGGAGAAATTTTCAGAGATTATGACAGTCTGGCGTTCTTCTATACCAGTCTTCTTTTATGAAAACTGAATGAAAAATGCTGGATTTGTCTTTCCACACAAAAATCAGCCCGTTTTATATGAAACAAGTGAGGAAGTGCAAGAGTTCATTTGTTTACGCTGCAACACCAAATATTGAAGTTTTTTGTCCCGAATTCATTCACTGGAAGTCAATTATGTGTGTGGGCCACGCCCTCAAAAATGGGCGTGGAGTAAGAAAAACTTATTTTATTCGAGCCGTGAGGCAATATCCTTAAAACTTTAATGTAAGCCAAAAACAAGCAGTTTATTTTCTTCAAACGCCCCCTAAAAGTGGGAGGAACTTAAAACTTTGTATCGAACAAACGTCGAGAACTGCGTGTTGTTGGTCTTATGTGCATGCATTTATTATGCAGCGAGAAACATGTTGGCGTTTTGGGGATAATCTTGCAATTCTTACTTGTCGCGAGTAATAGTCTACTAATTGACCTACAGCAAACACGATTGAACACGGTCAAAATTGGACAAAGAATAAACCGTGTTCGCCGTACCTCAATTTCACCAATTTTCAGGCCTTACATTTTGAGCTAAAAAGTTGAAATTTTGTACGTAATGTCTCTGTCATCCGAAGCAATACAAGTGTCAACATTTTTCAAATCCGCCCACAGACACGCCCACAACTACCTCTAGTGATTTCAAAACTGTAAGTCGTCGTAAGAAGCAGAAGAGTAAGAAATAAAGTTAGGCACATAAGGTACACAGCACACTATTCTAGATTTCGTCACAAAATGTTTGGCCACGCCCATTTTTAGGGGTCGATTTTACATAATTAATTAATTTGAATCAAAAAAATTAAATTTTTGCGTACTTTTTGCCGCAAACTTGGATATTTCTACGCTTATATTTCCAGCTGTAATTTTCAAACTCCCAAACTGTAATGAGGAAAATTTTGAAACTAGCGTAGACCATTTTCTAAATTTTTTTCAAAAACTTTGATTTTTTTCTTATGTCCTCTACACACCGAACCTAAAACTGTGTTTTCGTGAAAACACGCGAAAACTTCTTCAAAAACATGAGTTTTCCCATAAATTTTTGTAAAGTTTCTGCTTTCAATACCCCAGTTTTTTAGTAGTTTTCGTTCAAGATAACAACTGTGGAAGTCGCGAATATCAAATTGGCTTGAGGATTTTAAATTAAATTTGCAAAGAATGTTAATTTTGTCTCAAGTTTGGATGTAAATATCTGAAAAACCAAATGTCCCATCTGTAATCAGTTTGTAGTTTTGAGGTCAACTTAAAATTCTTGACATGTTCCCATCTTTTAGGGATCTTTTAAAGCGCCTTTAAAAATAAATAAATATGGGTTAAAATTTGACAAGTCTGGCAAAACTTTGACAAAACTGGCTTAACAAGTTTTCGAAAACTTTTTGCCCAAAATTCAGTTTTTGATTCAGTGTGAAGAGCATATTAGATTTGACGGCGTTAGGTATTATCGCCCCAAAGCACAAAGCCCAAATTTTAAAATATCATAACGCCCAAAAGAGCAACATACCACCCAAATCTCAAGGTGTAAAGCATTACAACGCCCAATTTAAATGTCATATTGCCCAAATTGACGACTTTTTTACAACAACAAATTGCTGTGATACTTTTTTGGGCGTTATGGTTGTCGGCGATATGACTAAGAGTATAAGATCTTATTATTATAGACATGTAGCTATTAGTCATATGTCCAATTTGACTTTTTTCTTTAACTTAAGTTCACTTAAGTGGACAGTTCAATCCCAAACACAAAATACCGAAAATCAAACAGTGTTTGGGTGATTCTTAAAAAAAAAGACTCCGGGTGTCTCTTCGACTCATACGCCGGCCGGCCTTCGGCCTCACATGCAGGCGCTCAGGGCAACGCTACGCAACATATGTTCAACTTAACATTTTTCTTTTAAGCTGCGAGTGTTTTTTGTTCTTTTTTAAGCTCAAAATCTCGGGAATCCAACAGTGTCTGGGTGGTTCAAAAAAAAAAGACTCCAGGTGTCTCTTCAATTGACATTTCCTTTGGGTTTTTTGACGCTTTTTACATTGAGATCTAGACGATATCAAGCAATTTTGGGCTTTTGTAGATTTGGGTGTTGGTGTTTTGGACGATGAGACCTTATGCTTTTTGAGCGACGTAGTGCCCAAATCTCATGGTGTGAAGCGCCACAACGCCTAATGAAATGCCATATCGCCCAAATTGACGATTTTTTTTGCAACAACAATTGTTAAGAAATTTTTTGGGCGTTATGACATTTGAAATTTCGGGCATTGTGGTTTTGGGCGATAAAACGGTTCACCGATTTGACTGAAAAACATAAAGGCATTTTCGAAAACGGTTCTCAAACGTTTCTAGTAATTTAATGATAATGACGCTTTTGTTTAAATTTAAATTGAGCACAAAGCATTTACAAGCAAAAAGTTTTGAAATTTTTTGCTTTCAACCTAAGTTTTTCCAAGGCATTTTAAAATACGAAAATTTAGCTGAACATAAGTTAATTAAGAAACACAGTAAATTTTTGCGCAAGTTGGAATATATGAAAAAAAAATAACAGAATTTGAAACGGTCGTTTTCTGGATTTGAAAAATTGTAGGAAAGGCCAAGAAAATTTAAATACAAAATGTCAGCTTCTTACGATGGCCTTCAATTTTGCAAACACCAGAAATATTTGCACATTTAGACAAATTATGGGCGTGTCTGCAGGCGGATGTTAAAAGTTTTAACGCTTATTTTGTTTTATATGTAGAATAGCTTAGGGTGAAAATTTCAGCTATCTATCTCAAAAATTGAACCCAAAAAATTGGGAACATGCGATTGAACCTTACATTTTCGACCCATAATGCATGCTGGATCCTATAAAGCATGCATTATGGGTTATAAGCTGGTGTTTTTTTTAAGGTTTTTACTATCTGATGGAGCACTCAGTCGCAAGTACTGGTCTATAATTGTACTACTATGCATACTTTATTTAGTTTGGTTAGAGCCTTAGTGTTGAGGAGCTTAGATGTTCGGCACCTATCACGCCGGTCCCCGAAAATCGCTTCTTTCTACGTTTTTGTTGAGCAAGAGAGGTGGCGACTAGTTTTTTTTCAGTTAGGTATACTTTCACTAACCTTTCCCAAAGACTGTTTCAAGGACTTTAAAGTAGAGCTTTAGAATAGCTTTCTTGTGGCGTCAATCGGTCCTTGTCCTTGCTTTGACATACGATTGAAAATCGAAGCAGTCTTTACAGCGAATGGTTTTGCTAGCATTGTCCTAGAGCTGGCCAACGCAATTGTATAAGTATTGCATAACTAAGACCCTCTAATCCTTTAAATATCCTTCGACAATTTTTGCAGTGATTAAATTTACCAAACAAAATAGCGCTCTAAGTGACAAGCATTTTTTTTTTTCGCTCATCAAATCCAAGTTTTATTCATGTACCCCACGATATCACGAAAATATCCTTCTCAGTTATTTCCCTTTCCTACAAAAATTATAGAAAACATAAAAAAAAACTTTAAACCAATAAGGATGTCCTGCGAAAGTGAATTCAATTCGGTTTTAATAAAATGTAAATTTCGCATCGTCTGTGTAATGAAAAAGTGCGACATGCAAATTGTCATCAACTCCCGAAATGAAGTCAATTTCATTATTCACCTTCCCTGTTCCTGGTCAGTCTTTCAGTTTTGCACACTTTTCTCGCAGAGAGAGTGACGACTTAAGTGTCCTCGGTAAAAGTTTTCTTCGCCTTAGACCAAGAGCTAAGGAGAAGGAGGAGCACAATGAGTAAAAACACTTTCCAATCACAGGATCCTTGTCGCGTACGAATAAAGTTATGTCCGCTGCTATCTTTACATAAGATCTGAAGCACATTTATCCTTCAGCAGGATGAGTAGCAGAGGGATATAAATTCCGATTGATGCATGTAAATATGTGTGTATGTAAGGATAATAGGTATTTTTTTATATTATTTTCACCAAAGGCAAAAGTACTACCTGAATAACCTCCTCCCATCACAATGACTTTTTTATGACTCTAAGGATAGAGTCATCGTTTAACGGAAATGCCCTTAAGGGTGAATGGAGGTCCTTTATCATTCCTACTCAGTCTAGGTCCCCTGCTCATTAACGTGTAATTTATGCAACGACAATAGCCTCGAGTTAATTGCTTTCACAGCAAAGTATCCTTTTACTCATGCACCATCGCTGTGTGTATTTTATTTCACAGTTTCAATGACTTGCATTAAATGCTCGCATCCTCAGAGTCGTTTTGTCCTTTAAACAAATAGCTAATGGACAAGGCACTGGTGGTATTATTTTTCTTAACTGGACTCGTGGGCAGAACTTTCCATTCAAAGTCAGTGTGACCGTCCCTAAGCAGTCCGATGGCGTACTGCATTAACATGAAGAAACTATTTGCAAGTCTCGACCCCTTCCCGGAAGCAGTATCCTTTCAATG
The DNA here is from genome assembly GCA_947623515.1 of Neoascia interrupta. Taxonomy (NCBI): domain Eukaryota; kingdom Metazoa; phylum Arthropoda; class Insecta; order Diptera; family Syrphidae; genus Neoascia; species Neoascia interrupta. The sequence continues at coordinate 199,937,332 of OX392462.1, forward strand.
CTATTGCTCTGCGTCCTGTCTTCATTTGCATTGCAATTTGAACGTCTATATCAGAGTCACGTACTCGTAGGATCTGCTGTTATGCAGACACAAGTGGAGCAGAGCAAGAAATCTCCTTTCACTTTGCGGTGAGGGCTTGAATTTTATGAAATATACCCAACGTGATGGGAATTTTCTTCCATGTTCAAGTGGCTCGAGGATAGCGAAAAGTTTATTGTTTTAAAAATTTCAAGGTTCATTGAGGCGAGAGAGGTTGAAAAATTAAATTCGATTTACAGTTTGGCTTTTATGAAATTATCGCAGTTTACCTAATTGTGTTGCTTAAATTTTTGGCCGCCCAAAAAAATTATTGCAAATTTGGTGTCGCCTTATGTAACGATATAGGCGAGGACTTTGTGCACAAAGTTACCGCTCTTTAGGACTTATTTGCATATTCTCGGGGTGACTGTTGAAAATTTAGATAAACGAGCTTAGAATATTTTATGGCCTAATTTGTTCGAGTAGGGGCTGTAAGCATTCGAAATGATTATTAGAGTCTATGAAAGCTGCTGGCGGTTCAAGGACATCGGCAATTGTTTGCACCAAAATCGAAGGGCGCGATTTTATCGGAGATATAGGAAAATTTGAAGGAGGTTTTTCAAATAAATATGTCACTCGTCAAGTGTTGTAAAGCATCCCCAATGATTAACATTGTAAGGATAAAAATGTATTGCCAATGAAAATCAACCTAAAAGACAAGGAAATATTAGCAAGCCTGCTCCACACGCATTACATCCTGCACGGGAAAAGTTCAGTATTAACTTCAACTTGAAGATAAGGATCCTTTAAGAATTTCGCGATCCAACTCTCGGAAATTCTCGGCCTTCAATGCCGTTTATATTGCTTTAAAAGCATTGAGAATATAAATAATTTAGTTGTCTCTTTTTAAAAAAAAAAAGGATTTCACTATTGTCCTAGATGCAAATCGTCACCACAAAGTCGGTCGGACGTAGCTGTTGGTTTTAAAATTACCTTGAAATAACTTAAATAGTGGCAAGAAATGAATTGACCCCTTGAAGTACAAACAATTTGTCAGATTAAATGTTCAATCCTTGCAGCTTATCTCATGGAAGGAAAAAGAATTGAACAATTTCTGTGTCAAAAAAGTTGAAGTTTTGTAAAGAGGAAAATAAATGACAAGAGTTGCTTTATCAAAAGTCATACCTCAACGTCTTCAAAAAAATGTAACTCCCTAGCGTATCCTCTAAAACTCTATGGGGTCTGTAGAAAATTTACAATTAAACTTTTCCAATTCCAGCAAAAGACTTGTTTCCTTCTTTCGCCTTTCGCATGTCTACGAAGAAAGAAGTATTCCCCCATCTTTTTTTTTGCACATTTTTATCAATGTGTATTATGTAGCATTGTAGAGGTATCTAGTATAAATGTTGCATGCTCCATTTCGTAAGCAATTAATTAGATAAACTTGAAAACTCACTTCTTTTCCCTGATCCTGAGAGTTTAAATAAAGTTTATGAGGATACACAACTTGCAACAAAGTATTACATTTTCTGACGCCACCGAAAGTTGAGAAATTTCTGCAAATAGACTATCAGGTTTGAAATAAATGCTGTTATCTCTATTTTGGAAATATATTTTTTATCTTCCTTTGTAATACATAGAAAAGGATCTGAACACAAGGAAAAAATATTCTCGTGCTGCAAATAGAATTTTACGCAGAAGGAGACTTAAGAGGACACTAGAGTCGCTGACAATGGATTTGAGATTTTCCTCGAAAATTTTCCTTTTTTTTCGTTTAGCCTTTGAACTAAGAGATTTGTCATTGGTAATATAAAAAAGGATGCAAATGAGAAAGGAAAAGGGTTTTTAAAAATATATAAATCATTGTATTAAGTGACATGCAAATTTTGTGTTTTAACGTCAGATGAAACAATTTCAGTTCTGGCGCTTAAGAGGCTATTCAGACTTTTTTTATTTTGCTGTTTGTTTTGCTAAATTTTTTTAACCAAATTAGCTAATGGAAGCGATTTTGGACCCATTCATATGTTTTTTTCTTTGTCCAGGGACGTTACTCGTCTACGCCCGCCACAGTAAATTGAATAAATTAAATATCAAAAATATTTCGGCTCAACAATATTAATAATTTTTAAGTTGGATCTTTATGAGACCTCAAAAAGAATAAAACCATTGACACACTAAGTTTTAGACAATGGCTACGTATCCGGCAATATTAATAAAGTTAAATTTATTTTATTCATTCAGCTAATTTATTTGTTATGTCGAAAATGTAAAAATTTATTGTAAATCTGGCCACGAGTCATAACAAAAACTGCGCCATTTGAAACTTTTATAGACTCATAGCAAGTTAATACACTGCTCAACTTTGGGCTTCTGTAAAGAAAACTGTAATGAATGGTTTGTCTACGGAACGTGAAATCAATCCACAAGAAAATAAATTTCGGTTGGTTGGAACACGAATTAAGTTCTGGAGGTCATGGTAGACAATATTATTATTTATATTCACCCCAAGTCCACGATGTGGAAAGAATAAGGGCTCTAAGTGATAACCTGGAGTTTTGAAGCCCGGGTCGAGTTGTTTAGTTTCAAGGTCAATGCCCAAAACCTCGATTTGGCTCAGAAACAAAACAGCGTACAGTGGTGGATGTACACGGCAGTAAAGTTTCTTTATCAGCCCACGAACGTTTCAAATGTCTACACGAAAGTCCGTCATTACCAAAACAAAAACAACTACTCACAAACAATTTATCAATGACAGACACTTGCGTGAAAAACTGTTGCGTGAAAATTTCTAACTATGTGAAATAGCTTTTTGTGCACTATCCCTGGAGTCCATTCCTCCCATAATTCCCTAAATAAACACGATTCCTCTCTTCAAATTCTTTTCTATCCTCTTCTCTTTGCGTATTTAATCTACGTAATTAACCTTTGCCTGTTCCAGCCTAGCCTACTCACAAAAATGGCAACCCTATAAGAAACGCCCTCAATATCCTCGGCCAACCTAGACCACCAAGAGTATGACCGCACAACTCGTTACAGTTTGAATCTTCCAAAATACTTGGCGTGAAGTTCACGCCTGTATAACCCCACAGGATAACACCCTCTTATATATAAAGGTCGTATTTCAAGACACGGCTTCAACTTAAGATTCGGGCTTCTCTGGCTACCCGCTCTAAATGCTACCCTCTACACTACATCCACCCTTGTATCATTTTCTATTTGTCCAATGCTATCTGGCGCAAACTTTTCCACCCAGTTAAGGTAATCTATTTCATTCATTGACGTCATTTACTTTTGCAATTAAGGGAAGACCCACACTCATCTTGTCGGCAGCTGAGATATGCTCAATGGGTGAATAGAGGCTCTGGCTTACTTAAGGAGCAAGAAAGATCATTGGGACCTCGTCAGCTGAGCTTGAAATTATTATTGAGAACTATAGAACTATTATTATTTCGACTATAATAGGCCCAACCCTACTAAATGGGGGCAGCCACATACCCTAAACTTACCTGCCCTAAACTATGTCTGTGTAGATCTTAACTTTAAATGTTTTTTCACTGCCTTTACCACGGGGTAAATGCAGGGAGGGTTTTGGGGCTTAAACCTCCAAAAAACATAATGTATAATTAGCATGTCACCCCAACACCATGATCAAAACAAGGGGGTTGCAAGTGGGCAGTACCCAAAAAACATATAACTTATAAAAAAAATTTCATAAATATATTTTTTGAGACATTTCATGTGCCAATTTTAAGTCGTTGTCGATTTGTAGGCAAACCATCTAAGCCCTTACATTGGCTTAGCGGTGCTCCCTGTTCCCGTAATGAATAGCGTCACCATTGCCGGGTTGCTCGTAACTTCATCGGGTTGAATCTGGTCGGATGCCGATCGGGACATTCGGACTACCAAGCGCTCGCATGCTGACACCCCTCAGACCTAGCTCCAAAGGGTGCCCTGTGTTACCAGGATCAGCACATATCCGAGGCTTCTTCTTTTTTCTCTTCATGGTGGGAGGGGTTGGGAGGGGATCCTAACATGGACAACAGACGCCGACCAAGAAGCCGCTCATCCCGAGACAGACGCTCTCGGAGTTTTACTGTTTAGTGTTCAGCCGCCCCTCTGGGATCAGACACTGAAAAGTATGCCGCACACAATGTATCAGACGCTACTGAGTTTTATTTAGACCTTCGGGTTCGTCTCTCAATTATAACTTAACTGCCAAGGGTGGCCCCACTAGCAGTATATACTCCTGCATCACTTATCGCATGCTGAAGACTACTTCTTCCAGTGGATTTAAGTTGGCTCTTACGACAGGCATACCTTACCTCAAGGCTATTCTAACCCCACCTTGCAGAAGAAATTCGGAAAAGGCGTATGGCCAGGTTTACCTGCTTTACAGAACTGTGCACTGAGTGGGCCTCTTTTGAGAGCCATTCAGTCTTTGTATGGGAACTGCAGAAATTATGTGTTCGGACATATGGTGTCAAATCCCAACCTTTTGATGTGAGCGTTGGACTTCGCCAGGGCTGGGTTCTATCGCCTCTCATTTTCATAGCATGGACTGGATGGTGAACCGCAGTCTTGGTGAGGAATCTTTCAAAATGGCTGGTGTCAGGATAAGCTTTTTCGTTTTCGCAGATGATTTAGCTGTCCTGGCATCGTCCGAGGAGGAACTTCAGCGAGCACTGGATAGGATTGCGGCCATAGGTATGTGGTGAAGCTAGAATGAAGTTAAACGTGAGCAAATCCGAAGCGATGCCTGTTTCCCGAACTTCTGTGCAGTGTAACCTGCACATAATTGGAGTCCTATTGAAGCAGGTAGAGAAGTTTAAGTATCCCGGGGTTCTTTTCACGAAAGATGGAAGGAGTGATACTGAGTTATCCTGTATTGGCCAATCTGGAGCAATAGTAAAGGAATTGCGCCAGCTGGTCGTCAGAAAGCTGAGCTTGGAGTGAAAGCAAAGTTCTCAGTTTTTAATTCAGTGTTCGTTCCAACCTTTATCTTTTGTCAAGAAATTTAGGTAACGACCGAAAGAATTAGATCGCGGGTACAAGCTGCCGAAATGATATTTCTGAGGTGCGTTGTGGTGTTATTCTAAAAGATAGAGTGAGAAACGTCAGAATTCGTGGGAATATTAATGTTGAGGAGCCACTTCTCTGAATTGGAACGACCAATGCTCCGAGTGGAACGATCAATTCTTCGATGGTTTGGGCGCGTTGTTCGCATGCCGCCTGACAGACTTCCCAGACGGGCTACGAGCGCGTCGTCCCCCTGGTAGGCCAAGAAACAGGTGGTGGGATCAGGTAAAAAACAACTCCAAGACCCATCTGGGGATCGCGCCTGTGTCTCTTGAGTTGGTGGCGGAGGATCGAGAGCGATTGGTCCTTCTTTCATTTAGACGCCCTCGCTCTGCGACCCTTCTTAGAATAAGCGGTCACCGAAAATGATGATGAAGATTACTTTTTTAGACCACCCGAAACTTATTCTGCGTTCGCTCCTATCTTAGACCTTTGTGAGACTGATAGTCAAAAGCAAAAATTTATCCTGATACATAATTTTTGCCAAAAAATAAATGATCGCTGAATATCTAGGAAGACAGAGATTACTGTCTTGTCACAAGTAGGTATAGGATTCGTCTCGTTAGCTCGGTTTCTTCGTCAGGAATAATAACTGCTGCTTATAACGAGAGGTCTAATAAAAACTGTCCACTTTGCTAGCAACCGGACGGTGGCAAAAGTGAGAAGTTTAGTACTCCTTTATTTTTTTAGAAAGTTTGTTTAAGACAATGCAAAAAGCTTCTATATCCGTAGGACATTAAATGTATTTGGTCTGAATACAACCTTTGCTATATCTTAGAGAGACAGAGGCTACTTAAAGATTGCATTTAACAGCTTCGCAAGGAGATATCGTCTTCAGTCCAAGAATTTCCCTCCCCGAAAAAAACCACTAATTTAGAATCTTATATAGTGAAGACTCAAGTAGGTAGATCCCAATTGCGAAAATGATTTCTCGTTTTTAAATGCTACTAGTCACATACAGGTAACATTAAATCCCTATTATCTGCTTTATTGGCTCTTGCCAATATTTTAAGCCCTACGAGTTTTACTTTCTTTTCAGTATAAACTTATAACCCTCATGAGTGTCCTCTTGAGATGGATGGCAAGAGTTGGATATCAAACTTTAGATTAAACCTAAAAGTGTCGTAATGCCAAGAGGCGGCGAAGAGCAGATAAGCCAAATAAGTACATTTATATCCACGATTGGTCATGTAAAAGGTTCTACCATATCGAGTAATGGATATCGTATTGATCGGTTTTGAAGATTAATTCCATTTCGTAAATAAAACCTCACCGACCTCCAAACGGAAGCGAAAAGATGTTCTTCGAATTTTCGTCAAAAAAAAATAAAATAATCGCGGGTTAAGGGGCATTTTTGCTCTCTTTAAGGACTTCTATATTCCTCGGTCTTTGTCGATAAGTTTGTGTGTAAATTGAGAAATCTAATGGAGTGTATGGAAAAGTGTCACATGAATTTCTTGAGAGTGTCCTTGATTTGCCATTACGATGGAAGAGCAACTTTTTAGGGTGAAAATAGCCCCAAACACAGAATACGCATCACATGTGACGCCAATATAGGTTTCAGGTTTTTTTTTTAATGGTGAGATAAATATTTTTGTTTGGCTCTTCGTTTGAACGGAAAAGGAAACTGAAACGGGAAAAACTTTGCAGACGTAAGTTTTTCTATAACAATAATTATTTGTATTTGTTTTGTTGCCCGTTGAAGCAGAGGGTGATGGCTTTTTCCTAGCATTTTTTCTTTTTCACAAACTATTTTCACTGGGCTCAACTCTCCCTGCCATAGTCTTGGCTCCACTTTATTTCCAATTCATATAACATACGTTTATACGCTTATATTACCTAAATGCACTTCTTAGAAAAATAATTGCTCATCCCATCATAAATCTGCACAGTTTTCTAAGAAGTTCTGCACTAAGCGACTTAAAAACGATTTAGTTATGCCTTGCATTGTTCCAGTCAAGTGTTTTCATAGAACCCGCCCTGGAGGCAGCAGCAAAAACTCATAGTCATTTTTAAATGCACTGAACAATGTCGTGTTCATGATCTTTTATTTCACTCAAAAGTGCCATCGGTAAAGTGCATTCTCTTTCCTTAAGTATACACTCCTATCCCAGGTAAACAAGGATTAATCTCCTCCTTTCTACCCTCTACACAGCTTTTATCGTTATGGATACCAAGATTTTTTAACGAAGATAAGTTACGAAAATTTGTGTGGACAAATATTTTAAACTGAAAATTCTTTTGAGAAATTATTATTATCACGGGCTTCTTGTTATAACGAGGATAATGATATAAGATCCAGATAAGTTTTCATCCTTGTTATTTTAGGTTTGGATGAAAATTTTAGAATTGCATTCTACTTTAGCACGCGCCAGATTTTTGTTCTAGTCCTGGTGCCTGGTGAATGTTAAAACAAAGAAGACATTTGTAAGATATAAGACGATGGGTGGCAGTTATGAAATTAATAAATTGTGAAGTGTTCTTCTTGCAAACTTACTTACCACTTAAAGAAAAATCCCATTCAATGAATGCTGGTGTTTTCTTGCATGAAATAATTCTTCATATGAAAATCAATTGAAAACCCTTATATGTGGCTGTATAGATTTTTGCAGGAGCTGCATGGAGGAAGAAGAGACCAATCTCCACCTTCTCTGCACATGCCCCGCTCTCTCTAAGAACCGAAATCTTCACCTTGGAGCTTTCTGCTATAATATCTAAGTGATCTTAGCACGACTGACCCAAAACGTTCATTAGTAGCTCAAAATGGTTCAACGAGTAGACAATTTTTTCAGATCCACGTGGTATCACAATGGACGTACATAGGTCTAAGTGAGTGAGCGACAGCCACTTCAACCTAACCTAACCTAAGTGTGCATGAGAGATTGAGCGTAAAATTAGTAGAGACACTAGGACTGTCCCCACTCAATAGGATAAGGAGCATAAGCGAGGTCATCAGTTTACAACGTGAAGAATCCGCGTCCGTTGATAAGGTCTCCATAAAAACTTAAGAGACCTTTCTACTTTAGCAGAGCCTTTGATAATATTACCAGTTCGCGGATCTCATTATGCCGTTCAAGAGTTGAGCATATTTTCGTGGATGATCTTTTTCAAATATTAAGTTATTTAGAAATATCTGTTTTGACATCCATACACCGACGATATGCATGAACTGTCTTTTGGGACAAAAATAAATGATAAGGTATGTTACAGTTTTCCCCAAAATAAGTTGTCCCAATTTTTTACGTCCAAAGTTCGAAACTCAAGCACTCTCCTTGCTAAAAAAAGTCCATCCTTCATTTGTTGTACTTTAGACAGCGTAAAATGAAATATAATTTTTTTTTTTATCAAATTAGACACACATTTTTTTTTATTGTGAAATCAATGTACAACTGTTTTGACGAATGAAGCTAGATGTAAGGAAACTAAGATCGAAGCACATCGTTGATGCGATCACCCTATGGTTTCTCCTACAACTAATGCTCAAAAAGGGAAGGTCATGAAAAGAAAGCGGAAGGTGTCAAATCGCATGACCTTAAAGCCAGTCGCTTTCAAATATCAAAACGGATCACTTAACAGACCCAATTAATTGCGTATTGAAATAATTTTTTTAGAAAAATTTATAAATGTTAATTTATACAAATCGCCTTTTTCGAAAAGGATAGAAAAACAAAAGATGCATCTTAATCGACTCCATGACTTAAAGAAGATTTAAAGAAGATTAAAAAGATTTTTATCGCCATCTGTCGAAAAGTTCAAGACAGCAACGCTAAATTTATAACAGTCAACTGCTGCCAAATTACCATAATTTATATTTCAAAAATGGTTTATATTTCAAAAAAGTACCTATTTGCTTTGAAAAAAACCTCCATTCAACAGCATTCAACAAGTCATTGGCAGAATAATCGTCGACCTCGGCGGGGGTTTAGAAAAGCCCGGCGAGCGAGACAGCGATCACGCCGGTATTGTGAATCACCCCATACATTGTCATTGATTGAAATTCATTTGACAGCTCGCCCAGGACCCACGCTCGCTCTCTCGCTCTTTATGTGAAACAGCCGTAAGTGGAGGTTGAATGGGCGACATGGTGGAGTAATTAGTGTGCAGGACCCTTGTTCACTAGGTCCCGGGAATTTGAATCCCGACCGGTGCAAAAAAAAATTTTTTTTTCACAGCGCCCCAGTTCAACTAGGGGCCCTCCAAGAGTTACATTTGTCATGAGAGAACTCTCAATTCACCGTTCGGAATTGGCAAAAAATTGTAGGTCGCTTTCATGTGTGTAAAAATACCTGTCACGCAAACAGCATACATGATTATAAGACAGGTTGGTTGTTCTGAGGTGTAAAGCCTTGAGCCCAATGAATCGGTTGCGTCCGTCACGATGAAGTACACAACTGATAACTGAGTTTAATATACACGTTTTTATGGGAAGTGGCCCATAGGAAAACATCGTGATGTACGACGCTTCCCATAAGAACGTGTGTATTTCACTGAGTTGTCAGTTGCGTACTCATTGGGCTGAAGGCTTAAGTGCTATTTTGTTTTTAATGCAGACACCTGACGTTAATGTATTTAGTTTTACCGTCTTACAAAATAAGATTGGAAGTAGCTTCAGTGATGAAGACCTTAGGTGCTCCGCTCATTACGGCAGACACAAAGATCTGCTACCTGATGCAAGCAAAGGCAAGAGAACCTCAAAGCGGTATCACCGCGGTATCGTAGTCCTTCCTACAAGCAGGATAGTTGGTGGCCTGACCAGCAGTCTTCAGTCGATTCTCTATATGGATAGAAGGAAAGCTTGTAGTTGCTGCTTGCTTTAAGCACCCTACATCACAGATCTGATAGTGCATTAAACTTAAAAAAGATGCAAGATACTTGAATATATCCGGGCGTAGTTATTTAGTCTGTCTGCACCCACGTAGTCACGCCCATGACCCTCTTTGTTCACGAGAAGCTCAAGCATTAATGAAAAGTCTAACAGTAGATACAAATAGGCCCAGTAGCACAATTCTGTGTCCTTGGAAAACCTCTTCAGTACCTGGAACGTACTTTAACAAGATTCACTGTTCCAGCTTTCGACAAAGTTCAGCGAAAGCCTGAGTTCAAGCACTATCTCAGACAAGGTAAAGCAGCGCTTTTTGTAAGGCTTATTGGCTGCCACTGTAAACGCATAATATTCTTCTTGCCCTCCATCTTTTAGCATGGAAGACAGATGCTTATTTACCTAAAAGGTAGTGGAGCCTTAAGCCTTAAACCGCTTGTCAGCAAGCTGATACTTATCAGTGTGCATATCAGTATGGCTTTAGGCCAGGAAAATCTACCATCGATCAAACATTCACACTGCGGCAGATCTAGGAGAAAACCCAGGAATTCCAAATCGATATACCCATCACCTTTTAATCGGTTTTAAGACCGCACAGCATCCCTACAGATATGAGCTATATACCGCAATGTCTAGTTTTGGCATCACTGCTTAACTCGTTAGTCTGTGCAGGATGACAATGGAAAATCCACGCTGTTCAGTCAAAGTCGGTGAAGACTACACCGACCCCTGTGATGTCAAATAAGTATTTGGACAAGCCGACGCTGTAATGCAACTTCTTTAAAATCTACATGAAAGAATTGTGGGACTCCAACACCAGAGACACAATTTTACAAAAGTCCGTTCAATTACTCGGTTATGTAGACGACATTGACATATTGGGAGCACAAAGCTGACGTCACGCTTCGTAAAGCCTTCGTGAGTACTGGAATGAAAGTAATGAAGAGAAAAACAGGGCACAATCAAGTTATGCTGTCATCAAGGAGAGACACCCAACACTGACGTCGTGAACAGAACATCGTTTCTTTATAGACGGCTATAGCTTTAAGGTAGTAAGGGACTTTGTCTTCCTGAGTTCCGCTAAAAACTCAGACAACAACACCAGCGCTGATGTCAAACGAATGTTTACTCTTGCAAATCGCTGTTTTTTTTTACTAAAAAGGCAACTGAGTAGCAAAGCCCAATCCCGAGTAACTAAAGTGTCCATTTGTTAGAATCCATCATACCGGTCTTGCTTTACGGTGCAAAAGCATAGACCCTCTCAATGCTGATGAAAGCGCTTTAGGTTGTTTCGAGATTTGGTCCGGGTTTTTGGGTGATTTTTGATCCGGCGGCGTCGAACTGGCTAGAAGAGTCGTAATACAACGACTGCGATGGCTTGGCCCTCGGCGCGGTGGTCACCGGGCGCGGAAAATCTTCGAATCTACACCGCAGGGGAGCGCGCAGTAGAGGAGCACCAAGATTCAGGTGACGCACGCAAGTGGAATGGGATCAACTTCGAGTGCAAAACTGGAGCCATCTTGCTAGAAACAGAGCTACTTGGCGAAGTTTGTTAGTAGAGGCCCAGGTCCACCCCGGACTGTAGCGTCACCTAAAGTTAGTAAGTAGTGGAGTCTTATTTTTTCGCTTTCCACAGAGACTCCAGCATCAGACTCCTGTTCGCTTGGAATGAAAAGCCATCGCTCTTTAAAGCGAGAAATAATTTTGAGCGTATATCCCATGATAAATATTTCAAGGGGAAAGCACCCGGCGCGATGTGCTAGGGAAGGCTTCTGTAAAGTCAAGATAATCCGTTCTTTGAAATTTGACAAAAGATTCAGTAAGACGTTTCCGGGATAGCCTGCTACACAAAAAAGTCCTGATGCATATGAGAGGATCGGTCTTACCATGGCCTAGAGGTTTTTTTACGGAGATAAACTTCATGTCTTGTGTGTAATCACAATGGGTCAATTTGACCTCCGAGTGACCCTAACCTAACCTAACTACATGTCTTGGCAAAAATACGTCTAGACTGCAGTGGGCACTGTTTTATCGATTTTGGATCTCACATGCAGATTTAGGGCTGGCTTTTAAGTGCCAGAAAAGCCGAGTTTCACACCTAAACTTAGATTTTTCCATAGAATCAAGTTTTGCAGTCAATTTTGAACCGGGGTTAATCCCTGTATAACTTGTCAAATTTGTGGAGTAATCCCAATCAAACTCAAGTTCCTTCTTCTTCCAGGAACTTCTTTGCAGGTCTCTTTTGTGTAAAATGGAAGTTGCATGGCGTTTTTCTGTGAAAAATGACAATTGAGAACCACTTAACGTGGCCAAGTGGTTTGCCTGTTTATTTTTCTGACGCTCGGGAGAGTCAATAATTTGAAGAGTCGAAGGTTTCGACAGCTTTGACGGATTTGACCTTGCACAAAACTGGTCTGGGCTAACTGCGGATCCGTTTGTACAACCAAATATTTCATGGTTTAAGCTAGACTTAATTCTGCATTAATCACCGGCTCTCTGCACCATTTCAATGCGGATTGGTATGTCCGATTGGCGATGTGGTTCCAACTGAACGGCGCAACGTGCCATAAACCCACAACCAACATCCTGCGCGAGTGGTTTTTTGGAATGGTAATCTTCCGTCGGTAAGTCGTTGCCTTGTAGTGAAATTTTATGTCATAATTTTGTACCAATAAATAAAAAATTAGAGTTAACAAAAAATACATAACTAATGACATAAATCATCCCTTCAATAAGGATGATTTTTTTTTCACAGTTTGGTTAGTAATTAAATTATTATAAAAACCCCATCTTATTTATTTCTACAGGTTATTTCATTGCCAATATAAATGAGCATAAAACTTTCCACCTTTCAACCTGAAACATCGCCTGAAAGTTTGGGTTGAAAGTTGAACGAGGAATGATTTGAATCGAAATTCAGGATCAGGACATTATTAAAAATATTTCCACTGTTAAAACATATATAATGCGTCTTCATCAAAAATATTGTAAATCCACCGGGATTGGTAATTTTTTTTCTTTTTCTTTTTTTGGCGTTTATAAACGCCGCGTCCTTCACGGGTTCATATAGGAACCATTTATCTCTTGTCGTTGACTCCCAAATGATTACGCATAGCAGGAAATCCGACACCATTACATTTGTCAAAATAAGAATAAGGCTGGTTTCTTATTCAATAGGAAATTTCATCAGGACCCATCCACCATTTATCATTCCAACTGAACGATAAAAAGTTTCAAACTACGAGTGATTTGTTATCGCAAAATTCTGTGTTTGCAAAACGTCTTAAATCGCAGTTATGACAGCAAATAACTTTTGTTATACACACAATCCGTATCTTCAAGGACAATACTCTATTATCCAATGAAAAAAAAAATTATAATCCAAATCAACAACCAATAAAACGCTTTTATTCACTGACACAACTTCAAGGTAATTCCCCGCGCGAAAAAAGAAATCATAAAAATTACAAAAAAAAAGAAAGTATAATTTTTTTAACAAAAAAAAACTGCTTTTACATAAAATCCGTATCAAGTTCCGTTTTCGTTTTCTATTTGCCTCGACCAACCAGTACAAAAGTGAACCATAAATCTCAACAAATGCCAAAACGTAAAATAAATGAAGCCTTCGCCGCCGCCGTAGCAATCCCATTTTTGCTAGGCAAACTCCGCACCGGTCAAACTTGGGAGGATAATAAACCAAAACCGACTGACCTTCGTCCTTTTCGTTTCTGCTTTTAAGGATTGCACGCTTGTGGTGATTTATTTTTTCTTTTCTCCTTCTATTTCCAGTATTTTATGCAAACGGTTGCAATGCAAGTGGATTGCGTGAGACGTCGTTGCACATCATTTTAGCTAACCTAGCATGAAGCATTGCAAAGCAAACCAGGTAAGGCTTAAACCTGTGGGTTAGGCAGAAAGCACATGATATATTTCACGAATTTAATGGATACGGATGCACTACTTCATTCACTTAGCTCCTTGCTTCGGTACGGGTGGTGCGATAGGGGTGGTATGTGCTTTGAGGAAGAATGCAATGGAATTCATTTCGATTGCACCTTCGGCAACCGTGTGCTGTTGAGGTAGATTTCCTAAGGGTGGCTGGGTGTTAAGCTTTATTAGCACTCTCGTAATAATTAAGCTTGCACTATGTATGACTTGGAATTTAAATTCACAGGACTTATGCAAGCATTGCTGATGTGCTATAAAAATGTATTACCCCCGACCGGCATTGTTTTGTGTTGCTGGCATGGCGAATAGTTCACCCCTTTTGTGCTCTCGGGAGAGTAATTAGAAAAGTTGGCTGCTTTTAATGGTTTCGTTATGGAGAACTCAGATAAGGATATGAAATGCTAACTAGCATGAAGTGCAAGTGGAGTTGGACTTGGAGTTGGAGAAAACGTTGTATCGCGCGCAGCATAAAAACACTTGTGTTTTCTGGTAGATAGAGAAATTTGCATTTAAATGGCTTAGTTCGATACGTCAAGATAGCGTTCAGCCGGATACCGACCCCTAGTTCACTTGTTCTGAAATAGCAGAACACATTCTGAGAGGGTGAGGTTATAGGTAATAAAACACGAAGTTCATGTTGCTTGCCAAAAGCAATTAATTGTTGCACATAACTTTCGTAACACAGAGCTTTTAAGATAACACGGTTTTAATTATACCATCATGACCTTAAGCACTGAGATTTTCCACTGTTATTTTGGCACGGGGATAGACGAATTTAAACCTCTCGCTATAAGAATTTTCTCACTTAAATCTTTAAAAAAAAACTTATGACACCCTTCTATAACTTAGGACACTAACATTTTTCTATACTCTACTGAAGAGCTATTATTACCTTTATTTTTCACCCATTTAAGTAACAAATTTAAAAAACAACTTACTTCAGGTGGTGGTCTTCCTAAATAGAACAATTCACGGGTGGTCGAGCCTGGCTGGGGCTTACGAAACTTGTGACACCAAGACAAATTTTTAGCTTCCTGATGTTAAGGAAACATGAACGGCTTCTTTACTGTAATCATATAAAAAACAATATGTAATCAATAAAAAAAGTTTCCATTGCACGAAAACCCAAAAATATAACCATGATAATATTCACGGGAAATCTCCTTCGACGCAAACTTTTCAACCCCAAACTTACCCCAAATCTAGTGGCGATCCCTATAAGGGAATCGCAAGTCAGCAAACCTTACTATGAAGCGAGGCAAACACGGATTTTGGATAGGAATTTTTAGGCATGGGGATCTTTTTCCTTCGTTTTCGTGAATTTTAGGCTTGACTTAACGTCACAATCCCGTCTTTTACACATGTTTTAATCGGAAGAAAAAAAAAACAAAAAAATCAAGCAAATAGAAGAATATTGATGGCGTATTCTATGTGCAGCCATCACTTCAGCAGAAGTTGTCTGTGGAGTGAAGCAGCTTGTTGTGATGGCTGGTGGAAGCAAGAGAGGTGCACGGCTCAAAAGAGTTTGAAAAACTCTTAGCCGGAAAAACCAGCAGGGCTCTCTCTCAATAACAATTGTCCACCAGTCATAGATAGGTGCATCGGTGTCAATGCTCAATGGAAAAATAATTCAAACTCGCAACTATGATGTGGAAATCTCAACTTTAACGTCACGTGGATGTCCTCAAGGCGACAATCTCTCGCATCTCTTATGGCTCTTGTTGTTGATCACCTACTTCAATACTTGACAAGCTAAGGAACTGATGCCATTAGACATGCCGGCGATGAAGCAATCGTTGTCCGTGACCAATTCGAAAGCACTGTTTCAGAATTAATGCAGTTTTCACTTTCTGTAGTTCACAGATGGTACAACAAAGCCAGCCTATCTGTAAATCCTAAAAGACGACTATTGCCCCTTTTAAAAAACGGAGGAAACTAGATTTTCTCCGACGACTCACACTATATGGCGAAATAAAGACTTCTCAAGGGAAGCCAACAAAAAAAAAAATTTACAATTATGCATGCTGTGTGCGTTACAGTTGTTTTTACACACATGAAAGGGGCAGGGGCGGATTAAGGTAAAGTCCCCACATTTTTGCCGCCCCCTGGGAATATGTACCAAAAAATACACCTAAAAATCGTGACTAAAATTTTGTGGAAGGACCCATGAATTAATTCTGTGATTTTCTAAGGCTATGTCCACTGCGGGGCGAGTTTTGGTTTTATGTTTTGTTTTTTGATGTAATATTTTTGGCTTGCATGCTATTGACATAGTTTAAAATTTTTCCAACAATTTTTCTGTCGACTTAATTTCACCCTTATGAATGAAGGAAGCACGTGAGTGGACGGATTCCTTAAATTTTACGCTTGTACTACTTTGGGACCTAAAAATCCAGATATGTAGTTTCAGACGGTCTATTTAGCAATTAAAGGCCTATTAAAATATGAGGCACCACATAGGCGGACGGACGGATACGGCTTTTTCGACTCACAATTCCGTCTCGATCATATGTCCGGTCTTGGGGCTCTGCCATTAACGCTATAGTTTTACATGAGATGGTGTAAGGCGTTTCGAGGGGTAAAATAGATTCTGTCTAACATGACAAAGGCGACGGTTATTTGCCGTTTTGATAATCCAGAAATATTAGAAGGTCTTCCAGGAGTTGAAAAAATATTGAAAATGCTCGGCGTTTACTAAAAGCAAAAGGCATCATTGATTTTTTTTGCTTTTTATCTCTGTCTTCTTAATTTGCCACCAACAATGAACGAAGTCACTACGGGTAAAAAGCTAGAGCGAATACAACGTCTAGCTGAAATCTGGATAAGGAAAATTCGCCGCTCCCTCCCGACTATTGCTATTAACGTCATCCTGGGTCTTACACGTACTCAAACACATATCCGAATGGAAGCAAGACCGAGCATTCATTGTCTGCTCCATTTGAAGATAGCAAAGATATATACTCACATTCTTACAAAGATCTCGAAAGGAGATCTCGATACCTCCTCTTCCTCCGCTTGCAAAATAAAACTTCCAGAAAAAAATCGCTTCCAAGAGGCAAATGGGAAAAATTCAAACCAACTCCTTCCCGGTAAGACTTTTTCTGGTACACCGACGGTTCTAAAATAGAGACAGAGACTGGGTCTGATATTCATGGAGAACTGCCCCAGGTGGACTATTCAGTGAGCCTACTCAAAGGCTTATCCATATTCCAGGCGGAATTCCTTGCCATTAACAACTGTATTAGAATAAATATAAGTTCCATTGTCTTATATTATTTAAAGCAGAAAATATCTCAAGAAACTTCCTTCGGATGTTGTCTGCCCAGAATGTCGACGCCAACAAGAATTGTGAATATCAAAATTGCTCGTAATCAAGGTTTTATTATTAGGATTCAGGGAGTCATCTCTTTGGATGGAGGGTTTCATAAGCCCTTCGAGAATAACATTTGTCTCGAAGAACTATTCAAAGAGCCGATCAAGACAATCAGGAAATTTTTTTAGATCGATGTTTCGTATTCAGGGCCTTAAACAAAGCTTGTTGGGTTTGGTTCACCTCGAGCTGTGAACCACTGTGCCACTTTATTTGTTTTTTTTTATACCCAGGGTATATTAAGTTTGTTGTATAGTTTGTAACGCAGTGAAATAATCATCGTAGATCCCCAAGACCTTTTAGAGATATGAATTGAACCGACAGGAGAATCAATTAAGCCATGTCCGTCCGTCCGTCCGTCCTTGCGTGTGTAAACAACTTTTAGGCCTTAACCTTTAAGCCTCTTCTTCTAATCCTTTCCACTCGTGAGATGTGTAACATTAAAAAGGGTATCCAATACCTTATATTCGCGAGTGCATTATAAAAAAAAAAAAAGCTAGAGAGCTGAAAATCGGTAGGTTGGCTGAAAGTCCAGTCTTTCAGACTAAATTTTGAAAATTAGCTGAATCCGCCCACAGACACGCCCACTACAGGCCTGTATGGTGTGTGCGACCATCTCTTATTTAAAAAAATACTTTTTCCGAATTTTAGCTAAGTTACAATGGTGCTAGCGCATTCATTTTTGGTATGGTACATTGCCTTGTGATTGCTTTTGAAGTAGTCAAAAAAGTTTGGCCTGTTCCACTTTTTTAAGGTTTTTTGCTTAAAATGACTGTTTTTCAATAAATTTACATACATGAAATTTGACAAAAAATTCTATGACTAAACTTGTAGATACTAGCATTTTCTAACTTTTATGTATATATTGTACGTGCCTCCGCCCACTTTTATGGGCGTGGCGTTAAAAAAAGATTTTTTAGTTGAAAAGGCGGAGTTTTAGGCCGAAATGTATGCAATCACCTAGTATAAAGCATTCAACAGTTATATTTTTATATCCCGCCCACTTTTTTGGAGGCGTTGCAGTTTTTTTGGTATGGTCGGGTATTTTGCAATCCGCCGTAGATGGATTGAAGCTTGTTGCATACGCACTGTTGCACTTTACCACTTGTTTTTTTTTTTTTTTTTTTAATTCTTCTACCCCGAACCTATAACACTGAAACAGTGCCACGAGATGTAAAGAGATATTTTTTTTACTCTATTTTTAAAATTGTGCAATTTGTATGTGTCAGAAAATAGGTATATATTATTCAATCACCCTGATGTGATTGATGCTAAGCTGTAGAGGATTGCAGGTGATAGTGACCGTCTCAACGTTGTAAGATGGTGGTTTGCTACCAAAAGATGATTCAATAGCTTAAGTGGATGAATTCCGATGCAATTGCCTAATGCCGTGGCTAAATAAGATCATCAATGGGCCACACATGACTATGCGAAGAAACGTGCCTGTGAAAAATACAAGCACCCTTATCAGCGAGTAGACAATCTCGTCAAGTTTTGATTAGAGGATAAGAGGTGTATGCCTAAATCTAAGGTCATATTATCTACCCTAAGTCTCCCATTGAAAATAAAATTATCAAAGGTGTCATAATTTTTTTATTTTTTTTTCGTGGGTAGGAAAACCTTCATAGGCACTATGAGAACCGACTGGCGTAAGATTCTTACTCAGTAAAACACCTCCCATTTTCTGTACTACGCTGGAGGCCTGAGTTCGAATCCTGCCATCGTCACCTGAAAAAAAAGACTTGTTCTTTTTCACGGCCCCCACCTCCGCGAGGGTCTGACAAGCCCTCCTAGAGTATAATTTGTCTTGAAAAACTTATCAAAGTGCCGTTCGGATTCGTCAAAAAATTGTAGTTCCCCTTGTATGTAAAGAAATTAACACACCAGCAAACATTGCTGAGAAGCTGGGCCTGGTTCACCTCGAGCTGTTGCGCAACTCTATTAGTTTATTTTATTTCCATTTAAGTTTTGCGACTAGAGGCATTTCAGGCATTCGCGGCATACCTTGTCAAAGGCTTGCGATTGCGTCGAGAGACGTCGAGAAAAGCGCTTGTACATATATTTTTCGCTTCCAGAGTTTTTTCGATTTCCTTTGCTATTCGATGGACCTGGTCGATTGTTGAGTGATTTTTTCTTAATCCGAATCAATGATTGGTTGCAACCTTTTAAGCAACAGTTTCTCGAATACCTTAGATATTTTCGGCAGTAGCGAAATAAGTCTGTTTAATTTTTTGTCGTTCGGACATTTTCCTGGCTTCAGAATTATTTTGACCTCGGTCAGTTTGCATTGCCTTGGAACATATAAAATTCTCATGAAGGCGTTAATGATATAGAGCAGCTCGACCAACGCTTTCTTCGAAATTGTGTTTCGGAGAAGTGTTTTTAAGTTCTGACAGAGCTTTTATTAGTTAAAACTTTTTTTTAGTTGAAGAAGAGTTGCATATGTTGATAATTTTAAATCAAAATCCTTTCTGTACACGATCCTTTTTGAAAGGAGTCGTACCTCAACTTTCGGCAATTATATGCTCACTTATTCCAATTTTCCAACACAAACACCCTAAAATCCGCAATAGCTAACAATGGTTGAGTCTTCCTGCTCTTAAAGCGTCCGAATGGCTTATGAAAGTTTATAAGGACACTTCAGTATGTATTTCAAGGTATTTTTCAAAAAAATGGCATTCTCGACGATAGGAACTCACTTAACAACTAATGTCGAGTTAGAAATTAAAATTCTTCAAAAAAATTATATTATCCTGTGTTCGGACGTGCTAGGCAATTTTAAGGCCACAAAAGTTATTTGATCACTTGCAACGGAGTTGCAGAAGGTTTTGTCGCTTAAGGAGTCAAATTAAAAGTTAAATGTTAATGAAAAACTATTTTTGGGTATTGTTTACCCAAGATGAAGCGTACAGAGCATGAAACATGCTAAGAATGATCAAAAATAGCATTTTACCACTTGGTACTTGCGACTGATTAGCTTACGATCCTAATATACATTGTCCATATGCAATGTTAACCCTTTAGCCCAATGAATCCGTTGCATCCGTTACGTCGAAGTACACAACTGACAACTCAGTGAAATACACACGTTCTTATGGGAACCGATGTACTTCACGAAGTTCTTCTATGGGATGCTTCCCATAAGAACGTGTATATTTAACTCAGTTGTCAGTTGTGTTCTTCAACGTGACGGACGAAACGGATTCATTGGGTTGAAGGCTCAAAAAAAGTTCATAAGATCTAGGTCTAGGTTACCTCCGTGTGACACTGCATACGGACAAAGTATTTGAGATAGTCCTTTGAAGAGCCAGTTGCAAGTACACGTACAAAACGCCATTTCTGGCCATTTTTCTCATGCTGCATGCTCTGTACAGGATTAATGCTGGTGCAGAGACAACGCTAACATATTAATTCAAAAAAATCATTTTCTAATTAGTTAAAGGGTCCATCAAACACACAGACGACATTAAAGCAATTGCTCAATATTGCTTTTTCAAACCAGAGGTAAAAATCAAATGTTTTATATACAAGGAAGCGAAAAATCAAGAAATTATACTGTACTTATCAAAGCCTTTTGTATAATTACATATTAATTTCCTTCACCGAGTACTTACAGAAATTTGCATAGAAGCTCCTTATAACAATCCCAACAAAGGACTTAACGACAACATCATCACCGCCAATTACCGCCAAGTAATTATGTATACATAACATCATGCGCTGATGTGATAATCCACTTCAAAGCTAGCGCCAAACATTAATCAATTCTCGCTTGTTCGCATATAGATACATATCTATACATACCATAAAGCGTATCTGTTTATGTATCTACTGCACCCACATCACTTTGATATTTCCAACACATTATATTGTTCTATCTCTATCGTCGTCCCACACGTGAGGAGGAGTGTTCCATAGCTGCTTTATAGTATTCAAATGAACTAGAAACAATAAAATTTTTGTTCGCAACATAAAGGATATAAACAAAAACCACCGAAGCACGATCTTTTCGAATATTTTGTTTTGTTCGTTTTTATTTATAAACACATTTTTCGTGAGTTTTGAAATGGGCCGTAAATTAAAATTTAGATGCTCTTCATAACGAAAAGTGTTTGGCATTCCGTGAGAGTGTGGAAAATTGTACTTTTTCTATAATATAACTTAATTATGTGCACAGCACGAAACTTGACTAATTTTTTGCATGCAATGCATTATACATCTGCATCTGAACGCATGGAGGCGAATAAATCCTGGGGCATATGGCTCTCAGGGGAATTTAAATTCGTTTGTAATCAAATACATTTGTTCTTCATGGGGACATGGAATGCACTCGTATATTTGCTGAAAAATTGCAGAGGATTTTTTTGCCACGAAAACATGCTGGCTGAAAATTGTGTAAAGTGGAGGTTTTGGAAAAAAAATAATTGATTTTTTAATACTTTTTCATTGTGCGAATCAGAACTTTAAAAAAGAAGAACATAGAAGAATTGCTGTTAATTTGTGCCTTACTTGTTTAATTAAGCACAAAAATTAAGGAACTAGTCACAGTGATATGACCAGAGACACAGGGGCAAAGGATTCTATTAACATTCTTAGGACTCTGCGTAAGTAGTATTATATGAAAGACTGGCTATGGCAGCATATTCCCATTCGTTCTTTACGGCATATGAAAGGAACTCCAAACACTCCAAGCTCGAGGTTGAAGTAACGTGTATTCGAACTTTGGCGAGTATAACCTACCTATTACCTTTGCGGATTTTCCTGAATTTCATCAGCAGGGCTGGAATGCATGTGGGTACTTTGCTGGAGCACAGTTTGTGGCAAGCCCGATAAAACAGTGACAGAAAAGAGATATTTCATAAGTGTTCCAATGAGAGTATTCGGCGTTTTGATAGAAAACTTTGGCTGAAGCTCATCAGTAGGTATACCCAAGACTGCTTATTCAGACCTCATGTTGCACTTAGTTAGCGTCTCGCGGACATTGCAACAATGAAATTATCCGAACTTTGGATCAGACAAATCTTACGCGCCGACTACAACGAATGAGACCGTTAGATCTAGCAGCATAAGATGAAACCGCATAAATTGACGGTATTGTAGGTGCCTTCGTTTGAAGGCAGCCTGCCACACGCGATTACTACAGAAGTTTGAACTACTTGTTGAGGAAACTTAGTCGTAGTCTGACTGAAAATGGGAGCTTTTTTAGTGAGTAAGAATCTCACACTACTATGAGCACGCGGCCGGTCCTCGTAGTGCCTATGAAGTTTTTCCTACCCCCGGAAAAAAAAAAAACTTAGTTAGCAATAACCCACACATATTCTGAAAATAAGTGCTTTAAAACCTGAACTTATTTGACCCTCTATGCCTTCTACGCGCTCAAGTATACAGGCGGGGACATTAAGTAATCTTAAAACGTAGAACTGCGAAGAAATTGGTTTTGTCCAGGGAAATGAAAGCAGGAAAGTGATTTTACACGAGTGTAGGTATTGCCTCTATAAGGCCTGCAACAGGAAGCCTTATACAAGTAACAGCCTCTATAAGACCTGCAGAAGGAAGCCTTATACAAGTAAAAGCCCCTATAAGGCCTGCAACAGGAAACCTTATACAAGCAATAGCCTCTATAAAGCCTGCAAAGGGAAGCCTTATACAAGTAACAGCCTCTATAAGACCTGCAAGAGGAAGTCTTATAAAAGTAATAGCCTCTATAAAGTCTGCATTAGGAAGTCTTATACAAGTAACAATTTCGGTAAAGCCTAACAGGCCTAAAAGCCTCGGTAAAGCTTGCAACAGAAAATCTAAACGCAAGTAACAGCCTCTATAAGACCTAACAGGAACTTTATACAAACACCGGTTTCTGTTAAGCCTAACAGGAAACTTTTTACACAGCTGTTAGGGCTTTAACAGTTTCTATAAGTGCGCTAAATTGGCTTCTTTAAGGCCTTATGGATTTTTTTTTGCGGGAGGGGAAATAGCTTGTATATAACCTTACCGCAAAAGAAATGTTACTTGGGTAGAGAGGACAAGCCACCATTTGTATCTTTTTTTTTTGTCGTTCAAGAATTTTACAGGATGCATCGCAATCATTTCTGACTTGTTTAAATTTTAAAGATTGTCTTCAGAATCAAAAAACTCTACCTTGTACGACCGAAAACACAACTCCTTTAAGGTGATTTACAGCTCGAGTCATACCAAGGCCTCACGTTCGGGGTGAGACTCTTAATCATGGAAGAAATAAAAGTTCTTAAATATCTCTAGCAGAATTCTTGTGATCATATTAGTAGAGGTATTCAAATTCTAGTCCCGATAGCATACTGTATCCCACTTCTTAAAAAAATGTAACCATTAGGTTTACTCCGGCAACACCGACTCGGAGTGAATCTCCAATCAAAGCCTTTCTCCGTTATTAAAATTCTCCTTCTTTGAAAGCGATACGATGGTCAACCTCGTGGGTAAGTTAAGACCTTCAAAGACACTACGAGGACATGTCGTGCGTGCTCACAGTAGTAAGAGAATCAAGAGCAGACTTCTTGCAGGCGTCCTTACAAGCAACAAATAAGCTTCTGCTTAACACTTCAATGTGCTAAAGGCTTGAGTAAAACTGCCACTAGTCTTGCCTGCGGAGATGACGAAAAAGCGGTATTTGTTCTGTATTTGTCCTGCCGTTGTTCGTATCAGGTGGTGGATCGTTGGGGATATATGGATGTGGTGAGTACAAGACACCTAAGTGCTTCGTCACTAAAGCTCCTTCTCATCTTCTTTTGTAAGACGAAAAAGCTAAATATATCAATATAAGGTGTCTGCATGGGGGAGTACAATGGAAGAGTAAGTGTATCTGAGTGCTCCATCCGATAGTAGCAAACTCTCGGGTCTACTCTCCACTTGCGCTGTGTTAACACATCATAAAAGTAGCATCAAGTGCCGTGGCGTTGTGTGTGCTTTCTACGCCGGAGGTCTGGGTTCAAATCCTACCATCGTCACCTGAAAAAAAAAGACTCGTTCTTTTCACGGTCCCCACCTCCGCGAGGGTCTGTCAAGCCCTCCCAGAGTATCATTTGTCTTGAAAAACTTCTCAAATGCCGTTTGGATTCGGCGAAATATTGTAGGTTCCTAGTATGTAAAGAAATTAACACACACAGCATACATTGTTGAGAGGTTGGCCCTGGTTCACCTGGTTCTGGATATTTTATCAAAAGTAGCGTCAAAACCATCTCAGTGATAAGTCAACCAAAGCCAAAAGGTCCACCCGCAAATAATTTACTATTAATCCAGCTACAAAATATTGTGCCCAGGAGCAGATTTCCCCTCTAATTGTGACGCATTGTAAGGCTGCTGGGAAAGGTTTGATTAAGCAGGTGATGTTGAATAAATGAACTGTTACCTAAGCTGAAAACTAAAACATTTCAAAGCGTCTGCGAGGCTCAACAACATAAGTCTCTAGAACTTTCTTCACTCAGTCTAGTTTTACTTCACTGGTACTTATATTGGGTTTGAGTCCTCCACCCCATACTCGCGAGCTATAAACGAGTTTCGATCTGCCGGACCAAGCATGATCCTTAAGCTGCAAACATCAGTTGTCGTAATCGGGTAACTGCAGGTTTGTGTCTAAGAGGGAATTCAAAAAACGAATCGATATTAAAGCTTTAAAAAGCAACCTTAGGTAAGGTTAGGGAGGGTTTCTAGCAGCCAAAAACACCAGCTCGCAAGCCCAAAAGGGCCCTAGGTGTCAAAATTTGGGTAAGACAAAGCCAACCGATTAAATATAAGCTTATTCATATCAAAGAGTGGAGTCAAAGTTACCCTACAGTATGTTGCAAAACTAGCAATACATTGCTATGGCTATAAAATCGGCAATATTTTTAGGTCAGCCTTCACTGTTCCTCTTATTTGCCCTGTCAGTGTCTAATTGTAGCAAATTGCTTTATTTGTGTAATACATTGTTATATTGATTTTTTTCGTTTTCTTCAAGAGAGTATCTTACGACTTCTTGCGTATTTGTCAAGGCTGCCTGTTGTCCCTGCACGCTGTACTACAACAATTATAACAGTGCTAAATATCTTGGTGTTTTAAAGAATTTAATTTTTTATTTGGCCACCGTGTTGCGCTAAAAAGTATGTCAGACTACTGTGCACGAGGTCCCAAGTTCGAACCGCCCCTGGGTCAGTTAAAAGTTTTTACACCATTCCACCTCTGTAAGGGTCTGAAAAGCTCTTCGGGAGTATCATTTGTCAAAGCTTTTAATTCGTAGCCGTTCGTAAAAAATTGTAGGATGTCCCCTGCATGAGTGTAAGTACACCAGTGATCTGGCATGATACACCGCAATAACTCGAACAATGCATGCAAACTCTAATTTTTGGTTTACTACACGACTATAACTCACTAAACACCTATCGCAACACTTGCACAAATATAATGACTTGCATACATGCGGTCATATAAGTTCAAGCATTCTGCGGTGCTTCAGTGTTTAATCACCGACACCTTTGAATAAGGAAACATCGCAAACGCCACAATTAGACTCATTCAAATGAACCTAAAAATAGTATTGTTCCAATGTGATAAGAAGACGGAACTATTTTCCTCTCTTCCAACCAAATGCAAATTTGCGGAGTGTGAACGCAATTCATTTGCGGTGTTTCTCACAATTTAAATGCGGTGGCAATGTTTACTCCCACCGCTTTTGTATATGAATATGCGGTAGTACAGCAAATAACGATTTGAACACACAAACACTCGCATTTGGTTATTTTAAAAATTATAATTTTTTTTATTGGTACAAAGCTTTCACTTATGCAGACACAAAAAATTGCATATTTTTAAGTAAGGTAAAAGCGCTTATTTCATGCCTTGCAACATGTGCTTTTTTGATAACATGGGGCAATAAATTGATAGAAATTGTCAGCCTAGTGTTATATGCCTCTTGATTCCTCATTCCATGTAAAGAGGAAACTGTGTAGTTGCTACATATATAGCTCCACCGTCCACCATAACACTACTAATTTCTGAACGGTTTTTTTTGCGAGAGTTACCAGAAATCTTCATTTATCGGTGCCCTAACTTATTCTTTCAAATAACACGCTGTTTACCTTTTCGCGATTCAGCTCAGTCACTGCCGACTTTTACAGCCTATCCCTCTCCCATTGCGCACCAACCCGCCGAATCTGCAATATCAAAAAGAGGATTTATCTTCTTTTACCTTTTCCATCTAGGTATATCCAAATATCTAGCTCCCATCTACCCAAAATAGAAACCTCAATGCTTGTTTGACTTATGCAAAGAGCAAAAAAAGGAAGAAAATAAATCAAAAAGTTTGGACTGCGTTCTGTTATTACAAAGTTATGATGAAAACTTCCGCAAACAAAGCTCTGTCATGCAATAAGGAGAAAATTTTACAGAAAACAAAGACGTATATCCAAAATCAAAATGGAAATTTCATACATCTGCAAGATATACGTGTGTGTGTGTACCTACACACACAATCTCTTGTACACATCTCAAAGAAATTTCTTCTTCATTCTTGTGTATCAAAGTAATTCAGCTGTAGTTGTTGTTGAAGAGTTCTTCATAAATGTACCTAGCTACCTACCTAACCGAAAAGGACGACTCCCCAGGAATTAATGAATTTTTGTATGAGAAAATATGGGATTAATAGCGACTTGATAAGCTGTTGAAATGTGTTTCACAACCCCATTTATGTGTGGGTGCACACATGCAAAAAAAAAATCCTGGCTATGGGGCATTGTGCATCGCGCAATAAATTGTTTTCTCTCAGCAATAAAAAGTTCTTACAACAATATGTTTGGTTTGGTCCTTGATCCTTTTTCCCGATAACGGTTTCGTTTTTTTTTTCAATCTTCTTTGCTCGAATGCACAAACGAGTTCCACTCGAACAGTTTAGAGTTTAACCTCATAATGGATGTAGTCTGCTTGTGTAACAAATGGTCAGGATGTGTGTGGGAAAAAGCGTCAGCCTTGCATTGAGAAGAATGACTTCGAAGGCATTGCGAAAGTTTGAGATTTTTTTAGGATGCCTGGTGCAATAAGCACTCAATTGTAAGAAGGTTGTACAAGACACTCTCTTAGTTTATTTTAAAGGTGTTTGGGAAAATTTTTATGGCCGTACAATTTACATGTTTTAAATGTTTTATAGTTTACAAAACAGAGAAAATGTTGTCGTTTTGCTATTATCAAAACTATTTTCCTACATGGGGGTGTATGATAATCCTTAAGTCAAAGCTTTTTATTTGAAATCTTTGGGAATAACGATAGAATTTCTACATGAATAAAGAGGCGAGTTTAGTCCGCCAAAGCTATGCACGACATCCTGATTTCGAAACAGAATCATAGAATCGTAAAAATTATAGTTCCATCTTGGCTTAAAATTTTTATAACTTTTTTAGCTTTTATAAGAGATGTTAGCCAACTCATCAATTCGTAACGTAAGGCTTGTCAATTCGCCGCGTCGCATTTAGAAGGGAGAATTTATTTTCACAGATTCTTTACGATCGAAAAGCTTATGAGTTCAGAAAGAATTTTAATATAAAGTTTTTTTCATACTTGCTATCTTCACTATTCGAAATGGGAGGTTTACGATAAAATGACCCCTTTTTTAGAGTAAAACTTATAGATGTAACATTAACTTTCAAGCAACATCCGGGGCGAAATTTATGTTTTACTTTGCTGCAACTCTAAATGTCCCAATTTGGGGCAATCAGAATTTTTACAATTATAAAGTATATAGATGTCCTTTCCAGACTTTCCAGCTTTCCAGAAACATACAGCTTTTTAACTTCATAAAAAGTTTTATTTAGAAGAATTTGATAAATTGGTGTTTTCACCTTTTAAGTAGGTGAAGGGGTTTAACCAAAAAAAAATTAAAAATAAAAGTTTTATTTCTCAAACTGAAGGACAAAATGCTATTCATTTCCCACAAAAACTATTAAAACTAAATAAAAAAATTTACCTTCCGTAAAATAAATATATGATAAGATAATATTATCATATGGATGATAGCACACATTTCGACCTCCTGCCTACAGCCTCGGCAGATTTTTGATTTTTGTTATGGTTCCCTTTAATTTTTGTTATGGGTTTCCTAAATTATAAAGTTTACAAAAATAATTCGTTAACTGAGGTGGACGTGAAATAAAATATCCGCCGTAAAATTAACGATACTCGAAGAAGCACAGTTTTGACAGAAGAAATTTTTAACAGTTCTTACGACTAAATTGATAACATTCGAATGATGAAATTTTCAAAGCATAAAATCCGTTTTCTCCTTTTACATAATGATCTTAAAAATACAAAAGCAAGTCATTAAAGTTAATTTTTTTACGTTTGAAAACATACATATTTCATCGGACACCCTGTATGTGTTTGGATACAAATTCATGAATATTCTCTTCCGTGCTCGCTCAAAAGGTCAAACCTTGAAAAAACCAGTGAGTAAGTGCTACAGTGTGTACGCAGAAGCAACAGTCCGTAAAACGGACCGTTGAATACCCCATCCTATGCCACATTGTAAAATGCTGATAGCATAGTTATTTTTTGACATTTAATAAGTAATGCAAACTTCGAAAAGGGGCGTGGTTCAACCGCCCCTAATTACAAACTATTAATTATAAGATATTTCCACAGATATTTCCAAGTTACACTTATATGTACGTAAAAATGCAATTTTTTGGTTCAAATTCAATATTTTTGAAAAATCGACCCCAAAAAGGGGGCGTGGCTAAACACTTTATATGAACGAAATCTGGACTGAAGTTATGTTTACCTAACCTGCTACTTTTTTTGTTTCAGGCTTTCCTAAATTAGGCTCAAGGCCAGTCGAAATTAAGTTTTTCTGGAAAATTTTAGGTTTTTCTTCAATTCTGCTTTTAAATGTGGGCAAGGCCCAATGCCTTTTATGAACAAGATGTGGAACAAAGCGTTTTCTACATAATATATTAAGCAAATTTTTTTCAAATTCGAGCAAAAATATTGAGTAAACTGCATTTGAATATTTACCCTTAAAATAGATGCCACGCCCACTAGAGGAGGGCTAAATTTTAGCCTTTTAGAATGTCTTACAGTTTTGAAAACTCTGGAGGTAGTTGCACATTTAGACTGATTGTTGGCGTGTCTTTGGGCGGATTTCAAAAATTTTGACACTTGTAGTGCTTCGCATGACTTGGACCTTACGTACGAAGTTTCAGCACCCTAGCTCAAAATTTAAGGCCTAAAAACATGTGACATACAGACAGACGGACGGACGGATATGGCTCATTCGATTCAGAATTCGGTCGCGATCATATGCCCTTAAGGTCTTGCGGGTCTACCATTATTTTTTCCCCGTGTTACAAACTATGTGACAAACTTAATATACCTCCTTTCCTATGGGATGGGGTATAAAAATTAATATGTAAATGCAAAGAAAGTTGTGATAGAAAGAGAGAAATGCACATTCATGTGGGGGTAATATGGCTGGGATACCATTTTACCCTCTACACAGTTTTGCAGAAAATTAACAAAGGTTTAGACAAATCAAGAAGAGAAACGGTTTAACTTAAAAACTAGTTTTGAGTTTGTTTCGGTATGTGGACATGGGACTTTCTAGTCTAAGAATACAATACCCAGCGCCACCACCCTTGAAAAATATTAACAATCAAATCCGGACAACTAAAAAAAAGAGCTCGAGCTTTGACTTCACAAGAAAGCGTGGAAAAGCTTAATTTAAAGTACTGGAAGCGTCAAGGATTTGGGCAAACCAATAACATCAAAAGCTGAGTATCAGCATGTTAAATGTTGTAAATATTCCCACGTTTCGTCATTTTCAAACGAGAAAAATCGGAATGTTCTCTTGAAGATGAAACTGTTGGTCAGAGGGATTTAAAAAAAAACTCATTCAGGATATGGAAAGGACTACACCGTTACGAGAAAAAAGGGTAATAACTTACTCTCTCAATATTACTTAATGACAACAATAAGATAATAAACTCGAGTTCACTAAATAACATTTAGGGTGAATTAGGTGAACCATATTATCAGCTATTGGAAGTAATGCAACGTTTTTTTGTTTTTAAACTATATCCTAATTCGTGTTTCATTAAGCTTATGAGTTCAGAAAGAATTTTAATATAAAGTTTTTTTCATACTTGCTATCTTCACTATTCGAAATGGGAGGTTTACGATAAAATGACCCCTTTTTTAGAGTAAAACTTATAGATGTAACATTAACTTTCAAGCAACATCCGGGGCGAAATTTATGTTTTACTTTGCTGCAACTCTAAATGTCCCAATTTGGGGCAATCAGAATTTTTACAATTATAAAGTATATAGATGTCCTTTCCAGACTTTCCAGCTTTCCAGAAACATACAGCTTTTTAACTTCATAAAAAGTTTTATTTAGAAGAATTTGATAAATTGGTGTTTTCACCTTTTAAGTAGGTGAAGGGGTTTAACCAAAAAAAAATTAAAAATAAAAGTTTTATTTCTCAAACTGAAGGACAAAATGCTATTCATTTCCCACAAAAACTATTAAAACTAAATAAAAAAATTTACCTTCCGTAAAATAAATATATGATAAGATAATATTATCATATGGATGATAGCACACATTTCGACCTCCTGCCTACAGCCTCGGCAGATTTTTGATTTTTGTTATGGTTCCCTTTAATTTTTGTTATGGGTTTCCTAAATTATAAAGTTTACAAAAATAATTCGTTAACTGAGGTGGACGTGAAATAAAATATCCGCCGTAAAATTAACGATACTCGAAGAAGCACAGTTTTGACAGAAGAAATTTTTAACAGTTCTTACGACTAAATTGATAACATTCGAATGATGAAATTTTCAAAGCATAAAATCCGTTTTCTCCTTTTACATAATGATCTTAAAAATACAAAAGCAAGTCATTAAAGTTAATTTTTTTACGTTTGAAAACATACATATTTCATCGGACACCCTGTATGTGTTTGGATACAAATTCATGAATATTCTCTTCCGTGCTCGCTCAAAAGGTCAAACCTTGAAAAAACCAGTGAGTAAGTGCTACAGTGTGTACGCAGAAGCAACAGTCCGTAAAACGGACCGTTGAATACCCCATCCTATGCCACATTGTAAAATGCTGATAGCATAGTTATTTTTTGACATTTAATAAGTAATGCAAACTTCGAAAAGGGGCGTGGTTCAACCGCCCCTAATTACAAACTATTAATTATAAGATATTTCCACAGATATTTCCAAGTTACACTTATATGTACGTAAAAATGCAATTTTTTGGTTCAAATTCAATATTTTTGAAAAATCGACCCCAAAAAGGGGGCGTGGCTAAACACTTTATATGAACGAAATCTGGACTGAAGTTATGTTTACCTAACCTGCTACTTTTTTTGTTTCAGGCTTTCCTAAATTAGGCTCAAGGCCAGTCGAAATTAAGTTTTTCTGGAAAATTTTAGGTTTTTCTTCAATTCTGCTTTTAAATGTGGGCAAGGCCCAATGCCTTTTATGAACAAGATGTGGAACAAAGCGTTTTCTACATAATATATTAAGCAAATTTTTTTCAAATTCGAGCAAAAATATTGAGTAAACTGCATTTGAATATTTACCCTTAAAATAGATGCCACGCCCACTAGAGGAGGGCTAAATTTTAGCCTTTTAGAATGTCTTACAGTTTTGAAAACTCTGGAGGTAGTTGCACATTTAGACTGATTGTTGGCGTGTCTTTGGGCGGATTTCAAAAATTTTGACACTTGTAGTGCTTCGCATGACTTGGACCTTACGTACGAAGTTTCAGCACCCTAGCTCAAAATTTAAGGCCTAAAAACATGTGACATACAGACAGACGGACGGACGGATATGGCTCATTCGATTCAGAATTCGGTCGCGATCATATGCCCTTAAGGTCTTGCGGGTCTACCATTATTTTTTCCCCGTGTTACAAACTATGTGACAAACTTAATATACCTCCTTTCCTATGGGATGGGGTATAAAAATTAATATGTAAATGCAAAGAAAGTTGTGATAGAAAGAGAGAAATGCACATTCATGTGGGGGTAATATGGCTGGGATACCATTTTACCCTCTACACAGTTTTGCAGAAAATTAACAAAGGTTTAGACAAATCAAGAAGAGAAACGGTTTAACTTAAAAACTAGTTTTGAGTTTGTTTCGGTATGTGGACATGGGACTTTCTAGTCTAAGAATACAATACCCAGCGCCACCACCCTTGAAAAATATTAACAATCAAATCCGGACAACTAAAAAAAAGAGCTCGAGCTTTGACTTCACAAGAAAGCGTGGAAAAGCTTAATTTAAAGTACTGGAAGCGTCAAGGATTTGGGCAAACCAATAACATCAAAAGCTGAGTATCAGCATGTTAAATGTTGTAAATATTCCCACGTTTCGTCATTTTCAAACGAGAAAAATCGGAATGTTCTCTTGAAGATGAAACTGTTGGTCAGAGGGATTTAAAAAAAAACTCATTCAGGATATGGAAAGGACTACACCGTTACGAGAAAAAAGGGTAATAACTTACTCTCTCAATATTACTTAATGACAACAATAAGATAATAAACTCGAGTTCACTAAATAACATTTAGGGTGAATTAGGTGAACCATATTATCAGCTATTGGAAGTAATGCAACGTTTTTTTGTTTTTAAACTATATCCTAATTCGTGTTTCATTAAGCTTATGAGTTCAGAAAGAATTTTAATATAAAGTTTTTTTCATACTTGCTATCTTCACTATTCGAAATGGGAGGTTTACGATAAAATGACCCCTTTTTTAGAGTAAAACTTATAGATGTAACATTAACTTTCAAGCAACATCCGGGGCGAAATTTATGTTTTACTTTGCTGCAACTCTAAATGTCCCAATTTGGGGCAATCAGAATTTTTACAATTATAAAGTATATAGATGTCCTTTCCAGACTTTCCAGCTTTCCAGAAACATACAGCTTTTTAACTTCATAAAAAGTTTTATTTAGAAGAATTTGATAAATTGGTGTTTTCACCTTTTAAGTAGGTGAAGGGGTTTAACCAAAAAAAAATTAAAAATAAAAGTTTTATTTCTCAAACTGAAGGACAAAATGCTATTCATTTCCCACAAAAACTATTAAAACTAAATAAAAAAATTTACCTTCCGTAAAATAAATATATGATAAGATAATATTATCATATGGATGATAGCACACATTTCGACCTCCTGCCTACAGCCTCGGCAGATTTTTGATTTTTGTTATGGTTCCCTTTAATTTTTGTTATGGGTTTCCTAAATTATAAAGTTTACAAAAATAATTCGTTAACTGAGGTGGACGTGAAATAAAATATCCGCCGTAAAATTAACGATACTCGAAGAAGCACAGTTTTGACAGAAGAAATTTTTAACAGTTCTTACGACTAAATTGATAACATTCGAATGATGAAATTTTCAAAGCATAAAATCCGTTTTCTCCTTTTACATAATGATCTTAAAAATACAAAAGCAAGTCATTAAAGTTAATTTTTTTACGTTTGAAAACATACATATTTCATCGGACACCCTGTATGTGTTTGGATACAAATTCATGAATATTCTCTTCCGTGCTCGCTCAAAAGGTCAAACCTTGAAAAAACCAGTGAGTAAGTGCTACAGTGTGTACGCAGAAGCAACAGTCCGTAAAACGGACCGTTGAATACCCCATCCTATGCCACATTGTAAAATGCTGATAGCATAGTTATTTTTTGACATTTAATAAGTAATGCAAACTTCGAAAAGGGGCGTGGTTCAACCGCCCCTAATTACAAACTATTAATTATAAGATATTTCCACAGATATTTCCAAGTTACACTTATATGTACGTAAAAATGCAATTTTTTGGTTCAAATTCAATATTTTTGAAAAATCGACCCCAAAAAGGGGGCGTGGCTAAACACTTTATATGAACGAAATCTGGACTGAAGTTATGTTTACCTAACCTGCTACTTTTTTTGTTTCAGGCTTTCCTAAATTAGGCTCAAGGCCAGTCGAAATTAAGTTTTTCTGGAAAATTTTAGGTTTTTCTTCAATTCTGCTTTTAAATGTGGGCAAGGCCCAATGCCTTTTATGAACAAGATGTGGAACAAAGCGTTTTCTACATAATATATTAAGCAAATTTTTTTCAAATTCGAGCAAAAATATTGAGTAAGCTGCATTTGAATATTTACCCTTAAAATAGATGCCACGCCCACTAGAGGAGGGCTAAATTTTAGCCTTTTAGAATGTCTTACAGTTTTGAAAACTCTGGAGGTAGTTGCACATTTAGACTGATTGTTGGCGTGTCTTTGGGCGGATTTCAAAAATTTTGAAACTTGTAGTGCTTCGCATGACTTGGACCTTACGTACGAAGTTTCAGCACCCTAGCTCAAAATTTAAGGCCTAAAAACATGTGACATACAGACAGACGGACGGACGGATATGGCTCATTCGATTCAGAATTCGGTCGCGATCATATGCCCTTAAGGTCTTGCGGGTCTACCATTATTTTTTCCCCGTGTTACAAACTATGTGACAAACTTAATATACCTCCTTTCCTATGGGATGGGGTATAAAAATTAATATGTAAATGCAAAGAAAGTTGTGATAGAAAGAGAGAAATGCACATTCATGTGGGGGTAATATGGCTGGGATACCATTTTACCCTCTACACAGTTTTGCAGAAAATTAACAAAGGTTTAGACAAATCAAGAAGAGAAACGGTTTAACTTAAAAACTAGTTTTGAGTTTGTTTCGGTATGTGGACATGGGACTTTCTAGTCTAAGAATACAATACCCAGCGCCACCACCCTTGAAAAATATTAACAATCAAATCCGGACAACTAAAAAAAAGAGCTCGAGCTTTGACTTCACAAGAAAGCGTGGAAAAGCTTAATTTAAAGTACTGGAAGCGTCAAGGATTTGGGCAAACCAATAACATCAAAAGCTGAGTATCAGCATGTTAAATGTTGTAAATATTCCCACGTTTCGTCATTTTCAAACGAGAAAAATCGGAATGTTCTCTTGAAGATGAAACTGTTGGTCAGAGGGATTTAAAAAAAAACTCATTCAGGATATGGAAAGGACTACGCCGTTACGAGAAAAAAGGGTAATAACTTACTCTCTCAATATTACTTAATGACAACAATAAGATAATAAACTCGAGTTCACTAAATAACATTTAGGGTGAATTAGGTGAACCATATTATCAGCTATTGGAAGTAATGCAACGTTTTTTTGTTTTTAAACTATATCCTAATTCGTGTTTCATTAACCTCTTGCATTTATAATAACGTTTGAATAAACAAGACAACCATTGACATGAAATCATCATTTAACCAATGAACAAAGCCCATAAATTTAAAAACAGCCAGTGAGTAAGTGCAACAGTGCTTATATAATAGCTTCGGTCCGTCTGTAACGGACCGCGGTACTATTCCTATTCCTATTTTCCTTTTCATTCTTATTCTCCTTTTCATTCCTATTCTCCTTTTCGTTCCTATTCTCCTCTTCATTCCTATTCTCCTTTTCATTCTTATTCTCCTTTTCATTCATATTCTCCTTTCCATTCCTTTTCTCCTTTCCATTCCTATTCTCCTTTCCATTCGTTTATTTTCTTGTTTTCCATCCCCGTCCAGTTACCATTTATGCATCATTTAAAAGAAAAAAAATCCTACCTTTTAAGTTTTTGTTCACTTTTTTTTTTAAAGGGGCGTCGTATGTTCAACCCCTTTACCCGAAAATCAATATTAACATAGAAATATCTAAGTTTGCGGCTAAAATGTACGCAAAACTGTAAATTTTTTGGTTCAAATTCAATAATTTTGTGAAATTTACCTCTACAGGTGGGCGTGGCTGAAAACTTTGTATGAACGAAATCTGAAATAGTATCCGGTGTCATCTATGTGGTAAATTTTATTTCTTTTTCTATTTTATTTCTTTTTCTTTTTCTAAAAAACAGTCGAAATCCATGTTTTTTTCTGGAAATTTAAAGGTTTTTATGAAATTGTGCCTTTAGATATGGGTGTGGCCCAAAACTTTGTTTAAATTAAATGTAGAACTTAGTATTTTCTACATAATATATTAAGTAAAAATTTTTCGATTTGGAACAAAAATATTTAATAAATTGCATTTGAACAATTACTCTTTAATTGGGTAAAATTCAACAATTTGGTAATATTAACCTCTGAACATGGCCAAAAACTTTGAAGGAACGAAATCTATTATAGAACCCGATAAAGCTAATATGCTAAATTTTATTTCTTACCCTTACTTAAGTTAGGCTAAAAAGTAGTCGAAATACATGTTTTCTGGAAGATTAGAGGTTTTTCTTAAATTCTGCCTCCAAATGTGGGCGTGGCCCAAAACTTTGTATGAGAAAGATTTAAAAAAAGTGTTTCCTACATAATATATGAAGTAAAATTTTATCGATTTGCAAATTGCATGTGAAAGATTATACTTTCAATCGATGCCATGCCTACAAGGGGCGGTCTGCGGACTTTATTTTAATTTTGTTATAACTTTTTATCATTAGAAGATGCTAAAAAATAAATTTCAGCTTTTCACGACGTCTTCAAGTAAGCACCGGAAGTTGTTGCACATTTTGACCTATTGTGGGCGTGTCTGTGTGCGGATCTAAAAAAGTTTAACGCTTGTATTGCTTCGGGTGACAGAGAGTTTACGTACAAAATTTGAGCTTCCCAGCTCAAAATTAAAGGCCTTAAACTTGGTGACATACGGACGGACGGACGGACGGACGGACATGGCTCATTCGACTCAGAATTCGATCTCGATCATATGCCCTTAAGGTCTTGGGGTCTATCGTCATTATTTCTCTATGTTACATTTTCGCCTGTATCAAACTTAATATACTCCATTCCTGTTGAATAGGGTATAAAAATTATAACTATTCCTGTAATTCAGTTTTGAGTTTTTTCAAATTAACAGTTGAAAGCATAGTCTTTTTGCCAAGTGTTAAGAGATTGAATCACTCAGTTTGGCTTAAAGAATTGAGTGATTCAATCATTGAGATTGTGTGTCTTCTATATACTCCAGTCTCTTTGTTTCAAAAAGGTTTGAAAACTGTGTTTTTGACGTATTGAAAAAAAAACTCGATAAAATGTAAGAAATGCTTTAAGAGTGCATTAGCTTTACTTGAATCTTGTTTGGGTTTTTCCGATCCTTAAAGACCACACTCTTGTTTATTAACAATAAACTCTTGTAAATAAACAAGTGTGCTCGCTATTATTTCAGACGGCAGCACTCTTGTTTATTCGTGCTGCTGTCTGAAGCTATTGCGAGCACACTACAAAGGCTGAACAGTGTACCCGACGAACGGGTCAATTGTCAACCCGCCGGGTCTCCTGTGTGGCCTTTGAAGTGTGCTCGCTAGCTTCAGAGCCAAATTTGACTCGATTCAAATGAGTTTTTTGTCAAACTGACAAAAAGCTCATTTTAACTGAGAATATTTGGTAACAAAGCTATTTTATCACATCAACAGAATGTTTGTTTTAAATGAAAATTTTTTTTTTTCTTTATTATCTAGTCTACTTTAATGTGATTACACCCTCAATAACAAAGGTAGATGCCATTCTTATTTTAACACTACTTTCGACGGCTGAAAAACTCCTTTGTCTTTGTCATTGCCTAAAATAGACCTTTTCAATGATATGTAATTATTTTGGTTATAAATGACCACCCCCAAGATATACTGTGGGCTCTCGGTGTAGTAAAAGTTTGTAGCAGATTTATTTAAGTCACACTTAACTTCTTGACACTAGTGTAGCATGACATAGTACATTAGTCGATTAGCTTAAGTTTATCATAACACATAAGCCAACTAACTGAGTGGTCCAACTAATCTGCTAACACGATAATCAGTCGATGGAACCGCAACATTGCTTACCCACTCTGTACTTTTAATTTTAAGTATACATAGCTGATCAGTTTCATCTAATAAAGACCATTACAAGTGCTCGGACGTCTTTTGTTCTCTACTTTGCTTATTCCTCGCCTAAGTAAAAAACTCCTACAAGTATTAAGTAAGACATTAAATGTAAGTATTAAATAACAATAATCTTACATTTTTCAAAAGTAAAAACGCCTAAATAGGAGTGTCTGATGGAGTGTCTGATTATATAACGAGAAAACACTTAACAACATCCTTGTTGTTAACAGTTTCCGAAATCGCCAAATCGGCTTCTGAATTACAAAAATCCTTGTTACCCGCAAAAAAGGAAATTTCTATTATCCTCGGCCACACATTTTATTTCAATTTCACTCACGCAAATTGCACGAATATTTCCCATTAGTCGGCGGACTGTACTATTTACAGCCTCCACTTGCCATTAAGCGAAATCAATATTTTTACTAATTGGTCCTCGAATTGACTTGTACGTACACTTGTAATACCCAGCGCTTACCACGCCGAAATACAGCACCAGTTATATAGGCTCACGACAAGGCCACCATGATTGCAAGGCAATTCAGTATGCGGTCCTGGCAATATCCGTTTTCACAACCAACGAGGACACAGGCCCGTCGTCGTTTCCACTAATGGTCAACAAAAATAAAAATAAAATGCACACACTTTGGTAGATTTTCGTTAGCAATTCCATTAATGATTAAAAAAAAAAGTCAAACATTAAAAATTCATCCACCAAAAAATATCCTATTTCGCAGTTTCTGTGAGTCGATTATTTTTGCTCCAATTTATCTGCCATCCCTGTGTGATTTTTGTAGATTTTTTGGGTTCCTTTTTTTGTGGTGGCGACAAGTGAGGCGATAAAAGGAAATCAATTTCACGGGCCTGGGTAATGGGGAGTTTGATGACTGGTGCCTGATGTGCTGTAAAAAAAAAGGTCACAAAGTGCGACTGCGAGTTGTGACAAATTGCAGGGAGGTGAGCGAGGCTAAAAACACCACACTGTGCTCAGTCCACGCCCTTGCTGGCGTGATAAGACCCCAGCATTGATGGATACATGGTACTTAACAGTTTGAGGGTGGATTAGCATGCCGGCAAAATGAATCTTATTTGTTATGCTGCTAAAGAGATACCAGCTAGGCTGGATCGTATAAAATGTTTACATTACCAAGTGGCATAGTGGTGTTGTTCAGAGGCAACTACGAGGGTGGTTTATATGCATAGAACCAGCACCGATAACCAGATGTAATAGCTCTGAATTAATTATTTAACTTTTGGGGGAAATGGATTCCAGTTTCTGATTTTATGTAAATATTATAGTTGCACCTAAATGTGAGAGGCAATAAATCAAATGAATACTATTATCGCTTACTATTTGTTTATAACTTATGGTAATTGAAATCAATGCTATCGGAATATCAATCGAGTATTATTGATATTTGATCTGCACGAAAAAGGAAAATAAATTGCAATAAATATTTTCTTATCAGAAAAATGCGGATCTGAGAATTATTTAGCAGCATTTGCTTCGAAGAAGCAATAATTACAACCCTCTCTGGATATCATGTACCATAAACATATCTTCAGTTGCTCTTACCTGAAATATGATTCACATGTCTGGGAAGGTGCAATAGACACGTCAGTTAATATCACAACAGAGGAGTTGAAAACATTCAAGACTAGTTCGAATCGCCAAACAAGTCGCTTTTGATATGGAAACATATTTTTTCATAAGAGCTTATGAACTTTGTTATAAGTGGCTTAATTGGCCCCCTTTTCTCCTCACATAGAGCTGTTGCACTTTTAATTTTTTTTTAAATCCCTTCTTCGGTTGTGCTCCCTAAAAAAATATTTACAATCTCACAGACTGACGACGTCGTTAAGTTGGATAGGGCGGTATGATATGCTTG
Organism: Neoascia interrupta; assembly: GCA_947623515.1. NCBI lineage: Eukaryota > Metazoa > Arthropoda > Insecta > Diptera > Syrphidae > Neoascia > Neoascia interrupta. Next base: position 199,977,368 of record OX392462.1, read on the forward strand.
CAATGCGATAAATACCAAAATATCGGCCAAAATATACGTAGAGAGAGAGTAGTAGATTTTTTTTAATAGAAGTATTATTTTTCTATAATAAACTCGAAAATGGCTTTGACTACCCTTCAAATGCATAGGCATAGGGCAAGCGGAAAAAATTATAGAATAGAGAAGGATAGAAGTTGTCGCTCCAACACAAACGCTAATAACCCGGCATAGAATATGAAAACCCTACACAGAAGCACCAAGGCTTACACCCGCAACTGTTATGCCTTAACGGAGAAAAGCAATAGCTTTATCAGAAAAATATTCAATAATTTTATAAATTTCATTCTTGGGCAATCTTATTGCATATTGGTGAAAAAGGTGTTTAGTATTGGGTCGATCTATTTGCATATCGAAAAAAAAGGCGTTTACTATTCGGCCCAACCCTTACCTAGATAAGAGACACCGGCCAACCAGCAAGCCGCTCATTTTGAAAAAAGACGTACCTCGACTTTATGTTTGTTTCTGATTCTGGTCCACCCTAGATTTTTTTCATACCGTTACCCACCATATCTGGAGAGCGTTTCCCTTTCTGTCATCTCGAGAGGCAACCAATTGGGGACTAGCAATTCCTTTAGAATTTTCTCGGCAGCACGAATAATTACTATTGGAAACATTCATCCTTAGAGCGGTGTGGCAAGATGAGTAATGAAAATCTTCCTTGAAGTGAACATTTATTACGTATGCCTCACATTGGGTAAGGACTAAGGACAGCGAGAAAGAAGGTTGGACGAATTCGGATCTTATTCACACGATTGCCCAAGCGATAAAATAACAAAGGTATTTCTCGTATTGTAGCCACCAGCAGTTTAAGTACTGTGGAAAGACAAATTAATCCCTTTAAAGCTGGACTCGATTAGGTCTCAATTACAGCACTTTTGGAAAACAGACAAGAAGGACTCACGAGTTTGACATTTGTTCAGTAACCTGGGCAAGGGTGTGGGCGCAGTAGTGTTAGTAGTTAGTATGTCTGCGATGTACGAGTTGCCGGATTCGAGTCCCAACCGAGGTAATAAACGCTTTTCCAGCGTCAACACACCTCCTTGAGGGTCAAACAAATCCCCGAGGACATAATTTGTCATGAGAGACCTCTCACTCGCCACTCTGAATCGCAAAAAAAACTAGTTCCCTTAATGTGTTTAAGAATGTTTTCGGCGCAGCCTTCGACAAGGTATGGCACGAAGGCCTAAAGTACAAGTTAAGGCTTAGCTTACCAGAAAAACTCTATAGAATCTTAGAGTCTTACCTTGAAGACAGAATCTTTCGCGTAAGGTACGAAAATGAGTACTCGGAATTCAAAGAGATAAATGCCGGTGTCCCGCAAGGAAGCGTTCTCGGCCCTATATTATTCTTGCTTTATACTAGAGACTTACCCCACGACGAGGGAACAATTTTAGCTACGTTCGCTGACGACACTGCTATTCTCGCTTTTGATACGACATTAGCATTATCAACAGGAAAACTTCAGCGCGCTTTAGACAAAATATGCGACTGGACGAAGAGCTGGCGGGTCGTCCTTAACGAGACTAAGCCAACGCATGTTAACTTGACTTACAAAAAGACAAACAACAAACCTTTATTCATTAACTCGGTACAAATCCCGTACTCTAATGAATCGAAATATCTAGGAATGACCTTAGACGCGAAACTTATATGGAAGCCGCACGTTAAAAAGAAACGCGACGAGCTCGAAATCAGGTTAAGAGAAATGAATTGGCTTATCGGAAGATTTTCGAAACTAAGCGTATTATATAATAAACTGCAACTGTATAAGCAAGTGCTAAAACCATCTTGGACGTACGGTATACAACTCTGGGGTTGTACTAAACCAAGCAATATATCTATTTCAGAAACTTTTCAAAATAAGACACTCAGAGTAATCGTTAATGCTCCATGGTACATAAGAAATAGCGATCTACACCGGGGTCTTGGAATCGCAACCGTGACTGACGAGGTTACAAACTTTGCTCGCAAGCTTAGTACTCGACTTCGAGGACATTGCAACAATGAAATTATCCGAAATTTGGATCAGACAAATGTAACGCGCCGACTACAACGAACGAGACCGTTGGATCTAGCAGCATAAGATGAAACCGCATAAATTGACGGTATTGTAGGTGCCCTCGTCAGAAGGCAGCTTGCCACACGCGATTACCTACTACAAAAGCTTTTTTAAAAGCTTTTTTTAGAAAAGGTTTTTTAGTGAGTAAGAATCTCAGTCTATTATGAGCACGCGCGGCCGGTCTTCGTAGTGCCTACAAAGGTTTTTCCTACCCACGAAAAAAAAAATAAGTCATTGGTGGCAGGAATACGAAAAAGGTGTTCAGACGAGACCTTCTAACGCCCAGCCCCGAAGAAAACTCCAAGAACCAATAACCTCGACCTCTAGGTAGAGGTTATTGGTTCCTGAGGTGCAAAGTTTTGTCTCCGTGAATGCAATTGCGACCAACACTAAAACTCCAGCAATTCCAGATCAACGTGCACTCCAAAAGCAAGAAAAGTTAACAGGGAGAACACCATCGGGCATACCAAATCCAAGTAGAATGCGTCAACTGACTCTTGGCCTTCCTCTACTGCAATATTGATGTGGAACGGATGTGAAGATTTTCCGGACCGGAACATTGGTTTCCATCGGTTTTGAGTGGACCAGATATTGGAGTTTCTAGACTTTAATTCTTCTGGCTATACACAGCCTATACAATTCCTTGTTATAGCTCCTTCCACAATTCGTTTATTCCAGCGGGACCTTAATAGAATCCTTGCTGGTACCGGCTGAAAAAATTAGCTGTGGTTCAACTGACACCTTGCAGTATCCGGCTGACAATTAGCAATCCGTTCAATCTTTCAATTCAATTACAACGTTTAAAGTTTTTTTCAACGTTTTAAACAGAGATAATTTGACTGAAAATGGCTTCTGGGGCATAATTCCGTCAACCTCCGCAGCTCGAATGATCTTGTAGGTAGGTACTAAAAGACTGATCTTAAGACGTCTACCTTACAGCATGTTTCCTCTATATAAGTGGTGGCGTGCTTCATGGCTCAGTTTTGCCCACCACTTATAGGCATATTTTCTACAGAATTGGAAAACTCCGAAATAATAAAAAATTAAAGAAAAGTTTATCAATAATATTTGTTAAGTTGACCTAATTAATAATAAAAACCACGTTTTTTCATAACAAATTATCTAAAAAGCTTTAAAGTGGGTTTTGAACTAAATCTGTGATGTGCTTGCTCTCTATTTTGGCCATTTAGTAGTTGACAAAAAAGAAAAAAACATCTTTGGCGAAAATTTTCGAGCTATAAAAAAAGAATTTTAGTTAATTTTGCACAAATTTTGTTGCTAGATAATAACTTTTTGTTTGACTTAATTAAAAGATTTGTTTTTTCTGAGTGCTGAATCGTAGTAGGTTCTATCTAGTACTTTCTAGTACATTGCAAAAAATATTTTACAGTGTTTCAGTGTTTGTTTTAGTGAATGTTTTATGCACATACAAATTTCGTTCGGGAGGGAAAACAACCAAACTCTGGCTATCGAAACAAAAAAACTACCAGCGTTGGTAGGAAGCTACCAAATCTGGCAACCGTGCTTGTGCTCCACATAACAGTTATATTTTTCAATGTCATAGATTCCTTTCAAACCCTCAACAAAGGCAGCTAAAATCACTTAAAGTTCGTGGTCCATAATAGCATGACTCAGTACCTAAAAGCTAGATTTCCCTCTCATTCCTATTCAGAACGTTGAATGACTGATATTAAAAGTTTCACATTAAAAATATTACCTACCCCAATGACACAATGAGACACGTAAAACCAATTTCCTTTATGGAAATAACTTTCAGCAAACACCCCTAACCCCTTCGGTATGAGAATGCTCTCATTAGTTGTTGTGGGTCCCTCATCCAGGCGCCCATTAAGAACGATAGTGCTTAAGAGTGCGTACAATAAATCCTTACGCACGACCTTTACAACAAAAGCGGATGATACAAAGTCTTACCCCAAAATTTAGCTTCCTGAAGAGCGGTGAAAAGAAAACTCTCAAACAAAAACAAATTATACTCAGCCGGGGTTAGGTATAGAGATGGTTGCAGGGAGGCAACATAAAATTGTCATTTAAATTCCTATCAAAGCTCATTCTTCTTCGCCTTGTTGGTGCTAGTGCTTCCAACAAATCCTCATCCGTAACGACTTGCATGGAAGACAGAACAAACGGCAAAACAACACAAAGAGCCGCACAAAACACGGCCAAGTGGAGGCTGTACTGGCGAATTAGGATAAGAGGCAACGAAAAAAAAGAAAACTCCCAATAACTCTGGATAGTGGCATCCTAAACTGGCATTACCGAGCCGCCGCCATGCCGACGGCAACGAAAGGATAACAGTTCGAGGGAATAAAATTCCAAGTATTTTCATATTTACTTAGCCGAGCCCAAGAAACTTATACCTCACCCAGTTGTGCACAGACAGCAACAGCATACAGCACCCCCTGCTTGGCTGGGTCGGCGAAAGGATAATAGTTAACATGGCTCAGTGTGCTAGGCCGGTCTCTGGTTTTGGCAGCGCTAGAATGGAATTCCATTAAACGTCCTTTTATTTGTTCAACGAAAGAATACAAGGAAGAGGAAAAAGCTACATACACACACAACACACAGTTGTATGGAATTGTGCGTTTGACTACACACACATTATGTTGGTTCCTATTTTTCCCTTTTTTTCTGCATTCACCCCCATTGTGCGACAGATCCTATTTTTGTCGGGAGTAAGACAAAAGGCAAAGCGAAATCGTAATGAAGGATGGAAAAAAGCCAACAACGCAATGGAGCATGGGGCACCCCAGGACGATGGTGGTTTAAATGAATACCTATTGGGGCAGAGAATGACGGAAGCAGGGAAAACCGAAAACCGCTAGGCAGGATACACAGGACTTCTGAAGTTATGTTAGAGTCAAAGCGTCTTTGGAAAATTTGCGCATGATGTCGCGTGTTAACTGTATATTTAGGTATATAATGTAGGTCGTATGGGCATATCTACCTACCATTGAAACCTGTGGTAAAGTAACGGAAAATGATGCTTCCAAAGGAACAATGGACCATGACGATGCATACATACGTATACGTATAGAAAAAAGGGTGGTGAACTGTTAAATTTTAATGAGTGTACCATGAGCATGACATCTGGCGAACTTGTATGTATTCGTTTCTGCTTTTCATGTTGGAATTGAAATCGCTTGTGTTTTCTGTCGAAGAATCGTTGTTCAGTGGACTGTGTTCAATTCAAGCTTCAGTTACAATAATTTAAAATTTAACAGTTATCGAAAACTTTTAAAAGGATCGTATAATCCCGTAGGAGAACCACCAATTAAACTGACCGGCAATTAAACATTGGGTCGACTTTGTGGAAAATTTAACTCGCGAATGTTAATATCCACTGCATCTGATTTGTCTACTGAAGGAGGCAAATAGGGCCTTGAATTGGCATCCAGTACCTGCATAAAACGGTGTGCAATTTGCTATGCGTAACTTTAATTTTTGTATTACTCATTGGTGAATTATTCAGTCATGTAGGAGCAAAACGCAATTTTAATTCAGTTCAAAACATGAGCAAGTATATTAGATATCCGCTAAGCTACTCAGCCTGTTTTTGTTTGGCGAAGGGGTTTGTAAAGAGAGAGTGCTCTAGTGTGTTTTCCATATCTTTCAGATCATCCACCAGCCCTTTGTTAGAGCTCCTAGACTTATTTTCCAACCACTACATTCTCGGGCTACCTGTACTCGTACCCGGCTTAGGAAACTTATTTCAGGGACGCATTATCGCTCCGACAGAGAACTTGCAGCGAGCGTCAATCCTTTGGCAAGGACTATGCTTTTATTTGGGGTATCATAACCTATAACGGACTGTGTGAGCCCATTTATTTTCCCCCAATACATTATATATTTTGAGCTTTCTTATCCCGGAAATGTAAGAAACTCAAACATTGTCACTTTGTATGGGAGATAGGCTAATCCTACACTATAAGTTTCTGATCAGCTTAGATCAACTTAAGTCAAGTAGTAAGACAGACATATGAGTCTGTGCTGGAACTAGCTGAAACCCAAACCATTCCTCAATCACAAGGAATAAGAAAAATTAAAAGATTTCAGTCATGAGTTTTCTTATTACCGGGTTCAGCCACTCAAAATAAACCGAAAGATTTTATTGAATTGGGTAATTAATTAAATTTAAAGCTAACTTACGTTCAACCGGAAAGTGAAGCATTAGTGTTTGGGGGAAACAAGATCAATGTCATGAACATCTGCGACATTTCAATTTAGCTTGAGGCAGCAGGAACAAGGTACGTTGATAAGTTGGCTACAGAACATGGGTTTTAAGTTACTTTGAGTTTTTTAACTTAAAGTTAAGGATTTTATTCTGGAGACATTAGAGTACTTAAGGCCTACGATTGTTTCAAAATTTAATCTTTACAGTCGTTTTTAGCCCATTCTCTTGCTCCTACTATTCCTTTCTTTTCGTCTATAGCAACTTTAAGTTGAACACATCAAGTTGAACTTAAAGTTGCTGTTTCAATAGTGATTTAATTAAAGGCCTCTAATATCCTCTTCTACGCATACAGAAATGGTAAAAAATAATTAAAGTATTCCCCAAAATCAGAGCGTTGATCTTGTTCATGCTTCTACTTCCAAAAACAGAGTCAACATGCCAATCTTGGGAATAAATTTATTTTTGGGGTTATAGAGTCTTTGATGTAAAACCATAAAGTTTTAGTACAAAAAATCAAGATCAATTTATAAAGCATGACGCCCCACAGAAATGGCCCGAGAGTAGGTTTTAGTCCACACACATTTTCGTATAGAAACATGGACACTTATGTCTCGGCAATACTTCCGTAATTCGAGGGATGTGTATGGCATACAAAAAAGCCTTGCTGTCAAATATTTTAGAAGTTAAATTTTATTGCCCTCGAACAAAGGAAACAAAACTGACCACTTGTCAAGCAATTACCTTACATATATGAGCTGCCGGACTTATTTGGAACCGAAAATCAGTTTCAATACGTAGTGGGGGGCTTATACCTAGTTCCTGACTGGTTAGACAGCAGCTATCAATTATCCCTACTACGTTACAAGTTCTAGAAAGCTTGGCGTAGTTACAACGTTGACCTAGTTCAGAATCTAAAAAGGCTGCGGTTTCGAAACAAAGCACTAGTTTCGTGAGCCTGAAACATTTATTATATTTTTCCACCAGAATCACACTGGAGTTTTGCCCACTTACATAAGATCCTCCTTGATTTATCGAAGGTTTTTCTCGCTCATGCTAATGCACGGTTTAAATATTTTATGATAATGTTCCCGTAGAAATAAGCTTGGCTATACCTTGAGGTACAAAGCATTTGCCCTGTTTTACCCTCTAGTTTTCTGAATTCTTTTAAGAAGGTGTGATACCCTATTCCACAGAATGGTCCGGGGTCTAAGGAGTCAGATGCCCCTTTTTCCAGAAAGTTGACCATTTCACCATCATCTGTCTGATAGGAAGCCCCTATTATACAGAGGCATCAGGTAAATTTTGTAGCTTATTGAGAATCCCCCTAGCGGGGGGCAGATTTTAAGTTCACGTTCACGCTTCATATGTAATCATAAGCCTCACGCAGGAATTTGCATACTCACGAATATTAGACACACCAGTAGTGGACCACGAGACGCTTCCCAAGTTATCTCCTCTATGTGGTTTTTCATGAGAGTTTTCTGTCATGTTATGTCTGGACTTATTTGCCCCAGTCGTTCAAGTTTTCTTTTTCTTGTAAACGATGCAACTGTTCTTTTTTTGACGGCTTAGGCCCATTTCACACATACCAGCAGCCGGCCAACCGGCACCGGCTACCCGGTTGCTTCTATGGGCACCTGGGTTTGCAGGTGTGAACGAGCCCATTAGAACGTATTCCCAACGACCGGGTAGCCGATGCTGGTTAGCCGGCTGCCGGATATGTGTGAAATGGGCCATAGCCTTAGTCCCGCCATCACAAACTATTCCCGAGTAGCTGCGAATCTTTGCCCCTTTGTATAATATCACATTTAATGTTTGAGAATTACAAAAATTTGCAATTTTACAATTAGTTTTACCATAGACCTTTTGGCTGGAAGGATGATTATGATATAAATTTTCATATCACTTCATATTGTTACAAATTTGCATTTCTCCCTTCAGTTTCTCATAAGAGAGAGAGAGTATTATTTAATATTCGAATTAAACCAAATCTGCATCACACAAAAATAGGGCTTCACGGCTCAACACAAAATACTGCCGTGAAAAAACTTTTATTGACCCTTTCGGGATTCGAATCTGTGCACAGAAGTCCGACACTCTATAACCACTGCACCACAGCATTCTTAAAAATGCCTCTCCAATGCCAATCCAACTGTGGAACACCGAGTTTTCTTGTGGAAAATTTATCATTTCACGTGACTCTATTAAGAATTACTTGCTCAAAGAACTAAACTACTCCGTTTTTAGCAGTCCGACAAAAATTAAAAAAGGCACTCTTAAAAAGTGGCTTTGTTGTCCGTCCGTTCGCACCTGTTGTAACTTTTGACCAAATGTTAAATTTGGTTTACTTACAAAGTCCGTAAAAAATATTGGAACCGTTACAAGGGAAATTTTTCTGTACTCACATAACGGTTTATTTAAAATTTGAATTTTTATCGCAAAAACGGATTCGACAAATTTTCAAACTTGATCTGGTAAAATTGTTTTCTAGCTCCAAGTTTAATAGTCCAGTGAAATGAGACATTTGCTCGGGAATTTTGAAATAACAGGCTGAAAATTGTTGAAAATGTCGAAGATGATGTCCTTATTAAGATCCAAAAAGCCCCAAAAAATTCGAGTTGGGGAAAATTTGTAATCTAGAAAAAACATCCGCCATCTTGGATTTTTCCATTTTTCCGTATAGCGCCCAAAAGGACATTTCGGTCGCGTTCGTTTTTGTACCTAATCGTTTCTTAATGATTTAAAAACAAAAAATTTATTTAGTATTTTATGTAAAAAAAAAAAACACTTCCACACTTTGTCCTTTTGATCCTTTTTGCCCCACGCCCACATTTGAAGGCAGAATCTAATAAAAACCTCTCGTTTGTCAGAAAAACATGGATTTCGACGCCATTACGTCTAATTAAGAGAAGATTAGTGGATTACATTTGTGGATTACAAGAGAAGAATAGGGACGAATAATACAAGGACGACATCAGACTCCAATGTGGATTATGTTTATATAAGGTTATTGGGCACGCCTATTTTTTTAGCCGTCGATTTTACAAAATTATTGAATTTAAACCAAAAATCCACATTTCTTGGTAGGTAAGAGAAACGCTATACCAAAATACTTACAGCAATGAGGACTGTCTACTATTCGTTTCTTGGTCTATAGGGGACCAAGATGTAATAGATTCATATTCGTGCGTATGTAATAGATTCATTCCCATTCTTCTTCCCATTTATATCTTTTTGTTTTCTATAATCTTCCCGTTGCTATTCATGAATCATTAATAAAGTAAAAAGTATTTTACTAAATTCCTTATAAGGTTTTTTTTTTTTAAGGGGTGTGGCATGAGCAGCCCCTATAACGGATATCAATATTGGCATAGAAATATCCAATCTTGCAGCTAAAATGTTCGTAAAAATGTAATTTTTTGGTTCAAATTTAATTTTTTTGAAAATCAAAGCCTAAAAATGGGCGTGACCAAAAACATTGTATAAACAAAGTCGAGAATGAAGTGTGGGCACTGTATGTGCAAAATTTTTTTCTTCATTCTTCTCTAAATAAGGCGTAAGGGAAGTTGAAATCCATGTTTTACGAACAAACAAGAGATTTTTCTTAAGTGCTGCCCACAAATATGGTCGTGGCCATAAACTTGATATAAAAAAGGTAACACTAAGTTTTTTTTACCTATATAAGATATTAAAAAAAAGTTTTTCGATTTGGAACAAATAAATTGAATAAAATTTAATTAGATTTGCTAAATAAATCGATGACACGCCCACTAGAGGAGGTCTACCGACTTTATTTTTCTTTCGTATGTCTTAAAATCATTAGTTAACAATTAAGTGCAAAAACCTACACAATCGCAATGTCCGTTTGGGCGCTATACAAAAAACTGGAAAAATTCAAAATAGCGGAGGTTTTTTCGAGATGGCGGATTTTTCCCAAGTCGGATATTTTTGGACTTTTTTGGATTTTCATTAGGACAGTACTCTCGTAATTTCCACTATTTTTCAGCCTGTTATTCTAAATGTCTGGGTCGGGGCTATTTTTTCTCTATTTTAATGGACTATAAGCTCTCTTGCTTAAAATATTCCTTTCTGGGGTTGCTGGTCCCCAATTGGGTGCCTCCCCAGGTGGCGGATAGGGGAATGCTCCCAGATATGGTGGCCCCCGGCACGGAAAATATCCGGGCGGACCAAAACCAGCAACAAACGAAAAATCCAGAAGCGTCTGTCTCAAAATGAGCGGCTTCCTGGTCGGCGTCTGTAACCCAGGATAGGGTCGGTCGAATGCAAAACACCTTTTCTCTTCCAATATGCAAATAGCATGGACAAAAATCAGATGCATGCCAGATGTTTTTATGAAATATTCTGCTGGTCATACTATTGCTTTTCTCCGTAAAGGCATAACACTGTGCAGAGGTTTCATTTTTGGTTCATAAGCGTTTGTGTTGGATTGAGAATTACTTTCTTTTTCTGTCTTTTCTATCCCCAAATTCTTTCCACTCGCATATCCCCTTGATCACGAGCATAATTACAAAAAAAATGTTAGGCCTAAAAGTTGTTTACCTACGGACGGATGGACAGACATGGCTAATCAATTCTCCTGTCAGTCTCGAAAATCAAAACAATCTAAACGATAATATCGATTGAAATAAAATTTTATCTAAGGTAAAAAAAAACTTGTAAAGAGAACTCTATAATCTTTAAAACTTGTTTAGAATATTAAGTTAAATTATTCTGAAATAGCTTACGAAGTATAGCGAATAAAAATAATGTTCACCAATATCTTACGATTCGCTACTTACGATTACGCTACTAAAAATATCCATTGCCAGAGCAGAGTACTTGATCTCATTTGACACAGACGATTTTCCAAAATTGGAAGAAAAATCATAGCGGATCTGAAATTGAAATGGTTTTCGAGATTTAAGCTTAATGTTTTAAGCACAGCTATTACTTCTTTCTTATTTATCGACGTCAATTCTCGTAAGCACAAACCAATTAAGGTTAATTTTTTTTAGAAAAGGAAAATTTTTTTCTTAAGCTTGATCAACCAAAAAAAATTTACCAAAAGTTGAAAAAAAAAACAGTAACGAAACTTAAAATTCACCTTAAATAGGAATACAAGACAAATAGACCAAGAATAGAAGAAATAAAAAAAAAAATGCCTTAATATGAAATGAATTATAATCAAAAAATATTTTTAAATATTTTTTAGCTGCCCACTTTTTTTCCTAGACTTCAATGGAAATCATACGCACAGGTCTTATTAGACAATTCTTTAAATTTAACTCAGAATATTGGTAACGAAAAACAATTAAAATATATACAATTGGAATATATGCCATTAAAGTCAAAAAGTGTCAGTATGAGAATTGTACGCTAAGCAACCAACAAAAGCCGATTTTCTACTTCAATTCAATTCGAACATGAAGCTATTGGCGACCAAGTTTTTGAACAAAAAATAAATACAGACTCGTAGCTAAGCTATGTATTAAAAAATTTAAAAAACTGATTTTTACAGTAGTCATGTCTTCTTAAAAGCGGGTTGCCCTGGTAACAAAATCACCCCTTTAAGGGCTTAATGGTAACAAAATACTTAAAAGCCTTTACCTACTAATCATTGATCGCCATAATTCATCCACTCTGAAGTCAGTCATATAAGTTAGCATCTCTGACCCGAGCATAACCTCGTTTTTCACATTTCTGAAAATCTTATTCCACAGGTTAAAAAAAAAATCTCACGACAGGCTTTCATAATCCGTACGTGAGAGGCATACACACTACACAGGCAATGGTATAATATTCTCAGCTTCTCCGATTTGTCATCAGAACTATCCCATGAGTCACAATAAAGACATTGGATTCCTGGTCCCCAGTTAACGCTCTTCATGCATACACTGACTGTGCCAACATCCTTAAATTTTCTTGAAAACATTTTTTTATCCGACTTCTTTTAAGCTCCAACCCAACTCTCCCCTTTCATCCGCGGCCCTACCTGTTATTGAATGAGAATAACTTCTGTATCTCTCCTGCAGGACTATACCTACCATGTGCGCACAAGAAAAAAAAAATACCAGCCCCGGAAATTCGTATCCCTCCGCAAACGAACACAGAGGTGGGTTCTGTTTGCACATCCCATCAGACCGAATGAGGGATACATAAAGGAGGAAAAAAATTGGAAAAAAAATCTAATTCCACTTACATTTTTTGTTGAGGCAGGATGCGAAACCGAACAAAATCCCTGTAATCCTTGTGTCGACCGCATGCACTGTCACTTGTGTCCCAGGATCAACAGTCAAGGATCATAGATAAGATCCCGTAGCGGGATCGAGTTCCCCGGAATATCCACACCTCGACACTCGCACTGGGGTAGCGAAGGAATATCGTGGCACAAAAAAGGAAATCCTTAAGGAATAGAGTAAAGTTGATGGTGTGGGTGGTGATATTGGAAAATTATTCACTTTATGAAAAATTTTACACTTTCACTTTTTACTCATCCGCCTCTTCTTTTTCTTCACTTTATATTCTCTTTCTTTGATTTCACTTTTATTTCACTGCCAGACGAAAAGGATTTTTTCAATTTTCAAATTTGATTTTTCCTTAGGACCTTTTTTGGAAATTTTTTAATGGTTATTGAATTTTATTTGAAATATTTTCTGCTGAGACAAGAATGGAGAAGAGTGGAAAAAAAAGATACTCTCCAGCACGTAAGAATCGATAGGACACCGCCTTCAACCGGGCCAACAGTTGGCAAACTTTCTGGGGTTTGCAACAATTTTCGAAAACCAAAAAAAAAAATCTATTTTTGTCAACAAATTCACAAAATAAAATCACTTTATACCGCAGACCGTTCGCGTTGTTAGTACGCTTTCTCTGGGGCAGACATTACCCAGCAACAGACAACCCGGGACTGAAAGCTTACATCTGATGTGTTTTGCAAAAAGCCCCCAGACGTTGGATGGTTTTTTGGGGGTGGAAAATCAGCTAAAAAGGGAAATCGGCTTCGGTAGCGGCAATCTGAGGGAAGAAAAGCCGTCCGAGCTAGGGGTTGAGGGGTGTTTTTGCGAAAATTGAAAAGCGCGCACTCTCTTATTTTAGAAAATTGCTCTCAGTTGGTTTTGGTCTCGCACCGCGCGCCGGCCGACGAGGAGGGAAAATTTTTTATCAAGATTTTCGCTGGGTTGGATAATATCTTTTTCCCGGTTATCAGTTTTGGGATATTTTGGAAAAGTTTGTTCTCTTAATAGAGTGTGGCAGAAACATCCTATTGCGGTGTGTGGAATTTTTGTGTGGAGTTTTTCAAATGACGTGAACTTACTCTTGACCAAGTTGGTTTACGATTTCATTTAGCTTCTTGGAGATTTGGGAAACTTTCACCAGTGACTAGGATCGTAACCTTGGATCTCCTTGGAGATAAATTCCAAGCAATAACTTCATGGCCATATGTGAAGATTGTTTGAATTATGAAGTTGTTAGGCATCAAAGAGATTTGGAAACTTTGGTTTTAGATATATCCCGCAAACGACATAAGCACACGCATAAATTTGAAAAACCGTCGAGACGTCGAGGCGTGTTTGCGTTCTTTTTTCACATTTTGTGGTAACATTTGGTCTGGCTGGAATCACTATCATAATTTAGACATCATGTGGCCACCGCCCGGCCTCTACTTCGATATATTGTGAGCTCATCGAAATGAAATTATGGGGAAAGTAGTTTTGAGGCAAATTCGTTTAGCGGGGCAACGTTGTTTGCAATTTATTTTGGACATTCATTATAGGTAACGGCAATAATGTCGGAATGGTTAGCATTCAATGCTTTTAACCTGAAGTATCTCTATACTGTATCAATAATTGCTTTAGAATAAATTTTTGGGGTATCGGATTTTAGATGAAAATCGAATTTATTCATGAATAAAATTAATCGTTTTCGAAGCATTCTCGAGGCCTGAAAAATTAATTAGAGTAGAGGACGATGACAAACACGCGCTGCAGTCTAGTCCATAATTCTTTTAACTTTTATTATACTTTTATATATTTAATATTGCAAGATTAAATTAATAAAGTTTTATTTATAAATAAAGTATTATATATCGACGATGAAAAATATGGGTAAAATCCTCAGGTTTAGGGACAGCATTTCTGCATCGGCATGTCATAAGAGTTCTTATGACATGAAATGTTCTTATGACAAAAATTCAATTTATAATTTGGGCTGGCTTTAATATGGGTGGGTTGATTGGTTGGAGTCTGTATCCAAGTAAGGTTAAGGTTAGTTTAAGGAAACAATGGCATGTGTAAAATATAGAGCAACTTTATGCGTGACTCGTGGGGTGCCGTGGCGTGTGGCGTAGTGGTTAGTGTGTGTGCTTACTACGCCAGAGGTCTGGGTTCGAATCCTGCCATCGTCACCTGAAAAAAAAAGACTTGTTCATTTTCACGGTCCCCACCTCCGCGAGGGTTTGACAAGCCCTCCGAGAGTATTAATTGTCTTGAAAAACTTCTCAAAGTGCCGTTCGGATTCGGCAAAAAAATGGAGGTCCCCTTGTATGTAAAGAAATTAACACACCAGCATACATTGTTGAGAAGTTGGCCCTGGTTCACCTCGAGCTGTTGCGCCACTCTATTTATTTATTTATGCGTGACTTCTTCAAGCAAGATTGAGCGAGTAGTTCCCATTTTGTAGTTAGGAGAATCAGCCTTGTATATTTTCTCTATTAAAAGTTGGGCGGGATAATATTGCCTTTGTTTCACTCAGTTATCAGCAATTTATATGCTAAAGATGTCAAGGCGAGTTAAAACCAGTGAGTAAGTGCTACAGTACCCAGAAGTGTGTACGCAGAAGTTACAGTCAGTAAAACGGACCGTTGAATACCCCATCCTATCCCACATTATAAAATGCTGATGGCATAGTTATTTTTTGACATTTTGTAAGTAATGCAAACTTCGAAAAGGGGCGTGGTCCAACCGCCCCTAATTACAAACTTTCCACAGATATTTCCAAGTAACACCTAATTGTACGTAAAAATGCAATTTTTTGGTTCAAATTCAATATTTTTTAAAAATCGCCCCCAAAAAGGGGGCGTGGCTAAAAACTTTATATGAACGCAATCTTGACTGAGGTCTCGTTTACCTAACCTGCTACTATTTTTTTTTCATGCTTTCCTAAATTAGGCTCAAGGGCAGTCGAAATTAAGTTTTTCTGGAAAATTTTAGGTTTTTCTTCAATTCTGCCTTCAAATGTGGGCGTGGCCCAAAGTCGTCTATAAACAAAATGTGGAACTAAACGTTTTTCTACATAAAATATTAAGCAATTTTTTTATAATTTCGAGCAAAAATATTGAGTAAAATGCATTTGAAAATTTACCCTTAAAATAAATGCCACGCCCACTAGAGGAGGCTTACCAATTAAATTTGTCTTTTTTGTGTCTTACATTCATTAGGAAATGCTAAATGTAAATTTCAGCCTTTTAGAACGTCTTACAGTTTTGAAAACTCAGGAGGTAGTTGCACATTTAGACCGATTGTGGGCGTGTCTTTTCCCGGATTTCAAAAATTTGTACTGCTTCGCATGACGTGGACCTTAAGTACGAAGTTTCAGCATGTGATGTACGGACGGACAGACGGACATGGCTCATTCGATTCAGAATTCGGTCTCGATCATATGCCCTTAAGGTCTTGGGGGTCTACCATTATTTTTTCACCGTGTTACAAACTATGTGACAAACTTAATATACCTCCTAGCCTATGTGATGGGGTATAAAAAACCAAGTTTCGAGTGTTGCTGAGGGAGAAGTGCTACGTACTTCGTATAATTATATACAAGCAGGTACATAGATGGTTTTTGCTCCGTTTGTCATGTTATACCACTTTTACTTAGGCAATCTATTTCAGAAGACTATTCTATACGTCAGTCTTACAGAGTCTTACAATCGCGATTTATAACCAATGACTGGTTTGTTGTTCAAACCCTACTTTCGTTTCAATGGCTATTTTGCTAAAAGAGATAAACCGTTAGTTTAATTGCAGTTTTAACCGTATTAAGTTTCATGGGAGTATTTAATGCTTTTCAATACATTTACAAAGAAGTTTAGCAGGCAAAAACTAGAAAAACTAAACTTAAGTTAAGTTAATGCTGAACCTAAACGAAATAATCCACTGTTTTGAAAATATTGAATGGTTTTTGAGAAATGAAGAGTTGTAAATGGATGAAGTTTTTTAAAAGCGTTAGGGACCATAACTTTTAAACTGTTAAATGCAAAAAGCCAATATTATATAAAATATATAAATTTAATGTATAAAGCAACTTAAAGTCTCAGTCATATTTTATATAAAAAGTTTAAATACTGCTGTTATTAAAAAAAATCACATGGGAAAAATCACACGTATCAGAAATTATCCAAGATTTTGAGCAAAATTTTAGCAAATTTTAAATTTTCAAATCCTTCCGAGATTTAACTTAAAAACATAAAAACATTTTTTTTAAATCTTCTAGTATCTAAACGGTAAAAACAATTTTGCCTTACTGTTACAAAACCGGAAAAAGAAAAGCAGTTGTTCAAAAATTCAAAATAGTTGTTTTATGAATTTTAAAATTAAAAAAAAATAAGGTCAAAAGAACATTTATGTCTCCCCTCTAACTCCGAAACGCTAAAAAGTATAATTTTGAAATAAATAATGGTAAGCGCACTCATTTTTGGTATGTTACATTACCTTGCAATTGTCTCGGAGGTAGCAGAAAAAGTTCGGCCTTTTCATTGACCACGCCCACTTTTTTTAAGGAATTTTAGCCTTAAATGACTGTTTTTCAATAATAATTATATATGAATATCGACAAAAAATTAAAATAAACAAAAGTTGTAGATATAAGGATTTTCTAACTTTTTTGTATACGTAGTATATGCCTCCGCTCACTTTTTGAAGGCCGTTAAAAAAAAGGATTTTTTGAGTAAAAAAGCGGAGTTTTAGGCCGAAATGTATACAACCACCTGGTATAGGGCATTCAACAGTTTTATTTTTATATCCCGCCCACATTTTGGAGGCGTGGCAGTTTCCCTTATTGGTAGGGTAGGGTACTTTGCAACCCGTCACAGACGGGCTGAAGTTTTTACATACTCACTATTGCACTTTCCCACTTGTTTTCTTTCGAACCTAAAAAATTATCTACACTGAAAACAATTTTGTGGGTAATATTGACAAAAACTTTTTGCTAAAATTCAACAAAAGCAAAATTGTTATTTTAGCAAAAAAAATTGTTATTTTAAGCAAATTTAAATCCATTTAAATAAGCTTTTTTGGTCAAGTTACCAAAATATTTTGGGAACGAAGCTATTTTATCACATCAGCAAATGAATTTTTTTTTATTCAGACAAAATGTTTGAGTTAAATGAAACAATTCTCGGTCGATTTTTTAAAAGCAGAACGAAAATTCGGTTTTGTTCGATACAACAAAAAATTTGTTCGAACAACAAAAACTTTTTTCGAAGTTCTTATCAGAACAACGAAATTTAGGCTGTGAATTTAACAAAACTGTTGTCAATATGAAAAATTTACTTTTGTCGGTTTTCAACCTTCTTGATTTAAGTATCTTCTTGGCACACAACAACGGCCGCGCGCGGGAATGAGTCTGTCTCCGGTGTTGCAGTGTATAGAAGGAAACTGATGGTTCGATTCCTGACGGGGGTGATTTCGCGATTTAAAAAGAAAATAATGTGAATAGTTTTCAGCCAATATGTAAAGTAAGTTTTTAGTAAAGTAGTATTAGTGTTTGCAGGTAATTCTTATTTTTATACCCGACCCAGGGTACATTAAATTGATGTATAGCTTGTAACGCAGTGAAATAATCACCGTAGGCCCCTAAGAGCTTTTAGACATATGAATGGGACCGACAGGAGAATCGATTAAGCCATGTCCGTCGGTCCGTATGTAAACAACTTTTAGGACTTAAATTTTAAGGTAGAGAGCTAAAATTTGCTGGGTTGGCTGGAAGTCCAGTCCTTCAGATTAAGTTTGCAAATTAGCTTAATCCGCCCACAGACACGCCCACTACAGGCCTGTATGTGCGACCATCTCTAATTTAAAAAAATACTTTTTCCTATTTTTAGCTATGTTACAATGGTGCTAGCGCATTCAGTTTTGGAATGTAATATTGCCTTAATTGTCTTAGTAATTGTTTTTGAAGAAGCCGAAAAATGTTAGCCTTTTCATTGACCACGCCCACTTTTTAAGGGATTTTAGTTTAAAATGACTGTTTTTCAATAAATATATATGAAATTTTACAAAAAAATTTATGACAAAAGTTGTAGATATTAGCATTTTCTAACTTTTATGTATATATTGCATGTGCCTCCGCCCACTTTTGGGGGCGTGGCATTAAAAAAAGTGATTTTTTAGTGAAAAAGGCGAGTCTTAGGCCGAAATGTATGCAACCACCTAGTATAAAGCATTCAACAGTTATATTTTTATGTCCCGCTCGCTTTTTGGATGCGTGGCAGTTTTTTTCGTATCGTCGGGTATTTTACAATCCGTCGTAGATGGACTGAAGCTTTTGCATACGCACTTTTGCACTTTCCAACTTGTTTTTTTAATTTTTAACAAAAATTTCTGTTGTTTCAACAAATGAATTTTTCTCAATACGGAAAAAAAAAATTTTGTCATTATTACACAATTTTGTAAATTTGATGCAAAGGTTTTTTTGGACGTATTTTGATTGAAGATTTGTTGTTCCCACCTGCGTTTTTGTCAATTTTACCAGGGTTTTATTTTCAGTGTATGTCTGATAATTTTTTCGAAGCGGTGTTTATGTTACCGTTATAGAGATAGTGTGTGGGGCGACGCGGTTTGTTAGCTTTTTTCTACACTTTTTTTTAATTACAATGCACGAACCTTTTGTTGAATATCTACCGTTAAATTTTTTTTCGTTTCACATGTACTTTGTGCTACCAAATGTTACCTTTTGCTAATACTCAGGGCACAGGTTTTTTAGTTATCAGCTATATAAGCGAATTTTTAATTTGTTTTTATAACCGTTTCCGAAAATTTTAAATTTGAAACGCCATTTTCGAAAGATCTTAAAAATTTTAAAATTCACATCATTGATAAAGTTTTTAGGATATACCGCGTTAAATTAAATGGAGCGTAATAAGAGTAATTAAGCGTACTCACCCAGAACGTTTCGCTCAAGTTTGATTGAGCGTGGTCACCGGAAAAACTCGATGTCGATTAATCACCACCAAAACCTCAAAAGTTATATTCACATCAGATGTTTTATATTCAAACCAAACTTCATTACGCACTTTCGGTACCACCGTTAAGATACCAGAATATTTTGAAAAATAATTTTTTAAATGCTTTTGAAGTTTTCTAGGTAAGTCTCAGAATCTGCTTTTTATATAGTTTTCCCTTATTTCTATAGTTTTCCCGAAAATAACAAATAATTCTTGATGTGTTTTGTTTTTGTTTTTAAATCATTTGGTCGATGCCATATCGGAGATAGTGCTGGGGACAAAATACGATTTTTTTTTTCGAAAATACGCCAAAACAACAACTACTAAAAACGTTTAAAAAAAATTTGATTTAAGCCTTTGCTTAGCCTGCGGCTGTTTCAATATATTGTTATATTAGCTCAATTTCGGCATTTTAAAATAAGTGATGAAAAAATTATGACCTTAAAAACGTTGAAAATGAGTATTTATTTTCCATTCCTTATTTCTCAAAAACTTTTCAATATTTTGCAAAAGTTAGATTTCATTATGAAAATCTAATTTTTTTTTCAGTGCATGTTTTAGTTTTCTTCTTTCTGTCTGTAAAACTTTTTAATATAAGGCCAAAACACTTTTTGTCAACCGAGGGTATATTAAATTCAATGCATAGTTTGTAACCTAAGACCTTTTAGAGATATGGTCGAGACCGACAGGTTAGTCGATTTAGCCATGTCTGTCCGTCCGTCCGGCCGTCCGTCTGTCCGTCTGTCCGTCTGTCCGTATGAATGCAGTTTTGAGGTCATTAAGATTGAGCTAGGAAACTGAAACTTGCAGCGTTGCTTGGTTCTCATTTTGTACAAAGTATGAAAATTGAGAAGATCCGCAACTAACCACGCCCACAATTGGCTTGAATGTCAGACAATTTCAAATTTACATTTTATTTCAAAATGCCTTTTGGTCAAGATAGATAAAACACATGAACTCGAATTTTGGTGGAGAGCAATATCGATGAGAAACCTTTAATTTAGGCAAAAATTGGACAGCCCACTCTATTGACCATGCCCAATTTTAACATTTGAAATCTTTGAAAACCTGATTTCTCGGGAGATTCATTCTAAATTGAAAAAAAAATTCTATGACAAATATTAAAGATATGACAAATACAAAGCATTGAGGGTGCCCACTTTTAGGGGGCGTTTTTGGGAAAAAACTGGTTTTTTAAGTATTACTATTCGCTTTTTTTTACTGAATGTCAATTATTTGTGCTGACCACGCCCCTAAAAAAGGGCGTAGGCTGAAAATTAAAATCAATTAACTACTATAGTTAATACACCGAATTTAAAATTTGTTGGTTTGTTTCATAAAAGGGCGTAGGCTGAAAATTAAAATCAATTAACTACTATAGTTAATACACCGAATTTAAAATTTGTTGGTTTGTTTCATATACTGAATGTCAATTATTTGTGCTGACCACGCCCCTAAAAAAGGGCTGAAAATTAAAATCAATTAACTATAGTAGTTAATTGATTTTAATTTTCAGCCCTTTTAAAATCAATTAACTATAGTAGTTAATTGATTTTAATTTTCAGCCCTTTTTTAGGGGCGTGGTCAGCACAAATAATTGACATTCAGTATATGAAACAAACCAACAAATTTTAAATTCGGTGTTAATGGGTAAAGGGGGTCGGTTATTTAGAAGTTCGTTACAGACGAACTCTTGCACTTACTTACTTGTTAACCATCAATATTCAAACTGTAATTCAATCGTTCTCATTTTTTCCATGGACTTCATAAGTGTACCAAATTTAATCTTTCCATGACTTACCGTTCAAAAGTCACAGCTGCGGACGGACGAACGTACGGACAATGGAGAGATACAATAAGAGGTCTCTTTTCCAGGGACGTCCGGCACTCGAGTAAACTGGGTAGACATTAAGACTCATTTAGATTTATTTGTCTTGCATTTTGATTTTACCATAATAGGTATGAATTGTTTAGGTACATAATGAATTTTATGAGAGCTGAACCGTGTTTAAAGCTCGGTCCCTTAAATCCCTTAGGAAAATTTGATACTTTTTTATCGTGTTTTTTTACTTTTCGTTTTGCTTTCTTAATATCAACAATTCCTGCAACGTTCAGGTGCCTACTAACTTTCAAAAATGCATAACCTTCTCTGCCAGCTTCGCATTAAAATTACCAAATCAGCAAGAGCTAAAAAAGCTACGCACAGCGTTCGCAACCATTGGGATAAATATAAAATAACTAATTCCAAGCAAAATAAATCTATATTCTTTCATTTATCATCTTCCCCTTCACTCTTGTCCTATTTCTTATGAGAATTTTACCAACAGGCACAACCACAGCCACCCAAAAAGTGTTCACTCAAAAGCCAATTTAAAATAAACGAACGATTAGACATTTTCAATTCTGTCTACCTTTCAGATGCACGAATCCAAAAACTGAGTGATGTCGCATATCGCTGTTTCTGCTGTATCTATCTACAGTTGGACAAAAACGAAGACAGCGTCTTAGGAGATATTCGTTTTCCGATCGCTGTCCGCAGTGACGACACAACACACATTTTCTGCCTTGCGCTTGTCATTTTCGAGCATGGTAACAATGTAGGTATCATGCTAGAATCCAATGGCATAAAAGTGGTGCGTTTGAGTATGGTTGCCTTGTATATTTCTTTTATGTAACAAATTTATCAGTGCATTTAGTTCAATTCAATTTCAATTAATGGAATGGATTAATGGAATGAAAGTGCAAATGTTAAAGGCATGAGTATTTTGAGCTTTATCTGTTTAAATTCGTTCTACCCTAGCCAAAACCCAAAAGAAATTAGTTCTTGGTTTTGGTTTTGGCTTGGGTAAACACTGTCTTAAATGTCTATATGGCGCATCGTCACTGCTCTTTTCCATGTTTCGACATCTGACATGCTGATGGTGGATTTCAATGCTCATGCGTTTTATTGCTTTCAATGTTAAAAGTGACAAATGGGATCTTCAACAAGTTATGAAAAATCGAATGATTTGTGGGTTTCTGCAATTCCTTTTCATAGGCGGCACTATATTTGGACATTGGTGTAGATCCATTGCCGTTTCAGGAGCACCGTTGTCGATTTTGTAGCCGACCAAATTGCGGCGTGCGCATTTGTTGACAAAAGAATCCTGCCGAGTAAAAGCCTTGTTCACAAAACTATGCCGAGGAAGTGTCACTTATATTGCAAAAAAAAAAAATGAACATTTTTACGTGTTGATTTTTCACAATCTATAAATAAAATGCTGCTTTTTTCTAAGCCGCGCCTTTAAGCATATCTTTTTTTGTACCTTTTAAAAATTCCTTAAGACCGAAAAAATATTTAAATTAAATATCGAAAAGTAAAAAATTACAACAATTATCAATTCTACAAACATAAAAATAATGGCTAGTCCTATGACCATTTCAAACGCTGCCAGGCGAAAAAATATTTGTTGTTCATAAGGGACGCATAGCTTTTTTCAGCTCCAACTGGCATGTTAAGAATCTGAAATTTTATTACAAAGCATTTGTCTCTCCATCGACATAACAATCTTATGACTAAGGATTTAAGCAGGACTTTTAATGCCGTCTTCTGCGTTTGTTAAGTCAGGGAAATTCATGCCAATTTCCTTCCATACAGTTATGTTAATTAGAAAATGATTTTCCTCAAAGAGGCTCTAATTATCATTCCTACTCAAAGAATGTAGCAGCAGCATAATCGGGTTTCCTGTTTAAACCAACAAACGACTGAATGCAACTTGTGTACGAACGTAGTTGAAGCTACCTACTCGTGCACCACCAAAATTATAACATTCATACTCGGAATCCCATGACTGCAGTCACTCTTTATAGTTGTTTCTAATTCATTCCACATGCAATATGCAAATGATGTGGCATCATTCAACCTATTCAGGATCTGCATTTGTAGGTAGTTTTATATAGGTACGTTTTAATCCTATTCAGAGATCCTTTTCACAGTGAAATACATTATCCGGCCGGTGAAGCCATCAAATCCTATTGCGCTTTGCATGCGTAATTATCTTCAAATGCACACGCTGCCAGCAGTTTTTCTAATAAATCCCAATCAAAACCAAAGCTATCCGAACTTTCGTTCATTATTATTGTGCAGTCAAACTAATACCAACTTAAAATAGAAGGAACAGAAAAAAGGATAGCTACCTTACAAAAAAGAAAAACCAAAGGATTCCTAAATTAATTCAGTGCATGCGGCGGAACCTTCAGACCGTATCGGTTCCTTGTGCAGTTTTCTAAGGTTCTTTTATTATTGACCGCAACACGCCTTTGGCCTCGTGTGCGGGAGTCCTTTAGCCATCATGGTTTTCGTGATTAACGGAATCCTAGCAGGCCAAACCTTACACACAATAGAATACGGACCTAAATAAGGCACCAAAAGAAATAAATAAACAAAAGCCAAACGGAAGAGAGCAACAAACATGAGAAAACAGCCCAACCGCCTGCGATTCCTTTCGTCCTTTTATTTGCTTGAAATTAAATCACCGACTAGGCATTACGTCAGATCAGTTACAGGCGAAGACCGAGGAGCTCACAAAACGGGTGATGAATGGGGGTGGTCCCTGACATATAAGGCGCACAGTCCCAGGCGCGCTCACAAAAATCTGGGAGAAGTTTTTCCTGTTCCCTGGCAACGACGAGGACGCTAAGCATGACGAAGAGTGATTCCAAAGCCCAACAATAAAGGTAACGTCAACAATAATACCAAATGACGTCGATTCACGTAACCGAATACGCCAAGTGGAACATATAACCTAAGTCAAGTTTCAATATGGGGTCGTATTCGTACGTACGAACATTTTGTAGTGGCCGTGCCACTAAAAAACAGGGACGAAAGGACGAGAGAAGAACTGTGAAACTGGGTGAGATTCAATTTGATTTGCATTTCTTGCGGTGCAAACGCTTCGCACACATACAAACACCCACACACTTGTATGTGTGTGTATTTATTTTTTTGTTGTCTAGTTATGTCCAACAACAAAAAAATAACACCCTAGAAATAGAGGTCATACGACCTCATGATGACGTCAGTAAGAAAAAAAAAGTATATTACCCATTCGCACTGTAGTCCTTCGACTTTGAATAGAGAAAGCATCGATGTGGCTTTGTTCGCGTGTGTGTGTGTGTGTGCGATTGAAAAGGAATCTCTTGAGCTCGTTTCGTTTGTTTGCCTAATGCGTGGCGTGCTGGGGAATGATGTGCTGCGGTGGTTGGCTGACGCGACGTTATAACAACTCATTCGGGAAGCCATTCAATCTAAGGCTAAGGGTGAGTAGATGAGTGGTAAACCAGTTCTTTAGAGGGACCTTAAGACGAACTTTCTGTGGCGTAAGTGGCAGGGAGTACAAAATATGTGGTAACATTTGCGTTGGGATTTATGGCAAGCCACACAGTGATGCCAAAAGGGAAAATTGTCATGAAAATTTGTTGTCAGTTCTTATTCCATGGGAGTAGATGGTACCAAAGTTTATAACAAAGAGGAGTAACTGCCGTTAGTAAGACATTTTGAAAATTTAGGGAAAGTATTTAAACGGGATCGATAGTGCAAATAAAGTTAATGAAGACGTATCTCGTCTGCCAATAAGGAAAATACTTTGTTTGGCATTGAAATATCTTTTAAGTGGCGTCGGAGTGGAGTACTCCTAGTAAAACCTTTGCTTGTGGCACTTGATCTTAAATTAACTAGAATTTAGTATCACTAACATATCTGCAAAGAGGTTCACAGAAAACCAGTAGCTAGGTACATAGCTAAGGTAAGGTCAGATATAGTGTGAATGGGATGGAGCGAAGGTTTACGTCAGCTAATTGCCATGCTGAAAAGAATTTTCAACGCGAGCCTGGCATTGGATTTTGGTTACTTACTAACTGGCGTATATGGATGAAGTGTTATTCATACAAAAACATAGCAGCTTAAGACCTTTCATTGTTATTGGATATAACATTTTAATAAACTTACATGAAATAAGCTAGTAATGATCTATTAGAATAAGAACATTAGAATAAAAAAAGAGTTCTAATTAAAATTCTAGAATTATTATAAATAATACTAAAGATTAAAAATAATAAATTTCAATACGGAAATATTTCTGAGCTCACCCAATCGTCCTCATCATCGTAAAGATAATATTGAACTAGCTCTGATTGACAATAGCAGCAAAAAAAAAGCTGCTTTTTCAAATGCTAAAAATTTAAAAAAAACTAATGATCACATTCCCTTGATTTTGCTCACATGGAGGACATAGGGGAGATTCAAGCCTACAATCTGCAACATAATTAATTGTTAAACTATCGTAAAAAATAGCAAAATAAAACTCCACGTTTTTTTTTTGTATGCTTCTTTGTCCGGAATAGGTTCAGGCAATACTACTGATACACGAAAAAAATTTCACTTACTAAATAAAGACATTCGCAGCTCTCGAATAGGCTACTTTTTTCTCCATAACTGAAAATATTTATAAATTAATAGGTAGGACTTAATATTTTAAAGTGTTTCATAGAAAAGTCACTACACGTTTACTGAAATGTCAAAACAAACGTACGCAAATACAATGGATGCTAAGTAGGAAAAATCTTTAACCGGGTTTGAGTCAACTCGACATGGAAGCTCGAGTTCATTGAGTGCCAGATGTGGCTTGGTATCAGTAGCTTCTGTCTGTTTGAAGCAGGTCAAAGCGTTGTTGTTGTTACACGCAGCAGTAAAGTAAACCAACTCTGTCAGTTGAACATTTCAAACCTACTGGACTATTTAACTTAGACTGCGCGGAAACTCTGGCGCTGGCTGTGATTCGACTATATTTCCACTTGGTTACTGAGCTCTTGTATGGGAACAAGGTAAGACCAGGTAATACGAATAAAGCCTCCAGCCCAATGAATCTGTTGCGTCCGATACGTCGGAGTACACAACTGACTGCTCGGTGTGTATCTCACATCTGTTTAAAGTGGCAGCCTTGTATCAGCGCTTGAATCGTTTCCGGGTTGTTGCCATAACACGATCCTTAACAATTTCCCACAATATTTCTTTTAACAATGGGGTGAAGTCGCAGACCCGAGACGAAAATACGATCTAGCAATTCGGTGCGCAAAAGAGCCATAGTGGCATAGGCTGTATGTGTGTCATGGCGTGCCTTTTGGCATGAATCAGAGGTCGTCGAAGTTCATGTCTTCATTTTCAGTTAATCAAAACTCGGTAAACACGGCTCTTAAATATTGTGAACAGCCTAATTTTCGAAGAAAAAATGTCCAATGATGCACCACTCTGAAACTGACACTCTCTTTAGATATAGCTATCTACTCGACAATAACGTTTCCGAGTCCTTGTTATGGCAGGATTAAAATTCACCTCATCTAAAAATATAATTTTTCATATTTTTTATTAACACAGCGTTTGGGCTACACCAGAATTCAGTTAAGAAATAAATTTTAAATATTTCCCACCGTTGTTTGGGCTTAAGGCGACTAATTTTGTTGCACCAAGGTATACGATCCCTGAGATTTCGAGCGGGAAACATCTGTCAGTGTCAAATAACCTTTGATACGACTTTCTTCAACATCAATTGTGAAAAAAGAGTTAAATAAAGGAAGAAGAGAAGAATATTCTATTTTAGTTTTCTTTGTTTACTCATTTTAGGTGCCGCTTTAGTCTGGGGTCGACCTGGGCCTCAACCAACAAGCTTCACCAGCCAGCTCTGTTTCTACCTAGCCCTCTCACTTTCGTGCGCCACCTGAGTTCCAGTGATCATTTCCTGTGCTGCCCCTACGGTTCGTATTCGAAGATTTTCCGGCCCGGTGTGTCCATGAGCTCTAAGTGACCCTGCAGTCGTTGTACTTTAATTCTTTTGGTCAGGCCGGTGTCGCTGTACAGCCCGTACAATTTGGTGTTATATCTTCTCCTTCATTCCCAGTCTAGGCAGACGGGACACAAAAATCACCCTAAAATTTCCCTTTGGAAACAACCTAAAGCGCTGTCCGCATTTGACAGGGTCCATGCCTCTGCACCATAAAGCAAGAGTGGGATGATGAGGGTCTTATATAATGAATACTTTAAGTGCTCAGGAAAGTGCTTTGCTATTAGTTGCCTTCTTACCCCGGAGAAAAAGCGGCCGGCAAGAATTAACCTTCGTTTGACCTCAGCGCTGGTGTCGATGTCTGAATTTATAGCGGCACCGAGCTAGTCAAATTTTAGTAAAAGCTGTGTGATGTTCTGTCTAACACGACAGTGTTGCGTGTCTCTTCCTGATGACATACTTCGCATATACTTGGTTTTGCCCGTGCTGAACCTCTGCTAAACACATACTTGCCGCTTTAATCCCAATACTCTCGAAGGCTTTACTGACATCAAGCTTTGTTCTCCCAACTATATCAATGTCGTCTGCGTATTCGAGTAACTGAATGGGCTTTTGAAAGATTATGGTTCTGGTGTTGGCGCGGAAGTTATGCACGATTCTCTCAAGCATGATGTTAAAGAGGTCGCATGACAACGCGTCTGTCTAAACCCTTTTTTGTCATCAAAGAGGTCGGTGAAGTCTTTATCGTTCTTGGCGGGACAGCGTGAGTTGTTTGCTAGATCTTGCTAGTGTCTTTTTCGGCTTAAAAACGCGATATTATTTGCCAATTTAATGCGATTCCATCTTTTGGTCTTAGGACTATTATGTAGATGTGGACATCTTCGGCTCAAGACACATTTTCTTTAACAAAGTCTGAAGAAAAAAAACAAAATGTTCATTCATACTTCCTGATTTTCCCATTGACACCCCTGTGTACTAAGGAATTTCAACTTTGGTGTTAGAATTGTCCAATTTTTGGCGCCAAGAAAATTAAACCGACATCACAGTTTAAAATGGGATCTCTAAAACTAGGAACATGCGCTACAATTTTTCGCTGAGTCCCCTTCTTTCGTTCTCTTCCAGTGAGCATAGCTGCCAAACTCCAATTGAGCTTTTTCCAAGGGGTGCCCGGAGCTTTTCTCCCATTTCCTCTTATTGTGCCCGAAATTCCCGGCCGATTGTTGCGCGTCTTTTCGAGAAGTTCTCATCCCCCATTGCGTCGTGTTATCCCCATGTTCCTTAATTACCTTCATTTAAATTTACAACAATCAAAAAGGGATTTTCAAGAAGTCCATTGCTACTCGAATTGTCCTTTGGCCACCACCCATCATCAATGCGGCACGCAAGCTATGTTCAATTGAATGGTTGCAGAGTCTCATGCGTCTCTCTTTTCGCCGGGTTGTGTTGTTGGGCTGGGTGGTGTGGTGGAAACTAGAGAGATGCTGTGCAGAAGCTTTATTACATGCGACAGGATATCAACAAGTTTTCCCATTCAGGAGGGTGTTATGCTTTCTCTGCTGCTACACTCTTTTGGTTACATTCTTTGGATTCGCTCCTATTTTGTCCGTTTTCTGTTGATTGCTTTGTAGCTCACCCGAAAAATAAAGGGCTCTTAGGACGGTGTGTATCTTTTCAGGGACGACAAACTCTCAATCTGAGGGTTGTTTACATTGGAAAATAAAGAAGCAACGACTCCAGCGCCAGCCTAATATAGAGATCGGTATGGTTGTTTCTCTCGCTACCTTTGGGTAGGTGATAGCGGCAGGACTATACTGGTTGACTATCACACAGGTCGGGATATACCTACCTACCAGTGAATACAAATGCAAATGTATCCGTATTTAATCTCTGCCAGAAAATATGGGGGCGCATTTTCGGCCTCTAAATATAGATAGACACGAATTTTTGTCATTTTCTTTTTGGGGTGACTGACTGGCTGCCTGTTAGCTCGTATTCGACGTGCAGAGTAAAAATATTATACACCTGTGTATGTAGATGTATCTCAGGGAAGGAAAATTGTGTGCTCCTGTTTCTAAAGTCAAAAAGGGATGACTACCTGGCTGCTCGGTAGTATTCCTCTGGGATAAATTTACACTGGGAAAAAAGGTTTTGTACGGGAGTAATCACTGGGCGTACTGTATTTCGATGGAAGCAAGGGAACGTAAGAAATTGATTTTTCTTTGTAGGCGCAAAAGTGAAGTTAGATTGTGTGTGTAAATTTAACGCAAAAAAAGCAGAAAAAAAGGTTTGGTGTAGATCCAACCGCTTGGGTGGATTTCAAGGTTGTTCTCAAATTTAAAGAGTCACAATGTCATTTGATGATATGAAGGGGCTTATTGTTGAAAATTGGCTGTAGAATAAATGAGGCAGAAAGAAAATTGGGAATGGGTGCTAAACGGAAAGGTTAAAGTTCATGCAAGGGATTAGTGGATTGAAGTTTTTACCTGAGCAGTGATCTGGCTCATTTGCTTTTTTCTAAACTTAATCTGAAAGCTCAAATTGTATACGGTATTAAGGTGGATTTTCTTTTAATGCCAATTTCGATTGCGGTAGAAAAATGCTCTCGGCTTTTAAAGGAGAAGAGATTGTAATTTATGTGTGTAAAAGATATGTATGTAGCTACCTATTTTGTAGAATTCGAAAGTCAGGCCGGATAGCTACTCATGCATAGCTGACTAGTTATACCCTATTCCACAGGAATGGAGTATATTAAGTTTGATATAGGCGAAAATGTTACATAGAGAAATAATAACGATAGACCCCCAAGACCTTAAGGGCATATGATCGAGACCGACTTCTGAGTTGAATGAGCCATGTCCGTCTGTCCATCCGTCCGTCCGTCCTTCTGTCTGTCAGTATGTCACCAATTTTTAGGCCTTAAATTTTGAGCTAGGAAGCGGAAATTTTGTACGTAAGCTCTCTGTCATCCGAAACAATGCAAATGTTAAGACTTTTCAAATCCGCCCACAATCAGTCTAAATGTGCAACAACCTCCAATGCTTACAAGACTGTAAGATGTCGTGAAAAGCTGAAAATTATTATTAAGCATCTCCTAATGCTTACAAGTCATAAAAAATAAAATAAAAAGTTCGCAGACCGTCCCTTGTGGGCGTGGAATCGATTGAAAGTGTTATCTTTCACATGCAATTTATTCAATATTTTCGTTCCAAATCGAAAAAATTTTACTTAATATATTATGTAGAAAATACATTTTTTAAATTTCTTTTATACACAGTTTTGGGCCACGCCCACATTTGGAGTCAGAATGCAAGAAAAACATCGAATTTTCCAGAAAACATGGATTTCGACCACTTTTTAGCTTAACTTAAGTAAGGATAACAAATAAAATTTAGCACATTTGCTTCACCGGGTTCCATACTAGATCTCGTTTCTACAAAATTTTTGGCCACGCCCATGTTTAGAGGTTGATATTACGAAATTGTTGATTTTTGTTGAATTGTTGAATTTTACGCAAAAAATTACATTTTTGGCATCGATTTAAAGAGTTATTGTTCAAATGCATTTTATTCAATATATTTGTTCCAAACTGAAATATTTTCACTTAATATGTTATGTGAAAAATATATAGTTCTACATTTAGTTAACACAAAGTTTTGGGCCCCATCCATATTTAGAGGTACAATTGCATAAAAACCTATAAATTTGCAGAAAAATATGGATTTCGATTGCTTTTTAGCTTTGCTAAGTATAGAATAATAAATAAAATTTACCACATAAAGAACACTGGATACTATTTCAGATTTCGTTCACACAAAGTTTTCAGCCACGCCCATCTGTAGAGGTCAATTTCACAAAATTTTTGAATTTGAACAAATTTCTATGCTAATATTGATTTTCCGTCAAAGGGGTCGGACATGCAACGCCCCTTTTAAAAAAAAAAGTGAACAAAAACTTGTAAGGAATTTTTTTTCCTATTTAAAATGATGCAAATGGTAACGGGACGGAAAACGGGACGGAAAAACGGGATGGAAAACAAGATGGAAAACAAGAAAATAAACGAATGGATAGGAGAATGGGAATGGAAAGAGGAATAGGAATGGAAAGGAGAATTGGAATGGAAAGGAGAATAGGAATGGAAAGGAGAATAGAAATGGAAAGGAGAATAGGAATGGAAAGGAGGAAAGGAACTGAAAGGAGAATAGAAATGGAAAGCAGAATAGGAATTGAAAGGAGAATAGGAATGGAAAGGAGAATAGGAATGGAAAGGAGAATTATAGGAATAGGAATAGGGTATACCGCGGTCCTTTACAGACGGACCGAAGCTATTACTTACGAACTTATTTATTTTTTTTTATTTTTTTTATTTATTTCATTAACAAGCTTAGCTTACAGATTACGAAAAATAAATACAATTTTATGATAATAAATTAAGTTAACAAAAATAATTATATTACAATATTTACAATAAACGAATAATTAGCCAGAAAACAAGCTAAACAAAATTCTTTTAAAAGATTCTCTAGAAATATGAAGATCTATGTCTCTACAAATTCTATTGAATGACTTATGAGATCTAAAAATAGGCTCATTTTGCCCATAGTTTGTTCTATGCCCACTTAAATAAAAAAATGGACGGTCCCTTAGCACTCTCTCAGGGGCATAAATTGGAAACATAGATAACAAAATAGGACTATTTACACGTGAACAAAGGACGTCTCTCACAAACAAGATATCATGTGCATGCCTTCTCACACTAAGTGGCAAAATACCTAACAGTTTGCACCTGGCATTATAGGACGGCTCAAAATTCCAGCGCATCTTAAAGAAAATATATTTTGTAGATCTCCTTTGCACCCTTTCTATGCGGTCTGAATACGTCGAATAATTTGGGTTCCAAACAACATCAGCATATTCAAGAACAGATCTGACAAGGCCAATAAAAAGAGATAACAAAGTGAAAGGTTTGGAAAAATCTTTTGTGTTTCTCTTAATAAAACCAACTAGTGAATTGGCTTTCGCAACTATATAATCTACATTAGAAGCAAATACCAATTTTGAATCAATAAATATACCGAGATCTTTAATTTTGTTAACTCTCTTTAAGGGCAGATTATTAACGTGATAATTAAACGAGTGCAGGGCGTTAGATCTAGAAAAAGAGATTGCAAAACATTTATTGACATTTAAAGTTAAACAATTATTAACGCACCAAATCCATAAATTAATAAGGTCCATCTGGATCTTAAAACAATCGTCTGAACTCTTAACTTTATAAAATATTTTCAGGTCATCTGCATACATTAAGCAGTGACAAAATTTGAGCTATTGAACAATGTCATCAATAAATATAATAAAAAGGAGTGGGCCAAGGTGACTACCTTGAGGGACGCCAGAAGTACAAGATATTGATCTGGAATAATTATTTTTAATACAGACTCTCTGAGACCTTCCAATTAAAAATGAAGAAATCCATTTCAACATTGTCGAATGGAAACTAAACCTTTCCAGCTTTCTTATAAGTAGCCCATGGTTCACTGAATCAAAAGCTTTGCTTAAGTCCGTATAAACAGCATCAACCTGACTTCCACTTTCGATTGCATTAGATACAAAAGAAGTAAAATAGATCAGATTAGACGTTGTCGAACGGCCTGAGACAAAACCATGTTGAAACTCGGAAATATGCTCTTTAATGTGAAAATCAATTTTTCATGAAAAATTTGGAGAACTAACGGAAGCCTTTTCTAGTTTTAAATAAGAGTATAAATCAATCTCGATTAGCATTTGATTATGATATTCAGAAACATTACTTTTGACATCATTAACATTAATAAAAACAAGATCTAATATTCTGTTTTGCGAATTCGAAATAGAGCTTATTTGACATAAATTAAATGAGAACATTGAATCAATAAGAGCAATTTCATAATCTTTTTTTACATTGCATGGTAAGAGCATTTTATCGTCTTCAGACCAAGACCAATTTACATCACCAATATTGAAATCACCTAAAGCGCACAAGATAGCTTCAGAGGAAAAATTACTAACATACTCAAAATTTTCTATACAATTTTCATATACATCTAACCTATTACCAGATGGTATATAACTTACAATAAAGATAAATTTCGTGCCTCCGACGTTCGCAGAAAAACAAATTTGGTCAGCAACTAAGTTCGGCAAAGGTATCTTCTTGCCGCCTAGGTTTAACTGCACAGCAGAAAGAACTCCACCGCCACGATCTTTAGCCGATTTGCAGCGGTCATTGCGGAAAACATCATATATTGAGTTATCGAAGATTTCAGTTGACAAGATGTCTTTATAGAGCAGGTTTCTGTTAACACAATAACATCATAATCCTTGTGACTTGATGCTATAAACAAATCAGATGTCTTGGTTCTACATCCACTTGCATTGTGGTAATAAACATTCAGGTGTTGTTGAAATTTATTAAGACCAGCATTAACACGATTTAGTTATTTGAAGAATCTTGAGTAAAAGGACGTATGTTTACGCCCTTCGGCCAGAAATTTCCATCATACACAGTTTTAGCGAGTTGCGCAGGAACACCAATTTTAAAGTTCACGAACTTAAGCGGACGTTTACTGTCGCTAAGCTTGATTAATTTAAAACACGAGATGCCATGCGATGAAATTTCCAGCTTTGACGAAACGTGAGTGATAATTACATCCGTAGTGGTGTCAGGGTGGAAACTTGAAATGTGAAACCATTTTAATTTGCGAACTACATGGAGTTCACTATTTTGCACACTAGTTCCATGGATGACTTCAATGCGTTTGCTTTTGTTTACCTTATTGTTGTTGTCACTAGGTAGTACAATAGGCGGTTCATTGGCACCATCACCAGTGTCTTGAGCGAGCAAAACATTAGAATTGGAATTTGTATTATAATCCACAGAACCACCAACAACAACACCAACAGCAGCAGCAGGAGAGTCAAAACAAACCAAATAGTTTCCCCCTAATGCAGCATTAGCTGATGATTCAGCATCAGCATGCACACGAACGAGAGCATCGGCATCAGCAGCAGCAGTCGACACAGCAGGTAAAGTTAAACTCGTTGCATCGTTGACAGTTAACTTGTCTGTCGAAATCTTCGTAGCAGTATTTGTAGATGATGAATCATCAACAGTAGCAGTGAGATCAGAAGAAGACGGAGGTTTCACTTTCGCGTTACCTTTGATTGTTGATGCGCTTGCGCTGGTAGCAGCAGAAGAACGGGAGCTAGTTGGAGTGCACTTGCCCGCTTTCGTAGAAATGCGAGAGAGGGGGGAGGAATACGCAGAGCGACGATCAGTGGACATTTGCTTTGAGACTTTTTGACCCCGAGTGGTGTCACGGGAGTCTCGGCTAGTATTTAAAGCAGTAGAATGTAATGACGAGCATTTAGATACGTCGGGCACTGATGTTGATCCAATCTTATTGATGTGATCGATGTTATTTTGTAACAATAAAGAGAGGTCATTCATTTTTTGTAAGCATAGCAGCAATGGGCTGTTTAAACAATTATCACATTTAAAGAAAATATTGTCATTTGATTTTATAACTTTAACTACAGTCTTTTGTATAGAATAACATTTGATGTGTGTGATTAAACCACAAGAGAGACTGAACGAACTGTTGCACTTACTCACTGGTTTTTTATCCTTTTATCCTTTCGTATATCCATTATTATTTTAAGATTTTCGTTGTCAAACTGACTTTTAGATAAAAAAAAAAAAAAAAAAAAAATGTGTTGTTGCTGCAAGAAACATTTGTTTGACTAAGAATTTTTAACTCACAACAATTCAAATTCAAAGCATCAGACCTTCTATCTATCATATCATGATATTGATGAATTAGCAGTGCTTTTGTGAAAAATTTTGAGTCCATAAGGAAATAATCTTGCTGTTGTAGCTCTTGGGCATAAGCGAAAATAAACTAAAAGAAACTAACAAAAAATGTTAATTGAAATCAAAGTTCGCAAGGAATCTTACTACTTCTAAAACACCACGACTTCGTCGGTTACACTCTGATAAACATCAAATCCATGTCCTTCCTTGCCTTCTTTATTGCTTTCAACTTCTGCTTCACCCCAGAATAATTCAATTAAAAAGATTCTTTTAATGATTTATCGATAGTATCCAGATGTCTTCTTATACAAGTTGCACTTTCATGAGGCCATCTGTATTAGGAAAGATCTGAAAAGGACACTCACAGTTTATTCAATGGAAAAAAGCAAAAGAACTCCGCAAAATCCTTAATTTTTTCATTCGTGGGTGTCTTTTTTTTCTAAAGGAGCTGAATATCCCACTTGAGACTCAATTAACCTAAAATCCATTGAACAACTTTTCAAATACGGAAAAAAAATTCCGCTGATGCTTCCAATCAATATTTCTTAATTAAAGTCCCTATCCCTAAGACGTAGCTCAAGAAAAAAAAAATGTATCTAAGAAAATGGTGGTGGTAGCCTTAACTGTTTTCTTAAGAGCATGCCTCAGCTCCTTGCGACTAGGAATTAAATAACGGAAAGTGTTGGTTGTAGCAAATTCATTAATCACCTGCTAAGTGAAGCTAGCAACTGTTCATTACAAACGCTCGTCGTTCCTCTACCTGTACCTGCTATCCGTACATTTAATTCACACCCTTGAAATTAAAGCCCCATTCCAGTATCCAGTGCCACAATAAAACAGTATTATGGTCCCAGTGGTGCTGTTTTTGCTTGGGATAAGGAATCATTCGTTGTCCCAAGAATTTGCTTTTGTTACATGGCACACAGCATTGCGCTGCTCCCTTCGATATCGTTCTCCGTGTGTAGTAGCGTTGTGTCACATAAATTTCAGGGATCCCTCTGTCGTGCGCTACACTCAATGCCTTACTGCGGCACAATAGTAAAAGAAACTCCAGCAAGGACTTCTCCTCGCAAAACTGCTTTCCTTCTTCGTGTGCGATAATGTGTGTGTGTTTTAAAGTTTACTTTCCATGGTCGACGTCGTCGGTCGTGTCGTGGGTGGCCAGGGTTGTCTCTCATACGGATGTTTTCAATGGGTTGCTCTGAAGCTAAGGTATACCTATACAGCGGCGGCAGCAAGGACCTGGAGTATAGGTAATCTGCTTCAAAAGTATAATTTTATAAGAGAACACGTTTTGTCAGTTTTGTCGCACTGAAGCTCCCCAGAATATACATAATGTTGGAGAATTGCGCAATTTAGATCGACGATGGATTTAGATCCTTTTTGAAAGAATGACTGCGCCAGTGGGTGAGCTGCATTATGAATTATTCAACAAGGTCGAATGAAGGTGATACAGCTACTTTTTGCTGCGTTTGTGTTGTGTATTATACCAGTTCATAGTTCAAAGGGACGGAAAACACAATAGAACTTAGGCGATGATACAATGAATTCGCCACAGGGACTTGTACACAGTTGAGAAATCTTTTTCTGATATGAAATGCGCACAACTGTGTTGCTTCGAAGGGCAAAATCTTTGGGAAGCATAAAATTTCTCTGTTAAGCAAATAATATGCTTTTGCCATGTCAAGGTTTGCACTATTGTAAAATAAGGTCCTTATCGAAAAATGATTAGCTCTGATGTTTTTTTCTGTTTCTTATAAAACCTGCAATCACTATTGAAGCACACCTATTACACTCTCTTTTGCAGTACACACAAAAAGACCAATTTAAAAGAAGCTGCGAGCTGCTGATGAAACGATGTGTTTCCTTACAAAACCTTGGTTTGGTTTAAGGGCTCAATAATATGGATGGTTGCATACGCGTATTAGCTAGCGCGATATAGTAAGTCGCCACTGTTTTATCAATCCCATGTTAAGAAAAAATTGTAGTTGTGCCATGGGGTTCCTAGAATGAAGCTTACCATGACAAACATATTATTCCTCGGTGAAAAAAATTGAGTCAAAAACAAAGAGGAATAGATTGGACTGATATAATCGCAGAGGAACGCGGGTTCTTAGCTATCCTTTTCCAGTCTATTCGGGCGTAAGTATCATTTTAGCTTTGAAGTGTATTCAAAACCAAAAACGGCCAAAATGGGCGACACAATACGGTAGCTTTTACAAGTCTAGTTTCAAGTTTCTCTTGATAGCCACGCATCCTGTTCCACTCAAAGTTTTTAAGTTTTTTGAGCTCCTCATACTGAGATAAGATACTGAATTTATCCCATTTAACCGAAAATTTAACTTACGGTTACTGCGTCGCCGCGTCTACGCAGTTTTCATTACTGTAATACAAAATATGTTCTGGAATCCTCTGGAATATAATACCTACTGGAATGTTTTTTGTCGATGATCCTGTTCAGTATTCCAGTATTATAAAAACTCGCCAGTTCTTAGCAGCAAGTATCTAAATTTTAATCCTCCCGGCATGTCTTTCCAGACGTCATCAAAAATCAGGGCGAACAGTATAGGGCTGAAATCACAACCTTGGGGATCACCGTTGAGGTGCTAAAAATGTCAGACATGCAGCTGTCGCTGTCCGCACAGCTGGAAGCTGTATTTGAAAAAAGCCTTTTTTGAAAGATCGTATTGAACTTCGAGAACAGACCAAGCAATGAAAGTTTGTGAAGCGGGAAGCCTTTGATAATGGAACCCGATACAGCCGCCCTGAAATCGATAAAAAAACGTGTAGAATTCCTTTTTTCATCTGCATGGTTTTTTGCTACCAAAGTCAATACATGAATTTGATTAATTTTTGAGGGCCCAGAACGACAGCCAGCTTGAAAAATACTGGGCAAATTATTATTTTCTATCGAGCTCTTTGTAAAAATATCTCTCAAATTTCTATGAATCGAGATTCCTCTGGTAGTTTTCAAGTAGGTCTGGATTTCCTGTCTTATAAATTGCACCGATCATGGATTGAAGCAAAAACGTAGGGACACTTTCTTCGTCAAGAATCTTATCTCAGACGATAATGAGAAGGTTCATAAAAGCAGGCGGTGAGTTTTTATGGAATTCAACCCGTCCCGTCCTGCTTAACTCATAATTTTTAGGCTTTTAATGATGCCTGGAGGGCATCTCCTGAACAGATTTGGTTCCTGGTCATACCCGGAATTTGCACAGATAGCTCGGCGTATTGAAAGGCCGAACCACAGATTGATGTTGAAACAGTTGCTTAGAAATCCGAAGCAGATTTTTGTTTGTAAACGGGGGACGTAAGCAGACAAAAAACTGCTCGCTTTACTTTCGTTAAAAATAAGTATAATTGAAGTCCTTGCACGAAGTCAAGCTCCATATGATGCGAGTATGGTGACTTTTCTACTTAACGTTGCCCAAAAGTTTGAACTGTTTATTTGCTTCAGCTTAAAGTCAGCGAAGTGAGCCGAGCGAAGTGATATCTCGTCTAGAACTTTCATGCATATTTTTACAGCCCTTGACCAGTCCTACACCTATGATGGTCCTATTTTAAAGCATGTGCGACTTCAGTTCCGCGGCAGCTTGCGTTACAACCACTATAGGCAAGACAGTCATCTTTGATCCGGAAGGTTCATTTTCTAAATCCTGGGCTTCACAGAAAATTTATGCGCCTGTTCTGAGACATCCATCTTAGAGCTGTCAGTGAAGACGGCATTCTCTTTTTCCCTCTGTGACTGTCATTCTCTCCCTTCACATCCTTCCGGTATTTTGGTAACAAATCTTCTGAAAACAGCGAAAGCCTGAAGTAGTTAGCCCGTGACTGGCAGCTGTCTTGGCTGCCATGCTACTGCAGTTTATGTCCAAGGGTAAGAGGTTGAGTAATACACCCATTTCTACAGTGGGTGTGATTCTTAAAGACCCAGTTTTTCCTAAGCAGTTCGCCGTATGGACTTTGTTGAGATTTGAGTGATGACACGAATCTTCTGCGATAGGTATATAAAGCCACAAATCCCCGCTTGATACGATTTTCTATGTTCTCCCTCCAGTTGTGTTCGGAGTCCAAAATAAAACAATTGAGTAAAATATCAAGCGTTCGAATTCCCTCATTCTTGATGTCTTGGAATTGCCTTTTCCCTGGCAAACAATAAGACTTCCGTCTTAGATTGAATTATTTCGAGCCCTCGACCCAATCGACGACAAAACGAAGTACGTAGCTGAGGCGATAGCCGAGAATTGATGGGAGTTTTTCTCTGGGATCAGGATAGCCACATCGATCGTTTACAAGGCGATCACAACAAAGCATTCCGTCTTTAGGGCCTTCAACAGATAATGCATATTACAAAGACCCATATGAACGGAGAGAAAAGTCATTCTTGTGGTGTTGCTCTTATGACTTTTCGTCGGATGAATACTTCACCTGGGAAATTATTGATCCTTCGTGTGCCCAGCATGGACCCGATCTAGTCGCATAGACAACTATATTAAAATGAGTATTTCTTATAGTGAGTTATTTATGAATATTTTCTTAAGCCATTGTCTTGAAAATGAACGTGGACAGGCTTATGACCCTAAAGTCTATTACTGATGTGGCTAGCCCCTTCTACTTTTGGGATTAATATAATTTGGGATTCTCTCAAGATCTTAGAACATAGCACATTCTTGAGCGGGACTTTTTAATAGCTTTAAACCACGTAATGATAATTTGGTTCAATATTATCCTATTCTTGGCATTTTGAGCAGAGCGAAGGAGTTGATCGCCCAGATCGACCCTTTTCAATCGGTTATAGCCCTGATCTTTTTATCCTCCATCCTACTCCTAGAACCCTAGGCTACTGGTGTCGTATTCAACGTAGGCCTCGGTGCAGCCTGAGAAATATTTTTTTCGTAATAGCGTCAAGCGTTTCGTCTTGAGAACAATTTTATTGGCGCTTTGAAGAGGACTTTCCTCGGCCGAGCCGCTTCAGTTGTTGTTTTCATTGATTCCCAGAAACTCTTCATGACGAATCTGATCTCTGTTTTTCTGGATTTTCACGCTTTCCTTGCAAGTCGCCTATTCGATCAGTCCATATTTTGCAAGGTGTCATCTAGATCTTAAGCTCCCGATTAGCTTCGTGATATTGGAGTTCGACTAGGGATGGCGTGTTTTTCCTCCTGTACTACTGTTCAGTTAAAGCAGGAATTCTTGTTTGGGCAGCAGCCCTCTGAAGTTCTCTATTGAACTTCTCCCAGTTTGGTCTTCTTGGGTTTTTGAAAACTTTCCAAACTGGAGAGCCTACCTGTATCTCTATAAGCTTCCTAGCAGTGGTTCTAGATAGCAAATCTACTAGCAGTTGTCTGAAAGCGATCCCTGCTTGAATGCTCTCTCATTAGTTGAACTGAGCTGTTGTGACACATGTAATATATCTTTCCTTTTCGCTGTAACGAAGTTTGGACTACTCCCCCGATTACATATTAGACGTTGGAATAAAGAGTACAAGATCGAACAAAAACTCGCCTCTTGTATTTATGTCTTAGCTACCCCCTCCCAGATGGTATGATTGACTAAGACTAAGTTTTGACCAGTATAAAATTAAGAAAGCATTTGTGCGTGAAAGCTTTTATTTTCCTCGATACAGGCTCTCGCCCCACCTTTTCTTGCTACACATAGCTAATAAGCTTTTTGATCCCACACCTCTTCTTTTTATTGACCCGCAGGGTTCCTGAAAAAGGTTTATTTGGACTATTTTTAATATTTCCCTGCAGTCTTTGCCTCCATCACAGTGTCAAATGACACAGCTGCCTGGGTGCCTTTGACAGCTCGCCTGTAATCAGCTTGAAGGTAATCTCGCTAACTGCAAAAGATAACAGCAACTGCCGCCTTCAGATTCTCGTCAAGCGAAAAAAAAAGCCCCTCCCGGGTACCATGTTGGCTCTTCCTCGCAGGCAATTTCATAATCCTGCATCGGAATCTGGGGGTTTTGGGCTTCTAGTATGCGGAGGATGTCGTCTTTGGCTATTCCCATCTCGGAAAAAGCAAATCTTACCTTAGCCCTATTTGGGACCTGGCCAGTAGGGACGACTATGAGTACCATATTATCCCATATATCTAGTCCGTCTACTACCGATTTGACCTGTGGCTGATGATAGAAAGCTGTAGAGTATT
The DNA here is from genome assembly GCA_947623515.1 of Neoascia interrupta. Taxonomy (NCBI): domain Eukaryota; kingdom Metazoa; phylum Arthropoda; class Insecta; order Diptera; family Syrphidae; genus Neoascia; species Neoascia interrupta. The sequence goes on from OX392462.1 coordinate 200,018,696, forward strand.
TCTCGTAAGCCCGCCTGGTTTTATGGGACTCCCCAATGTAGTACTCCATTCCATCTTCTTCGGCGTCCTTGGAACGTCCTCGGAGGATACCGCGTTATATTCAAGCAAATTTCTCCCTTTCTGCCTTTCGGCATTGCCTTTCTCTACCCCGCTTGGGCTCGTTTTTTTGTCGGTGGGTCTTTGCTGCAAAAGACCCATTGGTAGACCGGGTGTTTGCAGCAACCCAAGTTTGACAGGAGGTTTTCTGTTGGAAATGCCTTCTGTTGGCTGCGAGTGATGTCCTAGTAGCAGCATCGACTTTCCGAAAATGCCTAGTTTGCCGGTAAAGAGGGTGACTTCGTAGCAACTCCGCTGGATACGGTCTCTCTGGCCTGCTGTAATGAAGAGGAGAGAAGGTTTTTAGGGCTGTTAAGATGCCATTTGGCTGCCGTTGTGCAGTGTTTTGTGTGTAGGGCAACTGTACATGAGGTCCTGGGTTCGATTCCCGACCGGGGCAATACAATTTACAACGCCCCCGGGGCGTTCCATCTCCGCGGGGGTCTGACAAACCATCCGAGAGTATCATTTGTCATGAGAGACCTCTCAAATCTCCGTTTGGCGAAAATTGTAGGTCCCTTTTATGTGTGTAAAAAATACCTGTAACCCACACAACATTCATTATTGTAAAAGAGGCCGGGCGATGGCTCTACTGAGCTGCAAGTGCCAGTTAGTTTTTGTTTTAAGTTAAGATGCCATAAGAATTGTTGGCCTTCTTAAAAACTTTTTATTTTTTAGTCCAGGCAGGAGTCAGGCTAACGCCTCACCGTAGAGCCACAGTGATGTAGATGTGGCGGTAGTAGTAGCGGTAGTAAGAGCTGTCAAAAGTTAAAACACATGTATTCAGTGTATTGCGCACACAATGTGTGTCTGTGGCGGTAGCGCGTAGCTGTGGCGGTAGTAAGAGTTGGCCAACTTTTAACTTTCGTAGCGCTACACGGTGGACAGTTCAATACAAGTTAAGTAAACAATGGAGGAAAAGGACGTCGAAAAGTTTATTGAGATGTTTAAATCTAAAGAAATTTTATGGAATTTGTGTCATCCGTTGTACAAAAATATTAAATCTAGTTCAAATTAACTCAGAGTATCGGCCATTGGTTATAAACGAGGTTTTTGTTCGATATAGCCGCGCTACACCATTGTGTTCAATTTTTTTCCGTACTACGCCACATGGCTCCGCGGCTGTACTACGTACTATTGCTACATTCCACCGCTACGGGCATTGTGGTCCCACGGTCAGGGCTACTCTTGGGCTTGATCGCCTTTTTCTCGCATTTCTCACTTGAGTCATAACCTGCCGATTAAACAATTTTCAAGAACCTCGTCTGGATCGCACAGTACCACTGTTAGGGTGTCGTCCGTGCCTTCGGAAATTATGGTGCCCTCTTCTATGACATTGTTGGTATTTCTGTTTGGTGAACCGATTTTCGTTCTAGCGAGTATAACCGGTAAAGGTAGTCTACCCCAGCAATGCCGGCATAAGGCTTTGGTGTTTCTTGAGGTCCTCGCCTAGGGATCTGAGAGAGTTCGTAAGAGGGTGTTTTAAACCTCTGCCTTATAGCGTATATAACGCGGGGTAATTCTGTGATGAAGCTCAAAAAACTCTTAAACTCTGGCCAGCCAGCGCAGCGGCGGGCTGAATAGACTGTCATAAAATAAATCTATTCTGCTTTCTTTTCAGATCCTTCAGTAACGTTTCGTAGAAAAGAGATTCCCAACAGACAAACATACAAAAGCATTTGCTCCGTAGCTAAAAATGGGTAAACAAATCCATTAAAGGGTCTTGAATTTCCTGCAGCATGCCAAAGTCTACAACCATCACACAACCAAAAGTAAAAACTAAAAGCGTTAATTTTCTTAACTATTAAAAAAAAAAATTCCACAACAAAAAAAGGATAGCTACAATTCTTTTGTTTCAAAATATTTTCCAGTTCAAGTTAACCTAGCTGCCGGGGTTTCAGTGAAAACTATTTCTGCGGTTTGGCAAGTTCACTCTCCAACAGGATGAATGTTTGTCCAAAGCAAAACTATCACCCACACCGGAATATAAAAAGATATCCCTAGTCCTGTGCCAGGTTTTCTCACCCCATAATCGTCTTGTTTTGACGAAGGTAACAGAAAAACGTTTAAGAAATTAATTTTGCGGTTTACGCCTGTCACCCGTAAATGCTCCGGAAGGGGGACCCATTGATATAGGTATATATCCCTCTGAACAAAAATATGCAGTCCTTTGGTATAGAAGTAAGTCTCAGCTTCCTTGAACTTTGCCAAGAATTCCGAAGTTGGAGTTTGAAAGTTTTGTCGAGAAAGTTAGCCCAGCAGCCAAACCTAGACAAGGTATGTGACTGATTTATCGAGCGAGGATTATAAAAAATGCGACGCAATGCTGGAACCTTTTAAAGGACCTCAGGTGGTAGAGTGCGGGTGAGTGAATATTTCGTGCGCTTTTAATACTTGCAATGCACGAATGGGAGAAAGTCCTTTTAATGCACAAGAAAAAAAACCGAATGTTCGAAATCAAGTTTTTGCTTCAATCCAAGGATAACAAATTCATTGCGCTGACTGTGAATGTCCTTCGTTCTTCCTCTTCAAAAATAACGCTGTGTCGTACGATCAAGCTCTCCAAAGGAATAGCAAGCAGCCCTTCTGTTGTGAAAAGTAAAGGGACGTTATACAGTGTATAATATACACACATTCATGTTGTATCTTCACTTGCCCAAACGTTCTGGTGTAGCTACCTTTGCCAAGGAGTTGTGTTGCCAAAAATATAAAATTTCTTTGTTGCTGTTTTACAACTTTTTTTCTTGGGCTGGCTTTCTTATTTAGCTTGTCGTACAGGAAAAGGATTTTCGATGAAAGAACGAACGAGCACACATTTTATTATACTATAGTCGCTCTTCATGTGTGTACAAGTGAATTTTATATTTTCAAGTTCTTCTTGGTCCCATTTTGTGTGGAAATTTTTTGCAGACCTGGTCCTGTTGAAGGGCCGTGCTATGTGGCTGGAGATAATATGTGGGAACGCGGATACAAAATTGTGAATGAAAGCAACATACAGCAGCAAAAAATAAGGTGGAAGGACTTTATTGCACAACAAAATATAAAATGATATTAAAGAAGTAATCGTCTTCGATTTCTTTCCTCGTTATTTTCCCGTTTTTTTTTGTAAGTCCTTTTCGTGATGCTTTTCTAGAGATGTCACTTGTATGCTGGCCTTGGGTGGTTGAAAGTTCTTCTCTAAGTTCACCAGTTAGAAGGTCAGTTGCCATGGGTAGGGTGAGGATGTTGTAATCAGCATTTCAAAGGATATGGGTAACATACACCTGCAATGGGTAAAAATTTCAATTTTGAAATCGTCATAATGCGGTGCTCTTTTATGCTCTGCATGAGTGGGTGGGCCCTTTTATCCATATGTGGATGTGGCTATGAAAAAAGTTAGGTTTTAATAAAATTCAGTAGGCATAGAGGCAAGAAGCAAGAGGTTGTGCGAAAGGTGAATGTCATACATTTCAGTTGTTTAAATGCTACTAGGGCCGTAAACATAATTAATGAAGATAAGGTAGAAATAGACCGTCAAAGGCGCGATGGTAGGCATTAGCAAGGTTGTTTGGTGGCAACAGGATATACAAGCATCCACAGGTTTTCTGACCAACATCTGTGTCAACTCCTCCATGCACCAGGTGCCCCCTCGACTGCGGAGATTGAATGAAACCTGTAAAGTTTAACAGGTTGTTGAGGAAAGTCGACAAGAGAAGGGGTGCGGGAGGATGGGGAAGTGCTTAGCTGCATTTTTGTGGAGTACACAAATATAATCTTTGATTTTAACTCGTATCTTGGTCTCAACTCCAAAAAAGGTGTTTTGTTGCTGCTTTAAGAAGAGTTTCTGGTAGAAACAGTATGTGGCGATGTTTTGCGCAAGCAAACAACTTAAATTGTTGTGTATAAGCCTGGGCCTGGCTTTGTAAATTACAAGTTTAAACACAACATAAAGCAACTATATTTATCTAATTTACAAAGCCAGGCTGGAGTTTGATCAGACCGATGAAAATCCAGTAAGTGTCTCCGAAGAGATCGCCCATGTTTAAGCATGTGACGAGAAACCTATTTAACCAATAATCTAAAAAAAAAAGATCTCCAGTGGCTCTTTATAATAAAAGTTTGTTTAAAGATGTTTGTTTGGGTACTTATATATTAAGGTGACGCTAGAGTCCGGGGTGGACCTGGGTCTTAGCCAACATGCTTCGTAAGCTAAATCTGTCTCCAGCTAGCCATCTCCAGTTTCGCACGCGAAGTTGGCTGAGGTCTCCTTCCACTTGCGTGCGCCACGTGTGTCTCGGTGTTCCTCTACTGCTCCGTCCCTGTGGGGTGGATTTAAAGATTTTCCGACCGGGGCGTTGGTGTCCATCCGCTCTAGATGACCCAGCCCGTAGCCTTTGTATTTTGACTCTTCTGTCTATGTCGCTGTACAGCCCAGCTCGTACAGTTCGTTGTTCTAATCTCCTAATCCACTCTCCGTCTCTGCGGCGGGACCGTCTAAAGAGGCATTTACTTATTTACTTACTTAAGGTGGCGCTACAGTCCGGGGTGGACCTGGGCCTCAGCCAACAAGCTTCGCCAGCCAGCTCTGTCTCTAGCTAGCCGTCTCCAGTTTCGCACGCGAAGTTGCCTAAGGTCTCCTTCCACTTGCGTGCGCCACCTGAGTCTCGGTGCTGCTCCACTGCGCCGTCCCTGTGGGGTGGATTCAAAGATTTTCCGCACCGGGGTGTTGGTTTCCATCCGCTCGAGATGACCCAGCCTTCGTAGCTTCTGTCTTTTGACTCTTCTGGCTCGGTCGGTGTCACTGTACAGCCCGAACAGCTCGATGTTATATCTCCTCCTCCACTCTCCGTCTATGTAGACGGGACCATTTAAAAAAACATTTGCTTTGTTGAAAAGGGAACGGAGGCATACTGATCTGCAACCCCCTGCCAAATTTTTAAATAAAAAAATCAAAAAAAAAAAAAAATTATTGTATTTTAAAGATCTGATGCCAATCGATTGACGTCAAGCATCGTGAAGGTTAAGATTGATTTTTCTCCTTACACAATTCAATCGGTTGATAGAAAATGTTTCTATGTTTGCAACCAGACTTTCAATCAATCCTAAAATCCATGTTTCCTCGCTCTCAAATTAAAAAAATAATTAGTTTCTCCGTCAATTTAACCATAAAACACATCAATCATCATGCAAAATCAAAACATTTTTTTCATCAATCAGCTCTAATTAAATGTGTGTTTTCCATGCAGATAATACGCACCTTATACGGTCAATCGATTGATAAAAATTTTTCTTTTTTTGTTTAAATTCTGTAGCAACCACACTTTGAAATATTTCTAAAATTAAAGATTGCCTCGTACGCGAGCAATTAATTTTTCCATCAACCAACCATCCACCTACCAATTATGGCACAAAGCATACTAAAGAAAAAATTGTTGTGTTTTCCCTCATTTATGTGACGTATACAGATAAATTTCTACAAATATGAGCATTATCGTTATTGATGTCAATCAATTGACAGTATAAAGATGGCGTAAATTTATGGCGCAACCGCATATTCACGTGAAACGTCAATCGATTGACCAAATAAAGGCATTAATGTGCAAAAACGTAATTGACGTACAATAGATTGACCGTGTATATGAGCTGCATTCCACAGTTAAACGAATTGACACAAATTTTCAGTTTCTTGTTTAGTTTCCATAGCAACCGCTCTTTAAAATATTTCATAAATCACTGTAGGCTCACGCTCGTTTTAAAATATAGGTCATTAACACATCAATCAGCATCACCTTCATCATGCAAAATTAATATTCCCCTTTTTTTCATTAATCAGCATTACTCAAATGTGCGTTGCACTTACAAATAAATTTTCAAAAATACACACTCATGATTGGCGTCAATCGGTTGACTGTGTAGCGCCGCGTTACACACCAATCAGCAAGAAGCTCATCTTATGCATTTATAGTCTTATGGCTTTCATTTTTCAGCTTAAGGAACAGGCCTGCAAAAGGAACCAGATATGTAAAACGTTCGGGGCAACGATAAAGCCGATGAACTTGCATGATAAGAATCAGCATTAGAACATCAACAAGCCCTTCAATGGATCAAAGCCCCGCTCTGTAAAATCCGATGGCGGTTGAAAAACAAAATCCAGATGATGGTAAATACAAGGTGGATCTCCTTGTCCTGAAGATCTCCTAGCTGAGCCGTGCGTGTTTAATTTTGCGCTGATTAACGTTGCATATTTCATTTCATTAGGGCATAGTTACCAATGAAATTTATGCTCCGTTAATTGTGCGTTGAATTTTCACTTCACGATTCTGCTTTACGTTCGTGTCTGTGTTTTGTGCTGATGTGGCTGTATTGAATGACGTCCGAATAAATTCGTGTGGATGTCTGTAACATCCGTGGACTTCACAAAAACTTCTTTGCAGCGTACGTCCACACCTCTCTTTACCACCTAAGTAACACAGAAGCTCTTGCTTTGGCCACCGTTACGTTTTCAGCACCACATCATAAAACCTTAGGTTCTTGAAGTTGGTTTTATACAAGTAACGGGGCCCCTTACAAAACCCCTATAAGGATGATTTGACACTTTACAGAACTTAATTTTGGGTGCAGAAAGGGCTCTAGTTCTCTCTCTTATATACTTTTTTGACAGTCAATACATTTTGGGCACACACACTTCGAGGTGTTTACCTTTTAATGTCATGGTGTGGTTTTGATTGTAGTTAGGTATACACATATTTCTATCTTATTCTTTGAAAGTGTTGATGTTTTTGCACAAATAACTTCGTTCATATTGAATTGTGAAGAAATTAATGAGCAAACCGAGTGCATTTAATTAGCAGAAAACAAGGTGCGCATCTCGTTTCTTCGAATGATTTATTAAAATAGGACGAAAAGAAACAATGCTCTTCTTGAAATATTAAATATAACATAAAATAAAGAGTGTAAGGTTTTATGCAGAGCCCACATAGCACCGTTGTAACACTTAAGGTGTTCTGCGATGCCTTTTAGGAACTTTGGGTTCTATGTAGCACTGTCTAGCTTCATGTAGAACTATTATAAGGTTTTATGTTTTCTGTCAAACATGGCGCTTATTTATTTAGGGTTGCCATCACTCTCTTTTCTTTTAGGATATATGTTGGTTTGACTACTTGAAATTATTGACATGGCTGATAAAATACTTGAAGTTCTGGACCAAGAATGCCTAAACCTAACTTATTTGACCAGCTAGAAGATAGAAAAGTGAAAAATTCCAGCAATTAACATTTCTACAAGCATTATAGTCATGACTGGCCGCAATATAAGCAACGATACAATGTGTCAGCTTTTTGATGAATGTTCCTAGAAAAGCAGCATAAAAGCATTATCTCTTGAAATCAAATTTTTGTGTATGATATACTTCTCCAGCCTAATATTTAATCTAGTTAAAATTTATATCATTCTATAAAAAATTTAAGTTTCTTATGTTTAGATGTTTGCTTGAAATCACAACAATTTCTGTCAATTACATTTACATTGTTTTCTATTGTATGATTTATGGCAACCCCCAAGTGCTATATAAGAGTGCAAAGTATTACTTCGGATGTGTCAAACCTATAGTGTTAGAAAACAGGTGCTAGAAAGGTCTACAGAACTTGCGCTATAGAACTTAGCCCCTCAGCACTAATTTCCTTATAACTTCAGTGCTAGGAACGTTTACAGCACCACGTTTACGGAACCTTTGGTGCTAGCAGTTTTATTTTTATAATTTTGGTGCTGTAAACGTTTCTATGACCAATTTTAAAATTAAATAAGCTGCGCACCAATGGTACGATAACGAAACCTTGCAAAACCATTAGTGCTACTGAAAAGCATTTTGAGTGTCTTATAAGTCCAATATTCAACCACCAGTGCTTACGGTTCCAGAGTGTGTTACTTGGGCAACCAGCTGTCCTGGCACTGACTGAAAATCAGGTGGGTGAAGGTGAGAATCGAGACGATCCAGCTCGTTCGGATCGGAATCTGGATCTACCGGGGTATAAGTTAGTGCCGTTATTCCGTTTTCACCGCAGCCTCGCCATATACGTTCGCAATGATGTGGCCTACCAAATTCCACCACACATCAACAACAGCTCTGATCCCACATTCAGTTTCAAGTGGTTAAAATTTTCATTTCGTAGGCATGTGTCACATCACTGCTTTATATACAGAAGCCCTAGTCTTAATAGCGAATTAACCTAAAAAAGGTTTGATGAGCTATCGGACTCCATCAATAGAATTGTTTCCCGTCATCTTCGTACTGAAATCGTTATTGCGGCGATTTTTCTCAGTGGCTTCGACATTCTGGACAGACAACACCCGAAGGCAGGTATGTTCAGATTTTTGCTGTGGGCAAACATCTAACCCAACTTGTAAACGAGCCTACGCGGATCCCCGACATTGACAGTCATGCTGTCAGCACTCTGGACTTGTTCCTAACCTCCCATCCTGACAAGTACTCGGTCGGCATACTTTCAACTCTAGGCTCGTCCGACCACTGTGTCATATCGGCTTCTTACTCGTTTCAAAATAACACCTCTAAAGATCCGGCTCCGAAAAGAACAGTTTGGCAATACGAGAAAGCCAACTGGGACGGCACAGTTTCTTTAAGTCTTTCAATTGGTCACTTGGCTTTCTCGACCGCGACGTTGAAGCCGCAGCCGATATGCTCACCGAAATAATTCTCATTGGCATGAAATCCTTAATTCCCAACAGAATCAAGGATATCAAACCAAAGGAGAGTTCATGGTGTGATTCGAGCTGTAAAGAGAGCATCAAGGAGGTTAGTTTTCGGCTATATGAAGCAAACCCAGCCGAGGAAAACCGGAAAAAGTTAAAACAAGCCAGAAATGTCTGCAATGCTCATATCCGTCGTGCTAAATTCTCTCATGATCAGAAATTGAGGCAAAAAATACTTCAGTGTCCCAAAGGTATAGTAAAAGTTTCTGGTCATTTGTCAAAAATATGAAAAAATTGTGCCTCATCCTCCATCCCGACACTCGTTTTTAATGACATACCAGCTGTCAGCTCCTTGGACAAGGCCAATCTACTTGCAGCTCATTTTGCTGCCAGCTCCTCGTTCCCTGATTGAGCCTTGGCTCCACCTGTACTCGAGAGCGTAGAACATTCCATGGGACAGATTCATTTTTGCACTCGTACAGAAAAAGTCCTTAAAAACCTCAACGTACACAAATCCGCTGGTCCAGATGGCATTTTCCCCATAGTTCTTCCACGCTGGAAAAACCACTGCGTAGGCTTTTCTATCTGTCCTACTCCTCTGGTCTCTTCGCGAGTAGATAGAAAACTGCATTTGTTCAGCCCGTCCCAAAAAAGGCGATTCAACTTCTCCGACCAGTTACTGACCAATTGCACTATCATCCATTCTTTCCAAGGTCATGGAAACGCTGATGAATAGTCAGCTTATGAAATATCTAGAATCACGGAGGCTTCTCAATGACCGTCAATTCGGCTTTCGTGGCAAAAGGTCCACTGGTGATCTGATGGCTTATCTCACCGAAAAGTGGAACCGCTCCTCGCATCTTCATGGTGAAAGCAAGGTTGTTACGCTCGAGATTTCAAAAGCATTTGACAGAGTCTGGCACCAGGCTCTCTTTTCGAAAATGCGAGCTTTTGAAATCGATGTGTCTTTTATTCATTGGATTAGAAATTTGCTTTTGAACCGATCAATCTAAGTGGTTTTGGACGGTTTCAAGTCTGATGCCCATCATATTAATGCTGGTGTTCCCCAAGGCTCAATTTTATCTCAAAAACTCTTTTAGATCTTTATATAAATGATCTCTTGTCTGCCACACCTAATCCAATTCATTCTTACGCTGATGACAGTAATCTTAGTTTCTCATATTCGTTTCCTAGCAAACGCCCTAGTCCTTCGGACGTCAAAAGGGAACGGTTAAGTGTGTTGAACTCATTAAATTCCGACTTAAACAGCATATCAATATGGGGGCTCTTAAACAGAGTGGAATTTAATGCATCCAAAATGCAATGCTGTTTACTGTCATCCAAGCTGAATAGAAATCTTCAGCCGTTATCCATGAACGGCACTTGCATCACTGAAACCGAAAAGCTTTCCATCCTCGGTATGTGTGTTAATGTGTCCAAAAACTGGAGTAGAACTCTCATGTCTGGGCAGGAGCTCCTAAGACAAATTTACACCTACTCGATAGGATACAAAAATAGCATTGAAATTGATAGGTGACTCAAACATTGCGAAGCCAATCGACTCCTTGCAACAAGAGTCGAGCGATTACAGTAGCTCTTGTCTTTCATTGTTTTATCGTTTTTTCCATAAAGAGTTCTCCAGTGAAATAGCCAGTTGCACTCGACCCCTTAAAGAATTCAACTGCAATACTCGCGCAAGAAGGAATGCTCATCAGTACACCCTTGAGCCCAATTTCGGGTGAACCGCTTTGTATTGGAGTTTTTTTTTAGCCGAACAACACGGATGTGGAACAGGCTTCCGATGGAGGTTTTTCCTCGTCACTGCAGTCCACAATAGTTCAAAACCAAAGTGCATTAGTTCCTCTCTTCTTTTTCCTCTGATTCTTTCCTTTCGCGTTATGTTAACTCAGTATAAGGGTAGCCATAACCCCCTGAACGCGGATGAATTATAAAAAAAAAAACTAACAACGCTTATAGGTTGACTTAATTGAAAACTCTTTCGGCTTCGCTCTGTCGAAAGGGTTGTGCTCGAAACTCTCGAAACTTTAAAAGCCCTCTCCGCAATATTGTATAAAATTTATGTAAATAGATAGGTACCCAAACCTTAATCTCCAAACAGAAAATCTTCCTCATCCTTTTTAGTATCTACATGATAAAGTCCTTCTCCCTTTCGTTGAATATGTACGAATTTTCGTAGTTTTTCCTACGCCTCGCCACAAAATTTCTGTTTCGGAATTTTGGCTTTCTCTGATTTCATATTATTGGGTTTTCTCTGTAGCGACACCGACACTTTAATTATTATAATAATTATTAATGTATCGACACCTAACTTTTTTGGTCATACTTATAAATGCTAAATGGGTCAGGATATTATTGTACTCTGAGGTCAAAGAAGGCTCTGAGCCTCTCGTCTTTTTGTAGGCCATTTTATCCAGTCTTGGGAAATAAAATGACGCCATGTTCGCATCTCAATCAAAAAATTTTGTCAACTATTCTGATTTAATAAAGAAATTATCTTCCTATCAACTTTTTTTTCAAAACTGTGCCTCCTTCTTCTATCGAGGACTTTCGTAGATTAAAGTGTCTAATTATACGCTTTTCAATAGGAACCTACACACGTATTCGGATTCGCCAAACATCTACTTACACGATAATAAACCTACTAACACCGTCAAAGCTAGACCCATAGTATAAGTCTTCCGATGAATTAAAGGTTAAAGCTTCTCCCCTTTACCATTGTCCTCTAAAAGAGCCAATGCAGAATGCAAAAAAAAAATTAAATCAACTTGACGGTCAGTCATTTCCGTTCGTTGGTGCCCAGTCAACTTTACATTGAAAAAACAATAGAAGTTCCTTCCTCATCGATTCGCTGTCTCAGCACCAGCGACAATTTGACAAATGAAGCGTTGCGAAAAGTTCCGCAAAACATTGCACTCACATTGTTATTCTGTTCTTTTCTCTGGAACCATTCAATTCAAAAACTTTAGCCAGCTTTCCATCTCCCAGTTGAAATAAAAAGCAAACAAGTCCTTATACAAAGGACCTTGTCACTGGTATAGGATAATAAGCAAAGTACAAAAGATATTGCCTTGGCATACACTTTCAAGGGAACCTCCATATATATACAAAAAGAAGGCATATGTGATACAAAACCTCAAAAGTGTGGATTGCAATTTTCGTAAATGTTTCTCACAGAGGAGTTCTGTTCAGTTAGATTGTATAATGACATGATGACGTGCATGATTTTTGGTCCTTCTTTTTGGTTGAATAAGTAACTAGAATTTGGGATTCAGTTGGCAATGCCAGTGAATGTCGTCACTTTAGAAAAAGAAATCTTCAGGAATACTGCCGATACAAGACGAGGTAGACATGGAAGGGATGTTAAGTTAAGAGTTCTTCCAAATCTTAAACTATGGTTTTTTTATTAAGTAAATATTCCATCTGCTTTGACATATTCTAATAGCTCAGATAATATCTTTAAAAAAAAGCAGATTCCAATTCCAGAACTTACGTAAGTTGCTGTCAGTGCCTGTCAGGATGACAGCTCGTACCCGGTTTTCTTAAATGTCATTTTACTCGCCTAGAAGCCCAAACAATACAGCACGCATTCTTCTAAAAATAGGTATAACATTTGGCTCTACCTATACGTTACGATAAACTGAGGCTAACGTTTGAAGGCCAACAGCCACCCACATAATTTTTTATAGATCATCAGGAGTTAGACGACGGTTAAAAAAATATCAGGCAAGGTTAAAAGGAAACTAAGTAACCACTTCCAATATTTGGGCAAACCTGCAGAGGAAGTCTTCATATTACATCATCAAAGACCAAGGGACTACGCCCAAGTAACATTTCTGTTGCGGTAAGGTTATATACAAGCTATTTCCCCTCCCGCAAAATAGTTTGTATAAGGCCTTAGAGAAGCCAATTTGGCGCACTTACAGAAACTGTTAAAGCCCTAACAGCCGTGTTAAAAGTTTTTTGTTAGGCTTTACAGAAACCGGTGTTTGTATAAAGTTCCTGTTAGGTCTTATAGAGGCTGTTACTTGCATTAAGGTTTTCTGTTGCAAGCTTTACCGAGGCTGTTACTTGTTTACAGTTTTTTTAGCAGGTCTGTATATAGTTTCCTGTTAGGCTTTACCGAAATTGTTACTTGTGTAAGACTTCCTGTTGCAGGCTTTATAGAGGCTATTACTTTTATAAGACTTCCTCTTGCAGGTCTTATAGAGGCTGCTACTTGTATAAGCTTCCCTTTGCAGGCCTTATAGAGGCTATTACTTGTATAAGGCTTCCTGTTGCAGGCCTTATAGAGGCTTTTACTTGTATAAGGCTTCCTTTTGCAGGTCTTATAGAGGCCGTTACTTGTATAAGGCTTCCTGTTGCAGGCCTTATAGAGGCTATTACTTGTATAAGGCTTCCTCTTGCAGGCCTTAGGCGATTACTCGTATAAGGCTTCCTTCTGCAGGCCTTATAGAGGCTTTTACTTCTATAAGGCTTCCTGTTGCAGGCCTTATAGAGGCCATTACTTCTGTAAGGCTTCCTGTTGCAGGCCTTATAGAGGCTATTACTTCTATAAGGCTTCCTGTTGCAGGCCTTATAGAAGCTATTACTTCTATAAGGCTTTCTTCTGCAGGCCTTATAGAGGTTATTACTTGTGTAAGACTTCCTCTTGCAGGTCTTATAGAGGCTGTTACTTGTATGAGGCTTACTCTTGCAAGCTTTACCGAAACTGTTGTTGCAGAACAAATCTCCGAAATAAATAAAGAAAAAAAAACTCTTTCGCCGGGTGAGGCTTGAACCATGGTCCTCGTTTACCACAGGCAAGCACTCATCCACTATGCTACATCGTTGCCGTGCAACTCGTCGCGAAAACATCATATAAAAATAAATGGAGCATATCGCCTTATATGAATAATGGAAGCGAAAGCGGCATTAGTTGTAAAGTAAAGCAGCTTCGGTACGACTTCTTTTCAGCTTGTGTAAGGCCTTACCGAAGCTTACCCACATGCTGTCTCGCTCTTTAAGGAAACATTTCATTAACAGTTTCGGTAAGACTTCGCATCTATTTCTATAAAACCTAACAGAAGCTCGGTTGTTTGGCATGCTCAAATGTACATAACTACCAATAAGCAAATTATTGGTATTAGTGTACTCTCGCGCACTTTAACGAAGATGTTTCATGAATACTTTCGGTAAGACTTCGCATCTACTTCTATAAGGCCTAACAGAAACTCTATTGCTAGTCATACTACAATGATGCACAAACACCAATGCGCGAGAGTACACTTATAAAAATAATTTGCTTATTGGTATTTGTGTACATTTGAGCATGCCAAACAACCGAGCTTCTTCCTGCAAGAGTAAGTCTTATAGAAGTAACAGAATCTATAAGACCTGCAAGAGGAAGCCTTACACAAGTTATAGCCTCTATAAGGCCTGCAACAGGAAGCCTTATAGAAGTAATAGCCTCCATAAGGCCTGCAGAAGGAAGCCTTATACAAGCAAAAGCCTCTATAAGGCCTGCAACAGGAAGCCTTACACAAGTAATAGCCTCTATAAGGCCTGCAACAGGAAGCCTTATACAAGCAATAGCCTCTATAATGCCTGCAAAGGGAAGCCTTATACAAGTAACAGCCTCTATAAGACCTGCAACAGGAAGCCTCTATAAGGCCTGCAACAGGAAGCCTTATCGAAGTAATAGCCTCTATAAGGCCTGAAACAGGAAGCCCTATAGAAGTAATAGCCTCTATAAGGCCTGCAACAGGAAGCCTTATACAAGCAATAGCCTCTATAAAGCCTGCAAAGGGAGGCCTTATACAAGTAACAGCCTCTATAAGACCTGCAACAGGAAGCCTTATACAAGTTACGGCCTCTATAAGACCTGCGAAAGGAAGCCTTATACAAGCAAAAGCCTCTATAAAGCCTGCGAAGGGAAGCCTTATACAAGTAAGAGCCTCTATAAGAGCTGCAACAGGAAGCCTTATACAAGTAATAGCCTCTATAAAACCTGCAACAGCAATCTGCAAGACCTTATACAAGCAATAGCCTCTATAAGGCCTGCAACAGGAAGCCTTATACAAGTTACGGCCTCTATAAGACCTGCAAAAGGAAGCCTTATACAAGCAAAAGCCTCTATAAAGCCTGCAAAGAGAAGCCTTATACAAGTAACAGTCTCTATAAAGCTTGCAACAGGAAGCCTTATAGAGGTAATAGCCTCTATTAGGCCTGCAATAGGAAGCCTTATACAAGCAACAGTTTCGGTAGTGACTACAAGAGGAGGCCTTATACAAGTAACAGTTTCTGTTATACTTGAAACAGGAATATTACGACAGAAAACAACATTCAATCTACAGTTTCGGTAAAGCATTCAATAGGAAACTTTATACAAGCAACAGTTTTTGTTATGACTGCAACCGGAGGCCTTATGCAAGTAACAGTTTCGATAAGGCTTGCAACAGAAAGCTTTTTACAAGTAACAGCTTCTGCGAAGCTTGCAACAGGAAGCATTATACAAGTAACATTTTCTGTTACGTTTGCAACAGAAACATTGCAACAGAACCTTACATTAGAGTAACAGTCTCTATAAGTCATGCAATAAGAAATCTTATACAAGTTACAGTTTCGCTAAGGCTTGCAGCAGGAAAGTCTATGCAAGCAACAGTTTCGGTGGAGAATGCAATAAGAAACTATATACAAGTAACTTCTTCTGCAAAGCATGTCACACGAAGCCATATACAAGCAACAGTTTCGGTAAGGCTTGCAACAGGAAGCTGGTTTCAACAGTTTCGGTAGGGCTTGCAATGGAAAACTTTATACAAGCAACAGTTTCGGTTAAGCTCTGCAGAAAGAAACCTTATAGAAGTATTTGCTTCGGTTAAGCTTGTAACATAATGTCTGCTACAGGTATATTGATTCCGAAACTTCTATATGCCCTTATAGAGGTAGTTCACATTCTGCACTGAAGTACGGAAGCTGCTATAAGGCCTAATAGAAGTAGTAGACTTCTTACAAAGTAACAGAGGAGATTAACAGAATCTTATCCCTCTGTAAGACCTCGTTGTAGCTTCTTTAAGGTCTTATACAAATTTTGTCAGAAATTTCTGCCTTGGAAATAATCGGCAAGTGTTATAGAGGCCTTATAGAAACAATTACTTCCCAAAATCGAAAATTTAAGCCTTACCGAAGTAAAATTGTTACTTGGGCGTCCATGGAAATTACAACATCTATAAGAACCACCCCCACCGTCTGCAGAATCTCAGTGGTGATATCCTTATATATACTCCAGTTATGGACTACTTATATACCTCTGGCATTCGATTTTAGCCAGGAGATTCTAAATAGGAGAATACCGGAAAGAAGTGTCTGGAATATAGGAAGACAGTTGCAGGAGATGAAGAAATTGCTGTCTATACTGACGGCTCTAAGGTCTAAGGGCAATGTAGGAACCGGTGCTGCTGCAGACATGTTTTGTGAAGCTCTGGGATAACGCAGTTTTTTTAGGATCAATGAAGATGGCAAGTTTTTTTAAACGAAGCTTGCGGCCATTTAAGCTGACACGAAGCTGAAGCACCAAAACTCGCAAGCAAGACCATCTTAGATGTGGCGAAGTCTAGGGCTAAGAAATAATAAATAGAATTGCAGAAAAATTCTAGAAATTCTCTAACTCTGTATTGGGTTCCAGGCCACGCTAGTATCCTGGAAAATGGAGAAGTGTACAAGCTAATAAGATTTGAGCCAGAAATGAAGCGCTAGCAGCCAAGCGTCAAGTCCACAACATTATCGCTGAATTCGATAGCACGTAAATTGAAACTGTCTTTGAGTAAAAGAAACCTACGTTGAAAAGAACTATAGCGCGGGGAACAAAATGGGGTCCCTATATTTCTGATCGAACAAGCCCGTAAGGCTAACCGAGTCCTTATTGGGCACATGTGCTTTGAGTCTAAAAGCCAGAGCACGCTAGGCATTAACAACATTGAAGAAGCGGCATTGACGTTGAAGAAATTGAATATCTTCGTCATTTGCTATGCAAATGCTCGGCCATCAGAACTAGGCGATAAGCGACCCACGGCAGTTACATTTTTCGATGAGCTCGGAGACCCAAACCAATATAGGACTTGGAGGAACTCCTATATCCTATAAGAACATACTTACAAGACTTGCGCTTCTAACAGCGTATTAGTTTTTGCTTTGTCTTAGGTGTTAAGTAGGTTTCCAAAAGAACACAAATGGACCCCACTGTTGTTCTAACTGAGTCCCATTGAAGTGAAGAAGCTTTAGAATCTCAAGGTTTAGCTATTTATCGAAAGATGAGAAGATTGATACTGAGCTATCCTGAAGATTTCGCCAAGCTGGAGCAATATTCGAAGAACACGCCGGTATCGGTCATCGGGAAAGCTGAGTTTTTAACAAAGAGCTGGCAGTTGTATATTCAGTTTTATGACTTGTTTATTGAGCTTTTGTGGCAACCCTCGCACAACGTTAAGCAACGACGACATAGGATGTTTTGCATGCTATTGTAGTTGCACGTATAGCATGCTATATAAACTCTGTGTTGACGCCTTTGAAAGCCATCTGGATGTCTATAAAGAGCAGATAAAGTGGTAAGACAATAACACCAGCGCTGAAATCAAATGAAGGACAACTCTTGCCAATCGCTGTTTCTTTGAGCTAAGAAGGCAAGTAAGTAGCAAAGCCTTCTCTCGAGCTACTTAAGTGTCCAGGTATAAAACCCTCATCATCGCAGTCCTGCTTGACGGTGCAGGACTGACGCATGGACCCTGTCAAAGGTGGATAAAAACACGATTTATGGTCCTGTTCGCATAGACGTAGAGTAGAGAAGGAGATATAACATCCAACTGTTCAGGCTATACAGCCACACCGACCTAGCCAGAAGAGTCAAAGTACAACGGCTACGATGGCTAGGTCATATAGAGCGGATGGACACCAACGCCCCAACCCAGAAATTCTTTGAATCCACCTCGCAGGGACGGCCCAGAGTAGAGGAGCACCGAGACACAGGAGGCGCAAGCAAGTGGAAAGGGACCTCAGCCAACTTCGTGCGCGAAACTGGAGACGTATAGCTGGAGACAGAGCTGGCTAGCGAAGCTTTTTGGCTCAAGCCCAGGTCCACCCTGCTGCCGATTTCAGCTGCGAAACTGTCACACGAAGCAAATCTTCTGCACATTTGAACTAAAGCTTATCTCTGGTTTTCGCTATGCGATTACGAAATGAGACGTTGAAGCCAAAGCTACATTGCACTAGGAAACGTTGAAATCGTATGTCTGAACGCGTCTGGCCAAGGCAGAGCCAATGCCCTTGCTCTCCCTTAAGGTATCTCCCTTAAAATTATATCATGCAGAAATCCTTGATCCTATGCGATTTTTGTTGTTCATGCGAGAAAACAACAAAAAACTTCCGAAAGAAGTATTCACTTCTGGTAGAGCCTCCTTTGGCAGTAAGGTTAAACTGGTTAAACTGCCCCAGTTAGGTTTCAACCTATACAGAAAATTTAATCTGTCATTTGATAGCTTTTTTTTTGGAATACCTCTTTCTACTACGAAGAGGTCAAGACAAATTCTCTGTTAATGCTGTCAAAAATCATCTCGAAGTCTATAAAGAGCAGGTGAAGTGGTGATTTAAATTGAACACATCTAGAGGTTTAAGAACGACCCTAGGATAATTGATTGAAGCAGCTTCTGGACTATGTGAACAGGTCCAAGAACCAAAGGTGGTTTGATGTTCCTAAATTTGTTTTCTGCAGGAGTCTGATTACTACAAAACCTTACAAAAAA
Organism: Neoascia interrupta; assembly: GCA_947623515.1. Classification (NCBI taxonomy): domain Eukaryota; kingdom Metazoa; phylum Arthropoda; class Insecta; order Diptera; family Syrphidae; genus Neoascia; species Neoascia interrupta. The sequence continues at coordinate 200,037,268 of OX392462.1, forward strand.
CGTCTCTACCAGCGGAGCTTAAAGTCTTTTTAAGTGACGCCAGATGTATTTTTGTCTAAGGACGCTTCCATCAGAAAAAATGACTTGAATTATCTGGTAAAAGCCAGCCGAAATGCCGTAGACGTATTTCAGTTGGAATATTACTGCTAAGCTATTTCGATTTGGAGAAATCGTTTATACATAGGTCAACATTCATTATAACATATTTATTTCTATAACGGATTTTTTCCTGATAGAAGAAAATTTAAAAAAAAATAGCTTATTCACTCTACCATCAATCTATCATCAATGTAGCATCTACAGCAAATGAAAATTTAATATTCCGTATACTCTGGACATTTGAAATAAATAAAGAAACACACGACCCATAAATCAGACCCTTCCCCATACATTGCATTATAAACTTATAGCGTATTCTTTTCAACACCGAATCGTGAAACTGGTGTGGAATACAGAAAAAAATTGTTCTTTTCACGTACACCTGAACGGAATCATGCTCATGTAAATGTTTTTTTGAACTCCGAATTAGTTCGGTGTCGACACCGAACTCGAAATTTCGGCACCGTCGTATTTGACGCTGGAGGCTGGGTGTAGCTTTTGTTCTGTGTGTAAACTGAGATTTCGACTGATTTTTTATCCGGGATTTTTTACAACGCGACTGATATTGTATGAAATCAATAAAAAATAACAATATCTCGAACTCAAAGCTATCAAAATTAATTGTTAGTAAAAAGAACTAAAAACCGACGGGAACAAAATCACTCTGCAATATGAAAAAAAAGAAAACAAAATGAAGGGTGCGTTTTTTTATTCATTTGGTAGAAGGAATGGAAAATGTGGAATACTAAGTTGGAATATTCCGAACGTTCTTATTCGTACTACCTCGGGAGGTTAGGTAATATGAAAAGAATGCATTCCGAATATTCTGAACGAATAAAGAAACGCAAAACGGAATGATCGCAATATTCCGAATAAATAAAAAACCGCAGATACTTTGGCCGGAATAGTTGAACAAATAAAGAAACGCACACGAAGTCAAAACAATTTAACACTTAACGTGATGACTGAACCGGAGTAGTATTTGCGTTCTGTGCACAATGAAACCGAGTGTACCCCACGCTGGAATTGTCGCGAACACCGGGAATTATTTGACAGCTCGGTGTGGCAGTTCGGTGTTCCAAAGAATATGCCATTAGTCAAAAAGTTTTAAATAAAATGAGACAGCTTAAGAGCCTAATAAATATTTTTGCTCTTATTTAAATAAAACTGCTCCTTCTCTAACCGGAAATCTGGGCGTTGCTGCTGCCATCTGTCATTTCATGTTACAAACTAAAGAAAAAAAATATTCTAGTTCTATCTCACCTACCTTATCAAACTGTATCAATTGTTTTCTCCCTTGCCCATTGCTTGATAAACAATTCCCTTATTAGTCGAAGGGAGTAGGACATACATATTATAAAATGTGCTTGAGTGCCCATGAAGGTGCGAAAAGAAAAAATAAATGCAGATGCAACACAGGCAGCGAGAGCGACAGCAATAACAGTTCAGTTAGTTTGTTTTCCCTGAAAACGTCGGTTGGATTTTTGTTACTGTTGTGAATTTTTTTCTTTAATCCTGTGTGAAGGAATTTACTTATTTATAAAAAGCTATTGTTGACTATTTCCAAAATAAAATCACAATCAAAGTGCAAGTGTCTGAAAAGAAGTCAGGTAAGTGGATTCAATTATGAAGTTTCATGTACCTACGTACAACATACAACGTCTTCTTGTGAAATTAACTGACGAAGAAAAAATATTAAGATAATTGAGGTCATCCCATTGTTCCTGTTCTTTCGAACATTATTGTTTCCGTTTTGTAAGCCGCAATTAAAAATGTTCAAACAAAATTCCGATGCTAAGGTCTTAAAATGTACGCTACCCTCACCTTTTCATCGCACTTGAGGATTTTTTTCCTTTTGTTTTTGTTTTGGAAAATTTATTTTTGTTTTCCAAGCGTCGTCGTTGTCGTCGTCGGAACAGATACACATCTGGGATGGGAGTAGGATGCCTCCGTCCACAATCACGAAGTGCGCATGATTTTTGTCTAATCCTAGAGTTTGCGACGGAAGACGTGTAATTATAGGATATGGCAGTTCTTGCAGGCGATAATCATAATGACGATGGACGCGCGTTCCTATACAAAACCACAAAACGAGGTACTAAAGGTACTCAAAAAGCTGATAGGTTGGAAGTTCCTTGCCCCATTGATAAATAATGATATTTTAAAGATCTGTAAAGAGTTCCCAAAATGTGTGTAAAACAATGGGCTTAATCTCAGTCTTGGTACCTATGCACACACCTGCCGTGCTAGGTTCGGTTTGCCAAACAAAAAAATTTTAATTGGTACCCACGATTTGACTACTGTTCTAATAGGTCTTCATTTCGTCAAACAGAGTGACAAGTAACAACGCGACGATTGCCTTTCAGGCGCCCTAAAAGATACAAGATAAGTCTCTTAAGATAACAGTTAAGCTAATGACAGTTAAATTGGTTACCGGACTTTGCTTGTTCTACTGAGGATGAGTCAATCATTGATAATAATTGGTAGCGAGTAAATAAGTTTATTGTACGTACCTAACACGTATACCATATTCCATTGTATTGCAGGTTTTAGTTTTCTTTTTTTTTAAACCCGTCCCGTGCGTCCCGAGGTGTTTGAATCAAAAGCTTCGTGTAGGTATATGCAAAAGTTGAGGGTTTGAGTCAGTGTTGGGACTTCTACCACTTAAGTGGTATTTCTACCACGTTTTAGAGTTTTCAGGAACCTACCACCCTCTGCTTGAAATCTAACACCTTTTTCGTATTTCAAACTATCGCACAAGTAACACTGGAAGCTGTGAAAAAAACTCAAGTCTTAACTGTGAACCTACAATTTCCTATTTTACCAAACAACTTCATTCACCACTTCCATTTCGAAAGCAAATTTACCTGCTGGAAATAATGCACTCCCGCTAGCTAGCCTTTTTTGCTGGCAGCTAAGTTTTCGGTTTAAGTTGCATGTAAAAATTGATTGCGTGATACAAGTACCGAGTATCTTCCATAAATGACTGAGTAACTATACATTCAACTTCCGTCCCTCTTGCCCTCCAACACCCAATTGTTTACGTTTTTTTAAAGACTTCAAAGCTTTTATAAAACTTTTAATTTTCTTGTCGGTAAATACGTGTGAGTAAATGCAACAACAATATACTTTCCGCGATCAGCTGATGTAAAAACACCAAAACGAAATTGTATAGAGCTTACGAAATGAGAAATTTACTCACATTCCTAAGCAAATGTCAGAGTATGGGTAAATTCATCAATTTCTACTTGTAGACAAGGCTTTTACATGACCCAAGTTGATTATTTAATTATTCAGTAATTTATGGTATCTTCTTGTGCGTTATGACAATAACCTGCATTCGTATTTAAAAGTGTAAGCAACGAGCTTTTTTGTTCAAGCAATTGAATGCTGAATTTTATTTTTTTTTTCAAGTCCAAAAAAATGTATTTAAACGACATATTCAGTCAATTTTAGTTGTGTTAAAATTATATTAATAAGGCTGTACATACATTTTATTATAAGATTGTTGGCAAATAAAAACAAATGAGTATTGTACTCACTCACTTGTTTACTTGTACAAGTAAATCTGTGACATCTGTGACAATCTGTTTGTCAAGAGTTCATCTGTGACAAACTTCTATATACCCTATCCTATAAACCGTGTAACACCAAATCTTAAAGTTTCTTGGCCCGAATTCATATCTTATTTGTATAGGCCACGCCCCCAAAAGTGGGCATTAAAAATTAAAATTAATTAATTGTAATTTCGTTAGAATCATGAGAAAATGCGGTAAAGGGAAAATTATTTAAAAAAAAGTTTTTTCCTAAAAACGCCCCCTTAAAGTGGGCGGAGCTCAAAACTTCGTATGAACCGAATTTTACAAATAGTAATATCTTTAATATTTGTCACATAATTTTTTTTCGATTCGGAGTCAACTTTCCGAGAAATCGGGGTTTTGAAAATCTAACATGTTAAAAGTGGGCATGGTCGATATTGTGGGCGGTCCAATTTCTGCCTTGTTAAAGGTCTTGGGCCGTGGGGTGCCGTGGCGTAGTGGTTAGTGTGTGTGCTTACTACGCCGGAAGCCTGGGTTCGAATCCTGCCATCGTCACCTGAAAAAAAAGACTTGTTCTTTTTCACGGTCCCCACCTCCGCGAGGGTCTGACAAGCCCTCCGAGAGTATCATTTGTCTTGAAAAACTTCTCAAAGTGCCGTTCGGATTCGGCAAAAAATTGTAGGTCCCCTTGTATGTGTAGGAATTAAACACACACAGCATACATTGTTGAGAAGTTGGCCCTGGTTCACCTCGAGCTGTTGCGCCACTCTATTTATTTATTTTTTAAAGGTCTTGGGCCAATACTGCTCAATACCAAAATTGAAGTTACTATGCCTTGTCTAACTTGACCAAAAGGCATTTTGAAAGAAAATGTGAAATAGAGGTTGTCTCACATTGAAGCCAGTAGTGGGCGTGGCCGTTGACGGATGAAGCCAATTTTCCACAGCCCCACGCCGTGTACCAATTTTTAAGCTCTCTAGCTTGATTTTGAAGACCTTAAACATTCACACATACAGACGGACGGACGGACGGACATGGCTTAATCGATTCACCTGTCGGTCTCGATCATATCTCAAAAAGGTGTTAAGGGTATACGATGATTATTTCACTGTGTTGCAAACTATGCATTCAAATTAATATACCCTCGGACGGGTGTAAATATCAATACATACATGAAATTTAAGATTTTTTATTGTACCACATTTTTTTTCAATCTACCACCTATTTTCAATCCTAAATACCACCGTTTAGCATTTCCCAAGTCCCAACACTGGTATGAGTTGCGTTGAGCTGAAATTTCTTTTTGACCTAGGTTTTTATCACATGAAGAAGAGTCGAGTAGTTCCTTTTTTTACATTTGGAAGCTGCAACTGTGCCAAATCAACACGAAAAAGCATGCAAGTACCAAAGAAATGGCAAATTATGCATATTTAAAGCTAAATGCTCTAGCTGTAATTTCAACCTAGGTACATATATAACCAACATTTCGATTGGTGATTTTCGAACCACAGAGCGAGTTTATAAAGGGTGATTTTTTAGCTGGTTTGGTTTTGGCAACACTGGTTTTGACAGCTGACGTGTGTTTAGTACCTTGTGTCACTGTCAAACAGCTTCAGTTTGGTTTGCAATTTAACCATGGATCGTCTTACAAATGAACAACGCTTGCTAATTATTGAATTTTACTATCAAAATTCGTGCTCGGTTCGAAATGTTCATCGCGCGCTGCTTCCATTTTATGGTCGGCGAGTTTGGTGAACAGTTAATTTCACGTTTCGGGCCGGTCAATTGGCCGCCTAGATCGTGCGATTTGACACCATTAGATTATTTTTTGTGGGGGTATGTCAAGGCTAATGTCTATAGGGACAAGCCCGCTTCGATTGACGCACTGGAAGCGAACATCCATGCATTCATTCGTGAGATTCCGGCCGATATGTGTGAAAGAGTATGCCAAAATTGGACTCAGCGGATGGGCTACCTGAGACGCAACCGCGGTCAACATTTGCATAAAATTATCTTTAAACATTAAATTGCAAGGTTCAAACTATCGATTCAAATAAATATTTCATTAATTTTTTCGAATTTTTTGGGTTTTTTTTTAAAAAAAAAGTTCTCAACCTCTTAAAAAATCACCCGTTATGTAGTCGTCGAACCTGGCTTGAACTCTGCATATAATCGAATTTATAGTTTGTAACATAGAAAAACAACGATCATATGAGACCCTAAGAGCAAAATGATTGAGCCCGAACTGTAAGACGAATGACTAACGTTTCCATATTTATTTTCCTGAGATACAGGATATGCATTTTTAAATATTTTTTTTTACTTTTAAATATAATATTAACAATTAATTTTCAATGTTATCAGAGTACTTTGTACTCGTCTGGTTGCCTTTTCCGCCAATTAAACCAGTGAGTAAGGGCTACAGTGTGTACGCAGAAGTTACAGTCCGTAAAACGGACCGTTGAATACCCCATCCTATCCCACATTGTAAAATGCTGATGGCATGGTTATTTTTTGCATTTTATAAGTAATGCAAACTTTAAAAAGGGGCGTGGAAAAATCGACCCCTAAAAGGTGGCGTAGCTAAAAACTTTTTATGAACGAAATCTGGGCTGAAGTCTCGTTTACCTAACTTGCTGGCTCAAGGCCAGTCGAAACTACGTTTTTCTGGGAAATTTTAGGTTTTTTTTTCAATTCTGCCTACAAATGTGGGCGTGGCCCAAAGTCTTGTCTGAGCAAAATTTAGAACTAAGCGTTTTCTGCATAAAATATTGAGTAAACTGCATTTGAAAATTTTCCTTTAAAATAGATGCCACTGGAGGAGGTTTACCAATTAAATTTTTTTTTTCTATCTTACATTCGTTAGGAGATGCTAAATGTGAAATTTCAACCTTTTAGAACGTCTTACAGTTTTAAAATCTCTGGAGGTAGTTGCACATTTAGACCGATTGCTGTGGGCGTGTCTTTGGTCGGATTTTAAAAAATTTTACACTTGTACTGCTTCGGATACCAGTTAACCTATGTACCAAATTTCAGCTCCTTCACTTCAAACCTAAGGCCTAAAAACGTGTGACATACAGACAGACGGACTGACATGGCTTATTCGATTCAGAATTCGGTCTCGATTATATGCCCTTAAGGTCTTGGGGGTCTACCATCATTATTATTCTATGGGATGGGGTATAAAAATTCGAGGCATGTCATCTTTAAATTATTGATATTTGTAGATAAAATATCATTTGAAGTTTTAACTTTAAGTTGCGTTTTCTCCTCCTTAGGGCCTTAAAAATTGGTCACATACGGACGTACGGACATAATATGGCTCATTCGACTCAAAATTCGGTCTCGATCCTGATGCCCTTAAAGTCTGGGGTGGGGGGTCTATCCATTTGAGAGTACTTTTGCTAGTTAACTCTCGAGAGCCACTCTCGGGAGACTGTCCATTTGAGAGCCAAATTCAAGAAATTTCGCTTTCGCGAGCTCTACTTGAATATTGAGAGTTTTCTTGCTGAGAGTACTCTCATAATCGTGTCGTGTGTCCACTTGATACATTTCTTCTGGTATTATCACTTACTTAAGGTGGCACTATAGTCCGGGGTGTACCTGGGTCTCAGCCAACTGAGACAACAGCTAGCCATCTCCAGTGTCGCACGCGAAGTTGGCTGAGGTCGCCTTTCACTTGCGTGCGCCACCTAAGTCTCAGTGCTCCTTTACTGCGCCGTTCCTGCGGGTAGGATTCGAAGATTTTCCGGGCCGAGGCGTTGTTGTTCATCCGCTCTAGACGACCCAGCCGTCATAGACGTTGTGTTTTGACTCTTCTGGCTAGGTCGGTGTCGCTGTACAGCCCGTACAGTTCGATGTTATACCTCTTCCTTCACTCTCTGTCTATGCAGACGGGACCGTAAATCGTCCGAAGAATTTTTATCTCGAAGCAGCTTAAAGTTTTTTCATCTACCTTTGACAGGTTCCATACCTTTGACAGGGACCGTAAATCGTCCGAAGAATTTTTATCTCGAAGCTGCTTAAAGTTTTTTCTCCTACCTTTGACAGGTTCCATGCTTCTGCGCCGTAAAGCAGGACTGGGATGATGGGGTCTTATACAAGGTCTCTTTAGTTGCTCGAGACAGGGCTTTGCTACTCAATTGCCTTCTTAGCCCAAAGAAACAGCGATTGGCAAGAGTTGTAGATTGTTGAGAGGAGGTGGTATACTAAATCCCAGATCACTGCGGCCACAGGTGGGCCTATTGTGATGTCCTCCATTTATAGCTCATCCAAGATGCCACAGTTTGTTATGAAGGCGGCTAGCTCTTTGGGTGAGCTGGCAGCTATCTCCGCTGCTTCGAGGTAAAATTTACCTAGATAACGTTGACGTGTTTTGACAGTACAGTTGCAGTCACATAATGTGTTCTGCTGTTTCTGCTTCTTCGTTGCATAGTCGGCAGATGTTGTCCTGTGTTATGCCCATGGTCATAAGGTGTTTTTTAACTCGACAGTGTCCTGTGAAAAAGCCTGTGACCAGTCGAATCTGACTTCTACTTAGTTGTTGTAGTTGTTTCGTCCTTTTTTGGGAGCAGTTTGGCATGAAGCTTTTAGCTTGCCTGTTTCCTTCTTTCATCTATTTTAATTGTAAATTTTCAAATGCAGTTTGCTCAATATTTTTGCTCCAAATAAAAAAAAAATTGCCTAATATTTTATGTAGAAAACGCTTAGTTCTACATTTTGTTCATACAAGACTTTGGGCCACGCCCATATTTAGAGGCAGAATTGAAGAAAAACCTAAAATTTGCCTGAAAAACTTAATTTCGACTAGCCTTGAGCCTAATTTAGGAAAGCATGAAACAAAAATAGTAACAGGTTAGGTAAACGAGACTTCAGTCTAGATTTCGTTCGTATAAAATTTTTAGCCACGCCCCCTTTTAAGGGTCGATTTTTCAAAAATATTGAATTTGGACCAAAAATTGCATTTTTACATACTTTTAAGTGTAACTTGGATATTAATGTGGTTTCTCATTAGGGGCGGTTGGATCACGCCCCTTTTCGAAGTTTGCATTACTTATAAAATGTCAAAAAATAACCATGTCATCAGCATTTTACAATGTGGGATAGGATGGGGTATTTAACGGTCCTTTTTACGGACTGTAACTTCTGCGTACACACTGTAGCACTACTCACTGGTTATAGTATTGATTGGTAGCCCGCAGAATGGACTTGGCGTCATGTATTGGGATGCGGATCCTTTCCTGGCTAGTTCGTCTGCTTTTTCGTTGCCTCCATATTTACTGTGCCCTGGTACCCAAATCAGGTGAACCTTGTTTGTGGTGGCCAGTATTTACAAGATTTGAAGGCAATCCCGGAGTAGTTTTGATGTAATTTCAAAGGCGTCAATCGCAAGCTGAGCTGCCCTGCTATCAAGGAGAATGCAAATATTCTTATCTGTTTTCGCTTTATTTAGACTCTCTCGGATGCAGAGTTCTATTGCATGTATTTCGGCGTGAAATACAGAACAGCTTATATCCTTACTAGCAAATAGTGATGTTTTAGTGCGTGGACCGTATAATCGGGCTCCAACTACTTTATTCGTTTTGGACCCGTCTGTGTACCATACAAGTGAGTAGTTGGCAAATATTGGTTTATTCTGTTCCCAATTTAGACGGTCTGGGAATGTAACCCTGAAGTTGCACCGAAAGTTATAACGTGGTAGGCATTTGTCTGTTAAATGTATTCCAAGTAATACAGTTAGTCTGAATTCTTGTAGGATGTCAGTGTGAATTATTGTGGAATTTGATTCATCTTCTGTGATGAGCAAATAGGCGTTAACCATAGCGTCTTTCATGAGTTCTAGATGAACTGGTGCGATGTTTAGGGCGACTTCAAGTGCCGCTGTTGGTGCAGTTTTCATTGCCCCAGCTGCACAGACAGAAGCTTGTCTCTGTAGTTTGTTGAGTTTGACTTGTCTTGTCATCTGCGTTGCTTTATGCCACCAGACAGCGGCTGCATACGTGATGATAGGTCTTGAAATTGCCGTGTCCATCCACAATGTCATTTTGGGGTAAGTACCCAGTTTTTACCGAGTAGATTTTTGCTGGTCCATAGGAATAACCTGGCCTTGTCAATAGTTTTGGTAAGATGAGAGTCCCATGTAAGTTTTTCGTCTAGTGTGATTCCTAGATATTTGACTTCTAATGACTTAGAGCACAAAAACAATATTGAACAAGCGTATAAACCAACGCAAAGTAAATCAAATGGAATACTGCCGTTTTAACGCATTTTCGAAAAAAAATCGAAAAAATTCATGAAAACATGTGTGCCATAAGTTCATTCAAATCAATTTGTTTTGTGTTATAAAGCATAGGAATCTGAGGTTAAACAGGTCCTTCACTTCCAGAATTTCACAGCACCTTCGCGTTCCAATCTTAGTCTGGATATAAAAGCATTACGTCGTCAATGCAATACTAGACGGAGTGCCGAAATTAGTTACTTTCAAACATTTCATATGAAAGAGGATAAAGCAGCTCATTCATGCTTCAAAGCTCTGCAGCCCAAAACCTAGAGACGGACTCAACCAGTATCCAGTTCCAGTGGTCAATGCGTGGGGGCAAAATATTCGTCAGGTTTTGCAAATTTGGTCGCGTCACTATGCACACACTTCTGTTGTCAGCTATCTATTTCACAACAAACAAATCAAATAAAATTTAGATAAAATGGTCATGTCAAATATTTAAAATAAAATTAACCTCCAGTGTACACTACTTCCTCCCATTCTAAATTGGTGCATGACATAACCATTAACCACTGTTATACACAGTATTCCATCTCTCTTCCTCCAAACTAAAAATCCCAACAATTAATGTGGGAGAAATGGTCAATAATTGATAAGGCACACCATCGTGGAGGGGGCAATTACAAATTCAATTTCCTTGTATGCTTGGGAAAACAACCACCTGTCTCTCGCAGATAGAATTAGGGTTGATGAAGCATTGTGTATGTGTGTCGACAAGTGCTTTATTCCAGAGACCTAATTCTAAATGAAAACCTTAATAAATTTGCAATAAGACCAACTAACCAACAATACAGCAACAAAATCACATGCATTGAATCAATATAGTTTCCAGTCAGCCCCATTTCGCGAAACTTAATTCTTTATTCGCTGGTGAAGTTGGTGGTAGTCTCTCTTGCATTTCCGCAGTTGGGGGAAAGGAGTAGGCCCGAGCAAAAATCTCCCAGAGTCGTGTTTGTCAGGTACGCAAATGCACACAACACAGGCAGAAATTTTCTTGCAACAACCACGGCACTGGGGATTATATTCTCACGTCGTCGTCGTCGTCGTCGCATGTGTTTCAGTTCACGTTCGGATAGACGTTGCTGTTTCTGGTCAGGTTCTTGTATTCCTACTGGCCATCGGTCAATTAACTCTTAACCGAGTTTGGATGATTTTACATTTTTGCTGTCTACTTGCTGTCTGAATTCAACGTGACAACAGTCTGTATGCAAAGTAAGGGTGTGTGAGCAACACGAATAACTTGGAGTCCGAATATATTGAGTGCGTGGGTGACCTTTGGGGACAGTTGTGATTTGTCTAAATCCCACAGTGGATATATTCAAAACGCACTTACTTTATTTCCTTATCTTGTTTTCGTCCTAGAAGTCTTAAGCAACAACTAAAATTGTCGAGTCATTTAGTAATTTTTGATCTGACTAATTTGGTGATTTTTTTTTACTTTTTTCCGTTTACTGCGTCACGTCGTTTGCAAAAAAAGACCGTCAATTATGAAGACATACACAGAGTGGTCCGTCGGCTTTTAATGAAGGTTAAGTTCATCTTAATTCTTCAGTTTTGTGTAAAATTCTATAAGAATTATTGGCCCTACGAACTAACTCCCAAATGACCTAACTCCCACTACCTAAAATGAACTAACTCCCACTAAGTTTTGTGATGGGAGTTAGTTTTGAAAATGGGAGTTGGTTCGTATGAACTAAGTCCCATTTTTTTGGGAGTTTATTCATTAGGGAGTTAGTTCGTTGCGCCAAAACAGCCCGACGATCGAACTCCCAAATGACCTAGTTCCCACCAGCTGAAATGAACTAACTCCCATCAAATTTTATGGTGGGAGTTAGTTCATAAAATTAAGAATTAGTTCATTGGGACCCATTTTTTAATTTAAATTTGACATACGCCGCGTAGCGGCTCCCTGAGCACCTCATGTGAGGCCGAAGGCCGGCCGATGTATGAGTCGAAGAGACCCCAGATTTTTTTTTTTAAGAACCACCCAAACACTCTTTGATTTCGCAAAAAAAAACTTGAAAATTGCGAGACTTTCAAGTAACGAATAAACGGACATACGCCGCGTAGCGGCGCCCTGAGCACCTGCATGTGAGGCCGAAGGCCGGTCGGCGTATGAGTCGAAGAGACACCCGGTGTCTTTTTTTTTTAAGAAAACGTTTGAGTGGTAAAGACTCTTGAGTCAAATCTTCAAAGTTTTTGAATATTCAAAGTTTTCTTTGGTTTTGTATAAAATTTCAGAAGATAGACTTTGGCTGTTATTTATTTCAAAATTATACTTTAGGGACAGAGGGGGGGACATACGTTCTTCTGACTTTTTTTAAATTTCAAATTCTTAAAACAACTATTTTGATTTTTTCCCAATTGCCGTTAGACTTTTTTCCAATAGTCTAATTAGCAAAATTCAATAGTAAAATTCCCAGCACATCCACCTAGGCTAGCGTTGACCGTTTTTCTTGAATTCTATTGGCATCGATTATTTCGTAAACGGTAAAACAAGCTCTTCAATGTTTATACCCGCCCTTAATTTAATTAATTGATTTCAATGCATAGTTTGTAACAGTGAAATAATCACCGTAGACCCCTAAGACCTTTTAGAGATATGATCGAGACCGGCAGGTGAATTGATTGAGGCATGTCCGTCCGTTCGTCGGTCGTATGTGTGAAGTTTTTAGGCCTTTGATATTGAGTTAGAAAGTTGATACTTGGAATGTGTTTTGGTTCTCATTTTGTACAGACAAAGATATATATGACAATAGTGGCCAGAAGACTTTATTTAGACCAAAAATTGACCGCCCACACCATCAACCATGCCCACTCTTAACATTATTAAATCCCTAAAAACCTGATTTCTCGGAAAATTTATTCTAAATAGAAAAAAAAATTATAACAAATATTAAATATACTACCAATTGCTAAATTTGTTACATACAAAGTATTGAGCTCCGCCCACTTTTAAGGGGAGTTTTAAGAAAAAAGTTGTTGTTTTTTTTAGCAATAGTTTTCGCTTTTAACGCATTCTCTCATAAATTTAACGAGATAAGAATTAATTGATTTTAATTTTTAGCCCAACCCCATTTTGCGTGGCCAATACAAATAATTGCCTTACAGCATATACAGCATAGCAACTTTTACATTTAGTTTTACACGGTAAATACGGTCGGGTATTCAGAAGTTTGTTACAGACGAACTCTTGCACTTACCCACTTGTTTTTAAATAGACTTAGATGCTAGAGACCATAAAGATGCTAGAAGATTTAACAAAAATTATTTTTGAAAATGTTTTTATGTTTTCGAGTTAAATCGCAGAGGTTTTTGAAACTTAAAAATTCGCTATTAATTTTTCTTAAAATTTAGGATAATTTCTGATACATGATTTGATTGATGTGATGTTTTTTCATATGATTTTTTCGAATAGCACCGGTGATAAGGGAGGGGGAGGTCCTCTGACAATTCGCGACGTTTAAAAGCCAAACCAAATTTCGTCTTACTACGACTTACCTTTCAGAAATTATACAGCGATTGGACGGACGGACGGATAACGTTGCGATACCATAAGAGGTCCTTTTTGCATTTTTGGACGGACCGCTAAAAAGCGTTCTTTCATGATTGCTGTAATCGCTAAAGAGAGACAAAGTGAGTAAAAGTGTTATTTCGAAGAGTTCGGAGGGTTATCGGAGTTTATTGATTCAGGTCAGAATTGATTTTCTCCTTCCTGGATATTCAATACCGAGAGTAACCAACCATAATGGACCTTAGTTGAACCTTGATTCTTGAACTGATGTCGTTATCAAAAATAATAGGGGTCCCGACAAAAGATAATGTCCTTACAATCACAGCGTTTTTTCTCTCTATTGCGATGCTTAGGTCAAGACTTGGTGACCAACAAAACCAAGACAGCATCTTAAACCTGGTTTTGACCTCGATTACCTACGAAACCTACATAATAACCTAAACCTACCTTCTGACCTAGCCGATCAGAAGCGGCTTTTCTGATTTTGCACTTCCACCCCAAAATAAATCGCTGCGTATGATTTTAAAATGTTATCGATGATTTTAATAACTTCTGCGTTTGATAATAACTTTTGTGGTCCGCAGAATATTTAAAGTGTCATGTTTAGCATTGTCACCGTGTCGAAATCGTTTTTAAACACTAAAAGATCAGTGATCTCGCTGTTTCAATCCAGAGCTGATATTGATGTTCTTACATCGTTTTGATGGGCTGGTCAAACGTATTGTCGGTCGCTGAAGCTTTACTGTCTGTCATCAACACAAAAAAAAAAAAAACTGTCGATGATTCTCTTGCAGTTGGTAATATATTTATAGGTTTAACTTACTTGTTTGTCATGAGATAAAATCGACCAGGTCCAAACACGTAATCCAGGCCTACGAATGAGGCAATCTGCTTGCATTTCAGTTGCAAGAAAATCTGCCGCAAAGCATAGAAAAAAGTGTCCAAACCATCAAAATATTGATCATCCTGCTTGCAAAAGAAGTAGCTGTTCAAGATTCCCACTAATACTGTGGTTGTGCGCTCTATATTTCAACGAACAACTTTGGAATATAGAGATCCAGCAACGATCTTCAAAAATTTCATTTGGCTGCTTGTACCCGATGTCTGATTGGAGACTAATTTTTCATACGGTCATTCTTCAACATTCGTGACCGTAGATAAAGGTTGGAACAAAACAGAATTAATAATTTAGATCTTTCCTTTCACTCCAAGGTGCACGCTTTTCTGTTGCCCGGCCAGCATAGTCTGTTAAACATTGCTCCAGCTTGGCCAAAGCCGCAGAATAGCTTCATACATCCCGATCGCATTGACACGTGATGATTTGCATTCGTGCGGTCATATAAGTTCAAGCAGTCAGTGGTGTTTAGACATAACACTTCAAACATCGCATTTACACTCATTCGTTTAGATGGCCCAAAAAATAATTCATTCCAATATGAATAGGAAGATTAAACTTCTTTCCTCTCCGTGCGCAATTATGTGGAGAGTGAGCGCAATTCATTTGCGGCGTTTGCGGTGGTTCTCATTATTTAAATTTACGGCGGTGTTTACTCGCACCGCTTTAGTTTATGAAGTATGAACATGCGGTGGTGACAATGACTAAGACTCTTAACAATGACTAAGACTCATAACACTCGAGTTTAAAAGCCAAGCATAGATACTCATTTGACTTTATTATAGAGAGTATGGTAAATATACTGATCGCTCAGTTTGCGGTAATTGTTCACTCTTGCACGTTGCACTGCGATTTTTGTGAGTAGATTTTAAATCTTGAGTATTGATTGTGATCGCATGCCAGTTTCTGGTTGGTATCAAACGGTTTTTCGATCCGTCGCAAATTTATAGCCGGGAAAAGACTAAGATTAACCTAGTCGGGATTTCAATCCACCGTCTCCTACACAGTAGTCCGCACACTTGCCATTTCACCGTAGGGTACAACGAAAACTCATTTCTCAAAGATAATGTCTCATTTTTATTAATATTTCACTCCATCTTGAATGCATCTTGAATGCTTTGCTGTCTTCTTTCTTCCACCACCGACTGTATTATGTTTGTTCATTTGAAACGCTTCGCCGATCCGATTTACTTACACGTTTCTTCACTACCCATCGTTGAGGATTATGTCAATGAGCTCACGAGGTATAATGTACGTGAATTGCGAGAGAGCGCTAGATACTCGTGTGCCCATCGTCCGTCCGTCCGCCCGTTCATTGTGTGCTGCCCGTCTACACTACTGATTCCTTGAGTTAACACCATTTCCAGTATGAATAACTTATTGCCGTACTCTGTGTGTCCAAGTATTGATCGATTGACGCGCTGCACTTCCTCGATGTGCCTGGAAATTGAATTCATATTTTCCACAGTTTATCGATAACAGAAGTTTCTTTCCCTTCGCAGAGTTCGTTACGAAGTCACTTAGCGGTTTACAGAATCACAACATCAAAAGAAGCTCATCATGGCTAACGGCGGCCTAACGTGTGTTAAGTACATTACTTTCATCGGTAACCTGTTCTTTGCTGTAAGTATGAACCACTTTTTGTTCTGGCTCGTGTCATGTGAAGCAATTTTCTTGTGTGTTTTTGTTTATAGGTCACGGGACTGCTGATTTTTATCGTTGGATTCCTAGTACAACTCAAGTACAATCACTACTCAAACTTTGTCGGAGATCATATATGGACAGTTCCGATTATACTGATGATTGTTGGCTTAGTGGTGGCTGTAATTTGCTTCCTAGGATGTTGTGGTGCAGTCAAAGAGAACAGCTGTATGATTATGTCCTTTGCAATACTGGCCGTGGTGATATTCATCTTTGAAATTGGCTTGAGTATTGCTGGCTATGTAAAGCATTCTGGCCTCAAGACCGTGATGGAAGGACAATTTAATTTAACAATGGAACAATACGCAGACCGAAAGGACTATCGGGATACATGGTCATTGGTACAAACCGAGGTAAGAATAATAAAAAGCCTGGATATTAATATTTCATAGCCATTTAGGGATATGCATAATGTCACTAGTTGAAATTGTTGAAATCTAGGTCAGTGGTGGTTGAGAGCAAAAGCTTTCAGAGTGGGCGTAAGGGCATGTATTTAAAGACAATTGGCTTGCTTGAGTATATGTACATAATACATTTCGATACAAGCGAAATTTTTTTCAACATAACGCGACTATCAAATGAGACGCTTCATCCTTTCGCATTGTCTATAGCAAAAATGTGCGTCATTATAAAAAATTTGCATCGTTCGTTTTGTTCTGACGACCGGCAATTTCGAAGTTTCCAGTAAGGTTTGCAAATTGTATTGTGAAATGCTGCTTGAGTGCTTAACAGTTCTTGAAATAAACGTGGGTTCTATTAGAAATGCAAATTTTATCACTGGTTAACAACCTAAAGACGAGTTCATGTTCTTGAACCTAATATTGATATCTCCTCATTTTCACTCCATAGTTTTTATTCGTTCGAATAGACCTCTGTGAATTGCTGTGCAGAAACTTGTGGGTTCGTACTCTGGTTGAGACGGTTTTTTTTTTTTTCAAAAAGTTTTTTTGAAAACTTTTTTTTCGGTATTTTTTCGCCAAAAGATTGGCAAAGCCTTCAAGTCCTGCCAATACCCTCCTTTGAAATTCGCAAAAATAATGCAGATCTTTCAATTACCACGTGGAAAATAAAACACAACTTCTGTTATGACTTTCGTCATGACGTTGTCTGCTATAAAAGAACAAAGATAAATCTTTAAAGACGATAGACAATAACAACTGGCGAAATGGTTCAAATTTTAGCCTTCATGCTGCAGGCTGGACTATGTCTCGGATGTTTTTTCTTCCTCTAATCAGTACCAGAGATGAATATTAATTTTATGTTCATTTAATGGCTACAAACACAAATCATTCGCACAATTTAACCATTTACTGTTTACAGTTGTTTACAGTAGTTACTGTTGTGACTACCGTTTCATGTTTTCTAAAACTAAACCTCGCAACTTTGAAACATTTTGTTTTGCCCATATGTGTTTTTGTGAAGCACGAAATTAATTTTAAATCTACACAAATTTTAAGGCAAAAAGAAACGCTCAGAAGCGATGACAACCTTCTTTCTACATGCAACTAGTTTCCTAGTTTGCAGTCAAATACGCATGTTTTTATACGGCGACTACGTTAGCTTGACCAACAATATTTAAACCAACAATATTTTTGTATGCAACGGCATGATAACAAACTGCCTGCAACCAACGTTAACCCACGAAAATCTTTCTTGACGACAGGGTCGCTTTTACATGTAGCAACTTTCTCGTCGTGTGTGTCATGTGATTCGGGCTCTTTATTAAAACTTATAGTCTGACTACTGTTTAAAAGCGGGCAGAAAAAAGAGGATAGTAAGAATATTTCACACAAATCCACTGCCATTTGAATCATACGATGATTCAATTTAAAAAAAACAACATTGCACACTTAGTTTTTAAGTCTTGCGGGCTACAAAAAAATATATTAGATAAGCGCTCTACGGATCTACGCGGTTGTCTGAACCAATCATCCGTTTTTTAACGACGTACTGTTTGCACACATTGTGAAATTCCCTAGACGCTCTGAATTAAATTATTTTGTGAAGCGTGAAATCTAGAATAACAATTATAGCATAAGTTTCCGCAAATGCAAACAAATTTATCCTATAATTTCTCTGAAATATGCCAAATAGAATAAGCACTGAAATGATATCAACCTCCTGCTTACGATAGACTTCGCTTCTGCTATCTTTGCAAGAATTCCATGTGCGATTCTCACAAATAATATCGTGTAATGAATTCATCAAGGGAAAACAATTGCTTATCAGCAACAATTGCTTTTTAGCTTTATATTTCTGATATGTGAGTTTCATTCTTCACTTGTGGGTGGTCCCAACACTCATTAAGATTCACTTGCAATGAAAGTCACGCCTAGGACAAGGAGGTAAACCCTCACGCGACAAAGCGATAAGTAACGATTTGATAAATTGGCTGTGGTGTCCGGTCATTGCCCAGTCTAATCAAATAACGCAATTTCGATTAAATCTACGATTTTACCACGGTTTCATATTTTTCATTGGAGTTCATAAAAAAATACATCCAAACCATGCCAACTCTACGTTTGAACTCTGATTCGATTTTCTAAATCTAAAGAGTAAAACACAATAAAATTTGAGAAGGTACAACTTAAATAGTTGTAAGTTTTATACTTTAAAAAAATTTGAAAAAAAGCTCGCACCGATTGGTCCGTTTTTTCTCGACTATAAAGTGGCGCGAAAAAACTCCAAGAACTGCTCCTGAAAATAACAAGCATACCAATACACTTAAGAAGTTCAATTAAAAAATTTTTATATTCGTCTTATAAAAGGCAAATTTTTAGTTTAACTGTCTTAAAGTACAGTGTGCCAATTGCTTTTTTTATGTAGAAATTTTACTAGCTACAGCATTTCAGTCAGTCGTCAACTAAAACGTTTTCAAGTGTAACTCGGAAAGATTTTTTTGTTTTAAACCCGCTATAGTTTTTCTTGGAATTCCAAAAGGTGGACTATGTCCTGATTTTGTCAACGAAATGCCTCAACGAAATTACAACATCGGAGAAAGAGGGACACTCACATTTGTTTGGTTTTCTTGACCAATCTTGAGACTTTAAGTGCATAAAACAAACTTTTTCCAACAATGTTTTTATCCTAAATATTTTGGGCACAAAATAGAATTTTGAAATAACGTAAAAGAATAAGGACTTTTTACCTTATCTTCTAAATTACCTTTAAAAGAATTTAGGTTAGAAATAACCATTTTTAAAAAAGTTACCTTACATTGTGCAGCCTTACCGTAAAAATTTAAAATGAAGGCAGAAGGTAAAGTACAGGTGATATGCTGACATTATAAACTAATTTTTATAATTAGTCATTTTTAGAATACTAAAAAGTTTAGTAAACCGAAAATGAGAAACAGAGCTATGTAAGTTCAAAAAAATACTTCTAGGTCTGAGGTTCGCTAATAATGGACCTAATATGACACTAATATGACACGCTAATATGACACTACATTTTTTGTTCATTTTTGTCCCACTGTTAATGAATTTAAAGGGTCAACCCGAATTCAACATACAAATTTCCAATTAGACAGAGTGTGTTCGTAACACTCACAAAAATTGGAAAAATTGTGTAGATACGTAAACATGACGTAAGGTAATAAAAAATGAAGCAAACATGAGTGCAAGTTCTCATTTTCTTCGAAAATTCCTCATATTTTCAACTTTTCGTCCATGTATCGCGCACGCACATGTGGAAAAGGTCCATTTCCACACGATGTTAACAATTTTGGCGACTTTTTTCACGATTTGCCTACAGGTATTTTGTAGTTGTCCTTATCACTCATGTCTATTTGTCTTCTTGATACTTACTGATGGCATTTTATCACTTTCAATGAGCAAACAAAATTTAGTGTCATACCAGCACTGAGGAAATTTAAAGCACGCAATCGACCTCAAAATCCTAATATGCTTAAAGAATACCTTACAGAGCACCACACAGGCTTTTGTAGACTCTGCGATAACACCATTCTAGCTTTTGAGAAAATAATTCACATTCAAAAATTTTGTGGGACATTCTCGCAGAAAATATCGGCTTCGGAGTTACCGAGTTTTAGTTCAGGACGGCTTTAAATCTGATTTGCACTGTAGTGTTCTGTTCCATCTCTCTAACTTCATCAAGGAGCTTCCGTGCTATAAATTTTTGCGTGCACAGGTGCTCCAAGGAGCAGCCCATTCATGAAATTAAGTATAATTGAAGGTAGGCCCTAGGACTCCGTTCCATATTCTCTCATCTAGAAAATGAAAAATAAAATTGAAATTTTATTGTGCTGAACATCACGATTAAGGAACAGGCTTCCACAAGTATTCATCCCTCGTCAAATCGTATTTACACGTTTCCCGTATCTACCCTTTCCATTGCCGTTATTCTAAACCCTTCTTGAGCTGACCACAAATCCTTGAACGGCACTGTATTTTAAAGACAATCTACCCAGGTAAAAGACATCCCTCCCCATTTTTCATGTCAATTAATCCATTCATCGAACCCCTTCAGTAAAAGATCCCTTTTATCATACAAATCATTACCTTCCACTTCCAATCATCCCGCCACTTGTAGGACAATAAACTAAAACAAAACACACAACTTTCAGCCCAATATAGGCCGAATCAGTTTAATTAAAGAAAACAAGTCTAAAATGCCAAAAGCCAATATTGATTTTCGCTACTACAAAAAAAAAACCCACCCTCGTCCAAGTCGACCTCACCCCATTATGAAACCCATTTTCAATAAATAATTTCTCACTTCAATTACGTCGGTTGTTTTACTCCAATTTTTCGTTTAGCTATCATGTTGCGGCACCTATGGGCCTGACGATTGGGAACGAGTTCTTCATAATGCCACTTTGCCACCGTCATGCTGTGCTGTTATTAAATTAGACGAAGCGTCTGAGTGTACCAAGAAGCACGCTCACTCCGAGGGATGTTTCAAAAAACTTTTATCAATTATCGATTCGAACACTTTGACACTGGCTGGTGTGGTATTGGCTGTTGCTGGTATACAGGTAAATCACATTGAAATGCACATGTGGGGGCAAATGTAAACAAGGATATTTTTTTGTTTTTATCCTCTTGTAGATTTTGACAATCATTTTTGCCTGTTGCTTGTATCGTTCATTCCGTCGGAACTACGAAACGGTCTAAGGAAATCACTCAGCAGGAGAGCAATTTTAAGCCATCTTTTTTTTTATAAATATGTATTTTTTTGTTTCATTTCACTTGGCTAAGTCTTTTTTCAATGATCTTAAATTCA
This sequence comes from Neoascia interrupta, assembly GCA_947623515.1. Classification (NCBI taxonomy): domain Eukaryota; kingdom Metazoa; phylum Arthropoda; class Insecta; order Diptera; family Syrphidae; genus Neoascia; species Neoascia interrupta. Next base: position 200,058,540 of record OX392462.1, read on the forward strand.
CTTTATATAAATAAGTTGAAAAAAAAGGATATTTTTAGTATTAAAAAGTAGTCAATCAAAATGGTTCGGTAGGCGGCACTTAAGTTCTTGCATTTATCAAGCTCTCATCATATGCTCTCTCTATAAATTTTTACTCCTTAGTGTGTCTCGACACTTTTAAGAAGTGAAGGCTCTCTTAAATGAACTTATAACCTCGAAAGTCCCAGCTTCTTAAATGCAACTGCTTAAAAGGTCAAACACAATAGCTTAGATTTTGCCAAACGTTTGCAAAACTGGTTACAGAAACTCCCCTTTCGGAGTCGTGAACGTCTGGTTGACAAGTCAAGTTGCCGACTAAATTTTTTTTTTACATAAGCGAATCTTCAGTAGACTGATAATGGAGACTAAACTCTTGCTCAACACGTGCAATACCAAAACTGTTTTCTCACTCTCTACTCCATTCGAAAATGAATGCAAAAGAAACTTGTTTAAGAATTTTATTCATCGTTGCAACAATATTTAAAGTCAGCTTATGAGTTAAACCGACACTAAAAATAAGACCATAATGAATAAAAATACATGTAAACCAAAATATAAATATACTATAATTGTTAAGCACAAGATTTTTTCAGTTTTGTTCTTGCATACATCAGAAGATATAAAAGCGTTTACGTATCCATTATTCAAAATATGAATATTTTAAATGTTTGCGTCCAATTTATTATGAAAACAATAACCAAATGTATATTAAGTTTAATTGTAGTAGGATTTCACAATTTACAAAAAAAGACTTGAAAATTACAAAAAAAAGAAACCCTTTTCACTCAAAACATTCCCCTATTCAAGTGTTCAAAATTTTTATGATATTGAAAAAAGTGTGTTTTTCCGTTACAAGTGGTTTTTTCTCCTTTTCTATGTTTTCAAATTTTATAAAGTTTATATATACCAGATATTGTTCAATGGCGATGGCAGTTACCTAACTCTGCAGAGACTCTGTTTTTTTTTTGTGTCACTTTTATTGAATTTTATACTGTAATAAATGTGGACACACCACTGAAAAAATTTAATAAAAAGAAAAGTGTAAAACTATATGAACTTTATTCTTTTGATAATATTTATGTACACTCTTTAATAAAATATTAAATTGTACAAAAGGTGTTGTTTTTTAATTTGATGATGTCGAATCAGCCGAGCCGTTTTGGTTTTGGCAGAGTTTTGCACATGTTGCGCTACTCTGTTTTGCTCTACCGAAATAAATACCAATCTACTAGGACCTAACTCAAAGCGATGCTTGAAGTGACGAACGATCAAATCACTACTTAATTCGTGTAGGGTACAGCCCGAACCTATGCTTCGTTGATATATCAGAAGACAGACCCACAAACTCATTTCAGAAGGTAAGAAATGATTTCCCCAACAGCCAATATCAGTGCATGGAAACGGCAAAAAGTTTCGAGTTCGACTCTAAACACTCGAGCCAAATTGCATGAAGTTTACTTTGGAAGCTAGACTCGTCAAACTCGCCCTGTAAGAAAGCAACAAACTTAACACTGATCCTAATAAAGTAGCTCTTATAGTAAAACTGTCATAAGCAGAACCAAAGCATTCACAATGCACATCAGCAATAAGTTTAAAAAATATCGCCTACTCAACCAATTTTTTACAACGAACTTGATACTGGCTTTTCCCCAAGGTAGACTGCCCGAACCAATTCTAAAATGTTGTCATTTGCCGATCTACCTTAGTCCTTGAAGAAATTAAAGATCATCGCGATCCCAAAAAAAACATTACCTGCTAAACTTTCAGCTCAGCAGAAGAGCCTCAACCATGCATCCATTACAGATGATGCTCTCGGAGGGTTTTTCAGATCCTTGCGAAGGTGCGACCGTGGAAAAAATTATTGCTCCGGACGGGACTCGAACCCAGGACCTTGTGCACAGTAGTCCGACACACTAACTACCACAGCCATTCCAAAACAAGAAGTCAAAAACTAACCATCGCGCTCTTCAAGCCCAACGAGCTAACCCACAGATAGCTACCTACTGTCCGATTGCTCTCCGCTCACTTCTCCCCACAAACTTTTTAAACGTATGACCCTGAATCGATTAGCCACTGACATCAACAAGGCTGATCCGATCCAACAAGCAGGTTTTAGGAAGTCTTGAAGTTGCACCGATCAAGTCTTCTTGGCTCTAACACACTTTATAGAAAACGGTTTTTAACGGAAAATTAAAACCTGGGGTGGAATCGGCTAAGCTGATCACGAATCACAGAAATTCGACTGCGTTAGTGTGATCACCACAATTTTCTTATGACAGTTCTCGATCAATAACCTTTAAAAACAGCTGGACCCCCAGCTTTCAAAGTTTCTGGTTATTTGGTTTTTTTACCTACATGTGGCTGACTTTCTGCACGCAAAAATGCATAAATAAAAAAAATATTCTTACAAGTATCGATTCGGAACGATTTTTTGACCACCTTACGCGACGGATTATCCCCATCCCATAGGATAGGAGGTATATTAAGTTTGATTCATAGTTTGTAACATAGAGAAATAATCTTTAGGGCATGTGATCGAGACTGAATAGTTAGTTCAATGAGACATCTGTCCGTCCGTCTGTCTGTCGGTAGTTTTTAGGCCTCAAAATTTGAGCTAGGATTTTGAAACTTCTTGTCTGGGCTTTCTAAGTCCCGAGGCAGTACAGGTGTAAAAATTTTCAAAACCCGTAAACTAACACACCTACTTTACTTTAAAAGCTAACCGAACGTATCGTTGCGTATAGTAGCGGTAGTTGCTTATGGTAGCGGCCCCTATGGCAAAGCCAAACAAAATTAAATTTAATATGTGCCAATTCGTTTGCTTGCAATCAAAAAAATCTTGCATTATTATGTTAACATATTTCTGTATACTATCAAGTTATGGGGAAAATTTTCACCACACTCTCTTTTGGGGATTGAATAAAAGCCTAATTTTAACACAAAAATGCCAAATATGTAATATATTTGAACAAAGACCACAATGTTGTCGAATAGTGTAAAATGTGAAAATTGCAGATCATCGTAGCCGATTCCACTCCTGTTTAAGCTTCATGGCTCCGCTTGTAGAAAAGGGTTACCTGTTCCAGTTTCCTAAGGTCATATTTTTTGCATGAAGATCTTGAAAGTCACTCAATGCCTACATAAACGATAACAGCGGTAGATCAAGAAAGCCCAAAAACGGTCTTTCCCTTAGTTTAGTGCTCGCTCCAACACTTTTCTAAGTATAGGCAGTCGCGACCTCCCAACCAGTGGGGGGTATCGCCAGATAGCATCATGTCAGATCACAGATATATCGATTTACAAATCCGCTGTGAAGTTTAACCTTTGCAAGCAAAGAGAAATCCGAGAAAATCTAATTGGGTACCGTTTAGAGAGGAGCTTGGCAACTCTGTTCAAGTTTCACTCAAACCTTAAACAAGAAAAGGGGTAGAGATGTCGGCTCAACATCTGAATAGAGTCCTTAACCGTTGTTTTGAAGTAGCCCGGTTACGAAAAACCCTAGCAGAAAACCGTTACCTTGGTGGAATGCCGAATTGCAGTTGCAGCACATTCGTTAAGAGACCAGGAAGCTCCTGAATCGGTCCTTAAAAACTAATTTATTAGATTGGAATAATGTCGATCGGTCGAATGGAATGGACCGATCGAAGCAAAAGGGTTTTAAGAAACTTATTCGCAAGTCGAAAAGTGCTTCACAGGAGCAGACTAAGCATACTTGCTTTAGTTCTCAAATCTAGTTCAATGGATTAGGGCAATACTAATGCACAGGACGCTGATAACCGAGGCAGATTTTGGCAAGTGCGTCACGTAATGGGCTGTGGGCAAGGTGGTGCTCTGCCTTCCCTTTAATGGTGCATGGTTGTAGACTCTCTGCTATCGGCTCTCAACCTTCCTGGAACGATGTTGCCGTTCTTTCTGCTGGCTCAAACCTAAGGTCTGTGTGCACTCAGGCGCAGAGATCCCTAGACTTGATCTATGATTGGTGTACAAGGAATGAGCTTTCAGTAAATCATAAAACTATACGGGTCTTTACGAGAAGGAGAAATGTCACTGGTCTGTTTCAACTCGTGCTTAAAGGTGTCACTATCCTGATATCGAATGATGTCAAATATTTGGGAGTTATCCTTGATAGAAAACTTCTTTGATCCAAGCATGTTGAATTCAAATCTCCTTTCTGGCAGTAGAGGCGCTTTTAGCAAGACATGGGGCATGTGCCCAAAAATGGTCCTGTGGATCTATACAGCCATGGTAAGATCACTCCTCTCATATGCATCGGTTGTTTGGTGGAACAGGCTTTTGCGGAACCATGTTAACGCCTCTTTTGCCAAACTCCCTTCAAAGAACGGATTGTCCCTAGCACGCCTCCGGGTTCTACTCTAGATGCTCTGGCCGAACCCCATTGATATTATTTATCATGGGGTGTGTGCGGAAAACAATCTTCCGCTTAAAGAGAGGGGGCTTTTGGTACCATATGCATTGGAATTTTGAAGAACTTTTGTGCGAGAATTGTGCCTCGACCCCCATCTTATGGGTATGCCCTCTGATGAAATGACCCCAGAAATCCTTTTGCGACAAAACTACCAAGTCGACTTTCCTCAGGTGATGGAATGGCTTCGTCCAGACTCTCGGGGCCAGGGAAAGGATGTACAACGGCATTTTTACAGATGGCTCCAAAAATAGATAGGGGTCTGGTGCTGGAGTCTTTGTGGAAAGTGAGAAATTAGACTCCACTATACCCGTTAGGTAACTATGCGTATGTCTTCTAAGCGGAGATTTAAGCTATCCTTATGGCTATGCGTTATATTGTGACCAATAGGTGGACGGCAAGAAGCATATGCTTTTGCAGTGACAGCCGCTTTAAATGCATTGCTCAACGTTTTTACCTCGTCCAACATAGTGCTCAAACTCAAGAATTCGTTGAGCTTAGTCGGAAGGCTAAATCCAGTGAATCTTGTGTGGGTGTGTCAGGTCATACTAGTATCGAGGGAATTAAGGGTTTTTCCGAGGTTTTCTCAGGACCCGAGCCCGCTCTTGGTCTGCCAACATCTGTTGCAACGTCTGCCATTGATGCTTCGGTTTCCCGTGCGCGGATGACTCTTTGGCGTTCTGCGATGGGTACAGACAGACTTTAGGACATCTGTAAGAGGTCTGCGTCTTTCCTTCTATCTCTCAGGAGAATTGATTGCCTACAAGAGAATTGACTTCTTGTAGGCGTCCTTACCGGCCCGGCCAGCAAGCTTGGGCTTAACACTTAAATGTGTTAGACTCAAACGAAACTACCACCTGTCCTCTGTCCAGCCTGTGGAGAGGACAACAATACAGCGGAACATTTCCTCTCCTGACTTTGCTCGCATAAGGTGACGTGGTGAGTGCCCAACACCTAAGTTCTTCATCACTAAAGCTCCTTCTCGTTTTTTTTTTCGAAAGACGAGGTAAGCTAAATTCATTGAAGTAGGTTGTTTGCATGGTAATACAATGGACCAGCAGTTGTGTTTGAGTGCTCCATCGGGTACTAGCAACCTCGGAAAAAAAAACAAGTTTCGAAAACCGTTAGAACGAGAGGAAAGTGCGAGGTTGTTGCGTGAAGAAGTCTTTCGGGTTACTATTTTGATACACCCAGACTGCATCTCTCGACTTTTTAAATGATGGAAAATACATTCAATGTTACCTTAAACCAAAATAAACAACGGTTAATGTAAGAGGGATTCTTTGCAGGGAGTAAAAATCAAATCTGGTTAAAACTTCAACTATCTACTTGTTCTTTCTTATTAGATAAAATCAAAGAACGAAAAAATTTTTTACTAGCTTAAGTTGGTTGCAGCACCGAGACTCAGGTGGCGCACGCAAGTGGAAGGGTACCTCAGCCAACTTCGCGTGCGAAACTGAAGACGGCTAGCTAGAGACAGAGCTGGCTGGCGAAGCTTGTTGGCTGAGGCCCAGGTCCACCCCACACTGCAGCGCCACCTTAAGTAAGTAAGTAAGTTGGTTGCAGATTTTCCATTTAACATGGTTTGAATGTAACGGGAAATACATCGCGCCATCTGTTATGTCAGCCTATTACCCACCCAACCCATCCTACCTTATCGACAAATTCAGAAACGCAAACGTCAACGTCAACTGGGAGCTGTCCAAATATTTTTATGTGTGTTGCAATTTTTTTTTCTCTTCTGTTTTTAATTTGTTGTTGTTCAGCAATGTCACTTGGAGCTCGTAGCACGGTTTTTATGAAATTTTGGATACGTCACTGAAACGCGAACGAAGACGCGAATCACAAAACTCCTCCGCCGACAAGCCAAGATTTCTTCAACCGAATTCCACTGATTCCTCGAATTTCTACATCGATTCTGTGAAATATATTCGCCAACCAATTAATCGGGTATTTTGTGTGATTTTCTCATTTACATTCCGACTCCTCGACAAGTAAAGTGTGTGCCCAGTGGTTCGCGTGTGTTAAACAAAAGTGTGCTCCCACAGCAGTAGTTGACATCGAGAAAAAAAAAATAATAAAAGTGCCAGAACGAGTTCTGTGATTTACCAGCAGCACCGCAGGGACTTTTCTTTTGTGAACTCTTCATAACCAGAAAAACATGGACGATCTGGGTAAGTTGAACAACCTAAATAAAAATTAAGTTTGATAAGATTTCACGGCTCTTTTGGGTGGTGGCCAGTTGGACAGTTCATTGCCGAAACCTTTTGTTCCTTTCGTTGCTGTGCCCTTTTTTGCATTGGCCAACATAAATGCTGCTCCTCATCCATTGCGATGATTAATATCTCGCAGATAAGCAATTCGTGCAATAGTGATGATGATTCAGATTCCTGCCTCTTGCTTCCGTCTCACGTTGAATCCAGAGTGCTGGCAAACCGCCACCGCCACCGCGACCACGACAAGAAACAAGAAATCCAAATGACAAATGGAAATTGAGGTCTTTTGTTGGGCCTCGCCGCGTTGCGATGTTGTGAAGTGGCCTTCCAGAAGCCACCGACCGAAACGGAAAGCTTTGCGAGTTTCTTCGCGCTGAAACTGATGCGCTGTGAGTTTTTTTCTTGCTGCTTTTGAATGGTGTGCATAAATTGGCGTTAATCATAGGAGGAGTGAATTTTGAGAGTCTCAATGTTGGTGGAGACGGGGACAACTTGAGAAGGTGGTGCTTCTCTGTTTGCCTACTAGTGGATGCTGTGGCTGTCGCTGTCGTATGCCGAATGTCAGGTGGCATGCAGTCAACAACTCCTTGTTTATGAGGTACTAAAGGATGCGTTTAAATGGCTCATCCATCCACAGGTCGAAGGACGCTGTGTGTGTAATACAGTACAGAAAACTGAAGCAAGATTCAGTGTCGCAACTTTATGAATCATCTTTGGAGCTCAATGTGATGGTCATTCTTACGATGTGTTTGGAATAAGTGACATATTTCATGGAAAATTGTTGACTACTCACCTCTTTACAAGGAATAGGAACTGAGCTCAGCCATGTTACAAAGTCTTGATAGATACCTGCAAATGTGCATTATCTGGAAAGCGAAATTCCTTAGATATCACTGGCGCTACTTTATCTTTGAGTTTGTACCCCAACTGATTGTTGTAGATAATTTTTATATTTCAAGATACCCACTTATAGGTAGGAAAGCAAGCTACTAACGACAAAATGAGGGCAAACACCTGGGAATCCTCCTTGGAATTGTTGTGTGGTTGTTGTTACAAAGCAATTTTTGGATCGGCAATTTTGTTACGGGTTCATACGAAGAATTATTTGGGAAAAACTGCCTCCTTTTCACAAGGAACCCACAAACAGAATGCATTGTAAACAAGTTCACCCGATCCTTATGAATCGCTGGTTACAACCAGGCTTTATGGCCCCGGATTATATACTGGCTATACTCGCTCGTAGTGAGACCAGCTACAGTCTATCCTACAGCCAGCGGTATGGTTGACAAGACTAATGAAGTCCCACCAACGTTAAGTACGATCTAGTCTTCGCTGAAATCTCAGTCCGTGGCGGCTTTGTGGACAATAAAACAGCAGATGCTCTAGCCTAAAGTCGTGGCAACAACTTTTTTAATTAGCTCGCGATCAAGAGGTTATGGCTATGACTACCCTAAGATGCGTATTACGTCAGAATTTGAGGATAGAAACGATAGAAGAGAAAATTAATTCTGCTTCCAACACATAAACTGTTTGAAAACGGAACATCAAAACTCTGCACAGAAACACCAAAGCTTACGCCCGCAGGTGTTATGCCTCTTCGGAGAAAAGAAATAATATGATTAGCAGAGTGTTTCATAAAAACATCTGGCATGCATCTTATTGTTGTTCCTTTTATTTGCATATTGGAATAGAAAAAGGTGTTTAATATTCGGCCGACCCTACACTGGACAACAACGCCCACCAGGAAGCCGCTCATTTAGAGGCAGACGCTCCTGGACTTCTCGTTTGTTGCTGTTTTTGGTCCACCCCGCCGAATATTTTTAAAATCGGTACACACCATATCTGGTGAGCATTCCTCTATCCGCTACTTGGGGAGGCGCCCAATTTGGGACCAGCAACTCCACAAGGGACTCTTTCGATCTGAACTCTTATGCGGAGTCTGCAAGAGCTTTTAAAACGTATGTTTACTGTGGACTATTTTTTTGTTACACTTAGACTTACACCCTGATTAATTGATAATCTGAGAATTATAAACAGAAATCATCAGCGGCGACTGCCCGCTGCAAAAACTCCTTCACCACTTATTCTCTCATCGGACGCTACCGGATGCCGACTTAGCCTATATGAATATCTGGCCCTCCTTTGTTTCAGAAACACCATATTTGGGAAGATTATTAGTTACATCATCGCAAACCTGGTCGAAATTTTTTCATAGAATTTTCTAGTCTTCCTGACTCTTTCATGCGTAAAAAGTTGGCTCTATGATCTCAACTGGGAATGCATAAAAGGCTCCTATCTATTCGTTTCTAATAGATTTTCGTTCTAATAAATTGTACAAACAAGCAAACAAAAGTCCAACATCTCCAGTGAAGACCATTTACAAGTTACTATAATGGGCAGATGGCTCTAAAAAAGATGACCTTTCATTTCACTTCTTCTGTAATTGCCTTAACTGCAACTGAGTTTATCCCGATAAGCCTAAGCATAGACCGATTTGTTGTTTTTCACGGACTACTTAAGAACTACTTTAACAGCTAACATAAGTGAGTAAGTGCAGGAGTTCGTCCGTAACGAATTTCGGAACACACAACCCTATTTACCCTCTAACACCAAACTATAGTTTTTTTTTGGATTGAATGCATACATTGTAGGTAAGTCAATTATTTGTAAGTGCTAAGCCTAAAAAAATGCGCCTGACAAAAAAAAATATTTATTTATTTTTAAGAACGAAGAGAAAAAACTTTAAAATAAGAAAAAAAGTTTTTTTTTTATAAAAACATTGCCTTAAAGTAGGCGGAATTCAAAAAAGAACCAAGCTTTGAAGACACATGCCGACAGACGGACGTGGCCTATCAATTTACCTGTCAGCCTTGATCATACCTTTAAAAGGGCTGAGTAAGGCGTTTAAGTTCATTATTTCCTATGTTACAAGTTGTTCATTAAAATTAACATATCTACCCTTGGTTGGGAAGGATATTTAAAAACTTGTCAGTTGTGCTTTAGCTTTGCCGAAAGGTGAGCGCTTGTGAGTGTCTCAACTCCCGCCTTTGAAAAAATTAACTGTTTATGTGGGATCCAATTAATATTTCCAGAACTAATTCCAGAACTAATTCTAATTTGTTAGATGGACATTTGTTGTATTGATCAAATTCTTGTCCACCACCTCAAGCCGCTTGAGGTCGCTATCCATGATCGAAGTAAGGTTCAGTTTCTTTTGGTTTTGTGATCTGATGACGTTTTCGAGTAGTGACCAGAATTTTATGCATTGTAAAAAACTTCACGTAAAATTAAATCATATTTTCAAGTCGCACCCATTTCAACTAACCTATACCCTGCTTAGTCACTTATGTGTTCAGGCTTCAGGCTCATAACCACATGACTCTTATTTGAGAGTAACTTTTCTTCAGCATTAAACTAGACACAAAAAACTTGGGATGAGCTAACACGTAGTATCTAGATAAGGAAACGAAGAAAGCCAAACGAAAAACTTCGTTGCAAAAAACTTAATGGTAGGTAGGTATCTTTCAAATTTACGAGCAGACAATGGCTCCTTTGTTATTTATGACCCAAAATTTGCATGTAACTATACTTTACTTTTACCTTCAAAGACGCCCCTATTTAATTGAGTTTAAATAACGGCTGAGCTACGATTACGACTGGAATATTTGAAAGGTTTCACAGTCACACACACAAAAAGCCATTTCAAGATATACTGTGGCAACGAAATAGTAATAGTTCAGTAATAATTATCGAGGATAATTAAGGACGTAATTATAACATTTAAAATAATAAGACACGCTAAAAAAACGAAGTTTAGTTTTTTTTTTATATAGAAAAACTTGGTAAGCTCGGCCAATAATATAAATTCCCTGTTTGTTTGTCATGTTTCCAAGTTCAGCTTAGACAAAGGAAATCGGGTTATTATGTTAACCAACACAAGTCATTCTGGGAGGAAGTCCTTATTCTGATGCGATACGGAATTGACGAAAGTGATGACAGACTTTCTTGCAAAGTTGAAAGGAATGACTGAGGTCATTTTTTCGCAGTGTCATACCATCTAGACACCAAAGAATTGTGTGAAACTCAAGGTTAAGAACCCACTCCCTCCGACGAGCTTGGGATGGCGGCCACCCCCATTCCTGCCCACTCCCTCGAGAATTCGTTGTGTTCATTGGAGCTCCTTTCCTGGTAGTACCGAAAAATGTTATGCTTAACCTTTTTAAAGGATTGCTCCAGATCCAGCCCACTTCCTTCAGAATTTCTTGGATTTATCGGATAATTAGCACCCGAAGCTGGTGCTATTTATGGTCGCAGTTGCTGTTGGCTCTCTTTTGAGGCTGTACTTGTCATCAAAGTTCTGTTTGAGGCTGATGTTGGTTTTGTAATTGAAACTGTAGCTTAAGTTTTCGTTCAAGCTGTTTTCCGGGCTTAGGATGCGTCTCGACCAGAGGATATTCACCTTGTGTTTATATTGCCATAAAAAAAAGGTGTATTAATTTGGGTTGTAAGTTGTGTACTTCAACCTGTCTTATACCATGTCTCCACCGAGCACTAATCGTCGATTAATATAAATCTTTATTAAATCCTCTACAAATCACGCGATTTACCATACAAATTAAAATCCTCTCAGCAAGCGATTAAAAATAAATCCACTCAAGAATCCAATTCACCCTATTCACAAACCTATTTTCTGCACCTTTGTAACAGTTTGAAAAAAGGAAACTGAAAATGTCCTTGTACGAAAAATCTGTTACAAGTAAGTTTTTTATTGTGACTTTTACTCAGGAAATCGTTTTCGCTCCTTGGAAGTGACATCGCCACTCTCTTTTGAGAGCCAAAATGACAGAAACAGAGTTTTCGTGTCAAATTAATCCTATATTTGTCCGATGGAGCCACTTTGGGATTTATTTTAATCGTCTCCCGCTAATCTTCTTTTAATTATCGGTGGAGACATAGCACTATTTGAACAAATAATAAAGTATGAATCTCAAAAATCTTTTGTGCTGTACTATGTGAACGCCTGAAACTGTTTGTCTACAATCTGATGGACCCATATCAATGTGGCTTTAGGCGTAAAAAAAGTCCACCATCGATCAAATATTCACACTGCGGCAGATCTTGGAGAAAGCACAGGAATTCGAAATCGATACCACACCACATTTTCATCGATTTGAAGGCAGCGTATGACATCTATAGAGACGAGCTTTATAGCGCAATGTCTAGTTTTGGCGTCCCTGACAAACTCGTCAATCTGTGCAGGATGACAGCGACGCGCTGTCACGTGCCTCCTTAACATCATACTTGAGAGACTTGTGCAGAACTCCCGCGCCAACACCAGAGGCACAATCTTTCAAAAGTCCGTTCAATTACTCGCATACGCAGGCGACATTGACATAATTGGAGGAACAAAGCGTAATGTCAGTGAAGCCTTCGTGAGTATTGCGGTTCGATATGGGTTCAGCCGTCAACGAGGGCAAAATCAAGTACATGCTGTCATCAAGAGGAGACGACCAACGTCTTCGAACTGAACCTCGGTGTAGAGACAGAGAGTCATAACTTTGAGGTAGTAATGGAATTCGTCTACCTGGGTTCCGCTATCAATTCAGACAATGACACCAGCGCTGAAATTAAGCGAAGGATAACTAGCCAATCGCCGTTTCTTTGGGCTAAGAAGGCAATTGAGTAGCAAAGGCCCTGCTCGAGCAACTGAAGTGACCATTTATGACCCTGATTATCCCAGTCTTGCTTTACGGTGCAGAAGCATGCACCCCGTCAAAGGTGAATGAAAACACTTAAGGCTGCTTCGAGAAGAAAATTTCTTCGGACGATTTACAGTCCCGTTTGCATAAATGGAGAGTGAAGGAGGAGATCGTGCGGGCATCGACTGTACAGCGACACCGAACTAGCCAGAAGAGGCAAAATACAACGGCTACGATGGCTGGGTCATCTAGAGCGGTTGAACACCAACGCTCCGGCCCGGAAAATCTTCAAATCCACCCCGCAGGGACCGCGCGATAGAGGAGCACCGAGACTCAGGTGGCTAACGCAAGTAGAAGGGGACCTCAGTCAACTTCGCGTACGAAACTGGAGACGGCTATCTATAGACAGAGCTGTCTGGCGAAGCACGTTGGCTGGGGTCCAGGTCCTTCCCGCACTGTAGCGCCACCTTAAGTAAGTAAGTAAAACGCGCTACTAACGCAGCGTTTTGGATGTGTCAGTAGCAACCAAAAATTTCACTTAAGTGTTCTGTGGTAACGCAGGTAACTACTTTGATTTCGGTCGCAATTACCGTTCTTTGGGAGTCATCCTTGTCGCTTTGTGCTGGGTCAAAGTGTCAATAGTTCTTGCCATTGTCTTTTGTATGCATCGGTCGCAAATACCGCTTCTTGGGAGCAACCATCAATGATAAAAGTGAATGCTAGGCTCGACAGCAAGGACCATTGTATCGGGTATTAGTCGGACCCCAACTACCTTTTCTCGGGAGCTAAAATTGGTTATGAAATTGGAAGCTAGGCTCGATATTGCAACCGACGTTCACAAATCCCGTTCTCGGAAACGATAATCCATGATGAAAGATTAACTTTCATTCATTTCAGCTAAGCTTGACAGCAAAAACCAATGCGTGTTGTTTATGTCGCTCACATTTACTCTTCTCAATAGCGCCCATCGATGATGCGGGTATCGTGTTCGCTGGGTTCTGGGCCCGACAGTATGGTGCCGTGACATAAGACCAAGGACATAAGGCCAAATTCGGCCGTTTGGCATTGTGACACTTTTGTAAGGCGACATAAGCAGTCACATTGAACTTTAAGACCAAAGGGGACGTAGAAGTAAAGCGTTCATACAAATTCCGATTTTGATGCTAAACATTTGGACCTCGCTCCGCGACCCTTGTAGAGGATGAACGGCCCCTATAAGAAAATGATGATGATGATGAACAGCTGGCCTTATGACACTTTGATTATTTGGGCATGTGTCGTTTTACAAAGGGTCATAATACCAAATGATAAAATTTGTTCTTAATGTCACTTTCACAAAGTGAAAGAAAATAAATTAATGCCAACCTCATTAGCTCGAGCAGGTGGAATGGGGCCTATTTCCGATAATAGTTAAAGCGTGCATTTTACCTTTTGTTTTCTTCCTTTTTTCCATTGGTGCAAGACGCAGTCTTTATTCTAACCTCTTCCATATATTCTAACCTCCTCTTCAAGAGCAGCCACAAACTGTTAAGCGTGAATATCTATTGTAAAAATACGGTTCTATTTGTGATTCAGAGATATGTGCACCTATGGCCGAAAACAAAAATTCCTGCTTTCCACTTAACGTTTCATTAGCACTTGCAAATTGCGAAGTAGGTAGTTACCTACAATTTTCATACCTTTAATATTCCATTAATATTTGCAGCTCTTAGGTACCTAGTATTGCAACACCCATTCCGTCGAAGCAATACTTGTTCCTCTCCCTACATGCTCTGAATGTCCCGCTTACAACATTTTCGTGCTATCGACCTCTCTGATCAACCCACTCTCCCACTGGCACGATCGTAGGCTGCATCGGATGAAAATGCGCTCTATTTTCCCCCCGTGACACACACTCATAAATATTTCGATAACCTCACACCTTTGGGGGAATTAAGACTCACATCACCCTCCAGTGATTAGAAACAACATCTTTGGGAACAAGTGTCGTCAGAAATACCATCTACCTCATCTGTGGTACAGATTAAGACCCACCAAAGTCCACTCTTCCTCTCTAGATAGATTGAAATACTATTTAGCCGAAACATTTTAGTTCCAACGCCTGCCTATCCGGCACAGTGTGCTTCCGATTGTCGTCATAGTTGTTGCGATACATTGCCTCTGATGAAAACAGATACTCTCGCTCTCGTGCTAGATACAAAACAAAAACAGTTTATTTACGTAAATCAATCGTGCGCCCATGCTGCCGCGTCGAGCCGGTTGGGTTGTTCGCTTCGTCGTCGTCGGAGCGTAGCTATTGTGTCTAGGATTCTATGCAGTGCCGCAGTTCATCAGAATCATTTAACGTTCTCACTCGGTGTGGATACAAATCGGTCGATCTAAACGAATTGTTTGAAAATAGAAAATGCCCCCATATTGTTGTGTTTTCGTTGTCGGTCGTTAGATGCACTCGAGGAGAGTGAAGTGTTTTTAAGTGGTTTTCTTCTTGCATACGGAACGGACCTCGTGTATGTTTTTATTTTTATTTTTTTTTTGAAAATCACTTTCCTTACGCTGACCGCGTGTGTTGTTTACCTTTGATAAACAAAAGTGTTGAACTTGTTCCCTCTATGTATTGGTTATTTATAATTTAATCTAATCGCTGATAAGATCAAGAAAATCGATTGCCGGGGTTAATACACCATTTTCATCCACAATTTTGTTTGGTTTTTGAAAATTGCCTCCACACTCTGACAGTTAATTGATAAAATGCACAATCCCCCCTGTCAACGATGATGTCAATTGACATTTTGCCTCTCTCAGTACGCTGACCGGTTTTTATTTTGTTATTTTTCAAAATTTGCATAATATGCATATCGTGACGGTATACAAAATGAATTAAAGAGTTTTATTCCAAATTTGGTTATTTTGTTGGAGGAGCATGATATGATGGTTGAGTAATTGTTGTACACTTACCTACTTTAGATTTGGATTTTTGTTGTGGGACAAATTGAGTAACAAAAAGAGGTTTATTCAAAAAAAAAAAAATAATAAGTTTGAAGAGGCTCCAGTTTTCTTCGGTTTTTAACCTGAAATGAGCCAAATTTATTCAGCCCTAAATGATTCTTCTGTTTGGTTCTGTTTGTTACAAAACATACAAACAATCAATTTGCGTGTGAAAGATAATTTTTTTTAATGAATGATGTCTGCTTGGTCGAGATACAAATTCGAAAGCAATTGAGTTAGTTTGAAGTGGATTAACAGTTTAATTTCTTAATTATTTTGTTTCTCTTATATTTAAGCTTTAGGAAATACCAATTGTTAAAAAAATAGGTCAAAGACATCTGTTTGTTAGACAAGCCTATCACGCATTTGTAAATTTTGCTTCATTTTCGAAAACTGTAAACTTAACAATAATGACTCCTTGTTTTGGGGTCAATGCGAATGTCTTTCGCTGCCATGTCAGTCACCTAAACGCCTTCGCTTTGACCCAACAATTTGGTGAACTGAATTTAATTTTTTAGATCAATGGAAATTCACAATGCGTTGTTTCCGGTTTCGTAGGACCTTTATTCTTTGCGACTACTTTTCAGCACATATCTCATTTTGAGATTTGACATTTTCTCGTAGGTCAAATATATAAGCAAGCTTAATAGACTGCGTCTAGTAGTTAGTTTAAAAAGTTTTAAGTAGTTTTAAAGTTTCTTACTCTAGATACAATTGTGCAGCACTATTCTTAAGGTAAGACCGGTTGGACAAGTAGAATAGTCTTGCTTATCATGGTTTTACCAGGTTATACAACAAGGATTTCACGATCATATTCTTTAAAACAATCGTTGAACGAAGTGGTAATTTTTTTAAAACATTGAATGAAAATTGAGAGTTATTTAGTTATGAATGCTATCAAAATAGCTTTAAACAATAAAGAAAAAAATCTTCAATACCCAAACAAGAAAGTCGAAATGGAAAAATTTTTTTTGGCCCCTGTCAGCTGTCGGTCAAACCCAGAAATAAGTTTTTCAGTTCATTCTATATGGGGTTTACCTCGTCTTAAACGCCAACTTTTTTTTAGTCCAATTCTTAAATTGGTCTGATTTTTTGTTCTGAGGATAGTTTGATTCTTAAAATTGGATGTGCCCAATTTTGTGTTGAGAATCCGCCCAGAATCGGTTTATTATCTTATGGCAACGTTTATTCACAGGACATTATGTACACTTTTAAAAAAACACCAGTATACACAATTTTTTTCATTCGGCAAAATTATTGGGACAAATCGAAAAACCTATAAAATTTTTAAAACCTTTTGTTTAGTCCATAATATTAACGGTTTATTTATTTTCTCTTTGTTAACACTCCTTGAGGGCTAAAAATTAAAAAAAGTAAAAAGTTAATATTATGGATTAAACAAAAAGAGCAAATTTCATCGCAATTTCGATTTGTCCAAATAATTTGCCGATGACTGTAATTATAAGAGTGATGACCCATTTTCTTATAATCTGTTACTAAATTTAATTTTTCCCCATATTTGACAACCAAAAAACACAAAAATTATAAGTAGCCATTATGCAACTTTATGTTACATTCCAAGTGCCACTAAAAAAGGATATAAACCATCAGACTTATAAACCACATTCATATATTTTTCTTATGACCACATAAAATATTATAAACTTGTTTTGAAAACGAAGTATAAAAACTTTTGATGTGATTAAAGGGGGAAAAAATGTTCCACATACGCCCCCGTAGCCCAGTGTGTCATCCAATACGATGACTTAATGTTGATTAAACATTTCTGCCATCTGTATAAATTTTCAATTATTTTTTTTTTCTTTTATATGCGCGCACATATATACGTTAAAGAGTTGTACATTAGTATATTAAGTTTAAATGACGGATTTTTATTGGCAATAAAGAACCAACGCCAAAAAATATTTTAACGTGATTTTATTAGTTAAAAGATTGGTTTTTTTATTATGTCACATTTAGACATGGGTGGAATAAAAATTGAGAATGGTTTTTGGATATATTTGAACATTACCAAACAAAAAACTGAAATTAATGATTGGTTTAAGGCACTTTTTTATAGGAGTGAAAAGCAGGATTTTTTTAATGATTTTTTGCAACAGTGCTTGGCAGACCAGTTTCCAAATTCAGCCGTCACGAATTAGCGCCACTAATAATAAATCCTATAACAGGCTTTGTATACTGTAACAAATCTTACTTTTAAGAGTTTATCAGTATATTAAATCTCGAGCCTAAGTGTCGCATCTACGGCAGTTCTCACATTATACTGTAGGGGATGACTTGCACAAAAACATGAAGACTTTGCTAAATGGGCGGGTTGTGTCGTAGTTCAAGCCTTTCACAAGGCGCTTAAGAAGGCTATGGCCATCGATCAGCTCTTGCTTGATTCTGTAAACGTTCCTGTGCTGCCACACCTACTGGCTGCATGTTCTGCTTCTAGCAGCTAGTCACGTCGCACACTACGTTGTACTTCTTGAAGTTTTATGCGAAACAGGAGCTCGAACTAATTACTGAATGCTTTCGAAAAAGTTGCTATACAACACTTGATTTTTCCTCGAGCGTTAATATGCTGCTAGGTATCTTCTGTCAGCCACGCACTATGTCTTCGCTGTAACTGATCAACAATTTGATTCGCGTCGCTTATTCACGTTTTCCAGTGGTTTTCGATACTATTGACAGATTGCCCTTCCTACTTTGCAATAGATGGGACCCCACTCATTGGCGCACTGCATTCTTTAATCTATCAATGTAGTACTTGACAATGCGTTTTCTGACGTCTTGGCGGCTATGTCCTTTCGACCAGCAAAACAACAAAAGAAATCAGTACCGGACGAGTGTGTCCCTACCACCATAACCATGGGACATGGAGCGGACGACACCGTCCCTTCGACCTTCAAATAACAAAACTAATAAGAACTGGACAAGTGTGTCCCTACGCCCAGCCTTACAAAAATGCATGGACCAGACGACACTGTCTTTTCTGCGAATTTCATCTCATTAAATCAACACCTCTTTAACCTTTTTCAAATATCTTCATACCCTTAAACAAATTATTGACCACCACGACCAGTGTGGACTTCAGGTTCACACTCGTCTTCCAATATTTCAAGATCGGTGTACTCACAAGAGAGCATCAGTAATCGTTTCTGTGTCCAAGGCTAACGGATCTCGGCGACTTGGGGACAGTGTGTCGTCAACTTCACAGCCCGATGTTATGTCTTCCACAACCTCCGCCGCCGTCACGAGGTTACCACTTCTTCTCCCAATCAGGTGCTATGTGACCAGATTTGCCACATGAATAGCAGGTGACAACTGGTCCGCTGGTTGACATTTTTGAGCCTTGAAGCTTACATGCAATTGAGGATTTTCGACGCTTCCTGCATTCGGCTTGTCGGAGCCCTGCCAACCCACACCAATGGCACTTCCCAGAAAAACGCATTTTAGTAGCTCTTGCTTGCTTCGGTTCAACATCTGGAACGTTTTCAGCGTTGTCATATCGTCGTTTTAGAGACACACCACCCAAAATGCGAAACAACTGAACTTTACTGGTTATTACATGTGAACTCAGTTCTTTACGCATAACACTCTCTTTGTGACACAACACTGATACAGCCAATCCAGTTGTTGCTTCTTCCGACATCTTCGTCTGCGGAGTGCGCTCAATCATTTGCCATAGACGCATAGCAGGCTCGGAAGCTGTTTCTTTCGGCCCAACTTGAAACCGCAAAATATAGTCGAAGTAGTCTTGCATTAATCTGGGCTTGGAAAATTTAGCCAGCAAGGTTTCCTTGACAACATTACACGTCAATTGTTCCAAGTTCAGCTTAGTGAGACAGGCAGTTGCCTTTAAGTGCCTTAGTAAGAGCCAAAAGCAAGTCTTCTCCTTCAAGGCCCTTACTTTGAACAATCACCTCGGTCACTCCACACATCAATACCGGCCTCAGAATGATCCAGATTGAATTCAATTAAACTATATACTAAAATTGCTGGTATTAAGGTTTGCCATTTGCGGCAGCGCAAGCAAATTTGAAAGCAATGCATCCATATTGCTTAACAAATTTTCTTCCACCGCTCCCTTGAACCGGATTTTGGCTATTCCTTGGCATTTCGTCAGATCCCACTTCTAATATAGACTAGAGTGAAAGTTTCTTCCTTCTTAAACACTTTTTTATTAATTCCTTTATTATGATCATGAGATTCAGTTAATCTCTCAGAATACTATTTTAATTTTTTATAATTTTCCAACAAGTGTTTCGTCGTCGCATGTTGTTATTGGTCCAGAACAACCAATAATTGATGGACTTGCTGATGATCTTCTCGATGAGCCGAATTCGTCTTATGACGCGCCTACTTTGCATACTTTTTTAAAAATAAGAAAATACTTAAAAAAAACAATCTATCTATATCAATTCTATGCAAATCTATCAATATTAACATTAATATCTCCAAGTTTCGCTTAAATGTAAGTAAAAACCTAATTTTTTGGTTAAAATTCAATATTTTCATGAACTCGACCCGTAAAAAGAGGCGTGGCTAAATATTTTCCAGGAGCGAAATCTAGAACAGAGTTTCGTTTATCTTAAATGTTTATTTTTATTTCTTATTCTTTCATAAACTAGGCTTAAGGCCTGTCAAAATCAAAGGTTTTTCATCTTTTCTGCCTCCAAATGTGGGCGTGGCCCAAAACCTTATAGAAACAAAATGTAAAACTAAGTGTTTTCTACTTTATACAATAAGTAAAATTTTTTCAATTTGGAGTAAAAATATTGAATAAAAGTTTTATTTTATTTTTGTATACCTTAGCATCACTAGGAGATAGTAAATGTCAAATTTCAGCCAAATTAATGCTCTGGAGGTAGTTGCAAAATTAGACCGATGGCGAGCGGATTTCAAAAATTTTTACACTTGTAAAAATTTGGGCTATGCACCAAATTTCAGTTTCCTACCTACAGATGGACGGACGGAAATGGTACGTAATAAAGATGAGCTTAAACTTTAACAAAAGTCCAGGGACCACTCCGTGTATTCCTTCACACTGACGGTGCTTGACATATGTAGTTTTCCCCGAACTGCCAGAACTTTCAGTGCTGGATAAACAATGCTGCGACTCTTTTTGAACATTATGTTGATCATGTCAGAAATGTCAGAAGTGATCACAAAACATTTGAGTAGAGATAATCTGCTGCGTTAAGCACGAAATTCCAAGTCTACTTTTTGGTTATCACAATATTATTCGTTCACTCTGATTCCCTCACGTTTGTTTCCTCAAAGAACACCAACAAATTCAAAAGTCATGGAACCCATTGTTCTTATTATATCGGTCGACTGCAAACATAAAATGTTAATTTTAACATAAAGTCAAATTTTAATGCATAATCGTGTTCAGAAATATTGTCTTCTGGCCCGAAGCAATTTAAAAATAATAAATGACCGCAATTAAATTAAAAATATTAATCCACTCGGCAAATTTATTTAAGTAAAAGGAAGTTGTTCATATGTAGGTGTGATCTCTAAAGGTCTATTAATTATTTTTTATGTCTAACAAAACATTCTCTCCACTGCCGGAGACACGCGGATCGCTGACAAATTTATTTCAATTTCTTTAAATAAATCCTGTCACATGCAAAGTTCCAAGAAAAACACAGTGGCACTCTTGTCTGCACTCTTAAATTTTGTTGAAAAGAAAAGGGGCTATGTTATGTGTCTCCAACTCCGATCTTCTTCGGTGCATAATTCACAATGAGCTAATTAAAAATTAGCGCCAAATTACCAGACTTTCCATGTCGCAGATTACAAAATTATTTCGAAACAACCCAATGTGCAACACGACGACAACGTGCTGCCATCTACGATACATCACTCGTCGCCGTTGATTCGCCTTGCCATGTGAATAATGTGCAACGTCAGGCGGAATAAGGTTTTACTTTGAAGCATTGTCACACAATTGACTGTCGAATGGATCATTAGAAAACGTGGCAAGATTCGGCTCCCTTCGAAACCGAAATAGATGCGCGAAATTCCTCAAAGTCGCGCGCTATGGTCAAAGGCGAGCATTTGTCGTGTGGAAAAATTAAAAATAGTTTGTCAATAAATAAAACGGTCGCACATGTTATAGCCACTGCTGCATTCGTGGTTGCAAATGAAACACATGTGTGGAGTTGATTATCTAATGGATGCCGCATTTGTTTACTTTTTGTATTTCTTTGAATTTCCAATAAAAGTTCTTCGGTACAGAGATGTGCAAAAGATTTATTTTTGCGGCGAACGTTGCTCAACGTAATTATGATTGACCGTTGATTTATGGATATTGCTGATGGAAGGAAGCCCTTTAATTAAACTATAAAAAGACGCATTAACTGATTGACAGGGTGTGAAGTTGCGTGAGATTTTGCAATAGAAAAAAAAAAAAATTGGAATGGCGAATTTTGCTTGCGTGTCTGAGGTTGTTGGCGAAAAATTGCAACCGGAAATGGACGAGCGTCAAATGAAATGAGGTTTGGATTATCCTGACGATTTCCCAAATTAGATTTAAACCTATTTGTGGCACTAATTTGCTGATTGATTTAAATTGCATTGGACGCTATCGTTGATGTGCACCAGCATTGGGCCTCTGACACTGACAAGAAGGCTGTCGTCATTTGAATGCGTCTGATGATGACGCCATGGCTTTTTCATTAGCTTATCCATTTGGTATTTCGATGATCGGTTTAATTGTGGAATTTTACAATTAAAAACACTTGTGAATTTTTCCAAGTAACGAAAAATGTATGCATGGTGAGAATTTGTAATTGAAAATAGCAAATCAATGGCAAATCGACCTTATTTAGTAACGAGGTCAGTTTTCGTGAAAAGCTAGGAATTAAATTTAAAAGAAAGCTGCAATAATCCACCTTTTTTGTTGGATAATATGTTTCGATTTTTTTAATGCGCCACGTATATATGGTACCTGTATAGCCTCCAGGGCTACGGCTATTAATACATGCTAGGTCTAGAACATCCCTGGCTACTAGATGGTACGACCCAAAGTCGGCCATTTTAAACGTTTTCAATCAATTCCACGCATAAATCTCTGTTTCCTTTTTCTCTTGGGAACGGGTCATAATTATGCTTTTTAAGAATTCAGTTTTTTCCAAAAAAAAATTCTGCCATAAAATTCTTCTTTTTTAAGAAATACTTTCGAGTCTTTTAAAGTAAAGCAAAGGTAAACTAGTGGGAGGGCTACAATACGCCTAGGCGAATCGTTGAATACCCCATCCCAATTGACAACTTTTAAGCTCCGAATTGTGTCATAAATCTTGATTGTTAAATTTCAGTTTCTATTAACTTCAACTGTATTTAGAATTTCACAGTTAAAGAATCTCCTCCCTTAAAAAGGGACGTGGCATCCACCCCTTTTCAATTACATCTTTTTTTTGTTTTCATTTTTTATCAGAAGTGATATACACGTCTTGATTGCATTTTCACATTAAAAATTTGGTTTATACTTAAAAACGCCCCCAAAAGTGGGCGTGGCAAAAATTTATTTATTTGAGTTGATAGCTTACGTACATATCTGGAGATTTTATGGTCCAAGTTTTTTGGATTTAAAGCAAATATATCAAATAAAAACCGTTAATAAGAATGCATATTATATATGACCACGCCTACAAGGGAGCGGTTTTCGCTTTTTTCTTAAATGCCAATCACAATATACTTAAGCGAGAATAACGCGTACCAAATTTCGGCTTCCTACGACAACTTTGAATTTTCATGCTATTTAGTAAAGTGGGCGTGTCAGTGGGCGGATTTTGAAAATTTTTACACTTGTACTGCTTCGGGACCTACAAAGAACAGATATTAAGTTTCAAGTTCCTAGCTCAAAATTTAAGGCCTAAAAACTATCGACACAAGGACGGACGGACATGGCTCATTCGACTAACAATTCGGTCTCGATCATATGCCCTTAAGGTCTTGGGGGTCAACGATGATTATTTCTCTATGCTACAAACTATGAATCAAACTTAATATACCTCCTATCCTATGGGATGGGGTATAAAAAGAAACGGACAGGGAGGTTGCATACACATAGGAGTGGGTCATTATTCCGATTTTTCGACAAAATTCTGCTTCTCAAAATTCTGACTTAAAGCTATAAAATTCTACTTATCTTACTAAACGTTTGATTTTTCGAAGTAAAGCAAAAGTAAAAAAGAAACGGGCAGAGGGGTTGCCTGCGTTTGCACTGGCAACGTGTCATAATTTTGCTTTTAATACCCTGCTTTTTAAAATTCTGACATAAGAAATTAAATTATTCTTTTCTAACCAAACGTTTGAATTTTTGAAGCTAAGCTAAGGATAAAAAGGAACAGGGAGAGGGATTTGCTGGGTACGGCACGCCCTCATATACGGTCGCTATATCAAAGTTACATTTCCAGAATTTTGTTAAAGTTGCGACTGAATGGTTCCAAACTTGTATAAAATAGAATTTTGAAGAGCAGAATTTATTATAAAGAATTTTGACCTTGGCAGAATTTTGACCCCAACCCTTTCTCTTTCTACTGCTTTCTAGTGCCTTAATATACAAAACAAGGAGTTTTCAGTTCAAAATCGTTGCAGGCGGTTAGCCAAGAACTACATAGTTGTAGTTGCGGTCACCATTCGCTTTGACTCGATTCCAAAGACCTTTTTCTTGGCTCATCTACTTTTCCTAGAATTGTCGCACCGAGTCCCAACGAGCTCACCGGTAGTCATGGCTCCAGATCCTTCAAATTTCTCCTGTTGTATATCCTACGTATCTCGTTCGCAAGATCCACTGATGGTTTCGAGCCTGCAAAGTTGGTAGATTGACAAAAATTTCCTTCACCTCTTTCCTTCTTCTCTCTTTTGGCAGCGTTCTACATAGAATTGAGGTGACTTTTTTTGATTTTTCGACCCTGTGTAGAATGTTCTAGGATCTTAGTTTTACCACTGCCACAACCAATTTCCCATCTAGTTTTTTTTTTACCTTACTCAAAATGTTGTACTGTGGCACAACCGCCAGACAAGCCCGAAAGTGAGAGCTCTTGTTGGGTAATGGGATAATTTGCCACCATCTGTGGTTAGTATAAAAAATCTTTTTCGCGAAAAGTCGTAGTAGCTAATATGGTCGTAGTTTCGGATGCTGTTAGCAATTATTATAATTATAATTCCGACGAAATACAAAAAAGGACTACTTTCAAAAATATTTATAACAAACTTCTGCTTTTTCGCATAAAAATTAAGCTTTTTCAAAGTTAGCAACATTTTTAAATAAAAAATGAGAAATCGCCACAAAAAATCGTAAGGTGGCACCGCTGCTGTGAAAAAAGTCTTCCCTATTTGTTTTCTTTCCTCTTTGCCTGGCCCTTCCCAATTCTCAAAATTAATTCTCAATAATAACAATACAGGCTGAGATAATCTCATCAAATTTATAAAATTTCTTAATCTCCACCACACATCGTCATCTGTCACGTCAACTAATGAAGCTGTCACAGTGGCTACGCGCGTAAAATTGCAAGCTTCTAATCACCTGCTGCATTCACTGCCAAGAAAAATCATTCAGTCTATCTTCCCACAAGCATTTCAAATATATCCCAACGGATATATTATTAGTCACACATCTCGAATAGACTTGGAATAATTCCCAACATTTTTATTTTGTATATTTAATTTTTTTTTTTTACCTCCATTTCGCCTTGTTGAATTAAAAGAAATAAAAATATAAATTTGACTTCAGAGGCACATTGTCACCTATTTATAGAACTGCTCCTCGTTTATATCTATACGACTCCCGTCAATTGAAATCTTTTCTTATGTCTGCGTAGCGTATATCTGTCTGTACAAAAATTAGAACAACAGTCTTATCATCATACAGCTTATCAGTTTAATTTGCATTAGGCTCTATCAAATGGCAAACAAATTTGTCACAATATAATATTTTAGTGAGTCTTTTGACTTGAAGAAGATCTCATCTGAGAGTGTTTGGGGCCATTCGGTTGAGCTGCTTCTCCCTTAACAAAAAAAAAGCTCAAATAATAATCTTCTCAGAACATGCTCCGACATTAAAATCCAAAATAGTGTTCGTTCATTCCCACCCCGCCAACGTCGAATTAACAAATGTCCGTCCAAGTCCAGTGTCAAATTGTTAATTTCTCATCGTCTGACAGGAGTGGCGCTGATTTTGTGCGTGTTTCTTGCTCTCAAGGAGAGGGCGCTAAATTAATGTTATTTTAGATTTATCTTTCCCTGTTTGGGCGACAACTAAATGACATTTTGTCACCGGCGAAAATCGCAAAAGAAAAACAGAAACAGAAAATCGATGAAACAGTTTACTTGTTCTATGATCAAAGAACGCGCCGCCGGTTGGTGATATTTTAAGGAAACAGAGTTTTTAAATTTTGTGAATGTTCGAAAATAGAAAAATGCACTCTGTGAGTGACGCGTGTGAAACACAAAAATAATAAAAATAGTTTTATTTTTTATTCTGCGAGAAAAAGGGGGGACGTAGAAATTATGACATAAACTGTGCGAGTTTTTATAGACACAAAGGTGAAAGATACATCGCGCGCGCTTTCCACTAATGATAGCAGTTTGTTTTGTTTTGTGAAGAAGTGAAAAGGTATTTTGTGTCACAAACAGTGAATATAAATAATATTTAAAAAAAAGGTTAATAAAATATGGATAGAACAATGTATGGCAAAATGGATCCCGGATCACGGCAGCCGTATCGGACGATATTAAGCAAGGGGATACAACCTGGATGTGAGTATAATTTAGGTAAAATCTACCTATGTGCTATCCTAGCCGGCGTATCTTTTCCTGTATAAAAAATTTTCTGATATGGTCCTTTGCCGTGTCTCTTATTGAAGACAGCCTGCGACTGGTATTTGAGTATCGATAAGGAGTCATCGATGGTTTATGCAATGAGAATCGTGGAAACTTCAAGCAGTCAGAGATTTTTTTAAATAAGTTCGAGTTTGCCCCTGTTTTGTTTGCTTTGAATAATTTCATTCCACCAGTTGACACCGTTGTCTACTGGCACGCGGTCTGGAATCCTCTGCCAATACACAGGAAAAATGCCCTGTAAACACGGCTTTTTGTAAAAAAAAATTTGCAGCGAAACTTTCTTTAGAATAACGTTTTTGAATTAGTATAACGTTAAATGTAATGCATTTTTGTTGCACTTTTTTGCATTGTTTTTGTGCCATTTTTCTGCCACTTTGTTACACTTTTCCCCGAGTTAGAATAACTGAAGAAGGATGTGCCGGGGCAGCGATGCGCTCGCGGATCGAAAAGGTTTGCGACAAAATTGTTGCTGTGTTTCCCGACTGCTCAGCAAGGGGTTGGGTCCCGATGACAAACGACTGATTGAGATAATTACGCGATATGATAAGATGATTGGATTTGTTTGTTTAAAGATGATTATAGGTTAGTAGGGTAAAATGGCGCCAGCTGTTTTATAAGTAAAACAACAAAACTATGGGCAGCTGGAAATGGGCAAAAAAAGTATAAGACAATTGTTTGGGTCGTTATAAATGTTCAGAGATGAACGAAGGCGATATATTAAAAGCCGAGGAATTATTATAGGAATTACCCGAACAGGTTGGTATAACAAACAAAGAAAAGCAAGCAAACAAAGAATGAAATAAAGTTAAACAATTTTAGAAATATCGCCGGAAAGGTAGAATGGCTCACTAAAAGGGTCGTGCGTCCCGTCTTTTCCCAGGGGTTTTTCTGAAACAAAAGTCTGCTAAACAAATCTATTTTCTTCTTCGCAAAACAAAAATGCAATAACGAACCACTCTACTTAGCTTTTCCTTTTTCTCCTTTCCGTTCCATTTCCCTTCTGCTTTCTATTACCTCTATTTAGTCCCTTATCCATCAGAGATCTTTTCGCTTCCAAAACTTCTTCCTCTTGATCTTTTCCTCAAAAATAATCCTTTATTTACTTCCAGCTCTCTTTTCCTTCCGCCAAACTCGCCAGGTAGACCAGAAGTGGTTCACCCAACCTTGCGGCTTGGATTTCTTCTCAAACAAACCATGAATCATTCATACACACATTCAACTATTCCTCTCAGACCGGTACAGTGGTAATCGGGCACGGCGTTTCAAGCCACCCTCAGCTCTTTGCTGGGCATGCTTGCCGTTATTCACCAGAATTCGCACCCATTCGTTCCACTGCGAATTATAGGGTAGAATTCAAGCCCAAGGCCGAAAAGAGAGCACTCCACATTCTCTCTTCAACGTAACTTAGAGATTTTTAGATAAATTAGAGTTCCATACCTTCCCTCTGGCTCTTTAATCACTCGTATAGATAGATCGCAATCCCACTAAATCGTTGGGAGCGTCCTAACCGTCTGTCTTGCTCTAGGGCACCTGTATGGGACAAAAGAGGGAACACAAGTGGGTGGGAGAAGAAAGATAAGCAAGCCTAAGAATTGGATAGGAAGGAGGTGACCAAAAAGACAGACAAAGAGCTTCTTTAGTGCGCGAAATATGACCGCGACAATTCCACCCTTACCTCATTTCAATAGGGCACCTGGGAATCGGTAAAGCTGGGAAAGGTAAAGCAAAACAAAACA
Source organism: Neoascia interrupta (assembly GCA_947623515.1). Classification (NCBI taxonomy): domain Eukaryota; kingdom Metazoa; phylum Arthropoda; class Insecta; order Diptera; family Syrphidae; genus Neoascia; species Neoascia interrupta. The sequence continues at coordinate 200,086,477 of OX392462.1, forward strand.
GCAGGAGACATGGCCGGGCTAACAAGAGATTGGTCATCAACATAGAAAGGGAGCCATGGCCGGGCTGACAAAAGATTGGCCGAAGGTATGGAAACGCTGGTGGGTCCTATTGGTCGTCGATTTATGGCTTAAGGTCCTTCACATGCCATGTTCCTCGTTCCTTCCCGGTGGTGTCATCTTCGATAGCACGTACGTCGAAAGGGAGACACGCCTATGAATTTTATGAAGGGGCCGACTTATATTGGGCAGAACTAGGAAAGAATGTAATCCCTACGCCATACAAATTCATTCGGGAGATATTGAACATCTCGCCACCTAAGATTGTATGCTTTCGATGCCTTCTTGACTGCATTCGCTAAATTCCTACCAATATATTTCCTTAGCTCCACAAAACGTTTTCCCAGCTCAGTCATGTTGATTTCCCTAACTCCTAACTCTAAATTCCTATCTGACCTACTCTTTATGCCCCTATCTAAACTATAGTAGCTGAAGTGCTGGGTGGATCCTGATTTCCTACCGAGTCACTTTATATCTTATCCATCACTTTGAATCTCATTTTTTCTTCGCAAATTCCTCCCGCAAAAAATTATGTTCTGCTCATAGACAATGATGTTCTTCTTAGAGCCGGTTTTTCAGTGCTGAGTTAAGCCCAGCTTAGACCAAGATCTGGTATTGCCGTACAAAACGAATCTGAAAGCCAGCGAGCATTTTTTTTAGTGCAGAGTTAACTCCGCCAACAAAGTTGTCAAAATGTTTGACTCTCGAAATTATTTACTCTCCCAACCCAACTCTCACTACACATAGCAAAACACAGGAAAAGATGTAATTTTTCACAGAAACATGCAAATCACCTATCATTTCACATAGAAAAAACATAAAAAGAAGTTCATCTCCAGAGTTGATCGGAGATTAACTCACCAAATTTGGCGAAATTTCTCGAAATGAAAAACTGGCCCTAAGCACTTGACCCTCGCAGCTTTAAAGAGCTATAAATCTTTAACTATGTACTTGATTCCGAAAATTTTTATTAACCTTTTCGTGAAATCAGGCCACTCAACTGAATTCAACTCGACCGTACCGTAAACTTATGCCCAACTTGTAAGCGACTGCTACTGCTTCTAACCGGCTTCTGCTTACACCAAATCCATAAACGACAATACTCTGACCATACTCTTAGCGTCATCTAACCCTTTGCATGACACCTAAATTATATTCTGGCACATTTTATGGTCAGAATAGCATAAGTCTGCTAGAATTTACATGTTGTACATTTATAAGATTTCCTGCATATGACTGCAGTACATTTCTCAAAACGCTATTCAATTACTGACCGGTTGAACATGTTTCGTTTGTCTCTGTTCATTCAGCATAATCTTAGGCTGATCATTTTAGAAAGCTTAGTACATAAAAGTAAAATAAAATCTAGGAACTACATCTACTTCACCATAGATGCCGCCACATGATTCAATCAACCGATCGTTTTTAAGCTTTCCTCTTCCATCGCATCGTATTGGCAAATTAAACTCAACAAGGTTAGGTGCTAAATCATCTTTGAACTTGCAGCATCAAGCAGAATGATCTAATAGAAGTTTTTTTTTTAGCTCCCGCGTCAGTGAAGTAAAGTTTTTTTGTCTAATAAATGTCAAAGCTTATCAAAAAAATGAGGTGTCGTCATCTTTTTGTTAATAAAAGTAAACAACATTAAAAGATTAGTATTTGAATACCTAAAACTAATTAAAAAGCAGTCAACATTAATGAAGACGCCTGTTGTGTGGCAGACAACAATCGGATTGAAGATCATAAATCGCGCGCTTGCCTCCCACCGAACAAAGTGTAGGTTGCATGTACGAGCTCCTCGGTTCGTGTTTGCTTTTCGATTGGCCTATTTCGATAACAAGGCGAGCGAAAAGTGCGTATACACATCCAATAAAAAAGGAAATGTAAACATTTCCCCCAGAATAACATCCCTGCAAAGAAAACCAATTTTATGGAGTTTTCCTCGCTTCCGAGGTGAACAAGTTTATGTTTTATTGTTTACAGATACGTACTTTCATTACAATTGCTATCTTGATCGCCGTCGTCAGTTGGTCAATCGCTAGCCAAGTATGTATTTGTGTTATTGATCGAGTCCAGTTCCAGGGATGTGTATTATCGAAATCGAGGCGGGTCTCGTTTACAATTGAATCCCCACACACTGTGTACACCTACTGCTGGAGCAGCAGAAGTATAGTACGCTGCTCTCAGAACAGCATTACTTGGTTTCTAACCCACCAGAGCAGACAGTATTACTTTCGATTTTGAAACGATCAGTTGGAGAAAAAGAATTCACTCGACTGTTATTAAGTTGTCTTTTGATTTATGACGTCATTCGGAGTGTAATTGGACTTCAAAACAACGCTACAGTGACTTGAAGATTTTTTGACAATTTGTCAGCCGGTCAAACGTGTCTGCTTTTCGATTTCTACAAATTTAACTGTCGGATTAAGATACTATCTGAAGGGGAGACGCCGCGACATCATGACGATCGGTAAGGCGTTTTTCTTATTGTAACAATTACCTCATTCAAATGCGGGGGTGTGCCATACACTTAAAGGTATTTATATAGTATCTACAGTGCGTGCCTATAAAAAGGCATAAAATTGTGCAACTTTAAACGGAAGTGCTTATTGTTTCTTTCTTTGAAACAAATCTATTCGATTGGAAGTTGTTATGAACCAAGTGACTCAAATAGGACGTAAAAGAATTGCCATTCCTCAAATAAATGTCACATACCGATTTTTATGGATAACATGGGTGAAGAGAGTGCTCTGCCAAACTGTTTCCTTTATTGGCTTTAAGTGGTCATGATATACATAGGAATTTACACCGAAATTTATTTATTTTTGTTTTTGCTTTGAAACGCGCAAATTTTTGAAAATTTCCTTGAGGCGAAACACATTTTTCTAAAGTGATATAAATGGCTGGATAAAAATACCAAAATTCCTGTGGAAGTGATCATATTGTTTACTATTGAATTGAAATACATGTGGTGTTTTTTAATGAGGAAAAGTGATTCGAATAAAGTAGATGAAACGTTTTAAAATTTTGCAAATGATGCAGTTCAAATATATGGGTGACTTGTGTTTGGTAACATTAAGGAATTCGGATTCTAATTGTGAAGGTTGGTACATATTCCTAAAGCGCACATTTTGAAGCTTAAGTCTTCAAAAGTAGCAACCAAATGAAAAGAGCTTGTTTCTTTAGGCAAGAACCTATTAAGGCTCTCGTTGGCAGAATTTTTAGACAACACTTGTTTTAAATTCTGGCGTACACCACAAGTTTCAGGTCGTTTTCCAATTTAATTTTTTACATGAACGATTTTCTAGAAGTTCACAAGTTCTCTACCTGCTTTATTGAGGTTGCGGCCTTTTCTTCAAAGCAGTGGCTAAGTCAATTACTACGAATTTCTTAAAACCAAAAATGGCCTAAAATGGTCTTAATCCTGTATTAGTGATCGGAGGTGTTCCGCTTAACAATGTTTCCACCGGACAATAATCCGCGATTAACATAAATCTTCAACAAATCTCTCACAGAATTCAATTCTAAAACAGCTGGTGTTTTACAGGTCTTTCATTAAAAATTTTTCTAATGGTATTTTGAAAACGGAAACTTGTTATCGCCCTTGGAAATGCCATTGCTCTCATTGAGAGTAAATGACAACAAGAGAATGCTTGAGTCAGGGTAATCTTATGTTTTGTCGGTGAAAAAAAAATCAAAATTTATTTTTTATCCTGTTTCTCCAATCTCTACTTAATGTCATGTGGAAATATAGTATAATACTATGTCTCCACCGGACATAAAACTGCGATACGCGGGAGATTTTTAGAAATCAATCCTGAAGTATCGACGGTGAGCACGGGAGACTAACTTGGATAGGTGCACTCTTTAGTTGTCATCTTGTTGGCTCTTTAAACTGAGCTTTGTTGACTTTTCTCAGGAGAGAAACAAACTTTTTTCATTGTAAAAATCCTAATGGAAACAGATTTGTGCCAGATCTGTCATACTAAGACAGTTTTCTTCTTAAAGCTTCAGAATTTTATAAATGTGTTCGAAAAGGGTTTAAATTGTCATAGAAGAATTTTGTATAAAGTGTGAATAAGATTTACGGGAAGGTTTAGATTTGTATGGTAAATTTTAAAATTTTTAGAAGATTGGTTGAAAAGTTTTGTTAACCGTGGATTGGTGTTATGTGGAGACATGATTTAATATTTTAGTGGTTGAATAGTAGTTGGATTATAAAATAGTTAACGATTTATGTTAATTACAGTTTTAAGAGATAAAAGGAGACGGTGAACTTTGTAAATGACCGCTTGTTTTTGTGTTCACTAGAAAATGTTAATGGCGATCTTGGTTACAGGTGTAGGCAGACTAAAAGCAGGTTTGGATAATAAGAAAAGGCTAGTCTGAACCTTGCATTGTCGTTTAGCAAGGTTCAAACTAGCCTTTTTCAAACCAATTCAGCGAAAGCTTGGCTTCGGGCACCATTTTGGACGGGGTGAGAGGGTTGCCACTAAAAACATCACTAAAAACACATATTGCTCTAGACATGTTTGATACAAAATAACGCACAGTCATTGGAATAGCGAATATATCCGTTTTGTAAGACAGGCAGTGTTCTCGCGGTCCACTAAGACTTCCAGCACCAATCTCTTTCCGGTTATGAGCCATCTGCAAAAAAAAACCCATCATCATTGAATGAATTTTTGTGCATTTGTGCATTGGGGTTTTTATGAATTTTTAAAAACCCCAAAAATTTCGAACTTGCATGAGGCGTAAGAACCTTTGTCAAGTTTTCACCATTGAAAGCAAATTATGCCAAGTTTTCAAAAATATTGGTCTGCCTAAAGAAAAATGTTTTTACTATGGTCTGCCTCAACTGTTATTAATGAAAAAATTTGATGAAATTATCTGACAAAACAATTTTTTTCTATTCTGGCTTAACTGTTATTGACAATAAATTTTGATGAAATTAGCTGACAAAACACTTTTTAAGGCTTCAATCCTAAATGAAGTTTGGCATGACCGTAATCATCAAAACTGGTCTGCCATCAAAAAACCGTGTGATCCGACGGAATCTTAAAGAGCCTAGAGGAGGCAACCAAGATGAGCTGTTATTTTGAGCTTAGCAAAAAAGACAGTAACACGTTTCCACGAAACAACTGCTCATGGCAGAAGTGGTCTTACCATGAAAGTATTGATCCAAAGAACGCTTTTCCGAGATAAGTCCCATGTTTGCCAAAAATGGAAGCAAAAATGGTTGCTGGGCGCCTCGCTAGTTGGCGGACAGGAGAACGCTCATCAGATTTGGTGGCTACTCGTCACCAAAAAGTTTGGAGCGGACCAAAACAAACAACCAAAATCAACACCAAATCTTGAAGTTTTTAGGCCTGAACTCACTTATTGCAAGTGAATTATGCGTGTGGGCCACGCCACGCCTCAAAAAATGGGCGTAGACTAAGAAGAAAAGTTTTTAAACTTATTTCGTTTGAACCGTATGAGGATGAAAACGAAAACTTAAGCAAAAAAAAAATTTGTTTTTTTCCTAAAAACACTCCCTTAAAGTGGACGGAGCTAAAAACTTTGAATGGAACATACTTAGAGAATGCTAAAATCTTTAATTTTTGTTCTATAGGTTATAAAATATTTTTTCGATTTCGAATGACACTGTAAAAGTTTATATATATAGATATGACACTGTAAAAGTGGGCATGTTCGATGGTATGGGAGGTTCAGTTTTTGTCGTGTTAAAGGTTTGCAGCCTCAATTCCTATAAACCAAAATTTGTGTTCCTTTGCCTTGTTTAACTTGGTCAAAAAGTCTTATGAAATAAATCGTGAATTAGGGGTCCTGTAAGTGAACAAATTATCAATAATCAGCATGTCGCGCTGGCTGTGAATTAGAGAGAAACTACCGATTTAAACAGGGTGCTGCCAGAATTGCCGTTTTCAACTTTTGTCATCCTGATTTTACGTACCTCATTCTCCACCTAGAGACAACTTTTCCTTAAAATATATCAGTCTAGGATATCTTGGGTCAGTCCGATTGACGTGATATCAAAACTGTTTTAGACCTTGTTGTCTCGGTTTCCTTCTATGCCTGTCTCTGGCGTTTGTTCAGGGTTGCAGCTTCGTGAAGACCCACTGGTGAGTACCTCTCTATTCCACTTGACTAACTTAGTGTGTTGACCTGCTGAGTCTTTTGGAAGCAGTTAGAGGTTCAAATGATGAGTGGCTCTCAGTTCAATAACCCTCAATTCAGAGTTCAGCTTAGAAGTAGTGACATTTCCTAGAGCACTGTCAGGTTTTCCAGTTTTCTTATTTTTGGAACATTTTTGAGACATTAATCTACAACGGCTTTTGTCGAGCTCCGTAATATTTCCTCAAAGACCTCTCTCGAACCAAAGGTGGTTGGGTCCTTTTGGATCCATCCTGCTCAAAAATCTGTTTGAGGCTCTGTGGTGACTGCACTGTCTCGGAAGCTTTAAGAGGTAAGGTTGGTTTCAGAGTAGCCACTTTAAGATTTTCGTCTTCGTTTATAATTTTCCTTTAGTTTTCCTGAGTCTTCCTAAGGCGCTTGTCTGCTTGAGAGTAGAACCACTGCGAGTAGCTTTCAGGCCACTCTCGAGTGTCACGAGAGTAACCAGCAGAGAGAGACTTTCAAGGAGTCGGGGAGTTGAAACTTGAGAGTTGAATAACAACTCTCTGCGAGTACTCTCGGGACTCTCGAGAATGGCCGAAGATAAAAATGTAAAATCCTCGGGACTCTCTAAAGCGGCCTGAGTGCTACTCGCAGCAGGATTACTCTCATGTAAACACGCGCCTTTTGAAACGAATCTTTCGTAACTCGTTTTCGATTTGATTAACTGGAGGGAGGATTGTACGAAGTCTTCATACTTCCTTACATGAAGACTTCGAACAATCCTGCTTTTAATTTGTATTTAGTTCATCGAGGATGTCGAAATAAAGGTCTCCCAAAGTCCTCAGTGCTTTAGCTGCCTTTTGAGTAATATAGCTAGTAGGGTATTTGCCAAATCATGGGTGTTGGTTTTACCCAAGACAAATCATGCAGATACTTGCTATTGTAACGAGGACGAACCGTTGAAACCATTAGAGCCGCCTCTACTTCCATGCTCGCATGCACAGCCAATCTGCCATCGCTGCAATGGTCGTCAGCGTTCAATGCTGGTGAAAGGAGGCTTCCAAAAGATTGTCGAAGACGCGATCATTAACGATTCTGGGTGGCAATCTGTCTTTTAGTTGGTCGAGGACCTCGCAGCTAGTTGAATCACAGCACATGCCCTATTCGTATATTTCACGTGTAAATCCGTAAATCTCTGTCCTTACTTCGTTTTGCAATGCCGGTTAACAAGAAGATTAGTTTTGTCCAAGACTATTGATAGAGTTGGACTATTGGTAGAGTTGGCTGAAAAAATAGGCATACGTCTTTCCCTACTGCACGAAACCTACTTCTTACCGTCCACACAGTAAAACTAGTTTGTTCGAAAAGCGGGAATTTTTTTTTTCATAATTTCAAAACGTGTAGGTATAAATGTTAAATTGAAACTTTTAGTTGAACTGAATAACCTTCAATAATTTATTAGAATATTGCAAAGCTATAGTTACTACCCCCGCCATAACATTCGTTCTCTCACTGGCTGCAATGTTTCCAATTTAATTGCATATTTGTAGGCTATTTTCAATTCTGCTTTCAATCATGTTCCATCGCAAATTGAAAGCCTTTGTAAACACAACAACTTGTTATTTTCTCAAATAAAAGATACAAGTACCTACTATTCCATTTGCAATCATCAATGGGAGACATAGTGCGAGTCGAGTCACCCATTACAGTCTGACTGAACTTGACACATTGGCATTCGAAACTAGAACAAACGAAGGCGAATTGTGTTCTCTGACTATTGCCATACACCTCAACCTGTGATGAGGCGATGAAAATAAGTTCGATTAGTCAGATGTCCTAAAATAAACGCTCGGGTGTGATGTGACGCTATGGGTATATTCGACCGACACCTATATTAAACGATGTGTGTATCCGATGATTTACCGATTTACCGACCACCGACTTGGCAGCAGTGAGCGGTTAAACGCCACCACAAAATCCCATACAGACGCATGTTTTCTTTTCGTCTCGAATCAGTATGAAGGCTAAGGAAATCAGTTGCATGTTGGTGTAAGCTTGACCCGACACTAAACGCGTTTTTCCTTTTTAAGATCAGAGCCGCCGAACTTGAAATCCGTTCAAAGATTAAAATTGCTCTACGAAACTATCATGACCAAAACGAAATAACTATATATTCCACTTGGATAATAAATACAATTTTACAACCACCACACATCACTCAAGATGAAAGGCGTTCCTCAAATAGGTCAAACACATCCTCGAGAGCAAATCTTTGATCTGTTTGTTCTTTGCTCAGGTGTGAAATTAATTAAAATAGAAATTATGGGTGTTCAGTCAATGTCTGATGTGTCTGGCCGAGCGCCGACAGATTTATTTCAAGTGACAGATCCATAATGCCAGCATCCTTCGGTCTAAAAATAGGTATACCTTTAGTTCGCCGAAACGAAAATCTTTTCTGCTGTGTCTTCTTCGAGATCAGTAATTATATCCTCTTATGAGCTTCGTCTGTCTGCTCAGGGGGTGTCTCGAATAGACAAGCGCACAAGATCACCAGCATCATTAATTTTCCACGAATAGCATTGTGCACTTAAGGCGCATAGAACGCGTGTTCCGGTCCATGTGCCACTCGACCAGTTTACCCACTGTTAAGTGCGTTTTGTATTAATTCTCTTAATGATCCATTACAGGGCGATCTTCCTTGCAGTTCCACGATCGTGTAGCGATCATGACAATCAGTGTCACTACAACTGACTATAAGTCGCTGCGTGCGTCGTCGAGCATAAGTTTTTGGCTAGGGTGGGCCTTTTAGTTGATCGTTTTAATGTCGTGTTATGATCTTTGGCTTAGTTTGCCAGGGGTGCATCCATTATATACGTCAATTTTATTAAGACAAAATGACCCACACACAATATCATGAATCTTCCGAAATTTTGCTCTTTTCATTCATTACTTTTTTTCTACTTAAATGAAGAGGAGACGACGCACCAGAAATTCGGAAAACGATTCCCCTCTGAAGAGGGATCTGTACAGTGCAGCTGCAGTTTATATTTCTGGAAAAAATGGCTGCGGAATATATACGCTTAGCATTTAAGCTTTATAAGGTACTGTTTCGATCCTTAAAACCGACATTCAAATCTTTGTTGGCATTCGAAGGCATAATAATATGAAAAGTGGATTCATTTTGTCATTCATCACCATACCAGAACCGGCATAGGGAACAGTATGATTATTATTTTGTCATAATTACTTTTATTTTTTCTTTTTCTCTACTTCACAAACTCAAACATTTTTAGGGCAGTTTTTAAACAGACTTCTAGATTTCCTAAAAAAGTAGGCTCGGAACGACACTATCTATAGCCTATTATTGGACTTGCAAAGTATACAGCTTTTTTGTTTGGAATACTGTCCAAGATATGACAAAAGGGTGCAATCAAGGTGACTGGACTTGGCAGAAAATATTTAAAAAAATTTCTGCCAAGTCGCGGTCTAGCGTTTAATTTTCACCTGAAAAAACGCCAGTGTTTTCGCTTTACACTACGTAAAGTAACTTGCTCGATACAACTCTTTTTTTAAGTGGTGTACAAAAATCATAAAATAAACATAATAAAAAATAAATAGAGTGGCGCAACAGCTCGAGGTGAACCAGGGCCAACTTCTCTACAATGTATGCTGGTGTGTTAATTTCCTTTACATACAAAGGGACCTACAATTTTTTGCCGAATCCGAACGGCAGTTTGAGAAGTTTTTCAAGACAAATGATACTCTCGGAGGGCTTGTCAGACCCTCGCGGAGGTGGGGACCGTGAAAAAGAACCAAGTCCTTTTATCAGGTGACGATGGCAGGTACATAAATCAAAAGCAACAGAAAACGCAGTCGACCCCACAAAGCGGAACAAAAATTCAATTGCGAAATTGTCAAATGAGTTTCCTTCAATGCAAATGTTGCATTAAACTCGACTCCACATATTACTCTAAATATGCCCAATGAACATATCGAATGCTCTCCAAAACCAGAGTCAGTCGATTCCTCACCATGTACCAGAATTTGACCATTCTCAAACTAAAACTTTGTGAATATAGCCTCAGGATTTGGGCCCATGATTTAACTAACCAAAACTCTAGATAACGCGGGCCGCTTGAACGCTGACCGGACTTCAGAGCGCTTGAGAGATGAACCCAATTTATGCCGTCATCTTAAGCCAAGAGTCCAATTTTTGGATGAATGGGTGTCGCCCCCGTATAAAGGATCCGTCATCTAACTTTTTTTTCAACTAGTGCTTATTTCGTGAATGGTATCACTTAGCTCATGTCTGATTTGACAGATAATTAGTTTTATCCTTCCGCTAAACGAATATGGTTGTGTATTCGCTTGAGCAACGCTGCGAAATATGCGTTTTCGTTCGCTAAGTGGGACTGCGATCCACTTATAGAAGATGCCGATTTTGTCAAAAAAATCATCTTTTCAGATGAAGCTCATTTTGATCTTGGCGGCTATGTAGACGAGCAAAATTGTCACATTTGGGGCACAGAAAACCCGCACACATGCATTGAAAAGCCGATACACTCAAAACGAGTCACTGTTTGGTGCGGATTTTGGTCCAGAGGCATAATTGGGCCATTGTTCTTCGAAAATGAGCAAGGAGTGGCCGTTGCAGTCAATGGCGATCGTTATCGGGCCATGTTGAACGAATTTTTGTTCACAAAAATTGAAGTGGAAAATATTGGCAACATTAGGCTTCAACAGGACGGCGCTACATGCCACACAGCCGAAGCTACACTTGATGTTTTGCGCCCTGGGGGCCGATTACGATGTGCGAGGCGCACCGCACCCGATCCGCCTTTTCAGGTGCGATCCGCTTCGAATTGGGTTATTATGAAAAACGAAGAGAATCGCATCTCGTTGCTTTCCAGTTTCCAGTTGTCAAAGTGACTGAGCCTTCCAAGTACAAACAAAAATCAAACAAATCATTTCGAGTTTCGATTTTTGTGAACTCTTTTAACTTTATTTGACCAACTTAATCCAGACGGGAAAGCGCAAATATCGCAAACACATTCGACTTCGCCTTGCATAATTGGGCGCGTTCGCACATCGTAATACAAAAATCGAGATGCGATGACATTTGCAATTCGCTTCGTACATCGTAATCGGCCCCCAAATTTGAAGATCGCATTATCAGCCGCAGAGCTGATGTCGTTTGGCCACCTCGGAGCTGCGATTTGACACCGTTGGACTATTATTTGTGCGGTGCCGTAAAATATAAGTGTTACGCCGACAAGCCAGAGACAATTGACGCTTTAAAGGACAATATTCGTGAAGCCATTGGTGAAATACAGCTGCACACAATAGATAATGTGCTTAAAAATTGCACCGATCGTGTAGGCTACTGCATGGCCAGCTGAGGCAGCCGTTTGAATAAAATTTTTTTTCCATTATTAGCCGGAAGGATTGTACTTTCAAATAAAAAAAGAAATGTGAGAAAATATTTAATATATAATTGGCGGACCCTTTGTAAGACGACACTTAGCTATACCAGGCGCATTTTACAACATATTCTAACAAAGTGTCTCCTTGGTGGTGTGAATTTTAGGTCATCGCGTCGGAGTTGCTAGTCAGTACCCTAAAAAATAACATTGGTGACGCGGTCACCAACAATTACGACCCTTACAGAATTTAACCAGATTCTTATGGCCTAAAATGCAGCACATCAAAAGGATTTGTGCTTCCAGCAGGATGGCACTGCAAAGTACACAGCTTTTTTTTGGAATACCTACTGTCCAAGACATGACTAAGGGGTCACAGCAGACGCTACGTTAGCATTCTGCGTGAACGCTTCGAGGGTAAGGTTATCTCTTGCAGAGGTGACTTGAATTGACGGTATGATTTGGCGGTACTATATTTTTTTTGTTGGGTATCCTAAAATCGGAGGTCCATACAAAGAAACCATGATTGATCGATTCCCTTAAGGTGAACATAACACAATGGCCTGGGCTCAAATTCAATGCGTAGAAGGCATTCAAAATTTAAACCTTTTTTTAAGTTTGATGATTCTATTCTGATCATTCATCTACCAGGCAGCACTGAAAAAACTAAAAAAGCAGTGGTACATAACGGAGGGAAGGCTGGACTAAAAAGGTCCGAAACCTATATAGTTGCAATCAGAACAATGCGGTCTTTATTTTAAGTCAAGGTGGTAACACCGTCAAAAAGAAAGGTATCATTTTTATGTTAACACTTTGCCCAACACCTTGCCAGAATTCACAAAGTGTGCCTCTATCTCGACACGCGTTTTCAATGACATCCCAGCTGTCAGCTCCTTTGATAAGGCCAATCTACTTGCAGCTCACTTCGCTGCCAGCTCCTCGCTCCCTTGTGCCATGCCTCCACCTGAACCTACTCGAGAGCATAGAACATTACATAGAACAAATTCATTTTCGCACTCGAACCGTAGCAGGAGTTCTTAAAAAGCTCAACATACACAAATCCGCTGGTCCAAATCACCGAAATATTTCTAAGGCATTTAACAGAGTCTGGCATCTAGCTCTTTTGTCGAAAATGCGTGCATTTGGAATCGATGTGTCTTTTATTCACTGAAATAGAGATTAACTTTTTTTTTGAATACTAGGGTGGACGAAGGCTAAAACTCCAAAATCTTTTAAAGATACCAATACGCCCACTATAGCAGGTAATACTAATACCGAAGTAGCCGATATTGGTTATGCCCGATTTCCACGTGCTAAAAAACCACCCATTTATGAGTGACACTATGAAAACGCACTTCATAGTAGTAAATTTTCGCTCTCTCATAATGCTTCTTGACTACAACTAAGTTAACTTAACAAGTATTTTACGCTTCCATAGTGTTTATGGCGTTGGGTAGGTTGCTATCCAGTGAATGCACCTACTAAAACCGTTCCGTCGTGCGGCTTCACCCTACGTCGCTAGATCGAAAGGATTTGCTTTTGAACCGATCACTCCAAGTGGTTTTTGACGGTTTCAAGTCTGATGTTGATCATATTAATGCCTGTGTTCCCAAGGGCTCAGTTTTATTTCCAACACTCTTTTTGATATTTTCAAATGATCTCTTGTCTGCCACATCTAATCCAATCTAATCTAACTAATCTAATCCATCTAATCTCAATTCCTTTTTCCCGTGGTTGTTTTCTAAATTTTATCTCATGCAACGAAATTATCTACACGAGAGAGGATTCTCGCTCATTTTCACTCTTGAACTCAATGCAACAGTGTTGTTTGGCGGTAACAGAAATATCTGCTTGAAGAACAGGCTTCCAAAGTCAGGCATTTAAAAATCAAAACAACCCATTGCCTGTCCTCGAGCCTTTTGAATTATGTTAAAATAAGTGAAACCATAAAACTCCATCTTCCACTTTGGGCTAACAATATTAGAATAAGTTACTACATGATCGAACTGCATGATAGTAGAGTCTGTCTTGGTCCTTAGTTTATCTAGCTTGTTGGGATAGAAGCTAAGCAAATCGTAGATGGTGAAAAATTTTATGGGTCATTGTTTTGTTTGAACACATTAAAACTGAAGAGTATCCCCTAAGTCAAAATGCTTCAAATTCAAATTGAATAGTTTGTTTATTATTCCAAATTTATCGCAAATATATATTTTTTTGCAATTTTATGACGAAGGTTTTGAATAAATACTTAGCTTGTCAATTTCTTTGGATACCGAACTCAATCTTCCAAATCTACACTGCTGGACAAAATTAGAGGAACGATGGTTTTTTTTGTTTCACTTTTTATAAATTAATGAAACCATTAGTTATTGAAAAATATCTCTTTTTTAGGTTTTGTGCTTTTTTCCATATGAAAACTGGTGAACAACTTTTTTTTCTTTGAAATGATGTAATATTAAAAATTAAAAAAATTCTCATTAAAAAAAAGTGGAATCAAAAAAATATTAAAATATTTAACTTTTTGCATTTGTTCCTCTAATTTTGTCCACCAGTGTATTTTTGTTCAAAGTAAAACCAACAAGTAAACCCCTCATAGAAAACTGAAAAGCCCACCCATTCAAACGATCTACACACAGCAGCACACACGATTCATAGTATCTACACAGCTCGTCCGCCCTCTTGCGTTGAAGAAATCAACCTGAACGTAGTAAACAACAGAAGCAGCAAGGCACCCAGGGGTGGGTAGCATAGCTGTACGCATTATGGTGACTCCTCCGCTGTTGCTATTGCTGCTGGCTGATGCTGGTCCAACTATATGCGAGAGATCGTGCCTCTTGATGTCAGCCACCGCAAACAGACGAGACAGTTGGCACTCTCAAGATCACAATACACAGAGCGCATTTAGTTGTGTTTTTTTGGTTTAACGAGTGAGCACAAAAATTTTGTGTCGTGCGAATTTTTCCAAAAAAATTAAACAGTCGAACAACTATTTTTTCCGAAATTCGCGTGTGCGCGTGTATGTACACGGGAAAATTTATTTCAAAAACATAATTTTCTAATCTCGACGTGTAAACATCTCTAGTGGTATATATTCTTCGTCCTAAAAATAAATTATTTTCAATGATTTTATTATTTTTTTTTTATACTAAATCATGGATATACAAATTCGTTTGATGTGGCGCAATTTGTTTTAACTAAAAGTGTTATTAAATCACTTTGTGATCGTTCAATATCAAATTTCACAAGCAAAATAAGTGAAATTTTGAGAAAAAATATTTTAGAAACAAAAAATTATGTTCTTCGATGATACACGGATTACAAGTTGTGCAAAACCGACAAAGAGTTTTTCAAACTCATTGTCAAAGTGATAAGAAATATAAATCGATAAGCGACGCCCAATGCAATTGGAAATAATGACAACAATTGCGAAATCATTCCATTATCACCCTCTGCGTCTACGTTTTTCGGAGCATCTTGTTTTGTTTTTATTTATTTTTTATTCATATTTTGAAAATTTCTGAGGTTTTGACTGCTTGTTTTCTATAAATTTAGTTCTTGGCAGCTGAAAGTATAAAAGCAAGAAATTTTCTCGTCGTGACCCTGAGAGTGTGCAAATGACGATGAGTCCTTTGATATTTTTAATAATTCCACTGCGGTACTGCAATGTCGCATAAAAAATTGATTTTTCAGAATAAATAGGTAAATTTAGCATGACGTTAAGTCTATATTATGCGTTTGGAAGGATCATTATAATGGATCATACCCATCGCTTAAATCATCATGAAAATTTTGTGTGGGAGGTTCTTTACTTTGAAAGCCGGCTCGCAACCCTATCTAGTTGATTCCGGGTACAGTCAATGACTAAAGAATTGGCATTGACTAAACTAAGTTTTTTGTTTTCGGCTTTGAATGTCAGAAAACTGCTGTATTTCAATTAACGCAGCAAGTAAAACGACAAAAGACTTACATGCCATTTCTCAACCCACATACGCGAGGGACTTGTTTAAAAATACCACGTTTGCCGAATACGCGAACGTTAAAATCAAAAACTGCCAAAAAACAGGGGATGGTTTTTAAATAAATTTGTAAATACGATGGACAGGTAGTTTTTCATGTTTTCAGTTGGGTCATCGTACACGAGAACCTTCCTACCCCATCTTTGGCATGTAATTTATTTCTTGTAAAAATTCTGTCAGATGCATCGGCTATGATTGCTGCACATGTTCTTTGGGATCGTTCGCATTGACACAGAACAGCATGCGTTCTAGCCTACGAATAAACAAAGGTATGCACGGATGACCAATCCCAAACAATGCTACATCAGTGGGTTACTGGGTCAGCAGGTATTGAAATGGCATTTATGACTGAAATTCAAGGCAATAGTGTTTCCTGTCACATTTTGTTGGCAATTTCTAACAATAAGTAATCTCTGATGTATTAACTCTTGGCTTGGTTGAACAAAAAAATAATGTTTCCTGCAATTAGACGTTACTCAGTGTGACATTTATTTTTTTGCGGCTCTGAATGATGCTCTGCCAGATCATTGTATGTTTTCTGCTTGGTAAGGTAAATTTTTAATGATAGGACCAAGAAGGTAATTACCCTTTTAAGATTAACAAGCAAAAAATCGCTTACACCGACGTGATTTGTAGAGTCAAACGATGCGATAAATTGTGCTAAAAGGGTGGAGCAGATAAACATTCATTTTGCTTCTGTGTAATTTGTATACATAGTTTCGCTACGAGTCGTTAAACATGACCTTTAATAACGTTGAGTTTTTATTTCGGAAAAAAATATTGAATAAAAAGTCATATTTACTGGGACTCAGGTAGAATATTAGACGAGGATGGTCTTGTATTTGACAACTCAGGTTATTAAATGTAAGAGCCCTCGAAGATGAAATAGTGCTTCGGGAGCTACGTTGATACGTACGTTGACAAAATAACCTGAACTTTACACGATCAAAGAAGAATTAAACCTTTTGACCTGCAAGAACAGAAGAGAAATAGGATTTATAGGATTAGAAGAAGAAATAGGAAATAGAATTTTTTTTTACGATTATTTGAAAATCGCAGGCCACCGGAAACGAGGAGAAGAGGATTGCTGCATGCCATTGGCGCTTTTTTCAAAAACTAACCAGGGGTGAAATCCTCGAAAGTGATGGATGATGGTCAACATGTTGATTATCAAAATTGACCATCGACCAGTTCTTGCTCTCTGTAAAATGATCGCCAACATTTTATTAAAACTTGGCAGCACTTAAATTTTCATCTGTCAGTTGGTGTCATTTCAATACAGTGCTTCTCAAATAACCCTAATTTACTTTTGTTTAGGTACATTTTTCCGTAAGTGCATTTACATTTTATTCCGGCGATGCAAAAATCTTTATAGCCCAGCCTACCCCTACTTACTGAAAAGCTACGATTCACTTTCATGTGTTGGAAAAATCACTCCAAAACAAAACGGGAAAATTTTTGCAAGTTAAGTCGAACTGGTCCTCCAAAAAAATCAGTCCCAGCATGAAAAATAAGACTTTTGATTTGTCCAATATCTTTTTTTCAATGGTTTTTAAACTGAAAAACAAACTCACTTAGGTACACATATGACAGGTAGGTACACATGTACCTATCACTAAAATAGACGAAGTTTAAAAAAAAAAAACATAAAAAGAAGCCAGTTGTTGCAAAACCACGACTAGCTTTAATTGAAAGTGACACTAAAATAGCTGTGAGCAGTGATGATCACTGTGATCACTGTGATCATCACCTTACGGGATCTCGAAATGAAAAATGTGATGATTCACTATCAGTTTTCACCTTAGAGGATTCCACCTCAGGGTGCATGTGCGAGTGTAACACCAAAATATGCCTAGTTGCATATTTAAGATAGTTCCACCCCTCCACCTCCACAAGAGTGTTCTTATTCTTTGCCTAAGTTCGACTTCTTCCTAAGCTCTTCGTCTTAAGTTCGATATCTTCTTCTTTTTCATTTAAGTGCGAGGTTATGATGTGAAGTTATGGATCATAACCCTCCCACTCTACTGCATTCCTAATGGTCCCCTTCTAGGGTTCAGCAATTTGACCTCAGAACATACCGGCAGGCCACCCGGTATTGGATCTCTTCGAATTTATAAGCCACAGGCGCCCGCGTAAACAACCATGACTTACGGCTAAGGTTACGGGCCGCGTTCCACGAGAGATAAAAAAGTCATAGTGCCGGTTCCGGGCACATTGAGTCTTATGAGATCTCTCAGAGGCATTACAGCTGTTGCTCAACATTTCTGTGTCGTCTGTAACACGTAACATGTAACATGTAACGTCCGGCAACAGTTGAGCGGCAAAACTGACTTCGCGCCTGTACATTGGCAAGGGAGCCCTTTCATGAGCGACAGAAGTGCCCCGTTGACCTTTCTGGGTATACAGCATCTTACGACAGGCCTTACACGAGCGACAGCGATTGATCTACTCGACGTCAGCTGGCGGATATTTATGTAAGGGCCCTCTCACAGGCGAAAGCCGGTTTTCGAGAAGAAACTCATTGAAAAAAAAAAAAGTTACATGTCTTTCGGAATCGCACTTATATTTGAGGTGGTTTTATATGATCATTAAGCCTGGCCTTACACGAAAGTCGTAACTGTTCTTAAGTTTATAGAATCTTATGAAAGGCCTTACACAAGCAACAGCTGTCGCTCCCATAAGACCCAATACTTATCTAAAGATATTCTAAATGAAATTTTTACGTTTCCACATACTGTTACTTTTTCAAAAAGCTCGTGTAAGACCGACAGAAGATTCCCCGTCAACAGTTGATATAATCTTGAAAAACATTGAGTCTTATTAGAGCGACAGACGACGACAGCATTCGCTCGGGAAAGACTTCTAATAAGACTCAATGTACCCAAAAATTGTTTTGTCGTTTGTCCGGTGAAAGGCTAGGCTAAAACTCAACTGTCAGCAACAACAGAAAAACCGCTCGTGGAGCTTTATTTAATTTCGGGACCTTATTAAATTTTGAAATCAGGGCTCTACTTCATAGCGCTGAAAACACTTGAAAATATAGAGTCGCTTCTGGAAGAGGTTCCACAACATGGACAAAACAGTTCTGTCGCTTGTGGAAGGGGGCCCAAACTTATTCCTTTATTAGGGCCGTTTATACCTTTTTTTCGTGGGTAGGTAAAAACCTTCATGAGCACTATGAGGATCAAACGCGCGTGCTCATAGTAGTGTGAGATTCTAACTAAAAAACCTCCCAATTTTTGTAAGACTACGACTAAGTTTCCTTTACAAGAAGTTCAAGCTTCTGTGTAGTAATCGCGTTTAGCAGGCTACCTTCCAACGAAAACACCTGCAATACCGTCATTATGTGCAGTTTCCTCTTAAAACGTTAGATCCAACGGCCTTGTTCGTTGTAGACGGCGTGTAAGATTTATCTGATCCAGAGTTCAGATTATTCGTGGTTGCAATGGCCGTGAAAGCGAGTGTGAAGTTTGCGAGCAAAGTTTCTTACCTCGTCGGTCACGGTTCCGATGCCCGGATCCCTACGAAGTGAGTCTTTCAGTGATTATACCCAAATTTTATGACTGTATGGGTGAGGGTTAGAGCGAAAACTTTTACAACCACCACTTCCGATATGTTCACTTAAAGTTTTATTCCCTCATCATTACAGACGGCTTTAAACCTGTCCAGTGCTTCTTAGCTTTTTAACCGACACCAAAGAATAGGCAGCTAAATCATCTGGGTAAAGAAAGTGACTTACTTTTATCTCCTTCGCATTACAAACATTCCTCGCCAAGAGAAGAAAACTAGGGGTGGAGTGGCAGAATGCAGCCTTCGTGAAGTAATTTATGCGGACCAAATTTAAGCGGCTCCCATGAAACAACTGAAAAGTTCTCAAACGTCAAAAGTTCTCCATAGGCCTGCAGCATTCGACGGAGTTTATCTCGAAATACTCCGTCACAAGCCTTTTCCAAATCTAATACACAATTTAAAGGCTGGTACGACATTTTCCCATGCCTTTTTAAGAAAACGAGGTGTTTGAAACCACCTATTTCTTTTCACCACACCAAGCCACTCCACTCCACAAGCAGCATCTGCAGGGGCAATCAGTGCCGCAAAAAAATACCAGAAGTTTTTCAAACACTTCTGAAACGCACTGTGCAATTCCTCACTTGAACCCGAATGCAAGATCATGTTACTTTTCTCCGCTTATAGCGGTCACCAATTTTGGTTTTTGGCGGAGAAATATTGTCGCTGAAGTGGAGTTTGCAAAAAACTCCCTTAAACTGAAGGAGCTTAGGGTTTTGTTAAATTTTGTTTTTTAAGATTTATTTAAACAATAGTTTACCATCTTGGTTTTTCTCGCCTACTTGTAATCTAGTTTAAAGATTTATTTAAAATTTGGCAAATCACTTTTCGTTCCGTCTATAGAGTCTGTCTTGTTTAGAGTTTGTAAACTGGCAGAGAGTTTAGAGTTCGCAAACTCTAAACTCCCTCATGTCCAAAACTCAATATGCAATAATGTGTTTACCGAATATGTTCGAAGCGTAGGTGCGAATTGTTTTTGTCTTCATGGCCTAATGATGTCTAAACCAGGATATCGCTAATTCTCAAATTTATCTAACTAATTCTAATTCTAAATTTATCTAACTCCTTACTTAGGTGTTTGAAACATAAAACAAATTTATGTCATGCCCGAAACTTTTACCCAATCTTGCATGGTGTCAAATTTGCTAGCGGTATTTCCCAAGCTCCTTTTTCAGTCAACAACCTCTTTCACGTAACACTACCCTTTAAGCACACAAGTAAGATGTCAGAAGTAAAATTCTTCTCGCATTCCACATTTCTTTTGCACCCACAACGGATTTTATCTGGAACCAAATTTGGAACTACTTGCTTCTCTCAGCGCGGTCAACCACTCCAATTTAGTAAACCAGGTTCTAGTTGGAATCATCGAACGTAGGTTGGTAGTTGATACTGGAATGATTTCGTCATTTAAACTTATTTTACTGGTGTGATAATTAAACCAAATTTTCTCATCTCCGTTGCGTCAGAGGATCAACTTTAGCAACTTTAATTAAAGAACGAGAGATAATTTAACTTAAAACCATGTCGGCTAAATTGGTATCATCGTCATTCAAAAGTTCATTCAATGATTTCCAAGTTGGAGAATTCGAAAGACGTTTAGGTAAGTGAACCGAGTGGGTGACATTCAACACACGACCCACACAAAAGATCTGCTGAATTCCACACTAGTTTGTATATTAACACGATCACAGTATCGTCGTTGTCATACTAATTAAAATCAATTTAAGACGAATTTATTATTCTTTTTTTTATTAATTTATTTTTATGCTACATTGCGTCGTTGAACACACATATCGGTCGACTCTGACTGCGTGAAATGCGATTAAACTGGCTTAATTGAATTCGTGTATCTGTCATTTAATTCAGAGCAATGTGCAGTGCACATGATGCACTTGGAATACATGTGTATCGTTCAGATGGTGCCAAGACGTCACAACAATTATGGTGCAGCGATGCCTTTGATATGGCACAGGGACGATATTGAAAACATTTTCTTTTTAGTATTTTCTGAATTCGAGCTAACAATAGTTCAAGCCAATTACTCTGGGAGAGGTTTGACCCACATCTGCTTGAGGATTTGAACCAACATCGCACTTAATTTGGTTGAAAAAGTTAACATTTTCTAATCTATCATTTTCCCAAGTTCACTTACGTCAGCGAAAGAAATGGGCAAATATTTAATATTATATATTTGCATGTTTATAAAAATGAGCTCAAATGAGCTTAAGTACATAATTTAATAGGAGTATTAATTTAATGCGTGCGTCAAGGCATTAAGTCTTAAAAAAGCATGTCTTGCATTATTTATAGGCATAATTTGTCTTAATAAAAAGAATTTTAAGTTTTTGTTTCATCCGTAATTTGCGATAAGAGCCGGCAAATAATGCGTGCATCACGAAATAAAAAATGTTACCAGGTTAGTCACATGCGCAGAGATCTTAAAAATATCGGTATTTTTTCTTGATTCAAAAGCTCAACAGTTTAGCTTTATTTAAAAATTTAAATTACATGCTTGTACCAATTGCGTGAAATCTCTCAAGTCCGTATGGAAATCTGTGAAACATACACTTGAAAAAAAGCTAACGACGAAATTAACAAAAAGAAACAAATAGTAAGTTAGAACAAGCCTTTAACGGGAAACAGGTCAATATAAGAACTTTTTATAACCTACACTTAGTTTTCTTCACTGTTTTCTTCATCTTTGTCTTAAGAATTGATTATGGCCGATTCAAACTTTTGTCCGTTGTAAGAGCCAGATACTAAAAAAAATCAACAACCCGATGTTAGCCAGGGCCAACTTCTCTATTATGTAGGCAGTGTGTGTTTTATTCTTCACATATTTTGAGACCTATAATTTTTCACGAGATATGATCGAGACTGTTAGGAGAATTGATTAAGCCACGTCCGTCCGTCCGTATGTAAACAACTTTGAGGCCTTAAATTTTTAGCTAGAAATCTGAAATTTGATAGCTGACCTGGAAGTCCATTGGACAAGGTCAAGTTTGAAAATTAGTCGAATCCGTCTACAGACACGCCCACTATAGACTTGTATGTGTGACCACCTCCATTTAAAAAAACAGTTGAATCAAGTTGAAGCTATAATACTTTTTCTTCAGAACATTCATTTTGGCATGAGGCACTGCTTTGGAGTTGTCTTTAAGGCGATAGAAAAAAATTGTATCCCATCATTGACCACGTCCACTTTTTAATCAGATTTTTTTAAAAAATACCTATAAAAAATATTATATTACAAAAAATTTAAGTATACAAATTTTCTGAATTTTTTATGTGCAAACTATATGTCTCTGCTATTTTTTGTCAAAACGTAGGATTTTCGGTCCAAAATTGATGAGACCGCGTTGCATAAAGAGTCTAAATTTAAATTTTTTTTTATCTCGGCCACTTTTTGGAGGCATGGCAATTTCTGTTTTATGTAGGGTATAGATAGGGTATTTTTCAATCCATCGCAGACGGTCTGAAGCTTTTACATACGCCCTGTTGCACTTTCCCATTTGTTTAGGCTTGTTTCGGTGGGCTCGAACCCAGACCTCCCGCGTTGGAGACACACACTAAGCACTACGTAAGGCCTCTGGCACTGACTCCTCTGGCACCATTACTATGTCCTCTTGGTTCTACCTTCTTAGAGCTCAAAGCTATAAGTGACAAGGACCTTCTGCATGAGATTCACTTTGGTGTTGATCTTTGCAGAGTAGTGACTGCTTGGTCATGAACGTAATATTTTCATAGTTTCAATCACTGATCAGAATATGAAGAGATAGCCAACTCGGCACAATAATTCTCTTTTTGCCCCCAAGCTTCAACTACATTCTCAGTTTGCGAGTGTTTTACACAGACAGAAAACCAAAGGCAAGTCTCATGGCAGATCCCACTGCGTTCCGTTTCATTCCCTGTGTGTGTTTTTGCGGGCAGGGGGTTGCAGAGTTGGCTATCTCCTTATAGTTTGATCAGTGGTTTCAATACTTCTGCTCTTTCGGCGGTTATGAGGACTGCTGAAATTTCTAGATGACATTTAAAAAAAAGACGAGTCTTAACGCCATATAACGACATCTATGCAGATACCTTGTGCAGCTCCTATTTATCGGTTAAAAACAAGTCATGAACGGCTCTGAAAAAACGACCCTTAGTTTGTAGTGCAAAACCCTTAAGGCTATATACCCGGGTAATTGGTCTTAACCATTTCCAAATCTTCATAACAAATTTAGACCGGTAGGCCATTTTCCCAGGCCTTCTTAAAAACAAACCTTTGACGACCAAGAAACCTTTGACTGTTTCTACGAGGTCTAAAGCCTCGCGGTTTTTCCTGTAACTGTTGCGCAATTACTAAATAGTTCTGGAGCCATTTCCACCACCTTCACAAATACATTTTCCGGAATATGGCATCTCTCTTATAACCTTATGGAAAAGGGTAGGGTAGATACTTCGTACTATACCAACCCTGTTTGCCAATTTCTAGGTATGGTTTCCCCGGCGCATAATATTCCACCTTAATGAAAAGTGTTAACAATATAACTTTACCCCTTCTCCAGTCATTACCGGAGCATTTCTGACCGGATTTCATCCACGCCATCGTCATCTGCAGTGCAATAATGGGGACTTGCAGCTAAAAAGGACTCGCTCCATCTGGCTTAAGACATCATTCCAACTTAAACGAAGCCCACCGTTCATGGATTTATTCCCTTCTACGATATTCAATTTACTTCTTGTAAAAGGCGAATTTTCTGCTAAAACATCTTATTTGCGGGCTAGGAATCTTGCTCCAACCTCTAGCCTAAATTTTTCCATGACTGTTCCTTGGATTTCCTTGGAATCTCGATTCCAAGGAAATCGAATCCGACTTGTAGCAATTCTATTTTCCACATAGAATTGCTAAAAGTCGGATTTCTTCTTCCTTCTGACGGCTTCTTCCCTACAAAACATTGCAGTTCTTTTCTCACTACCAGCCGCCACACCAAACCGCTTCCCTCGGCAAACATCTTATGAAAAGGCAATGACTGTTGATTATAAAAAGCTGGTAGTTTGACCCTTACAATCAAAAGATCAATTGGAGTTTGTTCAAATCAAACTTTTCCGTAACCTGCTCTGCAAATAGTTGTCTGAATGAAGGGTCAGCACTATGAAATTTTTTGCATCCCATGTGTGAGTCGCCAGCCTCAATTTTGGCTTCAGGTAAAGGAATAGTGTGACTGATATACAATTTGCACAATTTTTGGTGATTAGTTGCTCAGCCCCCTAACAAATTATTATTTGAAATCAGTTAGTAATCTCTAATTCAAGCTTTTGTGGGTGTGTACCAAGCGTTTTTGTAAATATTTTTGTATCGGAAATGAGCAGTTTCAACCAAAGGAAAAAGCATTTGTATACAACAAATTTCGAAACATCACTCCCCAAACAACGAGCCTCCCAATAAAATTCCCCCTGTTGAAACAGCGAATTTCCCTCATATAACCAAGAGGGCCTTCTTGAGGTTCATTCTATAAGACCGTATAATCTGTCTATAGATTCGGTAAATTCATACCTGCGGTATAAGGCTTAAGTTGATTGTCCAGGCTTAAGTTTCAAGATCGCAAGCTACTAATGGAAACAAACTAGAATACAATGTCCGGCAGCCGGAGATTCCATTCATCATCCAAGTTCCAGAGCCTGGTCTCGTTATTCTGTTCGACTTTTTTTCCCTTAAGCCAAAACTGGTGTATTACTCTCACGTCAGGGCAGTTACACCCAAGACCACCTTGTACCGCCTCAATAAAATCTGAAAACGTGCGCTAAAACTAATGAATGACTTAAACATTGCGGAGTCCTTTCGCTCTTTGGAACATCGAAACTTTCATTGTTTTATTGTTACTTCTAAGAAAAATGCTTTATTGTTTAGGCCAGCTGCTCAGTCCATCCCTGTAAGAAATGAGTAAAATACCCGCGCATGAAGAAATGCTTCTTAAATAAGCTCGTGAGATTAACATCGGTCGAACCCCGCAATATTGGAGTAACTTCATTAGCAAAACAACACGAATGTGGAACAGACTTTCTCACTTTTCACTTCAGTGCTCAGTTGTTTAAAACCAAAGTGCACCAGTACCTCTTCTATGTGTTGTCTATATTTGTTCCACGTCCTTATTTTGAGCTGATGCCCTTGTCGATTACCAGAACTCCCAGAAAACTTTAAGTGAATTTCTTATCTAGCCACGAGCTTAATATTTTACTGATCCTGACCCGGACAATAGACGCCGACAAGGTAGCTGCTAATCCTAAGAAACAGACTTGGACTTCTTTGATGTTACACTCCTCAGTTTCGTTTTGATGTTCAGGTTCATCTTTCAGTTATAACGTTACTACCTCGGGACTTGCAAAGAGTCTTTTTCATATGTCATATCCTACTCTTCCCGATCGCTTTTTAAGTGTTTCAGAACTAGCAACAGTGAGTCGTTTACCGACCTCTTTTGTTTGAGTAATTATTATTTGAATGAAAATTTTAGGAATATTATAATAAAAACAACAATTTGTCGATGTTCTTATCATGTTTTAAACTGAAGTACGTTTTGTTTATATACCTACTCGGATTGCAAAAATGGTATTTAAATCTACAAAACAAGTTTCTCTTCTCACCAAGTCCACAGGTATCACACGCTTGCTAAAACACCTCCACATTTCCGTCACATCGTAAACTCTTAATTATAGAAAATCCACTTGAAGGCAATCCACAACCCTAAAGGCATTATTGTCTACTCAATCTAAGCAAACTACTTGCTTCAGAACTGAATATTGTGTTGCCTGACTAAAATTATACTAGCTAGCGCCCACCTTCGTTCTATCTTTTTTTTATAACTATTGATAAAAAAAAGCTTTTATGGTGAGATCAAAACAAAGCTTCACTCTTCGCTCTGTCGGAGTCTACTTTATTGATAACCTTTTTTCGCCCGGCCATTAAGTGGGCTCCGCAATATTAATACACTCTTCGCTAAAAGCTCGTTACTTAACATTTGGCTATGCGTCAGCGTCATTTGTGCTGGTCTATATAAAGTGTTTGGATGGGGGGAAGCATATTTGTTTTCAATGATTATTTAAAAATAGAAAATGTCAAAATCCGGTGACTACGACAATCTGGGTAAAAAGTTCATTGATGTGTTATGTTGATGTTTACCATGCTTTCGGGAGCAACGATCCGTTTATAAACATCGCACAGATTGTTTTATTGATTTTAATTGTGTTTTTTTTTTTTCATGTTACAGATGCCTTACTAGCTGACCTGCAAAACAGTGTGCCCGGTCAGAATAAACACTTGTCATCGACGACAACGTCAACAGCCTTTCAACAGCAAAACTATGGAGGCACGCCCGGCTATGGAAGTGTACGACCGAAACAAACCTCAGTCTCTGTAAGTAGTTTTGTCATTAAGTAATCAATCATTTTTTTGGGTTAATGTAATTTAGTTTTTCTTTATCGTTTAGTGATTTAGTGTTTCGTCACGTGTGCTAAGCGACTGAGTGGCCTTAGCCTTAGGCTCCTACGTATAAAAATGATATGGTGTGTAGTGCGCTGTTTTGCTGCCACCTTAATAATTTCTATTTTATTTGGTGAAAACTTTTATATAATACATTTTTTAGAAGCTGAGCAACTGCGTAAACAAGCTCAAGAATGTTGAGCTTGTGCATTTGATATGTAAAGTGTCAAGTAAGCTTACTGCGAAAACTTGAAATTTTGTGTTGCGATGATGCATCATATATGGATGTCCGGTATGAGTCTTAGGTTTTTCAGATCATTAAGTTAAATTTCTTCATTTGCCCTTTTCAAAAAGGTTTAAGTCACCACCGTGGGCATCGTGGTTAGAATCCGACTAATGTGCACGAGGTCCCGCGCATGTCATATTAGACCTCTTAATCCGCCGCTCAGAATTGGCTAAAAACTGTAGGTCCCCTCCATGTGTATAAAAACACTGTAACGCACAGCATGCATTGTTGGGCGAGATCAAGCGATGGATTTTCTGAGCTGCAAGTGCCAATTAGTTATTTATTCTTTTCTAAGTCAGCATCACTCGAGCTTAATCAGGAACATACTTCCCCCTGTTACCTGTATTATGTTTCCCTGGGCTTAGGCTGCAAAAGCTTTGTGGGCTGAAACCATTTCTCAATTCTTTCATCATTTTGCCATTTCAAATCAAAATTTTGGGTTTTTTTCATGTCTTACTATAATTTCAAAAAGACAGTGGACTCAACAAGTCAAGGGTTTTTTTGGTTTAAAGACATGACGATAAGCACTTAAAGTCCTTCGCTTTAAATTGTTGTTTTATTCTTATGTATGGAACGTTATGTATGGAACGTTACATCATTTAAATGGCCGCTGTGGCTTTATTGGGTGCTGCATATTTAGAAAGGCAATTTTCCATAATCCTGGGCATAAATCAGACTTAACTTGACCGATGGTTGTAGATTGTTTGGCAAAGACCTGCGACTTTAAAAAAAGCACAACTTTTGCATACCCACTGTTGCACTTTCCCATCTACAAAGTTCGCTCCTTTGCTAGAAGCAAATCTAGAATTGCCTAAATCTCGAAAATCGGTCTGTAAAACCTTTAATTTACAAAATCTCGAATGGCACAAATTCTAGAAACACAAAAATTTCGTAAACAATGAAGAATTTTTTTTTTTTTTTTTTTGAGGTTCTGAAAATTAGAAGATTTCACCAATAATAAGTTTGATATTGATCTTGATTTTGTGATCAACTTACGTAGAAGTAGACAGATTATTTTGTTTGATCACATTGACTGTCACTAAATGTGAAAATCACAGATCACATTAGCCGATCCACCCAGAGTCGAAGTTTGGCACATCAAGGACTAGATACAGCAAAAATTATCATCCTTACTTGCCTTTGATAAGGATTTCCTTTGTTTTGAAATTCCTTCCAGAGCACAAATTAAAATCTTATTGTTTTTATATTTCCTGACATTCTGGGCGCCGTGGTGTAGTAGTTATAGTGTGTAGGACAATGTCCAACTAATAAATAATAAAAATAAAAATACGGAATTTTATTATAGACTCTCTTAGAAATTCTGCGTGATATCCTCGCATTACCAGCATACTATAGAGCCCAAAGCAGACTGATTAACTTTGGGGCTCGTATGCGCTCGAAATCAACCCCCGTTTTTATCAGACGTAGAAAAAGTTCAGCAGCTTAGAGCTCGAGCCTCGCTTCGGAACCTCTTTACGCACTCTTTCTCTTTGCAAACAAAATTTTGAGTGTGAGCTTCATTGTGTTAGGAAACACTGAATTCGTATCCGTATGGCTGAAGTTGGAAACGCCAGGCCGAGGCCAAACTCAGGCTGCTTTGTGGTCCCCGTAGTATGTTCATCTAATTGCCTAGCCGAAGCTCAAAATTTAACGGTAATTCAACATTTAGAAAGCTGTAAAATGTATGGCAAAAAGTTGAAAGTTTGGAGTGAAATGTTGAATTCAGCTGAATCTTGATTTTCGACGCGGTGTTAGGCCCATTTCACACATACCCGGCAGCCGTCTAACCGGCAGCGGCCACCCGGTCGTTGGGAATACGTTCTTATGGGCACGTTCACACCTGCAAACCCGGTTGCCCATACAAAAGACCGGGTAGTCGGTGCCGGATAGCCGGCTACCGGGTATGTGTGAAATGGGCCTTAATGTTGGAAAGTTTTTGTACCCGACGCAGGGTATATTAATATTCATGCATAGTGAAACAATCCCCGTGGACCCCTTAGACCAATAAGAGATTTGATCGGGCCGACAGGTCCATCTGTCCGTATGTGTGAGGTTTTTAGGTCTTTAAAATTGAGCTAGAAAGCTCAAACTTGAGTGAATCATGAAGATTGACATAATTGGCCCTCAGCCACACCGAAATTTAGTTGGATGTTAGACAACCTCAAATAGAGATTTTATTTGAAAATGCCTTTTGGCCAAGTTAGTCAAGGGACTTAAGAACTCAAATTTCGGTGCAGAGCAATTGCAGCTAAAGGCCTTCAATTAGACAAAAATTAGACCACCCACACCATCGACCATAATCTTAGAATGTTAAATCATGCAAAATCTAATTTCTCGGGATACTCGTTCTTAAATTAAGAATATTTATCTTAAAATTTTTTTTTCGACAAATATTAAAGGTATTACCATTTTCTAAGTATCTTACATAAAAATCATATACCTCCGCCCACTCTTAAGGGGCGCTTTTAGGCAAAAACTGTTTTTTCAAGCATTAATATTCGCTTTTAACGCATTTTCTCATGCTACCAACGGAATTAGAATTAATTGTTTTTAATGTTCATTCCACGCCCATTTTTGAGGCATGGCCAATACAAAAATTGACATACAGTGTACGGCGTCAGGCCAAACAACTTTTAAATTTGATGTTGCAGGGTAGAAGGTCGGGTATTTAGAAGTTCGTTACTCTTGACGAACTCTTGCAATTACTTAAGCCGCGATGTCACAAGGAACAGGAACAGGAACAGAAACAGAAACAGAATTTTAGCAACGCAAAAAGCATTCAGCGAATTTAGGTTTCAGTTGCTAATGTATGAGATTCTGTTTCTGTTCCTGTTTTACGTTGCTTGTGACAACGCCGCTTTAGTCGTTTTTTCTATATTTGGTTTTCGGTACATTCAGTCTCAATTTTCTGTTAATTTTTCTTTGCTTTCTTTAAAAGGAAGAAAGAAATTTCTTCAATATTGCGTATTAATATTTTTTAATTATTTTTCCACTTTTTGCTATAAATATTTTTAGCAACTCATTTAAAGGTGAAGTAATTTTAATGTTGCCAGTGCTGTAAATCTAGCACCATAACTTTGTCGTATTACACACAATGCATATAAATCTAGCACTTTGCGTAGTACAATTTCAAGTTTTCTTAAAGTGCCTCTCATTAGTTAGGTACACATTGTGTTCTTCCCATACATAAAGAGTTACATTATTTATTGTTCAACTTTATTGTTCAACTACATGTGAGTGTCACATGTAATATGCATCATGCATGGCGTGGCAAAACATGCGGTTTTCGTGCCTCAATACGTGTGTCGTGTACTATCTGTGATCAAAATTCGAGCAATTTTGTTTTGAACCCTTTTATAAAGCACAAAATTAGACGAACATACATTTTCGATTTCTTTATTCTTTTTAGAACTATCATTCGAAACTTACGTTTTGCTATTCCATATCGATAACAATGTGCTAACTTTTCATCTGCGCCCTTCCAGCCCTACAATAAATCTTGTTGCAAGGGAAGTTTTACCTAGCACTCGTAAGTCAGGGATTCCCCTAAAAATCACAGTCACAATCGTAGATACAAAGCTTGCTTTTGATTGTAGAAGTTATCATGTTTACATTTTGATACGGGAATGGATTCAAACAAAATTTACCAGCAAATAATATTTTAACTCACTTTATTCCTCTTCCAACAGCCGGTTTATCAAGAGCACTACACCATGACAGAGACACGAAAATCAACCTCGCCAGCGTTTAATGGTACTGGAGGAACAGGAGTACAGGCAGCACCTAGTCATTCGTATCAATATCAAAATCATCAGCATCAAGGTGCAACTCCAAGGCCTAGTAATGGCCTCTATGGAACAGCTAACAGGGGTCAGCCAGCTAATTCTAATAATTTATCGGAGTTGGATACGCTACTGCAGGATCTTAGTAATGGCCGATACGACAGCACCTTAGAACGAAAAGGTACTTTTGAAAAGACTAATTCTAATTTGTGAAAGTAATATTTTTCTAAATTCTTTTCAGAAGCTGCAATGCCAGTTGCCTATGGAATAAGTCAAGTTAAGCAGCAACCAGGAAGCAACTATAGTACTTTAAGTAGTACAACGAAACGACCAACTGTAGACAGCTTATTGGATGAGTTAACAAATGCTTCCACAAACTCTATCTATGCCGTGCCAAATGGGTAAGTCGATTTAAATAATAACGGTCTTCAGCTAATCAACCATTTCGAAACCTCAACAGCTCTCCTTCTGCTGCTGCGAAATCTCCAACGCCAGGTCGACATGTTACAATTACCGTCAGAGAAACAACAACTGAAAAACTCACCGGACCCCAAGGTGTACCAGGTATGGAAATGATTTAAAGTGTGTAGAATACCTTTCAAGTGCTTGCGTTTTCTTGTAGTTTCTTCGATTGAAGAGCAAATCGTTCATCAAAAAGACTCGTACGCACCACCTCAACAACAACAACAACAGCAGTCGGTTGGAACTACTAACTCGATGTTTGCGTCATCAGCAACAAAAGAATTAGACGATCTGATGGCTTCGTTATCAGACTTTAAGGTAAGGCACTAATATTAGAATTAAAATAAAGAAAGCGTGGTTCGAAGAGTTTTAATCTGATTGTAAAACAATAAGACTATAAGGAGGTGATGTACATATATCCCTACTCCTTCAAAAACGAAAAATCAACAAGCAAGCACCTGTGAACCTAAAAACTTCTAGGGCAATATCACTTTAAAATATTCAAAGCATGCATCAGCATGAGCAAATAAATACTCTTCGTATTATTTCCTCGAGCATTTGAAGAAAATGAGGAAAAAGACCATAATTTTAGAAGGTTTTAACATGACTTTGTTAAGATTCTGTGACGAGACCAGCCAAATTTCAAAAAATCTGCTGGGATCCTAAAGGGTCCCAAAAATCGGCAAGTATTAATTTATCAATGATGGTCGTTACTTTTAGAACTGCGATGCCAATTCTGATACTTAGATTCTTAAAGAAATTGGATTAGAGAGAGTCCTTCAACACAGATGCCTGCCGAAACAATTATTATCAATTGATATTTCGGTTAAAGAAGTTAAAGAACATAGCACTGGCGAAGCCCAACGCACATCACAAATAATAGAATTTGACGCCATTTATCCGGAAAACAGCTTCTGCAGCTCCATGAATGGGTTAAGAAGATGATCACTTAGACCTGCAAAACTCTTCAGAATTTAACCCCGAGGTATTGGCCTTGTTTAAATCTGCAAACACGTGTTGAAAGGTTTGGAATATACCCATTCTTTTTGGAGATTAAAAAACATAGAATATCTCTGCCCGCCTGCGTGATTTCACACTTTCAGCCTCATTGGAAATATGCATACTGTCATCCGTGAGTGCCATGGTGCAGTGGTTTATAGTGACGGTATGCTGGTATTCTGCTGTGCACTGGGTACGGGGTTTTGAAACCTAACCGAAGCGTTTAAAAAATGTTCACGGTCCTATTTCCGCGAGGGTCTCTAACAAACCCTCCGAAAGAAAATATTATTGTTTGTCACTTAAACCTCTCAATTCTCAGTTCGGAATCAGCAAACAAAAATGGTATGGGACATACAGTGTGCAAGAACACCTGTAACGTAAACTATTGTCAGAAGACGGATGGCTCTTCTAGGCTGCAAGTGCCAATTAGAAGTTTTTTGCGCAGCGCGACGATCTTCGATTTCTTTAAGAACGTAGGTGGATCGGTGGTTGATGGCATCTAAGAATAGGCCCGGGCAACCCTCCTTCTTACATTTGTTCTATTGTGGCTAACAAATTCTGGCTCTTTTAAGCTGCAATTGTCAGTTGGTTATACCGTTGTTGGATTGATCTCCTTGGTCGATATTTAAATGAAACGTCAGTTAGCCTGCTAGAACATCTGTTATTTGTAAATCTTTTATGGTGCGCCAACACCTCGCAGAACTCTTTTCATGGCAGTTCTAACTTCCAGCTTGCATGTTTTTTGCGATACATTGAGTGTATTATCCTTGGGAAGTAAAATCGCTCATTGAATCTACACATTTAGGCTATCTTCCTTCTAATGGCTGTTTCAATGGATGTTTAAGCTCTAAAGCTCTTCTTTGTGTATCCAAAAGACAAATTTTTCGAACTTTTGTTACCATCACAGCACCTTACCTTTTTTAAATGTATCAAATGTATGTATGTAGCATCTTCCTAAACAAATACAGATATGGCTTCAATAATTAGATGGCTCTGAAGTCAAAATTTATACTTAACCTAAACCATTAATTCTCAAATTTGTAAAATTTTTGGTAAAATTTGCTCTTTCGCTTATTGACTTGTTTAATTTTTATATCGTTCTTATACCGGTTTTCGTTAAAAAAAAAACTTACTCACGAATTTCTTGCTTTCTACCCCACACTACACTAATTCTAATTATTATGCTTTCTGTAAGGATTATTCCACTAAGGGTCTCCGTGCCTCGTGCCTTGTTGTCCGATCCAATTTTTGTGTTTTTTATCAAATCTAGTAAAACTATTTTTAGCGGTCGGTCCAAAAATGAAAAAAAAAACCTCACTTGTTTCGCTTCGCCATCCGTCCGTACCTGTTTTAACTTTTGAACGGTGAGTCGTAGAAAGATGAAATTTGGTACACATGGTGCTCGGTAATCGCAACAG
The DNA here is from genome assembly GCA_947623515.1 of Neoascia interrupta. NCBI lineage: Eukaryota > Metazoa > Arthropoda > Insecta > Diptera > Syrphidae > Neoascia > Neoascia interrupta. Next base: position 200,120,060 of record OX392462.1, read on the forward strand.
ATAGAAATCTAGGCAGAAATCTAGGGCCTGCATTAACTTGTAAATAGTCCGCGAAAAAAAAAATGAAAACGCAGTAGGGCGCAATTATTTGGTACATACATATGTAAATACAGTTATAACTATAATCACACTTAAATTAAAATTGAAATTATCATGGTAAAAAAGGCCAAAGGTGTTTTGGCATATAACTCAAAAATATTTACAGCCAGAAAAAAAAATTAAACATATACTACACGTAAGCAAGTCTTACTTGACCATTTTGAAATGAAATTTAAATTTGAAGCTGTCTGACATTCAAGTCAATTGTGGTCGTGGCTGTGGGCAGATCTTCTCAAGTTTAATACTTTGCCTGTACAAAATGAGAACCAAGCAACACTGCAAGTTTTAGTTTCCTAGCTCAATTGTAAAGACCATAAAACTGCATACATATGGACAGACGGACGGACATGGCTTAATCAATTCACCTGTCGGTCTCGATTATCTCTGTAAAAGGTGTTAGGGGTCTACGGTGATTATTTCACTGTGTTACAAACTTTGCATTAAAATAAGTATGCCCTGGGTCGGTAAACATAGGGTAAACATATTTTATTTCTATAATAAAATTAAATTTTTTAAGATTGATATTGAAGAGTTCTTAAGAAACACATACGATTAGTGTAAAGCTACTACAACCTTAGTGAAGGCTGTAGTCAAGTTTTTGGAAAATAGAATAAAACCAGCGGTTTTGACATATTTTCAAAAAAAAAAAAAATTCTCGCAAAAAAGCAAAAGGCATTTTTTCCCCTACGACAATGCTATAGGGCCAACGGATTTCAAAAAAAAAAAAAAACAAACAACAAATCAAAAATATTTTGAAAATTTCGGGAACTTTGTACTCAGAAGATTCTGAGATTCGGCTCGAAAACTTTTTAAACATTTGAAAAACGACTGTTCAAAATATTCTGGTACCTTAACGGTAACACCGAATTTAGTTCAAGTATTAAACTCGTGTAGAGAATTCTAATTTTTTTTTTTCAATTTTTCGAAAATATCGTTTCTGAACTAGAATAGAATCGAAATAGTTTAAAAAACAAAGTTAAAACCACGTATTTTTGGCCTCTATCACAAAAGCTAAAAAAAAACGTGTGTGCCCCCTCTATCTAAGTTACGTTTATATGTGTTAAATTGAAATTTTACCTTGAAAGTTTTCGGCAGTTCTGATTTCTTCCAAGGTACAATATTTTACATATTTGGTTTGCGGAGTGCTGGTTGCGAAACTGTTGCTCCCCATTAAAATTTCGTCACGCGCCATTGGAAAAAATCAAAAACATACTTTTTTAAGTTTTTTGCATAAAACTCGTAATCTGTCAAATTTTCGTTTTAAACGTAGGCACTAAAAATAAAAGCACATAAGATTTGCCACAAACAAGCCACATTTCTAACAAGCCGATTGCAATTTAGCCCTAGCAGATTTTTGTCTGCGAGGTTTGTCTGCATCCGCAAGAACCTGCTGAAAATTGTATTAAACAGGCTTTTTTTATCTCCCTCCAACAAAAGAACAAACCAACCATACAATCTCTGTGTTTACATAAAGAGTATAACAACTAGTTTTTACAATCATTCTTACATTAAGACGACAAGACAAAATTTTCTAAAAAACAAAACCGCGAAAGGTAGGTGACCTTTTTTGTTTCATCTCAATTGGTACAGCTCAATTTAAGCCTTTTCCTTTGGGTTCTAAGTTCTGCGTATGACCTAGTGGCCAAGTGTCAAAATTTAGCGTTAAAAACCAACGAGAAATATATTAAGAAACTTTAGTTAAAGTGTTATTTTCAAAGTAGTTTTAAGAATAAGTTTTATTTGTGATGAAGCGATGCATAGTAATGTAAAAAAGACATTAAGGGTAGGAAAATAGCTTAATACTCAATACTTGTCAAGTCAAGCAGGTAGCGGTGGTAAAAAAAAAAATCTACTTTAAAAGTTCCTAAACATTGTCTTTAGAACTTCATCAATAAGAAAGTGATTGTCGCTCATTTCAGTGCAGCGGGGTATGCACCAAGCCAAATGATATGAAGAGCCATAATCAGAGTTCTTTTGTCTGTCAGACAATGTGGTCTCTTGTTGGCAATGTAAAAAATAAAATTGGTACTATCCTCGAAAAACATCAAGAAATGAAACACGCGCGTTCCATTATTGAGAAAAGTGATGGAGAGTGTCAGTTTTCGCTTAAATCATGGATGTATAAAGTCAAAGATTATTTTATTATCCTTGAGTCAAAAGAATGGACAAGACATACGTGTGGGAAAAATATGGAAGCAAAATAGTAATTACTCTTTCTACATATAAAAAATACCAGGCATAAAGGTTTGACCGATTCTTGATGCTAGCAGAACAGGAGCTGTCCTTCATCTGATAAGTTTTGAAAACAAGCATTCAATTGTTGGATTTAACCCCTCTCGCGTAATTTTCTGTGTTAGCAGTGGTGTACCTGCAATGCATAAGTCGAAAATCAATCCATTCCTCGGCAGAAATTATAGCCCCACCTGAGGTCTCTGGACTTACATGATGCGAAGGGTATACCTATTTTATCTCAAACTTATTGCCAAATCAAAGGAGGGAGATACAAATCAAAGAGAAGAATCAAAAAAGAAAAGTCATTACTCTCTCTTTCCATGTGAACAAGCCCCATCCTGACAACAGTATAACAGGCCAACTGTACCAGGACGCGTCTCTGTCAGAAAGCTTTAGCCAAAAACGTCTTAACGACAAAGGCTTACTTAATTATATAATGCGTACAGTCGCAATCACGGTACAAGGAGTACAAGGTATGCTCGGTCTTTTGACAGGCTAAAACTAGTGCTGGATTTTTCCAAAAAGATTGAAACGCAATGGATTGCATTTTTCCAGTTAATATTTTATTTAATTTTCTATTCCTAAATTAATCAATTCTTACATATTAATTTAAATTTTTCATTCTTAAATACGGTCTAGATTTAAAAAATATATCTTTTCAAAGTTACATCATGAATGTGGGGCGTTAGTTTTTCGATTTTTATTATAAATAAATAAAGTAAATAGAGTGGCGCAACAGCTCGAGGTGAACCAGGGCCAACTTCTTAACAAAGTGTGTTGTGTGTGTTAATTTCTTCACATACAAGGGGACCTACAATTTTTTGCCGATTTCGAACGGCACTTTGAGAAGTTTTTCAAGACAAATGATACTCTCGGAGGGCTTGTCAGACCCTCGCGCAGGTGGGGGACGTGAAAAATAACTAGTCTTTTTTTCAGGTGACGAAGGCAGGATTCGAACCCAGACTTCCGGCGTAGTAAGCACACACACTAACCACTGCGCCACGCCACTCCACTTCGATTTTTATTAGTGCTGAATATTTTAAAGAAATATGCTCTCTGTTTCTCATTAATGTATTTTATAAATATGTATAACACTTTGGTTGGATTTTCCATAGTTTTTGAAGTGATAAAACAAATCTGCGTTGCCCTTCAGATTAACTGTAAAATCCAGCACCAATTTTGAAATCTTCAAAATATCGAGCATGCCTTGGCTTCCTTGCACTATGAGTTGCAATAATATTATAATTTTGAATATTTTTTATTTTTTTATTTGGAATGCCCTTTATAAAAACTGAATTCGTATGACTTTTTTTTGTTAAGTTTGTTTACCCTTACCTCCGTGCGATATTTAGGGTGGCAAGGAATCAAAAGAATTTGACTTAATTGAAAGCCAAACTTTGAGTAAATTGAACACATTACGTCAATTTTAATCTAGCACTAAAGCGCAAAAGGTTGGTTTGACACAAAAACTTAAGAAGTAAAGATTGCGACCAACTTAACTTGCTTTTATTTTTAATACCTTTTTTGGATTTTTTTTTACGACTCCATTTGCCTTTTCAGAACTTTAGTTTACTGTGATTTTTTTTAAAACTTTATGCACGTATCCCATATTTCACAGACGTCTTTTGAAGGATTTTTCAATGGCTTGGTAAGTCCTTGTGCAAGGATGACATTTTTTTGGAGAGTACTTATCGAATTATCCACTGATTTTTTTTTATAAAAAACACATTTTGTAGATTTATTGCCAAGAGTTTAAAACTCAATACCCAGCCAAGAGCATGATCACACTCTGAAAATAAAATGAATAATGTTTACTTCTTTAGTTTTGTTTCACTGTCCATTAAAAAAGCTAATAATTCTACTTCCTCTCCATTTGAAATTTTTTGAACAAAATCCCTGTTCAGTCCATTAAAATACTTGTTTTTTTTTTTTTTAAATATCCATAAAAACCTATTTAACAAAAATAGCTCGCTAGTGACTGATGCTAAGCAAAATAAATGTGAAAACAATTTTGCCGAAGGACACAACTGCCACTGGACTAGGTCATAAAGCAGCTGCAATAAGATAATAATTCAAGATTACCCCAAATTTTCAAGTTTTCTTTGCCGCCCGCCGCCGCCACTATGCCACAACAGATTAACGAATAGACAAGCTGACGGGCGCTAGAGCAGCGCACAATAAGCGTCATCGAGAAAACAAAATTAATTTTTATTTGTTCTGGGAGGCTAATTCGAATGTCTACTACAATAACCTCGATTGCAGCACGAGTGCAAAAATGCTATTTTTAGACTCGAGACGAAAATCTCTCGTATTTTCAAAAAATATCAAATTTTTTTAAACGTCCTATCTAGATGGAGTATATATTTTCATCTGGCATAAAAGAACACGACTGGCTGATGATGCAAGCTCCTCAGTATTACACGATTTAAAAAGAAAAAAATTGCCACGCGAAATGCTACTCAAAAGTCCAAGCGTTTCTGACGTTTTCGGTTTTGAAATTATTTTTCCCTCCTTTGCTGCGATGCGACCATTTTATTAAAATGTTGTTTATGCCGACGCAGACAGGCTTTTCTGCCAAATTTGTTTTTAAGAAAACATTATATAGATACCAACGCTAATCAATTTAAATTAGGTGTGTTTTTGGGCGCGTTTTTTAAAATTCGAAAAATAAACTACGATTATAGCTGTCCGTGGGCTCTCGAAATCACTGCCAAATTAGCTGCTGACGTTGACAACTAGATTTCTTTTGCGTATGCCAAAATTTTGTGAAATGCTTTGTCGTTAACAGGTGAACGAAGGCTTGTGTCAACAACGGTTTCAAAATATGACATTGGAATGCATTTTCGATTTAAATTTCAAATATAAAATGCGTGAAATTTAGCGGGCGCGCTGAAGGTTTCGGTAATTGAAATTCACAACATTGTGTGCATCGTGAATTAAGCACAATTTTGATTTTTGGGGGCCAGGGTTGTTTTCAATTTGCAAAAATTTTAAATAAAGAAATTCAACGAGGAACGTTAAATTTCTGTATTTAAATTTCTGGTTGTTAATGGATTAATACAGGGTGTTTCCAAATTCGATGCAAATATTTTGACACAAGATTCTTGGGTATATTTGAAGAAAAAAATTGTTCTACAGTATGGGCCTATCTCAAATTTTGATACCACTTATTGGGAATTTAAGAAAACACCTACTTTGAGGTACCTTGACCCATACTAACACAAATATCTCCGCTAACACTTACAACAGGTACTTCATTTAGGACTTAAATTTTAGAAGAAATAGCACTCCTTTTAACTGCATTAAAATAAAATTGATGACTTTTTTAACTTTCGAGATATTTGCTTTTAAGTCGGATCCTTTTTCCCTGCCCATGACATTTTTTTGACTTTCAAGACACATTTCTGCGAAAAATGCGTAATAAACATATCAGTAATTCTTTTTTTTCTAGTGCACCTAACAATACTTAATAAAAATTGCTAAGTCAAGTTACCCGAAAAACCCACAGATTTTATGATACTTGGGAAATTCCATAGCAGGTAAAATTATGAAAAACTCGATTCATAGTGTTCAATTCCTATTAGTCTGAATAAAAATGCTTGTGTTTAGTTTATGTTTTTTTTTTTATTTCATTAAGTTAACTTTACAATCAAATAAGGTGTTCAAAGTGTACTCCTCCATTTTGTATGCATGCTAGAGCCCGTTTTTGGATTGCGCTGTCAACGTTTATTGAGGATAACTCCTGCCTCACTTGTGACGAGGCTTGGAGAATGCGATCTTCTAAATCATTTATAGTTGATATTTCTGTAGAATAAACAAGTTCTTTCATTCTCCCCCATACAAAAAAATCCATAATTGTAAGGTCTGGAGATCTTGCAGGCCAGTGAACTGGTCTATTTCTTCCTATCCAACGACCAGCGTACTTTTCATCCAGCCAATTCTTAACCTCGCGACCAAAGTGGGCTGGGGCTCCATCCTGTTGAAAATATGACGAAGCTCGTTGAGTTACCGGAACATCCTCCAGTAGATCTGTTAAATCATTGCGCAAAAATTCCAGATAAAGGGACCGATTAAGTTGTTTCCAATAACACCTGCCCACAAATTGACGCTAAATCTGTGTTGAAATGATGACTCTCTCCTTGTGTGTGGGTTTTCCGCAGCCCATGTGTGTACATTGTGAAAATTTGTAATCCTATCTCTAGTAAATTGAGATTCGTCCGTCCATAGAATTCAGCTTATAAAACCGTTGTCATCCAAGTTCCGCTCTAACAACCAGTTGCAAAACTCAAGTCTCGGCTCCAAATCACTCGGAAGCAGTTCCTGCACAGGTGTATGGTGGTATGGATACAAGTTTTCCGTATGCAGCAGACGAACAATTTTATGTGTTGAAACATTAAATCGGAAGGATAAGCGCCTGATGCTGATTGATGGATCATTTGCAACCGCTTCCAGTATTCTTTCATCAGCTGCAATTCTTCCTGGTGAAGCTCCTGCGTTAGGTCGTCTTGTTGAAACAGATCCCGTTTCCCGAAGTCTTCGAAACGAATTCGTAAATACGCGGGGATTAGGTACTCTTCGGTTAGGATAAAGCTGATGGTATCTTTGTTGTGCTCGAATAGAACTTCCGTTGCACATCCCATAAACGTAGATAATATCGGCGTATTCTTCGTTTGTAAAAGATGCCATTTCAAGTAGGGTTTCTTAACAACTGTTGTGTCACCTCGGCTTCAAAAATGACTTTGATGGATTTAATTTTATTTTCTAACCTTTTATACAATTTACATTAGGTAAATTTTCCAACTAGGCGACCAACCTCAAACTTAATCCTTTTTGGGATTTAACAGAAAAATGATAGGGAAATTACCTTTTTATCAGGTAGTCTAATAAAAATGCATGCTCTAAAACCTACGTAAATTATTAATACATAGGCAAAAAATCGTTCTTGTTGTCAATCGCGGTTATAAAAGTAGGTAACAAATCATATTTCCACCTTATACCTGTCGCGGCTTCGTGAAAAGAGTTTTTCATAATTTTACCTGCTATGGAATTTCCCAAGTATCATAAAATCTGTGGGTTTTTCGGGTAACTTGTATTAGCAATTTTTATTAAGTATTGTTAGGTGCACCAGAAAAAAAAAATTACCGATATGTTTATTACGCATTTTTCGCAGAAATGTGTCTTGAAAGTCAAAAAAATGTCATGGGCAGGGAAAAAGGATCCCACTTAAAAGCAAATATCTCAAAAGTTAAAAAAGTCATCAATTTTATTTTAATGCAGTTAAAAGGAGTACTATTTCTTCTAAAATGTAAGTCCTAAATGAAGTACCTGTTGTAAGTGTTAGCGGAGATATTTGTGTTAGTATGGGTCAAGGTACCTCAAAGTAGGTGTTTTCTTAAATTCCCAATAAGTGGTATCAAAATTTGAGATAGGCCCATACTGTAGAACAATTTTTTTCTTCAAATATACCCAAGAATCTTGTGTCAAAATATTTGCATCGAATTTGGAAACACCCTGTATAAAGTGACATTTTAAGAATATTATTTAATATATTAATATAAAGCAGAAGCAAGTTTCTGTACTTAGTTGAAAACTAAATGTATACAAGATCGTACTAAGGAGTCAATCGACCTAGATTTTTGTACAAAAAGTAAAAAGCCCAGACTATTTATTGTAGTTGTTGTCAATTTCAACTAGATGGTTTTGATCTTTATCAGACCCCAGATCCTTACGTACAAGTAGTCCTTTGGTACACCGCTCAAGCTACTTTCATAGCTTTTGACATCCTTCGCCTTACAAACATTTATAAATTATATTAAAATTAAAGCTTACAAAATCGTAACTACTTCGCGCTAGACAGACAAACTTTGATTCATCAAAATACGTTAACTTTGCACAGAACTTTAAGTTGCGAGTGTCTACTTGAGTGCCTTCCATTTGCCTAGTACCAAAGGACTTTAGTTTTTTCCAGCAGCATTTTTTTGCAGTCCGAGAGCCCAGACCTAGTTTTGTGTTAAAAAAAATTCAAGATGAATAAAAAGATTTCAAATGCTTTGATTTTAGATTCCAGACAAAGCCGCGGTTGTATTAACGACATAGACGCAAGAGACCCGCGGCTTTGTCTGTACGGCTTTGTCAGACGGCTATCTGTAGCCCATTTTAAGCGATTCTTCTCAAAAACACGCAATAGCAAACCAAAATGTTAAAGGGACTATCACCCTAGATATTACCCTGTAGCTTGGAGAGGTGCATGTCCTCATAAGAGTTTCCTGCATTGATACTCCTTTCGGTATTGTTTCAGAGTTGTATACTCATGCTTCGCCAACACTCTTCGATCCAGTTTTTTTTTTGTTTAAGGATTAGAAAAGGCTTTAATTATGGAGCCAAACGAGTATTTCTGTCTTTTCAGTCTTTGAGCCTCACAGGAACCTACAAGTGATCATGTGGAGTTTTACCGGTTTCGTCGCAGAATCTGCAGAGACCTTTTTGAGCAATGCCCAATTTCTAAAGATTCTCCTTAACAATATCCCGTAAGAAAGCCTGTAAGGTGCACCACACCCTTTGCACACTTTCAATATTTGATGGTTGTGTTGCCCTAGAAGTTTCCTACATTGCTTATACCTTGAACATTGTTCCAGGTTCTTATACTATTTTCCTTCTCTAGTTTCCTGAATTCGCCCTTGAGGTTATGTTTATGATGATGTTTTGATGCCCTTCCGCAGCATCAACTTTTAGGTTCAGAATTGTTCTAGGCCCAAAATTTTTTTTCTATTCCTTAATCAGTTCTTGGGGGTGTCGTGGGGTGCCGTGGCGTAGTGGTTAGTGTGTGTGCTTACTACGCCGGAGGTCTGGGTTCGAATCCTGCCATCGTCACCTGAAAAAAAAGACTTGTTCTTTGTCACGGTCCCCACCTCTGCGAGGGTTTGACAAGCCCTCCGAGAGTATTAATTGTCTTGAAGAACTTCTCAAAGTGCCGTTCGGATTCGGCAAAAAATTGTAGGTCCCCTTGTATGTAAAGAAATTAACACACCAGCATACATTGATGAGAAGTTGGCCCTGGTTCACCTCGAGCTGTTGCGCCACTCTATTTATTTATTTTTTAATCAGTTCTTGACCCATCTATGTACCATTTTACTGTTTTGTTGCACAGAATTTGTGCATTCATTATTACTTCAGCTCTTTATGTCACCAAGCCCCACAACAAAGTTCTTTTAAAAGTCTCTTCTAATAGTTTTAATCCTGCGAAAGTTCGGGACCGGTAGTTTCTTGCGAAGTGCGCATAGAATTGCTTGTATGACAGCTTTGAGAAGTTGAGTAGGGTATGTTCTATGTTTTGAGCTTGAGCGTTCGGAGAATTGGCAGAACGGGTCAGTAGCTTGACTTCATCTGGCTGAGGTAGCATTGCACCTCCCAGTGGCAGACCGTACACGATTCAAATTATACCACACTTTCCTGCATAGTTGAAATTCTGGTCCTCTGGCTTTTGTTTTTGAATATTTAGCAGCCCACGATGATGACCCAGGACTTTTCCTAAGAAACGATTACAGCACTTTAATTTTTTGCGAGTACTATTGGGGTGCCTCCATCAAAGTCTTAGGGTGGCTGATTGCGAATTTCTTGGATTTTGTGGGCTTCTTTCCGCTGCAATGCTTGCTTCCTTCATAGGCCAGGTTTGACTATCTTGCAGAGCATAGAAAGCCATTCAACAGGTGTTGGTCTTAGGCTGCTAGAAATTAGCCTCATGATGGTATTTAGTTGAGGGTGAATCTTGTTTGCGTGACAGTCGTTTAGCCAAACAGGGCCTCCATATCCTGAGTCGAGTATACCAGCGAGAATGCGGAGGTACCGGTTACCTGCTAGTTTTTGAATCACGTTGTTTCTATAGTTTTTGCCTTTTTAAAATCTTTTGTTAGGTGTCTCTTATACACACCTTATCTGGGTCTAAGCTGAAACCCTGAATTTTGCAGTTGCGCCTTTTAGGGCCATCACCATCAAGCGTTACTCGCAGTTCTCTGTAAGTAATTCTCTTCGAGATTGAGGTGGAAACAACAGACCTTGGTTTTCGCTGCGCTGTGTTGAAGGCGCCAGTTCTTCCAATATGCAGACAGATGGTTCAGGTCTGATGAAGCTACCTGGCCCAGCTTTTCAAACGATGCCACCGGCGTAGTTAAATTTTCGAGAGGACGTGTCTGGGAGGCCGCAGGTGTACACGTTAAAAAGTGTAATGGCGACCACTGACGCTTGGCGAACTCTGTTGCTGAATTTTCTTGTTCTGATGCGCTTATTGTTGAGGACGTCATTAAGCAATCTGTCACTAAGCATCTTCAACATTGCAGGTTGTAGATTTTTATGCAGCAAATGATCCTGAGAAGCTTGAACAGGAGGCCTTTTTTTCCACATGTTGTGTAGGCTGCTGTAAAATCAATGCCTTTTTTTTGTCGGAGGTTGCTACTATCCGATGGAGCATTGAGACACAGCACAACTATTGGGCCACTTCCATGCAGATACATTGCTTTAATGTATTTAGTTTACCCGTCTTTTGCAGAAAGACGAGAAGGAGTTTCAGTGATAAAGAGGTCAGGCCTTTAACACTCAACACGTCAGCCACAAAGACCAGCCATCTTTTGCGAGCAAAGGCAGGACAACTACAGAGGAAGTACTCCGCTGTATTATCGTTCAGGGAGTAGGTAGGACAGGTGGTGGTTTCGTTCAAGCCTAACAGACCGTTCAAGCGTAACCTGAGGCACAAACAAGGTTCACTGCATTAAAGCCTTCCGACTAAGTTTAACGAATGCTATAGCTCGAGCACTATCATGGACGTGGTAAGAGGGTTGAGCAACGCCTTTAGAGCGGCTTGGCTGTCTCTGCAAACCCCCAGCACGAGACCTCTGTTCGGTTTTGAAGCCACCTGTGAAAACATTATGGCATTCTTTTCTTGGCTCAGAGTCTGACTTAAGCCATACCATTGCCTGAGGAAACTCGACGTAGTAACTTCGTTGCAAAACGATTTCTGGTGTCATTGCATCCACGAAGCTTACACAAGTTTTCATTTTCCTTTCCGTTTTCTATGAAGTTTGCTAGTGAAGTTAGTCTTAGACTTTACAAACTTCGTAGGTTGGTGCAACTTCTGGGCTTCCTTAAACGAAGTCTTCCTGCTTGTTCGTCCGGAATTTGGATGTCAGCGCCTATTTGGTTCCGGACGTGAACGAATTCCATACGTTCAAAAAAGTAATCCCAAATGCCAGGACGGTAATGAGACGGTAATGAGGTAGCTTTGTGGAGCATCTGCAGGTTTGCTCGACATGACGAGCGCAATGATATTTGATTTCTTGAATTGTATTTGGGCATTTACCAGAATTTTCGATAACCAATTTGATTACATAAGAATATCCTTAAGATAGCTCGTTTCGATCGTACCAGCATACAAGTTTTGTGCCTGCTTGTCAATTTCCAGCATGTTTTACAACTTAACTTTAATTTTCATAAATGTCCCATTACACGCAAGTCGTATGCGACGACCATAACAGACTTGTTCTATTTTGTTAGCTTTTCGTTAACCTTTGCTGGCTTGAGCTAGTCCCAATTAAGTGCGAGGTTCTGCCCGGAATGTTGATAGCTGGTGAGAAGCAAGAAAATCTCCTATGATTTCCGAATCTTTAACTTAAGTCTTGGCTAAGTCTTGGTTAAGTTTGGCTGAGCTTGAATGTATTGTGACATTACGGTAATCCCACTTAAGGCTATTAGGTTATGCCTTAAGAGTGATTTTCTTAGTTCTCATTAGTCTTTGAAAAAAGTCGAAGTGCACTGGTTATTTCACCACGTTATAAATAAGAATGCTATGAAAACATAAACACGAGTCTAAAGCCAAAAATTAAAAATAAACTTTTGGTCTTTTCTGCGCCTTTTTGGTCACGTCCCATTATCATTTAAGAAATAATAGCCATGAGTTCCCAAAAAAAAAAAAACAAAATTAATAATTAACTAGATTCAAGTGCTTGCAATTTGGCAAACGACGATGCGACTCTACCCTAAGACGACACAAATTTTATGGCCTTTACTCGGGATGTCCAATCGGAAAGAAAAGGCAGATTTTCGAAAAATCGAAACACTGCAGCATTCACATTCTGACATCATGTAGCCATAAATCACACCACGAGATTGATATAAGCACAATTAAATTTAAATCTGTCCTCAACCCGATGATATAATAGAAACATAACTTTTCGCCAATCCGATTTTCTTTCTGTTTATATTTATCTGGAAGTTTTTATTATCTCGTTGTGGGAAAAGCCACAACGTATTTTTCGTGAAAATTTGTTTGTTCTATTAGCCACGACATTGAATCGAAAAGGTGGTGCGGCGGTGGTTTTTCAAAATGACAGGGAACATTGAATTTTCAAGAAAAAGCAAAACAATCAACTGACGTCGCGACATTTAAAATGAAAACGAATACAATACGGATTTTTCCACGAATTTTAAAAAGACGTTCTTTATTTTCGAATTACAAGAGAAAAAAAAAATATTTACTTTACCTTATAATTATTTGTTCGATTAATGTTTGTTTTGTTGTTATTTTTAGCGATGGCTTCCAAAAATAATAAACGGCGAACATTGTAACAACATAAATGGCTTTCTTTAAAAACTTATGAACGAAAGTTGTATTGTACCCCCAACAGGGGGGTTTTCGAGTTCAGTTTGCCAGATGAATTGCTCTTTAATTCAATTTCGAAAAGACGGATTAACTTGTTTATACGGAATTGGGGTAAACACTTGTAAATATTTGTTTTGTATTTGAATTGAGTTCAAAAAACGATCGAACGTGGGACCCTGAACGTGGAAAATGTTTCACTTTAAAAAGGGGGGGGGGGGTTTCTATATGAGAGTCAAGGATACAACGAATAAACTTTGCTATCTATACTTTCTTCCACTTGATGTAAGGAGGAGTCGGAAATGTGCGTGTGGTGTGAATAGAACCACAGTTTCCGGCAGTTTGTTGACACCTTGCTCAATAAACTATTTTTTTATTTGTTTTTTTTTTGTCGAAAATAGATACAAAAAAATACGCGTGTTTTTGTAAATTACCGATAGGGCGTGCCTGTACCAAGGATTTTGTTCTTGGTCACCCCTTTAATTATGATCAAGAAATACATTTTGAATGGACGTCTAAAGGGTGACATGACATTTCTGTCCTTTCAGGAATTTCGCGGATATCTTATTTTTGATTTGTTCCTATGGAAAGTTTTTGGGAAAACTTCAGTGTTTAACAAGCCGGGCACAATGTGTGTTTGTTGGTGTGTCTGTCGCTGTGTCTTGCCACATTTTTCACCTAAAATCAGAGACACCGCGAGATACCCATTGTGTCGCTATATACGTGTTCCCGTAAGCTGAACTGCGAGACACAGACACAGATACTCATTCTGTCCCAGCTATAAAGCATTGCTTATCGTTTCTGAGAAGATAACAAATTTTGCAAAAGATTTAAGCTGTTTGGAAAGCGTAAATACTTTAGTTGAACAACAAAGTTCTACTGTGATGCGCGTCTAAGGATGAAAGCCCGTGAGTTACGCTTGAGCCTAGTTTCAATCGTATTTCATTGTTTACGATTCATTCATTGTTGGCTTAAGGAAGCCCAAGAACTCAATACTTTCAATTTCAACGAATAGGGCCCGCTTCTCATAACCATGTATGCAGTACACGCAATGGTATTAAGTATGCATAGGGTGAGCCAAAAGCTATTGTGGAGCTCTCAATATAACACAAAACTCCACGCGAGCTTTGAAGAAAAATCGAGCAGAATTGTGTGTGAATCATATTTATCAACGAGCGTTCCTCATGTTGTTCGTTCGTCATGTTGATGGTTCAAATTAATCCAAAAACTAGAAAATATAAATCCAGTGGCTGGGAAAACATCAAGCTTCCAAAAATTCAATTTTTAGGAGCTAACTAATAGTCTGAATTGGCAAAATTTTGTGTTTTGGGCAAGATCTAACAGATGCCCAACGATGATCACTGTCACGTCCCTTGTGAAACACCTGTAGTAGGTGTTTCCCCATAGCGTTACCCTATGGAGGCAAACTGTAAAGGACAAGGATTTTAATGCAAATATGATACTAAATTAGTTGAAGTATCCTGAGCTTCAAAAATAAACTTGGCGCAGCCGGAGTAGCTGCTAAACCTAACAATATTCGCCACCAGTATACATACGTGCAAGCTCGTTATGCTCATCAAAGAACAATTGTGCTGGAAGTTGAAAACGTTGTTTGGTATCACTTGGATACTGGCAAAGGAGGTGTTTCACATCTACTTCCGCTTCGGAATCATGACAGCCCTTTGCAATGTAGTTGGTGTTAATGATTATTAATTTTGCTGAGCGTTTGCCCAACAGGTTGTGACATGTTATCACTTTTGTGCATATTGCTAGTGATGGCCTTTTTACTGCTGTAAGCTTTTTTTACTTGCTGCTGTCTATGGATGGCCATAACGCATATATATATGTCTTGGGCTTTATTCTAAATAGTTGTATACATTTTGAGAAGTTTTTCAAGACAAAAGACAATTAATACTCTCGGAGGGCTTGTCAAACCCTCGCGGAGGTGGGGACCGTGAAAAAGAACAAGTCTTTTTTTTCAGGTGACGATGGCAGGATTCGAACCCAGACCTCCGGCGTAGTAAGCACACACACTAACCACTACGCCACGGCACTTTGAGATGTTGAAAAACTTCTCAAAGTGCCGTTCGGATTCGGCAAAAAATTGTAGGTCCCCTTGTATGTTAAGAAATTAACACACCAGCATACATTGTTGAGAAGTTGGCCCTGGTTTACCTCGAGCTGTTGCGCCACTCTATTTATTTATTTTTTTTGTATACATTTTGCTTGTCTCAAAAGAGAGCGGTAGGTGGGTCCCTTTGTCGTAAATTTAAATATCCTGTGATAGTTCCAATATTATGGCTTTTTTTGCGGCTTTAAGTTTTTATTAGTAAAATTTCGGCTGGGAAGATACTGCACGAGTCCAGCAAACTTCTGCTTGTTAAGATATCGAGTTTCTCAGAGCAATCACATGCTTCAGTTCTCTCACTTGATTAAGAACCATCTGTGAAGATTGCTACCTCGGAGTTGGTTAGGATGGTCTAGCCCCATGAGTAGATCTCAGAGCACCTGTAGTGACACGAGGCAAGTCATACTTTGTACCTTAGTCAAGGCTTCGACATTTTTTCGTTTGGTTATAACTGGTCATCGCCCCATTTTTCCCTCTAACTCGGTTGCACGTATATAAGAGCAGTGTACGCTATTTTAACTCTTTCTTCTATGTTTCGATTCCTGTCGGATGATACCGATAGTTGGCACTTTTGAATACTTGAAGAGCTGAGCCTTTGAGTGGTGGCAACTCTACATCCGGAATCGACCGACCTGTTTGTGAAAAGGACAACTTTTGTTTTTGACGGGTTGACGCCAAGACCACATGAACCGGCTCATCGGCTAAGTCTATTTATAGTGGAGTGAAAATAAACCAAAAAAAAAGGTGAAGATGGATGTAACTCAGAGTGCAAAATGCACTGTTTTTTTAGGTTTGGCATAATGAGACGTTGCTAAAAAAAGAAAATTCGGTAAAAAAAAATCCTATGCCGCTCGGGAAAAGCGGGGAAATGTGACTTTTCACCAATTTTCCGGAGCCTTGAAACACTATTTTCTTAATATCTCGGGGTCTAATAGTGGTAAGATAAAAAATCAAATACGGGTTTCTATGGGTTGAAAGGGGATACAAACTTTCAAAAAAGAATTTGGAAACCGGGGTCCAAATTCTTTTTCCAAAATTCTGCTGGTTTTAATAATTCTGTAAATGCACATTTGACTAAGCGACACAGTGAAATGTGATGGGCAACCACCCTGCCCGTTTCTTTTTTTTCCTCATCCAATAGGATAGAAGGTATATTAAGTCTGTCACATAGTTTGTAACACGGTGAAATAATAATGGTGGATCCCCAAGACCTTAAGGGCATATGATCGAGACGAAATTCTGACTCGAATAAGCCATATCCGTCCGTCTGTCTGTATGTCACATCTTTTAAGGCGTTAAATTTTGAGCTAGGGAGCTAGGGAGCTGAAATTACGTACGTAATGCTCGTACTTAAGCTCCATGGCATGCGAAGCAGAACAAGTGTTCTGCTTGTTGACGCCCACAATCGGTCTAAATGTGCAGCTACCTCCTGCTGGAATTTGACATTTAGCATGTCCTCATGTATGTAAGACATAAAAAAGAAAAATTACGTGGGCGTGTCATCTATTTGAAGGGTAAATTTTCAAATGCTTTTATTCAATATTTTTGCTCCAAATTGAAAAAAATTTTGCTTAATATTTTATGTCGAAAACACTTAGTTCTACATTTTATTCAGAGAAATGTTTGGGCCACGCCTACATTTGGAGAAGAATTGATGAAAAACCTTGAATTTTCCATAAAAACGCAATTTCGATAGGCCTAGTTTGTGAAAAAATAAGAAACAAAAATAAGCATTTTAGGTAAACGAGAATTCCGGTCTAGATTTTACTCTTTAAAAATTTTTAGCCACGCTTCCTCTAAGGGGTCCAACTCAAGAAAATATTGAATTTGCAGAATTTTGAAAAGCAGACCCCCATTATGAATTATGACCCGCTCCCATGTGTTCTTCTAGAAGCCATATGAGAAGTGAAAGCACTCTACCTTGCGGGGCTCTCCTGGTGGCAGACATTCTTTTTATGCAGTCACTTACATCACTGTAGCATAAGTTCTTAGGTGGTAGGGATAAATGCAGTTGTACGTTGACATGAAGATGGATGGATGTTTGTTTACATATTGTTGTCATATCGTTAATGTACATATAAAACAAAATTGGACCCAATATCGATCGCTGAGGAACACCTTGGGTTACAGACTTCAGTCGAAAGCGCTTTTTTCGAGAACTACCAGTTGTGATCTTTGATATAAATAGTTTCGAAAAAGCCTAACAGGAAAAACCAAGCTTTGTGAAAAACCAAGACGACATATCAACATTAAAAGCCCTTTGTCTGTAAATTTAGTCTAATCGCGTCTAAAATCTTAACCGTAGCAGATGAGCAGCTGTGATTTTTTTTGAACCCAGACTGAATTTAGCTCAGCAGTTACTCTTTAATACAAAACCCTTTCCTCAAGTTTTTCTGTTTATTTTTAGCTCACATTTTATTTTGTTCCTTCAGTTTCAGAAAGAAATGCTTGCCAAAAGAAACTACAAAACCCGCCATAAATCAATAAATTAAAAAATAATTTTTTAATCTCTGACGCTCAAAACATCAGGTTGATTTTGATTTCTAAAAAAAATTAGCCAATTTTTCAAAGCGACATAATCCCATCATATATTCCATATCGCCTTTGTTTGTAATGAACCTAGCAACAAAGCCCAAAAAAAAAACTTTCCCATTCTGTAAAATGTTAATTTTTATTTTCGAAAAATCTTTTATTATATATAAAAAAAAAAATCCTCTAAAAATAGGATCTCCGAAAACATGATTAATTGGCATGTGTGGGAGGCGTGTGCTAACCATTTAATCGCCATTATTATTAATTTATTTTCCCACCTCTTTTGTCTTAGTGCATTAGCGAGATTTACATTTTGGTGCTGGCTTTGACATGAGTGCAACAAGTGTGCGTTCGTTAACGTCATCTCTTGTTTATTTTCGGTTTTACAAGATGAAATTTTATTGTCTGGCAATTGTTTGAAATACTGTCTTTAAAGGGGGTACTAACGTCGCACTTTATAAAAATATGAACTTGCGTCAACGTGGAATTTTCTTTCTAAACATTTCGAATACGAAACACACGACTATTGTACGGCGCAGTTCTCAAGGATTTAGCTATTGTATAGTTTTGCGCATGTGACAATGTAAAGTAAATGAGAAATATTTTTAACATGGGGTAAAAAATTTATAAAAACCATAAAGAATATTTCTGGGAAAATCGCAGTGAAATGAAATCATATTTTAACAACCTATTCACACCTCTTTCAATCATATTCCCAAGGAATTTTCAAAAACTCAAATTAAATCAATAGACACACCCACTGACTGACTTTTTCTAATCAAAAGTTCAAAGCATTTATTAAAACTAATTTTTCTGGAATGACTAAGATTAACGTTGATGTTTGATTGCGGATGAAACAAAAAACAAACAATCCAACCGTGTTAATTAAACAAAAATTTAATGAGGAGCGCAAATGAATCAGGTCAAATATTTCAAAATTGTTATAATTTTACTCACTGACTCATTGGGTCAATAATTACATATGGACCAAATGGAGCACTCTCTGAAGAACGAATAGTTGCACGTGCTGGAGATCTTTTTTTATGAGTTGCTACTCGGTTAAGTAGGTGTTCCAAATATAGAAAGAGTAATCATTCTTAAAACGAACTTTTTTATTGCCATATTACTCAATTCATTTTGGTAATAAATTCCTAAATGAACGCTGCTTTGTGGAAGGAAGCTAATTCGGAAAACATGAATTCGAAAATTAATATCATTCGAAATCCTTGTACCGAAATTTGTAACCAGAGTTAAAATCAGAGTCTTTCCACCTTCAAAAAAACCGACTGCATCGAAGGGCTCAGATTGACGATTTTAGGTGTCAAAAATGTCGCAAGAGCCGAGGCGGAATGGGACCTTAAAAAAAAGAAAAAACGCAGAGACTATTTGACAATGGCGCTTTGTTAAATTATCTCATTAAGTACAAGGCGCAGGACAAGTCAGACAGAATCAATTCCACTGAACCTTTTTCGAGGAATTGAAAATGCAGGATTAAGTAAATGACGGAAGAACCCCTCTCACACAGGGATATTGCGCACTCTCACAACCAATAAAATGACTTATTTTTGTTTTGCGGAAGCACTTTTATTCGTCCTTTCAAATATTATTCATGTGCATAAATAAAACATTTCTGTTAATCGGATGTTTTTATTAGTTTTTAATTTGCTCAAGGTCGTGCCATTCCAGCACTCACATATCATTAATTACAAATTCTTTGTATACTGTCCACTGAGGAATTTTTAATGAGTTTTTGAAATATATGTTCTATTTGAAGCATTAAAAAAAGACACAAAACTTATGGGTTCGCGGCAGAATGATTTCAGTGGACTTTAACAAACGAACTCGAGCAAAACATTATTATTTTTCAGGAAGACAAAAGTTGACACCTGCTGCTTAGCTAATCTTGAACTTGAAGCGAAGAAAGAATACGCTAAGGCTTTGTGTACAGCTTATGAAAATACAAATATTTCAATTCTTTGCCAAATTGAACGGCTCAGTGATAATTAATTGATTATGCCAAAAGCAAACGTGTTGCCGAAAAAAGTTAAAAAAAAAAGAAAATACTTGGCAAAAAATAATTCACTCGCCTTTTTGCGTTCTCCACGTTTAAACAAAAAGAAAGTCCTAAGAGAAATGCAGCTGTGGCCTTCAGACACCAGACACAAATGAACTTTTATCCAAAGGCCGAGATTTTTTTTTATTTTTTCATAGTGTTACGCGTGCCTGATCTTTTAAGCTTGGTGATGCCAAAAGTAGCCACTGTGCCAGCCGTATTTAGTACCCATGCGTAGATTACTAGTACCCGAGGCCGTGTATTAAAAAATAGTTCAAAACTCTGTTATGTATTTGGTAAAATAAAATTACCAAAATAGTGACGTTTTACTTAAAATAGTGACATTACTTACATGCTTAATGTGTCCACGGTGGGCCTGAGCTAGTCGCCTACAGTTTCGCACGCGAAGTTGACTGAAGTCCCCTTCCAGTTGCGTGTGCCACCTGAGTCTCGGCACTCTTCTACTGCGCCGTCCCTGCGGGTGGATTCGAAGATTTCCCGGGCCGGGTCGTTGGTGTCTATCCGCTCTAGATGACGCAGCCATCGTAGACGTAGCATTTTAACTCTTCTGGCTAGGTCGGTGTCGCTGTACAGACCGTACAGTCTCCTGCTCCACTCTCTATCTATGCAGACGGGACCGTTAATCGTCCTAAGAATTTTCCTCTCGAAGCAGCCTAAAGTGTTTTCACCCGCCTTTGACAGGGTTTACGCTTGTGTACCGTAAAGTAGGACTGGGATAATGAGGGTCTTATAAATGGTCACTTTAGTTGCTCGAGAGAGGGCTTTGCTACTGCCTTCTTAGCCCAAAGAAACAGCGATTGACAAGAGTTATCCTTCGTTTGATTTCAGCGCTGCTGGTGTCATTGTCTAAATTGATAGCGAAACACTGGTAAACAAAGTCCCTAACTACCTCAAAGTTATAGCTTTCGATGGTATGATGCTTTGTCCAAGACGTCGGTGTTGGGTGTCTTTTCTTAATGGCAGCATATATTCTTGGTTTTGCCCTCGTTGACTACCCATATTCGCCGCTTTCGTCCCAATACTTACGACGGGTTCACTTACATCGCTTTGTTCTTCCAATTATGTCAATGTGGTCTGCGATTGCTCTGTCTCGTACACACAGTACTGCAGGAAAAATCTTGTACCTATGCGATGTTAAGAAGACTGATACCTCTTTAGTTGACACAGTTCAGAGGGTCTCCTTTCCTGAGGATCGGGTAAACAATGCTGAGGTTCCATTCGTCGGGCATGCTTTCCTCCGAACATTTCTTGCAGGTGAGCTGGTGCATGCTCCTAACTAGCTCATCACCAGCCGATCTAAAAAGCTCAAATCTAATCAAAAAATGGCCAAATAAATGAAGTTATTGTTGCCTTTGTTTGATCCATGAATCCATGTCCTTTCCTTGCTTTCGCGATTGCACTGAATTGTTGATTGACATTGCCTTTTGACAGGGTTCGTAGGTTGATACTAGTGATTGATACTAGCCCTTATCATAAGTTTGGCCATTTTAGAGCTATCGGGGCTTAGTTTCCACCCCAATATGGAAGCTATAAGGCTTATTTTCAACCCCGTCTTATTAAAATTGTTTATTGATACTAGTGGTTGATACTACCCCTAAACATAAGTTTGGCCATTTTAGAACTATCGGTGTTTAGTTTAGAGAACTATAAGGCCTAGTTTCAACCCCGTCTTATTAAAATTGTTTATTCTTTATTATTTAATATTTTAACTTAGGTTAAGAAAGCAGTTCTCATGCATATTTTAGTCGTAAAGTGTAAATGTAGGAAAAACTCTCTTTTAAGGGTACTTTTTGCCTCCTTAATTTAA
Organism: Neoascia interrupta; assembly: GCA_947623515.1. Taxonomy (NCBI): domain Eukaryota; kingdom Metazoa; phylum Arthropoda; class Insecta; order Diptera; family Syrphidae; genus Neoascia; species Neoascia interrupta. Next base: position 200,141,577 of record OX392462.1, read on the forward strand.
CCCGATTGTTGAAATTTTTAAACAACAAAATGAGGGTACACATTTTTTTAAATGTTACTTAATTTTTTATTTGAAGGTAAAAAAAGCATTTTTTTACATCAACTAACGCTCAAAGCGTGTATGCAGCAAAACACCCTTTTTTAAGTGGTAGTTTTTGCTGATTTAAGGGTGAGACCCTAATTTCTCGAGGAAAAAAGCCGGAAATTCGTCATAAGCAACCGGAAAAAACCTATAATAGCGAAATTTCCATCCCGTTAGCTCTTTAAATGCGGACACCTTACTTTAATGTATTTAGTTTACCCGTCTTTTAAAGAAAAACGAGACGGAGCTTCAGTGATGTAGACCTTGAAGTTTGGCACTCACCACGGCAGCCCCAAAGATCCGCCACCTTATGCGAGCAAAGGCAGGAGAACTGTTCTCTTCACAGGGGCAAGACAGGTGGTGGTTCCGCTCAAGCCTAAAACAAGCCTGGGTCCATTCTTCTTAGAGATAGAAGGAAAGACGCTGACCTCTTACAAATGTCCGGGCGTTGTCGTTTAGTCCATCTGCACCCTTCGCAGTCACGTCAACGAGCCATGTGTTCACGAGAAACCCAAGTATCATTGGCACACGTGGAAGCAGATGCAGGCAGACCAAGCGCGGGTTCGGGTGCTAAGAAAATCTCTTCTGAGCCTTGTCGAGGAAGCTCATCAGAGATCATATTTCCCTGGGTACCAGTATGACCTGGGACCCACACAAGATTCGCTGCATTTAGCCTTCCGACTAAGTTGAACGAATTCTGGAGTTCGAGCACTATCTTGGACGATATAAGAGGGCAAAGCAACGCATTTAGAGCGGTTTGGCTGTCACTGAAAACGCATATGCTTCTTGCTCTCCATCTCTTTGTCACAATATAGCGCATAGCCATAAGGATAGCGAAAATCTCCGCTTGGGGTCTAATGATCTCACTTTCCACAAAGACTCCAGCACCAGACCCCTGTCCGGTTTCGGAGTCATCTGTGGAAATACGATGGTTTTCTTTCCCTGGCTCCGAGTCTGGCCGAAGCCATTCCATTACCTGAGGAAAGTTGACTTGGTAGTTTTGTCGCAAAAGGATTTCTGGGGTCATTGCATCAGAGGGCATGGGCATAATTCTCGCTCAAGTTCTTCAAAATTCCAACGTGTGTGGTACGAAAAACCACCTCTCTTTAAGCAAGAGATGGTTTTAGCGTCCACCCCATGATAAATACATCAAGAGGGAGGTTCATCGGAGCATCTAGGGTAGAACGCGGCGGGCTAGGGAAGGCCCCTGTGCAGCCAAGACAAGGGGCTCTGCTCTAGATGCTTAGGGTTGATTTCAACCCCCTCTTATTAACCGAAGGGCTAAACTTTTTTTATAAATTATAATTATAATGTGTTGAAACATTCAACACAAAATCAGAAAATGAGTTTTTTCTCATAATTTGAGTAAAATAGTGTAAATCCCCCTTTAAGAGGTTCTTTGCACCCCAATTTTTTTTTAAATTTATTATTTGTAGTGAGATTGGCCTGAACTCCAAAATATTTGTTCGTAAAGATAAAAATGCGTTTCAGATTAAAATAAAAATGCGCAGATTAAAATGCGTTTCGTCTCTACCTCCGCCATGACTTATCAATGAACGGGCGAAGTCAGTTGGTCAGACGCAAATTTTCCACTTGGTGGTCGATGGTTATCGACTCGTAAGTAGAAGTTTCTTGTGGAAACTTAATGTCATTTGATTTGATTGGACTTCAAATGGTGATTCGTTATACTGGACGTTCGTAATATCAGAATTCTTTATACTGGACATCCACTGGATTTATTTTGAAAATTTTTGCAGGCATACATATATACATACATATTCTAAAAGACTTCTTATCTTATCTTATCTAGCCTCGCTCAAATCGAAGCGAGGGTGGCTAAATGGTGTTTCTATCGTTCTCGATCCTTCGCCACCAACTCAAGAGACTCAGGCGCAAATCTTTTGCAGGCGAGAACTTGAAAAGCGAAACTTAATTTTAGTAAATTTTAGTAAAGACTCTTTCTTGGAATCCCGACCGAAGTAAACACGAAAATCTTGCGGTTACGCGAGGGCTTAAAACATGTACTAATGGTCTTCTCAAACCGCCGCGCCTCCCGTTTGGAATCGCAAAAAAAAACTCAAAAGTTCATGACTCATCTAAATTGTAAGTGAATTAAAATACGGAATGTATTTACTTAATTCAAATTTTAAACAGTACTGGATCCAAAGGACTGCCCTGAGGCGCACCTGAACTGCAGTCAGACACCCTTAGAAATAAATTATTTTTATGAACGTCAACTGAGATGTTGACAGAGTTTTGCTGCATTCTAGGATGGGTTGGTCGTTAGAACTGAAGGGAGAGAAAGTAGACTTTTATATTGAATATTTGAAATTACTAAAACCATACATCGAATTCATAGTTGGAAGGTTTACGGGAAGCACAGACGTGCGGGAAGCATAGACTGGAATATGTCTTTTTGGAAGCCCATTATGGATTTTGGGTTGCTTTAAAAACTGGGATCGTTCTGTTATTGTAATATTTCATCAATTATTGCTACTTGTTTGTTGATGCGTGTTAAACTTTATAAACCACATGTTAATATTAGAAAATTGCAAGTTTTTACGATGCCGCAAATTCGCAGAATTAACTTTACTTTGGAAATTGGTTCTGGGGTGATTACTTACTTTTGTTTATGAGTTTTGCGGATACTTCCTGTTTACTGAGCAGCTCGTGCCGCGAACCGATTATCGGACCGATGTTTTCCATCTTCAGTGACAAGTTTATAAGTGGTTCTTACATTGAAAAATATTTCCTCATTTTCGTATTTTTCCTCAGATTTCCTCTTGTATTTCAAAAACCAATACAGTATGGCTTTCTACACTGAAATTTCTATGGCGTGTCAACTACATTTCGAACAAGTCAAGCGGTGGCCCCTTTGTGTCCTGTATAAGCCCAAGCCTAATATCCCAATGTCATTGACAACATGTGATCTTCATGACAAGTGGCACAGTGTCTCGCACTAGCACGCTAAATAAACAAATCCGTTCACCATCTCGGATTTTGTTTATACGAATTTTCCATCGCAAGTTTCCCATCGAACGCCAGCCCGGGCCGCATCCCCCCGCCTCTTTGAGTCAATCGAAACTCATTCAACTGTGTACTTGTGGAGGGCATCTCAAAAAACGATGCCGGGGCGGACGCATGAATATTTATTAGTGAAATATACAAAATATTGCACACGGCACAAGTTTATTTCGGCTTTTTCCGACTTCGGAAGCGCAAAATCGCTTCACAATTTTAAAATAGTATATTTTGATTTCGAAAAAAATTAAAAACGAAACGAAAAACGCTGCTGCGCCTCCCGTTCCCCTCACATTTGCTTACAAATTTGAGATGTTGTTCCAAAGAATTGTGTCTGTATGCCGACAGTATTCTCCGCCTCCATGCTTCACGTGTCCTCTTCCTAATCGCCGTCATCGGCGTCACAAGTTCCCTCGAGAGATGATCTTGATGGTTGCGTGCGGTGTGATAACTCACCTAATCACTGACCACACACACCCATCCTTAAAAACGTACATAAAGAAAAAAGAACTTATTTCAAAAATAGGAAGTAAAACTGAGATTCGGGATGTCCATAAAAGTCCTCAATGTCGCGCCTCTTTGCCATGGTCGTCCCCAATGGTGTGTAGGTATGTATCTCCCGTGTAGCTTGCATGGACACATCCTAATCAGGTTCTCCTCGGTGGGGGTGTTTTGGGCGCACGGTCCATCAATTTTTACAAAACACACACTGATCGTTTGCGAGTGTATGTGAGTGAGTGCTCTCTCTGAATATGGGTCGAAGGGGCGGACGACGCATTCGAAATCGTCTGCGGTGCAAAAAAAAAAGATTATTTTTGGTAACACATATAGAGGCGAAACCGAAACATCATTTTCAAATTTAGCCATAGTCTGGCGATCTCACATAAAAGTATTTTCAGTTTGCAACTTTCGATCAAACGGTTTAGATCGCGCAACAAGTACATACAAGAACACTTAAGTAAGCCAAAGGATATTTTTTTCGGTTCGATTGCAATTGGGGACTTGGAATACGCCGTGATTTTTCGCCATCGATTGGGATTTAAAAAAAAAAACTGGAAAATTTACCCACTGGATTATGGATTTTTTAATTTCTCGTTCAAAACGCGGGTCTTAAGCCTTGGTTGAGGAACCACGATCGTCGAATAAATCCTTTAATTGGATCGACGAAATGAGTACATTAAATTTAAATGCTGATCACCGGTAAAAAACGGTGTCTAAAGCTTTAAAGATCATCAAGTGATCTTCCCTGATTGCCTACCATTCGTATTACTTATTTCATCGAGCCTATCGAAATTTCTCAATATAGGATTTCATTATTTCAATTGATCAGTCGTCTGCTGGGAATCCTTTCAAGTGATCATATTCTCTAAATTTATTGTCTATCGTGATTAGATCTATTATTCGCGATAATTTCAAAAATACTTCATACAAACTTTCGCTAATTACCGATCGTTTACCTAATGTCAACAGAAAGTTTCCTAAGAGCGGTGCTTGCAATGTTTGTTTTTATAAACTCGATAACAGCTGCTTTAAAAAATCGAATTTCTCATCAACTTGTTGATCGTGCACTGATCATTTAAAATAAAAACCAATCTTTTTTCCATTACAGGTCAATTCAGGATCACACCACCACCAGGCAGTTGTTACAGACTACGCTAAACCGAACAAGGGCATATCGCATCTAACTCAAACCGAGATCACCGAAACGATCGTAGAGGATATCCATCCGGCGGCAATTGTTGGCGGCGATCAGTTAGATTCTATGCTTGGTAGTCTACAAGCAAACATGTCTCGTCAAGGTGTAAACACTGTTCAAAAGGGCTGCTGCAATGCCTGCGAAAAGCCAATTGTCGGTCAAGTGATCACTGCTCTGGGCAAAACATGGCATCCGGAGCATTTCACCTGTAATCATTGCAACCAGGAGCTGGGTACCCGTAATTTCTTCGAACGCGAAGGTTTCCCCTATTGTGAAACAGATTACCATAATTTGTTCAGCCCCCGTTGTGCCTACTGTAATGGTGCTATTTTGGATGTAAGTTCACCCCCACGCTCATTCATCACCCGGTTGGATCATAATTTTCTCTTTTGCAGAAATGCGTTACAGCATTGGATAAGACCTGGCACACAGAGCATTTCTTCTGTGCCCAGTGCGGACAGCAATTCGGTGAGGATGGCTTCCATGAGCGTGATGGCAAACCCTACTGCCGTAACGATTACTTTGAAATGTTTGCACCCAAGTGTAATGGATGCAACCGAGCAATCATGGAGAATTACATTTCAGCATTGAACTCACAATGGCATCCCGATTGCTTCGTATGCAGGGTACGTATCCTTTTCGATCTCCTACACATGACATTGTTCAATATTTTCTTTTTTAATTTCCAAAAAATTTATTTAGGATTGCAAAAAAGCCGTACGAGGCAAATCCTTCTACGCCATGGAAGGCAAGCCCGTTTGCCCAACATGTGTGGGTGTTGACGAAGAGGAATAGAGTTGATAAATAATTTTCATTTTTTTTTAGAAATTTTTTCTTTTGTAAAACGAAAATAGAAACACTTTGTTGTTCTGTCACTGTGGATAATCTGTATTCACACACAGAACGTATTTATCTATTTAATTTGCGCGATTCCGAAACAGTTTATCTATTTCTGTCTCGACGCGATAATTAGAAAATTTTTAAATTTATTTTAACACCTCTTTCCTCTTCTATATACGCATCCACGCAATGTCCTCGCTGTCTGTCATACCAAATGGAATGATCTTGCTAGCCGATCTTGCTGCGATCGTCCTCTCTCAATCTCTGTGTGTAGAAGCGCTCGATTTTTTGAGTTGCAACAGAATGAAGAGTGTCGCATGCGAATCTGTGAACTGGCAAGATATCCGAAAAACTATGGTCTCTATGCCCCTTGAATTGTCTCCTTCTTTTTCAGCAAAATGACAAAAATAATAATGTTACTCGCTCTCTCTCAACCAAATTGACACTAAAAATACAAAAAAAAAATGCACTAAACATTATTGTTAGGTTTTAAGAATATTTAAATTAACTATTAGGTTTTTATTATTGTTAACTTGTAAATTTATATTTATTTGTAAATAAATAATAAAAAAAAGAAAATAAAAAAAAAATAAAAAAAACAAAAAAAAACAAAATCAAAAACACACAATCCACAAAAATAAGCTTAGGGACTTTGGTAGGCGAATTAATTTCGCTGTTTTGCTAGAAAGACTAGGTCAAAACTGCTTGTTTTCCTGCTAGGCAATGGCAATGAATTGCCATGCTTCAGGCATGGAAACAGGTGGTTTGAACTGGGGTCTCTCAGCTGCAGCCGGATAGCTTCTTTTAGCAAAGGCGTGAACTTGAACTATTGATTATAGGCGATAGGTTGTCACAGGGTCATTGGCCTTGTGGTGGCTTTTCCCCTGAAAATCGAATGTCAAGGCCATGTCTCATTTATGTTGTAGTATTTGACGAAGTGTAAGCAGATTTATAGCGTTAGATTTGGACAGGAGCCAGATTTTTTTTTTCATTGGTAGCCACATTTTTTTTGAAGCTAAGAAAAATTTATATTTAAGTAAATTTTTGTGCATTTTTTGACATAATATTTCATCTTATTTTTGGTAGATAGAGGTAGCAATTAAGTAGTAAATAGAAGGAGAAATAGAAGCATAAAAAACGTTTCATATTTTTGTTAAAACATTTGCTAGATTGTCTTAAGTAAATCAGCAACGATATGGAGCTACCTTTAGTTCATGAAGATTTTCTACACGCTGATTCCTGCTTCTATCCCTTCATATAAGTTCATCCTACGACATGTCCAATGGGGTTAAGGCCAGCGCGCGTTGCTGGGCATTCCCTAACTGTACTTCCATTTCTTGTAGGCACTGCAAAAATGAACGTGGTTTGGCGGTTCCATGCATCAGTATAAAACCTTCGCTCACGAAACCCGCTTGTGGCATGGCACGCTACTCTAGCACCTCTTGTATAAGTCGTTCGGCAGTCAGACTTCCTCGCCTGGAAACGAACCAAAGTTCAATCTTGCCTTCCAAAGATATGTTACTCCTTTCTACACTCTTCTGCGTCCATCGTTTTCATGCAGGTTTATTTTAGGCGCATCCGACAATAGTAGGTAGGAACTTTTATTATTTCAAATAATTGTGTTCCAAATTGACTCCAACGGGGTAGGCTGATTTTTTTCACGCAAGTGTAATTTTTAGTCCGTTTATTTTTAACCCGAAGTTGTTGATTTTTTACTAATGCCACTTTGTTTTGAAAGCGACGATATGATCGATGGGTTCACATCCGGACTTGGCGATCGCTTCCCTAGGTCCTACTCGCCTAGCGTTTCATCTTAAATTTTTTTGACCCGAATTCATAGAAGTCTGTGGAAAACTTCTATATATTTGACCCTATACACCGCGTAACACCAAATACTAAATTTTTTTGACCCGAATTCATATATGATTTGTATGGACCATGCCCCCAAAAGTGGGCCTGGGCTTAAAATTTAAATTAATTAATTGCAATTTCGTTGGAATCATGCCAAAATGCGTTAAAACGAAAAATTATTTCGGAAAAAAACAGTTTTTTCCTAAAAACGCCCTCTAAAAGTGGGCGGAGCTTAAAACTTTGCAACTAACTAACTTTGAAACTTAGCAACTAACAAGGTCTTTAATATTTGTCATATATTTTTTTTCGATTTGGAGTAAACTTTTCGATAAATCGGCTTTTAAAAGATCTAAAAGGGCGGTCCAATTTTTGCCTTCTTTGAGGTTTTAAGCCATTATTTCTCTGTACCAAAATTTGAGTTCGTACGCCTTGTCTTACTTGACCAAAAGGCATTTTGAAAGAAAATTTAAAGTAGAGTTTGTCTTAGATTGAAGCCAGTAGTGGGCGTGGCAGTTGGCGGATTTAACCAATTTTCACACTTTGTCTGAACAAAATAAGAACCAAGATACACTCCAAGTTTGAGCGTCCTAACTCAATTTCGAAGACCTAAAAACTTCACACATACGGACAGACGGACGGACTTAGCTTAATCGATTCACCTGTCGCTCTCGATCATATCTCTTAAAGGTCTTAGGGGTCTTCGGTAATTTTCACTGTGTTACAAACTATGCATTAAAATTAATATTCCCTGGGTCGGGTATAAAAAGCTTTTGAAAGCATTTAACAGCTCACGGTGAAGATAAAATCCCAAAGGGAAATTGAGTCGAAATGACACTTCCACATTCACAATAAAAGCTTTAAACAGCAGCCACCGTCAAATATGTCGGTGAAATAATTTGGAGTTCGGAGTACGAGAAAAGAACAATTTTTTCTGTATTCTACACCTGTTGCAGTTTTCGATTTTCGGAAATGCCTAGAGAATTTCGTCAATGCGAAAAATAAAAACAAGAAACAACTTCGAACACAGACTGATCAACCGTCATATGCGATGATAATGTCGAAATCTTTGTCGAGTATTCAGCATTTTAGACATCGCGAATACTTGAGGTAAATTATTAAGGCGAAATCGAGTAATCCACATGCGCTATGGACTAACTTTATGTATTTACATATTTAACTTTTTATTTACTGATTCGTTTTTGTACATTCTATTAAATTGTTAATTTAAAGTCGTTTTCGACGTCTTGTCTGCTGTTTCCATTTTCAGGCTGAGTCTTATTTCGTTGGCCTTTTTTTCACGTCACCGTTTGACTAACAAATTCCCACAATTTAGTTTTTTTTCAAGAATGTCACTAGATAAATAATCTTTTCAAATATTTTTCTCGTAACAAAAAAGATCAAAATTGGTCTTAACCTCCTTTTTTGGTCGTGTGTTTCGCTGAGAAATCTCCGCACTGAGCATCTTCAGTGGAAATTCACCAAGATTTCAATATCCAAACACACTTCCTCGACAAAGGCCGAGTGAGTACCTTATAACTTTCATTGTACAAACAAAATGAAAATTTCAAAATTTTTTACAAACACACAAAATTTCCATGTTCATCTCGAAACACCTCGAACTCTGTTTCAAATTTCTTTCTTTTATAGAACAAGTCCATTTTGGAATTCACTGCCTGAGTACATATTTCCTAAGACTGGAAACTTTTAAAAATAAAGTAAATAAGTATCTTCCTACATCTCGGGACACTGTTTCAGTGTTACAGGTTCGCCTTTCCTGAGAGAAGACATTAAAAAAAAAACAATGTCAAGACCAATTTTGATCTTTTTTGTTTAAAACAAATAAACCTCCTGGTCACACATGTAAAACTTTTTCATTTTTCTCGTAAGTTCTTCTCGAATTTCTCTGTTTCGAAAAATTCTACACCATGTTTTTAATAGAACTTAATCTAAACATTTGGGCTAATAATATTTTTCTCAAGACCCACTTAAAGATCCAGTTTCACGGGTATCTATTTGTCATCGAATAAATATTATAAACACCCACTTGAAAACCCCATTAAGTCTTTTTTATTTCTGTCACTTTAATCATTTTATTTTTATCAGTGGAATTTATCGCGAAAAAAAAATTTATGAATTTTTTTGCACCCTAAATCAATATTTAAGTGTACAATGTATGTTCTTCATTGTTTACGATTTGCTTCCTTCCTTTTACTTTTTGCAATTATTGATTTTGGCAACATATATCAATAGCATTTTTTTTTTTACAAAACAAACAATAATTAACTCTTTCCATTCGGAAAACACTGGTTTTTTCCGCTTGTATTTTATTTTTGAATAACTGCAGAGTTGTTGTAGTACTTTTAATGGTAACCAAAAAAAAACAAAAATCCTTGTTTACAAATCAATTAAATAATGAAAAATTATTCTTGGCAATACATCAGAACAATTTGTGCTGAAAGACAATTAAAAATGTTTGTTTTTTGCTTTGTTGGTCAGTGCCAAACGAGAAAGCATTCTGGAATTAATATTTGTTCAGCACAAATATAATAAAAAATAACAAATGACTTTCATAAGCGACAGTAAATGGCTCTGTATAAGCAATATACTATGTTTCACTATCATTGATTTACAAAATTTTCAGTTGCTGTTCTTGAATAATAAAACTTAATGCTGAATTCTAATGACAAAGAAAACACATAATTTAATCAAAACAACCCTAAATTGTGTCAAATTGATATTTCGTGCAAATTAAGAGATTTGAAATGATTATTGTCTTAGAAATTCCACTACAAAATTGGCAATGATTTTGCAAAGTGACATTAAATGTTGAATCCTATGTTGACTTGTTATAATAAATGTCTGTTTTTACAGTCGATAGAATCTCGCCACAAGCTATGATCTTCTTTGTAGGTTCTTGAATCTTGCTTTTTCGATGCATCTTCTCATGTCCTTGAGCCTACATGTTCCTTCGGAAATTCCAACGTTCCTTAAGCGTATCGAAAACATAAAGACTCGTTAAATCGATAATTTCTAAGTTCTTGTCCAGTTATCAAGATGAGGAGTTTTGCAAGCGAATGTCGTCCCTCCAAATAGCTAGTTGGCGTATAAACAGACCGACGAAAAAATACTATTTACTGGCAATCAACATTTTAAATTCCTCGCCTAAATGACCGAAAAATAAAGTTACCCTTTCTGGCAGAAGTAAGCGGCTCTTAACTATTGACTTTGATGAAAACCGGCGTCCACCGTGGGGCTGAAAGATAGAAACATAAGGTTTACATTATGTAGTTTTTACTTACTAACAAAATAGTGAAATGGCGAACAACAACTCGGCCTATTTTTACATCCATAAAAATATTCCGATTTTTTTTTATCAAGAGTGCACAAGAATTTATAAAAAATATTATTAGTCATTAAGCATTTTAATTTATTAACTCTTCTCATGTTTACTAATTTTTTGAATCCCTTATTCTCGTTCCAGGACTGTCGCCGACCCTTCCAAGGTGGCTCGTTCTTTGACCACGAAGGTCTACCCTATTGCGAGACACATTACCATGCCAAGCGGGGATCCCTCTGCGCTGGTTGCTCGAAACCAATAACCGGTCGCTGTATCACTGCAATGTTTAAGAAGTTCCATCCAGAACATTTTGTCTGTGCCTTCTGCCTTAAACAATTGAACAAGGGAACCTTTAAGGAACAAAACGATAAACCCTATTGCCATGCTTGCTTCGATAAGATATTCGGCTGAGGGAAACAAGAGACTTCTCCTTACATAACAAAATTGCCGATCGAAAATAATAAATATTTGTTAAAGTGAACAAAAAAATCGCTATAATAAATTAAAACAAAAAAAAAAATTCAGAACAACATTGTCTTACGAAATGCATGCATTGAAAAGCCTTAGATCTAAGCTAAAAAAACAAACTTCAAAATCTGTTTATATAACATTCAATTGAATAAAAAATAATAATTATTATTTAACTTCCGATCTGTGCCAATAAATAATAGTGACGATATATTAGCAAGAGACTTGATTAAAGAAAAAGGAAAATATCTAACCAGGATGTGTTATAGAATATTTATTAAAAGTTTTAATCTGTACTTTATTTTTTATTTGTTTAACATCTAAATTGATTATATTTTATGTCACAGTTGTGTTTGCTAAATTAATGCCGCGTTTTTTCTTTTTGTAATTATCTATTTTGTTATAACATTCATTGAAAAAAGGTACTTTTTTATTTACAAAACTAAATGACTACTATAATTGCAATAAAAAATAACGAGATATTTTTACAAAAAAAAAAAAATTTTGTTTAGTTTTATTTTTATTTGATTGGTGCGTTCTTTCCGAAATTTGCTTTAATTGAAAGTTTGTTTATTTGAAAACCTATCAATTCGTGCTGGTTTAAAGTATATGCACCGTTTAGTGAGTTTAGAAGAGCTTTTAAATGAAAACTGGGATAGAATTATAGCCCCACGTCATTTTGTCTTGTTTATTTGAGTCTTAGACTTGGTTTTCTTTGAACAGATTGAGTTCTAAGATTGTTTACATTGTATGATATATGAATGTTAACAAAAAAAAAAAAAACTATATCCTTTAGCTTAACTAAGTGATTTCCCGTTTTTATCATTTTTTTCTTCGTTGTAAAGTGGATGATTGCCCCCTGTGTAGACTTGTGCGTCAGTTTCGACAGTAAATTGAAATAGAATCATGAATATTGCCTAGGAATGAAGCATTTTTTTTATTAATTCTTTTTTGTTTAATTTCTCAACAAAACTTTCTATCTCGGGGTATAACAAGACTATGACGAGCGATATTTATCGATATCGGTCTGCAACCGATCATAAAATTCAATTGTGGGTGTATGAGGCTTTTTTTGTAGGGTTTTATGTTCTCCCATATTTTCTGATAAAACCGATCGGTGCCTCGTTGTTCATTTAAAATGTTGGTGTCGCATAGTGTGTTAAAACCATAAATACCGCACCAGGTGCAGACGTAACGTTATTTGGTACGTTTTCCTTACTTTTTCTCATTTCGTTGCTGTATTGTTTTAGTTAATATTCTTCAAGAACAATGGTTGATTAATGGAAGTTATCAGCAACTCAAAATATGTATTTCGCAAAGCCTCTTCAAGTAACGAATTTAGTGTATAAATTGTTATGTTCTGCAATTTCCACAAAAAATGTTAGCTTTAAAAAGAGAGCAAAAAGCTTTCAAACGGAGCTTCAGTGCAGGCAATGGAAAACAAAGATTGAATTCTGCCACTTTTCTTAAATTCTGCGGATTTGTGAGAAAACGGTAAGACATGTTGATTTCTATTTCGTTTGTTTAAATACGCTTAAAAACTTTTTAGGTTGGAAACGTCAAAATTTGCATTAAAGCATGCATTATAAACGCTTCATACTTCAGTCAAATTTAAATAAGTTCGTCATCATCGTTGACGGACTATCTACCTTTGAAAAATCATTTTCGAACATGTTTTTGGGTTTTTGAGTCAAATTATCGAAGTTTTTGAATATTCGAAGCTGGCTAGCTTTGCGTAAAATCTTAAAAGATGGACTATGCCCTTTATATATTGCAAAGTTATGCTTTATACCGTGAAGAAAATAGAGGGACGGACAAACATTCTTTGCCCTTTTTTTAATTTTAAATCCATAAAACAACTATTTTGAATTTTTTTTCAGCTCCCGTTTGACTTTTTTCCAATAGCGCAACTACCTACCTGCGCTAGAATTGGCTCTTGTTTTATTCTATGGCCACCGGTTTTTGCGGAAACGGTTAAACAAGCTCCTTTTTTATTTCGTTTTTTAAATAAGCTTCGAAAAACTTAGGTTAGAAACGGCAATCGAAAAATTTTTTAAACGCAGATTTTTTGTACGTTTAACCAAATCTGAACAATATTGCTTTTACCGTTAAGATACTAGAAGATTTTAAAAAATTATGTTTGAAAATGCTTTTATGTTTTTAAGTAAAATATCAGAGGGATTCGAAAATTTGAAATTTGCTATAATTTTTTTTTTAATTTACACAATTTCTGATACGATTTTGATTTATTTTCATATGATTTCTCTATATAACTTTTTGCACTTAGCGTTTCAAAAGTTATGGTCTAAAACACTTTGAAAAACGTCACGCGCTTTCAACTCTGTATTTCTTTTCAATATTTTTAAAAAAATTTTCAAAAACTTTTTAATATTTTCAAAAAATGACGCACATAAACGGATGTGGAACAATTTTCCACGTGAGGTTTTCCCGCTCCTTTACAGTCCTTAGTTAAGCCAAGGCTCACCAGTATCTATCCTGTCTGTCTTTTGACTCTTCTCCTTTGATTCTCTGACTATTTCCGTAGTTTAAAAACACACCAAATTTTGTCTTTCTAGGACTTACCCTTCAGAAGTTATAATGCGATAGGACGGGCAACATAGCGATACCATAAGAGGTCCTTTTTTTTATTTTTGGACGGGCCGCCAAAAATTTATAGTACAGTTGCCTTGATTTGGTATTTGACAGAAGAGATGTTTGCATGTGTAAGTGGATTCGGATTTAAACTCCCAAAATCGTGGAAGAAAATCTTTCGTGTTGCGAATTGTTCTAGAATTGCACTTTTGCTTTCAATGAAACATGCATAACCGAAAAAGATCAATCCTTTGGGAGAAAGAGCAAGTCTTATGTTCAATGAAAAACGCTATGCGATTAGCTTTCACAATTTTCTTGTGACAGCTTTCGGTCAATCAACGTCAAAATCAGCTGGTCCGCAGTTTTCTTTTTGTCTTGACTTATACCATGCCTTCACCGGGCACTAATTTGCGATTAATATAAATCTTAATTAAAGCCTCTACAAATCAAGCGATTTACCATACAAATTAGAAGCGATTAAAAATAAATTCTTCCATAAATCCTTTTCACCCTATTCACAAACCTATTTTCAGCACCTTTGTAACAGTTTGAGAATCAGAGAAGGAAACTGAAACTGTCCCGACTGTACGACAGATCTGTCACAAGTACGTTTTTATACCCCATCCCATAGGATAGGAGGTATATTAACTTTGATTCATAGTTTGTAACATAGAGAAATAATCACCGTAAGACCGTAATCACCCAAGACCTTAAGGGCATATGATCGAGACCGAATTGTTAGTCGAATGAGCCATGTCCGTCCGTCCGTCCGTGTGTCGGTAGTTTTTAGGCCGACTTTAGCTTAAATTTTTAGCTAGGAACTTGAAACTAAATATCTGTTCTTTCTAGGCCCTGAAGCAGTACAAGTGTAAAAATTTTTAAAATCCGCTCATTGACACGCCCACTTTACTTATTAGCATGAAAAGTCAAAGTTGTCGTAGGAAGCTGAAATTTGGTACGCGTTATCCTCGCTTAAGTGTATTGTGATTGGCATTTCAAAAACGTGGAGGCGTGGTAATATTTCATTTGCATTTTAATAAACGGTTTTTATTCGATATATTTTCTTTGAATCCAAAAAACTTGCGCTGTAAAATGTTCAGATATGTGTAAAAGCTATCAAAACCTTTTACATAAAAAGCTAAATAAAGCAACAATTCGGAACAATAGTTTTCGATCGCCTTACTTAGATGGATTATTTGGTTTGATCAAATTGACTGTCTCAAAATATGAAAATCCCAGATCACCTGCCGATTCTACCGCTGGTTTTTATATTTTGGGGTTCTCCCTTCTTTTTGATAAGGTTGGGACGGCCGAGTTATAGAAAAGGAGCTATAATCACAGGAATATACGAGCGCCAAAAGGCAGATATTAGAATCTGGATATTAAGAACCAGCTGTATAAAGAGTTGGATATCGTACCCAATCTAATTTCCAGTCGTTGTACCTAAGCAGTCGATTTGGAACAAAAAAAATTGAA
The DNA here is from genome assembly GCA_947623515.1 of Neoascia interrupta. NCBI lineage: Eukaryota > Metazoa > Arthropoda > Insecta > Diptera > Syrphidae > Neoascia > Neoascia interrupta. The sequence continues at coordinate 200,156,939 of OX392462.1, forward strand.
TAAATTGCATTTGAAAGATTACTGCTGACTTTATTTTTAGTTTTTATGCCTTAAAATCATTAGGAGATTCTTAATGTAAAACTTCAGCTTTTCACGACGAAAATTTTAGCTTTCCAGCTTAAAATTTAAGACCTAAGAATTGGTAACACACGGACCCCCTAAGTAGGCGATGTGAAAACTAACACAAAAATGAAGTCTTCACTTCATACATGATGTCAATTCGGTGTCAAATTTTAGTGTCAATTTTAAGTCAATTTTGAGTAAAGGGCTGACACCGTTTTTTTGTGTCCACTTGATTTCAAAGGTCTGTGTCCATTTTGACTTATTTTCCGGTGTTAGTATTGTTTCATTAATTGACCCAATTTTGACACCGTTTTTTTGTGTTAGTTTGGTTTTAAAATTCTAAAACAGTTTTGACTTTGTTCTGTTATATGCACGCTTTTTAATATTTTTTGGTTGGCTCTTCTGAAACCTGAAATGCCACTTTACTATCATAAAAAGCATTTCTAATTCTGTCGTAAATGCGATTTTAATTTAATGCGTGGTAATGGTCAATTTAATGCGTAGATGTAGGTACGATGACTGATGCTGCTGAGTATTCGTGGTAGGTGTGTGTGAGCATAAGGAACATGAAAAAAAAAACTCATTTATTCAGGAACTAGAGCTAGAAAGCAGTCAAATCGGTAGCCGATATGTTGCAGAATGTGTGTAGATGCACGTTGAGTGTGTTCGTGGTTGCGTATGTTTGTGAGCATGTTGAACACGACAAAAAAACTCGTTTGAGGAGAGTTATTAAAATAAGAAACAGGTCAAATAGGTTTCAAAAAAATTTACTCGGAAATTTGCTTAGAGGGGATGGACGGACATGACTCATTTGACTCAAAATTCGGTCTTGACTCGATCATATGCTCTCTTAAGGTTAAACGGCAAGAGACTAAAAATAAATCTCGTTCTCAATCTGATTTCGCGTTCTCAACACCCTTTAAATACACCTATACTTTGTAGGTACCTTTTTAACCCTTTACACAACACACCTTTAAAACGGTTTGATAAGTGAAAAGGAAAACGGAAGTAGACGGTGTATAATCACTTATGGCGTATTCTTTTCAACACCGAATCGCGAAACTGGTGTGGAATAACGAAACAAATCGTTCTTTTCTCGTATGTGTTCTTTTGAACTCCGAATTTGTTCGGTGTCGACACCGAACTCGAAATTTCGCCACCGACTTATTTGACGTTGGAGGCTGGGTGTAGCTTTGATTGTTTATGTGAAGTGACGTTTCGACTCAATTTTCATTCGTGATTTTTTACAATGAAATCGATAAAAACTTATCAAATATATCAAATTTAAATCTATCAAAATTAATTTTAAGTAATAAGTACAAAAAAACGATCCGAACAAAATAACACTACCAAATGAAAAAAAATAAACAAACTGAGGTCAAAGCAATTGGACAGTTAACGTGATGACTGCACCAGTGCAGCATTTGTCGTTCTGTACACAATGAAACCGAGTGTGCACCACGCTGAAACTGTCGCGAACACCGAGTATTATTTGACAGCTCAGTGTGGCAACTCGGTGTTCAAAATAGTACGCCATAAGTACACTTTGTTCTATTGGCTTTGTTAAAAGAAAATGTTTTTTTCTTCGATCTATGCTCCGTAAAAATATACCAGAATTCCTACCTACATATTTCCGATAATCTCTGAAATTACACAACCAACAAGCCGTTCAGCACCCTATAAAAGGCACCTGCTATCCACTAAATACATTCTGTTAACTTAACATTTTATGGGCTCATTCACAATAGCCTTCTTTGTATGCCGGCAAAAAACACTTGTTTTGCAAAGATTCTTCTCAGCAAAGATACAGATACATACCTCAACAAAACCCAAGATACGGTGGTCGTTCGACGCGCACATGGCATCGAAGAACTTGTTGGCACACCATGTGTGCAAATCAGTATACCGGCTGCCTTAGCGGGAGTGAAAAAGCACTATATGCGCTCGTTACAGTTTCTATCCTATTTACTTTAACAGTAGGTAACAGAATTCTGTACATTACCTACACAGGCGGATGGATACATCATGCTTCATGCTCATGCCGTTCTATTCTATGTATCCATGTATCTTTTCTTTCGTTCCAGATACTTTTTTTTTCCTTTCGGGCGAAGTATTGAAAATTTTTGTGCGGCATAGTGTTTGTGATGGTAAAAACAAGGCAAGGCATTGAGGAAAAAAAAAACATTCGAGCAGCAGCAAGCAGCACCCAGTACCCACCCAACTGAATGTTCAACGAGTTTTAAATCCACCAGTAGATACAGATACTTTGCCGGCCGTGGAGGGTTGTTTTTAGTGGCTGGTTTTCGAGTTTTTTCCTTCAGTTTTGCGGTAACTTTAACATCTTGTGCAGTTTAATTTTATTTTTGATAATTCTTTTCGCTATTACACACAAAAATACTTTGGCATAGTTTTTCGTTGTCTTGCCCCAGATATTTTTGGAATTAATCCGAGGCGAAACTTGTTGATGGATTTTCTATTCGCTTTTCGCAGTGTCATTCAATTTGTATGGGAAGTTTTCTAAAGTGATTCCTTGTATCTTTTTATCTATTCAAGAGCATACTTATACTTCAGAGTGTTTTAAGTTGATTGTAGGCAATGAAATTAGTCTAAAATCTCCACGTTAAAGTAATAAAAGTAAATAATACCCGGAAGAGAATTGACCTGTGATTTTTCATTGGAAATTTATTTGAATCAATATAACTAATCCCTCGGGAAGTGCTGTTCATGTGTGTAGTTTCCATAGAGTGTCATTTAATATCGAGAAACCTTAGCCGGTGTTTGCAGTGAAGAAGACTACAAAGTTTCTTCCCACGAAACAGAAAACTAAGGAAGCTAAAACGTGACGTGATCAGTGTTGCTAAACACACAGCAACAGTGCGGTGCCGGGGTCTTTGGAGTAAGGCCCGAGGAATAAATTGAAAAGAATCGAGCATAATAGTCCCCATAACACAAGTCTTTGCGGGCATACACATATCTAACGGGTGACAAACGGTGAGTAAACACAGATTTATTTCAAATTTTCTGCTATCTAGATACAAATAGTAATTGCACTATTTTTATCTGGGATGTTGGTACCTATCTAAGTATCTATCTATTTTTTTCCGTACACCGTCTGTGGCAGGCAGACAAGCGGAAGCAGCACCCTCTCCAGCCCCAAGTCGAGTCGGTTTGTATGGTGACGTGATTGTCATGTTAATTGACAGTTAAAAGTGGGAATGACATTATACGGGCAATATGGATTGATGGGTGGGATTGTGGTGATGATTATATCTTGGCGAACGATAGACTGCGTCGTCTGGGTCTCTGGAATGCGCGCAAATATTTGTTGTGCGCTGATATCTTATTTCCTCCCTCTTTTGAGAAGACAAGCTGGGTGACGGGGTGGGTGTGGAGATGTCTTTTTGGGGTATTTTGGACTGACAATTCTTTAGATTTGGAGTCCGAGAGTTTGCGGCTTTTTCGATAAAAGAACAACTCGTGATTTTAGGTACCTATACGAGCGTGGCCACTTTGGGTGCAGTCACGAAGAAGAGAATTAAGAAGGATTGTGAGGCTGTCCGCTGACATCATACCTAATCTTGTCTAAAACAATCCGCTTAGGCGAATCGTTGGATACCCCATCCCAATTGACCACTTTCAAGCTTCGAATTGTGTCATAAATCTTGGTTGTTAAATTTCAGTTTCTATTAACTTCAACTGTATTTAGAATTTCTCAGTTAAGAAATCTTCTCTTTTAAAAAGGGGCGTGGCATCTTCCCATTTCCAATTACATCGTTTTTATACCCCATCCCGTAGGATAGGAGGTATATTAAGTTTGATTCATAGTTTGTAAACTAGAGAAATAATTACCGTAAACCCCTAAGACCTTAAGGGCATATAGTCGAATGAGCCATGTCCATCCTTCCGTTTGTCCGTGTGTCGGTAGTTTTAAGGCCTTAAATTTTGAGCTAGGATCTTGAAACTTAATATCTGTTCTTTCTAGGTCCCGAAGCAGTACAAGTGTAAAAATTTCTAAAATCCGCCCACTGACACGCCCACTTTACGTAGTAGCTTGAAAAATCAAAGTTGTCGCAGGAAGCTGAAATTTGGTACGTGATATCCCCACTTAAGTGTATTGTGATTGGCATTTAAAAAAAAGCGAATAACACCCCCTTGTAGGCATACTTAATATGCATTCTAATAAACGATTTTTATTTGATATATTTGCCTTAAATCTAAAAAAACTTGCACTATAAAATGTTTATATATTTGCGTAAGCTATCAAATCACGTGCATAAATTTTCGCCACGCCCACTTTTAAGGGCGTTTTTAAGTATAAACCAAATTTTTAATATGAAAATGCAAACAACACGTGTATTCCACTTCTGATAAAGAATAAGAACAAAAATACGATGTTAATGAGAAGGGGTGGATGCCACGCCCCTTTCTTAGGCAGAAGATTCTTAACTGAGAAATTCTAAATACAATTGAAGTTAAATGAAACCGAAATTTAGCAACCAAGTTTTATGACACAATTCGGAGCTTGACAGTGGTCAACTGGGATCGGGTATCCAACGGTTCGCTTAAGCGGATTGTAACCCTCCCACTAGTTTTGTTTTTATTTTTTATCAGAAATGATATACACGTGTTGATTGCATTTTCACGTGTATGATATACACTTGTTGATTGCATTTAAAAATTTGGTTTATACTTAAAAACGCCCCCAAAAGTGGGCGTGGCAAAAATTTATTCATTTCAGTTGATAGCTTTCACACATATCTGAACATTTAATAGCGCAAGTTTTTTGGATTCAAAAAAAAAAAAATATATGGAACAAAAAATGCTTAATAAAATGCAAATGAAATGAATATGACCATGCCCAAAAGGGGGCGGTTTTCGCCTTTTTTAAAATGTCAATCACAATAAACTTGAGCGACGATAACGCGTACCAGATTTCAGCTTCCTACGACAATTTTGAATTTTCATGCTAATAAGTAAAGTGGGCGTGTCAGTGGGCGGATCTTAAAATTTTTTACATTTGTACTGCTTCGGGACCTAGAAAGAGGAAACTTAGTTTCAAGCTCCTAGCTCAAAATTTGAGGCCTAAAAACTACCGACACACGGACGGACATGGCTCATTCGACTAACAATTCGGTCAATCATATGCCCTTAAGATCTTGGGGGTCTACGGTGATTATTTCTCTATGTTACAAGCTATGAATCAAACTTAATATACCTCCTATCCTATGGGATGGGGCATAAAAATTTGTGTTGTTTAACGTCTTTTGGGAGCGGGAAGCCACTTAATCTAAGTCCAGAGGCTCTTCAAAAATCGTCATTGCATCGACAATGTACAAGAACTAGTTTATATCGCTTCAATGTACCTATCTGCCGTCGTCGATTGTGTGGCAATGCTATTTCCAATGACAAACAATGCATCTTCTACTGTGCCACTTATGTAATGATAGATACGTAACTACTTTCGCTACAGTAAAAACCCAGCTGATCAATGATCAGCTCCCTAATGTACCTACTATAATTTAGTTGAAATCATTAATCTTACGATATTTGCTTGCTTGTATAGTTTTTACTCATACTTATTAAGCCGTTTAACTGTCTGCAATAGACGTTCTTTGTTACTTGTAATTAAACACTTTGATATCATTACAAAAAGTGTAGGGAATTAAAATCATTTGCATTTTTTGCGAGCTATGAGTGTGATTTAAACCATTTAATATTATCTTCGAAGGAAAAAGTCACTAAAAACCCTCACTCTATTTTCGTATCACAGAATATACCAGACGACTTTTAGCTCTTAAAAAAAAAGAGCTTATTACTAGGGGATAATTATTAAAAAAACAATGAATAATAATCATAATGACCGATAATTAGTAGCGATTAATTAATATTAAATAGAAAGCAATAAAAAATATCAGAAAGCAAAGAGCAAACACTTAAAAATAAATAAATTAAAAACGGAAAAACTATATTTAATAGAAAAACAAGAGTAAAAAACAATAATTAAGAACAATTTTAACATTAATTTTCTACAATATTAGATACTAGACTAATTTCAGAAAAGGTGAACAAGTGAATAAAACGTTGTTTGGTTTTTTCAATCCGACTTTGAACGAGTTCAATTTTTGTACTGTCATTGGGAGTAGCTGAAAGACCTGATAAGACCTTTAAAGGTATGATTGAGACCGTAGTATCAATGTATCTTTTCTTTCGTTCCAGATACTTTTTTTTTTCCTTTCGGGCAAAGTATTGAAAGGTTTTGTGCGGCATAGTGTTTGTGATGGTAAAAACAAGGCAAGGCATTGAGGAAAAAAAAAACATTCGAGCAGCAGCAAGCAGCACCCAGTAGCCACCCAACTGAATGTTTAACGAGTCTTAAATCCACCAGTAGATACAGATACTTTGCCGGCCGTGGAGGGTTGTTTTAAGTGGCTGGTTTTCGAGTTTCTTCCTTCAGTTTTGCGGTAACGTTAACATCTTGTGCAGTTTAATTTTATTTTTGGTAATTCTTTTCGCTATTACACACAAAAATACTTTGGCATAGTTTTTCGTTGTTTTGCCCCAGATTTTTTTTTGGAATTAACCCGAAGCGAAACTTGTTGATGGATTTTCTATTCGCTTTTCGCAGTGTCATTCAATTTGTATGGGAAGTTTTTTAAAGTTATTTTAAGTGTTATACAATAGAACTAGCGCACTAATCGCTGGCTTAACGCTGGCTATAGCTCCCTTGTACGTACCAAGTTCGGTCCAACGTAGGTAAGTTCTACTTAAGCGTTCAATTTCTATCTCTGGTTCTATCGAGCTGAGCGAAATTCTTATAGATTTGAGGGCTAGAGATGAACTCATCCCTGGCCAAGATCTCGCAAGCTTGTCTGCTTCTTCGTTACCCGCGATATCGGTGTGACGTGGCGCCCAACGTTTTTCCAAGTGATAACTCGTCCAGAATATCCTTTCATAGTTTCACAGCCCTTGACTTCACCATATCTGATTCTTCTGGCTTTAATAGCCACTTGGCTGGTCAGACTGTATTTATGGTGATGGTCTTGCTTACGAGGTTGGGTCTCTTCAGCTCAGTGGCAGCTTGGAGTATGGCTGCCAGCTCCGCCTGAAAGATACTGCAGTCGTCATTGATGCGGAATAATTTGCCTTATCTCAGAGATTTGCAGAAGATGCCTGCCTGCGCAGGTTCCGACGCGTCTATCTAAAGCCGCGTTGTCACAAGCAACGTAAAACAGGAACAGAAACAGAATCCCATACATTAGCAACTGAAACCTAAATTTGCTGAATGCTTTTTTCGTTGCTAATGTATGAAATTCTGTTTCTGTTTCTGTTCCTGTTCCTTGTGACACCGCGGCTTAAGATCCAACAGTAAAGACGGTGATCTCGTCATATCCTATGATAGTCTTTTCTCCCCATTCACATGTTCTAGTAGCGAATCTCCTGTTGAAAGCCAATGTCAAAGGAAAGTCATCCGTGGCTAGGGTATATCTATGGAGCCAACCCAATTGACTTTACACAGAAGCGTGTTCATAAGATCTTAAACCATACAGCTAAAACCACAGCCTAGTTTGGCTGCTTTGCCAAGGATGTGAGGTTAACTAGTACCACCAGATCCGCGATTGGTGTAGTCCTGTTATTCCCATGCAGGCTTCCCCTTGAAACTTGGTGAGGTAAGAAAGATGACATTTTCATTCCGTAGCCTTCCACCATACAACTACACCATAAGTTAAGATCGTTTATACAACCGCTGTATACAGCCAGTGTACAACATTTGTTTGCAGTCCCCACATCCTACTAAACGTTCTGCGGCAGGCTTACAATGCCACGTATGCCCGCTTGACACGATCCTTTATATTTTCCCTCCAGCTGCGCATCGGACCGACTTGGATATCGGTAACTCCATTCCCCCATTCTTGGTGTCCTAATGGGTGGAATTGTCCTTTTCGTGGTAAACATCAAGACTTCTGTCTTAGAACAATTTATTCCCAGTCCTCGACCCTCATCCCTGTTACCAACAATACGAAGTGCGTACCTGAGTCGATCGCTGAGGATTGATGGGAATTCACTTGGTATCGGGATCGTCCATTACCAGGATCCATATGAGCGAAGATAGGACATCTCCTTGCGGTGATCCTCTGCAGAATGTGGGGACCCTTTTCCTGGTAAACATCAAGACTTCTGTCTTAGAAGGATTTATTCCCAGTCCTCGACCCTCAACCCAGTTACCAACAATACGAAGTGCGTAGCTGAGTCGATCGCTGAGGATTGATAGGAATTTCTTTGGTATCAGGATCGCCACATCGTCTGCGTATGCGCTCACGATGCAGCCTTCCTTCTCGAGGGCTTTTAACAATTCGTTCATTACCAGGATCCATATGAGCGAAGATAGGACATCTCCTTGTGGTGATCCTCTGCAGAATGGGTGGAATTGCCCTCTTCCTGGTAAACAACAAGACTTCTGTCTAAGAAGGATTTATTCCCATTCCTCGACCCTCATCCCTGTTACCAACAATACGAAGTGCGTAGCTGAGTCGATCGCTGAGGATTGATGGGAATTCACTTGGTATCGGTGTTGCCATATCATCTGCGCATGCGCTCACGATGCACCCTTCCTTTTGAGGGCTTTTAACAATTCTTCCATTAGCAGGATCCATATGAGCGAAGATAGGGGTGATGAGATAGGATCCTTGCGGTGATCCTCTGCTGACGTTCCGTGTGGTGCATACTTAGGGTTTATCCTTCGTGTGCTTTGCACGAGACCGATCCAGTCGCATAAACTGGTGAGGATTTCTCAGGCTGCGCAGTATCGCGTCGGCCTCAATGTTGTTAAACGCCGCTTTCAAAGGTACTCAATGTGCTCGAAGGAATTTTGTACCACCGTTATTCATATTCCGTCTGCATATTCAGCGTTTCCTTTTGTGTTGTGGTCCAATCACCATCTGTCTTCCTGAGTGAAGACATCGGTATTGGCACTTTGGATAGGACTTTTCTCGGTCGGAACGCTTCAACTGTGGTTTCGATACCTGCTCTCGTTAAAATCTTGTTTTTCAGAACTTTTACGCTCACCTTATAGGTCGTCCATTCGATAAGTCGCTCTTTTGCAAGGTTCCATCTAGATCTTGAGCTCTTGATGAGCTTCGTGATTTTAGAGCTCCCCCAGGGAGGGCGTTTCTTTCCACCTGTTCTGCTGTTTGGGCAGGATGCCGAAAGAGCTAGAGAGCAGCCCGTTTATGTATTCTACTGTATCGCCAGCTTACATGTATCCCAAATATTATCCAGCAGTGATCTGATAGCGATGCCTGCTTAGAGATTCTCCAGTTCGTTACTTAATAGAGCTGTTCTGAGACACGAAAGTTATGTCTCAAGCTTCCTTCATATTCGCTGTATTGAAGTTGGGATCATTCCCTCTATTACATACTAGAAGAATTGAGCCAAGGACAAAATCAAACAAAGCCTACAAAGCCTCTCCTAGCTTTAATGCTTGAGCTTCCCCATAGAGTATGATGGACATTGACATCATACTCGCAGCTTAAGACTAAGTTCTTCTTACCTTGTTTGAACGCTGTTACCAGCGGCCTCATTAATTCCTGGGAGACCGTGATGCCGTCGTCATATGGCATGTAGACCGCCAGTTCTCGGCCATCCCTCTAACCTCCACTACCCTTAGGTCACCTGTGCAAAAATGAGATAACATAAATAAATATATGAGGGTTTTTGTTTGTGGTATACATAAACGATTTTCTCTCCTAATCCTAAAACCCTGTTCTTTTTGTCGACCCAGGATTCCTGAATTAGAGCACGGTACAGCTGCTCTGGAGGAAGCTGCTCTAGAGGAACAGCCTCAGGTTGGCTGTGGCAACTTTCTGTGATGTAGTTTAATTTGGACTACCTTCATCATTGCTTGTAGTCTCTAGCTCCATAACAACGTCTGTTGCCTGCATTAACTCAAAAAAGTTGCCACCTCATAGCATAGGCTAGGAAATTTATTTCTTCCAGGGATAAAAGCTTACCAGAGGTTTCCTTTTAGAGCTGTAAGCTTGTCGCGCGGGCACTTTACTAGCGTTGGTGGTTTTGTTAGCATTTTTATTTTGCGGTTGCACTTGTGCTGCTGGCGCCCGCAGCCTAAACAATTTTTCAACACTTTTAAGGTAGGCGTTTGTGAAATTATAAACACAGTTAAGTGCTGTAGGGGCAAAAAAGAAGCACGCCCGAACTGATTGAAAGCTGGAATAAGGATTTTACGTTAATGTCTAAAGCTCCCTTGAGAGACACATTCCAGTCAATCAATATAGAAATCACTGGTTTTTATAAATTTTCTCAAAATGTGAATAAATTTAAACCGTGATCTTTTTAGTTATCTGGAAAGAAAAGAGTATAGGAAAGGATATCTTTATATATATAAAAATAAATTCTTGTATGTTTGTTTGTCTTTCACAAATTTCTATACCATTCATCAGATTGCAATGAAATGTTGGTGAGCTGTTGTTTGCATACTCGCCGAAATAGTTGTATCAAAAAAATAAAAAAATTGCGGAGGTTAATGCATCAAAAAAATGGTAAACGCTTTACGGATTGTTCGTTTTTGACAATTTTGGGCTTGATCGATTCGTATTGGCCCAATATAAAACATTGGCCCATAGATAAAACTCTTAGAAAATTTTCAATGCAACTTGCGCACATTCACTCTGTTGAAAATATTTTAATTTAATCAAATCAAAATATCAAAATTTAAATAAAATCTGTAAAAAAAATTGCCTTTAGAGGCCAAAGTGTTTGGGTGGACCGCTTCGCGGATTTAAAGGACTTCATTCCTATTTACCGCGGGGCTTAGCCGATAAAAATGTTTGATGTTGACCACCGAGGCGAAAGCCAAGATCAGTGTTTCAATTTTGTTTGAGATGACCTCACTCATCGTATCAGCGGATGATGAGTTAGGAAATCTCGACCAATCTTAGGAACGAGATGAAAAATAACTTTCTCGAGTTCTTAAGCGAGATAAATGCCGTAACAGGTCCTCTACGTGCACCCGAGCCAACAGTTCCGACGGTCCCAGTGAAGGTTCATCCAGATCCACCTAGTCTAGAAAGACCGCCGAGAGTCCATCCTCAACCGGATCCTACAGTCCGATCATTTGCTCCGCAAGGAGACTTTCTGCAGACTGTAGACTTCTTCTTTCCGCGGAGATACCAATCAAATCCTCAACAGTTTAACACCTTCCACCAATTAACGCGACCAATTCTCGGTGGGTACAACCAAACGGCGACACCGTACCCCAGTGGTCCTAGCTGCACTCTTACCCAGTTGTTCGAGTGCCAATAAAAGTCGACAAGTGTGGTACAGTTTTGGACGACAAGCCGGATGTGCTCACCGTCGAAGACTTCATCTTCAGGCTTGAGACTCTCCAACATTAATATGAGTGCCCGTGGTCTAAGATCTTGCGAGACTTTCATCTGCTGCTCTCAGGCGTCGCGTACGAGTGGTACTGGCAGTACCAGCGCACAAACTACCGTCCAGACTGGTCGACTCTGCGACGAGTCTTAATGTCCCAGTTTCGCAACTCCAAGTCGGATTTTGAAGACAACATGGACCGACGACAAGGCGCCTGGGAGTCATGCGATGAATTTTTCGCGGCAATCTCTCGTTTGCGATCTCACCTACGGACACCCATACCTGAGATGGAGTTGGTGAGGATTCTGAAAAGGAATTTAAAGGAGAGTGTCGCCAGGCTGGTTTATCCAATGCCGATTTTCAATATGGACCAGCTGCGATACTCATGCCGAAAAAGCATTTCCTAGCAGGGATCCACCTAGTCAACGTCGGTTGGGACGGTATCAGGCGAAAGAAATAGACTTTACCGACGATTCTCACGAACCTGACCCTCACGACTTCAGCCACGTAGCAGCAGTACAGTATCCCTCAACTCGGTCAAATCCTTTTGCTTCACGCCCAGAGCCGAGACCGTTAAGACCGTTAAGATGCTGGAACTGCAAAGAAGAAGGACAGAAGGACACACCTTCATGGACTGCCCATCAAGTGACAAACACCTGTTTTGTTACAGGTGTGGTCAGGAAGGTGTCGTGACACCCAAACAACAGGTTGGGTTGTTTGGGTGTCAACACCCAAACACCCAGGTGTAACCCGGGAAAGCAGATTCGGAACGCGATGCGACCGGGCGAGTCGCGTCCGAGCCAGACCCCGCAAGCATGCCCTGTGAAGAACACAAAATTCTGAAGTTTTAGAAAAGTTAAATAATAAGCCTTTACATGTTAGGATTAGGGGAGGTTTCATACCGCGGCCACAAAACTTTATGGCATAGGGGGGGAATCGACCGCGCTATTAACACCTACAGCGCTTTCCAAATGTGGTGGTGGGAAATCGTGGTGAAATATTTTTAACTGGCATGATAAGAGTTTTGCTTGAAGGTAGTCTTAGTTGAGTGTGAGGATAAAGAACCACGCCCCATCCGACGAGCTGAGCTGTGCAATAAAGCTAGCATGCCACGCGCCTCACATTCAACACTCCTTCACCTGTCAACTCCCGCTCCCATCCAAAAGTCCCGTCCTCATCCTTCATATCCTACCAAGCATCTCTCCAAAACCCTTAAGTCCCTACCTGCCTACAGCAGTATTCGAAGTAATTCCAGTTCGAATAGAAAACTCAAAGCTTGGACAGGACAACGTCTGTCGGGTCAGCTAGTCCTCTATATACTATAGTTGAGGGAACTTTTGTATTTAAAGAAAATGGCCTATTTTCCCACTGTGTCAATTTTTAAAAAGTTATTTTAAGCTAGTTTAACGTAAGATAGACAGCGTATGATCATATATTGTACAGAGTACGTCTTAAGTGCTTACCGTTATGTTATCTTTATAAGTTCTAATACATGCACGAACCTCAGAAGCAAGTCATTCGGTTAAACATGTAACACGTGCTAGGTGTCACGCTTTATGCTGTCTATCTTTGTAGATAAAAGGATCGCTTTATGATTTATTGGATTAAGTTAAAGTTTGTTGTACTCTATTTGAACAAAAATTCTAATGTTTTGAACGAACTTGACTGACATTGAAAAATGAATGATATAAGTGTGCGTGACTCTGTAATTGAACTGCTTTGAAATCAGTTTTTTCCACTTTAGCCAACAACCTTCCCCTGGTGATCATTGTGCTGCGCATAAAAAAGATTATAAACCTATTACGTTCATGAGTGAGCTTTTGCTGAACAAGAAAAAAACAGCCTATTAGGAATGCTTACGTCTAACATACATGCCTATTCCGAGGTAGGTACCTACAATGTTTTAGCAAATGTTTACTGAGTCTGATATAAAGAAGATAAAATAACGCGAGGTCCATGCGATATTCGGTTCATATAAAGTTTCATTTTTATCTAGAGTTTGGACGTAGCAATAGCAACCAACAAACAAACAAATCTGGCAACATGTGCGCTCATGAATGTGTGCCATATTTGGTGTTGATTTATTTTTCATGAGTCAGGATGTGCCCACTCATTCCGCAATTTATTAAAAATCTTAACACATTTATTTGTTGTTCGCATACCTCCTAAAGCTGGTAGGTATTTATTTTCCGTTGTTTTATCTGCATCTATCTTTTTACTGCAGCGGTTTTGTGACTTCGGTTCTCTGGGTAAGGAATTTTTCTAATCAAAATATTTCAATCCAAAATGTTAAAAAATAACCTTCCGCTAACATGACTAATATGCCTCGGTGCTTATCATCTGACTAGCTGCGTGCAAATTGTGAGATCATACTCCCCCACGATACTTTTATACAAATTTTGCATGTGAATCTGAAATATCGTTCGTTTCCATGTGCAACAAATCACCGAAAGAAAAAAACTCTTTTTTTAAAAATTCCTTAATCGATAAAATTATGGGAATAAAATTATACCGGACTTGTGCTTGCTCGGGTGCCTTACAATTATTATGACGTTGAATTACACTATTGACTCGGCGCAGTTGTGTTAAGGTTGGAAACTTGTAACTATTACCATTCAAATTCCTCGCATCAAAAATGCATGCAATGCGCTATCTGGAATGTGCGCTATATAAGGCTGTGGTCCCGAGGTTGATTTATTTCAAAGCTATGTTGACGTTTAAGACGTTTGTTTGACCATCCTCAATGAAGTTACTACAGTTCAATGTTGGTGACTTCAATGTCCATAGAACTCAGTAGCTTCGTCACTCTGGGCCCACAACAATGGAGTGTTGGTACGTTGAACTTTTCACTTAGGCTAATAATTTGTCCCAGCTAGTAAACGAACACACTCGGATTCCTGATATCGCCTCTTCGATTCATACTGCAAACACTCTTGACGTATTTCTTACCTCACACCCTGATAAATACGCCGGCCATGTCTAATCGCCTCTTTAGGCTTGTCTGATCACTGAATGATATCGGCTTATTTTTTTTGAAATTACTTAGAAAACGATCCGGAAACACTAGCTTCAGTTTTGCAGTACGAGAAACTGGGAAGGTCTCAACGACGCACGTCTTCAAGAATTTAAATTCGTCACTCTGCTGTTTTGCTCGAGTTGTTGATGCTGCTGCCGATATGCTCAGTCAAATATCTAATTCTCCTTGATGGGAGGATTAAAAGTTAGGCCGAAGAAAAATAGGTACAAACATTAAGTCTTACATACATTAAGTCACAGAAAGCGAGTTTTCGGTGTTCCAAAGACTAACACTATGAAGAAAACCGAAATCAATATAATCGAATCAGAAATGAGTGTAATGCAGTTATGCGGCGTCGTCGTGTCAAATTTTAATGTGGCCAGAAATTGAGCAAAATATTCTGCAATGTCCCAAAGACAGAGAAAATTTCTGGTCTTTAGCTAAAAACCAAAAAAAAACTGCCTCAGCTGCCATCCTGCAACGGTGTCGTGATATAAGAACATGCGAAACAAGGCCAAATTCTAGATTTGGTCATAAGTCTCTTTGTGAAAGTGCCATAAGGCCAAATTCGGCTGTTTGGCAGTGGAATTCAATGGATCTAAAACCTTGTGCAAGATAGAAGCCTTCGTTTTTATCCATAAATATCACTTACATCGACGAATCGTAAAAGTTACAAAGTCAACCAAGCTCCTTTTTAAAGCTTCTTTTTTTAAGCAGCAAGTTTAACGTTTGCTTAAAGTTTTAGTCCATCAGTTGCGCTGGGGGCTTCATACAAGAGGCGAAAGGGCGGTACAGAATTTCACGCTGTGCAGCAGTTGGCCACGCTCCTTAATTGTGGTATCAAGTGTGTACACACAGCGAAAGATAAGTCTTATTTAAGACAGTTAAATGGCTTAATAAAAATTATAAGTAAATATATACAAGCAAACAAAAATCGTAAGATTTTACAAGAGGCGAAACGCTTCAGCAATTGTCAGCCGTCATCGCACGTTTGGCTTTGTCTCATCCTAACGCCAGTAAGGACATTATAAAAGAGCTGGCACCCGATCCATTCGTAGCATTTACGAATCGCGGACAGATAACTACAAACTACAAAAAGTTACTACACTTAGAAAATCCTGAGGCATGCTTAAGCTGCATGCTTATGATTTCGAAGCACTGCTATGCAGACGCACAATCTCACACCCCATGTGAGCCCAAATTTGAACATTAGTTACAACAAGAAGAAAAGGATGAACGTATTTCTGTCCAGAAAATAAAAGTTGAAACTACAAAAGGCTCGGGCATTGAAAAACTTCGTTATATACAATAAGAGGATCATGACGTTAAACCAATCCTTGCGTGGAGCAATCTATGGAGAAACCAACTTCATAAGAAAATGGGAAATGCGAAATGGAAAATCTTTCAAGTCCTGTTCCGAAAGTGCAGGAGATTCTACGCGGCAAATGATCCTATGTACCTATGAAGGAACGTACCTAGGGTCAGAAAAAGGGGCATAGTTGTAGTGTGCATTAGTACATTGTGGGTGCTCCATTTGAAAGAATCTTTGTAGACATAGCAGGCCCGTTTCCAATGGTCGTTACATACTTCTTATTGCCAATTACTTCAATAAGTGGCCCGAAGCGTTTTCCATCCCAAACCATTGTCGACGACATAGTGGACAGGGTGTGCAGGTATGGTTTGACTATGGTGTTACACTCCAATCAAGGACGAAATTTCGAGTCGAAGATTTTCCAGAAAGTATGCGCATCAATCGGACTATACTTAAGACACGGACAACACCGGGTAGGGTCAAAATTCTTATATTTAATTTCGTGTTTCAAAACTCTGCTTTTCAAAATTCTGTTTAACAAAATTCTGTAAATGCAAAAAAAGCGACAGAGTGAAATATGCACACCCAGCAACCCCCTTGCCTGTTTCTTCCTTTAACTTTGCTCTACTTCAAAAAAACCTAAGGTTTGTTTAAAAAAAGCAGAATAAGCTGAATTTTATTGCTTGCAGATTTTTTTTTCAAAGGAGCATAATTTTGAAAAACAGAACTATGACCCGCTCCCGGACCACACCCCTTCAACCACAATTAAGTAAAATCAGGGAACGCTTTAACAAGACCCTAAAAGAACATCTCTCCAATCCAAAGTGGTGGAAGAGAATCAAAAGGATTGGAATTGGCAAATTCCTTTATTCCTTATGGCCTACCGGAATTTGATTCATAGCTCAACCGAATATACTCCATCCAAAGTTTTATTTGGACGAACTGCCCGAATACCTAGTGAGCTAAAATTCGTATTTCGCATTGTAGACCCAACATGGAAAGTGCGCCCAAGCTGCAGCAGGACTGGGAAGGTCTCCTCCGAATCCAACGAGGACTAATAACGAAAATGAAAGTTAAAACGGAAGCAATCATGAAGTCCTTCCCGTAAGAATATAAATTTTAAAATTCCAGCGGTCATGTTTTTACCCGACCGAGGGTATATTAATTCTAATGCATAGTTTGTAACACAGTGAAGTAATCATCGTAGACTCTTAAAACCTTTTAGAGATTTGATCGAGACCGACAGTTGAATCGATTAAGCCATGTCCATCCGTCCGTTCGTCCTTCCGTCTGTATGTGTGAAGGTTTTAGGTCTTCAAAATCAAGCTAGAGAGCTGAAACTTGGTACACGGCTTGGATCTTCTGCTGCACAGACAAAGTGTGAAAATCTGCTTAATCCGTCAACGACCACGCCCACTAATGGCTTCAATGTGAGACAACCTCTATTTCACATTTTCTTTCAAAATGCCTTTTGGTCAAGTTAGACAAGTCATAAGAACTTCAATTTTGGTACTGAGCAATATTGGCCCAAGACCCTTAACAGGGCAAATATTGGACTGCCCACAATATCGACCATGCCCACTTTAAACATGTTAGATTTTTAAAAACCGATTTCTCGGAAAGTTGACTCCAAATCGAAAAAAAAAATTTTATGACAAATATTAAGGACATTAATACATATTTGCTTAGTTTGCCCCACACAAAGTTTTGAGCTCCGCCCACTTTTAAGGGGCGTTTTCAGGAAAAAACTGTTGCACTTACTGTTGAGCTTTTGCACTTACTCACTTGTTTTTTACATAAATTTTTTAGGAATAAAAAACTTCCGCCGGGGTTTTCAATACCACAACATTGATTCTGGTGAAAATACTTAACTATCAAAAACTGTTTTTAGTCTAATAAAATACATAAATATTATAAATAAATAAATAAATAGAGTGGCGCAACAGATCGAGGTGAACCAGGGCCAACTTCTGAACAATGTATGCTGTGTGTGTTGATTTCTTCACATACAAAGGGGCCTACAATTTTTTGCCGAATCCGAACGGCAGTTTGAGAAGTTTTTCAAGACAATTGATACTCTCGGAGGGCTTGTCAAACCCTCGCGGAGGTGGGGACCATGAAAAAAAACGAGTCTTTTTTTCAGGTGACGATGGTAGGATTTGAACCCAGACCTCTGGCGTAGTAAGCACACACACTAACCACTACGCCACGGCACCCCACATAAATATTAATTGCGTAAAAATAATTTTTTTCTCGCGTCCTGTAAAATTTATACAAGATCGCTTAATACATCTTTGCGGGAAGGTATCGATGTGTTTGGTTAGGATGAACGAAATTAGGAGGGGGATAATGTGATGTGGCGACAAAGATATTATTTTTTGATGAGCCTACCTTTATTTGATATCATATGCCTGAAATCATACAAGGCAAATACGTACCAATATTTTTGGCCGCCCATTTTTAGAGGTATGTTTTACAAATAATTTTGTAGATATAGCCCTCCTTTAAAAAATAACCCAAAAAATAAGCTTATAAGGAAAAACATTCGTGAATTTTCCAAACATTTGCGCTAGCATACGAACCGTCAAAAAATATCAGCAATTTAAAGGAGTTAAATGAATTTTATAACTCTATGATTCCGTCCACAATGATTAAAAATTGCTTTTGCCTTCATTTTATTTGGTGCAGCAGCAGCGGTAGAACAGGTGAATGAAAAGTCAAAATAAGTTTGCCTTTATAAGGCAAAAAATCTTTCTTTTTGTGAAATGCAAAATGTAAAAAAACCCTATCTTAACGCTATATCTACGATCCTTTAAGATGCTATTCGTAGCCTAATATGCATTTGAACCAATATAAATTATTCATAAGCTCAGATTTCACTGAATCCCAGGGACACTGACATGTAATAGGTATTAGCAACCAAATGTGTCAATGTGTCTACTTACTCAACATGAGGTGGTTGTTCTCGCTCTTTATCAATAAATCCCTAAAAAAGACTTGTAAACATATGATGACGAAATATCCCACTGTTGCAAAATAAAGTGTGAAAACAGAAGATTTTTATAACCTTATGATATGCCTTTCTGTAGGTTAAATGAGGGTTGTACTTCAATAGAAATGCTCTGTGCCTACCTGGCTACCTACTCATTTTATTTTTTCCATGTGCTACCTAGACAGCACCAAGGGATTACATACAAGAACATTTGAAACGCCCTTTCGCGTAATCCCTCTTTCAAATCAATTTGAGTTTACTCATGATATTATTTCTTAAGAAAAATTTTAACAATCGTATAAGTGATTTGACATTGAAATTATGTAGGGGACATACTCTTACTATTTAGACGGCTATTAACACGTCTATTAACATGTCTTCATTAAATACGAATGATGCGTGATAAATTCAGAAGTTATTTAGATATCTGGTATCGGTATTTGGTTCCTGATCCGATTTAGGAAAAACATTGAATAGAGTAATATAAAAAATCGTGTTTAATTAGCTAAGTACCTTAAATTTTAATGTGCCAATGTGTGTACGGGGTATACATATTATGACCAAAGTACTGAATTGAAAAACATGACATGCGCCTTACCCTACGTGTTTGACACAATTAAATTTAAAATAAATATTCTCGTGAACGTATGTTAGTAATGTACCTACGTGCCATATAGTCAAGTATATCTGGGTAAAACTTTTAATAACATGTTGTCATAACATTGCATTTGATATGCGATATCAACTATGTAGTATACTTTAACCTACCCTCGTAAAACTTAAAAATATTAACAATGTTTCTGCAAATTTTATGAAGGACAATCAAACCGAGCATAGTAAATCTCCCACCCTATGATATGGGAATACCCTGCCTGTGGTATTCCTCACTAAATTTATAACTTTGAATAAATCTTATCGTATCGATAGTCCAAAGGTAGCTACATATTTTTCAACAACTACTGCTTTCGTGACAACCAAATTGTTTTTTTTTTTTTGGATTTCAGGAATATAATGTTGCCTTACCCCCGTCATCGCAGGTTTAGGGTAGCAAATTAACGAGAAAATAATGAAACCAATTACCAGCCCATTGAATATTTATGAATATCCTTTTGTCGAGGAAAGAGTGTTGACAATGAACTTGAATCGGCCTAAGGACACGAAAAGAAAAACAAATCATAAAACACTGACACAAAAGTGTCCTTCAGTTCAGACAAATGAGCAACAGGATGTTGTCACCCTGTTTCCTAGCGACGCGACGGGACGACACTAGTAAATAAAGTTAAAACAGGACAACAAGAAAATTGCAAAACAGTGGTCAATTCACAATAAAAAGTAAAACGAATAAGGACGATGGCTCGTTCGCATTTACTCGAATAAAAGAAAAGTTGATGTCAACAGGTCAATTAATTTACGAAAGCAACAGGGATGTTACAAAAATTCGGAGGTGAAGACAATTTTGTTAGAGAGATGTTTGCTCTTAATTACGAGAACTTTCACAACCTAGGTGCCTGTTTTCATTTGGTTTATCCTAACCTAACCCAAAATTTATTTCTCAAAATAAAATTGAGGTTGAACAGTGGCCACCACACTGGCGCTTCCCCTCACCCTAGTAATTCTGACACATCAGGTTAGGATAAACCAAATGAAAACAGGCACTATGACATACGAAAGAAAAAGTGTCGTTTTAACAGATATGAAACCTACTCTCTTGGGTAATTCTTAGAAATGTCATTTGTGACAAAGCTGATCCTAACAAGCTGACAGATGTCAACGAGGAAACACGAGGTTCGAGGTAACCCATCATTGACAGTTCGAGACCGACATCTTTCTATACCTATACCTCCTTTAGCAACTACCAAGTAAAATAAAAAATGTTTGTAAACGTATAGAGTAGAGATATTAAGTTTTTAATAAGACTGATAAGTACAGTAATCTCGATTTCTTTCAATTCTCAAAGTGATTTTCAGTTGGAGTCACAGGGACACCACAGTTTATATTTTTATGCTGACTCAGTTTAGTTATTATGTTGACTTAAGGTATTAATTGTCTGCGATTTAGTGGCATAAATGTAACTGAAACCGGAGACTAATGGCGTATTCTTTTGAACACCGAACTGCTACACTGAGCTGTCAAATAATAGTCGGTGTCTGCGGCAATTTCAGCGTGGCGTACACTCGGTTTTATTGTGAACAGAACGACAATTACTGAATCGACACTTACATTCATCACGTTAAATGTCAAATTGCTTTGACTTTTTGTACTTTTAATATAAAATTAATTTTGTTAGCTTGAGTGTGTGATATTTAGTAACTTTTTATCGATTTCATGCAATTAAAGTCGCTTTGTAAGAAATAACAAATGAAAATTGAGGGGAAACGTCACTTCACATACACAATCAAAGCTACACCCAGCCTCCACCGTCAAATACGACGGTGGCGAAAATCCGAGTTCGGTGTCGACACCGAACTAATTCGGAGTTCAAAAGAACATTTACATGAGCACGATTACGTTCAGGTGTACGAGAAAAGAACAACTTTTTCCTGTATTCCACACCAGTTTCATGATTCGGTGTTGAAAAGAATACGCCATAAGTTCTTCGGTCCATTGTTTTAGGCGCTCTCTCTTTATAATTATTGTACTGTGCCATGGTTTGACATACCTACAATCTGTATTGGTAAAAGTTGAAATGATATTCATGACATTACATACTGAAGTGAAATACTTAAACAGGATTTATGCTCTTTTAAGGGATCGTAAGACGGTGATTTTACAAACGTATGGAATGGGGGAGTCTTCTTTTTTGAAAACTGATAAAGACAATGTTTCACAGTCACCCTAACGAATTTCGCACGATCTTATTCAATCAGACAATTTTAAAGAGATATTTTTTTATTTTCAATCCACCACCGGGATACAAGACAACAAGCTAATTGATACTAATTGAAGAAACAACATCTTGTCGAAGGAGCACATAAAAAAATATCTCTGGAGATAACTCTTCAGTATGAGAAGATTATACCTAAACATAGTCACAACACAACAATCCTTTTAATTGAAGTCAATGCGTGGTTGGGCTATGACCTTTAAAAATCAAATTCAACTTCACTACCAGACTTTGACGTCTTCTTCGTCCCCTTACAATACATCGGCTTTAGACCTGGTTTGAAATGACATTTTCTAAAGATTTTTCTTCGGAAAAGATTATTTATTCTTTATTGTCTGCGAGCTCATTTTGGTTTTATGTGTACCACTACTAAAAATTATTATCCTCAGCGCATATACCTTACAAATTTTATCAGGCGAAAAAATTAACTAGATACTAGAGCTTCGCTTTGGAGTGGCATTACTTAAAACATTACGCTTTCTCCTTAGGATTGTTAAAAGAGACGTTAAAGTTGACAGCTACATTGTGTTAGGAAATACTAAAATGGCTTAACTTGTAAACGCCAGGCCCATGCATCTTCGTGTATTCCGCTTAGAGCGGTCAGGCTTTATTTTTGACTCATCAACTTATTTTGTAGGTGTCTCGAGTTTTACGAGCTATTGGATAGAGCGTGCAAGTTTGCGCATATGTTGCTTGCGCTTTTTATAAGAGTAGATCTAAATAAAAAACTCTTACCATCCAGATGCACACGAAAATTACGAAAAAGTCCGTAAAACAAAAATGCGAAAATCCTAACACCGAACATTTTTAGTCCCTGCTGTATGGTTAATTGGCTCCAAATTGCCTCCTCGACAGATCTTTTAGATTTTATAGGAGGAAGAACAATCCCCTAGCTGGCATCAGTTAACATTGTGAGGGTCGCCCCACTTTCAACCAAGCGGCTAAGTTTAAAAACAGATTTACTATTGTTTGCTCCCGTTAAGGCATAACACTTGCGGGAAGTAGCCTTTTTCTCCAAATATTTTGGAATCAATTCTGTCTTTAAAATCTTAAGGAATATAAAAAAAGTGTCATAAAATGTCATTGTTTTGCTACTTTTTTCCTACTTTTATATTAAAAGAACAAAAAAGTTTTTCTTTTGCTTGAAAAGAATTTGGGGATGGAAAAAGTAGAAGAAGAAAGCGTAATTCTCGATCCCACACAAACGCTGTTGAGCCAAACATGATACCTCTGCACAGAAATACCATGGCTTACACCCGCAAGTGTTATGCCTTTACGGAGAAAAGCAATAGTACGACCAGCAGAATACTTCATAAAAACATCTGGCATGCATCTAATTGTTGTCCATTCTATTTGCATATTGGAAGAGAAAAAGGTGTTTTGTATTCGGCCGACCTTAACCTGGGTAACAGACGCCGACCATGAAGCCGCTCATTTTGAGACAGACGCTTCTGGATTTTTCGTTTGTTGCTGGTTTTTTTCCGCCCGGATATTTTCCATACCGGACCGGTTCCCAATCTGGTGATCCGCCACCTGGGGAGGCGCCAAATCGGGGAGTTTTAAGACACTAGATATAAGTAAAACGGTCAACACCCTGCTACTAAATTCAAACAAACATTATTTGAGAATTAAAACAGAAAAAAGTAGTTTTATTGCGTTCATATTTCTATACACCGTATTTTTAAATTAAGTCAAAAAATTTCAATTCTTTCTGCTGGAACGGAATGAGCTGTTTTACTTTTTGCTTTTTTACCAAAATTTTGGCGTAATTTTTATTATTCTGAAAAATGTTTCTCATTGATTTTTTAAGCTTTTTTTTAAGAGCTTTATGCTAAACATTTTTATAATTTTTAAGAACTGTTTGGCGGTTTCCGGAAGCCGTCAAGCAAGATGTTTTTTATCGATTAGTAGCAAGTTAATTTTATAGGATCAATAAATAATTAGACAAAAAAATATATGAGTCATACCAAATACTCGCACAAAAGCTTGCATGCAATCTCGTACCTAACCCCACATGAGCCCAACAGCGATCCTAAAAGGAATATAAAGGTTCCACATGACGAAGTAAGACTTTTTATGGGGTCAAAACTCTACTTGGGTGAAATATTTTTTTTACAAAATTCTGCTTGTTTCTTTGCAACCCATCTGCCTGTTTGTTTATTACTCTTGCTTTACTTCGAAAATGGGAGAAGTTTGCTTAAAAAAGCAGAATAAATAGTTTTTTTTCGCTACAGGTAGAATTTTGAAAAAGCAAAATTATAATCCGCTCCCTGGATGAGGAGGCTGATTTATCTCTTGGAAACTTACGCACTGGAAATTTTAATCTAAAGCCTGGGGCACATGGCGAAAGTAAAACATGCAACAAATTACCGCATGATTTTCAAATCCGTTTGATTTGCAAACCTGGATCAAGTCTTTGTGTTATTACTGCAAGAGGAACATGCAAGTTCTCAGGAACTTTTAAGAACTTAAACTAATCAATATGATGAATTCTTTAAAATTATTATGGTATGGTATTATGGAAGAATGAATTCATTTATTTTGCGATTGACTCATTTAAGATTGAAAATAATAATTTAATTACATGTCAAATGGGCAAAAATTAAAACACACTTAATTAGGTATTAAGGACAAAGCTAAGCCCCGTATATCTTATCTGGTCAACAAAATCTACGTCAGAGAAAACGCTCGTAGAATTTCAGTAGTTGGGGATTCACAGGAATCCTTGGGATTCACAAGAAAAAAAAACAAATTTTGACTGTTTTAATGTCTTTCATGTGTCACATCGCCAGCGAAATAAGCGAGGTATTACACGACAAATTTAAATATAAATTTCAAGAAGATATTATACCTTTAAAACATTTAAGAAGGTTCACTGAACTGCATTGTTGTTTGTAGAAAACTCAAGTTTTTTTCCATTGTCAAACTGATTTTCGACTCGATATTTCAATCGCTTAGGGTTGCTTTTTATTTGCCATACAAAAAAAAAAATGAGATAAGCTTAACTCTTAAAAAAAAAACATTGCCGATTTAAGACTATCAAAACAATTCGAGACTATCAAAACAATCTTGGGAATTTGTAGACCCCCGCGAGCAAAAACTCTTTTGTATCGATATTGATAAGATTAATGTCTTTGATTTGTCAACGTTCTTAAAAGTTTTATTTCTTAATTATTTTATCTCTTCTGATAATAATATGCAAAACGGTCTAGAGTTCATCAGTCTAGACATTGTAAACTTATCGGCACCGTTTGGACTAGACATATCAACTTGTACCTACAGTTCAAGTGGATATTGGCGGGTGCTTCTAAACCGATGACACATATGTGTGTACATGTTATGCCAAATAAAACAGCCTCTCAGATACGACCTTGTAGTTTTTAGATATAAATCTGTCAAAAACTGACAGCTAATAATTTTAAAATTATATTTTGTAATGGAATCTTTTTCCATTACCCATAACCCATAACTCAAAACCTCGACACGTTAATTTCTTAAATTTTACTTTTATGGTACCTGGTATATGGGTGAAATCGAAGGACATTCTTAAGCTGTTTAGGTTGGATGGCTCGAATTGTTAAGCTGATTTGTGTGCAGTTACTTCAAGACCAATTTAATTCGCCCCTAGTGGCACAGAGATGTGTTGACAACGCACATCAACAATGATTAAACAAACAACTGGGAAAGTGCAACAGTGCGTATGTTAAAACTTTAGTCCGTCTGTGACGGATTGCAAAATACCCCACCCTACCAAAAAGGGAAACTGCCATGCGTCCAAAAAGTGGGCGGGACATAAAAATATAACTGCTGAATGCTTGGGGCCAGGTGGTTGCATACGTTTCGGCCTAAAACTACGCCTTTTTAACTCAAGAAATAACTTTTTTTAACGCTACACCCACAAAAGTGAGCGGAGGCACATACTTTATATAAAAAAAGTAAGAAAAGGCTAACATCTACAACTTTTGTCATGTAATTCTAAGTCAAATTTCGTATATGTATATTTATTGAAAAACAGTGTAATTTTAACCGAAAATCGCTTAACAAAGTGGGCGTGGTCAATGAAAAGGACAAACTTTTTCTGCTGCCTCAAGGACAATTACAGGGCAATGATACATACCAAAAATGAGTGCGCTACCACCATTGTAACTTGGCTAGAATTTGAAAAAAGTATTTTTTAAAATTAGAGATGGTCGCACATGCAGGCCTATAGGGGCAGCTAATTTTCAAACTTAATCTGAAGGACTGGACTTCCAGCCAACTCCCAAACTTTCAATTCTCTATAGCTTAAAATTTAAGGCCTACAAGTCGTTTACATACGGACGGACGGATAGATACTAGATAGATAAGATTTATTACTTCATAAAATTGTAATTTACAAAAACAGTGTGTATATTTTGAGCTTAAATCTTTTGAGGCATGGCCGGAAGGGCCGTCAGCCAGATGATAGCCTCTAATAATACTTTAAAATATATGGTGCTTTGGGTGGTGAAAATCAATGTTTTGAAAAATGATTGAAATTATGATTGAAGCCCAAATCCTCTTATGTTACTTCTACTTCTGCTGTGACTTTCTGAAGACAATGACCGTTTGAAATTATGTTTGAAATCCTAAATTGTCGTTTTCCCCCACGGGATCAAATCCCACCTCTTGTTTGCAACTATCGTCATGATTCTGACGATATCTGGACGGTTTCAAATCAAAATGCCGTTTGTATTAGTACATATTATAATTTTAGGTTCGAGGGTGGATTGGATATATCCTTTAGGCGCACCATTGTGGGGTATGGACCCTTCCCATGGGTGCGTCACTCTTCTCTGAAGCCCAGAGCTTTCAACAATGTAAACGCCGCTGCCGATATGATCACAAATATAATTCTTCTAGGAATGAGATCTTTTATCCCCCACAGGGTTAAGAGTATCAAACCGAAGGAGAACTCGTGGTTTGACCTGAGCTGTAAAGAGGCAATAAATTTGAAGGAATCTTACTTTCGGTCTTACAAGGACAATCCCTCTCTAGTAAACCGAAATAAGTTCAAACAAGCCAGAAATGCCTGCAATGCTCATATCCGTCGTGTGAAATTCATGTACGACCAAAAGTTGAGGCAGAAAATTCTACATTGTCCCAAAGGTAGTAAAAACTTTTGGTCTTTCGTCAAAAATGTGAAAAATTGTGCCTCATCCTCCATCCCAACGCTCGTCTGCAATGGCATTCCAGCTGTCAGTTCCCTAGACAAAGCCAATCTCCTCGCAGCACATTTTGCTGCCAGCTCCACGCTACCAGATTGCGTATTGCCTCCGCCTGTACCTGAGCGCGTTGAATGCACTATGGGACACATTCACTTTCGCACTCGTACAGTCAAAAAAGTACTTAAGGATCTCAACATTCACAAATCCGCTGGTCCAGATGGTATACCCCCGATTGTTCTGAAGAGGTGTTCTTCCACGCTGGCAAAACCATTGTGTAAGCTTTTTCATCGGTCCTACTCCTCTGGCCTCTTTCCGAGTAGATGGAAAACAGCATTTGTCCAGCCCGTCCCTAAAAAAGGCGATTCTTCTTCTCCCTCTAGCTATCGTCCAATTGCACTAACTTCCCTTCTTTCTAAGGTCATGGAAACGCTGATTAACTTCCAGCTCATGAAATATCTCGAATCACGAAAACTACTTAATGACCGGCAATATGGTTTTCGTAGCAAAAGGTCCACTGGTGATCTGATGGCATATCTCACCGAAAAGTGGAACCATTCCGTGCATCTTCTTGGTGAAAGCAAGATTGTTGCGCTTGATATTCCAAAAGCATTTGACAGAGTTTGGCACCAAGCTTTTTTGTCGAAAATGCGTGCATTTGAAATCGACGAATCTCTTATCCAGTGGATCACCTTTCGAACCGTTCAATTCAAGTTGTTTTGGACGGCTTCAAGTCTGCAGTTCAAAAAATAAATGCTGGGGTCTCCGACTCTCTTCCTCGTTTTCATTAACGATCTCTTGTCTGCTACTACTAATCCAATTCACTCCTTTGCCGATGACAGTAACCTCAGTTTCTCATATTCGTTCTCGATTCCTCGCCCCTGCTCTTCGGACGTAGAACTGGAACGGCAGCGTATGTCAAACTCATTAAACTCTGATCTTAACAGCATTGTATCATGGGGATCTCTTAACAGAGTAGAGTTTAATGCTTCTAAAACTCAATGCTGTCTTCTGTCATTGAAGCAAAACCGAAACACTCAGCCATTATCCATAAATGGCACTTGCATCCACGAAACCGAAACGCTTTCCATTCTAGGTATGTGTGCTAATAAAAACCTTAGTTGGAATGACCACATATTCGACGTCGCCAAGAACGCTGCGAAATGCCTAGGTTTTCTCAAAAGATGTAAGAAATATTTCACCCCTTCTGATTTGGCTATTTAATATAAGGCCTACATCCGCCACAAGCTGAAATATAATTCCCACGTCTGGGCTGGTGCTCCAAAAACAGCATTGCACCTGCTAGACAGGATACAAAAACGGGCGATAAAACTATTTGGAGACAGAAATATTGCGCAGTCAATTGACTCATTAGAACATCGACGCAATGTCTCTTGCCTTTCACTGTTCTATCGCTTTTTCCACAAACAGTGTTCCATCGAAATAGCCAATTGCATTCCGCCCCTTAAGACTTTCAACCGTGATACTCGCCAAAGATCGAATGCACATCAGTGTACCCTCGAGCCCACTTTCGGACGTACAGTCAAGTTTAGAAGTTCCTACATAAGCCGCTCAACGCGAATGTGGAATGTTCTCCCACGTTCAGTCTTTCCGTCACATTACAACCCGCAACTGTTCAAAACAAGAGTGCATCGGTACCTCTCCTCCTTTTCCTCTTTTTCTAATCCTTTCCGCTCGTGAGATGTGTAACATTAAAAGGGTAGCCAATCCCTTTATTCGCGAGTAAATTATAAAAAAAAAAAAAAAGAGCATGTTATTCTGAAACGTTCACCCAGAGCGACAAACAAGCTCGTTCCAGCACTCCATCACCCGTTTAATAAATGCTTGGATACCCATGAGGATAGTATTTGTATAAGGAGAGCAATGATTTCCTTGCTAATTTCTCGGATCCAAGTATTTCCGCCTGGAAAACGATGGTGTGATCGGGCAAATTTCTGTATATTTTCCTAGGGTTAAGATCTAAATCTTGTAATAACCTTACAAAAATAAGTCTTAAAAAATCCACTTAAGGATGCGATTGAAATTGAATGACCTTGGAGGCCAATTCACTCCTAATCTCCTATCAACGAAAAAGTGCAATCTCAATTTAAAAAAAAAAAATACAGATTTTCAGCACGGCTTAATTTTTTAATTTAGCGTCAATTTGCAGTGGCTGTCTGACTTTTGAACACTTTTATTCATAGCCGTGATGCTTTGGCACCTACATATTTTGGCCAATCATGCACTTATGGGGCTTGGCTTATACCTTTTGAGCCAGCTTCGTGAAAACATTTCAGGTTTGCATGAGTCCCGGACTTATACTTGGGCAATAAGGCTAACAAAAAAGAAAAACGCACGATTTGTTACCTTTACAGAAGCATCATATTTGTAATAGGATAAGTATGTAAAAAAAATCTTTGCGTGGTAAACGACTTTGTGATCGAAATTGTCAATTATTGAGCTTGTCATCTGCCAGAAGTTATAACCACATTGAATTCAGTAAATGACAGCAATTGCCAGCAAACACCCACAGCATCTATTGGCTCATCTCTAACCTACATACTCTCAGACTGTAACTCTTTTTCATTTGATTTTAATTTGGTTTTGAGAGTATTCTATGTTACCCAAGGCTTCTTGTGCCCTTTTCATAAGTGTATTTTTCTTTTGATATGGTCCGAGAGTAGCGCCACCAGCAAAATCCTAATGCTTGCAGTTTGAAGTCGATTTCTTCTAACTCTAGGAACAGGAAGTCAGTTGATTTATAGTCAGTAACCCACTTCTTGACCCTTTAATTTGAAAATGTACCCACTGTATTGGGTAAGTTTTTAGTGCTTAAATTATGCTTTGCGCTGCTAGAAGGCTTTTTTTTAATCAAGAAAGCGAACCTAAGGCTTGCTTCAAGCAGTTTACATTGCATACGGGTTGAAAGTTATCACTTAAGTTATGTGATTGGATTGCATGCACAAAAGGAACCATAAAAGGCACTAATAACAAAGGAATTCCCATTGTGGGCGTGGTCATGCAACCTTAAGAATTTAATAGCCATTAGCTAGTTTTAGAGCAGAGGCTCGGAAAACTTCATGACTATCTACTGAGGGTGGGAATACGTTGCGTGATAAGTCACTATACACTTTCGTATCGATTTTATTGTAGGATGGCATTTTCTGCTCTTTTTTTTCGTTAAATACAACAATACTTTGAAGATTAAGCATTTTTGGATGACTATTAAATCAAACAATGAACACAACAACTTATAATTATTCATATCCATATCCAGCAGATAAAAAAAAACAAATATCTTTATCTTCTTCTAACGAGCTTTTCGCGTTGCACAAGGAATCCAGTAGAATTGGTTACGACAAACATGGAATCAGCAACCGAAAATTAAAAAATAAAAAAATAGCGGCAAACTCACAACGTGATAAAACTATAGATCGTTTTTTTTAAAGAAATATTTATGAATTCAACTCCCATGGATCATTATTAAAAGTCGGTAAATTTTGTAACGATATGAAGTCAGCTGATTAGTCACTTAAAGTTATGGCAAAGTCGATTATAATGCCAAGATAAAACATTTGTAATATTCGTGAAAGAAGCAATGACTTTGATCTAGAATCTCTGTAAAACAGTGCAATATAAAAAGAAAACTTCTTTGCGCAACATTTACGCTCTTACCCAGCCAGAAGCCAGACAAAAGATTAGGGGTGTAGTGTATTTAGGTATTATAAACAATGTTGCCGTCATTTATAGCTGCACTTTATAATCTTTATAAGCAATGACTTATTCCTACTGACGCATGGGAATTAAACTCTAGTTCAACTCTAATTGAACTGTAGGGGGTTCATTAGGAGGTAATTAAAAGGAGGTTCAAATATAGACATTGTATAGATGAAAATTTTGCTTCTTCTTTTTTGTGCATGAAGGCCAAAAGTCTGCGAATATTGTTGCTAGACGCTCAAAGTGGAATTTTGATAATTATTTTAAATGTGGTTCAGGGGTAAAAACATTTTGATATTACGTTCACTTTAAGGGGTAATCAAAACACACGTTTAAATCGTTAAGCTAGCTAAGATGTCAAACCTCTCTTGTATTTTCATAAAATTCGAAAGACAATCGGGGGTCTTTATAACGATTAAGAGCACCGAGTACGACTTGTTTTGCAAAGTCTTTCGACGATACAACTTCATTCGAAGATTTATAGCTCCAAGAGCTTGTTTTGAAGAAGCATTGAAACTTAAAACCTTTGATTTTAAATCTCTGACGGTGCATCCTTAAATTACAGAAAAAAGTGAATTCAAATCCATTGGGCTGATCGGTTGGCTCCTGTCTTTATATCCTGTTATATAGTTCAAACATTGCCTTTCGAGTCATATAAGAGCAACATAATACTGATTATCGTGGAAAATTTTAATAAACTAAAATATTTTAAATAAATTAAATAAAATAAAAAAAATAATTAAATAAATAAAAAAAAGTAAAACGCGGAACGTGGGAAAAATACATTTAAGCGCATTAAAATCAATTCAGTAAGTATAAGTAAGTGAGACTGCAGGCGAATAGCTTCACGTCCACCCAAACGTTGGCACGCTTTTCCGAATCGTTACAAATCCTGTCCTGTCTCACTCCTGCAATGTTAAAAAAAAATATTTTGTGTATCTACTTCGTGTACTTCGAACACGAGGTCTGTAGTATTATTTAAAAAGTGCTGTGAAAAAAAGCCAAGCTCCTAGCCTAATTCCTACATATCTATAGTAGTTCTCATTCAACAAGCAAGCCTTGATATGATGCCTTAATAGAAGGATTATGCTATTTTCTGAGACTCCCTTCTGCGCGAATACTTGTTGAAGGCTTCAAAAGTATTTTTTAAAATTTAAATGAAATATAAATTATTTTTCTTAACTCAATACATTGTTCGTTACTGAGGAGTGTGTGTGGGAATATACTTTGCCCTGCGTTAAGTATAATTAAAAAAAAAAATCCGAGCGGCTCTATACTTACTTCTTATCTATTTCCTCAACGCGAAAATATTCGTAATATTTCTTTCTTTTATTTTGAATCAAAATCAAATTTGAATCCTTCCCACGGTATCCTGGCAATCTTAGTATAGAAGCAGCCGATAGCATAGTAGCTGGTTTTCTAGCAACAGGAACTCTTCTCAGCCCTGGACCGTTGAACCTGTTGCACAACTCTTGTTACAAAATTCTGCTTTTTGGAATTCTGAAAATGACACTTTTACAAAGCAGCACAGCGATATCCTTTCTGCTTTCTATAGTAGCTCCGTAAACAGCTCTGATGCTATCACATCTTCCACCATTCAAGTTGCAACAACTGTTGCTGTACTTCTTTTGAGTTTATCTAGTAAAGGGAGTTAAAGGCACTTCTCCACTTCCCGAAAACACACTGGAGGATTTTTCAGTTCTTTTTTTCGCGACTAACGATCGCGTTATGTGCCTTTTTTTTGAAATGGACAATTAAATTTGCACAGCTGGGCAACGAAGTTTTTCCAAGAAGGAGTCCAAGAATTTTGATGACTGGGAAAGGGTTGCTTGCCTCTTACATTCGCAATATTTAAGCGGTATTGAATATAAGATTGCAAGTTGTGAGTACCCTAAGGGGAACATATACTAATTCATGTTCCCCTTATGAACAGGGCCTGTACCATGCCTGCACGCCATCGTGTGCGATTTCCAGCGACGTGTTTTTAGCTCTCTCCAACTTTTGCCCAGTTGTCTGCATTGCTTCTCCACGGTTCTACGCCATGTGTTTCATGGTCGACCGGTTCTCTGGCACCTCGGGTTAGTGGGTTCCATTCGATTTCGTATCTTGTCACCCTGCCTTAGAGTGTTGACTTTCGACTGCCATTTTCGTCTTTGAATCAAATTGCGCCTACAGACTCCTGACTTTTTTTCAGATAAAGTTCGGCGTTTGAGATACGGTTTGGCCAGAAACTCTTTGATGGAGGATTGAGGCACAAATGACTGTGATTGTTACTGTCTAAGTACTACATTCATACAAATAGTAAGTACAAGCTCGACATTCGAGCAGAACTGTCGAAGCCTAGCGCTTAAGTTGATGACGTTGTTTCTCAATAATTTGGATAGCATAACAAACGCAAACTTTGCTTTGCCTATCCGTGAAAATTTCGCGTTGGGTTGCACCATTAGGTTGATACCATACTACCAACCAAGATATTGGAAGATGTCGAGTGTCTTAACCAGTTGTCCAGACAGATTTTTGAGCTCGAGTCGATGTTGTTCAACCAATCATTTCTCTTTTTCAAACCAACTATGTTTGCCTCTCTATAGATGGTTTGCTGTCATTATATAAAGGTTGTCTGCGTAGTAGAAATCAGAGGAAGTTATCAGAGTCCATTGAATGCGTCCGTTACCGAGGGACAATGATGCATGGAGTACATCACTTATCACCAGTAGGAAAAGTATTGGTGACAGGATGCAGCCTTGTCTTATATGATATTGCCCCCTTTGAACTTGAATATTTTTTGACAATTTTCCCCTATGCCAAATACGATATTTTCGTATAAGAGCTACATATATGCTTTTGCTAGAGCTATAAGCTTTTCTAGAATATTCCTTCTTCGTAGAGCCTGCCAGATAAACTCTCTTTTGGCAGTGTTGAAAGCCTTCTCCAAGTCTTCAAGAGTAGGTGAAGTGATGTTCTACGCATACGAAAGCCAACTTGTTTTGTTTCTAGTGTATTCTTAAGATGGTTTTTCGAACAGTCTTTAATAATTTTTGGCACTATATGAGCTACTTTAGGCAACACGCGGGTGCTTCTCTAGCTTGCACACTCAGTAAGTTTTCCTGTTTTTGGAAGCATGCTACGATTTTTGATCATGTAATGACGGGACTGTCGCTTGGCGGTTTTTTTTTTAGTTTTCTCGTTCGTTGATCAAGTTACTTTCGTTTTGAAACCGAAATTTTCCAAGTTTGATGATAGGTAGAGGTTGATTTGCCAGTTATATTCACGCAATTAAAAAAGTTGGGAAACTCGCAATTTAAGACTTTAGGGTTTCGTAGGACCTTTTAATGCCACGAAAGGCAGTATTTAATTTTCACCAACTCATCGAATATATCTCTGGTTTGGTAAGGAAGAAATTTGTCTTGAAACGGCGCGGCGATCATCTTATTTCCATTAGCCGACCTACTAGTTACCACAAGTCGGAAGACCACAAGTGTTAATCGGTTGAAATTAACAAAAAGCAAAAACGGTTTTAGAAGATTATTAGCAAAGGCTCCTTGGTTCTCGTGTTTTTAGAAGTCTCATTTCACGGTCCACGGGCCTGTATTAGGAATTAGAGGAAGTTTCTTCTTCCACTACTAATACACATCAGGCCACACAGGATCTTCGACAAAGCATAAAGGGGATAAAATCTTCAAAATTGCCGCTCAGAGGAGGAGAAACGCCGAGGAGATTCGTTTGCCAAAGTTCATCAAAAATGCTCAGGGACAGCTTCTTGTAGATGACGACAAAATTCTTCACACTTGGCGGCAGAGAGACTACATACTCCTAACCGAGAAGAAGTTAGACATCACAGTCGACGAGGTTGGGAAGGCGGTTAAGTATTCCAAAAAGCGAAAAGCGGTCGGGCCAGATCAGATACCTTCAGAGATCTGGAAGAAAATAGGAGACAGGGGGTCCAGATGGCTCACGACCTTCATCTCCAAACTAATAAGAGGCGATCCAATGCCTAATCAGTGGAGGGAAAGTTATCTCCTTCCTTTGTTTAAAGGAAAAGGTGATACACGAAGCTGTGACAATTACCGTTCTATCAAGCTGATGTTTCACGCAATGAAGATAGTCGAACGGGTACTAGATAGTCGACTACGAAAAATAATAAGGCTATCTGAGGACCAGTGTGGGCCAAAGCATAAGGATCATAACGGAAAAACATCGGGGTGCCCCTACAGATCTGCATATGGTGCTGGTTGATTTTGAAAAGGTTTTCGATAGACTACCACGAGATCTGATATGGGTGGCGCTAAGAAAACGAGGAGTTCCAGAAGCCTACGTGCGGATGATCATGGACATGTATGATGAAGCAAAGACAAGAGTAAGATGTCTTTCCGAAATCACTGATGAGTTCTCAATTAAAGTCGGTGTACATCAGGGAAGCGTCCTAAGTCCTTTGCTTTTCATTGTAGTCCTTGATTATCTGCTTGAAGGAAAACTGACGGACCCGATAGTACTTCAGCTATTCTTCGCTGACGATGGGGCCATCATAAGTGAAGATCATATATCCCTGCAGCGAGCACTTGATAAATGGGTGGATGTTTAAGAGGGGAATGGGCATCGTATTGACCAAATTAAGACAGAGTACTTGTGCTGCCCATTCTCTGACCCACCCGATCCGATTCCAGACATTAAATTGAATGGAAAGGTGCTTGCCAAATGTGAAAAGTTCAAGTACCTGGGATCTATGATCAATAGCAAAGCAAACTGTGATATCATCACCGCGTAAGCGTGGGGTGGATGAAGTGGCGAGAAAACTCCGCCATCTTCTGTGACCGAAAAATGCCCCCTAAGCTGAAAGGAAAGCTCTACACCGCAGTTTTGCGTCCGCCGCGGCGCTTACATATGGTTCACAATGTTGGACAGCCTATAAGAAATATGAAAGCAAAATAACGGCAACTGAGATGAAGATGCTTCGCATGACAGCAGGAGTAACAAATCAAGATAGAATAAGAAGTACAAAGATCCGAGGAAGCCTCCATGTAAAAGAACCTATCTCCAGAAAAATGGAGCACGACCGGCTCAGTAGGATCTCTCTTTGACCCCACGTTCAAAGAGAGATCCTACGAACTCCAAAAAGGGACGGGGACGAAGAGACGCCCCAGTGACGAAGACATCCGAAACCGGGTGACCTGTCGGTATATTCTGAGGTCGAATCGGCGTACCCCACAAGCGGACCATTAGGAATGTAGTAGAATGGGAGGGTTATGATCCATCACTTCAGATCATAACCTCTCGCCTAAATGGAAAAGAAGAAGAAACAGCCTGAAACGAACTCACCGGTCTTCCTGTTGTCAGGTTTGTGGCACTAGAAAACTACTTTTTTCCATAGGGAGCTAGAAAGCCTACCAGAAATGCAATCTGGCTTACCTGTGGGTCAACAGCGTTTCCATCAAAATTTTCACATCGGTTTTAATCAACCAAGAGGATGAAAAATGCAATCTTCCATTTGAGGATGCCATTCGCTTTAATCTCGGTGACTCAAAGTGGGCAGCAATGGGGAATCTATTCCGAATTGAAAGTCGCCTGAGCGACTAAAACTGAGGGGAAAAAAGCATGCTCAGAATTAACCGATGAATTAAGTCAGTCAGGGATGCATTAAAAGGGTGATTAAACAAGTACTAAGGCTTATACCATTAAGTCTTTTAAATGGCCTTTACACGGTCAATCGATTGACGTCAATCGGGTGCATAATTTTGTGAAAATATGGCACACGAACTGAGTAGTGGCAAGCCTTACACAGATAGTCGATTGACATCAAACATCGTGTACCTGTACGTGTAGATTCATGTCATCCTTTACACAGTTTAATCGATTGACATCGAATTTTAGCCCTGTTTTGGTTAGAAATAAATTTGGTAGAAACCGAACTTTCAATTACTTTTGAAATCCAAATCTTCCAAATCACAGTTCAATCGATTGAAAAACATTTTGGTATTTTGTTTTGTTTCTGTAGCAACCGCACTTTCAAATATTTCTAAAGTCACATATTTCTTGTCAAACTAGCTCATACAACGTGTATGTATACGTCTAGCCCTCTAGCCCGTACAACACATCAATCATCATGCGAAATCAAAGTTCTTTGTGTTAGTCAATAAGCTTCTATCGAATGTGTGTGACACATACAGATATGTTTTCACAAATATTTACATACATTACTGACATCAATTAGTTGGTCGTGTAAGGGCCGGATAAGAGGTGGGACAATTCTATTCTTTGACGTGAATTGATTGAATCGACCGTGTATGGGCCGACAAAATTGAAAGTTGAGTTTCACCCTCTCTCAAAAATATAAAATGGCAGGTTCCTGAATTATAATTAAATTACTTGCCCAAATGTAGGTATACCTAGCCGATAGCCAGAAATTTCGATTTATGTCTTCAGTCTTAGATTTGGGCTTTTCTTTGCGTCTCAGGTATCAATAGGTCGTCCGTCAATCTATCTTGGAAATCGGGTTCCTTGTCATGAGTCTGCCACCAAAGTCGGATCCGGTATCGCGAGTATAGGTGGTCAGGGTTCAGCTCTTGAACAGCCAGCGTTTGATGTTGGGTTCTGCTTTTGGTTTCTGAGTCATTGCGTACCAAATTTTGAATAAGGTTTTGCTGTCATAATAAGTCCCTTCTTAACAATTAATTATCAATCGGTGTTGGTAAACACTATAACCTTTGGGTAAACAGGAGCTTTAGGGACTTTCAATAGTTATGGTCGCTAGCTTAATGTAAGGCATAAATTAACATTATGGTGAAGGAGCTGCAGGGACTAATGGAAAAGAAACAGAATCGCATACATTTTGGACAGAAATTTGCTTAGCAACAGAAAATTATTTTCGAAGAGAGCAACTGAATTGTTTTGAACAGAAAAACTTCACCTTGCAATTCAGCTTAAGGCCTTAAAGTTTTATTAAGACTGACATGATTTGACTTCATTTCATGACTTTTTTTGGTACCCTATTTAACTTTGACCAAAATCAGTAGACTTTTTTTTGTAAACTGTCTGAGTAACCGTCTGCAACTACCAAGTGTGTCTTCATTCTTGTGTATTCTTATCTTGCATTGAAACGAAAACATTTACTTTTAAGTATGCACACCTGCCACCGTGTTTATAATTGTTTTCTTCATCAAAAATGCTGAGAAAATGTGTCATCATCATTAAGAAAAGATAAGAATGTCTAATTGAACTAAAGTGGTTACCTTGAAGACGTTGTGCTTCATATGAAGTTCTAAGCTCATTGATAGCAGTCTAGCACTCCGATCGTGATCGAATTGAGTTGAAGGTGAGCATATTAGCTCGTAAAGTTAATTTACTTTGATCTTTTTTTCAGACGATAGAAACCTTTTACCTTCTGAGTATCTGCCCGGACTTCAAGACTTAATTGTTTTGTCGGTCGGGTTTTTTTTTATTGTCATTAGAGACCAATATTTAAGTATCTCTTTCTTCTTTTACAGATTTAGCGATGGCCAATCAACCAGACACATCGTTCATTCCAGATCTACCAACAGGCCCATTATGCCTCTACAGGAAAAGGGCGAAGTTCGACTGGAAACGACTTCGTTTGATCTTCGAAACAGAACATGATCTTCGCATAAAGGTATGTTTAAGTCTTTGATTTCTTAACAGCATAATAATTTAAATTGGTTTTCTAGCTAAAAGTCTGGAACATTCTGGAAAACGATCCACTTTTTGCCAAATCTTCAACTTCATTGCCAACCGATGAGCAAAAACGTCTGTGCGCAATGCAAATGAATCGAATGGCGGTCCTACCGATAGTTCCTAAAGAAATCGAAGAAAGAACCTTCTCCCAGCGAACTAAATACCTGATGTCCGTCAACGAGGCATTACACACATACTGTCCGAGTCTTTCGGTGAAGATTGCCCTGGGAGTGGGTCTGTTCAACAATGCCCTACGAGCGATGGGCACCGAAAAACACATGAAGTACTATGATGCTGCCTGGAAGCGAGAGATCGTCACATGCCTTGCTATCACAGAGGTGGCGCATGGCAGCAACACGAAGAGTATCCGAACGACGGCCACTTACGACCCCAAAACAGAGGAGTTTATTATCAACACTCCAGACTTTGAGGCCGCTAAATGTTGGGTTGGCAATCTCGGCAAGACCGCAACTTATGCGATGACTTTCGCGAATCTATATACTGCAGATGGTACGAACCACGGCCTCCATGGGTTTATGATTCCCGTTCGTGATCCGAATACACTGCAATCGTATCCTGGTGTACTGGTGGGTGATATTGGCGAAAAGGTCGGGCTCAATGGGATCGACAATGGATTCATGATGTTCACAAATTATCGCATTCCAAAGGAGAATCTTCTAAATCGCACTGGTGATATCACACCGGAGGGCACCTACGAGAGTGTCTTTAGCGAGCCAGGGAAGGCTTTGGGAGCGGCTCTTGAGTCGTTCTCGGCTGGGCGTGTTGGTATCATGCAAGAAGCTGTAAATACGTTGTCCAGTGCGGCTGTGATTGCTGTGAGATATGCGGCGCTTAGGAGGCAGTTTGGCTATGAGAAGGATGGACCCGAGATTCCCATTATTGAGTATCAGCTACACGTAAGAGTTTTGGAATATTTTTACCAAGTGGTGTGATATAATCACGTGCATCATTTTGTTTTTAGCAATGGAGAATATTCCCATATCTGGCGGCAGCTTGTGTGCTTAAAGTGGCAACCGTTGAACTGACGAATACGTACTTGGACACGATTGAAAGATCTCAAGCGGACTCAAATGGATTCGAATTGTTGGTAGGTAGAATCGTTATATGTAGCTTTATAAATTCCTTTATCGTCTTATGGATTTCTAAGCTTCTATCATGTCTAACTCATGCCGTAGTGTATGTATTGTAAGTTTGCAACAGGGTAAATTATTGCATAATTTGAATCCGGCCGGGGGCAATAAAAATGTTTTTTTCATGACCGCACCCCTGTGAGATTCTGACAAGCCCTCTGAGAGCATCATTTACCATAAGAGACTTCTTACTTTGCCGTTAGGAATCGACAAAAAAATTTAAGTCCCCCGAACTCAGCAAAGTTTTAGCCACACCAGGTGGCTTCAAAGGTTGAAAGAGATGATTTTACCCATTCCGATCGCACTTTAGAGCAAAAAGCTTTTGCTTATTGGCAGACTTCTTTCTAAGGTTTCGCGTTGTGTGTTTTCGGTTCCACTACCGACGTCTAAGCTATGAGCATCAGTGTATTTGCATTTGAGGCGCTCTTTGCCCTACATGTAACGAGACTTCATGTAACGAGACTTAACTTCCATCCCCTGGAATGTGGAAGACGCTGGAAATCCAGCTCCTTTTGCAAATAGATGAAACACAGCTTGTTTCTAAGTTTCCTAGACGATAGGATTTTGCTTCCTACGCTTTCCTTGAGTTTTTTATATGCAAACTGTGTTGTGTAGGTTGATAATCAATGATCTGATAACGCTGGTTAATTCGAGACTTCCCAGTTTCCTAATAACTACAAAACGACTTAAATAGAAAAGTTACGAGACTACAAATCTGAAGATCTTTCTATAAAACGAGGAATACGCAAAATGTGTAGAGAGAACTCATCGCTCTCTTCGACAAAGTCTGCATGTAAAGTAGGGTGAAAGGCCATCGTAATGGAGATTTTGCTTCAGTTTGCAACGGCCGCTGAAAACTCCATTCAGAATTTCTACATAAGCCCTGACCAGGTT
This sequence comes from Neoascia interrupta, assembly GCA_947623515.1. NCBI lineage: Eukaryota > Metazoa > Arthropoda > Insecta > Diptera > Syrphidae > Neoascia > Neoascia interrupta. Next base: position 200,197,219 of record OX392462.1, read on the forward strand.
GGTCATGGTTTCAGGGCTTCTGGAGGAGAATCTAGATAAGACTTGTGGAGCAACGCTGTCCAGGTGGTAAAGCCAAACTTCGTTGGATTCCATTCTAGCTAGGTTTTAAGTAAGAGTCTTTCACTGTCTCCACAGAATGGTTCCTGCCCTAGGGTGTTATATTTACCCCGAGCTTAGCTGGTGAGTCTGTTTATTCGTTGCCGTCAAAGCCACAGTCTGTGAAGGATGACTAAGTTGTTCTAAGCTAGTTCTTGAATGACTGCTTCATGACTGCCATTACTCTTTCCAGAACAAGCTTCGATCTTATGACTGGTGAGCTAAGCGCCTTATCAGCTGCTTAGCTGTACGAGAAGATATATACTCCTATTCCTCTTGTGTTGCGAGGCAAGAACAAGGTCTTTATGATAAGAACGTCTACGTCCTCCTTAAAAATTTGGCAGGGCAAACAAAATCGTCCGCCTAAAGCAGTTCTCCATGGATACCTGACCCGGTATAAGACCCAGGTGTTATACCAAGGATGACGTTAATAGCCATATTCAGGGTGGAGCATGACATGTGAAGCATAAACGAGAAATAATCTATTTTGGCGCATTTAAAAGGGGAGATGAACAGAGCTCCGAAAGCTCAAATCGCGTAAAGCCAAAACCCGAATATGTATACAAAAATGCAAAATCCCGAAAAACTTAAAATTCCGAAACGTAATGGAATGTAAAAAAAAACAGCAGCCAGGGTTCTGAATTCCTATCAATTCAGACAATGACACCAGCAGCGCTGAAATCAAACGAAGGATAACTCTTGCCAATCGCTGTTTCTTTGGGCTAAGAAGGCAATTGAGTAGCAAAGCCCTCTCTCGAGCAACTAAAGTGTCCATGTATAAGACCCTCATCATCCCAGTCCTGCTTTACGGTGCAGAAGCATGGACCCTGTCAAAGGCGGATGAAAACACTTTAGGCTGCTTCGAGAGGAAAATTCTTCGGACGATTTACGGTCCCGTCTGCATAGACGGAGAGTGGAGGAGGAGATATAACATCGAACTGTACGGGCTGTACAGCGATACCGACCTAGCCAAAAGAGTCAAAACACAACGTCTGCGATGGCTTCGTCATCTTGAGCGGATGGACACCAACGCCCCGGCCCGGAAAATCTTCGAATCCACACCGCAGGGACGGCGCAGTAGAGGAGCACCGAGACTCAGGTGGCGCACGCAAGGGGACCTCAGCCAACTTCGCGTGCGAAACTGGAGACGTCTAGGTAGAGACAGAGCTGGCTGGCGAAGCTTGTTGGCTGAGGCCCAGGTCCACCCCGGACTGTAGCTACACCTTAAGTAAGTAAGTAAGCCAGGGTTCCCACAAATTACACTGTTCGAATGGTATAATTTAAGTTTAAAAATTATATAAAAACTCCGCACTATTTGTATGACATGGGTTTTTCGAGGCTGTGCTTTTTCAGGATTTTCGGCTTGCGGGATTTCGGTTTGTGGGACTTTGTCCCAACCCATTTAACAGCGCTCTAGAAGTATATAAAGATCATGTGAATTGGTCGTAAATTGACGAATATACTGTCAACACGGAAAATTCCTTATTCTGATGCTTTCTCTGCATCAGGCGTAATTTCAAGAAGATCTTCCCTTTGGCCTAGAACGGTTTAGGTAATTTTTTAATAATTTTGTCTTAAACTCTTCCTTAGCGGGCTGCAGGCGAATAGAGTGACTCTGCCTTATTCACAGGAGGCTTCCAAACTCTGTGATCCTAGTCGGGTTGCTTTGGAGTCTTGGTTTTCCTACTCAACTCGAACTCGAAACTAGGGACCTGGAGTTCTTGAGACTCTGTTAGCTGGAGCGTGGTTCTCCTTCCCCTTGATGAGACCAAGATAATGTAGACTTCGTGTTTTGGCTTTTTGAACTATAACCAGACCATTCTAGTTGAAGAAAGATACATCCACATCTTTCTTAAAAGCCAACATGAATTCTCTTTCTGTGTTTATCCGGAACTCTGCGTTTAAAATCAGAACAGAAGTTAGGATAATAGGAGTTTTTTAGAGCTTACGATTTAGGTACATTTTATGATAGAAGTTTTGAGCCCATTTATTTTCGGCGGCATAACCCCGAACTTGGAGGGTCAGGCCTATATGTTTCAACCATAGGACAGCGGGCCTGGTGCATCAGAGTCTATAATCCACTGAGATGTGAGAGCCGACATCCACCTGGATGTGAGAGCTGCTGTTTCACAACATAGGACCTCATGCTTATCCGCCACTATTTCTAATCTTGTACCCTGACGAAAAATAACAGGTTTTGGCTGTAATTTTTCCAAGAAAAATACTCCATTAGATTTCGATATTACTGTGGAATAAGGTATACATAAGGACAACAAAGAACACAAAATCTACCCAAAAATTGTTCTGCTTTTCGTGTTTTTGACTAAAGAAGTACTAAACATTGGTAATTGCTTTAAATTGCGCACCAAAAATAAGCCACAAGCAAATCATTGTGCACTGAGCTCTATGATCTACGTACCCTATAATGCAGCAATGTCTTGAAGATGGGCCTTCAGTGTAAATCTCTTCCTAACCTGCGCACGATTATCTCCAGAAAGTCATGTCATTTACGGAACAAGATTCTGCTTTTCAGAAGTCTTATTTTGTTAAATTCTGACTTAAAGGTCCAAATCAATATAATTCAGCTGATTCTGCTTTTTAAGCAACTTTCACTTGTTTAAGTAAAGTTAAGGTAAAAGGGAAACATACATAAAGGTTGCATACATATTGGAAAGCAGAGTTTTGAACGCAAGATTTTGTACAAAAAAATTTTGACGCATGCAGAATTTCGATCTGTAACAAGAGCTCACAAAAATCTGCCTCTAACCGTTCAGCGTTACGTGCACATTTAGGCATTAGTTGCCTTGGAAGCACAATACGTCGAGATCGTGCGTTCATCCATATCTAAAAGAAGCAGATATAATTTACATTGATCTTCTAGACTGTGGCCGGCTGTAATCTCATTGAGGGAACCTTCGTAGTTTAACAGACGAAACTTCAGTTATAACGACTTCCACGTGCGTCTTTTGCTTGTCTAGCATGTCAACTCTTTTAACATGTTTATACCACATGAGACGAGGTATAATTTTTCTAGCTACCGAAAACTCTAACTCGTTGGTATCAATTCTATCTGCATGTGTCAAGCTACTTAAAATTAACAATGCTCATTCATAATAACGCGACAAGTTTTTCTGGAAATTTGGTCCAGAAGCTGTTTACTGTCAATTTGTTCCCTTTGTCTTACTTACTTTATGTGGCCTACAAAGTTCGGCAGACAGCTCTGTCTCTGGCTAGGCTAGACATCTCCAGTTTTGTCCACGAAGCTTACTGAGGTCCCCTACCAGTTGCATGCGCTTGGATGGATTTCAAGACTATCCGAGCCGGTGCCAATCCACTATATGAATGGCCCAACCTTTGCAGTCGCAGCACATATTATACTGTTGTGTGGCGACAAGACGTAAAAATATATGCAGGTGGCGCTAAGTGATGCACCCTTCGGTTCATTTTATACGAACACACTCGCTAGATTCACTAAGCGAACACACCCAACTGTCAACCAGTCAGCTGACAGCAAACTGACGTTCGAAGTTTGAATTTCGATATCGAATTCCCCTCCATTGCAAAAATACCGGTTAAAAATAACCAAAGGGGAAATACAGAAAGTACTAGAAGATGCTTAATTTGTATAAAAACACAGGTGACAGGCTCGCACGGACAATTGTATTTGAAACGTGGAGTTGTGAAAATCGAGAGTAAAGTAAAAAGGGATTGACTTAAAATAAATTGTTGAATTATACTCGGAATGACGTAGCTTTAATTAAGAAAACACGTTTTTAGAACTAGTAAAGTAGTTCCGGGAAATAACCTTGCATAATTGAGATCTTACTTTCCTCTTTCAGACTCAAATAGTTTCCGAAATCCACGCAGCGATTTCATCATCAAAGCCACTCATCACATGGACTGCCCGCGATGCCATTCAGGAGGCTAGAGAGGCGTGTGGTGGCCATGGTTACCTCAAAGCGGCCAAATTAGGTGACTTACGCAATAATCATGATCCCAGTTGCACATATGAGGGTGATAATAATGTCCTCGGGCAACAAGCATCCAACTGGCTTATCCGTCAGTGGGAGGATAAAGTCGAAAGCCCAATTGGCACAGCACAATTCATAGAACGCCGCAAACAAATACTCTCGAAAACCTTCGAAGATGTGCTGAAGAATTGCAAGTTGGATTCCAAGGAATGTAAGTTGCTTCACACTTCATAAAAAAAAAAATGCCAAACTTCATAAATATATTTTCTTTTCAGTTGTCCTACACTCGTACGAATGGCTTCTCTGCTTCTTGCTCGACAAAACTTCAAAGCAAATGAAAAAAGAAATCAAAAGCGGGAAACACCGCTTTGATGCCCGTAACAATTCGCAGGTTTATGCAGCACGTGAGCTCTCGAGAGCGTATGCTGAATACTTTGCTCTGCGCAAGTTCAACGAGCGTTGCCTACGACCCGATGTTACACCAGAACTAAGCCAAATCCTTCACGTCCTCTTTGCTGTGTATTCCTTTTCGTGCCTTGACAAACACCTTACTACGTTCTACGCAGGTGGCTATGCGAGTAAGACCGAGTTCGCTGATCTTATTCGTACCAATTTATTGGTTAAATGCGGTCAGCTGAAGGACTCAGCTGTCTCCGTTGCGGATGCAATTGCTGCACCGGACTTCGCCCTCGGCTCGGTTCTGGGCAAAACCGATGGACTGCTCTATGAAAATCTCCAAAGCGAATTCATGACGAATAAAGGCGCTTTCGAGAGGCCCTCCTGGTGGAAGGAAATAATAATTCCGCAAGTCAAGTCGAAACTCTAGATTTGGTTTGCTGTTTGGAATCTTTTCTCAAATTATCTTATTTTTTATCGAATAAGTAGGCTGTCAAAAGTTTTGTTAATAAAAGAGCGGGGGTGTTTGTTTTACGTGCAGTTATGATTTTATTCCTTAATTCAGGCATGATATGGATGGGGCTTTAAGGTATATACCTTTTTTTCATTTTACCTATGTAACCGATATACACAATTCTTGCATTAAAGTCCTCTGATAACTATTTTTACATTCTTTGATTATAAAAAATTTTATGTTTAAAACTTTGTGTTTTGAATTAAAGTTCACAATGGGTGAAAATTGTTTACATTATTAGAAAATGGAAAGAACAGTTTTAAGAACAGTTTTTGTTGGGATTTGTTATAACGTTTTTATAATTTTGAACTTGATTTGAAATGCAGTTAGGTCTTTGTTGATCTTTATCAGAATAAAGAAAAATCTTTTTCTATTGATATTAAATTTTTTTTCGAAATAAACTGTACTTTAAACTAGGACGCATAAGTTCAACGGGAAAAGTGATTGAATTGGTACCTTCGTATTTTGTAAATTATTATTAAAATATTATCTTACTTGTTGAAAATTTACAAACTATTAAAATTTACTTTAAATCGTAGAGTCTGTTTTTTTATTTTGCCTTTTTGTAGGATGGTAACAATGCATACAAGAAGTTCATCAGAAAGGATGATACCCACTTACTAGTCTTGTAAAACTTAAATACGAAAAATGCCTCAAATACTAATGGCTGATTAGATAACGCGAGAGTTAAATACATAATCGTTTGTCAATACATAATGAAAGCCTAAAACAGCGACGACTTTTTTGACAGCAAAGTGACAAAAGACAACTTATTTGTACAATTTGTCGATTATATGACACGTATGGTTTAATCTTCACAACAATTTATTAGCTTCGAAAAAATAACGTCTATTCAACATCAACTGCGTCTCACAATTCATAACAGGGCATGTCAGATTAATCATCGAACGCGGCGAGAGTTTCTCAATTTTTCGAAACGGCCGATGATACAGTTATAACGTCGGTATTGTGAACCGCCCCCATACGCATTACCATTGATTAAAACTCATTTAACATGTTGCCCGAGACACTCGCTCTCTACCTCGCGCGAGATAAATTGAAGTTTCGGTTTCTTTTTTATTAGATAGTCTAAGAAGAAGATGTTTGGAGGTAAGGTCTGTGGTGCAAGAAATCAAGGAGGAAGATTGAGGTTGAAAACTAAACTTACATGCTAAGCTGATAAGCTATTATTGTATTGAAGTACGTATCCCAGCTTTTAATCTGGGTGCTCAAGATTTCTGTAAAAAAAAACCTAGCTGATGGCCTAAAGCCTTGGACTCGACGAGACCGAACACTATCCACAGTGACTCGAACGTTGTAGGGAATAGTCATCAACGGTCTTGTCCAGATCCGGAGAAATTTGGACAGTTCCCGAAGGCAAACATCAGCTGAGAAACTTTTTAGGGAGACGTATTACGTCTTCGTAATACGTCTCCCTAAAAAGGGAACGTATTTCGCCAATTGCAAAATATCTACCCTTGCTGACTGAGGAGGTGAGAAATTTCAAAAAGTCAAGTGATTGCTACAGAAGCTTTTAACATTTAGAAGAGAGTGCGATTTTGTGTGGCCCAAATAGTACGCCGACGCGACGCCAGAAATGCAGGAGAAAATATGGTTGCATACTAAAAGAAAATTTCGATCCCGATCAGAGAGAAATTATTGCGTTAACAGATGGAAAATTCTTCCACTTATAATGGCGGCAAAGCATTACTTTTTTAACTACCTGTATGGCCAGAAGTTCATTTGTCGTACGACTAAGAGTTCATAAGACTATGCGGATCTTAAATGGTTGCTTCAATTCAAAAATCCTGAAGAGCAAATAGCAAGATGGATTGAACGTTCGAGAGACTTACGGGAACTCACGACTTGGAAGACGATCTCTGTCCAGAGAATCAAAGCTGAACATGATGAATAACAAGAAGATCATGACTTTAACCTTGTTCTGGCATTGAAGTAATCTATGGAGATGCTGAACGCAAGAGACATTTCTGACAGAAGTCCTACCTAAAAGGTTTGCATACTGGGTAGGGACCGCACTCACTCTATATACAAGACGGTGTTCTGCGAAAAAAACGAGTCTTTTTTCAATGACAGAGGTAGGTTTTGAAGCACACACACTGGCTACGGAACCCCATAACGATACTTTACTGGCTCAGTGTTTAACTGACGGCGAGAGTTGGTTTCGAAAGTCCATAACGTGCGCAGCTAGTAGGCAACCCAAAGTAGAGGAACAGTAAGCTATTGTTTTAATTGCAAACTTCTTCAGCAAATGGGCGGAGGCATTTGCGATTTCGATTCATCGGTGAGAAATCTCGACCAATGACTGTGCAGGTTCGGTATTTCTATGAATTTACACTTCGATCAAGGACGAAACTTCGAGGACGAAGATATTCCAGGAATCGGAATGCGACTAGGTGCATCAATCGTGCTTAAGGTGCATCAAAGGTGCTTAAGACACAGTCCTCATCCCTTAAGTCGACATCAGCTGGAATCATGGCACGCTTCAACAAGACCCTTAAGGAACATATTTCTAAAGTTGTGGGCGAAAAACAACGGAATTAGGATTGGCGAATCGCTTAATTTTTAATGGCGATCAGGAATACAATTCATGGTTCGACTGGCTCACTCCTACTATTCTATTTGGAACAGAATTTCTCCGGATCTGGACTAGACCTAAGAACAGTGTGCTAAAATTTCCCATTGCTTATCCAAAATGCGAGGAGAACTACGAGGTTTATCTTGAAGAAAAAATTATCGACTTACACCAAGTGACCTGACCCTAGTAACACCAGAAGCTCTTGTTTTGGTCACCATTACCCTTACTGCCCATCAAAATTGAATTTTAGGTTCTTGAAAGTGGTTTTATGCAAGTAACGGGCCTTTTACGAAACCTCTATAAGGGCGATTTTACATTTTATAGAACTTAATTTTGGGTGCACAAGGGGTTCTACTTCGAGCTCTTATAGAACTTAATATAGACAGTCAATAAGTTTTTAAAAGAATCTGTATCTGTACACACTTTCATGATGTTCACCTATTGCTTTCATATGTTGTGGTTTTTCTTTGTAGATGTAGATGTTTTGCACAAATAATAATTTTCAGTATAAATATGGTTTGTTATCTTGATGAAATTTCATTAATTCAAAAGAGTAGAAAGAGTGCATCTACTCAGCCTAAAACAAGGTGCGCTTTTTATTTCTTCGAATTTTTTATTAAAATAGGGCGAAAAAGGAGCAATGTGCTTCTTCAAATATTCAATATAACATAAGACAAGTGAGTTAGTGCAAGAGTTCGTCTGTGACAAATTTCTACCCGACACTTTTTACCGTGTAACACCAAATCTTAAAGTTTTCTGTCCCGAATTCATATATTATTTGCATAGGCCACGTCCCCAAAAGTGGACCAGGCCTAAAAATTAAAATAAATTATTTGTAATTTCGTTCGAATCATGACAAAATGCTTTTAAAACGAAAATTATTTCGAAAAAAGAAAGTTTTTTCCTAAAAACGTCCCCTAAAAGTGGGCGGTTCTCACAACTTTGTATGGGACAAACTCAGAAAATAGTAATATCGGAAATTTAATTTTGTATGGCTTTGCCATAGGGGCCGTTCCCCAATATAAGCAACGATACGTTCGGTTAGCTTTTTATACCCGACCGAGGGTATATTAATTTTAATGTATAGTTTGTGACACAGTGAAATAATCACCGTAGACCCCTAAGACATTTAGAGATATGATCGAGGCCGACAGGTAAGTCGATTAAGCCATGTCCGTCCGTCCGCCTGTCCGCCCGTCCGTCCGTCTGTCCGTCTGTCCGTCGGTCCGTATGTATGCAGTTTTGAGGTCTTTAAAATTGAGCTAGGAAGCTGAAACTTGCAGCGTTGCTTGGTTCTCATTTTGTACAGAGAAAGTATGAAAATTGAGAAAATCCGCCCACAATTGGCGTGAATGTCAGACAACCTCAAATTTACGTTTTATTTCAAAATACCTTTTAGTCAAGATAGACAAAACATATGAACTCAAATTTTGGTGGAGAGCAAATTGCCTTAATAAGGCATAAATTGGACCGCCCACTCCATTGGCCATGTCTACTTTTAACATTTCAAATCTTTGAAAACCTAATTTCTAGGGAAATTCATTTTAAACTGAAAAAAAATTATATTACAAATATTAAAGATATTACCATTTGCTAAGTTTGTTGCATACAAAGCATTGAGCTCCGCCCACTTTTAGGGGGCGTTTTTGGGAAAAAAAAACTGTTTTTTTAAGCATAAATATTCGCTTTTAACCCATTTTCTCGTGTTTGCAACGATTTAGGGTTAGTTGATTTAAATTTTCAGCCTACGTCCTTATTTAGGGGCGTGGCCAACACAAATAATTGACATTCATTAAGGGGGAAAGAGGGTCGGGTATTTAGAAGTCCGTTACAGACGAACTCTTGCACTTACTTGTTTATTAATAATAACATCTGTTTTCTAATTTTTTTTTCGATTTGCATGGAACTCTCCGAGAAATCGACTTTTTGAAGACCTAACATGTTTAAAGTGGGCATGGTCGATATTGTGGGCGGTCCAATTCTTGCATTCACAAGTTTTGCGCCATTTTTGCCCTAGGGATACGCTTTGTCCAACTCGACCAAAAGACATTTTGAAAGAAAATTTTAAATATTGTCTTACATTGAAGCCAGTGGTGGGCGTGGCCGTTGGTGGATTTAACCAATTTTCACACTTTGTCTGTAAAGAATAAGAACCAAGATGCACTTCAAGTTTGACCGTCCTAGCTCAATTTTTAAAAAATAGCGAAAAAGGATGAAAATTATGCAGAAATCGAGTTCTAGAAATTAAATTCTTATGTGATATATTTTTCTAGCCTAAAACTTATATTGTTGTGACATCTGGCAACCCCCAAATGCAACCAGAGGAATTTTACCTTAAACCTGTAAAGGCATCTAAGAGGAAGGACGTGTTAAAACGACTTTCAACATTTCCAAGTTAAATAAAATAAATAGACTGGCGCAACAGCTCGATGTGAAGCAGGGCCAAATTTTCAACAATGTATGTGTTAATTTCTTCACATAAAACTGCTAACATTTCCATGTTTTAAAATAATAAATTTTTTTTCGATATTTCCTTATGCTTTATAAATAACCAAACATTATTTTTTACACTCGATAACAACTTTGAGCATTTAAATAAAAGTTAGAAGGACAGGGTAACCCACCGCAACAGAACCACGCCAAATCTTATCATAAGACGACTTAAATAGCTGTCATTCTTTGTCAAGCACAGAAACAGTTTAAATTATTTGCATACGTAATCAAGTATGAACCGCCATTTGCCAATCAATGTAAACCTCAAAATTTATTAAAATGCTTTCTGTAGAAGACAAAGTCTTCTAAATTAAATGTCTAAACAAGATGCCTGACATATTTTTAATTTAATTTTGCGGTTACCTGTCGATGACAGTGTTTTTCCCCAGTAGCTAGTAATGGCTTAAAACGCATTTCCAGTTTCATGGATAGCCGTAAAATCAATAATAACATCCTCCTAACAATATGCAATGACGTTTTGAACTGGACATTTTGATTAAAGGCAAGTGTAAAAATGTTTGCAAATGAAATTCAAGAAACTTTGCAGTAAGATAACATGCGGTCTTGAATTTAAATCAAGCAGCTTGGCTTTCTCTTTCTTGCGGTCGAGGGGAGTCCCAGACGTTAGTCTAATTTCGCTAATGGCCGAACTGGATAAAAATTACTTTACTCATACTCCTACTCATACCTCTATCTCATCTCTGTCGTGTTTTGAGTAATTTATCTAATTGAATTAACAGTTTAATCGTTTCTGAATGGTAATGAGAAGTATCCATTTGCTGTCTCATTAATTCTGTGACTTGGGTGGATTATGGCAAATCCAGACTCACGTGCGTAGTTTGTGCGTGTAGTCAGGTCGTATACTACAGCTATTTAGAATTCAAATAGATACACATGGTCTTCATCGTCGTGAAACAAGGCACACTTGTAAGTTGCAACAATTTCAAATGTCTGTTTCATTTTCGTGGCTGTAAATCTAATGGCCCTTTCGGTTGGTCGTCCGGGAGCGTCCGGGAGACTTCTGGACTCTCCTGAAACTGTTTTCTTGGACTCGTTTGACAGTTCCTCTTCTAGATAGAAGAGAAATTTGCTTCTGGTTTTGAATGCAGAATCCAAATCAGAGGCACGCATACAATTATACATGTGTCAATGTCAAGTTGGATAAATGTCATTTGTCCCCTGTAGAATAGCTTTTGCTTCACAAATACAACGCTAGACAAACTTCAAAATCAAGAAAAACGTGTCTGGCTGTTCGGAGAGAAGCCCCGATCCGGGACAAGAATGCCCTGATCCGGGATCGCCAACCGAAAAGGCCATAAGTTACTGCTCTGCGCATGTTATTTATTAATGTTTTGACTGTTGACTATTAAATGATAATTATTGAATCATAAGGTACTTACTCGCTTTTAAAGACGATTTTAAATCTTATTGCGAGATTGGTCTGATGATATGGAACAAGGGTGGACGTGTCTAGAATTAAAAAAAAAGACTAAAAGACTATTCTAGTTACAAAGATGCTTTTAAGATTACTTGGTGTTGCGGAGATTTTCAAAACGAGTTGAAAATACACAATGTTACGATAAACAAAGCGCTTTCTTTGGTGAAATCTTTTTCACCTTTAATTTTTTTTAGTGCTTAAATAGGCAACTTGAAAGAATAATTCTTTGCGAGATGGCATTTAGTTTCAATTCCAATAATAAATATTCAATGCAATTCAATAAGAAGGAACGTTTTATTCTTTGGGGATCCCTTTTTTAAAAATTAACATCTGCTTTATCTGGTTAGCTTTAAGTCATGCCAAGTTTAAAGTATTCCCGTTACCGGGTCAAAAGGACGATGCGGAGCGGACAAGCTGTTGGAGGACCTGTTGAGCACCGATCAGAACCCACAAACGGATAATGCTGAAAGTCATACAGATTAACCTGACACACTCAAGGTATGCGTCCGATAATCGAGGGAGAAAAACATGGTCATCGGCATTATCTAGGAGCCCTGGGTGGGAGACTCGTCTATAAAGGCGCTTCAAGACAAACAATTCAACCTGTTTTACAAACAGCAGGCCACAGGTAAGCCTATCGAAAAGAAACATTTAAACGGTTTTCTAGGTCCCGATCTTAACGGTCGTTAAATGGTAGTGTGCGAGCCGAAACACGTAGGTACATCCCAGTCAGCGTGTATGGCTTATCGGAGACCAGCACTACCAGAAAAGCTGGAGCGACTCACAGCCGCAGCAACTGGAAAGGGCAACCTACTTATAGGCAGTGGCGCCAACACATGTCATATACAGTCTGGGCAAGCTCAGAAGACAACGAAAGAGATGAGTCACTTTCTGATTTCTGTAACAGGGGCACGACCCCAACTTTTGTCTTTCCGAGCACGGAAACAATCATCGGGTGCGAAAAAGTCCTAGACATTACATTAGTAACAAACAACTATAGCTTTTGGGGTCAAAAACTGGAAAGTTTCCAGTCTGGAGTCACTCTCAGACCTCAGATGGATCCTCTACCATTTAGTGACCCCAAAAAAGTTAATTGGACCAAATTTGGCCAAGTTCTTCCGACAATACTCAAGAACAAACACAGCAGCAATAGAAGAACTGGAGGCAAAGGTAGACTTTCGAAAAGGCAATGGATTTTACAAAGAAAGTCTCATGCCTAGTTTAACGCAGTATAAAAACACTGCCCCAATGTGGAACGAAGATCTTTCTAGTCACAGGAAGATGGTCAGAGCGAATTTCAATATCTATCACAAACACACCTTCTGGCAACCTAAGGGATCTTTTAAGTCTTTATAAGAAAGCGGTAAAAACAAGCAGAAAGGAGGCTTGGATGGATTTCTGCCATTCAATAGAAACCCTTAAGGCTCCGCTAGGCTAAGCAAGATTCTGTCCAAGAAACACTTCAAACCCTCTTTTCTAAGATGGCAGATGGACAGAATCGCCAGCGACCCTGGAACTCCTATTAAACACTGTATTCCAGGTTACAGTGATAATAGTACGAAGCCTGTGAGGTCTTGGCAAGTACAACCTGCACCATACAACAATATTTTTTCATCAATATCCGAAAAAGAGATTTCTTGGGCCATTAACAGCTTCTCACCGTTTAAGTCTCCAGGTCCTGATGGAATACTGCCTGTAATGCTACAAAAGACGCAAGACCTAACAACACCTTGGCTGGTGTCAATCTTTCGAAGTTGTCTTATACTGAACCACGTGACCAGCTCTTGGAAATTGAGGTGGTCTTGGAAGCTACAGTGGTGCTTATATCAAAGCTATGCAAACGCGGTCATGAATCCGCGAAGAACTTCAGGCCGATTATTTTAACTTGCTTTGTTCTTGAAACCCTAGAGCCTGTCTTAAATATCTACAGGAGAAGCTTTCTAGAAGAATCATCGCTATTCAAGTCACATCATTCCTACCTTATGGGCGCAGATCCACAGAAACGGCTCTGCACGAGGTAATGCGGACAATTAAGAGGTCTATACGCTTCAAACAATACACCGCTTAGCCTCCTTCCTAGACTTTGAGGAAGCTTTCAATAACGTTCATACTGATGCTATTCTCGAATCTCTTGTCGAGCTGTGTATTGAGGAATCTTTATCCTTAATACACAGGAACAGGATACAAGAATTATCCAGGCAATGCTAGGTAAGAGTCATGCAACCAAATGTGGCCATAGAGGATCACCACAGTATGGTGTCATCTCTCCCCTACTCTGGCTTATGGTTATGAACAAAATTCTCATTAAACTTGACAGGGAATGGGTCAGGGTTGTGTAGCAAATGCGGATGATGTGGTGATACTAGTCTCAGGAAAGTTTTCTTTTGTAATCAGAGAAATTATGGACGCTGCTCTAGACAAGGTAAGCACCTGGCCTGCAAGATGTGACCTCAGCGTTAGTCCGAGCAAAACTGAACTGATGCTGTTCACTACTAAAACGTAAAAGGTACCCAACGGGGGAGGGCCCCCGTCTTAATAGTTAACTTCTCACTTCTCACGCTATCATCCATCGCTAAGCACCTGGGTATCATGCTCGATTCTAAACTTTAAAAAAAAGTAGGCACTTCAACCAGAGATGACCTTATGGCTGTACGTAGCTGTAGTGCGTCCGATTCTCTCCTATGTATCACTTGGAAACTGAAAAGACTAGAACAGAGAAAGAAAGAACAGTCAGCATATGCACCACGCGGGTGCACTAAGGTCTACCTCAACGGACGCCCTTATACTGTACTCCTGCATTTTTACCCCTAAGGATCTACACATAAAAGATACCGCACTATGTAGTGCAGTTGAAGTAGCTGTCGGGTTCGAAGAAACCAACTCCCTTAGACCTATTTAGGTCCATTGTGCTATGTAGTCCAGTTAGTCTCAGAAAATCTGAGTGCTGGACTGCACAGCAACATCCTGGACTCTCTGCCAAGTGGTTTGGCTCCTTTCCTAACTGACTACATTCCACCCGAATTAAACTTCAAGAAAGGCTTCCACGTAGAGTTTCCTTCCAGAGCTGAATGGATAAGGGATGAAGTAGCAAAGAACTTCGGCACGGCCATATATACCGACGGATCGAAGATGAACTGTGGTGTGTGGGTTGTTGTCTACTCGGAATCATTGCAAATATTGGCATAAGTTTACCGTAGGTCCAAGTGGAATGTATTGGATTTTTTTTATCTTAGTATATGGGTTTGGGTGTCCTGATTCCGAATATGAGATTAAAAATTGTCGGTCTCGATTAGTTTAGAAGTTATAAGCCCAAAGAAGTTAAAAAAGAGTGCAACTTTAACATACCATAGAATGGCCATAGGCGCCTGCCAGACAACTGGCACCTACCCTTAGCGGAGCGGCTAGGTCGCAGGGCTTTAAAAGGGAGTTGAAATCTATTAAACCCGCGAAGCGGGCCACCCAAACACTGTTGTCTCCAAAAGCAAATTTATTTTACAGCGAATCTTGTCACATTTCTATAGCTTACTCTTAGGCAGAAAATAAAAGTCTAAGGTGAGGTACTTTGTATGAAAAAATTGAAACTTTGAATAGCTATAACTTTTAAACTAAATGAGACCAACAATTTTTAATCACATATTCGTAATCAGGACACTGAAATACATATATAAGCATAAAAATTACAACTAAATTCCACTTGGACCTACAGTAAACTTTGGCCGCAGAAAGCTGGCCATGCAGGACTCAGCTGTACATGCCTCACTCGCGACAAGGGTACACATTCTGCTAGAACAAATACACTCATATTTCCTGGAAAGGGCCGACTCTCAATGAAGGGGACTGACTAATTGCGCCATATCTAGGCAGACATGGCCTCTTTGTAATGAAAATATAACAAAATTCCTCTGCAAATGTCCGGCACTAGTTAAAGCCAGACTGCGCGCACTGAACCTTTCTAGGTTGACCTCAGTGATATTTCGAACAAAGGGATACAAGCACTTATCCAGTTTCTCAACTCCACTGGTTGGATAAAGACAGCGAAAACAATCTCAACAACCATTAAAAACCAGGTTGCACGAGTCGTGATATCAAAAAGGCATTCGAGAAGTACTACTTGGGTTCATTCTTGAACAGCCGCCTCTCCCTACCTACCTACCTCCCCTTGGAATGGAATACCCCTTGGTATTGGAATGGAATCAAAGTTAAATTTAGGATTGAAAAAACTTAGGCAGACCTGTGTCAACAACTTTGGCTAACACTACCTTAGCTCTGATTCTTTGGCCAATACGACAAGGTATAAAAAAAGTTTGCTTTATTGTCATATCAGCGGGTACAGAAAGAATTTCCCCAAAGCTTAAAATAGAACAGCAACATTATTGTGCACGTTCACATGTTGCAATTTTTCATGTGCTCAAACACGATTCCGGCTTATTGTCTTACACTTCCTGATAAACGTTTTTATTTACAATTATGTAACTACGAATTACACTCTGTTAAGCAATTACAATTTAAATTGATCAATCACGTCTTTGGAAGAACCCATCGTTTATTACCTGTTTAAACTCGGATCAAATTTCAAAGGAGAAGCGTCACGTTTCTGCAGATACCGGGAACTGTTTGATTAGAAATACGTCTTCAAGACTTTTGTTTCACCCATTCATTTGCAAATGCGCATAAAATGTTTATTTATTGCCAAATTAGATCATCGCACATAAACACCAAAAGAATTGCAAACTAAGCAAAGCGGTTGGTTCTTTGTTTATGAAGTTCTCTTCAGGGTGTCAAAATATCTTTTATTATATCCAACGTTTATAATTGTTTGGGATTCCCTGTTTTTTTTTTTTTAGATACTTCTTACCCATCTAACACTTTCAACTTTAGATGCTAATTAGAGATAACTTCTTTTCGAATCAAATTTGCTAACGATTTGATTTCATTGTTTTGAAAGATTAATTGTAGTTCGTGAGTGGGTGTCGATTTGTAGAGCTTTAATTATCGGCATGTTACTATTGATGATTTGCATATTCATTTGATCAGAGTACCGGCGAATGGAGCTCAATAAAATAGACAATGGAATATTTTGAGAAAGTAATCGCATTCATTGTTGGGCCGGCAACGTGTGATTCGACCAATTGACCATGAACTTGAAATTTTCAATACGATGATTTTTAGCAATGTTAAGGGCTTTCTTACAAGGACGACAAAACTCTTCTGTCGTCGTGTCTGAGCACAGTGTGGTACAAAAACTTTTTGTGTCTGTCTCTTCCAAATGACCCTTTAACTATTCCATCTGTTATGAACAGTCAACACCAACAGTTCAGTCGCCCATGTAAGGAGTCCCTAAAGTTGAATAAAATATGACCGGCAACATTATGACATCATATTTAAATTCTGTTAAACCCCACAGTCTCTAGGATATGTATCTGCCTACAACTCGTATATTCCTTGACAAGCTCTTGTTTATTTACATCAAAATATCCGATTAGGCATAAGACAGGTGGGTAGCAGCAGGTTAATGACTTTGAAAGATTTACTTCAGGCAAAAAATATCGAAAAAGAAATCAATGAAGTGTTGAACGATTTTATGGGTGGTACGTTATCGATTTTGTTTATTTGCATCACGCGGACAACCCGCATTATGTAAAATTTTTATTTTACGACAGCACACTTCCTAGTGTAAGTATTTGTTTGTCATTTTTGATTTGAATCCTTAAATAATTTCACCAATTATGCATTTGCATTTGCATAATTAATTTGCCTACATAGTGTATCTACGCAAAATAAAAAATTTCTAAGCATTAAACTGGTATTTTAAGACAGCCACTTGAAACGAGTTTGATTTATGTAAATAATTTTTCAATTAAATAAATGCTAAAAAAATCATGCTTTAATAAATCGTGGCACGAGGAATCAAAAATAAATCGAGCGCTTGGTACTAAAAAAAGTTTTCGTTTGTTATTAGAGGAATGTATACAGATTTGTTTATGCAGGACAATGAAGTTAACCGATTCGATGCTCATGATAAATTCGTGATCAAACGTCTCTATAGCTGGCTTTACAATCCAGATTGGGACTCAACATTTCTTCATGCTTTGGAAAACACAAAAGGAAATGCAAAAAGGAAAGGGAACCCTCCTTGACTATGTTAACTTCAAAAACTTTACGCTTTGGGACTTTTGGATAAAGTCTTCGGGACATCATACACTTTCGTTGAAGTCTTGGGGATTTCAGCAGGTAAACAAGTTTAACAAAGTCTGAAATAATTACTTATTGCAATTTTAAATGCAGTATGATGAGCTTCAAGATTTCGCGGAGATGGGATATGAGTATGATGTATAAGGCAGCTCTAAGGAGGGTACGGTGATTATTTAACTGTGTTGCAAGCTATGCATTAAAATTAGTATACCCTGTCGGGTATTCATATCTCAGCTTACTCAAAAAAATCGTTGTTTTACTCATAAACTTGAAAGTGCGCCCTTATTGGGACAGCCTTAAATGGGCTTCGACATGTGGTCACACTTAAAGGAGGAAGGAGGACACCCAGAAGGAAGCTTGTTGAGCTCTTAGGTATTCTTAATAATCTGACCCAGCTTGTAGACGAGCCCACACAACACGGACACGGGTACCTGGCATTTACGATAATACTTGGACTTGTAAGTCTCCCACCCTGATAAGTAGGTACTCCCGAGAGAACTTTTTGGGGATTCGAAAAGCAACTTGGAGCGGCCCTAGTAACTTAAGAGAATTTTAACTGGTCGCCTTATTTTCTCGTCAATAATGTATATGCCTCTACCGGTGCTAGAGCCGATATGAGCAAAAATTTAACTCTCCTAGAAATTAGATCTCTTATCCCTAACAGGGTTCAGAGTATCAATATGTGTAAATTAGTTAGCACATATGCCCTATCCCTTAAGGGCATAGGACAGCGATGGAAAATGGCACGCGTTCCATTGGTTACACGTGACGAAACATAATTGCGTCACGTCATCAACTGTCAAAAACAATTGCACCTTTTAGTTGCAGTAAAAACTGACCGCGTCGAGATTATAAAGTGTTTCCACCGAACGCTTATTCGGCATTAAAACAAATCTCGCTGAATACCCGAATTCACGAGATTAACCATACAATTTTTAATCCCTTCACAAAGAGATTAAAAATTAATCGCGTATTAAATCTTTTCCACGCATAAGTTCTTAAAGGCAATGTCATAAAACTGCGTTGCGTTAGCGTTGATTTGACAACTTAAACTAAATGAGAGCTACCACAATGTTGCTTCTATCATCCGTCGTTAGGTTTTTATACCCGACCCAGGGTATATTAATTTTAATGCATAACTTTTAGAGATATGATCAAGACCGACTGCCCTAACTAACATTTTGGCTCTAATAACTCTACAAGAGCCTTAAAAGAGTTATGTGCAAAAGTAAAGATCTTAAAATTTTACTCTTGTAGAGTGTTATAAGAGTCTTCTTAGAGCCTTGCAAGCGTTAAATGGCCTAATCATCAGAGTTATTAGGCACTGATAAGGAAACTATAACTCTGGTTGTAAGAGCAGTTTTCTCATTACTACCTCTGCCAAAAAGAGAGGAAGATATAAAGCTGCAAGATAATTTTTTGTTATAGTTTCATAAAAACATAAAGATGAAAAAAGAACGAAATACTGAAAAAATATGAAAATACATTTGTACGATGGCGTTTTATATCTCATTATGGCATCACTATTATTATTAACTCTTCAAAAAGGTTTTTCTTACATAACCGTGGGACCACAATGCCCGTAGCGGTGGTATGTAGCAGTAGTACGTAGTACAGCCGCGGAGCCATGTGGCGTAGTACGGAAAAAAATTGAACACAATGGTGTAGCGCGGCTATGCCGAACAAAAACCTCGTTTATAAACAATGGCCGATACTCTGAGTTAATTTGAACTAGATTTAATATTTTTGTACAACGGATGACACAAATTCCATAAAATTTCTTTCGATTTAACCATCTCAATAAACTTTTCGACGTCCTTTTCCTCCATTGTTTACTTAACTTGTATTGAAGTGTCCACCGTGTAGCGCTGTCAACCGTGTAGCGCTACGAAAATTAAAAGTTGGCCAACTCTTACTACCGCCACAGCTACGCGCTACCGCCACAGACACACATTGTGTGCGCAATACACTGAATACATGTGTTTTAAATTTTGACAGCTCTTACTACCGCTACTACTACCGCCACAGCTTCATCACTGTGGTTCTACGGTAATGGTGCACTAGAACTTGGTGCGGCTAAAAATATATCAGCATTTTGCATTTTGCTTGTGAAAAAAGGGCAACAACAATACTTGATATTATTCAAATACCCCACAAACATTACTTGTAATTAATGTAATTTTCTAGAATAGTTATGATGTGTAACTATCAAATAGCAATTGTCATACTTCTGTTCGGTATGTTATAGGGTGAAAAGTGTTTGGACACCCTTTAAGGCAGAAAAAACGGATTTTTTTTAAAAGACAATGTCCGAAGAACTGAAGTTATCTTATAAGACTAAGGATTTTATTTTAAGAGCCAGTCTCTCTTTACAAGAGTTGCACACCTATTACAAAATTAAAGCTCTTATTAGGCTCTTATTGCAAAACTTAAACTCTACAAGAGTTGAACTCTTATAACAATAGTCTTATAAGAGCCCATTATACTCTTGTAATGAGAGTAAAGCGCTACAGGAGTGAAACTCCCTTAACAAGAGTGTTACAAGATTATTTTCGAATCTCATTACAAGATGTTGTGCTCGAAAAGTATCATGGGCATTATAGGAGTCTAGTAAGAGCTATTTTGACTTTTTAAGCGTGTAACTCTCAAGAATATGTTAGTTGGGTGTTGAATTGATTAAGCCATGTCCGTGTGAAGATTTAAGGTCTTCAAAATCAAGCTTGAGAGCTAAAAATTTATAGTGTATTAAATTGGCTCAATCCATCAACGTCCACGACCACTACAGGCTTCAATGTATAACAACCTCTATTTCACATTTTCTTTAAAAATTCCTTTTGGTCAATTTAGACAAAGCGTAGGAATTCAAATTTTGGTGCTGAGCAAAGTTTACTCTGACTCAAAACCTTTAACAAGGCAAAAATTATAAATAAAAAATAAACAGAGTGGCGCAACAGCTCGAGGTGAACCAGGGCCAACTTCTGAACAATGTATGCAGTGTGTGTTAATTTCTTCACATACAAGGGGACCTAAAAAACAATTATTTTGCCGAAATAATTTTCGCTTTTAATGCATTTTATCGTGATTCTGACGAAATTACAATCGATTGATTATAATTTCTAGCATAGGCCCACTTTTGGAGGCGTGGCCTATACAAACAATATATTAATTGGGACCAAAAAAAATTGGAACTTTAAAATGTGGTGCTACACAGTATAGGGTCGGGTATAAAGAAGTTTGTCTCAGACGAACTCTTACACTTACTCACTTGTTATTGGTAGACTTAGACTTAGATGGTATCCTCATGCTAATTTTCGAATGGTATGAGCAAATATCAAAGCGTCCTTTTTTGAGTCGCGTATGGAACCTAATTAGAAAACACTTAGGCGCTGAATAAGTCGACAAGGTCAGGGCTTTTATTCCCATCGCTTGTTGGCTAAAAAGGTTGACTTCTCCGTGAAAAACAGTCCATACCTACTGCGTTTCATACTATTTTCGAACAGTAATGTCCTTCTCGTGAGTTTCATCTTTAACTCCAAAAATTCTGTATATTGTTTTCAAATCACCACCACTAGCAAAAAAAAAACCAAAGAAGCCAACAAATTCGTTGCGTACCATTCTGTGTATTAAGATCTTAAATCTTACGTCACCATGAAAACCGGGTTTAGTCTGAAATAATTTTCGCTTTTACCGTATTTTCTCAATTTTTAGCCCATGCTCACTTTTGGGGGCGTGGCCTATACAAATAATATATGAATTAGAGAAAAAACCTTAAAGATTTGGTGTTACACGGTATATGGTCGGGTATATAAAAGTTTGTAAAAGACGAACTCTTCCACTTACTCACACTCCCTAGTAACTTAAGAGAATTTTAACTGGTCGCCTTATTTTCTCTCCAATAATGTATATGCCTACCGGTAGGTGCTAGAGCCAATATGAGCAAAAATTTTATTCTACTAGATATTAGATCTCTTATCCCTAACAGAGTTCAGAGTATCAATATGTGTAAATTAATTAGCACATATGCCCTATCCCCTAGGGCATAGGGCAGCGATGGCAAATGGCACGCGTTCCATTGGTTACACGTGACGAAATATAATGTCGTCACGTCATCAACTGTGAAAGCCAATTGCACTTTTTAGTTGCAGTAAAAACTGACCGCGTCGAGATTATAAAGTGTTTCCACCGGACGCTTATCCGCCATTAAAACAAATCTCGCTGAATACCCGAATTCACGAGATTAACCATACAATTTTTAATCCCTTCACGAAGAGATTAAAAATTAATCGCGTATTAAATCTCTTCCACGCATGAGTTCTTAAAGGCTATGTGAGTGTTACACGGTATAGGGTCGGGTATATAGAAGTTTGTAACAGACGAACTCTTGCACTTACTCACAGAGGATTCTCCTCTGGAATCTTAAAAATGGAGATGTTCGTATTTTATTTTGATTATATCAGAACCCGTTTTCCTTTCTCAGATTTGGTAACACTTTTCAAATATGTTGGCCTCACACAGAGATGCCCTTAAGAGAAGATCAAGATTGGGATGGCTAGATCAGGACCAAAACTTCTTCAGGAGCCATCTTGGCATTAAATTTTTAATCTAGAGTCAAGAAATAAAGAAAGACCACTTAAGGGTTCTCTCGGCAGATGATTAAAAGTCTTTTTTCGTCGCCTCCATTAGCTCTTTAAATCTGAATCGATGGCTTTGCCACCTTGAAAATGTATGTACCATTCTAGCGGCTTGTAAATTTATGCAACCAACACCAAGCAGCTTGCCAATCTTCCAACAGTAACCTGGTGTCTAAGACAAGCATCCAATTTCAATACTTAAAGATCTTAAAGTAAAAAGTAGTTTTGTAATCATGGTTAATTAAAATATTATGGTTTCCTATTATCTTCAATTAATTGCTTTAAATCACTTAGCTTAAGCTGAAGTACGTTTAAAAATGTAGTATAGTCTTTTTTAAGTAGGTACTAAATAACCTGAAAGTTAAAGCTACATAAAAAGGCACGGCTATTAAGTGTTTAAAACTATTAAGTGTTAGGTGCTACGGGTCAGAATAAAGCCAGAGCCAACTTCTACAACTATTATCCGAACCGAAAATTACTACTTGAACAATTTTAAAAAAACCGGCCTACAATTATTAACCAAAACAATGATCACCTTCTACCGATAGTTCCATCTTTGAACCAGAAAATCACATCTGACTACACCTTTATGAATCCCAACCAACAAGTCTCATCACTCTCATCAACAACAACAATTATTGTTGTCCACATTAGCGAGTCGAGTGAGAGCGGGTTAGAGTATAAATAAAAAAAAAATTAATTATTCTAAAACCAGATTTTTTTTTATGTTTCAAATGTTTATTTGCATTTTTTTGTCGTTTTCGATTGTTGTTCAAGATTTGCGTTTTTTGTCGTCCAGTTGTTGGTCTCAAGCTTGTCGGCTATACTCACTTAGACAGACAGACAGACAGACGAAGTGAAACACTCATTTGGCAAATCAAAGCACAAGTCAGCGCTAAATCGAAAACACAAAGTATTACTAACCAAACCGAAGAGAGGAAATAAAAAAAAATAACTTCAACAGAATAAGAAAATTTTATAAAAGAAGGTGCAAACTATCTGGACAGGTTTATTACTGGTAACTCAGGTGTATACGGAAGACGTGTCGTACTTTAATTGAACAAAATGTAAGAATTCTCAATTGAGATTTTTTTTTTTGAGTCATTAAGGCGGAAGCCCTTTTTAACGCCGAGTTGTTGTTGTTTTGTGAATAACTTTCAATGCTTTTACTGATTAATTTTCAAAGTGCGACTAAAAAATAGAAAAAATTTATTTAATATTCGTTTGTTAAAAGGTCATGGGATTATGTGTTTGTTGTTGTTTTATTTTTTTTTTTATTTTGTGATACCGACGTAAATGTGATTCTCTTATGTCTAATCAGCTAATACCCCGCATTTAATGGTTTTCATAATCTAGTTTCGAATTAAATTTTGCAAAGAGAGCAAGTTTTTTTATAAAGCAAAAGTTCCCATAAAATAGTTTTTTATTACAATTTATTGGTCAAACATTTTCAAATTTGTGTCCGTGCGTTCAAAGTATGGTATAAGACCGTGAAATTCATTTCTTTCCGGTTCCTAATGTCAATCGTTTTTTGAAGTTCAAAGTTAAAGCCTCTCTGTGTATTGATCAACAAAGAAAAAAGAAATTATCTACCAGTGTTGAAACAATCACAAAAAAAAAAGAGCAAGAACAAAAATCATTTTGCTCTAAACTGAACACGAAAAACCAATCAATTGAGCTGTGAGATAAATTTGTTCGCTAAAAATTACGTAGTGGAATATTTTAAGTGGATTCATAGGTGTTTTTTTTTCGTGAATTAAGATACAAAAGAGTTGACGGAGGAGATGAGATAATGAGTCTGCATTATGGACGTGTTCATGTGCGGCGTGCTTTTTATTGATTTAGAATGGCTGAAAGATTTGGTTGACGCATATGTAATCTTCTTGAATATATATTTTGTTTGCCATTTCTCACTAGAGTTAAAAAGGCTTCCATAAAATTAGCTTAGTGTCAAGCTTGCAATGCAAGAAGTATGCATTTCGTAACAATGCAATCCATGGCTTTAAGACAGATAATTGCTTAAAAAACTTTCTTTAAAACTTATAAACAAATTTTGACTCTAATTGATTTAAACCAAAGTGTTTTTCTTAATTTAATAGATGATAATCCAAAAAGCCTCAAAAAATTTTTTAGTTACCTGGTGTTTCGACTTTTCTTAGTTCTTGATACCAATTTTTAATAAAATTTGCTAAATAGTTTGTCGAAACAGTTATTTTCCCTAATTAAATGTAGGTATGCAGTTGCAGTATTTTTGTAGACAAAGGCATTTTTTTTAATTTTCTTAGACCTATGCACAAATTGTGAGCAGACTGTATAAATCCCTGTGAAATTTGGCATTAAGAAAGATTTCGTCATCGCATCGAATTAGTCACAATATCGGTTCAACAGACTGCTTGTGTGTGTTCTTTCCGCTCTTTCTTTAAGCGGTTTATGCTTTGCAACATATCGCATCCTTTTACATTAATTTCACTCTTTAACGTCAAGGATTGATTCTTTTCCAACGCTTTGCAGCATGTTAACAATACTCAATTGCTGGTCAGGCTTAATTTATGTTAAATTAAATAAGCCGTCGATTAAATCAATTTTGATAAAAAAAATCCAGAGCGCACGACCAGAACCCCCAAAAGCTAGTCCTCAAGCGTAGAAACAATATTGAAGTACTGGTCAGACTTAAGTCTCCTAAGAAAAAACCTTCCCTTTGCTGTATAAATAAATAAACTGAATTTGCTGTATTAATTAAATATATATTAATATTAAAAAAATAAATGTATGCATGTTGGTGCCTTGCTAAAGTTTGGGTTCGATTTCTGTCGCCGTCATCAAGAAAGATTACTTAATTTTTCTTACGACCTCAGTTCGAAGAAGACCTGACAAACTCTCCGAAGAAGTCGGGAAAGAATTAAGGTCCTCATGCGGGTTGAAGCCGGGCTATTTGGCGGACCCTTGTTGTTTTTTAAATATTTTTAAAAGAAAAAAACATTTCTAAACGAAGCAATAGAAGGATGATTTTTTATTTAAACGGTAACCTATACACGTAACTACTAAGGAAAATCAGTGGGAAAAAGTGGGCAAAATCAGTAAAAAAACAAGTGGGAAAGTGCAACAGTGCGTATACGCAAAAGCTTCAGTCCGTCTGTGACGGATTGCAAAATGCCCGACCCTACCAAAAAGAAGTCTGCCACGCCTCCAAAAAGTGTGCTGAATGTAAAAATATAACTTTTGTATGCTTAGCGCTAGGTGGTCCAAACGGGGAGACATATACAGTGGTGGAAATTTGATTATCAACAGCAACATTTCTTTTTATTAATAAAAAAATAGAAATATATTTTATAAAATTTGGATGTAAATATAAGCATATTGATGGGTTAAAAAAACAACACAAAATTTTTCTAAATTTCACAGACTTTTTTAGTTTTTAAATTACAATATTAATAACGAATATTATTAATAATGGGGTGCCGTGGCGTAGTGGTTGGTGTGTTTGCTTACTACGCCGGAGGTCTGGGTTCGAATCCTGCCATCGTCACCTGAAAAAAAAGACTTGTTCTTTTTCACGGTCCCCACCTCCGCAAGGGTCTGACAAGCCCTCTGAGAGTATCACTTGTCTTGAAAAACTTCTCAAAGTGCCATTCGGATTCGGCGAAAAATTGTAGGTTCCCCTTGTATGTAAAGAAATTAACACACCAGCATACATTGTTGAGAAGTTGGCCCTGGTTCACCTCGAGCTGTTGCGCCACCCTATTTATTTTATTTTTTTATTATTTATAATAAATATCTGTTTTCTAGTAACTTACCAAGAAAATTTGGCATTGATATAATAGGAATTTTAAGCTTTTAGGGGCTGATTGGCGACCAAGCCTCTCTTAGTTCAAGGCTTACCATCAAATTGTCTCACATGCAGGTAAGGTTAACGTTCAAGAGTCTTTTTTAAAACATCGATGGAGTAAACGTCTAAAATCTCGAGACAGCCACGTCATTACTTCAAAATTGCTTTGCGAAAACCCTTATTTTCTAAACCTTGTGTTGCGGACTGGCTCACTATCCTTTTAGTATATGAAATCTTGGAAAAAAAAAAAACTCTTCGGAAATGCCCATGACAAATGGCTTGGTTGTCATTCATAGAAGCTGAGAAGCTTACCACATCAATTCCAAACCACCTTGCGGATGTGCTAGAAAATAGAGGCTGTTCCATTCTTCATAAAGGTTGCCATTTTCAAAAAAAAAATCATCCAAATTGAGAAAAACCGATAAAAGCTACAGTAAAAAAAATATCAAATATATTTTGTTGCTGTTCATAATCGAATTTCCACCACTGTATAATATGTACAAAAAATTTAGAAAATGCTAATATCCACAACTTCTGTAATAGAATTTTGTATCAAAATTTCATGTTATATTTATTGAAAAACAGTAATTTTAAGTTGAAATACCTTAGAAAGTGGGCGCAGTCAATGTAAACGCTGATGATGCTGCTAGCAGATGATGCTCTAACATAGCTAAAGTGTGAAAAAAGTATTTTTTTTTTAAATTAGAGATGGTGGGCGTGTCTGTGAGAGGATTCAACTTATTTTCAAATTTGATGTGGCATAATAGACCTTCAGTCCTATTTCCAATTTTCAGCTCTCTAACCTAAAATTTTAGGCCTAAGAGTTGTTAACATAACGACGGACGGATATGGCTTAATCGATTCTCCTATGTCGGTCTCATTCATATCTCTGAAAGATCTTAGATGATCTTAGGTGATTATTTCACTTCGTTATAAGGGGTCAAGTATAAAAATATTGCAAAAACCATATCTTTTCTAGTGCGGGTAATTTGGTATACCCTATCAGTTGATTTGGCGCAGTAGAATTTATTTATTGTTATTGTTGCCTCATTTCTTCCACATATGATTTTAAGTAAGTGCCATTAGACCACTTTCGACGTTGAGCAAATTTCAGCTTATCAAATTTCTTTTTCGAGCAGAGACTTTCTTCAAAGACCTTTGGACCATTCGATTCGTCGTAAAGCGATGCGTTCCGATGTTGTTTAAGAATGACAAAAATTTTTAAGTAGGTTGAAAGATTTTGTATATTGACGTGAAGCTTTTGACATTATTATTTCGTCTTAAAGTAAGCTAATACGTTTTTTGACTTCTTGGTGTTTACTCTTTTGAATTTCAAGCGAAGACCGACAGAAATATTGCGAACTTTTACCACTATACCCTGTATAAATGCAACATACGCAGAATACATGTCAGTGGGAAGTTCGACCTGGCTGTCATCGATCTGCAGTGCATTTCGTTGATACCTTGTTATAATAAAGCTGGAAAAGCTTCTTCAGAATTGAATTCTGTATTGCCTTGATGGTAAAACTCTTCTGTGTTCTGGAAGGAGAAAAACATGGCTGTGTCTTAGCTTTTTATACCCCATCCCATAGGATAGGAGGTATATTAAGTTTGTCACATAGTTTGTAACACGGTGAAATAATAATGGTAGACCCCCAAGACCTTAAGGGCTTATGATCGACACCGAATTCTGAATCGAATGAGCCATGTCCGTTCGTCCGTCCGTCCATCCGTCCGTCCGTCTGTATGTCACATGTTTTTAGGCCTTAAATTTTGAGCTAGGGTGCTGAAACTTTGTACGTAAGGTCCGCGTCATGCGAAGCAGTAAAAGTGTAAAAAATTTTTAAATCCGCTCAAAGACACGCCCACAATTGGCCTAAATGTGCAACTACCTCCAGAATTTTCAAAACTGTAAGACGTTCTAAAAGGCTGAAATTTAACATTTAGCATCTATTAATAAATGTAAGACATAAAAAAGAAAAATTTAATCGGTAAACCCCCTCTAGTGGGTGTGGCATCTATTTCAATAGTAAATTTTCAAATGCAGTTTACTCAATATTTATGCTCAAAATAAAAAAAAATTTGCTTAATATTTTATGTAGAAAACGCTTAGTTCTACATTTTGTTTGTACAAGACTTTGGGCCACGCCCATATTTGAAGGCAGAATTGAAGAAAAATCTAAAACTTGCATGAAAAACTTAATTTCGACTAGCCCTGAGCCTAATTTAGGAAAGAATGAAACAAAAAAAGTTGCAGGTTAGGTAAACGAGACTTCAGTCCAGATTTCGTTCATATAAAGCTTTTAGCCACGCCCCCTTTTAAGGGTCGATTTTTCAAAAATATTGAATTTGGACCGAAAAATTGCATTTTTACGTACATTTAAGTGTAACTTGGATATATATGTGGTTTCTCATTAGGGTTGGTTGGACAACGCCCCTATTCGAAGTTTGCATTACTTATAAATTGTCAAAAAATAACCATGTCATCAGCATTTTACAATATGGGATAGGATGGGGTATTCAACGGTCCGTTTTACGGACTGTAACTTCTGCGCACACACTGTAGCACTTACTCACTGGTTTGAAAGTCTCAGATGACCTTCGAAATTCAATGCATCTCGACTTGGTGTCTCTAAAATTTTCCAAAAGCCTTTAGACACAGTCGACCACGAAATATGTCGTTGTTAACAACACTGAACTTTAATTTTAATTTTTCCAACAATGTCTTTTTCTCTTGGCGGAAGGAGGCAGGCAATTATTGCTGACAAAGATGTATCACATTTTCTAGAACTTAAATCGGGAATTAAATTGAATTGAATTGAATCAAAAAACCGAATATATATGTACTAGGTTGCAATTACATGTGGGATAGGCATAGGACTGTCATTATTGTTATTTTTGGATGATTTATGGTTATTGAAAACTTTAAAGGGGTTTTTTCAATTTTTTTTCTAAATTCGACTCCTAAGACTTTTCTAAAAAAAACAGAAGCAAGAATGGAGTCTCTTTTTATTCTTTCCTAAATTACGCTTAAGGCCAGTCAAAATCACGTTTTTCTGGAAAATTTTAGGTTTTTTTTCTAATGTAAACAGAATGTAGAATTAAGTTTTTTTTTTTACATAATACCTTAATTAAAACTTTTTCGATTTGAAACAAAAAATATTGAATAAAATGCACTTGAAAATGTACCCTTAAAATTGATACCACGCCGACTAGAGGAAGTGAATCGATTTAATTTTTATTTTTTATTTCTTTTAATCATGAGGAGATGCCAAGCATCAAGTTTTAGCCTTTTACGACGTCTAAAAGTTTTGAGAGTACTGGAGGTAACTACTCATATAAACCGATTGTGGGCGTGTCTGTGGGCGTGTCTGTGGGCGTGTCTGTGGGCGGATTTAATAAATTTAAACACTCTTCCTGCTTCGGATGACAGAAAGGCCACGCACAAAATTTCAATTCTCTAGCTCAAAGTTTAAGCCCTAATGACAAATTTAATCCGTGCGTCCATCTCTCTGTGTCATACACAAACGAACGGACGGACTTGGCTCATTCGATTAAGAATTCGGTCTCGATAATATGCCCACGGGTCTAAGATTATTATTTTACTGTGTTACAAGCTATCGTCTTCATCTCGTTCACATGTAGGTACATTAATTGTACCAAGATTTGCCTGTCTCATTACTGAACTTCAGTTTATTGTTTATGTTATCAGGCAGTATAAAAGGATTTGTTTTTAAGTGTCTAGAACATTTGGTCAACTCTATACCCATACTTCTAAGTTGTTACTTCTTGCAAGTATTGTTGTTCATCATTAATGTTGCAGTTTTGTTTATTTTTTTTAAGTTTTTTTTTTTTTTGGATTTTATTTTTCACATTATTAATTTATAGGTATCAAATAATTAAGGAAATACATTTGACAGAATGAAAAAAAAAACTTTATTAATATTAAAATTTATGACGGTTCATTGGCGTCAGATTTTTGGCTTATTTATAGCCCAGCCTGTTCAGATAAGAGTCTTTAGAGAAGTTCAAAACACTTATGCTTCATGTTTAGCAAATGCTTTTTACTTTCACAGTTTGTGTCATTGACACTCCTTTCAGCTCCAACAAACATATTAGCATTTAAGTTTCATAAAAAAAACAACCTAAAATACATTTCAGATTTCAGAAAACAAAAAAGGATCATGTGGAAGATAATTTTAGTTTGTGCAGTCCTGGTTGGAACTGCCAGCACAGGTATGCAAATTCGTTCGTGTGTAAAACATGCACACACGATTTAAATACTTTCGTTTGTTGTTATGTAAACATTTTTAAAAATTCATTCACCCCTTCTCAGTGCAACGTAAGAGATACATCAGTTCTGGCCGAGGAAATTACGCTCCCGATTATGGTTTCATTGATCCGTTCGAGTTCCATCAGAAACTGACTCAATCGATTTTGGCACAACAGAGCGCACAAAACAGGTGTTTTATCTAACTTTTATCATTAAACATTTTTCTTCTGACGATTAACATTAATTGGTTTATAAAGTATATTTCTTTAATTTTTTTTATTGCTGGGTGTTGAGATAGATGATGTAATTGGGCTTTTTCGGTGGGTGTGCAGATGGGGGTATGGTGAACATTGGTGATATTGGACAATAAGAAAAACTGCAGTGGGAAAGATTTATGGTTTAATAAAAGGGTTTTATGGTAGTTTTAATTGGCTCGTTATAATATTATTTGCAACAAATTGCTATAGTCTAAAGTCTAAAGTCTTTCAACAATTTAAAAATCTATGACCGTAAATTTTGTAAATTAAAAAATCTTCGTCTAAGAAATGGTCAGCTTATTTATTAATTACCCAGAACTAGTGGGAAAGTGCAACAGTGCGAAGCTTACAATACCCTATACCTCAACTTAAAAAGAAATTGCGGTGCCTCCAAAAAGTGGGCGGAAAAAAGCCTTTAGATGCTGCATGAAGTGTGGTAACGTTAATCTTGGACTGAAAACACTGCTTTTAGACTAGAAAATACAAAATTTCGATTTTTTGTTCGCAACCAAAATACAATACAATTTCTGGGCAGGAGCCAAAAAAACTGACTTCAAAACTTATGTAAAGTACAATTGGCATGACGCTCATCTTCTAAGAGCATTTTTGCACCAGGAAACGAACCCCATAACTAATTGAATCCCTCAATATTATAACTTACATTTACTTTCTGAAGAACTTAAATTTTTAGGATTTAAGAAACAGTCATAAACTGTTTGTGGAATGTCCTGCTCTAATAAGTCTTACATTTTGGCAATTAACTATCGACCTATGGCGTATGCTCTTATGATCTTGGAAATCACTTACAGAACAGCTTGGCGTGAGCCAAATCCTAGACATGGAGGTTGTAGTGTTCAGGAACAATGCCACGGCCTATCATTTTTCGTTCTTTTTTCTAAGAATTTTACGGATTGTTTTTTTTTTTAAGTTTTTGAAGACGAATAAATTATGGTTAAGAATTTCTTCTTTCAATTTTTTTCGGTATAGAAAACCTTACCTTTTGCTCCGATTTATTACCCAAAAAACCATTATTTCCCTATGGAAGCTTCAAAGAGCTACAACTGAATCTAAGCGAAGGAAATCTTGGGTCGAACTTTGTTTAGGTCTTATTTAGAAGCTTAAAATTTGTAAAAATATTAGCCATTTGTGTAGAGGGGTATTATTAGACATAGATTAAGTATTGTACATATTTTTGTTCATTTTCTGGTTCCTTGTACATAAATGCTTTTTACTATCTTTTATATGAATAATTTAATTTTTAGAGCACTTACATCGGTTTATGCATCAGATGATGCATCTGCTTTTGCCGAAGCTTCTAACTATCCCGACTATGATGAGTAAATATTATTCATTTTCTATTTGTATAAAGTAGATGGCTTTTAACACGATTCGCCGACATTATAGGCTTTTGATTTACTAACATAAAATATCCTTTCTTAAATTAGGTTATTCCAAGAGCAATTCGCACATCAACAGGCAATTTTCGATTCGATTCGTCGTCAAACTTTAGCGAACGCTGCTGGTGGTGGATCGTATTCGGGCAGCTATGCACCCAACTATGCCTCAGCAAGTGGTGTCTATGGGCCACATGGAGCTCATCAATCGGCTTCGATTTATCCAGCCAATCCGGTAGGATGACTTTATGATTTGTTCATTCTAGAATTTGACTGATCTAATCCATGTTTTTCACAGAGCATTCCCAACATCAACAATCGATTCTCGGAATCATCTCTAGGTGGCGGTGGTGGTTATCGTGGTGTGTCCGTGAGCTCTTTTGCCAATTCGGCTGACGTCAATGGCAAGAGGACAAGCAATCGAGGTGCAACAACGACAATCAATGACAATGGCAAGGTCACAACCTATCGCGTCCATTCATAAGCTCCTATATTCGAGGGCTTAATGAACAGTGGCTGTAAATTCTTGCGGTTTTTTTTTAATATAACATTTTACATAAAACTGTATACATTACATGTATATTAAACTATTTTATAAAAAGTATGTGAATCTATATAAGAACAAATAATAATACTGTTTTCATTATATTTTTATACATAAAAGTCTGTGTCGTTATTTGGTTGCAGAACAAAGCAAAGTCAAGTGCACATTAATATGGGTTATCAAAGCTGTACTGGGGCCAGGTTCTTCGAATTGATTTTATATAATGGAAGTCCGAGAATAAATATTACTTGCACTTATCATAATGACCTTAATTTTAAATGTCATATTAAATGCATTGAGGTTTTTGTGCCACTTTGTCTGGCAGGAATGTATATGAAAGCGAGAGCGAATTTATCTTTATGGCGAAACCTTGAATCTGTGTAGCAACCAAAGTTTTGAAATAAGAATCACAAGTCATGGTAGAAAATTGTTTGTTAACAAGGTATTTTTTTATATTGAGGGAGATGTATTCATTCCCATAGATTATAAATGCAAAAATTTTGTGTGTGCCTGAACAAGAATCTGCTGGAATGTTTCTGGAATAGTCTGTCTATGAATGGGTTGGGCAAATTGGTTTGCAGAAACTTGTAATTATTTAAACATAAAACAAAGGTGAAAAAAAATCACAGTCAAATAAGGTTATCAGTCAAATTAGGCTAATACTTCGGTGTCCATCTCAAAATATTGAAAACAAATATTTAAAAATATATTAAAAAAAAAACCGAAGAAAAAAAAAATCGATTAAAAAATCTCTTCACTCTTTTTATGTAAAAGAGGTTTTTTTAGCCTAGTTGAGCATGTCCCTAACGGACCCTTCCTGCTGAGACACCCTTTACGATTGTGAAAGGTATAAGTTTGGGTAGAGAAGAACTCTATCGGTGTCATAGCATCTAGAAACCAACGAAAGACTGGCTTCATTTGTGTGTGGGACTCAGGATCAAGAAGCCACGCCCTTCGACGAACTTAGGATGGCGACCAGCTCCTGCTTACTTCCTCCAGAATGCCTTGGGTTCATTGGAGTTTCTCACCTAGCAGAACCGAAAAATTATTTGCTTCACCTTGTAAAAGGATTCAGCTCCTGTCCACTTCCTCCAGAATACCTTGGGTTCATTGGAGTTCTTCGCCTTAAAATGCTAAAAATGTACCAGAAAAGGAATCCAATGAGGATTTCTCGGGGAAGTGGTAAGGACCTGAAGGAACCCTTAAAGCATAACATTTTTCGATACATCCAGGTTAAGAATAGTTTTTTTTTACCCCATCCCATAGGATAGGAGGTATATTAAGTTTGTCACATAGTTTGTAACACGGTGAATGTTAAAAAATATAACGATATGATCGAGACCGAATTCTGAATCGAATGAGCCATGTCCGTCCGTCCGTCCATTTGTATGTCACATGTTTATAGGCCTTAAATTTTGAACTAGGGTGCTGAAACCTCGTACGTAAGGTCCATGTCATGCGGAGCAGTACAAGTGTAAACATTTTTCAAATCGGCCCAAAGACACGCCCACAATCGGTCTAAATGTGCAACTATCTCCAGGGTTTTCAAAACTGTAAGCCGTTCTAAAAGGCTGAAATTTGACATTTAGCATCTCCTAATGAATGTAAGACACAAAAAAGAAAAATTTAATTGGTAAACCTTCTCTAGTGGGCGTGGCATCTATTTTAAAGGTAAATTTTTCAGTTTATTCAATATTTTTGCTCGAAATTGAAAAAAAATTGCTTAATATTTTATGTAGAAAACGCTTAGTTCAACATTTTGTTTATACAACACTTTGGGCCACGCCCACATTTGGAGGCAGAATTGAAGAAAAACCCAAAATTTTCCAGAAAAACTTAATTTCGACTGTTTTGAAAGTTTTTAGCCACGCCCCCTTATAGGGGTCGAATTTTCAAAAATATTGAATTTGAACCAAAAAATTGCATTTTTACGTACATTTAAGTGTTACTTGGAAATATCTGTGGAAATATCTTATAATTATTAGTTTGTAATAAAGGGCGGTTAATTAGTTTGTAATAAGGGGCGGACCACACCCCTTTTCGAAGTTTGCATTACTTATAAAATGTCAAAAAATAATTATGCCATCAGCATTTTACAATGTGGGATAGGATGGGGTATTCAACGGTCCGTTTTACGGACTGTAACTTCTGCGTACACACTGTAGCACTTACTCACTGGTTTTTTGTATGGTTGTTTTTCCCAATACCCAAATTTAAAAGCCTGTTTTTGAATTTTTTTCCAAGTTTTTGTGTCGAGTCTTGGAAGTTTCTGATTATTAAAAGACCGCTACAGTCTTTTTAAAAATTTTAAATAACTCTTCATGCGTATGAAATGAAAATATTGTCTTTTTTGTGTTCTGATACGATACGACACTACATGTTTTTTTACAGGAAACCTTCTGAAATTCAGTGGAAAAATTAATGGGCCTTATTTGGAACCCATGTTCCTAATAAGGCTCAACGCAATCTTATTTAAATATGGTGAAAAAATATATTTTTTATTCAATTTTTAGTTTCAAATATCTGATAAAGCATTGATAAAATAACAGACATTCAGTAACTTCTTGGTTTTCTTTGATATTCCTAAATATGCGTAAAAATTATTTGTCACCCTGTGTTTCGAATAGTTTTTTTTTTAAATAACGATAGCGAAAGAAATTCCTTAACAATAGATACCTTAAAATTAATTGAAAAATATTTTTAATAGTATTAAAATCTTAAAATCGGACAAACAGTCAAAGAGGTTCATCTTTATTTTCTACACTTCAATGATAGACAATCTTAAGACTTCACTCAAAATAAAGTCCAGCCAAATCCTTTTTTCGACCAGGAAAAAAACACAGACGTTTTTTTTCTGAAATGGTGTCCGGGGCTGAACCCTATTTCCGATTACTGCCCTTACATGTCCATGGGACCTTGAAAATCGAAGAAAATCTTAAAAATTACTTCCTCTTTTTTGTTATTTTTTTACCAAAAAACTATGCCTTAGTCAGCAAAATACCTCCATTTCGCTAAAACTACTTTTCTTCCAAATAGAAAGAAATAGAAAACCTTCTTGGCAAATTATAGTCAAAGGTGTTTATCTTTATTTTCTACACTTCAATGATAGATAATCTTAAGACTTTACTCAAAATAAAGTCCAGCCAAATCCTTTTTTCGTCCAGGAAAAAAACACAGACGTTTTTTTTCTAAAATGGTAACTAAACACTTCAGTTAATTATTTTGAACCTTGTAGCAACTACATCAAAAAGATATTATATTGTAATGTAGCGACAAGAACTAAAACGACATGCAGGAAGCGTTGAATGCACCCATCGGTTCACTTTTCGAACACACCCAACTCTCATTCCAGTCAGCTGACAGCAAAATGATAATCGAAGTTCGAGTTTCGACATCGAAAATTTGCCCTCCATGGAATTCTGCTGGATAGTACGAATAGATACTACCAAAGGGGAAGTATGGACGTACCAGAAGATGCTTAATTTTGTATAAATACACGGGTGACAGACTCGTACGGGACAGTTATATTTTAAACATTGATTTGTGAAAATCGATAGTAAATAGTAAAAAGTGATTGAATTGAAACAAAGTGTTGAAATCTAAATGGCGAAGTTAATATAAGTATTGTTTGATAAATAAAGGGTTTCGTTGTGAAATTATAAAAACGAAATTGAGTTCTATTTGCCGAACCCCAGCTTAAAACATTGCAATACATATAGAGCCCAGTCAAATAGTTTCCAGACTTGTCAGTTGCAGGAAAAAAGCCATCTGAAGTATTTTATCCGAATTTCAACTTTTCTACTTTTTGTGAGGAAATGGCTTCATTTCGAAAATCGCCAATCCTAAGGTAGGTACAACAATCGTTAAGTTTTTTTTTTTCCAAAAAGTAATAGAAGTGTACTTTTTAGCAGGTAGACCATAGTTTATGATACTTTCGATGTTTTTTTGGTTTAGAATTTTGGCCGATAGATCGCTCTGAAAAATAATCAACATTTCCGACTTATTAAAAAACACAGTTTTTTATTAGCTTTCGGTTAGGAAAACCCATTTTTTCTAATACACACGTCTTTTTTTTGGCAAATCTACATGGCAACACCACATTTAAGGTTGTCTTGGAATACTTTTGCCTGGGTTCGTTGAATAAAACTCAATTTTTCTTTTACACATTGGAACACTTTATTTATCAAACAAAACTTATTTAAATTCAGATCACACTTAATTCAATTTCTCTATTTAGAATTCAACACTTTATTTCAATTCAATCGCTATTTACTTTACTCTCGATTTTTGTTAGTCAAAGTTTAAAACATAACTGTCCCGTACGAGCCTGTCACCCCTGTATTTAAAGAAATTAAGCACCTTATATCACTTTCTGTAAGAACAATCAAGAATAATAGTCCCATTTTGTAATTTCCCATTGGTACTTTCCCGCTGGATTCCATGGAGGGGAAATTTTCGACAACGAAATTCGAACTTCGAATATCAGTTCGCTGTCAGCTGATTAGAATGACAGTTGGGTGTGTTCGTTTAGTGAACACACCCAACGTTTTGTCGTTTTATTAATTGTAGCCACATGACAATATATTTGCGTGGAAGATTCACAACAATAATTTTTTACACATTTTCATGTTGAGTATATTATTTATTATAATTTAGAAGGGATAAAAAGAGATATGGATACCAACAGTCCCTGCCGATTAACGATGAAAGGTCTTGAAGGTCCCATAGTTTCTGATCGAGATCTTTGAACTGCACTTGCAAGGAGTTGTTAAGGCTTTTCGCAGTCTTTACGTTTGGTTGGAAATAACTTCAATGGTCCCGAAGGAATAGAATAAGTCAAAAATTAAAGCCGTGTTATCGCATGTGGAGCTATTTTCGATGAAACCATTATTCTTTTTTTTTAATGCCTTCTCTCAGGAAAGGCGAACCTATCACACTGAAACAGTGCCCCGAGATGTAAGGAGACACTTATTTACTTTAGTTTTAAAAGTTTGCAGTTTATAAGTGTTGGAAAATATGTAATCAGGCAGTGAATTCCAGAGTGTACTTGTTCTATAACAGAAACAATTTTGAAACAGTGTAGTGCGAGGTGTTTCCAGGTGAACATGGTACTGATGAGCGCTTACCCAAGTAGCCCACTCTGGAACCATAAGCATTGGTTTTTGAATAAGACTTATAAGACACTCAAAATGCTCTTCAGTAGCACTAATGATTTTGCAAGGTTTCGTTATCGTACCATTGGTGCGCAGCTTATTTACTTATAAAATTGGTAGAAACGTATACAGAACCAAAATTATAAAACTAAAAGTGCTAGCACCAAAGGTTCCGTAAACGTGGTGCTATAAACGTTCCTAGCACTGAAATTATAAGGAAAGAAGTGCTGAGGGGTTAAGTTCTATAGCGCAGGTTCTGTAGACCTTTCTAGCACCTGTTTTCTAAAACTATAGGTTTGACATATCCGAAGTACTACCTTACACTACTACTTTGCACTATAAGTTAGGTTTGGTCCAGAACTTCAAGTATTTTATCAGCTCACTGACAAAATTTTAAGGTAGAAGTTTAACAGGTATCCTTCTTGGGCTTTAAGATCGTAAACAGCCTGTAAAATTTATATTTCAATTAACGTCTGCCATGCCAATAATTTCAAGTAGTCAAACCAACTTATATCCTAAAAGGAAAAAGAGTGATGGTAACCCTAAATAAATTAGCGCAAATAATTAGCGCAAATAAATAATAAATAATTAAACACAAAACCTTATAATAGTTCTACATGAAGCTGGACAGTGCTACATAGAACCCAAAGTTTCCAAAAGGCAACGCAGAACACCTTAAGTGTTACAATGGTGCTATGTGGGCCCTACATAAAACCTTGCACTCTTTATTTTATGTTATATTTAATATTTCAAGAAGAGCATTGTTTCTTTTCGCCCTATTTTAATAAATCATTCGAAGAAACGAGATGCGCACCTTGTTTTTTGCTAATTAAATGCACTCGGAATGCTCAGTTATTTCATCACCATTTCATATGAAGTTATTTGTGCAAAAACATCAACACATTCAACGAATAAGATAGAAATGTGTGTATACCTAACTATAATAAAAACCACACCATGACAGTAAAAGGTAAACACCTCGAAAGTGTGTGTGCCTACATATTCTTTTAAAAATGTTTTGACTGTCAAAAAAGTTATATAAAAGCCCGAATTATAACCCTTTATGCACCGAAAATTAAGTTCTATAAAGTGTCAAATCATCCTTATAGGGGTGTTGTAAGGGGCCCCGTTACTTGTATAAAACCAACTTCAAGAACCTAAGGTTTTATGATGTGGTGCTGAAAACGTAATGGTGGCCAAAGCAAGAGCTTCTGTGTCACTTGGATAAGCTTGCCTTGTAGATCTTAATAAGATTTTGATTAGAAAAATCGAATCAAATCGCGGTGGTGCACTTGTAATAAGTATAGGAGGAGGCTTGCTTTTATATCTTGAAAAGTGTTAATTAAAATGTGATTGAAAAATTTTGTATTTTCCCAAAATTAAGAGTAAAGTTTCATGACATGGTGATTAATTAGAAACTTGCC
The DNA here is from genome assembly GCA_947623515.1 of Neoascia interrupta. Taxonomy (NCBI): domain Eukaryota; kingdom Metazoa; phylum Arthropoda; class Insecta; order Diptera; family Syrphidae; genus Neoascia; species Neoascia interrupta. Next base: position 200,236,417 of record OX392462.1, read on the forward strand.
AATGAAATATAAGCCATCTAGATTAAAGGGATTTTAAACTATAATAAAACTCACAACAAACTATGAATGGAACTTATACTAAATACGTAGTAGATCACACACCTAGCAGCTGGATTGTTGATAAATTTCTCATCCGCATTGCAAATCTCATTTTGCTATACGCAATTCAAATATTCTTATCACTCTTTTCCTAGAATTTAACAAATTCAAGGCTGGCATTGCTAAAGTATAAGGTGTACCAAGAAATTAAACGAAAAACAAAAATTCTATGAACTTGAAAATTTTTATTTTCTAAGTAAAGGACATTGCAATTGAGCTAAGTATAAGAATGTGGAATTTTGACTGCACTTTTAAGGGACGATAATTTTTACCAGGGGACCGTTTCCACAAGGGATATGCCATATGCAGAGTTTTGAAACTCCTTCTGAGGTCCTCAATCTTAGTGTAACATGCACTGTTCTATATAACAACAACTTGAAGTTTTTGACTTAAAGACTGATTCTATTATCATTAAATTTTAATTTTTGGGATCGTATAAAATTTTTTTGCTGGCCCATCCGCCTTTTTATGTAAGGAACTGTTTATTCCGATAAAAAAGTTTAGATTTAGCCTTTAAAAGCCATGTATTAAAGTAGCTTTGTTTTACACGAAATGTACAATTTTTGCTGGCCCCGAAAATCATATTTTGTCATATGTCAAGATTATGAAATTGCGGGTTGAACCAATAACCTCCTGCACAGTGCGACGGCGCCCACCAAGCAATTTAAAAATTTGCAAAAAGGAACAAAAAACATATAAACACTGATAAACAGTGTTTTAAAACTGCTTCATTTGATAATAATGCTTGTTTGTTTCAATGGTTTTAAAAGGTCTTTTCAATGATCTTCTGAATGGGATATCAGTGTCAGTCAAGTTCATAAGAAACGTTTTTAAATTTCATATTTTGTTTCAAAGTACTTTTTTTTTAGAAACTATGAATGAAATATTTAAAGGTATGATGTAGATTAAGCATGCTGTTTGCTGTCTGATGATAAGGAACAAAGTGTGAACACAATGAAACAGTTGTAGTATATGCTTATTGATAAGTGATAAAAGCTAATTTCAATACATGCAAGAAATTAGGCAAGTATATGTCTAAACTTGATTATGGTTTTTCAATAAAATTAGGAAACTGAGCTCAAAGTTTTCTGATTTTCTTAAAACATTATCGGAAGTCCTTCCTGATTGATACAAAAAATATGTATATAAACAAAGTACGAAATCATCCTTAAACCCCAACCCCCTAAGACACATAAGCTACCAACCAAGTACAAAGGCAACTTTGCTTATAGTCCTATTTTTGTTTTATTTGTAAACTATTGTTTATTTTTGAACAGTTTAGCACAATATTATAGTTTTTTTTTTCTAATATTTTACAAGTAATAAATTGTGAAAATTGCATTGGTCTGTAGTAAAACTTGCATTCTTAGTTCGAATGCATTTTCTGTTTTTATTATGTGCTGCCCCTGAACTACTACCCCCACACTCAATGAAATTAGTCTGCCTCCCTAAACTGACACTTTTTTAATCTACTCAAGATTAAAAGTAGCTCCCTGTGATCAATGAGGTCATAGATGCTTCAGTTTTAATAAATAATTTTTTTCAATGTGTTTTTGTTCATGTTAAAACTCATGCAAGTATTGGTAAGTGTCCACTAGTCGATTGCTTTTGCGTTAGTCTGAGTTTTCGTTTTTTTCTTATTTATATTCTGAGCTTGCTTATCTCTTGAGTTTTTTTATATAATTTTTTGGGAAACGGTTCAAGTGAAATCAATTTCCTTTGATGAAATTCATATGTAGATCTTGGTCCATTTAAGCAACAAAATAAGTTCAGTTAGTGATCAGTCATCGAATAAGTCACATCAGTCACAATAGGATACGAGTGTTCAATTTTTTAATTTTTAATATAATTCTAGGTTAACCATGAAATATTTTATAGTTTTGGCCTTGTGCCTCAGTGCTGCTGTTGCAGGTAAATTTTAAAAGTGCAAAGTTGTTATTATATATTGAGAAATAATATTGCATTGAGATGAAAAGTTTAGTGAAATAAATCGAAAAAATATAAAATACATGAAAAATTGCAGCAAGCATGTAGCGAAAATAAGTGTGGTTAAACGGAGCTTAAAGACTCTATGAAAAAAAATTGACAATGAGTAGTGCATGTTTTTTACAATACGCAGATATCATCAAACAAGCTTTTTGACATCACCTTAAGTTTTTAACACGTCTCGATAAAGTTTAATAGCAACTGAGCGCGAAAAGAAAAATTAAATAAATTTTATTTTATTGATCCCAAAGATCCAGAAACTGCCTGATGGATCCTAAGCGTGCAATATGGGAGGTGTATTCCGTCGAATCTGTTAATTTTTAAGCGTTCCATGCGATTGCCTCAATAGCGTTTCGGTAAACAATTTTTTTTTAACACCTCTAGGTGCATAATTGACTGACAGAATTTCCTAATTCAAGCTGCCAGTAATTAAATGTTTCTGACTATGCAACCGCCTTGTGCAAGTAAAGCTTGAGAAAATGAGTATTTGTAAGGTATTCAATTTTCAACAATGGAATATTCCAGTTAAAGTTCCCTGGGCATCAACTGGTGCCAATCAATCTATCTACCTTTCTTGTAGCCTGCTTAATACAAGTATAGGTACAACGTCCATCTGTTTACAGGACAAAGATCGAGAAGATCTCGGTTGTGATTATTTTGTACCAACTTAAACGGCATTTTTTTCAATGTACCCACTCTTAGGATCACTTTCAAATCTATCCGGTTTCTGACGTAGTTTCACTCACCTCAAGTCGTCTACAGTTGCTAACTTCACAGCTCAACACCACCATCCTTGTTATATTCTTGTTTAATTGGTATATTTATTTAAGCAGCTGCAGATCTTCCCTGAGCAAATTTATCATAAAAGCTTGCCAGACCCAGATTGGGCTCAAATTTAGAAGGTTAAGTTTCGTGATGAAATTGACTTTCCAATAGTTTCAAATGTTCAGCAAATGCAGTGGACACCGTAACGGGAAAAAAGTGGGCGGAGTAATACTATGGTGAGGATATGAGTCCCTACAAGCAGCAGCTTATTCTTCTATATTCCTCGTTCTTTCGTATTTCCATTTCGATCATAGTGTGTAAACAAATTTGCATACCTCGATGGCATACACCTAACACCATGATTGCATTAAATATTCAGATTAAGGCAAACACAAGCAGGAACGCTACCAACGTCTATCATTAATAGGGGAAACTCCTTCATGCATTGAGTATTTTCAAAACTAATTTTTTTGACGGTTTTCAACATCTTAACGTCAATAGCAATCCTTTTCAAATAAGGCTTATTTATAAAACGCATACGAAACAAAAATTCTTTCAAAAGTTTTCAAAAATGTGATTCCTGTTGTTTTGAAAATACTTTAAATCCAATTTCCGCAAAAGTAATTTAAAAAATAAAGCAATTCTTATGCACATAAGATAACAGCAATTCTTTGCACACAACATGAAAATTAGTCCTTTGGTGGAACAGAGAACTGAACGATTCTAATCTATTTTACGTGCTATCGAGCCCAGTGGAATCCGAGAAAATTTGAGGGCTCCAGATACATTCATCCCTGACCCATATCTCACCCGCTTGTCCGCTTTTGGTGTTTCTCTGAAAATCAGTGTGTCCTGACATCTAACATCGAGTTACCCAGTAACTCTAGAATCTGTCTGCATAGTTTTACAGCTCTTGAGCTCACCACATCTGACTTCATGGCTTAAGTGGCTACTTTGCTGTCAAAGTAGAGAGCAATGATCTTGTTTTCGAATCTGTGATTTTACAATTCGGCGTCAGCTGAGATTATGACCGCCAGCTCTGATGCCTAAAAAATACTGCAGTCGTCGTTGCTCCGGAATGATTTGCTTAATCATAGAGCATCACAGAAAATTCCTTCGCCTGTTCCGACGCACATTAAAGGTTGGAATTGCCCTTTTCCTGGTAAACAACAATACTTCCTTCTTAGATGGAGTCCCAGTCCTTAACCCTTGACCCTGTTACAAACAATTCGAAGGACGTAGATGCGTCGCCTCGATCGCCAATCACCTCTCTGACATACACGTCTATAAGAAGCTGATCCATCGTCTTGAGCATGAAAGAAGACAAGCGTATGCGTCTATAATAATTGTTTCGAAATAAAGTCTGAATCGCAATGCTGCGTTGCTGCGGGCGTACGTTAATATGCATTGTCATCCTTTTCCATAACTTTACGATACTTTACGTCAAACAACGCACCTAACAAATTTGCAAAACGAAATTCCGCTTTGCGTTTTGGGGTAGGAAATTGGAAAGTATCACCTCATACACATTCAATTTTTTTTTTAAAGATATTTAAAAAAATATTTCCAAAATAACAAGCAGAAAAGATGCTTTTTAAAAACGAACCAAGTTGGATAGCAATGAAAATAAAATTATTTCTGTTATTTCCATCACAAATAAATCCAAGGTGGTGCACTCGTGTCTTTTGCATGCTTAAAACCAACACATTGCAAGTTATCGCGAAAAATTTAAAACAGAAATAATACCGAAAAACATCATACTCAAACCTCTCTACTCTACGCAAACCTGTTTTTATTCTGACTATAAACAGAAACAACCCTTTTTTACAACTGACGACAAGACTATACGCACTCACCTAACAATGAATGAGCATGAGGTTGTTTAACGGACGCAAAAGTAGAAACTAGATCTACTTTTGCGTTACGGTCAAACGCGGGGTGAATTCTTGAAGTAACATTTCGTTTTGCCCCCTATGCGCCCGTTGTTTCTACTCTGCTTGTCATCGAGCGCACGCAGCATTGCGTTTTGGACTTAAGTCAGTAGATCTACTTTTGCGTTGTAGATGCGTCTACGATATTTACGGTCAAACGTGGGGTGAAGTTTTGAAGTAACATTTCGTTTTGCCCCATATGCGCCCGTTATTTCTACTCTGCTTGTCATCGAACGCAAGCAGCATTGCGTTTTGGACTTATGCTGGAATCACAATGTTGCGTTGCTGTGTGCGTACGTTAATGGCCTTTGCCGTGCGTTGCCAAAAGAAAAAATATTTGCAAAAGAACGAGCAGAAAAGATGCTTTTTAAAAACGAACCAAGTTGCCCAGCAATGAAAATAAAATTATTTATTTTTATTCCATCTCAAATATATCCAAGGTGGTGCACTCGTGTCTTTATGCATGCTAAAAACCAACAACTTGCGAGTTTTAGCGACTAACTGAAATAATACCGAAAAACATCACATTCTCTACTCAAACCTCTCTACTCTTCGCAAACCAGTTTTTTTTTTATTCTGACAAGAACAGAAACAAAAAAAAACTTTAGGTTTTCGTCCCCACAACCTAAAGTGACGACAAGAGAACTATACTCACTCACCACCACAAATAGAAAGTAGATCTACTTTTGCGTTGTAGATGCGTCTACGATATTTACGGTCAAACTTGGGGTGAAGTTTTGAAGTAACATTTCGTTTTGCCCCATATGCGCCCGTTGTTTCTACTTTGCTTGTCATCGAACGCACGCAGCAACGCAACATTGCATTTTGGACTTTAATGTATGGGCAGTCTTCCCTGTCTTGGGGATGAATATCGCTTGAAAGTCTGTCTATTCAAGCTCTTTGAACATAACACAGCCTTAAGCAGGACCTGTAAACATTTCTCAACCCTGAAATGGTAGTTTTCCCTGCTTTTTGGAGCACTTTTTGAGGGAAGGAGTTGAATGCCCAAGCCAGCCTTTTTTTTAACGTTATCCATAGCCCTGTTCCCGTAGGGGTCGGTGTAACCTGGGTAGTTGGTTTCCAAAAACGCATCCAGGGTCTCCTCGTGCGTTGTGGTCCAACCGGCCGGCATCTGCCTGTCTAACTGAAGACATTGGTATTGGTGCCTTGGAGAGGGCTTTCCTCAGTCCGGACGCTTCAGTTGTGGTTTCGATTGATACGCAGAAATGTTTCCATAAATCCCTTTTTGGTGAATCTGATATCTTTTTTCAGGACTTTTTGTGGTCGCCTGTTCGATAAGCCCTTCTTGAGTAAGCTTCCATCATTTTGAGCGTTTGATGAACTCCACGATCTTGGAGTTTCACCAGGGAGGGTGTTTCTTTTCGCTTGTGCTGCTGTTTGGGCAATATTTTGCCCGGGTAATGTATTCGACTGTTCGGAATGACGCAGTCCTCTGTTGTTCCTAATTGAACTTCTCCCAGTTTGGATTTCCAAGTAGATATGGTTTCTTTCTGCTCTGAAAATAAAGTTTCATTGTCCATTCGACGTTGGTTTTCTTATTAAGGCTGAGTGGACAGCCTTGCTTTGAGCTCACTACTTGAGCACGTCTTGAAGTCTCGGCGACTTTAAGTCTCGACTACAAATAACATGCATTGGTGGGTTCGTTCCAGTATTTTTACAATATGTCGATGCTGCTTCTGAAGTCTTTTTTAGTCTGTGTTTTTTTTATTAAGGCACTAACACCCCCAGTGTCATTGTAGACATTCGATATCGGCCGATTTTTAAAAAGGATTGCCAAGTTATGTGAATAGAGCTCAAATCATGCTTTTATGTTCATAGGGTAAGGTTTTGCCTATAAAACAGGCAACGATACCAGGCTATATTTTAAAATTGATAAAGTAAAAGTCAGATGCTAAGACGCTAAAGTCCATCTGCAACAGTAGACACATTTGTCGGTAAAAATGTCTTTTTCGTTTTAATAATTTAGGTCAACTTAACCTTGAATTGTTAAGCATCCAAGTAGATATAACATAAAAATATTTCACACAATTGTTGTAAATATGCTCCAACGAAATTATATTTTATATTCAAAAAAAAATTCAATAAAAAAGTTTCATAATGGTATGATGCAATCCGTTTCTAGATTAAAAATTTCAAAAATAATTTTTTTTAATTCATTTCTGTTGATAACAATGACGGTACGATGAAACAAAAAAAAATATATTAAACAATTTTGATAACAAGAAAAAAACCTCTCCTAACTGTTCTTGACCTTTCTGTCTATTTTCAGAAATTGCAACAGACCTTCAATCAAGGTATGCTCAATTCTCTTATCGTTTAAAAAATATGTTTTTTTCCTTGTTTTTTTTGATTAACTTTGTCTTTTCTTGAACTATCGTCGAGGAGTCAAATTTTTTAGAAAATCTTTATTTTTACGCATTTTAGACTCAGACCCATTCACGATATGTAAGTACCAGTTAACCGTTTGGTTAGTTTTGTTTTGAAAATTCTTTGAAAACAAAATTTTCGAATTGGCATGGTACAAATAAATGTTTTTCAAAATTATATTCAATTGGTTTGAATCTTACTTCTTTTTATCAAAAGTTGAACAAAAGAATTGATAAAATGTGTCTTCCTTCAGCCATTATATTCAGCACAAACAGACTGTTGAAGATGCTAAACGGGGAGTCAGTGAAAAGCTAGGCGGTTCATATGGCTCTAGTGATAGCGGGTAAGACGCTCAGTGCTCAATCAAAAAAGTCCTGGTTGTTCAGAATGTTTCTTTATTCGCAGTCAACAGCAACAATCGTCACTTGAGGAGGTCGATTCATATGGCGTTGGAACCGTTGGTGTCAGCGGATCATCCGGTAGTGGCTCAAGTCTCTCCGGATCGTACAATACAGGCAGTGGTAGCAGCAGTTCATACGACACACAGCAGGTCGTACAGGACGAAAACCCACTGTATATAAGTGGTGGAGTTTCAGGTGGTCTTGGTGGCAGCTCTTCTTACAACACTGAGTACAGCTCTTCACAAAATGCAGGATCTGGCCCAATTGTCATTCCGGTCGGAGGCGGTGGTGGTGCATCAGAATCTTACTCCGAACACTCTGAGCAGCGCGTTGAAGGTGGCGGCTCTCCAATTATCGTTTCTTCTCCAGGTGGTGGGTCGGAATCGTACTCGCGTCACCATGAATCTCGTATCCAGAGTCAAGCTGCTCCAGTTTATGTTACATCTCCATCGGGCGGTTCCGAAAGCTATTCTCGTCATGAAGAGCGCAGAGTACAAAATCAAGCAGCTCCTGTTTACGTTGCACCTGTTGGTGGATCCGAAAGCTATACAAGCCGCCACGAAGAACGCAGACTTCAAAATCAAGCGGCACCAGTGTATGTGGCTCCAGTTGTTGGAGGATCAGAAAGTTTCAGCCGTCAGGAAGAACGTCGCGTTCAGAGCCAAGCAGCACCTGTATACATATCCTCGCCCTCAGGGGGATCTGAAAGCTACACCCATCACAGGGAGCAGCGTATCGAACAGAGACCAGTGCCAATTGTCTATCAGCCAAGTGGTGGCTCCGAAAGCTACACCCACCACCGCGAGCAGCGCATCCAAAGCCAACCGATTCCAGTTGTTTTGCGGCCAAGTGGCGGATCCGAAAGCTACAGCCAAATCAGAGAAGAACGCGTCAATAGCCGCCCAGTACCAATTGTGTACTCCGCGCCAAGTGGTGGCTCAGAAAGTTACACTCACTCACGTATTCGTACCGTTTCCAGCCAGCCTCAGCCTATTGTTCTCCGCCCAAGTGGAGGCACGTCCGAGAGCTACACCCATCACAGCGAAAAGGTAGTCAAAGCCCAACCCCAAGTTTTCGTAGCTCCGTCTACTGGATCAGAAAGCTATTCACAATTGAGGAAATTCTCTTCACAATCACAGACTCCGCAACTGCTGGTTGCACCATCGCTTGGCCTTAACTCACGCTCATCGCTGAGCAGTTTATCCCTGACCCAACCTGGAGTTCAGTACTACCCCACTGGAGGTTCGTACAGTAGATTGTCCGAGAACTTGCTATCTGAAACACAAGCTGCTCCTAGTGTAAGCACTATTATTGCTCCAGCAGGAGGCTCGGAATACAGTCACTACTCGCACAAGAGCTCAAGAACTCAAGCTCAGCCAACATTGGTGTACACCAGCCCAGCTGCCAGCTCTCATTCCAGTTATACCTCATCACAATCCTCGCAGAATTCAGCTTCAAATTTGCTTCCCATCATCACTGGTGGAGCAGCATCAAACTCGCTGTTGTCTGAGAACAGCTTGGTGAGCTCAGGCAATCTGGGTGGTGGCTATGTTGTCCCAGCCCTCAGCACTAGCTCAGGCTTTGGATCTCATTCTTCGAACTATGGCTCCCTTGGAAGTGGTTTCCATGGCAGTGGCAGTTCCTCAGATCTGACACAATATATGACCGAATCCGAACGACTGGCTAGATTACAGGCACATGATATTGGTGTGGGAGGCTTCAGGACTGGCAGTTCCCAGTTGAACTTGGGTGGATCTTCTTCATATGGCGGCGGCTTGGGCTCGGATAGTTTGCTCTCTGGCAACCTACAGTCTAGGTTCGGAGGTGATGGTGCTGTTGTGTCTGGTAGCGGAGGCACTGGGGGATATCGTGCCAAGTCATGGGAGAAGAGCTCCAAGTGGTCTTCTGGAACACAGGTAAGACGAGATAATCAAAGTGTTGAACAAAAAGAAGGTAATGTGAAATTGTTTCTCTTAGTACGGTTCCGATGGAAAACCTAAGAACTACAATCTCCTGTCAACCGCTGAGGCTGAGCAGCACGATGTAAATGGCAAGCAAGCCGGTTACAAAGCTGCCACGACGACCCTTGATGATGACGGCAAGGTCAGTACATACAGCATCCACTCGTAGAGAGGACAAAAAGGACGTGTCGACTCAGTCATTTTAATTTTTAAACAGTAAAAATGTAAAACGCTTTTCGATAAAAAAAAAATAAACTTAACAAAATAAATATTTAAAGGTGCTAGATTGCTACATTGACAATGCTTCATAAGCTTAACTTTTGGGCTCTACAACTATGGTTTTAGATCCTTCCAATGGTTTTTTTAGGTCCGCCACTAAACTTGGAATGTAACTGATTTCAGTTTGGTGTTATTTTATTGACCTTTATAAGACCTGAAATAAGCTACAATGAGATCTTATAGCGGGACAAGTTTCTTCTTATCTCCTCTGGAAATTTTCAGAAAGTCTGCTTTTTCTTTAAAACCTTTAAGCAGTTTGGGACTGATATGCAGAATGTGAACTACCTCTAAGGCCGTAGAGAAGTTTTGGTATCCTCTACCACCTTTTGTTGAAGAAGGCGTTACTACCGTAAAGTTCTCTGTTGCAAGCTTTATTGATGCTTTTGCTAGGTATACAGCTTGCTGTTGTAATCCTCACCGAACGAAACTGTAGACATTATACAGTTTTCCTGTTTTCCAGTTCTCCTGTTTCATGTTGAGAAAAAATGTAGCTTGTATAAAGCTTCCTGTTGCAAGTTTCACGGAAGAGGTAAGTTGTATTATAAAGCCTCCTCTTGCAAGCCTTACCGAAAATGTTACTTGTATAAGGCTTTTGCTGAAGATTACTGAAACTGTTTCTTGTCTAAAGTTTCGTATTGCAGGCTTTAACCAAACTGTAGATTGAATGCAGTTTTCTGCTACAATATCCCTGTTTCAAGTCTAACAGAAAACGTTACTTATATAAGGCCCCCTGTTGCAGGCATTACAAAAACCCTTTTTTATATAAGGCTCCATATTGCAGGCCTTATAAAGGCTTTTATTTGTATAAGGCACCGTTCAGGCAAAATTCACTAGCGAAACCAATTTATCCTTGCTTCCTGCTAAAAAAAGGCGAAATGCCGGTGTGCAATAAGTTAAGAAAAGACTTATTACGGGATCACAGCAGAAACCCTGTATTATTTTCGCAATTGTAAATATTTCCTAAAAGTAAATAAAAATAGAAATGGTTTTTTAATATCATTCTGCATGACAACTGATTGGCAAGAGCTTTTAGCCTTCGTTAAATTCGCGCAATGAAATTATAGCGGAACACAAGGAGACAAAGTCCCTAACTAAACTATTTCAGAGTTAAAGCTGTCTATGGTGATTTTTTGTCCACGATGTCGGTGCTGGGTGTCCCTTCTTGATGATAGTAAATACTTGGTTTTGCACCAATTTACAACTTAGCTCGAATTCACCGCTTCCCAATACTCACGCCGACGTAATTGACAGTACGCTATCTTCTTCGGATTATGTCAATGACATCTTTTGAAAGATTGTGCCTCTGGTGTTAGCCCGGGAGTTCTTCGCAATTCTCCTTTGAGAAATCCCTTTTTAAAATTAAAGGGGCTGGTGAAGTCACTACCGATTTTAGCAGAAGTGCGTGAGTTTTCCATCCTTATTCTGTACAAAATGACGAGTTTGACAGGGATGCTGTCATATGCGGCATAGAAATCGATGAAAAGGTGGTGTTTATCGCTTTGGAATTTCTGGGCCTTTTCTTCCAAGATCTGCCGAGAAGCTGGTGCATGCTCCTAACCAGAACATTTTCAGTGGATTTGAAAAGTTCGGCAGCTAGGTCTTTAGCTCTGTCTGTTTTTTGCGCTTAGCATAGCAACTTTTAGTTCATCCATGGTTAAGTAGGCGATATCGTTCTTTGTAGATGTAGAAGGCATCGGCCTTCTTCGCATAGATTGAATGGTTCATTATGCCTGCAGTAGGATTCGATTCGTCTTTGGCGAATCCTCAGAAATTGTTTTTTCAATTACCCAACACCAACTGCGATTCCCCTAAGATTTTCCCTTGATCGTGTTAACAAGCTTCGTCTCGAACTTTAAACGCTTGACAGGTCCTGTTAATCCTTTAGTAGATCATTCCTGTGGAACCTCTCCATCTTTTTAACCTGACGCGTCACGCTTCTCGTGCTTTTTAATATTCCTTCGGAGATTGTTGATCCTCTCTTTTGCTCTGCTCGTCTCGTATAGCTGTTGAGCAGCTCTAGTTCTCCTAGGCAAAGCCTGTTTAATGCCTTCAGAGCTAGAAGGCATTAAAGAGCCTTTAGAGCTAGAGTTGACATTCTTAACCTAAATATTATTCCCCATAGAGCCGATCTCCAGGAAATCTACAACCTATGCAACAGAAGAGAGTCAGAAAATATTTACCACTTTATTGCAGTTTGCCCCGTTTTGCAGGAAATAAGACGTTTAGACTTTTCGGAAAGCCTCCTTTCTCTCGACAGCCTATACGAAGTCCTGAACGGCGGCCGCGGATGGCTTAGTCTCTACGAATTCTGCAAAGAAGCTTTAGCGTACTGTATCGGCTTCTTAGACTAAAGAGTCTTTTTTCTGTGACCTACTGTCATGGGGCACACTTGCCTTTTTTCTCTTTGTGTTTCAAATCATGTAAAATTGTTAAATCGCTTTATGTTGCAAATCATTAATATTGTAAGAAATCTCTGGATATTCGCTCTTCCATTCGTTAATTTTATTATACCCCATCCCATAGGATAGGAGGCATATTAAGTTTGTCACATAGTTTGTAACACGGTGAAATAATAATGGTAGACCCCCAAGACCTTAAGGGCATATGATCGAGACCGATTTCTGAATCGAATGAGCCATGTCCGTCCGTCTGTATGTCACATGTTTTTAGGCCTTAAATTTTGAGCAAGGGTGCTGAAACTTCGTACGTAAGGGCCGCGCCATGCAAAGCAGTACAAGTGTAAACATTTTTGAAATCCGCCCAAATACACGCCCACAATCGGTCTAAATGTGCAACTACCTCCAGAATTTTCAAAACTGTAAGACGTTCTAAAAGGCTGAAATTTAAAATTTAGCATCTCCTAATAAATGTAAGACACAAAAAAGAAAAATTTAATCTGTAAACCTCCTCGAGTGGGCGTGGCATCTATTTTAATAGTAAATTTTCAAATGCAGTTTACTCAATATTTTTGCTCAAAATTAAAAAAAATTTGCTTAATATTTTATGTAGAAAACGTTTAGTTCTACATTTTGTTCATACAAGACTTTGGGCCACGCCCATATTTGAAGGCAGAATTGAAAAAAAAAACCTAAAATTGGCCTGAAAAACTTAATTTCGACTGGCCTTGAGCCTAATTTAGGAAAGCATGAAACAAAAAAAGTAGCAAGTTAGGTAAACTAGACTTCAGTCCAGATTTCGTTCATATAAAGTTTTTAGCCACGCTCCCTTTTAAGGGTCCATTTTTCAAAAATATTGAATTTGGACCAAAAAATTGCATTTTTACGTACATTTAAGTGTAACTTGGATATATATGTGGTTTCTCATTAGGGGCGACAACGCCCCATTTCGAAGTTTGCATTACTTATAAAATGTCAAAAAATAACCATGTCATCAGCATTTTACAATGTGGGATAGGATGGGGTATTCAACCTTCCGTTTTATGGACTGTAACTTCTGCGTACACACTGTAGCACTTACTCACTGGTTTTAACTCATATCAGCGCAAATTAGACTATTTATAAATTTAAATATATTTATTTTTCTTTTCTTTTTTCTATTTTCATTTACTTATTATATTAGTCACTAGTGATTATATAATTATTATTACTTCTATTAACATACATCAATTGTATAAAATTTTTCACTTCCGGCAGACGGCAAATTGCCAAGCTCGTATTCTTTACCTTATAAAATTGTACAAACAATCTATGAAGTTAATTAAGAATGTATCTTCGTATCTATCTATCTAATGCCTTCAGATGTGATGTCAAACTTCCTTAGAGCATTACCATTGGTCTGTAGCAGCTGTATCTTGGCTACAACGAGGTAATAGTCCTAGTCAATGTTGGCCCCTTAGAAAGTTTGAACGTCCTAGTTAGTTACTTAAATTTAATTTTTATTTCGATTCTGGTTGACGGTTGATTGAATGGTTGATCTCCATGTCCTTTGAGGATACTGAGAGGCAGGGACCGGGCACTAGCTTAGTTGATCAGCTCGAGTCAGTTTATTGGAGGTCATGTCGTGCAAGCTGTACCTTCCGATTGTGCAACATAAGATGCCCTTCCTGCTCACTTGGCATTGAAATCGCCTATATGACAATCTCGGTATCGTAGGTAAAGCTAAGCTCATGTTATGTTTTATCTTTGGCGTCGTCATCTTTCTCTTCTGTGGGGACGTTTTCACATGAGGCTTATGCTTGGGAATCTACGTGAAGCTCTTGTTACGTGAAATTCAAGAAAAATAAGCATTGATTTATTTCGAGGAGAGAAATATATGGGAGAGAAGACACCGCACTCCGGTGTTCCCCACAGTTTTTGTAGGGAAATTGGGTTTCACTCAATTTCTTTTAAAGCTAATGAAAAACATTGGTAAAACCGTTCTTATGTCTTCAAGGCCGCAAAAAAAATATGATAGAATAGGCGGCGAGATATAGGCCGCCGAATGTGGGGATTTTTTAGATGTGGTTAGGTGCTTATAGAAATTGCCAGGTATACTACATATCTGAACTTTGGCAAAAAAGTGCCAATGAGTTTTCTTGGTGTCAATGCAAAGCTCATTAACGCGTTCACACTGAAAGTATTACGCCTTATAGTACATAATTGACAGATATTTATTGATGCAATGCATACGTACAAACAAGCCACAAGTCACAATATTTCGTCGTGAATAAAATAAGTGTCGCTGCAATGACCCAAGATTGTGATTGTCATTGAGAATGTCATTGTCATTGAGCTGCGAAGTATTGCCGTGTTACGCTCAGCAAATTAGACGATTCGGTGAGGTCGTAAAAAAAACGCTGCTAATCTATGGCACCGAAGGCTTCTGGTTTCTATAGACAAAAACTTTCTTGCTTAAACATAATTTTTGTAACTTTAAACGTTGACTGACTGTGAAGAAGGCAACGAAATTGAAGAACTCCAAAATCAATTAAGAAGATGGTAACTTCAAGCAGCTGGTAGGCATACAAAACTCAAAGTTGCAAAACGACCTCACTTAAAAATATTTCCCGAGAAAGCTTAGGTCATATAGTGCAAGCGTTCCAGTCGAAAAAAATATAATCTGGAAATTTGGAAGCTAAATATCTGAAATTTTCGTCACTTTTTAACAGCCCTTATCTGAGAAAATGAAAAATAAAATAAAATAAAATAAAACACTGATTTTTTATCTAACATTTCAGAAGTTTAACCGCACATAAAATAAGGAAGAAAATAAGGCAGAAAATAAGGAAGATAAAAAGTTGATCCCAAAGTGTTTCCACCGTAAAAAAGGAGATTAACTTGACGTATACTTTTATTTTTGACATATCTCAATGACATCCATCCAATGACATTTCATGTGGTGTCAAATGGCAATACCTGGTCGTCAGCTGCTTTGCACACCTATAATTGTACACATTTTTGACTTGATTTGAGAATTCATGCGTGGAAGAGATTTGTAATGCGATTAATTCCAAATCTCTTTTGGAATTAAGACTAAAGATGGCATGGAAAACCTGTGGTAAATAAAGATGGTATGAGACTTAAGATGGTATGGAAAATCTCGAGATTCAGGGGGGGGATTAAGAAAAGGTTTGTTTTAATCGCCGATTAGTATCCGCTGAATACACCTCAACGAAGATTTTTTCTAATCGCAAATTAGTGTCCGATAGAAGCAACCTATTATAGGGTTCTTTGCATTTCTACGATCCACTAGCTAAGGACAACTAACAACGCAGGAACCACTAGCTGTCATTTGTCACTTATTAGGTACCCATCAATTTTAATCTTAAAATAATATACCCATACAATTTAAATTTTGTTCTTTTTCGTTGAATGCACCAAAGTTTGGTGTGGTTTGGTCAAACCAGATCTGGTTTTGAAATCCAGATCTGTGCATCTGAGCGACAATCAAATGTCTGTAAAAAAAAGAGATCTAGGCTGTGTTTATTCCATCGCTCTAGAGTGCAGTGCAACCCAAAAAGACAAGCGGAAAAGGTCTACCTAAACCTAAATGGTAAACCAAGCTCCAGTAAACCAAGCAGGCGGCACTGAAGGTAGTAAGAACCAGTTTGAAACGGTAATGTACTCTTCCGATAACATCGACAATGATTAAGAAAGAATGTATCATTAAAAATACTGTCACGTCAATATGCATTTCCTTCCCCCAAGCAGATCCTTTCAAACGATTTCTTCCCGTTTTACAAATCAAAACAAAGTAATTAAAGCTTAAAAGATAATTCACAAAGTTTGCCAAGGCTCTCTGCAAACCAATAGTAAAAATCTCTAAATGTGTCCTTTTCCAATGAAGGGGAAGCAACAAAATATCTCATTTCAATGTAAATATCTTTTCCGATTTTCGTAATTATTGGCGACGACAATGTCTGACAAATTGCTTACATACAAGTCATGGCACCCCTCCTGCATACTCAAAAATCCACAGACCAATCTACTGTCCCACTTGCAATTTCCAATATCTCGAGCAACTCTGTAGCATTTCAATGTAGCGCATTTCCCAGTTGGGAATTGATGGCTATCCTTGAATGAATTTATTACTGAACTAAAAACGTACAAAAGTCCCCTAAGACATTATTACAAATGTGAAGAAACTCCATATTTTCAAGAGTCCTTTCGACTCGACTCTTCCACACACCATCGGGGGCATTAAAAGAAACAGAGATAAAACTGCTCGAAAGTGGAGATACACTTGTGTGTATAAAACGATATGCAACGATCTGCAACAAGGACTAAATCTTCAATTATCTTTCGCAACATTAGGCATCGGGTAAACCAAACACACAAACAGGACCACCAACGGGAAAGGCCAAGGAGCTATTTATACTCATGCAGTGGCAAGAGACGAACAAACTCTCTGGAATAACGACGAATTATTATTATTAGACAAAAGCCGGTTGTTGGCAGGCACCGACGACACTGGGATGGGTTGGGTTGGGTGGTTGGCTGGCATCCTTATCTCCTTTTTGCTCTTTCAAAAGTTCTCCGAGATTTGTCGAGTTTTGGCATTCTGCATGTCCCTTCGACTTATAGAGTACGTGTGTGTACCAACCCTTTAACACTTTACTGCGCATAGTTTCATAGGCCATCGCCACAACGAATGTCATTAATCCCCTTGCTGTACCTGCTACCCTCTATAAAAGGCACCATCAGGATGTCCTTGCACTTCGTCTATCGTCTGCAGTCTGAGAGAATCAAAAACAGGATAACAATAATAATTGTGAATTAGAATTGGACGAGGGCCAAATTTTAATTGGTTTTGTTTCAACAGCCTATAGAGTATGCGGAATGAACAGAAGGACACAAAAGGACCTATAGCCAAGGCCGCAAAGAACCGAAGCGACTCTCTCGCTCATTTGTTTCACATTAAAGTAATAGTTTTCCGGCTGGCACTTGGGATACTGCTGTTGCATTATCATATTCTTGGCGGAGATTTCATAATGAAATTCTATTGTTTCAACAAGGATTATCCAAGCAAGGGTAGGCATGCCAGGGACAAGTGGTTAGTACTAAACAATAATTGTTGCTGTGGTTGAAATAAGTTTTTTTAGTTTCTTCTCCCTGTGCTGTGTGCATATTATGGTCTTGCACATAATACTTCTACTGGGAAAGTGTCCAAACGCTGCAAAGGATTTGCTCGGATTTTGCCGCAGAGCCCATCTTTGCATGTGAATATGTATCCAGATATTTGAGGGCACATCTAAGCAAAGAGGGAAATAATGGAAAGGAGCGACAGTAACGTTGAGTTAGAAGTTAATTCCATATTGCATAAACTGCACGGTATAATAGTGCTCTGTTCGTCCTTAATGGACCGTGTTGGTTACATGTACAACTGCAAAGTGTTTTGCGAAACTAAAGTTCGGTGTAGGGGGCCCTGGATAAATGACCTATGAAGGAAATTGCATATAAATTGTATGTACCTCGAAAAGTCACCCGAAAATGTACCAAAAACTTCATAGGGACAATAGGATAACGACATTCAGAAGTTATGGGTGTGTGATTCTTGCCTATACAAATGTGGTTGCTGTTTTTGAACGAAGGTATGCGGTATGCTTAATGTTTTAGTTCATTGAGCTGTGACTGGTTTTTTGAACTTGTGCGATTTATCTCAACATTTTTACAGCTGCCCTGTTATTTATGAGCAATCTTTGCAAGTAACCTCTGTGCACACATCGGCACAAGACTGTGCTTATGTTAAAACTTAAGTCCCTCTGTGATGATTTGCAAAATACCCTACGCTACCAAAAAAAGGAAACTACTACGCTTCCAAACAGTGGGCGGGATATAAAAATTTAGTTGCTAATGCTTTATACTAGGTTGTTGCATATACATTTCGGCCTGAAAATCCGCCTTTTCATCTCAAAAAATCACTTTTTTTTAACGCCGAGCCCACAAAAGTGGCTAGAGGCATACGCTTATACACAAAAAAGTTACCAAATGCTATTATCTACAACTTTTATCGGCAGAAGCGATATGGGCCTATAAGATTTTTTATCATTTGCGCATTTCCCCGGTTTTGGAACCATAATGACTTCAGCAACTTTCCATTGTCTTGGAACGTATAGAAGTAAACGCTTCTCTTAGGCTTCTATACGTTCCAAGACAATGGAAAGTTGCTGAAGTCATTATGGTTCCAAAACCGGGGAAATGCGCAAATGATAAAAAATCTTATAGGCCCATATCGCTTCTGCCGATAATATCGAAAGTGTTCGAGAAACTTCTGCTGAAGCGATTACAACCAATAATTGCAGAAAGACGCTTGATCCCGGATCATCAATTCGGTTTCAGACCTAACCATTCCACAATAGATCAAGTCTACAGAATAACGCATGAAATTGAAAAAGCCTTAGAAGGGAAAAAAATATGTTCAAGTGCTTTCCTCGACGTATCGCAAGCCTTCGACAAGGTATGGCACGAAGGCTTGAAATATAAGCTACGGCAAAACTTGCCGGAAGACACGTTTAAAATATTGGAAAAATATCTTGAAAGCAGACTCTTTCGTGTTAGGTGTAGTAGTGAATACTCGAGTTTCAGGAATATTCGAGCTGGAGTACCCCAGGGAATCGTCCTCGGTCCGACCCTGTTCTTGCTCTACACAAGAGACATACCTCTAGATGACGAGACAGTCGTGGCCACGTTTGCGGACTATACGGCCACCCTGGCAACAGGTGAATCAGTCGAGTCATCAACGAGAAACCTCCAACGAGCATTGGACAGAATTTGTGTCTGGACGAAGACTTGGCGAATCGCTCTTAACGAGAACAAGTCTACGCATGTGAATTTCACTTACAGAAGGGTTAACAATTTGCCTCTGTTCATAAATTTTGTACAAATACCTTATGCAAATGAAGCGAAGTATCTAGGGATGACACTGGACGCTAAACTAAGGTGGAAACCACACGTAAAGAAGAAGCGTGACGAGCTCGAGATTAGGCTCAGGGAAATGTATTGGCTTATCGGAAGATTTTCGAAATTAAGCACATATAACAAACTGCTCTTGTACAGGCAGGTGTTAAAGCCTTCCTGGACATACGGTATACAACTTTGGGGTTGTACCAAGCCGAGCAACATGTCCATGTTGCAGACTTTCCAAAACAAGACACTAAGAGCAATTGTGAATGCTCCATGGTATATTAGGAATAGCGATATTCACAGAGATTTAGGAATAGCTACCGTGGGCGAAGAAGTAACAAACTTCGCTCGAAAGCTAAATGCTCGCCTTCATGTTCATTGCAACAATGAAATGATCCGTACACTAAACGAGACTCTTAACGATGTTAACAACGAGCGACGACTACAAAGAACAAGACCCTTCGATCTAGCGACGTAGGGTGAAGCCGCATGAATGAACGGCTTAGTAGGTGCATTCACTGGAAAGCAACCTATCCAATGCGATCAACACTATGGAAGCGTAAACTACTTGTTAAGTTAACTTAGTTGTAGTCAAGAAGTATTATGAGAGAGCGAAAATTTACTACTATGAAGTGCGTTCTGGCAGTTTCATAGTGTCTCTCATAAATGGGTGGTTTTTTAGCACGTGGAAATCGGGCATAACCAATATCGGCTACTTCGGTATTATGTACCTGCTATAGAGGGCGTATTGGTATCTTTGAAAGATTTTGGAGTTTTAGCCTCCGTCCATCCTAGTATTCAAAAAAAAAAAAAAAAAAAAAAAAAAAAAAAAAAAAAAAAAAAATCTACAACTTTTGTCATAAAATTTTTTGTCAAATTTCATTTATTGAAAACAGTAATTTTAAGCTAAAATTCCTTAAAAAAGTGGGCGTGGTCAATAAAAAGGCCAAACTTTTTTTGCCACCTCAAATATACCTCTTTGCAACCTCTTACACACCAAAAATTAGTGCGCTAGCACGATTGTAACATAGCTAAAACTTAAAAAAAAAAGTATTTTTTTTTTAAATTAGAGATGGTCACACATATAGGGGTGTAGTGGGCGTGTCGTTGGCGGATTCAACTAATTTTCAAACTTGCTTTGAAGAACTGGACTTCCAGCTAACTCATGAACTTTCAGGTCTCTAGCTTGAAAGTTGAGGCCCAAAATATGTTTACATACGAACAGACGGACGGACGGACATGGCTTAATGGATTATCCTGTCGGTCCCATGATACCTTAAATTGGTATGACTGATACCTTTTTAGTCTCGGACTTGGGTACTAACCTTCTGTCAGTTGGTGAGATTCCTATAAAAAAAACAAACGAAAAATCCAGGATCGAATGTCTCAAAATGAGCGGCATATTAAACACACTATACTCTTTCAACATGCAATTTGAATGGACAAAAACCAGATGTATGCAAGATGTTTTTATTGAACGCTGTTGGTTATATCATTGCTTTTCTCTGTAAAGGCATAACACTTGCGGGGGCTAGCTTTGGTATTTCCGTGAAGGGTTTTCTTCTTCCATACTGGCTCATCAGCCATAATGTTGGATCGAGAACTTTTTTTTTTGTTCGTTGGTAGGAAAAACCTTCATAGGCACTACGAGGACCGGCCGCGCGTGATCATAGTAGTGTGAGATTTTTACTCACTAAAAAACCTCCCATTTTCCGTTAGACTACGACTAAGTTTCCTTAACAAGTAGTTCAAACTTCTGTAGTAATCCAACGAAGGCACCTACAATACCGTCAATTTATGCGGTTTAATCTTATGCTGCTAGATCTAACGGTCTCGTTCGTTGTAGTCGGCGCGTAAGATTTGTCGGATCCAAAGTTCGGATAATTTCATTGTTGCAATGTCCGCGAAGTCGAGTACTAAGTTTGCGAGCAAAGTTTGTAACCTCATAAGTCACGGTTGCGATTCCTAGATCTCGGTGTAGATCGCTATTTCTCATGTGCCATTTTGTACCATTATGTACCATTCTTATGTACCATTGCTCTTAGTGCAGTCGCATATTTTGTCTAAAGCGTGCTGAAGTTTCCCTGTTAATAATTCCACTGTCGTTTCAATAGCGAGAATAGCAGTGTCGTCAGCAAACGTAGCTAAAATTGTTACCTCATCGTGGGGTATGTCACTTGTATAAAGCAAAAATAGTATTGGGCCCGAGTACACTTTTTCGTACCTTACGCGAAAGATCCTGTCTTCAAGGTAAGAGTCTAAGATTCTTTAGAGTTTTTTTGGTAAGCTAAGCCTTAACTTGTAGCCTTCATGCCACACCTTTTCGAAGGCTTCCGATACGTCGAGGAAAGCGCTGGTACATATCTTTTTCGCTTCCGGAACTCGATTTCGCTTGTTATTCAATAGACCTGGTCGATTGTTGAATGCTTTTTCCTAAATCCGAATTGGTGATCCGGAATCAATCGTCTTTCTTCAATTAATGGTTGCAACCTTTTAAGCAACAGTTTCTCGAATACCTTAGATATTATCGGCAGTAGCGAAATAGGTCTGTGTGACTTTTAGTCGTTCGGACATTTTCCTGGTCTCGCAACCATCATGACCTTGTCCACTTTCCATTGCCTTGGAACGTATAAAATTCTCATGGAGGCGTTTATGACAAAGAGAGAAGCTTGATCAAAGCTTTTTTCGGTAGCTCCTTTAGAATTTCGCTAGTAATTAAGTGCGTAGCCAGGGGCTTTGTTGGTCTTCAGATTATTTATCGTTTATATTAGATATTAGATATCTCATATCCGCTTGATCGCGGGCTTATATAAAATGGAAAAAAAGGCTATAAACTTCCATAAAAAATGCGCCAAGGTGATCGATACGCACGAAGACTTCGTTCTCACAGGTGAGTTCGAAGACGGCTCAGAAGGTGATTAGGTTACATCGGAATCGGAAGCCGATCCAGATCAACTTGCGGGCGACGACAATGACACCAATCCCTAATACGTATCGAACCAAGAAGGCTGAAGATCAGCATGGATATAATCAAATCAAAGATCAGATCAGGTCATAGTTTTAGAAAAAGTTCGAAGGATGCCAAAAAAAATATTATGAAAGGCTTACTCGGTCATCCGTGGAAGCTTCACAACTCAGAACAGGTAAACCATTTGTACTAAAAAAGGATCTGGACCTAACTCTTTTAGGAACTTATCTACATTAATGGAAAGGTGCTATGGTTACAGAACTAACGACACTTGTCGACCGTTTAGCTGCTGGCCAAACAATTGGCAACCACCTGGCCTAACGAATCATGGTCCTGATTGAAAACTTTAATGGAGAAAGGCAAGAACAGTTTTATATTGCATTAGGAGGGTTTTTTTTTACAGCAGGCGATTTAATTTCTTAACCAGAGATTTGTTACCAGATCGTGAAGGAGGTAGCAAGGTGTGTTGGCACAGGATACTGGCACGAGCAATTCAACGTCTGGGGATATGCACTATGCCGTTGCACATGCGTTTATCTGCGAGGTCCAGGGGTGACATGACGATGTTGCTAGTCTATGTTGATGATATTATTGTGATTTCTCGAGATCTAACAGCATTTAAGGAATCAAAAAGGGACTTTTAAAGTCCTTTCATATCAATGATCTTGGTGACGTAAAATATTGTCTCGACATCACAAAAAGTGATGGGTATACCATCATCCATCAGCGAGGATACATCGAGGTCGACAACTTCAAGTGGCAAGCATCCCGACATGACATATGCAGTAAGCTCGTTGAGACAGTTCAACGATCGACAGCACCCGGAGCATTGGCAGCGGCGAAACGAGTTGTTCGCTTTTTGCAAGCACCAGGTATACGGATGTCGTGTTTTCATTATCTGAAGCTGAACTCACCAAAATGGCTGACGCAGACTGGCATTAGGGCACTACAGACCGAAGATCATTTATAGCGGCTTTGTTTATATCCGTGGCAGAGGCGCAATCACTTATGAATTACGCAAGCTAAGAACAGTCCCGCTTTCTTCGACTGAAGCGAAGAAAGCGGGCTTAGCCTCTGTAAAGCCTGCGAGGAAGCCTTATACAAGTAATAGTCTGCAACAGGAAGTCTTATACAAGTAGTAGCCTTTATAAAGCCTGCAACAAGAAGCCTTACATACAAGTAATTGCCTCCTTTACATTAGCTTTTGATGCACAGTCTGCAACATAGTGTAATGTTTTTGCCTGGGGTTCGTCGAATAAAACTCAATTTCACTTTTACAATTTCACAATGAAGCACTTTATTTATCAAACAAACTTATCTAAATTCAAATCCCACTGTTATTCAACTTTACTACTTAGAATTCAACACTTTATTTGAATTCAATTCAATTCAAAAGTCCACGTTTAGAATATAACTGTCCTGTACGAGCCTGTCACCCGTGTATTTACAGAAAAAAACTAAGCACCTTTTAGTACGTTCCATACTTCCCCTTTGTTGATTTTCCATTATAGTACTCTTCCGCTGAGTTCTGTGGAGGGGAAATCGAAATTCGAACTTGGAACATATCAGCTGACTGGAATGACAGTTGGGTGTGTCCGTTTAGTTAATCAAGCGAATGTGTTCATAACGTGAATCGATGGGTGCATTCAGCGATTCCTGCATGTCTTTTATTTCTTGTCACCGCATATGAATAGTAAAATAATGGAAGAAGACCCTTAAGACCTTTTACAGATGATCGAGACCGATAGGTGAATCGACAAAGCCGTGACCGTCCATCCACCTATCTATCCATCTGCATGTGTGAAGCTCTTTAAGATAATTGAGGTGGAGAGCTGAAACTTGGCTCACAGTTTGGTTCTCATGTTTTTAGACAAAGTGTAAAAACTGATCAAATCCGCAAATGGTCACGCCCACTTTTGGCTTGAGTTTTAGACAACCTGAAATAACATTTTGCGAGGAACTCTTAAACAAGTAAAACAAGGCATAGGACTATGGCTTTCAGTGTGTAGCAAACGCGGGAAGGAACCTAAAATGCCACTATTACAAAAATTATAAAATTACAAGTTTTTTCTTATTCCATATATGAAGGAAAAAGAAGCGTGATGCTTTGGGTACCTTCCTACCTTTGCTTAGATTTATTTCTACGTTTGAGAACTCTTTTATTATTAGGCTCTTTTGTGCATGAAAAACTATGAAAATTAGTTGCCAAAGCACGAATGTACAAATAATCCTACTCATACGTCATTCCTAAGCCCCAAAATGTATGCAAGTATTTGATATGCCCGAAATATCAAGATGAAAGAATTTCTAGATTAAACAAAACGCATCCAGGAGTGAAATGTTGCAAAATTAAAAAATTACTAATTCTCATTTCGCAAAATGCAAACAAATTAACAGCCACATGTCCTTCCTTCCATCCAAGCTCCTGGAGCTCAACAATTGACTCTTCTATGACAAATAAAACACACAATTCGAATGCACTGATGAGTCCTTTGCATGAAGTTTTATCTTCAATTTTCTACATGTGTGATGTGTGGGTTCTATCCTTGCAATGCCAGTGATTACGAAAGGATAATTTAGATATTTTGTCATTTTGTGGAATTTTTCCCTTTTGGGCCACCCTCCGGCATCAGGAAAAAGAATAGTTGCGCTCGGGGAGGTCGATTTCTCAAGAGATACATTCAAAAGTTGTTGAAAATATTGAAGTTAGCATGTTTGGCATGTTTCTATCAACCCTCGAAATTTGTCAAAATGAGTTCTATGTTTTGTTGTTTCTGCAACGCATTCAAGGGGTGTGAATTAACAATCATTCAATAGGACCTCTTTTCAGTACATATATAGACACCCTCCCACCCGATGTGTGTTCATACATAAATATCATATTGTGCTGAGTTTTTTTTTATAGTCTTTTCTTTCCTTTGCAAGACTGCCTTTTGGTCCCGGTTTCGATAAAAATCCATCGGCAGGACGATTTTTCTTCCAGCGAAACATTATCGCCCGACATGCATCTGTTGTGTTGTGTGGTGACGAAAATTTCCTTTAGCACAATGCATCCGAAAGATGTTATACCACAAGGACATCGAACAAAAGACAGGGTGTGACATTTATTTGATTTTCGAATGAATAAGTTGTTAGCGACAGGCACAGGACTCCCCCCGTGCATCATTCTTTGCGCCTCATTGTAATACGAAACGAAAATGAGAATAATGGCGAGTTGATTTGCAGCTACACATTTATTTCGTTTCGTTTTTTTTCGTCCTTTTTGCCGATAAAACTGTTTCCCATAATCCGATTAATATCACTACGGATTTCATAATGTTTGACGGGACACTAGCAGTCGAGTCGGGACTGCTGCTAGTTGCATGCTGACAATTGACAGCGAGTGTTAATTCGACATCACGATGTTTCATAATTGGATTTTTAGCAAGTCGGATGCCTGGTGGATGGATGATGATGATAACTCCCGGGGGTTTAAAAAAGATTGCAAACCGCACAAATCGCTGGGCTTAGGGGGTGTTAATGGGAGGCGTTTTCATGGACTGCTGGTTAAAATTGCCGAGAGAACGCGTTAAGTTGCTGCGATTGTAATTTGGTACGCTGCGCTGGCTGTTGTTTTGATTGAATTTCGAAACTTTTTGCTCTGGGCGTAAATGTGGAATAGCACGGATTAAGCTGATTTTCAGTGTTTCCAATTAATGTTTGTCATTCGAACATTTTGTAAAATCTTCATTTTTATAAGTTGGAAGTATTGACCTGCGAAAACTAAATGTTTTTGCTTTGTTTGGCGAATGGGCTCGTATAAAATCATCCTAATTTCGCATCTGAAGTATGTTTTTTAAGAGATTCTAATGCTGGTCTGATCCCGCTTTTAACTCAAGAAGATTGTGACTATTAACTGGGTAAATCCCTTCGAACTTGCTTGCTTGTATTCTTTGAGAAGTTGCATTCGGCCTGGCCTTAAGCCTTCAGCCTAATGAATCCGTTGCGTCCGTCACGAAGTACACAACTGACAGCTGAGTGAAATATGCACGTTTTTATGGGAAGCGGCCCATAAGAGAACGCCGTGACGTACATCGCTTTATAAGTAAGTGTGTATTTCACTGAGTTTTCAGTTGTGTACTTCGACGTTATGGATGCCACGATGAGACTATTTTTGGTTACAATGAGTCTTATGAGAAAAATGAGAGGTCTTCCAAGGGCGATTACTTTCGCTCCCATTAGACCCAATGTTATCTCAACTGTCAAGGGCGGGGCGACTGTTCCACCGCTCGTGGAAGGCGGTCCTTTGATAGAGTAGTTGATAATCCACATGTCGGAAACATGTCTGAATCACCCAGTTCACAAAGCCTATATTTGGCACATATAAAAGACAACTTAAGTCAAAACAAGTGAGTATGTGCAAGAGTTCGTTTGGAACAATCTTCTATTAATATCCCGACTTTATCTACGGTGTTGGTTAGGTAAGGTTGAAGAGCACACTTAGACCTATTCAGGGCCTTTGTGATACCACATGGATCTAGAGATCTATCCTACTCGTTGAACCACTTTGGGCTATTGATGAATCGTGAGAGATTTTTTGGGTTGGTACGATCGCATAGATCATTATAGAGGAAAGCTCCCACGTGAAGATTTCGGTTTTTAGAGAGAGCCGATCATGTACAGAGATGGTGAAGAGTAGTCTCTTCTTCCTCCTCTTCCATGCAGCTCCTGCAGAAGTCGTTGGAATGGTCACCAAGCCTTATGGCATGCCTACTTATCAGACAGTGTCCTATAACAACACCGATTGTAGCACTCATGTGCAATCTATTAAGAGCGATCAAGCTTTTGAAGCGTTTAAGATCTAGCTTTGGCTATATCAGTTACCACCCGTCCATCTGAGATTTGTTCTTTCTATTGCATCCAGTTTAAGCAAAAGTTCGCATGCGGAAATTGGAATACCTGAGAAGTCTTTTTCAACCAAGATTGAGAAAGTAGTACCAAGCTTGGCAAGCTCGTAAGCCTTGCAGTTACCTTGAATGTCACAGGTAAACGTTGCTCCGACGTCTCCTTTAGAGATGATCGACAGTCTAGGGCTACTAAAAAGGGACTTGATGGCCGCTTGACTGTCAGAAAAAATTCGTGTGTCCTTACGGAAGTTATAACGTTATTCTTGAGCCAGGGCAAGACTTCCTTTATCGCCATAATTTCAGCTTGAAAAACACTGCAATGATCCGGAAGTCTGAAAGAGAGACTAAGATTATAGGCCTTTCTGAGAACACACCCCACCTACCCCATCATTTGTCTTTGATTCATCGGTGTAGAAATGGCTCGATTCACAGTCCAGAGGTACGCCCCTCCTCACCCCAGGGGGATCTAGGGGGGAGGGTTGTCTAGAAGTTCTTGTCGAACTGTAGTTGATGTATGGTGAAGTCTATGTTTCTAAATAGAAGGGAACTTGAAAGCATCGGTCCACTGAGACGTTGCTTTGAGGCGAGTAGCCGTGACTGCAGCTGGTTTGTCTGCTGAAGATGTCAAAAAAATTTTATGGAACAAGATATGCTGCTGAGTCAGTAGTGCGAAGTGCTCCGCTTATACGTAAGCCAGGCTGATCTTTGACTTTTAATTAGCTTGTCACCATTTACAACTTTATCCACGGCGGTCCACCAGACAACCATTTCAGTTCTATACGTAAGTTTCGTTCTAACGACCGAGGCGTAGTGGTTAGTGTGTGTGCTTACTACGCCAGAGGTCTGGGTCCGAATCCTGCCATCGTCACCTGAAAAAAAAGACTTGTTCTTTTTCACGGTCCCCACCTCCGCGAGGGTTTGACAAGCCCTCCGAGAGTATTAATTGTCTTGAAAAACTTCTCAAAGTGCCGTTCGGATTCGGCAAAAAATTGTAGGTCCCCTTGTATGTAAAGAAATTATCACACCAGCATACAGTGTTGAGAAGTTGGCCCTGGTTCACCTCGAGCTGTTGCGCCTCTCTATTTATTTATTTTTTTTTATTGCAGTAAAAGAGTGCTACCGTAGCTTTGCGAACCCTTTCAAGGTGTTAAGGTGCTTCCCGAAAACGGCAATGGCAATCCTTCCAGGATAACCAGCAGTTCGTTCACCGATATGTTCCAAAAGAGTGAGGATAGAATACCGTCTTGCGGGGTTCCTCTACTGACAGATCCTTTGATGGCAGTGGTCACCTAGGTGCACCTAGCTTTGAATTTATTATCCTACTCGTTAAAAGTTGATTAATTAACTCACTAATGGTCAATGGTGTGGGTATGGTCAATTATGTGGGTGGTCCAATTTTTGGCTTATTAAGGGCTTTTGGGCCAATACTGTTTTGCACCAAACTTTGAGTTCTTACGCCTTGTCTAACATGACTTAAAGGCCATTTGAAAGAAAATGTGAAATAGAGTTTCTGTCACATTCAAAGCAGTGGGCATGGCCGTTGGCGGATTTCCATTCTTTGTCTGTGCATCAAAAGAACCAAGCCGTGCACCAAGCTTCAGCTCTCTAGCTTAATTTTGAAGACTTAAAACCTTCACACATACAGACGGACGGACATGACTTAGTCAATTCACCTGTCGGTTTCGATCATAATATTTTTAAAAGGTCCTAGGGGGCTACGGTGATTTTAAAAACTATGCACTTATATAGCCTGGACCTGGGTCGGGTTTAAAAATAGTAAAAATAAATAATAGTTTTCAAAACAACTTTGACATTTGGTTTTTCTTGTTAAAAGGTCGTCCTTCTTCGACAGTGACGTGTAAAAATGTTGGACATTTTTTTCTCACTTTCTTTGAGTTCCTGGTCAAGGTTTAGTTTTTCTCGTCTTGTTTAGTGAAGCATGATATTTTTCTTTGTTGAGTGGTTGGTGCAGTTTGAAGGGCGAATATCCCTTTCCCTGCCAACGAGACTAGCCAAGCTTGTCAGAACCTGTCGTCGTCGCTCTTACCAAATCCACCAAGCGTTAGTTATTGGAGAGTGGCATGTCCAGCTCCAATAACTAAAAATCAGTTTTAGTATAGAAATATCCAAGTTTGCGGCTAAAATATACGCAAAAACTTAACTTTTTGGTTCAAATTCAATAATTATTTAAAATCGACCCCTTGGTGATGTTGTTGGGGTGATGGAGGGAGGTACTCCACGCCTCATCCCACTTAGGTCTATTGAGAGCCATTGTGCTACCCAGCGGGGGATAATCCTTGTTATATGGATGTTCCGCTTCCTTCTTACGCCGTGTTGAGTTCCTGGAGCCACCTTGTTGATTTAACATGCCTGGAAAGAGATGTTAAAGGTGCATTTGAAAGTAGCTTCCTAAAGTTCTTTTCCTCAACTGACTTAGACTGGGACAGTGGCACAGAACGTGAGGTGTGTCCTCGTAGCAATGCGTATCGCCACATCCTTTGCCACAAATCGAGATTTAGTTTAATAGCATAGTTTCATAGCATGGTCTCAGGAGATTGTGATTAGTAAGTATACCTACTAGTAACGACAGAGTCTTTCTGTTGCTCCTGATTAGTTAGTTCGGAACGTATCATATTTAGGCTACATTTGTCTTGAGATTTCACAGGTGGACAAGGATGTCCATCTTGTATTTGCTTTCATCCAGATCTTGTTTTTCACCCGCCTTCTTAGGTCACAGAGTGGGTGCTGATCCATGTCGTGCAAGCTCATCGGCTTTTTTGTTGCCACGAAAGCTCCTGTGGCCAGGAACCCAGCAGAGTCTTACATTATGCTGTGAGCCAGAACCCTTAGCTCTTTGCGACAACACTTAACAAGTTTGGATTTGATTTCGGTGGCAGCTATTGCCTTTTTGGCTGCCTGGCTGTCTATAAATATGGTTATATCATCCTGTGGTATTGCCCTTATTGACAGTTGGCTGGCTGCCTCCTTGACTGCAAGGACCTACGCTTGGAAGACGCTGCAAGAATCGAGCAATTTTATTGATTTTTGTGTATGTGGGTTCTTAGAGTGAGACCGTGGCTATGCTAATTTGCACCCGTGCCTATGCTAATTTTTAAGCCATCTGGGTATATGGCTATCGATAAATTTTTAAGCGGTTCCCTCGATTCCCACTCATCCCCGCTAGGAAACATGCAGTTAAAAGGTGTTTCGAAGTCAAGCTAGGGGGTAAGGTAGTCGGAGGAGGTGTCGGTTCCTATAACGCTGTAAAAATTCTGCGCATGACCAAATGACGCCTTAACGCGCTTTTGGCAGCAGATTCTTGCATACAGAGGTCGAGGGTAGCACATTGAGAATTGCCTCCAGCCCTGAGGTTGGTGCCGTTCTCATTGCTGATATTGTACCAATTCATGCAGCTCTCTGTATTATTGTCATGTAGCTTAGGCTTGTGTTTTCACCAGCTGCTTGCCACCAGACTAAACATCCATACGTTCAAATAGGTCTAACAATTGCAGTGTACATCCAAATTTTGGGTCTGGGACCCAAAAAATCGACCCCTAAATATGGGCGTGACCAAAAACTTTGTACAAATGAAATCTAGAATATTGTCCGTTGTACCTTATGTGCTAAATCCTATATCTCACTCTTGGTAAGACTAAAAAGCAGGCAAATTCCATGTTTTTCTGGAAAATTCTACCACTAAATGTGGGCGTGGCCCGATTTTGTATGAACCTAGTGTAGAACCAAGTACTTTGTAAGTACAAGCAAACATTTTTCGATTTGGAACAAAAATATTGAATAGATTGAATTTGAAAGTTACGATTTAAATCAATGCCACGCCTACAAGAGGCAGTCCGCTGACTTTATTTTTATTTTTTTTATCTTAGTATCATTAGGAGATGCCAAATGTTATATATCAGCTTTCCACGACACATTATATAGTTTTCAAAGCACTGGTAGTTGCACATTAAGACTGATTGTGGGCGTGTCTGTGGGCTGATTTTAACACTTGTATTGCTTCGGATGACATAAAACTTACGGACAAAGTTTGAGCTTTCTAGCTCAAAACTTAAGACCTAAACAATGGTTTCATACGAACGACGGACGGATGTACGGACATGGCTTATGGTCTCATGGCTCATGGTCTCTATGATGTGCCCTTAAGGTCTTGGGGGTCTTTCGTTATTATTTCTCTATGTTCCATTTTGTCTGTTTCAAACTTAATAACTCCATTCCTGTAGAATAGGGTATAAAAAACAAAGCTACTCTTTGTTCTTGGATCTATATTCGACTCTGTTGGCAAAATGAAAATGAGTGAGGCTGTTCCTGCTACTCAATGCCTTCTGACGGCATGAATCGGGGGCCTTATAGTTGAACGGGACTGCCTACACTATCGATCATATCCGCGTTTTTCTCTATCAAAAAAGATTTTATTTTTTGGCCACACGAATGTTTCGCGAATATTATCGTGAGTGCTTAGCTGATCACGTGAAAGTCAATTGAAGTTGTAAAGCTGGGTTGCTAAGCAAGTTCGCCGTAATTAGTTTGTACACTTAAACACAAATCCTTACCAAACCGCTCAACCAGCTGTGCGGTCGTCTGCTTGTCTCTCTTAGTTTGACATAAATAAGAAGATTTATCAGCGCAGCTATTCCAAGAATTTCACACCCATTAAGGGTTCACTGAAGGGATAACAACAGCTTACCCCTATTTTACACTTTGTCTAATATGCTCAGGTGACAATACTGCTATGACAGGACTGTCTACCACACATCAAGGAACACACCTCGCGGATTAGTTTTCCCCTAATTAATTACTTCAAATTATCACACATTGAAGCCTCAAGCGAAGATCCCTATCGCGAGACTTACAGCATAACTATTCCATTAAAAACCCCAACAATCTAACAAGAAGCAGAGACTTCAGCGGGAAGCCTATTAGCTTCTCTGTCATCCGCTTCATCACTCCAATTATAATGGAATGAATCGACTGTGTAATCACCCCTGAAACGAAGCGCGTGTATGTGAATCTTTATGCCTCAAGGTGTATCAGCGAGCCCGGTAAAACGATTCAGTCTACAGCCAGGGCCGCGTTGAAGTCGCGCGGTGAGATTCATTAAGGTAATTTTCTTGTTACCTTCGATTTGCGACTGAGATATCATGCGAACAATTGCCGGATTAAAATGCGCAAAAATTCCATGAGTATGGAGTGCTGGGAAATGCATTTTGAGTCTTGATATCCACTAAAGTGGGCGATGAGCTCAGATATACATACCCCTTGGGGCATCGTGCATTATATTCAGGGGTCATTGTCAACTATGTTCCGCCCGAAAACGAGGATTCGAAAGCAACAACATGTGTGCGCGCGGTGAGTGGGTGTTTAAGCCCCCCGGTTTTACGACAACAAGGGTGATAATAGATGCCTCCAGACAATGTCGACGACGCCGACAACACGGATTTCGGAATGGCCTCTCGAATGCACCCTTAGCGTCGTCGTTCGCAGTCGCCTTTGCCTTTGTGTTGTGGCTCACGGCAATGGCGGTGCGGCGGCCGGCGCTTTACCTTTGTGTTTTGTGCGCCTCAGCGATGATGGGTGAGCTCATTTTATGTTCCATTTGGGATAAAAGGACGCCTCACCGGATAACAAAAACATTATTCTTATCCTAGATTAAGTAGACAAGCAGAACAAGGTACGTATATTTACCTCGTTGCAGCAAGACATGCCAGTGTATTGGAGGGTGCTATAGTCGCATTATATACCCAGAGTGATTGTGCAGTATTCCTCCCCCTAAGTGCGAGCTTTGCATTATGGTGTTGCAGGACGAAATGAAATTTATGACTCGGCATTAATTGTGAGGACGTCGTAATTGCGACCATCTTAGGGCAATGCGCCTTTTAATTATGTGAGGTAATGATATGTAATGTCGTTTGGCCAGCTCAATGGGGTTTTGGAAGGGGACACCTACGCAACGCCTGACGCACTTGCACTCGCATAATGCAGCAGTGGGTGGTGGATTACTTGGGATTCGAAAACCGTTGGGGGATTGTTGACAGATTTCCTGATGGGCAACTATAAAAGAATGATTAATTGAGAGCGGCTGCTGTTTTGGTTTAGTTTTATGGTTATTTGGGGTTGCGATGCGAGTGCAAGTCATTGGTGAAAATTATTTTTATTTTTTTTAATCAAAGCGGTTGTATCATGAGGCGAATGCGAATAACATTTGCGATGAGTGTGCAATTTTTCTCTGTAAAGAAATTTTGCTCGACGCATTAAAAAGAAAGGCTGTTAAAATTTCAAAACGATGATAATCCAGCCGCTTGCGATTTTTCACAGTCAAGCCCTTGAAAATCCAAATTTTAACAGCCCCCTTTCACGCGTCTGGAAACAATTATACTCCGACGCTAGTGTAGTTGCAAAAGAAATGGTAAGTGTGACTGAATACTCTGTACGAGGTCGTTGAGTTTGGGTAAGAACGTGGGTTAGGGTCCAAACATCTCTCCGAAAGTGCAATTTTTCGCGAGAATTCTTTATTCGGCGTTCCGAATCGGCATTAAATTTAAGGTTTCTCAATGCATGTTAGTTTCAAATGTCAGCCCATGACATTTTCTGAGTTGTGAGTGTCAGACCATTCAGACGTGACAACAAAATTTCCCGCTGACATGACGGTACGCGTTTATGTGATCAAATTCGAGTTCCAGTGCAGGAAACATCGTTTCCATTTCAGCCTCAAGCAGCTTCGTAAGAACGTAAAGCTTAACTGGAGGCCAAACAACAACAAAATGTAGATAAATACGCATAAAGTGAAAGACGATCGCTATACCGATGAATTTTTCGAGTTTTCGTCCGAAAGAAGATTAAATGCAAAGGATCGAAAAAAAAACTCAAGTTTAAAAAAATATGTCCAGAGGACGTGACGACTCTAGACATTGTCATTTAACACCACGGGGTGTCAATCATTGAGAAATGTAAAAATTAAAGCCTACGTTAATTAAACCCCTCTCTTTTGGGTGGAAACACTTTGGGATTAACTTTTATCTTCCTATGTTAATCTGCTTTTTATGTTCGGTGGAAACACCATTTAACCATTGCTTTATAGAATTACTCCCCAAAGAGCAGGCTTGGTTATTTAAAATGTGAGTTGAAAAAATATCTTCACTGTCTTCCATTAAGCCAGTCCCATTCAGGAAATTTTTAGCCAAGCAAAACGTCATCAAATTGACCCATATGGGACTGCCAATGTAACAAGCTGGTAGTTGAGCTTGGTGGCTACGGTAGAGCTTGGATTTGTGTGCGATTCTGCGATTCAATCCAACTTCCAAGCATTCACGCCCTGGAGTGCAGAGATACACCAGAGCTTGCCTTTTAATTATACCGCACCCCATAGGATTGGAGGTATATTAAGTTTGATTCATAATTTGTAAAATAGAGAAATAATCACGGTAGACCCCCACAGCCCTTAATGGCTTATGATTGAGACCAAATTGTTAGTCGAATGAGCCTTTTCCGTCCGTCCGTCCTTGTGTCGGTAATTTATAGGCCTTATATTTTAAGCTACGAACTTGAAACTTAATATCTGTTCTTTCAAGGTCTCGAAGCAGTACAAGTGTAAAATTTTTTTAAATCCGCCCACTGACACACCCACTTTACTTATTAGCATGAAAAAAACAAAGTTATCGTAGGATGTTGAAATTTGGTTTGCGATATGCTCGCTTAAGTGCATTGTGATTGACGTTTAAAAAAAAAAGTAAAAACCGGCCCTATGCGGGCGTGGTTATATATTATTTGCAATCTAATAAACGGTTCTTGTTTGACATACTTTATTTAAATCCAAAAAAAATTGCACTATAAAATGTTCAGATATAGGCCAGATATAGGCAGATGTAAGCCATCAATTGGAATGAACAAATTTTTGCCACGCTTACTTTTTGGGGGAGTTTTTAAATATTAACCAAATTTTTAATGAAAGTGCAATGCAAAGGTGTTAATGAAAAGGGGTTGATGCAACGCCCCTTTTTTAAGAAAGCAGATTCTAAATCTCTGACAAATTCTAAATTCAATTAAGGTTAATAAGACAAAATTTTAATAACCATGATTTTTGACGCAATTCGGAGCTTGACAGTGGCACTGATCAGACTGTGCAGAGATAGCCAACTCTGCAACCCCCTGCCCGCTAAAACCCGCAAAAAACACCTACAGGGAGCGAAACGGAACGTAGTAGACTGCACTTGATTTGCCTTTGATTTCCTGTCTGTGTGAAACACTTGCCAGATGAGAGTGTAGAAGTGTGCCAAGCAAAGCAGTCCCCAATCATTGGAAGCTTGGGGGCAAAAAGAGAATTCTTGTGTCGAGTTGGCTATCTCTTTATAGTCTTATCAGTAGTCAATTGGGATTATAACCCTCCCAGTTTTTACAAAGAGTCTCTTTTGAACGGAACAAAATTACAGAAAATAGTAGAAATACGCGAGGTGAGCAAAGCTTCCTTGAGGATCTTTCACTCACGAGTATGCAATCCGAGAACCACAGTACTTGTTGAAGCGACACTGGGGCATGGACCTATTTTCTGTAAGATAAGGTACAAGGCTCCTGTCAGACTCTGATTTAGAAAAGAATGCCATCTTTTTTCACAGATAGTACTAAAACGGTACAATTGTGCGTATAGAAGCTTCTAATTTTTTGAGTTCTATCCTCAAATTTGGTATGTAAGATGAAGCTTTAGGTCCTATTTATTTTCTGCCTTCAGACTCTCTCATACCTATACTAGATCCATATTATCTGGTTTGCAAAGTTTTGAAGACTCAAGTTATTTGGAGTTTTTACAGAAGTCGACGTTTTCACAAGTACAGCTCTTCTATGTTTTAATTTATTTTTCCATTATCTTTCTTACCTGCTTCTTTGCCATAAGATCAGTAGCAAAACCAATTCATCATGGCTTCTTTCTAAATAGGCAGAAAAATTGATGGGTACAAAAAGTAAAAAAGTAGGGGACCAGGTACGGAGCCTTTCGGGATACCAGCAGAAATTTTGTTCCTTACTTTGAAATTTTGAAAGGAGGTTAGAAGTCATAACTACCTTCGGTGGCGCTACAGCCTGGTGTAGACCCTAACCTCAACCAATAAGCTTACATCAGACAAGCTGGCTTATGGCAGCTATCTCGCTAGATAGCCGTCTTCAGTTTAGCACGCGAAAAGATTTCCCGGGCAGGTGTATTGATGCTCATCGTTTGAGCCAACCATTTCAGCATCTCAGCCGATGCATTCTGCCCCTTCTAGCTAGAAGGTGTCGTTGAATCAGATGGATATTATATTTTTTCTTCCACTTTCGATCTATGTAGGCTGGACCAAAAATTACGGAAAGGATTTTCCTATCGAAGCAACGCCTTAGGCGTTTTCTTCTGCGTTTGACATTCCTGCACCTTAATGCAGGAATGATATGGTAAGGGTCTTATAGTGGACACATCAGTTGCTCGCGAGAGGGCCTTGGTACTCAATAGCCTTCATAGCCCAAAGAGGCAGGGATTACTTCTTCATTAAACTCCAGCGCTGGTGTTGTTGTCTGAATTGATAGCGGAGCCCGAGACAAAGTCCGTAATTACCTAAATTTAACAACTGACGATGGCGATGTTTTTTCGAAGGCCTCGGTGTTGGGCGCGTCTCTTCTTGATGACTGCATTACAGAGTTTTGCCCGCACATTGACCTTTAAGCCAATCCTAATACTCACAAAGGCTGCACTGATATCACACTGTGTTTTTTTTCGAAGAAGTCAATGTCGTCCCATATAGAAGATTGTGCCTCTGGTGTTGGCGTGATGATTCTGCACAGTTCTCTCAAGTATGATGTTGAAAAAGTCGCGTGAAAGCCCGGCGCGTCGCCTTGCCTAAATCAGTTTTTGACATCAAAAGGTACAGTGGAGTCTTTACTGATTTTGGCGGAACAGTGTGAATTTTCCTTCTTCTGCACAAACACAAGTTTGGCAGGGATGCCAAAACTAAACATTGCTGTATACTGTAACTGAATAGCTGTAACTGTATAGCTCGTCTCTATAGATGCAGTCATAAGTGTCCTTGAAATCTATAGAAAGGTGGTGAATATCAATTTGCTTATTCTGGGCTTTTTCCTAGGTCTGCCGCCTAGTCTGAACATTTGTTCAAGGATGGACTTTTCTGCCCAAAAGCCACACTTGTGGTCCTATCAGATTGTTGCCAAACAGCTTTAGGTGTTCACACAGTAGGTACAGAAGGAAGGATTTTTTACATGTGCTGTTCAGAAGGCTAATGCTTTTGTAATAGGCAGAGTTCAGAGCTGGTAGAAGTCATCACCAGAACATCACCCTTCTCGGTCGTCCCTTAACTCATCATACCCCCAGTCTTCAGTTCGAACTTTGTACCCTTGGCAGGTCCTTTTACCCTTTTCTACAACTTTCGGGTCTGTAGATGCGTTTTCTATGCTTGCTGTTTAGCTGCCTCTGCTTGCCGGCATTCATGGTCAAATCAGGTATGTACCAGGGATTCGTTGTTGTAAACCTATCAACGTTGGATTTAATTGAGAGGTTGGAAAAATGACCTGGAGATCTCTTGCGAGTGTAAAGTATATCCTTCCGACGTCAAACTTACTGACAGTATTTAAATATCTTAATTAAATACTGTGCGGTTTACAGTTAAACTACATAAGCTTTGAAAAAAAGTGCTAATCTTCCAAGCGAAAATAATCCGTAAAAGGCTATAAATTTTGAACGCTCACTACAGCTGGGGAAGCCAAATACAAAGAATCTTGTTTGGCTCCCAAGGCCGCTTATACCTTAAGTGGAAATGTGGTCTTCAATGCGATCGTTAAGCAATCTTAATTTTATAGGACCCAAACTTGCATTATGTGTGATTAGATGTTGTCACGTCTGCCATCTCGGTTTCTCGTGAACAAAAGTCATATTGGCGCAATCCCTACGAAGATAAAAACTTATCCATCCTGCCTTAGTGCGCTGGTCAGTTGGTCAAATGGGCAGTTGGCGTCCAAAAGTATAATTAGTATATAACGAAGCTTAGTTGATGCCAGGTAAGGTTGGGTACCTTTCTCATAAACCACGTGACCCAGCTAATAGGGAACATTGAAAGGAAGGTATAGATATAGGTCAAAGTTTAAAAAAAATTTTAGTAGGGCATAACAGCATGTAAGGTGTGGTATGCATTATATTTTCCTTATTTTTAAATTCAACTTTTCTAAACCAAAGTTCTAATATCTTAAATTAATGCCTACTCAAAAGATTTTATAATTAGTTGCCTAAGTTATGGTTATTACTTTTTGAAATGGTTTTATTGTTCTTTAAAATTCAAAGACTTATGTTAAAGACGCAATTATATTTCGGTTAGGGGCAGTTGAGTTAAGTTATAAAAATTTTTTGCTCGGATTTTATTGAGTTCTGCTTGTTTGATTATGATGCATTAATATAATGTGACTTTTTTATGCCAAATGCATGAAATGGCTTTAAAAATATCAGGTTTGGGATATGAGTCTAAATCTCTTCTATTAACGTCTCTACACAATGATTTAAGTGATTAGCCAAAAAAATTATCGCTCAAAACTTCGCTCCATATCAAACTTCCACTCCATCTTCGTGGATCAGTAACGTCTGAGCCATGATCATGATCATGAAGATCTCCTTTGACCTTAACCTTCACAGCAGATCTTATACGTTTTACATCTCTATTTCCTTGCCCAGCAAACGGAACCCCCGAAGTCATTATGAAACTCCAAAACAAGACGAAAAAATAAACGCAACAATCGAATTATCAACAAAACTTGTGGCGATCTTAAACGATTGTAATTACTTGCGAATAATTGCCGCTCGCCACGACAGCTTCTGGCTACACCTGGAGAAGGTACAAAAAAAAAAATAAGATTTAGTACTGCGGTAGAGGAATATAATGCTTCCAGTTTCATGACACAATAGATGGAGGCACCATATTTTTATCGCGCAGACAGATCCCACCTTGAAGCTGTAAGTAATAGTGTCAGGCCGGATCTTGATGTTAGAATCACTAGAATGGCGCATCCGTACCCTGTGCGTTCTGTAGTTGTGATCTTTTGTTTGAAATCATTTTCTCAGCGAGGAATCCAGTGGCAACCTGTGTGTCGGAACATCAGTCGTTAGTCGACATTCGATGTGAGTAGTTAGTGACTTGGAAGATACTTGTACAGACACTATTAAACCTACATAGCTACTATCGGTAGATATGATCGACAAGCCGCTTGGGTTTTTCTTGGTGATCGCTATCGTGGCTGTCAGTTTTCTTCACGTTGCGGGTGAGTTGGTTCGTTGACGCACGCGAGGGCTGATTTATAAATTCGGTGCGTTTTTCTTTAGGCCAATCGGTTTCGCCAAAATTGGATTTCGATGATTCGAAGGAAAATGAAAATACTAGTTCGACAGTGAGGCCAACGATCGGTTCGGATGTTGGTCACAGAGAATCCGGTCCCAGGGATAGTCATAGTGGTAGCAGCGGGAAAAGTCGACCAAAAATACATGGAGTCCGTGTGACGGTCGACTCTGGGGATAATCAAGGATCAAAAGGTGGGTTTCAAATTACTTCGTTTTAAGAAAGTTATATGAAAAGAGATAGGTAAGGTGTAAGTCAAACGTAAAATTTAAACTTAAATTTAATTCAATTTTTAAAAATTGAAACAAGCTTACAAAAATAACTGTCAAGTTCGAAGTAATACATCGACTGGCTCCTCGGCTTTTCTCGATGGTTAAGCACATCTTTATTTTACGAATTTGGTGAAAAATACTGTTTTTTATTAAAGTTATTGCTTGATATATATTGCATATCTACTGCGTTGTATACTCTTCCTTCAATTTGAAATCTGTTGCTCTTATATTGGGTGACTTTTAAGTTTTTTACTCTAATTGGTTCCAAAATACGGGGTAGCAAAAAACTTTTTTAATTAAAAAGCTAACCGAACGTATCGTTGCTAATATTGGGGAGCGGTCGCTTATGGCAAAGCCATACAAATTTAAATTTAATATTGAAAAGTGAAAAATTACAACAATTTACAATATACAAAACATTAAAATAATGACTAGTCCTATGATCATTTCAAACGCTGCCAGGCGAATATCGTCAGGAACCTTTATATATATTATATTGATGCTGACATGGAGTGACAACTCTTCCTTCTGTTTCCCATAGGAGAAGAAGTATTTGAAAAACAAACAAAAGCAACAAAAAGTATCAAAACACACAATACAATACAAACACACAATACACGAATACAGTACTTAATTCATATTTTTCACGCATTTTCGAAACAAATCGTAAAAATGTATGAAAAAACGTTTGTCACTCCCTTAGTTACAATGTTATTTGGAGAAAAAAATTGATTTTTTTATGAAAAAAATCACACGTGAAAGTATTTTGGATACTGTAAAAAAAAAAAAACAAAACAAATCTTCTAAAAAGATAAGTATCTTAGTATCTAAATAAAAACCGATTTGGTTAAAGGACGAAGCGTACAAAAAGAAAGCTAGTGGCATTAAAACAATTTAAACTTGTCACTTAAGCCTCAGTTTTTCTTACTTACTTACTTACTTAAGGTGGCGCTACAGTCCGGGGTGGACCTGGGCCTCAGCCAACAAGCTTCGCCAGCCAGCTCTGTCTCTAGCTAGCCGTCTCCAGTTTCGCACGCGAAGTTGGCTGAGGTCCCCTTCCACTTGCGTGCGCCACCTGAGTCTCGGTGCTCCTCTACCGCGTCGTCCCTGCGGTGTGGATTCGAAGATTTTCCGGGCCGGGGCGTTGGTGTCCATCCGCTCTAGATGACCCAGCCATCGTAGACGTTGTGTTTTGACTCTTTTGGCTAGGTCGGTATCGCTGTACAGCCCGTACAGTTCGATGTTATATCTCCTCCTCCACTCTCCGTCTATGCAGACGGGACCGTAAATCGTCCGAAGAATTTTCCTCTCGAAGCAGCCTAAAGTGTTTTCATCCGCCTTTGACAGGGTCCATGCTTCTGCACCGTACAGCAGGACTGGGATGATGACGGTCTTATACATGGACACTTTAGTTGCTCGAGAGAGGGCTTTGCTACTCAATTGCCTTCTTAGCCCAAAGAAACAGCGATTGGCAAGAGTTATCCTTCGTTTGATTTCAGCGCTGGTGTCATTGTCTGAATTGATAGCGGAACCCAGGTAGACAAAGTCCCTAACTACCTCAAAGTTATAGCTGTCGGTGGTGATGTTTTGTCCAAGACGTCGGTGTTGGGTGTCTTTTCTTGATGACAGCATATACTTGGTTTTGCCCTCATTGACTGCTAAACCCATATTCGCCGCTTCCGTCCCAATACTCACGAAGGCTTCACTGACATCACGCTTTGTTCTACCGATTATGTCAATGTCGTCTGCGTATGCAAGTAGTTGAACGGACTTTTGAAAGATTGTACCTCTGGTGTTGGCGCGAGAGTTCTGCACAATTCTCTCAAGTATGATGTTAAAGAAGTCGCATGACAGCGCGTCGCCTTGTCTAAATCCTTTTTTGACATCAAAGGGGTCGGTGAGGTCTTTGCCGACCTTGACGGAACAGCGTGAGTTTTCCATCGTCATCCTGCACAGACTGACGAGTTTGGCAGGGATGCCAAAACTAGACATTGCGCTATATAGCTCGTCTCTATAGATGCTATCATACGCGGCCTTGAAATCGATGAAGAGGTGGTGTGTATCGATTTGGAATTCCTGGGTTTTCTCCAAGATCTGCCGCAGTGTGAATATTTGATCGATGGTGGACTTTCCTGGCCTAAAGCCACACTGATATGTGCCTATCAGATTGTTGACAAACGGCTTCAGGCGCTCACACAGTACAGCAGAAAAGATCTTGTATGCGATGTTAAGAAGACTTATGCCTCTGTAGTTGGCACAACTCAGAGGGTCTCCTTTCTTCAGGATCGGGCAAACAATACTGAAGTTCCATTCGTCGGGCATGCTTTCTTCCGACCATATCTTGCAGATGAGCTGGTGCATGCTCCTAACCAGCTCATCGCCAGCGGATTTAAAAAGTTCGGCAGCTAGGCCGTCTGCTCCGGCTGCTTTGTTGCACTTGAGCTTAG
Source organism: Neoascia interrupta (assembly GCA_947623515.1). NCBI lineage: Eukaryota > Metazoa > Arthropoda > Insecta > Diptera > Syrphidae > Neoascia > Neoascia interrupta. The sequence continues at coordinate 200,278,506 of OX392462.1, forward strand.
ACACAGCTACTTTCACCTCCTCCAGGTCGGGTGGGCGGTATCGTTCGTATGCTTCGTCGGTAACGTCTTCGCCCGGGTTGAATGGTTCGTTCTGCCTGACAGCGGTATTTGGTTCTTCCTCGCCGTTATACAGTCTGCAGAAGTGGTCTTTCTCTCAGTTTTTCTAAGCCATTAAAAAAAAACGAAGTAAAACAACGCGCTTAATTAAGCGTGTACGCAAAAATCGGTGCTCAATTTAGGCCAATGCTAGCACAGGTGGTTGTATATTATTGGATAAACGAATTAAAAAAAAATTCAACATAGTTGTTTTATGGATTTTAGATTTGAAAAAATGATTTCAAAAATGTCAAAAGAACGTATGTTCTACCCTTTACCACATAAATTGCAAAAAGCTTACCTTTTGAAAGCTTATACACAACTATAGCAAAGTTTGAATATTGCAAAACTTCGAAGATATGACTTAAAAAATTTTAAAAACATTCCAAGAATGATCTTTAAAAGTTTCTAATAACTTAACGGTTATGATTTATGACGATATTCTTTAAATTTGGTTGAAGTATGTAATATGGTGTTTCCACCGGACACTAATCCGCGATTAAGACGAATCATCCTTAAATCCCCTCTAAATCGCGAGATTTACCATATGAATATTAATCTCTTCACGACGAGATTAAATTTTAATCGCGCAATTAATCTCTTCCACGCAAGAATTCTTAAATCAAACCGAACAGAATTCAACGTATTCTGTGCGTTTTCTGACGAAATAAAGCAAACACACTTTATATTGACAGCTTGGTATCATCAACTCAGCAATGTTTTTTGCTGGTGTAAAGGCAGAACGGCTGTTGTTGTTGTTGATGAGGCTGTTGGTTGTTCCTGTCAAAAAAAAAAAAACAGTGAGTAAGTGCTACAGTGTGTACGCAGAAGTTACAGTCCGTAAAACGGACCGTTGAATACCCCATCCTATCCCACATTGTAAAATCCTGATGGCATAGTTATTTTTTGACATTTTATAATTAATGCAAACTTCGAAAAGGGGCATGGTTCAACCGCCCCTAATTACAAACTATTAATTATAAGTTATTTCCACAGATATATCCAAGTTGTACGTAAAAATGCAATTTTTTGGTTCAAATTCAATATTTTTGAAAAATCGACCCCTAAAAGGGGGCATGGCTAAAAACTTTATATGAACGAAATCCGGGTGAAAGTATTGTTTACCTAACCAGCTACTTTTTTTGTTTCATGCTTTCCTAAATTAGGCTCAATTCGGGCAGCCCCAATTAAGTTTTTCTGGAAAATTTTAGGTTTTTCTTCAATTCTGCCTCTAAATGTGGGCGGGGCCCAAAGTCTTGTATAAACAAAATGTGGAGCTAAGCGTTTTTTACATATTTCGAGCTAAAATACTGAGTAAACTGCATTTGAAAATTTACCCTTAAAATAGATGCCACGCCCACTAGAGGCGGTTTACCAATTAAATTTGTCTTTCTTGTGTCTTATATTCACTAAGAGATGCTAAATGTCAAATTTCAGCCTCTTAGAACGTCTTACAGTTTTGAAAAATCTGGAGATAGTTGCATATTTAGACCGATTGTGGGCGTGTCTTTGGGCGGATTTCAAAAATTTTTACACTTGTACTGCTTCGCATGACGTGCACCTGACGTACGAAGTTTTAGCACCCTAGCTCAAAATTTAAGGCCTAAAAACATGTGACATACAGACGGACGGACGGACGGTCGGACGGACATGGCTCATTCGATTCAGAATTTGGTCTCGATCATATGCCTTTAAGGTCTTGGGGGTCTACCATTATTATTTCACCGTTTTACAAACTATGTGACAAACTCAATACACCTATGTACTAATACTCCTACTATGTACTTAATACTCCTATGGGATGGGGTATAAAAATAGATGCAATAAGGCGTTGACACCGCAAAGTAATGATGGATGTTAATGCTGGTTGATGTTGATGAAGTTGGTCTACTTTAAACTTTGTGAACCGAAATCGCAATCAACACGTTTGACGAAAAAAAAAACGTTAAATCAGTTGATTTGACGTTCATGTCTTCTATTTTTGAGTTATTTTGTTGCGTACATTAAACAATCAGTGGTAATTAAAAATGAATTTAGTTATTTCTGAATCTAAGTTGCCTGGGAGATAAAAAGATTCACGTTTACAAGGAGATGCTCAGATGATGTGATGTCAGTGAGAAAGGTCAAAACCGAAAGCATACGTCAAGTTTTTCTCCTATATTCCGGTGGAAACGCTTTGCGATTAACTTTTAATCTTTCTACGTTAATCTCTGTAATATGTGCCGTGCAAACCCCTTATGACGATTACAAGGCATGTTTGATGCTTAGAAAATGTTTTAAAATCGACGTTTCAAACCTAGGTACATTTTTTAAGCCCATTTCAACAAATGAAATGCAAAACAGCATGCTTAGCCGTTTTGTCAGAAATCCTTGTCCGGAGAATTTGTCCGAAAGAACAGTAGCTTATATTAGCGGAGGTGGTTGAAAAGAAGTCTAACGGGATGATTTTCTGAAATTCTTTCGAAATGAAACAGGCTTAAAAACCTGGAATACTTTTTTGTTTTAATTTTGCTGTCGAAAATCAGCATATTTCAAATATAAATAAAATGACCGCAATCGAAATTCGTTAAACCCAAATCACTTATACATATAAATCCGCAGATGCCCACGTCCAGGCTTCAATGTGAGACAACCTCTAAATCCCGTTTTATATCAAAGGAGCTTTTGCCCGACTAAAACTAGGCATAGGAACTCTAATTTTGGTGTATAGAAATCGAGGCTAAAAAAACTTAGCACGACGAAACTTGAACTGCCCACTGATATATTTAAAAAAAAATATTCTGTGAAAAATATTAAAGATGTTGGCATTCCATAAAATTTCATACAAAGTTTTGAGCTCCTCCTACTTTTAGGGGGCGTTTTTAGACAAAACTTGTTCTTTGTTTTCATTCCTCCACGTTTTTAACGAACTAGTTTTAAAAGATTTTCTCTTAGACCACTTCCATTTTGAGGGACGAGGTCCGTACACTGTTAAATAATAATGGTAGATTCTTAAGGCGTAAGTCCAGTCGATATTACGTTTTTCTGGAAAATCAAAGGTTTTTGCTTCAATTATGCCTCGAAATATGGGCATAGCATAGAGTTTTGTTTTAACAAAATGTAAAAAAAGTGTTTTCTACATTATAACTTAATACTACTACATAAGAACTTAATATTAATTAAAGTTCCTTCGATTTGAAACTAAAATATTGAATAAAATGCATTTGAAAAACTCCCTTTTCAATCGATGCTACGCCCACTAGAGGAGGTAAAGCGATAAAATTTCTCTTTTGCGAATTTTACAATAAACAGAAGATGATAAAAATCAAAATTCAGGCTTTTAAGACGTCTTCCAGTTTTGAAAACTCTGGAGGTAGTTGCACATTTACACCGGCGGATTTTAAAAATTATAACTCTTCTTCTGCTTTGGATAATAATGAACTTATGCACCAAATTTCAGCTTCCTAGATTAAGATTTAAGGCCTAAAAACGTGTGACATACACACAGATGGACGGACGGACGGACATGCCATGGATAACAGATTGAACCAAGCCTGAAAATGATTTATTTTTTGCTCCATTTTGCTTCCTACTCTTTTTCCGTATAGAATCGAAAGAAAGTGTTGAGATAACCGACAGCAAACATAAGAAGCGCGTTGGCATCCACACCGACATCACCTTTGAGATTACAGGAGACGATGATTCTAATGCTACAAGCTCTGGGCAAAAACATGATAAAGGTGAGTCTGATCAATATAAAACTTCAAATGAAGTGAAGTTCTAATCTAGTCAAAATTTTCAGAAGAAAACGATGCAAGTGTCCCAATATATAAAGGTCGCAAAGGTACCACTACGAGTCGTCCTCGAAGACCTTACGATCCAAAGTCACATTGGAATCCGAACTTTTCGGGTGAGAGAAGGCGCGGTGATGGAGGATATCGCCCCCACTACCCTCACAATGTGCCTGTCTATCCTGGACGCAATCACGGCGGCGGCGGTGGAGACGATATATACCGTAGTGTTGACAATTGGTCCAACTTTGTTCCCATCACTAGTGTTTGGACAACGGAACGCTCTTACTATGAACCCTATCAACCGAACTCGGTTAACGGCTACCGAATACCAAGTTGGAAGCCATGTTACTGTGTATCTACCTCCGACAATCGAAGAAGAAGGGAAAGTACTGCACGTCCAACGAGTTCGGTCATACACGTAATGGATAAGTTGGACGGTCCTTTTTCTAGAGGAAAGAAGTAAAAATTTGCTCCAGGCTAGAAATGGTTCTGAGTATGAAAAAACAGGCAAAATAAAATAAAAATTGATTAAAACTTAAAAGGGGATGAGTAGGTTACAGGTCCTATTAAGTGCCTTTTGTTTTCCCGCAATTGTTGCTTTACTTGTTACACCGCCGCCGCCTCCTGTGCTGAAACAATAAACGCAATTATCGTCCTTGCAGCCATTATGGAACAACCGGTGCCAACAATTTAAATAACGCAGCACTACCGTCCCATGCAAGTGCAGAGTCCCCTAGGACCCATTAATGGAATTTTCTTCTTCAATCAATTTATGGTTTTATTGGAAAATTGCATTTTCCTATGGCGGAACCGTACACATTTTTGCAAGGCCGTATGGCATAGCGCTGCTCAAAATCGATCGCCAGGTTAAATTACATTTAATAATCAGGCTCAAGGTCCCCTTATTAAGCGTGACACTTGCCTCAGGGGGTGTGTGTGTGTGGTATCGGCATTGCCGGCTGTCTCTTTGGAAAAGCAAATTTAATTTTCGCTTTCATTTGGTTATGAGGGCTTCGTCCTTGTTAGTATAGTCTTGTTATGCATTTTTTTTCTTGTTCCTGCTGTCGGTGAATGTTTATTGCTCTAGACTTTTGTACAGGATGTGTAGAGTGTGACAACGTCACATGCGATAAGTGAAGAGTACACTTTCCGGTGTGTGAAATGTGTGCGCCCCTGTATGTCAAATTTAATTCCATGGTACATACATACACTAAAGGTCTTACCCACTGAAAAGGTCCTTCGGGCGAAAAATCGAAGGCAGCTAGTGTCTCACTCCATTTAGCTAGGAGGCATGAGGTGCAGTTATGCATGGAACTACCAGAGGAGCGTGTACTTAGGTAAGACATCATACGTCGATGATGGGTCTGTGGATGTCCTTAAGGAATTTCTAAATGAGCAGTTAAATGTAATCGCCCTCAATGGAGCGATTAAGGGCCGTTTGCCATCAGTGGTTTGCGCAGAAAGACACAGCGTTGAAGTGGAATAGAAGATGGCTGTGAATAATGGTACTAGCTTGTTCATTTATTTTTTTTTTCATCGTCTGTGGTGGATGGTTGGCTGTACGAGTATATAGGGAAATTGTTAGAATGACAGTCTGGGTATGTCATATGCTGACAATGGAGGCGATATTGCACATCAAGTTTTATGTTGATAAATTTAATTTTGGAAAGCACTTAACGAGCGAACTGTGAATATGAATATGAATGCAACCATGGTACGCTTGGATATGATATGCGGGTTTGAGTGTAGTTGAGATTCTAGGACTGTCTGTGCAAAGGATCAAGAGTGTAAGTTGGTCAATTTTGTTGCAGGGCTTTGAATTTTGCCATATTTTGAAAGGGGGGAAAACGTATAAATTGACGCCCAATGCGGTGTTGAGAAAAGGCATTTATAGAAGTTTCTTTTAAATTGAACTCTTAAAGAAAAAAGGTAAACCTTCGTTCTGCACATTAAATGCACATTGTTACAGTTTTGTCCTATGAAAGACACTATCAAAAACACCTTCACATCCGACACAATCTGGATTAATCCCTCAACAATTCCTTTTAACAGGATTAAACTTTGGAAAGACTTAATTCGATTATATTTGTGAAGTGAAGCGGCTTGGTGTGAAGGAGAGTCTCGAGCAAACAGCTGCTAAATGGCTATAACGTGTCACTAAGATTGTTTGGGAGTGCGGACAAGCATATAGCGATTGATAAATTGAGATTATGGTACGCATTTTTGAAAAGGGGACCAGAGTGATTGTTGGAGTGCATTCTAGAGCTTCAATTGATTTATTGTTCCAGAGTAATACAGCTTTTGGAGTATCAGGGCGACAACTGATCACCTTTTTTTTGGTTAATCTTCAGAAGATCTTGGTGTACTACAAACCGTCTAGATGAATTTTGTAGATTTAGAAAGACTTTTGACCTTAGTGACCTTGGGAGATTTCCACGCAATTTACAGGACTATAGACTAAGAGTAATAAGATTGGACATGTTGAAGATTCAAAATAAATTAGAAATTGTTACTACCCGTGATTTGGTATACTTTCCAAAAAGTTTAAACATTTTGAAAAAAAACTAGCAAACTTCAAAAGATTGTAAATGTCAAATGTTTATCCAAACAAAATTGAAACACTGATCTTGCCTTTCGCCTGGGTTGTCAACATCAAATCAATCCATATTTCTCTTGGTCCCGCTTTAACTTGAGAATGGCATCACCGATTTCATTCATCTTTTATCAAAAATTTTCTTATACTTCTTCATATACTTCTTATGAAGAAAATTTACCAAAAAATTGGGTAATTTAAAAAATCTTAACTTTTTGAGCTTAGCGACTTTTTGAACAAATATATTTGTGAATAATTGTTTTTTGTAGCAAAATAATTTTGTATATCTTTTTTTTTTATTTATCCTTAAAGTAGTAAATTTATTAAAGCGCAAAGTTTTCTGTAGGTCGCAGTGGAGTTTGTTGGTTTTTTTATTATAATATAGTTGGGTGTCCCGATTCCGAATATGCTATTAAAAATTGGCGGTCTCGATTAGCTTAGAACTTAAAGGGGGAAAAAGATAAAAAAGAGTGCAACTTTCACATATCCGGACATGGCCACAGGCGCCTGCCACACAGCTGACACTATTTCACTGGGCTACAAAATATACATTAAGATTAATATACCCTTAGGCGGGTATGAACATAAAGTCGCAAATATGAACTTAACAACATCATCATCATTTTTGGTGACCGCTTATCCTTAGAAGGGGTCACGGAGCGAGGACGGCTAAATGGTCCCTGCATCGTTCCCGATCCTCCTAAGCCAACTCAAGAGACACAGGCGCGATCCCCAGACGGGTCTCGAAGATGTTCTTTACCTGATCCCTTCACCTGTTTCTTGGATTATCAGGAGCGCGACGCGCTCGCATCTCGTCTAACATAACCTGTCTAGGAGTCTGTCGTTCTGATCGCTCCACTCGGAGAAGTAGCTGCTCAACACCAAGATTCCTACGAATACTGACGTTTCTCACTCTATCCCTAAGAGTAATACCAGTAACGCACCTCAGGAATCTCATTTAGGCAGCTTGTACCCCCGATCTAAATCTTTCGGTCATTACCCAAATTTAATGACCATAGATGAAGGTTGGAACGAACACTCAATAAAAAACTGAGATCTTTGCATCAGTCCAAGCTCAGCTTTCCTGATGACCGGCTGGCTAAGTTCTTTTACTATTGCTCCAGCTTGGCCAATCCTACAGGATAACTCAGTATCACTCCTTTCATCCTTCGTAAAAAAGACCGATGGGACTCCATAAATGTACAGGGTACACTGCACAGGAGTTCGGGAAACAACCATCACGTCGAATTTGCTCACGTTTACCTTCATCCTGAATTCAGCACTTATGGCCGCAAACCCATCCAGTGCTACCTAAAGTTCCTACTCGGACGATGCCAGGATAGCTAAATCATCGGCGAAAAGCAGATAGCTTATCATGACGCCAGCCATTTCAAAAGATACCTCACCAAGACTGCGGTTCACCATCCAGTCCATATATGCTATGAAAAGGAGAGGCGATAGAACACAACCCTGGCGAAACCCAATGCACACATCAAATGGTTGGGATTTGACGCCATTTATCCGAACGCAGCTTATGCAGTTCCCATACAAAGACTGATTGGCTCTCAGGAGGGGCCCACTCAGCGCATAGTCCTGCAAAGCTCTCCAGAGTTTATACCGAAGATAACATACAGTTTGGCATATTCCCAGGCCTTCACAACAATAATCTTTAGAGTAAAAAACTGAAGGTCGCTCGTGCCTCTGCCGGGCCGAAAACCGTATTGCTCTTCCCGTAACAAAGGCTCGATTACAGCTCTGGAACGCGCTTCCAAACCTTTGCGAATACTTTTCCCGGAAGACTTAAGAGAGATTTACCCCTATAGTTAGAGCAATCTTTTTTTCCTCTTTTTTAAAAATGGGTATTATAACTCCTGTTTGCCAATCGCAAGGCGCTTTCCAAGGAAACCTTAATGACACGTGTAAGACATTAAACACCTTCTTCACCCGTTGCCTTGAGCATTTCTGGCCGGATTTCATGAACTCCAGCGCAGACTTACCCATTTTAAGCGATTTGATCGCGGCAGTGACTTCATTTACTGCAGGACTATTCTCCGCCCCAATCTCGTCAGCAATGGCATTGCCATCTTCAGTGCCCTGTTGGGGATTGAGCAGCTCGTTCTATCTGCATAAGACGTCGTTCTCATTTGAAAGAAGTGTACCGTCTTTGGATTTAACCCCTTGAACGATATTCAACTTCCTTCCTCTGAGTCGGCGGATAGTCTGCCAAATTGTCGTGTTTGCAGATCTGTAACCGTGTTCCAACCTCTCGCCGACCTTTGGCTGTTCTTACCGCCATACTGGAAGTTCTTCGCGTCTCAGTGTACCGGGCTCGAGAAAAAGAGTTCCTACATTCATTGAGTCCACACAATATTGGCTCTCTTCTTCTCACTGATGGCTTCTTGAGCTCCAGGAGTCTTAAACCATGCAGTTCTTTACTCAACACCACACTAAGCCGCTTCACTCCACAAACACTTCTAGAAGAGGCAATGACTGCCGATGAAAACAGCTGCCATTCTTCCTCTACATTTAAAAGGTCAGTTGGAATTTGTTCAAATTTCTCCTAAACGTGCCGGGCAAATCGCTCCCTGCAATCAGATTCAGCATCCTGTAACCTTTCTCACCGTATGCGGGTCACCCGTCTTGGATCCTTTGTCCTGGGTAGCAAAGGAATACTGTCGCACAACACTAGGTGGTGATCAGTTGACAGCTCAGCTCCTCTCAAAACGCGAACATCACAATTCATTTTTTGAACACACGATGGTACCACAAAGAAATCAATCAAAGATCTCTGATCTCTATGTTACCATCAAAACTCAAGTGCAAATAGTTTTGATGGTAACATAGAGATAACACAACACTCTAAGTGCAAATAAACCCTTATGTCTCATTTTTTTACGGACTTTATAAGTGTATACCAAAATTATGCTTTCTGCGATTCACCGTTCAATAGTAAGAGGTGGTCCGTCCCCACCTGACACGAACAAGGATAGGATACCATAAGAAGTCGTTTTTGCTTTTTTATACGGACCGCTCGAAAATACCAGGTTTTCACATTGCTTTTTCAACAGGTGGGGATACGAATGGGTGAACAACGAAGTGATAGGGGTCCTTCTTCCTTTTGTACCCGTTAAAAATGTGAGGTGACTTAGTATTCAGTGTATGTTCTTACTACGCTATATGTTAGGGTTCAAATCCTACCATTGTAACTCTTATAAAAAAATGAATCGTTCTTCTTCTACATTATTACCTCCGCGAGGGTCTGACAAATCGTCCGAGTCTAACATTTTGCTCGAAAAACTTCCAAACAGCAGTTCGGATTCGGACAAAAAATTTTAGGACCTCTTGTATGTGAAGACCATAACAAACACAGCACACATGGCCGAGAAGTTGACCATGTTCACCTCGAGATGTTGCGCCACTTGATATAATCATATAAAATTTATTTTAAAATGAAATCCTGTAATAGTCTAAAAGGATCATGACTTATGGCTGATCCAACAACAAGGGAACAATTCCATTTGTCGTCCGAAGGCTTTAGAATTCAGAACGAAAGAAGTTAAAGTTTAAACTTTAAGCTTAACAAGGTTGTAGCTTATTTAAGGCTTAAGCTTAGTTAAGGTTGAAGCTTAACAAAATTAAGCCAAAAACTACCGTTCCACCTCTTAGAGCTATAAAAAGTATATTTTTTCAACTAGCGCAACAACTGAGGATCAGCGTTGATACAACGTCTACATGTCCCAAATCTTGTCTCCCCGTAAAAAGCTTTCATGTTTTCCTAGAATGAAAGTCAAAGCCAAATTTTCAACACCAAAACATGGTTATGAAAATTTTCTACTTATTATAGCAACAAAATTTCAAAACTCAGTTAAAACTTACTTTTAAAGCTATAAAAACCTGATTAGAATAAATTTTATTTTAATAATGACTTACGAGCAGACCCCTCTTTAAACGGCATTATCAGCAATTCAAAACCAACAGCGGCAGAGACACAAATCATTTTTTACCAGCTCCCAAGTCCTTCTTTGAAATTTCCATCCAGGATAAAACCCAATTTATGTTATCTTCATCTGCTATTTAATTTGCATTTTTATCTCTCCAAAAAAAACTATGTCGCAGTCCAACCCCTCTAGTTTGGGTTTACCTGCAAAACAAAAACAAGAATTCAAACTCAACCCTTCCCAACTGAAAGCCATCCTCTTTTTTTTATCTGATTCAAAATAAAAGGACTAAATAAAACAATAATATTATCCTCTCTATGCCAATGCACCCATGGCCCAGCAGTCAGTAGGATGTTTGTACGCCTAAATGATGTCCACTTCTAAGCCAACAATTTATTTACTCGAATGTCATCGGGTTCAAAAAACACTCCCAGCAGGGGGCAGACTGGGTTTTCGCCTGATTCTATTCCAATACCCATGGGGTGATGATGCCATATGATTTACAGCACTCGGGAGAATTGTTTCTTTTTTTCGAAAATAAAATCCAACTGCAAAATTTAATCCCGACGCAAAGCCCTCAATTTTAGAGGTAGTTGTTGCGTTGAGCCCCACCATCTGGATGCTAACCGCACTACACTCGGATGATAAGTGGATTTGTTTTCAAATGAATGAAATTAAAAGCAAAAAAAAAAAGTTGTATAACGATACTGCGTATCTATAACGAAATTAATTTCAAGAAAATGAAAATTGCTCACCAGAGGGTAGGCCTAGGCGGTAGCATAGGCAAGGAACTAGCGAACTGCGAAGTGTTGACTTGTTACAGAAAAATTAAAATTGTACCCGTAGCCGAACACTGAGGGAGCACCCCAATACGTGTGATCGGTCGAAATTAAACAGAAGGGTAGATTACGATTAAGATAGCATACTATAGGCAACTCCTCCCCCTTGTCATACGCTAAGGCGCAAGATGATGATGCAAACGTGGCGTAATCAAGTCATAAATTATTAATGTTAACTGAGTTATAAAATTTACCACGCACATAGCCCAGCGGGTGGTTTGAGTCTTCTACCAAGAGCTTGGGGGTGGTGCGCAAATGTGGTAAACGGGTATCATATTACCAGCATGTTGGGGGGCAAATGGAGCACGTGGTTTGTTTTGATAACTCACTATGGAAATTATAATTTATTTAGGTTGCACCCTTGTGGTTTTAAGAGGCACCTTAAAATTAGGGGAGTAAGGGCTAATATGAAAAGATCGAAGTGACAGCAGATTGGGCGTACAGGTTCCAAAACTGAAAATTATAGAGTTTTATTTGTGCTAATCTTATCAATGCGATGGCGTTCTTTTCGAAATGATGTCAGGAGCGTCTATACTAATAGTTGTCTTGAAGCGACATACTTGCCCAAGCGAAATTCTGTTCGACTTTTGGCGTATTTTATACGACAGTTTACTTATTTGAGATACCCCGACTTAATAGGGGCTAAGGTCGTTGGTTACAAATCTCTTCAAGTACTGGAAAGGACACTATGGCGCAGAGATGGTGGGGTTGGACTCGTTGATGCATCCTAAAGTTGCTTACTGACTGTGGTACACCACGTTGTCCTAATGTTAAATATTTGGTCGAAACATGGATCTGGCCTGCAAATTCAGGGTTAAAGAAGAAGAAAATACCGATCTCCACATAAGCATAGGATAACTTTTTAAACGATAATAATGCAAAACACACGCTTCACTCCATGTGCATGTGCAACTCATAAACTTGAGCTCTCGGTGTGACGACGATCCAAGAAATTCCAATTAATTTCCAATTAATTAGCTTGCGATCAAGGCGTTATCTTGCGTTACCTTGCGTATCACATCGCGGGAAGATTTTGAGGATAGAAAAGATAAAAAGAGAAAAGTCATTCTCCATCCAATACGCAAATGCTTATGAGCCAGTACGGAACGTAAAAACTCTGCACAGAAATAACAAAGCTTACCCCCGCAAGTGTTATGCCTCTACGGAGAAAAGCAATAATATAACTAGCAGGGACAGAGTTTTTCATAAATGCATCTAGTATGTATCTTATTGTTGTCCATTCTATTCGTATTTCGGCAAGAAGTGTTTAATATTCGGCCGACCCCTTACCTGGATAACAGACGCCGACCAAGAAACCGCTCATTTTTAAACAGACGCTCCTGGATTTTTCGTTGCCATATGAGACATCTTCTCCATATTTGAGAATGGTGTACCTATGAATTTTGACCGTTTGTATGGCAAAACTAATTTTAATGTAAAATAAATCACTTTTTTAAGACTTTTTTTAAATAAGTTAGAAAAAACAGTGTTTTTTTATATTTTAAAATTAGATCTGTCATACTAAACGGTACAAAATTAAATCTAAAAGATGGAAAAGATGTCGAACTTAATTCTGACAAAAGGAAAACGAAGGTGTCTTGTCGCGCTCGCGTACAAAAATATTTTGAAGGATGTAAACTAAAATGGTGACGCAACTTAACTAATGGCGAATTCTTTTGAACACCGAACTGTCACACCGATACTCGGTGTTCGTGAGAATTCCATCAGCGTGGTGTACAATCGGTTTCTTTGTGTAAAGAACGACAAATAGTGCACCGGTGAAGTCATCACATTAAGTGATAAATTGGTTTGACTTCATTTTGTTTACTTTTTTTTCATTTCTTAGTGTTGACGTTGGTTTTTTTACTTTTTACTTAAAATTTATTTTTATAGCTTTAAGTTTGAGTTTTTATCGATTTCATATAAATTCAGTCGCATTGTAAGTAATCACGAATGAAAATTGAGTCAGAACGTGACTTCAAAGCTACACTCAGCCTCAACCGTCACATACGACGGTGGTGAAATTTCCAGTGCGGTGTCGACACCGAACTAATTCGGAGTTCAAAAGAACATTTACATGAGCACGATTCCGTTTATGTGTTATATCGGAAAAAAAGAACTTTTTTCTGTATTCCACACCAGTTTCACGTTTCGGTGTTGAAAAGAATAAAAAAAAAAGTTCTTTGTCAAATTACTTTTTCTCTGGGGAGCCATGGCGTAGTGGTTAGTGTGTGTGCTTAATACGCTCCAACCATCGTCACCTTAAAAAAAAACTCGTTCTTTTTCACGATCCCCACCTCCGCGAGAGTCTGACAAGCCCTCCGAGAGTATTATTTGTCTTGAAAAACTTCTCAAAGTGCCGTTCGGATTCGGCCAAAAAAAAGTCCCTTTGTATGTGAAGAAATTAACACACTCAGCATACATTGTTACGAAGTTGGTCCTGGTTCACCTCAAGCTGTTGCGCTCTATTTATTTATTTTTATTACTTTTTCTGGATAGGAAGGGGCTTAAGCAGTGCTACCAAACAAAAAAATACAGTTGTTTTTATTTATCAAACTTACTTAGTTCGGCTTTTTGGTTGTTTCTTCTTAAGCAAATGAGATTACAAAACAAAGCCCATTCCATACTTTCCCTGACGTTTCGTCAATTTCTTGTTGACATCTGCCCACTAGGTGAATCTTTATTTTCGCTCTTTAAAATGCGTTTTAAATAAAACGTTTTTCTTCGCCTACTGTTATAATAATTTATACGTCTTCCGCGAGTTGTACCTTCAAAGTGGAGTTTGGCAAAGTAAAAAAACGGTTTTTTGATGGCAGGCCAGTTTTGATGTTTTGATAGATTACGGTTCTACCCAAGCTCATTAAGAATAGAAGCCTAAAGAGGTGTTCTGTCCGGTAGTTTTATAAAAATTTTATGTCAAAAAAGTTAAGGCAGATCGTAATTTTTTTTTTTTTGGCAGACCGATATTATTGAAATCATGGTATAATATGTTTTCAATGTTCAAAATTTGCCGGAGATGTGCGTATTACGTAAGTTCGTTGTTTTTTTTTAGTGTTTTCAAAAATGCATAAAAAATACAAATGTACAAAAATTTATTTGTGTATGGCAAACAAATTGTTTGTTTCTAACATGTTTTGCCACCTCTTCCACATATTTAAAAATAGGTATTCTGAGACGTTTTTTCCAGTGCTATGGGAGCTCGGACTATTACGTTCTTGAGTCAAATCTCGGAAGTTTGTGAATTTTAAAGTTTTGCTGTAAAAGTGGAGTGCCTGGGGCATTTAACGGTTAGAGTGAATGGATTTTAATAATTCAAAGTGGAATATACAAAAAATTTTAAGGAATTTCTTTTTTGTGGTTTTGATTTTTTTAATTATTCAAAGTTTTAAGGAAATAATTTTTTTTTCTGAAAATGCGTTTAGATTAGGTCAAGGCAAGAAAGAAATTACCTATTTGGGAAGGGGGCCTATTCCTCCTTGCTTTGCCGGGATACTTAAAATAGCAAAAAAAATTATTAAAAGACAACGATTACACTCACAATGCTATTGCTATACCTTTTGGTAAATTCTGAAATTTCTGTTTTTATTTTTCTATATAAAGTTGTCTACGACTTAAGGTAGTCAATTGACAGTCAGAAGACTAGTCCATTGACCAAAGTCAAAAGACTTACTGACTGTCAAAATTACTTAGATCTATAAAAGGCTTAAATTTGATTAAAAGAATTGAGTAAGTTAAAAAGTACTGTGTGCTTGTCTTAAAACTTGCACACAATTGACTGCTGTAGTTAGCCTCCAAGTCAAAATATTCAAATTGATACTGATAATACCGGAAATCAAACAGTGGTTCTATAAACAAAAGACTGCGGATATATCTTTGCCTCATACACCTGGCGGAATTCAAAATATCGGAAATTAGTGATTCCTAAAAAAAAACTCCGGGCGCCTTTGCGACTCTTACGCCGCCGCCGGCCCGCCTAAGGCCGCACACGGTGCTCAAGGCTCCGCTACGCGGTATACGACCAGTCTAATTTTTTTTTTAAGTTTCCATTGTTCTTAAAACAAATAACCCGGTGTTTGAGAAAACCAACAATTAAGGCTGATTAATTAAAAGGTATGGTGCCATTTTATATAATGAAAAATTGGCTCAAATTTTTAAATCAAATTTAAAATAAAAAAAACGCGCCAAAAATATGAAAAATGACCCCAATTTACAGATTCATTCAGCTTTTTTGTTGTTGTTTCAAACTTGTAAATTTTTAGGGAATTTTCTCGGATTGCGATTTCAAAGAGTTTTTTCTTGGGATATATATGTGCAATTGGTCCCAGGGTGTGCCACGTTATCTCGAAAACAAAAACCCTGAATACCAAAAATATCGAAAAATGAAATCTCGAACAAAAAAAACCTAGAATTACAAAAATCGGGATCCCCACGAAATCCCTCATTCCAAAATCCCTGATTGGACAAAATCCCTATTTTTTTTTAATCTCCTTTTTTTAAAAATTCTTGGGCCGAAATCTCCAATAAAAAAATACCCAATACCTAGACCGAATTGTTAGTCGAATGAGCCATGCTCGACCGTCCGTGTGTCGGTAGTTTTGAGGCCTTACATTTCGAGCTAGAAACGTAAAACTTAGTATCTGTTCTTCTAGGTCCCGAAGCAGTACAAGGGTAAAAATTTTTTAAATCCGCCCACTGACACGCCCACTCTACTTAGTAGCGTGAGAAATCAAAGCAGTCGTAGGAAGCTGAAATTTGGTATGCGTTATCCTCACTTAAGTATTTTGTGATTGGCATTTCAAAAAATGGGAAAACCGCCCCCCGTGGGCGTGGTCATATTTAATTTGCATTATAATAAACGGTTTTTGTGGCGTGCTGTGGCATTGTTGTTAGTGTGTGCTTACTACGCCGGAGGTCTGGGTTCGAATCCTACCATTGTCACCTGAAAAAAAAGACTCGTTTTTTTCTAGGGTCCCCACCTTCGCAAGAGTCTGACAAGCCCTCCGAGAGTATCATTTGTCTTGAAAAACTTCTCAAAGTGCCGTTTAGATTCGGCAAAAAATTGCAGGTCCCCTTGTATGTGAAGAAATTAACACACACAGCATACATTGTTGAGAAGTTGGCCCTGGTTCACCTCGAGCTGTTGCGCCACTCTATTTATTCGATATAACAAACGGTTTTTATTCGATATATTTTCTTTAAATCCAAAAAAACTTTCGCAATTAAATGTTCAGATATGTGTAAAAGCTATCAACAAATATGAATAAATTTATTCCACGCCCACTTTTGGGGGCATTTTTAAGTATAAACCAAATTTTTAATATGAAAATGCAATCAACACGTGTATACTACATCTGATTAAAAAATATGAGCAAAAAAACGAAGTTATTAAAAAGGGGTTGATGCCACGCCTCTTTTGTTAGGCAGAAGATTCTTAACTGATAAATTTTAAGATAATTCTATTAATTTTAATAAAGTTAATGGAAACTGAAATTTAACGACCAAGATTTATGACGCGATTCGGAGCTTGACAGTGGTCAATTGGGATGGGGGTATCCAACGATTCGCCTAAGCGGATTTTAACCCTCCCACTAGCTTGGAAAAAAATATTATGTCTATCTATCGAAAATTGTCATGCTTCTTTTCGGTCTGTTCTGAGTTGGAAGGTATTTGGTAACCCTTTAAGAAAGAAAAAGTTGAACTGTATTTTCAAAAGTTGAACTGTATGGCCTAAGAAATGAAAATGTCTTATAAGACCTAAGATTTTGTTATCGGAGTAAATCTCTCCTTAAAAAGTTGCTTTCTTATCACAAAATTTATAAGACTCTTACACGACTCTTATTACAAAACCTTAAAGCGGGGAACACAAAGCAGCCTCAGGCTTTGGCTTCGCCCCGTTACGATACGTTGGCTTTGAACCGGCTTTGCAATGACATTTCGCTCATGAAGAGAGAGCTTTTATTATGCATTCACTATGTTCTCCAAGCATGCCGCGATAAATTAAAAAATACGCACACACAGCCGAAAGCCCTGGTAGATAGTTCTGTGTCCATAATTAGGTGGAACATTCATGTCCAACTAATAAATAAATAATACGCAATTTGGCCCAAAATGTAGGCACACTCAGATATTCTGCGTCATGCGTGCATGACCAACACACTTATACAAATATAGCCAAAGGCAGACTGATTGACTTCGTGTGTGCGATCGATATCAACCCCCATTTGTTTCATACGAAACAAAAGTTCAGCACATTTGAGCCTCATTGCGTTGCATTACGTTTTCTCTTTGCGCACTCTTTCTCTTTGCAAGCAACATTTTGAAGCCGAGCTTCATTGTGTTAGGAAACACTGAAATCGTATGGCTGAACTTGTAAACTTCAAGCTGAGGCCAAGCCCAGGCTGCTTTGTGGTTCCCGCATAATTCGACAAGAGTTGAGGTCGTCTAACAAGAGTCTTATAAGTGCTGTACTCTTTTTCTTCTCATTTTCTTTTGAAATTTCCACTGATATTTCATCTCTATTCTACGACTAAATATACTCTTGTTATAAGAGTTAAGAGCTATAAGAGTGATACTCCCTGAAGAAGAGTGCTGCAAGATAATTTTTGGATTTCATAACAATTATCAGGAGGTTATGCTCGAAGAGTATCCAGAACGCTACAAGAGTCTTATAAGAGCTATTTTGACGTCTTAGGTTTAATTCCCAAAGTGGTCTTTAGTTAGTGCGTTGATAACACTAGGTTCAACACTTATTTTCCAGCAAGAAAAAGGCAGGCTGCTTTGAAGAAACCTGAACTCACATTTTTGAGTAAAAAACAAAAATATTCTGCAAAAGAATCCAACTTGCAGATTGTGTACAAACAAATTCAAACTCCCCTGAAACTGTGCGGGAGGGAATGTACATCCCTTTACTGATCTTAAAAACATCGATTGTAACTCATTGCCAGTGATTAATCCTGCTGCAAGAGTGTTATACACTAAACACATCTTGTTTGTCTGATGTTGGGTATTTGGAGATCCGAACAGGATATACGAAAATGAATCTATACTTCCTCGGAGCGTGGGTGGTTAAATCGGAAACGGCATGTGGTCCATACAAATGATAAAGGACATCATTGGCAGTCCAGGACTATACACTCGATCCAATCAAGCAGCAACCGTCATCATCGTCGTCCGGCACAGACAAATGGTACTCGTGCCGCTTACCAGCTCTACGGTCGTTCCTCCACTCTGTGTTGTCTCTGTTGTTGATGATGCTGATGACGATGATGAGGATACAACCAACTGTCGATGCTGCAGATAGGGATGCGCTGATGAGGTGTTAAGGGTTGATCATTATTAGATTAACACTCTGTGTCTATTCAAATGTAGAGACAGTATACCTACCGTCCGGTCCATTCCGAAAGCGTTGTTGGTGATGGTGATGAGGAGGATGACCATGGTCGCCGACCATCCAATCATTTCTCTTTAGTAATCAGCAACAAAAGGCTATTGTTAACAGAGAGTATGATTTGTCTGATGTATGCGGATGTATATTTATGTATATGGGTAAAGTGTATTATATTTTATGCGTCCGATAGAGCTCATCGAGTCGAGAGTTTGATTTAGTGGAGGCTGCTGCTTGCTCGAGTGGACGTCAATAGGACGTGTGAGTGACATTTATGCGTTATATTATGCCAATCGTCCGGTGTTGGATATAGACTACAATATAGAAGCAGATCCTTTCACAAAACTCCTCTGATTAGCTGGGATAGTCGCAATTAACTAGTTTCCACTCCACGATACATCTGATAACTATGTCACACCGCTCTATTGTCAAAGTTGGCTTTAGTGCCGTATGGTATGGTTAATTTTATGGATTGCAATTAGCTTTGAGCCTTTGGCAGACTATAGTTGAGTTTATATCACCAGGACCATATGCATTGAGGAGGAGTATTATACGGTGCAAAGAATGTATGGAAATTCGTCAAAGTATCCTCTAATTTAGACAAGTTAGCATGGCAGTCTGCACAAGTGCAACGGGTGGCGCCGGCACAAAGAAAATTATAAGCCCGTCTAGATTGCATATCCTCAATGCCAATTTGGTAGATCCTATCTGGTATTGAATAAGTTTAGCTTAATTGGTAAGTCTGTTGCAAAAGATTGGCACTATTGTGGCAAAATTTGGGCTTAAAATGCGCGTTCATCAATTTTTTGATCCCGGAAGCATCATTTCGAATAATAAGGTCCTCTGCCCTCCTTTTGGCATATCAAAAGCAACTCAATGCCAGCTTTCTTCTCACGATAATGCGTCATTACAGAACATAATGATCTACTCGATTTCTGCATACCCAACATCTTTGATAGGAAGTCTGATACGGAGTACCTAGATCATTAGTTTGGTCATTAATTTTGAAAACCTTCCCTTACTCTGTGGATATTCCCCAACAACAAGGTAGCTGAAGCTGGCTCTGCTATCAGCACATTATTTTCCACCCCCAAAAACGTCTGTCTGTTTCTTTTGCGCGCCAACCCATTCAAAGTGTTAAGTGCCGTCAGCTTTATGACCATTAAGAGACTAAATTTTACCTGCTACGTCAGCAATTTACGCCATTTCGAAATCGGCTTAATAGATGTGCCTTGTGCGCGTCCTTTCGCCCGCTCGAATTTAATTAATTTACAGAAAAAAGGAACTAGGACGTACTCGCATAATATGCACGTATAAAGCTTTAAGAAAGTACTGTATAATTACCCTCCGCGCTATCTGGTCTCGCACATGCCACTCCAACTTACCCCAACTTTTTGTGAGCGCTTCGTTTTTTTTTTTTGTTCCTTCCCCAGGATGTGGCATAGAATTTCACAGCGCGTAAGATTTTGCACACCCCCTCAGCTGATAGCATGGAAATTCCATTTTCATTGCCATTTTTTGAGCATGTAAGCACTCACAAATGTGTCTGTGTCTGGCCCCCCTTCCATTGAGGACCGTCGTTATTACATCCTTCCATCGTTAGGGAAGGTGTTTATTGGGGATCCCAAGGGTGGTCGGGGGCAAAATTCATATGCGTCTTCGCGTGAATTTAAAGTGCCTTTGGTTGCCTTTTGTAGGTCGCTTCGTGTACTCGTACGTACGTACCTACACACTAATTGAAGCTCGTAGATCTCGGAAAAGGATTTCATTTTCATTCTCGTTTCGACTCCTTCACAAGAAAATAGTGCGCCCTCAGCGAGGTGGGGCCGCAACAAAGTTCGCCCCCCAGGCTAATGGCTAAAATTCCTTCGCACGAAACTCGAAAACTTCATCACTTCACAGCGGGGCGGAAGCCGAGGCGCATAAGACACCAAGTCGACGACGATATGAGTAGGACGATGACAACGACGACAGCGTCGATGACATTCGTGAGATTTTCATTTAATTTATATGAGCACACTCGAGTTAAAATTAATTTTTAGGAAAACTGGTTCAACACAGGATGCGCTGTTACGACAAAGCCGAGTATATCTATACTAGTCCTCGTTGTTGGCGGGGGGGGGGGAGGTGTTCTTCTCTGTTAACTACTGCAGACAATTTGTCGCATCCGAAGAGGCAACCGGCAGAGATCCTTAATATAATTTCTCGAATGGAATTTCATGGGAAAACTTTTGCGGGTAACCCCAAAATATACATGTAGATCTGGTGTGCCCGAGTCCTTTTTAGACTTATGACGCTGTTGCCAATGGAAGATGTGTATATGCTGTGTCCTTAAAGTTTCAACGCAACCCAGGGACACACACTCTTGGATAAACTGGTCATAGTTTATTAGTGGAGAGACGCGGCAACCAGAAGCTCCATACCAAAGAGTAGTTCCATTTGCCATGGTTGAAATTTTATGTTCAAGGAAGTTTTGTCAACAATAACAGCATTTAGGCAAGTTTTAGAAGGTCAATTTGAGGCAACGCCGACTTTGGTTAGAAAGTCTTTGGCCTCTTAGTTGATGCGTCTATCGCAATTTCTCCTGCGCAAATTGAATGCTAAACTGTTAATTGAGTTTTATTGTTCGGATGAGGTGAGAGGCCCTCCGAAGCCGAATAAGATACGATTCGGGTTCATGTAAGTGAAAGTCAACTTTGCTTATATGGATGCATTGTGCAAATTGGTTTATTGGTTTAGGTAAGTGTTTCGAGAGGACGATGACACTTTCAAAGTGGGTTTGGGATTCGAGCAGGAAATTGTTTCGTTTGGAAGGACAGGTAAGTTGGTTGATTTAATTTGAGGTCCATGTCGCAGCCGTAGGTAGATGCAAGGGTCTTGTCATTGCCATTTTTCCGGCTACCAAACTGAAGCTATATGTGAGAAGTGACTTGGAAGGACTATACTTCAAAAGTAAGTAAGTATATACTTAATATATAATTAAGTATATATAGTCATAATTATAATATATAATTAAGTTAATATATATATAAGTAAGTAAATATATACTTACATATGTAAGTTAGAGTTTCGTTACTTTTTGTTTGTTTTGGTTTTGATACGTTTCGAACCCTCTTTGTCGAGTTCGAATGATCTTGAGGGCATAATTTCTTGAAACTTTGTATATTATGCTGATGATTGCTTTGTGCATCCAATTGAGGTGCAGCACTTGCCTTGCTTATTACGTACCGTACCTAGTATATATTTTAAAAAAAGTGCGATTCCCGTATCAACTAATCTATGCTTTTCGGTGAAATAAAGGAGGAGATAGAGCTGGAGCTAGTCTAAATCTAAATCTAATCCGGATGATGGCTTGCGGCAGCATAATTTCTTAAAAACCGAGATTTTTTTGAACTGAAGAAAACTACGATAGCCTTGAGTAAACAGTAATCATTGAAGAGACCGTGAAGCCAACCCCTACAAGTAGGCAAAAACCAAAAGACCTCGAAAAAATTCGTGTCCAATAAAAGGAAAGGATATTTAGAAGTTTGTCACATACGAACTCTTGCACTTACTCACTTGTTTTTTTCCACTAACGGAACCCAGAGAGAGGAAGCAGTGGTAAGTGTGTCAGAATACTGTGCTGTAAGGTCCCAGGCTTAAATTCTAGGCTATAAAAGTGTTTTCACATTCAATAGCCTTGAAGCTCCTTGGCCATGTTTTGTTTGTACGTTGTGCCACACTCTCCTTATGTAATCTTACATTCATGCCGAGGGTTTTGATTTTTTCTTCCTTCTTCCACTGAACTAGAAAAACCTACGTAAAAGCTTTTGTTGAAGTCTGATATGGTTTTGAAGTGGACAGTCTCAGTCGAATTAAAAACCGTTTGGTAACGGATGGATGGATCTTCCTTGAAGTCAAGGATGTTAACTTCAAGGAAGACAGCATCGGTATTGCGTTGCAGCCCAGCATTTCGACTCCCTGAGTCATACTACACTTCACAGGGTTGTGCCTTTTGCGTGTAGGTCTGAGAAGAGATGCAGGAGCACAGTAGATCAAGGAAAATGTGGGGAAAATCGTCGTCGGCTATAAACTGACTGTTCCTTACAGTCTTTTTAGTTTCAGAAATAAGAGCCTCTATGCTTGATCTCAATACGCAAGGGTCGCTTTTGCAATTATTGGGTTTGTAATTTTTTATTGTTCAATGACAATGGTCTTATCAAGTGGATAAGCATTCTAGGAATATTGTTTTGGCTAAACATTGCCAGCTTTGTAAAGTTTCATAATAAGGCTGCGTTAGACCTCTTTTGGGTTATTGCTCCCCGATTTGTTGCCTCCCCATCTGACAGAGATAGGGTACGCTCACCATGCATAACGAAATCATAATGTGTTTTTTCTTCGTTCATGACGTGTTTCGGCTTCAAATGGAATCTTCGAGTCCACCCCGCCGGGACTGCCTAGTAGAGGAGCACCGCGACTCAGGTGGCAGTCTTTGTAATATGGACTTGTCAATTTTCCGCACTTTCCCTCGTGGAGACACGTTTCTGTGGATCTGCTCTTGTTGTGTTTTCAATAGCTATGATTGTCCTTCTTAGGAGGGAGGAGAAATGGATTGTTTTTTGGTAAGAATTTTGCCAAACTTTGTTCTGTGGTAAGAACTATGCCAAACTTTGTTGGGCAAGTTCGAAAGGTTTTGACAACGCTTTGGAGGCAGGCCTAAGAGGTGCAGTCGTATTTAACTCCTGAGACAGTCCATTCGTGGTAAAGAATCACATCATGCACTATGATGTGGTTCCCTGCTGTTAGTTGAGCATGGCAGATCTAAAGAGGACAACTATAATCAAACCCATAGTTCTATGACTAGTATAAAAAAAAAAACTAGATCATCATCGGCTCACCCGAGATGTCAGCATCCACCAAGCATCCTAGATCTAATAACGAATTGCCTTCCTGGATGCTACTGGAAGCATTAAAGTAGAACTTCTAATAGAAAACTTCCCAGTTATCTACCATAAAAGCAGTGCAGATGTCATAACCAAGGAGCAACCAACCAGTGCAATATACCATAGTAAAGGAGGTAGTTAAGCTCCCTGAAGATGGCCTTTTTTGGGCTTCTTGTATAAGCTAGGGTGGTAAACTGTGAATTGCGCAGACACCAAAGACTGTCACCAAAGTCTGGCTTGCCCCATTGCAGAATATCACCTATGGAGAGTACGGAGTAAAAGATGTTTGAATGGGGGGAGGGCAGTGAACCCCCACCGGAATTAAGCCTCATGGCAGAATTCGCCCATACATATTCAACGGTGCAAAGATTGTTTCTTAACAGGTGGTGTATTAATAAGTTATCCTCGCGTGGCGTAATTACGCACCGTTTGAAGAAGATCGTCATCATCATTTTTGGTGACAGCGGAGCGAGGGTGGATAAATGGTCCTTCCATCAATCCCGTTCCTCCGCCACCAACTCAAGAGACACAGGCGTGATCCCCAGACGGATCTCGGAGATGTTTTTAACCTGATCCCACCACCTGTTTCTGGGCCTACCAGGGGACGTCTAGGAAGTCTGTAGGGGGGCACGCGAACAACGTGTCCAAACCATCGAAGAATTGATCGTTCCACTCGGAGAAGTAGCTCCGCAACATTAAGGTAACTGAATGCTGAAGTTTTACTTTATCTTTAAGACCACCCAGAGCCTCGGATATTTGTTGATCCTGGTAGCCCAGAGGGCACCCATTGGAGCTAGGCCTGAGAGTATCAGCATGCGAGCGCTTGCTGGTCAGAATGTCCCACTCGGCATCCGATCGGGTTGAACCCGAAGAAGTTACGAGCAGCTCGGAAATGGTGACGCTATATATCCATTACGGGGGTGGAGGGGGCAGCGCTTAGCCAAAATGAGGGCTTAGATGGGCTGGGCAGTCTACAAATCGACATCGGCACCGTTTGAAGAAGTTGATCTCCCTGAACCATGCGTGGGTACGGCATACTTCCCCGGGATGATATTTTGCGGTCCCTTAGGTTGCTTAGAGAAGATCATTGTTCTCCTGATTGCCTCCGAGTGAAAAGACGGCTCTAGGATTTCATCAAGAAAGGCCCAATAGGCTCCCTTTTCAGAGAGCGCAGTGCTACAGCCGCATCTGAAAGGCGCTCTGGGCTAAAATTACAATCTAGCCTAAGCGGAGTCCTTTAGGGTTTCTATTTCTATGGAATTGGAGTTATCCATCCAAGCCTCTTTTTTGGATGTCTTAATGTCTTTCGTATACAGACTTGTCCGACAGGCAGTCCCTATTAGTCTGGCAGAAATTGTGTTTTTGTCAGATATTTAAATTCGTTTTGTTCAAAGGACTTGCCCAAATTTGGTCCATTTAACTATCTTGAGCGCTTTTTGGCCCGGGTTTTCAGTACATAGTTAAACCCAGCTCAAGCCAAGATATGTTAATCCCGTATCAAACCGAATCTGGAGTTAACCCAGCGAGCGGTTATTCAGTACAGAGTTAACTCCGTCAGCTAAGTTGTCAAAATGTTCGACTCTCGAAGTTATTGACTCTCCCAACCCAGCTCTTACTTCACATAGAATAACACGAGAAAAGAAGTTCGAGTTGTTCTCAGATTTCAATTTCAATAGAAACACGCAAAATAACTGTCATTCTACACAGAAAAAACATTCAAAGAAGTTCATTCTGTTTATCCATAGTTGCTCCGGGCTTAACTCACCAAATTTGGTGATTTAAGCCGAGATTAACTCCGAATCCAGATTCATTGAAAACCTGATTTCTGGGGTGCGTAAACCTCAGTTTAACTCCACAACTGGGATGATCCTGCACTGAAAAACTGGCCCTTAATGGTTTAGTGCACTCGAACTTACGTCTCAAGAGGAACCGCCAGTGTTTTGAGAGTGACTTTACACTCTAAATTGACTAATGTTGGGATCAAAAGCTATCTCATTCACTCTTTCACAAATCTCTTTCTGGCTCTTTTAACTCCTTTCATAAGCTCTTATAACAGTTTAATCCTTCAAAAAGAAAACTAAAAACGTCCACGGCTGATAGATCTGTTATAAATATGGTTTTCTATTGGGATTTGTATTCCCAACGAAATTGTTTTCTCGCCTCGGAAATGTGATCGCCCTCCTCTTTTGAGAACCAAAATGCCAAAAAGAGCGCTCGTTTAAAGTTAACGTGCTAATTTGTCCGGTGGAAACACTTCGGGATTTATTCTTTATCGTCACCTGCGCTAATCGCAGTTTTATAGCCGTTGGGACATAGTACCTGGAGGCATAGTATTACCTGTGGCCTGATGAGTTTAGAAAAGGTCGCATTCTTTGTTTAAAATATATGAAAACAAATGGAAAAATTCCACAGACTTTTGTCTGTTCTAATAAATGTTTATTAAGGCCACACCATTGCTCTGGCAACTCTATTCAACAACTTAAAATACCTTTTCGACTCCACCAGACCAGATTGTTCACTTTCACTTTATTTGCAACTTTGCTTACATTTTTCTTTGCTTGTTTTTCGAACGAATTTGTTTCGAATTGATCGTCGATGAATGGCATTTCAAAAACCGCGTCAGACTCTATTTTTCTGCTGTTCGAACCCTTGGCTGTAATCCAAGAAAAAATAAATTCCAAACGATATACTCCTTGGAAAAAGGACAAAAACTGTCAATTTTTATTGTCTGCCAAAATCATTACATTCGCCAATGAATGGCACACAGCCGCTGCTGTCCGGCTGTAGTGGAGTGGAAACCTGGTAATGGGAAAATCATTGCAAATACATTTTAATTTATGTGCACCCGGCGCACACAGCACACAACACACAAAATCCAGATACTGTGCACATCCAATTCAAATCGCATCCGCAGCCGTAAATCCTTTTTCGGAAATTTGTTGATATCCTATTTGGTGTTTTCCTCGGCATTTATTTGAATGTCATTTAAATTTAGGGTGGATGGGATAGATATTGCCGCGCGCCGAGACTGCGAGTGTCCCGGCAAGGACAATGAATCGAATTTATACTGCGGCTGTTATGGTAGAGTATATTGGTATAGTGCCCATCAATGCAACTGTCAATGATGCCTGGCGATTGTGGATAAAATTGAGAGTCCTCCCATATAACCAGCCTGCGGGGGCGAGACCAAATCGCATTTTGCGTGTCAAAAACTTGTTCAAGGGTAAAATATGACGATATTCCGAGGACCGGCAACAATTTACCAGAGGGAAGTTCGGCAATTGAGTTTTATCGATGATGTGCGGATCTAAATTTTAAACGGAATTGCGAATTTATAGATTTGAAACGGCGGCGCGGCGCGCATCGGCAGAGTCTGGGTAGAAGATTATTTATATCGGTGTCAAACGTGGGCTGTTTTAGAGAAGCTCTATGAGTTTATGTCAGCTAAATGGTATAATGAATGGGAAAATTACTTTTAAATGAGACTTAGACTTGGGAAATTATTTTCAAATTGACTTAGTGCATGATGTAAAATGTGGGTACCCAAACAAAGAGGATCAACAGAGGATTAGCTTTTAAAAGTGGCGGGAAAAGGTGGAGTGATACTAGGGCTTTCTTATTTTAGTAGATGGCGCAGTCGATAAAGCTAGTAGGTTACGCAGCGACGTGGCACACAGTCACCTCTGTCGAACGAGTTATAAATTCAAAACCAAATTGGGTTTTGAGTTCAAAAAAAGATCAATGAAATGATCGCTCATCAAATCGCATTGCGTAACGTATTTGCTACCAATATTCTTAGGATTATCTTTAAGGTCTATTTTCGGATAAAAAACGAATTTCCAGTCCAGAAATTTTAAGAGATGCAAAACATTTCCAAGGACAACTCCTGGCCGAAACATTTTCGTTCAAATTTTGAATATTCCTTAAGATCATCCTTATTCCAAGCAAGCTCCTACTAGAAAGGAACGTAAACGGTACGCAAAAGCAATGCAGTGAAACTTAAAACGGATCAACACACTTGTTTAAGGCATTGAAATTCTTTGCATGCATGTC
Organism: Neoascia interrupta; assembly: GCA_947623515.1. Classification (NCBI taxonomy): domain Eukaryota; kingdom Metazoa; phylum Arthropoda; class Insecta; order Diptera; family Syrphidae; genus Neoascia; species Neoascia interrupta. Next base: position 200,306,104 of record OX392462.1, read on the forward strand.
TACGATACAATTTTTTTTTTATCCTCTCGTCTTAAGTAAATTGCCTCCACCCTTAGAACACAGTTTGCCAGTTTCAGGCCAAAAACAAAAAGACAGATGCAACACAATACGCCCCAGACACCAGACAACTTTAGCCCGTGTGCAATTATAACACGTGCTCGTCCCTCATCAAAAGTCCTTGCATGCACTGCACACACACACACACATACCCATATCCTTGTGCCTTTTTCTCTGCAGTAAACGCACGCAAACAAATTCATATTTCTGGGTTTTCCTTATTAAAAATCTTTTAATATCCTCACACTAAGTCCTTTGGTAAATCCTTCAACTGTGAGATTCGGTGGAGGCACATCATGAATCCTCAGGACGTAATATGGATGTGTGAAAACACTCCCCCATTCCTAGCGCACTAATGCAACAAATAATAATATTTTAAGTGGAATTGAAACGTGTTACCGAATATGAAATCATTTTAATGTCCTTCCATTTATTCTTGCTCGGAAGCAACGGTGGTGTTGGTTGGCGTGGTTAGTAAGCAAGGCTATGCTGTTGTCCTGGATTTGTGTTCAATTTTCTAAGGAAAACACAAGAAAATCACCATCCAACTGGGTTGTGTGTGCGCATTGTTTCAGTAAATTGATGTAAAAGTGCGGCACCATTCGCGCTGGCCCTTTTTGACAGGATTGATCCTTTTTTCTGTCTGAGCTTATATAGTGTTTTTGAAAGCATTGCCAAACAATAAAAATCTTCCCATTTTCATTTGTCATAATGGTTGAATTATGCACTGGGTGTAGGACATGAATATCATTTTGCAATTATTGATAAATCCTTGGAGGATTTTAATTTGAGTTTGTTTGAGCAGCGAGGAGCCTAGGGGGTGTATTTGTCTTTGCCATTTTCTTCCTCAGTGCGTTTAGAGTGTGCTATTTGTCGCATTCGTCTGTTGCTGGAGGTTATATAGATTCGGAGAATTATTGGCAGCAAGGCACAAGCTTTGCAGACTAAAAGGATGTTGACTCATTCACATGTCATATATAAGGAGACAGCCCAGAGGGTGTTTAACGAGATGTCGAGTGCAAGCTCAAAGTCATACTCATTATATTCTGGTTTGGTCGTGGTTGGTTCGAGGTATACCTACCACTTCCTGTGATTTGAGTTTCAAATAAAAGTATTTGAAGGGTTGACTGGATTTGTCACATAAAGTCGTGACTTTAAATCGTTTTCAGGGTTAATTTCTACTTTGATCTATTGAATTCTAAATAAGAGAGACTAATGAGACTTTATGGAAAAATGTGAATCGTTTCGAAACTTTAACGACACTTTAAGAAGCTTTTCGGGCAAGACCCTTATCTCAGCAGTCTGGTCAGACTCTCACAGATGGCGAGCTTTAAAAACGAGGCCTTTTTAAGGGACAGCAAAGAAAAACAGCGAATATTCTTAAGTTCAAAGCCGATTTGGAAGAACAGAAGCAGAATCTCTTACATCAGAAGTGAAAACAACAGATTTTTTTTTGAATATCACAAAAACAGTAGGTAGCCCAGAAATGTATCTGTCAAATTTGTATCACTCCCAATCGGTCAAAAAATTGAAGCCGAATCTGAAAGGCAAACCCCCTTAAACAGGCACTGAGCGAGAGGTAGTGCACCATCATGTGTTATTAATCTGCTCCGTTAATATTCTGCGACATAGACAACACCAGTGGTACAATTTTTCAGAAAACACTTGTAAATACTTTTATTTCGTAGGAACGCGATAAAGCGAGCACATCATGCAATCATGCTAAAGACATGATTGCGAACAAAGGTGAGCGATAGCGAAAGTTTTGCTATGTGTGATAATCAACGTCCCAAAAAGAGACATACGCCAAATGTCAGATCTTTGGTCCAAAACAACACAGTAAACCTATTTAACTTTAGGGTAATTTAAGACTTAATTATCTCCTATTTAGATTTCGCTGATTCCTTTAGTAATTTTAAAAGATCATGCGGAGAAATGAAACTGTTTCTTTTTACCAATAAAGTAGTAAAAGGACGTACCCCGAGTATCTTAAATGACTAAGAAATTGTACTTAGCGACAAAAGTTGACAGTTTTCAGAGGTTGCACATGTTCCTAAGACTATAGAACTATAGAGAATGCGGAAATCATCGAACTAACCCATCGACTTATCCAACGAACACACTCACCAGTCTAGCTGTCATTTCAGGCAGCTGACAGCAAGCTGACACTAGGATAGGATATTCAAAATCGGTATTAGTAGAATTCGGTACCAATAGAAAATTATCATAAAGTACAAATAGTAAAAAGAACTGAAGAAAAAAGAGTGTGGCTGGATTATGGGTGAATTAGAGCACTCTGAACTCAAGAAATTTGTTTTCATAAATCATACCACAATATGAATGATTTGACATATAAGATCACACCGAAAGTTAGAGCACCGAGACTAGATGGGGGCACAGATGACCGTTGTAAGTGAAGTTATTCTTATAGGGCTTGTTTGTCAGTGCTGAGTTAAGCCCAGCTTAAATCAAGATCTGTTGATCCCGAACAAAGGTAATCTGGAGGTTAACTCCAGCTTGTGGTTTTTCATCGAACTCATTAATGTTTATTTATCTTACGCAGAATATAATCTTGTGTCATTTCATCAAATATCAGCTTGGAATAAATGGCGTAATATTGTTCCATAGTTTCCCGCCGGTGAATGAAAGGGTGATAATGACAACCCAATTATTATTTACCCTATCTTAAAAGTATACACTGACATAAAACAAATTTTTTGCAGTTCAATGAAGCGAAGACAACAAACCAATACACTGCACTGTATTCGATGACAGCACTGTAGCTCAATATTGCATGCAGCACCAACTGGGCCTTTTTGGGGCAGAAATTTCAATGCCGTAAAAGTTTGGCGTTTCAGTTTTTTGTCAGCTGTGCAGTGGAATTTCACGGTTTCATTTTCAAGTGTGTCACTTTGCGTTCGATGAAAATATTAATTTTCAGGATTGCATTTAGTTTTTAACAATCAGCTGACCACACAAACAAGTGCAATTTTAGGCTGAGGCTAGTTCCATCAATTGTAGGTACTATGCAGGCAGGACACATACTAAATGCCCTTTCAATTTTTGCAGTACCTAAGTGAAGGATATTTCTTTGCGTGTATTGGTAAATACAAAAAAAAGTTAATTTTGACTGAAGTTTGATGATTTCGATCATTGTGATTTGTAAGCAAACGAGACATCCCGTTTTACTGGTAAATCTGAAAATAAATCTTGTTTTATTTAAACTCTGGGTTTGATTCTGCGGGGATTTTATAAATGTCATTTACCCCACACTTTCGCGTCTTTTCTGAAACTATAACGCACTATTTGCCTTCTCGGTTGGTCGTCCGGGAGCGTTCAGGAGACTTCTGGACTCTGCTGAAACTGTTTTCTTGGACTCGTTTGACAGTTCCTCTTCTGGATAGAAGAGAAATTCGCTTCTGGTTTGGAATCCAGAATCAAAACCAGAAGTACACACACAATTATACAAGTGTCAATGTCAAGTTGGATAAATGTCTTTTGTCCCCTGTAGAATAGCTTTTGCTTCACAAATACAACGCTAGACAAACTTAAAAATCAAGAAAAACGTGTTTGGCTGTTCGGAGAGAAGCCCCAATCCGGGAGAAGAACGCCCTGGTCCGGGATTGCCAACCGAAAAGGCCATATGTTAGCTTACATTTTGACCCTATAGACCTTTTAACACGGCTGTCAAAATCTAGCGTCTTTCACATATTTTTCACCCAGAGATACCAGGCGAATCGCGTTTTACTTGAAAAACTTCAATAGATTCCGTAGAAGTTCAATAAAATACCCATCCTAGAGTATGTAGATAGGGAAGGAAATTATTGTGCTTAAGCCGCGTTATCACAAGGAAAAGAAACAGAAACAGAATTTCACATTTAGGTTTCAGTTGCTAATGTATGAGATTCTGTTTCTGTTCCTGTTTTACGTTGCTTCTGACAACGCGGCTTTACTCTGTTCTTTGAATTGCCCTTTATATAATTTAAACAAAATAAGCGGAAGGTATCAAAAAAGTGTTCCGAAGGTGTGATATTCTTGAAACCGTGTACGAAATGAAAGAATATAAAGATTACCACATACGCATGTTGTGTGTGACATTTGCTGGGCAGACCTAAATGCAAATCTGACGTAATGGGAGGCCGCTGTCAATTTGTACGCTTGCAAAAAAAAGTCCGCTTGTTTAAACAACAATCTGTGCTAGACAATCACAGTTTATGAATCTGTTTTTGTTTGAATCTGTTAAATTACGATGACGAGGCTGCATTGTGTATGAATTTTTTTTCTCAAATCGGTGTAATCTTATGTTCTGTGATTTGTGATTTTTGCATGTACCCTATATGGTCGCATGCACATGTTTTTACAAACTATGCAACACTTTTCTAATCTGGCTTGTTTCCCGGTTTTATAACTAAAATATTTTTAGCCATACTTTGAAAGTCTAATTAAGTTATTTGTCTCGCTGTCAATTTTTATTCGTTTCATTATATAAAAAGAAACTTTTGTTTGGCATCCCTCACTTAAAATACACGTAGACGTCAAACTCTTAAAAGGTCTACACCAAAAGTTTGCCCATCAGATTTCCCCAAAGATTTATGGGTTTTTCGGTTGGTCATGCGGGAGCGTCCGGGAGCATTCTGGACTCTCCTGAAACTGTTTTCTTGAACTCGTATCGCTTGACAGCTCCTCTTCTGGATAGAAGAGAAATTTGCTTCCGGTTTCGAATCCAAAATCAAAGCCAGAAGCACGCACACAATCATACAACGCATGTTTCCAGTTGGATAAATGTCATTTGTCCCATGTAGAATAATTTTTGCTGCACAAATACAACGCAAGGCAAACATAAAATAAACGTGTTTGGCTGTTCGGATGTACAGAGTACAGCCCCAATGCGGGAGAAGAACGCCCTGATCCGAGATCGCAAACCGAAAAGGCCATTAAATAGTCTATCCTAGCGCATTATGAGAAAATCTTTCAGCCACACTAAAGCAAGGACCACAAAGCAGCCACAGGCTTTAGCTTCGCCCTGTTACGATACGTGGACTTTGAATCAGCTTTGCAATGACATTTCGCTATGGAACATTCATGTCCAACTAATAAATAAATAATACGCAATAAATAATGCGTCATATCCGTGCATGACCAACACACAAATATAGCCAAAGGCAGACTGATTGACTTCGTGTATGCGATCGCAATTAACCCTCACACGAAGCAAAAGTTCAGCACACCTGCACTCGTGCTGGGCTTCTGAGCATTACGTTTTCACTTTGCGCACTCATTTCGAAGCCATTGTGTTAGGAAACACTGAAATCGTATGGCTGAACTTGTAAACGTCAAGCCGAGGCCAAGCCCAGGCTGTTATGTGGTTCCCGCATAATGCTAAGCCTCCATTATGTCGATGAATTAGAAAACTTTGACAGTTTTCTTCTTTGTTAACTATTGGCACACAAAATGTCACGTAACCTTGCAGAACCCGGTTTTAAATACAGGGAAAGGTGTTTTGAGTCGACTCGACTGCGCTTTACAAGTGGATATGAGTCGAAATTATATATGGAAACGCAAATCGAGTAGTCGAGAAGTCGAATTTCTAGTTTCCACGCACACCGATTGATAGATTTTATATTTTGTAAGAGTAGCTTCGATCTCTATAAAGAAGAAAAAAAGTTTCATTCGAATGCACGTGAAGACTTCGATGTGTGTACTGATCTGTCAGTTGAAAACTACATTTGAAACCTTTTTCGACTCGACTAGGTACTCGCCTTTGTGTTCTCGGATCAAAATTCAATTGCTTCACAATTCAACACATGCATGGAAATATGGTAAAAGTGAATTTCATTTGCGTCGTTGATTGCCATGAAAAACGTTTGTCATTTCATAACCTAGAAATTTTGACAAACATAGCTGTCTTTTTGGTTAGTTAAGGGACAACTAGCGCTCTGGATTTGAACCTGGCAGATATCTAGCTAAGCTAGTAATGAAACAATAAATGCAAGAGAGAGTGTTTTTTGTGGAGTTTATAATCCAATTACTATTAGTTATCAGTGCCTGTCAAAAGACAAAGTATGTTTGTCCATTCGGTTATATTCAATCTTAGTGCCAATTTGCTGCCAATTAAAGGGAGCGGAAAAAAAGAAATTTCAACTTGTCATTTTGCTAATTAACCTAAAAGTACGTCATTGAAATATTTTGATTATTTCAAAAAGTAACCACCACAGGTTCTAAACTGTTATACAGTGATTTCTTTCTGTCAACGCCATTACTCATAGCATCTAATTTTTCCCACCAGAGCTCCCAACCACACCAAAGAGAAAAGTACCCAAAAAAAGAAACAAAAATGCAGCCGACTGTCAGTCGGTTTTCATTTTGTTTGGCATTTCAGTTGACAGCGAAATTTCATGCGTGGTGGTTGCGTTAGCGGTCGATCGATATTTTGACATTTCTACCGAGTGTTCATAAACAATTCCACCGTCCATCGGGTTAATTTTTCTATTTTATCACACAAAATTATTGAATTTAGTTCGAAATATATTACCAATGCGAAGGCAATTATGCAGTGAAGTGAAAAGTTCAAAAATCTTTTATAAATTCGCCACTGTTCGTCTGTGAAGTGAAATTGAAAATTTTGTTTAGTCTTTTGTTGACAAATTGTCCGCGTCGCGCGGTGAATTATGCTTTAAATTTGTTTATATTCGGGCAGTTTTTTTGTGTTAAATTGTTGTTGACGAATTTGAAAAGTGTTTTCGAATAATCGTAGTCACAATGGAGGCGGGAAAGCTGAGAATTCTCACGGTTGGAATACTGATTGCACTTGCAGCTGGACCATGCACGGGACATCTGAATTTGTATCTTAATTTGCAGGAAGTTATGCGATTACTAGGTAAGCTTCAAAAACGTATACTATGGCTTAAAAAAAATTTAAGGATAATCTTTTTCAAAACATCTGTAACAAATTAGATAATCGATAAATCGCCTCAAACTTCGATGAGGGAGATTTCCTCCCAAAATCTGAAAATAGCTACGAAATCTTAAAAGAAGGAAATTCTTTCGGTTGCATCTGTCAACTCCAAAAATAAACTCTTAAAAACTTTGAGAACAACAAAATCGAAATTCTTTTGGAACTTGGGGCGGTGTCCTGGAAATAGAAATGGTTTCAAAGCAGACATTTATTTTTCAATTGAGAAATAAAAAAAAGTCGGAGGTTTAACAGCGTAAAGAGATAAACTACCTGCAGTTTTTTAAGTTCTGTGTGTAAATAAGAATACCTTGAGGGTTGCGATTTAAAAAAGGATAAAATAAACAAGCTATCCTACATGTAAATTAGAATTAAAAACACCTAAAAGGTTTTTAACTGAAGGCTGCCAAAACTACAAGCTATGCTAAGAAGTTACTGGTATTTTGCAAAGTAACCGTAGCTAGACTATACCTACCTATTTTTTTTTTTGGTTGGACAAGTGTATCAATCCTGGGAAACAAATTTTTGCAGCAACAATACATCGCTACAGCGCAGAAGTGCCTTACACCTCACGCAATGTAGCTATATTCGGTTTAACTTTGAATGGCTCAGCAGCAAGTACCGAAAAAAGCATCTATCATAAGCACTCAGGATGCTTCTTGACAATCAACCGAAAAGGCTAGGTCTTAGAATCTGATGACTGCATTTTAATACTCTACTCATCTGGCACCTCCATTCTGCTCGAGTTGCCAGAGGATGAAGGCTCAAAAATTCCCCATAAAGAGTTCCGCTGAGAGCTTTCAGACAAGACACATTTCAAACTATCCGCTCAGCAGTTTAGGTTTAAAAGTTAACTATCCAAGAGCACAAACTACGGGCTCCACCGGACGGCTAGAGATAAGGTAAGAAACGTCTTGTTTATAAAATTATGTCTGAGGCTTTGTTAGTTCCTTGCAGAGATGAAGTCAGGAAAAGACAATATTTAAAGGTTTGAAACAAAAAAGGTGGTACATAATTCTATAGTAGGTCTCAGCCTTTTTAAAGGTCATTTATGTCGCAATGAATAGTTCACTATAAGAATGCTTACAAAAGGCGAGCAGGGAATAAAAAAAGGACACTGACAGTTAAACATACCAACATTCCCATCCTCCAGGAACAATTTTCTTTTTGTTGTAGTTCTAACATCCAAATGGCTTACCCGGTAGCTACTTAAACGACTTTGAAAAAACCGAGATATCGAAAAACTCTTCAGAATGTCGGTAAACGGTCTAACTAAGACTAAATTTTTCGAAAACCGAGAAAGGCGCTCAAAGGCTACTGGAGGTAATTTATTGTTGATAATTATGGAATCTTATGTCAAACTCCAAATAGTTGCTAAAAAAATTAGGTATGTAATCCCGAAATATAGGGCGTGCTCAGGGCATCAAGAAAAGCAGATTTATGTAGGTAACTTCTATTAACTATTAGAGGAACTTCTTAGCCGAGACACAATTTTTGTTCCCGAGCTTTAACTACTAGGAATCTGCGAACAGGAAGTCTATCAAAATACTCTTGATTCGTCGAAAGCTCTTTTATAAATTTAATCGCACAACCAATGCAGAATAGTAGGTATTTTCCAAGGATGAAGTCAGCTGCTTACTAAGTCACTTGGAAACCTAAAGTCACCCAATTCCACACAGGCTCCATATTCTTCACATTTCAGTTTAATTGACTCAGCAAAAAATGTTTCCATTTTGTAAGTATAACTTACTAAAAAGATAGAGCTTTTGTTTTAGAAATGATAAAAATTGAACTTTGGAGGCGAAGCGAGTAGGTGAAGAAAGGCGCTGCAGAAAGGAGACGAGTCTTTTGTTCAATGACAACTAAAATTATAGCGAAAATCGCTTGTTCATTTGCCTGTTGCCAGGTTATATATTTATCGGGTTTGAAACTCGAGTTCAAAGGTTCCAAAGTATCATCATTTTGGACAGGAACTGAAACAAGAATTATGAAGGCATTTTATCCCTTTTTTTGTTGGCGAAATCAGGGTAACTAATGAAAACTTGGGGCTCAAAACCTGCTTTGCTGCACAGGTTTTATTGTAGTGGTAAGACCCACATTCACCTGTGGTGCTTTCGCAAAGCATTAAACAGGAAAACGATTAACAGAAAAAAGCAGTCGCTAAGAGAACGGCTTGAGTGCCCAGTACCACGCCCACGGAAGGATTGAACACCTAACACCGCTTGATCTACAGTTCAAAAAATTTGCTACCTAGCGCTTTACTCTCTAACTTAAGTCACTTAAAGAGGGGAAGCCGATACTGAGAGAAATCACTTAAGCACTTAGGATAGCCGAGGTAACTATTGCAGATGAGATCGATATCCGGGAAAGAAATCGTCATTATCATCGATAGGCAGGTTACAATTAAGGCAATGGAATTGATCAACATCAAATCTGATATAGTTAGCCACGGGATGTTGTACAATGCTTAAAGTGAGCACTGTGCTGGGTGCCTTGACAATTTCCGCTAAAGAAGGAAATGATAAAGCAGATAGTTAAGCTTGCAAGAAGAGAAGGCCTCCTTGAAAATAGTGAGGTTGTAAAAATCAAACCAACCCTTTACATAGTTAGTAAGGTGCAAGTTATGACAGCTGGTTACCCTGGTTTATACCTGGTGGTATACCATTTCATTCAAACATTATGTTAACAACTATTCTCTGTACGTAATTATGTACATGTACATATTTCAATTGAACAAACAACACAAATCATGTTTGCCGTAGTTTGTTAACTAACCTTGAATAAGAGAGCTCTCTTAACCACTCTTATGTAGTGCTATTTTTTGTAAATAAAAACAGTTCCTTGTAATCTGCAATACCAACCATAGTGGGTACAGTCGTTTTTGACCGCCAGTCTTCGTATGTGAGCTGACCACTCCGGAACACAATTTTTCTCATAAAGTTAAAATAAATATTTTGAGTACTAAAAAACGTGGTGTTTTATTTAAAAAAAAAAGATTTTCTTGTAAATCTATTTTGCACTATCGGGGAAGAAAATCACAATGACTGCCAACCAAAGGTGGCCAAGCAGAATGAATACAGGGTACTTATCCAATGCTCTTTGGCCTGGCGTTTTGGCGGGAAAAGATCTAGTAAATAACAAATAACTTTTATTTGCAGGGAAAAACTAAGAGCTTTAGACGAAATCCTGTCTCCTGAAAATCCTGTCTCATGAAAAGAGGCTCAGACTAGTCAGACACGGATATTTGTCGCTCCTTTGGTAAGCTGCTAGCTATCGAAGATGTAGCACACATAACATTTACTGTGTAAAAGCGTAACTGTGTGAAGCAATATCGCGCAGTCGCGGAACGGTTTCAGGGAAATATCTTAAAAAGTTTAGCGGAAATAGACAGTACTATAACTTTAAAGGCCTTTTTGGCCATCGAATTTTATCTGTTGTCCTTTTTTATATCTAAAAATAAGTTTGATTATGTTTGTCCATTTATATCTCGAGTGTAGCAATATTTATTTCATTTATAATTTTTTTAAAAGCTTCCTTCTTCTTTATAGAAGGTTTTAATCAGAAATTCACAGATAAATTTAACCGCCCACTCAGTTTTTTTTTTCGGATTGTTATGAAATTTTTTTAAATTAAAGTAAAATAAGTTTTCTTTTAACAATTTAGGTTTATTGCCAATAAATACAGGTTTCAGATCTTGGTTTAGACATATACAAAAATTAAATTTATGCAATTTTACAAAGCAAATTAGTCTTCTTGTAACATTTAAAAAATTGGCGCATAAACAAATAACCAAATATTCGCCGAGCTGCCTAGGAAAAAACCTAAGTATCTACTTGTTATCCTTCCGATAACTGGAAAAATTTCAATTTTTCAATGAGAATTTAAAAAATGGTTTATGCCATATGCGGGAAATATCCAACGAACATCCATGACCAGTTCAGTGGAGAAGCTAAAAGAAATCTTGAAAATCTTTAAAGTTGATTAAAATAGACGAGTGGTTGGCCATTCCCTATACGTCTTGGAACCGCGACCTTGCAAAGGGTCAGAGTTATTTTGTGTCCTATGCAAAGCGTTTGCGATTTAATCGTTGGAAGGTCTAAGCCTTAACGTGCGTCCCCTTTATTTATAACCTTTATCATCAATTACCTCAGCTATATTAATAGGCAACACGTTTTCTTGTTACTCCTTTTGAGGCGTTATTTCTCAACCAAATTTTGTCAAACATGGACCCAATAAAAGGTTTAGTTCCATACAAGTGCAGATTGTTTTTAAATTTTCACATATTTTTCCACAAACTTGGTAAATTGAACAAAGCAAAATAGCGAGCTAAAAAAAGGATTATAATTCTTAACTTAGAACTAACTAACTATATTCCATTGTAAATGAGAATATATTAAACTTGTATCAGGCCAGTAGTAACTTATGCAGCAGAAATTGGTGCAGACGCCAGCACATCTGAACGCATGACGACCACAGTTGAGATGAACACCCTGAGATCTCTTGCTGGATACACACGCCTCGATAAGAAAACAAACGCCGAAATACGAGAAATCTGCAGTCAGACGATGTTACGCGATGGGCGAGAACCAGAAGAAGGATGTGGAGAGACCATGTCCTAAGAATGCCTTCAAACTGCTTGTCAAAAATGGCATTAGAGTACACAATAAAAAAACTTGCGACCACAAGGACGTCCACCGAAAAAAAGGTGGCACGAATCCTGGACATCAGGCTGGAACGACCACCAATGATGAGCGCCACCCATTCGTTATCAATTGTTTCCATTTAAAAATGTTGTTAAAAAACCAGGATCCTATCATGAAGAAAAATTAAGAGCTACCTACGAACTAGCTCGTTGTTAGGCCGGGTATGGCCTATGCCGTGCTGGTCTGGTGGACAAAGATGAACGAAGGATTTGCGGTGAAAAAGCTTGAGCGAATACAGCGTCTAGCCTTCACCCCGACCGTGGCGATTAACATTAACGTTAACATTAACATTAACATTAACATTAACATCATCCTGTACCTATTCAAACACATATCCGAATGGAAGCAAGGCAAAGCATTCACCGTCGGCTCTATTCGAATAACATAGACTGCTTACTGCTCCTACAAAGGCGGCCACTAAGCTTTGCTTTATGATTTAGAATCTGAAAGCACATTCATATGCCTCTCGACGATATGCTTGCAGAATATAGCTTCCAGAAGAAGTTTTTCGTAACTAGTTGTCCCTCCAAGGGATGAATGGGAAAAATTCGAACCAACCTTCTCGGTTTGACCTCGTCTGGTATATAGACGGCTCGAAAATGAAGACAGGGACCGGGTCTGGCATTCATGAAGAACTGCCCTAGGCGGGCTATTCAGTTAGTCCATTTTCTAGGCGCAAGTCCTTGCCATCTACTACTGTGTTAGAATAAATCTAAATTCCAACACAAGAGGAAGAACAATATTCATCTTCTCAGTCAGCCAAGCAGCTCTCAAGGCGCTCGACTCACACTTTATCAAATCAACGTGTGATTGGATGGCCATGATTGTTCCATGAAAAACTAGCCAAAAACAACTCGATCATCCTTCGCTGGATTCCAGCCCACAATGATTTTGAGGGCAACGAATGAGCAGAATCGCTTTCTAAAGTCGGGGCAACTTTACTACTCATAGGGCCTGAACCGTTCTGTGGAGTCAGTAAAAGACTCTTCAAGAACTCTACAAAAAAATCCTAGTTAGAGTCGAATCCAACGGGGTCTAGCTTTAGCTTAACACATCTGGACAGCATTTTTTCAAAAAATTCTCTTCCAGATTCCCCCCAGGAGGTCTAATATCCCTGACCAACCTTGATATGGCTAATTTAAAAGTCCTCACTGGAATTTTCAGCGGCCACTGCAAACTAAAACACCATCTTTATCGCATCGGCTTTTTACCGAAGGCCAAATGCAGACTTTGTCTGGAGAGCGATGAGTCGTCTAGCTACATATAATCATGGAATGTCCGTCCCTCTTGCGTCTAAGAAAAAATATATCCTCGGCAAAGAAATTATCCCTTCGGAAAACCTAGCCTTTATCCCTCCAGGGAAGATCCTTGCCTTCCTGACTGCCTCCGGAGTGAAAAGATTACTCTGGTATTTCATTAGGGAAGGCGCAATAGGCTCCTTTTAAGAGACCGCCGTGCCAGAGCCCCAGGAAGGCTCTCCCCGAAAAAACAATCATTTAATCTTTTCTACCTACGAACTAGACTTACCTACAAGTCAGTAAAATTCAAGCCACTGTTTATTGCTCCCAATAAGAGCGACCTACAATCTCCAGTGCCCACAATCAGTTGGCCTCCAAATCGGAGGTTCGGTCTTCTTTGTCTCCATAATCCAGATGGCTGTGATTCAAAGACCTCTTAAGTGGTAGTTGTTGTTCATTTGACGTGTCCAAAACGGCGAAACCTAGTGTAGCGGCCCGAATTACGACTAACGTACCTAACCAACTATACTTTTTACCGCGGCTGCTAAACACGGGCGAAATAGGAACCTTTTGTTGGCATCGAAAAAGTTTGAATTTGACTGTGCTAAACGAAGATTTTTTTTTCAATAGAGCTGAAAATAAGTCCTGGTTTCTTGCAGAACGTTCACATCCAACATACAGCTCCGTAAAGAAGAACTGGTACCATTAGCGTTTTATTCTTTTATGTAACTAATGCACCTTGTACGCGTGTTTGTATAAGGAATTGAGAGCAACGCCTCTCAGGGGTCATTCATCGTAAATGCTTACCTTTGCCTCGAGGTATAGGTGAACTCCTCGACAACTAGTTACCTACCTCAAATAGTTCTCTATTTTCGGCGTGGTTTTTCGTCGAAAGCTTTTAAAACTTGTTATTTTTTTGGTACTAACTTGGTCACCAAGGTTGGATCGAACTTGGTTAATTTTAACTCCAACTTATTTCGTCTTCTTTCGGATTGGGGTGAAAGTTGGGAGCTTGCATTTCGGTATCGCCTGTCGACTTCAACCAACTTGTAGTTTTTCTTGCAGGAACGTGGCCTATAAATTTTTAAGGTCTAAAATGAAAAAAGTCACACGACAGCGCGTTTTTATTTTTTGTCGTAAACCCATGCAAGTTTCATATAGCTCAGATGTATAAGGTCAAGACTGGTCGGTAAGGTGCGTCACCAATTCCATCCGGTGCATTTTAACATAGAGGGATACAGAACTAGTTGAACAAATCTTTTCGGGATTTCGTTTTGTGAAGCTATACGGATAGTCAAGAACACGTTGGAGACATGGGCGCCCGCAGAATTATTTCCAGGGGGGGGGGGGGCAAACCAGGGTCTCAGACGAAAAAATCCAATTAAACAGTCGTCTTTCTTGAAACTTCCTCGTAAAATAATATAGGTTTGGTGTTTGATGACGAATCGCACCGAACCAGGGGGGGCAAGTGCCCCGTCTTGCCCCCCCCCCCCCCCCCCCCCCTCCGGGCGCCTTTCGGTGGAGAGCGTTTCGAATAGTAACCTCGCGATTGGGTATTGTTGTAAGAAAACTCATGTCAAGTTTTTTCCAACATTTCCTAAGAGCCCTGTACTGTACCTACTATTACTCATGGGCTATTTAGGTACTTTCACCAAATCGGTATCGGTCAAAGAGGCGATAAAAAAACCACTGGTTAAGCAGCCCCAGTACCTAAGTGTATGAAGACCTAAAATGAAGCTTTTGCCTAAATAAATTGCAAGGACTAGCTTAGCTCGCTTTTAAAGCTGTGAAAACAGTCACTACTACATGCAAGCACTTAACGTCATTCTAAAAGAAACACCTCTTAATTTTTGTATCTAGACACGAGCTGTAAATGGCTTACACCCATTTTTGAGGGTGACTCAAATTCTTGACATGGTTCTGTTTTGTTGTACTTACTCTTTCTGTAAACAGGTGTTCCTCTGTCTGATGCTTACAAAAACTTGTCAGCTTTCCGAAAATTCTCCGAACGCAAGCCTTTAATGCCTAAAACGATATTTGAATAACTATAACGCAGCCTGATTAAGTTTCAAATAAATGCACATCACTGCCTCAGCTCAGAAATGAATCACATCTCGCCAGACAGATAAATCGACTTTCATGATAGAAATTATACAGAAAAATACCAAAAACCTCCTCCCAGACATTAGCAGCCGATTCAAAGAAAATCGAAATAAATTATGTCCCCCGAAAAAAAAACACACATGTCCACCAGTCCCAATTTAAAGAAGTGAAGTAGAAAAATAAAACCTAAATGCACTGTCCCCTAAGAAGGCCACAAAAATCCATCAGCTCAGCACCCTCAAAAGTGCGCCCATCCAGTAGCCGTTACCATATGACTCTGCTGGACTGCTTCCTTATACTGGGGACTGGACTGCTTCTTTAAGCTCATTAGGTAATCCGAACGAGAAGACGACCAAGCAACAAAAATAGGGTTGCAGACATGTCCAAAAACAGTCCCAGACTCGTGACACGTCCAGGGCACCCACTTCTAATGTCTGTGCACACAAGTAAATTCCAAGGAATTACCATACCTTCTGGCACCTCACTCTAATGCAAGCCACAGACACATCACATCACTCGAACTCAACTCGACCATCCGACGGATGTAGTGCATTCTAATTCGTTTTAAAACTTATTCCATTACTCATTTTGGAGGACGCTCGAAGATGGGGACGGATCATCGCCTTATTAATATCGGCTCGTTCCGAGAAGTTGATGTTAATTTTTCGTTTTTGTTTTATTGACAAATAAACACAGGGTGGCTCTGGGAATTCGAATGTCTTAATCGGGCGCAACGAAGCGGGGGATTTATCGATAATTCAATGGGGTTGGGTCTTGAAAATAAATCAAACAAATGCAATAATATTGAGATAGTAACTGTTGAGCACCATGGCTACATCTGTTTGGGTTTTATTTGAATTCTTCTCTGTAACTGACGACGAACCGTTTAAGGACATTAAAGTTGTTTAATTGTTTTTACGTATTCTCCTATCCGTATGGCATTCTCCCATGAGAGTAAAGGAACATGTATGTATAGTATGGAAATCCTTTTGTTTGGTCCATCCAAGAAGACGATTTAAACATTTAATTAGTTACAAGAACAATCCCGCTTTAATAGCTCCGCACAGAGCGAACCCATCTTGGTTTGCTCCCACAACTAGAGACGAAACATTTCGGGAACAATATAACGACGGAGATGTTAAAAATATTTTTCCTTCTTTTCGTGTTTGGTTCTCCTTGTGGATCGCACGCCGAACGTGGTGTGTAAATGTTTTTATTTGTCACTTTAGTATAGAAAAACTTGATACATTTTTGTTTTTATGTTTTTTTTTTTGTTCTTGTCGCTTTTAGGATTTTTTCTATACCCTGTCCGACGATGATGGGATAATAAATCGTATTTATTTTTCTTTTCATTTTCCAGCATTTGTTGGAATTTATTTTAAATTAAAAAGTCACAAAAAAGACTTCCAATTAATTAGGTTGTTATTTTTTGTTTGAACCCGCTGAATGTGGATTAGCTATGAGGGAAATTATTTTTTTTCCACTTAAATGAGACCGAATTGGCTTCCTGTAACATGGCCTCTGGTTTATTGTTGGAAAAAAGTCTATAGGAAATGTGATCACTTGATCAAAGAGGAAATGTAACGAAATGCCCAACGCAAATATTGTGGTGTGGCCAAGCACGCTCGCTTCCCAGAAAAATACTCAGTTCCCTGGAACAAGTCTTTACCATGAATGTATCAAGTAGTTTTCACAAGCGGAGAGTGGGACGAAATGTCAAAAGAATTTAAACCATTCAAATTTACTCTAAATTCATTAAAGAACAGCGGATTGGAATATGGGCATCGTTCAGTTAACTATTGCTCTAAGTTTTACAGATCAAGAAACAACTAGTTATTGACCTCAACCCATTTATATATATATATTTTTTGAATCCAGGACAGAGCCTAAAATTCTCCAAAATCGTAAGAAATTGTTAGTCCATTTCAATAAATTTAACCATCGATGTTTTATTTTTGGAGCCTTTTCTGTTATTAGAAGCTGGAGTTGGATTAAAATGCTCATGGCGCAGTCGGTAGGTCAAATTTTAAATTTCATATAAGCTTCTCTGTCGCCCCATATTAATTTGTTATTATATTTTAACCAATCTTTTAGGTCTTAAAACTTGGTCTCAAAAAATATTTGGATAATTTGTTGTCTCTCAAAAATGTTGATCCCAAAAAACCAGTCTTAATTCGGAACACCCCAGCATACATCTGGGCTATTTAATTGAAGCAGAACTCACAATTGACTGTACAAGTGATCAAATTTGGCGCAGTCGGTTGGCAAAAGCTTGCTTTGGATTAAAATCCTTATGGCGCAGTCGGTAGGTTAAATTTGGAATCTAATTTAAGCTTATTTTCGTGCCATAATCATTTTCCGTGATATTTAAACCAATCTTTCTGGTCTGAAAACTCATTTAAGCATAGCTCATAAAAAGTATTTCGATAATTTGTTGTCACAAAAATTTTGTTCTTAAAAAAAACAGTTTTCATTCGGAACACACCAGCATACGTGTAAGCGCGCTATTTAAATGAAGCAGAACTCGCAATTGATTACATGTGATTAATTTTATCGCCGCCAGTTGACAAAAGCTTCCTTTAGAATATGCATTAAAATGCATATGGCGCAGTCGGTAGTTAGGTCGAATTTGTAATTCTATTTAAGTTTATTTGTCGCGCTATATAAATTTTTTGTCACATTTTAACCAATTTTTCTGGTCTAAGAATTTATTAATTGCAGTTAAACAAAAACATTTCTGTAGTTAATCTGTTTTCTTGAAAAAATTCCATATAAAAAACTAGTCTTAACTTGGAACATTGGAGCATACAACATCTTATTATATGATGAAAAGTACATTAGTTATTTACCTGTACAAGTCATAAAATTTGGCGCAGTCGGTAGAAAGCTAGAAAGAAAGTCGGTAGCTGCTTCTTTTCACCGCACATAAGTGACTTTAATTGACTCTTTGTCTGCAGTTTTCGTCATGAGGCCTACCTAACGACATTACGATCTAGGAGAGAACGTAGATCTAGGAGAGAACGTAGGTGCCACTATATGTTCTCCATACAATCTCCACATGTGTCCCTTTCGACTTTGACTGAGTATATTTGTTGAAACTCCTAACGAACGGCTTGAGAGCACTAGTTTAAATTCACTTTCAAACCTGTGATGTAGAACGCGTTAAGCAAGCAGAAACTTTAAGTCGAAAATTGCAAATATGTCGCTTACATATGTTCTGGAATAAGAATAAGACTATACTTCACAGGATTATTTCTGCAGTTGGCCTTCTTGGACTATTTTAACATGAAAACAAACCAACAAGGTAGGTTCTACAAAAAGTGCAAATGAGCCTGTCGGATCTGCCTTAGGACTGTATAAGAGCTTGTATAAATTATGCGTAAAGGCTTTAACTGAGCACAAAAAGCGCCATGTAGTTTTCGTCTTGTGTGGCGCAGTCGGTAGGCACTTTGAACCCTAACTGGCTAGTAAATAACTACCTATTTTCCTTCATGTTATCTTCTCTGTAATGTTAAGAAAGTGGCGAATACAGCCAAAACCCTTGTCGATAAAACAACAATTTTATTTTTGTGCTATGCCTTGTGCCCATTTGAATACTCTTCAGGTTTTATAAATCACTCCAAAAGTCATAAGCCACTCCTGTTTATAGGTACAGTAAAAAATGCCTAAAGATTTGGATACGAATACCGACTTTTGGCGCAGTGGGGAGAAAAATAACTTATTTCTGTTTTCGTGGCTAGCAGCTATTTCATTTAATTTTTTCTACATTTTACTATACCTCACTCAAGTTTTTACAGTCAAAATTGCATAATGATGTAAAAGCGCTTTTGGAGCAGTCGGTAGAGCAAGTGTTTTTGTTTTGTTGGCAGTGATTTTTTTCCGATTTTTTTTCGTTCGTTTTAAAAGTAAATGACTTAAGCTCATACAGAATACCCAATAATGCAAATGCGGTTTGGTCGGTTTGGCGCAGTCAGTAAAGTAACAATTTTATTCATCTTTCATAACTTCTGACTAATTTGTTTTATTGTGTTTTTTTTTTTTTTTGATTTTGTAAATCACTTCAGCTAATATAGTCAAATATATCCTATGATGGAAATGCGAATATGCTTGTTTTGGCGCAGTCGGTAGAATCACAATTTTATTTAAATGTTTTAGGGCTAGTGACTAGTTAGTTTTACTTAGTTCATGTTTGTAAATTACTTCAACTGAATACTAATTTATTTCGGCGCAGTCGGTACAGTAAATTTTCTAATGATTTCGATGCGAAAAAGCACTGTTGGCGCAGTCGATAAAACAAGAAGTTTTTCTATTTTAAGTGATTTAATTCTAGAGCTTCTGAAATGCCATATGACAAATACAGGGTAGTTAAAGACTTAAGTAGGGGTATATAGCGTCGAGTATTTACCGAAACTATGCAATTAAGCAATTTTGGGTTAGTTAACTGGGGTAGGCACTATCACCTGACGCAATTTTTCTGCAGCAATAAAAGTGTGACATGTTAGTTTCACCTGCGCCCTCATGCCAAACAAAAAATGCAATTTGCGTCATTGCTGGTCTTTACCTATTACATTTCCCATTAGCATAAACCTTTCATAGCTCAAGACCCTTGCAATCTTTTTCATTAAAAAAGAATGAGTGCAAATATAAAACATCGTCCTTGCACTAGATAATTTTTCATCATTTTACTTCGAGGCTCGTTAGAGCTGCTTTACCTCATTAAGCCAGAAATGAAGACTAAATGAGAGTATCCACTTGACGTCCTAGATTCAACTTTAATTTATATTCCTTAATTTTTTCTACGACCTTGCCTACACATAATCTCTATTTTGTATTCCATTTGCAGCTCGTCAAGTAATTTCGCCACAAACTCACTTCTGCCACAGATAGTGGATAGGTATACCTGAGGAGTAAAAAGAACCTTGGAATCTAGATGCAACACCATCTCGACATTCATTTTCCCATTTCCAATCTTATCTCATCCATGTCGTTGTGGCTTGGACAAGTGGTTTTCGCATTATCTTCCATTGTCATATGCACGCACAGCACATGTAACCCACATATGTCATGGTTGGTGTGACTACTCCTACAACCCCCACCCCACAACCACTTGACTATTGTTTTGAACCAGATTCATCTTCGTTTGTGCGCTACAGCGTTTTCCATTTCTGTAATTATTTATATTTTAATATTTTTTGTTATTATGAATTTTTTTTTGTGATGCCTTTACAGCTTGTCCCGTTTAAATTAATTCACAGAGCATTGCACGCCTGTCATTGTTCCACTCTAACTGCCTTTGAGAGTGTGTTTGTGTGTGCTAAAAGCTTTTTTAATTTGCTGCGTAACACTAAAATAGCTTCTACACAAAGTAAAACGACAAACACTCCGCCGTAAAAGGACTAGGACAAGGAGAACGCGCGAGGCCCTCCTCTTTTGAGGGTGGTGTTGATGGGAGTGGGAGTAGTTTTGCTGCGAAATGAAAAATAGGCTCCGTATGGGTTGGTGCTTTTAAATGTTTTTTGAGTGTTTTTTTTTGTTTGGCATTTTTGTTAAAATCCTTTTTACTTGGTGCCAACTAAATTCACATAAACAAAACGACCGCCGCCGCCATCCTTCTCTTTATTGTGTGCTGATCCTTTTATTAGAACAGGATCCATTTCTCTGTCATTAGTGTGGTAAGACACTTGAGTGACGAGGAATTTTTTCGTTCTATTTTCTCTGCTCTGGCATTTCTTTATCCTTTTGTCTATTTTTTTTTTTATTGCTTCCGTTGGTTTTTCACAGAGAGAAAATGGGTTAGATTAAGGATTTCTCTGTGGAGGCGAAAGTTGGAGCTCGCTCGGAGCCAGCATAATCAAGGGTAAAAAATCTCATTTGTTGTCGAGCGCCTTCACATTGAAAGGCAATTGTCGAAAATGAAATGGAAATTCATCTCATTTGCGACTAGCGAATTTCATACAGGCAATCAGTGGGCTAAAAGGATGGGCTGCCAAAAAGGATAGAAAAACGGAATAAAATTTGATTTCGCATATATGTATCCATATCCAATCCACACACAATGGCGAGGAGTCTCCGAGGAGGATCTGTGAAAATTTAAAATCCTTAAAAAAAATTTGGGATAAACAAAGTCGTTTACATGTCGTTACATGTTATTACAAATTGTTTTGTTTCATTTCTCTTTGTTTATGAAAGGCTTAATGGGAAATTTTTTCAAAGAGTTTTCTGATGGAACTCTGCAATGGGTAGCCCGACCTAACTTAACATGATATGAAGTAGGGGATTTTAGGTCACAATGGAGGAACTTAGTGGGTGCACGTGTGGGATATCTTTGCTTGAATCAGTTTTTTTGGTGTAAGGCGTAAAAGTTTTGGTTGTTGTTTACTTCCTTGATGAAACGAAGCTCAAAGGATTTTATACAATATATATTTTTTTGTACATATATTACGATCCTTAGGCGATCAGATCTGTCTTGTAGAACACTCCTACAGCCTGCGGTTTACGCTGACTTATTATATAAAAAGGTCTCTAGCAGCTAATTGGTCTCAATTATTCGCTGTTGGTAAACTGTTGTTCGACAACAAGAAGCCACGTATCACTATTGGCTTTTAGCTACTGCTTAATGTCAATAAATGTCAACAATTTTCTATCGACTGCGCCAAAAATATCTGATTTTTGTTCTTATCGTCAAGTTACCAAGCGAACCAAGTTTAATTTTCTGATGCACAAACCTGAAGCAAACTACTTTACTTCCCTGCATTGTTAAAGCATTATCCACCGTCTGCGCCAAAAAGTTTTGAACTTTTATCAATTTTCAAGGTATCGAGTGAAGCTAAGTAAAGCTCCCATACTCACGAATATGGAAACACGCTGAAAGTAAATCAACTAAAGCCCTCTTTATATTGTTAAAAGTAATAAACTATTACCGACTGCGCTAAAACGGTTAAAAATATTTTCTCATCTTCGAACGAAGATGTTAGAAGTTCCCATTAGATAGCTTCATGCATAAAAATGCGTGGAAGTAAGTCAATTTGAGTGATCCATGCAATGATAAAGAAAATCAATTTCCAACGACTGCGCCAATGTCATTTCTTCCTTTCAGCTTTATGCATGAAAATGCGAGGAAGCAAGTCAATTTGAGTGATCCCTGTATTGATAAATAAAATCAATTTCAAATACCCAGATGCAATTTTATTGAACTTTTAAAGCTAAGAATTTTCCACCGACTGCGCCGAACATTTTTTGATTCTTTTCTTACACCTATTCTTGTTACCCATCGGACCATTCGTGTATACCATTGGACAGCTTCATGCATGGAACTACGTAAAAGCAAGTCAATTTGAGTGAACCCTGTATTGATAAAAAAATCAATTTTCAACGACTGCGCCAATCTTTTTTATTTATTTTCGTGTAATCGAGCGAAGTTTGTTCAAGTTCCTAAACTACATATACAGGAAAATACGCTCAAGACAAGTCAATTTAAGTTATGCTTGTATTGTTAAGCGATTCACTTTTCATCGACTGCGCCAAAAATGTTTATTTTTTGTATTATTTAGAAATGAAAACAAGTTTAAAATTTATGATTTGCCCACTGCGCCAAAAACTGATTTTTTTGTTCTTTTTTGGGGGCAATCAAGCGATGATAGTTTAAGTGGGAATGTCACACTACGCAAGGCCAAATTAGTAAATTTAAGTAATTCTTCTACTGTTTAAGGGAAACACTGTCCATCGACTGCGCCAAAAAGATTTTTAAGCCTTATCTTACGCTCCATGCAAAACCATTTCAAGTTCTCGGGCAAAAGTAACACATATGTGAACAGTGTGGAGGTAAGTCAATGCACCTTATTCTTGGTTTACTAGTCACTCCACCGACTGCGCCAAGTGTGCCATTTTAAACTCTTGTGTTCCCAAGTGCTTTTCAGAAAAGCTATTTCAAAAGACGGCAATATGCACGGAAACACACTGAAAGCAAGTCAGTTTATGTCATACGTTAAAGGAATCGCATTTCACCGACTGCGCCGAAAGCACTTTAGTAATTTTTTATGTTTTTGCTATTCAGCGAAGCTATGTCAGCTCTCAGGGAAACTGGTTGGAAACTGCTTGGCTGCAAGTCAATCTAAGTTGTTCTTGTTTTACTTGTAAAACCACCGACTGCGCCAATAGTGTTAAAACTTGCTTCGAACGTGCTGCCTAGCAAATTTATTTAAAGTCCCAATGTATAACAATATAATAGAATTACTTACATCAAGTGTAAATTGCATTTAATACTGAGATCAGAATCTACCGACTGCGCCAAATCAACATTCTATTCTGACAGCCCTAAAATGTTTTTGGTAAACTGAGCATAGAGCGTGTTGTAATGTGTTTTGAGCCAAAAAAGTGTCAACTACTAAAATCCTGAGCTTCATAAAGCTGCTTCATTCTTTTTTAACAAAACAAAATATTTGCCGTAGTCAAAGTTTACATACATTTGCGCAAACATGACAATAGCTGCAGAAAAACGAAACGACTATGCCTCTTACTTGTTTTGCTGCAGAAACTCCGTCTAATTATTGCTCTCGAGTTTCTCTCATTAGGACACATGATACACCTTTGCCATACCGCACCTCTCTTCAATCTCTTGCTCATTAGCCAGGTCCCTCATCATCAGATAAACATAATTCTCAGAATTTTTAATTACCAAACCAAAAGTCTGATATTTTTTTTCGTTGTCTTTGAAAAACAAATAAATGCCAACCAGCATCATCGTTGTTCGCTCGACACCTGCGAGATCGATAATTGAAGGTCGTCGACAATAAATCAAAGGCAATCCGAACCCTTAATCAAGCTAAGAACGACGACACACACAGACTCCGATGAGACGACCACTGTGTTGTTCATTTTAATTGATTGTTACCTTTCATTATCACGACAAACAATCAAAACGATTTTGTCCTCCTATACCCTTTGAATTAGTCAAACGTCCTCAGCCAAAGAAAAGACTTCAATCGTCACTAAAAAAAGGTCGAGGTGCATTTTTGAAAAAAAAAACTGCCTGACATCATGCAACATAGATTTTTATCTTCTTTTTTTTGGCTTTGCATTTCGTTCCGTGTTCCTCCCATCTATTTTTTTTTTCTTTAGGAAATTCCATCTGAAACTGAGACGACAACCCAAGCAATTTGATTGAATCGAAGCTGCTTACCCGCCTTTTTCTGTATCCAAATCATATAAATGATGCTGCTGCTGTTGCTGCAGCTTATCTCTTGCCTTGTTGTGGATAAGGGTACTGGGAAATCACACGCGAATGGCTACCTAAACTATCGATGGTCTTGGAGTCTTATCCAATTTTGAGTCGGTTCCCTGTTTTTTTTTTTTTTTTTCTTACATTTTGTGTTTGTTGGTTTTTTCCTTCTTGAAAGTAATTTTAAGGATTGGAAGGTAGACACAGTCATTTGAAATGAATAGTAATCAGGCACCGGCCCGAGGAAATAATCTTGTTAACGAGTTTTTTTCTTCTTCTCTGTGACCTTACGTGACGAAGAGGGACTTCGGCGTCGGTTTGTTTTTTTTTATCGAAGTGGAAGCGTTGGTTCATTAATTTCAACATGCAATCTCGCATCAATGGAGAAACTAGATCAAAACATTGATTTGCTGTGCTGCCTATGGTTGGATTATCCTTACGTCCTGATTGCCGCGAATTTTAAAATGATTTAGAGGGAAGGTGCATTAAGTTTCGCGTATCGGCACAAGGTGTAATTGCAGTGCAATTTGTATTCTGAACAAAATTTGTCAGAATTCACCACATCAAAAAATTTATTTGCTTTAACGGTTGTTGTTGGATTATGCTTAATTTTCAATCACAAACTATTTTCAAGCACTTTCGCACAATTTCGACTGAGAAAACGTTTAAGCCCTTTTCTGCGGGACCGGTTTAAAATGCAATTGCAGTGTAAAATTATTTACATAAACATTGATTCGCTTTTTCTTCTTTTTTTGGATTATTCACAGTTATTAATCAGAAGGTCTTGCCGTGCAATTTTGAGGGATCCTGGCTGAAGTACAATTTAGGCTGAGTCCTGCGATTCCAGCACAAAATGTCATTCCAATGCAATTTGTTTCTATAAGAAGACGTTCTCAGAGAACTGCCACAAGGCGCTTAATTCCCATTGGATTGAATCCCTTGACGAACTGCCACCTGTCGATTTTGACACTTGAGCACAACATCCAACAATTCTCTCCAATCCAATTTCGTGAAAGCATCTCATCAAAAATTAACTTGATCCCATCAAAACCATTACGATTCTCATCCAAACCATGCTAAGGGAGACAGCATTTTTTTTCGATTGCTCTGCAAAAAAACCCTCTAATCCCATTAGCCAGAGGCACACACTCGATTCACACCCAATAAGTCCGCATAAACCTCTTAGAGGTGCACGGGGTCACATTCAGGACCACCCTCCATCACAAGGTGTAGCACACAATCCTGCGAATGATAAGCAAACAAAACAATCTAAGCACAGTGGCATCTTCAGCGGCTCATCACCCATCCCTCGTCGTTTTGTTCAACATATGCCCAGACACACACACACATACGCATGCTCTTCACACAAAAGGGGACAACAATTTTTGCGTAATTTACTTTTTTATACTCATCCCCCTTCAACCAAAGACACTACATTCTACTTAAATCCCCTCACCTCAATAGCACGTCCTCCTGACTGAGTTCCAGATCCGCTTCGTTTATTTAACATCTGACCCAGCATCTTTTTTTCCCTTTTTCCGTTTTGATGTTTATCTCTTTGCTTTGTTTTGTTTTCTATTCTCCGTATTCAAACCAAACAATGAGGGTTGATATAGTATATAAAAAAAAAACAAATAAATATTAAATTTATATTAGAATCCCTAAAAATAATTAATGACATTCGATTGTGTGTAATCCACAGTCCGGGCCTGGAATACCATCACACAGTTTGATAAATGATCCGTCCGCTTGTTACGGGCAGTTCTACACAGCTCACCACAGGTGATCCCAGGTTCTCTAGATGCATACCCAGGTGGTTGGTGGGGGCGATTGGATTAACCCGAGACAATAGTCGACGATTAGTTTCAATTTTTATCGTCTTGTTCTGCTTGTTATATGGCTTGTCCTCCCTCGATTTGGTGGAACATATTTGTTTTTTCAGTTTGTTATATCCTCTGCTTTCTTATGTATAGACAAACTCGTGTACAAATGGCCGTGAAGGTGTCAAATTTCATTTCGATTTCGAGACGATTCGATCTGAGTTGCACACTTTAATTACGCCATAAAGTAGGTCTCCCCTCATAAATACCACTCCTTTTTCGGTTGGAAAATAACTAAATTAGAAGACAGATATCGAGGTAAGAGAACTTGTGAGAGCCTAAGGGGTTCCTTAAGAGTTCAAGGAGAACACACGTAGGCAAAAGAGTGTGGAAAAATGAATTTGAACATTACCCTATAAAAAGTTTGACTTCTTTTTGTTATTAACCAGCAATTTGAATCAATTGATTCTTTTTTGGCGACTGCGCCAAAATTATAACTTATATATCAAACTTCCGTTTATTATTTAAGCGAGAACGGTAATAAGTTGAGTCGACTGCGCCAAAATTAGTTTTGCATTCGTTTGAAATTCTGCAATGACTTGAGAAGCTCGACAAATCCTTTCTTTCTTTCGCATAAAACTCTAATGAGTCGGTTTCCTCAAAATTCTTTTTGGCCCGCTATTAAATCTTCAATTTATTTGGAACCTGTTTTATTAATGTTTTCGCTTTGGAAACAAAACTACACTAGTCGGCTGCGCCAAAAACTCGTTTCTATAATTGCTTAAAAAGTTCAAATGAGATTCACAGAAGCGAAAGTTTCGATTCACTTTTAAATTCGAAATTGGCTCTGGTGTTGTCGATTGTCTTCACTTTTTTCAAATAAGAAAGAAATAAACAAACTTAGTCGACTGGTCTACGATTCATTTAGATACTCTACCTTTGATCCACTGTGACTAGAGCAGCTCGACAATCTCCGTTATACCTTTTACGTTTTTACGTCAGTAGAGTCTAATAAGTCGACTGCCCTTAACTCGTTTCGACCCTTTATCGGCGTTGATCTGTCGATGATGGACGATATAACAAATACGATCAGTTAACTTTCTACCCTAATAACTAATTGATGCCGTGTCGTAAGACAGGAACAGGTACAATTACAGATTGAATTTTGTCGCAGTGGATTAATCAATTAGAAGATCAAGATTGAATTTTGTCGCAGTCGATGGATCAATTAGAAGATCAATCGACTGCGACAAAATTTAATCTGTAATTGTACCTGTTCCTGTCTTACGACACGGGGGGCTTTGGACTAGACTCTCAATTCCGAAGAAGACGACTTCTTAGATTACTATTTCTAAAGAATTTACGGCAAAAAATGGCTTATTAATCTTCAATTGAGAGTTCTTTTAAGAGCGAACAGAGAGACTCCATGCATACCTATAAAAATTACTAAGCATTGTTCAACAAGCAAACTGCGTCTCAATCTTTTTCTTAAAATCGAAAATCCAGTTTAATTACTTAGTTCGCGCTTTAACTTTATTTTACGGAAACTCCTCTCGAAATGCGTGATAGATGCAGAAGTGAAAAAATTTTGTCTTCTGTTCACAATAGAACGACTGCGCCAAAATATGTTCGTTATTAACTTAACGTCAGAAGGCTTCTGATAAGTCTTCGATTCCGAGAAATTAAATTTTTTTAACCTGTGGTCACAAATAATTTGTAGCGAACTACGACTAAGCCGACTGCGCCAAAATTATTTTCAATCTACTATTCAATCCGAAATTGCTCCAGAACGGAGATGTTTAATGCCTTTTGTAATTTAATTGAAGTTATGACTACATACAGCGGGAATGCGAACACAATTATAATCTTCTCACACTATGACGACTGCGCCACATTGTTTTTTGGATTAACGAAACATGCATTTCGTTAAACTGTGGGTAGGTAATGTTATTGAACAAAATTCGATCCGCTATAAACTTCACACTGCTAAGCACAATTTCAATTCCACGAGGCTCATTTTTTACTCACTGCTCATACGAAGTGGGTAAGAGTGCTCTGCTCTAAATGGGATATCAACCGTCCTTAAAATAATCAATTTTTCAAAACTTTCTCAAAATTTCGAATAGAAAATCGTTTATCAAAGGGCTCTACCAGTAAAAAGCCTTTCATCATGTCAACCAGTCTGATTAACCGACTGCGCCAAAAGTAGTTACTTATCGAACAGAACCTTAAAACCGTATCTTAAAATGGGCTTAAAAGTAAAAACATATTAACGTGCCAACAATTATCATAAGCCGACTGCGCCAAAACTACTATGATCGGTAACTGATCTTACAGAGGTAGAAGCTTATGAATTGATCTTGTCAGAACATCATTTGGCATAAATAATCAATTCGATGAAACGTAATCTCATAATAACATTCTGATTTGGCATATAAATCGGTGACAAGTATTGCATTTATAAATACATATCAAACAAGCCGACCGCTCCAGAAAACTTGTACTTTAAGGCTTCTACTGCTCGAATTTAGTGCCTAAACACCATGAAACACCAAAAAATTTTATGTAGCTTGGAACGCAAATAATATGCAAGACGTTATTGGCTCCAATAAAATTTTCCTACACGTTCTACTGCGTTCTTATCATTAGAGGACAATCCTAACAAGCTCAGTAAGATAAAGTAAAGCGCCAGTAGATTTCATAGCGACTGCTCCAAAATCCATATCCGTTCTTCCTCTTCACTACTTCTGGTAGGTACTTTTATTCGCGACCCTTTGTAGCTTCTATAGTGTCTTGTTAGTGTTTTGTTGTTCATCCAAGCATTTAAATTTTTGCCGATCGCGTTAAAGAAAGTTCCATTCTTTATTTAATTTACGAAGGTGTTGGCCGACTGCGCCAAATTGGGTTACAAGTTGTTATTTGCTTAACGGTCGTTTTAAATTGTAAGTTACCTCTTTGTGCTCCTTACTTTGTCTTTGTGACATTCATTTATGTGTTTTATGCAGTTTTCGTAAACGTAAATACATTTCAACTTTAGTTCCCTGCGCTAAAAACCGTTGTTCCATTTCGCAATCTCTGTTCACGATGTCGGTTTGTGGGTCCCATTGCATCTTGTTGAGGCTCTCTATTGTTCATGCGTAAGAGCAAGCCGCTGTTAACCCTATAAATTTACAAATCGTTATTTAATCAAAGTTTACCGACTGCGCCAAAATGGAATCAGATTCGTTATTGAATCCATGATCTTTTTATACTACATACATCTGGCGCCAAAAATCTGCTCTTTTCCGTTTGCCCTTTTTAAGGCTGGAGTAGCTGTGACTTGCGTAATTGTGTTAATCGGTCAAAACGCTGCGCAGGTTTGTTGACTAAGTTTGTCTTGGTGAAGTTAAATTCACTACAATAGTTTTTAGAAATAAAATTATTTTATCTTACACGTTTTTGGAGGGAACTTATCGACTGCGCCAGAATTTATATCATTACCAAATTGCATCCATTGTCTTTTTCACGCTTCACGAGTCAATAATGTCAACTTCTACGTCTTAACTACTTATTTTCCTACAGCCAACCACGTCTATGTTTGATGTTGCGACTGCGCCAAAAATATGCGTGTGGTCGTGTCCACTTTTTACATTTTGTAGGGCCGCGACTAACGTTGACAACGTGACACAACTTAGGATCTATTAATTCTGAATTCAATATAAACTCAAATACAACTGGTCACATGTTGCTTTACTGCGCCAAAACGTGCCAAATATTTTATCATGATTTTCTCTGATAAACTTAAGTCAATGGATGGGACCGCTTTTCTGTGTCTTGTTAAGGTTTTTGCTTTACAAAATCAGCTGGCTTTGTTTTCATAAATGTAATTTCTGTATGCGACTTAGTAAATGTCTAAAACCTTTGAAAAAGCAATAGTGAAATAAAATTTGTTTTGGCGCAGTCGCCTATACTGCGCCAAATTTTTCAGTTTCAATTCAATTTTTTGT
Organism: Neoascia interrupta; assembly: GCA_947623515.1. Classification (NCBI taxonomy): domain Eukaryota; kingdom Metazoa; phylum Arthropoda; class Insecta; order Diptera; family Syrphidae; genus Neoascia; species Neoascia interrupta. The sequence goes on from OX392462.1 coordinate 200,336,180, forward strand.
TCGATACAGAACATAGATGTCCTACTCCTATTTGCTGCTTAGGACTGGTTCATTTTCAAATTTCATACAAAAATATTAAAGTGGACTAAAGTCCATATAACAGCCTGAAAACTTTTTGGCTGTTTCTTTCGAAGTTGTATACAGTTGCAGTTCTTTTCAGGAGCAACAAGCGAGAAGAAAACCCGGACAATATTTCGCTGTTTCAACATCGTGTCCTCTGTCATAAACTCTATACATTAGCCCGCCCAGTCAGCTATATAGGAATGTTGAAACCCGATACTTTATTGGTGCGGCTTTTTCCCACCTCCATCCCAGCGATTACAAAAAGCCAACTAATTTTGGGTAATGACAACACATTTATAACCCTGATCCGCGCTGTGCGCGCACCCAAATAGAAAGAGAAACTCCAATGATTGAGATGAAGATCTTGATGAAGCCGCCGGATAAAGAAGACACAAAACAAGAAAGATGTCAAAGATTTCTCGAGACATGACGAAATGATTTTTTTGTTTTGTTATTCTTGTTAATGTTTTGTTTCGTCAGTAATCGCCCTGAAAGGCAGAACACGCTCGAGTTAACCTCTGTCGTGAGTATAGGTATAACCTTTTGTGTTCGTTGCAATTTGCCTCTCGCTTTCATGTCTACTTATTACTAGTTTTTTTTTTTTTTTTGTGTCATCCTTTTTTTAATTGTACCCTCTCGTAAGCACATTGCATCGTCTGAAGAGGTTCCAGGATGCATATATGCAGAGCATGGACTCCCGGAATCATCATCAGCGTCATCATGACTTCAAAGGCTTTCCTCCCGCGCCATCGTCGTTGGTATGGTGCCTTGCCTTGTTATTGTTTTGTCTACAGATGCCGCCACTACTGTGGGCTACACAACACTCCTCCATATCGCTATATTATACCTTCGAGGTATGTGTGTCGTGCGGTACGGATTTTCTTTTTCTCTAATTACACAGATAAGAAGAAACAACCCTCCTCCTTCTATCCAGTTCATTTTTGCAGAGTCTTTCCGGGAAAAACTTTTCCAAGGCGTTGTGTAAAAGAATACACTCCCCACATCAGCAGCATCAATCCCAGTTTGCTCCACTCGGGCTTCGGGTTGTCGTTTTCCCAGATCCATCGCTTTGCTGCGCTATACACGAAGTGGCTTTTTGCAACAACCTGAATCGTGTTTCAGGGGGATTTCTTGTACGGAATTCCGTGCACCCAGATTTGCTGCTGCTGCTGCTCCTTGTCGTGCAGCTAAAAGGTGTATCAAAGGGCAACCCATTGATGTCAATGGTTGGGAATAAATTCAAAAGCAATAAACTTGTGTGTACCTAAAAACGTGTCCTGAGTTGCCGCGCGCCCACCCCACCGCCCCTCGTTTGTCTCCGCCATCGTCGACAAAGCAAAAAATCACATCGAAGAAAACTTTAATTCTCTGCGGTTTATAACTTTGTTTTCGGGTGGTTTAATTGCTTTTGTTATGCTTTCTCTGATGCGCCTTTGATTCCATACCGGTGTGCGCCCCGGTGGTCGTGAGGTTTGCAGGCTCTCCAGTTATAGTTTCATAGTTTAACTGGGGATACAATCGGCAGTGATTGGAAAGGTATTTCAGGCATCAGCCGGGGGCCAGAAAGGGATTTTTGTGGGCAGCACCACCACTACCTATATACGAGAAAGTTTTGTGTTTCTATGAGTTTAGTTTTTCGGGATGGTGTCGGTCGGTATGGGGGAGACGACCGATAAGCATACATTTTTTTTGTGCATTACAAAGCAACTTTCGGATTTGGGTTGAAGTTGTTTAATTCTTGTGCCACAGAACGCAGGGAGTATAAGGTTCCTGCCGCCGGTAACACACAAAATCACTGAAACTATTCGGACAAAGTTCAAGGAACCAATGAGTACTGATTTCAGTTTCGAAGTCATTGTTGCTCGATGTAATTAGACGTAAAAGTTGATGTACGATTAAGGGTTGTTTTTTTTAAACTTTTCAAGGGGGAGGGGAGGGGGGTGCACCTGGGGAGCCTTTGTTTCTCAAAGTATTTTTGGGGGCAGTATTATTTTCTTTTTATCATAGGAATGGGTGTAGGTATTAACTTTGGTCAGCTTTGAATGCTTGTTGAACGAACGAGTCATGCTGAACACTAGAGTGTCGAGCTGTGAGTTCAAATTAATTAAAAAGTTCTGATATGGGTTGTCCTGTAACTCCTCCCTTCATTGGAAATTAAACTTCGCAATACTTTATTAAAGAGGACCTATTTCTCGCATCCTAAAATCCATTCCTTAAAAAAAAAAACTTGTGTATACCACGAAAAAACATCGTCTATCATTCTCTTACTTTTAGCTGATGTGCTGAAAGTAAGAGAATGAACCCTCCCTTCTTAGGGGAAAGTAAGAGAATGAACCCTCCCTTCTTAGGGTTCTTTAGCTCAGCTAACGAAATCTTTGCAACATTTTTGGTGTACCTACAGGAAAAAATCCCTCGTTTGACAAATATGATAGTTTGCAACCTTTGACTCTTTGATTCGAGTGAGATAAAGTCTACCACGTTTTCTATTGAGAGGACAGGATAGTCTATCTAGAATAATTATGTGTAGGTACACTGTTAAAGGAAGAGCAAAACTTATCCGAGAAAATATTTATAGCTTTGGCCAAACTCAACCAAGACAGCTACTCGACCACAACTTAAGTTTTGCATTATAAAGGAGTCATATAGAAAAGTCCTTTTAAATTTTCCAAATATCCGAACTCTGTCCACAAGACCGCTTTCAACCGGCCTTAAGATTGAAATCTCTTTCGGCTTTGCTGTGGTGTAGCTTCTCCCTCCTTTGACGGTCTTTATTAACCACTTTTTCGCACAAGTTCGTTCAAGAACTAATAAACGCTTTTTCGGTTCCAAAATCTCCTTTCTGTTTAGTCTGTACAAAAGTAATTGGGGCGTAACTCCTCCCTCGTTTGAAATGGAATCTCGTATAAACAAGTCTCGTTTAACAAGCTCTTACAAGAGACAATTAACACTTGTTTCACAAAGGAAATCTCCCTTCTGCTTAACTTGTGTACAATGAGTAACTCCTCCCTCCTGTGCCAAGGGATTTCTATCAACAAATATGCCAAAAAACTCTTACAAAGCCTAGTAAGTGCCCTGTAAAATCCCTTCTTGCATGTGGAAACAATGTTGTGGTTTAATTCCTCCCTCCTTTGTTATCGACGACAATATCAAATCTTGACAAATATGCCAAAAGAGACTAAAAACTTTTTTTGTGTGCCGGCAAAAAACTTGTTGTGATGTAACTTTTCCAGCGACTATGCCAAACAAGATCTACAAGAAGAAAGCAAGCTTAAGAAAAGGTGGGGTCACCTTAAGCTGCGGAGGCACCTAATTCTTCTTTATTTTTGTTAAATTAAATATTATGTACCTCCTCCCTTCCTTACAGACCATCCATCCTAAAACCCTTACTTCATAATTTCTCTGTCTCTAAAGGTAGACTACGAGGAGATAATGCTACTAGACAGAAAATTTGATTTCTAATCTAAAATCAGCAACGGAGGTCGGAGGTCCCGGGGTTTTTCTCTCTGAGATTTCGTAACGCGGTGCGTTAATTGTCTAAAAAGGTATTGTGAAATTGTTTCAGAAATTTTTAAGTAGTTAATTATTTTGGGAGAAATAAAAGCAGTTTTTCAAATGGAGAAATTTTTATGGCAACCTTCAAAACGTTGGTTTGCTGTAACACCTCCCTCCTTTGCTGGATTTTATTCCTTAGTTGTTTTTCTGAAGTACTCGGAAGATTGTAAAATATAGAAGGAAAACCACTTTACAGAAATTAAAATCTATTTTAATTAGATTTTAAATAAGTTTTTAACCATTTTTTCACCCCAAAATTTGACACCTCATAATTTTTTGACAGAGTGTCGTTTCTGAGTTCCTTCGAATGATTTATTTATTTTTTAGCTCAACATTGTATACCATCCTTAAAGAGGTTTAACTTTTTGGTAAAAACGTTGGAATGAAGTAACTCCTCCATCCTTTGCATAATATTTCATTTGTTCAGCCCTTGCTAGTTGCTTTTTTGTTTTTAAAAACTCGAATGATTGTGAAATTAAAAGCGGTTATCACTTTACAAAAGCGATAACCATAAGCTGTTATTTACCCAAAATTTAGGGCCACATAATTTTAACACCGAGTCCTAGGGACTAGGTCCAAGTTCTTGCTCTTAACTAAAATAACTAATATAAAATAATTTACCGTCATAAGCTAAGTAAAATATGTTGATTTGTCAAAACCAATGTAATGATGTAACTCCTCCCTCATTTCGTGTTTTACCCTCATCTATAGTAAAAAAATTTTGGTTTAAGGCGATTAAAATTTCAAATTGGTGTCTAACTTTTGGGTGTGCCTGTAATAGGAAGAAAAACACTTGACTGCTACAATAGCTTTAGAGAATTGCCATCTCGCTTTTCCTTACGCTTCTGCAAATTTGGCGACAACATTTTGTAAGCCAAGTTTTCTTTGCTTCGCCTTACTTGTGACTTGTGACTTTCTTTATGGGGAGTCAAACTTTTTCTGAATCTTCGCCTGTTACAAAGATGCAAGTTTGTCGAATAAAATTTGGCATTGTAACTCCTCCCTCCTTTGATGATTTCCTTATCGTCAGGAAATCAGGGTTTAATAAGTTGCAGATTGATTTAAGAGTACTATGCAAGCTGTGAGGAAAGGAATCGCTTTAATTTACCCAATAATTTCAAATCCTTTAAATTTTTTTAAGTTCTTTGAAATATTTTCACTCGACATTTTTCACCAATTAGGGAGAATTTGTCCATTATTTGTTATTAAAGTCACAACTCTAAGTTTTTAGTACAATGGTAAGCCACTTGTGGCTGCTATAGGAAAAGCCTAAAATATAACCGTTGGGTGGACGACTTTAGATCAAGTGGGTCCCCATTTTTTGTCCCACCGACTTCATAAACAATTTTTAAGCTCAACAAGTCTTAAGACCGTGATTGTACGAAAGAGTCTGTAACTCTTAATCGTTGACATCCCTCTTTCAGAGCAGACCATGACATCATGAATTGTACAAGCCCATCAGCAGCTTTCTTCCGACAAATAGAGATTAATGACTTCAAGTGTCAACATCAAGTGAATGTCGCCTTCGCATTCAACGAATCATCGTTTGTGCCAGCAGTTTTGACAGGTGAAATCCTATCATTAAGTTGAATGTACTCTGGTATTCCCTTCTACATTCAATTGACGAATATGAATTCCATAAGGAAGGACAATCACAAGCTATTCCCAATGGAATATTCATGGCATGACCAAATGACACTCGACCAAAAAAACATGTTCTTCTAAATTGAAATGCAACATCATCATCTTCACGTCCACTGACGGCGGAGGGCGACATTAATCGCTTCGCGCGTCGTTAATTCTTTCATAATCAGGCGGTTGTTTTTTTTTTCGAAAGTCTTGTTTCTCATGATGACCCCAAAGGGCCACCGCGCCCAGCCATATGACAATGTTTTGACTCTTTATGACAGATAAGACCTGGAGCGGGACGCACGAGACGAGGAAATATGATTAATACGCACTTGTTAAATGGCCCCTTTAACATGGCTTAACAAACAAGTTGCCACGACAATCAATTCGTAATGGATGGCAGGCAGATAAACGGTCGGCTGGAGCCGAAAAAGCCGCCATCAGGAATGCACCGAGGGTACTCGGTACGATTTGCCGTGGCGACGATGAAAGCTCACTTAAAATGCAATAAGCGGCGTCCGCTTAAGCATACCCTCTGTACAAATCGGCGAGGGTTCTTGAACGACTCGAGACCCCAAAAACTTGCCCGCGATGCGATTGGGCATGGGACCGACCGGTCGGTCGGTGGGGCGATAATTACAACCTGAAATATTGCTTTTCACACTTTAACTTTATATGCACAGTGTTGCCGCCAGGCGGCCGTTAGTTATATGGGTACGAAACGAAGGTGAATAGCTCTCCCAGTGCACTGCAACTGAAAAGGCTTTTGTGCCGTTAATGTCAATTTAACCGCAAAGGTGTTGCTCTGACGTTACAACGGCTACCTGTGTCTGGCCCGCATGCTCTCCTGTCGCCCCGTTCATCACTTTGCTAATGCGTTGCCTGTTAATTATGCCGTTGGCTCCTTGTTATCAAAATGGAAAGGGCGGGGAGCCCAACGAATACAGGGACCCGTGTTCATGACGCAAGTGATGTGCCGTGTTCCATGTGTCATGTCGTGTCATTGTGCGTCTGAGTGTGAGCAGCATAATTACTGCAGGTAATTTAATTGCTCATATCTGACCAAAGCCAATGGACAACATAATAGATGCGACATGGAGGCATTGATTGCGGTCTTATCACCCGCCTGAATCAGTGCGAATCTTGTCACAGCAACATGCAACGCGCCGGGGGCTGCCATTCATGCGGATTCATTTTTTTTTGCAACAGGCGCGCATTTACTCAGTCACCACACGGTGCGGCGCGGCAGCAGCGTAGGAGTTGGCGGTGTAATCGCCGGAGGAGCAACACCATCCGAGATCGGTGCAGAATCGGAGCAGTTAATCACTTGTGAATGAGGAGGCGGATTGGATTTCGTTCCAGGGAATGAGTTTATTTACTCTGGTTGCACTGCCACTGGGGATTGGGCTTTATTTGTTTGTTGCTTGCGTGCAGCCGCTTTGTTTGCCATTGAATCAGGGGCGTCTACTCTCGCACTTGACGCCAGCGGGCCAAATCAATCCAATCAGCTATGGTCGGTGGAAATGAGTCGCGAACTTGAGAGGCAATAAATAGGTTCTGGTGTGGACGGACTCCTTGGGCATTCGTAGGGAATAATTTATGAACGAGAACTGATTTTAATTAGGTGTGCGCTCCCTTTGCTTGACACTGACAGCTCAACAAAGTAGCTAGGTAGGCGCCTTAAAAAACAATTGCTGATGGAAACGCTTGGCGTCAAATCTATGTCTGTGTTGTCAGACAAGGCATTCCCTAAATTTCATAAAAGGAAAGAAAAACCAATAAAGCAAAGGAAACCATCGCACGACAGCAATTAAATTGAAAACGTGCTGTCTACACTTCTGCGTTGATTTAGGTTAAGGCTTCCCGTATCCGGAAAACTGACGGTGCCGAGCTTTAACACGTCAAGGCGTTGGCACAGACTTTGTGGACTTTTCAAAAAGAATGAAAAATAAAGCAAAATTTAGCGACATTTGTAGGGGATAGGTAGTCGTAGGTGCTAAATGTGTTTTCATGGAAGGTTAGAAATAGGTTTTACTGAAGAGAGAGAAGTCGTTGTATAACAGCCAAATCGTCCAACCCGAATGATGATATGGCTGCTCTCAGTCTTATGCAAAACATAAAACAAACAAAAACTGGTTCAAGTTTTACTTGGCGCAGTCGTTAATTTCTTTTCGTTTTTGCAAAATTTGACGTAGCCATAACTCAATTTAATGGATCTTCAGTGAAAAGTTTCGTCCCGGGAAACCAGTTCCTCAGATGCCAAAAAAGCTAAAAGATAGACCTCAAGCTTGTTGGAAAACCGAATCCGTTCTGTTGTGATACAAATGCTTAACCGAGCTTTATTTAAAAGTTTTTTGGAAAGCAAAAAAAGAAACAACAGAGTATTAACCACAACAGGCGCAGTCGGTCATGCGTATTTTTCCTTTTCGTATAAATTAAATTTTATTAAAAGTTTCACCACAACTTAAAGACGGGGTTCAACCTCCACATGCCAGAATAAGTGAACAGATCTTTGGTGAAAGTGAAAGATCTTTATCTCTGTGATAAAGATCTTTCAAATATTGCTTTTGTGGTTTTCTAACTAAAAAATTAAGCCGAGGTCTCCTTACAAGTTTTCAACAGAAATTCAACAAAAAGTACAACGATAAAAAAAAGAAGAACCCAAAACCTTATTGGCGCAGTCGGTAATAGGTATTTTTCATTCTCGTAAAATGGTTTTATTCAAAGAACCGAAAAGTAGTGTTTTTTTTCATTCAATCATATCGTAACAACTCTTTTCGAAACAAGATTACGATTAATGAAATACCTTACTGGTCCAGTCGGTAATACATAGTGTTCCTTCTCGAAAGTCTCACATTGAAGTCAATATACCAGGAGTTGTTTCTAAATATTATATGCACTGGATTGCAAAATAAAAAAGCGACAACACGTTATTTTAAATGAAAAAGAAATGATAGATTGATAACTTAAGTGGCGCAGTCGGTAATGTACAATATTCCTTGTGGTTGAACGGTTTTGTACGGTTTTAAACAGTTTTATATGTGAGTTTAAGGATTGCTTGTTTCTGAGTTCTGAGCAATACACTCGACTATAAGGACAGGAATGAATTGGCGCAGTCGGTTAAAAGTACTTTTAACTCCCAAAAAGTTGTCCGTTGTTTAGAAAGTATCCCGATGGTAAGATGATAAATAATCTCTTACAAGGAGTATACTCTGTTTCTCAGCCCTGCACTTTTAAATACATATAAACATGATACAGTCGGAAATACCTTCTCGAGGACTATAATCAGTTGTAAAAGACAACTATTTTCCTTCATTGACAAGAAAAATATTTGCGTTAACACAGACATTAAGTTTTGATCTGGTCAGCTGTTTAGATTTAAGAATTTTTTGGAAGGCCTGACCACTGACGTGATCAAGCGATTTGATTTGATAACAACGAGTATTAAATAGCGCAGTCGCCAATATGTTCTCGCTAAAAACAAATCCTCAAAAAGCACGACTTTCTTTATCTCACCGTAACAACTGGTGCCACTGAGTTCCAAAATTACACAAGATTAAGCGCGCAATTCGATCGTCGTAAAAATTTACTGGTTCAGTCGAAAATATTTAGTTCTCTTTCTCGACAATCCTAATCCTTGTGCTATTTACTAGAATTTTTCAGTACTCTTAATTATTTAAAAAGACCAACAACACATAGTCTCAAATGCAATAAGATATGATAATTAAGTTGTCCAAGTGGTGCAGTCGGTAATGTGTTTTCATGCATTATTTTTTTTCCAAAATAATTTATCAGACAAAAAATTATTTGTCTCTTGAGGACCTGTTTTGAGTCTAGGCGAGTAAGCCTCCAAGCACTTTTATGTAATCTTTTCTGCAGGTTAGTAAAATAAGTGGCGCAGTCGGCCATTAATTCTTTCTATTTAGCTATTCATCGAGGACAACTGAACCTGTACTTTTTAATTACCTTCAGTAGATCAAACATTTTGAGAAAAGAGCTTAGCATAGTTTGCGAAGTTTCACTGCTTCGTGTTTATACTTTTCGAAATAAAGTTAATGGCGCAGTCAGTCAAAGAATCGCTCTTATGTTTAGATTCCCGAAGAATATGTATAAATGTTTGGAGTACAAAACACAAGAAAAAACGTGTTCTTTCAACACGGTGTAATAGATTCGCGCAGTCGGCTATCCATTTCCTTTTGAGGGTAACAAAAGTGGCGCAGTCGATTATAAATTCTGATTACATAGATATGAATCGAGGTCAAATGTTTTCGAACTTTTTTATTGGTTTCAGTTAGTCGAGGATTTTAAGTAGAGCTAATATCAGCTAGTTTTTTCGAGTTTTTCAATTTTAGTAGTGGCGCAGTCAGCTACACATTACTTTTTAACTAGTGGTTCATTGAAAATATCTATGTTTAAACTAATTCACTTAAGTTATTCAAAGATTTATTGAAAGAAAGTCAAGCAAAGCTTATGAAATTTAAATTTTTTGTCGTGTAATAATCAGCTTGAAACCAAAATAATGATTCAATAACTCATGCAATTCCACTTAAACCAAATTGAACCTACCGAAAAATTCCAAATTCCAAAATGATCCAAATTAGAAGAGACTTCACAAAATTATGACTTATTCTTTGTAGATCCATCGTTTTATATTTTTCTTAAAATATAGAGACAAAAAAAGGTTTTCAAAAACTTATTTTTGTGCGCAATATCAATTTTATTGAGATTGGCGCAGTCGATTTATCATTAAGATAGACTAGACATCTATTGTGAATGGGTGATTATATTTCTGAAACATACATGCCAAAATGCACTTTTACAAGAGGACACTTTGATTTGTTCTTATATCCAGTTTTTCTGGTCAAATTTAGTTAAAATTGACCAGCTGGTAATAATGCTTCGTGTTATTCGCAGATATTTACATGGCACGTAGTTAAAAGAAAATTACTTTTAGCTTAAAGTTGAACATCAAATGAAACGTGCCTTTTGTGATACGCTTTTCGATTATAAAGTCAAAAAAATATATGCAGTTAGTTAGTTAGTTAATGACTGCGCCATGAATAATGTGGCGCAGTCGATAACTACTTTGGCGCTGTCAGTAGAAGGGATCAGAATGACAGTGGTGCAAGTCAAGAATAATCGGAAACGTATTAACTTCTTTTCTATTTAGTTTACTAGTCTAGTAACGTATTTAGCGAGAAAGTTAGCCAACTCCTGGTTCGCCCTCATATCACTTGACAGCAGTACCAAGATTTGACTTCCTCGGTAAATGCCTCAGTTTGTAAAATGAGTAGAAAGGAAGTTAGTTAATACGATTATTTTTGACTTACACCACTTTCCCCTCGTGATTAATGTTCCAGCAATCGAGCTTATAGTAATTCCATTGCTTGACCAAGTTTGTTTCCCTTTTCAAAATATTTTAGACCCAAACGACTAGAGCGATTGTGAAATTTTCCCTGATATTAATATACTGACACTGCCCAAACAAGCCAATTATAAGCCAAATTTGAATCGATTCATTGCTGTGGCGACAAATTTTTGATAGTGACACCACGACCCTCTTTCCCAAATCTGTGTCCTCAAATTTATCGAGACCTATTCCCACACAACCCACAAACTAAGGCAATTGTCTAAGGTTAAGAAAAGCAAACGACGAAAAAAAAACTTTTAATAAATTAAAAACTGCTCACCCCCTGGGCTATAAATTTTGTACTCGAACAAACATCAGGGGAAAAAAAAAACAAAAAAAAACTGAAATGGCCCATAAGCTCTTAACCTATCCAATGCTATTGGCTTTTTATTTATTTTAACCCAGAGGGAACGTTGCCAACCAAGACCCATTACCATCACCTTCAACACTCCGCTGCAGTAAATTACAGGCAATAACGCATGGCATGACTTTCTGCAGCCAGACTAAATGAACGTGTCCTTTGCGTTGTAATCCTCTTAAATCACTTGGCTGGGTCGTTTGTCAATCCGCTGGAACACTTAAAAATTAACAACACCCACACATCTAGATGGAGGTGGTGGAACACACGACACAGCATAAACGAACTCGAAACGAAAACAAATAAAATTTGAAATTGATTTCCTTTTCCAAAAAAAGAAACCCCTGTCGAGATTTGGTTCTTCTGGAATGTTGCGCTCTTAAGTGTTTCTGTGTGTAGCCACTTGAGGCATACGCAATCGTGTGCACCCCTAAGTGGGGGCGAATTATTACAAATTATATGCAAACGAGGTGAAGTCCGGAAGAAAAACATCGCCTTCCGACGTGACGCTCACACACAATAATGTTTTTCAATCTCCGTCGTCGTCGTCGACTGCCCTTTTCATGTGCAGCACAGTGTCGGCCCTAATGCGTTCGGTAATTACAAACAGATGAGCCTCGGGAAGCAATATTTATGAAATATTATGGCCACACAGGGCTTGTGGTCCTCCCAGGCTTAGGTCTAGCGCTTAAGTGGTTCCTTTTGTTTTTTGTCGAGAAAGCCGAGGCTTCTGCTTCAATTATTATTTCACCCGGAAAAGTTATTAACTGCATAACGAGGGGGTCTAAGAGTGTGTCTAGAAGGAAATGAGTTCATTCAAAAGAAGTGTTTTCACTTAATGGGGCACAATCGGATACAGGTCTTGTTCCGGCAGCATGCTCTGGTTTTTGTAAACAGATTTATGAATATTAATGGGATAGGATTCACAATGATGCGGGACATCATTGGGAAGACAAATTGACGAATTATCTAGAGACCGACACTTAAATAACACATATCCATCATGATTCTTTGTTTGGGCGAATCCCCTAACAAAACCGTAGAATCACGTTGAGCCCCCCAAAGCATCTGTTTCCACAGCCAACGAGATTTTCTCTTTTCCCATGGGATAACTTTGTTAAAACCAAACAAAGTCCGTTTTGGGACGTATCACACAATGTCATATGCTGCACATCCTGAAAACGCTTTCCCTGGAGCTTATAAACCAATATCCTTAGATTTTCCAGGACACAAAAAATAATCCTTTTGACGATTACCAGCAGCAATACTATTTTGAAAGACAAATACCCATAGCACTGTGTCTTTAGCAAAGATGTGAGCTCCCTCTACACACTCTTGGTGTACTTGAAAAAAGGAGGAAAAGAACTTCATTTCCGCTGCAGCTAAAACCAACAACGTAGCAACACCATTTCTAAGCCTGAACAATATTGGAGTCGACAGATCTCTTTGCAGCAGCTCCTGTTCCCATTCTTGTGCAATTTGCAGTGGTTGTGTGGCAGTACCAGCAGATTCACAAGCACCAACCACTTCAGGATGCCTTCCATCTCGGAAAGCAATTTCCGTTCAAATTCAATTGAGTGAGTCTTGAGTGAGGCCAAATAAAGGCACGGCACAGACATACAAAATGTTGGAAATGTTTCTCGCAAAGTACTTTTGAAATCCTTTTTTAGTCAGCACAATTTGCTTTGAATAATAAAAACTTTTAATATTCCCGTTGCGATGTAAATATAAATATAAATATAAATATAAATATAAATATAAATATAAATATAAATATAAATATAAATATAAATATAAATATAAATATAAATATAAATATAAATATAAATATAAATATAAATATAAATATAAATATAAATATAAATATAAATATAAATATAAATATAAATATAAATATAAATATAAATATAAATATAAATATAAATATAAATATAAATATAAATATAAATATAAATATAAATATAAATATAAATATAAATATAAATATAAATATAAATATAAATATAAATATAAATATAAATATAAATATAAATATAAATATAAATATAAATATAAATATAAATATAAATATAAATATAAATATAAATATAAATATAAATATAAATATAAATATAAATATAAATATAAATATAAATATAAATATAAATATAAATATAAATATAAATATAAATATAAATATAAATATAAATATAAATATAAATATAAATATAAATATAAATATAAATATAAATATAAATATAAATATAAATATAAATATAAATATAAATATAAATATAAATATAAATATAAATATAAATATAAATATAAATATAAATATAAATATAAATATAAATATAAATATAAATATAAATATAAATATAAATATAAATATAAATATAAATATAAATATAAATATAAATATAAATATAAATATAAATATAAATATAAATATAAATATAAATATAAATATAAATATAAATATAAATATAAATATAAATATAAATATAAATATAAATATAAATATAAATATAAATATAAATATAAATATAAATATAAATATAAATATAAATATAAATATAAATATAAATATAAATATAAATATAAATATAAATATAAATATAAATATAAATATAAATATAAATATAAATATAAATATAAATATAAATATAAATATAAATATAAATATAAATATAAATATAAATATAAATATAAATATAAATATAAATATAAATATAAAAATAAAAATAAATATAAATATTAATTTATATATAAAAACTAAATATTTTTTCTTTTCTTTTTAGGTAAGTGGAACAATGCTTGTCATGTTAAGTCTTTAAGGATATTTTGGAGGAGTAAGTAAATACTTTGTGACTGCAGAAGAGGGTCAACAGTCCGCATTATTTTTCATTAAATAAGAAGAAGCTGGAGATCAGTAAGAACGACAAAGTGAGTGCGACCGTCATCAAATTTATGATGGCCAGGCCTTAGCCTATCACATCCCTCAGATTTTTTGCACTCGACCGGTAGTTTAATCAGAACGTTTCTGTGCAACGCAATTGGAGGATGCAATGACTCAACTTAGACGCAATTCTTAGCCAGGGGTTCCAAACCTTATCGCTATTATTTTTTATTGTTTTTTTATTTAGAGGAAGAAAGGATTAAGTAGACGGCTTCAGGGCAAAAAAATATTGCTCTTCGTCCAGCTACCTCGTTTAAGGCCAAGAAAAAACCGTTCTGATAATAAAAGGTAGACCATCAATGCCTCGGCGAACAGCGTATCCAACCAAACTATCAATCGTTAAAAAAGGTGCTGCTAAACGCCGAGTTTCTCTTAAATATTTACCTGTATATAAGGAAAAACCAGCAACGCATTACAGAAAACTCACTGCTTCAGCTTGGAACCGCGATCTTAATCTTCAGCTCAAAAAAATCAAAAACTTCCACCCCAAGCTTAGCTCTCCGGACAACTTGTTTAACATAAGACTGCAGCATATGTTTCGGCATTATTCAATCCATTTCGGAAAAAAACCGGATTTAAGTTTAACTTCCAGACCCACTTTAATCTGGATGTCATAACCTGAATAAGGTCTCTATGCAGCAGTTCGGACCAGGGCAGCCATTTTTTCCGGTTGGTACATCCTAAATCATTTCAGCATCAAGTGCATAAAAGTCCCTACATTGCCGTCTCCTCTATGATGTTGGTTTGGACCGTTTCGCCACCACCTCGTTTTTCACCTTAAAAAAGGGCCTTAGGGAATAAGTAACTACAGAAGCCAAGAACGATGCAGAAAGTGATAAAACTAAAATTTCAGTCGATTGACCCAAAAGGCATTTATACACTCGGCGACTATTGCCCAAAAACATTTGACTAATCGCAATATTTTCATTATGAGACTAAAACCTGATTAAGTGCTTAGAGCCTTTTATGGCTAATAAAAAAATATGCAAATATCGTCTTTAACAGACCTGAATTGCATCGAAGGCTGCGACTTTTAAAGACCTTTTTCCCTCGATTGATACCTAGCAGACCTCTCTGGAAAAATGTATTATAGGTACTCTCTCCTTACTCCGTCGGCACTCGACACAAGAAAATAATAATAAAATGCCTCCCAGGGGACCACTTTTTCTCCATTCTATTTCCATCTCGCCATGTTCGCGTCTGTTCTATGCATTTCGCCCCATTTTTGCCCCACTGTTCTTGAACTATTTCACATTTCACTCAAACAATGCTTGAAAAGATGTGCTGCCAAACTGACACACACACAGTGATACGACTGGCGCCATCATCATAAAAACTCCGATATGCCTCCCCAGAAAAAAAGAAGAAAAAAAACAAAAAAGAAATCAACATCCCGTAGGCATTTTGGGAACCCAACCAACAACAACCCACCCCGATGATGACAAATCCCAATTTAGAACCATGAGTATGCACTTAAGACTTTCTCACGAACCAATTAAGTAACCCCGACCGACCGACCGACCGAGAAAAGGGGGGACGACTTTGGCCCCGTAGTCGCATTGTCAGAAAGTCGTCGCCTGTCAGACATCTCAATTTGATGCCTTTTGATGTGTTGACAGAAGCGAAAGCGATTTTTGTTTAGACAACGCACTGACTCGTCCTAAGTCAACAGTAGCCCGTTGCCGTTTCTCTATTAAAATCTATACGGAAAGACAATCCTGAATCGTCCTCAAAACAAAATCGCCTCGAAAATTAAGCAAACTTTGCAATAAACGCTGAATAGCTGAATGGCATTATGGGACGGCTGTGTTCAGGCGACCACTACGCGCAAAACGATTTCCGAAGGGAAAACTTTTTCTCTCTTGCGAACAATAAGCAGCGGTCCATCTACCTACCCACCATCATCATCGTGACAAGGACATCGGAGAGCGAAAAAGAAGAACCCTTCGCACACATTCGCCAAGTGGCAGTCTCCAACTGTGTGCCAAGCCAAGTCTACTTGCCATAGACCTACTACATACCCAAGAACCCAACCCTATCTACCACCAGTAGCGACAGCATCATCGTCCTGGAGTTAGTAATGAATGCGATAATTTGCAGTCAACTTTGACACTTGGATGAAATGTCCCATTACTAAGTTTCTGGCCGCCACCACCACCACCGGCAGCCTTATCCTTCGGCAAGGACCGAACTACACGCCACTGTCAATGCACAGAGAATTTCCATTTTTCTAACTGCATCCGGGATACTGTTGGAGGGTTTTGTTGCTGGTGCTGCCAGCTACAATAGCAATGATGATGGGATCATAATACCCTACGTTGGATTCCCCTCGCATTGTATATGAAAATATAATTTTTTTTTCTACTCTTGCCGCTTGTCCTTGGTCCCTGCCCAACCAGCGCCAATAGCACAGTTGGTCGGTCTGCGCGATTTTGGCACCCTGCTGGGTGTGTTTGTCTTGATTTAGGATCAGGCGGCTGTGTTGCCACAGTGACAGAGAAATTTTACTGCAATGCGCGCATTTTACAACAACTCGCGAGTGGAAGTGTACTCTTGTGTGTTTAGCTGCAAGGACTTTATACTTGTCCGAGAAATCAGCCAGATTTACACTCGTTTTTCGTCCTCGCGTATACAGCTGAAGTAGACAATCTCACTTCTGTATAAAAAGGGTTTTCTCTGGAGATGCACAAGAGTCCTGTCCTGGTGAAGTGGCATTCGTAGGTAAAGCTGCGGAGACATGACTTCTTTCGAGTTTTGTTATGTGTTTTTCCTGCCAAAGGAAAAGAAGAAGCCCGAAGGAAGGCGGCAATGTCAGTTTATGTTACTTTGAAGCGGTTTTTTTTTTTTTAATTTATTTTTGTTAAAAAAACTTTTTACATTATATCTGTGCTCTTTCCCACACTTGTTTTCACAATTTCTTTTTTCTCAGTGCATTTTACACTTTTTCTTCCAAAGTTATGACTGCAGAAGAGATGGCCGTGTCCTTATTTTCAGTAAGTGTTGGTTGGGTACAGCAAAGTCGGCGCAGAAAGACTTTCTTAATTTTAATTTATCTGAGTTGTGAACAACAGTGAAAAATTGTTACAAGTTTGAACCAAGTGGAGAATTGAGAATGGTCAAGATGTTTAAAACCAGGACAAAAAATTGGCCGACAAAATCCGAAAATCTTCTTCAATTTGCTGGAAAGGAGTGGATTCGTATATCCTTTTTTATTACTTTTGAGAAAGTTTTTTTTGCTAGTAAAAGAAATAAAAACTTTTGGCGGAAGATGATGAATGACGATTGTTAACATGCAGATGGGGGCAAGGCTTTTGTCTTAATCTTGGTGGATGGTTCTTTCGGAACTACGATAAAAGTTTGCAATATTAACGGCAATAGAGAAGGCTGCATTTGAGTCTTTAGATTTTATTAACAAGGAGTTTAGGGCCACAAAATGTAATATTTGTAGTCGTCATACTTTTATTTGATTCAGTTGAATTTTTGTTAGGAATTTGAACTGTTATGCAAGCAACTGGTCTATCGTACGTCTCAGTACTATTGAGTCCGCTAGAGTCTGGACCTTCTTCGTAAACTTCTTATTGTCCTGCTTATAGAATCAAGAAGTTGAAAAACGAAAAAGTTTCGGTGTCGACTGACTCCTTAAGAAACTGTGTTTTTCAAGATACACTTTGACACTGTTGCTAGTAGGGGTCAATGGCTGGCTTGGTGCCAGCATCGTCATTCAGCGCACAGAAGACTCGTGCCTTGTAATTCCTAATCCTACGAAGAGACGAAAAAGCTAAGCTCTTACCAGCAACTGTAAAAGAGAGGACAAAATGAATGAAATGCAGAAAAAAGATGCATTCAAGCTTCACCGTCAAGGATGGACAGAAACGGAGATACGTGAACTTACTGTGACCAACGTTAACTAAACCTAAGCTAACCCCAGACACTCCCGAAAATCCCTACGCTTATTAGTAATCTCTAACCTAAACTTAAATATTCTGGCTGCCCCTGTTTCCACGGTTCTTCCTTTTTGATGGCTCCGACTGGTATTCAATACCTGGTGTAGAGTCTTGCGAACGAACCTACCTTTACGTGCAGTGCACATCTACTTCTCATCGTGGTTGTAGAAGAAGTGGCACAAACCCTACTCGGGACAATGGCGCCCAACGTGGGGCGTTTGGATTTGGTGCCCAATTGGCTTTATCACTAACAGCGGTGTACCGATGGCATAGTATCCCGAACTACAGGTTCTTATGTCATTGTCACTTCAAGGGCTATATTTTTGTAGCTTAGGGTCCTCTAAAGGGTTTGCTCCGGCTGGTATCCAAGGCTGCCTGGTGCTGTTGGCAGAGTCCGGGATACCCATCCTTATGTGCAATGCACATTCAAACGAGACCTCCTCATCGCCCGCTTGTAGGGGTAGTGGCGCCAACCCTGCTCCCTGCAATGGCGCCCAACGTGGGGCATTCGGATTATGCCCAACGGATTTATCACCAACGGTGGGACAAAACTCGGACATAATTGTCGCTTCAAGTAAGCGTTTTTTGGTGTTGGCCTCCAAGCAATGGCTTCATCATTTTTTCTTCTCTTTCCTTTCTGTTTCTAGTTTCTCTTCTTTCGCATTCTTCACATATCTAGTTTAGAATCTTAACAGACTTGAGTGTCTGACTTCCTCAAATCTCTTAAATTACTGGACAAGGAATAAGGTATAGACCTGTTGATATGTGAGCAATTGGAAAAGCTTTGGAGGGCAGAGAAGAAGATGGAATGCAGGAGGAACCTCTCGCTGTTGTCCAAGGAAATTTGCTCCGACCAAATCCTTCGTGAGGCGAAAAATTGGGTTTCTGAAACTCTATCCGTATTGGGAAGCCTCAGACGCGTTTTGGCAACAGACCCGCTACCTAGTTGTGGTGTTTGGTGGATCGGACCAATCCAACATGAACCTGATATGTACCGATCAGTCGCGATTTTTAACAAGTACGAATACGGACAAGTGGACAAGACCGAATTACAAACCCCACATTTGGTGCTGGAAAATCTTCAACCGCAAAATTTATTTTTCCGTAGGTAGGGAAAACCTTCATAGGCACTACGAGGACCAGCCGCGCGTGCTCATAGTAGTGTGATATTCTTACTCACTAAAAAGCCTCCAATTTTCCGTCAGACTACGACTAAGTTTCCTTAACAAGTAGTTCCAGCTTCTGTAGTAATCGCGTGTTGCAGGCTGCCTTCCAACGAAAGCACCTACAATACCGTCAATTTATGCGGTTTCGTTTAAAGCCGCTAAGTCCAACGGTCTTGTTCGTTGCAGTCGGCGCGTAAGATTTGTCGCAAAAAAATGGCGCCCAACGAAGGGCGTAAACCATCCGACCTTATAGAAATGTGTCTTAAAAAATCATTTTCCGTCGACGAGACTAACTGAGCATATCAAAACGTACCGCCGTCGTTCATGCTGCCCCCCAATCCACCAACGTTCTGAGCCCTACTCGCAATGAAACTTATGCCTTAAGATGTTTGTGCCCACCGACTTCAGACTCGATCTTTGAAAAAAAAAAAAATGTTCGCACAAATAGAAATCAGCCGAAAAATCCTTGAAATATTTGGTGTTTTCCAGGTGCTGCACCCATATAACAATACGGATCAAGCATGGCTAAGCGTTCCTCTCGTAACTTGGTTTCGGTCTTTATTAATTTTCCATCAAATTCATCTAAGACCACAACCAAAGAGCTTTTATCACAACCATATTTGCGCAATCTGCTCTATTTGATTCAATAGCAAATCTTTTTCGTCTTCATTTCGTTTACTGCCCAAACAATGTAGCCATCACAAAAGTGTTTCCATCTGACAGGTCAGGGTCCGTAATAAAACCGCGGGATTCCTTTTAACTGCAAAATTTGAATTTGTAAATTATTGCCCCTAATTTCCTTTCTTTTTTCCCAGTTTTCGTTTTGGGGTATCCAAAAAAAAAGTTGAATTACAAAAAGCAAACAGAAAAAACGCCATCGAAACAGGCCGGCTATCGTTTACAATATCATGTTAAATCGTTAAATTTTAACGACCCAAACATATAACACAAAATAACCCACCGCCACCACCACCAACAACAACAACAACAAAAGCAACAAAAAATACGAAAAAAAAAACGTAAGCCCCAATCCCCGCGGGTTATCGGGCTTGTTACTTGAGTTTTTTTTGTTTTGTTAAATAGCAGCTAAATACACCGAACAAATAAGAAGTTGTAGAAAGACTTGAATGGGAGATTGGGTACAAAAAAAAGGAAACAAGAACAAAACCCCACCAGTTACCATCGGACTAAAAGTGACGAGGCTGTAAAGAGGGCGGACAACACAGGCCAGCATCCCGTATCGCCAGCCGATGCCGATGGTATCGATTTTTTTTTTTGTTTTTCAATTCTCTTCAATCCATCGGATCGGTTTAGGTACATATTTTATGGTCACGACTTTAACGATTTACGTGTTGGCCCATTGAGGTTCGCTCTACAGACTCTTGGTCGGTCGGGCTGGGTTTGGTATCTCTTTGAGAGTGGATACTCCTCCGCTACTATTATTCTTTTTTTTGGTTATTAATTAGTACTAACAAGAGGGGTCTTTTGTGTGGTGATTGCCATCGCGAAACTGGTAGAATTTAGGATTTTTTTTGTGTTTGGAATCTCCTCTAGTGCGGGATGATGGTCATGAGTGGTCCTTAGCGGACTTCAAGAGAGCGGACAGTATGGGGTGTCAATGGAATAATTTTTCATGTACAAGAGTTTTGTCATTGACTTTGATCATATGCCTCATGGTTATTAGAATGAATCCGACGGTTGCATATTGGATTATAACTTTTCGAGTTTTGGAAGCTTTGCAACTGCTTCGAAGTTGGCATATCACGTAATAAATAGGGGATTAGGACCGATAAGCTTATGACTGCTGCGGTGTAATCCAATCGATTAATCGGATGTTCTTGAGCTCAGACTTTCATGAGTTTTCGTGAATATACACAAAGATTAAACTTCTTTCTCCAGAAGTAAGGAGGGATTTGATGGCAAATTGTGTTCTTCCTTAGCTCCTTGTCTTATTTTCATGACAGCGAAAATCGGTTCATTAAGTGAGGGCACTGAATTTTTCGTAATATTTCTATATTACGGAACATAAGCAGTTTGCTCAAGGCTTAATATCATGCAAAATGTTTCGCACAATGCATTGCATTTCGATGACGTTCGTTCTTCGATGTAACAAGCTAAACTGATGGCATTGCAAGACTCATACTTTCGCACGTTTTGCATCTTTTTCACCTTCGAACCTTTATCATTTTTGTTTACTATTTCCCAAAGTAAAAACATTTTAAAAAGCTAAAATGGAATAAAAATTTGGATTCAAGGCTGAAAATCAAAGAAATATGTTGGGAAAAACCATAACGCTCAAAGTCGGGTAATATGGTACACACCTTCAAGTGATTTGACGTATTAGAGTTTTTTTAGATGCGTGTTGCTATACGTATTACATGCATTTGCAGGAAGTGCATGTATCACGGGACCACTTTTGGCAGAGAACTCTATACAACTAAAAACCATTCTTTCGCGACCCTACACCGTATTGCCAAACCCCCTAACACGGCTCTCCGGTTTTTAATCTCTCTATCTATGCCAATGTCTAAATCTATTAAAGATTGTTGAAACTGTCATTCTCTGCTTACATTTGAATAAAGGTAAGCAGGCAAAAGTAAGCATATGCGATCCTTACGACACTCTAAATGCATGTCCCATTTTTACATGTCGTGTAAAACTAGCCCCAGCGGCTTCTCCTTAACTGGTTGCAAGTGTTACAAAAAAAGTCAATTTGCGATCCGAGACTAAAAACAACAGAAAAATGCTGCGAAAATAAATATTCCCAAAGACGGGTAATATGGTACTCCCTATATGGTGATGTGGCGCATCCGAGATTTTTTATGTTGCCCTTGAGAAGGCTCTTCGGTATATTTTTGCACACATTTTCATGGAGTGCATGTGCGACTAAATCAATTTGCAGAGAACGCTCTGCAACTAATGAGTCTTATTTCACAGCTACACGCCGCAGTAACAGTGCGCCTAAAAAGGCTCTCGCATTTATTATCTTTTTAGGCTAATCTTTAGCCCAAATCTTTCAAAGGAGTCAACTTAAATCAACGGGTCAACCATTGCTCGAATTTGTGGAAATCGCATTTGAATTACATGAATTACATGTTATGTCTTACATTGTGTAAAACGACGGGCAATATGGAGGGACCCCGGTGACTTCTCGTCCACTGGTCGGAAGTGCCACAAGAAAAAACCGGTCAATTGTAGAAATTTAAAGCTTCGCATGTTTTTCACATGCACTATAAAAGTTCGCCTCTTTATTATTAAGGGAATATTTTTCAAACTATAAACATTTTTAAACAAACCAAAATCAGTACTTTACGTTTTTTAAACGTTAGCACACATACAAAGTAAAAAAACTCAAATTTCCATTTAAGGTTGAAAATAAAAATAAAAAATATTGCGAAAAACCATAATCGCAAAAGGCGGGTAATATGGCACACCCCATCGGGTGATTTGGCGCAGAATAATTTTTTTTCGTTTTGGTGTCGCCATACCTATTGAACTGGTTTTCCGGAAGTGCATGTGTTATGGGATTACTAGAAGAGAACAATCTAATTACCCTTCTACTTCGTGGTGTTTTAGTTCTCACATCCTGTTTTCTTCAGATCTACTGGGATTTCGGCACAAAACACTCTGCAACTCATTACCTACCCTTCCATCCCTTCTCTCCATATCCTGCTTTCTTAAAATTCTACTAGGCCATCAAATTCAGCGTAAGGAAATTCAGATTTTTGTCGTCTCGCAAAATAACGGCACGTTGGAAGAGTTTAGGACTTAAAATTTTGCTGCTTCAAATTTGCACTTTTTGATAAATCCTGCTAGACTTGAAATTTGAAAAATAACGAAACGAAGGAAGAGTTTAAGACTTGAAATTTTGCTGCTTCAAATTTGCACTTTTTGATCAACCCTGCTAGACTTAAAATTTGATATGCCAAGTTTTCTGAAGTTTTTTTGGATCCCCATATTTTTTCAATCTCTATTTCGGTGTCTATCTGTCGAAGTAAACAAAACTTCGAAAACAGATCAAATCTCAAGAATAAGTAACACTTCTAACCTCGCCTTCTTTAATTTCAATGCTCCCTGTTTCGGTAGATGGGAAAACTTATAAGGTATGCAATTCATGGAATCTACGCAGAAGGTAAAATGGTACCCCTGCCATATTACCCTCAATCCAAACGCAAACAATCGTTTTTCTTTGATTTAAAAAACAAACCAAGCAGAAAATATTCCATTTCAATGGAATAACGCGCCCTTTTTGAACACAAGAAAAATCCCCAGCAAGGGCCGGAAAGAATTCTGCTACGAGTGTATGCAAATTCCAAAAACCTACCTACATACATGTTTGCTGCATGTTGGTTTTCGATTCTTTTCCCCTCCTCAGTTACTTCTACTTTACGAGGCACAGACAAGACCGGCATTGGAATACTGCTCTCACCTCAAAACACCTCGCACTTCACTGTTTTAAAATTCTTTCTTATATAGAACAAGCACTTTTTGGAATTCACTACCTGAATACATATTTGCTAACACATATGACATAAAGCTAATATATAACACATAAAGCTAATAAATGTCTTCTTACATCTCGGGGCACCATCTCAGTGTTACGCTCGCCTTTCCTGAGAGAAGAAGTTAAAAAAAAAGTTGTGCGCCATTTTCCCAACTGCGCCGGATCACCCGCCCTTGCACCTGTCAATTGAGTGGTAGTGAAATATTGTCATTATTGTCATTTTTGCTTGTGGCATGCAAAATAGACACAGCCGTCAGCAAAAGGCTATCAACATATTCTAATATCTACACTCCAAAAGTCCTCCTCCATGATATTTTTTCGATAACTTTACGGAATCGTCCCGTCAAGGAGACACATTTGTAACAATACGGGCTTATGTTGGAGGAATGGTATCAAGAACTTTGCACTATAAAGATTCATAGAGCGCCCACCCAACAGGAAAAATCCTAAATCTTATAATGTGCTAGTGTCAGATTTGCACAAAATACATGGAATGAGTTTCAAAATTTTGCGGCTATTCGAGATGAAATGAGTTGAAACCATGTCGTGTGCTGCTAATTTTATTTGCACTCATCGATCACATGTACCCCGTTACACAACATGGCTTAGCAGTTGCCAGATTTTTTCGGGACATAAGTGCCACATATAACACATCAAGTTCAGAGAACCATTTCCGTCCGTCTTTGATACATTATGGCTCTTATACTTCGTGATGAAAAAGAGTTGCACTTATGCGCTAGAAAGTAGCTAAACCAAAGATAAACATTTGTCTTGAGCATCTCTAAGTGCCAACCCCAAGTCATCCAGTTAGGTGGCAAGCCTTTAATTTTCAAGATTTCCGTGTGGTTCAATACTATTTCGACGTAGATAAGTATAGAAATTTCTAAACTCGCAATAGCAAAGCCTCGACAAGCATTTAAGTTGATTTACACAACACGCTTTCCAAGTGCAATTACAAGCCTACATGATATGTGTGTAAGGTAGTTTAAACGATGTCAATTGAAGGCAAATATTGTGTCAAATACTTGGTAACAGTATCCATTGCTCAAGCACCCGCTGTTTAACAACGAGTTGCAAACGTAAACACAATTGAAACGAGTTTAAATGCATATTGGTGCCGGTGCCACACCATCTTTTATTTTCACAGCTTTTCTCAAGACAATATATCAAGAAGGAAAACAAATAAAAAAAAATACAAGGCACCCACTCGCCGAGGCCCAAGTCAAGTACCTACCAGAGACCATCATTTCCCGTCGATAAAAAAAAATAGAGGCGCGCTGTACACTCTCTCTCTATATATCCACTCGGCAGCTTTATATTTATTTTTTAAATGATTTTCATTCCACTAAAACGTTAAGTACTCTTAATTCGAAATCCATCTCCGATTCCCATCACGGAAATTACATTAAACATTATTCTGCGTTGCACTCGTGAGCGCTTCGCATTCAAAACAATCCATCGAATGCGTTGCGAGTGCTACGGAATGTCGTTCTATCCCCAACGAACATCCACCCAACACATTGTATAACACTGAATAAATATTTCAACAAAAAACCTTCGATCGTCGAATATAATTTGTGTTGATGTTTGTTTGCTTTTTTCATATTTGTAAAAATAAATGAACCCTTAAATTATTATTCGGGATCCAAACGCACCAGCTTTATTGCATCCACATTCGAAGCACCCCCCTCAAGGGGCGCAGAAAAGAAAATAGATTCCCTGAAGTAAACATGTCGGGAAGCAATGTATTTCACTGCCGAAGAAGGCCGAGATAGTGGGTGTAGTGCCCTAAATCAATCGACCATTGGGAGTGTTGTTGTTTTGGTTTTTTTTTTTTTTGCCCCCCGAAACCAAATCGGGCGAAAGCATGGTGTTTTACTACAGGGGCACCCTAATTGTTGGCATGTAATTGAGGACCGGGCGGAACTGGAATCGAATAGGGGGGAATCTGAACTCTGATTATATTGGCCACCCTCGTCGGAGCGCACTTTATGGACTGTGTCATGGGGTGTGCTAAGCAAATCAACCGAATAATGTACTGCGCCAGCAATTGCTTTGATTGTGTTTTTTTTTTCTGTTCTTTCGACAAATTTATTACTGCTTTGCTAACCTACATTATTTGGTATCGAACAGATATTCAATTCAGTTGCACTTGCTGTGAGAACGAGCTTTTGTAGAACGCGGGTGAATTAAAAAACAAACAATCAACTCATACAACATGTTGGCCACTTGTTCTGTAATTAATTTGCATAAACGCGGGAAGATGATCACATCATGCTGTGTCCAGGCCGTATACAGCTGGTTCTTTACTTGGAATGGACTGTTTTTCTTTTGAGGAAACGTAATCGGATTGAGGTGTGTGTACAAACATGAATATAGCTGGAAGCTAAAGTGTACGATTTAATGGTCTTCATGTTGTATTTAAACTGAATTTAGTCGCTAATATACTTGAGTTGTGAGGCAACAAAAAATTCTATATTGGATGTGTTCTAAGAAAGTGTAAAAAATTGTTAAGATTTTCTTTTAAGTCGAAATTTTCCAACGTCACATTTTTTTAAAACACAATTTAAATTTCCACTTACAACTCGTTAGCAAATTCTCAGTCTAAGAAGTACAGCGATTCCAGGAATAATTTCCTAAAGCGTACTACTAGCGTTTTCTTAGCTATGAGAATTAGACAATAAAAGTTAGCACAACCAAGCCTAAACTTTGAATAAGACTTAGTGAAACCGAAAACAACTTTACAGGCTCCATAAATCTTAACTTAAACAGAGAACTGACATTAAGGTGGATTACAAGTGGTAAAAATTTTACGACTCATCCTGAAGGTTGGTGGGCGTCTCAGATTTATTTTATGGTAAAGAACTTGAATAAGACATACGACGGTGAATTTTTATTGAGGATTTACTTCCTGCCTGCATAAAAGTAGAAAAAAATATGAAAAATATATCTAAGCGTACTGCAAGCGTACTTTTGGCATACCATGACAAATATACCAGAAAAGTCAGCTAAATTAAGTTCGAACTGCCCTGTATCCGATTTTTTTAATAGCTCACAAAATCTTACGATTAGAAAATTCCAACTTTAAAATGAATTACAATACAGAAAGCGTACGACCCCCCTGGAAGTCTTTGGACGCCTTAAAATTTGTTAATGGTCAAGAACTAGAATGAACCATACAATGATGAATTTTCACTGATGACTCTCTTGAATCATCTCTCTATAAGTCAGGTATGAAAGTAAAATAATTCCATAAACATTTTAGTAAGCGTACTACAAGCGTATTTTGTGATATACCTTGACCAACATACCATAAAAGACAGCTCAATTAATCCCCAGCTACCCTGCAACCGGTTAAGCCTTACGAAAACAAAGAACTGCCTTTAAAGTGGATAACAAGAGGCAAAAAGTGTACGAGGCCTCATTAATTTGTAGACAGCTTAGAGTTATCTAATGGTCGAGAACCTAACTCGAGCCCACTGTATTTTCAATGTCGATGCGCGTGCATAGATATTCTCACCATAAGTCAGTCGTTAAAGTAAAAAGATTTCACGAAAACATATATAAGCGTACTACAAGCGTACTATTGGCGTATCATGACCAATATGCCACAAAAGTCGGTTCTATTAATTCAGATCTACCCTGCATAGAATAAAGATGGAACAGAAAACATTTTTTAGGGGTCTCTAACTAAAATGAGAACAAAAACAGACATTTTAGTGGATTACAAGAGACAAAAAGTGTATGTCTCCTCCTGGAAGTTCGCAAACGTCTGAGCTTTAGCTTATGTCCAATAACTTGGATTCAACACGAGCTTTTAAATTTTAAATTTGCTTGCATATTTTTAAAATAAGTCTGCCGTAGAATTTAAAATATAAGAAAGCGTACTGCTAGCGTACAGTGACATTTATATTATAAGAAAGCCAGCACAATGAAGTCGAAACTACTCTGTGAAAGATGAAGTGGGCTCATTGAGTCTAACGAAAACAAAAACTGATTTTTAAGTTGTTTAGAAGAGGCACGAATTGTAAAACTCGTCCTTGAACTTTGTGGACGTCTAAGCATTATTCAATGGTCAAGAATTTTTACTGACGACTTGCCTGTTTATTCTGAGTTTCTATTGATAAGTATGACTGATACTGGTAAAAAGTTTCAACAAAAATATTGGTGAGCGTATCGTAGCGTACTGCTAGCGTATTCTTATCGTACTCTTAGCGTACAATAAATGCAAAAAGTATAAATTTTTTTTATATAATCAGCTCGCGATCAAGAAGTTATGATTACCCTTAAAATTAGTAACACTTCTTGAGCGGAATGAATTTGAGGACAAATAAAAAAGGAATTTTCGTTCCAACACAAGCGCTGATGAGCCGGTATGACTCGCCTGTTTTTTTCTGAGTTTCTATTGATAAGTCAGTAATACTAGTAAAAAGTTTCAAGAAAAATATTGGTGAGCGTATTCGTAGCGTACTGCTAGCGTATTCCTATCGTACTATTAGCGTACAATAAAAGTAAAAAGTATACCTACAATTTTTTTTATATAATCAGCTCGCGATCAAGAAGTTATGATTACCCTTAAAGTAAGTACAACAGCGGAATGAATTTGAGGACAGAATAGAAAAGGAATTTTCGATCCAACACAAGCGCTGATGAGCCAGTATGGTACATAAAAACCCTGCACAGAAGCACCCCGCAGGAGTTATGCCTTAAATGATATGGAATGATAAAACTAGCAGAGTTTTCCACAATCGCACTGTTGTCCATTTTACGTTTATGTCGCAAGAGAAAAAGGTGTCGAATATTCGGCCGAACCTAATCTGGACAACAGATGTCGACCAGGAAGCCGCTCATTTTGATGTAGACGCTCCTGGATGTTTCGTTTTTTGCTAGTTTTGGTCTACCCCGGATACCCACCATATCTGGTGCGCGTTAGCCTATCCGCCACCTGGGGAGGCGCATAATCGGGGATTTGCAACCCCAGAACGAAAAATCCATAAAAGTGAGCTAAAGGATGTCCTAAAATATGCTAAAGAAGAGCCCTACAACCGAATAAAAAGCTTTAAGAGCTCTGTAGGTCTTACAAGAACGAAAATCTTCCTTATGACTGGATAATCGATCCTCGATCCATTGTTTATGAAAACAACCTTGCTTGCAGCATCTATTTGGGAGTTGATAATAGCAAACACTAGCGTACAAGTCCACCCATGCGACTATGAGAGTTTCTGTCACAGTTGGTGCAGTTGGAAAAAGTGATCTCGTATTTATCCAGCTGCCAGGTCTTACCCTCTTACCCTACACTAAAGAGTTTCCAATTTGGTTTAGGTAGTTATTGAATCTAAAAAATTGCGATAAAAATCATTAAGACGTAAATGTTTATCAATTAAACAGTCGAGTAGATTTTCTTATAAAAAAAGCATCTGGCGCAGTCGATAGTATAGATCTTGAACTACGTTGTTGTGGAAATCAAGAAGTAAAAATCGTTAGGACAATGGATTATGAAAACGCAATGAATTTTCTAACACATGGCAAAAGCTGCCAAAATATCAAGCTTGGAGAAACATTGCGAAAAGACTGTTTTATTTCATGAATCCACCCATACTTACAGAAATAAAACGAAACCATTTCCTTTGCTTATTTGATGCAATAATTTGATCAGATTTTTTTTTTAATTATAAAGAGGGCAAAGCAACTGCTGGCGCAGTCGGTAGGTTGACTAACAACAGTTGTGTTATAAAATAGCATATTACTCTTTATTGAGTTCGGTATGCATCTGAACAAAAGGGCTGGTGCCAACAATTGGGATGGGAGTGGATGTTATATTCGCTATAGCCCTTCAAGAAGGGTTCACACTGAGAGTCTATAAGAGTGTGAAACCTTCCTTAGGCTGTGACACTATGGTCCCTCTAAACAGAGCCTTTTATGCCATTCCTAATGAGGTCCTCGTGGCAACTTTCTTCTCATGAGAAAGTCAGGGGGGCAAGGATCTCCTCTGGAAGCATTTCGACAAGAATTGCCTATGACGACATTTCCTTGCCAAGGATGTTGTATCTGAGAAGGAGGAGGGCCAGGCATTCGCTTAATATGTGAAGAAAGAATTCTCCAATCTCTAGACAGTCTTCATATGGAGACCATTGGGATGCCAATATTGGGTAGAACACTTCAATACTCCAAACTCTTTTTCTGACCCCGCAAGAAGGGTATCTGCTGTAATCCTCAAATTTTATATGGGCTGGGATCTAGTGAAGAATGACTAGGCTGTTCTTGGCTAGTTGCTGGATGACGGCGACGTGTGTTTCTAGGACAAGCTTTGATTTTATGACGGATAAAAAAGCCCCTTTAGAGCCGTTTCGATGTCCGAGAAGTTGCCTCTTGTATCAGAGCAGATTTTAGTTCTAGCGCAAATGTTGACTACCAAGGCTGATAAGTAGTTCCCTCGACGCGATTCTCCAAAAATTCAAGAGACAGTCTCCCATTCTGACTGATTGGGAGTTAACTGGGTCAATCATTTAACCGAATTTGTCGCGTGTTATACCCGGTCAGCATGGTGACAAATTCGTTTAGATTGGCTGCTTTTGACCACTTTCGGTTACCTTGATGAGGTTTTTTTCTCGTAGGACGGTCTCGATGGGTAGGTGCATGTTGGCCGAGCATAATTCTGCAGTTCGGCTCATGTTGACCGAAAAATTTAAAATTTGTCAATTTAACTGATCGTCCGTTTTCGTAATAATATTAAGTAGGTATCCTAAAAGTATAAATAAGTGGTAAACGACTCCTTGACTAAAGTTGCCAAAGATTGTGCTTGAGATTTGTAAAAAGAACAATCATATCGATTTCAGTGACTCACAGCAATTGACAGCCAACATCCACACTATGTGTTAGCTCACCCCGTATAACGTGCCTACTCATGGCAACCTGACTTTTAATTTTGCCTAATCATAAGCTTAAAGCCAGTGATGCCATCCAACATCGCATTGCATTTGAAGCTTTTCATAAAAACAATTTTCCTGTTGATACGAACGGAGGAAAAGGAAGATGTGTTGCTCCTTTTTCACTTTTTCGGTTTTTTTAGTAGGTATTGGTCCCTGCAAAGACCGAACTTTTAAATCAAAAATGTTTCATGGTCATTTTTACAACCTCTTGCATTACAGCCTTGAATTATGTCCATATCATGCTCATGTCCTTATATTGTTGGAAAAATAAATTGTGTTCAAGGACCGCCTCGATGGGTATTAAGCTAACACCAAATGCTTGTTTGACTAGAATAAACTCCCCCCATGGAACAGAGGCATATTTTTCTCCTTTATCTAAAATTGTGGTCGTTTCCAAGAATCATATAGCATAACTCCGAGTTCTGTGTGCATATCCATCTGCTCTGCTGCCTACTTCCACACGGGCAACCAACACCATAGGTTTCTCGTTCGTCTCTTGTTTATTTTTGCAATTCAAAAACAGTCAACAATTTCAATAAACTTCACATGCAACGACTTCAGCGACAGCCGCAAACTGCTCGTCATGCAACAATCTGTGTCCGAAACTTGAGTTCGCAACGCCATGCAAAGAAGGAAGAACTCGAACGAAACCTACCCAAATAGGAAATAACTTTATGTGCATATATTTTGTGTTCTTATCTGGCAAAAGGAATCTAGATTGATTGCACTCATAATGGGGCGACCGGACAAACATTCAAACCAACATGGAGCACCGCGCCGAGGATAACGACGACTCCGACGACGACGACGTGGACGAGGCGCAGAACACCAAAAGATAGGCAAAAATATAAACATATATTCGTATCTAAATATCTAAAAATGGTAAAATCCTCTCCCTACTCGTCATACTAACTTGATTCAGAATTATGGACGGCAGCACTCACTATACAGAATGCGGAATGCACGTCGCTTTATTTGCTTAAGAGGAGGACACACCGCCACGCGAGATGGGCCCGGGAGGGTGTAACCAGGACCTGGTTGGTTCCAAAGGTGGATAAGGCAATCATTTCAGGAGATCGTATGCAAATCCGGGGTGAATGCACAACTCCCAAGTCGGACCGATGACGACCGTGTTGTCAGTGTGACGAGAAGAAAAGCGAATGAGTAGCGACTAGCACGACGAGCACTGAATCAATTTGGCTGAGGGTTTTGTCAAGAGTTTTGACTCGAGGCCCACAGAGTCAAACTTCATACAAAGCGGATAAAACTGACGATATGATGATGCTAGCTGCGCCCAAAGGGCGATGCCTTTCAATGCAATATCATGGCCATAACCATATGCTTATCCGATGTTGAATGTGTCTGAACTTCAAGGAGCCTCACGTTGCGTTGTCCGTCAAGCTTAAGCTGCGGTCCGTTGTTAAGTTTTTATGTCGCCTCGTTTGCGGGCCGACTGCGATTGGACTCTTGCGCTACGATGATTGATTTTCGCAATTAATTCCTCAGCTTCGGAAGGCACTTCAATTTTGGAGAATAAAAATACAACAAGAATGCACTGACCGAATGAGTGAAGCCACGGTTGTACAATCATTGGGTATTTTACTCCGTAAAGTGGTTGGCTAGGTGCGCTATGGAAGATGTTGTCAAGGTGTTTGATAGATCCCAAACTGACGTGTGATAGGCATAACCATTTATCATGGTGAGACGTGAAACCACTCCAAGTATGGACAATTAAAGATGTCAGTCATTATCCAATTTTTATGGTAATCAACTGTTTTCACCTGTTGTTTAGGAAACAAGATAGATTTGAAATTGCAATCGGCTTGAGAAATTTAAGTATCTTGAACTCTTGTATGATTAGTCAGAAAATAGGTAAGCTTAACTCAGTTCGATCGCTTAGTAATTCAAGACGTGAAGCTTAACAGGTTTAAATTTCCTTAACGATCAGTTTCTACCTGAAATATAGCGCCGCCCTAGAAAAGTGTTACTAGCTTGTTCTATACTGAATTTGCTCTTTCGTTGCCTTCCACAAGTTTGTTTATAAAGTTGTCGTTTTCGTCTTGATTTTCTTCCTTTCTAAGTATTCTTTTAATAAAATCTTAAAGGAGACAGCAAACAAATTTTTTAGTTACAAGATTTCTTGAAGCAAGTTGCAGAAAATATCAACTGGCGCAGCTGGGTGCCTCTCGTGATATCTGACACGTCAAATATCTTT
Source organism: Neoascia interrupta (assembly GCA_947623515.1). Taxonomy (NCBI): domain Eukaryota; kingdom Metazoa; phylum Arthropoda; class Insecta; order Diptera; family Syrphidae; genus Neoascia; species Neoascia interrupta. Next base: position 200,368,888 of record OX392462.1, read on the forward strand.
GCTACTCGCGATCGGAAACAAGGAGTATATCGAAAAAGAGTAATATTAGTAGCCCAGGAACTAGCCTAAAGCAAAAAAATTCATATTCTCGAAAATCCTTAACGTAAACAGAGAAAAGCATGCGACTGCGCCACTTAATTATCTAAAAAAGACTTTCGTTGGTAAATGGTTCCTCATTTCTAGGTATTTATCTTGAAGAAAATTCTTGTCGTAAAACTGTCTTAAACTGAAGTTTTTTTTAAGGGCGTCGTAATTGTATTCAGCTGCTCCTGTTTTTACATTTTTTTCCATTTTTTATTTAATTAAAGAGTCTGTAAAGGCGGGGCATTGAAATACTTTTATCAAAAGATTCTAATAAAATACTGCAATAAAATAAAAAACCGAGACATTATTTTTTTTATTTTAAAGAAATGTAATTAAAATGGCGCAGTCGGAAATTAAATGCAACAAATTCGGTAGGCTGACGTTCAACTATTAGCTTCAAAGCTGTTTGACTCAATCAAGTCTTATAATCTATTTCGTTAGGATAAAAATATCAACATGTAATAAGTGAAGTAAGAATTGAAGCTATGGAGTACGATTAGGTCTTAAGAAATCGAATTGCTTATTGTCTGATTGTTTTAAGAAAGCATTAAAAAATTTGAAATGAATGCTTAAGGAGGATATATTCTTCAAACTTGAAAGAATCCCAGTTTTTTTCTGCCTTTTCTCCCTCCTGACTCAACGCATAATTTGAAAGTTTATTTGAAATATTTTGTGAATTGTCGAGTTCTTATCAACAAGATTGAAGACATTTGGCGAAGTCGCTAAACTAAATACGCACATTGTCTTCCAGAATTCGTTAGCTCTAAGCTGTGAAATTATTAAGCACTCGGCGAGTGACAAACACATTTACACCAAATGATTTCTTATTTAAGAGCATTATCCATAACTGGCGCAGTCGGAAGATCAGTAACTTCGAGTGTATTGCCTACTGTACTGTCATTTGGTAAAGTTAACCAGTTATATATATATCACTTAATTAAGATGATTTAAGTGATGTACATACTGTTTCGGAAGTTTAAATTCAGAGAGAATTTTTATAGTTGGACTTTAGGGAAAGTAACTAATTTAAATATACTAAAAAGTGTCTAAGAGATGTTTACTTTTGAACTGTTTTTACCTATTTTTCACCAGTGAAACCTGTGCGTACTTGTAGCAATCAAAAGGAAATATTATTGTTCAAAGTAAAAAAAGGAAACGAGTGGCGCAGTCGGTAAATGATTTGTTAGTTTCCTAATCCTTTCCGTACAACAAAAAAAGAAGAGTTTTATTTTAATTTCATCCAAGAGTAAAGAGGTTTTTGAAAAGTTTAAATTTTGAGTTTTGTACGTTTTTTCCTAGAGCTGTCCATGTATAGCCACATCTAAAGGAAAAAATGTGACTTTTGAACAAGGAAAAGAAAAAAAACCGGTGCAGTCGGGAAGAAGTGTACTTCTCAGTGTCTCTCTTAAATTAAATAAATATTAAGCCGTTGAGCTAGTAAAATGGCAAAAAAAAAAAAAAAAACTAAAAAAACCACTTGAGAATTGCCTGATGAATCCATATTAAAACTAAATAAGAACAGCCTTGAAAGAGGCCACTCATAAGGAAATTTTAAGTATTCAACTGGTTCCTTAAACAAAAACTTGGTGCCATCAAATATTTACCTAGTCCATCCTTAGACGATATTACAACTAAATATGAACCTCTTCGAAGTGTTTACGACCCTAGTCTTTACATACATTACATTATATAGGTTTTAAGTAATCAACTTGATTTTAGAAAAAAGAAAGGAAACAGCTTGGGGCAGTTGGAAAATTAAACTCTGAACCAGTTAGATGAGTTCAAACTTAATATAAACCGCTTTTAGGCAGACACATGAAAGGATTTTGAGTTCTAACCTTAGATCTTAAAAATAAAGAAAGAAAATATTGGCGCAGTCGGAGTCGGTAATTGAACCCTGAACTGATGTGAACTGAACTCATCTAGAAAACGCCATTAAAGAGGCCAGGCATAACTGAATGTTAGAAAAATGAAAAGAAAAAAACTTGGCGCAGTCGAAAAATGGGGTTAAAAAAATTTAGTTTTTCAATAAAACTTAGCAATAAATTATGACGCTCACTTATACTGTTTTTGGGAATAAAAGCAAAAAAGATATGTACCACCCTAAACTAAGAAAAAAATTGCCTGATGGGTATTGAATTAGTATCTTACAATTGATGCAATCAAACTCGATTTCAAAGCAAATGAATTTGCAACAAAAAAGTAACCTGGCGCAGTCGGTGTAGCGATTATGGCCCACAAAATTCCACAGTGAAAAAACTCTAACAATTTAATTAACGCATTCCTGTCAATGCTACTTTCGAAATGATGTCGTTTTTGCGAAATTACGATTCGACTTAACAAACAAAAATATTGACACGTCATCGGTATAAACAAATTTGCGATTTGCAAACCAGATTCTACTCTGTGGACTTAACATGCGCATCCTGAAAATACTAAAAAATGTGCTTATCACAGATATACCCGCACCAGTTAGTGGCTTGCTTTCGCCTCGAAACATCTTTGACAAATTTACCCATAAATTCCGAAACAAAATTGCTAAGAAAACATTTTCTCTGCCACAAGCCATTTATAATAAGACACCCAACGGGTCCGTGTTGACAAGCCATGAAGGCGGAAAAAAATCGCCTATAGGCGCATATGTATTCAAATCCATTCAACAGCGCAACTTTCCAATTATCGCTGAATAAACAAGAATAAAAAAAGTCAAACAATTGCCGATTTTATCAGGCAGCAAAGCACCCACATTGTATAAGAACAGACACACACGATAAAAGGCGAAAAAACCCTGCTAAAGCTGCTTATGCATGCATACACAGTCACATAAATTACACAATCATTAATACTGCCAAGTGACACCGAGTGTAAACACAAGAACAACTTCCCACCACCGACCGGCGACGGCGCCTCCCCCATCAGGAGTGTTCTGGTGTCTTTCGATTTGCAAAGCCCAAACCGAAAGGAGCCTAACCAGGCCTAACCAAGTCGATCCGCAGTCGAACTGAGCACCTTCAATTTAATTTGCCCGTAATTTAGTTATCTTGATTGCAAACAACCAGAAGACGACAGCATACATCGGGAGCATAGCCTTGGAAATAAGCTAACCTAAACAGAAATACCATCGCATGGTCATTGCGGACAGAGGAGGCTATACGGCCGACAACGACGACGACATCATTAGGTGGTGTGCTAAGGCGACAGCCATAACGATTATGCTGAATTGCCTCAAAAATTATTGTTTGTATGGATTTAACGGATAAATCCAGGACATACAAGACAGATCCAGGGAAAAACTTAACAATTCCACCAGAACGAATCGAAGGATACCCCGTAGTCAGCGTACCATACGCTCGGCATTGTCCTGTAATTGCAATGGTTTTCTGGTAAATTTCACACAGCACTATAGAATTCTTTCCCGAGAAAGGACACGCCGAAGGAACCGCACGCAGAGAGATCCGAGCAGTCCTTTTGTGTGTAAATGTTGTGACATTTCTTGCTATGTGTGTGGCCTTGATTGTAGGACAACGAAGATATAATGCCACCACCTCCTGTGTCGTGTCTGGGTATGTTGTGCGCTGCGCGGGCGAACAAGTCATTTTGTCATGTGTGTTGTTCTTGTTGCTAGTTGTGTAGAGAGTAGGTAGATAGTAACAGCCGTCATCAGTCCTTGCCTAGCTGGCATTGTCCTTTTTTTATCTTTTCAATTTAATTTTATTGCCGGCACCATGAATATAAATATTTGGACAATGTCAAAAGTGTTCCTATTTCGTCTTCCAGCTTGTTGTTCGCTTGTGATGGTGGTGGTGGTGGTGTCCTTCTTGTCGTTTGGATAAATGTCTCAATTCGAGGAGAAGAAAGTAGAAACGCAGCCAAGGACTTTTAGGGAAGATAACAGAAATTGAATTAGGGATACACGCATCTATGTAAACGTATAACAACCTACCGACACACCACGGTTTAGAGAAGAAGGATGTGCGCGCTATCCTGATGACTTGGTTGTTTCTTTTCTTCGTGTTCACATTTTTTAGTTGCGTAATTTTCAAGGGTGAAAGAAAGGACAACGACGGTGGAGACGAGAGGAGAAAATAAAAACACGCATGCATGAAACATCCTACGGAAATCAAGTTTGTTTTTGGGAAACAACATTTTGGGATGAGAGTGCGGGTCCTCGAGGAAACCTGACTTGATTTGGTCGGGATTTCTTTTTCCAGTCTTTGCTTATATGTACCTAGGGATGATTAAAATTGGGTTATTTTGTTTACTTTCATTCTATTATATGTCACAGGATTATGCGCGTATACATGTGTGTGTTTGTGTGTGTGTCTTTTAAACGAATTATTTGCTGTAGGGATCCGTGAACACCCAATCCAGGGGAAAGTCTCATGGGAAATTGATTGGATTTTGTTCTCTCAATTTGGTTGTTGTTTGAGGAGCTGTTTTTTTTTGCCTTTTTTGATAGAACGAAAGAATGACATTGATTTTTATTTAAGGCAGCAAGACGATGCTTTTTTAGGGCTAATGAGATTTCAATTTAATGATGAGATAAGGGAATTGCCCAAGTTGAAATTCATGAGCTGGGCAATTGACAAATTAGAAGGCTTTGATCAATTGGTAGTTTGAGGATGTCCGTTGAGCAATTCAATAAGTAGCACACGTCCGCAGGGATACGTGAATGATGGGGTCCCTCAAGGTTGATGTGAGTTAGGTTTATTTCCAAATTGACGTTTTAAATTTGGACTCCAAAGTTATTTCGGTTTTCTTTTTTCCTTTAAGCCTTTAAGCGTTCCGTTTTACCAAGAACCAAGGAGCCCATCTTAAAGAAGATTGCTTAAGATTATGGAGTTCAACAGGGCTGCGTAGAGTCATTAGAGTAAACATTATAGTGCTTTTATATACTCTTGCTGACCAACACTTGCTGTTATGAGTGCGAGTCAAGTCCAAGGACCGGCAAGAAGGTATCACAAGCACTTGATGTTAAATAAGAGTAAAAACACTAGACACCCCCGGATTAAACAATGTCTATTCCATTGCTACAACACCCAACCACCTACCATCACTTATCCCCAGATCCAGATCAACTTAGCCATCAGCTTGCTTCCAATATAGAGCCATAAGCCCCTAGGATCCAACAACACCAATTACCAGAAAAGTCAAATAATAAGAGTTGTGGTAGTCTCTGTTTCTATCCAGTGCATCTCAGCATTTTTTGCCAAAATAAAAATAGAGCCTCACCTTCGTTGGGCGCCATATTTCAACATATTACTTTTTTTACCTCAATCGAGAGTAATAACCAGAAAATTCGGGACCTTAAAGTTCTGGTGATCCCCTTAAACAATTGTATACTCTGCATTCCTGCATTTTTTGGCAAAATAGAAGGTGAGCCCCATTTGTATTGGGCGCAATTTTGCAATTACTTTTTTTACCTCAGACAGATCGAAACCGGCCACTAACCAGTAAAGTCGGCATTAAATCTCTACTGGAAGTTAAAGTTCTGGCCGTTTCCGTTTGCAAATCTATTCGATGCATTTCTGCATTATTTTCAAAAATAGAAGATGAGCCCCACTAACGTTGGGCGCCATTTTTCAACGTGTAACTTTTTTACTTCTGACAGATCGAGACCAATAACCAGAAAAGTCGGCATTTAATCCCTGCTGAAAGTTAGAGTTCTGGTGATCCTTACTTACGTTGGGCGCCATTTTTCAACAAAATACTTTTTATCTCCGACGGATCGAATCCAATCGATAAAAATCACCAGCAAAGTCGTCATTTAATCCCTGTGGGAAGTTAAAGTTCTGGTGGTGCCCGTTATCAATTCTATCCGCTGAATTTCTGCGTTATTGCAATAAAACAAACTGAGCCTAACTAACGTTGCGCTCCAATTTTCAACATATTCTTTTTTTACCTTCGCAAGATCGAAACCAATCGAGACCATTCATGTTAAGATTCTGGTAATCCTCTTTACAATTTTATCCGCTACTTTTCTGCCTTTTTTGCCAAAATACAAATTGAACACCTTTTAGGTTGGGCGCCATTTATCAACATATATCACTGTTTTCCTCTGACTGATCGAAAATTCAAGAACAATCACCAGAAAAGTCGGCTTTTAATACCTGCGGGCAGTTAAAGTTCTCGTGGTCCCCGTTTACAACTCCAAACGCTGTATTTATGCATTTTTTGCCAAAATACAAATTTAACCCCACTTGCGTTGGGCGCCATTTTTCAACATATTACTTTTTTACCTCTGGCAGATCGAAACCAATCGAGCCCAATACCCAGAAAAGTCGGCATTTAATCCCTGCTGGAAGTTAAGCTTCTGGTGGCTTATAAAAGGTCCCCACTAACGTTGGGCGCCATTTCAACATATTAATTTTTTACCACTGACAGATTGAAATCAATCGAGACCAATTACCAGAAAAGTCAGCATTTAATACAACAATTGCAATTCTATCCGCCACGAATTGACCCATTACGTTGGGCGCCATTTTTAATATAATACCTTATGTAAAGCATTCCAACAGACTTGAGTTCAGCTTATGCACGTGAAAAAGACTGTTTAGCTAAAGTTTATAGGTTCTACCTAAAAGAGGTTCCCGATTCTTAAAAGGTGACCGCTGCTGGGAGCCTGCAGCCTTATGTCCGCCTCTACATGGACTACCAAATCCAAGCGTTTGTTATCCACAATAACAAAGAAAACTAGACTGAAAACTCGTCTCTTTGACCGGGAGCATCTTTTTCCATTTAAAATTTACTTCTCAAAGGGAGAAATATGATCTTCTTGGCTTGAAATTACCAAAACTGAGATTCCATCTTTCATGTTAGCCTAATTGATATGCAAATCCAAAATGTGATAAGATCTGGCTTTGTCCCACTTTTTTCAAGTGAATGTCATTACATCGCTGATGGCCCATTTTATTTGTATAATTCAACACTTAAATACAGCTAAAGGACTTAATAAAAACAACCGTATAGTACAAGGTGTGGCTCAATAATATACCTCGACTTGAAATTCCCAATTAAGGCCTCCTAACTATATTTTGCTTCGTGACTCTTGTCAAGGGTCTCTCCTAACTCCTCTAGGGCTCGAGAGGTAGGTACTAAATTTTATTGCCTAACCTAAACAAATCACGAATGCTAAGTAATTACGATTGTCAGCACAGAGCTCCGGCTGGCTAGATGGGGGCGCCTTGCCTCTAGGTAAAGCCCAAATAAAAACTGTAAACCCATAAAAAATTTTATACCAAATCAAATAGTGTCACACGCACCTGAAATGTATGCACAGCATAACTGCACTCGAGGTTAATAGTATTTTTTTTATATTCCTTTGTGTGGCTAATTTCAAACTATCGTCAACTCTGTTGTTTCACTCTGGTGGGACAAATTGAACCTCGCGACGGATCGTTTATGGATAGATTGCTTGGTGTGGTTTTTATTGCAACTAATCAAGAAAGGTGCCCAACCGACGACGCGATGCGAGGGTAATCAATCAAACGAGGTTAACGCTAACCATACGCTAAGTGTTTGACTATGGGCCCACATGCAGGCTATTGACAGGCGAATTAATGATTTAGATTGTCTGCATCTGTATGCAACAAGTTGCAGTAGTTTCCTCGCCGCCGCCGCCGTCCGCCGCACTTTCCACCAGCAGCACTGGGTGATTATTATGACCGAAAGGGGTTTTAATTTTCAGTTCACGATGCCGCCACTTGAGTCGAGATAACCACCTGAATGTAGTTAGATGGTATTTGCCAATACCATAGATGGTGCGAGATACTTCTGCGGCTTAATGAGATAATTGGCTGAAATATGCTTTTAATGTTTTTCACCCGCAAAAAGTGACTTTTTGGCGCCAGCCAGATAGCTGTGGCGGCTGCATCTAGATAGATTCGAAGGGGGCTCTCTATAATCACGCAACATGCAAATATCGTGATCATAATAATTCTATGGCTGTGCTTTTTGGATGGTCAGATGTGGTGTTGGACATAGTTTTGCAATGTCTGGTGGGTGGAATATTTTTTTTTTACAGTTTGTGTGTACTATCAGTCAGTCACCACTGACCACACAACATTAAACAAACACGCAAGCGACTAATTTAATTACACACTGGGAGTTTTGTTTGGTTTAACATTTTTTATTCATGTGGCATTTATTGGCTAATGCTTGCATTAACATGCGGTTTAGATGGGTGAAGAAAAAACTAACAACCAAAAAACTAGTCGCATGGATTTAACGAAAAAAAAACCTTTTTATACTAAACAAATTCATAATTGGTGTAATTAAGTGGAAAATAATTGACTTTTTTAGGTGTTCAATCGATTAAATTACCAGTCGTTGCCGCGGTAGCTTTAAATTTAAGGATATGCGGGAAATTTACGAATTATGAATAATTTAACACCATGCGGTTGTGGGCTGACTGATCATCATCACTTATATAATTGGAAGGATTGCCTTAAAGGACCCTAAACTAATATCTACTGAGCTTTTGTCTCTATTATCGTTCGCTCTCTAAAGTTGAATATTAAAGCATACATGTATCTTTTTTCATTTGTTTGCAAATTTTGTGTAAAAAAAAAAATTTTGCTTAGGCAGACACGCACCATAGAGACATGTCCGCTCAATTTAGTAACGTGGGCCGAACGAAGTTACTCTGAAACCGAGTCAAATATGTATTGACTTAAGGTCCCTATGCGTTGCAGTTTCAAAAATGTAGGACTATAAAGACAACCCACTTGCGTTGGGCGCCATTTTTCAACATGTTACTTTTTTACCTCGGACAGATCGAAATCACTCGAGACCATTCTCCAGAAAATTTGTCATTTAATCCCTGCTAGAAGGTCTAGTTGTGCCCATTTACAATTCCATCCGCTGCATTACTGCATAATTGCGAAAATACAAACTGGGCCCCACTTGCGTTGGGCGACATTTTTCATATTACCATTTTCATATTACATATTATTTTTTTATCTCTGACAGATCGAAACCAATCAAAAAAAAAATCACCAGAAAATCATCATTTAATCCCTGCGAGAAGTTAAAGCTCTGGTGGTCCCTGTTTATAATTCTAAAGGCTGCATTTCTACATTTTTTGCCAAAATACAAATTGAGCCTCACTTACGTCGGGCGACATTTTTTAACATTTACTTTTTTATCTCGGACAGATCGAAACCAATCGAGACCATTCTCCAGAAAATTTGTCATTTAATCCCTGTTAAAAGGTATGGTGGTGCGCGTTTACTACTCTATCCGCTGCATTACTGCATAATTGCCAAAATACATATTGAGCTGCACTTAGATATGAATGAAATTCATAGAAATTCTGATTCACTTGCAGTCTTGCTCCTTTACAGTCTACCTTCCAGTTTGGCGAACTTTTGTTACGCAATAAGCAACCGTAGGAAAACAGCGAGGAAGCGTTAAGCGAGAATTTTCTCTTCTCATATCTATCAGGTCGCAGGAAGAGGAAGTGTACGAAAGCGTTTTTATGATCATGAACAATCATAAGTTTTGTGTTTAAGAAAACGATCTGGGTAAGTTAATCGAGTTGATCGACACCCTCTGTCCGTGGCAACTTACGTACGAATCTTCTCTCCGTTGGTAAGTTCACGGATATTGACTAGCAAGTTTTATTCCAACAATGCGGGGAGTGGTTGTGCGCAAAGCCAAGGTGAATACTTCATCTTTTAGGCTAATCTACAAGGCTTATACTTTATAGATTCCGGCGACGAAAATGTATGACGTCGAGTAGCTCTCTTCACTTTTGGCATCGACGTCTGGGTCACCTTAACGTAATGTACTTTCCGGGAAAATTTTGAAGGGGAAACATAAGTGGATAAGTGAATCCTGGGAAAAATAGTGCGCAATTCGTTTCCAAAACAATGCGAACTAAGCTATTGGAGAGAGGAGTACATTGCGATTTCCAACGTATGCGGACCGATCTTTTGGGACAACAAATAATTTTGTCACGTTTATTGACGACCGTGCAAGGTGGTGGTGTGAGGTTCTAAGAAAGAAAAGTCAGATTTTTCCCGAGTTTCCTGAAAGTTAAAGTGGTAATTGAAAATGAATCTGGTGGTCGTATGAAGACCCTGCAGTCACGGCACAGAATACCAAGTCGATGCTTTTGATGACTTCTTGGATTCAAAAGGCATCCGAAGGTGCTTAACCATCGCTTACACTCCGCAAAAGAACGGAGTAACTGAGTGGATAAATCACTCTCCCTTGGAGATGGCAGGGTATCTTCTCATATAATCAGGATCGCCGAAATAATTTTGGGCCGAAACGGAACTATTTGAGAAACTGAAATTCCTCGAAATCTTCTGATGGGCAAATGGCGCGCGTTTAAGGTTCGATATAGAAAGTCTGCGGGCGTAAGTCCATTTGTGAGTTTAGATGTCCATTATTCATCCTGAAGACATTGCCTCACAAGGAAAAATTCGACTATCTCTCTAAGGAAGGGGTCTTTCTACAATACTCCGAGGAAAACGAAGGTTTTCAGGATTTGTTTACCAGATGAACGTCGAGTGATCATACATCACAGGAATGGGAAGTCAGAAGGGGAGGCAGGAAAGGTTCGTAAAAAAAAACCAAGAAAGTCATTACATATAAGCCTGTTCGTCCGAGGAAGCTTTAGAGCTAAGAAAAGGTAAAATATGCAAGACGAACCTGAACCATCGACTGCTCATTTACTGACCGAACAACTGACAGCCCTGTGGTCTTGCGAAACAAGTATGGTCCTGACAGAAAACTTCAACGGAGAAAGGCAAGCATAGTAACGAGAGGTATCGCCCGACGTACGGTCCGGTATCGATTTCAACGAAACCTTTACCCTAATGACCCTCTTGGGTTCGATACGGTTGGCTACGACTTTGGCATCTCCATTTGGACAATGGATCGGGAAGTTCGACTTCCCCGGGTAGGTCTATGCAAGATCCTAGGTTAGATTAGGTAAGTTTGATGGATGCCCTTTTGACAATAGTCAGAAGGGCAGTAGGCTTTACTTAGACCAGCAGTTGGGTCCATTGTTTCCATTGGGAACCTTCTTAATATCTGGAACGAAAACAGAAATAAACCGCTGTTAGAAGCTCAGAGTTCCACTGTCTTGGATCCATCCGGATTTGTATACAAATCTTAGGAGGTCCTTTAGATCTACATAATTTAGATCTTCTAGCTCGCTGAAGAAGTAACTGCCGAGGGTACTACGCCTGATGCTGTTTAGGGCTGGGCATTCGCAAAGCAGGTGACGAACAGATTCAGTTTCTTCAACGTCCTTGCAGCTTCTGCAGTAATCGTGTAGACCCACAACGCAGTGCCCCGTAAAGATTCCCGTGAGTACTCGGATATTCCTGCGGGCTAGTCCGATCAAAAATAGTGATCCCTTTTTGCTTACCGCTGGTCAAATAAAACTAAATATGGAAAACACAGAATCTAAAAAGCAGATTTGCTCTTCGTGTTTTTGTTTGTAGTCCCGCAGCCAATTAAAACCAACATTGTTTTTGAAAAATCCAACGAAAATTTTGCAGAAATAAATTACACAATATTTTTTAATAGAAAACTGTTTTTGGCCGCAGCTTTTCCAGTAAAAACAATACTTTCAATATAAATGAAGCAAAGAATCTCAAAACTTTTTTCCTGCCAGAACCTTCTTTTGAATACTCCAAACATGTCTTTCAAAACATTCGTGTATCTCCTTCCATGTCGCTGACTGTTTATGCAAAAATGATAGCTCTTCCTTTCACGCAGCCAAATTAGAAAATAAACAACAACAAAAAAGAAAATCCCAAAAAAAGATGCGAAAATAACATTTTTCGTTCCTGTGACTTTCCTTATGGGAGGACGTGTTTTGTGCGACTTGTGCTCGCTGTTCGTTTAACCCTTAACAAATTTTCCGCATCACGAGAGGCGTACGTAATTTCAGTTAGCGCTCGGGTGGGTGGCAGAAAAGACTGATTTACATCTTGTTTGCTTGTAATTCTTCGCACATCCCAATGGCACACAAGGAGAAGAGAATGGATTTGGATTTTAGCATGGCACACACAAATCCCGAAGGCGGCACAACACCACCGGGGAACAAGTAGATTTAATATTTTTCTGGCTTCAACTATAAATACAGCGGATCGCCCGCCCTACGGGCGCTCACAACACAACACAGGAAGCATTTCAGTATATGAAATCTCTATATCGGGAGTGAATTGCGAAGGAGGTGCGCAACTCGAATAAAAGGATGACAAGTGATGGGTTGCCTTAACGAAAAGGACTGCGTGTGCAGCAGTCGTCGTCATCGTTGTTGTGCTGCAGTATGCAGGAGTCAGTAAATCTTATGCGAGCGCGATTAACGTCTCTGTTGTGTTGTTGAAGTAAGTCCTAACACATGGACGCTCCTTCTCGCCTGTCAGATGCGAGCGAGATGACAAATTTACGATCGAAATGTGTGAATTCGATGGAATTGCAACAGGGACATGATTTCGATTAAAACGACGAACAGATGATAAATTACTTCCGAACATGACAATTTGCGGGATGCGGATGCGGACTAACTCTGCCGACCGACACGACGACGACTGGTCGCCGCTTTATGAAGATCTCTCGAGGATGATCATAATTCTTTGGGTGGGTTTCACGCGATGACCGTGTATCTTCGTCATCGTTGCGAGTGCAGATTTATTATCCCTGGGACGACAGTGCGTGTAATACACAGTGTGAAACGGGTATGCATTTGGAACTGTCAGTGGTGCAAGTGGTGGTGACCACAATGCGACTATACGCCCCCTTAATTATGAATCAACGATATGATGATGTTGATGCCTACAACCAACACTGCCGGGCTAAGGTGGGTTGGGTTTTTGGGATTCTGGCCGTTCGGATGCCAGCCATTGCCCCTGTGGGATTCATGTTTTATTTTGTGGAAATTTATTTGTGCACAAATTAAATTTTGTTTTGTGCACCGCCAGAGGGAAGTGAATCAAATGTGTCCTTTAGTGGATGTCAGTTTGATTTAGGATTACGTGATGGTTACGCCCTCGTATATATTATAAATGTTGGAATATTTGGTGTATGTGGTTGCCGCAGGGCCGGATTCATTTGTGATTCTGAATCACAGTTCGCATATCTGAATGTGGCGGAAGTTATTGGATGCAAAGTTATGGGGAAAAAATTGGGCAAAATGTGACAGGAAACAACCGAACTCGAAGATGCTTGTAAGCAGTAATTCTCAGTTTAGTATGCGCGACAGTTGACATCTGTTGGCGGGTGAGAATTTTTCGGTGTTGTGGTTGTCACACACCAAAAAATTGTTGAACTTAACACGATGCGTCATTTAGGTGGTTTCCTGTGGGTAATGATGATGCTAGCACGCGCATCAGAGCTTCGTATAGCGAAGGAAGACTAAACAAACCTTAAAGGTTAATTTAATTTTTTTTTGAATAAAATTATAAATGAGCCCTTTGACTAAACTGTCTTAAAAGTGCGTGTAGTACCTATTTTCTGCTCTTTGGTATCTACTCAAGCTAAAACTGCTGTTGAGTAGATAGTAACCTTCACTTGTGTAGATCACTACCAAGATTGTGGCGCAGTCGGCTAGATTCGATTTCATTTATTCCGACCAACAGTGGAAATCAGTCAGAAAGTACTCGCAGCCTCATGGGCGGCGACCTTTAACTTATAAAAGTCGTGGCGCAGTCCACTAGTTTTAAACTATTATTTTCTCACGACCAGCTATAATGGTTTAAAAAGGTACTTCCCGAGATTGTTGCATTATCATCGATCATTTAATGAATTTTTTCTTGATTACTGAAACAAAGAACTCACTTTCAAGAGCCTGGTTATGTAAACAAGCCTGCAAGTAGTGGCGCAGTCGATTTCTCACGGTTTTTTCTTTAGTTCGTAACAAGATTGTGATTTTACAAATACTTCTGCCGATTTCTTTAATACTTCTGTCGGGTTACGTGCCCTAGACTGGTTATGTAAGTCGAGATGCAAGCGCATCGCCCGCCTGGTAAGCCAAGAAACAGGTAGTGGGATCAGGTAAAGAACTTCTCCGAGATCAGTCTGGGGATCGCGCCTGTATCTCTTGAGTGGGTGGCGGAGGATCGGGAAAGATGGAGGGACCTTTTTAGTCGCCCTCGCTCCGCGACCCTTCTAAGGATAAGCGGTCACGGAAAATGATGGTGATTACTTTTGCCGATTTTACTCGGTCATTGATGATCCTTAAAAATAATCGATTACTTCGATTTTATCTAGGTATTCGAAACCTGGCGCAGTCCAATAGTGTCGGGCTTTTTTATTTTGAGCAACTACTATTGCTCAAAGACTCTTGCTTTGTCGTTTCCCCTTCATTCCCTTTCCCAATAAAACACACACACACAAGAAGCCCGTATTGGCGCAGTAGAATTGTGCCGTGACTTCGTCGCGATAACTATGTTTGAAGAAAAGGAGGAATAATCTATGGTATCCATTGTATTTATTCCGATGAGCAGGTGCAGTGGCAAAGGCGCTTTGATAACCCTTTCATGGCGCAGTCGATTTGTCCTTGCACGCCTACAACTTACACATTCGCCCGATAAAGTGCTAAAAGATATATCAATTTATTTGGTCCGGGTTGCATGAGTAGCAAAACAGAAACCATTTGGGATAATTTTTTGTCTAAGATACGAAATTGAAAAAAATTTCATAAACAAAAAATTGCTACCTGTGTCATTTTCTTGTGTCGCTGGGTGTAAACATCCTCGAGACGAATTTCGTTAGCCTTCAGCATTCTTATATGTAAATGTCCATAATGGCCTCTTTGACTGACATCACGAAGCGGGTTTTCCGCCTTATTTGTTTCTGCTACATGTCTTGAATGCCAGCAATGACTTTGGATCTTCCATACTAGTATAATCTTAAACTTCTGTTATTTAAGGGTGCAGAAAAATTTCCCAAGCCTCTAAAATCAGCTCTAGACACCGTGCAACTCTTGACTTAAAATGCAAAAGTCTTAATAAATCACTTAATCGCTGATTACAAATTATATACGTATTTATATGTGAATGAACAATGCATTGACCCCTAAAGCGATAAATAAGTCTCAGTACTCTCTGATCTTCTGCTCTAAATGATGACAATACGTGCGTAATCACCACATTGAATTGGAAAACACAAAACAACAAAAAACATATTTCTTAATGAGTGTATTGATAGTGCGGGTTTTGTGTCATCAACGTTGTCTGTGGACATCTGAAGGACAATGATTTATAAATGGGGCTTCTTGCCTTAAGAAATTTATTTAATATCTCATTCCAAGAGATTTCAAGTGTAGATGCACTTAAAAACCTTGTTCGACAAGGTCTTAAGTAATTATTTACGAGCTATGATGCAGGGCTTTAACAAACGATGATTTCTTTATGATTGGATTTGGGTCTGTATAAGGGACTGATCTTGAAATTTATGGGAAAAATGGATCTTAGGCCACAAAACTTTTAATTCTTGTGATTTGAATTAACTATTTGGCTAATAAATTTATTTTTTAATTTTTTCTTTCAGGTAAGCATGGCGCACCTTAACTGCGATTACGAAAATATGACTCAGATAAGTATCCAAAAAGATAATCAAAACTATAAAGTTATGGCTTTATTTTAACTCTGGCTATAACTATGGCTAAAATAACTCTAACAGGGTAAAATGGCCAAAAGGAAGTAAAAAATTCTGACCATTTGCCAAAAACATTTAAACCTCTTAAATCCCCCTCATTTGCAATGTATTTTGAATTCAGAGTTGTCCTCTCCTTGGACATGAACGATCGGTTTCATCCTGCTGCCAGCTCCAATGTTCTGGATTGTGGTTTGTTTCTACCTGTAAATAACTGCAAATTCAGTTATGCATTCGTAAAATATAGCGGGGGTCCTAAAAAAATTATCAACATGCGAAAGTTCGCTGGTTCGCTGGCAAACCTAATTTAGTTCTCAGGAGCTGGTCATACACGCTAGCCTGATTTCCATTATCAGCACCAGCGTGTAGTAACTTGAAGGCTTGTGGGCTCTTCTATCTGTCCTTCTTTTCTGGTCTCTTGTCGATGAATTATATAGGTGGATTAAGCCATTATACATAAAATATCTTGAACCTCTGAACCTTCATATTGCTCTCGGTTTCGAGACCGACAAACCGATTTCGTGGCTTAATGCTATTTAGATGGCCTTTCTCATCAAAAGGTGGAACCGATCTCAGCGTTTTCTTGGCGTTCAAACGGCCAAAACTGTTAGGGCAGGTGCATCAAAGACGGATTTCCACCTACTCTCAGAGGCAGTTTAACACTATCCGCAAACATATGGATCAGGGAACGTCGAGGAATCAGAGGACAAATCGTTGACGTAAACCAAGAATAAAATAGGGCCAAGTATTGATCCTTTTGGAACGCCGCTCGAAATTTTCAGGAACTACTGCACATTGTACTACTGCCATATGTCTACTAAGTAAGTACAAAAGATTTGCCGATTCTTTAGAAAAATTGTACCTGGTCTGAAGTCTTCGACACAGCAGAATGTGATTCATCGTATAAGAGAGTCAGAAAGGCTACACATTTCTTAAAAGCGAATTCCTAATGTCGGCAACTACAGAAAAGATCGTAGTTTAACAACTGTTCTCGGAGGAAATCTATCTGACAACTGAAGAAGCTTACTCGCTGTCAAAGTGTCCAAATACGCTCAAATTTGTTGAAAAAATACTCGTTCGAATTCTCAGAATACTCAGAAAAGTCGAAATTGCTTTGTACTCATTATTTGCTTTTTAGGGGCTGGAATAATTTTTTCCTTTTTCAGAGTTGGTAGTAACGCAATAAAAAACATGAGTCACGGGTGACAGAACGTATGGGAACAGAAGTTTTATAAGTCTGGAATCAAATCCGCCCGCTTAAAGCCCATAAGGTCTAAAAGAGCACAATCTGATTGAATCAAAAATATAAAATTGAGTAGAACCATATTATTCCAAGTTCAATGCAAGCCTGCCCTTGGACTTCGGAGAGTTTGGAGAGGTAACACTTCCTATTTAAAGCCTTCAACCATGTAACCGCACCGCCGTATTACGATGGAGCCTGCAACCACTACCACTATGTATAGCTAATGTACCATGGGCGTCTTCAGTATCCAAGTAAAGCCACTTATGCCCGTCTGACAAAATCATTTTCACTCTAGTTAAGGTCTAACAAATCACCTCAGGTATCAGGTTTATCTGGAAATAACGAGACCTTACATTCTCAGCATATACTGCCACCTTTGCAGAATTTACTACCAGGCTCCGGCGGTTAATCAAATCTTCACTCTCGTTTATTATAAAACGAAAAAATGCTTCTGTGAAAAGAAACTAACTTTGAAGCAAGCAATTTTTTACAAAAATGTTGGTTTTATTAAATAAAACCACCAATATTGGAAGTAAATTAATTGCTTAAGGAAGCTTTCACGTTGAGATTTTGGAAAAACAATTCTGTTTTATTTCAAGAAAACGTTTTGTAGTTTGCAAAAAGCAAATAAATGTTTTCTGAAAACATTTTGAAGAATGTGTTTTTCTTCAAAAATATGTATTGTTTGTATTTTACGCGCCTTTGAATAAATTTTCCTACCGAATTCGATTAAGGATTTTTTCGATCTCATCAGCAAAAAAATTAAAAAATTTTAAACTTTTGACCGTCATTTTCTTTGGACTGGAAGAACTTGACTTGAAACAGAGAAATCGAATGATTCGGACTTAAAAGCGAACGTTTAAAAGTTCTTTCGTAAAGTGAGGTGAAATGCTAGCAGTCAAAATGCCGAAAGTAAAAACCACTTGTGTTTCTTCGACAAGGTATGATCCTGCAACCTTTACCTTATATAGTCTTTGTTCAAATTCAGTAAACTCTCTAGTTTTAAGCTTACTACAAAGGCCTAACATGTGTACCTTATGAAAACATTTTTGATTGAAAACAAATATTAAAGTAAATATTTCTGGAACAATTCTTTTTCTGAGCGTACTTAATTTAGCTTGATGGAAATTAGACTAATATCAGCATTGTCACATCGTCTGCATATGTGCTTACGATATGAAAACTTCTGCCTCCAGGGTCTTTAAAAGTCCATCGGTTGCTGCGGTATTCGTGTAAGCGGGTAAAAGATGCCGCCAATTCGTGATGTTCCGTCTGGTACAGGTAGCTTAACCTAGATAACTTTTGATAGTTTATTTGCCAGGCACCTAGTGAAACACAGAGACACTCGTGAGTCATGGTCGGTGTGCGCCTTTTTAGGCGCCTTGGAATTAATTGTTCTACCGAATTCGATTGCCGATTTTTTCAGCAAAAAAATTAAATATTTTCACAATCTTTTGATCGTCATTTTCTTTTGACTCGAAGAACTCGAGTTGAAACAGAGAAACCGGATTATTCGGAACCTTGAGTGCAATCTGCCTATTTTTTTAGCAAAAAAATTAAATATTTTCACAATCTTTTGATCGTCATTTTCTTTTGACTCGAAGAACTCGAGTTGAAACAGAGAAACCGGATGATTCGGCACCTTGAGTGCAATCTGCCGATTTTTTCAGCAAAAAAATTATATATTTTCACAACCTTTTGATCGTCATTTTCTTTTGACTCGAAGAACTCGAGTTGAAACAGAGAAACCGGATGATTCGGCACCTTGAGTGCAATCTAGTCGTACAGGCCGACTGCTATCCATCCTCCTCCTTCCATGCCTAGAAACGCACCCAGATCATAGTCCTTTTTTCACCCTGTTCTGTCTTTCAAGTCCAAATCTCCGTTTATGATTTTAAACAGGGTATAGTATCGCCAAGCACATCCTGAGGAAACTTGCTCCTGAGGCAGAGCCAAAATCTGCCATTTTGCCTGACTATTGTGCGAAGAAAAAAATTCCCACAGTGTACACCGCCAGCCGCTTTGGCAAACTCCCTCTTGGCATCTCAAATATCCTGTTTTCTCTACATTTTCCGCATCAAAAAGTCGTTCCGCAGTGGGCTGGCATAATTATATGTATACGAACCGACCGACTACGACGACGACGCACCGAAAACATGTTCCTCTTCGAAATAATAATATCCCGAGCTAAATGAATGAACATGGACCATAAAAACCGTTCAACAATCAAACCCATCAATTATCGGTTTATTTATATGTAAATACCTACATCCCCGAAAGTTGGCTGCATATTGGGTGGAATGGGCACGGACATGGGCACCCAGCTAGCAACGCTCATCCACAGCTCTACATACACGGGCGTCCGACTCAATGAGTCGATTTATAAACATGTCAAAATACCACGCGGGACACTGACACACAGGCCGCCACGCACATCCATAGGGGAGGTGCTGATGGTACCGCCTGTACCATAAAAATGTCAAACCCGTAATTATGCCTGTCAGTGTAGTCCAAAGGGGCCGCTTTTTTTCTGTTGTTCCTATATCCATGCTCGAATATAGTATTGTTCCAAGACGCACGCAGGGGTCTCTGTGGCGGAAAACATTCCGAAAATCGCCTTCAATCGAACACCGAAAAGTTTTGTAAATTAATTCGCCGCGACAAACCCGATTTGATAAGCGAGCCTAATAATCACACCGTCTACGATGCCGCTCATCAGTGGCTTGTACTATGGAGCCCACCACACTGATTGGAGGCTACCCACCACCTACGGCAGGTTAAACACCAGGTGAAAATGTCTCTCTCATTCTCGTTGGCAGCGGATGCAAATCAGATTCACGTTTTTACGATCATTAGTGCCGATTAAGCATTTAATTTAGTTCTGCTGGCGGCGCGGTGATTATTAAAACCGAACCTCTAATG
The DNA here is from genome assembly GCA_947623515.1 of Neoascia interrupta. Classification (NCBI taxonomy): domain Eukaryota; kingdom Metazoa; phylum Arthropoda; class Insecta; order Diptera; family Syrphidae; genus Neoascia; species Neoascia interrupta. The sequence continues at coordinate 200,388,755 of OX392462.1, forward strand.
TTCATTTAAAAACTATTTGACAACAAAACTTCATCCGTGCATATCCGTGGTCGTGTGTGGAAGTTTGGAAATCATAAACTCTGCTGTCCGATGTGTTTGTTTGCATTTGAATGCAGCGGAAAATTGGAAATAGCCATTATACCGACGAATGGAATGTGGAGAAGTCGTCGAAAAAAAAGGATATATGCAGCCAACCTGCAATTGTACTCGACGGGGAATAAAAAAACCTCACGTAGACTATGTGTATCCATTAAATCCATTTCACGATTAATAATATTGCATTTTGTCTGGTGCTGCCAGTTACTGTTGTTGTTGTATCGCACGGGACAAGGGCTCTATTGACCTGCAAACAAAACAATACGATATCCTGGCGGCCCGTATTGACCCGGCACCAAGCACGTTTCATCCTTAAACCATCGAATTACAATTTAGTGAAATTTTAATTACGCAAATTACAAAGCGTATCTCTATAGGTGTAGATACACAACGACGTCTGACTGCATTGCGTGCGGCTTGCCATTTTTTTTTTATTTTTTTTTTCGACGAGCCTTGACTAACTTAATAATAATGATATAGAGATGGTGAATTGCATTTAAATTTATTACTGTATACGTGAACTGCACTTAATGCTGCAAAGTGCACTACACATATTCAGCCAAGTGGTGACAGATGAGGGTGGCAGGTTCAAGTATGTCCTGCATATGAATATTGAATCAACATACATATTTGTTTTGGGATGTTTGTGTAAATTTATGTGAAATTGTTAAAACATGCGAGTCGATGACACCTTGGTGGAGACATCGTATGTAGTTTGCTGATTTGTGGATTCTACAAAACACAGAGAACACTCGTGAGTCATGGCCGGTGTGCGCCATTTTAGGCGCCTTGGAATAAATTCTTCTACCGAATTCGATTTTCGATTTTCTCAGCAAAAAAATTAAAAAATTTCACAATCTTTTGATTGTCATTTTCTTTCGACTCGAAGAACTCGAGTTGAAACAGAGAAACCGGATGAATCGGACTGGAGAACAGGACTTTTCTAGGTTCTATTGTAGAGTGAAGTTTAAATACCAGCAGCAGGCACAATGTCGAAATAAAAACCATTTGTGGTTCCCTCCCAGCAAGGTATGATCCCGTTACCTTTAGGTTTCGCGAGTTCTGCTATAACCATTTGAGCTACGGCTCACCCGATTTGATCCTTGGCTAAATTCGGCCATCCTACTAGTTTCTGCCTTATGTATGCTGAAGATTCTTTGCTAATGTTTGTAGCTGATTAGGAATGGTGCATAAAGCACTTATGTAAGCGAATTTTAAGACTTTGCCCAACTCTTTTTTATTTATTCGATCTCATAGGTAAATTATAGAAAAAGATTTGAATTCGCATCAAGTAAGAACTGTCGAATGATATTCTTATTATTTACCCGTCGTTTTTTCGGTTGTTTTTTTACTCCCAATGGTCTTAGTTGCGTAGAATTTCACTCATAAAACTTGTTTATGAACGCTAAAATTTACAAGTGGAAATTTAGAAATCAGATGAATCGGTATAGGAAACGGAACCCTTTAAGTTCCTGCTGAAATCTTACGTACAAAGTCGGGGAAAAAGCCGAACCCAATTTTTGTTTTTTTTAATATTTCCGAAATTAAAAAATATCCCTAACAATATGTACAAAAATAATCTTCATTCAATTCAGTTTCAGTTTGAAAGAATACAAAGGAAAAACTACGAAAAAAACATATCCGCCAAAAGCGGGTAATTTGGTACACGCAATTATTTCGCGCATGAGAGCGTTTTCGTGTTATGGTTCCCTTGTTTATTGCATATGTTTGCAGGTTGCATACATGTGCCTTAGCCATTTGCTACCTTCGAATGCCCTCTTTCGCAGGTCGTGAAATTTAATGATTAGACCTATGTTAAGTTCTGTTCAAACTACGTGGAGGGAGAAATGGTATCCTCATAAAATTTGATCCAAAGCGATGATAGAAAATAATATTGCTGTTTGTGTAATCGTACAAAAACCGTTGAAAATAAATTTTTAAATTCCAATTTCGGTGAGTGCGCCATTTTACCCGACTTTGCCGACTTCCAGCGCCGAAAAATGATCTTTGCGCGACAGAGGGGGCAACAGTATACTGCATCGTCTGTGTCTTCATAAGAACAAAATGGATATTGCGATTTCAAAACAAGTTTTGCAATAGAGAACGTCATACCATATTTCTCCTTAAATATTTGGAAACCCTGACTTAAAGTTAAAACCCGCGAGGTCTTTGTTCTTGCTCTCTACATTTTGTCTACGAAGACACCGATGAAATCGAAAAGAAATGTGCTATTCCCTCTAGTACGCCATATCACCCGACTTTACCCTATCTGCCGGCAGCGAATGGTAGTCTATGCGCGGAGGAATAAGCAACGATTTACTGCATTATCTATGCCTTTACTTTCATGAAGTTATTGTGCCACCAAAAGCAGTTTTTACGTAGAGCACTTCATGCCGTATCTGTCCTTAAAGATTTGAAAAATTACAACTTTAAGTTAAAACCACGCAAGGTGGTTGTTGCTTGAGCATTTTGACTAGGAAGACATCGATGAAATCAAAAAGAAAGAAATGAAATCTGCCATGTCCATGGCGCAATGCCATATTACCCGGACCATATTAGCAGCGATCACCCGGGTAATAAAAGCGATCTGAGCCATATCAGAGTCTATGCGCTGATGAAAAGGGAACGCCTCTTTTTCTCCACCTTCATAAAGGCAAAATCGGTAGACATTGCGCCTTCAAGGAGAGTATCAAAAAGAGAACATCATACCTGGTCTGGTCATGAATATTTCGGATGTTCCCAAAGTGACTTTATAAAGTTTTATCTAGATCCACAAGTCGGTCTTCCTTCTTTCTGAAAAGTTTTGAGAAGACCTTAACAAGTTTTTTGTCACCCCCACTGACTATCCTTTGTCTTCCCTTTGATCTTCTTTCAGAAAAGGTAGAAGCATATTGTTATGCCCTTGTGTCCATATCCTTGGCCTGTCTGCCAACTTCTTTAATAGAGATTATTTTTACCGAGCATATTTCACCGTATGAAAACGGGGTCAATTTAGGTACGAAACATTAAAAAGACTCGAAACTCATTGACCAGCATTTTCCGCATATTCTTCTTATTGTTTCTTTCTTTTTTCCATAAGGCTAGATAACACTGACGAGAAGGTTGTACCTGTAGGGTTTTGACATAGCTAAATCTCTGTCGACTGCGCCAAAAAAATTCTAGACATTAGCACGACAATTAATAAATAAGGGTTGCACCTAGTTGTTTACGATTATTGGTCTTTGGTCGCTAGTTCCATCAGCCTTTATAACTTAAACAGTGACTGTCGACTGTGCCAAACTTCGTTTATCATTATTTTCTATCATTGTGTGAGAACGGTTCACGTTTTGGATCCAAATATTAAAAAAAGCTCAGAAAATTATAAAATAATATTTTGCACCCTTATTTTCTGTTGATTTTTCATAAAACTGGACTTCAATCAAGGGAAGTACCTATAAGTTTTAAGGTTATAAAGCCTTATTAACGAATTCTAGCTCTTAGTCCATTTATCGCCAAACCTTCTTCAGTGCTTAGTGCCTCAAGCGGTGTGTCGACTGCGCCAAAAATTTGTTTCTTAAATCTTAGCACGGCATTTCATCGAAGAAGGTTGCACCTAGTTGTTTAAAATCTAACTCTTACTCTTGGTCTAACTATCTTTATCTGCTCCAGCATTTATTATCTTAAAAATTCACTATCGACTGCGCCAAAGTTAGTTTTTTCTATTGTTGTAGGACAACGTTCATTTTTTGGCTGAAATATTTAATAAAAAAAATTTCTCGCTAAGCTGCATTACCAAGATTAACTCTCTGTGAAGATTACATGCCACGAAAGGTTGCATAGGCTTTAAGGATAGACGTTTTTATGCCTTGTTTACAAATAATATACTTACTCTGAGTCCGACTATCGCCACCTGGTTCAATATGTACCCTCGTTAAACAACCTACCGACTGCGCCAAAATTTGTTTTCTAGACGTAAGAACAGAATGTATTCAATGAAGGTTGCGCCTACTTCTTACTCTTAGTCCAGGTATCGAAAACGCTTCAGTATTTACTGTCTTAAACAGTCTGTCGACTGTGCCCAAATTAATTTTTCGAGGATTCAAACTTCAATAATTCGTATTTTAGTTCTGCGTTCTAACCTGAACTATGTAAGTTTTAAGGATCTAAATGTTATTTATAAACTGGAAAAGTCACTGTCGACTGCGCCATTTTTTTTTTTTTTTCCCCTTTTAAACGAAGTTTTATTTATGTTTCTATGGGCAATGGGTGCAGGTCTTATGTTAACAATCCGACAGTTAATCAATCAATCTCACTTTCTGTCTTCCCTAAATTTAGGACTTTAAAACCACAAACAAAGGCACACGTGTCATCACCCCCCTTGAGATGTATTTAAAGTCGAAAGCAGAAACATAAGTAACCCATCAAGATAAGCTTTCCATAAAGCCAATTAGCGACGAGCGCTATTACATGTTGTCTGTCATCCATTTTGGCCTAGATTTGCGCCAACTTTTAATGAAGCCATCACAAAAGCTATTTACGCCAAGAGCCTCTTACAGCATATGATTAATTTAATACACCCACTCAACGGGGCTCATAATTATTTCCCAAAACAATCGTAATTAAAAAATTACAAATCCCATCACACCGTGCTAACAAAGTTAATCAAAAAACTCCTTCCGCGACCGTAGCCCCCTCCAGCTAGAGTCGCTTTAAAAGTCAACATCGACAGATCCGGCAGCAACAGTGCCATGACAACAAAAACCCCCACCACATAGGCCCACCGACGCCTGGCGTCTAACTCTTGAGCTGATAATTAATTTACTTTTAATTAAAACTCTTGCACCACTCCAACAACAACGCCGCCCGCCCGGCCTATGGAGTAGTCAAAAAAGGAGTCAGTCGTCAACTCTTTTTTTTCGCACGCAAAGAAGTAAAGCACTCAACCCATCCCTATACACGGGAAAAAACATAGAAAAACTTAGCATCAACAACAACACCCTAAACTTATACAATCGACACCATGTCCTGGCGGTGCTGTCGAATCCAGCCTAAGTTGGTAACTCCTATACCCTCGGCGTTGTTGTGTTGTGTGTTGCTGCATGGAGTAAAGCAGCCACATTGCTTACAGCGATTGTTGAATAAATCATCGGCAGTAATTTGCCTTTATTCTTTGTCATCCTCATCGTCATAGTCATCCTTTTATCCTTTTGGGCTTCGTTTTTATTGCTGGAAATTTAAAATCTGTCACAGATTCCGAGGGTAGTTTCCTTCCTCGGCTCCTTTGTCTTCGCCATATAGTCGTCATTGTCGTTGCGTTGTCGTCGTAGTCCTCTAGTCCTTAGTCTTGCTCGCTATGTTGTCATCGTCAGCGGTGTCATTGTGCTCGGGCCCCCTGCTCCACATCCTGGACCAGGAATCATCATGTAAATCTCATCCCGGTCCCATTTCCACTTATTTATTCATCCGTTTGTACAGCCATTCGATGAACAACATAAAAATGCTCACAAAAACCCAAACGAAATTCGACTATGAAGTCACTCGAAAAAGGATGAAGGATGTTCGCACACGATGCGAGAATGTGCCGCCCTGGTGTTTTTCTCTCTGTCCCGAATTGATTGGTGTAAATCATATGGCAGCAGCGAAACTGGATTAACTTTTTATTTCCTAGGATTTCATTTTTTTTTTTCCTGTTCCTTTCTTTTGTATTGTGCGTATAATGAAAGGATTCACTTGGATTGGGATTGTGATTGTGAAATATTTTGTGCTTACACGCTCCTCGTACACACATCTATCACTGCATTCGATACCCACCACCACCGGGCAAAGTGTTTAAATTTTATTTTTATTCGCACACAAAGCCGACCGAATAAAAAGTTTTAAGCAGTCAGCCAGCTGTTTTTGGTTGACTGGTGCTGAGTCCTGACTGCACCATCACCATCATCGTCGTCGTCAGGAACACTGTTCAGTGTTGTACAGTAGCATCAATCCGGGGAACAGTTTTTCGGTGAACAAAAGGATAACCACGCTGCGAATGGTAAAGAAATCACGAGCAAAAAAAAAAAACAACACAAAATCACCGAATGAAATAAAATTAAGGACTTTTATTGAATGTTTATTTGCTTGAACGATGGTTTTAAGGGTTCGCGCCGCACACAGCGTGTAAATATTTGCAAGGATTTATTCGGTTTTTTTCGAAAGCTGATTTAAAATACTACTCATGTGTGTGCATTCAAGGATAATGACAATTGAGCGAGAACTGTGCGTGAACAATTAAATCAAGAAAGCATGGTGGATTGCGAATTTCCCCCGAGGCATTTTAAAGCCAATTTTAAATCCAGCCCGAGTAACAGATGACATCAGGCTTAAATAAGTTGAATGAAAATGTACCAGATGTACGCGTTATCCAAAAGTCAAACAAGAGAAAAGAAAGCGTTAAGTTTCATGGGATCTAAAGGAACTGCGGATTTTTTTTAGTGCAAATGTGTCTAGAAGACTTGCGAGAACCTTGCTAATCTTCTAGATTAGAGAGAGAATTATAGTGCTTTTATTGAGAAAAAGGATTCTGTTTAGTATTTTTTCTTGCCTTTTGACAGGGCGTGGAGTTATTGGTCTTTCCTGACCGATAAGTTTAATGATGAAGTTTCCACTACCAAACTTACGTTGACACATCCAATTGTTAAAACTTCTGACTGTAGCAAAAATTTGAATGAACCCTTAACAAATCGTGCAACAAGACGTCATCAGTTTACTCGACATCACAATACATTTCATCGTCGATGTGGGAAACTTTATTAAAATAAAATGAGTCATATTTCCAGTCTAGCGAGTCCAACCCAACAAGTCAGCACCGTAAAAAAGTTTAAGCAAGCAGAAATTACCCTATTGGTCTTCTACTCTTCAAGCAGACAATTCGACAATATCCTGAGGGCGGTAGAAATTGATGTTTATCTACCAAAAAAAAGGTAAAAAAAAGTGCTTCACATTTACATTCATCAAGACTAGTTTGAAATGAAATTCCAGCTGTCGAACCTTTAGACAAAGTAAATCAATCCGCAAGGCACTTCTCTGCTGTTTAAGCGCCCTCTAAGACAGATTTCTTCCGCCAAGGCGGAGAAAGAGTGCATAAACCTCAAATAATTCCGAAGGCACTTCAATGCGAGGGAAACTCTAATAAGGGCACTCATTTCGCCATGGTAATAGCTGGAGCCACAATACACCAAAGAGACGCAGCGCAGCATAACCCTTTACCATTCGCCATACAAACGGTGGGGTTCCGCAGGGCTCTGTTTTGTCTTGTAGTTTCTTGTTTTAGAAACTTCTTCTCTTTAAGTCAAAAAGTTGCCGCTTCCATCATTCCAATCTGCTTCGTTCTTTTATCATTAGCCCTAACTTTTAAGCATGTCTTTTCCGTCGGTACCAGGGGGAAAAAACACGCCAAAGTAGGTACTGGGGAAAGATGCCAGGTTAGAAGAGCAAATAATCTCATAATCCTTAGTTACTAAGATTATATATAACGGAGTACCTTCCTTTTAACTACACTGGCCCACAGGGTTTTTGTTTAAGAAGATTCTATAGTGCCTGATAACATCTCAAACTATTTTCAATCAATCTCCGGCAGTCAGAAAGACTAGGACTACCTCCGGAGTTATTTCGAATAGGTTTCCTGACCAAATTGCCTTGCCAAATAAATTCTTTCTAAAGAGAGAATTCATCACTCTCCGAGTAATGGTTAAGGCGGTTAAAGTGTTGCTAGATGTAAATTTCCAATGACCGCAGAGAAACTTCTGTGAGGCTAAACGTACAGTTACTTGCCAATGCCCTAAAAACAATTTCAATCTATACCTAAGGTGAAATTCTTTAGGAAATTATTCAGATGTCTCAAAAATTTCTAAGCTAGATTAATTCCTTAGGTCTAAACTAGGGATATGGGAATTTTACAGCTATTAATAGCAGAAATAATAAATCAGCATTCAGTTTGAAGTCATGATTGAAGCAATTATTTTCATCAATCAAAGTGTTGAAGTCACCGAATGCATTCATTTTGTCGATGTGATTTGAAGTCTTTGAAGTCAGTGCAGCTTTCAACCCAAGACTTCTAACAGCTTCGACAAATTAAATGCATTTGGTGACTTCGAATCACTTAATTGGATTGAATGCATTCACGAATGCTAGCGATGGATGTGGATTGAATGTATTCATAAATGCTAGTGACTTCAAGATAACTTCACTGAACGCAGAGCACTCTTATTGTTGAAAATTATTGCTTCAATTATTGATTTAATGCATTCATGAATGCTAGTGACTTCGTTGGATGTGGAGCAGGCAAAAAGACTTCATACATTTGAAGTCAATGAATCATTCAATCATTCAATTCAGACTTCAAACGACTTCCCAAATTGAATATTTTCATTAACGTGAAGTGACTTTAATAGTAGATTGAATGCATTCATGAATGCTAGTGATCGATTTCGTTTGAATGCATTCATGAATGTTAGTGACTTCAGAATGACTTTACTAAATGCAGAACAGTCAATCAGATTTCATTCGATTGACTTCAACACTTTGATTGCTGAGTCAAAAATAATTTATTCATTTTAAGTCTTTGAAGTCAGTGAATGCATTCAATTCAAAGACTTCAAATGACTTCAATGGACTGAATATATTCATGATTGCTAGTGATCGATTTCGTGTGAATGCTGAATGATGAATGCTCACCTTCAGAATGACTTCACTGATCAATGCAGAACAGATAATCAGATTTCATTCAATTGACTTCAACGCTTTGATTGCCTAAACTGATGGCTTTTGTCATTGATTCATTTATGCATACTAGTGACTTCGCACTGAATGCAGAACAGTCAAAAAGAATTTATTCATTTTAAGTGTTTGAAGTCAGTGAATGCATTCAATTTAATGACTTCAAATAACAACACAAATAGAATGCATTCACAAATGCCAGTGATCGATTTCGTTCAAATGCATTCATGAATGACAGCATTCAAAAGATTTCATTCATTTGACTTCAACACTTTTATTGCTTAAAGTGATGGCATCAATCACGACTTCAAACTAAATGCTTTAAACAGCAGCGTTAAATGGTCAGAACGGGTCAGTTGCTTGACCCCACCTTTCTGTGGTAGCAATGTGTATCCCAGTGGGAGTCCGCATCCGACTCAAGTTGCACCAGACATTTCTCGGTAGTTCAAATTCTGGTTGGCTGTTTTCACTTTTGAACATTCTGCTCTGCCTGCCTGAATCAGCCTACGATAATAAGCCTACGAGCTAAGTGTGAGGGTGATGGAGTTTCCAATATCGGAACAAATGTGGGATTCTAACATTTCCTTTAATCTAACATCAATGCTTGCTTCCTTCTTAGGCCAGGTGAGGCTATGTCTTGCAAAACATAAGACTCCATTCCACTGCTGTTGGTCTGCCGAATATAAGACTCATGGGGATGTTTAGTTGGCGGTTCATATAGTTTTTGTGAACGCTGTTTAGCCAAACAGAGACTCCATGTTCTGCAGTTGAGTATACAAGCGGAGTAGCAGTGGCACCTCAAGAGGTACTTTCTAGTTTTTGAAACATGTTGTTTCTTGTCTTAATTTTTTGAGAAGCCTGGTTAGGTGTGCCTTATATGTGAATGTTAGGGCTAAGGTGGAACCCAAACTCAAATTTTTTTGGGGAAAATTCTGCCTTGAGCGTCACTAACAGTTCTCTTTGGACCTCTTTGTGACTGAGGTTCAAACCCCAGATCTGGGTTTTTGCTGCGCGGCTGAAGGCGTCAAATCTTGCAATATTCAGACAAGTGGTTCAGGTCTGATGTCTCTACCTGCTCCAGCTTTCCAATTGACTTATGTTTGAATACAAGCAACAGCGAAGTTTAACTTTCTAGAGGACGTGGTTGGGAAGTCGCAGTTGTTTTAATTGAAAATTGTATAGGAGCAAGCACTGACCCTTCGGGAAGCCCGTTGTTGAGTTTTTTGCTCTACTGCGCCTAACGTTTGGAAGACGTTAAATATCCTGCTCTCACTGACCATCGCGCATATAAGTTTGTTCGTGAGAAGCATCTAGAGGAGGTCTTTTGTCCCTTCATTGTGTACACGTTTAAAAGTGGAGGGGCGAGCACAGACCCTTGGGAAATGCCATTACTGAGTTTTCTTGTTCTGGTGCGGTTTTCGTCTAGGAATACATTAAATAACCTATCGTTGAGCGTCACGCACATGGCCTTAAGAAGCTTTTATGAAGTGGGCTCTTTTTTCATTTACGGTTTCATAGGCTGTTTTAAGATCTAGGATGCTTACACAAGTAGCAATAATTTTTTTTGAAATCAAATTCAAAGTTCAAAAGGTTTTAGACCAAGTGAAAGGAAGCCAAAAATGGTAGGAGCGTGGACCATCTGCAGGTTTGGCTTAAGGAGTACAACGAGTTTCGATTTCTTGTGACTTAGGTATAGCTCAGTGCCTGACAGCATCCTGAAATAGGCTCGAGCAAGCCATTTTCTTACTTTTGGGCTACTGTACTTTAAGCATTCCGGGTATATTCCATCTGTGTCGGCTGCAGTTCCAGTTTTTACTGAGGATTGGGCGCAGTATCAGTTTCGACTGTAGGAATTATATTTGAGTGGGTGGCACGTATGGTGTTGTACTTCTTCGTAAGTTGTTGAACTTCTGGTTGATGTGTCTTTTAAATTCTTTATCTGGTTATGCTTTCGACAGTTTGGGGAATACCTTTGTGCAGCTACCTTCTTCGTTTTTCATGAGCCTAGTTTCCGTAAACTCAGGTGTTTTAGGTCAACACTTTTGACCGTGCGTTCATCCAATTTGCTTCCTATTTTCGTCTAGACTTTTTTTATGCTCATTTCCTAGACTAGGGGTTTCATTTGAACGGAATTCTTCGTACAGTCTTCGTACTGTTTTAATTTCAGGCGTTTAATAGAGGCTAGAAGTACTTTATACCTTGTTCTTATAACTTGCCTTCTAGCTTGGTTGCTGGAGCTTCCCTTTCTGCGTTTTTTGTCCGATTTCGAGACACGACTCGAAAATATGAAAACGCCCACATCAGAGATATGTCATCTTCTACATAAGAGCACTCCATGACTTACCAAGTTTAGAAGATCACTAGGAAATGACTGAAGATAATCTTGTCAATTGGTGTCCCCTCTAAATGTTTCCCATTTTTCAATCGTGAAAATCATCAAAGGCATTAATCTGACGAATGGAGGCGCCCTTTATGGAACGACTTTAACTTAGTAACCATTCAAGCGCGGCAAGTACGTCTTCGGAGTCTGGATTTTTTTTTAACTAAAGTGTGTCGTCATAAAATTTCAGGATCAGATTGTAAAAATGTTTCACATAGGCAACCGCATTTCTCTCATTAAATTCTTCAGCTGAAGTTTGTCGAGGAGAGCGCTTCGAACATACTTTTGAGTCTGCAAATACATTCAGGTGTGTCAGAATTGAATAAATCGACAGCAATACATTTGGATCTTCCATTCCATTATAAACAAATTTTCATCGCGCGCCTTTTCTTAGTAATTGTGAAATTTTTCCGTTCGATTTTTCAGCTTTTTTTGATCAACCACAGGTATTTCGATAAGACTACCAAAAAAAAAAAAACCAACAAAAAGGACCGTTGGAAAAGGTTTCCGCTGTAGGTATAACCTCTAAATCTTAATTTCTCACTTCAAGTTTATTAAACCTTAAATCTGTATTCCTGATCTCATCTGAAGGGCAAAAATATAAAGTAATTCCTTTTAATGTAGACCATTTTCCAAACGTAAACTCTTTCAATAGCCACATCCTTTTAAGCTCCACAAATTAAGGAGAATCGACAACTCTCATACATAATCTTCTCGTATAAATTACAGAGCCGAAAGGCTCCCATTCATTCACTTGTTTCTACTTGCACTCGTCGATAACCTTTAATTCTCTTGTAGCTTACCCTGCAAAATGTTCTGTTCCCTCTTTGCCTAAGTTATGGCCTCCACTGTTTGCACCGGACAGAAAAGCACAATCCCATTCTACAACGCTAAGACTCCTCCAATCAATACCGACTCGATTTCGAATCGATTCCTCTAATCGTTGAGCACTCACCTCTCGCGCTGCCACTTCTCTATATTAATGAACTCTCGTTTCATTCTTTTTTATTTGCAATTCGTAAATAACACTTAATCCCCCGCTCAAACCATTTGCATTAGGGGTGTGCTGCAAGCACTTTACGTGCGCGCACCGTACCGCACAAGCCCGGGAACTCTGGCTTCAGGACTTTTCGCCATTGAATTCGATTTAATTGAATTTCACAATTTCAGACGTGCGCACCCGAAAAGCCAGCAAAAAACAAGGAGGCTGCACCAAATAAAACACTAAATTCTAACCAAGCAAAAACGGACTAATCCTGTTTGTCATTGATTAAAATCCTTCGTCGTCAACACACAACGCGCTGCTGTGTCGTCCCTAAAAAGGGCGACAAAAACTGCCACAATCGAGCCGGCATGCAGGGTATAGGCGAGTAGGTCTAACGATTTCCTTCACTCGTTTATTAATTTGTAATTTAATGAGTCTCGCCCCGTGTGTAAGGACTCTTATAATGAAGGGCTTAACTTTGGCAGGACCAACAAAAAAAAAGAAGCAGAAAAAAAACACCATTTAGGAAAATTAAATTCATGTCAACTTACCCATTGTACGCGCTGTCGTCCTTTGACTGAACTACGACAGCATATCGCACCTTTTTAAGTGATTATACGGTGTCTGAGATACTTTTAGTTTTTGTGTATCGCTTTTTTCTTGTCCTTTGCGCTATCCCGATTGCGACTACAATGCATAATGTATTCAAGAGTTTTTTTTCCTCATTCTCCTGCCCTTTTTCGAAATACATTTTTGACAGCTTAAAATTCTCAAAGGACACAAGGCATTGTTACGGAATCGTGTCGCTCTGGCACACACACTTAGACACACCTTTACGGATGCTTTTTGCTATAAGGTGTTTGCCTGAGTTTATTCAGCGCTTGAAAGAGCTCCCTATTGTGTGTGCAAAACGACCCAAGGATTCTTAACGCTCGCGCGCTATAATTCAAAGCAATTTAAGTTCAGCACAAAGAGCATAGGGACGAGGCTGACGATAAAGGAAGCATTTCGCACCTTTTAAGCGCTATTTCCGGTCCTTGTAGTGAACTTAAAGATCCCCGCTTGGCTATACCTAAACATAAAGTGCGCGGATTGGATTATGCTTTGTGCAGTTTTTTTTTGTACTCCTAAAGTGCATCTTATTTCTTCATCTTATGTCACAAAAGGACACCATCTAAGGGACTATGCATGGCGACAAATCAATTTTATTAAAAATCCCCTTTTTCGATAGATAAATCCTATTTCGCTGCGTATTGTCGTGATCTCAATCTGTCATCTCTACTCGGATAGTGCTGGCTGATGTTGTAACTTGAAACCAATAAAAATCACTCATTGTTCGAAACAGATTGAAATATCTGAATGCGTAGAAGATGACAAAAAAAGTAATCCCTGACAGAAGAAAAGGACACAGGGGAATTGAATGAATCGGCCGCAGTTTAAAAAGTCGTCTTGTTCGCTCTCGAACATGAAATTTCTTTCAAAATTTATTTCTTGGATGGTACAGAAAAGGGGAAGTGTCAGATATCCTTTTGTTTGTGGGGTTTTTTTGTGTCAAAAGACCCTGAGCGGGATATTTAATGCAATCAAATAATTAGAGATACCGAAAAGGGCTTATCGTGCCCTCCATTGTTTGACATGGCTGAGATTGTGTTAGATCAAATCGATTTTTCGTTTAAATCGAAACTAGTTTGACGACCTAGTTTCCGACCTAGGTAAAAGTTGTTTCAACCCAACCTTGACGCATATTTCAAGTGACTTCATTTAAGTAATTAACTCTAAAATCACTTTCAATCCCTTTCCGAGTCACAGCACACATAACAAATCACTTTGGAACTCCTGTGGCACCCTGCCTGCATTGTAGCTTAACGTTGACAAAAGCCCCATAAACCTCATCTTGTTCCGCCCAAAAACACCTGACATCATCGTCATAGTTAATTATTTTCCATCTTCGTATACCTAAAGGAACAACAGTACGGCACAGGATAAAAAAATCACCTACAACTTTCGAAGCATTCCCTGTGTGTGATGAGCAGCGTGGCTGTAATATTCTGCCAACCACAAAGTGTCGGCACCAAGTGTTACATCGCCCCCAGAGAATCATCCCATCCTCATCCTTGTCGTCTTCATTGCTGTCTTCTTATTGCCGCCCACCACTGCCGCGCCGCGCCGTCTTGTTAAAGCACCGCGCGCCACGAACATCCTTTACGATGAACGAGTGCAATTGTAATAATTCATGGCTCCACCGCAAATATTTACGATGCGGAGAAGATTGAGTTTCTTCTTCTTTCTTCCAACCAACTCCAGTTGACACCAGCATCATTTAGTGAAAGTGCAATCCGCAGTGCAAGACTGAGAAAAAATTTTACAACCGCAGTCACACTTTTCTGCGCGCTGCTGATTCCTTTTAGTCCGCACAGTACAGAACGTTCTATGAAAGATTCTCCAAAGTATCCCGGAAAAAGACAAATCTGAGGCGTGTTGGCTCCACAAACTGGCAGCTAGGCGCATCGCCTTGAAATAATGGATATTTCATCCTCTGGTGAGATTTTAATTAGTCTGTGAAAAATTTTCATGCTCGCGCCTTTCAATTTATATTTGCTAGAAATGGAATGGCACTAAGCACACAGTCATTGGACAAATATTCGTAGTGTAGATGAAGGCGGCACGTATCAGTCTACAGTCGGTCTAACAAAAAAGAGCCAGAGTTCTAAGCATGATAAAAGTAGATAAAATTGAAAATAGGGGTTTCTGCCTTTGCTTTCTCTCAAAAAAAGAAACTAGCAGGGAGCTCTGCTCTTAAATATTTTTGGTGATCTGAGTAATAGTGACATCACGCTTCTTCACAAGATCAAATTAGTTTACGTGCGTCGTTTACCTCATCTTCGTATCACAAAAGAGTTGTCCTGGCAGCTTAAAACCTATAGTTTAACCTATTTCATTAAAATAATTTATTTTATTACTGATCTTGTTTAACCCACGGGTAACCCCAAGTTAGCCCTACTTTCCGCCTTTTTATTAACTTTTAAAACTTCCCTTTAAATTGACTAAAAGTCGCCATCGAATCGGTTAAATAAAAACTATTTTAAACGCTTCACGGCCCTAATAATAGCTTTCCTTGGAATTAATTATTCAATGAACTAAATGGCAAACTTTTTAGGTTAGAGTTGGTCATTGAAATTCAAAACACGACAGCTGGGAATGAAAAGCGAACGGAATAGCTTGCTTAGAACCGATTTTTTCCATAACTTACAAAAAGAACCAATCGAACACACCTCATCGATAGGCTGCAAAAGTTAGCGTCAAAACTGCTAAGGCAGCTCAGCTTAAACCAAGATCTATTAATCCCGTAACAAAGCTGGAGTTAGCCCAGGGAGCAGTTTTTCAGTGCAGAATTAATTCCGTCAGCAAAGCTGCCAAAATCTTCGACTCTCGAAATTATCGACTCTTCCAACTCTCAATTCACATAGAAATACACAGGAAAAGAAGGTCGAGTTGTTCTTAAAATACACAAATTAACTGTCATTCTACACAGAAAAAACATTCAAAGAAGTTCATATTGTTCACCAGAGTTTATCCGGGATTAACTCAACAAATTAGGCGAGTTAGCCGAGATTAACCCCGGATCTAGACTAACTGAAAAACGCATTTCTGGGGCTAATCTCAGTTTAACTTCTAAACTCGGATGATCTCGCACTGGAAAATTGGCACTAAGTGCTAGAAACACAACAAAGTCAGTGGGATAAGAATGAAGTCGTCTTATGGGGCTCGTGACTTCTGATTCCACGCCTCCTCAACTGGCTGCAAGGGAAACGCTTACCAGATTTGGTCTTTTTTCCAAGGAAGGCTCGACCTAACATAACATCATCATTATTATCATTTTCTAAAGGCCGATCATCCTCTAAAAGGGGTGCGGAGCGAGGGTGGCTAAATGGTCTTTTCATCGTTCTCGATCCTCCGCCACCAACTCAAAAAACTCAAGCGCGGACCCCAGGTGGGACTCGGGGAGGTTCTTTACCATATCCCACCACCTGACAAGCAAGTCTGTCATGGGGCATGCGAACAACGTGTCCAAACTATCGAAGAATCGATCGTTCCACTCGAAGAAGTAGCTGCTCAACATTAAGATTCCCACAAATACTGACGTTTCTCACTTTGTCCCTAAGAATAACACCAGAAACACACCTCAGGAATTTCATTTCAGCAGCTGGTACCTGCGATCTAATTCTTCCGGTCATTACCCACAATTCTTGACCATAGATGAGGGTTGGAACAAACACTGAATTGAAAACTGAGATCTTTGCTTTCACTTCAAGTTCTGCTTTCCTATGTTGACCGGCTGTCGCAGTTTCTTACTATTGTTTCAGCTTGGAATTCTACAGGACAACTCAGTATAGCTTCTCCCATCTTTCATGAAAAAGAAACCTAATGTGCAGGGTACACTGCACAAGAGTTCGGGAAGCAACCATCACTTCCGATTTGTTCACGCTTACCTTCATCCAAGCATCACCACAGACGTCCGTAAACCTATCCAATGCTCGCTGAAGTTCCTTTTTGGATGGTGTAAGGATGGCCAAATCATCTGCGGACAACAGATGGCTCATCCTGATGCCAGCCAATTCGAACGCCAAGACTTCGCTTCACCATCCAGTCCATATATACTATGAAAAGGAGCGGCAACAATCACATAAAAAACAACAATCATATAAAAAAGAACGTGATTTGACGCCATTTATCCGTACACAGCTTCTGCAGCTTCCATACAAAGGCTGAATGGTATTCAGAAGAGGCCCACTCAATGCATAGTCCTGTAAAACTCTCCATAGTGTATCCTGAGGGTCCCGGTCAGAGACACGACTTCCCGGCAAAAGCTTTTGGATTTCAGTACAAATTTTTTATGTTCCCTAAAGGCACAAACCCTTTGATCTTCTCTAATCTACTTTTTTATCATACCTGTATCAAATCGAGGTTAACCCAGTGCAATGTACGGCCGCATACCACCCCTTTTCATCATCATCATTTTTCGGTTCCCGCTTATCCTTTAACGGTACCCTCGAACACTGAATAAAGAACTAAGACTCTTGCATCTGATGGCTGAGCTTCAATCATAACAAGTTCTTGAAAGCGTTGCCAAACTTTTGCGAATACTTTTCCGGGACTTAAGAGAAATATGCTAACACTTTTACATATTAGGAATATCTCTTCTCCTTTTTTTTGGAAAATTGGCTCTATGGTTGGCTCCTGGGTGGCACCTGGTTGCTAATTGCTAGTTGCGTTCTCATTATTTCAGCCCACCTTTATGACACGTGTAAGCCATTATACTCCTTCTTTATCCATTGTCTTAAGCATTTTAAGTCGTATTCTAACTGGGCCTACAGAATTGTTAACTTTTTGCGACCGGGCTCCGGAAGTTAGGTTCCTATATTGATTCTACACCACGTAGGCTTGTCTCAAATAGCGTCTTGAACTCCAGGTATTTTAAACCGCGCAGTTCTTTTCGCACCACCAGCCGGCACACCAAGCCGCTTCACTCTACAAACATTTCTTGCTGACTCAACAGTTGTCATTCTTTCTCTACTTTTCTGAAATGTACCATGCAAAGCTTTCTCTGAAATTAGAGTCATCATCCTGCAACTTTTCCCACCGTATGTGGGTCACTAGTTTTGGCTTTCGCCTGGATGGCAAAGAAATACTGTCGCTGAAATGCAATTTGCAGAGCACTAGGTTGGGATCAGTTGACAGCTCAGTGCTTTTCAAAACGCGAACATTTTTTGATTGTGTGTTCACAAAAAAGTCAATCAATGATCTCTCTTCCCTTTTGGGGGTGCTGGTCCCCAATTGAGCACCTCCTCAGGTGGCGGATAGGGAAATGCTCAGATATGGTGGGTACCGGTATGAAAATATCCGTGGTGGGCCAAAACTAGCAACAAACGAAAAATCCAAAAGCGTCTGTCTCGAAATGAGCGGCTTCCTGGTCGGCTTAGGGTCGGCCGAATACAAACATCTTTTTCTTTCCCAATATGCAAATAAAATGGACAACAATAAGATGCATGCCAGATGTTTTTATGAAATATTCTGCTGGTTATACAATTGCTTTTCTCCGTAAAGGCATAACACTTGCGGGAGTAAGCTTTGGTGTTTCTGTGCAGAGGTTTCATTTTTGGCTCATCGGCAATGGATCCTATTCCTAATCCAGGATGACTTTTTTCATGCGACAGCGTGTCGACACGAACAATTTTTTTTCGGTATCCTTATGTGAACAGGCATAACGAGGCTTTGAATAATGTGTGTATTAACATCCATAGCTCTTGCTCTTGAGCTATGGAAGGTTTTCGCCAGTTCTAAAAACTAGCCTAAATTCCAACTCTTTATAGTCGAACTTAAAACCCACTTTTGTCCCTTAGATCGTGTCTATCGACAGGCAGCCGCCTGTCTTCTGACATTTTGGGCACTTTGCTTCATGACATCACTTCGTATAAATTAATAAAAAGTTTGGAAAACTCCTTCACTCTGCTTGTGAACCCTACTGTTTCTCCGTATGCAATTGTAATCTAGATACAGAGCAAAACATCATCACCACCCAGAGTTAATGAACAATTTCTCGGCTCTTTCCGCCTCCTTTCCGCCCACTTGAATATTTTTCTTTCGCTCTGTTGATTTTTCTCCTTCGTTTTCTTAATCTGGAATTTCGACGAAAAAAAATTTAGAAAAACAAACGAAATTCCCCCCAGATTCAATCTAAAATTCCCGCCGATTGAACCACATTATTGGAGGCAGTTAATAGACAAATAGCATTGTCAAGCTTCCGCGGGCTCCTCTGCGCGTGTACGTGCTCGCCAGTGAATTCCCATCTTTTGTAATTCTCTCACGAATTTCTTCGATTTATTTCGTGTTATTAATAAAAATTCTCCCCCACTTTCTATTGCAGGTGTCTCGGCGGAACTGTACTACGTCCGTGAGGGTCAGGTCAATGACTACGCGCTGAACTTTGTGGTTCCGGTGCCGGCAAATGTTCGTGACATCGCATTCACTTGGCAAAGTTTAGCCGGACGTCCGTTGCCGTACAGCATCAATGTGCAATCATCGGATCCAGCTGTTCTGCCGCGGCCCACACTCAACATATCACAAATCGGAGAGATTCCAACCAATGTACAGACGTTTTCCATTGGCATGAAATGCTCTGGCATACGGCCAGCTGAAGTTGAGGTAACGATCACCATCGAAGTGATCCTCAATCGGGCATCGAACAATATCACGGAGTTGGTTTTCCGACGAAAGAAAATCTGTATGGCCGCCGATCAGGACGATAACAATGTCGATGATCCCATGTTGTTGGAGACAGTGGTGCCACCACCAGCCGGACTGATCACCCTGATCGTGGGGGGTATTTTGGCCCTGATGTTGGTAGTTATCCTAATTGTGATTGCGTACTGTGCTCGGGGACCATCAAAGCGACAGAATCACGGACAACCGATGCGAACTTCGAGCTTTCAGCGACTACAAACGAATCCTCCCTGCCAGCCGTACATCTCACCCTCGATCATTGCACCGATTCACTCGACTTTGCCGAGGAAGATCGAACCACAGCAGCCGGAAGAGCTACATCGTCGCATCTCGGAATTGACAGTCGAGCGTTGTCGTGTTCGCTTGTCGAGTTTGTTGCAGGAGGGAACATTCGGGCGAGTCTATAAGGGAACCTACAACGAGAATCAGGATGTTCTGGTGAAGACAGTCGCCCAGCATGCCAGCCAAATGCAGGTTTCGTTGCTTTTGCAAGAGGGAATGAGTTTGTATGGAGCGTCACATCCTGGTATCTTGTCTGTTCTGGGAGTATCGATTGAGGATCACACTACACCGTTTGTGTTGTACCAAGCAATGAACAATATGCGCAACTTAAAGATGTTCCTTTTGGAGCCGTCATGTTCACGCTCGATCACCACGATTCAGATTGTTATGATGTCATCGCAACTGGCCATGGCCTTGGGTCACCTGCACAGTCATGGAGTAGTGCACAAGGATATCGCCACGAGGAACTGCGTGTAAGTAGATTTATTTTTTCTAAAATTTTTATTAATAACACTGTCCCAACCGTGAAAAAGGCTGACAGATCAGGTTGACATGCAAAACTCATTAACATGTGTTTGCAGTACATGTATGCGCTAACTTGCTTCCATGTTACCACCACCAAAATGCCAAGGTCGATAATGACTTGCTTGCAACTGTCTTACTTCCTAAACGACATCTTTTCATTTCTTAAATTTAAAATATTTTTTTCTGCCAATTTTCAGGATCGACGACCAACTCCGAGTAAAGCTGTCCGATAGCTCCCTTTCGCGAGATCTCTTCCCTGCCGATTATAATTGCCTGGGCGATAGCGAGAACCGTCCCGTCAAATGGATGTCCCTGGAAGCCCTACAAAAGAAACAATTCGCCGAAGCCAGTGACTCCTGGTCATTTGGTGTTCTCATGTGGGAATTGTGTACGTTTGCCAAACAGCCCTACGCCGAAGTAGATCCCTTCGAAATGGAGCACTACCTTAAGGATGGATACCGATTGGCCCAGCCCTTCAACTGCCCCGATGAATTGTAAGTTCACAGTATCTCCCTCCTAAAAACAGCTTTTCTAAACCAACCCCCCCTTCCCAATTGCGTTCTTCTCTTCCACAGATTCACAATTATGGCTTATTGCTGGGCCCTTCTTCCCGCCGAACGGCCATCTTTCGCTCAACTTCAAGTTTGTCTATCAGATTTCTACACACAAATTACGAGATACGTTTAAACACGATGTATACATGCCGCGTTTATAGTTCTTATAATTTACTCGCTTACAAGTCTAGTTAGATAAAAAAAATTAAATATTTTTAATTCATAAAAAAGGATATACAATCTACATTATACATAGAAGGGTAAAAAACTAAACACAACACACACACATGTTAATATATTTAGAATTATTCACAGGTGCATTTACATTTATTGAATATATATAAATAAAAAATATATATAGAGATGACATATATACATAGAAATATATTGAATATTTAAAGGAAGAAAAAAACAACCAACCCCTTAATCTAGGACGGCAAGTTTTATTGCCAAAAAATTTAAATTCTTTTATACCAAAATCCTTAATTAAAAAAAAATATATAATATACGAAATCATTGTCTGCCATTTTGAATCTTATGATTTTTCTGGTAGTTTGTAAATAAATATAGAAAGATTGAAAAAAAAAATACTTATATATACACTTGCTCATAAGTGTAAGTAAAGTTATTTTGAAAAATCTAATTTTTTATATTTTCCCCCGGTTTTTTCTTTTGTTTCTTCGTAAATTTAGTAGGTATCCCCTTAAAATTATTTATTTTTGTTTTTTTATTAAATTTAAGATATTTTTGTACATTTTAAATGAATTTTATTAATTTTTAAGTTGTAATAAATATTATCGAAATGATTTAAGGACAAAACAGAGTGTAGCCTTAGACAGCTAGGTATATACGTGTAGAAACATATAAAGAAAAAAAAACAATTTATGTAAAAATTTAATTTTAAAATAAAAAAAAAATGTTTTAAAACTTTTTTGTGTTATTTTTTTTTTTGTTTTTGCTTGTGACTTATGAATTGATTTGAATTTTCACAAAGGAACTTGAAATAATTGTTCTACTGCAATGGAGGCGCAGGTAGGTCTGCTTTGTACCTTGCAACGAGGAGGTTTGTAACAAACAAGGAGGTTCATTGGTGAGCTTTGGAGTTTCTTTGAAAATCATTTTGCGGCTGTTATTCCCATACTGTCAACGGTAACAAAATTAAAAATCAAATTATAATAGAGAAAGTAAAAAAGGCTTATAAAGTGTCGAAACCTTTGCTCAAAAAGGTTCAAGCAAACACTATGCGGACGAGCAGGAGGTAGAGCAATTCCGAATATCCTCTGCCACTGTCCACATAGCCCATGTTCCCTGGACTAGCCCCAGAGGCAAGAGGGCCAGTCCAAAAGATGTAGCAATATCAAGAAAACCTATTTCTACTTTATGACTTTTCGATAGTAATAATTAGTTGGTTGAAGGTTGGTGCTACCGAAACTTTTCCTTAAATGTACGCCAAGGAAAAGCGTACTATTACTATACAATTTTTTGATTGGAATAAATAGGTAAAGAGTATTCTGGAACCTACAATATACTCTTCTCTCCGGGACTAGGAATTATGCTACCCTTATAACTAAAACCTCTCAAGATCTGAATGGAGCTTTTGAGGGTGAGAAAAGACCGATCCACGGTGCACTCCAAAATATATTTATCATGGGGTATACGCCGAAAACCAAGCGTTAAGAGAGGTGGCATTTCGGGAATTATACATTGATCCCTGTCTATTTGAACCACTGCACTACTTTGTTACTCTACGGCCCGGGTTTTCAGTACAGAGTAACCCAGCGAGCAGTTTTTCAGTGCAGAGTTTATTCCGTCAGCAAAGTTGTCAAAATCTTCGACTCTCGAAATTATTGACTCACCCAACTCTCAATTCACATAGAAATAGACCAAAAAAAAAAAAGTTCGAGTTGTTCTCAGATGTCATTCTCCATAAAAATACACAAATTAACTGTCATTCTACACAGAAAAAACATTCAAAGAAGTTCATACTGTTCATCGGAGTTTATCCGGAATTAACTCACCAAATTTGGTGAGGTGGGGGGGTATAAAAAGGAGCCGATTTTTTGCCGTTTTTTTTTTTATTTAGATTTATCCAGAACGGGAACGGGTAATAATTTTGCTTTATAACACATGGCATTTTTTTATACCCCATCGCATAAGATATATTTAGTTTGTTACATAGCTTGTAACACGGTAAAATAATATTGGTAGACCCCTTACCCTCAAGACCTTAAGGGCATATGATCGAGACCGAATTCTGAATCGAATAAGCCATATCCGCCCGTCCGTCTGTATGTCACATGTTCTAGGGCCTTAAATTTTGAGCTACGGTTCTGAAACTTCGTACTTAAGGTCCATATCATGCGAAGCAGTATAAGTGTAAACATTTTTGAAATCCCCCCACAGACACGCCCACAGTTGGTCTAAATGTGCAACTACCTCCATAGATTTCAAAACTGTAACTCGTTCTAAAAGGCTGAAATTTTACATTTAGCATCTCCTAATGAATGTCTTCTTCTTTTGCATTCAGGCGCGAGGTTATAATCTAAAGTGATAGATTAAAACCCTCCCACTCTACTGCATTCCTAATGGTCCGCTTGTGGTGTACGCCGATTTGACCTCAAAATATACCGGCAGGCCACCCGGTTTTAGATCTCTTTGTCACCGAGGCCAAATAAATGCTGTTGTCGTTGCATTTGTGTGATTCATCAATGTTTATGCCTTCCTCTCCTCCGCGATTGCGCTGGAATGTTGATTGACATTGCCTTTGCACGTGGCAATACCAACTGAGCCGGCCGTGCTCCATTTTTCTGGAGATAGGTCCTTTTACATGGAGGCTTCCTCGTATCTTCGTTCTTCTTATTCTATCTCGCTTTGTTACTCCTGCTGTCATGCGAAGCATCTTCATCTCAGCTGCCGTTAATTTGCTCCCATATTTCTTTTACGCTGTCCAATATTGTGAACCATATGTAAGCGCCGGACGGCTTTACTTTCAGCTAAGGGGGCATTTTTCGGTCACAGAAGATGGCGAAGCTTTTTCCCCACTTCATCCACCCCACGCTTACGCGACGATTGATGTCGTCATCACTGTTTGCTTTGCTATAGATCATAGATCCCAAGTACTTGAACTTTTCACACTTTCCATTCAATTTAATGTCTGGAAGTGGTTCCGGTCAGAGAATGGGCAGCACAGGTACTCTATCTTCTTTTGGCTAATACGATACCCATTCTTCTCTAAAACATCCACCCATATATAAAAGTGCTCGCTGCAGGGATATATGATCTTCACTTATGATGGCCCCATCGTCAGCAAAGAATAACTGATGTACTTTCGGGTCCGTCAGTTTTCCTTCAAGCAGATAATCAAGGACTTCAACGAAAATCAAAGGAGTTAGGACGCTTCTCTGGTATACACCGACTTTAATTGAGAAGGTGACTCCGGAAGGACATCTTACTCTTGTCTTTGCCCCATCATACATGTCTATGATCATCCGCACGTAGGCTTCTGGAACTCCTCGTTTTCTCAGCGCTACCCATGTCAGATCTCGTGGTAGTCTATTAAAAGCGTTTTCAAAATCAACCAGCACCATATACAGATCCTTAAGGGCATCTCGATGTTTTTCCATTATGATCCTTATGCTTTGGATTGCATCAGTGGTTGATTTGCCCGTGACAAACCCACACTGGTCCTCAGATAGCCTTATTATTTTTCGTAGTCGACTATCTAGTGCCCGCTCGACGATCTTCATTGTGTGATACTTCAGCTTGATAGAACGGTAATTATCACAGCTTCGTGTATCACCTTTTCCTTTAAACAAAGGAAGCAGATAACTTTCCCTCCACTGATTAGGCATTGGACCCCCTCTTATTAGTTTGGAGATGAAGGTCGTGAGCCATCTGGACCCGCTGTCTCCTATTTTTGATCTGGCCCAACCGCTTTTCGGTTTTTGGAGTACTTAAACGCCTTCCCAACCTTGTCAACTGTGATGTTTGGTACTTTTTCTCGGTTAGGAGTAGTTTCTTCTGGAAAGTGGTGCCACGAAAACTGTTCGCTCAAAAGTCCCTCACAATACTGCCGCCACCTGTGATGAATTTTGTCGTCATCCACAAGAAGCTGTCCCTGAACAAATCTCCTGGGAGTTTCTCCTCCCAGGAGAGCGGCAATTTTGAAGATTTTAGCCCCATTATTCAAGGTGCTTTGTCGAAGATTCTGTATGGCTTGATGTGTATTAGCCGTGGAAGAAGAAACGTCCTCCAATTCCTGACACAGGCCCTCCATACTCTTTTTTTGAACCTGGGCGCACTTATTCTTAGCAAGAATCTTGAGGTGTCTATATTCCAATTCCAGGCGAAACATTTCACCTCTGTTTTTCGAGGAGCATTTCTTCCATGCGAATGCCGCTTTCTTTTCACTGATCACTAGTTTCACCTCATCTGACCACCACCATGTTTTATTGACCATTGTTTGCAGTGGCCTTTTGAAGTCCCTATGAGTGATTTGGCCCTCCTTCTCTATGCACGTTCGACGTAGGTCATCCACATATTTTGTGCTCTGCACTCTACATCTTCTTTTTCGTCAATGATGTTACAGAGGTAGTTTTGAATAGTGCTTAAAAATGCTTCGCCTTTTTATACCCCATGCCATAGAATAGGAGGTATATTAAGTTTGATTCATAGTTTGTAGCATACAATTGTAAAATTTTTTTGAAATCCGCCCACTGACACGCCCATTTTTTAACTAATAAGCGTGAAAAATCAAAGTTGTCGTAGGATGCTGAAATTTGGTATGCAATATCCTCGCTTAAGTTTATTGTGATTGGCATTAAAAAAAAAAAAGCGAAAACCGCCCCCTTGTATGCGTGGTCATATTTAATATGCATTCTTATAAACCGTTTTTTTTTTTTGATAATTTGCTTTAAATCCAAAAAAAAAACTTACACTATAAAATGTTCAGATATTTGCGTAAGATATCAACTCAAATAAATAAACTTTTACCACTCCCACCTTTGTGGGCGTTTTTAAGTAAAAAATCAAATTTTTAATATAAAACTGCGATCAACACGTGTGTATGCCACATCTGATAAAAAAAATTATGTTATTGAAAAGAGGTTGATGCCACACCCCAGGTTTTAAGAAAGAAGATTCTTAACTGACAAATTCTTAACACAATTAAGGATAATAGAAACTGAAATTTAACAACCAAAATTTTTGACGCATTTTGGAGCTTGACAGTGGTCAATTGAGATGGGATATCCAACGATTCGCCTAGGCGGATTGTAACGCTTCCACTAGATCTTTATCCAAATTGTACCAGTTGATTCGGATTTAGGATGATACCGATTCCGTTGTTCAGTTCCGTAGTAGTACATCTTGTAAGCTTTTGTCTTTACATCCAAGAAACGAGACCGATTTCCGGTGTTCCGCCATTTCGCCTCTTGGACACACAAGATGTCCACTCGCCTTCTAACCATCATCTCTTCAATTTCGTAGCTACGACCAATCATGCTTCCAACATTCCAACCCTGGGTTTGCGCTTAGACAGTTGCGTTATTTTGCTATCCCCCGGAAACCGCCGGAAACCGGCTAGCGCCCAGGATCACTACCATGTAAACCGTAAGCAGTGCCCGGCGGGGTAGTTCCGTTCACAGAGTACCTTTCTATAATGCTCTTGCCTAAACGACTTTGTTAAGAACGGCATATCCTAATGAATGTAAGATACAAAAAAGAAAAATTTAATTGGTAAACCTCCTCCAGTGGGCGTGGCTTCTATTTTAAGGGTAAATTTTCAAATGCATTTTCAAATTACTCAATATTTTTGCTCTAAATTGAAATAAATTCGCCTAAAATTTTCTGTAGAAAACGCATGGTTCTACATTATGTTCTTACAAGGCTTCGACCACGCCCAGATTTGGAGGTGGAATTGAAGAAAAACCTAAAATTTTCCAGAAAAACATAATTTCGACTGGCCTTGGGCCTAATTTAGGAAAACATGAAACAAAAAATAGCAGGCTGGGTAAACAAGACTTCATTCCAGATTTCGTTCATATAAAGGTTCTAGCCGCGCCCTCTTTTAGGGGTCGATTTTTCAAAAATATTGAATTTGAACCAAAAAATTGCATTTTAAGTGTAACTTGGAAATATCTGTGGAAATATCTTGTAATTGATAGTTTGTAATTAGGGGCGGTTCGACCAAGCTCCTTTTCGAAGTTTGCACTACTTATAAAATGTCAAAAAATAACAAAGCCATTAGCTTTTAACAATGTGAGATAGAATGGGGTATTGAACGGACTGTAATTTCTGCGTATACACTGTAGCACTTACGCACTGGTTTTATCGCGATTGGAGCACCAGACTGTTTACTGGTTACTTTTATGGGCGAACCATGTATGATATTTAAGGGTTTGGTCGAAAAGTCTTTGCTAATAACCCTTAAATATATAGAAGGCAGATCGTCGAAGAAACCATTTCCAGGTTTTAGAATTTATCAGCCTTATTATTCCTGCTAAAGCTATTTTTATTAAAAAATTGTTTAATCTCTTTTTATGGGAAGATGCTATATAAATTTGTGCCCGAGCATGCGATGGAGAAATCTCCTCTAGTGAGTTGACAAACTATGAGAATCAATGTGTACATTAATACATCCCATAGAGGCATAGAGCTATCAATTAAAAGCAATATAAAACACCTCCTGCTGCGAACACCCATAAGTTCTCAGCAATAAGTAAAAGTTTCCACAATTTCCACCATCAAATACGCGTCTGTATGACTCTGATTCCATTTCCGAGATTGAAAGCTAACCGCAAACTTGTCAAAATTACCATTAAATCAACATATTTAATAATATTATCATTTTTAATTAAAATAAAGACACATTTCTGTCATTAAAGGAATTTCGTTTTGAAATCCATTTCCAACAAGCCCCAAGACCAAGTGAAATTAAAGATTTATGATCCAACAACCACCACCAGTATCGTGCAGTATACCTACCTACTTTTGAATTAAAAACCCGACATCTGTACCGACCAGCAGAGAGATGCCACCAGCCTAATTCCCAACTAATTCACTACACGCAATCGACCAGAATTTCCCACCAAAAGTCCGTCAAAATAAAAAGAGCACAACCGGGATCCGAATTGAAGCCATTAGTCAATGCAAATTAAAATAACCATATTTCAGGCGACAATCCAAATCCAAATAAATTATTTATTCGTGTCGTCGTCGTCGTCGGCCCAAAGCCGAAACCCCAACCTCGTGAACACACAAATTAAGAGATTTTTTAATGAGGCTTAGAGGTGTATAGTATATCTATCTACCTTCAGAAGGAACATGCGGCATTGATGGCGGAGGAGAGGAAAGTTGATGTCTGTCCGCCCCACCAAAAGACCCCCGTGACATTACCATAAACACGATCTCAAATGAAGAGAATAAATGAACCACTTTACTGCGGGAATGAGGTGTCGTGTATCTTTTAAGTTGTATCTGCAAAGTTACAATCTCTCATTTATGAACTTTTTAAGTGAATGAAACGAGTGAAATGAATATAAAAGTTACCGTTAAGAGATTACTGCCTCTCGTCCGCCCATATGTGTGTGCTGGTGCCTTGGTTAGTTTGCATTTTTAATTACATGAATTTTCGCACCCTTTTTGCGGAACAGCTCGATACAAAAACCGCCCTCGCAGAGCAACTTCGTCTTGGTGTAATTTTATGCATTTATTCATAGTGCAACGCTGGTAGCGGTTTAGATAAGAAAATGGTTAGCAACTCAGCGACGAAGGTAATGAGATACATTACACACCTGTAATCTAGGTATGCTATGCGGTTTTTTTACGGAGAAAATGCGCTGAAAAACTCCAACTCAAAGGAGGCGGATTATTAAGTTGAAGTGATGAACTTTTTTTTTTCTCTAAACTTCTGTAGGAGCTTCCTATGGTTAAATAAGTCTTTTTCTTTTTTTTTTGATTCCACATGTATGGATAATTTTGCAGCAATAAAAAGGACTTTTGTGAAAAGCTTTAGTCACTCTGGTTGGCCGCAAGTGGATTAACCTTATTTCCATTTAAATAAAATACAGTTTTCCAGCTCATGGTGCTCTTCGTGTAGAACTCTTGGTACGCCATATAACTATTGATTTGTCGCAGCAAAAATGGAAAGAACAACTTTTATAAATCCTAGATGGAGTCCCTGTGACATAATGAAAGGCGAAAGAGCACTTGCCTAAGGACATATAAATAGGTTAATGCGTAAGGACTAAGCTGAAGCCTTTAACTTGCACAGGCAGAATTAGGTTAACGATCGATAGTATGAATATGTTAATTCTTTGTGAGATAACGTTTGCAGCAACCCATGGATGCTACAACCCATAATTAAATTTATTATCTCTCGGATTAAAGACGATGACAGTTACAATTTAAACGGATTATGGCTACACTTGTAAGCCTATAATTAAATTTAACAACAGGCTTACGAGTACCAGGAATAGTGTATTGTTATATACACTGATTTTGAAATATCATATCCTTTTAGGAAGGAATTAGGAATTTCGGTACCTAACCGTTAAGACTTTCTGGATGTTGCGAATAATTTAAAAAAGTTTCTGGCAAGCTTTTTTCTTGCGCTTAGCATTATTTTAATTATTCGGGAAAAGTCGTTGCGGTTAGGTACACACTCAAACTGGGACCCGTTCTTCAATGTAAAAAATAAATTGAAAAAATCCATAAAAAAGCGTGTGCCCCCCCCCCCCCCCCCCCTTTTTCTCCGGTGCTTTTTAGAGAAATCATAGCAAAAAATAGCACGTATCAAAAATAATCCAAAATGTAAGGAAAGACTTCCGAAATTTTACTTCTGCGATTTAACTCGAAAGCATTAAAAAACTTAAAAGCTTTTTCAAAAATAATTTTAAATCTTCTTAACTGAGATCCAGCGATCTTCCTCAAATTTAGCTTTTTCATACAGGCAAAATTTCTTTACTTCGCGCTTAGACCTAGATATCGACCTACTTTTTTGTTCATTAAAATAAATGTCTTAAGTTTATTAGTTTCTTACAAGTTTTTTATAAGTTCTTTATAATAAGCGCAGTTTTTTCTTAAAATTAATTTCGTGTCTATAAAAATGTCCGTGAGAAAATAGTGCAGGTGAAAAACGTCCCAAAAAATCCCGAATTGTTCAACAAAACAAAATTGCGACGAAAAGGCGAGATGTGGGACGATCTCTCCATGTGTTTAGTTTAGTTTAGTACATTAGTCTAGTTTCTCCAATTTGATTAAATGAAAAGGATCAAGCAGCAAATTTTCAATTAACGTAAAATAAAAGTTCTGTATTTTTTATTTTTAATGAAAGATATATTATAAAAGTAAATATAAAAGTTCTATAGTTAAGTTAGAATGAACCCACTGGTTTCCATGGTGATTCGTCCCCCTGTGACCGCAAAAAGGAGTCAGCCGGGTCAAAATTGATTCTGAATAAAAACGAGTAAAAATCTAGCGGAATCTTCTTTTCTTCGGAACTGGGTCTACAAACTTCGTAGGCGCAACAAAAAATCTACAGAAAAGCTACAACTAATCCGCCGGGTCCCCTTCGTGGCCGTCAAAGTGTACTTTCTGCCTTCAGAGAGTCAAAAGTAAGTTGCGTTAAGGGAGCTTTGCAAAGCCTTTTTATACCAGTGCAACAGTGCGTATGTAATAGCTCCGGTCCGTCTATAACGGACCAAGGTATACCCTTTCTATTCCTATTCTCCTTTCCAATCTTAGATATATTTTCTTGTTTTCCATCCGCACCCCATTACCATTCATGCATCATTATAAAGAGAGAAAAAAATTTTATTCCTTATAAGTTTTTGTTTAATTTCTTTTTTAAAGGGGGCGTGGCATGTCCAAGTCCTTTAACCAAAAATCAATTTAAGCATAGAAATATCCAAGTTTGCCGCTAATATGTACGCAAAAAAGTAATTTTTTTGGTTGAAATTCAATAATTTTGTGAAATTGACCTCTAAAGATGGGCGTGGCCAAAAGCTATTGCGAACAAAATCTAAAATATTGTCCGATGTACTTTATGTTATAAATTTTATTTCTTATTCTTTCCTTAGTAACGCTAAACATCAGCCGAAATCCATGTTTTTCTGGAAAATTATAGGTTTTTCTTGAATTTTACCTCTAAATGTGGCGTGGCTTACCTCTAAATGTGGGCGTGGCTTAAAACTTTGAATTATTCAAATGTAGAGCCAAGTATTTTCAACATAATAGGTTGTATTTTTAAATATTTAATATTAAGTAAATTTTAAAGGCTTACTGTTTCAATCGATGCCACGCCCACAAGTGGCGGTCTACCGACTGTTTATACCCATCTCATAGGATAGGAGGTATATTGAGTTTGTTTCATAGTCTGTAACATAGAGAAATAATCACCGTAGACCCCCCAAGCCTTAAGGGCATGTGATCGAGACCGAATTGTAAGTCGAATGAGTCATGTCCGTCCGTTTATCCGTCCCTCCGTCTGTTGGTAGTTTTTAGTTTTTTTTTTCCCGGGGGTAGGAAAAACCTCCATAGGCACTACGAGGACCAACCGCGCGTGCTCATAGTAGTGTGAGATTCTTACTCACTAAAAACCTCCCATTTTCCGTCAGACTACGACTAAGTTTCCTTAACAAGTAGTGTGCTAAGTAAAGTTATGTGCTTAGTTTCGAAAATCTTCCGATAAGCCAATTCATTTCTCTTAACTTGATTTCGAGCTCGTCGCGTTTCTTTTTAACGTGCGGCTTCCATTTAAGTTTTGCATCTAGAGTCATTCCTAGATATTTCGCTTCATTTGAGTACGGGATTTGTACCGAGTTAATGAATAAAGGTTTGTTGTTTATCTTTTTATAAGTAAAGTTAACATGCGTTGACTTAGTCTCGTTAAGGACGACTCGCTAGCTCTTCGTCCAGTCGCATATTTTGTCTAAGGCGTGCTGAAGTTTCCCTGTTGATAATTCAACTGTCGTATCAACAGCGAGAATAGCAGTGTCGTCAGCGAACGTAGCTAAAATTGTTCCCTCATCGTGGGGTATGTCTCTTGTATAAAGCAAAAATAATATTGGGCCGAGAACGCTTCCTTGCGGGACACCGGCATTTATCTCTTTGAATTCCGAGTACTCATTTTTGTACCTTACGCTTAGCCTTAACTTGTACTTCAGGCCCTCGTGCCATACCTTGTCGAAGGCTTGCGATACGTCGAGAAAAGCGCTAGTACATATCTTTTTCGCTTCTAGAGCTTTTTCGATTTCGTTTGTTATTCGATAGACGTGGTCGATTGTTGAATGCTATTTTCTAAATCCGAATTGGTGGTCCGGAACCAATCGTATTTCTTCAATGATTGGTTGCAACCTTTTAAGCAACAGTTTCTCGAATACCTTAGATATTATCGGCAGTAGCGAAATAGGTCTGTATGACTTTTTGTCGTTCGGACATTTTCCTGGTTTCGGAACCATTATGACCTCGGCCACTTTCCATTGCCTTGGAACTTATAAAATTCTCATGGAGGCGTTAATGATATAGAGTAGCTTGACCAAAGCTTTTTTCGGTAGCTCCTTTAGAATTTCGCTATTAATTAAGTCGTAGCTAGGGGCTTTGTTGTTTTCAGATTATTTATCGTTTGACGAAGTTCAGCCAATGACACGGTTTTTATTACACGGTTTTTTAAGTATAAACCAAATTTTTAATATGAAAAGCATCCAAAAAATATAAACAAAAATACGATGTTATTGAATGCCACGCCCCTTTCTTATTGAGAAGATTCTTAACTGGGAAATTCTAAATACAATTGAAGTTAAATGAAACTGAAATTTAACAACCAAGATTTATGACACGATTCGGACCTTGACAGTGGTCAATTGGGATGGGGTATCCAACGATTCCCCTAAGCGGATTATAACCCTCCCATTAGTTTTTTTTTTATAAATTTGCTTTAAATCCAAAAAACTTGCACTATAAAATGTTCAGATATGTGCGTAAGCTATCAAATCAAATGAATAAATGTTTGCCACCTTTGCGGCGTTTTTAAGTAAAAAATCAAACTTTCAATATAAAACTGCAATCAACACGTGTATAGCACATCTGATAAAAAATATGATAAAAAAAATGTTATTGAAAAGGGGTTGACGTCTCTTTTAAGAAGGAAGATTCTTAGCTGACAAATTCTTAACACAACAATCAAGATTTTTGACGCATTTTGGAGCTTGGCGGTTCCCAATTGGAATGGGGTATCCAACGTTTCGCCTAGCCGGATTGTAACCCTCCCACTAGTTATTTTTATTTTTTATGCCTTATAAAATAATCGCAGGCAGATGCTAAATATTAAATTTCAGCTTTTTACAACGTCTTACAGTTATGAAAGCACTGGAGGTAGTTGCACATTTAGACCGATTGTGGGCGTGTCTGTGGGTCGATTTGAAAAATTCTTACACTTGTATTGCTTCGGATGAAGGAGAGCTTAAGGACAAAATTTAAGGCCTTCAAATTGGTGACAAACGGAGGGACGAATGGACATGACTCATTCGGCTCAGAATGCGGTCTCGATCATATGCCTCATAGGTTTTTGGGGTCTATGGTTGTTATTTGTCTATGTTACTTTTTCTCCTGCATCAAACTTAATAAGCACTATTCCTGTGGAATAGGGTATAAAAATAGAACGGTATTCAAAAAAAGGCTCTGAATCGCGCGTTTTTCTGCCGCAGTGTGTCCCTGTCCCTTTAGCCTTACTTGAAATCGCCTAACAAATGATAGTAGACTTATACCCTTTTCACACCGAGCCCAAAATCTACATTCTGAACGATTTGATTTTAAAATCGAATTTTAATATTTAATTTTCGAAAATTTTTATTTAATTTTTTAATATTTCTGTAAACTTTAAATAAGAATATTATTTGTGTTTTCTGAATGTCTTAAGGGTAATAATTAAATTTTAATTTAATTTAATTTTTGATTTCAGGGAGTCTTCACTGCGATCTTCTTGACCTTATGTGAACGCCTCAGTCTCAGTAATAATTGAGAATCATATACTATTTTCCCTTAAGCGGTAGATTTGGTACCAAGATGCAGATAATAATAGTGAAAGAAATAGGAAGACAGTTATAAAAGATGACGAGATCGCGGTCTATACTGTCTAATTGCAAATAGCTAAATTGGTTAAAGAATTTTCATTTCATTTTCACCCGCGATTGGTGAAGTTAGGAAGATCGTGACCTACCGACCGGTTTGGGGGCAAAAGATATCTTTTTTTTTGGATATATTATCCGATATAATAAAGGGTCCGCCAAATAACTTTTTTTTTAAAACGCTGTTAGTAAAACTACTTAATATTTTCTCAAATTTAATTTTTTTTTTGAAATAATAATGGAAAAAAATTTCATTCAAATGACTGCCTCGGCTGGCCATGCAGTAGCCTACACGATCGGTCCAATTTTTAAGCACATTATCGATTGTGTGCAGCTGTGTTTCACCAATGTCTTCACGAATATTGTCCTTTAAAGCGTCAATTGCCTCTGGCTTGTCGGCGTAACACTTATATTTTACGGAACCCCACAAATAATAGTCCAACGGTATCAAAGCGCAGGTCCGAGGTGGCCAAACGACATCAGCTCTGCGGCTGTTAATGCGATCTTCAAAAACAGGGCGCAAAACATCGCGTGTAGCTTCGGATGTGTGGCACGTAGCGCCGTCCTGTTGAAATTAAATGTTGCCAATATCCTCCTCTTCAATTTTTATGAACAAAAATTCGTTCAACATGGCCCGATAACGATCGCCATTGACTGTAACGGCCAATCCTTGCTTATTTTCGAAGAAAAATGGCCCAATTATGCCTCTGGACCAAAATCCGCACCAAATAGTGACTCGTTTTGGGTGTATCGGCTTTTCAATGTATGCGTGCGGGTTTTTTGTGCCCCAAATAAATTTTTTTGCTCGTTTACATACCCGCCAAGATCAAAATGAGCTTCATCTGAAAAGATAATTTTTTTGGCAAAATCGACATCTTCTCTAAGTCGATCGCAGACCCACTTAGCGAAGCTAAAACTGTGAATTGATGTTGATGGCGCACACTTTCTGCCACAGCAGCAATTTCCTCGGGTGTACGTACTGTTTTTGGCTTTTCAGGCTTTAGTTTATCGACGAGGATGCCAGTTTCTTTCACTTTTTTCACAAGATAACGAACATACGGAGTTTGACGGTGCTTCTCTTCTTCCAAAATTTAGATTATTGTTAAGATTTTCACCGCGGCGAAATATCAAGTTTTTCACGATTCTGGCACGTAATTGAGACTAAATTGAACCGATGGCATAGGTTATGTTGGGTTTTAGGGCCACTGGGTTTGTGGCTTATTCGCATAGACATGCGACTTCAGAAGACTCGTCAAGAAAAACCTAGCCGATATCGAATTGCACAATCTGGGCGGCCAGCTCCTTCCACTTCCGAGTGAGATGGCCATATGCCCTCGAATGGCTTGTGAAGAATTCCCAATCCGGTGCTACGTTCCACACATTTCACATGGTATTCACATTATCTAATTCAGGCAAAAAGAAATTTGTTATCGTCGTGGATAGTGATGTCATGGAGATGCCCAGGTTATTTTGAAAGATATACATATAGACCCATGACGCGCCCAGCCCAAAAACCACAACAACAGTGACCTTTTCGTGATATATAGGACGCTTTGGCTCTCATGTCGATTGGTGTAGTGATGCTTGTTGACAACCAATTCATCCTGAAATGGGCTAAGTCGCGCTGAATATAATTTTTCCGAAACGAAAATTATTTTTAAACAATTTCAATTTTAACAAACTAAATTAACCATTTTTTGATGAAAACATTTTATATCCAATCCACCCAAGTTGATTTGGCAAAGCGGAAAGAATATATGACAACTTATTTGGCAGTAATCGCCTTTAGAATATAACCGCTATCAACTGTCAAAGTTCAGAAGTCCCTATTGGAAGACCCCTAAGTACAAGAGGCCCATTTTCGCACTGGTAGATTGCTTTCGAAATCCTCTTCATAGCACCAGAATCTGTGGCAGCTATTTAAATCGCGTGCGCTGGCCCTTTGATGGGACCAGTAATAGAAGGGATTCATACAGCCACGGATCATCTGAGAAACTTTTTGATGTTAACAATGCGTGCGCAACTTATTAGAGAAAAAATTTACCAACTCTTTATAATTCTTCTCTGGTTAATAGCAGTGCCTTATGACCCGTGGTAGGTAGAAGCATCTTATACTATATTTGCATCAATGAATTTACTCAGGCTTACATACACTTACATTATGTACGCACAGGGTGGACCAAAAATACAGACTTGATATTGTTTTCCTACTTTTTTAAGTTGAAACTAAATCACTTTGGGTTTTTCTTAATGGTAACATTGTAGTCACACGCAAATTCAACCACTTTCAAAAACTCGTAAAAACTTCACCTGTTCCTTTTTATCTTTTTCAGCAAACCTCAAATGTCCTGGTTAGTAACAGCTAGCCTTTGTCTTGTGGATGCATTTTGTTCTTAGAAAATACTTTTTTCTGTTCACATCTCTGAAAGTGCTCAGAAAAAATAAAAAATAAAAGAATTGTGTTCTTCTTTTTAAGTCCACCTTTCTATTGATGTAAATATCATCGGGTTTTATTAAGGACTTTCTGAGTTTTCGATCGCTAAATGTGAAGCGTAGGCTATTAATAAACAGATTTGAACTACAAATTCTTTCCCATAACTCTCATCATCTTAGCCTCATTCTAGTCGGGCCCACTTAGGTTTCTCAATACTCGTATACTCACTTTAATATTTCCAACCAACAATCCATAAAAGAATAATAACACAAAAACCTTTTATTTTGTATAAATGTATATTTCATATTTTTATTCAATAAAATTATAAATTACCTTTCGTTACAACATAACTTGTTAAATCGTTTCTTCATTTTATTTATAACCTATATTTACGCAGGGGAATAAGATAAAAAAAATTTAAACAAAATTACAACTAAGAGCGATAACTTGGTGAACTTAAACTCTACTACACCTGAGTAAGGAACGGAAACCTAACACTTTTTTATTCCACCACATAAGAGTATGTTTTATAAGTGTATTTATTATTATAGCAGTTATATAGTATATGATACATAAAATGCGTATGTTTGCGTGGACATTGAAACGGATGTCCTTGCTCACATTTGTGTTGCACTAATGATACGTATTTGGTGTCTTTTATAATTTATTTATTTTTGTTGCTGTTAAAAATTCTTTTTCATTTTAACTTTAGGAAATCATGGTTGTGTTTTTAATAATTTTTCAGCTTTTTGTCATAAGGAAAAACACTCTCTACTGCTCTACACTAAATCTTAATCAATCTAATATTCGTTTCTTAGTCATATACATAAATTTATTTTAAATTTTTGTTATATATACCAACTGTATGTTGTGTTTTTTGTTTTTTATTTACATTTAATATACGGCAGCGACATGAACTCAATACACTTCAATCAATCGGAACTTAAGGTTTCAAGAAAAGCTTAAAATTTATTTTCTTTTTAGTTTTAAGTTTAAATTTTTTAATTTATTAATTTTCGTTTAGCAATAGTATTCATATACGTACATAGTTTTGGGATTTACTTTTTTTCTTTTTTAAATTTATGTTTAGTGTAGTTTTTTTTTTAATTTTACGTTATTTTGAAGGAA
Source organism: Neoascia interrupta (assembly GCA_947623515.1). Lineage (NCBI taxonomy): Eukaryota > Metazoa > Arthropoda > Insecta > Diptera > Syrphidae > Neoascia > Neoascia interrupta. Next base: position 200,426,280 of record OX392462.1, read on the forward strand.
ATAATTTGTTTGTTTACTTTCGAGCAAAGAGTAAAAGTTTCGCATTGCACCCGGTGATATTTTGATCCTTTTTTCCTACCAGTACAAGGCTTTATACGTAACGTGTTATTTGAGTGTGAAAGTCGGAGAGACAGAGTTGAAGCTGTACGAAGGATGGACGTTCGGTTGTGGGTTGTGCCCAGCAGTAGGCCATTATGGTGAACCTGCAAGGGAAAGGACATACAAATCAGATAATGCCCTGTGACGTGAAAAGCACCCCCAATCTACACCCCCAAAGTATGTAATCATAAATGCACTCACAATTCGTCGGGACAATTGAAGGGCTGCGCCAGTCGATAACCGTCCTTTAAGTAGTGCTCCATCTCGAACGGGTCGACCTCGGCGTAGGGCTGTTTGGCGAACGTACACATCTCCCACATAAGGACGCCAAAGGACCAGACGTCGCTGGCTTCGGAAAATTGCTTCTTCGACAGGGCCTCGGGCGACATCCATTTCACAGGACGATTTTCGCTATCACCCAAACAATGGTAGTCACCGGGGAAGAGGTCACGCGTCAACGAACTGTCTGCCAATTTAACTCGCAGCTGGTCATCAATCCTGCGAAAGAGATGCGAAAATCGTTTACAGATTAGAGGAAAACACAAAGGGGTGAGCGTTGAGCGCACCACCCACTGCGACAAACAACTAATCATCTGCAACACCATGCAACTAAACTTACACACAATTCCTGGCCGCAATGTCCTTGTGTATCACTCCGTGCGTGTGCAGATGCCCCATGGCGCTCGCTAGCTCCGATGACATGAGCACCGTCTGAATGGTGGTAATCGTACGCGAGTATATCGGCTCCTGCAGGAACAGCTTTAGATTTCGTGTGTTATTCGCAGCCGGATAGAGAACGAATGGCGTCGAGTAGTCCTCTATGGACACCCCCAGTACGGTGAGCAGACCCGGGTGTGAGGCACCATACAGCATGAGTCCTTCCTGCAGCAACAGGGACACTTGCATCTGACTGGCATGCTGAGCGACTGTCTTCACCAGGACATCCTGACAATCATTGTAGGTGCCCTTGTAGACCCGACCGTAGGCGCCCTCCAGCAGCAAACTGGACAGCCGAACGCGACACTTCTGTACCGTGAGTTCACTGAGGCGACGATTAAACTCCTCCGGCTCCTGCTCGTACTCCCGGAAGGGACGCGTCAGTGTCGCATATGTCGGCGTTATCGTCGACGGGCAAACATAAATCGAATTGTGCGCCGTCGAGGAAATCGTTGGCAACCGCTGAAAGCTTGAGGTTTTAATCAAATGCACGCCGTGATGATTCTGTCGCTTGGTCGGTCCCTTGGCGCAGTACGCGATAAGGATGAGTGTGGCCACCAGGACGAGAGCCAAAATACCACCGATTATCAGCGTAATCAGACCATTGTGGGGCGGTGGCGCTATTGTCTCCTTCAGCAGTGGATCTTCCGAGGAGGTGGAGTACGTGGTGCCAGCGCCTGCGGCTGCCGCATCATTGTCGTCGTCTTGATTTCCTGCCAAGCAGATTTTCTTGCGGCGGAACACCAATTCGGTGACGTTGTTTGTCGCCCGATCCAAAATGATTTCGATGGCGATGGTGACTTCGACTTCGTCGGCGCGGATGCCCGAGCATTTCATGCCGATGGCATAGGTGAGGGGCTCCACTGGAATCTCGCCAACACGTGAGATGTTCAGGGTGGGACGCGGCAGGACTGCCGGCTCAGAGGTGAGTATATTGATGCTGTAGGGCAGTGGGCGACCGGCCAGACTCTGCCATGTGAAGGAGATCTCTTTGACGTTGGCCGGAACGGGAACGGCGAAATTGAGGGCATAATCGTTTATCTGACCATCACGGACGTAGTAGAGTTCGGCGGAAACACCTGCAACGAAGAGAGAACGAGGGAAAGTGTTAAATTTAAGGTTAGGCAAGTGTGTTTGCATGTGGATTACGGGTTGGCGTTGTCGACTAAATTGGGGATGAATTGTGTAACGATTGTGGCTAATGGTGGGTTAAATTGGTTGCCAGTAGCGTATGGTGTTTACACAAGGCTGATGGTGCTTCGTGTATGTTTACTGGGTGAATGGATGCCGCATATACTCGTGTAAGAGAGGTTTGCTGGCGAAATTTTTTGGTTTATTTTATTTTTACCGAGTCGTTATGGTTAAGGAGCAGAATAATGGCGGGGTTAGTAGGGCGTAAGAAAAGATTTTATTTTATGATCGGGTTCTGCGATATTTCATGATGTTTTCGTAAGAGTATAATAACCGCTTTTCGGCAGACTTCTTTACAGGTTCATTGAAATTCATGCTATACACTTAGGTTTTACGAGGCCTAATCAACATGAAAATATAAGAAGAATACATGACCTGAACCCTGATATAATAAAATGTCTGGGATTAGAACTGTGGTTAAGGGTTTTTAGATTATGAAACCAATTTAAAGGCCATAAAGCCTATACCGATGCACAGTACCTACATCTCACTTTTGCTGATCCCGAACGGCTGCCTAGAAACTCTTCTTTTCCTGTGGAGCTTTCAGTTTGTTTCTTAGGTGAAGCTGAAAAATGAATATTCAAGAGTGCACGCGATAGCGATTTTAGCCCAGGCCTTTGCATACCAGGTCTGCACTTGGTAGTAGTACTACACTATAGCACAACAGCAATCATAAGAAGCGGAAGAGCCTCCCTTAGTCAAAAAATGTAATTGTTCCTCGACTCCTTTAACTCTCTATTCGTTTTCAGAAAAAATTCCTTGTCCGATAGACGTCTTTCGGGGACGTAAGCTGAAATCGTTTCTACAGCACTTCAAAAAACTCTTTCCAGCTTGCACCCGGTGATTTTCTAAAGGCCAATACTATCATGTCTGGGCAGGTGCACTGAAAACCCTTGGCAGGACTAAAAAAAAAAATTTAACCACTTTTTTTTACGCATATAAAGCAACCAGATTAGCAAAAGCTAAAGAGAAATTGTGTTGAACAGTTTTAAAACGGGGGCTTTGACGTGCCAATTTTCAAAAAAAAAAATATCACGAACTTGAAAAATCAGCCGGCCTGAAAAATTTTAAAAATTTTAAAAAAATTTTGTTCTTATTTTTCAAAATGTTTTGATAACTTAACGGTAATACTGATTGTAAGGCCTTTTTTAAGTTTAAAACATGTTTTCTGAAATGTCATTTAACGAATTCAAGAATTTTGTTGTGTTATGGATTTTAAACCTAAAAAATCGAGAAGAAAGCCAGACACAACGACTGGTCTTCAGCTGTAAATCAGAAGTGTTGGTATTTTGAGGAAATATCTTCCTAATTTTTAAGGTAAGTTTAAACGAGTCTGATATATTAATGGATGGTGCTGAGTTAAGCCCAGCTTAAACCATGATCTGTGTTAATCCTGGAACTAAAGGAATCTAGAGTTAACATAGCGAGCAGTTTTTAAGTGCAGAGTTAACTCCGTCACTAAAGTTGTCAAAATTTTCGAGTCTCGAAATTATTTACTCTCACTTTACATAGAAAAATACAGGAAAAGAAGTTCAAGTTGTTCTCAGATGTAATTTTCTCAGACACGCAAGCTAACTGCTATTTCAGACAGTAAAAACATTTAAAGAAATTCATAGATACTGTTCTCCAGAGTTGAGCGAGTTTAGCCGAGATAAACCCCGGATGTAAGATCACTGGAAAACTCATTTATGGGGTTTATCTTAGTTTAATTCTACAACTAGTCTTAAATAAGAATGAAAGAAGAAAATGTGGACATGAAATAAAAACAAGTAAGTAAGTGCAAAAGTTCATCTGTGACAAACTTCTATATACTCGACCCTATATACCATGTAACACCAAAACTTTAAGTTTCTGGCCTAAATTCGTATATTATTTTCATAGGCCACGCCCCCAAAAGTGGGCATGGGCTAAAAATTAAAATCAATCAATTGTAATTTCGTTAGGATCATGAGCAAATACGGTAAAAGCGAAAAAATTTTCAGAAAAAACATTTTTTTTCATGAGTCACGCCCCTAAAAGTGAGCGGAACTCAAAACTTTGTATTAAATAAGCAAATCGTAATATTTTTAATATTTGTCTTATAATTTTTTTTCGATTTGGAGTGAAATTTCCGAGAAATCAGGCTCTTAAAGACCTAACATGTTAAAAGTGGGCATGGTCGATATTGCGGGCGATCCAATTTTTGCCCTGTTAAAGGTCTTGGGCCAATATTGCTCAGTACCAAAACTCAAGTTTCAATGACTTGTCTTACTTGACCAAAAGGCATTTTGAAAGAAAATGTGAAATAGAGGTTGTCTCACATTGAAGCCAGTAGTGGGCGTGGCCGTTGACGAACAAATTTCGCACTTTATCTGTGCAGCAAAAGAGCCGAGAACCGAGTTTCAGATCTCTAGCTTTATTTTGAAGACCTTAAACCTTGACACATACAGACGGACGGACAGATGGACATGGCTTAATCGATTCACCTGTCGGCCTCGATCATATCTCTAAAAGGTCTTAAGGGTGTACGATGATTATTTCATTGTGTTAAAAACTATGCATTAAAATTAATATCCCCTTGGTCGGGTATAAAAACTACAGGGTAAAAACTACACCTAAGAAAAAACTGAAAGTTCTAAAGCCGCAAATGTGCTGAACAACATTTTGTACAGATTAAGCAATATTTGTACGCTAAGCCTTCAAAATAATCTGACTGATAGTTGTTTCTTTTTAAACTCGACTGTTTTTGAAAGAATTACACATTGCAATGTTGAGACCTTTATTTGCTTTGCTCCTTGGCAAAAATTGGACCTACGAAAGCAATTTACTATACTGAATGGTGTTGCAAGAACAAGTTACACTGATGAGATGACTTAACATCCAGGGCCTAAGTAAAGTACCTCCTCAGTTGGTATTTTAAATAGCCTACCCAGGGTTTATCAATCTTAATTTTTTAGTTTGTAACACAGTAAAATAATCACCGTTGGTCCCTTAAACCTTTCAGAGATATGATCGAAAACGACAGGTGAATTGATTAAGCCATGTCCGTCCGTATGTATGATGTTTTCTGATTTTCAAAATTGAGCTGGAGAGTTGAAACTAGAAACATAAATTGTTCATTGTTTTGTACAGACAAACTAGTAAACTTGCTAAGATTTGACCACAGCCACGCCCACAATCGTGTCTTGAATGTTAGACATCTCAAATTCACATGTTATTTCAAAAGACCAGACTTGGTCATGAACCAAGTTAGACAAGGCGCAGGAACTGAAATAGAACTCGCGGATAGAAACATTCAACACGAAAAAACTTTGGACCGTCCACACCACCGATCCTGCACACTTTTACGGAGTTGCTGTATCTTTAAAAACTCGATCTGAAAATGTACTCCTGAACGAAAAAATATTATATGACAAATAAGATATAAACATAAAGTTTTTAGTTTAAATTAAGTTTGATTTGCGAACTCTATACAAAGTTTTGAACTCCGCCCACTCTTAAGGGCGTTACATTTTTTTTTTTGTACCCGACCCAGGGTAAACTAATTTTAATGCATAGTTTGTAACCAAGTGAAATAATCACCGTAGACCCCTAAGACCTTTTAGATAAATGATCGAGACCGACAAGTGAATCGATTAAGCCATGTCCGTCCGTCCGTCCGTCCGTCCGTCTATCCGTCTGTCCGTCTGTCCGTATGTGTGAAGTTTTTAGGTCTCTAAAATCGAGCTAGGATACTTAAACTTGGAGTGTATTTTGGTTCTTGTTTCTTACAGACAAAACGTGAAAGTTGGTTAAATCCGTCAACGGCCACGCCCACTACTGGCTTCAATGTAAGACAACCTCTATATCAAATTTTCTTTCAAAATGCCTTTTGGTCAAGTTAGACAAGACGTAGGAACTAAAACTTTGGTATAGAGCATTGATGGCCCAAAACCTTAAGGAAGACAAAAATTGGACCGCCCACCATATCGACCACGCCCATTTTTAATAAATTAGATGTCAAGAAACCCGATTACTCGGAAAGTTCACTCCAAATGGAAAAAAATTGTGCTCCGCCCACTTTCAGGGGGCGTTTTTTGGAAAAACTTTTTTTCGAAATAATATTCGGTTTTAACGCATTTTGTCATGATTCTAACGAAATTACAATTAATTGATTTTAATTTTTAGCCAGGCCCACTTTTGGGGGCGTGGCCTATAATTATATAATTATATATGAACACGGCACAAACAAACTTTAAGCTTTTGCGCTACACGGTATATAAGGTCGGGTATATAGAAGTTTGTCACAGACGAACTCTTGCACTTACTTACTTGTTTTGTCTTAAATTTAAACTTTAAAACATATTTTCTCATGGTTCTTTCTCATGGTTCTAATGCATTAAGACTTAAGGGCTTTTTTCTTAGTCCACGCCCGTTTTTGGGGGCGTGGCCCAAGAGCTTTTTGACTTACAGTTTTAAGCTACAGGTCAAACAACTTATTTTTGTGTTGCAGGGAAAATAGGGTCGGGTATTAAGAAGTTCGTTACAGACGAACCCTTGATGGTACCGATACTTCCTTCTTTCAAAATAGATCCAAAAAATTAGAATTTTTTAAATTGCTAAAAAATCTTTAAAACATGCCAAAATTATTTTTTACTTTCAAAATTCAAACACATTTTCACTTGATTCTCAGGTGGCTTGTGCTTGTGTTAAATTTAGTTGGTAATATGTAAATGACGCAGAGGATATGGTCATTTTATTGGCACTACAATTTCAGCAAAGTAACTTCAATTATTGAAAGCGTGTATCCAAATCCATTTGATATTTAAGACAGGCTATATTTTTCTTCAACGTTTTTTCAAGACTATTTCAAGACTATTTTTTGGGAAAAGCACATTTTTCCGTTACTGAGATAGAAGCCGGGTTGTATTTTTTGAGATTTCTTTAAATTTAAGATACATTACACCCTGTCTCCACCGGGCACTTATCCCCGATTAATATAAAACTTTATTAAATCCTTTACAAATCACGCGATTTACCATACGAATTTAAATCCTCTCGGCAAGCGATTAAAAATAAATCCTCTCATAAATCCCATCAACCCTATTCACAAACCTATTTTATGCACTTTTGTAACAGTTTGAGAATCTAAAAAGGAAACTGAAACTGTTCCTGTAAGACAAATCTGTCAGAAATGCGTTTTCTATTGAAATTTTTTAAATAAAACGGAAATCTATTTTCGATCCCAGGAAATGACATCGCCACTCTCTTTTAAGAGTCAAAATGGCAGAAAAAGAGTGCTCGTGTCAAATTAATCCGATATTTGGCCGGTGGAGCCACTTTGGAATTTATTTCTAGTCTTCTCCGCTGATCCTCTTTTTATTGCCGGTGGAGATATAGTATAAAACTACTTCTTGAATTCTTTTTCGAATATATTTTTTGTAGTTCGCAGGTACCTTACGCTAGCAAAACCTATTTTATTTTAGTATTCAGAGCATATAATTTAAGGATATCTAATGGTGAAAAATAAATACCTTCTTTATGCTTTGACTTTTTAATTAAAATTTCGTTTTTATTTATCTTTCTAAAGGTAAAAACAAATTTTCTAGAATTCCCTATACACGTTCATTATAATTACCTTTCTACAGCTCACCAATCAGCTGAGCAACACCTTTGTCCTACCTATAGCAAGGTCATTTTTGCTTATTTGAATGGACCATTACAAATCAACTTGCAAGGCGAAGAAGGCAACACTAGTTGCGAAGGGGCCTTCAACTAGTTGCGCAGGCATAAAAATCTGGCCCCCTAAAAAATATTCTTTTATCACCCCACTTAGGGTGCATAAATTAAACTCGGCTTTCGGCACAACTTATCAAGTTTGCGAAAGAACAAAGAATCTTTGCGAATTTAAAGCCGCTATTCTCTCCAGGCATTTCGTCCTTATGCCCTTTTCCATAGTAAAATCGCCGCCGCGTAACTTGAAGGATTATGTTTGCCAAAAAACTATTGAAAAAACACTATTCAGCAAGAAAGTTAATTGAAATTCAGAAGAGTTATGGTCTCCTGAACTATATGCATGCTGTGTGCGTCAGACCCTTGCATAAGTGGGACTCTAATAACACCTTTTGCTGTTCCGGTTTGGATTCGAATCCATGACCTTGTGAACACAACCCTGGCACACTAATCAAAGTACCACGTGCGTCGCCCTTTCTATCTGGAGACACTCTTTACTAAAAAGTATAAGGACGATGGACGAAGAAACCGTTTAAAATTTCTACGGATGCGTCGAAATTTCTCAAAAAACCTAGTCAGTAGTGGTTTGAAAAAGTTTCTCCCTTGATGGATGTCGAGGCATGACGACTTCTCTGCGGTAAGCTAAAAACGGAGAGGTTTATACAAGTCGAAAAGCGCTGTTGGATCCACACAATCGCTTTCAAGATTTTGTGTCGTAAGTCCGAGATTTTATTTTGGGGATGGGTACCTAAGGTATGCGCTATTATTATAGAAATATTTCTAGTAATTTACTAAAATTTACAAAGATTTGCTAATTTACTAAAAGAACTGTCAATTTTATGGAAACGCAATTTTTCTTATTTGTAAATTAGCATCCGCCATGGTGATTTTTCTTCTCTTAATTCCAAAACTTTTAAACTGCAAGGTCTCACCTTTTCAAGTTAAGTTTTTCAAAGTATGTATTTTTTTTTCAAATTCCTTTAAATTTTCTTCCAAAGGATGTTTCTTTTTTCAGTGAAAAAGTCCTAGAAATTGTTATTTGTATTTAAGCTCTTTACATATAGCATTTGCTTACCATAAGTGCAACACAAGATACGTTCTATTTCGCGAGTGACTAAAAGACTAATGCTCTCAATCCACAAGCAAAAGAAATTTGAACAACCAAGAACAGATTCATCCAACAATTCAAAACTAGTATCTGACATTGCCGCATCTATTATGCAATCATGTTGACATGGTGTTCGTCGGAATTCCATATAGATCATCCAAACAAAGCCCACACTCCGTGTCCTGACAATCTGAAGAAAGGAATAAATTTTTAATTTCAAAGAAAACGTCTTGAATGTAGTGTAGAGCCTTTGGGTTGTTCAGGTTTTCTCCGTTCAAGTGTTTTTCCACCCCCATCCCACACTCCGAGTACCTATCTAGAACAAATTTTTGTTTGTCCAACACTTTGCTGTGTCTTGTGCACAACAAAAACACTTGCCGCCTCCTTTGTTACTCACGGCACACACAACGCTTTATTACAAAAGAAGAAAACAAACGAATTTGTTTAAGGCCAGGTCGGCTATGCATGTGCCGCGCGCCGCCGAGCTCAAAAAGAGGGTGAAGACGGCACATTATGAAGGCGAAAAAACATTTGTTCAAAGCTTAAGTACTCCCTTGTGATGTCACAGAGGCAACACCGTGTCGCCGCCACATCCACCTGCCAAACTCCAGAGAGCGCTCCAGTTCTATCGCTGGGTTGACTGGGGGAATTTGTCGGTCTTATTGTGAGAGACGAGCCGCTCGTACCGCTGTGTCAATAAGTAAATAAAGCTGCCGCAATTCCCTATTTTTCCCCGACATAAGTCATGGGTTAGCAATATGCGTTGTAGCTCATCCCGCTTCTAGGCCAAACAACTTCCCGTACAAGGAAGTAAAAGTCATTCGCATTCTGCACGATGTACGTAGAGTCCTTTAACGGTTCCCGTCAAGTATACTCGTATGTAAATGTGTACGGAACATGTGAATGTGTGTTTTTTTTTCTTTTCTTCTTTACGGGCAATTGCTCCCGCTGGCACTGTTCTGCTTCAATCAGAAAGCAAATAATCCAAAGCTTGTTGTATACCTAGTCGCCCCAAATATTGACTTTTCGGTTCAATCTTTCCTTCTTTTTTTCTCTTAAGCTTTCGGGATGGTTGTGGCGGTGAATATTCCTTTTTTCCCGAAGAGACACTTTAGATCAAAGTCGATCTAAGAAAACAGTTTTTTTCAGCAGCAAAAAAAAGAAGAAAGGAACCGGTAGCGGTACACAATGTCAACTCTTCTAGTGGAACAAAAGGCTGGCTCCTGTGTTTGAAGGTACACAACCGCTGCGGGGCATTTGATGGTGTTTGCATATGCGGTGTTGGAGTTACGCGCTCTAGATGCCAAAGAATGTTCGTAGACGTGAACCCAAGACGAAAAACAAGCCTTTATCCAAATCTGGTTGTACCTATTTACCCTTTCGATCTGGAATTATAATGAGGCCAGAGGTGGCAATAGGACGACACTGGTGTTAAATTTGTTGAACCTACGATTTTAAGATTTAAGGAGGTGAGGTTAACTTCTTACTTACTTAAGGTGGTGCTACAGGTGGACCTGGGCCTCAGCCAACAAGCTTTGCCAGCCAGCTCTGTCTCTATCAAGCCGTCTCCAGTTTCGCACGCGAAGTTGGCTGAGGTCCCCTTCCACTTGCGTGCGCCACCTGAGTCTCGGTGCTCCTCTACCGCGTCGTCCCCGCGGTGTGGATTCGAAGATTTTCCGGGCCGGGGCGTTAAGGTTAACTTCTCTTCTTTTAATTTTATTTGATGTTATAATCTTCACCTAAACCTAATCCTAATCATAAGACGTCTTCTAATCATTTCTTAATTTAATGTCTTCGTATTTCATGTACCCCTTCCTGTCTTGCAAAAGGACAAACAATTTAGATGGTGGTCTGCAAAAAATGCAAAAGCGAATTACTAACATTTTAAAGTGATAAACGCATCCTTGCCGGGCGGCTGTAGCTGGTTGAAATTAAAAAGAAAATCCTAAGGAAAAACAAAAAATTAATATTCATCATTTCCTTCGAATTTCCTCGTCAGACACTTGAAAGGCCTACCCGCAGGACTAACAGAAAAAGAAGCCGATTTAAAGTCGGTGGAGATACACCACAAGGATATTATTTATATATGGACTATGATTTTTGCAGTGGCAATATTTAAATGAGATTTTGCATTAATTTGTGCCTCTCTATACAACACCGGAATGTATTTTGGAACCTCTTAATCCTTTTGAATTTGCAGAAAATAGTGCGAAATGCGTTAACACAAGAAACACCGGCATAAGGAAAGGACTCATAGCAAAGCCGATTTTTTCTTGATGTCATTTGGTGAAATGCTGTTAGGATAATTTCTCGTTTCGGTGAATGGCTGACTCGTTTGTTTGATAGAAGGATAAAGGCAACTAGTTCCTCTGTTCATGAGGAGTGAAAGCAGGCAGCCATGCAAATTAAACAAGCAAAGAGTTTTAGTCTGAGCTGAAATTGACGGTAACTAACCAGCACCAAAATTCACTGAAGGTCCTTAACGTATTAAGCTTAGGGGAAAACAGTAACCACAAGCATTGTGTCCGCAATGTTAAAGTAGGTGCATTTTTTATGCTTTCTTATAGTTCCTAGCTGGACACATAAAATACCTTAAAATACCCTTTACGAAGCACTTGGGTCTTTACCCCTCCGCTTAAGGGAGCCCTTGTAAGCGCCTGGGTAGAGTGGTTTGTGTGTCGGATTACTGTGTACGAGGTATCGGGCTCGAACCCAGATCGAACATAGGTTTTTCTACTGTCGCACCTCGGTCTGAAAAGCCCTCCGAGAGTATAAATTGTCATGAGAGACTTCTAAACTCGCCATTCGGAGTTGGCCAAAGAAATGTAGGTAGGGAAATGTGTGGATAACATGTATCGCACATAGGCATGGTTGTTTTCTCCCATAGGCGATGGAACTTCTGTGCTGCAAGTGCCAGTAAGTTTATTTGGTTTTAAGGGAAAAGTTACCTTAATGATAACCAATTTGACTAGGTGCCTGCATTATTTGACGACTGATACCGTAGGGCTTACACACGCCAATATGCCTTTGCCAGGGGAAGTTATTCTGAGCCTCCACGAAAGTCTGCATAAAGTCTTCATCGGATGATCCGAAATGTCCATTCAAGTCTCCGCTCTACCAACAAGACCTTTCTTTCTCTGCGAAAGCTTGGATGAGGGAGTTAAACTGTAGCCAGAATGCACGGTTTTGCTTCTGCATGCACCCAACTTGGGGAACATATCCACTGTGATTCAGAAGAAAAAGGATCATATCATATCCAGATCCAAATACAAGGCTCTATACACCTACATTACTTACACCTTGCAGCCTAAAACTCGCAAACTTGGGTTAAACGTATCGACGTGGTCAACCAGGAGCATTTAAAGCCCTAAGATTAACTTTTCTCGCCATGGCTTTAAAGAGCAAAGAGTTTGTTGCTCCTTAAGTCCAACTTTCTTCACTCACCTCCACTCGACCTTAGTTTATTGATTGCTGTAATCTGCCAACTTTTCCCACCATTTAGTGGCGAATATCCTTTCAGATCCAGCAAAAAAGTCTATCTTCCAACAACTTTTCATAACCTTCGCACCCACACATTCTTCATACCCACGCACGCTCATCTCTCAGTAATTTTCGTAATATCTTTTTCTATACCCATTCATTATCGGCAGCAAAATCACAGAACTTTGTTCAAGTCCCCTATGGCGGCATTGGACTCATTATAGTCAGACAGACGCATCAGAACCCAGCAGCAGCAGCATCAGACAGACAGTAGTCATCTCTCGTCGTGTTTTGATCAGAACTTCCTCATCATCAAACACCGCAAATGGTGTAAACGCCCCCAAGAGATGCCACAAAATCACTTTACTAGTAACCGCCTCCTGTTTTCGGCAGTTTAACGTCGAGGCTCTTGTCCCAAGGGAGCTACTCGCAGGAAATATGCCAGAGTGGGATACCCAAAATTAAGGCAAATCATCACCATGATGTGTGTGAGTGTGCAGGGATCCTCTCATACTCGTCCTAGAGATTAATATATTGACGACGGGCCGTAACACCTTTTCCTTTAGCCCAGGATTTGGATTTGGAATTCGGAACTACACGACGGGAAATGAAACCGAAAATGTTTTTGCTGTTGGATTCGTTATTTTTTTTTGCCCCAGCCTAAGTTACACAAACTGGTCCGTTTTCGACTTCCTGAAAACCGAAAATTGTGAAGGAAGGGATTGATTGACTGTCAGTCAACCCAGTCATCGTCTCGTTGCTCGTTCAGCGGTGTAGCCGGTGCGGTGTGTCACCTTGTGCCGCGACGAGTCGATAGGATGGAAATTGATTTATGCACACGAATTGACAGTGGAGCAAGGACATTGCTCTCTCTTCCTCTCGTCGAATTTCATTTACATGTTTCGTTTTCGGATTCCTGATGTTGGCTGGGGCTGCTGGCTGATGCAACATTTGGCTGAATTTTTCTTCTCCATGTCCAGGGCAGGCACGAACGGTACGACACGTGGGCGGTAGGCGCACCGAAAGCGGACGGAAATATTCACAACTTGATGGATCCAATAAGGAATGTTGCAGGTAAGAGATGAATACTCTTCTTTTTGGCCGTAATTTCCCACTGGGATTAGGTTTTTTCACCTGGCTGATTGATAGGTGTCGATGATAGGATTTGTTGCTTCAATGGTAGATGGATGTGATGAAGATTGAAAGGATAAACAAACGTTTTAAAGATTTAAGGATATTCATTTGGGATAATCTGGTGTTGGAAGAAAAGTTTGGGCATATTTTACTGCCGATATAAGTAGATTCAAATTTGAATGAGGGATTTACTTCAATAGCGACTGCTTTAAGAGGCATTAAAGCTTTGTATAAACGATTGAGTCTGTTTATACCTGATATGAATCTAGTTTTCTTATAACTTTTAAGGCTTATAAAAAATAGTATTTTTAAAACTGAAGTTAAGAAAATTGCTATTACTTTAATCCGCGAAAGGCTTTGTGATATGTTTCCACCGGCCGTGATGCCATGTTTCCACCGGATACTAATCCGCGATTTATATAAAACACATATTTAAATTCTCTCGGAAAGTAATTTAAAATAAATTTCGTTAAAAACCTCATTCACCATAGGGTATGTGAATGAGGTTCACATACCCTATGGTGAATGCACAAACCTCTTTTATGCCAATTTTAACCGTTTACAAACACAGTTTATCACCGTTTGCCAAGTAAAGAGTGAAACTGGCCCTTGTCGCAGATCTTGTCACAAAAAAGTTCTAATGCGACTTCAGCAACGAAATCTTTTTTCGTTTCTGAGAAATGACATCATCACTCTCTTTTGAGAGCCAAAATGACGGAAAAAGAGTGTTCATGTCAAATTATTCTTATATTTGTCCGGTGGAGCCACCGGAGGTTTGTTTTTAATCGCCTCTTGCTTTGCTGCCGGCGTAGGAATAGTGTAAAATTGCGATTAGCAGGAGACGATTAAAATTAAATCCTAAAATGGCTCCACAAGACAAACAGCTTTTATTTGCACTTTTTTAATAACCTGCATGTTTTCTTGTTACTCTTGTAATGACGTTATTCGTAAACAAAATTCTAAAAAACATAACCCAAATAAATGGCGAAGTACCAGGAAAGCGCAGAATAGCATTTGAGCTCAAAATACTTTGCCACATTTGATGACAAATAATAAAACAACGATTTATTTACTTTAACATAAGAAAAACACAAATATAGAATTGTTTATTTTTGTTTTGGTTTGGTTTTGGTAAAAAAAAAAATAAAACCACTTCAAAGTAGAGAAAATTATTTGGAACCTTCTAGAACTAACATGTTCCCAAGTTTAAGGCGAACCATCACCCACCAAAGAAGGAAATTTGAAAACTTCTCCGCCACAGAATTCAATTAATACGATCATATCACAAAGTCGCCAGAAATCCATCAAAACAAATTCACGAATTGCCCACAAAAAAAAGAAATTATTATAATCGAAAATGTCCTCTTTAAGTCGGCGTGGAGTACCTATCATTATTCCCCCAGACCACAATTAACCTAAACAGATTTGCACACAAAACAACACTATAAGCCTCCAAATGCAATATATATTCCCTTCGCTTCCAGACGCGGAAAGCTTAAGAACAATAAACCTCAATGCCAACAATAAACTTAACGAGCTCCGCCATAAAGAATCCTTTTAATACCCTTTTACGACTTCAACGCAAGTAAATATCTACAACCAAACCCATCCTTGGCCACCCTTAGCACCGCAATTGTCTTAATTCTCCCTAATGAAGCATAAAAAATGAACCTTGCCACCACTTCCGGTTCATTATCACTCCTAGGCCATCTCATTGCACGCAAATTCCCAATAAGCACACAAGAACTGCAAAAAAAAACTACGAGTATCCTGGCAAACGGAATCTCAAATATTTTTGGCATCTCAGCGAGCCGCGCCGCGCCGCTGGTAATAAACTAAACGAACGAATTAATCTTAGATCCACTTAGCCGGGCTTTAAGTACCAAATTAATTTCTTCCGAGTTGAATGCTTAACTGGTGCAGGACTATTACCCCTCCGATGGTTGTGTTGAGTATGCTCCACACCATGGCATGGTGGCGCTGCTTGTTACTCACTGATAACTTTATCCACCAGTTTTAATTGTCTAACAAGATTTGGAGTGTGGGGTGCGGGGCTAGGGGGATGTAAGGACTTTGGTAGGCAGAAAAGGAAATTCAAAGTTTTTACTTCAGCAAAATCCATCCAACAACGAGCACTTGAAGCAGGACTTCGAGTGGCAGAGCTATGTGTACAGGACGCACAGGCAATCACTCCTGATCCGAGGTAGTAACTAAAGTTACCATGGAAATAATAATCCGCTTCGCATTAACTGGAAGGATGTGCGCTATAATTTTTTGCTCTACTCCGCCGACTCTATCCGTTTCGTGCGATATTATCATTTGAAGAAGTTTTGTTTGCTTATATTGAAGCCTGGAAGGCCTCAACTCACACCTCAGCCAACAGAGATACCGCACAGGTGTAGTTGTGTCCTTATTTTAAATGGATTATCGGGCAGGTACAGGTGGAAGGATGCGACGGCAGCAATTCGCTAATTAGATTTGCCATAGCGTCAACGAGGAAAACGCGAAAACTACTCTCTCTGATGAATGTCCTGGGGCAGTGCTATAAAAAAATCCCTTAAAAGTGATTATGAAACCTGACCTAAGCAGTGTGCGCCGCTGTGTGGCTGGGAAGTGTTTGGGGACCATTTTTTTCTTTTTGCTTAGTCTAGTGGGATAGGAGCTTAACGCGGAGCTGAGGATTATAACTTTTTTTTTCAACGTTGGAAGTTTTTAATGACAAGCGTATCAGATTGAATTTTTAATTGGTTTCTAGTTTTCATTGACATTGGCATATTTTGCTAGATGTCAGCGGATATATCGGTTTTTTGGGTAAAGAGTTTGAAGGAGGTTTTTGCAGAAAAGTCGAAAAACATGGAAAGGCACAATGCGTTTTGGTTGAATCGATTTTGAATGAAGACTTTTGAAACTGCGTAATTTCCAAAATCGTATTTGAGGATAAATAAATTCACACTCAGATAGCGGAATTTAGCTTATCCTAAATTAAACCTTAAGAAAATTAAACTGAAGATAGGTGGGTCTGGGTATGCTTCAAGTCCCTGCGAGCGAGCAGTCTCGGAGGATCAAACAGTCAATAAAAAACCTCGCTACTTATCTTCTTCGCAGTTGTGTCAGCAAATTTTTTTGTGTTAGAGAAACACCAACACGGAGCATCCCTGCTTAGAATTTCCCAGCTGTGGCGAAAGATATCACAAAGGACACTACCAGCAATTCGGCAACAACAGACGGTCTGTACAGAGATGTTGCGTTTAAGGCTAGGCGTTTCCTTACAAAGTGTAGACAGTGCATTGGCTCTTAGCCAGTGATAACCGAGAGAGAGAATAAACTACGCTCAAGCCCAATGCAAATCGTTTTGGTAATTTGCACTGGCCAGCGAGACCGTTTTAAGACTCTGTTTGTTGATTTTAAAGTCACAGGTCTAGATCAGCTGGCCAGACACGGTCTCGAAGTGTTTAGAATTCGAAGACGTATTGCCAGAATTTTTCGACCAGCCTGTTAGAAAATGCCATAAATCGAGCCCAAATCTAGCATTCAGTTCTGCTTTTAGGCGTTAAGCCGCCTCGACTAAATGAAAAAAAAAATATATATATATTTTACTAAAAATATATTTTAATCAAATATAGACATAATCCAAAAGGACAGCCAATTTTTTCTTTTGCCGAACCACCACTAAGTTTGGCAATTTGAATTTTATAAGATTGCTTCAAATTGATGCTTGCAGTTGCACATCGCACGGGATGGTTCTTGCCCCGCATAACCTTCACCCCAGGTCAATAACTTTTTACATCGTGCCTTTGCTAAGCCTCTGTCGAGAGATTAGACAAACTAAAGCTAAAACAAAGACTAAAGTTCACTTGACGTGATACAGTTTTAAGACTGCGGTTGATGTGATGTGGCGACATGATGTAAAAAACGTGCTAGAGTGACTGAATTCACCCATCGATTCACATAACCAACACAACTTCCTGTCATTTCCTTCAACTGACAGTAAACTTACATTCGATCGTATCGAGAAGATGGTGAACTTGTATCAATACGCGGTTGCTAGTCTGGGATGCAACAGTTGTATTTGAACCTTCGAATTGTGATTATAAGACTTAAAGTCAAAATCGATTAAATTGAAATAAAGTCTTGAAATAAAGGCCCACTGAAATAAAGTCTTGAATTCTAAGTGGCAAAGTCAAATTAATTTTTGACAGTATTTTCGCAAAAATATAGCAAAAAAGAACCTGAACCATGAACATTACGAAAGCAGTGAGTAAGTGAGCTACAGTTACAGTCCTCAGAAGTTACAGTCCGTAAAACGGACCGTTGAATACCCCATCCTATTTCACATTGTAAAATGCTGATGTTATTGTTCTTTTTTGACATTTTATAAGTAGCAGAAACTTTGAAAAGGGGCGTGGTCAAACCGCTCCTAATTACAAACTAGCAATTTGTATGAATGAAATCTGGAGTGAAGTCTTTTTTAACTAACCTGCTAATTTTTTTGTTTCATGCTTTCCTAAATTAGGCTTAAGGCCAGTCGAAATTATGTTTTTTTGGAAAATTTTAGGTTTTTCTTTAATTCCGTCTCCAAATAAGGGCGTGGCCCAAAATCTTGAATGAACAAAATGTAAAAGTAAGCATTTTCTACAAAAAATATTAAGCTAAATTTTTTCAATTTGGAGCAAAAATATTGAGTAAACTTTATTTAAAAATTTAACCTTAAAATAGATGTCACGCCCACTGGAGGAGGTTAATCAATTAAATTCTTCTCTTCTGTGTCTTACATTCATCAGGGGATGCTCAAAAAATTTCAAATTTCAGCCTTTAGAACAACACAGATAAGAGAAGTTATCTACCGAAATTCAAAAATTTTCTTGAAAAATGGCAGAAATAGCAGAATTTAATTGCATTTTGAAAAGCTGATTTTTTTTAGATAATACAAAATTTTGAAAACTAAAATTATGACCCGCTTCCGTTTTTTATTATATATTAAGGCCGGTCCTCCCGCGTGTTCGGCACACACAATACGCCACCAAGTTCCACAATGCAAGCAAAAAGAATTATAAGGGAGATAAGAGAGTTATCTACTGATTCACTTTGGTTTAAAACTGGTCTGCGGGGAATGACCGATTCTGGAACTGCTGTGATGCTGTGCTGTTCCTATAATAAGATCAAGATCAAAGGGTTACGCCTACCCTTACAATGCGAGCGAAAAGAGTGTAAGAATTTTAGGATAGAGGAGAAAATCATATCTCGATCTAAAGCAAACGCTGTTGAGCCAGACAAACACCGGAGGAAACACCAATACTTAGCCCCGCAAGTGGTATGCCTTTACGGAGAAAAGCAATTATATAACCAGCTGAGTGTTCTGAAAAGAACATCTTGCATACATCTAATTGTTCTTCATTCCATTTGCTTATTTGGAATGAAAGAGAAAAATAAAGTGTTCAATGATCGGCCGATTATAACCCGGAGAACAGACGCTGTGGCATCTAGGAAGCCGCTCATTTTGAGACAAATGCTTCTGGGCTTTTTACTGGTTTCGGGCCGCCAGGATATTTTGCATTATCTCGTGAACGTGAGCGTTTCCATATCCGTAACTTGGGGGCGCCCCATCAAATTGAGTTCACGGAAAAAAGGTTGAGCGCTTTTTCTATTCTCGGGTTTCTTACGCCGCAAATTTTTCAAGTATGTAGGTAGTTGGTTAAGTCTTATGCGGCTGGTAAAATTTTGGGCTTATTTCAGAAACATACACGCACCCATCGCCCAGTAATCTATGTCGATATTGAGGTACACTATACAAACACTTGTTTAGATTTAGGGCTTGCGATCCTTTAATTTTTTTCAGTTTAAGTTTACAAAAGACTTGTCCTTCATGGCATTGGGCTTTTCCCAGGTACAAGTGCTCGGCGTTGTGTGCAGTCTCCAATGATATGTTTGAGATTTCTGTAATTGCTTTCATTAGTTGTCTGGTATATATATTCATCCATAGTGTCACTCCATGTGTTTTAGGTGGGATGATGGGCAATCGAACTATCATTATTACATAAACTTAGATATGTTAGTTTCTGTCGTTGAAAGGTTGTGCTTCAACAGGCCCCTAAGACCCTTATTGACTAACAATAGTTCTACACACGATTTGGCATTGCGAATTCCTATGCAGATAACGATCCACTATGTCATGTCACCTTGGATGTTTTGTTTTAAGTAGGTCGTGTAGGTACACACTCAAAAACTCAAGTGGGCAACATTCTGAGAAGGAATGGCGTCTTAAATCTATATTTAAGCAAGACAATGACTTTAAGAATACTTGTTAGAAAGTGATTTTAGGACATAAAAGTTGAAGTCATTAAGTGGTCAGCGCAGTCAAACCTCAAACCTATGTAAAATATATGGCGAATCGTAGATAGGAAAAAACATCACGAAGAAGACGACCTAATCATTCAAGTCAAGAAGGGTTGAGTTAAATATAAATGGATATTTATTTATTTAGTGGGGTGCCGTGGCATAGTGGTTAGTGTGTGTTCTTACTACGCCGGAGGTCTGGGTTCGAATCCTGCCATCGTCACCTAAAAAAAAAAAAAAAAAATTGTTCTTTTTCACGGTCCCCACCTCCGCGAGGGTTTGACAAGCCCTCCGAGAGTATTAACTGTCTTGAAAAACTTCTCAAAGTGCCGTTCGGATTCGGCAAAAAATTGTAGGTCCCCTTGTATGTAAAGACATCAACACACCAGCATACATTGTTGAGAAGTTGGCCCTGGTTCACCTCGAGCTGTTGCGCCACTCTATTTATTTTTATTTATTTTTATTTATGTATTTAACACTCTTTTATAATTGTAATGATTGTAAGAAGGCAGCTGCCAAACGCTATTATACTACAGGAGCTTGAACTACTTGTTGAAAAGTAGTTCAAGTCGTTGTCTGACGCGAAATGGGAGGTTTTTTAGTCAGTAAGAATCTCACACTACAATAAGCACGCGTGGCCGGTTCTCGCAGAGTCTATAAAGGGTTTTACCTACCCACGGAAAAAAAAGTTCTGACACACCTCATGAGGCCTGTGGATCACATCAGGCCTCATTGTGAAATTTATGTACGAACAAAAGTTGAGGCAGAAAATAATACATTGTCCCAAAGGTAGTAAAAACTTTTGATCTTTCGTCAAAAATGTGAAAAATTGTGCCTCATCATCCATCCCAACGCTCGTCTGCAATGGCATTCCAGCTGTCAGTTCCCTAGACAAAGCCAATCTCCTCGCAGCACATTTTTCTGCCAGTTCCACGCTACCAGATTGCGCATTGTCTCCGCCTGTACTTGAGCGCGTTGAATGCACTATGGGACAAATTCTTTTTCGCACTCGTACAGTCAAAAAAGTAGATAAGGATCTCAACTTTTACAAATCCGCTGGTCCAGATGGTATATCCCCGATTGTTCTGAAGAGGTGTTCTTCCACGCTGGCAAAGTGTAAGCTTTTACATCGGTCCTACTCCTCAGGCCTCTTTCCGAGTAGATGGAAAACAGCATTTGTCCAGCCCGTCCCTAAAAAAAGGCGATTCTTCTTCTCCCCATAGCTATCGTCCAATTGCACTAACTTCCCTTTTTTCTAAGGTCATGGAAACGCTGATTAACTTCCAGCTCATGAAATATCTCGAATCACGAAAACTACTTAATGACCGGCAATATGGTTTTCGTAGCAAAAGGTCCACTGGTGATCTGATGGCATATCTCACCGAAAAATGGAATCATTCCTTGCATCTTCTTGGTGAAAGCAAGATTGTTGCGCTTGATATTTCAAAAGCATTTGACAGAGTTTGGCACCAAGCTCTTTTGTCGAAAATGCGTGCATTTGGAATTGACGAATCTCTTATTCAGTGGATGACCTTTCGAACCGTTCAATTCAAGTTGTTTTGGACGGCTTCAAGTCTGCAGTTCAAAAAATAAATACTGGGGTTCCCCAGGGCTCTGTTTTGTCTCCGACTCTCTTCCTCGTTTTCATAAACGATCTCTTGTCTGCTGCTACAAATACAATCCACTCCTTTGCCGATGACAGTAACCTCAGTTTCTCATATTCGTTCTCGGTTCCTCGCCCCTGCTCTTCGGACGTAGAACTGGAACGGCTGCGTATGTCAAACTCATTTAACTCTGACCTTAACAGCATTGTATCATGGGGATCTCGAAATAGAGTAGAGTTTATTGCTTCTAAAACTCAATGCTGTCTTCTGTCATTGAAGCGAAACCGAAACACTCAGCCATTATCCATGAATGGCACTTGCATCCACGAAACCGAAACGCTTTCCAATCTCGGTATGTGTGTTAATAAAAACCTTAGTTGGAATGACCACATATTCGACGTCGCCAAGAACGCTGCGAAATGCCTAGGTTTCCTCAAAAGATGTAAGAAATATTTCACCCCTTCTGATTTGGCTTTTTTATATAAGGCCCAAGATATTTTATATTAAAGCCCGGATATTTTATATCCGCCCCAAGCTGGAATATAATTCCCACGTCTGGGCTGGTGCTTCAAAAACAGCATTGCGCCTGCTAGATAGGATACAAAAACGGGCGATAAAACTGATTGGAGACAGAAATATTGCGCAGTCAATTGACTCATTAAAACATCGACGTAATGTCTCTTACCTTTCACTGTTCTATCGCTTTTTCCACAAACAGTGTTCCATTGAAATAGCCAATTGCATTCCGCCCCTTAAGACTTTCAACCGTGACACTCGCCAAAGTTCGAATGCACATCAGTTTACCCTCGAGCCCACTTTCGGACGTACAGTCAAGTTTAGAAGTTCCTACATAAGCCGCTCAACGCGAATGTGGAATGTTCTCCCACGTTCAGTCTTTCCGTCACGTTACGACCCGCAACTGTTCAAAACAAGAGTGCATCGGTACCTCTCCTCCTTTTCTAATCCTTTCCGCTCGTGAGATGTGTAACATTAAAAGGCTAGCCAATCCCTTAATTCGCGAGTAACTTATAAAAAAAAAAATAAAAAATCGGGTACCGGCGTGTGGGTGAATGGACCTATATCACCTTTCAGCTGTGGTGAATCTGTAAAAAGACCTGATTCCACACATTTCGATTCAAACTATTGATCCGTCGCCAGTTATCTTTTATTTTAGCCGCATGTCTGTAGTTATCGACCAGCATTTTGGCACAGTTTTTAAAAGTGACTTGAACGACAGTCTAGAGATTTTCGACAGTATTGTCAAGTAACATATAATACCCGGTTATCAAACCGTGATTTTTAAAATATGGAATCCCTTCTTTGATATACTAATAGCAGTCTTTTGTCATCCTGAAGGATTCTCTTACTTTTCAATATTTTCCAACCAATAAAGTGGTGAACTCGCACAAAACCAATGGCCACTTTTCTTCTTGTACATACCAGAGCCTGCTTCTTAAAACTTAACTTAAGGCAAATGGCTAAGCTAATTGGAAGTTGATTCTTTTTTATTTATTTTAGGCATACAATCTAGGGCAGGTCATTGGCATTGTATAACACTACCAGCCTTTTGCCATTGTCGTCATTTGTAGTCTATGCTATCTTTTAAAATTTTTGAGCTCCTCGTTTTCACGTCCTAACCTAGGGTTGAAGTTTCCCATCAACTTGTCGATGTTTCGATTTGGCACCCAGATGCTTTCAGAATCTACAGCACAGAGGTGCGCCTGCAAGAAACGTCTTTCTGATCTCAAAAGAGTTATCCGTTGGTACCTTTAAGTCTATTTGTGAGAAGGGCACCCCAAGCGTTTGGCAGAACTTTACTGGCGTTTTCGTTGTATTTTGACATTAGATTAATCCCACTCAAACTAATAGGTTTTAGTGTTAGACCTTAAGTTCTTTTGGATTTCGTAGCCGGAAGTTGGGCATAATGCGGTGCAGCGTCACACTCTAGTCCGGAACCTGGTATTCACAATCCTATCACTATAAAACTGAATGGTAATCGGTCGAAGTCAAGTCTTCTAACCAGAGTTTTGTACACAATTTCTATTTAATTTAAGTACCTATTCGCTATTCATAGTTGGTATAAAGTTAGGTAAAATAAATTTTACCATTCGATTAAACTTGAATAAATATGAACCTATATGATCATTTTGAAATTTTCCACTCAGTTACTCATGTCGTATACTTTCTCTCATTTCCCAAATGCACATCATTTCCTCGACAATACGTTATAATACGCGCCTCCATTGCCGCCGCACATTAACACAGTAGGTTACAATACTGGTTGCCTCTGCGATGTAATTATTTTAATATCCTGTGCCATGTGTAAATGCTCATAATTCCGCATAACTCACTGAACAACAGCAACACTCATCCACCTTCTATTGAGTGGGGGTGGTAAACCACTCCCAGAGGCCGAAGTATAAACACCGACGACGCACGCGAAATTAAATAACTTGAATCCTTTCGATATAGTATCAGTATGTATCCCACCAACCACCCACGCCATCATTCCTTAAATACTCACAGCAGACCATGCAGTGGCAACAAAGTTTTCTCTCGGTCTTCCTTAATTTGTCGCCGCGTACCTACCCGATAGCGCCACCACGCCACCACTATCGGTTTGCAGCGCGAGACGACGATAATTTCACTTGTCGGAGGCGATAACGTGGTTCTTGCTTAAGCTGTGCCGTGCCGCGCCGTATCTCCTCTGACCGGCTCCAGAGGAGCACATACCGCACATGCCAATAAAATTTAATTACATCCCCCACCCCCACAAGCGAGGAGAGGCAGTCCGATTGCGAAAAACGTACATCGTCGCAGTGCAACACACTTCACATACAATTAAAATGTTGCTGCGTATTTGTATGTGTCCACCAGGATCGCTTTGGTTTGGTTATTCATGGCACGCTGGGATGGTCCCTGCGTCGCGCTTCGTGCCGGGTTGTATAACCGCCCAGCAACTGCGTCCAGTTGCCTTATGGGAAATAAAATCCAAATAATTACTGGACGAACGGTTCGTTTAATTTCGATTTTCGCAGATGTGTCGCGATCGCATGTGTGTACGTGCCGTGATTTACTCCCTGCAGCAATCCTTGCACACATAATAAAATCTGTTCTCGCGCCTGCCTGCAAATGTGGCATGGCACAGAAGTACAGGGTACAGCGCGTCCCGTCCAGGCTTTTATTAAATGAGCAGTGAGCGGATTTTATGAGCTGAACACTGCGGCCACAGTGGATCTTGTAGAATATGGCAATTGTGTGGGAAGCTGCTTTGGAAAATTGTCACCACACATTAAAAAAAGAATAAACAGGAAGCGAAAGGATACCACCAGTGTTCATTATTTGCATGCGACTGATGGGAGAGTTTATGTAGTGGCTTATTGGAATTGCAGGCGGCCACCAAACGTAACGCTATCGTCCTCCCTTCCTACAGATATGTCAGCTGTAATTAAAGTTCTGGTAAGAGATAGTCCGGTAGACCATCGCCAGTCGCAAGTTTAGCTATATTTACGAGGCCCTAACCACAAGTAAGGCCAAACTGGAGACTCTGGGGATAAACTTAGCTCATGGGGTTCCTTCTTTAACTTTAATCTTTTCTACACAAGCCGCAAATACATGCGGCAATATTTCATAAAAAATTTTATCTCGAGTCTTGTCTTCCGAAAGGATGGCTGAAAATTTTATCTCGAGACTTGTCTTTGGAAAGGATGGCTGAAAGTATAAACACCCTCGGGTCTTTAGTTCGGAGTAAGGCCAAAATATTCTGGTGCGTTATCGACCAGGCTTAATCCCGAAAACCCCATTGCAGAGGGCAAGGGAAGCTGTCGCTAAACAGCAACAGGAAATTAAGCAGACACTCCGGTACATACCTCCTTTTCGTCTTTCTTTAAAAATTCCTTGCTCGAACCTACCTACAAAATCCTGTCTCAAGAGCTATCGGCGGCTTAAGGTGCTCTTGAAATTCCTAAGAAAAGATCTCACAATCACAATCCTTCCACCACATTTTACTTTTCCTTAAAACTCTGTCTTGTGCAGCTATAATCACCAACCATACAAAACGGCCCTTGACTAATGCTTTTGTTTAAAAACATCCCGAGTTTTCCATAATTTCATTCCTCACGGAACTTCTTTTCAAAATATGACGTAGATGTAGATCTACTTAACTCTTTTCGACTTCGCCTTAAAAAAAAGAGAAAAACCTCATCGCAGACAGGACTCACTTCAAGAAAACTTTTTGGCAAAAAAAAAAAAAAACTCCCCGCCACCACTGCAGTGAATAAAAGAAAAATTTAAGAAAACGTGTAAAATAATTCCTTTAACCATCCCATCCCAATCCTCCAGTCGTCCTTCTGCACAACTGAATGATCCCATCGAACAAATAAAATAAGAAAAGCGAATAAAACGAAAAACACAGCCAACAACAGCATCACAGGACAATCTTTGCGCATTCAAATTAAGAAAATTGTGATAGAAATGCCCTTGGGTCAGGGCCAGTCTCTTTGTCAATTTTATAATTCCTTCTTCTCAAATTTCATTACACTTCTCCTCTTTCGGTGATTCCTTCTGATTACGGTAGCACTGACTAAAAAAAAAACTGCCCCCAAAACAACATCCGACAGCATTGTCCTGTCCATGTCCGTCCCTCACCTCGAATTGACAACACCCTGCGACCAGCTATATCGTCTTCTCGACTTTCACTGACTAATGTCCTGTTTGAGCCGATTTTTTTTTCTGTGCTTTGTGCTCCTGGAGTTTCCTTAAAATTTTAATAGCTTTGTGATTGCGCGCGAGAGAGGAGAGCGCCGTTTTTGCCCCGTTTTTATCGTCTTAGTTTCATTTTATGCTGATGGCCAAAACGGGCAGTAGGATACTTTCAGATCCTGGGAGTTCAATTGTCGCCGCTTAATGAAATTTACCCCCGCAATGAAGGGAACCAAAAAGGACGCGGCAAAAGAAATTCAATCTGATGTAGGTATACGATGATGATGATGATGCTGGAGCTGGTGATGATGCCGCGTCGCTGAAGGAGAGAAGATGAAGCATAAAGGTTTTGGGCGCATTAAAGCAATAAAGAAAAGCGAAAGTAAAGACCAACGACATTAAAGAAAAAAGGACCAAAGTAAATCAGAATGAAGCACCTACTACGACACTGCGTTTCGAAAAAGTTGGTGAAATAACAAAGAAAGAAGACAACGTCAACGTGAGCCACTTCCCTGCGGGGATTCCGGATCCTGCTACTTCTTTTCACCCAGTTCCTTCTTGGCGGCCGTATTTTTTCGTGTCGAAAATCGCTTCCTTGCGATTTAATTTGGAGCGAAAAAAAAGCACACCCCACTCGCCAAGTAAAGGGAAATCCGGCGAAAAGTATGCGGAAACAAATGACGGTACCGTGTCGAAGCAACACTTTCGGGCCCAAATTCATTGCGCGCACCGCAGCGTTTATTAAGTCCTGAAAGACCGTCGAAAAAAGGGGTTCCCAGATTATTCCTTGTTAAAATGTGATTTTCGCTTAGAACATAAATTCATTCATTCAAATGGTTATGGGGGTTGCTCCAAATGCTCATAGGAGCAGGAGGCTGTAACACCCACCACACATCCAGATTTAACCCCTTTTTTCATGGGAATGAGCTTCCCCGAAAAAGCCCATTTTCAAAAATTGCGTTGTTATTAGATTTTAGCTTTTAATTAAGGACGTGTTAAAAACTTTTCACGTTTTTTTTTTTTTTTTCTTTTTGTCACTCCAGATCTAGCTGGTTTGACATTGACACTTGTGTCAACCGAAGCTCGGGGAATTATTTACTTTTACCCCGGTTCTGTGTTATTAAAAAGTTTATTGCTAAGTGCTTAATGTGATTTACGCCAAAAAAAAGTGTTCACTTCTGGCTCGGTCTGTGTGTAGGGATGACTTTTGTGAGGCGGTAACACTGATAGAATTTTGATGGATTCACTGTGTTTTATGGTTTGTTGAGTTATTTCTATAAATGGGCTCGCACCAAGAGGGGTGTGTAGCTGGTGGCATATAGTCCTCTTCTGACGAGCCTAGAATTCCGCATGCGGATGGGCGGAATATAACTTTTAATGCAATATTAATGGGATGGCAGACAGAAATTTAAATCACAAAAGAGGAGGAAGCATACGAATTATGACGAATAATGAAAATAATGGAAATTATTGTGTTTCCTCTTCCTATGGGTTTTGTCGAAATTTTTGGGGAGAGTGTGAGCGAAAGTGATAAAGCATGTCGTTGGGGTATGAAGTGGAGTCCAGGCCGGAATTTGATGAATTACAAAAGTTTTGGCTAGATGCAGGGGACATTGAACAGTATTTGACGTCCTTGGGCAGCAATTTCTACTCTAACTTATTTGTCGTAATTAAAACGAAGAAGAAGAGGAGGTAAAATGTCTGAGAGTGATGCCAAACCATATATATTTTCTAGTGCTACATATGGAAGCAGAATGTGCTTTGCTTACTTAAGTTCTGCGTTAAGAAAAAAATCATTAAAGTCCGTCATTGCATTGACAGCATTATGTCACAAGATGACAGCATATGTCTATAAGACAACGTAATTTATCGAGACTTCAGTTTTCGGAAAATGTCACTGAATGCAACATGTACCAAAATGGGGTGTCACTGTATCGACACCTCATTAATATTATGTCAATGCTCACTCAGGCGAGTGTCAATGCAGATTTTCGTGATTACACACGACTGACAATCTGAAATTTTCATACTATATAGACTCACAGTCGACAAAGACCGAGGAAAGATTCGTTGAATAATCGAAAAAAAGAAAATTCTTATGATGTTGGGAGGTAGACCTCGATCGGGGCAAAGTCGCCGATGAATAGCAGCTGACTAAAGATCCTGGAATTGGAGGTTTGGTTTATTCATTTTAATCAAAACCAGCTCGGATAGGAAAAGAAAATGAGTAGTGCTGGTCAATGGGCCCAAAATTTAATAAACTTTTTAGGGTCCTTTTCATGAAAAAAAAGATCACCCTTAGAGATATTTTTCAAAATTCAAATTTTTTCAGCCTACATATGTATTTTTCAAAATGAGTCTGTGGGACCCAAACCAATCATTTCATATATTGTTACCATTTTGTGAAAAAAGTGTAGGCGTGGCCTGTTTGGTAACAAACTACATAGGCTGGTGAGCTTAGGTGCCGAAGAAGCTATGCGAACCCACGGCGGGTGGTTGTAAAAAGTGGAAGGCCTACTAAATCTCCCACAACTTCCTACAGCTGTTTAAGTAGAGGTAGTGAGACGGGTCCTTAGTCAACGCAAATATACCTATTAAAAAGAGAATCTAAAAGGGCATCTAGAGATATGGCGGGTGATACGGCGCACCTTGGTAAAAGGATCACCTCATTTTTCTTTCCCAGCAACAAGTATTTCTACTACATAGGCTGGCGAGCATAGGTGCCGCAGAAGCTATGCGAGCCCACGGCGCGGCTGTGAAAGTGGAAGACCTACTTTATCTTCCGCAACTACAATTCTTTAAATAGAGGGAGTGAGGCAGGTCTTAAGACAATGCAAGTATGAACTTTCTACATGTATGTACTCTTCTTCATCTAAAAGAACATGACGGGTGATATGGCGCAGCTGGGTCAAAGGCTCACCTCAATTTTTTCCCCCCAGCAGCAAGTATTTCTACTACATAGGCTGGCGAACATAGGTGCCGCAGAAACTTTACTTAATCTTCCGCAACTACCTACAGCTGTATAGTAGGGGCAGTGAGACAGGTCTTAAGACTATGCAAATATATGAACCTTCTAAGTAGAGACTCTAAAAGGGCATCTAGAGATATGGCGGGTGATTTGGCGCAGCTTGGTAGAAGGCTCACCTGAATTTTCCCCAAGCAACAAGTATTACACCTACATAAGCTGACGGGCATAGGTGTCGCAGAAGCTATGCGAGCTTTACGGCACGGTTGTGGAAAGTGGAAGTCTTTTTGTTTCAGTGCGTTCTTGCCAACACTTAAATGTGTAGCTGGTAGGAAACGTTCTAAGACTTGTATGCGTAAATGGCAATTAAAAAAGTAATGGGTTCGTTTATTAAGCTCGGCACGGCCGGCACATGTTTGTGCGGGTAATATGGCTGGGGTACCATTTCACCCTCTTCTCAAACTGGTTTGAAGGCGGAAAAAACAAACAAAAACCAAAACAAAAAGCAACATAAAGTTAAGTGTTGAAATCAAAATCCTAGCTTAGACCAAACCAAAAAGGGAATTGAGTAGTCATGTCCCGGCAGTTATCCTCGACTTATTGAATAGTCTTACTTTGCACAGAAGCATTCACCCTGTCAAAGGGAGATGACAACGCTTTAGGCTGCTTCGAGAGGAAAATGATTCAAGTGATTTTTGGTCCCGTCTACCTGGTTGGGTGTACCTTTCACCCGCCTTCAAGAGGAAAATAGATCTGTGCAATAGGTTGTCTCTTACTTTTCTCTTGTAAATAAATATAAATAGAGTGGCGCAACAGCTCGAGGTGAACCAGAGCCAACTTCTCAACAATGTATGCTGTGTGTGTTAGTTTCTACACATACAAGGGGACCTACAATTTTTTGCCGAATCCGAACGGCACTTTGGAGAAGTTTTTCAAGACAAATGATACTCTCGGAGGGCTTGTCAAACCCTCGCGGAGGTGGGGACCGCAAAAAAGAACTTATTTTAGTCCCGCCGGAGAAGTTCCAGGTCTTCTACACTGCCTGCGGAGTGACTGGATTGCTATAGGATTTCATCATGGAAGATACAAGGCTTTTTTTAAGAGATTGCAGAGTCAGAGCCCCAGGAATGCTCTATCAACTAACAACTGTCTAACTAACTGTCTAATTGAATGACAGTGTAAAACTAATTTGGGTGCCACGACACGAAAACTACGAGAGTAACGAAAAAACAGACAAGGACAAGCATAAATTTCCTTTATCGGACCTTTTCACTATAGAGCAGTGGTAATGGTGTCGGACTACTATGAACGATGTCCTGGGTTCGAATACCGATTAGTGCAAGAAAACTTTTTTCACTGTTCCATCCAAAATAGCGAGGGTCTAACAAACCCTATACTTTGTCATGAGAACCTCTCAATTTGCCTTTTAGCGTACATCCTTCTATGTGCATAGGAGCAACTTAACACATACAGCATGCATGGTTGTGAGAAGTCAGGCAATGGTTCCTTTGATCTGCAAGTACCAGCTAGTTTTGTGGTCTACATTTTAACAGGGCAAACATTTTCCATATTATAAAAAACTGCGGACCATTCAGCCTCCATCCAAAAAGGACAAAATTAGAGCAGCTGAAGCACTGCAAAAAGGCCTCTACGTACAACACTAACGGGGCAAAGGACGCATTATGGCTCCGTGGATTCAACTTTAGAATCCGCTCTCACTCGGGATAGATAGCATCTATCTAGCATGTTAAAATAGCTTCTTATCGAGGTCAAAGGAGGTCATATAAGCCCTAAAAGTTGCAGGTAAGCACCAGAAACAAGGGAAAACCTATTGATAGAGTGTTTTGCATTTTGCTTTTTACTAATTCAAAATTACTGGGAAAGCAAATTTAACAGGGGACAACAGGGGGACTTTAACAACATTTTATCCAAGCAGGCTATCAATGTTTTGTCAAGCTATTCCTGAAAACTATTCCTTTGATCTAGTCAAAGAAAGTGGTAAAACGTGCTTAAAGCTTAATAATTTTATTCCAGGATAAATTTCCAAGGTATTTCAAAATCCCCAAAGAGTGATAATTGCCGAATATGAGAAGCTTTACATTACGCAGGTCATAATCTGCAAAAATCGTGGTTATCTATTCCATGCACGAACAAAAAGTGACAACGCGAGGTAATGGGTGATCCTCCAAGGTGCAACACGTATCACCTTTCAAAAGTTGGAAAAGTACGAATTCACAACTGTCATTGCAATTTATGTCTGGGCAGGTGCAGAGCCACGCCAAGTTAGCAAGGGGGCCAAAATTCCATATTTATTGGCTACTTAAAAGGGCAAACCGCCCAAACATTGACCACGCACACAGACCTCTAAGTTCTACCGACTTTGATGAATTTCAAATCTCAAATCCTACGGACCGTCCGTCATATCTTCAGGTTTTCATTAACTTGAGATTAGCTTCCTTTTGGTGCGTAAATGTAAATGTTTAAGTCTCGTCTCTTGGAGATTAAATATTTGAAAAGTTGGCACTAAAAGAGTCTAATTTTGAATTAGAATCAATCTTTTACCAACTTCTATGTGTACAATCAGTCTTTAACTGGTCTAAAAATAAATAAGAACGTCCAAAACTCACCTATCCAATTTTTTACTGTTTAATAATGGCGTTAAGGGTCTCTTTCAAAAAGCTTTTTAGGGTTTGAAAAAATCTAAAAGCCTTCTATATTTTATTCCCCCCAAGTATAAAAAAATCCTTCGACGTTAAAGCACTTTCTTGACTGCTTCTTAATTCCCACTCAATCAAAGACCTACCGCTAGCCCGTCCAAAAATCAATGATGTATTGACACGGCAAAGCAATAAATAAATCTGACAAAATATTTTGCCAAGGACGATAATCTTTCTAGAAATAAAAAAATACATATATAAATCCCAACTGGCTTTGATCCACTTAATGTAATTTATCAAAATGCCTATCATTGCAACAACAACATGACCAATGTCAAGGGGAACTCACTTTTTTATCCGCAATTACTGCAGCATGAGCAGAGGTTCGCCTTAAAGTCCCTCGTGTCAAAGTTGCCTTCCGGTATTTTTCCATTTCTTTGGGCAAACATCCCATACACACACGCATTTTGTCCCAAAGGCTTTCGATCTTCCCTACAGCAAATGGTCCTCTGGACACGTAATTACTACCACCACATCAGAAAAGGACTATAATATCAAACGCAACGGACCAATTCTATAAGACTGGTACACGTACACACAATAAGGATATTCCCTGCAGGATAGGTGCTGGTGAAGATTTCGAAAATCCGAAAAATCGATTAACAGACGCAATGCCCACCCAAGGGAGAAAAGTAAATCCCATGCGATAAACGACAAGTGAGAGAGTATGAAGGACTTAGAAGGATGATGATGATGATCCCGATGTCCATCCATAATCGATTATTTGACATTTCTGATTGATTTCACTAGACACGAAGCTTCGACCGACCGCATCAGCATCGGTATCTTCTACATGTCACATATATCCGTATTTTAAACAAAAAAAAAAAAAGTGAAAAGAAACGAAAACGAGTCCTTGGGTAAGAGCAGAAAGGAGCCATGAAAGATGGTATTACCTTCGCATTCAGGTGATTCTTTTCTTAGTTCGATAACTCTAGTTGGAAGGAGGAAAAAGGAGGAAAAAAAAAGGCAAAGTGGGAGCAAGAGCATCTATAAATTTTTTTTTTGTTATGAAGACACGACGACACTGCCCCATTACTGCAGGTGCGGTAGCATGAAAACGACATCAGTCCGGAACGGAATGGGCAAATGGTGTGAGAGCGTAATGCAAGGTATGACATTTTGATTTATCTTTCAATTCCGATCTAAGAGAGTTGATAATGTGTGCCTTCCACCCCCCGCCCCCCATCGTAATAGGCTTACTTCCACCACCTACAACAATCTGCTGGTATCAGCATCGCCTGGCGAAGCCCCAAATAAATGTATTATACACACAGAACAAAGATAAATCCTTGGGGCTAACAGTGGGGTTTGAAAAAGTTCACTCACTTTTTATTAGTTAATTTAAGAAATTGTTCTTTAACGAAGATGTATTATAGATGTGTGTTATCGAGTGCATTTCTTGATGAACGAGGATGTGATTTTTTAGCAACATGTCCTGTTGTAATGTTTTGAGCAAAGATATTTTGCGTCAATTTTTTTAATGAGAGCGTCCTGTTTTATATTCGAAACTCCTTTTTACTGACAACAATTAGTTCTGTGCCTGCATCAACTACGTAGGAGTTTCAGAATTTGTGAAGCCTCCTATCAAATATGTTAGAGGAAAATATGGGCAATGGTTCTGCGTTCAATGGTCTAGTGCAAGGCAAGGCTTCACATAGTACACGACGGGTTCTGAAAGATCCCCTTATCAATAAAACGACTCTATTTCATCAGCCCGATAATTATACCTGTTACTTAAAAAACTGTTAAGCTGCTGGCTGTCTACAACTTGGCTGTCCCAAAATGTGTGCGAAATAATAAGAATAGTCTTCATTCCAAGAGCAGAGAATCAACCTTCACCAGCCTCATCCAGCCTACTGTCCCTTATGCTTAAAACTCTAGATAAAAACTAATGGATATGCACATTGTCAATCGTATTGAAACTTAACTAATATCAACAGTCCTTATTGCAAACATTAATACTCGTAGTAAGACCGTTGAAACAGTATTGTATAAAGTAGTCGGTGTAAAAAGGCACTTTAGAAGACTTCATTTATCCTTGCAGCCTTCCTTAACATTGAAGGTGCTTTTAACAATGTCCTACAAAAAAAAAGCACATAAGATGATATGATCACCACTGTAAGACAGCCAGGCAGCCATAAACCCAAAATCTGCTATCGAAATCAAAGATCACTAGGAGCATAAGATTCTTGCCGCACAGCATAATTAGACTCTGCAGGGTTCCTAGACACAGGAACGTTCGGGGCAACGACAAAGCTGACGAGCTGCACGAAAAAGATCGAAATGGCATAAGAACTTGTTGAGATTCAATGAAACAAATCCCAACTCTGTGAGCTTGAACACAGAAGACGGGTGGAAAACAACATCCGGATAAAGGCAAATAGGTATAAGGTGGACCTTCTTGTCCACCTGTAAAATTTGAAGATAAATGTGGACTAAATATAATAAGTCCCGAACTAACACGCTCTAGGAAGACTCTGTCGTATGTACTTACTGGTCACAATCTTCAAATATAATCTCAATAATGACGACATTTGCAGAGGATGTGGCGATATGAATTTTTGCGAGGACATAACTCATTTCTGTGCCACTGTCCCAGTATTAGTCAGTTGAGAAAAAGAAATTTAAGAAGTTACCTCTTTCGCGACATCGCAAAACTTTCAAATAACTTCACTTTCTTGGTATTTCAAATCATCAAGGTGGCTTAATACACTCTTCTCGACGTAACAAAGAAATAGATCATCAGATCATCCAAACAACAAAAAGGATCTTCGCAAACTGAGCATCACAGTGGGTTTTCACTGAAGTTAGTGCGATAATGCGCGGGTCGTCTTGCCCATATCAGCCCAACAACCTAGCCTAACTTATTTCATGCTCTTTGAGCCCAGGAAACGCTGTTTTCTCCAGTCAAGACTACCAGACTAAGCCAAAGTTTTCTGGGCAACTCAGGCCCACCTGATTGGAGTTTTGAGCTTATTTTCTATATTTTACAAAAAAAGCAACAATATTTAAAAAAAAACCAGTGAGTAAGTGCTACAGTGTGTACGCAGAAGTTACAGTCCGTAAAACGGACCGTTGAAACGGACCCCATCCTACCCCACATTGTAAAATGCTGATGTCACTGTTATTTTTTGACATTTTGTAAGTAGTGCAAACTTCAAAAAGGGGCGTGGTCCAACCGCTTCTTATTACAAACTCTCAATATCAACACAGATATTTCCAAGTACAAATACAAATTATTTTTAAAAATCGCCCTCTAAAACGGGGTGTGGTTATAAATTTTGTATTAACAAATTCTGAAGTTAAATCTTGTTTATCTAACCTGCAAATGTTTGTGTTTCATGCTTTTCTAAATTGGGCTTAAGGCCAGTCAAAATTACGTTTTTCTGGAAAATTTTAGGTTTTTCTTTAAATCTGCCTTTAAATGTGGGCGTGACCCAATGATGATCTTGTATGAACAAAATAATAAACTAAGTGTTTTCCACATAAAATATGAAGCTAAATTTTTTCAATTTGGAGAAAAAATATTGAGTAAAATGCATTTGAATATTTACCCTTAAAATATATGCCACGCCCAATAGAGGAGGTTTACCAATTAAATTTTTCTTTTTTGTGTCTAACATTCATGAGGATATGTCAAATTTCAGCCTTTTAAGACATCTTACAGTTTTCGAAGCTCTGGAGGTAGTTGTGAAGGCACATTTAGACCGATTGTGGGCGTGTCTGTGGGTGGATTTCGAAAATTTTTCGCTTGTGCTGCTTCGCATGACGTGGAGCTGACCCACGAAATTTCGGCACCGTAGCTCGATATTTAAGGCATAAAAACATACAGACGGACGGACGGACATGGCTTATTCGATTCAGAATTCAGTCTCCATCATATGCCCTTAAGGTCTTGGGGTCTACCATTATTTTTTTACCGTGTTACAAACTATGTGACAAACTTAATATACCAACCTATCCTATAGGATGGGGTATAAAAACAAGTGGGAAAGTGCAACAGTACATGCACTGCAAAACACCCTACCCTTCCAAAAAGAAAACTGCCACGCCTGCAAAAACGTGAGCGGGATATAAGAATATTACTGTTGAATGCTTTATGCTAGGTGGTTGGACGCATTTTTAACTAAAACTCCGCCTTTTTAACTAAAAAAAAACACTTTTTTTAAGCCACGCCCACAAAAGTAGGAGGCATGTCTTTCATAAACAAAAAAGTTCGAAAATACTAAAATACTAATTTCATATACATATATTTGTTGAAAAACAGTAATTTTAAGTTAAAATCCTTTAAAATATGGGTGTAGTCACTATAACGGTCAAACTTTTTCTGTAATCTCAAAGACAATTACAATGCAATGTCCCATATTTAAAATTAATGTGTTAGCGCTATTGTAACATAGCTAAAATTTGGAAAAAAGGATTTTAAAAAATTAGAGATGGGCGCACATACAGGCCTGTAGTGGGCGTGTCTGTAGGCGAACTCAACTAATTTTCAAACTTGATCTCAAGGACTGGGCTTCCAGCCGTTTTTTACATACGGACAGACATGGCTTAATCGACTCTCCTGTCGGTCCCATATCTCTAAAAGGTCTTAGGGGTGTACGGTGATTATTTCACTGCGTTACAAACTATGCATCGAACTTAATATACCCTGAAAAGGGTATAAACGTACGATGTCTGGCACCCTGAAATAACACACTGCTGCAAAATAGAGTGTAATTTGAAGGTTTTGTTTTTTCTTCTTACAAGACTGACGTCTTTTATCAGAAGGTTAGCGTCTCTAAACATACTTGTTTCTTGAAGAACGTAATGTAAGGCTAAGCTGGCAGTTGGATATTTGGAACACACTTAGACGAAGAAGGTCTATTGTGGTACCACGTAGAGCCTATTGAAAATAGGTACCAGTCATTGGTTCCGAGGTCAAAAAAGGTGAAAAAAGTTCCGAGGTCATTCATTCGGGCGCCCATATCGAGCAGTTTAGTTTCAAGTGTGGTGATTTCGCCAGCCTTTAAGATACTTGAAATTTCTTTATGCCTGATACCCAGCTATGATAAATGTTGACCTACGCAGACATCTTGTTTATAGAAGGCTAGCAGTCTAGGGCTGTATAGAGTTTATAATGGCTTAGTCAAGGCACTTGATGGCCGCCTAACTGTCTAAAAGATTCGTATATCTTTGGCGGATTAATTTTTCTTGAAAGTCTTTGTCCGCGTTCTTATTCTCCTAAAGACACACCAACCAAGAAGAAGGTTTATTGGAAGTAAAGTTGGATGATTCCAACCATTAATAACGACCAACTATGCGTGTTAAGTCAAATCAACCCCCAGCGTTGAGGGACCGAACAATAATGGCAATGTCATTCACATATCGCCATATTTTCCAGGATCTAAGATCCATGGTTTTCGTTTTTATCATTACTTCATTGGTTTATCTGATCAAATCTTAGATCAGATGACGTAACACTTATTTTAATTTTTTTTTTCCGTTTCATACTTTTTTGTTATAAAATCAGCTCCCTGGTACAAACTCCTAAACACCACTGTTGTGCAAACAGCAAAACAAGCACTCAATGCCCCCGTTGAAAAAAACCACACTGAACGGAACCAACAATGGTTTCGAACGTACACTTTGATGGGGAGAACGCCCCCCAATCGGAGGATGTATCTTTTGAGCTTTTTATTAGCTGACAAACGTTTGGGGAAAGGATGAAAAAAAAAAAAAAATAGAAATCAGAAGATGCTACGTCAACGTAGTTCATAGGTATACACCAAACCCATGAAGGCAAAAAAAAAATCCGGAATTCTTCTCCCATAACAAATCCGTAAAGTTGCCAATAAATTGAATACGGTATGAGAATCATTCGTCCCGTTCGCTTAAAAAGAAAATAGCACCGCCGCTGCCAAGGACATGTAACTTCTATTGTCGATATGTATAGCTACTCGCTCCTGACTTTGTGATCTATTTGTGCGAAGACCAGAAGGCGATGGTGTATCCCCTACCGAATAGCTCACAATATAAACGAATCATCAAAACCCCACAAAGACTCTCGGGGGGGGGGGGGGGGGGGGGGGGGAAGGATGTGAGCAAGAATCTAAATGTGATTCTGGCCTCCCTCGGTCTACACCCACCAATCAAATGGTTCATGTATCTGTGTATTCTATGGCTTATTCTTTCGATGATTCCTTTTTGGTCGGATTAGCTCGGAATGAGCAAAAGATAATTCCTTTATCAGGACAGTTTTCTGTTTTTTTTTTATATAGATTTGGTGCTTCTTCGACTTGTGTGTCCTTCTGTGTGAGCATTACTACCAGAGATGTCTTCTTCTTGTTCTTCTTCGTTCAGCGTTCCTTTGGCTTCCGACTATAGTTGGCGAGATGCGAATATAGTTCTACAAAGGAGTAGCTTTGATTTTGCCTCGTTTTTTATTTGATTTCGTTGCGAAAAAGGAAATTCAATAATAAGGACTTTTCTAGTGTGTTTTTTTTCGTGCTTCTCTTCGATTTTGTGTTTGGAATACCTATTCGTATAGAGATCGTTGCCGCCCATGTCTCCATTCCAGCGTTACCGCTGCTGCTCCTTTGCTCGTTTGTGTGACTTTTCAGCCAACAAAACGGAACCTTATACCATAGGACTGCCACCCACAACTCCCAGCTCCCAACTTCCAACTGAAATAAAATGCTGAGTAAATATTTTTTCAAGTTAATTTGCTGAATGTTTATATTTGCCCGAGAGTCGGGGGGGCCAAGCATCATCGGCATCGTCTTGAGAAGGTCCTCTAGGTTATTCTGCTTGGTGGTGCCTCTGATTTTGTTTGGGAATTCTCGCATATATCCTTTGGGGGTAAAGAATGAAAGTAGCTGCCGTTGCTCGGCATAAGGAGACATCAACAGGGACGACATTTATTAACCCCTTTGGGATGGGGGCGGCCCAGCAAACTTGGGAGGCGATTTAAGTCCGAAGAAGCCAAGTTTAAAAGTTTATTAAAGAACGGTTGACATGTAGATTTTGTACAAGCAAAACGCTTGTGTTTGAGTTCTATTTTTTTCCTTACCAAAGGCCCAATCAAAGGGAAAGTTTTCGCAGGGAATGGGACCTTAAACAAATTTGAAGTTTATCGGAACATAAATTGATTTTGAAAAGTTAATGCGAGTGAAAGTGGATTAGGCGAATCTGCGTTTGAGTTTCGAGAGCCTTGTAGTGGGTAAGTATAGCTGAAAAGATTGCAATTGGAGGCCTTGTGCAGGACTTAGTAGATCTGTGGATGAGGAAAAACTTTTTGAGTTGTTTTCCTCAAGGAACTTTTAAGTGGGCGCTGGTGTTGGTCACCCCTTCAACTTGATTATGGTTTTATTGATGGCACTCACCCTTAGGTTCTAAATTGGTTTCTAAGATTTCCAGAGCAGCACAAGTCTCTGGATTGACGACCTCACAACTCAAACTTAGTCTCGTTTACTACTAAATTTGGACCCACTGCATTACATAGATTTTTTAGCCTACACCCTTGACATTCAAATATTTTTCCACAGCGCGATTTCTGACCTTCGATTGCTTTCGAGGTCCTTTAGTCAGATTTATCGATTACTTCCGTCTGCTGTTGACAAAATGTTCCCTTTTTCCCATAACTCTACCAACTGCTCGCGAAATGGATAGTTTTTCAATTAAAAAATGCCAAAGCAACTCAATTCGACCACAGAAGTTTTTGACTTTTATCCCATTCATATCCTTGTGCTGACAGTTTGCCATTCCATCTCATGACCACATCGCTCATCGCCGCACACTAAATTACTACGATAGTCGTCGCTTTAAGGATCCGTTTTCGGTGAGTCTGCTGTCTGTTTGTCTGTCTCTCGAAATCCTATTTCGATATCCGGTATTATTTGATTTCCGTGCATTTTTTTCCAGTTTTTTTGTCGGTCGACGGATATGTCCCCATCATCATTGCCGCCGCCATCATCATCGTCCTCACATTTCGTATGGATGACGAAACATCGACTCTTTATGTTATTGCCATTTCTCTCCGAGAATCCCTATCTCGGGCACGACACACACAGGATGATGATGATGATGGCGCTCTGATGCCATTGCATTTGATGATAGTTCCAAAGTGCCCCCCATCAGAATGATTAATTACTTTACCACAAAAATAGAAAGAAAGTAAAAAAAAGAACCAGATTCTCTACACCCATTGACAAAGGACAATACAAACAGCCAGCCAGGACGAAAATAAATGGAAACCGAAACCGAATCGGGAAAAGCCCAAGAAAAAAAATCGAAATTGTGCCAAAAAAAGAAATTTTTTTCAGCTGTAGCTTGACATTGTTGTCCTTGCTCCTTCGGCGACGATATTGCTACAATATACGCATAAATATGTAGGCTCATACTGAGTTATTTGCGCCTTACGCCTTAATGGCGGAAATGTTTATTTGTAAATAGCCGCACCATTCACACAGAAGGAAGATTTATTCATCCGCCCGTACACATAGGCCGCCCACCTCCGCGGAATGACTTCGATATTGGTTAAACACACAAGTTGAGAAGAAGGATTCGTGCGTGGCCATATTGGGAGCACGTACATATATATGTATTTATTTTGATGGATGACACTTGGGATATATGCATGTGAAACTTGAAATTGTCCCACTGCGGCAAGTGGGAGGACATTTTTCATCTGTTTATCTAGATCGTAAGACTTTGCATTGGAAATTTTCATGTTACTGAAAAAAATACGAAACAAAAATAGGCACTCCAAAAAAGCCCGATGAATTATCCTTTTTTTTTGTGGGGAGGTTTTAATGTGAAGTACGTGTGGGCTAATGGGGTCATTGAGGGGGATTTGTCATCATATGAAATTATTTTTGGCACACTTAAATGACAGCGTATGTGACTTTAATGGGCTGTGTAGAGGACGTAGAGGCATAGTTGAAACCATTGTGTTAACGCTTAGGGAACACATTCATAAGAATATGCTTCTCAAAGCCAGTTAAAATATCTCTTATAGCGTGTTTCCACCGCACATATTACAAAGATTAACGTAAGAAGATTAAAAGTTAATCCCAAAGTGTTTCCACCGGAATGGAGTGTTTCCACATCATCTGCGCATGTCCTTGTAAACTCAGATTCCGAAAAAATTAAATTCATTTTTAGCTGCCACCGCACCGATTTTTTTAATCCACGAAATAAAACAAAACGTCAAATACACAAATTTTTCATCAATTTTGTGGATTGGGATTTCGGTCCGCAAACATCAACCAAAAGTATCAACATCCATCATTAATGTGCAGAGTGCACATTATTGCATTTAACTTTTTTGACAGGAAGAACCACATCCACACCAACAGCAACAACAGCCGTTTGGCGCATACCCTTACACCACGCAAGAAACACTGCTGAGTTGATGATACCCAGCTGTCAATAAAAGGTGTGTTTCCATTGTTTCGTCAGAAAACGCACAGAACACGATTTAAGAATTCTTGCGTGGAAGAGATTAATTACGCGATTAATTTTTAATCTCATCGTGAAGAGATTAATATTCCGGTAAGTGTCCGGTGGAAACACCCTATTAGTCTCTTCTTGTACACAGAGTCTTAGACTTAGCTTAGACTAACTCTTCTTCAGGGAGCTGACTTGAAAAGAATGGACTTTCTTAGTGTTGAAATCGCACATCTATAAAAAAAAACATTGGTTTTTGAAATAAGAAGCTTGGAAATGTCCCTGTTGAATGGAAATCGGTAGAACTTTTTGAGCCTATGTTTACTTTTTTCTCAGGTCACATCGCTGTTTTCACCATGTGACGTATAACAAGGTTTGAGTCCCAAATAGCAATCTGAAATTTATAGCTAAAAGAGAATCACTTCACGACTGTCCAATAGGTCGCGGGTTCTAGTCCCAGCTGAGACATTCTTAGAGGTATTATTGAGGATGAAAGACTGATGAATGAGAAACCTGTTAAGGGTATGATTTGTTGTGAGAGCCTTTATTATACCCAACTTAATTTATTACTGCAAGTTGTATATTGTTGCAAGTTGTATTCAAGGTTCCCCTGTCTTAAAAAGAGTTTCTGAACTCTAAACATCGGGGAAATTTAGGCGAAAAAAGAAGAGGCTTACTGGAAGACCTGGTTTTTGAATATTTGAAAATTGAAGAGTACATGGATCCCGCCTAGAAGAGGTATAATATTGAGCCGTTCAGCTCAGTGACGCCAATCTCGCCGGAAGAATCAGGCAGAATACCATGACAGCGAAGGTTGGGTAATTTTGAGCGGACAGCAACGCCGGAAAATCTTCGAATCAACCCCAGGCACCAGTACGCCCAGTCGAAGAGCACCAAGACTTAGATCGTGCACGTAAGTGGAAGGCTACTTCAGCTATCATCCAATTTAAAGGGCAAAATTGGAGACGGGTTTAGCTGGAAACAGAACATGATGGTAAACGTTTTTGGTTGAAGCCCTGGTGCACACCGGAATATTGCGCCGCACCTTAAGTAAGTAAGTTTGCCTTATCCGGCCAAATCTTTCAACTCGAATGGTTCGATTTACTGGAATTGAATATAATTGGAATCTAAAAAAAGGTTTTTTATGATCCTGCGAATCTTTTAATATTCTGTACCTTTAATGCCATCTAGGCCAAACTATATATTGACCACTTGAGGCAAAGTCAAAACTGCAGTGTTTCAATCAAGGACCCTATGAGGTCGAAATTCCGTTAACTATTTAACCGTATGGATCACTGCACCTGTATTATCAAGAAACAAAGATCGCGTGCCGCTTAGGACAAAATGTCCCTGTTTGCAGCAGAAACTTCGAGGAGTTAAGTTCAACTCCACAAACGACACCTAAGCAGGGATTAGTTCATAAATAACCCTATAAAACCGTTGCTATTTCAGTTTGGCAAAAAAAGGTTTAAAACTCTAAGACCCTTATTCTCCCAGTTCTGCTTTGTGGGCGATGATTCTGTCAAGTGCTGGACGATAACCAGAGAACAAGAAGTCATGCTCAGCTTTTTCGAGAGAAACCTTCTACGATGAATTTATGGTCCTGTGTGCAAAGAGGGCAAACTGCTTTTTCCAAAATGTAGAACCAAGTAATGGGCAAGTGTCGGTAACGTCGAGGGGTTGGAGCAGTGCTCCAGCCTAGAGGATATTCAAATCCAGGCCCCAAGGCTCGAGGAAGAATATCCGTTTACAGGACCAAGACATCGCGGATTACTGAGCGGTTGGTCTGGACAATTAGAAGAAGCGGGCCCAAGATCACTGAGGATAGATAGAAAGCTTCGGTGAACGAACGAACACTATAGACTGAGACAATTGAAGGTTGAGGATTATCCCCAGTTCTCTTTTGTAAAGGAATCTGAGAACAAAAATTGTATTTCCAGG
The DNA here is from genome assembly GCA_947623515.1 of Neoascia interrupta. Classification (NCBI taxonomy): domain Eukaryota; kingdom Metazoa; phylum Arthropoda; class Insecta; order Diptera; family Syrphidae; genus Neoascia; species Neoascia interrupta. Next base: position 200,469,393 of record OX392462.1, read on the forward strand.
TCCTTTTTCTTTATGTGGGTGAGTGATCCGCAGCTCTTCAAAATGTTTTTTGGAGTCTCATAGGTGACCTCCTCCATCTCAAAGCCTTTTTTATACCCGACCGAGGGTATATTAATTTTAATGCATAGTTTGTCACACCGTGAAATAAGCACCGTAGACCTTAAGACCTTTTAGAGATATGATCGAGACCGAGGGGTGAATCGATTAAGCCATGTCCGTCCGTATGTGTGAAGGTTTTAGGTCTTCAAATAAAAGCTAGAGAGCTGAAACTTGGTATACGGCTTGGTTCTTTTGTTTCACAGACAAAATGTAAAAATTGGCTCAATCCCTCAACGGCCTCGCCCACTTTTGGCTTCCATGTGAGACAACCTCTATATCTCATTTATTTTTCAAAGTGCCTTTTGGTTAAGTTATACAAGGCACAGGAACTTAAATTGTGGCACTGAGCAATATTGGCCTAAGATCTTTAATAGCGCAAAAATTGGACCGCCCACAATATCAAACATGCCCACTTTTAGCATGTTAGATTTTTGAAAACCCGATTTCTCGGAAAAATTACTCCAAATCGAAAAAAAATAATATGGTAGATATTAAAGTAATTACTATCTGCTAAGTTTGCTTTGCTCCATACAAAGTTTTGAGCTCTGCACAATCTCAAGGGGCGTTTTTAGGAAAAAACTGTTTTTTTCTGAAATAATTTTCGCTTTTACCGTATTTTCTCATGAGTCCAACGAAATTACAATTAATTGATCTAAATTTTAAGCCCATGCCCACTTTTGGGGGCGTGGCCTATACAAATAATACATGAAATCGGCCCAAAAAACTTTAAGAAAGATTTGGTGTTACATGGTATATAGGGCCGGGGATAGAAGTTTGTCACAGATAAACTCTTGCACTTACTCACTTGTTTTTTACAAAGTGCTTTTGAGCTATACTTCCTAAGAATCCGCTACACCGCAAATTATGTGTTAAGTCTGGCCGATTCGTGTAAACAAGATTCTGGCTCATCCTGGCTTTGCCACTAGCTTTTTTTGCCTCAGGTTCTGAAGGATTTCCGACGTCTAAGCCTGGTTTATATTTTCTGGGGTTCTTTTCTGGGGTTTTTCTTAAGGAATGTATCACCAATTCGAAGGAATAATTCTACGGCCTAAAAGGAAACTGCTGCTTTTTTTCTTGCCAAATTTTCGTCTTATCGAATAATTGCTATGTTCATTTTCAAGAAACAAAACTAGCATAAATAGCTGCTCTTGAAGATAACATTTGACTCTTGAAGAATTCAAATCTTCAAACCAAACTGTCATAGAATGGATCAGAACTTTTCTTCTGAAACTTTGAACCCAAGTCATTCTCGGCTCAAACCTGATAATCACTATTTTGTTGCTGGTATGCCTCAGGAATCGGTTTCATGACCTACACATATTCTCTTTTTCTCCAACACACTCGTTTTCTAAAGACAGCACTCGGAGTTTTTGCTCCAGCTTCTTGGACGCTACAAGGACAAGTTTTCGTACGTAAAACTCCCTAAACTCTGATATTAAAGTCATATAATTAAGGTGGGGCTTCTTAAAAAGACTGGAATTTAATGCTTAAAAAACTCAGTGCCGTCTCCTGTCGTACATGCATCGTACGTATACTGACAGTAATGTCCATAAATGACAATCTGCGTTCGAAATACTACATATTTGGTGTCGAGAAAAGTGCTGCGAGTTGTCTAGCGTTCCTTGAGAGATGTAAGTAGCACCTCAGGCCATATGATGCTCCCAAAACTTTTTTTAAGAGCTCAAGACCAATTTTCTTCTGACGAAAATGCCAAAAAATGCTGAGTTTTTAAAGTATACCTTTAACTCCGGCAAAATATTCAGAAAAGTCAATGTAAAGAAGGATAGTTATGGGCCTTACCCATCGCATTTTTTTATGTTCCTTAAAGTTGACAATATTTCCTTACTTTTCCTTTGATATAAATGATTTTATTCAAACCGCTTTTCGTTCTAGTAACGGCTTTTCCAAGTTAAGACTTTACTGAGGCTTAACTTGTATACATAAGATCACAGAAAAAGCCTTTTAACCTGTGTTTTAACGTCTAACTCACCCTCTTTTGACAACTCAGCTTTTATCAAAAATTTCTAGTTCTTATGCGAAACTTAAGAAAAACTTGTGCCTCTGGTGTTGACTTTTTCGTAAAATTTCTTTTAGCTTCATTTTAAAGCAATAAATGCCTTTTTAAGAGTCAATAGTTGATAGCCCAGAATTTGTTGAGGTCGTTTGGTGGTCTGTCAAACCGTGACAGCCATACAAGCTTACCAGTAGGCCTTGTAGATAAGGCATCTAAAGATGTGATCGAGTGTGGTCTGAGGATAAGGAGCTAAAATGTCAGCTCGAATTTTTCTACGACCTGTTGGAGGTATAATAATCTTAGATCCTTTTTGAATGCGACTCAGAGATATGAGAAGTTGCTCTGCATCTGCAACGCATTTCTAAAATTGAGAAAGTCAGAATGCAGCACGTTTGGAGTCAGTTTGCAGCAAGTTGGAAAGTCTTACAGTGCGTAGCTACCTATATGTAAAAACTTCAGTCCTGATTCAGTCCTGAAATTGAAAAATACCCTCGCTACCCTAAAAAGAAATTGCCATACGCTGCCAAAAAGAGGGCGGGATAAAAAGAATAACCCTCGGGTGCCTTATGCAATGTGATTATATAAATTTTGGACTAAATTGGACTCAAAAATTAATTTTCTGACGCTATAGTAATGCTACAGCTGAAATTTGATTTTAGTGTTTTTTAGAATTGACGGCCCAAAACTTGTTTTCATACGGGGGAACAGACGAAAAGGATTATTCGGTCGGTCTCGATCATATCTCTCAATGGGTCTAAGGGGTCTACGGTTATTATTTCTTTGCATTTTTAAACTTAACATACCAACCCTGATGGTTAGGAAAAAACAAAATATCTCCGTCGAAACGCGAGTAGGTTGGACCTAGCGACTTGAAGCTATTCGAAGACATAAAGGTAATAGCTACACTGTTATGCATGCGAAACGATTATTTAAGAAACGTCTGACAGCTTCAAAAAGTAATCGTTGTGTTTATGATTACGACCTTGCACCTTAAGAGATCCTGCTGCATCTAAGCAGCCACTAAAGTACACCAGCACTTAACAAAGATTGAGGCTTTATTATCCTCTTTATTAAGCATGTTCCTTTCACTTCAACACTAAAAATTAAAACAAGCATACGCACCATCGCGCGACATCGTCAATCGAACTTGAGCAGCTTAAACAGGCGTTGCCCTGGAATTTTAATTAAAAATAGTTTTGCCCGCACTCAGACTGTCCTGCAACGACGTCCACCGAAATCCTTCTCAATCTCCATTGACATTCGTTATTCTGTCAACGCACTCTTGCTTCAACAAAGAACAACAAAACACTGAACTGACAGCAATTTGTTGACTGTCCAACTACATAGCTGCTTATCGTTTCCTACAGCTAACTGTCCGACACGGACAACGATATAAGCATTCTGTTATTCTGCACACACAAAGAGGCCAAAACAATTGACCAAAGAACGCTTTGGCCACGGGAATCGTTCCACTTCCACTTCATCCCATTATCCTGTTTGTTTTGCAAACTTCTTGGCTCCTATATATATTGTCTGTCTGCTGTTGGCTAGATGCCCTTTTCTTTTATTGCTTACAGATAGATATCAAGGATAATAAGGATACTTTTAATTACAAAAGCGTTAAATAATCTCATTCTGGCTTACTGGGCAGGACGCAATTTATATGCGTCCCCCATTGTAATTAATTAAACATTTAATCTAGCCTTGTCGCTCTCAGTATGCTGAACTGGCGGCCGGCGGGGCTGACATGGCGTGGCGTAGCAATTCGACTGCCACTGCATTTCAAGACATGCGAATTTGGACGGTGTCGTATTTTAGTGTTTATGGGCCGACGCCCATATCTTTGGTGTCCTACTTCCGGTGGGGCTTCTCGCCGGTATATGTTGCCACGGACATAAATAAGTATTTTGCCGTATTTTACGACAACTAATTGTGGCCTAAATGAGCATCGAAATGTGTGTATGTCGCAGGTCCGACTGCTTGCTGGCTGGTTCATGTTATTGTGCCCAGGCAGAGGCGCTGCAGGAAGTGTTTCCAAATGCTGATGGACTTTATGGACGCGTAGATATCGCCATTAAGGACATTCACTATGGCCTCGTACCTATTAAGCAGACGAAAATCTTGATACATGATCTCCTTTGCTGCGCCATAAATTGCTTCGGTTTCATGACACATCATTATGGGAGTGGATGGAGCATATAATACTGTCTGACATTATTAGCCTAGCCCAGTGGGATGATGGTAGTGATGGTGGAGTGGGTCCAATTGGGGAGCTTGTGGTCCTTTGTGTGGTATCCTTTTCGGCGCGGCGGCCCTCGTTATGATGTGTAGCCGCATATACAGCTGAATCGAATGTCCTGCTAACGACTGCGATTATGGCTCCTTGGGTATGAAGAGGTGGTTTTGATATTTTTTCGACTTTCCTAGCCATTACGGGTAAAGTTGTGTGCAGATGGTTGAAAAGTTAGAAGGCCATCAAAGTTGAGAAAACACACATTCAAGTGGTAAAAGTTTCAAGCTGTTGCGACGGGTAAAGTGACGAGGATATTGTGCAAGTCGCAGATGCTGAAGGAAGACTGCATATAATATTCGTCTGGGATATGATGGGAAAGAAAATTGATGAACCAAGGCTGAACTGACAATATTCTCAATCAGTCATTTGGAATGACTTGAAGTTTTTTGGTTTTTGTGCGCGATTTTTCGTTGCTGCAGGAAGGTAGGTAAGATGCTTACCAAGTTAATCTTACAAGCTCGAAAGTGCATTGTTAAAAAAATGGCGAAAGCTCCTTAAACCTAATACATATAGACAGTTTGGGCTTAAGTTATTGGCGCAGTCGGATAAAGGAAACTTTCTTCAGTTTTATGCGTAAAAACTTGGTTTTGCTCTCACGTGTTCTGAAAACGGTGAAAAGTCCTCAATTCTTTCGTTTACGAAAAATTCTCAAATGCTCAAATATTTGATGTTTTCATGAACTTCTTCGAGAAAATCGAGAAATTTCGATGCACCAGAGGTTTGAGTTTAAGCCTTCTGACTTAGTAGACCAGCTTGGGTTCGGGCCAAGATTTCACGTTGCGTGTGTTGGCCACATTCCCTCAAAGTGTTTAAAAACAAGCGATAAAGTATCAGTAAATAACTATTCAAGCAAATGAAATTTTTTTCAAATGCGCCTTTTAAGAGGCGCAGTCGGTAGGTATGACTAAGAAAAGTAGAAGGTAGCGATCATAATTCAAACTTAAGAGAAATTATAATTATGTCTTAAGCAACATTTCAACCTCATTAAGCTCCATCTTATTTCAATTTATGTACAAAGAACAAGATAAGAGAGATAATAATAATAAGTGGCGCAGTCGGGATGGGTGGAGTAGTGGACGGCTACCTACAATTTGATGTGATAAAAAAGATGCCTTACAAAACCTATTCATATCCAGAGGGAAACCATACTAAGAATTTTTTTTTTGAAAATCTCATGGTAGAGACCATTACTGATTTGCAAAATTTGAATAGGCGAGTGGATACAAAAAGAAAGATTGTGTGTGTTGTTGGATGCCAGACCTTGTAAAGATTAATTTTTGTATTCATGTTCGAGACAAGAAATCTACAAACACCTCTACTGCTTTAGCCCGGGAATAATCCTTGCCGATTGAATGGTTAAATTGTAGCAAAATTATATATTTGGAGAAATAAAAACAGATATGAGTCAAAAAAAGATTTCCCACGCCGTAGTGTGTGACTGGAAAAATAAGTGTTCCAAGCTTTTAAACAACACCAGAGTCACAGTTTTTAAGAATGTCCGTCTCCATTGATGGGTTTGATAGAAAACCTTGCTAGTTAGTAAAACTTTCCGCACATTTAGTGGGCCTCCCTAAGAGCAAGAATATTACAAGTTTGCCACTTTTAATTTCGGTGTGTAAACATTGAATAAATTTGGCGTTTTTAACTTGATTGACTTGAGTAGATATTTTTTTGTAACGTGAATTTAAAACAATATTTATACCAATTGCAGACCAGAGTAAATCACCGAATTACCGACGTTGCCTTGTCAACGTGTTATGATCGAAAATATCACCGCATGGCAACAATATTTGTCAATTGGTGTCAGTATTTGTCAAACCTGGGACACTAGGAGATCATTGACATGACCTTCTTTAACACCTAGATCGGTCCAATAAACTGGTAAAAGCATAAAAAAGGGTGTTGTATTACGCCTGTCCAAAAATGTGAGAACAGTCTTAACAAAGAATATTTGCTGTCACGGGTAAATTAGGTTTTAGGACACTAGGATACTTAAGAAGACACTTGGCTCCAAAAACGGTCCCACCTTGATACCTAGGGGTACCAGTTGCCATTCTCCTTGGGGTAACAGCCAATTTCCCTGCAATAGCTGAAAAGGCCTTTTTGGTTATTGCTGTCTGTGTGCGCTAAACTTAAAAAATAATTCCTTAAAAATTTTCCGCGCCTACGTAAAATCGCCTCACATTCACACGGTATATTATATTATATCCCCAACAGTTTGCAGATCAATGCAAAGGCGACAAATATCCGTTTCAAATATCCTGAGCCTCTTTGAGTGTTTCCGCAGGAGACTGTTGTTCAGGTCAAAGGGTGGCTGTCAAAAGATGGCGATATTAACTGACCCATCCAAATTTTCAGAAGTCGCTTTGGACTGAAAATCAAAGTTTAGGCATTCAAAGTCTCAGGAAATTGACGAGCTGAAGGCTACCGTCCTTGTCGAAATCATTGTTTTTTCGCCCAATATGCTCAAAAATGAATAAGAAATTTTTCTTAGGTAACTTTGGAAACTAGTGCGAAATAATTGTAAGGGACTAGTATAAAAAGTTTCCTGAATATGTCAAAATTGGTTGTTCCTTTTTGCAGTTATTCAGTATGTACATACCGACATAAAAGATGGCGCACCCTGTAAAAAATACCACAGTATCAAGCAAAGACACATTACACTGACTCGTTGGTTAAAAAGTCAAGAAAGACAGAGTTAAAGTAGCTAAAGAAGAAAATTAGAAGAGAAACTTGGAACAAGTATTAAATAAAGTCTACACCTATCTTAAATCTTGGATTTAGCCCAGCAATTACAGTCCATGAAAACGTCGTTTTAGGTGGTGCTTACAGGTGAAAGAAGAACTGCTAGCAACTGAAGGCGGCAGTTATCCAAGGAGGAGATAAGTTTGCGAGTCTTGTTTCACCCACAAGCGTCACCCACATAAGAAAGAAATAGTAATCTACCCTGAACAAAAAAAAATTTACTGAAATGCTGCCTAAAGGGGCCCAATTTTCAAGAAGGTTAATTCAATGATGTTTCAAACAAACATTTTGAACAAACGGTATTGCCAAGAATTATTAGAAAATAATATAACCAGCAAAAGATCCAAAGTTTAAAAGTGCTCCACTAAAGAAGCAATGCCTTTGAAGAAATGCCCTTTAGGCGCAGTCGTCGATACTCACATTCAGCCTCAATTTTTTTCCATTTATCTGTGCACAATAAGAAGAAAAGTATCAAAATACAAAACTGTTCGTCCAAATTTTTTTAATCTATATTTCGGCTAAAAAAAAAACAATTCCCATAAGGCGCAGTTGGTAAATGTTAATGTTCAACTTTTAAATTTGCGTTTGCATGAAGTGATTTTGCCAAAAACGATCTGAGGAAATTACAAATAAGTTCAAACTCATTTGCTCGGATGCGGCTACTTGTGAATCTGATTAGCCTGCTTTAATGGCGCAGTCAATAAGCACTAAAAACTCAAAACAGAACTAGTTCAGCAACTAAGTGCCAAAGTTTGTTTTAGTACGAAAATAAGCTATACAATACCCGTTCGTAACCGTATTTCAAATTTTATTAAAGGTCTATTAGCACGAGCGACAGAACAGTCGCCACCTGCAGCTGAGATGTCGCTAGTGGCAGCCTCATAAGAAGCCTTATTAGGGCCTCAATGTATAAGTTACGGGCGTATTTTAAATGTTGTTCTTTACCCAAACTTAGCGGAGACTGTGAAATGTTTACTCTATTCGATCAGAAATAAATTTCTCAGAAAAATATCTTTGATATCAAACAGATATCCCGTCTGTCGTCATCCCGTCATCACGTTGTCACTTAGCTTATTTCCAGCTTAAATAAAAAATCTGGCTTATACGTTTCGTTTACAATTAGAAATGTAAAAATTGTTGATGTGCCAGTACCCCGAGTAGCAAAATATATAAGTATCTACCTACTATTTTTAACACGGCAAACAAAATTTGCGAAATTAGTACGTTTCATTAGCGGTTCTTAAAAAAGGAACAACATGTGAAATGGCGCAGTCGGTAATCACTTAAGCGTTGAGTAAATTTGATTTCGTCTATAGCATGGGCTCGAGCTTTCAGAAGGTAGAACTTTTCGATATCTCGAAGTCTTTGTCCATGACAGCTAAGTTTATGACATAAATTCGTTTTATAATTTCCTTAAACTATGCCGCATTGCGTCACAATTTAAAACGCCTCTTAAATTACTAAAGAAAAAAATACTGCTTGTGTCAGTTAAAAAAATAATTTTTTTTTCACCAGCATTTCTAAAGGAATTCGTCCGCAATAATCCCTGGATGCACTTAATCCATTCGTTGACCATAGCCATCGCTGTGCTCAGGAATTTTGAGTGCAGCTTTCGCTAAAATACCAAAGTACACAGCCCATCATTTACAGTTTTACAGTCCACACCCGCTGGCTGCGCCACCTCCACCCACCGTGTCCACCCTCAAAATCTTTACAAAAATAGATCAAGCTTCCCCTTCTGTGCTAGAACGCTAAGCGACGGCGATCGTAAATAAAAACTCCGCAGAAGCATAGAATCGTTAATCGTTTCATATTTCTATCAACCATAAAATTTTAATTTCACCGAATCCTTTCAGGAAACAAACCGTCATTCTTGCACCCGTCTATCTGAGTGTGTGTGTGTGCGCATATCTTTCACTAGCCGAAAGATAAAAATTTCAAATTTCATGTCTGTCCATAAATTAACTCTCTCTCTCAGCGAAAATCCGAATATATGCGAGCACTATGAAGCTGCATGATGAGGAGCTATACACCCGCCGGAGCCACTCGGATGCGTTGTCATAAATTTCCATTTCCATCAGGCGCAGCCAGCACACAGAAGGAAGAACCCTTTCCGTTTGCATAAGGCCACCCGACCTGGGGGACGGTCATACGCTTGAATTGGAATGAAGTGTTATAGATGAAATTCTAGAACCTAAGCCTCCGGAAAATTGTTCCGAAACTCCAAAACGGAGGGTCATGCCGATATAGTGCGCCAGTGCCTGTGCCTGTCTATAATACCAAACGCGCTGCGTAACGTGGGTGGCAGTAATTTGTGCATCATCATCTGTCCCTGATGCTCGTCCTCGCTTTGTCTTCGTCATGGTGGCGGTCTTCGGAAAGACAGATTTTTAATGAGCTCATCTAGCGGTTTATTTTAACGACAGCAGCCGCCACCCGTCACCCGTCACTGTCGTGGAAATCCCGAAATCCCCTGGAAAATTCGTGACACGGTCCATTCAGTATATCACACCCCGATTCACAGTTTGACATTTGTAATTGTTGCGTTATGACGTTTTTATAGTTTCGGGACTCTGATCTAATTTTTCTTTTCGACATTTTCCCCGAGCCCTCGCACGCTGCGCGGGGTATCTAGGGGGTGTTTCTCGCCTTCGTTAAGGTAACACATGTTTGGATTGTTTTTGATTAGTGTTGCGGCGAAATGAAAACAACAACTCAAAGCAACCCGAGTGTAGGGCCTGCTACATATGTAGACACCTATGTATTGGGATGAGAGCTGTTGCATGATTTGAACTAGGAGGGAGAAGCACTCGCATACAGGCGAGATAATGATGCAGGAAACATACACTGGCAACCGCATGAGGACGCACAGTTGGGACGCTCCAAAAGTGTCTAGACCGGATGTAGGGGTATCTGGGAAAACATAATTTTCCAAATTTTTGCTTGCCCATCGTATTTATGTCACACGATGTCATAGATGTGTCACAATGCTGTGCTGCTGTCGCCTGAATTCGAACATAATGGGCATGACGTATGAGACTGAATTTACAGTAGGGGCAAAAAGTTGGAGACCCTCGTGGTAAATTTTTTTTTTGTTGTAAAAAGTTTTTAAAACAGTTTCTTTAAAACTTTCTAGCTTATAAAGATCATATGTCACTTTTGTTTGTCAAATTTTCTACAAACGCCATAAAATGTGAAAAAGTGAAAGGCTAGGGATAATCGATGAAATAAGCAAAAATAAAGACCCAATAGTCTTGTAAGAGCAAGGAACCTAAGACACTCAAAGGATCCAAAGAGGTCAAATGATCGACCTCATGAAGAAAGCAAGTGAAGAAGATACACAGGGCACATAGTGAGGAGTGTGTGCCTAATGAATTCAAAGCGGAAAAATACCCAAGCACCAAATAAGTCAACGAACCAAAGTATTTAAAATTACCAAAGGACATAAAGGCTCCTTAGTGAGTAAAGAAAAGTTTGTATAAGTGCTCGCTACCCAAGGCTCTTGAGTTTTTTTACGTCAATTTTTTTTGCAACGAAACAGTCCAAATCACGCTAAGGTAGCTGTATGCAAAGGACTCAAAGTGCCAAAGGGATCATAACCCTCCCACTCTACTGCATTTCTAATGGTCCGCCTGTGGGGTCCGCCGACTTGACCCCAGATTATACCGGTAGGCCACCCGGTTTTGGATGCTAAATGCTGTTGTCCTTGCATTTGTATGATCCATGAACGCTTAAGCTTTCCTCTTTTTTGCGATTGCGCTGGAATCTTGATTGACATTGCCCTTTTGACGGGGTTGCAGGATCTCTCCTTTGAACGTGGCAGTACCAACGAGCCGGTCGTGCTCCATTTTTCCTGAGATAGGTTCTTTTACTTAGCACAGCTTGGCTCGACTGGGCAAAGGAAAGCAGCTTAGCTATTTCAGAGAACAACATTCGAAAGTATGTACAATAGAGGAGCAGTTGTGCCTCAGTGCTTCATCGAATTCTAGGAACTTAAAAAAAAAGTTCTGTGTCCGCTGCATCTTAAGTGGATCTGCGGAAGAGCTTGTTCAGCGTCTTAAAGAAACAACCACCAAGGCCAAAGCCAATAGAACGAACAAGAGTACAATCAAAGATGCTACAAATAATATTGGGAGCAATATGCTTTTAGGCGCATATTGCTTTTGTGGGCGCCGTGGTGCAGTGGTTAGTGTGTAGAACCACTTTGCACGAGGTCCCGGGTTCAAATCCCGACCGGGGCAATAAAGGTTTTTTTCACGGTGTTCCACCTCCGCGACGGCCTGACAAACCCTCCGAGAGTATCATTTGTCATGAGAGACCTCTCAATCCACCGTTTGGAATCGGCAATAAACTGTAGGTCCCTTTCCTGTGTGAAAAACATCTGTAACGCACACATCATGCGTGATTGTAAGAGAGGTCAGGCAACGGCTCTTCTGAGCTGCAAGTGCTAATTAGTTTTAGTTATGTTTTAGGCACGGCGCAAGTTTAAGCGAGTTAAATTATCGCATCGTAAACTTGAATCAACCAGGCTTCTTTTGTAGTAAGAAGCTTTTTTTTGTAAAAAAAAAAACACGCTTAGTCGTATGATCCAAACTACCTACGAGCAGCCGAACTACGGAGCAGCAGACGTTCATGCTAGGAAATTATTACGAGGACTGTAACAAACAAAGTCGTATGTCCAACAGCAAGAAAGGAACTTCTCACCTTCTGGCAATAAACATGAACCTTTAAGGTCGAACAACCGAAGACGTTATCAACAGACAAAATAAAAAAAAATGTTGCCGATCAAGGTTTGAATTCTACGTCTGGCCTGGTATTGCGAGAATGGCGGTGGTTCGAGAGTCTTAACCTCTGGGTCATTGCTTCGTGTGCCACGTTAGGCGCCACTTTGCGAAAGGAGAGGACGGAAGCATATTTCATTTGAATCAATCCAAGTTAAGTACTTGGTAGAAGTACCCAGGCACTAGCCACTTCGTACTCTTCTCAGCTTATCGGCCTAAGCTTATAAGAGGGCAAAATGGTCTCCAAAGGTGACCAAGATTTCGAAATTCAAAAACCAATCTTCGTTGACGTCATTCATTTGAACGGATAAGGTGCGCAAGGAGTGACTTGACGCAAAAGATTGAGCCATGTAAGCTTCGCATTAAGCGTCATTGTGACAGGTCAAGGCAGGATCTTGTGGCCAGCTCTCCTGTTGAGTAACACATTTCATTTCAGGCCAGCTGGACCCAGCGCTTGGCTTTTTGTCAGCATACTGACAACATTCCTAAGTATCATACAACAAGCGCCAGTACCGATCCAGACCGAAGGCTCGACAAATCTGTTCCCAAAGAATCGGAGGCTGTCAAGAAAGCAGAGTGAATTTCGTGCTTGAAAGGTTTCCACAATCCTGGTATACATTACGATAAGCGCCATACTATCGCTTGCACGAGATTCTTTGTCTCAGGTTTTTGGGCTCTGACTCCACGTTAGGCGCCACTATTATGGGTACGATTTCGGTTATAGATGCATCTTGGTAGCTATGACCATCTGGCGAGGTTAAACCAATAAACGGGTAAGTAAAGCGCTGGAGCATCTCTTAAGTAAACGATTTAGAATCGTGTGAGATTTTTTCTTTCGCACGAGCTGTCAAATTCCTGCGTCGCATCTCTCACTTGATTGCGACTGGCTTAAGCCAGCAAAAGATAATGAAAATCTAACGAAATCAAAAAAAAGGTCTATTATGGACGTGGCATATAAATTGTGTGTAATGGGACATGTTTGAAAGCGGACTTAAGCTTATCTAAGTCTATTATGGTAAGGCCTCTAGGCACGTGACAGCTCGGAACTCTGCAAAAATTGTCCCGAAACCAACAAGGACACAGAGAAAACAGCATTTCTTTGCCTATGCTTAAGGGCATGTCCTGATGTACTCCGCAACACCTGAACGATTTGCATCGCCCAGAAAAAGGGCAGCAAACATGTTCCAGTTAGATGATCGCTAAGGTACCTGCCCTTAAGGCTTAGAAAGTAAGCTCAGCTCTTCGGAATATTAAGTCTATGCTGGAAATTAAGTCAAGAACGCAAGCATATAACGGTTGAGATTTCAATATTTTGTGCGTAAATCTGTAAGAGTCTTTTACTTGTTGAAGAATGGGGTTCCGCTCATTCGATCAAGGGTATGTTCCACAGAAGGCTGTAACTCTGGGGCAGGAACCAGAAAATAAACTCGGCACAAGGCCATTGTGAGCACAGAGTAATTGAGCTTACTAGCTACATTTGCAAAAAAAAAATATTCATGAATTTGGTCTTATGACGAGAAAAAAGAAGATAGTCTGAGCCTAAAACCCCAAATGGACTCCGCAAATTTGGCAATAAAATCAAATTTTAACTCAATCAATATTAACTAAAGAAGTATGCAAGATGCATTTGTGCTTTTCCATTTGTGCTTTTTGCCAAGGAAAGTGCCTAATGATCCGAACCGGAAGCCTGATTTATAAATAAAATTGGTGAGCACACAATTTTTGCTCCGAGTTCAAACCTTGGCTCATTAAAAGGGATCTTCTGTAGTACACAAGTCTCTCCGGGTAAATTATAAGACCGCTAATAATGCGAATTTCGACTATTTTCTTAAAAGCTAAGATTCTTATACTTACTTACTAAAGGTGGCGCTACAGTCCGGGGTGGACCTGGGCCTCAGCCAACAAGCTTCGCCAGCCAGCTCTGTCTCTAGTTAGCCGTCTCCAGTTTCGCACGCGAAGTTGGCTGAGGACCCCTTCCACTTGCGTGCGCCACCTGAGTCTCGGTGCTCCTCTACCGCGTCGTCCCTGCGGTATGGATTCGAAGATTTTCCATCCGCTCTAGATGACCCAGCCATCGTAGACGTTGTGTTTTGACTCTTTTGGCTAGGTCGGTATCGCTGTACAGCCAGTACAGTTCGATGTTATATCTCCTCCTCAACTCTCCGTCATGCAGGCGAGACCGTAAATCGTCCGAAGAATTTTCCTCTCGAAGCAGCCTAAAGTGTTTTCATCCGCCTTCGACAGGGTCCATGCTTCTGCACCGTAAAGCATTACTAGGGTGATGAGGGTCTTATACACTTTAGTTGCTCGAGAGAGGGCTTTGCTACTCAATTGCCTTCTTAGCCCAAAGAAACAGCGATTGGCAAGAGTTACCCTACGATTCTTATAGGCTCCTTTTAGCTACGATGTAAAAAAAAACCGCAGCCCTTTTTCCCACTCGCAAACTTTTCAGCCCCACTGTACTAGGTGGCGCACCTTCTGCGGCATCAACAAAAACTCAGCGCACACCAGAGAAGCAACTCCACAAGGATTCTCCCCATGAAGATACCGCCACTGCTATAGCCGGCTGCGTCTTCTTTTTTTCCACAGGGAATGTAAATACCGAGGTCATATACGGTCGAGTTGGCTAGCGCACTCGGTCGGTAGGTGTAACATATGCTGCAGAACTAATTAATTAAACAAAATTTGTACACCGACTCCTTATCAGGGCGTGTGGATCAACACAAATGCATTTTACAACAGCAATGATGATAGCAAGGAATTTGTGTTGTCCGCCGGCCGTTAGTTCCGTCCAGGGCACGGCAGGGCGCATTTACTTGTTTTCTTAATTAATTTTCATCCGTTTATTGGTCTCCGTTTATTTGTGTTTTCCTCTCTTTTTTATCTAATGCGTTTGTGTTCTTATGCCGATGCATATACAGGTGCAATAGTTTATCCTGCTGTTCATCATATGGCTTACACGCAAATAGATAAATGTTATCGCAAGGCACCTCACTATGTTATATCTTCCAGCAAGGATACCTTACCTTCACTTAAAATGCATGCAGGACTTGGTCGTAGGTAATGACAACGATTTACGGCACAACTGCAACCACTAAATCTGTCTATGAGTTTGTAAATTGCTTGTGTATAGCGGATTTCATGACTATAGGATGCCCTACTCGGCAGAGTTCGAGTTCAGTTTAGGTCCTTCTGCTCCCTATGCATATGGTTATGCGAAAAGGAAATTGCAAATCATTCTTTATCGGTTCGGAGGTGCATGCACACTATGTACGTGGATGTGTAATGCACTCGAAATTGTGGTAACAACAATAAATTGCAGAGTGGTGACAAAATGTCGATTGGATGTTTTAGGGAGAGGTCCTCTCTTGCATAATGAATTGTTCGACGATAGGCAGTGGGTGGTGTTTGTTTTAATTATTTAGATTGCCCAACAGAGTCTGCCAATGAATTGGAAGACAATACGATAAATAATTTGAAATTTACGGACAATGCACATTTACGCATTGCAAAAGGATACTATTTCTTGTCTACAAATTATTTTAATTACCAAATCCAATGACTGGCCATTGAAAGGACGTGAGGCATAAAATATTGGTAAGTTAGTTGGTTTTGCATAGCGGTTTTTCCATTGCAAACTATCGTCTGTTCCATCTTATAAATAAATGAACATTGATCGACCTCAGTAATGTGGTTATTTCAAAGCTGGATAATGTCCTGCACCAATCCTGTGGCAAATCATGAAGAGCTAGGGTCTAAGTAAATATTACTTTACAAAGGCGCCAACAAAATGTTTTCAAAATAACAGGTATAACGTTCAGGAGGGTCTATGAGTATACATGCGGTTTTCAGTGTGTTTGTTCACTCTAGAAGAAATATCTTAAATAAGCTTTTTTATCTGATTGGGCTATTTAGTCCGTGGCCGAACCAAAGCGCGAGCTAAAAGAGATTTTAAGCTTTAATTTATCTGCTTGTACCTAGTGACCAGTTAGCAGAAGTCATTACAGACTTCATCAAGTTCTCCCAGTGCATAAGATTATAAATATAAGGGAGCGTTGCATATGGACTTAAACGACCGGCCAACGAAATCAAGCCCTCTGAGGAACAGAGGTAGCACAAAGAGCATAATCCATGAATATCAACACGCGAAGATATCACTGAAAAATGAGCTTATTACTACGATAAAAGAAAAATGATCTAAATCTTGTGACAAGATAAGCCAGCTGAGCACGAAACTTAAAAAATCGGCCCAAAACCTGAATAAGGAACATAAAGATCACGTCGATAGTAGATATAAGATGGTTTTCAATCAGAAGGTGAGCGAATATCTTAAGACTTCATATTTGGTCAAACCAGTGAGTAAGTGCAACAGTGGCACAAAGCAGAGGATGTGTTGCTTCGGAAGAGCAGCTCAGCACGGGCACTACTCGATGACCACTTCTGGAGGACTTAAGTTGGCCCAGGTAAAAATTTGAATGGAATTTTTCGCTTTTTCTGGAAAAACAATTTCTGTTCGTATATTTCTTCTCTATCGTTGCCTGCATTCCTAAAAAGCGGGAAGATCCACAGAGACTGCTCTGCATCCGTTAACTAATAACGTTCAGAGTGTTCCTGAAGCGAAATGGATAGTATTTTCTGACCTCCTTCGACATTGAAAGAGCACTCGAAGCAATTCTACGTGCTCTGGATAGAAAAGGGTTAAACAATATATGTCACCACGTGGATGTATAAACTACTGCGCAAGATCAGCAGAGATCAGCAAACCAAACCAGATAATCGAGGAAAGCAGAGCGAGGGGATGCCCACAAGGAGGAGTTCTGTCTCCACTTATGTGGAGCCTTTTTTAAGATGATTCAGAATGCCAAGATCGTTTAACGAAATACACATCGATCATAAAACTGGGGTAAAGAAAGACCAAATGACCTTAGCATATGTGGGGCCTTTTTTCAGTGCATTTCTTTGAATTTAACTAACGAAGGCTGCAAAAATCAGACAAAGCCATTTTTGCCAGAGGTAAATTCGTAGAGATCTTATGTGATACACACCCAGCAAAAATTACAATCATACCCTCTACAAGAAAGAGAACTTGAACGACTGAGTGCAACAAGTCTGTCAGGTACAATACTGAAACAAGTTAAAAAAAAGTTAAGTTAAAACTTAAGCAAAATATTAGGTCTTAACTTAGACAGCCAATTCGTCTTTAACAACCTCATAGAAGAGATGATTCATGAAATGATCATGATTTGCCGGAGTCAAGGGAGCAAATCGTTGGGATGCAGCCTGATAATGCTCAGGAGGATGCATTTTGCTATTGTGTGAGCAAAAGAACTACTATGGCCTCTGTTTGGGAGAAACTCAACATGGTGCAAAGACTGATATGCCTTATCAGCCAGATGTGCCCAAATAAATCTTGGCATAATGTCAGACAGTCAGGCTGCTATTATGGCACTTAATTGCTATGTGATTAAGCCTAAGTTTGTGTAGTAATGTCTACAAAACTTTAAAAGAAATAGATAAAAAGCAATTTTACCGACTGCTGAATACCTGGCCATATGGGAGCATCTGAGGCATTTCAAGGAGAGGTTCGTCATTCAACCACTGACAGTCACCTGTAAACAGGGAACAAAATTGTGACTTTGTCAAGGCGAACGCCGAATTTGGGATTTTGGGCTTATTTCACTTTGAAAAGCCAAGCCGGCTTTTTTTTCGCTTTGAATTAATAAACTTTTTAACACAAGATCCCCGATTTGTTTTCAGATTTGCAGCCAAAAAATACATATTTGCATTTGCTTCAAACTCATTCATTCATTGATAGACAAGACTATATTAATTCACGCAAAATTTTGAACTTACATTTAACCCTATTATTGCCTCCCTCAAAAGTGAAGGAGGCAATAATATAAAAAAAATCGCGCGAATTTTGAAATTACATTTCAAAGGAAAAAAGAAAGGAGAAAATAAAAGTTCAAAAATTCGCGCGAATTTTGCAACTATTTTCTTCTTTCCTTTTCTTTCGCTCGAATTTTTTGACTTCTATTTTCTTCCATACTTTCGAGCAACAAGAAAGACAAGAAGAATATAACAGTTAAAATATTGTTGCGAATTTAGTAACTATTATTTTTTTCTTTTTAATTTTGAGTAACAGGAAATGATATCCTGTTACTCAAATTAAAGAAGAAAATAAAAGTTCAAAATTCGCGGGAATTATTTTATTTTACCTTTAACCTTTCGAATTTTAAAACTTCATATTATTCTTGCCTTTCCTTTTCTTTTGGTGGCATTTTTTGACTATTATTTTCTAAAAATAATATACATGGTTAAAAATTCACGCGAATTTTGGAACTTATTATTTTATCCTTTCCTTTTGGAAATAGTTCACAAGTAAGTAAGTGCAAGAGTTCGTCTGCAACGAATTTCTAAATGCCCGACCCTCTTTACCCTGTAACACTAAATTTAAAAGTTTTTTTTTTGACCCGTATGCCAATAATTTGTATTGGCTGAAAAATAGAATAAAATAATTATAATTTCGGTAGAATCATCAGAAAATTTGTTGAAAGCGAAAGTTAACGCTCAAAACACAGATTTTTCTGAAAATTGCCCCTAAAAGTGGGCGGAGCTAAACACTTTCTGTTTAACCCACTTAGCAAATGGGTAACATTCATGTCAATTTTGGGCGTGGTTATGAGCGGATCTTATCAGTTTTCATACTTTGTCGGTAGAAAATAAGAACCAAAATACACTCCATATTTCAGCGTCTAGCTCAATTTCAAAGACCTAAGAACTTTACACAAACGGACAAGCGGACAGATTGACGGACGGGCGGACATGGCTTAATCAATTCACCTATCGTTTTGATTATATCTCTGTTATTTCACTGTGTTAATAACTATGCATTTAAATTAGTTTATTCTGGGTCGGGTATAAAATTTCATTAGCAAACGAGTTTGAAAATAATTTCTAAAAAATCACGCGTAAACCTAAAATTTAAAAATGTTGTTTAATTTTGTCTTGAACCTGGATATAACGCAGCAATAAGGAATGAGGAAGTATATTTATGTTTGCTTTAGCTCGGCTTTATTTCACAACAAACATTCGGCGTTATTTCGTTTTGGCAAACTATAAAATGAGGCCGAATTCAGGAATTCGGTCTTCTTTCGCTCGGCGTTATTTCACGGCACCGTTTTTGATGTTTGAAAACAGTGCAGAGGTAGTTGCACATTAAAGCTGATGTGATGCGTGCGTGTCAGTGGGCGCCTGGGCGGATCTGAAAATTTTCAACACATGTATTGCTTAGAAATTCAGAGCTTGCGTAAGCGATGGCGAACCATTGGCACGCGTGCCATTGATAGCATGCGACAAAATATCGTCGGTCATCAACTGAGAAACGCGATTGCACCTTCGAATGGCAGCATAAACTGTCTTCGTCAAGATTATAAAATGTTTCCATCGGACACTAAATCACGATTAAGAGAAATTTTCGTTGAATCCACTCTTATTTAAGAGACTAACAATGCAAATTTTTTAGATATTTAAAATAATTCGCTTAATAAATCTCATCCACGCATGAATTCTTAAAGGCTATGTCACAAAGCTGCGTTGCGTAAGCGTTGATTTGACAACTCAATTTCAAAGACATTGAATTCAATGGGAACTACATACCAAAACGTTGCTTCTGTCATCCGTTGTTGCGTTTTTTTACGTAAGAAAATTTTGAGAAAGAAAAAAATTCAACACGATGAATTTTCGTGTACATTTTGACGTGTCTGTGAACCTGGAATTGTTGACGTTTCAATTTCAATTTTCAATTTATTACAGGGAAACTTGCGGTTGTACAATAAGACTTGGTCTTTTATAGTACTTAAAAATAAATTACATGATTGGTATTCGTAAAAATTAAACATTCATTAATATATTAATAATTACTTATTACTAAATTTAAAATAAAGATTTAGACAAAAGAATAGATAAAGAAAAATGTAGAAAAGAGTAAAGTGAAAAAAATAATTAAAGGAGCTATAGAGGAGTGGAAAAAAGTTAAAGATTGCCGACCTAAAGGTTGAGATTCTGATGAGTGAAAAACAATCGGGAGCTGCTCAGGTAATTAAATGGCGGAACATTGATGTTTATAGTTCGACGGGAGCGAGAGAAATCAAATTTTTCATACATGTACCGAGGAGACTTTATAATTACAATTTTGTGTATGAATATGCAGTTTCTGGCATTCATGTGTTTGATTAAGGTACGCCCCAGAAAGTTATTGGCGTGAGATGAAATTCTGTCATACCTGCGAAGACTTTGAATATACCGGGCCGTATCATTAAAAGCTGCCTTAAGTTTGTGCATTGAAAGTGAATCGGGGTTGGGATAGACAACCTCGGAATACGAAACTAAAGGCGAAACAAGTTTTTGTCTTGTTTCTAGAGGAATAAAGTTTGCAGATTTCCAAAGTTTTCTCCAACAACCATATATACGACTAATTACGATGTTTATATGATCATAACAAGAGAGCTTACGGTTTAACACAAAGCCAAGACAGGTTGCAGACTCCACAACTTTTAATTTGTTCGAAGAGCCTATTCGAAATGGGCAACGCAATGCATTTATTTGGGTTAAGCAAAAGACCATTTTTTAATGCCCATTGATTGATTGCAAAAAGATCTGCTTCCATAAGGGAGACGAGCTGTTCTAACTTGCTTAGGGGAAGTAATAAAAGGGGAAGCGTAAAAGTAGAAAAAACAATGTTTGCACACCAAAGGTAGATCATTAACAAAAATACAAAACAATATCGGACCCAAAATAGAACCCTGTAGCACTCCCTGGGTTAGCGGTTTAAGTGCAGAGAATTTGTCGCCAACTACAACTCTTTGTAACCTATTCGATAAAAAGTCGGGTAGGAGTTTAACAGCTCTGTCACTAAATTCAAAAAGATACCTTAGCTTCCAGCAAAGAATACCATGATGAACCTTGTCGAAAGCCTTTGAGAAGTCAAGAAAACATAGCATGGAACTAAACCCTTATCAAAATCCTTTCGAACGTCCTCCAGGATATTAACCACGGCGGAAGAACAACTATATCCTGTTCGAAAACCAAATTAACAGGGGTAGAGCAACGAATTTACGGATAGGTGATCAAGGATTTGTCGATCGAGCACTTTCTCAAAGACCTTAGACAAGCACGGCAAGATGCTTATTGGTCTAAGCTCGCTAGGTATTAAGGCATTGCTTATTTTTGCGACGTTCACGGTGGTTTATGTTTTTGTTAAGTTGTTGGCATTTTCTTTGGTTTTCAATAGTCTTTTCGAATGGTACATTTTCCACGCGATTGTAAAACAAAGGCCATGTAATGGAATAAAGCAAACGGCAGCTTTGTGACATACATAGCTTTGTGACTAGGTTTTTTGACGAAACAAATTAAACGATTTTTTTTTTGACAGCTGGGTATCATCAACTCAGCTGTGTTTGTTGTGTTGTGTGAAGAAACGGGCAGAACGGTTTGCTGTTGATGTGGATGTGATTGGACCTGTCAAAAAAGTTGAATGCACCAACGAGTGCACACTACAACAGAATGGTGGTCGTTAATGTTGGTTGCTGCTGGTTGATGTTGATCAAATTATCCCATAATAAAATCAAGTTAATTAAAGTTAATCTATCCTTTTCCGGTGGAAACACTTTGGGGTTAATTTTCCAATGTTTATTTCTGTTTTAAGTGCGATGGAAACACCCTATTAGAAAGTTGGCATGCCAAAGGCACTGCAAACTGTTTTTATTTTGTAAATAGCACGGGGCTCTTAAAAGATTCCCCATCCCTGGCTTTCGTAAAAAATTTCAGCTTTCTTGCATAAAATTTAAGGCCTTAAAAATTGGTGACGCACATTCCTTATTCGTTTCAAAATTTGGTCTTGATAGTATGCCCTTAAGGTCTTGAACTCTGTGTATCTATAAACCATAAACTATATCGGAACGCTCTGGTTTTGAATTATGGTAGCTATGCGTTTTAACATCATTTAACTGTGAGAAAAGAAGAGTGTGCAAGTATAACATTGGAAAGTAGAATTTAAGTACAACTTAGGTAACAGCTTTCTTTTTGCCTTTGAACTAATGATAGTCCCCCTAAAACAGTCTAAATGTAAGGGGCAACAAATTTAAGGTCTGATCCTTGGCTGATAGTTTAGCTGCAAATTTAAAGTTTGGGACAAACAATTTGCTGTTGGTATTATAACTTGCCTTACTTTCAGAGATCACTGAATTTTTCTTTTCTGGAAACACAGGCAGCAATATAAATTTTGTCTACCATTGTGCTAAAATGGTAGATAAAATGGTAGGCTTAAATCTGTGTACAAGTCTTGGTCGGTTGAGGACACAGACTGTTTTCAAAAGTAGGTAGTTACGCAAAGCATTTAGACTTACCTTTTGTGTATATATAAAGCTTTGAGAAGTCATCAAGACGCGGTGGCTCTAAATCTCTCAGACTGAAGAGGGGTTGCGTGTCTAGTCGTATAGGTACCACCTAGCTTTTACCTGATAAAATGCATTTCAAGAGTTTATACAAATAGTTTTAGCATATACTCGTAAGCACCTTCATTAAATAATGCAAAAATTGAATGAAATAGTTGGCAGTCAAACTGTAGCTCGCTTGAAAAAAACTAATTTTACTGCGAATCCTTTGCCCACTACGATCAGCCTTTAAATCTCCTAAAACGTTTATATCTTAATATTCTGTGTTGTGCTCTTCTTAGAAGGCACTTTTACATATTATAAGTCAAACAAGCCCTTATCCTTGCTAAGGTAAACTTTAAAACGGGCCAAAATCGTGTTCCAAAATGCCATGGCGACAAACTGTCTCTTTTGGGACAAACATTTTTATATCCACTATTGATCCCTTTTCTTATAACATCAATCACACAACCCCCTACCTATCTTAAACCAGTGCGAAACCATCATTTTCCCAAAACGGTCATAAACCTTTTTTTATGAATCCACAAAAGCCATCTCCCAAAACTGTTTACAATTTACTTTTTTTTTAAGTACCCCAAAAGTCAAAATACTTAAATGAATATCTTAATCTCCTTCTGATAACCAAATTACACGGAAAGTAGTCGTAAAAAAAACACTGAACAAAAAAGAAGACTCACAGACTAAATGAGGCGATTACCCTCAAGTCGTAAAGGTAGATATCAGACAATGTCCACCTTTATCGCCGCTAATTAGCTTCCTTACCTGTAATGAAAAGAATAAAAAAATTGAATCAGAAATGAGGAAAGATATAAAAGCAAGAAAAATTAATTCTCTTCAATATAATTCATTAGGCAGTAGCACTTGAGAGTGCAGAAAATATGATGACGTGAACTAGAACGTGCGGATAATCCTTCGAGAAGTTCAGCGCGCAGTCCTCACGATTAAATAAACCATTCGGGGAGCGATTTTCTTGAGGATTTGTCAGAGAATAAATCATAAAAAGAAGAGACAGAAAGTCTTTTCAATGCTAAATGACCTTAAGCCAATTCTCGCCGAGTCAAGACGAACGAAGGACAGAACCGCGCGAGAGAATCCTTATTAATTAAGCAGTGAAGAAAAGGATAAAGCCCGGCGCAAGGACTAATTAAATGACCACCATGTTCAGACGCGAAGGTTGGCAAAGGTAGCAAAAAGGAGAAACGGAATAGAGGATATAACAAAGGGGGGACAGCAAAATGCCAAGTAGGCATATTTACATTGTTTCACCCTTCAGGTGGAAGTTCTTTTTTAGAGGCATTTTATGGGGGTGCCGATGGCGAAAGGATACTTGCTCTTTGACACTTTCGGTGACACTTTTTGTGTGACTGTTGCTGAGGGGAAGGTTGTGATATGAAAAGTGGACAGAGGGGATCAATTGTGCTGTTATTATCCAGATTCTAATTTGTAGTGTTGACACGGGTTACAAGACGCCCTGGGAACATTCTTCGATGAAAAGGGAATCAGAATTCTGAGCTTACGTCTGACATATGGCGGGATCAACACAACTGACTGCACGTTTAAGACTTCATCGTTCTAAATTGAATAGAAAGACTTAAATTTTTAGTCAAAGTCATCCTTTGTGACAGATGTTTTCTTTTATATTCTCCTAGGCGAACCCATTTTACGATTGTGTCTTCTTGAAAAATATCCCATAAAAAATCCCTAAGAGCATCCCTTTATTCCTTCATCCACAGAGCACTCTAGATCAGAAATTCCTCTCTTATTTTATTCACCTATTTGCGCTTAAAATAATTCACAATCACGACTTTGCAGCGGCATCATTAACTCAGTTCCCCGCAGTAGCAACGAACGACCTTATTACCGAAGTGAATTCTACGACTTTTTGCGCGTTTTATTGCTCATTCGTCAAAAGCTGAAATCGCCTTTGAAACAACAAAGCATCCTAAAAGCGGATTAGCACTGCAATTTGAGGTCGTAAAAAAATCTCAATGAGAGATAGTCTCCCGTGCGGGCCTCGTGCAGGCGCACTCTTTTCGAAAAAGCCTATAAAAGTGGTCATAAACAACCTTTACCCAAGCAGCTAGAGGGCCCATTTTAAGGCTGGCAAAAATATGTGCGTACGCCAGGATGCCTCGGAACTTTATAGCCATACTGTGAAATCCTTTATACACCACAGCCTTAAGGGGACACAAAAATGCAGGAAGCTAGGATCGCTTAACTTTATTCGCAGACCGTCGCGTTGCCTATATTCATTTTGCGAATTCTTTTCATTTTCCAGTATTTTGTGTCGTCATAAAGGCAATTCCAGCTCATGATGCGTCTTCGCCTAGCTTTTGTGACTTGTGCATATATGAAAACCCCCGGGGCTAAGCGCTCAGCAGGTGAGATGTGAGGAAAGATACTTATCGTGTCGAAGATTTATGGCCGTATCCCTTTTGTGAGAAAAAAAATAAAAAAAATGTCGACGTTTTCTTCTGCTTTTTTTTCGTGTCGAACAAGG
Source organism: Neoascia interrupta (assembly GCA_947623515.1). Taxonomy (NCBI): domain Eukaryota; kingdom Metazoa; phylum Arthropoda; class Insecta; order Diptera; family Syrphidae; genus Neoascia; species Neoascia interrupta. The sequence goes on from OX392462.1 coordinate 200,494,279, forward strand.
GACACATGACGCAGGCATATGCATCGCCGGTGCAGCGCCCGCCTTATGGGCTAAATTGATTATAATTTCACACTAATCACAACCTGCGGATCTTGTCGCATTAATTATTGACGGGAAAGTGACACATGGCTGTGTGTGTGTGGTGCATGTTTGGTGGGCGAGCGCACTCAAAATCCAAAGGACTCCAACCGTGTGTCGCCTCTTTAATTCGATTTAAATTTTCTACGTTTTTTTTCGGGAATTTCTCTCTGTGATGTCGTCTTTTTATCTCGGAGATGATGTATGCTCAAGTAATTTGATAGCATCTTGTGAAAAGGAGGAGATTTGTTGCCCAAACATCCTCTTTGTTCGACTTGAATATGGTCGGGGGACGGTACGGAGGTATTCTGTCGTCATTTTAACCTCTGCTGATGATGGTTCATCTGGAATGGATGCTGCAGTCCCATGCAGGCTATTGGCCACTTGAAACTGTCGGATGTTGTAAGATGAGGACCATAGAGACGATGATGATGGTTTGTAGATTTTTTTTTGCAGAACTATTAAATGTTTGGCGCGAAATTTGACACGCTTAGTTGTTCTCGTGTCAAAAGTGTTTATGTAGTTTTGGTTCGTTTTAGTCGTCTTCACTTTTTGAAAACCTTTTCAAACGGAGCGAAGTGGTCTTTAAATGGAAAAAAATTGTTCCTCCTTTGTTCGACGTGGTAAAATGAGACGAGATCTGGATATTGTTTTGCATTCGCACTAATTGATGTAGCCAAGCACGACAAAGGAAGATTATGTGGAGATTTAATCACGAAGATCATGTTATGAAGCTTTGCAGGAAGATAAGGGAGGGATGCACGCTAATGAACAAGACAAGGAGATATTTCAGAAGCTGCTGAACAGTAGCGAGCTCGATTACGGGTTATGTTATAGAGGTGAATGACATCAGCTCAGTCTGTTAAGAACGAGAATCGTGCTCCAAAAGCGTTTCGAGCTAATGTCTCTATTACGAGGCAGATTCGATGATCCTAGTATTGTCTTGCAGGAAAAATTTATATATTGTGAGGCTCAATTCGCAGCAAAACTAAGTGGAACAAAATAGTATAACTTCCAATAAACCTTTTGCTGCTTTGACCCATTCTCATCAGCAGCAACTAGAGAAGCGTCAGAAACTTCCCCCAATGTTGGCAAAAAACCATGGCGTCTCATGAGCCTTTTGCTAAATTTTTGCCCTAAACGGCTAAATTAGTATAAGGCTTTCGCTTATAACGACGCATTTTTAGGTTTTTGTGGAAAACTATTTAGTAAAAAGTGTGATTTTATATTAACATATGAATAAGCTATAGCCTGGCCAATTGTGTATGGCAAAGAAAAAACATTAAATGTCATATTGACATCGACATGTGTTGAGCCTTTTGCTATGTTTACTAAAATCACATCCGTGTGATGCTTTCGTAGGCCTATGCGACCTGGGGGCTTTCGCTATCAGCGATCCTACCTAAGCTCAACTTACTTAAGGCCACATTATAAGGTCTAGGACGGGATTACATCTCCAGCATTAACTATACATAAGCTGCTCTCGTCATACTGTGTCGTATGTAAAAATATTCGCCAAGATTTCGAGGGACCCCTAAATTTATTGAGACGAAAAGTATATTGTAGAAAAAAAAATTAAAATTTTGAAAAAACATAAATTTTTGGTAGTCTTTAGGAAAAGTATATTGTGTTTGGTGGACTAACGAAACTTAGAACGGCTAAGATAAATCCTAAGGACTTCGGTGCCAAATCATTTATTCTCGAAGGAGAAAACTAAAGAAACCAGAGGAAACCAGACTGAAGACAAAATGAGGGACCTTATGTTTTCGTCTTAACAAGGGTAGCCAATTTTTTTAAGACCTAAAACTAACATCGCCAAACTCGTCAGTCTGTGCAGGATGACGATGGAAAACTCACGCTGTTCCGTCAAGGTCGGCAAAGACCTCACCGACCCCTTTGATGTCAAAAAAGGATTTAGACAAGGCGACGCGCTGTCATGCGACTTCTTTAACATCATACTTGAGAGAATTGTGCAGAACTCTCGCGCCAACACCAGAGGTACAATCTTTCAAAAGTCCGTTCAACTACTTGCATACGCAGACGACATTGACATAATCGGAAGAACAAAGCGTGATGTCAGTGAAGCCTTCGTGAGTATTGGGACGGAAGCGGCGAATATGGGTTTAGCAGTCAATGAGGGCAAAACCAAGTATATGCAGTCATCAAGAAAAGACACCCAACACCGACGTCTTGGACAAAACATCACCATCGACAGCTATAACTTTGAGGTAGTTAGGGACTTTGTCTACCTGGGTTCCGCTATCAATTCAGACAATGACACCAGCGCTGAAATCAAACGAAGGATAACTCTTGCCAATCGCTGTTTCTTTGGGCTAAGAAGGCAATTGAGTAGCAAAGCCCTCTCTCGAGCAACTAAAGTGTCCATGTATAAGACCCTCATCATCCCAGTCCTGCTGTACGGTGCAGAAGCATGGACCCTGTCAAAGGCGGATGAAAACACTTTAGGCTGCTTCGAGAGGAAAATTCTTCGGACGATTTACGGTCCCGTCTGCATAGACGGAGAGTGGAGGAGGAGATATAACATCGAACTGTACGGGCTGTACAGCGATACCGACCTAGCCAAAAGAGTCAAAACACAACGTCTACGATGGCTGGGTCATCTAGAGCGGATGGACACCAACGCCCCGGCCCGGAAAATCTTCGAATCCACACCGCAGGGACGACGCGGTAGAGGAGCACCGAGACTCAGGTGGCGCACGCAAGTGGAAGGGGACCTCAGCCAACTTCGCGTGCGAAACTGGAGACGGCTAGCTAGAGACAGAGCTGGCTGGCGAAGCTTGTTGGCTGAGGCCCAGGTCCACCCCGGACTGTAGCGCCACCTTAAGTAAGTAAGTAAGTAAAACTAACATCAGATTCACAGTTTCTTTCTGCAATATCTTGCGGGATATCGACCGACAACATAGTCCGGAAAAATAATTTCCCGTTCAACACAAAAGCTCGGGTACTGGCTCAACCACAGCTTGGAGCATGAAAACCCTGTACAGAAACATCAAAGCTGACCCCGCAAGTGTTATGCCTCTGGAGAAGAAATCATTGATTAAACTGCAGCAGAGCGTCCAATTGGGGACCAGCAACTCCAGAAGGGGTTCTTTAAGGTGATATTAGATCTTAAAATCGACTCTACAATTACTTCTATAGAGTGGCGCAACAACTCGAGGCCAACTTCTCAAGATTGAAAAAAATCTCGCAAGAGGGGAATACTGAGTACAGCAAATGCAGACTCACACTTTTTTGACAGTCAGGCTAAACTGAAGATTCCAACGTATTTTGTGGACCACTACAAGTTCCTATTTATATTAATTTTATACTTTTTATGCCCCATCCCATAGGATACGAAATTTGTCACATAGCTTGTAACACGGTGAATTAACAATGATCGACCCCCAAGACTTTGACTTGAATGTAAAGGTTGCGATTATAAACCTTAGTTGTAAAGCGACCTAAAAGATTGCATAAACTTATTTGAGGTTTTAAATTAAATTTTAGGGTATTTAATTTTAGGGTAAGTAAGTGCCAGAATTCGTTGGTAACGAACTTCTTAATACCCGACCCTCTTTACCCTGCAACACCAAATTTAAAAGCTTTTGGCTTTAATTCATAAGGTTCATGCCAATAATTTGTATTAGCCACACCTCCAAAAATGGGCGTAAGCTGAAAAATAGAACGATATAATACGAATTTCGTTAGAACCATGAGAAAATTCTTTAAAAGCGAAAATTAATGTTTAAACAAAATTATTTTCTAAGCACACGCCCCCTAAAAGTGGGCGGAGCTCAATGCTTTGTGTGTAAAAGACTTAGTATTTGACAATATCTTTAATATTTGTCACATAATTTTTTTCGATTTAGAAAGAAATTTTCCGAGAAATCAGATTTTTAAAGATTTAGCATTTTAAAAGTGGGCATGGTCGATGCTAGGTGGTCGAGCTTTTGTCTTATTAAGGGCTTAGGACAACTATTGCCTTGCACTAAAATTTGAAGTCCTACGCCTTGTCCAACTTGACCAAAAAGGTATTTTAAATAAACTGTAAATTTGAGGTTGTCTGACAGCCACGTCAATTGTGGGCGTGTTAAATTTCATACTTTATCTAAGCAAAATAAGAACCAAAATACACTCCCAAGTTTTAGCATCGTTAGCTCAGTTTTAAAGACCTAAAAACTTTACACATACGGACAGACGGACAGACAGACGACGGTCGTCGGACGGACGGTCGAACGTGGCTTAATCGATTCATCTGTCGGTCTCGATCGCGATCTCTAGAATGTCTTGGGAGTCTGCGATGATTATTTTACTGTGTTACAAGCTATGCATTAAAATTTACTTACCCTGGGTTGGGTATAAAAATCAATTAGAAGTTTTACAATTATTTTGATTGCAACATCAACAATCTTGAAAGCCCAACACCCAAAAATTTATTTTAAACGTCAAATATGCTTACGCGATTTCAATACCCAAAATCGAAAGTATACCAACTTGATCAACAACAGCATTCACCATTCTGTTGCAGTGTTTATAGCTTGTGTTTATAGCTTTTGACAGAACCAACCACATTCATGTCAACGTAAACATCGACAATTCTGCGCATTCCTTTACGTAAACAAAATGCAAGAAATACACCTGAGTGGATGATACCCAGCTGCCGATTAAAGGTTAAATTGATTTGCGTCGTCAGAACGCGAACAAAACACGTAAACATATTTTCGAAGGTTTGATTTGGGAATTCATACGGAAAGAGATTTATTCCGGTATATCTCGCGATTAAGAGGGGATTTGTCTCAATCGCGGACAAATCTATGGTAGGAACACCTTATACAAGACAGCACCAATAGCTGGATAGTTACGCTATAGAACTTTTTGATTAAGGTCCAAGGCCAGAAAGTAAGTCCCGGCAAAAAAATGAGTTTTTTTTTCAAGCATCGAGTACCGAGACTTGGGTGGTTCATACAAGTGGAATTAGTGGGAAACAAGTGGGAAATGGGAGGAAAATGGGCCCACGCAAGGCACAAAACATCAGCCGTAGGATCAATTAGCATTTAGGACCTTCAACGGAGACACTAGTCTTTATTAAAAAATTACTAAGAATTAAAAAACAACACCCTCTAAAGAGACTGCTTTATTCACCTGTTGTTAGTGCCAAAACAATTTTGTAATTATGGCTACACTCCCACAACAAACTTCACGACATAGTTTAAAAGACCAGTCAAACTCTTGTCGGGTTGTTCTACTGGCATAACTTAGAGATCTATTCAGAATGTACAGGTGAAGCTGGCTAAGCGGGAGGTGAATGTCAAATTAATGCTCGACTGCACTAAATATAAGAAGAGGTTATTTAACAAGCGTTGCTTTTAGGGGCACGATTTTAAATGGTGAAGATAAACGTTCTAAGCCTTCCTCTTCCTTGATTCATCAGTAAAAATTTATCTAAGCAAGTTCAATAGGCTGCAAGTTCAATAAGTAGGCTGCGCCAATTTTTGTGGAAGTGTTGAAGAAGGTACTAAAAAAATATATACTAAAAAATTTCTAAAAATATATTCCTTAACCTAATAAGATGCATTGTGAAGGTCACCCTGCGCCAAATGGCTTTCGAAAGTATAAGTAGTAAGTTTTTATATATGATATATGTAAGTCTTAGGCCTGATATAGGTCTTAGGCTGTTGATAGTTAAATTGTCGCAAACCCTATAAGGTGGCTTGGGAAACGATTTTTTTTTATCCCTCCGAACGTTAGCCGGCATCGTGACGGCATTTATGATATTTCGTTGGAGTAAAAATTTTTTGATTAAAAAATGTCAAACTGCGTCAAAATATATGTAGGTTCCTAAAACCTTTGTTTGAAATAAGATCAAAGTGAATTAAGAAACGGGAGCATTATAAAATAGTAAACTGCTAAGCTTCCTGAAAAGTCTAAGCTCGACATGTAGTTTTGTTTTTTACGTGTGACTAGACTGCGCCAAATTTTATATTGGGATTTTGTTTAACATTTATTGTGAACTCTTTCGTTAAAACCTAAAATTAATAACAGCAAGAGCGAGCCCGAATGCAATTTTTTATAATTTAAATATTTTAAGCTTGCTGGCTAGACTGCACCAAGAACCCCAAAAAGGTATAACTTTTAAGACTTTGGCGTAACCCCAAATGTAGCACAACTGCAAGAGGACAGCACTACCGCCTATTTCCCGGTGACCACGCTTAATGTAACTCAAGTGAAACGTTCAGGGTGAGTACGGTTTGCACTCATAATTTATTTTTTGCGGTACATTCCAAAGCCTTTAAAATAACAAAAAAAGGTAGCATGGAAAACGATTTTTGATTTTATCCTTCTTCACGTTCTTATTCGTTTCAGTATATAAAATGTTCGCCGAAATCTTTTTCTCAAGAAAAACTAGACTGCGCCAATAAGAAAATTTCTCAAGCGATTTTTGAATTGGATGTCAAATGGGTTTTTAATTAATTTAGAGTTCCAAAAACTTACAAAAATAGGTTTAAAAAATATATTCGATATCCTTTTAACTCACGTCCTTATTCGTTCTGTTCAATGAAATGTCTTCAAATATAAATTTTCGCTAAATAAAACGTCAGTCTGCTGCAATGGGGGGAGCGTTTGTCAAACGGTTTAAAATGATTTGTAAATGCAGAAATTTACATAAGGGACTTCCTAAGCAGGCCATTAAGGGCATTTTAATTGACCACATATAAAAATTGAAGCTTAATTTAACTAACAGCAAAACGAGATATCGTTACTAGTAAAATCAAGAGAGGACAATAGAAAAACACGTGTCACGTGTGTCTTCATGAAAGCCATCTCCAACAAATATTTTATTTTCCTTTGCCCCTTCCCTCACCCTCAAGTTATAATATGAGTAATAGATAGACCTCGAAGCCGGGAAGACTTTAGCAAGCTCAACCTTTCCATAATGATGCAGTCAAAAAACATGAAAAATATAATAATTCCAAAAAGCATTGGCCAGGACCAATTTTAATGATTGCACATCCGCTCATCATGATGGCTTCATCATTTCCATCCGCGAATAATCGAAACTTCGTGAAACATTCATTAAAGCCCAAAAGCAATAAAAAAAAAACTGTATTTTGTTAAGGTATCTGTAGCCATTAATCATGTTTCATCGCTAATTTGTTTTTAACTGCAACATATCATTACACTTACCAAAATAAAAATTCAATATCAGCGGGGATATCATGGGGAAGGCTCATCCAGCACGGGATAACACCGGATCCACTGAATTCCAACCACCCGGTAATTTCTGTTTACTTTTCCAATTTTCCATCCTCATCATACACTCGTTATTATCATCGTCATCAGAGAGCGCTCATCGAAATCCCATCGAAGTCTGATCGAGGAACCATCATCGATGCAAATTACTAATCAGATATGGCCCTTCACACACACACACACAAACGCACACTCTTGGTCTCTTATGATATGGCCTTTGTTTGGCCTTAGCCTTCACTCAGGAAACCCTTTCATTAGAGTGGTTCGTCCTCTTGGTCTTACCTTACCAATTTTGTTTCGCATGATTGCTGGTAATGTTCTCCGGCAGCCTTCTGAACTGATGCCTGCTCCTACTCCTGATTATGGAAGATGATGAAGGCGGTGCGGCGGCATTTAGGCATAGCCCGCATCGTCTTTCAGTTGCACACAAGATTCAGTCGACTTGCCTTGGCATTCATAAGTACCGCGCCTTTTCAAAATTATTATCCTTGTTTGTTTTTCTTATTAGGCCCCTCTGCAGCGTGGTCGGGTCGTCATCGTCTTGTACCTCCACCTCCGGCTCCTTTCGACATTAACGACAATGTTCTTGGCTGTTGAAGTTCTGGTTAGCGTTGACTTGAGATGGAGCTCAAAAGAAGGACCTGTGTCAACACAAGGCACAACAACCACCTCGGGATGGTAGGTAGGTACGTACTCCCTGTTTTGTTTCTGTTGCTGATGGCTTGCTTGTTGCAACGATGACGATGATGAATTTGGGCCTCGGCTACAGCTCTGCTGTGCTGCTGCATCGAAGCCGTTGTCGTGTCGTTTCACCGAGCATAAAAGGTTCTATAGATGCAATTAGTTGAGTTGTATCTTGGCCACTACTGGCGGATGGGACACACTGCTGCCGCCGCCGCCACTGTATATAGCATGGTAGTGTGAAGTGTGTTGACTTTCGTCTTGATGCATCTTCTCGTTGCCTTTAAGTAACAAGCTGCCATTAGGAGAGTGCACTCGATGATGAATTTGAAATTAATTCAAACGTAATGATGTCTAATAAGATGTTTGCATCCGAGAGATGCAACTCTGGACGGGATGTGCTACTTCTCCAGGGAATGACAGTGTAAGAGCGTGTGTTTACATTGGGGAAATTTGTTTGGCAATGAATAAATTTTCGAAAAAGGATTGCGCACGATGGAAGTCCTCCATGGCCGTTGAATGGGAGCATAACGACGACGACAAGGCTCTTCAGTTGTAGTTACTGTGTAGCGATCTTTATTTTGGTTGTTTGCATAGAATACATTATACATCAGAAAGTGAAGTTCCTGGAGATGCACCGAATTTTAGGGAATCCATAAATTAGAGGGTATTTATGAAAATTCCCAAATGCGATGAATATTGTACGTGTTTTGATCTTTTGTCGTGGGCGTTGTTGTTTTTTTGGGGAATAGTTTGAAAAATTTCGAATATAATCGGATGAAGTCATTACAGCTTCAGATTTTCTGTTAAGGATCAATGGTATTGTACCTGTTTTAGAGCAGGGCCCCCCTAGAATATGACCCCTATTTTTGCTGAAGCGATCTTGACCAAAACCAAGAAGAAGAAACTTTAAAAATCCTGTGAGTGAAGTTTGCACTACATGATAGTAAAAGAGAACGATCTGTAAGCCCTGGCACTCGTTTGATCGGAAATTTGTTTTTTTTAAAAAATCACTGTCTTTGACGTAATAATCCTGAAAAAATTTTGTTAATTAAAGTTTTATGGCGCTTTTTCCTTCGGCAGTTGTCTGTCATATTTCTGTTAATTATCCCAGGTCCTCCATAGCCCTAGGTTATCCATATGCCTGTAAATCTTCAGAACAAATCAAAGTGGCGTATGATGTAGGTAGCCATATAACCCGCCAGTGGGTGCCATATCACCCTTCAATTTTTATACCCGACCAACGGCATATTAATTTTAAATGCATAGTTTGTAACACAGTGAAATAATCACTGTAGACCCCTAAGACCTTTTAGAGATATAACCGACAGGTGAATTGATCAATCCATGTCGGGCATCCGTCCGTCTGTATGCATGAAGGCTTTAGGTCTTCAAAGCCAAGCTCGAGAGCTGAAACTTATTACGCGGCTTGGTTCTTCTGTTGCACAGACAAAGTGTAAAAATTGGCTCAATCCGTGCACGGCTCGGTTCTTCTGTTGCACAGACAAGGTGTGAAAATTGCACAGATCCGCTAACGGCCACGCCTACTTGGCCGTCAGCTAAATTGCCTTTTGGTCAACTTATACAGGACGTAGAAACTCAAGCCTTAGAGCAATATGGACCAGCGCAATATGGACCGCCCACACCATTGACCATGCCCACTTTTAACATGTTAGATTTTCGAAAACCCGATTTCTCGGAAAATTTTCTCCAAATTGAAAAAAAAAATCTATGACAAATATTAAACATATTTGAGCACCGCCCACTTTAGGGGGCGTTTTTTGGAAAAAATTGGGATTTAGAAAATTACTTGTGAATTCTGAGAAAATTCCTGCATTAAAATTAGTTTTTAAATAATTGCAGAATTGTAGAATTTTGACAAAAGCCTTGTCAAAATGTATTTATTAATAAATTCAAAAATTATATAAACATAGAATAAAATAAAAAATAAAATAAAATAAAATAAAATAAAATAAAATAAAATAAAATAAAATAAAATAAAATTAAATAAAATAAAATAAAATAAAATAAAATAAAATAAAATAAAATAAAATAAAATAAAATAAAATAAAATAAAATAAAATAAAATAAAATAAAATAAAATAAAATAAAATAAAATAAAATAAAATAAAATAAAATAAAATAAAATAAAATAAAATAAAATAAAATAAAATAAAATAAAATAAAATAAAATAAAATAAAATAAAATAAAATAAAATAAAATAAAATAAAATAAAATAAAATAAAATAAAATAAAATAAAATATAATAAAATAAAATAAAATAAAATAAAATAAAATAAAATAAAATAAAATAAAATAAAATAAAATAAAATAAAATAAAATAAAATAAAATAAAATAAAATAAAATAAAATAAAATAAAATAAAATAAAATAAAATAAAATAAAATAAAATAAAATAAAATAAAATAAAATAAAATAAAATAAAATAAAATAAAATAAAATAAAATAAAATAAAATAAAATAAAATAAAATAAAATAAAATAAAATAAAATAAAATAAAATAAAATAAAATAAAATAAAATAAAATAAAATAGAATAAAATAAAATAAAATAAAATAAAATAAAATAAAATAAAATAAAATAAAATAAAATAAAATAAAATAAAGTAAAATAAAATAAAATAAAATGAAATGAAATGAAATGAAATGAAATGAAATGAAATGAAATGAAATAAAATAAATGAAAAAAAAAGTACATAAAAAAAATGTAAATAATAATAATAACAATTTATAAAACATAATCCACGACTTAAACCTATCATCGTCAACTTCATTAAAGACTTAAGTCCTCCTTCAGACCTAAGGAATTCAACTTTTATGTATGAAACATATTAATAAAACTCCTGGACTTTCCCTGGAGAAAAAGACAATTTTAGTAAACAGTCCCTCAATCTTGGTGGTTTTCTATTCATGCAATCATTTACTCTAACCAATCCTTCCTTCCGCAATTACTTAGAAAACCTTTGGTATAGAAAACAGATTCTCTTCCCCTGAACGCTGTCGACAAAGCCAAAATAAGAGGTTCCTTGGGCCGCGGCCTATTTAAACGCCTATCTTAGAGCTTAGCTGCAGACAAACGTCATCCATCACCTTGCCATGCATTGGAAGAGAACGAGTCTACCAAAACGACTCGTGTCGTCGTCCCACTTAAGTCACCAGATTTGATAAGCTGCCTCATATTCCTTTTTTGTTAATTTGTTAGAACCTACAAGTGTAGCAAAGCTTTAAGATACCTCAGCAACTAACTAACTAATTGGCACTTGCAGCTCAGAAAAGCTACCGCCTGACCTCTCTTACAATCATGCATCCTGTGTTCGTTACAGGTGTCTTAACACACATGAAAGAGACCTCACCAGTCTACCTATCTAAAAGAGCTCGTGAATGGCGGAAGCAGACTGCGGCCGATTCTTCTGAGGAAAGAACCTGAGCCCTTGCAGAAGTCCGGGCGAAGTACTATCTGCTTCCATCGCAGTTGCGCTAACGAGTCTTATGATCACTATAAAACAAAGAACCGCCAACGTATCAGCATATCCAGGTTCAGGTTTTAAGAGAACCTCTCACAACAACCTGGCTCATGCAATTTCTCATTCGACTGAGATCCAGTGTGACTTGGAACACAACAAACAAGGTTCACTTTATTTAGCCTTTCGACTTATTTCAGCAAAGGCTTGAGTTCAAGCACTATTTTGAACAAGGCAAGAGGGTTGAGAGCTGATACTGCAAATGCCTATGCTTCTTGCGGTTCATCTGTGAGTCACAATCACATAGCCATTAGAATAGCGAAGATCTGCGCTTGGAAGACAGACGCGTATTTAGCTAAGGGATAGTGAAGTCTAAAGTTCTCGCTTTCCCTCGCTTTCTATGAACAGACCTAAGCCCAGTGTTGTAGTCATCTGTGGGCAATTTCGACGTGGTGGTTTTGTTTTCAGCTTCTACCAAGGTACCGGTTTTCTGCGTGACTTTTTATTTTAGTCAAAGCAAATGGCATAAAGACGCAGTTCATTATCTTGAGCAGACTTCTTGAACTCTTATCATGACCTGAGTTTGAAAGAATTTGCCAACCTCTACTATAAACTGTGCCCAATTCGTTCTTCTCGGTTTTCTTCTCTCGTTCGAAGGTAAAACTTCCCACAGCTGATTTGAAATTCGATGTATCTGTGTCCTGACAAGGTGCTATTTGACGATACCTTTCATTGGTTGATGGTCACAGAGAACCTCTTGGACAGGGAAAGGTCAATTACCTGTTGTCTCCTCCCAGCAATAAATGCAGGTCGATAACCTTCGTTGCTGATTATGTTGTCAGACGATTGAATGAATTCAAATACATGATCTTATTGTGTTGCACTTGCTGCTGACCCAAACAGTGTTCTGAGCATAAGTATCGCGAAACAAGATGAGGCCAAACCCTTTGGATCTATAGTACTCTAAAGGCTCAACAACTGCCTTTGGTGGAGGAGGGTTTGAAGAAGTTAGCTGATCAGATCTTGGGTCAAAAACCTTTTAAACTTATTTCTTTTGAGAAATTTCGATGCAATAAGACAAATCCTTGGTCTTTAGGACTTCTTGTCATAAAGAACGTCGTAAGAACCATTCAGACCACAAAGTCCACAGATGTCACCTCTCCACATCCATAAGGCTTCTAAAAGCCTCCTGCCAAAAGAGCAGCAGCAGCTTGACAGTGCTGTAGTTTGACTTGAGTGAACAAATTAAAACCACACCGACCATGATTAGAGTCACTCACGTCGACAAAGATATGTCTGCCAATTCTGCTTCCTATAATGGTCACAGCTCCGTCATCCCTCGCCAATACACGGGCAGCACCAACAATTGGCGCGGATCCAGGACTCATGCCTGTCGGACAGAGGTGGTTGGAATAACATATCGTGTACTAACCCTGCAAATGCGAAAAACAGATCCCTAGAATGTACCTAAGTAGTTACGTTTTACGTATTCTATTGTATTCTACTAAGTGTGGTCTGGAGCCAACAGTTTTAGCGCAAATGCACCAGCCTACCCTGACGTTAAGGGTCGGTGAACAAGTTGTATTATGAGCCTTAACCTTTAAACGTTCGATTTTTATTCCAGAATTTCTCGCCGTTCAGTCACTCACTGCTTCAATATATTTGTAACAAACATCCACCAGTTCTAATGGGTTTTTAAAACTGTCAAAATCCCCTTTGAGCTACTTTTTAGTTGGCTAAATACATATTTAAGCAGCTACAACATTTCACTTGTAGTATTTTTCATTGAATGATACATCTCGTTTTTCGTTTGTCAAAAATGCTCCCAATTTTCAGTTTCAATTAAAATAAATGCTTTTTTGACCTCCCATGTCCTGATCTCAATCGAAAGCATATTTTTTTTTGTTAAACAAATTCCCATTGCCGATGATGACTAATGGCCAAAGGGTCAATTCGTTGCACAAATAATAAAATCTGTCGGGCAATTTATCTCAATTCCACAGTGAACAGATTCGAAGGCGATTCGACTAAACTTTATTATCCCCCATCATCGATGGAGAATAATTCCCTCCATCACCCACCACGAGACCTTAGAAAGGATATCGAGCGATTTATCCCCGCATTCGGATGATGGTAACAAATTTTCATTCAACAATTTTTTTTAAGCACTTAAAATTGTTCATAATTTTTCACCGTACCTACTCGTATGGGGGCTCTTTTTGTATATTGCTTGGCACACGGATATCTTTGTTGCTAGATACAAAAGTCGTGCTTGTCCATGTGGAAATGGCCAAATGCAATATTTCAACAAAAACACCATGTCAAAGGTTATCGGCTTTGGCTGGCCGGTTGGCCGTTTGGCCCGTTCAAGCAGCTAGAAATGGAGGGACCCACAAACTCATATACACACCACACACACACATTCCGAACGAGCTCCATTTGAAAGTGGTTAAAGAATTTATGATGAACGATGATGGTAAAGGGTACCCTACTCTACCTCAAAGGAAAAAAATTTGCAAAAACCCGAATTGCAACATGCCGTATGGCAAAGAGTCAAAGAATGCAAAACAAAATAAATTGCTAATTCTTGTTGTGTGTGCGCGAAGGGAGTTTTTCTCTAGCGACAGGACTAATGGTCTGTGATGGTAATGCATAGGCGAATGCCAAATGGTGAAAGGACGAAATGCAGTTGTTGGGGAATTTTCGTTGCGTCAGATGCATCAAATAAATTCAAATGAATCATGGATATTTTTTTTAAGCCAAGGCACACAGTGAGAGAGAAACATTCGTTGATTTTTCAATTCGTTGATTAAACGCTTACGAATAGCACCGATGATAGACCGAAAGGCCACCTATCGAGCTTGAATTGAAAGGTATGAAAACATAAACAAAAAATGAATAACAATTGGGATGATTTTTGAATTGTGTTTAAAAAAATATATGAAAATATTTATTTCATCCGTGTTACAATTTCAATTTTTGTGTCGGAAATTAAATTGCAGATGAGATGGAAAAAAAAACTATGAATACAATCATTGAATTTGAAGGAAAAAAGTTATGATTAGTTTTTAAAATAAATTCTATCAATAAATGGAACTATTGGACGGTGGCCAAGTTTTATAGAAAACTAGAAAAAATATCGCATTTTTACGGTTCCAGTTCATCGGCTTTCATTTCGGTACAAATGAATATATTTTGTTTTTCACTGACTCTCAGCCAAGACTGTTGAGCTTCCTAAGTCCCCATCATGTATGGGAAAAACATATTAGAGTGGAATCGGGTTTTATTTACCTCGAATCAGTTCATTCTAACTTTGTTACGGGGTATGTCTGATTTTTTAAAGCATCAGACGAAAGACTTGGGGTGGGTTCAAGACTGGTTGGTTTGGTTTAACTTTGGTTAACGATGCCGCAAAAAACAGTCTCACGAACCCTCAAATTCCGAAAGTTTCCCGTGGACGAAAACTATCTAAGTACTAAATAAAAGTTTAAAAGTAAACATTCTTCAGAATACCATAGTTTTTCTATGACCTGCGATTTTTACTAGGCGCAGTCGAGCTTTAAAACTTTTATTTTTATTATCCTTTTTTCAAAGGAGCAACCTCCTCTGGTCCAAGTGTACTACTCGCTGCCGTATTGTGGTAGCCTTCTTCTAATCTGTGTTATAAGCTGACATTTTGCTGTTTTTTTGCCTTTTACAGAAAACTGAGCTAAGAAAGCTCAAATTGAAGCTTAACATTGTTCAAGAATACCAGTTTTGCTGTGACCTGTAATTTTTACTAGGTGCAGTCGGGGATTAAAACTTTTATGTACAACGAAGCATTCTCCTCTGATCTAAGTGTGCTGCTCGCTGCCTTATGATGGCAGCCGCACTTCTGATCTGTATAAGCTGACGTTTTGCGGAGTTTTTTTTTTTTGCCTTTTAGACAAAACTGAACGAAAAAAGCTTCATTAGCGAAAATGTTGTTTTCTATATTGGCGCAGCTTAGAAACTTAAAAAAAAAAAAACCAAATTTCGCAATTTACCCACAATTCAAATTCAATTTTCACAATTGAAAAGAAAAAACAGTTTGCCGTGTAATATGGCGCAATTTACGCCATATTTAAGGTAATTTAGATAAATATTGCTTTCCTTAAACAATATTCTGCCACCTTTGTAACCAAAAGTTCTAACTGTACATTCTCCACAAAAATAAATAATTAGTAAACTTCTCTATCTAAGTAAATGGCGCAGTCTAGCCTCGCTTATACAGCTTAATTCATTCAGCCGAGGATCGTGATATCTATCTTGACTTAATCCAACCTCAAGAGTTTTTGTGCAAGAACCGTTTTTTGCTGTGGTTTGGCGCAGTCTAGTGCTATTTTCGACGAACTTACATTACATGTAAGCCATGTTCCTCTTGCCGAAAAATTCTTTGAGTTCAGCTGACTATTACGGTTTTAAGAACATACAGAGCTAAGAAATTGTCAATGGACATTGTTCGGGGAACCCATGTCTTTTGATGTTATTTGGCGCAGTCGATGTATTTTAAATATATTTTACCATCTCATAACTTAAAGTTGTTAAAGAGAATTACAAAAAAAAACAATTTTGTCTATGACTGATTTCCCATGGCGCGGTTGAGAGTTATTTATTATTCGCGTCTAATAAAATACCTAATAGAAACCATAGGCCGAGATATTTTAAATTATACATACTTAAGTTATAGGGCTATTTAAACATTCTGTGTCAAGGAAAGTCTTCTCGAACCCTCAATACACGTTGTTCAGGACACCAATGCCTTTTGATTTAACATGTCACAGTCTTCCCCTATTCTTTAAAAAAAAATGTTGCTTTGGGTGCAACCCAATAAACTTTCTTCGAGAAACCCTTTTTCAATACGTTTTGTAACAGTCTAGTGCTATTTGCGTAAACTAGGAAAGTGGCGCAGTCTCGCAATTTCTCTGTACATATTCCAAAAGAATGTTTCTTTGAGGACAACCAGGAACCATTAAATCGTGACTTCACACTCTCTCATCAAACTTTCTTCCGAAAAACAGTTTCGGAACTATCGCGTTGGCGTAGTAGTTTTTAGACTGTAACAACCTTTATCGGTCTCTCCATCCAAAGGACTTTAGGAAACTTAAACTAAAAAACCCATTTTTGAAGTCATTTGGCGCAGTCTAATCAGACGTGTCTTTTCTAAAATATTTTGCGGCCCCATAGCTTTCAATTCTTAAAAAGCATCTCAGTAAACTAATTTTTGATATAATTAAAAAATTTAGGATGTTTAGCGTTCTTCAGAAAAAAGGCGCAGTCTAGCTTTTTCACCTTTTTTTAAGCAATGTTTCTTTGAAGACAACCCAGGAAGATCGTTCTTCAACCCAAGACAATCGTTCTTCGTGAAACTATTTTTCCCACTTTAGCATTGGCGCAGTCTAGTTTTTTTTACAACGTACATTTCATTGACGTCATTTCCCTCTTTTCGAACAATCTCTTAAATCAAGCGAGTGTTGTTGCCTGTAATAATAATGAAAGAAAAGAAATAAATATCTTTTTTTTTTTTTTTTTCCCGTGGGTAGGTAAAAACCTTCATAGGCACTATGAGAATCGAACGCGCGTGCTCATAGTAGTGTGAGATTCTTACTCACTAAAAAACCTCCCAATCTTTGTAAGACTACGCCTAAGTTTCCTTAACAAGTAGTTCATGCTTCTGTATAGTAATCGCGTTTGGCAGGCTACCTTCCAACGAAAACACCTGCAATACCGTCATTATGTGCGGTTTCCTCTTACGACGCTAGATCCAACGGTCTTGTTCGTTGTAGTCGGCGTGCAAGATTTGTCTGATCCAGAGTTCGGATTATTTCGTGGTTGCAATGGCCGTGAAGGCGAGTGTGAAGTTTGCGAGCAAAGTTTCTTACTTCGTCGGTCACGGTTGCGATGCCTAGATCTCGATGTAAATCGCTATTTCTTATATACCATGGAGCATTTACGATTGCTCTTAGTGTCTTATTCTGAAAAGTTTCTAAAATAGATATGTTGCTTGGTTTGGTACAACCCCAAAGTTGTATACCGTACGTCCAAGATGGTTTTAGCACTTGCTTATACAATAGCAGTTTGTTATATACGCTTAGTTTCGAATAACGTCCGATAAGCCAATTCAGTTCTCGTAGCTTGATTTCAAGTTCATCGCGTTTCTTTTTAACGTGTGGCTTCCACTTAAGTTTTGCGTCTAGGGTCATGCCTAAATATTTCGCCTCGTTTGCGTACGGAATTTGTACCGAGTTTATAAATAGAGGTAAGTTGATTACCCTCTTGTAAGTAAAATTTACATGCGTTGATTTTGTCTCATTTAGGAGGATTCGCCAGGCCTTTGTCCATTCGAATATTTTATTCAAAGCGCGTTGGAGTTTTCCCGTTGATAGTTCGACTGTCTTATCCGTAGCGAGGATAGCCGTGTCGTCAGCGAACGTGGCTATAGTCGTTGTCTCTACTTGAGGTACATCTCTTGTAAAAAGTAAAAACAGTGTTGGACCGAGGATGCTACCTTGTGGAACGCCGGCTTGTATTTCTTTGAATTCTGAGTATTCGCTTCCGTATCTCACTCGAAATAGTCTGTTGTC
The DNA here is from genome assembly GCA_947623515.1 of Neoascia interrupta. NCBI lineage: Eukaryota > Metazoa > Arthropoda > Insecta > Diptera > Syrphidae > Neoascia > Neoascia interrupta. The sequence continues at coordinate 200,512,373 of OX392462.1, forward strand.
AAGATAAGACTCTAAGAGTTCATACATTTTTTCCGGCAAAACTTTCCGTAGCTTATATTTTAGGCCTTCGTGCCAAACTTTATCAAAGGCTTGGGATACGTCAAGAAAAGCGGTAGAACATATCATTTTCGCTTCTAAGGCTTTCTCAATTTCATTAGTTATTCGATAGACCTGGTCAAGTGTTGAATGTTTGACCCTAAAGCCGAATTGGTGATCCGGAATCAATCGTCTTTCTTCAATTATTGGTTGCAGTCGTTTGAGCACAAGTTTCTCGAAGACTTTAGATATAATCGGCAGAAGCGAAACCGGTCTATATGATTTTTTGTCGTTCGGGCATTTCCCTGGTTTCGGAACCATTATTACTTCTGCGACTTTCCATTGCCGTGGAACGTATGAAATTCTCATTGATGCGTTTATGATGTAGAGAAGCTTGACTAACGCTCTTTTCGGTAGCTCCTTCAAAATTTCCCCAGTAATTAGGTCATAGCCTGGAGCTTTGTTATTCTTCAAATTTCGGATTGTTTGACGAAGTTAATAAATATCTAAGAAAGGATTGCCAGCAAGGCATTTTAGGTTTGGTGATAACAGGCGCAGTCTGTTTTTGAGTTTCAATTTTACTTTGCCTTATAAACGTTTTTTTATCTGTAACAACATTTTAGGCTTCTCCATCCAATATCCCCTAAAAAAACATTAATTAATAAATCCATGTTCAATGTTATTGGGCGCAGCCTCAAATAAACGTTTTTTTCCAATTTTCGCATTGGCGCAGTCTTTTTTTTATGCCGACATGCATTTCGTTTAAACTATACCGCTTAATATTAACAAACCATTTCCCAAAAAAAAAACATTTTGTTGTATTGTAATTTTCGTTTGTTATTTCCCTTGAAGAGCTCAGTCGCTTTTAGAAAAAAGGTTGAGGGAGTTCGGCCTAAATTTTCCTTTATCAAATCCCTCCGTCATAGAACCCAGCCTATTTTTTTATGAATTTGCGCAGTCGTCGCAAATGGTTTCTTGTAATCTGTAACAACATTTTCGGTCCCTCCATCATAAAAATTTCAGCAAATGTTGTTCAATAAACACATTTTCGATATCATTTGGCCCAGTCTGGTTAAGACTTTAACGAAATAGAGTTTGGAGCGTGTGTTCATTAAACCACGTTTTTTTCCGAAAACAATATTTTAAGATCAACTTATCCTAAGGCACTTAGTAAAATTGTTCCAGAAACCAATTTCGTATGCAATATTATGTCATTTGGCGTAGTCTAGACGTAAACGATTCACTTCTTTAGTATTCTGCCGTCTCATAACTTAGGGTTCATAAAAGAATTTCAGAAAACCAATTTTGGCCATAGCTGGGCGCAGCTGAGAATTGTCGGTTTTGTTTTATAAAAATCATGAGCACTTTTTTTTAGGCAAATGGCGCAGTCTGGCCATTTTTCTATTTTTAAAGCACTCAAACAAAAGAGTACCCTCCACCCCATCAAGTGCTTCAGCAGCCGTTTGATCATCAGTTTGGCGCTACTACGTCTCGCCAACAATAAATTCAGCCAATTTTACTCGATAAATTCAATCTAATCCGCAGTTTAATCTAATTTTGCAATTTTGTTTAAACACATTCGATTTAGACGAAAAGTTTGTAGGAAACCTTCGTAACTTTTTCTTTTATTAAAATCCCCTATTTAATAACCTGACATCTTTTTTATCAGTTGCCGCAATCTTGCTTTCTATGTCATTTGGCGCAGTCTAAATTCTTTTTAAATAAAATAAAGCTTCACTTGAGTTTTAATTTCTTAATACAACATTCAGTTACATGTTATTTGGCGCAGTCTAAAGTTTTATTTTACGTTTAACAATTTCTACTAAGTTAGAAATTCCCGCCCTAGTCTTGTAGACATTTAACACTTTCTTGACATTTTACTACGCTCTTTAAAATAGTTTAAAATTTTTTTTCATTACACTTGCGTTCGTAAAAATTGGCCCACCCAAATTGACTTTGATTTGGAGCTTTCTCAAGTTCCTAGAAGTTTTCTGCGGGTCGAGTTATGACCCTGAGACTTATTTAAATATCATCCCACGAAATTTTCAATGAAAATAAGGGTTCTTAGCTGGTTATTACTGGTATTCGCAAGCCTTGTGGGAAGCCAAGGCCAGGATACGATCGCAGCTCTGTTTACCAATGAAATGACACCTCTAAAGCCACTTCGTTCTCCATACAAGTGCGTGCAATTCGCTCTTCCTCTTTTTGGTTGATTTCACAAAGATTGATTTTGAACTTATCCGACATTCCGAGCACGAGTTTCCATTGTTCCAAATAATAGTGTTTCAAACTTACGCCAACCGAAATCAGCAAAATTCTTGGCTTGTATTCAGAAGACCTCTTCTGTTTGTGCAACAATATTCTGCCGCCTTTTTAGCTTTGTTCAGGAAACTTATTTAATTTGGCGCAGTCTAGCCTGTTTTTAAAAAAAAAAGTCTTCAATTGGAGACAATTCAGGAAGTCTAGCAGACGTTTTGTTACCAAAACTACATTCTGCGGTCTCCCCACTTTTATCTACATACTTAGTTAACTTTTCAGGAAATCCATTTTTGATGTGACTTGGCGCAGTCTAGTTTTTTTTCCCCAACTTGTTTCGATTTCGAAAATACCGCCTTTTGAAGCAATTCAGGAAGTCTAGCAGACGTTTTACCCCTTTTATGACATTTACTTTATCCTCCATCTCATGATGCTTCAAAAAAAACCCATTTAACAAACCTCCTACTTCTCGAAATCCATTCGAGCTTGTATTACAGATATATTAAGATAAATTGTCCCAACATGGAATAGAAATTCCACAACAACTATCTGAATATGTAGGTCAATGTGTTCTGTTTCTTCTTTTTTCAACTTTTCCCCCCAAATGCGCCTCTAATGCAAATAAATAAATTGTAATTGAAACTCGTCTACAATCTATTCCTCTCCCGATTTCCCAAAGGGTGCGCCCCACATCCACACTCCTGTAGCCTAGGAAAAAGGATAACAGAAACAGAAGCCGACATATTACCCAGCAGCACGTCGAACTTCGAGGAACTTAACAGTACAAAGTGACTCCAGCCGGAGAAACATTCAATTTCCTACTGCCACATACACACAGGATATTCGGTCATAAGTAACCCGGAAGTGAAGAACAAAGACCACCATCACCAGAACCCATATTGGCGCATATAGCTCCTTGCTTGAACCCTTTAGAATTTGTCTTGTGTTCTTTATTCTTTGCACCACAATCTTCTATACCCGCCCAACCCCCTTCGATGCCAACCGAGGCACATCTCTTTCAATTTTCTCTTCGATTTGTGGATGCTGTATAGCTTGTATATTGGGGTCCTGAAGGCATTTCTGTATCTATTGCATTCCTTTACTCAGGCAATTCCTATTCCACCCTCGTTCCGGTGTGAATTGTTATGCAAAATCCATCAGGCGCACGCGAGGGGGCTTATGGTTTCGCCAACTATATTCCCAGATAATTTTGTCCTCTTAACTATTCATGGATAATGTCATAAATTTGATCTCGTCTGTATATCCTTTTGGACTATAAAACTGCCAACTGACAGATAATGGCGCAGTCGACTATGACGACTCTTTGACAGTCGATGCATATGCGACCGGAACACGACGTCAAATGTTGGGTTTTTATGACGCCTTAGTATGTCGGAATGGTCCTTAACGAGCCTATATTTTTTCATCCTTCATCGAATCGTTCCCTCATTGAAATGGGGGGGAGGGGGGTTAGCTGTGCAATGGAATAGATGTCTTCTTTATTTAGTGATTTTCTCCGTCGTCAATGATTGCCATGAATAAAGAGAGAGAGAAAAAAAAACGAAGCTTCTTCATTTGTTGCGGCTCGTTGGATTGAAAGAGAAGCAGAAATGAATGCGATTGACATTGCTTTGATGTGTATGGTGGCCTCTTAATTGAAATCGTTGACCAAAGGACCACACACAGGACACAAGATGAAATCAGTTTCTATGTGCGGAATTTCCTTTAGGGCTGCGGGAATTGTTTAAGCATTTCAGCTACTACAGATGGTGCATGACCATTATTTGCCGTATGGGAGGTTGGTCTAGTTGTTGTCCAAGGTAAAAGGATAGAACTGCTTCTAATTAAGGAGAATATGTCAAGTTCGTTCCATCGGTTTCCCTATGCAAATAAAAGAGTTGAAACCATGCTGTTACTTCTGTATGCATGTTTCCAAAGTACCCATAAAAAAGTGATAACTGAGTCAGTCGTCTTCCAACTTTCCCATTGGAACATAAAAAAATTAACAAAGAAACAATAGAAAAATTAACATCACACCATGAAATGGCCCATTCCCATGATTGTCACAGCCACAAAACTCACAACATTTAAACTCATTAAGTTAATGATGCAAGGCATGCAGGTGATAATGTGTCTATGTCTACTCAAATTTTTAAAAACCTCGAACAGACAGACGAACCATGCCTGACATATATTCACGAGCTGTCAGTGTCATATTTTCCAATTATTCATAATCCAGCGTTTAAGCCACACACGTTGGTTGGGACGGGGATACACGCTGCTGCATCCGCAGTGTGCATTCATGTTTTTATGGTGGCTACCCAGAGTGTGCTTAACGAGCATCTCATCATCATCTTGCGAGCATCTTCACCATCTAATGCAATTAACTATTCCGCCCGTTTGTGTCTATTTATTTTTTTGTAATTTTTTAATTCTTCCTCATTGCATAGCACCCCCCTGGGGCTAGAAAAAAAAAAATTATAAGGAGTTTCTCTTCAAGAATAAAAATATGGTCCAAAAGTGAGTGGATGATGCCACTGCGTATCTGACGTCAGACTCAGCATTGCGCTGCATTCGTTGCTGCAGAGCTAATCCATTAAATGACAATAAATACATTTTTGAGGGAGAAACTGGCTGAATGTTCGAAAAGGCCGGGAAAAAACTTAAAAAAAAGAACATTTATCAATTTATTAACGAGCCTTAAAGACTGCGCAGTGAAATTATGAATTATCACCAACGCTGCAGTCCACTTAATTGGATTCTAAGTCGAAATTAATGAAAGGGGTCAACGCGGAGAAGATTCAACTCTGTGCTGCTATGGTCGATGAAGAAATGAACAGTGGGATCAAAAAGGGGAAGTTGTGGAAAAAAAATTTTAGGTTCTAAGCTTCCCCCTCAGCAATTGAGTTCCTAGATTACATCCTTACTAGTCTTCGTGAGTTAAAGCTTCTAAATTGTACTTGTCGTACGCGTGCCAAATCTACGCCTGTCATAAAAAGTTTTGCAGCATCAGGGTGGAATCAGTTTTTAAGTTAAAGTGCCGTGGCGATTGCAGGCAATAACTGACTTTGGTTTCCAGTTCTGGTTATACGTCAGGATAGATTCTACGTCATCACCCAAATTCATGTAGAGGGGATAGATCAGGTCTGCTCAAATCTGGCGATCGTAGCAGAAAGTTTGTCTAGTCTTGGGCAATTACTATGCTATGCACGAAGTCATAAGTAAATGTACCGGGCCAGAAGTTTACTATATATGCAAGCGACTAAATTTTGAGAATCATTTCAGTACCGATCACGATAGTTATAAGCCTGAGCACCCCTGAGGGTAGAGAACTAATAGGAGGATAAGGAAGCTTTGACAAATTTTTAACAATAATTAATAATAATAATTTAAGTATTTATTTAACACAAAACTAAGGACAAACATTCACCTCGAAGCAACAACCTTGAACAGTGACAGAGAATGGCAAAAACATTTTCTCTAATCGCAACGATGGAAAAAGACGAGGTAGTTGCAATAACCATCATATACCATCTAACCATCCTATAGAACGGCGCTACGTATTTTCTAACACCATTTGGAGTCGACAATGGGTATGGTTGATTTGCAGCCCCCGTTTGACATGGAAGTCCCAAATAAAAGCTCCCAAATAAAACTTTTTTTTTGCCCCACGAATTTCTGGCGCAAGAACATGTACAAAAAATTTCCGTGCAGTTCACTAAAAGAAAATTTTCGGTGTTAAGCCTTATCACCCAAATTTTAAAATAGCGCCCAAAAAAGCGACATTATTGCCCAAATCACATGGTGTAAAGCGTCACAATGCCTTCACAATGCTTCAAACTGTTAAGAAGTTTTTTGGGCGTTATGACTTACGACAATTTTAAATTTGGGCGTTTTAGAGCAGAATTATGTATTTCATAAAGTAGAATTATGAAAACCGAATTTCAAAAGCAGTGCAGGCAGATTTTTGAAAACTGAATTATGACCCGCTCCCGGCAAAAACTTTTACAGACCGTAATGTAACACCAACTAGTGGAAGGGTTACAATCCGCCCAGGCGAATCGTTGGATACCCCATTCCAATTGACCACTGTCAAGCTCCAAGTTGTGTCATAAGTCTTGGTTGTTAAATTTCATTAAAGAATCTTCCCCCTAAGAAAGGGGCGTGGCATCCACCCCTTCTCAACAACATCGTATTTTTGTTTATATTTTTTATCAGAAGTGGTATACACATGTTGACTGCATTTTCATAATAAAAATTTGGTTTATACTTAAAAACGCCCCCAAAAGTGGGCGTGGCGAAAATTTATTCATTTGAGTTGATAGCTTACGCACATATCTGAACATTTTATGGTGCAAGTTTTTGGATTTAAAGAAAGTATACGCCTATAAGGGGCGGCATTCGCCTGTTTTTTAAATGCCAATCACAATACACTTAAGCGAGGATATCGCATACCAACTTTCAGCTTCCTGCGACAACCCTGATTTTTCATGCTATTAAGTAAAGTGGGCGTGTCAGTGGGCGTGTCAGTGGGCGTGTCAGTGGGCGTATTTCAAAATTTTTTACACTTGTACTGAAAGTTTCAAGACCTAGAAAGAACAGATATCAAGTTTCAAGTTCCTAGCTCAAAATTTAAGGCATAAAAACTACAGACAGGCGGACGGACATGGCTCATTCGACTAACAATTCGGTCTCGATCATATGCCCTTAAGGTCTTGGGGGTCTACGGCGATTATTTCTCTATGTTACAAACTATGAATCAAACTTAATATACCTCCTATCCTATTGGATGGGGTATAATTATCCTATAGGATGGGGTATAAAAACGACTTTTTTCAACGGAAGCCCTGTCAGCCAAACTGTTCAAGCAGAGGGAGATGAATTTTAGGGTCACGAGTCCACGAGTCTAAAAGCTCAGTTCTTTTGCGAAATACGTGAATGTTTGACGGATACTTCCTATGTAGTTGTCATGCCCGTAAACGTGAAACGAACAATCGGCAACAATGATCATTAATGCCAGGATATGTAAAGGAACTGCGCATAAATTCCTATGCCAATGCTACACCTATTATCCTTATTCTATTAAAGAGCTTGAAGTTGCGACTTCCGAATCGGTACAAGGGAACTCGAATACGCGTTGAACGAAGACGTCAAAAGTCTGCTGATAGTGCTGCGAACTTTCACAAGTTCGACTCCAGCCGAGAAAACGACACGGCTAGCTAGTTTGGATATGGATTCTTTGTTGGTTTTGGCTTCAACGCTGTGTTTATCTTCGTCTTCACAGTCTAAGCCGTTCGAAAGACCAGCATTTGCGATTTTGTCTAAAAAAAATTTGTTTAAGTTTCCGGTTTTTTTTTCTGGCATCAACGCGACCGTCCTGATCCTTAATTGTTAAATTGTGAATAAAATTGGTTTACCTCAAAAACAATTGTTTTAATTTTCTTTAAATACAAGTTGGATAGCCTGGTATAGGGCTTCTTTTGAACTCACATTTTCTGAAGCTTGAATTTTTACCTTACTTACTTACTTAAGGTGGCGCTACAGTCCGGGGTGGACCTGGGCCTCGGCCAACAAGCTTCGCCAGCCAGCTCTGTCTCTAGCTAGCCGTCTCCAGTTTCGCACGCGAAGTTGGCTGAGGTCCCCTTCCACTTGCGTGCGCCACCTGAGTCTCGGTGCTCCTCTACCGCGTCGTCCCTGCGGTGTGGATTCGAAGATTTTCCGGGCCGGGGCGTTGGTGTCCATCCGCTCTTTTACCAGTAAACTTCTAATATCAGAAAAGCAACGAGCTATGAAGGCTTTGCAGAAACAATTGAAGAATGGCAGATTCAAGACGATATATCTCACACTAAAAGCTTCCCGAAGGCTAGGAGGCGTCACAAATCTCTTCCTCTATGCAAAGGAAGAGGCTAATTGAAACAATTTAAATCACGTTATGCATATAAAGGTAACGCCCGGAAACTTTAAAACGCAGAAGCTTCTGGAAGTTGCACGAAGGCATGGTTGTACCTAAACCTTTCAGGCGACCTTCAGGCTTATTGGAATTTGTCCCGCATATCTTGTTCCAATTTGTCCTAATTGTGACACTTGGTGGTCTATTGTGCACCTATACTAAGCCCAAATGTGGTACCCAACTCAAATATGTAATTGGAGATCAAACATTTTATTTACACAATGGCGAGCAGAGGCTCATCTTGACGAGCGACGAGCGGTTGTTGGCTAAAACGAAGATCCAAGGTTTGCCAAACTTTTAGTAAATCATTAAAAAGGGTTAACATCTCGGTAATTGTGGCCTGATTTTTGACCAAAACCTTTTCAAGCTCGTGTTAGACTTAAACACTTTTATAAACGCAATCATGTAAGAAGCACTTCTTAACGCGCGTTAAGAACTTTAAAATTTTTTCACGTTTCTTAACTTACTTTTAAGTAGCACCAAAACACCTGTCAAAAGGTAAAAAATTCCGTCTTCAGGCAAATCTCATCTTGATTTTTTCCTTGGTTTTGGTTTTTTTTGCTGTAGGTTTTTTTTTTAAATTCTTCTCTTAGGAAAGGCAAATCTATAACACTGAACCAGTGCCCCGAGTAAGGAGACATTGATTTACTTTATTCTTAAAAGTTTGGAGTTTATATGTCTTAGGATCTTTCTCTCTCAATCAGAGGTTCTGACTGTACTTAGGGCGGCCGAGCTTTTGCAGATGAGATCGATATCCGGAAGTGATACCGCCATGTACATCGATAGCCAGGCTACGCTCAATGCAAGGGAATCGGTCAACATCTAAACTGATTTAGTCAGGGGCTGTCACACTGCTCAAAGCATTGTGCAGTCAGAACCGAGTGAGACTGTGCTGGGTGCCAGGACACTGCAGTATAGAGGGAAATGAACAAGGTGACGAGCTTGCAAGAAGAAGAAGTCTCCTCGAAAATAGTGTGGTTTTTAACATCAAACCACCCCTCTGCGTAGTAAGAGGCACTATTGAGGAGAAAATTATTATGACTGCTAACCAAAGGTGGTCCAGTCTGAATGGACATAGGGTATCTAAGGCTCTCTGGCCACGTTTTAACCGGAAAGGATCAAAGGGACTATTAAAAATGATCAGGGTCAAGCTTAGGGCTAAAGTGGAAATTCTGACAGGTCACTGTCTCCTGCGGAAACACGCGAAGAGGCTCAGACTTCTGCTGCGATATGCAAGCGGTTGAGGATATGACACACATACTGTGTGAGTGCGAGGCAATTTTACGTAAACGTATTTCTTTGAAAGTTTAAAGGAAATAGACGGCACAAACCTTAGGGGCCTTTTGGGCTATTACACTATTACGTTTCATCAGGGAGATCGTTTAGGTTGCTTTGCCTGTTGAATTGTTGACTTCAACTGGTTCCCCAGGAATCGCAATGGGCCCTTTTTGGTACCTAGTATTTGTGTGGCCTTTTTTACCACACCCCTGTTTAACCTAACCTAACCTAACCTATGTAAACTTGAAAAGCTCTAAAAATTAGTCTAGGAGTAACCTAGCTTGGCTGTGCCATACGTTCAATCAACAACTTTTTACCTTATCCACATCCTTCAGCTTCTGGACACCTTCAGCTTCTAGTTTTTCAAGCACGGTATAATTTTCCAAAAATCCTTCCAAGCACAGTTGAGCTTGAAGAGCTTCAAATAAAAACAGTGATTAGGTTAATTTTTATCACATCAACCAAAATCTACTGCGTGGCCCTTTCCACTTCTTAATACAACTGGCCCCACTGTGCCACACTTTTAGTGACTATAGACATCTCCTTAACCAATGTCGTTTCTCATTGTTTAATGATGACCGTTTCTGGTTCTTATGACATTCAATTACACCAACATCTTATAGACGACGTTCATCTCGCAGCAGAGACAAGCATCTTGCCCTTCAAGCCTCATCAGCCGACACAACCTTACCTAATCCCGCAGCAAGAGTGTCACTGCGCCGCCCGGGTTGTTTTTGTCTCTGACTCTATTGACTGGTTGTTGTGTCGCCTCAAGTGTCATTAATTTAATGAATCTGCCAAACGACAAAATTGCACAATTTATTTGGCGTGTTGCAATAAATCGATTTTCAATTTGTTGCAATCAATTCGTCCATGCAGTGGCTGTGTCGGTGTCCTATAGACTCGAGCGAGTCCCGGCACCGATGGTGTCGTGCCAGACAAAACATCACACCGCTAGATAGATGTCCAATGATAAATATCTACACTTCGATTAATGTGACTGATATCGTACAGGCTTCGAGAATTCCGCAACTTTCCACAGACAAGCTACCTAGGTATACCCACTACATCATCTGGATGGAAATCTAGATATAGGAGCAGCAGGTCTATCCTGCGACAACAGACATCATTGATCATTTACCAACATCGAGCGAGGAGCAGGGGGACCCACTGGAGACTGGAGCGCTGAGGAAATACCTAGAGGGAACACAGCCATTATGTGTTCCGTACGAGATGCCGGTTAAGTAATAAATAATGGATCTCTCAACAGTGTGAATACATTTTCCTGCCTCCAGTGCAACGTACTCCATACTCCGTATCTCATAAAGTAAAAGATATGGGAATATTTTAAGGAAAAATTTAATTCATTCACGCAAAAGAGATGCTTCTGCTGCTATCTTGTGTGTCGCGTCCTTTCTTTTCACCCCCCCGGGGCGGATGGCAGAACTCGCGCTTACGTTAATTTATTTTAAAAGTGTTTAAAAATTTTCGAGGAGTATCCTGATGGTGCTGGGGTATATCCCCACCGCTGGCGCTGGCTGGTGGATGGATGTCGGCATACGCATATACGTTCATTAATCAGGCGATGGTTAATGATTACGCGCAGCGCTAGAGTCGTTAAATTAATTTTTCCCTCGGTGTAAGATGCTGTTTTAATGACAACCAATCGGGAGAGCCTATAGCTGCGAGAAGGCGCTCCATGCGTCAAACTAGAGTTTTATGGTCGACCATAAACACCACATGGCGGTCAGCAATAAGTTTTCTACTCAAGTCTTAAATACGATTCAAGGCTAAAACTGCTATCACCGACACTCGGTGTCGTTCAGATTAAAGGAGTCTTGTAGAATTCAATGGAAAATCGATGACCAATTGTAGGCCAATAATAAAATAAGCCGAGGCATAAAAATTGGCTGGCTAGTGGGGGTCGCTATAGATCATATGGGTGCAGCCTTTATGATTTTAAAACTTGTGCACTTTCATTTTAGAAGTGGGAGATGAATTCCAGATAACGAATTGAGTTGAACAGATAATTTTAGCCGGCGATCTTGTAATAAAAAAGTTGTGGCAAGTAGTCGCCCTCATAGGCTTATATCGAAGCTTCTTAGCTTCTTATATCGAAGCTTCTTCTTATATTGAAGCAAATTAAAAAAAATAGACACTTTCCATGCACTGAAAAACCTGAACAAGCGCTGAAGCGCGTACCAGCAACAAAGTTAAGGGTTCTTCTATTATTTGCTTGTCTGCCTTCAAATCCGTGCTAATGTACGGGTGCAGCACTTGGAGAATGAGCAACCCTATGAAACTTTTGAAACAGTTTTTCATTTGTTGAAGTCTTTCGTAAATCGTGTTCCTTATAATCGACGCGATCAGAAACGGCAGATATACCATGCGGCACAAAATCGCGCGGCAAAAAAAGTACGATTTTCTGCCGCATACTAAGCACGCGAATAGTTTTTTGCCACGCGTTTCCGTTTTCAATAAGCTGCTGTAACGTTTGATTACAGTTTAAAAACTACCCAAGTCTTAGGAAAATATAAAAATTTTAAAATTTTTTCTTTTAAAACCACATTTTTAAAAATTGTTGCAATGTAAAGCAGAATGGGTCATGTCGTATTTTTACCTTGTGAAGGTACAAATGTCATATAGGACCACCAATATCAACTAGAAGGCTCATAATAGGGCAACAACCTGAAGACGTACTCGATGGCAGGTCATAAATTTAATTAGCGATATTGACACTTGCTGAAAAAGCAGAAATGCTTTTGAGCTACAATCACATTTGGCACATTTAACATTTATCCCTTAAAAGTGACATAAAAGATTTCTTGCTGTGACTGTCTATCCTAGCATTGAAGATAAGTCTCAGCTCTGAAGGACCAGCACAGACCACGTAAAAATAAGGAAGATTAAAGAAAGAAATAAGAAAAATAAGGCGGAACTTCAAAGGTCCAAAGAGACTCTTATTCGATACCAAAGCCTTAGCGCGTTGTGGAAGATGAAAGTGTTCCAATTTTTTTTTAACGAGTTACAACTGAAAAATATAAGGAAAGACTAAAGAGAAGTTGCTTTTGAGCAACTATAAGGTCTTCCAATAGGGATTTTCGAACTTTGACAGTTGATAGCGGCTATATTGTTGCAGCTTATTCTGCCAGATTACTGTAGTTTATTAAGTTCGCTTTGGGAACTTAATAAACTTGTCCCTATAAACATAGGGACATAATAGCGTTTACACATGTGCGAGTGATTCAATTCAATTCAATTTTGAGCGTCAAGAAGCGAAATTGTAGAATTTGGATCGAAAACGAACTACTTGAGTTCCAAGAACTTTCAATCGAAAAGGTCACTGTTTGTTGCAGCGTCATCGGTCTAAATTTCTTTGGAGTGGCCATTCGCCAGGCCATCCTTAGCAGTCAACGGCCAGGGTTATGGTTGAGTGATTGGTGAATCCATTTGGCCTGAATTGGATGATATTTACCGACGACAAATGATTGAAATGATTCCACGAGCAATTCGGGGCATCGTTAGGTCATGTCACTTGGGATGGAAGGGATGTTTACTGGCACCAGAGATCATGCGAAAATACCCCGCTGAACTCTTTCTTGTAGAGTTTTCTTAGGCCGTAAGTCCATGCGAATAATCCACAAACTAAAGCCGACATCAAACCCAATGCTATCGGTCAAACTGAGCCGGACTTATTCGCCAGAGTCATGGAAAATTTGACATTTCAGATGTGAACCACCCAGAGAACTTACGGTGAATATTTAAAGCGGTGTTTTTTCCATAAAAAATGGGTGCCAAAAGGCCTTTCAAACGAATAAGCAAATTGCATGATATCTCGCACAAACTTTACTTAAATTCAGTTTTAAGATAGGAAGCGCTTAAAGAAAGCGCTCCTATACCTCAAATAACCTTAAGGGCCACTTTGCACGATTGACGGAACAGTTTTTGAGTTTCAGTTTCAGAGACCTTTCGAGAGCTGCAGCTGTCACCTTCTGTCACTCCCAAAAAACATTGGGTCTTACCATGTTTTCTGCACTAATCTCAATTGTCGATGGCGACTGTTCTATTGACTGTGAAAATAGACCCTCATCGAAAAATAACTTCGGCGTTTAAAGGAAAGACTGCCTGATCAGATAATGAGATCAGAAGGAGTAGATGCCCACAGAGGAACATCTGCTTCTGGGGGCTAAGAAATTTGATGTGTGCCAAAAGTCACTTAAATTAAACTTGATATGAAAATGACATCATCTAAAACTGCGGGGTAAGCAATTTTACTAACCAACCCTTTTCAGCTGATTTGCCGTTGCTAAGAAATTTGAGTCAGCAGGCCATTGTCACATACGTGACAGTCTCTCGAGACATCCTTAATGTTCACACCTTAAACGGAATCTCAAAAAATATCGAAAACACAAATTCTGAAACAAGTTGTGAGTATATTGCCTTAGCTAAAAATTGCCCATTTTCAAAAAATGCAAAAATTTTCACTTTAAAATATACATTTCTAGTGTTTTTTGCTCCGCAAAGACATTGGCGCAGTCGGTATAACATCGATTAAGCCACAACATACTGTGAAGCAACAAACGGTAGCAAGATATGAGTGAGTTTGTATTCATACACTTAAAAAAAACTGATAGCACTACGCCCAAGTTTGTCATGGCGCAGTCGGTATTATACTCATTTTTCCCTATTATAATTTTTTGCAGCGTACTGAAAGACCACGCAACTGTTACACAAGAAAAAGAACCGCTCCACGTTAATCTGGTCCCACTTAAATTAAGGTTGTCTTTGGCGCAGTCGATGATGATACAGGAAAGAAGTAGGTTTCTCAAAACACCCATAAAACTGCTAACGTAGATGTTTTGCGTTAAGACAAATCAGTTTCTTTTAACTTTTGTCGTCGTTATGGTGATTAATTGATCAATTATTTCATTTTGCAGTGGCAAAAAATAAACTTAACAAATGCCCCACCGACTGCGCCAATGTTTATTTCTCTTTCTTTAAAGGTTGATTGGTTACGATGGGAACAATGGCACAGGACTTGGCTTATTAAAGAAATATAAAAAAACTAATTTTATTTCATCAGTTTTTGACTGTTGGGGTACTGTTGTAAACATTAGTGATGTTCTGCTGATGAAAGAAATCAAATTAGGATTGGTCAACACCACACACAATCACATGGATAAAGCGCAGTAGCTTCGTTTGACCTGATCTTTTGGCAATTTTTGGGAAGCTATCAAAATACTTTACGAGAAGGTCTTTTGACATTTACGGGGAACAACAGGAATATTTTTCTTTTCATCAACCGACGACGCGATGGAACCGTTGGCTGCGTTGAACTTTGGAAGATAATTATACGAAGTCTTGCAGGATCTTACCCTGCCGGTGAATCGCATACGGTTTTTTCTTTCGACATTTCCGTCTGCTAACATTTCAACTTCACTCTACGACTAATACCAAGTCTGGTTGTGCTTACAACGAAGACGATTACCCTGATGCATCAGTGTCTTATCTAAGAATTCTCCCCCAGCAGGAGGTCATACCGAAATCGGATACCTCTGCATTCTCCTTAGCGGCTAATTCTTTCTTGGGGAGCAATAGGCATGGACTTATACCGAATTCGGTTGCTCAAGCCTTGTCTTCTTATATCAATCCCTCCCCATCCGTCCTCAAGGAAAATTCCTATCTGGAGTCCAACAGGCACAGTCTCTTTTCTTCATAAAAATTACTCACTATGGACCCTCAACTCTGCTGAAAGTGGTTCTTGGCGAAACCATTAACCCCAGCCGTTTTTACCCTTTTTCGGGTAAGACCCCAGCCAATCCAGCATTGATTGGTGATCTTTGAAAAAGGCTTACACCGGTAACTGGTTGCCTCGACCTTCTTCCTGATCCAAAACAGGTAGTTATCATTTAGGTCCTCGGTCTGGTAGCTCCGTTCCTACAAGTGGTGTCACAATGGACCTCCCTTTGGTCTAAGTGTGTCCCTGCCTAGCGGAGACAGCCACCTTACCTAACCTTAGTCTGGTTGCGATCTAAACAGGTTTTGCTCTCTGATAACATTAGTTACCTCGTCAATCTGCGGGCTACAAGCAAGCCTGGTTGTCTGGAGTCCAATTAATCTCTGCGGTTACATAACGAATTGACGACACGTATGTTTAAAAGGGCTCTGTCGGTGGCAATTCCGAGTTACCTTCAGCCGTCTAGGTTATAAGAAATCAATATCAAAAATTGTCAGAAGTACTACGAATATTGTTAAGGACATGGACTTTGCAGAACACAGAATATTGTGCATAATGTCTAACATAAAGAGACTTAAAAAAAACACACACACACGCACATGATCTTAAAACTACAAACTTGATCCAAAACTTAATGCTTCTACATTAATACAAAAAATTAGTTTATGCGAAAAACAAAGCAAAAGGTCACGTCAATCTCAAAACCAGCTTGTGAACACGACCCCGCACAACAAAGCCTTTATTCCGCTTTAAAAAAATTCCATTTCTTCATTCATCAATTTAAAGAAGATCTTCTAATCCAATTTCTTTTGAATAAGGAACCAATTTGAAGATTTTTTTTTCCTCCTAAATCTCCCGCAGTATATATTTTCCAAGGACATAGTCACAAATAATTCCCTTATCAATCTATAGAGGATAATCCTCAAAGATGAAGGTACTCTATTCACTCTGCGATATCGTATTACCCGGCCCTTCTTTCATTAACTTTGTAAAAACCACACAGAAAAATAAAAAGAGTCGGGAAGAAAGGTAAAAGATTACATTTCATATCTCTGTGAATCTCGAGGAAGAAATCGGGATCTGTTCGAATTGGAAATTTATTTGGCTTCACATTGTGGAAGGACCTTATAGAGTAGAACACAATTTATGCTACAAAGTTCGGTACGCCTTGGTGCATTAATTGAAAAAGTGTGGACAGTGTTTATCGGCGTGGGACCTCCTTGAAAGCAGGAATTCATTCATCATCGGATACCATTTAGCACTATACACAACAATAATTTGTCCCTGATGCTTTTGCCATTTAAATGTAATCCGAATCCTTGCACATGTTTAGCCAGGATACGCCGCATTTTTTCATTCGAAATTCCTCTTCAAAGACGTTTTTTTTTAACGCATTCTTTTCTCATCACCTCGAGAACAGAAGTAATCCAACACCGATACCATGCCACACATCTGGCCGCTCTGTTGGGCTGGGCTGAGTTGTGCGCGGCAGCCACATTCCCGGGATATTTGTTTTTGCTTCAAACACAAAAATAGCAAACCCATGGACGGACACCGCGATGCCAAGTGGAAGACATGCTCCAGAAACCTTCAAGAGGCGTCTACGTCCAGAGCCAGATGAGTGCATGCCATGTGTTTAAAAATAAATCCATTTCGTAATTATTTCTTTTTTGGCTGTTCTTAAGATTTGTGTTGTGTGTTTTGGGGGAGGGGGTGGAGGAGTGAGTGTGATTTGACACTGTCAAGTGGTTGAAGTTTTTTTTATTTCATTGGCATAATTTGATTCCCTCTATTTCTGGGGTTTGACACCACTTATCGCCTGCACACTTGAGTGCGCGGCAGATAATGTTAATCACTGTACACATTATCCGGTTGTGTGATTCTGGCTTTGGTCCGCCAGCGAAACGAATTGTGAGCTAATTAGAAATGGGGTTGTTGAGAGTGACTTTGAAGGCGTGTTCACTTGGTTGTGCAACTTGTGCAATTAGGTCTTCGAAACGATTTTTCAAGTAAAGAATCGGAGACATAATTTGTCACACTTTACTTAAGGTACCGATTGTGTTGCAACATGGACCAGATGCTGAAATCCTAAGATGGATTTTTCCGGCTGCAGACACCTTAATAACAGGGCAAGTGTGTTAAAATCGATGAGGTTGGTTGCTAGACTCATTTTAATATGCATGTAGCGCTTTTCTGTGGGCAGAGGTGAAGTATCACCTCTCCAACCTCACCAAAAACCAAAGGGCGACTTGCATTAGAAAACCAGAGCTTTTGAGGACCACGTCCGCTACAGCATTGGAGGAACTAACTACTCAACGTCGCACCCTGGGCAGCAACTGTATCAGAAAGAAATGAAAATGCTTAACGTGAGCACCTGCCTCTTCGGCTTAATCCCACGGTGGGTGAGAGGGCAAAGACAAGCGTTGACCCGCCCCCGGATCAATTTATCAAGATATCACGCAGCGCAATATGAAACCACGTTAAGGCACATTCGCCTTGCAAGAGCGATGCCTACCCAACACCGCTTCAGGTCTATTAGCCCAGGAGCCACCATAAAGCTCCCACACAGGGGCCAACTCTTTTAGGCAGAAATTAACCAGGCCGCAGACAAATTAAAGCCGACCTGGCTTATGGGCGCTCTGCCTCCCATTGTACCAGAATAAAGCCATTGGTCGAGCTTCGCAATACGAAGGTCACTGCCAGATGAAAAGCCTTGACTGTTTGTGGCATGGCAGCCATACACAACGTCCTCTTAAGAATTGCATACTCGCCGACGGACAAGCCGCACAATATTAAAAGACGCTCTCCGGATTAACTATGGTCCGCGAGTTTGTTAAGCGCGTCACCTCACTGAAGTGAGGCGCCACTGCGGGGAGGAACTGTGGCTGCAAGGCGGCTAGAACCGCCATCTGATTTAGTGTTAAGCGGACTGTGATTACTTAAACCTTTTCTAGGCACGTGTTTTAAAATTCGCCACTGTGCGCCTTCATAGATGGAGCAGGAGAAGGCCGCCGACATACCGTGACGTAAAGGCAGTGTCGGGAGATTACCACATTTTCAACGGTTCCATATATTGGACGTAGGAAGAAGCGCAGCTTGCTAGTTGCTGACTCTGTGCTGGGTGCCAGCCCTGGACACACTGATATCCCGTAAAAAAAAGAAGCCATAATTACGAAGCACAAGGAAGCACTGAAACTATGGCTCTCAAGTTGCAATGTAAAATTGAAACTTACTCCTTGAGTAACTATTTCCCCCGTTGGACAGATCTTTAAACGTGCAGACGCACTACCTACAAACGAAGCATGACCAGCAGTAAACAAAGAGGGATCACTATTTTTGATCGCACGAATTTCTGTATGCAATTAGCCTTAATAAGCAAAAGACCCTCGGGATACATGCGAGATCCAGACGCTTCCAAGAGAGGGACACTTTGAGCTTCTTACAGTGGCTTCCTTTTTTTAGTTTTAGTTGTTTTAAAAGTTCCCTAAATAAGACAATATGGAGCAAATTGTTTCTTTAAGCGAGCCGTGTCCACCGTCACAAGGTGGACCTAACCTTAAAACATCAAACTTCGATTTTTTTTTTGTTTTCTTTACACTTTGCTTGCCCAAGGGTAAACTTAAACTTGCTTTTCCTTACGCTTACACTTTACTTACTCTAAAGTTCATGGCCGTTTCACATGCAGTGCGAGAACGTCAAACCAGAGCAGCAGCGACAACGCGAGACCAGAGAAATCGTTTGTTACTACGCAATGAAAGCGAGAAATCGCGACGACTGTTTTAACTTAACAGCGACAAAACATAACATATTTCTAAAATTTGTCCACTTTATTACACACGAATATTTTATGTTTCACAACAAGAATTAGTTTCGAGAAAAAAAACGTCTATTCAGCTGCGTGTCATAACTCACAACAGCGATAGACAGAATAATCGTCGACCTCGGCGAGGGTTTTTCAATTTTTCGAAAGGTTAGCGTGCGACACAGCGATAACGCCGGTATTGTGAACCAAGCATCAGGAGTAGTACCCTTGGCAGTTACTTCTTCAACGAGCTCGAAGATCTAAATAATGTAGATCTGAAGGACCTCCTAAGATTTATATACAAATCCAAATGGGTCCAAGAGGCCGGAACTCTGAGCAGCGGTTTATTTCTGTTTTCGTTCCAGGTGTTAAGAAGGTTCCCAATATGGACACAATGAACCCAACTGCTGGTCTAAGTCAGCCGGGACGATTGTCAAAAGGGTATCCATCAACCTAACCTATTGTGAACCACCCCATAAATTGCCATTGATTGCTGGACGTTTCACATTCAGGGCGATAGCGTCAAACCAGAGCGACAGCGACAACATGAGACCAGAGAAATCGTTTGTTTGTTAAAATACAATGAGAGCAAGAAACCGCGACGACTGTTTTGACTGCACAGCGACAAAACATAACATGTTTCTGAAACTTGTCGACTTTATTGCACATCAATAGTTTATATTTCACAACAAGTATTAGCTTCGTTAAAAAAGAGAAGTCAATTCAACAGCGTGTCATAATTTACAACACCGATTGACAGAATAATCGTCAACCTCGGCGAGGATTTTTTCAATTTTTCGAAAAGCCCGGCAAGCGAGACAGCAAACACGGCGGTATTATGAACCCCTTCATACATTGCCATTGATTGAAATGATTGAAATTCATTTGACAGCTCGCCCGAGACCCTCGCCCTTTATGTGAAACAGCCATGATATTTATTTCACAACTCGCACGATGCTCTCGCTCGCTCTCTCTCTCTCATTGTAAAACAGCCATCAAGAGGAAACTTTTTTTGTTTTTTTTTTATAACTCGTAACTCGCCTATTGCGAACTATGGCAGCTCGACTTGAAGAGATTTTTTGTGCAGTGAGCTACAGGCAAGTAAGGCTAGGAGGTTATCCACTTTCCGTGCGAATTAAATAACGCTGCTAGAGAAGGTCCTAATATCTTCCTTACTCAATTATTCTCTGAAGAATAGGTAAGTTCCATCTATTACCGGTTAGGGCTGGACATTCACATAGGATCGACATTCTGGAGAGTCACTATTTTGATTTCAAAAAGGTGATATTTTAATCAGTGGTGTCCTGTAAGTTATCCTACAAATTTTTTACAATCATGCCTGTTTAGATGTAAGCAACTCTTGGCATTGTTGCTGAAGGGCTTCATGGCCCGTGTCTTAGGCCTGGGGTATCCACTATTTAATATGACATGCATCTAGTATGCTCCCAGCTTCTTATAAATTCGTTTATCGCCGATTCCGGGGTGGGGCAGAAAGGCTCAGGAAAGGGGCTTACGAGCCTTTTTTGGCTGGTTCGTCGGCTTTCTTGATGTCGCAAAGATTTCGAATAGCAGTAAGAAAATAATAAAATAAAAGTTAATCCTCGAAAGATTTATTCTGCTGCAAGGGCCAGTCACGCAACGTAAGAAAAGGTTTTTCTTAAAAAAAAGTTGTTGCCTTAATTTCTTTTTCTAAAAAGGTAAAAGACATATAAGCGGTTATCTGTTTTTTATAGCCTATTTATAAGAGAATTAAATTTTGAAAAAAAAAATCAACTTTATAACATAAAAAATAGAATAAATTTAATTCAATTTTTTTTTCATTTTTTTCAAAGTTTTGAGTTTAAAAATCAAATTTTCAAAAACTGTACTTTATAGCAGCTTTATTTAAAAGCAAAATGAAAGAAGAGATTTCTGGCTTTACAAAAAGGTATATCTTGAAACTTTCAGTGTTACCATTGTTTTATTGTTTATTATTTTTTTTTCTGTTTAAGTCATATTTTTAGAAAATCGCCCCTCCTAGCTAAACGGGGGTTATAGACCCCATGCCATACAATTTTTTTCTTTTCATAAATAACTGCCTTAAAAATATTCAAAATCATCGTTTCTAAGTCAGATGGTTTGTCGAAAAAAATTATGTGAATTATAAAGCTATTTAGGCTAGAGTGTCCGCTATTGTGCATGGAACACCGAACTCCGAAAGGATAATTTATTATGAGATACAGGTAAATGAGAACCATTACGTTACGTTTTTGTTGGAGGTTGCTACTATCCGATGGAGCACTCAGACACAACTACTGGTCCATTGTACTACCATGCAGACACCTTACATTAATGTATTTAGTTTACCCGTCTTTCGAAGAAAGATGAGAAGGAGCTTCAGTGATGAAGAGCTTAGGTGTTCGGCACGCACCACGTCAGCCCCAAAGATCCGCCACCTGATGCGAGCAAAGGCAGGACAACTACAGAGAAAGTGTTCCGCTGTATCGTCGTCCTCTCCACAGGCAAAACAGGTGGTGGTTTCGCTTAAGCCTAACACATTCAAGTGTCTAGCAAAAGCTTGGTGGCCGGTAAGGACGCCTACAAGAAGTCTGCAATCGATTCTCCTAAGAGATAGAAGAAAAGACGCTGACCCCTCGCAGATGTCCGGGCGTAGTCGTTGAGAACCATTACGAAACCACAATGTTGAACTTCTACTTCAAACTTTCCACTAGTGGCCGCCCGTGATGCATTGGTTATAGCGTCTGTCAGGCTACAGTTTAGGGTATCTTGGGTTGAAATTTACTTAACGGCCCCCAAAAACCCACCGATATGACCATTCCTCAAGAGAAACTTCTCTGCTTGCGCACCGATTGGAATCGACAAAAAAATTAGAGTTCCCTTAAAGTGTGCAAGAACATCTTTAGCGGACACTATGGATCCTCTGAGTTTTAAGCGCCAGTTGGTATAAAAGCCTTCGCTAAAGAGCAGCAAGGCAACCATCCAATAATAAACCCCATCGATTTGCAAATCACACAATTTAACGAGGCGATGAACCGCTGCTCTCCGGCAAATCTGATTGAACTCGTATAAGGATTCAACAAGTGCCTGCTCGAACAACCCATTATTTTTCCACAAGCCAACCATCAGTAACTCCTCGTCATAACCGCCATGGCAACACCGCTTATTGTCCTCTTTCATGTTAACATCGAATGTCTGGCTAACCCCGCTATTAAGGACAAAATTATGGTGTCAAAACGAGAATCCAAATCAAAATGCAGATAGGGACGTGGGGGAGATGTGCTGCTGCACACACCTCTCTAACTGAGGTTCAAATATTTGAATTATGTGTCCTCTCGTCGTCCTTTAGGTCTGTGTGTTGGTTCCATTGTTATCATCGACGAGTAGGGATTCTGTTCGATGATTTTGTTCCCAAGGAACAGGAAAATTTTTGCATTCGAAAAGAATCGCCCCACAGGAGAATGTGCATTCTGTCCCAACAACAATGCAAAGATTGTTCAACTCGTCGTGTCGTAGAGGTGGGTATAATATTCGTTTGGAGTACGAGTTCCACTTCTGGTTCCATGAACCTGTGTACAAGAGGAGCTGGAGCTTATGCAAATTGCATATGAGGGCAACTATATACAATGGGATGTGTGTGAGAACCAGCAGTAGTACCTATAGTTGATGTGATGCAGAGGAAAAATGGCAATGAGCTTGATGTCGAATGGCTTTGCTTCCAAAGAACCGAGTCGCTCTATGAGGGCTTCTTCCTATATAAGGAAGCTGAGGATTTTCCTTGTTTTTTGTTGTTGTACTTTGATTGGATCGCTGGCAAGGTGCGATGTTTAGCCAAAGCCTTTTGTTTGCATCCCAATTGATTTTTTTTCCTTCCATTATAATGTTTGGATGCATTTTATGCCTGTTCCTCTGATGATGATGGTGGTGCCTCCTTCTCGTCAGTGGTATACGAACAGAGGATCCCTTTTCATGCATACACCAATATTGTTCTTTGTCATTCGATGGTGTGAAGATGAATGTGATTGGATTGTTGTTGTTCAACTGAAGGGCGATGGTGCAGCGATGCACACACATATGTGTGCATAATGCGCTGCTTTTGGCGAAGAGTATAATTCAACAACGTGTTGGAAATTGAATTCAGGAATCAGGAATCCAGAAGGAGATTTGATTGCAGCCAGCACAAGCAGCCGTTGTTTCTCGGATGCAAATGGGATTTCGAAATTCGTGTTCGAGTAGGTGGAATGCAATTTAAAATCAAGAATTATATGAGCCGTGTTTGAGTAGTTTGATTATTTGAATTGTTTTGCAATAGGAAATTACACTGAACGCAGTGATTAAAGGAACAAGAATAATGGGCCGCCGGGATTTGTTGATGGGGAAAATAATGGATTTAAAGTGTGACTCTGTGAATAATGGGGTTGACTTCAAGGAGGAATAATGTTAAAGTTTATCTCATTGTCACGGATTAAGCTGCACACTATGTGGAATAAGCAGAAACAACTTAGCATAGAACTTTAATATGAATTAAGCACAGGAGTTCGGGTTCGAAACTTGACGAATATACACATTTTGAGCCGTCGTCGTTTTCTATTTAAGAGAATTTTTCCTATCAAATGAAGTGAGGAATCCAATGGGTGGTTTAACTTCTAACCTCATCAGTTCTCTGCCCTTCACAACGCATAAAAATTAAGAAGAAATCATCGCCGGTGCCGACTGATAGCCGCACCCACAGCAAATGCTGCTTGCTGCTAAAAATCTGTACAAGCTTACGTATGCGTGGTATTAAATACTTTCAGCTTTTGAAACGTCTAAAATTGCATTTTGATACATAAAGCGCAAGGGGGACGATGCGATCTCTTAAAAGGGGACCCGCTATGGCGCCCAACGTGGGGCTAAAGCCTTTCTACGCGTAAAAGCGAAAGCCCAGAAGACGGAAAAGCTGGGCACGGACCGTTGAACTGGTGGGAGATTCTTGGAATAGACAACACATATCGAGAAAACAGGTATGGACTCGAGCCCCTATTCCTGATGCTCTCTTGCGTTAACTAAAAAAAATTGCAGTAAGTTTGAGCGTTTCTTGAAGACAAGTGCCTTTTTTGTCAAGGCAATCACTTCATTTTTAGATGTAACACGTTTCGACTGTATGAGATGCCTAAAAGAGCTCAATTCATAGGCAAGGAAGTTGTAAGATCAGGACTCAGGCATTGTCTGTCCCACTGTATCAGAAGCGCAGATATTATATACAAACTAATGTCAAGGTTCTGCCAGGGCTAAGATTATTTATAAGTCCAGCAACTTTCAGCTGGCCCTTTTACTCATGCTAGGCAATTAATCGCATCTTCCGTTCAGAAGCGAAAGATGCATATAAAGAGTCAAATTGAAAAACGGTCGCCCGAAAAAAATCAATTCAAGGAAAAGAGCAACAGCATGAAGAAGAGTCAGAGGAGAGATACAGCCTACGTTAGTCTCAGGTGACTACATCACTACATGCGGAAATCCTTACAAAAACTACCCGACAGTTAATGGACAGTTAGCTGGAAATAATTAATGTGTCATCGCTTCTGGCCTTACCCCTTAGAAAACGCCTTAAACTCTCTGGAGTCTCTCAACCTTATTTTAAGGAGGGAGGAGTTACAGCTAGGCCATTGTTAATCTAGTTTTTATACCCAACCGAGGGTATATTGATTTTAGTGCTTAGTTTGTAACACAATGAAATAATCATCGTAGACCCTTAAGACCCCTAAGACCCTTATGACAGCATCTATAGAGACGAGCTATATAGCGCAATGTCTAGTTTTGGCATCCCTGCCAAACTCGTCAGTCTGTGCAGGATGACGATGGAAAACTCACGCTGTTCCGTCAAGGTCGGCAAATACCTCACCGACCCCTTTGATGTCAAAAAAGGATTCAAACAAGGCGACGCGCTGTCATGCGACTTCTTTAACATCATACTTGAGAGAATTGTGCAGAACTCTCGCGCCAACACCAGAGGTACAATCTTTCAAAAGTCCGTTCAACTACTCGCATACGCAGACGACATTGACATAATCGGTAGAACAAAGCGTGATGTCAGTGAAGCCTTCGTGAGTATTGGGACGGAAGCGGCGAATATGGGTTTAGCAGTCAAAGAGGGCAAAACCAAGTATATGCTGTCATCAAGAAAAGACACCCAACACCGACGTCTTGGACAAAACATCACCATCGACAGCTATAATTTTGAGGTAGTTAGGGAGTTTGTCTACCTGGGTTCCGCTATTAATTCAGACAATGACACCAGCGCTGAAATCAAACGAAGGATAACTCTTGCCAATCGCTGTTTCTTTGGGCTAAGGAGGCAATTTGAGTAGCAAAGCCCTCGAGCAACTAAGGTGTCCATGTATAAGACCCTCATCAACCCAGTCCTGCTTTACGGTGCAGAAGCATAGACCCTGTCCCCTAAACGCATTTTGGGATGAATCTTACGAAATAACAATTAATTGATTTTAATTTTTAGCCCAGACCCACTTTTGGGGGCGTGGCCTACACAAATTATATATTAATTCGGGCCAAACAAATTTAAGATTTGGTGCTACACGGTTTATAGTGTCGGGTATATTAAAGTTGGTCACAGACGAACTCTTTTACTTAATCACTTGTTTAATCTGCTTTAGAGGAGCAGAGTCTTTGGTGAGTGTCCATCCCAGAGCGCTCATCAGATGCAATCCCTGACATATTTTACATGCCTTTAACCCCTAATTAAGACATTTAACATTCTTTATTGCAAAATACCAGCTGCGTTCGATGCTCCGACCCGACCTCAAAGCACATCCCGCATTCAGAGTCCTCACACCCGTCCCCAACTTCGGCAATTAATAATAATTTCCAACAAAACTGTCAAAGCTTCGTTGAAATATTTCTCTTTTTAATTACGACAGCTAGCGCGACAGTCCAACTTCCATACTTCTCGTCTTTCTCGCTCAGATGAACCTTAATTAATTGAAAGCGACTCGAATATAGCACACAAGGTCATCATCGAACAAGAAATCTAATTAAATATCCAGCAAATCAGTGAGAAAAAGTTGAAAAAAAAAAATGAACACGAACAACTTCCACTACAGAGCCCGAAAGTAACATCCTTCTGCATTGGCTCTATGGCCTCCACTTATACTGATGTGCGACCCTCCTAATTAAATTCCTCATTTCTAAAAAGGAAAATCACTTCGAACATTTACGAGTCGACGACGACGACAACGACACACTCTGAAGGAGCATAATTCACTCGGCGATTTCATGAAATTTATTCATTGACATTGTCACCAGAATCGTCGTTCGTTGTCGCTGTCGTTGGTGTATCTTCGCGCGTCCCTAAAAAACACGTCATCTACCCCACCCGATTCGTTTGCAGTGCTCCAAAGGCAGTTCAATATGCCAGAGAAGCTATGTTCTGTATACTATTATGAACGCTACTGTATGTCACACTTGTAGCACCGAGAGAGTCGTACATCCCTGGTGCCTATATGTTTTTCTATTGGCCATGTCGTAAATAAACTATTTTGACATGTGTCAGACAATCACTTGTATTACGTGTGCAACGCAAAGTCGTATTTGCCCGTCGAATATGAGCATGCAACCAATTTGCTGTGTTCATCCAGCCTTGGTCTGTGAATGAGTCCCCGTGCAGGTTGGTTACATGCTCACAGCAGGACGACTTGATGACGGGCATGTTTCATAATTAGGAGTACTTTTAGATTAAGTAATGACATTACCAGTTTGTGAAATTTTAGTCAAAGTGCACTCGATGTTTGATTTTCCATGAATATTGCTATGCTCTCTTTTGTCCTGAACATTTATTTAAACTGTGCCATGCGTCAGTAGCATAGCACAATGTTATAAGTGATGTTGAAAGGAGACACTTCTGCGTTTAGAGAGTTTTAATTCTGTGCCAAAAGGAGCACCTTTAATATACCTACGCAAACAAAGTCTTACTTAAAATTTTAATTGCTATTTTAAAAACACAAAAAAATTGCACAAAGCTTAGTTAGCTTATTGAATTGAATTGAATGTATAGGGTGCGAGTATAAAACCCACTTGTACTGCGACCTTAAAGATCTATTGTACCCTTTTTCTTTGATCTAGGTTTTTAGAGCTATCTTTACAAACCTGATAACCTCCCTAGATGGGATGTTGTCATAGTCATTCCCTGTTAAATTGGCTATCCCAGTAATTTTAAATCTGTGGAGAGCAAGAGCAGGACACTCTCTCAAAAGGTGCTCCATAGTTTCTTTTGTTTCTCCAAAGTGTCTACAGATTTCAGTGCTGCTGCGGCCTAGTTTGGATAGGTGATAGTTACATGCTGCATGCCCAGTGAGAGCTCCACATAACAATCTCAGATCGGATCAGTTGAGTTCTAGGGCTTCCTTGGCTCTTTTGGGGTTGTACCTGAGGAATTTTTGAGGCCTTCCAGATTATTCCACTTTTGTAAACATAAACTGATAGTCCAGCTTTTTATTTGATGATAAATGTTTGCCTTGGTGAAATCAAAGAGGGGAAAAGGCCCAATAAAAGAAATCTCAACTCCCCATTTGGCTTGGGTGTCGGCTTTTTCATTACACTCATAGTTTTCGAGTCCCGGCACCCAAATCAGCTTTACACTGTTTTTTGTTGCCAGTGTATTTAGAATTTGGTGACATTCCCAAACAGCCTTGGAGTCATCTCTGTAGCTCCTTAGAGCTTTTAGGACTGCCTGGCTGTCCGAGAATAGTGAGATCTTCACATGGTGAGATTTCTATTATAAATGCATTGGGCTGCTTCGTTAATCGCAAAGAGTTAAGCTTGAAAAATTTTTTCTTCTTTACAGAGAGGTATGTGTTTATGTCACCTCGGTCCTACTATACGAGCCCCAACTCCACTGCTTGACTTCGACTCATCCGTATACCACTTTTGGGCGTCATCATTTAGCCAATGTGGATTGCTAGTCCTTTCCTCTCTTTGGTAGAGGAATGGAACTAGCAATCCAGTTGTAAGAAAGTGTCAACAAATCGCGTAGAGATTGTTTACATATCTAAACTTTTATGGATTTGTTTAAGGATATTGACAGATGTTGATCTTCAGATTCTTTTATGACTTTAGTTGACGGGCGGCATAGGCACAATTCTCCCTTCAGATTCCAGTAACACAAAAAGAATGTTAGATCAACTGATTGGTTAAAAATTCTTAATAAATTCAGTGCTTAAAAATAGATACCTTATAAGCCCTGCATAAAAAATTTTGAATTGAATTTTAATGTTACATTAAACTATTCCTATGCAGTAACGTATTCGCTTTATTTCTTGTGAAGTAAAATCCAGGGATCCTGATTTAACCTTGTCCCTTTCAGAAAAAAAAAAACATATCAGCTTGGTGTTCTGAAGCTGTGCAAAAACCCATATTATCTTTCTTTTAAGGCCGAGAATTTTTTTTAAAGGAACCATTCGATCTATTTCATGTTAGAACATACAAAATGTGTTTATTGTTCGGACACCCCTAACTTTGGTTTTGGTCGGCCCCGGTTTTTTTTCCTACCCCTAGGTAACCACCCGACACAAGGCTTACAACATCTGGTGAGCTGTTCCCTATAGATATGAAGTTAACTCGCGAATGGGAAAAATTATCTAAGACTTGCTGCTACGTGCTGCGCCTTCAAAATCAATCTGGAGAGCTGAAACTCGGTATACGGCTTGGGGCTTCTGTTCCATAGACAAAATGTGAAAATTGGCTCAATCGGTCAACGGTCACACCCACTACTGGCTTCAAGGTGAGACAACCTCTATTTCACATTTTCTTTCAAAATGCCTTTTGGTCGAGTTAGAGAAGGGGTTGGAACTCAAATTTTGTTATTGAGCAATATTGGCCCAAAACCTTTAACATGACAAAAATTGGACCGCCCACATTATTGACCATGCCCACTTTTAACATGTAAGATCTTTAAAAACCCGATTTCTAGGAAAGTTGACATATAAAAAATATTATATGACAAATATTAAAGATTTTACTATAAGCTAAGTCTGCTCCATACAAAGTTTTGAGCTCCGCCCACTTTTAAAGGGGGTTTTTAGGAAAAACCCGTTTTTTTCTTAAATAATTTTCGCCTTTACCGTATATTCTCATGATTCTAACGAAATTAAAATCAATTGATTTTTATTTTGAGCCCATACTCACTTTTGGGGGCGTGGCCTATTCAAATAATGTAATGCTATATATGGTCGGGTATATAGAAGTTTGTCACTGACGAACTCTTGCACTTACTCACTTGTTACCTTTGCTTTACTTGAAAAACGTCAAAAGGTTGCCTAAAGCAGAATTAGCAGAATTTTATTACCTAAGACAGAATTTTAAAAAACATAATTTTGAATAAGTGGAATTTTGGAAAGCACAATTATTTCCCCCTCCCAGAAATCCGTCTTGGCATTTATGGTCGCATCCTGAGAGCGGGTAGTCAAAATTCTGCTTTTCCCAAATTCTGACATGACATGAGCAATAAAATTCTGTTTATTCTAGGTTAAAGTTTTGACTCTAAATGAATAATCGCCAAACTGATAAAAATTGGGAGCGGATAATAATACTACTTTTTAAAATACTGTTTTGAAGAGGGTTGTAGGGCATGCCCTCCTCCATACGTACATAAATGGAGGCCCGGTTGCATAGACGTGGAGTGTAGAAAGAGACAGAAAACATCGAGCTGTAAGGGCAGTACAGCGACACCGACCTAGCCAGAAGAGTCATCGAGTTGGGTCATCTTAAGCGAACGCACGCCGACGAACGTCCAGGTCCGGAGGAACGAAGAAGTGGCGCCTGTAAATGGATTGGGACCGCTTTAATTGTAGACATTGTGTGTTGTTCGCTATGGCCCAGGTCCACCTCGGACTTCAACCTTGAATAAGTAAATTGGGAATGATTTGGCGCCAAGGAAGCGTTTCCGTTATGTAAAGATGCAAATTTACTTTAATTTAAGGAGACAAATTTACTTCAAAACAAAAAAGACCATCAAGTATGAAGTCATACACCGAGCGGTCCGTCGGCTTTTTTAAAAGCTCAGCGTACAATTCATGCTTAATTTGCATATCAAATGTTGCTTACGGCATTTTTTCAAACGCATCTCGATAACCTTCTTTCTGGCTGTAAAATTTTTTAAGATAAGGCCAAAAACTTTTTGTCTTTTTCCCCACCAATATTCAAACTGTAATTAAACCGTTTTGTTAGCATATAAAAAATTCCCCTTTCAATCGTTCTCATTTTTTCTTTAGGTTTTAAAAAGATTTCTCGACAATTTTTTGAGTCAGAAGGCCAGACTCTGACCCAATAACATCACAAAGCCATGAGCATTACCATCTCTATGGATTACCCAGCAAAATGGTCCTCCAACTGTTGCAGAACTTAAAGTTTAGACTGTTAAAACCGAATGTTCTATCAATAAGGGAAGAAGTTAAGTTCTTGATAATAGTCCCAACAGGAAAATATATAAGTATTCGTACAACTGTTTCTGATCGAGTGTACAACGCTGTCCCGGCAGGTTTTAGAATCTTAGAATCTTTGTGAATGAAGTGAAAAATTGGTTTACATGTTCGGCACGTTCGGATTTGGACCACGATTGAAAGCCTTTAAATGGTCGACTCGAACAGGTTTCAATTGCACTTTTAAGCAAGTGAATGGACTTGTTACAGTCACTTAAAAGGGTGCTCAAAATTTCAATCATGTTTTAAATTGCCTAGAATAATTGATTGAATAGTTGGAGGTAGACTTGCCTGGTAGATTTTATCATGAAACTCGTTTTCTTAATCTCGTTCTTGCGTAAAAGAGAAGTTTCGATATGCATTCTTGCAAAGCTTTAAGGTTAACCTAGGTTAACAATCTCTTAGAAAAAATTACAAGAATCCCTTTAGCCGGCTAAGACAGGATGGATATCAGCTGTAAAGTTTATCTCTGCTTTGGTAACATGAAACGGATGAACACAACAAAGGCTGATAAGTTCATTATCTTTTTTTGGATTTAAAAGTCGAAAGGCCCCGACAAACAGAAGGTTTTGACGCAGATTGAAGAGGTACAAAAATACTTGTACATAAGGCTACATTCATTTAAACCCAGCGGTAAGCAAATGAAGTAAGGTGCTCGTCCATAAACATCCCGAAAAACTCTTGGACGAAACTTATCGTCCCCTTATAGCCTTCAATTTGCCTCAGACAGAGGGTATGAATAATCGCACCGTTTCCATCGAAGCTTCACTGCGAGCCGCAGTGATTCATATTTGCAAATATGCTTGCCTACCATTTAAGCCATCCGTCAAAGTATCCAAATTTCCCAGCATGACATCGAGCATGACCGTGCGCCACATGAGCTCCTACCCAAGTACATGTCGCATCTCCAGACACATGTGCCATAAATATCTCACGACAAGCTCGATATTTGGTTAAGATTAAAAACCCGAAACATCCTCTCCACCGGCTCAGCTCATCCGTCATCATCGTAATCACCTTTTGATGCAAAATGCGGCATGAAACCGATCCATAGTCGGAGCGGACACGGAACATCCTATTGGACGGGCTATTTGTTTTTCTCGGAACATTTAGCCGCCGAATCTTGATGTCGAAATGGACAACAGAGAAAAAAAAGCCCACAACACCTCTAACCAAAGAAGAGAAACCCAAATGAGCATGTTCATTTCTCATAAAATCACCTGGTGCCCCATCACCTGGTGGAGTCGGTCGAGATGAGGGCTCTTCTTTTTGCCTGGCACCGCCGCACCGCATGGAG
Organism: Neoascia interrupta; assembly: GCA_947623515.1. NCBI lineage: Eukaryota > Metazoa > Arthropoda > Insecta > Diptera > Syrphidae > Neoascia > Neoascia interrupta. Next base: position 200,544,194 of record OX392462.1, read on the forward strand.
AGCAGCTTAATCACACAACACGTCGCAATGGTGTTTCCTCCTCGGATTTGCTTTTGTTTGGATATTCCCCCAAACCGTTTAGCAATAAAATTGTACAACTTGGGATCCCCGACTGTTTGTCTGGAGGCAAAGAAGACGACGACAACCGGCCAAGACAGCCTCAACAACACCATAGCAGAGCCTCGTTAACTTATCTCGGGTTTGGCAGCCGCGCAAGCATGTTTTGACTCCTTGACCACTCCCTGAGGCAGAGTGACCATAGGGGCAAACACAGTTGGGCTTGTAAGTGTGCGTATATGTAATTTTTTTCAAGGATACTTATTGGTTATCAATTATATCAGAGTTTCCATGGAAGGAACAACTGCAGCGAACTGGCTTTGATATCCTGCTGTTGTTGGATGAAGGTTTCTTGAACGAGTGGAACATAATTAAAAAGTTGATATCCACACGGTTAGCACAGAGGAGAAGTGGCTTGAAAGAGAGATACTTATCTCAACTGGCCTCATACTGTGATTATCATTTGTGTGTGCCATATAGCTGCATTTGAACCTGCAGGACATTATACGTGCGTACGCGTGTCATAAATTTTCACGTTTGAGTTTAAGTAATGTCCTCGAGAGGAGGACTCGGTTGTTGTAGTACCTACATCCGAATGAACATGAATCTTGGATATTTACTGCGGCCCTTGGAAGAAGCTTACGCAAACGACCAAGTGTCATGAAGATCCGATTGTGAACGTGAAAAAGAATCTATGAATGAAACCGCATAAACTTACTAGAACTACAGGAAAAGGTTACACTGTTGCAACGCAATGCATCACCCCTCAGTTCATTAATCTTTAGTCTTCTTGCACCCAGCCTTCAGCGCGTTCCTTCTCTAATAGTTCACTTCACCACAGACTGTATGGCGACTGTTAAAGGGCTTAAGCGGCCCTTCCTCCCGAGTCAGTTACAAAACGCAACTAGAAAACCATTAACTCGAAAGTATCCGATTTCAATTTAATCGACTCACTTTTCTAGCCGATGAATTTCTAGCTATATCTTTCCATCAGCCTAGCAAAAATGATAGAAAAATAAAGGCACAAACCCGGCCTAACAATGCACGCAATCCTTAATTGAATTAGAAGCTATACAAAAAGGGGGAACACTCCGCAACGCTGACACGTCGATTAATCATTTTGCAAATTGTTCGCAAGTCTCATACGTTCTGACTGACACATGAGACAGCTAGCGACCAACTTGACTGACAGACGAGGGAAACACAAAAAATAAAACGAAACCCGTTCTGTCTGGCCAAAGACTTGGTATCGCTCCAGCAGCGACCCGTTTATGGCTTTCGAACGCGCACATACCAAAAGCAGCTCACTCGTCAGGAGCGGTGACGGTGAGTGGTGTCAAGGAATCAATTAAACTGCAATGGCGAGTGGATTAAAAAAAAAAAACAGAACTGAAAGGAGAACTCTTCTGGCTGACTGACGCAAAGTGATACTCGAAGAAATCAAGAAGCCATACACAGTGGCTCCCCCTGCTACTCTATCCACATTCACTCTATTGTCGATGGGCCTCGAGCCTCGACCGACATCATCATCATTTGCTCATCACAAATTAACCTTGCCTGAGACTGTCAGGCAGCCGGCGCGATGGTGGTGCTGTGCAACTGTCACCTGAGCTTTTGACAAAGTGTCAAATGTCAAGAAGCTACTCACTATCACTATACACACCGTCACCACACCCCATTTTTCGTCATGGAATCGAAAATATGTAGAACTGGCGGACACGTCATTTACAGGGCGACAGGAAACAAAAATGGAATTCCAGTCGACGACACGGCCTCCACCTGTGCTTCTAATTGCGGCCGCCTGGACCGTCGGAAACCCCTTTGGCCGCTCTTGTGTATTTCCGGCAAATAAATATTTGTCATTTCTTGTATCGTTGTCCTGAGATCGTGCTAATGAGGGGAAAATTACAGAAAATCCAAAAGAGCCTCGCCTTGGCAAAAGGATATTACGCATACACACAGCCTTATGTAACTCTATACACACTTAGCCAACGAAATAAAGGATGCAAAATGGTTAAAATTTATGCATGCTACACCTTTTCCTTGGGCCTTCTGGCTAGCATCTTGTGTCCCATCCCTATGCCGCAGCCACAACGAAGGGATTCCCGGAATGTGCTGTTTGGGACATAAAACACGCGCTAAATAGGTGTCGACGGGGGAACGTCATTAAGATAAGGAACCTTCCGCCGGCCGCGTCGCCATACAAGGCAGTTTAATTCAGTTTACCTGTTTGCGGCATAATAACAGGCCCGAGCGGTCTATGCGGTGGCAGTTTTCGGGAATATATGGGTCTGCAGGGGTTGACCAGGGACCCGCATTAATTAGAATGAATATGTGATGAGTGCGCTAAGGGTATTTAAGGTGGAGAGGACACTTTTCTTGTGAAATGGATTTCCTAATAAAGTCTAGATAGAAATGAAGTCATTTTCGGGACGGTTGCGAATGGGTGTGATGGGAGCGCTTTGGTTTGATTAAATGAACTCGAAATTAAATCGCAAAGAATCTGTCATGAACATGGGTAAAAGAAATGGTTTTTCCTAGGATTGAGCTATTCCAGAGCAGTTTATGCGAGGGCAAAACTTTCATTCTCTAAAGACCCATTACATTCGACGAGCCCTTATCTAAAGGAACCCACGTAAGAGCAGTCTGATTGCTCATTGAAGAGCGACCTTGGAGCCGCAAACAAGTGTTTCTGACCAAATCATTGTCAATATGACAGCTAAGAATATGTCTCAGGCTTCGATTTTGTTAAAATTGTTTGAAATCGAACATTTCTGAAAATATGTTGTTTTCTTTATCATATTACAAATTATTTCTTATTACATATTTCATACCAAAGCGCTGAAATGTTTCCTTTAAAATAAGCGTTCACAAGCCATTGGGGTGAGAGTATTTCGACACTTACCTGAAAACAAAAGAAAAAAAATTGTTAGAAACTGTTTAAGCCTGTTAAATAAATTTCAAAATATTGTTGTACCTTATTAACATTAAGGAACAACAAACTTAAAGATAACTAAAAAACTTGTAAAATGTTTAAATTACAAATAATTACAAATTTATATATATAAATTAAATTATTTTTTAATTTAATACCAATGCCAACCATGAAAAGAAAACGAAAACAGCCACGGATATTTGCTGATCTTGGTAATCCAGGGCACCCTTTGGAGCTAGGCCTAAGGGGTGTCAGCATGCGAGCGCTTGGTGGTCGGAATGTCCCGCTCGGCATCCGACCGGGTTTAACCCGAAGAAGTTACGAGCAGCCCGTCAATGTTGCCGCTATCCACTAAGGAAATGGACTTCTTTCTGGTGACTTCAATGTACATGTGGGTACGGACGACAGTACTTGGAGGAGTGTGATCGGGAGGCACGGTGACCCGGATCAAAACAGGAACGGAGGGAAGTTGTTGGACTTTTGCTGCGCGGCTTGTCCATCATGAACACCTTTTTCCCACACAAAGACATTCACACATGGTACAAGCACAGTTTAAATCAGAGGTCACTGATTGATTTCTCTGTTGTACCATCGTGTGTTCAAAGAATGATTTGTGATGTTCGAGTTTTCAGGGGAGCTGAGTTGTCAACTGATCACCACTTAGTGTTGTGTAAATTGTTTTTCAGTGACAGTATTCCTTTGCCACCCAGGCGAAAACCAAGACTGGTGACCCGCATACGGTGGGAAAGGTTGCAGGATGCTGACTCTGATTTTAGAGAGCGTTTTGCACACCATGTTTCGGAGAAGTTTCAACAAATTCCAACTGACCTTTTGAATGTAGAGGAGGAATGGCAGCTGTTTTTATCGGCAGTCATTGCCTCTGCAGGAAATGTTTGTGGAGTGAAGCGGCTTGGGGTAGCGGCTGGTGGTGAGAAAAAAGCTGCTTGGTTTAAAACGCCGGGAGTTCAAGAAGCCATCAGAGAAAAGAAGAGAGCCTACATTGCGTGGATCCAATGTAGAAACTCAACTTCTCGAGCCCGGTACAATGAGGCGCGAAGGACTTTCAATCTGGCAGTCAGAACAGCCAAGGAACAGTCGTGAGAGGAAAAGTTCGGCGTGAAGTTGGAGCACGATTACAGATCTGCAAACAAGATCTGCAGACCATTCGCCGGCTCAGAGGAAGGAAGTTGAATATCATTCAAGGGGTTAAATCTAAGGACGGTACACTTCTTTCAAATGAGAGCCATATCTTGCGCAGATGGAGAGAGCACTTTTCGGAGTTGCTCAACCCCCAACAGGGCACTGAAGATGGCATTCCCACTGCTGACGAGATAAGGGCGGAGAATAGTCCCACAGTAGACGAAGTCAGCAAAGCGATTTTAAATCGCTAAAAGTTGGCAAGTCTGCTGGAGTTGATGAAATCTGGTGTTAAATGGCTAACACGTGTCATTAAGGTGGCCTGGGATAGCGGGAAGGCACCTAGCGATTGGCAAACGGGAGTTATAGTGCCCATTTTCAAAAAAGGGAACAGGAGAGATTGCGCCAACTATAGGGGCATATCTCTCTTGAGTCTTCCGGGAAAAGTATCCGCGAAAGTGTTGGAAACGCGTTCCAGAGCTGTAATCGAGCCTTTGTTACGGGAAGAACAATGCGGCTTTCGGCCTGGCAGAGGCACAACCGACCAGCTTTTTACTCTGAATATTATTCTTGAGAAGGCCTGGGAATATGCCAAACCGGTCTATGCGTGTTTTGTAGATCTGGAAAAGGTGAATGACCCAGTCCCTCGGGATACAATGTGGAGAGTTTTGCAGGACTATGCGCTGAGTGGGCCTCTTCTGAGAGCCATCTAGTCTTTGTATGGAAACTGCAGGAGCTGTGTACGGATAAATGGCGTCAAATCCTATCCTTTTGATGTGCGCGTTGGACTTCGCCAGGGCTGTGTTCTGTCGCCGCTCCTTTTCATAGCAGATATGGACTGGATGGTGAAGCGCAGTCTTGGCGAGCAATGTTTCGAATTGGTTGGCACCAGGATGAGCCATCTGCTTTTCGCAGATGATTTGGCCATCCTTGCATCATCCAAAGAGGACCTTCAGCGAGCACTGGATAGGTATGCAGCCGTCTGTGGTGATGCTGGGATGAAAGCAAACGCGAACAAATCGGAAGTGATGGTTGTTTCCCGAACTCCTGTGCAGTGTACCCTGCACATAAATGGAGTTTCATTAAAACGGGTGGAGAAGTTTAAGTATCTCGGGGTTTTTTTCACGAAAGATGGAAGGAGTGATACTGAGTTGCCCTGTAGAATTGGCCAAGCTGGAGCAATAGTAAAGGTACTGTGCCGGCCGGTCATCAGGAAAGCTGAGCTTGGAGTGAAAGCAAAAATCTCAGTTTTTAATTCAGTGTTCGTTCTGACCCTCATCTATGGTCATGAAATTTGGGTAATGACCGAAAGAATTAGATCGGGGGTACAAGCTGCCGAAATGAGATTCCTGAGGTGCGTTGCTGGTGTAACTCTAAGGGATAGAGTGAGAAACGTCAGTATTCGTGGGAATCTTAATGTTGAGCAGCTACTTCTCCGAGTGGAGCGACCGATTCTTTGGACACGTTGTTTGCATGCCCCTCCTAGACAGGTCATGCTAGCCGAGATGCGAGCGCGTCGCCACCTGGTTGGCCAAGAAACAGGTGGTGGGATCAGGTAAAGAACCTCTCTGAGTCCCGCCTGGGTAATGCGCCGGAGTCTCTTGATTGAAGGACTCTTTAAGATGGAAGGACCATTTAGCCACCCTCGCTCCGCGACCCTTAAAAAGGATAAGCGGCATCCGAAAATGATGATAATGATGATGATGATGACAATTTATCTTCAATAAGTTACGAATAATCCCTTGAGATCTATTTGTTGAGATAATTGAAAATGTACTGTAGGTAATAGGAAAGAAGGGACGAAATCTTTATTCTGGAAGTCTGGTGTTTTATTTAAAAGTATTGAATAACAAAAATGAGTAGATAAATAAGGTAAGAAATCATTTAAAGTTCAGGTTAGAATCTTGTTTCTTTAGCTAACTGAAATATATTTTAAGTATACAGTAGACGCTCGATAAAGTGGATCTCTTTATGAACTATCCAGTTTAGTGGCCACACAAAATTTCATATAGAATATGAAGGAGTATTTAAAGGATAATGTTTCGAGTATTGCTTAAAAAAAACTTCCAACTCTGCTGATACTAACCCTATTTGCCTTCTTTTTGTGTGTGGACACAGTGGGTTTCTATTTGTAATGGAGAAGCTAAAACGCTTTTGATCGGAGTGGGTGGACTTTGACGGCCTGTGGTGGTCATGTTCTTTTGATGACACCTATTAAATCCGTTGTGCTATAGTTGTTTAATGAAAGTGTGTGACTAGTGCTAATCAAGAAAAGCTGTGGAAAAACATCTTTGCTTCTCTCTCTCCCTCGAAAAAGTGAACATGCCTTGTTTTTAAATGGAATGGTCTTAACTCCAGTTTATTGATCAAAGTGCGCTTCGCTCAACGACCTTATCATCTGATGCTCACCAGTGGGTAAAGCCAAGATCGTCCACCCACCAAACACACATTATTCGACTAATATCCAGCATTTACTTACATGAAACTAACTTCCAAAAAGGCCTGGTTGCTTCACTATATCGAGTGTCTACTGTATATCTTCAAGAGCTCTCTAAGGTTTACTAACACATTTTGCTATTAATTTTAGGCAAGTACCTTGTGTCATCGATTTTTCAAAAAATGTTTCCTTTCGAGACAGTTTCAGGGTCTTTTTTATAATTTACTAAATTTTTAGGTAATTTTAGATAAATAAAACGATTTGTCGATTTTTTTTGGATATTTCAACAAACATTTTCCAGAGAATGAAAATGTAAAAATGTCTTTTAGACTTTCATAAGTTTCTTGGTTTACCCCCCTTCGGGTAGGGGTTAGAATATACCCGAGGTAAGGCATGCCTGTCGTAAGAGGCGACTAAAATCCACCCTCCGTATGCCGAGCGCGTAGCGCATACAAACCATGCAATGGACAAAACGAACGGAAGTAATACCCCAGGTGGTAATCCAGCATCACTGGCAAATCCACCCTCTTCGGAGGTAGGCTCTACGGATTCTGGGGAGAGCCATTTATTGCTTTCAAATCCCTTTATGAAGAAACCAAGGGTACCTCGATCACCACCACCTAGATCGATCATCTCCGGGAAAGGAAGTCCGCCGGTTAATCGGGACTCAGCGAAAACTAAATGCTTTGAAGCGGAAAACAACGAACTCCGCGCTAAGCTTAAAGATATGGAACGTCTCTACCATGAGCTCAAAAATGAAGTAGATTCGTTACGAAAAGAAAACGAGGCTCTTAGGAATCCCCGTGATACTTCAAAACGTGAGGACACGCCGAAGCGTCAAAGCGAATACGTGACAGACGAAGAAGAGCTTGCACGTGAAACTAATCCGGCTCTCAAGAAAAGATCTACCAAAAAACGAAAAATTGGGTCTTCGCCAGTAGTTGAGGCCGTATATAAACACGATGAAACACCAACCGTGTCAAAAAAAGCGACAGCGAAAATTGAAGAAAAAATTCGCCGACCGCCTGCAATAAATGTCGTTGGGGTCGCAGACTACGGAAAGCTGCGAAATATCTTAAAAAATACTCTGGGGACGAAGTATAATTTAATTTCTCTTCGAAATAATGTATGGAAAGTCAATGTCGATGACTCTGATGCCTATCGCGCACTTTCGCAAAAATTAAATACCGAGAATGTACAATGGTATACTTACGAAAACAAATTCGAGAAGCCGCTTCGGGTTTTCGCTAGGGGACTTCACCCAACCTGCACGAAGGAAGAAATTGTTGAAGATGTTCAAGCCCAAGGCTTTAAAATTCTTGATGCCGTGAACATACTTAAGAAAGAAAAACAACGTACGGAAGGAGAAAAAGACACCGTGGTCAAGCGCGGTCTTCCTATTTTCATGCTGACGTTCGATAGGATTGAAAACATAAACGAAATATATAAAATAAAAACAATCCTAAATATCAGGGTAAAAATTGAGCCCAAGCGAAAGGGCAATAGACTAGTACCTCAATGTAAGCGATGCCAAGGCTTCCGACATACTCAAGCGTACTGCCAAAAAGAACCGCGATGTGTTAAATGCGCCGGTGGACATCTTTCAAAAGATTGCAACGTAAGCAGTCAGGCCCCAGCGACTTGCGCCAATTGTAATGGAAGTCACCCGGCGAGCTATCGAGGTTGCGAAATCGCAATAGAGCTACAAAAACGTCACGAAACTGTTAAGCAACATATTGTAGATAGGGCCACAACCCCAAAACGTTCTAGAGCTGACAAGCCGAAAACTCCCAAATCGGTCAGAAATACGAGATTGACGAGGAAAAATATACAAATTCCGCAAGAAAACGTCGCCGGTCCAAGTACAAAGGGAAAATCATCACTCATCGGCCCAAGATCGTACGCTGAAGTCGCGTCACACAAAAGCAAACCTCCAGAACCTACCACAACAGATTCGGTATCTCAAATATTATTTATGATATTGGAAAAGCTTGAGCAACAAACTAAAGTTAATCAAGTAATATTTGACAAACTGAGCGAGCTAGAGTTTAAACCTCGCAAAACCAATAACAAATCATGAATATGAAGCTCATTAACATACTTACATGGAATGCAAATGGTCTTTTAAAGAAAATCGACGAACTAGAAGTATTTCTACGGGAAAAAAATATTGACCTATGCCTGATTTCGGAAACACACTTTAAGAAGGGATCCGGACCCAAAATTAGAGGTTACATCGACTACCACGCGCATCATCCATCAGAAAATTCGAGAGGCGGATCCTCTCTCTACATCAAAGACTGCATTAAGCATTACAAAAACGAAGGAATTGAGCTTGACTCTATGCAAATAACTTCAGTATCGGTAAAAATAGGTCACCTAGATTATAATATTGCCTCGAGTTATTTTCCTCCACAGTATAGGCTAGCGGACGACGATCTTACTCCCCTCTTTGACTTACTTGGGTCGAATTTTATCATCGGCGGGGACTTTAATGCGAAAAACACCTTTTGGGGATCACGGTGCAATTCAACAAGAGGTAGAGTACTCTTCAAAGCTAGCATGAAACGTGGCGTGGTTTTCCTTTCGACTGGAAAGCCAACGTATTGGCCAACCGACAGAAACAAAGTACCTGACCTTGTCGACTTCTTTATCGCAAAAGGGGTTCCCTGCCACCTCACAAATGTAGAAGAAGGCTATGATCTCTGTTCGGATCACTCGGCAGTCGTTTTGAAAATCGGCGGAAGTCTAGCAAAAAATGAGAGAGCGCCTAGGCTAACGAATAACAACACCGACTGGGATGGCTTTAGGAAATACTGTAAAGAAAATGTATCTCTACATGTACCACTTACAACCCCTTTAGAAATAGAAGACGAAGTCGATAAACTCGTTAGAACTATCCAAGACGCTGCTTGGAACAATACTTCTTTCCGGAAGACTGGAGTAAGGAAAAGCGGATCAATTTACCCGCGCGAAATTGAAGAGCTCATACGCGAAAAGAGAAAGGCTCGAAAGAGGTGGCATTTGTCTCGAGCTCCTCCTGATAAAACCATTCTGAATGGGCTATCTAACAAATTAAAGCACTTACTTCAAGATTTTAAAAGTCGCGAGACTACCAACTACCTCGAAAACTTGACTGCCGATATGACCCTCTATCTATTCACTTTGGAAAGCCGTGAAGTCCATTAAAAAGCCCATAGTACACTCGGCGCCAATAAGAAAAGATAACGGTGAATGGGTAAAAGGCGACAAAGAGAAAGCAGATGTATTTGCAGAACATCTAGAAGAAACATTCAAACCGTTTGACGGGGAGCCGTTGGTTGACGATCTGTATCGCAATGCGGAATTAGACAATTATCGGATGAAAACCGTGACACTGTCTGAACTTCGTCAAACAATCCGAAATTTGAAAAATAACAAAGCTCCAGGCTATGACCTAATTACTGGGGAAATTTTGAAGGAGCTACCGAAAAGAGCGTTAGTCAAGCTTCTCTACATCATAAACGCATCAATGAGAATTTCATACGTTCCACGGCAATGGAAAGTCGCAGAGGTAATAATGGTTCCGAAACCAGGGAAATGCCCGAACGACAAAAAATCATATAGACCGATTTCGCTTCTGCCGATTATATCTAAAGTCTTCGAGAAACTTGTGCTCAAACGACTGCAACCAATAATTGAAGAAAGACGATTGATTCCGGATCACCAATTCGGCTTTAGGGTCAAACATTCAACACTTGACCAGGTCTATCGAATAACTAATGAAATTGAGAAAGCCTTAGAAGCGAAAATGATATGTTCTACCGCTTTTCTTGACGTATCCCAAGCCTTTGATAAAGTTTGGCACGAAGGCCTAAAATATAAGCTACGGAAAGTTTTGCCGGAAAAAATGTATGAACTCTTAGAGTCTTATCTTGACAACAGACTATTTCGAGTGAGATACGGGAGCGAATACTCAGAATTCAAAGAAATACAAGCCGGCGTTCCACAAGGTAGCGTCCTCGGTCCAACACTGTTTTTACTTTTTACAAGAGATGTACCTCAAGTAGAGACAACGACTATAGCCACGTTCGCTGACGACACGGCTATCCTCGCTACGGATAAGACAGTCGAACTATCAACGGGAAAACTCCAACGCGCTTTGAATAAAATATGCGAATGGACAAAGGCCTGGCGAATCCTCCTAAATGAGACAAAATCAACGCATGTAAATTTTACTTACAAGAGGGTAATCAACTTACCTCTATTTATAAACTCGGTACAAATTCCGTACGCAAACGAGGCGAAATATTTAGGCATGACCCTAGACGCAAAACTTAAGTGGAAGCCACACGTTAAAAAGAAACGCGATGAACTTGAAATTAAGCTACGAGAACTGAATTGGCTTATCGGACGTTATTCGAAACTAAGCGTATATAACAAACTGCTATTGTATAAGCAAGTGCTAAAACCATCTTGGACGTACGGTATACAACTTTGGGGTTGTACCAAACCAAGCAACATATCTATTTTAGAAACTTTTCAGAATAAGACACTAAGAGCAATCGTAAATGCTCCATGGTATATAAGAAATAGCGATTTACATCGAGATCTAGGCATCGCAACCGTGACCGACGAAGTAAGAAACTTTGCTCGCAAACTTCACACTCGCCTTCACGGCCATTGCAACCACGAAATAATCCGAACTCTGGATCAGACAAATCTTGCACGCCGACTACAACGAACAAGGCCGTTGGATCTAGCGTCGTAAGAGGAAACCGCACATAATGACGGTATTGCAGGTGCTTTCGTTGGAAGGTAGCCTGCCAAACGCGATTACTATACAGAAGCATGAACTACTTGTTAAGGAAACTTAGTCGTAGTCTTACAAAGATTGGGAGGTTTTTTAGTGAGTAAGAATCTCACACTACTATGAGCACGCGCGCTCGATTCTCATAGTGCCTATGAAGGTTTTTACCTACCCACGGAAAAAAAAAAAAAAAAAAAAAAAAAAAAAAAGTTTCTTGGATGCTCTCAGAACATATTTTTTTTAAATCCCATCGCATAGGATAGGAGGTATATTAAGTCTGATTCATAGTTTGTTACATAGGGAAATAATCACCGTAGGCCCCCAAGACCTTATAGGCATGTAATCGAGACCGAATTGTAAGTCGAATGAGATATGTCCGTCCGTCCGTGCGTCGTCCATCCGTCTGTTTGTTTGTCGGTAGTTTTTAGGCCTTAAATTTCGAGCTAATAGCTTGAAACTTGAAATCCGTTCTTCCTAGGTCCCGAAGCAGAACAAGTGTTAAAAATTTTTAAATCAGCGCACTACACGCCCACTTTACTTATTGGCATGAAAAATCAAAGTTGTCGTTGGAAGCTGAAATTTTGTATGCGTTATCCTCGCTTAAGTGTATTGTGATTGACCTTTAAAAAACAAGCAAACACCGCCACATGGGGGCGTGGTCATATTTAATTTGCATTCTAATAAACGGTTTTTAATCGATATACTATCCTTAAATCCAAAAAACTTGCAAAATAATATGTTCAGATATGTGTCTAAGCTATCAACTGAAATGAATAAATTTTTGCTACGCCCACTTCTGGGGCGTTTTTAAGTATAAACCAAATTTTCATTATGAAAATGCAATCAACACGTGTATACCATTTCTGATAAAAAAATGAACAAAAAAAAACATGTTATTGAAAAGGGGTTGATGCCACGCCTCTTTTTTAAGAAAAAGATTCTTAACTGACAAATTCTAAACACAATTAAAGTTAAAAGAAACTGAAATTTAACAACCCAGATTTATGATGCAATTCGGAGCTTTACAGTGGTCAATTGGGATGGGGTATCCAACGATTCGCCTGAGCGTATCGTAACCCTCCCGCACTAGGTTTTATTAATTTTACATTTCATCTGATACTATAGGATGTTTTGTTTTACTTTTAATCTGGCAGCACTGTTTCTACTGAGTGTCAGTTTGACACTTGAAAGTTAATTTGGAGTTTAAAGGTTTGTTGTTTGACGATGAATGGATTGAAGCCAGAACAACATAAGCAAATCGTTGCAAATACCTACAGCCTACACGTGTCGTAGGGTCGGTGTATGACAAAACTTTGGCCGAAAGCAGGATCTTACTTGATCCTTATTTTTGATTTTTTTTTTCAATTCTTCAAACATTATAATAATGTTATAGATTGTAGAAGCTCTATTGTGATTTTAATAATGGCTGGCTCTATGATCATATCAAACGCTGCCAGGCTGCTCCCCAATATAAGCAACGATACGTTCGGTTAGCTTTTTATATGATGTTCTTGAAATGCCATCATATGGGCTATTTGATCTACTTAAGAATTCTCCCTCTTCTCACTGATTGGAAAAATACTCCGACTTGAGTTTCAAAGAGAGAAGAATGGATCAAAAACCGAAAAACTGCAGCAGTATTATACTTTTACACCGCCGTACTTTCTATTCTGACATTAACTCTTGTAGTTGAAATACTAGCGGAGGAAATGTCCACGTCCGAAAAAAAAACATGTGGCATTCACCGGTAGGATAGGATAACTGCAACCCTTAGCTGTGGCGGGTAATTCTCTACCAATTGAGCTACGGTGACCTGGATTGATTATTTGTCCATATTCAACCACCTAACTAGTTTTTCCCTTATGTGTGCTACATGCGTTGCAATTCTTTGCAGCTGCTAAGAAATGGCGTAGCTCAATTGGTAGAGCATTATCCGCGACAGATGAAGGTTGCAGGATCAAACCATTATGAGGAGTCCAACACGGTGGGTTTTTCTTTCGATATATTGTCATCTACTGAAATTTTAATGAAGTGAATTTTACTGAATTTTAATGAGTAAGTGCAAGAGTTTGTCTCTAACGAACTTCATATAATGTATGTCAATTATTTGTACTGACCACGCCCCAGAAATAGGCGTAGGCTGAAAATTTAAATCAATTAATTGTTAGCTATTTCCTCAAAACCATGAGAACAAGCATAAAAAAATCATTTTTTTCCTAAAAACGCTTCCTAAAAGTGAATAGAGCTCAAAACGTGAAACAAACTTAAAATGTTCGTCTGTCCGTCCGATGCATGTAAACAATTTTTAGGCCTGAAAATTTAAGCTAGAGAGCTAAAAGTTTGTAGGTGACCTGGAAGTCCATTGGACCAATTAGTTGAATCCGCCCACAGACACGCCCACTACAGGCCTGTATGAGCGATCATTTCTTATTTAAAAAAAAATACTTTTTTTCACACTTTAGCTATGTAAAAATGGTAGGTACTAGAACACTAAATTTTGGTATGTGACATTGCTTTGTAGTTGTCTTTAAGATAACAGAAAAAGTTTGGCCTTTCAATTGACCACGTCCACTTTTTAAGGAATTTTTACTTAAAATGTATGTTTTTCAATAAATGTATATGAAATTCGACAAAAAAATACTTGACAAAAGTTGTTGATAATAGCAGTATCTAGCTTTTTTGTGCATACAAAATATGTCTCCGACTTTTTTGTGGTGTGAGGCCAAGTCACCGGTCAGTAATGCTCAGCCACAAGAACGTACAAGTGGAGGTCTTAGATGGGTTTCAGCAAAAACAGATCAATACAGACAGAGACTGGGCTTAAGAGTGAATTTTCTACCGGCGGTTTCCTCCGGTAATATCGAGGTTACTGTAAACGCTGTTTTTAATGTAATAAAAGACTCAGAAATCCCTAGCTCGGCGCCGCGTTCAAGTATAACAAAGGCTGTGTGGTATGATGCTGAATGTATCAAACTTCGGAAAAAATCGTTTGCTTTCTTAAACCTCTTTAGGAAAACAAATAACAGATGGTTTAAAAATCTTTATGTACTATCAAACAGGGTATACAAAGAAGTTTGCCAATGCAAAAAAGCTATGTGTATCAAAAGGTCTGCCTCGAAGCTTCTGCTGTGTAAGGACTCCAAAACGTTCTGGAAGACCGTTCGTTCTGTTGCCGGCCTTGAAAATAAAACTTCTTCGGTAGTGTGCGTAGATCTCCTTGCTTCACACTTTAAGAACCTATTGACTTCAGACCCCAGCCAAAAACACATAAGTTTTGCGCTACCAAACTGTGTTGTTCCCGAACTAGATGACGCTCTTGTAATGTCGGAGTTATTAACAGCATTAAAAAAAAAAAGAAAAATTCAAAGTCGCCTGGACCTGACGGAATCCCTGCAGAGTTTTTCAAGATTGCGACCGCTGAATTCCTCAGCTACCTCTTGGAGCTCTGTAATAAGATTCTTTAAAATGAAATAGTTCCCGGAAGCTTCTTGTGCTCAAAAATGTTTGGTATTTTTAAAAAAGGTGACCCGAGTGTCCCGGAAAATTACAGGGGTATTTCAGTCCTTAGCTCACTCAGGAAGATATTTAGTCAAATGCTTTACCACAGGCTTGTAAGCTGGGTTGAATCAAATAATGCACTCAGTGCTTTTCAAGCAGGTTTTCGTCCAGGCCTGTCAACAATTGACCAAATTTTCACCCTAACGACTATTGCGAGTCATTTTATTGGGAAGAAAAAGAAACCTTACCTTACTTACAGTAAATAGAAATCTACTTCTTTATGAATTGTCAAACCTAGGTATATCCTCCAAATTTATTAGATTATATGAAAAACTGTTGGCTAACAATTCTGCCTCAGTTTGGGATGGAAGTAAGAAATCTTCGGAATTTCTAACTAACCCTGGAGTCCCTGGAGTACTCTAATAAAGGTACTTCTATATGCCGATGATCTTGTTGTCTTATCAGATAACCCTCTTACTCTTCAGCTTATCATCAATAAGCTGAAAGATTATTGTGATCTTTGGGACCTAAAAATTAATGTTTTAAAATCTAAAATTATGATTTTTAGACATCACCACAAATTGAGTAGGAGCGAAAGGTGGACCTTGGACAACGACAACATTGAAACTGTGAATGAATTCAAATATCTAGGCTTCCGCCTGAAATTCAATTTAGACCTTCGTCCTTACATTAAAGAAAGATCGGTGGCAGCTAAAACTGCGATCAATTCTATGTGGAACAGGTTTTTCTCCAACAAAGATGTTGACTTACGGTCTAAATTCAGGGTTTTTGAGGCGGTAGTTAACACCTGCTTTCGTTATGCAAGTGAAGTCTATGGTCACCGAAAGCTCGACGAGGTTGAAGCTATCCAACGTTTCTTCGTAAAAAGGATTTTCAGGCTCCCTCGATCATCGCCTAACTACGCAATAGACATTGAAACAGGTTTATCTCCAGTTTTTGTAAGAAATGCCAAATCAAGTGCCGACTATTTGTCCAAAGTTATTATAAGATCTGTGAATAACTTGCAACGAAGAGTTCTTTTGGTTGCACTAGAAGGGGGCTTTTCACCTTTTAAGGAATGGCGTGAGCTTGCTGGTAACCATAATTGTCAATTAAATCTTGACGAGAGAAATTGCCACGAATGGCGAAGTATATTCTATGACTGCCTGGCAGCCATTGACGAAAAGCTCTATCAGCAGTCCTTGTGCAGAGCGAGAACATCACTTACAAGAGAACTTTATAAAAGCCTCACTCACGATTTACACACCGCCAACTATTTTTGTGATAAGCTGAATGCGTCCGAAATTAGTTTAGTATTTAAGGCACGCACTGAAATGCTTGATCTTAACTTCAGACCATACCGAAATGACTTAAACCCGCTTTGTAACCTCTGTAACCTCAATCAGAACGAAGACACCTTCCATTTCTTAGCTTTATGTCCTATCCTTCAAGAGATCCGAAGATTATTTTTTGCCAAGAGCTTTCTCTCGATCCAGGAATGTCGCTCCTTACTAAACGGCGGATTTGGTTGGAAGATACTTACATGCTATCTAAAAGAAGCAATTGCTTTTCGTAATTTGTATCAGTCTCCGTGAGCTAAATCAGCAAAGCAAAATCAGATCTATCCACGAAGAAATCCCTTTTGTTCCGTATTAAGCTAAACCAAAAGCCCATAAGTATAGCATAAGTATAGATGACAAAGAAGTCACACTCTTTTCTTTTGTATTACAAATTAAATTAACAAAAAAAAAAAAAAAAAACCTAATATAAGCACTAATTATTAATTAACTTTCTCGGTCCTATCATTCAACGGCAGACGGCTCTAAGCCATGTTGTATACTACTTTTTGTAAACTTCTTTTTGTAAAACTTATCGAAATGAAAATGAAAAGTTTTTTGAATTGAATTGAATTGAAATATGTCTCCGACCTTTTTGTGGGCGTGGCTTCAAAAAAATGAATGATTTAATCTTAGCATAAAGCATTGAACACACCAGCATACATTGTTGAGAAGTTGGCCCTGGTTCACCTCGAGCTGTTGCGCCACTCTATTTATTTATTTATTTATAAAGCATTGAAGAAAGCACTTCTTGGAGGCGTGTTATTTTCCTTTTTAGGCAGGGTGTGTATTCTGCAATCAGGCGCAGACGAACTGAAATTTTTACATACGTCGGTACTGTTGCACTTTCCCACTTGTTTAACAAAACAAATTTTTTTAAAGTGACATATTTTTCAATGTACCTGCTAACTCAAGTGTTTTCCATGTTATACAACCGATTTGCGCCAATTTTTAAGAAATGTTTTTTAAAAAAAAATATTCAGAAACATGATCAGTTGATTGTACCATACAAACATGTATTAACAGAAAAATTTAGAGAAAAGAGATGAGCCATAATAAAAGTTTTGTTTCAGCAGATAACTCACCAACATGCAATTTTTATAAAAAGAAAATAAAGTTTGATACCAGAAACTAATTTTTTTTTGCGATTTTAAAAATATCAAAATGGTTTTTAGCCTCGGTAAAAGCACCGGTGTTTCACTCAACAGCCTTGGTCATGATGCTCATCAGTGGGTATAACATCTAGGCTAACAGATTCAAACTAAAAGTCAGCAAACACTGGGAGAACTCGTTGATTCTCCATTAATGTTCAGATAAAACTTTCCAGAATAGAATGAAGCCATGTAAGGCACAAATCAAGCAAATTCAAAAATTTAGAGTCTTCTTCAGAAGCCAGACAACTATGTTTTGATGCATGCGTCCTCCAACTTGGGAAGATGGGTGCAGCTGTAATTTCCAGTTCTGAGTTTACCCTTTTTTTAAATCGATTAAAAAAATGAAACCCGCGATTGACTTGGTTGTAATCTTGGTAGCACTGAATTGCCCACGGGCTATCGAAGCGAATTGGTATTTTTTTCATCAATCACTTACTTTTGGGTTCTACGTCACTTTCATTTCAAGTGCTAAGGACATTGTTTCTTGGTGTCATTGCTCTCTGAAAATCTTAACCAAAGTAGTTCCTTAATGCTCCCACAATCCCCTCTAGCTATATCCAACGAATTACCAATTCACGTTCGGGCTACATCCTTAACTTCAACACGCCTCGGTGTACTGTACCTCATTAACTTGCAAAATGCCAGCAAATAAGATACAAGCAAAAGCAAAAAAAAAATATAAAAAGGGCGAATAAATCAAAATAAATCTTCACCACGTCTTGACAGTGTGCCTCAATGTCGATGTCGTCGAACAAGCTGTTTGTTGCATACGATTACTCGCGGATTTCCTTAAGTAAACATCAGAAATTGAAAGATCGCCGTCTCGTCATTGTATACCTACACGCGGCCAGACTCTGATATGCATAATCGTATTCCACTTGGCAAGTCAACGAGGTTTGCATGTTGTACGTCGTCTTGTCAGAGTCCTGTTTTGAGAGAACCTACTCAACGAAAAAGCACTACACTACAAGCACAACACACCTTTCTTATTGCAAGTTTACGCCCCCAAGGCAACTTGTCATAAATGCGGGACTCTCGTCGTCATCATCACCAGCAGCGGCAGGACCACCCAAACAACCAAATGAGACATCGTTCAGTCCGGTGTATCTGTCATAATTTATTCCCACTCTCAACGGACCATCAGCGGTCAAAAAACAAAGGAAAAACGCGGCTAAAGACGGGGTTGTACCACTTCACTTTTGTAAGCGTTTTGTCGTGACGAGGTGCATAAATTTTGCCTTCAATTGGATCTGTCCTGCTGTGACGTGCCGGACGGGGGGCTCACTGGATGCAGCTCAAAGACTAGTGTGGGCCACTTCCATTTCATATGCTAATTATACGGCGATTTGGTGGCGCATTTCATCTGACAATCGGCGGAGGCGCTACCTCACTAGGCACGCCCCGTCACGTAGAAAAAGGAAATCAATCATGTACGCCCGAGGACAGTGTTAATGGCAAGTCTACACACGAAAGTCCCACGTTTCTCGATGATGTCCTGGCATAGTTCCATGCGGGCCGGACCCATCAATCCGAGGCCAAGAGTCATAAAAAACTATTCGATTTTGGCCACAGGACAGGAGAGCTGGGCCACTCCTGCGGCCCACATCAATCATGTCAATCATATTAACGTGTATCCCACTCGGTTTCGCCTGCTTTCGATTTGTCAGATTTTGATTGAAGATTCGGCCGAGAAGTCGACACTGAGCCTCTCCGAACGATGGCTATCCTGTCCCGCTTTTTTTCCTCTCACACTATTCGAGCAAATGATGAATTGCTTGCTTGTCTGACTACGAGGATCCTTGGTCTAAGAGCGGACCAAGAGTTAAACAGGCAGACTCACTATATTGTAGGTTCGTTATGTAACCTCGGCGCCGCCGAGCACAACAACAGCAACAGCATCCCCACAACACTATATGAAAGGCTTGAATCTGCTTTGAATTGTATAATTAATGCCGAGCGAGAGATAGAGAGGACCTCGGCAAGGAGTGCGTCTATATTTGCCAACGAAAGTTCGGGTTTCGTTGCAGGAAATTTGCATGGAAATCGGTTGATATCCTGGTGTCGTTGTCGACGTCCTTGCGCTCCGGTGTTGATTGTGTATTTGAATTGGAAAATTCCGAAATTGAAAGACGCAAATCTGACAGAAGTGTCGAGGTGGAAGGATGACAATGATGGTGATGTTTTTGCGGGGGCCTCTGATGCCCCTGATGGATAGATAATCGAGGGTAAGTGAAGTGCTGTGCGGGACGACACTTCGAATGGATGAATAATGATTGCATAGCGTGTATATACGGGGGGTGGGGTGATAATGTGATGCGATAATAGATAAGCGAAAAACACTTTTTAGCATTTAAATCGGCGCACTTTGCGCAACGTAATGAGATAAGTTGGTGATGGCGACAAGGGCACAGGAAGACGTCGACAGACAACGACGGTAGAGAAGAAGAAATGGGAAATTTGCCGGATGGGAAAAGTTTCAAGGAAGTTTCGAGATACTTTAATGATTTCAGTTCACGTGAAAGTTTGGAATTTATTTCGGGAATGCCGTGACCGGCGAGGAATTAGCTAATACGAGGGGTCGGAATCTGTATATATTTCCGAGTCAAGGAGTTAAAATCCAGTTGCTGCTGCGGGCTAGTAATAGATAAGCGATATCGTGATTAGCCTTAGCAAATTTTGCTAACTTCCAAAAATCCATCTTCGGAAACATTGTTTATCTTAATTTTCTAATCTTTGAGTACTTTGAACTTTAAACTGATCGAAATTTATGAGTGGAATCGCGTTGACCAAATCCTTCCAGTATCTTATTACTTTGATCCTTAAATCCTCCCCCATGCAGGTTCTGCCAAACGAAAAGAGTAATCCTCGTGGGTGTTGCTCTCTGCCTCTTGAAAACAAGTCAAAATGTTTACCAACATGTCAACCACCCACATATTACATTCCTCCGTTTGATGGCTGATGCATACCCAAGTTGGAACCGACCTTGTTTCAGGCACTCGTGCATTCATGGCTTTCATTTGAGTTGGCATCTTTTTACCTCTTGTTTTTTATTTTCCTGCTGTTACCATTCCATTCGAGTTTGGTTACAGTTTGGCTCCTTTGTCGTGGAGCACTCCGTATGCCCCCAGCCTCAGGGTACACGACCTGGCCAAGTGGCACTTCTGCAAGAGTGCACCTTATGGAGCTCCAGAGCAACTGGAAATCTTATCGGGACACAGCTCATATTGCATTGCATTACACATAATGCGCGCCGAGAGGGGGTATATGTGCGCGCCGATTTCGTGATGTTGTCTTGGCCATCGGGGGTGGTATAATATTGGTTGTGCTGCTTGCTCACATAAAATGGGTGGGCCGATACGCGCACACGTGGGACGTGGGCTTTTAATTTTTTGTTGTGACGACACGACTCCTCGAATGCTCCTTTTGGAATCGTCGTAGTCGTTGTCGTCGCCAAGAATGTATGTCCAATTAGCAAATTTCTATGCAACATGTGTTCCACATTAGGGGGACACACTCAGACGGCAAACGACTATGACGACGAAGTCATGGGGAGTGTATGTGCGGCAGTTTGGCGGAGTCGCACTCGAATGTGTTTAGTTTCAATCGAGAGTGATGGCTTATAAAATTGAAAAAAAAGGAACTTGTGGTTTCTTTTTGGGGATTTTGTTGGCACTGGGGGACTTGAAAACACTCGCCTGTCCTGTTGAGCACTGGTGTGACTGCCTGAATGCCCAGCTGTGCAAAAATGGATAACACGAGATAACAAACGAAATTATTTATGAAGTAGCATACGAGTATGCCGGATGCGCCACTCCACTCAATGCTTGTGGATGGAGTCGAAGTGTTGAATAGGACTTTTGAGGCTTACTTGTGCGAGAGTCGTTAATGGATGGTGGGAAAATACTACTTAAAGCCTCTGTATACATTTAGTTCCTAAGTTACGATTTGACTAAATATATTGAACAGAAAAAAAAACATTAAGCTAACCGGGAGGGCACAATCCCGGTCACATCAGTCTCGGGTACTGACAAACTGCTAAAACCAATTAGGCTACCGGCGATTGTTTTACTTTCTTAAATTTGATCACAATGTCCTTTAAAAAAGAAATTTGTAGTCTAACGTCAGCTCAAAGTATACATAACGGTACGTGGTTTGTTGTTCTCATCGCACTTGTAGATAAACATCTACGAATAATCCATAACTGATAACAAAAATATTATGACAGTGGCCAACTGTCATACTGTTTGGAATAGGCATCTCTCTGCTTAATCAGTTAAAATTTTTTATATAAACGGACTTCATACCGATCTTGAGAGTTTAACTCCGACTCTACCAGATCGAGCAATTTTCACACGAAAACGAAAAGCCTTGCCAAATTAATGGTCTGAAAGATTCTGTTTCAGTTGCTTAGGTACTTAGGACACACCGAGTTAAGGGCAGCTTCACAACCATGCTTTTGCTTCATCCTCGCCTCGTTACGATGCTACGGCTTGGAATCGACTTTGAAATGACATTTTCAAAAATAATATTTTGTTTTTCAGGAAAAATTGATTTTTTTCGCCTTCTGCTTATGCGCGTTTCGTTTGGAGTCAACAAAAGATTTGAAGTGTCAGTTTTGACACTTATGGTAGTGTCACAAATGACCGATCTTAATTTGAAAACTTTTGTTGTGTGGCAAAAATGAGGGCAAATCGAGGGGAAAATATACATTGTTCTCGAATCTGACATCGCAGGATAAAATCTCGATTTTAAGCAAATTTTATTTACAGATTTACCAATACCAACAAACACGCTGGGTTGACAGTTCGCTTGTTTACTTAATGTAAATTTGAAACGGTTTGGTTTTTCTAGGGATCTAATAATCTAATTTCGTTTTGTAAGACGTTTATGATTAGTAAATGAGTGGAAAAGCTTTAATTTAAACATGGACTCGAAATGGGAAAGCCGTATTCTTCCTCATCATATGTTCGTCGACAACCCCAGGAAGCGATAGTCGTTTGTTTTTAGGCGATGAAGCACCCTCGACTTTGGTCGAAATAAATCAAACAAGCGTCAAGTTGCGAATTTTATAAGACTTGCACAAAATATACAAGCGAAGAATTAAATTGAGGTTTTTTAATGTTTCACAAACAAAAACAGAAAAATTCCAGCAATAAAGACACATAGCAAAATGTAAACAAATGTAAGCAAACAATGATGGGAAATAATTTCTCCAATTCGTACTAAAATGCAGCCAACTGTACTATGTTTTCACCGGCCATAATAGAGAATTAGCGGGAGACGATTAATAACAAACCCGAAGGTGTTTCCACCAGAGAAATTTAGAATAAATTTAATGTACCGATGTAATTTTTCAAGAGAGAAAAGGGATTTTCGTTGAAAATATCGCAAAAGAAATCGTAATTCTGACAGATCTGTCATAAGTGGACAGTTTAAGTGTCCTCTTTCGATTCTCAAACTGTTAATAAGGTGCTCGAAAAGGGTTGAAAGTGGTTCATAAAAAGGGTCAATGATATTTATGAGAGGATTTAGTCACTTGCCGAGAGGATTTAAATTCGTATGGTCAATCGTGTAAGGATTCAATGAAGAGTTATATAAATCGCGGATTAGTGCCCAGTGGAAACTGGTGAAAACGTGGTATAAAATATAAATATTTTTTTTCGATGAAAAATATTCGTTTACAGCTTTTCGTTTCAAAATAAAAAATGGAATATCGATTAATCGAAAGCAAAATAAGTGCTTAGAATTTACTCCGGAAGCATTCTTAAGCCCTTCAAATTCTTAAATATAGCAGAATATGCATTGACTTTTCGCTTATATGAAATGCGTATTTCAGGCTAGTTGGTAAATGGACATCTTTCTATATTTCTTTCTATATTAATTTTAATGCATAGTTTGTAACACAATGAAATAATCACCATAGAGCACTTCTAGAGATGTGATCGATACCGACAGGTGAATCGATCAAGCTATGTCCGTCCCTCCGTCCGCCCACAATATCTACTATGCCCACTTTTAACATGTTAGATCTTTAAAAACCCGATTTCTCAGAAAGTTCATTCCAAATCGAAAAAAAAATCTATGACAAATATTAAAGATATTACTATTTGCTATGTCTGGTCCATACAAAGTTTTGAGCTCCGCCCACTTTTAGGGGGCGTTTTTAGGAAAAAACTGTTTTTTTCCGATAAAATTTATGGTTTTAACGCATTTGGTCATGATTCTAACGAAATTACAATTATAGAGAGGAGTTGAAATGTTAGCGGACGGAAACTCTACGACTAAACGTAAGACTAGAGGGTCCTGTACGGCTTAGTTGTCATCATAATTTACTTAACAAGACATGTTGGCAATAAATGAAATATAAAAAAAGATGATTGGTTGGACCTGGATTCGAACCCAGGACCTCCCAATTGTCGGTCATAGGTGCTACCATCTGCACCACAGCCCACTTCCATTTCGGGTGTCCCAATAGCCTACATGATCTCTCTGCATAGATAATGCACATAAACCAACAACACGAAATTACAATTTATTGATTTTAATTTTTGGGCCAGACCCACTTTTGGGGGCGTGGCCTATACAAATAATATATGAATTCCGGACAAAACATTAGATCAGACGAATTCTTGCACTTACTCACTTGTTTAAATAATTAGAGATGATCGTACAAAAAGATCCAAAGCCGGGTGCCCTGCTTTGGTATATTCTGAAGGCAAATCGGCGTACCCCACACGCGGAGCTTTAGGAATGGAGTAGAGTGGGAGGGTTCTGATCAATCACTTCATATCATAACCTCGCGGCTAAAAGAAGAAAAGATAATCGCACGTACAGGCCTATAGTGAGCGTTTCTGTTGGCGGATTCAACTGATTTTCAAACCTGATCTGGTTCAACAAACTTCCAGTTCATCTACAAGTTTTCAGATCTGTAGCTTACGGACGGACATGGCTTAATCGATTCCCATGTCGGTCTCATTCATATCTGTAAAAGGTCTTACGACCGGTTTTTCAGTGCTGAGTTAAGCCCAGCTTAAACCAAGATCTCTTAATCCCGTAACAAAACGAATCTGGAGTTAAACCAGCGAGATGTTCTTTAATGCAGAGTTAACTCTGCAGTAAAGTTTTCAAAATCTTCAAATCTCGAAACTATCGACTCTCCCAACCCCTCACTTTACACAGGAAAAGAAGTTCCCGTTATTCTCTGATGTCATTTTTTACAACTGCCATTTTAAACTTCAGAGTTGGCGAGTTAAGCCGAGATTAACTCCAGACCTACAAGTTCTGTGCAAAACTCATTTCTGGGGTTGATCTCATTTTAACTGGGAAACTTTTATGATCTTGCACTGAAAAATTGTACCTTAGGGGTCTATTGCCAATTTCACTAAGTTACAAATTAAAGGTCAAATTATACGTTACCCTGGGTAGGATACAACATCTTTTACGATTTTCTTAAAAATGGAAAATCAGCAACACCTAGAGCAGGTGTTTAGACTATAAAAAAGAACTTCTTGTGCGGTTTGAAAAATATTAAAATAGCCGATTTGAAATATAAACAATTGTGAAAAAAGTAAAAAAATCGTATGTCACCCTTTACATCAGCTAAACGGTAACAGGTATAATTCTAATTCTATAATTTATAATGAGTATAGCTCAACTTCTCAAACGTGAGATCTCAACGGGGTGTCAACATAGGTACCTGAGACTTGCATGCGAACACAATTTCGCATCTTAAAGTCTACTCACAAAAAATGCAGTGCAAGTGCGGTCACCGCAAACTGAGAGATCAGTATATGGATCAGTATATTTACCATACTCTCTATCATTCATAAGGTCAAATGAGTATGCCTCTTTTTCGAACTCGAGTGTTATTCGTCTGTTTTCTATACCACCGCATGTTCATACACTAAAGCAATGGCAGTAAACACCGCCACTGTATTTTTATTATGAGAAACACCGCAAACACCGCAAATGAATTGCTTCCGGAGCCCACAAATTAACGTACGGATCGGAGAGAGGGAAGAAGTTTCGTCTTCTTATCATACCGATATTGTTTAATGGGCCATTTGAACGAATGAGTGTAATTGCGGTGTTTGCGGTTTTTTTCTTATTCAAAAGCGGTGGCGGTGGTTAAACACGCAATACCGCAGAGTGCTGGAAATTTTATGAATGCTTTAATGCAGGTCGTAACGTGTTTGCAATCAATTCGATGGTGATACAAATTTTGCGGGAGATCTGTGAGTTATAGTCGTAGATAAAACAGAGTATACGAATTATTGCGGTGTGTCATTTCAGATCTCTGATAGGTGCCTACTTCGCTGTTTTAGCTATGCTGAAAACATTTGAGCTCCTTTGGTCCCTTGTGAATGAAAATAGTGTTTCCTAACTTCCCACACCCACTGTCCCTTAGCTCGCATTCACAAATCTAGTTAGTGTACTTCAAGCTAACTGCTGTGGCTGCCGCCGTGTCGTTAACAATTTCCAAAGTCATAAATCAGCGGACTTGTGCATACAGCAATCACCGTTTACGCGTCGTGCGTCGTCAGCGTTAAGTGGGGTGGGTGTGTTCGCAAAGGGATCATCAGCAACTCCTTCTCCTTGGGTGGCTGTGTAGTTTAGCTGAACGTTGCGACGCGTCGTCGTTGTGCACGGATAAAACGTATGCCATCCGACACTCTTGAGGAACTTAAACGTTCTCGATTATACATAATATTAGAGATTATGAAGACGAGTGGGTTTTTCAACCCGAGTGTGTGCTCAGCTGCCACACTGTCCCCGCCATCGGAGACTTATGGGAACTTTTATTGGATTAAAAAGGCGAAAATCACGAGCCAAAAGTGATATAGTGTGATTATCCAGAAGACACATATATCAGAGCGCCAACTTGAAAAGAAAACGTCAAGCCTGGGGAACGCGTGTGCTTGGGATTTTTTTTTTCTTATACGAAAAGCTGAAAACGGTCCCAAAACAGCATCCTCCGCAGGGAGGCAAAAGTAACTTTTAATCAGTTTCAATTGTTCGCATGTGGTGTGATTTGTTGGCATTGCGAAGTGATGTATCTGAAATATCGGAGGCGTACGCCACACAGAAATTACTCTTTCTGATCTGAGCCGACCCATACGGCGAAGGAGGAATATTAAGCACACCATTATTTGCTTTTGTCGGCAATGTGGCGCGGCGCGCAACGATAAGACGGCGGCGGGATATGAATGGAATTAATCAAAAGTGCGTGCGTCCTCCTTATGGTTTCATTAGTGTCACACTTTTGTTTCTGTTTTCGTTTGTTTTATATTTGTTTAGTACGACGAGTGTATGTGCTTTGGGTTGCAGCAACGGGAACAATTGATTTAAATTAATGGCATTAATTTATCATGGAAATTTCCTAATCGGAAACGGTGTCAGTGTTTAATTTTGCCCGCCGAAAAACCAGCACAAATTGGGCGGTTATGCGTGCGTTGGGAAATTCTTTTTGGGTGATTGACGCAGCAATTCCGGCCTTGCGAAGTGTTTGAGGTCACAGGTGCCTGAAGTGGGTCATAGCAGCTGGTCACGTTTCAGCGAATCCCTATCGATATAGCCTAATGAGCTTATTTGTCACTTGTCAAAATAACTGGGATAGCGCACTGCCACATGTCAGAACAGATTGTTCCCGCATCAAAAGGTTAGGACCATGTCACCAGCTACGAGGTGTTTCGTTGCATGGGGTTCCACCAGAGTCTATACTTTCACCTTAACTTTTTATCACAGTTTAATATCAATACAAGCGTTTTTAATATCTCTGAAATCTATGGGAATCTGCTTCAAAAGAAAGAGGGACTTCACAAACTTGCTCACAAATATTTCTCCCTCAAAACAGAAAGGCTGTTTACAAGCACCATGACTCCTCGCCTGTGTCTCTTCCACTTGAGCTGGCAGCCAATTTGAGGATCATCATTTTGACAATTACAAATGCGTTCAAGGTAAATAATTGTTCGCTGCATGTGTTCCCTGGCTACGAACACAATCCCCAGCTTAGTCTGCAGCCAAACATCACAAAGATTTAAAGCCTCAAATCAATTTTAAGTGAAACGATGACATCCTCAAGATTAAGAGCACCCAGTGTACCGAATGCCCAGCAAAACTGTCATTTCGTGTTCACCCCAGAGGCAGACATCAGGCAGCCAACGATGAGCGTTCTCTGCGTGCAGCAGGAGCGATCATGGGGAGATAAATTAAAACATCAGCAACTAAACTACGGACTGAATCTTAGCCCTGGGAATTGGATCAACCAGATAGACCAGATAGAGTCGGAGTGAAGGAGGGCTAAAAATCGTGATATAATTTCCTTGTCACGGTTACCAACGCGCCGTGACATGGCATCTGAAGTTTCTGTTTCCTTTGCCCTCCGTGCGCTCTGACTGAGGTCTTCATGTCCATTTTGTAGATCCCAATCTGCTTGCGGATGGATGTGAACTGTCAGGCGTATGGCAGAGAAACGGATGGATGTGGATGGATGGATACGGATTGCGATCACCTTAGCTCTCGCATCCATCATATCCCCAGGTTCGAAATAGCGCAAAATCTTGCGCGACTGAAGTCGGAGGTATTTCGATGGGAATTGCTTCTGTCGTGCATGGGATCGTTCATCTCGTCTCTTTGATTTGAGATTGATGGACGGACGCCAAAGAAGGTGGAGTCAAGTGACACGATCATGCTCGCAAGTATAAATTTAATTCTATTCCATCGCAGGTTCAACATTCAGAGCTGCCATCATAATAGAGCGATAGGAATCTGGCTGGCGTCACTGGGAGTCACTCATCCATTCATTAACGATGTCACATGGTGAGAAATAGCTTCTGCCCTGCACTGTGAACATTTCAATCAATCATGCCATCGGCGATGGCTGCCAAGGAATGTTGTTGCGGGCACAAAATCTTGGATCATATAATATGCACGGATATCTCTGGGCGGATTTGGAATTCCAGGAAGGAATTCAAGCAATTCTGCTTGTGTCGTTGCGATGTCACGAATGATTGCAAATTTTACGCAGCGTGTTGCAATTGAGCTTACAGGAATTTTTAGCTTTGCTAAAGGATGGCCTGGCCTGGCCTGTGCGTTTTTTATGCTTTACGATTTTCTAGCTCGATACAATAAGAAAAAAACAATAGTTTCATGCTTTCGAATAATTAGGTTTATTGAATTGTTGAAACGCGATTTTTGAAAGTCTCTATGCCAGAGTTGGCTGGGTCATTTACACATTTTGTTATGATCGAATTGTGACTTAAGGAATTTTGAGTATGAAAAGAACATCATCGGCAAAATAATTTCAAAAAAGATCTTCGTCTTCTTGACCTGCCTCTGTAGTGAAAAGTTGGCTCTAGGTCCTCATGAAGGAAGATGAAATGGGTCACAGCGCCAGGCCCTTCACGTAAGAGTTTATCGTTTATAATTACTCTTTGTTTTGTGGAGGTGGCACCTGCCAATCTCCATATTTACTCACCACTAGTAGTTCTTAACCTATCAAAAAATTGGGTGCCAGGAAGTCCACATATCTGAACGCAGGCAAATAGCAACTCTGCTATGCCAAAGCAGCTCTCCGTGCGTAGGTGATCATGATTCATCAGGATCACGATCAATTAAGATACAAAAATAAGACACAAAGAGATCGCCTGCATTTTGATACATACAACAAAGAGCATGACCAGGAAGGACTCTCACCTAAAAGGCAGCAGACATGCTGTAATCCGAGCCCTGGTCGAACAATCATGACTCCTGAAAATACTTAGGGCTTTTTGGCATAATTGTTTCATTTTTCGAAATGGACTACCTATCGAATACTCCGATAGGTAATCAGAAGGGCGATCTGGTTGCTGATCAGTTATCAAATGGTGAAGTCTGTGTAGGTCAGGAGCTTATCATAGTACGCATACTCCATGGCGACGAAAACATGCAACCTGTAAAGTTGCATATAGATGTTTTCTTGTTAAATAGTTAAATGAACAATATGAAGTTTTAGCAAGACGGAGCTACGTGTCACACAGGTTAAGGCACAATTTATATTATGATACTTTTCGAAATTAACGATGGCATTGTCCGTGCCACCAAAGTCTTGATAGATGATAGCCGACCCAAGTTTCATGCCAATGTCATTCCATCAGCACAGCGCTACGTGTCACACAGCAGATGTTATAATGGACACAATTTGCGACAGTTTGTATTGCTTGGATATCTTTTGCAGTGGGGACGTCAACATTACTTTTTTTTTACGACTTCCTATGCCTTATTCATCTTGGTTGTGAAAATTTAAACGACTTTACAGTAACTAGCCGTGTCATTCGCCAAATCTTTTTAAACCCTTGGATTTACTTAAACCAAGCAAGGTTGCAGCGGTCATTTAAACGATGTCACATTCCACATAGAATGTCATACTTACCAATTAAAGCCTACAAATTAAGTTCGAGTTAAAATACGGACTAAAACTTGGTTGTCACGCCTAGAACCAATAAAAACTTCATAGTCTTTCAGAAATTAACAAAATATTTCTTTTTTTTTCAAAACTATTGAATGTTATGAAAAATCCTTCTCAACATTTAATTTCAAATGTCAAGCAATTAAAATGAAATTACTAAGTCTAGACTCCAGCATTTCCATTCCATTACAGTCGGTTTCAACAGATTTACCACCAGACCCATAAAACATTGGCTCAGTGGACACATTTTTGTGGTCTAGTCGAATTTTTTCTGCAACAAAAAATTACAACCTTTTTCCCATTATGCTGTGTTTCTATTGTCGAAAAAAAAAATCCCACAAGGATTTCGCCTTGCCTAAAGGTAAATATCGTTACCAGAACCATCCCAAACAATTACATGGACCATTTATCCGCCGCCCATTAAGTAATCAGGGCTCAACGATAAATGGTGCATCCTAGTCATCGTCGTCATCCTCCTCATGGTCGTCGAAAGAGTGTATCGTTCCCAGAGTCCATATAGAAATTTTCTCATACCCGTCAGCGACTATCTGTACATAAACCTGTTTAAGGGTGATAACTTTCCCTGCTTAGCTGCACTACACCACAACACACAACACTTTCACAAAAAAAAGAAAAATAGAAAAATCACAGAAAAAAATCTATAAATAAACAGAAAAAAAAGAAAAATGTAGAAAGTGAAAGAGCATTAAGCTCCTTGTGGCACTCAATCAAGCGCACTTCCCCCCACAACGGATGTGCATACACATGCAGCAGCACTGCACCAGGGCATCCTTCTACAAACGTTTCCCACACCAAGGGTATACTACAGCCAGAGCAGATCATATCTACGTTAAGGAAACAGACAAAACAATAAATTATTACGATATTAAACCCCTTATGGCATTTCGTCCTTTTTGGAGAAGGGATGGTGTAAAAAATCAACCACTCAACTTATGGCTGAATAGTTTGCTTCGTCCTGGTTTTGCTTTCTATTACCCCAGCACACGGTCTTTTAATTACTTGTGAGGTGCGCTATTAAAGGACTCGAACGCGTGCGAAAACCTAATCCACCCGTTGTCGAAGGAAGTGTAAACAAACCCGCAAGGCTGTTCCCCAGATCAACTCTGATTTCATGATTTTCATCCCCTATATGCCTGCGGCATAAAAAGATGTCATAACGCAAGAGTGCGAAGGACTCGCATTCGTATCCGAGTGCATTTAACCTTTTCAATTTATTGCAACTCGCCATTGCGTTGCCGGCGTTCAAGTACCTACTCTTACCATGCGGACGTGTCGCCGCCACCCGTTCAAACATATTCAACAATGTTTCACGTCTAATTTGATCCGAGGGGCGGGCTAGTTGCATGCAACCAGTGAACAAACGTCTCGTCGTAAATCGTTCCGTAATAAGTGCGAATCCTCCCACCACCACCACCCCTTTCAGCCGTGGTGTGTTCGGCCCATAAACGGAGGACCGGGAAATGCGAGTCGCTCGCAGTTGGCTAACGTCGATGGCGACGACGACGCACGGCACGCAATGCACGTGTCAACAAGCAACAATGATGCCAAACATAGCGCACTTGAACGAGCTGCTCATGTTGCATGGCTTTGGCCGGTTATGTTTGTTATGGCACACGAGTGTAATCTACATAACGCCAAAGTGATTAAGGATTTGAATTGATCGTTTGCGCATGCAAGTGCTGGCGTAGTTATATGAGTGCACTGTCTGTATACACTGGGGATCAGAAGTACTGTACTGCGCATTGGGTGAAATTGCTTGCGGGAAAATTTTGAGACAGAATTTAGTTAAAAGTTTTATTTTGAGAATACATAATTCATCAAAACCCGGTCTGCATAGACGGAGAGTCGAGGAGGAGATAAGACATCGAACTCTACGGGCTGTACAGCGCCACCGACCTAGCCAGAAAAGTCAAAATACAACGGTTTCGATGGCTCGGTCATCTAGAGCGAATGGACACCGACGCCCCGGCCCGAAAAATCTTTGAATCCACCCCGCAGGGACGGTGCAGTTGAGGAGCACCGAGACACAGGTGGCGCACGCAAGTGGAAGAAAACTTCTGCCAACTTCGGGTGCGAAACTGGAGACGGCTAGCTGGAGACAGAGCTGGCTGGCGAAGCTTGTTGGCTGAGGCCCATATCCACCCCGGACTGTAGCGCCACTTTAAGTAACTAAGTAAATTCATCAAAACAACTGTAAACACATTAAGTGGATACCAGACCACATGTTAACACTGTTGCATGCATATGCGACCGACTTTGTCGTCTTTTATCCATATACTTATGACCAGCGCATGTATATGGATAAATTCATGTGAGTCTATGCAACACATCGCAAATGGCTTTTTCAACCCCCGAGTACTCTCAAGCTGTAAGTGATTTGAAAAGTACATGCGACAGCAACAACATTGTTGGGCAACTGCATGGAAATGGCATATACTCGCATATTGCACGCACATATTTCAGTGCCGCATTTTCCTTAGCGAGTCTCTCAATAAAGTGTCATTTTATTAGCGGTCCGTCCAAAAATGGAAAAAGGACCTCTGATGGTATCGCTACGTTTTCCGTCCGTCCGTCCGTCCATCTGTCCAATCGCTTTATAACTTCTGAACGGTAAGTCGTAGATAGACAAAATTTGGTGTGCGTATAAACTCCGGAAATAGTCAGAGAATCCAAAGAGGCCATTTTTTAAGCACAAATAACGGTTTAATTACAGTTTGAAATTTCATGTGAAAATTGACTTGATGTTTTTTAGTGTTTTTTTCAAGAAGTTTAGTAGGCAAGAACTAGAAAAACGAACCTTAGGTTTAATTAATACTAAGCTTTAATTAAAAAATAAAACTTTTCGAAAATATCAAAACGTTTTTGAGAAATGAAGAGTCGTTTTGCATGACGTTTTTCAAAGTGTTGGAGGCCATAACTTTTAAACGGCTTATCGCTCAAAATCAATATTGAACACACGTATAAAGCAACTTAAAGTAAACCAAGTGCTTAGGTCATATTTTTCGAAAACAGTTTGAGTACTGCAGTTTTAATGCATTTTCGAGAAAAAATCGCAAAAATGCATGAAAAAACGTGTGCCCTCCCTCCTGATCTCCGCTTGCTGTTTTAAGGAATTCTATGAAAAAAATCACACGTATCCGAAATAATTTAAAATTTTAAGAAAAATTATAGCGGATTTTGAAATTTCAAAATCTTCTGAGATTTAAGTCAAACGCATAAAAGCATTTTCAAAAACAATTTTTTTAAGTCTACTAGTAGCTTAACGGTAAGGGCGATCTTTTTCAGATTCCGTTTAAATACAAAGCTTACGAAAAGAAGGAAGGCTGCGTTAAAAGTTTTTTAAATTGCCGTTTCTAACCTAAGTTTTTAGAAGCCTATTTAAAAACGAAATAAAAAAAGGAGCTTGTTTTGCCGTTTACGCATAAGCCGGTGGCCATAGAATAAAAAAATAAAAAAAAATAAAAATGGTTGTGCTACTGGAAAAAAGTCTAACGGGAACTGGAAAAAACTTCAAAAAATGTTGTTTTATGGATTTGAAATTTAAAAAATTATAAAAAAGATCAAAAGAACGCTTGTCTCCCCCTCTATCTCCCAAACGGTAAAAAGTACAATTTTTAAATTAACACCGGGCATAGTCCATCTTCTTAAATTTTATACAAAACTATAGCTCACTTCGAATATTCAAAAACTTCGAAGATTTAACTGAAAAACGTGAAAACATTTTCGAAAACTATTTTTTAAAGATTTCTAGATCCTTAACGGTAATGACGAGCTTGTTTAAATTTGGCTGAAGTATGTAATGTTCAAAAGGCAAGCGAACTGCATCAAAAACGTTTCAAAATTGCCGTTTCCGACCCTAAGTTCTGAAGCCCATTCAAACAAGCGAAATAAAAAACAGCATATTTTTACCGTTTTCTCAGAAATCCATGTCCACAGAATTTGAAAAAAGTGGCAAATGCTAGCACAGGTGGTTGTAAAATTGATCAAAAAGTCTAACGGTAATTGAAAATAATCGAAATTGCTGTTTTATGCGTCTTAAATTATAAAAATCCTAAAAAAGGCCAAGAAAGAGTAAGTCCTTCCCTCTTTTTTCGTAACGGTAAAGCCTTTTTGCCAGCCTTTTTTTAGAGTAACGAAACCCAATATAAGAACAGTAGACAGCACTACGAAAAAAATATATTGCAGATTGGAAAATATATCCAGAAATAATTTTAATAAATAAACAGAATGTTTAATGTTATTTTAATTGTTAGCGCAATATAGATGACCATAACCTTCAACAAAAGCCCACGGACCGCTCCGCGTAAAATATTATTTAAAGACTCCTTCTACACATCCTACAATAATTTGAAGCATATATCTTAAGGCTCTAACGTAAGGTACTAGGATCTAGGATCAGATTAATTTGTAGAAGAAGAATATAAGCCATTAAGGGAGAACAGCATCGACTGACATTATCTTTGTTTGCTTTTTAAAGAATTTATCATGTTCATTGTTCTGCACATGTACAAGCGAGTATATCACAAGAAGAAATCCTCAAAGTCACATAACAATTTATTTCATTTTGCTAAAATGCCATTCCCCGCCCTCCATATATAAACTCCACCAGCTGGTACAATCGTCTGACTCCTTGACTCCTCTTCTTCCATCTGTGGAAACGTTTAATTCCATTTGTAATAAATATCCTTCTAGTCCTACATCACTTTGTATTCATAAGCTTAAAGCTGAGAGAAAAAAAAAAACAAAGCCCAGAGCCTTATACCATTTACCTACTTTGGATAACCATAACCTGGCACGTCTATGCACTGTTCTAGATGTCGGTCGAAGCTCGAAAAGTTGCTCCGCTCCTCGCGTTTATCATTCATTCGCCTGCCACACACACCCTTTATCCACTCTTGTTGTAGGTATACCCCTCCCCACTATGGCACATTCTGGCATAACTTTCCCTGCAAACGGTGTGGTGGCCTGCCGCACACAGCAGCGACGACGTCCTATTTTAGGTGTTATTACTTAATTAATAAACTTCCCTCCACACTGACTCCGACACCATCATCATCATCAGCCCCCCCACCAACCAGCCATGGAGCGCTAAGAATGGCAAACTCGTTACGCTACGTGCTGAAATTCAATATCCATGCCAAATGACTTCCGGACTACTCCCTGATACTTTTGGACCCATTACAACTAACACATAGTCGCACGCCATTCTTTATCCTGCGAAGCCTGTATATTTTCCAACTTCCAATTGTCGCTGTCGTCGTTGTCGTCGTCGTCATTTGGTTGGACCAATATATGAAACGGCTCCCGATATGGCTCCTAAATTTAGAAATTTATACGGAATGTCATCCCAGCCCTGGCATCTCGGTTCTCGTCAATCCGCAAAATAACACTCAAAGCGAATTGCCGTGCGTGTCCTAGTTGCTTTGTGTGAATCATGTGGCACGTCTCATTGGAAAGCAATAACCATGGCAGTCTAAATTAAGGAACCGATATTAATGTGGATGCCAGCCCAGCTCTACCACCTTCGGCTTTGACAAACAATATTATGTGGATGGACATATATATGAAGAAGACAAATTGAAGAGTGTCAAATGTACCCCCGGCTTGACGACGTGGCTGCATTGTTACGTACGCAGTACCAGACCACTTCAACGAAAATCCATAGCAGTCTCGTTGTGTGGTCTCCTTGAGTTCGTATTATATTATATTTTAAGCAAACACACTCACACGTTTGTAGCATCTTTCCGAGAGTTCCGCTTCGATGGGAGTCAAGTGTGTTGGCCTTGTGTTCATGAAGACTTTTCTTTGGTAAATATTTGGACAGCAGGCGAAAATGTAACGCAATGTTTGCTATTGTCTCAACAAGACGAATCGAATTGGATTGCTTCTGTCGCCTGCATTTATTGTCGGGTACTAAATAATGACACAATGAAGGATATGGAAAAGGAGAGTCATTGATGTGAATTCGGAAATCAGCACGAAAAAATAGTACAGGGTTTTAAATCATGTGTTTTTAAATGTGCTCTTTATTTATTCAAGCACAGAAGACGGTCAAGATGTAGGCTTAAATTTGACTGATTGATAGACAATGCTCAAACCAAACCAAGCATTCCCGCTATCTATAGAGATGTGCTTGTTTTAATCTTTCAGATTTCTATCAGTTTTAGGCTTCCCCCACCATTGGTAAGATGTCCTTAATACATCATTTCTCGCCGATATTAAGAGGAACTATCGGTAATATTATAAGATTCAAATAATAAGACATCCTGATCTGGCGTCTGATGTGCCTTTGACGGAGAAAAATGACTTCATCTTCAACTCCCCAAACTGATCCAACATGAGAAGATCACAAGCCCAGGATTGATGCAGCATACAAACAATCCCCCGCTCCTTTTTACCCATCAGGACAAGGGCCATGCGCACGAAGGAAACTGTAAGGGAAATGTATATAAAGTCTGTTCATTGCAGACAATCGGCCAGCGGCCTCACCTGAAAGTGTTTAAAGGTTTTATTTAAACACATTCAGGTGAGGCCGCTTGTTGGCATGGTGTCCATTTATATCCATATTGATGAAATGTGCTCAGAATACTTATATAAACCTACCTAACAGGACAGCACTTAGGCAAAACATGTAGAACTACACTGTCTAAAGTGCTCTGCGGCGTGAATATTGTACTACTTATGCGTCACGTCTAGCGCTTATAACATTTTCTAGTTCACTTTATTAAGAACATTTTAGAGGCAGATCTTGGTGATCTTCTCGGATCTCTACCACTTCGTAGGTTTTCGCTATGGTAACTTCAAGTCTGGAAATCCCGACCAAAAGCAAGTAGCCTGCACGTTTAACGTTGGCAGACTACAATGGCCAGAGATCGACAGGTCCTTCTCAAACCGAGTCCCTCAAAACCGTCTTCGAAATTTTATGCATCCCAGCATCAAATTTGTGTTATGCAACCAGCATCAGTGGAAACATTGCCAAAATGCCATCACAGAGATGCCACCTCTGAAATTCTGTATTTTACACGACCACCAAAACGAGATCCCTGTTTTGATGATGAATGCCGGCAAGCACATGTAGCTTAACAGGAAGCATAGAAAGCGGCTGTGCACAGAAGCACTTGAGCTGCTCTCGAGGCGAGCTCTTTAAGCAGAAAAGCAAAAAGAAACTCCGAAGGAAGAAGAAAGAGTACGAGGAGCGCGCATTTGAAGATAGTGAGATGCTTCAGCAGGTATAAGGTTCGATAGTTTTACCAAAAGACATAAAGGTCCTGCCAAGGGTATAAACTTCGAACTTACGGTTGCCACTAGAAAATAAAATGTATGTCCACAGATAAAAAAAATTTGACCAACTAAAGCTAAAAATGACCAAAATAATTTAAGTCCAAACATTTTTAAACACAGAATAAAAATTCGGAAAGTACCTCTTACTATTGATTTAGATTAACAAAAATAAACATAACGAACCATACATATAAAGTCCCTATAATGAGGTCGCTTTTATATAACAGCATAAAAGCCTTAAAAATAAAGGTACCTTTAGATTTTTAAAACGTTATTTAAAAAAAAAATTGCGGTCCAAACGATATGACTATTTTTTTCATCCGTAAGCTCTATGGCTAACATTTCATCATTAATTGCATCAAAATTAAGTCTATTTCTTAAATTGGTTTTAATCTGCTTTAACTTATAAAACTTTTCTTCAGCGGCAGCTGAGCTGTACGGAAGAGACAAGAGATTGTAAATAAAAGTATTAAAATTTTCGAAGCATTAGTCGTTTAACCATTTTAAAGAGGGCCAGTTTTTTATTGCTGAGTTAAGCCCAAATCTCAAAAATCTTCGACTCTCGAAATTATTAACTCGCCCAGCTCTTACTGCACATAGAAAAATAAGGGAAAAGAAGTTTAAGTCATTTACAGATGTCGTTTTTCGCGGAATCGCACAAAGCCACTGCCATTTCACACAGAAAAAAACATTGAAAGAAGTTTATATTGTTGACCGGAGTTAATCCGGGATTAACTCACAAAATTTAGCTTACAAAAGACAAAAATAAAAGTTTCTTAAGCTAATTTTTTAACTTCTTAAAAAATGACAAAATGGAAAAATTTGGACCACTGGACCACTTAGGCTAGCGCCACTTCGGACAATATGGCGCTAGCCTAAGTGAGTATGTAAACAAGCACCCGTCATTGTTATGGTATCCAGGTTTATCCAAGAGCAAAAATTATGTCCAAAATTGGTCATAAATGACCAATGTGCCAACCGTGACTAAAGCCTGTGAGGACTATCAAGGGAACTTAGCGAAATCGCAATCGATCCAAAGGATTAGAAAAAACAATTTCTGCAGACTGTATGAAGGTGAAGACGAATCGAATCCCGCTGTCAGGCAGAATGAACCAATTAACTGTAGCGAAGAAGTTACCGACAAACAAAACTACCAACTCGACTGGTAGTTTCTCAGAAACTAAATTGCAACAAAGCAGCCGGAGCTGACGGTCTCCGAACCTTTCAAATCCGCTGGCGATGATCTGGTTAGGATCAAACGTTAGCTCATGGGGGACAAGATAAGGCCGGAGGAAAGCTTTTCCGACAGATGAAACCTCAGCATTGTTTGCCCGGTCCTCAAGAAAGAAGACTATCTGAAATCTGCCAACTACAGAGGCATTGGTGTAAGTAATATCGCATACAAGATCTTTTCTGCTGGTACTATGTAAACGCCTAAAGACGTTTTTCAACAGACTGTTAGGTCCAAGCCGTATCAGTGTCTATAGG
The DNA here is from genome assembly GCA_947623515.1 of Neoascia interrupta. NCBI lineage: Eukaryota > Metazoa > Arthropoda > Insecta > Diptera > Syrphidae > Neoascia > Neoascia interrupta. Next base: position 200,582,773 of record OX392462.1, read on the forward strand.
TGAAATTTTTTTTTACTTCCTCTCTGGAGTAACTAAAGTTTCCGTTTATAAGATCCTCGTGACCGGCGTCCTACTTTACGATGCAGAAGCATAAACCCTGTCAAAGGCGGATGAAAGCTGTTAAGGCTGCTTCGAGAGGAAAATCCTTCGGGCGATTTAAGGTCCGGTGTCTGCATAGACTGGAGAAGGAGATATCATACCATAACGAATTGTACGGGTTGTACAGCAACACCGATCTACCCAGAGGAGTTAAAATACAACGGCTGCGGCGGCTGGGTCATTAAGGGCGGGTAGACATCAACAACGCAAGGACGGCTCCGGAATCTCGGAGGCAGGTGGCACACGAAAGTAGAGTGGGTTTCAAACAAAACTAGAAACGGCTACCCGCAGATAGAGCTGGCTGGCGAAGCTCGTGGACTGTTGCCTTGGCCCACTTCGGACTATGTAGCGCTAGCTTAAGTGAGTAAGCAAGCACCCGTCATTGTTATGGTATCCAGGTTTTCGTATATGAGTGTATAGTTTGAACATGTGAAACGGTCAAGCGCTTCTTTTTTGAACACAATTTGAAACGTCCTTCATCAACCCTAACCTAAGTAACTCATCTTAAAGCAAGACTCAATCAAGTCTACCTTAGGAGCCTCAAGTAAAGATTTTTCGGCCTATACTTTAAAATTATTAAGCAGCACAGTATCTTATTTTCAAAGCATAGTTATGACCAGTGACAAATTAAGTTGAGCTAATATCGCTCAAACTGGTGAAGAATGCAAAAAAAAAAAAAATAAAAGAAAATAATTTAGGCGAAGGCTTGAATGCACATAATGGGAGGTTAGGAATTTTTTTTTTGAATGATGAAGACTACGACGGAGAACTTAAATATGGTAACAGGAGCTTTTCTAGCAATGATAACCTAGGCTCTTGCAAAACAGGCTTGAGTTGACTAACAGCAATTTCATGAGCGCTTTATTGTTCTCTTAAGCTCACACTCAAGGATTGGTATGAGTTTTTTGGAAAGTCGCTAGCAACACAACCCGCTTTCTTTTCTGTTTTTTTTGTACGTCTCCCCATCATCAACGAAATCTAAATATGAAGAACGTAAGGCATGCTAAATGTTCTTAAACAACAACCCTAACACCTAGAGAGAGCCACACAACTGAAAGAAACTTCAAAAAGAGCAACTGTGAACACAAGCGCGAGATGGTGAAAGGGCGAATGAGAGACAAGGGAGCAGAGTTGGTGAGTTAAACGAAATCATGTTAAAATAAAGCGACGCCCGCCGGCGTAGAAGCTTGGGAACCTAAGCCGTGAGCATAACCTTTGAAGTAAAGTGTACTCGACTTAAGTTTTACTCTTTCAAGTTGCCACTGTGAAATCGGCCCTTAGTTCCACATGGGAGGGGTCCAAAATTAACCGGTAGTTGGAGAGTTGGAGTAGATTTTTCGGACACACAGAAATTTCGATGAAAGGTCTTAAACGAAGGTGTCATCCCCTACAATATTGCTGCTTAAAAAAGGGAAAGTTTACCATCTTTTTGGCTGTTAACGTGACGGCGACACACTAGAAAAAAAGCTACATATATGTTGTTGTTCATATTATATAGGAGGATATTGTATATGAAACAATTAAAATTCGTCTGAGAAAACGAAAAAAAGCAAATACTTAACTCGGCCAAAAAAAGTATTGAAAATTTGCTCTCAAAAAAAACTTTAAAAATAACAGCAACGACAGCTAATGAGTATGGATAGCTTATAGGTAGCTTTAAAACCAGATAAGAGGTCCCAGAAGCCTGCTGACAAATGATTGCGGACGTCTTGAAATGATTCCGACTAAAAATCGGAGTGCAGCAGGGTAGTATCCTAAGTCCATTACTTTTTATTGGAGTTATCGTTCTGAATGAAAAGGCCCAAACGAGAAAAATTGCAAAATTTGTTTCAAGAAAGTCTCTTTAAAATATTTAAATCTAATTTCGGAATTCGTCCAAAATGCCAAACTCTATACGTGCTAAAGCTGTTCGCAAATGAATGTACATATCTCAACAACTTACCCAAGTAGCATGTAAAATTGTTCAAATTCTTCGAATGTGACAGTAAAATAGAATCGGCTTCCATTTTTCTCATTTTTATTCTTTGCAAAATTTATGTGCGCCCGCCCAGTGAGACTCAACCGCTCTAAATCATCCCCGACCGAGTTAATCCGTTCAACAGTGAACAAAAATTATGATTTGTGTCTATTCTCGCACGTGTATTCACTAATAGCTTACCTGAAACGAAAGGAGAAAAACAACAAGAGATATATTAACCCTATAAGCACGATGTAATATAAATAACTTATTTATGATAATATTTTTGGGAACAGTACAAGCTTTGGTATGGTTATCGCCTTAATTCGATTGTCCCGCATACGTTTATGTTAATGTCGCGACTGGCAAATAAAATGTTGATCAATTCGGATGAAATGCTTTTCGGAACAAAAAACGATTTCGAATCGTTTACGGAAACACAATGACGGAGGAGATTTTTATAGCCTTATACAAAGGGAACCCAAAACACAGGCGAAAAACCTAATTCTAAATTATGAAGAAACATTTTTTTGGAAATTTATTTTTTTCGAATCGATAAATCGATGCTTTCGATGATAATGCTTTGGGGATTTAACTTGTTGTAATTATGCAAAGTATGTGTTGATCACGTGCAAGCAATAAACGATAGATTGAGATGCAGATTTGGGCGTTTGTCATTGTAATTTAAAATCGATGGTTTCACACATTAACATGAATTGTCTAAGACGTCGTCGTCGCCGTTGCGCCTTTCCGTGAGAGCTTACGAAAAGTTGAGCTAAGTTCGAGAAGAATTTCGTGCCCAAGTGTTGGGCGATTAAATTTTAGGGTTCACAGGCAACACATGCTGAGAGACTTCTACAAATTATAATTATTCCCACACTTTGCGCATCAAGGAGAAAGGCACCAAACATTACACTTACCACCTTCTAATTCCAAAGATACACCACACACACACACACACATGCTGGCATAAAGTTCATCTCATAAGTCATCACCGTCATCATCATTGCCCTCTTGGTCTTACACCATCTTCAACTTTGAAGCCAAGAAATTAATGTCACGTTTTTCGACAAAAATCTTCATTGTGCGCCAAACACTCGCTCACACGTAGTTTCGTCACGTTTCCAGCCAACATTTGGCAGCTACTCCCAAAATCTACGATGGCATGATGGTGTGGTACCACCTTTATGCACCAGGCATAACTATGGCATCCACCAGGAACAACGCTCTCACACTTTGAGATAATTTATTGTCTTTTGAATCGAATTGGTCGGTGTCGGTGTGCTATGATGCTGCTGCACCAGGGAAAAGATGGTGTTGCAGGGGCAAAAAAAAAATTGCTAGCGCAAAATAATGTGGAAACGATGTCGGGATGCAGGTACTTTTGTTCTCCTATTTTGTTGCATTAAGTCCCGATTTAGGTGAACGTGTGCCTGACATAGAGAGTAGACGAGGCTTCCTGACACCCCCATATAGTCTAGTTGAGAGAGGAGGCAACTAAAGCTATTGTGTTGCAGATCTGCAATCTGGAGTGGAACGTGCAACGTAAATCACATGCAACAGAGGACTTCGGTACCCAGAGGTATGGCACTAAGCTATTTCGTCTGAATCGGCACGAATAGTGATAAGAAGACTGGTGAACAATACAGGTACGTCCAGGGTGTACTCACAGAAGACGATTGCGAAATTGAACAATTTGATTGATCGTGCCGCACTGCTTATTTGAGTGGATGCAATGAAACTAAGGTTTAATTGAAGGTGTTTGTGAATTGAATGTTGAAACCTTTAAGTTATAATCGTCGTAATGGATTAGAACTCGATTGGTGCATGACATGAGCTTATAAACAAACGTGCATAAAGGCCATGTATGTAGAGTGTGGCAATTTAAATCCTCCCACGCCCACATGGGGGCGGTTTTCATTTATTTTTTTAAATGTTAATCACAATCGGTTTTTCAGTGCTGAGTTAAGCCCAGCTTAAACCAAGATCTGTTAATCCCGTAACAAAACGAATCTAGAGTTAACTCAGCGAGCAGTTTTTCAGTGCAGAGTTAACTCCGTCAACAAAGTTGTCAAAATCTTCGACTCTCGACATTATTGACTCTCCCAGCTCTCATTTCACATAGAAAAACCCAGGAAAAGAAGTTCGAGTTATTCTCAAATGCAATTTTTACAGCAACGCGCAAATCAACTGACATTCCACGCAGAAAAAACATTCAAAGAAGTTCATACTGTTCTCCAGAGAGGATCCGAGATTAACTGACCAAATTTGATGAGTTAAGCCGAGTTTAACCCCAGATCTTAGTTTAGTGAAAAACTAATTTGTGGTGTTAATCCCAGTTTAAGTCGGAGGTCGGATGATCTCGCACTTAAAAACCGGCCCTTAAACGAGGATATCGCATACCAAACTTCAGCTTCCTACAACAACTTTGATTTTTCATGCTAGTAAGTAATTAGGACTAAAGTAATGCGACTAAAGTAAAAAGGGGGCGTGTCAGTGGGCGGACTTCAAAAAATTTTGCACTTGTACTGCTTTGGGACCTATAAATAACATATATCAAGTTCCAAGTTCTGAAATCGAAATTAAAGGCCTAAAAACTACTGACGTGCGGACAAACGGACGTACATGACTCATTCGACTAACAATTCGGTCTCGATCATATGCCCTTAAGGTCTTGGGGTCTACGGTGATTATTTCTCTATGTTACAGACAATGAAGCACTTAAAAGCACAGACTTAATATGCCTTCTATCTTGTGGGATCGTGTAAAAAAACTTTGCCCACTACCTGGATTTCAACCTGAACCTACCGATGCATGGTAGGACGTGGGGGACTCTCGTAGTAAATAACCTAGTCACATAATTTGGACTTGTCGCTTTTGTGATTTGTGACTTATTATATAGAGGATAGTGCTGAGTAGTCATGGTTCAGCCAATGGTTCGTAAAATAAACTTACAAGACGTATCCGATTCTCCTCGATTCTTCTCGAAAATATGCTTTTGACTGCAGTGCATCTTGTGACGAAGAATCTAAAATGAACTCCAGTCCATATTGTTTAGACTTTATTCCCCCTTAAATCATATGCAAGTTATTTTGAACCCTGAAAGGTTTTTAAGGTAGGGGACCCTCTTTACCGACATTTTCCCACACAATTGATTCTTAATTTGGGACGTATGACGTAAGATCTTGGTTTAGACCTGCAAATTGACTTTCATGCCCCATTGAGCAACAAAGTTTGATTTTAAGCGCAAAAAAACCCAATTTTTTTTAATTAAAAAGCTAACCGAACGTATCGTTGCTTATATTGAGGAGCGGCCCCTATGACAAAGCTATACAAAATTAAATTTAGTATATTGAAAAGTGAAGAATTACAACAATTTACATTTCTACAACATTATAATAATGGCTAGTTCTATGATCATTTGAAACGCTGCCAGGCGAACATGCATCGTCAGGAACCGTCATATTATAATGATGCTGACATTAAGTGAAAACTCTTCCTACGGTTTCACATAAGAGAACAAGTAGATATTTGAAAAACCAATAAACGCAAGAAACAATATCAAAACACACAAGTGTGGTTACCACCAATACTGCGAGGTACCGACTGCAAACGTAAGAAACAAGGAAGACAATGGCGAAAGCATTTTATGAAAAATCATAATACTGCTGCAGTTTTTCGGCAGGGTTCGTAAAATATCGCTCGCAAACCATAAAATACGGATCTTTATCGTTCTTTAACGATCTTCTCACGAACCATAAAAAATAAAGTTCGCGAACGATAAAATGTTCGATCTTTGAAAATGTATAGTTCACTCTCGGACGAACTATATTCTTTTCTTTTCTGTATCGTTCGTTCGTGAGAGATCGGAAAAAAGAAATTCAGGAAGAGAATAGTTCGCTCGCGATAAGTATCCGAGTATCCGTTCGTTAAGCTTAATTTCAAGTGTTGATTGCAGCTTCGGCAATTGAAATATTTTTTTGTTAATTGCTAATTTCATTCAAAATTAACAGTTAAACTTTGTATGGTGATCGCGAAAAATGTTTGCTATTGCTCCAAGTTCATTGGCCCGTTGGAGTTTCTCGCCTGGTAGAAGTGAAAAATAAGATGCTTCACCATTACTATGGATTTCTCCTGCTCCTACCCACTTCGTCCAGAATTCCTTGGGCTACTTGGAGTTCCTTGCCTGATAGAAGCGAAAAATGAAATAAGTGGGCACCGGATTAAGTGGGTAGGAACTGGAGGAATCCATAGTAAAGGTGAAGCATCACATTTTTCGCTTCTGCCAGGCAAGGAACTCTAATGAATTCAAGGAATTCTGGAGGAAGTGGGCAGGATCTGGAGGAATCCATACTAAAGATGAAGCATCACATTTTTTGCTTCTACCAGTCAAGGGTCATCCCAAAGCTCGAAATCAAACCAGAGGCCTAGATTTTTTTTCTTTTTTAACATACTCAATTGGATTATCTGCAAGAAGTATGTCTGGAAGTTAGTTGATATCTGTTTCAAATCTACTGACAACCATGCACTTAGACTTAATTGGGTTAAGGTTCAATAAGCTTTTTTGTGACCAATTTAAAATCATCCGAAGGTCATTATTAAGCTTTAGTATACTCTCAGTTATCACACCACGCTTGCAGCTAATGTACAATTATACAACAACATTCATGCAAAATGAAATTTTTTTCTTATTCGAACGATTCGCGAACGGATCTCCAATAGTTCGCACGTGATAAATTCGGGAACGAACCAAATTTTACAGATCACAACAGATTTGATTTGTTCGTGAAAACGAATTTTATTTCTAAACGAACCAAAAAATAAAGTTCGCGAACGAATCAAAAATTAAATTCCTTTGCGAACTTTTCACGAGAGAAGGAATCATATTTTATCGTGCTGCGAACCTTGTTTTTTGGTCTTTGATTCATTTCTCTGTCTTCGAAACTCAAGTCGGAGTATTTTTCCAATCAGTGAGAAGAAGTAATACTAAAGTGGATCAAATAGCCCAGATGATGGTTTTTCAATTACATTAAATAAAAAGCAAACCGTACGTATCGTTGCTTATTATTGCATTTTTTTATACCCGACCCAGGGTATATTATGCACCCCCTTTTTGTGCAATGTCTCTCGTCAGTTTCGCCTGTTTTTGGGTTAAAGCCTTATATTTTTTCGAATATGACTAGACAAAATAATTTTTCTGCTGCTTGTAGCATAAACAATAACCTGAATAGTATGGTTCGTATTCTATGTAAGCAATATGTTGGCTTGAAAATTTGTCACATCAATGCCCAAAGCCTTTTTGCTAAAATAGATGAATTTCGGTAGTTTGTTGGCTCTGGTGTTGACATTGTTGGTGTATCGGAAACATGGTTTTTGCCTGATGTAAATGATGTGCTCTATGAATTGAAAGGTTACAAGTTAATTCGGTCCGATAGCTATGGTCGTATTGGTGGTGGGGTTGCAATTTACATTCGGAAACCTTTACGCTTTAAGTATGTGGCTGAGTCAGATAGTTTCTCTAAATTTGAATACCGGTTCATTGAAATTCTAGACACTCCAAGTAAATGTTTGTTTGGTCTAGTCTATAGAGCGAATCGCGATATTGACTTCACAGAATTTTATGAAGCCCTTGAGACATATTCGCCATTTTACTCGGAGATCATTCTGTGTGGCGATTTTAATAGGGATCTTCTGTGCAATGATCGCCAAACACAAATGTTTGTCGATAAAACAAAAACAATTGGTATCCGTTAATAATAAGGATCCAACGAATTTTTTTACTGAGTTTTCTGCTACCTTGCTTGACCTTTTTTGAGTTAACAATCCTAAAAATACTCTTCTCTATTCCCAACTATCGGCCCCCGCTTTTTCTAAACACGACTTAATATTTGCAACGTTTGATATCAAAGTAAGCAGCACACTATACTCTTAGGAGTACAGGGATTTCAAATCTATTAATGTGGGTTGTTTGGAAGAAGATTATCGTGTCAACTGGCAAGAGGTGTATTTTATGGCTTCTGTGGATGAACAGGTGAAGTTCCTCCAGGATGCTGTGTCTAACCTGATGAACACCCATGTTCCCCTTAAGTCAAAAGTCACTCGCTGTCAAAGAGATTCATGGTTCACGCGCGAGATCTGTGAAGCTATAAGCGAGCGAGATAAGGCCTATAAGCGGTGGAGGAGATTCAAGCTTGAGGCTTTCTACAATATTTTTCGTGCACTTAGGACTAAAGTTCGTGCGATGATTCGCAAAGCTAAAAGCCAAGTTTATTGTCTCCGACTTGATCCTAATTTGCCAGCTAAAAAACTCTGGAAAATTCGCGAGCTTGGTGTTGGAAGGCAAAGAATGCGTTGCGGATGTAGATCTAAATGCACTTAATGCGGACTTCGCTCGCACCCAAAGCCAACCTCCGGCCCAGGACTTATGGTCAACTTCCTCATCTCAGGTAAATGAAACTAAAAAGTTCAATTTTCAAAGACTTGACGAACTGGATGTTGTAAAAGCTGTTCTTGATATTCGTTCGAATGCAATGGGATTTGATGAGGTGCAGCCAAAATTCGTGAAAATGATTTTGCCGCATACACTACCAGTTATTACTCATCTTTTTAATACGATAATCTTGACAAACTCTTTTCCCTTGGTATGGAAAACCGCAAAAGTGATGCCTATTCTCAAAAAGCCTGCCACCCGTCACTCGCAAGCAGAGTATAGACCCATTTCTATTCTGCCGTTTTTGTCCAAGGTGCTGGAAAAGCTTATGCACAGACAAGTACTGAATTTTTTGAATAGGAAGAAACTTTTGTATGACCATCAGTCAGGATTCAGAGCAAAGCACGGCTGTATCTCAGCTCTTTTGAAAGTTTCGGATGACCTTCGAAACTCTATGGATGATGACTTAGTATCATTCCTCTGTCTCCTAGACTTTTCAAAAGCTTTTGAATCAGTCGATCACGCAATTCTTATCCATAAATTATAAACATATTTTCATTTTTCTGACGCTGCCGCCAAATTAATATTTGCCTACCTCACCGGTAGGACCCAGGCAGTTGTTGCGGGAAAAGATGTGTCGCGCTTCCTTGATCTTAAATCGGGTGTACCGCAAGGATCCATACTAGGCCCTCTTCTGTTTATTATGTTTATAAACGATCTGCCAAATGTTGTACAAAACTCATCAAAACATCTTTATGCTGATGATTTTCAAATTTACCTAAGCTGCAAGCTTGGGATGATCGAGGATGAGGCTTAGAGGTTAAATAGGGATCTTGAAAATATAAGAATATGGTCAAAAAGCAATAACCTTTTTATAAACCCAAAAAAAAACCAAATGCATTGTTATTTACAGGAGGCACTTAGACAAAAGCTATTTCCCAAGTTTATACTTAGGTGACGACATTGTCGAATATGTTGAAACCGCTAAGAACCTAGGAATTTGGTTTAATTCCACGCTTAGTTGGGAATACCATGTTCAAACTGTCATTGCTAAGATGTATGCTTCCCTGCGCAGTTTGTCGTTGTCAAAAAAATATACTCCTCAACCTATAAAATTGCAGTTGACCAAAGCCTTAATAATGCCGATTATATCATACGGTTGCGAAATAAGTTGTGTTATCAGTGCAGACACAAAACGAAGACTAAATGTAGCTTTCAATAATGTCGTGAGTTATGTGTATAACCTAAAACGCTTTGACCATGTTTCGGGTCACAATAAAATTATACTAGGATGTAGCCTGATGTCCTATTTAAAGTTTTGTTCCCTTAAAATGTTAAATAAAATAATAATGAATAAAACTCAGATAAAAACTCAGATTTTCTGCTTCATCTCGCTCACATGTTCTTATTTTACCGAGGTGTACATGTCGTAATACTGAAAGTCAGTTTCTTGTTTATGCCACCAAGCAGTATAACTCACTTCCCATTAAGATTCGAAGACTGCGAGGCACAAACCAATTTGATAGGGTTACTTTTAGGTATATGGTCCATAGTTCATAGTTTTGAAACTTTTTGAGTTTCCTTAACTCCGTAAATTGTAAGTTGTAAAATAATAATGTTTGAATTTGCTTATAAAATTAATTATGTAAATTAAATAACTTTTACTCTTATCGGCTTAAAGCTTATTGTAAAAGATGGCATATAAATAAATAAATAAATAAATAAATATTTAGTTTGATGTATAGTTGGTAACGCGGTGATATAATCACCGTAGACCCCTAAGACCTTTAAGAGATATGAATGGGACCGACAGGAGAATCCATTAAGCCATGTCCGTGCGTCCATCCGTCTATCCGTCCGTCCGTATGTAAACAACTTTTAGGCCTTCAATTTTAAGGTAGAAAGCTGAAATTTGGTGGGTTGGCTGGAAGTCCTGGCTTGAGTCCTTCAGATCAAGTTTGAAAATTAGCTGAATCCGCCCACAGACTCGCCCACTGCAGGCCTGTATGTGCGACCATCTCTTATTTAAAAAAATACTTTTTCCAAATTTTAGCTATGTTACAATGGCGCTAGCGCACTCATTTTTGGTATGTTATATTGCCTTGTAATTGTTTATATTTTTTTATTATTTGATTTATATATTATAATTTTTATATACATATAAATATTATATTTTTATATAATATTTTAATGTAATATAAATATTATATTTTTATATCCCGCCCACTTTTTGGAGGCGTGGCAATTTTTTTTTGGTATTATCGGGTATTTTGCAATGCGTTGTAGATGAACTGAAGGTTTTGCATACGGACTGTTGCACTTTCCCACTTGTTTTATTCTTTCTTGACCACTCAGGATTGAATTAATCATTTCTTTTATGATTTTGAATCAAAGACTTTATTTAAATCTAACCACTTTTCTACCTTCTTTAGTTTTTGATGTCCACAATTTAAAGACTCCGCAATCGACAATCGCAGTCAGAGTCAGCTTTTAAATACAAATATTCCAATTTTTTTCAAAATTATCAATAAAATTATAATCGATTCAATCCAATCGATTTTTACTTTAACTCTCGATATTCACAATCCAAAGATTTAAAAACAACTGTCTCTGCTGTCGGAGCATGTTATCGGCGTACTTTTATAAATTCGCACCAAGTTCTCGAAAAATTTCGGTTTTGGTAATTTTTGTTGATTGGAAATTCTCCACTCGAGTAATGTAGCGGCAGCGGGGCAATACTCGAATGTCCTAATCAATCGAATTTTTAATTTGTGTATGGAGTATCGAATGTCAGTTTGCTGTTAGCTGACTGGAATGGCAGTTCAAGAATTTGGTTTCCGGGGGGATGGTTTCCGGAGTTTTCGCGCTGGTTTGGCAAAAAGTACTTCAATCGAGAATTTTTCTCATACCTTACTTAAGCATTTATGACTCCTGCCTTAGTCGATGATCCTTTGCGGTCGAGGATGTCGGTTCCCATCTTATAGAATGAATACCACATTAACCTTCCTCCAACTTTTGGGTTCATATATGTACATGAAAATTTTAGAGGCATCCATGGGATGACATGGGATGAAATGCCGGATCTCTAACCGATCAAAACATCCAAAACATGAGGGTGAGTAAGCAGCAATGCGCGAAATGAACTAACACCAAGTCTTCTATGCACCATTCCTAATCAGCTACAAAGAAAAGCTAAGAATATAGCAAGCGTAAGGCAAAAACTGGTGAGGTGGTCGAATCTAGACAAAGAAACAACCGCTCGTGTTTACTTTAGCTAAATTGGTAAAGTATTACTCGCGACAAGTAGGATCATCCTCTGCTGGTGCACCACACACAGTTTTTTATTTCGACATTTCCGCCAGCTAATATTTCAACTCCACTCTAACCTTTTTGCCACAATAAATACTATGGATGCTGAGGCAAGTTTTTAGGGCCTGTTACACTTGAACCGGACTGATTTGATCTTTTTACCATCGCAAATGAGGAGCAATCCGCAATTAAGTCACCTACATCTCTGCTGCCATCATAAGCTTTGCTTAATTGGCTGTCCATATGAACTTTCAGCGTCCTTTTCACTGTCCTTAAACATATTTCGAATAGACGCACAATATTCAAATTGAAAAAATACCTTTTTTGGGCTCCGGAAAATTCTCTAACAGCCGATTCTTTAAAATGAAAATCTTATGATTTCAAAAAAACTGCTGTCCCCTGTCTTATTCGAAATCAATAAATTTCGAAACTGTGAATAATGAAACCATCCATTTAATTTCAAAGTGGCGCTATAACAATATAACCCGCCCCGAAAGTCTCAAAAAATTGAAAACCTCCAACATTATGCAAATTGTTTACATATTAACCTTGTACGCATATTCCTCAGCTATTTTCACCTTATCGCCGGATCGAAATATTGTCCCAGCTCACAATTTGGAGGGTTGTAACCTAATCAACCATAAAACCCACGATTGGTTTTCGAAAATAAAAAAATCAAAGTCTTGTCAAACAAATTTCGGCAGGCAATTCCGCCTTAACCTGTGAAACTCGTCACATTGGGTCATAACATCAAATTGGTTTGTGTTCTTTCCCGCCATCATATTGCCATTAAAAAAAGCATCCTGTATAGGTGCCAAGACAAAATTTGTGCACACATCCACGTATGTTCCGTGGTGTTGTTATGAAGTTTCATTTTATCGAACATAAAGCCAAGCCGGTCCTCATATAAATTTATATCACAACCTCAAATTCTTCGTGAGACTTTGCTCCCTCAAAACTCTCACACTCGCACTGAACACAGCTTTGTGTCTTGTTTTTATAATGCCATTAAAAATGTGTAAAAAGTATCCCCAAGTAAACAATCATTTTTTTAATTAACGACCAATGACATAAACATAAACTTCAAAGTAAAGCATCGCGCCTCAATTGACGTTATTCTGGATGCAGGCGGCTTCACTTTACGACAGGTGATTGAAAATTAATAAAATCCACAAACAAGTGGATTTGGCTGCACTCTTCCTGCTCACCTGTCAAACGAGGAGTATCAATATACCTAAACCCTCCATGGTATGGGAGAAAAAAAAATCCATCTAATTTCCTTTCATCCTTATCCATTACCAACCGCCTCAATGCAAGTGGAATTACCAATTTGACAACACCTCACCTGTCACATAAAATTGGCATTACCGATTAAGATTCATTATTTGTATGAACGTTCTCGAAATGTCATCGATATCACTTCGAAAGCTCGTGCGCTGGCTGACGGTGTATCACATATGGTGGAAGTGGCAGACTATGGATTGGAATTATGTTGCACACTCTCTGAGTGTACTCCAGATACCACATAAGTAATTTAATTATCATTTAATTTTATGACAAGGATAATGTGACACTGGCAGCACTGGTTGGGTTGTGTGTGCGCGCACTTTAATGAGTATCGCAGTTGAGCATAATGTTTTCGAAATGGTGCGGTAAAGAGCCAAATGTATACATTGGATACACGCGCTTGGGTTGATATCTGTGGCAATCGATCGATTCCGCTTTATATTCCTTTGGTATGATATTAAAATGTTTATTTTTATGAGGTGAGATGATGGCGGACCGATATCCGCTTGACGTTGATGATGCTGGTGCCCTCTATATGGGCTGGAAATGAAGTGTAGTTGTTGCGGTTGTTGGGCAACAGAGTGCGACTGTTGTGACATTCATTTATCGGTTGCATGCATCGGTGTGGAATTCAGTCAATTTGTGTCCACCAATCATTCGGATTCAATTTTAGCGATATACGAAATTGTATAATCTTCGTATTTTATTATATGACTGGACGCTTTGTTGCATAAATCTGACTGTAGTGGGCAGGAAAATCATAACAAATAAATACAAGTGAATGTCACCAATGACAAGAATCGTCACTGTGCATCGTTGCATCTCAGTTTTGGGTTATATTCGACGCTTAGTGTCTCTGTTCATCAGATTAATGCCTGGCCGATGTCCACGATTGTAAATTGGCTGGAAAACATCTAGTGAAGGCACCAATGGCACCAAACATCTAGTCAAGACTAATTCCATAGTCATTTTCCAGTCATCTTCCCATTGTGGAAATTGGCAATGCATTGATCTGACAAATGGAGACGCCAAATTATTCAAAAGAGCATCCTCGATACACACGGTTTACAAGAAGGCTGGGAGACACAGTTGTAACTGGCCTAAGGGCCGGTTTTTCAGTGCAAGATCATCCGAGTTCTCGAGTTAAATTTAAAGGGTGTTTCCACCGGACACTAATCTGCGATTAAGACAAATCTTCCTTGAATCACGCGATTTCCCAAACGAATTTTAATCTCCTCACGAAGAGATTAAAGATTATACGCGTAATTAATCTCTTCCATGCATGAATTTTCGATTCAAACTGTACAGAATTTTACGTGTTCTGCGCGTTATCTGACGAAACAAATCAAAGAAACCTTTATTTGACAGCTTGGTATCATCAACTCAGCTACTTTTGCTGTGTTGTGTAAAGAGATGTGCAGAACGGTTGATGCTGCTGTCGATGTGGACGTGGTTGGACCTGTTAAAACAGTGAGGAGAGCCCACTGCAACAGAAGGATGGATGTTACTATTAGTATTGCTCTTTGATGTTGATCAGGTTGGTCTGCTTTCGAATTTGTGTACCAAAATCACATCAACATATTTGACATTTTCGTTTTCTTATTTTTTTGGGTTATTTGCTTCGCATATTAAAAAAAATGGGTGGCAATAGTGCCCGAGAGCCAAAAAAAAACTCACGTTTTCAAGGAAATAAGCAGAAGACGTGAAGACCAGACATTGTCATTTCACACAAAAAGACGTTATTGAAACACTTTGAGATTAACTTTTTATCTTCCTACGTCAATCTCTATCTTATGTGCGGTGGAAACACCGTGTAAGATTACTTCCAGAAATGAGTTTTCCATAGAACTTAGATCTGGGGTTAAACTCGCTTTAACTTACCAAATTTGGTGAGTTTTCTCGAATAAACTCTAGAGAGCATTTGGCGGTTCATTTGTGTCTGTGAAACTGACATATTCGAGCATCTCGAACTTCTTTTCCTGTGCTTTTCTATATGAAGTAAGAGTTGGGAGAGTCAATAATTTCGAGAGTCGAAGATTTGGACAACTCTGTTGACGGAGTTAACAAACTGCTCGCTGGGTTAACTCCAAATTCGCTTTGCTATGGGATTAACAGATCTTGGTTTAATTGGGCTTAACTCAGCATTGAAAAACCGGTCCTTTAAGTCCTATAGCTGTTGTTAAAACTTTTAGAATCTAATCCCAGTGTTATCCTATACAATGAGCTTTAAACTAGTTAATCATAAACTAAAAAACCTAACTGGCCCTTGCAACTCAGAGGAGCCATCGCTTGAACTCTCCCAGCTACGTATACTGTGTGTGTTTCAGGGTTTCTTATAAACAGCCAAGGATATAAGACCTGCCTAATTTTTGACTGTTCTAAATGGCAAATCGAAAGGTTTCTCATGACAAATGATTCTCAAACCCTCGCAGTGGTGGGACAGTCCATAGACGTTCGTTGTTACTGTCGAGATTTGAACCTGGGGCCTCGTGCACAGAAATCCGACACACGTGTCGGCGTCCAAAACTAGTTTTAAACGAATTGATTAAGTGTCAGTTCTGTGGTGCAGAGTTAACAATGGGTTAAACCAGGATTTTTATATTCTTGAAAGAAAATGCAATTTTTCATAAATGAATGCAATTCCTAAATGTTTGAATCTACCAGATTTCATTTATCGTTGTAACAAAGCGAAAATAAGTCCTTCGTGTTCATAAGTCTGCTAAAGTGTCGTTTTCCACAGAAACACGGAGGCACTGATCAGACTATAAGGAGGTAGCCAACTGCCCGTTAAAACCCGCAAAAACACCTACATGGAACGAAACGGAACGTAGTGGAATCTGCCATGGGATTTGCCTTTTATTTCCTGTCTGTGTGAAACACTCGCCAGCTGAGAGTGTAGTAGTGTGCCAGGCAAAGTCAGTGGAAGCTTGGGGGCAAAAAGAGAATTCTTGTGCCGAGTTGGCTATCTCTTTATAGTCTGCTCAGTGACGGGGGCAAGTAATGTCATTACTCAAAGAAAAAACAAAAAAGGAAGTTAAAGTTCTTTTTCAAATTTAAGGTACAGATCCAGGGTTAATCTACAAAATGTTGCGATTTAGAGCCAGTAAACCCAAAATCAAAATCTACTGAAAAGCGCATTTGTGGAGTTAACCTTAATTAAACTTTGAAATTCAATTTCGCACCAAAAAAACTAGTCTTAAGTGAATTTGGACTAGCAAGACTTCAATTAAGGATGTCATGTGCGGCTCGACCTTGTC
This sequence comes from Neoascia interrupta, assembly GCA_947623515.1. Classification (NCBI taxonomy): domain Eukaryota; kingdom Metazoa; phylum Arthropoda; class Insecta; order Diptera; family Syrphidae; genus Neoascia; species Neoascia interrupta. The sequence goes on from OX392462.1 coordinate 200,599,112, forward strand.
CCACATTTGGTGTTAAAACCTTTGGCTGGAGTATATGACGAACTGTCCGATGTGGTTGACGAATGAAGTGGCCCTTGCGCTGCATGTGATCCAGGTGAGGTTTTTTCTTCTTCTCCGATCCTCATAATCTTACTGATCCTCGATCATAAGCCAACGAAGTTCCAAGTAAATATTTTTGCTTTTCTGCTAAGTAGGTACTTTCGAAGTCTTAAGCAAAATCAAGCTTAGAGTTTTTTTTCTAAAACTTGTGGGGCTTTTGAACCTTAAGTAGAATTGATGATGTGGTAGGGAAAACTTCAAATCAGCTCCTATATGATCTAAACCTTCTCAGCTAGTAATAGTTCAAGGCTATTCATTCGTTGTAAGTCATAGTTAAACAATAGTTTAAACTGTTTGTAGTTACTAAACTGTTGTAGTTATAATATTGTTTTAAATGAATGTAGGCCCTAAACGTCTTCCCTGTGGGACATCAGAATGCTCCCCTCGTTTTCTCTCCCTTAAGAAGTTCTTTCTGTGGCTTATCAAGGCTTGAATTAAAACGCTTTTTTAGAAGAAGATGCTTCCATTAGGGGTGTATAGAACTAGACAGAAAAGCGATTCTTTTCTAGATATGGTTGGAACAAAACAGATAAGGATGGCACTAATCCCTCCTTGATTTTCTTAAAATTGTGACAGTCAAAGATATCTATCTGGTCCCAAACAAAAATGCACAGCATACACGTCCAAAAGAAAACAAAGCCACGATCCTTATACATCAACACAGGGCGCGTACATACACAACATACATCCTATACGGTTTTGAAAAGTTTTTCACATGCTCATTGCATGTTGAACAGGACACTAGCTTGAGCAAAATCATCGCCTGCCAGTTGCCTCCTTTAACAATGTTCACGGACGAGTGAATTAAATGAGAACGGCAGCAGGACGCAAGGATATATAGGGACGTGTCCGTGAACAATGTTCTCCAATTTCGGTTTTGCACATATTTACCTAATTGTGTGTGTTTTGTTTGTTTCTCTGCATGCATCGGTGTCTCGTTGTTGTTCTTTTTTCTACATCTCTAGTTTGAGCTCATTTAATTAAACCACCCACCCAGTACATTATGCATGTTTTGTTGCACCCTGTGTGTAGTTGTTGTGTACGTTTACACGATACGCGCTCTGTCGACACTATTCTGGTCGCCTGGGATTTGCCAGCTTCACAACAATAAACATTCGTGACTTTGAATGGAACAAGAATGCCATGGCTCACCAGTGGATATTTTGTGTGAGGTCTACCCAAAGTGTGGATTCTGGTAATGATGGCTCCTCCGACTGCCAGCCAAACACCCAACAACATCCACTGGGTGCGCGGAGATGTTGTAAGTTTTGAAGATTTTTGTTTTATTTTCTTTTCTTTTTGCCTTCCAGTGCTGTTTTTCTTGTGGTTCTGAAGATGTGTTTCCCGCATTCGAAAAGGAATTCTACTTGCTTGCGGGGATAAAGTCACTCCCAAGGGGAAACGATGCGACGCGTCGCCGTCGTCTAACCCAAATTTGTGTGTGAATTCTGGGGGACTTGTCTGTCTCAAAGGCAACTTTTGAGACAAGTTACTTTTGGGAAGAAGATGTCTCTGGCTCTTCAACAGACAAAAATGCACTTGATGCGGTGGAAAGGAATCGGAATCATGATGGGAAAGTTTTTTTTTTGTCAAATTAAAGAGCATTGTTCCTTTAGTTCCTTCCGAGGGCGAATAATTCTCAAGTGGTGATGTTCTTTTTGTTGTTTTGACTTTTGGATGAGTTTATTCTGAAAAATTCGGGATTCTGCTTTTATTTGGTTGGTTTACCTTAAGTAGTCGAGCATGGAACGAGGTTGCTGAGAGCTCTAGAGACTTTTGTGCATTCTGTTTCCACGTATTATAATAGTTCAAAGTGCAAAACTGTGTATGGATTTGTTACACTACCTCGAAGGAAGGGGAGTTCTTTTAAGTTTCGACGAATTTTGAAAAGATATTTGTGATGAAACTTTTGAAAGATGCGGTGAACATAGTTTACCGATTTGTGGTTTTCGAAGTTTTTCATGCCACCAAATGTGATTTTCGCCTGCTCTTTCCAGGAAGTGTTGATGTTGGGGATGAAATAGGAGTCTGGCGTTTACCACAAGCAAAAAAATACGTTAATAACTTTTAAAAGGAGAGTTTTATGTATGGTGTGTATGTATTTAGGTACAGTAAGCAATTGTAATAAGTTGCATGACAGTTCGTTAAGCTTTTCGATGGAGATCTATTCTAGAATTTGGAACTGCTACCTGGACTCTGTGAACGGAGTTTACAGAGATTAAAAAAAAATTAAATCTTGAAAACTCAAATTCTTAATTGCAAGTATGTAGGTATATCGAGCCATCGAGATCCCTATAGCATACAGAAACAACGGCATTGCTTAGGCGATTTTGAGACGCGTTTGAAGAACAATGCTGGGAACCACCGATTCTATCTACTTGCTGATATATATTCTTCACAGGATGAATTCTATGGTCGAACAGACCTAGCACAGAGTATACACCCGAGATGCAAAACCGATTCACCAACCTGCACGACGATTTCCGTTGACGAAACAGGTGGACGATGACAAGATGATATCGACAATGGAATAAAAAGGTTTGATCGAAAGCTTGAAAATTCCGTGGGCATCACCGGTAGCACTCGATATCGCGTGGACTACGCGACGATGTAACGAAAATAAACAGCTGCTATTTGCCTGGAGACGCACCTTGTATACCTACCCTGTATGCAACATGTATCCGGAGTGAAATGGTTCTCCACCCTCTGAACCAGAAAAATGACTACTGGCAGGTAAATTTCTGTCCAGAAGACAGAGAGAAAACCACTTTGACAACAGTTAAAGGAATATGGCAGTTCACAGCGTCGCCACTAGGTTCATGTAACGTTCCGGACAGCCTTGTGAACGATGTCATTGCTTCATACATTAGGAATGTTGCTATATGAAAGTATTTCGCTAAACATCGAAACAACTTGAGAGATGTATTCGCATGACATTTTCAGAGCGAAAGTTAAGTGCTTGTGGCTTGTAATATCTTCGGATGGAGTAAAGACAGATCCAGAGAAAATCGAAGCCGTAAAAAGTTGGTCAGTTTCCAAAGACAGATACCAGCTAGGGAGCTTTCTCAACACTGCCACATATTATGACACTGCCATGATCGGCATGTGTCTGCACCAGTTGACCGAGAAGTGAAGACAGTTTAAATGGTCAGTTGATTGCGAAGGAAGCTTTCAACATCTAAAGCAATGACTTTGCGAGGCCCCCATTCAGCGCAATAAATGTGTTGTGGGCGCAGACGCATGTATGATTCCCTTCTGAGGTTAAATAAATAGAGTGGCGCAACAGCTCGAGGAGAACCAGGGCCAACTTCTCAACAATGTATACTGGTGTCTTAATATCTTTACATACATGGGGACCTACAATTTTTGGCCGAATCCGAACGGCACTTTGAGAAGTTTTTCAAGACAAATAATACTCTCGGAGGGCTTGTCAGACCCTCGCGGAGGTGGGGACCGTGAAAAAGAACAAGTCCTTTTTTTCAGGTGACGATGGCAGGATTCGAACCCAGACCTCCGGGGTAGTAAGCACACACACTAACCACTACGCCACGGCACCCCACCTTCTGAGGTTGCTGGTCCCCAATTGGGCGCATCCCCAGTTGGCGGATAGGGGAATGCTCACCAGATATGGTGGGTACCGGTACATGGAAAACATCCGGAGTGGACCAAAACCAGCAACTAACGAAAAATCCAGGAGCGTCTGTCTCAATATTTGGAGCTCAGGCCGATAAGGAGCGGGCTATACGGCTCTCCGTCCTTAGAGCTAAGCAAAGGATCTGGTCCTCCAGGTTGGGGGTCGAGCCGTCGAGGTGACTTCCCGGCTACGTAAAGAAACAAACGTCTTGAGCTTCAACCCTGTAAGCAAGCGCCTCGCGACGATCCGCATCAAGGCTAAATTCGCCAACATTAGCCTGATATGCGCACATGCCCCCACAGAGGAGAAAGATGACGAGACCAAAGATATGTTCTACGAGCTCCTGGACAAAACTTATGAGCAATGCCCTAGCTACGACATTAAGATTGTCCTAGGCGATTTTAATGCCAAGCTAGGAAGGGAGGGCATTTTTGGTCGTACTGTCGGAGAGCATAGCCTGCACGACACGACCTCCGATAACGGATTCAGGCTGATCGACTTTGCTGCGGGGCGACACGTTGTGGTAGCTAGTACACAGTTCCCGCATCTCAATATCCACAAAGGGACATGGAGATCTCCCGATCAATCAACCGTCAACCAGATTGACCATATTGCGATCGACGCAAGGCACTCCTCCAGTATCATGGATGTCCGAACTTTCCGAGGGGCCAACATTGACTCGGATCACTACCTTGTTGTAGCCAAGGTACGGCTGCGGATATCCCGACCAGCGCCAAGTAATGGAAATACTGTGAGGAAGTTTGACATCGGCCGACTACAATCGCAAGGGATCGCCAGGTCCTTCTCCAACCGAGTCTCTCAAAACCTTCTACGAAGTCCTATGCAACCAGCATCAAGTATTGATAGCCAGTGGCAACATTGCCAAAATGCCATCAGAGACGCCGCCTCTGAAGTGCTGGGTTTCACACGGCGACCACAACGAAACCCCTGGTTTGACGATGAATGCCGGCAAGCACATGCAGCTAAACAGGAAGCATACAAAGCGGCGCTGCACAGAAGGACTAGAGCTGCTCACGAGCTCTACGAGCAGAGGAGGAGAGAGGAACACCGGCTTCTCCGAGGGAAAAAGAGAGAGCACGAGAAGCGCGCGGTTGAAGAGATAGAGAGATGTTACAACAGGAATGAGGTTAGAAAGTTTTACCAAAGGATCAAAAGGTCCTGCCAAGGGTATAAACTTCGAACTGAAGCCTGTAAGGACCATCAAGGGAACATCGTTGTAGAATCGCAGTCGGTGCTGAGGATTTGGAAAGACCACTTCTGCAGACTGTATAACGGCGAGGACGAACCAAATACCGCTGGCAGGCAGAATGAACCATTCAACCCGGGCGAAGACGTTACCGACGAATCACACGAATGATACCGCCCACCCGACCTGGAGGAGGTGAAAGCAGCTGTGTCTAAGCTCAAGTGCAACAAAGCAGCCGGAGCAGACGGCCTAGCTGCCGAACTTTTTAAATCGGCTGGCGATGTGCTGGTTTGGAGCATGCACCAGCTCATCTGCAAGATATGGTCGGAAGAAAGCATGCCCGACGAATGGAACCTCAGCATTGTTTGCCCGATCCTGAAGAAAGGAGACGCTCTGAGTTGTGCCAACTACAGAGGCATAAGTCTTCTTAACATCGCATACAAGATCTTTTCTGCTGTACTGTGTATCTGATAGGCACATATCAGTGTGGCTTTAGGCCAGGAAAGTCCACCATCGATCAAATATTCACACTGCGGCAGATCTTGGAGAAAACCCAGGAATTCCAAATCGATACACACCACCTCTTCATCGATTTCAAGGCCACGTATGACAGCATCTATAGAGACGAGCTATATAGCGCAATGTCTAGTTTTGGCATCCCTGCCAAACTCGTCAGTCTGTGCAGGATGACGATGGAAAACTCACGCTGTTCCGTCAAGGTCGGCAAAGACCTCACCGACCCCTTTGATGTCAAAAAAGGATTTAGACAAGGCGACGCGCTGTCATGCGACTTCTTTAACATCATACTTGAGAGAATTGTGCAGAACTCTCGCACCAACACCAGAGGTACAATCTTTCAAAAGTCCGTTCAAATACTCGCATACGCAGACGACATTGACATAATCGGTAGAACAAAGCGTGATGTCAGTGAAGCTTTCGTGAGTATTGGGACGGAAGCGGCGAATATGGGTTTAGCAGTCAATGAGGGCAAAACAAAGTATATGCTGTAATCAAGAAAAGACACCCAACACCGACGTCTTGGACAAAACATCACCATCGACTGCTATAACTTTGAGGTAGTTAGGGACTTTGTCTACCTGGGTTCCGCTATCAATTCAGACAATGACACCAGCGCTGAAATCAAACGAAGGATAACTCTTGCCAATCGCTGTTTCTTTGGGCTAAGAAGGCAATTCAGTAGCAAAGCCCTCTCTCGAGCAACTAAAGTGTCCATGTATAAGACCCTTATCATCCCAGTCCTACTTTACGGTGCAGAAGCATGGACCCTGTCAAAGGCGGATGAAAACACTTTAGGCTGCTTCGAGGAAAGTTCTTCGGACGATTTACGGTCCCGTCTGCATAGACGGAGAGTGGAGGAGGAGATATAACATCGAACTGTACGGGCTGTACAGCGATACCGACCTAGCCAAAAGAGTCAAAACACAAGGTCTACGATGGCTGGGTCATCTAGAGCGGATGGACACCAACGCCCCGGCCCGGCAAATCTTCGAATCCACACCGCAGGGACGACGCGGTAGAGGAGCACCGAGACTCAGGTGGCGCACGCAAGTGGAAGGGGATCTCAGCCAACTTCGCGTGCGAAACTGGAGACGGCTAGCTAGAGACAGAGCTGGCTGGCGAAGCTTGTTGGCTGAGGCCCAGGTCCACCCCGGACTGTAGCGCCACCTTAAGTAAGTAAGTAAGTCTGTCTCAAAATAAACGTCTTCGTCTCAAAATGAACATCGGCGTCTGTTTTCCAGGTAAGGGTCGGCCGAATATTAATCACATTTTTCCAACATGCAAATAGAAAAGACAACCATTTGATGCATACCAGATACATTTAAGAAATACTCTGCTAGTTATATTATTGCTTTTCTCCGTAGAGGCATAACACTTGCGGGGGTAAACTGTGGTGTTTCTGTGCAGAGTTTTCAGGTTCCGTACTGGCTTTTATCCTCAAAATCTTTCCGCTGGGGATGTGCTACGCATCTTAGGGTAGTCATAACCCCTTGATCGCGAGCTAATTATAAAAAAAAATGTGGGTTTTGGCGCAGTCTTTAGCGCAGATACACGATAGACAGGAGAAAGATGTAGCATCCTTCAGCAAAGTTTTATATTGGCTAGAGATAAATAACTGTCCTATATGTAACCAGGCGGAAACTCCTTGCTCTAGTACTGGCGATGAGGCGACACCGGGAAATAACCCCCCAACGAAATAACCCCAAAAATGCAAATGAAATATAACTCTCCAAAATGTGTATGGAGGTGGGGAATTATTTCATATGAAGTAAACCCCCAAATTGGGGAATCATTCCAGGGGTTTTTGGGGGCTTTTTTCGTACTTCAAAATAAGAAGTTTTTTCATTATAAAAAACGTCCTCAAATACTGCTATGAAAGAAGTCCTCAAAATTTTTCTTTTCCGGGTTCAAGCGAAAAAGTGAGATATGTATGGCGGGGCGTGCTGTCCCCCTGCAAGTCCCTTGTTCTTTCTTTATTACTCTTGCTTTCATATGTATTTGGGGACTTATTTCATACCCATTTGCCGGTTTATTTCATACCTTTTTGGAGACTTGAGTATGAAATAACTCAAGGGGGGTTTTTTCATTTTCCATTTGGGGAACTATTTCGTTGGAAGGTTATTGCCCGGAGCCGATGAAGAAGCTCCGGAAAATAACTCCTCAAATTGAAAATATAACCCCCCAAAATGGGGGGATAATTTTGGTGATTTTTCTTCTCAAATCGAAGATGAAAGAAGTCCCCAAGAAGGTTTGAAATAACCCCCAAATGGGTATGAAATAAGTCCCCAAATGCATTTGAAAGCAAAAGCAAAAAAAGAAACATCAGGGGGTTGTAGGCGGGGAGCTCGCCTGCCCATTCATATCTTACTGTGTCGCTTACATCCGGGAAAGAAAAATTTGAGGACATCTGAGTTCTGACTTAGACCATGTGAGCCTAGTTGAAAGAGCGGAAAACGACGAAGGTACTTTTCTCCAGAGAAAAATAAGAGCTGAACGGGACTCTTTTTATGTACAAGATTGTGTTCTGTGGAAAAAATGGAAAATGCCGGCTTGAAAAGCTTTTACTCCGATCAAGGACGAAACTTTGAGTCGTTCAATCAAACAACAGAAGATATGGACGACACCCCTTCACCCGTAAAACCTATTTTTTCCAAACCACATGAGAATAAAGAAAATGCCTTAAAATTTTGAAAACCAAAACGTGTTAAAGACAAGTGGGAAAGTGCAACAGTACGTATGTAAAAACTTCAGTCCGTCAGCAACGGATTGCAAAAGAGGAAAATGCCAAGCCTACAAAAAGTGGGCGGGATATAAAAATATAACTGTTCAATGGTTTATGCTAGGTGGTTGCATACATTTCGGACAAAAACTCCGCCTTTTTAACTAAAAAATTACTTTTTTTAAAGTCACGCCCACAAAAATGGGCGGAGGCATATTCTATACATACAAAAAAGTTAGAAAATGCTAATATCTACAACTTTTGTAATGAAATTTTTTGTCAAATTTCATTTATTTTTATTGAAAAACAGTAATTTTAAAAATCCCATATATAGTGGGCGTGGTCACATGCCAAAAATTAGTGCACAAGCGCCATTGTAACGCCGCCAAAATTTTAAAAAAGTATTTTTAGAAATTAAAGATAGTCGCACATATAGCTCTGTAGTGGGCCTGTCTATGGGCGGATTCAAATTATTTTCAGAATTAATCTAAAGGACTAGATTTCCAGGCGCACTCACTTAATTTCAGCTCTCTAGCTTTAAATTTAAGGCCTAAAATTTGTTTACAAACGGGTGGACGGACGATTTTGGCTTAAACGATTCCCCAGTCGGTCCCATTCACATCTCTAAGAGGTCTTAGAGTTCTACGGTGATTATTTGACTGCGTTACAAACTATATATCAAGCTTAATACACCCTGGGTAGGGTATAAAAAAAAATAAGTTAATTTCTAATTGGTGTAGAAATTACACAAAACTCCACTTACTTCCAAACTCAATCCGGTTCAATAGGCTATTAACTCAGCTATCAAGTCAGCCCTCACAGTCAGTTCGGTCCTCTAGCTTAAAATGTAAGGCCTGAAAGATACACGGTATAAAGGGTCGGGTATATAGAAGTTTGTCACAGACGAACTCTTGCACTTACTCACTTGTTTTTAATTTTAATCGATGTGTGTGGCATTGTCCCTGCCGTACGACAGACTTCTTTACTTTGGCGCATGTATATTTCGACAGGAACTTTTCTATTTACGTTAACGAAAGGCAAGCGCATGCAAATCGAAATCACAACTCACATAAGGTCCAGGCATGGGTCATACTGAGGTTAAAAAATATTATAGCACGGTACGGAACGGTTGTGTTTTGTGAGCCTTTTAGGATGAGGGAATAATGTTAACTACTTGGTAATTGACCGGTAAAAAAGGCTGCGACCCCTTTTCAATAACATCAACTCTTCATAGATCACAGCTTTCGGAGACAACCCAGCCACAATTAAGTAATAGTATCGAACAAGACCATCTGACCTTAAATAGTTTTAAAATGCCGAAGCACCAACCAAGTCAAACTTTGGTATCTGGACATAGCATAAAAGGATTGAGACAGTGGATGAGCTGACAAGAAAAGGATCTGCTCAAAAACACGAATTCTGCTAACCATGTCTGGTCATTCCGTGGCGAATGCGTGATGATTGTTGGAAAATTCAACCTGCCTGCAATTTAAGAAAGAGTCTTCAAAAATGTGAGTGTGCCCGTTAAATTGACGGTTAAGCTTCGGGTCTCGAGGTGTAGATCAAAGTTACTTAACAATGACAACATAATGTCGGCTGGCCAGATATGTTTTACACCTTACAAACTTTAGCTTTTGTCGTTAAAAATAAGGTAGGTAGGCACTACTCCAGATTTTAGCAACACACTTTTTCTCGGTTATGAAATGAAGTATAAGAGTTCTTGAAATCCTTTATGAGGAACATCCGTTCAAGCATTTCCTTTCGATTTCTCATTCCAAATCCTTTCAGTCCTATTTGAAAATTCATCAAATTCTCTTAAGTGAAATCGATGCGATATAAAATAAGTCGAAGCGCTTTCCAAAGAAGTCTTTTAAAACTTTCGGAGAGAAAGATGCCTCAGCACCGTTGAACGTGCAATTCAATTTCCGAAAAGTCGAAAATACCCATTTCCTCGTCGCCCACAAAGCCTTATAGAATAGAAGCTCAATCAGCTTATGAATCGGCGAAAAAAATAGACCAACCACCCCACCAATATTGTCATCGCTAACAACGTGCAGTCAATTTGAATTTTTTCCCGCATATCCTTGGTTTTTTTTTTTGTGGCTCAAAAGCCTCCTATATTCCCACAACGAAGTCGCTTCTTTCTATTCCAGTTCCGTTTGCCCATCCGAAAACTGCAAACTGCACAGATAATTTTCGTAGGCAACAATTCAATCGAATTGGCAATTTCCATCTGTCACCGAAATGGCTCTGTAAATCTTCGAAGAGCTCCGCACCAGCAGTAGCGCGACCACGGCAACGACTACGATTTTACGACGACGACGACGCCCCATTGCATTGTGGCCGGGAGTTCTTGTTGTATTTGGCCATTGCCAATTGAAAGCTGCAACTACTGTTGGCTGAGTTAAGGCGTGTTTGTCAATTGACAATCGGTTTGGAAGTCAGTTCAGGCAGGGTACTCCATACCCTACCTATATCCTTTTTTTTTGCTCGCCCATTCTAAACATCGCAGCACAGTCAACAGCACAGTCGGTGGCATATTTCATAGGGTCCGCGTAGTACATCCGTGTTGGGAACCACATCCTCTTGCACTGGACCCTGGCCAACAGAGGACAGTGGTTGCCATCATCATCTGGATTGCTAGCATCAATTTCACTGGGCACAACTGAATCTGAAATGTTTTGTTGGAAAGTTGTGAATTGAAATGTGTACAGCGGATGCACATATATAAAAACTCACAGCCGAGCCGGATGAGTACGGTTTTCCGTTCCCTTTTTTTGCAGCTTTTATTTTAATTTTTCAGCTTCGCGCATGAAAATGTTTGGAATTTTTCAAATTGCTCAAGTTCTCCTTTAGCCACCATACGCTGCGTCCCGGCCGCGTATGGTCCCTGTGGTGATTAGGTCGATTGTAACAATCAATGGGATTCAGTGTTTCAAGTGCCATCGGGCTTCCGGGAATGCCAATCCGGGTTTTTTGCTTTATGATGTACATAAAACACATCACTGTTGTTTATGTGGCAGAAAAAGGAAGACCCATTCACTGGGTGTGCAGCATTCTATATCGCATCCGCTTGTAGCGAAATTGGACCTGCCAATCATGCCGGGTGGCGGCGTAGTCTTGCTCTCTGTCATATAATGAAGCCACGACATGCCTTTAATTTAAACGAACGCGACGGAGAACTGTCAAAGAGTCGCAATGCTACCGATGTTCTGGCACATCCTCCATAATCATCCTCATTATCGTCGTCACCATCACACCACAGCTCAGCATCCCCAACGAAGCACGTCGTCTTCGTCGCTGTGTCGAACGTTCGAACGAGACCATCGTCGAATCTCATTGAACCGACTTCGGTGGATTTTTTCTGCTGGTTAGCCCCGTGCGTCCTATATTCTTTGCTACTCTTGACACATCCGCTTTAAGGCACTTCTTCTTGTGTGCTCCTATCAGTGCGGGGCGGGGACCGATATTGCAGGAGGGAAAACCCAAGGATGGGAGTTCAAGTGCCATCAGAAAACGAGTCAAGTCAAAACCATGCGGGCGCATCACCACCGCGAACAAGATGTTCCCGATGCCCGATTTGTGAAAAACGCAAATGTGGGGGAAGCGAAAAGGGAATTAAGCAGAAAATGTTACGCGAACAAGAACAAGAAGAAGCGAATATAATTGATCAAAGGAAGTGAACTTTTGAGGCGAAAAAAAAACCGAAAACGCAAAAGAAGCAAACTTGATTGGGGCAATACACATAAAGTAGGGCCACGTAAGGGGGGCGGCGGAATTACCCTATTGAACAGTAACTTTTTCCAAATTGTGTCAATAATTTGCTCCCCTTTTTTTGGTGCGGCAGAATTTTATCGCTTATTGACAAATGGAAATTTTCGACTGCACAAGGGGGATGAAAAGGAGCTTCTGCCAGAGAAGTTGTGTGTGACATATGTGGAAACAGCATAAGTTTAAGGCTCTTTCTTGAATGCTGACTAATCAGGGATCTCTCTGATTGGGCGAGGTGATTTTCAGCGATTCAAAAAGTTTAGAGGCATATGCTGATGAGATTAAAAGATGTTGGTGTTTGGAAATTTTTTATTTCACAGAAAATTTCCTGATGCCTTGAGTTCTTTGATTGGCCTGTTTGATCTACGCGTTTGTAACATTTGTCGCAATACATTTGCCATAACAACTTAATGTTATCTTTTTAGGAGGATGCACTGTGGAGAAAGATGCACAAGCCCTACAGGAATCACCGAACTCACCCATCAAACTCATACCTGTAAAAGCCCTGAAAACGATGACCACTTTTTAAGCAAACGATGAAAATTTAATTTCTTGACGAAAGGGAAAGCAACTGTTAAGGGACCTACCTTTTTTGTGAAAATTTTTAAATCGCTGCAGAGGGCGAAGCGTTGATTTTATATCAGGCAACATACCTACTACCTACATGTAGGTAGGCACTCCGGAATCAAGGCTCGACTTACTTTAGGTGGCGCTACAGCCTGGAGTGGCCTCAATCAATACAAGCTTCGCCAGCCAGCTTTGTCTCTAGCCGTCTCTAGTTTTGCACACGAGGTTGGCTGAGGCCCCCTACTCCTTTTGTACGACACCTGAATCTCCCTGTTTTTTTTTACCGAGCCGCCCGGTTCCTCTGGAATTCGAAAATTTTCTGGACGGGGGCGTTGCATTGATCCGACCAAAGAAAATATCTCAAAACTTTTGAATTGCAGTGGGCTTCGAATTGTTTGGCTTTCCGGGCAACGCAAAAAAAAGAATTGGGGATTACAGTTGTCATATCGATAAAAACTGGGAACAGAGAGGCATTTTCACTTCCTTGTTTTGTCGCAAGTTTAAGGCAAAAGATCTCACAGCGAGAAAAAAATTTAAAATTCTCTATTACGTGAGGCAGTGATCAAAGAGAAAAACGCCTATCAGGCTTGCAAGTTTTCCTACCAACAGTTCCCAAAACGGCAAGGTCGTTTCCAAGAAATGGGTTATGAACGATGTGAGTTGCTTCAAGTTATATTTGATTCGAAGGAGAAAGAAAATAAGATTTAAATATAAAAATCATATTGTGTGGCAACAAAAGTCTTTATAATGCAGTCATTACATAGTCAATCGATTGACGTAAGTCACGAGCAAGTGTTTGGGAAAATTATCTGAAAATGTCACACACACATTTGATTGACAGGTGCAAAACGGCCCTTGAACGCTCAATCGATTGACTTCTGAAGCATACGTCATGCCGATTGATGTATTCTCTAGGTCTAGATTGTCGAAAACTTGAATTATTTGGATTTCGAGTCGAGGTACAATTGATTTTAAAAGTATTTGAAAACGCGGTTGCTACAGAAACTAAAAATGAAAGCTAAAAAGGCTTTTCACATGATTGACGGACCTTCGCACTCTATCGATTGACGTCTAAAATCGTGTAAATGTTGATACATTTCACCTCTTACACAATTCAATCGATTGACACAAATTTTCATTATTTGCTTAGTTTCCATAGCAACCGCTCTTTCATTTGATTCCAAAATCAATGATGCGTCAAGCTCTAAAGCAAAAATAATAAATTTGTCGATCAGTCTAGCCCTTACACACATCAATCGGCATGACAGTGAACTGGGAATTCAAAACTCTTTTCATTTTTCGTCAAGCAACTTCAATCGAAGATGTGTGGGGCATACAGATAACGTATTTGACGAGATATTAATTAGATATTAGATATTAACGATGAGTACACGATGCCTAATTCAATCTGTCGACCCTGGTGCGCAAAAGAGTAGATTGACATAAAAAACTACTTATTTTTCAACCCGAACCCGAGGCAACATGACGTATTGCATAAACAATTATATACATAGAAGTCCGGTTGCTACAGAAACTAAACAAAAATTTTTTTTTTATAATAATCTGAACGATAACGATGCTTGGCGTAAATCGATTGACAGTGCAAGATTGGCATAAGTCCTCAATTTTCCCACAATTCGGGTCTTGGGCTAATGCGACCCTTACACGGTCAATCGATTGACGTCAATCACGTCCATGATATGTAAAAATTGTCACATACATTCGATTGAAGCAGATTGAGGAAAAACAAATTAATTGATTTTGCTTGATGAGCGTCATGTCGATTGATGTGTATAAGGGCTAAATTGAAGAAAAAATTAGCTATTTGATTTCGAGCATGAGGCAAGAATTATTTTAAATATTTTTGAAAGTACGGTTGTTACAGTAACTAAACAAAATACTTAAAATGTTTGTCAATCGATTGAGCAGTGTAAGGGTTGAAATCAATCTACAAGTACACAATGCTAGACATCAATCGATTGACCCTGTAAGATGTGTAAGATGCATAAGCTTAGGTTAGGTTAGGTTGATTTTGGATCTACTTAAAAGCGTTAAAGACATATTGGGTCGGCTGTATTTAGAGTGCCTTAATCGTTATAAAAGAAAGGTCCAGATGAGGATTTCTTCTCTGAGAGAGAATGGGGTATTTGAAAAGAAGGCGCAAAGTTCTAATGCAAAATTCATTAGAATAAACAAAAGGTTGCAAAACTAGTTGCATGCTTGCCAACACTTAGATTTGTAATAAAACCTGTAATAACACAGATATTCGTACTATAATGAGGGCGATGACACTAATTAAGCGCGATCAAACTTTAAGAGTATTTTGAAGATCCGGTTTTGGTCAAGTCTGCTCTATGACATGAAAAATTAATACCTGTCAAGTAGTGTCCACCAAAGAAAGCTAACTGCCACTTAAAGCTCAGAAGGATCATCACCTGACGTCTCACAGCGTAAATGCGTTAAATGCCATAAATGCGTTTCAGATGTTCTTATACACAAGCAGAAGAGACCGGCAACGATTTGCGGAGTACGTGATGATAAATAATATTCTCGAAGGGTATGTCATACTCCCCCACAGACGGAAGCATGAAAAAAAACTTTTATAACCCCAATCGGGATTCGAACCCGAGACCTCGTGCACAGAAGCCCGACACACTAGCCACTACACCGCGGCGCGTGCCCATGCTTAGCAAAGGGCACGCGCTTAGCAAAGGGCACGCGCTAAGCAAAGGGCACGCGCTTAGCAAAGGGCACGCGCTAAGCATGGGCACACGCCGCGGTGTAGGGGGGTTTGTTCATTGCATCCAGCTTTAGAATGAGTTTGGATACGAAGATTGGTATATACGCCATGAAGCCTTTTTAATAGGGACCATACACTACACATACCTGCATGCGGAATCGCAAGTATGCCCAATCACGATTTCCCCAGACACTACTCATGCCAACTTTACAATGTAGCACACACTACGCTTTGCTTGTTTTGCTTGCACGCAAAAACAAGAGAATATCAAAAAATTTTGATAATGCTCATGCCACATGCGCAAACACACAGTTACCGCCATACACTGGCAGTTTACATGCGCAATCACTATATTGCGCATGCAGGCATGGGTAGTGTATGGGCCCTATAAGGTAAAATGGAGAGAGAGTAGTTCCAAGTTTGGCGATTTCGTCAGTCTTTCGAATTCCCAGAATGTCGCTATATCCTGTCACCGAGCATAGTTTCAAACAGCACCAACATTCGACATTGCCTTTAGAAACGACCAACAGTCTAGGCATAGTTTAGTGCTTAGAGACTGATTTAATCAATGCCAAAGGGTTTCACCATCAAGCGTACCCGGGGCAAAATGTCGCACAAAGAATGAGCCTCTAAAAGCTCTAAAAAACGCAATCACCGTATTTTTATTTTTGTCGAAGTTTGTGCTTTGCGTCCTTAAGCTGAACAAGATCTGGTTGCAAAAGTTTTTAGTTCATGGGCCTTCTTTGTTCATAGGAACAACGATCGACAGACAATCGTCATGTTTTTTCGAAGCATCAACTCGATTGAAGCGAAAAGTAGAACCGAGAATAATGAAATTCTAAACTCAATCGAAGCTATAGGTTTCATAATTCAAATTCTTGTAAACAATAGCTTCTTGGTGCCACTAAGAACGCTCACGCGATTCCCAATCCTGCTTCCGCTTACGTGCTTTTTCATAATCAATTTGACACGCCCACTCAGTTCTGGGCAAAAATTTTTTTCGTTCCCGAATATTAATTTTTAGTCAAGATTTAAACCTATTCAAAAAAAATTCACTTCTGGTGTTGGCATATGAACTATAATGGACTGAATTTGGGCCAAAAACTGAAAACTCTCAAAGTTGACATCGACCTTAGGATTGGCTTGGTACCACTTCTGTCTATGTGCTTTCGTTGAAATACGCTTGCTATAGCTCACTCATTTCTAAATTCAGACTACAGAATCCTTGACAAATCTTAGATTTCATTTTATACAAATTCCAGATCTTTAAAAAATATTGTGCCTCTGGTGCTGGCATGTGATCTTTTTTGACACGTTGAATGATTAAACCAGGTCTTCTTTTGACATTAAATCCCTTAGTGCTTTTTGTCCCAATCTTAATGCAGCAATTTAACCCCTACCACTCTCCATCATCAGTTGGTCTAAAACGAAGAGCTTTGCCGAAAAACATTTTGTGAGTAAAAATGGATATGGTCTATAGAAGATCTAGAGTGCTTTCTCTTCCTATCTATTCCCGCAGTTAAAGACAAGTAGCAATTTAATTATATATATTATATATATTTTATATTTAACCTCCGAAGGGGATATTTAACCTCCGAAGCTTTACCGAAATTGATTAGAATAACGCGTTAGTACGTTGGTGCAGTGAGTTGTCTGAGTTTTGCCCCCAAATTGAGTTGGCGCAGTTTAGTTTATGGGGTTTATTTGGCGCAGTCAATATAGACGTCCGCAGATAAGTCTAACGTTGATTTCTTCAAATTAGATGCTTCATGTTTGATGCTTCAACAGCTTAATCTTTCTGTTCTTGCAGGTCTTTTTTAGCTCTAGTCTCGATTATGATATTCCTTCTTCATTGATTGTCGGTTTGATTGGATTGCTTAAATATCGATTGAAATGCTTATTGTGTGATGATCATAAAGCATACAAATAGTTTTTTCAAACGGTGTCCTTGGCGACCGTTATGTCCCAATAAGACATAACGAAAAGTTGGATTCCAAATCTGCATTATACCTTTTTTGACCATCGATTCGCCGCCTCAAAGGCTGAAGATAGGTTCTTCTTTCTAAGGTACATTTTGGAGCTAAGAAATCAATACCTCGAATTCCGTTTGGAATGATTTTTGGAGCATCTTCATTTCGTAGTACACAAGAGCTGCATCATAGTCATGGTGAAATATTTCTGATTGAATAGAATTATTCCGAATAAGCATTAATTTCTTTTTGCAAATGGTTTCCGATCGCTTTGATGATACTGTTTCAACTTTTTCAACTTTCGAACAGCCTCTCTACGGGGCCCTTTTGAAACCAATTGTATTTTATTTTGGCCTAGCTGGAGCAGTTTTAACAGAGCTGGAACACCCTTTAGTTTCATGAAAAAGAGCAACCATTTCAAAATCAAATAAAAACAAATCTGCTTTACGTATCCTCCAATTAAATCAAATATGCGAAAACTTTCAACGTAGGTCGTATAGTATACCCAAGACCTGAAAGAAAAAAATTGTGTGGGATTTAAACTTTAGAATTGGAGTCCGTGGTGGTCTTGCCTAATAAACCACTGCTTCAGTATGATTGGATTTATTTGGAAGCTTAAATTCCACTCTCTTCGTACTTTCAATAAAGAACACGAAGACTTTATTAAGAGCAAAGGTAGGTACGTTTCGATATGGGCGATGGCCTTAAAAATACACAGATTTCCACGATTATGGCCTCAACAAAATCTTGTAGAGTAGGCAACAATAAAATGTTTCTCCTAATTTCAATAATCTATACCAAATGTGTCTTCCCTGAATTTTTTCACAGGGCTATCCGAAAAAAAAACCTATTAAAGCTTTATGGGAAAAAAGGTGTCACCTTTTAAATCATTGGATTGCCATCTCCAAACCGTTTTCTTAGTCGTCGTTTTGACCCAATTCTCGTTTTATGAATGTCATTTTAATGGAAACATACACAAATTGTGCGGACAACAATGCCAGTATAATACGTTGACAAAATTATGGCCCTGTAACACGCTCTAAATCAGATTGCGACACATCCGATATCCAATTAATTTCCTGCTTTCCCGAGGCATAGGCAAAGATTTTTATTAATAAATCCTAAAATCCACGCATACCCAGCTACAAACACACTGTTATACCGACTTCGGTGCGTTCGTGTCGTTTTGGAATAAGAAAAGTTATCGATTCCGGGTATCGACCACACAACACCATGACACGTCATTTCAGGTTCAAAATGATTAACGCGGCTGCTTTCATTCAGTGCATTCATGGTGCGTCTCCTTCCTATTAATCACCTGAAAGAAACTTTGCGTGGGTAAGTGAAAAAAAAAACTAAGCACACACAGAGACGCAGACATGTGTCTTTGTTGGATTTACGAGCAGGGGCAGGGATACATATTTTATTGGAATTTCTTGTTGGGCTCGAAAAGAATCCTTGCAAACACTCAAAAGATACCCCAGAGTGCGATAAAGATACAAACGTGGAAAGTGTGCGCAATGCTTAATCCATCGTCTCGCGGGTATTTACCGAGCTGATAATCTCAAAAAAATATTTTAACACATTCATTGGCTAAACAAACACTGGGCTCATTGGCTATGGGAATGTGATCAGTTTTTAACAGTGTGGTGCAGAAGAAAGTCGCTTTAAAAATAACTTTAAAAAGAGCCAACCTATATGACATCAAGAAACAAGTAATTGGAGCCAACGATGCTCAGAACAGTTTTATACTGATGCTGAGTAGGAATAAGTCGAGGAAATAAGTCTCGGCAATCAGCCTTTTCCGAAGGTGGATCAGTTAGACTTACAAATATTAAGGCGCAGGTAACCGTTTCGGTGTAAAACACTGTCAGCAGAATAATGAGGCTCTGTAAGGGACTTTTGTGTTAGCCCGTGACAACTGAAATCTGGAATTTATATGAGAATTTGTCTTGGGAGAGGTGGAGTTGGTAATAAATTGGCCAGGGTAATCGTTTTAAGTATAAGCCCACTTAAAGCAAGGCAACAGAGAAGTAATTTGGATGAGGGGACAAGGCAAGGGCTCATTTCGGATGTGTGCCAATATTACTACTCAAGTAGAAATTAAAATCGAGGATGGGGGAGGCGGGACCGGTCTCAACCCATGTCGGAAAAATTTTTTTTTAAAGGCAGGGTCAACCATTCTCGGTGTGGATCCCGACCACCACCACGAAATTATTCGACTATTGAGAAACATGCTTGTTCGTTGAGAATGTCTTCGCCTTCTTTGAATGCCCTCGTGAAGCAGGTTGATATCTCTCGATGAGTGCTCTGGTAAAGATTGGCAGACTATCGGTCATTCTCACTCCAATTGGCTTCTCCCTATTTCAGGAGACGCTTCAGAGAGAGATACGGCCTTTTGAAAACTAAAGCAGGGCTCTGTTCTTCCACGACTTTGTTCCCTGCCACGGGACTTCCCACCGAAGCAGAGTTTCTAATAGTAGAACGAACTATGGTGCTGGCTTTCAAATCAGATGATGACGCTCTCGAATCTGAGTCTGTTTCCGTCTAGGTTGGATCGAGACAAGAAAAAAAAAATTATAAGAGGGGCGGTCAATCTCCCCCCCCCCTCCCCGTTTACCTAGGAGGGGAATTTTCTAAAAATATGACTTAAAACAGAAAAAAAAAGTATTAAAAAACAATGGCAACACTGACATTTTCAAGCTATACTTTTTTGTAAAGCCAGAAATCTCTTCTTTTATTTGAGTTTTAAATAAAGCTGCTTTAGTGTACAGTTTTACGAAAACTAAATTTTTAAACTCAAAATTTTGACAAAAAAAAAATGAAAACAAAATTTTTGAAGTAAATTTTTTCTAATTTTTTTGTTATTAGATTGAATTTCTTTTTTTTCAAAATCTAATGCTTTTTCTCAAAAAGTAAAAGACAGAAGAGCATGCGGGTTTCTGTTTTTAATAACTAATTAAGAAGAGGATTAAATTTTGAAAAAAAATTAAACTTGTTAACAAAAAAATTAGAAAAAATTTACTTAAAAAAATTTTTTTTCATTTTTATTTTTCAAAATTTTGAGTTAAAAAATTTTGTTTTCATAAACTTATTTATAAGAACACCAAATCTAAAAAAAAATTAACTCAATAACAAAACAATTTGTTTTTCATTTCTTTTTTTAAAACTTTGACTTTAAAGTTTTAAGTCATATTTTCCGAAAATTGCCCCTCCCGGCTAAACGGGGAGGAATAGGCCTCTCTCCTCCCATAAAATTTTTTTCTTGTCTTGACCCAACCTATACGCCCGAGCTTTTTGTCACACATATATGCAGAGACGGCCATGACAGTGAAACAGAAGAAGTAAAGACACCTCCTCTTCCAGTGTCAGAGTGTTCTTTTAAGCCCAGCATAAATCAGCAAATTTTGTATCATATTTTCTATGTTATTACTATGTCTTTGCAGGTTGTCTCCATAAGACAATGCTTAGTCACCAGGCAGGATTGTGCTATCCTGTCGGTTTACCGTAAGAAATTAAAGAAGTAAGACAGTCTTAAGGGGGAGGTGCCATGGCGTAGTGGTTAGTGAGTTCGAATCCTGCCATCGTCACCTGAAAAAAAAAAAATTTTTCTTTTTCACGGTCCCCACCTCCGCGAGGGTCTGACAAGCCCTCCGAAAGTATCATTTGTCTTGAATAATTTCTCAAAGTGCCGTTCGGATTGGGCAACAAATTGTAGGTCCCCTTGCATGTGAAGAAATTAACAATTTGAAACACTCTACGTAAAGAAAAAGAACACAGGAAGAAGGGTTGTTTTTCATAAGCCAATTGCAGGAGCCGGGCAAGGCTGCCAAGAGAAAACTGGGGCCCTGCCTGATTCATGCCATGTAGGTATGGGCTCCCTCTTTTTCAAGTTTAAATAGACCCATAACTTTGGGAGCAAGCCCAAAAATACCTATAATTAACTCATCATCGATTTTTCGAGAATGCGGACGATGCACGTTCAACACACAACGGTCGAGTCCGCTGAAGGTTCAACAGCAAATGAAGTGTTGAAATGTAATTTTTGGAGGTAATTCGCATAATTGTAGACGCTCTGTACAGCAATGTATACTATAGTAAACAAAACCCCAAACATGGCCCATAGAAGAAATATGGGCACTTGGGAAAAAACGGACTCGGGGGCAATCCAAACATTTTTTTTTTAACTCCCGACTCAGCTATTGCGAATTATGGCACCTAGTCCACCCATTACTCCCCTCCCTTCTTTACAGCCCTGACGCAAGGCAAAAGGAGGTGAGAACAGGTTGCTAGTATTTCAAAGATAGGGAATTATGACCTGACATAGCCAAACTTGACATAGGTAAATAGAGCTGATATCACAACTTTGTACTTATAAAATGTAGTACAAATGGTTTTATGGGACGCATTGCCGCCTAAGAAAAACATCCCTATAAAACATCCTTAGCCTTAAAAAACTTCAAAAAGATTCTTAAAGGTAATCTTATAATGTACTGCAGGAGCTTGAATTTTAAAAGTCGTAGAGTTGAGTTACCTACTTCAAATAGGTTGAGGTAGGTAACTCCCTCCATTTTTCTTAATTTGTACTTTTAAACACTATCCAAATAGTAATTGGATGAGGTAATTCAAGGAATATGTGGGCTGGAAAATTGTTGTCCTTTCCCTCTATGTATATATCCTAAGAATCTAAGACTTAAAATCAGATCACTCTCATACTCAGAATGACAGTGGTGGAAATCAAAAAAATTCAAAATCGTATTTACTACTTTTCAACTCCGTTTACATACCTACCTAATAAGGCATTTAGCGAGAAAGTCAGCCAAGCCCTGGTTCGCCCTCATACAAAAATTAAAAACAGGACCAAGACTTGGCTCCCTCGCTAACTGCCTCAATTTGTAAACTGAGTAGAAAGGAAGTTAATACGATTTTGAGTATTTTTGGCTCACATCACTGTCATTCTCATCCCCTCAAATATAGCCCGTCGAAACGCGAATGCGACCGACTATTTTACGAAGAATTTTTAATGTAGGTTGGTCTAGGTTGTTGAGGCCAATTTCTATTTAGTTGAACAAATCTATTTACTAAATACTTTTTTTCCAAATTTTTTTCCTTAATTAATGTGAGAAAAAAGAATAATTATTTTTTTTGTTATTACCAACGTTTTGTCGTTTCCTCACGAAATTTTCAGGGGATTTTTTAGTTTTAGTTCTTTCGAAATGATGTTCCTGATAAGAACCAAATTTTCGGTGAAATCAAGGAGGTCTGTCTAAAAAAGTTAGGTCATAGTGGTTCGACTTATATTTGAATGTTCAATTACGGTTAAGACTGAATTTACAAAATGCAAAGTTATTGCCACCTATCCTAATCTTTTGGCCAAGATATTACCGTCCATTCTGGCGCAACAGACATAAAATATTGTAATAGAGTGGAGGTTTAAAGTGTAAACTTCTAAAGAATATTGCCTCCGTAAATGTCGGTTCGGTTAAGAGTTTCACCCATTTTCTTATTTAATCCCGAATGATTCGTGTGGAACTCAAAATTTTCCAATTTTCTGCTCCAGGATTCTTCGGAAGATAGAAAATTTACTAAAGTGATTATTGATACCAACTATCCTACGCTCGTGTTTTAGCGATGACAAATTACGGAGGTGAACTTTTTCCCAGAGATTTACTTGCCAACCCGACTGTACTCACCCATGTGGTTGCATCCAACAACTACCGACTGTACCCTCACCCGTGTTTTCGTTTCTCGTATTTTTTACGATCTGCTTTACCGATAAGACCGTGCAATATCGGATTGAAAGAAAATTGAAGAAAATAGCGTTTTATGTCCTTTCATAGGCCACAGAGATAGTTTATCGCCGATAACGTGTCGGTCAGAGAGGTTAAACAATAAACTGGGTTCTCCCCCCAGAAGCGCAACACTCCAACATGCAAGAGCCTCAACCATGTTTCCGGCACATCGGCGACGGGATCGCCGGTGATGACTTGTTATTGGGAAGGAATTTGTGATAAGGCCGACACGAAGACGAAGACCCAAGTGATAAACCAAAATTAAATGAAAACCAACCCATTGAAGTGGGATTTATCCTAGATATTCCTTGATGTTTGACACATCCACACCATATGCAGCCAGTTGCTATCAGTTTGTTTGGTATATCCACGAGTATCTCTCCCTTGGCAAGCGTGTGAGCTGCAGCAATAGCCATATCCTTTTATGTGGCCCGCTCGCTGCCGTCATGGTGACTTATTAGCACACATTTACCCGACGAGGAGGCTATTTCTGAACAAGGTCCCTTGTGTGTTTGCCCACAATCTGCATGGCGATGGCTGTGCATTGCATGATTGCAGCTAACCCAAACTACAGACTACAAGTCTACAAACATATCCGATGGCAAAAAAGAATCAACGGGCAGCCATCCAAAAAGTGGAGGAAATAAAAAAAAAACTCCGATACGATTAAGAGTACAATGGAATTGTGTTTTGTGTATCGTGTGTGCGCGGAGGCATATTGGTAAATCCAAAGTAATTTCCTCGTTCTCAAGAGGAATTTAAGGGACACGTGGGCGAGATTGGAGATTTAACTTACCGATAAACCACTGGACCCGGGCATTAATGCGATTTTTTTTTTTTATTTCAATTTCTCTTGTCGTTGTTGTTTTTGAATTTATGGGTTTTGTTCATTGGTTAAATGATGATTTCCTGTCGGTGGTTGTCTTGTTTAATATTTTTGACTCCTCGGGCCAATCTATAGATGAGAAGAACTTTTTTTTGTGCTAATTAACGTGAGAGGGGACAAAGACAACCATCGATTGAATCAATTATTTTTTATATCAAAGTTTGAACAGACTAGAATTAACGTTGAGTCGTTCAACATCAATTAAGAGTAAAATCTGAATGAGACTGATTTGCTTTATGTTCAGGCAGAAATAAAACGTTGAGTTGTAGGAGCTGCAGAATTAGTACGCCCCTCAAAACTGTGTCGTACGCGGTTGTAAAGTCAACAAATTCCACCGATGTTTTGAGGTTGTCCTGATAGCGGGCTCTAATTACAGATCGTAAGTGCCAGTATATACTTGTTCCGAGCAAATCTAAAGGTTCTACACCGCTGATGAAAGGTCAATTTCTGTTGTCCATCACCCGCTCGACTTTTTGTACATGACACTAAGTCATGTCGATGGCTTCCAGGTTGGTCGTTGGGCCTGTCAGGTTTTAGTTAGGCGATCAGTTTTGATTTTTTTTAAGTTGGATCGGAACTTGTCTGGTGTTTGATCTGTCCGAGAAAATGAGTGCGAACCACTTCCTAAAGAAAACCCCACCGTGTAGGATAAATACAGGGAATATACCACCTATTCCAGCGGCCTTATGCTGGAATCGCAATGTTGCGTTGCTGCGTGCGTACGTTAATGGCCTTTGCCATGCGTTGCCAAAACTTTACGATACTTTACGTCAAACTACGCACGCAGCAAATTTGCAAAACGAAATGCCGCGTTGCGTTTGGGGGTAGGAAATTGTAAACTATCACCTCAAACACATTCAATTTCTGTTGAAAGACATTAGCAAAAGAACGAGCAGAAAAGATGCTTTTTAAAAACGAACCAAGTTGCCCAGCAATGAAAATAAAATTATTTCTGTTCATTTAATCCAAGGTGGTGTCTCGTATATATATCCAACTCGTGTCTTTGTGCATGCTAAAAACCAACAACTTGCGAGTTATCGCGACAAGCTCAAATAATACCGAAAAACATCACATTCTCTACTCTACGCAAACCTGTTTTTTTTTTTTTATTCTGACAAGCAACAGAAACAATCCTTTTTCGTCCCCACAAGCTACTGACGACAAGAGAACACACTCACTCACCAAGCAATGAATGAGCATGAGGTTGTTCAAC
The DNA here is from genome assembly GCA_947623515.1 of Neoascia interrupta. Classification (NCBI taxonomy): domain Eukaryota; kingdom Metazoa; phylum Arthropoda; class Insecta; order Diptera; family Syrphidae; genus Neoascia; species Neoascia interrupta. The sequence continues at coordinate 200,624,229 of OX392462.1, forward strand.
GGGCGCAAGAGTAGAAAGTAGATCTACTTTTGCGTTGTAGATGCGTCTACGATATTTACGGTCAAACGTGGGGTGAAGTTTTGAAGTAACATTTCGTTTTGCCCCATATGGGGCCGTTGTTTCTACTCTGCTTGTCATCGAACGCACGCAGCAACGCAACATTACGTTTTGGACTCTACGCTATTCAAGTGCTGCTTCGATTTCCTTCTGGATAAAAGGATGTGTAAATTCCGGCAGCGCTTGTGACTTTCGTTTTAGCAGTTTGAGCCTTTTCTCGATAAGTTTGCATTGGTTTTTGGCAGGAGTATTATTTTAAAGTTAAGTTATTCTTGCAGCTATCGCGTTCGGGCTGATTGACGGCTTCGGAGCGGAAACTGGCATAATAGTTCCCCTTTTTAAGAAGACTCCAGGCCTTGCGATTAGACTAGAGTAAACGAAGCTGTTCCTTTTAACTATTTGATGCCACTTCTTGCGCTGCATCGATAAGTCGGGGGAGTGAAGTATCGGTGCCGTAGCATAAGACCAAGCGACAATAGACCAAGTCTCCAAATTTGGCTTTAAGTCACTTTGTGAATTTTTCATAAGACAAAATTATGATTTGGTATTATAACACTTTGTAAAGCGACGTATGCTCGACTAAAACCAAAATTGGAATATGTATGTGACTTAAAGCTAAATTGGGCTTATGTCTTCTAACAAAAGTGTCACAATGCATTTGGTCTTATGCCACGGCACCGAAGTAACGAGTTCGCACTAATGTACTCACCGTGTGTCACGAGTGTTTGTAAAGACGCTCGCTTTCCGCGGACCATCCAAGTTAACAGTGGAAAGAATGGTTTCAACAAGTCTTTGGTGTTGTCAGCTTTCGGGTGGATTCTTCTTATATTGGCGTCTAGATCTTTCACGAACTGGCCCCAACAGGATTTGTTAAAGTTTCATCTTGGTTTAGCTACAAATTCGATTAAAGGAATTTGGATTCTGATAATCTTGGCAATAGGCCTACGCCGGCTATGCGGGAAGTTCCCAAGAAGTTTGCGAGTTGTATAAGGAGGATTTTTGGTCCTGGTTTCAGCTCACGAATGCAAAGTCCTTTCGCCACTGAGCTTCGAAAAGTCAAAACAAAGGTGAAGGTTGTTGATTTCGGACAATTCTAATAGCTTAAAGCCACTTGAAGTATGAAGGCCGCTGAAGTCGCCCAAGCGGTTGGTAACACGTTTCGCAAGCAGAGCTTGAATGGTGGCTTTTATATATTGGTTAAGAGTGTGCCCGCTGTGTCTATGATGATGGAGAAAACGTTGTCTGTGAAGGTTTTATAGATTAGTCTTGCCCCTTCCTCCCCGTTGCGAATGTAGGTGGTAGATTCCGATTTTTTGTTGTATGTACCTACATCCCAATAGAATTTTCGTGGTCGAAATGTCATTTTAACTATGCAGGCTTAAGGAGAACAGGAAATTGCATTCAGCCAGTGAGTTTAAGTTGGCCCGTTTACTAAATAGTGCATTTGGCGCAGTCGATATTAATTATAAAGTACGAAAAATACGGTAAAGCAAAACATGTCAGAGTTTTTTAGTTCACTTTTTATCGAGGGCGGGATAGGAATTGCTCATTTCAGTCAATTGAAATGGAATTTTTCCAACAACTACAATCGACTTCAAACAGTGTTAAACGAAAAGCTTGACAGCGGCTAAGTATGACATTCTATAAGTAAAATATGTTTAAAGAGGATAATCGGAGGACGAGCTAAGATTAACCGTCCGATTTTTCTTGAGTCATACTATGTCTCCGCCGACAATTAAAACAGGATAAGCGGGAGACGATTAAAAATAAAAATCGAAGTGGCTCCACTGGTCAAATATAGGATCAATTTGACACGAAAACTCTGTTTTAGTCATTTTGGCTGTCAAAAGAGAGTGGTGACGTCATTTCGCAGGAGCGAAAAACGATGTGCGCTGCAAAAATTGCGCAGTAGAAAACGTAAATAGTTGTGACAGATCTGCGGTACAGTGACAGTTTCAGTTTCTTTTTTTGATTCCCAAAAAAGGTTTGTGCATAGGGTGAATGGGATTTATGTGAGGATTTATTTTTAATCGCTTGCCGAGATTCTTTAAATTTTTTGTGGTAAATCGCGTGATTTATAGAGGATTTAGTAAAGATTTATATTAATCGCCACTAGTGTCCGGTGGAGACATGGTTTAAAAGTGTCATAGGTTTCCATTGGGATAGAATCTTTTAACATCGAATAGTTTATTCGATGAAGTCGCTATGGACTCAAGTAAGTGGTTTCGAGTTTTTTCCCACATTTTTTTCTTCTTTTTTTTCACATAGAAGAAAAGAAAATGATTGGCGCAGTCGCAGTCGGTTTTCTATAAGGCCTGCTAACAAAATAGTTAATAGATATTAAAAGCTATTAATAATAGATAAATATACCCAAAAGCTATGAGACTGCTCTACTAAAATGCCGAAAAAAACTGGCGCAGTCGTAATAAAGTCACAATTTTTAAAGCTCTTCTTATACAGTTGTTATTAAGAAGTTTATCAAGGGCAAAATCTGTCATTTGGCACAATCTTTAAAACTGAACCAGGTTTATTTGCAAACTTTTAAGTTTGGCGCAGTCGTTCGAAATCCTCAAGGGGAAGAAGACAAAAATAGCTCAGACAAAACTGGATTAGTCGTCATTGAGGCAAAATTTTTAAAGCTCTTCTCATACAGTTGTTCCCATGAAGTATGTCATTTGCCTAAACTCTCAATTGGCAAAGTCATTGCAACTGAACCAGGTTTATTCGGAAATTTGCAACTTTTGCTTGGTTGTCATAGTACCGAGCCAAAGATAAAAAACAACTTATTTCATGCAAACAGAAAAAAGTTTGGATTGTCAACTAACAAGAACATTTTGGATTAGTCAATTTTAACAGGTGTACTTCAATATTTAAACGAAAAACGTATAAAATGCTTTATTGGCGCAGTCGTCCTTGACTGAAAAAATAGACTTATTGGCGCAGTCGCTCTTGACTGGAAATACAGTGGTTTATAGTATGCATTATGGCCAAAACAATCAATCAGGTTAGTTGCTTAAAGGCTAATAACTAGTTAAGTTCAGCCATTTTTAAATTACATAAGGATTGTTTTTAAAAGGACACGTTTGGCGCAGTCGTTGTCAGAAATATTTAAAGTAAAAAAAAATTGATTGTTTGGAGCAAACAAACTACAAATTAGTAATTAAAAAAATAAGTTTACTCGTAATAAGCATATTTTGAAAAATTTCAAGCGCCAAAAAACAAGACTTTCGCGCTGGCATTTTAAATTAAATCAAATTGGGCTGTTTTCCGACAGGTTCTTGTACTTGGCCGGGCCTTTAAGTAAAAGGTATAGAAGAATACAGAGACATCCAGATAGAATTACTTATTTGGCGCAGTCGGCGTTGCAAAAAACAAAACCTAATGAAATCCGTCAAAATCCTAATTAACCGACTTTATCCCCAACACTTAATCTCTGCTCTCCTAGATTTCTCCGAATAATCCATATTGAATTGCTCTAAATGCAAAACTCATGTTTCCAGCTTGACATGGTCCATTTCAATCAAGCCGCTTTGTCATCGTTTACCTCCATGTGTTGTCCACACAGCAATCCCACTCCTCAATTAAGTTACATCGTCCTCACTATACTTGTCACCGACATCGACATCGACATCAACATCAACCAGCCTCCTCTGCCTCTCATTAATGGTCTCATCACAGTAATTATTTATCATTGTCTGTAAGCTGTCCGCCTAAATTAAGCCTCGCCGCATCCTCCTTACAATTCAAAAATTTCCACAATCAAAGCCCCAACAACCGCGCTAAAATGGATGATGACCAGCACATCGGTATTATAGGGCTTGTGTAGATTGCATTCAATTCCAGTTCTTAATGATTCTTAATTATAACGGGCACATAATGCGCGTACATATATGTAGATACGCTGATCTGAATATGTATGGGTACCTATACGATATCAACCCCCTGTGGGCGGTTGAGAGGCACCGCAGCGTAGATTCCCATCAATCTCCGGACGGAGAACTAGAACGGTGGACATAATCAAATGGACCAAATCCTAATCCATTAATGCTCTTCCGATCGATTAGGGCCGTAGACACGAATATCGACGGGAGAGGCGTGTATACCAAAGCTGAGGGCTGGTCGAGTTTACCCAAGACTCAAGTGCATCGTGTTGCAGAGTGTACATCTCATGCATAATGCACTCGAGTGCAGTCGACCATATGGATTGTTTCCGAACCCGAGAGTCGATGCTTTAAGTGCGAATTCCAGACGAGTTTCAGATTATGTGCGGAGGGGTTGCTGCCTTAGCTGGGCTACCTTCCCCGCATTACTACACATGAGTTACTCTCAGGGATGACACTTTGAATTGGATTTCTTAGTGCTTGTTGTGCAGTTAAGTTTTCGATTTGTTACATCCACTTGTACATGGATTTACATAACTTTTAGATCAAGGGATTTATTCAAGTGCGTATAGCAGTCGGTTTTAATCTCGCAGGTACCTATAATAGGGTCCTGTAAAACTGGGTTTGTTCTTCCAACCACGAACACCCGGTTCCTTGTTTGTTTTGAGCAGGAAATTGGTGCCTGTTACGAAACAATAAGATGACCGCATGTCTCAATCTCATCGTCCTTACGCCCTACTTTCCCTCTAAAAGCTGACATCAACAAGAGATAAGGTTGCGGTAGATCGCCACACAAACACCCGCACTGACATTAACGCAGTGTTCTAGGTCATTGCGGACTTCCTTGACGCACGTGTCCAGTTCGTGGTTACGGCCGCTAAAACCAAACGGAGTTCCCGCACCCAGTGACTCAATCACATACAATACTCCGGCGCCCATGTCCTAATTCTGTCAAAATCAAATCACCTCCTTCTTGTAAAGAAGGAGAAAAAACTTTTTAATGGCCGCCGTCGTAAAACGTTTCACTGACAGATTATCAATATTCCGGAAGTGCCTTCAATTTCTTAACTGCCATCATAACTTTTATCCTCCGAAACGACCTTTTTGATGGCAACAAAGGAAAACCGCTAACAGCACCTCAAAAATATTACGAAAAGCCTAATGTCCTCCGATACACACTAAAACTTCCGCGAAACAATAAAATTTCCGCCCATTCAGGATGTTTACCAGCGTATTAAAGCTCAACGTTTTTTTTTTTTTGTTCCGATATTGACCTTCTCCGACATAATGTAGAGTCCTTATAGGTTGCTGGTACTGGAAAGAAGCAATAAAGCAAACATCCTTTCTATTTTAACCGATAGACACACGTAGGAGCAAACAGCTCTAGGAAAAAAAAACAAATAAACCCCTCGTACAATTTGGTACTTCAAGCCGTTAATGTATGTCCGAGGATATTATGTAACATAATAATCGATATAAGGTCCTGCGTGTGTTATCCTTTGTAAATATATATTTTTGTGACCAAGTCCGAGTGGTCTCACACTCGGTGTATCGCTCTGTTCACAAGATTTATGTTATTGTTTAGAGAGCTTTTTGTCGTATACCACCGGGCAAACGGACATAGGTTGATCTCCTACATCCAAGGACGTGTATATAGTTCTCAGGAAATGGATATCCTTTTGTGCGAAGAACCCATCATTATCTGAACTGAAACATATCAGGAGAGTATATACATACCAATAAACACTTTTCTAAATATAGACGGTTCTATGTTCCAAGAGGATTATTTTTCTGATTCCCAAAACGTTCTTAGTGTGTGTGTGTGTGTTTTATTAATTACTCCATTCATTTAAGGATAATCTGGACAGACCAAGGATTTAACTCACCTGAAACAAGAAAAAAAAATAGAATTCAATTAGTAAAGTATCTCGAAAGTTTGGCGAATTTATTCACATTTCAAAGGATCAAATCGAAAAGGATAAAGGACTTAGTGTGTCCGTCTACCTGAGTGTATATACGTGTGTGTTTTGAAGATGGACCCTCAATCAGAAAACATATCAACCGATTCAATTCGCACTCGAAATTGTATTAACACTCTTGGTGTCAAATTCAAACATGCAAAAGGGATGTTAACACAACTATATATGTTTGTGCCTAATACGAACAACGTCATCATCCATATACTAAAGGAAGATATGCCTCTTGAGTTTTCAAAACGATTACAATCAGCAATAAAATAGAAGCCCTTCAACTATGGGCTGATGTTTTTGGGTGTTGTTTTGTGCTGAAATTCAAATTTGCTTTTGCCTCCTGTTTTGAAGGGCATTTTATTAGGGGAATTTAATTTAGGCCACATCCTTGAGAGAGAGACTTGAAGCAAAACTTTAAAATTAGTTTAAGGAAGTTAGCTTTGCTGTATTCGGTATGTCAAATATTTTCCTTTAAAAGGTGCGTTCAATGCTAATTGTGTTGGTTAACCAAACGAACAGAGTGACATAGTTTCTGGACCACATTAATGGAAGGATTCTGCAGGAGACAAGTCTCCTTAATGAACAAACATAAGGTGTGTTATTGGAATAGTGTGCAAAAGTCAGTTTTATGGGCATTTCTAATGGGTCCTTGGAGAGTGGTAATATAATCTTTATTAAGTCCTTTCTTGATTTGATTTTGTGGAAGAACAGTTTTTGATTGGTTTTAAAATCAGCAGTACGACAACGATGCGTTCGGTTGGGTTTTGGTTTGAGTAAGAAAACTTCTTCAAGTTTTAAGGATACTTTGAATTAATGTGCTCCTTTAAATGAAGCGATGCGGTCACCGTGGCTTTAGTGATTAGGACTTCTGAGTTCTAAGTTTGAGGGCCGAGTTGTTTAAAATAAAAAATTAAAAACGAATTCCCCCTGAACGTATCATAGATTAAATCCAATTTTTCCATCCCTATAAAAAAATATTAAACTATAATTAAATCATAAGAAATTTTAGACTCAATATAACTTAAACTCAGCATCGACTTAAACCTAGCATCGAAAAACGAGGATCAGTGGCTGGAGTTCAAACTTGTCATTATATAAAACCGGACGACATAACATTCAAAAGGCAATCTTCACCTATTGTTAGGTGAAGATTGCCTTTTGAATGTTATGTTCAACTGGTTCCCCACGGATGGCGATGTTCAAATGGTTCCCCAGGGATCGCGATGGGCCCGTTTAGGTGCCTAGAGTCTGTGTGGTCCTTTTCACCACAAACCTGTTTAATCTAACCTAACCTGAGTGAAGATAAGAGGCCTAAGCCCAGCAAAGCTGGCAACGTAGTAAGCGGCATAAGGAATGGAAAACACAAACTACCCCTTATAACAGTAAGCTGTTATAAAAGATCTGGGAAAAACATAAATACCGACTTCGCTGAAAGTCTAAAGACAGAGCTGCACAAGGAGCGTTTGATTGATGATAGTTAAAGATGCTACACCAGGAGCCTTTTTCGGAAGTTTATAAGAAACCCTAAAATGTTCCCTCACAAAAAGGAAGCCTTTACAAAAGCCTGTAGTTGCGAAGAGTTGTGCCATTGCAGATTTTAGGCCAGTATTGATAAATTGGAAAGAATTCTCCTCAAGAATAGCTTCCGGCGTCAGAGATAACGAACCATACAACTTGGGGAGATATTGAAAAAAAGAAAAATAGTATAACTCAAGCAGGCCTACAAGACTGCTGAATCTTATGGTACAAAACCAAAAAATTTGAAAATATGGCCAGATGATTGATATTTACATATTACAAATTAAATGTCAGCGTCATTTGACCGGACTGATAAACAAGAGAGAACACAAATTCGACTGCGCCAACTAGAGTTGTGTAGTCAAAATCAACGGTAGCTCACTGCGAGAGTGTTCGGCTCGCTTGTTGATAACATTGAAATTTGAAATTAAAAATTACATTGAAAATTATATTGTGCCTGCAAAATAAAAAGTAAAAAGTAAAAAGTAAAAAATAAGTAGTAAAAAGTAAAAAAGTAAAAAAGTAAAAAAGAAAAAAGTAGAAAATAAAAAGTAAAAAGTAACAAGTGAGTAAGTGCCCTATATAAGACCCCAATACCGTGTAACACCAAATCTTAAAATTTTTTGTCCCAGATTAATATATAATTTGTATAGGCCACGCCCCCAAAAGTGTGTCCAGGCTAAAAATTAAAATCAATTAATTGTAAATGCTTTAAAACCGAAAATTATATCGGATAAAACAGTTTTTTCCTAGAAACGCCTGGATTGGATTGAACTTTCCGAGAAACCGGGTTGTTAAAGATCTAACATGTTAAAAGTGGTCGTGGTCGATATTGTGGGCGGTCCAATTTTTGCCTTGTTAAAAGTCTTGGGCCAAGACTTGTCTAACTTGATCAAAAGGCATTTTGAAAGAAAATGTGACATAGAGGTTGTCTTACGTTGAAGCCAATAGTGGGCGTGGTCATTGACGGATTAAGCCAAATTTCACACTTTGTCTGTGCCGCAGAAGATCCAAGCCGTGTACCAAGATTCAGCTCTCTAGCTTGATTTTGAAGACCTTCACACATACATAAGTCCTTCACACATACAAACGGACGGACGGACGGACATGGCTTAATCGATTCAAATGTCGGTCTCGATCACATCTCTAAAAGGTCTTAAGGGTCGACGATGATTATTTCACTGTATTACAAACTATGCATTAAAATTAATATACCTGTCCTCGGTCGAGTATAAAAAGTAAAAAAAAGACAAAAGTAAAACATAAAAAAGTTAAGAGTAGAAAGTAAAAATTAAAAATTAAAAGTTGAAATCAAAAATCAAAAAAGTAAAAAATACAAAGTTTCCCTACAATAAAGGGCTATAAGCATAGGTATTCAAAGCGCTATTTGAAAACCAAAGCGTCCCGCAGAGCGAAACTCTATGGCTCAACATTGTCATCATAATTGCTATTATTAATAACTAAGCAAAGACCTTCCGATTGCCATTCGAAGGTGCTACCATCTGAACCCGATCCCCACTTCTATCTCGCATAAACAGCCAACAGCCTTCTCGCTGCAGAAAAACTGTGGGTCTGCAGCCTTATTGAAGTATGTTAATGCGACATGCCCAGCCCACATAATATCAGCAGATCAAGCAAAAACTCTAAGAACGAAACTCTAGTTTTAACAAACGTCCATCATCTGTTCCTTGACTCCCGACGAAATATGCAGAGACTCGATAAGTCTTGGTATAACTGTTAAACTCGCCGCTCTTTAGCGCACGCCATGCTCGTTTTTCCACTCGGATAAACGATTTTTTTAGTGTCGAAAAAGTAGAATTGGCGAATTCCCTTGGATACTGACAAGCTGATGTGCGCTGGCTGACTCATGACGTGTTTGTTCTTTAATCACGTTCGGGAAAAAATGAACAAAAATCAAAAGTAAACACCAGAGGTACAATTTAAAAAAAAAGCCTCTAGACTTCATTTAGCCCACGATATTAGCACATTAAGAAGATGTCAGCGAACTGCAATTTTACTGGTAAAATTAAGTAAGTGGTCATATACGATATCAAATACGATATCAAACTGTATAGCTACTGAGAGATAGCTTGCAGGCGAGTAGCCGTGATTGCAGCTGTTTGACTACTGAAGATGCCAAGGGGAGTTAGATGGAACAGCATGTCTAGTGCTCCTTTACGCTTGCTGAGGTTGTCAGGATGAACCGCTTTATAGGACATACAGCGGCAAAGGACTTCAGACCGATAAGTCTCTCATCCTTTATGCTTAAAACCCTGGAACGACTACTTGAACTTCATATTAGGGCTAGATGCAGCAATGGCTTTCTTATGGCTTCGCAGCATGCATACATGAAGGGAAAATCCACAGAAACGGCCTTGCATGAGGTGGTAGGGAAAATAGAAAGAAGTCTACACTCTAATGAGCTTACTCGATATTGAAGGGGCCTTCAATAACGTGGAGAGTAGTGCCATTGAAAGCGCTCTAGTAGACGTTAGCATTGAACAGGGTGCATGGAAAGTACTTAAATATCTTAAGTGAAATCATGGAGGGTGCTCTGAGGTCGATCAGCATCTGGACCAAAAGCTGTGGTCTCAGTGTTAACCCTTCTAAAACGGAACTGGTTCTTTTTACTAGGAAGTACAAGATACCGCAATTCAAACTCCCCAAGCTAAATGGAGTAGAATTATCCCTGTCGGATAGCGCGAAGTATCTGGGTGTAATCCTAGACAAAAAACTGAATTGGAATCTTAACGTAGGGGAAAGAATCAAGAAGGCATACAATGCGCTTTTTATTTGTAAGAGAACGGTAGGGAAAACTTGGGGCTTAAAACCTGCCATGGCCCACTGGTTGTATACTGTGGTGGTAAGACCCGTACTTACTTACGGTGCCTTGGTCTGGTGGAAAGCAACAAACAGAAAAACAGTTTATGGAAAATTATCAGCGGTTCAAAGAACGGCTTGTATCACAGGTGCGCTCCGTACTACACCAACGGAAGCTTTGAACACTCTGCTACACCTAACACCGCTTGATCTACAGATAAAAAAAATTGCTGGCAATAGTGCGATACGGCTCACAAACTTAAACTATTTCAAGGGCAGCAGCTACGGACACGGCTCGATGCTGTCGGAGCTAATGCGAGGCAATCCAACTCAAACGGATGAAATTCCCTCCCTGGTCGACTTCGACACACCATATGAAGTCATTTATCCAGCGAGAGAGGAATGGGAAAATAGTGCAATTGTCAGACCTAATGAAATTGCAATTTATACAGATGGTTCGAAAACAGGGGAAGGAACAAGTTCCGGTATCTTCTCAAAAGACCCGGAACTAAAAGTATCCTTAAAACTACCGAATACATGCAGTGCCTTCTCGTAGAATCAGAGGTTCTGGCTGTACTTAGGGCTTATGCAGATGAGATCGATATCCGGCAGAGATATCGCCATTTACATCGATAGCCAGGCTACGCTCAAGGCAATGGAATCGATCAACATCAAATCTGATTTAGTCAGGGGCTGTCGCACAATGCTCAAAGCATTGTGCAGTCAGAACCGGGTGAGACTGTGCTGGGTGCCAGGACACTGCGGTATAGAGAGAAACGAACAGGCTGATGAGCTTGCAAGAAGAGGAGGGATCCTCTTGAAATAGTGAGGTTTCTAACATAAAATCACCCCTCTGCGTAGTAAGAGGCACTATTGAGGAGAAAATTAAAACGATGGCCAACCAAAGGTGGTCTCGTCTGACTGGACACGGGGTATCTAGAGCTCTCTGGCCACGACTAGACGAAAAAGGATCGAAGGGACTATTAAAACTGAGCAGGGACAAGCTAAGGGCTTTAGTAGGAATTCTGACAGGATACTGCCTCCTGCGTAAACACGCAAAGAGGCTCAGGCTTTCTGACACGGAAATTTTTCGCTTCTGCAGAGATATACAGACGGTTGAGGATATAGCACACATTCTGTGCGAATGTGAGGCAATTTCGAATATGCGCAGGAAATTTTTAGGGGAATATTTCTTCGAAAGCTTAGAAGAAGTAGACGGCACAAACTTTAAAGGCCTCCTTGGCTTTTACAGGGAAATTGGCTGTGTCACGAGGGAGAATGTTTAGGTTGTTTTTGCCTTTTGAATGTTAAGTTCAACTGGTTCCCCGGTCTTATACGACCGAGATATATATTTAGCTTGCGGGTGATTTGGGGTTAAGGTCCTCACCTATTTCCAATGGATTTTTTGCAGGAAAAGAGTGCTATACCGTAGATTCCCGAATCCTTTCTTGTATATCAAATTTCAAGCTAAACTTTCTGTCTAAGAAAAGATCCAGATTTTTAGCTTCATCAGAGAAGATTAAGCTAGTTCCTTTGATTAAGGGGGGTTGATATGAGGGATTTTGTCATAGTACAGAATACTTGCGACGAATTTCGTGTTGAAATCGCCGTACAACATCTGGTGCCAAACTGGGCTGAGCTACCATCAATTCTCTTTATGTTTTCAAAAGGGTGCTTTTACTTTGATGGAAATTTCCTTCGACTAAAGCGCAACTGCATGGGCCCTGATCTAAGACCGATAAAGTTTGCCCTACTTGGGTCCCTCATTTTGGTTCGCACCGAAACAGTAACCTGCGCCCTCAATATCGTTTACGGGTAAATCTCCAAATCCACTTCTGAAACAGGTTTATACCGAGAAGGGTTGCAGACTCGTTGGAAAGACTTTTTGTAGTTTTTGACTCGGTGCAGTTAAGTTTCCGAGAATACATGTTCGGTACGCGCTGAAAAGTTAAGAGACGAGCACTGACCCTTGCGGAAGGCCGTTTGTGAGCTTTCTGTTGTTATAGGTACTGTGGTTATCATTGATGAAACATCGAAAATCGTGTCGTCACGCATTGCGCAAACTAACACAGATTTTCACTTCCCATCGAAAACCGATTTTGGATAAGGGTAAACCCTTTTTGATAAGGGTTGTTTTAAATAGTGCCATTCGGTTTAGGATTACTGGTTCAAATATGTGTAGGCAAAGTTACGACTTACGAGAGAGCAATAAGACGTAAGTTCTGTCGTGTGTGCCTGGGTGGGAGGAACGAGCTTAGAGCTCCCTTCGAGTCCTTGATAGACTTTGAATCATCCCAGTGGATAAAGGTCAGGCCGGCCCTTTTTTCAGTTCCATTTTTGTGACAAAGGCCTGTATGAACATCGGCTGTAGAAAAGGGGTTTGAGTAGGTCTGGCGTTCTTTCGTTAATTTTTGTACTCCTGCTTGGTGTGGCTGTTCCTGTTTCAATGCTTTTTCTGGTTTTTGACAGATTTACAATATCAGTAGAACGATGTATCATTTTTAGCTGGTCGCTGCAGTGTTTAAAATCGATCCCACTGACTTTTCTAGGACTTTGATGAGTTCAAATAGAAGCCTAAATTTAGCAGACTGTTTGGGCTTCTTTTTGAGTGGACTTCATCGCAATCCTCTAGCATGGGTTGTATAATCCTTACGAAACTCCATTAAGGAATACACAACTTCGTCATTGCTATAAGAAAGCCAGAAATCGGTGAAATATGGAGAGTGTTGGTAAACACCGGATGACGTGATCGGTTCTTCTAGAAAATGTTTCCTTGTCTACCTTCTGGAAGTTCCCTCGTAATATTCTGTTCTTTATCGCTTCAATCGGGAAGATGCAGCAGCAGCTGACAGAGTTGGCTGTTTGGGAAGTCATCTCAAACGGCATAGGCTGAGATTGTAGTCCTTTGTTCATCTAGCTGAGTTGAAAATGTCCCCTTGTCTTTACCCTCTAACACTTTTTGACATCCATATGTGGTGGGCAGCCCCATACCATTATTTTTTTGTCCGCTTTCATTATCTGTGCAGTGCCTTTAAACTATTCGTCGTTCACCTTTGTCTAAATCGATATCAATCAAGCTCAGGCAAAACAACAGCCTGGACGAACTTACAAATGTGGCTGATTTTTGTATGAACGACAGATTTTTGGTGACAAAAATTAAAGGGCAGGAACACCAAAGTCCCTGTGCATTCAACTCGATTCCGCACGTTCGTGTCAAAAATGCGCCTTAACTAAGAAATTTCACCAGTTTCAAGCATGCTTGCACAAAATAGAAACCCGAATTCTTCACATGTCACGAATTAAGGAAAATACCAATTAAGGCTGCCTTTCAGCAATTTCTGAAATCTCCGATCAAATAATGTTCAGCTTGATGTGCATCGCACAGGTAGATGTTAAAGGCACCCACACAACCCTGTCCAGCTCATGAGCAAAATCATGATAACTGTCTAGGAATTTCTTAAAAGGGACATGCTTCGAGTACGCTGATAGCATCATTTTTCGTTCGCCAATGTTCGTCTTATCTCACGACAAAAATCGTAAAAACTTATTTAGAAACTTTTGTGCCATCCAGTGGGTATAGTTTTCGGTTTCTTTTTTAGTTTATTAAATAACAAGTCTCACAGAACTGTGTCGTGCCACGACAAAGGCAAGTCGTATGTGTACCTACCTAGCTCTCGTGATGGTTTTCCATCGCACCGCAAGACACAATGCACACCTTTGCAATATCAATTTCCGTCCAAGTCAGCTCTCCATAGCTCCTGCAAGCTGCACATGTACCTCTACTCCTGTTGCATTCACAGGAACCATAACACAAACAATATCGTATCGTCATCGTCGTCTCGTAGCTCGGGATGACAAAGTTCTTTCATATTGCAATAGTCACGATTCAAACTTTTATGAGACGTGATTTTCGACTTTCGAACAAGAGATCAACTTTGCGGACACCACGTAGCAGCGCGGACAGACGGGGGAGCATATCCAAAGGACACATTGGAAATATCATTATGAGCACGAGAGACGACGACGAGGAGATTCAAACTAGTAGAGGACTACAGAAGGAAACATGAAACCCCATAGCCCCCACAACACAGATCGTGAATATACAAAAAAAAAAGCTAAATTGCTAAGTAGAAGGTCCAGGATGTGCACGCAGCAGCACACCCAATCCAACGCAGACGGTGGCACTGGTGCGGATATTGAAGCAGAAGCAGACTCGGCAGCAATTTTAAAGGGCAGCAGCAGCCAAGAAGGCAGAGGCCATCGTACATGGAGCATGGACGGGACCACGAAACGGATGCTCTCCCTGATTTGCTTTGGGATGCGATTATTGTTTTCTTTATGTTTTTGGTCTCCTTTGAGTGCGCGGACACTTCGTGCGGAGGACATGCAACCAAACACCCGGTCGCACTTTGTGGCTCTTTGTACGGTGTGACGACTTTGTCGTGGCTGGAGAGGGATGTCGTCGTGGCTATATAGTATACCGGCCAACGAATTCTTAAACAGCGCTGCGACTTCTTGCATGCACCTCGGTGTTCATATACTTTATGGGTGCTCGGCACTCATATTGCATGGACGAGGAGCTTCAAATGGTGCGGATATTGGCTACTTGTTGACTGGATGCTGCGCGCGTCTCTGGGGAGCAATGACTGCCAAATGAGGCAGTTAGCTTTTATCACTTTTATGTTCTGTGAATCGAAAATGGGAGGGACCAGTACCGTGACGCGGCTACATGCTATATCGAAAGTGTTTCTGATTATACTGAGGGGACTTAATTGCAGTTTACTCGGTCTGTCATGCAGAAATCAGTCAAAGCGATTGTGAGATACTTTGCAAGTAGCGTCAATATTTATCAGTTTGAATATTGGTTGTGGAAAATCTTCCTTCGAATTTTCATCGCGAGAGTTATGAAGACTCGCCCTTATTCCAACAAGTGAGAAAACTGTTCAGTCATCTGTGTGGTGCTGTGATCCCTCTTCTAAAGAAAAATTACTTCGTGTCACATGAAATGACTCCGTCTTCTGTGGCCTTGTCTGTCTGTCCCCTTGTGCGGTAACTTTTAAATGGCTGATTGTAAAAAATCTAGATTTGGCAAATATTTACATAAATTTTGATAAAATTGATCTGAATCTGCGGAACAGCTCTGCTTAAGAATAAAGCCAAAGCTTATCTAGATTTTATGGCTTGAAGCTTCTTTGTTGTTTGTTTCTTAAATTGAATATTTACTAGTCTTAGCCCGAGCTTAGACGGTCATCAAAAAATTTCATTAACTTGCGGCGTAACGTCAACGGAAATTAGCTAATGGCAAGCGACTATGACCAGGCACATGGCAAGTGAGTCAAAGTTCCGATGTGTGAAACAAGCGCGTTTATAAATATTTAGGGACAAAGCTCTGGCTCTGACAGCGACACTTGTTTTTGAATCATTAAATTGTGTACATCAAGAGATAATGTAAAAAGGGATTGAATTTTTATTGTTTGAACTTACATGGGTTTGGTTCAAGAATTGGAAAAAAAACAAGGTAAAGTCCACAGTAAAATTAACTCGTTTTTTCTCGATTAATTAAAATGGTTCGAAAATCAGAAATCGTCTAGTCAGAAGACAGGAAAAAATCAACAAACTCGCTTTTACGATCAGGAAGGTGGATTCGGTCCGAAAGTTAGAAAAGTACTTGTTTGATAGCCGGAAAAATTAAGTGAAATGGGTCTTGCGAGCGGGAAGGTGGACTCAAATCTAAAATTGCAGAAATAAACTCGGCAAAAGCCAGAAAAAAGTAAATGAACCAGGAAGGGGGACTTGGTTCGAATATAAGAAATGGAGAGCGGTGTGGAGACTCACTGCTTAGACTGGAACTGGACTACGCTTTAAGCCTCGTTTTTCCCACCCACGTTTTTCAAAACTTGTGCTTAGAACTTATGATTTGAAAAACGTCGTCGATTGGCTCAGATCTAAGAAAAAGGGACATTTAAATTCACCTTAAAATCAAGCAACAAAAAGTTGCTTGGGAGGTAGCCATTGAGAAATGTTAAATGCAGCCGACCGGTGGGGTGCGGCGTCGACTCTGACGATTTCCTTCTCATACCTAAATTTAGAGCGAGCCACCCAGAAAAGATGGTTAATGTTGGATGATTCAGCGGACACATAAAGTATCCAGAGTCTAGGGGATATACGATACTTCTTTAAAAGGAGACTTTGCGCTTTGGACTCACTCGCTTCAGATGTCAGTGGAGCTCGCTCCACCACATGATAAAAAACGTGGCTGAATCGAAAGTTGGTCTTTAGTCACCCCAGAAAACAGGACAAGAGGAGTAAAAGGCATCTCCCAGCTTAAGGAGGCAGAAGAGTCTAGTGATCAAAACGTGACCAAAAAAAGTTACGTAAAATGGCCAAGCAACTGGTTGCTCGAACTTGAATGCAGGCTCTTCGAAGAACCTAGCCACCAAAGCTAGAGGAAGTAGTAGAAGGGGTAAAGCAGTATTTTCAGCAGCTTCTAAAATTCGTTAAAAAAGTGGAAAAGGCAAACAAATCCTGGAAAAAATCAATGAATTTGAATTCGAGACACACCAACTTTTAGTAACGCAACGATTTGATTGCCTTTCTGAGTAGTAGGAATGCGCACATGAGCAACCGACACGAAACCAGTTTGAAGCAACTTTCAAATCTGTAGTAGGAATGCGCACACATGAGCAACCGACACGCAACTAGTTTGAAGCAACTTTCAAATCTGTATTTTATAACGGATTTTTGAGTTGCTCGTTGTCAGAAACTAGTTTTTTAGCGCAAGCAGCTTTATACTTGAGTCCCGACGTAAAACTCTTTAATTACTTCCAAATCGCCACCGTTTCAGAGTCAAACAGTAAAATATTTGAGCCCTATTTGTGTGAAGCTACCTTCAGAGAACTAGAAGAGTTACTCATGTGAGTGCTGCTTGCGTGGATCGTGGGTTAATAATTGATTCGAAAAATTGCTAGTGTGCGGGTAGCCTAATAGCTGGGACACAATGATTATCTGTGTCTTCAGTTTAGTTGTGTCTCTGTGTCTGTGTCTTGCAGTTTAGCTTACGGCAACACAATGCGGATCTCGCTGTGTCTCTGATTTTAGGTAGGTGAAAAATGAGGCGAGACACAGCGACAGACACAGACGCACATTGTGCCCGGCTTGTAGGAGTTCACCTTTTCCTTTTAGTGGCCGTATCAACTCAAATGACACCATAGTATAGAATCGTGGAAGAATTGTGCTAGGAAACTGTTGCTATTTGCGCTACTTGGCAATACAAAAAATGTGGCCAAAACTTCTATCACAAAAGACAAAATATCGGCTACAAAAAATTTTCTTTTTGGTTTTCAAAATTAGACCGACAACTCCTTCCTCGATTTCCGTGCTGGTATTGTAAATGTAAGTTAAGTAAATGTGATAAAATTTACTTGGTCGCAGGTTTGCCGGTTGTGCATGTACCCGCTGTAGAGTTGTAGAGTTTTACAAGTGTAGGTATAGAGGAGTGATACTGGGTTGTCCTGCAGAATTGGCCAAGCTGGAGCAATAGTAAAGGAACTGCACGGGCCGGTCATCAGGAAAGCTGAGCTTGGAGTGAAAGCAAAGATCTCAGTTTTTAATTCAGTGTTTGTTCCGACCCTCATCTATGGTCATGAAATTTGGGTAATGACCGAAAGAATAAGATCGTGGGTACAAGCTGCCGAAATGAGATTCCTGAGGTGCGTTGCTGGTGTTGTTTTTAAGGGACAGAGTGAGAAACGTCAGTATTCGTAGGAATCTTAATGTTGAGCAGCTACTTCTCCGAGTGGAGCGATCGATTCTTCGATGGTTTGGACACGTTGTTCGCATGCCCCCTGACAGACTTCCTAGACAGGTCATGCTAGCCGAGATGCGAGCGGTGGTGGTGGAATCAGGTAAAGAACCTCTCTGAGTCCCGCCTGGGGATTGTGCAGGTGTCTCTTGAGTTGGTGGCGGAGGATTGAGAAAGATGGAAGGACCATTTAGCCACCCTCGCTCCGCAACTTTTTTAAAGGATAAGCGGCATTCGAAAATGATGATGATGATGATGATGAGGTATAGTACCATGAAGTCAGCTTAGTTTGGGGGTGCCTCGCCTAAGGCCTACGATGTAATCCTTTCACCTGCCATATTGCAGTGGTGTCTAAAGATGCCCCGGCAAACATTTTCTCTGATCGACGTGTTAAGACACTGACTTGCTTTCCGGCTTAGGCATTTATTGCGCAAGCTGAAACTAGGTATGCGTAATCTGTTTAGATGCATCTGCCATAATGGGCCAATTTTGCAGCGCGAGGTTATCCGAGTTTCCGAGTTTAACTGAGATTAACCCCAGAAATAAATTTTTTACTGAATATTGATCCGCAATTAATCTCGGCTTAACTCGGCAAATTTGATAAGTTAATCCGGGATCAACACTGGTGAACAGTATGAACAACTTCGAATGTTTTATCTGTGTGAAATGGCACCGACTTTGCGTGTTTCTGTGAAAAATTGCATCTGAGTATGACTCGAACTTCTTTTCCTGTGTTTTTCTTTGTGAATTGAGAGTTGGGAGAGTCAATAATTTCGAGAGTTGAAGATTTTGAAAACTTTGCTGACGGCGTTATCACAGCACTGAAAAACCGTTCGCTGGATTAAGTTTAGATTCGTTTTGTTCCGGGATTAACAGATCTTGGTTTAAGCTGGGATAAGCTCATCACCGATAAACCGGCCCAATGTGATACATTTGATTTTGAGTTGAAAATTCTGAGTGCTGTGTGCTGGTTCGGACTTTTATACCCTAAGAACGAACGTTATATTCAACATTTTATATTCAACAACGAAACAGAACAAAATAGCACCCATAAGCCAAACATCAAAAGAAGGTATGTTAATCAACCCCACGCTTATATACCTAGGGAACCTGACAAAATACTCATATGCAAGACCCATGACTCTTTAAGATCAAAGACTCTGACACCATGTGACAAAGCAGAATTTCGACAACCCTACTTCTGACACCAATGAGGTACTTTTTGGTGTGCAGATGCAAGTTTTAACCTCTCTATAACTTTATGACATAATCCTGGTGGCTTAATATTTTACGTGACAAACTCCTTACCAAAAGTTTATAGGTATACCAGACCCCTTGTTTATTTTCAAAACAGACTATATAGACTTGTTTTTGTCTAAATTCAGATAATGTCATTTTAACAATAGAACTTAATCACACGTTGTAGGTACCGTAACTTTACCACGTCCTGTTGCAGGTAAGAAATATGTTGGTCAAAGGAAATGCACGCCCTTTGCATTGGTAGCTCACCAATGCCATTTACTTGTGGCGTATGCAAAGCATTCAATGTTCTTCTATGCCCCACTTCCAACACCATATGGCAAAATGGTTTTCCGAAACACCACATCAGATTCTAACATTATGTGCCAGCATTGCATTTTTATTACCCCACTTCTGACACCATATGCGGCAGAATGGTTTTCTAATAACCCCACTTCTCTGACACCATGTGGTGAATTAAGTTTTGCAGGTGTCGATTAAAACTCCTCTGCAACTTTATGATATAATCCTTTCGCCACAATACGATGCATGGATATGCTAAAATTCCAAAGCAAACTGTTGTCACCCTTTTTCCTCACCCGGCTGTACCGAGAGCTTAAAACTTTTCACAAACTTTCCCATAGGGAGTGCCAATGCCTGTGTCAAAAGTTTAAATCAACACTCGTCCATCCCTGATCCTGCATCCATGAAATATCACATCACCACGACACAGTACATAGAGGCAAAACTCGAGTGAAACAAGAGAAAAAATAGAACCTGGAAAACGCATTCTTCCGATTTTTTCTTGCCCCAGAACACATGCTGCTCCACATCGACATCGTAGCCACACATACCACGGAAAGCTGTCCCAGGAGCATTCCGAAAAATACCTGCAACCGCAGACAGATGCAAACCACAAGACGAAAATTTTGAAAATTGCCTTTTTTTCCGACCGACCCATATGGAATGGACAACGACGCGGCTCTTCAACATGACTCTGATGGCTGCCCAAGGATATTTAGTGCCAAACCTCAGACGAAATTTTGAAAATTGCCTTTTTTTCCGACCGACCCATATGGAATGGACAACGACGCGGCTCTTCAACATGACTCTGATGGCTGCCCAAGGATATTTAGTGCCAAACCTCAGACTCAGGCTCAGGCATCAGATGGAGAAAAAAATCGAATGAAATTAATGCGGGTAATTGTTCGGTTTCGACTAAAGTTCAATGCTGATGTCACTCGGAATCAATTTATGCGCGCTAGGTATAACCGACGAGGACTAGACACGATGACCGCCACCACAACACCCAATATCCTTGATGGTTGCCGAGGCCAAATTGAATTGAATTTTAATGGTCACCTTTCGGATGAGGAATGTTGGCCACGCCACGAACCCTCTACAGTTCTTCTGTTCTGCGTATTTGATTTCATGGAGAGAAAACTGTGTGTAAGCTGGTTCCAACTCTTTTGGGGTGTGCAAACTCTCACTTCATCCTCTAGTTCATATGGACAATGTCCACAGCATGTTGTGCTGTTTCGATGTGGCCCTCATAATGCGTTTATTGGTGTCATTTAGGGACTCATTATTGTGTTGAGTACACTCTCAATAGCTGTGACATTAGTTGTAATGATGTTTTTGGTGTTGCAGGGATTGTTACTCTGATTGTTTTGATATGTGGCGTATACTCCAGTTGCAGGCTATTTAGGATGTCAAACAATAAATGCAGCAGCAGCACCCCCGGACCCATTAGTGCGAGGGTGTCGTCGACACCGGTAGTCAGGCTGCTTGCTGTCATCTGTCGCTATACTTAAACAGAAGAGTTCTCTCACGAAATGTCATTGGAACGTCACACTGGGTACATATTTTAATGGACTTTCTTTTACCCTTCCAAGTTGAGAGTGCGACGCGAGGACATTTAAGAGGAGACGACAGTTACAGATGTCAGTCTTGTGTAGATTTTTCTAGCTATGGTGCGGGGGTTAGATGGAGTAGTCTATGGAAAGTGACATTTTAAAGGGTTTTAACTCAATTAACGATAAAGTTTGAACCTGTCGCTCACAATTAGAACGGAATAGAGGGTGTTCGGAAGATAAACGTTTTAAGTAAATCTAAGTTTCTTCCTTCCCAGAAAAGAAAGTTCATTGACATCAGAAACTCGAAGAAAGGGTAAAAGAAAACGATGAAACAACTATAATTTAAATGAAACCTTGAGCGAATTGAAGCAGGGAAAATTCGAGTTCTTTCTACAGGACTATGTGGCTTTCTACTAACTGTCATTCAATTCTTATGCAAAAACTGTGTCCTGGTACGTATTTGCAGTCCCTTCATTTTGCTATGTGTGCTGGACGTCGCTAGGTCTATGTTTCTCACCTCTACTTTTCATATATCTCTAGTTTGTCTTGTAGTATAGGCTGGTTGTTAAAGCGCAGTATTGGCGAGAATAAGAATAAGCCATAATTTTTCCCCATCATCATCCGAGAGGATGATTTTGACTAAAAAAAAACCATGGTAATCTTTTTTGAGGATGATTTTGATTTGGCTTTTCTTTTATCATGCGAAGTGGAACTTCCGGAAACCCTGGATGGATTTGTGGCGTAAAGGAACTTCGTCGGCATGTCATCGGGAAAACTGAGGTTGGGTTGAAAGCAGGGATCTAAGTTTATACTCCAACCCTCATCTATCCTCATTTTGATAATGACTGAGAGAGTTAGATCTTGAATGCAAGCTGCTGAAAATTCTGAGGCCCGTTGTGATGGTTGCTAAATCAATGAGGTCCTTTTCTAGTATTTCTCTTTTTCACTTTATCCTTCGTAGCTCATAGGGATAGACTGAAAAAACGTCAAAGTTCGTGATAATCTAAATCTTGAGCGGCTTGTTCTTTAAGTGTAACGATTAGTACTTTGAAGGTTTCGCAGGTAACGCCTACCGCACTCCACGGTAGGCCTCTCCTGAACTGCCTGGTGGATCTCATCTGAGGCTCTCGAGTTGGTGGCGGAAGATCAGGAGGAGGTGCCACCCTGACTCCACAACGTTCTGAACAAGCAGTCAAGATGACTGACTGACTGAATGAACATTTTTTAACATTGTTTTTGTCATGCAGTTGTGTCTTCAATTCAAAACAGTAACTTTTTTTATAAAAAAAATAGTACGAAGAGACAAAGGTTCTACAGGTGGTTGGTTTTTCTTTTGCAGCAACATTTTGTGTTGCAGATTCAGTGGTTCTGGATAAATACTCCTCCTCTACAGGTTCTGGATAAATACTCTTCCCGAACACCTGCTGAGTTCGTCACCTGAGTTTGCTGTTTTCTATTACCTCACAAATAGCGAGAAGGTAGTTTTTGAACAATTTGTGGATATGATATTTGAGCCCCATCATTTGGATAACTCACCACGTTAGACATTGTCGCCTGTTTTAAGTCTAAGAATTACTTAAAAATGTTTTTTAGAACATGGAGGCAGACTAAGGCAAAAAGTCTTGGGTTAAAATGTGTTAACAAGACTATAATCCGTGCCTTAGGTTTATACGATACCAAGATTGTCATAGCGAATTTAATGCGATGCTATGAATAGAGGACATATTTGAAGGAACAGTCGGAAAACATAGCCTGCACGCTACACAGACCCCCGCTACTGGGTCTCAGTCTGACCGACTTTGCTGAGAAGCAAAACGTAGTTACACCTAACCTACACGGTTCCCAAAGCTCAACATAATATGTATACAAAAAAGGAGCATGGTGATCTTCGAATCAATCAAACATCAACCAGATTGATCGTACTGCGATCGAAACATAACTTGTCAAGTCTTACGGGTAGTTTAAGTTTTCACCGGAGACAGGATTGACTCTGAACATCGCGAATATCTTGTTCCGCACCCATCAGGGAACCGCGTATTCATTCGAGCAATGTCAAGAGATGGAAATACTGTGAAGTAACGAAACAAGAGACGACCAGGTCAATATAGATTAAGTGTCGCGAAACCTCCTACAAAGTCCTATGCCGCCGTCAAAATGCCATGCACACTGCAGCTTCAAATGTCTGGCAAGTGCACCATTTTCGGCTTAGGCCCTACGGATTCTGAGGATAGCCAGTTATTGCGTTTAAATTCCTTTTTGAAAAGATCAAATGTAACTCGATATTAACCATTTAATGGAACGTTTCCGGATAATCACGCACTAAGCAAAATGCTGCGGACTCTTTGGCAAGACAAGGAGCAACAGGATCCTTCATAGAACCTGAACCTTTCTGCAGAATAGGGAAATACACCCTTGGGGAAGAATTCAGAAAAACACAGAAGATAAACCAAGTTAAGACCTGAAAGGCCTGAGGCATGCTAAGAAGCTTCTAGGAAATTACTATCAGAAGAGATTCAAGCTATGCGTCGGCCTTAGTTAAAACAGCTTACGTATTCTTAATGGATTCCTAACCGGGCAGTGTAAACTCAGGAAACATTTAAGGAAAATTGGTGTTACAGGGGAACCCTTCTGCAAATTTTGCGGTGAGGTTAGTGAAACTCCGGAACAGATTCTGCAATCCTGTGGGGCAACCTAAACGAAACTCCTGGTTATACAATACAATGGATGTTGGCAAGCTCATGCAGCTTAACATGAAGCAAATAAAGAAGCTTTGCCTTAAAAAATACTAGAACTATTAGCAAGCTGTATACGAGCTTAAGAGGAGAGATGAAGCATAGCTTATCAGATAGAAAAAAGGAGCACGGGCGCGCTATTGAAGAGACATGGATGCTGCAACGGAAAAAGTTTCGAAATTCGTATCAGAAAGAACTCTCCAAGGATACAATGCTCCAGTCGAAGACTATAGGGATCACCAAAGGAACATCGTAGTGAAATTGCAGTCGTAAAAGTGTGTCTAAGCTTAATAAGAGATTAATCGGCCGGCAAGGTTCAGTAGTCAGGGACATGCAGTAACATTAGCAAGATGTGGTTGCAGGAAGGCAAAGCGGGCTCCTGGAAATAGAGCGCTGAATTCTATACGAAGAAGGGCCCTAAAGCTGGGGCTCCATTTCGTTGTTATATACGATCCCATAATCCAACCGAAATAGGGCCCATTGTTGTGAAATATTATCTTAAAGAAAAACTATCAGACAGGGGTTCCAACGTACCTAAATCCAATTGTGCGCCTTTTCCAGGGGTTGCAAGCGGTTTACAGGGGGTCAGCCATCCCCCCTTCATGTTCAGCGGCACAACGAAGTATTTTTTTTATGGGCACTCAACCCAGAATGAGGAAGGGGTTTTGCCGCCCCTCTGCTTATTTTTAACATATCAAAATTATGGTTTTTCTCGAAAAATTCAGCTTTTCGTAATTCTGATTTTTCAAAATTTAGATCACAGCGATAAATTTTCGGTTCTCAAGCTTATTTTTGACTTTTTTAAGAAAAAAACAAATAGGGTCCACAGGGTAGCGGCATGCCTTTAAAAATATATTTCACTGTGAACTTTGTAAAAGCGTAATTTGCTGAATTTTTTAAGACAGAGTTTTTTGAGAAAATTTGGACACAGCCAGAATTTTGACCCGAACCAAGCAATGCATCGAAGGATTTTATTTTACGAGTCATAATTCTGCGTTCGACATTCTGCATATCAAAATTCTGCTTTTTGGAAAAAATTTTAGGTTTTCAAAATGCTGATTCTTTAAAATTCCGACCAAATTTTGAATAAATCTCAGCTTATTTAGTAAAGTTAAGGAAACCGTAGTGAGTAGGTCCATTAGCAGACTTTTTATCTTGAGTCTTACTAAAGGTGGCGCTACTATCCGGGTGGACCTGGGCCTCAGCCAAAAAGCTTCCTCAGCCAGCTCTGTCTCTAGCAAGCCGCCCCCAATTTCGCACGCGAAGTTCGCTTAGATCCCCTTCCACTTGTGTGCGCCACCTGAGTCTCGGTGCTCCTCTACTGCGCCCTGACCCAGCCATCAAAGACGTTGTGTTTTTGTACAGTACAGTTCGATGTTATATGTCCTCATCCACTCTCCGTCTATGCAGACGGGACTTCAAATCGTCCGAAGAATTTTCCTCTTGAAGCAGCCTAAAGTGTTTTCGTTCGTCTTTGACAGGGTTCATGCTTCTGCACCGTAAAGTAAAACTGGAGAGAGGGCTTTGCTACTCAATTGCCTTCTTAGCCCAGAAGGATAATCCTTCGATAAAACGAAGGATAAATCTTGCCAAAGAAACAGCGATTGGCAAGATTTATCCTTCGTTTGATTTCAGCGCTGGTGTCACTGTCTGAATTGATAGCGGAACCCAGGTAGACAAAGTTCCAACTACCTCAAAGTTATAGCTGTCGATGGTGATGCTTCGTGCAAGGTGTCGGTGTTGGGTGACTTTTCTTGATGACAGCATATACTTGGTTTCGCCCTCGTTGACTGCTAACCCCATATTCGGCGCTTTTATCTTGAGTTAGATTTTTGAAAAAGCAGATTTTTGAAAGCATAATCATGAGCTGTTTCCGTTAAAGAAAAAGTGACATTTCAAGAATTTTGTATTACAGAATTGTCAAAGCAGAAGCTTGAAAGCAAAATTTCGAAAAGCAACATTTTGAAATCATGCCCCAAAAGCATGAAATTAGGTCCCAAATTAAAAGTTTCAAGTGCTTGCGTGCCTTTTCTGCCTCATTTCCAATTTGAGTTTCGGCTCCTTACTCCTTGGATCTTTATTCTTACAACCAGATAGGGGACCCTCTGGATTGAGCAAACTGCAGAGACATTTAGTCACTAACGATCACTTCACTTCACTACTGTTAGTGGTGTTCCTGCTGTACTCTGGACCTCCAAAGGAGTTTGCTAACAGCCTTATAGCTCATTGTCAATGTGGCTTCAGACTAGGAAAGCCTCCATCCATCAAATTTATATAACTGTGGCAGAAGTTGGCAGAGTCTGAGGAATTCCAAATCGATACCAATTCAGGAGGATAAGTGCTCTCTAGACTGCTTGGAGAGAACACAATCATTAAGGAGAATTTTCGAAGCTTGTTGCTTGTGAGGCATAGGTACACCGGATTATCACTCCATGTTGATGTAACTCCATGTTGATAAATCCATGTAAGCACGTTGATAAAATTGGTTTTTTTTTCTGAAAATTTAAACTAGCACGGCTTAAATAAAGCAATGTTTTCTAAGTGCCTTTGTTTCTTAATTACACCTTTCACCTGTCTTTTTTTGGTAGGGCCGTGTGAAACGCTGTTAGCTAGCGCTATAGCACAAGCTCAGAGAGGGATTTTAGCTGTTCGTTTGGGGGGCCTTTTTGCAACATGTTACCCAAAAGTTAGAGGAAAAGGATGAGAGGAGGGATAGGAGCGGTACTGATGCAGTTTTTAATATTTCACTATAAGTTTTCTTTCAATCTGAGCTATAGGTATCCCAAAAGGCTGCGAATTTAGTTTTACCATACAGGTTCCTTTTAACGTCTACCTTTCTTTGTGTTTTGGTGCTTATGTTAGAGCTTCCTCACAAAGGCTACGACTTATTATTTGTATTATCCTGATGATTGCATGAAATCAACCCTAGCAAAACTAGCTCCTTTATATGCTCTCTAGCTCAAGATTTTAAGATCCCACAAATATTCGCCAGCTTCAGACAAAAAGAAAAAAACATCTCTGAAATTTCATTAGATCCTTGCCAAATTGGTTGGAAGAGTTTCTGTCAAACCAAGGCATAGACCCTAAAATCATTCAAAATTAATTCAGTAGTTTGGTCATTATTTTTGCAGACTAAATGAAATGGGTAACCTTTAAGCCGAGAAACAATAATGTCTACAAAAATTCATAATCTTTCCCTCAGCGACTTGCAGGGGTCAGTTCCTCCCGCCACGAACTCGCTCTTACAAAACAACACTAATTGCTTTATTTACCTGAATAGGTACCTACACCGGTGTTTATCTCTTCATTTCCTCAAGAGGTGATAATTACCACAACGAATTCGAGATCACAATACTCGAATAACACCCAATGAGCTGCACTCTTATAATCTTACCCTCCGTTATTTTCCCAGGGATGAACCTCCTTTAATTTCCGGATTTTTTTCCTTAATCCTAAGCCACTGTTGTCAAAACAATTTAACGTATCCGTTCCATTGATTTTCATCAGGTAGGTAACCAAATTTTCTTTTCCCTTTCTCAGAAGACACGACAGAGACGTCGTGTCTTCCCCCAAAAACGAACAGAAAAAAAAAATCAAAAATCCTGTTTTTCTTGGCTACCCGTCCCTATTCCCTTTGTCCTGGCAAATTGATTTATGATTAGCCACGACACTTTAAGCACCTTTCACGTCACTCTTTGTCCCCCAGACAGTATACTTAGAACATGGCTCATAAATTAAAAAGAAATAACACAAAAGTATAAATACATCAGGCCCAAGGAGGACGCAAAGGTCCTCGCACATGGGTCGGTCCCTCGACCGCACAGACTACAAAAATGAAAGCCATGCCAATATTCGTCTTCTTTGGCAAACAATGAGGTAAAGACTTATGGCAGCTCCACGCAAAAGAAAGGTCAAAGGAAGACGATGACGACGACGCCCGATCCGGCACAAATGAGACTTTAAATATTGTGAAGTTTCCTTGAGGAGGCATCCTTCATTGGGGGCATCTTTTGGGACCGCTGTCGGTCGTTCGGTTCGGTCCTCGTGCCTTGTATCCCATGCCTCGATGTATACCGAATTGTCAGTGTTCGGAATCAGAAATTCGGTTAACGTTGTGGGCAGAATAAATAAACAGGAGGCGCGCGTTTGTGTGTTCACCGGGAATCCTGACAATTTTCGCCAAACCACCAGCCAGTTGGAGAATACCGAAATCCATGTGGGCACATTCCATAACAGACAGTGCCGCACAAAGCTCGACGGCAATGTCTATTTGGCACCACAAATTGAAACCAAAGAGAGCATGGCAATGGAATTCCTTTTCGCATGTTCCAAATAATTATGCAACTGACAACGTTCGATGGATGGCTGATGAACGATCGAACTGGAAGGAGGCTGCTGCTACTGCGGACAAGGAAGACCTGCTATATGGAGAGGATGCTAGAGGGCTCTGCTCTGTGCTCTGTCCCAAAAGTCATGCATACCAAATAGAAGGCATGTTTTACGTGTTTTTCTTCTTTGGCATCGCAAATGAATGTCAATATTTTTTGGTGGCAACGACGGCGGCGGATCCGGAATGACTGGGCTATCCGCGTTTGGGGGCCGCGGAAGCACGAAAATCCACCTGCGGTTTTTGGCCACAGAATGAGAAATGACATTTTGGGGTTTTAATTAATGTTTCAATGGCGGGGACCGGAGCAGGAACCAGAGCAATAGCGTTTGTGGTTGATATAGATTTTTATTTTTTTTTGTTAAAGGTCTAAAGTGCAACTGAGAAAGCGGCACTTAAAGCAGGTGAATTTATTTTTCGCATCGATGCTTTGGTGGTTTTATAGGTCGACCAGATTCAGTACATTCAACGATGCCAATAAAACACAGTGAATTAAATCTGTGGTTTTGGCTGTGAATTAATGAGCAACGCAAAAGGAGTGTGCTTTAAAGGATGATGGACGATATTGAGGAGAGTAAAGTTTTGCTCAAATATTGAGTTGAGAATGGGTTGGGGATGGCTGAAATTGGGTTTAAATTAAGGTGAAGTTGGGCGAGGCTGGTAAGAGAGCTATGATGATACCAATCTATGAATTGACGCTTTTTTCGGATTCTTAACGATTTTTTTCATTTCGGAAAATGTTTCTAAATAAAATAATAGAACCGTTTACGGCGTTGAACAAAAATGTGAAGTTGCCGGACCCCGTCATTTTTGTAATTTTATTGTCGCTTTCAATCGACTTTCCTGACTTATATAAGTGTCAAATAACAATAACTACCGTATTATTACTTGCGGTGCACGTACATCGCATGAAATTTAAAACACGACTGTCCTCCGAGATGACGAAGCCTCATACCCAAGACAACCAATTGGAGAGCTTCCCAAATGAATTAAGTTTAACGCTGAATATGGTAGTCAGAGGTATTTCAGAGGAACTTGAGTGTTGGTTTCAAAGCTGTTGAGCTATAGATATTCCTTATTTTTTAACCAGGCTCTTAGACTTATCAGCCTTCACGTTAAACTAATTGGTTCATTGTACTGGCTTATCCTACTTCTCAGGCCTACTTCTCTCTCAGTCCTACTTCTCAGAGGGACCAGAGGGACCAGAGGAACCATGAGCATAAACGGCTCTGTGTGGACTTGAACCTTTTTCACCAAAGAAAAAGCAGTGAAGAGGTCTATAGATAAGGAAGGACAAGTTCTTCAGTTCCAAAGATGTGTACGCAAGAATTATTGGACGCAGGTAGCTGCATCAAACACTGATCAAGGAAGTCAGCTTATTCAAATGCCTCTCAACCACCGACTCCAAGACTAAGAAACCATCATAGAGTCTCCAAATTCTCGAAAAACTGAACTCTCTGTAGGAGCTCGTGTGCAAGGATTTGGAAGCTGGAACTCTGGATAAAGACGATAAAAGGAGAAGAGAAGAGAAACTCTAGCACTTGTCAATATTTGCTGCTTGGCCGATGAATGCACATGACAGTTTTCTATCGGTTCGGTTAAAGCTCAACTAAGCTAAAGACAAGAACGCCCGTTTGTATCCAGCTGAAGCATCGATGTTTATCCTTACGCCAACATTTGGAACGAGTATTGGGTGGCCACCATGCAGTAGCAGGACCAAACGATCTACAATATGATTTCCTACCAAAGGACACCTGGTAGGAACTAACGCCGGTTTGAGAGGTAGAGGATGTCGAGAGATGGGTGGTTCATAAGGCGATATGAAAAATTTCAAGCTTTGTCATGATGGCGTGAGAATTCTAACTGTTAAAAATACACTGAAGAAGATTGGCAAGGCCCAAAATGTATGCCGGAGAAGGGAGAAGATTATGCAAATTACTTGACACTTGAGTGCAATCCAGTGCGGACTAAGGTATATGAGGCGAAGCTTACATTTTTGTCCGCCTATCTACGAGCATTTTGGCTCACAAGCTTTTGCTGGATCTATAGGCAGACATATACGGGAAGTGAATCCGAAGAAGGCAAGCTTCGACACCAACATCAGTCCGGGGATCTTGTAGTGACTGATAATTTACTCTATCCTGTCTTTATTGTAAAATTAGCTAAAGACTTACATTAGTTTTTAGATTACAGTTTTGAGCACCCTCGCAACGGGTACAACTTGACGAGTGCGTTGGGTAACCCCAACGCCGTCGTGAGGGCGTAAACCAGCTCATCATACCTGCTGGATGGATCAGCATGACCAGTGTCTGGTGCACTTGAAAAAACTTCTGATAAGGTTGGTCCTGATGGAAGGACGACGAGAATGGTGAACTTAGCTACTCCCCCTAATCCAGGGTGTCATGCGTACCGTGCCTATTGAATGGTTTGAAGCCAGGAGTGTGCCGGCTATATTTTAATGGCCACCTTAGAGAGTATATTCGGCCTTACCACGTTAATGCAGGGCTCTAGCGTGGCGTTCGGTCTTTCCTGTGCTTCTCGTTGGAGTGAAAACTACTTAAAAAAACAAAAAAAATGCGGGATAGTACCGCAAGAGACCATCTGGATCGAATGGAGCAGGATCTCCGTGCAGAAGATTCAGTGGTACAAAAAAATGGCCGATCAATCAGAGGGTTATTTACGGCATAAGCGCAATCAAGCACCAGCCAAAAGATCACCAATACCCTGAAGCAAGGTCTGGGTACGTTGCTAGGCAAGAAGTCGGCGCGGCGGAGGCAGGTGAGAGCCAAGTTCTAGCCGACCCCACCTTTAAAGTGACTGAAGAGCAAAGGTGGGAGGGCCGAGCACAGGACGAATCTCCCCGTCCTTTGCTGAGCATTCAATTAAGAACCGGGTGTGCCCCAAAATGGCCTACCCTCATAGAAGGGGCCTTAATGGGGCGGGCATCCGATGGTATCTCTGCTACAAACAATTTAGTGGATGCTGCCAGTAAGCATAGCCCAAGTAAACATTCGGACAATACAATTCAGTCCGAAAAAGATGATGCCAGCCCAGCACACCTCCTCCGACTGTACCAGGTGGACAGTGCAAAGAACGAGACTTGAGTGATAGGCTTGGAAGATAGGCCGCATCGCCTAGAAAACGTGGTCCAAAAGATGATTTCCAACGAGATAAATTGGAATATCATAATGTTACTTTATCGAAGAAGTCTTGCAAACACGAAGAGGGAGGAAGACGAACAGAACTACAGACTGAAGCTAAAGCCTTTCCAGTAAGAACATCATAAGCCCACACACAGAGGAAAGTGAAAAAGTCGGAAAGAAAGCGACACCACTTTGACGTGATGTGAAAGTGGTCCCAGGGTGGGTTTATCAAGAAAGAAATGGTTGTTTATTGGGTGAGAGTCCCACAGGACTTGGAAAGATCGGCTTTTTAGGTACGCATTAAGAGTTCGACAACCTACGTAAAAAAAAACAGAGCAAGCATTTCGTCGGTGGTCACTAACAAGAAAGGGTGCAAAATGACCATCGGAATACCATATTTCATGTAACAACTGTAGGCCAGTTTTGTTTTTCACAATTCCTTGGCACAAGCTCTCAGGTTGTGTTGTTCTACCTCTTTAAGCTTTTATATCTGGTTGCGGATATTTGCTTACTTCAGCACTGAGCAAAAGATTTGTTTTCTGTAAGCTCTGATATAAATGTCAAACCTCTAGTCTAAAAGCAGGGTTGGACACTTTTGATTACAAAAGTAATCGATTACTATTTAATTATAGAAATCCAAGATAACAAAAGTAATCACGATTAATTTGTATTCCAAATATTGATTACAATGTAGTCTCATTACAGAGTAATCCGATAAAAGTTTCAATCCCTCGATTGCACAGACTATAAAATAAAGTTCTTATTCTTTAAAGTCAACGAAGTACGAAATTTTGCAATGAAGTACTGAAATTGTGAACAGTTGTGATGTAATCAAAAGCTTACTTTGTAATTGTAGTTTTAATCATCGGCGTGTGGATTACTTTTGTAATTGCAACGAAAGATAACTACTTTTTTGAATATTTCTGTAATCTTGTAAATGTAATAATCGATTGACATTTGTAATCGATTACAACTTAGCAGACTTTAGTTGTACCTACTCAACAACGTGTCAATAATAGCTGAGGAAACTCGTATAGTGCGTATAGTGCCGCCCGTCGCGTTCATGCAAGAAGAGACTTAGAGACTTTGTTCTTCGGTTATTTGGAGAGTCTAAGCTTCTTTATTGCTTAAAGCCTCATAGCTGTCTTATACTATGTCTCCACCGGCAATTAAAATAAAATAAGCGCGGGACGATTAAAAATAAATCCCAAAGTGGCTCCACCGGACCGGAATATTGGATTAGTTTAACACGACCACTCTGTTTCTGTCATTTTGGCTCTCAAAGGAGAGTGGCGATGTCATTTCCCTTGAGCGAAAAACAATTTACGCTGTAAAAATCAGAATAGGAAACGTTCCTACTCGTGAAAGATCTGTCACACAGGGACAGCTTCAGATTCCTTGATTCACAAACTATTACATAGTTGCAGCAAAAAGTTTTTGAGTAGGGCGAATGGGATATATGAGAGGATTTATTTTTAATCGCTTCCCGAGAGGATTCAAATTTGTATGGTAGATCGCATGATTTGTGGAGGATTAAGTAAAGATTTATATTCATCGCGGATTAGTTCCCGGTGCAGACAAAGTTAGATGCTTTTTACAACGTCAATAGTCTTAAGCTTTCCAAAGAACTCTCAACGTGCTATCCAAGGAGAAATTTATTTATCCATATGGAATTCCTCCGAGCTCAGAACAAGAACCGTTTATGCTAGACAACATTCTAGACCAACATTCTAAACCTCCTTCAACATAACACCTTCGCCGCATGATGTGACTGATGGTGATGAAGTTAAACCAAATTAGACGACCATAACCTACATTAAGCCGAGTAACAAAATATTTTCACGTCAGAGGTTGGAGCAGATTTAAAATAAGTACGGAGTAAAATCCTTCCCTTATGTGAAATTTGGATGATAACCTTTCTGCCACCTGACGGTAAAGCAAAATTAAGGCGAAAACTTCATTTCTTTGTGAATTTCAATGGAAAACATGTTGTCTGTTCGATGCTTTTCTGACTTTCTCTCACCACATGGCTGTGAATTACCATTTTCTGAGCTTATAAAATCTGAAAATCGTCCCCAATTTCTGCTTCAAAAACTCTCTGCTCTGATCAACTTTCTATGGAAATTCCCAAAAACCAATAGCCGAGCAAGTAAACATTGTAAGCTCCTTAGTAAGGTACCTACAGACAGAAAATATTAATCCGTCAATAATCACTTACCTTTCTAAGAACCCATTACACCGTCATACAACCGTGTCTACCATTTTCCTCTCCAAACAACGTCCAATTACTCAATCCAGACATAGACCAACTCATGCCCTAGAGCAGGTTCCCTCCTCCCTCGCAGACAACACACCTCGCATTGACATAACTAAAATCCACACCCGCCGACCATATCCAAGGACGACGATGATAATACCCATCGTCCATAGATCATTTCCAATAGCTCGATACGTTTTGCACGTTTTGCATCCGTGTGGAACACATGGCCACCCAATATAGTAGCATGGTTAGCAGATTTTTTCCTCTTCAAGGAGCACCTTCCGATAGAGCTGAACGCAAGAAAAAAAAATCAAATAACAACAACCAAGATGAAATTCAGGAGCCAAAGAATGGAGTAACAAACGACCAGGCCACCACCACCGCGCCGGTAATAGAGAAAAGAATAAATAGCTCCAGACTCCGACTTCGACGCGGAGCGTAGTGGAGGAAGAAAATGGAAAACAAACCAACCGTAGACTGCTCCTCCGGTCCAGTGGCGAAC
Source organism: Neoascia interrupta (assembly GCA_947623515.1). NCBI lineage: Eukaryota > Metazoa > Arthropoda > Insecta > Diptera > Syrphidae > Neoascia > Neoascia interrupta. The sequence goes on from OX392462.1 coordinate 200,658,395, forward strand.
ACCGTAAATGGCATGTGGAATCGCTAGAGTAGAATTGGATGCTACAAAAACAGCATCACAATTGAAAGATACTTGCGAGTCCTTTTTTTTATGGGAGCTTTTTTTTCCTTCGTGCGGGGTTTCCTCTATCATTATTTCTTTTTTACACCTTTTCAATTCGAACCGTCCGCCGTCGTCGTTGTGCTTCCGAGTGCTCCTTTTCTTCATGAAGTTATGCAAGTGCGAAACCATAGGTTGGCGGGTTTGGTCCCCTTCTACACCGATGTCGTATTTCTATCTGATTTTGCGATGCTTATTGTTTAGTTTTACTGGGGCTTCTCTGGAATTTCAAAGAGCACACAGACAGGATGGAGCAATTCGAAGGACTATTTTATTTTCAATTATGGACAGACAGACACTGTGTCAAAAAATAGAGTTTTAACCAATATTTAACTTTTTCCAAGTGACACTTGACTAAGTCCACTTATGCAGGAAGAAATCTATTCACTTTAATCGTCCCCCAATTGTTGTCCCTTTAACTGCCGGTAAAATACTCGACACCATAAGGGTGACACTTCAGTTCCACACTACTAGCCCACATAAAGCAACGCTTAATTGTTCCTAAACGACGCCTTTAGTGGAATAAAAAAGAAAAACACACATTCTCCCCTAAGCGGACGGACGTTGAATAAAAAATTCTTAAAACTCTACCCGCTTACAAGTTAAATTACAGCCGCAGCTGCCCACTTTACACATGGCACACAACCAGGCCCACTTCAGAGCCCGTTCCGAGCAAAAGGACGACGACGACGAAAGAACGTTATTCTTTATTTTTTAATTTTTTAGTTTGGCACTTTAGGTATTCAAAAAAAAGGCCTCACCTCGGTATACCATGCATAACTGCTGCGCGATGCTCGGCATCCTGGGCGTTAGTCCTCACGCTTGGCCCTTCTCGACATACACGTATTTTATTACAACAGCAAGGACAACCGACCGACGACGTTGAATTGCACTTGGCTCATTGGCAAAGTTAAGTACAAGAATACTTCAACTTAATGCAGTTGGATGGGGTCCTGCGGGTCCGGGCCCTGCTTTTCAATTTCGTATAGCAATTCGTTAGAGTCCCTACTAAACCAGCCGCCCGCAAATCATTTTAATGAGTTGAACTTTATACATATACCAGCCAGCGAGCATATAAAGGGATTCGTCCTTAAAGAGCCAAGATGATGTTCGGGGGGGGAAAAAGTGCAGAATATGAGCAATATACCTCTCGCCAACAACTCGGGTTTGGGAGTCCTATTCAATTTGTGGTCCGTGTTTTTCTTCTGCTTCAACATGCAGGATTCCTAGTGTACCGAAGGATCTTGTGTGCCTTCGTTTTTTTTCTCGTTTACTTTTTTCATTCATCAACATCACCATCATAGTCGTCGTTGTCAATGTGCGCACAAGAAAACGAATTGGATTCCGCACTGGCTGATGGTGTGTAGGTACACACTACAAAAGGACGAACTTTTTCCGAGGCAAAACTTTTTCATCATCTTCATCTAGGGCTCTCCTTGGGCAATGTTAGCATACAAGAGCGCTGCTGATCTGTATAGTCCTGCCTCTTCTTTTTCGTCATAAAAAAAATAAACGAAAAACCGAAAACAACTTATTCTTTGCCACCCACTTCGTGTACATGCACTTGGGTTCTAGTGAACATGAAAGAGGCGAAAAACCCCAACAAGGATATAGACACACGACACACGGTATCTGAGGAATTCCTTGGGCATGCCTCTTCTGATGGCAGTGCGTCGTCGTCGTCGTCGTCATCATCTCCTTCTGAGCCCCTCTTTGTGTACTTATGCAAATGAGGTACCATGCCAGGATTCAAACTCAAAGTTTTTCGTTTCGTTTTTTTTCTTGTATCCTTGCGCGCAAGGATTATCATTTCTAGAAAATTGAATATTTCAATTTAAACTCACACGTATGCTGGCGCACTGTGAATGTGGAATGGTAGTGCTGATGAAGGCTCGCCCTTAAAAGGAATTTCCCTCCGTCTACTCTACAGGGTGGAGAGAAACCGAAGCCGAAGCTGAAGTCTGAAGATTCCTGTGCGGATGGAAACCAGAATTCAAATTTTCTGTTTGATTATCATGGAAATTAACAAAATTTTCTGTTCGGTAAATTCCCTCCGAGCCGATGTTCCATTGGTGAATGGTGCGAAGCGTTTAACATTCAAATGACGCTTCCGAATCTAGAATTAGGTTATGTACGAACTGCCACCTAGATAGACATAGTTAGGGAGGCGTCCGACCGCAGTGTGTGCTTAGACGGTTTTGATGGGGGGGTGGCCGGACGGGGTTGAATTGGTTCAATGTGCCCCATATATTCACACCCATTGTGTGTGGGACACAAAACAGACCCCCCCTCTGCCACCAGCATGCACACAGTAGTTTAATCCGGATTTTATGACAGACAGAAGGTTTTTTCCTGTCAGTCTCTGTCGTCTGTCATGTTGATTTTTGTGTGGACGAAAATTTGCATTTTTTGCGGAAGGAACAACCAGGACGAAGGGGAAGCTGGACCATTTTCGGAACTTTGTTCTGGAGCGAGAGATAGTTCACAAATATTAGTCATGTTCGTAAATTAAATGTCGGTGGAGGTTGGAAACTCAATAGAGAGAGAGACACACTGTGTGGCTAATGTGGTTGCAGAGGGCGATGGGCGGCGGCAGCGGGACTCGTGTGCTTTTTCCCTTTTTTTCGTTGAGGGTTTGGGGTCTGACTTTGAGCTTTGATTGGACAGGGGATGACAACATGATGTTGGCTTTTTGGATATGGGAGTGTTGGATATTTCTGGTTGAAGGGATTTTAAAGTCCATCTGGTTAGGTGCTGATTAGGTGAATATTCAGCGGCAATGAAATTGTGTGACATTTTGCTTTTGACGGGCTAAAATTGGACTAATAGCAGAGGTTGCGACGTAACAAGGTCGAAGGACAATTTAGTAGGTACGTTAGCCAAACATTTTTTCGAGTGTTAGTATGAGTTAGGTTTGATGATTAGGTAGTGTGGTCTGAGGATTTTGAATCCAAAACTGAAAAAGCATTGCCCACTTTCTTGCAGTGTTCAGGTGCTTACGACAAAATTTAGGCCTTAGCTCCGAAAAAGGTTACCTGAATCTACACGGCTATGGTAATACCAGTCCTCTCATATACGCACCAGTTGTTTGGTGGAACAATGTTTCGCGGGAACGTACTGCCTTTTTTGCCTCTTTCACAGGGGTCTTTCCTAGCACATTGAGCTTTACTTTAGATGCTCTGAAGAACTTGTGTGTTAATTCTCCATCGATCTCTGAGTTAGGTATGCTCTGACGAAACGACACCGGAAATCATTTTCGCGAAAACTACCACGTCGACTTTTCTAAGGAAATGGAATGGTTTCGGAATTTTTTCGGACTTCGAGGTTCGCATGCTGCGATTCTATTCCTTTAAACAAAATCTTAACATTGTTTTCTCTGCAAAGGGCCATTTAGAGTTTTTCTGTCTATTTGAAATTGTCACTGCTCTAACAACAGTTTTGGCATATTCCTAGGCCTTCTCAAGAATAACCTTAAGAGTAGAAATTTGTTCGGTTGTGCCTCTGCTAGGCCGAAAGCCGCACTGCTCTTCCTATAACAAAGGCTCGATTACAGCTCTGGAACGCGCCTCCAAGACCATAGCGAATACTTTTCCCGGAATACCCCTTAAGTTGGAGCAATGCCTCCGATTCCCTATTTTGAAATGGGCACTATAGCTCCTGTTTGCCAATCGCTAGGTGCCTTCCCGCTATCCCAAGTCACCTTAATGACACGTGTCAGCCATTTAGCACCCTCTTCACCCACATTGCCTAGAGCCTTTCTGGCCGGATCTCATCAACTCCAGCAAAATTGCCAACTTTTAGCGATTTAATCGCTTCAGAGGCTTTGTCTATTGCGGGACTATTCTCCGTCCCAATCTAGTCAGCAGTATAGGAATGCCATCTTCAGTGCCCTGATTGGGGTAGAGCAACTCCGAAAAGTGCTCCTCCATCTGTGCAACACATCACTCTCATTTGAAAGAAGTTTACCGTCGATATTGGATTTAACCCCTTGAACGATATTCAACTTATTTCTTCTTCGATATTCAACTACTTATTCTTTAAACTTCCTCTGAGCCGGCAAAAATTTTGCCAAAATGTCTTGTTTGCAGATCTTTAACCGTGCTCCAACCTCTCGCCGAACTTTTTCATGCCTGTTCCTTGGCAGCTCCTCGCACCTCATTGTACCTGGCTCGAGGAGTTGAGTTCCTGCCACACAATGAAGGCTCTCTTCTTCTCTCTGATTGCTTCTTGACCTTCAGGTGTTTTAAATCACGCAGTTCTTTTCTCACCACCAGCCGCTACCCCAAGCCGCTTCACTCTACAAACATTTTCTGCAGAGGCAATGACTGCTGATGAAAACAGCTGCCATTTCTCCTCTACATTCAGGGTCAGTTGGAATTTGTTCAAAATTCTCTGAAATATGCTGCGCAAAGCGCTCTCTGAGTCAGCATCCTGCAATCCTTTCCACCGTATGCGGGTCACCAATTCAGGTTTTTGCTTGGGTGGACAAGGAATATCGTTGCTGGAAAACAATTTACACAATAATAGCTCACCAAAATTTGTATGGAGTTGGAGATTTATTTCATATGAAATAAATGCCCAAAATGGAGGACTTATTTTATACGAAATAAACACCAAAAATTGGGGACTTATTTCATGAATATTTGCGGGCTAAAATCATACTTCAAATTGGGGATTTTTCATTATGAAAAACCTCCCCACATTCTGCTTTGAAAGAAGTCAGAGAGATATGTTGCCGCCTGCTACCCCCCTGCCTGTTTCTTTTTTTACTTTTGCTGTCATATGAAAATACCTCCCAATTTCGGGAGGTATTTTCATTTGCGATTTAGGGACTTATTTTGTTGGGAAGTGATTTCCCGGTGCCGCACCCGCAATGGTTAGTTGGAGATTTTTTCCCCATATCTGTGGAAGTGTACTGAAAATCTTCTTTTCTTTGAAGATGAACTGCTTCTCGTGATAACCGAGCCTTGACACATATATTTGATGCAAGGAGAATTCATACTCAACTCAACCAAAATGAGAAGGAGTTTCAATGATGAAGAGCTAAGGTACTCGACACTCACCGCGCCACCTGATACCAGCAAAGGCAGGACAACTTCAGAGGAAGTGGTCCACTGAATCGGCGTCCTCTCAACAGGTAGTTCCACTCAAGCCATTCAAGTTTTTAAGAAAGCAAAAATTTGGTGTCCCGTAAAGATGCCTAACAAGAAGTCTGCAGTCGATTCTCGTTAAAGATAGAAGGAAAGACGCTGACCCCTTGCAGATGACCGGGCGTATAGTCGCTTAGTTTGTCTGCCGCGATGGCAGCCGCATATCTACCTAAGGGGTAGTAGATTTTAATGTTCTCTCTTTTCACAAAAGCTCCAGCATCAGACTGTTCAGTCTTATTACAAACCATCATTTATTACGCAGATATTTCCAAGTTACGCTTAAATGTACGTAAAAATGCAATTTTTTGGTTCAAATTCAATATTTTTGAAAAATCGACCGCTAAAAGGGGGCGTGACTAAAAACTTTGTACCTAGAATAAAATCCCGTTTATCTAACTTGCTAATTTTTTTTTATTCTTTCCCAAATTAGGCTTAAGGCCAGTCGAAATTTTTCTGGAAATTTTTAGGTTTTTTTTTAGGTGAGCGAAACCTAGAATAAAATCCCGATTATCTAACTTGCTAATTTTTTTTTATTCTTTCCTAAATTAGGCTTAAGGCCAGTCGAAATTTTTCTGGAAATTTTTAGGTTTTTCTTTAATTCTGCCATCAAATGTGGGCGTGGCTCAAAGTCTTGTTTTGTCTCGTTTTCTACATAAGATTTTGCCGCGAGAGGTAGTAGATTTTTATGTTCTCTCTTTCCACAAAGGCTCCAGCACCAGACCGTCCAGGCTTGAAGCTGCATCTGGGAAAATACAATGACATCCTCTCTCGGTGGCTCAGACTCTGGCCGAAGCCATTCGGTTGCCTGAGGATATTCAACAGTTCTCTGATTGTCAGGCACTAAAAATTTTACCATGGACGCCAGTGTTATCAAACCTTCCTTACCAAGTGTTTGTCAATTTAAACTTTGCCTTCTAGTACGTAGCAGTTTACTCGTCGGAACTTGAGGTGAATGCTAATGGAACCAGACCTTTTAGCCAGGATGATTCAGGCTTAATATTTACTTATTTTTTTGTTTATTTGTAGCTAGCAAATATTCCATTCTCGTCTGGTTGATCAAATCAAGTGCTCAGATATTCGTTATAAGTTGGTCCGGTTCTTTGTAGCCGAACCAAAAATCATTTCGATGGTAAAAAGCATGGAGTTCTTATGCTAGACTCGCTCTAAGATAAATCTCGAAGTTAGATTTTATGCCTTACATTTTTTGCATTTTTTTCTTCCTTTAAAGAAGCCTTCTTTTAGGTCTCTGGCAATCATTATGTATCACGGTGACCTTACAGGACATTTTAAGCATTTTGCAACAGAGGTAGCATTTTGTACAGTGTAAGCGCATCTTTCGCTCTTTGATACCAGATTCTTTGCATAGTTTTAATAATGTTTCGCACTTAGTAATACAAGCATTCCCTTTACCCAATTGGTTGTACTCTCAAATAGGATAAACGTCTTGAAACTAGTCAATTACCCCAAACGGTGGTGGTGTGAGTTTGTCCCAGGCTTCTTTCGAAAAACGGCGCAGCGTTTGCAAATTTAATAGTTCCGTGTATAAAACTACCTTTTCTTATTAACATCAAGACAATGCACCCATATATTTCTTGGAAGCTGAATATCATTTTGACGTTTATACAAAGCACTTCTGATAAAGCAGAAGGTTATGAATGTTGTTTTCGATAACGGTACGATATTACCATACGGTCTGACAATTCATCAAGTGACCGCAATACGTAAGTTTCTTCCTTCTGAAAAGCTCCCAACAATTTTAAGCTCTTGCCACTTGAATTCTCACCCCTGAAGTTTAAGCTTTTGGAATAATCTGAAAAGGTCTAGAAGAATCAATTTTCCGGTCCTTTTCTTGTTCTGTCTTAAACTGTTTCGACTGCGTCAAAACGTTAATAATGTTCCATGTTAATAATGTTAATAAGTTCCATGCTCCATTATATGGGTTAAAAGTGAACCTTGCTAATACTGATATGCATTTTGCTCAAAAAAATCGAACTGTCTCCTAATTTTGTCCATTGATACAGTTTAAGCATTCTCAGGGCAGGGAAAAAACAATAATTACTCGTGACTGAGCTAATCTGTGTCAAAGTTGATGCGATTATTTCAGTTTTTTAAGGAGCTTGATTAATTGGCTTAAACTCTGCAACCCTCAAGCGTTTAATCTATTCATAATTCCAAGAAATATTCTACATAGTTATCTATCTTTCTACCTTGTTCTGGAATAATTCCCGATAGTTATAGCTATCTGGAGCCTTGTTTAAAAATTCCTTCTACAACAAATTCCAAGTAAAATACGCCACATAATAACAGAACCAAAACAGCTAGGCTCCCTATCGTCATCTCAATCATGTCTGTGTTCTAGAAATGGCAATCATCACTTCCCCAAGACAAGTAGACAACAACAAAAAAAAACACTGAATTAAATGCACCCCGATATGGCAACTCTTGAGACACAAGGCTCCTAATTCAACCTCACGAATCAAGGCGATAACCGGAATCCAACGACCACGACGACGACGAAGACAGATGATGCACTTTTCTAACAGTGGAGCGCACTGCTCCAGCAATGTTATCTTTTGTAAAAGTTGCTAATTTGAAACGGTTTCCTTATCCAGACAGTGGATCGCTTTTTATTGCGAAACACCAGTAGATGGAATCTCGCCGGCAGACTCCGCATACTCCAGCGCAGCCGCCCATCTATGATGCATCTATGAGAGGTGCTATGGCGAATAAAACGGGCACCGTTTATGGGTTATTTGCCCACTGCATACATGCAGCAGGTCTATATCCCCATCCGTACGTGTTTAAGTGCGTTCTTGTCTTAGGAGCGGATAGTTTTCTATGCCACAGCAGCCAGAGTTATGAATAAATCTCCTCGATGCGTATCTGGGAGACGATATTGTGATGTGAGGTTCCTCGTATTTGTTCTGCAATTTAAATAGGAGTGCGCCGGCCGGGAATATTTTCCATCAGGTCGGCCGTGTGGTGGGTTTTTGTCTTGTATTCCTGGATGGACTCATTATTCAGCATTTTAATGCGGAAGCCACGTCGGCTTCTACATTTTTAAGGCTGCAGTGGCATCATTGTTTAGTGGAATAATACATTCTCTTAAGGGGGAATGTGAAGGAAAATGGACTCCATTTGAGCTGTTAATGCAGTCCATGGTTGGGACAATAAAATCGACCTGCGCAAGAAATAGTGTTAATGGGTGAGACCAAGTTTCCAGGTGATAAATTGAACTGTTTATGGGGTCAAGAGGAGCACACTTCCGTTTAAGGTGGATGTGGGTTCATTTGAATTGAATACATTAAACAAAATGTATAAATGGGTTACATACCTTTCTTTTCTAGTCTCCTTAAATGCAGGTATTACCTTCATCACTGAAATGCACTCACGTGTTGTAAATAGTATGCATGAATAGGAACAGGAGAAGGACCGCATATTTTTAACATCTGTTTAATCGTTCCTGAAAGATAGTTCTTTCAGCATTCCAAAATTACACCTTTTTTCGATAGAGGTTTTGAGGAGGATTGCAGTCCCGGTTTTGTTAAATTTTTAAAAGAATTTTACCAGCCTTATCCGTGGATCACTTAGGACAATTTAGTCTTGTGTAATGAGAAATGCCCGACAGTTATAAGTGGCATAAGATTCGATCAAAATTAAGTGTTGTCCCCATACTTCTTTACCTGCTCAGATTTCGGTACTCTTCTAGTTTTCAACACCCTCATCAGCTCTACCAAGTTGCTTAGCAGTCTGTCGATACATAATGCATATACGATACATGCCTACAGTTTTTTCATAGCCTTGATGCTGTATCATGTGCGGCCTTCATGCTATTTCTTCTGCTATTGATCCCGTCCCGATCAAACTTTTTTCTTAAGAAACCTGCCATCAAGGGGCTATGTCTTCCTTAAAATTCTATATAGTAGGTATGTCGCGAGTGGACAGAAGACAAAATAAGTTCCACACAAATAAACAGTAAGGAACATAAAAACCCTACAAAGAAACACCAAAGATTCTTCCTCCAAATGTTAAGCCCTTTGTAGAAAAGCATTGTTCAGCAACATTTTGATGTTGGCCATTTTATTTTCATATAGACATGTACAAACTTAGCACCAGCCTCTTTTGTCTACACAGACAGCTTCCAAGGAATCAGCACAGACATGGGGACAAATCAGAGGACCCCCTTTGCGTTTTGTATGTTACTAAATCTTTATGCAGGTGCAAGGAAACGTAATGTAAAATTGAATACAAATTTCAATTCAGCGTTTAACAGAAATAATAGAAAAGCTATTGGTGAAAGCCTTTTTTACTAGGGCGGGTAATATGGTTTTCCCTATCGAATTTTCTAATGTTATAATTTTCTTACTTAGGCAGTTAACTTTTTTCCAATAATTTTTTCTTTGTATTCGTCGTGGCATCAACACTTTGGCTTTCTTCAAAGTCCTCTCGCTGGACCCTCAGGCTTGCAGTAGAGACACACACTTCGATTTTTATCGTCTGAGAATGACGAAAAATTGTCACTTTTGTTGACTCTCAGTTTTTGCTGTTACTCTTTTGCATTCAGTTTTGCCTTCTGCTTCAAATCCTGAAATTTCCTTCATATTTTCGTTGGAAGTCAGAAATGCCCGAAGTTGTATCGGCTTAAAGTTATAATTGTTTACGAGAGGAGTGGAAATATTCAAAGAGTGATATCTGGGTATTTGGCTTCCAGGTTTCATTTCCTAGTTCACCTGTCCAAGAAATCAGAAGCAGATAGATCATCCTTCAAATCATCTCAGAAAGCTTGACAAAGTTCTTGAATGTGCCCTGAAATGTTTCAGGGGATGTGAAAACGTATGCTAAATTCACTCAAGCCTATAAACAAGACTGTCCAGAGTCAAAGATGGTACCCCAGCCACAAAAATGTGCCGTTTCCCGCTTTTGCGCTCAACACTACCGATTAGAAAAATACAGACTTAACATTCTTAAGAGTCTGCAAATTTGACCAAAGGCCATTTTGAAACAAAATGTGTATTAGAGGTTTTCTCACATTAAGGCCAATAGTGGGCGTGGTCGTCGGCGGATTTAACCAATTTTAGTATTTTGTGCAACAGAAGTATCAAGCCGTGCCCAACTCAACTCTCTGGCTGATTAATTTCGAAGACTTAAAACCTTCACACATAAAAACACACGGAAATGAGTTTATCAATTCAGCTGTCGGTCTCGATCATAACTCTAAAAGGTCTAAAGGGTCTACGGCGATTTATTTCACCGTTCTAAAGAATATGCTTTAAAATTAATATAAACTGGGTCGGGTATCAACAGAATGTTTTACGTTTTCTAAAAAATCTATGTCTGCAGACTAGAAACTAGAGAAATGTAGCCATTAATATCTTTACTAGTTGTCAATTCCGAACGGCGTGTCAGACCCTCGTAAAAGTGAGGGATTCGAGACCGGGACCTCGTGCACAGTAGCCCGAAACGTCATAATACCTAAGTCACGGTGTACTTTGAGGTTTCGAGTTTTTCGACTTTATTCTGAGAAAATTATTCTAAATTTAGAAATCGCTGGATTTCTGAAAATGCTTGAACCAAAAAAAAATTTAGTTGTAGGTGGGAGGTTCCATTGTAGTTCTTGTAGACAAATTGGTGTGCCAAGGCGAATAATGACTGTTTTTGCATGGTGACTAGGAAATGGCCAATCTTATCGATTTGGGCTTTAAATTTCTTTAAGCCAATAGCATACTTTTGCAAGGAATAAGTAGTACCGACGCGTTTACTAAAAGTAGTTCTCTTGTCTTCGTTGTGTTGCACCGGGTGCGTGTGGTCTTGGAACGATGTAGACGTGCCACGCACACATAAGTATTCACTGAATTCTAGAAGTTTTAATTTGGTACTGAACTATTGAACATACTTCATCGGACAATATAGAGGGTAACGTCTGCTTTGCATTGCAATTACCAAAAGTCAAGTTCCTTTTCAACCGCGGAGAAAGAGTGCTTAGCTGTCCTGTGGGCTATTGAGAAGCTACGACATAACACCGACAGCGCCGTTTGTTTTAAAGTTGTTACGGATCATTACTCACTGATCTGGTTGAGCAATCTCAAGGAACCGTGTGGTAGGTTAGCTAGGTGGGTGCTTAAGTTGCAGCAGTTCGACTTCGAAATCGTGCATCGGAAGGGTGCACGACGGTTCTGATGATAAGGGAAATACAACAGCATTTTTGGATCACGAAGATGATGGCTAAAGGGTAGTCGAACCCCATTGGCTTTTCCGGCCTGAGGGGTCAATAAGGGAGTTTTATTTGGAAATGAGGTCAAGTATGTTAGGAAATGTAAGGTATGTCAGAGTGTAAAGCCCTTGAACGACAAAGTCGGCTGGTTTGATGGTTGAAAGGAAAGGTATTTCTAGCCCATGGGAAATGATATGTGTGTAGATTTCGTAGGCCCTCTTCCAAGGTCTAATAGGGCTTTAGTTTTATATCTTGACAGCGGTTGGTTATTTCGCGAAATTCCCCTCGTTTTTTTCCTCTTAGTACTGGGAAGGCGAATTCTATTTGCAACATATTTGAGGACAATACATATGTTTTTACTTTTCGGCGTACCCAAATGGAGCCTCTGAGACAATGGCCCCCAGTTACGAGGCTTACGGGAATTACCACCCTCAGGCTAATCCGGCTGAAAGGATTAACGATACCCCGTCGTGTCGGAAAAGCATGGGACGTGGAACACGCGTCTCGAAAAGGTAGTTTGTTGCATCCGCATTGCTCAACACGATGTGTTAAGAGTTACCTCGGACTACGAAAATTGCGGAAAGGAAAAGGCTACTTCGGGTCGTATGTCTTCGACCTAATAGGTACCCCCTCAAACGAGGTTAGATGGGGTCTCAGTCGGGAATCAGGATCTGCCCAGCACTTCAGCTAGAAGTTAAGATAGGGATACAGAGAATAGGCCAAGTAGTGATTCAGAATTAGGAGTTAGGGCAATCAACATGACTGAGCTAGAGAAACGTTTTGAGGAGCTAAGGAAAGATATTGGTATGGAAGGGTAGCAGAGGCTGCCAAGAAGGCATCGATGTGCGCAAGATGTTCAATATCTCCCAAATGGCATAGGAATTACATTCTTTCAGATGGACATAATTATTTCTAAGTCATGTTGGCTCCAAACTACATCGGCCCCTTCAAAATTCGTAGGTGAGTCTCTCCTTGGACGTACATGCTGGATGATGACACCGGAAAGGATCGAGGAACATGGCATGCTGGTGACCTTAAGCCATACATCGACGACCCATAGGAACCATCAGCGTCTCCACATACCATCGGGCAATCTCTTGTTAGCCCGGCCATGGCTCCGCTTTTATCTTGATGCCCTATCTTTTGTCAGTCCGGCCATGTCTTCTTCTGTTACGTTTCAATTCCTATGCGTCCTATTGACATGTTTACCATATTTCAAGGGAGGTAAAAAAACGAGCAACAAAGAAGTTCTTTTGTCTGTCCTTTCGGTCACATCCTTCCACTTCACTTTTGGGCATCCCCCCTCTTTCTTCTCCCACTTGTATTCCCTCTTTTAATCCTACAGGTTCTCTGGAGCAAGGCAGATGGTCAGGATGCTCCCAACGTGCGATTCAACTAAGAGCCATTAAGACGATCTGGAAAGTCTAGCTTATCTGAGAGTAATGAGTTACCATGCGAGTGATACAATTATGAGTTCAAACACCAAAGAGTCCAATCTTGACACCACTACCAACCTTACCACCCACAAAACACTGCTGAGGAACTATGAGGAGAATAACCCCTTTCATAACCACTTGATCTAAGTCGTACATCCACCTAGAGGGAAGAGAATCAGGAAGAGCCCATCTTGATAAATTCTTATTATGTAAAGAATAGCTAGGTAGAGTCATATCCCCGAAAACTGCGCGAAAGTCCAGTAGGGGAAAGTAAATTTAGTGCATCATTTAGTCTTTGGCTTGAATTAAACCCTATAATTCGCAGTGGGGGGAATCGGTACGAATTCTCGTGTGCGAGGAATGCAGCTGGAGTTCAATTACGGCAAGCATGCCCAGCAAAAAGCTGAGCGTGGCTTGAACCGTCATGTCCGATAACGATACTGTACCGGTTTGAGAGAATTGGTTGATGTGTGTGTGAATGAGTCATGGTTTGTTTCAGAAAAAAGCCAAGCCACAAGCTTGGACGAATCACTTCTGGTTTACCTAGCGAGTTTGGCGGAAGGAAAACAGAGCTGGAAGAAGATAAAAGATTATTTTTGAGGAAGAGATCCAGAGGAAGAAGTTTTGGAAAAAAGGATTCAGGATAAGCGACTTAATAGGAGTAATAGAAAAGAGAAGGAAAAATGAACGGAAAGGTGAAAAAGGAAAAGCTAAGTAGAGTGGTTTGCTATTGTTATTGCGTTTGTGTTTTGTGAAAAAGAAAATAGATTTGCTAGAAAGCTTTCGTTTGAGGAAAATCCCCTTTAAACCTTTTAAATATTCGGGACATCTTGATAGTAAGCCACTCTCTTCGTGCGGCGATATTCATAAGACTGTTTACCCTTTTTACATTATTTCATCCGGCAAGTTCTTTGTTGGCGTTGCTTTTCTTGGTTTTTTTATACCAACCTGCTCGAGGAATTCTTGTAATAATTCATTGGTCAAATCTTTTAGTAACACTCTGTTAAATTAATCGCCTTCGTTCATCTCTGAGCGTTTATAACGACCGTGTTATTCTTTTTATCGGACCTAATCATTTTCAGCTACCCACAGTTTTGTTGTTTTACTTATAAAACAGCTGGCGTCCATTTAATACTACGTTCCAATAAGCATCCTTAAACACATTAACCGGATCATCTTGTCATATTGCGAATTCATCCCAATCAGTCGTGTCGTGCGTCATCGGAACCCACGCCCTTGCTGAGCGCAGTCGGGACACACAGCAACATTTTGCTGTGCTGTTGCACTTTTTCGCCGGTTATCTTTAAATTGTTATATTGTCACCTTCGTTGCATTTACATTTAACTCGGGAAAAAGTGTAACAAATTGGCAAAAGCTACCTAGGTAAAAGGTACCTACACCCATCTGGCAAGAAAACCTTCCGCTTTAGAAATTTATTAGATTTTCGCGGCATTTAAATTTGGTGAAACCTTTTAACGAAAAATATTCAAAAAAATATGTTATGAGAGCACTTTCGTTTAAGATAATATACGCTACGGTTTCTGTTTGTTATCTAACACCGGGTACATTTTGCCTACCGAGCAGCACAACAAACATTCGCAAAAAAAGTTTCCTGATCCCGTAAAAATTGTCTTAGAAGTATCCAAAAAGGAGTGGAAATAAAAATACCCTGTGTATTCGTGATTTAAAAAAGCTCCGCAGGTGTGCCGCCTCATATATTCTTTGTTCCCCATACAACAGTCGGCTGTATTATGGGTCTCAAACTTTATAAGCCCCCAGAGATTGCCGTTTTGATTTATTTGTCATCCGCCGCACGCTCTCCCATACGCAAAAGGATTTTTTATTTATATTTTTTCGAAAATCATTAAAAATATTCCTTCACCGTTTTATGTCGCCATAACTGACAATTTTAATTTAAGAAAAAAAAAAACATAAAAGAATTATCGAATATATATGGTTATCGTCAATCATCATAAATTAAACCACCAATTATGACCGGAATCTCGTATTACACTATGCCTGGGAATAATAACCTCAAATCATTTTTTATTTCATTTCATAATTTCCACCACGCGTTCTGTACCCGCGCGTCCGTTGTCGTGTCGTTCGAAAACGATTTTCCTATTTAACGATCGTTCGAAGGAATCAAATTTCACCCTTGAAAATGTTGAAAGTATAGGAAGAATGTTCCCAACACGCAGAGACCATAATTTATCTCAAGTGTTCGATATAAAATTTCTTCTTCCCTTTTTTAACCAATGAATTGGTCTCTGTAGTAAATCTTAAGGATGTTCAACTACCTACTAGGTATGTGTCCTGGAGCAAAAAGAATTCATTTGATTTTTTTCTTTTACCAAATTTCATATTCAAAGCAATACGGTCAATAGGGACGAAAGCAAGGATATAGAGCTAATCTTTCTATAAAATGTTTACACATCCAAGGATGCATGTGATTACTCTCATAATACGCAACGTCCTGTGCGGTGTGGTTCTGCTTTTGTTTATAATCATTGGCATGGCTACATGCTGTGTAGATGGCAAAACATAAACATCCACAAGGAGTTCGAAAAAAAAAGAAATACAAAATCTCAATTGCACAAAGTCATAAATCAATCGAAATGGCAAAGAAAGTGAAATGAAAAAGGACGAAATATTACCCACAAGAATCACAGGATCACAGTTACTTATACGATGAACCTGTGTGTCCTATTTCAATAATTGAAAATTCAGGGAAAAAATATTTTGACAAGACCGAAGCCCGAATAAGGATTTACACTACACACATCCGCATGGATTTCATCCTATTTTCGTATCTTATCTCCTTTGAATGAACCTGAACGAATCCATATGTATGAAATGGATTATCGTCACACTATCCTATGCTGCGCTAATAATTTTCAACTCTTCACACAAGTTATCCTTTTTTTTGCGAATGAAAAAATCCCTAATCCAGCGATAGTAACCCCACAGGATTTACTTTACTCCCACTATACGAAGGACTTTTGTGCATGGAATATGATTACACATCCGTAATCCCGATCTTGAATGTGGGGTCGGCGTTGTTATGTAGCTTAGGGCTACAAGAGAGTACACCGTCATCTACCTGTTGAATATTTTTCAATTATTTACACTCCTTCAACCAGAAAAAATATATATAACGCGCCGTATCCTCGTCGTCGTCATCGCCATATCGTCGTCAGGGGAATATGCACGGGCGAGAAAAGGACGAATGTGGAAACTGTTTGGCTGACGCGGCTGGGGGCCAAAAATATTTTGGTTTGGGGCTTTGGGTCATCATTCAGAGGAACCAGAGCGGAAAGCAGACAAAATTTTCGATTTGAATTATTATGATATACAGATGGTTCGGTGAGTGTTTTTTTTTCGAACAAATTTATAGTTTAGACTAGGGGTTGTAGTATATCGGTTCACCTGATGAGGGGTGGATGAGAAGTTGACTCAAGCGGAATGTGGGCAAATTTAGTGGTTAGTTAGGGTTGGAAATTACTTTTTTTTCTATAGTTTCACAAGGGGGTTACCCTTTCGGCCTTCAAGAATTGTCTTTAAACACTTTGAAGTAACCCCTTCAAAATAAGAGAATAGGACATGAAAGCTTATCTGCCACAGTTGACGATTTAAGGAAACAAAAGCAAATACTCAATGATTGCCAGAACAGCTTTCGCACGATAGATCTGTCGGGGGAGAGGATGGTTGGCATATATAACGGGAAATTGGAACTGTTCTTTGCATGGAATGAGAGAGTTCATCCCTTTTAATTTTAGGGTCAATTCTGTGCAAAGCAATATGATGTTCAGGTGGAGCAATAACTCTAGATAATTTTTTTTAGGAGTTTGTGGAAAGCACTAATGGCGTATTGTTTTCAACACCGAATCATGAAACTGGTGTAGAATACAGGAAAAAAATGTTCTTTTGAACTCCGAATTAGTTCGGTGTCGACACCGATCTTGGATTTTTGCCACCGTCGTATTTGACGGTGGAGGCTAGGTGTAGCTTTGATTGTGTATGTCAAGTGACGTTTCCACTCAATTTTCATTTGTTATTTCTTACAACGCGACTTTAATTGTATGAAATCGACAAAAAGTTTCTAAATGACACACACTCAAGCTAACAAAATTCATGTTCATGTTAAAAGTAAAAAAAACCGACGACAACAAAACCACACTATGAAATCCAAAAGAAAAGTATAAACAAAATTAAGTCAAAGCAATTTGACACTTAACGTGATGGCTGCACCGATTCAGTAATTGTCGTTCTGTTCACAAAAAACCGAGTGTACACCACGCTGGAATCGCCGCAAATACCGGCTATATTATTTGACAGCTCAGTGTGGCAGTTCGGTGTTCAAAGGAATACACCATAACATTTTCCCAAATAATATCGGCTGAATTTTGACGTGACAGATGTCCAACTGATACTGGGCGTTTTTCTTTTTTATTCAGAGCAGAGCTGGAACTGTTAAACAATAAATTGTGTTATCGTGATTCGTGGTTCTTTTTTCGCTCAGAGCCCGATCAGAGCGCACTCATCAATCTCAAATTTCAATGTGCTCGACATAATTTGACCGAGCATTCTGAGCTAATTGCCAAGCGCAGCGAAATGACAGATGAGTCATTTTATTTAATTTTTTTAATAACTTGTGTTTCTCTTACTAATTAAATAGATTGTTAAGAAAGCATTGCTCGCCAAGTTCGATGCAAGTTACAATTTATCTCTCTTAAAAGCTTAGAAAACCACGAAATTTTAAAGCGGAATTCACAGAGAAGCTATGGCTCCGCCTCGGCCTGACGTGTACGAGTGCAAGTCACACGATTTCAGTGTTTGTGAACATTACTTTGTGCTTCAGCTTCAACGTCCCGTTTGGCAAACGTCAAGAGAACGTGACACCAGAGCTAATCTCTAGAGCAAATGAACTGAATATTTTCTTCATCTTACAGCTCAACAGCTGGGTATAATAATTTTTAGTATTGGCAACACATAAAGCCATAATAAACGCTCAGAAGACAAAGAAAAGACAATTTTTCCCGAAAAATTATGTATATTTTTTAGGAAATCTAATTTTAAATCAGATTCAAAGCTGACGTATCGTAATGTGGTGAAGCCTGTTAATGAAGCTGCCTCCCTAAAGATCCTTTGATAAAGTTATACAAAGTTCAGAAGGGATGTGGTACTGGTAGGTAACTCTCTTCTTCGCTTACACTTTTAATAATTACAAGCAAATGGAGTTGGTTTTAAGTACTCATAGTCAAACACTACCTTCGGATGTATATGATTCCTATGTTGTTCCGCAAGGATATTGTGGAAAAATTCTCTGTGAGTCTAGGGAAACGTAGTTCTCTCACTCTCTCTCACTCTTCTTTCTTTTTTATCTTCGAGGCATACTGAAAGAACGTAAGGTTCCCACCAAGGAAAAAATAAAGCTCTTCCCGTAAGCGCTGTACTGATTATTTTTCATGAACAGTATGAAACCTATACAGGTGCTACGATCGATAGGGACTTTTGTAGTTTTAATTAGAAAGACATTTCCAAGCCTCATATAGAAAAAGCAACTTTCCGGGAAGTTTAGCATCCTTTTTTTTTCTATTTTCACTGTACTACTTGGGCACAACAAATTTAACAATGATGCGAAAATACCTACTTAAAAAAAAGTTGGGCTCTGGAAACATCAATCAAGCTTCGAATTATTACTCCGACCCACGTATTGCCAGGGATTATTGGTAAATACTGCACTCCTCTAGTTGGAAAGAATCTTGAAGAATTTTGGAAAATTCAAGCGATCTTTCGGTGAATTAGTTTTATTGTTCGCTGGCTTCTTATCGACTTTCAAGACTTACATCACATGCTAGGCTACCGGGAATGAACCCAATCGGAAAAAACATTTATTGACTTCAGAGGTTTTCGCGGTGGCTAATCGACATTATAAATACTTTTCACCCAGGGTAAGTACGTTTAAGAACTCATTTTAAATCAAAACGCGGTAATATCAGAAAATAATTTAAAACATTTATTGAAGTTAATACCATGTCTTAACGGAACACGCATCCGCGATTAACTCTCGGCCAGCAAATAAAATTAAAAGCTTTAACACACGTTTTTTGCCACTTCTCACCCTTTTAACAAACCCTTTTAAACAATGTGATACTTGTGAAAGGAAACTGAAACTTTCTATGTCTACGTATCACAGATCCATAAGAAATATATTTTCTATTGGAATTTTTACAACGACAAATTTTTTTTGTTTTCTCGCTCCTGGAAAATGTCATCACCACATCACTCTCTTTTGAGAGGCGAAATGTCAGATAAATCATAATGTTTGTCCGGTGGAGACACTTCGGGATTTATTTTTAACCTTCAAATCGCATTTTTATGGCCAAAGGAGACACAGACAAGGTTCAAATGGGGTTTGAATCTAGAGTTTCGACAAATATATATACAAATATCATAATACTGTGTCTCCACCGGCAATATTAAGAGGATTAACCAGAGACAATTTTAAATAGATCCCAAAGTGGCTCCACCGACCAAATATAGGATTAATTTGACACGAGCACTCTTTTACTGCCATTTTGACTCTCAAAAAAAAGTGGCGATGTTATTTCATAAGAGCGAAAAAAAGAATCCGTACCTACAAAAAATTTTCCATAGAAAACGCATTTGTGACAGATTTGTCGTACAGTGGCAGTTTCAGTTTCCTTTTCTGATTCTCAAACTGCTACAAAGGTGAACAGGTGAGGTCTTACAAGGTTTATGAATAGGATGAATGGGATTAATGAGTAAATTTATTTTTAATCGTTTGCCAAGAGGATTTATATTTTTATTGTAAATCGCGTGATTTTTAATGAATATTTATAATAATCTCGGATTAGTGTCTGGTGGAGACATGGTATTAGTATACAATCAGAAACGATACCTAAGGAGCGTGTTTCGATTCGACGCATATTAAGTTTTCTCAAACCATATATTAAGACTTAACATCCCAAACAATGACCCTTCATCCCTTTTATTTCTTCCCCAGTCATTAATGTCAACAAAATTTTATCAACCCACCCATCACTAATCGAACATCCACTTGAAGTTCCCCAAAGACAGAGTGTATAATGTAATCCAGGTGATTTATATAGGTCAGTCGTTAAGTGTTGGACAAACAAACGATTATTCAAACTTCCCACCACCAGCGTCATCGTCCAAGTGACAGCTCTGTCAGACAGCTTTTCTCCTTCCCTTTTAGCTGTTAAATGAACGGTAACTTTGTGTGTGCACTTGAGTCTTATTGCACAGTGAGTCCTCTATCGAAAGAGGGCGCTCGTATAAATCAATTTTGACAGCCATTATGAAATGATATAAATTTTTACGACCCAAGAAATGAGTCTTCAGTTGAGTCAAAAATATTGGTTACGGACATGGAGTAGTTACACCCTGCATCAGCTCAGCAGCAGCAGCTTCGTGGTAGTGCTCTTATCAAATATTTGTCCACTTGGTGGCGTTTTTTTTTTTTGCCCCTTTGAGGGATTTATGACGATAACCGATTGATGGGGAGACCGCAATGTCATAAATCCTCTTTTTTTCGGTAAAAAACGAGTAAAAAAAGGGATTTCTTATTGCGACAGACCCTTTTTCAGTGAGTTTACCTGACAGTTGTCGCGTCAAATCAAAACAAAATGACAGCCGAGATGATTACCTACGTTCCTAGATTGATGGGAGTATTTTTATCGGGGTCGCTGGTGATGGCACATAAGTTCCTACTGGTTGGACAAATCAATTTAATGGCGCTACTCAGGCTTAAGGGTGTCGTGTAACCGAGATAATGAGGCTTTGTACACTATACGCTAACGAAACACAGTTTTGTAATTCATTAGAGTAAACCTTGTCTGGGTAAGGTCCGAAGGGCTACAAACTTAGGTAGCATTGTTCTATTTACACTTCCAATAAATCTAAATTTGTTTGAAAAGTGATTTCTTTGGAATTATTTTCAACACCAACTTTACACGCGCTCATACAGAGGGTTGAGTTAAGATACATCATTGATAAGAACCGAGGAGGGTTCGAATTCGTATCGGACCAATAAACTGTAGTGTGGATTGAAGGGGTTGGATTTTTCTTATTGTTTGGTGCAAGTGTGGGAACAATACTTCTACAAAATATGTAGGAAAACTAGGTACACATGTCAAAGGTAATGATTATTTTTTGGGGCTTCGAGAGCCTCTTTTACGCTTTCAAACGCTCTAGAATATGGATGTTGAAATCCGCATTCACGAGCTTTGTAATACTCAAACTTTGTTTCCTAAATTTGAATGGTTTTATGGTTTTTAATGCCTCTTAGGCATTTCTTTACTTTCGGCCTTATAAAAGACGCCAGTAATTAATGAATAAAAAATGGTTTGACCTCACTTCTGACATTTCTTAGAAAATACCTACCCAACCCAACAATTATGTATAAGAAAGTAGTAAGTGCCAACAAAGCGGATAAGTCATTTGCTCATTCTTAATGGTTTAAAGAAAAGCTGCTCTAACAACAAGCAAGGGTTCTTAAAAAATCTAACCAATAAGCTCCAAGTAGCTGAAAACGAAATTCCTTAGCTTGAGGGTTTTTGTTGGCTGGCGATGCCTTCTTAGGTAACTGGGTTAATTAATTAATAGACCAACCAAAGCAAAGAGGCAAGTTAGGTACCCTTTTGTATAGTAAAGCTGCTGGTGCATAAAATTAGGGTAAAAAAAATATGAATGCAATGGTTTTGCCATTAAAATTTTGCAGACTGCAGAGCAAAACGAATTGGAGGAAAAGGTGAAGTGCCACAAGGACTTTCACATTAAATAGGTAAACTTAATTCAAACCGAGTAGGATACTTTAATACCTCAGCTTTAGCGTCCACTGAAGTGATATAAATTTAGTTTTCTTCAGTGATAAGGGCAGGATTTAGTTTTACTCTTCGCAAAATCAAACTTGAAAATTTTTATGGTACCTATGTACTATATGCGGCAGAAGAGGATACAATCTAGGTCATCATCCGCCGAGTTTGAGCTCTGTTCTACTTTGGAATTTTGAGAATAACTTACACCGTTTTATTTAAAAAAATAAAAACATGTTTAAAATTGTTACCTTAGCTTTCTGAATTCGGATTGTTTCTTTGTCCGTTAAATTTTTATCTTGTTAAGCGGTCTTTAAAAAATTTTACGTCGGTCGGAACGATGGCACTTTTCTTATCTCCAATGAAGTCTGACAAATTCAAAGCTGACACCAGTTTGGGGACAGCTTTTTTTGACTTAGCGGTATATACAAAGCTTTTGTATTTACCTTTCCTTTTTGCTTTGATGTCCTTTTGGCTTTGGGTGGAACATGGACTTCAAAAGAAAGGTATGTGACGCACTAACCAAGAGCTGTGATTCCGTCGGAGTGTGATAAACGTCCTATATAAACGTCATATATAAACGTCGCTCTATACCTACATAAGGCCTCTGTAGTAAACGAATGCCTGAATCCCGCTGATTGCATAAAAGACTATTTCCAAAGTTAGAAATTCTTTCAAACGGAGCCAAAATCTTCTTTGAGGATATCTTTTCTCAGAGGATATTATGACTTTGAATACAGCCTTGTCTAGAGATAAATTCACCGGAATTCGTAAGTCAAAATTGTTTTCCCTTCGATGCAAATGAATCACTGTGAATGCGTTTCTTGTGACTAGTTAGTAAATTTTCGAATATAGATTTAAGGCCAAAACGCTAAATCCAGGGTATTCTATCACTGCCTCAAGTATCAGAGATTGAAGGTTTTTCTTAGGCCATACTTCAAAACACAATGGCTGAAGGTTGTGTCTAGATCTAGATCTAATGCGGATGGGCACCAAAAGAGATTCAAGTGGCGCACGCAATTGGATGGGGACTTCAACCAACTGCGCGTTGTCCACTCTTATTGAGTTGGTATGGGGACATTTAGCTAGAAACAGAGCTGTCCCAGACTGTAGCGCCGGTTTAAAAAATGTTGGACCATGATTATACGAATGGGGTAGAGTGCCGTGGCGTAGTGGTAAGTGTGTGTACTTACTACACCAGAGGTCTGGGTTTGAATCCTGCCATCGTCACCTGAAAAAAAAGACTTGTTCTTTTTCACGGTCCCCACCTCCGCGAGGGTAGGAGAAGCCCTCCGAGAGTATCACTTGTCTTCAAAAACTTCTCAAAGTGCCGTTCGGATTCGGCCAAAAATTGTAGGTCCCCTTGTATGTAAAGAAATCAACACACACAGCATACATTGTTGAGAAGTTGGCCCAATTTTTTATGATTAAACAAATAACAAAACGTTTTTTTTGTCGGCTTAGTAGAACAGTCTTATTAGGTATAAGAACTACTTTTGTAAAGGTAGGTACGCGATGTCATTAGACCTTAAGAAAATTCTCGGCGGCAAACAGTTTTTAACGTTCGTGTAAAGGGAGGCAGGATAAGGAAGGAAAACCCCTTTGAAGTATCTTGAACATAGAACATAAAATAACTATAAATAAAATTCTTTTTTATAAGGCTAAGATCCCTTGTGTCGAATTCCGGGAGTCTATAGTGTACCTTAAAGCTTTAAAGTGTACATTTTTTTTGTAAGTGAATACCAAAGAGTACATACCTATAGCAAGGAAACTATACATATTGAAGCATGTCATTTACCTCAGCCGCACTCTCTACATACTTCGAAAAAGTATTGCATCTGTTGAGCTTCAACTTCAAAAAAGTGAAAAGATTGCATAAAATGCAGGATAACCAGAGTTTTTTTGCCTGTCAGAATTTTGAAAGCAGCATTGTTTCCAGCTCCCAAAGGTTACTCAGCAATTTTTCGAAACCCGCTTTCGACGTGGATGTTAAAAAAGAATTTGCTCAAGGAATACCATGCAGGTTTTCAACCTTAGATGCATTGTGGAATTCTTTCCCTCTAGGGAAAAAAAGTTGTATGCATTTCTTTGTGGACTTCAAAGATGAAATCGACACGGCAGTCTGGAATGCATTGTTTTACAAGTTACACGGAGAAGGGAGCACTTCAAAACCTGTGTCAAGACATTCTATCAGCAGCATATTATGTTACGGGAAGAGAGCTTCTAAATGCTTTAAAAAAAAAAGCCTGGTACGGTTGGTTGCACTCTTCTTTATTGCGCTTGGTGGATGCATTGCTAAAAAAAACTTGGATGGAAAAGTACTTCAAGGCAAAAATAACGAGAGCTAAATCAGCCATTAATGCTACTTGTAGAAGATTTTTCGCGAACAAGCTTAAAAACCCATAATAGAGAGTTCAATGAAAGCAGCAATAATACAGACAGCTGCATGTATTGGTACTACGTCTGCAATGAGAACGACACCAACCTCGGGTGTGGAGGCAATTCTCAATATGCTACCCTCGACCTCTAGATGCAAGAATCTGCGGATAAAAGCACCTTGAGGCTCAGTCAGCCTTAAGAAACTTGTCAACTTTAAGAAACCTATCGTTAACCATACACGCAGATGGGTCAAAAATGAACATAGAGAGAACCCATTTATAGAAAAATGCATAAGATTGCCCAATTCTTACAGCGTCTTCGAATTGGAGGTCCATGTCCAGTCAAGGAGGCAGCCACCCTTCTGTCAATCAGGGCAATACCACAGGATGATAATACCATATTTATAAACAGCCACTCAGCCATAAAGGCAATACCTGCCACTGAAATCAACACAACAAAACCGAATTTGTTAAAAAGCCGATGAGCTTGCACGAAGAACCTCAACAAGACCTTCAACGGATCAAACCCCCACTCTGTGACCTAAGAAAGCGGGCGGAAAAAAATATCCGGATGAAAGCAAATACAAGATGGAAATCCGCTTGTCCACCTATGAAATCTCAAGATAAATGGGGTCTCAATATATGATAAGTCCCGAGCTAACGCGCTTATCAAGAGCAACAGGAAGACTCTGTCATTACTTCCTAGTAGGTATACTTACCGGTTACGATCTTTTGAGACATCATGCTATGAAACTAAATCTTCACGCTGACTGCAACTGCTGAGGATGTGGCGATACGAACTGCTGCGAGAACACACCTCTCTTTTTGTGCCACTGTCCCAGTCGAAGTCAGTTGAGGAAAAGATCTTTAGGAAGCTAAAGTTCATTCACGACATTTCAGACATTTCAAACGTCTCTTTCCGGATATGTTAATTCAACAAGGTGGCTCAAGGACTTTAACACGGCAACATAAGAAAAAAAGGAAAGCTTCCAAAAAATAAGGATTATCCCCCGCTGGGTATCACAATGGGTCACACACAATAGACCTAATTGTGCTGAGGCGCGGGTTATCTCGCTTCATCAACCCTACAACCTAACCTAAGCAGCAGTCGGGTCTATTAATTTTAAGGAAGACTGAGCTCATCGTAAAAGAGCTCCACTTGTAGCCAGTTATTTGGGAGTACAGAAAATAACTAGTTGCTCCAGGGATACGGTGTCAAAGAGCTGTCGATGTTGCCAAACCTACAAGGTGAGTTGTTGTGGCTGTATGCACACCTTACAATTTTGCCCCACCAAACAAAAAACTCTTCAAATACTGTGGGTATACCAAGTACCTAGTGTCTTTTCTTCTAAATATTCTTGCGTTTTCCAGATTTCCTACT
The DNA here is from genome assembly GCA_947623515.1 of Neoascia interrupta. Lineage (NCBI taxonomy): Eukaryota > Metazoa > Arthropoda > Insecta > Diptera > Syrphidae > Neoascia > Neoascia interrupta. The sequence goes on from OX392462.1 coordinate 200,683,911, forward strand.
TTCTTTTTTTTTTTTTTTAAAAAAAAGAGTTTTTACAGCAGTTCAGAAAATAATGCCTCGCCGTTCTTTCCTCTTTCGCGTTCAATAGCGACCACTAGTAGCAGTTGTAGTAAAAGTAAAGTTTATTTGTCCAAAACTAACTAAAACAATTCATTAATAATTTGCAAAAAAAAAAAAAAGTTGGGATGTTTGTGACTTTATCTAGTGTAAGAGTGTTCTTGCCCCTAGCAACATCTCTTAGAAACATCTCCTAGTTGAGTTTAGTATCGAGCACATTCCAATAAGGTGAAGGACATTCCCCTCGTTCCCAGGTCACACAGCGTGCATTTGTCTCTTATGTCTGTTCTATGTGGCATATATGTCAAATGCAAATGTCCACCTCTGGTTTTAAAAATTGTTGAAATGACCAATACCGTTCAAGTCATATAGTTGTTCTCCCAAAGATCGTACTCTCATAATTTGTAAAGGAATCTTGATTGACATTGCCTCACGAACAATGCCCGCGTTGAGCACTCAAAAAAGGACCTTTTTCAGTAGTTCTTGCAAAGCTTACCCCAGATTTTTTTCCGGATATATAGAAGGTTTTTGCTCCTGTCCTAATCCTAACCTTGTTCACTCAGGTTGGTTGTGACTTGATAGTGCCAGAATTTTTCGAACATAGAGGAAATTCACTTCTTTCAAATGAGAACGACGTCCTACGCAGAGCACTGAAGATGGCAATCCCATTCCTGATGAGATTAGGGCGGAGAATAGTCCTACAGTAGATGAAGTCACTGAATCATGTCATGAAGTCATGAAGAACGGCTTCTCTTAGCTGCACAGGGGCCCTCCCTAGTACGCCGGGCTCTGGTCTAGATGAACATTAGACTCCACTACCCCTTAGGTAAATATGCGTCTGTCTTCCAAGTGGAGATTTTCGCTATCCTAATGGCTATGCGCTATATTGTGACTAACAGGTGGAGGGCGAGAAGCATATGCGTTTGCAGTGACAGCCAAGCCGCTTTAAATGCGTTGCTCAACCCTCTTATCTCGTCCAAGAAAGTGCTCGAACTCAAGTATTCGGTGAACTTAGTCGGAAGGCTAAATGCAGTGAATCTTGTTTGGGTTCCAGGTCACACTGGGTATTCAGGGAAATGAGATCTCTGATGAGCTTGCCAGACTAGGCTCAGAAGAGGTTTTCTCAGGACCCGAACCTGCTTTTGGCCTGTCTGTATCTGTTGTCACGTCTGCCATTGATACTTGGGTTTCTCGTGAGCACAGGGCTCGTTGGTGTGACTGCGCCCGGATATGCGCGAGGTGTCAGCGTCTTTTCTTCTATATCTCAGGTTGCAGACTTCGATTGCAGACTTCTTGTGGGCGTCCTTACGGGCCACCAAGCTTTCGCCAAGCACTTGAATGTGCTAGGCTTGAGCGAAACCACCACCTGTCCTGCCTGTGGAGAGGACGACGATATAGCGGAACATTTCCTATGTAGATGTCCTGCCTTTGCTCGCATCAGGTGGCGGATCTTTGGGGCTGACGTGGTGAGTGCCGAACACCTAAGCTCTTCATCACTGAAGCTCCTTCTCGTTTTTCTTCGAAAGACGGGTAAACTAAATACATTAAAGTAAGGTGTCCGCGTGGTAGATGGATGCTGAGGATTTGGAAAGACCACTTCTGCAGACTGTATAACGGCGAGGACGAACCAAATACCGTTGTCAGGCAGAACGAACCATTCAACCCGGGCGAAGACGTTACCGACGAAGCATACGAACGATACCGCCCACCCGACCTGGAGGAGGTGAAAGTAGCTGTGTCTAAGCTCAAGTGCAACAAAGCAACCGGAGCAGACGGCCTAGCTGCCGAACTTTTTAAATCCGCTGGCGATGAGCTGGTTAGGAGCATGCACCAGCTCATCTGCAAGATATGGTCGGAAGAAAACATGCCCGACGAATGGAACCTCAGCATTGTTTGCCCGATCCTGAAGAAAGGAGACCCTCTGAGTTGTGCCAACTACTACAAGTCTTCTTAACATCGCATACAAGATCTTTTCTGCTGTACTGTGTGAACGCCTGAAGCCGTTTGTCAACAATCTGATAGGCACACATCAGTGTGGCTTTAGGCCAGGAAAGTCCATCATCGATCAAATATTCACACTGCGGCAGATCTTGGAGAAAACCCAGGAATTCCAAATCGATACACACCACCTCTTCATCGATTTCAAGGCCGCGTATGACAGCATCTATAGAGACGAGCTATATAGCGCAATGTCTAGTTTTGGCATCCCTGCCAAACTCGTCAGTCTGTGCAGGATGACGATGGAAAACTCACGCTGTCCGTCAAGGTCGGCAAAGACCTCACCGACCCCTTTGATGTCAAAAAAGGATTTAGACAAGGCGACGCGCTGTCATGCGACTTCTTTAACATCATACTTGAGAGAATTGTGCAGAACTCTCGCGCCAACACCAGAGGTACAATCTTTCAAAAGTCCGTTCAACTACTTGCATACGCAGACGACATTGACATAGTCGGTAGAACAAAGCGTGATGTCAGTGAAGCCTTCGTGAGTATTGGGACGGAAGCGGCGAATATGGGTTTAGCAGTCAATGAGGGCAAAACAAAGTATATGCTGTCATCAAGAAAAGACACCCAACACCGACGTCTTGGACAAAACATCACCATCGACAGCTATAACTTTGAGGCAGTTAGGGACTTTGTCTACCTGGGTTCCGCTATCAATTCAGACAATGACACCAGCGCTGAAATCAAACGAAGGATAACTCTTGCCAATCGCTGTTTCTTTGGGCTAAGAAGGCAATTGAGTAGCAAAGCCCTCTCTCGAGCAACTAAAGTGTCCATGTATAAGACCCTCATCATCCCAGTCCTGCTTTACAGTGCAGAAGCATGGACCCTGTCAAAGGCGGATGAAAACACTTTAGGCTTCTTCGAGAGGAAAATTCTTCGGACGATTTACGGTCCCGTCTGCATAGACGGAGAGTGGAGGAGGAGATATAACATCGAACTGTACGGGCTGTACAGCGATACCGACCTAGCCAAAAGAGTCAAAACACAACGTCCACGATGGCTGGGTCATCTAGAGCGGATGGACACCAACGCCCCGGCCCGGAAAATCTTTGAATCCACACCGCAGGGACGACGCGGTAGAGGAGCACCGAGACTCAGGTGGCGCACGCAAGTGGAAGGGGACCTCAGCCAACTTCGCGTGCGAAACTGGAGACGGCTAGCTAGAGACAGAGCTGGCTGGCGAAGCTTGTTGGCTGAGGCGCAGGTCCACCCCGGACTGTAGCGCCACCTTAAGTAAGTAAGTAAGTCCGCGTGGTAGTATGGGCCAGTACAATGGACCAGTAGTTGTGTCTGAGTGCTACATCGGATAGTAGCAACCTCCAACAAATGAAAAAAAGATGAAGTCACTACGATTAAATCGCTAAAAGTGGATAAGTCTGCTGGAGTTGATGAAATCCGGCCAGAAATGCTCAAGACAATGGGTGAAGGTGTTAAATGGCTAACACGTGTCATTAAGGTAGCCTGGGAAAGCAGGAAAGTGATTGGCAAACAGGAGTTATAGTGCCCATTTTCGAAAAAGGGGACAAGAGAGATTGCTCAAACTATAGCGGTATATCTCTCTTAAGTCTTCCAGGAAAAGTATTCGCGAAGGTGTTGGAAGACGTTCCAGAGCTGTAATCAATCCCTTTGTGTGGGGAAGAACAATTCTGCTTTCAGCCTGGTAGAGGCACAGCCGACCACCTTTTCACTCTGAAGGTTATTCTTGAGAAGGCCTGGGAATATGCCAAACGGATCCTAGCGTGTTTTGTAGAAATGTTTAAAACGTCTAAGACCGGGTTCTTCGGGATAAGCTCTGGAGAGTTTTCCGGGACTATGAACTGAGTGGGCTCTTCTCAGAGCCATTTAGTTTTTGTATGGGAACTGCAGAAGCTGTGTTTGGATGAATGACGTCAAATCCCAACCTTTTAATGTGTGCGTTGGACTTCGCCAGGGCTGTGTATATGGACTGGATGGCAATTCATCCAGTCAGTACTGGATGGCAACCGCAGTCTTGGTGAGGAATCTTTCGAAATGGCTGGCGTCAGAATAAGCCGTCTACTTTTCGCAGATGATTAAGCTATTCTGGCATCGTCCGAGGAGAAACTTCAGCGAGCACTGAATGAGTTTGCGGCCTAATGTGGTGTAGCTGGGGTGAAGGTAAACGTGAGCAAGTCTGAAGTAATGGTTATTTCCCGAACTCCTGTGCAGTGAGGTACCCTGCACATAAATGGAGTCCCATTGAAACAGCTAGAAAAGTTTAAGTCTCTCGGGGTTTTTTTCGTAAAAGATGGAATGAGTGATCATGTAGGATTTGCCAAGCTGGAGCAATATTAAAGGAACTGCGCCAGCCGGTCATCAGGAAAGTTAAGCTTGGAGTGAAAGCAAAGATCTCAGTTTTTAATTCAGTGTTCGTTCCAACCCTCATCTACGGTCAAGAACTTTGGGTAATGACCGAATGAATTAGATCGCGGGTAAAAGCTGCCGAAATGAGATTTCTGGAGGGGCGTTGCTGGTGTTACTCTTAGGGATAGAGTGCGAAACGTCAGTATTCCTGCGAATCTTAATGTTGAGCAGCTACTTCTCCGAGTGGAACTATCAATTTTTCGATGGTAAAGACACGTTGTTCGCATGCACGTCGCCGCCAACAGACTTCCTAGACAGGTTATGTTAGCCCAGATGCGAGCGCGTCGCCCCCTGGTAGGCCAAGAAACAGGTGGTGGGATCAGGTAAAGAACATCTTCGAGAGCCGTCTAGGCATCGTGCCCGTGTCTCTTGAGTTGGTGGTTGAGGATCGAGAACGATGGAAGGACCATTTAGCCGCCCTCGCTCCGCGACCCTTCTAAGGATAAGCGGTCTCCGAAAATGATGATGATGAAAAGCCATTATATACCTGTACTTTAGGATGCAATAAAGCTACAGCGTTCTACATTGGAGTAGGCTTAAATCGTTCCTTCTACAAGTTACTTGACTGCTTTTCAATTGGTTGTGGGGTCACCTTTTGCATTTTCAATTGTGTATGACCGGTATGAAAAGGTTTCTCATTCAATTGATGTAAGATCAGTTTGGAAACTAAAGCGGAAATATCGAAATTCCTATCGAAAAGGAGATCTCCCTAGAGATTCATGTAATTTTTCAGCAGTTCTTGATTATAAAACAACATAATAGTTTTTTTTATAGGGATTTTCTAGTGATTTCTGTAAAATTTTTGTAAATCATTCAAAGGTATTAAGGCTTACCTTTTTTACATAACCTTTAGAAAGGCTTACTAATTTAAAGGTATTAAATTAAAATTTAATTTTATTACATTTTATGTTTTTCCATTTTTTGTCGTGATGTAAAGGAGGGTTAAACCAGGGATTTTTTTACCTGCTGAAAACAGGGGCTAAGAGCCATGGCTTTTAGTTTTTCAGTAGTAATTAATGTTCTCATTTCGAAGCGCTTGAAAAAATTATGTCGACTATTTTTTGCTGAGGATGGAGGCACTTAAATGCGGCTAAAAAAAACTTAACCAGAGAGTTTCTAAATATCTAGGTACGTTGAAATGACCTACAGGCACAGGCTAGTCTTACCAGATAAGGAGCCATACTGGTGCCTTAAGAGGAATATCTATAGGAACCTATACCCTAAGAAAACAAATTTTTGTATTGTCTGCCTAGGCACATTACCTACCTAATTGACATTTTCATTTCGATTTACCTACTTACCTAGAATTCATTTCATCTGGGTAGGTGGTGCCTAGTAACTTCCTCTGTCCCGTAATTGGATTGACTTAAGCTTATTCCGCATTCACAAAGACTTCATTAAAATTAACATCCAGGCAAGAGCAACCCCTTTAAAGTAACCGCACCTCAGTATAGGTACATAACTACCTTCGTAAATCTTCAAAACTAACAAAATCTCTTATTTACTTTTCGCACACGGAAATGTAGAGCAAACAGATTGTTTTGTGAAACCACATAATTACCTCGGCGTCTGCACGTAAACCACTTAAATTTATGCAGCATCATCACATCAGCCCCATCAGGCGGCAATTACTTGAAATTTCCATCAGATAATCACTTTCGTAATGTCAACCGACACTCTACACACATATCCTCGAATACCTACATACTGGAAATCCTGCCATTCGTACATCCGCACAACCTAATCCCCATCCGGAGATTCTAATTAAAAATTTACAAAACTCCCCGGAAAGTTTTCCAGCTCCAGCCTATCTCACCTACTTAACGTTTTCGCTCTGATTATTTTCGAAGCTCAGCACGAAGGCTGTCGCCACCAGGAGACCCTCTTGATAGAGTAGAAATACTACTCGTCCTCGAGTATACCAGGAACAGGAAACTAGAATCATTGCTCGACGTGTTTGTGTGGTGGTGTTCCAGTAGGTACCACTTGTGTCTCTCTGTTTAGGATGCATGACGTTGCTCACAGTAATAGAGATTCCCATTATATCCTTTTTGCCAATGGCAACCGCAACCCCCAACTGATACTCACCTATTAAACGCAGCACCTCGTGCAGATTCAGGTACACGTTCAGGTGGGTGCTGACGGCGCTAAAGAGCGCCAATAGTATTCCAATGCTGATGCCCCTGCACAGTGTCATTGTTGCACACGCGAAGATTTATCACACGCGCCTTCAATTACCGTCAGATAAAGAGCAAACGAACGGCGACCGTTAATTTAATTTAATTATAAACAAATACCGAGCAAAGTGCACTAACACCCCGACGACGCACGACGCAACGGTTTTGGTTGGAGAATTTATTTTTATTTAAATCGCATTCAACCTGACACGAAATTGGGTTTTGTACACACGTTGGAACACTGTTTGAACAAAAGCGATAGCCAACCGACAATTAACGGGATTAATTGCTTTTTAAATATTTTATTTAAAATAATTTATTTAATTTATTGTTTGCCAGTGTAAACTGTAAACGCGGGCTCGTTCAAAGAGTAAACAATTTAAATTTGAATTTTATTTGACAGTAAACCAGACCACCACTCTGCACTGGAGTAGCACTTGGCTGGCAAATTGAAAGCTTCACGCAAGGACTATTACGATGTGATAGGGATCACGATTTGGGTGAAATTTACGATTTACACTCGAGGTTTGCCGAATTTTCACAAAGTGCCGCGGAGAATTTTCACGATTTCCCGTTTTTCCGTATCCATCTGAGCTGTGTGACGTATTTCCCAGAACTGTCAAATTGTAAATAAACAAATCTTGTGTTTGTCTGATTGGAGTTATCTTTCAATGGTGTGGGCTGACATCTGGTGGCATTGCGCAGATGCAATGAATTGCAGTGCAGCAGCATTGCCATGTAGTAGGAAGAGAAGTTTGTATAACAGTTTTGGAGGGTGGTTTGACATTGTTAAATGGCTGGTGGATTTCGAAAAAGTCGAAATGGAAAAATTCAAGTGTTTGTTTGGTTCACTTAAAATAAAGCTTAATGCCGTCCCTGATGAATGCTATGCTACATCAGGTGGAACAAAATGTAATACAGCTATAGCACGATATTAAGATTTAAGAAGTATAAATTAAGATTGAGCTGTATGCGTAGAAGAATCTATAACTCTTACTGGCCTATAGCAACCTAGAGACATTTTTTCAAATGCCTATAACGTCAAAGAACGTTAAATTGTAGAAAACCGCTAACATTTTAGACAGATAGTGAAACTCAGAAATTTAATGCTAATATTAGATCAAATAAGGGTTTTTTGATGTTAACCACGCATATATGTATAGTGTAAAAGCACATAAAAAGACATTTTAGGTATTCAAGATCAGCTGACTCAATCACTTAGATTTGCTGTTAAGAGTAGCGTGATGGCCTTTTCAATTGGCTTTTTAGGTTCCGAAGCGGTCGTAAATATCGTTTGAGAATTCCCCTTCGAAAAACAGAAGAAATTTGAATTCAAAAGTTTAAATCAAAGTCTAAACCCAGGAGCGCCAACCTGCAATAATACACCACAGGCGGCAGGTTTGATGACGATGAGTGTCTTTTTGCCTAGTGTTGCTTTTGTTTTAAATAACCTTCACAATGTAAGGGAATGCGAATGACTGCTCGAATACCTGCCTGGACTGGATTGGAGAATTTTTCCAGGTCTTCTTTTGGTCATAGCATTATTTGACATACATACGTGTCGCTTGTCAAATAATGCATCAAATGTGCGTCGTGTCGTCAATCGGAAAGCAATGGACATTCGCAGAATTTTTTGTTTACGTCAAATATCAGACAATGGTATGCAGTCTATTGTAAAGCCCTATACTTTTTAATCAAGCCGAAATCGCTTGCTTGAGAGTCTTAAATATTTAAAATGTTCAATGATGTAACCAATGATAGCTATGATTAAACCCTAAACACTGATACGGAACGAACTCTTTGTACTCTGCGCCATTATAGAAGTTTGCATAAAATACACCCGGTATAAGCGATATCAAACGGAATCACCTGTCAGTCTTTCCAATAATGCACTGACACTGCATCTTATTTCTTCTATTCCTTCTATTTAGACGTAGTGTCAGTGCAATATTTTTTACAAACAATTTTTGCACGATCCTACGGAACTCCCTACCTTTTTGCACCCAAGCTGTCACATGTTAGATCTGCTTATTCAAGTACTAGATTTGACAATCCTATATTTTCTTTTAATATTTTTTCAATGGCATTTTTTTTTGAGGTTTTGAAATCGGTGCCCTTGCCCCAATCGTTGACCAGATTAGGTTAAGATTACTCATGTTTAATTGGAAGGTGCCCGAATGACAAAGGACCCATTTATTACTTATTTTACTTCTTCATTATGTCGTTAATATCATACAGGATATCTTCAAAGTCAACGTCAGCTGGATACCAGGTGATAGCTAGGGTAGGTTATATATGTGCTAGAAAAAATAAGCAACAAAATGTATGCCTTTTTGGATAAGAATCGCTATTTACTTATTTACAAAGTGTTAACAAGTGTTTCATTACAAAATGAAATCTGCTTTTATTTCAAAAATTTAACTTCACCACTTATTCATAATTCATAGTACCTTCATACTTCAATCAAGTGGTTTCAGAGCTCACAATTGAACGCATAATAATAACGAGAGAGATTCATATTGTGAAACAAATGGTGAAAATTCTCGAAATGTTTTATTTTTGCCATTTTCCTTAGGTGAAATGGAGGCAAAATTAAGTATTGTTATCGACTTTCGAATTCGAACATCGAACGTCAGTTTCCTATCAGGTGTCTGAACCGACAGTTATGGCGTATTCTTTTGAACACCGAACTGCCACACCAAGCTGTGAAATAATACACGGTGTTCGCAGCAATTCAAGCGTAGTGTACACTCGGTTTCATTGTGTAGAGAACGGAAAATACTGCACCGGTGCAGTCATCACGTTAAGTGTCAAATTGTTCTGACACCAGTTTGTTTACTTTTTTTAATAGCTTTGAGTTTGAGATATTTAGTAACTTTTTATCGATTTCATAGAATTTCAGTCGCATTGTAAGAATTCATGAATGAAAATTGAGTCGAAAAGTCAATTCACATAAAAGCTACACCCAGCCTCAACCGTCAAATACCACGGTGGCGAAATTTCGAGTTCTGTTCAACACCGAACTTAATCGGAGTTCAAAAAAATGTTTAACGGGTGATTTTTTAAGAGGTTGAGAACTTTTTAAAAAAAAAAACACAAAAAATTCGAAAAAATTAATAAAATATTTATTTGAATCGATAGCTTGAACCTTGCAATTTAATGTTTAAAGATAATTTAATAATACTCTTTCACACATATCGGCCGGTATCTCACGAATGAATGCATGGATGTTGGCTTCCAGTGCGTCAATCGAAGCGGGCTTGTCCCTATAGACATTAGCCTTGACATACCCCCACAAAAAATAATCTAATGGTGTCAAATCGCACGATCAAATCGCATTTGGTCACAATCTTCCGAATAGACTGCTCAGAAGGTCGAGAATGCCGACCATAAAATGGAAGCAGCGCGCGATGAACATTTCGAACCGAGCACGAGTTTTGATAGTAAAATTCAATTATTTGCAAGCGTTGTTCATTTGTAAGACGATCCATGGTTAAATTGCAAACCAAACTGAAGCTGTTTGACAGTGACACAAGGTACTAAACACACGTCAGCTGTCAAAACCAGTGTTGCCAAAACCAAACCAGCTAAAAAATCACCCGTTACATGAGCACGATTCCATTCAGGTGCACGTGAAAAGAACAATTTATTTCTATATTCCACACGCAGTTTCACGATTCGGTGTTGAAGAGAATATGCCATTAGATAGGTGAGTGTGTTCGGTGGGTGAGTTGATATAGGTATGGGTATGTGTAGAGGTAGAGGTATCTTCCTAATACTATGTCTTTACGGGTCATAAAACTCCGATTAGCGGCAAACGATTTAAAATAAATCTAGACAGACATAAATTTACTTCGACACAAGCACTCTTTTGCTGTCATTTTGGCTCTCCAAAGATCGCGACAGTGGCACCAAAAAGAAAAAATATTAAACTTAGAACGACAGATCTGTCATACGTGAGCAGTTTCAGTTCCCTTTTTCGAGTCTCAAACTGTGAATGCGGTAGTAAAAAGGTTTGTGATAAGGATGTTTGAGATTTGTAAGAAGATTTATTTTTAGTGCTTACAGGATTTAATATTGTACGGTAAATCTCGGATTTAAAGAAGACTAGGTGAAGGTTTATGATAATCGCTAATTTGTGTCCGGTGGAGACAAAGGATAAGATTTAAATCATGAAATAAACGGGGTTTGGTTAACTTATCGGGCTTCGATTCAAATTAAGTTGAATGTGCCAAAATTATTGAGCGTTATGCATGTTAACTTAGCTATCTCGATTACGTAGGGTCCTAATTGAGGGAGGTTTTACTGTATTTGCTTGGGTAACTGCAATAACGAGCCGATAACTCTGCATACAGACTTGATGCAGACCAGTCAAAATTGTAGCCATTATCAAAAATGGCTGCGGTCTAAATTTTAAAATAGCTTACGAGTAAAAGCTTTGAAGAAGCATGATCCGAAAATTATACCACCAAACCCGCGCAAAATTATGTTTCAAGATTTTTCCGATCGGGACTTAAGCAAAGGCTTATATCGACTTATAAAAAATAAATAGAGTGGCACAACAGCTCGAGGTGAACCAGGGCCAACTTCTCAACAATGTATTCTGGTGTGTTAATTTCATTACATACAAGGGGACCTAAATATTTTTGCCGAATCCGAACGGCACTTTGAGAAGTTTTTCAAGACAATTGATACTCTCGAAGGTCTTGTCAAACCCTCGCGAAGGTGGGGACCGTGAAAAAGAACAAGTCTTTTTTTTCAGGTGACGATTGCAGTATTTGAACCCAGACCTCCGGCGTAGTAAGCACACACACTAGCCACTTCACCACGGCACCCCACTTGTAGTGTATATCGACTTACTTATTATATTTAGTATATAAACCTCGGACTAACTCTGGAGAACTGTACTACTACCGGCTTTATGTTCAGTTCCTTGCAAGAAAGGAAAGTTGATTACTTTATCGAACTAACTTTCCCGTATTTTCGTGGAAAATTGCATATGAAGAAAGTCTAGAGAACGCTTTTTACTTATGGCATTTTCATTTGGTTGCGCACAAGCACAAGCGTCTGGGAGCATTCTGGGCTCGTCTGAAACCGTTTGCTTGGTATGCTACTCCTGGAACAGTTCCTCTTTGATATTTGCTTGTGGCCGTGAATTCAGACTCAAAACCAGAAGCACACACACAATCATACAGCTCATGCTGCAAGTTGGAGAAATGTCATCTGCCCCTTGGATGATAGCTTTTGCTTCAGAAGTTCAAAGAACGCGTGTTTGACTCTTAGGTAGCAATCCCTGATCAGGGTGTTCTTGAGCTCTTCACTCCCGGATTGCCAACCATAAAGGCCCGTATTTTCCTGATTTTTAGTGAGAAATGACAGTCGTCAATGAATTCGATATTTTTATCGACGGAAAGCACCTAACCATGCACTAAAAAACAGCTAAATCCATTCTTAATTCAGCATTAATTCGGATCAGAAAAATAAGCCCTAAGGAGTGTCGAAGGCTTCACTTTATTAAAAAGATACCGCGCCTCATTACTTTTGAAATCTAAACCGGACTAAGTCTAAGCGTAGTTCAATTATCACCGGTTTGAGACAGCAATAAGACTTAAGCCTTCAGCCCAATGAATCCGTTGTGTCCGTCACGGAGAAGTACGCAACTGACAACTGAGTTAAATATACACGTTCTTATGTGAAGGGGCCCATAGAAGAACTTCGTGACGTACGTCGTTTCCCAGAAGAACATGTGTATGTTGTCAGTTGTGTACCTCGATGTAGCGAATTCAACGGATTCATTGGGCTGAAGGCTTTATTTTTGTTTGGGTCCTACTGGAAAAGCTTGGAACTCTTTTTGGCGAAGCTTAAGCGGTAGAATTGTTACTTATATGAAGAAGACGCAAGTAAATTAGAATTGACTACGCGAACAAATAATAAGAAGGTGAGGTGAGGAGGTGCAGCGCCAAGTCTAACGTTTTGCTACTCAGCATCCGTATCGGCTTGAAATAGGCACATGAGACCGTGTCTTGATTCGGTTTTTTTTCCGAAAAAACATATCAAACCCAAGTTAAGTAAGCTTATAACACCTCAATATAAGTTTAAAAACTCCCTTTTTTCATGCAGACTTGGAGTGTATCTTTTGATCTTAAAGCCTAGGCTCTTGCCCAATTAAGGGGTGGTGCAGTGAATCAACAGTCGAGTACCGGCTGTCCTGAAAGAAGTAGATGCTGCGCAAATAAATTTACAGATATGGGCTCTATTATCAAAATGAGTCACTTCAGACTTCATGTTAAAAGCAAAAGTAGAGGTTAAGTTACAAGGTTCAAAAAATTTTTCGACTTCATTTCTGCCAATCAAATGCCAAACTCAAGCCGGAGCTGCTAAGAAGAGCTCTTATAAAAAGCTCTTGTGAAATTGTGTCATATATCATGTTTCGAATATTCCTGTAGGAATCTAGGTTCTAATTTCAAAAGGCAAGCGAAAAAGTTCTCCCCAACTACTGTGAAGAAGTTTCCTCAAGACCAACAATGCAAAGCTACGTTGGTTTGGTTATAAAGGACTATGACAATTGCCGTAGCGATTAACCTCCCTAGTAGTTCTAGTATTTCCTTTTTCCATCATAAATACTCCTTGTCTACGCCAAGGTACATATAGGTATATGCTTACGAGCTGTATCGTTAAACAAAACTGTAAAGGAAAATCCTTGGCAAAACTGATTGCACAAATCTGTCAATGTGGCTACTTAACCGGGCTAATGACTTTCGAAAAGAAAACATTTATATCCCTCGAACCATGATGGTAGCATAAATAGTAGGTACCTCACAGGTCGTAAATTTCTCTCCTTCAAAGTGATCCAGTTCTGCAATGCCTTTCGTTGCAGTTGCACTTAATCCTGCATGAAGATATTGCATCAACAACATCAGAATGACTTACATTCCTGCTCCATCTCGAGATGTACATTGTACAACGCTGCATGCAGCAGCCACAATATCTGCATCGATGACAGGATTGTGTATCGAATCCCAACGAAGCGCACGTTCAATGCACTCCGGCGACTGGCTGAGTATGTCCTGGTTTATTCAGCCACTCAACATGTACTGTACATAGCTCGTGCAATAACCTCGCGGTATTTTTTTTTCTTCTTCTTCCTTAACGCGATGATGCTGACGTAGTTGATGAGTTCTGTTGCATTGGAATCAGCTAAAGAGTACTCCAGATCTGCACACTCAACAAGCATTATACGCTATGTAGGCATCGGCACCAAAGGATAATCTCATCGACTTTGTGTTTGCAACTGTTACTGCTTGTGTTCCATCTATTTGAGTGGAAGAAGCATAAATTACGCCACATTGCAGGGCGGCCATGCAACTGCATTGCAACATCGCTGCCTAAACGCATCAACCCCTTTACAGCTTGGAGTTGAAAGATTTAGGTCCTTCTAAGGTCGCTGTGTGCAGTCCGCTACTGTTGCTGCACAGCGGGAAACTCAATTCACGATGACGATGCCAATGACAATGTCTGGCAGGGATTCTGATTCACTGGTGTCATGCCGCACAGGCCTCAGAATTGGAAATGAAATAAAAATATGGGGCACTTGGTGACAACTTTATATTCCATTTCCCAGTATGCTATTAAGAGTCCAACGATGCTGTGGGAACGAATATGAGCAGACGCTGCTCGGCAAGGATGCTGGGTGTTAGAAGGGATGCAATCTTTATTGCCCTAAGCGGATTAATGCGATTGATCTTGGTGCGACTCATTATTGTTTTCGTAGTTTATGGTCGACTTTAATTAGTAAGTTGCATATGGCAAACGAGAGTACCTGTCAAATAAGTGACTCAATCAGCAGGACACTGCTTCTGGTGTGGTTAATTGAGGATGCAGTTTGATTTATTAAGGGAAGCGTTGATAGGTGGAATATGAAACGGGGATAATGATCTATAAATGAGTGTAGAACTTAAGGGTAGAACCGAGATTTTTGATTTGAGGCAGAATGCTAAGGGAACAGTACTTTGTATTTTAACAACTAAGATTGCTTTTGTTAAGTTGACTTGAGGTAAATGACCCAAAAGTCGAATGTTGTTAAGTCAAAGTCAAAGACTTTCCGTGGATGATATTTGGACGTCAAAGAAACTGAATTAATGTAGTCATTTCCCAGGTCCAGTCCAGGTAATTGTTTTGAACTAGTCTCGTATACTCCATAAAATCTAAATTTTCTGGTTCATCGTAGAGGGTGTGAGAAGTTAAAGATCAAATAAGAGAACCTTTGCTGATTGCTATTTGGGACTCTGAAGTTTTTCATACTTTTTGATTTCCTCCAGCCACCGTTTATAGTCTTAAGCAGGCAAAATATTTCTTATTTGTGTTTTATATGAGGACGTAAATTGAGTTTGATACGACGTGTTAAAATTGCACTTTTTAGTAGTAAGGTCTTGGTGACATACTAAAAAATTATGGTAGCAGCAATTTCTTGATGCTATCAATCCGGCTCGAATTGTATCTTAAAAATTCTAACTTAAACCATCTAGACAGAATCTCCTCAAACCATTTTTCCCAATATTCTCCTCTCAGGTAGTCTAATTTAAATAAACTGGGAAAAAGTAAACTCAAAATTTTTGCAGACAGAAACAAAAAGCATCAAAAGCATCACCGCTTAGAAGTCTTTCATTATTCATTTAAGTCAAGGCAAATAGAGAATGACCTCAGTAAAGCCTTCAGCCTAATGAACCCGTTGCATCCGTCACGTTGAATTATTACACAACTGACAACACTGTTAAATGCACACGTTCTTATGGGAAGGGGCCATAGAAAAAGTGGGTGACGTACGTCGCTTCCCATAAGAACGTTGGTATTTCACTTTCATAGTGAAACTTGGTTTTAAGTCAAGTCTACTTATTTTAGGAAAAACAAGTGAGTAAGTGAAATAGTTCGTCTGTGACAATTATCTATGTACCTGACCTTATATACCGTGTAACACCAAATCTTAAAGTTCCACGCCCCCAAAATGGGGCATGTGCTAAAAATTAAAATCTTTTAATTGTAATTTGGTTAAAATCATGAGAAAATACGGTAAAAGCGAAAATTATTTCAGGATAAAATAGTTTTTTTCCTAAAACGCCCCTTAAAAGTGGGCGGAGTTTAAAACTTTGTTTGGAGCAAACTAAGAATATAACACATAATATCTTTAATATTTGTCATACAACTTTTTTTAGATTTAGAGTAAACTTTCCGAGAAGTCGGGTTCTTAAAGATCCAAAATGTTAAAAGTGGGCATGGTCGATATTGTGAGCGGTTCAATTTTTGCCTTGTTAAAGGTCTTGGGCCAATATTGCTCAATACCAAAATTTAAGTTCCTATGGCTTTTCTAACTTGACCAAAAGGTATTTTGAAGGAAAATGTGAAAAAAGATTGTCTCACATTAAACCCAGTAGTGGACGTAACCCTTGACGGGTTAAGCCAAATTTCACACTTTGTGTAGCAGAAGATCCAAGCCGTCTATCAAGTTTCAGCTCTCTAGCTTGATTTCGAAGACCTAAAACCTTCACACATGAAGACGGGTGAACGGACATGGCTTAATCGATTCACCTGTCGGTCTTATTTCACTGTGTTACAAACTATGCATTAAAATTAATATACCCTCGAGTATAAAAATAGTGTTTTGTGTTTTATTCGTTATTTTCGATATTTTGTGCATTCCAGCTTTTGAAAACGATTTTCGAGATTTCCGTACAGATAATTTCTGGTTCGGGCTGATCGCTGCTCTCTCTTTCAACGATTTTCGCATCTCGGTTGGGACTTTTGTATTTGACAGCTTCCATACTGGTAAGGAATTTCAAAATTTTACAGTTGATAGCGGCCATATAGACCTTTAAGCACTGTTGTCAAATAAGCACGGCGTTTTAATATGAAAAAATTCAATAATTTCTTTAGAAACGGGAATCATTAACTAACTACTCAACCTAGAGTGTGCCAATAAGGAAAACAGTAGTTGTGCTTATTCCGTTCTTTGAATTGTCTTAAAAATTATTTTCCACATTATCTTCCACAGATGGGATCTCCTTAAATCCGTGTTCCCTTTTGTGGTCGTATGCACTGTTTTTACAACACAAACAACACTTTTCTAATCTGTTCCGTGTTTTATAACAAAAATATTTTTAGCCTTACCTAGAAAGGCTGATCAAGTGTGTTATTTTATGTGTTATTTTTGTATCTTATGTATGTGTTATGTTTATGTTGACGTTTATGTATTATGTATCTTTTTTCCATATTAAAATTAACTTTGTATGGTATCCCGCACTCGAAAATACCAGAAGACGTCATAATGTTAAGAGCTCTATTGTTGAAACTACATCTGTTAAGTATTTAGTTTAGACCATTTTACCCCATCAACATAGCTTTTTACTATGTCTCCACCGGCAAAAAAAGAAAATTAACAGGAAACAATTAAAAATAAATCCCAAAGTGTCTCCACTGGACAAACATAGGATTCATTTGACACGCGCACTCTTTTATGTCATATTGGCTCTTAAAAATGAGTCGAGAGTCGCGATGGCATTTCCCAGGAGCATAAAAAGATTTCCGTTGTAAAAATTCCAATAGAAAGCGCATTGGTGACAGATTGATATCGTACAGGGATAGTTTCACTCTCATATTTTGTTTTTGAAACTTTTTCAAAGGTACATTAAATAGGTTTGTGAATTGGGTTAATGTGATTTCTAAGAGGATTTATTTTTTTATCGCTTGCCGAGAGGATTTAAATTTGTATAGTAAATCGCATGATTTAAATATTCGTACAATAATCCTCTATAAAGGATGGTATGAAGATTCATATTAATCACGGATTAGTGCCCGGTGGAGATACATGGTATTAGGGTTCATTAACATGTGCAAATAATTAAATTTTTAAATTAAAATTGTTCAAAGTTAAATTTCAGTCGAAAAATCTTATTTAGCGACAGACACTAGACTCTTTTCTGGATGAGCGGGCTCGTCGAAAAGCAACATTGCCGAATTCGGGACGAAACCAATCCGTACTTGAAGTTCAAAAGCTTTTCAACTGTGAGCGCACCAGGACAGCACTATTTTCCACACAGCTCTCATGCCACGTTCTAAATTTTGCACGAGCGATTCAAGAAATATTCATCTCTCGCGGAGGTGAGGCGAACTGACCAACCAGATCATGCTATCGACGCCGCCGATAGATCTTTCCTTGTGAGCTTTTCTGAAGTCAAAGGTGTTTGCGAATAATTCTGAAACCAAGCGGCTCTCGGTTAAAACCAGCATAATTAATGCGTCAGAGTCATGGAAAATTGGTTAGTTTTTAAGGTTTTATTTATAAAATTTGTTTTAAGTTTTCAACACTTCAACTTAAATCCTCGATGGGTACAGCATAATGCGTACACGATGACCCATTGCGTGACCGGGCAAGTTCCTATTGAAGCGGGCACGAACTGAGCCAGTGTTTCCGTGCAATCGGGTCACCTTGCCCCAGATAGCGCGCAGCCTGGTCTTCCTCTCGGGATGTTGTGGCACACACTTCTTGGTCTGTGCTTTGTACACATACACACAACGTTTGCCAATATAGAATCTGCCGTGTTCTTTCCTGCGGCAGCCTTCAATCTTGAGGATGGTCTGGTTTTCGTGTTGATTCCTCAGACCACGCTTGTATCCTGTGAACACAGCCTTGGCGAACAGACGTCCGTGTCGCTTCAGTGAGCGAACGTGTTTCTCGTTCTTCTCGACGACCTTCTCGGCCTTAGCGGGTTTGGGAGCCTTGGCAGGAGCTGCTGCTGCGGCTGGTTTAACTGTTGTGTCAACCATTGTTACCGGAAACTTGACAAATGGCGAAAGAGGAATTTGGATATTTGGAATGCGCGTCGCCCAGAGAAGCTGTGGGGGGGGTTCACACGATACAACATGCTGTTGGACAACATCCGATGTTGTATCGTGTGAACGATAAAAACAACCGCTTGACAAGCCGCCTGGAATTGAAAAAAAATTTTGATTTTTCTGCTGGCTTGTCAAGCCATACAACCCGTGTGAACAGATGTTGGTCAAACTTCCTTTGTGTTTGTTATTCGGAAAAATTTTTCGTGTGGTGAAAATGGCGGCAATATTAAATAAAGCGTTTCGGGGGGGAATTTTTTGAGGGAAAAAACATTATGCGGGAACCACAAAGCAGCCTGGGCTTGGCCTCGGCTTGACGTTTACAAGTTCAGCCATAAGATTTCAGTGTTTCCTAACACAATGAAGCTCGGCTTCAAAATGTTGTTTGCAAAGAGAAAGAGTGCGCAAAGAGAAAACGTAATGCTAAGTAATGAGGCTCAGAAGCCTAGCACGAGTTCAGATGTGTTGATTTTGATCGCACAAGAAGCCAATCAGTATTATTTTTAATCAGCTATATTTGTATAAGTGCAAATGTATCATGCACGGATATGACGCAGAATATCTGAGTATGTCTACATTTTGGGCCAAATTGCGTATTATTTATTTATTAGTTCTCCTCTTTATTAGCTCTACTTAATCTCTCATTTATTAGCTCTACTTAATGATGTGCACAGCACTAGCTACCAGGGATTTTGGCCGTGTGTGCGTATTTTTTTAATGTATCGAGGCATGCTAGAAGAACGTAGTGACTGCATAATAAAAGCTCTCTCTCCATGAGCGAAATGTCATTGCGAAGCCTGAGGCTGCTTTGTGGTCCCCGCTTTAAGAAAAAACTGAAGTTGTACAACATGCTTCATGAATGTGAATGCAAGGCACCTTTAACTGTAAATTTGTCATCAAGCAATGTTGTACAACATGTTGTACCGTGTGAGCCCCCCTAATGGCAAAAATAGGCCTTTCAAATGAATAAAAAACTTCGATGATATCTCATGCATTCTTTTATATTTAAAATGAAGAAGCGTTAGACAATACTGAAAATGTATGCAAATTTATAGCAAACACGGTACCGCAGAGTAGAGTTTATGTGAGTTTATGTAAATAATATGAATATAGTCCTGAGACTCTAGGAGGGAAAATCAAAGAAGGTTCTGGTTTAGTTCTGTATGGATGATTCAAATTACAAAGTTTTATTAACCCAATTATTCTCCCTAATGCTTTTCTGTGTTTAAAATATTTCAAATAAAAATCCAACCACTTGACCCCTATTTGTCACCACAAGCCCTTAATCTGCATTTTTTAGCACCCGCTTTCCTATGACGCTTACTAAAATTGCATTTTTATTGTTTTATCGGAGACGTGCCTGTTTCAACGCAATCGTCTGGTTAAAAGAATGCTTCCAAAATATGAAATTAATTTTTCTTTTATCAAAGGAATGCGACATTTTCGTAACCAAAATGGAAACATACTCAAGAAACTTCTCGCGTTTGCTGCATCGTCAACCCCCATCAGAAACTATTAGAAATTAACGAGGATCCCATTTACTCAAATCTAATCGCTTGGATTCCCACACGCAACTTGACGCAACACACCCTCGCTACTAGTTGTTCCACTTGAAATTCTTCGAATAGCTTTTGACATTAATAAACGTCACGTTCACTTCGGCGATCCCATTTGTGCATCCCATTAGCCGAGCAAGGCAGCGGGGGAGGCAATCATCATCGTCAGAATCATCATCACAGCAAGCGTCATCTTGGTGTGAGTCTCGGAGTCGACGAATTAATCCTGCTTAGATGCAACCTTGTGGTGGTTCCTTCTCTGAGCTGGATTAAATCCAATTCCACTCGAAGCCAAAGTCATTTTCTTGTTGAATGGAACCACTACACCAAGTGGAGTCTCCAAGGAGATTTTGAAGGAAACCACACAGAGCAAAAACAAAGAACAGAAAAAAAACAAAGCTAAACGGAAGTATCTTTTCCAAGTCACAAGCCGTTTAGCTGTTGAATTATTTAGAAGCTAATCAAGTGCCAGGCAAATACTCGTATACACATCAGCCACAGTGAACTCCAAAGCTCTCAGGTTGGATTTTTGGGGGCGGACCACTATATTCATGAGAATTTCCAGATTTTTTACTTCCCCAGCTCGGGCCGTTTTGAATGCACCCGAGACGGGCAAGGGAACTAAAGGGGGGGTTCTCATTTAATTTCTTGTCCGATTTTTAATTATTCTCCTCTCATGGAAGCTTGTCAGTCCCCCTTCAAGCGTGTTCCTTGTGCAATCCTCAATGACATTTGTTGTCCCAGTTTACTCAGCTCGAGGTGGGGGGTTGCAAATGGAATATCCTTATCTCGAGATGTTAATGCACTTGTAGCACGCCGCTTAACTAGTGGACGGGCTACTCCTCCACATGGAGCCAGCCAGTAAAGTCTGTTGAAAAAACATTGGTACACACGCTCGCATTCATCCCGCAGTAAGGCTACATATAGAGCTCCAGGGGGAGAGGACGGAAGATTGTAACAGTTGATATGAATGTAATTTGGTTTACGTTTTGAGAAGGGTGTTAGTGCTGGACTAGGGTTGTTGGCAGAGCCATGATGTTGGCGTTGTGTATAATACGAGGGGGTAGTGTTTTGTAGTTTATGACTTTACAAAAGTGAAAGGGGTGCTGCGAGTGGGCATACAGACTAACTGGATGGAGGTCAGTTGGAGGACTGTGTAAATTGGCTATATTAGAGGCTGTTGGAAATGTGTGTCATTTGGCTAATTGGATGTTAGATGGGATGTGGTGGAGTACATTTGGAATCGTGTAACATAACGATGGTGGACCGTGTGGCCAGCCGGAGTTAAGCTTTACATTTTATAATCCAAAAGAGAGTTTTTTTTTGTTTTATTTCAACTTTATGACGTTTAACGAGGACTGGTAACAGATAGCTTGTTATGTTGTTTGTTGATCGTTATCCTGGAAATATTGTGCCGAATTTATTCAGAAAGTAAGCGCTGTGACTTTTATAGTTTTGGAACGAATTGAAGGGGATTTACTACAGCTCGTACGGAACTTGTAAAGAGCATTTAAGTGCAACAACCTAGAGGTTTAAAATTAATTTGAAAATTTATGTTTTAGTTCCTTATGTGAAAGTAATGCCTTCTCCATGAAGTTTACCAGACATTATGTTCTGATTGGTTAACTTCATGGATGATTTTACACTTCTTTGTTTTTAATAAAATGTTTTTCAATTGAATGCAGTACTTTTCTCTGATCACGAAAAAAATTACCTCTTACCTTTTCTTACTCAGGGTCTTTTTGTATTTTGATTAAATGGTTCTCATTATTAGAACTGAGAATGGATTAGACGAAGTGCTCTAATAATTCCCGATTTGGAAGGTTCGATATAATTTTTTTTTTTTTTATAAATTTTGAATAAGAGGGTCTTCTGATGTTGGCTTCTTAGTTTTTTTATAATCCATCCCATAGGATAGGAGTTATATTAAGTTTGATTCATAATTTGTAACTTAGAGAAATAATCACAGCACACCCCCAAGACTAAAGGGGCATAATGATCGAGATCGAATGGTTAGTCGAATGAGACATGTCGGTCCATCCGTCCGTTTGTCTGTCTGTCGGTAGTTTTGTGGCCCTAAATTTTGAACTAGGATTTTGAAAATTCATATTTCGTCTTTCTAGGTCCCGAAGCAGTTTAAGTGTAAAAAAAATTAGAATCCGCATATTCAATTCCTAATTCTAAATCTTTATGGCAAAAACAACGCAAAAAGAAATTAAAACCAATTTTTTTGGCCCAAAATCGAAGCATATGTATCTAGAAGACATGTAATGGAGCGCTACGTGCCTCACAGCGGACGCCACTATTGAAAATCTGCATGCATACTTTGAGGGAAGGGGTTATTTCTTGACCACTGCAAGGTCTGGGTTAGAATAGGCAACGTATGCCTGTCATGATAGCCGACTAAGATCCACGGGAGGAATAAATCTCCATCATTTTATAGTCGATGCGGTCGGAAGTATTTACATCCCTGGTGGTAGTATTTTTCATAGTATGGGTGTAACTAAAAGATGAACCTAAACTTTTGAACGTAACCCAGCAGCGTCTAAAAGTTTCAGTTTTATCATTTGAAGTAGTGTTCCCGGAGGGGAGCTTCAATGATACAAATGCAGGGTTATCTTTCTCAAAATAAGCAGGTTCTTGGTCTTGGCCTATTGTCCAGGTTAGAAAACTGGTAGCAAAGTATAAAAAGCGGAAAGAAAAAACATCCTAGCATATGCTGATCCTCGTAATCTAAGGCCACGCTTTGGAGCTAGGCCTGAGGGGTGTAAGCTGCGAGCGCTTTGTGGTCGGAATATCCCACTTTGCATCCAGCCGTGTTTTCAAGGAAGAAGCTACGAGCAGCCCAGCAATGGTGACGCTTCCATTGCGGGGGATGGGGAAGGGCAGCGCTAAATCAAGATGAGAGCTCAGCGGAATTTCGGAAATCGACAACGGCATCAGCTCAAATTGATGTCAATCCTAAAGATTAAGCTTGAGAGATTTACTTTAGAGTATTTCGTTTCGGGGATGTTTAATTCTGAGAAAGAATGGCACCAGTTTTCACGACAGGCAGTTCCTCGGCAATAAAAATTCTAGGGTGAAGCGACTTGGGGTAGCAGCGTTTAGTTTGGGATTAGAAGCTGGGATCTCTTGCACAGTATTGATGGCATTAAAATGCTATGACTATAAGTTTTAATAATGCCATTTTGACGCATTTTCGAAAATAACATAGCAAAAATTCGTGTAAAAACGTGTCCCCTGCTCCCTTATTACTGCTGTTATCTGGAGAAATTATATGGCAAAAATAATGACACCTGTCGGAAGTTATCCAAAATTTTGAGAAAAATTATAGCGAGCTTCAAACTCTTCTGAGTGCAACTCAAAAACAAAAAGGCATTTTACAAAACAATTTTTTAAACTCTTCTAGGATCTCAATGACAAAAGTGATCTTTTTTAAATTTGCTTAAAGTAAATACAAAGATAGCAAAAAAAAATTAAGCTGCGTTAAAATATTTTTAAATTGTCGTTTCTAACCTTAGAAGCCTATTTGAAAAACGATGTGGAAAAGGGTGCTGTTTTACCGTTTACGCAAAAACCGGTGCCCAAACAATTTAAAAACCAACAGATGCTAGCGCAGGTTGTATTGCTGTTAGAAAAAGTCTAACGGGAACTGAAAAAAATTCAAAATAGTTGTTTTATTGATTTGAAATCTTAAAATATATAAAAAAGGTAAAAAGAACGTCCCCCTTTATCTTCCAAACGATATAAAGTATAATTTTAAATTAAATAACGGTTATAGTCAAGCTTCTGAAATTTTATAGAAAACTAAAGCAAACAGCGGGTATTTAGAAACTTGGAAGATTTAACTCAAAATCTAAAAAACATTTTCGAAAACAATATTTTTGACGTTTCTAGTCCCTTTAATTGATTAAATTTGTCTATTTTAGGGTCTAATCATAGCTATCATCGGATAGCATCATTGGAACAAATCAGTGGAACAATGTCTTCGGTTTTCTGACATGTTATTCATAGCAATCATTGAAAAATTTTGTCAGTGCCAACAAACAGCTACAGGCATTTGAGGTTGGAGTTGATCAGTGAAAGGAAAACTGACGTTGAGAATAGAAAGAGAATGGAATGCTTTTCAGTGGAACGATTTTGTCGTAAAAACACAAATCAAAATCAGCTGTTCCTTGAAATCGATTTCTGTCAGTGAAATAGTAAAAGCGAGTTTACATAAAAGCTTTAACATAATTTATGTATTTTTGTTTTGGAAAAAGTTCTCCAACTCATAAGCTTAATTTTGATACCAATAACAGCCAACCTTGTTTGCTCAAACGTCCAAAATCATGAAAACAAATTTTTCAATGATGGAATCCGATGATAGCTATGATTAGACCCTTATGTAAGATTTATATGACAAGTTAACTGCATTAAAAACGTTTCCAAGCCCATTTGACAAATTAAATAAAAAACAGCATGATTTACCATTTTCTCAGAAGTTCACGTCCGCTTAATAAAAGCGACCACTGCTATTTTTTTACTGGGAAACAAGTATATAACAAACCCAAGTAGAAACTTGTGACTATAAACGTCTTATTAAAAAATCTAGGGTCACTATGCCGTCAGTTTTGTATTGTTTTGTGGCGACAATTTCACAGCAACCAAGTTCTGAAAACGCTACGCTTTGGAATTCGTGGCTTTGGTAACCATTTTTTGACAAAGAAAAGTCAATTTGAGCAAAATTTTGATTTCCGTAAAATATGTCACTTAAATGACGGTATTGAAAATGTATTATAACTTACAATGTATGACATGTTGTTGGTTTATGTGCATTATATATGCAGAGAGATCATGTAGACTATTTGGACACCCGAGATGAAAGTGGGCTGTGGTGCAGATGGTAGCACCTATGACCGAAAATTGGGAGGTCTTGGGTTCGAATCCAGGTCCAACCAATCGACTTTTTATTTTTTATTTATTGCCAACATGTCTCGTTAAGTAAATTATAACAATTATGATGACAACTAAGCCGTACAGGCCCCTCTATTCTTACGTTTAATCGTAGAGTGGAGTTGAAATGTTAGCGGACGGAAATGTCGAAAAAAAGCGTGTGTGGCTCACCGGCACTTTTCAATGCTAAATCGAATTTTGTATGGCTTTGCCATAGGGACCACTCCCCAATAAACAACGATAAGTTCGGTTAGCTTTTTTACTAAAGAAATCTTTTTATAGCGTTTTTTTTCAGCAATAAAAAAAGAGTGTAGTGCTAATTAATTAATTCCGCATTCAATCCGTCCCCTTTTTACCACTTTTACAAATTTCCATAGTTATAGCAACTTTTTATAACGCCTAAATATATTCCTCTGAGTTGGTAGCAGCACCTTTCCAAGGGCACCAACAAAAATGCAAAAAAAAGCATAACCTTACTTACTAATAATTCAATAATCTTAAGCTTTTGCTTAACATACACACTACTAGCACGGATAATAAAGCCTCCATATCAAAGGTGAGGCAACAGAAGACTCACAATGCTATTATTCTCACAGTTTATGTTTTTCTTGAATTAAACTCCACAACAACACATTAATGCAATCATCAAATCAAAAGAACCATCTTAAGCAGGCAAAGCCTATTTTCCACCTTGTGGGAAACAAAATCCACATCCGTGACGATGGCACTTAATCTCTTGAAACAATATTTTCTTTGGGTGCTGCTGCTGCTGCTGATGATGATGATATCTGATCCACTTCCTCTCTCACGAGAATTCAATTAGTCCAACTCCCAATTGTCGACTTCTTCCATTCCATACACCCGCTACCATCCAGAGCCAGACACGAAATCAGGGGGCACTGCTCTGGAATTATAAAATTTCCAATTAATTCAAAAAATAAAATTTCGTCGACAGCCTTCGCCTCCTGCGCACACACACCGCAGCCAACAATGTTAAACAAATTTTCACCGATCTAATCAAATTGATTGCTTCCAACAATACCACAGAAAAGAGGTTTAACAAAAGAAAAAAAAAAAACCATTGAAGTGGGTTTCACCAGGCACCGACCGTCATAGGTGTATGATGCGCTCGTCCCTCGACGTCGCACGTATCACCAACATCGACATCGGGATTGATTCCCGACGACAATAAGTAATCTCCTTAATTTGATACCTTTCAGCACATACAGATACACTTATGGAGCACAATGGCAGCAATTCGTTTCGACTTTAACAAGGTAGATCGTACCGCACCCTGTAGCTTAACCCGAACCGTACAATAGGGCGGAAAAAATTTATATACCTACCTCAGTCGGACCTCATTTAAATTATGCATGAGGCTATGCTTCCGTTTCACGAATGAGGGTGGTGTTCGGACACAGTGCCTTGCCTGGTGACATGCGGTGACGACGACGACGACGACGACACCTTACTTGCGATGCGTGACCACTCGTAGTTAAGGAAGATTTGCCGGTGACTATTCAACACCCGTGCTCAACCGATACGTCCGAGGGAAATTGGTCTCGGAACTCGTGCTGCACTCGATACCTGTAATTATCGCACCTAGCCTTGGTAGCCGGGTTACCGGCCTCTCATTACGTCAATTGCTTTATTGTTCGCCGGCATCGGGGTCAATTAACGTTTTTCATTTAATTAAAGCATTAAACTGATTGGTCGTCTTAAGCCGGTAAAAAAGAGGCAACAGAGGCTTTTCTGATTTATTGGGGGTGATTTCGGTCTGGGGTTGAATTATAAATGGCTGTTAAATAAAGTGGGTATCTTCAACACTAGCAAATAATGACTGAATGAGACACTCGGGAAAGATATTGAATACTGAATGGGAATCCCTTCTACCTGTCACTTTTTTAAATGGTTCTACTTTCTGGATAACGATTGTCTTAATTTCTGGCTCGTACAAAGTTCGATTACTAAATTTCGATACTAAATTGGTACCTAAGACCTTACACCAAAGAAAACAACAAAAATGGGAGAATAAATATTTTTTCTTATTCTCAGTTTTGCAAAATTTAAACTATTCTTAAATTTAAAAGATATTCTGATAAGTATTTTAAAAAAAGTACTGTCGAGAGACTTTTTGAAGAGTTTTTAGGTACCAAGAACAAAGTTTAACAAGGCAAAGTGAACTTAAATTTTGGTTTATAGATATTGAGACTAAAAACCTTTAACACAACGAAAATTGAACTGGCCACACCATGGACCATGCCCACTTTTACAGTGTTATATGTCGAGTGTTAAAAACTCGATTTCTCAGAAAAATTCTATGAGACATAAAAACGTTAGCATTTCCTAAGTTTTTGTCATAGAGTTTTGAGCTCCGCCCACTTTAAAGGGGCGTTTTAGAAAAGAAAACTCTTCTTTTTACTTAAGTTTTTGTTTTTAACTCATTTTCTCACGATTCTAAAGTCCCAACCATGAAGACCTGAAGTCGGTTTTCCGAAAGGTCCCTTGTGTTGGCTTAAACTTGTGTTGGCTTAAAGTTTTGTTTTTGCTTGTCATTAGTTTACTAATTGTTATATTCTAGCCCATATTTATTTTTTAACGTGCTTCAAAAGATCCGTGAAAGAAGGTAATATACCAATAATTGCACAATGACCTCAAAAGTTGAAACATATTTTAGATCGGACAATCGGGCTTGGAAATATAAACATCCAAAGTTGAAAAAAAGTGACACAGTTTTTTAAAATTAATTTAAAACTCTCAGTGATACTCGAGACGTTTTTTTTTACACTATCAGAACTGTGATGCAGTTTGTTTAATACAAACAATATCTGCAGCAGAAATTTGCCGAGCAGAAAACTGCCAACACGGGCTCATCAGTTAGTGCAAGTGTTAGTGGTTAATAAATTAAACATAAACTAACACCAAACACAAAACACTAAAAGTTACAAAAAAGCAAATGATAGAAACATTATTATTACAACAGATCAAAATTAGTTACGAACATAAGTAAAAAAAAAAACATAAAAATAAAAGTATATTTAATATTTAAGACGAACAACACCGAAGCAGCCTCTTAAGTTTGGCTTTGTCCATGTCAAAGTCTAAAATACTGGTATGAGCGTTGTAGGTGGAACACATACGGCTGATAGGCTCATTTTTCCCATAATTTGTTCTGTGCCGTGGAACGTGTAAAAGCTGAATTCTTCGGAGGTTATGAGAGCCTCCACGAAATTTAAAGCTTATACTAGATAGAAGGTCCGGTGCATCTATTAGACCTTGAACCAATTGCTGAATAAAAATCAATTCATTATTTATCCGTCTTTGGGAGAGACTTTGAATGTTAAGCAATTTAAGCCGGTCGAAGTAGTTATGAGGGGAGATTGAGTGGATCTTCCCAGGGAAGTCCCCTGAGCGCGAACCGAATGAACCTCCACTGGATCGCCTCAATCCTATTCGTATGGCATACTTGCGATGGAGACCACACTTGTGAAGCGTATTCAAGGTGAGTACGAACAAGGCTATTGTAAAGGGAAAGCGTGACGTAAGGGTCATTAAATTCTTTAGACCAACGCTTAATAAAGCCAAGCATGCAATTGGATTTATTTACAATATAGTTAGTTTATGTGTTTTGAAAAGTCAAGGTTTTGACTAAAGAAAACACCAAGATCCTTAAAATGTTCAACACGGCAAAGAGCATGCTCACTGATGGAGTAAGAGAATGTTGTTACGATACGCTTTTTAGAAAAAGTGATAACTTGACACTTAGCTGGATTAAGGAAAAGACCGTTTTTGTTACACCATGTAGCAAAGCTGTTTATATCAGTCTGAAGAAGAACATGGTCATCAGAACTCTTAATAGTTCTAGATATCTTCATATGATAGAATTTCGCTATAAGCGACACACGAAGCCGCATCGTTTATAGCAAGAATGAATAAGAGTGGGCCTAGATGACTTCCCTGGGGTATGCCGGAAATGGCAGGAAAAGAAACTGAAAAAAGCCCTCTAAATTTAACTTGGTAATATCTTAAATAAAGATAAGACATAATCCAACAGATGAAATTTGGTGGAAAGCCAAGAGAAGTAAGCTTAAAACCAATAATTTCATGCGAAATCAAATCGAAAGCTTTGGAAAAGTCGGTGTAAACGCAATCAACCTCGAAGCCATTTTCTACTGCATCAGAACATTTTCTATAAAACGATAAGAGGTTAGTTACGGTAGACCTATTTTTAACGAAGCCATGCTGTTCCTTGCAAATTTTGTTTCGGCAGTAAAATATAAGAATGGTTGAAAGTTTAGCAATCGGCCTGAAGTTCACAATATCACATTTAACACCCTTTTTAAAGACAGGCGTAATAAATGAGAGTTTCCACATGGAGGGGAAGTGACCGGACGATAGCGAAAGTTTGAATAAATTTTGTAAAGGAGTGGCAAGAACATCCTTACAGTTTTTTAAAACGATAGGTGGTATACTGTCTGGACCAGTAGAACAATCGTCTTTAAGGCTAGATAAGAGCTCATAAATAGTTTCTAAATGTACTGGTATATCACAAAAATTAACTTGAGCAGATTAAATTCAAGAATTCAAGACAATTTTTAATAACGTATTCGTAATTAGGACACCCAAATCCATATATTAAAATAAAAAAATCCAAACATTCCACTTGGACCTACGTAAACTTGTTCCATTTTTTTTTTCTGTCCGTTTGAGGACCTTCAGATGAACTGAATAGAAAAAGAAGGTAATATCCCTAAACATTTGTGACAGAAGGACGTGCGAAACTCTTCCAAGTAAGATCAACTTCAGAAAAGGAGTAATACCCTGTCCTTTCACAACCAAGCTTGATTTAACCGCTTCCGAACGACGAATTGAGGACAACATTTTTTTGCGGGACGCCTTGCATTTTGCATAGTATTTTCACTTACCCTTCCAATGATGCCCTTAAAAGGAAATTTGTAGAAAGTATGCAAAGAAATGGAAATGATGTGACATCGGATGGCAAGAGATCATCAGATCCGAGTCTCTCAAAACCTTCTACGAAGTCCTATGTAGTCAGAATTAAGTGCTGATAGCTAGTTACAACAATACCAAAATGCCATAGAGATGCCGCCTCGAATTTGCTAAGTTATTACCACGACAACCACAACGAAGTCCCAGATTTGAGGATGAATTCAGGCAAGCACATGCAACTTTATACACAGAAGGACTAAGTGGAACTACTCGCCAGCTCTACGAGCAGAGGAGAAGAGAGAAACAAAGAAACACAAGAAAAGCACGCTTGAAGAGAGATATGTTACATATTAGAAAAGGAATGAGGTTTGAAAGTTCTTCCAAAAGATCAAACGGTCCTGCCAAGGGTATAACGTTTGAACTGAGGCCTATAAAGACGATCAAGGGAACATCGTAGTGGAATCGCAGTCAGTATGCTGTTGATTTGGAAATTGCATTTCTTCAAACTGTTTAACAGCGAAAAACGAACCGAATCCCGCTGTCAGGCAGAGTGAATCATTCAACCCGAGAGAAGAAGCTACCGACGAAATATATGAACGATACCGACCACCCGACCTGGAAGACGTTAAAGTGGCTGTGTGCAGTTTCAAAAGTTTCACAAAGTTTCTTATATGCAGTTGCAAGTGCAAAAACGCAGCTTAATCTGTCGGCCTAGTTGCCGAACTTTTTAAATCCGCTGGCCATGAACTGTGTTAGGAGCATGCAACAGCTCAACTGCACGACATGGTCGGACATGAGCATGCCCGACGAATGAAAGCTCAGCATTGCTCGATCCTCGAGAAAGGAAACCCTCTGAATTTTTCCAACTATGCAAGGGCATCAGTCTTCTTCATATCGCATACGAGATCTTTTCTTACTGTGTGAATGCTTAAAGCCGTTTTTCAGCAATCTGATAGGTCCATATCAATCTGGTCTCATGTCGATCGCCACCAACGATCAAATTTTAACACTGCGGCTGGTGTTGGAGAAAACCCAGGAACTCCAGATCGATATCCACCACCTTTTCATCGATTTTAAGGCCGCGTATCACAGGATTTATAGAGATGAGCTATAGCGCAATATTTAGTTTTCGCATACCAGCCTAACTCGTCAGCTTGTGAAGGATGACAATGGAAAACTCACGCAGTTCCGTCAAGGTGGGTAAACACCTCACACATTTGTGTCACCTCCGACATTTGATGCCAAAAATCTGGAAATCTTTAGACGCACGCAAGTGGAAGGGGATCTCAGCCTACTTCACGTGCAAAATCAAAGATGGCTAGCTGGGGAATGCACTAAAGGTCAACACTTCTTATTTGAGGCTCAGGTCCACCCTGCAATGTAGCGCCGCGTTACGTAAGTGAGTATAAGAGGGCGAATGTAAGAACTTCTTTAAAATTAGTCAAATAGGTTTCTAAATGTCTATGGTCTTACACAAACCAAATTGCTTTGTGTAAGACCATAGAAAAAAGGGGAAAAAGGAAGTAAGAAGGAAGGAAGGAAGAAAGACCAGGGAAAAAAGGTTTCATATAGGCCCGCTGAGTTGAAATTTTACTAACTCTGCTTGCTGCTTTCTGACTGGGCGCCTATTTTGGTGGGAGATAATAGAGTGGCGCCATAGCTTGAGGTGAACCAGGACCAACTTCTCAACAATGTATGCTGTGTGTGTTAATTTCTTCACATACAAGGGGACCCACAATTTTCTTGCGAAATCCAAACGGCACTTTGAGACATTTTTCAAGACAAATGATACTCTCGGAGGGCTTGTCAGACTCTTGCGCAGGTGGGGGCGGTGAAAATGAACGAGTCTTTTTTTTTTCAGATGACGATGTTAGGAACATAAGCTGCGTTGTATGTTATTGTAAAGCTTTTATCTATGATATTAAAAAAAAATGTTAAAAAGACCAAACAGAGACCTTCAGAGATCAAAATTTGTTCTTATTTCTCGGAACCAAATGCGTCTAAAAATCTCCAGTCATATAGATCTTCCGCGTTAGCGGCGCTCAACACCCAGTTCCTGTTGTCAAAAGCATTATTAACTATTTTCGATTACTTCCGCTTACTTAAGGGACCATTAAGCAGCTTACAAAAGTCACAAATTCACTTTAACCCAACCAATTTGTAACGAAAAGTTAACGACCGTTTAATAGACTCTACTTAAGATATGCAAACATGCATATATTTCGTTTAAAACTTAACGATTGACCATAAGCAACCCAAATGAAATGGCCCAGTTTTATAGCCTTTTAATCAACTTTCCATATAGAGTTGATTAACATATGAGAAATTACCCACAGAAGGTCATAAAATGAAAATGTCCTTATGTTCCATTCACCAACGTATAACGACCGTAAAAATCCACACAAAAAGGCTGCTGTATTGACTCCTCCTTCCGTCTGTCATCACAATGAAAAATTTACAATTTCATTGAAATAGACACACAGGAAAAAAAACACAACAACGTATACCGCTAAGGATATTGAAATAACAAAAAATGTCCCACCATTCCTAAGAAATACGGAAAATGACATACAACAGATCCCTGACTTACCATCGTGCACCGCACCAAACAGCGAAATTCAATTGAACAGATGTTGGAAATTATTCGGAAATTAAACTACCCCCGAACGAAGCACGCATCACCTCCTCCCTTTACCAAAGACACTTTTCCATAACACACAGTAAATCCTGCAAATGAAGAATTACAATATCCTCCATTCAAATGGCCAAATTTTCGAGGAACATCGCCGCTCGCAACCTCGCACTCTTTTACTTTAAACACCGAATGAAACCCGGTCCTTAGATTTGCATGTTGAACTGTTTTTTCCGTTCTGTGTAATTTATGGGGGTGGTGCACCCCTTTGTTGCACTCGGGCCATTCATTGTGTGCGCTTCTGACAGTTTTATAGCTTAATAATGGGTGTATGAGTGTGCTGTGCGCCTTGCTTTACGAACACCGCCAGACTTCTCCCAGATACGTAGCCACCTTTGGGATGCATTTCAATGCGGTATTACCACCATCGACCGACCGGTGTGGCAGTCAGTCGCTTGAAACGCTTTTTATTCTATGTATCTGAGTGCAGGGTTCTCTGTAAACTGTACAATGTAACCATTTTCAGTGCGGAAGTTCCGCTTTAATGAACCAGTAGCACGAGGCTCAGCCACACTTTTTAGGTACTGTTCAAAAATAATTACCGCTCGGTGACAATAAATCTAAAAAAAATATTTGTGCTCTAGGACACTCAACTACACCAAATTCCATCTTGGGGGTAGTTGGAATTCAAGGAGCTAATTTAGATCCTGCATACATGTGGGAGCACTATACCGACCAACATCCCCGCACACAACCCACAACACTGTGAAGTGTGCATGAATATGTTATGAGCTCTTATGAGGGTTTTATTGGATGAAGGTGGATGGGCACCCCCCGCTAATAGTGTTGACTTGGATTTTTGAACAGGGAAAAAGGGTGGCAACTGTAGGTATAAATAATATTTGCATATATTCTGTCAATGGAGGGGATGTAATTTATGTTTCAATGTTTTTGGGCAACACAATAATTGTACGAAGGCGCTCATGTAAGCGGGGTTTTAGAGATAGCGTGCGTGTTCTTCTGGGGGAGAGTGTTGGCGCTTTGATAAGGAAAGTTGGTGCGGACTGTGTATATTATGGTTTTTTGGTGAGTTCATTATCTTTGTCATAAGTTAGAGTAAATTTATTTAAATTTAGCAATTACGACAACAACAGGAGAGAGTTATCCGTAAGACTTGAGTTAATTGAAATATCTGATGAAGGGTGTATTCGTATTTTTTCTTGCAACGAACGAGATTACAAAGTGCATGTAGGAATGCCGAATGTGCCCGAAAATTCCTTAATTTTCTTATCTCGATGAAATTGACACAAGGGGCTTTAATTTTCAGAGTAAATAGGGGAGAATATAATTTTAGAGTTGCTATAGATTTTAATGAATACTTAGCATGGAAAGTATAATTTTTTTTATCTTAAGTCCTGCATTATTCCCATAAATAAGTTGCATGAGCATATCTATAATGAGCTGTGTTATACAGGCAACAAGCCTGTGTGTTAGCCATTTTCTATAAATTTCAAATTCTTTGTAGGGCCCTTAAAAAATCAAGATACACGGAAAATCTTGCCCGTCCCGTTTATGATATATTCAGTGTTCGCGACAATTCCAGCGTGGTGTACACTCGATTTCATTGTATACAGAACGAAAAATACTGCACCGGTGCGTCAGTTTTTGTACTTTTTACTTAAAATGAGTTTTGAAAGTTCCAAATTTGAGTTTTTAACGATTTCATACAATTTCAGTCCTGTTGTCAAAAATCACGAATGAAAATTGAGTCAAAACGTCACTTTACATACACAATCAAAGCTACACCCAGCCTACACCGTCAAATACAGCACGATTCCGTTCAGGTGTACGAGAAAAGAACAATTTTTTTCTGCACCTACACAGTTTAATTACAGTTTGAGATTTAATTTTGAAAGGGCTGAAAAGTTTTTGGCACCAAAAGTTTGTAGATAGGAACTCAATTATTATGAAAGTTACTCTAGGCTAGGTTAGGTTGTAGGGTTGATGAAGCGAGACAACCCGCGCCTCATCGCACTTAGGTCCATTGTGACCCATTGTTATACCCAGTGGGGAATAATCCTTGCTGTTTGGATTCTTTCACTTCTTTATTACGCCGTGTTAAGTTCCTTGGGCCACCTTGTTGACTTAACATACCTGGAAGTTAGCGGTGCGTTTGAAAGTTCTGAAATGTCGTGGAAGAAGTAGCTTCCTAAAGTTCTTTTCCTCAACTGACTTAGACTGGGACAGTGGCACAGAAGGTGAGGTGTGTCCTCGCAGCAGTCCGTATCGCCACATCCTCTGCAGATGTCGTCATTGTCGAGATTTAGTTTCGTTTCATGATGTCTCAAAAGATCGTGACCGGGAAGTATACCTACTAGTAATGACAGAGTCTTCCTGTTGCTCTTGATGAGCGCGTTACTTAGGGACTCATCATATTAAGGCCACAATTGTCTTGAGATTTCACAGGTGGACAAGGATGCCCATCTTGCATTTGCTTCCTTCCGGATTTTGATTTCCACTCGCCTTCTTAGGTCACAGAGTGGGGGTTTGATCCATTGAAGGGCTTGTTGAAGTTCGTATGTTGATCCATGATGTGCAAGCTCATCGGCTTTTTCATCGCTTGGAAAGTTCCTGTGGCCAGGAACCCAGCAAAGTCTTACATTGTGCTGTGAGCCAAGAACCTTAAGCTCTTTGCGACAACATTTAACAAGTAGTGCAGATTTGATTTCAGTGGCAGCTATTGTCCTTATGGCTGTCTATATGGTAATATCATCCTGTGGTATTGCCCTTATTGACAGTAGGGTGACTGCTTCCTTGACTGTGAGGACCTCCGCTTTGAAGAAAAAAGTTACTCTATGTAAATGTTGAATTTTTATGGGAAAATTTAGTTTTCTGAAAATATTGAAGGGTTTTTGAGAAATGAAAAATGAACCATTTTGTTTCTTTTAATTGTTTCAACACTAAAAATTCGTTGAAATCTGAAGATGAAGTAAGATCAAAGAAAGGTTAAAGGCTAAACTGGAAACATATTATGGACCCTTTGACTGGATATTCACTATCTTATAAATACTTATACATATTACTATCTTATAATCCAAAGTAACTAAGCTATTTAACCTTACTTACTTAAGGTGGCGCTACTGTCCGGGGTGGACCTGGGCCTCAGCCAACAAGCTTCGCCAGCCAGCTCTGTCTCTAGCTAGCCGTCTCCAGTTTCGCACGCGAAGTTGGCTGAGGTCCCCTTCCACTTGCATGCGCCACCTGAGTCTCGGTGCTCCTCTACCGCGTCGTCCCTGCGGTGTGGATTCGAAGATTTTCCGGGCCGGGGCGTTGGTGTCCATCCATCGTAGACGTTGTGTTTTGACTCTTTTGGCTAGGTCGGTATCGCTGTACAGTTCGGTGTTATATCTTCTCCTCCACTCTCCGTCTATGCAGACGGGACCGTAAATCGTCCGAAGAATTTTCCTCTCGAAGCAGCCTAAAGTGCTTTCATCCGCCTTTGACAGGGTCCATGCTTCTGCACCGTAAAGCAGGACTGGGATGATGAGGGTCTTATACATATACACTTTAGTTGCTCGAGAGAGGGCTTTGCTACTCAATTGCCTTCTTAGCCCAAAGAAACAGCGATTGGCAAGAGTTATCCTTCGTTTGATTTCAGCGCTGGTGTCATTGTCTGAATTGATAGCGGAACCCAGGTAGACAAAGTCCCTAACTACCTCAAAGTTATAGCTGTCGATGGTGATGTTTTGTCCAAGACGTCGGTGTTGAGTGTCTTTTCTTGATGACAGCATATACTTGGTTTTGCCCTCATTGACTGCTAAACCCATATTCGCCGCTTCCGTCCCAATACTCACGAAGGCTTCACTGACATCACGCTTTGTTCTACTGATTATGTCAATGTCGTCTGCGTATGCAAGTAGTTGAACGGACTTTTGAAAGATTGTACCCCTGGTGTTGGCGCGAGAGTTCTGCACAATTCTCTCAAGTATGATGTTAAAGAAGTCGCATGACAGCGCGTCGCCTTGTCTAAATCCTTTTTTGACATCAAAGGGGTCGGTGAGGTCTTTGCCGACCTTGACGGAACAGCGTGAGCTTTCCATCGTCATCCTGCACAGACTGACGAGTTTGGTAGGGATGCCAAAACTAGACATTGCGCTATATAGCTCGTCTCTATAGATGCTGTCATACGCGGCCTTGAAATCGATGAAGAGGTGGTGTGTATCGATTTGGAATTCCTGGGTTTTCTCCTAGATCTGCCGCAGTGTAAATATTTGATCGATGGTGGACTTTCCTGGCCTAAAGCCACACTGATATGTGCCTATCAGATTGTTGACAAACGGCTTCAGGCGTTTACACAGTACAGCAGAAAAGATCTTGTATGCGATGTTAAGAAGACTTATGCCTCTGTAGTTGGCACAACTCAGAGGGTCTCCTTTCTTCAAGATCGGGCAAACAATGCTGAGGTTCCATTCGTTGGGCATGCTTTCTTTCGACCATATCTTGCAGATGAGCTGGTGCATGCTCCTAACCAGCTCATCGCCAGCGGATTTAAAAAGTTCGGCAGCTAGGCCGTCTGCTCCGGCTGCTTTGTTGCACTTGAGCTTAGACACAGCTACTTTCACCTCCTCCAGGTCGGGTGGGCGGTATCGTTCGTATGCTTCGTCGGTAACGTCTTCGCCCGGGTTGAATGGTTCGTTCTGCCTGACAGCGGTATTTGGTTCGTCCTCGCCGTTATACAGTCTGCAGAAGTGGTCTTTCCAAATCCTCAGCACCGACTGCGATTCTACAACGATGTTCCCTTGATGGTCCTTACAGGCTTCAGTTCGAAGTTTATACCCTTGGCAGGACCTTTTGATCCTTTGGTAAAACTTTCTAACCTCATTCCTTTTGTAACATCTCTCTATCTCTTCAACCGCGCGCTTCTCGTGCTCTCTCTTTTTCTTTCGGAGAAGCCGGTGCTCCTCTCTCCTCCTCTGTTCGTAGAGCTCGCGAGCAGCTCTAGTCCTTCTGTGCAGCGCCGCTTTGTATGCTTCCTGTTTAGCTGCATGTGCTTGCCGGCATTCATCGTCAAACCAGGGGTTTCGTTGTGGTCGCCGTGTGAAACCCAGCACTTCAGAGGCGGCGTCTCTGATGGCATTTTGGCAATGTTGCCACTGGCTATCAATACTTGATGCTGGTTGCATAGGACTTCGTAGAAGGTTTTGAGAGACTCGGTTGGAGAAGGACCTGGCGATCTCTTGCGATTGTAGTCGGCCGACGTCAAACTTCCTCACAGTATTTCCATTACTTGGCGCTGGTCGGGATATCCGCAGCCGTACCTTGGCTACAACAAGGTAGTGATCCGAGTCAATGTTGGCCCCTCGGAAAGTTCGGACATCCATGATACTGGAGGAGTGCCTTGCGTCGATCGCAATATGGTCAATCTGGTTGACGGTTGATTGATCGGGAGATCTCCATGTCCCTCTGAGGATATTGAGATGCGGGAACTGTGTACTAGCTACCACAACGTGTCACCCCTCAGCAAAGCTATTTAACCTGGTCACACGAAATAATCCAAATAAAAAAAAAACGGTAAAGTATGGAGACATTACACAGAGCGGTCAGTCGGCTTTTACTGATTGTGGCACTAGCAGCTCAGAAAAGCCAGCGCCTGACCTCTCTTACGATCATGTATGTTGTGTGCGATACAGGTGTTTTTAGACCTACATTTTTTGCCAATTCTGAACGGCGAATTGAGAGGTCTCTCATGACAAATGATACTCTCAATCGGAGGGTTTGTCAGACCTCACGGAGGTGGGACACCGTAAAAAAAATTGTATTGCCCCGGTCGGGACTCGAATGTGGACCTCGTGCACAATTGTCTTGCACCCTAACAACTGCACCACTGCGCCCACTGTGTCCGTTATTATAGAGAGGGGGCATACATTTCCTTTTTAACTTTTTCAATTTTTCAAATTTTAGATCTATAAAAAACTGTTGCAATTTTTTTTCCAAATGCCGCTGAGCCTGTTTTCAATTTTTTAACTAGGTACCTGAGCTAGCATTATCTGCTTTTCTTTAGTTCTGTGTGAACTGATTTTTGGGATAACGGTAAAATATGCCGTTCTCCTTACTTCGTTATTTAAATAAGCTTAGAAAAACTTAGGTTGAAAACGATATTTTCTAAAATATTGAAGGCAGGTATCTTAATTTGTAAACGCTTTATAATTAAATTAATTTGAATCAGGGTCGTCATTAAGATGATGGAACCGCTTTTTTTAAATGGTTTTACGTATTTGGGTTAAATCTCGGAAGCTTTTGAACATTTAAGTTTTGCTTTATTTTTTTTTTCGAATTCTAGAAGATGTTAAAAACAGACTTTAGATTTTTTTTTCGAATTCATTAATTGTTTCAAATTTACACCTGTTACCATTCGGGAGATAAAGAGGGGGACTTACATTTTTTCTTACTTTTTTTACAATTTTTAAATTTCAAATCAATGAAACAGGTATTCATTTTTTTTCAAACGTCGCAAGATTTTTTTTTTCAATAGTCTTTAACTAACTAGTTTTTAGCTAGCTATTTTAAAAAGGCTTAGAAAGCCCAAGGTCGGAAACTACGATTTTCATAATTTTTTTAACAGTTATCGTTCTTTATGAACACTTTATAGTTACACCAATTTTGAATAAGATCATATCGTTACCGTTGAGAAGATACTAAAAAAGCAAACTTTTTTAAAAAAATGCTTTTATGTGGGGTGCCGTGGCGTAGTGGTTAGTGTGTGTCCTTACTACGCCGGAGATCTGGGTTCGAATCCTGCCATCGTCACCGAAATAAAAAAGTTTGTTCCTTTTCACGGCCCCCACCTCCGCGAGGGTCTGACAAGCCCTCCGAGAGTATCATTTGTTTTTAAAAAATCTTCTCAAAGT
Source organism: Neoascia interrupta (assembly GCA_947623515.1). Taxonomy (NCBI): domain Eukaryota; kingdom Metazoa; phylum Arthropoda; class Insecta; order Diptera; family Syrphidae; genus Neoascia; species Neoascia interrupta. The sequence goes on from OX392462.1 coordinate 200,723,398, forward strand.
GCCGTTCGGATTCGGCAAAAAATTGTAGGTCCCCTTGTATGTGAAGAAATTAACACACACAGCATACATTGTTGAGAAGTTGGCCCTGGTTCACCTCGAGCTGTTGCGCCACTCTATTTATTTATTTTTATATTTTATATTTTCGGAGCAAATTTAAAAAGTTTTTGAATCTTTTAAAATCGCCCCTTAAGACTTTGCACAACTTCTAATACGTGTGATTTTGTGAATAATTTGTCCAAATAGCACCAGAGATAAGGGAGCGGGACCAATTTTTTATTGCATTTTTGCGATTTTTTTTCGAAAAATTCGTTCAAATTGCAGTATCAAAACTCTTTCAGAAAAATATGACTTAAGACCTTGTTTAAACTTGAGTTGCTTTACAAGTGTGTTCAATATTAGGTCTGTGGAGGAGCAAGCGGTTCAAAAATAATGGCTTTAAACACCTTAAAAACGGCATCTTTTTTGAACCCTTGATTTAATTTCTTAGAAACTTTTCATTTATTTACAAAAAAAACAATGTTTTTAAACCGCTTTGGGGTTATGGAAAAAATGCTGTCAAATTCTTTCAATTTCTGCAGTTAAAAAGCACACAAAATGTTGTCTTTGTACGACATATATTGCTAAGAAGAAAAACGTTTTTGACCGACGGACGGACAACATAGCAATACCATTAGATGTCCTTTTCAATTTTTGGATGGACAGCAAACAACGGCTAATGAAAAGGCTTTATTTTCCAAAAATTACCATATGTATAAACTATTACATTAGTTAATACACGTGGGTGGTTTTGGCTATTTTGAATGGATGGACTAGACAACAATGCTCCTCGAATTCTATCTTGGAATCGTCTAAGATCGTTGAATTGGTGTACTACCTTCACAACAGCCGGTGAGTGCTCTAAGAAACTCTGAAATATTGTAGAGTCCATCAAAGGCAAGAGTCCTAGTAATTCATATTTGTCACTAAAGAATCTTTCCTTTTTCGTATTAAAGCAGTCATTGATGTCATTACAAAAACTAAGGATTTTGCCTCTTTAAGGCGATAATGTTAAACGAATTTAGGACAAAAACAGCAAAACAGTCTTAAATATCTTAGATGACCAACCCTACCCTCCATCTCCCCAACAATAGAATGTCATGGCACTTGTCTAGCTGGATAAGATTTGTTTCCATAATCCTTACTTCGTCATCAACTTCGACATCAGCATCAGGACATCAATTCTCATAGTTTTTTCCTTATATTGTTACAGAAGCTTAGCACTCGTGGACATATTCAAGTCGATATTTAAGTCATTTAACTCACAATTTACATATAACTGCGTGTCATATCATAGGCCAGTCCTTCAATTCCATGCGAAAGCCATGAAGCCACCTGGTCGGTGACAGTGCATTTCTGTATACCCCTCCACAAACCTACGTAACCGCACTGTCCATACCGGCCTTTTTATTCCATACAATACCAAATTCGAAAAACCCACCCACCAACAAGAAGGACATGAGATTCCTTTTAAGGCCATTACCACATCGCCGTCAATTGCAATGCAAATCCTTTGTTCGATAATCGTGACGCATTGTTATTTCAATGGAAGGGGCTGTCATTATGTTCACGTAGTCCTTCTGTTAAAAAAAAAAAAAAAACGGTTTTCAAAGCCAATATAGTCTCATCGGATCGAATAAACTATCAGCGGTTAAGTTGTTTAATGCACCATTTTAGTAAATTGAAAAAAAAAAAAAATTGCCCAATTTGCCAAAAAAGTCTGATCCTTAAATGGGGTGTGTAAAAATGTCCTCTGTCGAGATAATCACTTATCGTTTTTGAGCAACAAAAAATAAATAGGTATTCCATCCTTGTTTCCATCAATGTCGAAAGAGTATACGTATCCTTGTATAAATCGTATCTGCTTCTTTACCTTTCGCCACCCCAAATCGAGCAGGACGCCCACCCCACACCCCAATTGCAATCAACATCAACAAAATTGCAGCAAATAGGAAGCGAATTATTAAACGATTGACAAGGATCAAGCGAAGAAAGGACATGATTTTCTAATAAAATGAAATAAAAATGTAAACACTTGAAAAGCCCACCCCTGCTGTATGGCAGGATAAAATTATGTCACATTGTCGACATCGCTTGAGATCAATCAAAGGAATGCACAATGGCAGAGAGAAGACCCATCTCTGCTTGAGTCAAATACCCACACGTACCCTTACGTATTTGGTGGATGTCTTCATTCCAGAACCGTCAAGTTTACACTTGCAGGGGTGTGATGGGAAAACGGGTATGGAAAGCCTTTTGGCGTTTGATTTAGAACTCCCAAAGCGACACTGACGCCTAGCGTAAGTGTTTAGTTCGTTCGCTCGTCCGATAGCTGCTTTACAGGCATCGTACAATGGAATACATTAAGCGCGCAGAGTGGGTGGGTACCACGACCACCCCATATAGATGGGTGGATACTGCAATGGGGTTGATTACATTTTTTTCCCGCTTTCCTTGGGCACAATGTAGTAATTTTCTCTCATTCTTCAACAGAAAATCAACATAAGTTGAAAGGGGGTGGATTGTGGTGGTGGTGCTGGCTGTGGGTGGGTGGTTGCGAAAGGTTATTTCGTCTAAGGGAATGGGGTTCATTTGCCACTTCATCGTCATCCCTTCTTTAAATTAAAATCGAAAATTATAGAGATACAAGTGGGATGATTTCACAAAAGCACCAAAAGGGGACAAGGACCAGTGTACACTTTGGTTAAGGAATGAAGAAGAAGTGGCAAAGTTGATGATAATCGTGGTGGGGTGAACGCTTGGCGATGAATTATTTTACATTTCGCGAAGAAAATTGTTTTTTTTTTCGTCGCTTTTGTGTGAAAGGTTGGGACATCTGTGTTATGGTCGGTGCGTCGTTATTTTTATGATTTAATTTTCTTATGAGTTATAAATGTTGCATTCTCTTCGTCGCTTTTTTAATTAAGAGTGAAGCAGTCGATGCTGGGTTCAAGTAATTTACATATTTTTCATTTTTTCTACTAAATGATGGAAAGTCCTTACTTAGCTGTCGATATTATTTTGTTCTTTATGGATGAAACAAAATCCAAGTTCCATGACATTGTTTAGCCCATCTTACCTATACACACACAGGATATTTTAGTAGATTAGATACCAAAGGAATTTCGGGAATGTCAAGGGAAAGGTATTCAAAGAAATATTTTTTTAGCTCTAAACCATTACTGTACAGAAATGGAATAGGTTGACGTTGGAGAAAATTACTACTGAGAGGTGCAAAATTTGAAGTACGGGCCAATCAAAGGTAGGTTATAAAAGGCTGATTGATGAAAAAATTAGGTATTGTTTCTTCTTTTGCGACGAGGTTCATGAAAGGGACTCACTTAGCGGCTCAGCAGGAACTGTAAAGCCGGCGAAAATCCCACAACTTACCGAAAAGGAATTGAACATGCCAAGAGAATACCTGAATGCCCCCATAGCTATTGTTAAACATACAGCTGACCCGGAGTCACCAGCATATACAGTCCCCAAAGCATGTTTAATACCACTTGAAAGCTTCTGTATAAGATGCTAAGGGTTAAAAAAGAAGCATATGGCTTCTACATAGAGGCCAATAAACAGTCAGAGCAATCGACAAATTAATAAGGACGGTTCAGATGCTCTTCAATAAACTAAGGCATCCTCAACTCAAGCAAAATAGTTAATTTGGCGACCCTCTCTAGAGTATTAGTTGTGAAGGCATTCTTTCCCCGCTGAACGCAGGTGTAGCGCAAGGAACAATACTAGCCCCGACCTGTGGAACATCTCCTACGATAAGATTCTTTGGATCGGTATGCTTGCCCATACCTTCCTCACAAGGTTTGCAGATGACATTGGTGTGGCTATCGCCAGACCGCACCGCAAGAGACATGAAAGAAGCCCCAGTCCCCAGATATATCTTAATCAGGCTATAAGACGAGTGGTATATGCCAGTGCGCCAGACTATAAAGCCTTAAGTCCCAACCATAATTGGCTGAAGTGGGATTAACCTAATGTCAAAATACATCGAAAATCCGACTCAAGTTCTGTCAAATGGTTACGGTGCCCATACTAGACTTCAGCAAACGTTTCGGAAATCGTATAAAATTTGTATGTATCTAACCAGCTGTCAAATTTCCGTGCTGAACCTCTCACTCCAGTGGGACTAAACTTAAGACAGCAAAAGTTAACGAAGACTTAACGAAATCGAGCAAACGGCTATTATGGTTGTGGCATACGAATTGCGTGTAAAGGGACATTTCGGAAAGCCGACTTAAACCTATCTAAGTCTATTATGGTCTAATAGACTAGTAAGTCTAAGTAGCAAGTCTAACTAGTAAGTCTAACTAGTAAATCTAACTAGTAAGTCTAACTAGCAAGTCTAAGACCTTTAGACTTGCCACAGAGAAGGCACATTATAAGTACTTCGAACTTAGAAGAGGATAACGATCCACGTTAAATTCTGAGCGGTCTCAGAGAAGACAAGAAGCAAGATCGCAATAAGGTTTCCGGGTATAACGCGGCAAAAATAACGACGCAGTTCAGTAGGGTAATCTCACACTTCGGGGCTGAGGAAACTTCTCGACTCTCTATTCGTTTCTATACATGGATGTGAGAAATGGGATCGTGCTCTCAAGCTTAACCTGAAGAGGTATATTGAAAACAATATGCCGGAGTACACCTATGTGTGCCAAAAGTGTCCCAAGGTCCTACAGCTGTGTGTCGAAACCAGTTGTTCTCATATAAACAAGAGTGACTACTCTACAGTCTAGAACTTTTAGCAGTTGAAAGAAAATTTGTTAACTCAAGAGAAATTTAGTGGCAGCCTGTTGACGAACGAGCCTTCTATTTTATTTAAAAAAGTAAAAATGCTATTTTCCTTAAAGTATTCTATTACTTTGAAGTTCAACTTTTATAATAACTTAACTTTTCTTAAAACTAACTTCATCTTAATTCAACATAAATCAAGAGTACTAAAACTCCAGGGGATATGGCTACACTGATCCCAATGCAAACGTAGCTAACTTCGTTTTTCTTTGGAGACTTCAGTTTATTCTGTCTTCTCTTTCATTCGTGTTCTCCTTTTTTTGCTGCGGTATATTACGGCTTCTCCTCTTTTTTTTTAACGGATCGGGGTACTCAAAGAAGTGGTACATGGGTGCCGTTTCTTTTGCCTTTTGACGATTTTGATGGCATGACACGGATGTGGATTTAAAGCAAGAATTAGATTTTGAGCATTGGGATCGTGTGTGGCTGTAACAACCTGTCAGTGTTTTGGAAACCTTCTTTGCTTTTTCACCTCAAAAATAAAATCATTCAAGAGCATCAAGAACGTGTGCCAAGGATTTTTGTTTGGGTGTCAAAAGAAGGCGACAAGGGTTGCAGCAACATAAAATTTTATTTTTGAGTGGTGAATTTGTAAATTGCCCTTTGGATCTTGCCTTGGATTTGTGGCTTGTTTGTTAATGGCCCTTTGGATTTAGCTTTGATTTGGTGAGAGTTCTTCCATTTTTGATAAGATGACAGGAACGAAACGAAGTTGTAGTGCTGCAAAATGTCGCAAAGCTGATACTCAGCTTATGGTGAGCTGCGACACGTGCAAGCGGTGGTGGCATTTTTCTTGTGCCAATTTCGACCCAAGCCTCTATGACACGGCTACTCCTTGGTTCTGTGGCGAGAGTTCGTGTCAGGCTGCGGCTGATGCTGAAAAGGATGCAGATTCTGAGCACGGGGAAGAGAACAACACCGGCGGTGAGTCTTCTGATGTTCCAGATGATTTGGAGGTTACGCTTGACGTGTTGATGGAGGCTGCTGCTGCAGCACAAGCTTCCGCTGCTCAAAAGGATGAAGAGTTGGCTGGTTTGCGGAGTGAAGTAAAGCGTTTAAAGGTAAAATTATCCAGTGTTTCAGGGCCCGCCATGCCGTCTGTTGCTGATAAGCCCAGCTCAGTTCGTTCTTCGATTAGGATTTCGGATGAAAGGCTGGAAGTGATTCGGAAGATTCAGGCCAATCACAAAGCGTTAATGGAGAATAGTCGGAACAAACAACAAGGGGAAGACTCTAAAGGTCCTAAACAGTCTACTCCTGTTATCGGGACTAGCAATCGTCGAGCCTGTTTTGAGGATTCTTCAATTCAACAGGGAGACATGTCCAGTCTGCTAACAATTTTAAACCGTAGCAATGTTCAAGAACTGCCGAGTTTCTCCGGAGTCAACAAAAGGGAATGGCCCTACTTTGAAGAAGTTTTTAAATCCACAACGATTGAGGGAAATTTTTCTGGCAAAGAGAACGTCGCTAGGCTTCGTAAGGCGTTGAAGGGTGAGGCATACCAGCTGGTGAGCGACCGCCTCAAGTATTCGTCCGATGACGTCGCGATCATGGATTCCTTGCGAAGCATTTTTGGGCGAGCTGATGTTTTAGTGCATGGTCTGACATCAGACCTTCTCAAGCTTCCTCCTTTGAAGTCTAAGTGTGATTCTAACCTGCATCTGTGGGCAGTCAAGGTCAATGGGTTTGTGGCCGATCTTAAGTCTATGAAGAGAGACGAGGACCTTGTCAACGGGTATGTTCTTACCGATCTTTCTTGTAAGCTGGGGGCTAGCTTGTACCATGACTGGCGGAAAAGGTTCAACTCTCTCCCTCGGGCCTCATTGCAAGATTTTGCTGAATTTCTCACAGCTAAAGTTACTGATTTGCCTCCGGAGCTGGTTAAACCCTTGGAGAGTAGACTCAGTAAGAAACTTCAGACTCATTCAAAGTCACCGCAGCGAGTGCTAACACATCAGGCCGCAACAATTTCGCAGGTAGAAGCGGTCAATTGTCCGAAGTGTGGGCGGAAATCACATTTGTTGGAAAAATGCAATGATTTCAAGTCGTTGTCAGCGGAGCAGAGGTTGTCTTTCGTCAAAGATAAATTGATTTGCTTCACCTGTCTGGATATGAATCAACATGACTGGAGGGCTTGCTCAAGGAAAAAGGTGTGCGGTGTGAACAGTTGTGCAGGACGACATCACGAACTTTTGCATCTGGCTTTTTGCAAAGACAATGTGTTGTGCGCTGGGGCAGAGCCTTTCGTTCCACAGCCAAACTTTAACTCGTCCCATGTTGGTTCAAAGCCACCTATATTATTTAAGGTTGTGCCTATCCGTATTCATGGTAAAGACCAAAGCTTCGTAGACACATTCGCCTTCCTTGACGACGGTTCGTGCCTAACTATGTTCGAAGAGGGGATTTTCGACGAGTTAGGTCTGGAAGGTACTCCCGAAAAACTAACCCTTCAATGGACGAAAGGTGTATCCCGAGTTGAAGATGCTTTCCGAACTAGTTTAACTGTTTCTGGGGTCAACAGCAACAAGTGCTACGTACTCAAGGATGTGTACTCAGTGAAGAGTTTGGAGCTTCCTAGCCAATCGGTTGACGTCGCTGCCCTAAGGGCTCATTTTCCACATCTTCGCGGACTTCCACTAATAGATCTTGTCAATGCTAAACCAAGGATATTAGTAGGGCTTGATCAAGCTAAATTTTTGTTGGGTCATCGTCAGCGCCATGGAAAGGACGAAGAACCATGTGCCTTAAAAACGCTTTTGGGCTGGATTGTTTACGGGCACTCAGCTCCCACAGTTCGAGCATCTTGTTTTCACCAAGTTTCCAGACCTACGATGCAACTTCAGTTTCATGACGTGACCAAGGGAGAGGACGAGCTGCATGATCTCGTAAAGCGGCACTTCTCTACAGAAGAGTTTGGCGTGATGGCTCCTAAAGGTGATTTGGTTAGCAGAGAGGATAGTCGAGCCATGGATTTAATGAAAGAGACGCTGAAATTCATCGGTAACCGTTATGAGATCGGTCTTCTATGGGACTCTGATAACGTACGCCTTCCGGACAGTTACCCCATGGCTCTGAATCGGCTTATCAGTTTGAAAAAATCGTTAAGGAAGAAACCACATTTATTAGAGTGGAAAAATAGACACATGTTAGAATTGGTATCCAAGGGATATGCGAGAATTGCCACGGCGGAGGATCTCGAGCGGAAATGGCCTCGCATCTGGTACGCCCCAACCTTTATTGTCGAGAATCCCAATAAATTCCCACCAAAGCCTCGAGATGTTGCGGATGTAGCGGCTAAGGTAAAGGGTGTTTCCCTAAACTCGCGTTTGCTTAAAGGACGCAGGGCTCTTCAAATTTCGCGAGCGAAAGATTGCGATAAACGCTGATGTCAAAGAAATGTTCCACCAAATACGCATCAAAGAAGAAGATCAGCATTGCCAGCGAATTTTATGGAGGGATGGAGACAGTTCCAGAGAACCGACTGTATACATTATGGAAGTAATGATGTTTGGACCCAGGTGCTCTCCTACCTGTTCGCAGTTTGTCAAAAATCATCACGCCAATCTATTCAAGGATGAGTGTCCGGAGGCTGTTGATGGTTTGGTCAGGCGTACATATGTCGATGACTACTTTAACAGTCACGACACCATAGAAGAGGCAGTGGCTGTGACCTTAGACGCCATTAGGATTTGCAAGTCGATGAGTTTTAGCCTCGTAGGAGTCCAGTCGAATAGCCGGGAGGTTTTATCGCAGGTTCCGGAAAGCAACGTCAGCGTCAAGCTAGTAAGTGTTGATCCTAACGAATGTGAAAATTCCATTTCCAAAGTTCTGGGTATGTACTGGCATCCGAAATTCGACTACTTCACATATAGACTCTCAGACGACGGGCTGCTTCAGGAGATGCTGATGCCCGATTTCAAGTTTACGAAAAGAGAAATACTGAGAATGATTATGAAAATTTTCGACCCGCTAGGGCTCATTTCTCTTTACATCATCCGTGGGCGAATCGTTTTGCAGGAAGTTTGGCGTGAAGGCTTTGGTTGGGACGAGGAAGTGTCTCTTTCTATTCGGGCTCAGTGGATGGAATTTTTAACAGAACTCAAGAACATCGAAAGCCTCAAGATTGGACGTCAGTACATGTCCTGGTCCCCAAACGGTTCGAAGGTGAGTCTTGTTGTCTTCGTTGATGCTTCCGAGAAGGCGTTCGCTGCTGTGGCCTATCTTCGTTCCGAGTTTGATGAGTCAGTCGAAATTTCTTTGGTCATGGCAAAGGCTAAAGTCGCTCCAGTGAAAAAATTGTCCATCCCGAGGCTAGAACTGCAAGCTGCTGTCCTTGGTGCGCTTCTGGCGTCCACGATTAGGTGCTCGCATACCATCAGGATTGATGAAGTTTTATTTCTCGCTGATTCTAAGACGGTGCTCGCATGGATAAACTCTAGCACCTTCAAGTTCCCGTCCTTTGTGGCCGTAAGGGTAGGGGAGATCTTAGATGCATCGTCCCCTCGACAATGGTTCTACGTCAGGTCCTCGGACAACGTTGCGGATGACGGTACCAAGTGGAGCGACCCTTCAATGGAAAACCAAGATGTAAGATGGTTTTCTGGTCCTGCTTTCCTAAGGCGACCTTTTGGAGAATGGCTCATTTCACCGAGCAAAACAGCTGTAATTGAGGAAGACTTCGCGGCTCCAGAAAGATGTGTCCTTTTGCATTCAAATCAGGATATTTATGCAGTTTTTGACGAGTTGTTGCCGAGGTTCAAGGCGAAGTGGCCTTCTTCAGTTAGAGTCATGGCATATTTTCTTCGCATCGGAGACATCGCCCAGAAGAGATGTTGCTATAAGGATATTTTCGTTACTCCCGCTGAGTATTGTCGCGCCGAAGATTGGGTATTTAGAAAGATTCAACAAGATGTGTTCTCGGCTGAACTGGCATTGTTGCGAGCAAAGAAACCGATTCCATGCTCCAGCTCTTTATTCGGCCTTTCACCTTTTCTGGATGATGCAGGCACTATTCGTATGAGGTCACGAGCTCAAAAGGCAAATACATCGTATGCATCCCGCAACCCTGCAATTCTACCAAAAGACCACTGGCTGGTAGACGTCCTCATTCAGCATTTTCACGATCGCAATCTTCACATCGGAACAGCATCAATTATTACAGAAATTCGAGATCGGGCCTGGGTCATTAGTATTCGAAGGGCAGTTCAAAGGATCAGAGCAAGATGCAATATGTGCAAACGTCTCAGAGCTAAACCCTTGGCACCGATGATGAGTGATCTTCCTGAAGCACGCTTATCTTTCAATTGCAGACCTTTCACTCACGTTGGTGTGGATTGTTTTGGCCCACTTCTCGCTAAATTTGGTAGAGGAACTATAAAGAGGTATGGCATGATTTTTACTTGCCTAACTTTCCGAGCTGTACACATCGAGTTGCTGAACGACCTCAGTTTGGACCAGTGCACCATGGCATTGCGACGTTTCCTTATAACCCGAGTGGTCACCCGTTTTTTGTATAGCGACAACGGTCTTAACTTCGTTGGCACAAAGAACCTGCTCGAGAAAGATGTCAAACAGAGAGAGGACGCGTTGAGTGAATTTGCAGCTTATTACGAGGGAATTCTTTGGCGATTTATACGGGCCTATTCTCCATGGATGGGTGGAGCTTGGGAACGGCTTATTCGGTCAATCAAGACGAGTGTGGAGTTTGTACTTAGAGGAATCGTTCCCCGCGAAGACGTACTGCGGAATGCTCTCATGGAAGCGCAAGGTCAAATAAACCGTCGGCCACTGACGCACATTCCAGTCGACCCCGAGGATCCAAAACCACTTACTCCAAACTTAATGCTGTTTGGAGAGGAAGATAAAGATGTCACAGCACCCGGCATATTCTCTGAATCTGATGTATGCAGCAAGCTTTACAGCCGTCGTTCTCAACATTTGATGGCACAATTTACTACGCGCTGGTACACCGAGTATCTGCCCGAAATAACTAGGAGAACAAAGTGGCACAAACCTACGAAACCAGTCAAGGTTGATGATGTTGTTATCCTTATAGAACCGAACGATGTCCGCTCAACTTGGCAGTTAGGCCGAGTCGTTAACGTTTTCCCAGGTGCAGACGGAGTTATTCGCACCGCTGATGTTCGATTGCCAAACGGATCTATAAAGCAGAAGAGAGCAGTTGGGCGGCTCGCTGTCTTAGACTTGGAGTCTTCACCCTAGCAGTTTTCAGACGGGCGGAGTGTTGACGAACGAGCCTTCTATTTTATTTAAAAAAGTAAAAATGCTATTTTCCTTAAAGTATTCTATTACTTTGAAGTTCAACTTTTATAATAACTTAACTTTTCTTAAAACTAACTTCATCTTAATTCAACATAAATCAAGAGTACTAAAACTCCAGGGGATATGGCTACACTGATCCCAATGCAAACGTAGCTAACTTCGTTTTTCTTTGGAGACTTCAGTTTATTCTGTCTTCTCTTTCATTCGTGTTCTCCTTTTTTTGCTGCGGTATATTACGGCTTCTCCTCTTTTTTTTTTAACGGATCGGGCTACTCAAAGAAGTGGTACATGGGTGCCGTTTCTTTTGCCTTTTGACGATTTTGATGGCATGACACGGATGTGGATTTAAAGCAAGAACTAGATTTTGAGCATTGGGATCGTGTGTGGCTGTAACCAACCTGTCAGTGTTTTGGAAACCTTCTTTGCTTTTTCACCTCAGTAAGTTTTTTGAATTAAACCTTATGTTATTGGATTTGTTAAAGTAGAAAACCTTTTCAGAAAATAAAATCATTCAAGAGCATCAAGAACGTGTGCCAAGGATTTTTGTTTGGGTGTCAAAAGAAGGCGACAAGGGTTGCAGCAACACAGCCTATAAACAGGAAAACATCAGTCAGCAGGAAAACATCAGAAGCATAGGAAGTTACTAGAAAGAAATGGCAACGCAGGTGGAACACTGAAACATAAGGAGAAAAGAGATGCACAGCAAGATTAATAACACAGCTTGCAGCATGGACCTGACGGAAACACGGTGAAGGGACCCATTAAACTACTCAATTTCTGACCTAGCATGGGGGGATACAGTGCAGCCAGCCAGTTGAGTATGGGCTAACCATAGTTTTTTCGTGAAACAGGTGGACAATGCAGATATTCAGACTTGAGACAGCAACATTTTCTGGAGAATATTTGGCAAAAAGTAATAATTGTCTGTTCCGGTAGGGAAATGAAAGCAACACCATTCTGAAGCTATGCGAAAGCCGCACTTTCACAGCCGGCGAACTTGTTACCTGCCAACTAGCTCTTAATTGGACATTAATCTGAAGAGTTGCTAAACTAAAATTTGTCAAATGCACATTTACACCGATCCCTTAATTCTGAATTTAGTGAAAAATTTCGAAATCCAATTTTGCCGTAATCGGAGTCAAAATCTGAAATATCAAGTTCTCCATACAGCTAAAATTGTCGTTATTACCTGCTTATTTTTAGTTTTAAAATACGTCTCAGAGCACTTTTATCGACTTATGTACGTCAATTTACAAGCGTTTTTTTGAGTATTTTCTGTCAACTGTCCTGAATTCTCTTTAAAATAAGAGAATAGGAAGTTTGAGAGGTTTGTTCCATTCGACAAACTTCTAAATGCCCAGGCGAATATTAAGCATTTAACTGAAATTCAACATTTATAAATCCTGAAAATATGTAGCGAAATGCTGAACATTTAGTGTGAAATGTTGAATTTAGCTTAAATGCTGAAATTAGGCTCGGTGTAAATGTGCTATAACAATAGTCCTCAATTCCATAATTTGACAACTTCAAATCAATAATTTTCAAAAGCTCTGTGAAGACGTATTAACAATATTCGCTTAGTAACTGGCACAAGTTGCTGCGAATTCGTTTTGAAATCAGCGAACTGCGAATATCTTGACAGAACTTGTGTAAATCGTTATGGATTATATGTGTCAAGTGCCATGTAGTAGTATATGTGTCAAGTTATAGATTATTTGATCCTGAAAAGATTTCCGTTCCGTGCTGTGATTTTCATGTTGGAACAGCATTTTGGAGTAAAGTATTAATAATTTGTTTGCCAGTTCGCTGATCGCTAGTTCGCCGGCTGTGAAAAGCACCTTAAGCAATACCTACCAACGTCCGAAGAGCAGGGACGAGGAGCTGAGAACGAATATGAAAAACTGAGGTTGCTGTCATCGGCAAAGGAATGAATTGGATTAGTAGTAGCAGACAAAAGATCATTTATGAAGATTAAAAAAAGAGTCGGAGACAAAACAGAGCCCTGGGGAACCCCAGCGTTTATTTTGCGAATTGCAGACTTGAACCCATCCAAAACAACTTAAATTGAACTGTCCGAAAGGTAATTACTAATCCATTGAATAAGAGATTCGTCGATTCCAAATGCACGCATTTTCGACAAAAGAGCTTGATGCCAAACTCTGTCAAATGCTTTTGAAATATCAAGCGCAACAATCTTGCTTTCACCATGAATATGCAAGGAATGGTTCCACATTTCAGTGAGATATGCCATCAAATCACCAGTGGACCTTTTGCTACGAAAACCGTATTGCCGGTCATTAAGGAGTTTTCGTGATTCAAGATATTTCATAAGCTGATAATTAATCAGCGTTTCCATGACCTTAGAAAGAAGGGAAGTTAGTGCAATTGGACGATAGTTAGAGGGAGAAGAAGAATCGCCTTTTTAGGGACGGGCTGGACAAATGCTGTTTTCCATCTACTCGGAAAGAGACCTGAGGAGTAGGACCGATAAAAAAGCTTACACAATGGTTTTGCCAGCGTGGGAGAACACCTCTTCAGAACTATGGGGGATATTCCATCTGGACCAGCGGATTTGTGAATGTTGAGATCTCGAAGTACTCTCATGACTGTACGAGTGCGAAAATGAATTTGTCCCATTGTACATTCGACGCGCTCAAGTACAGGCGGGGACAAACCAGAATCTGGGAGCATGGAGCTAGCAGCGAAATGCGCTGCAAGTAGATTTGTTTTGGCCATAGAGGTGACAGCTGGAATGTCATTGTAAACGAGTGTTGGGTTAGAAGATGAGGCACAGTTTTACATTTTTTACGAAAGACCAAACGTTTTTACTACCCTTGGGACAATGTAGTATTTTCTGCCTCAGCTTTTGGTCGTATTGGAACTCGTTTTGACTCGTTTGACAGTTCCTCTTCTGGATAGAAGAGAAGTTTACTTCTGGTTTTGAATCCAGAATCAAAACCAGAAGCACGCACACAATCACACATGTCTCAATGTCAAGTTGGATAAATGTCATTTGTCCCCTGTAGAATAGCGTTTGCTTCACAAAATAAACGCTAGACAAACTACAAAATCAAGAAAAACGCGGCCGCGAAAAAAAATGTATGAAATTACAACCAAAGTGACAGCTTCTGGGGTTGATGATTCCCAATTGGGCGCCAAGTTGTGGATAGGGAAATGGTCACCAGATATAATGGGTACTAGTATGGAAAATCCCCAGGACAGGCGGACCAAAACCAGTAACAAACGAAAAATCCAGGAGCGTCTGTCTCAAAATGAGCGGCTTGCTGAAAGGCGTCTGATATCCAGATTAAGGTCGGGCGAATACTAAATATTTACCTTTTTCTCTTCCGACATGCACAAGCACATAGAATGGACAACATAATACGCCAGATGTTTATATCGAACACTCTGCTGATTATATCATTGCATCTCTTCGTAAAGGCATAACACTTGCGGGGGTAGGCTTTGGTGTTTCTATGCAGGGTTTTCATGTTCCATATTGGCTCATCAGCGTTTGTGTTGGACTGAGAACTTATTTTCTCTTCTATTCTCGAATTCTATCCGCTCGCGATGTGCTACGTATTTTAAGGGATGTAATAACCCCCTGATCGCGAGATGATTCTGGACCGAATCGCCAAGGTTAAGCGCGTTTTTTGACTTTTCGACTCGTTGTTGGCCCACAGATATGAACGATAAAATCGATCCAGACTGATTGTTGCGTTTTGTTAATTTTTTGTAGAAAAATACAAGCCAAATTTTTTGCATGTTGCATTGCAATTTTTTTTTTTTGCCTTATTAATTGGGGGAGGGGGGTTGTGCTGGACATAGAAAATTGTGTTCTCTTTTTCTTTGTTCATCATATGGACTTCGACACCCTGAAACCTTATCAGCGCTTACAAGACCTTTGAAAGCATGCAAGTTTATTAAATTTGACGATAACTAGAGGAAGAAGGGGCGGTTTTTTTAGTGACGGGCTGTCTGGAAGAGTCTAATGGCGAAATTGTGAAATGGGTGCCATGGCCATAACTGTTGCGCCTCTCGTTGTTTCAAATTTGTAGTTTGTTTGTTAGTCAGGCACACTCGAAGGATCTCAACATACTTTCTTTTCGGCCCATATCGGGTGTTCCCACCCCCGGAGTGCGAACTTCCAAGAAACAAAACTCTTTCAATTCAATTCAATTCAATTCAATTCAAAAAACTTTTTATTTTCATTTCGATAAGTTTTACAAAAAGAAGTTTACAAAAAGTAGTATACAACATGGCTTAGAGCCGTCTGCCGTTGAATGATAGGACCGAGAAAGTTAATTCATAATTAGTGCTTATAATAGGTTTTTTTTTTTTTTTTTTTTTGTTAATTTAATTTGTAATACAAAAGAAAAGATTGTGACTTCTTTGTCATCTATACTTATGGGCTTTTGGTTTAGCTTAAAACGGAACAGAAGGGATTTCTTCGTGGATAGATCTGATTTTGTTTTGCTGATTTAGCTCACGGAGACTGATACAAATTACGAAAAGCAATTGCTTCTTTTAGATAGCATGTAAGTATCTTCCAACCAAATCCGCCGTTTAGTAAGGAGCGACATTCCTGGATCGAGAGAAAGCTCTTGGCAAAAAATAATCTTCGGATCTCTTGAAGGATAGGACATAAAGCTAAGAAATGGAAGGTGTCTTCGTTCTGATTGAGGTTACAGAGGTTACAAAGCGGGTTTAAGTCATTTCGGTATGGTCTGAAGTTAAGATCAAGCATTTCAGTGCGTGCCTTAAATACTAAACTAATTTCGGACGCGTTCAGCTTATCACAAAAATAGTTGGCGGTGTGTAAATCGTGAGTGAGGCTTTTGTAAAGTTCTCTTGTAATTGATGTTCTCGCTCTGCACAAGGACTGCTGATAGAGCTTTTCGTCAATGGCTGCCAGGCAGTCATAGAATATACTTCGCCATTCGTGGCAATTTCTCTCGTCAAGATTTAATTGACAATTATGGTTAACAGCAAGCTCACGCCATTCCTTAAAAGGTGAAAAGCCCCCTTCTACTGCAACCAAAAGAACTCTACGTTGCAAGTTATTCACAGATCTTATAATAACTTTGGACAAATAGTCGGCACTTGATTTGGCATTTCTTACAAAAACTGGAGATAAACCTGTTTCAATGTCTATTGCGTAGTTTGGCGATGATCGAGGGAGCCTGAAAATCCTTTTTACGAAGAAACGTTGGATAGCTTCAACCTCGTCGAGCTTTCGGTGACCATAGACTTCACTTGCATACCGAAAACAGGTGTTAACTACCGCCTCAAAAACCCTGAATTTAGACCGCAAGTCAACATCTTTGTTGGAGAAAAACCTGTTCCACATAGAATTGATCGCAGTTTTAGCTGCCACCGATCTTTCTTTAATGTAAGGACGAAGGTCTAAATTGAATTTCAGGCGGAAGCCTAGATATTTGAATTCATTCACAATTTCAATGTTGTCGTTGCCCAAGGTCCACCTTTCGCTCCTACTCAATTTGTGGTGATGTCTAAAAATCATAATTTTAGATTTTAAAACATTAATTTTTAGGTCCCAAAACTCTTTCATTATGCAGGTAATCAAAAGAAGTCTTTATTTGTTTACATATTTCTCCATTGAAATACAAAATACTCGGGTTTGCTTAAATTTCTAACTTATCCCATAACACATCTACACAATCGACGATAATAATAAATCTTAAGCATAAAACAAAGATATCAACAGCGAATGAGAAAACGAAAAAAATAAATAAATCCGAAAACAAAATCAGTCAATCGAAATTAATTTTAAAGGTATAACTTAGCATTGCACACACTCTTGCACACATTCCAGTCGATATGCGATCATCTTAGGGGTTCTTTTGGCACGACAAAAACAATATTAGGTACATGATGGTCTTAAACAATAGGGGGCTGGTGTTTATTACCAGCCATATATGGAAAAGGAACTTAAAAATATCACAATTAATAAATTAAACAATGGATGGAGTCACTTGGAATGTACGCTTAGGTTCTCTTTAGTTGTTCCATTGATGTGACAGTCGTCTCGATTAGAAGATTGAAATCCAATTCGTTGAGACTGGCCTTGGCCGTGAGAAGATCGAGAAACGAGTCCAACGGTGAAAGTCTGTCTGCTGTGAGACCTGAAAATGCAAAGAGGGAAAATTAGATTTTTTGCGATACTTCTTGTCATTTTAAGGGGGGAAGAGGATAATGTGGGTTGAACTCCAATACCGATCGAGGGAAAAAAACAAAACAACGCAGAACTGCCCAAAACTACCAACAGGAAAGCTTACCAAGAGCAAAGGCCTTACTCAATCGTGCCATGTTTCGAATTTTGATTTGAAAAACAAAACAAGTGGGACTAAAAGCAAAACCGCCAAAAAAGTTAACGGTAGGGCAAGACTATAGGGACCATCGATGGGGCACGTGCGAGGCTTCAATTGAGGTGGGCCTAAATCCACTGAAAATGGTTTTAAAACAAAATTCGAATTAGCAGGTGGCTGCAGCCATACCTGTGACATGCTTTGTGCTTCGCACGTGCATGCTGCTGCTACTGCCGCGTGGCTGCACTGGGTTTCCGGAAAGAATGTTCGCCGCATGCTCACGTCCTCGAATCATAAGGCTCTCTGGGTGGTTCCAGCTCTTAAGCAGCCGTTGGGCTCTGGACTTTGGCAAACACGATAGGAGCGACAGCTTTCGTTCGATGCCTCCCGGCGAGTCGTCAATATCTGAAATGGATAATCCACTTATTTGCGTTTCGATTTCATGTAGTGGAACTAACCGTTAAGGATGCTCTTCATCACATCGATTTGCAGCTCAAACACGTGGTTCGTGGCGTACTGATAGAACATGTCATACGACAGAGCTCTGTAGCCCAGATATGTGAAGAACGATGAGAAGCCTTGGGGCAGAGGAAATGCAATCGAATCCACCGCCAAACAGAAGCGTTCCAGAATAAGAAACAGCGAGTACTGTTGATCGTTGCTTAGCTGCTCACTAAGAGAGTAGAGACAATTAGAGAATTCAAAAATATGGAAAATCCACTTACATTAGCGGGAATCCCCGAATGGGTTCAATGCGTGCATCGATGCCAGCAGCTCTGCAGACCAGCGCACAAAGAGCTCTTGAAAGTTCCAGCTGTGCGGCGACATATTGCGACGCCACTGCGTGAACATGTGCCGGGGTCTGTGAACGCTCGAAGAAAGTTTCTTTCAACCAGCGGAAGCCCGTGTTCTTATTCGTGGAATTCTTTACCAAGTGCACGCTTAACTCCCGTAGATTCTGGGGACAGATAAAAGAAACTATACGCATGTTCAGAGGGACTCGCAAGTACTTACAACAGAAATAACGTGCTCCTGCTTCGTGGCTGTGCACGTCTCCAGTTCCACAAATGGCAACGGCTCGTTCTGCATTCGCCGCGCAGCAGTTGCGAAGTCGCCAGCACTTGGCCCAGCCAGGGGGCCGCCGGGCGATAGTGGCGTGGTGCAGCGGGACAAGGCTTCAGGTTGGTAACATGCCAGTGAGAACATGAGTTTTTCACTCACTTGCTCCGCGGTGAAGCGGTTCTTCTCCTTGTTGTTCTCGTTCAGGTTCTCCCAGAGCTTGGACCATATGTCCACGCCATAGGGAGTTAGACGCTGCTGCGGCGACAGCAGCATCATGGTGGTGTTCCAAAGGTTCTCGTGCGACAGCCCCACGCTGAGATCGGCGACTTTCGCCTGCATTGGCTTCGATATCACCGAGGTTGTCAGTGGCAATAGACGAGTGAGCAGGAGGGCTTCACTGGGCAGACCTCGCTTGGCGGATGAGTAGCTCCCCGCAACAAGAGCTTCTTTGAGAAGAGCCACCGTATCCAAGCTGAGAGGTTGTTCCATTATGATGCTTAGCAGCTCCGACAAAACGTCCATGTCATTGGAGTGAACCAGAAAGTAGTGGACCATGCTGAGGCGATTGTCGACCGAGGTGTCGTTGCGAAAGGCCTCTATTAGATGCGCCTTCGGAATGCTAAGCGAGAAGAGATCCAACGTTGCCGAGTCATAAGCCAATTTGTCCCACTTTTTGCACGGGACCAGGTGAGTCAAGGGGGTTTTGTTGTATGCCGGACAGACGATGTGACAGCACGGCTCATGAGAGAGACCGACATCGAGGAGATGAACAAACAAGTCGGGTTGAAAAACGAGCATATGGTGGCCACCCTGAAGGGCGAACGTTGGTTTCAGTAGTTTTGCCTTCTCCCAGGGGATTCCCGGCATGACACAATGCACGACGCAGCCATGATGAAGCAGAGTCACCGAGTAAGCAAAGTGAACATCGGAATTGGCTGGGCTGGAATCGTCAGCGGGAGGCTTGATGTTCTGGTAAAGGTAGTAGTGACAAACAAAGAGCATTCCTGAATCATCGGCGAGGATTATTAGGTTAAGAGAAGTGTCATGAATACGCAGCGGTACCGTGTCGTCCTCATAACAGTTCGATGCATTGGTGCTTTGGGGGATCTTGGGTAGATTCAGGGGTATATTGAGCTAAAACGGTGGATAAAGTATGACCAGTCGGCTTCAATCTCTTTATACTTACGACAGTTTCGGTGGGTAACTTGTCGTTGAACTGAAACGCTGATAGAGTTGGACTTAGAGCACTTTTCTCCTCATTGTCCTTGTCTATTGAACTGGAGCTTTTCGCCTTGGGTTTCATATGGATGTAGTACAAGGCCTGATTGTCACAATCCCACTGTGCCCATATAAAGTTCTTGGCAATCATCTCTGCTGTGAGGAGTTCCACTTCCAAGGACCACGACTCTTCATCACCAAAATTGATAGAAGTGGGTGTGTCACCAAATTGATCCTTTTCAGCGTTTATCGTAGACGTATAAAGCATTACAGCTGAAAGGAGGAAGCCTCATCAATAGACGAGCAAATTTAAACAATCACTTAGCAACTTACATTCCTCGTGTGTTAAGATAAGAAACTTGTCCACGTAGCTCTTGTCGAACCTGGTCTCCTTCTTCCACAAAAACTGGGCCATAATTTGTTTGGTGGAGCTCTCCTTTGTTATCAACTCTGGCTGCATGCTGGGCGAGCTCTTCAACTCCACAATATAAGGAGCATAGTGGTACGTACTAACAGAATCCTCCTCGGTGCCAGACCTTACCTCCTTCTTGACGACATAAACCAACAGCGACACAGCACTGTTGACCGAAGCTTGTATGACATTCTCTTGCTTGGAAAATCGATAGAGTATGCGGAAGGATTTTGACGCTGCTACGTACTGTCCAATGCAGGTGTACTTTTCCTCATTTTCGTTCGTAAATATCCAAGAGGTGAGCAAGGATCCGTCTTGTTCCTGGCCCAGGATACGCCATTCAATTGCAATTTCTGTAAAAGCAAAAAAGGGTGCGTATGAAAAGGAATTCACTGTGATGGAATGTGGTTAGTCTACCTTTTACACCCTGGGCGCTCAACAAACCGCAGAAATTCGCGGCAAGGTTTTCTTGCTTTTGCATTATGTGGTGTGTTTTTGAATCACCAATTGTTTTCTAAATTTGATTTTTATTTTAAATGTTTGTTTAAAAAAAAATTGCCACACAGCACTTGAGTGATAAGAAAATGTTGTGACAAAAAAAAAATTCCTTCACTCGCAAGGTGTCAGAAGTCTCGGTGATGCCAAATCTATGTAGATCTTATCATTGTAATAGATTTTAGGACAAATAGATTTTGGGAGAAAAGTAGTCTGTGCTTATATTGTTGTTGAATTTCAGAAGAGAGCTTTTCTCCAAAATGTCACTTTTTGTCAATAATTGGTATGAAAACAAATTTTCTCGTTCGAGCACAGGCAACCATTTCATTGTTTTCATAACAAGTGAACGGACTAGGTTAGAACGAAAGGTGCGGGCGAGATAGTTACTTCATTGTTTTTATACCAAATGAACAATAAGCAATTTAAACGGAATAATTTCACCTCTGAATCTATTTCGAATGGAAATTGAGGACAGATATCAAAAGTAAAAGTTGTTGGCTACTTGCACACATGCAATTTTTAAAGTATCTAGAGTTTAAGGTTTCAGCCCAATAAATCCGTTGCATCCGTCACGTTGAAGTACGCAACTTACTGACAACTGAGTTTAATACACACAATCTTATGGGAAGCGGTCCTCAGAAGAACTTCGTGACGTACGTCGTTTCCCATAAGAACGTGTGTATTTCACTGAATTGTCAGTTGTGTACTTCGACGTAACGGATGCAACGGATTCGTTGAGCTGAAGGCATTACTCACGATCCACGGAAGCAGCGCTCACATGACCAACTTTTCTAGTTGCACACCCAAATACAGGTAATACATTTTACCCTTTGCTCTCTAAATAATGTCGGTGACTTGGAAGAAATTCAGGCTCGAATATACAGTGCTGCCTGCGCTAAGAATTTTTTTTTGACAGCGAGCAACAAAAAATTCTGTGACAAAACATAGATTTTAAAGTTGCCCAAAATCGGTTGGTTGCTCGTCCCATACAAGCCCATGGGACTCAAAAAGGCAATCAAACCGTTGCGTGACTAAAACCTGACAGGTGTGCGATAAGCCGAACTGTTAACTAACACAAGGAAAGAGCAAAACACGTGCGAAGCGATCATGATGATTTATGGTACTTATGCCATTTCAGAAATTAAAAGTTTGTACGAATAAATACCATATGATTTGTGGTAAACTCTCTCCTATCGGCTCTACAAGCCTACGCGGATGATGTGGCCGTTCTTTCTGTCGGCTCCAACCTAGGGGCTGTGTGCTCTCAGGCGCAGAGATTCCTAGACTTGATCGATGATTGATGGTGCACTAGGAATGGGCTTTCAGTGAATCCTCTTAAAACTACGGTTGTTCTCTTTACGAAAAGGAGAAATGTCACTGGTCTGACTCATCTCGTGCTTAAAGGTGTCACTATCATGATATCCGATGAAGTCAAATATTTGGGAGTAATTCTTGATAGAAAACTTCTTTGGTCCAAGCATGTTGAATAAAAACAAATAAATAGAGTGGCGCAACAGCTCGAGGTGAACTAGGGCCAACTTCTCAACAATGTATGCTGGTGCGTTGATTTCTTTACATACAAGGGGACCTACAATTTTTTGCCGAATCCGAACGGCACTTTGAGAAGTTTTTCAAGACAATTAATACTCTCGGAGGGCTTGTCAAACCCTCGCGGAGGTGGGGACCGTGAAAAAGAACAAGTCTTTTTTTTTTTAGGTGACGATGGCAGGATTCGAACCCAGACCTCCGGCGTAGTAAGCACACACACTAACCACTACGCCACGGCACCCCAGCATGTTGAATCCAAAACCGAAAAAGCACTGTCTGCTTTCTGGCCATTGAATAAAGAGACAAGGAAGTGGTGTTTTTGGGGAAAAGTTAAGCATCAGTTTTAGTTGTGTGAGTGCGGACTACTTAAGCCGAGTTGTCACAAGGAACAGAAACAGCAACAGAAACAGAATTTCATACATTAGCAACGCAAAAAGCATTCAGCAAATTTAGGTTTCAGTTGCTAATGTATGAGATTCTGTTTCTGTTCTACTTTTGTTTGTCGGCTCTACTTTTGTTTAACATTCCTGAGTTAAGGTGACATTTGAAACCCGATTCGTGATACATTCGATACATTCACTTACAAGTCGATGCCCAACATCGGGCGACTAATGTCAAAATAAATGCTTCACTCACACACACTGTATATGTGAAAAAGAGCTATTCCTTGTCTCTTTATTCAATGTTTCTGGCAGTGTAGAGGGGCTTTTGGCAAGACATGGGGTGGTTTTTGGTACCACACGCATTGGAATTTTGAAGAGTTCCATATCCTGTCTTATGGATATGCCCTCTCACGCAATGACCCCAAAAATCGTTTTGCGACAAAACTATCAAGTCGACTTTCCTCAGGTAATGGAATGGCTTCGGCCAGACTCTGAGCCAGGGAAAGAATGGCATTGTATTTTCACGGATGCCTCCAAAAACGGACAGGGGTCGGGCGCTGGAGTCTTTGTGGAAAGCAAGAACATTAGACTCCACTACCCTTAATCCGCGTTGTCACAAAGAACAGGAACAGAAACAGAAACAGAATTTCATACATTAGCAACGCAAAAAGCATTCAGCGAATTTAGGTTTCAGTTGCTATTGTATGAAATTCTGTTTCTGTTCCTGTTTTACGTTGCTTGTGACAACGCGGCTTTAGGTTAATATGCGTCTGTCTTCCAAGCGGAGATTTTCGCTATCCTAATGGCCTTACGCTATATTGTGACTAACAGGTGGAGGGCGAGAAGCATATGCGTTTGCAGTGACAGCCAATGCGTTGCTCAACCCTCTTACCTCGTCCAAGATACCAACTCGAACTCATTCGTTGAACTTAGTTAGGTTTTCTCGGAACACGAACCTGCTTTAGGCCTGCCTGTATCTGTTGTCACGTCTGCCATTGATACTTGGGTTTCTCGTGAGCAGAGGGCTCGTTGATATGACTGCTATGGGTGCAGACAGACTAAACGACTGCGCCCGGATATCTGCGAGAGGTCAGCGTCTTTTCTTCTATCTCTCAGGAGAATCGATTCCAGACTTCTTGTAGGCGTCCTTGCGGCCCACCAAGCTTTCGCCAAGAATGTGCTAGGCTTGAGCAAAACCACTACCTGTCTTCCCTGTGGTGAGGACGACGATACAGCGGAACATTTCCTATATAGTTGTCCTGCCTATGCTCGCATCAGGTGGCGGATCTGTTAAGTGTTGGAATTCCTTTGTTTTAAAAAATATATAAGTAAAAAACTTGGAGGTCAAATAAAAGTTAAACCTTTCTCTTCCGTGTTGTAAATCGTTATAAAACTTCATTTTATTGTTTGTTGACATGAGTTGACATTTTTAGTTAGTACTAGATTATTTACAATACATAGTGTTGTGCTATTTAGTTAATTGCTGACGTCATTGAGACTCATTATGCATTTATAATTTAATACTAAATAATAACAATTGAATTCGCTGTGATAAATCTGATTCTATTGTGAACATTACTCCCCGGCCGTGAAAGCATTTCACCAGTTCTGATGTCATCATGCCTTAAGATTACCGCATCTTCTTAGTTGCCTCAATGCCGACCCTGGTTGCCTCTAGGAGGTGTTTTGAAATTTTCAGCTCATGAAATGACAAACAGCATTAGTTAAATAAAAACCCATAAGAGAAAAAGAGACAACCAAATAACACATAAGAAACTAAATTACAAATTGTTCACATCTATATCGGCTGTTTCGTTTACACCTATACGTGATTTAGTGCGCGTTGTTCTCCTCTCGTCTCGCTCTGCTTGATGAACATAGCATTTGCTTTTTTTTTCTTTATCGTGTCGTGTGTTGTAGCTAAGCAATGGCGATCGGTTGCTTACGTTTTTCGTGTGTTATTAAATTCGTTTGTTCGGTGTTTTTTAATGTATAAATCGATTAAGTTGTGTCTTGTTCAGTGTGGAGACTATCCAGTTAAGTGTTTTTTTAATCTTTTAATTGCATTCTAATGTGCAAACAATCAAAAGGAAATTTTCATTCATTGCTTAGTGTTGTTGTTTTCTTCGGGTTAGTTTTCCTTGTTGGTGTTGCGTTGGTGAAGTTTTTTTACTTATATATTTTTTAAAACAAAGGAATTCCAACACTTAACATTTTGGTCCTTTCGATCCGTAAAAACATTTTGTTGAGATTTCAAGAACAATATTGTTGTGTTTTCAAGATCAAGTTTCAAACATTGTGCTGGAACAATTGTACTGGAAAATTTATATTTAAATTAAAACTACCGCGCCGGTTTTGTTTTTTGATTTAAAACATTTTGACGTGTGAAATTCAACACGTTCATCAGTCGCTGTACGCCATACGTTGCTGCGGCCACCAGAAAGTCAACACGACCACCAGTTGCTGTGCTGTACGCTGTACACGATAGTTGCTGCCACCAGGAATCCCGTGTAGAACGCTGTCCGTCCATTTTTTGCCAGAAGGAATAGTTCGCAGGTGAGTGCTGCACACTTTTTCTTGTTGTCTTCGTACATACTAGACTGTTGTTTTGAGAGCGTAGCATTATGGCTTGCGGCAAGTTGCAAATTAATAATTTGCAAAGCCAAAAAAAGACAGGGAAAATTTTTCAAAAGCCGACAAGTCAAGGTTAAATAAAATTAATTACCTTAAAACGTTCATAGAGATGATGGACAAGCAGCTTGCGATAGCAGAACAGTATCATCAGCAGATTCTAGGCACCGGGAAGCTTGAAGCCGAATTCAAAGTAGCTGATATGGAGGCGATATACGATGAAATCCGGGAAGTGTATGCTGAATACATTTGCGAGGTGCTGGACGCCATAGACAAAATATCACCACCAAAGGGCAACGCCAAGTCGAAGGACACTTCAGGAGACAGCAGCGCCAGTGAGTTAAAGTTGCCAGTAATAACTCTGCCAACCTTTCAGGCGGTTACGAGTCTTGGAGGTCGTTTCATGACATGTTTGCTTCGTTAGTTCACACGAACAAATCCCTTTCGGAGATCCAGAAGATGCACTTTCTCAAATGTAACGTTAGCGGAGATGCGGAAAGACTCCTTCAACACCTGGCGATCGACAAGGGGAACTATGAACGTGCTTGGGAGATTTTGACGGAGCGTTACGACCACAAAAGGGTGCTTGTCAACACTCAGTTGAAGCTTTTGTTTGGCCAATCTCCCATGAACAATGAAATGGCAAATAGTGTCAAACGTATTCTAGATACTAGCCAAGAGGTCATTCATTGTTTAGAAAACTTGGGTGTTCCGGTTGAACATTGGGATGCGATTTTAATTTTTGTTATGCTGCAAAAGTTGTGCAACACGACGCAACAGCTGTGGGAGGAGAAGTTAGGCAGTAACAAAGAGCTCCCAACCCTTAAAGAGTTTTTTGAGTTTCTGCAATGTCGCTTCAGGACGTTGGAAGCTGTGGAACAACAAGCAACAACAAAGGTCGGCAACAAACCAAAACCAACGCAAGTGTTCCATGCGCGACAGATACAGAAACGGCAGCTGAGCTGCAAAATCTGTAAGAAAGGCGCCCATGCGGTAAGAGATTGTAGGAGGTTTTTAGAAATGGATATAGGTCAACGAAAGCAAACTGTTTTTGAAATTAAAGTGTGCGAAAACTGCTTAGCATACAGTCACTTCAAAAGCAAATGTCCAAGCTCTAAGTGTTGCTACCACTGCAATCAAAGACACAATTCCTTGCTGCATCCACTACCAAGCAGTAGCATCCCAAGCGGGTCACAACAGATTGGCGGTTTTAATCCAAATGCACCACAATTCACTCCGTACAACCCTAATCCTAATCCCTCCTCAACACAACAACCGTGTACGAGCAACAACTACTTCGTTCAGACTAACAATCAACCCAGCGCAGGAGTTCAGACACAACCCTACAACCCAAACCTACCAGAAGGTCAACCTGGAGACGACATTCCATCTACGAGCGGCAATTTTAGAGTTCACCATGCCTTTACCAACTCTCAGGTGTTGTTATCTACTGCCTTAGTCAAGGTGAGAGCAGCTAATGGCAACTATCTGACCTTGAGAGCGTTGGTCGACACTGGTTCCGCGGCATCCTTCATTACGGAGTCAGCAGTACAACGTTTGAACCTAAAATCTAGTTGGGCTTTTAGTAAGATTTGTGGGCTGGGGGAGGTCAGCAGTGAAACATCGAACAAGATCGTTAATCTTGACATCGCTTCACTCACCTCGAAGTTTGCAGGTAGAATGCGAGCCCTCGTGCTGAAATCACTGACTGGGCTCCTTCCGGCCCAACCTATTAATATTGAAAATTGGGCGCACCTGAGGGGTTTACAGCTGGCGGATCCTACTTTCAACATTCCGGCTAAAGTTGAGTTGTTGTTGGGCAGTGATGTCTACGCTGACATCATTGTTGGA
Source organism: Neoascia interrupta (assembly GCA_947623515.1). Classification (NCBI taxonomy): domain Eukaryota; kingdom Metazoa; phylum Arthropoda; class Insecta; order Diptera; family Syrphidae; genus Neoascia; species Neoascia interrupta. Next base: position 200,750,448 of record OX392462.1, read on the forward strand.
GACATTATCCGGAGCAGTGAGGGCTTAGGGCCAGTCGCACTAAAAACTGTCCTGGGATGGCTCGTATTGGGTAAGGTACCTTTGGCCAGACCAACTGTATGCCGAGCCTTTTTCAACCATGTCGATCTCAACACGACGATGAAGATGTTCTGGGAAGTTGAGGAAGAACCATACGAAAAATATGAAACTGAGGAAGACAAGAAATGTGAGGATCATTTTAAACAACACACTAAACGGTTACCTGATGGTCGTTATCAAGTTCGTTTGCCGTTTAAAGGTGGAGAATACCCGTGTATGGGCCCAACCCAGCAAGGTGCTATGCGACGCTTTCTTCAGTTGGAGAAGAGGCTGGTAGCCAACCCAACCCACTATGCAGAGTATGCTAAATGCATAACCGAGTATTCAGAACTTGGACATATGATTCCAATGGAGGAATCCAACCCTGTTCTTAAGTCCAATTTTCATTTTTTCATTCCACATCACGCCGTCATTAAGGAATCCAGTACCACAACCAGGTTGCGGGTTGTCTTCGACGCAACTTTTAAACCATTTTTTGGCTCTTCCTTGAATGACAAGTTGATGATTGGACCCAAACTCCAAACTAATGTCATCGACATTATACTCAGGTGGCGGAAATATAAATGTACTTTCACAGGTGACGTGGAAAAGATGTACCGCCAGATTCGAGTCAACACAGCTGATGCAAATTACCAGCTTATTTTTTGGCGAGATAATCCAAACCAGGAGCTAAAAATCTATCGCTTGGAAACCGTCACCTTCGGCACGGCTTCAGCCCCGTATCTGGCTATCCGAGTTCTTCTGCAACTAGCTGACGATGAGGCATCAAACTTCCCTTCGGCTACGACAGTGATACGGGAAGAAACCTACGTTGATGATGTCATCAGTGGTGCAGATACCATCGAAGAAGCTCAACAGAAACTTCAAGCAGTGAGAGAGCTTTTGGCAACTGCTGGCTTTCATCTACGCAAACAGGTGAGCAATTCGGAAGAGGTACTGGAGCGCATTTCGTCGGACGACCGTGCAGTCGACTTTTCATTGCCGTTTGCTGAAACGAATGAAGTGAAGGCGTTAGGTATAAAATGGCTTCCAATCCTTGATGTCTTTTCGTACCAAGTCGCACAACTCGCCGATACGGAAGTGACAAAGCGATCGATTCTTTCTTCCATAGCGAAACTCTACGACCCAATGGGTTGGAGCTCACCCTGCACGATCAAGGCAAAGATACTGATGCAGCGGCTATGGGGAAAAGGCTTGGATTGGGACAAACCCATTCCACCAGAAGTGGAGAAAGAGTGGCTAACTTTTCGCCAAGAACTGCCAGATGTGGAGAAGATTCGCATTCGCCGTTGGATCAACACCGACAAGCAAATCAAGAAACTGGAGCTCCATGGTTTCAGCGACGCCTCGGAGAAGGCCTACGCTGCGGCTATTTATCTACGCGTTTTAGATGGAGATGGTCAAGTCCATATCCACCTGCTGATGGCGAAGACTAAGGTGGCTCCTTTAAGCACCATCACCCTTCCTAGGTTGGAATTATGCGGAGCAGTGCTACTCTCAAAACTTCTTCATGAAACGACAAAGACCTTGAAGTTGGAAGCAGCTGGTGTCTATGCGTGGACCGATTCAGTCATCACGTTATGCTGGATTAGAGCTCCTCCGTCAAAATGGAAGACATTCATCTGCAACCGAGTATCACAGATACAAAAGTTAACCGAAAACGCTACCTGGAAACACATTCCATCGGAACTTAACCCAGCTGATTTGGCATCCCGTGGAATTTTTCCTTCGATGATTGTCGAGAACAAATTGTGGTGGGAAGGACCTGACTTTTTACGAAGCCAGTGGGACGCGGTTTTTCCAGAGCAACCATCTTGCCTAGAAACGCATCAAGAAGCCCGCGCCACAGCAGTTCACCACTGTGTACAAGCTCAGAACACAAGTTCCATCTCTGACATATTAGGTAAATTTGCAACACTGAGGAGGACATTACGTGTTATTTCATACTGTTTACGACCATCACTCGTACGAAGAACGGATCAACAATACACAGATGTCTTATCATCATCAGAGCTCGAGGCAACGCTCATGCGAATCATTCGGTTGTCTCAAAAGGAGATGTTTGAAGCAGGAGAAAATGGCAACGTGAAAGGTTACAAGGCACTCACACCTTTCAGAGACGGAGAGGGTATTTTACGAGTTGGTGGAAGACTAGGAAACTCTACTCTCCCATTTGATAGAAAACACCCGATTTTGTTAACGTCGGACCACATTTTCTCGAAACAAATTATTGAGGACGCGCACGAAAAAACGCTGCATGGAGGTAAGGAGAAGATGATCGCCTATATTCGCCAACGGTTTTGGATATTGAACATAAGGAATGCAGTCAAAAGGCAAATTCACGACTGCACAATTTGCTTCAGATTCAGAGTGAAACCATTGGTGCAGTTAATGGGCGATCTTCCTGCAGCGCGAACAACAATGTCCAGACCATTCTCATACGCTGGAGTAGACTACGCCGGTTCAATCGACGTCAAAATATGGAGAGGACGTAACGCTAAAACCCTCAAAGGATACTTTGCGATTTTCGTTTGTATGTGCACGAAGGCTGTGCACATTGAATTGGTCAGCGACATGACAACACAGGCTTTTCTGGGAGCGTACCGAAGATTTGTGTCAAGGAGAGGACTCTGCAAACAACTGTTCAGCGATTGTGGTCGAAATTTTGTAGGCGGTAACAGCGAGCTACAAAAACAACTTAAAGAAGCCAAGTTGGACTGGAAAAATGTTGCTGAAAAGCTAGCTAACGAAGGCACCAAGTGGAATTTCATTCCCCCAGCTTCCCCACACTTCGGAGGATTATGGGAAGCCGGAGTGAAGTCCGTCAAATTCCACCTCAAACGAGAAGCTGGTAACCAAATTCTGACATTTGAAGAGCTCACCACGCTTCTCACACAAGTAGAAGCATGTCTGAACTCAAGACCTTTGTGTCCACAGTCAGAAGACATAAGCGACCTAAGAACACTAACTCCAGGCCACTTTCTTGTAGGAGAACCACTTATTGCTGCTCCACAACCCGAGTATGCACTTGAAAATATATCACACCTGGAACGATGGAAGAGGGAGCAGACTCTTTCTCAATTATTTTGGAAGCAGTGGAGCAATGAATATCTCTCTCGACTTCAACAACGCCCGAAGTGGACACGAGTCGTTAACGACACAATTGCAGTAGGGGATCTAGTCTTGATCAAAGACGAACGACTTCCACCACTCAAATGGATGTTGGGACGTATAATCCAATTACATCCTGGACCAGACAATCTAGTTCGAGTCGTGACAGTTAAAACCGAAACAACCGAATTAAAACGCCCTATATCAAAAATATGTCCCTTGCCCAACAACACATCCAATATTAAATTACCACAAACCATCCAAACTACTCATAAAAAATAAAAACAAAACAATCAGACAGCATCTAAAGGGCAATTGAAATATAGTTACCTACTTGAAACAACACAACCATCCTTCAGAACAAAATTCTAGCAACACAACACAATAAATTCGAGCAACACAATACTCACTAGCAACACGAAATCTCTCATGCAACACAAACCTACTATATGCAACGAAAATTCCTACGCAACACAAAATACAGTCCACTTAATGAATTTATTATCTACACACACACACATACACACATAGAATTAAACCCAAGAAAAAAAAAAAAAACCACACAATACGCGATAATATTAATTACCAGCGTAATAAAGTAAAATCACACGCGCTACAATCATATAATATCTATGAAAATAATATAAAAAATCTACAAGAAAAAAAACTTCACCAACGCAACACCAACAAGGAAAACTAACCCGAAGAAAACAACAACACTAAGCAATGAATGAAAATTTCCTTTTGATTGTTTGCACATTAGAATGCAATTAAAAGATAAACCTTTCTCTTCCGTGTTGTAAATCGTTATAAAACTTCATTTTATTGTTTGTTGACATGAGTTGACATTTTTAGTTAGTACTAGATTATTTACAATACATAGTGTTGTGCTATTTAGTTAATTGCTGACGTCATTGAGACTCATTATGCATTTATAATTTAATACTAAATAATAACAATTGAATTTGCTGTGATAAATCTGATTCTATCGTGAACAGGATCTTTGGGGCCGGCGTGGTGAGTGCCGAACACTCCTCATCACTGAAGCTCCTTCTCGTTTTTCTTCGAAAGACGGGTAAAGTAAATACATTAAAATAAGATGCCCGCGTGGTAGTACACTGGACCAGTAATTATGTCTGAGTGCTCCATTGAATAGTAGCAACCTCCGACAAAAAAAAATGATTTGCGCACAGAAAATATTCAACCTCCTTGCATGAGAAAAGAGCTTTTTCTGCTTGAAAGTCAACGCAATTCTCCACCGGAAAAGAGTTCGATTTTTCTTAGAGAAATGTAATAATATTACTTGGAAAAGAGTACGAAATCCTATGACCTTGTATGGGAATGCGCAATTTGCCCAACCGACACGAAACCAGTTTCCGGTTACTTTTAAATCTGTGTTTTGCCATAGATTTTTTAGTTGCTTGTTGTCGTAAATGACTTTTTTAACACATGAATGCTTTATGCGTTACTAATGTATGAAATTCTGTTTCTGTTCCTGTTTCTGTTCCTTGCGACACCGCGGCTTAACTCTATTTAACCACCTTTTTCGATGGCACAAATGATGGAACAATATTATTAATGCACTCATGAATAAGGTATTGTCTTCACTTTGAATGATTCACATCTCACAAGCGGAAAGTATTAAGTAAGTAAGGTTCGTTATAGATTGTGAAGCGTAGAGCGTAGGAAAGACTGATCAAGGAAGGATACTCCGCATTCCCAACAAACAGTTTTGGATTTCTTCCCCAGCAAATACAGTTTCGTGGGGTGCCGTGGCGTAGTGGTTAGTGTGTGTGCTTACTACGCCGGAGGTCTGGGTTCGAATCCTGCCATCGTCACCTGAAAAAAAAAGACTTGTTCTTTTTCACGGTCCCCACCTCCGCGAGGGTCTGACAAGCCCTCCGAGAGTATTATTTGTCTTGAAAAACTTCCCAAAGTGCCGTTCGGATTCGGCAAAAAATTGTAGGTCCACTTGTATGTAAAGAAATTAACACACCAGCATACATTGTTGAGAAGTTGGCCCTGGTTCACCTCGAGCTGTTGCGCCACTCTATTTATTTTTTTTATTTTTTTTTAAATACAGTTTTCGTAACGAATTCCATGACTTTAAATTATTTAAGGTGGACGATATGTAATTTCAAACATATTCTTAGATAGAGTGTGTTCATGAATTTTGTAAGAGAGAGAGTACAAATAAATGAGCAATTGGACGGAGAGAGGGTCCTCCTTCACGTGCCCTTTTGTTTTGCTGGGTTCGATGGTTCGTTTTAAGACAAATATTGTGGTTCGATAAAACACTGCTTGTTAAAATATCGAAAAAAAAACAGTGTTAGGTTAGAGACATTACAGGTCGATGTTCAATTGAGTGGATTTGTATGTATGCAATAAGTTTTGTCGCAAGGTTTTTTTTATCGGTTCTAGCAGGTCTGTTTTTGAAGCATCAGCCCTGACATGGGAATTGACTTCTAGTCGGCTGTTCCTTGGATCTTAAAAAACTGCATATACCCGAAGACCCACGTTTTTTTTTTTTTTTTTTTTTGTGAAAATCCCGCACTTCTACTACAATCCTCGTTTTTTGTTTTAACAGTCTACAATTTGTGTAGGTACCCTACGGAGGCGAGCTGCTGTCAAAATTCACTGCACAGTTTTTGTTGTGTTCTTGCACTTCTTCAGAAGTCAAACATTTTGCAAAAGTTTGGAGTATTTGTATCTTCTAACGTTTAAAGGGATTATTTAATTAATAAAGTAAACTAGCAGGTACGTTTTTAAATGAAGTCTTACAAATTACTTCCCATAAATCGGCTTAACAAGATTTCACGAATATCCGATCAGACTTATTTTTCTGTTATCCCCCCGTAACAAGGCAACCTGCCTAAAATATTCCGTAATCAAAGGTTCTCAGATTGCATTTCGTCACAAATAGTTTATCAACCATACACGACCTGGTCGAGTGACATCGTCACTTATGCAATTATGTACTTGTGACCAGGAGATTATTAATCTAATCAATCTATACTGGAAGCACTTGTTACATATCCACTTTGTCCTATCTTCCCATATAAACAATGACTCGCTATCAGCGCTGATAGCGAATGCCCTTAAAAGTCTATAAATGTATAAACACCTTAACAATCAGCAAAAAAGTTTATTCATTTTACAGTTCTGTTTCTGGAATGGCGTTACGTTGGGGAATCGTGTCGGCTGGAAAAATCAGCCACGACTTTGTTACCGGTCTGAGTACTTTGCCCGATGACGAGCATACCGTGGTTGCTGTTGCTGCACGCGACAAAGGACGTGCCGAGGAATTCGCAAAACTCCATGAAATCCCCAAAGCATTGGGGAGCTACACCGAGTTGGCTGAATCGACAGATGTTGGTGAGTAGCTTGGTTTCCAATTGAAAAGGAAACGCAGTGCAAAAATATAAATTTTCTTTAGATGTCATCTACATTGGAGCGCTGAATCCGCAACACTTTGAAATCGGCATGCTGATGCTGGAGTACGGCAAACATGTCCTGGTGGAGAAACCTCTCTGCATGAATGAGAAGCAGGCCAAGAAGCTAATAACATATGCTGAGAGGAAAAAGTTGTTCCTGATGGAAGCGACGTGGTCACGTTTTTTCCCTGCTTATCAGTATGTTCGCAAACAGATTGCGACTGGAGTGTTGGGCGAAATTCAGGAAGTTAACGTTTCCTTTGGATTTGAGTTGAATGCTGATCGAGTGCAGTAAGTACACAGATATTATGTTTGCAGCTTTAGTTGTGCAAATAGAGCTGTCTCTATTCACTGTTTGTATTCGATGTCTACGATTTATCTACTGATTTTTTGTTAAATTTCGGTATACTTATGGTTTTAGAACATTTAACCTGAGACTCAAAATGGACAGCTAATAGGACATTTTGCCTGAAAACAGGACTCAAAAAATTGGTTTTAAAGTCCTATAAAGTTGGAGTATAACTTCTGAAATTTAACAATCTTTAAATAACACAACGTAAGACTTTATTTATATAACAAAACAATACAATTAAATCAACTTCGCCACTTAAAATTTATTATATTTCAATTCAATCGTGTTTGACTTGAACTTTCGATTTTCACAACACAACGCTTCGAATAAACTGTGTCGTCCTAGCTTGTCGTCGCCCGTCTATTTATTCCAATTCACGACTTTCTAGACAAGTTCCCATTGGTAATTTTCCATTGGTATTTTTCCACTAGTATTATTCCATTGGAGGGGAAATTCGGTACCGAACTTCGAATGTCAGCTTCTTGTTGGCTGGCTGGAGTGACAGTTAGGTGTGTTTGTAAAGTGAATCGATGGGTGCATTTAGCGACTCCTTCATGACTTTTCACGTCTTGTCGACACGTCACATTGTCCCGTGAACGGACACATGATCATTGCTTCCATAGCAGCGATCCACATGTACAACTTTCATCTTCGCTCTTGGTCCGCGTTGGATTCAGAAGACATCATTAATTCGCGTAATTGTTGCAGCTTTGGCGATTTCCCCTTTTTACAATGTGCGTTGTAGAGCCATACCAGATCTCTTTTGTGGAATTCGGGTGCTGTTGCTCTTGCATCGTACCTGGTCTTCATGCGGTCGCTTGCAACATTTATATTGTTTCTGGTCCTCTGGTGTATGTCGTTGACCCTTTCTCTAAGGTCCAACACGTAGTCCTCTTCGCATGTTGGGTCTTCAATGGAAAATCCGAATTTGAGCTCACTGGGTAGCCGAGGCAGTTCGACCAAACAAAACTTCAGATGGAGTGTATCCATTTGTACTATGAATAGCGTTTCGGTAGGCCATAAGGAATACAGGTATTCGCCGATCCCAATCCCGTTGATTCTTGTCCACCGTTTTGGAGAGATGTTCCTTCAAGGTCTTGCTGAAGCGTTTCACTATGCCGTCCGACTGTGGTTGAAGAGGCGTGGTCCGTGTCTTTCTTCCTGGAATATCTTAGACTTGAAGTTTCGTCATTAAACTGAGTGTAATTCCATTGGCACACCGAACCTGCACACCCAGTGGTCCACTATCTGGTCGATAACAGTTTTAGCTTCTTGGTTTGGGATCGCAAAAGCCGTAATAACGAGAATGTTACCGCTTTCAGTTTCCGCAAACGGTCCTGCAATGTCGACGGCGATCATTTCAAAGCTGGCACCCACGTTGTATTGCTGCATTCTACCTCTTGTTTTGACTTTGGGTCCCTTACTACCTGCGCACGTTGTATAGTTTCGCCACCAAAGCAAATCGAAAACCTCCCCTAGTGAACGTGACATTAATTTTAATTTTGTGGTTTTTCAAATGCATTTTATTCAATATAGTTGTGCTAAATTGAAAAAAAAAACTTTGGATGCAAATATCTCCGAAATAAAATATCCGATCCGAAACCGCCTTGTAGTCTTAAGAACACCATACAATTCTTAATATTTTCCTTCTTTTCACGGATTCTTTAAACCAATTTGAAAAATAAATTTGCGCTGAGATGTGACGATTGATTGATCAATTTCGAAATACCGCTCGAAATACCGAGAAATACTGAGCTTAAACTTTCGTGAAAGTTTGACTAATCTTAAGTTCAAACGTTCACAGTGCAACAGTGGGATAATTATTACTTATTGACGACTATAGACACTATTATGAGGCTGACTATGAATTTACGCCAATATTTATCCTGATTTTGTTCATACATATAACTAAAATTGGACCAGCTCGGTTTGACAAATGTTTTAAACATCTACCTGGCTTCTAGTGGCAAAATCTACGAAACTTATAATTGTATTATCTTGATTTTGCACACATTTATGAGGTGCATTGAGGTCTTTGAAACTTTCGGAAAAAATAGTGGGAGCAATTGAATTTCTTGTTATTTTTTGCTGCTTTGTCCGGAATTGGCTCAGAAAATACTGTTGATACAAGAAAAAAAATGACGCTAACATAAGAAAGACATAAACGCCTATGATATTGGCTATTTTTTTCTGCAACTTAAAATGTTTTGAAATAAATAGCCAACGATTTATATTTTTAATCGTTGAAAGAAATTAAACGTTTACTCGAATGTAAAAAGATCATTCCCGATTCACCTGTTAGATACACCAGTATAGTTACTAAGTTTTCATATAGACTCAAAACTACTCGAAACGAAAAGACGCAATTTGAGTCGACTCTACATGGCAACTCGAGTAAAGAGAGTAGAAAGTGTTATGTTGTGTGAATAGCTTCTGCCTGTTGAAAAAAAACACCACACACATAAAAGCTTTACTCTGTGTGGTGTGGTCATCGGTCATTTAAACTACTTTTGGAATTTTTTGGCGCTGGTTGTAATTCGACTTCATTTTGTGAAGGGAGCACTCGATCATTCAATTTCCATTCAGTCCATTAACCCAGAATACTTTCGGCATTCCAATCCAAATTGGGTACCTACATACATATATGAACTCATCGAGACACCTTCGCGCCAAACGACTCACCTAGTGCCGATGATCGACTGAAGGTGTCAAGTGTCGAGCAAGGCAAGGCCGACGATAGCCGCATTGTTCGCACCATAAGTGCACTGGTCGTCTTATCACTTATGGTTATTGTAGTAAATTCCTAATGCATGGGAAAATGTCAACGTCGACAAATTGGTCGACCTTATTTGGATTAGATTACCGAATGAATGGATTGGAGTGGGAATTGACCCCATTTCCAAAACTGTATAAATACATGAATTAATTTGAATAAAGGGGGCTGTCGTCCACCGACAAGGCTCAAAAGCAAACACCGTTTTTTTGTACAATTCGCTTGAAAAGAGGTATTTAGCGTTCTCGATTCAGCGTCAAGGCACCCGTCCAACATTCCGCAGATTCCTGCAGGTTGGGTCGAACGACGTCATCTGCCCACGTTCTGAGGTGCTACCTGTAGGGCCATACAAACATTATTACAGTTTCCTTACATGGGAGCAAGAGGTAAAGAGATAGTTACACGAATAATGCCCGGCGCAGAATGGTTGACGTTGATGTGGCAGGACCTGCCAAAACAAGTTCAATGCACTCAGCTCTGCACACTGCTTTAGAGTGATAGATGTTGATGTTATTGGTTGATATTGATTGAGTTGGTCTACTCGTGGACTTGAGATTCCATCTCTTGTTTGTGTTATTTCGCTTCGTTGAGTCAAGCGAAAAATTCGGTGGCAATAAAAAATAAATTACTTCGCTTTAATATGTGTCTGAGAAAAGGTTTTTGACCACGAACAACGTTTGGCAGTTTGTGTTAAATATATTCATTTATTGTTATCTTTGTTAAATTTCGGTTTTGTCTTTGTTGTCAAAACGAGATGTTTATTCTCAGAAAATTATTTCTACTATTCAAATAGGTCATTATAGTCTTAACTCAAGTTTATTGATCGACTTGTGTTTTGCTCAACGACCCTGGCTTCTGATGCTCACCAGTGGGTGTAGCCAAGACCACTTTTAAAGTCTGCCAAACTAGTGATTTCGATGATGATGTAATTTATCGTCAACTTCACCCCGGTATGTTTCGTGAGAAAACTGTTGGCAGAGGTTGCATAATAGCTACATTTGAATTATCACGAATATTATGTGTTATCTTCGCAAGCTTATTGTATTTCAAAAGATCGACAGCCTCGGGAAGATATTTTTATTCTAAGTAAAAATAATTCTTCGATTTTTCAACAAGACATATAAAAAAAGCATTTTTCTCTATGTTGAAACTTTGGGCTTGACTATATACAAAGACAAGCGGAAATAGTTACCTTAAGTTCACCAAAATTTTTCAAGTAGGTAATAGCTAGTAAACACATTTTACATTTCTCTCTCTCAAAAGTTTCTTAATTGCGAGTATGCCAGTTTTTTTCAATATAACACTTATGAAATAATCATAAAGTTTTTTTTTCGTCACCCGATATCTCGTTCCAAGAATCAAGGATTGTTTCGACTGCTACTGCTTTCATAAACTTATCGAGATAGCCAGCCCAAACAATTTTTCATTATGTTAAAAACCGGTAAATAGTGCGGTCTAATACCAAGACTCACTATAAAAAACTATAATTGTTGCGTGTTATGTGAGATGCACCTGACAAAAATATATCTCCGTAATCTTTACAGAAAACGGGAGCTCGGTGGCGGTACGATTCTTGATTTGGGAATTTATACTATTCAGCTGTCTCAGTGGGCTTTCCAAGAGCCACCAATTGGTATTAAGGCGACTGGTGAATTAAATGCAGACGGTGTGGATATCGCCGTCGAAGGTGAACTACAGTATTCCGGCGGACGAGTTTCTAGAATTCGCACAAGTGCCAAACAAGAACTAGACAACAAAGCTGTTATCAAGGGATCGAAAGGACAAATAACGGTTAGTTTAATTACGTTTTAGCTTTCAATAAATTTACAATAAATCATAATTTCTGCAGCTAATCCAATTCTGGTGCCCTACAAAAATCATCGACATCGATGGCAAAGAAAAGGAATGGGTGCTCCCTAAGGGCAAACAAAAGACCAATTTCCACAACTCCGAAGGATTACGTTACGAAGCTGAAGAAGTACGGAAATGCATTCTGGAGGGAAAACTACAAAGCGAACATATGAGTCATAATGAGAGTTTGTTGCTGGCTCACATTGAAGACTCTATTCGGAAGCAAGTTGGTGTAACTTATCCTGAGGATGAGCAGTAATAAATTTTTAAAACAACTGTTGTGTTGTTTTTTACCCTTTTTACTATGTTTTACAATGTGTGAATTAAGATAAATAGATGTTTTGCTAAAAATAAAAATGAATTATGTAAGTTTATAAGAAAAAAGCAGCAATTTTTGTTTCTTTAATCGCCAATGTCGGTAAGGTAGCGCTTGACGTTCATGTTAAAAAAATGTTCCACATACGCCACCGAATCTCCGAAGCCTTTAAAAGTACTTAGGCACGTCGCTCGACCCTCTTAATTAGACAAGCAGTAAAAATGACTTAGTGGCTGATGCACGGACACGCATTTCCGTGCATATTTCTGTCCGCGGTACTTTTTTTTATAATCTCGCGATAAAGGGGTTAACACTATTCTTTAAATGCGAAAATCTTTAAACGCAAGCGGAAAGAATTTGAGGACAGAAGAGATGGAAGAAAAAATGAGTTTTCGATTCTAAAAAAACGTTCATGAGCCAGTGCGTAACATGAAAACCCCTCTTCAAAACACCAAAGCTTACTTTGCCTTTGCAGAACAAAGCAGTGATATAAGCAACAGAGTCATCAATTAAATCGTCCGGCATACATCTAACTATTGTTGTCTCTACCCCTCTACAAAACACCAAAGCTTACTCCCGCAAGTGTTATGCCTTTGTGCAACAAAGCAGTGATGTAAGTAGCAGAGTCATCAAATAAAACGTCCGGCATGCATCTAACTATTGTTGTCTATTCTTTTAGCAAGTTGGATGAGAAAAACGTGATTAAAAACCGGGTAACAAACGCCAACCACTTGCTTTGAAACAGGCGCACGTGGATACTTACTATTTTTTTGAAATTTAAGCCTTTAGCAGACTACAAACAGCCAGTTTTACACTTACACTGCTCGTCAGTCGTCACCCAGAAAGTGTAGGTAGAAATACCTTCTAAAGCCCTTCAAAAATTTATGTTTTCAGTTTAAAATTAAGGACCATCTTCATTGATACTCCTAATTGCTGTAATTGTATTATGATTTTTTTTTTTAGATTTATTTTGGTTCTTGTTTTTTTTTTATAATAAACATGATAATAATAATTCAACATGCTAGTACACATGACATTTAAGTAGAACTATCTACCACAACGTCTGAGCTCTTGGATAATTGTTAAAACTTTGTGGTACATATTTTGTTAATCTAAAAAATCAATGGGCCATTTTTTTTCTTATCTTTTTGTTTTGTATATAAACTTGAGGGTGCTACAAATATTTACAAAAAGTTTAAGTTAGTATTTATATACGGATTAATGTTTGTTTTCAGTTCGTTTAGTTGATATTTTACGTATTTCTATACAAAAAAAAAATAGTTAAGGTTAGCATAACAAATTAAAATAAAGATTATTTCTTATTACAAAATGGTCTCTGCATCGAGTAAACTCGTTTATATTTCTCAAATCGATTTTGTTTGGTGCCATGGTTATTTTCCGAATTTCAGAAAGATAAAAAACGTGCGAACGCAAATAAAATAATAATAAATCCATTAATTCTTGTAAAATTCATTCATAAATTTTAATTGTGTCTGGTAAATGCGCTTCATTATTCTAATGTTTATAATTATATATAATGTTGTTTTGGAATCGATAAATGGTTTTTCTTAAATATTTTTAAATTTTACCTTTTTGAAGTTTATCGTCAATTTTAGATTAATGCTTCTCAATTTTTACAAGACTCTATTACAATAAATAAATAGAGTGGAGCAACAGTGTATGCTGTGTGTGTTGATTTCTTCACATACAAGGGGACGACCTACAATTTTATGCCAGATCTGAGCGGCACTTTGAGAAGTTTTTTCAAACAAATGTAATTCTCGGAGGGTTTGTCAGACCCTCGCAGAGGTGGACACCGTGAAAAAGAGCGAATCTTTTTTTTTTCAGATAATGACGCAAGGTGGGATTCGAACCCAGACCTCCGGTGGCATAGTAAGCACACATACTAACCACTAAGCCACGGCACCCCACGATATTGTACATAATTCGAAACTGGAATGTTCCAATGCCTGAATGTCTTGGCAGATGCTTGGTTATTAATATCATTCAAGTCAGTTGAATTGCATCTTAAATATTTTTCAATTATGTTAACAAGAGATTTGTTATCTTCTTAAATCGTGTGACCCAAAATAATCTCTATGCTCGGTCGCAAAGTATATGAGTACAAAACACCTACTTGTTAGGGCTGTGTCAATCGTTCATTTTCCCGGATCGAATCGATCCAGGATTGATTTGAAAAAGGACCCGATCTTTTCAGTCAATCATTCATTCGTTCCTTTTTCAACCATCATCGTTCTTACCGATTTCGTTCTTCTTTCAGTCATCGGTCCAAAGTCGAGCCGATTCCTCTGTTCAATCCGGATTGGCTTAGCACTTTAGCAGCAGCCAGCGTGTGCGCGGCAAATACACATTTTTCGAAATCTCGTAGCAGTTTCGCTACGTTCATCGATGTAGGAATAGAACGTGTTAATATTGTGAATGATTGAAATTACCGTTTCTCTTTCGTTTCGCTCATTTGACCAGAGATAATGGAGAGAGAAAAGTATTGGTTCGTGCCGATTTTATTCGTTTCGTTCAGTTGAAAGAAAAAAGAATTAATATTGTGGGAACGATTCTTTTTACTTTTTCATTCGTTTCGTCCATTTGAACGGGAACAAGGATTGATATTAGGAACGATTAGTTTGCCTTCCGGGATTGCAATCACCAATACTTTTAGAAGAACGGGTCCAAAGGATCGAATCAGACACGATTGACACAGCTTATACACAGATTATAAAATGCAAGCTCTAATTAAGTTTTTGCGTTTCTAACTGAAACATTTACGCCTTATTAGTTCCTAGTGCATCTACCAGGCATATGCGCCATCGTGTGCAGTTTCTGTCAACGGATTATAACTGTTAGACATATCTATTTATTTCCCAGTCACCTTGCTTCCTACTCCACGGTAAAAGGTAGACATCTTCCTCCAAGACAATATTGATTCCAGGTATCCAATTCATAAAATAGCTTCTGGGTGTCTCCTTAAGATAGAGGAATGCTCACGATGGTATCGACACAGAAAATTTCGACCGAAAATCGCTTCCAAAAGGTCCAGGGGTGACTGTCTCAAAACAAGTGTCTTCCTAGTCAGCATCTGTTATCCAGGCAATGAATCTTTTCCTCTCTTTACAATATGAAAATAAAATGCGCGCCATTCAAGCGAGAGCCAAATGTTTCAAAGCCTGTTGGTTTTACCTTTCTCCAGAACGACATAACACTTGCGGGCATAAGATTTTGTCTCATCTTCAATACCAGCAGCATTTGTGTTGAACCATTCTCTTTCTCCGTTTTCCTCCAAGTTTACGGTATGCTTAAGGAGTTTAGGGGGTTGTAATTTGCAGCCTTTTTATCGCGAGCTTTAAAAACGCAAGTGAGTACAAGTATGGTGTGTGTGACCGATGAGACTATAGAGAAATAGTCAACCCTACGCAAACAACTGGGAAAAACACACATGGGAAAGGAATGGGATTCGCCTTTGATTTTGGATGGTAAATCTCGTATAAGTTTACCAGTTCCAAAAGACGACAACTTTGTTTATTTGCCAGGTACACATCTTTCCAAATAAAATTCGATAGCAAATGTAACTTAAACTGGTCGCCCATTTTCGTAGTAAGATAACTAAATGGTAATACTTTGTTTCCACCGGACGCAAATCCATAATTTGCACAAATCTTTGACTAATCTCTAACATTAACTTTGACTAATCTAACAAGATTTTCCATACAAAATTTAAACTTCTTGAAATTTGTGCATCAGCCTCTGTGATCTGCGTTTTTAAATTAAAATATGCATACCTAGATTTCGAGATTTCGTCAGTGACTATGCGATGCAGGAATGAATCACATATTTTCGGTAGTAGCTAGATATCTGATCTAAAATTCAACAACAGAAAGCCGCATTGTGCCGATTATAACAGTTGCATCCATATATAAAAAAGTAGAGTGGCGCAACACCTCGAGGTGATCCAGGGCGAAAGTTGCATGCCTTCTGAAATAAGTTGCCTTATAAATTGCATACAATGTTTTTTTTATACATATTTTTGGGGGGTTTTCGTGTTGTTTTCTTCATAAGAAACAATACATATTTTTATATCATATAAAAAAACGTTCTTCGGACGATTTACGGTCCCGTCTGCATAGGCGGAGAGTGGAGGAGGAGATATAACACCGAACTGTACGGGCTGTACAGCGATACCGACCTAGCCAAAAGAGTCAAAACACAACGTCTACGATGGCTGGGTCATCTAGAGCGGATGGACACCAACGCCCCGGCCCGGAAAATCTTCGAATCCACACCGCAGGGACAACGCGGTAGAGGAGCACCGAGACTCAGGTGGCGCACGCAAGTGGAAGGGGACCTCAGCCAACTTCGCGTGCGAAACTGGAGACGGCTAGCTAGAGACAGAGCTGGCTGGCGAAGCTTGTTGGCTGAGGCCCAGGTCCACCCCGGACTGTAGCGCCACCTTAAGTAAGTAAGTAAGTAAAAAAACATATTGGTGCTCCGCCGTTGAGATCTCCTTTTGAAAGTGCTCCGCGACCGAAAAAGATTGGGCACCGCTGTATAAAAGGGGAAAAAAAGGTAAAAGGTAAAGCATCAAACATAAATATGCAGTCCACAACGACCTTATGGCAAAAAAAAACTCTGCGCCGAGTTGAATATCTCTGTTTAGAAGTGACGTGTTGCTTAAGATGTTAACTGCAAGCGAAAATAATATTTAAAAGGGTTCACTTCCGCCAAATACAATGAAAAGATTGCTTTCATTGTTTATTCCAGAACAACCTAAACATGGAGTTTAACAATTAATACGTCTCAAAAACGCCTCCCTCTAAATTAAGTTTGGCCATGACTCACTTAGACTAAAAATTCAACTGGAAAGCAGAAGTGGTTCGATTAAAAGTGGACTTAGCTAGAAAGAAGTCATTTGGATATTAAAATAATTCTGAGATCTTTTAATTCTAACATCTTAAAAACCCTTTATGGAAACGCGAACAAAGAATTGAAGCATATTTGTTTCCACAAAAAAAAACTGCTTTCCAGCGACAGAAGATAACCCTATTAAACCCATTAAGATCATCCGCTGAGTTTTGGAAAGCTGTAAGGCATACAGGCAAATGAAAAGTTAAGTTTGATTTCGCCATTCTTAAGAGCTCCAGAACTAAAAAAATATTTTCATGAACCAATGCTCAGCAAATCGCACCATCTTTTCAATATGCTGCACCCATGATTTTCGACGAGCAGTTGTATGCACATCTTTCCTCGCCGAAAGTGTTTTGAAAACAAAAACTATTTGTCGTAGTTTTTGATTGTCCTTACAGCATAAATGAGAAAGCTTCCAAGCGTCCCTAAAAGTTTTAAGAAATCTATAATATTTCTGCAACAAAAAAAAGAAGTTATGAGGACGACTTATAGAAGATCACCTTTTTAAAAACCTCCGCTAAGTTTTTGGGTGCTTTGTTGTATAACAGCATCTCACAATGGACAGAAGAAAAAAAGTTTTAAAGCGATTCCAAACAGGTTTCAGAAAGTTTTTCACTTTTCAACATTGTTAAGTTATACAAAAGAAAACGTAAGAATTTGTATGCATTTTTTGTAGATTTCGGCTTAGCATTCGACTCCATCGCTCGTGAAGCATTCTTTTATAAGCTTCATCTTACCGGACTAATATCTTAAGAGCTACGTACGCGGATAACGTAGTCCATGTTTGGGATGACAAACATATCAGAAGAATTCCAAACGACGATGGAGGTAAGACAGGGATGTATTCTCAGTGCGTTTCTATAAAGGGTTTTTGAACTGAAGTTATAGAAATGATGATGAACTGACTCGGTGTTTACTGCAATACCTGGAATCTCCTTGTGAAACGTGAAAAATAGAAAATGATTATTCTCAGAAATGGTGGCGCGAGGTTATTTCTAGAGACGAAATGTGGAGCTGCGAGGGAAAAGACATTGAAATCCTACATAAAAATAAATATTTGAGAGTTCTGATTACTGCGAATTTGGACATGCAAAAATATTTAATGCTGAAGCGAAACGCGCTATTTGTTT
Source organism: Neoascia interrupta (assembly GCA_947623515.1). NCBI lineage: Eukaryota > Metazoa > Arthropoda > Insecta > Diptera > Syrphidae > Neoascia > Neoascia interrupta. Next base: position 200,768,410 of record OX392462.1, read on the forward strand.
AGTCTGAGATCGATGTTTGAAAAGTAAGACTTTAAGCCATAGCTCGAAGCAGAAAGTATTCAGTTTTTTGAAGTCGCTTTTTATAAAAACATTTTTATACCTGCCGAGTAACACTCCAAATTATTTGCTGCACTGGGAGACTTGGGCACCTGGACCCTTCTGGACATGTCGAAAATGCTATAAGAAAAGAGGAAATTTCGGACTTACCGCGTCATTTTTTATTTATTTCCCGACGTTTCGAGCGTGTTTCAATTAGTAGTTAGTTGTTGGGATGAGGTCTTTTCTTTTAATCTCAAACAACCGAGAAAACAGTCTTAAGCCGCGTTGTCACAAGCAACGTAAAACAGGAACAGAAACAGAATCTCATACATTAGCAACTGAAACCTAAAATCCCTGAATGCTTTTTGCGTTGCTAATGTATGAAATTCTGCTCCTTGTGATAACGCGGCTTTAAATATAAAAAATGTTGAAAATGCATTTCGATTAAGTATGGCTCGGTAAGTAATGGATTGAGAAACGTTGCCGCGACTTGCCTGAGCTCAAGTTCCATCAGCTAGAGCAAGCTTGGTTGGTGAAATGGAAAGTTTATCAACAAGTTGCGGCATCCGCATCTTTTTGCTAAATAAAAGTCTATCTAATCATTGTAGCCTGATTAGTAGTAGGAATCTAAAACTTTTTACCGATTCCGAACGGCAAATTGAGAAGCGAGATTTCGTATTGAAGCGCTGGCGGGCTGGAGAATAAATATATAGAATTGAATAGAAAAGAAGGCTGACACTTAAAAGCCGATACAAATTCTGACATAATTCTCTGATTTTGAGAGCCTTTTTTAAGGTTAACTTCTTGAGGTCAGTAAGCAAAATTAAAAAATTGAGACCGCCAAGTATGAAGACATACGCGCCGCGGTCCGTCGACTTTTGCTGCGGGTTAAGGCCATCTTTATTGCCTTAATAATTAAGCGATCGCTTAATATTAAGCGATCGGAAGCAGCTCGCAATTAAAATTATTAAAATTATTTTTGGAAATATTTTACATTCTATTGTTTAATTTTGTCGTAGTGCAATCTACTCTTCTTGTATTGGGTGATTTTTTAGTGTCGTTATCGTTTTCGTTACTTCAATTTTTTTTTTTAAACAACTGTTATGGTTATGAATTTTACCATTTAAGAACTGCAATAGTTTTTTTTTTTTAATTTCAAACGGTGGACTGCGGCCGTTATTTATTTCGAACTTTTGCCCATAACCGTTTCAAAAACGGAGGAAAGGACATACGTTATTGGCCTTTATTGCCATCTTTGAAATTTAAAATCCATTTTTAATTTCGACATTTTTTTCAGATATTGTTCGACTTTTGTTTAATTTGACAGCCACCTGCGCTAGTATTGACAATTTTTCTGAAATTCTGCGGTCATGGATTTCTTAAAAAGGGTAAAACATGCTGTTTTTTATTTCGTTTGTTTAAATGGGTTTTGAGGTTGTAAACGGCAATTTTTAAACGTTTTTAATGCAGTTAGTTTGCTTCTAAAACGTTTAATGCTTCAGCCAAATTCAATCAAGATCGTTATAACCGAGATACTATAAATCTTTAAAAAATCGTAAAAGTTTTTAAGTTTTTGAGTCAAATCTTCGAAGTTTTTGAATATTCGCAGTTTGCTTTAGTTTTGTATAGAATTTCAGAAGCTGGTTCATTTATCTGGTCATGCAGTTTGGGAGAAAGAAAGGGGAGACATACTTTTATATATATACAGTTTTTTTAAGTTCTAATCCATAAAACAACTATTTTTCCAGTTCCAGTATGTCATTTTTCCAATAGCACAACCACCTGCGCTAGCATTGGATATTTTTCTCAAATTCTATGACCACCGGTTCTTCTGTAAACGCTAAAATAAGTCTCTTTTTTATTTTATTTTTAGAACAGGCTCCAAAAAAATTAGGTTAGAACGGCAATTTAGAATTTTTTAACGCAGCTTGCTTTCTTTTTGTACGCTTTGACTTAAACTTAATTTGAACAAGATTGCTTTCACGTTTATCATACTAGAAGATTTACAAAAAAACTGTTTTTGAACAAATGTTCTTATGTTCTTGAGTTAAATCTCAGAAGGTTTTGAAACTTCAAAATTCGCTAGAACTTTCCTTAAAATTATGGACAATTTCTATGTGTGATTTTTTCCATGATTTCTCTTAATAACGCCGGCGAAATCGTTTTACAACACGGAGCTGGAATCGTAAAAAAAAAACTTTTATTAAAAAAACTCGTTAGAAACTCTTAAAAAGTAGCTAAAAAGACCGATAAAAGACCGATTTGCGATACAGGTCAGTAAAATTTTGTTTAGTAACTTTGGTGTTTGTTTCTTCCAGAAAGACCCCAATTATTTTTGCCCCAAAGAAAATCGATTGGAGAGTGATGGAATAGAGTTTGATGAATTAAATTGGCCATTTTCAAAACACTGTTTGTTTTTGTAACAATTAATAATAAAGTTTAAATGCATTTGAATATAGCAGATTTCGATCTTTTTGTAGACTTTTCGCCTGCTTTTCCGTTTATTATTATCTTTTTATCATTTTTAACAAAAAAAAAATTATTTTGAAAGTTTAAGAGATTTTGCTTCAATTTTTGTCTCATGTGTGTGGGTATAAAATGCCTACGCATTAGCGTAGGTTATTTTTTAACAATAAACATTATTTTGTTTTGTATTGATATTATATAAATTTATATATACAATGAGAGTCAAATAAACTTAATTTCCAAATACATGTCTTAAAGGCTAGATACAATAGAAAATAATGAAATAAGAAGACGATAGAAATAGAGAAGTTGTGATATTAAGCTTCTCTGTTTCGATTTATCAGTAAAAATATATAAAATAAATTTAATTTGGACGTAAAACAACGAGAACAACGTGAATAACAAGTTTCCAAGTGAAATTTCCTTAAATTTAAGAAATCAGAAAGAAAAACTAATCTAAAACTTAAAAAAAAAACTTATGTGTATAGGGTTAAAATATTAGGAAACTCATCGACTTACCTTGAGAATTAAAATTAAATCCTAAGTTTATACTATTTTTAGAAAAATCTTTTGTTTTAAATAATGTATTAGATGTGTAAATGGCATCAACTAGTCTCTCATCTGCAGAGGACGTTGACGAAACACCCAGGCGTCAATGTCTTCTTTCGTGGCGGCTTGTAGGAATCGAGACGCGCGAAGCTTTTGTTTTTGTGTTTTAATTGAAAGCGTCCAATAAATTAACGATCACAGAATGTAGTAGCGCTCTCTGGTGACGCTGCCAAAGGTTGTAAATTCTTGCCAAAGAGGGAGCAGAGAAAACTGATGTGGAGGGTGCCTATGCGGAGACTGTTTCGACGATTGGCGGTGGCGGCAATATGTCGGTGATGCGTTCGTCTTCAGATTCAGTGGCAGGATTTACGGGCGCGTCGGCCTCCACAACAGGCTCAGTTGGCTGAGTAATTGATTCTGTTTTGGACTCCTCTGTGATTGGAGTGGGAACATCTTCGGATTGTTTTGGTGGTGGGGGATCGCTTGGAGCTTGATCGATTTCCTTTTGTTCTTCCTTAGCTGTTTCGGTTGTTTCAATAGTGATGTTTGCTGATTTAGATGGCTCTAGCGGGTTTTCATCTTGAGGTAGCTTTGGTGAAGCATTGGAATCAGTTTGTTTTTCTTCCTCCTTTTCTTCCGCACTGCTTTCGGCCAAAGTCTCTTCTTTCTCTTGCTCCTCTTTCTGGGCCCCTTCAATGACGTCTCGATCGGGAGAGCTGTTTGGAAGTTCTTGCACCTGAAGGATGACACATGAAACGGCTGCAATTGCATCGGCAGCTTCCGAAGTCACTGGTGAGACGGCAACTAACGCTGCAGTCGTGTTCCTGTTGTTGTGCAAAAGGTCATTGATTGCCGACAGTCTAGAGGAGCTAGCCTCAGGCGTGTTCAAATTTATAAAACTACTCTGCGAGTCATTGTACTCATTCAGATCGCCGCTGCAAGCAGGGGCAAATCCCAAGAGGGGTTGTTGGTGCACCATACTATGGTTTTGATGGTGGTGCGGATTGTGATAACTGGTGTACACGTTCGTCGGATAACTGTTGTCTATAGCGTGCACACTGTGGTATGGCGTAGACGTGGCGTAGGGCGCCAATATGTCACCATAAACAGCGGTGACTGGAGGTGCTAATGGTGCCGCATGAACCGGTGGATAAAGTGGCCCATCCTGATAGTGCAAACTACCGGCGATACCATCTGGCTCTACGCCAGCGCTAGTGACGTAGTGACTGTGCGTTTGTTGCAAAGGCAGTGATGTCGTTGGAGCCTCAATGCCCATGGGAGCGCCATAAATACTACCGACTGGATGTGCTGGTGGAATATGATTCATATAAACATTGTGCTGTGGATGCATATGATGATGGTAGCCATGAGGCACAGCACTAGGACTTTGCTCCATACCGTAGCTGGGTATGGTGTTGTAGCTGTTGATTGCCGTCGGACCATTGGCTATTGCGGGGACACTACTGTACATAAGGTGTGATGCAGAGGCAACAAGCTCGTCGGGCCGTTTCTGTTGGCGATTTTCCATGTCAAGTCGCATGATTGTGTGAATAAAATGCGTTCGCACTCGAGCTGGATTGAATTCAATGCGTCCGATAACATTGCCACAAGCGTCGCGTGAACATCCGCAGGGGAACATCGCCCGGTCAACCTAAGAGAAGGAGTAAACATTAGAACAGATGTCTTTTTCTGCAGCCCACGTTTTTACTCACCTGACATTTTATTCCAGCTTGACTGCAAGCACACGTATCAGGATCACAAAAGTCTCTGCACACACAGCCGCAAACCTCGCGAGAGTTTCGAATGTCTCGGCACTCGATTTTCTCGCTGGGATCGATTTTCCGCACACCTGCAGCCTTTAGCAGCGCCCTTCGCTGTTTCGGCGAGACTGGCTGTAGGAAGCCATTCGTGTCTGCGTCCAAGTCTGATCCACTTCCTTCGCTCAGTTCTTCATCGCTGTCTGACTCCTCACTGGAAGAGCCTCGAGGGTTAATTTCTTGCAGCTGCAATTTGTGAGCACGTCTTAGTTCTGCCGCGTGCTCGGCCAAACTAAATGTCTTAAAGCTGATGTGATGGGCACCCATGCCGAGGGTGCAGCCACCCTGTGAGGGAACACATCCATGGCCCTGAATACGTGGGAAATAAAACACCTTAACGCCATCGAAATTAATCGACTTTCTGGCCTTCTTTTGAATCTGATCTTCTCCGTCGACGACTACGTCTTGCAGGCGACGCTTCAGATTCGATCTTAATGGAATTTTCTTTACAATTGGGGTTGAACAACTGGCAGTGGAACAAGTACTGGTATCAGCAATACTCGTCACAGTCGACTGCAATGCTGACGTCTCAGAACCAAGACCAGAGTCTGACCCATCGCTCCGAATTTCCTGTTCATCGGCTGCTTTTACTGCCGCCATTATTCTGTCATTCTCAGATACGCCTTCCTCTGTCATTTGCACAGATTTCACTTCAATATCATCGACAGGTCCCATGAAGAGGACATCGCCGTTCACCGATGAGTCCAAGCGGAGTGGTGAAACACCATCCGCATGATTGGGGTAGTCGTCGATTGCTAGCGGATCGATTCCGGGATCGGACGCAACCGAGTTATTCAGGTCCGGATTATCCAATACAACCACTTCGTTGGCTGCAAATTCGACATCGCTTTCATCGTTTTGCGTCGCTATCGGGAAATCTAGAAAAATGTCCTTTTCCTCTTCGTCCCCGTTGATCATGAGGGGATCATCAGCGGTTGTACTCTCAGTCACCGCGGTACAATCTTCGAAAACTACATTCTCATTCTGATCGTGATTCTTGTCATTAACCGGCTCGAGCTCTGTTAGAGCTGGTTGTTGATTAGTGTCGAAATTGGTGTTAACCAATTCGCTCTCCATCGTGGGGTCGTCACTTAGTTTTGTGTTCGATGAAGTACCCCCGAAAAAGTTCGATCCACTCGCATTTTTCTGTATGTATGTGATGAGACTTTTTATGGGTGAAAACATTATACGTAATATTAGTGCCTGCGGCTAGTTGTCAAGACTTGGAGGCCAAGCCTGTGTATGCATCTGAAATTATGACAAAACCTTATAAGTTGACGATTTATTTTTCAGCATTTGGAAAAAAAGAAAACAATTTGGAAATAAAAGCAACTCAAAACAAAACAAAAGTATTTGAAGCTGTTAACGATGGGGGTTGAGAGTGACACTTTGAGTGAGTAAATGGGCAAAATTTACACTTTTCCCTCTTAATTTGGTTTGCCCAGATTTCATATTTGCAATGTGATGTAATTGATGATGGAGATGGAGTGTTAACCAAAGATTAATATTGTATACAGAGTTTCTTCACTCTTAACTACCGCTAATTGTTGAATGAAATTAAATTAAAGACCAACAAACATCGGTGTAGGAACTCGTGTATGGCTTGTATGGCTTGGCTTACTAAAGCGATACGTAACAAATAAAGTTGGGTACATTTAAATGCTTTTGACTTGTGTGTTTGTATTCTTGAAAATTATTTCCATGGATAGGGGTTGGAGAAGTTAATGCCGTTGTCGATTTTTAGAATGACCGCCCAAGCCCGCGTTTTGACTTAGCGCGATCCTCCTCCGACCCCTCACGGACTGATCGTAACTTCTTCGGGTTTGACCCGGTCGGATTTTAAGCGGGGCATTCCGACCATCAAGCGCTCGCATGGTGACACCAATCAGGCTTAACTCCAAAGGGTTCCCTGGATTACCAGGATCAGCGCATGTCCGAGGCTGTTTCTCTTCCTTTGGAATGTAGAGGACGAGTGACAGCTGTTTTCATCGGCAGTCATTGCTTCTGCAAGAAATGTTTGCGGTGTTCAGCGGCTTGGTGTGACGGACGGCTAGCTGGTGTTGCGAAAAGAGCTGCGTGGTTTAAAACACTTGGAGTTCAAGAACCATCAGAGCGAAGAATAGAGCCTTTATAGTGTGGAATCAATGTAGGAACTCAACTTCCCAAGCTCGGTACAATCAGGCGCGAAGAACTTCCAATCTGTCAGTAAGAACAGCAAATGAACTGGCATGGAAAAAGTTCGGCGAGAGATTGGAACACGATTAAAGATATGCTAAGGCAGACTATTCACGTCTCAGAAGAAAGAAATTAAATATCGTCCAAAGGGTTGAATCCAAGGAACACTTCTTTTAAATGACGAGTAAATAGCTAAAATTTTGCAAATCAGCTGGAGCTGATGAAATCCGACCGAAAAATGCTCAATGCAATGGGTGAAGAAAGTGTTAAATGTCTAAAGCGGTGTCATTAAGGAGGCCTAGGTGAGCGGGAGAGCACCCAGCGATTGGCGAACAGGAGTTACAGCGCCTATTTTCTGAAGATGAATTAGAGTTCGTCTTGGGTTTGGTACTATCGTGTTAGTGATTTTTTAAAGTTTTTTTGCGAATATGAAAATAAAAAGGAAACAAACCGAAAATTATACGAGACTTATTATAGTTTTTTTTTTACCTAAAAAGTCGTTATGAGAATTCGGTAATATTGTATGGGCGAACGTATTCCAATGTGCAAAAAATTATTAATAAATACCGTTCCTCGAAAAATTCTAGTAAATAAATAAAAAAAAAGTAGAGTGGCGCAACAGCTCGAGGTGAACCAGGGCCAACTTCTCAACAATGTATGCTGGTGTGTTAATTTCTTTACATACAAGGGGACCTACAATTTTTTGCCGATTCCGAACGGCACTTTGAGAAGTTTTCCAAGACAAGTGATACTCTCGGAGGGCTTGTCAGACCCTCGCGGAGGTGGGGACTGTGAAAAAGAACAAGTCTTTTTTTTCAGATGACGATGGAGGATTTGAACCCAGACTGCCGGCGTAGTAAGCACACACACTAACCATTACGCCACGGCACCCCACAAAAAAAAAAGTTATAGTAGAGACCGAAAAAAATCCTAAAGGAACACGACGTGCGAAAAATCAAAGCGAATTAAAAAAAAAAACTGTTTCTCTGTTGTTTTAACTCATTAGTGTACGCTCAATTTTGAGAGTAACTGTATACAAAAGGTTTGACATTTCGTCATTCTACTCATGTGCAGAAGGCACTTTGGTCCAGGTTCGGTCAAAAAATTCAGTAGGTACCTACACGTTTTCTTGGGGACACGAAGAAAATTAAAATAACAATTACTGAGGGTGATATTAAGGTTTCTCCCCGACACCGTAAGAATTGTAGTAGCCATTTGGCATTTAATAATTGGGGAAGATTTGAAGGCTCCACCACGGCGGCCTCTTAAAATAAGCCTAAAGCGGCTCTGTCAATTGCTGGAGAAACTGGATACCCCTGATACAGTGGGCTTAGGTTAACGCCTCCTCGAATAAATATTTCCTTTATGGAATCTGTAACTGATGGGTTCAACTACATCTGAAAAATTAGCAGACTACGTCTGCTCACGGTCGCGTCTAAAACCAAACTCGTCTAAACAAAGAACTGGGGGCCGATTACGATAAGCGAGGCGAATCGCAAATGTCATATTTTCGCTATACCGTCTGGATTTGCTTAATTATGCAATGCGACGGCGTTTTCGAAGTGTCACGGCGCAAGTCAATTGCGAAGGTATTTTAGTGGCGGATTCAAAGCGAACACGATCGCAAGTAAATTAAAAGATGTTAAGTGGAGGTTTACACAGTTTTATTTGATTTTTTTCCCGTAAGAAATTAAATTAATTGCAAACGCTCTACAATTTAATGTTTTGGTAGATTCCAAAAAGAAATTGCAATGGAAGGGCTGAGCAGGCTCGAGTTACAGTTTTTTTTATTATAGCAAATAATAACAAAATAAAACGAATTACTTGCAATTACGTGGATCAAATTAAGTTAAAACAGTTCGACAAATCAAAACTCGAAATGATTTTTACGTGGAAGGCTCGGTCACTTTGACAACTGGAAACTGGAAGGCAACGAGATGCGATTCTCATCGTATTGCATAATAGCCCAATTCGAAGCGGATTGCACATTGCGATGCGCTTCACAGATCATAATCGGCGCCTGTAGAAGTTTCCATGCCGGTTACCTAAAAACATAGACTACAACAAAATTCATCTGTTTCACGGCCAAGCCAAATTTACGTACCATAAATTTTTAAAAGCTTTTCAAGCGAGGAGGTACATAGATTTTTTTTTTTGCAAATGAGGCAATTTAATTAACCATTACTAAACGATCCACATTTCACTCTTGCACCTTTATAAATGCCTTAACAAATTGATTTTTATTTAGGTCGGTTATTGTACTGCAACCTTGTTGTTATTGTGCCCATTCGTCAACGAAACGTAGTTATAAAGGTTTTCAGGATAAAAACAATACCGATAACACATTATTTGAATAAAACAGACAATCCAACCCGATAGTACTAAAGTCGAAAAGTCCTCATGGCAACAAGTCTTTTTTATCTTTAAAGCTCTACACAAAAAATTGCATTTTTCGAGTAACAAAAAATTGAATTTTTCGAGTAACAAAAAAATATACATAAATAGATTGCGAATTCCAGAATGTGTCACGACAAAGAATCCACTCCGGAAACTTATTATCTTTTCCAAAGTAAAAATTAAAGCTTTCAAAATACAATTCCCTTTCTCGATGTAAAGGTTTTCTTTAAGAAAATAAGCATTAAACTCTTTTAACAAAATAAACAATAATTGTTCTATTACATATGCAATGTTTATAAGTGAAAACGCACAATGCATTTTTCATTTAAATTTCACACGCAATATACCCTGTGGGAAATCTTCCCCTCACACGTAAACCATATCGTGCTGAACTCATGCCCCAGTCTGTTGCCCCGAAGCCAAAGGCAAGTGACGACACAAAACCAATAAAGGAATTTTGTTGTGTATCCATAATTGCATCGCAACGTAACAACCATTTCGAGTTCATGTGAAGACTAGTGAGCTACGCCTACACATAGATCTGAAAGAGTCGGTTGGAGCGTTGCCTTAAAGAAGCTCCTTTAGGAAATTTAATAAATGTGTATGTAAATATTTTGCATGATGAATGTCAAATGTAACCCTTACTGAGATGATTCCATGCAAAATGCAAATGCACATGCTTTTCTGAAATTTTACATTTAACAAAAAAAAAAAAAAAAAATGTGATTCTAGTAGCAATGCCCATAACAATCAAAACATGACTATTTGCAACTTTAAATAACGCGGAGCCGCACGAGAATGCAATGATGCAACTTTAAGTTGATCGAAGATAACTTTATTTGCGTAACTTTTGAATTAGTTTTATACAACACGTTTGCGATAAAAGCTAAGTATTTTAAGGCCTCGTAAATAGATGCTTGACAGACAAAAAAAAAATCGACAGATTTTTGAAAGACAACCGATAAATTGTTAAACTGATAACAGTCACCTACAAGCAGGCGTCATAGTAAAAAAGCACGTCACTATCCTACACTGAGATGTTAATTGTTTCTATGATATGAGGGGCAATTATACAGCCAGTCCCCCATGTGCCATCATTAGGCGAAAGCCTACCCCGTTGCCCATTCCTGACTCATGACAGACGACAAAAACATTGACGTAGGATTTCAACGCAAAACTAGAAAATAAATACGGTGAGTTCAAACATGTCAGGATGGAGACAAATAATATGCAACAGAAATAACCACGTTTGAGCAATAAACCCGGCTCAAAGCAAGTTGAGCGTCGAACTGCCTTCTTTAAATACCGAGAAGCTCTCAGTTAAATTTACTATTTTTCATAACGTCGCCGTGACAGGAGGAGACTCTTGAATAGCTGGGTACAGACACTTGATTGGTGCGATAGTATTGGCCACAATTCACTAAAAAAGGTCGAGCATTTTTAGTTGAGTCAAGATATTTTTTTTTAGTACAGGTTATGCTGTGGCACAGGCACTTAGAGCACTGTTAAGATTTGCGACTGATTAATTAAGCCTCAGTTTTCAATGCAAAGTTAATGTGTATGGGGTGTTTTTTTAATCTTGGTTCAACACCAGCACTAAAGATGACCCCAGATTAAAATAGATCTGCGATTTGGAGTTAGCTCCATTGGTAAGGCCATCGACATCGTCAATTAATCACCGTGAAATGCCAACTCTTAAACACGCGAAACGTAGTAGTTGAAATTGTTTCTCAGAATTAGTCCAGAATGAACGCAAGTAGATTTTCGTGAAAGCTTAAATTTATTCCAAAACTCAGATGACCCCACACTTTTTACTAATTAGGGATGCTATGACAAGTCACGCGTGGGTCGTCGCGTCAAATTACTCATTAAATTAAATTTGTAGGAGATAAGGAAATCTCAATTTTTATAATACATATCTTATATACAGGTAGACCTCACTTAACACGTACTTCTTACAGCAAGGCCTCGTTCTAACACGTCTCACATTTTGCGGCATTTTTTGTTTAACACGGAAAAAGCCTCGCTCTAGCACGGTCTGCGAGACACAATTTTTTTAGCATGCTGTCTGGTTTGCATACATTTCGCATTTATACATATTTTTCTGGCTTGTAGACGCGTACGCCAGTTTTTTTTTATAGCGGGTTTTTGTGAACATACGACTTAAAAGGGACTTCCCCATTTTTCATGTAGAAAGCGAATAGTGGTGTGGGACCGGTTTCAGTCCAATTTACCTTTTTTGTGTTCGCGAAGCTCTAAGATAGGACTGAAATCGTTTTTGTTTAGTTTTCTTTGTTTTTTTTTTTTTGTTAAGTTAAGCAAGAAGAAAGTTATGTTTTGTTGTGCTTTGTTTATTTTTTCATCCTTAATAATAATAAAACCTCGAATAAAATTTTTTTATAATATTAAAACAAAAATTTTGACGGTTTTCTGAAATCATGGAACGTAACCACTCTTTTTACACTTGTTTCTTGTATCGTTTAACACGACATTTTTCAGGAACCTAACCCCCGTGTTAAGTGAGGTCTACCTGTATATGGAATTTGTTCAGAAATAGTAGAATTAGTCCTTCGGTAAAAAAAAAAGGTTCAGAACAGGCTAATTCCTTTGATTATGCACCCGAGGCATAAGATGCAAAAAAGCAGTTCGAACCAGGGCTTCTAGCAGGTTTTTTTTTGCAGCCGGGACAGGTTTTAGGAATTTACGATAGAGACTAACACAGAATGATACAAAGCAGCGCCAGGAGCAGATGCAGACTTATTTTTATAGTGCAATGGGCTTATGCATCAACAAACGTGATTGCGATTAGGGGAGTAAGAACTCACGGCGAAGACTACTCTGAATATTTCAAACCTAGACAGAGGACAACTCTAAATAAACCCGTATCGCATACTAGAATTCAAATAGATCACTAAAACAAAGTACATAAAACAATACTGACGTATTAGGGGTGTAAGCAATGTGTCACAGCCCTATTTTTCCGTTGGGGATAGGTAAGTGGCGGCAAACGTCTCGTGTCGATAATCTCGATGATCTCCCCTAGTGAGGGCCCAGTAAGAACTCGGTCATTTATCACAAAGGCTAATCTTTTCTTTATTCAATTCGTTTAATAATTGAAACTTATGGAATATCTGAAAGTCATCATCATTTTGACCGCTTGTCCTTTAAAAGGGTCGTGGAACGAGGGCGGCTTCCATTCTTCCCAATCCTCTGCCACCAACTTGAGAACTACAGGCGCGATCCCCAGTCGGGTCTCGCAGATGTTATTTTGAAGTGATTGCATCTGGACTAGCATCACCTGCTTAAGAAGTCTGTCTATGCGGAATACAATAAACGTGCCCAAATCATCAAAGAACTGAACGAAAAACACGTTCCGTCGGATTTTGTTAAGGCCTTAGCTTTAAATTATTGCTTAATTTGTATGCAATATTTTTTAGTATATTTGCGACTTTATGTTTTTTTTTTTACTCACAATTTTCGAAATTCACGGCATATTTCCGAACTCATCTCCGAACTCATCTCGATTGTTCGTTTGGCTTAGCTTTTTCAATATTTTCAGTCCATAACATTTGGATAGCCTCAGACATAGTTTTCATTGAAATCAATTGGTAACTGTTTTTCTTCAGTTCTGACGCAAGGCTGTATGCATTGAAAGCCAAGATAAAATTCGGCTCTCGAGACCAAGAAAAATTCTATCAGATTCAATGTAGTTAACGGAACTTGGAACGGAACGCTGAAATGTGCTTTATTTATTGTAACATTAGAAAAGCCTCACCATGCTTATTACAGTAAAAACAAGAGCCAATAGTTTTTTTTTAATAAGTCACTTTTATTTAAGTTTTTGTAACACAACGGATTTTTTTAATACTTCGTGCAACCTCCCCAAATTACCCCGAAAATGCGATCCTTTAAGGGAGTCGTACAGGGATTTTAAATAATTAAGTGAAATTTTTTCCCATGCTCCTTTGATGCCTTCAATCAACTCCTCTTTGCTTGAAGACATCAAAGGAGCATGGGAAAAAATTTACTAATAATTTACTACTAATAATACTGTTTTCCACCTTCATAGTTTGCGTGTACTAGTCAACCCCACACATTCTCAATGATGTTTGAATCTGAAGAGTAGAGTGGCCAGGGCAGTTGCTGTATGTTTTGGCTTTGCAACCACGCTTTAACTATTCCAGCTAAATGAATAGGCGCATTGTCCTGTTGGAAAATAATTACCAACAGCCAAAAAATATTTTGAAACCTAGGCAAAGCAGTTTCCAATATGGATTTATAAGACGCTGCGGTAATTTTACAGCTTACAAAGACTAAGTCGATTTTGCCATAACACGATACTGCGCCCCATACCATGACGCCTCCCTCACGGCTATGACGGCGATCAAAAAAACAGCTTTTCTTCTCTCAGATCGTGAAAATAAAAATTATCCATCTGGCCCGTCTAAATTGAACTTTTTTTTATCGGTAAAAATTTTCGCCAATCGGTTAAGCAATTTCTGTCATCGGTACTCCATGTCATGTGATTTCTTGCAAAATTAAGGCGTTGTAGTTTGCGCTGGGTGTTGAGAGGTGGTTTTTTCTTCAGCTTCAGACGCTTCAGATGCCCGGCACTTTTAACAACTCTGCTTACAGTCATTTGGCTTACTTGTAGTTAAGCTTCATGTGTAATATTCCTCAACGAATGGGTGGAATTGGAAGCCAATCTTACAATTTCCCCCTTGTCTTGCTTAGTAAGTACAGTCGAAGTACGTCCTTTATAGTTTTTTTTTTCATAAGATTCTGGATTTTTTAAACAATTATTACGATTTATTTTTTGGGCTATAGAGCGGTTAAAAAGTCCTTGCTCATGATACGCGTCAATTTTAGCTATTTCCGGCGCAGTTAATAAATTTTGTTTACCGATTTGAATACTTGAACTAACCAAAACAGAAAAAACGGTTTATCACTCCGATATTACTTTCCGATGGTCATGCTGACAAATTTTCACTCACACTGAGGTGCAAAGTGTACAGAGACTATTCTAATGTTACAAAAAAAAATGCACATTTTGGCGACTACAAACAAAATCAACTCAGAAAATTGCGTTAGCTTAGAGAAATTTTTTTAAAATTCTCTTAATTCTAACAGTTTCAGTCTAATTTTTTAATTATACATAACCTTGAGTGAACATCAAGAACATACTTAAAACAGTTAAGTTAAAGAAAACTATATGTGAGGCTATCCAAATGTTACGGATATGCATAAGATCTGTGCATACGAGTATGTTAAATGATGTCATTGAAGTCAAGAAATTAAGGGTGTCATCTTTTATTATTTGCTGGATTTTCTAATCAGAAATTGTGCTTTTTTTTAAATTTTACGGTATTCTCATACAATTTTTTAATCTTAAGTCTAATATTCTTATAGTAATTTTAAGTTTCGGTACAAAATTTTTTTTTCGAAGCACAGGGTGACAAATAACGTTTTCATGATTTTTGTTATACAAAACCTTAAAAAATTGCCAAATGCGTTTTTTATTTTCAAAATTTTAACACATTTTGGATTGATATTCAATTGGTTTGTACTTAAATAAAATATAAATAGAGTGGCGCAACAACTCGAGGTGAACCAGGGTCAACTTCTCAACAATGTATGCTGTGTAAGTACCTATAAATTCTTCACATACAAGAGGACCTACAATTTTTGCCTAATCCAAACGGATCTATGAAAAGTTTTTCAAGACAAATGATACTCTCGGAGGGCTAATCAGACCCTCGTGGAGATGGGGACCGTGAAAAAGAACAAGTCTTTTTTTAGTTGACGATGGCAGGTGGTTTGTACTTGCGTAAAATTAAGTTGATAAGATGGGAGCAGATCAGAAGTTATAGGCATTTTATAGCACTACACAATTTCAGTAAAGCAACCGAAATGATTTTCAGTGCATCTCGAAAGCAATTTAATATTTCAGTCTCGCTATAATTTACCATCAAATTTCGGAAAATTATATTTGTGTGAGATTTTTTTCAGAGTGGTACATACCTACATATTACCGTTACTGAGATAAAGGGTGGTTCACAATGGTTTTTTTTTTTTTGGATTTTTTCTATTTTTTAAACTTAAAGTCCATAAAACGTCTGTTTAGAATCTATTTTCTAAAACTCTCGCTATATTTTTTTGTGATCACTAAAGCTAGAAACAGATTACACCAGCAACATTGACATTGACAGCACAATTTTTATGCCCTGCGATAAACTCGTGTATAAGTAGTTTACCACAGCAACATCGACGTTAGACCTAATCTTTAATTTCCAAGTTGCTGTGCAAGTGCTACCAAATTCACATTGCAGCTCTGGTAAGAATGGTTTCAATGTCACTGTCAATGTCGAAGTGGTTAATCTGTTTCTCGCATAAGTACTTTGCGCTAGCAATGGCTTGTTTTTTGCCAATACTGTGAGCCCAGAATTTTAAGTTATTATAACGTTGAAAGTTCGAGTTAAAAACGACATTTTTGAAAAATTCTGAAAAAGCTTAGCATTCTCTTTACACGCCTTATACTTATACCTTTTTGCATTACAATCGGTAAAACCCTGAAGATACCAGAATACTTGGAGAAATAATTTTGTAATATTTTTACAGTTTTTGATCGGAATCTCAGAATCTGTTTAATATTCAAAGTACACTTTCCTGAAATTTTAAATAATTTTTGATGTGTGTGATTTTTGTCAAATTATTTACAAATCCCTATAACAGCGTAGATGGTAATAAGGGCAATATTTTTGTTAGGTTTTTTTTTCGAAAATACGTCAACACAGAAGTTTGAAAGCTTTTTTTACCCAAGTTTGACCTTAGTTTTTGCTATAGTTGTTTTATACGTGTGTCCAATATCGGCTTTTTGAACAAAGTGGTTAAAAATGTATGAAGTTTAATACATAGTTGTGAACGTAACATTTGGATAGTTTCAGACATAGTGTTGGACAAAACTAAAGAAACTTTAGAGCAAACGCAAAGCTTATGGGCTAAAACTGCTTAAAATTAAAGGTTGCTAGAGGTCGAGAAGGTGGTCGGTGGGTCAGTGAGGAATAGTTTCTAGTTCCTATAGGAGAGACAGCCCGGCAGGGCAACCGATTTCGATATATGTTCGAGCCTATTGCTTCTCTGCTAAGAATTATCCTCGGGGATGGGAAAGTGCAGGGGTAACCGATTCGGTGTGAACCCTTGCAGGGGGGGAATTCTAAGGCAAGAAGCTGATGTTTGGTAACCGTCTTCGCTGTAAACCCGTACTACAGGCAACTCGCGTTAGATTTGGGGGAAGGTAGGGGTAACCGAAGCAGTATAAACCCGTACCAGTGAGAATTATGTGCTGGTGATCCCGTGGGGGTGGGGGGGTGAGGGTAACCGAAGCGGTATAAGTCCAGCCATGGGAAGAACACTGGGATATGGTGGGGAGGGGAGAGACGAGGAAAATGGCAATTACTGTAGGAGTACTACTAGTTACGTCCGTCCCGTGTGGTGTGAAGGACAAATAGGGTATTTTTTTCTTGCGTCGAGTTTAACTAGATTTAGATCTTTGGTTTACTATTGCCCCTAAGTGAGAGTTAGCCTTAAGGATTGGAAAGTGCAGGTGGAGTAACCGATTTCGATAAAGACCGTTGCCGGAGGATGATTCTTCGTTCAGACGCTGAAGTAGGGTAACCGTTTCGGTGTAAACCCATACCTCAGATGAGTCAAGTCAGAATTAACCTTGGGGGGAGAAGGAGTGGTAGGGGTAACCAAAGCGGTATGAACC
Organism: Neoascia interrupta; assembly: GCA_947623515.1. Classification (NCBI taxonomy): domain Eukaryota; kingdom Metazoa; phylum Arthropoda; class Insecta; order Diptera; family Syrphidae; genus Neoascia; species Neoascia interrupta. The sequence goes on from OX392462.1 coordinate 200,785,621, forward strand.
CGAACCGGAGAATGGGACAGGTAGGGGTAACCGAAACTGTATGAACCCGTACCCGGGGGGAATGTGCACCAGTGTTTCCACAAGAGCGGAGAGGTGAGGGCAACCGAATCGGTATGAGCCCTTACCAGGCCGGTCCTGTTGGGAAAACCTTGGGGAGGTGTGGTGGGATGTATTTGGCGCTCCACTGTAGGTGCTCCCTCGCGAACATAGAGTTTCCATGTGTGGGAGGGATGGGTTGTGTGATCACAGTTAGGCGTTTAACCAGAGTGACCCGGAGATATAGTTCATTAGCCTCTTTAAATCGCTAGATCATTTAGATCATCAAAGAAGTATTTACCTAAAGTTTTCCTTCTCAATGTCGATAGGGCGGGACAGTTGCACAAAAGATGAACCATGGTCTCTTCTTCTTCCTCATCCCCGCAAGTTCTGCACAAGTCGTTGAAGGGAGCACCAATTCTTCTGGCATGTCGCCCTACCAGACAGTGGCCCTGAATGAGGGCCCCAATTATCTTTTTAAGATTAGTCCTACTGAAGGAGATGAGTCCCTTTGTTTTCCTACAATCGAGCGCTGGCCATGGTAAGTTTAAAGATTGAAAAAAAAATTAGGCAAAGGACGAATTATCCATGTGAGTCCAGGAGGCTTGGAATAATGTACCAAGTTCCATTATTTCAACAAATTTTGAATATACGCTTAAAATATGGTCAGCTCTAATTAAATGTCAGAATTTTATAACGCAATATTGGACCTATAATGCTAAACACAAAAAAAAAATTAGCGAGTTCTTTTTGAAATTGCTAATTTTTGACAAGGGTTTGTTATTTACTTGAGGTTTTACATAATGAGCGATAAGATAAGACCTGATCTCTTGATTTTAGAGAAATTGAAACGGATTCCTCAAAGTTAACGGAATTTTTTAAGACGATTTAGTGACATACAATTAATTTTTGTTTCTCTACAACAGGTAGTTGACGTTCATTATTTTCAATAGAAATGACCAAGATGGACGCCTATTATGAAAAGCACCTTTCTAATTAGACTTTTGCACAGAATACAAATCGTGGTCCAAAAGTTAGCAATAAATTTCAAAAAAAACGTCATTACAAAGAAAAAACTATAAAAGGGATGATTCCACGTTTTTGTCTAACCAGAAGTCGAAAAAGAACTCCACTCGACACTTTGTTGTATAAGTTACAGCAGCTTACTTTTGCACGAGACCACAAGGCGTTGGCATAGGGCACGGACTTCTGTGCCAACACTTGAGCCACAATCTTTCAAAAGTCCTCGCAACCGCAAACGACATTGAGATAATCGGAAGAACACAGCGTGAAGTCAGTAACGCCTTTGTGAGCATTGGGGATAGAGCGGAAGCGACGAATACGGGCTTAGCAGTCAATTAGGACAAAACCAAGTATGAAGCTGTCATCAATAAGAGACAATCAATACTGATATCTTGGACAAAACATCATCATAGACAGCTATAAGCTCGGCCGTTACTTGGCCGAGAAATACGACTACGATATTACTGAAGCCCGTAAGATCTGGTGCTTCGGTCCCGACGGTACCGGTCCCAACTTTATCATGGATTGCACAAAGTCCGTGCAATACTTAAACGAAATTAAGGATTCCGTTGTCGCTGGTTTCCAATGGGCGACAAAAGAAGGTGTTTTGGCTGACGAAAATATGCGTGGTGTCCGCTTCAATATTTACGATGTTACCTTGCACGCTGATGCCATCCATCGCGGAGGGAGGTGGTCAGATCATTCCAACTGCTCGTCGTGTCCTGTATGCCGCAGCTATTATAGCATCGCCACGCCTTATGGAGCCAGTCTATCTGTGCGAAATCCAGTGTCCAGAAGTCGCTGTCGGCGGTATCTATGGTGTACTAAACAGGTGTCGTGGTCACGTATTCGAGGAAAGTCAGGTCGTCGGCACACCCATGTTCGTCGTCAAGGCTTACTTGCCCGTCAACGAGTCGTTCGGTTTCACTGCTGATTTGCGTTCAAATACCGGTGGACAGGCCTTCCCACAGTGCGTGTTCGACCATTGGCAGGTCCTTCCCGGAGATCCAATGGACTTGGGCACCAAGCCATACAAAATAGTGCAGGATACACGCAAGCGTAAGGGCGTAAGGGTCTGAAGGAGGGTCTTCCCGATCTAACGCAATACTTAGACAAATTGTAAGATGGCGCCAGAGCACAACACACTCATCCGGCTTTAAGTTTTGTGGTTAATATTCAAGATGAAATAATATTTTTTAAAGCAGTAGCAACTTTAAAATAAATTTATTTATTTGTATTATAATTTTGAGGTACCTAGTTAGGGACTCTGTCTACCTGAGTTCCGCTATAAATCAATCAAATTACTAATAATTGACGCTTTGCTCTTGCCAATCACTGCTTTTTTTAGGCTAAGAAGACAATTAAGTAGCAAAGCCCTTCCTCGAGCAACTAAAGTGTCCAATTATAAGACCCTCATTATTATCCAGTCCTGCTTTACGGTACAGAAGAATTGACCCTGGCTGTTGAAAACGCTTTCGGCTGCTTGGGGACGAGACGCAATTTCTTGAGGGGATTTTTTTTCTTGGGGGAAAAAGCTATATAACATCGTACTGTACGGGTTCTACAGCCACACCAACCTAGGCAAAAGTCCGAATACAACGGCTGCAATGGGTAATCTGACGCCCCTCCAGAAAAATAAACCTCGATTCCACAGGGACAGAGGAGCACTGAGACTTAGGTGGCCCAAGCAAGTGGAAGGCCTTCAGCCAATTCGCGTTGAAACTGGAGACGGCTGGTTAGAAACAGAGCTGGCTGACAAATCTTGTTGGTTGAGGGTTGGGTCACCCCGGAATGTTGGGCTACCCAAAGTAAGAAAAAGACTATTTTTCAGGGAATAGCTATTATCCCAAGTGAACACTGCTGGGAAAAAACTTCAAGTATAGGTCTTGGGTTCTCTAAGGAGTTTCATACTGAAATCAGTCGAAGGGGTATCCACTCGACAGATTAATCCAGATCATTACTCATATCCATTTCAATAAAAAGGATATCATTCCAGACTGACATGAATTTTCCGCTTTTCCAAGTACCTAAAGAATGTCTAGTCATCACATTATATCGATCTTATAAAATGCAATTTCATTGTTCGTCGAGATAAGATCCCATAAGCACCCTTAACAGCAACTTACAGAGAGATACGTAACTGGGTTTAGCAAAATATGTAAATTTCTTACCTTTGACCACAAAATCAATCGAGTTAGTATCGCATGCAAAAATCCAATCAAACCGCGTGTTACAAAAGCAAACTACGTCTCCTTACGCAAATTGTTCTCTACAAACTACGTTTGCAGCCCCAGGATTCAACACACCGACTCCAGCTGCAATGGTTTAAAAAAATAAAAACTCAAAAAAATGCGACATGTTCTAAATTTGTTGCGCAAATTCCAAGATCGATGCTTGTGGGGGGAAGAGTTCCTCCATATGTTCGACACACAAAAAAATAAATTGTTTATCGATGGATCTTCAGATACGAACTTACCTTTCGCTGAGTGGAGCACTGGGATGGGGATCTCCTTAGCACCCTTTCTCTTCGATTAGCAACTAGTGTAGCAATAGCAACCTTCGTTTCAATAAGAACAAACTTTCCTTCTCTGTTGCCTCCTGTGTCCCGCTTTTCGAGCGTCTGTCTGCCGCTAAAGTTAGATAATACACAGGAATTTTTGGCAAAACAAAAAAAAAAAAAACTAGCCACCACTGAATTGTTTATTAAGGAAATTATTCCGCTTCTAGTGCGGAGGGGGATTTTCACTTGGGAACTTTCCGTCGAATTAGTTTTCAGACTTCCAAGCTCACTTTTTTACGTTTGCTTTGGGCTTTGCCGATTATTTCTTTTGTGAGAAAAACACACAGTGATTCGGTTCTAGACTGAGATCGGCCGAAAATAAGCACATTTGCAAGATTCCGGACAAGAGTTTTACTTTTTATTGCAAGTGTAATAAAATCATGAAATCTATTAGAAAAGGAGAGGAGTTTTTTTTTTGGGAACGATTTTGGCATTCGCTGCTCTTTCGTTGTAGCTCTTCCGTTTAGAAATCAATCCGAAGAACTTTGGTTGGTTGATGACCACCAGCTAGAAGTGGGACGAATGCAGTTATCTCTTTCGCTGGGCATAGGCCGAAGCAGTGAGCGAAAGCAGGCAAGCTAGATTGTGTTGTGGTAAATAAGAAAAAATGTCATGCAAAAAAAAAAATCACTGGCGCTGTCAGCGAGATGCGATGATATTGGTACTCTACGGATGTTTGCAGTGAAGTTGGCGCTGGTTATTGATTACTTTTTCGAATGGTAGATGCCGCCCAAAATCCTTTTGTTAAATTAATCAAGTTATATTGAACAAAGAACTTGAAACACTAGTTATTTCGAAGTAAGGTAAAAATTCAAATAGTTTTTGAGAAAAACACTCGAAAGTAACTTTCTATAGCCAAGCATATGTCAATAATACGTTTTTGAAAATATTGCGAAATCTCAAGCATAGGTGGCGACTCCCTTACAGGAAGTGCGAAATTAAGATACAGCTTTAAATGGCGGTTAGGCCGTTGTTTCAAAAATGTTGCACAAAAATGTATTTAACATTTAAAAAATCAGAATGCTATAAAAATCTATACTTTAGCCTATGGTGCTAAAAATGGGTGAAAATAATTATGCAAGTTGATGGATTGTTTCGTCTAGTCTAATGTTCCGTGTGTTAATGGATTAAATCTAATAATTTTTCACAATTAGGAATTTCGTGCGCTCGGGCTTATGTGAATACCGCATAGTCCTTTACAGTAGAAGTTAGTCGGGACGCAGTACTACCCTATTTTTCCTAATCCTTACCATATCCCTATCCTTTTACCACGACTGTTCTGCTGTTCATTGTAACATCAAGAATTTTGCCTTATTGGTCTTTTTTTTGTAGTACTTTCGCCTGGGGTTGGAATAAAACTCAATTGGAATAGTGGAGTCAATTTCACTCTGATAATTTATAAAACGCGACACTCTATTCATCAAACAAAACTTATTCAAGTTCAAAGCAGAATTAATTTGACTTTAACACAGGGAAATAAAAAACTATATCTCTGTTTAATTAATAAAGCAGACGAGAGAGGAGGGGAGGAGTGTTCCCACTAAGGCACTTCTCCTTGCATCCGGACGGCAGCGGAGGAATTCCCCAGATGGAATCAACGGTGGCGTCCATAGTTCCAGTCAGGCCGAACTACTTAGTGAACACCTTATATGGACTACTACGACGTAGAGCTCAGGCCTATAAGGAGCGGGCTATCCGGCTCTCCGTCCTTAGAGCTAAGCAAAGGATCTGGTCCTCCAGGTTGGGGGTCGTGCCGTCGGGGTGACTTCCCGGCCACGTAAAGAAACACCAGTCACGAAGCAGAAACAAGCCTCGGATTCGGACGGATTTACTGTTGACGACCAATGCAAACGAGAAAAGGACAACGAGCTCCGGATCTGCACGTGGAATGTTAGGTCCCTTAACAGACCACGTGCAGCCGAGCAACTAGCGGAGGCCCTTAACGACTGCAAGGCAGACATTACTGCCATCCAAGAAAAGCGGTGGGACGGGCCGGGCAAAAGAAGGATGAAAAACTGCGACATCTACTACGGCGACTGCTATCGGCATCAAAGACAGCGCCTATTTGGATGTGGTTTCGTTGTTGGAGGCAGACTTAGGCAAAAAGTCTTGAGCTTCAACCCTGTCAGCGAGCGCCTCGCGACGATCCGCATCAAGGCTAAATTCGCCAACATTAGCCTGATATGCGCACATACCCCCACAGAGGAGAAAGATGACGAGACCAAAGATATGTTCTACGAGCTCCTGGACAAAACTTATGAGCAGTGCCCTAGCTACGACATTAAGATTGTCCTAGGCGATTTTAATGCCAAGCTAGGAAGGGAGGGCATCTTTGGTCGTACTGTCGGAAAGCATAGCCAGCACGACACGACCTCCGATAACGGATTCAGGCTGATCGACTTTGCTGCGGGGCGACACGTTGTGGTAGCTAGTACACAGTTCCCGCACCTCAATATCCACAAAGGGACATGGAGATCTCCCGATCAATCAACCGTCAACCAGATTGACCATATTGCGATCGACGCAAGGCACTCCTCCAGTATCATGGATGTCCGAACTTTCCGAGGGGCCAACATTGACTCGGATCACTACCTTGTTGTAGCCAAGGTACGGCTGCGGATATCCCGACCAGCGCCAAGTAATGGAAATACTGTGAGGAAGTTTGACGTCGGCCGACTACAATCGCAAGAGATCGCCAGGTCCTTCTCCAACCGAGTCTCTCAAAACCTTCTACGAAGTCCTATGCAACCAGCATCAAGTATTGATAGCCAGTGGCAACATTGCCGAAATGCCATCAGAGACGCCGCCTCTGAAGTGCTGGGTTTCACACGGCGACCACAACGAAACCCCTGGTTTGACGATGAATGCCGGCAAGCACATGCAGCTAAACAGGAAACATACAATGCGAGCTCTACGAGCAGAGGAGGAGAGAGGAGCACCGGCTTCTCCGAAGGAAAAAGAGAGAGCACGAGAAGCGCGCGGTTGAAGAGATAGAGAGATGTTACAACAGGAATGAGGTTAGAAAGTTTTACCAAAGGATCAAAAGGTCCTGCCAAGGGTATAAACTTCGAACTGAAGCCTGTAAGGACCATCAAGGGAACATCGTTGTAGAATCGCAGTCGGTGCTGAGGATTTGGAAAGACCACTTCTGCAGACTGTATAACGGCGAGGAAGAACCAAATACCGCTGTCAGGCAGAACGAACCATTCAACCCGGGCGAAGACGTTACCGACGAAGCATACGAACGATACCGCCCATCCGACCTGGAGGAGGTGAAAGTAGCTGTGTCTAAGCTCAAGTGCAACAAAGCAGCCGGAGCAGACGGCCTAGCTGGCGAACTTTTTAAATCCGCTGGCGATGAGCTGGTTAGGAGCATGCACCAGCTCATCTGCAAGATATGGTCGGAAGAAAGCATGCCCGACGAATGGAACCTCAGCATTGTTTGCCCGATCCTGAGAAAGGAGACCCTCTGAGTTGTGCCAACTACAGAGGCATAAGTCTTCTTAACATCGCATACAAGATCTTTTCTGCTGTACTGTGTGAACGCCTGAAGCCGTTTGTCAACAATCTGATAGGCACATATCAGTGTGGCTTTAGGCCAGGAAAGTCCACCATCGATCAAATATTCACACTGCGGCAGATCTTGGAGAAAACCCAGGAATTCCAAATCGATACACACCACCTCTTCATCGATTTCAAGGCCGCGTATGACAGCATCTATAGAGACGAGCTATATAGCGCAATGTCTAGTTTTGGCATCCCTGCCAAACTCGTCAGTCTGTGCAGGATGACGATGGAAAACTCACGCTGTTCCGTCAAGGTCGGCAAAGACCTCACCGACCCCTTTGATGTCAAAAAAGGATTTAGACAAGGCGACGCGCTGTCATGCGACTTCTTTAACATCATACTTGAGAGAATTGTGCAGAACTCTCGCGCCAACACCAGAGGTACAATCTTTCAAAAGTCCGTTCAACTACTTGCATACGCAGACGACATTGACATAATCGGTAGAACAAAGCGTGATGTCAGTGAAGCCTTCGTGAGTATTGGGACGGAAGCGGCGAATATGGGTTTAGCAGTCAATGAGGGCAAAACCAAGTATATGCTGTCATCAAGAAAAGACACCCAACACCGACGTCTTGGACAAAACATCACCATCGACAGCTATAACTTTGAGGTAGTTAGGGACTTTGTCTACCTGGGTTCAGCTATCAATTCAGACAATGACACCAGAGCTGAAATCAAACGAAGGATAACTTTTGCCAATCGCTGTTTCTTTGGGCTAAGAAGGCAATTGAGTAGCAAAGCCCTCTCTCGAGCAACTAAAGTGTCCATGTATAAGACCCTCATCATCCCAGTCCTGCTTTACGGTGCAGAAGCATGGACCCTGTCAAAGGCGGATGAAAACACTTTAGGCTGCTTCGAGAGGAAAATTCTTCGGACGATTTACGGTCCCGTCTGCATAGACGGAGAGTGGAGGAGGAGATATAACATCGAACTGTACGGGCTGTACAGCGATACCGACCTAGCCAGAAGAGTCAAAACACAACGTCTATGACAGCTGGGTCATCTAGAGCGGATGGACACATCGCCCGGCCCGGAGAATCTTCGAATCCACCCCGCAGGGACGGCGCAGTAAGGAAGCACCGAGACTCAGGTGGCGCACACAAGTGGAAGGGGACCTCAGCGAACTGCGCGTGCCAAATTGGGGACGGCTTGCTAGGGACAGAGCTGGCTGACGAAGCTTGTTGGCTGAGGCCCAGGTCCACCCCGGACTGTAGCGCCACCTTAAGTAAGTAAGTAAGTATCTCTGTTTAATTGCTTTTTAATTTATGTCACGATGCTATCCACGACCTTATCTCAAAAAAAAAAAAAAAATTGCCTGTCCGAGCCTATCTTCCGCCTATCTATATAAATGTTTAAAGCTCTAGAAATTTCACTTTTAATCATTTTTCACTGGTACTTTTCGACAGAAGGATAAATTTCGACATCGAAAATTCGATTATTGAATGTAAGTTGTAGTTGACTCTTAACTGTCAGCTAACTGGTAGGATGGTTAAAGGTCCTGGTATCAGGCATCTTTTTAAAATGATCACATTTTGTTGCCACAAAAAATTATAAACGAAACCAGTTAGTAACTCTAACAGTGCGTATTGTAATGTTTTTGCCTGGGGTTCGTCGAATAAAACTCAATTTCACATTTATAATTTCTCAATGAAACACTTTATTTATCAAACGAACTTATATAAATTCAGACTGTTATTCAACTTAAAGTTGTTGACTGTTATTCTGTTGACTAACTGTTGAATAACTGTTGACTGTTAGAATTCAACACTTTATTTCAATTTAATCACTTTTTACTTTTTTGCCGATTTTCACAAGTCAACGTTTAAAATAAAACTGCCCGTCTGAGCCTGTCATCCATGTATTTATACAAATTCACCATGTTCTCGAGGGTTCGACGCTGGTAATTTTCCATTGTTACTTTTCCATTGAATTTCATGGGGGGGAAGTTCGATGTAGAATTCGAACTTCAAACGGCAGTCTGCTGTTAAACTACTGGAATGACAGTTTGGTATGTTCGATCAGTAATTCGAGCGGGTGTGTTCGTAGGATGAATCGTTGGGTGCATTGACTCCTGCATGTTGTTTTATTTCTTGTACATACAGCTATTTCATAACTATTACAGTTATGTAATAGCTGTATATACCCTATACCTTTCTGCTTTCCATTGCTATTGTGATGTGGCCACAAGGAGTGAAAAATCATACAGTTGTCGCTGAGTGCACACATCGATTCACGTTACGAATACACCCAACTGTCATTCCAGCCTGCTAATAGCAAACTGATGCTCGAAGTTCGAAGGTGGGACAATCCACAGAAGGTGGGACATATCAAGAATTTTAGACTGACCACAAAACTACAAGCTGATTTCAGATGGGGAATTCGGTTTCGCAGGTATTTACTGTAATGTGGCGACAAGAAGTAAAACGACATGCAGGAATCGCTGAATGCACCCATCGATTCACTTACGATTCACTTTACGAACGCACCCAACTTTGAATCCAGGCAGCTGACATTAAACGGATATTCCAAATTCGAATTTCGATATCGAAAATTTCCCCTCCATGGAATTCAGCGGAAGAGTACCAATGGAAAATTACCAAAGGGGAAGTTTGGAACGTACTAGAAGGTGGTTTGTTTTGTATAAATACAAGGGTAACAGGCTCGTACGGGACAGTTATATTTTGAACGTTCACTTGTGAAAGTCTATAGTAAAGTAAAAAAGTGATTGAATTTAAATAAAGTGTTGAACTCTAAATAGCGAAGTTGAATTAAATGTGACTGGAATTCAAATAAGTTTTTTTTTATAAATCAAGCTTCATTGTGTGATTATAAATTGACTTTTATTCGATGAACCCCAGGCAAAAACATAACATTACCTACAAATTTGAGACCAAAGTCAGATTTGAAAATTTAATTTAAAATTTTCATGGCAATTTGAAACTCAGGATTTTTAAATAAAAACTGTTTTTCATGAAATTTTTGCGTTTTTTTTTTGGGAAAACATTGTTTTCGACAACATTATACTGAACGGAAGTCGAATTCCATGCTGTTTCTGGAAAATAAGAATTTAGATTCTCTAAATGTGGGCTTGGCCCTAAGTTTCGTACGAACGAAATATAGAACTAAGTGTTTTCTACAGCTTACGGTCTTATCGCCCTAAACCACAACGCCCAAATTTAATTTCTTAACAATTTGGTGTTGTAAAGAAAATCGTCAATTTGGGCGATATGACATTTGATTTGGGCGTTGTGACGCTTTGCACCATGAGATTTGGGCGCCATGTCGCATTTTTTGGCGTTATGACATTTTAAAACTTGGGCGTTATAGTTTGGGCGTTATGACCCAAAGCATTAGGTTTCATCGCCCAAATCACCAACACCCAAATTTACAAATGTCATAATGCCCAAATTTTTATCACACCTATCGCCTAAATTTCAATGTAAAAAGCATCGGAAAATCCAAAGGAAATGTTAGTCGAAGAGACACCCTTAAGCCGCGTTGTCACAAGCAATGTAAAACAGGAACAGAAACAGAATCCCATACATTAGCAACTGAAACCTAAATTCGCTGAATGCTTTTTGCGTTGCTAATGTATGAAATTCTGTTTCTGTTCCTGTTTCTGTTCCTTGTGACACCGCGGCTTAAGTCTTTTTTTAGGAATCACCCAAACACTGTTTTACTTTTGGCACTTTAAGTTTGGAAATAAACTTCAAATTGCGCGATTTTTGAAAAAATGTAGCGGCGCCCTGAGCACCTGCATGTGAGGCCGAAGGCTTGCCGGCGTTGAATCTAACAGAGTTTTTCAAAAGATTTGATCTTTTTCGATTTCGCATGTTTCATTGGAAATAAAAGAGATGCGCGATTTAAAAAAAAAAAATGTTTAATGAGCACGTGCAAAATATACCATACGGCTAGACCATTCCGTGCTAGGTCTTATAGCTGAAAGTCATAACGCCTAAATTTTGAAATGTCATAATATTAAGGAATTTTTTATCAAAACAATTTGTTGAAAAGTTTTTTGGGCCTTATAACATTTCTTATTTTGGGATCTCTTAACGACCAAAAATTTTTTTCAACGATTTGTTGTTACCAAAAATTAGGGCGATGTGACATTTCATTTGGGCTTTATGACGCTTTATACCTTGAGATTTGGCGCTTTTTTGGGCGTTATGACATTTTAAAATTTGGGCGTTGTGGTTTCTACATAATATATTGAGAAAATTTTCTCTTTTTGGAACAAGAGTATGGAATAAATTGCATTGGGATGATTGCTCTTTCAATTGATGCCACGCCCACTTGGTCTGCCGACTTTATTTATATTTTTTATATCTTACAATCAACAGGACATGCTAAATGATGTCCTATGATCAAAAAATAATGGGTTGCCACGCGTGGCTTAGTGGTTAGTGTGTGTGCGCTAACCGTGTTAACTACTTTGGACGTCTGGTTTCGATTCCTACCTCTGCCACTTGAAGAATAAAAAAGACTCGTTCTTTTAGACCGCCTCCATCTCTGCAAGGTTCTGACAAGCCCTTTGAGAGTAGGCATTCGGATTCGGCAAAAAACTGTAGGTCCGCTCGTATGTAAAGAATGCAACGCACACAGCATATATGGTTGAGAATTTGGCCCTGGTTCACCTCGTGCTGTTGTGCCACTCGCATGATTGCGTTTCATTTTAAATCCGTCAAAACGACAGCAATAAAAGTTTTTCAGCAGCAAGCTTTAATGCATGTTCAATATTGGCATTGTGCATTTAGCGGTTCAAAAGTTCAGGGTTCAAACACTTTTAAAATCGTCATCCGCTGTCAATTCTTATGGCGTATTTTTTTCAACACCGAATCGTGAAACTGGTGTGGAATACAGCCACAGGATTAGTTCGGTGTCGACACCGAGCTCGAATTTTCGTCACCGTCGTATTTGGAGGCTGGGTGCAGCTTTATATACAGTGTATATACAGTGCCGTTTCAACTCAATTTTCATTCGTTATTTTTTAACAACGCGACTGAATTTGTATAAAATCGGTAAAAAGTTACTTAATACCAGAAACCCAAAACTAACAAAAATAATTTGAAGTAAAAAATACAAAAATTCGACACCAACAAAATCACGCTAATGGAAAAAAAGTAAACAAAATGAAGTCAAAGCAATGTGACACTTACCGTAGAACCAGCTGATGTAGCTGTAGCGGTAGTAAGAGCTGTCAAAAGTTAAAACACATGTATTCAATGTATTGCGCCCACAATGTGTGTCTGTGGCGGTAGCGCGTATCTGTGGCGGTAGTAAGAGTTGGCCAACTTTTAACATTCGTAGCGCTACATGGTTGACAGCCCTACACGGTGGACAGCTCAATACAAGTAAAGTAAACAATGGAGGAAAAGGACGTCGAAAAGTTTATTGAGATGGTTAAATCTAAAGAAATTTTATCGAATTTGTGTCATCCGTTGTACAAAAATATTATATCTAGTTCAAATTAGCTCAGAGTATCGGCGAATGAGGTTTTTGCTCAACATAGCCGCGCTACACCATTGTGTTCAATTTTTTTTCCGTACTACGCCACATGGCTCTGCGGGTTTACTACGTACTACTGCTACATACCACCGCTACGGGCATTGTGGTCCTACGGTTAACGTGATGACTGCACCGGTGAAGTATTGGTTGTTCTGTGCACAAGGAAACCGAGTGTACACCACCGTGAAAATGTTGCGAACACCGAGGATTATTTGACAGCTCAGTGTGACAGTTCGGTGTTCACAAGAATACGCAATTAATTTTTCAAAAATTGCTCAATATTTTCAAAAAATTAGATTTTTTTATAAAAGTTCAGTTTTTTTACTAGACCTTAGTTTCGTTTTTCTAGTTCTTGCGTGCTAAACTTAAAAAAAAACTACTGAAAAGCATTAAGTTAAATTTCCCACTAATTTAAGGCTGTATATAAAAAGTATTTTGCGCTTAGAAAAAATTGCCCTCTTTGGGTTCTTAGACTTTTTCCGCAGTTTTCAAGGACACCAAATTATGTCTCTTCAAGACTTATGGTTCAGAAGTTACAAGGTGATTGAACGGACAGACAGACGAACAGACAGACAACGTAGAACCATAAGAGGTCCTTTTTCCATTTTTAGTTGGACCACTAAAAACAAACGTGTCAGAATTAACTCGACGTTTAAGGTAAACTAAAGCGAATTTCTGAAAATCCTCCAGTATCTAAACAGTATCAGCGATTTTTTTTTTTGCAAAGTTATGGCGTGCAAAAAGTAATCTTATTTTTATAAAAGAGCTTTTTTCTAATAAAAGACCTAAACTATGTTTTAAGATTTTAAAATTGTCGTTTCCATCCAACTTAAGATTTTCCAAGCCTTTTAAGAAAACTTAAAGCAGAAGTAATAAAAATAGTTGTTTTATAACTTTTTTCCAAAATATGTGCCCACAGAACTAAAAACAAACCACCAATACTAGCGCAGGTGGTTGGAATATTAGAAAAAAGTCCTGTTATGGATTTGAAATTCGAAAACTTGCATTCGCTCGATTTTGGCTCTGTGTGTCCGCATTTGAAGATGTTTTGAAATTTCAAGAATATTTTTTTTTTAAATTTAAATTTTCTCTACTTCAATTAAAAAAATAACCAATATTTTTAGAATAAGCGCGTTCATATACAGGCCATACTTGACATGGTGAAACAATGCAGAATTTTTCATATTGATTTCAATCATAAATAACCTTAATTGCTTATTTATTTTATGGCAGTAACATTTTAATCATGATTCAATTTTTTTTTAAATTAAATAGACCAAAACAATTTGTATATAATTGCTTTTATATTCATTCAAATTCTTTTAAAAATTAATCAATCGGTAATGTTTAAAAACTTAGAATTAATATTACTTTACATGTTTCTAATAATAAAAAATAAATCTTAAAAAATATCACGTAACACTCTGACTAGACGTACACATTTAATTGCTATAATTTTAATTGATTTTTTTTTTTATAATTTTATTAACCAAGCCTACATCACATTCCGTCAAGGTCGTCTGGACTTTATTTCTGGTCGCTGTTATTTTCGCCGCGATAAAAAATGTCGCTGCTGTTAAAAGAGAATATCGCAGCGACAAGAGAATAAAAGACGCCAAGTGTGATGTACATACTTTGTAAGAAATATCGTTGGCACTAGAGTTATGCATGTATAGTAATTCGAAACTTGAATATAATTTGCTTTTTAATTGGGACTGGATGGATCTGGATGTGGTCCTGCCAAAAGTTGTTGCAGCTTGGCTGCGGCTGGAAATGAGCCCAAATCTAATGGAGCAGCTCCGGTTGTGCTCTGTATGTAGGCTAGCAGTCTAAATTTTAATTGAAAAAGAAAAGTTATTACAAAAAACTAGAATACAATTTGGAGGAGGCGTTTTATACCTTCTAAGTTCGTCGAGAGCATTCTGTTGCATTAGAATATAGTTCTTAGCTAGAAGAAGTGTTGCAATCTTCGAGAGCTTCCTTACTGACGGTGAATGGGCGTATGGAATAACGCTTCGAAGTTCATCGAGGGCATCGTTCAAATCGTGCATTCGGCGCCTTTCTCTGAAAGAAAGATAGCATTTTCACGAAACCAGATCCTTAGGATATTCGTTTTTCTTAAATTCAATACCTTGCATTAATGTTAAGTCTAACGACCTTTCCTTGGCGGTTTTTCTGCTTTCCACCGGAACTCGATGAAGGCATTGGTGATTTATCCCGCGAGCTTCCGCTGTGCTTGTTCTCATCTGTTTGAGTAGGCTGCGGCAAGGAAAGACTGGCCTGAGCATAGAATCCTCCGATGCCAACAGCTCCTAGCGGAGTACGACGTCCTGGCACACTTTGTGGAGGACTTGCTGTCGGTCCGGGATGTCCACTCAGCATGTTTTGTGTTGGCGGTAATGGCGGATGGCCGTGACCGTGTATTCCAAATCCAAACGACATATTGGGGTCCATGGTTTAAATCCTACGATAAAAGGAAGAGATACAATAATTACTCGAAATGAAAAACAAGTGAGTTAGTACAAGAATTTGTCTGTAGAGAACTTGTAAGAACACTACCCTGTTTACCAAGTAACACCAAAGTTTTTGGTATGATGCATGAATACGTTATGCCTCTTATTTGTATTCGAAAACCGCTTATCTGTAAACATAGGGGTGAGTAGGTGTACAGATGGACACCATCTTTAATTGTAGGAGCACAATTAAATCTAACAAAACATGAGCAGCGTTGGGTGTGGTCGAATCGGGCATTCATAGTTTTAAATCAACTGATTCAAATTTCATTAAAACTCTAACTTAGGCGGAGGACACCCTCTTACTCCAGGAAACGTTACTAAGGACTAAGGCTTCGAACAAAATTAGTGTGGGGACACTTTGCTTCAACGTTGGGAAATTACTTTTTAATGACGATTAAAACTGCTCCGTAGCCAGCTCGTCCTGTCGATTTCGTCGACGAAGTCGAGTCGCTAGGGTACAGAACGGCAATTAGATGGTCAAGAGACTAGGAAAATAGAAGCACCTTCGCTAAATTGAGAAGAGAAGGCTTCGAATTCCTCCAGAATTCCTGAAAAGCGAGTCGACATCAGGAGATAAATGCCTACTTCCTGTTTTTCATCGAAAACGCATGCCGAAAGGAAAAGGAGGGCAGGGGTTTGATAAATCCATTCAAGTCTGTGATATGCCACAGGTTACCGGGAATTGGAGGCTTTAACCACTCTTTTTTGAATACTTAAAAACTTCACGTGTCTGACTGCGGAATATGGCTATTTCACCTGTTGTTTCGGAGTTTTTCAGTAAATCTAGATCCAGGGTCTTAATTAACTCGCCAAATTTGGTGCGTTAATCCCGGATCAACCCGGAAGGCTTTAACCCTCGAATATAGACCAACGGGTAAAGCACTCTTTTTTGAATACTTAAAAACTTCACGTGTCAGACTGTGGAATATGGCTATAGTTCACCTGTTGATCTCGTTCATATCTCTTAGGGACAGTTTTTCAGTGCGAGTGCGAGATCATCCGAGTTTCGGAGTTTTTCAGTGAATCTAGATCTAGGGTCTTAATTAACTCGCCAAATTTGGTGCGTTAATCCCGGATCAATCCTGGAAAACAGGGTGAATATGAACTTCTTCGAATGTTTTTTCTGTGTAGAATGGCAGTTGATTTGCGTGTTTGTATGAAAAATGACATTTGAGAACAACTCGAACTTCTTTTCCTATGTTTTTCTATGTGAAGTGAGAGTTAGGGGAGTCAATGACTTCGAGATTCGAAGATTTTGACAACTTTGCTGACGGAGTTAACTCTGCACTGATAAAATACTCGCTGGGTTAACTCTAGATTCGTTTTGTCACGGGACTAACCATTTGTGGGTTTGAACCATTTGTGTGCCTTAGGCCATCAAACTCTGTCGTTTCTTTTACTCTGCTACATTTTTTAGATTCAATTTTCCCCTAAAAAAGAGGTGCGAAAACACACCCGTTTGCAAAAGTAAACCAAAAACCCAAATTTTGTCACCCAAAGCACAGCATGAACATAGCATTGGTGTCAGAAGAAGGACAAAAATTATTAGTGCTGTTCAATGTCCTGAAAATTACGTATACTAATCAAAGAAAAAACTGCAAGGAACTTTTACAAGAAGGACATTCTACAGAAGCTCAATTTAAGAAATAATTAAATCGTTGAAACAAACCGTTTTTCTAAGCAAAGCTACGCAGGCAGACTGCACCGTCACGATGTTATTCAAATTCTTGTCCAGCCAAAAAACGGCCTAAAAATATCGACATCGGTGGCACCGCCCAGGAACTCTGACAAAGAACCAGTTTTGTGTTGCAGAGTTACCCTGGGTTATACAAAGATTTGTCGATACCGGTATAACATGAATCGGTTAACCCAGTACATAATAAGTTTTCAGTATCTGTAGGATTAACTGTATGCATAGAGCTATCGAAATGTCACAAATGCTGTCACTTTTTATATAAAACCCAAAATACAAGTTAGAAATTTCCTGGCAGAGTTTATACCGGAGTTAAAGCACTAAGGGTCAAACGCGAGTTAAACTAAGATCAGTTAAATCAGAAAAAAGAGGAATTGTTTCATTGTAGGGATAACTCCGTCAATCAACTCTCGACTATCGAAATTATTGCTTCTCCAAGCAGTCTCACCCCATAAAAAGCATGCTTCGAAGTTTGAGTTGCTCCATAGATTCTGATCAAACGTAATTTTACCCAAAAACACATAAAGCAACGGTCATTTTACATTGAAAAACAAGAAAAGAATATGTAACTGTTTTCCCAAGTTAACCTAAGTTTAAGATCAGTTTAACGGGTCAGACGTAATTTTCCCAGTAACAACAGCGGGAAATCTCATCCACACATAGAACCACAAGTTAAGAAGCTGCAACTGTTCTCCAAAGTTTATTCCAGGGCTAACCTAAAGAAAATTCGAGCTTAAATAAGGTTAGCCCAATCTAACGAGTGAAAAACTCATTTCAAGTATTAACCACCGTTTAACCTCAGTTTAACTGCTCAAAGGCAATTTTCCACAGAAACAGCAACGCTAATTTCACTCAGAAAAACTGGAGAAGCTGGAATTGTCCTTCAAAGTTTACTCCGGGACTACGCTAATCTACCTCAAAAATTTTTCGAATTGAAATAAAAAAAATTAGCTCCTAGTCAAAAACAACAGAAAAACTCAGTTTAGGTTCAGGGGTGTAACTTCTTATCTAGGATGATTTTGGAATTTGAAACGCCCTTCATTTTGCAGATTCGAAATCCAACTCAACTAATTTTTGTATCGTTATTTAATGCTTTAATCTAAGGCTTTCTTGAGTTCAACTTTTTAACTCGGACAAACTCGCCCTGATAAGCTGCGCCCAAATAAAAATTCCCTTTGGAGGATGTACAGACACTAAAAAAATTCCCAGGCCCTTAATCTTGATCAAAGAACCGATCTAACTTTTCTCCACATGCACTCTATGAATTAAGAAACGTTACTTTAGTCAAGAGCAGCCGCAGCCGTCATTGCAATGACACTGGAATGTTACAATGACATCGGCAAATGCCAAAATTGTACATAATCCTTAATAACCAATTTTGCTTAATTGAATGCAAAAGCCAAGAGTCCGACACTCACTTTGACACGTTAGTGATATCAGAACCGTTATACTTTCGGTATTATGACGGTTTTGGATGACTTTTTCAGTTATCCTTTAAGTAAGGACGCTGGAAAGAAAACTTTTACAAAGTTCCTATCGACTTTTGCAGTGCTAGTCTTATAATATATTTTTTTTAAACTATGCCATCACCGAAATAAATATAAAAAGCTTTTAACGGTAATTTGATAATTTGAATAGCCAACATGCGGCCGTTTATGGTTTCATTTTGTCGCATGCGCAGTTGAAAGCTCCAAAAACATATGTCAAATTTTCACTGGGAGCTTTTCAGGCGAGGTAATCGTAAACACTGAATTCAAAAACTAACAACAAACAACTAAATAATGCTTCCTTTAAGACATTACTAAGCCTTTAATCAAAGGATTAACACAAGTTAATAACTTACACTATTGTTTTTAAGTCGGCCCAAAAAAAAATTCCAAATTGTTCTAGACTTCACAACTTTCTTTGAAGAAGATTTATATTAAATTTTCACTCAGCTCAACACCAAAACGTTGTCCATTCAACTTTTTTTTGTTTATTAATCTTAAGTGTAAACAATTTAAATTTAATTACTTATTCACAAGAAGAGAAACACCAGCCAGCTAGATGTCAACAGCACGCGACCACTTTTGCGGTATCCGTTATCCTTCTTTGGCAAAAATTCGTTTGTAATCGTCGTCGATGTTGTCCTCCTTGTTTGAAGGATACCCCTTCCCCCTTACCACTATCATAGCACGACGGCAATAACCAATACAGAAGCAAAGAATAAGGGATGAAGTGCGTTGAAGTTTTGTGGTACGGTATGATGATGCTGTGTTGATGATAGTAACGCTGATGACGTTTTATTTTCATTGTCATGAGAAACGATTTGAATCAGTGGATCTCTAAAGCTAAAGGACTTTTGTTACTTGCTACTGGCCCTCCAGGACTGTCAGTGAGCTCTTTTGGTCGAGGAAGTTGTTAGATAAACGGAAATGTGTGTTGGTAAAAAGGGAAATCTATCTCTGTACCTAGCTACTTGTATACTTACTACAAGTCGTTCTGGTGGTGCAAAATATTACAACGGATTTTTATTGCTTGCCGGCTCGGCGTCAACCTCCTTAATTTGCACCAAACGATTTTCGAAGGATTTATGCATGACAGTATGAGTGAACATTGCAAGCGCACCCTCTTTCTAGTCAAATTTTATCCTTAAACTTCATGATCCCTTCAGTTACTACTTGGGCTGCTGCTGCACATGAAGGTTGCCCTCGGTGCCGTAGTAAATTAAAGAGCGAAAAGGATAGGACGAACCCGTTGTACCATCGAGCATCATCGGGGGTGAAACAATGAGAAAAATCAGGCCACCAACCCTCGCGGGAAAATCAATTTTATTTCAGTTCGGTCGGGGATTTTTTTTTTATTTTCAATGAGCTCTTGGCTATCGGCTGGTTTTTTCTTGTCGTCATCCATCCCCAGCCTCGTTCTTTATGGATGCTGATTTCGTTTCGTGGTACTTTTGTGTTTTTGTGTGACCAGGACGAATGGAAATACCATTACCGGGGTAGGTGAATTCAGACAAATATACCCGGCATAGAGGGGTGGTGGTGGTCCATGTTGGTGGATTGTGAATGGTATTTGTGGAAGTTTTTTTTTCGGTTACCTACCTATATAAATGCTTCGAATTTTTATATGCCAGCATTTCAGGACACGAAGGGTGGATTCCATTTCCTATTTTGGCGATTCAATCGAAGAGGGTGCTGATGCGGATTATGTATTGTTAGGTTTGAAAGCGGCATTGTTGTTGCTGTTGGTGCTATTAAATTGAATTTTTGGCAATAGACTCACGATTGTATCGAGTGTTAACAATTTTTTGTTGCACATCCATACAGTAGGGGTAAAAAGTTTTCGGGTGAGTTAGAATTTCGAGGTTTTTGCTGGGTAAATGCCGTATTCTTTATCTATTCTTCAAAGAATAAAGAACTAAGCCGAAGTACCTATTCGATCACAGTTCTCGATACAGAATTATCAGTTTTGACATTTGAATATGCCACTTTATTTTTTATTTATGTGTCAATAAAACCTCCCCGTGTCAGCACTTAAAAAGGGGAAAAAAGACAACAAAACCATAGTCATAGGTCGATAAGCTGGACATCTAAAGCAGAAAATTAGTTCTATTGAAAAAGGAATGAGTAGGTAAGGTACCTGCCTATTTGATGATTGATCACTCCTACTATACTTACAGGAGTGTCGTGGCGTATTATGGTTAGTGTAGGTATGTGCTTACTACTCCGGAGGTCTGGGTTCGAATCCTACCATCGTTACCTAAAAAAAAGGCTCGTTCGTTTTCTTGCCGCCCCTTTAGTGTGTTACTCACGGCTGGGAAAGTTCTAGAGAGAAACATGGGCAGCAGTCTTTGAAGCAGCGATCGAAGAATCTGAAGGTTTTCCAGGACGCCAAATTTGATTTCGAAAGACACGATCTACTTTTGATGCCTTTAAGGCAGGAGTTGAAAGCAAAGAGCCATAGTAGGAAGACACTTAAGAAAAGACGTATATGTATCCAGTGTATCGTGCGAAATATGGGAGCACTAAGATACACCCGGCGACTCGCTCAGGAAGTCACGTCATTAGCCACCAATAGATCATCAGTTTCAGCCAGAGAGCTATGGATCCATTTAAGGTTCTCTATCTTGTACTACACCCTGTTTCGAGATTCCTGTGAGGCGATCCGATTTAGATGTCTGGAAAGTCTGGAGAAGGGGCCATGAGAAGAGCGTGTCTGTTTCCTTCCTTGTTAAGTTTGAATGTCGAAATAAGGGAGGGCGCCTTAAACAAACCCGTCTTATAGGTTTTTGGGAGAAAATCGAAACATTATCTCTAAGAGACTTAAAAAGTGGATTTTAGCTTAAGAAAAACAAAAAATCTTAGAAAGGAATTCTTTCTTAAAAGAATCCCTACAGAGTGACAGAACAGTTTTCGTCGAGAGTTGAAATAAACCCGAAAAAGATTGTGTTTTATGTGAGTGACACACAAAGAAAGTTGTCACTTGTGAAAGGCCTTTGATAAGACTCATTGTGTCTGTCCAAAAACTGTTTCGTCACTCGCGGAGGGCCAGGCTCACACGCTTAAGAGTAAGCCAGACAAGACATCACCCAACCTGGGCAAAAACTTATCAATTTTCCATTCTAAGGTCCGTGGCATCCTGTCTCAAAATGCAGCTTCCTGGTCGGCGTCTTCTGTTACCCAGGTTAGGGTCGGCCGAATACAAAACACTTTTTTCTCTTCGAATATGCAAATAGAATGGTCAACAATTAGATGCATGACAGATGTTTTTATGAAGTATTCTGCTATTCAATTGCTTTTCTCCGTAAAGGCATAACACTTGCGGGGGTAAGCTTTGGCCTTTCTGTGCAGACGTTTTATATTTGGCTCATCAGCGTTTGTGTTGGATCAAAAATTACTTTCTTCTTCTATTTTTTCTATCCCCAAATTCTTTCCGCTCGCGATGTGCTATGCATTTTAAGAGTAGTTATAACCTTGATCACGAGATATTAGAAAAAAAAAATGTATTAGACTAATTCTCTGTTACAATACACGAGAAAAAACCCGATTCATCTGCTCGGGCAGCCAATCAGCTCTCAAAGGTCTTGACTCACTTGTCATAAAGTCATATATGGAATCATATAATCTCTATCCACGAAGTAGCTAAGTACAATCTACTCATTCTCAGTGGATCCCAGCCTAGGAACCGATAGCTTTAAAAAGGAACCGACATAAAAGATTTTTTAGCTAAAGTTAATATAATAATTTGCCAATAATTTGCCATAAATCTAATGAAACAAGATCTTAAATAGTCTCTATAATAGTATATTTTCTGATTCTGCCTCAAGAAGTCTAATATCCTAATTAACGTGAAGAATAAAATTTATGGTCCTGTGTCCGCAGAAGACGAATTGAGGAAATTATATTACCGCGAATTCTATGCGCTGTACCAAGATGCGGATGTACTTCAGAAAGGCAAAACACGGAGACTACATCGACCAGGGCACAGCGAGCAGATGGACAACAACCCTGCAGCCAAGAAGCTCTTCGGGTCCAAGCCCCTGGCTTCGAGGCCGCCAGGAAGACCAAACCTCCATTTTTGTGTCCGACATTATCCTCCTAACAAACCCTGCAGACTTTGTCTGGAGTTTCTAGGTACTCATGGCAAACCCTGCCTTCGGACTAAAAAGATGTTTTTAGGATATCACCAGGGAAGGCACGATAGACCCTTTAAAAAAACCGCAGTGCCAGAGCCTAGGAATTTTTTATAATCTAACCGCTCATGCTGTTCGTAGCAGGCTAGGAAGGGCGCCATTTCAAGATATTATAAGTAGGTTTGTTGGAATCTGAAGAGTTTCGCATCCCCAGTCTTTCCATATGAACATCCGCTGTGGATGGACGTTTCCCTAGGAGTGAACATAAGAAATTAAGAGTACTGTTGTCAGCGCATGAGTGGATTGTATTGAAATTGGCTGACAAAAGGTCGTTAACAAAACTCAGAAAAAGTGGTGGAGATAATACAGATCCCTGTGGCACACCAGCATTTATTTGGTGGATATCGGATTTGAAGTCATCCAAAACTACAAGGATTCAAACCTTCAAAAGATAATTACTTGCAATCAATAAGATTAGCTTTGTGTCTATTCTTATTTGTTTGTAAATTATAGCTCGAATGAGCCATGTCCGCCCATCTCTCGGTAGTTTTTCAGCATTAAATTTTGGGCTAGGAACTTGCTACTTCATATCTGTTCTTTCTGGGTCCCGAAGCAGTGCAAGTGCGAAGGGAAATCCGCCCACTGACAAGCCCACTTTACTTAATACCATGAAAAATCAAAAATGTCATAGGACGATAAAATTTTGTGTTCTGTATGCTTGCTTAAACGTTTTGTGATCGGCTTCAGAAAAAACGAAAAACGCCCCCATATGGTCGAGGTCACTTTTCAAGAAAAACATGCATTACAAAATGAATATGTATCAGCTCAAATGAAAAAAACTCACCACGCCCCCTTTTTATGGGCGTTTTAAACTAAAAATCCAAATTTTGGTAAAATCATCTGATAAAATTTTTGAACAAAAAATACAATGTTGTCGAATAGTGGTTGTTGCCACGCCCTTTTTTTGGAGGAGACTATCAGCTGATAAATGAAAGTTTTGTTACACAATTCGGAGCTTGATAGGGATGTATTGGGATGGATACGATTCGCCTAAGCGGGTTGTAACCCACCCACTAGTTTTTACTTATTTTCCAGTCTTTCGGTAGAAAGCTTTGTTGCCAAACACCAAATTTGGATATAGCACTTGAAATTAAAAAAACTTTATTAAACACACATTGACTATATATAATGGGTGGTTAAATTTTAAGGGCCGATGTTGATTTTTTACGCACATTTGGACGATTAAATTGACCGAAAAAATCAGAAAGTGGACGATATGCATTTTGATTTGAACGCCCATTTTCATAATAAGTCGGAATAACTTTAACGCTTTGCTCAATTGTGTATCTTTTCATGGTTTAAATTGAGTTAGTCTAAAATTGAGAAATGTCAAATAAAATGTAGAAAAAAACTTGACGGTTAGGTGTGGTTCACGTTCAACATCGGCCCTTAACATTTAACCACCTTTTACTATCTATATTAAACCAGTGTTAGGTTCTTATAACTAAAATGAAAATGTGAAATGCCGAAAACTTTGGTCCTCGAGTGTAGTTATCACAAACAAAGAGTGTTCGCAAAACGATGACAAATGTGCGCCACAAAAAAGAATATTTACTTGTGTTCTGCTTTTAAATACACACCCGACAGGGTGGCACGAAACGTACACGGAACTTTTCGATTGTCAGAAGAGGGATGGTGTATTTATCTCCTTTCCCAGATTAGAATTTCGATGTTGCACGATAATGATAATCACGTACTGCCATGGCCACGCTATCGCCTTTTGTCCTCAAATAGGGATACGTGTGTGCACTCAGGGGTTAGAGGTACGGTCGACCTCGCCAGGTCTATCAATAAAAAATAAATTTCGATTTAGAAGCCGATTAAGAATGTGAGAACACATCCGTCGGACTTGAAGTGCACGTGTTTTAGTTTCCGTGTACCACCACGAGAGGCCATTTAAAAACGATTTACAGCCCACGCTCGAAACTCGCCAGGCTTTGAGGCCGTCATCACATTGGGGTTCGAATTTCAAAGGAATGACCACGATTCCGTACAGGAAGCACACAAATCATCCCAGCACAATGTGCTCCTGAAATCATTTCTATTTCAGTCAATCAGAGCAGAAGAATCAATGAATCGCAATCAAAGGCGCTTTCACAAGGAATAAATTCAATCAGAGGCAAGAACACAACACACCCACAAGGACGAGCTAAAGCAGTTTAAAGCAACTGCTTGCTTTCTGCTTTAATGAGCTGCTTGAACAGATTTCTGATTGATTTGCCTGGCTGTCGGGTGGGGGGGTCTAGGTATATGGAAGGACGAATCTTGCGCGGGTGTTGAAAACAATCAATCATATTTCTTCATTGCTTGAAGTATAGATATTGTATTTAAGTCGTATTTGCAGAACATTTATCTTGTATTTGTGTAGATTTTTTTTGGTTTAGGTACTCTATGTCCCCGCATGGTGTTTGGGATACTGCGTCGACAAGATGTGACAAATTCCTTTTTTTTGGGGGAGTAGATATTTTATATGTATTACTGGGATTTGTCTGTGTTCGTTTTCCTTTAAAAGCAATTTCTTCCTATTCACTGAGTTCACAAGAATTGATTTATTTATGAGATTTATTGGACTTTTCGAAAGTTGGTCGGGGTCTTATAGGTTTCCCGTGAGACTGTGGAGGCCATGTGCGAGCTTAGGAACTTTGTTGTTTGGTTTTTAGTATGCTTTCATTTGGAACGGTTGAAGAATCTTTGGGGATATCTGCTATTCCCAAGAGCTCTCCTTTTTCTATTGACTCTGAAGAAAGGTATTGAGCGAACAAAAATCCTTTTTGCACTTTCATCGGGAATTATCAAGAGATACCTAGTTACTGAAAAGTATTAAGAACTTTAGGTACCTACACAATGGTCGTTCTTTTCGTAGGTATGATTAAAGCTTGTGTAGGGTATACTTGTGGGGTATACAACATACACGTGGACATTAGAAGTGTGCAGTAGATATCCCACGAGCAACATGGAAAAGCCATAGGTACAAACCTGGACTAATAACTTTTGTCATCGGGGATCAACCAGGATTTGGTTTTAGAAACATGACTAGATAGTTGTGATTTCTTTGTTCTAAACGTGTCTTTATGTACTAAGTTCTAGTTGTAATGTAAGAAAATGTGTACAAAAAATTTTAATTGTAGCAATAAAAAACTTAAAAGAAAATGGAGCTTTCATAAAGACACGAAACGAAAAGAAAAAGTCTTAAGCCCCAGCAGTGGCTATGTGGTCGGTATGGTCGGCTAATGAGTGACGAAGTAAGAATCATACCAAACCTGATTCCAGTGGTGTGGCCGAGCAGAAAGACGAGAGTTGAGGGTCACAACAACCACATGTGTGGCGAACTTCAAAAGAAAATAAATCGGTTTTAGGAGAGAAAATGCCATTTTGGCCAATGAACTGTTTCCTCAACTGGTGGAAACCAAGGGTAATGCTGCTGCAAGGCAGGTATCGTTTCAAGCATCCTTTACTTCCAAAACCGCGAAAATAAAAGAGCCAGTGTCGCTGGAATGGAGAGCCAGATCCAACGATGTTGCGATCAAAGCTGCCGTTAGCAAAGGGGCCGAAGGAATTAGGACATTGCCGTTGACACTGCAGCTCGAGTTCAATAACTGATAAAATGCCCTGCGAAATCCGAGATTAATATTGGAATGCTTCGATCGAGCTTCTTACCACTGAGAGAAACTTATGAGTTTTTTTCTCAGATAATCGGTGTGTCTTCCATACTCATTTTTTAATAAATCCTATTAGCCATACATGGTGTATCATTTCCACACATCTGCAACCGATCTTAGCATTAAGAGCAGAGGCGCAAGAGATTTATTTCTGGCCGTTTCGCGATCCCAGATCCCAGTAATACCAGAAGGCTCATAATTGGCTTCTGATGCATTTCCGAGTTAGTTTAAGCTTTCTTTCAACGCGATATTGGTTTACCTAGTGTCTCCTTTAGTCATGATGGATATGTCTGGCCGCTTTCCACTGTTGGAAAGTGACTGGCAAACGACTTGAAAACATCTAGTGGAGACATCAATTGACAAGTATTTTCCAGTAATATTCTAATCCTGGAAATCGGGAGGTAAGTTATGAAGCTGGAGGCGTGCTCTAACCACATTTCATCAACAATGGTTTCCCTAACTGCATTTACTTTGGCTGTCACTAATAGCGAAAGATGATCAATGAAAATCTTCTCATCAACGTTTAAGTCTGATGTTTAAGTCTTGCCAATCACTGTTTTTTCCCTGAAGAAAGAAACAGTGATTGGCAGGAGTTACCCTTCTTTTGATTTCAGCGCTGGTGTCATTGTCTAAATTGATTGCGGAACCCAGGTAGACAAAGTCTCTAACTGCCTCAAAGTTATACCTAGCTGTCGATGGTGATGTTTTGTCCAAAGTCCAAGACATCGGTGTTGGGTGTTTTCTCTTGATGACAGCATAGGTATACTTGGTTTTGGTCTAACACTAAATAGAGCCTATAGTCTCTATTGACGAGCGAATTATAAAAAAAACCTTAGCGGTTGGCACATACCATGTAAGCCCCATGTACAACTCCAACGGAAATGTTACCTTAGACGAAAGGTGGTGTTTTCGCTTAAGCCTTACTCCGTGTTAGACCGAACCCAAACGGAAGAACGCCTACAAGCAGTCTACCGCTTGTTCTTTATGGAGAGATAGAAATACGTAGGTCTCTTGCAGATGTCAGGCGTAGTCTGACGGTGTAGTTATGCCAACGAGGCCAATGTTCACGGCAACCCGGAACCAATGGCGGATGTGACTACAAATGCATCATGCAGGCAGATCCAACGCAGGTCCGTTGGATCTGCGTCATCCGGAGAATTCTTCTTGTGAACCCTTCCTAGCTAGCTTAACCAAAATCGTATTTCTCTGGATGAGTACTTAGGGTGCCTGATAGATCTCAAATTAATTATAAAACGTGGTTAAAATTTAAGGGCCCATGTTGATTTTGAATAAAACACAAATTATTTAGGAAATTATTGTCATTTCTTTTTATTATGATAATATTGGTATGGTTCAATTATGTATGGAAATATCGGCCAAATGGCCACCGCGTCCTCGGCGGTACACCTCCATCCGATGGTCCAAATTTTCGACGACGCTGAAGCATAATTTCTAGGTTCTAGGTGACGACGCTGAGGTTCTATGCTTTTAATGTGTCGAATTATCTTATCCTTTAGCTCTTGAATTGTTGCTGGCTTATCGACGTACACTTTTTCTTTCAAATAACCCCAAAGAATGTGGCGATTCTGCTTATTGACGAATCCACTGAGGTCCCTAAAAACTTTATGAGCAAAATCTGGACTGAAGTCTCGTTTACCTAACCTGCTACCTATTTTGTTTCATGCTTTCCTAAATTAGGCTCAAAGCCAGTCGAAATTAAGTTTTTCTTCGATTCTGCCTCCAAATGTGGGCGTGGCCCAAAGTCTTGTACAAACAAAATGTGGAACTAAGCATTTTCTACATAAAATATTAAGCAAATATTTTTCAATTTTGAACAAAAGTATTGAGTAAAATGCATTTGAAAATTTACCCTTAAAATAGATGCCACCCCCACTAGAGGAGGTTTACCAATTAAATTTGCCCTTTGTGTATCTCGCATTCATTAGGAGATGCTATATGTCAAATTTCAGCCTTTTAGAACGTCTTACAGTTTTGAAATCTCTGGAGGTAGTTGCACATTTAGACCGATTGTGGGCGTGTCTTTAGTCGGATTTCAAACATTTTTAGACTTGCACTGCTTTGCATGACGTGGACCTTATGTACGAAGTTTCAGCACCCTAGCTCAAAATTTAAGGCCTAAGAACATGTGACACACACACGGACGGACGGACGGACGGACGGGCGGAAATGCCTCATTCAATTCAGAATTCGGTCTCGATCATATGTCCTTAAGGTCTTGGGGGTCTACCATTATTATTTCACCGTGTTACGAACTATGTGACAAACTTAATATAACTCCTATCCTATGGGATGGGGTATAAGAAGGAAGCCGATGCAACAACTACGGTTTTTAATGCTATAGGCCAAAAGCCTTCTGCTAAAAAGAGCAGTACTAGCTTTATACAGTGCTGTAGACTGTAGAGTATAGATTGACTTAAGTAAACAAAATAGAAGCACACCTAGCACAGCTCTAGCATCCATCACCAGTTCAAGGGAAGCAAATTGATTAATACTCGGAAAACCTGCTTTCATAATTTGCCCACGTAATATGGAGAGAATATTTGTTTTTAATTTTATGAAAATTAATGTTTACATTTAAAACTAAATATTATTTTATAGTGCACATCAAAGGAACTTCACATTTTATTAGGGTAATTATTCGCATTGTTTGGCTTACAAGTAAATAACACTGTGAAATGGTTGAACAAAAAACGTGTAGCTAATTAATATTATCGATGGCAAGACTATAACTATGTCGCTTATAATTCTTTCTCCTTAGGGTTTATGTTCATAGGAAATTGCAAGCAATATTTCAGCGTAGATTTTTTTAATATATACCATCCCACCCAACCAACATACTCTTGAGAGTAACATGCTAAAAACGTCAAAATAGCTCTTATTAGACTCTTATAATGTTCTTGATACGCTTCGAGCATAAAATCTTGTCATAAGATTCAAAAATGATCTTGTAACACTCTTGTTAAGGAAGTATCACTCCTGTAGCACTTAATAGTTGTTACAAGAGTATAATGGGCTCTTATAAGACTCTTGTTATAAGACTTCAACTCTTGTAGAGTATAAGTTTTGTAATAAGAGCCTTGAAGAGAGTTGAATACTTATTACAAGATTCAAGCTCTTACTTGAATCTTGTAATAAGTATTCAACTCTTGTAAAGAGAGATTGGCTCTGATAATAAAATCCATATAAGACAACTTCAATTCTTCGGCCATTGCCTGTAAAAAAAATTCCAACTCTTTCTTCCTTAAGGGATCCCAAATACTTTTCACCCCAAAACAGACCGAACAGAAGTATTACCTGTTGAAAATTACATTAATTACAAGTAATTGCTAGTGGCATGGCAAGCAATGTTTGTGGGGTCTTTGAATAATATGAAATATTTTTGATGGCCTTTATTTTTTCAGAAGCAAAATGCTTACTTTAGCTGATATATTTTTAATCGCACCCAGTTTAAGTACAGCATAATATAAGAAAAACCTTTTTGAAAGCTTAGTAATATGGTGATGCCATAATGACATAAGAGACGATTTTCATTCTTTTAAAGTATTTTGTTCTCTTTTCATCTTTGTATTCTTATGAAACTTCTTTTCTTCTTATGAAAAAATTGATGTTGCAGCATTATATCTTCCTCCCTTTTTGGCAGAGGTAGCAATGAGAAAACAGCACATACAACAAGAGTTATAGTTTTCTTATCAGAGCTTAATAGGCCAATTAACGCTTGTATGGCTCTAAGAAGACTCTTAAAACACCTTACAATACTAAAATTCTAAGAGCTTAACTCTGGCACATAACTCTTTTAAGGCACTTGTAGAGCCAAAATGTTAGTTGGGCAGGGTTCTTTTCTTAAGTCTCAGGCTACGCGATTTCTGCTTTCGATACTGTTTGAAAATCTTTACCACCGTTTTACCCTCACTTCCCGTTTTTATACCCTATTCCACAGGAATGGAGTATATTAAGTTTGATACAGGCGAATATGTAACATAGAGAAATAATGACGATAGACCCCTAAGACCTTAAGGGCATATGATCGAGACCAACTTCTGAGTCGAATGAGCCATGACCATCTGTCTGTCTGTCCGTATTTCACCAATTTTTAGGCCTTACATTTTGAGCTAGAAAATTTTGTACGTAAGCTCTCTGTCGTCCGAAGCAATACAAGTGTTAAAATTTTACAAATCCGCCCACAGACACGCCCACAATCGGTCTAAATGTGCAACATTAGCTTTAGCGTGTTCTATACTAGATTTCGTTCCTACAAAGTTCTTGGCCACGCCCACGTTTGGAGTTTGATATTACGAAATTGTTAAATTCCAACCAAAAAAATTGTATTTTTGTCACCGAATCAAAGAGTAATTGTTCAACTGCAACTTATTCAATATTTTTGTTCCAGATTGAAAAAATTTTACTCAATATATTATGTAGAAAATACTCTACATTTTGTTCATACAAAGTTTTGGGCCACGCCCACATTTAGAGGCAGAATTCCATAAAAATCTATAAATTTCCAGAAAAACATGGATTTCGACTGCTTTTAGCCTTGTTAAGGATAGAATAAGAAATAAAATTTAGCACATAAAGTACACCTGATACTATTTCAGATTTCGTTCATACAAAGTTTTTGGCCACGCCCATTCTTAGAGGTCGATTTCACAAAATTATTGAATTTGAACCAAAAAATTATAGTTTTGCGTACATTTTAGCCGCAAACCGGGATATTCCTATTCTTATATTGATTTTCGGTTAAAGGGGTTGGACATGCCACGCCCCTTTTTTTAAAAAAAGGAAAGGAATAATAAGGAAAGGAAAAAAAGGAATTTTTTTTTTCTATTTAAAATGATGCAAATGGTAGCGGGACGAGGATGGATAACAAGATATTAAACGAATGGAAAGGAGAAAAGGAATGGAGGGGAGAATAGGAATGAAGAGGAGAATAGGAATGGAGAGGAGAGTAGCAATGGAGAGGAGAATAGGAATGGAAAGGAGAATAGGAATGGAAAGGAGAATAGGAATGGAAAGGAGAATAGGAATGGAAAGGAGAATAGGAATGGAAAGGAGAATAGGAATGGAAACGATAATAGGAATGCAAAGGAGAATAGGAATGGCAACGATAATAGGAATGCAAAGGAGAATAGGGATAGGAATAGGGTATACCGTGGTCCGTTACAGACGGACCGAAGCTATTACATACGCACTGTTGCAATTAATCCTAATTTTTTATTACGAATACCTATATGCTTAATTCTTCAATTTCATCATCTTTTATCTGCATTTTTTTAAATTTATTTTTAAAAATGGCGCCCAACGTACTGCCAACATATTAACATACCAACATAATGGTATATATATATTTTTTTAAGATTCCTAGCCTTGAGGAGACCAAGAACAAATAATTCTTCGCTGGCTTAACTACCTAAATTGAAAACTCAATTCCAAAATTCCGTTCCTGTTTCATTCATCTTTCAGCTTAATAAATTCAATATCTTTCATTTCTATTGAAGTTCCTAATCTTTCTGTCAAATCATTAGTTCCGCGTTATGATTTTAATCAGTCAATTCCCTGCCTGCCATTCTTTATGAGTAATGTTCCACGTGTAGCTATCTCAGTCTCAGTTATATTCCCTTTGAAACCCACACGCACATACACATGGTTCGTGTTCATCTCAGATATTTTTCTCGAAACCAAAAGCAATTTAGCATTTCCATGGATTTCCAAGCAGATGTTGAGTCACTTCATGCAAACACCATATTGCATTAAAGTAAGTTTTTCGCTTTTATTTCACCACCCCGAATCCACCTTAATCTCCCTTCCATTACAATTGCATATACCTAGTAGTAAAAATAAATAAAAAATTTAACAAAAGCAAAATAACAAAAAACCGACAGAACTGAACAACTGAAAATAATAGAATCACTGTCAGTCTTCATCATCATCGTTATCGTATATCCCTTGAACCTCCGTCACACATCGCATCGAATGCAGCCAAACGAATGCCTAATATATAAAATTATTTCTATTATTCGCACCCCCTTTCCAGCAGGCAGCAATATTATCATGGCAACCCCTTTTTTCGCTCGCAGTTATCTAATTTGCATATCACTAACAGCACCCGGTGCACCAATTGCACCCTTCCCATATCCTGCTGTGGTGTGGTTAGGCAAAAAAAGAACGGAGAAAAAGCAACCAAACCAAGTCCGCTTCCTCCCACTAGATGGCACCACCACAAGAGGGTGGTGATCTGTTCACAATGGCAAAGTTTCCTTTTCTCCTTGTGAACCATCCCGAACATATATGCATGCGTGTTTTTTTTTACCGTGTAATTAATCTATTCGAACAGGGATACAGAGGTAGGTAACTATGGAAACACCATCTGCTATTCAGTAAGGGAAGAAAAAAAAATCCTCCGATACACCACTACCATGGCAGGTCAGCACCTTCACCCAACCACCCCATATTTGTGAGGATGCTGTACAGCATACAGTCATCTCCCTTTCTCATCTGGCTATATACTTTAGCCCGGTAAGCATACAGTACCGATGTGCATATACAAGCCATGTACAATGAACATCCCCCTCCGTTGCGGCTGTGTGTGTGCGTTGAAAGGAAACTTGTCGTTTCGTCAATGTGGGGTGGCTTCGCGATGGTTACTGTTTGTGGTGTGGCTGCAGCACCCCACCGAAACTCCTAACTCGTTTCAAATACAATTTCAAATACAAAGACGCTCCTGGCTCTGGATTTGGATGCTATGGTAGGGGCTTGCGAAAAGCGACTCTAGAGAGAGTTTTCACTAAACTGTGTCCCGCTTAAGGATCTAAGCAAACAAAAACAGACTCCCATCAGGTTGAGTGTGTGTGTGTTCTGTTCGTGCATCCATTTGGGTGCGGTGTGTGACCCCCCTTATGTATAATTTGTTTGCCTTCACGAAAAATCAACAATTAAAATGAAAACCGACAAAAGCAGTTCGTTTTTTTTTGTGCTTTAGGTTTTCTGCTCTTCTTTTTTGCAGGATTTTCATTTTTATTTTCCATTTCGAATGCATGCAATAATTGTCATTTTACTTCGGTGCAAGTCTTTCGTCTGTTTTCATTTTTTCCTGCACTCTGGGCTGCCTTTCAAAGGGTTTTCCGAAATAAAAGTTTCCTTCTCCAGCTTTCTCTCCTCTTTTGTTCGTCGAGATGGAGATCCAGGACTAAATTAACGTTTTTTTGTGAGCATTTGGAATGCAAAAAGGGAGGCTTTCCACGAAGGAGAGTAAAAAATGGCTAAAATCAAAATGGGCGGCCTAGATGAGGGGTCTTGGTGGTGGGTGCGATCTGGAAAACGACTTAGGAATGATTCTGGTGCATATTATTTAATTTGTGATTCTTTTTCATTAAACTGTGGTTTGCTCAGTAACGGCAGGAGAGCAAACACAAATGTGTGCTCTGTAATGCGTGTAATGTGTGTGGGATTTTATTTGCCTTTTGTCATGTGTTGGAGTTTCGTACTGAAGCGGTAAAAAAAGTTTTATTTCTTGTCATGGCTTTAAGATAATTCATTAAACTTTTCAGCTTAAATCCTTTTAATGACTCATAAGGAAACTAATACGGGGAAACGAAAAACAATTCTTATTTTATACCACTTTTCGACGAAAATTACTGCATGCAGGTACAAAAGCAGGTACAAAAGCAGGCAAAACTAAAAACAACAAATTCTGGGTGGCCTAAGGAAACCCTGTAAAAGGGAAGATCTTACAACTTTTAAAAGCGCGGCAATAATTAATTTTGTTATGGACATTTTTTGTGATCTTGTGGAATGGAGACAAGTGTGCTCCTTGCCAGGTCGGTCTATCTTTGTCGATTAATCTTTAATTCACAATGAACTGATGAATGTGATACTAACTATTTGATGCACTAATTATTTTTTTAAAATTACCGGTATAGTGTTTTTTATTTGTTACGATATTTATTTAGAAAATAAATTTAAAAAAAAAGTTTTAAAAAATTTAGTTATTTGTTTTCTCATTGGTACCTACTCGAAAAATATGACGACACTTTACAATGAATAACTACTATACTTATGAGTAGAACAAGTAAATAACTAAATCGAGGATGTGGACTACTTTTTCAAACCTCAAACCAATGAATTTCTAAGAGATAGTATTATTTGCTTTAAAAAATACATTCTTAATACTTCTCAATTCCCAGAAACTGTGGGTAATGTTGGTAGTTTTGTAAGAGGTCATCTAAGACTTATTTTCTTGGAGAGGACAAAAGAAAAAAATAACGGAAAAAACTAAGGACGGAAACAAAAGTATCTCAGGAAAACCAATTAATAAAGATTGGATGTAGGAAAATTCGATACTTCCATAATATACATAACGAAAAAATGCCACCTTCACAACATTGACCAAGTTAAAGGTCTTGTCTAAGGGTAAAGTCCTTAAAGCAAAAAAGATGATATTTTTCCTGCAATGATCTGGGGTTGAGAAGTCCAAGGACCGCTTTAAGCAGGTGAAAGACATATGGTGGTAGAAAAAAAGAGAAATACGTTGAAGCAAGGTCGGCGTCATTATTGGCAGCATAATTATTGTCGTAAGAGCCGACTGAAACACACTGGATAAAGAAGCCTTTCTCATGCTATAAGAGATGCTGTCAGGATCAGGAGTAAACACTTCTGGTGGGGCTATCCTTGGCAGCAATTTCATAACTTTAAGATTAAGTTGGAGGTTTAAACAAAACTTAGCAGCGTCTGAAACTTTATTGCGTGGCTCGCGACTGGCAGTGTTGGTGTGTTACGCGAGTTTTAAATTTTTTAAGAAGTTACTCGTAACTAACTTCACTAACTTTTGTAAATGTAGCTATAACTAGTCCATGCTTTGACAGTTTCAGAATATAATTTTAAGCCATAAGTCGCATTTTTAAAGTTCCTATTATACGTTTTTAAACATGAAACGCGAGTCTTGAAGGCCTGTTTCCACTTCGTACGAGGATCTATAAAATCCGTCTTGAAAACACGTTTAATATTTACTAACAAGCGTCTTACTATTTGCATCTTTTCTATACTATTATGACAGATTATATAAAAACCATCTTTTCATCTTAAAATTATATAGAAATGACCTTTTTTCAAAAATATTGAATCCTGATTGACTAAACGAATGGGATCTTTTCAAATCCAAAGGCGGAGTTTTTTAAACTTTATAAGATCAAAAAATTTTATGAATCTAATTTTTTTTTGAAAAGACAGTTGATTTCTGTGTTCCCAGTCTTTTGAAATTTGTTTTTTAAATAAATAAATAAATAGAGTGGCGCAACAGCTCGAGGTGAACCAGGGCCAACTTCTCAACAATGTATGCTGGTGTGTTGATTTCTTTACATACAAGGGGACCTACAATTTTTTGCCGAATCCGAACGGCACTTTGGGAAGTTTTTCAAGACAACTAATACTCTCGGAGGGCTATTGTCCAACCCTAGCGAAGGTGGGGACCGTGAAAAAGAGCAAGTTTTTTTTTTCAGGTGACAATGGCAGGATTCAAACCCAGACCTCCGGCGTAGTAAGCACACACACTAACCACTACGACACGGCACCCCCCCCCCCAAATTTGTTTTTTAATTGCTTAAAATTCCCGACTTTTCTACAAAAGTTTAGTGTAGACTTTTAAGCGGTCCATCAAAAAAGGGAAAAAACGACCTCTTGTCTTATGGTATCGCTACGTTGTCCTTCCGTCCGCCAAAAGCCCTTATAACTTTTGAACGGTAAATAGTAGAGAGACCTAATTTTGTGTGCTTTTAAAATTTTTTCAATGGCTGGCGTCAGGATAAGCAATCTGCTTATCGCTGATCGCTGATGAACAAGCTTGCATTGTCCGTGGAGGAACTTCAGCGAGCACTGGATGGGTTTGCTTTTGTTGTGCTGATGCTGGAATGAAGCAGAAGTCAGCAAAACGGTAATTTGTTTCCCGAACCCCTGTGCACTCTAACATGCACATAAAAGGAGATCCATTCAAACAGGTAGAGGAGTTTAGGTATCTCGGAAGCTTTCGCTCGAAAGATGGGAGGAGTAAAACTAAGCTATCCCGCAGGATCGTCCAAGCAGTAGCAATAGTAAAGCTAAAGGAACTGAGCTGGCTTGTCATCTGGAAAGCTGAGCTTGCAATAAGGGCGAATATTTTAGTTTTTAATTCAATGTTCGCTCCAACAGGATCTATGGTCATGAAATTTGGGTAGTGGCCGAAAGAATTAGATCGCGAGTACAAGCTGCCGAAATGATATTTCTGAAGTTCCTTGCTGGTGTTAAGTACTCAAATAGAGCGACAAACGTCAGTATTCGTGGGAATCTTAATGTAGAGAATTCTTCCATGATTAGGACATGTTGTTCGCATGGTGCCCGAGCTCCGACAGCCTTCCTAGACAGGTCATGCTACCGAGATGCGAGCGCGTCGGCGTCGCTCCCCTGGCCCAGAAACAGGTGGTGGAATCAAGTTAAGAACATTACCGAGACCCGCCTGAGGATCGCACCTGTATCTCCTGAGCTGTTTGCGGAGGATCAGGAACGATGGAAGGATCATTTAGCCACCTATCAAAGTGTTTAAGCACAAGTAACAAAGGAGTCTTATTGCAGACAATTAAATGGCTTAATAAGTATAAGTAAAAACTATACAAGCAAACGAAATCGTAAGACTAAGCCACCTTCGCACCGTGGTTCTTTTAGAGGACAAGCGGCACAAGAAAGTTAGGATGTGAACCGCTCCCTTACCTCTTAAAAAAACATCAAAGTGCCACGAATAATAATCTGATGCAAATTTCTAACCACAACTTACTAAGGGCCCGTTTTTCAGTGCGAGATCATCCGACTTTCCGAGTTAAACGTAGATTAACCCCAGAAATGAGTTTTCCAGTGAACTAAGATCTGGGGTTAATCTTACCGAATTTGGTGAGTTAATCTCGGATCATCTCTGGAGAACAATATGAACTTCTTTGAATGTTTTTTCTGTGTGGAATGTCATTTGATTGCGCAAATCTGTGAAAAATTACATTTAAGAATAATTTGAACTTCTTTTCCTGGGTTTTTCTATGCGAAATGAGAGCTGGGAGAGTCAATTTCGTGAGTCGAAGATTTGTTGACGGAGTTAACTCTGCACTGAAAAACTGCTCGCTGAGTTAACTCCAGATTCGTTTTGTTACGGGATAAACAGATCTTGGTTTAAGCTGGGCTTAACTCAGCACTGAAAAACCGGCCCTAACGGGGAGTAGCGCCAGCCGCAGCCGCAACTAGACAAGGCTGTACGTTGCTGCCTACCTGTGTCGCCGATATCAGTATGTTGCTCGTTTGTCTCGTCTTTTGCTACTCACCCTTAGTTTTTAGCGGCCCGTCTAAAAAATGGAAAAAGGACCTCTTATGGTATCACTGCGGTATTTGTCCGCACCGGTAACTTTTGAACGATGAGTTGTCAATAGAAAGATGAAATTTAGTACACTCATAAAATCAAGGGATTTTTTTTTTTCAAAAGCACACAACGGTTTTATTTCAGTATGAATTTCATTGCCAGAAAAGATATAAAACCAGAAAGAATCAATTGTATGTTGCAAATGCAACTGAACAAATAATGAATTTTCATTGAAGTTTTTTAGATATTGGGCAAACATAAAAGACTACTGCAGCTAAGGCAAGCGTTAAAATTAAATTTTGCTCAAATGCTTTTCAAAGCTGCGGTTTTGATGAATATTTTCAAAAAAAAAAAAAAAAATTCGTCAAAAAACATTTGTCCCCACGACTGTCTCCGTGCTGATTTAAAAAAAAAATCACATCAATTTTCGGGAAAACTATAGCGAACTTTGCATAATCAGCAGATTCTGAGATTTAGCTCGGTAACAACAAAAATATTTCGAAAATTTTTTTTCTAAATTTTCTGGTATCTTGACGTTTGTTAAAATTGTGATGAAATTTCGTTTGTGCATAATGAGTGTGAAGGGATTTCTAAGACCTAGCTCAAAATTTAAGGCCTTAAAACTACCGACACACGGACGGACGGACATGGCTCATTCGACTTACAATTCGGTCTCGATCATATGCTCTTAGGTTTTGGGGGTCTACGGTGATTATTTTTCTATGTTACAAACTATGAATCAAACTTAATATACCTCCTATCCTATGGGATGGGGTATAAAAAAATATATTAGTCGTTTTATGGATTTTAAATCCAAAAAATGCAGAAAAAATCTGAAAAATCGTGTCTCCCCGACTATGTCGGTAACGGCAATATATACTATTTTGAAAAAAAGTTCTGACATAGACAATATTTCAAGGCTCGAATTAGTAGCGTCATAGTCAAATGCCTATAGCTTCTGATCTGTTTCTTTCTTATGAAATAAGTTTTAAGCAAGCACAAATCACGTGAATGACAAGCCAAAATGTCTTAAAATTAAAAAAAAAAAAACCCGTTTGTAAATTTATAATTCGATGGACCGCTCCGTGTATGACCTCATACTTGAAGGTTCTTTTTCGCTAAGCGAAAGGTTCTAGCTTCATAAAAATTTTATTTACATGTAACATAGTATTTTCTTGTAGTTTTAGTAACCTGCTAATAAAAAATTATAATAATAATAGCTGCAACATCATTATAGAAACAATTTTAGTTAAACTGTAACTTTTTTAATTTAAAATAAATATTTATTTTTAGCTCCGCTACAATTACCGTTTCACAATAACAGCTCACAACCTTTTGTTGATTCAACTCTGTCTAATTTATGATATTCCTTAAACTTTGGCCAAATCAGAGGCCGCATTAGCGCCGTAGAGCAAACAACCCTGCAAGATTTAAATAATTTGATTCCCAAATCTAGGCAAAGTATCTAAGACGACGGCCGTCGGCGTCGTCGGCAACGACTTCATCAACTGACAATCGCTCCATAACGAGATGTGCACACCTTCTGCACCCACATTCCCTGAAGTCTCTAATGAAATAATTTGATTATTAAAAATAACAAAAGTGCCATCATATATCAAGCCCTCTGCTCGCCCTATGCGACCCACATTCGTTTGCAACAAAGACTCAGTCCGGGCTTTTTTTTCCCCGGGATCGTCTTCCCTTTGGTTTGTGCGCCGCTCCGCACCGCCTCAGGCCATAGCGCTCAAAAATTAAAATGTGAAAACTCGTTACGCATTCCAAACAAGCAACGTAATTATTCTGGTTTTATGTTAAGCAGAGTAGAAAATTACTAATTAAAAATTGTACGGCTCTGGGGGGATGGGCGTGACAGAGGTTCATGGACATGGAAGGTCGTGTGCTGTATAGCAACCCCCGAAATCCCAACAAATCTCCCGCCTTAGAATTGAATGAAATGCGAAAATGCTTTTTGGATCTGAGGCATACACCAGCTCAGTGCGGGTGCGGGTATATTTTAAGATATACACGCACCGCATCCACACAATTACAATCCACATTTTATAATTTCTGTGCGGTGGCTGATGGGAGGTGGGGGCGTGTAGCCCACCACGCTCGAGATGGAAACATTTACCAGACATAACTTTTAAAAGCAGTTATTAGGCGAGTGCTTCCATATCTAATGGATTCCTGACTGTTTCCCGTGAAATATTCAAAATGTTTATTCGCGCGTAGGTGGGCGGCAGCTGCCTGTGTGCCACCCCAGCACTTAAAGTTTTAACGGTGTGTTGTAATTTATGCTGTTAGACGCGTTAGAGACAGCATGCGAGATAAGCCACAAGTGCGCTGGATTTATGGACGTTTAATCTTCACCTAAACGCAATTAAGTAATTTAGTATGCGTACGAGAACGGTTTAACTGAAAAAAGCCTTCATCATCGTATCTGCGGCGGCGGATGTGATGTGGCAGGGCTTTACAAGGAATTTTATGGCCCAAGCCGTGTAATGACCTTTTCATAATTTTGGGAAACGCTTGGCCGCACCACAAAAGTCGGAGGATTCTGTGTCGCTCCGATCGATGGATTGATTCAGCACGTAGTACGGTGCCTGTCGAGGAGTTTATGCTCGCGTCAGTAATGGTTTTGGTTTACCATCGAACGGAGTGTAAATACGTCCATTAGGGATGATTTGAAAAGCCTATTCATGCATCCACAAATAGGTGCACACAGCACAAATCCATCCATGCATTGCTATGAGAAGTGCGCACAGCAGGACCGAAAAATAAAGTAACGTTTTTTTAGGAAGTGTTTTAAGTCCATTAAAAAACCCTATAAGTCGACTTCTCACAGATATCTTCTGGTTTGTCTGCATCCATCTGTGCCTTTGAAATTGCCAATTCAACAGATTTCTCATACTTTTTTATCTTTTTACTGAACTTGAGCTTTACATCGAAGCCAACGGAAGTTATTGAAATCTTTCATCGAAATTATCGTTGTCCATTGTTGAGGAGCAGCAGCACAATTGAGGTAGTTAAAACCATTAAATACCTCGGGGTTTCCATCGACGAGAATTTTCTGTGGCGTGAGCACATTAAAGTCCTGCGTCTTCAACTTAAGAGCACTATGTTTGCAATGGTGTACCTTAAGCGTTATTCACATATGGAGGTACTAAAACAAGTGTACTACTCGTTGGCGGAGTCACGCATTAGATACGGGATTCTGGCCTGGGGAAACGCAGCGAAAACCCATCAGGAGAAGATATCAAACTTACAACATCGTCTTGTTAAAACTGTTCGACATACTAATTCAAGTTTTAAAGTTTAAGACGTAAAGGCAATCTTCCAGTTGACTACACTGCTAAGCTATATGGACGACAGACGGTTTCTTCAACCTATCAGCCACACACTTAACTCCCGAAGACGAGCCCAAGGTATGTTAGAAGTACCGACAGCTTACAACTCGTACGGAGACAGAGACGATGCACTGTCCCTAAATTGTTGAATTTGCTCCCACTGTCACTGAAAAATATTGTAAATTTTAAAAAAAGAAAAAAAAGAGTTAAAAAAACATTTAATTGAATTGAATCATGTAAAGTAGAGTCAGATTAGATTTTTTCACAATTATAACTTTAACTTCAAAATTAACTTATTTTATTTAAACCTAATCTTTTTAAAATGAAATCACTTCAAAATTATAACAACGTTATGCCCAATCACCTGCAGATAAGCACTTTGCTTTGCAGGTAAAACATTGTAAAAGAAATTTTATCTGAAATAAAAACCCCCTATGGAAAAATGTATACCTACGTCAAGGCTTCCCAGGACTCCCTGATTAGATGGCTTCGCTGGCATAGAAAATAAACGGCTGTAACGTTGGAAGAACTAGCTTGCAATGCATTAACTGTCCTGGAAACATTCATAAGACAAAAAACTTCTATTGCTTCTCTGGTTGAGTGATCCAACATCCAAGACCTCATGGAAACCAGATCAGACTCGCTTTAACTAATCTTTATCAACAAAAAAGATCGAGTAGATATCGACAAAACTAACGTGCCGCATACGATATGCTCATCAGTCAACTTGGTAAACTAGCTGTGCCCCCCATAATAACCGAGCCAGGTATTTCTTAGCATTCAAGTTCAAGCACCTTTGAAACTGCCATTTATCACTCCCAAGCCGCTCAAATTCAGGAAACAGCCCTATGAAGATATACTTAAAAGCAGCACAAAGTTGTAATTATATGGAAATCAGGGTCAGTAATCTTGTATTTGCTTATTAATCCCGTGGTGGACCTTGGGCCTCTATTAACAAGCTTCGAATATTTTCTTGGCAGGGCCGGGCGCTGGTGCCCGCATCCGCTCTAGATGACCAAACCATCGCAGTCGTTTTATTCTTAGTCTCTTCCCTGGATCGTAGTCGCTGTACATTCCGTAGAGACAGTTCAATGTTATCTCTGCTCCCCCACTTTCCGTCAATGCACACAAGATCAAAAATCAGATGTCAAATATCTTCAAAAATCAAACATCTTCTCGAAACAGCCAGCCTAAAGCGTTTTTACCAGCGAGGGTCGACTTTTCTTTACCATGGAGCTACGGCAATTAGGGAATTCGCTAATGACAACTTGTTCTTGGTCTTTCTCCCATTGCCTGCTAAGGCCATGTTCTCCGCTTTTATCACAATACTCAAAAGAGCTTCACTGTCATCAGGGATCAGGGTGTGTGCTTTCGCTTATGTCAATGTTGTCTGCGAGTAATTGTACATACTATTGAGTGATTGTGCCTCTGGTGTTGGCATGGGAGCTCTGTACCTCATTTCAAGTTAGGGAAATCGTATGACGTCATCATCATCATCATTTTCCGTGGACTATTATCCTTAGAAGGGTCGCGGAGCGAGGGCGGCTTAATGGTCCCTCCATCTTTTTTTCCGATCATCCGCCACCAACTCAAGGCGCGATCCCCAGACGGGTTTTGGAGATGTATGAAGCATGACGTCACTTGTCTAAATTCTATTTTGACGTCAAAAAAAGGGGTATGGCAGGGATGTTAAAACTAGACACTGACCTATATAACTCGTCCCTAAATATCCTTTCTCTCTCATAAGCAGCCTTGAGCACCCATGAAAAAGTGGTGGTATCGATTTGGAATTCTTGTGCTTTCTACAAGATCTGCGCAATGCGGACGTTTGATCGTTGGTGGACATTCTTGGCCTTAAGCCACACTGCAACGAAGCTATCAGATTGTTGACAAACGGCTTCCGCTCACACAGCAGAAAAAAAGGCTTATACGCCATGTTGTATAGAGACTGATGCCTCTGGCGTTAGCGCAATTCGGAGGACGGAGAGAATTCGGAGGGTCTCATTTCTTGAAGATCGAGCAAACAAGAAATGATGAGGTTGCAAATGGAATGCTATCATATCTTGCAGACGATCTGGTGCATGCTCCTTACCAGATCATCGGCAGCGGATAAGTTCGGCAGCTAGGTCGTCAGGTCCGGTTGTTGTACTCAAGCTTTGAAAGAACTACTTTCACTTTATCCAGGTCAGGTGACCGGTGCGTAGCTCGTATTCTTGGTCGATGTTTTCTTCGCCTCGATTGAATAGTTCGTTCGGCCTGTTAGCGGAGTTCGGTTTTTATTTGCCTTTATACAGTCTGCAGCATTTTTTTTTTAACTCTGTGTGCATCAACATCATGAAAGAAATCACACACTGACTACGATGTTCCCACGATCCTCCTTACAAGCTTCAGTTCGAAATTCATATTGTTGACAGGTCCCTGTTGCAGCATCTCTCTATCTCTTTAACCGCGCGCTTCTTGTGCTCTCTCTTTTTCCTTCTGAGAAACCTATATTCCTTAGACTGTAGACAGCAGAGATGTCTGTTCACAGAGCTCGCTAGCAGCCCTAGATATTCTGTGAATGGGCGAACTGTTAAGTTTCAGATTCGTTTATTTCTCGCTCAATTTCGTACCCCATAGTGATATGAAAACAGTGATGACATAGTTCCAAGATGTCATCACTGTTTTCAAAACCATCGATGTACCCTGATCCTGTTGTCAGACATTTTGACGCATCTGCTCGCCTTAACACAATTTGTGGTTACGGCTTTTCTCGAGCTGGAATGTCCAATATGAACTTCCACGAATACGATAGATCAAGGCAGTTAGTTTGAGTGAAAGTTGGACGGTCAAGCATGCGAACATGGCTCGACCTTTTGCTCCGGTAAAATGTGAAAGTAAGGCGTTCGACGAGGCTCCATTTTTAAATGTAATATTTTTGAATGCTCCGAAAAGTATTTCAATTCAATAAATTCACTAATGATGACTTACAAACTTAGAAAATACAATGCAAGAATCAGGTTAAAGTCATGATTTAGGCCATGATTCTTAGCATGACCTTAAGGAATGCATTCCACAATGATTGTATTCTTTTACAGCCTTTCATTTTAATAACTTTCCGATTTGGTTCATTGGGAGCTCATGTAGAGATATTTACATTTTTTTGGTATTTGTGAGCACAAAATCTTAGAAAAAGACAAGAACAGGAAAAGAAGCCAGCCCTATAAGTATCGTAGACTATATACAGGCAAAGTCTGGCCTTAACTAGGGTAGGCTGTAAAGGAAGAAATTACTTTCACTCTTAGTAATGTTTTTACTTTTTTCACTCTTTAGCTATGTCACAATGATGCTAGCACACTGATTTTTGATACGTAACACTGCTTTGTAATTGTCTTTGAGGCAACTGAAAAAAATTGGCCTTCACGTTAACCACGCCCAATTTCGAAGTTGTTTTAACTTAAAAACAACTTAAAAAATAACTAAAAATTAAAGTTTCTTCAATAAACTTCCCACTAAGGATGTATGATGTGAAACTGCAAACTTCAAAAGCTCTTTCAACAGAAATGAAAGTTCTGGTGAATGGAATCTTAACTAAATGCAAGAAATTCAAAATCAGAGGCCGTGGATTTTGAAAACTTGGGTGAGAACTTTGAAGACTTACCGAAGATGGCGTGCGCTGTGTGGAACGTGGCGGCGTACTGTTGAAACCAAATGTAAATACATCAAGTTTGGGCCTAAAAACCTTTTTCTACACAAAATTGGTCGAATTTTAGACGGTGTGAGCTGTGCGGAAGTGAAGTG
This sequence comes from Neoascia interrupta, assembly GCA_947623515.1. Taxonomy (NCBI): domain Eukaryota; kingdom Metazoa; phylum Arthropoda; class Insecta; order Diptera; family Syrphidae; genus Neoascia; species Neoascia interrupta. The sequence continues at coordinate 200,830,370 of OX392462.1, forward strand.
CCCGGGACTCTTCTTCACACTCTCGTGGGCAGCGGCGATATTTTCGGCAAATCTAGCATTTCGTTGACTTATGTACGTGGTGGAGGATTATTCATATGCACCACCAAGTTGCGAATTTAGTTCTCAGGAGGACGATTGTGTGAAAGGGCGAAATGTGTGAACCTCTTAGGAATTAGGAACTCTCATATAATGTAGACAGACTTTCCAATTTGGCAGGATGTGTCCTTAACAATATGGCCGCGATCACGTGCAAATGCTCAAAGTAACCTATTGCAAAAGCCTTTTAATTGGCTTGTCGAATTTCCTATATCCCTTGTTGCTTCTAGTTTTGCTAAGTACAAAGGCAATTCAATAAAAGTGAGACCTTCAGTACTTTTTACACTTGTAGTTCTAGAGTAGGTTTTTCGTCAGTTCAGGTTAGGTTTAACCTTCCTTAAGGAGCTAAGGTCTGTGTCCCTCAATTGTGGTTTAGTCCATTTATTTTTCGTTCCCAGTGCACCATTTACATGTCATATAGCTGGCCTCAATACACTAATCCAAATCAGGTACAACGTTAAAGCCAACATTTTCGTTTTGCATTAACTGTTTGAATCTCCAAAGAGAGACGAACTGAAATGGCTAAGCCCTGCCACCTTCGCCTCCAATTAGGATATTCCCAACCGCCGCCGCCAAGAATAAAAGGATGAGTTGCAATAAATTTATCTCTCCCAGGCATACAAGCCACTTTTCCTTATGCCACTTCACCATGGTCTCCCACTCGATGGCCGACTGGAATGACGTTTTGTGTAATAAACATGGAACGAGCGTTCAATCTCGAGGGCATAATGAATGCTTTTGAAAGCTTTTAATTAAGATCACTTCATATATAATTTTGTTAATTGACAAAAACCGAATGGTGTACACGTTAATGTGCGGATATAGCTTCGTACATGTATGTAAATATACGTGGTAGCCGCAGGACGACACTACGGCCGACAGACAAGCAGCATCTTTGTTTTGCATAGTTCGTCGATGAGTTCCAGGATCCAGGAATTTAGCACACGTCGGGTGATACTGTATACGTTGCCAACGCTGAGCAGCATACAAAATAATATGCATAAGGGCGTATAGCGCTCCAAGGAAACAATTAGAGAGATGAATTTATCCTGCATGGACCATGGACCTGGGCTGGGTATCCAATAGCGATGTGATGGTGCTGATGCAAGCCCGCACACCCGCGTGGGCGAGCAACCCTTGTATTCATCATGTGGCTGCTATGATGCCATGGCACACCCATGGCGATGATGGGCGAAGGATAGCTGCTGTGAATCGATGCATGGAGTATGGGGCTTTTGTTTTTAATTTCTACAGGAAAATGGCTGTGCATTGCATTCAAATTACTTCATGGACAATTTTGTTTTTCTGTTCCTCTTTTTTGTACTTTTTCCCAGAACACAAATTATTGAAAAACAAGTATAGGTAAATATATACTATAGATAGAAGTATACCTATATACCTATCTCCCATTCGTGTATCCTGTGGGTGTTTTACAAGCTAGCATTTATGGTCATGCTTCGCACATGAAAAGCGATGGAAAAATTGTTTTATATTCCATTTACGATCGCAATTAAAGGGAATGTTTGTAGAAAAAATATTCTGTTTTTCAGGACATCAAAGAGTTTGCCATGACAATGTTACAACGCCTGGGGCGTCTGTCAATGGCTTTCGATTTGTTTCGTATAGTCGAACAATTTTAATTAAAAGTTCAATGCGTGGGTTATGAAATTTTGTACCAAACATGACACTAGACTAGACCATAACGTAATAAAGCTTTATTTAGTTAGTAAAAAAAGTTTAGTAATTTTTCTGATTTCTCTAAATAATGGTTTACCGATGGACTGTTTTTGTAGATCCTGTATCTACATTTTTGCGTTTGAAAAGAAGACACTTAAGTGCACTTTACCTACTTGTGCTTTTTTCCACATTTTGATTGTTTACAGAAATTTCTTGTTGAAAATGTATACAGCGAGGACCTTGCTAAGTCAATAATTTAGATATTGAAACTGCCCAAGAATAGCTCTCCCCACGATTTCTCATAAGAAAGAAAGTCCCTCGGAACGAAATGAGAGGGAATCTACACATCAAAACATTCAAATGGGGTTACCAATGCTGCGTTTAACGTTAACTGAAAAAACTATGAAAGTGCCTTTTATAAAAAATTATATTACTGCTTTAGTTTGCGCATCTTCAATCCATTCTGAATGTCGAGGGTAAACCCAACCATTTCTTCTTTCTGATACTTTTTTCCTTCATTATCATGAACAGGCAGCCCATTGAAACACTTTCAAACGTATCCCGGCGAGTAAAGTTACCCCACAATTAAAAGAGTACGCTTTGCCGTCGCAAAAATTTCCGATATGAAGACTTCTCAAAAAGGTCATTTAAAGAGCGCTACAATGCTAATCAGGCTTTGCAACCCCCTGGTGACAATTCAGAGTATTGTAGCACCGAGTAAGTAAAGTCTTGGTTAGGATGCAACAAGCAGAGGCCTTCAGTTAATGCACCAAATATTGTCTGAAGATTCCGTTGCGGTTGCGAAAAAAAATAAGGCTGGACACCATATCCCCGGACTGTAGCGCCGCTTTAAGAAGAAGGACACCACGACTCTTTCTAGGCCGCCCAACTTACCTCAAAGTTGGCAGGACCAGTGTTATTCAGTGTGCTGCAAGATCATTGTTGATTGAACCAACAGCTAACAAGCGAACCTGGATTCCCGGCAAATCCCGAGAAACAGATAAAATATTGCAGATTCTAAACCCAACCATTAACAACCATTAACAACCCATAAGCAACCCATTAACAACCCATTAACAACCTTTCACTTAGAACAAGCCGAAAAGTTGAAAGCGTAATTAGCTCTTCGCATGCGTGTTGAGCTTGATTAATATTTTCCTTCTTTAGCAAATATTGAAGCCTTCATAATGTATGGGCTGGAAACTATTCGAAATAAATCTCTCTTTACTCATCCTTAGGACCGAATCTCAAGCCCAACCCTCTCAATTGTGGTTCCGGATGCATCAGCCTACTTTTCATCTGTAAGAAAATTAATGCTGATTGAAATAATGATCCTTCAATTAAAGGCGCGTGAGTTGTGGGTCCTTGCGTCAACTTCGGACTTGGAAGTTTCTCAACCTGATCGTATCAACAGTCCACCAGTAGGCTTAAATGCACCTTCATTTCTTCCGGTCTTCTTCGATGTCGTTTAATAAAGAGAAACTTATGGTTTGGATCCAAGAGTTGACCTTGTTGTTTGAATCAATGGCACTTTCTATTGAACTTGCGCAAGGAAATTCGATTTCAATTAATTTCGAATGTTCATGCAGGGCAAAACACATTGACAACGTTCTTGCCACCACGTCTCCCGTCGGTAATTTCAAAAATTTAAGAAAATATCTCGCCTGACTTTTATTATTTTAAAGTTTGCCTCTCGCCAGGCAAAACTTCTGTTTGCCTCAATTCTGTTGAGGGAAGCCACTTTAATGGCCTTTTCGATTGGCCATCCGGAAGCGTCTGGTGAAAGCAATCCAAGCAATCCAATGGTGAAAGGACTTCCTGAAACTGTTTTTATGGCACGAGTTTGACAGTCTTTCTCCTGAAAAGACGAGAAATTTCAGTCCGAGCTCCCATAGCACTGGAAAATACGTCATTGAACACCTATTTTTAAATAGGTGGAAAAGGTAGCAAAACATGTAAGAAACAAATTGAAGATGGCAGACAAATGAATTTTTGTGCATTTGTACTTTTTATGCATTTTTGAAAACACTAAAAAAAGTCATAAGAACACCTCAGTCGAATTTTGAATATGGGAAGCACGTTTTATCATGATTTCAAAAAAAATTTATCTGCCTAAGAAATAATGCTTTTTCAATGGTCTGCCTCAACTTTTATTGATATAAAATTTCTATGAAACTTCCTGACAGAATACCTCCTTTGGCTTCTATCCTAATTGAGGTATGGTAGGACCACAATCTATCAAAACTGGTCTGCATCAAAAAACCGTTATTTACTTTGCCAAACCTCACTTTAAAGGTACAACTCGCGGAAAACGTAAAAAAAATTATAAACAGTAGGCGAATCAAAACACCTGTATTTTTCTTTTTTGATAGCACAGCTTAAACCCCTTCCTAGAAAAAATAGTTTGACACTGAAAATTCATTTGTTCTTGCAGTAAGACTTAGTTAAGTTGCGTCACCACTTCATTTTTCATCCTTAAAAATATTCCTATCCCCGACAGCGACAAAACACCTTCGTTTTCCTTTTGTCAGAATGAGGTTCGACATCTTCTCCATTTTTTTAGAATGGTGTGGCTATGAACTTTGCACCGCTTAATATGGCAAAACTTATTTTAAGGTATAATAAACCATTTTTTTATACATTAAAATAGGGTTTCGCCATATAAGATGGTGCAAAATTTAAAGGCACATTTGTATGCCATCTTCAATTTGTTTCTTACATGTTTTGCTACCTTTTTAAAAATAGGTGTTCAATGCCGTATTTTCCAGTGCAATTTGCTTCTGGCAGAGAATCTAGAATCAAAATCAGAAGCATGCAAACAATCATACAACGCATCTGTCATGTCATGGATAAATGTCATTTGTAACCGATAAAATATCTTTTGCTTGACATATAAGCCACGCTAGACAAATTTTAAAATCAAGGAAAACGTGTTTGACTGCTCGGATGTACAGCCCCAATACGGGAGAAGAACGCCCTGATCCGGGATAGACTTGCGGATTCACTTTTGTTTTTATTTCAAAAAACAAAAACGATAACGTTTGCCAAAAGCAAAAAAACTACACAAACTTTTCGTAATGTTTGACTGATGATTCGCTATAATGTTTCCCAGGGTATATTATGTACAAAATAAGGTACACAGACACACTGTCCTCATTGCAAAAATATAAGCTTTGATGATCTACCAGATGGCACTGAAAAAGACAAAAAGCTAACTTTCAGTGGTACATAGCAGAGGGAGGGCTGTACTAAAAACTTGTGAAACCTATATACAAGTCAAAATCGGTTATGGACTTACTTTTTTTCCTCCCAATTTTTCGTAGAACAAACTCAATGTGTAGTGCAAAAGCAAACAAATTAGGTCTACAAAGGGTAACTGAACACATATTTCAATTCTACGGACTTAGATATGCAATATTCAAATGATATGCAGTTTTTTTTTAAAACCAAGCTTTGTGGCCCAATTGGTTCAAAAGTTATAGCCTAAAAAACCTTTAAAGGGCATATTTTTTCAACCCTTCATTTCTCGAAAACTTTTACATATTTTAAAAAAAGTAAAGGTTTAAATACAAATATTTAACAATAACTCGACCTTATTTTCGTTTTTAGAGTTTTTGTCTACGAAATTCTTGGAAATACGCACCAAAAATACGCACTGGTCGGCGTATTTTACCCAGGTTAGGGTCGGCCGAATACAAAATACCTTTTTTTCTTCCAATATGCAAATAGAATGGACAAGTAGAAGCACGCCAGATGTTTTTACGAAATATTCTGCTGGTTATACTATTGCTTTTCCTCGTAAAAGCATAACACTTGCGGGGGTAAGCTTTAGTGTTTTTGTGTAAAGGTTTCATGTTTGGCTCATCAGCGTTTGTGTTGGATCGAGAATTACTTTCTTCTTCTATCTTTTCTAGGCATCCCCAAATTTTTTCGGATAGCGATGTGCTACGCATTTTAAGGGTAATCATATCCCCTTGATCACGAGCTCATTATTAAAAAACCAGTGAGTATGTGCATATTTACCCGGCCCTATGTACTTAACATGTAACAGCAAATCTTACAGTTTCTTGGCCCGAATTCATATATTATTTGCATAAGCCAAATAAAGGGCCTCAATTCTGAAAACTTTGTTTGAAGCAAACATAGCAAATAATGATATCTTTAATATTTGTCATAATTTTTTTTTTTTCAATTTGGAGTGAACTTTCCGAGAAACCGAGTTCTAAAATATTTAACATATTAAAAGTGGGCATGGTCGATATTCTGGGCGGTCCAATTTTTGCCTAGCTAAGGGTCTTGGACCAATATTGCTCAGTACCGAAATTCAAATTCCTATGCCTTGTCTAACTTCACCATTAGGCATTTTGAAAGAAAATGTGAAATAGAGGTTGTCTAACAATAGAGGTTGCCTGTGCAACTAAAGAAACAAGCCGTGTACCAAGTTTCAGCTTTCTAGCTTGATTTTGAAGACCTAAAGCCTTTACACATACAGATGAACGGACGGACGGACGGACGGACATAGCTTAATCGATTCACCTTTTGGTCTCGATCATATCTCTAAAAGGTCTTAAGGGTATACGATGATTATTTCACTGTGTTACAAACAGTGAAATGCCTTTAAGTGCCTGCCTTGAAATGCCTTTGCCTTTAATGAGGCAAAAATTGGACCGCCCACACTATCGACTATGCCCACTTTTAACATGTTAGATCTTTAAAAACCCGATTTCTCGGAAAGTTCACTCCAAATTATTTGCTAAGTTTTCTCTGTACAAAGTTTTGAATTCCGCTCAGTTTTAGGGTCTAATCATAGCTATCATCGGATTGGATCATTGAAAAATTTGTTTTCATGTTTTTAGACGTTTGATGACGTCTTAAATAGTCATTGGTATCAAAATAAAGCTTATGAGTTGGAGAATTTTTTCCATAACAAAAATACATAAATTGTGTTAAAGCTTTTATCTCGCTTTTACTATTTCACTGACAGAAATCGATTTCAAGGAACAACTGATTTTGATTTTGTGTTTTTGTGACAAAATCGTTCCACTGAAAAGCATTCCATTCTCTTTCTGGCACTGACAGAAATTTTCAGTGATTGCTATGAATGACTTGTCAGAAAACTGAAAACATTGTTCCACTGAGTTGCTCCAATGATGCTATCCGATGATAGCTATAATAAGACACTTAGGGGGCGTTTTTAGGAAAAACATTTTTTTTTAATTAAAATTCGGTTTTAACACATTTTGTCATGATTGTAACGAAATTACAATTTACTGATTTTAATTTTTAGCCCTGGCCTATACAAATTATATGTGTGTTCGGAACAAAAAATTTTAAGATATGGTGTTACACGGTATATAGGGTCGGGTATATAGAAGTTTGTCACAGACGAGCTCCTGCACTAACTCACTGGATCCTTTTTGGGACGGACCGCTAAAAAGTCTCGGTCGGGTCACATGATAAAAAACTCATACTGGTATTCAACAGGAATACATTTTTTTCTGCTCGCCCATTCACATACGCATACTGTGTATATTAAGCTTGTTTTGCTTACAAAACACATTTAAATACATTACCGGGCCTATTTAAGCACGTCGAAAAAATACATAATTAGGTTTTGTGTCAAAATAAAAGAATAGTCGTCACACCTAAGAAACGTTGTTTTCGATTTGTCGAAGTGAAAAGAAATTGTCTGTGTTTATTTATAATATTAAAATTTTCTCATAACAAGATGATTACCATCCATCCATTCCTTTGTTCTATGTTCCAAATTTGCTTCAAGGACTTTGCTCGGCGTGGATAATCTCTTCAAGTCTGATGAAATCCACTTGAATATGGGGTGCTCTTACGGAGCGATTCCAATGAAAATTTCCAAGCAAATGCATACATATATTTGTCTGCTTCATCTCTACGTTGGTTGCGACGTACCCAAGAAATCCTTAAACATCCTTAATTGGGAATTTGTATTTACACAGAAATCCCCTTTTGTGTTCTTGTTTTAATACAAAGCTGCTTTGGTCTGTTGTAAAAAGGTCTTGTGTATTCGACATACACGGATATCATTTAATTTAATCAAGCAATTCAGGCAACGGAACTAAATTAATGTTAGTATTCGCGAAATGTATTCATCATGGGTCCCCAAAACAAGCCACCCCAAAGCTCTACACGCATATTCATCTGACATTGTTGCTCTAATACCTTGGCTCTTCAATATCGTGTTGTTTAGATAAATTAAATTAGTCAAATTGTTGTGATTCATACAAGAAGCAAACACATACAACGATGCATATATAAACATATCTACCAATACAACAGGTAATATAGTCCTTGTATTAGGTCCACCACCCACCCACACCCTTTTCATATGCTTATGCTTACCATCCTTCGGGAGGTTTCCAAGGATACATCATTCCCCGTGAGACACACTTCTCAAGAAGCACAACAACTTACAAGACGATGGAAACGGATTCCTCATCAATTCTCAAAATTGTCTCCTTTTCTCGTCGTCGTTTGAGTAGGTATAGGCGAGTCGTATAGGTGTGTTTGCCTTTCACCTTCACATTCCGACGTTTGTGTAATTTTACAGTTTTCTCTGTCAGAGTCAGCACAAAGTTTTACCTTGGTTTCCTGTTCGTCGTCCTGTTTTTGGAATCGATCCAAGTGAGATTCATCACTTTGTCGTTGGGTTTACTCTTCTTTACGTTTTGTGTTCTGCGTTTTAGAGCCCTTCAATACCTGGGTATCCCAGGTGAGTGCCTTGACATCGACATTCCCTGATGGAGTATTAAAAAATATGTGCGACCAAGAATTGTATATTGACAGTTTCATTATTTCGTTTTAGTGCACTACAATGGAGATAATTTCTTCTTCTCGCAAAAAAATTTAAATTGAGCGAAGCTTAAGTTGGATCTTTGACTGGTAAAAACAGGAATACCAAAATAAGAAGGTTCTAAAAGTATGCAGTTTTTACATAGGCGCCCGGAGAGGGGGCAAGACGCGGCACTTGCTAGTCGTTACTTGTAGCAAGAGCGGTTACACAACACAACCCTGGCGAAGCTTTACGCATTTATTAAAACGACGGAGTTTGCAGGGAGATACACAGCGTTGGGAGTTTTTAAAAACATAAAGACTCTTAAGAGAGGGCCACTCAAGAACTTCAAGGTCTATTCTTGCTTAATTTTCCAGAGCTTTATGCCGAGAACCGAGGTCAAATGCCTTTTTCAAATCTACAAAATACGGACAGACTTGTTTAGAATTCTCCCGCGACCTCTTGAACACATCAACAGTCATAGTAAAAAGCTGATCTCTTTTGCTTTTGCCGGGTTAATAGTACATCGTTTCAGAAATCCTCTAAATTTACGGTTGTTAATCCATGAAAAGGATTAATGCCACTGACACTAGTCTGACTCAAATCGTACTTAAAATTTCATTTTGGCGATCACAACCATCTGAAAAATATCCTTAATAGGAGACTTCTATGGCATATTTAATCCAGAACCCAAAAATAATTGTCAAATTTATTGCATTGCAAATCCCTTTTTGGCTAGGATAAGGCTTTTCTTCACAATAAAGGTCTTTCGGAGTTAAACGGCCATGGTAAGACTACTCCTCTCATATTAGGCATCAGCTTTTAAATACAACAGTATTTTGCGGAAATGGTAGAACTGGCTTGTCCTGGATGCACTGGGTCCTTTCTAGCCCACCGGGCTCTTCTCTAGATGCGAGTGGAAGTCTCAAGCACAGTGAATCTTTCTTGGATCCCAAATAGGTCAGCTTTGGAGCTAAACGGCCATGGTAAGACTACTCCTCTCATTTGGGCATCAGCTTCTTAATACCCATGTATTTTTCGGAAACGGTAGAACGGCTTGTCCTTGTTGCACTGGGTCCTTTTCTGGCCTACCGGGCTCTTCTCTATAGATGCGAATGGAAGTCTCAGCACAGTGAATCTTTCTTGGGTTCCAAATAGGTCACACTCATCAAAGTGTGCTCATAAAAGTTCAAAAGAAATTTTCTCAGGACCCGAGGATTCCGCAACTGTGATGAATGCCATGTATGCTCATCGTAGACTGGACGGACATCTGCAAAGTCAGCGTCTTTCCTTCTATCTCCCCCAAGGTGAACTAAAAGCTGCTTCTAGATGTCCTTTCGGGTCCCCACTTGTACATGTCCTGTTTTTTGCTATACACTTTTTTAATTTGTGTTCTGCTTAAGCATAACCACCTCTTGTCCAGACGATACAGCCGAATCCTTTGCATCTTCAGGTGCAGATTGTAGGTTCTTCATAGGGACCTCTTCATCACTAAAATTCATTTCAAGTTTCAAGTCATTTTTTCGAAAGACGGGAAAACTATAGGACAGTTGAAAGATTTACGAAAAATCTTTGTCCTCTAACAATAGCCCCATTTGAGCTCTGTTTATTAAGTACACCAAGCCTCTGATACTTAGTTTACGCCAATACTGACCAACACTTTTCCCGGAAGGCTTAATAGAGATATATATAATGCTCTAGTTAGAAATGGGTAGTATTGAAATAAGGTAATTTCACCACTGCTTGCCCAATGGCTAGGTTCTTCTACAGGTTTTCATATGACCTCGAGGCCTTATCCATTCATCGTCTCCAAATTTTCTATCTGGATCGGTCGAGTTGCCGTCTTTTAGCGAGTTAATCGCTGTCTTGATTTAAATCTATCACGCCACAGCTCATCCAAAAGTAGTCTTCTTCTTCACATTACCGAGGTTGGAATTGAACTGAAGGCTTTGGTCTCGTTCGGTGTCGCACTATAGTTATACCTATACCCGCCATGCTAAAAGCGTAGTTCTCTGTTCGCGTTGCTTGTCTACTGTGCCGTCTCTGCGGAGTGGATCTAATATTTTCCGGGTCGGGACGTTGGCGTCCATTCGCTCCATATGACCCGACCATCGCAGCCGTTGTACTCATCTGACTTGGTCGGTGTCGACATACTCTCCTTAACTCTCCGTTTATGCAGACGGGAGGGAGCATAAACCGCCGGAAGGATCCGCCATGGTTCGACACTATAAAGCAAGACTGGGGTGATATGTCTTATAAACGGGCACTTAAGCTGCTCTGTCGAATTCATAGCCGAAAGAAACAGCAATTAGCAAGAGTTAGCCTTCGTTTGATCTCAGCGCTGGTGTCGTTGTCTAAATTTATAAACGAACCAGCTACCTCAAAATTATAGCTGATGTATGGTGATGTTTTCTCCGAGACGTGTATGTCTTGGGTATGTCATTTCTTGATTACATCTATACTTGGTTTTGCCCTCGTTGATTGCTTAGCCCATATTTGCCGCTTCTGTACTGACATCACGCTTTTCTCTCCCGATTGTTTCATTGTCGTTTGCACCAACTTTTGAACGGACTTTTAAAAGATTGTGCCTCTGGTGTTGGCGCTGCAGTTCTGCACAATTCCTTAAATTATGATGTTAAAGAGTCACATGACATCGCTTTGCCTTGTCTTAATCCTTTATACCGATAAGGATTAAGGGGTCGGTAGGGTCTTTACCGATATTGATGAAACAGGGTGAACTTTCCGTCGTCAAACTGTACAAACTGACAAGTTTGGCAGAGATACCAAAACTAGGCTCAGCGCTGCTCCTCTATGATGAGGGACGAGTTCATTTTACACCTTCGGTGCCTCGTTCTTACTCATGCGTTCCAAGCTTGGACAACAGATGCTCCGCCGTGCAGAAAGCTGCTTATTGTGGAAGAGGTTGAAGTGTAGGAGCAATTGGGCTGCATAAGAGTACGACGCCTCTGGATATTATTTAAGATCCATCCAACTTTAGTGAAACTTAGCCTATAGCATAAATTACTGAATAACTATATATTATCAAACTTGCGTCCGTCCCTCTTACCCTCCAACACCCATTTGTTTACGTTAGCCTTCAAAGCTTTTATAAAGCTTTAAATTTCCGTGTCGGTGCATACGTGTAAGAAGATACAACAACAATTTACGCTTAGGTAAATCAGCTGATGTAAAATCTCCAAAACGAAATAGCATGGAAATGAATTCATGAATTTACTCACATTTGTAAACAAATGTCAGAGCATGGGTAAATTCATCAATTTCAGGTTGTGGGCAAAGCTTTTACATGTCCGAAGTTGAATATCTAGTTATTCAATAACTTATGCCTATGGTCTATAGTAGTGTCACCTGACAGCATTACTTTTAGCATTAAAGACTTATTCTAACTTCCCAATTTTTGCGCAGGGAAGTGGGAAATTCAAAAGAACCGCCCTTACGAAGGTCGTCTTAAAACCTTAAGCCAAAACGTATACATAATCCCGAAAAATTGAATAATATTCTCGGAAATCCCCTGCTTGGGCTCACGTTTGGGATGTATGCGAGGCTGGATGAAAGCCAATATTTTGAGAATTTCTTAGAACTCCCTTTCATTTTCTGCCTTAAGATTTAGGGTAGATGTTCTGGGTTTGGGACTCTCGGGGGTTGGGGTATCGAGGATTTTAGATTCTGGGTTTTGGGCTTGCAAAATCTAAGTAATCCGAGATTCGACAATGTTTTTGAAACTTCGATTTTCTTTTGTAACTCGAAATTTCACTTAAAATTAGCTTTTTCTTGTGAATGTTGGGTTTACGCTATTTGTTGAAAAAAACCATTGCGAAGTCAATTCTACGCCCAATTTGAGTCAAATATGTTCTATGAAACAGCAAAGGTTTTGACAGATTCGAAGAAGTTTGAAAATAAATCGAAGAGACGGAAAATTCGATTCAGGAATATGTTAAACATCGGATTTCGTCGTGCAGTTAGAACCGAAAATCCATTGGAACCACGAAAACATTTTCAATAGCCTCTGTCGGGGTTTGAACCCCTTTTGCACAGATCACACAACCCTCCCGCAGTAGTACGGAACTATGTAGTCATTTGAAAGCCCTCAAATATGGCTCTCATTTTGAATTCCTTACTTCTTCTACATTTTGAACCAGCGAGTAAGTGCTACCAGTGTGTACGCAGAAGTTACAGTCCGTAAAACGGACCGTTGAATACCCCATCCTATCCTACATTGTAAAATGCTGATGGCATAGTTATTTTTTGACGTTTTGTAAGTAATGCAAACTTCGAAACTGCGATATAATTGCGAAGATATTTCCACAGATATTTCGATGTTGCACTTAAGTGTACGTAAAAATGCAATTGTTTGGTTCAAATTTAATATTTTTGAAAACGACCCCTAAAAGGAGGCGTGGCTAAAAACTTCATATGAACGAAATCCGAGCTGAAGTATTGTTTACCTAGCCTGCTACTTTTTTTGTTTCATGCCATCCTAAATTAGGCTCAAGGCCAGTCGAAATTAAAATTTTCTGGAAAATTTTAGGTTTTTCTTCAATTCTGCCTCCAAATGTGGGCGGGGCCCAAAGTTTTGTATGAACAAAATGTGGAACAAGCGTTTTCTACATAAAATATTAAGCAAATTTTTTTCAATTTCGAGCAAAAATATTGAGTAAACTGCATTTGAAAATGTATCTTTAAAATAGATGCCACGCCCACTAGAGGAGGTTTACCAATTAAATTTGTCTTTCAAGTGTCTTACATTAACTATGAGATGCTAAATGTCAAATTTCAGACTTTTAGAACGTCTTACAGTTTTGAAAATTCTGGAAGTAGTTCCACATTTAGAGAGATTGTGGGCGTGTCTTTGGGTGGATTTCAAAAATTTTTCAAAAAAAAAAAGATTTCAAAATGGCTCATTCGATTCAGAATTCGGTCTCGATCATATGCCCTTAAGGTCTTGGGGATCTACGATTATTATTTCACCGTGTTACAAACTGTGTGACAAACTTAATATACCTCCTATCCTATGGGATGGGGTATAAAAACCCGCAGCTACCTATGTAAGACATGCTGCATATATTTTGTAAATCGTTTTGTATTTTGTAAAAACTAGTTGAATTCTTTCGCCCTCCAGTGTACTCTTTTTGCATTTTTCCAATTCCCCATCGCCTTGACTAAGTTGAATAGAAATATCCTTCGATTGAAAATTTCATGGCCCCAGGGCCAGCCATAGCAGGAGTTTGATGATCCATCGAACTGGATGCGCTCTTTGTCTATTTGCATTTCTCTTTGGCATCGTCCGTTCGGCAATTCAGCATCCCTTGTCGCGCCATGCACATACCTACCACATCCAATCCCACCCCCATCCATCAGACAGAGGGTGAAATCCATTTTATTAATATAATATTTGCTTTTGATTGAGTGCAAAATGTGGAGAAAGCATACAGCTTGCAACTCTCGGGTTCGTTGTAGTTGTGAAAATTGCTGTGTTGTCCCGTCGTCATCTCACTAAAAACCACCCCCGCCCGGCTCATAGTATATGCGAAGCGGAGAGAAGAATAAAAATGACGAAAAGCTAATCCTGGAGGACCCCAGAAGGTTACCTTGGTTACGGCCAGGGTTTTCTGAGCTTTCATCTCGTTCTAGTTCAGTGTGGGTGGCAGAGTATCCTTACACGCACACACAGCCACATATAAAACTGGAGCTGTTGTTTTATAGTTATCCAGATTGGGCTGTACAAACACTCTGACAACTGGGGTACTCCTGTGACTGTGTGTATATCCTGATTGTTGCTGTTTTTACTGTTCTGTTGCTTATTCCGTTAGTGCACTAGGGCTTTAACTATGACATCGTGTGGAGGTGGTTGGCATACTACTTTTACAAAAAAAAAAACAACACACAACCCCAAGTAAAAATAGACAACATGGCGTTTGTGTGTCTGTGTACTTTAGCCCGCCACCCAACTCTCCGGTGCCCGGCATGTTTCTTTGTCTGAAATTACAGCGAACATCAGTAGCAACAACGTAAATATATTTTAAGGAAATAATAAACTTTTGCTGCACACAGGACATGCAGGTACATACCTCTTGTTGGCCCGAATCGTTAAGGATTACATTCGTTTACCTGCTTCTTGATAGCTGTTTTCTCTACTCATAGTTTCGAGATGCACATAATTGCAGTGGAAGTTTGTAATAATACACACGCCCCCACTGTACGTATAGCGAGAAACTTATGGGTCTTGTAGGACGTTGAGAGGAGTCCTGATGGGAGACCAAGTCATCGTTGTTTTCAAGTTCCTATTTTGTAGAGCCAAAGGATTCATTTGATGTTCTTCTTCTTCGTGGAAGTGTGGGAGAATGCTTGCTGCTCGTGCACTCGAGTTGATTTTCTTTGTTTCGGTATTTTTGTACTCGAGCGGCGAGATTGAAATTCCGTTCCTTTGGTCCTGCCGGAAGACTAAGAGGGTTTCATTAATTTTAATCGGATTTAGCAGGAAAGTAATGTAATTAGTGGTGCGGTACGGCGGTGGAGGGTGAAGCAAGTATAGGTTTTTCGGGGCAGGCCATTGCTGAAATGTCGCAATGAAATTTAAAGAATTAGAATTGGTTCTGTCGGGTGCATTCCTGTGAGAACACTTAGAGTAAGGTACCTACCTACAAAGCAAGGATTGCCTTTAGAAAGCCAACAACTCGAAATGCTTGGTAATCACTGGGAATGCAGGACACTTAAGAGTTGTACATTCAGAGCAGTGCACTTGTCCAGATTTAAGCTTTATTGGGCCAAGAATTTGGGGTCGACAAAATCTTAACTTTTTGTGGGCTGTAGTATTGATTCTGCGGTTTTTGATGGCTTTTTGAATAGGTGGGAGGCCGAAATAGTTTACAAGTTGGGCCAAAAAGCATTGGTCGCTTGTAAGAAGTCGTGCTTTTATGAACTTGTATTTGAACTATAATCTGAGGTCAGCACAGTTTTTCTGATGAGAATGGTGAAGTCAGTTAGCATGAAATATACACATTCCTTTTTGTGAGTCCCAAGACAGGGAGGTCTTAGTAAGGCTTCAAAAATGCATGGACAAGGAAGCATTTAAAATGGCTGAAATAATACTAACTAAGATTAATAGTTTTCTAATATAATTTTGCGTTAATGCTCTGAAGCCCTACATTATAGTAACTGATGTTTCAAGCCTTGTGACTGATATTTTTCCAAATGGCCGTTTATTTCAATTTGACTTGTTTGTTGGTTTGGGGGAAAATTTTTTAGTTTAAATTACGCAAACGAAAGTGAGGCTGCAATAATGCTTTCACCTATGCTTTCATGATTCAGCCATACACTCAAACCCATTTCTTAGACGGTGCTAAGTTCAGTTAAATTAAAGTTAAATCAATTTAATTTTTTGCACTTTGTGATCGGACTTTTTGGTAATTGAGTGTGAGTAAGGCAATGAGTATATTTCACATTTGTACGTAAGATGCAATGATATGGTAAAGCACTGCGCCCACCATGCAACAACTAATCCCGAAAACTTTAATATCCGTCCAAATACAAAAAATATGGCCTTCTCATCAATTTCCGTCTTTAACAACTGAAAATCATTCATAGTTAACCACACCCGAAAAAAGCACAAAGAGTCTGCAAAGCATCCACCGCATCCAACGCACCTTACGCTGCTACGCATTTTACGCAACAACGCTTCATACCGCAAAACGCACACTGCAAAAAGCAAAATACGAAACGCTAACTGCAAAACGCAAACCGCAGACAACAGTAAACATCAAAACGCAAACGTAAAACGGAAAGTGAAAAGTAAAAACTGGAGACCTTCAAACCTAAGCTGACAAACGCAGCCGGCAAAATGAAAGATAAAAACGTAAACTGCAAGACGTAACTGGAAAACTGGAAACTGAAATCTGCAAAAGGTAAGTCTGCAAAATAGAAACTTCCAGTCTAAAGCTGACCAACGCAAATTCTATGACGCAAAATGGAATATGCAAGCTGAAAAAGCAAACTGCAAAGCGTAGACTGGAATAGGAAAACTGCAAAACGTAAGCTGGAAAACGCAAGCTCCAAGCGGAAACTGAAAAATGAAAACAGTAAAACGCAAACTGCAAAACGTAAACTGTAAACCGGTTAAAGTAGCTTGACAACGTAAACTGCAAGCTGTAGACTGGAAAACGCAAGCTTCGAAACTTAATCCAAAAAACGCAGACTCTATAACGCAAACCGCAAAACGCAAGCTGCAACAAAGATTGTTTTCTGTAGTGTGGCTTTTGCTTTTTTTGTTTTTTTTTTTTTTTTTTTTTTGGGGTGGGGCTTAAAACTTCTTCTAGTCACTGCCTAGGTTAGGTTAGGTTGGAAGGGTTGTTTGTATTTGGCGCAAGTTCACTCGGTTGCCAGTTCCGCCCTTGTAAGGTAGACAAACATGGTTGGACATATTTCTTACTAACTGAATAAGCCTGACCTTTTATATATCTTTTTAGGTCTAGTAGTGATATTCCTGCCAGGTCATCCAGGCTATCAGAGAAGCTGACTTTTGACTCCTAAAGAGGTTAGTCGTCGTTCTTGGACAGCTGGACTGTGGCAAAGAAAGTGTTCTATAGACTCTGTTTCTTCTTCATTCCTACTGTTTCTGAAGAAGTCGTTCGCAAAGATTCCCATTCGTGTATCCATGACATCAATGGTGCAGTGTCCTGTGACAACGAGTGTTCTTATGAAGTTTCTACTGAGATATAGAAGGGCCGTTGTTCATTTTAGGTCGAGCACTGGCGGTGGGCGGCAGTAGCAACGGAAGTAAAAGCTGTCAAAAGTTAAAACACATGTATGCAGTGTACTGCGCACACAATGTGTGGCGGTAGCGGAAGCGCGTAGCTGCAGCGGCAGTAAGAGTTGGCCAACTTTTAACTTGTGCAGCGCTACACGTTTGACAGTGCTGCACGGTTGACAGTTCGCTTGCAGCAAAGTAAACAATGAAGAAAAGGACGTGGACAAATTTCTTAAAATTGTGAAAAATCAACAGATTTTATGGAATTTGTGTTACCGCTTTAAAGTAAATAATAATAAAAAAGTTCGGGAGTGAAAATTCTCAGCCATTGCCTACTTACAAACTAGGTATCTGTCTGACATAAGCGCGCTTCACCATTGTGATCGAGATTTTTCTGTGCCGCGCCGCACAGGTCCGCGCTTTATACTGCCGCTGCTGCTGCATACTACCGCTGCGGGCATTGTGGCTATACGGTTAGAATGTTGCCAACGTTCACCGGCTAGTTAGACCGTGTATTGATCTATAAGGCTTTTGGCTGTGTTGAAAGGAAGATATACGCGTCTGTCACCTATCGTTATGTCCATATCAGAACCTTTCCTGGCCAGTTCGTCTGCCATTTCATTTCCGGCCACACCAACGTGCCCAGGAACCCAGCAGAGTAGAACTGTGTTAAGGCTTATTTCTTTTAATACCATGAGGCAGTCCTTGACACACTTAGAGATGGAGTGCACAAAGTTGAAGTCCAGGGCTTTAAGTGCTGCTTGACTATCAACAAATATGGTGATTTCCGTTTCTCAAAGATCCATAGATTGAACTGTCTGTGCCTTTTCACCGCAGAAATCTCAGCTTGAACGTCGCTGCCAACGAGTGGAGTTGAGAAACTGGAGAAGCGCTTGTACCCCTTCACTCGAGATGTCACTAGGGTCATCGAAGAACGGTTGGTTCAGTGCACGCAGCTTGGCTCATGGTGGTGCCAGAATTTGGAAGAGGGAGAGATTTCCTTTTTATTCACATTTCCACAACATCGGCGTAGGCGTAGGGGGTTGCATGAGGTACCTAGTTTTAGCCGCATGGCCTTCAATTGGCCTGTGCCCCGTTATTACGGCCGTGGATAAGGCGATGTCAGGGCGGGTTCTGTTGAATAGGTCTTTTGTTCTATTTTTATTCTATGTAAGCCATATCTGCCTTGATATGGTCCCTCAATTGGGAATTGGCTTTTTCCAGGATATGAGATGGATTTGCTCCTTTACTGTTCGTAGCGGAATGTGTACCCTTGTCACGAGTGAGGCGTGTAGAACTCACCCTTGCCGTTTTCTTTTATGTCACTGAGCCCTGGAACCCACAGAACTTTAAGTTAGACGCTGAAACGTTTGCCTAGACGGGCAAGCTCGTGACTTCACTCCTGCACCAGTTTTGGCAGCTTGACTGCCCATAAAGATGACAATCTTATATTTGTGCGTTGTGTCACGCTGAAATTGCGTGAAGCTCTCTCGGAACTCCGCCTGAAAAATGCTGACACAATCCGGCAAGTGATATGATATTGATATTTGCTGTGATTCCACAGTTCATCTTAGATCCGTCGGTGTGTATGGCCGTGAGGTAGATAGTACGCGATACCATGCCTTTTGGTTGTATAACTTAAGATATAAGTTCGGATTCCAATGACGCAGAATTAAAAATAAAACGGAAAATCAGCTCAACCAACGGAGACTTTTTGCGAGAATTAACGTTTGCTGGAGCTCCATTAAGGGCATCAGTTTTGGATTATTTTGGTGTAAGGCGCGAATGATCTAATCTGGGCATCACAAGCTCTCCATGAGTAACATTTGTCTAGAAAAACTTCTTAAAGTGCCGTTCGGATTTGGCAAAAAATTGTAGGTCCCATTGTATGTGAAGAATGCAATACGCACTGTATTCTGTATATTTTGTGTCTAACTAATTTATATTTTCTTGAAGATCTAACATTTTAAAAGAGGGTATAGTCGATATGGGCGATCCAATTTTTGTCAAATTAAAGTCTTTGGGTCACTAGTGCTCTGCGCCAAAATTTGATCTGTATGCCTTGTCTTATTTGAGCATTAAGGCATTTCTATAATGCAATATAAATTTGAGGTAAATTTGACTTGGAGTCAATTGTGGGCGTGGCTGTAGGCGGGTCTTATCAATTTTAGCCAAGCTAAGCTACAATTCCAGTTTCAACTTTCTAGCTTAACTTTTAACAACTAAAAGCATCACATAACGAACAGACGGACGGAAGGAGATATCTACGGTGTCTACGGAGATTATTTCTCAAACTATGCATTAAAATTTATATACATACCCTGGGTCAGCCGTAAGAATGCAATCAATTTATGCAATCATATCCATTTATTATAATTATTAATCACATCATCTTAAGCCAGCATTGAAATTTTTTTTTTCCCAAAAGAAGATTATGTCCAATTATTATGCTTGAATGTGGGAGTTATTCTGACAATAAAGTCAGTGTCAAATCTTGTTGATGCATTTTTATCTGAAGAAATCAATTTTTTTGCTTATTCTTAATTGGACCCTTCTTAAACTATTCACACAAAGCTACAGGATCTAGGATTACTTTATAAATAAGCGTAATTTCTCCTTTCTTTTTTCTTTAAATGGAACCTAAATACTTTCTCATTACACTTCAACACACTTCAAAGATTATCACGAGAAAAATACACCCCATTACTACAGATAAACGCGACCGTGTGCGTGCAAATTGGATTCATCACCCAGCATCCAAGGAAATCCTATGATCAACATCATTATTTTCGTTTTCCTTTTCCAAGGGAAAATGTTATTAATGGTGGCCTATTTCTTATTGCGAATCCTAAGAAGATTTACATACAAACATAGAGAACTTATGTAGTGCTATATGTGCATGTATACGCGCGTTAAATTCATGTGGATACGTTTCTTATAAGATACAGCTAAAGGCAAGTGCGTATAGATTTTGTAACTCTTTGAGATAGGGTGCGAATGAATTTATGTGCTTATTGATACTAAGAGAACTGCTGCAGCTATACTCCCAGTTTTGACTAATGATGGTGACATAATCATACAACAGTAACTTTTTTTGCTCGTTAAACTTCAAAGGTACCTTTAAAGTACCTATAGTCTTTTCAAACAGATTTGAAATCTTACCTTTCCAGTTGCGTTTTCTGCTAGCGACAGAATTTGTTCCCTACCTCTCGGTTACATTATTTAGGGTACTGAGTCGAAAAGCAACCGGGGACCCAACGTCGCTTTTCTGACTATCGAATTTCCATTTGGCCAAGTCCCTCCGTTTTTTTATGTGTTTGGGAAATGGGAAACGTATTTGGACTAAGACACATTTTTTTTTGTTAGTTCTTCTTATGTAACTTACAGTTTTTAACGTGCTGTTTGCCAAAATGCATTAAACTGTACCAAAAAATTTTTTTTTAAATATAGTCGCGTTTATTTTTACCTAAAACACAATACAATTTAATGATTTTCGAGAAAGTCCTTTGGAACTTAAAAATAAATTGATACCTTTAGGGTAAAACTCTCGCCACAGATTTCAACCTAATATTCTTCTACATCTTTTTTTATGGTATATTTACGAACTTTATGTGGGGAAAAGTTTTATAGATTTCACAATCTTTGATGTATTGAACGCAAGTGAATATTTCATAATATTTAAAAAAAAAAGTATGACGAATGGTAGAAGCTGTGCATGGCCACGTGTCGAAGAAGAGGGTGGTATTCCCTAATGTAGTCATTATTGAGTGTTGATATTTAATAAAAAAAAAAAAAACTTTAATATGTTACCACTTTTTTGTGATGCAAAATAAAGAAGGTATTTTAGCATGTGTCCTTAATCAGTTATCAGTGCAAAAATATATTAACTTAAAAATAATTAACTCGGGCTTGTTTCTTTAAGGATACAGGTCAACTTTCTTTTTAAGCATCAAGGAAAAGTGTTACACATTTTTTGTTAGTTAACACATATCATTTCTTAGACTCCCTGTATTTGTTGCAGCAATTCGAGATCACTAGCATGCATGATTTTCGTACCCCATCATTAGGCATTAGCAAACTTACTGTATTTATTTTATTTTTATAAGCATATGCTTTTCTTGTGCTAGCTGAAATCTGTCAGTTGCTGCTGTTGGGCGACTTAGCCTTTAAAGTTTTTCGTTCATCTTTCGGACTCTCCACTTCCAGATTCTTGTGCCCTGAAAGTGAAATGCGTGCTTTTTCCTTATATTCCAACTTTGTCTTTGAGCACTCATGGGAATAGTATTTGGATCTCCAGAACAGCGGATATATGTGCTTAATCTATTTTGACCGCGAAGGAGACCCTCTAAATTGAGCCAACTACAGACCACAGAGGCATCAGTCTTCGTAACTGTACTGTCTTTTCTGCTGTACTGTCAACGCGTGAAGTCGTTTATCAACAACTTGATAGGCCCATATCAGTGTGGCTTTAGGCCAGGAAAGTCCACCATCGATCAAATGGTGCCGTGACATAAGACCAAGCGACATAAGGTCAAATTTTAAATTCGGTCTTAAGTCAGAATTTATGTCACTTTATGAAAGTGACATAAAGCCAAACTAGGTCCCCTTGTATGTAAAGAAATTAACACACCAGCATACATTGTTGAGAAGTTGGCCCTGGTTCACGTCGAGCTGTTGCGCCACTCTATTTATTTTTTTTATAAAGCCAAACTCAGCCGTTTGGCATTGTGACACTTTTGTGAAGCGACATAAGCCCAATTTGCCTTTAAGCCACATTGCTTTTTACCAAAGAGGAAGTAAAGGAAAAGCAGGTAGGGGGTTGCAGAGGGTAGCATGCCCCCCATACATATGCCAATTTTGTATTGGAATGCGTAGCATTTGGCCTTATGGCACTTTGGTAATTTGGGCTTATGTCGCTTTTTAAAGTGTCATAATACCAAATGATAAAATGTAGTCTTCTGTCTTTTTCACAAACTGACTAAAGGCCAAATTTCGAGATTTGGTCTTATGTCGCTTGGTCTTATGTCACGGCACCGATCAAATATTCACAGTTCGGCAGATCTTCGAAAAAACCCAGGAATTCCAAATCGATACACAGATGTAAAAACTTCACCGACCCCTTTGATGTCAAAAAAGGATTAAGACCAGGTGACGCGCTGTCATGTAACTTCTTTAACATCATACTTAAGAGAATTGTGCAGAACTGCCGCGCCAACACCAGGGGCACAATCTTTCAAAAGTCCGTTCAATTACTCGCGTACGCAGACAGCATTGACATAATCGGAGGAACAAAGCGTGATGTCAGTGAGGCCTTCGTGAGTATTGGAACGGATGCGGCGAATTTGGATTGAGCAGCCAACGAGGGCAAAGGTGTCATCAAGAAAAGACACCCAACACCGACGTCTTGGACAAAACATCACCATACACAGCTATAGCTCTAAGGTAGTGTGGGACTTTGTCTACCTGGGTTCCGCTATCAATTCAAACAATGACACCAGCGCTGAAATCAAACGAAGGGGATAACTCCTGCCAATCGCTTTTTCTTCGGGCTAAGAGGGCAATTGAGTACCATAGCTCTCTCTCGAGCAACTAAAGTGTCATTGCATAAAACGCTAATCATCCCAGTCCTAATTTACGGTGCATGGACCCTGTCAAAGACGGGTAAAACCAGTGAGTAAGTGCTACAGTGTGTACGCAGAAGTTACAGTCCGTAAAACGGATCGTCAAATACCCCATCCTATCCCACATTGTAAAATGCTGATGGCATTAGTTATTTTTTGACATTTTATAAGTAATGCGAACTTCGAAAAGGGGCGTGGTCCAACCGCCTCTAATTACAAACTATTAATTATAAAATATTTCCACAGATATTTTCAAGTTACACTTAAATGTACGTAAAAATGCAATTTTTTGGTTCAAATTCAATATTTTTGAAAAATCGACCCCTAAAAGGGGGCGTGGCTAAAAACTCCATACGAACGAAATCTGGACTGAGGTCTCTTTTACCCAACCTGCTACTGTTTTTGTTTCATGCTCTCCTAAATTAGGCTCAATACCAGTCGAAATTAAGTTTTTCTGGAAAATTTTAGGTATTTCTTCAATTCTGCCTCCAAATTTGGGCGTGGCCAAAGGTCTTGTAAGAGCAAAATATGGAACTTCGATTTGAGTAAACTGCATTTGAAAATTTACCCTTAGAAAAGATGCCGCGCGCACTAGAGGAGGTTTACCAACTAAATTTGTCTTTTTTGTGTCTTACATTCATTAGATGCTAAATGTCAAATTTCAGCCTTTAAGAACGTTTTACAGTTTGGAAAACTCTGGAGCACATTTAGACTGATTATGGGCGTGTCTTTAGGCGGATTTCAAAAATAATTACACTCGTACTGTTCGCATGACTTGGACTTTACGTACGAAGTTTCAGCACCCTAGCTCAAAATTTAAGGCCTAAAAACATGTGACTAGAGCTGTGCCAATCGTTCATTTTCCCGGATCGAATCCATCCAGGATTGATTTGAAGAAAAAGGACCCGATCTTTTCAGTCAATCATTCATTCGTTCCTTTTCGATTTCGTTCTTCTTTCAGTCATCGATCCAAAGTCAATCATCGTTCCTCCGTTCAATCCGGATTGGTTTAACACGTTGGCAGCAGCCAGAGCCAGCGTGTGCGCGGCAAATACACATTTTTCGAAATCTCGTAGCAGTTTCGCTACGTGCATAGATGTAGGAATGGAACGTGTTAATATTGTAAATGATTGAAATAACCCTTTCTCTTTCGTTTCGCTCATTTGACCAACGATAATGGAGAGAGAAAAGTATTGGTTCGTACCGATTTCATTGGTTTCGTTCATTTGAACGGGAAAGAGGATTGATATTAGGAACGATTGGTTTGCCCAACCGGGATTGCAATCACCAATACTTTTAAAGGAACGGGTCCAAAGGATCGAATCAATCACGATTGACACAGCTCTACATGTGACATACAGACAGACGGACGGACGGAGATGGCTCATTCGATTCAGAATTCGGTCACGATCATATGCCCTTAATGTCTTGGGGGTCTACCATGATTATTTCACCGTGTTACAAACTATGTGACAAACTTAATATACCTCTAATCCTATGGGATGGGGCATAGACACTTTAGGCTGCTTCGAGAGGAAAATTCTTCGGACGATTTAGAATGAAAAGCGGAGGAGGAGATATAACATCGAAGTGTGCGGGCTGTACAGCGACACGGACCTAGCCAGAAGGGTCAAAATACAACGTCTACGATTGCTGGGTCATCTAGAGCGGATGGACACCAACGCCCCGGCTCGGAAAATCTTCGAATCTACCTCGCAGGGACGGCGCATTATAAGAGAATCGAGACTCAGGTGGCGCACGCAACTGGAAGGGGACTAAAGCCAACTTCGCGTGCGAAACTGGAGACGGCTGGCCGGCGAAGCTTGCTGGCTGAGGCCTCGGTCCACCCCGGACTTTAGCGCCCCTCTAGCACCTTTGTAACATAGCTAAAGAGTGCGAAAGTGGTCGCACATACAGGCCTGTCACCTGTGTTTATCCTTTATAGACCCCTTATTCAGCTTTCTATATAGCATTACGAACTATTGAGAGTTGGCGCTAGGCCAAAGAAGTACGACAAGTTCCGATAAGCTCGGCCTAGGAGTAAAAACAGTAGTACAAAAAGATCAGTACAATAATTATTGAGTCATCACTCTGGAAGCAGAATGAAAAAATGCCAAACAAGCCTATAAATTAACCAAAACTAGGTAACCTTTCCAGCACTTAAAAAATAGACTGCCTTCAGCTATCCTTGCGCCAACTTTAACTCGAACCAAAATCTAACTAACCGACATTGGCCCCCTTAGGTTACCTGTTGCTAAGGGCAGAGTTTCACCAGCCTATTCTTATGTGTTTTGAGGTAACGCTCGATTTCTGATTATCTTATTATTTTAAATCGCCCCTAACCAATGGAGAGTCCCTTAACCAAGTTCACCACAGTGCCCTTCCATCCTCTGCGATCCTCTTATCCGATTTTTATTTTCACAATTTGTTGAAATGGCAATATCTGGTCGTCAGCCGTTAGCTTCTATGTCGAATTCAGATTCAGAAATAGTTAAATTTATTTTTAATTCCCATCGTATTTATGTTTCTTCAAAAAAAAACGTCAAAATGCTGATGGGATTTCAGTCTACAAAGCCGAAAGAAGACAAACGTGATCAACATCTACCACCAGCAACAACCATTCTGTTGCAGTGTGTACACGTGTACAACTCAGTGCATTTAACTTTTTTGACATTTCCAACCACATCAACATGAGCCATTCTGTTCACTCCTTTACTAAAAAGTTGGTTTTAGTCTTTTTTTTTAACGAGATTAAATTCGTATGGTAAAACATGAGATTTGGGGGGTAGTATTTAATATTTATCAGTAAATATAAAGATTTGTTATAATCTCTGATTAGTGTCCGGTGGAAACATACTATAAGAATGCGATCGAATGTAGAAAATATCGAAGAACTCGTCGTGAACCAGGGTCAAGTTCTTAGCCTCGTTCAATGAAAAGAAGTGTCTGAAGATCTGCTAAAAAGATTAACTGATCCGGGATCTGCAGCTATACGACCATAGACAACTACGCGACACGTGTCTTTTGATGGGCTTGGAGTTAAAAAGTTGAAGACGAAAACTGACCCTGGCCTTAATGAAAAATCTTTTTTGAACAAACGGGTCTCCAACAACCTTATATGAGCTACTACGACGTATTCGGAGCTCAGGCCTATAAGGAGCGGGCTATCCGGCTCTCCGTCCTTAGAGCTAAGCAAAGGATCTGGTCCTCCAGGTTGGGGGTCCTGCCGTCGGGGTGACTTCCCGGCCACGTTAAGAAACACCAGTCACGAAGCAGAAACAAGCCTCGGATTCGGACGGATTTACTGTTGACGACCAATGCAAACGAGAAAAGGACAACGAGCTCCGGATCTGCACGTGGAATGTTAGGTTCCTTAACAGACCACGTGCAGCCGAGCAACTAGCGGAGGCCCTTAACGACTTCAAGGCAAACATTACTGCCATCCAAGAAATGCGGTGGGACGGGCCGGGCAAAAGAAGGATGAAAAACTGCGACATCTACTACGGGGACTGCTATCGGCATCAAAGACAGCGCCTATTTGGATGTGGTTTCGTTGTTAGAGGCAGACTAAGGCAAAAAGTCTTGAGCTTCAACCCTGTAAGCGAGCGCCTCGCGACGATCCGCATCAAGGCTAAATTCGCCAACATTAGCCTGATATGCGCACATGCCCCCACAGAGGAGAAAGATGACGAGACCAAAGATATGTTCTACGAGCTCCTGGACAAAACTTATGAGCAGTGCCCTAGCTACGACATTAAGATTGTCCTAGGCGATTTTAATGCCAAGCTAGGAAGGGAGGGACTCTTTGGTCGTACTGTCGGAAAGCATAGCCTGCACGACACGACCTCCGATAACGGATTCAGGCTGATCGACTTTGCTGCGGGGCGACACGTTGTGGTAGCTAGTACACAGTTCCCGCACCTCAATATCCACAAAGGGACATGGAGATCTCCCGATCAATCAACCGTCAACCAGATTGACCATATTGCGATCGACGCAAGGCACTCCTCCAGTATCATGGATGTCCGAACTTTCCGAGGGGCCAACATTGACTCGGATCACTACCTTGTTGTAGCCAAGGTACGGCTGCGGATATCCCGACCAGCGCCAAGTAATGGAAATACTGTGAGGAAGTTTGACGTCGGCCGACTACAATCGCAAGAGATCGCCAGGTCCTTCTCCAACCGAGTCTCTCAAAACCTTCTACGAAGTCCTATGCAACCATGCAACCAGCATCAAGTATTGATAGCCAGTGGCAACACTGCCAAAATGCCATCAGAGACGCCGCCTCTGAAGTGCTGGGTTTCACACGGCGACCACAACGAAACCCCTGGTTTGACGATGAATGCCGGCAAGCACATGCAGCTAAACAGGAAGCATACAAAGCGGCGCTGCACAGAAGGACTAGAGCTGGAAAAAAAGGAGAGAGGAACACCAGCTTCTCCGAAGGAAAAAGAGAGCACGAGAAGCGCGCGGTTGAAGAGATAGAGAGATGTTACAACAGGAATGAGGTTAGAAAGTTTTACCAAAGGATGAAAAGGTCCTGCCAAGGGTATAAACTTCGAACTGAAGCCTGTAAGGACCATCAAGGGAACATCGTTGTAGAATCGCAGTCGGTGCTGAGGATTTGGAAAGACCACTTCTGCAGACTGTATAACGGCGAGGAGGAACCAAATACCGCTGTCAGGCAGAACGAACCATTCAACCCGGGCGAAGACGTTACCGACGAAGCATACGAACGATACCGCCCACCCGACCTGGAGAAGGTGAAAGTAGCTGTGTCTAAGCTCAAGTGCAACAAAGCAGCCGGAGCAGACGGCCTAGCTGCCGAACTTTTTAAATCCGCTGGCGATGAGCTGGTTAGGAGCATGCACCAGCTCATCTGCAAGATATGGTCGGAAGAAAGCATGCCCGACGAATGGAACCTCAGCATTGTTTGCCCGATCCTGAGAAAGGAGACCCTCTGAGTTGTGCCAACTACAGAGGCATAAGTCTTCTTAACATCGCATACAAGATCTTTTCTGCTGTACTGTGTGAACGCCTGAAGCCGTTTGTCAACAATCTGATAGGCATACATCAGTGTGGCTTTAGGCCAGGAAAGTCCACCATCGATCAAATATTCACACTGCGGCAGATCTTGGAGAAAACCCAGGAATTCCAAATCGATGCACACCACCTCTTCATCGATTTCAAGGCCGCGTATGACAGCATCTATAGAGACGAGCTATATAGCGCAATGTCTAGTTTTGGCATCCCTGCCAAACTCGTCAGTCTGTGCAGGATGACGATGGAAAACTCACGCTGTTCCGTCAAGGTCGGCAAAGACCTCACCGACCCCTTTGATGTCAAAAAAGGATTTAGACAAGGCGACGCGCTGTCATGCGACTTCTTTAACATCATACTTGAGAGAATTGTGCAGCACTCTCGCGCCAACACCAGAGGTACAATCTTTCAAAAGTCCGTTCAACTACTTGCATACGCAGACGACATTGACATAATCGGTAGAACAAAGCGTGATGTCAGTGAAGCCTTCGTGAGTATTGGGACGGAAGCGGCGAATATGGGTTTAGCAGTCATTGAGGGCAAAACCAAGTATATGCTGTCATCAAGAAAAGAAACCCAACACCGACGTCTTGGACAGAACATCGCCATCGATAGCTATAACTTTGAGGTAGGGACTTTGTCTACCTGGGTTCCGCTATCAATTCAGACAATGACACCAGCGCTGAAATCAAACGAAGGATAACTCTTGCCAATCGCTAATTCTTTGGGCTTAGAAAGCAATTGAGTAGCAAAGCCCTCTCTCGAGCAACTAAAGTGTCCATGTATAAGACCCTCATCATCCCAGTCCTGCATTACGGTGCAGAAGCATGGACCCTGTCAAAGGCGGATGAAAACACTTAAGGCTGCTTCGAGAGGAAAATTCTTCGGACGATTTACGGTCCCGTCTGCATAGACGGAGAGTGGAGGAGGAGATAGAACATCGAACTGTACGGGCTGTACAGCGATACCGACCTAGCCAAAAGAGTCAAAACACAACGTCTACGATGGCTGGGTCATCTAGAGCGGATGGACACCAACGCCCCGGCCCGGAAAATCTTCGAATCCACACCGCAGGGACGACGCGGTAGAGGAGCACCGAGACTCAGGTGGCGCACGCAAGTGGAAGGGGACCTGAGCCAACTTCGCGTGCGAAACTGGAGACGGCTAGCTAGAGACAGAGCTGGCTTGTTGGCTGAGGCCCAGGTCCACCCCGGACTGTAGCGCCACCTTAAGTAAGTAAGGGTCTCCAACAAACAAAAATCAAAACATACAACATTTTGAGCGATACCAATACACGTGAGATCCAAGATGCAATGCATGCCGAAAAGGAGAAAAAAGCTTAATGAAAACGCTTAATGAAAACGCTTAATGAAAACGCTTAACGTGTGAGCACCTGCCTCTTAGGCATAATCTCACAGTGGAGAATTCTACAAAGTGACGATAAATAAAAGCGTTTACCCGCCCCAGGATTTATCTTGTACTATCCAGCACCAGAAATCACCCAGGTGCTGGATAGTACAAGAATATGAATTAACGCAATATAAAGTCACGTTAAGGCGTGAGCTTTGCTCCGTGCTAGAGCAAGGCCTAACTGACAGCTCTTCTGGTTTAGAAGCATATAAGAGCTCGAAGGCAGAACTTCTAGATCACAAAATGCTCTCGCGATTTCGGGCACCCACAGCTACCATGATGCTCTCAATAGGGGGCCTACCTCTTTTAGGAAGATATGAGCCAGGACG
This sequence comes from Neoascia interrupta, assembly GCA_947623515.1. Lineage (NCBI taxonomy): Eukaryota > Metazoa > Arthropoda > Insecta > Diptera > Syrphidae > Neoascia > Neoascia interrupta. The sequence continues at coordinate 200,860,112 of OX392462.1, forward strand.
ACTGACTGGAGGCGAAGCACCAGCATAAACAGACCCAATCTACCCTGATGGTTGAGCTTCGAAACCGCGGAGGTCACTTCCAAGCGGACAGCCTGACTTGTCCGTGGCCTGGCAACCACATCCACGACCCTATCTAAAACTATGCAGAAAATAAGTGGAACTGCAATTCGATTAGGACGCTGACCGATAAGCTACCTAGTGTGGGAACAGACGCTTCTCGGTTTTATTTAGGGTTGGCGAGTTCGTTACGCCCGTCACCTAACCGAAGTGAGGCGCCCTTGTGGAGAGACGAAAATGAGACTGTTTGGTTTTGATTTTCAGCTGGCGTCATCGGTTTTTCATGCCGCTAACCGCAAAGGCTAGGTCGATCATTCCTAACTTTGGCTTCAATTGAATTCGAAATGGGCATCAAAAACATGGCATTCCAGCAGAACGGCGAACGAATTAAACATTATTATGAACAGGCTTTTTTTTAGTTAAATTTAAACATAGGAAGCGCTTAATGAAGGATCCTGTACAATATTTTTGAAGTTTTTTTTAGTAACGTTGATTTTGAGTTAGCATAATGAGGTATGCTTGAATATCCTGTGCACGGCATACTCTAGCACTGTTTAAAAGGTATGGTGAACACGTTACAATCAAGTCTGAGAAGGCGATTGAGAGATCCTTGTTCTCAGTGGCTAAATTTCGTTATAATCAGGAAAAAATGCGTTAAAAGCAAAAATTATTTTGGAAAAAACCTGTTTTTCCTAAAAACGCCCCTAAAAGTAGGCGGAAAATGCTTTTAAACTTTTTATTAAATAAACTTAGCAAATAGTTATGTCTTAAATATTTGTCATCAAATTTATTTTCGATTTGGAGTGAACTTTCCGAGAAATCAGGTTTTTGAAGATCTAATTTGTTAAAAGTGGGCATGGTCGTTGTTGTGAGCGGTCCAATTAGTTTTTGTGTGATTAAAGGCTTTGGCTCGCTTTTGCTCTGTACCAAAATTTGAGTTTCTACGCCTTTCTTAATTTGAGCAAAAGGCGAAGCGAAAAAAAATTTTCTTACATTGAAGCCAGTAGTGGGCGTGGCTGTTGGCGATTCACCTGACGGTCTCGATCATTCCTCTAAAAGCTGTGTAACAAAGTATGCATTAAAAATTATATACCCTAGGTCGGGTATAAAAAGCGTTTTTAAAATGTAATTTATTCCAAACCATGTTATGAAAACCTATATGCACCTGCTTTCTCATAAATATTCTCGCACCTACTACTTATTCGGATCAAGGCTTCGTAGTTGTTGGGCAACAAGAACAAGAATCTATTTTATTTCCTTGACATGATTGCATCTGACAAGTGAGCAACAAGAAAATACGAAATGACTTACAAATTGAATTCCCGGAGAAGGTATAAATCAACGAGAATATACCAACAAGGATCTCAGCATCAGCTCCAGGGACAAGATGTATGCTCTGATACAGGTGTTGCATTCACTTGATTGAGTGTAGATGCAGAACAAGTACCTACCAACAAGCGCATTTATGACAAACTATGAGCTATTAATTATTTACTTATGTATGTAACAACATGGTGCGAAAACTCTCATAGCATCAGGGCAGAAGTACCCCACATAACACCTGTCTGTAGCTATATATCGGTACTGCCAACGCCAACGTACACCGTAATCTCAGAGTACTGAGGCATAAACATTTTATGTAGATGAGGTGTGGAACACCCGGTACATTGATTCCATTACACCTTGACTAGCCATTATCGCATGAGGGGCTAAGGAAGTGTTGATGCAATTCCTGTCACAAGAAAAGTTCATTGATTACTCCCGGGGGTTGGTTGAGAGTGCTGATAAAAAAGTAACGATTTTTGGTTAGGAGTCTTCCTAGGCGAAACTAAAAATGTAATGAGTGAAAGATGAAATCAGTAAAGAGCTATTTTTATGCAGAACATAGAACCTCTTCGATTCTGTTGGAAAAGTTAAGACGATTAGAAAGTTTTTGGCTAATGCGGAATACTCCTAATACTTCACTTTGTTGAGTCAAGTTAACAGCAGAGTAAGGACCTCCTCATGCATTATGCAAGTAATTGGGCGCCACTTGGAAAGCTATGAAAGAGTTTTGTGTTACTGGATTTAGGCACATTATAGTTTCCAAAAAAGTAACCCAACTTCCAATGCGTACACGACTTGTGTAGCTATACAAAGGGCAGGAAAACTGCCTTGGAAAATCACTTTGGTTGTTAAAAGCTTCGTCCTCGCCCAATAGCTGGGGAATCAATTTCCCTGCTTAGCCTCCATTTATAGAATGTATATTTTATGTGAAATCGCTGGCAACTCGAAAAGCCTTTCGCATTTGCGATTCACTTTCACGGATGATGTTGATTCTATTCTTTGAAGCTTCCTTCGCCTGGGTAAAATCAGCAAAAGCACTTTCGTCCCGTTATTGATTTCAGTACAAAGCATCTTTGCCTGCCATTTTTATTTGCCCTTGTGAGTGCTTCCGCCGCTCACTTCGGGTAGACCAAAAATTAGTTCTCCTTCGTTTAAATCGTGAGCACTTCGAACGAGGCAGCTCCTGCTCGTTAAATATTCATCGAACGTTGCGGCTGGAATATGGCTTGTACTGGTTATGAAAGTGCTCTATTGTTTGGTGAGATGTGGAAGAGATGTTCTCCGGCGTCGTCGTCATCGTCGTCGGTCTTCGTCCTCCCAAAAGAGCCCTGGTAAATATGTAGAGGAGATGAACATTTTATGATATTTCACCAAATTGCTATAAAAAAAAGGTAAGAATATCCTCAAAAAGGATGAATATGAATGATTTAGGAAATTTTTAAGCATCACTTTAATAGCAAGAGTTAGATGATGATAAAATATAGATATATCAAGGTCCCTGGCAAGGTCGCGCCTATCAATCTTTTGTGTCGATTTAAATTTTAAATCGTTCTGCCTTTGAGGTTATGAGTCGTCAATACTTCAAGCAGAGGAATGTTTTTAACTAACCTTTTTTAACGAAGATGAAACTAAGTTAATATCTTTTCCAGCTTTTTTACAAGTACCTCAAGGCAGGGATCCTTCAGGATCCTTATAACCTGTTGTTTCTAAGGCTTGGTGTACCTTCTACATCCGTCAAATAATGTTGGAGTGGAGTGTCTCAGTTCAACCGGTATTGTAGGTAAATCTTCTAATGGAGAGTACATTTTCCAAAACATAGGGTCGTGCTGTTTTCGACGTTGGCAAAAACTGTCAGGAATATTACGATGATAAGGTATCGATTTCTTGAAGAAAGTTTAAGGGAAAGCTCTGCAAAATAACTCAAGGGGCAGTTCTTTCAAGGTCTTTATGGCACAACCTTAGTCCTATCAAGAAAACTACCGGAAACCAAAGTGCCACAGCAGCACTTTGGGGTTTAAACCCCAGTTTTTTCAGTTCTAGCTATGTCGATGATCAGTGCTCTTATAGAAAAAACCAAGAAATCTATGGAAATCTTTAGAATGTGCCTGTGTCGAGGAGCTCTTCTAGCTCAAAGTCTTCGGAGGTAAAACAAAAATAAAATTTTTCTGCAAGCAAATGAGTAAGTGTAAATGTTCCCGACCCTATTTACCGTGTATAACGTGTATACGCCCCCAAAAATGGGCTTGACCAAAAATAAAAATAAAGAAAGTGTGATGATTTTTGAAAGAAAATGTCAAGTAGAGGTAGTCTTACATCAAAGCTAATGACAGCCGTGGCCATTAGGGGTTTTCACCAATTTCCCTACTTTGTCTGTGACAAAGTAGGAAACAACAAAGCCGTGCACCAAATTTCAGCTCTAAGGCTTTATTTGGAAGACCTAAAACACATACAAGCGTACGGGCATGGCTTAATCCATTCACCTGTTGGTCTCGATCATGTCTCTTAAAGGTCTTAGGGGCTATACGGTGGTGATTATTACCCATAAACCCTGGAGCTGGGTAAAAAAAACCAAAAGCCTGACATTCTCCCAGGTTCGTGTGCAAGTGATCTTCTCCACCGATTCATATGATCCCTCTTCTGCGGTTGCTGGTCCCCAATTGGGCGCCTCCCCAGGTGGCGGATAGGGGAATGTTCACCAGATATTATGGTGGGTACCGGTATGAAAAATATCCCGGGCGGACCAAAACCAGCAACAAACGAAAAATCCAGGAGCGCCTGCTTTAAAATGAGCGCCTTCTGGTCGGCGTCTGTTATCCAGGTTAGGGTCATCCAATATGAAAATAGAATGGACAAAAATTAGATGCACGCCAGATGTTTTTTTATAAAATACTCTGCTATATTAAGCAAAAGACATCATGGGAAACTGTGAGGCTGATATCATCCACTAGACTGCCAGAAGATGAAATCTCCTGTAATATAGGTACTCCCCTAGCTACCTTCGAATCACAAAAATCACAGCATACAAGAAACTAACGCCAGATGGAGGGACAGGCACCACATGCTTAACCTCCAAGCAAATCTGGCCTCGCCTCGATCCAAAAAGATCAGATAGCTTGATCTCCTTAAAGAGATCCAAATTTAGCACTGCAGCGGGAATTATCACCGGAAAGTGACTATAAGGTCTTCACGCAAAAAGACTAGGTATATTCTCAAACGACTTTGTAGAAGCTGCCTAGATGAGGAAGAGAAAGAAAGTGTACAACACTTTCTCAGTTGCTGCCCGACACTCGCGTCGTCCAGGTAATCCATAATAGGCTCCTACTTCTACGACTACCTAAGCGACCTTAGTGAAACACCGGTCAAAAATCTACTAAAATTGATTAAAAAGACTGGCTGGCTGTCATAGAATTCATGCCAACCTACTTCCCTGGTCATATACCCACGTGGCAGTACAATGGGCCTACTTTTTTGGACTAAGTGCATTTAATAAGCCACTTTACAGAAAGCTGTTCAAACGTTAAACGCGTTATGCACTATTGGCACGTACCGTGTCGGGCTTCCAGCCTGCCTGGTAAGCAATCTGAGCTTCTGCTACTATATCTACAACAATTTCTACTTGTGAGATCGTTGTTTCTCTGGAGCAGAATGAGACTTCGCTGCCTCAAATGGGAACTCTACACCGAACTGAAGAAAACTCAACAGATCACTAAAGCCCGATCTTCACAGCACGGGTATACAGCAAGCTTGTTCATATTTTGTATCCAGACACGTATACCTACTTCCTGACTGATAAACCCAACAGTTTATTTTTCAAATTTATCCATTTTTTTTTTTTACTTTGAGGGCGGTATTCACGAAGCAATCTTAAATCGATTTTCAGTTTAAGGCCAGAGACACACGGCGACAGAAAAACGCGTGACTAATTGCAGTCGCGTTTATATTGTAAAAAACACACGACTGCGGCTGCGGCAATTAGTCGCGAGACTCGATTTGCGACAATTATCCGCTTTGCAACATTTTCAAACCGCACGACAAAAAATTTAATTTTTGTTTTTTTTCAACGATGAAAATTACAATTTTGACCACAATTCACAAGAACCGCACAGAAAATATTGCTTGTATACTTTGTTTACCAGAAAAACCTTTCAAACTCTTTTTTTCCAACTATGAAAAATTAAATTTTCATCAAAACTGACAGGAGCCGCAAGGAAAATTATTATTCGTGTGTTGAGTATGCTTGCTGCAGAAAATCTCGCAGGTTTTTTGTCGTGCGTTTTTTTTTTGTCGCCGTGTGTCCCTAGCCTAAGTAGCTCTTATTTTTACATGTTTGCTCCGTACCTATTCACCAAACGCTTGCTGGTTGCTGTCTATGATAAATTCAAATTATGCGAAAGAGGTTTTCGAAATCTTTTTCGAACTTGCTTGCTGTCAAACAATGTTAAAAAATTTAAATAGAATATTTTGGATTGCTTTCGTTTTCCTAATTTAGTTTCAAAAGGAATAAGTGAACATCTTCGTGGAAGCCTTAAGGTCATTGACTTACTAGATATGGACTGCTAGTTGTCAATTTTATGTTGTCACCAACATGACAACTAGCTTCTTTGGAGATTAGCGAAAAATTTTGGGAACATTTTTTTTTCAAAGGTCAATTGAAACGCTAATTTGAAATTGTTTGACTTCGTTTGCTTTTATTTGTTTCGAGCTTGTTTCTCCATACAAAAAATATAGTGAGGCGTAGTTTGGAGATTGTCGAGAACCGATTTCGCTTCATAGGTTAAAAAGAAAAAAAAGAAGCTTTTCAGTAATCCTATACTATGTTTTCCACCGGCAATAAAAAGAGAATTAACAGAAGACGATTTAAAATAAATCGCAAAGTGGTTCCACTGGCCAAATATAGGATTAATTTGATACGAACACTCTTTCTGTTATTTTGGCTCTCAAAAGAGAGTGGTGATGCCATTTCCCAGGAGCGAAAAACGATTTTCGCTGTAAAAATCACAATAGAAAACGTGCTTGTGACAGATCTGCCTTACAGGGACAGTTTCAGTTTCCTTTTATGATTCTCGAGCTGTAAGAAAGGTGCAGAAAAAAGGTTTGTGAATAGGGTGAATGGGATTTATGAGAGCATTTATTTTTAATATGCTTTAATCGATTTGTAAAGGATTTAATAAAGATTTATATTAATCGCGGATTAGTGCCTGATGGAGACATGATATTTGGTAAGACCGATTGAATTGACATTCGGTTCGTATATAAAACGTGGGATGGTAGTTCTAAAATATTTTAGATCTTTAGATTTTTGTGTTATCAAAGTATTTATACAGTCACCAGCTTTTGACAGTCGTCTAAAAGCACGAAAAGGTGAATTTCGAACCAATGATAGCTATGATTAGGCCCTCAGTTTAGATTTTGGAATTCCACGCTGCAAAACATTTAAGAAAACTAAAGCAAAAGTACCTACTTCTAACTTAAATTTTTGGTTGAAAAGTGGGTTAAGGTTATGTGACTAGCCACTAGATATTCGTCTAGTCTAGATAAACCATCTTAAAAACCCCAACAATTTCTTTCAATTGAAAAAAAAACTCTGAAATTTAATAATGTTCGGAAAAGTTGCACTGTAGGTTTCAGTAGGTGGCAGGAGTATCTAAAAGTGCTCATTTACAAGGCTACTAATTTATATGAGTTCTCATCTGGGTGCCTTGTTATTTTTTATTTACAAATGATTCCGCTTCAGCCGGAGAGCTAGTCGATGTTGGCGACGCTTTTCTCGTAGGGAATCGTATGAAAGTGACATTTTACTAGCAGTCCATATCTAGTATGTCAATATTTAAGGTTTGCCCAGTTGTATAGACAAGATGGCGTTTGACATATCTGACATTTATTTTTCAGACTGCTTAAAATCTCGATTATCATTGTCGATGCAGATCGCAGTTAAACTCAATAAGGCATTCAAGAACTAGACTCATTTTTAAGTGCACAACTGCTTGAAATCGGGCACGATATTTAGGTAAAAGACGTATGATGCAGGCAAGCACGAATACCATGATGAACGCACTTATGCCTTCGGCCCAATGAATCCGTTGCGTCCGTCACGTCGAAGTACACAACTGACAACTCAGTTAAATACACACGTTCTTATACAAGCGTCTCCCAGCAAGGGCCGCCTCCCATGTGTAGAACTTGGTTGTCAGTTGTGTACTTCAACGTGACGGATGCAACGGATTCATTGGGTTGCAGGCTTTAATGCTTCATTCAGTCTTTCGTCCGCCGACACCAGCCTCTGATGAAAACGAAAGACCAACCTACCTTTTTGGAAAAGACAAAATGTAAAATAAAAAAAGTATTCCACGAATAAATTTAAATTCTTTGGATTTCAAATTTCTTGTGTCCTGAGAGTCGTGAAGCAAAACCAAATGAGAACTACATTGAAATATTTGTGTCGACACTTGTTGTTTATATCGTTAAGAGTCCCATTACGAGTACGGATCATTTCATTGTTGTAATGAACACGAAAACGAGCACTTAGACGGACGGAGAACGCTTGCGTGGAGTACACCAGCTCGCATGTGCTTGAAAACATTAACTGAAATTAATTCATCAAATCATCATTTTTCAATTCCGTTTTCATCGGCCCCGTATCATCAGAATTCATCGTCCAAAAAATATGTGGCCAAATTTTTGGAATCGCGGGAAAACTAATTCGGTTCTATTTTGCCACCCTTGCAAATTAACTATTTATACTGCACCGAGCAGATTGGACCTTACGTGAAGTGAGCTTTCATTTTTGAACCATTTTCAAACCTTGCCACATTATGAACGCCTTGCGTTGAGCGAGGATACATTATTGGGTGACTTCTTCAATTTACGACTTATGAGACAGCCTTAATCCTAGCTTGGTCTAGGATAGGACCTTCTTTTAGGCACAGAAGGCCCTATCCTACACCGCCTTCTATATCAAAGCCACACTTACTACGTATATGGTGTTTATATTCATAAGTACATATACAAACCTATGACTAGGACACTCACTAATTACGTCTATCAGCATACAGGATCCAGGCATTTCACGTGCTAATCCAAGTCGTTGTCCTTAATTCGTTTTGCAGGGTCATCAATAAAAATTTTTTTCTTGGGCGGTTGGTCGATTCACATACTTATTTATATAGATAAAAAGGAGTTCCGTGTAGGTATGTGTCAACACCATACGCGTGTCGCATAGGCAGAGCCCACAGCCTGGAGGAAAAATTTTTACCAAAAACAGGCAGTTTTAAAGTTCTCTCATTCCAATATTTAGTCGCAAAGGTAAATGGTTTTCCCTCTCTTGTTTGATGGGGAACTAAAACTGAATGGCTTGCGTGAAAATTTGCCTTTCAACTGAACTAGCTCATATTAAGGAGTTTCAATTAAGGTAGGCAGGCGTATTGGATTTGAAAAAACCCAACATAATAGACCATAAAAGCCACAAGATCACGGCCAAGGAAATGACAGATATATGTCATTCGCAGCACGTTTATGTATCAAAATGATACACTTAAGTTTTCATGCTCAATCATCAGTCCTGGCGAAATTAATCACGTGCCTGGAATAACATTTATACTGCATATAAGCACTTTAAGAACTTTCTGACAAATAATCATGGGTTTGTACTTTGTACAACCTCATCAAATCCATCCAGCTTAACAACGAGGTTGGAGAGTGTAAGTGCCGTCATTTGGTGAATAGATATAAATCACTTTGCAAACTATTTTCATCACTCTTCCCTATGCGAATGTATATACGATAAGAAGGACATTTATACACTCGCATTTATCCCCTTTTCGTGTCAGGACAATTGATGGCAAAGTCGGGACATTCGCACTGCCAATGCCAACAACTGTCACAGCGATATATACTTTGAGGCGTGAGACCATATTAAGCATCATTACTTTCCGCTATCCGATGTGCAGATACTTGACAGGAAAACTGAAAAGCTGATGAATCGAATATTGTCATGTGTGCTCACATGCATCTGTGAGGAGATGCCATGACGACGATATTTGTGGCGAACGCATCAAACGCACACAAGTCAACGTCAGCACAACGTAATTGAACTTCAGTCTAACAGAGTTGGCGGATTGTGCCATCAATTTTACAGTCACTGTCAATCACTTTGACGTCTGCTTAATGTTGACAGTTCTTGTTTCCTCGTCTCACCGCAAAGCCTTCTCGAATTCCCGAAACACAATGGCCAAACAAGGTCCTTAATAATGTACCCTCCCTAGGTGGTGTATCAGGCTCTTCTCCGCACAGATAAAGTCAACATTAAGCTCATTAAGCAAGCTCCAGGCTGTCAATTAAGTGAGTAAAGCCTTAAGGCTCTCTTAAGACTTCATACGAGGAGCTGTATCATTTCGACTGGCTAAAATGGTTTAAGGTAGAATCTTTGATACAGCCATCCTTACGCCTGCCGACGACTTGGGTGTTTTGTATATCTAACCCCCCAGTTTTATCGTCAAGATATCCACTTTACCTCTTTTTTCGTGAGTGGTGTCGGCGCACACAGCACTGATGGTGGCAGCGATGATATTGAGCCTTTTATGCTCGTTTACACTCTAATGGCATTAAATTCGTTACACACTTCATGTACACATTACGACGAGATAAAAAAGGAAACACCGTAGCCCGCAGCTGCCGCTTTAATGTACAGTGCGTGACGAAAGTTAAGCCCGACCTATTTCAAAAGTATTTAATTTTTACATACACGCCACGATGATTTATACTAGCGTAGGATGTTAACGCGGAAGCGAAAACTTTATCGACTGCGGTAAGGAATTTAATGGAAATTTTATGTTGTCAAGGATATGGGACGTGGAAATACTGTAAACTATTTCCTGATGCCTTAGAAGAATGTACTTTTAAGTGTTAGCAGCAAATGTGTTTGTTGTGGTTTAAGTTCTAAGTTTATACTGTTTGCCACCCTTCTTGACTTGAGGCGTTTTCGCTCGCTTTTGGTTTTTGAAGACCTTCTAAGGAATAATACGTATAGCAATAAAAAAGGAACACATTCAAGTATATTGTCAAGATTACTGGCAAAATTAAAGATTAAGCAAATTTCAGCTGAAATTAAACTCAATCGAAGGACAATAAACAAATGGTTTAACTCCTCTGAAAATGAGAATTTAAAAAAGAAAACATTGGCTTGAACTAGGTTGTTAAAGGGGGCTTGGTGTTACTGTTAAAAGCCTATAACCGCTATTCTCTAAAAAAGTTCTCGCTTTAATTAAATGCCAAAAATCTCGCCTGTAGCCGCGCGACAAAATCACCGACAACGTCACCGGAGACAAGCAAAAAATTTGTCGCCGGTAAAAAGCAACATTATGAGATGACAGCCAGCGACATATTTTTCGCCAGAGACATTCAAACATTTTGTAGCCAACGATAAAGCAACAAGTTTGCCGCCGAAAAAAGCGTCTTTAACCAGTCTTTGAAACGGAAGTTTGGCCTTCCTAGTCGTCTCGAGCCTGGGGGCTGGGTTTTGAAAACCCTCTTAGGCTCGATCATTTTTGTCCATCCACTCGAAGTGACCGGCCCAGTGTAGAATTTTTCAATTGAAGGAACCAAGCATAATAATTTCTCTTTATTCAACACTCGGCGTTGAATAATAAACAGGCGGTTGCCTGTCAAGTCAAAGTAGAGACTGTGTGGAAGTCCACTTTGATTTTATTTAAATAAACTGGTATACGATAATTTTATTGATTTGTAGTTTCGGTTCCTGTAATATTGCCTTATTCAATAAATTTGGCTTTTTCCTTTACTGAACTTTTAAAAGAAATTTTTTTAAATAAACCAGTGAGTAAGTACAACAACACGTATATAAAAGCTTCGGTGCGTCTGTATCGGACCGCGGTATACCCTCCTATTCCTATTCTCCTTTCCATTCGTATATTTTCTTGTTTTCCATCCCCGTCCCGTTACCATTCATGCATCATTTCAAATAGAAAAAAAGATTGTATTCCTTATAAAATTATTTTTAATTTATTTTTTAAAAGAGGCGTGGCGTGTCCAACTCCTATAAACAAAAATCAATATAAGCATAGAAATATTCAAGTTTGCGGATAAAATGTACGCAAAAATGTATAATTTTTTGGTTCCAATTCAATAATTTTGTTAAATTGACCCCTAAAGATGGGTGTGGCCAAAAAATTTTTATGAACGAAATCGAAAATAGTGTCCGGTGTGCTTTGTGTCCTAAATTTTGTTTCTTATTCTTTCCTTAGTAAAGTTAAAAAGCAGTCTAAATTAATTTTTTGTGGATATTTAGGTTTTTCTTGAATTCTGCCCCTAAATGTGAGCGTGGCCCAAAAGCTTTGTATGAACCAAATTCGGAACCAAGTATTTTCTATATAATAAATTCAGGAAATATTTTCCGATTTCGAACGAAAATATTGAATAAATTGCATTTTTGAAGGTTTACTTTTAAGTCAATGCCACACCCACTAGGGCCGGTCTGCCGATTTCGTTTTTCCTTTTTATATCTTTTTATAATCATAAGGAGATGTTAAGTGTCACATTTCATCTTTTCACGACGTCTTACAGTTTTGAAAGCACTGTAGGTACATAAAGACCGGTTGTGGGCGTGTCTGTGGGCGGATTTCAAAAATTTTAATATATGTATTGCTTCGCATGACAGAGAGACTACGTACAAACCACAAAATATCAGCTTTCGAGCTCAAAATTTAGGCCCTGAAAATTGGTGACATATGGACGGACGGACTTGGCTCATTCAACTCAAAATTCGGTCTCGATCATATGCCATTAAGGTCTTGGGGGTCTATCGTTATTATTTCTCTGTGTAATATTTTCGCCTGTATCAAAATTCTGTGGAATAAGATATAAAAAGGGTTTTAAAATTTAAAAAAAAAATTTACTGCTTAAATCTTGAAATAAAGTTTAGTTTAGTGTTTCCAGTTTTGCTTAAGTAGGTAAAAAAATTTCAATCGCCATTTTGCACAGAAGAGTGGTTTTTCTTGTACATAATAAGGAAAAAATTAAAATCGGTTTTTCTAGAAATTTGTAGCACAAAATTTCGATTTTCTTTCGAATCTAGATTTCTTACCGAAACCTGAATTTGTTTCTACTGTGATAAAGCAATGAAGCAACTTGTGTTCAAATTTTGGTTTTGTGTGGGTTGGGTACAAGTACCTTCAAAGCTGTTCTCAAGGAATTCTACAGATAAAACGATGATTAACTTGACGCATTCGCATTGACATAAAAGGCCACAAACGAAAGAATTCTTGCCTTATTTGGCAGTTTTGAAATCCAAAAAAACGCACGTTTGACCGTTTTTTTAATGTAAATAGCTACGTAGGTGTGTTAAATATTGAAATTTTTGGGAGATCGATTGAAAAATTGTGTAACATATTTTCGGATTAAGATGCGATGGAAACACAGCACAACCCATATACAAAGGACAACTAAAATTGTATGTTATACTTACTATGTCTCCACCGGCAGCAAAATGAGGATCTGCGGGAAACGATTAAATACAAATCCCAAACCAAAGTAAATCCATCGGACAAATATAAGACTAATTCAGATTAATTCCAATATAAGCAGTCTTTTTCTGTATTTTTGGCTCCAAGAAAGTGGTAGTGGTGGTGTCATTTCCTAAGAGCGAGAAAAGATTTCCGTTGTAAAAATCCCAATAGAAATCGCATTTGTGACATATTTGTCATACAGAGACAGTTTCAATGTCGTTAAGGAAGTCGCAAAAAGTTATCAAAGTTTTTGAAAACGGCTAAAAGAGTCTAAAAAGATGCTTATGCAAGGGGTATAAATGAGTTTTATTTTTATTTTTTTACCGAGAGGACTTGAATTTGTGTGTTAAAGCGCGTGATTTGTAGGGTGTTTAATGAAGTATTTTATTAATTGCGTATTTGTATCCTGTGAAGACATAGTGTAAGACTACAATCAATCTTTATTGACTAATCAAACTTATTAACTTTGTTTTTTTTTTTTATAGGGTGTTTCCACCGCGCATTAATCTGGGATTAAGACAAACCGGCTTCAAATAACTTCCGAGCTGAATATCTAGTTTATCAGTAATTTATGGTCATATTGCACATCAAAGGCATAAATTACTGAACAACTAGAACTTCAACTTCGGCCATGTAAAAGCTTTACTCACAAGCTGAAATCAACGAATTTACGCATACTCTGCATTTGTTTACAATTGTGAGTATTTGTCAATTCATCAGTTCCATACAATCCCGTTTTGGCTTTTTTACATCAGCTGATCTGTAAAAAAAAAGTTAAATGCTCTCAGGTATGATGCTGTTGGTTGATGTGGATTAAATGTCTTTCATCTTCTTTCGACTTTGAGGCCTAAAATCCCATCAGCACGTTCTGTTATCCTATTGTTTTTATACCCGACCGAGGTTTTATTTATTTTAATGCATATAGTTTGTAACACAGTGAAATAATCACCGTAGACCCCTAAGACCTTTTAGAGATATGATCAAGACTGACAGGTAAGTCGATTAAGCCATGTCCGTCCGTCAGTCCGTCCGTCAGTCTGTCCGGCTGTCCGTCAGTCCGCTAATATACACTTTTGAGGTCTTTAAAATTGAGCTAGGAAACTGAAACTTGCAGCTTTGCTTGGTTCTCATTTTGTACAGACTTACTTAAGGTGGCGCTACAGTCCGGGGTGGACATGGGACTCAGCCAACAAGCTTCGCCAGCCAGCTCTGTCTCTAGCTAGCCGTCTTCAGTTTCGCACGCGAAGTTAGTACAGACATTTTGTACAGACAAAGTATGGAAATTGAGAGGATCCGCCCACAGCCACGCCCACAATTGGCTTTAATGTCAGACAACCTCAAATTTACATTTTATTTCAAAATGCCTTTTGGTCAAGATAGACAAAACATATGAACTCAAATTTTGGTGGAGAGCAATATCGACCAGAAGCCTTTAATAAGACAAAAATTGGACCGCCCACTCTATCGACCATGCGCACTTTTCACATCTGAAATCTTTGAAAACTTGATTTCTCGGGAAATTCATTCTAAATTGAAAAAATATTCTATGTCAAATATTAAAGATATTACCATTTGCTAGGTTTGTTGCATACAAAGCATTGAGCTCCGCCCACTTTTAGGGGGCGTTTTTGGGAAAAAAAACTGTTTTTTTAAGTATTAATATTCGCTTTCAACGAATTTTCTCGTGGTTCCAACGAAATAAGAGTTAATTGATTTTAATTTTCAGCCTACGCCCTCTTTTTAGGGGAGTGGCCAATACAAATAATTAACATTCAGTATATGAAACAGACCAAAAAATTTTAAATTTGGTGTTAATGGGTAAAGAGGGTCGGGTATTTAGAAGTTCGTTGCAGACGAACTTATGCACTTACTTGTTTCCTAAATCTTCGTTCGGTAAAATAAAAAAAATTGGTACCAATAAACAACAAATTCAATATTTCAGAATCTGGAAAACCGTTTTTGGTAACGAATTTTCATTGTATGGCGGGCAACTATTATTTAAACCCTGCGGTTAAATACTATTCAACCAGTGAGTAAGTGCTACAGTGTGTACGCAGAAGTTACAGTCCGTAAAACGGACCGTTGAATACCCCATCCTATCCCACATTGCAAAATGCTGATGCCAAAGTTATTTTTGGCATTTTATAAGTAATGCAAATTTCGAAATGGGGTGTGGTCCAACCGCCCCTAATTACAAGCTATTAATTATAAGATGCTTCCACAGATATTTCCAAGTTATACTTAAATGTACGTAAAAATGCAATTTTTTGGTTTAAATTCAATATTTTTGAAAAATCGACCCTAAAAGGGGGCGTGGCTAAAAACTTTATGTGAACGAAATCTGGACTGAAGTCTCGGTTACCTGCTACTTTTTTTGTTTCATGCTTTTTTCTGGAAAATTTTAGGTTTTTCTTCAATTCTGCCTCCGAATGTGCGCGTGGCCTAAAGTCTTGTATGAACAAAATTTAAAACTAAACGTTTTCTACATAAAATATTAAGCAAATTTTTTTGAATTTCGATCAAAAATATTGAGTAAACTGCATTTGAAACTTTACCCTTCGCCACGCCCTCTGGAGGATGTTTACCAATTAAATTTGTCTTTTTTGTGTCTTGCATTCATTTGGAGATGCTAAATGTCAAATTTCAGCCTTTTAGAACGTCTTACAGTTTTGAAAACTCTGGAGGTAGTTTATTTAGACCAATTGAGGGCGTTTCTTTCGGCGGATTTCAAAAAATTTTACACTTGTACTGCTTCGCATGACGTGGACCTTACCTTCGAAGCACCCTAGCTCAAAATTTAAGGCCTAGAAACATGTGACATACAGACGGACGGTCGGATGGACGGACGGACGGACATGGCTAATTCGATTCAGAATTCGGTCTCGATCATATGCCCTTAAGGTCTTGGGGGTCTTCCATTATTATTTCACCGTGTTACAAACTATATGAAAAACTTAATATACCTCCTATCCTATGGGATGGGGTATAAAAATGCCATAGAATTGTATGTTCCGGCAGATTTTAAATCAAAGTTGTCTGCGAAAGACTTGAATGCGGTGTTAGATTTACTAAATTTAGTTGAATTGGACTGATGTGTTTTGTCAAAAATTAAAAAAATATTGAGTTAATCGTCTTTTTTTCAGGTGGAAACACTTTATGTTTGCCTTTAAATCACCCTACGCGTTATCTCTTTTTACACCCAATGGGTACTACTTTTAGATCCTTGTTAACGATCCTTGTTAAAGCAGCATTTCATTACATTGTCAAAAGAATCGTCATCGGCGCTGAAAAAGCTGAAAATTTTGAAGCGGAAGACATTAGCCTTGCACCGATGGCTCCCGTGCGTCGCGTCGGACGTGCTGATTGTGAGTCGTCTATTACAATGGTGCATTGGGCCATTTACAACCTATTGCTTATTGCTAGAGATTGACGACGAAAAGGCTTTTTTTTTGTTGGACAAGTATTGGATCATAAGATGAGCACAAGACAATTATTGTCAAATATTAAGTTAACGCTGCAAATTTGTTTGACTGAAATTTTAAAACTAAGACAAGAAGTTAAAATGGAACATTAAAAATTTAAGGACACGAAAACTTTTCGCTTTTGCTGTACCTGGTTCCATGTAAAATTCCAAAGAGATGAGAAGAGAAAAGGCAGGTAACTATGCATGTATATATTCCCTTCAAACATATAAAACGCTATAGCCATTCAATAGGATTAAAAAAGGATTTTTTACAAATGCACTTTCCTGACTTTAGATTGGTACAACTCTACTCTTTTGACCCTTTGATCAAGCAAGTCCTTGTTTTCTCTCAAAGGGTCTATCTCGTGCAAAAAAGAGCTTAAATAATAAATGGATTTTAATGCAATCATTCGCTTTGCATCGCCTTTTTTGATAATCTCTCCACGACACACGGAGATGGTCAAATAGTAGGAAGGTAAGGTACTCGTATCGACAGCGCTTTATGTCAAAACGACTTTAGCGGGAATTTTTTATACAAGGCTCGCCTGCTATAATGCTTGAAAACAAAATCGAATGGACCCGCATCATTGCAGTTGTGGAAAATTTCCAAACAAGAATTAAGGGACATCCAGCCTTTTCTATTTTGGCAACCATCACACCACAAAATCCCTTTCGTTTGTGCAGCAGCGGCAGAAAAGCAGAAGCATTGGCCCCACTTCCGCCCCATAAACATGCACACTCCAGTACACAGCCGTGTATACAGCAGCGGCCATTTGCGACACAAATCCCTGGGGGACCAGTTGAAAAGGGATGGCAATGTCATGTGAAAATGAAAGCAAAATTCGCCCCGCAACATCCGAGTGCAGGTGATGGTATGGGGGAGTGTGTATAGTTAGTATGCCATCAGGAGCATCAGCTGCCTGCCCTGATGATTCCACTCTACTATTTTATGGAAGAAACAAAGCCTGTACCAAGAGCTATAGCCGACACGGCCAACAAACGAATACAAAACACCGCACAACAAGGATACTATACCAGCACGGGCATCCAATGCACGATGATGGAGCTACACACAACATTATAAGCCCAGTGAGAAGGATCGAGACAGAACGAATGAACATTGAACCGCGTTCCACGTATAGTCGACGACAATAAAATGAGTATTCTGTTCGGTATCGATTTTTAGATTAGGTCCAGAAGTGGGACGTAGAAGAGGCTGGCCCCCACACCAGGACTACGGGTGTAACGGCCATTTTTCATTGTCACCTCCATGACTGCCGAAAAATACAGTCAGACGAACAGAGTAAAAATAGGCAAGCCAACAGAAATAGTGTTTCCGAGTAGAGGCAATGGACGTAGCAATCGTGATAGTATTGAAACCATTTTCCTGCAAATGCAGGATTAGGGGAGCTTAGAGCAACCCTCCACCCTAAATAAATAAAATGGTTCTTAAATAGAAAAGGTAATAATTGTCATTACTAGCGAGTAAAAACTTGACACTAGTGCTACCATCATGATTGATAGTGATACCATCAGCACAATTTGTGGACTTTTCCTTTCAACTTTTACTCCGGAAAATTCAAGCGGGGTGCACAAAGAAGCTTTGGCTTTACCTCGGCATGACGTTTAGGAGTTCAGCCATACAATTTAAATTTTTCCTTCGGTTTTGTTGGGCGATCGTGAAGAGAGAACGTAAGGTCACGTTATTTGACTTAAAAGGGAAGCTCTAGTTCAAATGTGCCGAACGTTTGCCTCTTATAACAGCTAAAAAGCTAAGAAAAACAAGTAAGTTAATGCGAAAGTTCGTCAGAATACCCGACCTCTGAATACCCGACCCTCGTTAACCTGTAAAACCATATTTAAAGTTTTTTGGCCTGAATTAATATACTTTATGTCAATTATTTGTGTAGGCCAACTCAAATAGAAAAGTTGCGGAACCAGAGATTTCGTTGATAGGTGGAGGCTCTTCTGGTCTGGGGTCCCACAGGTTTGGCGTAAAGGCGGGTGTGGGAATACTCACAAGCCCCCAGTTGCCGGAAAAAGTATTGGAGTATATTCCGTTTGGGTTAAGGGCTGAGATCTTAACTATTAAATTCACCAAATCGAGAGTCACAGTATGGGGTCTTCTTGAACGAAGTTGAGCTGCCCTGGAACGAGTGGCAGAAATTGACTTCTTTCTCCTAAAGGGTGACTTCAATGCTCATTTTGGTACGAACAGGAGGACTCATCCAAGTATTTTTGGAAAGCACGGTGACCCGCATAGATAAAAAACAGGGAACCCAGGGAACTTTTTGGGTATATGCTAAGCTTAAAACAAATTCAAACTTACCTTTTGAATGTAGAACTGGCAGCTGTTTTATCGGCAGTCATCATATGTGCAAAAAGTGTTTGTGGAGCAAAGCGGCTTGGTGTGGCGGCAAGTGAAGAACTGTGTGGTTTCAAACATCAGTAGTTCATGAGAGAAAAGAAAAAAGCGTATATTGTGTGGAATCAATGAAGGAACACAACTTTCCGCGCGCCGTACAATGAGAGAACTTTCAACCAGGTAGCCAGAACAGCCAAGGAAAAGGCATAGAAAAACTTCGGGGAGAGGTTGGAGCACGACCGCAGATTTACAGATAAAATGTTTTGGCAGACTAGTCGCCGTTAGAGGAGAGAAGTTCAATACCGTATAGGGGCTTAATCCAACCACGGTGTACACTTCTTAAACAAGAACGATAACTGATGCATATGCTTTTCGGCTAAAAGGCTAGATAGTGTCATTAAGGCGCCAGAGAAAGCGGGAAAGCATCCAGGGATTGGCAAAAAGGAGTTATAGTTAGCGCCCGTTTTCAAAAAAGGGGACAAAAGAGATTTATATACTCTAACTATATTTCTCTTAGATGATAAGTCAAGGGAAGGGAAAGGTATGTGTACGAGAAATACGAAGGTGTTGGTAGTGCATTCCAGAGCTGTAATCGGACCTTTGTAACGGGCAGAGCACTGCGGCTTTCAGTCTAGCAGTGGCATAATCGAACAGCTTGTTACGCTTAAGGTTAATCTTAAAATGCCTGGGAATATTCCAAGTCGGCCTTCCCCTTTTTTTATAAATTTGGAAAATTCTTATGACCGGCTTTTTGGTGGCCAAAAAACAGGTGGTGGTATCAGGACATCTCCGAAACCCACCTCAACGTTTGTGTTAGAGGTGGAGGATGGGGAACGATGAAAGGAAGGAAGCCACCTTCGCTCCGCGACCTAATTTGGCATTGGCTTCTGATCGCGCTCATAGTGGGTGCGACAATATTATTTTTAATTTTTGCTGTAAAAACATGCTGGTCACGGTATAGGAATCCTTTGAAGGATAAATATGTCCGAATTGAACATCCGTGAGTGGTATGCTCATAATCCGCGCTGTATTTTTACAACATGACTTATCGTCGACGAGTTGAAAAACGTGTATCTGGGTGGAATATTGGCGCACCCCCTGATGAACAATCAGAAAATGAGTGTTTTATTGGCAACAAGGAAGAACCGGTCGTTTTCTCGAACATCCTTGTTATTATTTTTTCGTTTCTCATTTCCTTTACCCTCCGCATACATTCATCCTTTGTTGCAGTTTGTTTTTGCTGGATCCTGTTTCCGGTGGTCATCATTCTTTTTTTTTTCAAATTATTGTTTCACGTTCCTCCCATTCGCTCGCCCCGTTTCGCTTTCGCCAGAGGCGAGAGAAATTTAATTAATGCTAATTAAAAATGCTCGGAATATGAACACCCAATCAAGTTTTAATTTAGCAAAAAAGCAGTATCCCTTTTGCTCCTTTCTGTTTCCCATTGGATACAGCAAAGGAGGGATATTGAATCATAAATCTATTAATGGCCGTGCACAGCATTATAGTTTATCATTCGATATTTTACAAAATTTTTAATGAGTTTTCAGATAACGATTGAGAATAATCAGACTCAAGGACATTAAACTCGTTAAATGGCCGTTCAAGCTGGTGCTAAGAACAGACACATGATGACCGGACACGAAGGAGAACTTTAATTAATATTATTGAATTTGCTCGATCTTTGGACCGGGAGGCTCGGTGTGTTGACAGGATTCCAGCTTATCCTGGCCAATTTTATTGTCAGGCTTGGTGTTCTTGTTTAAATTTTAATTTTGATTAAATTGTTGGATTTTGTATGGGAAACTATAAAAACGAATCCTTTATCGTTCGTTACACGGTATCGTTCGTTTTGGCAAGAGATTGATCGATTGAGAGATGAGTTTTGTGTAGGAGTAGCCTTAGTTTTACCCCTGTTATGTATCATTGACGTTGCTGTTATTTTAGAAAATATATTTATCTGTTGGCATAAATTGAAATGGGTAAAATGGAACGATTTTAGAATGGTTATTTCTAGTGAGGTCAACAATTTATTGGAGTTTTGTAGGTCGTAATTTGGTATTTCGAACGGAACGTGTACCTTTTTTGACCTCAATGATTTACTGAGTCATTTGTTATCCCAAATGGGATAGGGTTTTGCTCATCAAACATTCATTATCCCAAAGTTTTGTTTTTCTCGATGTAGAAGAAATAAAATAGCCCCATTTGGTGGAAAGGACTTTAAAGGAGAAGGCACTTTTATTTGTTGCCAAAAAAAAATCTATAAAAACAGCCCGTAGAGATAGGAAACAATGGAATTGAAATTATTTTAAATTGCTCTATTACTCAAACCGGATTACTTGAATTTATCTTGAAATTGTGTAGCGGGAATGGCTTCCAGATGTTTTTAGCGGTTGGAATATTTTTTATACCTTAACCAGAAATACCTTTTGTAAGCTTGCAGTGTTCTGTCCATTTCTTTTGCAATAGATCCTTGGATGGAGTGCCAAATTTTCTGTCCAACATCGAACATGAGATTGGGGGTGAATGACTTTAACTTTAACGCATTACAAATGCGACATTTCAAAGAACTATATACAGTTCTTTATTTATTAACCAACACCACCAGGGACCGACTTTCCTTTGTTGACGTTTCGGTTTAATACTTAATAATTATTATTGAATAAATCTCATTTAAAGTTATAATTCCCTTAAAAGTAGGCGTGGTCAACGCCAGAGCCTAACTTTTTTTGTTGCCTCAAAAACAATTAAAAAGCAGTGCTAACTGATTACAAAAATAAGCGTAAGCCTCATATTGCAGCATAGCGAAAGTCGGAATATCCAGCTAAAGGCCTTTTTAGCTCTTGCTGTAGTTCGCAAGTTATTGTTCTTAACATTTTATGTAAGTTTAATAATATAATAATAATAATAATCAGTCGAAATATAGATATATATTTTTTTTAATTAGAGATGGAAGCCAATACAGGCCTGTATAGTGGGCGTGCCGCGTGCCTGTGAGAGAATTACATTTATTTTCAAACCGGGTCGGAAGGGCTGGACTTTCAGCCCTCTAGTTTAAATTTTAAGGCGTAAAAACTGTTCACATTCCTACTGCCGAACGGATAAGGCTTCAGCATTTCTCCTATCGGTCTTAATCGTATAAAGGTCTTAGAGGTCTACGGTTATTATTTCACTGGGTTACAAACTATACATTTAATTTAATATACTTTTGGTTATACAAGCGCAGCGGCATAAAAACGTGACCTCAGTTTTACTGAAAATAAAAAGAAAGGCTTCAAGGAAGTTGAGTTTACCTAGAGGTTACCAAGTCTTTAAATAAATGACATGACTGTCCGATGCGATTCCGTGTGTCATCACAGTCATCCATATGAATGGAAAAAAATTGGAGGCACTTATTATCATTGAAAACGCAAAGATCAGGTTCAGGTGGCTTGACGCAAGGTAGAGGAATTATTGTTTTTTTACTCTCGCAATGAGCTTGCTAATCACCAGGAAGCACTGCCATATTGCACTTCATTGGAGAAGGTCACAGGAGTCATGCTTTACTCAAGACATTGTCCAGCATCCTAGCAGACACAAAAACAATCTGCCGCCGTTAACATTGAAACCTTAAATGCATAAAAAGTTTTATTGAAGCATGTTTGGTGACATGAAGCAGCATCAGCAAAACTTCTGTTGGCATCAATTTCAGCAAAAACACACCAGTGTTGGCTGGATCAAGCTGCTACATATTCGAATGCTTCAGTAATTGGCGAGGATATAGACTTTGTAGTCTCCCTTAGGATTGGCGCCACCATCTACAAACATATTCTTTATGAATCCAACATCCAGGCGGTAAGAAAGTGGAGAACAAAGTGATTTTAGTTCCTACATAAGACTTTCATTTGCACAAATGACCCTCCTTCTGCAAAACTTCTTCGGATACGACACTACTTTGGTGTAAGTTGGAATCGCTAAGTTTCTTATAGCCAAACCCGCTTTGGCTGTAAGAAACTAAAAAAGGGATTAATATTTTTATTAGTCCCTCATCATCGCCTGAGGGAATTGAGCAGGCTGGCAATTAACGGGAAGCGAGCCCCGGAGGAAGATATAAGCAAACCCAAATGATGAAACCCATAATGATAACACAAGTAAGCCGAAATCGGTTTTGGTTACTCTTCTTTTAACCCGAACGGCTTCGAGGCAGCACTGTCCTAGCCGTTTCACAAATACCCGTGGGAAAACATTCACAAGCCTCAGGTTTGGAATCATCCTTTGGTCGCCTTTGCAGGTGTAATAACACTCCCCGGTAGCCCTTGCCCTACAGAATGTCCTTCCACCGATCAGGCACCTGGTACAAGTTCGTACCACGTAACTATACCGTTCACGTAAATCCGCTGCCGTAAATCCGGCTATATAGGTAAATCTGTGAACGTAACATTATTGTCAAATACTGCTTTCTTCAAATCGCGTAAATAATATATTTCGGGTCAAGCCCGATACAGGTACAAAATACTATGATAGCAGGTATAGAGCTATACGCCAGCATCCAACCACTCACCCAATAAGGTTGGAACACAGAGATGATAGTATTAAACACGACGACAAGCAATGGGAATCAATTCCAAATAGCATTGTTATGCCGATGCATCACGACTTCGGGTGTGGTGGGTATGCCTTGGCTCCTACAGCAATGCACCACAACTTGAAGACACACCAGACTCTTAACCTCAAGATTCTTCAGACTCGGAAAATGAAGCGATACAATGAAAGTATGAACGTATCCGTGTCAATCTTTAATTTTTTTTTTTATGATAAAAGTCACTTAAAAGTGTCTACATCCCACCTCTGTATCTCCTTAAGTATTAATCCCACCGAAAAAAGTTTCAAAACCTTTTTTGTAGAGAATTTTGTGAAAATTAATTTAGTAGTCAACATTTTTTGGCTATGAGCTATAGTTTTCAAGATGTTTGGTAAAAACTGAAAAAGGGACCTTTAAAGCCCCGCCCAGGGTATCACTTCGTTTTCCGTCCATCCGTCCGCACTTGTAACTTGAACGATACAAGGGCAGTTTGAATTTTGATAGTACAAAAGCCAAAAAGTGTATTGACAATTATCTTGAATATTTCAAATGATTGATTTTTGGCTATAAAGCCAAATGATTTGAAAAAATCACACACGTCAAGATGTTATTTTCGGGAAAAATAAAGAATTTTTTGAAAATTTAGCTGACTCTGCGATAATCTCGTATCTTAACGGTTGTACCGATTACAATGAAATTTGGTTTGTATATAAAACGTATGAAGAGAATTTTTAAATTTTTAACATCTTTCGAAAATGCCGTTTTTCTGAAACGGCTTAAAAAACTAATTAAAAAACTTGGTTTTATAACTGACAACTTCATAACCCGTGCTTTGAGTATTAGGAAAAAGTAACCAGGGCTAGTGCAAGGCGTATGATGATCAAAAAAAAATTATAACCTTCAATCAAAAGTTCTGAAAACACGTTTTATGGATTTTAAATCAAAAAAATTTGATCTACTTTCGCATTTTCTCGATAGCGGTAAGATCAACCGTTTTGAAAAAAATATCAAACATAGACAATTTTTAGATTCGAAAGATGGCTTTAACTTCTTAGTTGTTTCTACTTAAACGATTAAATTTTACCTCGTGCGTCGTACGACACCTTGTTGAGAGAGTCATCTCGGACGCCTGCTTTTATAAGGACCACTTTGTTTCTTTCTTTCAGTCCGATCCGCATTTAGTTTGGCCTAAATCCATTCGGGTTGGACGCACCAACATTATAGTGTGCTTAGCTGTTGGTTTTGCGGCCTCGGGGCCATCAGTAGAACTGGTTGGAGCCGCTTATTTCCTGAAATGGGATTGCCATTCTCAGTGCCCTGTTGTGGGCTAGAGGATGCCTCTAATTTAAAAGAACCGTGTACCGTCCCTGGATTTAACCCCTGTACGACATTCAACTTCTTTCTTCTAAGAAGGCGAATAGTCTGCCATAACATCTTGCTTACAGATCAACAATCATGCTCCAATCTCTCGCTCCAACCTCTCGCTTGGAAGACTTTTTTTTATTTTTTCATCTTGCAGCCTTGGTTTTCATCCGAATAGGAAAAGAATTCTGTCTGCTTTCGCACAAATGTAATTTCCACAAGACTAAGTGAAGATCAGTTGATAGATCGGCTTCTCTCCTAAAAAGCTGAACAACACAAATCATTTTTTGAACACACAGGTACAGCAAATCAAATGTTCAAAAAGGCTGCCTACTCTGACTCTCGATTTGTGCGTCACCTGAACTAGGGCCAACATCGGTCTTTCAAGCTTAATCTTCAGGATTACAACACAGCCCTCTCACCGCCAGTGGAATAAAGTGCAAAGGCTGCGTACGTCAAAAGTCACCGATTTAAAGGGTGACTCTTCAAATGCATTTTATTCAACTAAAAAATTGAAATGGTATTACTTATTCTACATTCTTTGCATACAAAATTTTGAGCCACGCCCACATTTGGAGGCCGAACTAATAAAAGATTTACTATTTTAAGATTATTAAGATTTCACAATCTTTGATTTTAACTGCCCCAAAGCCTAAGTTAGGAAAGATTTAGAAACATTAATTGTAGCTTTCAAGAAGCAATATTCTTGAAACTTCAAAAATCTTACGCTAACCACGATTGTCATATGTGAAAAAATTACAATACCATCAGGATCAGCCATTTACAATGTGGCATAGAATTACAAACACTGCAACCCGGAAGCCAATGTGTAATTTTAAAATACGCTAGTTTTCGTTTGTGAAAACATGAGGCAAATAGACCAAAATAAATAAGACAAAAATAAACGAAATATATTTGAAAAACACTTTGGAATCCGCAACTCTGTTAAGTCGGAATTCTAATTAAAAACAACCCAACAAATCCAGGGACTGTTGACAGTAAGAAAACAACTCGTACTCGCAATTAAAACAAATTTTGTTGAGTCCTCACGTGTCGTGTCAAAAAAAGAGCCTCCTTTTCAACATTGCTTCCTCCAGTCAGCGCAAATTAATTTCAAAACGAAAACGAACAGCGAATTTTCTCTCGTCATCGTTTTTCTGTTACATCTTTGGGTCAATTATTATCTAAGCAGTAAAAAAAAAGATTTTAATTAAAGAAATTCTTTTCCTTCTATCAAAGGAATTAAAAAAAAAATTAAAAATATGTTTGCACAAACTAACACACACATAAAATTTAAAATGTCAACACAATTTTCTGCGTAGTCCTCGGAATTGGCCTCAAAGCAAACCCTTTGCACAACGATATTGCTGTGTACTGCACAACACCCACAAAGTAAACACGCACCGAAAATAAGTCATAAAAAAAAAAATTGAAATCCTTTGCCTTGTGTGTTTCATTATCCTTTTTTAATATTTACATCGGCAATTTCCATGTCATGGGTTTTCCTCTTCGCATTTCTATTTGAATTTTCGTTCCACTGAAATATGAAACTTTATTATCGCATCGCAGCAATGTAATTCGCCTTATTCCCCCGCGCGATGAGATGAGAATCCTTGTGTAACCCAAGCAACCGTCACCACCCAACCGAAAATGGAATGCCTGTTCTGTTCGTGGGGTGGGGGGAGGGTAGCCGTAGTCGTAGCCGTACAGCACCCTTCGTTGCAGAAACATTCAGGTTTCGGGAATTTTTTAATAAACGTGAACCCCTCCGCAAGTCGGGCTACCGTACCGTCTACACGACGGCGTGTATGTCCTTGTCGCTATCACTCAGTTAAGTCCTGACGGCAATGGCATGGCCGCCTCTGTGTTTCAAACCCCTTGTGCAATGGGCTAATTATATTCGGTCCATGTCTTCCGTCGGTGTACGCTTGGTTACCCTTTTGCTATTTTATAGTAGCCTCAGCGTGCAGTCGGTGATGTTTCAGTGTGTGAGTATGAGACGTAACACAGGACAACATAGGACAAGACTAGAGATATTGGTTCCATGATTTTTGACTAGAACCGGTCGAGCGCCGTTGGGTGTCCTCCGAGCGATTTCGTACGAATTCCGTGCTTCGTTTTTGCGGAGGGTTGCCCGTTGCTTACCGTAAGCCCTTCACTATCTCTTCGTGACTGATGTCCGGTGGAGAGGGAGGAGTGGCGTAAGAGAGGAAGGATTTTCTTCATACACCCTGCCGCCAGCAGCCGAAGCCTCACTCTCTCTCCAGGGACTTAATTTTAAATTAAATCTTGATATGAAAGGAGAGCTTGCGTGTATGTATGCTGCGCCGGATAATACGCACATATGCGTGCCGCTGGGTGTTAGATATTCGTTTAATAAGCCATAGGTACACAAAAACATGCACGCTCCTTGTCCTAAACGGCCAGGGACCAGGGACCAGCTAGGGACAGTGAACGAGCACCCTCCGACAGAGTTGTTCCTAAATGTCCTGCCATTCAAGTGTGCTTCGGACTACGAGAAGGGTGCTGGATGGTGCAGGGAAATCAGAGACGGAATCCTTTAATAAATTACCCCAAAGGGTATGATTTTGTTGCAGGATATATGGATGATAAATTGGTAGAGAGAGGGCTTCAAAGGACTTTTTTTTTATTAATGTAATAATGATTTGGAGTGTCCTTAATTTTTCGGAAAGGTCCTTCAAATTTTGCATTTTATTTTTGGGATGCATCAATTTTTTTTTGCAGAAAGTGTGTGGCGTTAAGGGTTGGGTTTCATCAGAGTTGAGTTTTTTTTTCTATATTCAATGTGACTGGAATTGATAAAATGGTTATGCGGACAGGATATAGGTAGGTACTCGTAGAGGAATATACATACTATAAAGATATCCCAGTTGTTTTGGTTTAATTATAAATTCAAAATGGTGAAAATGTTAATTCGAATCCCTTTTTTTTTTGGTTGAGGAATACCAAAAAGGACGAATTGGATGTAGATTAGTTGCGCAACTGTGGGAACATAGACCCGTGTCGTTGAGGGTGTTATTTTGGCACGAAAAAAAAAGAAACATTATGTCAGGATTTTCGCTGCGGTACCTAATGTTTTTATTATGTTTACGGTCAGAGAAACAGGATCTAATGGTGGTTCTATGGTGGATGTGACGCCGATTTGCATATTTGTTGATAGTGTTTGCATTTGCATATAAAATTCGATGATTTGCATACTTTGTGGACAGGAATGTATTGGTGTTGCTGGGATGTAGTGCTCTCAAGCGTGTGCTTTAAACTTGCAAAAAGTTTCTGATGGGTTTTGAAGGCGATAAGGTATGCCGATCGGACCGAATGAAGTGATTATGTATCTGGGGCGAGCAGTTTAAGAGCTATAAAAGTAACGAGAATTAGATTTTGGTATTAAATAATGCAAGAAAAACAGAAACAAAAGCGGCTAAAAAGGACGCATACTGTTGAGTGTCGGAAATGAAAGATAAGCTTGACTGCCACTAATAATTTTCATGATTGAAAACAGGTAGCCTACGGTCATTGCCATCATCGGTTAAGGTAGGTACTATGGGATTTTTTCGACTAGATTCTTTGAAAAATACTTTTTGAGGCAAATTCACTTTCGTTTAGTAAAACACCCTAAAAAGGGAACACTAGAAGGTAGACAGAGGTTTCTAAAGTTTCTAATAGTTTATAAAGCGTCGATTTCTACAATGATTTTTGCAACTATTTAAAACTGCATTGACATAGAAGCTAAGAATACTGGATTGAGCTATCTTCTTAGGATAATTAGTTAAAGATGTCTCTTGTTTTTGCACACAAAAGATAAAATGGTAATCAGTTCACCCTTGAGCCTTTAGTGCCACAGTGGCGCCTTAGTGGTCCAGTTTCCTATGGAATCTTCCTCAGCATAACATCACGATTGCAAAACAGGCTCCAAGGCGTTACAATTTAAGTTAACTTTTGTCGAAGGTTTCTACTATCCGATGCATCGAGCACTCAGACACAAATACTGATTCATTATAATACCCTGCAGACACCTTACTTAAATGTATTCAGTTTACCTGTCTTTCGAATAAAGAGAAGAAGCTTCAGTAATAACGAGCTTAGGCGTTGGGTACTCACCACATCAGCCGCAGAGTTACGCGACCTAATGCGTGCAAAGGCAGAACAAATATAGAGAAAGTGTTCCGTTTCCGCGGTATCGTTGTGCTCTCCACAGGTACGGCAGGTGGTGGTTTCGCTCTAGCCTTCAGCGCAATGCGACCTAATGCTTGCAAAAGCAGGACAAATATAGAGAAACTGTTCCGCTTTCGCTGTATCGTTGCGTCCGTTGCGACAACTGATGGTAAGCGGCACATAGAAAATGACAAAAATTATTATATAAAATGTTGAGTGCGGAGCCAGTGTATTAAGATGCCTACCAGAAATCTGCAGTCTATACTCCTGAGGCAAATCAGGAAACACACTGACTCCTTGCAGATGTAAGGGCTGACTGCACCCATCGTAGCCGCTCCAATTAGTCCTGTGCTTACGAGAAACCCAAGTATCAATGGTAGAAGTGGCGACATATACAGGCAAATCTAGCTCAGGTTCGGGTTCTGAGAAAAACTCTTGCGAGCCTTGTCTTGCCAGAGATCTCATTTCCTTGGATACTGGTGTGACCTGAGACCCAAACCAAAGTCACTGTATTCAGCCGTCTAATTCAATTTTGCGAAAGCTTGAGGTCGAGTTCTATCTTGGATGAGGATGGGATTCGTCAGAGCATCTAGCGCAGAGCTCAGCGTGCTAGGGAAAGCTCTCATGCAGCCAGACAAGCCGGTCCTTGGAGTTTGGCAAAAGTGGCAGTTAGATATTTTCGCGACAGCCTGTTTCACTAAACAACTGATTCGTATGAGAGGCGTGGTCTTATCACGGCCGAAAATCCAGGGGACCCTTTTCGTTGATAAGCTCCATGTCTTTCCAAAAACCTCTACACTGGCAGAAAGTGGACAGTGCTGTTTCGGTTTTGGATTAAACATGCTTGGGCCAAAGGAGTTTTCTATCTAAGGCTTGATCCCAAATATTTGACTTTTCGGAGTTGAGTCTGAACAGTGACCTCCTTTTTCTCGTATAAAAACGACCAAGTTTTAAGAGTTGAAAGCCGACAGCAGAGAGTCTACAACTATGCAGCATTATACACCATGCGAGATAGAACCCCACCTTGCAGGTGGCGGTTAGCTCTCTTACCCCTGTTATGACGCACTTGCCACAATCTGCTTCAGTTTTAAGCACCCTGTGCATTTGGTACCTTAATCCATTAAACTAATTTTTTGTCTACACCGTGTTGTCTGACGGAGTTGCACATGCTTCCAAAGATCGCGGTATCAGAAGCAACCTGCATATCGACGAAAGCGCGCAGCACGAACTTCTACTGGTAAAGGCCACATTCGGTTCAACCAACAGATCTTGTCGATATCTCGATTGTCAAAGAGCAATTTTTGCGGAAGCGCAGCTCAACAAACCTCTCCAAGCTTTTAAGCAGGAAGAAGGACAGATTTATGAGTCTAAGCCTTTTGGTTAGACTATAGTCTATAGTCTATAGTCTAGACTTACCTGATTTTGGTACATGAACCACGACTCTAACCATACACGTGGGTATGTAAGCCCTAGTTATGCTGAAACAAGGTTTAAGGCAGCTGTTGCGTATGCTGAAAAGAATGTTTACAGCAATCTGGATTCCATCTGGACCAGGTGATTTGAAACTCTCAAAAAATGCAATTGCATATTTGATAGCGTCATCAGCCACCATACTCTGGATGCAATAATATATGGCTTAACCACGTTGTATTCGTTGGTCCTAGAGTGCCCACCGTAGCTGGTACCACTGAAAAGGAGTGAGTCTCTAGAAGAAGACTGAGAAGGTCTCCGCCCTGGTCTCGGTGTAGGTTACATCAGGCTTGAGAATTAAAACAATTTTGCCTGGTTTGTTCCTCTGAAGGACTTTCACAAGCCTACTTGTTTTTCTTAGGGCCGGTTTTTCAGTGCTGAATTAAGCCCAGCTTAAACCAAGATCTGTAAATCCCGCCACAAAGTGAATCTGGAGTAAACTCAGCGAGCAGTTTTCAGTGCAGAGTTAACTCCGTCCACAAAGTTGTCAAAATCTTCGACTCTCGAAATTATTGACTCTACCAGCTCTCATTTCACATAGAAAAATACAGAAAAAGAAGTTTGAGTTATTCCCAAATGTCATTTTTCACAGCAACGCGCAAATCAACTGACATTCCACGCAGAAAAAGCATTCAAAGAAGTTCTTACTGTTCTCCATAGATGATCCGAGATTAACTCACCAAATTCGGTAAGATTAACCCCAGATCTTAGTTCACTGAAAATCTCATTTCTGGAGTTAATCTCAGTTTAACTCGGAAAGTCGGTTGATCTCGCACTGAAAAACTGGCCCTTAGATATTCGACCTTCTTCCACAAATTCTAGAAGTCATTATTCAGTTTGCGAATAAGTGTCTTGAAGTCCTTTTGCTTCGATTGCGGCTATGCTGCAGTTCGGCATTTCACAAAGGTACCAATTTTCTGCTGGGATTTTTGTAACTGGGCACGCTGGGTAAAAAACAACGGGTAAGGACGCTGTTCAGAAGTTGAGCAGACATCTGTATATCCCTTGTCTTGATCTTAAATTGAAATTTGATGTCTTTGTTCTGACAAGTTGCGATCTGGTGATATCTTTGTTATCAAACTCATAACAAAGATTATGCCTCTCACTTAGTGGCAGTCTCGGAAAATCTTTTGGACAGGCTAAGGTCAATTTTCTGCTGTCTCCTGGCTGTAAAAAATGTAGGTCGACGACATTCATTATTGATGGTGATGTCAGACGATAGGATAAATTCCAAAAGATGGACTATTGCGTTACATTTGCTTCTGCCTCAAACAGGAATCTGAGGATAAGCATGGCGACACAAGACGAGGCCCTACTCTTTGGATTCACAGTACTTTACAAGCTCGACTACTGCCCGATTACTTTCCTTATAACGCTCGAGAGTTATGTGGGAAGTAAGCCCAACCTTTCGATTTAAGCTGCTTCCAAGGACTTCGACACAATAAGATCGATGATAGATTTCCTAGGTGTATCGGACTGCTATTCGTCAAGAACGCCGCAAGGGATCTTGACATAACGAGCTTGGGTTGCAGCAGGATTATACCTTTTTAGAATTATTTTGCTTTTTTGTTAAATTTGAAGTCTGTAGCTCGCAGTGTTCGTATGGTAACCAAAGCTGTGTTTAATAATGGTTTGCTTTTATTAATTTTTCAAATACTTGCTCTCTTATGGGAGGCTGTAGGAAGAAGGCTATAGTAAGGTATAGCAGCGTTTGAAATGATTATAGTTCCAGTCACTTTTCAAAATTAAGGAAAAGGAAGTCATAGGTCGATCTTTGACTGCGATGTTTGCTACCGAGGGGTAATCCAAGATTTCCTTTAGCATATTTTGGGAAAAGTTACAGCCTGGTGATCGACTTGGGTGTCAAGTCTACTATGACAGCAGACATCTATTATGACAAATAAAGTGATTGTTCAGTCCTGGCGCGCTGCTTGCAGATATGCTAACCAAGCTTCGTGTTACAGTCTTAAATTGAATAAAAAATTGGCTTATAATCAGACACAAGTCAAATCCCCCGATTTTTGTCCGCTTTTTTCATCTTCTTTTGAGCGCCTTGACGCATGGACGCACTTTCCCCTAGTGGAGAAGGACTTGATCAAGCCACGGAATATTTGCACCTTTTTAGACATTAACAATGTGGGTAAAAAGCTAAAGCTCCACTTTGACCTTATAACACCGAATCAATGAATTTGAAAGGATCGACCCTTATGTATTTGAAAACTTCATTAGGTTTTCCTTCATACACATAATATTTCCCTTCAGAAGTTTTCTTTTTGCCTAAGTTTTATTCCTACACCTTTTTTCGTCATTGTGCCACCCCAAATGAACCCCAAAATTCTTAACAAATTTTGCAATGCAAAATATTTACCCTCTCACGAGAACATACCCCCGGGGTATCCTATCACGGTTGTGTAGCACATAGACACGCTGAAT
The DNA here is from genome assembly GCA_947623515.1 of Neoascia interrupta. Lineage (NCBI taxonomy): Eukaryota > Metazoa > Arthropoda > Insecta > Diptera > Syrphidae > Neoascia > Neoascia interrupta. The sequence continues at coordinate 200,892,838 of OX392462.1, forward strand.
GCAACCCCCATAGCATTGGGTGAGGGATACTCGACTTTTATATCAGGGTGAAATAGCTCACCTTCAAAAGGTGATTTTTTTTTTTTGAATTTCCCAAGGGAACGTCGTCGCATATCTATGCGAATAGCTATGCCACACAAAAGCGTTTTCTTTAAAACTCCTACACTTTGTGTAGAAATGTTAACTTAAAGATTAGCTGTCACCACCAGCGGTGGTGTCAAGGTAATACCGCACCAGGTGCTAAAGAAATTATATACAACGAATGGCTTGAAGGGGGTGCGTGCCCCCAAAACCATTCAACCACCTTTCCGCGGGTCGAAACGATTTCTTCAATTCGATTTCTGCTTCTTTTGGTTTCTCCTTTCCGATACTTCTATTCACCCCAATCGACAGGGGGCTGATTTATGATTTCAAATACACTTGATTGCGCTTCGGCACATCAGCTTAATTGTGGATAATTGAATTTCCATCCCTTATCCATGGGAAATCATATTTATGGATGGAGAGAGAGATTTGGGGACAAAATCATTCAAATGCCATCGCATGGGTGAACTGTCCTTATACGGAATTATTGATTAAATTTCTGCCTGGGAAAAACCGTTACAAAGGATAGATATCTTTGGCTTTCTAATTTCATCTAATGGTTTGTTTAAAAAGGTTTTTCAATTGAATATAGCCTAAGAAAATACATCTGATAGCAGACTATAATAATAGGAAAAGATTGGGGTTCTTAAAATAAGAAACTCGATTGACTCGAAAAGAGGACGGAAGACCAATTGTGTCAGTGTTGTGAAAGATTGAACTATAACTGAATTGTTTTTTTTTTTTTTTATAATTAACTCTCGAAAAAGGAATTAGGCTAGGAGGAGATAGGAGGAAGAGGGAAAGGAGGAGAGGTATCTATGCGCTATTGTTTTGAATAGATTTGGGTTATATTGAGAAGGAAAGACTGACTGTGGTAAGAGATTCAACATTCGTAATTGTTATTGTAATATTTAAATAAGGCAAGATCCTTTGAGGAAGCAAGTCCATGGCATGTCTCTACCTGGGACACGAAATCTCAAGTCCACATTGCTTAGGTAAACTTCCCAGCGAGTTTTTTCCAAGTTGGGGTCGGTTAAGTCATTAAGGACCTGGATTCTTCCTTTGGTGCTGGCCGAAAAACTTTAAAATTTTGAGACGGTCACGTTCACAGACGACACGACGGTCGGTTAAGTCACACATTAAAGACCTGAATTCGTCCTTTGGTGCTGTCCGAAAAACTTAAAAATTTTGAGACGGTCAAGTTCACGGACGACACGACGGTCGGTTAAGTCACACATTAAAGACCTGAATTATTCCTTTGGTGCTGTCCGAGCACCAAAGGAAGAATTTGTAAAAAATTTGAGATGGTCACGTTCACGGACGACACGGCTATCCTGCTACAAGTGGTATATTTGAGTCAGCAACAAGAAACCTCCAATAATATTTGGACAAGATGAAGTCAAAGACTACGCCGGAGGTCTGGGTTCGAATCTTACCAACGTCACCTGAAAAAAAAGAATCCTTCTTTTTCACGGTCCCCGCCTCAGCGAGGGTCTGACAAACCCTTCGAGAGTAACATTTGTCTTGAAAAACTTCTCAAAGTGCCATTCGAATTCGGCAAAAAGTTGTAGGTCCCCTTGTATGTGAAGAATAGATACAACACACACAGCTTACATGAGAAGTTGAGAAAGCTCAAGTTGAGAAGTTGGCCCAAAGCTCAAGCTCTTGCGCCAGTATGTAACTATAGAGATGCACCCAACTCAATGATCCATCGACGTAGAAAAAGGAATACCGCCCCTCTTCTTGGACCTGCTTCAACTGCAAGTCCACTTTATTGTGAGAGCCATATCAATGCGCAACAAACGGTAACCAAAGGTTTTACTTTCGGGGTAGGGTAGGTACGTGGAAGTGGCGGTTCAGGAAAGAGCCCACAACTCGTGTAACCTGGTTTGTGATGGTGGTTGAGATTATTGTGTGATCGGAGCCTATATCCAACCAGTGGAGTTGAGAAATGGATAAGCGTTTGTATCCGTTTACTCGAAATATCACTAAGGTCAACCAAGAAAGGTTGGTTCAGTGCACGCAGTCTGGCTTTTGCTAGTGCCGGACATTTGCAGAGGAAGTGGGAGAGAGTTTCTTTCTCATTCATATTTCCGTAACTTTGTCAGTGAGGGTTGTATGGGATACCCAGTTTGGCCGCATGGTCTCCAATTGGCCAATGCCCCGTTATTACCGCTGTAATTCTGGCGATGTCAGGGCGGGCTTTGTTGAGTAGGTCTTTTGTTATATTTTTATTATATTTAGGCCATGTCTGCCTAGATATGGCGCAATTAGTCAGCCCCCTCCATTGGGAGTTGGCCTTTTCCAGGAAATATGAGTGTATCTCCTTAACTCCTTAACTGTTCCTAGCGGAATGTGGACCCTTGTCGCGAGAGAGGCGTTTAGAGCTGAGCCCTGTGCCCCTGGCCAGCTTATCTGCACGTTCGTTTCATTTAATGTCGTAATGCCCTGGAACCCTCAAGAGTGTGACCCTGAAAAGTTCGCCCAGATGGCCAAGCTCGTGACGCCACTCCTGTACCGCCCGAGTTTAGAGGATATGGTGGCTGAATCAATAGCAATGTTTTGTTTGTGAGTTGTGCCAGGCCTCTAGGATAGCCAGTAATTCCGCCTGGAAGACGCTGGCAAAATCCGACAAGCGATATGATATTGATATTTGCGGTGATTCCGAGTAGACACCGGCCCCATACCCTACAATTCATCTTAGATCCGTCGGTGTATATGGCCATGTCGAAGTTCCTTGCTACTTCGTCCCTCTTCCATTCAGCCCTGGAAGGATATTCTACGTGGAAGCCTTTCTTGAAATTTAATTTGGGTTGGGTGTAGTCAGTTAGGGACGGAACCAAGCCATTTGGTAACGAGTCCAGGATGTTGTTGTGCCCGTACGGCGTTTCAGTCCAACACCCAGATTCCCTGAGCCTAACTGCACTGCAAAGTGCGGTATATTTTATGTGTAGATAGAGGGGCAAAATATGCAGGAGTATATAGTAAGGGCGCAAGGGCGCTTCACTTAGGTGATGCGATGGGAGCGACGACCCCGCGGACGTTATTTGGATTTCGGGGCGCAACTCCAAACTCCGAAATCAACTCCCTTCATCCATCCCACTCATTCCTTTAATCCCCCCACCATACCCATCCAAATGGGAGTAAGCCCAATTTATAAAAATCCCACTTTTAAGCCAATGTGTTGAGGTACCCGTGCCGAGGGCTGCATGGTCAGTAAGTGGTAAAACTAACTGGTCGCAAACGGTCCCCTCCGATACCCAGGCAAGGTCGGTTGCATCAGTGCCTTATCCTGGTATGACGGCACTGCCAGGATGGGCTCTTCTCTCCGGTCTCACTCGTGGGAACAAAATATATAACTAAAACAAAAATGAACAAAAAAGAAAAAAAAAAAACAAGAGGAAACCGCTGGAAAAGACCAGCTGAGGTTGCCAGATGTTGGTATTTCATCAGAGGATGAATAATTGGCCTCCAGTCAGGAGACAATTATTCGTCCACCTTGGACGAGAGTGCTAAGCGGCGAGGGTGCTAAGGCTAGCACCTCGACTGCAAACCAATTAACATCCAAAAAACAACAACAACCGTAATTCTGCAGGAAAAGTAAGTACCAGATGGGCCTCTACGTTTTAGGGAAGATTGCCAAAAACGAAGCTGCCGGTAGGGTCCACGAGAAGGACCAAGCAGACAAAGTCAAGTACCTGGCGATCGTTGAGGAATATAAATAAGGAGCGCCTGAAAAATAAACCTGTGGTAGCAGAGAAGCGTAAGAGGTCTCTAGACGAGTCCTCTCAACGCCCAGCCCCAAAGAAAACTAAGATTGCTGTAGTTACAGCGGCCAAAACATCAACCAAACCAGGAACGTCGGCGGCCGGTTGGATACCAACGCGAACATTGAAGGAGGTGGTCAGGGTTCACCTTCAGGTCGCTTTAGTGGACGAGCTTTCCACTAACGGAAAATCCATAGCCGAGGCGTGGGGAAAAATTGAGGCCAAACTCTATGGTTAATGAGCACCTACTGGCAAACGAAGGGGGACCTCTCCTAGACTTTGAATCCTCCGAGGTTGTTAGAGGATATTGGGTTATTAAATGTGCCGATAGGTTCTCCAAGGAGTTCCTTAGTGAGTGCGTTGATAAGGTAAGCGATGCCTGGGACGGCTCGAAGCTCAAGCTATCCCAGCTAACAAAATTCCGAGGAGACCTAGAGAATGCATTTGGTCGCCTAATATGAAGATAGAAGGAGGAAGGCTTCTCCAATGTCTCAAACTTAACAACCCGGAGGTGCCAATGGATGCCTGGTCAGTCATCCAAACGGGGGAACCGTACAAAACACTCAGTCCTTCCTCCTGCTCATCAACAGCGAGTGCCTGGCTGCTCTCGAGAGAGCAGACTATAAGCTGAGGTTTGGCATAAGACATGCCAAGCTTAAGGTATTCCGGTTAACGGGTCCCGAGGACGATGCCGACATCATGGCAACCGACAAGCTGTTAGAGGACCAGTTGATCGCCGATGAGTACCTGAAAATGGATAATGCTGAAAGTCATTCAGATTAACCTGCGGCACTCAAGGGGTGCCTCCGATAATCTGCTTGTTTTTCTAGGGGAGGAAAACATGGACATCGGCATTATCCAGGAGCCTTGGGTGAGAGACTCGTCCATAATGGGGCTTCAAGATAAACAATACAACCTATTCTACAAAGACCAGGCCACAGGTAAGCCTAGAACTTACTACTAAGAATACGACCTATTCTACAAGAACCAGGCCACAGCTAAGCCTAGAACATACTCGCTAAGAAACATTTAAAATGTTTTCTATGTCCCGATCTTAGCTCAGCAGATTTAACAGTCGTTAAATTGGAGTGTGCGAGCCAAAACACGTACATCACATCATCATATATGGCTCATAGGGCGTCCGTTGGGGCAGACCTTAGTGCACCCGTGGTGCCTATGCTGATGGCCGTTCTTTGCATTCTTTTGAGTCTCGTGATGTTTTAACCTTTACTCAACGCAGGCCACCAAACAATGTGATCCGTTCGTGAGAATTGGACGCACTACAGCTACGTACATCCATAAGGTCATCTTTGGCTGAAGTCCCCACTTCTTTCAGAAGGTTTTCAGCCGTAGAAGGCGGCACATGCCTTTCTTATTCTGTGTTCGATGTTATGTTTCTAGTTAAGTTTAGGATCGAGCATGATGCCCAGGTACTTAGCGCTGGAGGATAGCGTGAGAGGTTGACCATTTAGACGAGGGAGGGTAAAATCGGGTACTTTGGTTTTAGTAGTGAACAGAATCAGTTCAGTTTTGCTCGGGTTAACGCCGAGGCCACATCCTGCAGCCCAGGTTCTTACCTTGTCTAGAGCAGCGTCCATAACTTCATTAATTACAGAAGGAAACTTCCCTGAGACTAGTATCACCAGATCATCCGCATACGCAACAACCTTTATACGTTCCCTGTCTAATTTTACAAGAATTTTGTTTATAACCTTAGCCACAGTAGGGGAGAGATGACACCACCCTCTGGCGTTTCTCTATGAGCAAGTTTGGTTGAGTGACTCTTACCTAGTGATGCCTGGATAATTCTTATTCCGAGCAAAGAGGTTATCCGTTGCCTAATAGATTCCTCAATACCCAGCTCTATCATAGATTCAAGAATAGCATCAGTATGAACGTTGTTGAGAGCTCCCTCAATGTCATCAGCCAAAACCGCCGATTAATCACCGACAAAAGTTATATAGCTCCCTCAATGTCTTGGAGGAGGCTTAGGTGAATTCATTATAGTGTATGGACCTGTCATTTGTCCGCACTCGTGGCGAGCCGTTTCCGTGGGTCTGCCCTTAAGGTAGGCATGTTGTGATTTGAATAGCGATAATTCTTCTAGAAAGCTTTGCATATGTGAATATATAGGACACGCTCTAGGGTTTTAAGAACAAAGGAGTTAGACTTATCGGTCTAAAGTCCTTCGCGAATTCATGACCACTCTAGCACGTCTCCAAGAGTAGGGGACGTGGCTTAGTTCTAGACAGCTTCGAAAGATTGGCACCAGCCAAGATATTGTTAAGTCTTGCGTCCCCTGTAGCATTACACGCAGTATTCCATTAGGGCCTGGAGACTTAAACGGTGAGAAGCTGTTAATGGTCCAGGAAATCTTTTCCTCGGAAATTATAGAAAAAGTATTGTTATGTTGTGAGGTTGTAGCTGTCGAGACCTCGCAGGCTTCGTACTATTATCACTACAACCGGGGAAGTGGGTGTTTAATAGGAGTTCCACGGTATCCACCGACGATTCTGTCCATCCTTCATCTGATCTTCTTAGAAAGGAGGGGTTGGAGTGTTCCTTGGACAGAATCTTGCTAAGCTTATTCTTAAACTATAAGGTTGCCAGAAGTTGTATTTGCGGCAGATATTGAAAATCGCTCTGGCCATCTTCCTGAGATTGGAGAGATCTTCGTTCCAACATGGGGGGAGTGTTTTTTTGCTGCGTTTAACTGGCTTCAGACTTTGTATGCAACATCCATTGCCATTTCGAAAGTCTTTACCTTTGCCTCCAGTTCTTCTATTGCTTCTGTGTTTGTTTTGGGTTTGTTCTTGAGTTTTGTCCGAAGGACTTGACCAAATTTGGTCCAATGGGGTCTCTCATGGGGTCTCTAAATGGTTTATTGGTCTCGGCTTCGAGACTCAAGTCGTATAGAGGATACATCTGTGGTCTTAAAGTGACTCCAGACTGGAAACTCTCCAGTTTTTGACCCTAAAGCTACCATCATTGTTTGTTATTAATGTAAGATCCAGGACTTCTTCCCACCCGATGTTTGTTTCTGTGCTCGGAAAGACAAAGGTATTCGGGGTATTTTCGTTTGAGAATGGAGTGAGCTGTGGGATCTGCATGCTAATTTGATCTTTAGGTAATCAACCAGGAAGTGGCACCTTCCTGTCTAAAACCGAAACTTTATGCCATGCTGAAGAAAACGGGAGGACGAATCTACAACCAGGCTCAATAGGATTAAAATTATCTGCAAATAGAAACATTATTTTGTAAAATTGTTAACAATTGTAAAACCCAAAAACCTCCACTCTACTCTACTATCAATTTTCAGATTTTTCATTGCTGAGGAAACTTTAGTATTCCCTTTTCTCTTAAATATAAGAATATGATTAAGAGAAGTAAATGTTCACACTGTGTTTGTTACTTCAAGCTAGATTCACAAACAAGCTTTGGGTCCACCCTGGCCTGAGGTTATTGCAAGCTCAGCCACATACGCATACGGTTCAATGCTTTTTAACTCAATTGTTCCCCAAAGCTACTGTTCCCCAAAGCTACTGTTCCCCACTTTTAAGCTGTGGAAAGGAGGAAATCGAAGGTGGATAAATCGCCGGCTATTAAGATGATCTTCTCATTCGGTACAGGCTACTGAAATCAGACATCGACAACGTTAACTTATACTTTCTGTATCCACCTTCTTAGCTAAAGAAAGTATTTACAAAGACCGCCCACGCCGAGTGTTCGATCACGAATCCCTCGTCCTCGCTCAAGACATTTCAGCTCTCTCGTCTGCTGGCTTTGCTAGAGAGTGACTCCACATGGCCGTCACCGCCATATACGAGATAGAGCGCGGCAACACTTTCAGTTAACAACCTACCTAAGTCGGGGTAAAGGAAAATTTTGACTTCATTGGAAAAAGTCTTTGCGGTTTTTCTATATCCTTCTCTAGATCATCAATGTCTTTACGAAATAGTGGTTTCCGATTGTTGTAACCCCAGAGGCCTGATGAAAAGTTTGCTGCTGAACTAAGTTTCATAAGGTAATTCGGAATTAGGTCGAATTCCAAATTTTTCCCAAATCTATTTTCTTAAAATTCACTGCTTTAGAAAGTCGACTTTCGTGAATTAATTCAAAAACAGATGAAGTCAAGAAGTTTATTGCGCACATAACTTCGCAGGCAGTTAGGTAGTAATTCAAGGTGTTCTTGCTTGAGTTGTACCAGCTGCTACCCCCTGCCAAAAATGTGATATTCGTTAAAGTTGAGATGGTACCAACCTCATGTTTAATTTGAAAAAATACTCCTCAAATCTAAAATGCAAATCTCCCCCAGGTAAAGGTATAGATACTTACATAGGTATACCTATACCTATACTATTTCTGGTACCTATACGCCCTCTAATCTACTTACATACTTATTTCAACAGGTTTCATCTTTTATGTGTTAGATCTGCATATTGATTGCCAACTTCTGACGTTCTTGCCTGTCAATCTTATTAGAAATACCGCAACACACGCAAAAATTTAACCAAGAATGACGATGATTCAACGAAAATAAGATGACAAAAAAAAAGCACCAGAACTCCCATTTATCCCAAAAAGCCTGAATAGGCAGAGACCGAACAAGGGGTGTCAACTGGGACAGCAGAGGATAAAATGTAATAAACAGGGAGAAGACGAAACGGGCAAAAAAAAAAAATAGAAAAGAGAGAAGACGAAGGAAATACCGAATGTTATTAAATTCTTTTGATGATTCCGGGGTCCTGCACCTGACAAAAAATATGCCACGCCATGTCTAACGTTGGCAATACATTTCGGCGTCAGCACGGCACGACACACACATTCCTTGCGACAAGGCATCATCAACGCCAACAGAAAGCGCGTTCCTTGGTTCGAACAACGAGCGACATGCAATGTATGCATGGGGGGTGTAGGTGGGCGCCCGGAACCCAATTATCCCAACCAAAGAACACATTCACACACACACCTACCGCCTACACACAGGACTCGTGTGGCGGTGTATGTGCTGCAAAAATATTTATGCTACAAATCTCCGGTACGTACACTTCAGTGTAGTGCTCATAAAAGACATTCATTTCGATCATTTTGAGGCAGTAAAATTCACTTCGGTAAAAATAAACCGAACGGAACGGCATTGAACCGTCTAGGATAGAGTGCGAGTCGTGCAGCTATGGGTACCCTACCCAGCCGCCAACCACCCCACGGAGATTTTGTGTGTCTGTGTGTGAATTTCTCCAGGAGGAAATCATGGGGCTACCATCTGCGAGGCACTACAGCATCCATCGGTTGCGAGACTTACTGCCCATCCCTGGGATGTTACACTACTTGGCAAAGGGACCGTGGGGTGGCGAGGGTGGTTTAATCTCCGGCTATGTACCACGTTCGCTGTACGTGTGGCACTTATGTACTCGTACCTGATGGTTAAATGCGGCTGTGTTGGTGCATCCCAGCAGCATCCTGTATGGTATTGATCTTTTCCAGTTCCGTGGCACTGCTGTGTGCTGTTCTCACCCGGATTTGGTTTTTGTTCTCTTTCGACTCTCTAATCCAGTCGGCCAGCCATTTGCAAGAGACATTCAACACAGAGTTCACTGCTTGTTAGTGTGCACAGTTTCATCCTCTCGAATTTCCTACAGGAGTTGGCTTATTTTTTGTTCTGCCAGTTTTGTGTTGAATTTCATATTCTTATTGCTTTCGTTTTTCGATTGTGGCATTTGACTTTTTTCCCGAATTGCGAAAAGAGTATTGCCAGGAGTTGGAAGAAAATTCTCATCTGAGATAGGTCCTTTATTTTACATATAAGTAGGGAGGATAAGGAGACGAGTTTTTTTCCATTAATTTTTTATTCAAAAAATCCATTGAACTGTAAGGAGCTTTTTATTTATTTGCTAAACGTGGTCATAGAAACATTATACCGTTTTCACACCGAGCAAGAATCTAGATTCAGAATAAAAAAGTCCCAAATCTAATTAAAATCTATTAGATTTCCCATATATTTGTGGAATTCGAATCGAATAAATGTACTAGATTTGTATTCGATTTTGTGGGAATCATCCATTGTGAATGAATTGCCGATGACAGAACGGCTGATGAAGTTTGTTTACAAAATAAATGCAAAGAATATTTTAATTTTTTATACAATTGAATAGTGAGATGATTTCGAATCATTTTCCAGTGCTTGTTGAGTTATCTACAATTGTTTTTGTTCTTATTTGAAGCCATTTAACTTGTAAGAACTGTGACAAATTGGACGGCTGGTGTTCAATTAACCGAAACATCAACGAAATCTACATAATTTTCGCAGTGTGAAAGCCTCAATTCGATTTCGTAATCGAATTGCTCAGAATCTAGATTCTGGGCTTGGTGTGAAAAGGGTATGAGCTGCACTTAAACTATGAAAATAAAAGTCACAATAGGTACTATTGGTTCTTTAAACTAGGTGCTATCACCTAGTTCCCAGAATAAGAGTTATAATCATCATATCTAGGCGTTGAAGAGCTAGGTGCTATACCGCAGTTTCTTTAGACTTTTGAGACGCATTAGTAATGTCACTTTTGGTCATATGTATTCTTTGTAGAAGTTCGAAGTTCTTTACAAACCCAGAAGTTCGAAAGTATGTTTTTCATCGCTTAATAAATCCTGGTCTTTTTGCTGCATTTTTGACGTTTACACCGAAGATATGGTTCGTCAATAGTTTTCGATTTCAGTGATGCAAGTGCCAATCATGAATACCAGCAATGAGTTTAAGAAGTATTAAATTTCATTCTGTTTTGAAAGCTCGATATGCTTTTTAGATCAAATTTTATAAGTTTAACAAATTCGAAACCGCTGTCTATTTCAAGGACTGTGCGTTTGCAAGGAAGCGAATATGAAGAACTGAGATTACCTTCAAAGGCAAAAGAATGACTTGAAAGTTGTGCCACACCACACAACAGATTTGTTTAAACAGATTAAAAAGTGTATTGGAGATAAAACTGAGCCCTAGACGTACAACAGCATTTGTGCTGATAGACACTAAGCTTTAAGCCGTCCACAATCACTTTTATTGAACTGTTCAAAAAGATATTTCTATTTTTTGAATAAAAGACTCAAAAAGAGTTGCCAAACTCTATCAAAATCTCTAAAGATAATATCAACACCCATTTTCTAAGATAAGCCATCATAAAACCAGTAGACCTCATCAAGAAGAGTCAGAGATATAATTTTTTCCTGAGTTAACAACCCATCAGTGTTTACATAATCTGTGACAGATTTCGAAAGTGTAGAGGCACTAGGCAGAAAGGGATTTTGTAGAGTTTACACTTTTGAGAGGAGTTTTGAATCCATTTGTTTTGCCAAACCGAAATAGCAGCGAGGTAATACAAAAATGAAATTAGGCCCCAAATGGAAAAATTGAAATTGTTTCAAGGTTGAATTAAGTTTAGGGCCTTATTTTCTGTAGCCTTATGGCTGTTTCAGATAAAGAGCGAGAGAGGGTCCCGGCGAGCCGTCACATGAATTTCAATCAATGGCAATGCATGGGGTGGTTCACAATACCGGCGTGATCGCCGTCTCGCTCGCCGGGCTTTTCGAAAAATTGAAAAATCCTCGCCGAGGTTCACGATTATTCTGTCATTCTGTGTTATGAGTTATGATTCTTCATAGCCATTTATCTACTATCTGGCTAAGAAGAAACTGCTCATGTTAAAAATATTAAGAAAATTTGGTTCATGAAATGTACGATGGTCCCGTGTACTTCCAAAGGTATGGGTATTGAGACCACGTGAGCCACTTTTGCAAACGAGTGTTGGGATGGAAGGTGAAGCACAGATTTTGACCGAAATCTAAAATTGAGCACGGCAGGAATTTTTCTTTTTTCTGTTTTTCCTGGTTTTTCTCTATAATTGGGGTAAATTTGAAGCTCTCAAGTTCATGGCTCTTTACCCTTCGAGTCAGAGCGTTGTTTGAATTTTTGTTTAACAAGCTTAAATCTTTTGAGAATGAAAAAATTAAAAAAAAAAAACGGCGCAGCATCAACATCAATATCAAAAAACAAAGTGACCGCACAAAGCTCATGGCCCTACCACCAAAGGTTCTGAAAAACCGTCCGAAAGGGACAAGTTGTAGTATTTTGGATCCTTAAATAAGAAATCTCGACCCAAAAAGTTGGAAAATCGTACAAACATGAAACTGCTTTCACGGGTTGATGCAATACTTGCACGGCAGCGTTGTTTTGCCTTATGCTACCACTCTAGCTTAAGATACCCGACCGTTATGATGCGTCATTTAAATAACGCTGTGACCTGAAAACCATTTCCGGTACACCTGGATAAAGACAACCTTTTTTGAACTACTAAAACAGCGAATTTTGCCTGTTCAATTGAATTCAGAACTGAAAAAGTGAATTGAAAAAAGCTACGGAATTTGTCTATTGGAAGCACCTAAACAAGTGACTTTACTCTACAAAGTAGCGGACCTCCGATGCAACTTGTAAACAAAGTTAAGAATTCCAAAATTCAAGGAAAAAAGTCGGTTCACACGAATAAAAGCACAGGCAATAAATACCAAAATATGTGCATACGTACTTTTTGAACATTTTTTTTTATTATTAATATTTGTAGATTTAATAATAAACGAATTCGAAAAAATTAAATAGTAGGTATGGCCTCCATTTTTTAAGATTATTTCAAAACTATGATCTGGAAGCGGTCGTGTAGAGATTTCAGATATTTCAACGATACTTCGGTCCCAGCTGACTTTATAGCGCTCAAAAGAAACTCCTTACAGTCGTAGTGCTTCCTTCCTTCCTACACCTTCCGAGTAAGCCATCCCAAAAAATTTTCTATTATGTTTAGATCTGATGAATTTTCGGCTTGCTTCAAAGGAGGAGAAGAATTGGAACGTTATCCTCTTTTAGAATTCAAGGTACTGGTCCAAACGAATCCTTTTTTTTAAAAAGCACAGTCCAAAACTTCCTTGTATGTGATTCTTGTCATTTTGTTGCTTTGAATATTAAGTTAAAGGGCTAGTTTTAGGCTAGTATTAGATTCATAGTAACTAATAGCACCCTATTCCATTATTCGATTCCATCCCATACCAAACGAATTCGGGATTTCCGCGTGAGTTTTCAACCTAATTTGTGAGTAAAATAGTTTGTCATTTCACGAAAAGACAAACTAGAGGAAAATATAGTTCCTAAAGTAATAGTTTTCGCATCTACTCGTTTGACAAATGGGATGACAATAACAGCCAGCCGTTGACGTGTATAGGTCTTCACATATCCCAAAATTGGCCGACAGGGGGTTTAACCTTAAATAGTCCATCGAATTTGTAAACCAAAATCACATCAACATTATGGTATTTAGTTTTTCTTTTTTGGGTTATTTTGTTTCTTAGATTAAACAACTGGGAAAGTGTTACAGTGCGTACGTAAAAACTTCAGTCTGTGTGTGACGGATTTCAAAATACCCTACCCTACAAAAAAAACGAAGCCGCCACGCCTGCAAAAAGTGGGCGGGATATAAAAATATAACTTTTGAATGCTTTACTAGGTGGTTGCATACATTTCGGCCTAAAATTTTTTTAACGCACAGCCTACAAAAGTGGACGGAGGCATATATACTATTAATATGCAAAAGTTAGAAAATGCTAATATCTTCCAGTTTTGTTAAAGAATTTTTAGACAAATTTCATATATATTTATTAAAAAACAGTCAGTTTAAGCTAAAATACCTTAAAAAAGTGAGCGTGGTCAATAAAAAAGGCCAAAATTTTTCTGCTTCCTCAAAGACAATTAGAAGGCAATTTTGCATACCAACAATTAGTGCGCACCATTGTAGCATAGCCAAAATTAAAAATAAAAAGATATTTTCTTAGATTGAAGATGGTGTTACATACAGGCCCATATAGTGCGTGTGTCTGTGGGTGAATTCAACAATTTTTCAAGCTTGATCTGAAGAGGACTTCCAGCCTACTCACCAACTTTCAGCTCTTTACCTTAATTTAATTTAAGGCCTAAAAGTTGTTTAGATACGGATGGACGCATGGACGGTTATAGCTTAATTAATTCTCCTGTCGGTCCCATTCATATCTCTAAAGGTCTTAGGGTGATTATATCACTCAAACTTAATATACCCTGGGTAGGGTATAAAAATTTGGTGGCAATGATAATGAATTTAATTATTTTTAGTTCGAGTTGTCTGGGAGCCAAAAAAAAATGTCATGTTTTTAAGAAGATACGCAGAGTCGTGACGACCAGACATTGCCATTTAACACCACAGGATGTTATTGAGAAATGTCAAAAATTAAAGCAGATGCCAAGTTAATTTCCTCGTTTTCGGTGGAAACACTTTGGGCTTAACTTTTAATCTTCCTGCGTTAGTCTTTGTCTTATGTGCGGTGGAAACACCCTATATGACATACAGAACAAAAAAAAATGGGTAGATCTCTAGCGGGCTTGGCATCGATTCAAAGAGGAATTTTTTAAGTGCTTTTTATTCAATAATTTTGTTCCAAATCAGAAAAAAAAACCTATTATGTTGGAAACACTTAGTTCTATATTTCGTTCATAAAAGGTTTTGAGCTACGCCTACATAATGAAGGCGGAATTAAAGAAAAATCTCAAATTTGCCAGCGCAAATGGATTTCCACCAGGTTGAAGCCTTATTAAGGAAATTAAAAGAAAGAAAATTAAGCAGATAAGGAACACAAGACGCTAGCTTGATTTTATTCATTCAACTCTGGTACTTTAAAAAACTTTTTGGAGCTCTAAAAAGTTTTTTTAGAGCCTTAAAACCGCGAAAAAAAGCAAGGAGGAGGTGTACCATCTTATTAGTTGGTGCAAATTTATACCAAGTCATTTCCCACTTCCTTCAACAGTTGTTCGGCTTGTAGGCCATCAACAGCTGCGCTATCTTGTCAGCCCAAAGTCTAGACTTTGAGCGCCTTACTTCATCTCGGTGGTGCAGGACATGTTGGCATCTTCTTCTATTTTTTCTAGATCTGAGTTAAATACGACCAATTATCGAAAGAAAAAGCTATTTGTAAGCTCACCGTGTAGCTTACACCAAGCTATAGGTGACCCAAGCTGGAGGGTTCATTCTATGTCCAAATACGATCAATAATGTTGAAATTAACGAAATCTAATGCTCGAACAATGAAGCAAAAATTGACCAACAGCTTTTGATGAAAGATCAGAAATCAGTTTGCAAATTCAGCATTTCTTTTATTTCCATCCAGTGATGCTAACGATTGAAGACAAAAATTAAAGCGATGCTTTACAACTCTCGACTGTCAAGTCTGTAATTGATTTGTCCGAGTCAGAAATTAGGAAATCTTTCCAAGATTGGGCGAGAAACAAAAACTCATTTTAGTTGCTAATAACTTTGCCTTGTCTGCACTTGAGTCAAAAACTTCTGTTTAAGTCTTATCAAGACAGCATGGCTTTAAAAAAAATACCCTGGTGTCGGATCAGTCGTATTTCCGTCTTGGTTAATACATTTTTTGAATTCAACAAACATCAACATCTCGTTTTAATTTGTGAAAATCAGCACCAAAAGCAATTACGCGACATCTGTCATATTTTGTATCGATATAATTAATATTCCTCACCCAAGGGTCAAAGTTTATTCACCCCACCATCAAGATTGCAATATGAAAATCCCCCTTCCTAAATGGAAACCTCCCATCACGCGGCACACGCTCGCACCGGTGCGCTTTCAGAACCCAGCAATCATTTTCATCATTTTTCAATTTCCGCCTACCTGGCAACGATGGAAATGCAAATAGGAGAGAGTACACTGTTATGGTTGCCGCCATCGTCATCATCATCGGGCGGTTTCACCCTTCGTAAGCCCAGGCAATATACGACTTCGTTTGGGTACAGCAGTTTTGTTGTTCCTGTGGAAACGCCATAGATGGAAATAGGCAAAAAGAACTGCCAGCATCCCATATCGCCCATAGCCACCCTTGGTTACCCAGCTCCGCAGGTTAAAGGTAAATATGTAGAGCATAAATTTATTCCTTGCTGAGAGCAGCATAGCAGAGGCAGAAGGAGGCAATACCATTCCTATCACAGGGACAATGTATCTATGTAATACATCGCGCTGGGGTTTGTTTCAGTTCATATTAATAAAGCAACGTCTGGCAAATGGAGTATACGTGGTTGGTGTGCAGAGGCATGATGCTTCCCTGCACATTAACTACCCTACGACGACGAACCGTGCAACTAGGTACTAGCCCGGGAGTCTAGCGAAACCGCGCGTAAAACGAAAGCGAACTTGAAATGCCAGGAGGTAGAAGTGGAGGTTATTCAGAGCTTCTCAGAATGCCCGGGCATAAAATGGAAGCACCCTGGAATCTCTGTTCCCGGCAACTCTTCGAAATTTCCCAACAATGCATGCACATAACCCTATACAGATACCCCGCACACATATATTGCCCCGCATTATATTGCACGAGAACCGAGAGTGGGAGTGGGATATGCATTAAATATTTTGGTATTGGTGATGGGTTCTGGAGTGCTCTGGAGCAGCTTTGATGGTGCAACACCATCGTCGTACGATGGTCTGCTTCGCCTCCCACACCTGTGTCGCATATTTATGCGAAAAGGATGGCGATTACAAGCGTTTATTTCCATAATTTTTGCATTCCAAAAGGAACAAGGATGCAAGAATCAAAAGACGCAGCGAAGGCACGAAAAGCAAGCCGTATTCGGTGACTCCGTATCGTCCTGGATGTCTTTGTTCTCGCCCCAGTACAGGGGGAATATTTTATGTTGCTTTGTGTTCTGGCGCTGGGCGGCTGATATCCATTTCTTCCGCTTAAGCACAGACGCACAACCACACATGAACAGGGAAATTATATTAAATTTAAAATTTTCAAAGGACCTGACAGCATAGATTAAGGGAATGCCACATAAAATACTATAAAAGCATTCATGGCTGGTGGATAACAAGGAATCACGAAAAAGCATTCAAGTAGATACCTTTGCGATACGAAAATAAAAAAAGGAACACCCTGACACAGGGCAACGGGGCGGACGTGGGTAAGGGTTGTTTTACGACAGGAAAGCCATTAAAGCCGAGCCCTACGAAGCTGAAAACCATGCAATCGCTTACAATAAACAGATGAGTTTCTTGGGGAATATTGAAAGTCACAGCCGCACCGGACCTGCCCTTCCACGAAGTTCAAATCAGATTGTGTATTCACAGAAGAAGAAAGGAAACTTTCTCTTCAAAGACGGCCCTGCTTTCAATGATCTTTGCCATTCATTGGATGCGACAAACATCAGGGGCACTCCTTGCATACACCCTGAGATTTACAATGAAACATCTGTTTCATTATCGCTTGAGATATGGACTTCAGGGGACACATCATGGGGTGGCGAAACTTTCTAATTTATAATCCACCAGTCGATAAGATCGGCCTACGCACAATGAATGGGGCCTTAAAGATTTTATTAGTTCCAACTTGTAAGCTAAGGCGAAAGGCCAAGAGATTGGATCGAGGATACAACTTTTTTGAAAAGTTGTGCGGATGAAAGAAAACACCGCACTGAAAGGAGCTGCGAGAGTGTAACTTTATCCGTGATTTTAAATGTGTCTAAGTGTGGATATATTCGGTTTTTTCTCCGAAATCCATTACCCACAGGTCGAACTTGTTAGACCAGCCCGTGGCAGTAAGATTAATGAATTTTTCAAGTGGAGAAACCGAAGATGAAACAAAAGTTAGATTCATTAATTGTGCGGGAGAAAAGTGATTACATTGGCTGGTTTGGGAATCGTTAGTTTGAAGGATTTGTAGGATTTAAAAGTTCGAGAAAAGGGATGCTCAAAACAAAAAAAAAAAAAAATGGACGCGTCGAGAGAGTTTTTTTTTAAATTTCTGTACCATTCCAACAACGGCCGCAGAACTAAGTGTGTATAATGGAATTGGAGTTCCATCCTTAAAAGTGTCAAAGAGTTTAATTCTAAGAGGTCCTTATTTTATAAATTAGAGGGTTGTATTAGGTTAACAAGCCACATTCTACATAGAAATTTTGTGCAAACTCCTTTTTCCATATTTTCAGTCTTAACTTGGTTCAGGTAGGTTGATGTTTATTAGTTAGCTTCCATTCAAAAATCATGTAGTTACCGCCTTTGAGGCAATAATTGGTTACTTGACACAAGCCGGAGTACTTAAGCGTGAGATAAGCTCTTTGTGAACCACTAGGATTATAAAAATGCTCCATTATGGAAAACAATTCGAGCTTCTGGTGAAGCCTTAAATTTTACTGAAGTTTTTATTATGCAGGTCACCAATGTCATCCAAGTAAAATGTAATTTTCTGAGAGCGGGCAGGCGCTGGTACAGACAATCACCTTTGCAGCTCTTATAAAAATCGTCTGGTTTCACATTGAGTCAAGTGGCGATATAGCCAAAATCCCTTAACTCTCAAGGCCCAACCTGTTGTGCCGCCAAATACCTAAGCGGTTTTCTCTCAAAGCCTTGTTACATTTCTGGCAATTCCAATCTCTTTAGCTGATGTTACGTAAATTTTTCTGAATTCAGGACAACAAAATCTCTTTTTTTCAACGATGAATATGAAAACTCCTAACAAAATTGACAAGAATTGAACCGTATTGAATAGAATTTTGAGTTCTTGCAAATTTAATTGTCGCGTGTTGAGTTAACTTAAGGCAGAAAACCATGCTGAACACTTTTTTTCTGTATTCATATGCGACCAAGGCTTTAAATGACACCAGCGCTGAAATCAAACGAAGGTTCCTTCTGCCAATCGCTGCTCCATTAGGTTTAGAAAAGACCATTCTTGAGTAACTAAAATGTCCACTTGCGAGTGGTCTCATTAGGTCATTATGTCCATGCTTTACGGTCCAGAAGCATGAACCTGAAAACGCTTTAGGCTGAAACAAGAGTAATGCGGGAACCACAAAGCAGCCTGGGCTTGACCTCGGCTTCATGTTTACAAGTTCAGCCATACGATTTCAGTGTTTCCTAACACAATGAAGCTCGGCTTCAAAATGTGGTTTGCAAAGAGAAAGAGTGCGGAAAGAGAAAATACTACGTAATAGAGGCTTAGAAGCCCAGCACGAGTTCAGATGTGCTGTACTTTTTCTTCATGTGAAGCAAATGGGGGTTATGATTTCGATCGCACATACGAAGTCAATCAGTCCGCCTTTGGCTATATTTGTGCAAGTGTGTTGGACATGCACGGATATGACGCAGAATATTTGAGTGTGTCTACATTTTGGGCCAAATTGCGTGTTATTTATTTATTATTCGGATACAGCACTACTACCAGGGCTTTCGGCTGTGTGTGCGCATTTTTTAATTTATCGTGGCATGCTTGGAGAACGTAGTGAATGCATAATAAAAGCTTTCTCTCCATGAGCGAAATGTCATTGCAAAGCCGGTTCAAAGTCCACCTATCGTAACGGGGCGAAGCAGAACCCTGAGGCCGCTTTGTGGTCCCCGCTTAAAATCCTTCGGTCGGACGAGTTCAGGCCTCAGAAGAGTGAGATGACCTAGCCAGCCGCCATCCATATATCAGCTGTTTTCTGCTGGGGTGGTTGGTTATCTACAGCGGATTGACACCATAATTTCGGGACCAAATCTTCGAACCTGCAGACATAGCAGGAGGTGAGCTCCAGGGCAAGTAGGAGGAGACCTAAAACATCTTCGCATGTACAACTGGAGACGGCTAGCTCGAGAGATAGCTGACTGGCGAAGCTATTGGTTTAGCCCATGGCCTGTAGCGCAACCAAAAATAATAAAACAAGAGCTCACAGCAAATTTTGGGTTTGAAAATAAGCCGGGAAAAGGGAGATAAGCAAGGATCTGGGGCCGAACTTTCTTAAAAAACCATGGGACTTGAAAAGTATATTATGTAAACAATGTAGTTTTTACCAAAACTGAGATAGTTTACTTTAACAGATAATACTGATTTTAAAGTACAGAATTTATTCATTTTACCACCAAGTTTCAGTCCCCAAAAGAATTAGGCGTGTCAAAACCTGTGCTAGACTTAAAAAAAAAAAAACAGGAAAAACCATTTTTTCCTGCAAAATATAGAGGGGCCATCTCTTACAACTAATGGGTCTAAGACCATTTGAGTGTGGCTTTCGCCGTGCCAGACTTTTTCAAAATTTTTCAATTCGTCTGTAACGGACCGCGGTATACCCTATTTATTTTCCTATTCTTCTTTCCTGTGCTAAACTTTATTTCTATTCTTCGCTTAGTGATGCTAAAACGCGGCCGAAACCTTTGTTTTTCTGAAAAATTATCCGTTTTTCTTAAATTCTGCCTCTAAATATGGGTGTGGCCCAAAACTTTGTATGAAATAAATGTAGAACTTATTATTCTATATAATATATGAAGTAAAAATTTGGAAAAAAAACTATTCAATAAATTGCATTTGAAGATTCCTTTTTAATCGGTGCCACCCCTTGCGGGCGTAAGCCCCTTCTGACTTTATTTTTATTTTTTAAGTTCTATAATCCTTAGAAGTTGCTAAATGTTAAATTTCAGCTCTTCACGACGTCTTACAGTTTTGAAACACTGGATTTTACAAAGGGGATTTGAATAATTTTACTTGTGTTGCTTCGGATGACAGAGAGTTTACGTACAAAATTTCCGCTTTCTAGCTCAATAGTAAATGCGAAAAAATGGGTGACATACGGATGGATGGACTGGACATCGCTCATTCGACTTACAATTCGGTTTCGAAGGGCACATGATGCTCTTAAGGTCTTGGGGGTCTTCCGGGTCTTCCACTACATCAAGAACTTCAAATGCCTTTTTTCTGATTTATGATTGTTGTAAGGTCCGTGGCTTGCCTCTGTCCAACCAGTGGAGTTGGGAAATTGGATACCAAGCCTCTTGTCCCTTTACTCGAGATATCACTTGGGTCATCCAAGAAAGGTTGGCTGGCACGCAGTCTGGCTCTTGCTAGTGCCGGACATTTGCAGAGGAAGTGGGAGAGACTTTCTTTCTCATTCTTATTTCCGCAACATCGTCAGTGGGGATTATGGGATACCTTATTTGACCGCACAGTCTCCAATAACCAAATGCCATGTTATTACCGCCGTGATTCTGGCGATGTCAGGGCGGGTTCTGTTGAGTAAATTTTTTGTTCTATTTATATGTAGGCCACATTTGGTTAGCCCCTTCAATTCGGAGTTGGCCTTTTCCAGGAAATATATCAGCTCTTATTTCCTGGAAAAGGCTGTTCCTTAACTGTTGCTAGCGGAATGTAGACCCTTGTCGCGAGTGAGGCGTGTTCAGCTCAGCCCTACCTGGCCAGCTCTTCTGCACGCTTGTTTCCTTTTATCACTGTGTCTTGGAAGTGATACCCACAGAAATGTGGCCCTTAACGATCGCCCAGACGGGCTAGATCGTTACGACACTCCTGCACCTGTTTAGAGGATAAGGTGGCTGAATTGATAGCTTTTTAGTTAGCTTGACTGTCTTTAAAGGTATGACAATGGTTTGTTTGTGTTTTGTGCCATTTTTCATCCATCAGTAATGGCCGTGACGAAGTTCTCTACTACTTCGTCCCTCTTCCATTCAGTCCTGATGGAAGGTACGTGGAAGCCTTTGTTTAAATTTTGATTTGGGTGGTGATGAAGTCAGTAAGGAACGGAACTAAGGCATTTGGTAACGAGTCAAGGATGTTGCGTACGGCCTTGCAATATGCACTCAGATTACCTGATTCTAACTGCTCTGAGCCCTACAATTTCTGGGCTTAGTTGTACACTTAGCGTTCATTTTTTTTTTATTATTCTGACAGATTTTAATGTGGAACTTACAGACTTACAAGCTTATGATGAGTATCAGCAAGCGGGCCTAAGTGAATACTATCCAAAACAAAACGATGATGTGTTTTTATTTAAGATTTTCATTGGATTATTTTGTCATTTTACTATTTGGATTCTTCTTTTTTTATGGGGCCCTCGACCCATGGTGGGTCTCCGCCTGGTTCATAGTAGCTTTCCATCCTCTGCGATCTTGGGCGCTCTGTTTACAATATTTCAGACCAAGCATACTGGATTCCAGACCCGCGATGGCATCCCAACAAGCACGAATCACAATTTCATCGTTACAATGTGGTATTTTAACACTTAGCTAAATAACTATCGTTTTGTTAATAGAGAGTAACGAAAACGTTATTGTAACCATATTGTTAAGAGTTTAGCTGTTATTTCAGCTCGTTTTTGTAACAAGTACTGTCATAAATCCTGTAACAATTTCGTTACACCTGCGTCATAATTACGTTTCAAATTTTACTAATTTTAAAAAATAAGTTATTTTAATACAAAAAATATTATGTTACAAATTTGTTTTGCAAACATTAATGCAGTGTTACTATAACAAACAAAAAACGCAAATTCATTTACCGCAATAAGATTTATTTTTTTGTAACAAATAAAAAGTTTTAAAAATGTTTGAGCACCGTTATATGAACAATTACTTGCTAAGATCGTAAAAAAGAGTCAAAAAGGTCTCCGTACAGATGTCATTCTTTTGTTTAAATTGGAATTGTAAGTGCAGGGACGAGGAATTTTGTAGGTTTTTGGTAAGCTCAATTATTAACAATTTGATTAAGGTACCTATACCTTAAAAAAAAAATATATTTTTTTAACAAGGAAAAAGGAATAGAAAGCTAGAATAAGCTTATTTCCCAGGCCACTAGTTAGACTATTATGAAATAGCCAACTTGCAACCTTCTGCCGCTAGGACTTTCAAAAAAAAAAAAAAAACTGATAACGGGATACCTCTTTGACCTCTCCTCTCTCTGTGCATTAACACTTATGAAATGAGCGATGACAGTGTCTTGGTTTACAAGGAAATGCTCGCTAAAAAACGATATGAAATATGAAGATTCGCCAAAGATCATAAGGTAGGTGGTCCCGTTATTGCTGGTTAAGTGATAGGTGAAATATTAGCAGATGGAATAGTTATCTATTTCAAGGAGATAGGAAATGCGTTTAAAAGAAGTGAGCATAATGGTTGAGTGAACCGGATCAAGCCATTTGCACAGAAAGCTATTATACAAGCGAGGAAAAAGAATGTCTTTGAATATTTAGGGAAAGCAGCACTTGATGGCGGAAGCCGAATTCATTCCGGGATTAATTTTTATTAATTGACGATGGTAAATCTAACATCTTTGGCTTAGATGACGTCGTCGCATGAAGTGGAGAAAACTAAGCACTGCTTTGAATCCGAAAAGGTTCTTGAATGTACTGAAGAAAACCTGAATTAAAGTAGTCAAACACTGGGTCTATGGAACTTTAGACCATAGACCCAGTGTTTGACTACTTTTTATAACTACTTCAATAGTATATAATGCCCCTAATAGTAGAAAAAGCTTTAGAAGGGAAAAAAATATGTTCAAGTGCTTTTCTTGACGTATCGCAAGCCTTCGACAAGGTATGGCTCGAAGGCTTGAAGTATAAGCTACCGCAAAACTTGCCGGAAGACATGTTTAAAATATTGGAAAACTATCTTGAAAGCAGACTCTTTCGTGTTAGGTGTAGTAGTGAATACTCGAGTTTCAAGCAAATTCGGGCTGGCGTACCCCAGGGAAGCGTCCTCGGTCCGACCCTGTTCCTGCTCTACACAAGAGACATACCTCTAGATGACGAGACTGTCGTGGCCACGTTTGCGGACGATACGGCCATCCTGGCAACAGGTGAATCAGTCGAGTCATCAACGAGAAACCTCCAACGAGCATTGGACAGAATTTGTGTCTGGACGAAGACTTGGCGAATCGCTCTTAACGAGAACAAGTCTACGCATGTGAATTCCACTTACAGAAGGGTAAACAATTTGCCTCTGTTCATAATTTCTGCACAAATACCTTATGCAAATGAAGCGAAGTATCTAGGGATGACACTGGACGCTAAACTAAGGTGGAAGCCACACGTAAAGAAGAAGCGTGACGAGCTCGAGATAAGGCTCAGGGAAATGTATTGGCTTATTGGAAGATTTTCGAAATTAAGCACATATAACAAACTGCTCTTGTACAGGCAGGTGTTAAAGCCGTCCTGGACATGCGGTATACAACTTTGGGGTTGTACCAAGCCGAGCAACATGTCCATGTTGCAGACTTTCCAAAGCAAGACACTAAGAGCAATTGTGAATGCTCCATGGTATATTAGGAATAGTAATATTCACAGAGATTTAGGAATAGCTACAGTGCGCGAAGAAGTAGCAAACTTTGCTCGAAGGCTAAATGCTCGCCTTCATGTTCATTGCAACAATGAAATGATCCCTACTCTAAACGAGACTCTTAACGATGTAAACAACGAGCGCCGACTACAAAGAACAAGACCCTTCGATCTATTGACGTAGGGTGAAGCCCAAGTAACATTTCTGTTGCGGTAAGGTTATATACAAGCTATTTCCCCTCCCGCAAAATAGTTTGTATAAGGCCTTAGAGAAGCCAACTTGGCGCACTTACAGAAACTGTTAAAGCCCTACCCAAGTAACATTTCTGTTGCGGTAAGGTTATATACAAGCTATTTCCCCTCCCGCAAAATAGTTTGTATAAGGCCTTAGAGAAGCCAATTTGGCGCACTTACAGAAACTGTTAAAGCCCTAACAGTCGTGTTTAAAGTTTCCTGTTAGGCTTTACAGAAACCGGTGTTTGTATAAAGTTCCTGTTAAGTCTTATAGAGGCTGTTACTTGCATTAAGGTTTTCTGTTGCAAGCTTTACCGAGGCTGTTACTTGTTAACAGTTTTTTAGCAGGCTTGTATAAAGTTTCCTGTTAGGCTTTACCGAAACTGTTACTTGTATAAGGCTTCCTGTTGCAGGCTTTATAGAGGCTATTACTTGTATAAGACTTCCTCTTGCAGGTCTTATAGAGGCTGTTACTTGTATAAGGCTTCCCTTTGCAGGCCTTATAGAGGCTATCACTTGTATAAGGTTTCCTGTTGCAGGCCTTATAGAGGCTTTTACTTGTATAAGGCTTCCTCTTGCAGGCCTTATAGAGGCATTTAATTGTATAAGGCTTCCTTCTGCAGGTCTTATAGAGGCTATTACTTGTATAAGGCTTCCTGTTGCAGGGCTTACAGAGGCTTTTACTTCTATAAGGCTTCCTGTTGCAGGCCTTATAGAGGCTATTACTTCTACAAGCAAAAGCCTCTATAAGGCCTGCAACAGGAAGCCTTACACAAGTAATAGCCTCTATAAGGCCTGCAACAGGAAGCCTTATAGAAGTAATAGCCTCTATAAGGCCTGCAACAGGAAGCCTTATACAAGCAATAGCCTCTATAAAGCCTGCAAAGCGAAGCCTTATACAAGTAACAGCCTCTATAAGACCTGCAACAGGAAGCCTCTATAAGGCCTGCAACAGGAAGCCTTATCGAAGTAATAGCCTCTATAAGGCCTGAAACAGGAAGCCTTATAGAAGTAATAGCCTCTATAAGGCCTATAAAGCCTGCAAAGGGAGGCCTTATACAAGTAATAGCCTCTATAAGGCCTGCAACAGGAAGCCTTATACAAGTAGCGGCTCCTATAAGACCTGCAAAAGGAAGCCTTATACAAGTAAAAGCGTCTATAAGGCCTGCAACAGGAAACCTTATACAAGTAATAGCCTCTATAAGGCCTGCAAAGGGAAGCCTTATACAAGCAAAAGCCTCTATAAAGCCTGCAAAGGGAAGCCTTATACAAGTAAGAGCCTCTATAAGAACTGCAACAGGAAGCCTTATACAAGTAATAGCCTCTATAAAACCTGCAACAGCAATCTGCAAGACCTTATACAGCAATAGCCTCTATAAGGCCTGCAACAAGAAGCCTTTACAAGTAACAGTCTCTATAAAGCTTGCAACAGGAAGCCTTATAGAGGTAATAGCCTCTATTAGGCCTGCAATAGGAAGCCTTATACAAGCAACAGTTTCTGTTATACTTGAAACAGGAATATTACGACAGAAAACAACATTCAATCTACAGTTTCGGTAAAGCATTCAATAGGAAACTTTATACAAGCAACAGTTTTTGTTATGACTGCAACCGGAGGCCTAATACAAGTAACAGTTTCGATAAGGCTTGCAACAGAAAGCTTTTTACAAGTAACAGCTTCTGCGAAGCTTGCAACAGGAAGCATTATACAAGTAACATTTTCTGTTACGTTTGCATCAGAAACATTGCAACAGAACTCTACATTAGAGTAACAGTCTCTATAAGTCATGCAATAAGAAATCAAGTTACAGTTTCGCTAAGGCTTGCAGCAGGAAAGTCTATGCAAGCAACAGTTTCGGTGGAGAATGCAATAGGAAACTATATATAAGTAACTTCTTCTGCAAAGCATGTCACACGAAGCCATATACAAGCAACAGTTTCGGTAAGGCTTGCAACAGGAAGCTGTTTTCAACAGTTTCGGTAGGGTTTGCAATGGAAAACTTTATACAAGCAACAGTTTCGGTTAAGCTCTGCAGAAAGAAACCTTATAGAAGTATTTGCTTCGGTTAAGCTTGTAACATAATGCCTGCTACAGGTATAGTGATTCCGAAACTTCTATACGGCCTTAAAGAGGTAGTTCACATTCTGCACTGAAGTACGGAAGCTGCTATAAGGCCTTATAGAAGTAGTAGACTTCTTACAAAGTAACAGAGGAGATTAACAGAATCTTATCCCTCTGTAAGACCTCGTTGTAGCTCCTTTAAGGTCTTATACAAATTTTGTCAGAAATTTCTGCCTTGGAAATAATCGGCAAGTGTTATAGAGGCCTTATAGAAACAATAACTTCCCAAAATCGAAAATTTAAGCCTTACCGAAGTAAAATTGTTACTTGGGAGCCGCACAAATGAACGGCTTAGTAGGTGCATGTACTTGAAAGCAACCTATCCAATGCGATTAACACTACGGAAGCGTAAACTACTTGTTAAGTTAACTCAGTTGTAGTCAAGAAGTATTATGAGAGAGTGAAAATTTACTACTATGAAGTGCGTCCTGGCAGTTTCAAAGTGTCTCTCATAAATGGGTGGTTTTTTAGCACGTGGGAATCGGGCATAACAAATATCGGCTACTTCGGTATTATATACCTGCTATAGTGGGCGTATTGGTATCTTTGAAAGATTTTGGAGTTTTAGCCTATGTCCATCCTAGTATTCAAAAAAAAAAAAAAAAATTAGCAATAATTTTTCCCTTAAAATTAACGATTTCGTTTATGTTCTTAGTTTCTAGCTGTTTCTAGTTAACATTTTTTTCAAATTAAAAAGTTTATTACAATTCAAAAAAAGTTACCAGGTGTACGGAGACATTTTGGAGGATGTGTATGTACCCGACTTTTGAAAAACGTGAGTGACATTTGAAATTAATAAAACAAATTGTGGTCAAATTTCGTGTAATTTTCACATAAATTTAAGAACGAATGTCATTTTTTCAACAAATTCAAAAAATTCACGCGCCTCCAGAAAACTAGTATTAAGAGAAATTTTGACAAATTTTTAAATTTTTTCATGAAAAACAATAGACTCTTGACACAAGAAGAGAACATTTTTTTTTTTATTTTGTACTATTTTAATTACCTTCTAACAATAAAAACTTATAAGTATCCATTATAGATAACAACGAAAATTACGTCTAATACATGAATTAAAGGGTATATGTATGAAGTATGTGTGAAATATGTATGAGTATACACTCTTTGATTCATGCGTCTAATATATTAATTCTTTATTTCAATCAAGTAGGAAGAGTTGTCACTTAATGTCAGCATCATTATAATAAAAAGGTTCCTGATTTTCGCCTGGCAGCGTTTGAAATGATCATAGGACTGCCATTAATATAATGTTTTAAAATTGTAAATTTAAAATTGAAAATATTAACAACATACATTTTTAATTGTTTTACAACTGACTTGACACGTTTAGATAAGTTTTTCACATTTCATAAAGTGGATATTGTTATAAGATAACTCTTTATATACAGGATTGCCAAAATACGACATTTTTAATTACATGGAACTAATGGTAGTCTTTACCCCCGGTGTTGCACTGACATGAATGATAAATCTTCTAAGCACCGGGGTAATCGGTAACAATCGCTTCGATATACTGTAGTATTAAGGCCAAGTTTTTATTAGATACCAGATAAAAACGTTCATGATAATGTATTGTAGGGTGTAGTTTACGACAACTTATTTGTAAACTTGTATGTAATTTACTTGTAATAATGTTGTTCTTCTAAGCAAATCCTGGATTTTTGCTAGTTGGGATGTTTCTTAAAACGGAGGTCCGATCGTCTTGGTCGTTTCGAACCTGGGGAAGGTTAGCGAAGCTCAATGCTATGATATCAAACTAAGCATAATGGTTAATCTTCAATATTTTTTCTATATTTTTTTTTTTCGAACCAATTTTTCGATGAACAAGTTTGAAGAGGCAACATGGTAAAAGTGGCAATGGTTGTTGGTGTGGGCGGCCCAATTTTTGTCCAAGTAAACCATTTCTGGTTACCTCTCACTAGACGTACAGTGGAAGCTGGAAGGTGATCAGAGACACCAACATTTGACTTCATACGCCTTGTTAAGCTTGACCATAAAACCTTTGATTTAGGCCCGTTTGCTGATACTCATCTTAAACTGCTAAGTTCTACCTAGAGCCTAAGTTTAACATAAAAAACTGTCAGAATAATAAAAAAAATGCCGCTAAGTACAACTTAGCTAAGCCCCAGAAATAGTAGGTCGTAAATATTTAAGTAGAACATAGGAACATTTATTTTCAATGTTTGCTTATATTGTCAAAAAACTTTTTTATTATACATTATTTCACGACTTCTTTAAGTATAAGAATACTTATAGGTGCTAGTTGCTAGTTTGCCCAGAAATTTTATTCAAAAACAATTCAAAACACATTTTTTCACCCAACACAAATGACAGCTGCTACGCTATGTTGAAGTTAAATTGATTTTGAGCAACCGAAAATCATTATGTTTCACATAAGCGGGAAGTATAACTCAAGTCTTAAGATGAACTTGTATGTATGTATGAACTTGTATGATGAACTTGTATGAACTTGATGATGTGTAGCATCAGCAAACGGGCCTTAATGCTTAAAATTTAGGTGGTCTTATATTCCACTCAATTGTTGGCGTGGCTGTGGGCTGATCTTATCAATTTTTATACTTTGATTATACTAAATGAAAACCAAATCCAAATTTATTGTAAGTAAGAGTGCTGCCACCACAAACATCGGAATCCACAGAAAGATGACGTGACGTACATAAGTCTGTCTCTAAGCTTGAATTTATGCAAAAATTTTTAAATGAAGTGTAGCCAATCGCTTAATTCTCGAGTGCATAACAAAAATAAAGGACGAAGAATCTAATGGCGTATCCTTTTGAACACCGAACTACCGCACCGAGCTGTCAAATAACTCTCGGTGTACGCGACAATTCCAGGGTTGTGTGCACTCGGTTTCATTGTAAAATTCCGTTTAAGTTAAATGCATATATGAAAAACATACTTAAAAGATATAAGCTCTTTTGCTCAAAGTTTAAAGGCAATTGGTGAAATACGGACGGATGGACATGGCTTGTTCGAATCAGAATTCGGTCTCGATCAAACGCCCTTGAAGTCTTGGGCGTCTTCTTTTCTGATATTTTTTTTTTTTTTTTTTAACATAGACAAATAAAAACAAGTGAGAAAGTGCAACAGTAGGTATGCAAAAGCTTCAATCCATCTGCGACGGATTGCAAAGTACCCGACCATACCAAAAAGAAAACTGTCACGCCTCCAAAAAGTGGGCGAGATATAAAAATATAACTGTTGAATGCTTTATACTAGGTGGTTGCATACATTTCGGCCTAAAACTCCGCCTTTTTGACTAAAAAATCTTTTTTTTTGGAATGTGGCGGACTCACATACAATATATACATTAAAGTTAGAAAATGCTAGTATCTACAGCTTTTGACATATAATTTTTTGTCAAATTTCATATATATTTATTGAAATCCCTTAAAAAGTGGGCGTGGTCAATGAAAAAGGTAAAATTTTTTATATTATCAATTATAAGGCAATGTTACGTACCAAAAATGAATGCGCTAGAGCCGTTGTAACATAGCTAAATTTTGCAAAATGTCGCACATACAGGCCTGTAGTGGGCGTGTCTGTGGGCGGATTCAGCTTATTTTCAATTTTTTTTGATCTAAAGGACTGGACTTCCAACCAACCCACAAAATTTCAGCTCTCTGCCTTAAAATTTAAGGCCTAAAAGTTGTTTACATACGGACGGACGGACGGACATGGCTTAATCGATTCTCCTGTCGGTCCCATTCATGTTTCTAAAAGGTCTTAGGGGTCTACGGTGATTATTTCACTGTGTTACAAACTATGCATTAAAATTAATATACCCTCAGTCGGGTATAAAAATCAAACATGAAAGAAATAACACAAAATTTTAAGGAAAACTAGAGCGAATTTTAAATCGAAAACATAAAAGCATTTTCAAAAACTTTTTTTTTAAAGCGATCTTGTTCAAATTTTGAGTACAAAGCGTACAAAAAGAAAGCAAGAAACCTCTGTTTTTCGAAGCCTTTTTAGAAAACAAAATAAAAAATGGAGCTTGCTCTACCGTTTATGAAAAAAACTGGCATCCATAGAATTTAAGAAAAACATTCAATGCTAAATCTGAAAAAAAAAATCAAAGTAGTTGTTTTATGGATTTGAAGTTTAAAGAATTATAAAAAAGGTTAGAAGAACGTATGTCCCTCTATCTCCCAAACGCTATAAGGCATAATTTTCAAATAAATCTCGGACAAAGTCCTTCCTCTAAATTTTAAACAAAACTGCGAATATTGGAAAACTTTGAAGAATTGAATCAAAAACGTTAAAACATTTTCGAAAACGATTCTTTAAAGATTTCTAGTCCTTTACCGTACATGACAATCTTGATTAAATTTGGCTGAAATATGTAACGTTCAAAAGGCAAGCTTACTGCATTAAAAACGTTTCAAAATTATTGTTTCAAACCTCAAGTTTTTAAGCACATTTAAGGAAACGAAATCAAAACAAGTGGGAAAGTGCAATATTGCTCAGTTCAGTCCGTCTGCGACGGCTTGCAAAATGCGCTACCCTACCAAAAAAGGAAACTGCCACGACTCCAAAAAGGGGGCGGGATATAAAAATATAACTGTAGAATGCTTCATCCTAGATGCTTGCATACATTTCGGACTAAAACTCCGCCTTTTTAATTAAAACTAATGGGAGGGTTACAATCCGTTTAGGCGGTATCGTTGGATACCCCATCCCAATTGACCACTGTCAAGCTCCGAATTGTGTCATAAATGTTGGTTGTTAAATTTCTGTTTCATTTAACTTCAATTGTATTAAGAATTTCTCAGTTAAGAATATTCTCCTTAAGAAAGGGGCGTGAAATCCACCTTTTCTCAATAACATCGTATTTTAGTTTATATTTTTTATCAGAAGTGGTATGCACGTCACGTGTTGATTGCATTTTCATATTAAAAGTTTGGTTTATACTTAAAAACGCCCCCAAAAGTGGGCGTGGCGAAAATTTATTCACTTGAATTGATAGCTTGCGCACATATGTGAACATTTTATAATGCAAGTTTTTTGGATTTCAAGCAAACATATCAAATAAAAACCGTTTATTAGAATGCATATTAACTATGACCACGCCTACAAGGGGGCGGTATTCGCTTTTTTTAAATGCCAAACACAATACACTTAAGCGAGAATATCGCATACCAAATTTCAGCTTCCTGCGACAACTTTGATTTTTCATGCTATTAAGTAAAGTGGGCAAAATTTTACAATTGTACTGCTTCGGGGCCTAGAAAGAACAGATACCAAGTTTCAAAACTACCTGTATATATATATAAATGTGCTACTATATTTGTTTTATGGATTTGAAATTTGAAAAATTATAAAAAAGGTCAAAAGAACGCATGTCTCTCCGTCTATCTCCCAAACGGTATAAAGTATAATTTTTAAATTAACACCGGGTCCATCTTTTCAAATTTTATACAAAACTATAGCAGACTTCGAAAATTAAAAAACTTCGAAGATTTAACTGAAAAACGTGAAAACGTTTTCGAAATATGTTTTTTAAAGATTTCTAGTTCCTTAACGTTTATGACGAAGGCAAGCGAACTGCATAAAAAATGTTTTAAAATTGCCGTTTTCGACCCTAAGTTTTTAAGCCCATTCAAACAAGCGGAATAAAAAACAGCCGTTATTTTTACCGTTTTCTCAGAAATCCATGTCCGCAGAATTTGAGAAAAGTGGCAAATGCTAGCACAGGTGGTTGTTAAATTGATCAAAAAGTCTAACGGTAATTAAAAATAATCGAAATTGCTGTTTTATGGGTTTAAAATTATAAAAATCCTAAAAAAGGCCAAGAAAGAGTATGTCCTTCCCTCTATTTTCGTAACCGTAAAGCTTTTTGCCAGCCTTTATTTAGACTTTAGAGTAACGAAACCCAATATAAGAACAGTAGACAGAACTACGAAAAAAACTTATTACAGACTGTAAAATATATCCAGAAATAATTTTAATAAATAAATTAAGATGACTGCTCCGCGTATGTCTTCATACTTGACGGTCTTTTTTTCGTCATTATTTCATATTATATTTATTGAAAAACAATCATTTTGGGTTAAACAAGTGGAAAAGTGCAACTATGCGTATGCAAAAGCTTCAGTCCACCTACAACGGATTGCAAAATACCCAACCATACCAAAAAAAAACTGCTACGCCTCCAAAAAAGTGGGCGAGATGTAAAAATATATCTATTGAATCTGCTTTATACTAGGTGGTTTTAGGCCTAAAACTCCGCCTTTTTACCTTAAAAATCACTTTTTTAACGCCAGGCCCACAAAAGTAGGCGGAGGCATATACGATATATACATGAAAGTTAGAATATACTAATATCTACAACTTTTGTCATATAAGTTTTAGTCAATTTTCATATAAATTTATTAAAACACAGTCATTTAAGCTAAAATCGCTTAAAAAAGTGGGCGTGGTCAATGAAAAGGCCAAGTTTTTTGGCTATTGACATACGATTACAAGGCAATGTTACATACCAAAAATGAATGTGCTAGCACCATTGTAAAATCTTATTCAGCGAGTCCCCTCAGTCCCCCTGAGAATCATATCCCAAAGTATTGGCATCGAATTAGGAAACACCCTGTATATAAGTGGATAGGTACTTACACGAAGAGAAAGTAAAGAATTCAGGGGACAGGGGACTCCCCGAATAAGATACAAACTCAAGTTTGCAATCGTTCACATTTAAACTTTGGTAAGAATAAGGTGGTGGGTAGGTATCTCAATTTTTTGTACCCACTCAATTGTTGGTACCTTGCTACTTGTTCAAGGAGTTTGCAACCTTACCTTTACCATCCACCAGTCTTCAATCTATCGCAAAGGATCGAATTTACATCGCTTAATATCGTTAGTTAAAAACAGAGCCAAGCCAAGACCCAAACTAAGATTGTTATCTTGAGCGTAAAAAGTTTGTTAACATAGTTTATCTACTGCCCTCTGGTTCCGTTTCAATTCACACATTGTGTTGTGTCCTGACCTGACCAGAGACACTCCTTTTAACTCACCAGCAAATAAATCCATTACCGACAATCTGAATTTACATCGGCCCCGTTTCTGTTTTGGTTCCTCACCATCACAACACAAACACAACACAAAACCATTGTTAAGTGGCCTCCACAATTCAAAACCGTGACTCAGGTTAATGATACGATTCACTGATCACACACAAAACTGACCCGCACCCACTTTTTCCACAAGAAAAGGACATTTTGGCCATCAGAAGTTCCAGACTCGCTCTTTTTAAATCACTTCACTTGATAGGTTTATTGATGATTATCGTTCGCTCTTGGCATTCACCGCGTGCCTTATGACAAAAACACATATAGGCCTGCAGTGGATACCAGGAGAAAAACGTACTTGCAGTTGCACTAAATAATTAACTTTACGCGAGCTTCGGTGTAATCAAATCGACCACTCCCCGCCACCGTCACACGACAAATTCCAACCGACTAATGTCATATATCACAGGAAAGTCCTGAAACGAATATCAGCTGATTTGCTCACAGGTCTGCTTGCTTAACACGAATTCCACAAACACTTTCACTGTCGCCGACTCTTTTTATTGGCGGGCCATCAGTAACGCCAGGACACTTTAATGAGATGTTTTTTTTTAGTATTGGATAAGATAGTCATCAGAAAAAGCACACACACAGAGTATCCACGCCACGCACAAAGCAGCAATTTTAATTCGTCGTAATCCTTCGTCCTGCTCCTGAACCGAACACCTTTAGCTCCACGAAAACAGTCTAGGTACCTATGTGAAGGAGATTTTGTAGAGCCGTTGACACTCGTCCTCGTTTTACCGAACAGCACGATCGAACTACTAAGAATCAGCACACATTCACCGTGACACACAAAGACGGGTTATTGCCTTCTTATCAAACCAGACGCAGACACACTGGGGGCAATACAATACCGGTACCGGTACTCCTGACGAGACGACCGACGTGGTATGGTTGTAGTAGCAATTCCAGGAGTGCAGCTGTCACTTTTTTGCCTGATCAAAGGGGGAAGAAAAAAATAAATCCTGGCGAATAATATAAGAACTCTCACACACGCAGACACAAAGCAGGACAACAAAAATAAAAAGCATAAAGAAGGATACGTACCGCTGGCAGCTTACCCTTGTCCGCTGCCGCCCCTCTCTGTAACCCAAATGTTGACAATGCACTCGTCATCGCGCTGTATTTTCGGGGGTTGTCTGTGTGCTGTGTGTACTGCAGCTTGCCAGCAGGATAACCAAGGGTGGTAATTGTGTTACATTTATGACTTCATATTAGTTACACACAACGTGAAACGAACAAAAGCCGCGATTGCCTGAGTGGCACGTGAGATCAGCGATTGAACAGGCATCCAATCCAGAGGGGTGGATCGTGGCATAATGAAATCTGTGCTATATCGAGCAGGGCGCTGGGCTGTGTGCAATGGATGCAATTAGATTCAGGGACGACGCGAATCTACCTACTTGCGAGTTGAAGATTTTTTTTTTCTTCCTTTTCATATCTGGATTGTCATCCTATTTTATTTTTTTAGGGGATGAAATTCAATACTAGGCCAGTAGTGGATCTGGGTATGTGGGACAATTAAATCCAAGAGCCGATAAGGGAATTCTTTTTATTTTCTAGAGATTTAGAAATCTGTCTTGTTGTTTAAGAAGAGGGAAGAATTTAAGCTGGAGAAATTGGCGCCAATACTAATCAGTGTTGCCACAGTAGGAAAATAAGTTGAGCGGTCAACTAAAAAACAAGTCAACAATGCTGGGTTGAAGTTCATATCCGTTAGACCTTCCATTATATCATCCACTACCTGCGGTAGCATTGGCTGTTTTTCTTAAATTCTTTGTGAGCAGATTTTTGAGAATATGGTGTACCATGCTGTTTTTCCTTCTTAATTTTTTAAATAGAAGGCAAGAAAAACTGTGTTGAAAACGACAATTTCTTCAATTTTTAACGCATGTGTCTTGACTTGCAAAAGTTTTGTAACTTAACTAATTTTAAGCAAGGTCGTCTATAGCTATACCATTTAGATACTAGAAGCATTTGAAAATTTGTTTTTGAAAATTCTTTTGAATCAAGTAGTAGAAGTTTTTGATAATTTAAGCTTTACTCTTTCTCCGAATTTCGGCAGATTCATTACTTTTTTTTTGAAAATTTTGAAATTTTGGGCGATTTAGGAAACTTTTAACTCTTTCTTTATGAACATTACATTTATACACCAATTTTGAAAGAAACTATACGTAAACAGGAGAACCCAGGACCTCCCAATTGTCGGTCATAGGTGCTACCATCTGCACCACATCCCACTTCCATCTCGGGTGTCCAAATAGCCTACATGATGTTTCTACATAGAAAGTGCACATAAACCATCAACATGTATACGTAAATGTATAAATTTATATTTTTGAAACCGCTTTTATGTTTAAAAATCGAATCTCAGAAGTTTTTGAGTTTTATAAAATCGCTATAGATTTTCTAAAAAAATGGTGGACAATTGGTGGTACTTGTGATTTTTTCTAAATGCCTTAACGATGCATTTAGGCCCTGATCACCAGCTCTTTGCACCAGAGATCAGGGAAACGCAAATCATTTTTCACGCATTTTTATGATGTTTTTAAAATACGTTAAAAAAGCAGTAACAGAACGCTTTCAGAAAAATGTGACTTAAGCCCGAGTTTAAATTTGAGGTGTTTATAAGAGTTTTTTTTTTTTGTTCAATATAAAACTTATGGCCTGAACAACTTAAAAATGGCATCTTTTTTTAACCCTGCATTTCTCAAAAACCTTTTAATATATTCAAAAAAATTAAGCTTTTCTCCAAAAACTCAATTTTTACTGGACCTAAGCTTCTTTTTTGGAGCTCTTGTCTGCAAAACTTTTGCAAATAAGTAGCAAAAAAAAATTTCAACCATTTTCACATAAAATTTTGAATTGTAAGCAAACAATTATGTGGGTCATCTATTTTTGAACAGACCACTGAAAAGGGGTAACCAGGAGGTCTTCCCACCAGGAGGTCCCACTTTTTCACTGTAGAGATAATCAAGGTGCTTTCACAGCCGCCGAACTTGAGACCAGCGAACTGGCGACCAAATAACTTTACTCCATAATATTGTTTAAAAATTAAAATCGCAGCATGGAAATCTCTTAAGGATCAAAATCTGTAACTTCACGCTACTACATAAGCAATTTACACAAGTTTGTCAAGATATTCGCAGTTCGCTGATTTCAAAACGAACGAACGCAGTGCGAACCACTAAGCGAATTGTTAATATCTTCAAAAAGCTTTTGGAAACGCTGGATTCGAAGTTGTCGAATTATAGAGTTGAGGATTCTTGTTAGTTTTATATTTGGGAAATTTCAGTTTTAAGCAATTTTTTGGAGCATTAAGGAGATTGTTTCCAATTCAAAAGAGCTACCTGTTTTCGCAGCTCTTCGTTCGATAAAGCGAAGACAACAACCCAGTATACTTTTGCACTGTATTCGATCTAACAAATTTGCCTCGATGATTTTGTCGTGGCAGAAAGTTGAGTGCTGTAAAAATTTGACGTTTCAGTTTTTTTTCCAGCTGTGAAGTTCATGGTTTCATGGCGCTTTTGGAACTACGAAATGCAAATTTAAGTTTTAGGGTTTCACCCAGTTTTTAACAATTTTTAAAATTTTTTAACAACAGCTGATTGCACTGAAGAGCACGAGTGCATTTTGAGGGCACACTAGGTATAGTTTCATCGAATAAACCTAATGATACCAGGCCATGCTGGAATTTTTTCTACACAGCTTGGGGTTCGGTGTTGAAAAGAACACGTTAATACTCTGCTAGTTTCAATAACCCCGTCGGTGTTACATGCCACTCGCAGTACATTCTTAGATAGAATCATGAGACTTCGGCACGAAGGATACTCGTACTTTCGAAGTGTTAACTTGCTCCGAGAATAGAGCGATGCAGAATAATGTTTCATGGATTTACACTTAATCGCCCTAAGGTCCACAGATAGATGCGTCACCAGAGGGCGGATACGAGAACGTGTGCGAAATCGGATGTAAGCGAAAAACTCGGGCAGACCAAAAACAGAAAAACTAAAATTTGGAAAACTCTGCGTTCAAACACTTTGGGTAAGGGTCAGACGGCCAATGGCAGACTGTAAAAAAATACTTTTCTAGTTATTACTTTGTATTTTAGAAAGCTGTGGTGTTCCTTTGCAAGCCATTGGAGCAATGCTCAGCAGATTTGGAAGCGAATAGCTTTTTGGTGCAAAATTAAGTTATCGAAGACATTGGCTCTCTACTTAAAACTGTCTTTCATTTCTAACAAAAGTTCTCGTTGTTTAATCCAGCAATCAACTTAGTGGGTCAACACTAAATAAAAATAGAACGGAGAGAAAATTCAGTTTAACGCCGAAGCCCAGATGAACTTGCCCTAAAAAACTTTTGCCTTTTTTGTAATAAAAGGATGTAGACAAAGAAGTTTACTTTCATTACTTATTACCATTACGTTTAAAAAAATTTGGCAAACTCAAGCTAACTAAATCCATTCTTTCAGCAATTCATAATTCCATCGATATTAACATAATATAATTGACAGACTTTCGTAAGCTGTTTTTCTCACCGTCACGAGTATAAACGTAGAGACGTCTATGGGCTTACCGGTGAACGAGTTCAAAACTTAGTTCAAATCGAAAAATTTGACAATTCAATTTTGACGTTTGGTAAAAAATTCCCTTTTTTATTGCATCAAAATCGTTATGCCTGCCTCTGCAAAAACGAGCCGCGAATTACGCAAAAAATTATTTGTTATTTGTTAATAATTTATGAAAACAATTTTTTAAAGCAACTTAAAAAAAGGTTTTGAAACCCCGTAAAAAGAAGTTTTGCTTTTTTTGATTTTCAAAATTTTCTTTATGTTTTTCTTTTCTTTATTTCCCTTAAGGTGCATTATTCCATTGGACGACAAAATTTTGAACGAAATAAAAATGGTAACAATAAAAAAAAGAGCACATAACATTAGTTTGCTCTTTTCTTTAGTTATTTTCTGCTTGATCGAAAACCCAGATTCAAGATGAATAATAACTGTTAAGTACAAAAGTGTTTCCACCGAAGTAAGAACAAGTAAAATTATCTGTCATAGGGTTTTGAAAACCAAATCAACTGAATGAAGTCACTAAAGGAGCAAACACAGTAGCGTGGTAACCTTAGCTTTGACAGAGAGTTTTTTAATTCTGTTGAAGC
The DNA here is from genome assembly GCA_947623515.1 of Neoascia interrupta. Lineage (NCBI taxonomy): Eukaryota > Metazoa > Arthropoda > Insecta > Diptera > Syrphidae > Neoascia > Neoascia interrupta. The sequence continues at coordinate 200,931,460 of OX392462.1, forward strand.
AACTCGTTTAGATCCCTCTGTAAAGGTCAGACAAAATCAAGTCTACGAGGGATGAAAGGAACAATTAATTAGTTCGTAGAAAAATGTTTACCATAGCATTCTTTTTGATCAACCAAAAGTTTTCCAGAAGAAGTTCGTCGAAACATAGGGAATACAGTTCGAGAGCGAATGTTATAAGGGTTTTTGATTATAGAGAGATTTTAACTCCTATTTGTAAAAAAGGTGTTTCCTTATCGGCAATTAACGATAGTTAAACTTGAAGGCATAGGTACTTCTAATTGAAAAAAGTTTATTTCGTAACAGACAATCGCACTTTAACAAAAGAACAAATTAAATTTCCACCCAATTGTGCATGTGACATGTGGACACATTTAAGTGGGTATATTCAAACAATGTATAGATGTCGTAGGTACGCATACTTATAAGTCAAGTCTGTATGTATGTCAATGTATCCTATATATTGTGTTAAAACAATCCATTTTTCATACCACCACCCCCTTGAGTCGATGGCAACTCGTAACCCCTTTTTTTGCACAATCTCTGCATGGATGCTGCATCACCATGCATGTATGACACATGTTATGGACTCCTGAAGGGATGCCACAAACAAGAACTGAATAATTGTTATTAGGACCCTTTTATTTCTGTTCTAAATGAATCGGGGACATGCTGGAAACTTACGTCACAATTAATGAAAGGATGTCGGTAATTTCGTAATGCATTTGCGTTTCATTCGTCGTATTTTATTATTATTTTTTTATTTTTTTGAAGCGCGGTATTCCTTCTTTGTCCCATGCATGTCCTTTTTCACACGGCTTTTGTGTTGACAAAACAGGGGTTGTTGCTACCTAGTTGCAATGGGACATCTTCTTGCTAAAGGTACTTGTTTCCATTTATTTTTCTCATACATAATGTGTACATAATGTACAAATGCTCGTTGCTAGATGCATCCGTCAAGGGGGAATGTGGAAAAATGCGCGCACAATCATTTAATGACATGACGCAGAAATGCAACAATACATCACTGCAATTGTATGATTTTCAAAGGAGAGGTACAGGCGCAAGGATGTGTTTGGAGCAGATGAGATTTTTTATTGAGCATCATTTCGAGAAACGATCCTGATGAGACATAAGACCTAGATCCTCGGGGATTGTATAGAAACGGAATTGGATGGAAACGAAAACTAAATTCATTGTAATTAATAAACAGCTGTTTGGTTTGGGTGACTCGTTTTACTTCTTGATTCCAAAACGATTGTGGAAAACGAGATGTGGCATCTTCAAGACAAGTTTCAAATATGCAATAGTTGTATAGGTACCTTGTACCTATCGGATATTATAGAATTAACCCTTTCAAAAAATAAGTGCTTGGATTTCACTACTATACTTCTACGGCCGACGTACCCCACAAGCGGCCTGCAGTAGAGTGGGAAGATTATGATCCACCAAGAAGAAGATTTCTACTTAAAGAAGAATTTATCCTTTTACTCCTTAAGCTGCCGGATAAGCAAATAGGTAGGTACAAACGGTATACACAGTGCAGTTTTAAGTGATTTGAGCTAGCCTTTTCAGAGACTTGTAGGTATAATGTTATGATTTTACTTTATAGAAAATCGTGAAACCTGCTTAAAAAATTAAGGTTTCCGCAAAAATAGGAATGGTTTTATGTACCTATCTACAAAAAAAAAAAAAAAAAACATTTTTTCAATGGTCTATTTTTGACAGATTTTGTAAATAAAACGCAATTTTTCGCGCGGCCGTTGCCTAATTTTTTTTAATAATCTTTACAGTGAAGGTTTACAGCCATATTTAACAGTCTTGCTTTAGGTGGCGCTACAGTTGACGATTCGAACCTTCTAGCTAGCCATTTCCAGTTTTTCGCACGTGAAGTTGGTTTTCACTTGAGCTAAAGTGCTACCAACAGCACCAAAGTCCCATTTTAATCTCGGTTAATTTGGTACACAAAATAAAAACTCAGATGTGTTTCGCCTTTTAAAAATGACCAATGAGCCGCTTTGTTTATCTGCATTCGGGTTTCTCGTTTTGAACTGCAGAAAAAATCCGATTTTTAAGTTTAAGTCGTACTTATTCGATTACAGCGCAGGTCAACTTCGACCTAACCTGTCATGTTACGTTTCATTTCTTCGTGAAAGCTGAGTTTTCCGGTCCAAGTTGAGTCTGCACATCATTTCTAATACGAAATGAATTAATCCCGGCTTAACTAAGAGTTCAATTGTTACTCAACGTTTGAATGTGATCTAAAATTTGAGGATATGCTAAAAGAAATTTCAATGCTCAGTGCGTAGACTATACTACCTACTTCAGAGTTTTAAACAAATAGAGTGGCTCAATAGCTCGAGGTGAATCAAGGCCAACTTCTGAACAATGTATGCTGTGTGTGTTAATTTCTTCACATACAAGGGGACCTACAATTTTTCGCCGAACCCGAACGCCACTTTGAGAAGTTTTTCAAGACAGATGACACTCTCGGAGAGCTTGTCAGACCCTCACAGAGGTGGGGACTGTGAAAGAGAACGAGTTTTTTTTTCAGGTGTCGATGGCAGGATTCGAACCCAGACCTCCGGTGGTAGTAAGCACACGCACTGACACTGACCACTGCACCACGGCAGCCCACAGTTTTATGCCTAAAAGATTTCGTGACTTTGAGAAAAGTGTAAGAATAACTCAAAAAGACGAGTCTAAGAGAAAGTCTTGAAACTACAAAAACTGTCCATAGATAATACAAAACGGAACTGCTCATATTATAATTAAAAAATAATTGACAATGGAACGCTCCTTTTTTAAAGGTAGAAGTAGGTACCACAGTTCACGTCTGAAACTTTTCGTGGTCCGTTGACAGCCTCTAATACACATTAACTGCATGAATGCTAGCTTTTGTTGTTGTGGTATGGTTCTTACAGGTGCAAAATAAAAATCATTTTTTAGTTCAAAATTGATGATTCAAAGGCCGCCGTTTTTCTAAATGGGAGACTAAATTTACAGAGTTTTTGCGTGAAAATTGGGAATCGTTTGCTGAATCGGGACTCAAAAATGTATAAGCTTTCAACCTAGCCTTTGCAGTTCTTTGAGTTCAGAGGATATGGTTGAAAAACTTTTCGGCTTTTTTGGTCAAAGTAAGAAATGATTGCATGGAAATAAGCCTTTCATTAATTTCTTACTCTGACCTTAATAGGAAAAGGAAAAGCTCTAGCTCAAGTCATATAAGTGTTTAAGTTAAACGCCCGAGGATGAAATTTTTTACCCAGCCTGCGAGTCTGATTAGAAAATACATATACTTCATACACTACTTGCTGACTATAGTAATGTCATCCACGTATTGTATAAAATTCAAGTCCTTGTAACCAAAAATTGGTTTCCAATAACTCACCAAACAGCAAAAGTCGCTTAAAGTGGTATATCTGGATGGCCGGTAGAACATACGAGACCTTTTTTTTAATAATTTACTATTTAATTATTTAATAATTTTGAAATTCTTTATAGTAATTTACATGGCCATTAAAAGGAATACAAGCCCTTACACAACTACGAGCCATAGTGGGAAATCCAAGCGCATATCGATGGAGTTGCGCAAAAAAGGCCAATCTACATTTCATGACTAGGGCCAATCTGTTTTCGGTTTCCGTCTCACAACAAATCAAAAGGGCCGATTTACATATTTTGTATATTATGAAACGCATCCCTTATCGGGAAGTCACCCCAGGCTCCCGCAACAGGCAAGTTTAGCAGGAAATTACAAAAATATATCTAACTATCATATTGGCTACTTGTGTTTTTCTAAATACTAATTCTTCTCCGTTTTGCTTTTGCTAAATAAAGTTTTCATTAAAATCTTTTCGGCGTAGCTGCAAATGGATCGAGATTTGGATAGGACTTTTTTTTTTATCCCGGAGAATTTCTAGGAGTCTTTCTTTCTTTCCATAACAGCAAATGCTACGCACAGTTTTCTAACCCTAAACTTAAATTTCTTTTAAGTTAACACTTCTTTTAAAGATTGCCTCTGCTCTACTCGTTCTCGTAGGTAAGTCAGGAAATTTATAGCTGAGAGTTTTTTGTGAATGAATGAAAAATACCTAATAAGAAAGTTCATAACTTTTTTTGAGGAAGGGCATTGGTGACTAAAACAATATCGTAATTCGTAATTATTCATTATATTTTATGTTATCCCAACAAGCTTATTTTCTTTAATATATCTTGGCTACAAGTTAAAAAATTATTTAAAATAAACTGGCATAAATTGCAGAATATGCCACTAAACAAAACAAGCTCATTTGTATCAAATCCTTGTCAAAAGAGGAGGCCCAAGTTCTAAGACCTCTGGTAGGCTAGCGTTTTTGCAAGTTAGAGGCAAGTTTAAGCGGGACCACAAAGCAGCCACAGGCTTCGGCATCACCCCGTTACAATACGTGGGCTTTAAACAGGCCTGGCAATGACATTCCGCTCACGGAGAGAGAGCTTATATTATTTAATACGCATACACAGCCGAAAGCCCTGGTAGCTAGTGCTGTGTACATAATTATGTGGAACATTCATGTCCAACTAATAAATAAATCATACGCAATTTGGCCCAAAATGTAGACACACTCAGATATTCTGTGTCATATCCGTTCATGACCAACACACTTATACAAATATAGCCAAAGGCAGACTGATTGATTTCGTGTGTACTATTGAAATCAACCCCTATTTGCAAAAGTTCGGCACAACTGAACTCGTGCTGGGTTTCTGAGCCTCATTACGTAGCATTACGTTTTCTCTTTGCGGGATCTTTCTCTTTGCAGACAATATTTTGAAGCCGAGCTTTATTGCGTTAGGAAACACTGAAATCGTATGGCTGAACTTGTAAACGTCAAGCCGAGGCCAAGCCCAGACTGCTTTGTGGATCCCGCGTTAAGGTTTTATTTAGAGGAATACTTTGCTTCCTTTCACATTTGTTTATTAAAGCTCAGCCGGTATAATATCTTTATACAAAATACACTGTACCTTAGATACCAGATTAAAGGGTTGTATCCAGTTTTAAAATAAGCCTGTTGCTTATTTTTTGACTCATTGCTGGATAAATATTTTCGTTTGTTTCATTTCCTTAAAGGAAGACTTATGCCACCTTATCACTGTAGCTTCTTCTGATGAACGAGCATGCGTTATATATAATTTCTACGTGCTTAATTTCTCAGGCACCCAAAGCCTAAATTATGCCACCTCTTCCCAGTTTTTTTTTTAGAAATTCGAACTACAAAGCAAACGTCAATATTTTTGATTTTTGAACGTATACTAAATCCGATTTATGAAATTAAATATTCTTGAACACTACACTGTAAGTCGAAAGAGTTAAGATAGTTCTCAAATTTTACTCAAAGCAGAAACACTGAAAGTTCATACCCGCAAGTGTTATGCCTTTATGGATAAAAGCAAACCGATACATTTACATAACAACCAAAAAAGTTTTGAATTACAAAGTCTAGCTTCCAGTTATAACATTTTATTTTCATGTTTGGGTCTGATCTCTCACAACCACGCATTCTATATGCATTAAAGGTGTTCTTACACTAAAGTTTCTTGGGCTAACCCGATTGGCCACTCAATGTTCTCTCAACATTAAAAAACTACACCTCGTCGCACTTACGTTGAGGTCGAACTGAGATCGAACCGCATGAAAAGTATTATTTTACCAAGAGCACGCTATCCCGACACAGCATTAGCCACTGCGGTAGCCACGCATTTAAATGCATAGGTCTGCAAGACCAAGACAAAAGGTTTTGACGAAAGCAAAGAACTCTCCAAAGATGTTTAATGTCACAGACTGACTCTAAATCAAAAGCTCAACTCCTAAGCTCACCTAACAAAAACGATTAGCAAGGGCGGACTTGTCAACTAGCAATACTCTCATTGGTAAAAACTGAAGTTTGAACGCCAAAATGACGTAACGGCTTTACACAGCAATAGCAAGACCTATCAGAATTTGGCAACATTAATTTTGTGACATAAAACAAAACAGAAATCTAAGTGAAACAGGTTCAACAAACTCTAGCTTGCGTCTGCTGAAAGGGAGCTATGAAAACGCCGGTTCGTCTGGTCACTTTATCTATTCTTAGTAGTAAAGGTTTCGTAAACATCCTTACACTCATCGCGGCGGAAGATGACTCTAATTTAAAACTCGATCATCTTGGACTGAACTAAACAAGAGTGATCTACTAAATAGTAATCTCATGGATAAATGTCTGCCAAGACTTGACCTCAATCACACATTAAAGCTACAACATCAAACTGCCGTCAACGTCAATTACTCTTAACGCTAGTCAGAAAGAATAGAGTTCACCTCATTCGGGTGCCAGGACCAGGACATAGCGGACTAAAGAGCATCTACATGATAAATGATACTCTCGGAAGGTTTGTCAGACCCTCGCGGAGGTGATACAGTCAAAAAAATGTTATTGCCCCGGTCGTGATTTGAACCCGGCAGCTCGTGTGGAGTAACCCGACACACCCTGGAGTCCCACCACCTGTTTCTAGGCTTACCAGGGTGGCGAAGGGTCTGGAAGAATGGAAGGACCACTTAACCGCCTTCACTCCGCAACCCTTTAAAAGGACAAGCGGTCATAGAAAGTAATGATGATGATAATGTCTGTTATTATAGACAAAATCCGAGTAAAATCTATCGCTGATTCAAAGTCCTCATTATGACGATTTCGGGCCTTATCATAGTTATCATTGTTTCGTATCATTGACAATTTTATTAGCTTTTTTGAGACTATTGAGCATGCAGTTAAGGCTTTTATTGGTATAAAATAAATCTTATAAGTTAAAAAATTGTTTCCCTAACAAAAATATGTAAATTATACGAAGATTTTTCTTAAAATAGACTTTTATATTTAACTGATCATTGAAGTTTCACAGATATTCCAATGATCAAGGAAATATTAAAAGTCAATTAAAAGAAAAGTCTTAAAGATAATTGTTATATCATTTTAAGGCCAAAAAATCAGTAATTTATAAGGTTTATTTTGATACCCAAATCATTTGATTTTCATTGTGACATCAATCTAGTTAAAGTTCAACTCCCATTGGTCTGTGTGAAATGTAGGTATAGGTAAATTCCGAGTTAACCGAATTTGCTAGTTAACCCCGGTTCAACTTCGAAGAAGACATCGAAGATCTCCCGTTTTTCTACAAAGCAGTAATAATGTTCGTACGTGTTACCGGCAGAGTAAAATTAATCTTAGGATAAATATTAATCAAGGCGGGCATCAATTGTAGTTTAACCCAGGCCTAACTCAGCACCACTAAAAACTGCTGCTTGAAATAGTTGATAACATCGTGCAGCAAAAAGGCGAAGTGAACTCACAAAATTACGACGAATTATGTGTCAAATTTTTCAGACCTTCTTAACCTTCACAGAATTTACCAAATTTGAAAGTCTAACTAATGATTCAATGATCAAACTTTCTTATCTTCGAAAGGAGCTTTATCCCATTTACTTTGGTGAAGTTCTAGTAAGAAAGAAACGAAGTAAGCTTCCAAATCAAACAAAAATCCAAAGTCAAAATTAAAAGTGATCGTAGACAAAACCACCCACACTCTTGTGCTCTGAAATGTTGAGGTAGGTGCCTAAGCTGAAAACCTTTTTTTTAATTTTGCCAGGGTTAAGACAAAATACCCAGTTTAAAACTATATTTTAAATTATTCGGATTAAATATTTGCAAAGGCATCAAAAAAGCTTCCATTTTTTTCCACATAACCTTCAAAAAACTTCGATAAAAAAAAAACTATTTCAAACAATCGGGACTCCCGGCAAATTTTTAATATTTTTTATCGAATTGTGAAGTCTTGTTGAAATTCTCTTTATATGGAAAGAAAAAGCAATACACAATTGTAATCACGATACTTAAAATAAAATCCTTAATTTAAATATCAAAGGATCTAGGTACCTACTCAATTTAACGATGTATTTGAGCGCAAAAGAAATTCATATAGGTTCTTAATTTAAACGCATTTAAGATTTAGAAAGCTTGAATTTTCTGTGCCACGCCCTATGAATTTAGTTCTAATTGCACCTACTTAAGGACTCGATTTAATTTTACAAAAAGGATTTAAGGCTACTTAAATTCACATGCTTAAGGAAATAAATAGATATTTAAAATTAACACTTACATTTCCATAATCAAGTCATTAAGTGTTCTTATAGTCACATAGAGAAAAAAAAAACTAGTGCGATTCCGGCCGCGATTGAGTTAAAAAAATATAAGTTAATTTAATTTCACGCACACACGCATCCTAGTGAACAGGAAATAAAGGAGATTATTAACGTTTCTCGTCGTGTCGTTGTGCACACACAATACATTTTCATCTCCATCGTGATTTTTTTTTTATATTTTATAGTATACACACGAAATTTTATCGAACTGATCGAATTTTTGGGCGCGGTCCATCTCCTCATAACGACGCATGTACGGCGGTTTTTTTTTTAATCCTTCCGGGAGATATATTTGAGAAAAAAAAAAACTATTTTAAATATATTTTTTTTAGCAACGTTTAACGACATTTAGAAACATCTATAGCCCGAATTCGCTCATGATTTTAGCTTACAACATTTACATTTACAACATCCAGTTTTGATTTGCATGCACCTACCTTTTCAGAGTTTTGTATTTCGACGTGTGGGAGATGTCCTGACGAGGGCACGCAGACTAGGCTATAATTTCAATATTATAGTCACCCGAAAATGGGATTTTTCTTTTGATTATTTCTTATTTCTTTTCAAACTTTTTCACTGCAGTTCGAATTTTTCTCACTGAAATTTTTCACTAAACAAAAATCAAAAAATCTGCAACTCCGTTAAAAATTAAAATTTCACAATTTTGTACAAAATTAAACAGTTATTCCATGTTGAAAACGGTGTTTTCGAAAGCATTTTCCAATTGTGAAAAAACCAAAATAAAAAATAATCGAAATGAATACGTCTAGCAAGTGTCTTTCTCAACTCTATGGGCTTGGGTGCCATTTAAAAAGTGTTTTTTTTTTCTCTTTTACTGTGTGTATAGTAGGTTGCTTTATCCCTTGAATGGAGATGATGATGATGTCCTTCAAAAAATTTGGCCACCGTATAAAAGCGCACCAAGCGCACTAGTTGACGCCTAAACGTCTACTACGAATAACGGTCGATGTAGCGAACCCCTGTTCTCAAACACACCAATATATTCATTCAAAGCGTTTTCCAACATCCTTGCACATCCATGGCATCCCCTGGCGCCTCGTTGCGATTCTCTAAGAATTCGCTTTGGTATATAGAAGCCCGGGCATCCTTTATCGTTTCGGTTCGTTCATCTCGAACTGTGAACTGCTCAAGTGTATGTGTGTGCAGTTCGCTGTTTCTGTGTTGTACTAGCAGACTACAGCAGGAGGAATTTCGTCCTGGCTGCTGTTGCTCCTGACGCGCTGTTTTGTTTTTATGGCCCAGCGAATAGTGTTGGGCATCGCCGAGATGGCTGTACAAAGGGCACGAGGGGTTACAATAAAACTTAAAGCGCGGGTTTCCCCCCCCTAACGGTTGTTGTTGGTGGTACCAGCTACTGGCTGGGAAAAGTTTGTGAAACTTTTCACCTATGTACTCGGGATCGGTGTGCAAGTGTGCTTGCGCGCAAAATACGGATATGTATACAGATCCCACACACACACACACTACACTCAGTGGTGAATGGACCAAACGCACCCTTTTGTACAGGGGGTTGCTGGCTGAGCATACTGAGACAGCATCTCGTCTCTCTCTTGTTGTGTTGCTTTTGCTCTAGCAGTGGGTTGGAATTGGAAGCGAGGTTGGGGTGGCAGAAGTAGCCGGTTTTACTTTAACCCTGGATTTTTCGGGGGAATACAAGGAGTTTCGCAGAGCCATCTGGTGGCATGTAATATAACCTCAGCATCATACACAAACGCGTCATGAAGGTAAGGGCACCATCATCATGTTTCAACCTTCCCCTGGCGTGTTGGGGTTTTCCCATGTGTTTTGTGTGTACACCACCACCCCTCTCCAAATGTTTGCACACTTAGCTCTCACATACGGGAGCCGTGGCCGTAGTTGCAGCAACTCCCACTCCCGCCGAGGGATGAGGTGAAAAATAACAAGGAGAGACAAATAAAACGAAGCACAAACCAAATTCCTACATAAAAAAAATAAGAAGAAAGGACCTCCGAAAAGGAAGAATAGTTGATTTCCAGAAAATCTCATTATTTAAGCTTTTGTTGGATATGTGTGTTTGGTGTGTGTGTGCATGACAGGCTTGCCATTGCCACCACCGTACCGACATCCTTTTTCTCTGCTCCTATTTCTATACACTCTGCGCTACACAACTACACCTTATCACACTTTGCTCGATCCGGCTGGTGGGTGGGTGGGTGATGATGATGGCGGCACACAGGGACACAACCAGGACATCATCTGCACGTATGAGGTATGAACTGTGTGTGGGCTGAACAGAGGGGCAAGCGGGTACGAGGACGACAGTTAAATAAACGCGCCGGGCGAGACAAGTGCTTGTGTGCGTTTATAAAGTGAGATAGATACAAAGTGGAATGCAAACATTCGTAGTAAATGTTTTGTTGGAAATCGAATTTAGAAAAGGATAGCTATTGAGATTGAGGATTCGATGATGGCCATGATGGCTGTGACGACGATATAAAATGCCCTGACTGGAGGACTTTCGCATTTTTATCATTATAGACCCAAGAACAAAGGGAAATGAAAGTCATTGCAAGGAAGTTGTTGCTCGTTGTTGGAAGTTGGTTTTTCTTTTTTCTTAGTTGCCATATTGAGCTCTGGCAGTACCTACATTATTATCATCGAATTTGATATCAGGGATGCTATTGGAATTTTAAATCGAAATATTATTACATACTACAGCTTGTACCCTAGATATATTGGGCTAGGCTAATCTTCTTGTTCTTGAGCTTCGATATAATCCTCTTGATATTTGGAATACTCGTAAGCTAAATTGCTACAAAGGACACTTGCATTCGTATTGTGATACATCTGATCTTATATTAAGTAGGTACCCACTTACCTTCCTCCTTAACTTGTGCCTAACCTACTTAACGCACTTTCCTACTTAGGACTAGCTACCATTTTTTATCTTATGGTAGTTACTTCAAAGTGATTGTCTGCAAATATGTTTGAGTCTAAAGCTCAGTTTTTTGGAGCAGATTAGCTTCTGAAACAAACCAGGATTGGCTAATCTGGAAATAAAATTGAATAGTGCGGCTTTTTAGTGCGAGAAATATTTATTAAAAACTAAATTATTTGCTTTTTCATAATAAAACAGAGGGATCTAGTTCAAAGTTTCGTTGAAGGTTAACCAGAGAAAAAATCTAGCTAAGTAAGTTAAGTTTAAGTTTTCGTGTAAGTTTTCTTAACTAGGATAATTTTTTAAAGCTCAAATAACGGTTAAATTACTGTTTGATTAGAAGTTTCATGCGTGAAAATGGCTTAAATGTTTTTCAGTCCTTTTTTTAAGAAGTTTGACAGGAAAAAGCTGGGCGGGCAAACAAAACTTTCAAAAATTTTTTGAAAATATTCAAAAGTTTTTAAGAAGTGAAAATAAATAAGAAAAATATTCTATTCCTTATTAGTTTTTTTTTTTAACAAGTGGGGACTTCAACCCCGAATCACCTACTGGCTATATATCTCGGTAGTCAGAGGTCAGACCGATACTTACATATGGAACAGTTGTCTGGTGGACCGTTTTGAATAAGGCGGTAAGCCGCGACAAGCTAAGCAAGGTTCAAAGGTCAGCTTGCTTATTTATAAGCGGAGCAGTTTGCACCAAGGCCTCAGCAGCAGGGAGATTTTCAGCAGACAAACAACTGCTGTCACGACTGCTCACCTCAAAGCAACCCCTTGAGTGAACAGATAGTGATAAAGGTCACTCCGCTATTCTGAACACCTTCAGGTCCCCTTTTAGAATTTCACTAAGCCCCTGTTACAATTTGATAAGAACTTCCAGACAACTATCCCCCCAAGGTCTTCTTGGGATGGCTGTGCGCCTCTGGAAAGTGAATCGATTCACTTTGACACTGATGAATTAAAGACAAATGATGGGGTAGGTGGCGGCGTATTCTCAAAAAGACTAAATCTTAGTCTCTTTTTTAGTCTTCCGGATCACTGTAGTGTTTTAAAAAGCTGAAATCATGGCGATTAAGGAAGCCTTGACCTGGCTTAAGAATAACGTTGTATCCGCCAAGGACATACGCATATTTTCTGACAGCCAGACGGCCATCAAGTGCCTGAAATCGGTTTCTATAAACTCTAAAGTAGCCTTAGACTGTTCGTCTCTAATGAAGATGTCGGAGCAGTTCAACATTCTCCTGTGCTGGGTGCCAGGGCATAGGGACATTCCAGGCAACTGTAAGGCTGACGAAATCACCAAACTTGGAACTATTCTCTCAATTTCACCTGATAAGGACTTCTTAGGCATTCCGATTTTGATTTATTGCAAACAGAATGACAAAACTTCATGCAATAAAAAAAACAAATCTCAAATGGACAAGTGAAAGTATCTACGTGTCAGTATGTCAGTACTACGTAGCAGTAACGAAACAGATTTGGTCTAAGCTAGATCTTAAACCTAGGAGTTTGATAGTTCTTAATAGATTGCGAATAAGTGCTACAATCGATGTCATTACAGAGGGCATTGTCTGATACGCAAGCATGCGACAAGGCTTGGTGTTTATTCTAACGACTTTGCAGGAGCTGCATTGATGAGGAGGAAGAAAAGACCACTCTCCACCTTCTCTGCACATGCCAGCTCTTTCTAGGAAACGTAATCTTCCCTTGGCGCTTTCTATTATGATCTTAGTGATCTTAGAACGTGACTGATCTTAGTACGTGACATCTCTTACGCTTAATTAGCATCTCGAAATGGTTCAACGAGTAGGCAATTTTTCTAGAACCACGTTGTATCACAATGGGCCTATATAAGTCTAAGTTAGTTCGTACCTCAACCTAAACTAAGGTTTTTATAATTTATTTTTTAAAGGGGCGTGGCATGTGCAGCTCCTATAACTTAAAATCAATATAAGCATAAGAAATATTCAAGTTTGCGACTGAAGTGCACAAAAAATATTTAAGTTTTTGGTTCAAATTCAATAATTTCGTAAAATCGATCCCTGAAAACTTTGTCCAAACCAAATCTGGAATTTAGTCCGATTTACCGCATGTTACAATATTTTAAAAGTGAACTGTGTGCAATCTTAATCAAAAAATATAAAAACAAAACGTTCACTATTGACCGCGCTATTATATTATAATTATATATAATATTAACCATAATAATATAATATTGTTATATAATATTAACAATTAATTATATAATTGAATTACCTTCAAGACGCGTTTCGATAGAGCCTGTATACCAGCGATAATACCTCATACGATGTCTATAGATACAGACAAGCATGAGGCCTGTACGTGTCTACATAGAAGTCATCGTTTTATTCATAAAAATATTAATTTACTAACTTTAAATCTGGAGTTTTTTTTTGAATGTAGGAGTTTTATTTCGTTTGGTTTGATGGAGGAGACGATCTAAAAACGAACTCTCCGCGAGCTATACAGCATGTGCATTTAAGATGACTTAAAATAAAAACGGGCCAACGCTTTAGCCAACTCAGAGTGTTCCCCAACAAACATACTCTCGAGAGATGTGCTCTACAAATCTAGAAAAAACCTCTTATAAGACTCTCGTAAAACTCTTGAACACTCTCAGAACATAATTTTTTTTTTTGATTAAATTGAATTTTACTCTTATACTACTCTCATTAGAAGGGTAAAAAGCTACCAGAGTAAAAAAGACGTAAACTTCCATTATGAGAGCATATTTGATTCTTGTTATGTGAGTTCAACTCTCATTTTACTCTCAAAGAGTAAAAGTATTATAAGAAGAATCATTATGAGAGTCAAAGTATCGAAGTTCTCATGAAAATACTCTTTTCAGCCTAACACTCTTGTTTTGAGACCGGATGGCTGATAAAAATACCTATTCATGTCAATTCAAAATAATTGCGTCCCACCATCCGTCAAAAATAGTTTTGCCAGTATGTAGTGTGCTTGCGGTGACAGAAGTTTTTAAATTAATTTAATGCATTTCATAATGGAGAAAAAAGTGTAGGTATCTCTGCAGCACAAATCGTCATCGAAAACATATTCATGGTCTGGTTGGCCAGTATGCATTGACTGACTTTTTCTACACGCAAACAAACTCACAGTCAACTCCGATGACGTCAGATTTACATTTACTTAAGCGAGTAAATGTCACAACATGCGTATGCCGTAATCTTTATATTCCTTCATTCATGTGCACGCGGCAATGATGTAAAAACAGAAATGCGTCTTTAAATAGGTAGTACGAAACCACGACATTTCTAAATTCTGAAAAACAGTTTATTTACTCTGATTCGGGAAGACAAAGGCAATTTTACTCTGGTTAAAAGGAAAAAGTCTGGAAAACAGACAATTTGCTCGCACCTCTTAGAGTTACCAACGTCAAGGCATACGCATCTAGTAGATTTGTATCCATTTGTTATAAATAAAGATTTTATAAATATACGAAGAAATGTTAATTAATCTTTTTTGTAGGATGTTTAGAGCTATATTTTTTGTTCTTATTATGCCCTAAAACTGGGATATATTTTAAAACGTATAGTTTGTAACAGTGAAATTATCACCGCGTAATCGCATACTTAGCATTTTTATTGATTGAGACCGAATACATAATAGACCATGCAGCCAAATACGGACGGACATGGCTCATTCAACTCCTATTTCGGCAGCGATCATATCCTTTTACCTCCTATTTTACTCCTTACCCTCTTGGTTGAGGTAAAAAATACATTTTAGACAGCGAAAATGCGGCAACCCTGCTGCGATGAGCTATCATTTATAATTTCTTTTTTAAACTGATTATCTTCGTGGCGCTTTGTTTTTATCGAAGTAAAATTTTAACTTTAGCAGATAAATTTTCAGTTGCACAAAGTTCTTGCAATATAACCTCAGAAAAAGTATTATTAAAGTCAATAATGTTGATGACAATGGTGTACCATCAAACAGCGCATTGAGAATAACAATTTCTTTTAGAAGATGTTCTCTTTTTTTTCTTTATGTCCTTAAAAATAAAGCATTTTTGGCACACAACATGATAAAGATGACACGAAAATTGTTTGTTATGTTTCTCTCTCTTTCAAACAAGATTAGTTCTTCACACAAGAACATATTGTCTTATTATGAGACCGAATATCTCTTGCAAGAAGAGTTTATGACTTTTTATCAGAACAAACAACTCCCATAAGTGGGGCGATTTAACTCCCGTAAGACTCTCTTAAGCGCTCTCGTATTACTCTATGGGAGGCAAATTCCAAGAGGCAAGCTTTTGGAGAATGCTCTAATAAGACTCTCGTAGAGTGTTATGGGAGGAAAAATGTTAGTTCGATCGAATCAGAGCCGCCGAGAGATAATCCGGGCCCGGGGTAGCTATGTAAGAGCCCCTTTTTTTTAATAGTTTCGAATGGATTCAAGATTTTGCGATTGAGCCCAAAAACACAACAACTCATCACCATCAGCAGGTGGTAAAATGCCAATTTTTGAGCTTTTTCACATACTTTTTTTTGCTCTGTACTGAGGTCCAACAACAAAACCCATATGCACACCAACCCTTATTTTTTGCCTTCACCATTATGACCGATAACGACATGGCGACGCGGCGCGCTAGCGACGGGATGGACGGAACACAGGTTCAACTAGATACTAGAGCAATCGTGTGCAGGACTTTCCACTGTGTGATTTTGATCCATACCTTTGGGAGCGAGCACAAAGACAAAAGCCACATTAACCCCTTATCGCTGCCTTCACGAAAAACGGTCGACAGTCCACACATAAGATGTAGTAATGTTAATTTCTGGAATTTTTTAACGTATGGAGATACATCTCAGATAAAAAAAATAAGGTATGTGAGTGGGGCCCGAGAAAATCCACCCGTTACCCCCCCCCCCTCTCGGTGGCCCTGCTTCGAATCATAAATACATGGAGGGCCAAAGCAATAGAAAAAAAAATTCGTTTTGGGTGGCATGCTCAAGTGGAGGATGATGTCAACTAATTGAGCTTGAGACACTCGTAATCCCTACTGTATTGCTGTAGCAGTACTTAAAAAAGAAACAAAATTGAGACAACTGCTAAATTTTAAGCATTGTACTTAATTTAATTAAGCGTTTTTGGGCTAAAATGGCAATGGAAAGGCCATCATCCCAGTCCAGCTTTGCATTGCAGAAGCATGGATCACCGTTTCCATGGCTGATGAAAACGCTTTAGAGGCTGCTTAGGGATATTAATCCTTCGAGTGAGTTTTGGTCCCGTTTGCGTAAGACTGAGGTAGAGACGGAGATTATATCAATATAAAAGGGCTGTACAGGGACACTGATCTAGCCAGAAGAGTCAGTACACAGCGGCTAAGATGGCTGGATCCTCTAGTGCGGATGGACACTAACGTCTTGATCAAAAAAATCTTCGAATCCATCGAAGAAGTGCACCAAGACGAAGGTCGCCATTGAAGTGCGCAAGTGGAAGAAAACCTCGGCGAATTTCGTGTTAAAAACGGGAGATGGAGCTGAGACTAGCTGTAGAGTCAGAGCTACATGGCGAAGCTAGTTGGTTGACGTTGAGGAGTACGTCCACCCCGGACTAAGTAAGTAAGCAACCACTTCTGGTGTTTTCGGTATTTCTAAAAAGTTCAATTTAAAAAAAAAAGCTTTTTACTGATTTCAAAAAATTTCCAACCTTTATCAATTGGTTTTCCTAAGTGAGAAGATCAGAAAAATAACATTCTACCGCCTGGTACCGGGGGCCTCTGGGAGATGCAACGACTTAAAATTGCACAAAACTACTATTACTATTGCAGCCAAAGCACAAAACCAAATTTCGCACTTATATCTATGTACTATGTAGGTACCTAGCGTTTCGCCAGCGTTAAAAATTTCCGTTTACCTACCAATTGAACGTAACAAATGCTGAATTGGGGTTGGAACTGCGAAGAGTCAGTTTAAAATTTAAAAATTAAACGCAAATACGTGACGTCCTGACTCCCGGAATTTCCTAATAAAACCGAAGTATCCTCAGCCAATTACCCATAAACTCCATTAACTCGATCCCAAGAGCCAAGAAATTATTTTCTAACCCCAATTTTATATTTACTAACCCAGCTCCCTCTTTAATCATCTCAATTCCTTAATGCTGTATTAAACAGTGCCCCTGATCTCCAGCCCGTTCAACAGTAAGCCATACAAGCGCACAAAGCCAACGAACATGAAAAAAATGCAATAAAACAGGATTAAAAAAACACACACACACACCCCCAGAATCTGACTGACTCACAATTGAAGAGCATCAGAAGGCAAACATCTTGAATCTGCCACCCTTACGCAGCATCCTTCAAAGATATCCCATTTCGAAATACTTAGCATCAAATCACATTAAACTGAGTGACATACCGCTCCAACAAGCAGCTCTCTGCCACGGCATGATGGCAGCAGCGCAGCACAGCAGCACAACAAGGAGGATACCTTTGTCTCTCTTCGTGTGTGCATAACGACTTTTCGATATAATGCGTTTATATGCGACTCTTCGCCATTGTTCAGAATGTTCACAATGTTCACCCTTAAGTCCCGTCCTGAGCAGATTTTAAGTAAGAAATTCTAAGTACTAAAAGTTTCACAACTACGAAATATCCTCCGTATTCGTATACCTATTCGAGAGGGTAAACTCTAAAAAGAAAACAACAACCGCCTCCAACCCGTACTCTGAGCTCTTAGCTGCTGCTTGCATATTCTCGAAAACAGGCGGATGTTTGCCAAATACTTTCAGGATATTAAAATGCCACTGAAAATTTCAGCATCGCGCACAGCCAGAACGCCGGACGGCCGGGTGAATCCCGGATGAAGGATGTCTGTGCATGGCTGCGGGAGTTAGGTCGTTATAGGTAGTGTGTGTGTGTGCAAATGGAATTCAAAACGAAAATGCACTCTCGGAATAACTCCGAAGGAGCGGAGTGGTAATGCCACCTTAAGCATGTCGGTTAAGAAGATACATCTTTTGGGGGAGGGCTAAAAAATACCAACACAAACTCCCAACAAAACACTCGAAGCAAGGCTGGTACAAGAACACCAGCTTCTCTTGCGCTTCAAAGGATTAAGTGGAAGCCATCGAACGGAATGAAAGCAAATATTTTCACATCAAACATGGACTAAGGGATGATGGAAGCACAGACGAGTTTTCGGCACCGGAACTTTTTTGATAGAATACGGATACTGCGAGAGTAAGCTTTTACCCAGAAAGAGTTTGGCAGCACCGAAGCATGTATCGCCGCGTTTCGGTACACACAGTTTGAGGACTGCTTGAAGCCTCGGTCCTTGTTTGATCCTAATCCCAAAAAATTACATGCAAAAGGTATGGCCTTTGCCCTGGCTCAAGTGTTGGCTTTCGAAAGTCTTGGCAAAGCAGGAGTTTTGAGGCAAAGCCACATAAAAGTCAGCCAACAAAGACAACACAAACAGACGTCAGGAGCAGGGACTCTAATGAGCGAATAGC
The DNA here is from genome assembly GCA_947623515.1 of Neoascia interrupta. Lineage (NCBI taxonomy): Eukaryota > Metazoa > Arthropoda > Insecta > Diptera > Syrphidae > Neoascia > Neoascia interrupta. The sequence goes on from OX392462.1 coordinate 200,950,094, forward strand.
CTGACACAGTAGTAGCTGCAAAGAACAAAGGCGGCCAGTAGAAAGCCACAACTACCACGGCCACCGCAACAGCACTGAAGAAGCAGCCATGCAGCCTTGGATGCAGAGACGACATTTATTTGGTGTGGTTTGTTGGAGGAAGGTAGCGTTACTCGCAACCACCCTCTTATATATACTGAGAGGATGCTTAGGCGGGAAAATCGATTGGAGCGTTCGGTGAGTTTCCTTCTTCACAATTTGGACACTGCACACACAAACAATGAAGATTGATGACAATTTAATGTTTGTGTTTGATGTTTTCGTAAATCTGCACTGAAAGGCAAACAATCAATATTTCGTGAGCTTCCAATGGTACCCGTCACTTGGTTTGGGGTCGCACACAATCGTCCTTAATGACAGCAGAGGAGTTATGTTATGTACACCAATTTTAAGCAATAAAAGATGCCTCGGACGTCGGATATTTTTCGATTATTCTAGGAGCTTAAAGAAAATGAATACCAAACAAGTGGGAAAGTGCAACAGTACGTATGTAAAAATTTCGCATGCAAAATACCCAACCATACCAAAAAAGGAAATTTCCATGCCTCCTAAATGTGGGCGGGATATAAAAATAAAACTGTTGAATGCTTTATGCTAAGTGGTTGCATACATTTCGGACTAAAACTCCGCTTTTTAAACTAAAAGATTCGCTTTTTTTTTAAAGCCACGCCCACAAAAGTGGGCCGAAACTTATTTTATTTATTAAAAAAGTTAAAAAGCAATGTCACATACCAAAAAATAGTGCGCTAGCAACATTGTAACATAGCTAAAATTTGAAAAAAATATTTTTTAAAAATTCGAGATGGTCGCACATACAGGCCTGTAGTGGGCGTCTCAGTGGGCGGATTCAACGAATTTTCAAACTTTATCTGAAGAACTGAACTTCCAGCTCACTCACCACTTCAGCTCTCTAGCTTAAAATTTAAGGCCTAAAAGTGGTGTACACACGGACGGACATGACTGAATTGTTGGTCCCATTGATACCTCTAAAACGTCACTGCGTTACACACTATATACATCAAACTAAATATACCCTACATAGGGTAAAAAAAAATTACAAATACCAAAAATTATTCAAAATCGGTCGGAAAATTACATCGAAGTTTGAATACTCAGTAAATTCTGAGATTAGGCTTGAAAACTTTAAAAAACGATTTTAATTTAAAAGACTTTTAAAATTTTGCTAAAGGTGTGATGAAATTCGAAACTATAAAACGCATTGTCCTACAGCTTATATACTTATAGGGGCTACGCTAGGTCAAAACGAGGGAAAATGTTCCCGGCAAAAACTTAAAATTGGCACATTTAATGTCTCATCTCATCAGTAATGGAAAAGGAACTTGAGCTGGTTGAGAAGGCTGAAAAGTATTAGCTCGATTCTACTGGCATCTCCTGAACAAAGTAGAAAGGTCCCAGAACCAGAGACTTCGCTGAAAGAGGCTCTTCTAGTCTGGTGTGTGGAGTTTATTGCGTTGGAGGGAGGGTTTTTAACTTAAAGATTAAGCTTGAGCGGTTGAATTTGGCTCGAGAGCAGGTGAATGCACCAAATCAAAAGTCAGAGAGTATGCGGCCTTCTTGTACGAAGTGATAGAGTGGGAAAAATTGACTTCTTTCTTCTAACGTATGACTACAATGCTTATGTTGGTACGGGCAACATTTTTTGGAAGAGTGTGATTGGGAGGAACTGTAACCCGGATTAAGACAGAAACAGAGAGAATTTGTTTGACTTTTGCTGTGCTTATGGCTTGTCCGTCATGAAAACCTTTTTTCTAGACAAAGACAACCATACAAATCAGAGATCTTTGATTGATTCGATTGTGGTACCATCGTGTGTTCAAAAAAAGATTTGTGACGTTCGCGTTTTAAGAGAAGCTGAGCTGTCAACTGATCGTCATACCTATAAATAGAGTGGCGCAACAGCTCGAGGTGAACCAGAGCCAACTTCTCAACCATGTATGCTGTGTGTGCTCTCGGAGGGTTTGTCAGACCCTCGCGGAGGTGGGAGCCGTGAAAAAGAACAAGTTTTTTTTCAGGTGGCAGAGGCAGGATTCGAACCCAGACCTCCGGCGTCAGAGGCACACACACTAACCACTGCGCCATGGCACCCACGTCATACCTAGTGTTGTGCAAATTGCCTTATAGTGACACAATTAATTTGTCACCCAGGCGAAAACCAAGACTGGTGATCCGTAAACTTCGGGAAAGGTTACAGGATGATGACTCTGATTTCAGGGAACGATTTACGATGACATATTTCAGACAAGTTTGAACAAATTCCAAAAGACTAAATGTAGAGAGAGAATGGCAGCTGTTTTCATCGGCAGTCATTGCCTCTCCAAGAAATGTTTATGGAATGAAGCGACTTGGTGTGGTAGCTTGTGGTGAGATAAAAAACACCTGCATGTACACCTGTATAGTTCAAGATACCATAAGAGAGAAGAAAAGAGCCTGTATACTGTGTGGAATCAATGAAGGAACGCAACTTCCCGAGCCCGATACAATAAGGCACGAAGAACTTCGAGTCCGATGTCAGAAGAGCCAAGGAACAAGCATTGAGGTTGGAGCATGATAACAGATCTGTTATCGGCCAAAAGTTCGGCGAGAGGTTGAACACGATAACAGATCTGCAAACAAAATGCCAAAAGCAGACCGTTCGCCGTCTCAGAGGAAAAAAATTACATAAATACCAAGCAAGGGGTCAATTGCAGGGATGAAGCGCTTCTTTAAAACGAGAAAGAAGTAAAATGCAGTTGGAGCGAGCACTTTTCGGAGTTGGTTAACCCTAAACAGGGCACTGAAGATGGTAATCCCACTACTGCATGCTAAAAGTTGGCAAGCCAGCTGAGATGAAATCCGGCCAGAAATGTTCAAGGCAACGGATGAAGAAGGTGTTAAATGACTAACATGTGTCATTAACTTGGTCTGATAAAGCGGGAAAGCACCTAGCGATTGATATAAAGTTATGCCGATTTTCGAAAAAGTGGACCAGATATATTGCTCTGAATATAGGGAAAAAGTATTCGTGAAGGTGTTGGAAGCGCGTTCCTGACCAGTTTTCAAGCCTATGCTGCGAAAAGGGCAATGCGGCTTTCGGCCTGGCAAAAGCATAATCGCTGAGGTTTTTATATTCCGGTGCATGGGAACGGGCACCTAAAAAAAACCCTATAAGGACGATTTGACAATTTGTAGAACTTAATTATTTTGGGTGAGAAAATGGTTCTACATCGAACTCTTATATAACTTATTTGATCAAAGGAGTCTGTTGGAGCGCACGCTTTGTTGTTCACATTTACTTTCATGGTGGTCTTTTGCTTTTTCTTGCGTATACGCATACTTATTTGTTCTTTGTAAGCGTAGATGTTTTGGAAAGGAATTACGTCGTTCTTATGAACTAAGGTATGTGATATTCTTGATGAAATGAGACAAAAGAGTGTCCTTAAAAATCAGCTACTCTGACTCTACTCTACTGTTACTCTAGAATTTTTATTTTATTTTTCTGATAACACAACCTAAGCTAGTGAATTTAAGGATTGCAAAGGACCCTATAATAGTTTGCTTTCACCAGACACGAATATGTGATCAAGGCAAACCTCCGCTGCGGTGTTTTCACCGGATACTAATCTCAAAATTTAGTCAAACTTTAACCTCGAAAGAGATTAAGAATAAATCGCATTACAAATCTCTTTCACGCATGAGTTCGCAAGTCAAATCAAGAACTCTGCTCTGCACAATATATAGGTACTATGAAATATTTTCGTGTTCAGCCGATAAAACTCGAACAAACCTCTTTTCTTGACCAGCTGTCTTATCAAATCAGCTGTGGTTTTTCTTTATTGTGCAAAAGGATGCGCTGAATGATTTATTTGAATGTGGCTCGATCCGACAAAAAAATTATAAGCACTGCAATGTGTAGAGTGTAGGTTCACTGCAATCAAATGGCGGTTTTTAATACTGATGCTGCTGCTTGATGTTGATGTTTTTGGTCTACTTTCGACTCTGTTGACTAAAATTCCGTAAACATTTTTCTACATTTTGTTTATTACTTGTTTTTTTTTGCAGTTTTGTTTCGTAAAATTTATGGCAATTGTTGGCAATTGAAAATATTTCTGAATCTGACAGAATATATTCGAATTGTCAGGGAGCCGACGTGCAAGCAGCTCACGACAGACAGTGCCATTACCACACCACAACATGTCATTGAGATTTGTCAAAAAAAAAGTTCACGCCAAGTTAATCTTCTTTTTCTGGTGGAAACACTTTGGGATTAACTTTAAATCTTCTTTATTCTCTGCCTTATAGCCTCGTCACACTGGACCATAGGCTAAGTTTTTGCGTAAGCTCGCATAAAAAACAATCTACATCAAAAACATGAGTTATCCTATACATTTTTATAAAAATTCTGTTTTTGTAACCCCCTGGTTTTTGGTAGTTTTTGCTCAAAACCACTATGTACGTCAGGAGTATCGTGTTGCCATTGAGAGCTACAAATTTAAATTGCAAAGAATGTCACTTTTGCCTAAGTATTGGATGCAAATATCTATCAAACCAAACGCCCAATCTGAAAACTGCTTTTAAGGTCATCGGACAATTCTTGATATGTTCTCTTCTTTCAAGGATCTTTTAAAGTACTTTTGAAAATATATATGGGCTTGAATTAGGTATGACAAATGATGTACTTATGACAAATAAAACCAAAACCTTGTTTGAGTTCGAAAGTGTGAATGGCTAAACGGTTTTGTGTCAACTTTTTGCCAAAAACTCAGTTTATGATTCAATGTAAATAGCGTATTATGTGCGGTGAACCACGTATTTTGAAAAGTCAAAATCTTAGAAACTTAGATAATAAATCGGTGTTTGCTTTACTTGATGTAGCTTTATTTTTTTCAGATACGCAAAGAGATGACGCAAAGAGAGATATATGGCAACAAAAAATGTATATTTAATGCTGGACAGAGCTGCAGACAAAACTAGCTTTCTTTTCCAAAATTTCAGATAATGTTTTTATTTTTATTGCAACGCTGCCCACAGAGTACCATTTCAACACTTTGGGTGTTCTGTGTTACCTTTTAGAAACTTTAGGTTCTGTGAAGGACTGTCTAGTTTCATGTAGAACTATTATAAGATTTTGCGCTTTGTCACAAACTTGGCGCTAATTTATATAGGGCTACCATCACTCCCTTTTTTCCATAGAAAGTTTTAAACTCCTAGGAGGACTCCTTTTAAATTTCTGCATAAGAAGTGGGACTGTCCGTGAGCGGAGAAAATACTTTGTAAAAGCTCAAATAAGATTTATTTGAGTAAAAAAGGATGAAAGAGCTGAAATCTAACTTATGTGTTATATCTTTTTCTATTCAAAAAATGTAATCTAGTAAAAATTCATCACATTCTGTCAAATATGCAAAAGTCTAATAACTTATGTTTTTCTGGAAATGTTGATAACAATTTCTGTGAATTGCATTATTTTCCATTGTGTGACACCTGGCAACCACCCCCAAGCAAAGCAGTATGCTTCGGATGTGCCAAACCTATAGCGTTATAAAATAGGTGCTAGAGACATCTATAGAACCTGCGCTATAGAACTAGAGTCCTCAGCACTTAAAGCCTTAAAACCTAGGAACGTTTATAGCACCATATATGGCCATTCGTTTGCAAAAGCGCATGGACTTATACCGAAGTCAGCTGCCCTTGCCTTGTCTTCTCATATAGAACTACTCCACACTGACCTCCCCACTACCTTGTTGACGCGGGTTCACACCGAAAACGCTTACCCTTGACCTGAAGTTATCACTCCCAACTCATACCAACCATCTCGTACCAATTCCAATAATCACGAGACCCTTTTCTTCAGAAAAGTCTCTCACTGGAACCCTTCTGCTGACACTTTACCTTCTCCTTAGCCTCCTCTCTTGTCCCTTGCCAAGCCAGCATTGATTAGTAATCTTTACACCGTTACTGGTTGCCTCGACTTTTCTCACCCAAAACGGGTAGTTAGGTTGGTCCTGCAAGTGGTATCATAATGAACTTCTCTTGGCTTAAGTGTGTCCCTGCCTGTGTCTCTTCTGATCCTTTGCACTCCTTCCTGCTTAATTGATGAAAGAATAGGATAAATCGCAGTATGCAAAAAAGTTCTTTAAAAAAAAACCGTATTGTATTCGAATCAGCTAAAAATCAACCAAGATAAGGAGAACTTTCTCAGCAGAAGCTCTAAAATAATGTTTTGTTAAGACTGCAAACAGAAACAGTCATAAAAAATTTATATATTTTTTATGATAATTAAGGTGTAAAAGAGGCAATTCTACATTTCTCCCGATAAGAGATAGCCGAAATGCCAATTCATTTTCACGGGAATAAAATTAACTGGTCGGCACATTACTGGCATCCTTAATTCCATCCAGCATCGTCTTCGTCGATTCTTCTCCATTTGCTATTCACAGCCACTTCTTGGCAAACACTTAAAAAATCATTCCCCTAAGCCTCGTTTCACAATCGCATTGCCAACGATGCAAATTGAATACGAAAACAAAATTGAGTGTGCCTACACCACCTTAAAGGATATCCCTTCGAAATACATAATAATAATAAAAAAAAACACCAAAGTTGTATTATAAATCCAATAAAACATTCCTTTATTGCCACCATAAAAGACAACAGGAGTACAAAAATATATACACACACACACTTACAGAGGCATACCTGTCCCGCACTGCCTTCTAGAAGCTCAATTGGCACAATAGTGCCGTTCCCCGAATAATCCAATGCGATGTGGGCGTCTTGGGGTTGCACTGCAGCAACATGGCAACCACAAAGTTCGTACTATGCCCCGTGGTCGACAGGATGCCTCGACGCTCAGCCGTCTTGTACATTGGACACACATAGGTATGCCTCTCCACCAGGTTGTCTCGCTTACAGGGACGCATCCAAATCAGCGGCACATTATCAAACAGCTCCCGTGGGCGTGATTCGCTCAAGTACCCGTGCTCATGGTCCCAGCGGGCACCTTCCAGGAACACGCCATAGACATACACACCGTCTTCAGGTGCCTTGATATTTGGCCCACCATCGCCTTCGATTCGCAACACCTCATAATCGAAGACGAGCAAATCTATGGGGATGATATACTTTCGGGCAAAATTCTGTTGGGCACCTGTCAGGAAGGCTTGTGTAAAATAGAAACCTGACAGCCAGAACGTGGGTGGTGGTCCTTTCTCGAACCATGTCTGTTGTAGGAGAATTGTAACACAATATGTTAGATCGATATCAATGTAGAGAGAGAGAGAGACGGGAAATAAAAAATTCCTATACAATACCTGCAGGAAGTCCAGTCGCTGAAGGAAATCCTGTACATAACTTCCGAGTGGCTTTAGGCTCGGATAGGACTTTCCAGCCCACATCTTGGGTATTTTTCCTATCAGCACCGACTTGTAGACCTCTTCAATCTGTGGGGACATAACTACCAGACCTGAAAACGAGAGAAAACAAATAAAATAAAGCCAAAGCAACCGCACTTAAAGTGAACAAAAGGACGAAACGTCAAACTTTGGCATTTCAAGTTTTTCGCCCCACAAAAAAAAAAATACATAATAAAAACAAGAAGAAAAACAAAAATTAAAGTTTTCCTTTCGACTTTATCCTCTATTTTGCTATCAGAATCTGGATTTTATTCCTTTCTTCCTCCCCTAAAACCTCATTAAACTGGGATTTGTGTCTGTGTATCCCCTGAAGTTGCAAAGAAGACCAAGGACGCACACAGCATTTTTTTCCCTTCATTTATTGCGACCAGGACCGCACTACGTTTTAATGGCTCTGACTTTGGAAAGCCTTAAGCCCGTCTACCCCAAGTATGATTACAAGTACACGGATCGTCCAAACGAAGCCTGTTCCACATATCTTAGCGAGAAGAATCCATTTAACTTGCCCCCGGCGTGTAAGTATCCAAGAGGAAATGAAGCAAAAAGTATTTATTTTTTTTTTTTTTTCTGCCGAGTCCTTTTATTTCTTGGTGTTTGTAGGTGCATATAAAAAGGAGGACAAACAGGTACCATGCCAGAGCAATGGTGGCGGACAACTAACCACCACGACTATCGACTGGAGGGGCAAGTCCCGTGGGTTATTTTTCCATTATCCCAAGACTGATGTAAATGTCATCTGTGTTAAATTAAGTGAAGAGTGTAAGAGTCCTGTTCCGGTGATTTGCAGGGAACGAACCAAAACGAGATGTACTCAAACACGTTACAGGTAAATTTAAAAAATGAACTTTGTATAGTGAAGAACTGAGCCCGTGGTGGGCGGTGAGGGTTTGGGGGTGGGAGTCAATGCCAGGGATGTCCTTTATGTCATGTTTGTGAAGGGAGAAGTTAGCTTCAGCCTTAGTTAACTTTCGAAGCAAATAAAAAGTAAGCGGTTGAGTCGTGTGGTTTGAATGCTAATTCTGGATTGTAAACGTGGTGTGAAGGACACACAAAGAACACAGAGATGACTGCCAAAGGAAACTATGTTGACGCTGTCGGGGGTGGCAATTGGTGTAATGGAAATTTTTAAATTCAGCCGAGTCTTTGCAGGTGGACTACTACAAGTGTGCTTTGTATGCATCAATCACTCAAGTGCTCCAGCTAGCCTGTGCATTCATAAGTATAAATTGAGGTTTATTGCCCCTGTTTGACAGGTGAAGAGTATTCTAGTTTTAACGACAGTGTCAAGGTATCATAGTTGTAAGACGGTTGAAACTTCTGGCCCTTTTATATATAGATCAGTAATAACCTGTGTATTAAACGGCCAAAGAAGAATGATTCGTTTTATAAAATAAAAACAGAAGGCAGAAGACGGTGTCCTACCAGGATTCTGCCTAAAGTTCTAAGCTTGACCTTTGCGTAAAATTGATTGGTTCCCCAGATATTTTACCATCAAAAGTGCCAACACAGCCTTGGATACACAGTGTCCATCTGGACTTGATCACTTCCTAGTCCTTGCAATTTTTTCCGCGATGGCGCCACTTCCTACGCTTAAGGGTCCTAAAAACAAGAGGGTGTCAACAAGTTGTGGATTAACTACACGAAACATCAACTAATCTTGGCATAAACCGTCTGGCATATGCTGACGGATGACATAGAATTGATTGCTCGGGGAAAGTTTGAAGCAGCGTTCTGCGTAATTATTCAAAGTGCACTCAAAGGCAGTTCAAAAATGGTGCGAACAGCGGAACTCGATCTGAATCCGGCCAAGACAACGATAGTTTGTAGGTCGTGGTTGAGGAAACGGTTAGAAAAACTTGTCTTCAGGATGGATAAAGGGGGACAGGGAAATAGGCGCGTTGGGTCAAGGGAACTCAACACACTTTGTAGACGCACTCCCATAAGTCAAGCTTTGAAAGAACTTCCTCGTAAAACTGAAGAGTGCAATGACTCCACAACACATAAACTATCAAATGGTACACAGATGGGTCAAAAACTTGATGGAACTGGTACACGATTTTTTAGACCAATCCAGGTGGAAACTTACATTATAAAAAGATGAGTGTCCGATACAGTCAGGCGGCTGCAAGGCGCTACATGCCACCACATAGTCGAATCCAAGCTTGTATGGGATTGGTCAAAAATCTGAGCAGGGCCACTAAAATGGCCCTTATGGGGTACCTGGTTTTCTTTCTTTTTTAATTAGGTCGCGATCAAGGGGTTATAACCACACTTAAAATTCATAGCACATCGCGAGCAGAAAGAACTCGACGTCTCAGAACTTTCAAACGCACCAATAGCCTCTCCTTCTAAGTATTCTAAAACAACAAGTTGACTCCTACAAGTTGGCCTAGAAGCAAATTGATCATCCGAACAAGACCGGATGATCTGCATAGACCAGGTCTCCAGCCCTCCAAGCCCGCACAAGCGCCCTGGCTAATGGTGCGTATTTCATTCTTAGGGGGGGGGCAGTTCCTATCAGGCTGCGTCTCAAAACGCTGTTTTGTAATGGTCGATGATCAGCAAATTGAGAATTACCTCCAACCCTGAGGTTGGTGTAGGGGTTCTCATTTCGTACCAATTTATATTGGCAACAGTTGGATTGTGTTTTTTTCCAGCATCTTGCCACTCGTCGAAACACCCACACCTTAGCATTTTTGCAAATTTGCAGTTTTAGAGCGGGTCATAATTCTGCTTTTTCGAAAAAAAATCTGTTTGTTCAAAATTGTGACTTAAGCTAAAATTTTGCTTAAGCCGCGTTGTCACCAAGCAATGTAAAACAGAAACAGAAACAGAATCCCACACATTAGCAACTGAAACCTGAGTTCGCTGAATGCTTTTTGCGTTGCAGATGTATCAAATTCTGTTTCTGTTTGTGTTCAGAACAAAAGTAAGTCGGCACGCCCCGAATATATATTTTACTTTGTCGCTTTGTAAAAGTCGCATTTCCAGAATTTTGTGAAAAGAATTTTGACCCATGCGGAATTTTGAGCCCAACCTTGCCTCCAAAACATAATTTTAAGTCTAAGACCGTAATTTCGATCAAAGATGCGACTGCATAATGCCCTCTTTACGCCTCTTAACACTGAATTATCAACTGAGCTTCTTTTCTGCAATCACAACTAACTAGTAAGCGTTGAAGGAAAGTTTGTTAACACCCAAACTGCGCCCACTTAGCCCACGTATTAAGTGTCATTGTGGCTTTCCCTACCAGTCTTCAGCGAACTGGTTAAGAAGTTTCCTTCAACCATTATAACTTCGTGTCGTCAAAGTCGTAATCGAGTGCCTCTTAATGTAGGCACCTCTTAAAGCACCTTGAATTCCAAAGAGGGCTGCAAGGTTAAATTCGCCGTCTTGAATAGTGACTTTCAATCACACTGCCTTTACTTTGTGCAATTCTGTTCCCACACCCTTTACCTTAAGTATAGGCATCTTGAGCTTTCGATAGACTGCCACGAGATCTGATATGGGTGGCGCTAAGAAAACGAGGAGTTCCAGAAGCCTACGTGCGGATGATCATCGACATGTATGATGGAGCAAAGACAAGGGTAAGATGTCCTTGCGGAGTCACTGATGAGTTCTCAATTAAACCCGGTGTACACCAGGGAAATGTCCTAAGTCCTTTGCTTTGCCGACATCATGACGATATCAATCTATGCGTAAGCTTGGGGTGGATGTAGTGGCGAGAAAACTCTGCCATCTTCTGTGACCGAAAAATGCCCCCTAAGCGGAAAGGAAAGCTCTATACCGCAGTTGTGCGTCCGGCGCTTACATATGGTTCAGAATGTTGGAAAGCGTATAAAAATATGAGAGCAAATAAACGGCAGCTGAGATGAAGATGCTTCGCATGACAGCAGGAGTAACAAAGCGAGATAGAATAAAAAGTACGAAGATCCGAGGAAGGCTCAATGTAAAAGAACCTATCTCCAGAAAAATGGAGCACGACCGGCTCAGTTAATATTGCCACGTTTAAAGGAGATATCCTACGAACCCCGTCAAAAAGGCAATCTTGGGCTAATAATACCAGCTTAGGGTCAATTCGATCGCGAGACTACCTACCCGATAGTTTTTCTATAATGTAGAGTTTAAAGCTTAAAGCACGTTAGGTTGATGGGCCTAAAGTCCTTGACAGTCGTGTGGTTTGATTTGCCTGCTTTAATGATGAAAATTACTCTAACTTCCTTCCAGACTTTGGCGGCATGCATAATTAAATTGTAGCCAGTGGCTAAATAGTGTTTGAAGTACAGATATAAACAAAGGCTTGCTTTCTGTTGGATAACAGGATACAGGCCATCGAAGTCGGAAGATTTGAAGGCGGAAAAAAAGCTACAAAATTATTAAATTAATTTGAAACATTTCAGTCCGCAAATGTTGTTATACTAACTAGCTTTGCACGAAGTATTCATTGTGCCGTGGTTTTTATGTAGGACTATTATGAATGCGGTTTCAGGTTCGAAACCCGACCGGGGCAGTATAAGTGGTCACAACTTCGCAAGAGTAGGAAGAGACCTCCTAATTCGACCTTAATGTCCCCTCAATGCTTAAAAGAATTTACCTGCAACGCAAACAACATATATACAAGGTTGCGAGAGGTCAGGCGATGTATCTTCTGGGCCAATTTTTTAGTCATAACAAATTTCACCTTTTTTTCACTCAGCTCAGCCGTCAAAAACTGCTCTCTCTCTCTCTTTTTTTTAAGGGAAAGCACAGACAAGTGTTAAGGTTTTAGTTGATTGGGACATTTTTACTGGTGTGTCGATGCTGTCTAACCACGCATTGACACTGCGATTGGAATGTCATTGCGTTTTGAAACAAATTGTCCTTGCTTCATGGACTGCAGTATAAAAGATGTCGGATCCACTAAAAAAGTTTTGTAATTTACCTTTAGTATCGCACGATGTCAATGCAATGTCAGTTTTTAATGATCGTCTAATCACTCAAAGATAGTAAAAGTGTTAAATTAATAACCACAAACGTGTGTAGTTGTTAGGCGTGTCGATGGCGTTTGATAACACGTAATTTCTTACAAGCGCATTGTTCTTACAAGCGCGGAAACTCATTGAAATTAAAGGAATATCATCGCATTTTAGGGCAAATTGAGAAAATTTGTTAACGACATTTCTCTAAAAAAAAAATCTTTATTTTCAGAGAATCATCAGCGCAGACTCGACCCTATCAACCGGAAATCGCCACCGACCAGGAAAACTATCAAGACTTTGAGGTGTATCAGGTGTCAAAGCTGCTCGATAGCTTTGAACCTCCAGGCGAATACGAAGCTAAGGTGGTGGAACGCGCTCGACGACGTCGTCACTATGAACGTGCTCTTAAAACATTCGCCAATGACAGGAAGAAACATCTTTCCATCTTGGAAGCCATGGAATGGGAGGATTGGGTTGCCCGTGAAGAAGACATTCAAAATTGTCAAATGGTTCGCATGGAATTAGTGAACAGAATGTTTGAGCAACGGCAAGCTAACCTTCACAGCATGTCCCAGAAGCGCATGTCATCCACAACCGAGAGGATTCAAGAAAGGCGAGCGGCACAGCTCCAGAAAATCGACATAGACTACGCCCGCAACATGCGCAAGCTTGAGGCAAAGAAGCACCACATCACAAAGTCCTATCGCAAACAAAACATAACCCAGGAGCACGTTGATCCGGCTTCTGACTTACATGCACCCCAAATGCGATTTGGAGTAAATCCAAATCGAAGGCATTATGTTGGCTTCCGAAAGAGCTTCGATGATCGGATTGACGATTTGGACAAACAGAAGGACGAACGAGGATTGGCATCGTTGATATGTCCCTTCAGTAAACTGAGGGGCTGGGCGAAGCCAAAACAGCGACAGATGGAAGTCAGCCAGAGGTTTTGTAGCGATCAAAATTTGAAGAATCTTTACGAAAGTCTCAAGGTCTGTGCTGGTGGTTTTATAAAATGCTTAACATGGAGTAAACTTTTTTTATTTCAGGGACTTCGGACTTCTACTCAGATGGCTAAACCTGTTCCTAAGTGCCTCAGGAGGAAAACCAAACAGGCACAGGTACAAATTTCATCCCCGTCCCATGTGTCTTTGTACGGCACGGAATTTGAAAGAGTTGAGCAGGACACAGATGAACCGGAAGTAAGTAACATTTATTTCCCAATTGGGTCAGGCGGGTTTGACTGTCTTCTTCTTCAGATTACCGCTGAGTATTTCAGGCCAGCTAGTATTGGCGGCGCAGAGCTTACAAAGAATCTGTGCATGCGAAGAACTCAGGAGTTGCATGCGAAGACCCAGAATAACATCGCAGCTATAGTGGGTGAATTTGAAGGCGCTACGATTGGAAAACTTTTACAATTCCTCAATGCCGAGCTGGAGCGCCTTAAACAGCAAAAGAAATTCCAAGCCTTATACATGCTCGCCGAAAGGGAGCGCTGGAAGCGAGAGGCTTATGAGGCCGGTCGTCGTCAAAAGGAAAACCAAAATCGCGAGGACCAGGAGAAGCTCTTCAAAGTAGCTTGCGAGGCTCACAAGGACACTGCTTCACTCTTTTTGGAATCAGTTCTTCAGGATGAGTTTGATTTCACGAGTGAGACTCTGGCCGAGAAAAAAATCAGCGCGATTGCTACACAAATCGATGATAGAGCATTTGAGCGCATATTGTGCCACGGGCAAGATGGGCGCAACATTGACAGCCTAATAGTGAAGGAGTCGGCGACAAGACAAGTGTTCCAGGTGGCCGAAAAGCGATTGATTAAAATCAGAGCAGCAAAACAATGCGAAAGTGAGCTTAAGGCTATAGAAGAAGAACTACATAAATGTGTGAAAAACGCCCTTGAGGACGGGTTCAGAACTCCGGATAGTGTTTCTATTGTTGGCGAGCTTTTGGATGAACTGATCTCCGATGCTGTGGTTTATGATTTTGGTGTGTTCACCTCGAGCTCCTCGTCCGATAGTGACTTAAATCTGAGCATGGAGGTCGATGAAGTCATTAATAAACTTGTTAAGCGAGCTGTTCGTGTGCCTGGAATGGTAAAGGATGTCTTCACCGATACTAGTGACTTTGAAAATTTCTTAATAGCTGAAAGAGAAGCCAGAGCTGTAATTCGAAAACTAGTTAGAATAGCCGTACCAGAAGAGCGCGGCGTACCTGAAAGTAGAAGAATTATTGATCAGACTCTTAGTGAAACCTTCAATGATGCCATGTACGAAGTGGAGTGCTTGAAAGCCTCACGTTTAGTTCGTAACGATGACAAACTCACGAAAATAATTTCGGAAATTTACGATCACATGAAACAGGATGTTGTTGCTATGGAACAACCCAGTTCATCCCATCTCCTTTCTGGTTCCATAAGAAGTATTCGCAGCAATATTGACATTTTCGACAAACACTATTATATTGGCTCTGACTTCAATTTTACGACTTCTGAGGATGAAGTAGAGAAGACAGTTTATGTCGATATGAGGGCACAAGAAAATTGGGATCCTCCACAGATAGATCATCGTCATGAGCGGTATAATATACAAGGGAAAGTCGCTAAGCGCTATCAGGAAGATGAGCCTGGCGGTGTGGATTTGGACTCATCCAATATGGATGAAGCAAGTGATTCATCAACTGATTCTCTCAACACAACTGAATATGTTCATTTGGTTAGATCAAGGATGTTTTCATCACCGTGGCTGAAAAACATGCCCCCGGACTTGGAGGTCGATCTCCAACAAAGCAGTGAACACAACGAGGCAGGCCGCAGGTCTAGAGGTTCTCGGTCGTCTAAAGGCTCTCGGACGTCTAAAGGTTCTCGGACGTCTAAAGGTTCTCGAACGTCGAACCTTGGAAATAAGTCCTCCCATTGCAAATAAATTTACACCCTTACTAGGATTTTTGTTCATTATAAAGGACGTTAAAAAAATTACCTAATTTGAAATTTTTTTGCTTGCTTTCCCTAACGAGATGCTCGAATCCTTCTAACCTCGAACAGAAAGCAAATATCCATTGCACGTAAAATTTAAATAAATTTTCCCTTCACATCAATCGTAATTACGAGAACTGACACCCCCAGCCCCCATCCTTAATTGAATACATTCAATTAGAAAATAATTTTCTTCAATCCCCGGTCTACTTACCCTTAATGGCTTTTCGTAGCGTTATCAAGCTCGAACGAATCGTTCCGAGGAGCACATTAAAGCGCACCATTTCCTGCACCAGCACCGTATTCATGCTCTGATGATAGCTGGTTGGGTATTTTGCCAGCACCGCATCGCGATCAAAGTCCTTGGGAAGCTTCGTTAGGATATCTGTGGCCACATTAGTCACAAGCTCCTCGGGAGTTGTTGCGGCATCACCACCGCCACCGCCTGCAGTTGTGTCCTGTTTGAGGGTAAGGGAAATAAGGGATAGGAATTCAGGACATTTCGGAATAGTGGGTAGGTGTAGGTTTTCGGGAAATTTCTTGGATAAGCTTTCGGTGTAAATTACCTGCTGCTTTTCCAATTCCTTTTGGATTTTGTTTTTGGTTCAAGGCAAGAAAGTAAAGTTAAAACAATAAATAATGAAATTGAAATTAACGAGGCATAGCTGGAAAAGGTCTATTGATAAAACTTCAAAACTTACCCTTTGAGCAGCGAGGTCCTTTTTTGGTTTAATTGAATGAGAGAGCAGATAATTAAATATGAAAATTAAGCTTTGCAATAAATTTTTGTGTAAATGTACTTACCACACGGTCCTTTGATTTAAAAGAGGCATTGTAATTAAATAAAAAAAGGAAAGCGTTTAATGATTTTTTTAATTTTAAAATTTTTTTTCCTATGCCTAATCTAATCAAGGGTGTGTTTGTTGCTTTTCATTTCGTTCTTTATTTTTCCTTACAACTTTTGGAGGAAAAAGTTGAACGAAGAAAATAGTTCGCAACAGATCATTTTCTGACTATCTGACAAAAAGTCACTTTAATGGAATCCCGTTCAAAAATTCTTCAAACCATCTACGACGGATTGCAAAATACCCGATCATACCAAAAAAAAAACTGCCACGCCTCCAAAAAGTGGGCGGGATATAAAAATATAATTGCTGAATGCTTTATACTAGGTGGTTGCATACATTTCGGCCTAAAACTCCGCATTTTTAACTAAAAAATCACTTTTTTTAACGCCACGCCCACAAAAGTGGGCGGAGGCACATACAATATATACATAAGAGTTATTCTAATATCTACAACTTTTGTCATATAATTTCTTGTCAAATTTCATATATTTTTTTTTGAAAAACAGTCCTTTTAAGTTAAAATCCCTTAAAAAGTGGGCGTGGTCAATAAAAAGTCTAAAAAATTTTGGCTACTTCAAAGACAATTACAAGACAATGTTACATACCAGAACTGAATGCGCTAGCGCCATTGTATCATAGCCAAAATTTGGAAAAAGTATTTTTTTAAATAATAGATGGTCGCACATACAGGCCTGTAGTGGGCGTGTCTGTGGGCGGATTCAGCTAATCTTCAAACTTGATATGAAGGACTGGACTTCGAGCCAAATTTCAGATCTTCACCTTAAAATTTAAGGCCTAAAAGTTGTTTACGTACGAACGGACGGATGGACGGATATGGCTCAATCGATTCTCCTGTCGGTCCTATTTATATCTCTAAAAGGTCTTAGGGGTCTACGGTGATTATTTCACTGCGTTACAAACTATACATCAAACTCAATATACCCTGGGTCGGGTATAAAAAGAGCTACAAGGTGTAAAAAGGCATGCAAAGGGCACTGAATTCACTCACCAATTTCATAATTATCAAACACATCTACTCGATTTACTTAACGAACACACCTAACTGTCATCAGTTGTTGACTAACAACTTATTGTTATGTATCGACAAGAAATAAAGCAAAATGCAGGAGTCGCTGAATGCACCCATCAATTCCCTCTACAAACACACCCACTCGATTCATTGAACGAACATTCCCAACTGTCATTCCAGTCATTTGACAGCAGACTGCCGTTCGAAGTTCGAATTCGATATCGAACTTCTGCTCCATGGAATTCAATGGAAAACTACCAATGGAAAATTACCAGCGTCAAATTGTCGATAACATGGTGAATTTGTATAAATACATGGATGACAGGCTCGGGCGAGACAGTTATATTTTAAACGTAAAAAGTAAGTAAAAAGTGATTGAATTGAAATAAAGTGTTGAATTCTGAGTAGTAAAGTTGAATAACAGTGTGATTTGAATTTAAATAAGTTTGTTTGACATATAAAGTGTTTGATTGTGAAATTATTAAAGTAAAATTTAGTTTTATTCGACGAACCCCAAGCATAACATTATACTAAAATGACATTCGAGAATCGAAGTTTCCCGTCCATTGCTCTAGAAAAATAAAAATACCAATGCAAAATTACCAAGTGGGAAATTTTGAGAATTTTAAGAATTTAAATAAACACAAAAATGACAGGTTTGAACGATGCAGTTGTTTTTGATTCGTCAAATTGTGTTAATCGAGAGATAAAGGCAAAAGTGATTGAATTCTAAGTTGGAATCAATTGTGGCTTGAACTGGAATCAATTGTGGTTTGAACTTGAACAAGTTTTGTTTCAAAAGTTAAGTATTCCGTATTGTAATTTGAAAAGTAAGTTAATTGAGTTTTATTTAATAAACAATGTCAGGCAAAAATATTACAATAGTGTCAGAAATTTGGGATGAAACTCAATTGTGCAAGATTAATCTGCAGTGGACTAAATCCAAAACAGTGTTTATGCATAAAACAGTTTTTTTTTTACGTAGGATTTTACAGAGAAATTGCGTGAAAATAGCTTCATTGACTCTAACGGTTTTTTTGATGGTGGCATATTTAAAAAAAAAAAAAAATTGCGTAAACAGTGCTGGTGACTTTTAGAGTTTGAATTGCGGAATTTCATGTTTATATTTTAACTAATTACGCGTGATTACGCGTGAATTGTGAATTTATAAATACAGTGTCGATGATTTATTCGGTAGCGAATTTTCTAGAAGAGATATTAAACATAAACTGATTGTGTTCTGAAAACAGTGCTGAGAAAATTCAAAGTGGGTAGTTGAACAATTGACAACATCTGAGTTGAAAGTATGGGTAAAAGCAACTCCCAAAACTTGCTCCAACTCGAAGATGCCATCACCGAGGTAGGTGGAAACCCCGATACGATGTTGTACAATGGTGTGAAGCCAAAACAAGAAAGCCCAACATGCAATCCTGTGCCAACTGGGATGTGCCACCTTTCATGATGTTGCTTCTAGCGAAACTCGAAACATTGGAAAGTGAGCAGAAAGAACGGAAAGCTGGAAAGTTTGCAAGTAATCAGAAGCAATTAAGCGGACAAAGGGTTGATAGACCACCGGACTAAGCGGACTATTGAGAGAAAACACAATGCATTGAGCACGCTATTCGAGGGCAGATTAAAGACAAACATTGACAAAGAATTTGAAATCTAAATAGAAATGGTGGAAGAAAAAGTCGGCGACACGATTTTCTCGCAAGTGGAATGCGCGAAACAGTAGTACAAACAACAGCCTAAAGAATTGGACTACGTAAAAAAGTAGAAGTTTCCAGAATACGCCAGCGACAGGCCACGACCAAAAGAAATGTAGTTGCCTGTGTTCGAAGCTTCGGCGCGTTGACGAACAACTGAGGAGAACGAAGATAAATCAACTGCGCTGTCAAACATGCGCTTGGAGGCACAACTGCCGAATTACTGCAAGTGTAGGCCATCCCTCAAGACAAAAAAAGGGTTTATGATGCTACGGTCAAGGCAATTGAGATAAGGTTTAGGGACGACATCCTGCAGCAAGTTTACCGAATCTAGTTGCGCCGAAGAGCTCAGACAAGGGGTGAGATTCTTCAAAGTAAGAAGACACTTGCGGAAGCACTTGCATTTTCCCTGACAATGCGGAAGCAGCGGACCAAGCTTTGCATATCGCAAGGAATTTATTATAGGCTAAGCGTGAATGGCTATGCAAGAGTGCTGGAGAAGCAGCCAAGGTATACTGGGAAGTACTTCTACAGATATAACTAGTGTTGTTGCCTTCTCAGTTCATACATGCATTAGCAGCCGACAAATGCGACAAATAGATGCAAGATTTGGACTTTATAGGACTTCATGAATAACAAAAGGTATTCAAAAGTTAAATTTTTTTGCAGAACCAAAAAACAACATGGTGCCGGTACTGTTAAGCTCAGACAAGAAGAGGTGATTGGAAGATGCGTACCCCTTGCTGTCCAGTCTCCCCAACAAAATTGTCCGAGGTATGCAAGACTATCCGCGGACAATATGAGCCAAAACAGGAGCATCAAACCATAGCGGATACTCTCATTTGGGAGTTCGATGATACATTTGCATCACTGGATGAAGACGATGGTCTAAAACTCCTAGTACAGCACCGGATAGACACCGGAGACCGGAGGTATCAAACGCAGTAAGCCACTGGGTTGATCTAGCTCAAAATGTAGTGGGTCAGGATAGACCTGGTTTAATCGTTCTCCTGTCGGTCTTTATCGCATCTCTATAAAATGTCTTATAGAGATGTGATTATTTCTCGGCGTTAAAAACTGCGCATGTAACTTTATCCTCACAAATTTTGAAATTTTTTTAACTTTAAAAGTAATGACAGTTAATTCTCTCATCATTTTACTTAAAACTTAAGTGGCGCTCTAAGATTTTCCGTTTTAAAATTCCAATAGAAATCGTTTGTTACAGAACTGCCATACGTGGACAATTTAAGTTTCCTTTTTTGATTCTCAAAATGTACTAAAGGTGTGCGAAAAGTGCTAAAATGGTTTACGAAAAGTGTAAATGAGATTTTTGGGGGCTTTATCTTATTCGCTTACCGAGAGGATTTAAACTTGTGTGGTAAATCGCGGAATTTGTAGAAGACTTAAAGATTTATATTAATTCGCGGATTACTGCTCGGTGGAGACATAATATTGAGTCTATCATGGGAAACAGGAGCGTTTGACAGAACTTGAGTGGAATTTTCGATATAATCTGACACAAGGCTAATCCCGTAAGTCTATTATGATTGGGTCTTTAACCCTTGATTACTTTACAACAGTCTATGAACTAAATACTACTCAACCTCGCCCTTTGGAAATGTTCGTTCAAAGCAGATACGAAAACTAAATATTATAAAACAAAAATTAGTAACTTGAAAGAACACAAAATTTTTCCCTCCGCTCTCACCTGCGTCAGCAACGTGTGCAGCAAAAGTTCATCGGTCTCGTTTTGGTCCTTCATAATGTCAGCATTTGGGTGGAATCCAAATATCGCTGGTTTAGCAATCAGAGGCAGCTCTTTCGTAAAGTTAACATACGCCTCGATTTCCCTGTATTCCGGCACGTAATACATCTCAGAATCATCCAAGTAGTAAACCGTTTCTTCGTCAAACATCTCTGGGCAGTAAAACCGATTAAGAGTAGTTTTTAATGTTCTTCGATCCCAATCGTCTGTCACACGGCCACCATAGTTACACTCCCCGGTTAAATACCTCAGCGCTTCGTAATTCACTCCAATATACTGGTCCAGGAACATCTTCAACTGCATCAAGCTTATCCTCAAATCGGTCTCATTGAATTCATACGGAATGTTCCATCCTATGGGGCCGAAGTATCGCCGTTCTTGGACTACAGCATGGAAGAAGCACAAAGCGTAGATCAGTCTCTTGAAAATGACCGGCTGCTTGCAGTTTTCAAACCACTCTGGATCGCTGATGGGGTCGCTTAAGAACGAGCGCACTATGTTGGAGCGCAAACCCTTTGGCGGTTCATTGGTCATCTTGATGCCGTTTTGCAGCACCACAACCGGAAAGTGGTCGGCCGGATATGAGGTCAGCCACAAACGAAAATCTGGATGTGTCTGATCGGGAATAAGACCCTCGCAGATTTTCTCCAAAACTGGCATGAAGCTCTTGGCCAAATGGCAATTTTGAAGCACCACCCAGTTGCCAAACTTGGTGCCCTCATCGATGAGCTTTACTGCTATTGGGCCCTGTCCCTGTCCCAGTGACAAAGAAAACAGCCGGTTCAACCCGAAACCCTGATCATCGGCGAACTTTAAGAGTGTAGCTGTGGGATCAGCTCCTGGAGTCAGAATAAAGATTAGGGGAATGCAACAGTGT
Source organism: Neoascia interrupta (assembly GCA_947623515.1). Taxonomy (NCBI): domain Eukaryota; kingdom Metazoa; phylum Arthropoda; class Insecta; order Diptera; family Syrphidae; genus Neoascia; species Neoascia interrupta. Next base: position 200,971,697 of record OX392462.1, read on the forward strand.
GAGTCGCCAAACGAGGCCTGCAAATCGAATTGAGGAGGCTCGATAAACTGACGACCCATTTTCTCTGAAAATATAAGACGGACCATCAGAACAAACAACTGAAGCAGAAACTGAATCATAGCCAATTACCCAGGACGAAATTCAGTACAGCTGGCACTAATTTGTCCGAACGGAATACCCGCAGCACAAGCAGCTTCTGGAAAGTTGTTAAATTATCCTTCCAAGGATCAGGAATTTCTGCTTCATGCGGATTCTCGTCATCGAAAAAGCGCTTCCACTGATTTAGATTGCCCTGAATATGCTCACGGATTCCTCTGAAATTCGCCGTTGTAGTGGTGAGGCGGCAAATCTCATCCCAGCTCCTGGCCGGTAGCCATTTCGCTGGATTTGGCAGCGGATTATCGAGCCCAACACCGCCAGTCAACAGGAACATCCATTCGGAATTATCGATTTCCCCCTCAGATTTAAGCAGGTTGATGCTTAAAATCAACGAGAAAAGGAGCTTATCCTATAGCCATCAGGTATATATATGGAGTAGTCAGTCCAAAGAGTGGGAGAAAATTCAAATTAAGTCCCGGTATATAAGAAAAAAATGAAATGAAAAATTTCAAAAGTTTCACGGGATTAGCTTACCCTCTCGAATAGACTGCGGCAGATGTTCACATACAGACTGTAGGTAAAGTGCTTTCGTAAATCCGCCAAACGTGCCGTCACATCTTCGACTTTGTCGGTGTTGTCTATGGATGCTGTATACAGTCCGACAAACCATGTGAGACTGTACTGGTACATTGGATCGATATTTGCCAGGTCAGCTGGAAGCAAAGTTGGTTAATTAAAATTTTTCGGTTTCACATCATCCCCGTCGTCGTCCATACCAATCGTAAAGAAGAGAATCGTCGAGTGTTCTGCAATGGGGGTGTAACCCAAACGGGCGACGTCGATTTGTTTCTCTGTGGCTTCGGTGATTGCTTGCTTTTCGTTTATTTCGTTTGCCAGTACCTTAGAGGAGCTGAGTATCTGGACGGCCGTTTCGTCCTCAAGAATGTTTTCCGCGGATGAGAGGACTTCGAGAATTTTGTTTTCGGTCTCTTTCAGGGTGCGTTTGTTTTCAGCACCCTGAACGATAAGGGTGTTCTTTTCAGCCTCCAAATCTGGGCGTTCACGAGCTACAGTGATTGCCAGAATTTGGTCCTGTAAGCCCTGTACGGTGATCATGAAGTTCAGTAGGGTGACCTTAACGGCAACCTCAGGTAGGTAATGGGGGTTTCGAAGCTTCGTTGTGATGTAAAATCTGAAAAGTTGTTTTTTCCCTAAAAGAACTTTCTGGAAATCAACATTTTCGGAACGTTCTCACCTGAAATCGTGGTTATACTCAATGATGGAGTCGCCAAGCTTAATGCACAGTGCTCCGCCCTGTTTAAAGAGCTGTTTGAGCAAAATAGACTCAAGCAGCGGATCCAGGTCCTCATTGATGTTTTCGAGCAGTACTGGAAGTCCGAATTGAATAGCATTCTCCAGTACTCGAGTGTAGTCGGGTTGATTCAAACGGATAACACAGAGCTTGTTCCCTTTTTCCATGTTCTTCACCCATTTGTTGGCCTGGGCTTGTGGATCTATCATCAGCGGCCATCGACGGGAGTTCCTACAGGAATAAGAGAGTGGTGCTTAAAATATGGCACAAAACTTCAAATATTTCAATTTATAATAAATGAGGAAACGTGGTACTTTTTGATTCATTGTGACATACTGATAATAATAATAAAATAAAATAAAATAAAATAAAATAAAATAAAATAAAATAAAATAAAATAAAATAAAATAAAATAAAATAAAATAAAATAAAATAAAATAAAATAAAATAAAATAAAATAAAATAAAATAAAATAAAATAAAATAAAATAAAATAAAATAAAATAAAATAAAATAAAATAAAATAAAATAAAATAAAATAAAATAAAATAAAATAAAATAAAATAAAATAAAATAAAATAAAATAAAATAAAATAAAATAAAATAAAATAAAATAAAATAAAATAAAATAAAATAAAATAAAATAAAATAAAATAAAATAAAATAAAATAAAATAAAATAAAATAAAATAAAATAAAATAAAATAAAATAAAATAAAATAAAATAAAATAAAATAAAATAAAATAAAATAAAATAAAATAAAATAAAATAAAATAAAATAAAATAAAATAAAATAAAATAAAATAAAATAAAATAAAATAAAATAAAATAAAATAAAATAAAATAAAATAAAATAAAATAAAATAAAATAAAATAAAATAAAATAAAATAAAATAAAATAAAATAAAATAAAATAAAATAAAATAAAATAAAATAAAATAAAATAAAATAAAATAAAATAAAATAAAATAAAATAAAATAAAATAAAATAAAATAAAATAAAATAAAATAAAATAAAATAAAATAAAATAAAATAAAATAAAATAAAATAAAATAAAATAAAATAAAATAAAATAAAATAAAATAAAATAAAATAAAATAAAATAAAATAAGATAAAATAAAATTAAATAAAATAAAATAAAATAAAATAAAAGTCATAGTGTGTTTCTTAAAAGACAATTTATAAGTGTTGTGTTGTAACTGTTGATTAAAGCGATATCTTTGAGGAGGTAATACTCCTTCGAAAAATTAGAAACAAACGAGGTAAAGCTTGAGGAGGCAGTGGATCATCGAATAGAAGCAAAAAAGTTGAAGAAAAAATGCTATGCGAACCTTTGAAGTACAGGAAATTTTTCCAAGGTGAATTACGAGCAACATAAGCCCAAAAAACCTGTACCTGCTAAGCCGCTGTTTCTTGCGCCGCACTACTATTATCTACGCCGGACTGATAAGGCCCTTAATTACAAAAACAAGAACATTGATCATACATTGGTGCTTATAAAGCCTTTCATTGCGCGTTTTTCATTTCACGTTGTGTGCCTACTCCATGTTGCTTCCTCGTGTTAGCACTAACGGCAGGTTTATTAACTCCAACTGCACTAATGGGCTAAGAAAGCACTCATCCTATAACCAGGCTGCTGGCGCTGGGTGATCCATTTAGGTGTATATTCGACAGTACACCAGACCGCTAACTCCGGAGTCGAAGAAACTCTACAAAAAAGGCAGCAAAGCCAAATAAAAGCTGAACTCTAAAGCGCTCAAGTCAAGAAAACTGCTGTCAAACGTGGACAACATTAGAGCCAAAGTAACAAAACGTCCAAGACACCTCAACAGCTGGGCGAACTTATGCGCAAGAAACTGGTAAAGACGATCCATAAGCTCGATCCATGAGTTCGTTTCGCTCCCAATTTTCTAGTGTTTAAAATCTACTCGATTTTTTATAAGAAGATTTTTCTTATGAGCCAAAGCATAAAGCGGGCTTAAGCATTGGACACCAAGCATTTGTTCATGCTTGTTTTATGAAACTGGCGAAAACCCTGTAACTCATAACAGAGGAACGAAATCCGAGTGTTAGGCTGGTCGTCAAGGAGACGGTGATGTCCGTTTAATTTCCAGTATAAACGCGTATTAAAAGAGCTGACACCTCAAGGCTCACGCCGAGAACTAAGTGACGAATTAAAAGCTTATGAAAGCCAACCCATCACCCAAAGCTTCGACCTAAAGACCAAACACCGCAGACCAAAGACCAAGAGAAGACCGAAGACCAAAGACTGAAGACCGAAGACCAAAGACCGAAGACCAAAGACCAAAGACCGAAGACCAAAGACCAAAGACCAAAGACCAAAGACCAAAGACCAAAGACAAAAGACCAAAGACCAAAGACCAAAGACCAAAGACCAAAGACCAAAGACCAAAGACCAAAGACCAAAGACCAAAGACCAAAGACCAAAGACCAAAGACCAAAGACCAAAGACCAAAGACCAAAGACCAAAGACCAAAGACCAAAGACCAAAGACCAAAGACCAAAGACCAAAGACCAAAGACCAAAGACCAAAGACCAAAGACCGAAGACCGAAGGCCGAAGACCGAATACCGAAGACCGAAGACCGAACACCGAAGATCGGAGGCCGAAGACCGAATACAGAAGACCAAAGACCGAAGATCGACGACCGACGTTCAAGCGCTGAAGAAGGAACACCAAAGGCCGAAGACAGAAGACAGTGTGAGCCAAAATATACAGACTCAAAAATATTTCTGTTATAAAGAAAGAACAGCACCTATCTGCCTGGAAATGTAGATGAGAATGTCGATATTGCAAAAAATATAATTTATAGCTGCCCAAACAAGTAGGGTTGGGTACTACACCAGTGAAGAGACTCCCACCTTATATGCTTGCTTTCCTTTTTGTTACATTCTTGTGAACGACTTCACTTTTATCTATCCTCAACATACCTAGCGTCATTGTATTTCAAACATTTGCACACTTGCCCTCAATTCACTTTTTTTTGCCCAGCTTAGAGCTCTAAAAATTGTTTTGCCATAAGAACACCGAATCATTCTCTGTCAAAACCATTCAGTTTGCTTAACTTTTACAATGGAACAATAAGACCTTTGGGGTGTTAGGAAGGAAGGGAAAAAAATAGAACAGCTCAAATCGTTACACTGTAGATTTATATGACCCACCCCTTGTCACTCAGCGAAATTCGTAATCCCACACACAAACACTAGACAAAACTACCTACACACAATGAAACCCCACTCTGTGACAAATTAGACGGTAGCGAGACACTTTTTCCTAATCCACCGCGTACAACATTAATCAATTCTTTTGATGTTTACCCATCGTCATCAGCAGCATGAGCAGGACCAATACCCCATTTACCCTTGGCGTGGTAAATGCACTAGCAGCAGATGTAGCGTAGCGCCTTTAGGCAAGAAGTATACACAATCGACAAAACCAACTCGCACATTTCCAACTAGTTATACAACACCCAGAAAAATCATCCCTCTTTAAATGCAGGCACACGCACCGCGCAAGGAGACTAAAGTCCTGCCAACAGACAGGGATTACTTCTGTTCCCATTACAAGATGAAAATTAAACGAAAAGCATGCATGCATCGTATCTATGTGCTTACCTCAATATAATAGCGCTTTCAATGGAAAACGAGTCACTTGGGAGTCCAAAGATGTTCCACGAGCGTATTTCGACAGCATCCCCCAGCACCTGCTGTAATTGAAAGTCCTGGCTGCATACAATGCCAAACGAAGAGCATTTCGCCACCCATTTCCGTATTTGGCTGACACGGAAATCAATCGTGAAGGGTCCTAGATAAGCGACGACACCGGATGCAATGAGCACGTCACCGGTCAATGTGTTGTACGTCTCGCCGAGGACTCGGGCCGCCTCCAACCAACGGATACGTTCACCACCTAATCCGCTAATGAGTTCCTGGGCGCGGTTGAGTTTCTTCGTAACAGACTCGTGTTCGCCCTGAAGGATCCTGTTTGAAGAGGTAACAAAAGTTCGGCTTTACTTTCGCAAGAAACTACGTGTGCATGCAACCTACTTGAATTGACGCACTTGCTCGTCGAGTAACTTTTGAATTTCCGCCAAGCTGGCCTCAACTCGAGCCAGTTGGGCGAGCTTCTCCGCAAGGAGTTTTTGAGCAGCCTAAGTTGGAAAGTAATAATAATTGTGTAAGGACTGTAAACTCTTATATGGGATGTCGTATAAAGTTTAACTTACATTATATTCCGCTTCGGCTGCAGCGAGTGCGATTTTCTTTGGTGCAATAACCTTTGCAACGACGTCATACTTCGTCAAGGCAATAACCCATCGGCACAAGCCTTCGCAAGCAGTTGACGCTGTCTTAACCTTATCTGGATCGAAGTGTTCATTAACCAGAACGCGTTCTTGGAGTTTTTTCATAACTGGTGGTGGTATATTATCCTTGTCGAAATTCAGCAGACTGTCGAGAAATTTAATGTCGCCCAGGACCCTCTTTGAAGCACCCCAGTAGTCTTCAATCATGCCAACTCCGGATGGATTTGCCACCCTATCGGGTTTGACTTCCTTGAGAATGCACACAGCTTCCATGACAATGCGCACGCCAATGGGGGGGCTTTTCATCGTTTTAACTACAGCTATATCGGCTGGTGTAAGGGTATTAAGCGCCGCCAGGGCAGAGTTCAAAATTGGTAATGCTTCGGCAAGCCTTGCGTCGCAATCATCTTTAATTGCCTGAGCCTTGGCTGCTTGTTCTGACGCAACTGCCTCGTCTAGTTTGACTATTTCACGCTGGGCTTCAGCTGCTTCGCTGTCCTTTTGAACTTTAGCAACTTGTTCCGCCACCTAATTGATAAAAGATGTCACAAGGGTGAATTTTTTGGATCGAGACCTAAATTTTTGGAATCAAAAATAACGATTGACAACACTTTTATTGTCGATAGTTATTATGGTGGCTGCAGGCGCATTGGATATAACTTCGTATCAACAGCTACATGAAGGATTAGCTACGACAAAAAGGATAAATGTTTAGCTGATAAGTCAACAAACTCATCTTCTAAATCCAAAAATTTATGGTCCGGGATACACGAAGTACCAAAATTGACAAACCATCTTTTGCAGATAGATAGACATTTTTTTACATATTTTTAAATTTAATCTTGTGTTAACTTTATTCATTTAATTCAAAAATACAAAAAAGATAAAAACTAAAACCGTAGGTGCAAAAACTTAATTACATGAAATAATACTGAGATCTTTAAAGCCCCTGAGGGAGTCGGCAAATAATGGACGAAACGTTGGGATAAAAATGGAAAAGTGGGTTCTTTTTTGTTTTTAACGCATTTAAAAATCCAGAAAGCCCATTAAAACCAAAACATCACAACAAAACTATTATGGTTGTCCAGAAGCGTCCGGGAGCATTCCGGACGAGATATCCTGAAACTGTTACTTGGCACTAGTTAGACAGTTCCTCTTCAGGAGAAGGAGAAAAGGCAGAAAATTTCGCTTCTGGCCGTGAATTCAAAATCAAAACCAGAAGTACGCACGTGTCAAGTTGGATAAACGTCATTTGTCCTTTAAGGCATAGGTTTTTGTTCCACAAATACAGCAAAAGGCAATCTTCAAAATCAGGGTTAACGTGCTTGTCTAGTTCAATTGCAGTTGCGAACCGGAGCCGTCTTCTGGATAACTAACCGAAAAGACCATCAATTTTGATAGTACTTACTCAAGTAGCCAGAGTCTACAAGACCGATTGAAAGTAAAACTTAAGCGGGATTCACAAAGAGGCCTTGGCCTGACTTTTACGTTACATTTCCTAACACAAAGTGCGGTGACCAAGCCAATATCTGTTGAAAAGCTGAACTCATTTTAAATGCAGTCATAACTTTTAATCATGCGGGTACAGTGCTTAGTGTGTCGGGCACCGAGGTCCCATGTTTGAGTCCCGGTGAGGCCAAGAGTTTTTAAACGGCACCACCTCCGCAAGGGTCTAGACAAACCCTCCTAAGTGACATTTACCATAAGAGACTTCTTGATTCGGTGTTCGGGGTCGACAAAATATGATAAAGGTAAGAGTTTACTCATTGGTGCAAGACGCAAGACCTTGGTTCCTCTAAGTTGTAAGCGTCAGTTATGGTGAATTCTTTTGAACACCGAACTGTCACATTGAGCTGTCAAATTATTCTCGGTGTTCGCGATAATTCCAGCGTGGTGTACACTCGGTCCCATTGTGTACAGAACGACAAATACTGCACCGGTGCAATCATCACGTTATGTGTCAAATTGCTTCGACTTCATTTTGTTTAATTTTTTTCATTTCGTAGCGTGATTTTGTTGGCGTCGGTTTTTTCTACTTTTTATTTAAAATGAATTGTGATGGCTTTAAATTTGGGTTTTTATCGATTTCATACAATTTCAATCGTGTTGATTTACAACACGAATCACGAATGCGAATTGAGTGGAAACGTCACTTCACATACACAATCAAAGCTATACTCAGCCTCCACCGTCAAATACGGCGCGGTGGCGAAATTTCGAGTTCGGTGTCGACACCGAAATAATTCGCAGTTCAAAAGAACACTTACATGAGCATGATTCCGAACAGGTTTACGAGAAAATAACAATTTTTTTTTCGTATTCCACACCAGTTCCACGATTCTTTTAATTTTTTATGCCCTGACCAGACTGTTTATAAAATGTCAAGTTTTTTTTTTGACGCCGGAATCTGTCCCTAAAACTTTGAATTGCGGTTTTGTATACTCACAGTCTCTGAAGCAACTTTCAGTTTCGGTTCCAAAGCTGCAAGTTGTTCACTCATAACTGACACCTGCTGCGAGGCAATATCAAGTTGAGAAATACCAGTAAGATATCGGCTTCGATTCGTCGTGATTGCTCTGTGAAAGAATGCAAAATTATTCTTTGGAAACTGCATTCTACTACCAAGCTTACTTTCGTTTAGCTCCCAACAAGCCTTTAAAAGTCTGTATCAGCTCCAAGTATGATGTCGGGGTTACGTAATTGTAACGCTTTAAACGCAAAAAGAACGTCTGCGATAGCTCCTGCGTTGATGTGTGGAAATCCATGCACATGTCGATAGCGGCTTTCCTCTCCAAATCGGTAAGCTGTTCTTTGGCCAGAAATCTAGTTGACACAGCGAGAAGGGCATCTGCAGGCCATGGCTGGAACCAATCGATCGTGCAACAGTTGACAATGGAGGGGAATTTACGAACACGGGTGCGCAGTGCTTCTCCGATCGGGGACATTGATAGAACAATATGAAGCTGATCTTTACAGACCTAAAATAAATTTTTAAGATTGAACCGTCGCAGTAGTGATCAACAAAAGAATTTACCTGAACAAAGAAGTTGAATAATGCAACCAGACTTCCATCAGTTTGAACCGCTTTGTCGCGCTGTTTGTCGATTTGACGCATCTTTTCACAGATTTCTATCTTTTCTTCATTTGTGAAGAGATTCGGGACTTCTCCAGAGTTGAGGAGGTTATTCACATCCTCCAGGAAGGATTCATCTTTGATCTAACAAGAGAAAAACACTCAGTGGTGTCGATAAATTTAGTAAAGGGACTTTTCTCACCTGAACGTCAGTGAACAGAAACACTCCGTGAAGGTCGGTTGAACTGATCTTCCTCAAAATTCCTTTCACATCTTCATGCCATTCATTAGGTCCATATTGTCGAGTGATCTCCACCTGGAACAACTCGTAGTCGCAAATGTGAGACGATAGGCGTGTCAAACTTTGTCGGCCCGATCCGCCGACACCGATCAGCAAGGCATGACTACGCGGCTGCTTGATGATTCTGCAAATTCTCGATAGGTGCTCGATGGCAAAACGAAACAGCACCAAGTCCATAGGTTTCTTTGACATATTATTGAACTCAACCAGATAGGTTTCGACAATAGATCTCAGCTCTTCAGGATCCTCAACTTCTACGTAGTTCTTTGTGTCAGCCTTGGGATTCGTAAAGTCGCAGTACATCAGCTTTCGCAGGTCATCCTCTTCCAAGTCGCGTCCTTCCTTCTTAAATCTCTCGAACAGTACATTCGCAGTTGTCTTTAAGTGCACCTCGATCTGCTTACAAATAGAACCAAAGAGCCAGGCACGATCGATATCGTCTACAAGGCGATCACCATACACTCGCAATACTTCATGAACCCAGAGCCGCCGCATTGAATTCAAGTCCTCGGTGGCTTCGGGCACAGACAACAAGACGCCCTGAATAACGCGCGAGAAGTCTCGCAAATTAAAGAGGTAGTGTGACTTTGCTGGTGTCGGCAAAAGGTTAAGCTTTGCCTGATTGTACACGTCCAGAGTTGCGTTCACAATCTCGTCGATACAAGGATCGAATTCTTTTGAGAAACCTCTTGTGTCTAGATGCCAGAGAACAATTCTGCCAAAGATCACCTTCAGGATCGCGTCGCTGAACTCGTCAATACCCAAGATATTGAAGTGTCGCTGGAACCTGGGAGTGACAGTATTGCCTGACGATGGCGGGCCCATAGCGCAAATCATTTGGATGTCTATAAGTTTAAGTGGAACTATGTTTTTCCTGTCATACCACATCCAATGATCTAGCATCATTCGTAGCAATTCAATGGGCGGCTGAGCTCCATAGGTTTCCTTTGAAGGCATCGAGACATCATCTACGAAGACCACACACTTTTTGTTCAGCGGAGGACCAAAGACCCCCTTGCGTCGCTTGTCCAACTTTGACATAATGATGTCCTGAGTTTGATTCGCAGATGTCTGCGCCGAAAAGTTTATAAGGAGTGCCTTATATACCTCTGTGTCGGCCTTCTTCAAAAGGTAGTCGATGGCGTAGCAACTCTTGCCAGTACCTGTATTGCCAACCAGCATAAGGGGCTTTCCATGTCGTATGAGCAAGTCTAAAATAGCAGTGACACGAACCGTTTCGTTTGTGGTTATGATGATTTGATTCACTGGCATATCGCGCGCAATCGGAGGAGCTGAGGCTACCTCATCCTCCCAGGGCTTCCATTTGCCCTTGCCTTCTTTGATGTAACGATAGTCAAAGACACTTCCCGGCTTGGGAATGGGAAATATGAATGGCTTCGCTACGACCGGAACATGCAACTCCTTCGGAATTGAAAACGTTTCATAAACAGCCACCGGGAAAGTTTTCTCCATTAGACCCCGAAAGACAATCGAGAACTTATCCCTACTGGGTGAGTCTAAGGCCCCACCAATGGACCAAATGCAGGAAAAGAAGAACACTCCCTCGATCTGCGCACGGACATCCAGATCAGACAATCCCTGAACATACTGCTCATCGTTGAAATCATCAATAAAACAGTCAAAGAGGTTCATTAATGAGCTAATAAGGTTTGCGTCTGAGGTAGGGCAAATCTCACGCAGTCCACCCTTGCGCACAAGCCAAAGAAGCAACGGGCAAAATCGAGTGAACAAACTTGTAATCAATAGCTTACTGACACTGTGAAAGCTGGCAGGCAGAGCATTTTTCCAAGACGTTACCAAAGGGTCCCATCCCAGGGAGCTCGGTTCCATGTAGATCATTCCACATCGGGACACTGTGGCAGGCGATGCCACTTCAAGATCCATGGGTTCGAAGATAAGGTTCGTCGTATTGGCTAGCTGAATGATCTCGCCGGACATCAGACACAGCTTCTTGTTGTCATCGAGGACAGTGTTCATGTTCTCAATCCAAATGGCGTCAACGGGGCCGTCAAAGATCAGCCATTTTCGATCCAATGTTGTTGAGACTGCGAATTCACGGTAACTAACGGCCAAAATGCCGTCACTCCATTCGTGTGAAACCATATCAAACTGACCATAGAGTTGACCCATGGTAATGGCCTTGGGATTCATCACCGTGTAAATGGCGCCATTCTCGCTTCCGTCCTGTTAATGAAAGTCAAGCATTGTCCAGTGATCGCAACGATTTCAAACTTACAGTCTCCTCAATGTAACGCAACGCCTCAGCGAGAATCCTGTAGCAAGTTGTTTTGCCGCCAAAAGGCAAACCAACAATCATCAGCCCATGACGAACTACAATCATTTCGTACAACTAAAGTTGGAATGTCAGTCATGAGAGCATCTCGAGAGCTTTTAAATTTTTACCTGTTGAACTTTCTCCAAAAAGAAATCGGTGCACTGTTTGTTGTTCTTTTCGCAGGCTTTGCGGACGCACTCGTTGAAGAGCACATAGTCTGGCTCGGGTAAAACTACCCCCGGGAACAGATCCGATGTGATGCCTTGAAACAGTGGCACATCCTGGTTTAAGAACTTGGGTAAATTTACGTCCTTTATTGACCTCAGGACTAGAATGTCTTCGCTTTCGTCTCGGTACCGAAGTTTCAAAGCTCCGGCTGCTTTGAGCACTGACTTGACCGCTCGCATGCCATAATCGTAATGACTCTGAGTGCTCAGCTGCTCCGAACACAGTCTGTAGGTGGCTACAATCTTAATGGCAAGGGGTTTCGCGCTTAGGAATCCATAGGAATAGAGCTCGATTTCGGCGATGAGAGCATAGTCGGGCACCATCATGGCCACCGATCGGAAAAGGGCCTAAATTGAGTCCCTAAAATAGTCGACAGGGAAACATAAACAAGAATTCGACTCACCTTTAAGTTGTCAGGAAGCTCAGAACGTCCAGCGTAGCCCGGATTCATGGTTATGAAAACGGCACAAGTGGGATCAAGCTTTAGGGTTGTTCCCTCAAACACCAATGTTGGTAGGCCAGAGTTAATACCCCGTTGAATAGTCAAAATCTGGGAAAAGGCTGTTCAAAGGAAGCCACTTTTTTCGACCACATCAAAACTTACCTGCTGCGCGACGACTGACAAGACCTCCAGATCAATCCGGTTGAACTCATCAAAACAGGACCAAGCACCGCATGAGGCCAAGCCCTTAAAGAATTTTCCAAGAGCTATATAGTCCAGACCATCTGAGCAATTGAAGACGACGCATTGCTTGGCTACAGCCTTTGCGAGATCCTTGGTGGTCTCAGTCTTGCCAGTACCAGCTGGACCCTCAGGTGCGCCACCCAAATGCAAATGCAGGGCACTAAACAAGGTCCGATAACAGCGATCGGTGAGTGGGGTGACGACGAGCCTAGTGGTGTTGCCCAGATACTCGTAGCCATACTTCAGCGAACAGTTTATCATTCTCGTGTCCAAATTGTCTTCTTCCCAATAGTAGCGAAGCTGGCACAGCCACTGGAAATCATTGAGTTCGGAGATTTTCTTTTCACAGATTTCGGCCAAAACGTCACGTGCGTGAACGTCGAGCACAACCAAAGCACCGAGAGTTATGCGATTTTGCAAATTCAGGTCTCCGCGAACAAGATCAACGATACGCATTATCTGAAACAATAAGAAGCTATAGAGTTCCCCTCAGTAAAGCCCAATACAATGTACCTGAGCCCTGCAGACCTCAAGATACTTTGCCAAGCTATCGACGGGATTATCCGTAAGGAAGCACTCTGTTATTTCAGCGGTCCAGTAGGTCAGCGAAATCGATTGAACCGTCTGTCCCGGCCATATGAGAACCCATTTAACGCGCTCCGTGCTTGGATAGCTCTCGAAAGCTTGACGAATCTTAAAGTGTACGCTCTTCTTCATGAAAATCTCAAGCTCCAGTAGCCATTTCTCGACTTGACCCCTTGCTTTGGCGGTGGAAATAGACTCGACCAGCTGAACTTCTTCTTTTTCAGATGAACGCATCATGGTGACATCCAGCGCTTCGGTAAATTTCAGAGTCGCGATACCTTCGAAGCATTTCTTAAGATGGGGCTGCACTCTTGTGGGGTCCTTTGTTTCCGAAAGGATTTCGAGTAGTTCATCGTTGGATAGGAAGAAGAAACGCGGGAAGTAGAGACGTTTCTTCTCCAAATACTAGGAGAGAGAATTGGTTACGTTTGAACTTTATGTCAGGATGTAGTATAAGTGAAGGTACCGCATTAAGTCCCTTTTGAATAACTTCGAGTAGGTTAAATGCTTTCTTGAGTTTGTCAGACATCTTTTCGATTTCGACTACGGACATTACTTTCGGATCGGCTGCAACTATTTTCATTAGGTCTTTCCAGATCTGAAGACAAAACAAGAAGTTGGTAGAGTGTACATAGCAAAATTATATTTAATCAAATCTGAGTAATTTTTTCAGTCTCCTGTAACCTTTAACCTTCCTGAAACATTTTTCTGCAGCAAGAGAGGTTAGGTTCGGTTTGGACGAGTCTCCCCTGGGCAGAAACGCACTTAAGCCAAAGGAGACTTTTCGTAAGACCGGAATTACAAGCCCGTAGTATCTAACGGTATAAACACAAGTCAATCAGTAACGGTATGAGCCTGTTCCGAAGGTTACCAATGGATGGTTGATTGATAAGGGATTTACTTGAAAAGGTATAATGAGGGCTGGGGGTAACAGTTTTGGTGTGAACCACTGTCAGCGAATTGTGGGGCCCAGTGAGGGATTTTCCTGAAAAATGGGGTCCCGGGACTGTTGGACCCCAGGTAGAAAATTTCCTTCAGAATGGGAGACAAGGCGTTAGTATGAACTGGCGGGTATTACTGATGTCGGGGGCAACCGTTTTCGGTATGAAATCGCGTCAAGAAGGTAACAGCAGATCACTGAAGAGTATAGTCCTTAACGGACAGGCAAGAACAACGGGGTTTCGGTATAAGTCCTTACATCCGCCCCCGGCATACGTCCCAACATTCGCAAGTGAGAATCAGCCTCAACGATGGGAGAGTGTAGGTTAACCGATTTCGGTATGAAGCCTTGTTGAAAGAGAATTATTAGGCGACCCCTGGATTAGGGTAAAAGTTTTCGGTAGAGACCTTTACTTCAGGCGACTCAAGTCAGAAGTAGCCTTGGGAGAATGGAAGAGGTAGGCGTTACCAGAGCGGTATGAACCGGTTTAACAAGGCGAAGTGAGGGCAACCGCAACCCTTATCAACCCGTTTTGTCAGACTGATAAGGGACAGCCTTGGTGGGGATGAGGGAAATGATGGGGGATTTGTAGTTTGCTGTAGGGTTAGGGACAGATTGTGTAGTTAGCCATTTAGCGGTTCAACCAATTCGGCCCGAGCTTATAATCTTCTTTATGTCAAGCCTTGCTTGATTACTTAGATCTTCGAATAACTATTCACGTAAAGTTTTTCTTCTCAACGTCGATAGGATGGGATAGTTACACGGAAGATTAACCATGGGTTCTTCGTCCTCATCATCTCTGCAACATCTACACAAATTGTCGAAGGGAGCACCAAGTCTTCTGCCATGTCTCCCTATACTAGACAATGGCTTGTGAAAGTCCCATGTCTCAGCTTTCTTTTTAAGATTCTTCCTTTAAAGAGACAAGAGTCTTTGTAAACGTTTTTTTTTTTTTGGCAGAGAGACATGCTGATGTTCTTGGCTTGGGTGGCTAGTTCCATTACATTAGTCGGATTAGCATTAGGACTGTCCAGCTCGTCTGCTTTGTCTCTGCTTGTCTCTGCTTTACTGCCAGGAAAAGAGGTTTCCGTAAGAATGTAAAAAAAATCCTTGCTGTACGTTGATTGACTAGTTTCCATCCGGCATTTTAATGAAGTACGTAGCCAGGTATGATTGGAGATTTGAATAGTTTCTGCCTTATACGGGTCGTATCACTTGTTTCACTAGTTTCACACTTCGGCGAAAACTCTTCTACACCGAAAATTGTTAACGACTTGTGCCCAACCTAACCTACAAGTGCTCTCAACTAATCTCGCCTAAAATTCTAGATTTTTTATACAAATTTTAAATCTTCCGACAAGCGATTAAAAATCCCTAATACTATGTCTCCACCGACAATTAAAAGAGGATTAGCGGGAGACGATTAAAAATAAATCCCAAAGTGGCTCCACCGGACATATATAGGATTCATTTGACACGAAAACTCTGTTTCTGTCATTTTGGCTCTCAAAAGAGAGTGGCAATGTCATTCTCCAGGAGCGAAAAACGATTTTCTCTGTTAAAAATCACAATAGAAAACGAACTTGTGATAGATCTCTCGTACAGGAACAGTTTCAGTTTCCTTTTTTTATTCTCAAACTGTTAAAAAGGTGCAGAAAATAGGTTTGTGAATAGGGTGAATGGGATTTATGAGAGGATTTATTTTTAATCGCTTGCCGAGAGGATTTAAATTTGTATGGTAAATCGCGTGATTTGTAGAGGATTTAGTAAAAATTTACATTAATCGAAGATTAGTGCTCGGTGGAGACATATGGCACTATGCATTGTTCAACTGGATCAAAAGGTCTTTTGAAAAAAATGTGAATTAGAGGTTGTCCCTAACATTGAAACGGACTGACTCAAAGAACTCTATAATGAAATAAATTAGAGCTTGAGAGTACTCGATTAGTAACCGTATGTCACATTGGTGTCAGAAGTGTGCTTAAGAGGCACGTTCAATTTCTGTCACATTTGCTTTCGGCGAATAAATTTCTGTTACCCAAAAGTTGAGTGGCAAAAGTCAAACGATAGCGCTGAGCCTAAGTTGAATTTGCTTGCCCCATTAGGGAATACATAGTATGGAAACGGTTAATAAATTTCTATCACGCTTGCGTTGTTTTTGAAATTGACGATACTCTGGAACTTGTGTACAGCAAAACAAAGACAAGTTTAATACCGGTCCTAACATCGATAATGTGCTTGCCAATTGTCATGAAGATGGCGAATCAATACATAATCTCGTAGCAAATCTTACCTTATCGACAGCGCTGAAACGACGACCCTCTTCGGGCATCTGCTGTTGAATATCAGGACTCGAAAAAATAGGTTCTAGATACATCCAAGTAGCTTGCACTTTTAACCAATCGTCTAGAATATCCTGCAATAACATAAGTTTTGCTTCCCATTTTCTGAAATTTAAGATGGAAGCAATGGGATGACTTTAACTGAAGCTTTTTGAAAGAAAGCCACGTCTACTTACAATAGATCAACTTCAAACGGTTTTATGTAAGGCGAGCTCTTCATAGTTTGCGTTTTTATAATCTGATCGTCCAACAACACTTGAATATCATCAACAGAGGCAAGCTTAAATGTTCCAGAGTCCCTGCAAAATTGTATTTCGTGCGTTTAGGGGTGATTTTTTAGTAAGTCTTTAAACGTCTACCTGTATGGAGATACAGTAAACGACATCTCCTCCCATTCGTTAACCATTTTGGTCATAGCCCTTTCTAGGTTATTCTCCTTAGTTGCACTCTCTGAAATCGTCTCAAACCTCGGCAAGTATTCCTCTAGTTGGTATTCGATTATCTTTTCCAACGTCAGCTCGGGTGAGACCTTTATCGGGAAACCAATAATCTCGGAGACTTCCTCCCAATGGCGAACCTTCATACCGGGATTGCCGAGAGTGCTTATGATCGGCATATAATTCTTAAAGTCATCGATCTGTTCTTTGATCTACACAGAGAAGGCGAATCAAAATCGGACTACTTTAAAAAGGACTCTTAAAAAAAAAACACTCACTGCACGAACTAACTCCATAGTTTGTGGCTTATCGCCCATTTGTTTCTCCAGCTTTTGGATAACTCGATAAATTGTTGAGACATCAGCGTCAATATCGTCGGGATCGTAAGTTCCCACCTGCGAGTGCATCCAAAGATCGTGCTTATCCATAAATTCTTGCCCAGCGTCGTAGAGCCTCTTGTATGGCATCAGCTGATCGTGAGACTTTTTCCGAACAGGATACTGAGACAATTCCCATCCGAAAGCGGTTTCTTCCTCGTTGATCTTGTCGATGGTGTCCATGGCTACAATTAGGCGATTATCGAGCACGTTGGCACGCCTTTTATATTTGAGAAGGGACTTGATGTCTCCCCAGTTCTCATAGTCCTGCACCTGTTCATAATAGTTTTGCAGATCACGCCGGAAACCTTCTATGCGCTTCTTAAGCAACTCCTGATAGTCAATCGTTTTATCGGCAATGATCTCGCGATGTTCCTTGAAGATACTCGGGAGTTGGAGGAACCACTGGAAAGTGCTGCTGTTGTTCTTTATTTCCAGTGGTGTGTATAGTGTGTGATCCATTAGCCAGAGAATGTGGTCCATGTTCTAGGAAAAAACACACGAAACCTTTATGTAACGATCGCTTAAAGCAAAAGACTTACCAGCTTAAGCCTCTGCTCCATTTCAGGGGCAGTTCGATCTTCAGTATGGGCAACAAACGCTTTCAGACTCATTAGCTCGGCAGTATTTTCTGGAATAGTTAAGGCTTTTTTTGCGATCGCCTCATACTCCTTGCCGAGTTTGGTGATCTTCGACTGCTGATCGCTGACCATTTTCGTTAAGAGTTCCTCCTGCATAAATCTTGCTAGGCTCTCCAAATTAACAATGAAATCTTCTCGATGGAACTTATATATCCCCATCCTGATGACACCCCAAACTTCTCTGGCAATCCGATCCTCCAGCTTTCGATAATCCAACACCATGTTGCAGTAGTCCTCAAATGGAGGATCGGACTTAATAAAACGACCAACGTTATCGGCATCGACACCATTCATCAAACTGATAAATTGATCAAAGTCTTGCACCCTAAGCTCAGGGCCAATACGTTGATCTTCAAACAATTCGCAGATCCTCTGTTTTGCATCATGAATGACCGATTGAGGCACGGCTGGCTTCAAGTACAATTTTTTGCAAAGCCTCAGATCTGTATAGATCCTTGTCTCCATGCGAGGAAATTGTTGAATCGCCATCACTATGCCATCAATGATTCTTATTATTTCATATTGGATCTTGCTAAAAGTGGGATTAAAAACAATAGTATCCTGATCTTCAAGCATAATGGAAAGCTTTAAGCCTGGATTCGATTTCTAAAAAGGACAGCCGTCCATCAACTTTATGGAATATAAAAGAAAAGGTAAAACCTTTACCCCATAGTCACACATAAAGTCCGCAAACAAATGTAAGCTCCTAATGCATATATCCTCGAGCTCTTGAGTCATAAGAGCAGCTACGCAATCGTAGAAGCGGTTTAACAGCTCAGGCTTTCTTATGTCAGGCAAGAGGTTTCTTTTGGTTCCACGTAGAATGATCGAGTGGATTTCACCATACCACTGTTCCTTGAGGACAAGCTTAGCTTTTTCTATTTGCATTCCACAACGGTTCTGAAAAAAGGAGAACCCCTTGACTTCAGGATGTTACAAAAATTAAATTTAAAAAGCATTACTGTAAACTCAAACAGTTCATAAGCATCTTCGTGCTCGGAAAGAATCTGAACATTAATAAAAGCCAGTTCCTTGAACTTTGTCGTCCAAATTGCCAAAATGTTTGCCACACATGGATTGATCGAGAATAGGAGCCTTTTGATCTGTTTTCGATTATCGTCATATCTTTAAAGATCGACTTGTACAAGGAAGACTGATTAAAAAAAAATTTATTGACAGTTTACCTGTAGCGCCATCTATTGAACATAGCCTTGGCGGCAGCTCTCTCAGGAGTAATCGTCAGATCCTTTTCCTTCTGCGCACTTTGTAGCGTGCCGCTAAGGACAAAATCGATCACCGCCTTCTTCATGGCAAATACATAATCGGACTTAATTTGTGAAAGGTTATCCGCCATTTCAAGTTCAAACTTGAGAAAAGACTGCGGCACCATTCCCTTGATTCGGGAAAGGACTTTTGTGCTCAACGGTGAAACGTGAATGGTATCGATTCCGTGCTTGATGTAGTAATAGTACCGCAAAATCTCCTTCTCGTCGGCATTGGGGAATTGATTGCTCTCGTCGATCTCGTAGTCTTTTCTGGCGATGAGTCCGACGAGTTTCTTACGGAAATTCTCACGTTCCTGTCGCATTTGTAGGTAGGAGCGGTAATCTAAGGGCATGAAAATTTGGGTGATAGAATTTCAACAAAAAAAAAATACATTGAATAGTTTACTAGTGTTTTTGCGACGTGCTCGTTTTCGTTCAGGTTGCATACATTTAGGGTGTTTCACTTCGGACATGTCCATGCTTAGACGCTTGCCGTTAAAAATATCCTTTGTACACTCGGGCAGATTTAACTCGTGCCACAAACGTCGTTTTCTGTATTCTGCGTTGGCTTTTGAATTGATGATTCCTTGTATAGTTGCTTGTCTGGGGTGCGGTGGTATTGAGCCCGTCTTAGGTATTGCTCCAGTGGAGCGCCTTGGTACAGCCATCGTCCTTAAGTTTTCTGGAGAAAAAAAAACTTAAATATTTTAGCAACCTTTTGAGGGCCTTGAACAACTTTGAGGGCCTGAGATAAAGGGAAAAGTAGATAAGATATGTAAGCTGTCGGCACGAGAAACATCCCATTCGAACTACCTTGCCTTATTTGGGGCTGAGGCAAGTGTTTCTCATAAGGTTAGATACTGATCAGAGCTTTGAAATTCACGTCTTTAGAGTGCCTCTGGAATAATGACACACTAGCCTCGGGTCTAAGAAAAAACTTGGTATTTCAAGCTTAGCTCAAAACCTAAAATTTGGCAGTTATAACTTTGGTGAAGAAGACGTGGTGTGGCGAACAGGATCAAATCCACCCCTTCTTTAGGGGCAGTTTTTTTTGGTGCGAGAACATAGTTGTTGCGGAGTTAAACTGGGCTTAATCCCTGAAATGAGCTTTTCAGTTAAATTCATCGTGAACTTAAGTTCAACCGAGGCTTAATCCAAGCTTAGCTCGCCACATTTGAGTGGGTTAATACCGGATTAAGCTCTGGAGAACAATCCGAGCTGCTTTGCCTGATTTTTCTATGTGAAATGACAGCAGTTGCTTTGGGTATTTATGTAAAAACATAACAATTAACAACAATGATTAAATACAATCATAAAAAATTTGATTTTAAATAAGTTAAAAGGATAATACTATGTCTCCACCGAGCACTTATCCTCGATTGATAAAAATCTTTATTAAATCTTCTACAAATCACGCGATTTACCATACAAATTGAAATCCTCTCGGCAAGCGATTGAAAATAAATCCAAGTACGTTTTCGATTGTGACTTTTACTGATGAAATCGATTTTCGCTCCTGGGAAATGACATCGCCACTCTCTTTTGAGAGCCAAAATGACAGAAACAGAATTTTCGTGTCAAATTAATCCTATATTTGTCCGATGGAGCCACTTAAGGTTTTATTTTTAATCGTCTCACGTTAATCTTCTTAAAATTGTCGGTGGAGACATAGTATAAGGGTCAGTTCTTTAGGGCTTTGTCACCTGAGTTTTGGATTTTTTTTTTTTTTCAAAACACTAGTAAACGTTGGAAGCTGTGCATTTTCAAGTGTCAATGTCTAACCAAATTTGGTGGTTAAACTGCATTAGCTCCACAGAATAGTTCGTACTTTTCATTCCGTTTTTCTATTAAAAATGACAGTCGATATTGTTAATGTCAGTGCACATTTTATTACATTTTTCTATAAAAAATGACCGTATGCAGATGTCAATGATTTTTTTTAAGCTGCGGAATCAACCAACTAGCTCAGAGGGAGTTCTTTTTATACGGAATCAAAAAAATTACTCATAGGAAGTTCTGCGCTATTGAAAATTTGGTCTTAGTAGACAGAAAAAGATGAAATTGATGAATTTCTATTCCTTTATATAAATCACAGGGAAAGTCTTCTGTCTTAAGAAAACCTAAACATTTAATCAGGTTCTAGGAAATCCTGCTTTAGATATGACAAGTAAAGGTAGCAGCTAGCTGCTGACACCACCTTTACAAGATAAATTTGTGTGCTAAAAAAATTCTGCTTAACTTTGAAAAAATTTTAAAGTCAAACATTCAATGAAATGTACCTGCTTAAGAAAATATTGTCAGTGGAACTAAAAAGCTGAGCAGCTTAAGATTACTGGCTTTCATTTGAAAGGTATAAGGAATACATTTTTTGTCCTGTCATAAGCTGCACAAAACTACGAAAATTAGCCAAACCCTGTTCCTAGAGAATCGAAATGACAGTTCATTTACGCAATGTCAGCAAATTTTACTTGTAGTAAAAATTTAGATAAAAACATTTGACAATATAAGCGACGTCTTTAGGTGCAACATCTCTCGTTTCAAATAACGCACACTCTCATTCAGTTAAGTAAACGTGAACATTTGCAGCATTTCATGTTATTATGTCAATGACTAGCTAAGTTAACTCCCACTTCATTAAAAAAAAAAACACAAATGTCAATCGCTTTAACCATTCTCCAAAAACTCAATATCTTGTTTCCTCATTGCAAAAAAATATATTTCAACTGTACTTTTTCGCGCTACTGTTCCAAAAAACGCGCCACCTGCCAGAAACTATCTCATCACCCTGTACAAGAACCATTTCATTCGAAATTGAGCCAACTTCACTGCAACATCTGTTCCGCCGCATGACACAACGAGCATGTGTCAAAATCAAAACTGTCAAACTCACCCACATCCGAGTGAAAATTGTGCAATAATCGAATTTCTTTTTGAAATATTCGATTTTCGGCTGAATTTCTGGTAAATTTAAGATAAATATTAACAAAAACTGTTTACTTACAAGCTCCCTAAACTTCTTATTGTTGCTATTGTCCTGGTTTCACTCTTTTTATTGTTTATTTCACTGACCATCCAGAGACTTGCACACCAATGTCGCCAATAGAAAAAAAAAATCGATTTGAATAGTTTTATTTATTTTTCTATTGATTTCAGTGTTTCCTAGGAGCTAACGCCTCTGAGCAACAAGTTCAAAGCCATGTTTCTAAAGCAAACCGCCCGCCTCTTCCATACAACACGATGCGCGTTGGCCGGTGTCGAAAAGAGCGCCCTGGCAACGTTACGCAAAAAGACCGGGTACACATTCGCCAACTGTAAGAAGGCTTTGGAGTTGCACAACAATGACTTGGCTAAGGTAAGGAAACGTTTTTTATCTCCCTTTTTGCCCGTTGGATAAATGTTTTTTTTAGGCAGAAAAGTGGCTGCACGAGCAGGCCCAAAGCATGGGCTGGTCAAAGGCAACAAAACTTGAAGGTCGTGCCACCGCTCAGGGTTTGGTGGGGGTCCTTATCAGGAAAAACATCGGCGCAATGGTCGAGGTCAACTGTGAGACGGACTTTGTCGCCCGCAATGAGCACTTCAGGAGTTTTGTCGATCATGCGTCGAGGGTGTGTGCCAAGTACACTGAAACAACTGACTTTGACGGTGATTTATGGAAGGTAAAACATGGGCAGGCCACTCATTTTTTAGGAGTCTTCATCTCGGTTTTTATTTGCAGCTCGGTTTCGAAGCCGACGCTCTAAAGAACCTCAAAGCCGAGGACGGAAAGAGCTTAGGCGACCACTTGGCCCTGTTAATCGGCACCGTTGGCGAGAATGCCACCATCCGGCGGGCGATTTGCTTCAAGACCAACAACTTTTTGAATTTAGCAGGCTACACTCATCCAACAAGCACAACTATCGCTCCAACAGACGAGACGCAGATAGGTAAATACGGCACCATTGTTGCATTTAGAGGAACATCCGACGAGGAGCTGCAGAAGCATCTTTGCCAGCACATTGTGGGCATGAACCCGAAGAAAATCGGAGAGGAGGGCAAGGACAAGCCGATGGACAGCAAAGACGATGAAACTTGCTTGATTTACCAAGAGTATCTGGTAGATCCTGAACAAATTGTTGGCGAAGTCCTAAAAGAAAACGGTGTACAGATAATTGACTACCAGCGATTCGAGTGTGGCGAAGAGGCTAAGTGTGACCTGGCAGCGGAGGCCAAGATGGTCAACTGACAGTTGTTATTGTTGAAGTAAAGGATTGTTTAAAAGGATTAAAAGGATGTTTTAGTTTCTTTTTAAAATGTTGGGCTTAACTTACTCTTATTTATTTTGCCTCAGTGAAGAAGAGATCCAAAAATGAACGGCCTATCGGCATATTCTGAGGGCAAACCCCACAAGTGCACCATTAGGAATGCAGTAGAATGGGGGGTTATGATCCATTACTTCAGAACTTCGCGCCCAAAAAGAAGAAGAAGAAGAAGGCTAAGCTTAGTCTTAGGGAGAAGGCAATCTGCCCCAAGCTGAACACACTGTGCCAACTTCGGGACGACACGACTCAATTCACCTGCGCTGAGTAAATGCTTTGCACACAAGACTTCTTGTCGGCCTTGCCTGCCACCTCCAACTCTCCAGCGTCGACTCAAATACCGGCTGATCGCCTTGAAGTGGCTGAATCAGGGATCGTTAGCTAAGGTCTCCCTTCTTGACCTTTAGTCAATTCTGCAGAGGAATGTGAGGAGACAGTTGTGAGCCAAGATCACAAACCTGAGTCTCTAAAACCTTCAGCGGTAGAGGCTAGTTGGGAAAATTGTTAACTTGGAGGCTTGGATGACCCCCTTGTTGTCATTTGATGGTATCTTCGCTACCTTAAAAAGGGCTCTGCATCCGAGGAAGCAATGCAGAGGAGCCAGCGCTAAGCCGGTTTCAAACCGACACCTGCGACGAAAAGGACCAGCAGCTCTATTTCACCTCCTGTACCCAACGTACGGTAGAAGCTAAGCGTTAAGAAGTCAAAAAGGTCTAGGGGCAAACCTGTTAGGCAGACTATGGCCTCACATAGCAGAAGCTAAGCTGTGCAGCGGCTGCAAAAGCTGCTACCACTAGCGAATGGCATGTCCAAAGAGTAGTTGCCGAGCTGGTGGCAATTCTCCCTTACAGATTCTGAATGCCAACAACCTTAGGAGCCTAGGGAGCTTAATCTCAAATTCGAGGACATTCATTTGAAGTTTGGGATTCTAATAGCTGAAGTGGTAGCAATTTGGGCTGTCTGCGAAATGTGGGAGGAGATACCGCACGCCCATTCAGTTATCATTTACTTCGGAGCGCCAATCAGGACTCATTGGCACTCTTCAAAGAGCAAAAGAACGGCACGTTGGAAAAGAAAGAGACCTGGTCAACCACAGTCCTACGATGCCAAGAGGGCAAAAAACAATTCCCTTAACTACAGGATTGGCAAGGCCGCAGTATTTGGACTCAAAAAGTCTTCCGAATCCAACCTTGAATATGACAGAACCTACAGTGGGGCGCACTAATTTAACTCGTTTATTCTAGTAGCTTAAAAACGTTTAATGGTTATTGCATTTGGTTTTGGTGTGGTCGTCGTTGTTGTGGACGTGATTGAGGTCGTGGTAGGGACTGGAATTATCTCAACACTTGAAGTTCCTTTAGTGTCTCACGGACAAGAATTAAATTAGTCGGTGTTTTCGCGGATTCAATTAATTTGGAAGAGGAGTGAGAGCAAGTTGTTGTACCTACACTTTGCCGAAATTGACTCGTTGAGCTCTCCAAGAGTCTTATGGTTGGTTGATTTTATGTTTTCCATATTTTGATGAACAGAGTCGAGGGTGTCGTTCGTGAGTTGATACAATTTTGAGGCATGCGGCGCACATATTTCAGATGTGGTTCCATCGTTGAACTACTTAAGGGACTCAAGCCAAGTAGGATTCATCTTCCCTGTTTTCTGAGCAAGATTTATTGCTTTTGCACCGTTGTATTCCACATGTGCTACTGTTTCCTTGGACCTTGTCCAGTTTTCTGCGATTTAAATAGGTCCTGCTCTGAAAACTTCGTCTCACTTCACGGGTCCAACATTCACAACTTGCTGGCGGACAACTTCTAGTTGTTGCATTTCAATCAATTTGCACTATTATCTTCTTTTTGTAATTTAAATGAATTGAACCGAAATCTTATCTTATCTAAAAATTTAATTCAGAAAAAAGCCCAACGCTTCTGTAAATGCCTACAGTACCGCCATGCAATTGATAAGCTCTAGGAATTTAAAGAATAGCTAAGCTAGACACAACTCACCGATAGACATGATAAAATGCCTCCTATTTCTTAGTGCAGTAGGAATTGGTTTCAACTCCTAGGACGGCCTTTATACGAAAAGTTTCGCAACCTTCGGCGAACATAATAAAAATCAGCTGGTATTCCAGCAGATGCACGTTTCTTTACAGAGTTAACGCATCATCCTATTAGCTCTATGGGGTCAAGAAAGGGTTCCTCCTCCACCTCCTGATTTAAATCGTCTCTTGCAAAACGACTGGCGAACCAATTGAGTGTTTTTTCTGAAAACTATGAGCGGCATCATTTTGCTCTTTCATAGAAAATAGAAACAAAGATTCCTCTCCAGGCTAGTGAATAGGTCGTGCGAATAGTGTGTACCCCATGATACGACACGACATAAACAACTTTTTGCTATTCACGAGTTGTCATACCTGTTTTACCCGACTAATTAATCACAAAAAAAGAGTATTTGATAGGCGCGCCTTATCTCTCCTTGTTCAGTGATTGTACAAGAAACCAATTAACGGCGATAAATATAGTTTTGGCCAACACCTCTCAGTTAGCCTTAATAGAACCCAAATTAGGCGAGCATTCCATATTGTCTAATTACATGCAAAACAGTGTCTGGAAGTACCCGCATAGCGTGAAGGTCGAGCACTGAATTTGGCAATCTCTCATGTTCCTGGCGACAGTCTAATAAAAAAATCCGCGTCGTGAATATTATTATTTTATGCTCGCTTCCATAAAAGCAAACAAATCCAGTGAGTAGATTGCCCAGCAAAATGCCAAACGAGCTGCAGATTAGAAGATAGAAACGATGACCTCAGCCTAAAACTATCCACAAACTGGTTTACTTCGCATTTTTTTTGTTGCTGTCGAATTCACTTGGTTGGCGAATTTACCACGAAAAGTACGCCATGAGTCATTCAAATCCAATAGCTTCTTTAGATAGGGATCGTTGTTCGTGGAGCAAAACAAACACGACACTCTGGGACGTTTCCTTATCTCACACATATACACGTTTATTTCGTAAGGAACTTATGGTAATGTTTCGTTACTAAATACTAAACCAAAATACCTACTCAATTTCTCTTGTCTAGAGATCCAAATCGGGATCTCGCAGGCCGTCGGAGTGAATCGTTCGTCCGGCGAGTTCCAGCATCACTTGCTCCTCTAAGTTCTTGTCGAGAACCGACGCGTGCTTTTCCTCCTCGTCGTCTTCGTTGGGCTTGGGTTCGTCGCCCACTCCCCAAGCTTCGAGGTTCTTTATCCTGAACGACTTGCTGCCGGACAACTGCTTGTAATTCTTGAACGTGGTACACGTCTCGGAGCACTGGCCGAGACCGAAATCGCTGTCCAGCCAGAGGCCCCAGTATTCGAATTGCCCGCCCATGCCGAGGCCATTGGGCATAGTCTGCTGATGGGTGTTTAAGTACTGGTAGTGCTCGTTGTAGCCCGACGGCATGAACGCCTGCATTGTGGGATGGAGTTTGAACAGAGTTGCAGTGTCGTTGCCCACGAATTTCGGACCCAAGTTCCATGATTCTGGGGCATAGCCGCCGAAGACATGGTTGTGCTCGTCCTCGACAATGAGTACGGTTGGGCCTTTGTTGATAATTTTGCCCAGGAAAGTGGCGAAGCTCTCGCCGTGGATTTGCGAGTTGAACAACATCCTCCACTTGTGCCGACGATCGGTTGGCAGCTGCTCATTAACGAACATAATTTTGCCAATGTCCAGGATGCTCTTCAGTTGATCGCAGTTTGGAGGCACTTCGCATAGGGGAATAGTCCTAGGCACCGGTACAGTTACACTCGGCACACGTGGCGACTTCTGACTATGACTGTAGAGGAAGACCACAACCGACTGCCACTGCTGCAGCCACAGCGGATTGAGATGGAGCCACTGCTCCAATTCATCCAGAGTTGTGGGTTGTGCCACCAACAGATCCTTCAGCAAATACTGTGAATAGTTATCGAGCACCTCGCGCTCGACTATGACGTCTCTGGTCACCCAACTCTTGTACTCCTCAGTCTGGTGGTGATCCAAAACGATAAAGTAACTTCGCACCACAGCCGTAACAAGTTTGAGCAGGCTATTTGGCGTTATGCCACCTTCGGCGCCACTTGGATTGCCAAACATGCGGGTGTTAATGTAATTGGACTGCTCGTATAGACTTCCCTTAACGGCCACATAGAAGTGCTCCGCATATGGCCTAATTGCTATCGGTTTCTGGTTATCATTCCCGAAACCGAATAAACAATTCTCGATATACGTGACCAGCTCGCGATCCACCAGATCCGACCATGCGGCGTGCAAGGCATCGTACTTCAGCTTGTCACTGTTTCCGCGGAGACCCTTGAACGAATCCTCGACAAAGGCCGTTTCCTCGGCAGTCAAGTGCGTAGTTTGCTCGTCTTTTCCCGCTTGATTTCCCATTGTTTGTGATGTTTAATTGAAACTTGACACAAATTGGAACAAAAAACAAAAACTCTCAGCACAAAGGAAAACATTGAAACTGTTTTGAAAGCTATTTACCTTAACGTAACTATTTACTGCAACGTCTAGAACATGTCTGCTAGATTTCTCGTTATTTACCTGTGGTTAACTTGCGAAACTAGACTAGACTTTCGCGAACAGCTGTTTTGTCGATAAATCGGGTACAGCGGATGTTGTGGTGACAACGCCATCTCCTGGATAAAATTGGGGGAAGTATGTAAAACGCAAGAGGCAGTTGGAATTTGAAAGTTAAATTTACTTATACTTTCTATGCAATTAATTTGCATTCTTTACTTAAACAAAGAAAGGACTCAGAAAATACAAAGGAGCAAGAAAAATAGATGAAAAATAGAAAAGTGCAAATGGTGAAATGAGTATGTACACGTGTATGAGTATCTCGGATCAACTCTGGAGAACAGTATGAACTTAAATTTTGTTTTTCTGTGTGAAACGGCAGTTGCTTTGCGTGTTTCTGTGAAAAATTACATCTGAGAACAACTCAAACTTTTCCCTGTTTTTCTCTTTGAATTGAGAGCTGGGATATTCAATAATAATATTAAAAAAATAGTCAGAAAATTTATGAAAATGTATGGAATAACCCATGTTTTTGATGTAGGTTATGCGAATGTACGCAAAAACTCAATTTATGATCCGGTGTGACAAGGCTTTAAGTTATGCTTTTAAAAATGGATTTAAAAATAAAATAGTTTTTCCTTTAAAAAAAAAATAAAAAAAAAATCTTTTGTAACAAATAATTTTCGTTCTAGGTAGTTTGACAAATTTGATGACAGCTACGAATAGCTGTCGAAATGTATAGTTTTTCACATATTCCGAATTTCACTGCAAAGCTATCAGTCGCCAATAGAGCTTTTCGCCTAACCATCCATATCTCTCGGTCTAACCATTTGTGAAATTCATTGACTTGGTATGAAAACAATGAAATGGTTTGTAAGGTTTAAAGTCCTGCGTGCGAACAAGATGGACAAGTTTGTTTTCATTTCCTAACCGACATTTGAGCGAAAAACTCTCTACGAGCTCAGTTTTTTTTTAAATCTGTTAAATTAACCGTTTTTTTAAAAGCAAGTGCGGAAGAAGTGTACAAAAGATAAAAAAATCAAGGGCCGGTTCTTCAGTGCTGAGTTAAGCCCAGCTTAAGCCAAGATTTGTTACTCCCGGAACAAAACGAATCCAGAGTTGATCCAGCAGACGACTTTTTAGTGCAGAGTTAGCTCCGTCAGTAAAGATGCCAAAATCTTCGACTTTAGAAATTATTAACTCTCCCATCTCACTTCACATAGTAAAACACAAAAAAAGAAGTTTTCAGATGCCCTTTTTCACAGAAATTCGCAAAGTCACTGCGTTGAAATGTCACACAGAAAAAACATAAAAAGAAGTTCATTACAATTCAGAGATTAACTCACTAAATTTAGCGAATGAATATTCACTGAAAAATTCATTTCTGGGGTTTATCCAGGTTTAACCGGAGATTCGGAGGATTTGAAAAACTGGCTCTAAAGCGTATTAGAGACAAAACACTTCTTAAGACGCGGTGTCACAAGGAACAGGAACAGAAACAGAAACAAAATTTCATACATCAGCAACGCAAAAAGTATTCAGCGAATTTATGTTTCAGTTGCTAATGTATGGGATTCTGTTTCTGTTCCTGTTTTACGTTGCTTGTGACAACGCGGCTTTAGGCTTAGATTACATTGCATATTATTTTTAAATATTTCGGGCAAGCAAAAAAATATTGCGAATCTCCGGCTGAAGTCTTTAATTAAAAAAAATATAATGCCACTCATATTGCCATTTATCAAAAAGTATATGCTTACAGCGAGTCAGCTGTTCTTACGGAAGCCTTAAATGCGAGTTGCCGAAGCTATTCCAGTGACTAATATAAGTATCACTACGTTGTCCGTCCAATCTTGTTATAACTTCTGAGTAGTAGAAAGACAAAATTTGGTGTGCTTTTCAACAGTCAGATAACCGCACGAGGGCACAAATCACGGTTTAATTACAGTGTGAAGTTTCATTGGAAAATGGACTAAATGTTTTTCAATACATTTTTTAAGAAGTTAAGCAGGCAAGAACTATCCAATGTTTGCCTGCTGTATACTGGCAAAAAATCAAATTTTTCGAAAACATTGAAAAGCTTATGAGAAATTTAAGTTGAAAATGGATGACGTTTTATTTAATTGTTTGGGGCCATAACTTATGAGCTACTTAGGGCCGGTTTTTCAGTGCTGAGTTGCTGAGTTAAGCCCAGCTTAAACCAAGATCTGTTAATCCCGTAGCATAACCAATCTGGAGTTAGCTCAGTTTTTCAAGAGAGCAGTTTTTCAATGCAGAGAAAACTTCGTCAACAAAGTTGTCAAAATCTTCGACTCTCGAAATTATTGACTCTTCCAGCTCTCACTTCACATAGAAAAATACAGGAAGAGAAGTTCGAGTTATTCTCTAATGTCATTTTTCACAGTAACGCGCAAATCAACTGACATTCCACGCAGAAAAAACATTCAAAGAAGTTCATATTGTTCTCCAGAGATAATCCGAGATTAACTCACCAAATTTGGTGAATTAAGCCGAGATTAACCCCAGATGTTAGTTCACTGAAAAACTAATTTCTGGGGTTAATCTCAGTCTTAAGCCACGTAATCACAAGGAACAGATTGTGATTGAGAAATTTCATACGTTAGCAACGCAAAAAGCATTCAGCGAAATTAGGTTTCAGTTGCTAATGTATGAGATTCTGTTTCTGTTCCTGTTTTGCGTTGCTTGTGACAATGCGGCTTTACTCGGAAAGTCGGATGATCTCGCACTGAAAAACCGGCCCTAAGTGCACAAAGCCAATATTAAACACACGTATAAAAACAACTAAGCAAAGTAAACGAAGTGCCTAAGTCATATTTTTCAGAAAAATATTTAATAGCTACTACTGCCGTTTTGACGCATTTTCGACAAAAAATCGCATAAAAACTTAAACAACGTGACGTGTTATCAAGTTGTCCGTCCTTCCGTCCGTTCAATCTTCTGAACGGTAAGTCGTAGAAAGACAAAATTTGGTGTGCGTATAAACTGCGGAAATAGTCAGAGAATCTAAAGAGGGCAATTTTTTTTAGCACAAATAACGGTTTAATTACAGTTTGAAATTTCATGTGAAAATGCACTTAATATTTTTCAGTGTTTTTTTTTTCAAGAAGTTTATTAGGCAAGAACTACAAAAACACAACTAAGGTTTAAGAAATACTAAGCTTTAATCAAAATATAAAACTTTTTGAAAATACCAAAAAGTTTTTGAGAAATGAAGAGTCGAAAATGCATGACGTTTTTCAAAGTATTGGGGCCCTAACTTTTGAGCGGCTTATCGCTCAAAAACAATATTGAACACACGTATAAAGCAACTCAAAGTAAACCACGTGCTTAGGTCATATTTTTCAAAAACAGTTTGAGTACTGCATTTTTGACGCATTTTCAAAAAAAAATCGCAAAAATGCATGAAAAACGTGTGTGTGTCCCTATATCCGGTGCTGTTTGATGGAATTCTATGAAAAAAATCACACGTATCAGAAATAATCCAAAATTTTAAGCAAAATTGTAGCGGATTTTGAAATTTCAAAATCTTCGGAGATTTAACTCAAAAACATAAAAGCATTTTCAAAAAAAAAATTTTTAGTCTTCTAGTAGCTTAACGGTATAAGCGATCTTTTTCAGATTCGGTTAAAGTACAAAGAAGGAAGGCTGCGTTAAATTGCCGTTTTTTAACGCTGCATTTTTTTAAATTGCCGTTTTTACCCTAAGTTTTTGGAAGCCTATTTAAAAAACGAAATAAAAAAGGAGCTTGTTTTACCGTTTGCGCATAAGCCGGTGGCCATAGAATTAAAAAAAAACATCTAAGACTAGGGCTGCTGGTTGTGCTATTGGAAAAAAGTCTAATGGGAATCGGAAAAAACTTTATAAAAAACAAAATATTTTTTTCATCGATTTGAAATTTAAAAAATTATAAAAAAGGTCAAAAGAACGCATGTCTCCTCTCCATCTCCAAAACGGTATTAAGTATAATTTTTAGATTAACACCGGGCATAGTCCATCTTCTTAAATTTTATACAAAACTATAGCAGACTTCGAAAATTCAAAAACTTCGAAGATTTAACTGAAAAACGTGAAACATTTTCGAGAACTATTTTTTAAAGATTTCTCGTTCCTTAACCGTTATGACGACCTTGTTTAAATTTGGCTGAAGTATGTAACGTTTAAAAGGCAAGCGAACTGCATCAAAAACGATTCCAAATTTCCGTTTTCGAAACTAAGCTTTGTAAACCCATTCAAACAAGCGAAATAAAAATCAGCATATTTTTACCGTTTCCCCAGAAATCCATTTCCGCAGAATTTGAGAAAAGTGGCAAATGCTAGCACAGGTGGTTGTAAAATTGATCAAAAAGTCGAACGACAATTAAAAATAATCGAAATTGCTGTTTTCTGGGTTTTAAATTATAAAAATTCTAAAAAACGCCAAGAAAGAGTATGTCTTTCCCTCTATTTTCGTAACGGTAAAGCTTTTTGCCAGCCTTTTTTTTAGAGTGACGAAACCCAATATAAAATCACCCAATATAAGAACAGTAGACAGCACTATGAAAAAAGTATATTACAGACTGTAAAATATACCCACAAATAATTTTAATAAATTAATAAATTAATAGAATGTTACACAAACTGCGCAATATAGATGACCATAACCTTCAACAAAAGCCGAAGGACCGTTCCGCGTATGTCTTCATATTTGACGGTCTTTTTTTATAGTAAATGAAACTAAAGCGTTACTTAATATACGATAAGCACTACGAAAAGTATACAACAGACTGTAATGAAGAAATAGATTTTTGCACAAGCTGCGCAATAAAGAAGAGCTGAACCTTCAGCAAAAGCCGGCGGACTGCTCAGCGTATGGCTTCTTTCTTGACGGTATTTTTTTTATGCGCATCAACTACACTATATTAGCTCCACGTAGCACCTTGGACTGACAATCGGAAGATCATGGGTTCAATTCCGGATCGAACCAACTATAAGAACGCTCCAAGGACGTCCAAATGACGAGCTCGTCGCGTTTCTTTTTAACGTGCGGCTTCCATTTAAGTTTTGCGTCTAGAGTCATTCCTAGATATTTCGCTTCATTTGAGTACGGGATTTGTACCGAGTTAATGAATAAAGGTTTGTTGTTTATCTTTTTATAAGTAAAGTTGACATGCGTTGACTTAGTCTCGTTAAGGACAACTCGCCAGCTCTTCGTCCAGTCGCATATTTTGTCTAAAGCGCGCTGGAGTTTCCCTGTTGATAATTCAACTGTCGTATCAATAGCGAGAATAGCAGTGCCGTCTGCGAACTTAGCTAAAATTGTTCCCTCATCGTGGGGTATGTCTCTTGTATAGAGCAAAAATAATATTGGGCCGAGAACGCTTCCTTGCGGGACACCGGTATTTATCTCTTTGAATTCCGAGTACTCATTTTCGTACCTTACGCGAAAGATTCTGTCTTTAAGGTAGGACTCTAAGATTCTATAGACTTTTTCTGGTAAGCAAAGCCTTAATTTGTACTTCAGGCCTTCGTGCCATACCTTGTCGAAGGCTTGCGATACGTCGAGAAAAGCGCTAGTACATATCTTTTTCGCTTCCAGAGCTTTTTCGATTTCGTTTGTTATACGATAGACCTGGTCGATTGTTGAATGTTTTTTTCTAAATCCGAATTGGTGATCCGGAATCAATCGTCTTTCTTCAATGATTGGTTGCAACCTTTTAAGCAACAGTTTCTCGAACACCTTAGCTATTATCGGCAGTAACGAAATAGGTCTGTATGACTTTTTGTCGTTCGGACATTTTCCTGGTTTCGGAACCATTATGACCTCGGACACTTTCCATTGCCTTGGAACGTACAAAACTCTCATGGAAGCGTTAATGATATAGAGTAGCTTGACCCAAGCTTTTTTCGGTAGCTCCTTTAGAATTTCGCTAGTAGTTAAGTCGTAGCCAGGGGCTTATTGTTTTTCAGACTATTTATCGTTTGACGAAGTTCAGCCAATGACACGGTTTTTATTCTATAATTATCTTGTACCGCATAAGGATTGAGCTCCTCGACCAACGGTTTGAATGTTTCTTCTAGGTAATCTGCAAATAAATTCGGTTTTTCTTTGTCTTCTCTCGCCCATTCGGCGTTGGCTTTTCTTGATGGCGCAGAGTGTGCTATTAGCTTCTTAACGGACTTGACTGCTTTCCAAAGAGAGTAGGTCGAACCTTTATCGGCAGTCAAACTTTCAAGGTAAGCAGTAGTCTCGCGACTTTTAAAATCTTGAAGTTCGTGCTTTAGTTTGTTAGAAAGGTGATTCAAGATGGTCTTATCCGGGGGTGCTCGTGAACGTTGCCATCTCTTGCGCGCTCTCCTCTTTTCGCATATTAGCTCTTCTATTTCTCGCGGATATATTGTTCCGCAAAAATAGGAGAGGAAAAACTGACCAAAAGTAAGGCAACGCTTTGTGCACCAAAAACTGCCCACATTTTAAACGTCAACGTCAATTTAAAGGAAAATTTATAGCGATTGATAAAATAGCAGTATTTGAAATATTTGTATTTTTGTCTGCAGCATAATATTGACTGAGTTTAGGTTTTTTATGTTTTAAGTTTATAAAATCATTCCTTAACATTCGAAACTTCACATAAAAAGTACTCAAAGAATAGAAACTGCAAAAGTTGTTCAAAAGTATAAATTTCATGAGTCGCTATAGCTAACACCTAAGTTTCCACCTAAATGTCATCTGCTGTTGTCCAACTCAATTGCCGCCGCTTTGACTCTTCATAATTCTGCTCAAAGAAATTTCTTGGGCTTAATTTCATAGGGAGGGGAAATTTCAAACTCTCATTTTCGCTCAAAAAATTTCAAACTCTCATTTTAGTAAACGCAAAACAGTTACGCAAAAAATATACCATGAAAAAAAATATCGCAAAATATTTAGCATGAAACAGCGTACATATTTTTGGCAACTTAATTTGGAAAATAAAAACTTTAATTGCTGTCAGTGCTGGAAATCGAGTACCTGAACTAAGATATGCATATGGCGCATAGTGCTGATAGATTTAATAATTAAAGTAGTAAACTTTATGCCATTTGCAGTAACACAAATTTTTTTGTGTGTAGAACCGTAAATTTTTCAGTCATCCCTTGTATGTTTGTAATTAAACTCCGACTGCGGATTATGATGCTATGAAATATATCATCATAATTCATTTGTGTTTAAGCGATCTGGCGTAAAGGACCGTGTCGAAGTCCTTCTCAAGTCATTCTTTGACTTTTAGAAAGATTTATATGAAAACCTGTTAAAGAGTAGTGTAAAATATTTTTAAACGCCACACTCCCAACTCCCTTACAAGGGTCGTACAAACCCTTCGATAGTAATGGGTGATTTTTTAAGAGGTTGAGAACTTTTAAAAAAAAAAACACATAAAAAATTCGAAAAAATTATTGAAATATTTATTTGAATCGATAGTTTGAACCTTGCAATTTAATGTTTAAAGATAATTTCATGCAAATGTTGACCGCGGCTGCGTCTCAGGTAGCCCATCCGCTGAGTCCAATTTTGGCATACTCTTTCACACATATCGGCCGGTATCTCACGAATGAATGCATGGATGTTGGCTTCCAGTGCGTCAATCGAAGCGGGCTTGTCCCTATAGACATTAGCCTTGACATACCCCCACAAAAAATAATCTAATGGTGTCAAATCGCACGATCTAGGCGGCCAATCGACCGGCCCGAAACGTGAAATTAACTGTACACCAAACTCGCCTCGCAATTGCGCCATTGTTTCGCGTGCTGTGTGTTCGAACCGAGCACGAATTTTGATAGTAAAATTCAATAATTTGCAAGCGTTGTTCACTTGTAAGACGATCCATGGTTAAATTGCAAACCAAACTGAAGCTGTTTGACAGTGACACAAGGTACTAAACACACGTCAGCTGTCAAAACCAGTGTTGCCAAAACCAAACCAGCTAAAAAATCACCCTTTAATAGTACAAATTTTCATAAGAGGTCTTTCAATTCGCCGTACGGCTGTTTGAAAACGCTCATTTTTTTCAAAACTTGATCTTATCGAATATCTGACAATGATTGGAGATTAAATTAGTTCCAAAAAGTTTATCAAATTTGATTGCGTTCGGCAAAAGTTGAAGGGCCCCTAATTCATTAGGTCAGGGGTGGATTAAGGTAAAGTGCCGACCTGGGCCGCACATTTTCGTCGCCCCCTGGGAACATGTACCAAAAAATACATCTAAAAACGTGACTAAAATTTTGTGGAAGGGACCCATGAATTGATTCTTTGATTTTCTTAGGCCACGTCTACTGGGGAGCGCGTTTTGGTTTTATTTTTTCGTTTTTCGATGTTATATTTGTGGCTTTGCATGCTTTTGTTATAGTTTCAACTTTTTGCGAATATTTTCCAATAATTTTTCTGGCGACTTAATTTCAATTTCAAGGAGCATGTCAGTGGGCGAATTTCTAAAATTTAACGCTTCTACTACTTCGGGACCTAAAAAATCCAGATATGTAGTTTCAGACTGTCTACCTAACAATTTAAGGCCTTTCAAAATATGAGAAAGCAGGCAGACGGACGAATATGGCTT
The DNA here is from genome assembly GCA_947623515.1 of Neoascia interrupta. Lineage (NCBI taxonomy): Eukaryota > Metazoa > Arthropoda > Insecta > Diptera > Syrphidae > Neoascia > Neoascia interrupta. The sequence goes on from OX392462.1 coordinate 201,008,034, forward strand.
TTTCGATTCACAATTGCGTCTCGATCATAGGTTTGCCCGGTCTTGAGGTTCTGCCATTAGCGCTTTAGGTTTGCAAACTTTTTATTGGACACATGAGATGGCTTTTGCGAGTTAAAATAAAACTCCAAATGTCCGTAAGTCCTTAAGAATACTCGCAAAGTATTCTTAAGGACTTACGATTATTCCTCTTTAGAAATTATTACACCGAGAATACTAGTACACCCAAAGTATGTACAGTATTTAAACCGCCACGCTTCATCTCCCCGGACGGCATTGAACTAAAATTAGCAAATAACAACAGCCCTGTTGTTCCATTGTAAAACTGCGAAGTAACTTAAATTGGCCACAAGAATGGAAACAATAACCCAATAGGCAATACAACAATAGGTGTCCAATGAAACTGTCAACTCTGTTGTCCGTGCATACTCACATCACATAGCTGGCTCATAACAATTATTTTCCAACAAAATCACTCAACCGGAGATCCCTACACAAAAAGTGGGTAAATTTGGAGTTCACCGCTTGGTTGTCTGCACTGGCAGTCATGGATGATGATGGACTCGGACTACCATCAGATACCAGGGTTCCATGGTGTATCATGGCTTTGTGTCCATAAAGATGTTTATTTATTTTTTTGTTAATAGTTTTTTTTTTTGCCCGGCGTTATAAGCATCAAAGTTATATAATTTCGGCCAACTGTTGTTATAAAAGACGACGCCGATGTAGGCTTGTAGGTGACCAACTGCTTAAGTGCGCTTAATGAGGGCTCTTTGCAGCACACTAATGATGATTAGACCATTAAAATGCATTGTTCTCTGCAAAATGTAATCTATGTTAAATAACACAATTATGAAGCGCATATCAGTGCATTAAGACTTTTTGCTTTATGAAAAAAAAACTACAGCAAAAACATAAAACTTTCGTTAGTCCATTTGGAGCATAAATTAAACTAATTTTCTCTAACCACTCAGTGGACGGAGAAAGTTCAAATCATGGATACAGACTCACTGGATGGACGGAAGTTTCATAATTATTTCATGATTCATTGCGCGCACTCTTTAAAGTGTCACAATTAAAACTTCTGTGACAGACAGGTGCAATGAACGAAGCTGGGGGATTAGTTATTGTGGACAACATAGGATTAGGGAGTAATGAGAAATTTCATTGTTCAAATTTAATTAATGTGGTACCAAGACCAACGTAAAAAACTATACAGGAAATATAAGTTAAGGACCCAAATGAGTTGTCTGTATTATTGCATTAGAGATTGCATCTAGAATTAGAGATTCTTTTTGTGAAAGAGTTAGATAGACGAACTTGAGTTCAATCTTATGTTATCATGCTGTCTGTGAGCCTTCGTAACGTTAAGACTAGATTACAGAAACTTTAATGGTAATAAATTTGTATATGACACCTATTTTAACAACAGTTAGGGTCTAATCATAGCTATCATCGGATAGCATCATTGGAACAAATCAGTGGAACAATGTCTTCAGTTTTCTGACAAGTCATTCATAGCAATCATTGAAAATTTCTGTCAGTGCCAACAAACAGCTACAAGCGTTTGAGGTTGGAGTTGATCAGTGAAAGGAAAACTGACAGTTGAGAATAGAAAGAGAATGGAATGTTTTTCAGTGGAACGATTTTGTCACAAAAACACAAATCAAAATCAGCTGTTCCTTGAAATCGATTTCTGTCAGTGAAATAGTCAAAGTAAGTTTACATAAAAGTTTTAACACAATTTATGTATTTTGTTACGAAAATTCTGCAACTCATAAGCTTCATTTTGATACCAATAACAGCCAACATTGTTTGTTCAAACGTCTAAAAACTTGAAAACAAATTTTTCAATGATGCAATCCGATGATAGACCCCTAGGTCCCCTATGATTAGACCCTTAAGAACGAACTAGGCAGTGCATACAGAGTACCTATGGAGCACTATTGACAAGACTATCTTGGCGAGAGTCGAGACATAAACTCGCTGTACTTAATTCGTATGCTTGGCCGGGAGAGTTGAAATTTATTGCCAACAGCGTTTTAAGAAAAAAAGCTGAGGATAAACTGCAATGTTCGGAACAGTCATTATCAATAACATAATGTTGATAGGTAAAACGTTTTTTTGTTAACCCTTTTAAAGTGATTCCTACATCAAATTTTTTTAAGCATGCATCAAATGAAAGGAAAAGTTTCGGTTATGTGCACAATAAAATTTGATTCAGTTTTTAGCATGCATCTTGTTAATAAATCGCAAAATTAAATAAAACAAATACCTACATAAAGATTAGAAAGACATGAATTTCAACCCTCCAAGCAAGGGGAGCCGAAAGCGATACGTTTCTAAAAGTACTCATTTATGCTTAAAGGCTGTGTCACAAAGCTGTGTTGCGCCAACCTTAATTTGACAACTTAAACTCAAGCACATGAAATTCAATGGGAGCTTCCACAACGCTCCCATACTATGCAAAAACACAATAAGGTCGCATAATGCGTTTTTGCTTTGGATGGCTTTTTAGGATCCCCGTTATATGCTTTATAATACTGCATTAAAAGATTTTTCGATTTGTTCTTTATTTCGGAAATTAAAAGTGTAAAAAGTAAAGTACAGTAAAAAAACGCATTATGTCAAGATAAATATATTTGACAGTGCATTTCGTTTATTAAACATTTTAGAATACCATAACAAAACACACAAATTAAATTAAAAATCCCTTTAATTGTAAAGTCAGAAAGTTCTGTACAAACGAGGCAAAGTAAAAACGCATTAAAATACACTAAAAGTGATTTTAATGTGTTTTTTTTTTTATTGTAACCAAGAAGAGATTCATAAATGAATTTCAATGCAAGAACACTGATACGTTAATACATTCTTACATTTTAATTCTTTTAACTAATTTAATATTTTTGATTATCGCTAATCCTTATACTAAACTTTTGACGCCCACATTCTATTTACATTGTCCTTACGTACCTTTACCAGAAACATTTTACAGAAAAGAAGCGTTTTCTCTAAAAGATGATTTTGCAGATAATGCGTTTTTGCAAAGTAGGGGAGAACGTTGCTTCGACCGTCCGTCGTTACGTTATTTTACGTAGGAAAGTTTCGAGACGCAGAAAAATTCAACACGATGATTCTTTGCGTGCGTTTTGATGTTTCTGTAAACCTAACATTTTTGGCGTTCGCGGTGATTTGTGTTTTTGTTGATTTGTTGGCGTTTTGTATGGTTTTTAATCGTTTTTCGAATGGTATTCTTCCCGTTGTAAAGCATCGGGAAGGTAACGGGATAAAGCAAACGAGAACGCAACTTTGTGAGATAGCCTTTCCTGCGTAGCAACTAAGTGTAGAGTTATCGGAATTCCAGTGTGAAAGGCTGTCACAGAACACTAAGTAAAAAATCTTCTTAATTGTTAACATAATTAGCTTTTTTTGTAAAGTAGAACTTAACAACCATTTTTTATCCTACAAAACTTATAACAATTGCAACTGTGATTGCATTTCAAATGCTGTCAGGTGAACATCATCACCTTTATTTGGGCCCTAGGAAATTATGTCCCAGGAAATAACGCCCCAAACACAAAAATTTAATAAGGCCCTGGGCATTATTGTGTCATCTTAATTTTGGGGTTGTATTTCATAATGAAATAAAGCCCCACTTTTAGGGCCTTATTAAATTTTGAATTTGTGTCTCTATATAATTTGGGACTTATTTCCAATGATGCTTACATTTACAGTAGGCTTAAAATGATGCTTACAACATTAACTGAAAACTCTTCCTATGGTTTCCCATGAGAGAAAAAGTATTTGAAGACCTATTTAAAGTAAACTAAAGCCTTCAGCCCAATGAATCCATTGCATCCGTTACGTCGAAATACACAACTGACAGCTCAGTGAAATACACACATTCTTATGGGAAGCGACGTACGTCACGAAGAGCTTCTATTGGCCGCTTCCCATAAGAACGTGCATATTTAACTCAGTTGTCAGTTGTGTACTTCACCGTGACGGACGAAACGGATTCATTGGGCTGAACGCTTAATACTGCACACTTAAGAAACAAGGAAGACGATGACGCAAGAATTTTATGAAAAATTATATTAATGCTGCAATTTTTCGGTATTTTCTGAAATTCTTTTTCTGGGAATTTCCTATTATTTAGAAGAAATAGATTTGATCATAAGTTTACTTAATTACCTAGATAAAATTTAGTCCAATTATGACACATCGAATGGATTTTTCGTTTTTTAGCTTCAATTAAAAGCGTTACAACTCACAACATTGCATTAGAAGGGATTCCTGACATTCGAAAGTTTAAGAAAAAGGTTAGGGTTCAGGTTTATATAATGCTTATTTAATTTGCTTAAGTTGGCTGACCCCCCACTCCGAGTGGTCCACAGCCAACAAGCTTCGCCAGCCAGTTCTCTCTGCAATTAGCGGTCTTAAGTTTTGCACGCCACCTGAGTCTCGGTGCTCCTCTACGCGCCATCCCTGCGCATTATAGATCCCTTAGTGGATTCGAATATTTTCCGGGTGGTGTCTTTCCGATGGTGTCTAGCCAATTTTGAGGATTCAGCCAGCACACCCCTTCTATTCTGACTTTTCTGATAAGGCCGGTTTCGCTGTACAGTTTGACATTATATCTCCTCCTCAACTCTCCGTGTACGAATACGGCACCATAAACAGTCCAAAGGATTTCATCCGTTTTCATCCGTCTTTGACACGGTCCATGCTTCTGCACCGTAAAGCGGGACAGGGATGATGAGGGTCTTACAACTAGACACTTAAATTGCTCGAGGGAGGGCTTTGCTACTCAATTCTTAGCCCAAAAGAAGCAGTGAATGGCAAGAGCTAACCTTAGTTTAAATTAAGCGCTGGTGCCGTTGTCTGAACTTATAGCTGGGTTGCGCTACTCAAAGTCCCTAACTCAAAGTAAAAGATGTCTATAATGATGTTTTTGTCCAAAAAGTCGGTGTTGGGTGTTTTTCTTATGACAACATACAGTTGGTTTTGCCCGCGTTGACTGATAAGCCCACATTCACCGCTTCTGTCCCGATGCCCACGAAGGCTTCATTGACATCACGCTGTTTTATGTCTAAGCTTTCTGCGCATGCAAGAAAATGCACAGACTTTTGAAAAATTGTGGGGTGCCGTGGCGTAGTTAGTGTGTGTGCTTACTACGCCAGAGGTCTGGGTTCGAGTCCTGCCATCGTCACCTGAAAAAAAGACTTTTTCTTTTTCACGGCCCCCACCTCCGCGAGGGTTTGAATATAAACTCACTCATTCAAATAGTTTTGAATAGGGTTTGAGTATCAATTGAAAATCTTCTTCAACACACACAGCATACATTGTTGAGAAGTTGGCCCTGGTTCACCTCGAGCTGTTGCGCCACTCATTTATTTATTTATTTTGGAAAATTGTGCTTCTGGTGTTGACGCGGGAATTCAAAGAAGTCAGATGACAGTGCGTCGCCTTGTCTAAATCCTTTTTTCTTTTATATCAAAGAGGTCGGTGATGTCTTAACCGACCTTGACGGAACAACGTGAGTCTTTCCATCGGCATCCTACACAGACTGGCGAGTACTCCAAAGATGTCCCTATAGATGTTGTAATACGCGGTCTTGAAATCGATGTAAAGTTGGAATTCCTGCGTTTTCTTCAAGCTCTGCCACAGTGTAAATATCTTACGATGGTGGAGTTTCCTGGCCGAAAGCCACACTGATAGAACTTATCAGAAAAGACCTTATATGTGATGTTAAGAAGACTGACGCCTCTATAGTTGGCAGAATTCAGGGCATCGTTCGCATGCTTCTTCGCCCCGGTTGAATGGTTCGTTCTTCCTGACAGCGAGATACGGTTCGTCTTCGCTGTTATAAAGTTTTTTTTATTTATTTTATTTTAATAATCGCTGTTTAAATCGCAGATTAAAATTGAGGAAATTTCATGTAAGGATTGTGATCATACAAGGAGAAAATTAAAGAATAAAAAGAATAAAAGAATTAAGTTCATATTCTTTTGCAACAAAATAAAAGTGCAGAAGCAGTCTTAAAAAATCCTCAGCACTAACTGCGATTCCACTACGAAGTTTCCCTGATCGTCCCTACAGGCTTCAGTACGAACTTTATACCCTAGGCAGGATCTTTAGATCATTTGCTAAAATGGAGAAACCGGTTTTCCTCTCTCATCCTCTGCTCGTAAAGCTCGCGAGCAGCTTTATTCCGTCTGTGCAGAGCGGCTTTATATGCTTCCTGTTAAGTTGCATGTGGTTGCAGGCATTAATCGCCAAACCAGGGGTTTTGTTGTGGTGGCCGTGTAGCGGCATATTTAATTGCACTTTGACAATGTTGCCACGGGCTATGAACAAAGTTGATCTTGGCTGCATAGGACTTTGTAGAAGCTTTTGAGAGACTCGGTTGGAAAAGAACCTGGCGCTCTTTGGATCGTAGCCTGCCGACGTCAAACTTCCTTACAGCATTTCAATTTCTTGGCGTTGGTCAGAATATCCGCAGTTGTAGCTTGGCTACAGCGAGATAATGATCCGATTTAATGTTGGCCACTCGGAAAGTTCGGACATCCATGACACTTGAGGAGTACCTTGCATCAATTCGCAATGTGGTCAATCTGGTTGACGGTTTATTACGACGGGAAGGTCTCCATTTGTTTTTGTGGATGTTGAGATGTGAGAACTAGTATTTCTTTACGTGGCCAGGAGGGTTGATAAGTTTAACAGGATATAACCGAATGTGGAACGTTGTCACAAAAAACACTGTCACAATCGTCAGAAGCGGCAAGGCATTAATTTATCGAATCGCGATGCCAAGTTTCGTACTTACTGTCCGACAGACTACCATTATACAGTACCTATGTACTTTTAACCTTAGTACTTTTGACTGTACTTTGCACAAGAGTTAGTCATATATCTTCTCCTCTTATTTCACTGGGTCATAAAAGACGAATTAACACAAAGGCTTTCGCTGTAAGCAATTCTGAATTACCCGTATGTGTTTTCAATTATGTTGGCTAAAGCCATTGAATATCTCACCACACCTGTTAGTTCGGCTATAATGGTCTATAAAAAAATTTAATCAAATGTAAATAAGTATGTTTAAATAGATATATTAGCGATGATGCAGCACAATACATAACCAAGATTAGTCGCTTATATTTTAAAATTCAAAACTGAAATTCGCGAACTTAAAATAAAAAAGTTTATCCTACTATAAAAACAAGTGGACCGACCATTCACCGAAATACCTGCATAACATCAAGCAATGTGACACAATTCAAATTTGCATACAAGTTCTCATGAATGCTCCTCGACTCAATCGCCTTTTCGTGGGACACACCAATGCAGATCGTTTCCGCATAAAATTTCCGAGCCCCCATGTGTTGCGCCTTTAGCTGAAGATCACTTTCCGAAACCAACAATAATTTATTCAAAGTTCAGAGGTGATGCATAGCTTCGCGACAGTGTGTGCGTACTTTAATAGCCCTCTCGCAGGAAGGGTACCCACCATCGCCATCAGTTCTGTCAAACAATTTTCACTTGTCTAGTGCTAACGATCATTCGCGCGAGCAGTTGGAATTGGAATCCCGGTCGGTCTCTTGGAACGCATTAAAACAATAAAATTTGTAATAAAAACGTTGCCACAAAATAAAACACAAAAAAACTAAAAATTGGCTAAGAGTTCTCGAATTAAATTGTTCTGTGACTATTGTGGGCTGAAACATTCATATGATTGCGCACTTTTTTGGAACGTTTTTGGCTGCTGGATTGTGCAGATCGTTGATAGATCATTGTCAACTTTTGCAGAGTGAAGATGTGTACGAGACGGGTTAGCCGGTTTAACTGTTGCTAGTAGTTAGTCAAGCTGACTTGGTTGTTTGAAACCGTTCTTTTCAATAAAAAAAAATCAAAACAAATATTCTGTGCGAGTGATAATTAAACCTGGTGAAATATAGTGGATAACATAATAAAAAAGCCAGAAGCCAGGCGCTTGTAAATAAATTATCATAACAGTGGAATATATGTCAGATGAGAAATATGATTAGGTGGAATTTTATTCAACAGGTGAGCTAAAAGCATAGTTTGCTAGATTTTTCTTATTTAGAATGATCGCTAAAATTATTTGTAGAAATTAATAGACTCATCTTTGGAGCGATTAATTCTTAAGCCTTTAGAATTCCCTGAATCTTAAATGATTTTAGAAAATATTTTTTATGGACTATGAAGAACTAATCGGAATGAATTTATAATGTATCAACAAGACGGGCAGACTTTACGTAAAAAAAAAAACATAAACTCAAGAAAAAGAAGATAGACAAATAAAAAATTAAATGTATTTAGGTAATTAGGAATCAAACTTTGTCCACACGGCATAAGTTGAACCTCGACATAATTCATATTCAACTCCTACCGCAGTGGTAGATCGTCACCGAGACCAGCAGGCCTCGTAAATGTTGCTTAATTTGAGTTTTTGATTGAATCATTTTTTAGTCGATTATTAAGTATTTTATTTTATGTTAAAAAAAACGTTCTGCAAATTTTGTTTTTGTTCATGTGGATCTTGCATCAAATTGTTCTATAAGGAGTTGCAAGTAACTTACATGCCGTGTGTTTCCCATGTTCTTGGCAGTTGCGTATGGTTCTCCATGTGCCTATTCCATGTAGGTTAGGTACATGCTAGCCCATAAAAAATTTTGGTTGCATGCAATCATGTTGCTTTTTCGTAAAAACGTATATGAGTTGGAGCAACTGGTGACCTATAGGGAAGAATTTATGGATTTACATGTACATGCAGCACATTGCACGAATTTAAAAAATTTAAAAAATAAATAAATAGAGTGGCGCAACAGCTCGAGGTGAACCGGGGCCAACTTCTCAACAATGTATGCTGGTGTGTTAATTTCTTTACATACAAGGGGACCTACAATTTTTTGCCGAATCCGAACTGCACTTTGAGAAGTTTTTCAAGACAAATGATACTCTCGGAGGGCTTGTCAGACCCTCGCGGAGGTGGGGGCCGTGAAAAAGAGCAAGTCTTTTTTTTCAGGTGACGATGGCAGGATTCGAACCCAGACCTCCGGCGTAGAAAGCACACACACTAACCACTACGACACGGCACCCCATTGTACGAATTTACCCAGGGTTTATTCGGTTTAATGTTTAGTTCGTAAAGAATTTAACCCAATGAATCCGTTGCATCCGTCACGTTGAAGTACACAACCGACAACTAAGTTAAATACACACGTTCCAATGGAATGCGGCCCATAGAAGAAGTGCGTAACGGTCACCGCTTCCCATAAGAACATGAATATTTTGCTAAGTTGTCAGTTGTGTGCTTCGACGTGGGGGACCCAACGGATTCATTGGGCTAAAAGACACAACTCAGCGGAAAAATCACCGTAGACCCCTAAGACCTTTTACAGAGATATCATCGAGACTGATAGGAGAATCGATTATATCCAAATGGTTGGAGTGGACGATGATGTCGATATCGTCCGTCTACCCCAAATTGTTCAAGGATCTGATTTGAAGAATGTGCCTTTCGTATTAACCTTTGCCCTGTGCACTATCATCTCAAGAACTAGATTGAAGAAACCACATAAGTATGCATCTTCTTGCCGAAATACAGCGCATGTTTGGAACAGTTCCTTCGAGATGGTAGAGCTCGTGATGATAAAAGCTGTCATATGATGAAATATGATTAAATATGGTGAGTCTTGACATGAAATTCATTGGTCTTTTCTAGAGTTTGTCTGGGTGTAAAGATCTGATCTATGGTCAGACTGCCTGACCAGAAGCCATGCTGGAAGGTGCCGATTAGTGTGTTGCAAAACTGCTTTAGACTGATCCTCCACACTGTACGTATGAGAGGATCTTATATGCGACATCAACATCTCCTTTCTATAGACACTGGAGCATACGGAACTGATTGTCCATTCATCGGGCATGCTTTCTTTCAACCACACTTGGTTAATGATTTGGTGCAAACATACACACGACCAAAACATCACCTCCGTATTTAAATAGCCCCATAGGTAAGATAAAACCGCTAAGCTTAGCTAGCCTCTTCAAAACTAGGTGGTGGGACTTCTTCCTGATCGACTGGGCTTTCCTTATCTTCTCTTACAGTTTCTTCTATCTCTTGTACCTCTTCGACTCTCTCTTCATGATGCCCGTTAAGCAGCTGCTTAACTGCTAAAATGATGCTCAAATACTTCAACTATTCCATTGTGCTTCGTTGACTTGGTTTCCTTCGCTATTTCAAGGAGCCTGCTTTCCTGTTCTAAAGCCGGCAAGTAGTTGCTTGGCAGTTTAATAGATTTTTTTGGTCTTGATTGCATCCCTAGACTCTGTGATCTCCTTGAGCTGGAAGATTGCGCAGGCCCTCTTATTTCAACTTCTCCTCCTTTGTCTTTGCTAGGTACTATTCTCACGCTGCTATTATCATTTTCTCCATGTTCACGCAATCATCCTCATAAAAGGGCTTAAAACCTGAACTGAATTCAGCAACCTTTTTAATGGTGTTGCGGTGCTGGCTTTAGGTTTGCTGAGGCATCAGACATTGAGCTCCTTTTTTTGTGGCTCGCAGCTTCTTCTCTTTTTTTTTCTTCTCCGTGGGGTTCCGTGGCGTAGTGGTTAGTGTGTGTGCTTACTACGCCGGAGGTCTGGGTTCGAATAATGCCTCGTCACCTGAAAAAAAGACTTGTCCTTTTTCACGGTCCCCACGAGAGTATCATTTGTCTTGAAAAACTTCTCAAAGTGCCGTTCGGATTCCGCAAAAAATTGTAGGTCTCTTGTATGTAAAGAAACTAACACACCATCATACATTGTTGAGAAGTTGGCCCTGGTTCACCTCGAACCGTTGCGCCACTCTATTTATTTATTTAATTTAGCTTCTTCTCTTTATAAGATCGAGCTCTGAGTCGACGTTTGTCAGCGAAATGTTAGATGTGTGCCTTGCATCGATGGGCACATGGTTTATTTTGCTCTGGAGACCGCTAACGCTGCCTTGTGGATTCTGAGCCCTGGAAATCTAGTGTTATTTATAACAGTGTTACGAGCTGCTTCAAAGTCTAAAAGTCGGCTGTGCTTACCAAATAATTAGTGGAAGATGTTATCCTTTCGGAAATTAGCATTAAATTCCTCGAGTAAAACTTTGACATTGTACTCTGGACAGGCTTCGTGGGCTCTATTTAGAAGGTCATAAAAGTCTTCCTTGTTAGGTTCTTCAGCTTCTTCGGTAGAATCGTGTGCACATATAAGACCGATCTTTTAGAAATTGCCTTTAATACAAATCGCGTCAAGGCGATCACTTACGAGCTTGAAGTCAATGACTTCTGACCTCAAGCGATTCTCCACGACAAATCTGCACCCTAGAATGTGCAGTTTCTTATGGAGGCTGTTATAAATGTCTACGTTTGTCCTTTTCATCATACCTGATCCACAATCCATTGTATCTCCTGGATTGCAATAATGTCCACCTGTAGCTTCTGAATTGTACCTGGTGTGCAGAGTGTTCTTACGTTCCTGGTACAAAGTTTCAAATAGTTGTCCTTAAACGTTCCACGCGTCTTCTTGTTCATTGAGTGGTGTTATGCTATTTGATCCGAGGCTAAATTTTTCCCTCTCAAAACTTGTTTGTTTTACGTAGCTCGGAAGTTACCCATGCGGCACACCCCCAGAACAGCGGGCCTAGCGCACCAGAGTCCCGAAACCCACTTTGGGGCTTATCTGCCTCTACCTGTGCTCCAGTACCCTGACTAGTATACTGGAAATCCTTACTAAACTTAGCCCCTTTTAAGGCCGGGTAGGGTTTATATCCACCTATAAGGTATCGTCCTGACTGTTATCAGCACCGTTGATTTTCTGAATATTCCTCCGCTGCGTGTCCTCCTTCTGAGACCTTGAAAATTGACTTCTGAGACTCGATCAGCTAGTCATTTTTGACTTTTGTAATGTTGATATTCTCTTCTTGCTCAATACTTGCGCTTATGATTTCAGAATGCTAAGTCCAAAAAAGAATAGGGCCACGCGGAGATATCATAAGCACGTGATGTGCTTATACAGTTCCAACACTAGCAGGTCACCAGGTTGACGCTGATCAGTAACCTACCCTGTTTCTACAACTTCCAACCACCGCATATAAAAATTACTTGACATTAAAAGTTTCTAGCATCAATGATAAAAAAGGAAGAAATTTCGCAGTTTCGCTACTAGATAAAACCGTTTCAAACAATTCTTTAAACTCAATTTATTGGATTACTGTTGCTTAACACTTTGACACCAACACGATCTCCTCATCCGAAAAACAATATATTTAAAGTCACGTCTAATTTGCATTTTAAACCTAAATAAATCGTGTTTAACCATTGTCTGTGTACAAGACCTCGAAGAATGTATTAGAGGTAAAAAGGTATTTTAATTCCGAAAATAAAGTGTGAATCCGACTTTATGGCTTTCGAGGTTGGTTTACTTTGTCCCATTATATCCCGTTTCGCTCTACTGAATAAATAAAACAAATTTAGACTCAATTGCAAAAAGTTAACAGAGTTGTCCCACTGGCATCGTCATCATTACACGGTTGTTTCCCAAAAAAGAAACCACATAATTCGATCAAAAATATATTTGATGGGCATTCGAAGGGGCACCGACATATCTGCTTATTATTTCCAGGATGTTCGTTATTTTGAAACCACGTAGAGTTCTGTCAAAAAAAAAACAAAATTAGTAAAAGAAGGAGCGGAAACAATTTGTAGTTCATCTCTGTTAAAGCGGCACGCCACATAGGAAAAATGGGGGAAATTATTATTAAATTTTCTTTCAATTTTCTTCCATCACCACTGGCCGTGGAAAGTACGCCCAAAGCGAGAAGAGCACAAAGATTCAAGTAATTGCTGTGTAGGGTGCAATTATTTCTCATTATGCCAATCTGCGCGTCAACGCGTTGAGTTTTTTTTCTGCTTCTTTATTTGAAGTCCAAAGTGGTGCCTCTACATAATATAACTCCTCTCCAAACTCCAACTCCAACTTTGTTGTGTTTAATGGAGCTGCAACAAAGTAACGATGTAAAAGATTTGCTGTGATTAAATCGACTTTTTGTTGTTGTTTTTGTAGCTGCTTCCGCTCTTTCGTCACATCACTTTAATATGCATTTAATTTGGTGGGTGGTTTCCTAAGAAGTGGGTGCTAAATCACGACACCGTCTGTTAGAAATTGAAAAATAAGTAGGTACCTACCTACGTAAGTGATACAAAATATTAAATGCAATGTACAGACACTTATGGCACACCCTGCCTGTTCTGCGTTGTTTGATTTGAACATTGTTTTAAATTGAAACCTCAAAAATATAAAGGTGTAATGTAGACAACAGTAAGGTTATAGAAAAGCTTAAGAAAATCCCGCTAACTACATACCTGGCTCCTCTTATTACCTGAAAGGAATTCTGCGCCTTTTAGGGCCGGTTTTTCAGTGTGAGATCATCCGACATTTCGAGTTAAACTGAGGTTAACCCTAGAAATGATTTTTTCAGTGAACTAAGATCTGGGGTTAATCTCGGCTTAACTCACCAAATTTGATGAGTTAATCTCGGATGAATCTCTTCTTTGAATGTTTTTTTCTGCGTGGAATGTCAGTTGATTTGCGCGTTGCTGTGAAAAACGACATTTGAGAATAACTCATCTTCTTTTCCCGGGTTTTTCTATGTGAAATGAGGGCTGGGAGAGTCGAAAATTTCGAGAGTCGAAGATTTTGACAACTTTGTTGACGGAGTTAACTCTGCACTGAAACACAGCTCGATGAGTTAGCTCCAGCTTTGTTTTGTTACGGAATTAACAGATATTGGTTCAAGCTGGGCTAAACTCGGCACTGAAAAAACGGCCCTTAGAAAGTTAATTAAAGATCCAATATCAAATATATTTAAAGACTTTTTCAAGCCACATATTGTACGCATTACCACAATCAATACCTCAACAATACCTCAATACCTTACAACGTACTTTTTTCATTATTATCCGTTCTATACCTTCATCTTATGTGTAAATGAGGATCTTAAGATATCTGGAGCCTATGTCTCCCACCTTTTTCGGAATATCTTAGAGTGCTCCGTGAAATAACCCCCAAAAATAAATTTGAAAAAACTTTCCAAAACTTGTATGGAGGTGGGGACTAATTGCACATGAAATAAACTTCTAAAATTTGGGACCTATTTCATGGGTTCTTAAAGGCAATTGGGCGGAGTTTTCATTATGAAAAAGGTCTTGAGGACCTGGGATTGAACCATGAAAGATGTTCTCAAAATGTTTGCTTTTCAGAATTGAGTGAGATATTAACTCTACCCCCTGCAACCCTCTGACTTTTTGTTTTTTACCTTTGCTTTCACACGCGTTTGGGGACTTCTTTCTTCTTCGATTCGGGCAGTGATATCAGTGAAACTATTTTCCGGAAAATTGGCGTTTTTTTTATTTTTTATTTGGGATCTTATTTTGTTGGGGGGTTATTTTCAGGAACCATCTTAGAGCTTATTGCCAAGAGCGACAGAATAATCGCCGTCGACAAAGATAAGTTCGAAATAAATTTTAACTCAAGCCTTAGGGGAGCGACAGCTCTAGCTAGTGGAAGAACGCTGATTTTCCGATGGAGCACACAGACACAACTACTGGTCCATTGTACTACCACGCGGACACCTTATTTTAATGTATTTAGTTTACCCGTCTTTCGAGGAAAAACGAGAAGGAGCTTCAGTGATGAAGAGCTTAGGTGTTCGGCACTCACCACGTCAGCCCCAAAGATCCGCCACCTGGTGCGAGCAAAGGCAGGACAACTACATAGGAAATGTTCCGCTGTATCGTCGTCCTCTCCACAGGTAGGACAGGTGGTGGTTTCTCTTAAGTCTAACACATTCAAGTGTCTAGTAAAAGCTTGGTGGCCGGTAAGGACGAGATAGAAGAAAAGCCGCTAACCCCTCGCAGATGTCCGGACGAAGTCGTTTAGTCTGTCTGCACCCATCACAGTCACGCCAACAAGCCCTGTGCTCACGAGAAACCCAAGTATCAATGGCAGACGTGACAACAGATACAGGCAGGCCTAAAGCAGGTTCAGGTACTGAGAAAACCTCTTCTGAGCATAGTCTGGCAAGCTCATCAGAGATCTCATTTCCCTGGATTCCAGTTTGACCTGGAACCCAAACAAGATTCACTGAATTTAGCCTTCCGACTAAGTTCAACGAATTCTTGACTTCGAGCACTATCTTTGACGAGGTAAGAGGGTTGAGCAAGATTAGAACGCTGATTAGGCCCAATTTACCCAAATACTGTTTCTCCGCTCGTGGAAGACCAGGCTTACGGTATATTATCCGACCGAACCCTATGATCTTAAGTGCTTATGCTACTATATGCTGGGTCCATTTGAAAAGTACAGGAAAAGGAAAATAGGATGTATCTATCTCACTCTGAGGAAGGACACTTTAGAGTGAGAAGACTCCTCTAAAAAAAGTCCCCATAAATCGAAAAAAATAATTTTCACGGGTTGCCGGGTTGAATTATAATGAAAGCTCCGATAAAGCTCTCCCTAAAGCGCTCCCTTACAAGATCCATGCCAAAATATATACATTTGCAAGCATTATCGTTGGCAGGGTAACTCAGATCAAGGCTCTTCCAGCAGGCCTGTACTGCACATTTCATTAAGTATAAATAATTCTTCTAAGGGTTAGGAGTGGTGTGTTATGAAAAAGACCGTCTGAGATACTATTTTAAAATCACACCCAACGTGCCTACTGCAGAACTATTTTGTATATGATGATGAAAATGGCCTGAAATGAAGCATGGCCTTCCGCGTTATAGATAAACTTTGGCAAACGAATCTCCAGGGCATTTCTTCTTTTCATTTTCAGAACTCTTATTTGAAGCCCCTTTGTTCAAGTAACATTGTCGAAGGTTCCGTCTGATCTGGTATGTGCTATCAAACGATATCAACACTTTATTTCAATTCATTCGCTTTTTTCTTCACTCTCGATTTTCACAAGTCAACGTTTCAAATATAACTGTATCGTTTGAGCCTGCCATCCGAGTATTTATACTTTCTATATTTCCCCTTTGGTAATTTTCCATTGGTATTTTTCCACTGGCACTTTTCCAGGGTAAATTCAATGTCGAAATTCGAACTTCGGATGTCAGTTTACTGTCAGTGCACTGAAATGACAGTTAGGTGTGCCTGTAAAATGAATCGATTGGTGCATTTAGCGAGTCCTACACGTCTTTTTTCATCTTGTTGCCACATAATAATAATTATTTTAACACCCGACCAAGGGTATATTAATTTTAGTGCATAGTTTGTAACACAGTGAAATAACCACTGTAGCCCCCAAAAACTTTTGAAGATACGATGCAAGGACAGCTAAATTGATTCATCCGAGTCTACCAGTGTGTGCGAAGCTTTAAGGTATTTGAAATTAAGAAATAGCTTGGTTCTCATTTTGTATAGACAATGTGTGAAAATTCATAAGATCCGCTCACTGCCACGCCCACAACTTGGATATCAGGCAACCTCAAATATATAATTTATTTCAAGTAAGACAACTCAAATTGTGGTGCAGAGAAGCCAGAAGCCTTTAATGAGACAAAAATTGGGCCGCCCAAGAATTTTGTCGAAACGCCTGTTCAACTAACATCGTTCGTGGAAGGGATGCGAGTCATAATTCTGCTTTTCAATATCCTGCTTTTACCCAAAAAAAATTTTTCTGATACTGACTAATTCTGACTAAACCAAAAAAAAATCTATTTATTCAGCATTTCCAGCCAACTTTTCAACAAGTAACAGTCTACAGGGGGTTTCCGGAGAATTTTGAAAAGCAAATTTTGAAATCAGAATTTCGTAAAAAGAATTTTGACCCAAGCTGTATTTAGATCTCAACTTCTCAAACCTCAGTTGATATGGTTGGATGGACTTTGTAAATTTTAAGATTTATGAAACTTAACTATTTCATACACTACCGCACAAACTATCTCTTCTGAATATTCGCTTTTTGGTTTATCTCAATATGTAAAGCTGCACATAATTCAGAGATTCCGATAACCTACCGACTTGCAACGTTTATCTACCTTAAAGCGATTTATTTTATGCAGATTTGACCAATTTGTTGTATAAATAAGGCTGTGGTCGTAATTTCAAAAACTTATGCCATAAATTGACATTTTGTCATGCAGTCATTGTTGCGTCTTTTTTATGCTTTCGCTTTCGGTGAATTGTTGCTAATAGAAAAATTTCATAATTAAAAAGAATTCTTGCTGAATTATGTTTCTTGTTAACTGTTTTTTCTTTACTGTTGAAATTAAAACTACATCCTCACAACAGATCTGAATTCCGACACATAAATTCTAAAAAAAAAAACGCGACATTTTGTAGCTATTCTTAAGCAAATGACTGCTATTGTCAAAATCCAGGGGGTCATCTCGGCCGGCGCGGTGGCATCATCATCAAAAGAAGCCCAACCAAAACAACTTGAAGAGTAAAAACTCATTTAAATTTAATTTCCATGACCTACCATTCACTAATCTTGAGTCATTTGATCTCCTAAATTCCCTCTAAGTAAGTGAGAATGGGGTTAGATACAATGAAAGAGGAAACGAAAGACAAGTCTTTCGTCGCCTTGACTGTGCCAATAAATCTAGTTTAACCTAATTCCTCTTCTTGAGAGACACTAAAACGATTCCACTCAAAAGATCGTAATGAAGAGAGTCGCGCACAGGTAATTAAAGGCTCCATTACTAAATTACTCTCCTGAAAAGGTCACGATCTACATTTAAAAAAATTATGCACGCCCCAACAATCACCCGCATTTAAATGCAAATGACAGTCAATCTTAACCACGATCAAGACACCCAGGTACAAGCAACAAAGTGCCTCCACACTGCGACACGTCGAGTGCCTCTACTTAATTAAAAAAAAAGTAGATCAATCGACCGAATAACTATATCCATCGGATACCAAACCTACCGGAAAGACAACACCAACTGAAGATTGAAGAGCGTAATCTATGCGTCATAACCTGTAACACTCCGGCTCGAGCAGACAAGATCTCTTGTCTTGTCTTGATCTTGGCTCTTGATTTGAGATATTAATCCCAGTGAAGCCATTGTACCGCGAAGCACTGCGGTACGGAACCAGAAACAACAATAATGATAGACTGTGGATAGAAGATACTTTTTATTCCATTAAAAGCCTGGAAAATCTTTAAAGACAATATAAATAGAAAATTGTACCGCAATTGTGTTTGGGTTAAAAAAGAGTTTTTTTTTTAACTTTTTGTCTGTCATATCTGTCTTTATGATTTCTTGATGGTTTTTCTCTTCTTGGGCCCCTTCTTTGTGGTGGTTTTTTTGAGGTTTTGTGAATGGCATCCGTGCGATGAAATTTTGCGGTAAAGTTGAGCTCTTCAACGATCCATGTTTAGTCTTATCGAACGCGGTGCACGAGGTTCAGTCATTCGCGACTTGTGCACACCGCGGGTTGGCTTTTTTACCTCAGCTGTTGACGCTTACCGGAATACCAAAGCCTGCACATTATCTGCAACATCCTAGATGCACTGATTTTGGTCTCCGCGATTTGATTTACTTTTACTTGTGCAAAAAGTTGTTACCTACCTGCTGGTGAAGTGTGGAAAGACTTTCGCTAGCCGATCCAAGAGTGGGACAATTCAAATAATGTCCACGAATACTTGGCTAAAACCAGTCATTCAGTTTTCACAGGCTTTGATAAATTATTCAAATTTTTTTACAATTAAAAACAAACTCAGTTTAGCTATAATGAAATTTTGAAATTCTTTCGGACAAAAATTTCTTTCTTTCGAACTAAATTTTAACAAAATTTGAAAAAAAAACAAGAAAAAATCGGTAAACAAGAGTTAACAAAGTGCAAGAAGTGTCTAAGGTAAAAAAAACTGCTAATTGGAGAACAAGATGCCTGATATGGAAATAACGCAAAAGGAACGGGTGAGTAAGGAGTTAATTAGTGATTCTTGTTTAATTGGCTTGCAATGTCAAGACGTTGTCACTTGGTGGATATATTGTAATTTTTGTTGTGCACCGGAAGAATTACAAGCAGCCTGTAGAAGGCCTTTTTGTCAATTTTTGAGGGCCAAGTTTATCTGCTATACTCAGATAAGAGAGATTTAAGCTTATCTTGATCTTGTCTTGATCTTGACCTTATCTTATTCCTTTGGAAGTAGCGCATAAAGCCAAAATAACAGTTTTTTTTTAGTAGACACGAGGAAGCATAACAAAATATGCATAAAAAATAAGCAAAATACAGTTGTTTTTCAGACAGTTTTTAGTCAAGTTTATTTATTTGTGTGTTTAGCCAAGCTCGTGAGGTAGGTACCTACCTTTAAAGGACTGTACACATGAGCGCGAGCGAACGAATTGAGTAATTTCGAACAAACCAATTTTAGGGCATTTGGCCACAAAAGACTGGACATTTTTGTAGAGAAATATTAGGGTAACCAAATAACCTGCCAATTTGCATAGCTGCTTTCACACAGTTTGTGTAAAATGTGCAGTCGTTGTGAATTGTGAATAAACTTTGACAGTTCGCGGCGTCAGCTTTTTGTTCGCGTCAAAAAGTTTGAAATATGTACATTGTTTTGCCTTTTAAACACATTTTTGCGGAATTTTTATGGAAAAAATGAGTAGACCAATCACCTTACCTGCCACTTTCATACAAAAATGTTAAATTTTCTGCTGGTAGTTCTCTAAAATTGGTTTTTTTCACAATTTCTCCATTCGTTCGTTCGCGCTCATGTGTATAGTCCTTAAGGCGGCATTAGTTAAAGTTAAGTATGATTTATTTCTTGATATTAGGAAATCTCCTCATCTATTGTCTTATTTTAAAGAGTGTGTGTCTATTGCCATTTTTTATAAGTTCGCGATCGAGAGCGTTCGCGAGAAGAGCCATTTCCCACGGAAATGGCGAGTATACGGAATACGATAACTCTGACTTTCAAAATCGAAACTTATCCCCGCAAGTGTTATGCCATTACGGAGGAAAGCAGTGTAAATATGAAGTATACAAGATTTCGAATACATTCCTACATTTGAGTATTGCCAATTTTACTTTCGGCAGGTTGTACCCGCGACGTGATCTAATTCTTTCGGTCATTACTCAAATTCCATGACCATATATGAGGGTGGGAACGAAGACTGAAATAAGAAATGAGATAATTGCTTTCACTCCAGATCATATTTCCTGATGATCGGCCGGCGCAGTTCCTTTGCTGATGCTTCAGTTTGCTTTAACTCAGTATTACTCCTTCAATCTTTAGGTGCAAAAAGCCTGAAAAACGTAGACTTTTCACAGTGTTCGTAAACCTATTTCAATGTGGCAAAATTTATGTACAATGTTCACTGTACAGCATTTCGGGAAACAACCCGATTTGCTCACGTTTGCCTTAATCTCAGCATCATCTGATGGCCGCACACTCATCCAGTGCTCATCTGCGAAACGCCTATGGCTTTACACTTATGCAAGCCATTTCGAAACATTCCCTGGCAAGTACTTGACAAGACGTATAATCCGATGAAAAGTAGAGACAACAACATAGTCCTAGCGATGTTTAACGCTCACATCACAAGGACGATTTTCGACGCCATATTCACAGGCCTTCTCAGTAATATAGCCTTATGAGTAAAAAGGTGTTTGGTTGAGCCTCTCCAGGCTCTTGCCGTAACCAAGTTTCGATTACAGCTCGAGAATATCTTTTCCTGGAGACTAAAGAGAGATACACGCCCATAGTTAGAGCAATCTCTCTTGTCCCCCTTTTTTCACTCCTGGACAGTCGATTGGCTACCCTTTTAACGTTAAACATCCCATGAGCAAAAAGGATTAGGAGAAGAAGTAGCCGTGCACTCTGATTTTGAACAGTTAAAACATTCTTGCGGATCTGGTACTCCAACATCTCACCGAACTTTTTCTATGCCTCTTCCTTGTCTGTTCTATCTCTTTGTACCGGGCTCGGGAAGTTGAGTTCCTACATTCGTTCCAAACAAAATACCGAACTTTTTCTATGCCTCTTCCTTGTCTGTTCTATCTCTTTGTACCGGGCTCGGGAAGTTGAGTTCCTACATTCGTTCCAAACAAAATACGCTCTCTTCTTCTCTCTGATGGCTTCCTTAAATCCAAGTCTTTTAAATCACTTTATTTCTCACCAACCGCCTTCACCAAGCGGCTTCACTCCACAGAGCCAATGACTGCAAATAAGAACAGCTGCCATTCTTCCTCTAAATTTAAAAGTTGGAAAAACAAGTGGGAAAGTGCAACAGTGGGTATGCAAAAGCTTCAATCCATCTACGACGGATTGCAAAATACCCGACCAAACCAAAAAGAAAACTGCCACGCCTCCAAAAAGTGGGCGGGATGTAGAAATATAACTGTTGAATGCTTTATACTAGGTGGTTGCATACATTTCGGCCTAGAGCTCCGCCTTTTGAACTAAAAAAATCACTTTTTTTAACGCCACGCCCACAAAAATGGGCGGAGGCACATACAATATATACATAAAAGTTGGAAAATGCTATTTCTCTATCTAAATCTACAGCAATTTTTTGTCAAATTTCATATATATTTATTGAGTACAGTCATTTTAAGCTAAAATCCCTTAAAAAGTGGGCGTGGTCAATAAAAAAGCTAAAATTTTTTGGCCTCCTTAAAGAAAATTACAAGGCAATGTTACGTACCAAAAATGAATGCGCTAGCGCCATTCTAACATAGCTAAAATTTGCAAAATGTATTTTTTTAAATTAGAGATGGTCGCACATACAGGCTTGTAGTGGGCGTGTCTGTGGGCGGATTCAGCTTATTTTCAAACCTGATCTGAATCCACCAAATTTCAGCTTTCTACCTTAAAATTTAAGGCCTAAAAGTTGTTTACATACGGACGGACGGACGGACGGACGGACGGACATGGCTTAATCGATTCTCCTGTCGGTCTAAAAGGTCTTAGGGGTCTACGGTGATTATTTCACTGCGTTACAAACTATACATCAAACTTAATATACCCTGGGTCGGGTATAAAAATCAGCTGGTATTTGTTCAAATTTCTGCGCAATGTGCCATGCAAGTCGTTCTCTAAAATCAGAGTCATCATCTTGTAGAGGTTGCCTAAAAGGTTACAGGTAAAGGTCATCATCCTGTTAAGGTGGGAAAGGCCCATACCGTCACCAGTTTTGGTTTTCGCCTAGGTGGCAAAGGAAAACATACTGTCGCTGACATAAACAATTAGCAAAACACTAGGTGGTGATCAGTTGATAGCTCCGCTCCTCTCATAACGCGAGCATCTCACCATTAGGTGCATGCACATGAAAAAGAACCAAAGTCAATCCTTTAAACTTAAGCTTTACGATCACAACTCTCCCCCAACGGAATAAACTCGAATACATTTTCCGACAGCCGGGGGCTTGTGATGTGAGTATTCCCACACCCGCCTGTGTAGATATGTTATATGGGATGCCAGACCTTCAACAATCAGTGAGGTTTCTAGTTCCGGAACCTTTTCATTTACTTGAGGAGATGCCACTAGGATCGAACTGGAGGATTCAAAACATGCATCGGCCTTAGTAAACATAAACTGCGCATCCCTACCATTTAACGGGGCATTGTAAACTCAGGGAGCACTTAAGGAAAATTGGTTTAACGGAGGAATCCTTTTGCAGATTTTGCGACTAAAGAACTTCCGGAGCACATTTTGCAATTCTGTTGGGCTCTGAACCACAAGAGGATAAAATGTCTGGGCTAATACCAGATACTAGACAGAGAGATACCCACCTTATACCCACTTCTCATTCTTAGAATTCTACGTGAAACTGGACTAGAGAAGGTGCTCTAAGGATGAGCTTTAGCCAAGGCCAAACATGAGCACATATCCTCGATATAATTAAGTAATGAATTACAGTGCGAGGGAAGCTCCTTTGAGGGAATAAACCTCTCCAAGGCTTAATAGGGGGCACTATAGACAAACAGGTCGTAGTGCAAAACCCAACTTAATAATAATAATTGTTTTATAAAAGGACTCACTGAAGTTCTTTCTCCGTTAGCGACATTCCATGTGCCAATTTAAAGTTGCTGCCGTTATCGTGTTCTAGAATGACTACCTAAGTCCTTATTTTGACTTAGCGCTGCCCCGCTCTGCCCCCCTAATGGATAGCGTTACCATTGACGGGCTAAATCCGGGAAAAATTGATTCTATAAACGTTCACGATTGATTTTAAATCTAAAATGCGGAAAAAGTAAAAAAAAAAAACAACTAAAGTGTGTGTGTGTCCATATATCTTTGTAACGGTAGCATGGTACCATACCGATTAAAGAAGAGAAATCTAAGCCCATTTTCAAAACTTTAAAGGGAAATCAGAGAGGGTCTTTTAAAAGGTTTTTGAGATACGCTGAAAATCATTTAAGTTCGTCTACTGGTATGGTATTCCAGTTAAAGCATATCACCTCTGATCTATTTTTTTTTTTGATCAGCTAAATTTTACCATGGAAAAATGCACTAAAAATTTGAAAAAATGCGTCTTGTATTACAAAGCAAACAAGAAAAAGTTATTTGTCCCCCTGTAATTCGAAAAAAATTTAAATTTAATTTTAAGGTAAATTATAATTTAAAAATTATAATTTACCTTAAAATTATTCAACAAATTTGTATTATAATTTTAAAATGGGAGGGTTACAATCCGCTTAGGCGAATCGCTGGATACCCCATCCCAATTGAACATTGTCAATTTAGTATCAATTTGTAAGTTAAGAATCTTCGTTCTGAAAAAGAGGGCGTGGCATCAACCCCTTCACAGCCCCATCATATTTTTTTTTCTGATGTGGTATACACGTGTTAATCGCAGTTTTATATTAAAAATTCGGTTTTTTACTTAAAAACGCCCCCTAAGGTGGGCGTGGCAAAAATTTATTCATTTGATTTGATAGCTTACGCACATATCTTAACATTTTATAGTGCAAGTTTTTTGGATTAAAGCAAATATATCAAATAAAATCAGTCTATTAGAATGCATATTAAATATGACCACGCCTACAAGGGGGCGGTTTTCGCTTTTTCATTAAACGTCAGTCACAATACTCTTAAGCGACAATATCGCACACCAAATTTCAGCTTCCTACGACAACTTTGATTGTTCATACCATTATGTAAAAGTGGGCGTGTCTGTGGGCGGATTTCAAAAAATTTTACACATGTACTGCTTCGGGACCTAGAAAGAATAGATATCAAGTTTCAAGTTTCTCCTAGCTTAAAATTTAAGGCATAAAAAGTACCGACAGACGGACTGACGGACGGACATGGCTCATTCGACTTACAATTCGGTCTCGATCATATGCCCTTAAGTTCTTGGGGGTCTACGGTGTTTATTTCCCTGTGTTACAAACTATGAATCAAACCTAATATGCCTGCTATCCTATATGGGATGGGGTAAAAAAATAGGCAAAAAATTGTCAAAGATGTCCCTCTTTAATTTCTCCGTTACAAATGACAGCATGTAAAAAGCTCGTACGCACAAATATTATCTAATAAGTGTGTCTTCTAACCAATTAGTGATACGGCTTATGGAAAGAAATTAGTTTTTTTTTAGAAGGAGTGAAGCCTTAATTTATTTTAATTAAGGTTCAATCTTAATTCATCCTTATCTAAAGGCACATCAAAGAGCTTTTTTTCAAACTTCAGTTAGCCTTAGATCCGATGCAAAAATATTTTAAGCCACATCGTGCTGTGAAAGACTATATACAGAGATGACAACTTTCATTTAGTTTTGTTAAAAAATGTCAACCAGAAACATCGGCACATATACTAGGCTAGTTTCTTCCTTCGCCATAGCACCCACGTGCGCCTCTTGGCTTTGCCTCATATTCACTATCATCTTCTCCTTTTACTTTACTATTACAACGCCATGCGCGCCCGCCTTGGAAGCATAGCAAGAAGCATTCACCTACATTCCATGTTATCGATAGTGAAAATTAATTACCTTGCTCCGGAACGGAACAAGAGGCACAAGTATCTTAACCGAATGGAGGATAATAAAACACAAAAACACCTCCTATATTTTTTTTTTTGTAAACAGTTTTAATTGCCATGTTTAAATTCCTTTTCAATCTGATGTGAAACATTACAAGACTCTTAAATGTCGAACCACATTTTGATAAGTTGATGATGGATGTGATGCGCCCGTTCTGCCACATAATTGGAATAACGTCAGCAGGTATTCTGCGATCCGATGGGAGAAATCTATCTATTGTTTCGGCCGCTGCAGTATGCTCCCGCAAAATAATGGATACGTATTATAAGAGCGTTTACCTTCACCACACCTGCACGTGATGCAAGGAGAGTCTTTTCGAAAGGTCATGGGAAGGCACCCAGATGTTTGGCATTTATTTTGCATCAGAGTTTCGTGCTATGCTTCTACTTTGATTCAATTTGGTAAATATTTTCCTCTCTGAAGACCTTTACATTATAAGTTTTATCAGAGTTTCGTGTGGGAACTTTGGGAACAAGCCATACCTACTGCTACTGCGGCAGGTTGATTGTAGACAGCGTGGTAGTAAATGTGAAAGGCTTTCGCAGAAACAAAAGGTTGAACAGGAGGTCATGCATGACAGAGGCCAGCGCTTACAAGCAACTTTAATTCGCTATCTTTATGAACTTTAACTAAGCACATTAGCTGTTCGAAAAATATTTTGCAAATTGTTCGCTAGACTTACTTGTCGCCTTAGAGCCGCCACAAATGGTTTTGTGAGTCGTGTTATGTTGCCAAAAGAATTTAATATCATTGGAAATTAATATTTTAACTGAAGTCAAATTTGCAAAGTCGGGCAGCATGTTCTTTTAGTTGTGGCTAAGAAGTTAATTACAAACTCTTTAAATGCTCGAGAGAAGGCTTTACTGAATTACGCCTTCTAAGGTAAAAAAAACCGCTATTGAGAAGAGTTGTGCTGTATTGTTATGCTGTAGTTGACGCCAGCCGCTTTGAAACGTTAAGTAACTATAGGCTGTCAGGTTAGGTACAGTGATCTATAGTCTTTCATCCGTATTCAATGGTTTCAACCATACAGAATGGTTTATTCTGCCCTATCGTAGAGTTTGGTTCTTCGTCGACCTTATAAATTCTATGCTCTATGCAAAAATGGGTCTTGCAAGCATCGACTTTACGATTTTCTGTGGCTTACGAATGGTTAGCTTTTCGCGAAAGTCTGGTAACGTTAGCTTTCTAGGGTGAACACATTGTAATACGGGCTGGCCATACCACGCCCCCTAAAGCGCATATACTTTCAAAAAATAAGCTTAAAATACTGGTTTACGAAAGGCATTTAAAAAAATGACGCTAGGCTTTTAACCCAATTAAAAAAAGGGCACTTGGAAATAAGGCACCAATGAAATAAAGCCCCAAATTAAAAATGAAATAAGGCCCCCCCAAACATATTCCAAACTTGCCCACACATAACCTCGCAACCCTCCGAATTTGAAGAATAGGTCGGCGGCCGGGTCTTCCTTCATGGTGAACAGAAATGAAGAGTTCTTTTAATATGAGAGAGCAGCGTTGGAATAAAAAGAAAAGCACAATCTGGAATTTTGGAAGCTTAATATCTGGTTTGGTCTGGAGCTGTATTAAATATATTTTTTTTGTCAAAAATCAATGACATTTGCGTCACTTTTTCAGCAGCACCCCTTATCTGCGAAAATCAAACTTCACTGATTTTGTATCTTACATTGTAGAAGTTTAACTATTGAGAGAGTGTATTTCCTTTACACACAAGGCAGAGAAAAGGGAAAATTAAAAGTTAATCCCAAAGTGATTCCACCGGGAAAAAAAAACATTAACTTGACGCATACTTTTATTTTTGACATATGTAATCGACATCCATCCAATGACATTTCACGTATTGTCAATTGGCAATGTCTGGTCGTCAGCTGCTTTGCACATCTAACGACATTCAAATAAACCCACATTCAAATAGTCACAGCTGAGTTGATGTGACGGCTGTTAATAAAAAGTTTCTTCGAGTGTTTATTTTTCAACTGAACTCGAAAATTTTACAAATAATTGAACAGAATTCTCGATTTGGTTTGAGAATTCATACGTATAATTCTTAATCCCTTCTGAGGCTAAAGTTGGCATGGTTAATCTCGAGATTTAGGGGGAATAAAAGAAGATTTGATTTAATCCCCGTTTTAATCGTTGAATTCACCAAAGTTTGGTGTGGTTTGGTCAAATGTGGTTTTTGTAATTCAGATCCGTGCATCTGACTGACAACCAAATATCGGTAAAAAACCAGACATATCTGTGTTTATTCCATCGGTGTGAGGGAGACAATACGAAAATGAAATAATGGGCTAAAAAATTAAATGGGCTAAAAAATCTTAAAATTCAAAGTTGTTTTTCCATTTTGTGCTGTGTTTTTCATTATTTCATTTTTGAGCTTGGGGCATTATTTCCTGTGGCGTTTTTTTCCTAGAAGCTAATTCAGCTTGTGGACTTAAAGGGAACTGCTTTTTATAGCATTTCTGGTTTGTTTTAAGCGGTCCGCCCAAAAATGCCCTCTGAAGGTATCGCTATCCGTCCGTCCGGTATCGTTGTCCGTCCGTCCGTCCAATCGCCTTATAACTTCTGAACGGTAAGTCGTAGAAAGATGAGATCTTATGTGCTTATAAACTCCGGAAATAGTCAGAGAACGCATAATTACAGTTTAAAATTTCATACGAAAATTGACCAAAGCTTTTAGGTACTTTTTTTGAGAAGTTTGGCAGGCAAGAACTAAAAAAAGAAACTTAAGTCAAATAAATAAAAATAAATAAATAAATAAATAAAGTGGCGCAACAGCTCGAGGTAAACCAGGGCCAACTTCTCAACAATGTATGCTGTGTGCGTTAATTTCTTCACATACAAGGGGACCTAATTTTTTTTGCCGAATCCGAACGGCACTTTGAGAAGTTTTTCAAGACAATTGATACTCTCGGAGGGCTTGTCAGACCCTCGCGGAGGTGGGGGACCGTGAAAAAGAACAAGTCTTTTTTTTCAGGTGACGATGGTAGGGTTCTACTACTACCCACCCCGCAAGGTCGGGTTTAAGAATAGCCTTGAGGTAGGTATGCCTGTCGAAAGAGCCGACTAAAATCCACTGGAGGAAGTAATCTTCAGGCATAAGTGATGCTGTCCAGAAGTATAAACTCCTTGTGGGGCCACCCTTGGTAGTAAAGTTATAACAGCAGCGTCTGATACATATTGTGCGGCTCGTTGGTCAGCGTCTGATCCCAGAGGGACGGCTGAACTTCAAATAACAGAAATCCAGGAGCGTCTGTCTCGGGACGAGCGACTTCCTGGTCGGCGTCTGTTGTCCGGGCTAGGATCGGCCGAATTTAAACCTGGCAGCTAGGTATAAAATACTTAGGAAGGAAGTTGAATATCATCCAAGGGGTTAAATCCAAGAACGGGGTTAAATCCAACAGGGCACTGAAGACGGCATTCCCACTGCTGACGAGATAAAGGCGGAGAATAGTCCCACAGTAGACGAAGTCACTAAAGCGATTAAATCTCTAGAAGTTGGCAAGTCTGCTGGAGTTGATGAAATCCGGCCAGAAATGCTCAAGGCAATGGGGTGAAGAGGGTGTTAAATTGCTAACACGTGTCATTAAGGTGGCCTGGGATAGCGGGAAGGCTAGCGATTGGCAAACAGGAGTTATAGTGCCCATTTTAAAAAAGGGAACAGGAGAGATTGTGCCAACTATAGGGGCATATCTCTCTTGAGACTTTCAAGGAAAGGGAAAAACAGTGCGGCTTTCGGCCTGGCAGAGGCACAACCGACCAGCGTTTTACTCTGAAGGTTATTCTTAAGAAGGCCTGGGAATATGCTAAACGGATCTATGTGTGTTTTGTAGATCTGGAAAAGGCTTATGACCGAGTCCCTCGGGATACACTGTGGAGAGTTTTGCAGGACTATGCGCTGAGTGGGCCTCTTCTGAGAGCCATTCAGTCTTTGAATGAAAACTGCAGAAGCTGTGTTCGGATAAATGGCGTCAAATCCCGTCATTTTGACGTGCGCGTTGGACTTCGCCAGGGCTGTGTTCCGTCGCCGCTCCTTTTCATAGCATATTTGGACTGGATGGTGAAGCGCAGTCTTGGCGAGCACTGTTTCGATTTGGCTGGCATCAGGATGAGCCATCTGCTTTTCGCAGATGATTTGGCCATCCTTGCATCATCCAAAGAGGAACTTCAACGAGTGCTGGATAGGTTTGCAGCCTTCTGTGGTGATGCTGGGATGAAAGTAAACATGAACAAATCGGAAGTGATAGTTGTTTCCCGAACTCCTGTGCAGATTAAAACGGGTGGAGAATTTTAAGTATCTCGGGGTCTTTTTCACGAAAGATGGGAGGAGTGATACTGAGTTGTCCTGTAGAATTGGTCAATCTGGAACAATAGCAAAGGCACTGCGCAGGCCGGTCATCAGGAAAGCCGAGCTTGGAGTGAAAGCAAAGATCTCAGTTTTTAATTCAGTGTTCTCTGAATGACCCTCATCTGTGGTCAAGAAATTTGGGTAATGACCGAAAGAATTAGATCGCGGGTACAAGCTGCCGAAATGAGATTCCTGAGGTGCGTTGCTGGTGTTTCTCTAAGGGATAGAGTGAGAAACGTCAGTATTCGTGGGAATCTTAATGTTGAGCAGCTACTTTTCGAGTGGAGCGATCGATTCTTCGATGGTTTGGACAAGTTGTTCGCATGCCCCTTGACAGACTTCCTAGACAGGTCATGCTAGCCGAGATGAGAGCGCGTCGCCCCCCTGTTAGGCCAAGCAAAAGGTGGTGGGATCAGGTAAAGAACCTCTCTTAGTTCCGCCTGGGGATTGCGCCGGAGTCTCTTGAGTTGGTATGGCGGAGAGTCCTTTTAAAGGATAAGCGGCATTCGAAAATGATGATGACGATGATAATTTTTGAAATAAGAACTCGATCTGTCAAAAAAAAGTATATGAAATGAAAATCAACCAATCTTGCCCGTGTCTCTAACAGTACAGTTTTTGAGTTTGAAGCAGGCAATGCTGGTAAAAGCTTTCATAGCTGCTATGAGGATCGGCCCGGTGCCGTGAAATAAGACCAAGTGAAATTAGACCAACTTTTGAAAGTTGGTTTTTGAAATCTGGCAGGGGGGTTGCAGGGTTGCCCATACATGTATCACTGTTTCATAATTTGAAAGCGTAATAAGGCCAACTTGGTATTATTTCATTTTGCGAAAGTGAAATAAAACCAACTGACTAAACTTGGCTTTATTACACTTTACTGAAGCGAAATAAGGCAAATTTTCCAGCTTATTTCACGGCACTGTAGTGTGACATGGATCAGGATAGGTACTTAAAGATTTTCTTGCACTTGATCTCGTGCCAATACCAGAGGCACAATCGTTTAAATGTCCGTGTCACTCGCCGAGGCAGACGACATTGACATTATGGGAACAACACAACGTGATGTTAGTAAAGTCTGCTTTGATAATAGGATGGAAGCGGCGAATATCGGCTTAGATTGTCTCAAGTAGGGGCACCCTAAGCCGACGCGATGTCCTGGACAATTCACTTCACAGCTTTTACTACCGGGTTTCCTTAAAATCCATTACACTTCTCTTTTCTCCAGAACTTGGATTTTTTTCTACTTTTAAATAGGTATTAAAGTCGCAAAGAATTTATAAGGATGTGGGTTCGGTAAAGAAGCTATCTACTAGTCCCGAAAAAAACTCTTGAGACAAACTATCGTCAAATTATAATTTGATTTCATTCTTTTTATATTTATTTGTTTTTTATTATATTTTGATTTTTGAATTATTTGTTTGTACTTTTTAAGAAATAAAAAAAGCAACTAAAAAAACTGAAATAACGTTTCCTTTTTGTCGTTTTAGGAAATCATTCCTGATTCTATATCCGAACTTAAAGTTGATGCATCCTTTCGAAAAATAGCAAAGAACGTCATCTGTTTTCACATATGGAAAATAGAAGAGGACCGACTCGAGGTTGTGTCTAGAGCAAACTTTGGAACTTTTTATGATGACTCTTGCTACATCATCTATGCAGCTAGTCCAACCGGCACCTTTGTAAATCATGAAACAATTGTAAGTGCTGCCAATTAATAATACAACCACTACTTTAAGGAGGTATTTTTCTAGTATTTTTAAGTCTAATGTCGGCTTGACATAATACCTTCTTGAAAATAATTTTTCATAAAAGGACCTGAGTAAATTATTTATATGTAATCTTCCATAGATAAGAGAGACTAAAAACGGTGCAAACCTAGAACGATTCATACACTTTTGGCTAGGAGAAAAAGTCACACAACAGAAGAAGGCGAATGTGTCACATAAAGTCATGGAACTCGATTCGTACTTTGGCAACGTTGCAACCGTGTATCGGGAGTCGCAGGACAGTGAAAGTATACGATTTATGTCGTACTTTAAAAAGGGAATCACGTAAGGCGTAATTTTTTGTTTTCTTTTAATATGATGACTTTGATGTTGTCTTTCCCATTTGGAAGTGCACTCTCTGCAGCCTTGGCATCATCCACGGATAGCTGTCGCCTTTACCAAATCAAAGGGCGACAGTGGTTACGCTGCGTTGAAATGGAAACGATAAGTTGGCATCACTTTAGTAGTGAATACATTATGATCCTTAATGCGGGCGAACAGACATTTGTCTGGATTGGCCGGTCTACTAATATCGGCGATCGTCGAGAAGCTTTGGATATAGCGAAGCGCTTCCGAAAGGCCAGTGGAGCTAACGAGATAATCGTCGTTGACGACGGTTACGAACAGTCGATGAAGGCGGAGCACAAACAAATATGGAACACCTTTTTGCCGCGCCAAAATCGCGTCGTCAACCAGGGTACTACGAGCGACAAGCCATTAAGCAATTCCTTTAAGTTGTACAAATGCGGCTACAAGGGCAACAAGTATTGGATCGACCAGATCACGTCCACGCAGCCAAATCAAAGTGATCTGAATGATTCGAGTGCGGTTTATATTTTGAACGGGTTTTCACTGGGTGTTTGGATGTGGATTGGCAAGAGTGTGCCGAATATTGAAAATGCCGAAGCCATCAGAAATGGCAGGGGTTTCATAAAGAAGGTATACTAAGATTTTGGATATCAGACAGTTTCTTATGATAATTTTGCTACCTACTTCTACTACCTTTTTGACCATTCTTTCTTTCTTATTAGAAAAAGTATCCGTCATCCACTCCCCTCATTCGGGTTATTGAAGGCCACGAGCCGATAGAGTTCACAAATCTCTTTCCTAGTTGGGAAGATGCGGAAGCAAAGCCCTTCCAATGCTTTGAAAAATTCGACACACTGAGCCTAGCACAACGACCAAAAATGGCAGCGGAAAACCAGCTTATCGATGATGGTAGAGGAGAGAAACATGTCTATCAGGTCGCTGAGGATTCTCTTGGGGAAGTGCCCCTGCAAAAATCAGCAGCTATTTTTCTTACTGATAACTGTTATGTTGTTGAATATGAAATTGGTGTAAGAGACAACCATCCCCGTTTCTGGGTAAAAGAAAACCAACAACCCTGATTTTTTTCTTTCAGTTCTCTGGCGCCCAGGATGTTTCGGTCAAAAATATTCTCTACGTGTGGATGGGCCGCTTAGCTCTGCCTGAAACTTTGTCCAAGTGTACAAAATTCGCCAAAGAACGCTTTAGTAAGCTAGGCGCCAAAGCCATGATGGTCAGAATGAATGAAGGCGACGAGACGCCGCATTTCCTGCAAATTTTCTCCGGAAGGTTTGTTATCCTGCAAACCGCAACTGGCACGACAAATGGCAATAATAATAGTCCCGAGAAGATCACTAGACCAGTGATCCTAAAAATTCAAGGAGACTCGACCTTTACATCGAAAGCTGCACAGATGCACCCGCTCAATTCGCTTACTTCGAAAGATTGTTATGTGATCAGGTCGAGTGCTGGAGTGTGGGTGTGGTGCGGCCAGAGCTCGACCGGAGATGCCCGTGAAGTAGCGAAAAACATCGGCTCCATCTTTGACGATGAGAGCATTTTGATTGTAGAAGGCAAGGAGCCAAAAGAGTTCTGGAATAGCATATCGAATCAAATACACCCATCATCTAAACTATCGAGTACAAGTTCCTTACACGATGGACTACCTTCAGCGACTTCTGTTCCACTTGACACGACAAAAGTTCACCTGCACTTGGTGTACAATTATCGAGGATTGTTGGTAACTCACGAAATCCTGGGCTTCGATCAGTCTGATCTTATGCCAGAGAACACGTACATTCTGGATGCTGGACCAATTGCCTTCGTTTGGTGTGGCAAGCTTGCTCCGTCGGCGGATGCAGATAGCTTTGCTTCGATAGCTCAGAACTTTTTAGATACCTCGACAACGCTACGTAGGACAACTACAGCGACAGCGCTGGTGAGGCAGCATGAAGAACCGAATATTTTTACGGGTTTCTTTGAAACATGGAACGTGAAATATTGGGACGTGAGTTAACATTCGAAAGTAGATTTCTAAGACACTTAAATTGTATCCTTATGTAGGACTTCGTACCGTATGAAGAGCAACGTCACAACGTCGTCCGGACAGGTTACACGAACGAACACAGTATTCATCCGGTGCATTCTGACACTGATTTCGACAAACACCACAAGTATCCGTTGTCGGTATTGCAGCAACCTGCTACCTCATTGCCGGTCGAAGTGGATGCACTCAAGCGAGAGGTAGGATTGATTTTTAATAGATTTTGGCATAAATTTGTTATTCATGAACTTATTTAAAGATCCATTTAACGCACGATGACTTTATTGGACTGTTTGGCATACCGTTTGCGGAATTCGACAATCTGCCGGGATGGAAGAAACAAGAATTGAAGAAGAAATTTAAATTGTTTTAAAGTTTTTAGATGTATACACTACAATTCTGAACCTGTTTTGAATCAAAATTAATTTATAATTGAAGTGCTGCAAAATATAGTAAAATATATTTTAACTGAAGAATGTATTGAAATTGGGAGTTTATTTTCAAAATGACAAGGAGTTTCTAAGAACGCTTTGTTGGCTCTGTGATGGTTAACATTTTGGGATCATCAACTTTTTTTCATAAAAATTCTCAGAATGTGAATTTATTCAGGCCACCAAATATTTGAGCTTTCTATCTATAAGCCCAGCATTTGACATTGTTGTATGAAGGTTTTCATTCAGGAACACAAAAAATTGACAAATTAAGTCACACATTTCAAACATGTGGCTTGAAATACTTACTTACTTACTTACTTAAGGTGGCGCTACAGTCCGGGGTGGACCTGGGCCTCAGCCAACAAGCTTCGCCAGCCAGCTCTGTCTCTAGCTAGCCGTCTCCAGTTTCGCACGCGAAGTTGGCTGAGGTCCCCTTCCACTTGCGGGCGCCACCTGAGTCTCGGTGCTCCTCTACCGCGTCGTCCCTGCGGTGTGGATTCGAAGATTTTCCGGGCCGGGGCGTTGATGTCCATCCGCTCTAGATGACCCAGCCATCGTAGACGTTGTGTTTTGACTCTTTTGGCTAGGTCGGTATCGCTGTACAGCCCGTACAGTTCGATGTTATATCTCCTCCTCCACTCTCCGTCTATGCAGACGGGACCGTAAATCGTCCGAAGAATTTTCCTCTCGAAGCAGCCTAAAGTGTTTTCATCCGCCTTTGGGCTTGAAATACTGCATGTTACTCACTGCACAACACTCAGTTTGCCTCCTCAATCCACGTTTAAACTTTCTAAAATCAGCCAAAGAAGAAATTTAAAACATATTAAACAAGTACATATTGAATTTTGGCTACATAAAATTAGCCCCAAACTGAAAATAAAAAATAGTCCTAAAATTCGGGTGATTTATCATCAAGTTTCAATGCAAGAGTTAAGTAGTCGAGGAGTTGAGGAGTCGTCGAATTTCGATCAACGTCTCCGAGCACACCGAGTCGAGAAATCGAGGCGACATAGGTCTGAAATGTATTTCAACTGACTGATGTGTTGTCATTTTTGCATAGACGCAGCTAGTGCTCGTTGGAAATCGATATTTTTTATTTCCGATACAACAATAATTTTGGGGAAGAAATGGTTTCTATCGATATTTCTACTAAGATTTAATTAAATTTTACTTAAGCTTAAAAAAACTTTTCTTTAATATACAAAACAAAAACATATGAATACTAGAAATCTGATTGTTTGAATACGGAAGGACAGACTTAGTTAGTTTGACTCGGTGATCAATCCTAAAACTATATCTCCATCGGTCATAAAACAGCTAATCGCCTCGATTAGCGGAAGGCGTATATAGAAGCCGAAGTGGCTCCACCGTAATCTTTCTTTTATTCTGGCTCTCAAAATAGGAGTGAAGATGACATTTCTTAGTAGCGAAAAAAAATTTCCGTTGTGAAAAATCCCAATAGAAAACGTATTTGTGATAGTTCTGTCATACAGAGACAATTTCCTTTTCCTTTTTCAAGTCGCAAACTGTTTTAAAGGTGTGAGAAAAGAGTTACAAGTGGCATAAAAGATAAAAGTTTGTGCAAAGGGTAAATGATATTTAAGAGGAAAATTAGGATTAAAAGATTTAGGATTTGAATTTGTAGAGGATTCAATGAAGATTTATTAATCGTTGATTTACTTTTCTTCATCTAAGAAACTATTATTTTATTTTTTCATGTTGCAAACCAAACACAACATACCCGTTCTAGGAAATAGCGTAGAAAACACATTCAGAAAGAAAACAAAAACAATCAATAAAAAATGTATTTACCAGGACTTTTTTTTTCTTGTAGTTGACATTATAAATGGTCCGCCAAATAACTTCTTTTTTTTTTAAATGCTAAAAAAAGAAACTACTTAAAGTACAAAGCACTACTGAAAGTACAATCCTTCCGGTTAATAATGGAAAATAATTTCATTTAAATAGCTGCCTCGACTATTCGAACCATCGGTCAAATTTTTAAGCACATTATCAATATTATTGAGAATATTATAGCCATAGTATTTCACCAATGGCTTCACGAATATTATCCTTTAAAAAGTCAATTGTCTCTGGCTTGTCGGCGTAACACTTATCTTTTACGGCACCCCCACAAATAATAGTCTAACAGGGTCCCACAAAATAATAGTCCCTTAAAAACAGGGCGCAAAACATCGAGTGTAGCTTCGACTGTATGGCACGTAGCGCGGTCCTGTTGCAACTAAATGCTGCCAATATCCTCCTCTTCAATTTTTGTGAACGAAAATTCGTTCAACATGGCCTGATAACGATCGCCATTGACTGTAACGGCCACTTCTTGCTCATTTTCAAAGAAAAATAGCAGAATTATGCCTCTGGACCAAAATCCGCACGAAACAGTGACTCGTCGTGAGTGTATCGGCTTTTCAATGTATGCGTTCGGGTTTTCTGTGCCCCAAATGCGACTTGCTTGTTTTTTTTGCTTGTTTACATACCCGTCAAGATCAAAATGAGCTTCATCTGAAAAGATGATCTTTTTTGGCAAAATCGGCATCTTCTCTAAGTCGATCGCAGGCCCATATTACAACCATATTCGGTCAGCGGAAGGATAAAATTATTGTCTGTCAAATCAGACATTAGCTAAGTGTTACCATTCACGAAATAAGCACTAGTTGAAAAAAAAAAACGTTAGATGGCGGACCGTTTATATACCGAAACGATATTCTAAAATTTATTTTAGAAATAACACACAATTATCAATATAAAACGATTACTATTAGATACTATATAAGATAAAAGTATTTGTAATGTTCAATGAAGAAAAAACAAGCGACTGACACTAGTTTGCTGTCAATTCGACTCTTCAACTCACATTTCCATACAAAATTTCGATTCGACTCAGCTCGCAAAGCATATTCGAGTCGACTCAAACCAGTTTCAACTCAAACCGCGTTTTAATACATTTGAAGCCAGGTTCGACTCTGCATGGAAACGTGATAATAATGAAAAATAGCCTCAGTATTGATAAAATTGATAAAATTTCATTTTATACTAGTGGGAGGGTTACAATCCGCCTAGGCGAAACGTTGGATACCCCATCCCAATTGACTACTGTCAAGCTCCAAAATGCGTAAAAAGTCTTGGCTGTTAGATTTCAGTTTCTATTAACTTTAATTGTGTTAAAAATTTGTCAGTTAAGAATCTTGTTTCTTAAAAAAGGGTCGTGGCATCAACCTCTTTTCAATAACATAATTTTTTTTTATCATATTTTTTATCAGATGTGGTATACACGTGTTGACCGCAGTTTTATATTAAAAATTTGCTTTTTTTACTTAAAAACGCCCCCAAAGGTGGGCGTTCCAAAAATGAATTCATGAGTTGATAGCTTACGCACATATCTGAACATTTTATGGTGCAAGTTTTTTGGATAAAAAACAAATATACCATATTAAAACCGTTTATCAGAATACATATTAGATATGGCCACGCCTACAAGGGGTCGGCTTTCGCTTTTTTTTTTTTAAATGGCAATCTCAATACACTTCAGCTTCCTATGACAACTTTAATTTTTCATGCTAATAAGTAAAGTGGGCGCGTCAGTGGGCAGATTTCAAACAAATGTACACTTGTACTGCTTCGGGACCTAGAAGATATCAAGTACAGATATCAGGTTTTTAAGTTCCTAGCCCAAAATTTAAGGCCTAAAAACTACCGACAGACGCGACGGTCTCGATCATATGCCCTTAAGGTCTTCGGGGTCTACGGTGATTAATTTCTCTATATTACAACCTATGGATCAAACTCAATATACCTCCTATCCTATGGGATGGGGTATACAAAATGCGAAACTTGACATATGCCACATTCTGAGCACCTGCTTGTGAGGTATTTCGTGTCCGGAAATCAAACATTGATATGTCATATGGCATATGTCCAGTTATAAATTTTTTTTTAAATGTCCATCGTTCTTAAAAATGTTGGGGAAATTTTTCATTTTTAGTTTGGAAAATGTTGCTTTGTCGTGAAAATAAATGTTGCAAGTTTGGATTATTTTCATACTGAAAAGTAGCCCTAATTTTGAAAATGAAAAATTGCCCAAAAAATAAAGAATGACACCAATATGAAAATTTTTCGTTATTGTTGCCGTTCACGTACATTTTTTGAAATATTTTTTATTTTCAGTTTGGGGCCATTTTTCATGGGGCCTTATTTCATGTAGCTTTGGATTTGCATAGTAATTTTGAATTTTTGTAAAAAGTTTTAAAGAATTAAGGCATGGAAAATATGTGCCCGTTTGCAAGGTGTTTGAGGTCCTAACTTTTCAATTACCTAGTTAAAAAGCCGATTTTGCGAAAATATATGTATATAGCAATCGCAGCTTAAGAAAAGGCAAAAATCAAGTTTTGGTTAACCCGTTTTAAAACTGCGGTTTTGGCGTATTTTCGACAAAAAAAATCTAAAAACTTTTAGGCCAAATGAAATGAAACAAATCACTAATATCAGGAACTTTTTGTAATTTTCGGCAAAACTATTGAAATTTTTGAATAATTAACAGATTCTAAAGGCCCACCCATAATAGACTTGAGCGGGATTAATCTTATGTCGAAATACAGCGAAAATCCCACTCAAGTTCTGTCAAAAGATTGTGTTGCCCATAATAGACTTAAGCAAACGATTTGAAAATCTTATGAGATTTCACTCTGAGCGTCTCGAGTATCACATTGTCTTGAAAATTTAAAATCAAATTTGAAAATGATGTCACTTTTTTTCAACTTTGGATGTTAATATCTCCGAAACCGATTGTCAGATCTAAAATACGTTTAAACTTTTGAGGTCAGCGTACGATTCTTGGTATATTCCCTTCTCTTACCAATTTTTTGAAGCACGTTTTAAAATAACTAATGACAAGCAAAAACAAAACTCTAAGCCAACACAAGTTCACGAAAACCTTACGAAACCCAGCATAAGGCTATTATACGAATCGCGTGTAATGGGACAATTCGGAAAGCCGACTTAAGCTCATCAAAGTCTATTATGGTTGGGCCTTAAGATATAGCCCGAAAGCTTCAAAAATTATTTTTCAAAGCATTCAACAGGTGCATAAAAACCTTTGGGAATCAAAAACGGAAACTCAAACTGCCTCTGTCATTCAGAACTGGGCAATCTGTATATCTTTATACAGTATATCTTATATATCTTATATA
The DNA here is from genome assembly GCA_947623515.1 of Neoascia interrupta. Lineage (NCBI taxonomy): Eukaryota > Metazoa > Arthropoda > Insecta > Diptera > Syrphidae > Neoascia > Neoascia interrupta. The sequence goes on from OX392462.1 coordinate 201,047,215, forward strand.
AAGTATATCTTTTTTCGCTGCTGGGACATGACATCGCCATTCTCTTTTGAAAGCCAAAATGACAGAAAGTGAGTGCTCGTGACAAATAAACCCTACATTTGTCCGGTGGAGCCACTTTTGTTGGGATTTACATATTTTTAATGGTCTCCTGCTAATCCAATTTTAATTGACGCATGAGACAAAGTTAAACGGTTAAGACAAAGTTAAGTTGTAATATTTGTAAGTAAAAGCACATTTTTTTATATTAAACAAAAAAGTATTTTTAATGTCTCAAAATATTAAAAACTACAAAAAAAAAAAAACAAATATAATTAAAAATAAAATACAATTTTATCAGTACAATCGTATTTCCACCATAATTATCTTATAATGATCTAAACTTAAAAACTCGCACCGTGCCGTTCTTCATTACGTCTCTCCAGTCACTGTGTAATGACATACGATACGGCGCAAAGAAAAAAATTAAAAACGCAAAAAGTATTACATATATAAGTTTTTAAGTTTATTATCAAATTTTAAATAATTACATTTAACAATTAAATGAAAGAAAAGATTTTCACAGAAAATCTTTCGACACAAAAAAAAAGTTCCGAATAAATTTGAATTTTGAGCATTTTTGAAGTATGAATAATTTTAATTTTTTTTTTCGAAAATATCAGGAATATTATTATAGTAAACTATAGCTACTAAAAGAATAATACACAAAATAAAATAATAATTAAAATGCAATCTAAATTAGTAATTTTTGTTTTAGGATACTATTACATTGGTTCTGTTAACGGTCTCTATTTCTTCAAAACTTTTAAGTTTTGACAAAAAAGACTCGATTTTTTCGTCGGTTCATCTATTTTCTGCAATAAATCTCACTCAATTGCCAACGAAAAAAAGGGTCTATCCTTTTTTTCTGCTCAATCAAATGCAATAATGATATTTAATATAATATTGTGGCTTTTTTTTATATAATTTTCTTTTTAATATGTATTCAAAAATATTCATCATTTTTTCTCATCCCAAAATATATTTATGTGTGTATTTGTGTATGCAATAGTCTTTTTCTAACAAGTTTTAATAAGAAAGGTCCATAAGACTTGCTTTTAAATTCTTTGTTAAGATCCTTTTTCTCAGCATTACCTTTATGAACAGAAAATTACGTAAAACTTGCTATGGTGAAAATTACAGTTAATGTTTAAACCATACACAACTAATCATAGGAAACAACCAACAACGAGAAACAAGCAACAAAAATTCACCTCGGTAGATGAAAAATTAAATGTTAATCCCGTTGGAATTGGTTCGAATCTAAACTACTATATCTTATACACAAACTAAACTTAACCGAAAAATAATTATTATAAGTAGCGAAAGCTTTCGCAGAGTTTATCAGTTGTTTTTTTATTTATTTTTATGCTGCACTTTTCACTATAGTTGGTCTATGGTGTGGTGAATATGGAACGTATTGTGCAATCATGTGTGAGCACTGGCGGACAGCTGCTCCAGCCTCGCGCAAAGCTCTTGAGCTAACCGCAGCTGATTGGATGCGGCGCATGATGCAGCGGTGGCGGCTGGAACGACAGTCGTTGGAGGTAACAGAGCTTCTGGGTAGCTGGGACACACACCTTGCCAGCGAGCTTTACCGCAGGCATGAGACTGTAACGAGAAAAAAAAGAATACTTTGGTGAGTTTGGAGTTGGATAAGTGGATGATGAAAGAAAAAGTGTTACCAGATGGATGTCTTACTCAGAATTATTAATTTTTTAACGTCGTCAAATTTTCGAACTTCGATTAAGGTAAAAAAGTTATTTTATTTCAAATATAAGTTAGTGAAATTTTATAGAAAAGTAAAAAAGTAACCGAAACATTTTCAACAATGAAAGTTCGAATTTTTCGATGAAATCTGACTTGGTGTCATTGATAATTTTTGTGTCGCAACTCTTCTACCTCGCAATAAATACTGACAAAGTGGCAAGATTCTAGGCCAAAGCGAAAAAAAAAACAGTTTCACGGCTATTGAGTTTTAGAGGTGCTCTTGCAAGAGTGCTAACCAACCATAACAAAGCGTCAATTGACCGCTAAAATCTATTTATCTTTTATCGCTTCAAACCTAGAACTGTAAACAAGAAGAAACAAACAACGTAATACTTTACAATGAATGCACTTGACAACCTTGATAGTCGAAATGCGTTGATTAAACGAACTACTGACGGTCGACGTTCAAGTTCAATCTCAGAGTGTGAACTTTTTAGAACAAATTAGCGCTACTCAAGGTATCACCTGGTGGGCAATTACTTGTGCCGCCACTAAGATTAGAATTCGAATTGATATGTCATAAACGTCATTTGAATCTGCCATTTGCGACAATAATAATTATGGATGAACAGCCAATTAATAATAAAAAATACAGACGTCAAATGTTTCGTTCAATGTCAGTTTAGTTTATATAGAATTAACATAATGATTTAATCGCGCTTCTTGTAAGAGTTTGCTATTTTCTCATGCGATTGTCAAAAACTAATGGTTGACAGGTTTTGGGCAAACAAGTAGATTTTTTTAGCTGTTGTTCGTCTGTCAAAATGTTTGCTTGCGTCAGATTTTATAAATTGGCTTCTGGCAATGCTTTCAAAAGGCATTTTCTGAGTTAGTTGCAACTTAAACTGAGTTGCATATTAAAATTTAATGAAACTCACCATTGTAAAGTCCCGCTTCCACTGCACACTACATTGACCATCGCACAATGGGCACGGCCGTTCCAAACTGTATCCACCACATTCTCCACAGTCGAGCGAGACATGATCATCTGTCCAGGATACACCGCATGTAAAACACGACCCCATATGGGCGCGCAACTCCTCAATAGTCAACACATTGTCCACGGAAATTTCCAATGGACTACCGACCAAATCTGACAGTGACGATGACATACTTATACTGCTTCGGCTGCAATAACACATAACAGAAAAAAAGAGAACAATAAGAAAAGAATTCCAATTATGGAGCACACAACAGTAATTATATATATTTGCAAATGTCAATCTATCGCTCTGTCATGGTGACATTCCCCTGTCAAGTGCTTTGAATTTATTTGTCTACATTCCAGGCTATTTGTATGAACTATAAGAGTAGACATTCCAGAGAGTGACAACAAACCACTGGAATTTCTCGTGCAATCTTCTGGCTGTCATTGTCATCATCATACGGAAGTAAATAAATTGTTCTATACCATCGAGGAATGGTTAAATAAAAAGCGCTAAATTTACAAAATTCCTCGCGTAAGTCAATTAACGAAACGCCATGCCACCCGGACAGTAGTAGTTACATTACCGTCAAAGTTAGTCATGTTACGTTTACACAACTGCTGGGATGTCATGGTCATGTGGGGGAATTGCATTTCATGAAGGAAAAAAACCATTACAAAGCGGAGAACGCGAGAAAAAGTGCATGTGTAACTGAATTAATTTCACGTTAGACAGGCCGAGCGTACAACACTATAAATAGCTGCCCTCCGTGTCTGGTGACAGTGACACTTGACTTATCCGAATGCAGAGATGTACGCCATGCGACTAATTGGGGTGTTTACTCAATCTCTGACTGAAACTCAATATTTAATTGCATTTGCCGGAGATATAAAGCCAAGCGCCCGCCGACTGAATGGCGACATGCATGACAATGAATATTTACTGCCTGTGTGGGGTTGCTTTCTTGCTTGCTTACATGGGATAGAGACCTATTAGGGCCGGTCGAATGCACAAACAAATTGCCTCACTGACAGACTAAAGTCTCATAATTAAATCGCATTAGCAGAACTTTTGATTTGTGTATGGGTAAAAGTTTGACAGTTTGACCTTCAGCGCAAGGCGTCAGATTGTCATGCAATTGTGTGGCGCTGCCAAAAGTAGGTGGATGCCGGAAATCTATTTCAATCTTATTTAATTGCTTTTTTTTTGCAATAAAAACGCCTACACAGCAGCGCCACGTTCGACTGTTCGGCTTCTTCTATTAGAGCTGCTAGTATTTTCGGTTTCACTTTGAGTAGGTACATTTATCATATCGCGATTCTATAGTAAAAGGTCAAATGATTGATTAATCATGCCTATGAAAGGAGAGCAAATTGTGTCAAAGACATCGTGTGAGTGACCGTTAAGGTTTTTGCCACTATCTATGTTGACGTTTACTGGAATTTGCTGTCCACACCCAGTTATCCAGGATTACGAAATATTATGACATTGCCATACAAGAAAGGAAACGTCCCACCGTTAAGATTTTACCAGCACTTTTCGGTATAATTTGACATTAGTCCTGTCACTTTTTCCATAACTTACATGTTGAAAGTCACATGATACCATGAAATACGAGTCAATTAGTTAACGTTATTTCTCAGAAATATGAAAAACGATTAATTAACACATTCAGCTGAGAAATCATTCACTTAGCGCATGCGGAAAATATTTATAACTCAAAGATGACAAATTCATTTCCGTTACCCCAAAAATCAGGATCTTGAATTACACCTCAATGCTTCCTTTTTCTTTCTGACCCAATGCGAGGATGGATGAATGAACTTTGGCAACTCAATCGGTGTGACAACACATGACAGTATCTTGTCAAAAACTGACAGTTAAATATGTTCCTTATTTCTGTCAATCTCTGCATTTGGGTAAATATCGAAGGTACGCTTAGTGAATCTATAAATTTTACCGCTTTAATTACAATTCTATAGTGACATTATCTAATTCCCGAAAGCAGGCGCGTGCTAGCATTAAGTATGCCATTTTCAATAAAACTTAAGTGCGACATTTAAAGTCGAAAAGCTGCCCATAAATTATGTAAATGCGTTTGTCGCTTGTCCAAATATTTATTTGTGACTTTTTGGAGTTTCGGACTTTTGAATAATAAAAATTCGGCGAGCATGTGTCAAAAAAGATGTAACTAGGTCGATTGAGTGTGCATTCAAATCAATTTTATAAAATTATATAATAGAGACGGTTTTGTGCTTGAATTTGCTTAAAACTTTTTTTTGCTTAAACTTTTTTCTACTCCTTAAGTGAAGTTTGATAATAATCAAATCATTGCATTTGAGTTGTTGTAATGCTTTATTACCAAATTTCGTTTTTGAGAATGGAGGGAGTAAAATTCAGTTTCTAGCGCCACCTAGTGGTAAGAAGGAATTTGACACAAACTTTTCAGTTGACATTGGAAGTCACCTTTCACGTTTAAAGTGAAGATTTTTTTGGATATTCTACTCTTTTGACAGGGAAATTTGTCAAAAATAAGCCCAAGGTGACAGCTAATATATAAATGTCATACGCGCAAAACTGGGTGGTCAAACTCACTTGTAGTTTCAAGTGGTTTTCACTTGCATAAAACGAATGAATTTTATGACGTTTAATTGGCTATCTTTTGAGGTTATCGCTAGAATTGCCATAGGAACACGCCAATTACTTACAAGTCACAAGAGCTGATTATATACTTCAGCTTTGAGATAAGCATAAATCGGTCGGAATTTTTAAATAACGAACATATATTTGTCAAACGAAATGTCTATTCATCCACTTTTGTTAAGCTCGATCGCTAAACCTCTCAGTCTTGTGACAGACATCCGGCGATACTTAAATCAAGAAATAATTTCGTTATCTCTCTCATATTGTGGACTCTGTTTCATCCGTTCCAAAGTAATTTATTTCATTGTTAATTTTCTTTTTGGAATTTTTCAATAATCATAAAATTCAAAGATTAATTATTTGACACAACAAGTTAAGTATAATTACACACTCAAACTGTCATATCTCCGTCTTTTGGCTACTATTTATCAATCTATCGTTGTTCGTGATAATTTGACTCAAACAATGAGGGTGAGCCATACCCACAATCAATTAGAGATTAGTATTGTTTTTTTCTTTTTTTCAAGTTAAATAAACGAAGTGTTGGACATTAATTTTTCATATGAAAGATTTTTTGACACATTTCGTTACGCTTGGTTGGAATGCCCGATGAGCAATACACAGGTGTTAGAATATTTGTCAGCCAACCCTGTCACATTTGGTCAGGGTTGGGTCTGATTGAATTAGAAAAAATATCAAATTGATCAGGAAATACTTTTAAGAATTTTGTTAGATATTTGATATCTCGAATATAATTATGAATCATTGCTGACTTTCAGTGCTTAATTTATCTGAAAAAATATTGACGACACTTTAATGCGTTCAGAGACACCTGGTGGTCCATATGAAACCCATTACTCGCTGTCAGTAGTGCAAAGCCACATAGTTTACAAATTTATCAAACTAAGGTAGGAAATGCTATTCTGCCAGGCAAAAAGATGATACGCAGAAATCGACAGTAAAAAAATGTCACTGCGGCCTGTCTAAATACTTTTCAGTAATGACAAGGACCTATGAAACCCATTGTCCCTTGTCAAAAGTGCAGACTATAAGGAAACAATAGTTTAAGACGATCACAGTTCATGTAAGTAACAAAATAAGTCAGCGAGTGACTTGCTGTCAGTGAAACAACCGCCTGGTAGAAATCAAAAGCCAGCGAATGTCACCGTGGGATGTCAAAACACATTTAACTTATGACGCGACAGAATTGCATTCGCTTTAGAACTGTCAATGTCATAACAAAAACCATAAACTTACCCAAGGGGACTGCAGATATCAGGGATTTGTGGTTGATGTACACTAGCAATAGACATATTTGTTGGAACTGTAAATAAAAAAAAAAAAAAACAGCAATACTTATTAGTTATAGTTCGAGCAGAATGAAATTTGCAACATTCTAATAAATCAAATAAAGTCGTAACATTTGCCATTCATCTATGCAATATAAATTATCAAGTTGACAAGAGCTCACCCAGACATTTTATGTAACAAAAGTTTGATTAATATTTATGCGTAAAATATTAGCATCGTAAATAATTCGTAACGATAAGAACAAAGAAAAAATTGTGACAGGAAAGTGCGACATTAACGACAGTGAGAGAAAATTAACAATATGACGAGTGGTTAGTCAGTAAATATAAATTGATTTTGTGTACAGATGCAACTTTGTAAGTGCTTCGAAGTTCAATTACTTTCGAAGATCATGGAATTGGATCCTGATGTCAAAAATATATTTGACATTACAATGTCAAGGTATTGGACTTGCGAACATTATTTTATTTCTGAACGTCTACTGTCTAATTCAGATTTAGCTCACATCACCCTGTTAATGAAGATTGAACCTAAAGGTTAAATTTGTTACCCTACTTATGTCACAAATAGCAGCATTCAAGAGTACCTACAAGCAGTGGTACAACCTCTTTAACATCTCTGGACGCTTCTTTACTGTTAACGGTTGACCGGGCTGTTTGTTTTTGACGCACTTGAAACAGACTTCACTTAGGTTTTTCTCTTCTATAGGTCTTCTGTTTCTCCTGAGAATCTCGCGTTATACAAACTCATAAAGAGGGTTGCCATAAGCCCTTGACAAAAAAAGTCAAATGTCGAATGTTCTCGTCGATTCGCATGTTAAGCTGTACGTAATCGAGACAATCTTCGAGCTTTGTTGCCGTTTCAAATTACAGGTTACAAAGTATGCATGTTTTTTTCTATCTCATTACAAAAACTAACCACTCAGGCGTGACGTTGTAAAAAGTGTTTTATTCAAAATGAAAATGACCTGAGAAAAGCGTTTCTACTTGTATTGAAGGCAGTTTTTCAAGTGTATCTGTATATCGGCGCCAGAATTATATAGACTGACTAATATTAGGTTACTCATGTCAAGCTAAACACGCACTCGCGTTTTTTTTTTTCTAAGAGTTGAGTACGTACGTAGAAAAGGTAGCATTTAGCATTAAAATGACTTAATAGACTTCCTTTTTAATTTAAGCTATTAAAAGCAGGTTATGAAGGCTAAAAGCATTGCTCTAGGTTGAAGTTCAAAAGACTGAAACTCACATTACGAAGAATAGAAGACTTGGGTGGTGGTTAGAAGTGGTACAATGACGTTGGTATTTTTTTTATTGGTTTTGGTTGTTATATAAACCATATGTATGGCCAAAATCGTAAAAATTTTGTACTTGAGCAAAGGTTTATCCGGGAAAGCAGCTGCTTCCTTTTAACACGTTTTTAGGTTTTCTCTATATGGTCTAAGAAAATTCGATGATGGAGAGTATTTTCAAAATAGTGTTGGAAAATACACGAAGCGTCATTGTACGATACGCTTTCGTGTCCATGAGAACTATACGCTTCGTTAATTCATGTTCAAAAGTAAAAAAAAAGAAATAGGGAGGAAGTGGCGTTTCTAGGTGGACATAAAGACTGAATCTCTTCCCTAACAATTTTCAGGTTAAGCACCAGAAGCCCAATGCTAAACTCAGCATCCCAGGAACTAACCAATAAGGTGGTGGTGCAGCTTTGTTCAAATTAGCTTTAATGCAAGATGACTCTCCTATCACCTGGGGCAGAATATTGCTGCATGTAGAGTCACTCAAATGCCGGTATGGAAAAATAAACTATAAGTGTCTAAGTCACAGGAGAATAAGAACCCCTTACAGAAATATTGCTGCATCAATTTCGCTTTGTGACCACCCTGTGACACAAGTCAAGGATGTTTTGCAATTGCAAGAAAACTGAGGTTGCAATTATTTTGAACCATACATTGAGACACTCGAACGTGGGTGAAAAGAAAACTATCAGTGTCTGCTTGTGTGCCACTTCAATCACAGCAGAATAAGAACACTTTACAGTAATATTCATGCACCAAGGTGCGGTGCGTTATTTATTTAACATTCATACCCCCAACAGAGGTGTGAAAAAATTGCTCTTGTACAATTTACAAGCTTTATGCATGAAAACGTAAAATAACTCTTCGATTACTAATACAACGCGCAGGTGTTTTCATGAAGTGGGTCATACTCGTAGGTGCTGCACACAAGCAAAACATATTTTTACCAATACAACTAAAATGGATTTATTAATATTAAATTTTATTTTATCTTTTACCATGGAATTGATCGAATACCATTGAAACGGCGGCGCATTTAATGAAAGAAATAAACCCAAAACATTTGAAGAACACTGACTGTATGTGTCGTTTTTACCCGATTGATGTGACTAATATCAATTGTCAAGAAAGGCACAAGTCGCGTTTAGATACAACGTGCAGATGAAGGTAGATATCTTTGTATCTCTATTTCATTTGTCATTCATGGCATGTGATTATTGCGGTGGTCACTTCGGGTATCTGTTTCTAACAATTCATTGAATAACTATAAGTAGAATAATTAGTTATTCAACCAGGGATATAATCAAGCTAAAAATGGATTTAAAAAAAAAAATCTTCTTTTTGCATGGATTTACATAGCGTTTCGCATTTGAATTAAGTGAGCAACTCAAATCTCAGGGCAGCGACTGAAACTAATGTAATGACTAACCTTAAATTTCTCACGACAGACAGATACAATTCAGAGGAACTGATATTAAATTTAATTGGAATTGGAAGTTATGCTAATTGTTTTGTTTTTATCCATTTCTTAGTATAGTTGCCCAGTATTGAGGTAGGCATTCACAGCAGGTTGATTTTGTGTGAGTCATTTCCTTCGATTGTATCGTTAAATTATGAAAAAAAAAAAAAAATGTTACGTATACGCCAGAGTAGGTTTTTGTTTTTTTTTTTAGAAAATCTCAAATGACAATGTAAACATGATGTCAGGGGCTTTTTTGTTTTTGAACTTCAAAATCTAGTTTCATCTGGCTGCAAAGACTCATCGGATTGACCCAAATTGTGTTGGTTATTCAATTAGAACGCGTTTGACAGCTTATTTTATGTCAAAACAAATTACTAAATGAGTGGGCTCTAATTGAATAAAAGTCTCGCGATTCTTTTGTAATTACATCGCAGTGTGTAGCAGAAAATCTGTTCCTCGTCTAGCATTGCATGTTGCAATTAATAAATGTGCAACTCAGCCCCATTCCGTGGGTGTTCAACATGGTGTGTTGCAACTCCGGCTTCAACCCCACTCCAAGGTAAATGAAAATCGATTGAAGCTAGTGACTGTATGAAATTGTGTTTTGCAATGTACAACAATGACGTGGGCGAATGCACAGTACCCATTCATTGCTTAGATGTCACTCCGTGACACCATCAAGACTGCCATATGTTTTCCCAGTGAGCTTAACTCAATAAAAATGCCTCTGTACTGTCATTACTTTTTACGGTCGAAAAGTTGAATATCGCTGAATCAACCTCGATCTTGAAACTCAATGCTATACGTACTCTGTTTGTGTACGCTTTCAATCTCTTTTTCAACAATTTCGTAAATGTCATCATCTCTTTTTCAAACTGACACATAAACTGAGTTCAATGTCAAAATCTAATAAAAGCCACATGTCACAATGAGTGCGCATGCAACGAATCTGCATTTTACGTCCTCTTAGGTTGAGCGCGAGTACCATTGTGAAGAACGAAGAAGAAAATAGGAAGTACACACATGTCAAAATGACAACAAGGATAAGAGCAGCAACTACACACTTAAAAAGTAAATTAATCAATAGACTAAGTACCTCTACTCCTGGTGGGTTGGGTGGTTGAAATAAAATGGAAGGAAAAAACTTTGTTCAAGGTGCATTTTGTACGATGACTCCCGCAGAACATATGGTATTCGCTCTGATCCTAGTTAAAGGTTAAATTGTCGAAGAAAGAAAAATCTATATAAAAACGCCCCCACAACGTTGTGGCGGGACGATTAAGGAAAGTTGGGCTGGCAATGTTCCAAGTTCAACACATTGTGATGACGTTTTTGTTTTGTTTTTTTTTTTTTGTTGGTCACATGCAAAATGAAATGTGAAAAACAACAACGAAAAAAAGAGAAATTCGGAACTCGGAAATATCGTAAAACAAAAGGAACAAAAAAAAAACTGAAATTTCATGACCCAGTTTTAACGATGCATACACGACGCTGCTGTGCACAAGGTGGGGTAAAAGGTTGGTTTAATTTTTTCCTCAATCGTGATGTACTTTTATGACATCAATGTTTTTATTTTTATTTCTTTTGGGCGAAAATTTAAGAGCCAATGTAAGAACCAAAGAATAACGACGAGGTTTAAAATGAAGTCTTATCTTGTAGACATAAAAAAAATTGCTGGTTTTCTCTTGTTGAACATATCCCGTGATAAGAAACGGGTGCAGAAGTTCTTTTATCAACAAACAATAGAACAATCAGTCAGCGCAACGGCTTGAAGTAAGTTACCGTTCAATCAGACCGTGCATAGATGTGGTTAAGCTCTTTGAACAACAGCAAGTGGATTAAGATAGAATGACATTTCAAGTGCAAGGATTTTATTCTAATTAATTCTACAGGCAACCGATCCATCTTCATAAGCTTTTTGCTTTTTACACAAAAAACATAGTTTCTCACAGAACATTCGAACATCGTCATCTTTTGTTGCTTTTAAGTGAAAAGCGAGAGAAAATTTTAATAGTTCCAAGCAAAAAAAAATTACCAAAATGCAAATTGATTACAGTTTCTTAAGTTCATTCTGAGTCTAAAACTTGTGGAGGTTTTTTAATACCCACAAGGTGGCGCAAAAAGCGTTTAAGGCGTTTTTGCCAGAATACTTCGAAATAGTTGTTAGAAATTTATTCATGCTTTTTCCTAGATGGTGTTCACTAAATTTTCTCCTCTTAGGGTTTTTTAAGGACCACTAGGTGGCGCAGAATAAGTTTTGCTAGGCGCTGACCGATTATTCTCTTACTTAAGCTGGATTCGGATTGTAACGAAAAAGAAGCTATTATTGTTGAAATGTGTAACTAGGCAAAATGACAACCGCTGTCATCATGCTTTGAAGTTTAAGCTGCTACGTCTGAGCATATCATTAGAAGTAATGTCTATTATAATGCTTCAAAGTTTGATTACGTTGCCTTTATGTAATCGAGAAACTATTACCAAACCACATTCTCTTCTCTATAAACGTCTAATTCCCGTCAAATGAATACAAGAAAAATCTCTAATTACGCACTTGACAGTAGTAGTACTGTCAGTAAAAACTATACGCTAACCTCCCAGGCAAACAATTCCAATTAAAACTCATTGAATTAAAATAAATATGCCAGTCTCAATAAATCAATGTAAACACACTTCATTTTCTTGAATTACTATGAACTTTTTTTTACCGCCCAATGAAAAATGGTAAAAATAGAAACTACAACAATGAATGAGTATCGATAGTCGGACTTTATTTATTTAATTAAGAAAATAATTGTTATACTCATGTTGTTTTACTGACTTTTAAACGATCACAAATTGAAGAGATTGAGTGAGTCCATAAATATCACATCGGTAACATCTCTGGTATGAGCTCGATCAGGTACGATCGTTCATTTAAAACAAAAAAGTGAAACTTACAATGTACTTAAACTGCACTTTTAAGGTCATTTTGCATTCTGCCTCTCACACACCTCCAATTAGGTAACCCAAACCACATGTTACATAAATGAAAACACTTAAATGGAGACAACCAAGAGAAGCAGAAGATCATGTGCAAGGTTATCTCATAATAAGTGCGCGCATGTGTAACATCCTCTCATCCGCAGGCGCAAAGGAATGCAGAGATGGCCTTCGTCAATGCGTTTCTTTGTGAATTTTGTACTCACCACAATGGGTGCACCAAAGCTTTAGAGTGGATTTCCATTGAACTCCAGTATTGCAATCAAAGTTGTTGTCAGCATGGTGTAGTTTATGTACTGGTTTTGTGTGGCAATTTTCTTGTACAAATTTGTGTCAATGATCGCCATTGATGCAGTGACTTGTTTTTTTTTTCAAGCGATTTATGAAGTACAGCCATGCGATCGGTACTTCAAACGAAAATACTTTTCGTCACGCAATTGATTTCGTGTAAATCACCTTTTATTTATCGGTGTGTTTGATCTGTTTGTCTTTAACCATAAATAAGGTATAAAATGGAACGGGCTTATGTTGAAGGCTATCAAGTAAGAGGGGCTAACAGCGCTGTGAAATATAATGAAGTAGATAAGGGTGGTTTCAAATTCAGTACATTGTTAAAGTCCCAAGTTTCAAATGTCAAATGCCATAGACTTTATTTAAATAATTCCTCCCTTCGTTTTTTTTTTTCAATAAGTTCTGGCTTGTGAATAAGTTGAAATATTTTTGCAAAACAGCAGTGTCTTGTATTTTAGGAAGTGACCAAAGTAACTCCTCCCTTCGTAGTTTTTTTTTAACATTTTTTTCAAAACGTACTTAAGCTTAAGGGGTCTATGGATACTTTTATTCAATAATAAAAGCTATTATTTGCAGTATTTTTAGTTCCAAGTGGTGAAATCAGGGACACATGAGAGGTACAAATACACTTTGGTTTTGAATAAATTAAACCCTTTTTAGCTATTTGTGTGGCATTAAATACACTACATTGATCTGAAATCAGTAATTTTTTACAAGATCCTTAGATAAATCAGTCACATGCGACTTCGAAAACGTGCCGAACTTTAACCAACTCAATCGTACAATAAATTTTCACTCCAATCGTTATCACCTCGTACTTGCACACTCTATACATGTCGCATTCTTATCAAGAATCCAATTTATTAGCAGCAGGAAATTTTCTTTTTGAAAAAAAAAACCCACTGAGCTCATTCAGCAATATTTTCCAAACAGCGCAACTAACAACAAACATTCGGGGGAAAAAAATCCATTCGCGTGTGCGAACTAATTCGCAACACCAATTCGTATCAACAATTACGAACAACAATACACAAGCACAATTGTCGATATTTGCTCTCGTTTGATTATCTTTAATTTTTCTTTGTGCTTCATATTTTCTATGCCTCAACTCATTCACATCTCTGGTTGTTTGATACATCTTGTAGATACCGGTACCATGTAGATATACGTAAGATCTGACGCAAATTCCAAGAGAAATCAACTGGAATTGAACCAAAATATTCCAGTTATCGCCAGTGGCCAGAGATGATATTTTGCTTTTTTTTTTTGTTCACCCTGTATAGTTTCTTTACTTGGGTTATGTCAATGAAAAAAAAAGTAAGGAATTTAACGATGATGTAGAGGTATGTGCAACTTGTGAGACTTGTGCATTTCTTTTCTTTATTTTCCCCCCGCTGCTTTTGTATTCTTTGAAAAGATACGTGATTGAATGCAGTTTAGAGTTGAGTGAATGTCACAGTGATATTGATATACTGCAGGGTATGTCTGGGTGAATAGATTGAACTTTAGAGAGAAAACCATAAACGAGATAGTGGTGATGAAATACATCGTAAGTTTACATGTGCCATCACGAATCACTGTTAAGGCCTTTGTGGGAATTTACTATACAAAACCCAGAGGGAAAATCTAGAACAAAACTGCTATTGTCTAACCACGAACACTTTCTCAAGGCTTTTTTAAAACAATTTCTTTTCTCTGATCGATTCACTGCTCAATCAGAAGAAGTTTTCATTCATTTTTGAAAACCACGCCCACTTCTCGTGTTGGTGTTTAGTTTTGTGCTATAAAGCTGTCTTTTTCAATGGAAAAATCGGTGTCCAAACCTATTCAAAGACGCAAGCCATTGAGATTTTACTTTAAATAGGTAAAAGACTTTATTGAGCTCTTATCTTTCACTTGCCAAGACACAGAATAATCAAATAAGCTTGAAGCAGTTCGTATTCTAGTCCACGGCTTTATTTTTAGTGTGACTCAAAGGGAAATCTAAACAGATCAAGTGGAAATCTGTTGAGTTGAATTGTCATTTCAACAAAGGAAACAGAAACAGAATCATACACGTTATAGAAACGTAAGCAGAATCAAATATAGTTTCTTTTTTATAAGTAGCCACCAGAAAATGCTGACGAAAATTACTTATCTTCATCCTAGTTGTCAGAAGTCAAGATGATTAGAACGAACAACAGAAATTGAATTGACAACAGAACTGTCGAACTATTCTGTTCTTGTGGCAATGCGGTTTGCGTACTTGTCTTCAAGCCAGTATATTGTTTTCAACAGAATATTTTTACGATAAGAAGAACCAGCGACAGAAAAATGTTTTTTAGCAACGTAGCAGAAAAAGTCTAGGTAGCTTGACCAACTGAAACAGAAAACGGGTTGATGACAGATCTGTTCAGTTCACTCCAGTGATGTAGCGACTCTATTAATTTAGCCTCATTGCCCTTTTTGTGTCAAAAAATCAGTTTTTCACTTTGTTTCAGTTTCTGTTGGATTTCGAAACAATTTCTACACTATGACAGAGAAATAACTTCAACACTGTTTTCTGTTCGCAAACAAAGGAAACAGAAATAGATTAAACAGAGTCAAAAACAGAAACTTATTACGACCGTAACGAAAAATTTACCATAACTCGACCCGTAAATAGGAACAGAATTTGAATTCGCAACAGAATTAAGATTTTTCTGTTTGCTTTGACAATGAAGCATAATGTAATCAGCTGATGCAGCAGATGATTTGTTTAAAGGTGATTTTATGTCCTTGTTTTCTGTCGTTGTTAAATATTGTCATAGTTTCTGTTGTAAATTACAACAATTACAATTTCAGTATGGCTGGGAAAATTTTTGGATATAACAGCCGGTAATTTTTTGTTGCTGTCGAACAAAAATTCGGTCCCTGATTCTGCTTCAATCGCTTTTGATGGGATTGCGTTTCAGCTTTTGCTGTTTTCGAAACTTTCAGTTTTTGAGTATTGCCTTTGACCTAATTGGAGGAAATAGCAAAGATAACTAGGCTCTTCAACCGAAACAGAATATTAATTTACAACAGATTTCTGTTTATTTCATTAATTAATTCAAAGCCTTTGAAGTTAACCTACTTTACAGGTAGGTAAGCTAAAAATGTTCAGTTCACAGCTAAAGATGTATAGTTTTTGATTATGTGTGGGATTGTTTCAGTTTCTGTTGTGTATGGGATTCTGTTTCAGTTTCTGGTTCGTTTTTCTGATGTTTCTACTATGACTTGTGAAAACTGTGTTACGGTTTTGCTTGATTAAAATGTTGAAGATGTTGCTTAAAGATGTTGCTTAAAAAAGTTCAGTGTCTTATTCTTTTTTAATCGCTTTTGACGGAATTCAATTCCGGTTACGGATCGGTTTCAGTTTCTGTTGCTTTCGAAATAAATTCACTCTGACATGAAAAGTAGGCCTGTCGCGGTTTTCTGTTGCCATTGCAAAAGATTTTTCTGTTTCTGTTTCAATCGCTTTTATGTGAATATGTTTCAGTTTCTGTTTTGTTTAACTGATGTTCTGAAAACAATTTCACTATGACTTAGAAAATAAATCGGTCGCGATTTTTTGATGATTCAATTTCAGTTTCATTCGCTTCTCTTTCCAGTTTCCGTTTCTGCTGTTTTCGAAAATTCAGTTTTCTGCTTTCATTACAAAGAATGTCTGTTTTAATCGATTTTCGTCGGATTCAGTTTCCGTTACAACAAGAATTAAATAACCATTTCTCTGTGAATGTGAATTTTGTAAAGCACATCACTCAGAATAGTGTACTCCAGCTTCAGTCCTTCCCCCCAAACAATGCATCGTATTCTCGTACATAATTCTTTGTGAGAACACGATGAGCATAACCAGCTCTGTACAGCACACACCTCCAATAAAAAAGCCCTTAGCCCTTTATATGATTTTTTTTACAGTGAGCACTTCAGTGAGACCTTCGGTGTATTCATATGACAAGTGCCACCCATGGTCGTCTGGCTCAGCTCGAAATGCATACGTGATGTTATGCTTGAAGTTTATATTGAAGTGTATAAGGTTTACAGTGCTCATAAAGTCATAAAGACTTTGTGTCGGCAATTGTTTGCATATGTCATGACATTACAACATTAGTCTTTGGGAGTCTTTGAAATGTCAGCTGCACTTTGAGATGTGTCAGACTATAGGATAAAATGAAAAGACACAAAAGGTAGCAAGACGTTTATTCTAGGCAACATCTAGGCCTCAGACCGGTTAGCTAATTCTTTTACCTTCAAGAAGGTAAGAAGATTTTCGAAATACTTAATCTAAGACCTTTTGTTGAAAGGTCGAAAGTGCATTTTCTAACGTAAATTTCCAGAGCTCTTACCGTTTAAAAAAATCTGAAAAATCCCATGTTCGCAATCAGTTCTTAGAACATTTTTTGCAGCTCGAGACGAGCCTTTAGAAACTGGATGTTGCGTGCTTTATAAAATTTCTCACATAGAGGGCGCCCATAATGTTTTGCACATCTCAAAGGGCGTATTACGAAGCCTCTTATCTTAAACTTTATCCTCGAGGGTTTTGCCAATCCATCCAGGACGCGGAGCCGTGAAAAAACTTTAGAATTGCTTCGGTAGGGATCTGAACCCGCAACCTTTGACACAGATGTCCGAAAACTATCCACGTTGGTCTTATGAACCTTTGGGTTGACATGCTTAAAACGAGACATTGAAGTTACAAACTTAAACAGATCTAAGCCAAAACCTAGAAAAGGTTCAGACTATTTCATGTAAGACGAGCACACTTGATAGCAATTCACAATTATTCGCCTTTTATTTCACTGGTGAATTTTTCTACGAAAATTCAACAGTGACATGCTTGAGCTTAAGTTCTGTGCTTCTTGTTTTAATCTCAAATTTTCAAGAGATTGTAAAACCTGTAGAAATCAGCAAATACTGCCTGGCTTGATTCGAACTACCTCACCCAGAGGTCACAATCACAGAGATCAAACATTGCCCCCGGAATGATGATACCAAATCACTTTCACATAACTCAAAAATCACTTGCAAAAAACCGGCTGCGGTACTTTTATATTTTGTCAAACACTGGAATTCGAGTATGACTTTTAAATGGGCCAATAACAACGTGTGTTTGACAGCTCCTACACAAATACGACTCGATGTAAATGAACCTTAAGCACAAATAATTTGTCAAACAAAAAAAAACTTGCCACATTTGAACTTGAAAAAATGCAAAACTGTCACCACTTCTACGAGATCATAAATAAATTAAAAAAATTTACTTTATTTATTCCGGATACTCACATTTGTGTTTATTTTTGTTTTTTATATCCACAGGAAATCGTTTTTTGATTTTGGAAATTTTAAGTCACTTTCAGCACTTTTTTTTGCAAGAAAACTTCAATTTCAAATGAATTTTGTTTCTTCAAAACCTATTTTTGTTTCTCACTATTTGTTTTATCCACACGATTTCTTTTTGTTTATAAATTATTATTTGTTTTTTTAATATTCAGAGAAAAATTGTCCGTTATACGTTAAAATATTTATTTAAATTAATTTTCTATCTTTGATAGCTCCGAACCAAACTTAAGGCACGACCCAACTCAAAAGACTGAAATTATTCCGAACGTGTGATCAAGTTTTATGAAATTTTTAACCGCCAGCCAGCATACACACACCGATACGGCAGTGTATGAGAGAGTGTATCTCGCAGATACAGTAATTACACACACACTTGTAAAAGTGGCAATTTAATGTCGGGAAGTATAAATGCGCGTGGCTAAAGAAATCGCAACTTGCCTTTACTTCGGCAGGGGTAGAGCGAGAAGGGGAAGGCGTGTTACTTTAGCAATGTGTCTGTGAGTTATTGAGTGTGTATCTGATGCATTTATGTTTAGTATCTGTGGGAATGTATCGGGTTTTTTCGGCTTTTATTTATATTTCTTGTGAATGAATAGAGAGGAGCCCCCGTTTGAGTTGGGTGGCACAGAGGGTGGTGCGGCACAAGGCCCAAGTGGCGTGGCGAGGCGACAGTAAAGTAAGAAGAAAAAAATCAAAGCTCAGCTGTTCTCTCGTCCAACGGCCATTGGCGTCAAACGTTGTGTGTGGTGCACTACAATAATATTGTGCTCCAGTTTAGAGGGGATTGCTTAATAGTCGAGAGGTTGACTAAGTGCTAGTCATGCTACTATAACTCTGTGTGCCGGCTTATCTAGCTCTAGAAGAGTGTAAAACTTTGTGTTCGAGGGCAAAATGTTTTTTTTTTTTTGCTTTGTTTATTTTTCACATGTACTTGTACTCGTACCTACATACTTCAAGGGGTTGTGGGACTTTATACCCGGTGGTTTTAAGACTTTATGGCTCTTGGCCGCCGCACCGCCAGGTTGGAATAGGTATTTAAGAAGGGTATTAGCATTTGTCACTTTGCTGGGATGGATGACTCTAGCGCGTATGGCATTTCGGTGGAATTTTATTAAATGCCTTGCGGTGAAGTCATGTTTTTGTGGATGAAAAGCCTGCAAGTGAGTTGTAGTGCAGCACTTAACTTTGGTGTAGACATCGTTAAGGAATGATAAACAAATTTTGTATAATTTTTTTTTTTTACTCGAATAGTTTAAATTGTTTGATTTGGTCATTTGAGGGGGAGTACCTACATTCATATATAAAATTAGAACTGATGGAATACTGTCATAGATTTGCATAGGAAATTGTGTCTTAAATTGGGTGTTACTGATTGCTTTGTTCGAAAGCAGCGCGTGGAATTGCGTTTTAAATAAGTTTTACGCACATGTTGGAAGAAAATTGTTATGACTATACATAAAATGCCTTACACAGAGAAGACGATAAATCTGAATGACAGCTTGGGGGAGAATGAAAGGCAGCAGCAGCTTCCGGTACACCTGCTGCGCATTGATTAAAGGGAAGAGTGCATGTAAAATAGGAAGTGCCATTTAGTAAAAGTCATGAGACATTGACCATCAAAAGATCGTTAACCTAGGTATAATGGTGGATCGAAAAACAGCTTATAGTCAGCTACATTCGAATACTTTACTAAAATAAAAAATCACACTTTTAACCTTTCCAAGTAAACTTGAAGGTTTCATCATACCACATTCAATATCCTCAGCTGTAACGTGGTTTTCTTTCTACCAATTCATGCATTTGCCTCTTGTACCTACTCTGTCTCCACCGGCCATAAAACTGCGATTAGCAGGAGACGGTTTAAAATAAACCCAGAAGTGTGTCCACCAGACAAACATGATGAATTTGACACGAGCGCTCTTTTTGGCTCTCAAAAGAGAGTGGCGATAACGTTTCCCAGAAGCGAGAATACAATTTCGTTTTAAAAATCCTAGTAGAAAACTTATTCGGGACAGATCCGTTACACATGGACAGTTTTGGCTTCGCTTTTTAAGTCTCAAACTGTTATAAAGGTGTGTGAATAGGGTTAAAAAGGAGCATAAGGATGTTTATGCCATTGCTTGTCGAGAGGATTTAAGTTTCATGGTAAATCTAGCAACAAGAAGAAGATTAGTTTAATAATAACTTTAATCGCGAATTAGTGTCCGGTAGAGACACGGCATTCTGTGCTTAACTTAATCTAATTAACTCCGGGAAGCGCTTATGTCATCTATTTTTTTTATTTTTAGGTCTTTGGCGAATCCGCTAGAGACCTGAAAAATTCTAGTCTTGAAATCGAGTGAATGAAATTAAAGCTTCTTAAATAAAAGCATTAAGAAATAAAGAATGAAATGGAAAGTTAAAAATCTAAAAATTAAAACATGTGTGCTGGAACCTACATTTAACGTGTTGTTAAAAATAAAAGAAGGTCGACTTCGAAACTCCGAGATGCAAAAACATTTTTTTTACACAGATAATGAAAAAGCTTCCACCTTTTAAAAAAGCCACCAAACTACACAAAGCCTAGTTTATGCAGAAAAAAAGGAAAGACTATCTTAAATTTTTTGCAACAAAAAGTAGAAACCCTGTAAATACATTGGCTCCAGAATTGGAAGTGAAAGATGTCTTAAAAGGTTTGATTTGAAAGCCAGTAAAGTAGTCAAAAAACACCACACACAAACCCTTCGCTGAAGAATCTGCCAAAGATCCAGATGCATAGGTCAGCAAATAAGTTTTAATTTATGCTTGTCACTTATAGTTGGAGGATAGCGAAAGTTATTGCCAAACCAAAGCAGAAATACTGGTAAAAGACCCTAGAAGCTACAAACCGAACACTTTGCAACAATTTTAGCACAAGTTGGCACAGTTTTGGCACAACAAAATCTAAGGATCTGGAAACATGTAAGAAATCGATGGACAGAAAGCAAGTTTACAGACCAAGTTTTGCTAGATATTTTAAAATCATTCGGCACGCTCTAACATTTGAGGCTTACACACGAAAAACTGATATTTCGGTTCTCACCTAAAAAAACCTCCTGGCTGGCAGTTACAGCTCAGAAGAGCCATAGCTTGACCTCTCCTTAACTCCTAATTTTCATGCATGTATAAAGCGGACAAAGCATTTTTTTTGCCGATTCTAAACAGAAAATTAAGAGTTCTCTCATGACAAATCCAATCGGGGTTCGAACCCATGACTTTGTGCAAAATGCTCCGACACAATTTTTATTTCGCAAAAGATGTGCTCTTAGTTTTGTTTTAAGCAGGGGTTTTTCGGAATTGTGAACTAGGTGTTCCGCAATGCAAGAAATGGGATGGACATTTTTTTAAATTGAGCTTGAGATCAAGGGGTTTTGGCTACCCTTAAAATGCATAGCACATAGCAAGCAGCTAGAGCTGGAGGATAAAGGAGAAACGGAGTTCTGGATACAACACGAAACGCTGATGAGCCAGTATGGAACATGAAAACCCTGCACTGAAACACCAATGCTAACACCCGCAAGTGTTATGCCTTCACCAAGAAAAGCAATGATATGCCCAGCGGAGTATACAATAAAACATTTGACATACATTTATTGCCTCTTCGCATGGTGGGAGAGAAAAAATGATATTCCGCCGACCCTAACCCAGATAGCAGACGCTGGCCAGGAAGCTGTTTATTTTGAGACAGACGCTCATGGATTTTTAGTTTGGTTGTTAGTTTTAGTGCGGTTGGTATATATTTTATACCGGTACCCACCATATTTAGTGAGCGTTCCCCTATCCACCACCTTGAGTGGTGCCCAATTAGGGACCGACAGCCCCAGAGTTTTGAACTACTTTAATAAGCGTAAAATATAGGTTAATACCTACTGGGATACGCTCCTTCAAAAATGTAGTAAGTTTGACAACAAGTGTCAAGTCATGTACCTACTTAGGTATCTTTCAGGATCGCCGACTAAGGAACATTAGCCATAATTTTGTTGAAAAACTTTTATTAAAGCAGAAAAGGTCTCATTTTAGCAGCGAAAATGGTTTTTTAGTAGGTTGTCTTCCACGCTAACATACATAAGCCTGATGGACATCCACCAGCAACGAAGCAGATTTTCGCTATACTAAGTCTTCAAAAACATTCTACGAGCGACAGCTGTCGTCGTCTGTCGCTCTCATAAGACCCAATATTTTCCGAACTTATCTTAACTGTCGGTGACTGTTTTGTACGTCGTGAGAATAGACCCTTATGGTAGTCAAGAAATGGTTGCAAAATAAATCATACAAAAAAAGCTTCAAGTAAGGCAAAATTTCAACCTCTGCGGCATCCCACAGCATATTTGAGCATATTTGAGGTTATGTTGAATTTTTTTCGACAGAATCCCAGTTTTCAAACGGAGTAAGTTCCAAAACGACAATTAAAATTTGTAACAAAACAAAATTTCTTTTCTGTTTTTACATAGTGTAAAAGTATTTTTTTAGGGGCTGGGTTTTTAGAATGGCCCCACTATTGCTACAAATTGTCAATTTGACAGTTGAAGGCTGATTGGTGGTGAGGACGTTTTGCCATTTTAGGACGGATGGTAAACATTGCTAAAACGCGGCACACAAACTGTGCAGATTCGTTTCGAAACCCCATTGTTTGGTTCGCCCAGCTTTTCCTCCATTTTTCGGTCGACATAGTCGTCCATCTTCGTCAGAATCTTCATCACACTACGTACTCTCTAGTAGATATAATTAGGCACCAAAGACAACAGAAAAAGATATTGCTTTTGTGAAGCGTATTTTTGAGGAGAATTCGACTGAGTTGATTCGCCATTGTGCACAGAAATTATTGGACTTATTGCCAAAAATGCAATCCACCATTTTGTCATCACAAATCCTTACATTTCTTTCTGTGGGGTTAAGTGTATTCACTAGTCTCTCGCAATAAAGCAGAGAATTGGCCAATTTGGAAGTCAACGTTTGCCGTTATATTTCTGTTATACGGACAGAAATATCAGCTCAAAAGTTGTCGGAATTTCGACTTCAAGATCGTTTTTTATTTTTGGGAATCATATCTACACGACATGGACAGATATTTCGTCCATTCTAATTGAATTTCCTGACAGTATAGCTCTGCCCGGCCGTGTCCGAAGCTTCTGTTCTTGAAATATATTTGATTTTCAGATCAGCCGGTGTTAAGGGTGTAGTAGGATATTCATTGCTCCGTAAAGTATGCTGACGAGGACGTATGCTTTACGGAGCACACTTGTGATAAGACCATACAAGGCGCTCTTTGAACAACTGCTAAGTTTTTACAAGCCATTTTCCTGTTTGCTGCAAGGACACTATGCAAATATGGTTTTTACTACCATAGTATACAAATACAGCCAGCGCCACAATATTGCAGGTTGTGATTCCAGTAACGGCAGAAGCCTTTGAGGCCAGTAGTCATTTAGATTCTTTGAAGACTCCTATTCAGCTTTCTGAAAAGCTTTCCTGAAGTTTGAATGGGGCAATATGATAGCGTTCATTCTGTCTCTAATAAAAATATCCAGTTCGGGTTTTCGAAAGGTTTACACTGTGACATCTTGTTGCAGCTTAAAATATTCAAGTTCGTCTCTTGCGCTGTAATGGCCAAGTCATCTGCGTATGCCGGGGCAGTTTTAAGAACAATTACAAAGATTTTTGGAACGTATTTCATTACCCAGCTCCCACATAAGCGACGATAAGTCTCCTCCTTGAGGTGTAGGTGGGCGTTTGTTAGACAATTTACAAGCATACCTTACGTCTCTGTCTGCTTTTGCGGACGTGGCTTAAAAAATGTTCTTTTATACAAAACCTTCATTGCAGTAATTTATGAAAGCTATGGCTTGACGAGGAATGTTTTCCGTTAAACCGCCCACTTTTTGGGGACGTAAGTTTTTGTTTTAGGCTAGGTTTTGTAGACTATAAGGTAGTCCTTCAAAGATACTGCATTTTCTTCTTCACCTTTTTTTAATTAAGTCTGAAGTGTAATGAAGTCTTGCGTTTAAATAGGTTTTTTTGTCCTCGATATGAAGGATTTTTAGCCCCATTGGTGTTCAATCTATTAAAAGGGTAACGTAAATGGGTCACGTAAAATTTGCTCGCTGTATAAATTCTTAAGATCTTTTAAAAGTATTTAAATAAGTAAGTATTTAGTTAAGTATTTTTCTTTCAAAGGGCTGAATTTCAGCTCTAAAAGCCTACCATCATCCCTACGTTAACCTTTTCTAAACGCAGCTCATTACATGCATATATTCAAAAAATACTATCATGGTTTTACCCCACAACCAATTGCCTACAAGTCGACACATCATTTTCCAGACTTTCTCTCTATACTTGTACATGACCTGTCAATCATTATAGAGGCGCCTGTTTACTTGCCTTGAAGTATTCTCAAATTGCCTTAAGAAATTGATAGCCTATTGAAATGTTATTCACAATTTTATTTTCAAGCGGTTAATTGGTTTAAATGTTATTTTTGTCCTATTGATCTTTGATGGACCTTTTTCGAAGTCGGCAACGCTCGACTTCAATTGGGTATTGAAAAATCGTTGTGCTTGTATATTTTGTGTGAAATTCTTTTTTATCAGTAGGTCAGCAATTTTTTTTTAGTTCTTCTGAGTTAATATGATGCTTTTGTTTCATCATTGGGTTTTTTACGAGTTCTAAATTATGCCGAACATTTTTTCGAAGCAATCGCTATATTGGTTCGAAAATGCTTTCCAAAATGTATTAAATGGGGCTAGATTTCCCATATTGTTGGGGTTTTTTGACGTGAAACAGAAAAGATATTTGTTGAAGGTATTTCCTAGATCATGTTTGCTCTTAACATTTAAAATATTTGGGTTTTTTCTATAAGAATAAGTGCCTTGAAATAATACCGACAGCGCGTGGATTTTGTTTCCAAAAGAATGAAAAAAGAGTTTTTAACTTAAGTTTGAAAAAGACGGAGGTCAATGAGTCGAAGAAAAATGTGAAAACAATGCTTGCAAAGATAGCAAAAAAACATTCGCATGAAATAGTTCAGTGCCATATTACCCACTAGTCGATGCCATATTACCCTCAGTTCATTTTAAAGTTTTGTAAGCTCCTTTTTTTTAATTTTTATTTAACAAAACTTAAGTTTTGCTTTTAAATCAAATGACGTAGACATTTTATTTGCATGTTGAAATCGTTCTGCTTTAAATAGTGATGTCCTGTTTACAAGAAACATTTTTCTTACGATCCGGGACTTTTTGGACTAAAACCGTTAAGGAAAAGTTAAAATAATTGCAATATTAACGCGAAATGAAAAAGGGTTTTTTTTCTGGAGCAAATATAACGCGGTTAATTTACTTGAGCTTGAGAGTATGTTTGCTGTATATAAAAGTATCCTCTGAGGCATAGTTCTCTCTGCTGAACAAATTTCATCTCCGTTGTCCATAGATTGGCTTATTTGAAAAATGAATTCATTGAGAAAATAAGGGGCAGCACTGAACAAATAGAAAAAATTTCCTCAACGCAATTGTGCGGGCATCTCAAAACAAGATGATTTGCGCAACAAGATTATAGTATTAACTAGACAGCACTGCGGGTTTTTCCATTGATCTTTTTGGCAACAAGAAATCAAAAACGCTGCGATAAGAAACACTCAGGTCATTAACATCAGAAAATCACATCATTAAGTGCATAAGATTTCATCTTTTAATTTAACCACAAAGAATTTTTACTCTACGTCGTATACTAAGCCCACCCACCATAATTTAAGTCAAGTTTGAAAAGCACTCAAAATGCTGTTGCTCCCTTCGATTAGAAGGTGACCCGGATTTTTTGTGGGGGAATTTCATCTTATGACCACAACAAATGAGTTTCGCGAACAACAAGAGTAGATTTTTTTGTTTTTTATAGACTTTATGAATATTTGCAATTGTGAATAAGTTGTAAATATTATCTGAAGAATCCAGTGACAGGTTGTACAAAAAAAAGAGACTTTTCTGCACTTTGCAGTAGGTACATCAGATCCCAAAAAAAAAAGCACGATGCATCATCAAAAAAAGGTACAGTTGCTTCCAAAACCGCAAAATGTTCACTATAAGCGAATCAATTTATACAATTTCATACAAAACCGTTCGCACTTATCACATTAGCACTGGTGCTCTAAATACCATATTTCTAACTGATGCGCAAAATGTCTCAACATAACCTCGTATGCTTATGTCTAGGTTTGGGCGATAAATTGTTTGTCTGAACTCTGAACACTTTCTTCTACGATTTTTTTTTTTTTGTTTAAATTGAAAACAAACAGCGAATCGATCTTTTGATGACCAAATTGATCCCACAGTGTGGCCTGTGTGTGCCCCAGAGGCACTTTGATTAGCTGTGACCTTTCAAGAATGACTTGACCGCCGATCCTGTACAAACTTTACCAGAAACTGGAAAGATACTTAATTAAAACTGATAAGCCGAGATAGGCTCTCTGGGAAAGCGACACGCTTAAGTAATCAACGGTAGGCGCCATAGTTCGGCCGAGTTCACTCGGTACCAATATTTGTTTTGACAGCAGATTTTTACCACTTAGATGTCAATTTGCAGATCAGTTCAAAGGATGGAAACTTACAGTAAAAAATCGTGATGGGCGTTAATTAAAACGTCTCATGTTTAGCAGGTTTTTCTGCATTTTATGTGCAATTATCACTGTTTGGCTTGGAAAATTAACAAAAGAAGGTCTCGAGATTTCTTTGGTCACGATGAGGTAATACGGGGAAAATCACACAGCCCAAAGGATTGGCAGGACGCATCAGGTTTCGGTAACACAAAAACAATCAACACATTATCGACCCAACATGATTTACGCGCATTTTTTCTTAGAATATGTTTTTTGTTTATTTTAAAACGTAGCAAACCTAAGGCGTAATGAGCTAAGCATAAACAAAAAATATTTTTCCAATCCGTAATGTACCTATACTACGACTAAACCAAAAGAATTTCTAATGTGATTTTAATTGAAGGGCCTGTTGCCAAAAAACTGATTTTTTTTACGTTAGATACAAATATACGCAGTCAATTTAGGGTTGATAAGGTTATGTTTAAACATTTTTATAAACATTGAGAGTGTCTAGACTAGACTCAGCGGATATTTGAATTATTTCATTATTTATATTTAGGTTTCCGAATCACGCACACATTTTGTTGATCTTGGGTGTATCGATTTTGCTGTGACAAATCGACTAAATTTAAGACCAAGAGACATTTAGAAGATTTAGACTTTGAGTCATTAGAGATTCTTGCTGAATTTGTAAATGTGTGTTGGGGGAGATTTTAAAGGTTTTTAAAGTTGAATTAAACTCCTGAAAGGTATTGAATTGATAGTTAGATTAGGTGGAAGTGGCTGTCGTATATGAAAAAACGACACACTTAGAGCTACGAGGGTCCATTGGGGTTAAACGTAAATATGAAGAAGCGCCAATCGGTGATTTACTGAGGGCGATCAAACTCTTGGCCAGACCTGTTTCGTTATTTAAACAAGTTTTACACCCACCCCAACAGCCTATCTAATACGCTCTTCACACTGAATCAAAGACTGAGTTTTGGGCAAAAAGTTTTCGAAAACTCGTTTAGCCATTCACACTTCCTAAACGCCGACTAAAATTTGTTTTCGTTTTTCATTTATTATAGAGAACCCGGAGAAGCTAATGTGCTAAATTTTATTTCTTATCCTTACTTAAGTTAGGCTAAAAAGTACTCGAAATCCATGTTTTCTGGAAAATTAGAGGTTTTGCTTAAATTCTGCCTCCAAATGTGGGCGTGGCCAAAAACTTTGTATGAAAGAAATAAAAAAAAAAAAGCGTTTTCTACATAAAGTTAAATTTTTTCGATTTGGAAAGAAAATATTGAATAAATTGCATGTGAAAGATTAAACGTTAAAAGATCAATAAAAGATGGGAACATATCAAGAATTTTACGTTGACCCCAAAACTGCAAGCTGATTTCAGACAAGACATTCGGTTTCGGAGATATTAATATCCAAAGTTGGGACAAAAGTGACATTCTTTGCAAATTTAATTTAAAATCTTCAAAGCTTTTTGACGTTCGTGACTTTCAAAGTGACTTTGAACGAAAACTACTAAAAAATTGGGGTTTCGAAGAGAAAAATTTACAAAAATGGAAAACTTGGAAAACTCATGTTTTTGAAGAAGTTTTCGCGTGTTTTCACGAAAACACAGTTTTGATTTCGGTGTGTAGAGAGCATAAGGCTAGGCTTGGCGAATTCGCCTGTCTTGGAGTTTGTGGAAAGCCCACTATGCCCTGGCACTCTTGATATTCCCGATTCAAAGGTCTTCTGAATTCAACGAGGACCAAAAGCAAAAACGAAATTGTCCAGATGCATAGCGGAAATTGTTACAAAGGAAGCGATTATGATGTGCCTGTGCAGGAAAAAGAAAACTATGAGGGGGACAATGTGATGAGGCGACAAGATATGAACATGAACGAGCTTTACTGTCAATTGACTGAGATGTCTAGGTGTTAAGTGTGTTTGATAAGTGAATCGAAAGTTGAGTTCAGGGACTCCTGCAATCTGCATGTCTTTTCACATCTTGTACATCACAATATCAAGGGGATTTCGATGGACCAATATATTCAGAGTCCGTTCAACCCTAGAGGAATGAGGTAGCCCAAATCGTACCGTCAGCAGGCGTGCAAAGGGTAGCAGCCTCAGTTATTTTCAGTTTGCCAAGCGAATCGGGCAAATAGCCACAGAGTATAGCAAGTTACGTTTTTATACCCTATTCCACAGGAATGGAGTATATTAAGTTTGATACAGCCGAAAATGTAACATAGAGAAATAATGACGATAGACCCTCCAAGAACCTTAAGGGCATATGATCGAGACCGAATCCTGAGTCAAATGAGCCATGTCCATCCGTCCGTCCGTCTGTCTGTCCGTATGTCACCAATTTTTAGGCCTTAAATATCGAGCTAGGGAGCTGAAATTTTGTACGTAAGCTCTCTGTCATCCGAAGCAATACAAGTGTTAAAATTTACAAATCCGCCCGCAGACACGCCCACAATCGATCTAAATGTGCCACAACCTCCGGTGCTTTCAAGACTGTAAGACGTCGTGAAAAGCTAAAATTTATTATTTAGCATCTTCTTAAGATTGCAAGTCATAAAATATATAAATAAAGTTTGCAGACCGCCCCTTGTGGGCGTGGCATCGATTGAAAGTGTAATCTTTCACATGCAATTTACTCAATATTTTCTTTCCGAATCGAACAATTTTTACTTAATATATTATTTAGAAAACACTTTTTTTTTAATTTCTTTCTAACAAAGTTTTGGGCCACGCCCACATTTGGAGGCAGAATTTAAGAAAAACCTCTAATTTTGCAGAAAACATGGATTTCGACTACTTTTTAGCCTAACTTTAGTAAGGATAAGAAATAAAACTTAGCACATTAGCTTCACCGGGTTCTCTACTAGATTTCGTTCCAACAAAGTTTTTGTCCACGCCCATGTTTAGAGGTTGATAGTACGAAATTGTTGAATTAAAGAGTAATTGTTCAAATGCAATTTTTTCAATATTTTTGTTCCAAATCGAAAAAATTTTACTTAATATGTTATGTAGGAAATATTAAGTTCTACATTTGGTTCATGCAAAGTTTTGGGCCACACCCATATTTAGAGGCACAATTCCATGAAAACCTATAAATTTCCAGAAAAACATGCATTTCGACTGCTTTTTAGCTTTACTAAGTATAGAATAAGAAATAAAATTTTGACATAAAGAACACCGGATACTATTTCAGATTTCGTTCATACAATGTTTTCGGCCACGCCCATCTGTAGAGGTTGATTTCACAAGATTATTTAATTTGAAGTAAAACATTACAGTTTTGCATACATTTTAGCTGCAAACTTGGATATTTCTATGCAAAATTTGATTTTGTTGGACATGCCACGCCCCTTTTTAAAAAAGGGAAAAAAAATTAAAAGAAAGGATTTTTTTTTATTTAAAATGATGCATAAATGGTAACGGGACGGGATGAAAAACAAGAAAATAAAGGAATGGAAAGCAGAATAGGAATGGAAAGGAGAATAGAAAAAGGAATAGGGTATACCGCGGTCCGTTACAGACGGACCGAAGCTATTTTATACACACTGTTGCGCTTTCTAACTGGTTATAAATGAATGTAGTCAAAGAAACTGCGGGTGGATTAGGGCAAATTTCGGCACCACCTGGAGTAGAAAAAGTTTTTTGTGTAATTCATTTAGTTATGATTTTGGATGGGTAAGGAAGAACTATAGTTGTCGAATTGTAGACTGACTATCTAAGCCCTCATTTTGGCTTAGCGCTGCCTATTTTATACCTAGCTGCCAGGTTTCTTGCCGGCCGATCCTAAAATGGACAACAGAGGCCGAGCAAGAAGCCACTCATCCCGAGACAGACGCTCTTGGAATTTAACTGTTTAAAGTTCAGCCGCCCCTCTGGGATCAGGCGCTGACCAGTTTGCCGCACACTAAGTATCAGACGCTTCTGGGTTTTATTAAGACTTTCAGGTTCATCTCACAGTTATAACTTTACTGCCAAGGGTGGCCCCACCAGGAGTATATACTCCTGACAGCATCACTTATAACATGCTGTAGACTACTTCTTCAAGTGGATTTTAGTCGGCTCTTACGACAGGCATACCTTACTGACCTTGCAGGGGGGTCGGATAAGCCATCTGCTTTTCGCAGATGATTTAGCTATCCTGTCATCGTCCCAGGAGGATCTTAAGCGAGCACTGGATGTGTTTGCAGCTATATGTGGTGAAGCTGGGATGAAGGTTAACTTGAGCAAAGTGGTTAACGTGAGCAATCCGAAGTGTTGGTTGTTTTTCGAATTCCCAAGTCCCGAGTCCCATTGAAACAGGTAGAGAAGTTTAAGTATATTGGGGTCATTTTCACATAAGATGGAAGGAGTGATACTGAGTTATCCTGTAGGATTGGCCAAGCTGGAGCAATAGTAAAGGAACTGCGCCAGCCAGGAAAGATAAGCTTGGCGTCAAAGTAAAGATCTCAGTTTTTAATTCAGTGTTCGTTCCAACCGTCATCTGTGGTCATGAAATTTGGGTAATGACCGAAAGAATTAGATCGCGGGTACAAGCTGCTGAAATGAATTTCTAAGGTGCGTTGCTGGCGTTACTCTTAGGGAGAGCGTGAGAAACGTCAGTATTCGTAAAAATCTTGGTGTTGAGCAGTTGCTTCACCGAGTGGAACGATAAATTCTTCGATGGTTTGGGCACGTTGTTCGCATGCCCCCCGACAGGCTTCCTAGACAGGTTATGTTAGCCGAGATGCAAGCGCGTCGCCCGCCTGGTAGGCCAAGAAACAGGTGGTGAGATCAGGTAAGAAACATCTCCCAGACCCGTCTGGGGATCGCACCTGTGTCTCTTGAGTTGGTGGCGGAAGATCGGGGAATATGGAGGGACCATTTAGCCACCCTCGCTGCATGACCCTTCTAAGGACAAGCGTACATGGAAAAAAATGATGATGACGGAAGAACTACAAAATAGGTGGGTCAGGTCGATTTCAATTTTTTTTGGGTTTATGCCCTGAAAACAAACTAGTAGAGTCCGTAGGGTTGTCACTTTCAGCAGCTCACCTTAGTAAAGCACCTTTTCTGGCAAATTCTTTGGTTAAGACTTAACACCATTTAAGTACATTTTCATTTAAAAATAAAATCTTACTGAATCAAGCGGGGACATTAAGGGTGTTAGACATTGGAGTCTTTTTTCTGAAAGATCTGAAGAATAATTCCTTTAGGTGAGACCAAGCTTAAGCGCTATCAAACTGTTCCGAGCGTTTTTTTCTTTCTTATATAGATTACTCAAGGGTTTATGGCTACTCTTTTATCATGAGTTAACACAACGCGGGGGGAAAGGAACAGCGGAGTAAGAGGGTATATTCTGGTGCACTTTGGCTGTGAATAGCTGTTGGGGAATAAAATGAGAAAGAAATATCCCACGTGGTAGATAGTTAGGCTCAGGTGTTGACTCATGTGAGCTTTGTTCTTGTTCGCATATTGCGGTTGAGTTCCTTCAGAGATCCCTGTAAAAGGAGTGTCAAGTGTCTTTGATATGTTCGGCGCCCCTATTAGTTTTATCGCTCGCTTCTGGACGCTATCGAGTAAGTGCAGTGTGGGCATTGTTGCACCTGCCCAGACACGGGTGTTATATTCCATTTTTGGGAGTATGTACGCTTTGTATATGATTACCAGATTTGACAGTGTGAACATTTTCGGGCATCGCCTTAGGAATCCGAGGCATTTCGCCGCAGTATGGACAACATGAAAAATGAGGTCGTTCTAACGTTGGATGTCATACCGATTATGGAAAGTTTGTTGGTTTCGGCGGCGAAATTTCAATGTTCGTGGAGTTCGGACGCTTACTTGGGAACGAGGAAGAAAAACTGGAGAATTGTTATCTGCAAATAAGTAAATTGCGTTAGATGTGGCGGACAAAAGTCAAAAATGAAAGTTTAGAAGAGAGTTCGAGAGAGAACGGATCTATTGGGTACACCAGCATTTGGGGAATGGATTTCAGGTTTGAAGCCATCTTAAGATTCCCGGATGGAGTGTTCTGAAAGTTTTTTTTCAATCCAATCAAAAAAGAGTCCTGTCGATCCATTAAGCACCATATTTGTCCATAGAAATGCCTGATGTCAAACTCTATCAAGCACCTTAAGTCTTCAGTGCCTTGTTTTAACCCAGCCAGCAGATGCAAGCAGCGGTTTTATTTTTCGGTGAGATCAGCCGAAAGCCATGTTGCTGTTTATTTAGAAGCTTCTGTGATTCAAGGCATCAACTGACGGTTCATCAATGTTTCCATGCCCTTAGAAAACCACGATGTTAGTGCAATAGCACGGTGATTAGAAAGACAAGAAGCATCGCCTCTTTTTGGAACGGACTTTTAAATTATGTTTTCCAAATGTCTAGCGACAGATCACAAGAGAAAAGCAGGTGAGACAGACGTAAAAAAAAGGCTGGGCAGTGGTTTGGTCAGCGTAGGGGAACAGCTTTTGAGAACTATGGCGGACCAGTGGACTTATGGACGCTGCTGAGTATTATGAAAACTCTTGCCACTGAACGAATGCGAAAGTGTATATTGGTTCCATTGAGGGTTCCACGTGCTCGAGTTCAGATGACACGTCACAATTAAGAAGCGTACAATAAGCTGTGAAGTGAGCTGTATTTACGTTGGCTTTGTCTATGGAGCGAATAGTATAGTTGGAGTGTCATTCAAAACGAGTATTGGTATGAAATGGAAGGTAAAGCAGAATCTTTAAAGTTTTTAACAAAGGACGAAAAACGTTTACAACCTCTGGAATACAGTAGTATTTTTGTCTAAAGTTCTGGCGAATTCTAAATTTTAAGCATTACAGTCATTTATGGCTCGCTCAAACTTATTTCGGCTTTCCTCAATTCCTTAAACGAGCCACAAGTCTTTCAAGATGACATAAAAATATGACCCATTTCTATTATTAATATAAACGTAACATTTTATCCAGCATAATAAAGATTGTTTAATTCATTTGCAGACAATAAATGAAGAAAAAATATCTGTTCCATGTTTGTGCGCTAAATTGTTTTAATCTGTAGCGAATCGATAAAATTAACATCATTTAAGCCTTCAAAAATTACATCGATTTTACTCGGTATTTCTAAGGAAAAGAACCACACATGTGACACGTGCTACAGTAACTAATAACGCTAATAATTTGTTAAAACCAAAGTGATAAATATCAATAAATAGCTAAATAAACAGAAATGATAAATGAATTAACGATATTATTTTTTTTTGCATAGAACAACTGTTGCATGTGGCAATTTTTTGAGATCATTGGTAAATTTTTGGCAATGCGCTAAGACCTTGCAAGTCGAATATTTTGAGAATATGATTAACTTGAATAATGCACTTGCGGGATTGTTTTTGAAAGTTTTATGGTGAAAAAGTTAATCCAGGACATTAACCAAAGCCGCGACAAATAGATTATGATATTTTTTTTACATGAAACTAATATTACTACCTGCCCAAAAGGTGAGTGGAAAATTTTTGAAGAAAAAGAAAAAAATATTCCAGGACTCAAACCAAAGTCGTGACACCATCATTAAGTAAGGGTTTATTTTACCTGGGGCTACAGGTAGAACCCGTGGGATGAACAGTGGAAAATTTCCACTCATGTTCCGTTTCTTCTTAGCCCAGGTATAAGATATTAATAACATAATCTGCGAATGGAAAATTTTCGCATACATTTTTCCCAGTATAATTAGTCTTTGTCTTTACGATCTTCAACTAGAGCAAGAGATAAACGCGTCTAAGGTAATCTATTTTTGTTTTGATAAGTTAAACGTTGTATCGGTGTGCCTAATGTATGAAAACGTTTGGCATAGAATTCTATGAAAATAGCTCACGAGAAGCTATTTTAGCTAAACGAATTTGATAAGATGAATTTCTCAGGAATATTCAAAGACAATTTATAGACGGACAATATCCCGAAAGCCCAAAATCATGAAACCCTAAAATACCGAAAAACCCAAAATAAGGAAAGTTTTTGGCTTTTCGGACTTTTCGATCTTCTTATAAGGTACCCAACTTTGACCCATATTCAGACTCGTTAACTTGGGAAGCCCCCATTATGACTTTTATCAAACTTTCAATGCAGGAAATCTTATAAGCACTTATCACACGTTTATGCGTTGCGCCGGCCGCTTCGCATGCCACATTGTACAGCTCTAATTTGCTCCACGAGCAAAATTACAATCAATCAATGAACTATAACCTAATAATTATCTAAAAAAATTGTTTAAGAATGTCAGTTCTTAAACAATTTTATGTAATTTATAATAACGATTGGTTCTTACTCACATCAAAGTTTAAAAAGTATTGTGACGCATTCAGCATTACATGACATGGCTTGTGAAAGAGGTGGCATCGATTATTTCAACACTTAAGTTATTATCATGCCTTGTCGACTAACTAGCCTAGAATCTAGATGTTTTAAGCTTAAACTGCATTTAAGACGAAAGACGTGTCAAAACGTTACATAAGAATGGTTTGTAGGAAAGTATGACTTAACTTCAATTGACAGTATTTATAACAACTGAGGTAACAACTGAAGAACAAATAAATATATGGCGGGTAAAATGGTTTTTTTTGACGCTTACAGAACTTGCTAAAATTATGAAAATTATGGAACAAGAATTTTTTGATATCTGAAGGCTTATCAAACGTATCGTCTATACTAGAAAACTTAAGAGGCAAGACTGTTATTGTTAGGCTATACTGTAACTGTAATAGGGGTTTAACAGAAGAAAAATTAAGTAAGTGCAACGTGTAGTAAGTAAGGTTACTTACCAACGCCCATACATAAGAGTTTATTTGAATTTACAATGCCCGACGAGCACGTTAGATCATCTTACATCTTACGTTCAAGGTGCATGTTAGATCATCTTACGTAAGCGCAGTGCTGTCCCAGTGCAGCTGCTTAAGCAAAAGAGGCAACTTTTAATTAAGGCAAGTAATAGTGCAGGATAAACTTGTCCAGATAAAAGAGTTGTATTCCATTTCCATATCGATACGAATGTTCTTTCAGGAACACCTGTTCGGATATGAGAGTACTACTTTGTTTGTAGGTACATGACAGGTACTGATCGACGACAACCTGGAGATGCCCAGTTTTGTAATTGTTACTACACATCAAGTGGTTACGATACTTTCGCGTAAAAACCGCGAGGTACTGGCCTTAAAGAGAATAACAAAACTATAACTGTCCAAAATGGCTAGCTGATCTAGTCTCTTTGAAGCTATCCCGACTTATAAGGGGCTATGAGGTCAGTTAAGAGTTTCCATTCCTAGTCAGGCTAGTGGAACACAGATGGTGGCGAATGAGCCATTGAGTGGGTTATCATTAGCTCGATCATCTACAGAGTGGATTACTGGCTCTTGTCCACAGACCCGCTGTCATATTGTTGATACATGAGCCTGGCCCTCAAAGATCGAGGATGTGCCGCAGGAGTACATTCCCGGCCATGTAAAATAGAGTAGTTAGTAGAGGGGATCAAGTAGCCTAGAATATTTATTTATTTATTTTAAGCCAGGAGAAGTTACGGTCAGAGGATATTTGATGACTTCCTTGGCTGCTAAGTCGGCTTGCT
Organism: Neoascia interrupta; assembly: GCA_947623515.1. Taxonomy (NCBI): domain Eukaryota; kingdom Metazoa; phylum Arthropoda; class Insecta; order Diptera; family Syrphidae; genus Neoascia; species Neoascia interrupta. The sequence continues at coordinate 201,083,457 of OX392462.1, forward strand.
CGTTACCCGTAAGCCCGACATGGGTAGGGACCCACGCCAAAGTGATGTTGTTGGCTTGTAGAATGCTTCTAATGTGTTCAAGCGACAGACACTTATTAGCTCCACAAAGTAGTCCCTTAAATAAACTCAAACAGTCAGTAAAGATGATAGTAGTCTGTGGGCGAACAAGGGCAAATGACAACGCTTTTTGCACTGCTGTAAGTTGGGCAATATAGCAAGATGCAGATTCTGGTAGCATAGCTTGATGAGCAACCTCAGTTTGTCCAGAAAGTTGTAGTTCGATGGCAACATAAGATGAGATTTCATTTTTATATGAACCGTCTGTGTACAGAATTAGATCTGCTTTGGAGGCAGCTATCATCTCTTGGTGTAGTCCTTGTAGCAATCGCGCTGGCGTCTCTTTCTTTTTTAGTTTCGCCAAGCTGGTGTCAATTTTCAGTTTATTTCTTTGCCAAGGTGGTGGGGGATCAGCTGAGCGTACTTGGAAAAGATCCGTGAGATCCAACTGCAGGGTACAGATGAGGCTTTAAATTCTACATATGGCCGATGTACATGATCTGCGGTTTGCTTTTTTGCGCAGAAGTGTTTCTTTCGTTTCCTTGTGCTTCGGGTGCATATCGTCGACTATTGTCCTACTGCTCTGTTCTGTCCGAGGTGTTTTTTTACGAGCCTAGTATATTTATACTATAAATTTTAATACTCAAATAACAACAAGACCCGCAACGGTTGAGGATCACTCAACGAACCAGGTGCAACCCAAAAGTCTATTTATCTGCGGTATAAAGCGGACATTACATCCATCGTACATGCAATCCAGTAGATACGATAGACTGGATCAGGTACAATGAAAAAAAAGAGAGGACTATAGATATTTATTATGGCGCTGCCGTGAGAGATTGCACATGTCAGGATGTGGAGTAGTCGTGGGTCATCGCCTGAGTTTAAAACATTTAAATATATTTTCGGATAAACCGCGTTTTTTGATATTTCAAGAGCAAAATTCTGAAAACTCATGAAAAGTCATTGGTGAAGTCATTGAGTTCTAGCCGCCCAGTGCTTGCCATGCTATGATCTGCATAAAAGGCACTTTCCAAAACATCAGCCTACCTAAATGTGCACTGTGCACACGTCCTTGACGAAGCTAAAGTAATGTTATGTATACTTTAATGTTAACGTCGAAAAGGTGAACATCCTCGGCGGATTACTTGGTAAACACAGCCTCCACGAGAAAACAACAGATAGCACCTACCGACTAATAGATTTTGCAGCAGCTCGTAGCACTGTCATAAGCAGCACCAAGTTTTCAAGATTCAGAATCTACAAAAAACCTGGCGGTCAGCAGACGGGCGAACCGCCAAATCGACGCAAGGCGCTCAACTAACATCTTAAGTGTGCACTCTTTCCGAGGGGCAACCGTGAACTCTGGCCATTTTCTGTCTTGACTAGATTCATAGCTCGACTTTTCAACGAGAAGAAGCGGCGAGGCGCCAAGAAAAAGTAACTCAATGTTTTGATGCCTCCGCACGCCTGAAGTATCCGAAGCCTTTATAGTGCGCTTGTGTGAGACTATTCAACATCGAATTTATGATCCTATGCACAAGGATGCCGAAAGCACGAGAAGATACAACCGCGAACTCTATATGTACTGTACCGAGATAGATATGTTGTTAAAAATACCAAAACACAAAGAGTACTGGTCTTCGAATCCAAGTCCCAAGTTCGAAACAACCAGGAAGGACCTCCGTTATAAGGCCCAAGGCCTCGCGGGTGCCAAAGTGCTTGGACTGGACAATTAGTAGCAGTGTGTCCTGGATCGGGGAATTCGAAAGGCTACTATAAACCAGGTAGAGACCCTCCCTTCACGGGTTCGAAACCATATAAGTAAGTGACTTTTAAACTTACTTGCTTAAGGTGGTGCTACAGGCCGGGGTGGACCTGGGACTCAGCCTACATGCTTCGCTAGCCAGCCGTCTCCAGTTTCGCACGCGAAGTTGGCTAAGGTCCCACTTGCGTGCGCCACTTGAGTCTCGGTGCTCCCTCTACTGCGCCGTCCCTGCGGGCTGGATTCGAAGATTTTCCGGGCCGGGACATTGGTGTCCATGTCCATCCGCTCTAGATAACACAGTCAATGTAGCCTTTGTATTTCGACTCTTCTGGCTAAGTCGGAATCTCCTCCTCCTCGATATCTCCTCCTCCACACTCCGTCTATGCAAACGGGACCGTCCACAGAATTTTCCTCTCGAAGCAGCCTTAAGTGTTTTTATCCGCCTTTGACTGAGTTCACCTGCACCGTAAAGCAGGACTGGGATGATAAGGGTCTTATTAACGGTCACTTTGGCTGCTCGAGAGAGGGCTTTGTTACTCAATTGCCTTCTTAGCCCAAAGAAACAGAGATTGACAACAGTTATCCTTCGTTTGATTTCAGTGCTGGTGTCAGCGGAACCCATCAGGAACACAAAGTCCCTCACTACCTCAAAGCTATAGCTGTCTATGATGATGTTCTGTCCATGACGTCGGTGTTGGTTGTCTCTTCTTGATGACAGCATAAATTTGCCCTCGTTGACTGCTAAACCCATATTCGCCACTTCCGTCGCAATACTCACGAAGGCTTCACTGACATAACGCTTTGTTCTTGCAATTATGTCAATGTCGTCTGCGTATGCGAGTTAATTACCGGACTTTTGAAAGATTCTGCGGGATTTATGCACAACTCTCTTAATTATGATGTCAAAGAAGTCACATGACAGCGTATCGCCTTGCCTAAATCCTTTTTTGACATCAAAGGGGTCGGTGAGGTCTTTACCGACCTAGACGAAACAGCGTGAGTTTTCCATCGTCATCCTGTACAGATTGACGAGTTTGGCAGGAATGTCAAAACTAGACATTGCGTTATATAGCTCGTCATACGCGGCCTTGAAATCGATGAAATATTCATACTGACCACCTTAGTGTGAATATTTGATCGATTGTGGACTTTCCTGGCCTAAAGACAAACTGGTATGTGCCTATCAGATTGTTGACAAACAGCATCAGGCGTTTACACGGTACTGCAGGAAGAAGACTGATGCCTCTGATGTAGTTGGCACAGTTCAGAGGTTCCCTTTCTTCAGGATTCAGCATACAATGCTGGAGGTTCCATTCGTCGGGCATTCTTTCTTTCGACTATATCTTATAGATGAGCTGGTGCATGCTCCTAACCAGCGGATTTAAAAAGTTCGACAGCTAGGACGCCTGCTCCAGCCTCTTTGTTGCACTTAAGCTTAGACACAGCTACATTCACTTCATCCAGGTCGAATGGGCCAGACAGCGGTATTTGGTTCGCCTTCGCCGTTATACAGTTTGCAGAAAAGGTTTTTCCAAATCCTCAGCACCAACTGCGATTACACTACGATGTTCCCTTGATGGCCCTCGAGCTTTATACCCTTGGCAGGACCTTTTGATTCTCTGGTACAACTTTCGAACCAACCTCATTGCTGTTGTAACATCTCATCAACCGCGCGCTTCTCGCGCTCTATTTTTTTCTTTTGTTTATTTTTAAAGGCGTCTTGTGATCAGAACCCCGCTGAAATTATCGTCCTATGAATAGAATTAAAAATTTTGCTACGAAAAGAAAAAATCATTTATTTGATCAGATTGTTTTGGAAACTACGGTCTGCTGCAGGTGATAATTCGGTTAAACATCTTTGGAGTTTTTTGTTCTGTCCCATGATTGTTTGCTTATGTCGTTAAATCCTTAAATCTTTGAAACAAACTAGGCTATACGCATTTTTCGTTTCTTGCACATAAATTAAATAATTAAATCTTGAATATATAGTGTTGCTGCCTATTTTTATTTAAATGAAAAGTTTTGAAAAGTGTCTAAACTCGCTTCCATTAAAAGTTCCATTCACACACCGGAATAAATTATAAAATAAATGTCCTTTTCAAAATCACCTTCTGCCAAATGACATTTTCAGACGCGCCCATTCCACCGGTAAATACCTGAATAATCTGCCAAAAATACACACCAAACAAACAAAACAAAAAACTGAACAGTCCAATTTTAGCTCAATCCTGACTATTTTTAGAAAAATCTAAAAGCGGACACTCGGTCTCGTCTTAGTACGTTACTAAAAAAAAAATAACAAAAAAAAAGCACACAACATTCGAAAAATATTATGCGACGGGGACGGACATTGTTCGTATTTGTTTGGTTGGAAAACAAAACAATTTTATTTCCGTTCTGAGTTCCGTACACAACACACGCAGTGAAACAGGGGAATTGAACTCTTTATGGCTCTTCATGGCTGCTGTACAGGGAGGTGATTGATGAAAAATATTTTTTTTTATGTGCCGCGATAATATTTTTAACCCAAGATCTTTGCCGCCAAGTGTCACGGTCAGAAGCTATAATAGAAATATCCAAATAAAAAAATTTCACGCCGCAAAGCGTTTAATTGGTTTGTTCTTTGCACAAGTGTATCCAGAATCCACGCTCTGCAAATATACTACAATCTACAAAGTATCATCAAGGTCAAGACGCGCTCTTGAGCATGGGGTCCTCTCTGATTGCATATTTGAACTTTTAAGATATTCAAATTTGTATAAGCATTCTAAATATAGAACGTCAATAATGATGGGGGGCTCTATTCGCTGACCGGTTGAGATTTATCCGCGGACTATGCAATTTGCATTTGAAAAGCGGGAAGGTTGGTATAGTCTAGATTTGCTCTGGTTGTGGCTTGCTCTGATTCGTGTGCCACTTTTTTTTAAGTACTAATTTCTGGGTAATATCACTTGATAAACCAGTCTTTAGTGGTTAAGTGACATCTTCAACAGGATTTTTTTATGCTTGAACTACTTGAGATGTGACTAACTAGCTAAGATGTGACTTTTAATGCCATTAAAGATAATTTTACGATTCTGATCCAATTTCAAAGGTAAAAGCAGTCATTTTAGAACCTGTCGAGACTTCCTAGCGTACATTTAGTCACCTCACATAAGTCCGACTATAGGGTATTCAAAAATAAATAAATAGAGGGGCGCAACAGCTCGAGGTGAACCAGGGCCAACTTCTCAACAATGTATGCTGTTGTGTTAATTTCTTTTACATACAAAGGGACCTACAATTTTTGGCGGAACCCGAACGGCACTTTGATAAGTTTTTCAAGACAAATGATACTCTCGGAGGGCTTGTCAGACCCTCGCGGAGGTGGGGACCGTGAAAAAGAACAAGTCTTTTTTTTCAGGTGACGATGGCAGGATTCCTACCCAGGCCTCCGGCGTAGTAAGCACACACACTAACCACTACGCCACGGCACCCACATAGGGTATTCAGCGGTGAGAAAATTTCGAGCAGATGTTGCTCTGGTGTGGCCACGTCTTTCTTGCATTATTACTCCTATCAAGGATAACATATCGTTTTACACAATCCAGAGCTTAGGAAGAAATAATGTATCGTGCTATTTCAGTGGTTAACGAATCATCTCTTTGGCAGTAGTACTTTTTAAGTACACAATTCCATATAGGCACATTAAACCTGATCACGTATCAGAGGTACAGGAACTTGTACTGGCTGAGTAAGCTAAAAAGTATCAGTTTGATGGAACTATGCATCTCCTGGAATACCTAAGTGCAGTGCTTATGGAACCAAAAACTTGACTGACAGGTTAAAAGTCTTCTAGTATGACGTCCCATATTTAATGATAAATGCCCAGTGCGAGGATTCTAACGAGCCCTCGGTTGTCGGCCAATACATAAAAGTTGTGTCCAGTTAGGGGAATATTATAATTTTGAAGCTTAAGCTTGAACGATCGAATCTATTCCAAGTACAGGTGCATGCTCCGAATCTAGATTCAGAGTATACATCCTTCGGTTGTACCAAGTTGGTGCGGCCAACTAAGGCTATAAATACCAGAGTAGACTTTCTTCTCCTGGATGACATCCATACTGCATGAGCAGGATACGGAAACACGGCTTGAAAGTGGCGATTCGGGTCTAAAAAGGAGCGGGAATAATTTAGTGGACATTTGTTGTACAAATGCCCTGCCTATTATGAGCACTTTCTTCACACACAGAAGCATTTGAGCTTCGCCAATAAATAAAAAAACTACAATATAGGCACAGCTCAAGTCAAAGATTTTTTGATTGATTTCTTCGCAGTCCCGCCTAAAGAATGGTATGTGATGTACAAGTGCTAAGAGGGGCTAAGATGACAACTGATCTGACAACGATTTGCTTAGCACAGCCTTCAAAAATTTGAAAAAAATCTATCTGATCCATTTAATGTAGAGAAAGAATCAAAGATTTTTCTGCAAAAGATGTTTGTGAACTGAAGCGACTTGGTGTGGCGGCTGGCGGAGAGAAGAGAGTTGTTTCTTGCGTGGCTCACAAACAGTGCTTGCGCTTGAGTATGCTCGAAACAGCTCTGTTTCTTCGCCGTCTCTTGCCATGGAAACAGCAATAGAGATCGCCAGTGCAGAGCCATTACTAGCTCTGTTCTCAGTTTTTGTCTGTCGATAGCGAGAAATAAAAAAGTATTAACAGTTGGCGCAAACAGTGAGACAATCAATTTTTCTGATGGTGACAGTCATGTGTATTCACCATCAGTTCACCCCGGAGTTACTTTTAACTTTCGAAATAGAAAACCAAAATTAATGTGGCACCTGCAGGTGAAAGGACCTTAGCAAAACTTAGCTAACAAAATATGAGACAACTAATATTTATAGCTTTAAAGACATAGGTTGCCAGCGTTAGTCTAGGTCCAAGTCCAATGCAGCATCACTTCAAGTAAGCTTGTAGGTGACGCTAGGTCTTAAGTTTGGCAGTTCACGTCATCAGTGCTAAAATCGTGAATTTAATTAGCCACAATTTTTAACTTTTGGGCCGAATGCTCTTCTATTTAGAAACCAAATTTTCTCCGCCTAAAATACGGCCTTTTAAAAATGCTCTTAGCAAAGGCAAGATCAGAGAAAGTATCCTTTTTGGCTTTCAGGGTGAAACAATCAAGTCAAACCAGAGGATCAGACTCCACTAGCATCGGCTGCCATAAAGCTCAGAAGGGACCGAGCGTGCTCACCTTTAGTTAAAAGGCTCGTTCGTTAATATTGTGCAAATGCCAACTTTTAGATAACACGATGAAACTCTATAATATAGCGTCTTCTGGCCGAAATTCCGTGTGTTAAACCGAGTTGAATACTTTTTGTATACTCTGCTGTAGATTTACATGAGGAAAACGTAGTGACGCTATTGAAGGAAGGACCTTCCGAAACCACATAAGTTCGTGGACTTTTCGAGAGTCTGTTCGAATAACTTTATGGCCACAAAAGTTACTAAATTTAGACTCGCAGGCGAACCGATAAAAAAGTCTTGCAGAGAAAGAATGTAGGTTCGCGCCTTCATCTTGTGGTGACAATTGACGACACAGAAGCGACGCCTCTTTCTAGCTTCAAACATCTAAAAGGGGGAAATACGAGTAAGCTATTACTTAATGCTTATTAAGCAGCTGGAAAAAACAAAAACTTACGCTACATGACAATAATACAGAGAGCTGCATGTTTGGTACGACATCAGCAGTCAGAACAACACCAACCTCAGGGCTGGAGGCAATTCTCAATATGCTACCTAATATGCCAAAAGCGCCTTGAGGCTCAGTCAGTCACCTGAATGGATCCCAAGCTCATTTGGCCATGCGCAGATTCTGCACAGCGTTATAGGAACCGGCACCTCCTCCGACTACCTTACCTCTACCTTGACTTTGAAACGCTTGTAATCGGGGGAACCGCTAAGAAATTTATCGATAGCCATGTACATAGATGGGTCAAAAATGAGCATAGGCACGGGTGCGGGTCTCTACTCCGAGAACCCACATTATAAAAAAATCAATAAAATTGCCCGATTCTTGCAGCGTCTTCCAAGCGGAGGTCCTTGCAGTCAAGGAGGCAGCCAGCCTACTGTCAATAAGGCTGATATTACCCTATTTTTAGACAGCCAGGCATCCATAAAGGCAATAGTTGCCAGAAATCAAATCCGAACTTGTTAAGTGCTGTCGCAAAGAGCTAAAGGTTCTTGGCTCACGGCACAATGTAAGAATCTGCTGGGTTCCCGGCCACAGGAGCTTTCGTGGCAACGAAAAAGCCGATGAGCTTGCACGACATGGATCAGCATTAAATCCTCAACAAGCTCTTCAATGGATCAAACCCCACTCTGTGATGTAAGAAGGCGGGTGGAAAACAAGATCCGGATGAAAGCAAATACAAGATGGACATCCTTGTCCACCTGTGAAATCTCAACACAAATGTGGCCTAAATATGATAAGTCCCGAACTAACGCGCTCATCAAGAGCAACAGGAAGACTCTGTCTATACTTAGTAGGTATACTTACTGGTCACAATCTTTTGAGACACCATGAAACACTTTGAAACTAAATCTCGACAATGACGACATCTGCACAGGATGTGCCGATACGGATTGCTGCGCGGACACACCTTACTTTCTGTGCCACTGTCCCAGTCTAAGTCAGTTGAGGAAAAGAACTTTAGGAAGCTACTTCTTCCATGACAACTCAGAAATTTCAAATGCACCACTAAAATCTCTTTCCAGGTATGTTAAATCAACAAGGTGGCTCCAGGAACTCAACACGGCGTAAGAAGGAAGCGAAACATCCATACAACAAGGATTATCCCCCACTGGGTATCGCAATGGGTCTCAATAGACCTAAGTCCGATGAGGCGCGGGTTACCTCGCTCCATAAGCCCAACAACCTCGACAATCATTCTGATCCCTAGCGACAAAGGCACTTATGGACCGTAAACTTCGGACAATGAGAGATAGACCTTCATTCACCGTAAATATGACCACAGTACAGCATTTACAAACTAGTAACAACAACGGGCAGTCTCGTTTGCTCTGGAATAACGTTCGCTGAAAAGGCTTTTTATTTTCTTTGCGAATGCTTTTCACAGAGGTTCCAGAACATTCTGCAGAAGGAAGGTTACACCAATTACACCCTCGATCATAGCACCGCTCCTAGGCTTGTGGTTGCTACATAGGCTGCCATGATTTGGCCGTAAAATCTTATCGGAAAAGCGGAACCTGTTAACACACTTCTCTCCAGGTATTAAGAAGGTTCCCAATGGACACAATAAACCCAACTGCAGGTCTAAGTGAAGACGTGACAGTTGTCAAAAGGGCATCTATCAACCTAACCTAACCTAACACACTTCTCAAAAGTAAGGAAAGTACACTTATAACCAACCACACTGAGCCATCGATTTGCTAGCTAAGGCAACCTTTGGAGTAGAATTGAAAAACTTTTCTACTAAGATTTTCACGCTTTATCAAGGAGGTAGTCCGTTTTTTTGATAAAACTTCAATATATCGATATCTTTTAGGTCGAATTGTCATTTTCTAGCGCGGGCAGAGATTGTTGAAGAGAGACGAGGAGTAGGTAATAATTTAAAATAATCGACTTTTAAAAAAGTTGTGCCTCTTAAAAGAAATGTTGATCGATATTATGAAAATACTTAAAGCAAACATTTTTCACAAACGATGCTCTTGTGACTAATCGCAACGACAAGCTTTTTCGACAAACTCTATTAATAAACGGTTCTTTCTGGAGTTTGCTCTAATGTGTTTGATTTACATGGCATTGAGTATTGTGCAGGTTTTTGTCGTTTTTACTATCAAAACAACAAGGGGGTACATATGTTAATCTAGCCACGAAAGATCTGAAAAAGACAGAAAAGAAAACGAATTTCTCAAAGGGGGCTCGTCTTCAAACTACATTTTTACCTCGTCCTCAATTCGACTCAGTTTAACTTATCTCGTTTATAGCTAAATTAGTTGCCTCCAATAAAACAAAAATATTTCCGTTTCACTCGTGAAACAAACAAGTCAATTAATGCCAAAATGCAATCTAATAAAGTTCGATAAAGGTCGAAAATATTGCCAAAAACCCGTCTTAGAAATTACTTTCGCAATCTAATCTTAAATTTAACTTTGTTGCTGTGTTTTTTTTTTTTCTCTAAAGTAAAACGTGTGATTAACACCCGAAAAGATTTGTTTCTTATCAACAAGTTTTTGCATGACGTAAGTGTCTAACACGCTTTGAAATCGAAGCAACAAACGTCTTTAGTCAGCTTTTTTTCTTGCACCGGCCCGGCATCCGACTCCCGTATGCACTTAATCACTCTTAAAGTTATTTCCGTGCAAAGATTTTTAAATTTAGAACTGCAGCCAAAGGATGAAAATACTTTAACGGAAACGCGATCGTCTGGTCATGAGTTAAGTAACACTGAGGACAGGGGGTGCATAACAGCGCACGTTACAAAATGCAAATGACCCCTGGGCAGGGTTTAGTTTATTTTTTGCACTTAAACGAAATCAAAATACTCGGACAACAATTGGTGATGCGGTAGAAGTAAATATTTTGGCAAACCGACACAGTAGCCAAATTGATTGATGTTCAAAGGTAGTGCAGACAGCTCGTTAACGCTCGTATTTTGGTGGTTTTATTTTGTAATTAATGACAACTGTTGCGGAAAGATCACCGTGAGACACTTTTGTGACTCACATCATTCGGAGAGTTTTAAGCTTTTTTTCTGCATCGTAAACACAGGATACGTTTTTGGATGTGCAATCGAAAAATTTAATGCTACAAGGCTTAAGAAGTATATTGGATCTTCGTATATCGGGAAGCTCCTTTGGTAGATCTACGTCATCTATCGTTTAAGCCCTTTAAGTTTTAAGCGGTTGTTGGCTTTCAATACTTCGCCAGGCTAGCTTGTGCTTAAAAGCAGAGTTAACCTTTCAATGTTGGACCAGCTTACTTATATAAAGTAAATATAGCAGTATTTTAGCTAACGAAAAGGACGCACCAAAAAGGCACACCTTCAAAAACTATAGTTTTACACCTACGTGTGTGTCGAAGCTGAACAACAATGTTAGATCCAGCTTCGCATCGCGATAGATCCCGATAGATCAAAGGTAAAAAATACAACTTCGATTACAAGTCGTCACCCAGCGTCTATTCGTTGACTTTAAAGCCTCTTTGACATGCAAAGATACGTTGCCTTGGCGGAGGCTTGTTAAGTATAACCAGCAAGTATACCACCAGCAAAAGAAAAATCCAGGAGCGTCTTTTTCAAAGTGAGAGGCTTTAGAGTCAGCATCTTTTGCTCTTGATTAAGATCTGCCGAATTTTATACGTTGCCTTCTCTGTTTTTCCCTCCAACATACTAAGTTGGGTTCTAAGTTTGCTTAACAAGTAGATCACACTTCTATAATGATCGTGTTTGGCAGGTTGCCTTTAAAAAAAGCACCTACAATATCCGTAATAATATGCGGTTTCTCGAGTGCTAAGGTTGAGAATAAAGTTCGTCAGTCAGGGTTGCGGCGATTCCTTTAGGTCTCGATATAACTCGCTTTTTCTTATGTAATCTGTTAACATAAGAATTGTACTCTTATTATAATTTATAAAGGTCAAAGCACTTCAAAGTTCAAAGAAAAACGGTGTCCTGATAGGAAATATATAGGTTCTAACCATTTTCAATGTAGGTTCCAATCTATACCAGACGCACTGAAAAAACCTGTTGCCGTGATAGCAATGCTGGCAGGTTCGAAAACAGAAAATGGAACAGGTTCTGGAGTCTTCTCCAGTCATATCGACTAAATGACTACTGCAGTGTTTTTCAAGCTGAGATTTATGCGGTGAAGAGAGCTGCACAGACAATTCAATCTATGGATCTTCCAGCAACGGAAATCACCATATGTGTTGATAGTCAAGCACCCTGGACTCAAACCTCGTATACTCTAAGTGTGTCAAGGACTGCCTCATGGCATTAAAGGATATAAGCTTCCACACAGTTCTACTCTGCTGGGTTCCTGGGCACGTTGGCGTGGCCGGAAATGAATTGGCGGACGAACTGGCAGGTTCTCGAAAGGTTCTGATATGGACATAACGATGGCTGACCGACGGGTTTATCTCCCTTTAAACGCAGCCAAAAGTCTTATAGATCAATACACGATCAAACTAGCCGGTGAACGTTGGCAACAGTCTAAAGATTGTATCATAACTCACAGCTTATGGCCAGTACTCGACCCTTCTATCTCTCAGTAGAAATTTCATAAGAACACTCGTTGGTGTAGTCACGGGACACTGCACCATTGGTGTCATGGCTACACGAATGGCAATCTTTGCCAACGACTTCTGCAGACCCTTGAGGGATGAAGAAGAAATAGAGTCTATAGAACACTTTCTCTGCCACTGCCAAGCTCTCCAAGAACAACGACTAACCTTTTTAGGAGTCAGGTTCTTTGATAGCCTGTACGACCTGGCAGGAATATCACTACTTGACCTAAAAAGATTTATCAAAAGATCAGGCTGGTTCAGTAAGTAAGACATATTTCCAACCATGTTTGTCTACCTCACAAGGGTAATCACAATGGGCCAATCTGGCCACCGAGTAAACTTGCACTAGTTGCAAACAACCCTTAACAACCTAACCTAACCTTGCAATGCTGGCAACTTTACTTTGAAGTGGTTACACCTTAGATAACAAAAGTACAATGCTTAATTTAACACTTCTTGCCACGGCTTAAAGAAGAAGTAGCAAGATGTGGCTTAAACTTGAACTTTGCGTTAGACTGGAGTCATGCATAGAGGGAGGTAAGTTGTTTACCCTTTTATAAGTAAAGTTGACATGACTTCGTCTTTTAAGGACTATTGGCCAGGTCTTCGTCCACTTGAGTATTTTGTCTAAAATGCGTTAATAAAACCTTTGAAAATTTGACAGTTTTATCCATAGCGAATTTGACCTTACGGCGTTGTCGGTTACAGTCGTTGTCTCATTTTGAGATATGTCTCTTGTGATGTAGAGCTAAAACAGTGTTGGACCGAGTACGCTACCTTGCGGAGCATCCCATCCCATAGGATAGGAGGTATATTAAGTTTGATTCAAATTTTGTAACATAGTGAAATAATAACCGTAGACCCCCAAGACCTCAAGGGCATATGATCGAGACCAAATTGTTAGTCGAATGAGCCATGTCCGTCCGTCCGTCTGTCGGTAGTATTTAGGCCTTAAATTTTGAGCTAGGAACTTGAAACTTGATATCTGTTCTTTCTAGGTTCCGAAGCAGTACAAGTGTAGAAATTTTTGAAATACGCCCACTGACATGCCCACTTTACTTATTAGCATGAAAAATCAAGGTTGTCGCAGGAAGCTGAAACTTGGTATGCGATATCCTCGCTTAAGTGTTTTGTGATTGGCGTTTAAGAAAAAAACGAATACCGCCCCCTTGTAGGTGTGGTCATACTTAATATGCATTCTAATAAACGGTTTTTATTTGATATATTTGCTATAAATCCAAAAAACTTGCACTATAAAATGTTCAGATATGTGCGTAAGCTATCAACGCAAGTAAATAAATTTTCGCCACGCCCACTTTTGGGGGCGTTTTTAAGTATAAACCAAATTTTTATTATGAAAATGCAGTCAACACTTCTGATAAAAAATTAAACAAAAATATGATGTTGTTGACAAGGGGTGGATGCCACGCCTTTTTCTTAGGGAGAAGATTCTTAACTGAAATTTAACAACCAAGATTTATGACACAATTCGGAGCCTGACAGTGGTCAATTGGGATGGGGTATCCAACGATTCGCCTAAGCGGATTGTAACCCTCCCACTAGTTAAATTCTGAATTTGATACTGATGAAATTATGCCCTCATTGAATAATGCAAACTTCATGGACCTATTTTTATACCAGTTGTTGTAGGAACCCAATCAGAAAGGTGTTCTCCATTCCATACCGATGTAAAAGATTATTGGTAAAGTTCTTCAATCATTCTTTCAAATTTCCGCGGCATTCCAAGCATTTCTAGTAGAGGAACGCGATCTATGGTGTCGAAAACTGCTTTGAAGTCCACTTACAACGCGTACATATTTTTTCCCTTTGTACAAAATAACGCAGCAATACAATTAAGAACAAAAATATGGTCGAATAGCCAGAACTTAAGCCGGCTGGCCCTCGCCTAAGAGGTTTTCGGCAGCCATCCACGAGCTTAAACGTCAAAGCAAGATTGAAGTAAAGATTTTGAATGGTGGGTTTAAGAAGGAAATTCCTCTGTTGTCGGATCAGGTCTATCACCTTTTTTGTAAATAGAAAAAATCAAAGCCCCTTTTTACTGCTTAGGAACTGATTCCCCGTAGAGTATATTGTTGAAAATCTTCCCGAGATAGCCGACAAGAGCACTGGTTTATAAATTTCGACGGTATACGATCTGAACTTGCAGTCTTGCCGTCTTTTGAGCCCTTCAATGCATTTTCAATTTCCTTTCTTTAGATTCTCTATTCTAAATTCTGAGTATTCGCTCCCGTATCTCGCGGGAGAGAATATATTGTCAAATTTAAAGTCTATTGTCAGGAGTTCATACATTTTTACCGCTAAAACTTTCTGTAACTCAGGTCTTCATGCCACACTTTGTCAAAGGATTGGGATACGTTAAGTAGAACTTAAGAAAAGAAAGTAGAACTTATCTTTGCTGCTTCTAAGGCTTTGACAATTCAATAGTTTTGCGATGAGCCTGGTCAATGGTGATTCGGAATCAATTGGCTTTCTTCAATAATTGGTTGCAGTCGTTTGAGCACAAGTTTCTTGAGCAACTTCGATATTATGAGCAAAAGCGAAAAAGGCCAAGTTGATTTATTGTTGCTCATTCATTTTCCCGGTTCCAAACCAATTTTTAGCTCTGTGCTTTCCATTGGCTAGGAACGAATGAAATTCTCATTGAGGCGTTAACGATATAAAGAAGCTTGACTAACGCTTCCTTCAGCAACCCAAGAATGGGGGGAATGGAGTTACCGTTATCCAAATCGGTAAGATGCCTGGGCGTCATATTAGACTCCAAACTCAGCTGGAGGGATAAAATAGAAGATCGTGTCAACCGGGCATGCGTGGCATTACACGCCTGCCGCAGAACGTTCGGAAGCATGTGGGGACTGCAACCAAACATGGTACACTGGATGTATATAGCGGTTGTAAGACCCATCTTAACTTACAGTGCAGTTATATTGTGGAAAGCTACGGAAAGAAAGTGTCATCTCTCTAACCTCACCAAAGTTCAAACGGCAGCCTGCATGGGTATAACAGGGTTCCTAAGGACCACACCCACCGCGGCACTGAAGGTACTACTCAACCTCACCCCCTTGGACATATACTGCAGCAGCAAGGCAGCTAAAACAGCTGTTCGCCTAAGGGAATCCGGACTGTGGTCCTCAAGATCTTATGGACACGCCTCTCTGGAAACTCAATGGGCTGCCTCCACAGATATCCCAGTCACGGATTACCTCCCTATGACATTCGCTTTCAACAGGAGATTCGCCACCAAAATACCTGAAAGAGGTGGATGGGAAGATAAGACCATTACAGGAGATGACGAGATCGCCGTATATACTGACGGTTCTAAGATGGACGTCGGAACCGGCGCGGGCATCTTCTGTGGAGCTCTGGGACTAAGTAAATCTTTTCGGATCAATGACGACTGCAGCATTTTTCAGGCGGAGCTGGCAGCCATAATCCAAGCTGCCTCCGAGCTGAAGAAACACAGCCCCGTAAACAAGACCATCACCATATACTCTGATAGCCTAGCGGCAAATTAAAGCCTTGGAATCAGACATGGTGAAGGCAAGGGCTGTGAAACTATGCAGGGAAATTCTTGACGAGTTGTCACTTGGCAACACTGTAGCTGTGTGTTGGGTGGCAGGTCACACCGATACATCGGGAAATGAAGAAGCGAACAATCTTGCGAGATATGAGTCTGGGATGAATGCATCTCTAGCCACCAAATCTATAAGAATCCCGCTGAGTTCGATAGCAAGTAGGATAGAAACTGAATCCTTGAGTAGAACCAACCTACGTTGGACAGAACTTGATACGTGCAGACACAGAGAGATCATTATTTTTGCTTACCTACATTATTGCCTAAACAGCATCAGGCGTAGTACCCACGGCAGATGCTTCTTCAATGAGCTCGAAGATCTTAATAATGTAGATCTAAAGGACCTCCTAAGATTTGTATACAAATCCGGTTGGGTCCAAGAGGGCGGAACTCTGAGCTTCTAACAGTGGTTTATTTCTGTTTTCGTTCCAGGTATTAGGAAGGTTCCCAATGGACACAATGGACCCAACTGCTGGTCTAAGTGAGCCGTGACTATTGTCAAATAGTTATTGGGCATCCATCAACCTAACCTAACCTAACGCTTTCTTCTACATTACCTTTAAAATATCCTCGGTAGGTTATTCATAGCTTGGCGCTTTGTAATTCTTCAAATTTCGTATCGTTTGACAATATGAGTAAGGTGAGGTTAGGTTAGGTGAGACAGGGTTGTGGTGAAAAAGGCCTCATAAAACCCTAGGCACCAAAAAGGGCTCATCGCGATCCCTGGGGAACCAGTTGAATTTAACAATTCAAAAGGCAAAACAACCTGACAGAGACAAGGTTTTCATTCACTTCGTGATTGAGTTCGTCGACCAATGGTTCCCCGTCAAACGGTTTCAACGTTTTTTTAAGATTCTCTGCTAATGTAAAGCATTGTTTAAGCTTTTTCACATTTGACTTATTCTTCGTTGCCTTTTTTTCGGTGCCGCCGAGGAAGGCCTTTTGATGACCTTCTCTGTATTTCAAAGTGACTAGTTCTATCCTCTATCAATAGTCAAGCTTTAAAGGCAATCAATAGTCTCGCGCGACATTTACAATCGTAAAGTAATTGCTTTAATTCATTAGAAAGGTGGTATCATCCGGAGGTGCTCGCGAGCGTTTTCATCTCTTTCGTGCTTTTCTCTTTTCCCATATAACTCATCGATTTTGCATGGCCATGTTACTCCGCTTTTCCATACTCTGCGATTTTCTGGCAAGAATACTTTTACGATTTCGTCTTCTGTTTCTAACCACGTTTTTAGTGGTTCATTCGGATTACCTTGTATTATATTGCCTTATATTCCCTAGAGCGTCGGTGGCATTGCTATCTAAGCATTCTGTTACGTATATTTGGTAACGAAGGACCCCCTTTAACGGTAAAGAAGTCGACAAGGGCAGGTCGTTTGTTTCTGTCGATTGTCCAATATGTTGGCTCTCCCGTCGAAAGGAAAACCACGCCACGTTTCATACTAGCTTTAAAGAGTACCCGGCCTTTTTGAAGCTAGTATGAGCTGTGTGAACCCAAAAATGTGTTTTTCGCGTTAGCCCAACTAAGTCTAAGAGACGCCTTTGACGCCCGCTTGCTTATATCGCAGACGAAAATAACTTGACGCGATGCTGTAATCTAGGTGACTTAATTTTACCGAGACTGAAACTTATTGGCATATCATCAAGTTCTATTTCTGTAAGTATTTTCGTAGATCTTAATTTGTATGCCCTTATTTCTCAAATGCCTATAGAACACACCTTGAAGGTCTCTATCAACGCAAAGCCGCAGGTTCGTATCAGATGCCTTCATTTCTGAAGTAAAACGTTTATGTTGTTTTTTTTTACCGCAAATATGACTCAAAGGTTCTTAAATGGTATGCTTGCGTAAGGCAGGCTATTTATACTAAAAAGATTCATTGTTTAACGGAAAATCATTTTTAAAACAAATAAAATTTTTACGACTCCTTTCCGCTACTGACGAATAATGTCATGTGTGTATTAACGAGTTTTCTTAAGGAGGTCCTTAATCCGGTTACTTTCGCTTAAAAAATTAAACTGCCGTTACATCGAATCGGAACCGATCTTTATCGTGGGAGTCCCATCGAATGAACTTAAATAAACAAAAGTCACAACATTAATTGAGGAACTCTTTCCGAGTTAATTCTGACTGTACCAAACTTTCGGTACAGTTTCGTGTACATTAGGAAGATGAACTTTACTTTTAAATTCATTATCTGCCAGAGTTATGCCAACATTGGTTCTCTCCCAGTACAAAAGAACCGCGAATCATTAGCATTCTTTCATTCTTATATCACCCGTAGGCAGATATCTTAATTAGCCCGCAAAAACACTTGATATCCCACAATAGTGCATTTAAATAAATAAATAATTCAAATCGTGACGAGAACAGAACATAGAACACTTTGTTGCAATTATGTGGCTCTGGCTCAAGGTGGTCCGCATTTGCACTTATAAAATACTACGATTGTAATAATGAAACAATTAAAAAGTAAAATGAATGGTGATTCGCTTGATTTCTTATATAATTAAAACTACAGAAGCAAATAAAATGTTTTCTTATAAATAACAGAAGTGCCAACACAATGACAAATTGCTTGCACACCTCATCATGGCCATGTGACAAGGAAATTCAACGAGTCTTGTGTCAAATGCTTCGGGAATTGACCGAAAAATTTTACTTTTAGTCGATTGCTGGTGATTGAACAATCAAAAAAATTACAAATGTTGTGACTGTTGATTGCTAGTAAAGTTACGAAAAAACAGCAATCAAGTAGCAAAAAAACAATAAAAATTCGGGGAAAAGTATATAGATGCTGTCTGGCAAAAGGTGATCTTCTTTATAAGCTCGCACTAAATAATTTGTGACACATTTTTAGTACCACGCGTCGCGCTGCCAATCGGACGCAATTGACACTTTTGATGTGGTAAAGTTTTACGAATCTTAAATGTGATTTTGATTACTTCTGAGAACCGCCTTAGTCCACATATACGTCACAACGATTTACGATATATTTTAAAACGCCCAGACAAAGATGCGAAGCTGAGTGACGTCAATAATCACTCTTCTGCGAAATGTTCGGCTTTTACGTCCCAGACACGAAAGAAATGTCGCAGTCAACAACCTGTACGCTGACCGATTGTGGCTCGATCTTGAAAATTCTAGAAACAGTCTGTCAACAAATGAGTGTGGTTTTACAAGCAGAGTTTTATGATTACTTTATTTTAAACCTACTAATTTCTCGTTTTGTATTCGGCACAATTAGTCGCGTGGCAATTTGTAAAAAAAGGGTCATTTAGATTTAGATTTTGTATTAATCACTTTCAAGCCTGCGTATAGGTATTTGAGCCCTGAAAAAGGGTGTCTTTAACTTTTTGCATTTAGATTGACGTTAAACATTCTGGTGTAGCTTCCTATGATAAGCGATGAATCAGATATTCAAGTTTCCTTACATCTATTACATTATCTTACACTAAAGGAATGAAGATTATTTCTAGGTCTGGTCAGGAACTGTCCACAAAAGCTTTTATTGACCAGACGGGTTTCTTGTTCAAATCATGTTTTCTTGGAACCAAGCTTTAAATTTCCATTAACATTCCAGGCGTAACAAAAAAGATACACTTAACCCACTAGTTCCAATCCTGGGTCATCGCCCGGTTACCAAACAATAAAGGGAACCGGGTCAAATTTTCATTTAAACTTAGCGGAATCTAGTTTTTCTCGGAACCGGTCAAGCTACAAATTCGGGACTGGCGTAACAAAAAAAACTACAATTACCCGCGTGCCGGGTCCCCTGGGCCTTTGAAGTGTGCTCGCTAGTTTCAGTGAGCCTGCTCATTGAGCCTTATCGTAAGGCCACTTTTGATCAAATATTTGAACTTCGACAGTCAAAAAAAAAAAAACAAACTAGCAAGTCCAAAACCGACATTCACTATCTGTTATTCGATTTGAAAACCGCAGATGACAGAATTTATTCAGACGAGCTATAGAGAGACTCTTAAAGTACCTACGACATTGGCTAGTCCGCAGAATAACAATGAAGAAAGCTCACAACTTCATCAGGATTAGGAATAGCATCACTGATCGCTTTAGTCCTAAAAGGGGATTAGCGCAATGTCAAGTTTTGACATCTCTGCCCTACTCATTTGTTTGTGAGGGCTTTGACTATATGGAAAACTCACGCTGTTCTCTCGAGATCGGCAGAGACCTCACTTTGATGTCAAAAAAGGATTTAGACACGGCAGCCGATGCGATATCACAAGAAATCTATAACATCATACTTGAGAGGATTGTGCTGAACTTTGGTTTTGGGCAATTAGACATTGAGCCGTATACCGCACGTTTAGAAGCTAAGGCCGTCATCACGTTAACTGTAAACAAGAGAAAATGTAAGTACATGTATGCCATCAAAGAGTGGCATACTGAACAAAAACGTTTAGGGTCAAACGTCACGATATGCAGCTATATAACTTCGAAGTATTTAAGGGTTCAATGTACCTCGTTTTATATATTAACTCTGAGAATGGCACTTCTAAAGAGATAAAGCAAGAATTCACTCACGCCAATCGCTATTTCTTTTTTTCTTTCCTAAGATGTGTAAGTATACCGCGAGCGAAAAGAATTAGAGGACAAAGGAGAAAAAAAGTTCCCAATCGCTAATGAGCCAGTACAAAAAAAGGGCACAGAAACACCAAAGCTTACCCGCAAATGGTTCAGCTACTGCGGAGGAAGTATACCTAACTACTACAATCTTTGGCATAGATTTTACGGTCTTACGGCATTTTTATTTTCATATTGGAAGGAAAGGAGGAGAGATTGGCGTTTAACATTCGACGGACCCTTACCGCGATGAAAGACGCCTGACTAGGAAGCCGCTAATTTTAAGGCTAACGCTCCAAACTTTTTTTTCTGCTATTGGTCCGCCCTGTATATTTTCCATGCCGGTACCCACCGAATATGGTGTGCGTTCCCCTACCTGGCATCTTGGAAGGGTCCATAACGGATCAGCAGCAGAACGGATCACAAATTTCGTCATCCTATCGTCTGACATCACCATCAATAATGTAGGAGTAGGTCATCGACTTGTACGTTTGTTCGACCTTACCCTGTCCAACAGCTTTTCTAAGACTACCATCAAACAGGAGGTACCGCCACAGCTGCACTTGGTGATCTTCACTCTTTCGGGCCACGTTAGATCACAAATACATCGAACTCCAAATCAACTCTAAGTGAGGCTCTAACTTCGCAAGCAAAAAGAAATCTGAAAACAAACCTAGCTCAGGGCACAGTTTAAAGAGGAGCTTGGCAAAACTGTTTAAGTTTCATTCAAACTTAAATCAAGACAAGGGTTAAAAATGTCTGCTCAAGATCTGAACAGCGTCCTCACAGTTTAAAGAAGAGCTTGGCAAATCTGTTTAGGTTCCATTCAAACTTAGGTCAAGACAAGGGTTAAAAATGTCTGCTTAAGATCTAAACAGCGTTCTTACGCCATGTTTAGAACAAGCATTCCCGGTTACGAAAAACCTTGCAGAAAACGGGTTCCTTATGTGGTTCTTAAGCCAAACTGCAGTATATTCACAAAAACACCAGGAATCTCCTGAATTGGTCCTCAAAAACCAATTTAGTAGCAGGCTAGAATCTATATCGATCGATGCAAACGTATTTTAAAAGTATTTTAAACTCTATTCGATGTTAGAGTCTTATAAAAAATTTTGTAAGGAGGTCGAATATCTAAGTGAACCTAGAAAGCTTGTAAGAGTCCTTCGCAGGAACAGACTTATCAAACCTGATGCGACTTACACTGTCTTCTTATCTTCTCTTAGACACTCAATTCCCGGAAAATCAGATCAGCACGTGCTTTTCAGGGGCACCGGAAACGGGAGCCACTCTAGAACCAATGAACACAAAGCGGATAAACTGGGTTATTGCATCCAGACTGGTGGCAGATGACGCTATCAAATATGCGATCGCATCTTTTGACAGTTTCGAGTCACATGGTCCGCATTAATAACGTGACCTTTGGTAGCACGTGGAACTCAGCCATCAGACAACACGGTATAGAATGTAGATTAAACTATTTTTTTAACGTATAAGGGTAATGCTAATGCATAGGACGCCGATAACCGAGGCAGATTGTGGCTATTGCGTCATAATTGGGGAAAATACGGGCTGCGCACAAGGTGGTCTTCGGTCTCCCCTTGCATGGTGCATGGTGGTAGACTCTCTGCTATCGGCCCTCATCCTTCCTGAAATCTACACCCAAGCCCCAAGCTCTTAGCCACCAGGAATGGGCCTTCAGGGAATCCTCTTAGAACTAAGGTTGTTCTCTTTACGAGGGGGAGAAAAGTCAGTGATCTGACTCAAGTTGCGCTTATAGGTGTCACTATCCCGATATCCGATAAAGTCGAATTAGATTAGATTTTTAGTTTTTCGCCAAAAAAAACCTGTTTTCAAAAGCTGTCACATAAGTCGAATATTTGGAAGTAATGCTGGATATAAAACTTCTTTAGTCCAATCTTGTTGAGTCCTAAAACCAAAAATTATTGCAACTTTCTGGCAGTGGAGACGTGCAGAGGCGCTTTTGGTAAGACATGCGGCTTATTACCAAAAAGCATCCCCTACGGCCATGGTAAGACCATTCCTCTCATACGCATCAGTTGTTTCGTGGAACAGACTTTCGCGGAAGCGTGTTACAGCCTCTTTCGCCAAACTCCAAAGTACGATTTGTTTTCTAGGCACAAAGGACTTCCTCAGCACTCCTGATGACTCTGCTCTAAGATGCTCTGATGAACCCACTTGAGCTCAAGCTTTCGCTGAGTTTAGTCGGAAGGATAAAACTTGTTTGGATTCTAGGTCATACTGGTATCCAGGGAAATAAGACCTCTGATGAAATTGCTAGACAAGGCTCGCAGAAGATTTTTACCAGGACCTATGCTAGGTCTATACCTGTATCTGTTGCCGCTTCCGATATTGATCCTTGGGTTTCTCGGGAGCACAGGTCTACTTGCCGTGACTGCGATGGGATGCAGACAGGCTAAACGACTACTCCCGGGCATCTGCAAGGAGTCATCGTCTTTCTTTCTATCTCTCAGGAGAATTGACTGAAGACTTCTTGTAGGCGTCTTTATGGACCACCAAGCTTTTGCCAAACACTTGAATTTGTTAGGCTTGAGAAGCAAAAGCACCACCTGTCCTGCCTTGCTCGCATCATGTGGTGGATCTTTGGGGGTGAGGTGGTGAGTGACGAACACCTTAGCAGCCCGTCATTGAAGCTCCTTTTCGGCTTTCTTCAAATTTGAGACTAATGAAATGGCAAACAAGATTGTTTGGGTTCTAATTTCTGGTATCCAGAGAGATAAGTCCTCTGATGAACTTGCTAGACAAGACTCGGAGAAGATTTTCACCATGACCTATGCTACGTCTACCTGTATCTGTTGCCGCGTCTGCCATTGACCCTTGGGTTTCTCGTGAACACAGGTCTACTTGGCATGACTACGATGGGTACGTAGGACCGGACAGCTGCAAGGCGTCAGTGTTTTTCGTTCTATTTCTCAGGAGAAATGACCGAAGACTTATTGTGGGCGTTTTAATGGGCCGCAAAGGTTTTTCCAAACACTTGAATGTGTTAGGCTTGAGGAGCAAAAGCACCACCTGTCCTGACTGCGGAGACAACGAAGATACAGCGGAACACTTCCTCTGGAGTTGTCCTGCCTTGCTCGCATCATGTGGTGGATCTTTGGGGCTGACGTGATGAGTGACGAACAACTTAGCAGCCCGTCATTGAAGCTCCTTTTCGGCTTTCTTCAAATTTGGGGCTAATGAAATGGCAGAATCTTGTTTGGGTTCTAATTTCTGGTATCCAGAGAGATAAGACATCTGATGAACTTGCTAGACAAGACTCGGAGAAGATTTTCACCGGGACCTACAACAGAGTCCAGCTGTATCTGTTGCCGCGTCTGCCATTGACCCTTGGGTTTCTCGTGAGCACAGGTCTACTTAGCATGGCTGCGATGGCTGCAGACAGACTAAACGACAACGCCCGGACAGCTGCAAGGCGTCAGTGTTTTTCGTTCTATTTTTCAGGAGAATCGACTGAAGACTTCTTGTGGACGTTCTCATGGGCCGCAAAGGTTTTGCCAAACACTTGAATGTGTTAGGCTTGAGGAGCAAAAGCACCACCTGTCCTGACTGCGGAGAGAACGAAGAGCGGAACACTTCCTCTGTAGTTGTCCTGCCTTGCTCGCATCATGTGGTGGATCTTTGGGGCTGACGTGGTGAGTGACGAACACCTTAGCAGCCCGTCATTGAAGCTCCTTTTCGGCTTTCTTCAAATTTAAGGCTAATGAAATGGCAGAATCTCTGTCAAGAAAGGGAGGAACTGAATCGTTGTGTGGAATTAAACATCACGCCTTAAATAACTAAATCAGGAAACAACTGAGCTCGATACCAGATCGATACCAGCTCAAACCTACTTAATTTTCTGCTCGCGGGGACACAACACAAAAAAGGTCTTTTCTCTAAGCCTTTTAAATCTTTTTCACACAGACGACTGCAAAGCTTTTCACGACTGCAGAGCAAAGAGTATCGAACAATTTCCATTAGCAGACCAACAAAATACCGTGCAAAGCATTAAAGTAAACTTCTGAATATTCATCGAGAGTCAATATCAATAGCTTATCAAATCTGTCTGCTGGTCATCGTTTTAGTGCTAAAACCACCCATTTGCTAGTCCGGTATTGTAAGAGCTTTCGATCTGCCATGGTCCGAAGAGGGGATCGGCAAAAATAATTCATCTTTCCACAACTTTCTTGGTTCCTACATATTTTCGTGTTTTCGCCTAAAGCCATTTTCAAGCAAATAGCATAAGTGTGTCGAAGCAGGTGGGTTACGTCCAAGCCCCCACAGCAATTGACGTAATACTAATAAATTTAACAGTTATGGAGTCTTGGGTAAATCGCATTTAGTCTACTTGAAGAACAGGAAATGCCTAATCAGCATATTGCTGATACTGGCAAAGTAGTTTCCCAAGAAATTCAAGACTTCTGTGATTTCCCTTAAAACTTGTGTTTTTGTTAGTCAAATTGTGTAAACAATAACAAAAATCTTTTCTCATTAAGTCCTCGTATCGGAGTGTTTACGGCTTTTCTCCAACGCTCGACTGCACAAATTTTTCTGATGAAACGCGACAGAAATTGGCGAAAAATTTATTCCAACTAGGCGAATCGAAATTTAAAGAAATTAACGCCTCATATTCATAGCTATGACATACCCAGCGTAAGGTGCTAACTTGGATACATTTTTTTATTATTTTGTCAAGATACATCGCGGTACATACGTACGCAGTGATCTAATCTAATTGTTTCCCTTGTTATCTGATGTAAATTAATTTGTTTGCTCGAAACTCATCACTTGGCTGTCGAATTCGAATTCCATTCATGTTTCCGGTCTCGCTTGGCACTCATGCCTCCGAGTGCAAATTGAGTGCTTCTCGGTGTTCACTTGATCAAATTTTTGTACACATAATCATTACTGAAGCTGAGGCGATATGGTTTGAGGTTCTATAGGCAATACTGCGAGCTCGTATTCGAATGATTGAATTGAAGAAATATTTTGACGTTCTTTTCAGTAGTTCTTTTCAGTAATAAAATAAATTAGAATCGAAATCCACGCGCGGGCACTATAAAAATTAAGCGGATTAATAGGATGCCGCCATGCATGGTTACACAAAACGTTCGATTGGAGTAAATTGTTTTCTGTTTTGGGTGAAGGCCGCTTTAGTGGTTCTGCTTTTATTGAAATTTTAAAAATAACCAACAGACTGCATGGTGCCAATTGTACTCTGAAAATAATATTTTAACCGCATAGGAACGGAACAGGAACCCATTCATCTTTAAAAACAGTGGGCACGAGGCAATCCAGCCTAGTTAGGTCTAGTAGCTGGATGGAAAAACGCAGCTTCCCTCTTTCAGTATAATATTCAAATCTAAGGCGGGCTCCTTATAAATACTCTGCTGGTTATACCATTGTTTTCGCCCGTAGGTAAAGTAATAACACGAAGCTAATAAATGAGCGCTGCAAGATAGGAAACAACATGGCGGTGCCTCGTCGAGGACGGTGTTTAGAACCAAGCGAGATCTCTATATCGACAATGCTGAAACGGTTAAGAGATGAAAGTTTTGATAAAATATGCAAAGTATCTGGTCACTTATGAGCTGCACAGTTCGCCTATTGGCAATCGACCAGTGCAACAAAAGCTACAGAAAAGGCCATTGAAGAACAAGCATAGAACAATTATAGCACGACTGAAGAAAACTGGAATACTGAGCTCGTTCTTCATTTTATTATCACTCCAAGGATGGATGCGTCCGACGCATTGTGGAAAAAACACGCACACGTTTCCACAGGGATCCCATCCCATGGAGGCATATTATATAATAATATGCCCAGGAGGCATATTAATTTTGTCACATAGTTTGTAACATGGTGAAATAATAATGGCCGACCCCCAAGACCTTAAGGGCATATGACCGAGACCGAGTTCTGAATCAAAAAAGCCATGTTCGTCCGTCCGTCCCGTGTGTCTGCATGGCACACGCTTTTAGGCCTTAAATTTTACGCTAGGAAGCTGAAATTTGATGCATAAGTTTATTGTTATCTGAAGCAGTACAAGTGTTAAATTTTTTTAGATCCGCCCACAGACACGCCCACATTCGGTCTTAATGTGCAACTACCTACAGAGCTTACAAAACTGTTAGACGTCTTAAATGGCTGAAATTTTATATTTGGCAACTCCTAATGACTGTTAGACATAGAAAAGAAAAATTAAATCGTTAAACCTGGTCCAGTGGGCGTGGCATTTAAAGTGTAAATTTTCAAATGGCGCAGATTCACTGATGATCGGGGCGTTGCTACACGAGGAGCAGACTTTAAGTAGCCAACTTTAAGTTCCCCAGGGATCGCGATGGACCCGTTTTTGGTGCCTAGTGTTTGTGTGGTCCTTTTCACCACACCCCTGTTTAACCTAACCTTAAGTAGCCAACTATAAGGCAAAGATTACTGAAGCTCCAAAGTGGATTAGATTGTGGTTTTCCATTTCGCCAGCAGGATAAAAAGGGACCGATGACTTTCTTCTTCCCTGACAAGAGAAGCCAAGGCAGGGCAACCATTATCGGTGTCAGCTTGAAGCAAATGGAACCCAGGTAAATATTTGTTACAAGAGGATGTAAGAAATATCTTATAATATTTCATTTATTTTTTATGTAATCCAGCAATAGTTTCATTAAATAAATAAAAAGTTACACAAACTGAACAACAAATATGAGCTTAATCTGCCATAAAAGCCGACGGACCGGCCGGCGTATGTCTTCATACTTGACGGTCTTTTTTTCTATTGCGATACCTCACCCGACAATTTCGAAAAACCATCTCACTGAAGAGCGGGTGATATGGTACATCTATCGCGTGATTTGGCGCATAATAATTCTTTCATGTTTTTGTTGGATTTCTTAATGCTATGGTTGCAGGGAGCAGGTATATGTGGCGTGAGACCACTTTAAGCAAAGAAAACACTGCAACTAGACACCCCTCTCGCTCGTAATATTATAACCCCCCTATATTTTGCACAAAAGGTTTCTTCAAAGGTTTCTGGGCCAAAACATTCGTTGTGAAGAGGCACATTCAGATTTTGCCACCCGCATTCGTTTCTCATAGTGCCTGTGAAGGTTTTTACCTACCCACGAAAAAAAAATCAGATTTTTCACGACAAGTTGGCGGTTTTAGAAAATTGGATGGTTAACTTTAGCTTTTCGCTTTGAATTCATTAATATTTGCTGCTCCAGTCGGAAGTCAGAGCTCTAGTTGTTTTTCTTGCTGCAGCTGAAAGTTGATTATCCTAAATTGGCTGTAGTTTTTTAATGTCGTGTTAAATTTCACAATTTCAGTATCCACCTGTCAAAAGGAACAAAAAATTGAAGCCAGAAAAGAAAACTCCTCAGATCAATTTTAATTAATAAATAAATTATAAATTTACCCTCGATGTGTTTTGTTTCGGTGGCTGTGAAAACTGAGCGAAAAATCATCGCAATAATTCGTAGAGGATGATATGCAGCCCCCGCCATATAACCCTCAAAAGGCGCCATTTTCTCTTTTTCCAGCACAATCCAAAAATGTTTTTCGCGCTTTTTTCTGGGAAGTTTTCTAGCGCACGATTGATGACCAAAAAACACGCACTTTTTATACCCGACCAGGGCCAGGGTATATTAATTTTAATGCATAGTTTGTAACACAGTGAAATAATCACCGCAGACCCTTGAGACCTTTAAGAGATCGCGACCGACAGGCAAATTTATTAAGCCATGTTTGTCCGTCAGTCGATATGCGTAAAGTTTTAAGGTCTTTAAAGCCGGACTAGAAAACCGAAACTTGGAGTGTAGCTTAGTTCTCATTTCGTACAGACAAAGTATGAAAATTGAATACATCCGCTCAAAGCCACGCCCACAATTGGCTTGCATGTCAGAACCTCAAATTTAAATTTTATTTCAATTGCTCTTTGGTCAAGTTAGACAAGGCATAGGAACTCACATTTTGCTAAAGAGAAATAAAGGCCAGAAACCTTGAACGATACAAAAATTGGACCGCCCACACTATCGACCATGTCCACTTTTAGGGGTCACTTTTGGGGTCGTTTTTAGAAAAATACTGTTTTTTTATGCACTAATATTCGCTTTTAACGTATTTTCACATGATATTAACGAATTAATTTTCAGCCCCCGCCTATTTATTGGGACATAGTCAGTAAAAAAAATTAAAAAACACACAGTATTATTTATTCAGGCCAAAAAACTTTTAAATTTGGTGTTAAGAGGGTCGGGGATTTAGAAGTTCATTACAAACGAACTTTAAAACGTAAGAACTTTGTCGTAACTTAAAAAAAATCACTCAGCAGCTTTGGCCCTTTGAGTTTCAAACGAGGTTGAAAGAGACAATTGGTAATTCAAGCAGATGCTAATTCAAAAAAATCTTAAGTGCGTGATTTTTCGTGCTGCGGCATTTTAGCCGGAAAGGTTCAATTAAGTCAAAAAGATTACAAGGAACTTAAAATTCATGAAATAAAGTTTAAGAATCTTTTAGTTTACCCTCCGTCTACGGAAAAAAACCCCATCCCCCTTCTCAGGCACACTATTGGACTTAAGGTAGTTGCGTGTATTTTGTCCTACCTAAGTAGGAGGTAGGGATTCTGTTTCAACTTTATATTTTTTGTTTAAGGCATAACCCATGCATGACGTTTTCATGACGATATTTTTAAGACAGCTCATACCTGTGGCTTATTCATAAGCTCAGTGCTACAATGACCCAGCATTTCGAAACCTTCTCAGAATTTTCATAAAAATACCAGGCAACAAAAATGCCTCGACTCTAACGGCTCCCAGTTGCCGGGTGTCCCAGTCAGAAACTCAAAGTAAAATCATCACTATCATAAAGCAATTTTTTAAGCAATTTTTCAGGCAATAGCAGCTTACAAGTAACAGTCCTTTCCACTGGAGTATCATAGGCATTTGATTTAGAGATAAGCCCAATGAGATGATCTTAAGAAATTTTAAATTTTTTATAATTTCGAAATTCTAGGCCAGAATCGAAATAAAATACAAACACGGAAGGATCCAGATTCGAATGCGTCTCCCTCACTAATTTGAGGAGAAAAGTGATTTCGTCTTTATTGTCCACTTTCTTTCCGAAACACCTGACCTCGATCTTTTGTTAGCGAATCAATTATATGAGGAACCCTTTTGTTGTTCAGGCTGCTAAATAACCCCTTTTTGATTGGTGAAAGACTTCCTGTTTACTCTCTCATTACTTTCTTAACGATTTCCATTTCAGTCAAAACGAAATGGAAAAATGTCATAAATTCAAGCTTAAACGTTGAGTCTCCGTCATACCAGCAAGTACCCTTGTTCGAGTTTCTTTGAAACTCCACAATCGGATATTTTATACAAAACCGACTTTTGTTTATGAATACACAAGGTCTTAATTTTTCTTTCCATGGAAAGAAATTAAACGTGTCGCAATATTAGTCATCTACAAATGCGACAAGCAGTTCCTCTAAACTCGTAAGCTGATCTTTTCTCGGGGGATTCCATTTGACCACTCTATTAACGTGAATTCTAACCTAAACAAGTTTCACTTGTGTAATGGAAATTAATAAAAACACTGAAAATCTATGAAAATGGTGTTAACTACCAGCAAAACCCGATCGGATTGAGTGATCGTGCCGCATGTTCGATCGGCCAATGAGTGTGGGCCGTTGAGTTTAACGCTTTTAGGTTCTAATTGACAGCAAGGAATTGGATCATGGCGACTTGAAAAAAAAACAACAACATAAAAAGCTAACACCACCCGCTAGAACTGATCACGACCATGTCGATGTCATGATCTTCGTGTCATTGGGATGACGCCGCCGACTCAACAGAAACTTTATGTAGACAATGACGAGAAAAAAGGAAGAAACTCTCGCCGATCTGTGTGTTATTTTGACACATCGACAGATTTATGGTAAAGTGATCGCTTGCGCGTGGCAAATTTATCACATGATCGTGTGTATGGCGTGGTCATAATCAAATTACCACCCGGCGTGATTGCAAAGAAAATATACAAAATTATGCATTCATCCCACCAAGAGGAGCGCTAAATGCCAGACCACTGGACGATAGTTTGTGTCCGCATAATGATCGTACAGGGTAATGTGATATGGTCTGAAAAGTGTAGGAGACTTTAAGGCATGATGGCGGAGAAACACATGAGCGAATCGGGGCAATCAGCATTCGGGTGTGGGTGGAACTGTGTCTGGAACAGATTACGCCTGAAGCAGGCTTTCGTCTTCTTTTGAAGGAAAATCGATAGTTTGAAGCTATAACTTAGAGATTATACACTAAGGCTAAGACTGAAACCTAGAGACATGACACTTCAATTACTGGCCACCTGAGTGTAAGTTTGTTGCAACAACTTTCACTTTGACTTAGTGTAGAAGCAGCGGGCCATTTGTTAAGTGCATTTTCGACATTTATTGATAGGCATAAGTTTTTTGCACCCACCAAGGATCATGTGTTGCATAAGGAAGACTATTAATCTTTTGAAAAATGCACGTACGCCGCAAGCACAAAATTGCCACCGCGCCGATACTGTTTTTTATTGCTTGAGAGAGCGAATTTCACAATTAATTTCAGCCTTCAATACAAGTGTTACTTAGCGACGTTTTCTTAAGGAGGAGGCTGCACCTGGTACGGTTTTGTTTGTTTAAGCTTGGAAAATAATATGGGCAGGTTACCATTAAATTTTATGGGAAAAGAAAGGTCTAATCAACCACATTACCCGCCGAGAGCTATACAAATTAAGAGCTGTCAAAGATAAAATAAGC
Organism: Neoascia interrupta; assembly: GCA_947623515.1. Lineage (NCBI taxonomy): Eukaryota > Metazoa > Arthropoda > Insecta > Diptera > Syrphidae > Neoascia > Neoascia interrupta. The sequence goes on from OX392462.1 coordinate 201,114,553, forward strand.
AATTCATTCCGCATATTTCTTTTCTTGCATTCGCCTCGTAACTTTCCACGCAGCCAGGGCTGCGATAAGACGTCTCTAAAGCTAAATGTAAACAGTGGAATCCTAGAAAAATTAAATCAAATCGCATGGCGTGATTCATTATATGAGTGCGGTCGTTGTCAAACTCGCATGCGTTAAAAATACAATTATCTAAGTATCTGTAGCGTCATGGAGGCAGCACAATTTGAATAAAAACACACAACAGAGAGGGAGACCCACCCACAACATTAGAGCCGGCAAATGTCACATGAGTTTTTTCTGACGTCAATTGGGCTCTTTGCAGAATTTTTTGAATTTTTGAAGAACACGAAAAAAAAAATTATTCTGATCCAATTTTTAGTATTTATCTTGTGATTTGTGCAAATTTCGCTTAAGAAATACAAGAAAGAAAAAATACGGGAAAAATCGTGGATGACCCAAGACATGAGACACTCACGTGTCTGGTCTTCAGAACGATATGCTTTATTCAATCAAGTTCTTCTGTTAATTCCGCGTGCTTTAACAATTTTTGCGAGATCATTTAGCATGTTTTTTCGTTGTCATAATAAGCTGTCCATCATATGACAGTTTTTTTTTTTTTTGGCAAACAAAGCGCCAGGTAAAAACGATGATTTTACGAAAATGAACAAAAGGAAAAAATCGAGGAGAATATCAGTGCGAAAGCCTACTGATTATTGAGATGCCCTATGAAGCATGAAAGCAATTTTAAAAAGTGTATAATGTAACTTTATGTCGATCAGGATTCTGGGCGAAGGAATAAAAGCCTTCAGCCCAATGAATCCGTTGGGTCCGCAACGTCAAAGTACACATCTGACAACTCAGCGAAATACACACGATCCAAAGTTGGATTGATTAGTTACTACTCTTTCAGGGTTAGTCGTTGGCTGGGCTGATACCGTTTAATACGCTCATGTCTGTACTGAACACACCCGAACACTTCTATTACTTTATTGCCGTCAACTGAAGATCGTGATATTCTAAGCCCAAACTGGTGGCACGACTTGACCTACGAACAATGAGGGAAAAATTAGAATTATTAGAACTACAACACTCAGAAAAATTCTGGTGCAAAATTTTAAAAAGTATTCAGGGATTGGTTTGCAAGGTGCTGCGGCTTTAGGTCATATCGCAGCAAATACTAGATGAAAGAAAATTAGAAAGTAGCGACCTCAAGCTTGCAAATGTTTGATGGCACAGAGCTGGTAGGTAGTATTAAATCCACATTTTTTATATAAATACAATACTAGATTCCTTTGCATTTATATTTGACCTAGCATACAGTCTAAGGGCGGGTTCTTTCAACACCGTACTGTTACACTGAGCTAACGAATAAAACGTGATATACGCACAGTTCCAGTGTCGTGTAGACCCAGTTTTATTGCATAGAGAACTGCAGCACTGCTGCACCAGGCGCGAGCATCGCGTTGAGTGTTAAATTGATGTTATAACATTTCGTTTACTTTATTTTCGACTTTTTTAATGAATTTTGATAACTTTGAGAGGATGCTTGGTAATAGTCACTATTATTCCTTCATAAAGTAGCATAAATTGACGGTATTGTAGGTGCCTTCGTTGGAAGGCAGCCTGCCACACGCGATTACTACAGAAGCTTGAACTACTTGTTAAGGAAACTTAGTCGTAGTCTGATGGAAAATGGGAGGTTTTTTAGTGAGTAAGAATCTCACACTACTATGAGAACGCGCGGCCGGTCCTCGTAGTGCCTATGAAAGTTTTTCTTACCCACGGAAAAAAATAAATAAAGTAGCGAGCTTTTGGAATTTTGTAACACTATCACGCATCAAAAGCAAAATAACACCATTAAAAAACCCTACGGAGTCATTTTCAGGAATGATGCCTCTTAAAAAGAATCTTCAAACATCGAACTTATTATACTTACCTCACCCGAGGGTATATTAAGATTTATGTATAGTTAGTTATGCCGAAAAATAATCACAGTAGACCCCTAAGACCTTTTGGGGCCGGACTTTTTAGCCCAGCTAGAACCAAGATCTCTTAATCCCGTAACAAAACGAATCTGCAGTTAACCCAGAGAGCAGTTTTTCAGTGCAGAGTTAACTCCGTCGGAAAAGATGTAAAAATCTTTGACTCTTGAAATTATTAACCATCCTAACTCTCACACCACATAGAAAAGCACAGCATAACAAGTTCGATCTGTTCTCAGATGAAATTTTTCACAGAAACACGCAAAGCAAAGCAACTGCTATTTCACACAGAAAAAAACAGTCAACGAAGTTCATACTGTTGCCCAGAGTTTGACCCGAGATAAACTCGCAAAATTTTGTGAGTTTATCCCTGCAAGGTGAGGTTTTAGAATAGACTTGAGGTAAGTTATGCCTGTCGAAAGAGCCGACTAAAATCCACTGGAAGGAAGTAGTCTTCAGCATATTATAAGTAATGCTGTCAGGAGAATATACTCCTAATGAGGCCCCCCTTGGCAGTTAAGTTATTACTGAAAGATAAACCCGAAGGCTTGTATAAAATCCAGCAGCATGTGAAACATATTTTGCGGCTCGGTGGTCAGCGTCTGAATCCATATGGGCTGCTGAGCTTCAAATAACAGAAATCCAGGAGCGTCTGTCTCGGAATGAGCGGCTTTCTGGTCGGCGTCTGCTGTCCGGGTTCGGATCGCCCGAATTTAAACTTGGCAGTTAGGTATGCAATGGCACACCCCACAACGATGAAAAGAAAACCCCCAATCCTATGAAATGGGGTTTAAACTAGTGGGAGGGTTACAATCCGCTTAGGCGAATCGTTGGATACCCCATCCCAATTCATCACTTTCAAGCTTCGAATTGTGTCATAAGTCTTGGTTGTTAAATTTCCGTTTCTATTAACTTCAACTATATTTAGAATTTCTCTGTTAAAGAATCTTCTCCCTTAAAAAGGGGCGGGTCATCCACCCCTTTTCAATAACATCGTTTTTTTGTTTATATTTTTTATCAGAGCATGTATACACGTGTTGACTGCATTTTCATATTAAAAATTTGGTTTATACTTAAAAACGCCCTCAAAAGTGGGCGTGGCGAAAATTTATTCACTTGGGTTGATAGCTTACGCCCTTACCGCAACATTTGATGGTGCAAGTTTTTTTGGTTTAAAGCAAATATATCAAATAAAAACCGTTTATGAGAATGCATATTAAGTATGACCACGCCTACAAGGGGGCGTTATTCGCTTATTTTAAATGCCAATCACAATACACTTAAGCGAGGATATTGCATACCAAATTTCAGCTTCCTGCGACAACTTTGATTTTTCATGCTATTAAATAAAGTGGGCGTGTCAGTGGGCGGATCTCAAAAAAATTTACACTTGTACTGCTTCGGGACCTAGAAAGAAAAGATATCAAGTTTCAAGTTCCTAGCTCAAACTTTAAGGCCTAAAAACTACCGACAGACGGACGGACGGACGGACATGGCTCATTCGACTTACAACTTGGTCTCGATCATATGCCCTTAAGGTCTTGGGGGTCTACGGTGATTATTTCTCTATGTTACAAGCTATGAATCAAACTTCATATACCTCCTATCCTATGGGATGGGGTTTAAGAAACTAGAAGCGAAATCCAGAACGACAAAAATCACGGAAACAAAATCTCAAAGAACAAATGTCGAACACAAATAATCTAGAAAAAAAAGTCTATAATGTTGAAGAGATTTTCCTTCCTGATTATGTGAAAAATTTTCCATAGCTCGAAATTTATGGGGCGGCAAGCTGCCCCCAGCTTTAGATTTACTGGCAGGCCAACTAGGCCCAGGCCTAGTGCATCACAAAAGAAGGAGTGCACCACAAAGAGTGCAAATATGATAGAGTAATAAAATATAAATCAACATAAAATTTTTTCTTTAAAATCATTCAAAACACACCAAAACTTCTCAAAATTCTTCTTATGTTCAAAAACAAATCTAACTTTAAACGAGAGAAAACACAGCAGTTTCGTTGTTTCTCTTGGAGAAGGCGATGCCAAGCGTTTGGTATCTAATCTTTGCTACATTTTTCATAAAAATGGGACCTATTACAGATTGTTTACATTTTCGTATCCTACCCAGGGTATATTAAGTTTGATGTATAGTTTGCAATAGAGTCAAATAATCACCCCCTTAGACCTTTTAGAGATATGAATGGGGCCGACAGGAGAATCGATTAAGCCATGTACGTCCGTCCGTCAGTCCGTCCGTCCGTCCGTATGTAAACAACTTTTAGGCCTTAAAATTTAAGGTATAGAGCTGAAATTTAGTGGGTTGGCTGGAAAATTAGCTGAATCTGCCCACAGACACGCCCACTACAACCCTGTACGTGCGACCATTTCTAATTTCAAAAAATACTTTTTCCAAATTTTAGCTATGATACAATGGCGCTAGTAGCGCATTCATTATTGGTATGTGACATTGCCTTGTGATTCTCTTTGAAGTAGCCAAAAAAGTTTGGCCTTTTCATTGACCACGCCCACTTTTCTAAGTGATTTTAGCTTAAAATGACTGTTTTCCAATAAATATATATGAAATTTGACAAAAAATTCTGTAACAAAAGTTGTAGATATTAGCATCTAACTTTCACGTATATGTAGAATTGTGCCTCCGCCCACTTTTGGCGTGGCGTTAAAAAAAAAGTGATCTTTTATTTAAAAAGGCGGAGTTTTAGGCCGAAATGTATGCAACCACCTATTATAAGGCATTCAACAGTTATACTTTTATATACTGCCCACTTTTTGGAGGCGTGGCAGTTTTTTTTATTAGTATGGTCTAATAAGCAAAACTAGCAAAACTAGCGAATTTGCCAATTTGACAAAGATTAAATAGGTCATCCGTAGCTTAAAGACCAGCACCCACGAAAGGTGAAGGTTGGAGGGTGATGCCGTGCCCTAATTTTTAAGTCTCAATAAAGTTATGAAATGGTAAAAAAATGATAAAAGAGAATCAATTAAGCCATATCCGTCCGTCCGTATGTAAGCAACTTTTCGGCCTTACATTTTAAGCTAGTGAGTTGAAAGTTGATGAGTGAGCTGGAAGTCCAGTCCTTTAGATCAAGTTTGAAAATTAGTTGAATCCGCCTACAGACACGCTCACAACAACCCTGTAAGTGCGATCGTTTCTAATTTTTTTAAATTCAGTTTTTGATTTTCAGCTATGTACGTAACATTGCCTTGTTTGGCATTTACATTGACCACGCCCACTTTTCAAGGGATTTTAACTTAAAACGACTTTTTCAATGTAGTGTAGTGTATTTTGCAATCCGTCGCAGACGGACTGAAGTCTTTATATACGCACTGTTGCACTTTGTCACTTGTTTTTAAGTTTGTAAAGTCAGTGAAGAGGGCTTAGCATATGCTACGTAGCATAATGTAATATTACATCCAATATTTTTTTTATGTTAAAATATTTTGTAAGAAGGGGTTACCTACATATACAGCTTAATAGTATAGGCTGGACACACGCTCAAATATTTATCCTTGAGCCCTTTTTGAACTCACTTCGAAAGTCATGTCATCAAATGCTAAATGCTCTCGCTTTGTCAAGCCACTCAAGACCAGCAGTATCCTTCACAATCTTATAACTAACTGTCAGTTTACACCTTAATATAATGTATGTACAAAAGACTGAACAATGGTAATTGGCTTGTAAACAAAAAAATAAAAAATTGCAGGCTCTTAACAAGAAATTTTACTATAAGCTTTAGTCAGAATAAGTGTGCAGAATAAATTAGCGAGAAGTCAAAGCAGACAAGTTTTTGCCCAGAAAGTTATTTTATGTAATTCTAGCGGTCTATCCCAAGCGGTTAAAGCTAATTGCTTGTAACTGATAAAAAAGATGTTAAGGTTTATCTGTTAAGATTATGCAAAAAAAATTCCTTTATAAGTTTTAATTGTTAAGGACGTAAATGGTATTTACCCTCGACCGCATTTAAGTCACACATCACTGCAATGGGAAAATGCCAAGTTTTTTGATTTCAAACATGCATTAATTCTGAGTACAATATAGGTACTAGCGCTTAGCATTCTATTTTATCGCGCTTCTAGTACTCCCTCCATTTCTCGGAACTTATTCAATTGTACCTACTACGCAGAGTAGAAATGAAATCGAGATATAACCAGAATACCTCTCGACTGATGCGCAATTACAATTCAATGCAAAGAGTACTTACAAAAAAAAACTGAAATACTCATGCAACTATTTTTCTTTTTTATTTGGCACACTAATTGATATTTAATAATTTCGGGGTGGCAGTGCCCGATCCATCACAAAGCGGATGATTTCAAACAGCCATCGTTTGATGTATTTCACATTAAACATCGTTAATTGCAAAAAGACTTCACAAAAACAAAAAGAAACCCGATTCGTCTTAGATGTTTTTGCTCGATTTTATTTTGAACTTATCCGCAAAGTTAAATGACCCAAATCAATGTGATGCACGACGTCGTAGAAGGTGTCAAAAACGCCTCCTCTACCCAGTCAATCAATCCGTTCAATAGGTCACGGATATTTGCACCGCACCGCAATATGGGGCGATAATGGGTTACTAATTTTGACTAATGCTCGTTTGTCTTCCGGGTTTTGTGGCCAAATTTGGAGCAGAGTGCCAACGAACAGCCTTGTCAAGAAGAAATCCGTACACATGTGAAATTTAATACAACTATGAGTGGTTATCGACCTGGCCACGTCTTTTTCGTAAGCAAAAAAACCGAGATCAGAAAGTAATACATTTTATGAAGGACAGTAATTAGATGTACACAGCTCGTTGAGTAGCCTTGACTTATGTCTAAAACCCATTGACCGGATGGAAATAGATCTAAGAAAAAATGCGTCCTTCAATCAGCATACGACAGGAACATCGTAGAGGGTTCAGTGATCTGGTGTGAATAGATGTCAAGTCAAAATCGTTTTTGAAATTTAATCTAAAATAATAAAACCTTTTGATGATGGTAGAAGAAAAGCTGTATTTTTCCTGAGACCCACCATTGGTTTGTCTTTTTAACGAGCGTTGTAAAACTAGTAGGAAAATTAGAATTTTTAAAAAATTCGCAAATTTTTTACAAGCACAAAGAGGGCTTTTTTAGAGACGAGTGAAAGATTTGACCATCTCATAACCAATTTGAGTTTATTTGGGTTTATCGACATGCAGAAAAAACCCCAATTAACTTCTAAGTTTCGATCAAAGACGCAAACCTTTTAGCAAATCTGCAATTTTTATGAATTTATCTTAAGAAGAATTTATAAAGTTTGAACCATTAGACGCATGTTTTATTTGCTTTAAGTCCTCTTTAGAGAGAGTCGTGTCAAATAAACTAGTGTAAACTATTGATTAGCATTTAGCTAACGAATTTCGAAGCGGCACGCTTTCCAAATATGAGTGAATTTTAAGCTAATTTCATGTTTTTACAATTACACTAACTATAAAACGTCTGCCGCTTGCAATAAAAAATTAGGCGGTAGTTTTGATTACAGGTGCAAAGTGTTAGATGTCAACATTTAGTCTTAATGTACATTAGGATTTTGATATGGCTTAGTGACGTCAAGGTGGGGTGCCGGCCATGGCGTAGTGGTCAGTGTGTGTGCCTATTACGCGGGAGGTCTGGGGTCCAATCCAACCGTCGCGTCGTCACCCAAAAAAGGAGCCCTTTCTTTTTCACGATTCCCTTCTCCGCGAGGGCCTGACAAGCCCTACGAGAGTAATATTTGTCTTGAAAAACTTCTCAAGTGCTGTTTGGATTCGGCTAAAAATTGTAGGTCCCCTTGTATGTGAAAGAATGCAACACACACATCGTTGAGAAGTTGGCGCTGGTTCACCACGAGTTGTTGCGCCACTCTATTTTAGTGAAGTCAATTGAATTGGGGGTGTGTGGGTGACGTTGTTGTCTTCTAGAAAAGGGAGTCACGGTTTCAATTTCCGTAGCATATTTACAGGTGTATCAGTGCGTGTTCTTCTTTGACTCCTAGTCAAAGGATACAAAATTAGAAAGATTACAAAGGGCACATTAAGGGTAGCCAATTTCTGTGTTCCATAAGTTTTTGCGATCAGCATAGTGTAGTAGCCGCTTCTTAGCCCTGAGTATGTATATTTTCTGGAGAAAAAGCAAGAAATGTCTGAAGGATTTTACAACTGAGGTATATACGGGCGTCTACCCGCAAGTTAGTGTTCTGTATTCCCTTCTATGGTGCATAGGCTCCTGACACCTTCCAGGATTGGTTCCAGGCAAGTTGAGAGGCGATACCGAAAGCCTTCGCAGTTCTTCGTCGGTTCCAACCTAAGGGTTTAAGTGGGTTTAAGTGAATCGTCTAAAACTATGGTTGTTCTTTAAATGATAAGGAGAAACGTCACTGGTCTGACTCAACTCGTGCTCAAAGGTGTCACTATCCTGATATCCGATGAAGTCGAATATTTGGGAGTGATATCCTTGATGAACAAGTTGGAAGGTGCAACAGTTTACAGGTAGAGGCCTTCTGCTACGGATTGCATAATACCCTAATCTAGCCAATTTTAAAACGTAAAAAGCTTCACGCAAAGTGGGCGGGGTTAATAATATAACTTTTCTATGCTCTGTGTAATGCGTTTTTTTTATAATAAGCTTATAATAAGATGCGTAGCACATCGCGAGCGGAAAGAATTCGGTCCGACAAGCAAACGCTGATGAGCCAGTACGAAACAAAACCAGCAAGTACGGAGAAAACTCTGCACAGCAACACCAAAGTTCACCCCCGCAAGTGTTATGCCTTTACAGAGAAAGCAATTATACAACTAGCAGAGTATTTCATAAAAACATCTGGCATACATCTAATTGTTGTCGGTTCTATTTGCATATTGGATGAGAAAAAGAACATATTCGGCTGACCCTAACCTGGATAATAGACGCCGAGCAGGAAGCCGCTTATTTTCAGACAGACGCTCCTGGATTTTCCATTTTTTGGTGGTTTTGGTTGACCCTGGATATTTTCCATACTCACCATATCTGGTGAGCATTTCCCTATGCGGCACCTGAGCAGGCGACCAATCGGGGACAAGCAACCCCAGAAGGTGGTTATGTACGATTTTTTTTGCTTGTATAGTTATACTTATACTTATTAAGCCGTTTAACTGTCTGCAATAGACTTTCTCTGTTACTTGTGTTTAAGGACTTTGGAGCACAATTAAGGAATGTAACCAACGTATGCAGTGTGAAATGTCGGACCGGCCATAGTTATGATTTGATAGCATGAGGACTAAACGCCCTGCTTCATACTAAAAATCAGTGTGCTAGCTCCATTTTAACATAGCCTAAGTGTAACAAGTGAGTAAGTGCAAGAGTTCGTTCGTCTGTGACAAACTTCTATATACCCGACCCTATAAACCGTGTAACAATAAATCTTAAAAATTTTTGTCCCGAATTCATATATAATTTGTAAAGGCCACGCCCCCAAAAGTGGGTCTGGCATAAAAATTAAAATCAATTGATTGTTTTTTGGTTAATTTCATGACAAAATGCGTTAAAACCGAAAATTATTTCGAAAAAAACAGTTTTTTTTTCTAAAAACGCCCCTTAAAAGTGGGCGGAGCTCAAAACTTTGTATGGACCAAACTTTGCAAATGGTTATATCTTTAATATTTGTCATATAATTTTTTTTTTCGATTTGGATTCAACTTTCCGAGAAATCGTGTTTACAAAGATCGAACATGTTAAAAGTGGGCATAGTCGATGTTGTAAGCGGTCCAATTTTTAGCCTGTTAAGGGTCGTTGGCCAATTGTGCTCAGTACTAAAATTTAAGTTCCTGCGACTTTTCTAACTTGACCAAAAGGCATTTTGAAAGAAAATGGTAAATAGAGGTTGTCTCACATTGAAGCCAGTAGTGGGCGTGGCCCTTGACATATTAAGCAATTTGTCTGTGTAGCAGAAGATCCAAGCCGTGTACTAAGTTTCAGCTCTCTAGCTTGATTTTGAAGACCAAAAACCTTCACAGACGGACGGGCGGACTTGGCTTAATCGATTCACCTCTCGACCGGTCTCGATCATATCTCTAAAAGGTCTTAAGGGTCTACGGTGATTATTTCACTGTGTTACAAACTATGCACTAAAATTAATATACCCTCGGTCGGGTATAAAAAATCATTTTAAGCAAGTGAGTAAGCGCAAGAGTTCCGCTGTTACTATCTTCTAAATGCCCGACCCTCTTTACCCAGCTGCACTAATATTGAAGTTTCTTGGCCTGAATTCATTCATTGGAAGTCAATTATTGTGCGTATGGGCCACGCCTCCTTAAATAGGCATGGACTAAGGAAAAAATCTTATTTCGTTAGAGCCCTGAGGCCATGTGTTAAAAACGAAGAGTTTAGCCAAAAAACACATTCGTTTTCCTAAAAACGCATAAGTGGGCGTTGGCGCGCTAAAAGTTGGCGGAGCTCAAAACTTTTTATGAAATAAATTTAGAGAATGCCAATATCTTTAATAAAAGTCATACACTATTTTTTTCAATTTAGAGTGAATTTTTCAGAGAAATCAAGCTTTGAAAGATATAACACTGTAAAAGTGGGCATGGTCGATGATGTGGGCGGCTCAGTTTTCGCAGTGTTGAAGATTTTTAGCCGTTTGGTTTGGAAATTTCTATTCACCCAAATTTGAGTTTTTATGCCTTTTTAAAGATGATCAAAAAGACTTTTGAAATAAAATGTGAATTAGAGGTTGTCTCACATTGAAGCCAATAGTGGGCCGTGCACCGCCTAAGCCATAAAATTTTTGACATTTCTCATTAAAAAAATTAGAACTTTGTTCTTCAAGACTCTGCTCTATTGTCATATATACCAGAGAAACACGCAAAGCACACATGGTGGAACTGCTCTCCAGAACTGCTCTTTGATTTTTAAATCACTGGCTCTCCATGAAGCCTTTATCCCGGATCAAATCCGACTAAAAAGCTCATTTCTAGGCTGGTGCCGCACTAAGAAATTGGTTCTTTACAGATCTAGCTGGCAGCTATCGCTAAAAATTTATAATTGTTCCTTAAAATAAGCAGTCTGATAACCAGTCAGCCCTTTGCTACAAAAGCCATACACGATCGCTTCTTGAAAAGACTCAATGATTTAAAAAATGTTGTGTTAGAAAACCTCATGTTTTCATGTAAGAATGCAAATCAATGCGATTGGAGAAGATTGCTGTCATATCCTTGGTTTGCAAATGCCATCATCCATTATTACATTGAAGTGTACTCTTGCCTATAGAGTGTGTCAAGGTTAATTCAGTAATTGTATATGCAACCTGTTATTTGCGGGTCGCATTGCAGGTATATTACATAGCGAGTTTATTTCCTATTTGATTTTGATTTTTATAACTTTAATATTTAGACAAAAAGTCGGCTGTGCTGCTTCCTGATGAATTCTTAAAGCCAAATCAAATATAAGATCCAACTAGAGCACCTTGTAATTCATAGGTACCTACATGAGTCAGCAACTTTTCTTATCACAAAATCCCAAAGTAACCTACATGGTTAAATCAAGCAACTAAAAACACTTCCCCAGAGATAATAACAATTAACCTTCCGCACTTAATTAGCTCATCTTCTATATGGCGCCCTTATGTCGTATCCCTTTTGTAAATCAATCTCAATTAGCTTTTTACATCAAAATGCCATTTTGTCCACAGACGTGTAGTGGGGAGGGTATCTACATTTTGTACCTTCCTAAAGATATTAACTTTTGCATTTGTCCTGCTAATACCTGTCAATTAGTTAATACACGCTACGTGCGATGCATTATCACCAAATCCATGCGAGTTATCGCATGCCATCGATCATGGTGTTTGGTATGTGTACGTGTCTACGTCACGTGCTGGTGTCAGATAATCGCCAGACTGATAAGGAACACACTTGGCTTTGTCCACAAAACAAAAGCCTCGTGTTGTTTGAATTTTTTTTTGAAAATTGCGGGTTTACCGGCACTAGAAAACACAAGGCATCGAAATCGTGTCACACAGAGGCCCATGTGATGCACCGTGTGAACAAAAATACACGTACACTACCGCCCCAAAAAAGAGGAAAAAATTAAATCAGTTTATGTTGTATCAGCGTGTTGCACGTTACACAACATAACCAAGAGTTTTTAGGATCGTGTAGCGTACTTCTAGTACGCAAAGAATTTTGAGACAAATAACAGGTGAGAAAAACATACTATGTCTCTTATGCTCTTCAAAATTTAATTATGTGCAGTGTGATGAAATTTTAATTAATTTAACCTTCGGTTACAATGTTGCATGATTTTTAGTATTTTTAAAATGAGAGAAATACGAAGCATTATTAAGCTTTGTTCTGCGTTTCCGTAAACTATTTTAATTAATTAAAAAAAATTTAGAGGAGAGTGATCGGATATAGACGCAAGGTGCCGTGGGCATTTAGCACCGCAAGAGGTCTGGTTTGAAATTCTACTCTAGGAAATCTTCATAAAGATTTTTTACGGCGCCAGCTCTCTGAGCTTAAAATCGCTCAGTACTTTTTAATTATTAAGTACAAATAGTATTAAATATGAAATAAGTTATGTAAAAATTTAATTGGATAAATCAATAGGAAATAAAGCACTTATTATTCTGAATTTGATGCGTGTGTATATGCATAACTGCTTCCCCCACCGGGGGTAAGAAGTCATAACCAAAAGAGATTCACGCCCATAAACACAGATTTTATCGATATTAGGATGTAAAATATAAGAAAGCTTTTATTTCTCTTGACTGTTTGATTGTCGGCTTATTGAAATGCCTCTTTACTTAGGGGTTTGTCCAGAATACTGCTCAAAAGTAAATCAATATGCAAGAAATATAATGTCGATGTTTAAGTAAGTTTATAGTGTTTGCTTCATTTCAGTTTCAAATAAGTTTTAAAGTCCGTTTCTGTACTCTGTATAGCACCAACTTTGAGTAATTGAAGGTATATGCAAAAAGTTGCACTTGCGACATATCGTGGCACCCAATTATGACTTTGCCATTCTAGCTTAACTCCATCAGTAAGTTTGAGCGGTGCAACATTGCAAAAGGCTGAATATTGCGGTTGTTTTTTGCAAGTTTGTCGCCTCAGCTGGAACCATTATAGCATACCAAATTAACTTAAGTCGAAAAACCGAGTGTAGTCTTTAACTAGTCGTAAGGCCGAGGATTTATCCACAATTCAAGCTCTTATACACTTTTCTTCCAAGTGTAAATATTCTGGTCAATACCGCGTTCACTTGGTCACTATACTGCTCATAAAGACCAAATTCTCTTTTAGCCCTAAAGCTTATGTGCCTTGTGCGCTTTTTAACGTTTTCACAGTTTTCACGTCCGTCCACGGTTTTTCAGACCGAGTCCTCTTGGTCGACAAATTGAACTCATCTTTTTGAATTACCTTAGGAATGCCTTTAATTTGAGTTCACTTATACTGGTCTTCAAGTCAAGATCGAGTCTTCAAGTCAAATCTTTTGGGAGCTTGACAAATATTTTCATGTTGTTGCCTTGCGTTGGGGTCAAAATTTATTTTACAAAATTCTACTTTTCGAAATTCTGTTTTGAAATATTGTGGAAATGCAACTCTTACAAAGCAACACAGAGCAACATGTAACCCTGTGACTGTTTCTTTTTTTAACTTCGATTTACTTAAAAAAAAATGAAAAGCTTTCTTTAAGAGCAGAATTTCAATTGCTTAGTTTATCAGAATTTTGAAAACGCATAATTTTAAGATAAAGATTTTTGAAAGCAGAATTATGACCCGCTGGTTCATGTGCATAATTTATGTAGTGAGAACAAATAGACTTTTTAAGCTTCCGAAATGGAATTGAAACTTTGGTGCAGATGGTAGCACCTCGAACTGAAAATTAAAAAGTCCTTCAAACCCTAGTCCAACCAAGTATTTTTCTTTTTTCTTTTAACCAACAAGTCTTGCTAAGTAAATTATAAATAACCTTATGACAATTAGGCCGTGCATACAGGCCCCTTAATAATAACGTTAAAGTCGTAGAGTCATCATCACCATAACTTTCTTTTATCACTTGTCTTATAGAAGGGTCGCGGAGTGAGGGCGACTAAATGGTTCTTTCATCGTTCGCTATTCACCGCCAATAACTCAAGAGGCAAGGTTCGATCCCAAGGCGGGTCACGAAGATGTTCTCTACCTGAGACCGCCACTCACCTGTTTCTTGGTCTACCATGAGGGCGAAGCGTTTGCATCTGAGGTGCGTTGCTGGTGATACTCGAAGGGATAATCGTAGATTGAAATGAGAAAACTGTTGAGAAAAATTTCACTTTCTGAAAAATTGAGAAAACTGTTTTTGGGTCACCGGCATGGCATGATCCTGCAACCTTCACCTTTCGCGGGAACAGCTCTGACCAATTGCGCTACGGATGACCAATATAATCTTTGTCCAAGTTCGGCCACCTAGATAGTTTTGCTAGTTAAAAAATCAGTTTTATTTGCCGTACTACCTTTTTTCCCGATCGTGAAATCTGAAGTAGCCTTTCTGGGCACAGGCTCTTAACCTTTTTTATACCCCATCCCATAGGATAGGAGGTATATTAAGTTTGTCACATAGCTCGTAACACGTTGAAATAATAATGGAAGACCCCCAAGACCTTAAGGGCATATGATCGAGACCGAATTCTGAATCGAATGAGCCGTCCATCCGTCCGTCCGTCTGTGTGTCACATGTTTTTAGGCCTTAAATTTTGAGCTAGAGTGCTGAAACTTCGTACGTAAGGTCCACGTCATGCGAAGCAGTACAAGTGTAAAAATTTTTTGAAATCCGCCCAAAGACACGCCCACAATCGGTCTAAATGTGCAACTACCTCCAGAGTTTTCAAAACTGTAAGACGTTCTTAAAAAGGCTGAAATTTGACATTTAGCATCTCCTAATGAGTGTAAGACACAAAAAAGACAAATTTAACTGTAAAGCTCCTCTAGTGGGCGTGGCATCTATTTTAAGGGTAAATTTTCAAATGCAGTTTCCTCAATATTTTTGCCCAAAATTGAAAAAAAAATTGCTTAATATTTTATGTAGAAAACGCTTAGTTCCACATTTTGGTTATTCAAGACTTTGGGCCACGCCCACATTTGGAGGCAGAATTGAAGAAAAGCCTAAAATTTTCCAGAAAAATTTTATTTCGACTGGCCTTGAGCCTAATTTAGGAAAGCATGAAACAAAAAAAGCAGCAGGTTAGGTAAACGAGACTTTAGTCCAGATTTCGTTCATATAAAGTTTTTAGGGGTAGATTTTTCAAAAATATTATATTTGGCATTTTTACGTACATTTAAGTGTAACTTGGAAATATTTTATAATAAATAGTTTGTAATTAGGGGCGGTTGGACCTTGCCCCTTTTTGGAAGTTTGCATTACTTATAAAATGTCAAAAAATAACTTTGCCATCAGCATTTTATCAACGTTTCATCAACGGTCTGTTTTACGGACTGTAACTTCTGCGTACACACTGTAGCACTTACTCATTGGTTTCTAGCTGTAATCAGTCGATTAAATGCTACTGGTTACCAAACTGAGTCTCTTTTGCCAGGTTTTAACTCCTACTCCTCTTCCAAGCTATAATTGTTCACAGATCTTTGGCTATCTGCCTGGTTAATATAATGGTCACCACACATTTTTGTCCTTATGTCTTAGTCTGCTTTTACGAGCCGAAAGACCAAGTTTTATATTTAAGTAGAAATTAGGCTTCTCTGTCAAATCGTGTCCCATTTTAGTTTAGTTGCGGAAGCTATTTTGGTTGTTTCTCTGTTTACTTTTATGGATCGCTTTTACTGGATCAAATCCTGGTTCCGAACTTAGGTTAAGTTTTTTTTGACTTCAGGCCGAATCCAATTTGACTGTCCTTAAATCGTTCTTGAATTGTTGTGACGCCTATTCTTAGAAGATGGTTAAGCGTTAAGAAGGATCAAAAAAAAACTTTTTTATTATACAAACAAGTACAAGCATCTAGTTTCTCGGAAGTTTAAAGATTCAAGCCGCTTTGATGGGAATTACTTTGGACTTAGCGTTTTGAAATCGCCCTGTTCTTGTCGGTGACTTTTTGAAACATGAAGTAGGTCTCTGCTGAAAGGTATCTGCGCGCGGGGCGAACCATAAGCAGACTGATAGGAATTCTATATAAGAGAAATCATAACCCTGCTGTGAAGACCGGAACTCCGAAAATATACGACTGTTCAAATCTTGCTTCCGAACCTCAATTACAAGGAACAAAGAACGTATGTATGAAATAGGTTAGGTTATTGGGTTGATGAAGGCGAGATGACCCGCGCCCCATCGCACTTAAGTCTGTGTCCAAGTGTTCCAAGTTTTCTCAACTGACTTCGACTGGCACAGTGGCACAAAATGTAAGGTGTGTTCTCGCAGCAATCCGTATCGCCTCATCGCCTTCAGATGAATGAACGAACCAGAACCATTGGATCAGTATTTGACAAGTCATATTTGTTAGCCTAGTCCGATTTAGAGTTTCATAAAGCGATACCAAAAAACGCTTTTATCTACCCCTAAATTTCTGCAGTTCACTATCGGTTAAAAAATGAAAGTCCTAATTTAATTCAATAACATATTTCCAAAAAAAAAAAAATATTTTAAAACAATTTGTTTCAACTATAAGTAGGAAAATCCCGAAGTCGTATTATCGGAAGTATTTACAAATTCCTTCATCAATTTATTATTAAATCTGTGTTCGGCGATTCGTTTCGAAACGAACACTTCTTCCTTGTTCGTGTGTACGTCGGTCGCACGCCCCCTCGGAATCTTACGAAAGAGTCTTGTAAAAATTTCAATACGTAGATGCAAATTGTATCATTTCACTTGTTGGATAAATTGCAGTGGAACTGCTGCGTAAATAAATTGACGCAAAGAAGTTCAGTGCCAACCTTTGACACCCCGAACACAGATCGATAAATAAATGGCAAACATTTAGCGCAACAGCACACAATTATGCCTGGGCCCGCTGGCTTGCCGCAGGCAATCGTGTTCAATTATAGGAAAATAAAATCGTCAATATAAAATGGTCATTGTGTGACAAATGGTAGTTTGCGTCAAAGGTGTTTCGAATTTAATTACACTTCTACTTTTATTGCACGAAATAAATAAGTACATTTATCGAATAAATTTGTTCGTTTTATAGTGGCGTTGAATGTTTGGGGTACCTATACCGATACAGTTTGATTGACATCGGTTTTATTAGTTGTTAATCTTAACATGCACCCATTGAAAATGCTTAAATAAAACTACTACGACTGAGTTTAATTGATTTTTGGGAGCTAAGGTGTCAAGAAACTGTCGATTAAGTGGAATTAATTGATTTAGCCATAGCCGGAACAAAAAGTTGGAGTTTATTTTCAAACAATTAAAATTTTATTCTTAAGTTGAATTCAAAACAAATGTCACAATAACTTGTTCAATGTTCCACAACTGTTTTCACATTTCAGCATGAAGGGAGCCCAGATATCAGGGAGAACAGATATCAACTAAATTTATGTTGAGTTCTGTCAGTTTGTGCAGTTATCTCCTATACTAAGGGAAGACCACGTAGGTCATGTTTTCTTTACCGATCCTAAGCCACCAACTGGAAACGTTCCGGGGGAAATCCCAAGGCTTTTGAAAATCTTATCAGGCTACGTTATTGACTAGGTCCATTTGCTTCATTCTTGGCCCTACCCAGCAGCGTGGTTTTTCTTGTGTTTCGATCTATTGTGATTGATCTATCCACTATGGACGTTGACTCTTAGCTATCGATACAGAGTAAGCCTTATACCTACGAGTAACATCAGCAACGCACCTCAGAAATCTCATTTTGGCAGCTTGTACTCGGGATTTAATTCTTTCGGTAATTACGCTAATTTTATGAACATTATACGAGAGCTGGAAGAAGAAACTAATAATAAACCCTGCTCTTATCACAAGGTCAGTTTTACTGATCACAGGTTGGCATAATATACTCAAGTCCGGAGATTTTACAGAGCACGGTCCTAGCGAAGACCTGCACACAAATCAAAAGGACGGAATTTGACGTAATGTATTTTGGCACAGCTTTTCAAGCTGTTTATGTTTTATGACTGAATCATACTTTTCCCGGAAGACTTACAAGAAATATCTCTTGTAAAACATATATAAATCTGTAAAGCAAACTCTAATCACCACAAGCCGCTTCACTCGACAAACATCTTCTGTAGAGGTTTGTTGATTGAACCATTTTGAAAACTTAATTTCAAACTTGTTGTTTTACCTTGTAATAGATATGATCTGTTGGCACATCCACTTCTCCATGCTGTTTTTTTATAATTCACGGTCAAGGATTTATACTTGTTAAAATGATAAAAAAAAAAATTGAGAAAGAGGTACTGATGCATTTTGGTTTTAAATTACTGAGGACCGTAATAAGGAGGAAAGACCTTCCACATAATTTCTACACATAAAGCAGAAATTCCAGTACAATTTAGTACGTCCAAAGCGAAGCTGAAGGGTGAATTGATGAGCACTCGCCCTTGTACACGTACTGCAGCTGAATTCTTTCAGAGGTGGCATACAATTGGCTATAACAAGGGAAATCCTTGGAAAAGAAACGATAGCGCAGTGAGAGACAGGAAACATTGTGACGGTGTTACAAGGAGTCAAGTAACTTCACTGTGTTGGAATCTTCAATTCGGTTTAGCACTCGCTTCTGGATCCCATCGAGTAAGTACAGTGTGGTCATACTTGCACCTGCCTTGACGTGAAAGCTACACTCCGTTTAAGGGCTTTTGTATATGGTAGTCGGAACTTACTACCTAATCTCAGTTACTTACTCTTACTACGAAACTAATATTTATCTGTTCATGTCGTGAAGAGATTAGAATTTGAGTTAATCCCGAGATTTAGGGGGGATTTAAAGAAGATTAGAAGGCACCCTCTAGTTCCCCGTGAAGAAGCTCGTCAAGTTCTAGAAGCTATAAGACTGCCACATGTGAGCCGTGGTTATTAGTGGTACTGGGGGAACTTAGTTCAGCTTTTCCAAAAATGATCTACGAAAATTCGGGTAATATGGCGCAACGGTGGGAATGGCGAACTTTAAATTTCTTTTCAACAAACATATAAAATAAATTAAATAAATAAAGGAGCGCAACAGCAAGAGCTGAATCAGGTCCAACTTTGCTGTGTGTGCTAATTTATTCACACACAAGGGCACACATAAGGCGAAATAAGGATGATTGGTTGCAGTCTTTTCTCCGCCATAGGTAGCCTTTTGACTCATGGAGTAATTAATACAACCATCAAACAAACAAAAAGTCGACTACGCCATATCACCTAATGAAGCATGCCATATGACCCGAAATTAAGGCAAATTGTTGTTTTTAAGTATTTTTGTATTTTTTTAAATTTAAATTAAAGATTGAGTTTTCTTTTACTTGGTTTGTATGTTAAAGTTCCACTTAACTATTTGTCGACTTTACCCTCTACCTGTTTGTGATGGTTCAATCCCAGGCCGTTTACGGTGTTGAAATTTCTTTTTTCTGGCCCATGGGAGAACAGCAGCCTGAAAACAGAATATTCTGATCCTTTTCTTACACAGTCAATGAATTTTTGTAACTTGGATGAAAAAAGTAATGTAACACCTCTGACATCTTCGCGTAAAAACCTTGAAATGAAACTTCATTTGTTGTTATTTTTTATCTCGTAAGTCTAAGACCAGGATTCAGGCGAGTATGATGAGATGTCAGACGTCAGATCAGCTGAGTTGTTAGCTGTCAAGGTTCAGAAAATTTGGCAAAAAATTATGGCCTTTTCGGTTAGTCGCCCGGGAGCATTCTGGACTCTTCTGAAAGTGTTTTTTTGGTTTAACAGTTCAACTCGTTTCACAGCTCCTTTTCTGGATAGAAGAGATATTTGCTTCTGGTTTTGAATCCAGAATCAAAACCAGAAGCACTCACACAATCATATACAACGCATGTGTCAAGTTGGATAAATGTCATCTGTCCCCTGTGGAAAAGCTTTGCTTCACAAATACAAACATCAAGAAAAACGTATTTGGCTGTTCAAATTTATAGACCCGGTTCGGGAGAAGAACGCCCCGATCCGAAATCGCCAGCCGAAAAGCGTATATTCTGACACCCATTGCTTTCGTGAATAGGTTTTCACAATAAAAATCTGTTGCGTTAACTATGCACTCCTCAATCCGAGCAAACAATAACTAAAGTTCGAAGCTTTCTTTATTAGTTCAAGCATGACGTGCAGAGCAGATGTTTTTCAACATTAAGATTATATTTACCCTTTTCAGCTTTACCTACTTATTCTCTCAGGCCAAGTGTTACTTAATTCGAACATGCAGTCCGTATGTAAATATGTATTAAGCTTGACAGACAAGCTCCAAAGCACACAATCCAATTGACGTCTTGTTATTTTGACGTAAGCAGGTACTCTATGGTGTTTACACAATTTTAACTGAATCAGCAAATCAATAAATGTCAATTTTCATACATTTGCATATTGCGTCTTCAAAAGTCAACCGCAGAACACACCCAAAGTCGTCGAATTGTTAAATGACTTGTTTTTAATTTAATGGGCACCTACATGGGAAACAACATCAATTATAAAAATTAAAAAAAGACTCTTAATTTTTTTCATCTCGTGACTTGAATTAGGTGCTATTTCACGTGATTGTCAGTTTTTTTTTTTGTTGAAAATAATTTTAAAATTATTTCGTTTCTGATTGCAAAAAAGCCACCACCCCAAACAAAAGAAAAAAAAAAACAATTTAAAACGAGTTAAAGTTGAATAAAAAAAAATGTCTACTTGTTTCGATAATCACATTGAGATAAGCTTTTGCTTTAACTGACAGATGGTGGCGCATTTTTTCCCAACTTTTGTTCACATACGTGATGATACGGCAAAAGGGGTATGCGCACAATAGAACTTCAGTTTCAAGTTTCAGGACTGTACTTGTTGCTTGTTATTGTATTGGATTCTATTTTAGTAATAAACCCGGTAATTGTGTGTTTATTGCATTCTTTTATCGCTACAAAGTGGATAAAAGGATTTTTATTTGATGCCGCCGAGAAAAGAAAGTGCGACTTTTCGACGACTAGTAGAAGAAATATTATGATGAAGCACACATAACTTCTATGAACTTTTATGGTTCAATCATGAAGTAGGAAATACACTCTTACAACTTATACAACTTTTATGACAGCAGCACATAAAGGGGGGGATTCTAAAAATAATATGTCAAACGAAAGCATGTGTCAACTGAAATGCAACCAGTGGAAACACTGATTAAGGCTTGAGATTTGTTTTCCGTAAACAATGAATGCAAATCTGTTGTGGGAGTAAGTCGGTTTTTACAGAAGTGCGTGACAGGTTCAATGTTAAGCTGCAACTGTCAATTGCGTCGCTGCGGTATTACACCGGATGCACAATTAACTTTTCGCTGCAATCAAACTAGCGGAAATTAGACTAAAACTGATGTTTTACAACTTTACAACAAAGCACTTGCAAATAAATCAGCATGAAGAATGATTTCACCTCTAGTTAAGCGTTGCGCTTATATGTCGGTTGTCACTCACTTGGAACGCGCACATATTTCAAGGGAAACGCACTATGGTTCAAACAAAACCATTTTATTTATACGAAAGAGTAATAGGAGTCTTGTCATTTGGTTCTACTATATTAAAACGTCTTCTGCTGCTGTCACGAGTATAGAATGCATAATTATGCACATTTACACAATTCCGAGAACGATGTAAACCTATTTTTGGACGTACACTGACGCACCGTAGAAAGACGGCTCCATGGGTTAGAAGTTTTCTCCTATTCACACTTTACAAGTGGAAATTCTGTGTAGTCATCGATAAATTTAAAATGCATGAGCTACACCAGAGAAAAGAGCATGCTGCCGCCTGGCTGCCGTACAACACTCAGCATTAAGAATGTTGTCAGGAAATTTTAGTCAGGAGATAAACTAAGGAGGAGGTAATAAAAAGGAAGCCATCTCTAAAGTGATGTCGTCGACAACAACGATGACACAAGATTGCATTGTAAATTTAGCAAAACGATTACAAAGTGCGCACGATATACTATTTGCATTCCTTCTGTTCGAGTAAAGTGCAATGGGTTTTAGTTATGTCAACCACGAATTTCATTGGAGTTCAGTCAACGAGCTAGTCACGTCATTCGTAGTAAATTCTAATGGAAGTTGGAAAAACGCTTTTAGAAAATCCGTACAGGAAGCATTCATTCATAAGCTTCGTTGACACTTGGTAAACAATTAACTACACAATTTTATTCTACGTAACGTAAATTAGTAATTGTGAAATGTCAAATCAACAATAGGACAAATGGCAACAAAGCTCTTGGCATAGTCATTTAAAAAATAGAGAAAAACTTACCGATAAGCTTTGGCTGGGCGTCTTTTGTTGAGACGATAAAGCTATATGCCTGATAAGATTCGCATTACCTGAAGAATTATTCGGAAGCTTATTTGTACAAGGAAACAGTAATCGGTCATGCTGTCGAGCATGATCAGTAGACTAGTGTCGCTTGGGACAAACTTCATGTGTCACAGTTGGCTTTAGGAGCGTCAATGCTAGAAATTTAATCGTCGAGTTTCTATTTCTGTCAAAGTTATCTTGCCAACGGACGAGCACTTGGTAGGAAAGGAAGCCACCTGAGAGGTTAATTGAAAATGATATTTATATTCACATTTATGCAGTCGTAAAATATAGTTCATTCCGGGGTGGTTGAACTCACAAATCTGATACATAAAAGGACGTTTTTTATGCATAAAAACCGTTTACAGAACGAAACAGAAGCAAAAAAAACGCAAATTATCCGAGAAAGAGTATTATCCGAGAAGAGTATAGTATTCCCTATTCCACAGGAATGGAGTATACTTAGTTTGATACAGGCGAAAATGTAGCATAAAGAAATAATGACGATAGACCCTTAAGACCTTAAGGGCATGTGGTCGAGACCGAATTCTGAGTCGAATGAGCCATGTCCGTCCACCAATTTTAAGGCCTTAAATTTTGAGCTAGGAAGCTGAAATTTTGTACGTAAGCTCTCTGTCATCCGAAGCATTACAAGTTTTAAAATTTCAGACACGCCCACAATCGGTCAAAATGTGCAACAACCTCCGGTGCTTACAAGACTGTAAGACGTCGTGAAAAGCTGAAATTTTGTATTTAGCATCTTCTAATGATTACAAGTCATAAAAAATAAAAATCAAGTCCGCAGACTGACCTTTGTAGGCGTGGCATCAAGTGAAAGTGTAATTTTTCTCATGCAATTTATTCAATATTTTCGTTCCAAACCGAAAAATTTTTAGAAAACATTTTTTTTTTATTTCTTTCATACAAATTTTTGGCCACGCTTACATTTGGCGGCAGAATTTTAGAAAAACCTCTAATTTTCCAGAAAACATGGATTTCGACTACTTTTTAGCCTAACTTAAGTAAGGATAAGGAATAAAATTTAGCACATTAGCTTTACCGGGTTCTATACTAGATTTCGTGCCTACAAAGTTTTTGGCCACGCCCATGTTTAGAGGTTGGTTCTATCTATAGAGTGGCGCAACAGCTCGAGGTGAACCAGGGCCAACTTCTCAACAATGTATGCTGGTGTGTTAATTTCTTTACATACAAGGGGACCTACAATTTTTTGCCGATTCCAAACGGCACTTTGAGAAGTTTTTTAAGACAAATGATACTCTCGGAGGGCTTGTCAGACCCTCGCGGAGGTGGGGGCCGTGAAAAAGAACAAGTCTTTTTTTTCAGGTGACGATGGCAGGATTCGAACCCAGACCTCCGGCGTAGCAAGCACACACACTAACCACTACGCCACGGCAGCCCACACCGTGAGAGAGAGGTTGGTTGATATTACGAAATTATTGAATTTTACCCAAAAAATTACATTTTTGGCATCAAATTAAAGAGTAATTGTTCAAATGCAATTTATTCAATATTTTTGTTTCCAATCGAAAAATGTTTTCTTACTATGTTACGTAGAAAATATTAATTCCTACATTTGGTTCATATAAAGTTTTGGGCCACACCCATATTTAGAGGCAATTCCAAAAAAAAACCTATGAATTTCCAGAAAAACATGGATTTCGACTGCTTTTTAGCTTTACTAAGTATAGAATAAGAAATAAAATTTACCACATAGAGAACACCGGATACTATTTCAGATTTCGTTCATACAAAGTTTCCGGCCACGCCCATCTGTACAGGTCAATTTCACAAAATTATTGAATTTGAACCAAAAAATTACAGTTTGGCGTACATTTTAGCCGCGAACTTGGATATTTCTAGGCTAATATTGATTTCGGTTAAAGGCGTTGGACATGCCACGCCCCATTTAAAAAAAAAAAATTGAACAAAAACTTAAAAGGAAGCATTTTTTTCTATTTAAAATGATGCATAAATAGTAACGTGAAGAGGATGGAAAACAAGAAAATAAACGAATGGAAACGAGAATAGGAATAGGAATAGGGTATACCGCGGTCCGTTATAGACGGACCGAAGCTATTATATAGTTACGCACTGTTGCACTCACTCACTGGTAATTGATGTTTTTGATTCTCAATAGCATAGCAATGAACCTGCTGTTGCTGGCTTTGACAGTCTGTGCAATCGACGAAAATAGTATGGTTTTCATAAGATTGATAGACTGTCAAACGAATATTATCTTAGAATGACAATCGCGGCATTTAATAGGAACTCATATGTTGCCATCATACATGACTTATGACAAATATTATTAGCCCAATTTTGGAAGATCTCACAATCTCAAGCAATCGATTTGATCAACTGGACATAGAAAACATGGATGGACATAATGACGAAATAGATGAAATTAACGAAACCAACTCAACAAATACGGAAATAAACAAGATATCTTCAATTTTGAACGACATGGCACAAAAAAACTTCGCAAAAAAGGGTCAACTTAGCAACAAAAAAAAAATTAGTTTGATAAACAACGAAGAAAATCAAGATCAAATAGACAACAGCAAGAAAAAATTCAAAATACCACCAATCAATGTGTTCCACCAGGATTCTAAGGACATTGGTGAGTTGTTGAAAACCCTCATACCATCAAATGCTTTCGGAATAAAAAAGATTGGAAAAATACACTCAGTTAGAGTTAATAACAAAGTTGATTATAGCTTAGTTAAAAATGCACTCGAAAAAGCCAAAGCACCATTTTACTCATATACACCTAGTGATGAAAAAAAACAAACATTTTTATTAAAAGGGTTAGACAGTAGCTACACACCAGAAGAAGTTCTAAAAGAGCTTAAAGATATTAAAAGTGAAGAACTTAAATTTGAATCATCTTTTAGATTAGTAACAAACCGCAGCAATAGAGAGAGAAAAACACTTCCTTTCATAGTAATTCAGTTGACCCCCGATAGTAAGGCAGGTTATTTAAGTGAAATCAAATACTTATTTAATCATATTATCAGATGGGAAAAATTAAAAAGACCTACTATACTTCAGTGTCGTAAGTGTCAACGTTTCTCACATAGTACTGTGAACTGTATGATGGAACACAGGTGCGTCAAATGTGGAGGCAACCATAGTCCAGATAAATGCACTTTAAAGCAATTATCAGATAAAGAAAAGCTGTTCTGCGTTCTCTGCAAAAAAAACGGTCATCCGGCTTCTTATGGTGGTTGTGAAGTTCATGAGTTTCTCAAGAAAAAAATTAAAAAACAAATAATATCTGTTAGGGAAAACCAAAAAGAAAAAGAAAAAATGTTTCAAAGATACGTAGATACAAGTATCAGCTTCGCTGACAAAGTAAAAGGTACTACAAATAACAAAATTACAAATAAAATTTTTGACACAACTTCTAATAAGGAAAATCCATTAAGTCAAATTAAGAATGATATTTTTAAAATAATGAAACAACAATTTGAAAATTTAACAAAATCGTTAGAATTGCAATCAAAAAGGATAGACACACTTTTTAATATAATTAGTAACAATACTTTGGATGAATAGAACAAATTTAAGACACCTTAAAATAATATCTTTAAACGTTAATTCGATTATATCCAATAGCAGAAGGGCAAATTTATTACAGTTTCTGGCTCGTCATAAGCCGGATATTCTTTTACTGTGTGAAACAAAGCTTAGCAAAAGGCATAAAATAAGTTTTGCAAATTACAAGATATTTCGAAATGACAGAGCTAATGCTTCTCAAGGGGGTGGTACTGCTATCCTTGTTAAAAGAGGTATAGCTTTTCGTAAAATCGAAATATCTGAAATTCAAAATTTTGTTTCTATTGAAACTACTATAATATCTTTTGATATTGGCAACAGAAGGTCCTTATATATTATAAGCATTTATTCAACAGAAAACCCAATTCAAAATTTTTCTCAGGAATTTACACGTCTTTTTGAAATTCTTAGTTTAAATAATTTAGAAAACTACTACGTTATGGCCGGGGACATTAATGCAAAGCACACAAGTTGGCTAAATCCTAGCAATAATACACGAGGCAATTTTATTAGAGCATTTGTTGATGATAATGAGATAGAGTATAAAATAAAGTTTTATTCATCTGTTATTTCGTCATTTCCAAGGAGTAACTCGTTTTTAGATTTAGGGTTTTTAGATGCTAGACTTGAAGTTAGAACAGTGAGATACGATAATAAAATTCCGGTTTTACCATATGATAGCGATCACTCGGCAATATTATTTAATGTTACATTGGAAAATGACTCAGTTTTTAACCTACTTATTGATGAACCCACATATAAATATAACTTTGACAAGACTAATTGGTTAAATTTTAAAAGAAATACTGAAATTGAATGCAGGGAACAATTCTATGAAAACGAAATTCCTAACAATAGAAATTTATCAAACTCAGAAATTGAAACATATATAGAAAAGCTTAACACAGTAATAAATAATTCGATTGATTTAACAGTACCTAAATTCAAAAATACAAATTCAATGGAATGCTATTTAACACCAATTATAAGGCGATTATTAAAGTATAAAAGTTTTCTTTTAACAAGAATAAACACATTTTATAGACATAATAATTATTTAAACAATTCGGAGCTTATACGTCTGAAGTCAATTTTGAGAAATGTTAAAAATTTAATTTTACAACAGTTTCGAAACTCTATAAATAATTTTTGGAAAAATAAACTCCTTGCAATTCAAAAGCGTAGTTCTAAAATGTTTCCACAAATTAACAGTATATTTAGACCCAAAGGAAAAATTTCAATACCAACACTTAAGGTTAATGATGATAACATCGGAAGAGATCTTTTGCAGAGCGCTTCCATTAATATTTCTGATACTTTCAAAGACCGTAACGAATTCCTAATAAATAACAGTATGGAAAAATTAAATCTTATAGGATCACACTTTGAAAAAGTTCATAGTTCGATTTCAGACAATTCGGCCAACACACACACAATTCAAAATACAGTAATTCATTTTCAGGAAGAACATTTTGAAACTTTGCCAAAAGCTCAGTTTAGTAATATTTTAAAATCTGATGAACTAAGTGACGAACAAACGGACAACTATTTTACAACTTTGGAAGATCTTGACGATATTTTTTCAAAACTAAATAATAAAAAATCTTCTGGATTAGATAACATTCCGAACATAGCTTTGAAACATTTACCAGATAATGTCATACGAAAATTTACTATATTATTTAATAATTTACTAAACAATCAACACTTTCCGATGACCTGGAAAATAGCAAAGGTTTTTCCGATTGAAAAGAAACAAAAAGATACAACAGCTCCAACAAACTATAGACCAATAAGTCTTCTGTCAAATGTGGGAAAAATATTTGAAATTTTAGTTAGCAAAGCAATTTTACATAATTGTAAATTGAAAGAACTGCTGCC
This sequence comes from Neoascia interrupta, assembly GCA_947623515.1. Taxonomy (NCBI): domain Eukaryota; kingdom Metazoa; phylum Arthropoda; class Insecta; order Diptera; family Syrphidae; genus Neoascia; species Neoascia interrupta. The sequence goes on from OX392462.1 coordinate 201,142,435, forward strand.
AGAAAATCAATTCGGTTTTCGTAGGCATCATTCCACAATACATGCAATAAATAAATTAGTGTCTGATGTAAGTTGGAATCTAATTGGTAAAAAATCAACAGGTGCATGTTTGGTTGATCTTGAAAAAGCATTTGATAAAATTTGGTTAGATGGTCTTATTGCGAAATTAATAATGTATAGGTTTCCAAATTTTTTAATAAAAATCATATCAAACATGGTACGCGACAGAAAATTTGTAGTAACAAATGGTGAGGAAACAACAACCAGAATATTTAATATAATAAATGGACTTCAACAGGGTACAGTGAATGCACCCATTCTGTTCAGCTTATATATAAGTGAATTTTTAAAAAATAGAGAGGGAACCATAGCTTTCGCAGATGACATAATTCTCTACACTTCAGGTTCAAAGATATACGAAATTCGGAGTAATTTACAGAACATGTTTAACCAGTTACAAAATTATTGTTGTGAGTGGAGATTAAAAATCAATTTTGGGAAATGTGAAGTTATATTATTCAGGACAGTTTTGAGCAAAGCAAATCTGGATTTGAGAAAGAATTGGAAAAATTTAAAAATTTATAGTAATCCAAATAATAATAATTTACAACTTAAAATTTCTTTATGTGTAAAATATTTAGGCGTAAACTTGGATCAGTATTTGTATTATAATGGTCATATTAAAATTCAACTAAAAAAGCAAGGGCAGCTTTTATGAGTTTAAAAAGATTATTCTACTCTGGAAATATTACTTCTGATATCAAAATTATTTGTTATTTAACTTTAATAAGACCAATATTAACCTACGGCTGTCCTATTTGGTTTAATATAAGCCCTTCAGTTATGGAAAAACTTAGGATTTTTGAAAGAAAATGCATTCGCGCATGTATAGGTAAATACAGATCCGCCGAAAGTGACTACTTGCACTATATTTCCAACAAAAACATATACGACGAAGCAGAAATTTTAAGGATAGATGTATTTATTATAAAATTAATTAGAAACCATTTTGCTCGTTCGGCAATCGTTTTGGAAAATAACCTAGTTTATGGCCCAGCTTTGTATGGAAATTTTGAGTTTTACAAAAAATCACTTGAAACGGGACATATTCCTCCAGAAGCGTTTATGTTTCTTGACAAAATGGGATATATCCAAGATGAACATAATGTTCCTGTGATTTATCACGCATATCGCAGGGCCACAGATAAGAAAATAGTTGACAGTGCTAACTTAAATTCAAACATACCAAACAACATCTGGAGATACAGTACGGCTATTTCACAAAAAGATTTCCAAATTCAAGTTGATTCAGACAAATACTATTGGCTTACCTAACTAATGAAATGTTTGTTTTTCTTCACATTTTTTTCACAAATTAGTTTTAAGTTTTAGTTTTAAGGTTTGTAGGTTTAGGCTATTTTTTATGTATAGTTATTGTTAGTTTTAAGCCAAATTATTTTCAAAAAAATCTTATAAGGAATAATTTCATATATTATAAAAAACATGTTATCATAGAAAAAGAATGTATAATTCAATTAAAAATAAAAATATCTAGATGTTAAAACTTATTCATAATATTTAAAGCTATTGTATATAAAAAACAGTTGAGTGCTAATTGCCATTATTGTTTCTTTTAAATTATGTTATTATAAAAATTGTTGCTTATTGTTTTTATTTAAATGTTACAATAAAAGTTCTTAATAAAAAAAAAAAAAAAAAAAAAAAAAAAAAAAACAAATATTATTAGCAGCGTTAACTCCGAGATACCTACTGCTGCAATGGGGTAATGAAGTTCTTTCCCTGAGTTCCCATTTGTCGATAAAACTAGCTAGATTCTTCTATTTAGCTCACTATTAAAATTAACACTTATTGGAAGTCTGTACATAAATTGATGCCAACGACCATACCACGCTGAAACCATCGGTTCTCGTCCGATCACCGAAATTAAGCAGCGTCGGGCGCGGTTAGTACTTAGATGGGGGACCGCTTGGGAACACCGCGTGTTGTTGGCATCTGTTTTTTTTAACTTACTAAATAGAAAGGAACCTTAACAAAATCAATTAACTCTGAAAAAGAATAGAAACATATGTCATCAACCCACTAACCTCAGCACGAGCAAATGGTGAAATAGTGGAAAAAATTTCCCGTGCGTCTTTTTCATATGGCAATTGCGATTGATCTCTTTTTTTTTCATCCAACTGTGTTCAATATTTTGATGCTAAATTTAGAAAATTTTACTTGATGTAGTGTGTAGATAGAACGTCACTCTAGTTTTAATTCATACAAAGTTTTGGGCGAGTCCACACAGAATTGAAAAACCCTTGGATTTTGACGAAAAACTTTGATGTTGACTGGTTTTTAGCCTAATTTAGTTTGAAATTGAAGTAAAAGAATACATTTTAGCGTCCATTAAAGCCTTTACTTTTAATAAGGACAACTGAGAAAACGATCAGGAGGAGATAGTATGTATAGTTACAGGTGCACTTTGGTTATGAACTGTTGAGGTCAGAAAAAAACGCGTGTAGAAGCTTGTTCTTCATCCGTGATGTTCTGCTAAAGAAAGGATTACTTTATAGTCCAGGCAACGAAGCAAAATTTGGGGAAAAAATTCGTGTAGAAGCGAAAATTTGTAGAGAAAGATGTCCTGAATGACATACCGAAAGTACTGGTGGTATGTACTATAGGTACTATAGGGGCGGAGCTAACGGGTGGGCGGGGCTGAAAAACTGAAATGTCCCTTTTTTCAGTTTTTGGCATATATCTCGAAAGCTATAGCTCATAGCAAAAAAATGTTGAGTACTAAATTCATCTACACAAAATTCTCTACAAAAAAGATTGTATAAACTTTTTCTAATAAGTGACTTTTATTATAAAAAAAAACTTTCTTTAACTAATAAGTGACTTTTATTATAAAAAAAAATTAAAGATTGAGACAGATATTTTATATACTTTTATTAACATCGCATTGTCTTCGAAATTTAAAGAGTATTCAAGGTTCGGCATCATGTGTGTCTTCAACTTGCTGTGCATTGTTATAAAAGTCAAAGCATGCGACAAATTATCCTGTGGATATCCTGCTGTGCCGGTGCATTTTTTGTTCAAGATATTCTGTCCGGGAGATGTGACCCATTTCAGAGCTGCAAATATTTCCAGAATCAAGCGGAATGGTATACCGTTGGTAACCTTTTTTCTTTTTATTAACTCACCACCAAAAAAATACAGCACGTACATACACGTTAGAAAATGCTTACAGAAAAAGTCAAAAGATTTGGACCACACCTTCTACCTATAAGGTAAAGATCACGGTTGGGAACATTGTAGTACGTGATTGGTGCCACGACTTTTTCTTATATTGGGTGATTTTTCAGTTTTGTCACTTAAAAAAAGGCATAAAACTTTTCCTTTAATTTTTTTTTTTCAAAGACGCCAAAGCCGATCAAATGTGCGAGATTGGCAAAGGAGGCGACGACAAAAGGCGTAAAAGCTTCACAAAAGAGCGGCGGCAGTTCAAGTGCAGCGGAGAAACCGCCACTGGTCGGACCGAAATCATACGCACAGGTTGCGTCAAACGAAAACAAGGCAAGATGCAGTGTCTCAGAGACTCGCTGTAATCTTGGAAAAACTTGAGGATCAGACTAAAATCAACAAAGTTACATTTGACAAACTGAGCAAGCTTGAGTTTAAGCCTCGAAAAAATTACAGAAGAACATGAATATGAAACAGTTATTTAAGATACTAATATGGAATGCAAATGGCCTTTTGAATAAAATAGACGAACTAGAAATATTTCTACGGAAAAATAATATTGATATTTCCATGATTACGGAAACTCCCCTTAAAAACGGGTCTGGACCCAAACATAAAGGTTACAATGACTATCACGCACATCACCCTTCGCAAAATTCGAGAGGAGGAGACTCCCTCTACATTAAGAACTGCATAAAGCACTTCAAGAACACAGAAGTTGAGCTAGACTCTATGCAGATCAGTTCAGTTTCTGTAAAAATTGACTGCTTAGGTTACAACATTGCATCTTGTTATCTCCCGCCGGGATATAGACTGGTGAAAGACGATCTTGATCGTATGTGTGACTTCATTGGGTCCAATTTTATTATTCGGGGTGACTTAAACGCGAAGCATACTTTTTGGGGTTCAAGATGTAATTCAACAAGAGGCAGATTACTGTACAAAAATAGTATGAAGCGTAGGGTGGACTTTTTCTACACGGGTAAGCCAACATATTGGCCAACCTTTGACTAAAAATTATGTGGCAAAAGTTGGAGATATTAGCATTTTCTAACTTTCATGTATGTATATGCAATATGTGCCTTGGCCCACTTTTGTGGGCGTGGCGTTAAAATAAAATTTTTATCTAAAAAGGCGGAGTTTTTTGTCCGAAATGTATGCAACCACCTAGTATAAAGTATTCAACAGTTATATTTTTATATCCCGCCCATTTTTTGGAGGCGTGGCAGTTTTTATTTGTTATGGTCGGGAATTTTACAATCCGTCGTAGATGGACTGAAGCTTTTGCATACGCGCTGTTGCACTTTCCCACTTGTTTGACTTCGTTTTCCAAATTGACTTGGGTTAGAAACGACAATTTTAAAATTTTTAAACGCAGCTTGCTTTCTTTTTGAATGTTTTACTTAACTAAATCTGAAGAAGATCGCTGTAACCGTAAAGATAGGTTTTAACACAAAGTTTTTAATAAATCGTTTTTAAAAATGCTTTTATAATTTTGAGTAAAATCTCAGAAGTTTTTAAATTTAAAAATTTGCTATAGCTTCCCTTAAAAACTTGAATAATTTCTGAGCCGGACGACGGACGGACGCGACACGGTGAACGTAGTAACACCATAAGAGGTTCATTTCCCATTTTTGGAAGGACCATTGAACAAACTGACTGGTGCTTGCAGCTCAATAGAGCGATCGCTCAATCATGCATAGTTGTTTACCTTTTACAGATGTTCTTATGCACATGTAGAGTGGGTGTTCTTACAGAGGTGTTCTGACACACATGGAGAGTTCTCTCACGGCGAATGATACTCTCGGAGGGTTTATCAGACCCTCGAGGAAGTAGGACCGTCGGGATTCGAACCCGTGATCTCGTACACAGTAGTCCTACGCATTCCCACTGCACCACGTCCGGGGCCCAGGCCTTTGAATTGTATTGACGAATTTAATGATTTTCATTCTTTTGTTTTAAAGTTAGGGCAATTTCAGTGCCTACGTAAACGGTGTAAAATATCTAGAATAAGTTAGATCTAGCTGCTGTATAAATATCTTAGATTGTATAATGTAAAATTAATTCATTCACTTTAGAACTAGGATTAAAGCTTGCTGTCAACCAGTATGAAAAAGCAGTTCGTGAAATCGTTTACTAGTTGTCCCGTATTTTACCTTTAACAGCCCTCAGTTTTAGACAGTGCGTTAGGCGTTTAATGCTTGATTTTACGTTTGATTGTCACTTGTGGTTATGATGGAACTTGACTAGTCTGCGACAAAACCCACACTGGTCCTCAGATAACCTTTTTATTTTTACTGGTCCACTAAATAGGTACTTCTCGTGCAACAATCTTCATTGTGCTGGGCTGGACACTGGGCATCAGGCTATGAGTGGTTACCTGCGAAACCGTTAATTCGAAACCGAGAGTCCCTCACAATACTGCGGCTAAGTGCGAAGAATTTTGTCGTCTTATAGTGGAAGCTTACCCTGGGCATTGTTGGAGGACTTCAGTAAACGAATCTATTCAGCGATTCTCTTTCTTTAAGTGTTAAAAAACTTAATTATGCAACTTCGCCTATGAAATAAATAGGAATAGAGGATTAATCGACTAGTATAGTCATACCATTTGTAAATAAAGATTGATAAGTTTAAATATTCTCCAAAAATATACTAATCTTAAGAAACCCCCCTATGACCTAGGCTAACAAAAAATAGACCATCCATTGATAATTTTAGAAAAACTACAGAGGATCGGGCGGACTGTTTCGTTTCTGATTTAATACTTTATCTATTTTTCAAATACTTTGGATTCTCCTACGTATATAATAAATTTTTAGCATAACGAAATACTTTTTTCACAAAATTAATCTCATTCCGCGGTTAACATGCAGTCAATTTATCACCAAGGCATAATCTCGCGTGTTTATTATTTTCCTCTAAAAACAACCAGGTACAGCTTATTAATATATTTATTTTTAAGTACGCTATAAATATTATTTATTGGAAGTGAGATGTTTAAAAAATCTAACATTAAAAATAAAAAAACAAACCCACAATATTTATTGGCAGACATAAATAAATATGTTTTCTAATTTTGTCGGCAACTTTGTTGGAATGGAAAATCACTGCAAATTGTAAAAACTATCGCGCCACTATAAAATGACAGCTCATAGTGTTTTCCATTTAATTGGGTGGCTGTTATAGTTATCACTTAATCTATTCAGTAATTCAACGACGCATATTACGAGCATGTCGCCCACTTTTTTGTTGGTATATCCCCATTCAACACCCCTTTTTAAGGTCAAACACCCATTTATAAAAAACAGCATTGAGGGATGCTATTTTAATCGACAACCTTCCGAGAGTTTCTTGTGCGCACTCTGTGTCTGGCTGATTCAGGTTGGCAGTGGCACACGACACCGCGTGCTCTCTCGATCTGGAATGATTTCGCGTTCATAACCCTGGAACGTGTCAAGCTTGCCTCGTTATCTCTGCAAAGCATAAGCGAGACTAAAGATTTATTTATTTTTATTTCTATCGGATGATTCTGATAAGTTTTTGCCCACACAATCAACATTTGCACAGGCGTCAGGTCTAGGTCTAGTGGCTGTTGGACTTGGACCACCCCAGTGAAAGACTTTGATTTGGTTTCGCCAACAAGAGACGCCGGCAGTTTGAATTGCGTCAAGAATTCGTTAACACAACCGTCAGCAACTTGACATGGTTGAGCCGCAATAATTGCAAATATGACGACTTCGAGTCAAGTGTATATGCCCTATGACGGATGGGGGAATGACTTTCTCTGTTTTAAGCTCGTTTTGTGACACTACTAAACGTCAACACTGAGGATTCCTTGAAATAGTTTCTTAAAGTTACAGGCACTTTGTTGTGAACTTTAGTTCCACTTTGCATACACGTGTATGAGTAGAATGTGGGGTTCTATTTACAGCTACTGGTTCAAGAAACCTGCCTGGTCGTTAAGCCCATAAAGTACTCTATTTTATATGCCAGATAAATCACATACGAGTGGAGTGGTGACTGACCTTTGCGAATGGCTAAAAATGGTTAAGGGCAAGGTCGTGGTGGAAGTGAAAACATTTGCGGCTGTCAAGGTGAGGGGTTTGTGTTTTGTTGGAATCTCTTTAGTGTTATACAAAGTTTTTTTTGTTTTCTTTTTTAAAGTACTTGAGAGCAAGGGCTAACGGTCGTCTTTCAGGTGTGCGCGTGTCACAAGCGAAAATGGGCGAACGAAATACAAGGGAGGAATCTTGCGCTGAGGTTTTAAATAAATGAGAAATGTTGATTGACGTAAGACCGCAGAATTTTAGTGCCTCTGAAGAAGATGTTCATTAAGGGAAGCAGCTTGGTGTGACGGGCTAATTAAGTTGTAACAATTGGGCTAATCTAGAGGCCATCAAAGAAAAGAGTACTTGGTTGGGGTGCAAACTAGTCTTAGTAGGTGAAGTCATTTCTGCAAGCGGTTAGTTTTTTCATTATGCTGTGCCTGAGAGGAGAGTGTCCCTAAATTTAACCAGATGCAAAGAGCGATAACACTCGCCCGGAAATCGAGCACGAGTGAGAGGGAGGCTGCTGATGCAAGGATTCGGAATACCCGTATGGTTGAACGGGGTCCGCAAGAGGCGGGCTCTGAGGTGACTAAGGGTCGGCGGAAGAGGAAAAGGAAGCTGCAGGCCGACAAGTCGCGCAAACAAGGCTAAAGACGCTGCCGCCCCAGTTGACTGTCGATTTCCATTAACTGGGGCAAGTCGGTGAAAGACTCACCAACTAAAGCAAATCAGTCCCCTACATCGGACATCACTTCCTCTTTGGCTGAAACAAATGCCAAAGCTCACGCTGAGAAATACTCCCCCACAGGCCCATGAAGCCGGTGCTACTACTATAAAAGGTGGAAGTACTGGCGGACAGAAACCAGACGTCGCGTGGGCACTCTCACGGGCATAAGTCTAAGAAGCGCATCAACTGTTAGTGCTGCCCGTGCACTGGTGATGAATGCTGGCGATGTAACCCTAACAAGCTGCAGCACTAGTGCCCACATTTTCGGCGACGCGGGCAGCCCTTATGGTCACTGTGCCACTGGAACACCAACACCACTCGTTGAATGCACACAGCTAGTGTGGGAGATAAGAAGCGTTTCAATTTGGATGCTGCTGTATTCTCTTTTGCAGTTCGCATAGGAAAAGCACGTAATGACAACAGTATGCGTGCTGCGGAGTATGAACACTGCAAAACTCAACTGTTGGAACTTGCTGAGGCAACAAATGCCTCAATTAAGGTGGCAAGCTGTGGTCTGAAGGACGGAACATTTTTGGAAAAGACCTCATCGCAACAAACCTCTGATATATGGTGCCGCAAGTCCCTTCCCTTAAAAACAGAAATTTCAGGTCTACAAGGCGTGCCGTCTGCTTGAACCCTGGGAAACAAGGTAAAACAGCGGATGTGCTGAAGCATCTGCGAGCCCAGGATCCTGGCCTCAAAACCTTGATTGTACGTACACAAAACCTTGATTGAACGTTCCCAGCCGAGAAAACATTGTCTCGATGAAGATGGTAGTTTTCTGGTGTTGAGCATGCACATGGCTTCTGCCGAAGTCATCGAGTCGACGTATGACAAGTTTCCCATAACAGTGCTAATAGTGTACGTAACCCTAAATCTATACACATAATGTTTACTCAGATCAACCTACAGCACTTCAAGGCCTCCACTGTTCTCCTAACTAACAGGTTTCCAGCTTAGAACAGAAACATGCATAACATCCTCACATGCAAAAAATCCTCATTTAACCGCCTACGCACCGCTACAAGCTGCGTAGTCTTAATCGTCCATAAGGAACGTCAGGCGGTTTCCCGGTGAGCGCGCTCAATGAAACTCGAACGAAACATTCGGGGTGAGTACGCTTAAGATCTCACTTTTAATCAAACGCGGTTATCCTAAAACTTTAACATTGCATAACATACATTCAGGATCGCAGGATCCATGTGTGTAGAAAGGTAACTGTGGTCTGTCTTGGTGGATTGAGTCCTTGTTCTTCTCACGACATAATTTACGATAAAAAGTCTAAAAGACCTATGCTGAAACAAGGTTTAAGTCAGCTTTTGCCCACGCTGAAAAGAATATACACCGCAAGCCCTGCCTTCGCTTACTTACCCACCCTTTGGCGTATGGTTAAAGTTGTGTTCATACCCAAACCTAATAAATCTGACTATGGCCTAGCCCCAAGCCAAGAGTTTCCGACCCATAAGTCTGTCTTCTTTTCTTCTGAAAAGCTTGGAGAGACTAGTCGAACTACGCATGTAAAGATCGAGCTCGGTCCCCAATACTCTCTTAGTATTCCTCTTACAGCAACCTTTATCTCGGGCATACGCGAGCAGGCGAATGTGTCATCATTATCCCCTGAGTTTTTTGTGCCAAACCTGTGTCACCAACGATAGGTTTGCTGCCCGAAGGCTGCTTGGTATATAGTTCCAAGTCTTTTACCCACGTGTCGGGGAAGATCGCTTCGGCCCGCTAATGGTCCGATTTGGGAGAGGATCTGCGAAAAGGTATGGAATGATTTTCTCATGCCTCACTTTCGGGGTAGTCCCAACACATATAGCTATTCAACGACCTGAGTCTGGAGCAGTGTAATATGGCGCTAAGAGGGTTTCTCATACCCGCGTTGTGACAGGTTTTTTTTTTTATAAAATGAGATGCAGATCGCGGTCTGCGAACTTACTATGAAGGAATTCTCTGGCGCTTTATTCCAGGGTATTCACCTTGGATGGATGGAGCAAGGGAACAATTTATTCAGCCCACAAGCGGTGTATCGACTTCGAACTCAAGGGTGTAGTTCCCCGAGAAGTTGTGCTTCGTAAACTTAATCGAAGCTCAGGGACAGATAAATCGTCTGGAAACCCACATTTCAGTCGATCCAGAGGACTCCTAATGCCATGCTCTTTGGAGATGAGGACATAGATTTAAGGGCGCCGCGGCGAGCTTTTCATGAAAACGATGAATTTAGCAGACTCTTCTGTCGGCATCGTGATGTCTTGTGTCACGGTTCTTAAGACGTTCGTACCAACAATATCTTTCGGAAATCTTAAGGCCCAAGTGGCATACGGAAACGAATTTGCCGAAGGTCGACGACATATTGATTCTCCTCAAATCTAACGAAATCTAATCAGAAAAGTTGGGACGAACATCAGCGGTTTATGCGGTTCCTGATGGGATTGTGACCGAAACCTGCAATCATCCCCTGAAAAAAAAGACTTGTTCTTTTTCACGGTTCCACCTTCGCGAGGGTCTGACAAGGCCTTCGAAAGTATCATTTGTCTTGAAAAACTTCTCAAAGTGCCGTCCCGATTCGGCGGAAAATTGTAGCTCCCCTTGTATGTGAAGAAATTTACACCACACAGCCTACATTGTTGAGCAGTTGGGTCTGGTTCACCTCCAGCTGTTGCGCTCTATTTTTTTTATGGGATTGTGACCACTGCTGATGTCCAAATACTCGCTGTTCTGACGTAAGTCCCCCTTGAGCTAAGGCAGGCTCTGGGATGTCCTCAAGCCTATTTAGCCCACTTCGGCGCAACATAATATAACTGCAGCAATTTCGTACAACCTATCTTTCGTCCTTCTAATGCAGTCTTCTAAACATTTTTCTTTTAGAAAAGCCTTCTTCTTTTAGGAAAGAAAATAAATCTTGCCTTTGAATTTGTATTCGAGTTGTATTTGAGTTGTAAATTTATCACTGCAATTTTGACAAATTTTCAGATTTTTCAAACTCTCGTTGATGTTAACCTGCGAAGTTGTAAGTTTTTATTGATTGTAGTCCCATGAGAGCTAAACTGATCGTTTTATAAGTTGCTGATATGTTAACCATGTCCACTTGTGCACAATGAGATTCTGACACCTCATGTGCTAGCTTTATTGTCAAAAGTGTGGCAAACGCAGATTTATTGGCAAACTATAAGTCCATTTTCATTTAATGGTCTCGTGCACCACCAACAATTTTGACGAAGATTTAAAAATCACTTAAAACAACCAAATCAGGAACATTCTGGAAAACATCATTGCGGAATGGATTTCCCCATTTACATTCTTACTTACTCACATCCCCTGTGGCACACCCAATAAACAAAGTTCCGAAGAATGTAAGTCAATCCGTTGCAACCTTCAGAATAAACAAACCAAGAAATAGTAAACCCATTGATAAACAATGATTCTCTGTTCACTATGGTTCACTATTAATTGCAGTCTCTGTCTCTATCGGTGTGAAGTTCTAAACTTAAATCCGGAAAACAAATCGCAGTGTTTCTCTTCACCGATTCGATATCGAATTTCTGCAATCGATCCATGCCCCTTTCATTAAACAGGCGTCTCATTCGTGTCGTGCGATTAACCCGATTCAGTCTCAAGTGTAAATGATTCCGGGAGGGAGGGCAAATCGCGCAGCAAATTTATCCAAGGTCAGCAAAATGGCCTGAAATAAAACACCCATGGGCATAGAATATTGAGGTCTTGATCGGGCCGAAAATGCATGTCAGTCTGGGATACTTTTCGCCAGGGTCGGCAATATTTTTACTCACATACAAGTTAAACGGCCGGCCCCGAGTTACATGCGAGTGTCCTATAATGAATGATTGCAAAACGCAAGGAGGTGGGGATGGGGACTCCCCAACAGCAAACATCTATATTAAGTGACACAAGAGGCGACGACTACGACGACGACGACCGACGTACGGTACGATCCACTTACGAATTAATTATTCATTTATGGATTAACGTTCGCACTCGAATGCATTCGAATCTAATTACCGTCTGGTGTTTAAGTTTTTTGCATATTTATCATTGAATACGCTTTGCGAGCACCATGAGACAATTCACATGTGAAAGTGCGGGGTTGTTGGAAAATAAAATCACTTAAAATTGAGGACTTACCCTTAAAGGTGAACGATGGTATTTGACCAGCATTTACCACCACTGATGGAGGATTTTGCGATGGATTGCAAAAGTCAGGGTCGTCCGGATCGAAGAGAATGTTGTCCTCCCATTCGGTGACAATGTTGTTGCCGCCAGGACGGTTTTTCATCTGAAAAGTAAAAAAATATTTTTATTTTGAGGGTCAAAGTCCTAAATATATAACGATACGTGCCTATGATGTGTAAACAATTTACATAGGTGTATAAAAACCTAAATATAATGAGCACTAGAGTTCAATAATGCTATTATTCTAGAACTCAAAAGTTTCTACATGAAGACTTTGGTAGAGAATTAAAGAGCTGTCTGAGAATTAACTTTTTAACTGTCTGGTTTAAGCACTTTTATGCACTTTATAAGCACTTTTATGAGGCTAACTATGAATATGCGCCAATATCTAGAATAAAATTTCAATCCTGTGCCGCCTTCCTGATTAAATCTGGTATGCTACTGTCCCAAGCGAAGGCCTAGTCTGTAAATCTGCTAACAATTTCTGGCTTTTGAGCCGTTGGAATTTTTTTAATTTACTCCAGGTGCTACTCCTGAGTAGGATATGTACAGAGAAACGAAGCACAAGTGGAAAGTGTGCAGCCTAATAAACTGCGAGGCTTAGCTAGGAGGAAGAGGATGCAAAACCACCAATTGCTGATATAAGTGACAATACTCCAGGAAAGATGCTAAAATATATCCGTAATACCTTCCACTTCAAGGAATGTAAGACCCAATCCTGAGACGTCGTGGATCAAGGCTGTAATTTTGACTTCCACTGACAATTTGGCAAGGCAAAAAATTAAATTTGTAAACCGATTGGAAGCTAAGAAATTTCTTATCGCCCTTGGGGAGAACATTTTTGTGTAGGGTGCGGTGAAGATCATGGTCTTACAACAGAGCCAGACGACCTAAGTGTTGCATATAGTATGCCGCACTTTTGGTCATAGACTCATGGCCCATGCACCGAGGATAATTAAACATGAAATAATTAAGTGTGGCAAAATAACAACCACAAAAGAGCTTAGCTGCCATATCACCTACTAGAAAGTACTATTTCAGCCTCCGTATTTTTAGCGGTCCATCCAAAAATGGGACCAGTGAGTAAGTGCTACAGTGTGTACGCAGAAGTTACAGTCCGTAAAACGAACCGTTGAATACCCCATCCTATCCCACATTGTAAAATGCTGATTGCATAGTTATTTTTTGACATTTTATAAGTAATACAAGCCTCGAAAAGGGGCGTGGTCCAACCGCCCCTAATTACAAACCACAAATATTTTCAAGTTACATTTACATTGCATTACGTAAAAATGCAATTTTTTGGTTCAAATTCAATATTTTTGAAAAATCGACCCCTAAAAGTGAGCGTGGCTAAAAACTTTATGTAAACGAAATCTGGACGGAAGTATTGTTTACCTAACCTGATACTTTTTTTGTTTCATGCTTTCCTAAATTAGGCTCAAGGGCAGTCGAAGTTAAGTTTTTCTGGAAAATTTTAGGTTTTTCTTCAAATCTGCCTCCAAATGTGGGCGGGGCCCAAAGTCTTGTGTAAACAAAATGTGGAACTAAGCGTTTTCTGCATAAAATACTAAGCAAATTTTTTTCAATTTCGAGCAAAAATTCTGAGTAAACTGCATTTGAAAATTTACCCTTAAAATAGATGCCACGCCCACAGGAGGTTTACCAATTAAATTTGTCTTTTTTGTGTCTTATATTGAATAAGAGATGCTAAATGTCAAATTTTAGCCTTTTAGAGCGTCTTACAGTTTTGAAAAATCTGGAGGTAGTTGCATATTTAGATCGATTATGGGCGTGTCTTTTGGCGGATTTCAAAAATTTTTACACTTGTACTGCTTCGCATGACATGCCGCGACCTACGAAGTTTCAGCGCCCTAGCTCAAAATTTAAGGCCTAAAAACATGTGACATAGAGACGGACGGACGGACATTGCTCATTCGATTCAGAATTCGGTCTCGATCATATGCCCTTAAGGAGTTGGGGGTCTACCATTATTATTTCACCATGTTACAAACTATGTGACAAACTTAATATACCTCCTATCCTATGGGATGGAGTATAAAAAGGGCCTCTAACGGTATCTTACGGTATCACTACTTCGTCCGTCCGTCCGTCAAACCGCGTTATAACTTCTGAACGTCAAGTCGAAGAAAGACCAAATTTGGAGTGCTGTTAAACTGCGGAAATAACTAGTCAGAGAACGCAACGAGGGCAATTTTTTAAGCACAAATTACGGTTCAATTTCAGTTTGAAGTTCATGTGAAAATGGATTATGTGTTTTTCAATACTTTTTTAAGAAGTTTAGCAGGCAAAAAATAGAAAAAGGAAACTGAAGTTATGTTAATAGTTACTGAGTTTTTTAACGAAAAAGTCGAAATTTTTTTTTTTTTAAATTGGGGTTATTGAAAGGTTTTTGAGAAATTATGACGTTTTTCAAAGTTTTTGAGGCCATAACTTTTGAACATATATTAACTTGTTTGTCATATTTTGCCGAAAAAATGTAAGTGCTGCCGTTTTGAAGCCTTTTTGAACAAAAAGAAAAAAATGCATGAAAAAACGTAGTTTTTTGAAACCTAAGTTTTCGAATCCGATTTAAAGACGAAACAAAAAAAGGAGCTCGTTTTACCGTTTACGCGAAAACCGGTGGCCATAGAACTTAAGAAAAACATCCAATCCTAGCGCAGATCGTTTTGCTATTGGAAAAAAGTCAAACGGGAACTGGAAAAAGTTCAAAATAAATATTTTATGGATTTGAAATTAAAAAAAAAATAAAATTAAGGTCTTTAACCTTAATTATAATTTTTACGTATGTCTCTCCCTCTATCTTACAAACGGTATAAAGGATAGTTTTGAAATATATAACGAGCATAGTCTATATTCTGAAGTTTTATACAAAGCTAAAGCAAACTACGAATATTCAAAAACTTTAAAGATTTGACTCAAAAACGTATCAAAAAAGGTTTTTTTAAAGATTTCGGGTCCCCTAACGGATAAGAAGATCTCGATAAAATTGGTTTAAGTAACTATATAACGTTTAAAAGGCAAGCAACCTCAAGTTTTTGAGCCTTTTTGAACAAACGAATTAAAAAAAAACCACACGCATGTTTTACCTTTTTCAGAAAAATACTAGATATGCTTGAAAACCCTTAAAATTATGCTACTAGCAAATAATGTATATCGTAACTTTTGAACTACTTATTTTACATTAACCAAATTTGACACCTTCTTCTCCAGATGAACGTTAGCCAACACAATAGATTTGAAAAAAAAAAAAAAAACAATAAACTTGTAACAGTTTTTCTTAAGAAGAGGATAAGTTTTCCGCCAGCCTTTATTTTAGATTAGCGATAGACTGTAACAAATATCCAGAAATAATATTAATAATTACATAGAATTTCACACAATCTGCGCAACAAATAAGAGCTTAACCTTCAGCTAAGGACGGCGAACCGCTCCGCGTATGTCTTCATACTTGGCGGTCTTTTTTTACTTAGATTGTAGAAATTAAGTTAAATGAAAAAAATTAAGTTGTTTTCAAATTATTTTGTCATTAATAGAACATACTATGTCTCCACCGACTATTAAAATAGGATAAGCGGGAGACGATTAAAAATAAATCCCAAAGGCGACGTCAATCCCCAGAAGGGAAAAACTATGTCCGCGGTAAAAATCACAATAGAAAACTTACTTGTGACAGATCTGTCGTACAGGGACAGTATCAGTATCCTTTTTTGATTCTCAAACTGTTACAAACGTGGAGAAAATAGGTTTGTGAATAAAGTGAATGGGATTTATGAGAGGTTTTAATTTTAATCGCTTGCCGAGAGGATAGTCACAAGACTCGATTTTCCACAAATTTCTGAATTGCGACTCTTTCAGCCCGCATGGCAAAAAATTGATTTTTTTTTTTTATTTTTATTAAAAAAAAAATATTCCTAGACACAGTCCACACGTTGTGAAATTTTAAGGAAATTTAATATAACTAACGCGTTTGACATAATAATAGAGCCTGAAATATGCTTAAAAACCTTTAAGGCCTGATCAGAACTGTAGCTGAAGCTGACGCTGATGCTGAGTAAAAAGTTAAATACACGTATTCTCACAAGAGCGAATACAATGTGAAGCTGAAACTGACAGTTGTAGCTGAAATTATTGAACTTCAAGCATGACGTTTGTCAAATGTTGAAAATTTGTCAAAAGTGACAAAAACTTCAAGGCGGAACACGTG
The DNA here is from genome assembly GCA_947623515.1 of Neoascia interrupta. Classification (NCBI taxonomy): domain Eukaryota; kingdom Metazoa; phylum Arthropoda; class Insecta; order Diptera; family Syrphidae; genus Neoascia; species Neoascia interrupta. The sequence continues at coordinate 201,158,873 of OX392462.1, forward strand.
TTTTTATTTCCCGCCTTTGTTTTATGTGTCGGACTATAGATTTTTTTTGCTAAACTACAGTGCCCGAAATTCGCATAGGCACACGCGATTTTTTGTATTTTGTCTTTGCAATCCGAATTTTTATTATATTTTTAAATGCTGTTTGTAGAAATTCTTAAAGGTATTACAAAAAATTAAATTTTAATCACTTTGGTGAAAACACGAAAGATTTTGCTAAAAATTCATCAATTTAATATTCTGTAAATCGCTATTAACGCTTTCAGCGGCTTGCATTCGCCTCGGCAGTCCACTGTGTGCAGTTATGCGATTTCGAAGCACTTTTACACAGATATGTTTGTTCACTTGTCAAAATTAATGACGTTCAAGCTGTCAATAGTTCTTGAGGTGTAAATGTGCGATTTGAGTTTGAATTCACTGCGGTTGTTTAACAAAATAATAAGTTTTAAGCTTAAGTTTTATCACCTCAGTACCTGAATCTCTATAATCTAAGCCCAAGAACAAAATTTAATAAAACAAACAACCGAGCCGAAACCGTGACAACAATCCGTGACAACAATCCATGCAAAGTTCTGGAGGGGTAGACGTCAAATACGGAGACGTCAAATACGGAGACGTCAAAACTCAAACAACCCTATTGTTGAATTGGCGTCACTTAGCATAGACATACCTTGCTTGTATCACGAGACCGGGCATTTGATGGCCGTGTTTGCTCACCTAATGAGCTTCCGGGAATGAGGATTCGGCATTCTTTGCAGAAATGCTGTGCTTCCACAGATATTTGGCCCATTCTTTCCTCATCCTAAAGAAATTTTTCATTTCAGTAAGATTGAAATCGTTCTGGCTGGGCTATCTTCTTCTTATTTTTCTTTTTCGTTTATAACATATCCGTTATTTTAAGAAGTGACTTAAATTACATTTTTTGTACAAGTTTAAAAATTTTTTGCAAACTTCATCCAAAAACATAAAAAAGTGCTAATAGAAAAGAAAAAATACATGTTTCGTTATGGGAATTCCGCCCACTGTAGTATAATGAAAACCTATGGACAAACATGGCAAACTTGTATTCAGCTTCAGCGTCTCATTGTGATCGGTATAAGCGGCACGCTACGCGGCAAGCTTCAGCCACAGCGACAGCGTCAGCTTCAGCTACCTATTCTGATCAGGCCTTTAAGCAACGGAAGTGACGGTTCTTTTCACGTGCACCTGAACGGAATCGTGCTCATGCAAATGTTCGAACTCCGAATTAGTTCGGTGTCGACGCCGAACTCAAAATTTCGCCACCGTCGTATTTGACGGTGGAGGCTGGGTGTAACTTTGATTGTGTATGTAAGGTGACGTTTCGACTCAATTTTCATTCGTGATTTTTTACAAGGCGATTGAAATTTTATAAAATTGATAAAATATAAGTAAATATCTCAAACTCAAAGCTATCAAAATTCATTTTGAGTAAAATGTACAAAAAACCGACGACGGCAAAAATCATTGTACGAAATAAAAAAAATTAAACAAAATGAAGTCAAAACAATTTGAGTGCACATCGTTCTGTACACAATGAAACCAAGTGTACACCACGCTGGAATTGTCGCGAACACCGAGTATTATTTAACAGCTCGGTGTGGCAATTCGGTGTTCAAAAGAATACGCCAAAAATTTAACAAACGTATTAAGGCCATTTAAATATGAAACTGGCATTGTCTCAAATTTGGAAAGCAAGAAAAGGCTTTAGGCAGCTTAGGTAACTCTTTAAAAAAAAAGGAAGAAAACTCTTTTTGTTAGCCTGTGTTTCATTCGATGAGAGCCCTAGTACACCATATTCCTTGCCAACATAGCTTAGCGCTCTTGTGGGGTGGCACACAACAAATAATTGCGGCTAAGACACTTTTTCGTAGGTACGAATCTGCTTGCGGAAGTTTTTTAAACTGTGACTCTTCAAATCGCCGAAAAAATAGATTGATTCTTATTTCACCAATGTAATTGATGTCTTTCTTCATAAACAAGGGAACCACACGCCAAATTATTATTGGTCGAGTATGCTGAGTATGATTGCGGCAAAAAACGGGAGGTTTAAAATCGTGCGGCAAAAAAATGTGCGGTTTTTTGTCGCAGGTTTTGATGTCGTCGTTTGTTTGAGGCCTAAGGTGGCGCGACACTCAATGGCTTCTGGGCAGCGTACCTAAGTATATTTATTTCTCCTATTTCACAACATTTTTATAATATGACTACAACTTTAAGTTAAAAGTTAAATAAAGTCGTTAACTTTTATGATTCATTTATTTTGAATTTATAGCTTCAACAATACTTCTCTCCTCTTGCCAAGAGGCTCCTTATCAAACACTTTCACTCAGTAATCAATTTTTACAATCTTAGAACTATAAAATTTGTTGGTGCCAAATAAGCTCAAGATTAAGTTCCTTTCTATAAAACAATGAAACACCGGCACGAGACTCCGCACCTGTTTAGCTATTCTCCCATTCCTCAGAATGATGCCTACCTAAACCTACACGAGCACTGTTCAAACGTCGGACTGGTTTGGGTACAATCTTTAATAGTCTTAATTAACAATGCAAACACCTTGTGGTCATTTGGATTTCAGCCCAAACTATGTATTGTCATTGTAGCGTATGTATAAGTACCTGCCTACGAATATCTAGAACTTGACTACGTCCAATCTCCCAGGCGACATGACTTGCCAAAATTACAATCGACCAAACGGTGTGTACCTACACAGGTTTCTACCTCTTCTATATACAATCTGTTATCACGAGGCCTTATCATTGTTTACAGTTCCATCTCTTAGATTTCAGAGTTATTTGCAAAGGCAGCAACAAGAAACCACTTTTTGGCTCGTGGATCATGGGATTGAGGAAAAATACTCGACAGTCTTCAATATTATGTCCTGAGTTTAATGAGGATAACAGCAACAACAAAAAATGAAAAATACATGCGCCGTTTGAACCTGTGACAACTGGGAAATCTGTGAGAATCTCATGGGCGGTTGAGGAGGAGAAGTAATAGGAGGAAGCACCATGGAGATGAAAATTTTTCAATGCTAATCCTTGTGTGGGCGGAAGGATATAAAGTGTCTATGCATATAAATTGGTTTTCCTTATTACGAGGATATCTTTGCAATTGGATGCCTTCTCGTGGGCATCTTTGTGCTTCCTGAAGGATGCCTCGACACTTACCTCTTAGCCGTCGGGGTCCTTTTAATAATTTACACTAAACTTAACAATATTCTATGAATTTATTCCACAAGGAAGCAACTTTAAACTCTATTGAGCACACTTTTTTCACAAAAACCTCTTCTGACGCTAAAGCACGCCGAGAGCACAGATGTTTCCACTTCTTTTGTTATAAACAAATAATTATTGTCTATGTTGACGAACGACAAACACAGTAGCGATTATTGTTTATTAAACATTTGTTTGATCAAATTTTTATATCACACACGACAAATAATGGCAAACACTGACGGACGACACGCGAATGGGGGAATTTTTTTCACAGAATTTTCAATCAATCCGAAGCGGAAAACTTTTGCGGAGTTGCGCTACCATTTGTCGGCCACGAATTTCATGAAGAAGTCGAGAAGTTCTCAGCGCTGCGTGTGGATTTTTGTTGTTGTTTTGCGCATATGTTTTTTTTGTATTTGTTTTGACATTGAAATGTCATGCTGTTGTAGGGCCAGTTACGTTGAATGGCCGTTTATTTGCCATGTGGCGCAGTGTCGTCAGAAGGGTTTGAGTAGATTATGGTGGATTTTGCAGAAATGCAATGTGTTGTTTGGATTTGCGAAAATGCATTCCGGTAGATCGCTGCACTCGTGGTGAATATGAGTTGGTAAACAAATAAACCGTGAGGAAGATGGAATCATTGACAGAGCAATTCGTCAAGTTTTGTTCAAAGAGTTTTAGTTTTCAGATAAATTAAAAACAAATTTGTATCTACATCTTCACCGGCCATAAAGCTACTATTAGCGGGAGAGGATTAAAGTTGAGGCAGAGGGAATATTTTATATAAACGGGAGATAGAGGCGCACAAGCTATAGTTGATCATTGGTCATATCGGTGGGCTGGGCAGTTACTCTGTTTAGACTATGATCCGAGGCCTCAATGTTAGTGTAAAATAAGAATAACAGAATTTCTATTCATATTGGTAAGATTACGTTGGTTCAAAATATCTACACTGGTGCGGTGGAAATGCCCCACATTGCACTAGGAACCAATCAGACCCCTCGCAAAACCTGTCAAAAAGTTGAATCTTTGCATAAAAAGAAGCAAAAAAATAAACATGCTGGTGAAGCAGCCGAGTGTCGTACAAAAAACCAAGAAGGCCTATGTAGTTTGTGGCAGCTATTCCACTTCTAAGGATTTCGAAAAAGTACCTACGAATATAACGGGCAGCATTGTTTACCCGATCCTCAAGAAAGATGACCCTCGCTCTGAACTACCGACTGTGCCAACTACAGAGCCATTAGCCTTCTTAACATTGCATGCAAGATCTTTTCTGCTGTACTCTGTGAACTCTCTGTTATCAGAGCCGAACACTGCGGCAGATCTTGGAGAAAAACCAGGAATTCCAAATCGATACTGACCACCTTTTTATCGTTTTCAAGGCCGCGTATGACAGCGTTGCCGTGACGTTAGACCAAGCGACATAAGACTAAATCTCGAAATCTGGCCTTAAGTCACTTTGTAACATAAGACCAAATTTTATCATTTGGTATTATGACACTTTATATAGCGACATAAGCCTAAATTACCAAAGTGACATAAGGCCAAATTTTACGTATCAATATTGGAGTATATATGGGGGGGGGGCATGCTGCTCCCCTGCAACCCTCCTGCCTGCTTTTCCTTTACTTCTCCTTTGGTTTTAAAGAGCAATGTGACTTAAAGCCAAATTAGGCTAATGGAGCTTTACAAAGTGACTTAGGACCAAATTAAAAAATTGGCCTTATGTCGCTTGGTCTTATGTCATGGCACCATGACAGCATCTATAGAGACGAGCTATATATCGCAATGTCTAGTTTTGGCATCCCTGCCAAATTCGTCAGTCCGAACAGGATGACAATGGAAAACTCGCGCTGTTCCATCTACGTCGGTAAAAACCTCACCTACCCTTTTTATGTCAAAAAGGATTTAGACAACGCGACGCGCTGTCATGTGACTTCTTTAACATCATTCTTGAGAGAACTGTGTATAACTCCCGCGCCTACACCAGAGGGACAATCTTTAAAAAGTCCTTTCAATAAAGCCACGTTGTCACAATGAACGGAAACAGAATTTCATATATTAGCAACGCGAAAAGCATGCAGCGAATTTAGGTTTCAATTGCTAATGTATGAGTTTCTGTTCCTGTTTTACGTTGCTTGTGACAATGTGGCTTTTCTGTTTCTGTTCCTGTTCCTTGTGACAGTGCGGCTTTATTCGCATACGCAAACGACAATGACATTATTGGAAGAAAAAAGCGTGATGTCAGTGAAGCCTTCGTGAGTATTGGGATGTAAGCGGCGAATATGGGTTTAGCAGTCAGAGGGCAAAGCCAAGTATAAGCTGTCATCAAGAAGACCCAAGACCGACGTCTTGGACAGAACATAACCAAAGATAGCTCTAACTTTGAGCTCTAACTCTGTTCTTGTTTTACGTTGCTCGTGACAACGTGGCTTAAGAAAGCAATTGAGTAGCAAAGCCCTCTCTCGAACAAGTAAAGTGTCCATTTATAAGGCCCTTATCATCCCAGTCTTGCTTTACGGTTCAGAAGCATGAATTCGCTGTCAAAGGCGAATTAAAACTTTAAAGGCTACTTTGAGAGAATTCTTCGGGCGATTTATGGTCCCGTCTTGAACTGTATGGGCTGTACAGCGACACAGACCTATCCAGAAGAGTCAAAATACAAGAGCCCACAATGGCCCGGTCATCTAGAGTGGATGGACACCAACGCCCCTGCCCGAAAAATTTTCGAGTCCAGCCCGCAGGGACGGCGAAGTAGAGGAGCACTGAGACTCAGGTGGAAAACGAAAGTGGGAGGGAGCCTCAGCCAACTTCGCGTGGGAAACAGGAGACGGCTAGCTGGAGGCAACGCTGGCTGGCGAAGCTTAGAAGAAGCACCCATCAACAGCGATGTATTGGACAAGTATCACCATAGATAGTTTTAGTTTGAGTTTGAGGTAGTTAGGGACTTGGTCAATGGTTCAGCTTTAAATTCAGACAGTGAGGCCAGCTCTTAAGTCAAATCAAAGTAAACTCTTGCCAATCGCTGCTTCTTGTGACTATAAAGGCAGTTGAGTAGCAAAGCGCTCATTCGAGCAACTAAAGGGTCAATTTAAAAGAATCCACAAAGATCCTATAGTCTTGCTTAACAGGGCAGAAGCGTCGAACCTGGCGAAAGCGGATGAAAACGCTAAGTGAGCAGAACAGAATGCGTCGCTGTGTCTGTGTCTCGCCGAACACGTACGCTGTGTCCCTGGATCTCAGGCGAAAGCTTAGCGAGACACAGACACAGCCACAGAAAAAGATACTCATTGTGGCCCAGCTTTATGGCCTTCAAGTGGAAACTTCTTCTAGTGATTTTGAGCCTATGTCTGCATAGGCGAAGAATTGGGGAGGAGTAACATCGAACTGTAAGAGTTAACCAGCAACACCGACCTAGTCGGAAGAATACAACGACTGCAATATGGTTGAGGCATCTGATCTGGAGCCTATTCGAATCTTCTTAATATAGATAGCCGAAAGCCCTGCCATATCAGCTCTACCAAAAGGGAGATTGATAAATTCAAGAGGGCGCTCTTTCTGGACAGGACTTTATTACTTTCTTTAAATATTAAGTTTGGTGCGCACGAATAATACCGGCAACAAAAGGCCATTACAGGTATCGCCATCATTCCTACCTGGGTACCTGAATGATAGGTAAGTATAGCAGGCCCGTGCTTAGAGAGCTGCGTAAGTGGTGGTTGGAATACACCGCTTGGATCGGTCAACACCGTAAGCCATACGCTCACACCACCACTGGAATCATGTTCGGCGATACTTATAGCTGGGGCACAATGAGTATCAGTGTCTGTGTCTGTGGCTGTGTCTCGCAGTTCAGCTTACGGGAACACGTATATAGCGCCACAATGCGTATGTGTCTCTGATTTTAGGTGAAAAATGTGCCGAAAATTGTAACCTAAGAAAAATGTAATTCCTTTTACCGTGGTGGTTGACGGCAAGCAAATCATTGGAACGGATCAAAACTAGAAGCGTTCAAAACGGAAGCTGGATCTTGCTCTTCGCCTCAATCCTAGACTTCGAAGATTCTCTTTGCTGGAACGCTGGCTTTCATTTGCTCGATATGGCGAGTAATCAGCATAGCGTTCCGGGTTCGAATTCTCACCGGGGCAATTAAATTTTTTTTTGCAGTTCCACGTCCACGATTATCTGACAAACCCTGTCATGATTGGCATTCAGCCTAATGAATCCTTTGCGTCCGTCACGTCGAAGTACACAACAGACAACTCAGTGAAATACACGCACGTTTTTATGGGAAGCAACGCACTTCACTCACTTTTTCTATGGGCCGCATCCCATAAGAACGTGTGCATTTAACCTAGTTGTCAGTTGAGTACTTCAATGTGACGGATGCAACGGATTCATTGGGCTGAAGGCTTTACTATCAGGTGTCATAAAGTATATTCTGCCGAATACTAATGGTAATGGGCTTTTCGGTTGACGATCGCGGATCAGGACGTTCTTCACCCGGATTGAGGCCGTATATCCGAATAGCCAACACGTTTTTCTTGATTTTGAAGTTTGTCTGGCGTTGTTTTTGTGAAAAAAAAAGTTATTCACAGGGGATGAATGACATTTATCCAACTTGACGCATGCGAAGGGTTTGTGAATAGACCGATTGAGGACTCTGTCATTCTCGTATCTCGTTCATCTCGTTTTAGAAAACGGAGGCCATCCAGAGAAGATTGTTATGTAGTAGGTGTACCGAATTGACGATTGAAGGATTACCCCTGGCGGTCAACTTTGGAATATGTATGTAAAGACCTATACACGTCAACGGCTGGCTCTTGTTGCCATCCCATTTGTCAAACGAGTACTAAAATTATTTGTTGAGGTACGATATTTTCCTTCTAGTTTGATTTTTTTGAAAGGACAAACTATTTTATTCACAAATCAGGTTGATAACTCACCTGCAAAAACGCGGATTCGTTTATCGAATGCAGGTCAACTTGTCAACCTGGAGATCTGTGTTGACATCTACCTATAGGTCTTCACATATTCCAAATTTGACCACCAGGTATCGCATTCTGACTTTTCCAATCGACAATTTAGCGTTTTTCATTGAAATCTGAAAGAATTTCTCTCAAAATTAAGAGCTGATCCGTTCAATACAACAAGTTTCCCTGTTTGGTGACAGGTTAACAAACAAACAACGCCCAACAAACACGTCTACACATAAAATTCAAAAAACTAAAATTGCTTCGATTTGGCATTTGACATAAGAGGATATGTTTGCATGGTGTAAGTGTGAGTGAGTTTCAGATCAAATCTCCCAAAATTGGGGGAGCGCATCTTTCGTGTTGAGAATTTATCTATAGAATTGCTCTTTTATTTTCAATGAAACATGCAAAATCAAAAACATGAAATGTTTTGACAGAAAGAGCAAATCTTCTGTTCAATGAAAAACGCTATTCGAATTTGGTTAAAAGTAGATTTTCTAGGCTAAGAGTAACTGTCAATCAGCGCCAACTATTGAGAGATTAGAGGTTGAATTTAAATTTTCTTACGGAACCAGACGCCACCATAATGCAATCCAAATTCGTAGGTGCATCACTTAGATCACTGACACATCGAACGAGAAAATACCGTTGATCATATGGGCCTAACCTTTACTTCTTGTCGTGAACAGGGAAACTGTTCCAGAGGTTTCCAAAAACCAGCCTCACACCAATATAATATCGCCGATAGTTTTTGATAGACGCGTAGGAATAACCCTTTAGAAGTGGTGATAAGAAGTTTTGAAAATATTCGCTGTACCCCATACCATATGTAGATGCTCTCACTCTCCAATTGGCCGCCTCATTCGTTTGATTTTTCCAGGTTTTCCACGGTAGTCTTCTCATTAAATAAAAGAATCATAATTTCAGTTAATATAATATATTTTCTCTGAAATTGTTTAGCGTTTAATTATTTTTTACATCAGGATCGTGTTACCAATAATTTAAGTTCTCTGATCTTTTTTTTCTGCGTTTAAACTACGTTTTGCTTTTGGGTTTCTAGTTGCTGCTCACTCGGCCAAACTTTTAAGATGATGATTTTGCGTTCACTACTCTGCTACTTCAAAATACATGCGTCTCTACTAACCCGTCGTCGCCGACGTGTCAAGGTATAAGAAAAGCCACCACGTCCAGACTCCTGGAAAGGAAATCCCTGTGATGCGTCGCGTAGTTGTAAAAACTTATAAAATAAACGAAAACAAAAAAATTACTACACGTCACAAAAACTACTCAAGGGGGGGACACTTAAAACTATTTACAGTTTAAGGAAAAGTTACGAAACACAAGGATTTACACCTTACGTCTCGGCGATTACGTCAGCTTGGCTCCGTCCAGCGTCTGTACGATGTGCTTTGACACAACCGCAGTGGCTTCGCTGGCATTTGGTATGAGAAACCGGTCCATGTCGGTGATGAGCAGGCCGTCACCATCGGGGAACCCGTATTTGAAGGTGATCAAGTCGCGGTGGCGTTTCTTCGCTGTTATCTTGACAATGCTGGCTAGCGGGCGTCGCACCATCACCTGAGCTTGACCGCGCCCTAGCTCACGCAGAACGATCAGATGGGAACTGGTGATGATCAGGTGACTGTCGTACATGTAGCCGTTCATGTGGACTTCCTGGCACTTGAAGGCATTTATGATGTCTGGGGACTTTAAGTACTGATTGATTGAGACGATTTCCTTGCCATCTGGGCCAGGGGTCAGTGTCGAATTGGTGGGCGAATCCAGGGGCTCGGTTTCGGTGAACTGATCGTCGTTCTCGTCGTCGATGCTGAAGACGGGGGCAACGTTCCTATAGCGTTTGCCGTTCTTTTCACTGGAGGAGACGTGTTTGTCGGGAATCGGTTGCTGTACGTTGGTGTTGGGCGCCACATTCGGGTTGATCATGATGTCCATCAGCTTTTCCTTCACCTCGGCCGATTTCATTTTCATGGCCGCCGAGAGTTTGCTGAACAGATCGCTGCTGGATTTTGACTCCGGAACAGGTCGCGGGGATTTTGGAGCGGAATTCACGTTCATTGCATTGATGTTGGCGTTCCTCTGGCAGACTATACACTTTCGGGGCTCGTGGTCTTCCAGGCAGTCAGCCATGTGCTCGCCGAAGTATTCGTGAATGGATGTGTAGCCACCGGAGAGCAGCGAAACGTACTGTGTGTTCTTCTGAAGGAACGAGGCGACCACCATGTGTGTGTACTGATCCTCTTCGAGCCGTCCACTGCCCATAAAGCAGAGGTGTTCGCCCCCAGCGTTCGAGTTGGCTTCGATGGCTTGGCGCTGGGCTCTGAGAAGACCCTGAACGGCCGTGGCGAAAGCCACGGGCTCCTGCAGCATCAAATTGCAGTCCAGGTGGAAGGCCGTTGACAGGTGACCCGCGTTGTATTGCTCCGCTGGGCGGCAGTCTACGAGAAAGAACCTTACAGCCTCGGGGGCGGTCAGCTCTATCGAGGAGTTCTCCACAAGCTCGTACACCGACACAGGAAGGCAGAGGGCCTGCGAGACGCTGCAGGTCTCCTCCTTGATGCTTTGGTTGCCATAGAGCGCCTTCAAGAAGTCAGTCTTGAACGACGAAGGCGTCTTCAGAGCGTAGTACTGGGCCAGCGAGCAAAAGTCGACCACGTCGTCAGTTTCCAGGGCACACGGCATGTTGGACAGAAACTTGATAATGTCTGCCTTGGAGCCGTCCTTCATTGCCAGAATTTGATCCCTTCCATTGACCAGGATGATGAGGCCAAGAAAGAATACCAGGAACGGGTCGCTGTGTTGGAAATACAAGTCCCACATCGAGAGAATCACGTTCAGGCCGCAGGTCGACGCAAACAAGCACCGGAACCACTGCATGGAATAGAGGTCTGGTGAGATCTTCTTAGTGTCCAGCATCGAGCACAGCTCGGGGTCGTGGTACTGGATTAGCAGCCGAAAGACGTGAAACACGTTGCCCTTGGCGATGCAGCCCTTGGGAATATACGTGTCCCGAATCGCCTCGAAGAGGTTATACGTGTCGGACCTCTTTAGCTTCAGGGATAGCAGCGGCAGGAGGAGCTCCACCCAGCCATTGTCACTCTCGTACTGAAGATTCCTGTTCTTGCAGTAGAACGTCAAAATTGATTCCAGGTCAGAGATGACCGACACCTTGTCTTCGTCGTCGTTGCCAATGCGTTCCACAAACTTGTTGCAATCCTCGCGCAGCTTGTTTTGGAACGGCAAGTCGTAGATTTCGTTGAACAGGGACATCTGGTCGGACTTGTGCCTTACGTCGAGGCACACTTGCCACACGTCCGGGCGCAGCGATTCCGGAATTGCCTTGCCACCGCATATGGCATAGATGTCGTTCACATTGCAGTCGTCGAGCAGAGCCGATTCTAATTCAATTAACCTAGAAACGATACAAGTGTCAACAACTGGCAAGTTTTATCTTTTTATCTCAAAATATGCAGAGGGTTTCGAAATGGACGGGTGATAAGAGCGCCCAGGTGAGTCAGGCATTCCACCTTTTTGCAGAAATCATAAATTATGCATTTTTTACGCTTTAAAATCATGGAGTTTCATAAGTTTTTAGGAATAAACTCAATTTGACATGGGTAAAAGATATTTGGGAATTGGTGACTAGGTACGTACCACAAGTTATCGTCCATTGTTGTGTTTTGGTTCTTGTGTCGTGTTAATTCTTGGTAAATTTTATTGAATTTCACTCGGGCTTTTACATACTTGTTCGAGGATTTAATTTTCTTTTGTCTTTATTGTCGATTATTGGCAAAATATTGTGGCAAAAAAAATTAAAGAAAATTTTTCTGAAAGTATATTTTTCTTTTGATAATTGACATAAGGCTGGCAAGTGCCAAAGTGTCAGATTTTTCGTATTCTTCTTTGCGCGCACAGCGCCAAATAAAAATTGGTATTATATATTGGTCAAAGAGAGCACTAAAATCAACAGTAGCGGTAAACATGCATGAACAGCATTAATTATAATTAAATTTTATGCCAGTATGAGCTTAATGATAAGTTTCCAAAGGGTACGCAATGGATTTTCTATTTTAGTATGTTTCCACCAGCAATAATACGTGGATGAGCGTGAAACGAAATATAATACATCCCAAGCTGGTTCCACCAGACAAATACGCGAAAAATTTGACATAAGCACTCTTTTTCTGTCATCTTGGCTCTCAAGCGAGAGTAGCGATGTCATTTTCCAGGAGCGAAAAAATATTTCCGTTGTAAACATCCCACTTGAAAATATTATCCTGACAGATCTGTCATGCGTGGACAGTTTTAGTATCTTTTTCTGATACTTAAACTATTAAAAAGGTGTTCGAAGGGTTTTGAAAGTGGTTTGTGAAAAGGGAAGGGTGAAAGAGATTTATGAGAGGATTTATTTTTAATCGCGTGTCAAGCGGACTAAAATTTAATGAAGATTTATATTAATCGCAGATTATTGCCTGCTGCAAACATGGTATTAGTCTCGACTCTCGAGACTATCAACAGCACAAGATTAAACAACAAAGCTTTTTATCTTGACTTTTAACTGGAATTAGAAGAGAACCTTATAGCTTTCAGTATTATTGTGAAGATTTTTCTCTACATAGACCCCTCAAAAGTTTGACGTCTACGAGTGTTTTTAAGTGTGGGATGCCAGACAAGGTTCCTTTTTATACCCCAACTCATAGGATAGGAGGTACCTTTATTAAATTTAACCATAGTTTGTAACATAAAAAAATAATCACCGTAGGCCCCCAAGATCCAAAAAAAAGTAATGATCGAGATCGAATTGTAAGTCGAATGAGCCACGTTCGTCCGTCCTTCCGTCCGTTTGTGCGTCCGTATGTCGATTGTTTTTAGGCCGTAAATTTTAGCTACGAACTTCAAACTTAATATTTGTTATTTCTAGGCTCCGTAGCAGGGCAAGTGTAAATATTTTTGAAATCCGTCCACTGACACGCCCACTTTATTTATAAGCATGACAAATCAAAGTTGTCGTAGAAATCTGAAAATTGGTATGCGATATCCTCGCTTAAGAGTTTTGTGATTGACATTTAAAAAAAGTGAAAACCGCCCTCATGTGGGCGTGGTCACATTTAATTTGCAATCCTAGAAACGGTTTTTATTCAATATATTTGCTTCAAATTCAAAAAAACTTGCAACATAAAATGTTTCGATATGTGCGTAAGCTATCTACTCAAATAAATTTATTTTTACCACGCCCACTTTTGGGGGCATTTTCGAATACAAACCAAATTTTTAATATAAAAATGCGATCAACCCGTGTATATTAAAAATATGATTAAAAATATGAACAAAAAAATGATGTTTTGAAAAGGGCTTGACGCCCCTTTTTTAAGGAAGGAGAAATTCTAAATAGGTACAATTAAAGTTAATAGAAACTAAAATTTAACAACCAAGATTTATGACGCAATTCGGAGCTTGACAGTGGTCAATTGGGATGGGGTATCCAAAGATTCGTGGGGAGGTCTAGGTTCGAATCCTGCCATCGTCACCTGAAAAAAAGACTTACGGTCCCCATCTCCGCGAGGGCCTGACGAACCCTCCGAGAGCTTCATTTGTCTTGAAAATCTTCTGAAAGTGCCGTTCGGATTCGGCCAAAATTTGTAGGTCCCCTTGTATGTGAAGAAATCAACACACACAGCATACATTGTTGAGAAGTTGGCCCTGGTTCACCTCGAGCTGTTGCGCCACTCAATTCATTTATTTATTTATTTATTTATCCAACGATTCGCCTAAGCGGATCGTAGCCATGAATGAAAGAATATAAAGATTATGACACGGGTTTGTTATGACATTTGTTTGACAGACCTAACTGTAAATCTGACGTCATGGGATGGAACTGTCACTTTGCATGCATGTAAAAAAAAAGTTTTCACAACAATCTGTGCTAGCCAATCACAGATCAGCAATTTGTTTTGCTTGACATCCAATGACGAGCGACGCAGTAGGTGTACTGTATTTTTATCAATCTGGCATAACCTTATGTTCTGTGATTTGAGGACTGTAACCCTCCCACTAGGTATATCACGAAAACGAACAATAATTACACATATAAAATAGACCTTTTACCACGGCTGTCAAAATCTGACGTCTTTCACATTTTTCGACCGCGGGATGCCAAGCAAATCGCGCTTTTATATGAAAGAATTCAATAGTTTCTGTAGAAGTGCAAATCACTATTAAACTACTCAAACTAGAGTGTGCCAACAAGGAAAGAAGTTATTGTGCTTATTCCGTTCTTTAAATTGACCCAAAGTATCGAAAAATTGTTAGGAAGATATGATCATCTTGAATCCGTGTACCCTTTTGTGGTCGTATACACTGTTTCTACAACACTAAAAACACTTTTCTTATCCTTTCCGTGTTATATAATGAATATATTTTTAGCATAACCTAGGAAGGCTGATCAAGTCTACAACTTTCCCGTTCATCGAAACACAGGGCTGCATTTTTTCAATAGTTATTTACGTTTCTGTGTAATTTTTGTTCGTTTTCCATATAAAAAGGTACTTTGTTTGGCATCCCGCACTCGATAATACTCTTAAAAGCTCTATACACGTCATGTTATGAAACGTCAAAGCGGTTTGACACTTACCGCAGGGCCATAATGCACGTAGCAGTAGTAGAACACGCGAAGCGCTGTGGCGTTGCACCAAAAAATTCGCTCACAATAGGCCCACCGGTGCCGTATTTTTTGTCGTTCTGTGCAAAATGAAACCAGGAGTAAGCCACGCTAGAAAAGAGGTTTTCGCGTAACGTTCCTTTCGTTCTAACCTCAGGCGAAATCCATGCACTTGGTATGAAATCAATGAAATGGTTGCAAAGGGTAGGCCAGTGCGCAGACGAGATAAAGAAGGTTGTTATCATACCAAGTGACATTTTGGCGGAAAGCTCTATTGTCGTGAACACCGAGTATTATTTGACAGCTCGGTATGTCAGTTCGGTGCTCAAAAAGAATACGTCATATTATGTATTCAACGCTTCGTTTTGTAAATTGCTGGCATTATTGGATTTTTTTCTTTCAACGTTCGTGAATATGGAAAAGGTTTCGAAAATTCACGAAAAATTTTATAAAAAGGGGATCGTTACGATCACCCCTTACAAAACAATAATAATAATAATAAACCTACCCCTAAAAATGGGATAAAAACTTTGCACAAACTAGATCTGGAATGGAGCCTGGTTTACGTTTTACATTTCCGTTTGTAGCTTTTTACAACGCCTTTCAGTGAAGGTGGTTGTTTATTCAGACCGATTGTGGGCGTGTCTGTGGGCTGATTCAAAAAATCTTAAAACTTTTACTGGTTCTTCCGCCAAATAGTGTTTGTACAAATTTTTAGTTCCTTAGCTCAAATTGAAAGGTCTTAAAACATGTGACATGTGGCCGGACGGTCTGATATGGCTTATTCGACTTGCAACTGAGTCCCGATCATGAGCTTCTGGGAATCATCCACTAATATTACATCTTGCTACAGACTATCTGACAAACTTAATATACCGATCCCTTATTTAATGGTATGGGGTGTAAAAATTCTAGGAATATACTGTCAGAGCTTACAAGTCACATCGTCACGAAATTTGTTCATCATCTAAACAATATTCAAACTAATATTTTATACTTAAATTTTTTTTTGATTATCAAAGATAAAGAAAACTGTTATCATGTGCCGACCCTTCGAAACCAGTTAAACCCCCATTCGATTGTCTCATATGTAAATTTAATATAATAATATATAAAACGTATGTGCTTTTGTTAAGAGCATGAAAACGCAGATAAGATAAAGTTGTAATAGAAAATATTTCTGTAGTCCTCAAAGCTCACCAAAAGTTTAACGGCCACGCTACTTGTAGCAATACACGTATCCTAATCCATAAAAGTTCGTGTTGTTTCAAAAAAGGTGTAGTTTGTAGCTATTTATGTTAAATGCGTAGGTACTGACAATATTCATAAAAAGAGATAAGCCTAAACACCTACCCAAGTTACATAAATTTAGATTTTCGTATTGTGTGGGTAAAAAACTAAACTGATAAAATTAATTGCAACATATGGTCTCAATTTTAAAACACTTACATGGTTAACCCATGTTTTGCCTTTTTAATTTTAATCAATAACAAAAGTGGGTGATAGGAAACGTCTAATGGAAAGAATTTAGGCGCCAGTTTTCCTACCAATACTGTTTTTCGCATAATTTCATCTTTTTCTCGGTCATTTAAAGACCAATCGACTTTATTTCTTCTTCAGCTGTCAAAAAAAACATCTTTCACCGTAATGAGGAACAGGTACAGTCGCAGTCTTACGGCAGTTTCACAACAAGGGCATCAGCGGCGTCAAACCAGAGAGACAACGCTAACGCGAGACTAAAAAAAAGATTGCTAATACACAATCAGAGCGAGAAACCACGACGACTGTTTTGACTGCAAAGTGACAAAACATAAAATATTTTTTGTAAAACATTTTGTATAGTTTATTCCTTCCAACTACTAATAGTTTCCAAAAAGTGTGTTAAAAAAAAAGTCTATTATTGTCCCAATTGTTCGTCATCGCGGCAGACGTTTGAACATCAAAGACAGGAGGCTGAATTTCTTAACGCCGTGGACCGTCGGGCAAACATTCTCGCACTTTCTGTTTCTTAACCAACTCCAGTCCCCTAGCCAGCTGTTCTACTTCCGATTTGACTTCAGTGAACTGTTCCTCCACGCTTTAAATTTTTCGATCCATCGTTTGTTACTTTACCGCAAACAGTGCATTCTGGGAATCGAGTACCTATGCTTTCTAGAATTTTTTTCTGCTCATCGAACATTTCTTCGACAGCATTCTTTTGTTCTTTCTGGCCTTCCTCAAAAGCACTGTTTTGTTCTTTTTGGCCGCTCTCCAGCTTCTCGAATTTCTCGTCCAGATTTCCGAACTTTTTCAAAAGCAATTTCATGAAAGCGGGCATTTCCTCGGCAGTACTCACTTTGCTTTGTTGCTGTTCTTCTTGGACTTCGAGCAGCGAAGTGTCTGGGTCTCCACCTTCCTCGGTAATATCGTTCTGGAGTCGGAGCAATATTTTCCTTTTGAGCCTTGAAGTCTGGAGATTTCTTTTACCCGATTATGCTTTCAATTCAGCTGTTGTCAATCAGTAGCACATCTGTTTTAATACATCTGGAAAATTCCACAATCAAATCCGTATGAGTCACTGATACTGTGAGTCACTGAACACTGTTTACGAACAATATATCTAGAAAATTTCACCACAAAAATAAAATGTTTAGTCACGCAATATATCCAGAAAGTTTCACTTTCAAAAACTGTTAGATACACTAACACTGTTCCGGAAAGTTCCACTATAGAATTTACCCGCACAATTATGAGTTTTATCGACAATTTCTGCCACCAATGCAATATTCTGGCTTGGGGTTCGTCGAATAAAACCCAATTTCACTTTTATAATTTCACAATGATACACTTTACTTATCAAACAAACTTATTAAAATTCAAATCACACTGTTATTCAACTTTGCTACTTAGAATGCAACATGTCAATCACTTTTAACTTTATTACCGATTTTCACAAGTAAACGTTTAAAATATAACTGTCCCGTCCGATGTCCATGTATTTATAAAAATTCACCATATTCTCGACGGTTCGACGCTGGTAACTTCCCATTGGTACTTTTCCACTGAATTCCATGGAGGGGAAGTTCGATATCAAATTCGAACTTCAAACGGCAGTCTGCTGTCAGATGACTGGAATGACAGTTGGGTATGTTCGTTCAGTAAATCGAGCGGGTGTGTTCGCAGAGCGAATCGATGGGTGCATTCAGCGACTCCTGCATGTTATTTTATTTCTTGTCGCCACATAACATTTGTATGACTACTTACGACAGCGAATGACATTATAATCGTCGACTTATTTCCGCGAGGAAATAAGCAGGAGCTGAAGGAATTCTTTATAATGTTAAAGCACATAGTTTTTCGGTACTGCCTGGCGAGAAACTCCAATGTACCCAATGAATTCTGGAGGAATTTTTAAAAGTGAAGCACATAATTTTTCGGTAATCGCCTGGTAGAAACTGTAGGACTTCTTTGTAAAGGTGAAGTGTATCATTTTTCGGTACTACCAGGCTAGGAACGTTAATGAACCCAAGGAATCTTGGAGAAGTGGGCAGGAGCCGAGGAATCCCTTATAAAAGTGGAGCATCTCTTCAATACCTTAGGAAGACCTATTAGACCTCAGCAGATGCAATATAGCGACAAGAAATGCTGCTCCTTTATGTAGTAGTACTGTTGCTGTTACTATAATTCAATTGGCATTACAAAAATTAATGCCAATTGAAACTTTTTTCATTTGCATTGAAATGTTCAATGCTTGTTCAATTAAAAGCCAATGCTTAGTCCCTTCTGTGAATTATATAGTGCGAGGGGAGTTTTTTTTGAGGGAATAAACCTTTTCAAGGGGGTAGGGGCCTTGAAAAACGAACTTTAATTATTATATTAAAATCACCTCCCTTAATTGCAGTAGAAATGAAAATTACAACCCTCCGGACGTAAAGGAGACAGAACAAATCGTTCCCAAATGACGCTGCTCGGGCACAAGATGTGTTTAACACATCTAAAACAAGTGGCAGAAGAAGATCGATTACTTCACTGGATCTTAAAAGCACAGAATAACTGCTCAGAATCAGGACAGCAGACCCAGCAATAATTGTAAGGGAAGCATGCCTTCGGATAATTCTCTCCTATATTGCAAAGAAAGAAGTATTAACTGTAAAAAATATACCGAAACAGACCTTTTGTTTCGGTAAGGTTCTACACAGGCTATTTCATCTACCGAAAAATGGTTTGTATGAGACCTTAAAGAAGACATTTTGGCGCACTTACAAAAACTGTTAACGCCTTACAGACTTGTATAAGTATAAAGTTCCTGTTATGCCTTATCGAGGTTGTAATCTGCATAAAGGTTTCCTGTTACAAGCCTTACGAGGCTGTTACATGCATAAAGTTCCATTTAGGCCTTCCCATAACTGTTGCTTGTAAAAGGCTTCCTGTTGCAGGCCTTATAGAGCCTATAACTTGTATAAAGCTGCTTTTTGCAGGACTTATAGAGGCTTTTAAGGCTTCCTCATGTAGGATTCAAAGAGGCTATAACTGCTATTGCAGGCCTTATACAGAAGCTCTAATTTGCAAAAGCTTTTATATTGCAGGCATTTTGAAGGCTATTACCTAAGGCTTCCTCTTGCAGGCCTTATAGGGGCTGTAACTTGTATGAAGCTTCTTTTTGAAGGCTTTATAGATATTATTAGTCGTATCAGCCTTGTAGGCTTTGAAGATGCTATTACTTGTATAGGGTCTCCTGTTGCAGATTCATAGTGACTTTAGCTTGTATAAGGCTTCATATTACAGGGTTTATTAAAGAGAATATTATTTGTATAAGGCTATTTGTTACATTTTTATTTGTTTCCTGTTGCAAGCCTTTTAGAGTCTACTGGTAAAGATGGACAATCGTGGGAGAAAGCTATATTTCTGAAATTTGTTGCCACCGACATGAGAGAGATCGTTGGCAATCGCCTGGTACTATGATAAAAATTGGAGCACGTCAACAGAAGCCAGTTTATAGCCAGGAGAATGATCTGCTCCAATAATTTACTTGCTCCATTCATGTTACCGAAGACGATCTTTTGACCAACAACACATAACACAGAGAGTCACACAAGAAAAAGAAGGCTCAAAACATTAAGGTCTCAGTTGATTCGAAATCAAAGAAAACTTTTACCTAATGAAAGGCTGTAAGCTGTTGCTTAGCTGCTTACAAGTCCCGATATGATAAGGCCACAACTGAAAAAAGACCCAAGGCCCCCTTGAAAGCTCTGATAAAAACCTATATCCGAAGAATAATGCCAGGCAGAAGATACCTACAATCACTTCGGGCAAAAGTTGTTAAAAAGAGGGAACTAGCTGAAGTACTTTAATAAAGTCGAAAGCGCCAGACACCCTTAACGCAGAAGGCGACATCGTCTAAAAAAGCTCAAATTGAAGTGAGTCAGGCTCTCAAACATTTGCATTTACCCAACAGTGTGTTATCTATAACAAAACTCATGCCAATTCTACAACATATGCAACAATAAAGCAGTGCAAACACTTAACGTCCCCTCGTCCTAGACAACAAGAACATGTGCAAGCAACGTCAACTACGCTTAAGCCTTTTTGCGATAAAGTTTTAAGATCTTAATTGCCAGCATCTGTTTTGTTGTCTCCTTTAATAACACCCACCCAGGATCAGGACACTTTACATTACCTCTCAAAGGAGTGAAAACACACATACCATGACATATGAACAAGTACATATATGCACCCTTATCGGGGACTCTAATTAAAAACGCCAAGATAACCGGAAAAAAACGTCTAAGGAACAACCATACTCAAACTCAGAGCAATATCATGAGAGAGCGTTTATATTCCAACAAGTGGTAATGGTGGCGTACCACAGCCAACTTCACGAAAAACCCTTTGAAGTGTGTGTTATTATTTTATTTTTTCTGCTCCTGTCTCTATACTTTTCGCAAATCATAACCCACCCTATTTGCGTATACCTTTTCTAGGATCTGTAAAACACTTCCAAGCTGCGACACATCATCGTCTTATCAGCCACCTCGTCGAAGGTCCTTGTGCGCCGAATCCACCATTACAGCAAACCATATGTGCACTTTGTGTTCATGGCCAAAAATAGTAAGCAGAAAAAGCAGAGAGAACGAGTATTTAAAAACTGTTGCTACCACTTGGTCGAGCAGTAGTCCTTTACCGTAAGCCATTTGGAGCATTTCGAACCGAAAAAGGCAAGAACTCGAGTTCACTCAGCCCCATACTCTGTGACCCACTCTGGTACAATATTGTGCAATTAGCACAAGTGAATTGAATATTGTTTGTTTAGGAACTTTGTTCTTGTGCGACTAAAGGACATTATTCCCAAGTGCTTAATGATGCAGCTCTCAATTAGTTTTACCGTTTTATTCCTGCTGGCAATGGTCGTTGCCGGAATGTGTGTGCCAACATCTGTATTAGCGAAAAACTCTGAACTTAACAGCAAAGGTGAGTACGATTAATTAAGCAAAGGGCAATTGTTTGCTCAAATACATATACACATCGCAGGCAGTCCTAAAATAGAGACATAAAAGTGCGAAATATCCTTTTTTTGGGGCCCCTGTCATGAACGGCGGCGGCTCGGGAATGGCAATGATGACAGCGGAGAATTTTTTTTTCAAGCCTACACCTACGCCTTAATTTTTTTGTGGGTGCGTGTGAGTGTTTTCTTTTTCTTTTTTGCTGAAAACCTTTCATCGTTGTCCTGTAGTACACCTCCGTCCTTATGATCATTATCATCGTCGTGGTCCTGTGCAATTTTTTAGGACCTAGAGTGCTTAAATAAAAAAATACTGTTCTTCTCTTTTATTAGATTATCCTTCAGCAAGGTGCAAATTTATGCTCTAAGCTTATGTAGGTGTGCGTTTGAGATTTATTAGCCTTTAGCTTTAGAGTGTTCACTTATAAAAAATGGGAAGGGCGGACGCCTTCAACAGGTAGTCACACAACCTGAACAGGAACAATAGATGTAGATGCAGACAAAGGCAATTAGTCGTCTGAATATTTTGTTTGTTCTCATTTGTTTACTGCTCCCGCTCGACAGGATCTCGATAGCTTTTTTTGTCGAGTCCATTTGTATAGGTCCTTTCATCAAATTGGTCCCCAGTAAGTTGAAAAGTGGAAGCAAATTGGTTTCTTTTGTTAAGTCAACAGTTCAAAGTCAATCATGTAATGTTGACTTTGAATCGAATTGAGCTGAAAAAAGGAAATTAATTCCTTAAAGCTTTGTTGATAACTTATGTTTGTGTAAGACCTGAAGAGATAAGGACCTTGTCGGAAAAGAAAATTATGGTTATTACGAGAAAACTAATTAATTTGTGTAAAGATAAATCTAAGATCTTTTAGTTTAATGACTGGAAGATTTTATTTATGTATTTTTTTTTCTAACAATACACGAGTCATTTTATTATTATATGGAGTTCGAAGGAGTTCTAGCGAAGGAGTTCTAGCTGCGATAATCACAGAAAATTTGTTTCAGTATTGAAGCCTTGGCAAAGAGTTAACTTAGAGTGTCCTCTCTTAAGCATGATTTTTTTTATAATAGAAAACTATCCGGAAAACTATAAAGAAAAACTAAACTATCAAGAAAAACAAGTGTAAAGAGAATTAACTCGAATCCTTTTACAGTTTTATCAAATATAAAAAATTGATATCATAGATCATATGGAGACAAAAAAGGTACAAAGAGGTCTATAAAAGAGGTTTAGAAAAAGATTTTCTAAAACTAAACCTCTCGTTGGCCAATATTAATTTCAATCAGTTGGCCAATTCTAATCAAATCTGTCGAATCATAAAAAAATACAATCTTAAGTTATGTAAATTATGTACGGAAATAATCCGGTGTGCTCCCAGTTTTGTTTTTGTAAATTCATATTTTGAAAAAAGACGTGGTATGAATAACCACTTCCTATGACAAAAGTATCTAAGTGTACAACAACCTGCGTTGGAATGACCACTGTCCAAATGACCAAGTTCGCTGGTCACAAGATCACCAGCTGTGAATGTGATGTGAATTTAGAAATGCTTAACGTCATTGGAAGTAGCTAATTTCTACCAAAAGTTTTATGTGCCCTTAACTTGAATACAACTGTCATGTCTGGGCAGGTGTACCTTAGACCTAACTACATTTACTTGATTGGACCCAAGAGCGAGAGGTAAAAGGTAAAACTTATGTAAGAGCCTAACACTGCGAAGTTACTTGACTTATAATCGTTCCTTACAGAAAGGCTGTTCATATGAAATAGCAAACTTTATTTCGCATCGAAAGAAATCTTCCCAAGCCTCCATCTAAGTACTAACCGCGCCCGACGCTGCTTAATTTCGGTGATAGTGGAAATAAACTGAATAGTGAAAATAAGAACACAAAATTTAAATTATCTTAATCAACGCAAGGAGGATGCCGAAGTGATTTTTATACCTACCTTAATCAAGCAAAAAGTGGCACATAGCAGCAAAAGATTTCAGACCAATAAGTCTCTTCTTAAACTCAGGGTATCCAAGGCACTCTGGCCAAGTTTTACGGAAAAACATCTAAGGAACTAATAAAATTGAGCAGAACAAGCTAAGGTTGTAGTCGGAAACCCGACAGGACGATCATGCACTGTCTTGGGAGCACGCAGAGACGCTCAGGCTATCTGATACAGATATTGGTCCGCATACTGTGTAAAAGCGAGGCAAATCGAGTAGGCGCAGAAATTTTTTAGGGGATTACTTTTCGGATTTTTCGCGGAAATTAACGGCACTAACTTTAAAGGCTTTCTTGGATATTGTAGTTGTCTTGGCTCTTGCGCCAAGGAGATTGTTTAGGTTTTTTGCCTTTTTGAATGTTAATTTAACGCTCTCCAAAGATCGCAGTAGACCATTTTTTTGAGCCTAGTTTACCCTAACCTAACCTTAGTTTGGATATACGGAATTATCCTGTAATGCTGCAGAAGTTCACGGTTTTAGAACAGGCTTTTACGCGCAGCTTTTCCTCGTGAAATTTATAGTCCTCAACAGTTCAAAACCAAAGTGTACCTGTACTTGCCTTCTTTTTCTACCTTAACTCATCATAGGAGCAATCATAAGCCCTTAAAGCCGCGTTGTCACAAGCAACGTAAGACAGGAACAGAAACAGAATCCCATACATTAGCAACTGAAACCCAAACTCGCTGAATGCTTTTTACGTTGCTAACGTATGAAATTCTGTTTCTGTTTCTGTTTCTGTTCCTTGTGACAACGCGGCTTAACGCGTGTTAATTATAAAAAGACCGTCAAGTATGAAGACATACGCGGAGCGGTCCGTCGGCTTTTGTTGAAGGTTATGGTCGCCTATATTGGGCAGTTTGTGTAACATTCTATTTATTTATTGGTAAACGAGACCTAAATTATTTCTGGATATATTTTACAGTCTGTAATATACATTTTTCATAGTGCTGTTTACTGTTCTTATATTGGGTGATTTTATATTGGCTTTCGTTACTCTAAAATAAGGCTGGCAAAAAGCTTTACCGTAACGAAAATAGAGGGAAGGACATACTCTTTCTTGGCCTTTTTTAGGATTTTTATAATTTAAGACCCATAAAACAGCAATTTCGATTATTTTAGACTTTTTGATCAATTTTACAACCACCTGTGCTAGCATTTGCCAGTTTTCTCAAATTCTGTGGACATGGATTTCTGAGAAAACGGTAAAAATATGCTGTTTTTTATTTCGCTTGTTTGAATGGGCTTAAAAACCTAGGGTCGAAAACGGCAATTTCGAAACGGTTTTGAAGCAGTTCGCTTGCCTTTTAAACATTACATACTTCAGCCAAATTTAAACAAGGTCGTAATAACAGTTAAGGATCTAGAAATCTTTAAAAAATAGTTTTTAAAAATGTTTTCACGTTTTTCAGTTAAGTCTTCGAAATTTTTGAATATTCGAAGTCTGCTTTAGTTTTGTATAAAAACTAAGAAGATGGACTATGCCCGGTGTTAATTTAAAAATTATACCTTACACCGTTTGGGAGATAGAGGGGGACACATGCGTTCTTTTGACCTTTTTCTATTTTTTTTTTAAATTTCAAAACCATAAAACGAATATTTTGAAGCTTTTTCCAACTCACATTAGACTTTTTTCCAATAGCACAACCACCAGCATTAGCCTTGGATGTTTTTTTTTTAATTCTATGGCCACCGGTTTATGCGTAAACCAAGCTCCTTTTTTATTTCGTTTCTTAAATAGGCTTCTAAAAACTTAGGTTAAAAACGGCAATTTAAAAAAATTTTAACGCAGCCTTCCTTCTTTTTTTAAGCTTTTTACTTTAATCGAATCAGAAAAAGATCGCTTATACCATTGAGCTACTAGAAGACTTAAAAAAATAGTTTTCAAAAATGTTTTCACGTTTTTCAGTTAAGTCTTCGAAATTTTTGAATATTCGAAGTCTGCTTTAGTTTTGTATAAAAACTTAGAAGATGGACTATGCCCGGTGTTAATTTAAAAATTATACCTTATACCGTTTGGGAGATAGAGGGGGACACATGCGTTCTTTTGACCTTTTTCTATTTTTTTTTAAATTTCAAAACCATAAAACAAATATTTTGAAGCTTTTTCCAACTCACATTAGACTTTTTTCCAATAGCACAACCACCAGCATTAGCCTTGGATGTTTTTTTTTTAATTCTATGGCCACCGGTTTATGCGTAAACCTTTTATTTCGTTTCTTAAATAGGCTTCTAAAAACTTAGGTTAAAAACGGCAATTTAAAAAAATTTTAACGCAGCCTTCCTTCTTTTTTTAAGCTTTTTACTTTAATCGAATCAAAAAAAGATCGCTTATACCATTGAGCTACTAGAAGACTTAAAAAAATTGTTTTTGAAAATGCTTTCATGTTTTTTAGTTAAATCTCAGAAGATTTTGAAATTTTAAAATCCGCTATAATTTTTCTTAAAATTTTGAATTATTTCTGATACGTGTGATTTTTTTCATAGAATTCCACCAAACAGCACCGGAGATAAGGTGGGGGGACACGTTTTTCCATGAATTTTTGCGATTTTTTTTTCGAAAATGCGTAAAAACTGCAGTACTCCAACTGTTTTTGAAAAATATGACCTTGGCACTTGATTAACTTTGAGTTGCTTTATACGTGTGTTCAATACAGATTTTGAGCAATAAGCCGTTCAAAAGTTTTGGCCTCCAACACATTGAAAAACGTCATGCATTTTTGACTCTTTATTTCTCAAAAAGTTTTTGATATTTTCGAAAAGTTTTATTTTTTGATTAAAGCTTGATATTTCTTAAACCTAAGTTTCGTTTTTCTAGTTATTGCCTACTAAACTTCTTGAAAAAAAAACACTGAAAAACATTAAGTCCAGTTTCACATTAAATTTCAAACTGTAGTTAAACCAAATAACTGTGCCTTAAAAATTGCCCTGCTGGGATTCTCTGACTATTTCCGCAGTTTTTACGCACACCAAATTTTGTCTTTCTACGACTTACCGTTCAGAAGTTATAAAGCGATTGGACGGACGCACGGACGGACAACGTAGTGATACCGTAAGAGGTCCTTTTTTGGACGGACCGCGAAAAAGGTTATACTTTAATGGACGCAAAAACTTCTCCTAAGTCTAATAGCTTTTAATTTTTATTTTCAACTTATTTAAAATGGTGACACTCGGTTGGACGAAAAAGGTAACGTTCCGATCCTGTGTTCGTAAAGCGTATTTGTGATTATCGCATTACATTGACAGTCTCCCAACTCCCAGTAAGAATTTGCTCTTTATCGAAAAAGCAACGTTATTGTGCTGTCATATCAGAGACAGCTTACGATGAGAGTTCCAGATGCCTGCTCATGATACCAGAATTTGTCGAAGGCTTTTAACTTATTAATAGCAATTTACCTTTTATAAAAAAGACGCAAGGAAAACGACTTTTTTTAACATTTCCTCGTGCTGTGCTGAGGTTGCTGGGTGCGTTTGACGACATGCGTTTTTATTGTTTTCCAGAGTAATTTGATTTCTAAAACAAATAAGTATAGAATACAGCAAAGAAATTATTATTTATTAATAAAACCATAAAATGTTCAAGTTAATCTTAATTACTACAGCACTAGCTCCAGGACTTACGGCTGGGCAAAGAAATTATTTCATTCCACCCATGACCGAATAGTTGCTTCACCCATTCGTATGAAACAACTATTCGGTCATATCCAATTGCTTACTTATCATTTCGCTCAGCATATTATTGCATAGATACAAGACATATATGTGTACGCATAAGTTATTCGATACTTTCCTCTTATTAAAAACTCGATTAAAAAAAGCAGGTGCCAACAACACGCGGTGTTCCCAAGCGGTCCCCCATCTAAGTACTAACCGCGCCCGACGCTGCTTAATTTCGGTGATCGGACGAGAACCGATGGTTTCAGCGTGGTATGGTCGTTGGCATCGACTTATGTTCAGACTTCCAATAAGTGTTAATTTTATTCGTGAGCTAAATAGACGAAACTAGCTAGTTTTATCGACAAATGGAAACTTAGCTTAGAAGACTGCACGCCATTTCAGCACATTTGATATGTAGACAGTAAATGACGTATCTCGTATTGAACCGCTGCTATGAATATTTGCCATAAGCCATATGATGGCAATACATATGAGTTCCTGACATAAACTTTTCGGATGAACCACGTCATGTCAATAAACAACGGCGAAAGCCTTAAAACTTATACATATATGAGTTCCTATTAAATGCCGCGAATGTCATTCAAAGGTAATTATTCGTTTGACAGTCTGTCAATCTTATGAAAACAATATTATTTTCGTCGATTGCACGGACTGTCAGAACCAGCAACAGCAGGTTTATTATTATGCTGTTGAGGATGAAAAACTACAATTGACAGGTGTGAAAACTCTGGTTGAAATATTTGACAGCTTCCTTTTGGTTCTAAAAAAGGTTTTATGCATAAGAAACGGCTTTTGCCTATCAGCTTTGTGAGTTCAACCACCCGGAATGGACTATATTTTAAGATTGCATAATTGTTAATATAAATATAGTTCTCAATTAACCTCTCAGGTGGCTACCCACCAAGCGATCGTCTGTTGAAAAGATAACTAGACAGAAATAGAAACTCGACGAATTACTTTTACATTGACGCTTTCTCCTAAGGCCTAAGCCAACTATGACACATGAAATTAGTCCCAAACGACTATAGTCTTCTGATCATGGTCGTCAGCATGACTGACTACTGATTCCTTGTACAAATAAGCTTCCGAATGATTCTCCAGGCAATACGAATCTTATCAGCCTTAGCTTGATCGGCTCAACAAACGTCGCCCAGCCAAATCTTATCGACAAGTATTTCTCTATTTTTGAAATGACTATACTTACAGCTGTGCTGCCATTTGTCTTATTGTTGAAATGACATTTCACTATTTCTTATTTTCGTTACGTGTGGAACAACATTGTGTAGTCAATTGTGTACCAAGCGTATACGAAGATCATGAATGAATTCCTCCTGTACGGATATTCTAAAAACTTTTTTACAGTTTACAATATTAGTAGAATTTACTTCATGTAGCCAAATGACGTGACAAGCTCTTTGACAGAATTCCAATGACATTCGCAGTTGACATAACTTAAAGTAATTGCACTGCACTCAAACAGAAGGAATGCAAATAGAATGTTTGTTTACTATTTGTTTTGTTAAATTTAAAATGCAATCTGAAATCCCACAATCTGAGCACCACGAAACCTATCTAGATGTCGCAGATAGTCCAGTGTTCACACTTAGTTTTCAGCACCATATCAACATCTGGTGGCTCATTGACTGATTAATTTTAGATTCAGCTGTCTTAACGACTCAACTTAGCTATTTTTAAAAGCATATACGACATGCTAACTTGATAAAGACTAACATCTGAGCTAATGGAGATTTAAAGTCAGAATCCATCGGAATATATTTTCGATATTCTTCTTCCTTATTTGGTATTCAGCCAACAAAATATGCCCTCAATCGAGCAAGCTTTAAACTTGGTATATTCGGGATAGGGTTAAAATTCTGCCGGGGTCAAAATCAGATAGAGAGATTTATAAAATTCTGGAAATGCAGATTTTACAAAGCGACACATTGAAATTTGTATTTGTTGAAGTATGTTATTGCTAAAGTAAGAATTTTAAAAAGCAGTTTTTTATTTTGAAAAAGCATTTTAAAAAGTAGAATTCTTGAAAAGCATAATTTGAAAGCAAAATTTGACCTGTTCCCGGTTTATTCCTGTTTTTGTTCAAAACAAATGCTCTGCATCCGAATATCTGAAGATGGCTTAGGTTGGAATCTCGAACCGTCCATATGTTGAAAAGGTGCTTCCTCATCGAGCCTTTTTGTCAGAAAAAGATTCCTGAAATACTTCGAATTACATAATTTCAGCCCGAAAAGATGGCGCAGTCAAGCTTGAAGAATCGATACACCTAGCGACTTAAGATGAGTTCTTCCTCTCACTCACACTGTTTTGTTGGCGCGCTGTTAATCTGATTTTGCTTCGTTGTTTCCTAACCTAGTACAGGAGAGCCAGGCAATCCATGACTATGTGTAGAGATGGCTCATCGCTCTCTAGACAAAGTCAGGATGTGGCTAGTTTGGTGAAAGGCCGATGCGATGAAGATTTTTGTTCAGTTTCCAATGGCTGTTGAAGATTCCAGGAAGGATTTTTAATATTTCCTCGCTCAGGAGGAGAATCTGGAAATGAATTTCTGAAAACAATGCCGTCCAGGTCGTCCAAACGTCGATTTAAGGACGGGTGAAACAAGCGCCGCGGAAGCTGCTTTACTGTTTGAGAAGATGAACATTGTTCTTTGCTAAGTGTTAGAATTGAAATTTATTCTAACACAGTAGTTGATAACAAGGACCCCGCTGGAAAATGGATAAGCCTTTGCCAAGCCTAACTGGATAATAGTCCGCCTGGGGCAGGTCTCCATGAATATCAGTCTTGTCTATGTACCGTCTTTGTACAAAGTCAAACCTATATGAAGTTTGTTTGATGGAGTTTGTTTGAAGGGTTTTGATATCCCTTGGGGAGATAACTAGGAAGAATTTTTTTTTTAGGAAGCCATATCCTGTAAGCACATCATCGAGAGGCATACTAAATGGACTTACAAATTTGAAGTGCAGTCGACTGGAGCAGACTATGAATGCTCAGTCTTGCTACGATTAAGATATATTTTTTGAATAGTTTGCATGAGTCACACCTGAAAATTTCTAAATTTTAGTTTCGTTGATTACTTACTTACTTACTTAAGGTGGCGCTACAGTCCGGGGTGGACCTGGGCCTCAGCCAACAAGCTTCGCCAGCCAGCTCTGTCTCTTGCTAGCCGTCTCCAGTTTCGCACGCGAAGTTGGCTGAGGTCCCCTTCCACTTGCGTGCGCCACCTTAGTCTCGGTGCTCCTCTACCGCGTCGTCCCTGCGGTGTGGATTCGAAGATTTTCCGGGCCGGGGCGTTGGTGTCCATCCGCTCTAGATGACCCAGCCATCGTAGACGTTGTGTTTTGACTCTTTTGGCTAGGTCGGTATCGCTGTACAGCCCGTACAGTTCGATGTTATATCTCCTCCTCCACTCTCCGTCTATGCAGACGGGACCGTAAATCGTCCGAAGAATTTTCCTCTCGAAGCAGCCTAAAGTGTTTTCATCCGCCTTTGACAGGGTCCATGCTTCTGCACCGTAAAGCAGGACTGGGATGATGAGGGTCTTATACATGGACACTTTAGTTGCTCGAGAGAGGGCTTTGCTACTCAATTGCCTTCTTAGCCCAAAGAAACAGCGATTGGCAAGAGTTATCCTTCGTTTGATTTCAGCGCTGGTGTCATTGTCTGAATTGATAGCGGAACCCAGGTAGACAAAGTCCCTAACTACCTCAAAGTTATAGCTGTCGATGGTGATGTTTTGTCCAAGACGTCGGTGTTGGGTGTCTTTTCTTGATGACAGCATATACTTGGTTTTGCCCTCATTGACTGCTAAACCCATATTCGCCGCTTCCGTCCCAATACTCACGAAGGCTTCACTGACATCACGCTTTGTTCTACCGATTATGTCAATGTCGTCTGCGTATGCAAGTAGTTGAACGGACTTTTGAAAGATTGTACCTCTGGTGTTGGCGCGAGAGTTCTGAACAATTCTCTCAAGTATGATGTTAAAGAAGTCGCATGACAGCGCGTCGCCTTGTCTAAAGCCTTTTTTGACATCAAAGGGGTCGGTGAGGTCTTTGCCGACCTTGACGGAACAGCGTGAGTTTTCCATCGTCATCCTGCACAGACTGACGAGTTTGGCAGGGATGCCAAAACTAGACATTGCGCTATATAGCTCGTCTCTATAGATGCTGTCATACGCGGCCTTGAAATCGATGAAGAGGTGGTGTGTATCGATTTGGAATTCCTGGGTTTTCTCCAAGATCTGCCGCAGTGTGAATATTTGATCGATGGTGGACTTTCCTGGCCTAAAGCCACACTGATATGTGCCTATCAGATTGTTGACAAACGGCTTCAGGCGTTCACACAGTACAGCAGAAAAGATCTTGTATGCGATGTTAAGAAGACTTATGCCTCTATAGTTGGCACAACTCAGAGGGTCTCCTTTCTTCAGGATCGGGCAAACAATGCTGAGGTTCCATTCGTCGGGCATGCTTTCTTCCGACCATATCTTGCAGATGAGCTGGTGCATGCTCCTAACCAGCTCATCGCCAGCGGATTTAAAAAGTTCGGCAGCTAGGCCGTCTGCTCCGGCTGCTTTGTTGCACTTGAGCTTAGACACAGCTGCTTTCACCTCCTCCAGGTCGGGTGGGCGGTATCGTTCGTATGCTTCGTCGGTAACGTCTTCGCCCGGGTTGAATGGTTCGTTCTGCCTGACAGCGGTATTTGGTTCGTCCTCGCCATTATAGTCTGCAGAAGTGGTCTTTCCAAAATTTTTTTTGTTCCCTTGATGGTCCTTACAGGCTTCAGTTCGAAGTTTATACCCTTGGCAGGACCTTTTGATCCTTTCGTAAAACTTTCTAACCTCATTCCTGTTGTAACATCTCTCTATCTCTTCAACCGCGCGCTTCTCGTGCTCTCTCTTTTTCCTTCGGAGAAGCCGGTGCTCCTCTCTCCTCCTCTGCTCGTAGAGCTCGCGAGCAGCTCTAGTCCTTCTATGCAGCGCCGCTTTGTATGCTTCCTGTTTAGCTGAATGTGCTTGCCGGCATTCATCGTCAAACCAGGGGTTTCGTTGTGGTCGCCGTGTGAAACCCAGCACTTCAGAGGCGGCGTCTCTGATGGCATTTTGGCAGTGTTGCCACTGGCTATCAATACTTGATGCTGGTTGCATAGGACTTCGTAGAAGGTTTTGAGAGACTCGGTTGGAGAAGGACCTGGCGATCTCTTGCGATTGTAGTCGGCCGACGTCAAACTTCCTCACAGTATTTCCATTACTTGGCGCTGGTCGGGATATCCGCAGCCGTACCTTGGCTACAACAAGGTAGTGATCCGAGTCAATGTTGGCCCCTCGGAAAGTTCGGACATCCATGATACTGGAGAAGTGCCTTGCGTCGATCGCAATATGGTCAATCTGGTTGACGGTTGATTGATCGGGAGATCTCCATGTCCCTTTGTGGATATTGAGATGCGGGAACTGTGTAGTAGCTACCACAACGTGTCGCCCCGCAGCAAAGTCGATCAGCCTGAATCCGTTATCGGAGGTCGTGTCGTGCAGGCTATGCTTTCCGACAGTACGACCAAAGATGCCCTCCCTTCCTAGCTTGGCATTAAAATCGCCTAGGACAATCTTAATGTCGTAGCTAGGGCACTGCTCATAAGTTTTGTCCAGGAGCTCGTAGAACATATCTTTGGTCTCGTCATCTTTCTCCTCTGTGGGGGCATGTGCGCATATCAGGCTAATGTTGGCGAATTGAGCCTTGATGCGGATCGTCGCGAGGCGCTCGCTTACAGGGTTGAAGCTCAAGACTTTTTGCCTAAGTCTGCCTCCAACAACGAAACCACAACCAAATAGGCGCTGTCTTTGATGCCGATAGCAGTCGCCGTAGTAGATGTCGCAGTTTTTCATCCTTCTTTTGCCCGGCCCGTCCCACCGCATTTCTTGGATGGCAGTAATGTCTGCCTTGCAGTCGTTAAGGGCCTCCGCTAGTTGCTCGGCTGCACGTGGTCTGTTAAGGGACCTAACATTCCACGTGCAGATCCGGAGCTCGTTGTCCTTTTCTCGTTTGCATTGGTCGTCAACAGTAAATCCGTCCGAATCCGAGGCTTGTTTCTGCTTCGTGACTGGTGTTTCTTTACGTGGCCGGGAAGTCACCCCGACGGCACGACCCCCAACCTGGAGGACCAGATCCTTTGCTTAGCTCTAAGGACGGAGAGCCGGATAGCCCGCTCCTTATAGGCCTGAGCTCCGAATACGTCGTAGTAGCCCATATAAGGTGTTCACTAAGTAGTTCGGCCTGACTGGAACTATGGACGCCACCGTTGATTCCATTTGGGGAAATTCCTCCGCTGCCGGCCGGATGCAAGGAGAAGTGCCTTAGTGGGAACATTCCTCCCCCCCTCTCTCGTCTGCTACCCCCAACAACCTTCCAAAGGGGTTGGAACCCAATCTCCAGTTGAGGTACTAGGCACCCGGTGTTCACCACGGGGAGGTGAGAGTAGGAGTTGATAGACAGAGGTGGGTTTAGAAAACCTGTGGATGCTTGTATCCTCTTGTGTGCACATGTCTATCCTTTGACCACCGTCTGTCACATCCACTCACATTCATATTTTGGAAACAAGTAAACTAATAAAATTGGCAACAAACAAAAAATGTCGCTGCCACGTAAAGTCAAAAAACACCCATATTGAAAGAGCTCTCAAAGTAGAAATACTCTTTGTGGGGTAACTAAAAATCTTTAAGAGGTGAGAGTAACCAATTACTAACTGAATTCATTACACCACAACCTTAAGCACGTATGCGAACATTTTAAAGACCTAACATTTTAGATAAACCCTCAAATCTGCCCAAAAAGCTCATCAAGATCTAGGCAAAAATATTTTATAGGTTCACATGAATCTATGTTGGCCATTTATTAAAAAAAAATAAAGGTTTTGCCTTTTTATCCTTAGAACTGACTCACCCTTTAATTCCCTATGATTGGGTAAACCTTACAAGTAAATTACTTTAAGAATATTCTTTCTTAAATTGTTTTACAGCAAAAAGCCTCTGCCAAAACTTCCAAGAAGAGAATTAATTTTACTTTTCAACATTCTTTTACGAGCCTACCGCACTGATGAAGAAATTAGATTTCACATCCTTCGAATGCCGTTCGGAGAAGCTCAAAATGCCTTGTGTACAAATGAATTTTTAATTTTAAGTCAAGTGTTTCATTGTATGCCCAAGAACCTAGTCAAACATGCTTTGATAAATATTTTCTTGATTTTCGACCGGAAAATCACTTAACTTGGAAAATACCGAAACATCAATTTCCTTTAGATGTTTATTAAAAATTTAAACAGTTTTAAGTCTTCCTGCCGCATCGTTTTTTTTTTTTTTTTTTGTTTAAATAAATAAAAAAGAGGCAGAGGATACAAGAACAAGAACAAGGATTTTCCGACATTTTAAGATACGAGAGCTAACTGATAAGTAAATATAAATTGTCTCATGTTAAGTGAGCTTATGATTACTTAATAAATTTATTTGTTATTAAAGCTGAAGGAGAAGTTTTTTTTTCCATACGTGGGACAAGGTCAACGTTTACTTCGTTATCCTTCGTCCGATGAAAATAATTGCATGGTGTATACATATTTTGGGTAAGGAGTAAACTAGCACAGTAGTTTTATGAATAATGTATGGCGGAAACGTGACTGAAGTTTATATCTCTGGTAGCATTTAAGAAGCTTTCAAAGTGTTTGTGGCAGGCAAGCTTGATTATTCTGGTTTAAAAAGTGAGAACTTATTTCTTTGGGGCAAAAAAATATTATTACATATGTAGAATACATTTTTAACAAAAGTAAATAAGGTGTAAAATATAACAGCCAAAGGCTACATGAAAGCTGAAAAGCTTGCGATCCAGATCTCTGTAATTTTTCTTTCAGTGGCCTTTTAAAAACCAAGTTTAACAAATATTGGGAAACATTTTGTCTACAAAAGAAGCTATTGTAAATTGTTTTAATTAAAAAACGTGCATATTATGACATTTTTAAACAACGAAGCTTATCAAAACATGACAAGTAGGTCATTGCTTAAAAAAATACATATGAGAGTAAATAACTTAAAATAACGAAATGTATATTTCATCTTATCAAAACAAAGATATCCTGAAGAAATTATTGTATAGTCAAAAAGGTGAAACTTTTGGGAAATATGTATAAATACCCAGGTAAAATATTTTATCTACATCAGAAAAGATCTTCTTCTCAGCAAAAAGTGTTCTCTCAGAATTGAATTCAAAGCTTGATAATGGCTGGTTACAATAAGAACGTGTTGTTCCTTGTACTCCTTGTGTGTACGATGATGATTGTCGCCACCGAAGCTAGAAGGGTCCGTGTTCCACCTTGCGATGAAGTATGCGGCCGAATTGAACGCGAGAGGGACTCCTGTTGCCGGGCTCATGGGCACAGATATTATGTGAGCTGCAGAGGTGGAATGATGACTTGTGAATCTCGTTAAACTAGCGCACTGCTAGGATATGTGTGTGCATCGTTGTCTTTAAGTCATGAGATGGCGAAAATAAAAATATTTTCACACAGTATTATTCACTTGTATTATTTTAATGGTGAGGAGGGGAACAACGTGATGTAGTGGTTAGTGGGTCTAGCTTATGTGCAAGAGGATCGGAGTTCGAATCTCAACCGTATGCACCTTAGACGCTGTGAAGCAAATGTAACGAAGTTTAACTTTTATCTAAGACTTGAGTCAGGACACGCTATTTCCTCAAGCATCATCAGAAAACGTAAACTGGTTCCCTAATTGCCAATTTGGTTTTCAAAACTGTTTAGCGTTTAGAAGAATGCAAGTTCTTAAATAAAAGGTGAAGATTACATTTCTGCTTTTAAGTTGTGTCTCTCTATTCAGAGTTTAGCTTCTATCTATTTTTAAAGAATCCCATCTTTTCCAGAATTCGATAAGTTTGTCTGTAAGTTTGCGTTTTGCTAAGTAACTGAACCTTAGATAGCGCTACATTCCGGGGTGGACCTGAGCCTCAACCAACAAGCTTCGCCAGCCAGTTCTGTTTCTATATAGACTCCTCCAGTTTTGCATGCGAAGTTGGCCGAGGTCGTCCTCCACTTGCGTGCGCCATCCGACTTTTGATTCTACTCTACTGCGCTGCTTCCGTCGTGTTGAAACGAATATTTTATGGGCTGACGCACTGATGTTCATGCGCTCTAGGTGATCGAGCAATCGCAGTTATTGTATTCGGACTCTTGCGGCCAGGGCGGTGTTATATCTGCTCCGTCACTCTCCGTCAATGCAGATGAGGCAAATATTAACCGGAAGGATTGCCTTCTCAAAACGACTTTAAGCGTTTTCAACCGCCTTTGACAGGGTCCATGCTTTTGCACCGTAAAGAACGACTGGGGATGATGAGGGTCTAATAAGTGGACTGGACACTTTAGTTGCTCAAGGGAGTGCTTTGCTACTCAATTTCCTTCTAAGTCTGAAGAAATAGTGATTGACAAGAGTTATCCTTCGTTTGAATTCAGCGCTGGTGTCCTTGTCTGAATTAAAAGCGGAACCCAGGTAGACAAAGTTCCTAACTACCTCAAAGTTATATAGAGTCGATGGTGATGTTTTGTCCAAGACATCGGTGTTGAGTGTCTATTCTTGATGACAGCATATACTTGGTTTTGCCCCCGTTGACTGCTAAGCCCATATTCGCCGCTTCCGCCCCCAATACTCAGGAAAGGCTTCATTGACATCACGCTTTGTTCTTCCAATTATTTCAATGTCGTCTGCGTATGCGAGTATTTGAACGGACTTTTGACAGGTTGTGCCTCTGATAGTGTTGGAGCAGGAGCTCTGCACAATTTTTTCAAGTAAGATTTCATGTGACAGCGAGTCTGGGTTCCGACAGCGTGAGTTTTCCATCGTCATTCTGCACAGACTGAAGAGTTTGGCAGAGATGCCAAAACTAAAAAATACGCTATATGGCTTGTTTTTATATATGCTGTCATACGCGGCCATCAACGTCATACATTGGTCGGTATCGATTTGAAGTTCCTGAGTTTTCTCCAAGATCTGCCGCAGTGTAAATATTTGATCGATGGTGGGCTTTCCTGGCATAAGATCACACTGATATGTGCCTATCAAATTGTTGACAGACGGCTTCAAGCGTTAACACAGTACAGCAGAAAATATTCCCCCGCAAATGGCGCATAATGGGCAGATGGGCATAAACTGCTGAGGTCCTATTCAGCGGGCATGCTTTCCTCCGACCATATCCTGCAAATGAGCTGGTACATACTCCTACCTAGCTCATCGCCGGCGGATTTACTTTCTTGCACTTAAACTATGTCTCCACCGGCAATCAAAAGAGAATTAGCGGGAGACGATTAAAACTAAAGCCGAAAGTGGCTCCACCGGACAAATATAGGATTTATTTGTCACGACCACTATGTTTCTGTCATTTTGGTACTCAAAAGAGAGTGGCGATGCCATTTCCCAGGAGCAAAAAACGATTTTCGCTGTAAAAATCACAATAAAAAACGTACTCGCGACAAATCTGTTGTACAGGACCAGTTTCAGTTTCCTTTTTTGATTCTCAAACTGTTGCAAAGGTGCAGAAAAAAGGTTTGTGAATAAGGTGAATGGGATTTATGAGAGGATTTATTTTTCATCGCTTGCCGAGAGGAGTTAAGAGGTCCTTACAGACTTCGGTTCCAACTCTAAGCCGGCAGGACCTTTTATCCTCCGGTAAAATTTTCAAAACCTCATATTTTTGTAGAAACTCTATATTTCTTTAACTGGTCACTTCTCGTGCTCTCTCTTTTTCTATCTGAGAAGCAACTGCTCTTCTTTCTTTTTCTGCTCTTAGAGCTCGCGAGCAGCTCTAATCCTTCTGTGCAGAAATGCTTTATATGCTTCCATGTTTAGCTGCCAGCATTCATTGTCCAACCAGGGTTTTTGTCGTGGTGGCGGTGTGCAATCCAGTACATCAGATGCGACATCTCTGATGACATTCTGGCAATGCTGTCACTGGCTATCAGTCCATGATGCTGGCTGATTTGAACTAACTAGAAAGTTTTGGCAGACTCGATTGGTGAAGCGCAATATATTGCCGATTGAAGCCTTCCGATGTCTAATTTCTGCATAGTATTTTCATTTCTTGGGATGCCGTGGCTAGTGGTTAGTGTGTGTGCTTACTACGCCGGAGGTCTGGGTTATCCTGCCATCGTCACTTGAAAAAAAATACTTGTTCTTTTTCACGGTCCCCACCTCCGCGAGGGTCTGACAAGCCCTCCGAGAGTACAATTTGACTTGAAAAAACTTCTCAAAGCGCCGGTCGGATTCGGCAAAAAATTGTAGGTCCCCTTGTATGTAAAGAAATTAACACACCAGCATACATTGTTGAGAAGTTGGCCCTGGTCAGGATATCCGGACCTTCACCTTGGCTACAACAAGTTTATGACCCAAGTCAATGTTGACCCTTCAGAAATTTTGGACATTCAAGATATTGAAAGATTGCCCTTCGTCAATCACAGTGTGGTCATTCTGCTTCACGGTTGATTGATCGGACCATCTCCATATATCCCTTTTTTGGATGTTGAGATAAGAGAACTGTTACTAGCAACTACAACGTGTCGCAACGTAGCAAAGTCGATCAGCTTGAATACGTTAGATCAAAGGAAGACAGGTTAGGTACTTACTGGTCTTTGGTTTTAAAAATTGAGAAGCCTGGGAGGTTTTACTTAAAAATTAAACATTTTGTTGTTTGACTAATCAATTTTGTTGCTTGACTAATCAGTTGACTAATCAACTAGCAAGATGCTAGTTTAAGACAAATAAAATGCTTGTGGGGCATTTTGAAAATATTCAAAGAAGTTATGAAGGTAGTCTCCACCCCATTTGGTGTTTTACAACAGGCGGGACAGTTTGATCGTCAGTTGGGCGTCTGTCACGCCCTGCCCAAAACACAAACTTCATAGGATTTCACACTCGACTTAAAGAACAGTCCGCTGTGAAGCGTATTTTTCAACGAGACTTCGGTTGTGAAACACCAAATGGGGTGGCGACTACCTTCATAATTTCTTTAAAAAATTTTACCCAGCTTAGACGGTAAAATTTTGAATCGTTTTAAAAATCTGCACGACATACTGGGCGAAGTCGATTGGTAATTTAAACGAAGGATGCCATTAAGTGACATACCAAAGGCTGAGAGATTCGAGATCGCTTTCAGTGGTGCAAGTTTCATGACGTTTGATCAAAAAAGAGAAGTAAAAATATAACACTGCTGCAGTTTATCGGTCTTTGATATAAAGAGAGCTAAATGGATCCATTACTGGTTCTAGCCAATATTATAATTTTTTGTAGAGTTCTTAATTGTTGTAATTTTTCGCCTTTCAACAACTAAGTTGCTGTTAAGATCCTAAACTCAAACGAAACACGTGAGTAAAAAAATTGATCAATAGGTCCTCGCTTCATAAATAAAGAAAAAGACGAAGGATTCTTTAACTTGGCTTAACTCAAAGCAAACTCAAGACAAATTTCTATTAAGTTCGCTGCTATGGTTCTTTTAATGCCTTATTTCGTAACCCTTCTTAAAACGAAGTAAATTCACATTTTGGAAAACAATTTGTCTTCAAAAACGTTCCTGTAAGTTGTCCTCATTAAAAACAAGCATATTATGACTTCTATAAGCAAGGAGGCTTAATTATGACAACAACTGAGCTGTAATTGTTGTAATAATTCAACGTAGAACATTTAAAAGTAGGTAATTTCTTGAGAAAAGAATTTAGAGTCAATAACTTGTAATAAAGAAATGTATATTGCATCTTATCACAGCAAAGATACTGAGGAAATGATTGTTATTTCCAAAAGATAAAATGTATAAATACCCACCCAAAACGATCTATCCATATCAGAAAAGATCTTCTTCCCAGCAAAAAGTGTTCTCTTAGACTTAAATTCGAAGCTTGATAATGACTTCTTACAACAAGAACGTGTTATTCCTTGTACTCCTTGTGTGTACGATGATGATTGTCGCCACCGAAGCTAGAAGGGTCCGTGTTCCACCCTGCGATGAGGTATGCGGCCGAATTGAACGCGAAAGGGACTCCTGTTGCCGGGCTCATGGGCACAGATATTATGTGAGCTGCAGAGGTGGAATGATGACTTGTGAATCTCGTTAAACTAGTGCATTTTCTAGTAAATGTGTGTCCGTTCATCGTTTATTTTGAGTCATTAGATGGCAATAATAAAAAGTATTTCCACACAGTATGATTTTTTTGTTTTTTTTTAATGGTGGTGAGGGCCATCGTAATGCAGTGATAAGTTTGTCGAGCTAATGTGCAGGAGGATCGGGGTTCGAATCGTCAAATAGAACGTACGATACGACTCCAATTCCCTTAGACACTGTGAAGCAAATACAATGAAGTTTGAAGTTCACTTCTCCGGGTACTAAGGCCACAGCCTGGTTTCTAGTAGATAATCTTTTTGTTGAAATACAAAGTCAAAAGATCTGAAATAGCTCCCGCATACCTTATTTGTTTTAGAAGCTGTGCATCATCTTCAAGTATGCATGTTATTAGGTAATATGTGAGTCTTATATTTTAGCTTCTAGAAAAAAGCACTTATGATCGCGGGTACAAACTGCCGGAATGAGATTCCTGAGATGTGTTCCTGGTGTCTTAGGGATACAGTTAGAAACGTTAGTAATCGTGAGAATCTTAATGTCTTAATCTAAATCTTAAAATTTAGCTGCTCAAGCTACTACTCCGAGTGGAACGATCGATTCTTCGTTGGTTTTGACACGTTGTTCGCATACTCCCTGCAAGCTTGCCACACGGAGGTAACTTAAATAGTCGTAAAAGTTGGAGTCTATTATAAATTTTTTGGACGAAGTGAATGCCGAGCAGCTACAGAGAAGGTGATGTACAATTTCCTCCTCTTCCTCATCTAGGCAGATTCTACACAAGTCATTTGAGAATACACTTGGTCTTTTTGCATATAGACCTAATAAGCAGTGCCCGGTAACAATTTCCAATTGAGTACTTATTAAAAACAAGTAAGTATAAGCGCAAGTCATCTGTAACGAACTTCCAACTACCCGAATTTCTTAACCCTTTAACACCAATTTTAAATTTTTTTTTTGGTCTGATTCCATTCTCTATGTCAATTATTCGAATTGACCACGCCCATTAAAATAGGCAAGATCTGAAAATTAAAGTCAATTAATTTTAATATTATAAATAAATAAATAGAGTGGCGCAACAGCTCGAGGTGAACCAGGGCCAACTTCTCAACAATGTATGCTGGTGTGTTAATTTCTTTTACATACAAAGGGACCTGCCGAATCCGAACGGCACTTTGAGAAGTTTTTCAAGACAAATGATACTCTCGGAGGGCTTGTCAGACCTTCGCGGAGGTGGGGACCGTGAAAAAGAACAAGTCTTTTTTTTTCATGGGACGATGGCAGGATTCGAACCCAGGCCTCCGGCGTAGTAAGCACACACACTAACCACTACGCCACGGTACCCCACAAATTTTAATATTATTCGTTAGAATAATGGGAAAATATTATTCTAACCACGTTTAACTAACGTCTAACTAACGTTAAACCAATTTGCTAATATTAATGATTAGAAAAACAGTTTTCCTTAAAACGCTCCCTAAAAATGGGCGGAGCTCAATGCTTTAATGTTACAAACTTAGCTCATGGTAGTATCTTTAATTTGCTACAAAATTTTTTTCGATTTAGAATGAATCTTTTGACAAATCAGGTTTTTGAAATTTTTGGCCTCAAAATTTGGGTTTCCATACCTTGTCTTACTTGAAAAAAAGGCATTTAAAAAAAAAAATTTAAATATAAGATTGTCTGACATCAAAGTTAATTGTGAGCTTGGCTGGTGGACGGATCTTCTCAATTTTCAGTCTTTGCTTTACAAAATGAGAGAGAGAACCAATCAGCACTCCATGTTTCAGTATTCCAGCTCAATTTTAAGGACCTAAAAACTGCATGCTTAATGAACTCACGTGTTGGTGTCGATCACGTCTCTTAAAGACTTTAGCGATCTACGGTGATTATTTCACTGTGCTACTTCACAATGCCTTAAAATTAATATACTTTGGGTCGGGTAAAAAAATTCCGTTATAGTTGAAAACAAAACTAATTTTTGCTAATTTTATTGCATTCAAAAAAAGCTGCGTTTGGCCCACCCTGTAGAACAAAATCTGGAGTAATGCTGATTTTCTAAAATAGCTCAAGGAAACGGACGTTCAGGCTCCCCAAAAATGAATCCTGGACCCGCCGCTGCCTGTTTGGTTTCCATTTCCTTCACCGTTGACATTCATTAATCATAATTTAACTTAACAAATTTTTTTTATTCTTTACAAGGTTTCTTAGTTTATTTTATACAAGGGGTACGGCATGACCAGCCCCATAACTAAATGTCAATATCAGTA
This sequence comes from Neoascia interrupta, assembly GCA_947623515.1. NCBI lineage: Eukaryota > Metazoa > Arthropoda > Insecta > Diptera > Syrphidae > Neoascia > Neoascia interrupta. Next base: position 201,201,335 of record OX392462.1, read on the forward strand.
AAGAAATATCCGAGTAAGCTTCTAACAAAAATGTACCCAAAAGCGTAGTTTGTAAAAAATTTGTATCTTATCTGTTAGACTGTTTTTTTTTATTCTTTCCCAAATTGGACTTAAGGGCAGTCGAAATCCATGTATATAGCAGGAAAATTTGACGTTCCTCTTACAAAGAGCTTACGTAGAAAATTTCAACTTTCTTTTTCAAAATGTGGGCTTAAATTTTTAGTAAAATATAGGCCCAAATGTACTAATGTACGGTAAGCAGGTTTTCGTTTATTCTACAACGGCAAAAAATAGATTGAAACTAAACTCTTTCAAGCCGAAGGAACTGTAAGTGCAAGGCTGGGTAAGCCGAAATATATAACAATACAATGAGCTATTTTACGTCTTTTTATCTTTTTTTTCCAGCGGCAGGCTTGCCTAGCCTTTAAACCACATCTGGTCTGGTCAGGTAAACATTACACATCAATGCACTTACGTCACATCGTCAAAGGGTATAGAAGCCATTTCGTACATTATGTGAGTCCAAGATTCGAAACCCGTTCTTTCTGCCTAGAAGCTCGGCAAACTAACCCCACTGCATTACAGTGACTCCCCATATTAAAAAAATACAAAAAATCCCGCTACGTGGAAATATATTTATTTTCGCCATAAGAGTCTCTGCCGCTCATTTGGAGAAGGTGAGGAAGGATAAGGACCAAACCAAATGGCATGAGAAGTTATAATCAAACTTCTTTTCCTATGTCAAGCTGGATAGTCTCTTTTATTTATAACTATTCCAATAGGTGGTCTCTTTTTTATAACTATAACAATAAGCTTGCTGACAACTTTAACCTAAGCATAAATTAAAGAGCACATATCTACCTTTAAATCCTTTAAAAACAGGATTAATGGATCAATAGGTCTACGCTTGATTAATTAATTCTCTAGCCTGGCTCAACTCAAAGGAGCACCGCGAACTCATGTGGCAGACGCAAGTGAAACGGGACCTCAGCCAATTTTGCGTGCGAAAAAGGCGATGGCTTTCTGGAGACAAGGTTAGCTGGCGAAGCTTGCCCAGGTCAACTCCGGACTATAGCGCCACCTTAATTGAAGTTACTTAACTCAAAACTAACTCAAGACTGAAAAATTGCGCTCTAGATCGCTGCTGTTGTTTTTAAATGTCTTGTTTCGTAACCGTTCCTAAAGTGCAGAAAATTGACATATTGAGAAACATTTTGTCAAAAAAAAGTTCTTGTGAATTGTTCTCGTTAAAACAAGAGCATAATTAAGAGTTTTTTAAACAAGGAAGCTTAATTATGATAACAACTGAGCTGTATTATTTATTTAACTGTGGAACAGTTAAAAGTAGGTAATTGCTAAAAAAAATATTAAAAGTCAATAACTTGTAATAAAGAAATGTATATTGCATCTTATCACAACAAAGATACTGAGGAAATGATTGTAGATTCCAAAAGATAAAATGTATAAATACGCAGGCAAAACGATTTATCCTTATCAGAAAAGATCTTCTTCATAGCAAAAAGCGTTCTCTCAGACTTAAATTCAAAGCTTGATAATGGCTGGTTACAATAAGAACGTGTTGTTCCTTGTCCTCCTTGTGTGTACGATGATGATTGTCGCCACCGAAGCTAGAAGGGTCCGTGTTCCACCCTGCGATGAGGTATGCGGCCGAATTGAACGCGAAAGGGACAGCTGTTGCCGGGCTCATGGGCACAGATATTATGTGAGCTGCAGAGGTGGAATGATGACTTGTGAATCTCGTTAAACTAGCGCAGTATATGTGTGTGCATTCATCGTTGACTTTAAGTCATTAGATGAGCAAAAATAAAATTATTTTCACACAGTATGATTTTTTGTATTATTTAAATGGGGTAGGAGGGGGTACAACTTGATGCAGTGGTTCGTGTGTCAAGCTTATTTGTAGGAGGACCGCGTTTGAAACTCAACAGCATATAAAACAGGATAAAGCCCCAATCTTCTTAGATAATACTTAGCAAATGTACGATAATCAATGATTAACTTGGCATGATTTCAAGCCTGAGACTAGATTACAGAGTCTAGACAATCTTTTCTAGTCTTTCACTATTTTCTCCGTTTACAAAACAGTGCAGCATCTCAAAGAATGCGAGTGCTTAAGCAAATAGGTGAATGTTATATTTCAGCTTCAGGAATAAAACATTCTGACAAGATCTGAAAGAACTTACCTTCAATATACTGAGGATTCTATTCGGTTGGTTTTTTTAAAAGGAGAAATAATGTAAATTTGATGTTTTGAAGTTATAAACTGACTTATTCTAGCAATGCATGGACATGCAGTCGACCTTATCTGCCGGATAATTTTTAATCAAACTCGTATATAAACAGCGGCTGTAGGTGCTAAAAGCCTCATTAAATGTTTTTCAGAAACATGAAAACGGGTCCATTTTGCATTTCCGATTTGCAGTTTTATTTTCAACGTTTACAGAACAAAAGAACTGAAAACAATTATTAATGAAACTATTAAATCTACTGCCGCGTTTATCGCTTCTCGTCATCGAGTTGCCGCTGAATATTGGGCTTTATGGAAAAATATGCAGGTTTCCTACACTCTGTTAAAAGCCTACAAAGCCAAATTGCATTCCTTGAAAATGTTGTATAAGTGAAGCCAACTTCTGCAAGGATGACCCAGGAAAGATGACCCACCTCCGCGAAACCCTTCAAGAGTCTTTTTCATGAGCTCTCTCTCAATCGATAATATCTGCGGTTCGAAATCAGCAAAACAAACTGTAGATCCCCTCATCTATAAAAGCATCGCAGTAAGAGGTTCCTTCTAGTGCCAGTAAACTAATTTTTTTATGAAAATTAATCATACAAGGACAGATAAGAATAGCCTGCAATATAACAACTTCAATCTAACGGAAGAAAGTAGTCGTTATGCCTTTGTCAGGAGTATATACTGCTGTAGGACTACTATTTTAACACGCAATCTGATAGATAATGTTATATCTAATTTGTCTGAAAAACAATATCAAGATTTTAGTAAAATTCAGGAGTGTCTGGCACAGCTTTTGATCCCAGATGGGTGGCTGAACTTCATGTTACTGAACTTCCAGATTCCATTCCTCAATCATTTCAAGATATTCGCGATCTGTACAGTTCAGTACAAGTATAGCAGCTTGGTCTAAAATAGCTGAATTTGATAACTCAGAGCACGATTAGGAGCTAGGCCTTCTTGGTCTTAGATCATGGAAGCACCTAGTGATCGGCCTTGACCATAAGAAATTACGAGCTTCTTTGGAGTGTTGGTGCTACCAATTCCAGAAGGCGAGGACAGCCAGGGCAAGTCAATAAAATCTCTAGAACTTATAAACTTGGTTGATTGATGGTAGTAGTATGACAACTCTCACAAGCCCATGGTTATTGAAAATTGAAGTTTTGTTTCTCACTTGGAGAGGGAATTATTATGTTTGCTTGAAATTATGTCATGCTCTCCTGTCACTAGGGCTAAATTTTTTGTATGTAAGAACCAAATAGGCAGTGACGAAAAAGCTATTCCGGACGAACGTAGTGGATCTTTACAGCAACCTACGACACCATGCGGAAAGGGGCCTCCTGTATAAGCTTTTTCAGATCTTCCTGCGAAAAAAGGGAACAAATATTGCCTTGACTTGAATAGTTGTGCCAAAATGAAAAAATTTTCGACATTATAAACACCATCACTAAACTGTCTGAAGCGTTTGTCTGTGAACTGATAAACGATTTTTGCCCACTTAAATACGCCAGTAGAAATAAATTTACAATGTGTCAAAAATTGAAAAAAAAGAACTGTCACAGTTTGCCAATTCTTCGACAAGTGGAAACTGATGGCTTTTTCGGTTGGCGAGTCAAGAAGAACGCCCTAATTTGGGAATCCAACCGCCGCTAGGCCGCATATTTTTTTCTTGTATCATTGTGGGTGCGCTTTTGATTTCATTTTTGGCCTTCTGTCAAAAGAAGGACTGTCAAACGAGTGCCAGGCAAACGGTTTCGGGAGACTCCATCAGAACGCTTTTGGACACTTCTGGACGAGAAAACGGGCAAAATGGGATAGAATTTATTTAAAAATTTTGACGTTAAAACCAAGGAAGCGTGTCCGTGTTCCACCTTGTGATGAGGTGTGCGGCCGAATTGAACGTGAAATGGACACCTGTTGCCGAAATCATGGGGTACAGATATTGTTTGAGCTGTAGGGGTGGAAAGATGACTTGTAAACTTCGTTAAACAAGCGCATTGCAAGTATATGTGTGGTGCAGTCATCGTTAATTCAAAATCGTTAGATGACAGAAATAAAAATTAGTTACACATGTAATTGTTTTATATTTTGGTAGGTGTATAGGGGCTTCAATACAATAACTTGAATTTTCGCTTCGGGACTAGGGTTATAAAAGTTTTTATCAGCCCCACCTCCGAAGAGACTTGACAAGCCATCGAAAGTACCATTTTCTTATAGCAGGCTTCTCAGCTCTGAATTGGAGAAAAAACTAGTGAAAATTGTGGGAAGCTTTCAGGCTAACCTCCTACTGTTGCGCTTAGTTTTTTCCCAAGATATTTGGGCTCAAACCCTCTCATATAAAGAAGAAGAAGCCTTTAACTTGCTTTGAATGATTGATGAGTCCATCTGTTTTAACTTCACTCTTAAGGTGAAACCAGTTTTGACGATTCATCGAAGATAAATTCGATTATTTTACCAAAAGTAAAACTTTTTGTCACAAAAAGTAATCATAACCCCAGTTGCCCAAAATCCATATAAATCGGACAATGAAGACTTATTATAGTGGTTCTTAGGGATGATGTTCAAACTTTGCTCTTAGTTAACGCACATTTATCGATCAAAATTAGTTTTGATGTATCACAATATTCGTTATCATTTAGTTACATGTTATATCCTTTCACATTTATACACATATTTGAACACATCTATCTGTACATTTGTTTGAAATTTAATGTGTTTGTCTCGAACTCCCGCTGTGTTTGATCCCCATAGGTACCATTAAAATGTGTGGCAGTACAGCTCTTCAGGTCACAATAATGTCTCCATCCTATGGAATCGTTAAACTGAAGACTTAACTGACACAGGCGCCACAAAATGAATTGAATTCCCTTTTGGACAATCCCGGCGCAGCTATCCAATAATGAAAGGATCCACAGGCCTTCAAAGTACACACGAACACACATACACACGTTAATTTTTGTGCAGATAAATTTGAGGAATTTCTTTGAAGTATCCACCGGACGATGAATAATTTAATTTTTTTTATACCCCAGGACACGGTGGCGTATACGTAACATTTTTTTCGATTTTTCCTCAATGTACGCCTTTGAAAAGATATGAACAAATTTTATGCTGGTGTACTCAATTGAATACACAGAGATGGGTTAATTAAGTGTTGGAGAGGCGATTTATTGATTTGTGCGTGGGACTACACAGTCAAGGGCGGGGATATGTCCGAAGCCGTCCAACAAAATACGATTAGGGTTATTTTTATAAAGATTCGACTGTGACCTTTGTGGGCAAATAATTAAGTTATTCAAGGAAATCTTATATAAAGCACGTGCATAAGGACTCTGGAGGTTAATTTGTTAAGGTAGGGTCCTTTTTACATGCCATCGCATAACTCGTGAGGCCTAACAACACTAACACAAATCCGGCAAGGACTCGAATGGGTACGGTTTGAAGGCAAACATTTATTTCAGAACATCAGCCATTGAAATATTGATTCAAACCGGATTCGGTGTGCGGGCTGTGCTGGTACTTCTAACTTTAATTGAAATCGAAGCCCAAAGGGTAGTTCGATCAAATCAATTTGATTTCCTTTAAATAATTAAGCGCAGTTCCTTTCATTTCAATTTTACCATTAAAGCTTATTATAAATGCCCAAGATGAAATGCACTCAGACTTATCGACTTTGCCACTGAAAACCATTAAAATAATTAATAACGGTAATGCTGAATACATTTTTGTGAGAATAATACTATAACAAAAGGGAGAGGTATACATTTGTAATGGAAAAGTTTATTTAGATTGAAATGGCGCACATCCAGACGTCGGAATCTTTTCAGATGTTATTATTAGCGTGGATAATTTGAAGTTTTTGCTAATAAAAAAGTTTTTTTTTTTTTGGCTGGGAAATTTCGCGAAGCCGCAAATCATTTGAATAATAAATAAGGAGCGAAGATAAATTTATGCGGATTTACTTTTGTGAAGATGAGGAAGAGTAGGCTGGAACTGAGTTCAAGCAAAGCAATTTTATTATTAGAGAATCATGTCTACGAAGTCGACCTTATAAAATAAAAATTATTTTTTATTCCTGGTGGTTTTTTCTATCTATAGTTTGTAAAAATAGCGTTTGTAAAAAATTGTAAAGGCACTAAAATTATAAAGGCACTTTATATGTAAAAAATACACGGTTGAGAAAAGGGCAAACTTCAGCTGAGGCGGCTCTCGTTATTTATTACTGGTAGTGGCGTTGATTTCTAAAGTGGTTTAAGGACTTCTGCTGAAATCATATTGGTACATCATGTTGAAATATTTTTTCAAAAAATAAAGATAAAAAAATTAATAAATTTCATCATTTCTTGGTTGTAACTATAAGGAACCACATTTCATACAAGTAAACTTCCGCACTTCTATATTTCATCACGTAAGGAACAATTAAAAAAGAAAAACATCTTATAGACCTAACCACGAAATTATTGAATTAATTGAATAATAAAGAATTAAAACAATAAACAAACTGGGTGCATTTCGGAGAGAGGCACGACCAGTTCCCATAGCTTAAAACCAATCTTAGCGCAAAAACATCCAATTTTGAGGCCAAAACGTATTTAATTTTTTGTTTCAAGTTAAACAATTTAGTGAAACCGATCTTCAAAAATGGGTATGTCCAAAAAACTTGCATAAATACAATCAAATACAATCATTGAATTCGAGTCTTGTGTACCTTATTTACTAATTTTTTTTTCAAACTCTTTCTTAAATTAGATGTGAGGACATTTGAAATCCTAATTTTTTTTAGGAAATAAGAGGTTTTTCTGCCTCCAAATGTGGGCGTGGCACGCAGACTATTATAAACAAACTAAGTGTTTTATATATAAAAAATTCTAAGGGACATTTCTTTGATTTCGAATTTAAATATAGAACAATTACAGATCTGCAAACAAGATGTTTTGGCAGACAGTTTTCCATCTCAGAGAAAAGAAGATAAATGTAATAGAAATTTAGTATCGTACATGAAGTCACTGCTGCAATTTAATCGCTAAAAGTGGGTAAGTCTGCTAGAGTTGATGAAATCCGGCCAGAAATGCTCAAGGCAATAGGTGCAAGAGGTGTTAAATGGCTAACACGTCTTCACCTTGAGAAAGCGGCAAAGCACCTACCGATTGGCAAACAGGTGTTGTAGAGCCCATTTTCAAAAACGGGGACCAGAGAGTCTTCCGGGAAAAGTATTCGCGAAGGTGTGGGAAGCTCGTTCCAGAGCTATAATCGAGCCTTTGTTGCGGGAAGAGCAATGGGACTTTCATCCTGGCAGAGTCACAACCGACCACCTTTTTACGCTGAGGGAAGGAAATATGCCAAACCGGTCTACTGTTTTGTAGATTCGGAAAGGACCTGTGACCGGGCTCCTCAGGATAAACTCTGGAGTGTTTGGCAGGTACTAGCACTGAGTGGGCCTTTTCTGAGAGCCTTTCAGTCTTTGTATGGGAACTGCAGAAGCTGTGTTCGGATAAATGGCGTCAAATCCCAACCTTTTGATGTGTGCGTTGGACTTTGCCAATTCTGTTTTCTATCGCCTCTCCTTTTCAAAGCATGTATGGAGTGGATATGGACCGTAGTCTTGGTGATGCATGTTTCGAAATGGGTGGCATCAGGACAAGCCATCTGATATTCGCAGATAATTGAGCTATCCTGGCATCGTCCGAGGAGGAACTTCAGCGAGCACTCGATGGGTCTGCGGCCATCTGTGGTAAGGCTGAGATTATGGGTATGCGTGAGCAAATCCGAAGTTATGGTTGTTTCCCGAACTCCTGTGCAGTATATCCTGCACATAAAAGGAGTCCAATTGAAACAGGAAAAGAAAAGTTTAAGTTCTCGGCGTCTTTTTCACGAAAGAGGGACGGATCGATAACAATAGCAAACGAATAGCGCCAGCCGGTCATCAGGAAAGCTTAGCTTGGAGTAAAAGCAAAGATCTCAGTTTTTAATTCAGTGTTCGTTCCAACTAATCTATGGTCATGAAATTTGGGCAATGAACAAAAGAATAAGATCGCAAGTACAAGCTGCCGAAATGAGATTTCTGAGGTGCGTTGGTGTTACTCTTGGTGTTACTCCTAGGGATAGAATGAGAAATGTCAGTATTTGTAGGAATCTCAATGTTGAGCATAGCTACTTCTCCGCGTGGAACGATCAGTTCTTCGATGGTTTGGATACGTTGTTCGCATGCGCCCAGACAAACTTCCTGAACGTATTAGCCGAGTTAGGGCGCCCTGGTTGGCAAAAAAACAGGTAGTGGGATCAGGTAAAGAACATCTCCGAGACCCGCCTGAAGATCGTGCCTGGTGTCTGTTGATCGGAAACGATGGGAGGACCATTAAACCGCCCTCGCTCAGTTACCCTTCTAAGGATGACCGGACACCGAAAATGATGATAATGAATGAAATGCAATTAAAAAATTACTCTATGATACGATGCCGCTAAAAGGGGTCTACCAACCTTATTTTTACTTTGTATCTCTTACAATTATTAGGATTATGCTAAATAATAAATTTCAGCCTTTTACGACGTCTTACAGTTTTGAAAGCACTGGAGGTAGTTGCACATTGTGGACGGATTTGAAAATTTCAAAAACTTGTATTGCTCTCTAGCTCAAAATTTTTGACATCTGAACGGTTGGACAAGGCTCATTCGAATTGGGCCGCAATCATATATCTTTAAGATCTTTCGGGTCTATCGTCTTTATTTCTCTTTATCCGCGGTTCCCAAAGTGTGCTCCGCGAACAGATAAGTAAAAAAAAAATTCAAAAAAACACATGATTAAAGAATAGGAAGGCGAAATTTTGAATCTATGGCTGCCTTACAACAAGGATTGAGGTAACATTGTTTCTGATAGACAAATACTGTGTTTTGTGTGAGAAGTTATGTTAAGGATTTTATTGTTAACGTTTCTCATAAATATTTTAAAATGTAAATGTTTTGATCTTGTCGCCTCAGGAAATGACTAAAACCTTCTGCAGACTTGTACAGTTTTGCTTCGAAAAAGTTGGCTCCCCTAAGATCGTAGAAGCTTAAAATTTTAAAGATTTTATATGAGGATATTAAGGAAAGACATTAAGACATCCCTGGGCCGAATCCAAAGTTTTGTTGGATAAAACGGAACAATTATTGGGTATTATCGCGCTTCCATGCAGAGTCGAACGCGGCTTCAATCGCATGAAAACGCGGTTTAAGTCGACTCGACTATGCTTTGCGAGCCGAGTCAAAATTATGCATAGAAACGCGAGTTTGTTCAAGGAGCTAAGGAGTGAGATTTTGACGTTTTTTGGGCACATTTGGATGTCATGCTTAAGACTCATTGGTAAATCTCCTATAAGTTTACCAGTCCCAAAAACGATAACTTATTGCTTATTGCCAGGCAATCTTTCCAAAATTTTTCTTTATCAAAAAAGATAAAATTCGATAGCAAATCTTACTCTAACTGGTCGCCCTTTTTCGTACTAAGATTTCTTAATAGTAAAACTTTGTTTCGACCGGACGCAAATGAGTAATTTACACAAATCTTCAACTAATTTCCAACAAATCTAGGGATTTTCCATAAAAATTTTAACCCTCGGCTAGTAATTAAAAATAATTGTCCTTCAAAATCTCCTCTTTTAACCCTTGCCATTTTTAGGTTATTTTCGCACATATTAAGAACCAGTTTAAGACTAGAGAAAGAAAACAGAAATTAATCACGTATGATAGATCGGTCACAAACATGATTTTATTGGAAGCTTTCCAACGAAATACAAATAACTTTTTTGCTCCTGGGAAATGTCATTGGAGAGCCAAAACGACAGCAAAAGAGTGCTGTATTAAGTTAATCTTATGTTTGTCCAGTGGAGACACTACGGGATTTTTTTTAATCGTCTCCCTCGAATTGCAGTTTTGAAAAAACTCTTTCTAGGCCTCTCACAAATAAAATTTAAAAAAAAGTGTTACTAGGCATTTGAAACAAATATTAAAATCGTTGTTATATTTTTTTTGTCATTTTGTTTTTTTTTTTATAAGAAACAATTCATATTTTTGTATCTTTTGAAAAAACAATTTGGTGCTCCGCCATCGAGATATCCTTTTAAAAGTGCTCCGCGATCGAAAACAATTGTGAACCGCTGCTCTATATCACATTTTCGCCAGTATCAAATTTAATATACTTCATTCCATTTTACCCACGTTTAGTTCATAAATCGTCATAAATACTCTCCCTTCTGCATGTGCTGGTCCCCAATTAGGCACCTCCCCAGGTGCGGATATGGAAGGCTCACAGATACGCAAGAAACAAAAAATCAAGTCGCGTCTGTTTCTCGTAATGAGCAGCTTTCTGGCCGTCGTCTGTTATCTTCTTGTCAACGTTAGCCTAATACTGAGCATTTTTTTTTTTCTCTTGCAATATAAGAATAGAATGGACAACAAATTGGTAAAATCCAGATTTTTTTTATTGAACACTCTGCTGGTTGTTTCATTGCTTCTCTCCGCAAAGGCATAACACTGGCGTTTTTGAGTTTTGGTGTTTCTGTGAGGGGTTTCATGTTCCGCACTAGCTCATCATTTTTTTTTATCTTGGATCGAGAACTCCCTCTTCTTCTTTCACTTAAAACTCTTTCCGCTCGAGATTTGCTATGCCTTTGAAAAAGGTTATCATAACCCCTTAGCTTGTCACGATAAATTGTTTCCTGTACTCCAGCCTTATACTAATTTTTAGTTGCATGACATTGTATTGGCCGGTTTCACTCCGCACGACTACAGTCCCCAATTAGTGCCTCTCTTGATGCCTTCTTCTTGCTACTTTCCACTCATTTTACGCTTGTTTTTTTATAAAGATAGTAATTAGGCCTTAAGTTTAAGATGTAACAACGACAAAATTGACAATCGGGGTGATTTTATTTAAATTTTATAAGGACATGCAAAAGTGTAGGGAAAACCTGGAGAGAGCTACCTGGGAAACCTGGGAAAGTACCCAAATGCCTTAAATTAACTCCTAAAAATTCCACATCATTCAACTCTACTGAGCACTTAAATTACGCTAATCATTAAGAAACTGGAAAAGTTAATTGCAAAAAATAAAGGAGAAGTTCATGTTTTCCGGAATATTTGATACTAACTATCAAGGCAGGTCTTTTTCAAACATAGAACCTCAGCCAGTCCTTAAGGGCTTTCACAGCCGGCAAACTTGCGACCAGCAAACTGGCGACTGGCGACTTTTAAAAATGATAAATTTGAAGTTGTAAAATTATAGAATTGAGGATTCTTGCTAGTTTTCCATATGACGAATTTCAGTTTTAAGCAACTTTTTAGAGCAAGTCCAATTAAGTGCCAGTTCGCAGTTCGCAAGTTCGCCGGCTGTGAAAGTACCTTAACGGATTCAATGACCATGAAAACGGCTTCACCACAGCAGACAAGACGCTGGGAAGACATTAGATAGGTGACAGTAGAAATTCGCTGCAGTGACCTTTGCTTGGGAGACTCTGCAAAAGTCTGCCACAAAACCACAGCACACACAATTTTCAAAAAACAAATTGCAGTAAAACCTTACGACTGATTGGAGCTGTAACTTAAGCATAAAAATATATGGGACAAGTAATTGCTTTGTCGTCGCAGCATATTTGATCCCATAAATTTATCTTTTAAATTTTATTTATGGAAGCAAGTAAAAACCGACTTGAGTGTAATCATTCGATGCGAAGGCAATACCAAAAAATAATTAAGTCAGCAAAATGCCTCAGGACAGATCCCGAAATCAACGAATTTCTTCAACAACCAGACAGACAAAATGCCAGCATAATTAACCCAAACATTCCCAAAAGCTCTTTATCCTATTTTGGTGTATAAAATCGCTTCAAGGGCAAAAGTCTACCAATTTGGTTCAAAGATGAATTTCATTTAATATTATGCCGCCAAATATGGATACACAGTATTCAGCTTGGAGCTTAAATAAAATGTGAGTTAAATGATGAGACTTTGATTTATATACAGCCAATCCTATTCATGTGACTTTTATTACCTGTTATTAAAAGCAGCAGAGAAAACAAAAAGAGCTCGAGCACTCTGATAAAAATCGCACCGATTACAAGAGATTGCAAAGGCATATAACACAGCTGTTAACCTTTAATATCGAGATAAGGACAACGTGCTGTAGACTGTGTGGTTGAGCTGGCCTCTTTTTATCGATTTCCATTATATGCAACGTTTTTATCATACAAAAAACACCGACCAACCGAGTGATCGTTAAAATGAAGCCGAAAACTTTTCAAAGGAGCATGGCGAGGACTTTTAAGTCAGTTGAAACATAGTAGGTAGGTGTAAGAACTTTTACGTTTCGCATGTTAGTATGAGAACTCTTCTGAATGCTGAAAAGTTAGGTCATTAAATTTGTTTGACCTTTCAACCTTACTGCGGGCGTTTTCAATTATGCCCAACAGAATTGAGCCTTGAAATATTTGCTACTATGCTGCAGTAATATTTTTTTGTGGAAAAAACTTTTAAGAAATGGTTTAACAAAAGGGACAAGGAAATAATGTGAAAATATTAATGCGTATTAACTCGAGTTATGTATATTTATTTGGTCCAAGAGAAGTGGCGAAACCAACATCTCCATTGTGTATTGTATTCATCACAAACAAGGTCCAAGGCTTTTTATTGCAAGATTCTAGAACTAGCTGGTAGACATTTTTTCTGCTCCTTTTACAAGGAATATGAAGTTGTTGAAACAAAGGTCTTGAAAGGCTAAAAGAAAAGCATTAGCTCTATACTTTAAAGCTTTAAAATAAGTTAATGCTGGAGCTAGCAGTGAGAGCTCCAGAGATTAGATATTTTTCTTGTACTCAAATTAAGGGTAGATTAACGCTTTGTAAGTTGGCAAAATCCAACTACGTATGGCAATTCTTAAACACCGCTTCAGGTACTTTAACCGAGTTGAAATTGTAGGGTCATTAAAGGAGAACCATATATTTGAAGAGAGTACTTGGACTGCGTCAAATGCTTTCCAACTACCAAGCGCAATAAGCTTCCTCTCACAAACAAAAATCAAGTAATAGTTCAACTTTTTGGTGAGACTAGCCATCAGCCAGCCGTACAGTCTTTCATCAAAGCTACCCATATTTGTTACTTATTATAATAAGACTCAAAATTTACTAAGTAAACTCAAAAGCCTACTGGAGTTAAGTAAGAAGTATAGCATAACTCTACGGCCATTACAGAGAGAGACACAGGTCTTGCCTGAGGAGTCAGAAATTGGATCATTTATTAGCGGATCAACACCAACGTTCTGGCCCAAAAATTTTAGAATTTTAGAAAGCAGAAAAGAACAGATATGACCAACAGATATGGCAACAGCTAGCTAGAAGCGAAGTTAACAGGTAAAGCTTTTTGGTTGCGGCCCAAGTCTACTCAGACTATAGCGTCACATAAGCGTGGTGGTCAAATTTGTTTAGATAAAGAACCTTATTATACAGTGGAGAATTATTTTGGCAACCTTGTCGAAACACATTTTTCCTGCCAAAGACGTTCCACAAATGGTCAGACATGGTACAAGCACAATTTAAATCAGAGGTTACTGAAACTGCTTGATTTTTTTGTTGTGTCATCGTGTGTGAATGATCAAAGAATGATTTGTGATGTTCGAGTCTTTAGGGGAGCTGATCTTCCTTTGCCACCCAAACGAAAACCAAAATTGGTGACCCGCATACGGTGGGAAAGGTTGCAGCATGCTGACTCTGACTACAGAGAGCAATTTGCACAGCATGTTTTGGAAAAGTTAGACTAGAAAAGTCCAACTGACCTTTTGATTGTAGAGGAGGAATATGGCAGCTATTTCTAATGGCAGTCAGTGCCTCTGCAGGAAGTGTTTGTGGAGTGAAGCGGCTTGGGGTAGCGGCTGGTGGTGAGAAAGGGAACAGGAGAGATTGCTCCAACTATAGGGGCATATCTCTCTTAAGTCTTCTGGGGGGAAAGTATTCGCTAATGTGTTGAAAACGCGTCCCAGAGTCCCAGAATCGTGCCTATGTTATGGCAAGAACAGTACGGCTTTCGGCATGGCAGAGGCAAAATCGACCAGATTTTTACTCTTAAGGTTATTATTGAGAAGCCCTGAGAATATGCCCAACCGATCTATGTGTGTTTTGTAGATCTGCAAAAGGCTTATGACCGAGTCCTTGGGGTAAACTATGGAGAGTATTGCAGGACTATGCGCTGAGTGGATCTCTTTTGAGAGCCATCAAGCCTTTGAATGGAAGCTGCAAAAGCTGTGTATAGATAAATGGCGTCAAATCCCGTCCTTTTTATGTGTGTTTGGACTTTGCCAGGGCTGTATTCTGTCGCCACTCCTTTTCAAAGCATACAGACTGGATAGTGAAACGCAGTATTTGCGGAATCCCAAATCTTTCGAACTGGGTGGCGTCATGATAAACTATCTGCAAAAGTTGTTTTTTTCCCGAACTCCTGTGTAGTGTATTCTGCATGTAAATGGAGTGTCATTGAAACAGGTTGAGAATTTTAGTACCTCGGGTTCTTTTTCATGAAAGATGGAAGGAGTGATACTGAATCATTCTGTAGGATGAGTCAAGCCGGAGCAAAAGTAAAGGAACTGCGCCAGCCGGTCATCAGGAAATCTGGCCTTGGAGTGAAAGCAAAGATCTCAGTTTTTAATTCAGTGTTCGTTCCAACCCTCATCTATGGTCATGATTTTTTTTTTCTGAGGTAAGTTGCTGGTGTTACTCGTAGGGATAGAGTGAGAAACGTCAGTATAAATAGGAATCTCAAAATTGAGCACCTAATTCTTCGAGTGGAATGATCAGTTCTTCGATGGTTCGGACACGTTGTTCACATGCCTCGATAGACTTCCTAGAGAGGTCAAGCTTGCCGATATGCGAACGCGTCACCCTTCTGGTAGGCCAAGAAACAGGTGGGGGGAACAGGTAAAGAAGCTCTCCAAGTCCTGCCTGGGAATTGCGCCTGAGTCACTTGATTTGGTGGCGGAGGATCAAGAATGATGGAAGACCATTTATCCACCCTCGCTCCGCGACCCGCCATAAGCGGAGCTTTTTAGAAAATTATGATGCATTGGTGAACCTTGTGGGGTGCCGTGGCGTAGTGGTTAGTGTGTATGCTTACCACGCCGGAGGTCTGGGTTCGAATCTAACTATGGTCACCTAAAGAAAAAAAAAACAGACTCGTTCTATTACACGGTCCCGACCTCCGCGAGGGTTTGAACAAGCCCCCCGACACTATCATTTGCCTTGAAAAGCTTCTCAAAGTGCCTTTCGTTTTCGGCAAAAAATTGTAGGTCCCCTTGTATGTGAAGAAATTAACACACACAGCATACATTGTTGAGAAGTTGGCCCTGGTTCACCTCGAGCTGTTGCGCCCACTCTATTTATTTTATTTTGTTGGTGAACCTCATCAAAAAGGAACTCAAGTGAATTTTTTTTACTTACCGCAAATTTAATCGATCGTTAACAGCTCTTTCTAAGAGCTGTACGAAACAACTCAATGTTTATAAGGCCTTAGTACTTTAATGGAAAATTGGCAACGTTATATTCTATGGGATGTTCGATGGAACTTCCTCAGCATCAAAGCTCGGCAACTTTGAAGCTCAATGACCCTGGCTAATGGGATTGCACAAAAGCTTTTTATTTTGATATCCTTGTTTCTTTCCTTGTTTGATATCTTTGTTTGTTACAAAAAAAAGGTAGATTTGTCTAAAAATTTTGGTTGTTGAGATTTGGTTAAAATTGGCAAAAAGGGAGCACTACTTCTTGCGCTGTTAGGCCTTTAAATGGATCAAACCAAGACCAAAGAAATATAACAGGATCTCTTTTGCATGTAGTAGTGGACAAGTGAATCATAATCCATCGCTGTCATAAAAGATTTGCTGCCCAATAGTTTCCAGTCGCATAAAAACTAGAGGAGTTGTTAAGGTATCTCGGGTTCCAGCTCGGTTAAGCTGGATTAATACAATTTCCTGCCGCCATTAAAGGATATCCCATCCTTGGAATGACATCAATGTCAGGAAATACTAAAAGGTATAAAAGCTTAAAATCTTAGATAAATGAGATTGAAAACTGTCATGATGTGGACTTTGACAATAGTTTGTAGAGAGCAATGCTATTTGCAAAAAAGAATTTTGTTGAATCAACCGAAAGCCAGACAAACGTTACACATTGAAGGATAAGCTCTGAAGAATCCGTCAAAGTCCAATGGATTTCTGAACAGCCGGTCGGAGTTTTGCTTACGGGTTTTTGCAAAAGATTTTTCTCATCACCGACTTGATCTAAGAACAAAAAATGAATAAAATGTTGACAAACATGCTTGGCGTCAATCCTATTCAGCTACCAAAAAATATTAACCTGATTTAATCTACATTATGAGCTCGTGATATTTAAGACTACAATTTTATAAACCAATAAGGCCACTTCGTTACCTTTCTTAAATATCTTTCAGATTTTCCCAATCACTTTAAAAACATTCCTGACAACATGTTTATGGAAAAAAAGCGTCAAAAATTAGGAATCTGCTTTGGACTGACCAAATAAATCAGTCATCTTCATAATTGACACTGACACTCTTGTAATTTGTTCCTTTCCAACCGCACACACCACAAAAACCCAGATTCACTTTGTGGTGGCCTTATGCTTAGGCTTCGTAAATAATTTATCACCCCCGTAAGTAAGCTCCTCAACTTTGTTCAATGTACCCAAAGAACAGGATATCCTGTAGCTATAATTTACAAATATTTGAAAAGCAATGAATTATGTGATAATCTGGATTAACTGACTTTAATGGGAGAGAGTTTCTTTGACAGAACACTGGGTGGTATAATTTACACGGGCAAAAGGATTTCCCATAGAAACCTTTTGGAATTTTAATCTATGGAATAGTAAATTGGAATTGGTGACCTTCATTTATTGGACCTGGTCGAAAGTAAATTAATTGGTCTTGTGTTCAAAGGAATGACATCAAACACAGGGGTATGTCTTAAGGGTTAACAAACTTCATAAAACATTATTAATAACTCCAACTTGTTAATTTTTTTTTTACGTTCATCTCAGACAAATATCGATAAAAGCTTTCATTGTTCGCATTACACCTCCTCTTCAGTGGGAGGAAAAATACCTCAAGCTCTATTAAAATATGTTTATATCCCTTAAGGCAAACTTTCTCGTTAGCTAAGCTAATTAAAATAGTTTTTATCCCTCTAATTAGCTTCGCTCGTTCGTTGACTAAATATGTTCTAATAAATTTTCTCATCGTTCCCGATACCATACTACATATTGGCACACGAGCTTTTTATCCCACAGCCACTCGAACAACAGGTCCTTGATGTATACCCAAACCGTAATTTGATTCTTAATCACGCTAAACAGCAGAATTCCCAGCAGTAAATAAAAACTTTCCAATAAACCCCCTAGCGTCTAAACATTTCCGATTGCTCAGTTGCCATCATTTCCGGAGAGCAGCCATCCGAAAAGGTTTACCTAAGAAGTTGCACAAGTGCAATCATGCAACCCTTCTTGTTATATCACCCCATTCACTGGCCATAACTGCGTGTCAACACACATAAATATATTAGTTCCTTCGTTAATTGGAATTTTCATAACTCTATGAAGATCCCACTTCGAATCGTGTCGTTTACTGCTGATTGTAAGCAGTAAGGACACTCTCTCGTTATGGGAAAGTAATATTGCTCAACGGAACGAAATTAATTGTGAGTACTACTGCCTTGCTAAGAGTTTTTACGAGGGTAGCTAATAATAAATTCAATTATCTTGTC
Organism: Neoascia interrupta; assembly: GCA_947623515.1. Classification (NCBI taxonomy): domain Eukaryota; kingdom Metazoa; phylum Arthropoda; class Insecta; order Diptera; family Syrphidae; genus Neoascia; species Neoascia interrupta. Next base: position 201,219,373 of record OX392462.1, read on the forward strand.
GTATTGGTAAATGGGTCTCACGCGTACTTTAGGATCGGATGGTGACGCTGACGCGGAATGCGGTACGTAAATGGAGGAGGCGAGTGGAATTGAATTAGGTTTTAGTATTAATATGTTGCGCGCCGACACTGACATTAGTTAGTAATTCGATAATAATCTTTTTTTTTGTTTTGCCTGTTTTGTCCTTTGTTGTGGCTCCTTCCTGGTATTGCTCTTGCCTCTTGGCAAATGATAAGGGCTTTTCCCAGCTAGCTATCGCTGTTACGTTCGATGGGAAAACTAATTGAGGCATAGCATACCTATGGGTACGAATTGCGCAGTAATATAATTTGAATCTATTTTCGAAAATGTGCTTTTCACGGAGGCACGGTATCTAGGCTGCGAGTATGATAAAATGTTTTAGGGCAATGTGCGTTTTCGTACCTGGAGTTGTTGTCTGTTGCGTGTTGGGTTGCGAGCTTGAAGTGAAATCCATTAGCTTGTTACTTGATACTCTATTGTTCAACATCAAGGCCATGCAGCATCATCACTATCGTCAGTAATGGTAGTAATGGTATATTCGTAGCAGAATCTATGACATTAGTAACAATGTATACAAATTTGTGCCATCACTTCTAGAGGTTACATTACTTCAGCATTGACTCTTATGAGATTACAAATTTTGGATAAAACCCACGCCAAAGGTGATAAAATTCTGAGTAAACTTGTATCCCCTACCTTTATTTCGTTTTTTTTTGTCAAACATTTAAGCATTGATTAATATTTTTTTTATTCGAAAAAAATCTGAATAAAAATAGCCTCGGACAGAAGTTTTTCAAATTTTTTTTTTTTTTTTTGAGAATCTCTACGTTGTTTAATTTAATTTTTATCTTTCACCGGCCCAATGTCAAAATGCTCATAGTTAAATCGAAAACGTCTTATTTAATTGACGATTGGAAAAGTCAGAATGCGATACATCGTGGTCTAATTTGGAATATGTGATGACCTACAGCTGTCAACACAGATGCCGAAGTTGACAAACCGAGTTATCAACCTGATTTTGAATAAAATAGTTTTTCCTTTCACAAAAAGCAAATAAAAAGGAAAATATCTTGCCGAAACAAATAATTTTCGTATTCATTTGACAAATGGGATGACAAAAACAGCCAGCGGTTAAAGTGTATGGGTTTATATATAAATAATCCAAAATTGACCGCTAGGGGTAAGCCTTCAATCGTCAATTGGCGATTGAAGGAACCCCCCGGTGGAGAATAGAAAAATATGTGGAGACCTGCAACAACGTCAGCTTTCTAAAAATCGCCGAATTCATCAACCGGCTTTGATTTACTTGTCAACTGGCGAAAAATTAAACAAAAACTGACCAATCAAACTATGGCGGGAAAACAGCATTGAAAGTTTTGTCAGTCAAGAAACAGTCAAAACTTTCAGATTGACGTTGTTGTAGGTCTCTTCATATTCCTCTACTGTCACTGTCCACCATGAGAGTAGACTGTTTGTTGACTGACAAAAACTTCAATGCTGTTTTGCCGCCTTAGTTTGATTAGTCAATTTTTGTTTTTTTCCACCCAAATGACAAGTAAATCAAAGCCGGATGATAAACACGAAAAATTTTTGAAAGTTGACAACGTCAGTTCTCAAAAATTTTCCAAAGTTATCATCCACCTTTGATTTACTTGTCATTTGGGTGGAAAAAAACAAAAATTGACTAATCAAACTAAGGCGGCAAAACAGCATTGAAGTTTTTGTCAGTCAACAAACAGTCAAAATATTCAGTTTTACGTTGTTGCGGGTCTCTACATATTCCTCTACTATCCACCAGGTATCGCATTCGGATTTTTCCAATCCTCAACAATATGACAGATCACCGAAAAAGTCTAAACGTCAATTCGCCTACTATTAACGATTTAAAAAGTCAGAATGCGATACCTGGCGATCAAATTTGGATTTTTGTAATGCGAGAAACAGATTAACCACTTCGACATCGACAGCGACATTGAACATCACGACCGAAAGTTTTGTAAAACAGATATTGAGAGCATCGACAGCAACTTATCGCGTGTATATGTATATTTCTTACGAGAGCTGAATTGTGAATTTGGCAGCACTTGCACAGCAACACCGACATTTAGGATTAGGTCTAACGTCGATGTCGACGTCGATGTTGCTGTGGTAATCTATTTATACCTCAGTATATTCACTGGGTTTAAAAATTTAGCTGTCAACGTTTATGTTGATGTCGACGTTGCTGGTGTAATCTGTCTCTCGCGTAAGGACATATACCTAACTGTAAACACAGCTATCCAGCGTTGGCAAGATATTAAATAATGTACAAAGTCTTGATCGGGTTTCGATGAATAAATTCTAGATTTTGACTGTAAACTATGTATATCAATTTTTTTTAAATAAAAGGAAAATATCTTTTGTAAACAAATAGTTTTTATACACGTGATGCTGTTTTAAATTTTTGGACCTTCTCATATTCAAAATTTAGCCACCAGGGGGAATGTATTCCGTCGTCAATAGAAGGAAATTCACATCATTTAATCACTATTATTTAATATAACTTTAAAATATAAGCCCCAAGATTTCGAAAACGGTCATAAACTCCGATGTGGATTTTGAATTTAAAATTTTGTGAGGCCAAAGGTTAAAGAAAATTCAAGCAGAGGAGTTGCAGGTAGGCACCGCGTAGCCCCATACTCATTTCACTGTTTGAACATAATCTTACTGGCCGTTCTGTTCTTTGCAAAGCTGCGTTTTATGAATTAAGTCAAACATTATATCAAATCTTAGAAAATTATAGAAAAAATCTGCCATGTCTCCAAGGCATGGAGAGAGAAGATGGAGAGTGCTCTGTTCCCACTACCCATCCATGCATCTCCTTTAAAAGTTGCTAAAACAGGAAGATACTTAAATATGTTGCTGCCTTGCCTATCAGTATCCTGTTATAATATCGATTGCAGGAGTAATGTGTGATCTATTAAGGACGATCAAACTTTCAGACCATTCAGCTTTAGCCTTTAACATTAAACCCGAACCAGATATCTCGGGTTTAATGTTCGGGGTTTAATCTCGCGTTTAATGTTTTATCCAGTTTAAATGTTATTGAAATGTGAAAATTGGTGCGCCTAAGGATACTTTTTTGGTCAGGATTGAGGGAGTGATGCACGATTCATGAACCCGCTCCTGATGATGAGTCAGTCTTTAAATGCCGACGTACTAAAGGCTTACCCTCTTGAGAGATTTTTACCATTCTTGCCGCGGATCGGCCGTTAGGTACTCCATCCCGGGGTAGGTTAACAATCAAGCTCTTACTACGCGGTACTAAGGATGCGTTTATTGGATTTAGGCCCTCGCGGAGCAAAATCCATCACGTTGTGGCCTTATCCGTTTCTGCTTTTAGTTTGTGTTACGCATGTATGTGCGTATGTCAACTTGTCTGGGAATTTGTAGACAAGCGGACTCTTGAGGTCATTTTATCTCAGTGTATTATCAATTACGTTTCCATAACTCTCTCTTCCTTCGCGCTCTAGCCGCCTTAACATTTGGCTCATGTCTTTGGCGTAAGATCTTACCGCATTCCACACATAAAAGAATGTATTCCGGTGTAAGAGACTCTGTCAGCTAGGTTTGCAGCGCTCCCCTTTAATGGCTGAAACCGTGGGCATTGCAAAAATACATGCTCCACCCCCGTTTTCCGGAGTATCACTGCACGATGGGCAATTGGGGAAGTCATCGTTCTTAAATCTGTACAGGTATGACCGAAAATAGCCGTGCCCCGTTAGCAGTTGTGTTAATTGGAAGCTTAAGGCCCATTTCACACACACCCATATGGGCAACTGGAGACGTTTTCCGTTTCCAAGTGTCAATGCGCCCATAAGAAAGTATTGGGCGTATTTCCAACGACCGGGTAGCTGGTGCTGGTTAGCCGGCTGCCCGAGTGCGGGTATGTGTGAAATAATCCTAACACTCCATGCATTTGCGGTTTATCCACTTCACTATCGTGGGAATAAGGCTATATGTGCATCGATCCTTCGACGAAGCCATCCAACTTTGCTGCCACTTCCTTGAGGCTATGTCACAAAGCTGCTTTGCGCCAACGTTGATTTGACATAACTTAAACTCAAACACATTCGACCATCCGTCGAAGTTACGTTTTTCTACGTAAGAAAGTTTTGAGAAAGCAGAAAAATTCAACACGATGAATTTTTGCGTGCGTTTTGACATTTCTGTGAACCTGGAATTGTTGGCTTTTACGGTGGTTTGTGTTCTTGTTAGTTGCTTGGCGTTTTATATGATTTTTAATCGCTTTTCGAATGGTATATTTTCAACGCGGTTGTAAAGCAACGTGCACGCACGTAACGGTACAAAGCAAACGACAACGCAGCTTTGTGACATAGCCTTTAAACTTTCGATCCGTTCTGTTGTTTCGTCTTCATTGTAGGATAATATTGCTCTCCTTGTCGAAGATTAAGGAAATTTCTTTGTAGTTCCTTTCCCATAATGGCCAATTGGTATGGTCAATTGATATCGTTGGCGCTGCTTGCGTATAGAACACTCAATCGATTTTCCGCAACGATTTTTCTTTTGTATCCACTTCCATTACTCCGGCGCAAACTGGTGATCACTAGGGATCCATAGAGATCCACTAACGTAACTAACGTAACTAACTTAAAAAGCTGTGTCTCGGTCCTCCTAAATAAGACATTATATGCGAAATGGCGGCCGGTGCTAGCCCGGGATTAGCTTTTTTGTAACATTTCAGCAGGTGCTAGACTCCATCATGCCGACTCTGCGCGAAGTTTAGAAAAGTTTTTATCTCGGCTGTCTGGTTGTCAAGGAATGTGATCGATATCGATATAGATATCGATAGCGTTTTTCTAATTTGATGCACTAGGAAAGACATATCTCATGTTTATGTCACTCCGCCCCGTTTTGTAAGAGGTACCTATATTTTCAGGTTGATAGTCATATATTTAGCTCTTAACGATGAGCGTTGGTTGTATGGAATCCCACACAGCCGTGTTTTCTGACATTGTACTTGATTTTTACAAGTTGTTCCTTATAATCCACATTTAGGTACCCTCCCTTAACATACTAACATGTAACATGCTCTCAACGACGCATGAAAATTTCCCGCTCCTCAGTTATCTTTTCAAAACTTATAGCAGATACCATTAATATCGATTGACGTCAATGAACAGCTCTGCCACTTGTAATAGTCACACCCATATATGTGTTATCACATCGACACTCATAAAAAAAGTGTCCTTCAGCCTTTGCAGATTCTCTTTTTTTTTAAATTTTTGTTTATTCTCCGCACAAACATTTTGTCTTATCTCTAAGCTAACATCCCCAAAGTGTCGAACTTTTTATGACATACTTGCACTCACGCGCGAGTTCTATTTTTGGAAAAATCAAATATTCAAAGTAATTACGATTTCGTCCTAAAACATTACACACATATAGAGTTATGCGTTCGCATTAAATACAGATACAGACACCACCCCTTTTCTAACTGGCTCTTGTATTCGTTTTTTTCTTTCTTTTTTTTGTAGTGAAACGTTCATCGAATGACAAGGGACCGTCAGGAGCAGCAGGCAATCGAGAACACTACGAGTATAATAATAATAAAAATTCAAATGCAGAAGCCCCATCAGCGCCTACGTCAAACACTGGCGTTTCGATAAATGCTGGCCTCTTGAGCTCTGGCATCGAGGAGCCACAACAACAGCAGAATCAGGCATCAGCGCCCATCCTCCAGAAGCGTGGTGTCAACTCGCAGCTGCTGTATGGCGGTGGCGACTTGTATAGCAACCCAATTTCATCGGGAGCCCTGCCTAATGGTGTATGGGGTGATGAGATTGACCCACCACTCATGTATTCCGATTTGCAGGACCTGCAGGATGAATACCCAAGAGGTGAGCAAGCATGCACAGGCAGAACTATTTATACAGGTTTGGTTTAGAGTGTGTCCCAGCAAGAAATGTTATCATCTTTCTCATGTTGAGATTGCAGCCCCGGCAAGGATATATTTCCTTTCACACTGTACTGGATAAACCAGTAATATGTTTTGTCCAAGTCCGTGTTTTACGTAAAACTAGCTTGGCTATCGCTATGATGAAGGTTGGGTGCAGTACATGAAAAAATATTTGAGTCCGCGGTAAATTATCAAAGCTTGCACATGCATTCCACAGAAACATAAAAGCGAGACCATAAAACTTTAACATCCTGCCTGCCACAGATTTAAGTCTCTTAACGGGTTTTCTAAAAGCATTGCTGATCCGTTTTCCTGCGAACGTGACCTATCGTCCAGATATGTATTTGGAAAAAATAAATTTTTGATTTTCAATTTAACTTGCCTTGGCTATAAGATTTGACATTTTGTAGATCCTTTCTTGCACACTTTGATGTATCAAAGCATTGGTGGCATTGAAAATCACAACACGTTTCATAGTTCGTTCCAGAGTTCCATAATATCGACCTCACCCAACCACCGCGCCGGCCACCCCCAAAACAATCGATTAATGGTTCTGCAATTTCATTTATCATTCTATCCGTTTCATTCTAGGCCAATACCGTAGCAACAGCAAGGGTTATGACAACTTACAGAACATCCTCAACTCGGAGGCGTATTTGGAACCTTTCGCAATGCCATTACAGTACTCGAGCCGTTATTATGGCGACCGGAAGAAGCGCTCCAACAACAAACTCAACAAGTACGATATGCGGTAAGTGTTTGCACAGAGAATTCCTTCCACTGTTTCGCTGAAGTCTTGTGGGATTCGCTATACCCAAATGTTATCGAAAGGATAAACTTTCAATGCTACTCGTGAACACGTTTCACGATTTCGTCGCATATTTTTTTGCTGATTGCCTAGAATTTCTTCTTTTTTTCTCAAATGCCACAAATAGAAGATGGAATTCTGAGAGTGAATGTAAATAGGAAGAAGAAAAATAAAATGTCAAACCCACGCAAAGTGAGTTCTAACTCTTTTTCGTCCTTTTTGTGTACCTACTCAATTTCAGTACCTATATACGTTTGAACATTGACGTGCCGCAGTTGTCCCAATTAAATTAATCAGCAAAGCATGAAATGGCATAATTAATAAGGACATTTTTATCTAAAAGTGGGTGATTGTTGTAGATACTGCCAAAAGTAGATACATTCCTCGAAAAATGAATGTTGCTGTCGCGATGACATTGCTATGGAATGCATGATGACAACAGAAAGAATATAATTGGAAGAAGGATTATAAGTGGATCATTTTCCACTTATGAGACAATTTAATTAGGGACTGCGCCCTGAGCCTTGTCTTTTTCTGGGAAAATATTACAGTAAAGACTTCACACGTGGAATGAGCTTTCATTAGTGAAAGTAAACTCAAATGACATGGCATCAATCGAGACTAATTAAGATCAGCGTGTTAAGCTCAATGTCAAGAAGAATGATGTGTGACTTTAAGAAAATAGTCTGATAATTAAATTCTAACCATATTCCGTTTATTTGCTTTATGAATCTTATTTTTTGATATTTTATCTAGCAATAAACTCGTCGGTGGATTATGAAAAATGTTTTAAGAGTGGGAGGCTTATAGCTTTGTATACACTTTAAATGTTTAACAAAGCCATAGTAAGGAAATAAGCTCGGTAAAAAGAAGAGAGAAATACATCCTCGCTTTATGAATGTGATATGCATATGGTCAATATACCGACAGACCCATAGGGATACAACATTTGCCGACCTTAAGTGATGTCTACGTTTATAACCAAGCTTTCATTTTGTATTCAACTTTCTTCTTTTTTATGACTTATGCCTACTGCCTGTAATGCTACAAAGGATACTGTATAAGTATCCTTTAGAAGAGAAGTTTAGAAGTGAGAAGTGTAGAAGTGTAGAAGAAGTGTAGAAGTATACCGCTGTCTAATACTTATCCCCTCTTTTGGAGGCGTGCTAGAGTGGTGTTTTTTTTATGCCAAAGGTAAGCAAACGCAGTCATGAATCCGCGAAGGACCTCCGACCGATTAGTCTAACCTTCTTTGTTCTTAAAACCCTAGAGCCTGTCCTAGATATCCATATGCCAAGCTTTCTAGAAGAATCATCGCTATCCAAATCACAACATGCCTACCTTAAGGGAAGATCCACGGAAACGGCTCTCCACGAGGTAGTGTGGACAATTGACAGGTCCATACAGTATAAAGAATACACCTTAGCCTCCTTCTTAGACACTAAAAGAGCTTTCAACAACGTTCATACTGATGCTAATCTTTAATCTATGATCGAGCCGGGTATTAAGCAATCTATTAGGCAATGGATAACCTCTTTGCTCGGTACAAGAATTATCTAGGCAACACTAGGTAAGAGTCTCTCAACCAAACTTGCCCATAGAGGAACTCCACAGTCATCTCTCCCCTTCTGTGGCTAATGGTTATGAACAAAATTCTCGTAAAATTAGGCAGGGAATGGGTCAAGATTGCCGCGTATGCGGATGATCTGGTGATATTAGTCTCAGGAAAGTTTCCTTCTGTAATAAGTGAAATCATGGACGCTGCGCTAGACAAGGTTAGCATCTGGGCTGCAGGATGTGGCCTCGGCGTTAACCCGAGCAAAACTAAACTGATTATGTTCACTACTAAAACCAAGGTACCAGATTTTACCCTCCCTCGTCTAAATGCTAAGTACCTGGGTTTCACCCTCGATCCTAGGCTTAACTAGAAAAATAACATCGAACACAGAATAAGAAAGGCATGTGCCGCCTTCTACAGCTGTAGCAAAATCTTCGGAAAGAAGTGGGGACTTCAACCAAAGATGCGTCCAATTCTCACCTACGGATCGCATTGTTTGGTGGCCTGCGTTGAGTAAAGGTTTTAACATCACGAAACTCAAAAGAATGCAAAGAACGGCCAGCATAGGCACTACGGGTGCACTAAGGTCTGCCCCAACGAACGCCCTTACTGTACTCCTGCATCTTTTGCCCCCCGGTCTACACATAAAAGATATTGCACTTGCAGTGCAGTTAGACTCAGGGAATCTGATTGGTGTTGGACTGAAAGGCCGTACGGGCACAGCAACATCCTGGACTCGTTACCAAATGGCTTGGTTCCGTCCCTAACTGACTACACCACACCCAAATTAAATTTCAAGAAAGGCTTCCACGTAGAATTTCCTTCTAGGGCTGAAAGGAAGAGGGACGAAGTAGCAAGGAACTTCGACACGCCATATACACCGACGGGTCTAAGATGAACTGTGGTGTGGGGGCCGGTGTCTACTCGGAATCACCGCAAATATCAATATCACATCGCTTGCCGGATTTTGCCAGCGTCTTCCAGGCGAAATTACTGGCTATCCGAGAGGCTTGGCACGCAACTTCAGCATGACACAACGCACAAGCAAAACATTGCCATCTTTATAGACAATCAAGCTGCCATCAAGGCTATTGATTCAGCTACCATATCCTCTAAACTCGGGCGGTACAGGAGTGTCGTCACGAGCTTTCCCGTCTGGGCGAACGTTTCAGGGTTACACTTTTGTGGGTTCCAGGGCATAATGACATTAAAGGAAACGAAAGTGCAGATGAGCTGGCCAGACAGGGCTAACTAAACACGCCTCACTCGTTAAGGAACAAACACACTCATATTTCCTCGAAAAAGCCAACTCCCAATGGAGGGGGCTGACTAATTGCGCCATATCTAGACAGACATGGCCTAAATATGGCTAAATCATGGCCTGAAACAAGCAAAAGCCAGACTGCGTGCACTGAACCAACCTTTCTTGGTTGACCTTAGCGATATTTCGAGTAAACGGATACAAGCGCTTATCCAGTTTCTCAACTCCACTGGTTGGATATAGCCTCCGATCACACAACTTGGGCTCTTTACTGAACCGCCACTTCTACCTATGCCTTATGATATGACGCAGACGGCCGAGAACCTTAATTTGAGAGCTTGCATCCATGCCTAACAAGTTGAGAAAAAAAATACACCAACGGCGGCGTACCAAATAGCGTTTTAAATATTTCACATTTCTCCAAATCTGGTGGACTTTCGACCTACCCTCAAATCCACTTTATCCTTTTAAACAAATACCCCAGATTTAGAGTCACACATGTGTAATCTAAAGGTCTTCGAAAATAACGCTTTAACCATAGCAATTTCAATATAGAAATAGTTTATCATCTTTTATTACCAGGAAAGTGCAACCGTCAATTCCATTCAAGTGAAATTTGACGCAAAGGTCACTTAATAACGGCTTTTTCCATAAAATGCATTAAGGGCTATATCTCACAGCCTTGCTGCATATAAAAAAAAGACCTTTAAAACACTGGTCGCAAACCGGAATCTTCTAAAATATCAAGGGTCATCACGGATGGGTTAAGAGCCCGCACAGCCCTATTGAGCCACATCCAATGAACTTTATGCGGATCACAACCTTAAGGAATTCTGGCGCATTTCTCCTTTATCCATACACTTTTCCCTGAACGCAAATAGTTAATCATCACTCAGTGGCATAATGACCATAAAACTCAATTAAAAAGCCAACATAGAAAAATTGGATATAGCTACCTGGCACTTGAAAGGATTTCCCAGGGAAACCTCTTAATTGCTCCGGGAAATGATGTCGATTGCCAGCTACCCTTGCAGAAATTAAGCTCACGTTCCTTATTGTTTTTTTTTTTCGTTTCCTTTTAAACTTTTAAGTTCCCAGAAGCTAAGTGGGATGAACAAAAAAATGTATAACCCAGCATCGTATCGTTGTTCCTACTGCGTCATGTAGATGCATGCAAGCACCACCTGTTGCGGAACAGGCCATCGGCAATGCACCCTTGTTATGCCAACAACCAACCTACATACTTTTCAACTTTCATTCGTAATGTTTCAAGTTTTTCAATAGAGTTGCGCATTGTTTGAAATTTCCTTATTTTCAATGGAGAAAGGAGGAAATAATGTGGAACATAGTTTACCTACACAGAAACTGTATCCATTTGTAGGACATGTGGGTTCTTGTCACCAACAGCAGCGTGCGACCGTGACTTTATGCTTCGCTAAAGAGTGTGTGGCTTTGCTCCTTTGCAAAAGTAGTTATTAGTGTTGCTGGTAATGCAGAATCATGTCCTTTGCTCCAAACATATGACGCGGTATTCATAGCCCCGCGAGCTCTTTTAAATGGTTTTCAGGTTTAACTTTACTCCGGCTTGAATAGGAAATTATTCATTTCCTATAGGAAGGCAAGGACTTTTTTTATCTTTTGCGCAAAAAATGAGCCGAGGGGTAGTCGTCAGCATTATTGTTTGGGATTATGATTGGCAATTTAAAAGCATTCGTCTGGTTGCATAAATTTTATAAAAGTTTTACAACAAATTAAGGAGCCTCTTAGAATAATTTTGTCACCTCCTGACTTCTTTAAAAAGGAAGTTTATAGTTCCAAGATTGACGTGACGGATTCCAAACTTTGTGATAAATTTAAGTCTCTGAAGGATCAATTGCGTGTAGAATGTTTTTTTAATCGTCCATATACAATTCTTATAAAAAAAGTTATAAAATTCCTTCAAAGGTTGTGACCTTGGACTTTTGTCTTAGGATCATATCCGTGCTTGGATCTAAAATGTGAAGCGAGGTTTCACATTAAACATAGAGGGCGACAAACCTAAAAGTGTTTGCTGAATACGTACGGTGGATTCAGAAGGCTCTCATGACAATTGATAGCCTCCACAGGTTCGTCAGGCTAATTCACAGGAGTGTATGAGAGGTGTGAGACAAATTTTTCACTACCCGGCCAGGATTTGAAGTCTTGCGAAATACAAGGAAAAACATTTCTGTCGTACATAGCCATTGGCACGTTAATATTAAGTCTGAGCGAAAATTTTTCGTTGAAAAGAAGATCTTGACTCTTATGGATAAAACATGTGCCTAGTCGAGGTCATTCACACACACACACACCGTTTCAGATAATTTCGTCTGTTGGCTGAACAATTATTATTAAAGAATGTTCTGTACTTTCATTTTGATAAGATGTATAATATGATTATACATTTCTTTATTACCAGTTATTGACTCTCTCGTTTTACGTAATAACCCTTCTTATAACTGTTCCACATTTTTGTTTATTGCCTTTACGACTCTGTTTTCATCATACGCATGCTTCCTTGTTTGTAGAAGTCATAAAACCCGAAGATGCGCTCCTCTTAATAGAACGAATTCTTCAGCCTACGTTTTCAAGAGCTTTCGCAATATCCTCATCTATAAGGAGAATGAACGAAAGAGTTTTATTAGGTGTTTTCTTAACCTTGATGACTTCCCAGTTAATCATCGAAGCTATTGAATTAGGGAGTTGTAGGCATTGCATTAACAAACATCTTGGGGAGCCAGCTATGCATTTCCGGAGCATGTCGCTCGCTATGATAAGCTGTAATCTCAAGACGAAGTATTTGCCAACGTAATTTCTCAGAACAATTGCAAAGTATCACCAGGTTCTTTTCCAATGTAGTCTTTCAAATCCAGTGCCGCCAACATATCAAGTGTTGTTATTCAGTGACAACATTGCCGTTTGGCCAGACGGCTACCACAACGGAAGCCCTGGTTTGACGATGAACGCCGGGAAGCACATGCAGCTTAACAGGAGGCTTATAAAGCGGCTGAGGGACAGAAGCTGCTCGTGAGCTCTCCGAGCAGAGGAGGAGAGGGAACAATGTCTTCTCGGAAACAAAGCACGAGAGGATGAGAGAAAATACTTTAACAGAAATGAGGCTAGAAACTTTAAATCGTCCTGCCATGGGTATAGGAACATGATAGAGGAATAGCAGTCGGTGTGGAGGATTCTGTAACGGCGAAGAAACACACCGTCCACCCAACCTGTATGAACTAAAAGTGTAGCAATGTTTGAGCATGAGTGAAACATCGCAGCCCACGGCCTAGCTTCCGAACTTCCAAATCCGCTGGCGATGATCTGGTTAATCATCTGGGTAATCTGGAAAATATCAGAGGAAATCAGCCACGATCAATGGAACCTTAGTATTATTGACGAGAGGTAACCCTCTGAATCGTGCCAACTACAGAGGCAACAGTTTCCTTAATATTTCATATCAGATCTTTTCTGCTGTACTGTGTGATTCTACTGAGAGAAAAGTATGTATGCTCGAAACCGACATAAGTGAAAATGACTTCAAAATAAAGAAAAGTGGGAATGATTAAGCTCCTTAGAAATGGTTTCTTAAAACATAGTCCACGATGTCTTGCCTTGAAATCAAGTTAAAAAATCTTTGAAACGAGGGAAAAACGGTATGACTTAGATGGTTTCCTTGAACCAATGCTTTTTCCTAGAAACCGTTTTATTATAGCAAGAAAAAATTTCCTCAAATTGAGTTAAACTTTCAGTTCAACAAAACAATAAACAAGGAACCTCAAACCAAGGAAGCGATTTTATATTTTAAGCTATGGTCTTCGCGTTTGTGGGACATTGTAAAATTTAGGCCAAAAAAACTTAAAATTTTACAAGGTAACGATTTCTCAAATCAGAAAAAATTATCTTTAGAACAAATCAATGTAGCTTGCTGCGGGGAGACTAAATTGTTTTGATTTGAGGAAAACTTTCCTTGCTTGAAGGAAACACTTAATTTTCCTGAGGAGGCTCTATGACTTTGTTTGAAGGGAAAATTTCCATATTCTGAACAAACTATAGAGAGAGAAGTTTATAGCTTGTTCAAAACAAGGAAGTTTTCCCTCCAAACAAAGTCATAATATATCATATGAGTTATAATAGTCATATGTTTCCTTCAAACAAGGAAAGTTTCCTTCAAAACTAAGCCCAACTTTGTCTTTGTTTTAAGGAAATTTAATTTCATTGAATCGTTCTTAAAACGATGAAAATTTACTTGTTTTGAACGAATATTTTTTTCCTGTTTTCTGCGTGCAAAACATAATTTCTTTCAAATAAGTAACCTTGAATTTGTTTTGAGCAAATGTTTATTAGATTCAAAGTTAGTAAATGTTTCCTTAAATTTAAAGAAATTTCTTTCTGTTTTGAGGAGATTTTTAGACGAAAGAAATCGGCATCATGAAATCCAGGAAACATGTTTTTGTTAGAATGAAATTGAATTTCTTTGAAACAAAGGTGGAGATCTTTGAATTTGATAAAAAAAACGCTATTTCGGATCTCCCAAATTAAGACATCCTTTTGCAATTGCAATTGTTCATGCACAAGCAAATTACCTAAAAATAAGTAGAAAAATATTGAATTTCCAAAAACGAATTTCACAAAATTTTTTGTTAAGTTTTCTAAAGAGGAGAGTTCTAAAATTTTTACGATTTCTCAAAAATAACGTTTCTAACTTAAAACTTTCTGAAGCGGTTAAAAAAAAAATTAAAACCCGCTTTTATAACCGATAACTAAAAAACCTGTGTCCAGAGTATTGGGCAAAAATAGATTCCAATTCTTGAAAATCAAAAAGTAGATGTAACGGTATTCAATAAAAGATTTTAAATATTCATAGATTAGTTAGGATTAGTTATAGATTAAAAGAGGAACAGAAAAAACCTAAAAAAAGAAAACAACTAAAAAAAAGGACGCAGAGTTTTTTCTTCCTAGCTAAAAGGTAAAATCATTTGTTAAACCTTTTTTTTCAAATAACCCCAAAGAAAATTTACGATATACTTATTTGACGAGCCCGCTGAGGTGAGTATGTTTCTCATCACTGAATATGATTTTCTTCGAAAATTGATCACCCACTGTTGCCATTCTGACAATTGACGACGCTTGAAATGGTCAAGAGGCTTTAGTTCTTGAGTTAATTGCACCTTGTAAGCATGTAAATGCAAGTCTTTGCATAAGTCTTTGTAAAATGCATAATGTTCGACGAGCTTGAGAGGTGCAATTGTTGGGCACGACGACGAGTTGAGGTGGACGGCTCTTCAGCCACACTATCGCGAAAAGCAGCAATATTTTCTGCAGTACGAGCTGTATGAGCATGAGCTGGTGTTTTCACATCTCGTACGGACCCGATTTGGTTAAATTTTTGCACGATTTTTCCAATTGTGTGCGTACGTTGGACGATTAAATTGACCGAAAAAACGATATGCATTTTGATATGAACGCCCATTTTCAAAATAAGCCTGAGTAACATTAACGCTTTGATCGATTGTGTATCTTTCCATGGTTCAAATTGAGTTAGTCTGAAATTGAGAAATGTCAAATGAAATGCAGAAAAAAACTCAACGTGTAGGTGTGGTTTACATTTAACATCGGCCCATAAAATTTAACCACCCTTTACATACCGTTTCGAAAAAAAATCTCAAACATAGACAATTTTCGAGGTTCGAAAGAAAAACACGCTGAAATGTTGTATAGTTCTTAAGATTTAACCATTAAGTTGATTTGCTAAAATGATAGTGCTGAAAAATTCCTCTTACTTCCGAGTGATTTCTATGTTATCAACTTCATTGGCGGAAGCACAAACCACTTTAGTAGCAAGCCAAACAAAAAAAAACGTTTGGCATTTGTTTCTTAGCGGTCCGTCCAAAAATGGAAAAAGGACCTCTTACGCTACGTTGTCCATCCCTCCGTCCAATCGTGTTATAACTTCTGAAAGGTAAGCTCGGAAATAGTTCGAGAATCCAACGAGGGCAAATTCTTTTAAGCAGAAATAACGGTTTAATGGGAAAGTAGATGGGAAAATAGATTAAATGTTTTTCAATACTTTTTTTGAGGAGATAAGAAGGTAAGAACAAGAAAAGCGAAACTTAAGTTAAGTAGATACTGAACTTTAATGGAAATGTTAAATTTTTTGAAAATATTATAAAGTTTTTTAGAAATGAAGAGTTGAAAATGGGTGACGTTGTTTAAAGTGTTTAAGGCCATAACTTTTGAACCTCTAGTGCACAAAGCCAATATTGAACACACGTAGTAACAAACATTGATGATGAGTTAACTATATGCTTAAGTCATATTTTTTTGAAAAAGTTGTAATACTGCCTTTTTTACGCATTTTCGATAAAAAATCGCAAGAATTCACGAAAAAACGTGTGTCAAAAAAATAATCCAATATAAGAACAGTAGCCTCAACTATGAAAACTAAACAACAGAATGTAAAATATTTCCAGAAATTATAAGAAACAAATAGAATTTTACACAAACTGCACAATAAAGGTTAGCTTCACCTACTACAAAAGCCGACGGGCCGCTCCGCTTATGTCTTTAAACTTGACGGTGTTTTGTCAGGTCAATGTCTGTGTGGCCTTAGGGTTTAGGCCACGAAAGTCCATCATCGATCAAATATTCAAACCGTAGTAGATCTTGGAAAAAACTCCGGAATGGATGCACAGCACCTTTTAATCGAAAGGCCGCATAACGCGATGAGTTTCTTTTATGGACTTTTGCTTCTATTTGTCACATCAAAAGTTGACTTTACCTTGCACTTCGTCCCATTATTTATCCAATTACATGTCTGGTACACGACCTCGAAAACATTCATTAAAATGTACTCGAGCGTAAAATTTCTTAAAAACAAGACAGGACAAAAATTGCTCAACTCAATATTGACGCGATAGCTACAGAAATGTTGCTGTCCAATGCCCATAAATTATTCAAATTGTACACTTCGGCGCGCGGCCCCGTTTTGCACATGAACGTGTATAATCATCAATCCGCCCACTCTAGCGCAACACTTGACACCCTTTAAAAAATTATAAATTATTCATAAGGGATGTAAAAAGTAAAAGATTGCTCTCCGGAGTGTGTCCTCAAGAAAATATTATTTGTTGTGTACACAAATGAAAATAATTTTTCCACACAAACTTATGATATTATTTTATTTAAATTTTATACAGATTGAAACGCGAATCGAAGCTCACCCCCGCCGATATGTTGGCGCTAGTTGCCCTTGTTGAGGCTGGTGAACGTTCGAGAAAGGAATCCGAATCGGAAAGCTATATCCCTGATGCGTACTTCCCTGCTAAGTCGTATTATCCCAGCAACTATGAGTACCAGAATAACGATGATAATGATGTTGACTACTATGGAGTGCCATACAATGTTGATGCCATGCCTAAGTATGAAATTGCTCGGGATCACAAATACGGAGCAAACCGTAAGTACGAAATATGGGGTTTGTCTAAAGTTTTTAGCAACTTTTTTTTAAGTTATCAACATCGAACTGCTCTAAGTATTTTATAATATTTTTTATTTAAGATTTACATTCATTTATTTTATTCAATATTATTTATTTTATTTTGTATGATTTTAATATTAATTTAAGCTTTAATGTTTAAAACTTTTTTTTAGAGAAAAGACCTACTGTTTTAATTTTGTAGATAAACTTAACAGCATACTGTAGCGACGTTATGAAGATGGTGTTTTTTGTGGTAATCGTTAAATCTATTTCAGGGGTTTCAATGGCATTGTTCCTTTCAGGGGTTAGAAATAAGAGAATTTTTGTAACCCCAGATAAATAAATCTTGCTTTAACTCATGACTTAATCTGCCTAAAGAAGCTAGGCATCGCCTCTATAGCTTCCAAGGTTTGAAAGGTTTAACTTAACCTTTGATCTGTGAAAAGATGTTGGTTTATAAATTCTCCTACGATCTTTAATATCCAGTTTTGTTTTAAGGAATTTGCTGATATCATGGTTAGTTTCGGTCTCTTTTTGGTAAAATAGTATTGGAAAAATATTTTACTAAAGCACTACTCTTTTCATCCAGGTAGCAGCGAAAGGGTTCCTTACAGACCAAGATAAAACTTCGCCTTACTTTGCCAACCCAGTACCTAAATGAAGCTCATTTTTGAAGGGACGCGGTAATTTTCGTTCCAACAGAGAAGTTTTTCTCCTCACAATCCTCCAGGTCCTGCCATCGGGATAGTTTCCTGGCCACGTTAAAAAAACACTACTTGAGAAGAAATAACAAACCATGAATAGAACTGGATTTACTAATGACTAAGGCCCGGTTCTTTAATGTTGAGTTAAGTCCTGGAATCTGGAGTTAACCCAGTGAGCAATTTTCCAGCGCAGAGTAAACTCCGTCAGCAACGTTGTCAAAATCTGCGACTCTCGACTCTCCCAACTCTCACTTCACATAGAAAAATACGGGAAAAGAAGTTTTAGTTGTTCTCAAATGTCATTTTTCATAGAAACACGCAAATCAACTGCCATTCTACACAGAAAAAATAAGAAGCTCATACTGTTGTCCAGAGTTGATCCAGAGTTTAGATTAACACCAGATCTAGATTCACTGAAAATCTCATTTCTGAGGTTAATCTCAGCTTATTTCCGAAACCCGGATGATATCGCACGAAAAAAATGGACCTAAGACTGGCAACAGGATGGCTCATAAAAATTGTTGTCAGGCATTTTTTAACGTTTTCTTTGCTATTTTAAAAATTTAAGACGGGCTCCAACGACTATGAGGGAGACGCCTAAGTTTTTTTTTTAGAGACACCTGCCAAGTCAGCCATACCAGAAACGTTATCGGATAGTCTGGACAAAAGGAATAAGAAAATCTACCATACTACGCTTCTTCTAGCGAAAAAACTCAAGAGCCTAAGTTTCAAAAATATTGAGGAGCGTCTGACAACAATGCTTGTCTCGTTAGGACAAAACGCCCATATCTAATGAAATCCATCACGGGTTGACCTCGTCTTGTAGACGGTTTGAAGATGGAAACAGATAGTGGATCTGCAATTAATGGAGAATCGCCTCGAGGCCCGAGGGAAGTATTCAGTCAGGCTTGACGAGAATTCATCCATTTTCCAACAATTTTGGTAGAACAAATCTCTTCTTGGACAGTCAAAGAGTTTTAAGGGCTCTTGACTTATCCATTCTTTAATAACAGGGCATGTCTTAGAAACACGCATAGACGCATAGAGATTCACAGACTATAGCTTAGATGAACCTTTATTTCTATTGTGTAGGTGAGTGAGAATTGTTTAAAGGTGAAGCTGCGATCCACCTACCCTCCTGCACCTGATCCTCGCAGCACTGCCGTCAAGCATTTTACCGCAAGGGGTGACTTCGCCGTTACATGCTCGGCTTATGCTGTCTCGTTGTACTTTCATAATGCTAGAAACTGGTCACTGATACGCTAGCCAAGCTTCCCAAGCTTCCTGCTTAAATAAATAAAATAAATAGAGTGGCGCAACAGCTCGAGGTGAACCAGGGCCAACTTCTCAACCATGTATGCTGTGTGTGCTATACTTTTTTCACATACAAGGGGACCTACAATTTTTTGCCGATTCCGAACGGCACTTTGAGAAGTTTTTCAAGACAAATGTTACTCTCGGAGGGTTTGTCAGACCCTCGCGGAGGTGGGAGCCGTGAAAAAGGACAAGTCTTTTTTTTTTTCAGGTGGCAGAGGCAGGATTCGAACCCAGACCTCCGGCGTCAGAGGCACACACACTAACCACTGCGCCACGGCACCCAAGCTTCCTGCTTACTCAAGATCTATCTGATGATGTTCTCTTGGAACTAAGCTTTCACTGGGTCTATTCGACAGCTGGTTGCGCTTTTTGTGATATCGTGGACAGGGTCTCGCATTTTCATCATTCATTCATTCATTTGTCGGAGGTTGCTACTATCCGATGGAGCACTCAAACGTAACTACTGGTCCATTGTACTACCACGCGGACACCTTAGGAAATGTTCCGCTGTATCGTCGTCCTCTCCACAGGCAGGACAGGTGGTGGTTTCGCTCAAGCCTAGCACATTCAAGTGCTTGGTCAAAGCTTCCTGGCCCGTTCTCACGCCTACTAGAAGTCTGCAATCGATTCTCCTAAGAGATAGAAGATAATACGCTGACTCCTCGCACACACCCGGGCGTAGTCGTTCAGTCTGTCTGCACCCATCGCAGTCACGCCAAGGAGCCCTGTGCTCACGAGAAACCCAAGTTTTAACGTTGATTTCTAAGTTTAATCGATCACTCATTAGGTGGGCATTCACTTGTTGCTCTCTTTTCAGCGTGCTGCGTTTACCTTTTTGGTGGAGATTACTACTATCATTGTACTACCATGCAGACTTACTTACTTAAGGTGGCGCTACAGTCCAGGGTGGACCTGGGCCTCAGCCAACAAGCTTCGTCAGAAAGCTCTGCCTCTAGCTAGCCGTCTCTAGTTTCGCACGCGAAGTTGGCTGAGGTCCACTTCCATACTTGCGTGCACTACCTGAGTCTCGTTGCTCCTCCACTGCGCCGTCCCTGCGGTTTGGATTCGAAGATTTTCGGGGCCGGGGCGTTAGTGTCCATCCGCTCTAGATGACCCAGCGTAGACGTTGTGTTTTGACTTTTCTGGCTAGGTCGGTATCGCTGCACAGCTCGTACAGCCCGTACTACCATGCAGACACCTTACATTAATGTATTTAGGTTACCCGTCTTTCGAAGAAATATGAGATGGAGCTTCAATGGAGAAGAGGTTGCTTAGGTGTTTGACAATCACCACGTCAGCCCCAAGGACTCGCCACCTAATGCGAGCAAAGGCAGAGGACGTGTTCCACTGTTTCGTTGTCCTAACACATTCAAGTGCCTATAGCAAAAGTTTGGTGGCCGACATGGACGCCTAGAAGAAGTCTGCAATCGATTCTCCTGAGAGATAGAAGGACAGACGCTGACCCCTCACAGATGTCCGGGCGTAGTCGTTTAGTCTAACACCTATTACAGTCACGCCAACGAGCCCTGTGCTCACGAGAAACCCAAGTATCAATGGCAGACGTGACAACAGATTAAGGCAGGTTCGGGTCCTGAGAAAACCTCTTTTGAGCCTAGTCTGACAAGCTCATCAGAGATCTCATTTCCCTGGATACCAGTGTGACATGGAACCCAAATTCCAGATTCACTGCATTTAGCCTTCCGACCAAGTTCAACGAATACTTGAGTTCAAGCACTATCTTGTAAGAGCAACGCATTTAGAGCGGCTTGGCTGTCACTGCAAACGCATATGCTTCTCGCCCTCCACCTGTTAGTCACAATATAGAGCATAGCCATTAGGATAGCGAAAATCTCCGCTTGGAAGACAGACGCATATTTACCTAAGGGGTAAGGGAGTCTAATGTTCTCGCTTTCCACAGAGACTCCAGCACCAGACCCCTGTCCAGTTTTGGAAAATTCGAATTTTCAACTGCTTTTGTGCACGTTGGTCAGTAAGGGTGGTCTTTATCCACATATCTGTTGAGGTAGGCACGAACACATCCAAAACATCAAGTAAGCATCTATATCAGGTGAAAGTGCAGCTCCTCATTCTTCCTATTGATCCAAGAGTCTAGACTAGCGATCAATTTCTGCGTCCACCTACTTTTGTCGGAGGAGTTCCATCAGACTTGTCATTCTTCTAGGTTTGCTGAGAGATGGACTTCATTTTTATACCGGCTGCTTGCTTTTGGCAACCTTATCCTGCCAGTACGATATTTGTTTTGACATCATTTTAGATACTACTGGTTAAATAAAATTATTGGCCTTAGCCCATATTTGGAAGCCATAGAGCTTCGTTGACCAACAGTAGCCCCTTCTTTTGTTAAGGTCCTCATATTTGGCATGATCTTTTTTTTATAATTAGCTCGCGATCAAGAGGTTATGACTAGATGAGAAGCGTAGCACACCGCGAGCGGAAAGCTTTTGAGGATAGAAAATATAGAAAGATAGAAGAGAAAAGTAAATCTCCATCCAATACGCTGGTGAGCCACAACACCAAAGCTTACCCCCGCAAGTGTTATGCCTCTACGTAGAAAAGCAATATGTAATATAACTAGCTGAGTATTTCATAAATGTATCTGGTATGCATCAAATTATTGTCCATTCTATTTCCATTTTGGAAAAAGGGGTGTTTAATATTCGGCCGCCCCTTACCTGGATAACAGACACCGACCAGGGGGAGCCGCTCATTTTGAGACAGACGCTCCTGGATTTTTTGTTAGTTGCTCGTTTCGTTTGGATGTTTTCCATACCAGTACCCACCATATCTGGGGAGCATTCCCCCTACCCGCCACCTGGGGAGGCGCCCAATCGGGGATCAGCAACCTCAGGAGGGGTTGATTCTTGCTCGATCAACTCCTGTTCTTGCCGCATTCTCCACTCCATGATGCAGATGTGGCTTAAAATTTAAACTCGTGTCTAAATGGCTCCAAGGTACTTTAGCTCTGCTTAAGAAGCCCCCGGTCAATCTTTTCGTTTGTATTGCTCGTCTGCTGGTGGTAAGTACCACCTCTGTCTTTTCCAGGAGATTTGCCAGTCTTGTACCATTCCGATGGCTTCATTATCACAATGCTCGAGCCCTTAAAAAAATTAAGCCAATGCCACGATCGCTATGTCGTCAGTGAAGCCAATTAATTCGAGGAGCTGGGTATCTGGAGCTTGAAAACGGATATTCAGATTCGGAAAAAGCAGGAGGTCTTGCTTTAGTCATACTGGCGATCCGCAAGACCTTCCTGCTTTGTCGATCGCACTATCCAGTCTATCACTTATCATGCACCCCAGTACTTTACCCATTATGTTCAGCATGCAAGAGGCTTGTACGCTGAGAGATTCTGCGGCATTTTGTTGCCTTTTGGCAAGAAAATACGTCTTTGTTCATTCCATTGTCTTGGAAAAACTCCATCCTTGATGTTTTTAAAAAAAGATTAAGATTTAAAAACTGCCAGAGGGACGATCTTTCAAAAGTCAATTTAGTTACTCGCAAAAAAAACATAGCGGGATCTCATGGGCGCTTTGTGGGTATTGCGACAAAGTCTTTTTTGGGCTAGTAGTTACCGAGTGTAAAATCATCTGGATAAAAATGCTATAAACGAGAAAATGCATGCAACACTGTTTTGGGCAAATTATCACAGTTGGGATTAAATTTTGTCAATCTCTTTTACTTCGGCCTTTTTTCCTAAAATGCTTCTCATCTCAGCCATACCCTACGCTTCGGAGGCATAGACTCTGACAAAGATAGATAAGTCAAGGCTGCTTTGAGAGAAAAGACATTCGGGAAATGTTTGATCCCGTGCTCCAGTGATGGAACTAAGTGGATGGAATGAAATCAGTGTTTCAGCCCAGTAAATACCCCGTAGAAGACTAATGCATATGCAAGTAAAAGGGGACCTAATCCAGCTTTATGTGTAAGCCTGTAGACAGCTAGCGTCCACTCCGAATAGTAAGGCCTTAAGTAAGTGAGAAAGAAGGTCAAAACAAGAGAAGAAGAGTGAAAAAAATCTTAAGACGATGCATTCTTAATATTTTTACTTTA
The DNA here is from genome assembly GCA_947623515.1 of Neoascia interrupta. Taxonomy (NCBI): domain Eukaryota; kingdom Metazoa; phylum Arthropoda; class Insecta; order Diptera; family Syrphidae; genus Neoascia; species Neoascia interrupta. Next base: position 201,242,564 of record OX392462.1, read on the forward strand.
CAAAAAAGGTAATTTTTTATCCCCTCTTAGTGTACTTCTATCACTTTGCAAGAGTATCGCCCCGTCTACTTACTTAATCAATACAATGTTCCTATTCTGCTTTCATTTAATTTCATTACACTTTTGGTAAATTTAATTTACTTTCTTAATAATTTTTTAACCAGTTTTATTTCTTTTTTCATTCTTTATTATTACTTTAAAAAAAAGGCAACAGTACCAATGCTCTAATGATTTATAATATTTATTTACCATAATCGTGCAGGCTACCCAGCTAAACGCTTTATGGTCTCAAAGAAAAAGAGGTCCCTCGGCTCAGGCCGTTTCCTAGCTGAACCAGTATCGGCGGCCAGTATCTCACCAGAACGCTTCGCTAAACTGAGCAAATCTCAAAAATATTTTTAAATGTTTTTTTTTAATAAATTCAATTAGAAGCTATGTGTCCTAACTACTTCGTATATGGTGTATCTAAAACTAAACTAGCTGTCCACACATACATAATTATCAAAATAAAATCAATTATACTTCTTACACGAAGATAAATACACAGGGTCGACGTACATAATTATAATAATACACAAAAACATTCCACACAACTATAAAAAAATAAAAATGTAACAACACAAAATAAACTATAATTAAGAATGTAGTAAAATAAGTCACTGAAAATAAATGCGTTTAGCTTGATTTAAATTTATTTTATATACTTATACTTATATACAAATATATACACACATTCGCACATGAAATGTTCTCTTAACAAATATATATTTCTTCACACACAAAAAATACTATACCTTATTCACTAAAATAATATCGATGTTTATAACATAAAGAAAAAACGTTAATTAAAACTTAAGAGGCTCAGAGGAAATACAAATGACTGTTTTTGAAACTTAACAAGAATAAAAACAAAAAAAACTGTAATATGATATAGTTTACATAGATATACATACATACACAATTGAGATTATATATATACACATGAATATATATAGCAAAACTATATTTTATGTTTCCAAAATATACTTGTACATTGTGGTTTATATGTAAAAAAAAAATATATATATATAATACGAGGTAGAACATTGAAATCTCTTTTAATTAAATGAAAGTAAATATAGTTAAAGAAAAAAGAAAATATTTCAACTATATTGCTGTAGTAAAACAATGGCATAATTTATTTTAGACTTAGATTTAATTTATTGACAAGTTTTAAATGCTCTTGTATTTATTTTTTACATTACGAAATAGAAATCGATGTTATTCATTTATTCAAAGGTTTTATTTCTTTTTTCCACCGGTATTTGCACTTTTTTAGTTACAATAAATCTATTTTTTATTTTAAAAACTTAAAATAAAATTTGTTTGAAGTTAATAAAGAGAACTGCAAGAGATAAGAAATAACAGTTACTTTTTAAGTAAAGGTAAGTATTGTACTTAATATCGGATTGGCTTAATAAAGTCTCGAGAGAAAAAGTTAAGAAGTTAAAAGAAGAAGAAGAAGTTAAAGAAGTTAAAAGTTAAGAAGTTATCAAGATTTAACTTTTTCTTAAGTTAAATCTTGATAACTCCTTAACTTTAACTTAAGAAAAAGTTAAATCTTGATAACTTAGACTTCTCTTCATAAGAACGTGGCTTTTAAATGCAAGAATCCTTTTCAAAAAAGTTTGAAAAATTGTTTTTGCATGAGTGATGGGATGGTTTTAGTTTTATTCTAAAAGAGACGACTTAAATATTCAACAAAAGAGAATCTTGAATACAAACTCCATATTTGAGACGACCTTGAAGACCGAGCATCCACGTTTTAACATTCACAATTTAGCGTAGGGGCCAGAGAGTTTTGGGGTGTGGGTTACTGGAAGCAGCATGTTCAAGATCGTTTGTCATAATACACTTTTCACACTGAATCTGAATCTTAAGTCAGAGTAAAAAAACTAAAAATGTTATTAAAATCTTTTAGATTCCGCAGAAATCCGTAGATCAGAATCTAGATTTTTCCTTTTCTCCTTTCCATTCCTATTCTCCTTTCCATTCGTTAATTTTCTTGTTTTCCGTCGCCGTCACGTTACCATTTATGCATCATTTTAAATAGAATGATTGTTCACATTTTGTTCGCTTTTTTTAAAAAAAAAAGAGGCGTGGCATGTCCAACCCCTTTATGCCGAAATCAATATTAGCATAGAAAAATCCAAGTCTGCGGCTAAAATGTACCCAAAACTGTAATTTTTTCGTTCAAATTCAATAATTTTGTAAAATTGACCCCTGCAGATGGGCGTGGCCTAAAACTTTGTATGAACGAAATCTGAAATAGTATCTGGTGTTCTTTATGTGGTAAATTTTATTTCTTATTCTATACTTAGTAAAGCTAAAAAGCAGTCAAAATCCATGTTTTTCTGAAAATTTATAGGTTTTCATGGAATTGTGCCTCTAAATATGAGTGTGGCCCAAAACTTTGTATGAACCAAATGTAGAACTCCATATTTTTAAAATTTTTCGACTTGGAACAAAAATATTGAATAAATTGCATTTGAACACTCTTTAATTCGATGCTAAAAATGTAATTTTTTGGGTAAAATTCAACAATTTCATAATATCCACCTCTAAACATGGGCGTGGCCAAAAACTTTCTACGAACGAAATCTAGTATAGAACCCGGTGAAGCTAATGTGCTAAATTTTATTTCTTATCCTTACTTAAGTTAGGCTAAACAGTAGTCGAAATCAATGTTTTCTGGAAAATTAGAGGTTTTTCTTAAATTCTGCCCCAAATGTGGCCGTGGCCGAAAACTTTGTATGTAAGAAATAAAAAAAAATGTTTTCTACATAATAAATTAAGTAAAATTTTTTCGATTTGGAACGAATATATTGAATAAATTGCATGTGAAAGATTACACTTTCAATCGATGCCACGCCCACAAGGGGCGGTCTGCAGACTTTATTTTTATTTTTTATGACTTGTAATCATTAGAAGATGCTAAATAATAAATTTCAGCTTTTCACGAGGTCGTTCAGTCTTGTAAGTACCAGAGGTTGTTGCCCACTTAGACCGATTTTGGGCGTGTCTGTAGGCGGATTTAAAAAAAAGTTGACACTTGTATCGCTTCGGATGACAGAGAGCTTACGTACAAAATTTCAGCTTCCTAGCTCAAAATTTAAGGCCTATAAATTGGTGACATACGGACGGACGGACGGACATGGCTCATTCGACTCAGAATTCGGTCTCGATCATATGCCCTTAAGGTCTTGGGGGTCTATCGTCATTATTTCTCTATGTTACATATTCGCCTGTATCAAACTTAATATACTCCATTCCTGTGGAATCGGGTATTAAAAGAACACAAATTTTTGATAGCTCAGCACATGGTAAGACCACAACCGAAAGACCACGCATGACGTTGCGTAGTATATAGCGGTAGTAGTAGTAGAAGTCACGCAAGGCTGTGGCGCTACACCGAAATTTTTTGACAGCTCTAACCCGCTACGGCTGTACCATATAATTGTGATCCTACCGTGAATGCGGAACGGAAAACAGCTGATCTGTTGTGTTTTCAAAATAAGAGGAAAACTGTTTTTGTTGCGAGTCGACGTACTTTCGGTAGATTTATTCTGTTGAGGACCGGCTTTTCGGCGCTGAGTTAAGCCCAGCTTAAAACAAGATCTGTTGATCCCGGAACAAAACGAATGCAGAATTAGCCCAGCGAATAGTTTTTCAGAGCAGAATTAACTCCGTCAGTTAAGTTGTCAAAATCTTCGACTCTCGAAAATTTTGACTCTTCCAAAGGTCACTTTACAAAGGAAAACAAAGGAAAAGAAGCTGGAATAATTTTCAGTTGTCATTTTTTACAAAAACATGCAAGGCCACCGCCATTTCACACAGAAAATACATACAAAGGAGTTCATACTGTTCACCAGAGTTGATCCGGGATTAACTTACCAAATTTGATTAGTTCGGACGAGATTGTGCCCGGGTCAATATTCATTAAAAAAACTCATTTCTGGGGTTAACTTTGTTTAACTCGGAAAATCGTATGATCTCGTACTGAAAAACCATTACTGAGTTATAGTTACTATGTCTCAACCATTAATAATACAAGAGCGGGACACGATTTATAATAAATCCCACCAGACAAATATAGGATTAATTTGCCTCATGAGCACTCCTTTTCTGCCATTGGGGCTCTGAAAGTCTGAAAAGGGAGTGACAATGTCATTTTCCAGGAGCGAAAAAAGAATTCCGTTGCTTACATCTCAATATAGAGATCGTTGTTCTGATAGATCTGTCATACGTGGTCAGTTTCAGTGTCCTTTTTCGATTCTCAAACTGTCAAAAAGGGTGTTTGAAGAGGGTTGAAAGTGGTGCGTGAAAAGGGTTAATAAGATTTATGAGGGGATTTATTAGTAATCGCTTACCGAGAGGATTTAAATTTCTATGGTTAATCGCGTAATTTGTAGAGGATTTAATGAATATTTATATTAATCGCGGATTAGTGCACGGTGGAAACATGGTTTAAAAAGAAGAAAGATTGGCAATTTTATTAAACTTCTATAATAAAATTCTTAATTTCAGGTAGATAAGAATTGGTTCGAAGAGGGCGAGGCGTTCCTCGTAACAAATTGACAACTACTATTGTAAAAATTACTAAAACGTCAGCGTAATCTAGTACAATTCTCGGGGTGAAAGCCTCAATTAATTTTTTTTAAATCGAGTAGCTTTAAAATTTAGATTCTGACTCGGTGTGAAATACGCGAGGGACATTTTACTAGCCTTGTTCAACTGGAGCTTTTATTTAAAATAAGGTGCACAATTTTGTTTTATTCCTACATTCTGCAAAAAAAAAAAATAGTGAAAAGATGAGCCATAATTAGTCAGCATTACACGAGACATAGTTTTTGCAGTACTCTATGACTAACCAGAACAGAACCTTAACTTTACCAAAGGGTATATCAGAATGCGCTGAAGTTTCTAGTGAAGGCCTCGGTTTTATTATAATTATTTAAGTTGAGTTTTACTCTGTGACCAGGTGGGCTGTCGTGCCCCTACTATGCTTTGAAGAGGGTCGTTCCCTCGAGAGAGCTTCCTAAGCACTATAGTTATAATAATTACCCACTTAGCAATATGGACGGTATATGCTGATGTTGGCATTGGCATAGCTGATACCCCAAAACACGTTTTCTAGTCAAGTTTTATGAAAAATTTTATGAATGAGAAGTGGGTCTAAAATTTGTATCTCTCCGTCTACAAGAACTCTACTCCATGACAAACCCTACAGGATTTATTGCTCCTGCCTAACTAGGCCTTGGTTTCGGATAGGAATTATGGCTATCACGGCCCTGGCCGAAATAGAGTGATGTTCACTTGGAGTTGCTGATTTTATTGGTAGCAGCCATCGTCCGTCTGACTGTCATTACTGTCAATGCTTCTTCCTTTTAGACTGTGCTGATCAGATAGCTCAGATTGCAGTTCTGAATCCAGATAGTTTCATACGACTTATTATCGATTCCGAGGGCCAATACTTGCCCGGCCCACTCTGCCCGGCCATACAATACATTCCATATGCCTACTTCAAGAAGCCATAAAACAATTTGATGCTCCTGGTCAGCGCTCTTAGACAATAATATCGTGACATCGGAATATAAGCGTAGTATGGCTTAGCCCCATTTGTGGTGGCTAGTTTCACTCTATTCCATTCTGCAGCTTGGGTACCACCAACTTCAACCATTCCACAATTTAAGGGTATCACAATCTATACAGTACCATCCAAAGCTGAATTTGGGTTTGAAGTCCCCATTTCTTGCGAATGGCTTTTTTGCAAGAAAAGAAAACTTCCGTAGCTTTCCTTACAGTTTCTAGCAGTTTTCCAGCTAAAACTTCCGATCTAAGGTGATATGCAAATATTTAACTTCGTCGGAGAAGATAAGGCTAGTTCCCCTAATAAGTAAAAGCACGGGGAACCACAACATGTTTGATTTTGTGCATTCTGGTGAAGATGACCAGTGCAGTTCCTGGACTCTAAGCAAGCCCAACATGCAAGCTTGCTTGGAGAATTTTTCAAGACTTATTTTAAGGTATTAAGTTATTTCCCTAAACCGGCTTAAGCCTTCCAGAACCTTAAGCCGCGTAATCACAAGGACCAGAAACAGGAACAGAAACAGAATTTCAAACATTAGCAACGCAAAAAGCATTCAGCGAATTAAGGTTTCAGTTGCTAATGTATGAGATTCTGTTTCTGTTCCTGTTTTACGTTGCTAGTGACAACGCGGCCTTACAAGCAGTTCATTCACTTCTAAATTATAAAGAAGAGGGGTTAGGACTCCACCTTCCGTGTGGTGAGCAAAGCGGACTTCACGCAAATCCTTCAAGCCAACATTGTTTTATATGTTGATAGCCCACTTTAAACGGCTGATCAGGGGTTACCAATTTTGTTATAAAATCAACCTGCTCTATCAAGGGTTTGACAACCTGTACCTCAAACCGAGCTTCAGTGGTTGCTATAAAATCCTTTTGTGTGTGCCAAAATGTTACCGATAAAACCAGAATCACCGATTATGGCACAAGTTATCCCAGCTGCAATAATTTTTTGGTTCGTAGGCACAGTACGTGACAATACTAGTTATAGAAGTCAAGCACTGATGTGGCTCTACACAAAAACAGCGCCACAATTATTTACTCAACTGTTAAGTGTCAATGGCTGAAAATGCTGGACTCTGTGCACACTTACATAGATGATTATTATATGTGCTTCGGAGAAGTTCTCGAAATGCTGAATTTTGAGCCAAAGCTTGATAATTCTCTTCTAAATAAACCGTTAAAACTCCCAATCAATCAAAGTACAGTTAAAAACTTTACCGGAGGTTAAAGTTCACCGAAAATATTTTTATGTGAACATCGGTAAATTTTACAAGAAGAGTTTCTAGAGTAAGAATATAGTCCTGAAAGTTTCCTGCGAAGAAGACTAATGCCATGTTTCCACCAGGCACTAATCCGCGAATAATATAAATCTCTACTAAATACTCTACAAATCACGTGATTTACGATACAAATTTAAATCCTCTCGGCAAGCGATTAAAAATAAGTCCTCTCCTAAATCCCATTCACCCTATTCACAAACCTATTTTCTGCGCCTTTGTAACAGTTTAAGAATCATAAAAGAAAACTGAAACTTCCCTGCACGATATATCTGTCACAAGTACGTTTTCTATTGTGATTTTTACAGCGAAAATAGTTTTTCGCTCTTGAGAAATTACATTGCCGCTCTCCTATATTTGTCCAGTACTCCAGTGGAGCCACTTTGGGATTTATTCTCAATCGTATCCCGCTTATCCTCTTTAAATTGCCGCTGGAGACATAGTATACATTTTTTTTTCGAGAGAGTAAACATTTTCCAGACACTTCAGTTTATAACATGGTATTACTTCTATTTTTTTTTCTTTCACAGCAGTGATGTTGCATAAAGCTTACATCGTTCGGGGCGTTGGTTTGATGTCATTAGGCGAAAATATCTGGAAAACGGTTGCTCTCAAGAAAGAAGCTAATTTCATCTTTTTTGTACGAAATTTTCGTAGCAGTATTTTGGTTTAAACAAATTTTTGTGTAAAATTTGTCGTTACCCTATACACACGAAAAACTGTTTTCTGTGACCTATGCCCGGGTCGACAGTTTTGTTGAGATCAAACTTAGATCTGAAATGCAGCTTTTCGGGAGTTTTCACGAAGCACAGTTTCCTTTTTCCTCATTTAGGTTTCAGTTGCGAATGTATGAGATAATGTTTCTGTTCCTGTCTTACGTTACTTGTGACAACGCGGGATCTGCAAAAAAAAAAATACATTTTTCATATTATATATTCATAATAAAAAGAATTTAAAGTAGTTGCATTTGCGAACTCAGCACATGTATGTAGCGCCACCTATTGCAAGATAGAATTGCCACCAACAAATGTCTTTTTCAAATGTAGCCAACTTCACACCACTGGTCTTCTCTTTCCGGTTGAAACTTTGACAGAAGAACAACTAAAAAAATGGTACGGAAAATAAATCGAAAAATATTGAAGAAATCCCAAATGGAAATGCATAATTTTCTGTGCCAAAGCGTTAATTTAGTCGTTGGAATTAAATTTGTCATATTTCCTGATTTTTTTCTATTATTTAACTCTTCGTTTATGTGTCGATACGAGTGAAGTTGATTATTGTTTATTATTTTAACAGGCCAAACGTACAAAGAAGGTTGGAATCGTAGGTAAATATGGTACCCGTTATGGTGCCTCCCTGCGTAAAATGGTGAAGAAAATGGAAATCACTCAGCATTCCAAATACACCTGCACTTTCTGTGGCAAGGTAAGTAGTACATCAGCGTCAAATCTGGAACCAGGAGCTCATTGTTGTTTTTGTACTCTAATTTATACAGGATGCCATGAAGCGTGCCTGCGTCGGCATTTGGTCATGCAAGCGCTGTAAGCGCGTCGTAGCTGGTGGTGCCTGGGTGTACTCGACCACCGCTGCTGCTTCTGTCAGATCAGCTGTGAGGCGTCTCCGTGAAACCAAGGAACAGTAAACTGTTTTCCTTTGGTTTTTAATAGGATAGTCTCTTAAATTAGAAGAAAAGATGTGCTGGACTTCTTTGATCAGAAGAACGTGAAAATAAAAGTTTTTTTTTAAAACAATTCAAGTGATTTTTGTGTGGAACTCAAGAAACAATCGGATCTAGTGTTCCTGGCAGTGTAAATTTAGGTGGCAACTAGTGATTTTTGGGGCTATATACTCTTGGTGAACATGTCAATTCATTAGGTTGTAGGCTTGTGCTTCAAACAAAGGTACAGTGTTTAAGTGAATCAGTGATTTGGTGCATAACGAAAAAGATGCGACTCAGACCAGAATTCTGATTTTGCTGTAGTGGTCTATCTTTGGTCTTATCTAAAATCCCAATCGTCCTTACAAGGCAACACAGTCGTCGAAGGTCTTAGCAAGCTCGTCCAAATATATAGATACTGACATATATGATGCTCGGGTTCTACCAAACATGCCGTTTGTATTATGAAATCTCAACGAAATGACATTACCCTAGAGCCTAGACTACTTTCCTAGACCCTTCCTGTAGCGCCGTCTGAAAAAAGTATCCTCTGGAAATACCTCTACTACATCTGACACCATAAAGATAGCAAATGCTCCCCATTACTATATTGACTTATTTCTGGCCTGGTTCAGTCCGAGAACAAAACTTGGGAGTGAAAGTATTTAAAAGGTAAAACCGAGCGGTAATAGCAGGTTTCTATTACCGCCGGAACTTGCGGCAGTGGTCCAAAAGCGTCAATTTTTCGGTACGGGTTGAAGGTACATTATAATTATAACCACTTAAACCGAGGTACAAAGTGTAGAGAAGTAGGTTTGCAGGATGTAAATAAATAATACCGTGGGGTGCCATGGCGTAGTGGTTAGTGTGTGTGCTTACTACGCCGGAGGTCTGGGTTCGAATCCTGCCATCGTCACCTGAAAAAAAAAACTTGACAAGCCCTCCGAGAGTATTAATTGTCTTGAAAAACTTCTAAAAGTGCCGTTCGGATTCGGCAAAAAATTGTAGGTCCCCTTGTATGTAAAGAAATCAACACACCAGCATACATTCTTGAGAAGTTGGCCCTGGTTCACCTCGAGCTGTTGCGCCACTCTATTTATTTATTTTATTTTTAAATAAATAATACGTCTTTGCTAACATCACTTAAGCTACAAAGACGCCATATCTAGCTTTTTTTCTTTCACTCATTTTAACAAATTTTGTTTTTTAATGTACCTATTCTTACTAGAAAACTAAGACGAGATAAGAGCAAAATTCCGCATACCCGCATTCTAGGAAAACGCTAAAAACTATCCTTTTCAAAGCGTTTATGAGACCAATCCACCTGCCACGCTTTTGCATAGTTTTCAATTAAATTAAAATATCTGTAGCTCTTGGGTACCCTTTTCCCGGCATTGCGAGTACCTACCTGACATTGCCGGGTGTACCCGCGAATTCAGGTATTACTCGAGTTACTGAATTCGCGGGTACACCCGGCAATGTCAGGTATTACTCGAGTGCCCGGGTAAAATGAAGAGCACTGGTTTACACTGATTAAGAATAATGGGGGCCCAATACGTTTGGTTTTCCAAGTCTTGTAGACAAGATCTCCAAATTGCAACAAATTGGAACGCAGGTCAAGTAAATGTTGAACTTTTTGGGTAGGACATTTTTTTTTTTTTTTAAATAATGAAAGGTTTTTCAGAAATGAAGAGTTGAAAATAAATGTCGTTCTTAGCGTGTTTTAGGCTATAACTTTTAATCTACATACTTTCCGCACAAGCTTTATAATTGACACACTGATTGTAAAACTACTCAAACTTTAATCAATGGCTAAAAAAAGCTTATTTTTCTGAAAAAGTACTGATGCTCCTTTTTCAAAGCATTTTCGAAACAAAACTCGCTCAAAAAATTTATGAAAATCAGCCAATGCTAGCTGGAGCAGCATTGCTTAAAATATTGATAAAGGCATCTTGCGAAATTTGAAAAAAGATTCGAAATAGCAGAATAGGCTACAGCCGTTTACCTACATGTTTGAAGTTAAAAAAATTGTTCAAAAATTGAAGTCTATGCTCTGAAAATTTAAGGAAAACTGTAGAGTGGGAAACTTGAAGATTCGAAAACTTCCGAGATTGGACTCGCAAACTTATACCATGGCCACACCCGGCACTAATCCGCAATTTATATAAATCTTTACTAAAGCGCCATATGCACTGGTCAAAATCTCATCAAATATTCGAGAGTGTGTTTGTAAATTTGTTTTTACGCAGCATATACACACATCAAGCATGAGTCTTCAAGCCAATTCAAGCAGTAAATCACGAATAAAAGCATAGACACTTATCAAGCATAGACACTTGATTGAACAAAAATCATAACATTTCTGATTTCATTTCAAATGACTACGGAAAGTTGCGAAACATCCTTAAAAATACTCTTGGGACGAAATATAACTTAACATCACTTCGAAACAACGTATGGAAAGTTAACGTCGATGACTCTGATGCCTATCGGTCACTGTCACAAAAGTTAAATTTAGAGAAAATCCAATGGTTTACTTATGAAAATCACCTCGAAAAGCCGCTGCGGGTTATAGCGAGGGGACTACACCCATCCTGTACCAAGGACGAAATAATACAAGACGTTCAAGCCCAAGGCTTTAAAATTCTTGACGCCGTGAACATAATAAAGAAAGAGAAGCAACGTACGGACGAAGGCAAAGATTCCGCTGTTGTCCGACGCGGCCTGCAAATTTTTATGCTTTCTTTTGATAGAACTGAAAATATTAACGAAATCTACAAAATTAAATCAATCCTTAACATCAAGGTAAAAATCGAGCCCAAGCGGAAGGGCAACAGGCTAGTTCCCCAATGTAAGCGATGCCAGGGTTTCCGACATACGCAAGCGTACTGCCAGAAAAAGCCGAGATGCGTAAAATGCGCCGGCGAACATCTCTCGACGGATTGCAATGTCAACAGTCAGGCCCCCGCGGTTTGTGCCAATTGCAGGGGAAGTCACCCAGCGAGCTACCGAGGTTGCGAAATTGCCATTGAGTTGCAAAAACGACATGAAGCTCCGAAGAAAAATACTGAAAATAAGGGCTCAAGCCTAAAACCTCCTAAAGTAGATAAGCCAAAAACCCCCAAGTCGACAAGGGATAAGGGTTTGATTAAAGGCAAAATTCAAAATGCGCAAGAAAACGTCGCTGGTCCTAGGTCCTACCGGAGTCAAAAGAGAGAATCCACACTTGTTGGTCCAAAATCGTACGCTCAAGTCGCGTCACGTGAAAGTAAGCTACAATCGGCCGCATCAGATTCGGTCTCTCAAATTCTAGGCATGATTTTAGAAAAGTTTGAGCAACAGGCGAAACTTAATCAAGTAATATTCAACAAATTGAGCGAGCTCGAGTTTAAACCTCGAAAAACATTTAATAAAAAATCATGAATATGGGAAAGTCAATCAAAATAATTACATGGAATGCAAACGGCCTTTTGCAAAAAATTGACGAACTAGAAGTATTCCTACGGAAGAATAATGTAGACATATGCCTGATTTCGGAAACCCACTTTAAAAAGGGTTCAGCACGCAAAATAAAAGGTTACATTGACTATCACGCGCAACATCCTTCAGAAAATTCGAGAGGTGGATCCTCTCTCTACATTAAAGACTGCATAAAGCACTCCAAAAACGAAGAAATAGAACTTGACTCTATGCAAATAACCTCAGTCTCAGTAAAATTAAGTCACATAAATTACAACATCGCGACGAGCTATTTTCCTCCGCAGTATCGGCTGGCAGATGAAGATCTTGCTCTGCTCTTTGATTCACTTGGATCAAACTTTATCATCGGCGGGGACCTTAACGCGAAAAATACTTTTTGGGGCTCACGGTGCAATTCAACAAGAGGCAGAGCCCTCTTTAAAGCAAGTACAAAACGCTGCGTGATCTTCTTATCGACGGGAAAGCCAACATATGGGCCAACCGACAGAAATAAAATACCTGATCTCGTCGACTTCTTTATCGACAAGGGGGTACCTCGTTACCTTACGAACGTAGAAGAACGCTTTGATCTCTGTTCAGATCACTCGGCAGTTCTTTTGAAAATCGGCGGAAGCCTAGCGAAAAAGAATAGAGCGCCTAGATTAACTAACAACAACACCGACTGGGACGGCTTTAGAAAATACTGCAAAGAAAACATAGCCTTAAATGTACCGCTCAAAACGCCACTTGAAATAGAAGAAGAATTAGATAAACTCGTGAGAGTTGTTCAGAGCGCTGCGTGGAATAACACTTCTCTTCGAAGGTCCGAATTATCGAACAGCGGAACAATATATCCGCGAGAAATAGAAGAGCTAATATGCGAAAAGAGGAGAGCGCGCAAGAGATGGCAACGTTCGCGAGCACCCCCGGATAAGACAATCTTGAACCACCTTTCTAACAAACTGAAGCACGAACTTCAAGATTTTAAAAGTCGCGAGACTACTGCTTACCTCGAAACTGAAGTTTGACTGCCGATAAAGGTTCGAACTACTCTCTTTGGAAAGCAGTCAAGTCCGTTAAGAAGCCTATAGCACACTCTGCGCCATTAAGAAAAGCCAACGGCGAATGGGCAACAGAAGACAAAGAAAAAGCGGATTTATTTGCAGATTACCTAGAAGAAACATTCAAACCGTTTGACGGGGAACCGTTGGTCGAGGAGCTCAATCCTTATGCGGTACAAGATAATTATAGAATAAAAACCGTGTCATTGGCTGAACTTCGTCAAACGATAAATAATCTGAAAAACAACAAAGCCCCTGGCTACGACTTAATTACTAGCGAAATTCTAAGGGAGCTACCGAAAAAGTGGTCAAGCTACTCTATATCATTAACGCTTCCATGAGAGTTTTAAACGTTCCAAGGCAATGGAAAGTGGCCGAGGTCATAATGGTTCCGAAACCAGGAAAATGTCCGAACGACAAAAAGTCATACAGACCTATTTCGCTACTGCCGATAATAGCTAAGGTGTTCGAGAAACTGTTGCTTAAAAGGTTGCAACCAATCATTGAAGAAAGACGATTGATTCCGGATCACCAATTCGGATTTAGGAAAAAACATTCAACAATCGACCAGGTCTATCGTATAACAAACGAAATCGAAAAAGCCCTGGAAGCGAAAAAGATATGTACTAGCGCTTTTCTCGACGTATCGCAAGCCTTCGACAAGGTATGGCACGAAGGCCTGAAGTACAAATTAAGGCTTTGCTTACCAGAAAAAGTCTATAGAATCTTAGAGTCCTACCTTAAAGACAGAATCTTTCGCGTAAGGTACGAAAATGAGTACTCGGAATTCAAAGAGATAAATGCCGGTGTCCCGCAAGGAAGCGTTCTCGGCCCAATATTATTTTTGCTCTATACAAGAGACATACCCCACGATGAGGGAACAATTTTAGCTACGTTCGCAGACGACACTGCTATTCTCGCTATTGATACGACAGTTGAATTATCAACAGGGAAACTCCAGCGCGCTTTAGACAAAATATGCGACTGGACGAAGAGCTGGCGAGTTGTCCTTAACGAGACTTAGTAAACTTTACTTACAAAAAGATAAACAACAAACCTTTATTCATTAACTCGGTACAAATCCCGTACTCAAATGAAGCGAAATATCTAGGAATGACTCTAGACGCAAAACTTAAATGGAAGCCGCACGTTAAAAAGAAACGCGACGAGCTCGAAATCAAGTTAAGAGAAATGAATTGGCTTATCGGAAGATTTTCGAAACTAAGCATATATAACAAACTGCTTTTGTATAAGCAAGTGCTAAAACCATCTTGGACGTACGGTATACAACTTTGGGGTTGTACTAAACCAAGCAATATATCTATTTTAGAAACTTTTCAAAATAAGACACTCAGAGCAATCGTTAATGCTCCATGGTATATAAGAAATAGCGATCTACACCGAGATCTAGGAATCGCAACCGTGTCTGACGAGGTAACAAACTTTGCTCGCAAACTTAGTACTCGTCTTCGCGGACACTGCAACAATGAAATTATCCGAACTTTGGATCAGACAAATCTTACGCGCCGACTACAACGAATGAGACCGTTAGATCTAGCAGCATAAGATGAAACCGCATAAATTGACGGTATTGTAGGTGCCTTCGTTGGAAGGCAGCCTGCCACACGCGATTATTACAGAAGCTTGAACTACTTGTTAAGGAAACTTAGTCGTAGTCTGACGGAAAATGGGAGGTTTTTTAGTGAGTAAGAATCTCACACTACTATGAGCACGCGCGGCCGGTCCTCGTAGTGCCTATGAAGGTTTTTCCTACCCACGGAAAAAAAAAAAAAAAAAATTCTGATTTCGCTTCAAGCACGCACACAACCTATATGTGTTTCGTTTTCACTCATACACTCTCGCATGCTTGATGAGATTTTAATGTGTTAAACCCTCTACAAATCACGCGATCTGCCATAGGTACAAAATGAAATCTTCTCGGCAAGCGATTAAAAATAAATCCTCTCATGAATCCCATTAAACCTTTTCACAGACTTATTTTCTGCACCTTCGTCACAGTTTGAGAATCAAAAAAGGAAACTGATACTGTCCCTGTACCACAGATCTTTCACAAGTACGTTTTCGATTGTGATTTTTAAAGCGGAAATCCATCAACCCCTGTCTTTTGAGAGCCAAATGACGGAGTGGTAGTGCTCGTTTCAAATTAGTCGTATATGTGTACGGTGGAGCCACTTTGGGATTTATTTTTAAAATTCTCTCACTAATTCTTTTTTGCTGGTGGAGACACAGTATGAAAAGCATTTCAGCAGCAGAGATTTTTCTGAAAATTCACTCTAAATCGAAAAAAAAAAATTTTTTCCAAACATCAAAGATTGGCATTCTCTAAATACTGTCTCCACCGACAATTAAAAGAAGACTAGCGAGAGATGATTTAAAATAAATCCCAAAGTGGCTTCATCGGACAAATATACGATTAATTTGACACAAAAACTCTGTTACTGTTACTGTCATTTTTGCTCCCAAAAGAGAGTGGCGATGTCATTTCCCAGGAGCGAAAAACGATTTTCTCTGTAACAATCACAAAAGAAAACGTACTTTTGGCAGATCTGTCGGACAGGGACAGTTTCAGTTTCCATTTTTGATTCCCAAACTGTTACGAAAGTGCAGAAAATAGGTTTGTGAAAAGGTTTATGGGACTTATGAGAGGATTTATTTTTAATCGCTTGCCGAGAGGATTTAAATTTGTATGGTAAATCACGTGATTTGAAGGGGATTTAATAAATATATTTATTAATAGCGGATTAGTGCTCGGTGGAGACATGGTATAAGTTCCACACAAGGTTTTGAGCTACGCGTTGTCATCCCATTTGTCAAACGAGTACAAAAATTATTTGCTCAGTAATGATCAAATAATTCGACAGTCATGACGATCAAAGTTTAAAAAATTTGAGTTCCAAATTAAGAAGGCCCGCCCGTATAGATTATGATCACATTCAACATAAAAACAAAGATGTGTGCAGATTCTTAAAAACAAGTGACACACACCTGTTTAATGCAGGCTTTTCACGAAATCCTCGTTTTTTTTTTTAATTCTTTAATAAAAAAGCCATTTGCAGTGATGGTTTTTTTCTGTTACGAAATTTTTAAGCAGATATATGGACTTTCTAGTTTATTTATAAAGCGATAAATATTAATTCGCTTTGCACTTACTCTTTGCAAGACACCAGTTGTATTGCCCTATTAACATAACAAGAGAGAACTTGATGTTTTGGTAACATGACTGACGCTTAAATGTTAATTTAAAGGTATTAAACAAAAACGCCCGTTTCCACAAATTTTTAAGAATTACAGAAACGAACAAATCACTGATGACGAATCCGTGTCTTTTGAATACAAGTGACGCTCGTGGGCTATAAAATTACAGTTTTTCAGATTGCGCGTAATTTTATGTTCTCCAATTTGTTTACTAGACATGCATCAAACGTTTGAAAGCTGGTTGCACGATTTTGTTTTACAAAAGCGTCTGTGCGATGGGTTTCAGTTTTTATTTTCGTTATATTATATGGATTTTTACCATTAATTCATTAATCAATTCCAAATTGATTCAAACGCTTTTCCCCCTAATCAAAATCCTGCATTGCCCTTTCATTTTACACTATGGTAAAATAAATACATAAATCATGCTTATGAAATTAAAATGGGCGCTCCATTGAGTTTTTTTAAAGTGAGAGTTCAGCTCCGTCCCTGGAGCAGCTGCCAAAGCTAATATGAAAATTATAAATGAAAACACTTTTTTCCCGAATTTCATAACGAGCTCATTTCGGCCCTTAAGAAAACGTAGTATTAAAAGAGTTAATGGTTTGGTGAAACATTTTAGTTGAAAATTAGTTGACTAAAAAGATGCTAGCAATCGTAACTTCTGGGCCACTTATACATCAACCAAATCTGCACACCTTAAGACTTAAGCAAAAATAAAAAAAAACACTAACCTTATCCAGAATATACACTTACAAAAATAATTTAAATATTTTTAAGAGCCAAAATGACAGAAACAGCGAGTGTTCGTGTCATATAAATCCTGTATTTGTCCGGTGGAGCCACTTTGGGATTTATTTTAAAATCATAGAACGACAGTTTCGATTTTTTCTTCTGTTTGCTGTTATAATATGTCTCCACCGGCAATTAAAAGAGGATTAACGGGAGACGATAAGAATTAAATTCCAAAGTAGCTCCACCGGACAAGTAGCTCCTTTAACGACGACAAAACAAGCTATGTAAAGAAATTCATGAACGTTACCTTTTACTACCGATAAATCTTTGCAACGCCTACCTTTCCTGCGTTGCATATTTGAAACAAAATAGCACTAGGAAATAAGACCCAATGAAATAAAGCCCAAAATTCAAAATGAAATTTTAAAGCAAATCAAATAGCAATGCAAATCAAAAATAAAAATGAAAAATCGCCCCAATACAATCGTCAAATGCCACCCCAGGCCCATACATGTTAAAAACTTCCATTCACATAACCTCTCGCCCCTCCTAATTCGAAGAGTGGGCCTGCGGCCGGTCCCTTTCATAATGAACATTGCCGTGAAGAGTTCATTTTATATGAGATGAGGAGACAATAGAAAAATGAAATAAGCCCCCAAAAATAGGAAATTAATTACCAAAGAAATGATATAGGCGCATTTTAAAAACTCCAAATTGTTGCATTTTGTGCTTTTTTGGCCTTGTTTCATTTTTGGGTTTGGGGCTTTATTTCTAAAGCCAAACAAAATACGTACAAAATGAATACTTTTTTTGTGAGTAAGCAAAGTGCTTCTTTTACGTAAACACTGTAGCACTTACCTTCTAGTCTAATCACTGATGTTATGCCATCACGATAATTCGTCCTGCGGTTAGCTTTAAGGGCTTTTATTTTGAATTACCCAACTGAAAATAGAGCTCTTCAGGATAATGCTTTATTGCATAGTTTATTTTCTTTAAGGACACAAATGCACAAAAGTTACGAAAAATTTATCAGCTATTCCCTTTCTATTTTCCGGCAAATTTCATCCAACTGGTGCGGCAACAACTCCAAGTCCTCCATAATGGTAACCTCTTCCTTGATATTATGCAAGTATAAAAGTCTGAATTTTTTGATCATCGGATGGATGATCTTTTGGTTAATTAACCCGGCCGAAGCTGACGCACAGGGGTGAGGCTCTACACTCCGAACGTAGCAAGCATCCCTTTGTACTTGTCGACCTTGGGTTGGCGGCAAAACCCTGTCATTATGATTCCTTTCTAGAGCATTTATACCGTCATTAACCGTTTTCATTAGACTAGCCTTGGAGTGGGTCAAACGTAAAAGGTGTTTTCCTTTGCTTCCTTTCGCGATCGTAGTCGTTCTGCTGCAATCACTATGATCACTTTGTGAGCTCATCTCGGAATAAGTAGCATTCGGATCCTGAATCCTTTCACGTCTCAGTTGTGAGCTTTTTTGTTGTGAGTCCTTATTAGTTTGATGATGCATCATTTGCTGGGGAGCATCACCGCCGTCATAGTAAGATTGGTCTTGTTTAGCGACACGATTTTCATATTCTTGTTGCTGTTGACGTTGCAAAGATTGAGCTCTTAGGTGGGCGGTACTGGTAAATTCGCGGTCATCGCGCTGTTGTTGGTGCTGGTAAAATGTGTCTACACTATTTCGTTGAGTGTTGTTATTATGCGGGGGGGCCTCTTGAAAGAATCTTTTTCTAAATTCTTCAGTTTGCTTGGCCTTTCCATTGCTATTGCGGTCCATTTTTTCCCCAAATCAAATTAGAAGAGGCAAATTAATTTCAAACGAATTTCTTTTTGTTGAAAATTTCAGTTTTTTTTCGAAAATGATTAGCTATTGTAAAAAATATAGAACTTGACTTTCAAGGCAAGTTAAGAAAAAACAAGAAAAACATTTCTATAAAGTATAGCTAGTTTACTCAGTCATACTTTGTTTAGAAGCCCGATGGCTTGAAAGCAATTTCTCTGCAGTAATTGAATGTACATACATGCTACTGGGAATCAATCGATGAAACCAGCCCCAGTACGCCATGAAAATCCACTCACACCTTGGGACACCTGAAATGCAGCACTAGTGCACGCAATAGTGCACTCATCAAATGCAGTGCAGGGTGCACTAGGTTGTTGTCTTC
The DNA here is from genome assembly GCA_947623515.1 of Neoascia interrupta. Lineage (NCBI taxonomy): Eukaryota > Metazoa > Arthropoda > Insecta > Diptera > Syrphidae > Neoascia > Neoascia interrupta. The sequence goes on from OX392462.1 coordinate 201,261,780, forward strand.
GCTTTGTTGAACGAAGAAATGGGAAGTATGGTACGTACCGGTTTTCTTTGAATGAACCGGGAATCCTTGCCATGGGTCCTACCCCTTTAGGTATATTTTCCCTCTGACACTCTTAAATTGATAAGATGACAGGCGTTTCCGCGATTTTTATTCAAGATCCATCTAGACTTGCTGAACAGAAGAATAAAGTTCCGTAAGACAGTCTGATTAGTCAGATTCTTATTTCTGAAGTCTGCAATCACCGCTCCCTCGTTTGGGATGAAATAATGAACTTTCAACGAAATTGAAAGACGTATTATTGAGGCAGATTGTAGATATGACTAACGATGATCGCTTCTGTTATTTCCATTTCCAAAAGTCCACCTTTTAACCCAAATTTTTTTAGTTTTCGATAAGACAGCGCATCAGCCGAAAAACGGTTTTATCACTTCGCATTGTAAATAATAAAAGTCGTTACTCGAAGTCGAAAATCTATGCAAAATGTGCGATCATTGTGCAATAAACGTCTGTTTATAAACAACCCAAAATTGCCTTAGGTTAGGCGATAGCCACCAACAGACTGTTCGCGGCTTGACTGATAGTGGGACCGATTCTTGGCATCAGTATCAAATTGATTTAGCTCGCTGACCGATCGCGTTCCGCGGAGTTTTTTGTCGTCCTATTAGCGTAACCATTCTGGGTGTAGAAATGCTCCAATAAAATGGAAAAGTAAGAAAAAAGAGTGAATTTAAGAGAAAAACTGTGCAGTGTTGTAGTGTTAACAAAAAAAATATTTGTTTTTTTTTCTAGAATCCTCAATGAAATCAAATCTTTTCTCAAGACATTGTTGTGCTTTGTGATAGCGTGCTGTTTGGTGCCGCTGTTCTTTATATCGTTTGTATGTAAGTATTGGGAAGTGCCTAGAGGTGGGTATCATAAACCGGAGAAGGGAACATTATGGAAAATGCCCATGAAATTTAGTCACCACCAGTTTTAAGGTAGACACGACTTAAGAGCTCTTATCTTAGTGTGAAGCATACTACTGCCGCTCGGGCCGATAAGTTTTAGCAACCTTTGGCCCGTTCGCCTTAGTTGCAAGTATTGCTACGCGTAATCGCTTTTTTTTTTGTCAATTGTTTTTTTTTTTGTTCGATTTCTTATAATATGGTGACAACAAAAAAGGGATTGTTTGTCATCTGCAAGCATAAATCGGAAAGTCTTTAATTGGACTTGAGATGTAAGACTTGAGAATACTTAAAAAGTATTCTAATAAAAAGTCTTCTTATCAAATTTGTTGCGCCACAAAGTCCACTTGCAAGAGGTCATTTCTTGACCATTTGCTGCCCCGAAATTTTCAAAGATTAGTGCAAAAATAATAATTATAATTTGCAAGACAACTAATGTAGAATGACTTCAATAAAATATGTATTGCCTTGACATGACGTGTCAAGATTAAAGAAACTGTAAATCTCTTAGGCCAAGTCCATATAGACTTATCACAAGCAAGCTGAACTAGAACATTAGCTAAGCTAAAATTGTTTAGGTATTAAAGTTTGTACGCGAGTGATCGTGGCAAAGCACTATAAGGTATATTTAAGGAAGACGATAAACTGATACTTAAATTTATAAAATTATAGGAATATGTTGCACATTACTTACTTACTTACTTAAGGTGGCGCTACAGTCCGGGGTGGACCTGGGCCTCAGCCAACAAGCTTCGCCAGCCAGCTCTGTCTCTAGCTAGCCGTCTCCAGTTTCGCACGCGAAGTTGGCTGAGGTCCCCTTCCACTTGCGTGCGCCACCTGAGTCTCGGTGCTCCTCTACCGCGTCGTCCCTGCGGTGTGGATTCGAAGATTTTCCGGGCCGGGGCGTTGGTGTCCATCCGCTCTAGATGACCCAGCCATCGTAGACGTTGTGTTTTGACTCTTTTGGCTAGGTCGGTATCGCTGTACAGCCCGTACAGTTCGATGTTATATCTCCTCCTCCACTCTCCGTCTATGCAGACGGGACCGTAAATCGTCCGAAGAATTTTCCTCTCGAAGCAGCCTAAAGTGTTTTCATCCGCCTTTGACAGGGTCCATGCTTCTGCACCGTACAGCAGGACTGGGATGATGAGGGTCTTATACATGGACACTTTAGTTGCTCGAGAGAGGGCTTTGCTACTCAATTGCCTTCTTAGCCCAAAGAAACAGCGATTGGCAAGAGTTATCCTTCGTTTGATTTCAGCGCTGGTGTCATTGTCTGAATTGATAGCGGAACCCAGGTAGACAAAGTCCCTAACTACCTCAAAGTTATAGCTGTCGATGGTGATGTTTTGTCCAAGACGTCGGTGTTGGGTGTCTTTTCTTGATGACAGCATATACTTGGTTTTGCCCTCATTGACTGCTAAACCCATATTCGCCGCTTCCGTCCCAATACTCACGAAGGCTTCACTGACATCACGCTTTGTTCTACCGATTATGTCAATGTCGTCTGCGTATGCAAGTAGTTGAACGGACTTTTGAAAGATTGTACCTCTGGTGTTGGCGCGAGAGTTCTGCACAATTCTCTCAAGTATGATGTTAAAGAAGTCGCATGACAGCGCGTCGCCTTGTCTAAATCCTTTTTTGACATCAAAGGGGTCGGTGAGGTCTTTGCCGACCTTGACGGAACAGCGTGAGTTTTCCATCGTCATCCTGCACAGACTGACGAGTTTGGCAGGGATGCCAAAACTAGACATTGCGCTATATAGCTCGTCTCTATAGATGCTGTCATACGCGGCCTTGAAATCGATGAAGAGGTGGTGTGTATCGATTTGGAATTCCTGGGTTTTCTCCAAGATCTGCCGCAGTGTGAATATTTGATCGATGGTGGACTTTCCTGGCCTAAAGCCACACTGATATGTGCCTATCAGATTGTTGACAAATGGCTTCAGGCGTTCACACAGTACAGCAGAAAAGATCTTGTATGCGATGTTAAGAAGACTTATGCCTCTGTAGTTGGCACAACTCAGAGGGTCTCCTTTCTTCAGGATCGGGCAAACAATGCTGAGGTTCCATTCGTCGGGCATGCTTTCTTCCGACCATATCTTGCAGATGAGCTGGTGCATGCTCCTAACCAGCTCATCGCCAGCGGATTTAAAAAGTTCGGCAGCTAGGCCGTCTGCTCCGGCTGCTTTGTTGCACTTGAGCTTAGACACAGCTACTTTCACCTCCTCCAGGTCGGGTGGGCGGTATCGTTCGTATGCTTCGTCGGTAACGTCTTCGCCCGGGCTGAATGGTTCATTCTGCCTGACAGCGGTATTTGGTTCTTCCTCGCCGTTATACAGTCTGCAGAAGTGGTCTTTCCAAATCCTCAGCACCGACTGCGATTCTACAACGATGTTCCCTTGATGGTCCTTACAGGCTTCAGTTCGAAGTTTATACCCTTGGCAGGACCTTTTGATCCTTTGGTAAAACTTTCTAACCTCATTCCTGTTGTAACATCTCTCTATCTCTTCAACCGCGCGCTTCTCGTGCTCTCTCTTTTTCCTTCGGAGAAGCCGGTGCTCCTCTCTCCTCCTCTGCTCGTAGAGCTCGCGAGCAGCTCTAGTCCTTCTGTGCAGCGCCGCTTTGTATGCTTCCTGTTTAGCTGCATGTGCTTGCCGGCATTCATCGTCAAACCAGGGGTTTCGTTGTGGTGGCCGTGTGAAACCCAGCACTTCAGAGGCGGCGTCTCTGATGGCATTTTGGCAATGTTGCCACTGGCTATCAATACTTGATGCTGGTTGCATAGGACTTCGTAGAAGGTTTTGAGAGACTCGGTTGGAGAAGGACCTGGCGATCTCTTGCGATTGTAGTCGGCCGACGTCAAACTTCCTCACAGTATTTCCATTACTTGGCGCTGGTCGGGATATCCGCAGCCGTACCTTGGCTACAACAAGGTAGTGATCCGAGTCAATGTTGGCCCCTCGGAAAGTTCGGACATCCATGATACTGGAGGAGTGCCTTGCGTCGATCGCAATATGGTCAATCTGGTTGACGGTTGATTGATCGGGAGATCTCCATGTCCCTTTGTGGATATTGAGATGTGGGAACTGTGTACTAGCTACCACAACGTGTCGCCCCGCAGCAAAGTCGATCAGCCTGAATCCGTTATCGGAGGTCGTGTCGTGCAGGCTATACTTTCCGACAGTACGACCAAAGATGCCCTCCCTTCCTAGCTTGGCATTAAAATCGCCTAGGACAATTTTAATGTCGTAGCTAGGGCACTGCTCATAAGTTTTGTCCAGGAGCTCGTAGAACATATCTTTGGTCTCGTCATCTTTCTCCTCTGTGGGGGCATGTGCGCATATCAGGCTAATGTTGGCGAATTTAGCCTTGATGCGGATCGTCGCGAGGCGCTCGCTTACAGGGTTGAAGCTCAAGACTTTTTGCCTAAGTCTGCCTCCAACAACGAAACCACATCCAAATAGGCGCTGTCTTTGATGCCGGTAGCAGTCGCCGTAGTAGATGTCGCAGTTTTTCATCCTTCTTTTGCCCGGCCCGTCCCACCGCATTTCTTGGATGGCAGTAATGTCTGCCTTGCAGTCGTTAAGGGCCTCCGCTAGTTGCTCGGCTGCACGTGGTCTGTTAAGGGACCTAACATTCCACGTGCAGATCCGGAGCTCGTTGTCCTTTTCTCGTTTGCATTGGTCGTCAACAGTAAATCCGTCCGAATCCGAGGCTTGTTTCCGCTTCGTGACTGGTGTTTCTTTACGTGGCCGGGAAGTCACCCCGACGGCACGACCCCCAACCTGGAGGACCAGATCCTTTGCTTAGCTCTAAGGACGGAGAGCCGGATAGCCCGCTCCTTATAGGCCTGAGCTCCGAATACGTCGTAGTAGCCCATATAAGGTGTTCACTAAGTAGTTCGGCCTGACTGGAACTATGGACGCCACCGTTGATTCCATCTGGGGAATTCCTCCGCTGCCGTCCGGATGCAAGGAGAAGTGCCTTAGTGGGAACACTCCTCCCCCCCTCTCTCGTCTGCTACCCCCAACAACCTTCCAAAGGGGTTGGAACCCAATCTCCAGTTGAGGTACTAGGCACCCGGTGTTCACCACGGGGAGGTGAGAGTAGGAGTTGATAGACAGAGGTGGGTTTAGAAAACCTGTGGATGCTTGTATCCTCTTGAGTGCACATGTCTATCCTTTGACCACCACATTGTTGCACATTAGGAATAACATAATTCTGGGTTTAATCTTGTTTTGACCCGTAGGAAACAGTTGGGCTGACTTTCGACTAAGTCTCCGAGCTCCGGGTTACTTAATCTTTGACTCGCGAAACGACACCCAGGTGTCATTTCTCACAGAAAAATAAGCGGAAAAGAGGTTCGAATTGCTAAACAACAACTGTCATTTCAGAAGAACTGACCCTAAGAAGGTTGCCGAGGGTCTTTGCGAAGAAAGGAAGGTTTTGACGACGACCCTAAGAAGGTTCCTCGCCAAGATTCCTGTGTAACAAGCAATTTATTGTCAATGGCCAATGACACAATTGACAAAGTCCTTTAAAGAATTTAGTCTTATGCCGTTCATAAGAATTGACTCCCAAAAGAGGAGGACTTTGTTGAGATGGCAGTATTTTGGAGTTTGATTCATTTTATGGAACTGCTCCCATAACTCGATTCCTACTCATTTTCAGATATATTATCTGTTACACATAAATTAATTCAAATTTATGTCAAGTATTTTCAGTTGAGGTTTTTGATTTGCATCAATGATCTTTAAAGAGTGGTCTCTCCTCCAAAAATTTACATGCTGCGTTCTTGAGATTAGGCAAAGCCAAGCTCGTTAGAAGGCGACCATGATCTTATGCCTCAGAAAGGAAATTTTATCGATCTCTATCTATGCTCCTTATGCCAGATCAGAGACAAATTATTTCCACTGTTCTGCCTTCAACCGAAGATAGAGGGTAACTTATGCTTCCAATTGCTTATTGCAGTGAAGTTGTGAAGGCATGAGATCATATGATCGAGGCCATGTCCGCCCGTCTGTAAGCATGACCGTAGAACCACAGTGATGTTGCTGTGGCGGTAGTATTAGCGGTAGTAAGAGCTGTCAAAAGTTAAAACACATGCGTTAGCGCGTAGCTGTGGCGGTAGTAAGAGTTGGCCAACTTTTAACTACACGGTGCTACACGGTGGACAGTTCAATACAAGTTAAGTAAACAATGGAGGAATAGGACGTCGAAAAGTTTATTGAGATGGTTAAATCTAAAGAAATTTTATGGAATTTGTGTCATCCGTTGTACAAAAATATTAAATCTAGTTCAAATTAACTCAGAGTATCGGCCATTGTTTATAAACGAGGTTTTTGTTCGGCATAGCCGCGCTACACCATTGTGTTCCATTTTATTCCGTACTACGCCACATGGCTCCGCGGCTGTACTACGTACTACTGCTACATACCACCGCTACGGGCATTGTGGTCCTACGGTGAAGTTTAAAGATCGTTAAAATTGAAGCCAGAAAGGTAAAACTCGGTATAGCTTGGTTCTTATTGCGTTCGAACAAAATATAAAAAAAAAATTGCTCATATCGTCCCAAAGTCACAATTGGTCTTATTTCAAAATACGTTTTTAGCAAGAGAGAAAAGCCGTAAGCTCTTTAGGTACTGTCAGATCTGAAAATATTAAATTTTAATAATGGAACTTAAATATTTGTACGCAGTAATTTGGGGCAAAAGTCTTTGGACAAAAATCGATGGTCGATTGGTTAGGGATTTATCCGACAAGTTTAATGAGGGCTAGGCTAGGGGTGTAACTGTTTTTATATGAATAGGGTAACCAGATCTGTACTTACTGAAAACAGTACGCCTAAAAAATCTCAAAACAAGAAAAAAACATTTTTCTTTTTTTTATTAGAACAAAAGCTTAGCGCAGTGCGTGATTTGACTAAAGAAAACAATAACAAGGTCGGAAAGAGGACCTGTCGCCTTAAAAGAGGAAGTCTGGTTCGTCTACCAATTAAGAATTTGTGGCACCTGGGACCCCCACGAAAGAGGGTCCCAGGAGAGAATGGGAGAGTGGATAGTTCGTATGAATTAGAGAGAATAACTCGAGGATGGGTGCGGGTATCCGTTTTCGGAAGGTAAAGAAGCCCTCCCCTTTCCGAGAGGAGTAAGGTACGGTTTCTTCTTGGTTTATTCTTCCCCCTCATCTCTGCGATCTCAGCAGAAAATTAGGCTTGTGAGGGGGGGCCCAACTATTTTTTTCAAAATTCGGCTTATTCAAGGACATACGTCGTGGATGACGACAAAATTCTTCGCAGGTGGTGGCAGTACCTATTGTGAGGCACTTTTGAATGAACTGTTTCCCAGACAACACTTTCCAGAATAAACTACTCCTAACCGGGAAGAAGTACCAGACATCACAGTCGACGAGGTTGGGAAGGCGGTTAAGTACTCCAAAAAGCTAAAAGCGGTTGGGCCAAATCAGATACCGTCAGAGTTCTGGAAAAAAAGGGATAGCGGGTCCAAATGGCTCACGTCCTTCATCTTCAAACTAATAAGAGGGGATGCAATGCCTAATCAATGGAGGGAAAGTTATCTTCTTCCTTTGTTCAAAAGAAAATGTGATACACGAAGCTGTGACAATTACCATTCTATCAAGCTGATGCCACACACACTGAAGATCGTCGAGCGGGTCCTAGATAGTCAACTGCGAAAAATAATAAGGTTATCTGAGGACCAGTGCGGGTTTGTCGCGGGCAAATCAATCACTGCTGCAATCCAAAGTAAAGATTCCGCCAAATAACTTTTTTTTTGAAAATGCTTTAAAAAAAAAACTACTGAATATTTTCTCAAATTTCTTTTTTTATTTGAAAGTACAATTCTTTCGGATAATAGTGGAAAATAATTTCATCCAAATGGCTGCCTCGGCTGGCCATGCAGTAGCCTACACGATCGGTCTAATTTTTAAGCACATTATAGATTGTGTGCAGCTGTATTTCACCAATCGCTTCACGAATATTGTCCTTTAAAGCGTCAACTCTCTGTGGCTTGTCGGCGTAACACTTATCTTTTACGGCACCCCACAAATAATAGTCCAACGGTGTCAAATCGCAGCTCCGAGGTGACCACACCACATCAGCTCTGCGGCTGATAATGCGATCTTCAAAAGCAGGGTAATTTTCGCAGACATTCTGCAACATTACCATGATTTTCAAAGTAATTTCGCAATATTTCCCAGCGTTGTTCAAGCGTATACACAACCATATTCGTTTAGCGGAAGGATAAAACTAATTATCTGTCAAATCAGACATGAGCTAAAGTGTAACCATTCACGAAATAAGCACTAGTTGAAAAAAAAAACGTTAGATGGCGGACCCTTTATAAGGATCATAATGGAAAAACATCGTGATGCCCTTAAGGATCTGCATATGGTGCTGGCTGATTTTGAAAACGCTTTCGATAGACTACCACAAAATCTGATATAAAACGAGGAGTTCGAGAAGCATAAGTTCGGATGATCATGGACATACATGATGGAGCGAAGACAAGAGTAAGATGTCCTCCCGGAGTCACTGATGAGTTCCCAATAAAATTCGTACAGCAGGGAAGCGTCCTTAGTCCTTTGCTTTTCATTGTAGTCCTTGATTGTCTGCTTAAAGGAAAAGTGACGGACCCGAAAGTACATAAGTCATTCTTCGCTGACGATGGGGCCATAATAAGTGAGGATCATACATACCTGCAGCGAGCACTTGATTTATGGGTGGATATTTTGGAGGGGAATAGGTATCGTATATTAGCCAAAAGAAGATAGAGTACCTGTGCTGTCCATTGTGTGGCCCACTCGAGCCAATTCCAGACATTATATTGAATGCAAATGTGCTTCCCAAGTGTGATAAGTTTAAGTATCTGGGATCTAAATATAATCAATGGCAAAGTTAACTGTGATGATGACATCAAACATCGTGCCTAAATGAAAAGAAGAAGATTAAAAACGTTAACATAACAAGTTATTCAGTAATTTATTACAAGGCGTAGGAACTCAAATATTGGTGATTAGTAAAAGCAGCCAAAAATCTTTAACTGGACAAAAGTTGGACCGTCTATACCCTGGACCATGACTACTTTTAGCATTATGATAAATTCAAACACTTGATTTCTTAAAGATAGCATTTTCCAAGTTTTATCGATCCAAAGCTTTAAGCTACGCCAACTTTTAGGGGACGCTTTAAGGAAAAAAAAAAACTATTTGCGCATTAATAACCGCTTTTAACGTTTTAGAAGTTCGATGCCAGACTTATTTACTTTTGTTTTTTGTTTTTTTGTTCCTTTTTCTAGGTGTGCATTATTCAACAGAACTCTTCAACTATGTACTGCGGGTCAAATATCCAGCCCTGGAGATTTCGAAGTCAAAGAAAATTCGAACTCTTATAGACACTCCTCGCAATGCCGGAATTTTCCACTTTCTTCTACAATTTAAAGGACCTTGCGATTTTGAGAAAATAAAAAAACACTATGTGGATCATTTGACCGATTTAAGAAACCAAAATGGAGGCTATCGATTCCCCAAACTGAGACAGCAATTGGTTACCTGCTGGGGACATTACGCTTGGGTAAAGGACCAAAAGTTAGCGTTATTTGATGGAAGGAACTTTTCAAATTTATCATAATGAGTTTCTATTTACTTACAGTTCATTCAATGTTAACAATCATGTTGTACTTAATACGGCAAACTATCGAGGACGACAGGTCAACGAAACCAACATTCAGGAGTTTGTGAGCGACTTGGTAACGAAATATATTCCATCTGACTTACCTCAGTGGCAGGTTATTGTGATTCCCATTACATCATCAGCAAGTGATGATGAAGTTCAAGCGGTTCGTATAGTTGGCCCAGCTTTAAGGACACTAAAAAAAAAAAACTTCTTGCTTTTCCTTTCAGTATGATCAATTCTACGTCTTAACAAAGGTTCATCATCTTCTTATAGCTGAGCAAGAGGGTCTACATATCAGTGAAATTCTGATGTTGAAAAATTCTAACAAACTATCGATCAATGTCAGGGGTACATCACAAGAGAGTCCAAAGCTATCATACTTTGTGCGCAAACCAATTCACATTCAAAATCTCTGGAATCACGTTTGGCTGGCGATCATCAATCGTTGGAATGAATTTATTTACGACTATGATTCCTTGGAATCACCAGATGGTACTAAGAAACTTCAAATTAATTGCCTAAGCCAGCTTTTGTCCGTGCTTCTTATAACTATTGTGACGATAGTAGTTGACTTTTGGAGAGCCTACAGCAAGACTAAGCCTTCCCTTAGGCACCGATACAACCTCCTTCAAACCCTCGTCCGAAGAGAGGCGATCAAAAGGAATCTGTCATACAGGGTTGTACTGAATTCTGTGAAAACCTCACTGCACCCTCTCAGTGTGTCGAAAAATGTAGTCCGGGTAGTCTGGCATATCAACGTTAACAAAATCCTGTTGCTTCCTTACAGTACGTATCAGGAAATTTTGGCGTGTAAGGATCTGCTTTTCACGGGCAATACACCACTTACTTCGACATTTAGTGGAATGGCCTCCGTCTACCTGCCGCTAATAATTTACGCTCAAGTTGAGCTGATCAAGATCTGCTATGAGATCTTCAAGGCTCCCTGTAATATTTTTGAGGAGCTTTTCCAATACCGTTCCAAGGAGTCAAGTGTACTCCAAGTTAAATCGTACTCAGGAAGAAAGGTTGTTTCCTTTTCTAAGCAAATCGATTGGAATAATCTGAGAAAACGAGTCAATTTCGCCGGAATCAGGGAGTCGGACTTTACGCTGGCCTGCTTGGCTGGAGCATTGTACGAGTACTTCAGTCACTTTGAAGGATATCCCGTGCCAAAAGTACTCAACACAACATGTCGCACTATCTCTAAGGGTTACTTCACCGAGAGAGCTGGCAAATCAGATCACATTGGAGGAGTAGTCTTCCTTGAGCTGCCACTCAAAACACCTACCCGCGAGAGCACTCAAGAAATTCAAAAGATTATTGAAAAGATCAGAATGAAGCAGGTCATAATTTATTTGGCTTCGATGGGACAGACGAAATTCGACGTACTGACGGCCATTTTGCCGCGAGTAATAACCAAAATATTTATCAACTATTTTTCCTTTAATTTTCCCGTTACGATGACGGAAATTTATGGTAATTCGTCGAAATTCGAATCGGTTTGGGGGCAGAACGTCGAGGATGTGATGCTCTTTCGACCACCGCAGTCGAAGACTTGTAAGTTTTTCAACATTCTGGCTGTTGGATTGGTGTTAAAGTCTGTTTATATCTTGCAGGTCTTTCGTTGAATATTCATAGATTTGGAGAAAAAAGCCGCCTGGCCATTATTGCAGACACACAATTGGCACCAGATCACGCGAGAATTTCAAGTTCCTTTGAAACACTTATGGAGACTGCAAAGTTTTAAATTATGTAAAATTTAAACAAAATAAATTATTTATCCTGTGATTAACTTAAGGGATGGTTTTTATTTATTCTACATGTTGGTTTTAATTATGCCCCCTGCAACCCCTCTTATTTCCTTATGTCCATTTCCGACATTTTGACATTTTCGACATGGAGGGGAGTATAACTCCAGCGCCGAAAGTTGAGAACCGTGTTTAGTAGAAGAATAGAAAACAAAGATTTTTTACTATCGGGGGAGGGGTCTATTTGACGAGGCCCAATTTTCACAAAAATGCACTACAAAAATATAAAAAAAAACGGTATACATATAATAAATATTAAATAATAAATAATTTATTTTTATTTATTATTTATATTTTTTATATTAATAAATAATTAATATAAAAAATAATGGTTAAATATAATCAATTAAAATAACGGTAATACCTGCAATAAAATGTGATAAGTTTTTTTTTAGTCTCTTCTATAATTTTGTTTTTTAAGTTAAGTAATTTTAATAAAAAAGTTTTTCAAAAAGTAATTTTGAATTGGGGGCGCCGTGGTGCATTGGTTAGTGAGTGGGATCAGTATGTGCGAGGCCCTGGGTTCGATTCCCGACCCGGGGCAATTAAATTTTTTTCAATGCACCTGTAAAACACATGATTTGAAGAGAGGTCAGATAATGGCTTTTCTGAGCTGCAAGTGCCAGTTAGTTTTTTTTAGTTGTTCAGTTTTAAATTCAAAATTTGGAAAAAATGATAAAGAACAAGTTCATATTGGATTTATTCAAAATCGTAAAACCCTAATATTGATTTTTGTTTTAACATGATTTGCCCTCATTTATTTTTAATCGAATACTGAGAAATAGACGGTTTTATGTGTTCTGGTTTATGAAAAATTTTAAATCTACCAAAACAACTTTTTTATCCAATTTTTATTTATTAAAACTGCCCCTCCCGACCAAACGGGTGGATTGTTTTTAATCACATTTTTGCCCATTGTCCTTTATTTAGTGAAAATAATCTGAAACAAGCTCCTCCCTTAAGTTTAAGGACGGTTCAAAGAATTACTTTGTCTCTTTCACAGTTCTGAGAAATTTCTGAAAGTCTGGCCGGTGACCAGAAACCCGCTCAGAGACGCTCCTGGAATCTTATTGTTGTTACTGATTTTAGTCCAGCCCGAATAATTTCCGTAAAAACTAAAAAAAAAAATCTTCCTCAAATTTTATTGTACATGTCAGAACATCTCCGCCCACGTTTAGCATCCGCGGCTGTAAAATGTAAAAACTTTAACATAACAAGTTGTATTTCATGACATTTGCCCATTTTGAGGAAAACAAAGCACATAGCGAAAAAAGTAATATGTACTTAAGCACTTAGACTTCAGGGCTAGTTTTTTAGTTCACTCCCGTTTTAAAGTCTATGCGGTTACCTCTTAACTGAGTGAACACAACTTGAGTGAAAAGGATCCGAGGAAAGATAGTATATATACTGAAGAACTTTGGTTTAAAATTGCCGAGGACTGTTATGCGGAGGAAAAACCTCCCGTCAAAGGCTGTTATACATTCGTGAAGTTCTGCTGAACAAAAAATTTCAGTAGACAATACAGAACATCTCAAGAAAGGTTCAAGTGTTTTTTAAGTTAATTTTTTTTTTGAATCGTCCTTCTATAAGCATAAGAAATAACAGATCCTAGTAGAACGCCTCTATTTTAAACCATTGGACAAAGGAAGCTCAAATAATCGTCAAGGTACGACACGAGGGCACAGATTGTGGCTGCCTTCAAACTTATCATAGAACGCAAACAAATTTAAATATATACATATGTAGCCACTCTATATCTTCTTTGTACTCCCACTATATCTACCCCATAGAAGTAAAGGGGAGCGGCTGGTAGACATAACCAGGTAGATCCCAGAACTTGAGCCAACATCCAACTATAGCTTCCTTCATTGCATAGCTTAGATAAAGACAACGTCAAGAGGTGAAAAAAGCAATTTTCAAAGAGCGTTTGAGCGCTTTTAATAAAATGCGGCCGACCTTAAATTCTATAACCTTTAAGTAGGTAAGGCTAGGTTGGGTGGCTGTCCCCGCTGGACAGGGACACTTAGACCGAAGGAGTTCCATTGTGATACCACTAGTAGGACCGGTGTTACCAGCCCGAGGACCTAAATGATGACTACCCGTTTGGGTGGGAAGGGGCCTGGGCAACCGGTGAAGATGTTAACGTGTACCGAGGGTCACCAATCAAAGTTTGATTGGTTGAGACATACCCGAGGGTAATGAAGGCTGGGGGTAATCGTTTCGGTATGAACCGCTGTCAGCATAGTTGAGAGGGGGCAGTGAGAGACTTCCTGAAAGAAGGGTGGTCTCGTAACTGTTGGCCTCCAGATGGGAATTTGGGTGAATTTGGGCCTTGTTGATAAGGATTGGGGGAGAACGGGAGGGGGGAGGGGGTTTGCTTGAGGTCGAAGAGGAGGTGGGGGTAGGGGGGTCAGTGAGGAATAGTTTCTATATGAGAGGAAGCCCGGCTGGGCAACCGATTTCGGTATAAGTCCGAACCTGTTGCTTCTCTGCTAAGGATTATCCTCGGGGATGGGAAGGTGCAGGGTAACCGATTCGGTGTGAACCCTTGCAGGAGGGAATTCTCACGCAGAAGCTGATGTAGGGTAACCGTCTTCGGTGTAAGCCCGTACTACAGGCGACTTGCGTTAGAATTTGGGGGAGGGTAGGGGTAACCGAAGCAGTATAGAAAACCCGTACCAGTGAGAATTATGTGTTGGTGATCCCGTGGGGGTGGAGAGGTAAGGCCAACCGAAGCGGTATAAGCCCACACCGAACCAGCCCTGTTAGGGAAAACACTGGGATATGGTGGGGAGTGGAGAGATGAGGAGAATGGCGATTGCTGTAGGAGTAATACTAAATACTTCTCGTGTGGTGTGGGGGACAAATAGGATATCTTTCCCTTGCGTCGAGTTTAATAAGATTTAGATCTTTAGTTTGCTATTGCGCTCAAGTGAGAGTTAGCCTTAAGGATTGGAGAGCGCAGGTGAGAGTAACCGTTGCCGGAGGATGTTTCTTCGCTGAGTTAGGGTAACCGTTTCGGTGATAACCTTTAAGTAAAAAGCGGCATAATTTTCAAATTTGATTTAAAACCCCATTTGAAACCCCATAAAATTTTCAAATCGTTTGCTTAATTCTATTATGGGCACCACAATCTTTTGGCAGAACTTAAATGGGATTTTCGTTGTTTATAAGATTAATCCCGCTTAAACCTATTATAGTGAGGCCTTAAGTTTTTGTGATGAGAAGAAAAAGTCATTGGTGTAATCGTCAAGCAAACTTAAAAATACAGTTTCACAGGAGAACTCCAGAAACTGAAACACTTGTGGACCTTTAGTGCATGCTAAATTATATTGATAAACTCACTTTTTTGTGAGGCTTCGTCTATCGGGTATCGATTATTGAATTAAATATTTTTCAACTTTAGGTATTGCGGAACCTTGGTTTTGCTCGTTTTTTAATGCATGTCACTTTATGAAATTAGCAGAAAATTAAAAATAGGAACATCGTCTGCGAAACAGTCATCGAGATGAAGATGCTTCGCATGACAGCAGGAGTACCAAAGCGGGATAAAATAAGGAGTACGTAGATCCGAGTCCGAGGAAGCGTGAGCGTCCACGTAAAAGAACCTATTTCCAGGAAAATGGAGCACGATCGGCACATTTGGTATTTCCATGTTCAAACGAGAGATTCTTGACGAGTCGAAAAGGTAGTGTCAATCAATACTCCAACACAATCGCGAAAAGGAGGAAGGCCTAAATATTCATGGATTGCAAAAATGCAACGAAAACAGCATTTAACAGGACCCAGTGATGTAGTGATCGGAAACCGGGTGGCCTGCCGATATATTCTAAGGTCTAATCGGCATGCCCCACAACCGGACCATTAAAAATTCATTAGGAGTGGGAGGTTTATGATCACTCAATTCAGATCATAACCTCGCGACCACTTCAGAAAGGAGAAAGTAATGTGACCAGTCAGAGGTAACTTATCAGGGCAATTAATGTGACCAACAAAAATTTAGTTAGTCTGTTGTTAAGCATAAAATATGGTTCATACATACTTTTATATCCGTTCGAAGAGTTACTTTAATTCATAAATGGGATGTATTTGTCAGTAGTTTTAGAAGTGTCAGTGTCAATACAATGTTCGTTCTTCAATCAAACTCGCTATAAACAGGCTTATTTTAAAAATATGTAAATAAATTGGTAAAAAAGGTGAATAAATGGTATTGTAAATTTGGAAGAGATTTTTTCGCAACAGAAATAAAAAAAAATTTCGAACTTACCGCAATAAATGTTTCCTTAAACCTTTTTTTTTGGGAGAGCATAAGATAACCATGGATTTCAAAAGATGGCCTTGTACAGAACATAATTTTAAAATTGTAACGGAAACGCTCGTTCAAAGTCAAACAATTGCCATGCTCTTTCCAGAAGTCCGAGTCGAGTCACTTCTTTTGTTTCAAAACAGAAACATTTTTTTTTGCGGTTGCTCATGGTTTTCATTTTAATTTGGTGTATGCTGCATTTTTGTCTTTTATTTACATTATAGAAATATTTTAAAACTTTTTTGTTAGTAGTATTCTTAAATACAATGTTTTAAATTTGTATATTTAGTTTTAATAAAAAGTGGCAAAAGCTCGAAATATATATTTATCTTTTCTGATAATTTATATTTAAGTGTAGCATTTCAGTATTTTTAGTTAGTTACTCACTTTTATATTAATTTCCGACAGTTATTAAAGCGAAAAGTGTAAAAAAATGTATTTTGTCTTATTAAGTTTTTATATTTGTGTGTTGTTTTTGTTATTACAAAAGCACTTGCTCCGATTTGAGGAATAATAGCACATTGACGAATTTTGTTTTATTTATTAAATTAATGAATTTTTTAACAACAAACATTTTAGATTTTTGTTCGTTGTTTAGTTAAACAGTGTGAATGTTTGTTTTTTTTTGTTACGCAAGCGTATAAAACTAGTGTTTTCATGTGTGTTTTTGTGTCCGTTGTGTGCAATTTGTTCTAGTAATTTTAACAACTACACTTAGTAATACAACTAATATCATTTGTTTGTTGATTTTATTTTTTAATGATAAATTATTTTTGCGTGCTAAGTTTAAGTACGCTAGAGAGCATTTCTTTTTTTTATGAATTTTGGGTGTTAACATGGGATTCGCCTTGGAGGGAAATAAGGGAGGGATGTGTGATTTTGGCCTTAAAATATGGATTGCGATTGGCCACAAATACAGGCAAAATTTTTACGACAGTTTCCGAACGATTAGGTATCAATACTAGATTTCTCCACGTCGCCTTTTTCACCCGAGGTAGATGCTTCCGCAGTTCGCCCACTATTTTCGCTGGGGAAATTTTCATCGTTTTCCGGGATTGATTGGTTTAAGAGATTTTTCGCAGCCGATTCGGCTGTGTCCAAAGGCAGAGACGAGGGTCGAATCTTAAAAGGAAAACTACTTTGATTCTCGATTTGTGGGGTGTGCACGGCGACTATTTCTGTTTGCGTTGCTGCCGAGTCTTTTTTATCATCGACGGTTGGTATAGTGGTAGAGGAGGTAATGAGTTGCTTCAGATTTTCTTGCGGTAGGTTACAGAACACGGTAAGGCAATTGAGAATGTCACGCATCGATCCTTGGAGTTGTTGGACCTTAGAAGAAAAACTTTACCTTTTAAATACGTCGAGCCAATTTGCAATTGAACAATTTTACCTGTGTTGTGAGCATACTACATGTCTTTGCCAAATCATTCACAACCGCTGTCGAACTATTGTCCAAACTAACAGTCCTGCCTGTCGACGGCTCATCTTGATTGTTCGATGACCCAGCTTCGGTTGAATCGCTGCTAGCTGTTACGGTGACAGTTCCGCCTTGCATGGTTGAAACTTTCTTCCACAACGCGTTGATCGCTTGCATTTGCAGTTGCTGGATTTTCCTTTCGTTCTCGAGCTGTGCTTTGGTCATTTCCATGTCTTTTGTTAGTTTTCTAAAATTCTAAACTTTACTAACACCGAAATCAGATATCTATAACATGACTCTTACTCAATATATTCCTGGGTCCTTTTCTTCAGCAATTTCTCGGCAATATCTTTGGTTTTCTTGCGAGTACGATATCCCCGCCAGATCTTTTGGATTACCACTGCCGAAGACTCAGTATCATGATTTGTATTTACATTGGAAATGTCGACGATTTCCTTTTGCTGTTGACTCCTTGAAGAAAAAAAAATATACGTCTGTTGTCTTGGCAATATGCCTTTTACTTACCTCTGCGCAGCCTTATTACGAATTGTTTTCAGTTTATCGACATTAATGTGATCACTATCGTCGTCCGAGCTGACACCAGCCGAACCAGCGTCTGGTGGCGTTATATGCACAGAGTTACTCATCAGACGCTGTTTAATTTGATTGTCATTGATCAAATTGGAGCGCATCGAATTGGCATTATTGTTGTTCAGCTTTCTGGGACTCAGCGTTGGGCTTCGTTCGGTGTTGCGTTTTAAATGAGGACTTCGCATTTTCGGTGAACTTAGTTTGTTCTCTAAATTGGAATATTTTTAAAAGAATATTTTAACTGTTTTCGGTCTACATATATGTATAGAGCGTCATTTTTCGTAACTCGTTTCGTAAAAGATTTCGACCATCGAAATCTATTTGCACGAGTTACGAAACACGGATTGTATGTTGGAGCAAGTTGATGTACCTTTATTCTTGTTAACTTTCGAATTGTGTATTTGATTGTTTATTGTTGAAACGCTAACTCGTTGCGCTACAGAAGCGGGACAACAGTCAGGACTCATAAGAGTTTCTGGCACTGGAACCATTTTAGACGCAGCTGCAAGCGGACCACCCATTGTTGGATTCGGCAAAGGTTGATCTGATGAGTAAAGAAAAGATACATTATATATAGAAAAGATATATACTGCTAAACAGTTGTTTAATAACTTTTCGTATGCATTTACTTCACCGTTTGATAAACACAAGCCAAGCTTAATAAATATACCGTCAAAAAAAGTTACACATACGCCACAGTGCGTTTACTTTTGGCCCATTTTATCGAAAGACGAATATTTATATTTATTTTTTTTTTATCACAAAAGCAAGAAAAATATGTGCTTAGGTTTGAATGATAGTCTTAGAAGTTCTAATCTGTTTGGAAATTCTTGACAATTTCGCAATTATGTCCACCTTAAGTAAAAACGTAAGTTCCGCACTATGACTTTCATTCTTCCAATACCCCTATTTCTCACTTCACATCAGACGACCGACGTTCTATCGACTCTAGGTTTGTAGAATTATTATAGCGTAGCATCGACATGTCTCACGTAAATTAAGCACTGAGTTAAGGATCCAACTCCAAAAAAGGTTAACCCTACAATTATTTCGCTTTAATTTGTGTAAAATATTGTGAAGTTTATTTGGGGTCTACATGTTCGACTCTACGTTAACTGATAATTCTCGAATGCTCAATTTCAGTGAAATTTTTGGAAGATTTTTCTAAGCAAAGGTTTTTTCAGATGTTGTCAGTAAGCTGTAGAAATAAAAGGAGGGAAACATCTTTGGCTATTTGCTTGATCTTTAGATTTAAAATTATTAAAACTATTTTATTGATTTATTTTTGAGTAGGTATAAAAATTCTTTCGAAGTTCAGTGTGTCAAATAACATGTTTTTCTTAAATAAGCTAAATAAGTCATTTAAGTCATAATGTTATGACCGAGAATGATCTCATTCTCTGTAAGTTTAATATTGTATTTGAACGCCTCATTTAATCAAATTCTTTTCGCTTCGCATTGCTGCATTGTCAGCCCTAAGGGAAAACTGCTAGCTAGCGCCTGATCCAATTGATAAGGTTTGTTGTCTTCAAGCAGAAATTTAGCCCTTTTATCAAGACAAGCTTACCTCTGAATTTTTTTTGGAGAAACCTCCGAAACTTTGAGGTGAGCCGCGGAAATAATAGTACGTATGAATTAGAGCTTGGTGACAACTTCTTTTTGAAGACCGACACTACTCCGAATAGTTTTGATTGCGATTGCGTCTCTGAAACAAGTATAACAATGGAAACTGATTTTGAAGTTGTGAACGAAACAATGAAATACATACTCTCTGCACTTGCTTCAATTGAATCTAGCTTTGCTGGCGAGTACACTGGTATATCGATGCGTTTCATTCGTATAATTTTACCTGAAATTATGTTTCATCTTACGCATGTAATTAATTTCTTCATAAACACTTAATTTTTTCCTTAAGCCTGGGAACACGCTAAAGTGATCCCTACTGCAAAAAGGCAAATGCTTCTACTGCTAATGACTTTAGGCCCATCAGCATTTTGTCGGGCTTATCAAATCAATCACTTTGGGCACGGTTTTGTTTGGTTTTTAAATTTATCAAAGGCTTTTGATAAAGTACACCATGGTATTCTCTGATGGACACTTAAGCATCTTTTTGGCTTTAATTGCAAACTAAAAACAGTCTAATCGACGATTTGCCTTGGCTTTGTCTACAATCGTAATCACTCTTACTATAACCTCGTTATAGGTCGAATTTATGGGTGTTTGTGGAATCTTTGGCATTCTGCTAAAAAGAACGCTTGGCTTCTATGCAAAAGCTTACTACCCTTATAAGCTGAGGTTGTTTGTCCCAACCCAGATTCACGGTTCAAGCACAAACTGCAGGTGGCGTTTAGTGATATGAATGAATATTGTATTTTATTGTAATGTATTAACAGCGTCTCATCCTTAAGGTCGGCAACCGTGAATTACTTCTCTACGCCTTAATACTTATCAGCAGCATTTTTCTTAACCATGATTTTTCCCCTTGCTCTATTAATTTCTTCCTCCTTATCTTAATATTCTTTCTCTATGTGTTGAATTTTTCTTCCATTAATTTTTATCTCTCTTTCTCTAGATTTAGGGTTGGTGTATGAATATTTAATTGTGTAAGCTAATTTTAAATAACCTATGCCACTTATTTAATTATAATAATTGCAAGCTGCTCAAAGAGACTTCTTTAAAAAAATCATCGTTGAAATTTATGTTTATGTTAAATATAAAAAAAAGTCCACTTAATGTTTTAAACCTTTAAGGATTTTCTTCAAAAGCAAAGTTAGAATGTGTATTTGCGTTTTATATTTCAACCAGATTTGATTATATGTAATTAGGATTAACGCTAAGATATCAGAATAAATTAAGTTTTAAGTCCAAAAATGGAAAAAAGGACCTCTTATGGTATCATTTCATTGTCCAGCCGTCCGCACTCGTTACTCGTTAATTTAGAACATTCAGTAATAGAAAAATGAAATTTGTCACGCTCATATAATTGGCAGAAAAAATAAGAACGCATAAAACGAAAATTTTTTTCTGGGGAACGGGTAAATATTATTTAGAGCAGTGTCAATCGTGATTGATTCGATCCTTTGGACCCATTCCTCTAAAAGTATTGGTGATTGCAACACCGGTTGGGCAAACCAATCGTTCCTAATATCAATCCTCTCTCTGTTGATCGATGACTAAAACAAGAACGAAATCCGTAAAAACGATGATGGTTGAAAAAGAAACGAATGAATGATTGACTGAAAAGATCGGGTCCTTTTTCAAATCAATCCTGAATCGATTCGATCCGGGAAAATGAATGACTGACTTTGAAATGTGACGCTCAAATACCTGAAATGTTTTTTGATGCTTAACTTGAAAAGTTTTGCAGCTAGGAATTTCAAAAATTGAATTTCACTTCTCAGTAAAGTAAATACTGAGATGTTAAACAAAAAATATTTTTATGTTGAAAGCTGATATTAGGCACTGAGAAAGCAAATGACTTTGAAATAAACTGTCAAATCTTTTTTCTTCAAAATTGTTCAAAAACTGCGATTTTGAAGTACATATGTATTTTCGAAAAAAAATCGCATGAATGCATACAAAAACGTATGCCACCATTATCTCCGATGCTATTGAAGCAAATCATTTAAAAAAATCACACGTATCAGAAACGATCCAAATATTTAACAAAAAACAAAGCGAAGTTTGAAGATTTAACCATTCCTGAGATTGGGCTAGAAAAATTAAATTATTCTCGAAAAGTGGAGCTGGAATTTTAGGTGACGAAAATGTCGAAAAAAATAGCGATCAGTCAACACGTTTGATTCTTTGTCCAAATCCGACTACCTCTCTGTAGCTCAAATGGTAGAGCATCACTCGCGACAAGTAAGGGTTGCAGGATCGTACCCTGCCGGTGAGCCACACACGCTTTTTTCTTTCGACATTTCCGTCCGCTAACATTTCAACTCCACTCTAGGACTAAACGTAAAAAAAGGGACGTGTCATCATAATTGTTATAATTTACTTAACAAGACATGTTGGCAATAAATAAAAAATAAAAAGATGATTGGATGGACCTGGTTCCGAACCCAGGACCTCCCAAATGTCGGTCATAGGTACTACCATCTACACCACAGCCCACTTCCATCTCGGGTGTCCAAATAGCCTACATGATCTCTCTGCATAGATAATGCACATAAGCCAACAACATAAATATTATTGTTACTGTGATAGTGCGGAGGACAGGCGTTTTTTTTTTTTTTTTTCTTTTCTTCCTTTTGTTAATTTAACATTCATAAAACGACTATTTAGAATCTTTTTCGAATAGTGACATTTTTTAAAGGTTTTTTTTTTATTCTTAAGTACTTTGCGCTAGTAATAGTTTTCATTCCCAATACTCTGGGCACTGGCTTTGTAGTTAACGGTAATAAATGCAGGTTTCATTAATCTGCTTTTTAAATATCCGGTCACCACCAGATTTCTCTACTACAGTTTTTTGGGTCGCTGATCACGAATTTCGGATTTTTTTTTGTCATTTAATGCACAATTGACGCAAATAATAATTGACTGAATTCCCACATGAACTGCTTCTTATTATTCCCTTTCTGAAGATTTCGCTTTGTGTGAAAATACTTCACAGTTCTGCCCCAAGCTTTCTCATTCACGATGGTTTGATTCATTATAAAAGTAGCAATTAACCATTTAAAATGGGATAAATTATAAAACTATAACGTTAGTACACTATTTCAAGAAATGACAAAACTAATAAGCCCCATAGACACAATTTTTCACAAATCTCTGCGATGCATACACTAATAATTTTGACATAGTAATCAAAAATTTTTCGAGATCATTTCATTTCAAAATCACATAACCAACCCCGAATTTTTATCAGAGGGTCAATACACACCTTCACCTCTGCTAAAATAGTTTTACAAAAGATCAAAACTTACCATTATACTGATTTGGCGTCATAGTGCGAGGCGTTGTTGATTCTTGTGACGAGCATGTAGTGTTGCCTTTCGAATTGCAAATCGTAGCATCAAAACTCTGTGTCATCAGTGAATCGTTTTTGATATTCTCAATGAGTGAAGTTGTCATTTGCACTAAATGATTTTGATTCGTCACTAAATCAAATGAAAAAGTGATTGCGTGTTTTAAGGTGATTGAAGAAAAGGCGAAAAATAAAAGATAAATACTTTGTTCATTCGACATCATGGACGAGTTCGAAGTATTGCCATGATAACTGCTGGCCATCGAATCTGGCGATCCTTGTCGTCCTCCCAATCGTGAAACTGCAATTAAAAAATAGATTATCCTTAGCACTAAGCCGTTGTTTAACAATCTGCAATACCAGTTGTCTTACATCTCGGAGACTGTATTCGACTGGCAGGTTTTTTTCTCCCCGATGAGGGAGAATTATTTCCCGACGTTGTTGAATTTTCCGAGATCTCCTCCTGCAGTTGCCGCTGGTGTTGTTGCGCTTTGCTCAATATCAAGCGTAGTTTTCGTTCATTTTCACTTTCTAACGCTTTGCCCAGCATCGGACATACAGAGCTGAGATATTTGGTGAGTGCTGCTTGTTCGCCCAGCCGAAATTGTCTTCCTCGTCCTTGGCTGTAGAGCCACTCTGCTTTGAGGCTAAAAGACTTGTGGTTTTTGTTTCTGAATTTCAGTACGACATGAATTGCAATTACCTTTCAATTGGATCCACCATAAAGCCGTCGATCACTTTCACGCTCATACACCAGTTGAGGACAAAAGGGCGATGATTGAACCCACTAGAGGAAGGGAAACGTTAAACGTGATCATTTTAATTCTATTATTTAAAAGCTGCTTATCTCTCACTCTTGTCCAGCTGTTATTAAAACGCAGGGGTTGTCATTGATTGTGATGCTATGCAGATTGCTCAGATTTGATAGAGTACAGATCTCGTTAAGATCGCTGATGTTATTTTTGGCGAGTGATAAAACTTCAAGAGATGTCGGTAGATATTTGTCGCATTGACGAAGATGTGTAAGGCGGTTTCCATGAAGATACAGTTCCTGTTATTTTAAAGTTAATTTAACATTGAGTATAAAGTTAACTGCATTTTGCGAAGGAATTTAATGAAATTCGTGCAAATTAGTAAGAAAGGATTTTATTGGCAGATTCTTTCGAAACAAAATTATCAAATTGAGCATTTGGGATTGGATTATAAAAAGTTAAGCAAACAAAGTCAATACATATTGTTAGTCGCTCAAGAAACAGAATTGTCTGTGCGGAAAAGAGCTGCAGTGCAAGGATCTCGGATGTCGCTGCGATTATAAATCTGATATTCGATTTTGTGCAACAAATAGGTTCAGTATTTTAAGACAAAGATTTCGGTGTATAAAAGTCTTATTACGTTTTAAAGCAGACTCCAGTGATACAAGTCAGGAGTTTGTTGCAGTACGAGAATAAAAGGAAGGAGACTGTAGCTTAAGAAGCTCAACAAAAAATTAACAGATAACTTTTTGCCAACGACAGCAGTTCCGAAACTAGATATTTCTCATCCAATCACTAAAATCAAGCAGCGTCGTGCGACATCAACCGTTGTTGTCTTTTGCCTTTTTTTTTCATTATTATTATTATTATTATTACTATTTATTAACATAAAATTTTTTTCATTAAATTAAATTCGAATTCTTCTAATACAGATTCTTTGAATAGAAGCTTCAAACCTAGCGAAGGTAATCTCAACAGTTTTAACGCTAAGGCCTTCATTTCAAAATTTAACTGAAGAAATAAAATGTGCAAAGCTTTTTAGATCTACAAATAAAGCTTAAAATATGAAGAATCGATAAAATCATAAATGTTAATTATTTTCAGTGTCGTTCTTACTTTCAGACATTTTAAAAACGATATATCTGAAATGCTGCCGATACTATTTTCCGATAAATTCAGATATTCTAGGTTTATGTTAGTATTTAAATGTTCAATCGTTTTAATGTTATTGCCTTCGAGGTTAAGGTGACGCAAATGCAACAGTTCCTTTAATCCTTCGATTGTGAGTATGCCATTGAAAGAGAGATTTAATTCACGCAAACAATGTAGGCGGCATACACCGTACATTCGTAAAAGTTGATTTTTACTTAGCGATAACTGAAATGGAAAAAGAAAAGAAAATCGTAAGGAGAAATTTTACGAAAACTTGAATGACTTGTGAACTTACACTTTCAATCTTTAGATATGAATCGATATTGTCAATTTTTTGCAATTCATTTTCATCTAGAATGAGTATTCGAACATTTTGAGCATCTTCTTGTTTGGGAACCTTTTTCAAGGACCTCTTGGAGAGGTCCAGTGTAATGCGATCGGTTTCTTCTTCACCTGGAAAAATATTTATTTTTTTAAGCATTTGAGAGTTTTTATGGTACACAAAGTGATGAGGAGTAACATCGTAAAAATTTTATCTGCAAGCAGTAGCTACGGACAGGGCTCGATCCTGTCGGAGCTACTGCCAGGCAATCCAACTTTAACGGATGAAATTCCCTCCCTTGTCGACTTTGACACACCGTATGAAGTCATTTATCCAGTGAGGGACGACTGGGAAAATAATGCTATTGTCAGACCTAATGAAATTGCAATTTTCACAGACGGTTCGAAAACAGGGGAAGGTCAACTGCAAACAGGTTCTGGTATTTTCTCAAGAGACCCGGAACTAAATGTATCCTTAAAACTACCGGATACATGCAGTGTCGTCCAATCAGATGTTCTGGCTGTACTTAGGGCGGCCGAGCTTTTGCAGATGAGATCGATATCCGGCAGGGATATCGCCATTTACATCGATAGCCAGGCTACGCTCAAGGCAATGGAATCGATCAACATCTAATCTGATATAGACAGGAGCTGTCAGTCAGAACCGGGTGAAACTGTGCTGAGTACCAGGACACTGCGGTGTAGAGGGTAACGAACAAGCTGATGAGCTTGCAAGAAAAGGAGGGCTCCTTGGAAACAGTGTCGTTTCTAACATGAAACCACCCCTCTAGTCTAGTTAGAGGCACTATTAAGGAGAAAATTGTAATGACGGCCAACCAAAGGTGGTCTCGTCTGGCTGGACACAGGGTATCTAGGTCCCTCTGGCCACGACTAGACGAAAAAGGATCGAAGGTACTATTAAAACTGAGCAGGGACAAGCTTAGGGCTTTAGTGGGAATTCTGACAGGACATTGTCTCCTGAGGAGGCTTTCTGACACAGATATTTGTCGATTCTGCAGTGATCTGCCGGCGGTTGAGGATATTGCTTACATACTGTGCGAATGCGAGGCAATTTTGCGAGTGCGCAGAAAATATTTTGGGGAATACTTCTTTGGAAGTTTGGAAGAGGTACACAAACTTCACAAGGCCTTCTTGACTTTTACAGGGAAATTCGCTGTTTCACGGTGAATGTTTAGGTTGTTTTTGCCTTTTGAATGTTATTTTCAACTGGTTCCCCAGGGATCGGGATGGGCCCGTTTTGGTGCCTAGTGTCTGTGTGGTCCTTTTCACCACACCCCTGTTTAACCTAACCTAATATCGGAAAGGACAAGAGAGGCATCCAATAATGGATAGAAAATCGACAGTCTCAATTAAATCATAAGCCACTCCAAAGTTTCTTATAAAGGGCCCCCGCGGTTAATCATCCCCGAAAACCTGCTTCTGTTTTCTGTGCCAACAGAGTCCGAGGCTTTCTTGTCCTTGGGATAATCAATTATAAGTAACGTCACCCAACAACTTAAAAAAACAGGGCCTAAATAAAATGTCGAAGCACTGGTTGAAATTAAGGTTAAGATCTTCTCTTCGCAATGCGTATTATGTGTATTTAGGTTAGGAGGCTGAAGTGCCAGTCGGATCCGAAAAAACCGACACACTTAGGCCTATGTAGTTCCATTGTGGTACCATGCGGGTCTAGAAAAAAATTATCCCTACTCATTTGAGCTACTAATGAAGTGTGAGACACACTTTGGCCGTTAAGATCGTTGAGATTACTTTAGAAGAAAGCTCCAAGGCGTAGATTGCGTTTCTTAGGGAGAGCGGGGCATGTGCAGACAAGGCGGAGAATGGCCTCTTCTTCTTCCTTATCTATGCAGTTCCTGCAAAAATTGTAAGAAATAACATCAAGCCTTGTTGCAAGCTTGCCTGTAAGACCGTGTCCTGTATTGACACCGATTGTAGCACTAATGTGCGAACTGTTAAGAGAGATCAAACTCTCTGGTAAGTCACTAGACAGATTTCTTTTACTTCCACTTTTAGCAAGAATTTGAATGTAGAAATTATCATGCCTGAGGAGTTTTTTTCAGGTAAGATTGAGAGAGTAGTTGACATACAAATTTACATTAAGTCCAAATATGATAAATTCGGGACTTTCGTAAATTCTATAAATTAGAGTCACAGTAACCCAGGCTCCCTCTCTTTCAATTGGGATGTAACTGAATCTTCTAACTCCATCTGCAATAATTTTGGTTTATTCTTTCAATCAGTCTTTTTGAACCATGAGTCAAACATAGACGAACAATTTTTTAATTACTTTGGAAATTCCTCTTTTCCTGTTTTCTATGACATTGAATTGTCTGCAGAGGGCGTTCTGCATAGACTGATCACGTTAAAATCCACATTTAGCACGGGCCCTTATTTATTACCTTTCGGTTTATCTTGTTCGGTTAATGGTTTGCCACATTTTCGAACTATCGTTGAAAACTATCA
This sequence comes from Neoascia interrupta, assembly GCA_947623515.1. NCBI lineage: Eukaryota > Metazoa > Arthropoda > Insecta > Diptera > Syrphidae > Neoascia > Neoascia interrupta. The sequence goes on from OX392462.1 coordinate 201,289,222, forward strand.
CTTTCTCAGTCACCTGGAAGAGCTTTTTAGAGTGAAGTTGAAATATTAGCGGGCGAAAATGTCGAACGAAGAAACCCTGTGTGGCTCACCGGCAGAGGTTGATCCAGCAGCCTTTACTTGTCGCGAATAATGCTCAACCAATTGAGCACGATTGAGCTACGCGATTGATTATTTGTCCTAATCCGACCACCTCAAATGTTTTTGCCTTGCGTATGGTATATTTGTTGCTATTCTTTGAAGCTTAAACTAATCTCTTCTTCACCTGGTAAGATAATTTTGATTCCACAAACCTGCAGAAAAGGATTTAGTGCCCTCCTTGTCATTCCTTATTAATAGTGACACTGTGACTGTTTTACGAAGTTGAAATCTCACAAATTTGTACGATATCTTGAGACTTCTCATCCGCTTTCGCAAAAGAATTTTGTATGGTAACACTTCATGGCATCCTACAAACCGGGCTTTGAGCGCATCCCTAACAAATGGAAACGATACTCCTTTGACTACACACATCGATGGCATTCAGACCTAAAATCAAACTCCCATAGCTTACTAGACTACCTAGTATCTTTACCTAGAGTACAAAAACCTGGTAGTTGTAGAAACAGATTAAGATTGCTAAACTGCAAAAAGATTGACTTTGAACAAAAACATTGAATAGTGATTCTGAGGCTGAACGTTCGTGTAGGCACTGAACACTAAAGGACATTCGCCATGTGTCGCTTGTTTACGCCGAAAATAAGTATGACACGAAGTTGTATCGCTGGAACAAGAACCATCCTCCCCTACTATGAATCAACCCCCATTGGCAATTCGTTTCGTTGTTGTTTTTCTCGAAGTAATGTCCTTTTTCCCATGTCTAGACAGGAAAATTGCATAACAATCACCAGCACATACCGAAACAGGTGCATTTGCTTGTTAAGATGGGGATATTTCAATTTCGTGCAGCAAAAGTGGGTTTGTCAATGCCGAAGTGCACTTCCCACATCCTTGAGACATTCAATTAAGGGAGTAAACAAAAAAATGCATCCTCCTTAATGCCTGAGGACCATGAAAAATAAGAACTTTTTTCACCGAGAGATTTTTTATCTTCATTTTGCAACAAATACAGAGCAGCTCTTTGATAATAAATGATTTGTTTTAAAAGAAATTTTTAAATATTTAAACTTACTCATGATTTTAACAAGACGAAGTAATGAAAAATCAATCAGACGCAAGTGAAAAAATATTTTTTTTTGGTGTTAGCACTTGAAAAACACTTCAAATTCCATGTTGCACATGATTTTAAGAATGCATTTTACAAGTTATCAATAAACACGAGTTGTAAATGTGAAATATTAACAATTTAGAAGAGAAAACAGGAAATTTTTAAAATTTTAAAATAAACTAGATCTCCAGACGGAATCCATGAACTGATTGATTTTTTCAACAACAGAAAATAGCTGTCATTGTTTTTTATCTGTTATAATTAGAGCAGTCACAGTGGTGAGTGTCTTTGATAATAATTTTGTTTTCTACATTATTGAGTGCATTCAAACTCACAATATTTGTTTCAAAGAACAGAAGATATTTACAACCTACAATACCTAGCTTTGTTTTAACTGAATAACTAGATATTAAACCTGCGTACATCTCGCCCTTCCACACCCATTTAATAACGATTTTATTAAGCCTACAAAGCTTTTATAAACCTCTGAATTTCCGTGTCGGTAAATACGTGTAAAGACGCGGTGTCACAAGGAACAGGAACAGAAACAGAAACTGAATTTCATACATCAGCAACGCAAAAAGCATTCAGCGTATTTAGGTTTCAGTGGCTAATGTATGGGTTCTGTTTCTGTTCCTGTTTTACGTTGCTTGTGACAACGCGGCTTAAGTCTTGGAGGAAAACCAGGAATTCCAAATCGATACACACCACCTTTTCATCGATTTCAAGGTCGCGTATGACAGCATCTACAGAGACGAGCTATATAGCGCAGTGTCGTGTTTTGGTATCCCTGCCAAACTCGTCAGTCTGTGCAGGATGACAATGGAAAATTCACGCTGTTCCGTCAAGGTTAGTAAAGACCTCACCAACCCCATTGATGTCGAAAAAGGATTAAGACAATGCAACGCCTTGTCATGTAACTTCTTTAACATTGTTTAAAAATAGATCTGTAAGTAACCTTAGAAAAGAAAATGCGAAATCCAAATACGTTAGAACACGTTTATTCTCAGAAAAAATCGGAAAAAGAATGGCCCTGAAAGGAAAAAACCACATGTGCGGGATTTGATGTTTCTTCTTTCGTAAGATCGACGTCATGTTTCTACTTTTTTGACTCGACGCCTATTGGAGTGTTGCCGTCTTGTCGCTACTCTTCAACAAACATCATACTTGAGAGTATTGTGCAGAACTCCCGCACCAACACCAGGGACGCAATCTTTAAAAAGTCGGTTCAACTATTCGCATACGCAGAGGACATTGACATAATCGGAAGAACAAAGCGTCATGTCAGTGAAGCCTTCGTGAGTATTAGGACGAAAGCGGCGAATACGGATTTAGCAGTCAACGAGGGCAAAACCATGGTTGGAATCGACTATGGTGATCTGTGATTTTCACTTTTTGTGACAGTCAATGTGATTAAGTAAAATAATCCGTCTGCGTAAGGTGATCACAAAAATATTTTTCCGAATCGTTGCTTCATTTAGGCTTGTGATGTAAGAACAATGACCTTTATTCGTACATGCGGAAAGTCAGCCTAAGAGTAGGCAAAAGCACCAATTTACCAGAAAGTTTGTAAACCGGTGAGCAGCTGATTTTGACGGTGATTGATTGAGCTGTCACAAGAAAATTGTGATGATCACAGTCTACGCAGACGAATTTTTGTGATTTGTGACATCATTTATAATAGATCACCTTAGCCGATTCCACCCCAGGTTTATGCTATCATCAAGAAAAAACAGCCAACGCCGACGTCTTGGGAAAAACATCAACATCGATAGCTATAACTTTAAATGGGTTAGGGACTTTGTCTTCCTGGGTTTCTCTATCAATTCAGATAATGACAGCAGTGCTGAAATCAAACTAAGAATAACTCTTGCCAATCGCTGTTTCTTTAAACTAAGAAGGCAATTAAGTAGCAAAGCCCGCTCTCGAGCAACTAAAGTGTCCATGTATTAGGACACTTCTTCACTTCCCTCCTCATCCTAGTCCTGCTTTACGGAGCAGAAGCATGGACCCTTTCAAAGGCGGATGAAAAGACTTTAGGCTGCTTGAGAGGAAAATTCTTCGGACGATTCACGGTCCCATCTGCATAGATGGACAGCGGAGGAGGAGATCTAACACCGAACTGTACGAGCAGCGATACCGACATAGCCAAAAGAATCAATACACAACGTCTACGATGGCTGGGGCATCTAGAGCGGATAGACACCAACGCTCCGGCCCGGAAAATCTTCGAATCCACACCGCAGGGACGGCGCAGTAGAGGAGCACTGAGACTCAGGTGGCGCACGCAAGTGGGAGGGGACCTCAGCCAACTTCGCGTGTGAAACTGGAGACGGCGAAGCTTGTTGGCTTAGGGCCAGGTCCATCCCGAACTGTAGCGTCACCTTAAGTTATTAAGTAAATACATACGTGTAAAAAGTTACAACAACAATTTATCTTACGCGATCAACTGATGTAAAAGCTTCAAAACAGAATCGCATGGAACTGACGAACTTTCTGACATTTAAAAACAAATATCAAATTCAAATCACAAATTTATCAATTTCAGCTTGTGGGTAAAGCTTTTACATGTCCGAAGTTGAATATCTACTAGCCGGAGACTGAAAAAATAAAAGATTTATTTGACCCTAGCACTATTTTTCAGTCATTTTGCCTCATTTTTTCTACGGCGCGAAAAAAGATTTCCGTTATGAAAATCCCAATAAAAGACGTATTCATGACATATCTGTAATACAGTGACAGTTTTCGTTTCCTTACTCAAGTAATAAACTTTTATAAAGTAAAATGAAAGAGGTTTGTGCAAAAACACGAAGAAGATTAACGAGGAGATTAACTTTGAATTACTTGCCGAAAGGATCTATATATAAGTATGATAATACCACCGGGCAGTAATCCGCGACTAATATAAGTCTTTATTCAATCCCCTACTAATCACAGGACTTACCACACAAATTTAAATCCTCTCTGCAAACAATTAAAAATAAATCCTTTTTTTTAAATCTTCGAATTTAGGTTTCAGTTGCTAATGTATGGGGTTCTGCTTCTGTTCCTGTTTTACGTCGATTGTGACAACGCGGCTTAACTGCTGTCGTACTAGAACATCAACCGATTAAATAGAAGGCAACACCGCAATACGGCTTCGAAAATTAGTCAAGAGATTTCATTTATTATATTTTTCTGAATTGCGACTTTTTCAAGCCGAGCGACAAAAAGTATGATTTTTTTTATACTACGATAAAAATGACGGTTTTTCCCAAATTTCACAGAAATTGCACAGAAAATGAATGTTTGGAAATATTATTAAAAAATGGAACCATACGGAAAATAAGATATTGTTCGTGTGTTGAGTATGCTTGCTGCAGATTCGGGCGGGTTTTGTCGCACGATTTTCTGTCACCGTGTGTTTCAGGCCTAGAGAGAAATCCAGATACGAGGTTTTGACTGTTCGGCGATGATACTTGTACTCTTCTTTTTACAGCCGTTCCGCAAGCCAATCCAGTGCTCGCTACGGATATCGGTTTTTTCGGACTTTTTCGAAACTTCTACAACACCCTTGATTGAGGGTGGAGCATACCGGATGACATCTGGATCAATGTTTATTTTTCTCAGTAAATTCTTTCGTTAATTCTTGTCTCCATTTAGGCACATGATAGTTTTAGCCATAGAGTGTCAAATAAAAAATGAATTAATCACATTTTCGTAGCCGCATTACAGAATAAACAAGGTTAAAGGGAAAATCGATATCCTGAAATGCCGCCAAATTCCATTGTAGCCGTCAAATTCCACCCTATATATATTCCATTCTCCAATATTTGGTCCCTAATAATTCATGCTATTGACAAGTGCAAGATATATTTATGAATAAACTAAAAATTGCCTGCTGGTGCTGAATGCACTCTTAAACATTTCTGGGCTTACCTTCCGAACACATCTCAACATAAACGACAGTTTTCAAATAACAAAACTCCCGCCAAGGTACTCCATTACCAGTGTCAGTGTCAAACATTCCAACAAATTTGCTTGAATTTCGCAAGACCGCAAAAACGAAATCTTTCTTTTGATTTGCCTCAAATAATTTATTTAAAAAATCAGTCAAAAATGGCTTTTGAACCCCGCACACCCGTAAACGGTTCAATGCTTCGAAGTTTCGTTGGCAAAAATGTTAGTATTTTGGTCAAAGTCGTATCGGAAAGTGGACTCACAATTCGGGCGAAGACCACTGACGATCAGGACATACGGGTAAATGTTGGAGAAACAGTAAATGCGCGTCCGTCTGATTGGATTGAAATAATTGGTACACCAGCTGGAGCTGATGCTATTCGTGCCAGAGAAGTATGCCCTTTATAACGGCCAACGTTTGTAGCCGACATTAAAAAAAAATTACATCCTTAGGTTATCCTGTTCGGCGGCAGCAATGACTTGGACACAGAGGGCTACAATATGATGGTTCAGTTCTGGAACCACTGCAAGGACGTCTACAAACAGGGATAGGGTGTTGCAAGGCGTGTGTGAATGTTGATTTATGAGTAAAGTATTTTCTATTGTTTTAAAAAGTCTTGTTTTTGTGCTCAAATTTTAAAAAACAAAATTTTACTTGATACTTTTCTATTTCAAACTTCTACATAACAACTTCGTGCAAAAGCACAAGCGCCCTTCTTAGAACCTTCGACCTCAGTCTCCATCAGCGGAATCAGTTTCTTCATCCTCAGAGTCTGAACTGCTGTCACTTTCTTCCACTTGCGGTCGATTCAAATTGCGCACCTGAAAGGTGTCGCCTTCCTCGTCGTCGAGCTCCTTTTCTGAGTGTTGCCTCTTCTTGGTGAATTTCTTCGGCCAGACACCAGCCTTTGTGTACTCTTTCACGTGTTCTGGTGTAAGAATTTTACAGATCTCCGCCTTGACCTTGTCGCCCTCTTCGATTGGCTCAATTACGACGAAGTCGCCCCGTTTGACCCAGACATTGTTGCGAAACTTCCCAGGCATCGATACCAGGAACTTTTCTGCATCAACTTCTGGACTCTCCACTTCGTGGAGATTGTTACCACGACTACCGGTCACACGGACGATTTGTTGGCTTTCCTTTGGGAGCTCAAAATCGTCTTCCAGCATCTCTCGCATGACATGTTTGCGACGGGTAACTCTGGACATGATTGAAAACACGAATCTAGAGAGAACAGAGGACTCGATGAAACTACGTTTTAGGAGACCTGGAGCTTTCTTACCTTTTTACCTCAGGAGATCAGTAGCTTGTACGTTGAAAATGTGATTTTAAAAACAGGGACAATTGTAAAATGCATTTAAAAATTGGAAATATCACCGAGCAGCGGTAAAAGCCACGAAAATTTTTAGTTTTGATGATTTCACAGCACGTTGATTCTCTAATTTTTGACGTTTAAAAATTGTACTAGATTTTTGTATAACAGTTTTGGCGATGAGTGAACTCAAAGCCAAGAGGTATACTTTTGTTGAAGATCTTAATGGTCTGTTTGGTTGGTTTCTCCTTGGCTGCATTCCGGGCTCTACTGAAACTTGTATAAAAAGCATGGCTCCATAGCATAGAGTAGGTACTAAATTATGTTAACTATAAAACACGTACCTAAACAAATGGGTGTTGGAGGGCAAGAGGGGCTGAATATCTAGCTGTTCATTTATTTATGGCTTCCACTAGCTACTAATACGCTGTTAACATAATATCCTCAACTAGTTTCCCTTAAATCTTGAGATAAACTACACAAATTTCAATTAATGAAAATAAATCTTCCCTTACATCTCATTTACCTTAATGGAAAACCTTTTTATGGCACATTCTATCCTTTCGCACACAATTGTGACAGCTTGAACATCGAAAAAGGAAATTGTCCCTGTATCACAATATCTGTCACATATACGTTTTATATTGGGTTTTTTACAACGGAAATCTTTTTTCGCTCTTGGGAAATGTCACCGTCACTAATTTTTGAGAGCCAAAATGACAGAAAAACAGTGCTCGTGTTAACTTAACCCTTTGTTTGTCTGGTGGACTATTTTTAATCGTCTCTAGCCTTCAACCCGTCAGAACAGAGCCTGCCCTGAATTTAATTTTAAGCAAAGAAGAATAAGAAAGAAGATTGAGAAATGTGTATGTACGGCTTTGTAAAGGGTGATTTTTTAGCTGGTTTGGTTTTGGCAACACTGGTTTTGACAGCTGACGTGTGTTTAGTACCTTGTGTCACTGTCAAACAGCTTCAGTTTGGTTTGCAATTTAACCATGGATCGTCTTACAAATAAACAACGCTTGCAAATTATTGAATTTTACTATCAAAATTCGTGCTCGGTTCGAAATGTTCATCGCGAAACAATGGCGCAATTGCGAGGCGAGTTGGTGAACAGTTAATTTCACGTTTCGGGCCGGTCAATTGGCCGCCTAGATCGTGCGATTTGACACCATTAGATTATTTTTTGTGGGGGTATGTCAAGGTTAATGTCTATAGGGACAAGCCCGCTTCGATTGACGCACTGGAAGCCAACATCCATGCATTCATTCGTGAGATACCGAATAAAAAATTCTTAAAAAACCTCTTAAAAAATCACCCGTTATATGAGAATCCGAATCTTGCGGGAAAAGATGGGGTCCTTCCCTCTAATATTACAAACTGGCTGGATCTCCTCAAACTCAAAACGAAATCGTTTTTGTATAAATGCGATTTCGTAAAAGTCAATTTTTACCCAGCTGCCAACCATGTAGCGCTACAAAAGCTAAAAGTTAGCAAACTCTTACAACCGCTACAGCCACACGCTATCGCCGCAGACACACATTGTGTGCGCATTGTAAGTCTTCTTTTGGTCTCAGTGTTGGTGTCATTATTTAAATTTCTAGCGAGACCCAGGTAGATAAAGTCACTAACTGCTTTAAAGTTATAAAACTGTCTATAGTTAGGTGATGTTTTGTGTAAGACAACGGTGTCTACTCTTGATGACAGCATGAAACTTAGTTTTACCATCGTTGACCGTTACTGATAAGCCCATTTTCGCCGCTTTGTAAGTTTCTGGACCTCACGAAGACTTCACTGCCATCACGATATTTTCTTCCAATTACGACAATGAATTATTGTACGGATTTTCGACGGTTTCCTTTTGGAGGATCGGACAAACAATGCTGAGGTGTCTGACAATTTCTTGCAGATGAGCTGGTGCATGCTACTAACCAGATCATAGAATCATTGATCTTCATAGACTGATCACATCATACCTTTCAATCATTGAACCAGATCATGGATCATTGGAACTATCAGATGAGACTATTTCCGCAACATTTTTACTGTGGTCGAATGATACTTAATATTTTCGTAGCGAAATCGTTAGAATTTATAAGCCTAGGCAAGCATAGGTACTCAGCATCAGTACACGAACGATAAATTCCTGTGCTACGTTCGTGATATTATGCTGATTTAAAACAGTCCACTATAGGGTGTTTCAGCTGAGTTGATGGTACCCAGCTGTCAGTCAAAGGTTTGTTTGATTTATTTCCGAAGCTAGTGTTTTACCCTCTAAAATCGTAGTTACTTTATTAAACAAAAGCGGATTTGCTTTAGTCTTATATGGTGTTTCCACCAGACACTAATCTGCGATTAAGACAAATCTTCCTTAAATCCCCTCTACGAATCTTAAAAAAAATTAATCGTAGTATTCTCTTCCACGCATGAATTTTCATTCAAACCGTACAGAATTCTTCTCAGGATGTTAAACTCTGTTTAACTCAGGAATGTTATATTCCTGAGATTATACACTTTGAGATTAACTTTTAATCTTCCGTCGTTAATCTCTGGCTTAAGTGCGATGAAAACACCCTATTAGTATTAGTAGTGCTAGCAACAAAAACTTTTAATTAGGTATCAGTGATTTTAGTTTCGGACGTCTACACCTAGTCCTGTCACCTTAAAATGAGTGAAGTGAACTTAACTCATTTACATCATAAGTTATGTTTGTTTAAACAATTTTATTTTCATATAATTTACAAAACGGGACTAACAATAGTTTTTATTTATAAATAACATGAAACTATCTAATTTTAGACAACTATTCTATGCTTTGCACAATTTCATATTGAGTATAATACGAGGAAATCGATCATAAGTTGAGAACCTTTCTCCAGTCTACTTTTTACTGAGCCGCAATATGCGTTCCTTCAGACCACCGGGTCGTAGCTTAGTCGTTTTAACACGTGACGTTGCAGCTGCCGATGACTGCTTTTCTTTTGATTTCTTTAACCTTTAACAATAAAAGAGTAAATTATTGAGTCTAAAATTTAAGCAAAAAAAGCTAAACTTACATTTCATTCCAAAGGAAAGCGATTTCCTTTTTCCAAATGTCTTTAAAATCATTTGTGAAATTGGTCCAATATTCGAAGAACTGACCAGGTGTGCAGTTTTCTAAAGTGCCCGACTTTGGAATAAAATGATAAAATCGCATGGTTTCCAAGAAGAGCTCCCGGCACTCCTCTAAGCGTTTTTGCAATTTGTCAATCTTTTTTGTGGCGGTTTTGATAAAATCCTCAATTTTATCCTTGAACGGCTGCAGGTTATCGGGGCTGGATGATGAGATGACTTTTTCGGTTGTCCGTTTACAAGCTAAAAAGATAGAAAGGATAGAGAAATGGAAAATAGAATATTAGCTCAATATGTCAGAGAAGTTGAAACCAATGTAGGCATTCAAAGAGGAGTTTATGAAAAACTAGAAATGGCAAAAGGACCAGCTAATTAATTATTATTCTGTCCAAACAAAGCCTATTAAATACTTAATCTTAATTTTGTTTTTCGTTTGGATTACTTGAAGCTCACTATGCTAGAGTTTGCGCGTAGAACTTTGTCTTCACCCCACATACAGCTTGAAAAGTAAATGTACTTTCTTCAACCGAGTTTATACCTTAAACAACTGAAAAACTGACTGCTTGGCAGCTGATCGAATTGGTAAATGTTGTGAAAATGAGTTCTGCCAAAATTCGTTGATTTTGGATGACATTGGCATTCAAATTTGCCACTATTGTGTGCTTTCTAAAACATAGCACAAGGTCGCCGTAACTGGGTGACGTCTACAAATTCACATTCAATCTCTTCTCGACGTGTTCACACCAACACCACAGGTGTTCCGTCTGCAATAATTGGACAAAAGGATTGTTTGTAAACACATTTGCCAGGTCGTGATTTGTAAGCGTTTTATCTTTTATCTGTGTGACAGCTCTTCTTTGACAGGAGGGCAATCAGATCTTGTTGTGAAAAGTAGGTATGCTAAACATGTGTTTGTGTATGAAATTTTATGGTTGGAAACAGATTTTAAAAAAGTTTTAGCATGGAAATAACTTAACTTTGATAAAAGTCCTAGAATGTTTTTTTTTCAGAAATCTTATAGGTCTTAGGCACGTGTAGAGGCAATTGAAAAAAGAAAAGAGAGCATATTATGTCAGGTTGCTCTGTGTTTTTTATAAGAATTTTCAGGGTATCATCATCTGTCTGAGGATGATTTTCTGTGTAACAATGTTCAAATACTATCCAGAGAATTCAATCTGGTTTTTGATTTTTAAGGCTTCACATAATTTGCGTATTAGGTTAAATATTCCCCTTTTTTGAAGTTAATCTGGCGTTAAATTTGTGGAACGGAAGCTACACTACAATGCAAAAATGACATCTATCCAATTTAACGCTTATGGTAAATGATGTGTGCAAGCTTCTGATTTTGATTCCGGCTTAAGCAGAAGCAAATTACTCTTCTTTTCAGGAAAGGAACTGTCAAGCGAGTGTCAGTTGTCAAAAAACAGTTTCAGGGGAGTCTAGAAGGCTTTTCTAACGCTTCTGGATGACCAATTTAAAAGGTCATTAGCTTCGGTTGTGAAATCATAGAAACCGATCTTGTGGTCAAACTTTTTAATTCTGGGTGGCCCGCCATATTGAAAAGGATTGCTGATAAGGTTAAACTTTTTTTTTAAGTGTTGTAATTGGTGTAAAAATGTCATTAACCCAAATTGCAGTCAATAAATTGTTCATGCCGGTGTGTGAATAAAATAATAAGACAAATAAACCCTTTTCCAAGTAGAAAAATTAGAGTTTAAAAGAATCAATAAAATCTATTCACCTGCTAACTTCTCCGTAAGTTTGATTATTTGCAGCTTCACCTCATCAAAGTCCACCTGAACACCTCGTTCAACATCTGCGGGCTCGGGAACTGGCAGCATTATCTCCGGCAGTGCCACGCCATCTTTCCGCCGTCGACTTATATAAGTTTTCACAATGAAATGCAATAGAGTCGTCTTGGAATCCTTCGACTTGACATCTTTCAATTTGCCCAAAATCTCCAACGTAAACCCGTCGGCCTGACCCCTCGTCCGATTACCCCCGTTCATGTAGTTGCCCAGCGTTAAAATAATCGAAAACACCAATTTCAGATCTTCACATTCGATCAAAAATTGTGACAGCTGTTTGACAACTTCTAATTTGCGCGAAATAAATGTAGCCGACTCTTCGAACTCGGCCTGGAAGACAATGCAGGAGATGCGCTCCGCTGAAGATGAGATTTGTGCGATTTTCAAAAGAAACTGCTCCGGTGTGTCCAGTGGGATGTCACCTTGTGCGGCGTCTTTTATCAGTTCCAATTCCTCGTTGGTGGCTTTGATTTCCATAATGTGCTGAAGGATTTCCAAGCTAACCACTGAAGTGTCGACGTGGTATATAGCGTGCTCAATCTCGCAAATGTCAAAGTGCAAGCTACGAGAGAATATGCCGACGTTTTGTGAGCGCTTGCTGTCGAGCACCTTTATTGTCTTCACCACGGGCTTTGCCTTCTCTGTCTTTACTTTAGGAACGACGGCTTGCCGCGAGAACAGTTCAGTAAATTCATCGATGTTGTCGAGATTTGTTTCATCGATTTCCTGCCACAGTTCCTTGCTGCCATTGTTTTGAGGTCCATCTGGAACGTCGGGCGTTTCAGCTGGAGCTTGAGGTTTGGGTGCCACAATACGTGTCCAGTAGAGGGGCTTCATTGGTTTTGGGGGATTGACAGTGTTTTTGCGAAGAGCTAAAAATTATCAACGTTAGTGGCTCAGTATAGGCATTCATGTATAAAGTAACTCACTGTTAGTTTGAAACCACCCACCAGTAGGTGGCGCTGGAAACGGTACTGGGGTAGAACCACCTGAAGTTTTGGGCGGACCTGGTGGCGGAGGCGGTGGTACGGCTTGTGTATTGATGTGAAGTCCTGGTGGTGGCGGTGGTGGTGGAAGCCCTGATGGCGGCGGAGGAGGTGCTGGTGCACCCGGAGGTGGCGGAGGGGTTGGAGCTCCTACGCCTGGTGGTGGTGGTGGCGGGGGAGGTGCGCCGAAAATTGGTAGAGGTGGAGGCGGAGGTGGTGGTGGTCCTCCTAGGCCAGCCATTGGCGGAGGTGGTGGAGGTGGCGGTGCTGCTGCACCTGGCATAGGTGGTGGGGGAGGTGGTGGCGCAGCTGCACTTGTAGGAAACGGCGCCGGAGGAGGTGGCGGTGGTGGAGGAGGCACATACGCAGGAGGCACCTTTGGAATGGCGACCGTTTCGCCCAAAGTTGTCTGGACTGACTGATCGACTGCAGACTTCGACGATCGACGCTCTGCGCGACATCTCTTGCATAGGCCACACTCTGTGTCTTCCAGTAGACTCGTCTGAATAGCGACTTCCCCTCTGGACTTTTCTGTTTCTTCAGCCTCCCGCTTGTCTTTTTCGTTTTCGTATTCATAGACTGTTACTTCTGTGGAATTCAGTAAGTCACTCAATGGAAGACATCGTTTGGGTTTTGACTCTTGCTTCTGGTGCTGCTGCACAAGTAGTTCATTGACCACGCCATACACCTCGTTCAGACTGTTGCAGTTGAGAAGTGCCTTACGAAGATCGGCAGTTACTACCTCTGTCGGAGTGTCCACTTGAATGCCTTTGGCTGCTCGCACATTACCACTCGCGGTCGGAGTACTGCAGTACGGCCAAGCTGAGTCCTTATCAAGCTTTCCTGGAGTCATTGGCAAGGATGTGGTTGGCATTTCAGTATGACGCCATTGGTACATTTGAAAGGGCTGCAATTAAAATTTATAAACAATGTCGCGTTAATTAGTAATGGTACAAGAGGTAATAAAAATAGTAATAAAACCTTTGTCGCAATTTGCGACTGCTTTTTATAAACTTTATATCGCATGCATGAATGAACCCTATTGTAGGTGCAATTAAAGACACATAATTACCTACACACATATATGTAATACGATATGTGGTTCTGGTTATGAGTAAACATTGATTGACAAACGGAAACGTTTGTAGTAGACATGGAAGCCTGAAGTGGCTCTGAAGGTTGCTTGCATGGGAAAAAGCAATAACTGTGCGGGTTCTTTATAGCACATAAGTTCTTTACTTTTGTTGTATAAGTCGATTGTTCACTGCTTCATTTATGGCAATTTCTTATCACTCTATTAGTACCTTATCACAATATTTACGAAAAAAAATTATAAACTATTTATAAGAGAACTGTGGGCAAATCGAATCTGTAGCGAACTGCTTTACCTGAGGGCAAGAGATAGAGATGACATTAGCATTGATATACATTTGCGATGGAAGAGTGATTCGAATCCGGAACAAAGACGAAGAACTGCGAAGGAGAATTTAATCTTTCTCGATTTCTTCCCGTAGATTTTTGCCCCTCCGGTTTGATCTGGTTTAGTTGTAGCGAGATTTTGGATTAAGCCCATCCAAATCATTTTTGACTTAGCTCAATTACTTTTAGCTGTTAAGCTTTGATTTTGCTTGGACGGACCCAAGCAAAAACCGTTGATCTCTTTTTCGTTCTTCTCTGTCTGATTGCAAGGCCTTCCCTTATGCGCCGCCTTTAAGTATATATCCACCATCAAGTATGAAGTTGATAAGCTTTGTCGAATAAGGAAACGGTGTAATGATTTTTATGGACGCCAGTTTTTGTGGTCCAATGAAACAAGAAAAAAAAGAGATTTCAGTATCATGTAGAAATATTTAGAGAACAAAAAACTTAAGACGGCGTTGCTCGTTGATATTGCAGGAGCTTTAACCAGTGTCAAAATGGAAGTCCTTGAATTAAAGGTTGGGTCTTCACTTTTGGATATCTTAAGCCTTTTGGAGTTTGCTTTAAGCTAACTGAAAGTGAAGAAACTGAAGTACCTAAACTACGTCCAAAGTCCAGCCCCGGATTGTGCAGTGGTTATCTCGGTATATAGCAGACCTTGGACTCACCCTTTTGTACGAAATACAAGTCTGGTAGGTATTAGTCTGATTGAATGCCTCACTTCGTAAGCTGAACGTGCAAAATGCATGACCTAAGAGCCAATTCCACGCCTACATAAGAATAATTTTTTCACCTGCTTCGCGTTAATAACATTGAAGAGTTGTAAGCCCGTAATGAAGCTTAAGGAATGCTTAGCTTAGGGAATCTTGCAACTTAATGAATTTAAAAAGCTTTCGAAATACAAACTTTTAAGGTCACTTCAAAATGGTTATAAGCTGCCTTTATTTTCTACCTAAACTGTCACATAATATTATATTTTGAACCAATAAACCTTATCGACTCATATTAAAAAAAAACTCAAAAGTTTAAACTGATTTTTGGGGCCATTAATACTATACTTCTCCACCGGCCTGAAATCTGCGATTAGCGGGAGGCGATTAAAAATAAATCCCAAAGTGTCTCTTCCCAGCATCTACACCAGCACTCTTTTAACGGGTGATTTTTTAAGAGGTTGAGAACTTTTTTAAAAAAAAAACACAAAAAATTCGAAAAAATTAATGAAATACTTATTTGAATCGATAGTTTGAACCTTGCAATTTATTGTTTAAAGATAATTTTATGCAAATGTTGACCGCGGCTGCGTCTCAGGTAGCCCATCCGCTGAGTCCAATTTTGGCATACTCTTTCATACATATCGGCCGGTATCTCACGAATAAATGCATGGATGTTGGCTTCCAGTGCGTCAATCGAAGCGGGCTTGTCCCTATAGGCATTAGCCTTGACTTACCCCCACAAAAAATAATCTAATGGTGTCAAATCGCACGATCTAGGCGGCCAATTGACCGGCCCGAAACGTGAAATTAACGAATAGACTGCTCAGAAGGTCGAGAATGCCGACCATAAAATGGAAGCAGCGCGCGATGAACATTTCGAACCGAGCACGAATTTTGATAGTAAAATTCAATAATTTGCAAGCGTTGTTCATTTGTAAGACAATCCATGGTTAAATTGCAAACCAAACTGAAGCTGTTTGACAGTGACACAAGGTACTAAACACACGTCAGCTGTCAAAACCAGTGTTGCCAAAACCAAACCAGCTAAAAAATCACCCTTTATTTCTCGTTTGGCTCTCAAAAAGCAAGTGACAATAACATTTCCTAGGAGCGAGAACGGGAAAACAATTTCGTTGTAAAAGCCCCAATAGAAGTCTGTCACACGTAAACAGTGTTTGAGTTTCCTGTTTCGATTTTCAAACTGTTTCAAAGGCGTGGGAAAATGGTCGAAAGAGGCATAAAACAGGTTTGCGAATATAGGGTGAATGAGATTTTAAGGAGATTAGTTGTGGATTTATGTTAATCGCGGATTAGTGTCCCATGGAAACTTAGTACCTATATCACGAGATTTAGGGGAGCAACTTGAGGATTTATGTTAAAAGCGGCTTAGTGTTCGGCAAAAAAATTTCATCAATTTATGACGTTACTGTGGTGAAAGCTTTTTTTAAGTAGTCGCGAGGAAAACGGAAAAGCCCGAATCGAGTTTTGTACAGACTATTATAGTCTCTTCGTGGAAAATAGTCGCTATAATGCTCATTGGAGGAGAGTTTTTTCTTCAGTGAGTGCCCTATGTTCTCTCACTACGCCATGAATAAAACAAAAAAGTACGCAATTAGATGTCCCTGAAATGTTGATCTTCTGAGAAGTTTTGCAAAAAAATCCGTGTGTGACCAACATACCGATACCACAGGGCCCGATGCACACTTGCATCATTTTGACGCGCAAGCCCGTGTTAAAAAATCTCGCAAATTTCTGCGAGACCGCAGCGTCACCGTGAATGGCAATTTGTAACGAGCGTTAAATAAAACTCATGACAGCGGTGCCGCTGCGTCACCGCGAGAATGGCAGCGTGAACGTGAGAATAAAAATGCTTTCGTCAACACACAATGAAAACGAGACAACAATATCCGTGTCACAACCCACAATATTGTCCCAATATTGTCCCAATATTATCTTAAATTGCAATTTAATAAAATTCATTTGTCAACTTGCTCGAGACACTCACTCTCTCTCCCTCTCTTGCGCTGCTATGCTTTTGCAACAGTTAAGAAACCTCGACAAATGTTTTGACTGCAAAGTGAAGGGACATAAAATATTTGTAAAGTTTGTCGAATTTTTATGCATGTACGGATTATTCTTAGCAGTGTGCCTACTTAACTAACAGCGTGTCAAAACTCTCAATAGTGAATGCCAAAATAATCGTCGACCTTGGCGAGAGTTCTCCAATTTGCTGTCAAAAGAGTCGTCGCGGTTTCTCGCGATAATCGTGTATTTACAAACGATAAGTATTTATAGTCTCGAGTTGACTTTGCGTCTCTGGAATGACGCTGACGCGTTTATTGTCAAACAGCCATCGCCGAGGTCTCGTTAATTTTTACATTCGCTGTGAACAAATTTGACCCAAACTTTGCTGTGATGATTACGTTACTGTGAAGATAAAAATGATAGGGATCTTAAGATTGGAAACTTTAGTTGCTATAGATAGAAGGCTTTGCTATACCTACTCATTGCCTTTAAGCCGAAGAAAACAGCTATTTAACAGAACTATTTTTCATTTGGCGTCAGCGCTGATAGTCTTCCGTCTTAGAACTCATAAAAGGTTCACTGACAGCGACGCTGTCTTCACTGACAATGACGCTGCCTTCTTTTGATTGTCATTATCACATACGAGTACCTAGTAGTAAAGTTTTTGAAAACTCATACCCCTGGCATTGGTGTGGGAGCCCCACACCTATCGAGCCAACAACACTAAGGTTCCATTTATCGGGTATGCTGCGACCAGAACAGATAATTTTTTATTGGCCTTAAATTTAAATTTTTTTTTTTGAGAAGCATGGTTGTTTTTTCTTCAAAGTCCAGGCAGAAAGGTGGAGAATCGCTCGTGGAGAAAGGCCCAAGAAGTCTTTGAAGGAATTAATGAAACGAAATGAGTCGAAACGCGAAGAACCATCTTGAGGTCAAGCTTAACAAAGTTCTTGCAGGTTAAATTTAGAACCAAATGGAAACAGTCGCGGGTAGCGTAACCGAAGCCAGTATTATCGGAACATAGGGGAAAACTTACCGAAGCTCAACAGTCCTTATTTTAGTTTACAGCAAAACACAGAGCATGTAAAAAAATGCTCTTATACTTTGTAGCCCCCGTCGAATAGCAACTGGCATACTAAAATAATAATACCTACTGAAAATCACAGAATACTCTGTCCGGTCCCCATTCACTGTATCCCTAAACCAGTTTCCAGGGACAAGGTTAACTTCATAACCAGCTCACAATCAAACTTATAACAAAGTTTCACTTCGCCTGTGCATTACACGTCCAATAATCAAGTCACTTCTGCAGCACCGTATCCCATGGTCACGAGTTAAATCCGAAACGCTCAACTTAACTTATCTCATGTCATTTGCGTTAAAAGTATACTGGATCCGGAAACGGTCACCGCACATCTGTCCTTTCCCTTAGTCCTAGGTCATGCCACATCAAAGAATCAACTACTTTGGAACACAACGCAAAAAAAAAACAAAATCAAAAACACTCTTCTCCTTCGTATACGTAAGACGGACATCGCGTCCAAAGAAAGCAATCATCCGGAGCAAAAGTTGATCCTGCCACAGGGCAATGGAATAAGACGACCACGATGACGACATTGCGGATAAAAAACAATAATGGTAGCCATAACCGCTGGGATGTGATGTCTGATGTGACAGAGAGCCATAGTAGCTTCAGCCATATCCCCAATGCACCCAGCACCCATCACTGGTGTTTGGTCTTGGTCCTAACTTCGACACCAGTCTGCTGGCTGATGGTGCTGAGGTACAGGACTTGGCTTCATCCCATATCGGCCTGGTAATGGAGTTGCGAAGAACGCCCTTTTCTGTTGTTCGCTGGGATTTAGTTTCACTTTAAAGTTTTTCAATTCCAGGAAAACTGCTGAAACTTCATTTCCTTAGACTGCAGCGCCGCAGCCGGAGCACCACTCAATGTCATTGTGGGCGTTATTGCGGCGGAGGCGATATGGTTAAAGATAGTCACTGCACCCCGGTATTGAGACGATCCAATATCAGGGTGCAGGGAATCGATTGTTTGTAAATAAAAATCCGGCCATTTAGGGCTTTGCCATGCTTTGTTGAGACCCAACACTGAGTGGGTCGTTCATGAAGTGCATCGATTTCGATTTAAGACACTCGAAGTGAATTATAATCGTTTTCGTGAAGAGATTTCCTTTCTGAGCTCACTTTAATCGATTCGGGAGAACACTGAACTTTAAAATGGTTTTCCCTCTCGAGGATGTGCATTGTTGCATTCGATGAGGATTTGCGGGAAACTTTTTGAAAAAGTGTAGCTACGAACTTTTTGTGATTTGAATGGGAGCATTAGTCGTGGTATCCTGTGAATGGAAATTAAACTACAAAAAGGGCTTTTCACATTTAACACAACCACCAATTAATGATTTAATTCCACTATACATCTGACCTCATAGTTTTAATTGAAATATGCTTAAATGCGATTCAAATTTTCTGCCACAAAACGTTCTTCAAAGGTCCTTGCAGCTATGTATATTATGTATCGATAATTTAGGCCAACAATCGAATTAAAGCACCTCCGGTCAGGACGAAATCGAATGTGGCAGAGGAGTGGCTCAACCGACCGACCCCTACTACTCATGTTAGTTCCATACACAGCCTCTTACAAGGGACCGTACACAAATTACCGCTTTGTCCGATTACCCATTTATACGAACACACATTTAGCACACCTCAATGATCCCTCATAATCGCTATTCAATAACAATGGCCCAATGTATGTAGTTCAATAGTTGGGGCCTATTAGGCTAATTTCTGCATAATCACGGTGAGTGGTCGCATCTAGCTTGTGGCCTTGCAACGGCCAATGGGGACTTTGGTGCCTATTACTGTATGGCGTTGGGCTTGGGGTGTGAGTGTAGTCTGGATGAGTGGATGCATATGGAAGGAAAGTCACGCGCCATTACCGCACATAATCACTTACACAATTCGGCACAAACAGCCTATTAAACAGATTTGCTAAATCAATGCTCTTGAGTCGGTTATAGGATGGGTACCTGCCCTTTGCTCTCCTGATGAGAAAGTATTGCACACAATTAACAAACATGTGTCAGGTTAAATTAATTACGTATAAAGATGTTGAGGAAAAATATATTTAGGTGCAAAATGTTGAAATTATTACGCACCTGAATTTTTGCACATTTTGTAGTGGGAATATTGCAGCTAAATTAATAAGGACACCAACTCAATTTACAAACTTAATGTTACTAGAGATAGAGACTGCCCCACAGGATAGAAATATGGACCTGCCCCTCCAGGTTGGGCATTATGGATGGCTAACAATCCCACCACGTGCAAACGAAATAGGGACACGACACGTAAGTCGAGGCACGTAAGTTTTTTGAAAATCCTCATCAAGGATAAATTCACTAACATAAGCTTGATTCGCGTTCATTCCCGCGCAGAAGAAAAATACGCCATCGCCAAAGATTGTCTGTACAAGCTCCTCGAAAAATTTACCACGTTTTGATCGACGACGTTACGAGTATTCTAGATTCCCAGTATTCTAGATTTCCACGTGCGATTCTTCGGGCGATTATGAAAAGTGATGATGAAGTTCTGCGGCCCTCTACAGAGACAGTTTTTGGACGCGTTTGAAGAGCAACCCTGGGAACCAACAATAATTCCAAAAATACATCGCGGAAATTTATTTTTGCAGAACCGAAAGATAGCATTGTCCCGGTGATTGGAAAGACAACAAGGAGAAGTGATCGGAAGATATTTACCAATTGCAACGGTTTCGACTTTAACTGGGGGTGAATCTGCGAGCCAACAGCCAAGTTTATCTTTGGACACTGTGAGCTAAAGCAGGAGCAGCAAAATAAGGCTTAAAATCTCTTTGGAGCGTTTGCTGATATTTGCGTCACAGGACGGAGACTATATACAAGAATACACCAAGTATACAGCACCGCATAGACCCAGGAGATGAAAACCCGATTTGCCAACCCGCTAGACGACTTCCATTGGCGAAACAGGCAGAGGTCGACTTTTGAAAAAGAAGGTTTAAACGAAAGTTCGAAAGGTCCGAGGGTGTGTTGCCTGCTGTATACTGGTGAAAAAGAAGGACGATAGCACTCGATTCTGCGTGATGATGATGTCACAAAGAAGGACACCTATACCCCTTGCGTTAAAAATATGACACACAATATGATAGTCTATGCTGTCATCAAGAAAAGACACCCAACACCGACGTCTTGGACAAAACATCACCATCGACAGCTATAACTTTGAGGTAGTTAGAAAACACTTTAGGCTGCTTCGAGAGGAAAATTTTTCGGACGATTTACGGTCCCGTCTGCATAGACGGAGAGTGGAGGAGGAGATATAACATCGACCTGTACGGGCTGTACAGCGATACCGACCTAGCCAAAAGAGTCAAAACACAACGTCTACGATGGCTGGATCATCAAGAGTGGATGGATACCAACGCCCCGGCCCGGAAAATCTTCGATTCCACCCCACAGGGACGGCGCAGTAAAGGAGCACCGAGACTAAGGTGGCGCACGCAAGTGGAAGGGTACCTCAGCCAACTTCGCGTACGAAACTGGAGACGGCTAGCTAGAGACAGATCTGGCTGGAGAAGCTTGTTGGCTGCGGCCCAGGTCCACCCCGGACTGTAGCGCCACCTTAAGTAGGTAAGTAAGTTTTTGGCCACCTTTCGCGTCTATGGAACGCGTTTTACATGGTTTGACGCGGAAAGCCTGCCTGATACATATGCACCATGTCACCGTTGTGGGAAGGACTTTTGCTGAACATCGAGACAGCCTGAGAAATGTATTCATACGACTACGAGCAGTACACACTTGAAGCACAATTCAAAGAAGTGTTCCCACTTCAGAGCGGAATTTAACTATTTGGGACATGAGCTATATTAACGATGTTAAGACGGATTCAGACAAAATCGAAGCCATGATAAGTTGGCTTAGTCCCCAAAGACAAATACCAGCTAAGAAGCCTTTTCGACCTTGCCATACCTATAACAAGAAATCAATGAAGTTCTTCGGAGTCGCAAAAGGTCTGCACCAGTTGAGCGGGAGGGGAAGGCAGTTTAAATGGTCAGGTGAGTGCGAATGAAGCTTTCAACATTTTGAAGCAGACTTTGTGAAGCACCGATACTAGCCTTCCCCACCCCTAGCGAAACATTTGTGGACGCATAGACGCTAGTAATCTGGGCTTTGGGGCGATTTTCTTGCAACTACACGATAGACAGGAGAAAGTGAAAGCAAAGTTTTATCACGTCCACAGAAAACATGCTGTGTAGCCAGGCGGGAGCTTTTTGCTCGAATACTGGCGACGATGCATTTTTACAAGTACCTGTTTGGTCAGAAGTTCAGCTTGCTTACAGATCGCGAAGCTCTTAAATGATAACTTCCGTTAAAAATTGCTGAGGGCCAATTATAAAGGTCGATTGAATAATTCCAGGCTTATGACTTCGAGGCAGACTGAAAAGGCATGACTGCACTGTAACGCGGACGCGCTATCCCAGACACCATGTGGGCCCAATCTAGACAAGATGGAAAGGACGAAGGTGTTTAAGTCCAGAGAATAAGAGCTGAACCTGCAGAGTACTGAAGAACTTCGCAATGTACAGATCCTGACATCAAACAGGTACTCGAAAAGGTACGCGAACGCTTTTACTGGCTAAGAGCGAGAAACGACGTCAAGAGTTGGTACGTGAAGTTTACTACATGCGCAGCTAGTAGGGGGCCCAAAGTCAGAGCACCAGCATAACGTGGGTGGCCCCCTTTGAAAGAATCGCCTTTGACAATCGCAGGCTCGTTTCCGGAAACTGAGAAGGGTAATCGTTACATCCTTGTAATTGCGGGTTATTTGAGCAAGTGGCCTGAGGTATTGGTGACCTAAATAAGGAAGAGAAAACCATTGTCGACCAAAGATAGTAAAACACTGGGTGTGCAGGTTCGGTGTGCCAATGGAATTACACTCAGATCAAGGACGAAACTTCAAGTCGGAGATATTCCAGGAGGCTTGCGCATCAATCGGACTACAGAAGACGTACCTCTCCCCTTCACCCGCAATCAGATTGAATGGTGGAACTTTTTAAGATGACCCTAAAGGACGAATATATTCAAATTTGTTGGCGAGAATCAACGGAATTGAGATCGGCGAACACATTAATTCATAATGGCCTACCGAAATGCGATTCGTGGTACAACTGGTTATGCACCTCTGAAGTTCTAACTTTGGACGAACTGCCAGGCTATATCCAGTGAGCTTAAACTCGCATTCTCCACTAAAGAACACAAATGAGAAGATTTACCAAGTTGGTGGGTAATAGAAGAGCGATCGACGAAAGACAACAAAGGACAAGAAGCAACATAAAAATCGCAGGTAACGGCATGAGGACCAGATAATATGATTAGAGAGCAATAGAGCACCGCAACTCAACAAGGGAGATTCGGTAAGGCTGCACAAACCTCTTATCTGAAAGGAAAAATTGCCCATGATGCAGCAGGACTATGAAGGTCGTCGTAGCAGGACAATGATATCGTCTGCGGAATCCAACGAGGACCAAGAGCAAAATAGAAAGTTGTCCATCGGTATCGCGGAACCTATGAAAATGTGTTTATGCGGGACGAACAAAACTAAGAGGGGGAAAATGTGATGTGGTTACAAATTATGCCCGTTTCTTTTTGGCATCCGGTGCCTAAAATTGTGCAATGCAAAATATGAATGCTTGAGTCCAGTAATTTTGAATTTGACACTACCAACATGCGTGGAAAGTCAGGGTTCCATTATGACAGTGTAAAATCGGATCAATCGAGTTCAAGAGTTCTTCTTTGGCGCCTTTTTTTATGCTTGAATTTTTTTTAAGCTAGAATCGCAATGCTGCGTTGCTGCGTGCGTACGTTTATCTGTGTTGTCATCCTTTTCCAAAACTTTACGATACTTTACGTCAAACAACGCACCTAACAAATTTGCAAAACGGAACGCCGCTTTGCGTTTTGGGGTAGGAAATTGGAAAGTATCAGCTCATACACATTCAATTTTTGTTTTAAGATATTTAAAAAAATATTTGCAAAAGAACGAGCAGAAAAGATGCTTTTTAAAAGCGAACCAAGTTGGATAGCAATGAAAATAAAATTATTTCTGTCAATTCCATCACAAATAAATCCAAGGTGGTGCACTCGTGTCTTTTGCATGCTTAAAACAAACACATTGCAAGTTATCGCGAAAAATTTAAAGCAGAAATATAACCGAAAAACAACATATTCTTTACTCAAACCTCTCTACTCTACGCAAACCTGTTTTTATTCTGACTGTAAACAGAAACAACCCTTTTTACTACTGACGACTAGAGAACAATACGCACTCACCACACAATCAATGAGCATGAGGTTGTTCAACGGACGCAAAAGTAGAAAGTAGATCTTCTTTTGCGTTGAAGATGCGTCTACGATATTTACGGTCAAACGCGGGGTGAAGTCTTGAAGTAACATTTCGTTTTGCCCCATATGCGCCCGTTGTTTCTACTCTGCTTGTCATCGAACGCACGCAGGAACGCAGCATTGCGTTTTGGACTTTATGCTTAAGCACTTCAGATTATTTCACTCTTAAATAAGAGTGCTTATGGTCCAGCTTTATATGTGATGTTTTACCTAGTGAAACGAAAGATGTGTGTCGACCTTTTTGTCGTTTTCTGGTGCTTTTGATGTCCTGATATCACAAAAATCAGCTAATTTTTAATAACCAGGCCTTGACATATTCCTGATTGAAATGGAAGTTTAATATTTATGATTTGAAGCTTATAGTCTTCTAATCAGGGAGTTATACCTTCCCTTAAAATGAGTCGGCATATCACAAGCGAAAAGAATCAGTTTTCGCTTGTGATACGCCGACTCATTTAGTCATCGAGAGGAAAGGATGAAAAGGAGTAGGTGTAGGTATACCCAACAAAATTTGAAAGCTACAAGCAAGGCCAGAAAGAAAAGGCGGCTTTATTAACATGTTTTTTCTGCACCTTCGTTCCATTACGATACGTCTTCGAAATGCTTTAAAATGACATTTCTCAAATGACAGTTTTGTTTTTTTCGCTGCCGCAGAATGTTCGGCAGCACGATTTGCTTGCTCGGTTGTGCATGGCATACTGGATGCTTATATGGCGGTTGTAATATCCATCTTTATATAAGGCGCGGTTGCTTGGTAGAAGGATCAAGTTAGAGCTCATTTTAAAACTCGTATACAGTTAAAAAGGTACTTGGTAAGAATTCCAGCTTTCACAGATGACGCGGGTCCAGATGGAATATCCCCTTTTGTTCTAAAGAAGTGATCATCCACGCTGACAAAACAATTGTGCTAGATTTTTCATCGGTCTTATTTCTCAGGGTCTTCCCGAGTAAACAGGCGATTGTTCTTCTCCCTCTTAATATTGGCGAACTGCACTAACTCCCCTTCTTTCTTGGGTCATGGAAATGGTGATTAATTATGCTGCTTTCACAAAAGTTATGCAGCTTCTCGCACAGGCACAAATAAATTCCCTAGCATCTATGACCTCCAAGCTCAAATTTACTTTAGAGCAATCCTATATCAACAAGTCTACTGCGAAATTTCTAAGACGCTATAATACCGTTAATTTAAGCGGTTGAATATTTTTAAACTTCAAACAAACTTCATTGCGCAACAATTGTCGATGTGACTTCGTTTTCTTAGCTCTCAATTCTTACCACAACGTTACGTTACTAACATGTCTGTCGACTTCTCACTTAAACTTGCCAATGAATTAAGTGCGAGAGAACATTTTCGCAAAACTTTCCCAGATCCATAGACAATTTGGCGAAAATTTCATTTGCCAAGAACTACTAGAACCTACTAAACCAACGATTGCATGTATGTATGAATGTCCTTGCAACAGGAGAGTGTCAGTTGCATCAGGGTATATAGGGGAAAGGCGTACTTACACTGAAAGTTTCCAATTCACTTTTGTCGACGGCTGCAGCGTTGGCGGGCAAAGTTGTTGCGGTACCGGGTGCTGCTGCAGTCGTTGAACAGGAGGATATCTGTTTCAAAACTCCAACGTTGAGTAGATTGTTGCAGTACTGGTGCGTAAGGATGTTCAGTTCGTGTTCATTTAGTGCAGGACCATTTGCTTGAAACGATGAGATGAGCCACTTCATTAGGACTTGCCCTGCGAATATGTAAATGTAAAATGTACCTAATTAGTTTCGTTTATTTTTTTTTTTTTGCACAACTATCTAGATGAAGAGGAGATTTGATAAATGGCTTAAATGTGAGATAAATTTCCAATAGAAACAAATTAATAATATGATAACAGTGATTATATCTATAGCAAAAAAAAAGATTTCGATCACCGATTTGAAAGGATTTCAAAAGGGACTCTATCGACAACGGTTGAAAGGCCAACTTGATGGTGGAGTTCAAATATAGTTTTGGGAATTTGAAATGGGTCTATGTTTAAGGCTGTCCTTGAACTTAAGTGATATTTTTGAGTGCGGTCGCCTAACTTGAGAATCGTAAGGGCTTTACAGGTCCAAAAATATATTGAAAGGTTCGACCCATCGTAATTGGACTTTCCTTATATCTGCGTGAGCAGTTTGAAAGTAAAGGTGGATTGGGAAGAAATTCATATCTCGTAGG
Source organism: Neoascia interrupta (assembly GCA_947623515.1). Lineage (NCBI taxonomy): Eukaryota > Metazoa > Arthropoda > Insecta > Diptera > Syrphidae > Neoascia > Neoascia interrupta. The sequence goes on from OX392462.1 coordinate 201,315,406, forward strand.
TACAGGAAGTGCTATTGATATTTCAAAACTAATAAGAGCTCATATCAAATTCATGTGCTATAATAGGTATGTATAAAGGTAATGGAAAATTTGTGTTTTCGAAAAAAACGGCCCTTCCTATTTTCAAGAGTCTTGTGTAAATGTGAGCAGTTACTTCCGGGTAGCTTTTTTATTTAATGTAATTTTTTTTGCTGCCTTTTCGGGTAACTAAAGCTTTAATAACATTTCAATCGCATGACAAGGCACATTTCAATTTGATTTTAATAATTCAAGGGGTAAGAGGTCCTCGAAAGCAAGATCCTTCAAAAAAATCGTTGAAGAAAAAAGAGAAAGAAATAAAAAATAAAAATATAGGGCGAAGAACCTAACACATGACTTATAATATTGAGTTCTCTTTAAAGAAGTTTATGTCAGTGTCATCACCACTAAAAACTAAGCTACCTGGCACCTGTGCTGTAGCTCATAAGAGCCACCACCTGACTTCTAACAAGCATGCATGCTGTGTGCGGTTTCATGTGTTCTTAAACACATAGAGGGGATCTTGAATTTTTTGGCTGATTTCGAATGTCGAATCTAGAAGTCTCGATTGGCAACTTATACTCTCGGAGGTTTTCGCGGGCCAGACCCGCGGAGGTGGACCGTGAAAAAACTTTTATTGCCCCGGCTACAATTCGTAGACCGACACACTAACCACCACACCTGCTCCACGGCCTATAATAAGTGTCCTCACTTTAGGAAACACGAAGGGAAATAGAATGGGGTGCCACAGGAGGCAGAATTTGAACTCCCGCTATTGGTTGGATTTTAAGGGAAACACTATTTTTTTTTTCGTTTTTGTTGGAGGTTGCTACTATCCGATGTCCATTGTACTACCATGCAGACACCGTTCATTAATGTATTTAGTTAACCCGTCTTTCGAAGAAAGATGAGAAGGAGCTTCAATGATGAAGAGCTTAGGTGCTCGGCACTCACCATGTCAGCCCCAAAGATCCGCCACCTGATGCGAGCAAAGGCAGGGCAACTACAGAGGAAGTGTTCCGCTCTATCCTCGTCCTCTCCACAGGCAGGACAGGTGGTCGTTTCTCTTAAGTCTAACACATTAAAGTGTCTAGCAAAAGCTTGGTGGCCGGTAAGGATGCTTACAAGAAGTCTACAATCGATTATCCTAAGAGATAGAAGAAAAGACGCAGACCCCTCGCAGATGTCCGGGCAGCGTTGTCGTTTAGTCTGTCTGCACCCATCGCAGTCACGCCAATGAGCCCTATGCTCACGAGAAACTTAAGTATCAATGGCAGACGTGACAACAGATACAGGCAGGCCTAAAGCAGGTTCGGGTCCTGAGAAAACCTCTTCTGAGCCTAGTCTGGCAAGCTCATCAGAGATCTCATTTCCCTGGATCCCAGTGTGACCTGGAACCCAAACAAGATTCACTGCATTTACCGACTAAGTTCAACGAATACTTAAGTTGACTATCTTTGAGCAACGCATTTAGAGCGGCTTGGCTGTCACTGCAAACGCATATGCTTCTCGCCCTCCACCTGCTAGGCACAATATAGCACATAGCCATTAGGATAGCGAAAATCTCCGCTTGGAAGACAGACGCATATTTACCTAAGGGGTAGTGAAGCCTAATGTTCTCGCTTTCCACAAAGACATCAGCACCAGACCCCTGTCCGGTTTTGAAGCCATCCGTGAAAAAACGATGGCATTCTTTCCCTGGCTCAGAGTCTGGCCGAAACCATTCCATTACCTGAGGAAAGTCGAGTTGGTAGTTTTGTCGCAAAAGGATTTTTGGGGTCATTGCGTCAGAGGGCATGTCCCTAGGACAGGGGTAGAAGGACAATTCTCGAACAAGTTCTTCGAAATTCCAATGCGTGTGGTACCAAAAACAACCTCTCTTTAAGCGAAAGATGGTTTTCAGCGTACACCCCATGATAAATATATCAAGGGGAGGGAGGTTCATCAGAGCATCTAGAGCAGAGCCCGGGGTACTAGGGAAGACCCCTGTGCACCCAAGACAAGCCATTCTTTGGAGTTTGGTAAAAGAGGCAGTAACACGTTTCCGCGAAAGCCTGTTCCACCAAACAACCGATGCATATAAGAGGAGTGGTCTTACCACAGGACCCTTTTCGGAGATAGGCCCCATATCTTGCCAAAAGCGCCTCTGCACTGCCAGAAGGTGGACAATGCTTTTTCGGTTTTGGATTCAACATGCTTGGACCAAAGAAGTTTTCTATCAAGGATTACTCCCAAATATTTGACTTGATCGGATATCGGAATAGTGACACCTTTAAGCACGAGTTGAGTCAGACCAGTGACATTCCTCCTTTTCGTAAAAAGAACAACCGTAGTTTTAAGAGGATTCACTGAAAGCCCATTCCTAGTGCACCAATCATCGATCAAGTCGCCTGAGAGCACACAGTCCCTAGGTTTAAACCGACAGAAAGAACGGCGACATTATCCTCGTAGGCATGTGTGTAGGTTCCAGGAAGGTTCGGAGCCGATAGGAGAGAGTCTACCACCATACACCATAAAAGGGGAGACAGAACGCTACCTTTCGGGAAGCCCAGGGAAACACTATAACATTGAGCTGCATACCTCCCCCTCTCCCTGCTCTACACTTACAAAATTTGCTCGGCATACAAAATAAGAAGAGACTAAGGATCAGTTTTTCCGTGCAGAAAACAACAATTGTTAATCAAAAAATAAATTTTAAATATATAATAAAGAATTGAGGAATTAAGCCCTGTCTCTTCTTTCCTAAAATAAAGAATTTTTAGAAGTTTAATATTCGCCCGATCCTAGCCGGGATGGTATAGACGCCGACCAGGAAGCCACACTTTTGCAGACAGAAACTCTTGCATTTTTAGTTTGCTGCTGGTTTTTTTTTCAGTGCAGGATATTTTCCATACCGATACCCACCGCCACGGTATACGCTAAACGTTCCCCTATCCACCACCTGGGTCCGTAAGGTTCTGTAATTTTCCACAGAAATAGCCGAAGCAACTGTCATTTTTCTTGCATAATGAAGAAGAAAAGGAGTTTTAATTATTGTTCTCCGGAGTTTATACCTGGGGTAACCCACCAAATTAAGCTAGTTAAACCGCGGTCAACCCCGATCCCCAAATCAAAATTGGCCAAAAAATAAGTGAGTATCTAAGTGCAAGAGTTCGTCTGTGATAAACTTCTATATACCCGACCCTATATACCGCGTAACACCAAATATTAAAGTTTTTTTTTTGCCCGAATTCATTTATTATTTGTGCAGACCACGCCCACAAAAGTGAGCATAGCCTACTAAATTAAAATCCATTAATTGTAATTTCGTTAGAGTCATCAGAAAATACGGTAAAAGCGAAAATTATTTCAGAAAAAAACCGTTTTTTCCTAAAAACGCCCCTTTAAAGTGGACGGAGCTCAAAACTTTGTATGGAACAAGCACATATGGAGTTAGCTTTCCGAGAAATCGGTTTTAAAAGATCTAACATGTCGATTTTGTGGGCAGTCTAATTTTTGTCTTGTTGAAGGTCTTGGGCCAATATTGCTCAGTACCAAAATTTGAGCTCCTATGCTATGACCAAAAGGCATTTTGAAAGGAAATGCAAAATAGAGGTTATCTTACATTAAAGCCAGTAGTGGGCGTGGCCGTTGACAGAATGAGCCAATTTTTACACTTTGTCTGTCTTTTTGCAACAGAAGAACCAAGCCGCTAACCAAGTTTCAGCTCTCTAGCTTGATTTTGAAGACCTAAAAGCTTCACACATACAGACGGACGGATGGACATGGCTTAATCGATTCACCTGTCGGTCTCGATCTTATCCTCTAAAAGATCTTAGGGGTTTACGATGATTATTTCACTGTGTTACAAACTATGCATTAAAATTAATATACCTTCGGTCGGGTATAATAACATCTGGGATTAACCTCAGCTTAGCTCTGAAGAGCGGACGCTTTCGCATTGCATTAAAACTTGCTAAGAGACTATTTCTCGCAACATAAGCCGAGAGAGGTAGCGTGTGCGGTGGTTCCGAAAACCGGATATGGGCTTTTGCAGAACCCCTACAAGCATGAGGCATGAGATGTAAGGAGAATGGATGCTGCTTAGCCTAATTCTAAGGTTAAATTCAGTTTTTGACGGTCTGGGAAATGATTTATTTTCAAGGCTAATAATGAGTTTAGATTAGTTGGGAGACCTATACTTTCTGCCCGAAGATAAAAATTCCGAGTCATATAATTCCGGAATCGTTGCATTATAATCCCGTTATAATCCCATTATAATCCCGATATCGAAAATCGAAAACCTCAGAAAGCTAAAAACGTTAAAAAATCCAGAAAAATTGTAGGATTATAAACTTTAAATGATGCAAAATTGGATATAAGCCAGCGTAATTTGCGCCTTGAGCATAAAGAGGCGAAGATCGGCCGGTGAGTCGGAGTCGGAGAGACATGTCGAGGTAGAGATTTTGTATTCGGGATTTTGATTTTTGGGACTTCAGTGCCAAACCGGGACCGCTAGGATAAGTTTGCATTCTCGCCTCCCGCCTTTTCCTCATCTGAGTCGTAGAGACACACGCGGAAGAACGAGATCTTTTTAAAGAACCACCCAAGCCCTGTTTGATTTCCCATATTTTGAACATCGGCATTTTTATATCTGGGATTTTAACTTTAATGATTTTGAGTTTCGGGATTTTGGGGTGGAGATTTTATAGTTTAGATGTAGATTTTCGGAGCTTCGGTACCAAACCACGACAGTTAGGTTAAGTTCACCTGCTCGCATCTCACCTTCTCCTCTATGGGTACAAGATATCCTCTAACAACCTACAATAGCTCATTGGCAAAACGTGTCTGTGGGGCTATACCCAAATGATTAGACCAATAATTGTCTACGGTGGCGTCATATGGTAGTAATAATATGAGAAGTGGACCCTTGCGTCATAGAAAAACAAACAAACTGCCATGCATCTGTACCACTGGAGCAATGCGAACCACTCCCCACTCCCACAGCTGGTATGGGAGTCCTTATAAATTTCCTGCAAAAGCTGTTGAAGCAGAGGCCGTAAGACAGGCTCTAAGTTTTTAACGCAAACATACCGACAAAGAGGGGAATCTACAAGGCAATTTAGAAATACTGAAGAAAGTGGACGTGGTCAGAGAACTTACACAATTCAGTTATATCATAAACCCTATAGTAAGCTCCAGCATAAATTACAAAATTATAATTCGGAAAAGAGAGGAAAGGACTAACAATCCACATTGGATAAATGACGACGCCCAAACGTGGTATAGATACTGACGAGAAGAAGTGGAGTTGGGGCTGGTATATTGGAGGGAGTTGCCATAAGCACCTTTCTTCAAGGAATCCACAATATTTCAAAAGGACCTTTTTGCAATTAAGGAAGCAGCCCACTGCATTTATAATCGAAATTTCACCAATGTAAGAATCTCACTATTCTCTGACAGCAGCTAAAAGCTCTAAGAAGCTTCGGTTATAGCTCCAAGGCTATCTGGGAATGTTAAATTGGGCAACAAATTTTATAAATACTCTGGCTTGCAAAAAAAGGGGAAAACTGATTAAAATGCCAGGTCTACATCCACGCAAGCTATGAGGGTAATGAAATTGCATTGCCCGACATGCAAGCCGAATGGGGAAGCTGAGTTTCCCTTATCGGACCTTTCCCATCTTTGGTTTCACCTTGACAGATATTTACAATCAGCATCTCCTAACAAAATTAGAACAATTTAGAGGGTCTCAAACACTCCGAAAAATTCCTCAGGTGCCAAAAAAGCCCTACAGCTTCCACCTCTTCAATCTAGGCTACAACGGCGAAGAAATCTGTAGACACTGTGGAAAAGCAAAAGAAACTATGGAACATTTTTTGGTAGAATGTCCGGGTCCTGGTTTTGCTCCCCACAGATTCAGAGTTAATGGGAAACCCAATTTAACAGGGAATGATCTTCCATTTAGGGAGGTTATCCAGCTTCTAAAGGTAGCCGTAAGACCTAGATCAAAGAAGGGGGTACATACTTTTTATTTGAGTTACTTTTTATACTGAGTCTGTGGAATCTGTCCTATGAATTTCGATATGTATATTTGGATGTTTGATGGCAGTATGTTTTCCAGATAGCATGTAAGGGTATGGAAGTAATCGAATTATTAGCGACTCGAAACGGGCATATATTTCTATCCATATACTTTTAAAAAATATCCATACTGGTCAAATATAAAGTCAGCCTCGAGAGCATTGTGGGGTAAGTCAAAATTGGAAATGACAGAACGCTACAAATTCGTTTAATTTTCCGCGGAAGTGAACACTATAATGAATGACCCATACCTTGGAGGCAAGAAGTAATTTGTGCCTCATTATGGGACTTTTCAGCTTCAACCAATCCCGTCCTAACGCGTGGTGGCACAATTTAAATTCTAGCTATCCGTCCAAAAATATCACTCAGCCGCATACAATGCGGTTGAGTGCTTGCCACTTGAATGCTCTATACGACGGGAATTACATGAACCTCAAAATGTTGCAGGACATTCCATATAGCTCCGGTGTCCCTCTGGCTCTGACTGACTGGCTCACATCATTATATACATGAGATCCACTCGACATTACTGGATCTCGACAGTGGCTCAGGCCGCCCAACGTAAGCATCCTTACGTGTATACCACGAACATATATACAACCATATTGCCATCCAACTACAGTACTACTTATCGAATAGCATTCATTCAATTAAATTCCAATCTTTAGTTGCGGATGCATAATGGCCGTTACAAATACAACACATCCGTAAGGGCGCCATAGCCCACTGGAGTGGAAGTGCATTTAATTTATAAATCAAACGCATTTCGGTTCGCCCCGAAAATGAAGCTAAATCTGTTTTTGAATCTCTGTCAAATTGAATGGGTGCGGTGGCTCTGTGTATGGATAAACATGTGCCGATGCTATGCGATTGATTGCATTTCGGTGGTTTACCGAGAAATGGTCAGGCCATGCATTTTGTGAGCCATTTTATATAAAGGGAGCAACTAGCGTCCACACAGACACAGCCTGCGCCTGTGGCTGGAATATCATTTGTAATTTGGTAACTTTTTACTCGGAAGGACTGACTGTGTCACTTGAAATTGTTGCAATTTTACGATAAATTATGCGGGGAAATGGAATAACTTTGCGGTTTCCTGAAAAGTTCAAAAGAATCTCTGCGGTATTTCCAAGTTTTGGACCAAGTTTATTTAAATGCGTGAGTACAAAGTCTATTATTGACTTCATAATAAAAATAAGCCGATTCTAAAACAGCTGAAATAAACTTACCCACGCGTAGATATACTCAAATCATTGTCCTTAGTTCTTCTGATATCATCATTGTTTTGCGGAACCCAAAAAAAAAAAAAAAAAATTATAAGCCACTGCGTCATAAGCTTGACAAGTGATTTTTGTAGTCTAAGAAGCCAAAGTGACAAGACAATTGGCCAGTGAATCGAAGGAGACGAAATATCCTGTTTTTTACGGGCAAACATTTTAATTTGTGTTAAATAGAGGTTTAATGCTGAGCTTTTGAAGTTTGTCGAATAGCAAAGAGCAAACTAGACGACAAGATTCTGTACGCAGTGCTAAGGAGTCTGATTTTAATGCTGTTGAATCAGTTTGTCAGTGAGATTTCATCCGAGTTTTGGAGTTTAATTAAGATAAACCCTAGAAATGCCTTTAACAGGCAATTTCTATTCGGGGTTAATCTCGGTTTAACTCGTCAAATTTTGTGGGTTAATCCCTAATCAAAAACTGAAGAACAATGCGACCTCATTTGTCAGTTTTTTCTGTGTCAAATGGCAGCTATTAAGGGAGTCAATCATTTTCAGAGTCGCAGATTGTGACAACTTTATTATTGGAGTTTACTCTGCAATGGGTTTACTCCAACAGATATATTTTGTTCCGAGACGGCGAGACCAATAGATCTTGGTTTAAGTTGGACTTAGCTCCGAACTGAAATACCGGCTCTTAAGCTTCGCGTACAAAAATGAAGACGGCTAGCTGAGATAGAACTGGCTGCCGAAGTTTGTTGGTTGAGGCTCAGGTCCTCTCCTTACACCATAACTAAAGTAAATTTGCAAGGTAGATAAAGTTTCGTCATTTAGGTTTAAGACAAGTTTTATCCCAACAAAAAACCTTTTAAATCAAAAAAGATTGAAAATTGGTCTTTACCATAGTTCGGTAACCAGGTCTGTTTCGATCGACAATCTTGGCTGATACTCATTACTGGGAAACATCTAGATTGCCTTCCCATACAGACGCTTTTACGGCACACACTTAATACTTTTACTGCAAAAACGCAGTGTAAATTATAAAACCTACACGAATCCTCAATTCGAAAACTTTGCTCAATTCGCTCAATCTCATAACTAAAACTCTTAAGAATCAAAGACAAAAACTGAGGGATTTCAAATTAATCGGACGTTGGTCCGATTAATTTTCGTCCCTTGAACGGAAATTAACCTTCATTTTAGTGCATGTTCCATTAAATTTGGTTATAAAACAACCCCGTAAAAGTTTGCAAATTAACCCAGTAATTTGTGCATCACATTCGAAACTAATTAGTTTTAAGGCCAATGAATAGCATACGAGATGTCAGACTACTCAAAGATTTTTTTTGGTCGTGGTAAGTCCATTAAATATCCCTTACATTTACGCCTGGGACACATGACAACCAGAAAAATGGCAAATAATTGCACGATTTTATGCCACAAACAATAATTTTCGCGTTTTTTTCTTTCGATTTTGGTGAAAAACGTAAAGGCTGTTTGACAATAAAAGCGTGAACGCAAAACCAGAGCGGTGCGTCAACGGAAGAATAGAAAAGTCGTTCCTTAATTCAAAATGAAAGCGTGAAACCGCGACGTCTTATATGACAGCAAAACTGACAGCACATTTGTAAAATTTGTCGATTTTGTTACACATATAAGGTTTATTCTTCACAGTAGGTTCGTATTAGATTAAAAAAAATGTATTCAGCAGCGTAAAAAACTTACAACACCAAATGTCAAAATAAACGCTGAGGGTTTTCCAATTTTTAAGAATGGCCGGTGGCCTGTGAACGGCGTAAACAGAGGCATTGTGAATCACCAAACCCTGGCGTTATTAGCTGAAAATCATTTGACAAATCATCCAAGACTCTCACTCACTCTCTCGCACTTATTGTGCCATCATTTTCATCGCTGTGAAATATAAAAGTCTTTAAACATTTTGCTTGAGAATTGAAAGAGTCGCAGTTTGAAAAATTGTGGAGGATGAAATCGTGTGATAGCCGCAATCGTGTGTTTTGTCTACTTTGCAAATGCTTATAATTCTTTGGACAATAATTTGCCGAAAGATTTTCGATCGTCGTGTGTCCTGGGCCTTGAACTATGTCTCCACCGGCCATAAAACAGAGATTTTTCCAAAAACGATTTCTTTTTTAAAGCTTCAATAGAAAACATACCTATTATGTGACAGATCTGTCATACGTTAGACAGTTTTATTTCCCTTTTTTCCGGCTCTCCGTCCTTAGAGCTAAGCAAAGGATCTGGTCCTCCAGGTTGGGGGTCGTGCCGTCGGGGTGACTTCCCGGCCACGTAAAGAAACACCAGTCACGAAGCGGAAACAAGCCTCGGATTCGGACGGATTTACTGTTGACGACCAATGCAAACGAGAAAAGGACAACGAGCTCCGGATCTGCACGTGGAATGTTAGGTCCCTTAACAGACCACGTGCAGCCGAGCAACTAGCGGAGGCCCTTAACAACTGCAAGGCAGACATTACTGCCATCCAAGAAATGCGGTGGGACGGGCCGGGCAAAAGAAGGATGAAAAACTGCGACATCTACTACGGCGACTGCTATCGGCATCAAAGACAGCGCCTATTTGGATGTGGTTTCGTTGTTGGAGGCAGACTTAGGCAAAAAGTCTTGAGCTTCAACCCTGTAAGCGAGCGCCTCGCGACGATCCGCATCAAGGCTAAATTCGCCAACATTAGCCTGATATGCGCACATGCCCCCACAGAGGAGAAAGATGACGAGACCAAAGATATGTTCTACGAGCTTCTGGACAAAACTTATGAGCAGTGCCCTAGCTACGACATTAAGATTATCCTAGGCGATTTTAATGCCAAGCTAGGAAGGAATAGCATCTTTGGACGTACTGTCGGAAAGCATAGCCTGCACGACACGACCTCCGATAACGGATTCAGATCGACTTTGCTGCGGGGCGACACGTTGTGGTAGCTAGTGCACAGTTCCCGCATCTCAATATCCACAAAGGGACATGGAGATCTCCCGATCAATCAACCGTCAACCAGATTGACCATATTGCGATCGACGCAAGGCACTCCTCCAGTATCATGGATGTCCGAACTTTCCGAGGGGCCAACATTGACTCGGATCACTACCTTGTTGTAGCCAAGGTACGGCTGCGGATATCCCGACCAGCGCCAAGTAATGGAAATACTGTGAGGAAGTTTGACGTCGGCCGACTACAATCGCAAGAGATCGCCAGGTCCTTCTCCAACCGAGTCTCTCAAAACCTTCTACGAAGTCCTATGCAACCAGCATCAAGTATTGATAGCCAGTGGCAACATTGCCAAAATGCCATCAGAGACGCCGCCTTTGAAGTGCTGGGTTTCACACGGCGACCACAACGAAACCCCTGGTTTGACGATGAATGCCGGCAAGCACATGCAGCTAAACAGGAAGCATACAAAGCGGCGCTGCACAGAAGGACTAGAGCTGCTCGCGAGCTCTACGAGCAGGGGAGGAGAGAGGAGCACTGGCTTCTCCGAAGGAAAAAGAGGGAGCACGAGAAGCGCGCGGTTGAAGAGATAGAGAGATGTTACAACAGGAATGAGGTTAGAAAGTTTTACCAAAGGATCAAAAGGTCCTGCCAAGGGTATAAACTTCGAACTGAAGCCTGTAAGGACCATCAAGGGAACATCGTTGTAGAATCGCAGTCGGTGCTGAGGATTTGGAAAGACCACTTCTGCAGACTGTATAACGGCGAGGACGAACCAAATACCGCTGTCAGGCAGAACGAACCATTCAACCCGGGCGAAGACGTTACAGACGAAGCATACGAACGATACCGCCCACCCGACCTGGAGGAGGTGAAAGTAGCTGTGTCTAATCTCAAGTGCAACAAAGCAGCCGGAGCAGACGGCCTAGCTGCCGAACTTTTTAAATCCGCTGGCGATGAGCTGGTCAGGAGCATGTACCAGCTCATCTGCAAGATATGGTCGGAAGAAAGCATGCCCGACGAATGGAACCTCAGCATTGTTTGCCCGATCCTGAAGAAAGGAGACCCTCTGAGTTGTGCCAACTACAGAGGCATAAGTCTTCTTAACATCGCATACAAGATCTTTTCTGCTGTACTGTGTGAACGCCTGAAGCCGTTTGTCAACAATCTGATAGGCACATATCAGTGTGGCTTTAGGCCAGGAAAGTCTACCATCGATCAAATATTCACACTGCGGCAGATCTTGGAGAAAACCCAGGAATTCCAAATCGATACACACCACCTCTTCATCGATTTCAAGGCCGCGTATGACAGCATATATAGAGACGAGCTATATAGCGCAATGTCTAGTTTTGGCATCCCTGCCAAACTCGTCAGTCTGTGCAGGATGACGATGGAAAACTCACGCTGTTCCGTCAAGGTCGGCAAAGACCTCACCGACCCCTTTGATATCAAAAAAGGATTTATTTGGATTTAGGATGACTTCTTTAACATCATACTTGAGAGAATTGTGCAGAACTCTCGCGCCAACAGCAGAGGTACAATCTTTCAAAAGTCCGTTCAACTACTTGCATACGCAGACGACATTGACATAATCGGTAGAACAAAGCGTGATGTCAGTGAAGCCTTCGTGACTATTGGGACGGAAGCCGCGAATATGGGTTAAGCAGTGAATGAGGGCAAAACCAAGTATATGCTGTCATCAAAAAAAGACACCCAACACCGACGTCTTGGACAAAACATCACCATCGGCAGCTATAACTTTGAGGTAGTTAGGGACTTTGTCTACCTGGGTTCCGCTATCAATTCAGACAATGACACCAGCGCGGAAATCAAACGAAGGATAACTCTTGCCAATCGCTGTTTCTTTGGGCTAAGAAGGCAACTGAGTAGCAAAGCCCTCTCTCGAGCAACTAAAGTGTCCATGTATAAGACCCTCATCATCCCAGTCCTGCTTTACGGTGCAGAAGCATGGACCCTGTCAAAGGCGGATGAAAACACTTTAGGCTGCTTCGAGAGGAAAATTCTTCGGACGATTTACGGTCCCGTCTGCATAGACGGAGAGTGGAGGAGGAGATATAACATCGAACTGTACGGGCTGTACAGCGATACCGACCTAGCCACAAGAGTCAAAACACAACGTCCACGATGGCTGGGTCATCTAGAGCGGATGGACACCAACGCCCCGGCCCGGAAAATCTTCGAATCCACACCGCAGGGACGACGCGGTAGAGGAGCACCGAGACTCAGGTGGCGCACGCAAGTGGAAGGGGACCTCAGCCAACTTCGCGTGCGAAACTGGAGACGGCTAGCTAGAGACAGAGCTGGCTGGCGAAGCTTGTTGGCTGAGGCCCAGGTCCACCCCGGACTGTAGCGCCACCTTAAGTAAGATCGCAAGCTATTATAAAGGTGTGCGAACAGGATTAAAAGTTGCATAAGGAAGGTTTGTGAGAAGGGTGGATGAGATTTATTGTGGCGACTTATTTAATTTACTTTCCGAGAGGATTTAAATTTGTGTGATTTATTTATCTCGAACTCGAATTTTGTAGGAGATAAGTTGAAGATTTACATTAATCGCGGATTAGTGATCGGTCGAGATATGGTATCAAACCACAAAATCAATATTGTTTTTCGGTTCAATTGTTTTTTTTTAGCGAAGCGAAGGTGTATTTTGACAACCATTTGCTAAGATAATATAGTATTATTAATATAGTATTATTGTGGGGTGCCGTGGCGTAGTGGTTAGTGTGTGTGCTTACTACGCCGGAGGTCTGGGTTCGAATCCTGCCATCGTCACCTGAAAAAAAAGTCTTGCTCTTTTTTCACGGCCCCCACCTCCGCGAGGGTCTGACAAGCCCTCCGAGAGTATCATTTGTCTTGAAAAATTTCTCAAAGTGCCGTTCGGATTCGGCAATAAATTGTAGGTCGCCTTGTATGTAAAGAAATTAACACACCAGCATACATTGTTGAGAAGTTGGCCATGGTTCACCTTGAGCTGTTGCGCCACTATATTTATTTATTTATATTTTTTTTTAATATAGTATTATCTTAGTCGCCACCGTCCTTTAAACTGCCATTATTGGGATTTATATGAAATAAATCCCAAAGTGTCTCCACCGGACAAAAATAGGACTGATTCGACACGCGCAATCTTTTTTGTCATTTTGCTCTGAAAAAAGAGTGACAAAGACATTTCCTAGGAACGAGAAATCGATTTCGTTGTAAAAATGCCAATAGAAAACATGTTTGTTACGGATCTGTTATACCAGAGTTATCTGTGGATCTGTCATACGTACCTCGTCAGTTTCAGCTTTCTTTTTCAAGTATCAAATGTGTGAAAGGGGTTGAAAGTATAAAGAGGAGTGTGAAAAGCGTGATGTATGTGAGATTTATGAGAGGATTTATTTTTAAAGAAAGAGGTTGGTGAACGAGATTTATGAGGGGATTTTTTTTAAATCGCTTGCCGAGAGAATTCGAATTCAAATGGTAAATCTGAAGATTTAAGGGAGATCGAGTATTATGTTAACCGTGGATTAGTGTCCGGTGGAAACACGATAAATTTTTTGTGTTTTTAGCGATATCTGCGGTTTCTAACAGCAACACAAAGGTGCATTTTGACAACTTATCCTTAATACTGGGGAAGGAAAAATAGTGTATCGTTGCATCGTTGAATTGACGAATAAATTGACTTAAGATTTGTCAATTGTGATATTAATAGAAAAAGAAAGGAACTGTCAAAATAAGTAAATTTTGCGACAAGCCAAAATCTAGCCTGAGAGAACGTAAGAACTTTCAAAGTAATATGAAGAACTTTTGCAACTAGATATAATCTTACACCAAGCTCATGGTAAAACAATCTGTATTTGCCTACTCGTTTAAGTTAGGATCTAGTAAAGGGGCCTATACAAGGTGCTTATGTTAGTCACTTAAAATAAATCGCATGCTTAAAAAACTGCAGCTGGTTTTGTTTCATTCTCTTCGCGCAACTCACGCAAGTCAAATGCGATTCATGGCACTCAAACAGCACGCTGTCAACAGAAGGAGCATTACCTATCGATTTCCTTGTTCTTAAAAAACGGGAACTAGTGTTGGTTTGCATAATGCTTTAAGCGAATTTTCTTGTCCAGAAGGTTTGAAACTGAGCTAACTAACTTGAATTGGCAAACTAGCTTTCGTGTCTCAAAAAAGTCTATGACGTCAAATTTCAAAACACAAGGCCAAAGATCGTAAAAAGGGATTACCGAAGTTCGTTTCTGTTTGATTTTATGAGTGCTGTCACTTAAATCAAAATAAACAATTATTAACCACCATTTCTACTTGACAAGATAAGTTTTAATTTAAGTTTATATTCCCCTATATCGATTGGCAAACGCTATCGATATCTTTCTTCGATTTTCAGACCAATTTTTATCGCAATAGGGTATAAAGGTTTCTATATTACTAAGATCCCAAAATAAAAATAAGAACAACTCAAGTTGATTCATGAATACGCAGCTTATCAACAATCCCTCTATTCGTAAGCAATTTTCTACACTTAACCTAATTAATACCATCTTAAGAAGGATTAAACTAAGAGCAACTAGGTAAGCATCTTTGCCAGCGTTAAGCCTCACAAATCAACTTGACCTTCCAGACTGTACACTTTAGTCGCATTCAAATCACACTCACCAGTTATCACAGAAAGTTTTATTGTCACACAAAAGTCGCTGCTACGCCCGCAGTAGTTTGTGTCTTTTGTCACCTTGCCTTCGTCTGATGCCACGACAACGACAACAACGATAGCATCAAATGCCATGTCAACCGAATCCGTGCGGAAATTGCAGATAAACCCCCGAGAGTCAGTGGCATTAGACGATATCTTGTGGCCGCCATCTTCACCACCTCTAGGACGAACAACAATCGTAATAACATCCTCCGACGAAGGATAACAGCAGCAACGAATTAACTCCAAATGGCGATCCATTACATGGATAACAACCAACACCTCCTCCGGAGGTGGTGAAACCAGAGCAACCGTAGCGGCAATGTCATCCAGGTGAAGGTTCAATTTACTGCCGGCATCGTTGTTGTCGCCATGGTCCGTGATGAACTTTTTATTTGACCACGTAATTGCTTTAAGCCTTTCTGGCTTTGGGAATTGTCTCGCGTACCTTGAATACAAAAACGGACACCATGCCGAGGTGGTGGTGTCCAATTGCACTGTTGCTGCCGGTCCACGTCCGACTTTTTTCCCATTTACATGTCGTCTTTCGCCGCCTTTGGCACCTCGGGGCGTTCTTTCTGGGATTAGGGTCTGTGTCATCTTAATTTGCTTCCCTGACTGGATTTTTTGTTGGCCATACGTGTGTGGTGAAACTATTACCATTAATGTGGCCGGTTATTGTCTTCGGTCGAGAGAACAATGCCTTGCTAGGAAATACACACCGATACTGTGGGGAAAGAGCAGCGACACTCATTTTAGCATGAGCCTATGGGCCTGGAAGTGGTTGTCTGATCGATAGTTGGGTATATCTGAAGTAGTTAAGGTCTTATCGGAAGACTGTATTAATTGACTGCTCCAACTGATTGCTATGAACAGAGTTTTGATAAACGTTTTGAGTTGATTAGTGTTTGACTTGATTGTTTTTCAAATACGACGTATCAAATGACGACGTATCTTCTTAGGTAGGCTTCACACGAAAGACTTTTTGCGTGGTTTTTGGTTTTTTGTTCGTCTGAAACTTTATGGCTTTATATTCGAAAAATAATAAAAGAATTTCAAATTTTTTTGAAAGCCTTAAAAGAGACAACTTTCGAACTTTTATTCAGGTTGCTTGTAGCCCCCTTTGGGTTTAGCCAACATCCTCGACGTCGACTGTCTGCGGGTTTGGAGACAGAGTACTAAAAATATATTTGGTTTTGTTTAAATTTTAAAAGCTTTCTTATTTATTTTGCTGGAACGTTCACGCGTGTGGGGTATAAATAAAAGTAAATTTTTAGGTAGTACCTTCTGGCACATTAAATGGTTGGGAGAGCATTAAACGATTCCTTAATTCTTGTAAGCTCGTTTTATAGGAAGTGAAAAACGGCAGGGGAATATTTTTTAACTATTGTGCGATGAATGCATCGCTCCTGTGGCACACATTTAACATCAAGCTCACTCAAGCTTATAATACGAGCCGTCCATCTAGTGGAAAATGCTCGTTTTATTTACGCTCAAAGCGCCTCAGTGCCGTGCAGGGGCATAATGTCTCTATAAACGAGCTAACGTAATTGACATGTGGACTATGATGGTGAACTTAAGTTGAAACCGTTTCTAGGTAGGTACTTATACTAAAGGGAGTTCCGAGAAGTGAACGCAACAGTTGCTGAACTTTAAGAGCTGTGGTGGGAATTTAAAAACAAACCTCCTATCTCGAGTTCAATGGGTTTTCTAAAATGGTTTTAAACTTTTGAAAAGTGAAAATTTCGAGGAAATGGAGGATTTTTGAGGGAATTTCCTGACGAGTGTTAACAATAAGTCACATTCAGGCGTTGACATGTACTTGGTCTTTAAGTAGCTCTACAGCGTTGGGTTTAAAGTTTGATTTTCAAAAAAGAAGGGTTCCAATGACAACTGAGCTGTAGCCTCCTATACGACGTTAGTCTTTACTTAGCCGTCTCGCCATTTCTGAGCAGTTTAATATGTGTCTGTGCGTATGTTAGTAAGTAAGTAGATACTTTATATCCCGTGAATTCACAACTTAAGGTGTAGGTGCCTGGGTATACCAACACGGAAACTGCAGTTTTACAAAACTTCGCGGTACAGAGCTCGTTCGCTAAAAAATTTGAGGACAACTTCAGGGATAGCCACTTAATGAATTTTCAACGGGTGGTGGTCAAAAGACAAATGAAAAATATCGAAAAACAGCATTTAGCCCAAGCCAACGATGGCGCGGAAGCGACGTGTTTATAAAAGATGGGAACATAAAAAAAACGTCAGGAAAGCGACAAATGCCAGAAACTGACAACGCTTCAAACTTTTTTGAAGCGTTGTCAGTTTCTAGACAATTGGAAGCAGCGTGCCCAGGATCGCAAAGTATGGAAGCCTACGTGAACCAGGTAGAGATCCTCCATGGAACAGGAGCCTTATAAGAAGAAGATGAAACTCTATGGATTTAGGTTTAAGCATTCAACCATGCACCCACCAATCAAAATGCACAGTGAAAAAAGCAATGAAAATAGAAAAACTGTTTTTAATAGAATTTTCATCTAATAATTTCGATGCTGATCTTTCTGCGCAGGTACTCGCCGGCAAATCTGGAATAAGGATGATTAACGCAGGCGTACGACACGGATAGAAGATTTGCAATTCTATCCAGCAGACCATATACCCAGAAATTCGCTAGAGACTAAGCGAATTGTTGCGGACTCTACCACAATACACGGTTTCTTTTTCGCCCGATATAGTTCCCTGTTTATAGAGCGGAAGAGCATAAAAGCTGCCTTTGGAAATAGTATTGTGATATGACATCCCATAGTATAGGAAGTAAATTAAGTTTGTCACATAGTTTGTAGCACGGTGAAATAATAATGGTAGATCCCCAAGACCTTATGGGCATATGAGCGAGACCGAATTCTGAATAGAATAAGACAAGTCCGTCCGTCCGTCCGTCTGTATATCACATGGTTTTAGGCCTAAAATTTTGAGCTAATCTGCTGAAGTTTCGTACGCAACCTTAACGTGATGCGAAGCAGTACAAGTGTAAAAATTTCTTAAATCTGCTCAAAGACTCGCCCACAATCCGTCTAAATGTGCAACTACCTCCAGAACTTTCAAAACTGTAAGACGTCTTAAAAGGGTGAAATTTGACACTTGAAAACTTAACAATTGACAATTTGAAAACGTAATTTCGACTGGCCTTAAGCTTGATTTAGGAATGAAACAAAAAAAAAATAGAAGGTTAGGCAAACGAAATTGAAGGTTAGGCAAATGCATTTCACATTTCGTTCATACAAAGTTTTTAGCCTAGCCCTTTTTTTAAGGTGGATTTTTCAAAAATATTGAATTTGAACCAAAGCAAGTGGTAAAGCGCGACAGTGCGTGTGTAAAAACTTCAGTCCGTCTGTGGCGGATTGCAAAATAAAAAAAAACCCTACCGTACCATAAAAAGAAACTGCCACGCCTCCAAAAAGTGGACTGGATTTAAAAATATAATTGTTGAGTTCTTTATACTAGTTGGTTGCATACATTTCGGCTTAAAACTCCGCCTTTTTAACTGAAAAAATAATTTTTTTTTAACGCAACAGCCACAAAAGTGGGTGGACATATACCTTCTATATATGAATACAAAAAGGAAGAAAATGCTTGTATCTAAAACTTTTGTCATATAATTTTTAGTCAAATTTCATCATTTATTAAAAAAACTGTCTTTTTAGGCTGATATCCTTAAAAAAGTGGGCGTGGTCAATGAAAAGGTCAGATTTTTCCCGCTACCTCAAAGACAATTACAAGGCAATGTTACCATGTTACGCTAGAGTTAGAGCTTGTAACTCAAAGAGCAAATTTCACACCTTTCTGATGATGTCTGCTCAAGATCTGAATAGCCTCCTTAACCGCTGTTTTTAACTCGCGTAGATGGTTACGAAAAACCTTCGCAGAAAACTGGTACCTTGGTGGAGCGCCGAACTGCAGCACATTCGCAAAGAGACCAGGGAGCTGCCAGGAATTGGTCCATAAAAACCAATTTAGGGGAAGACTGGAATCTATATCGATCGAAAGAAAAGGATTTTAAGAAACTTATTCGCAATACAAGAAATGAGTCTTTGAAATAATTTTGCGAAAGTCGAATAACAGTCCCTCACAGGAACAGAAGAATTTAACTTGCTTCAATACAAACCTGATGGTTCCCAGGCGGGCTGGTGCCTAGGAGGAGGCGTTTAGCCTTCTTCTAGAGACATCGTGCTCACCATACGTATGCTCTTCAGTGGTATCGGCAACGGTGGGCAGTCTAGGACCATGGAAAACAACAAAAACACTCCTCAGCTGGTATATTTCATCCAGAGTGGAGACTGTTGACGCTATAAAATATGCAATAGCATATTTTTCGTATCTCAAGCCACCTCATAGAGATGGAATCTAAGCAGTTATGCTAAAACAAGGTTCAAGTCACCTTATGTCTTTGCCTTTGCTTACGTACGAATCCTTTGGCGTCTGGTTAAAAACGTGCTCATACCAAAACCTATATGGTTAGTCTGGCTTTAGTCTACAGGTACAGTTTACAGTTTCAGAACCATAAGTTTGTCTTCTGTCCTGCTAAAAAGCTTGGAGAGATTGTTAGAGCTGCGCGTGCGCAAGGTGCCTCTTCGTTCGCAACTGCGCTTCAAAACCTTGTTGGGAGCATTGAATGTGCTCTTGACCAGAAGGAGTTTTTGGGTGTTTGGGCTGTTTTCATCGATAGTGAAGCCATTTTTGATGACGCGACCTTTGATAGCATGTGCAAGTAAGCCCGATAACATGGTGTAGATAAAACATTAGTCCAATGAAGTAAGGTAATACTAACGCACTGTATGTATACAGGTAATACTAACGCAACGTCATAACTGAAATAAATAGTTGCTGCCCGAAAATTGGTATATTCTGTCTTCCCTTTTATTGTGCAGGTTTCAGACTCTCTGCTATCACACAAGCCTGTGTCACAGGCCCTGTGTGCCCTAGGGCCTGTGTGCTCTCAGGCGTTGATATTCCTAGACTTGGTCGATAATTATGGTGCACTAGGAATGGGATTTCAGTGAATCATCTTATAACTATAGTTGTTCTCTTTATGACAAGGAGCAATGTCATTACACTGACTCAACTCGTGCTTAAAGGTGTCACTATCCCGATATACGATAAAGTCAAATGTCTGTCAAATACGATAAAGTCAAATGTCATTTAATCCTCAACAAGCCCTTCAACGGATCAAACGCCCACTCTGTGACCTTAGAAAGCAAGTGGAAAACAAGATCCGGATAAAAGCAAATACAAGTTGGACATCCCTGTGAAATCTCAAGACAAATGTGGCCTAAATATGATAAGTCCCGAACTAACGCGCTCATCAAGAGCAACAGAAAAACTCTGTCTATACTTAGTAGGTATACTTACTGGTCACTATCTTTTGAGACATCATGCTATAAAACTAAATCTCGACAATGACGAGGACACACCTCACTTTCTGTGCCACTGTCCCAGTCTAGGTCAGTTGAGGAAAAGAACTTTAGGAAGCTACTTCTTCCATGACATCTCAGAACTTTCAAACGCACCACTAACATCTCTTTCCAGGTATGTTAAATCAACAAGGTGGCTCTAGGAACTCAACACGGTGTAAGAACACCAACAAGGATTATCTTCCACTGGGTATCACAATAAACTGGGTACCTCAATAAACCTAAGTGCGATGAGGCGCGGACTACCTCGCTCCATCAACCCAAACAACCTAACCTGACCTAACCTGTCCTGCCTTTGCTCGAATAAGGTGAGTGCCGACAAACATTGCCCTCGAAGGGTTTATCGGACTGCCGTCGTGGAGGTTTTTCAGGTGGATAAGGTAGGATTTGAGCCCAGACCTGCCGCGTAATGAGAACACACTCCGATC
Source organism: Neoascia interrupta (assembly GCA_947623515.1). Lineage (NCBI taxonomy): Eukaryota > Metazoa > Arthropoda > Insecta > Diptera > Syrphidae > Neoascia > Neoascia interrupta. Next base: position 201,336,253 of record OX392462.1, read on the forward strand.
CACTCACTTTTAAATTACGCTCTCCATTTGAACTGGTTCGCTTGTTGCCTTGACTGATTGGACCTGAATGAACCGACACGACAGGTTTTAGATCACTTTATTATTATGAGCGGCGTAATTCAGGGGTTCAAATTCTTACCGGGGAAATAAAAGTTTTTTTTTTCAAAAGTTTTCTAACAAACCCTCCGAAAGTATCATTATTTGTCAAGACAAACTATATACTTTGTAGTTGTTTAAGCCAACGTGTGTTTGGCCATTCTTGCGGAGACCAGATCAATTTCCTAAGGTGGAACCGTGAAAAAACTTTTAATGCTGACATTTTTTGTTAATGGAGTCCCGGTAATCGATTGTTAATGTAAATTGGTAATTTTTTCTTAGACTGTTTCTTAATGAACTTTTAAAATTTGTCTTCTAAGCCACATTTAGCGTTAAACATTTTTTGTTCGCATAATAAGATGCTACAAGATTCGAAGCGACTGATATCAAATTCAGCGAATTAAATTTCTACTCCTTCCAGCTGTCGTTTTTCATAAATAAGGGCATACATTTATTAAGTTGAACTGTTGAACTTTAAAGAAAATTTAAAACCCAACTCTAACCACAAAACGCTTATACAGCTCAAGCCTATAAGAAGGAAACACTCACCCAAAATTAAATAAGCTTGGCGAAGTAGAAAACCAGCAAAATAGGTGTACACAAATGAGCATATATATATAAAAAGAAAACACAGCTCCATAGTGCTTACCATTAACACAAAACGGTACAAATTGCCAATCGGTGCGAAAGGACCCGCATTATACATTCCGAATTAAGTTAACCACCAGGATTACGCTTACGAAACCAAACCGAAAAAATACCCCCTCTATTGTGAACAAAAAACACAAGCAAAACATAAAAGTATCTATATGCATCCTCGTTGGTTTCAGTATTTAAGATCCCAAAGAAATGGAGACTCTTTCATGCAAGGAAAAACTGTACCGAGCAAGGATATACGATACCCTAAATGAATTTTAAATAGGAAATATCCTTTCAACCGTATACGCTGAAACGCAAACAACAATCGACGTAGTGGAAGTAAAACAAAAAGCCAGTTTACAAAAACAACAATTTCACAATCAGTAATAAGCTTCTGTGGTCTATTAAGGACGTAAGGAACTAAACTAAAATCAAAATGTTTAAAGAAAATCCAACTAATCCATTCATTTCTTTTGTCAAGGCCACTCGCTGAGTATCTAGCACTTAATGTTCCTTCAATCGCATTAAAAATTTATTTTCGTTTTAAGAAGTTTTTTAGTCCTTTTTTTACATTTTTTTGCATTTTTAATAGTATGCAAAGAATTTCGTTTTCCTTGACCTCAAGCAAGATAAAAGGATTTTGGTCTAAGGCTCAGTGATGTGAAGGTGTAAGAAATAAGCTATTGATATCGATGTTCATGAGACTAAAATGTTTTCAGGAATCGGAGGGCCACGAATCCAAGGAGCCAATACAGTGATTGAAGTAGAGACTATATTTGTTGGATTGTTAAGCTGTTCGCTACCTATTCAGAAACAGCTACAAGGGCATTTCGTTTCCCGTATACGGAAAGCAGCATTGCCATAATTGCAATAAGCTTTTACAACCCACTTTCAAGAGGCACTCTTCCCCCGTTTATAATTTTTGTATTGGTCCTGTTTCGCTTGGCTGCGAATGCATTCCGTGATTTTGCGATAATCCGTTTGTGCGCGAAATCTACCTTTACAACAAAGCAATTCACCCAAACTTGAAATTTCACAAAAACACACACAAACGCACAACATATAGAAATCAGTAGCAAATCTCTTTTATAAGCTCGTCCTTGTTCCATGAATCTGTCTGACTACTTGACTGATAGATTTGTACTGTTAGAGAGCTGCAATCGCGTTGTACAACAATAATAACAATGAAAGCGCGCACACGACACTCCAGGACGAGATAAGGAGTTTATTTCAATTGTAGCTGTATTGCGAATGCCAGTGTTTATCCTGCGGCTGTGTGGGGCCTTAGTGCAATCAAGTTTGAAAGGATTTAACCGAGCGAAGCGTTTCCATTTTAAAGGGTTTGGGTGTTTGGCTTCAGTTAAGCGAGGAGAACGGTATAGACCCTCAGAGAACATGTATGTTGTTGTTAGACGAAAACATAAATAACAATGATTGGTTCTTACTGATGATTTTAAAACACATAGAATTCAATCGGTTTGAATAAAGTCTCCTTTAAGTTTCATATTGATGTTTCTTGGAAACCAGTTGATGCCTGGAAACCAAACGTCGATATAACAACCACATGGTTCTTGGAGCTTTATGTTGATGTTGAAGTCTGTTTCGGTTAAGTAAATGCCTGTTTCCCAGTAGACTTTCCCAAGTTGTTTTTACTTTGGGTTAGAAAATCCATCATGTTAAAATGAAGTGAAAAAAAAGTTAAGCATACGCCCTGATGTGCCATAAAAACTTAAATGAGGCGTCTTTTGGCACTTTAAGGAAAAAGAACGAATTTTATGCACGGAACTAAAGCAAAATGCTCCAGGAGAAATAAGAAACCAGAGGCGAAACCGATGAAAGCAAAGGCTGTGACGGCTGAGAAGAAGCCGGTCTTAATCGTTCTGATGGTTACATACAAATTCTGCTCAGTTCCAAGTTGTTTTGAAGCTTCAATTATAGTCCGAGAGATACCTAACAAAGTGGCATGCATACATGTTTCTAATGAACTACGGAACCTCCAAGATGGCGAAATTGGTAAGGGACTCAGACTTAAGAAGTGGTATTGGGACTAGCAGGTGCAAGCGGACCAAAAATACCTCGGTCCGTTGGCATCTCTCTTTTTAAGAGCGCCGCCAACCAGGAGCAACGAGGTCTATGAACCGCTCTCTTAGCCGTTCCTTTGTTTGGTGACTGCGGCAAAATTGCACCTTGTGAATAGGCGGACCCTGTGCCACTGTCCCATACTAAGTCAGTTGAGGAAGAGAACTAAAGGAAGCTTATTCTTCCACAACATTTCATAACTTTCAAACGCACCAGGAAAATCTCTCTCCAGGTATGTTAAATCAACAAAGTGGCTTAAGAAATTCTACACGGCGGCGTAAGATGGAAGTTAAAACATCAAAACAACAGCAAGGATCTTCTCCCACTGGGCATCAAAATGGGTTTCAAAAGACCATAGTGCGATAAGGTGCAGGCTATCTCCCCTCATCAACCAAACAACCTCACCTAACCTAACCTAGACTCAAAACTGTACTCTGAGCCATAGATTTGAAGCAGAGTAATTCTGATACTCTCCTCCGACATCCTAAAACTTGGTGTGTTTTAGGGATGATTCCTCTCTGGCTTCTTCTGGAACATCCTCAAGAGAAAGAAGCATTATCAGAGTAAGGCGCAGAAGCACCCGTCGAGCATTACTTACTTTAATGCGACCAATATTGGGAAAGCAAAACCCAAAACTGGGCGTAATCGGTCTACATAGAACAAGTTCCATAAGAAAACCTGACAGAAACACAGAGAGGGGAAGCTATATGGAAACCTGATGTATTATAGACTCTCCCATGGGCATGTGTCCAGGAAACGCGCTAATTTTCGGTACGTGTACTGCTGATGGATGCTAAAGCTGTGACCAATATAGGGTGCAGCATCAGCAGACAGTAGTTTGGCGACGCATTTGTCTCTATTTGTCGGTGTGCTTCTACTTTGTTAACTCAAGTCAATCTACACAACTTTTAAGCCGTTTTTGCCCTTTAAAGCAGAATGGTTTTAGCCTGTAGAATCTATAACCGTTAAGATTCTACTTTATTTAGGAGCCATGGGTGTGGAAAGGTGACATCTGTAGTCTTGGTGAATAAAAGGTTTCTAACGAGGTTCTTTATTATAAGAAGTCCGAAAGACCTTCACTGTCTTATTGCGTCGAAATCCTTTAAAGCATGCTGAGATCGGAATGTTTTGTACCCAAGATCTGGTTAAAATAAATAAATAAATAGAGTGGCGCAACAGCTCGAGGTGAACCGGGGCCAACTTCTCAACAATGTATGCTGTGTGTGTTAATTTCTTCACATACAAGGGGACCTACAATTTTTCGCCGAATCCGAACGGCACTTTGAGAAGTTTTTCAAGACAAATGATACTCTCGGAAGGCTTGTCAGACCTTCGCGGAGGTGGAGACCGTGAAAAAGAACAAGTCTTTTTTTTTCAGGTGACGATGGCAGGATTCGAACCCAGACCTCTGGCGTAGTAAGCACACACACTAACCACTACGCCACGGCACCCCACACCCAAGATCTGGTTGCTGCCTCTATTTCTTTCCATGTTAAGGGTGCAATGGGAAATCTTTGTTCTTGCATCGGAAGATTACTTTCCCTATCCTTCAACAAAGGGAGTTGTTGCACCTGTAGAGTAGATTGAATCCAAAGGTTTGGGCCTTGTCTTGTGTTTTGAGTCTTACGCTGAGGACACTGTTTCAGGCAACAGCAAATGTAACACAAGAGGAGATCGGTTTTTTATGGAATTCATCCTATAGTCTGACATAAACATTAACAATGTATGTACCAATACCAATCGGGCTACATTTGTTACTGCCCGAAAATAACATGTAATTCACCCTAACCTGCCTTAGAGGCTTCCAAAAACGGTCATCAAGTGATTTTGCCAGGTAGTACCTTGTTAGATCACATTTCAAATCCGTTGTTATGGTTTTAAGTTTGCAAGATAGGAGATATCTGAGAAAAAAACAATCTGGGAACAGTTGAGAGAGGAGCTTGGCAGCTTTGTTGTAGTTCGTCTTAACCTTACGTTGAAGACAAGGGGAAGAGATGTCTGCTCAAGATCTGAACAGAGTCCCTTAACCGTTGATTTTAACTAGCGTTCCGGGAACGAAAATACCAAGCAGAAAACCGGTACCTTGGTGAAATGCCGAACTGCAGCGTGGTGGCAAAGAAGCCAGGAAGCCACTTCGTCGGTCCTTAAAAAATTAAGACTGGAATATGTATCTGGATCAAAGCAAAAAGATTTTAAGCTAAAAGTCGTAAGTAGAAAAAGGACGGGAATAAATTTTTTTTGAGGAGTTCGAATCTCTAAAAGACAGTTTTTTTTAGTACGAGTTCATCCTAGTTTCGGAGTTTTACTGAAACTAACTTCAGAAATCAGTTTTTCAGTCAACTTCGATGTGGAGTAAATCTTGGGTTAACTCGCCAAATTGTGTGGGTTCCCGGAATGGGCATCATTTGAAAGTCTCAAGTCATTTAGTCTAGATGGAATTTACCAATGTTAAGCTGAAAGGTTAAGTCATGCAAGATTATGCAAGGCTTAAGTCAGATATACTCTAATAGCCTAGCATCGGCTTACACATCCACCCTTTGGCGTATTGTAAAAGTCTTGTTCGTACCAAAACCTGGTAGTTCTGACTATAGTTCTTCAACCCTCTATTGGTAAGATTGAATGTGCTCTTGACCGGAATACGTGCGTGCTGGGCGTTAGGAAACATTAGCTCAATTTATAAAGCCAACGCTAATGCACATGACCCTTATACCCGAAAGAAGCAGGTAAGGCAAGTGCGTCATAGCAGGGGTTAATAGCAGCTGTCTGCAAGGTGGTATTCTGCCTCCCATTTTATCGACTCTGATGTCGGCTCTCAACCTTCCTGGAACCTATGCACAATCCCACGCGGATAATATCGCCATTCTTTTTATCGGTTCAAATCTTGGTATAGAGATCCCTAGACTTGATTGATGATTATGGTGCACTAGGAAGGGGCTGTCAGTGAATTTTCTTAAATCTACGATGGTTCTCTTCTCGAGAAGTAGAAAGGTCACTGGTTTGACTCAACTCATGTTTAAAGGTTTCACTATAACTATCACTATCCCGATATGCGATGAAGTCAAATAGGGAGGAGTCCTTGATGGAAAACTTCTTCGGTCCATGTTAGCATGTTGAATCCAAAACCAAAAAAGCTTGTCCGCATTCTTTCTGGCAGTGCATAGGCACTTTTGGCAAGACCTTAGGCTTTTATCGGAAAAGGGTTCTCTGGATTTATAATGCCATGGTAAGACCATTCCTCACAAGCATCTGTTGTTTGGTAGATCAGGCTGGGCCTATCTTGGCTGCACAGGGGCCTTTCCTAATATACCATAGGTTCTACCCTAGATGCTCTGAGGTCACACTTGGCTTTGAGGTTGATTCTATGTCTTCTATTTTAATAGAGAGGTTGTGCCTTTTGTCTAATAAGCCCCTACAAACAAGTAGATGGGACTAATGAGCTCGTAAAGTATCATCCCACACAATTTTTTTACAATCCTCCCAGCAGGAAGAAAGAAAGATTACTGCAACAACTTTTTAAAGCCGATGTTTTTATTTACAAAGAGAGCAGGGTAGCCATCAAGGACCTGACAGTAACCACAGAAAAATTTGGAAACTATGGCCTGTCATTTAGAACCTATGGCTCTAAGGAACACTAGTGTAAAGAACTAAGGCAGGCTGCTCACAATAGTTCCTAGTTGTTGGTTAAATAGAGGTTGAATAAAAATATCTATCACTCTATGTTCAAAGAGTCATATTGCGGCAACAAGCATCAAAACACGGCAACAAATTCATTTAGCAAAGGTTTAAGTTAAACCTTCGACGAAGAACTAAAATGAAGTATTTTTGGTTGTTTATAAAAGTAAATCTGTAATTTTTAACAAAAATTTTAAGGCTCATAAATAAAGTATTCTAGTGTTTTACAGACTTTCCTAAATTATTCCCAACTGCTTCCCATTAATTTTTCTTTCCTCGGCTTTGATAAATAACCTTTTGCGATCCACAACCCTGAATGTTTTCATTGTGCTATTAGCAAATCTTTTCAGCCTCACCGAGCAAATAGAAGCCCTCTTGGACTAACTTTTCCATCACCAATTGTCACATAATGAACCACCTTCCATGCCCCATTACACAAGTCATTACATTAAAATGATTCCCCTGCCTGCAGCAGCAGCGGCGCCAATTAAGTTCACCTCTGGCAACGAACAATATAGGTTCCATGAACCCAGCAGCGTCCCAGCGAATAAGGCTAAAAGTTTGAAACTTACCTTCAAACTTCTCGTAGGCAGCAAAGCTTAACTTTTCTGGAACATAGGACATCCGCTTCGTTAACACACCATCCGTGCTGCCACTACCTGTGGTGCCAACTACGAGGCTAGCGCCACCACCGATGCCGCTGCCGCCTCCCGCGGCTGAGCAACTATTTTGAGATGATCTCTCAACCGTAAAGGATGCTACCTTCTTAAGGACATTGCTGCCGGCAGTGTTATTTGTGCCACCAAAAATACTCGCTGTTGTCGGTGATGTAATTATCGGTGCGGGTAGCTCCACCTCCCCGTCGTAGGGGGTTGTTGTTGATGTTGTTTCCCGCTCTGCTTGAGCTTCGACATTCTGATGCTGTGTTGCTGCGGAGGGTGCCGCTGATGATGAAACCGGTGTTGGGGGTGGTGATTTGTATGAAATTATAACGGTTGATTGGGTTTCCGTTGAGGGTGATTGTTTGTTAACTGTTGTTGCCGGTGTTGTTGTGTCTGAAGGTGCTGCAAAGATTCAATTAAATATCGAAATGAGTTAACTTTTGTTATTTTTGAGTCTTTTTTTTGTTTTGTATTGTAGGAGTAGTTGTTATAAGACCCATCCCTTTTTCGACTTCTGAAAGAAGGAAAAAAAAAGTCTGTCGGCTCCCCTTACAAAAAAGGACGAACAAATCGAAAGAAAAGCAGCAAGGAACACATCAACGTCATTTGGTGTCAGAAGTAAGCACAGTAGGACAAGGAAGATATAGAAAACAATAACGAAGGACATCGTAATTAGGGGATGAACAATTTGATTCAATTTAAATTACCGTTGTGGGTTACATTTTCTTGGGCCGATCGATTCGAGGCTCATGGAATCAATTAAAAAAAATTTGTTGGAAAACTTGTAATTTAAGGGGGAACTGATTTATTTTTCTTTTCTTCTAAGAAAAAGGATATAAAAATAAAAACGAAGGACGCGTAAGAAGGGCCAGATTATTGCAAGTGGCTAAGATCAATTTTCAATTAAGATGTTTCCGACATTTAAAAGGGGAACATTTCCTTTTCCCTTTTTTTTTTTTGAACTTTTCCCTTTTATTGACTTTTACTTGTTTTACATACTTTTTTTTTCTGGCAAGTTTGCGTTTTTATATTGTTTTTCAATTAAAAAAATTTCGGAACTTTTTTTCCTCTGGAGTAGGTAGGTTTTTTTTCGGAGAATGGAGAAGGTTAATGTAAACTCAAACAGATGGTGTCAATGGGGGATCGGCAGTTTATAATTGAATTTAAATTAGCACGTGGCGGATTCTCATAGAATTTTGCATGTGCGTTGCAATTTGATTTACGGCTGAAAAAGCGCAAATGAGGCCAAAAGTTTTCAGAGAGGTTTTTAATTGCTCTTAAGGCATTTGTTTTTTTTTTTTTGATAAAAATAATATTGTCTTTGTTAGAAGAGGGCAAAGTTTCTACTTCGGTATTATATACCTGTTATAGTGGGCATCTTGGTATCTTTGGAAGATTTTGGAGTCTTAGCCTCCGTCCAACCTAGTATTCAAAAAAATTCTATAGAATTTCTATTTTTAAAGGCAAATTGAAAAAGTCGTTTTTTCCGGTTCACAACGTTTTGACTTAAAACTTCTGTTGCTCACCCTTTTAGAGCTCTTTCGTGCATTGTCTCTTTGGCAACATTTTTACCCCTTCTCATTGAGCCTTAATTCGTTGCACACTTATCATTGTTTTACGCTCTCTTATTATACCCCTTTCCATATAGGTTTTTTTTTTTTTTTTTTTTTTTTTTTTTTTGAATACTAGGATGGACGGAGACTAAAACTCCAAAATCTTTCAAAGATACCAATACGCCCACTATAGCAGGTATATGATACCGAAGTAGCCGATATTGGTTATGCCCGATTTCCACGTGCTAAAAAACCACCCATTTATGAGAGACACTATGAAACTGCCAGAACGCACTTCATAGTAGTAAATTTTCGCTCTCTCATAATACTTCTTGACTACAACTAAGTTAACTTAACAAGTAGTTTACGCTTCCATAGTGTTGATCGCATTGGATAGGTTGCTTTCCAGTGAATGCACCTACTAAGCCGTTCATTCATGCGGCTTCACCCTACGTCGCTAGATCGAAGGGTCTTGTTCTTTGTAGTCGTCGCTCGTTGTTAACATCGTTAAGAGTCTCGTTTAGAGTACGGATCATTTCATTGTTGCAATGAACATGAAGGCGAGCATTAAGCTTTCGAGCGAAGTTTGTTACTTCTTCGCCCACGGTAGCTACTCCTAAATCTCTGTGAATATCGCTATTCCTAATATACCATGGAGCATTCACAATTGCTCTTAGTGTTTTGTTTTGGAAAGTCTGCAACATGGACATGTTACTCGACTTGGTACAACCCCAAAGTTGTATACCGTATGTCCAGGACGGCTTTAACACCTGCCTGTACAAGAGCAGTTTGTTATATGTGCTTAATTTCGAAAATCTTCCGATAAGCCAATACATTTCCCTGAGCCTAATCTCGAGCTCGTCACGCTTCTTCTTTACGTGTGGTTTCCACCTTAGTTTAGCGTCCAGTGTCATCCCTAGATACTTCGCTTCATTTGCATAAGGTATTTGTACAGAATTTATGAACAGAGGCAAATTGTTAACCCTTCTGTAAGTGAAATTCACATGCGTAGACTTGTTCTCGTTAAGAGCGATTCGCCAAGTCTTCGTCCAGACACAAATTCTGTCCAATGCTCGTTGGAGGTTTCTCGTTGATGACTCGACTGATTCACCTGTTGCCAGGATGGCCGTATCGTCCGCAAACGTGGCCACGACTGTCTCGTCATCTAGAGGTATGTCTCTTGTGTAGAGCAGGAACAGGGTCGGACCGAGGACGCTTCCCTGGGGTACGCCAGCCCGAATTTGCTTGAAACTCGAGTATTCACTACTACACCTAACACGAAAGAGTCTGCTTTCAAGATAATTTTCCAATATTTTAAACATGTCTTCCGGCAAATTTTGCCGTAGCTTATATTTCAAGCCCTCGTGCCATATTTTGTCGAAGGCTTGCGATACGTCGAGGAAAGCACTTGAACATATTTTTTTCCCTTCTAAGGCTTTTTCAATTTCATGCGTTATTCTGTAGACTTGATCTATTGTGGAATGGTTAGGTCTGAAACCGAATTGATGATCCGGGATCAAGCGTCTTTCTGCAATTATTGGTTGTAATCGCTTCAGCAGAAGTTTCTCAAATACTTTCGATATTATCGGCAGAAGCGATATGGGCCTATAAGATTTTTTATCATTTGCGCATTTCCCCGGTTTAGGAACCATAATGACTTCAGCAACTTTCCATTGTCTTGGAACGTATAGAAGTCTAAGAGAAGCGTTTATCATATAAAGTAGCCTTTTTTGGTAGCTCTTTTAATATTTCGCCAGTGATCAGGTCGTAACCCGGGGCCTTATTATTTTTAAGTTTGCTAATTGTCTGTCGGAGTTCAACTAACGAAACTTTTTTCATTCTAAAGCTACCAGGTTCCCCGTTGTTGTTTAGAACGTCAGCCAACGGCGGACCGTCGAAAGGCTTGAATGTTTTTTCTAAATGTTCAGCAAACAAATTCGCTTTCTCTTTGTCTTCTCTTGCCCATTCGCCGTTAGCTTTTTTTATTGGTGCCGAGTGGATTATAGGTTTCTTGATATACTTAACTGCTTTCCACAGCGAGTAGTTTGAGGTCCTATCCGCAGCCAAGCCTTCAAGGTATTCAGTGGTCTCACGATTTTTAAGATCTTGCAACATTCCTTTCAGTTTGTTAGACAGGCGGTTCAATAGGGTTTTGTCTGGGGGGGCCCTCGTGCCTTGCCATCTCCTACGCGCTCTTCTCTTTTCACGAATCAATTCTTCGATTTCGAGCGGATATGTTTTACGTACATGCCCGTCGGTGCTAACTGCGTTCTTTTGGGACGAATTGTTGTTCCAAGCAGCGCTCTGAATTGCTTCAATGAATTTGTCAACTGCGGTTTCTAACTCGAAAGGAGTTTTCAATGGCACATTCAAGCCAACACCCTCCTTACAGTCCTTTCTGAAAGCGTCCCAGTTCATGTTTTTGCTAGCTAATCTAGGAGCTCTTTCTATTTTCGCCAGTCTTCCACCCATCTTCAAGATAACTCCTGAGTGGTCTGAGCAAAGATCGTAACACTCTTCAATTCGCGTAAGGTATTTGGGGTACCCTTTAGCGATGAAAAAATCGACAAGGTCAGGCTTTTTATTCCTATCGGTTGGCCAATATGTTGGCTTACTCGTGGAGAAAAAGTCCACCACACGCTTCATACTATTTTTGTACAGTAATCTGCCTCTTGTTGAATTGCATCGTGAGCCTCAAAAAGTATGCTTCGCGTTAAAGTCACCCCCAATGATAAAATTGGACCCAATGAAGTCATACATACGATCAAGATCGTCTTCCACCAGTCTATATCCTGGCGGGAAATAACAAGATGCAATGTTATAATCTAAGCAGTCAATTTTTACAGAAACTGAACTGATCTGCATAGAGTCTAGCTCAACTTCTGTGTTCTTGAAGTGCTTTATGCAGTTCTTAATGTAGAGGGAGGATCCTCCTCTCGAATTTTGCGAAGGGTGATGTGCGTGATAGTCATTGTAACCTTTAAGTTTGGGTGTAGACCCGTTTTTAAGGTGAGTTTCCGTAATCATGCAAATATCAATATTGTTTTTCCGTAGAAATACTTCTAGTTCGTCTATTTTATTCAGAAGGCCGTTTGCATTCCATGTTAGTATTTTAAATAACTGTTTCATATTCATGTTCTCTTGTAATTTTTTCGAGGCTTAAACTCGAGCTTGCTCAGTTTGTCAAATATAATTTTGTTGATTTTAGTCTGATCCTCAAGTTTCTCCAAGATTACAGCGAGGATCTGAGACACTGCATCTGTTGTGGGCGATCTTGCCTTGCTTTCGTTTGCCGCAACCTGTGCGTATGATTTCGGTGCGACCAGTGGTGGTTTCTCCGCTGTACTTGAACTGGCGCCGCTCTTTTGTGGAGCTTTTACGCCTTTTGTCGACGCCTCCTTTGCCAATCTTCCACTTTTGATCGGCTTTGGCGTCTTTGGAGTCTTTGGCTTAGTAGTTTCAGCAGGTTTTGGGCGTCCTAGGCTTTGATTCTGACCTCTAGTATTTTCCTTAAGAGGTTCTCGTCCCTTTTGCAGCTCTATGGCTACTTCGCATCCTCGATAGTTCGCGGGGTGGTTTCCGTGGCAATTGGCGCAAACTGCTGGAGCCTTTATGTCAACCTTGCACTCTGTTGACAGGTGTTTTCCGGCACATTTCACGCAACGTGGTTCTTTTTGGCAGTAGGCACTTGTGTGCCTGAATTCTTGGCATCGCTTACACTGTGGTATCAGTCTATTGCCCTTTCGCATGGGTTCGATTTTAACCCTGATGTTAAGTATCATTTTTATTTTATAAATATCGTTTATGCTCTCAGTTCTTTCAAAGGAGAGCATAAAAATTGGAAGCCCGCGTCTGATCACAGTGTCTCTTTCTCCTTCCGTGCGTTGCTTTTCCTTTTTAATGATATTGACGGCATCAATAATTTTAAGGCCTTTATTTTTTACGTCTTTTACAACGTCTTCTTTTGTGCATGATGGGTGGAGCCCCCTTACAATGACTCGCAGTGGTTTCTCGTACTTATTTTGATAAGTATACCACTCGATTCTTTCTGCATTCAGTCTAAGAGACAGTGCGCGATAGGAATCGGCGTTGTCAACATTTACTTTCCACACGTTATTTCGGTGCGAGGTAAGCTTATAGTTTTCTGTTCTCACCGTGTTTGCAAGAAGGTTGCGCAATCTCCCAAAGTCTGCTATCCCGACGATGTTTATTGCGGGAGGTGGACGAATTTTCGCTTCTGGATTAGCCTTGTTTGAGCCAGAGGGCTTATCTTCTTTTTGTATTACTTCGGGAGAGGAGTATAGGTATTCCATATAGGTATTGGAGCAAAAAAAAACAGTGTTAAGCTAAGATAAAAAAAGAGTCGAAGACTTAAGCAATTACAGAAAGAACTCTTAGAAAGATAAAACTTAGTTCTTGGCAAACTTTTTATGAATCCACAAAAGTTGTGAATGAAGCCACAAAGGTCTATTCAAACCCTTGTGTTTTCGGATGCATCTGGAAAGCGAATGGATAATTAACAAAATCTAGTCTGAAATCCTTAGAAGTGACAACGGAAAATTTTTTCAGCTCATTTCTATGATTCATAAAGATCTGTTAAGAAGAAAAGGACACTTTGGGATATTAGGTGTTTTTATTCCGTGGAATTGGCTAAATTTTGTGTTTTGCCACGGGCAAGACATGGTAGAAGGTGCCAAACTCATGGTCATACTGTCATGTCTGATGTAAAACACCTTAGGGGGTGGGGGCTACACTAATTTCTTCTTAAAAAGAAAAGTTCGCGCATCTTGCATCCCGGAACTAACTTACAATGACTTCCTATAATAGCTGTCAGGTCCTTAGACAAAGTAAATCGGATAGCAGCACATTTTGCTGACTGGTCTACACTGCCTGATTGTGCAATGTTTCCACCTGTACTTTCATGCGTAGATCGCTTGATTCAATTGGAAAAATTTATTTCAGAGCTTGTACGGTACCACGAGCAAGGGTAACATTCAGAAGTCTGCCAAATTGCATACCCACCGCAATTCTAAACTGGCGTTCCTCTACGCTCGCAAAACTACAGGGTAAGTTTTTCTACACGTCTTATACTCTCCCAGCATTTGTCCAGCCCCCCGAAAAAAGGCGATTCTTGCTCTACCACTCTGCGCTAACATATCTATCTAAAGCCATGGAAAGGGTGAAGAATCGTCACTTATAATGAAAAACCTCAAATCACGAAAGCTCCTGAATGACCATCAATACGACTCTCTTAGCAATAGGTTCACTTGTGATTATATGGCTCTGGTGGTTATACATTGCACAAACATTGGACAAAGGTGCCTTCTTTTGCTTTAAGGTTGCATACGGAGCAGAAGGCAGAGGCAATTCCTATAAGGGAATCCATTGAGGTTAAGCATACCGCAGTATCGTCACAAACCATTCCAACATATTGCATCGGTCCCATCGGTCCCATCGGACTGCTTGTCTCGTCCCGAGACATTGCTTTTTGAACAAATTATAGTCGAAAGAAGCTTTGAATTCAACTAAAAATGTGTAAACTTTTCTTTTTTGACGAATAAAGTATTTTTCTGTAGTGGTGAGCGCTTGAGAGACAATAGACAGCATTAAGTTTTTTTAAGCATTAAATTCTACTCTGCTCAAAGTCCTCCAGGATGATATGCTGTTCAAGTCAGGAATTAATAAATTCAGCATACGCAACCATTCCCTTTAAACCTCTGAAGGATGGGGACGTTTTTCTCGAAACGAGTATGAAAAATTGAAGGTACCTTCTGTCGTCAGCGAAAGAATATATTGGATTAGATGTCGCAGACAAAAGTTCGTTGATAAATATCAAGAAAAGTGTTAAAAAACTGAGCCTTGGGGAACACTAGCTTTTCTATGGTGGATGTCAGACTTGAAGCTGTCCAGAACCCCTTGAATTATACTGTTTAGAAGGAAAATTCTAATCCAATGAACAAAAGATCCATCGACTCCAAATGCACGGGTTTCCGACAACAGAGCCTGGTGCCAGACTCTGTCATATGCTTTGGAAATATCAAGCGTAACAGCCTTGCCAATTTTAGGTGAGATAAGCCATCAGATCATCAGTGGACCTTTTGCTACAAAAGCCGTACTGCCGGTCCTGAAGAAGCTATCGCGATTCTTGATATTTCATAAGCTGATAGTTCACCAGCGTTTCCATTACCTTGGAAACAATGAATGTAAGGGCAATTGGTCGGTAGCTGAGAAGAAGAAATCGCCTTATTTCTGCTACAGGATGAACAAATGCTGTTTTCCATCCATCGGAAAGATGCCAGAAGAGTTGGATAAGCTCATGCAGGGGTTTTGCCAACTAGGAACACCTTTTCAGATGAAGGGAGTAATGTCATCTAGACATTTTGTGTGTTATGAGATTCTTTAAAATTCCTTCTATTATACGAGTGCGAAAATGAATAGGTCCCATTAAGTGTTCGACGCGCGGTGCTCTTATACAGGTGAAGACATCGTGCAATCAGAAAGCCTAGAGTTGGCGGCAAAAAGAGTTGCGAGCAAATTGGCTTTGTCTGAGGAGCTGACAGCTGTTTCGTCATTTCATACGAGTGTTGGGATAAAAGAAGAGGCACAAATTTTTGTATATTTTGACCAATTACCAAAATTTTTTTCTTTGTTTAGGACATTTAAGGATCTTTTATGTATGTCACGCGAATGTATGTTACAAAAAATAGCTGCATTGCGTCATTTCTGGCTAGTTTTAACGTGTTACGGCTTTTTTCAGGGGTTGGCTTTATATACGACGGAAAATTCTGCTCAGGTCAGGACATTTATAGCTGCCGAAATGTTCTTGTATAAATGCGTATTTGTCCCTGTGGATGACCATTGTAATATAACATTTTTAATGGTGTGGAGCTTTGCCTAATATAGGGGAAAGAGGGGCTGAAAGTAACAGGGGTAAGAAGTAACAGTCTTGAAATTAAGAATCGCGCGAAAGAGAAAAAAAATGTTCATCTTCTGAATAGTACCCGACATATAGTCGTTAGCGAGAAAAGTCCTATGGGTGGTTCCAAAAAATGGATTGTTTTCAACTTTTTTACTATTTTGAATCATGAAGGGGTGAGGTCTTACCCGAAGGGGCCCACCAACGAAATTCAGTGAATTTGCGAAAATATGCTATTTTAATCACTACACCCGAGAAGTAGGTTCTTCTATAGAAGAATAAAATTAGAACCATGGCTTAAAAGGGAGGCGAAGACTTAACCAGCGGAGCTACAAAAAGCAAGTTAAAAAAAAGTTTAAGCCTCGTGATCTGAAGAGGAAGACGAAATTTGTGTCGCATTTGCTGTGAGCATTGTCAGAGCCTATGCCTACTTTTGGCAGTGCATAACTGGTGAAAAATGGGGTCAGCCAGAAGTATAAAATTTTATTAAAATTGTATAATTTGCATAAATAGCATGACAAAGTGATTCTTAATTTTTTTATTTTTTATTAAATATATTGCACTTTTTTCCTATTATATTTTTCTGGATTTGCATATTTAAAAAAAAAGCTACCTAATTTCACTAAACTATTAGCTTTTTTTTTTACTTCTTCTTTATAACTTTTTGAAAATAAAACGAAATTTAATTTTAAAAATAAGATGTCTAGTTTTGTAGTTTCTGTTACAACATACTCACATATTCTGAATAGCTGTTGTATTACAGTTGGAACCTGGCTATTAAATTTAAAAAAGAAGTTTTCGATTTGGTAAAAAGTGTTACTTTTAGCCCCACTCTCCCCCACTCTGGAACATTTTGCCATCACTTTTGAAGTCCTTTCATGCTTACCACACCCACTCCCCGCATACCATTTTGGAACCATCCGTAGGTATAAAAAACTTCAAGCCGTTTTGCCTGTAGTGAGGTTAACCATCTCCGATTGGTTTACCCTCGACTTTGACTTTTTAAGTCAAATTTATAAGTGGATATCAACTCATAGTAAAAGTTATTGCAACTCATGTTCTTGGCGTACAGCACAGTTTATTGTTCTACAAACTACAATCCTCCAAGTAATAGGAAAGCCACGCAATTACGTGTAGCATCGAAAAAGGCTCCCAAGCCCTTATTTACTTAAATATGGTGCAAGTGTATACAGACAGGACTCACGTTTCTTCGACTGGGGACCCCAAAACGTCTTCACAGACTGAAGTTTTCTAAGGAGTTGATGCAGAGCTTCCTTCTTGCTCTTATTAACCCAACGCCAACCTCCTAATAATGGCCTTTCGTTGGCGATAACAGTAGGTACAGGCAGTTTATAAGATTCAGGCAATTCCGTTTTATTTGAGGTGATCCTTTGAAATCTATAAAACCATAGCATTGACTCTCTTTTATTGTATATAAGTCTGGCACTTTGATCCTGAAACAGGAATCCAAATCGATTTGAATTTTCTGTTTTTCCTTGTCCTTAATAAAATATTAGCGCACCTACGCGCATAAATTGAGTAAAACCATCGAATCAAGCTACTTTCGTCTATTTTAACGTGTTCCAACTTTTCGCCTACAGAATTTCAAAAATAGAATCTTTCTCGAACCAGAACAATTAATGTAATTAATTAAAATATGGATGTCAAGGAGTGAATTGAAAGAAAATTGAATTTGAAATGTATTTAGGCAAAGAGTTCACAGTTTTAAGGCTTATTGGGCATCTGTTCGCCATAGTGATTTTTCTTAGCAAACTACTTGACTTCTACTATCTAGAAGACTATACAGTTTGCAGCCGTTTTTTAAAAGTGTTTTAATGTTACTTTAAAAGAGGGAGGTATAGAAAAAAAAACTACACCCTATTTTCAATCTCAGCAATTAGTAAAAACGGTACAGAGTTCTTTTTAAAAGCCATTCAAGATTTCCAATAATACATTCGTTTCAAGTTAGAGCTCCGTTTTGAAGATTTAAAACTTCATGCAAAGAATCACTCACCAGTGGATGAAAAATTTGATTAATCGAATTACTCTAGTCGTGAGTAAATTAAGTAATCTCTTTCCAAAGTGCATTTCTAGTCCAAAGATTTCTTCGCAACCAAAGTGCATCAATCAATCATTATGCGTTTCGAAAACAATCAAAACAAACAGGGATTGCTTGTTTGCTCATGCAACCTTAAACTGTAACAAAACAAATCAAATAAATTTACAGACTGATGAAATAAAACAAACAGGCTCCCCAGTCTTATCTAATCAACTTATATGGTAGCCCGGTAAGTAATGGCAAACAAGAAAGCACTCCATCATACCTTGCAGTCTTGACTGAGTACATTTGCTGCACAATCTATGTCCATTTCAGGCTTCGGGATAGGTACCTTATTGATGCTCCTTATGTCTGGCGGCTGTGTACTTACGCAAAATACGTTAGCAAATACAAACATTCCATTAAAAGCAACAATACTCCCTTTTTTAGACAGTTTTATCATCTCCCATTAGAATAGCTCAAAGTTGCTTGGGGGCTTGTCCGTTCTTAAACAGTATCCTAAATAAATCTTTATCGGAAAAGGCATCCTTCCATATATACATATAAATCTACTCGTATATGTTAAATAGTCAAATTGTCATTTTAATGGAATTGCAATTCCTTTAATATGACTCAAGGATGTCTGTTTACCAAAGGCTCATGTTTGTCCAATACAAATAGAGATAAGGACATTAAATTCCCATTCGGTATAGCCTCGGCCTTATACCTTTTTATATATTTTAAATACCTTATATACCTTTTTTTATATTTTAAATGCGCATTAATTATTTATACGGCCATCTTAGTATCCTAAATACATGCCCAGGGGGGCTGACGACATGTGAGTGTGGATGTTTTTTATTGGAAGGCCTCAAGGACACATGAAAAAATATGGGACAAGCGGTAGGTGAATACATACATACACAATATATTTTATTTAAGAAAGTCTATCGCTTGTGTGTTCGTTTAAACAAATTTTATTTTATTCCCTGTACTGTCGAGCCTTTTCGATTTGACTACTTTTTTTTATTTGTCACAAAACAAAAAATGGGAGCCTTGACTATGTCAACAAAGTTGAATCGTGTTTTTCTGCAGTGTATATATGTTTTTATTTAAATGTACGCAATTTAAATAGCAAAAATTACATGGCCGGATCTAGTAAATTTGTGGCGCCTTGTTGGGTTGACGTTTCGACATATTGAAACGGCAAACTGAAATTCTGTTTTATTTTAGCAAATAAAACTCTTATTGAGAGCAAATAGAAGTGTTTCGATTGGGATTAGTGAAAGTTTCTAAAAAGGCTTTCTGGCCAACTCTAGTTCTACCACAGAAGCCGAATAAAGGTTATAATAATAATAATAATAGAGTGGCGCAACAGCTCGAGGTGAACCAGGGCCAACTTCTCAACAATGTATGCTGGTGTGTTAATTTGTTTACATACAAGGGGACCTACAATTTTTTGCCGAATCCGAACGGCACTTTGAGAAGTTTTTCAAGACAATTAATACTCTCGGAGGGCTTGTCAAACCCTCGCGGAGGTGGGGACCGTGAAAAAGAACAAGTTTTTTTTTCAGGTGACGATGGCAGGATTCGAACTCAGACCTCCGGCGTAGTAAGCACACTAACCACTACGCCACGGCACCCCACTGAAAAAAGGTTATGAAATTATTTAATGTCAACTTGCATTTTTCCAAATGGAAGTGGTCCTCGAACTCGTCTGATCTTATACATACCATCCCCCCGAACATAGATACTCGGTAACCGAGCTGTCGATCGGCGAAGCCTGGGTCAAGGCATTGGGCCTTTTCTGGGAACCAATACACGATTGTTTCAAATTCGACACTACGAGGCCACATCCAGCTATCGGGCCACATGCCACGAATAGGGAAGTGCTTTCGGATGTAGCCAAAATCTGCAAACCGCTAGGATTGTTGTCGCCTATTACTGCTAAGATGAAGTTCTTTATAAAGCGTCTTTGGGTCCAAGGAGTCGGTTGGGATGACTTGGTCCCTGCAGACTATTATCAGGAATGGTCCAGGCCGATATGGGGGCTATGCAGTCAATCAACATTCCAAGGTGGCTACATTATACTCAAGGGAAGGTCATGGAATTCCACGGCTTTGCTGATGCATCGGAGTCAGCATACGCTGCTGCAGTTTATGCAAGAGTAGTTGGTGTCAATGGCGTGCGCACTGCGCTTATCTGCGCCAAGACCAGAATAGCGGCTGCTAAGCCCGCTCTATCAATTCCACGCCCAGAGCTATGTGGGTCTTAACTGCTAACCCAGCTGCTTAGCAAGGTACAAGACGCCCTCTCATTGGCATTAACGGTTCTGCATTGGATGCACGGATACCCTCGCGCTAGAAACGTGTTTGTGGACAATCGGATCTCACAAATCGCTGCTCAGTTCCCAGTTATTATATGGCATCACGTGCATTCAGAGGAGAACCCTGCGGATTGTGCCACTCGCGGATTGATGCTGAAGCACTTGCCCAAGCTTGATTTATGATGGAATGGTCCGGAGTTCCTTCGAGAGATGAAAGTAACATTTTCTACACTGCCTAGCCTGAAAGAAGACTCAGAGGAGAGAAGATCACTTGTCTTGTTACTACAACTTGGAAAGGCTGGTGAGCTCACCGCCAAATGCCTTTTCTGTCTCCTGGCGATATGCACCTGGCATAAGATTGCAGCTTAGTGTCTGCATGGCTACAAAGGCCTTGCACCTTGAACTCGTTTCGGAGCTTTCATCGCTGCGCTGCGTCGGTTCGTCTCTCGTCGTGGGAAGTGCCACACCATTTTCAGTGACAACGGCACCAACTTTGTGAACGCAAACCAACAACTTCGAGAGTGGGCCAACTTGCTAAACTTCACCGAGTTCAAGGAGGACGTGACCAACGAGCTCACAGTTAAAGCGATTGAGAGGCATTTCACTCCGCCTCATGCAGCGCATTTTGGTGGGCTACGGGACCGGCGGTTAAGACGAAAAGATTTCATTTGCGAAAAGTGTTAGGCCAATCATCGCTCACATACGAAGAGTTCTTTTTAATGCACTATCAGATCTGTGATGTAGGGTGCTTAAAGCAAGCAGCAACTACAAACAGAAAATTGCCAAGCAAAATATTGCTTACACAGGCTCATCAACTAGTGCAGGTGTTAGTGGTTAATGTAACGATCACTTAACACATACACAAATACACAAAAATTAAGAAAATAGGAAAAAAGTAATAAAATAGATACACGTAAAGAAAGAAAATTACAATTGCTTAAGCAGCTTTTTCAGTGTCGCTTTGTCTATATTAAAATCTAGAACACTACTATATAAATTGTACAGGGTACTCATGCGTGTAATAGGCTCATGCATGCCGTAATTCGATCTATGATTCGGAACGCTTAACAGATTGATATTACGTAGGTTATAAGAGCCACCACGAAATTTAAATTTGAAAGAGGACAAGAGGTCAGGTGCGTCAATGTGACCTAACAATATTTGCTGAATAAAAACGAGATCGGTGTTAATACGTCTTTGAGACAGGCTCTGCAGATTAAGTAATTTTAGCCTCTGGGAATAAGGTGGAAGGTGAAATGAATTCACCACATGAGTTCACCACAGTTTTATGCAAAACTGAAGCCTGCGTAAGCTCGAGGCCATTGTGTGCACGCTTTGAAGAAGTAATGGATCCGATTACGGCAGCGCACTATCTCATCGCGCGGCCGCTTAAGACGGGGCCAGATCCAGCTATCCTATCCTCAGGAGCGTCTTTGTGAGATCGGTGGCAATATCTTCAACGGTTATGGTACTGGGCTGCTGCAGAAATGGTCTTACGATAACTTGGCCCAACTCCGAAAGCGTCCGAAGTGACAAGAAAGGCCAACGAACAACAAGCTTGACGACGTCGTTATTCTGAAGAAAGACAAACAGACGCGCGCCGTGTTGATGGCTTATTGGCAGAATCACTAAAACTTAGCCTGGGCTGACACGCGCCGCCTTAGTCAGCACAGCTAAGGGCGAGTTTAAGCGATGAGGTTGAAAGGAGCTTTCAACGAAGGGAGTATGTTCACGAATGCAGCATTCCCATTGCATTCGCCCATGTAATATTTCCATGGTTGCGCACGTAACAAAAAATATATACTGTTGCCTCTTTATTCCGTTTTTCCCTTTTCCTTTTTTTTGATAAAATAACACTTCTCTGCTATTCTCAATTTATGTCGAACGCGTTTTTATTTGGGGACGGCAAACTTTCTTTGAGCCACTCAAGACAAAAAAGGCTCTCGGAGATCCGACGCGATTAAATAAAAACACAGGTTTAACACTACACGAACACACTAAGCGAACTTAATCAGGCTTAAGCGAACTTAATCAGATTTCGCTTTAAAAATCCAAATAGACCCCATATTTGTGACAGATCTGTCAATACGCGAGCTGTTTCCATTTTCATTTTCAAGTTCCCAACTTTTTTAAGGGGGTGGGGTGCCATGGACTAGTGGTGAGTGTATTTGCTTGCTACCCCGGAGGCCTGGGATCGAATCTTACCGTCAGAAGACGCGAGGGTTCTGAAAAACCCTTTGAGTGTAACGTTAGCCTTGAAAAAATTATCAAAGTGGCGTTCGGATTCGGCAAAAAATTGTAGGTCCCCTTGTATATGAAGAAATGAACACACACAGCATACATTGTTGAGAAGTTGGCCCTGGGCCCAAGTTACTTGTAAACCTCTGCTTCTAGATTTCAACACTTGTAAATGTCCTCTGGAATTATTCCTGAAGGCAAGATAACATCCTAGGTTAGGCTGATGGATGCCCTAGTGACAATAGTCACGGCTCATAACTTAGAATTTCGAGCTTGTTGAAGAAATAACTGCCGAGGGTACTACGCCTAAGGCCCATTTCACACATACCCGGCTGCCGGCTACCCGATCGTTGGGAATGCGTTCTTATATGCGCGTTTACACTTGCAAACCAAAACCGTCGCCGGTTGTCAATACTAATGACCGGGTAGCCGGTACCGGTTAGCCGACTGCCAGGTATGTAGAAAATAAGCTTAATTCTGTTTAGGGCTGGACATTCACAGCGTCCCGTGAAGATTCCCGTGAGCGCTAAGATGCGGGTTAATCCGATAGTGCTCTCTTTTTGTTTACAGCAGACCATAGCTCGCTTGTGTGTCTGCACGTATCAAGTTCTGCCCAACGTAGGTTAGTTCAACTCAAGGATTCAGTTTCTATCCTGCGTGCTATCGAACTCAGCGGAGTTCTTATAGATTTGAGGGCCAGAGATGCATTCATCCCACACCCATATCTCGCAAGCATGTCCGCGTCTTCGTTTCCCGGGATATCGATGAACACAGAGTTGCAGTGTTGTCAAGTGATAACTCGTCCAGAATTTACCGGGTAGTTTCAAGGCCCTTGACTTCACTACATCTGATTCCATGACTTTAATGGCCGCTTGGCTGTCAGAGTTTATGGTGATGGTCTTGTTTACGGGGCTGTGTTTCTTCAGCTCAGTGGCAGCTTGGATTATGGCTGCCAGCTCCGCTTGAAAAATACTGCAATCGTCATTGATCCGGAAAGATTTGCTTAGCCCCTGAGCTTAACAGAAAATGCCTGCACAAGTTCCGACGTCCATCTTAGAGCCATCACATGGCGATATACGGCAGTCATCATATCCTGTGATAGTCTTTTTTTCCCATTCACTCTTTCAGGTATGCTAGTAGCGAACCTCCTGTTAAAAGCGAATGTCGGAGGAAGGTAATCCGTAACTGAGGTAATTATATGGAGGCAGTTAATTGAGTTTTGACAGAGACACGCCCATAAGATCTTAAGGACCACAGCCCTGATCTCTTAGGCAGACAGCTATTTTAGCTGCATCATCCCAGTCCGGCTTCACGGTGCAGAAGCATGGATCCTGTCAAAAGCGGATGAAAACACTTTAGGCTGCTCCGAGAGGAAAATTCTTCGGACGATTTAAGGTCCCGTCTACATAGACGGAGAGCGGAGGAGGAGATATAACATCGAACTGTATGGGCTGTACAGCGACATCGACCTAGCCAGAAGAGTCAAAACACAACGTCTACGATGGATGGATCATCTATAGCGGATGGACACCAACGCCCTGGCCCAGAAAATCGTCGAATCCAAGGGGACCTCAACCAACTTCGCGTGCGAAACTGGAGACGGCTACCTAGAGACAGAGCTGGCTGGCGAAGCTTCTTGACTGAGGCCCAGGTCCACCCCGGACTGTAGTGCCACCTGCTGAACGTTCTGCGGCAGCCGTATAGTGCCACGTAAGTTCGCTTGACACGATCTTCTATATTATCCCTTCAGCTGAGTTTGGTATAAGTAGTCCAATATGACGAACAGGTATCTGACTGATTTGGATATTGGTAACTACATTCTTTGTGCCCTAAAGGGATAAATTCCCCTTTTCCCGGTAAACAAAAAGATTTCCACCTAAGAAGGATTTATTCCAAGTCCTCGACCTCCGCGTATAAAAGAATCTTCAGGAAAATTATGCACGACCTGCTCAGTTGGTATTGCCATGTTCAATGGAGAGATCCTACGAACCCTGTCAAAAAAGCAATGTCAATCAACATTCCAGCGCAAACGCAAAAGAAAGGAAGGCCTTAACATTCATTGATCACACAAATGCAACGTCAACAGCATTTATTTGGCCTCAGAGACAAAGAGATCCAAATCGAGGGAGGGTTATGATCCATCAGCTCTGATCATAACCTCGCGCCTAAAAGAAGAAGAAGAATAAGAAGATTCCCAGTCCTCGAACCTCAGCCCTATTATTTACAATATGGATTATAGCTGAGTCGAGATGAAGCTCTATTTTATTTCTATCTTTAAATCAGGTTCGAAAAACAATGTTAAACATTTTAGAGGGATTAAAACACCTCTTTGAAAGCATTGTTAAATCGCCAATTATTCTTTATACCCCACCGAGGGTATATTAATTTTAATGCATAGTTTGTAACACAGTGAAATAATCACCGTAGACCCATAAGACCTTTTAGAGATCAAGACCGACAGGTGAATCGATTAAGCCATGTCCGTCCGTCTGTATGTGTGTGTGAAGGTTTTATGTCTCCAAAATAAAGCTATAGACAGCTGAAACTTGGTACACCGCTTGGATCTTCTGCTGTACGGACAAAGTGTGAAATTTGACTTAATCCGTCAACGGCCACGCCCACTACTGGCTTCAAGACAACCTCTATTTCACATATTCTTTCAAAAGAATATGTGAAACTTGACCAACTTCTTTTGGTCAAGTTAGAGAAGTCATTGGAACTTAAATTTTGGTACTGAGCAGTATTGGCCCAGAACCTTTAACAAGGAAAAAAATTGGACCGCCCACAATATCGACCATGCCCCCTTTTAACATGTTCGATCTTTAAAAACCCGATTTCTCGGAAAGTTGACTCCAAATCGAAAAAAAATTTATTACAAATATTAGAGATATTACTAATTGCAAAGTTCGGTCCATACAAAGTTTTGAGCTCCGCCCACTTTTTAGGAAAAAAGCCGTTTTTCGCCGCTATAATTGTCGGTTTTAACGCATTTTGGGATGACTCAAATAAAATAACAATTAATTGATTTTAATTTTAAGCCCAGACCCACGTTTGGGGGCGTGGCCTATATAAATTATATATTAATTCGAAATAAAAAAAT
Organism: Neoascia interrupta; assembly: GCA_947623515.1. NCBI lineage: Eukaryota > Metazoa > Arthropoda > Insecta > Diptera > Syrphidae > Neoascia > Neoascia interrupta. The sequence goes on from OX392462.1 coordinate 201,361,572, forward strand.
TTAAGATTATACACCGTATATAGGGTCGGGTATATATTTAGAAATTTGTCAGAGACCAACTCTTGCACTTACTCACTTGTTTTTCTTATAAAAGAGCATATTGTGCTGAGCAGCATGGCTTTGTGAGTAGGAAGTCTAGAAGAGCTGGCTGAGCAGCTGGCTTTGTGAGTAGGAAGTCTACAACCCCACTAAACTGACTTGCTTATCCCATTATACTTTAAATTCTATAGACCTTAGAGAATGGTTACCAAGCGGAATGTGCTTATGCTGACTTAAGTAAGCCCTTTGACTCCGTCAACTTTAATATTGTGCTGGACAAAGTTGTACAAATAAATGATATGATCTCTCGATCTTTTGAATGCAGTTCGGGCGTACCTTAAGGTAGTCACTTGGGACCACTGCCTTTCATATTTTTTATCAATGACTTCTCCTCAGTGTTATAGTACCTGCTGCTATTCTTACGGTTACAAAAGTTTAGGATTGAAAGTCCTGCCTGATTGAAAATTAATTTTTTTTTTACCACACCACCGGGCTGAAACATGAAGGGTGTATTCAAAAACGCAGTAAATGTTTATGCCTACATTTTTGGGCATTAGGTATATTCATATTGTGTTTTTCAAAAATGTTAAATTTTTATTAAAAACTGGTTAAAAAGTGAGCGGTGTCGATGCTGGCCAAAACAGTGACTTATACCAAAACTTTATGTTGAAATAAATTTTTTCAAAAACTTTACTTATTTAAAAACTTAATTTTTTTATATGGTTCCTCAACCAAAATGTTTTTTTACCATGAATAGGATACCTATTACCAGATCCACTCCTGTAAAATTTACAAATGGGTTAGAAAATAATGTATACACACCGCGATATGTGTGTGTGCATTTAGACAGCCATTGGAACTTGAACAAAGTTCAAATATACGAGTCCCTGTGCTGAAATCCATAAGGATGTGTGACTTGAATTTGAAATGACACACGCCGGCAAACATCGGAACTCAAATTGTTTACATGCCAGCGTAGCACATCGCTTCAGAGGACAACAAATAACAATTTCAAGGGGGCAACAAAAAAAAAAAAACGAATTTACAAAATAATTTATTTTATTCCTTTCTTATGGTTTAGTGCCGGTATTGATCTTTTTTAAGAACAGCTTTGGAATTTAAAAAAGCTCTTAAGTAAAGAGAAATAAAGATCCGCACGCATTTTAAGGAAGGACATTTATCTTAATACACTTGTAGTGATGTTAAAAAAGGTGGCATCAGTTAAGAAAGGGCTTAAGGTAAATACCGTATAACTATTTTAAAGAGCCTCTGGTGATGGCGAAGATACTTCAGATCTTAGATACTTCACTATCACCAGGTAGTGAAGAATCTAAGATACTTCACGAGTAGATACTTCACTATCACCAGGGCAACTATTTGAAAGAGTCTTCTGCTGCCCTGGTGATAGTGAAGTATCTACTTCCAGCCTAGCCTTCGATAATAGAATTCGCCATGAAGTAAGGTTTCACTACTTTCATGACTTTCAACAAGGCTACACAATCCACCTTTTCGAATTGGGAAAAATAAGGCATGCATTTAGGGGCCCCTTCATGGTCTTTTTTGGAGCTAAGTATCGTGTAACTTTGAGCTCGTCACCCCTGTTTAACCTAACCTATAACCTAGGTCCACCCCATTTAGCTCATTTGGAGCTTCTGCGACTGTCCTCTCTTATTTTACTTTATTGTAAACTGGTTTAGAATTTAATTTTAAACACGACTTTCCTTTGCCTAAAAAGCCTAATACCGAAGGTCTTAAGGTGGGCGTCACCTGTCAATTATTTTAACAAATTACTTTGTAGCAGAAGCTATTTTCGTAGGTCCTTTAAACCATCTAAGCAAATCTGCGGCACGTTTAATATTCCTATTTCCGGCCACCTTATCGATACAATTTTAAATCGATAAATCCCGTTTACCTTGTGCAAAATCTTAAAATGTCTCCCCCAACTCACCTGTCAAAGTGGCCTCACTGCCGGCTATCCTCGACGACAGGTTCTGCAACTCGATCTTCTTTGCCTTGGCAACATTGAAAATTCCCATTTCGGCTGAGCCCCTGCCATTTCCATTTTCATCGGCACCTAGTGCGCCACTGCTGGAACCGCTGCCCCCACTATTGCTCAGCACTTGGGCCAGCTTATTTCCCAGCTGCAAAGCCATTTCCTCATCGGCACAATCGCTTTCAAAGTCAATCGAAATCGGTCGCCCACCTGTCAAATTCAAATGCGTCACCTCGGTGCGCGACAATTTGGCCAGCCTCTCCTCAACGTCACGATATGTTGTCGGCCTTCGGCGAGTCCTTTCCCCCCGACAATTATTCTGACGAGGATAATTTCGTGCCGCTAATGCTGCAGCTGTCAGCTCCCTCAACGTCCGCTCATCCGCGTCCTTGTCGCAGATATTCTCCTCGGAGAAATAGCACTGATTTATCTCCGCCTGAAAGCCAATCGGAGTCAGGGGGTCTGTAAATAATGAATCAGAACTTGATGAGGTCTCCTTGAGGACAACAATGTCACAATTTCCCAATTGATTGTCCGCTGGAAAATAAGCGAGAAAGTGAAAATAAATAAATTAACCGAATAAGCAAACACAGAGGGCGGGGTGGGCGGTTGTATGGTAGTAAAATAATTCACTTCTACTAATGAGGTATGGTTGGATGATAAATTTGTAGATTGTAGGGATAATAGGAATTATTAAGGACACTCTATAAGCGCCGCGCGCCTCTCCAAACTTAATATGTATGTCGGGCGTGTGGATGGTGCCAAAAGGCCATAAGGGAAGTGACAACAACACTGCGCCAAAAAACTGCGTTACAATGTAATGAATTATTATCCTTGGGTGGTGTTGGAGAGTGTTTGGTCCGATGACAAGAGACGCCTCGCCGAATCGTCGTCGAAACTTTCGTCCGAGGGCGGAAGCGAGTAATTAGCGCTAAAGTGGCATTACAGGATGACAGAGTAATTATGTGGCGACACGAGAAAGTGAATTATGTGACAAATACATGAAAGGAATTACGTGGAAATAAAGGAACACACTGTCCTGAAAAGGTCGCCATGTATACCTACTTTTGTAGCAGTTAAGTCGCATGTTTTTCTGCTGCGATTGATAAATTTGTTTTCATGTTTCGTGTCAAAGCTTGGAAGTCGAGGCACTTTTGGCTGTTTTTCTTGATTGATTTCCATGGAATTTCTATTGGAAACAAGACAAGAGACCACGCCAGGAGAAGCCTTATTTCGGAGAATTCGAATCGTGTAATGGTTTTTCAAGAGGAGCATGTTAAAGGAAAGTAGAATTTTATTAAATGAGCTTTAAAAATAATAAGGCAATCTGAAGACCGGTGCGGGTTTATCATTTATAATGGAAAAACATAGAATGGTGGTGCATACTGGCTCAAATGGTTCAAACCCTACAAACGATGGCGCTAAGAAATCGAGGAACTCGAAAAACCTATGGATAATTGTAAAATTGGATGAAGATGCAAAGGTAAAGTAAGATGTCTCCTCGCAGTCACTGCAGAGGTTTTAATTAAAGTCTATACTCAGTCTATACTCACTATAGGAGAGGCAAGGACTATAATGAAAAGAGCATTTTTCTTTTCATTATAGTCCTTGGTTATCTGCTCAAAGGAAATCTGATGGCATCCAAAATGAAGGTACATAACTCTTATCTTCCACCATGACCATGGTGCTATCATATGAGGGACGATGAAAACATACCTGCAAAGTGCACTTTTTGGAATTTTTTGACTTTCCCGAGTCAGTTCGACACATAAAATTTAATGGGAATGCACTTCCTTGGTGTAAAACGTCTAGATACGTGTGATGTGATTTTTGAAATATGTCTGGGGTTCCTGGTCTCCGATTGGGTGCCTCTCCAGATTGCGGTAAGGGGACCGCTCATCAGATATTGTGGGTACCGGCATGGAAAATTTTCAATAAGGATCAAAACCAGCAACAACCCAGAAGAATCTGTCTCAAAATTATCGCTGTCCTGGATGGCGTCTGTTATCCAGGTTAGGAGGGTTGGCCAAATATGAAACACCTACATGCAAATATAAGGGACAACATGGACTTATACCGAAAAGGTTGCTCTTGCCTTGGCTTCTCATATACATAGAACTACTCCTCACTATCCTCCCACTACCTTGTCGACGCGGGCTCCCACCAAATACGGTTACCCGGACCTCAAGTTATTCTCTCCAATTCATGTCAACCTCACCCCTCAAGGCAAATTCTTATCTGGAGTCCAATAAGCACGAGACCCTTCAAAAAAATCTCTCAATAGACCCTCAGCTCTGCTGACAGTATCGTTCATGTCGAAACGGTTACCCCCAGCCTCCTTTACCTTTTTTCGGGTAAGTGCCTAACCAATCCAGCGTTGATTGTGAATTATTGGAAAAGGTTTACACTCTTACTGGTTGCCTTGACCTTTCCCAACCAAAACGGGTTGTTATCGTTTAGTTCTTCGGGCTGATCTTACAAGTGGTATCACAATGGACCTCCCTTGGTCTAAATGTGTCCCTGCCTAGCGGAAATAGCTACCTAACCTAACGTACTGGTTCAGCAGTGTTTGTGTTGGATTACGAAAGCTTTTTCTCCACTATTCCCTAATTTTTTTCAGTTTAAGGTGTGCCACGCATTAAAGAGGTACCCATAACTCCTCAATCGTGAGCTTATTATTCAATAAATATTACGTCTTAGCTCTTGCGAGACAATGAGGAGTAAGAAGTCTCAACTTCTTCTTTCCTATCACTTCTCGAGAGGCTTTTTGTAACTAGTAGTTCAAAGCTCTGAACCAAGTGGGATAAGAAATCTTTTACGTCCATCAAACGTGGTATCAATAAAGCCTTTGCTAAACGTAGCATCTAAAAAGCCCCATAAAAGCTATTCGCGTAGGTCTTACAACAACAAAAAAGGTTTTCGAGGGAATCATAATGTTATAGCTTCGGCATCACCCTCCTGCTGAAGTATGCCAATATTCGCCTGCTTCTGTCAAATATGTCGGAAGCAAAGAACTGATTGATGTGTGAGAGGAGAGGATAGGTTATGTACGAAAGTAGGATGACTTAAGCATATTTTCACGGAAGGAAATTCGGGCTGGACCTGTAATTACCAGGAGCGGAAAAAATATTTCTAATGCCTGTACGGTGCCCTATCACCTGGAAGCCGCCAATTGATAGAGAAATCGAAAAGCTTGTGGAACAAAAGATTTTAGAATTTGTCAGGTTCTCTCGGTGTGAAACGCCTAGAAGGGATCAAGCAATAAGGGAAGAAAAAATAATATCGGCTGCTGTTCCAGATTGCTGTTTTTATTATTGCTGGACCAGAGTTCAAAATGGGAAATCTTACGCCGAGCATGAAAATGCCTACAATGAGCCTAGAGCATTGCTTTGTTTTGATACTATGTTTATTCCTTACAATCGTCCTCAAATATTATGTTTGATGCCTCACCCTATACACAGGGTGATTTTTAATAAGTGGATTACCCCTGGGCCCGTCGTTTCCCAAGGGACCGTACTTCTTCTATAGACTCAAGTATGTAAGTATAAATAGGAACCTGGTCTTGAAAAAATGGTCTTGACCCAACCACAGCACATAAAAATAGGAATGTCAAAAAGGGCCAAAATTGGCATTTCATCACCTACTCAAGCTTCTGAATCTATTCGAAACTATTGAGAAAAAGGGGCCCGCCATGGCTACCCCGGGCCCTGTATTTTCTACCGGGCCCGGTAATCACTATATTGACATGGCCACTATAGCGAAACCCCCGGTTGGATAATGAATGCCGGTAGGCACATACAGCTAAACAGGGACTATATTAAGCGGCTCCGCGCAGAAGGACTAGTGCTGGAGCGCCAGAATAAATAAGTAAATAGAGTGGCGCAATAGCTCGAGGTGAACCAGGGCCAACTTCTCAACAATGTATGCTGTGTGTGTTGATTTCTTCACATGCAAGGGGACCTACAATTTTTTGCCGAATAGAAGTTTTTCATGAGACTCGGAGGGCTTGTCGAACCCTCGCGGAGGTGGGGACCGTGAAAAAGAATAAATCTTTTTTTTTCAGGTGACGACGGCACGATTCGAACCCAGACCTCCGGCGTAGTAAGCACACACACTAACCACTACGCCACGGCAACCCACGAGCGCCAGAAGGAAAAGGAAAAGAGAAGCGCGCGGTAAGGAGAAAGAAAGACGCTACAACAGGAATGAGGTTCGCAAGTTCTACCAAAGAGCTAATAGGTTCGGCCAAGGGCCCTAAGTTTAAACTGGAGCCTGTAAGGATGAACAAGGAGAACATTGTAGTGGAATCGCAGTCAGTGCTGAGGATCTAGAAAAACCATTTCTGCAGAAGACAGCGACGAAGCATATGAACGCCCAGAGCAGCTGACGAAGCAGCCGAATCCGCTGGCGGTGATCTGGTTAAGAGCGTGCATTCGCTCATCTGCAAGATACGGTCGGAGGAATGCATGTCATATAAATGGAATCCGCAAGACATGAGACCCTCTTTATTGCGCCAAAGACGGGTGCATCAGTTTCTTTAACATCCTATACAAGATACATATTTTCTGCTGTATGAACAACAGCGGTAATTCACACAGCGACCGATCTTGAAAAAACACGAGAACTCCGAATCGTCACCATCTTTTCATCGCTTTTGAGGCTGCGTATGATACCATCTATAGAGACGAGGTACACAGAGGGTAATGACTACTTTTGACATCCCTTCCAAATTTGCTTGCTTGTGCAAGATCGATGTTACGCTGTTCCGTCAATATCGGTAAGGACATATTACCGATGTACGCCAAGTACGCCAAGATAACGCGGTGATATATGACGTCTTTAAAAATATACTTGAAAAATTTTGGCAGAGCTCCCGCGCTAAAACCGTAGGTACGATCTTTCGAAAGTTCGTTTAATAACACGCATACGCAGACAACATCTTGACGTAATCCGAGGTCCTCAATGTAATTCTAGCGAAGCTTTGTGAGTATTGTGACTGAAGCGCGGAACAAGCACCTTATAAGGGCAGAACCAATTACATACTGACATCAAGTATAGACACCCAACACCTACGTCTTGGAAAAAACATCAATATAAAGCTTAAGGTAGTTAGGGACTTTGTCTGCTGGGTTTTCATCGCTGTATTTGTATCCATTCATAAAACTGGAGACCGCTACTTTGGAACAGAGCAGGCTTGCGAAGCTTATTGTTAAGGCCCAGTTCCAACCCCGAACTGTAGCGCTGGCCGCCTTGAGTATGTAAGTATGGCAGGGTCATGAAACCTCCTCAGAGATTTGGAATCTTTATTAAAAAGGTAGGAGTGTTATCCGGGAATACGGCATTACCCTCCAGCTAAAGTATACCAATATTTTGCCTATATCTGTCAAATATGACGGACGAAAGAAAGTGACGGATTACAACCGGCCGAATACCATGCTAAATAGTTTTTGTAAGTTTTATGAAAAAATTTATGAGTTGAATAAAATTAATTTACTTCAAAATTTAAACTTATCCTACCAACTAAACTGAAATTTAAGAAATTTTTTAAATTCTAACCAACATTAGACTTTTAATTGCTGAAAAATAAAGATTTTTTTTTTAATAATCCTTAAATAAAATAAATTTTTCGTAATTTCGATCTTTATTTTCGATTAGCTAATTCTCAAATGTCTGAGGTGCCCCAAGACCAAGAACTCAAAAATGGTCGACTAAGGTCACTATATCCCTTGTTTTTTTTAAATTTTTGTTTATTATTTCATTGGAATATTCCCCGAGATCAACTTCTTATGAATTCTCATGAATTCTTATGAATTTTTTTAATTCAATTGCAAAAATTTTCGAAGAATGAATGCGATACATAATGTTCAGGCCTAATTTTGAATTTTCCACCTTTGAATAGATAGGTATTTTTTGCAGAATGTCACAAATGGTGATCGTGCTTCTCCAATAAAAAAAACACGATGCACAAGTGCCAGGCTAGGCATTTTGAAACGTTTCTTATACATTATGGAACAGGAACAGAAAAAAAAACTAATATTTTGAAAATTAAAGTATTGCAACCTTCTTAGAAACCTCACTCGGTAATTTTTCTTCAAAAAAGAACATTTCAAAACAAGATCAAAGAAACTCTCGTTTTCTTTTCAAACCAAGTAAACGCAGACTTTTTCCTTTTTGAAAGAAAATCACACAACCAGGTAGATTCGAAAGAGATTATTCACTTCATCGTATTAAAACACCATCTACGGACTTTCGTTTAACATTTATTGATTTCTCTTACAACTATATCCCACTAATGGAAAATAAATTATCTCGCTTACGATAAAATAAATTAATTTTAATACAGGACTGTAATTATTTTGCACTTTAGCCGCGAAACTAATTCGATATGCATTGCACATCGACAATGTCTGAGCCTGATACTACACTTTATGTGCGCCGCCATATCGTTTCGAAAACGCTTCGAGTGATTTCAATACTTGTCGCGCCGAGTATTCAAGTCGTTCGTTGAAGTAATCCCTTTCCGTGGAGAAGTCTCTGGCTTCGATAGATGCGTCTGCGTCTGCATGGTGCTCTTCCATCTTGAATAATGCTCCCAGCTTAGGCAAAAACAGCAGCAAGCAGATGACTCCAATAAACTTGACGATCTTTTTGAAAATGATCAACTTCAGCAGGATCTTGCCGAGTGTGAACAGATTTAGCTTCAGTTTTAGTTTACTGAACAGCCATTCAGGCACTGAAGGCTGGTGTTGATAGTGACCGACGGAGTGGTGCTTGGGGTACTCGTGGTAAAAACTCACTGGCGGAGCACCATATTCCGGTTGATGGAACTGCGGTGGCGGCCCGTACTCGGGTTGTTGTAGCTGTGGCGGCGCTCCATACTCCGGCTGAGGCTGCTGGATTTGCGGCTGTGGCTCGTAGTTATATCCTGAGGATGATCCAAAAGATGATGATGATCCTGCAGATGACCCGAAAAAGTCCGGATGCTGAGAGCTCTGCAAAGCCTGCAGGTACGAATCGTCGCCGATAGGACTCGAACTCACAGACACAATTGCTAGTGCACCGAAAACGCAAAGGATTTTCGTTAAAAAACTCATTCTGAACTCGATATTCGTTCCGCACTTAACTGAGAGACACCTTTACCGATAGCCACCGACTGACAAACTAAGATTCCTTCAATTAACCTGTGCCTTCATTTAAGCATTACTATGAACCACATGTAATTGGACAAATGTGTCAACTCGGCAGCGTGTTGTGGGAAATGAATTTAAATCTGGTGGTGGGCACAGGCAAAGGTACACATTGACGAACGGACAATATCATCGATGTCGCGTCGGGCCAATAGAAGAAAGTGGCATTGCGTACGCCGCTGGCCAATTCCGTTGCACATCCGATCAAAGTGTGATCGGAATGGAAATTAGCCGATTGAGCATATTGACAAGATCACGTACGAAATACTTTCTCTGGCCAAAAGAACTGCGATTTTGATAGGAGCATGCGTGCGTGCGGGCGCACAGTAGCAGGTTAGGTTAGCTCGGAATTCAAAGCATTTTGGTTTGGGTATATGGAGACGAAAACGTTGCTCTTCAGCCACCCATTCGGGGGAGTGCTAAATGTGTATAAAAGCGCGATTTTGGGTGCACCTTGAAGTTATTGTCAAATTAAAGAGGCTACCAGGCCGATGGTGGCCGATCGTCATCTGGTCCAATTGATTAATGAAGACATTAAATGAAAGTGTGTAGACAGTTCTTTTTTTAAGCCGGACTTGTGGTTACATAAGGAATGACAGTGTGGGCAGATTGACTAGTTCCGCATATTGATTTTGCACTTACTAAGTGTATGGGGGAGCAATGAGTGTCTAGTGTAGGGTCAAACGGACGGAGACATGTTAAGGAATTCAAGACAGTGAGTCTTACATCACTGCAAGATCATGAATGTGATTTTTAGTAGAAGTTCAGTGTCTCGCCTAACATTAAAGTCTCACTAAAAAGCTGAAAATGTCTGGTAGTTTGAGCTCCCAACTTGGCCAGTTTGAGTTAGTTCGTCTCATATTGTTGGTATTGTTTCTATAGGTGCTTGTGCTTCGAACATTATGTATGCTTTGACCACAAAAAGTCATTATGTGCATAGTTTTAAATCGTTTTTAAGAAGATACAACCAACTGTTAAAGTTTATTGGACCTAAATTTGCATTTTTGACAGCAAGTGCGTTTTAGTATTTTTTTAATGTCTTAAAACTTTAACAAGCTTGCCCAGAAAGAAGTTAAGCTACGATCACTTGCGAGCGATCTAGGTTATAATTCGATGCCAACTATTTACAATTAACATCCCAGCAATAGCAGGAAGGTATCCTGTTCTGCCTCTGCGTTGTTTTCCCTCAAAATTTGATCCTTTAATTTGGTAAGGGCCATTTTTAAGTGCGTAGAAATGGCTTAGCAAAGATCTCTTGATTCCGGTGTAAACCCCGAAAATAGTTTTTCACTGCAGGGCATAGTTTTTTAGTTTAAAAACCAAGGACCCGCCTCCCAACTGTCATGGCTTATAGTAGGTAAATTCGAGAAAAATGTTGGAGTTGTTCTGGCGTTCTAAATGGTCTGAATTGGTTCTGAATTCTGCTCAATTGCATTTATAACTCAAACACTACAAGCAAGATCTCATTTCACATAGAAAAGCAGGAAAACAAATTTGAGTTTTTCTCTAGAATCCGTTTCGAGGTTATCCAACAATCATCTGCTGCTCTATATGTATTGCTCAAATACATATGAACAATAAAACCATTCTCAAAGCTTCCAATTGAGATCGTCCACTTCTCAAAAAAATTTTCTCAGAAATCAGAAAAATAGATCAGAGTAGTTGGTTAATGATTTTCAGTTTCTGGAAATATCGATAGCGATCATGTCAAGTGCGATGACACTTAGCCTGCTGCCCATTGAGCCTAGAGAGCGAAACCTTCAAGAGTCACTAGAGACAACAAGATTCCATAGGGCGCTTTCCAGAACTCATAGGGCGCTTTCCAGAACTTCAACGAACTCCTATGCATCAAATGTTGATAGCCAGTGACGACCTTAGCAAAATGCCGCCAGAGATGCCACCCATGATGTTTTTCTCCGCCACCACAACTCCGCCACCACAACGAAGAACCATACAAAGCGGCTCTGCGTAGAAGGACTTAGCTGCTCGCGAGCTCTACGAGCAAAAGAAAGAAGAGAAACACCGGCTTCTCCAAAGGAAAAAGAGTGAACGAGAAGCGCGCGGTTGAAGTGATAGAGAGATGCTTTACAACAGGAATGAGGTTCGGAAAACTTACAAAAGATCCAAAGGTCCAAAGTTAATATTTATAAAAGATCCAAGGGTATAAACTTCGAACTGAAGCCTATAACGACCATCAAGGGAACATCGTAGGGGAACTGCAGTCTATGCTGAGGATTTTATTAATTTCTGCAGACTGTATAACGGCAACAACGAACCGAATCCCGCTGTCAGGAAGAATGAACCATTCAAGCTGGGCGAAGAAGGCACCAATGAACCATACGAATGATACCGCTTACGCGAACTAGATGAAGTGGAATGAGCTGTATCTTAAGTGCAACAAAGCAGGCGGAGCTGACGGCCTAGCTGCCAACTTTTTAAATCCTCTGGCAATAACCTGGTTAGAAGCATGCACCAGCTCATCTGCAAGATATGGTCGACGGAAAACATGCCCGGCGAATGGAACAGCATTGTTTGCCCGATTCTCAAGAAAGGAAAGCATCTGAATTGTGCCAACTACAGATGCATTAGTTTCTTTACATCGCATATAAGATCTTTTCTGCAGTACTCTGTGAACCCCCAAAGCCGTTTGTCAGCAATCTGATAAAATACTCACAGTGTGGCAAATCTTGGAGAAAACCCAGGAATTCCAAATCGACACCAACCACCTTTTAATCGATTTCAAGGCCGCGTATGACAGCATCTATAGAGACGATCTATGTAGCGCAATGTCTAGTTTTGGCATCCCTGCCAAACTCGTCAATTTGTGCATAATGAAAAATAACGCTGTTCCGTCAAGGTCGGTTAAGACCTTACGGACCCCTTGGATGACAAAAAGGATTAAAATAAGGCAACGCGCTATTGTGAAGAACATCGTGCAGAACTTCTGCACCAACACCAGCGGCACAATCTTTTAAAAGTTCGTAACAACTCGCATACGCAGACGTAATTGATATAATCGACATAAGCTCGATGTCAGCGAAGCCTTCGTGAGTATCGGGACGAAAGTGGAGAATATGGGCTTAGCAGTCAATAAGGGCTAAACCAAGTACATGCTCAAAACTCTGAGGTAGTTAGAGCCTTTGTCTGCCTGTGTTTCGCTAGTTTTCAAACCTGATCTGAAGGACTGGACTGGACCAGTCAAAGTCTCAACAAAGTCTCAAAGTCTAGCTTAAAATTTATGGCCTAAAAGTTGTTTACATACGGGCGGACGGACGCACATGACTAAATCGATTCTACGGTGATTATTTCACTTCATTGCAAACTATAAAACAAACTTAATATACCCTGGGGAAGGTATATCATAACATCGAATTGTACGGGCTGTACAGCGACACCGACCTAGCCAGAAGAGTCAAAACACAACGTCTACGATGGCTGGGTCATCTAGAGCGGATGGACACCAACGCCCCGGCCCGGAAAATCTTCGATTCCACCCCACAGGGACGGCGCAGTAAAGGAGCACCGAGACTCAGGTGGCACACGCAAGTGGAAGGGGACCAACCAACTTCGCGTGCGAAACTGGACACGGCTAGCTAGAGACAGAGCTGGCTGGGAAAGCTTGTTGGCTGAGGCCCAAGTCCACCCCGGACTGAAGCGCCACCTTAAGTAAGTAAGTAAGATGGCTGGGTAAATCAAAGTCCCAGCCTTCATAACCTAGAGCGGATGGACACTTACGCCCCGGTCCGAAAAATCTCGCTATGACCTGGCACCCGACCAAGGTTTAATGTTGAATTAGTTTGACATCTCCTTAAGAGATGGTGTTGCCAGTGTAGGGCTACTTTAGAGTTTATAGATGCCCATTCCAGGCAGTTAATTTCTGCCTGACTGTCCGAAAAGATTCGTATATCCTTGACAGATATCACTTTATTAGTAAGCCAGGCCATAACTCCTTTTAGGACATTGATTTTTGTTTAATAACGCTGAAATGATTAGTAAAAAGGAAAGACATTAAGATTTAGTCTATATGAGAAAACGCTCTCACCTAGCCCATCATCTAATTTTTTTTTCAATCTTTGAATAAGTCGATTTATTTTTCAGGAAAGTAGGATATTTCCAAGAGGATATGAAGGAATATTGGTCTGGAAGTTATTGTCAAGCTCAAGTCGGGCTGTATAATAATGGCCAAGTAGCCATAACGCTACCCCTACAGGTTCACTGAAACGTTGTTTTCGATTAGCCGATTAGCCGATGGTTGCAGCTGTTTGTCTATTCTTAAGATGACGGGTATTTAATGTAACAAAATCTCCAGTGCTCATCCAAGCAAGTTCAGCAGACAACTGTTCCTTAGATTTCCTAGATCCTTTCTGTTTTGATTACGATTTCAGTAAGTATTGTTACGAGTCCAAACAATACGAGTCCACGTAGGCTTTATGGACTCTTAAACTCAATCCCAGAATGAGTCTATGGGTCTACTGAAATGATAAGAGTTAGGACTTATCTATAATTTTCTATGACACCGCCATTGGGTGAGAAAAGTGTGGGCTTGGAGTTAACTCTAAACCTTTCTGCAAAGGTTACCAAATTCTAAATGAGTCATCGAAAAACAATGTACGTAAGTAAGGCAGATTGGTGTAAGGGACACACAAACTACGAGGGTAACGAGAAGGCAAAAAACAAGCCTAAATTATTGGAAAAAGTTCCTTGTGTACAACCCCAAAAAAAGTTAAGGAAACTCTAAAACTCAACAGATTCGCCTTGTGTCGAGCTCTCACTGGACGCAGCCATAACTACCAGCTCTTCAAGCTAAGTCACAGCATCACCGAAACCTGGAGACACTGTCGAGTGTAGAAATGCAAAAGAAGCTTTAAGTATCTACAATCTGTAGTAGAGAATCCTGCACTTACTGACTGAATATTCAAAATTATTGGGATACCCAATGCGACAGGGAATGACATTTACAACATAACATAGAGGGATGCTAGGGGTTCTCTACGAGGTTATAAAAAATGATAAAGTAAGTCGTAAAAACAAAGATCGAAGAAGGATGTACCTACCTTACCTACATACCATATATGTACATACAGTTGATGTTTTCAATAGTGGCAGTACAAGAGGGCAGTATTACTGGCACCTCAGACATTCAGTCTGTACAGAAAATCGTACATATTCAAATCCTTAATATCACAACATCAAGTCAATGTATTGAAAGAAATTGACTTTAAATATTCTGTTTTCTGTCGACAGAAATATTTGAGCCTGCAAAAAGCAACCCTTATGCATATGAGTGTTGATGTTTTTCTAGGAAAACATATTAATTCGAATTCGTCTGTTTTTGTTGCCAATAAATAAACAAAAAATTTGTAATGCCCTGGAATACGGCAGAAATAACACTGCGCCACGAACCGATTCCCGTCCCAATTGTTTACTGGTAAAATTCTCGCACATGAATAACAAGAAGCCCCATGCTCCGCGGAATGTCAGTCGATCGCAAGCGTTAAAGCCTCCTCTAAACACGGAGAAAAACATGCGCCTGAACATTTGTATTTGACGCGCGGTGAGGCTCCCATATCCGCTTTATTCATTCCTCGCGGGTTGCTACAGTGGGCGAGACCAAGCAACACCCGGTCCTGCCACCTACGAAAAAAAAATATTTTTCTTTGGCTTGTTTACACACACCCTGCAAAGCAAAATAGGCTCCCCAAAAAGGTATACGCTAAGCTAGCACGAGCGTTATCCTGACCTTTTTCTTCTCCTCTTGTTGGGTGGTGAGCCGGATTCCATCAGGCCCCCTTCCACTGCGTAATCACCACCGCAGGGCGTAAGAGTGGCACAAAAACAATTTAAATTGCAAAAACTCACGCGGTCTAGGAGTGATGGACTGGTGGTGTGTGTGCGTGTGTGTGTGTTTGTAGGCATGTTTTGCATACCTTGGAGCAATTTCGGTGAGGAGTCCGCACCGTTAGGCAGAGGCTCACTGATAACAACAATTTTGAATATCAAATCGAGAACACTCGACGATAGATGGGGCAGCTGTCAGTGGTGCCGCCGAGGCCGACGACGTCTGCCTACGATGATGGCACTCAACCACGAAATTAACTAATTAAATATTCGCAGCTTGTGCGCGACAAGTAGACAAGCAGAGGAATTAGACCTGTGGGAAGGTGTGTGCTATATCGATGATTGATTTCCATTCGAGGATTAGGTCATCCTTTTTGGTGGATAGTGCCTCGACGTCCCTTGGCAAACACCCGCCCGCAAGGTGTTTCATTCTAATCAATGTTTTCCCGTGGGTGCGCTTCAAACAAGCGCGTGTCTCCAGTCCGTTGACATCTCATTATCGCACGACTGTGTTACTCCCTACTATATGTATGGGGACTTATATGTGAGTGACGATGACAAGACTGACGACGGGAGCAGGATGAATTACAGAAGCACCCAGCTGCGACAATCAGTGTTGACGTCAGTGGTTAGATAAAAATTAGCTGCCATCTGTGTGCATACTTTTAGAAATGATAACAAAGATTAGGCAAACGAATTAAAATCTTATGAATATGAATACCAGTTGTGAGACGACAGTCGGATAAGAGGGTTTCGTTAAGCCTGGCCTTACACGAGCAATGAAACAGTTTTTGGGTACATTGAGTCATATGAGAGGCCTAACACGGGCGACAGCTGTTGCTTTCATAAAGCCCAATGCTATCAAACTGTCGACGGCGACTGTTTCGTCGTTTGTGTAAAAAGACCTTAAAAAAGAAGAGCAGTTAAGCCCAGTGGTTACGTATAAAATGTTACCTTGAATATCTTTTTTCTGTCAAAACCAACGCATATGAAGCCCAAACGAAAATCTTTTCTAAAAATGTTTTACTGCCACTCTGAAATATGTTTGTTGTGGATTTCTACCTACTTTTTTAAAAGTGTTGCAAATTTCAAAATTAAAAATCAATATTCTCTCTCAATTAAAGTTTTGTTTTTCAAAATGCGCAATTTCGTTGAGTGAGAACAAGCTGCGACTGCGAGAGCAAAATTTTGATGCGGGGCTGTCTTAGGATCAGATCTTTGACTACCTATTGGCAGGTACCCTATTGTATAGGGTATACTATTGTACCCTATTGATGATACCTTATCAAGGATAGGGTACCCTATTGTACCCTATTGATGATACCTTATCAAGGATAGGTATCAAGACGGAAAATGTTAACATTTTTGCATAGATCAATAGCACCTTTAAAACACATGGTCGTGACTGAATTTTCGGAACGAGCCATGTAAGATGTATTTTTTTTAATTCATGTACACGACTGCTTCATTTCAAGGTAGGAAGGTCGTGAAACAAAACAAAGCAAGCAAGCTTTTAGAAGACAGGTATTACACACGTTTCGACTAAATATGGCAGGTATTTGTGAATTTTTAAGTGTAGGCAACTACTAGGATACTACTCCTTGATCAAATAGAATCAAATAAATTTCAAACCTGCCTTTTGTGTTTACAATCTTACCAGTGAAAATCGTTTCTTACGCATAAAAGTCTTGGCACAATTTACGACTTTAGACATGTCTTTAACCCAAAAGATACCATCATATACAGAGGAATGATATCGCGCAGATGTAATGAGGTAATTAATGGTTAATAAACCGTAAAACAACCAGCTAAGTGCAAAAGAAAGTGAAATTAAAAGAGGCACGCACAATTGAAGTATGTATGACATCCGCACTGAAATGTCACGATTTTGATTACTTATCTTAATCAGTTGCTGCCTGGCACATTTACCTTTCAGTGATTCAATGCTTTAAAGCCAGAGGCGTTGCTGGTATTTAGTTTGCAATTTTCTTTTCAGATCAAGCACAGTAGCAAGGCGCAGCCGGCTGATCTGCTAGATGACGTAGGGAAAAGCACTCATTGAGGGTTTTCGAATGCTCCTGTCGCCAAAAACTAAGCAGAGCCTTAGATTGGGCTGTGACTGTGAATCATAAAGTCAAAAGCTGTTTTAAACAAACTGTGATTTGTTTTCGATGGCAGATATATCGCTTTTATGGATACTTGGCTGCTGTCCATTATAAATATGGTGACTTCATCTGGCGCTATTATCTACTATCTTCTACTATCTACTATCTAGACTATGGGGAATCTCAGCTGTTTTGCATAACCTTGGTAACCTACCCAGTGGAGGCACAATACTTTTGCCAGATATTTTGAAGATAACGGCTGCACTCCGAAAGCTAGAAGTAGCCAATGTTCTTTGCCATCGGATCGAGCAAGAGCTTAAAAACATTCTCATTCAGGCTTAGCTGCGGGGCCAGAAGTGCTGCCTAACTTGACTTAATGCAATTTTGCTCTAAGGAAAAGTGAGCGCCTAGTGTCTCGGTCTCGTAGTCAGTTGGTCAAAGACTTAATTAGTATACTGTTCACGTGGAAAAACTTGAGGATCAGACTAAAATTAACAAGTTAATATTTGACAAACTGAACAAGTTCGAGTTCAAACTTGGTTTCCGTTAAAATAGACTTGTTAGACTACAACATTGCATCTTGTTATTTCTCGCCAGGATATAGACTGATAAGATGAAGATATTGACTGCATGCGTGGCTTGATTGGGTCGAATTTCATCATTGGGGGGACTTTAACGCAAAGCTTACTTTTTGGCACTCAACAAGTAATGCAAAAATGCAAAAATTCAATTCAACAAGAGGCAGATTACTGTACAAAAATAGTTTTCCGTTCAACACGGGAAAGCCCACATATTGGCCAACTGACAGGAAAAACAGCCTTACCTCGTCGACTTTTTCATTGCTTAAAGGTACCCCAAATGCCTTACGCGAGTCGAAGAGTGTTCCGATCTTTGCTCAAAACACTCAGGAGTAGTCTTGAAGATGGGTGGAGGTGTAGCGAAAATAGAAAGAACTTAGCCAACAAAAAGACGAGCTAGGACGCCTTCAGAAAAGACTGTAAGGAGGGTATTGGCTTGAACGTGGCATTAAAAACTCCGTTCGAATTAAAATACGCAGCTGATAAATTTATTGAAGCAATTCAGAACGCTGCGTGGAACAACACTTCTTTCCAAAAGACTGACGAGCATGTAGGAGCACAATGTATCCGTTCAAAATCGATTCGTGAAAAGAGAAGAGTGCGCAGAAGATGGCAATCTACGAGTGCACCCCCGGACGAAACCCTTTTAAACAACCTCTCTAACAAACTGAAAGAAATGCTGCAAGTTTATAAAAATCGTCAGACTACTGAATACCTTGAAGGCTTGTCGGCATATAGGAACTCGAACTACTCGCTGTGGAAAGCGTTTAAGTATACATCAAGAAACCTATAATGCACTCGGCCCCAATAAAGAAAGTAACGGCGAACGGGCAAAAGGATACAAAGAGAAAGCGGATTCGTTTGCAGAACACTCGGAAGAAACATTCTGACGTTCAAAGCAACAACGCAGAACCTGATAGCTTTCGAATGAAAAAAGTGTCATCAGCCGAACTTCAGAAAACAATAAGCAAATTTAAAAATTATAAGGCTCTCAATAATCTCAAATTGTCAGGAATATCTATAATAATCAATAATAATCTCAATCTCGCAATCTCTCGTGGGGTGCCGTGGCGTAGTGGTTAGTGTGTGTGCTTACTACGCCGGAGGCCTGGGTTCGAATCCTGCCATCGTCACCTGAAAAAAAAAGACTTGTTCTTTTAGACCCGCGAGGGTCTAACAAGCCCTCCGAGAGTATCATTTGTCTTGAAAACCATTCGGATTCGGCAAAAAATTGTAGGTCCCTCTATATGTGAAGAAATTAACACACACACCAAACATTGTTGAAAAGTTGGCCCTGGTTCACCTCGAGCTGTTGCGCCACTCTATTTATTTATTTATTTATTTATTTATAATCTCTAGCAAATCTCAGGACTCACAATACGACCTGATCACTGGCAAAATCTTGAAAGTACTATCAAAAAAGGCACCAGTCAAGCTACTTAATAGAAAAGTGGGGTGCCGTTGCGTAGTGGTTATATGTGTGCTACCTACTCCGGAGGTCTGGGTTCGAATCCTATGAACCTCCACGTCCCCTCCACTATCAACCTAGGTCCCCACCTCCGCGAGGGTCTGACAAGCCTTCCGAGAGTATCATTTGTTTTGAAAAATTTCTCAAAGTGCTGTTCGGATTCGGCGAAAAATTGTAGGTCCCTCTATATGTGAAGAAATTAACACACACACCAAACATTGTTGAGAAGTTGGCCCTGGTTCACCTCGATATGTTGCGCCACTCTATTTTTTTATTTTAAGCTACTTAATACAATAAATGCTTTTCTTAGACTCTCATACGGCATTGGAAACTTGCTGAAGTCGTTTTGGTTCCAAAACCGGGGAAATGTCCAAATGACAACAAATCCTATAGGTCCATAATATCGAAGGTCTTTGAGAAACTTCTACGCTGAAGCTATTATAGCCAATTATTGCAGAGAGACGCTTGAACTTACTACTCGAACTAATCATTCAACAATCGATGAAGTCTACAGAGCAACACATGAAATTAAAAAAGACTTAGAAACGGAAAAAGATATGTTCAAGTGCTTTCAAGTGCCTCGACGTATCGCAAGCCTTCGACAAGGTATTGCACGAAGGCGGACTCTTTTGTGTTAGGTGTGGTACTCGAGTTTCAAGCAAATTCGAGCTGCGGCGTACCCCAAGGAAGCGTCCTCGGTCCGAATCTGTTCCTGCTACACAAAAGATATACCTTTAGAGAGATAACGAGACAGTTATGGCCACGTTCGCGGACAACACGGCCATCCTGGCACAAGTGAATCAGTTGAGTCATCAACTAGAAGCCTCCAAAGTGCTTTGTAGAAAATGCTTTGGCGAATCGTTCTTAACGAGAACAAGTCAACGCATGTAAATTTTACGAACAGAAAGGTGAACAATTTACCTCTGTTCATAAACTCTGTACAAATTTCCTATAGCGAAATATCTAGAAATGACTCTAGACGCTAACTTCGGTGGAAGTCACTCGCGAAGAAGAAGGGTGACGAGAACAAAATAAGATTCGGCTAAATGTATTGGCTTAAAGGAACATTTTCAAAACTAAGCACGGAACACAACTTTGGGGTTTTACCAAGCCTTGCTCGGCATGTCCATGTTACAGACTTTCCAAAACCAGATACTAAGAGCGATTGTGAATGCTCCGTGGTATATAAGGAAAAGTGATATTCACAGAGATTTAGAAATAGCTACTGTGAGCGAAGAAGTAACAAACTTTGCTCGAAAGCTAAGTGCTCGTCTTCATGTTCAATGCAACAATGAAATGATCTGTACTCTTAATGAGACAAACAACGGGCGACGACTACAAAGAACAAGACCCTTCGATCTAGCAATGTAGGGTTGAATCGCACAAACTGATGGTCTAAGTATGTGCTTTCACTCGATAACTGCCTACTCAACGCGATAAACACTACGGAAGTGTAAACTACTTGTTAAGTTAACTTAGTTGTAAGCAAAACGAGTTATAAGGGAACGAAAAGTTACTAGTATGACAGGTTCCGTCGCGTCTCTCATAAATAGGTGGTTTTTGAGCACGTGGAAATAGCCGATATCGGGCATAACCAATATCAGCTACTTCGGTATTATACACCTACTAAAGAGGGCATATTGGTATCTTTAAGAGATATTGGAGTTTTAGCCTCCGTCCATCCTAGTATTCAAACGAAGGTCTTTACACACGAAGTCCTACGAGGGGCAATGCATCTGCAAGAATTCGCACCATTTTGTGTTTGGGCTTTGAAGCGATACCATCAAAAGTCCGCACTTTTTTTAAGAGCGATGACAGTATTAGTAGGTATTTTTCATCAGCGGAGGCCCATGTGAACTTGAACAACATGTGGTTCGAATAAAAACCAAACTGAAACATAATTTAACATACTTTACGAGCACTTCAATAGAATGGTTATCTCATGCAGAGGCGCTATATCGTTTTATTTCTGTTCATGATGCTTTTTAGGGTTTTAAAAGGGGTTTCTTTGAGAGCTTTAAATGTTTTAATAAGGCGTGTTTTCAATGTGAACATACCACTAGATAAACTTAACCTGAGCTTAGAGCTTTATACTAGACCCATTTAAAATTGAGCTTGATGATAAATTTAAAGGCAGTAGACCTTAAAGGCAGCACGTCATTATAAGTTTTTATTATAGTTTTTATTATAGTCGCCATAAGTGACTCTTTATGATTTTTAAATGGAGCTGTGTCGTGTAAGTTTCAACTTCTTCAGAAACTTCTGAAGGTACCGCGTAACCTATCGTCGATAAGCATACCATTCCCTTTCTAGAAGCGATAAATGACACTCTATTTTCTGTACTGAATTACTTAAACTTAACTTAAAATAATGTATAGGATGGTGAAAGAAACTGAAAACTGTTCGATATGGTGATATTCGACTGTCAATTTCGGGCCAAATTTAAACAATGAGCTTCGTCTTCATGGGAACATTCTAGTTGGCTCTTAGGTATTTAAGAAAAAGAATGTTATTTGAACTTCAATCTGTAGTTGTTGAAAACCATAAACTTCTTTAGTAAATAGGTGTATGTTTCTTTCTCAAATGTGTCAAAATATAGGTATAGGTACCTACCTAATTTGTAAACATACTTCTTATTATCTTATCACATAATAAGTGGTACAGAATTAGCATGAAGTGTTAAGAGTAGTTTTCTTTTGTGGATCTCCTCTTCCCTATAAAATTTCAATGAATTTTACTTTTATCTCGGACCACTTAAAGTGCAAAAAAAGTTCGTTTTTAAACTAACCTAATTTAAAGAAGAAACCCACCGAAATGGCAAACTATTAACTCTCAAAAAATGCCATAAAACTTAAAACATATTCAAATCACTTCGGTTATTCAGGTCACAATTTCTGAAAGAGCCACAATTAAAAATAACAACCGCTCAAGACCTTAGCGAACCACATTGCTTAACTTAATCTTCGATCTTATTTTAATGCAAAAACCTCGACAAGAATTCTCTACTGGAAATCAAAAGGTTTTTTATACGAGCATGTAAGGCTTCAACTGTAGTAATTTGATTGAAACCAGAGCTCTTACCTCTTTACCTGTCAAAAACATTCAATGTAAACAAAAGGGCATAACGCACAACGGTTGATGTGGAAACAAGAGAACGGAAAAATAATAACAACAAAAACAACGAAAAAAATTAAATAAATCAACATAAAAATGTTAATGTTTGTGTTTGTGTTTGGCGTTCACCACCACTACCATCAGCCGTTGCCCCCACTGGAAAGCCGCTGTTTTCCAAACAGGTTAAAGTTAACCCTATACTCTACTACCACCGCATCTAGGCCCATTGATGATCCCCTTTTTTCTCGTCTAACAACACGTGTGTATTCATTTGGAAAATTGTGACAACTACAAACAAACTCACATGACTGTGAATGTGTGTGCATATGATTAGGAAAATGAAAAACACAAAAAAGGAAAAATAAACACGCAAAGGGTTCAAAAAACACATTTCCCCACCTGAGTTCGATGACGTCTTCGATGGGTCTTGCTGGTGATGATGATGCAGAACCTCCGTGAAACTATTCGCGGTCTTCCACGAGTCCGTTTGCACAATTATTTGCTCCACTTGATGCCGCACACCGGACTGCTCCTTCGAAATATCTGTCAAATTGATATTCGCTGATGGTTCTATCGAACGCGACGACGACGACGACACAGACGGAAGACCATCAAGAACCGAACGAAAAGTGTTACTGTCCGAGGTCGCCTGCTCTGCGGCCAGGTTACCAACAACATTGGAATTTCCACCATCACTACTACCACGACTGGTGGTACCACCACTGGCAGAGCTCGTTCCAATGATGACAGACACATCGGTGGGTGAGCCCACTGAACGACGGCAAACATCTGTTGCTTCAACAGTATCCACGCTGCTGGAAGGTTCCACTTGGCTTGGTGTTGCCGGTTTAGCGAGTCGAGCGAAGCCGGGAACAGCCTTTTCCCCAGTGGGAACAACAGCAACCGGCGGCGGCGGTGGCGATGACGGTGAGTCAACTCCAACGGATGACCGCGACGCACATGACTGAAACTCAGCCAAACCACCAATGGTTCCCCTTGGTGGTGATTGCTGCTGCTGTGCTGGTTCTGTTATCAGCGACACCACAGCCGAATTCGAATCCCCCCGACTGGTGAGTGGATCTTTTTCCATGGGAGCTGTGGGGGTGGCGGCGGCGGCGGCAGGGCCAATGATGCTTGTCTGCCGCTCTTGGGTCGTCGACACTCCGAGCTCCACTTTGGTGTCGCATTCGGCTGTTGCTAATGTTGGGGCTTTTGTGCTTTGCTTCGTCATTTCTTTGAGTTTTTGTTTTGTCGCTGCTGGTTTTTCTTTTTTCTTTGCCTGCTTTTTGAGCCATTTCTTGCCGTGATCTTTGGCTGTAAAGAGCAGAGAGGAAAAACAAAATCGAAGACGGGTTTATAAATTTGTATACGAGTGTCGTCAGGCTTCACATGGGGATGCAACCAACGGGGATAAATTGTCGAAAAACACAACATAACCAAAAGTCAATGATGTCATGCAAAACTGGAACTGGAAGTAGAATTTGGAAAAAAAAACAAACAAACAGTAACTGTAAAAAAATTGAACACTTCCAAAAAACACCATGCAAACTATTCAAAACTAATTTTCGAAGTACTAATTACGGGGTGTCAAATAAGATTTAGGTAGGGCGAGGGATGTCTGGGTATAGCAAGCCTACGAAATGTCTTATAGATAGGAACAAACTACCCTATCATTTTAGGAGCCAAGCAAATCCATTCGATTTCTACCAAAGTCGGCGGGGTTGAATCATTATAGCCTGATCAGTTAGCACAAACTCGCGTAGAGAGTTGCCAGATTTCAAACAGAAGGGAACGTAGCATGCCAAAATTCTTATGAGCTTACACACAATATACATAGATATTACGTAGTGCAAAGCATAGCTTAGAGAACTTCTTGATAAATGCTTGCATTTTGGGTTTGTCATTCTTCGTTTCGCCACAGTTACGTAGTTTTTGCGTAACGAAAACGCATTATTTGGTATCAAAAGGTTTTTGTTTGACGCATTAAGGTACTAGTCTTAGAGAATCGTTCAAAATCATAGTCATCCATAGTTAGCTCGATTTAAACTGTGTCCGTTAGTTCGTTCAACAACTTGTGTTAAAACATTGATGAAATCAAACACGATTTAATGAATATAAATCTTGTATGATATTTGAATCTTAACTTACACAACCCTGGCAACAAAATTGATGTTCTTAAAAGCGTGAACTAAAACTCTATTTTTTTTTTTATAATTCATCCGCGTTCAAGGGGTTATGCCTACCCTTATACTGAGTTAACATAACGCGAATGGAAAGGATCAGAGGAAAAAGAAGAGAGGAACTGATGCACTTTGGTTTTGAACTGTTCTGGACTGTAGTGGCAAGGAAAAACCTCCTTCGGAAGCCTGTTCCACATCCGTGTTGTTCGGCTAAAAAAAGAGCTCCAATACAACGCGGTTCGTTTGAAATTGGGCTGAAGGGTGAACTGATGAGCATTCCTTCTTGCGCGAGTATTGCAGTTGAATTCTTTAAGGGGTGGAATGCAACTGGCTATTTCACTGGAGCACTCTTTATGGAAGAAACGATAAAACAATGAAAGACAAGAGACATTGCGACGATGTTGCAAGGAGTCGATTGACTTCGCAATGTTTGAGTCTCCTATCAATTTCAATGCTCTTGTTTGTATCCGATCGAGTAGGTGTAAATTTGTCTTAGGAGCTCCTGCCCAGACATGAGAGTTATACTCCAGTTTTGGTCGTATGAATGATTTATAGATGACAGCCAGATCAGAAGGTGTAAAATATTTCTTGCATCGACTTAGGAATCCTAAGCATTTCGCTGCGTTCTTGGCGACGTCGAATATCTGGTCATTCCAACGTAAGTTGTCATTAACACACATAACGAGGATGGAAAGCTTTTCGGTTTCAGTGATGCAAGCGCCGTTCATGGATAACGGCTGAAGATTTCTATTTAGCTTGGATGACAGTAAACAGCATTGCGTTTTGGATGCATTAAATTCCACTCTGTTTAAGAGCCCACATGTGGATATGCTGTTTAAGTCGGAATTTAATGAGTTCAACATACTTAACCGTTCTCCTTCGACGACCGAGGTACTGGGGCGTTTGCAAGGAAACGAATATGAAAAACTAAGATTACTGTCATCAGCAAAAGAATGAATTGGATTAGATGTGGCAGACAAGAGATCATTTATAAAGATCAAAAAGAGTGTTGGAGATAAAATTGAACCCTGTGGAACACCAGCATTAATATGATGGACATCAGCCTTGAAACCGTCCAAAACCACTTGGATTGATCGGTTCGAAAGGAAATTTCTAATCCAATGAATAAAAGACACATCGATTCCAAATGCACGCATTTTCGACAAGAGAGCCTGGTGCCAGACTCTGTCAAATGCTTTAGAAATGTCGAGCGCAACAACCTTGCTTTCGCCATGAAGGTGCAAGGATTGGTTTCACTTTTCGGTTAGATAAGCCATCAGATCAGCAGTGGACGTTTTGCCACGAAAGCCGTATTGACGGTCATTGAGAAGCCTCCGTGATTCTAGACATTTCATAAGCTGACTGTTCATCAGCGTTTCCATGACCTTGGAAAGAATGGATGTTAGTGCAATTGGTCGGTAACTGGTCGGAGAAGTTGAATCGTCTTTTTTGGGACGGGCTGAACAAATGCAGTTTTCCATCTACTCGGAAAGAGACCAGAAGAGTAGGATAGATAGAAAAGCCTACGCAGTGGTTTTGCCAGCGTGGAAGAACACCTCTTCAGAACTATGGGGGAAATGCCATCTGGACCAGCGGATTTGTGTATGTTGAGATTTTTAAGGACTCCTGCTACTGTACGAGTGCGAAAATGAATTTGCCCCATGGAATGTTCTACGCTCTCGAGTACAGGTGGAGACAAGGCACAATCAGGGAGTGAGGAGCTGGCAGCAAAATGAGCTGCAAGTAGATTGGCCTTGTCCTAGGAGCTGACAGCTGGGATGTCATTGAAAACGAGTGTCGGGATGGAGGAGGAGGCACAATTTTTAATATTTTTGACGAATGACCAGAAACTTTTACTACCTTTGGGACACTGAAGTATTTGTTGCCTCAATTTCTGATCATAAGAGAATTTGGCACGACGGATATGAGCATTGCAGACATTTCTGGCTTGCTTAAACTTTTTCCGGTTTTCCTCGGTTGGGTTGGCTTTATATGACCGAAAACTAACCTCCTTTAACTTGATGGCCTCTTTACAGTTCGAATCACACCATTAATTCTCCTTTTGTTTGATAACCTTAATTCTGTTGGGAATGAAGGATTTCATGCCAATGAGAATTATTGAGCATATCGCATGTTAGTGAGCATATCGGCTGCGACTTCAACGTCACGATCGAGGAAGCAAAGTGACCGATTGAAAGACTTAAGGAAACTGTTTAAGCCGTCCCAGTTGGATTTCTCGAATTGCCTAACTGTTCTTTTCGGAGCCGGATTTTTAGAGGTGTTATTTTGAAACGAGTAAGAATCCGATATGACACAGTGGTCTGACGAGCCTGGAGCTGAAAGTACGCTGACCGAGTACTTGTCAGGATGGGAGGTTAAGAACAAGTCCAGAGTATTGGCAGCATGACTGTCAATGTCAGGGATCCGCGTAGGCTCGTTTACAAGCTGGGTTAGATGGTTGCCCACAGCAAAAATCTCAACATACCTGCCACTGAGAATTGTGTATATTAAAATCGCCTGCAACAACGATTTCAGTACGAGGATGACGGGATACAATTCTATTGATGGAGTCCGATAGCTCATCAAACCTGTAACAGGTTAATTCGCTATTAAGACAAGGGCTTCTGTATAAAAAGCAGTCACATCACTGGCCATCACATGCCTACGAAATGAAAATTTTAACCACTTGAAACTGAATGTGGGATCGGAGCTGTTGTTGATGTGTGGTGGAATTGTGGTAGGCCACATCATTGCGGACGTATATGGCGAGGCCGCGGTGAAGCTAAAACTCTATATTCCCCGAATTTTCGTTAGAAATTATGAGCCAATTAAACTAGTCTTATAATAAAATAAATTAAATAAAACTTTAAAGTTCAATCCAAAATTAATTGATGTGTTTCAGTGTCCTCACAGCATCTCAGATCTTTTAACTCTGCTTCAACTTAAAGTCTTACTTGAACAAAGAGCGACTTCAACTTTTCTCGAAATTATTGAAAATTTTCTGAGGTCTAAAATGGCAGTAGCCACCTTTTTTGTTTTTAATATTTTAAATTAAATCAATCATTTGGTTGACCCTTCGCATGAAGGCTACAACTTGATGACAGAAATTCAAAGAAGATAAAATTAGCATAGAATAAAATTTGGCACATACAAAGTCAAAAAACATGAAAGGAAGACTGAAAAAGGTCCTCATACGTTGCTTTCAAAAATATTGGACTTAAAAGGCCGATAAAATTATTATTTTTAAACACATTTCCAAAAAATGCAGAGTAAAGGAGTATGTATTGTATAAAAATACTCTTAAAAAGTACACTCTTCTCTTAGTAGAAAGATACTCTTCGCGAAAAAGTTGCACAAATGACCCCAATAAAAATGACTAAAGGGAAGAATTTAAGGCTGAATCCAAGCCTTCCAAATCTTTAGGAGGCCCCAAAGCAAAGCCGATAAGAAATTGGCAAAGACAAACATCAAAGCTCGGTGTTCTTCACCCCTGAGCGGAGTTGGTTGCTCTTGAAGAAAACGAATACCAGACGCTCTTTCAACAAAATGTCATTATTGTCATTCAACTTCGAGGTAGTTAAAGAGTTCCTTTCACTTGAAGTTAACAACAACTCCACAAATAACAAAACGAGAGCTAAAAAAAAATGTTTGGGCCTTGAATTAAAAATTTTACTTACTTCTTTCGAGAAAACAAATTTTACTCCAAGTTAATATGCTGATGCAGTGGTTAGTGTGCAGGACCACTGCCCATGAGGTCGCGGGTTCGAGTCCCAACCGAGCCAAAACTAGTGGGAGGGTTACAATCCACTTAGGCGAATCGTTGGATACCCATTTGACCACTGTCAAACTCCGAATTGTGTCATAAATCTTGGTTGTAAAATTTCAGTTCCATTTAACTTCAATTGTATTTAGAGTTTCTCAGTTAGGAATCTTCTCCCTAAGAAAGGGGCGTGGCATCCACCCCTTCTCAATAACATCGTATTTTTATTTATATTTTTTATCAGAAGTGGTATTCACGTGTTGATTGCATTTTCATATAAAAATAGTTTATACTTAAAAACGCCCCCAAAAGTGGGCGTGGCGAAAATTTATTGAATTGAGTTGATAGCTTTCGCACATATCTGAACATATGTTGGTGCAAATTTTTTGGATTTAAAGCAAATATATCAAATAATGACCGTTTATTAGAATGCGTTTTAAGTGTGACCACGCCTATAAGGGGCGGTATTTGCTATTTTTTAAATTCCAATAACAAAACACTTAAGCGAGGATATCCCGTACCAAATTTCAGCTTCCTGCGACAACTATGATTTTTCATGCTAATAAGTAAAGTGGGCGTGCCAGTGGGCGGATTTCAAAAAATTTTACACTTGTACTGCTTCGGGACCTAGGAAGAACAGATATCAAGTTTCAAGTTCCTAGCTCAAAATTTAAGGCCTAAGAACTTCCGACAGACGGAAGTACGGACATGGCTCATTCGACTTACAATTCGGTCTCGATCATATGCCCTTAGGGTCTTCGGGGTCTACGGTGATTATTTCTCTATGTTACAAACTATGAATCAAACTAAACATACCTCCTATCCTATGGGATGGGGTATAAAAAAGTTTTTTCACATGTGCAACCTCCGCGAGGGTCTGACAAAAACCTGCATGACTATTAGCGATTGAAGGCAACCCCCCGATGGGGAATAGAGGAATTGCCATTACTGGCGATTGAAGGCAGCCCCCCTGTGGAGAATAGAGGAATATGTAGAGACCTGCAACAACTTCATTTTTCAAAAATTCTCCAAGTTTATCATCCGGCTTTGATCTACTTGTCACTTGGTTGAAAAATAAACAAAAACTGACTAATCAAACTAAGGCGGGAAAACAACATTGAAGTTTTTGGAAAGGAAGATATGCATAACTGTGAACTTTATGCGCTTTACAAAGATTTTGATATCGAAGCAATCGATTTGATTTAAATAGAGAAATCGAAAAAAATCCCGCCTATTACTTCGATCCATCAAGAAGATCTTCGACTACAGAGACTGCGGATATTAAATTTTGAACATAATGAAAATTCTTTTTGCAGGAGGCATCAGGCTTAATCAGCTAAAGGCGGCCGAGTCTTAGTTGGTATATGTATGTGCTTGCTATGCGGGAGGTCTGGGTTCTCACCTCGGTTATCTATAAAAAAATCTCGGTCTTTTTGTCTGATTTCTGCAAGAGTCTGAAAAACCCGGCGGAATAAAAATCTTTCTTATAAAGCAACTACTCAATGCCATTCGGAAACAGCAAAAAATTGCAAACAAATCTTAAATAAATTAATTGGACCCCTGAAGAAGTTAAAAAAAACAAGCTAGTAAGTGCAAGAGTTCGTCTATGACAAACTTCTATACACCCGACCCTCTATACCGTGTAATACCAAAAAGTGGGCGTGAGCTAAAAATTAAAATCAATTAATTGTAGTTTCGTTAGAATCATGAAAAAATAAATTTCGGTTAAAGCGAAAATTGTTTCAGAAAAAAACCGTTTTTTCCTAAAAACGCCCCTTAAAAGTGGGCGGAACTCAAAACTTTGAATGGAGCAAACTTAGAAAATAATTATATCTGTAATAATAGCCATATAAGTTATTTTCGATTTGGAATAAACTTTCCGAGAAATCGGGTTTTTAAAGATCTAACATGTTAAAAGTGGGCATGGTCGATATTGTGGGCGGTCTAATTTTTGCCTTGTCAAATTTTTTAGGCCAGTATTGCTCAGTACCAAAATTTGAGCTCCTACGCCATGTCTAACTTGACCAAAAGGTATTTAAGGAGAAAATGTGAAGTAGAGGTTATCTCACATTGAAGCCAGTAGTGGGCGTGGCCATTGACAGATTGATCCAATTTTTAAACTTTGTCCTTGCAACAGAATAACCAAGCCGCGTACCAAGTTTCAACTCTCTGGCTTGATTTTGAAGACCTAAAACCTTCACACATACAGACTGACGGACGGACATAGCTTAATCGATTCACCTGTCGGTCTCGATCGTATCTCCAAAAGGTTTTAGGGGTCTAAGATGATTGTTTGACTGTGTTACAAACTATGCTTAAAAATTAATATACCCCCGGTCGGGTCTTAAAACGAAACGTAGCTTGTAGACATAGATTAAGTGTTTTATTCGCAGAAGAAATAATCGATCAATATGGCCGATATCATACAGAATAGGGAGACATGCCAGAAATGTTTGTGGAGTGAAGCGGCTTGATGTGGCGGCTGGTGGTGAGAAAAGATCTGCGTGGCTTAAAACACCTTGAGTTCAAGAAGCCAACAGAGAGAAGAAGAGATCTTACAACAAATCAATGTAGGAACTGAACTTCTCGAGCCCGGTACAATGAGGCGCAAAGAACTTCCAATCAGGCAGTGAGAACAGCCAGGAAATAGCCCAGAAACAGGCATGGAAAAAGGTTGGCGAGTGGTTGCAGCATATTCGCCGTATCAGAAAAAGGAAGTTAAATATCGTGCAAGAGGTAAAATCCAAGGACGTACACTTCTTTAAATTTTTAATTGAAAACGACTTACGCATATGGAGCGAGAACTTTTCAGAGTTGCTCAATTCTCAACAGGGCCCCGAACATGGCAATCCACTGCTAGCGAGATTCACGGGTGCGATTAAAACGCTAAAAGTGGGCAAGTCGGCTGGAGCTGATCAAATCCAGGCAGAAATGCTGAAGGCAATGGGTAAAGAAGGTGTCAAAGGTGTTAAAAGAAGGACGCAAACACGTGTCATTAAGGTGGCCTGGGGAAACCGGAGTTTATTGCATTCCACTCTATTAAGAGATTCTCTAGATACAATGCTGTTATGGTTTCAGAAGGCCTTCAGAACAATGAGGGATAACCGATATATCATCTGGACCAGTGGATTGCTGAAAGATTATTGTCTAATTAGAACCATGGAGAAAATGCGTAAACTAAGCTCAAATATTCGCATGGAATTAATAGCAAACTTCCAGAGAAATAAAGTTTTTAAAGATCTAACATAAAATAAGTGGACATGGTCAAAGAGCTAACTGTAGATATGTACAAGTGCTCAACTCTAATCTATGCATCGTCAATGTAGCGGGCGAAAGTGACATGCTTAAAATTATGCACATGTTAAATAATAGATTAGTTTTTAATTCACTATTTCAACAATCCTTGGTTAGTCCCTAAAAGCCGTGCCAGCACTCTTACCACAAGTTATCAAAATCTCAACAACGTATGTACAACATAAACCAGAGAGCAAAATCAAATCGCTTCTTTTCAAAGATGAGAAGGCTACATTTAACTAGAGGGTAACCAAAAAATATATAAAGCTCCAGACAGGATTCATAGAACCCCATGAAAAAGGAACCATCTCCGCACTTTTTACTTGGCTTCTCAAAGCCAAACAAGTTATGGCAAATTTATGCCAGATAATACCGTTATGCATACAACTCATTTTTTGCCAGTTGCGCTCAATGCGTTGCACTGTCATATGTAGAAAGCTCGAGGAGCAGCAAGAGTAATGCAAAAATGTACCCATCACAAAAAAGACCAAAAACGAAGAATAAATGCAGGTCTCACGTCTGAGGTCTATGAAAATGAAAAGCGTCTGAGCACAGGTGGGTGTGGAGTAAGCGAAATAAATTTTTCTTCGTCCTTGGCTGAGGATTCCTACATTATAACGTATCACACCCACCACCATAAAGTGGATGTCTCGAAAAGATGGACTTAATAAAATTGTCATGATGAAAGGCGGAAAGGATGCCGTACTAGAAGAACTCGGGACGTGGTTCCTCGAAACCGAGACGGCTAATAAAAAGGGAAACGAAAAATGGGATCCGAAACTGCAGCTATATTAAAGACATCAGCGACATAGACTTCCTTCGTGTTCCTCAAAATGAAGAAGAGAAAAAATGAAGTTTGCATCCTTGCTGCATGTACAAACTGTATGACAAGATGATGATATTATGAAAAATTATTATGTTGTGGAGTAAAAGGACAAACGTCTCTCTAGCTTTACGCACAGATTCATTTTCAAGTATCGTTTTATCCTCATTCCTTGGTCACAGGACTAATATAGGACCACCATAATATTTCCGAGTCGCATTTTGTGTTTTACTCGGACGTTTTTCTACTATGCTGACCAGCCATTGTGTGTAAGCAACATGCTTCTCAGAAGTAGTTACCTATCTTCATTACACAAATAAAGTCCAACGGAATGTACAAATATGAAACACAAATACAAGTCAGAGCCAAAATGTTCACTCTTCAAATAAGGAAGAAGTTATCCAAGCGTTTGGCAGCATTTCCTCGAACAAATTAAATTAAATGTAAATTTGCATAAATTGAAAAAGTATGTTTAATTATGTAGCGTACATACACACATACACACATAAAACCATGTAAATGGCATTTTAATATTTATTTTTGTAGCCATTTTGTTTCTTCGTATATACACTTCACACTGACTGGCAAAAGTTCAGCGGTGCTGATAAAATTTTTATACCCGAAAGTGAGCTATATCATCCCTGCTGCTGGTGCCGGTGTGGTGGAAAAGTTTTGTATTGTTCACGCTCAAGGAGCGTTTTGCTAGAAGTATACACAGACTTTGCGTCCTTAACGAGTTTATGTTAATTTAAATGCAAGCAGGCAAATAACAAGTGGACGGTTACTTCTTCATGGATTTTTCTGAATGTAACTCGAAGAGTTTGCAAAAACATTACGGAATTAGGTACTCACAAGGATTTGGCAGGAATATTATTTTAATTTTAACATTTATAGAGTTAGCAGGGCATTACTTCTGGCCGTTTTGAAGGGAAGAAACTCAACACACATGGGAGCTATGACCTGTGGACTTTTGGTTCAGCAGAATAATTTAAAACCAACAGCAGCAAATTATGAAATTTTCTATCAATAAAACGATTGGGGATTTTTTTTTTGCTGATTCAGTAGTTTTGTATATTTTTGTTTTTTTTTTCACTTTGATTTGAGTAAAAGAATTATTAAGTCAGATGGCTTGAATCATCCGATTTTGTGTAGGGGATTTTTTTTAATCGCAGGGTTGATTACCAAATCTGAAAGTCCGTTTATTGGCAGGCGGACTTTTCTTCTTATTGCTTAAAAATGTAAATTCCAGTTAAATGAAATAAAAAAAAAATGACGGGACAAGACTAAAAGGTACTTGAACGTACGTTTTCGTTCAATAGGCACTTTCAAATAGGTGGTTAGTTACAATATATTCGCAAAAAATAGATTCCAGCAGGGTTAATGACGGTATCCTTCGGCCTTCGGGTTATTTACTTTATATTTTCATCGTAGTGAATTTGGAGCTGAATTTATGTCGTTAAGTTCAGCTCCAAATTAAGCAACCAAAAAAATATATTCCAAGGGTTCGTAGCATCAATTTTATGCGACAAATAAGTATTATGCCTTCAGTAATGGCAAAAAAGATAGACACATAAACTTTCAAATACCCAATGAATTTAAAATTAAACTCCTTTAAAGGTCACCTCATCCTAACCAGAAGATAAGTGTTATAGTTAGAGCGTATTTAAAATTTACAGCCCGTCTGAAAAATGATTTCATAACACAAGGAATAAAGCCTAGTTCAATACATAAAGTAGACGAGGGGGACTTTTTTTCAGTTTTCTTGTACGGACTTCATAGAGGACATATTTGTTTTTATCTGTTTGTAAACTATTTTGCCATGTTGGTGGATGCCAGCGTAAATATGGAGTTGATAGATTTTGTCTTGAATTTAGTGCTTTTTAAACTAAGCATGAATTCATCTTATTTCTTGTGGATCCTGGGGCTAAGTCAAATTTAACACTTCAGTATATGATATGCAGTAACAGATGCAATTCAATTACAAACAGAGGATTTTGAGGTGCAGCTGATAGAAGCATGAGCAGTGGGGTATATAGGACTTCTAACGAGTTCAGCTGCCCAGCTACTTATTACGAAGAAGGAGCGTTTTAAGGCGCAGCAGTTTAAACATAAGTAGGCTAGGCTAGGCTGAAGATGACAGTTCGAGAAGAAAACCGAGACATTTAGTAAAGACTATTAATTTGTAAGCGCATCGAATGTGCATCAGTTCACCCTCGAGCTCATTTTCGGGCGCAGAGTGAAGTTCAGAGGTTCTTTCATAAGCCGTAAAACGCGAATGTGGGTCTTAAAAAAAATATGTCAAATATAGCTTTTGGATTTGAAGGAAAAACGCATCCATACTATGCTTACGGTATTGTCCACAAGGGATGCCAACAGCAAACCCCGGAAGAAAATTCGCGAAAGATCCAGGTAATTCATCAAACATGCAGATTCAATTCAGTTTTTTTTATGAAATCAAACATTTTTTCTTGTTATTCATTTATTATGTCATGCAAGCTTTTGGGGCATTTGGAGGCTGAATTCAAGAAAAATCGCTTATTTGTCAGAAAAACATGGATTTCGACTGCTGTTTAGCCTAACTTTAGAAAGAATAGAATAAGATATAAAGTTTGACACTATCATAGTTTTTGGCCATGCTTTAGGGGTAAATTTTACAAAACAACTGAGTTCAAACCAAAAAATTACATTTTTGGAGCCACCAACATGGACATTTCTGTTAATATTGACTTAAAGTTATAGGTTCCAGACGTATCAATTCTCTTTTATACAATAACTTTAATAAAACTTAAAAAGAATAAACTAATTTTTATATCCTATCCAGGGTATCTAGATTTACTTACCGCAGACCCCTGCCCCTGCCGACCCAGGGTATATTTATTTTAATACCGCAGGCTCTGCCCTAAAGCCGCGTTGTCACAAAGAACAGGAACAGAAACAGAATTTCATACATTAGCAACGCAAAAAGCATTCAGCGAATTTAGGTTTCAGTTGCTAATGTATGAGATTCTGTTTCTGTTCCTGTTTTACGTTGCTTGTGACAACGCGGCTTAAGACGTTTTAGAGGTATGATCAAAATCGATGCGAAGGGAGATTAAATTTTAAGAGAAGTCCGTCCGTCCGTTTGTAAACAACTTTAAGGCCTTACATCCTGCTCTTCAGATTGTCCCCTAAGAATGTTTTGTTGCATACACTACTTTTCTGGGTTCTTGAGTTAAGAACAATTTTTATGCGGCAATTTTCCATGCTCTCTCCGAATTCGTGCTCTGAATTAAGCTATGAGTCTTGCCAATACCGAGATATGCAACTTCGATTGTCTCGTCTCGTCTCATATCCACCGATATCAACTAGTAGTTAAGACCGTAATACTTGCCAAAGTTCGAGTGCACATCAGTTAACCCTTGAGCCCACTTTCGAACGTACAGTAAAGTTTAGAGGTTCTTTCATGAGACGTACAACGCAAATGTGGAATGTCCTACCACGTGCAATATAACCCCCAACTGTTCAAAACTAAAGTGCATCGGTACCTCTCCTCCTTTTCGCTCGTGAGATGTTTACATCAATACCGTAGCTTTAGCCAATCCCTTGTACGTAAG
Organism: Neoascia interrupta; assembly: GCA_947623515.1. Lineage (NCBI taxonomy): Eukaryota > Metazoa > Arthropoda > Insecta > Diptera > Syrphidae > Neoascia > Neoascia interrupta. The sequence continues at coordinate 201,397,544 of OX392462.1, forward strand.
TGCATTATAAAAAAAAGACCGTCAAGTATGAAAACATACGCGGAGCGGTCCGTCGTTTATTTTTTGTTGGTGAGGTTTACCTTTATTGTGTGCCTTTACCTTTATTGTATATTGGGTGATTTTTTAGTTTTGTCACTTTAAAAAGGGTTATATTAAACTTTTCCTTTAATTTTGTTCAAATTTTTTTCTTAAAAATGAACTTAGTTATAAGCTTATTGTTTTTTTTTTAAACTCTTGTGTTTATGAGGTTGTCCTTGTGCCAAATTTGGTTGATATAAAAAAAGTGACCCAGAAGTTACGATGTACATTGATTGCTAGAAGCATCATTTTAGTAAGTCAACTAAAGTGTTTTCAAGCACATCTTGAAAGCCATAAACTATTTCAAATGCTTCAGTTTTTTTTTATTCAAAAGATGGACTGCGTTCGGTAATTATTTAAAATGTTTGCCTCTTAACGTTTCGAAAATACAGGGAAGGACATATATTATGTTCGTCTTTTTTACCATTTTTAAAATTTAAAATCCATAAAACGCCGACTTAGTTTTTTTTTCAAATACCGTTGGACTTTTTTTCAATTTTACAACCAGCTGCGTTCCATTGGCCACTTTTCTTAAATTCTGCGGACATGGATATCTGAGGAAACGGTTAAATATGCCTATTTCGGTTGCTTAAAAAGGTTTTAAAACTTAAGGTTGGAAACAGCAATATTGAAACTTTTTAAATGCAGTAAACTTGTGTTGTAAACGCTTCATTCTTCAGCCATTACCGTTAACAGACTAGCAAACTTTAAGAAATGGGTTTTTGAAAAATCGAAGTTTTTAAATATTTCAAATTTGCCTTAGCTTAACATGGATTCTCAGAAGCTAGAGGAGGAAACATACTTAAACTTTTTAAATTTAAAATACATAAAACAATTATTTTGAATTTTTTTTCAGTTCCCGTTAGACTTTTGTGTATTAATTTTAATGCCTAGTTTGTAATACAGTGAAATAATCACCGTAAACCCTTAAGACCTTTTAGAGATATGATCGACACCGACATGTGGATCGATTAAGTCATGTCTGTCCGTCCGACCGTATGTGTGAAGGTTTAAGGTCTTCAGAATCAAGCTAGAGAACTGAAACTTGGTACACGGCTTGGTTTTTTTGTTGCACAGGCAAAATGTGAAAATTGGCTCAATCCGTTAACGGCCACGCCTACCATAGGCTTCAATGTGAGACATCCTCTATTTCACATTTTTTTCCAAAATGCCTTTTGGTCAAGTTAGACAAGGCACAGAAATTTAAATTTTGGTACTGAGCAATGTTGGCCTAAGAAATTGGACCGCCCACAGTATCGACCATGCCTACTTCTAACATGTTAGATCTTCAAAAACCCGATTTCTCGGAAAGTTGACTCCAAATCGAAAAAAAATTCTATGACAAATATTAAAGATTCCTACTACTATTTGCTAAGTTTGCTCCATATAAAGTTTTGAGCTCCGCCTCCGCTCACTTTTAAGGGGCATTTTTAGGAAATAACTGTTTTTTTCGGAATTAATTTTCGCGTTTACCGTTTTTCTCATGATTCTAACGAAATTACAATAAATTTATTTTAATTTTAAGCCGATGCCAACTTTTGGGGGCGTGGCCTATACAAATAAAGTTTCTTGGCCCGAATTCATTCTAAGACTTGGTGTCATGTGGTATATAGGGTCGGGTATATAGAAGTTTGTCACAGACAAACTCTTCTATGGCCAACAGTTTTTGCGAAAACGGTACTTAAAACAATTTCCTTTTTTATTTCGTTTTTCAAATACCTATGCTTCGAAAAATATTGGTTAAAAACGGCAATTAAAATTTATTTTAACGCAGCTTTCTTTCCTATAGTGCGCCTTGTACTTGAACTAAATCTGAACAAGATCGCTTTTACCGTTAAGATATACTAGAAAATTTTAAAAATAGTTTTTGAAAATGCTTTTCTGTTTTTGTTAGTTATAGTTAAATCTCAGAAGGTTTTGAAACTTTAAAATTCGATATAATTTTCTTTAAAATTTTGGAAAATTTCTGATAGTTACGTGTAATTTTTTTCATATGACATGTCCAAACAAGACCGGAGATAAGGGCTGACGCACACGTTTTTTCATAAATTTTTGCGATTTTTAAATCTGGTCTAGGAAATAAATCTTTTTCTAAAAAAGATGATTTAAGAATTTGGTTAACTTTGTAATTCTTTATAAATGTGTTCAATATTATCTTATTGCACTAAGCGGTTCGAAAGTTATGGCCTCAACCACATTGAAAAACGTCACCCATTTTCAACTCTTCATTTCTCGGAAACTTTTCAATATTTTTAAAATATTTAATTTTTTCGTTAAAGCTTGGTATCTACTTGACTTTTATTTTATTGGCTTTTGACTTGTAACTTTTTTGACTCGTTCTTGGCTGTTTATCTTCTTAAAAAAAGTATTGAAAAACATTTTATCCATTTTCCCATGAAATTTCAAACTGAAATTAAACTGTTATTCATGCTTAAAAAAAAATCCCTCTTTAGATTCTCTGACTATTTCTGAAGGTTAAAAGCACACCAAATTTTGTCTTTCTACGACTTACCGTTCAGAAGTTATAACACGATTGGACGGATGGACGGACGGTATCAACGTAGCGATACCATAAGAGGTCATTTTTCCATTTTTGGACGGAACACTAAAAACTAAGACCAGGAAAAAAAGTAAATTTATATGAAACAAGTGGGAAAGTGTAACAGTGCGCTAAACACCAAAACCAATCAGACCGCTAAAAACTGACCAGCGGACCAAGGAACAACCACCCTAAAGAATATTCTGCGCCGATATTCATAATCTCAGCTTTAACAAGCGCTCGAAAAAATCTAGCCAGATGGCTTCCAGCATGGTCTAGCTTGATTCATAAAGTAGGACTACTTACTTAATTATTAGATAAAGGATCCAGGATCTAAAGAGAATGTCTAGACATGACAATATCTCTACATTTTAAGCAAAGTTTCAGAGTTTTTAAGACTACTAACTACGAAAAGTCTCTAATCGTAAAGAGATTAGAAATTGATTTTCCAAGTCTACCCCAATAAAAAAACATTTTACAACCAACCAACTACATACCTACATAAATGCGAAAAATTTAAATGCAATATTAAACGTGCAACTTACAGCATTCGGCGGCCTCCAGCCCCGCCTCGTGACTCTCGGCCAAAATCGAAATTCCATCCTCATTCGACGAGGGCGACAATAATTGGTCCTTGGTCTTTTTGTGCCCGAAACGTGCGAATACTTTCGCACGACTGTTTCGCCTCTGTTTACCAATTGACAGATTCGCCTCATCCCCCTCGCCGGTTTGGTTGTGACTGTGTGAGGTGCCCATGATGAATGAATTTCTGGTTCTGTCAGTTCGACTATTAAGATGCTTTATTTATTCACTTTACCAACCAAAAGCAAGAAAAAAGAATGAACACACACAGCATAAATAAATCGTCAAATCGAAAAGAAAATGTTTTTCCGATGGTAATTATCAGGTCCCAGTTCCGAGTTCCCTCCACTCGAAACCCTTGTATTGACACGAGCGATAAACACACAATTGACACGCACAAATTGTGTGCGTCACCCTGGTACTTGACGAACACACCCCCTTTGAGGGAATTTCGCGGTTTCACTGTCAATTATTATGATATAACAATAATATTTTGGTGTATTTCGGAGAATTTAGGTCTAAGAAATGTTTATAACTCGCATATATACACGAGTTCAACCCCCCACGATTTCGATATTCAACGCGTAAATATCTTTTGACAGGCACTGGGTTTTGTCAATAATACACCAAACGTTTGACACAATAAAATATTTGCCACAAAGGTGCGAGCCCTAATGAGAAACGCTTTAGTTATTCTTTACTTTTCCCAGAAATATAATTATTCTTGTCGCTGAATGATTATTTTCCCGAATTCTACCGGAGAAGCACAGAAGAAAGCAATTTATTGACGTTTACGCGGCTGTCAAAGTGACAGTTAAAGCACTGAAACCAGCCCGGTTGCTGGGGGTGAAAAATCGATAGACCGAGTGCATTCAAAAGTACGCGCAACCGCTTCCCGAATGTGTCAGAATCTCTGCAGTGAAACAACAAAAAGCACGACGGGGACCTACATTCGATGCGGTGACTGTATGTGACTAAGTGATTGTTCGTTGACTAGGTCATGTGGGGATGATTATGCATACACTCGGAACCCGGCTCGGGTGCTGTTGCTATTGCATTTGGGGGGATGTGATAATTGGCCCGAGTCAATGGAAATTAAAATAAAAAAAAAAACCGAATACACACAGCCAAGCAAACTCGAATCAAATGGCAAATGGCTTTGAAATTGGGGTCAGCCAGCGCTAGGCGTATGGAACGTTGAAAAAGTTAAAAAAAAATCCAAACAGAACCGAAACGAAATGACCATACCCCGTCCGACGAGAGGCGCTCTAATTCAGATACTGAACCGTAATTATGTGGTTATCTTGAAAACGTTTAAATTTTTGAATTTTCTGCTAAAGGGGGCATGGTGCGGCACCGGCCGGTTCCATACTAGCCGCACTACACATGCAAAGTGCCCAAATCGAATACAAGTATGAGATAATAGAACGCCAGTTTTGAGAACTCTGCCACCCTACCACTGGCAGCTAAAACTTTGTGCGGAGCTGTCGTGATGGTGTGGTTATCAGCTTGTGATGAGGAATTCGCTTTTATTGTCGTTTTTACTGGAGGGGATTAGATTTTAGTTTGTTTTTTGTTTTTTTTTTTTTGCGAAAAGTCTAGATATTTCAAGTGCAAGCGATGTGGATCGAGGGGTTGGACTTTGGATACACCAATGAAGGTTGTTTGAATTTTTTGGATGCAATTTAGGGAAGTACCTAGTACCTACCAACCTACCGCTACCTCTCTTGCATCTTGCTTTGCTTTGTAATTTCGTTGAAATGACAATGACAACGACACTTATGTACACAAGGTCTTTAATTGACATTAATTGCTACGATGGATATCTACAGCATCGAATCAGATTTGGGATTGTTGATTATTCGGTGGAATAACTGCTTTAATTGGATGTTAATAGAGTCCAAAATAATTGGAAGCATTCACTTATACATCAACCGACTGAGTTTTTCTGTTTTTATCTATCTATCTAGCTGCCTAGGTTCGGAAGTACAAGCGGGTCAAGTAGAAGATTTTAAATGCGGCTCAGCTTTGCTTTTATCGGCCTTCACATGCAGGAAATCTGTCAAAAACCACACGGATTGTGGACCACAGCCATAGAGCATTGGACACTCTGTTTGCAGAAATAGATACCTTCTGCTCAGTGTTACTATTCACAAATACTGACGTTTCTCAAGAATTACGCCCGCAGCCGCAATAAACTTCACAAAAATTAGTAAGGCAGCTTATCCCGCAATCTTATTCGGAGGTCAGACAATCAATGGTACCTCATGCTTTATTTCCCCAAAACGTCAAGTTAAATATAACTCAGTAGGTATCTAGATATACGACTCCTTCCTTCCGTGAGTTTCATTTAAGCGCTGTGATATCTACTTGAAATGCTGCACCTTTTTTAATGAGATAAAAAAATTAATTTTGCTTTGTAAATGCAACCTATTAGCTCTTGTGGCCCTTTAGGGGCACTAACTATCCTTCGAGCTTAAATATGCTGTAAGACATTTGGTATACTTTCAAGCAGATGACTGCTGAACTCTTGCAGTATCTTCTAAAAGCGAAAGTTTTAGCAATAATCTTAAGCCACCGAAAAACCCAGAGTTCTGGAACTATCACAGGGGGATACCGATACCTAGTGTCATTAAGAGGGACAGCCAAGCTGCCAACAACTAAATATTGTGTAGTAAGGTACCTACTGTCGCTCACAACTTAGGGCCCTCCTGAGCAGACACAATAATGTCTGAGTTGTGTGGGGTGTGAATGCATCGGAAACAAAGTGGCTGTCGAGCTAGCGAAGCGTGACTCATGCCTATGTGATACCACAGCGGACAAAAGGACTTATCCTTCGATTTCTTCTGCAAAAATGTTTTTAATTATTCAAAAAGGAGCCCAAAATATCTCAAAAAGTCTGCGATTCTCCGCCCATCACTGGCAATAGCAACAAGAATGGTAACAGGAGCAAAAAAAACACATAGCAAAATTACGAACCATCGACACCAACAACATTTCCATAGGCTGTCATGTTCCACCACCATGAAACACCTCCCCTGCCAGTATATTCAAGTGGCAGAAGATATCGAGTTGAAATCGTTCAGCTAGGACAATTCTTTTTTGAGTAGCTGAACGAGCTTGAAAGTGTGAAATATTGTGAAGGTGCCAAATATTGTGAAGTTAAGAACGAATCACGGCTGTGACATGACATAATATTGAAAGTGACTCCATGGTTTCCGGCATATACAGGCGTACTGGCAGAAAGAACCGCGATGCGTTAAATGTGCCAAAAAACATCTCTCGACCAATCTCCATGTCAGAATGGGGGGGGGGGGCGCAGAATGGCTGATGTTGCTGTTGATGTGGATGCGGTTGTTCCTGTCAAAAAAGTTAAACAATCAGACTTGCACACTGCAAAAAATTGACGATTGTAAATGTTAATACTGCTGACTGATGTTGATCAAACTTGTCTACCAACAACTGTGTGGACCGAAATCCCAATCAACAGATTTGACGAAAAACAAAGTGTCAAATCTGTTGATTAGAAGATTTGTTTTTCTATTTTTTGGGTTATTTTATTGCGTAAAAATCGGTGGCAATCAAAAATAAATTTAATTATTTCTAAATCTGAGTTGCCCCAGATAAAAAAAAATTGATGTTTACAAGGTGATGCGTAGATGATTTGATGTCATTGAGAAATGTCGAAAACGAAAGCATATCTATGTCAAGTTATTCTCCTCTATTCCGGTGGAAGCACTTTGGGATTAACTTTTAATCTTCCTACGTTAATCTCTGTTTTATGGTCGGTGGAAACACCCCATAAATTACAACATCGCGTCCAGTTTTTTTTTCCTCCGCTATGCGGGTGACGATTTTATCTTACTCCCCTATTTGACTTCCTAGGGTGAAACTTTGTCATCAGATTAGACATTAACGCGAATTTCCAATTGCTTATTTTCTATTGGTACCTACTTTTCCAATAGAAAATAACTTTGTGGGAAATTAACGTGAATTCCCACTTAGTTATTTTCTATTGGTACTTTTCCATTTATCACATTTTTTTGCAGAGTCGAAACTGGCTTCAAATGCATGGAAACGCGGTTTGAGTCGAAACTGGTGTGAGTCGACTCGAATACGCCTTGCGAGTTGAGTGGACCGCGAGTGCGGCTAAATGGGCCTTCTATTGTTCCTGATCCTCCGTCACCAACTGAATAGGCACACGCGCGATCCACAGACGGGTCTCGGAGAAGTTATTAACCTGATCCCACCACCTTTTTCTTGGTCTACCAGGCAGGCGAAGCGCACGCATCTCAGCTAACGTGACCTGTAAAGAAAGTATGTCGGGAGCATGCGAACAACGTGTCCAAACCAGCGAAGAATCGGTCGTTCCACTCGGAGAAGTAGCTGCTCAACATTACGACTCCTACGAATACTGACGTTTCTCACTCTATCCCCAAGAGTAACACCAGTAACGAACCTCAGAAATCTAATTTCAGCAGCTTGTACCCGCTATCTGATTCTTTCGTCCATCACCCAAATTTCATGACCATAGATGAGGTTTGGAACGAGCACTGAATAAAAAACTGAGATATTTGCTATTCCAAGCTCAGTTTTCCTAATGACCTTAACTATTGCACCAGCTTGGCCAATCCTACAGAACAACAAAGAATCACTCCTTCTCGTGAAAAAGATCCCAAGTTGCTAAAACTTCTCTACCTGTTTCAATGAGACTCCATTTATGTGCAGGCTACCCTATACAGGAGTTCGGGAAACAACCATCACTTCAGATTTTCTCACGTTTACCTTCAACCAAGCCTCACTACAGATGGCCGCAAACCCATCCAGTGTTCTCTGAAGTTCCTCCTTGGACGATGCCAGGATAGTTAAATCATCTGCGAAAAGCAGGATCAGAAGCTCACCAAGACTGCGTTTCACCAGTCCATAAGAAAAGGAGAGGCGATATGACACAGCCCTGGCGAAGTTCAACGCACACATCAAAAGGATGGGATTTGACGCCATTTATTTAAACACAGCTTCTGCAGTTTCCATACAAAGACTAATTGGCCCTCGGAAGAGGCCCACTTAGCGTTTATCCCGAGGAACCCGGTCATAGGCCTTTTTCTAATTTCAAAACAAGCGTAAACTGGTTTGGCATACTGCCTTTGGCCTTCTCAAGAATAACCTTCAAAGTAAAAAGCTGGTCGATCGTGCCTCACCTCAAATTTAGATCTTCCAATCAAGTATTCAAAAATAAATTTCCTCCTAAATCTCATTCTTCCTTTGCACAAACTTTTATCTTTTATGCCATCTAAAGATGACCTTTTTGTTCACACCTTTATAACAGTTTTGCGAATTGACAAAGGAAATCTCTCTCTGTATGAGAGAACTGTCACAAAACCTCATTGGGATTTTTTGCAACGGAAATCTTTTTTCGCTATTGGGAAATGTCATCATCACCCTTTTTAAGAGCCAAAATGACATAAAAATTTAACTCGTGTTAAATTAATCTTATGTTTGGCCGGTGCCACTTCGGCATCTATTAACGCCTCGCGCTTACCGAGCTGTCTTATGGCTGGTGAAGACATAGCATAAGGATCGGTCACCGACTCGAACCAACTCTGTCCGTCCTTCGTATTAAAATAATCAAATATAAATAATCAATATTTCCTTAAGGTTTTGTACCTAATAGAAAAGTTTTTCAAGCTGTTAAAAAAGTAGAAAAAATATCGATGGTAAACATTTTTTTCAACAAAACTATCGATAATATCGGAAAATAAAATTACCAGCACTATCAGCTTCTATGCTAAAATAACAGCTAAAATATCAGTCAGTTGAACTTAATTTCAAACCTATTTCTCCTTTACTATACTCGCAACTCGGTGTGGGCGGAGATGTGGATCGGGCTTCGACTCTTCGCCTCATCGGCTCATCGACTCTTCGACTACTACACCCTTGCATGAAAACTTCGACTACTAAACCCTTGCATGTGATAATTGGAGGCAAAACAAGATATCGAAATTCGAATTTCGAACGTCAGTTTGGTGTCAGCTGACTAGAGTCACAGTTAGGTGTGCTCCTTTGGTATAACGAGCTTGTGTGTCCTTAAAGTTAATCGACTGGAGGATTCAGCGACTCTTGCATGTCTTGTCGCCACATCGCAATTTTTGTGGAATTTAAGAAGAACTACAAAAGTGGGCGGATCATATTCTACACACGCAAAAAGTTAGCCAATGTCATCTACAACACTTGTCATAAAAGTTTTCCTCATATTTCATATATGTATATTTGTTGAATAACAGTCATTTTGAGCAAAAAATCCTTCAAAAGTGGGCGTGGTAAGGGCCAAATTTTTTTGGTGGCTCAAAGAACTTTACAAAACAGTGTAATATAATAAAAATCAGTGTGTTAGCTCCATTGTGACATATGACATGTACCCGGTTTATGCGACACTTCAAATCGCTTTGAGTGATATCGAATTCACGAAAGCCGAGAGCATATACACTTTATGAAACCGATTCAAGTATTCAAATCGCTTTACACAAAACCGATTTTCAAATCGGTATTATCAAATTCAAACCGACTCGGTTTGAATCGCTTGACTTTTGAATTTTTATCACAAATTGTTCGAGTTTGACACAAAAGTAAAACTAATTTTCAAACCGGATAATTTGAAACGACTTGATTAGTTTGCGCATAAACATGCCAGTGGAATCGATGTGAGTCAAAACGGCTACAATCCAGTTCGATTTATTTTGTCGTATAAACAAGGTAATAGTTAAAGGGTAAAAACGTTTTTTTAAAAATTATATTTGTCTGTGGGCGGATTTAAATAATTCTCAAATTTGATCTGTAGAACAGCATTACCGGCTAAACTTCCAAATCTCAATTCTCTAGCTCAAAATTTAATTTGAGTATTTGGTACAAATTCCGTATACTTAATAGAAGTATCTAGGAATGGTGAAAAACTTAAATGGAAGCCACTCATGGTAAAAAAACGCGATTAGCCCGATATCAGACCACGACAAATTAATTGTCTTATCAGAAGATCTTCGAAGTTCGAGATGGTTGAACACGTAACGGTATACAATTCTAAGGTTTTTCTAAAACAAGCAATACATTTGTTTAAGAAGCTTTTCAAAAAAGGTTTTTACGAGCAATCGTTAATGAGCCATGGAAATAGCGATGTTCAAGCCTACATAGAGATGTAGGAATCGAAAACCATGTCTGCGACGAGGCAACAAACTTCGTACTTGTCTTCTCGGACATTGCAACCACGAAATAATCCGGGCTCTAGATCAGTCAAAATTTACTCACCCAGCATATCAACATCTTGTTAGAAATAGCTTTTCACGACTTGGTGCTTTGAACTGGGGAGCATTAAATCCAGCAGCACGAAAATCGTCTTGAAGAGAATACTTTCTGCTTTGCGTAACACTTCCTGCAATATGCCTCATCATGAAACAAGCTTATCTGCAAACAGTGAGCACCTTCGCCTTTCATGTCTTGCCATTGCTATTTTGTAATATGACCACATGCAACTGTCATTTTACGACTACTTTGATTGGAAGAACTACTTTCAGTGACTTGAATTTAGTTTATCGCACCCATTTCGAGTTAATTAGAGTCTATTTAGCTTAAGTTCATCCACTGTTTAAGAATTTGCGCTAAGCACTTTCTTAAAATCTCATTGTAAAACAGCATCGGCAGTCAGTACAGGCGAAAATGCCCCGCCAGCAATTTGCGCGTGTTCGTGTAATAACTCAATTTCAAGGACGTTCCATTATTCAAATGACTCAAAAGGCCATACCACAGCACCCTCGAGTGCCTTGGCAGTATCCCATCCCACCTAACACACCAGCATTGTTACAGAAAACTTTTATTTACATATCTTCACCGCGCCGTGAAAAAGATCAAAAACCCTATACATTTCGCTGGTCCGTTTCCAAAACACACACTTGGCAGAAGGAATCGTGCAACGCTGCTGTCTGTATCCAAAAAGCTACCTTCAAATAAGCCGCCATTGGCAATCGCTTTCCCCCATGCAAGAGGGCTTTCCCTCCTGCAAACGCAAAAACCCCGAGCTCAAGCAATAAAATAATTAATCTAATTATAAGTTAAAAGTTGGTTCATACAATGCGATTCTGAGTTGTTCCCATCCCTGGACACGTAATTTTTGGCGCTGTGCTCTGCTCTGTAAGGATTTTTGCGAAAATTCATTTTTTAATTAAATTCTGCTCAGACTTGGATGGCGCAAGGCAGGCAACCAACGAAAGGATATGTGTATAACGTTAGGTATACAAACTCCCTTATTCCCATGCAATCAAAGTAAAAACTGTAACAAGGCACGGTGCACGGGTTTCACTCGATTGACTTCTGCAGTTGGAGCCTCTTAAGTAAACTTACATTGGTGCATTGTCTTCTTGTAGGATGAAAGCCCGCGGGGGGTTGGATTTTATCAGCTTACAAAGAACTTTCAATTCAGCTGAGATGGCTGGTACAAAGTATTGGTATGTGGTACGAACAAGATTTGTGTTAGAGTATGTTTGGCAAGGAAGGAGACATCTTCATGAGACAGAGAGTAGAGGGCAATTTACGATCATCATCGAAGTAATTTTCAGAATTTCCATAGAACATGCGCAGACAAAATGGAAACTGCTATCAGAACGTCCTTAAATGGATATTTTTCTTGACCTATGAAACGGATCCTAGGAAGGTACCCACAAGGATAAGAAACAGCAAAGATTGTTAGGTCTTATGTTCTGGAAAGTGGTTCTTACTTACTCACTTAAGGTGGCGCTACAGTCCGGGGTGGACCTGGGCCTCAGCCAACAAGTTTCGCGATCTAGATCTGCCTCTAGCTAGCCGTGTCCAATTTCGCACGCGAAGTTGGCTCAGGTCTCCTTCCACTTGCGTGCGCCACCTGAGTCTCGGTGCGCCTCTCTGCGCCGTCCCTGCGGGGTGGATTCAAAGATTTTCCGGGGCGTTGGTGTCCATCCGCTCTAGATAACCCAGCCATCGTGGACGTTGTGTTTTGCCTCTTCTGGCTAGGTCGGTGTCGCTGTATGCAGCACGTGCAGTTCGGCACGGTAAATGCAGACGGGACCGTAAATCTTCCGAAGAATTTTCCTCTCGAAACATCCTAAAGTGTTTTCATCCGCCTTTGGGAAACTGGTTCTAGGCACAGTTAAATTGTCAAATTACTTTCAAATTAACTAAGCATCTTTCCTGGAGGTAATGGATGAGACCCTCTCGATAGACTGGCAGGAATAGGCCAGTTTGTCTTAGCAGCTTCAATTGTGAGTCCTTCTTTCAATTTTGGCAGGACTGCTAAAAATTAAGTCAACTATAAAAAATACAGACAAAAAAAGATCTTTCGTAGTTTTCAGATTTGTTATGCTTGTTAAACCTTTCGTTTTTTTGGAGTACCTTGTCTTGTCCAACACACTTCCTTGGCACACAACGACATGCGTTGACATTGTTCCCCATTCCTTGACTTTTACGAAATAATTGCGAGGGTAATTCTGTCGACATCCCAACACTTGCGCAAGTCTTTACCGTGTTCGCATACTCTTATGACAGCACTTCCTTGAGGAACCGCACGTAACGACAACTTGTCGACGAAGCGCAACCGCCCAGTGCACCGCCGCACAACCAAGCCAGAGCATAAACGCATCTGCGAGTGTGGCACTTTATTTAATTAATTTTTGTAGCCCCTGCAGTTTGCACCAGCTAAATGGAATTGTGATTGAGAAAAGCATATTAAGCCGGCAGAATTCGCTGGAAATTACGTGCACATCAGGGGGCTTGTTGCACTAGACTTCCTTCCATCCCTTACGATCGGCATTTGTGGGGGTAGGGATAAGACTCATTCCAACGAAAACCCTCCTCCGAGGGCTGTTCGTGGCGCTGCCATTGCCTACCGGATCTTTACACAATAGCATTTTTTCGCTCTGTCCCTAGCGAGATGGAGACGCCTGCGAGAAAATGCCTTTGTGCCTTGTGGCGACACTTCGGGAGACAGGATTTTCAACGTGCGTCACACACAGCAGCCGAACGAGCTTATTGAGTGAGATAGGTCTATACAAAATGGGGGCCTGAGTACATATTCCATCGGCAAACACACACAAGCATACATTGTGGCAATTATGCAAAAGCTTGCACTTTTCCTTTTGTCTCCTCTGAGTGGGAGCAAGCGACTTTGTTTTCCTGCTAGAGGACACACGTTGCAGTGTGGTATGCTGTGTGTGACAGCATTATGCCACAACTATGCCACACGCGGAGAGTAGTATATGCATGGAGATTTTTGTGGCGGGTAATTAAGAGACACTTTGCTGCAATGTGGCAACTCCTAAAGTGGAGGACCAAATAAAATTGCAATCACAATTAACATCTTCGAAGTCTAACTTTGTGCAAATGGTGCGAGGACTTCTTGGGACTGTGAGTTCTATTTTTATTAGTCTCGGGGAGGAGTTTGGCGACCGGGAAGGTATTATTACCTATGAGCCAAGAGGAGATATATTTTCGCAGAAGAAGACTTTTGCAAAAGTTTCACAGTTTTCTTCGCTTCGAGATGGTGGGAAAGTAGTTTCTATATGCTTGCGCTGGGACTTTGTTTCGCAAGAGTGAATAAAATTTTGATGATTAATGTTGAGAATGTTTTAAGAGCACTCTAATTAAATATTCGCGAGGTAGCAATAGGTTTTTGTAGTTGGCAACTTTGTGACTTTACCATTTAACGTTCGGAAGCAAAGTTGGGACGAAGATTATAGTTTGGGCGTATAATTTGACTAGAGATCATGTCCCTGGATGGTTGCTTTTGGAGACTATGGTTATGGCAAGAGGCGAGGTCAATAAAGTTATCTGGTTCAGGCAACTTCCGGGTGATCCACTTTACGATGGTAATTAACAAGATGTAATTGGAATTTTAAGAACTATAAAGAAGGTGTAATAATAAATTCATAAAATAGAAATAAAAAAGAAAATAATTACTCGTGGGCGTATACGTAACATTTTCCAGGGGTTTGTCAAAGGAATTTGCTTTTCCTCAATTTGTTATGCTGTGGAAGTTTTAGTCTTGTGATCACATATGGAACGGCTTTGACTTTGAATGGTTAGTAGTTCATGATGGAAGTGATAATAGTAATGAAATCATGATGTAGTTCATGCTTGATTGCCAGTGCCCTGGCTGAAGGTGATAAAGTAAACATTTTGTTTTTCTTTTTTTGCAAATGTACAGTCGGCAAGGCGGAGATTTCCAGCAAACAACCTTCACTTTTTGCCATCGCCACGTTTATGTTACTGTACTAAACACTCTGGAACACCCGAAAGGTGGACCTATGACAATGGCATAGAACCCCGACGAATGACGGCCAGCATTTCGAAAACAGAAATTCCAGAAGACCGAAATCCCAAATATCCAAAATCCCGAAACCCAATGGAATGCAAAAAGGGCAAAGCAGGAAGGTTACCATTTTAAGTGTACTCCTAGAACAGTAAATACTTATTTATATAAAACAAAAATGTCAAGTATAAAGATGTTGGTTTGTATCTTTGGGGCTTTATTTTTTTCTCTACTCTCGAATTTGCTGGTTTCTTGATATGTTATGAAACTAAAGTAAAATTGTTTTGCCTAAATATTCAGAGAAATTTTGGAAGGAATTCTAAGCACAGTATATTTTTTAGAGCAGGATGGTGACATCTTTGACGCTTGACACTGGAATCCAGCTTTTTCATAATCATTAAAACGTATTTTTACATAAAACAGCTATTTTTATGCTCGCCAACTTAATAAAATTCCTGGTATCTGCCCAATTTTCTAATTTAAAATTATTAAAACTGCTTTTTGACTTTAGAAATAATTACTTACTTACTTACTTAAGGTGGCGCTACAGTCCGGGGTGGACCTGGGCCTCAGCCAACAAGCTTCCCCAGCCAGCTCTGTCTCTAGCTAGCCGTCTCCAGTTTCGCACGCGAAGTTGGCTGAGGTCCCCTTCCACTTGCGTGCGCCACCTGAGTCTCGGTGCTCCTCTACTGCGCCGTCCCTGCGGTGTGGATTTCAAGATTTTCCGGGCCGGGGCGTTAGTGTCCATCCGCTCTAGATGACCCAGCCATCGTAGACGTTGTGTTTTGACTCTTTTAGCTAGGTCGGTATCGCTGTACAGCCCGTACAGTTCGATGTTATATCTCCTCCTCCACTCTCCGACTATGCAGACGGGACCGTAAATCGTCCGAAGAATTTTCCTCTCGAAGCAGCCTAAAGTGTTTTTTTATCCGTCTTTGACAGGGTCCATGCTTCTGCACCATAAAGCAGGACTGGGATGATGAGGGTCTTATACATGGACACTTTAGTTGCTCGAGAGAGGGCTTTGCTACTCAATTGCCTCCTTAGCCCAAAGAAACAGCGATTGGCAAGAGTTATCCTTCGTTTGATTTCAGCGCTGGTGTCATTGTCTGAATTGATAGCGGAACCCAGGTAGACAAAGTCCCTAACTACCTCAAAATTATAGCTGTCGATGGTGATGTTTTGTCCAAGACGTCGGTGTTGGGTGTCTTATCTTGATGACAGCATATACTTGGTTTTGCCCTCATTGACTGCTAAATCCATATTCGCCGCTTCCGTCCCAATACTCACGAAGGTTTACATACATACATATAGGTTTACATACATACATCACGCTTTGTTCTACCGATTATGTCAATGTTGTCTGCGTATGCGAGTAGTTGAACGGACTTTTGAAAGATTGTACCTCTGGTGTTGGCGCGAGAGTTCTGCACAATTCTCTCAAGTATGATGTTAAAGAAATCGCATGACAGCGCGTCGCCTTGTCTAAATCCTTTTTTGACATCAAAGGGGGCGGTGAGGTCTTTGCCGACCTTGACGGAACAGCGTGAGTTTTCCATCGTCATCCTGCACAGACTGATAAGTTTGGCAGGGATGCCAAAACTAGACATTGCGCTATATAGCTCGTCTCTATAGATGCTGTCATACGCGGCCTTGAAATCGATGAAGAGGTGGTGTGTATCGATTTGGAATTCCTGGGTTTTCTCCAAGATCTGCCACAGTGTGAATATTTGATCGATGGTGGACTTTCCTGGCCTAAAGCCACACTGATATGTGCCTTTCAGATTCTTGACAAACGGCTTCAGGCGTTCACAAAGTACAGCAGAAAAGATCTTGTATGCGATGTTAAGAAGACTTATGCCTCTGTAGTTGGCACAACTCAGAGGGTCTCCTTTCTTCAGGTTCGGGCAAACAATGCTGAGGTTCCATTCGTCGGGCATGCTTTCTTCTGACCACATCTTGCAGATGAGCTGGTGCATGCTCCTAACCAGCTCATCGCCAGCGGATTTAAAAAGTTCGGCAGCTAGGCCATCTGCTCCAGCTGCTTTGTTTCACTTGAGCTTAGACACAGCTACTTTCACCTCCTCCAGGTCAGGTGGGCGGTATCGTTCGTATGCTTCGTCGGTAACGTCTTCGCCCGGGTTGAATGGCTCGTTCTGCCTGACAGCGGTATTTGGTTCGTCCTCGCCGTTATACAGTCTGCAGAAGTGGTCTTTTCAAATCCTCAGCACCGACTGCGATTCTACAACGATGTTCCCTTGATGGTCCTTACAGGCTTCAGTTCGAAGTTTTTACCCTTGGCAGGACCTTTTGGTCCTTTGGTAAAACTTTCTAACCTCATTCCTGTTGTAACATCTCTCTATCTCTTCAACCGCGCGCTTCTCGTGCTCTCTCTTTTTCCTTCAGAGAAGCCGGTGTTCCTCTCTCCTCCTCTGCTCGTAGAGCTCGCGAGCAGCTCTAGTCCTTCTGTGCAGCGCCGCTTTGTCTTTATAAATAATTATATTTATTTTAATAAATAAATAATTATTTTTATTCAATATAGAAGGTAGATTCATAGTTATAAATCAGGGTATCTACCTTCTTTGTGCCACCTAAATTCAGTTTTTACAGCACTACGCGGTGATCAGTTGACAGCTCAGTCATTCCTTAAAAACACGATGGTGTAACACAGAATTCAATCAGTGATCTCTGATTTTTTCTGACCGGAACCACTCGAGTGGCTAGTGGACTTAAAAATATATTTTTCGGACCCGCTGCAATTTTTTTGGGAAATTTTAAGAAATTGATTATGTCTAATAATATAAATTCGATGCGTTACCACTGAGATAGAGGGTGACAAACATTGATGAATTGCTTCATCAAAATCATCATGCTAAGCATAAATGTCTCTCTGACTGTTATCACTGTTTGGACATGAAGATGATCCATTCGTCCAGCTAAAAGGCTTTCAATCCAAAATCATACTTTTTTCAAACTTTTTAAGCTCTTATTATCTTAGCCCAGACGCCCGCAGTTGACAAATGCAGACAATCAAAATCGAGACAGTCCCATTCTCAAAACAAGCGAAAAAAATTACAAAAGAACTTACAGAAAGTTAAATACCTACATCCTCAAGGCCAGTTAGAAAGTAAATTTTTACTGCAATTGCCTGCCATTACCATTATGGCCTCGCAATGTCCGGGCCATTCAACTGACTTAGCACCGCACCGCGCCACCATCACCAGACAGCAGCAGGTGGCTTCGTCATACTTAACTCGGGAAAGCCATTCTCAACAGCGATAAAAAGTTCTATCAAGTAAGGTATACGAGCCCTTACAAGCTTCACCTTATAACTTTAACATCAGACAGAATATATACCTGCAACTGCCCCGAAGAGATGATGATTTAAAGAGCCATCTCGCTCCATCTCTTTATCGTTTCGGCGGGGGTAAGTGGCAATCAAATTGATTTATTATTGTTTACGTGCAACATTTCGTGTGACTCAAATGCCATCAGCACCACCAAGCGAGGAGCAAGCTTGAATAAATTACCCATACACCGTGTCGTCCTTAAACAGGACAGCTCAGGTCTAGAGGTTGGGGTTTTGTTTAGAGGAACAAAAAAATAAACGTCCCATCGTACTTCGTAACTTCCAACTTATTCGCAATCACAATTCACAATACATCACGAGAGGAACCCTGGCTATGCGCAACGGGGCCAGGACAAGTGCCAGAGTCTGTGCTATCACAGATTTTAACGTCCCTAACATATTCCAATCGTAAATAACAGTGTGTCGCTTCACATAGATTTTGTTTTTTTCTTCTTTTTCGGGGGACGGAAGACACCAAGCCGATGGATCCTTGGCAATTTTTCCTTCCATGTCTACCTAGGAGAGATACTTTGCATATGTAGATACTTTTTAACTTTTTAAAGAAGCCGTCGCTTCTCGGAGCAATTTGCCTGGAGCCCCACTTTGGGGGACCCGCACCAAATCGGGGGGAATATGGTCTACATCACGTAGAATATAAGGTAATTTGTGGAAATTTGATGTTTATCGTGGAATTGTTTCCATTTTTACAATTCCGCCGGTAATAACAATTACGAAGCAGACTCGTCGGTTTGCTCGCTCGCGCGCGCAATCAAATTGAATTGGCCGGGGACTCTCTGACTATGGCGTACCCGTATAGTATGTGAGTGAGTGTAGAGAGTTTTTGTGGGGCTTTTGTTGTTTTATGATTATTTCTGGCTTTTTGCTTTAAGGGCTTCATTTTCAAGGGATGCGCTGTCTGTGATTGCTGACTCTGGGATGGCAGCTCTGACAACAACTCCCATGCGAGTGATAAACGGACAAAAGCAATTGATGCCCCCAAGGGGTATTCGAGTATATTCGAGTGCAAATTAAATACTATATACCGACAACAACCAAAGATCATGGCAAGTCGTTAAATTAAGGAACGATGCTAAAACAGATTGGCGTGAAACAGATGTCAAAATTACATGTGGTGCGTGCGGAATGTGTGCTGTGTGTAGAAGTTAGATGAGCTGAGACAATGTTGGCTTTATCCATCTGCCAATTACACTTATTTGTTAAAACTGTTTTGGATAAATCAAATCCATCGCCAAGACCAAGCAGTAAAATAAAGATTTAAGGCTGCCACTCATGAGCTCACGGCAAAACGTTGCGATTTTTGTGATGCAAGCAGGGTCGGGTATGAGATGGATGCCGCCTCAAATCTAATCTCATAAATTAAAACATTTTGGGTGACTTGTTTTTACTTTTCCGAATCGTCCAAGAATATTATGCCGCATGAAGTTGCAGAAAAATGTCATCATTACTCAGTGGCGGAACCCTTTAGCCTATTTGGGATTTCATTTGCCTGCATAAGACTTCTTGTTCTCACTCCAAAATCATTTTGATTTTGCAGTAGTATATCCAAATTCATCAACAACTTCCATGCCTTAAAAGAGATTCAAATTAGGAAATTTTCGTTACGGTTTGGACTACCGCCAAAAATCTTAGGTGTTCCACTAAGATCGCTTAGGCAGTCGTAGAAGTAGGAGCCTAGTATGAACTTCCTGTACGACGCGAGTGCCGGGCAGCAACAGAGAAAGTGTTGTACGCTTTCTTCTTCTTCCTCATCTAGGCAGCTTCTCCAGAAGTCGTTGAGAATAGACCTAGTCTTTTTGCGTAAAGACCTTATAGGCTGTGTCCGGTGATAATTCACCGGACCACTGCAGTGTTAATTTTGGATCTCTTTAAGGAGATCAAGCTATCTGATCTTTTTGGATCGAGGCAAGGCCAGATTTGCTTGGAGGTTAAACAAGTGGTGGTTCCCCTCCATCTGGCGTTAGTTTCTTGTATGCTGTGATATTTGAGCTGTAATTTGAAGGTAGCTAGGGGAGCACCTATATTACAGGAGATTTCATCTTCTGGCAGTCTAGTGGCGTTCTTAGTAAGTTCATCAGCCTCACAGTTTCCCAAGATGTCTGTATAACCTGGCACCCAGCACAGGCGGATGTGGAACTGTTCGGACATCTCATCAAGAGATGTGCGACAGTAAATAACTAATTAAGAGCTTATGGAGATTGATGTCAGGGATTTGATGGCAGCCTGTCTATCCGTAAAGATACAGATATTGCGGGCGGATATCACGTTCCATTTTAACCAGAACAGGGCTTCACTAATTGCCATTATTTCTGCTTGAAAGACGCTGCATTGGTTGGGTAGGCGAAGGGATTTATTGAAGTTAAGGCACTCAGAGAACACACCACTTCTTACGCCGTCTTCCGTCTTGGATCCATCTGTGTAAAAGTGTATGGCGTAACTAAAGCGTATATTACCGCCGTACCACAGGTCTCTGTTCGGATCCAGGTTTCGAAGCTTTTCTCTGGGAAGTATGAAGGTGAAGTATAATCAAGGTTCGTGGAGTTGATATGCTATTCGTTTAGAATATTGGCATGTCCGTAAACGTAATCACGACATTGGGAGCATGCTTTAAGTCAAATTGCGCAGTTGGTTGTCTAAGGGGGTAAGGTTTAAATGGGGTTTCGAGCGCAGCAGTGGGAGTGGTTCTCAGGGCACCACTAATACAGATACGTGCTTGCCTTTGTAACTTTCTTAAAACCTTAAGATGTATGCCGACGTTGAGTATGGGCCACCATACTGCTTCGCCGTACAGAAGTATTGGTCTAATCACAGCTGTGAAGAGCCAATGCGTCATGTGAGGTTGCGCCCAATGGCTTTTTTGCTCATATAAAGGGCCGTGAGGGCTTTCCTTGCTCTTTCAGCTGTATTGAGCTTCTAGCTTAGTTTACTGTCCAAAATAAGGCCAAGGTACTTCACCTTATTTGAATACGGTAGGCTGGTGCCATTTAGGGTGGGAGGGACAATTCGGGAGATTTAATATTTCTTAGTGAAGAGGACAATTTCGGACTTTTGTGCATTAACACTTAAACCATTCGCAGTCGTTTATTTATGGAGGAGAGTGAGGGCATGTTGCATTAAGTCTCTCAGTACTTGGGCATATTTCCTCGAGAAGTCAATGGCTACATCATCCGCGTAGGCAATTGTGTCGCAGCCTGCTCTTTCTAGTATGAGTAGCAGCTTATTTACCGCTACGTTCCAGAGAAGAGGGGATACTCCTCCTTGAGGTTTTTAAGTAATAAATAATTTGAAAATAATTTAAAAGTTAAATTATGTATTAATGAACTCGTTGATTTATAAATTACGTAAAAACTAAGGAAGAAAATTAGGGAAGAAAATTAAAGTTCGTAAATTTGCTTGGAAGGGAAGGAGAAAAAAAAATATGTAGGAACTTTTAGGTTTTCCTTTTTTTTCGTATTACTCATAAATAAAAATCAGAAAATATAATTTAAAAAAAAACTCGCTTGAGTCTAAAGAAAATGAGAAAATAATAGTTCCGAAATTCGTTGAAATTTTTTTTTCAACATAATTCTTGAATATTCATAAGTAAAAGACCTTATTTGCACGCATATAAAGTCAAAATTTTAAATTTTTCTTAAAAAGCATTTTTAAGAAAGCATTATTCAAGTTGACCTTAGCTCTTACTTCACAGGCAACGTTCGCCGCTATTTTACTGTGAAATAAGGCCAATTTCAGGAACTCGAATCAAGTAAAAAAAACCCTTTTTATGAAAGTACCCCACCTCCAAGTGGCAGACACGTCATCTTCAATGACGCCGGTGTGGGGGTTTTAGTTTCAAAGATTCAACCAGCTTCGTCCGGCTGATAAGTAGGAACTAAGTTTTGCCAAATCTGATTCCAGTTGTGGTGTGAGCGTATTGTAAACCGTGCCGAAGGATCCAAGGTTTGGGGTCAAAAAAACCGCGTACGAGCTCTCTCAGGCGACTTGGAGCGAGCCGTTATAATTAGCCTTGCCCAGGTATGGCAGCTCTGTCTGGGTCGACTTTTTGTTTCCGGCCTTACTCGTGGGAACTAAATTGGCATTTACATGGACAAACAAAATAAAGCAAAAAAATCAAAAAAACAAACAAGCCCTGTCTAGGCAGAGGTGAGTGAAGACGAGCTTTCGAATCAATCCTGGTAGGGGTTTTGGATGAGACTTGGCTTTCCGCTTGCGACAGTGAGGAGTTTGAAAGAACATTCACTTTCGATAGCGATTTCGTCGGTGATCAGGCTGGCACTCTCACCGATGGTTCAAGCGGCAGTACGCATTCCGAGGAGATTGCCAAGATAGCTGGAAGATCCGCAGTCAAAGCTATCTCCGAGGCAGGCGTAACCAAGGGAATCCCTTCTTCGATGAAAAGTATAGGCACAGCTGGCGCTGCCGCTGTGCCTGCTGCCTTCATCGCAGACGCAAATTAAAAGGGATCATACCAGATCGAGAGGAGTGTTAAGACAGCTGGAACATCCGCAGTCGAGGCGTTCCCCGATGCTGGAACGCATAGTGGTATTGCTTCGGTGAAGAAGAAAGTGGAATCAGCTGACTCAGCCGCTATGCTTAGTGCCTCTATCACCATTGCCAAGAGCGTGAGGAACACTCACCAAAGTATTAAGCTCCTGCTTTGCAGCGCCCAGCGCAAGATTGCGAAGTACGAGGGTCGTGAACCCGGCAGCTTAAGTAGTTGGGAAAGATATACTGGGGTGCTAAGGCTATCTTGGCCAATCAAAGGCCAAATCCAGGGATGGTAACCAAGGGCAATGCTACTGCTAGGAAAGCTATGAAAGATGGTCAGGCGCCCTCCACCTCCTATGTAGACAAGCTCAAAGAAGGGGCAAATGTATCTGGCAGAAAGGCCAGTTTCAGCAGCAAGAGAAGCAGATCGGATGAAGTCCTGGAGCCAATCAATGCAAAAAAGATGAAGACTGGTACTTCATCTACCTTGTGTCGGAAGCCAAGCGACCCAAATGATGAGCTTCTCGTTGCTGTGGTAAACGATTTAGAACTGTGCGGTCGTCTGACAATCCACCAGTGGAAGCACATCGAGGAGAAATTCCAGAACGCCCTGTGGAAGGAACTATCCGCCGCAGGAAACGGGGAGCTTCAATTTGATGGTGCATGTTGGGAGGGCAGACGCAAGGTTGAAGCTTGTGGAAATAGGCTTTCGGTGGACTTTCTTTGGCGAAGCTTGGAAGGACATCAAGCTAAGATGGTCATGCCTATGACTGTGCGACGGGTTGCGTGTGTTGGGTAGTTTCGAACAAACTATTGACCCTAAGAAGTTGTATACGGCCGAATTATGTGTTTTTTCTTAATGTTGCCCATCTAAATTTAACAAAACGGAAAAGGAGTTTCCAAAATCAAAAGAAGTCAGTCTATCGAAGTTAAAAACAATATTAATATACGATTACACAATACAATATACGATTGCGTATGTTTAGCCCATTAAAGGCTGGCCTGAACAACATACCAGCAGGGTCACTAAAAAAAGTGGAAACTAATAATAAACTAAATTTCCTATAAGCAAAATAGAAATCGACAGTTAAACCGAAAAATTATAATCTCAGAATGTGTGTAAATGACAATCCTTCGTTGATGACAATCCTTTGTCGATCACCTATACGAGATCGCCAAAATTGCAGTTAAATGCTTAGAATGAATAAAAATATTTCACAAAAATCCAGGAGCGTCTGCCTTAAAATGGTTGGCTTCCTGGTCGGCGTCTGCTAGCCGGATTAGGGACGGCCTTATATGTTCTCTTTCTCATTCAATATGCAAATATAATTGACAACAATAAGAAATACTCTGCTTGTTTTATTATTGCTTTTCTGCGTAAAGGCATAACACTTGCGGGGGTAAACTTTGGGAGAGAACTCCTTTTCTCTAGTTTCTCTCCTATCCTCAAATTTCGCCCGCGAAGTGCTACGCATTTTAAGGGTAGTCATAACCCCTTGCCCGCGACTAACTATAAAGAACAAAAAAAAAACTTTCGATCTGGCAAAAATCTACAAAGCGTTTAAATCTTTAAACGTGACTTGAACATAACAAAGTCATTCGACTCTTTGGATTAGATGCAATGTCTCTTGTCTTTCTCTGTTTTGCCACCTTTTTTTTACAAAGACTGTTCCAGTGAAATAGCTTGCTGCATTCCACCACTTAAAGAGTTCAACCGTAATACTCGCATAAGAACGCGTGCCCATCAGTTCATCCCTGAAACCAATTTCGGCCGTACCGCGTTGTTAATATTTGAGTTCTTTTTTTTAGCAGAACATCACGAATGTGCACTAGGCCACAACAAGAGCCTCGTTAGTTTACCACTCAACAATTTAAAACAAAAGTGCACCAGTACCCCACCTCTTTCTTCTCTGATCCCTTCTACACGCATTAACACATTATAAGGGTTGCCATAAGCCCTTGACCGGGAGTGTATTACATAAATAAACCAATGAGTAGCTACAGTGCGTACAGTGTACACGCAGAAGTTACAGTCCGTAAAACGGACCGTCGAATACCCCATCCTATCCCACATTGTAAAATGCTGCTGGCATAGTTATTTTTTGACATTTTATAGGTAATGCAAACTTCGAAAAGGGGCATGGTCCAACTGCCCCCTAATTACAAACTATTAATTATAAGATATATCCACAGATGTTTCCAAGTTACACCTAATTGTACGTAAAAAAGCAATTTTTTGGTTCAAATTCAATATTTTTGAAAAATCGACTCCTAAAAGGGGGCGTGGCTAAAAACTGAACGAAATCTGGACGAAAGTATTGTTTACCTAACCTGCTACTTTTTTTGTTGCATGCTTTCTGAAATTAGGCTCAAGGGCAGCCGTAATTAAGTTTTTCTGGAAAATTTTAGGTTTTTCTTCAATTATGCCTCCAAATGTAGGAGGGGCCCGAAGTCTTGTATAAACAAAATATGGAACTAAGCGTTTTCTACATAAATTACCAAGCAAATTTTTTTCAATTTCCCATGCTTATTAGATGCCCACTAGAGGAGGTTTACCAATCAAATTTGTCTTTTTTGTGTCTTAAATTCACTAAGAGATGCTAAATGTCATATTTCAGCCTTTTAGAACGTCTTACAGTTTTGAAAAATCTGGAGGTAGTTGCATATTTAGATCGATTGTGGGCGTGTGTTTGGGCGAATTTCAAAAAGTTTTACACTAGTACTGCTTCGCATGACGTGCTGCCGACCTACGAAGTTTCAGCACCCTAGCTCAAAATTTAAGGCCCAAAAACATGTGACATACAGACGGACGGACGGACTGGCGGACATGGCTCATTCGATTCAGAATTCGGTCTCGATCATATGCCCTTAAGGGCTTGGGGGTCTACCATTATTATTGCTATGGGATGGGGTATAAAAGAAACCTATTCAGGACAATACTCCTCGTAAATAGAAAATAGGTCCAGATACCTCAAGGAACTAGAATCGATGAATTAATGACAAATGCATGGAAAAGACTCGTGTTGCTCACAGCAATACATAGTCAGGCTCATTTTGTACCTTATACTTGGAAGTGGGGCACCTGATAGAGTACAAAATATCAAATTAACGGACAAGGTTTTATTTCACATTGAACACCAGAAAGGCAGGCACTTTTTAAGCTACCAAAGAAAGCTGGAAAAATCTGCTTGAATAATTTAAAAGTAATAGAGAAGGAGTGAAGCACGTCCCAGGTTATTCAGAGGGATCATGCTACATCTCGTGCCTTATTTTCAAAATTGCAAGAATAAGAAGACGATCAGTAAATTCACTGATGTGCCCAACAATGTTCAAGTTCCAAATTGTTCCTTTGCCAATGATGTAGTATACCATATGTCGGGAAAACGCCGCTGTCGCTGGCTATGTAGGTGGTTGTACTCAAGAAATTACCTGCAACTCTTTCGCACGAAAGAATGCACCTCAGATCTTAACCAGTCCCCAGCAGTTTAAAGTCAAAGTATGTTAATATGAAATATGTCATGTGGCCATATTAAAAAACAAAATACATAATCCGGGTGGAGAAAGAATTTTTAATAAATTTTTATTCCGCTTAGCAGCAAGGCTTCGCTTTTAAAAACTCCAAATTTGTTAACATGCTTGTATGTTTGCCTTTATTAGCAGCAGATCAATCCCTTTGATCACTTCGAAATTTCTTAATAAAATTCTCATTTTTTTCCATGCCTACAAGTCCTTTGGGAGGGTGCCGTGGCGTAGTGGTTAGCGTGTGTGCTTACTACGCCGGAGGCCTGGGTTCGAATCCTGCCATCGTCACCTGAAAAAAAAGACTTGTTCTTTTTCACGGTCCCCACCTCCGCGAGGGTCTGACAAGCCCTCCGAGAGTATCATTTGTCTTGAAAAACTTCTCAAAGTGCCGTTCGGATTCGGCAAAAAATTGTAGGTCCCTTTGTATGTAAAAACGAAATTAACACACCAGCATACATTGTTGAGAAGTTGGCCCTGGTTCAACTTGAGCTGTTGCGCCACTCTATTTTTCTATACAAGTCCTTTGAAAAAATCCTCCTGTGCTACAATTTAAGTACTTTAGTACCTACGTCACATTCAAGATTACAGGGTAACAATTTAATTTTATTTCTGCGGCTTTTCTCTCTGTTATTCAAAAACAGTGTGTGACATATTAAATTACTTCACGTTTATATATTAATGAGTTTTCAATAAAATGAAAACAAATATCAGAAGGAAAACCAATGGAAAATGGAGGCAGAAAAAACGTGAAAAAAACACCGAATGGAATATATTACCTGTCAAAGTCATGCATGGAGCATGACATTGCCTTTCGGTTAAGTTGCTATCCAATCCTGATGCAGATTCTAGAAGTTGGTCGTCCTTTCAGGAGGGTATTCGTTATTCAACCGACCGTGGTGTGAAGTTGTTTTATTATACCGATTGACTTTGACGTCTCGTTAGCTGTTGGTCTTTACACGTATGTAAGGCGATTCATTAATTCATCAAATTCAGAGACGAGGGCGAAGGGCTTAGTTTTAAGTAGTTTTTACCTTGCAAGTTTACACAAAATAAAAATTACATTTGCAGAGGAGAAAAAAGTATGCAAATGACATTATCAAAACCGTCAGCAGGAGTTTAATTAAAAATTTAGCAAACGCAGGGCTGGATGCGTATTTGATTGACTGACCGTTTTTCTTAGAATCAAGTGCTTTAAAGTCTTTTGATTCAGCACTCTCTTTCTTCTTTACAAAGTGTTTCCTTCAATTTTTTTTTTAAATAAAACTCAAAAGTGAGTCCTTAAACAAATACTCCGGCACATTCCTCAGCACTCATACATTTTTGATCGCTCATTCAGCGAACGAACGACCCCCACTGGTTCGACTCATCCCCTGTTTTCCCAGTTTCGCGGTAGAAATAAGAAATAAGCATAAACATGCCAAAGGAAATCTTTTCAAACTTATCTCTTAAACAAATTGCTCAATGACTTGAACAAATAAAACCTTTTAAATTATTACGCTTGGCGCAGGCAGGCTCCTTGAATGAAGGGAGCGAAAAAACATCCTCATCCTATTTGACGGTAGTGAGAGTGGCACACTGACTGAGGCAAATTTACTCAATCGAGCCTGTGTGTCGGGCCCGTCTGACGTTCATGAATTAAATTGTGCGGATTTTTTGGAGGAAAATTTTTTGCGTAAGAACACACACAATAATGTAACCTGGGGAATGTTGCGTCCTAACGTGAGTATGAGCTCTTTATTCCAGCAAAAAACATAATTGAAGTCCTTGCAAAAATAATGTCGCGTGGGCTCTGTTTAATTGGTGTAAAACAGTTTAATATTTAGGGTCTTCTAGCTAGACGAATGGGTTCTTCCGGAGACCCTAATTGGGAATGACGATTGCTGCGTTAATCATCAAATACCCCAGTTCTGAATACACAGCCCCCTCTCTGTTTTATTAAGATCAAGGGGAGAGCATTTATATGAAAGGGTTTTCTTTAGCTTTTTTAGTAACAGCCAAACTTTGTCTTCCTCGTCGGACAGTCAGAAAGAGTGTCAGAAAAAAAAATGATATCTCAGAACAGCAACGGTTTAATAAACACTTACTTTTCTGAGTGTTTAAAACTTTTGAAATCTCCAATTTGATCTTCTTCTTTAGAATCTTAAAGACTTTAAATACTTTAAAAAAACGTTAAAAAGCAAACATTTTGAAAAATTTTCAGACTTCACAGCTGATATTTGAGCCGGACCATTGAATACTCCATCAAATCCAAGGTGAAAAGTCATTGACCAACTGGTGATCGCCTTGCTGTCAAAGCGCATCAAAAGCACTCAGTCAAAAACATGGGCATAAGCTTTTAGTGATGACGCTCAGGACACTGATCAGGAGGATTTTTATGACCTTCTTGATAAAAACTGTCCGGAGTACGATGTCGAAGTTGTAGTCGGAAACTTTAACGCTAAGATTGGTAGGACAAACATCTTTGGCGGATAAAAAGGAATGCACAGCCAGTAACACTGAAATAGCTTTCCCAGCACTAGGTTTCCAAAACCTAGAACTCGCAAGACCATCTTGCGGTCTAGAGACGATCGAAGCGCAAACCTAACAGACATATAATGGAATTAGACTCAGGGAGCTTATCTAACATCTTGAATGTACACATTTTCCGAGGAGCAAACGTCGACTGTGACCATTTGCTTGGTGTGACTAAATTTAGAACTCGAGTCGTCCAGAAAAAGAAATTCAATGTTTGGATGTCTCAGCACACCTGATGAGCCTACAGAAAGTGCTCAAGTAAAACCAGCAAGTCTGCAAAATAATCAAAAACGTGGCTTAATCAAGGTTTTTAGATGCACCCCTTAAAAAGATTCCTTGGTGATATGATGGCATGGCAGAAGGCATATGAAAAGAAGCTGCAGCTTAAAAGGAAGAAAACTGAAAAGTATCGAGCCAAGTTGCCAAGGTGATAAGATAACTGCCAAGATAACATCTAACCAAGATGCTGGCTCTAGAATCTAAACGCAGGCTCTAGAATCCAAACGTAGGCTCTACGAAAAAGCGAAGGAAACCTAGTGACCAAAGCGCAGGGAATAGTTGAAGCGTTTAAGCAGCTGTTCAATGGACTCGTTGATTGAAGGGAATAGGCACAAGGAAGAGAAGAAACTGTAAAAGAACAGAATGAAACTCCGGTTGAGCAAGACGAAACTCTACCACCCAGTATTAAAGGCGCAAGACAGGGATAAGGCTGGGGCAACACAGAGGCAAAACAAGGGAAAGGCTAGGGTAAGACAGGGGCAAACAGACCAAAGGCCTGGTCAAGACGCACAGCAGGGGCAAGGCAGGGGCAAGTAACGCTTTGATGTGGATGTGGCTGCGCAAGTGGATGTGGATGAGGGTGTGGATGTGGGTCTGGATGTGGGTGTGGATGTGAGTACGAATGTGCATGCGGCTATGGGGGTTATGTGGGTGATGTGGGTGCGATTGTGAGTCGAGCTTTGATGTGGATGAGGACGAGGCAAGGGAAAGACAGATGTATGCTTGCAGCAAGACAGGGGTATGGCGAGTGCATGTCAAGGGAAAGGGCAAGGGCACGGCAGGGGATAGATGTGGATCAAGGGTGTGGATTTGGATGCAGTTTTGGGTGGGGCTTTGATTTCAATTTTGGGGTGGATGAGGGTGTGGGTGTGAGTGTGGGTGTGGGTGTGGGTGTGGGTGTGAGTGTGGGTGTGGGTGTGGGTGTGGGTGTGGGTGTGGGTGTGGGTGTGGGTGTGGGTGTGGGTGTGGGTGTGGGTGTGGGTGTGGGTGTGGGTGCGGGTGTGGGTGTGGGTACGGGTATGTGTTTGGAAGTGCGTTTGGTTTGAGTTGCGGATGTGGGTATGGATTTGGATGTGGATTTGGGCGGGGACTTGATGTGGATGTGGGTGCAGTTGTGGTTGGGGCTTTGATTTCAATTTTGGGGTTTGGGTGTTTATGTGGATGCGGTTGTGGGTGTATATGTGGATGCGGTTGTGGGTGCATGTGTGGATATGGATGTGGACGTGGGTGTGTATGTGGGTAGTTTTCTATAGGTGGGGCATTGATGTGGATGTGAGTACGGATGTGGGTGTAACTGGAGGTGTCGATCAAGATACGTATGTCGGCTGCGGATATGTTTACGGACGAGGATGCGGATATGGGTGTGGATGATTTGCTAATACAGTTATAGTCACTTCGCTGTTATATAAAAGTCATTTTGTTATACCCGATCCAGGGTATATTAAGTTTGATGTATAGTTTGTAATGCTGTGAAATAATCACCGTAGACCCCTAAGACCTTTTAGAGATATGATTGGGACCGACAGAGAATCATTTAAGCCATGTCCGCCCGTCCATCTGTATGTAAACAATTTTTAGGCCTTCAATCTTAAGGTAGACGGCTGAAATTTGGTGGGTTGGCTGGAAGTCCAGTCCTTCAGATCAAGTTTGAAAATAAACTTAATCCGCGTAGAGACACACCCACTACAGGCTTGTATGTGCGACCATCTCTAATTTCAAAAAAATATCTTTTCCAAATTTTAGGTATGTTCTAATGGAGCTAGCGCATTCATTTTTGGTATGTAACATTGCCTCTTAACTGTCTTTGAAGCGGCAGAAAAAGTTTGGACTTAAATATTCTTTTATTTGGTACCTTACGCCTTGAAGATGGCTACCTCCAAGGAAATGTAGGTTAAAAAAAACAAGCTCTACTTCTTTTCACCAAATTGGACTTAGTCTATAAATGTGAAACTACGACATTTATTAATCGATTCGATATTAATCGACTGAAATTCACTTTCTCTGCGAACTTTAGCACCGCCTAGAGCTTTAACAGTAGGGTAGTCCGGCTAGACTGTCTTATATAGCTCCTTCCGTAGCCGTGTTTAATAGACTTGTCTGTATTTATGTAAAAAGAGCCAGCTTTTCTTGCCATTCAATGTATTCATAAATGAATTTATTTTTAACGAAAAGGAAAAAAATTCGGAAGCTTCTAACTATAAAATACAATTATGTATTACGTTAAAAAAATATCAGCTCGGTCTCTGAGTCATGTCGAAAAAAAACCCAAAGAGTTTGATAAAGGTAACCAAAATACCACATTACCAGGTTTATTTGTTTTGACTTAGATTCCTTATGGACATTTTTTAATTGAACAGAAGATTATTTGCGTTTATATCCTTTGAGTTTTGTTAAAGATTGCTCAAAGGTGGGGTAACGTGCATCTTTTGTCATTAGAATAATAATAGACGAAGGTATGAATAGGGTATTCGATTTAATTCTTCAGGTAAATCGCAGCAGTTGTCCACTAGTTTTACAATAAGAGAAAAATTGGCATGGATTCGGTTTTAACCTGGTAGGAGACCGGCTGCTTAACGAGTACTTTTACACTCATTTAATAAATTATCAGCGCTGCAACAATTATGTAATTATCCTGTCACTTGTTTTAATTTATACATTTGATCAAGAATCACTTACTTACGGTATTTAAGACTTCCATTTCGAAAAAACTGTGGCCAGAAGGTCCCCAACTCTGGTTTCCTTTGCACTTCAAAAACATTAAGAGCAATGTCGAGCTTAGATAGATTCTTAAGACTCATACGGTTTGGCCGAAAATGTGCTGGTTTAGTTGGAATGGATATTATAAACCCAGACCATCGCTGCAATTGGGTCACAAAGACAGTGGCCTCATTAGGTTTAATTTTTGTTGGCTTGACTGCGTACTCAGCCCACGATGGATTGTTTCTAAAAGGCGATGTGACCCTGATGCTTCAAGCGTTCTGCACTCTGGGCTGTGACCTTTATGTAAGTATTCAGCTGATAGAATTGCATTTAAGTAACTTTCCTTTGGTTCCAGGGTCTGAGTAAACTTTTTACGGCACTGCTAAAAAAGAACGATTTTAGAACGTTGTTGACACACATCGAAAATATTTATTGTGAATATGAGAAAAAGCATTCAGCCTACAGACTGGTTCTAAAAGAATCTGTTAATTTCCTTTCCACCCTTACAAACGTTGTTGCCGCCACGTATATTCTCGTCGTTTTGTTTATAGGATGTGCTCCAGCTCTGCTGTATCTTATCTATGGAAAACCAAAATTGCTGATGCAGCTCCTACTGCCTGGCGTTGACGCATCAACCTCTTCGGGGTACATTATAACAATTATCTACCAGATAGTATGTCTCATGTTCGGCTCGTTCGGGAACTTTGCCGCCGACTTGATCTTCTTTTTGTTCGTGTTACATGTTCCTATGTTAAAAGATATTTTTAAACTTAAATTCGAAGACTTAAATGAGTCTCTACTTGATACGCGGAACACAAAGCAATCTATGGCAATGTTGCGAGACATAGTGCACTGGCACCAGGAGTACTCACAGTAAGTCAAAGGCATAATGTCCTGAAAAATTGTTTTAAGACCTTGTCATTCTCTACCCAGTTTTACCCAGATGCTGAGCGACACTTTCTTTGTGGTAGTTTTCGTTCAGATATTCACGGCTGCCTTCAGCATTGCAATGACAGTCTTTATAATTTTTTTCGGAGATTGGCCCGGGGGTCCTGCATATTTGCTATACTCCTTCGCCGTATTGTATGGATACTGCATAATGGGAAGTGTCATTGAGGAAGCGGTAGGACTTTGAAGTCTACTTTGTACAGGACTATGATAATTTTTATTTCATTCTAGAACGAAAATGTTTGCGAAGCTATTTATAACACCTGCCTGTGGTATGAAATGCCGTCTGATCAACGTAAAATACTCATGGTGATGTTTCTTAGGGCGCAGAATCCTACTCCGTTAACCGTGGGCGATATAATGCCATTATCAGTCGTGACTGGATTTTCGGTTACCAAAGCAATTTACTCATTCATGATGATGTTGATTAATGTCACCGGAAAGGAGTAATGAATCCGCTCTTCATTGTTGATAAAGCTATTTCTGTTGTCCACTGCCATAGATTTGCTTTACTATATGAAATTTGTAATCTCTTATGGAAAACTGTAGGGAAAAATTGTTCACTCATTTTCGGGATTACTATATGAAATAAAGAAATTTTAAAATGGACATAGTCAACGCTTAAAATATTCATTATTCAAGCCATCCTTGTTGTGTTTCTTGATTGGTAAGTTGTTGCAGTGCTCTCAATTTTTAGTATTATATCGAGTTTCGCGTTGCTTTCATCAAAGTCGCTGTATGAACGGACAACATGAAGGGCGTAGAAAATTGTAAGGACCATAATGGGAGCGCCTCTGACAAACGTTTCACTCTTTTGAAACAAAGGAAAGGTTTAAAAGAAACAGGCAGGGGTTAGAGGTGGCACCACGTCCTCTTGCATATTTCACTGTGTCGCTTTGTAAGAGTTGCATCTCCAGATTTTTTAGATCAGAATTTTTAAAAGCAAAATTTTGTTAGAAGGATTTTGTATAAATATTTTTGTCCACAACTGCCTTCCGAGCGTCTAACCAACCACAACCTGCACTTTTCAGTTCAGTTTCAATGATTTTTATTTGGAGCATATATAAATTCTTGAAGGTTAGAAAAAAATTCTAAAAACAATGTCAAGTAACTTCGCTATTTTAATTAACAGGGTGGCATATGACAATGCTCTAAGCTGACCTTAGTTCTCCCTGAATGCTATATTTTAAGCGGAGGATCTTTCGACCTAACTTAACGTCGCCAGATTAATGCATTTGCCGACTTCCACGATTTTCCTAATACGATACGTAAAATTACTCATAGACTCATTCAAATCTTTGGTTGCGTATCGCTTTGGCGAACTAGAACCTTAAAGCTCTTTTGCCATGTGAAAATTAGTCTTGAAAATCAGCTCGGTAACATCTTTTCTGCCCTTTCTTTTGAAAATACGTTTTAAAAAATCTCTCAACAGTTATTGAATGTGTTTGGGCAGAAACTTTTCAATTTCGTACCCCAATACGCAAAGCGGCAATTCGTTTTGCAAATTAGCTACGTAACAAATTTGTTATGGGAAGAACAGTGCGGCTTTCGGCCTGGCAGAGGCACAATCGACCAGCTTTTTACTCTGAAGGTTATTCTTGAGAAGGTCGTTGGACTCGCCAGGGCTGTGTTCTGTCGCCGCTCCTTTTTATATCATTATATAGACTGAATGATGAAGCACAGTCTTGGCGAGCAATGTTTCGAATTGGCTGGAATCAGGATGAGCCATATGCTTTTCGCAGATGATGTGGCCATCCTTGCATCATCCAAAGAGGAACTTCAACGAGCACTGTATGCTGGGATGAAAGTAAACGTGAACAAATCGGAAGTGATGGTTGTTTCTCGAACTCCTGTGCAGTGTACCCTGCAGATAAATGGAGTTCCATTAAAACAGGTGGAGAAGTTTAAGTATCTCGGGGTCTATTTCACGAAAGATGGGAGGAGTGCTACTGAGTTGTCCCGTAGAATTAGCCAAGCTGGAGCAAGAGTAAAGGAACTGCGCCGGCCGGCCATCAGGAAATCTGAGCTTGGAGTGAAAGCAAAGATCTCAGTCTTTAATTCTGTGTTCGTTCCGACCCTCATCTATGGTCATGAAATTTGGGTAATGACCGAAAGAACTAGATCGCGGTACAAGCTGCCGAAATGAGATTCCTGATGTGCGTTGCTGGTGTTACTCTAAGGGATAGAGTGAGAAACGTCAGTATTCGTGAGAATCTTAATGTTGAGCAGCTACTTCTCCGAGTGGAGTGATCGATTCTTCGATGGTTTGGACACGTTGTCCGCATGCTCCCTGACAGACTTCCTAGACAGGTCATGCTAGCCGAGATGCGAGCGCGTCGCCCCCCTGGTAGGATAAGATACAGGTGGTGGGATCAGGTAAAGAACCTCTCTGACTTCCGCCTGGGGATTGCGCCGTAGTCTCTTGAGTTGGTGGCGGAGGATCTAGAACGATGGAAAGACCATTTAGCCACCCTCGCTCCGCGACCCTTTTAAGGGATAAGCGGCATTTGAAAATGATGATAAAATTAGCTACGTGCTTTCTTTGGCGCAAAGTATCGGAAAGTATTGGAAAAGCATGGCAAAGCATTTTCTTTACACCCGAAAGCTTTTGCAATTAACATAAAAATTACTTTCATCCAATATTTAAAAAACTGTATTTTTTATTTTTTTAGTGTTTTGCATGGTATCTTAGCTAAAATATAACGATTGAAAGAATGTAATTTCTTTCTAGCCCATTGAAATAAGACAAAAAAGGCTAAATTTCGGAATAAATTCTGGTAAGCTGATATTTGGCACGAAGCTTTATGTCTTTCTTAACAAAATGTCAAGAGTCCGTATTGATCCGGTCACAAAAAAACCGTTTCTCGTCAATGAGTTTCTCGGTAACGGTTAAATCGACCTTAAAAGCAGAAATTTACTATGGTTGAGATTAAGCTCTGGATATTTCCTAAAAAAAAGTTTTTAAAATTCATTGTTGGTTTTTTGATTTCTTATGAGTTTCGAAAAAAAGCTCGTTTTTAATAAACTCTCAAAAGTTCCAAGTCAAAAAAAAACAGTCTTATGTAAGTATCACGGTAAAGGTTAAAAAATTACAACAAATTACGATAGCTACAGAAAAATTTTCTTGAACATAATATAATATAATATTTTAATTAATATTAACATATAATATTTTAGTTAACAAGGTTGAACGATCGTAATTTTTAGCAGTCCGTCCAATATGGAAAAAGGACAACTTATGGTATCACTTCGTTGTCCGTCCGTAAGCACCTGTAGCTTCTGAACGGTGGGTGAGTCGTAGGTAGATAAAATTTAGCACATTTTTAAAGTCTATGAAAAAAATGAAAACGCATACAAGAGCATTTTTTTTAAACACAAAGAACGGTTTAAAAACGACAAAAAGTGTTTGAACACTTATCTTGGAAAGTTATATAGAAACATAATTTTTCCTAAATGCTGAAAATTTTTTGAGAAATAAGGAATTAAAAATATGTGCCCGTTTTCAACGTGTTTAAGCTCATCATAACTTTTTAATTACTTAATTAAAAAGCTAATATTGGGCAAATATATAAAGCAACTGTGTAAAATAGTGAAAAAAATTCACTATTCACCACCATCTCCGATGCCATAAAGACTAATGGTTTAAAAAAACCAGTGAATAAGTGCAACAGTGCTTATGTAATAGCTTTGATCCGTCCATACCCTATCCCTATTCCTATACTCCTATCCATTCCTATTATCTTTTCCATTCCTATTATCCTCTACATTCCTATTCTCCTCTCCATTCCTATTCTCCATTCCATTCCTTTACTCCTTTCCATTCCTATTCTCCTTAAGTTTGTTTATTTTCTTGTTTCAAGAATTTAAAATGTATCATTTTAAATAGAAAAAAAAAATCCTTATAAGTTTTTGTTTGGTTTTTTCTTAAAAAAGCTGCATGTCCAACCCCTTTAACTGAAAATCAATATTAGCACAGAAATATCCAAGTTTGCAGCTAAAATGTACGCAGAACTGTAATTTTTTGTTTCAAATTCAATAATTTTGTGAAATCGACGTCAAAGGATGGGCGTGGCCAAAAACTTTGTATGAACGAAATCTGAAATATCAGGTGTACTTTATGTGCTTAATTTTATTTCTTATTCTATCCTAAGTAAAGATGAAAGCAGTCGAAATCCGTTTTCTATTTTTCTGGAAATTTATGGGTTTTTATGGAATTCTTCCTTTAAATGTGGGCGTGGCCGAAAACTTTGTATGAACAAAATGTAGAGTATTTTCTACATAACATATTAAGTTAAATTTTTTCGATCTGGAACAAAAATATTGACTGAGTTGCATTTGAACAATTACTCTTTAATTCGATGCCAAACATGTAATTTTTTGGTTAAAATTCAAGACTTTCGTAATATCTACCTCCAAACGTAGGCGTGGCCAATAACTTTGTGGGAACGAAATTAAGTATAGAACACTCTGAAGCTAATGTGCTAAATTTTATTTCCTTTTCTCACTTAAGTTAGCCTAAAACGTAGTCAAAACCCATGTTTCTTGAAAGATAGATAGATAGATCCAAATGTGGGCGTGGCTCAAAATTTTGTATGAAAGAAATTTAAAAAAAAATGCTTTCTACATAATATGTTAAGAAAAATTTTTTCGATTTGGAACAAAAATAATGAATAAATTGCATTTTAAAGATTACATTTTCAATCGATGCCACGCCCACAAGGGGCGGTCTGCGGACTTTATTTTTAATTTTTATGACTTGTTATCATACGAAGATGCTAAATAATAAATTTCAGCTTTTCAGGACGTCTTACAGTCTTAAAAGCACCGGAGGTTGTTGCACATTTAGACCGATTGTGGGCGTGTCTGTGGGCGGATTTGAAAAGTTTTAACACTTGTATTGCTTTGGTTGACAGAGAGCTTACGTACAAAATTTCAGCTTTCTACCTCAAAATTTAAGGCCTAAAAAATTGGTGACACACGGACAGACGGACGGACGAACATGGCTCATTCGACTCAGAAGTCGGTCTCGATCATATGCCCTTAAGGTCTTGGGGGTATATCGTCATTATTTCTGTATGTTTAATTTTCGCCTGTATTAACTTAATAAACTCCATTCCTGTGGAATGGGGTATAAAAACATACGCGTCGAGAATTATTTCTTATTTTCTGGAAAAAATATAGAAATTTTTAAAAATGCACCAGATTCTAAGACTAGCTCGAAAACTTACAAAAATTTCAAAAATTATTGAGCATGCGGTTTTCTGTTTTTAATAACTTATTTATAAGACCATTCAATTTTGAAAAAAAATTTTAACTTAATAACTTCAAATTTTTTTTTTTCAGAATTTAAAGTTAAAAACTTAATTTTTTCAAAAATTGTACATTAAAATAGCTCAAACTGCAGAAGAGAAATCTGGCTTAACAAAAAAGTATATCTTCCAAATGTCAGTGTTACCATTGTTTTTTAATACAATTGTTTTTTCTGTTTTGCCATATTTTTAGAAAATCGCAGCTCCGAGGTGGCCAAGCGACATCAGCTCTGCGGCTGATAACGCGATCTTCAAAAACAGGGCGCAAAACATCAAATGTAGCTAGATA
This sequence comes from Neoascia interrupta, assembly GCA_947623515.1. NCBI lineage: Eukaryota > Metazoa > Arthropoda > Insecta > Diptera > Syrphidae > Neoascia > Neoascia interrupta. The sequence continues at coordinate 201,435,482 of OX392462.1, forward strand.
AAGATCTTCATGGACTGTAACGGCCATTCCTTGTTCATTTTCGAAGAAAAATGGCCCAATTATTCATCCGGACCGAAATCCGCATGAAAAATTGTGACTCGTTTTGGGTGTATCGGCTTTTCAATGTATGCGTGCGGATGTTCTGTGCCCAAATGCGACAATTTTGCTTGTTTACATACCCGCCAAGATCAAAATGAGCTTCATCTGAAAAAATGATTTTTTCCGCACATATTCTGCTACATTACCATGATTTTCAAAGTAAAGTCGCAATATGTCCCAGTGTTGTTCAAGCGCATACACAGCCATATTCATTCAGCGGAAGAATAAAACTAATTATCTGTCAAATCAGACATGAGCTAAGTATTACCGTTCACGAAATAAGCCCTAGTTGAAAAAAAAGTTAGATGGCGGACCCTTTATCGAACGAAGAAAATTTTTTTAAGTTCAAAAGAAGATTATAGCGGGGCTGAAAGATTGTTTGGTTTTCGAGATACGCGCAAGATCATTAAAGCTGAATAACTAAAATGGCAGTGCGATAAAATGCCTATAACAACTGAGTTGTTTCTATCTTATCAATTTTACTTAACTCTTGAACAAACCACTTGAGTAGCAAGCCACAATATGTAAAAATTTTGAAAACAAAAAACCCTTTTGTGATTTTTTATACCCGACCCAGAGTATCTTAAGTTTGGTGTACCTTTGGTTTGCAACGCAGGGAAATAATCACCGTAGACCCCTAAGACCTTTTAGAGATATGAATGCGACCGATAGGAGAATCGATTTAGACATGTCCGTCCGTCCGTATGTAAACAACATTTAGGCCTTAAATTTTAAGGTAGAGAGCTGGTGGTTTGGTAATTCAGTCCTTCAGATGGAGTTTGAAAATTAGCTGAATCCGCTTACAGACACGCCCAGTACAACCCTGAATGTGCGACCATCTCTAATCTAAAAAAATACTGTTTCTAAATTTTAGCTTGTTAGGATGGTGCTAGGGCATTCATTTTTGGTACGCGACATTGCCTTGTAATTGTCTTTGAAGTAGCAAAAAATATTTGGCTTTTCCTTGACGACGCCTACTTTTTTAAATGATTTGAACTAAAAAATTACTGTTTTTCAATTTGTGCATGTGTTGTAATTGCCTCCGCCCACTTTTTTGGGCGTGGCGTTAAAAAAAGCGATTTTTTGAGTAAAAAGGCGGAGTTTTAAGTCGAAATATATGCAACCACCTAGTATGAAGCATTCAAAAGTTATATTTTTATATCCCCCCGCCCACTTCTTGGAGGCGTGGCAGATTTCTTTTTCGGGGTGGCAGATTTCTTTTTCGGGTATTTTGCAATCCGTCACAGGCGGACTGAAGTTTTTACTTCCACACTGTTGCACTTTCCTACTTGTTTTTTTTTCTCGTATCTATGAACTATGGCCGGGGGCATCGTCTCGACGTCATTGGGCCAAAATATCTCGAAAACGTCAACTCGTACGAAAAATGTAATTTAAATTTTTTGCACGATATTTATGAAGGTACATTTTGGATATAGAATTTTTTTACCGCGATACTTAGGAAAAGCCGTTTTTTGCAACCTTTGAGCCCCGGTAAAATCTTAAGCGGCATTCGGATCCATGGGAACTTTTGACAGTTTTGACAGCTTTGTTCCGAAATTCAGCTTTCCCGGAATTTTTCCGAAGTGCAATGTCTATTTTCCTTGGACTTAAGTTTTGTCACTTTGTAGTCAAAACAGTCGTCGCTCTGATTGTGTGATAGCAAAGAATTTGGCTAGTGACGCTGATGCGCTTATTGTAAAACAGACTTAATTCCAATTAATTCGTCATGGTAAAAGCATCACATACAAAAATACACCAAATGTATAGCAGTTCCCTTGAAATGTTGTTCTTATTTCTTTCAAATTACTTTCTAATTGTCTTCAAGGTCCATCAATTGAGTTCTCTTGATGTAATCCCACTCATCGTCCCTACATTTCTTCCGAGAAATTAATATTTTCCATCTCAAGGCGAGGCGACCAGTTTCCCTCAGAGAGTGCACTTAATTAGTGAGCTCTTCTTCAGCATTGCTGCTTTGAGTCGGGCCTTTGTTTCTGGGGAAACCTACCATACCCATACACAGAGTCGGCTAGCGCCCCAACCAGTAGTGGTTTCAATATAACCGACATCAACCACATTCGGCACCCGCGTACTGCAGCCAGTCATGACTGCTTCATCAAAGGACGAGTTATTTGCTGCCTGCTGATAACCGACAGCAAAGAAACGATCCAAAGGACACCCCTAAATCTAATAAAACAAACCAAGTTTTTCCATCGGGAGAAGGTTGGCCGCCAAGGCAGGAGACTTCTCCAGGACAGGGCCATATACAAAAGGACACCAGTCAGCTAGTGCAAACACCTTTGGAGCGGGGCGGAGGACACTGTGTGAATTTGCGGCTTAGAAGTTTGATGGCCTCTGCGGTACCGAAGTTTACTATTCAATTTGGGAATACTCGAGTCTCATTAATTTCCTGCTTTTCGGCAAGGAATGCACTGTGGCTCCGTAAAATACCACACGAACATGAATATTGCTCCCCGAACGAGATGGATTATTATGTTCGTCGATGGAGGCGCCTCCAGCATTCGCCCCCCGGGGTTGGCTGTGCGTTTGAGAAGATGTTCTGTTCAAATTAATGAAGATTTCATTGTTGCTGCTGTATTATTGTGTTTTTGGCTTTGTGTATCTGTCGGATTTGGTCGTCGTCGTCTATACCAGCGCACAGAGTTTCAGTAATTTTCGTATACGGAACGATTTTAATGCAAATTGTGTTTGGCCTTGTCTAATGCCCAAAAGGCTCTGGGTATGGACACACAAAGCGTCCAGCTCTCTGCGAATGGAATGTAATATTGCCGCCGGAGTTAGGTAGGTACACAGCAATACAAGTGGGTGGATTCTTAATTTGTTTAGAGTCAAGAACGCATCACTACCATCGCCGACCCGTTCCGGCAAACAATGAATTTTGTATACCGAGGCGATAAAATTTCCAGAGCTCCTAGAGCTGCTGCAGTGGCAGTGACTTTCGCCTAGTTCATGCATTGAACAAGCGGGTTTTATTGATGTCCTAGTTTGATGGGACTTTTAACTCTCAAGCCATCAAGTTTGTTGATGCCACAAGCATTTTGTTTCAATTGTAGCCATAAAAGTCAACCGTTTTAAGCTATCTGTAATAAAAAGGACAACGAATGCAGTTTTCCGAGTGCCAATGAATTGTGCTATACGCAAAAGTTTACGAGTATGTGCAACTTAGGGTTATGATTCTCATTCGAAGTTTATGACTATGATAATCAGACGGTCGTCAACTATGTGCGTAGCACTTGGAGCTACAAGAGCCGTTTAAAGAGTTTGAAGTCTGGCCTCCTCTTGATATTCTCCCTCGGGGCATGCAAGACAGAACTTCTCTACACTACTGTATAGCTGCGATGCGCAATCATTAATTCGGCGCCTTCCTGCAAGGACAATAAGAACAAGGGCCATGAATTCGAGCACAGGGCGACGCGACGAGGTGAACGGAAGAAGACCCGTCATAAAACAAAACTCACAGTCGTAGTAATCAAAAGTGTTAATGCTTATGGCGTACTTTCCGCTTTCGTTGTACAAAAGGGACTCGTAAACCGAGCCTCGAACTCAACGCCCTACGCATACAGGAAAACTGTGTTTCTTTCATAACAAGGAAACAAAAGCCAAACCAGATTGGATCGAGAGCACGTGTCACGTGTTTTATTATACTCACCGCGGGTATTTGGTCCTCTGGAACATATAAAACATTTATAAGCAGCGCGGGGGCTTCGCAGCGAACTATATTCAGGGAAATGATTTTACGCAGGGTGCAGAGAGGCAGTACCTACCAGCTATATGTATGTATATCCTTTGAAATGAAGGCACACACATATGCGTGTACCACTCCTACTCGCTGCTATATACGGTCGAATTAGGATCGAGCCTTGCGGTGAGTAGCAGCAGCATGCTTTTCACATTTATGCGGGACAAATTTAGTGGAAGTAAATTGAGGGCTTTCTTGAAATAAAATTGCTTTCAGCTTTCAGCGACGACGTCGGGCGTATTACCTCGCGGGCATTTAGTCTTTCTCCGCCCATGTATAAACCTACTTGACTCGTGTAGAGGTAGGCAGATGGAATCCTGCGAATCTGTGGGTCAATAATCCGTTTGTGTTTACAAGTCAGTTACTTGACTTTTATTGAAGCAAATATGAGCCCGAAAGAGGTTAAAGATTAATTGTTGGTGGATTTAGGGAAACGGAAAATATTCGCCCCTAGGCGGTGGGTTGGGATAGGGTTTGGAGTTATTCACAAAACAAAGAATATAAAAGGTGGGGATATTTTATTTTTCCTCTCAACGTTAGTATTTAACTTGGTTGAGGCGGGTGGTGACCCTTTTGGGCTACTGGCAAAGTTAAGGTTGTGGTGGTATGTGGGCATAACAATTGATATTTTTTACTCAGTTTTAATTTAACCCCTATTAAGGGTAGACGGGCCTTCATTTCAGTGAGGATTTTAAATTAGCAGGGTCTCCGTTTTTAAATTTACTTTAAAATAAAATCATTTTTTTGAAAAACTGTATATGTAACAACATGCCCAACACTTAAATTGTATACTTGTAATTTATTCTATGTTGGTTAGATACAATCAACTCAAATCTGCTGTAGAAAAACTTTGATTTTCATTCTTATATTCAAAATGAAGTAGAATCATTGGGTAAAAAACGTCAGGTTTGTTTAAAAATCGTAACATTTTTTACCTGGAAACGAGGCTTCATTTGGCCACATGAAAGGTGACAACGGTTTTTAACCGTCAAAATACCAAGCATGTATACACCAAAAAATTCCTTAAGTTATTGTTATAAATTTAAGTTAGTGTTGACCAGTTTGTGTGAGAATTTTAGCAGATAACATGATTTCGGATCAAACTTCATATTTTGGGCTCTAGGGATGGGAATCCCGCATAAATGGAATGAATACAAGGAGTGCGCTAAAAGCAGTTTCTACACCTGGGACAGCATTAATGTGTGCTAGCACCATTGTGACAGCTAAAGAGTGAAAAAAAAAGTTTTTTTTTAAATTAGAAGTGCTCGCACATTCAAGCCTGTAGTGGGCGTGTCTATGGGCGTATTTGAACAATTTTTAAGCTTAATCTTTAGAGTAAACTATACATACTTTTAACATGTAGTGGAGGCCTTCATTCAATCGCTCCTTTTAAGTTGAACTGAAAAGTGTATGTCCGTGGGCCAAAATCGCTATACAAGAGTTTCTCGCTAAATAAATTTTTGATACCCCATCCCATATGATAGGAGGTATATTAAGTTTGATTTATTGTTTGTAACATAAACCTTAAGGGCATATGATCGAGATCGAGTTGTTAGTCGAATGAGCGATGTCCGTCCGTGTGTCGGTAGTTTTTAGGCCGTAATTTTTAGCTAGGAACTTGAAACTTAATATCAGTTCTTTCTAGGTCCCGAAGCAGTACAAGTGTAAACAATTTTGAAATCCGCCCACTGACATGCCCACTTTACTTATTAGCATGAAAATTCGAAATTGTCGTAGGAAGCTGAAATTTGGTACGCGTTATTGTTGCTTAAGTGTATTTTGATTGACGTTTCAAAAAAAGGCAAAAACCGTCTCCTTTTGGGCGTGGTCATATTTCATTTGCATTTTGTTAAGCATTTTTAATTCGATATATTTTCTTTGAATCCAAAAAACTTGCGCTATAAAATGTTCAGATATGTGTGAAAGCTGTCAACTGAAATGAATAAATTTTTGCCACGCCCACTTTTGGGGGCGTTTTTAAGTATAAACCAAATTTTTAATGTGAAAATGCAATCAACACGTATATTTCACTTCTGATTAAAAATATAAACAAAAAAAAGGGGGTGGATGCCACGCCCCTTTTAAGGGAGAAGTTTCTTTAACTGAGAAATTCTAAATACAGTTGAAGTTAATAGAAACTGAAATTTAACAACCAAGATTTTGGCAATGGTACACAGACTGATTACCTCAACATCAAGCTTACGGTTCTTCTCGCGGTTTTATTTACAGGGTGTTTCCTAATTCGATGCCAATATTTTGGGACATAATTCTTGGGTATAATTCAAGAAAAAAATCGTTTCTCAGTATAGGCCTATCTCTAATTTTGATATTATTTATTGGCAAATTAAGAAAACACGTACTTTGAAATACCTTAACCCATACTTACATAAATATCTCCGCTAATAACGGGTGATTTTTTAAGAGGTTCAGAACTTTTTAAAAAAAAAAAACACAAAAAATTCGAAAAAATTAATGAAATATTTATTTGAGTCGATAGTTTGAATTTTGCAATTTAATGTTTAAAGATAATTTCATGAAAATGTTGACCGCGGCTGCGTCTCAGGTAGCCCATCCGCTGAGTCCAATTTTGGCATACTCTTTCACACATATCGGCCGGTATCTCACGAATGAATGCATGTATGTTGGCTTCCAGTGCGTCAATCGAAGCGGGCTTGTCCCTATAGACATTAGCCTCGACATACCCGCGAAAAAAAAATAATCTAATGGTGTCAAATCGCACGATCTAGGCGGCCAATTGACCGACCCGAAAAGTGAAATTAACTGTTCACCAAACTCGCCTCGCAATTGCGCCATTGTTTCGCGATGAACATTTCGAACCGAGCACGAATTTTGATAGTAAAATTCAATACGATCCATGGTTAAATTGCAAACCAAACTGGAACTGTTTGACAGTGACACAAGGTACTAAACACACGTCAGCTGCCAAAACCAGTGTTGCCAAAACCAAACCAGCTAAAAAATCACCCTTTACTTACAACTTGATATAAGATTAAAATTTTAGAAGAAGTAGTACTTTTTTTAGCTGCGGTAAAATAAAACTAATGGCTTATTTAACTTTCGAGATATTTGGTCTTAAGTCGATTCCTTTTTTCCGGCCCCTGATATTTTTTTTGACTTTGAAGTAAATTTTTTGCAAAAAATACGTAATTAACATATCGGCAAATATTTTTTTCTAGTAAACCTAACAATACTTAACAAAAATTGCTGTTGCAAGTTACCTTAAACAACCTATAGATTTTACAATACTTGAAAAAGTCGTAGCAGCTCAGATTAAGAAAGAAAGACTCGAAAAATGCTTGTGTTAGGTTTATAACTTTTTTTATTTTATTAAGTTGACCAAACAATCAAATAAGGTGCTGAAAGTATCCTTCTCCATTTTGTATGCAAATAGGCTCCAGCCTCTTTTTGAATTCAACGTTCCAAAGAGCAAGTTTATTGAGGCTGTCAACGTTTATTGAGGCTAACTGGTGGCCTTACTTGTGACGACGCTTGGAGAATATACTTTTCTTAATCATTTAAAGTTGAAATTTCGTTAGAGTAAACAAGTTCTTTCATTCTCCCCCATACAGGAATATCCATAATAGTAAGGTCCGGAGATCTTGCAGGCCAGTGAACTGGTCTATTTCTTCCTATCCAACGACCACCGTACTTTTCGTCTAAGCAGTTCTGAGCTATGTGACCGCAGTGGGCCGGGGCTCCACCCTGTTGAAAATATGACTAAGCTCGTTGAGTTAGCGAAACATCCTCCAATAGATCTGTTAAATCATTGCGCAAAAACTCCAGATAAGTTTCAGATTAAGTTGTTTCCAATTACACCTGCCCACAAATTGATGCTAAATGTGTGTTGAAATGATGACTCTCTACTTATGTGTGGGTTTTCCTCAGCCCATGTGTGTAGATTGTGAAAATTTGTGATCCCATCCCTAGTGAATTGGGATTCGTCCGTCCAAAGAATTCTGCTAATAAAACCGTTGTCATTGAAGCTCCGCTCTAACAACCAGTTGCAAAACTCAGTCTCGGTTCCAAATCATTCGAACGCAGTTCCTGGCACAGGTGTATAGTGTTATGGATACAAATTTTCTGTATGCAGGAGACGAAAAATTTTATGTGTTGAAACGTTGAATCGCAAAGATAAGCGCCTGATGCTGATTGATGGAGCATTTGTAACAGCTTCCAGTATTCTTTAATGAACCGCAACTCTTCCCGGTGAAGCTCCTGCGTTAGGCCGGCTTGTTGAAACAGAACCAGTTTCCCGAAGCCTTCAAAACAAGTTGCTAAATACACGGGGATTACGTATTTTTTTGGTTAGGATAGGTTAGGTTAGGTTAGGTTGATAGATGCCCTTGTGACAATAGTCGCAGCTCACTTAGACCTGCAGTTGGGTCCATTGTGTCCATTTGGGGAACATTCTTAACACCTGGAATGAAAACAGAAATAAACCGCTGTTAGAAGCACAGAGTGCCGCCCTCTTGGACCCATCCAGATTTATAAACAAATTTAAGCAGGTGCTTTAGATCTACATTATTTAGATCTTCGAGCTCGTTGAAGAAGTAACTGCCGAGGGTACTACGCTTGATGCTGTTTTGGGCTGGGCATTCGCAAAGCAGGTGGCAAACAGATTCAGTTTCTTTAACGTCCCTGCAGCTTCTGAAGTAATCGTTATGCGGTATGCCTAGCCGCTCAGCGTGTAGACCCACAGCGTATTGCACCGTAAGGATTCCCGTGAGTAATCGGATATTCCTGCGGGCTAGTACCATCGAAAACATCTCTTTTTGCTTACCGCTGGCCATAGCTCCCTTGTGTGTCTGCACGTATCAAGTTCTGTCCAACGTAGGTTAGTTCTACTTAAGTATTCAGTTTCTATTCTGCGTACTGTCGAACTCAGCGGAATTCTTATAGATTTTAGGGCTAGAAATGCATTCATCCCTGACCCGCATGTCTCGCAAGCTTGTCCGCTTCTTCGTTTTCCGGGATATCGGTGTGACCTGGCACCCAACAAAGAGTCACAGTGTTACCGAACTGATAACTCGTCCAGAATTTCTCTGCATAATTTCACAGCCCTAGGCTTCACTACATCTGATTCCATGGCATTAATTGCCGCTTGGCTGCAATTGTGATGGTCTTGTTTATGGGCCTGTGTTTCTTCAGCTCAGTGGCAGCTTGGATTATGGCTGCCAGCTCCGCCTGAAAAATGCTGCAGTCGTCATTTACCTCGTTTATCCGAAACTTTAAATCGCTTTGAACGATATCGAATTCACGAAAACCGATAGCATATATATGTACATACATACACTTTTTGAAACCGATATAAGTATTCGAATCTTTTTACACAAAACCGGTTTTCAAATCGGTATTATCAAATCCAAACCGATTCCGAAATGCGCACAGACGGTTTGAATCGATTGACTTTTGAGTTTTTTTGTCATAAATTTTCGAGTTTGACATAAAAGTCAAACTTATTTTCAAACCGGCTTATTTGAAACCACTTGATTAGTTTGCGCTTAATATTGGCAGTGGAATCGATGTGAGTCAAAACGGTTACGATTCAATTCGATTCGTTTTGTCGGAAAAAACTTTCTCAGTCCCAGAGCTTCATAGAAGATGCCCGAGCCGGTTCCGACGTCTATCTTGGAGCCGTCAGTATATACGGCGATCTCGCCATCTCCTGTGATAGTGAATCTCCTGTTGAAAGCGAATGTCGAAGGAAGGTAATCTGAGGCTGGGGTATCTATGGAGGCAACGCATTGATCCACAGTCCAGATTCCCTTAGGCGAACCGCTGTTTTAGCTGATTTGCTGCTGCAGTAAATGTCCAAGGGAGTGAGGTTGAGTAGTACCTCTAGTGCTGCGGTGGGTGTGGTCCTTAGGTACCCTGTCATACCCATGCAGGCTGCCCTTTGGACCTTGATTAAGCAAGAGAGATGACACTTCCTTTCTGTAGCCTTCAACCATAGCACTGCACCGTAAGTAAGGATGGGTCTTACAATCGGTTAGGATAGACCTCATGGTATCTTTGCCTTACTCTACTTATGAACTCCCGTTGCACATCCCATAAACGCAGATAATACCATAATCTAATTGTTTCACTGCGTGATAAACTATAGATTAAACTTAATATGCCGTGCAGGGTATAAACAGATAGCTGGAAGTTACGACGGCTGGAAGTTACGACGGTTACTGGCCTTCTTAAGGCCACAAATGGTTTTAAATGAGGTCAAGTAAATTTGGTTTATTCAATTGTGATAATGCTAAAATAAAAGTTAACTTGTAAAAGCCGAAACTGACTCTTCTTCATTCTACTGCAGCTACTTAATGGGCCATCCATGACCAGTTGTCGGGAGAGTTTCTTATGAAATTGGTATTACAACGTCCAAAGAGATCAAGCTAGTGGAATGATAAATGCTGTACCTTCTGTAGGGAAAGCTAGGGTCGTTGAAAGCACGAAGGTTAAGGAGTCGACTGAGTAAATCAAACTTACCGAAGGGACCTATTTTTTCTTCCTGTATTACTGGAAGCTATTGTTTCTAGCAGCTAGTGTTTCTAGCGAAAATCTTACTTCATACCTTCACATTTCCGAATTAGGTCCTATTACTACTGCTCCCGAAGCAACTGGGCCCCAGTCTTAGGTGATGGCGCTATTCCAGTTAATATAGCTCACGTTAGGTTCATAAATTTAGCTGATTGTGATGCTAATGACCACGAATTACTATACCGCTCACAGAGCATCTTGCGGAGTCCTTATGGGACACTGCTAAAGTATTTGTGATCCCCATAAGAAATTATAAATGAGCCATAAAAACCAAGCTAAAAGTTCTGCTCTCAATAATTCGACTCGAAGTGCATGTAGCTTATGGGCAGACATGAGTGGTCTGAAAAGTATTTAGAAATTTATTTTTTTCAGGTCTATACGACATCTTTGTTAATTGTTTATTAAAAAATTTGTTATTCTTCTCAAATAGTCAAAATAAAATCTTAACATGATTTTATTCTTTGAATCTAAAACATGATTATTCCCCATCCAAAACTACAAAAAGCGTTTTTGCACTCGACATGAAAATCAGAATAAATGGTTGCCCTAATAATTATAAAATCTTGGACCCATGATTAATTGTGTGTCGCTTAAAACTTCATCTCGTTCACATCCTTAGCTTTCCATACTAATTCCCTTCGATAAGCGGATTTTTCAGCTGCTGAGTAATAATCTCCCCTTGAATGGACAAGTTTATGATTCCTTAAATACCATAATTTGCAGAAATCATAATTAGCTTTTGCTAAGAAGCGATTGAAAAGGATTTCATCGAAGCAAAACAAAAACTAGTCGTCGAACCATTCCAAGCATTTTTTCCCTCCTTTTTTCCTAATTCCAAGAGAACAAGCCTGCATTTCCCAAAAATTCATTACTTAAGCTCAATGTCTTCCATTAAGTAGTTCATTCTTCATTCCATGCCCGAACTCAACAGCAACAGAACAGCCTCATTCCACCAAGACCCACACCCACATCCACCAGCCCTTCTGTAATACCTTCTGTGACATAATTCATAAAATATCTTCATCCGATTTAGAATTCCATTGTTTGAAGAAAACGGGCTGGCATTAAACATTTTTGTTTTCTCCCTTTTTGCCACGTTTCAGACGTTGAAATAACACAGAATTAACATCCTATCCCCAGCGCAAGTCGACCCGTTTTCAAGTGCCCGGGGATGGGGTTACAATAAGAAAACGGACCGCATTCTTGAATCCTTAAACTTTGGCATTCCTTCTGAGCACCCCTATCAAACCACCACCGCCACCATCACCGCACTACGAACGTTGTTGGCCCCTAAATGCCTCCGAATGAAATACGCTTAATTATGTGCTCCTATTGTATTAATTAAAAGTATACGGGACCGTTCGTTGCTGTACAAAATCATCGATAAAGTAGGTGGCTGCTGCTGTTTCGTCCTTTTGTCGCACACGCACAGATTTATTATTCATTGAAATAATTATAATAAATTTTACGAATAACCATTGTGTGTACATTAGGAAGAGCATAGTGTCCTGGCAAGGCACGATTAGAAAGCAAAATAAAAAATAAAAAATCCTTGAAACTTTGTGTCGAAAGTTTGTTGAGTGTTCTTCTGGGGTTTGTTTGTTATTCAAGGTCACCCAGTGTTTCCCTTTGATTGCGTCTATAGAGACAATGAATATTTTAAATGCTAAATGTGAGCGATTGCTTCTAAGAGGCGTAAGCCCTTAGAGATTTGATGTTGCGAGCTTTAAATGAAAGAACACTTGTTTCGACTAAGGTATCGAAAGGATGATACATAAAATTTAACAACCTAGGTCAAACTCAAAAAATGCGGTATAATTTTAAGTTGTCAATTTTCACTTTTTTTAAATGATTTTTTTAAATAATGAAGTAGGCTGGATATAGTGGCATGGATCTAAGGGTTCTATCAACTACCTTTACTTGCGATAGGTATCGCTCCGCTCAGACAACTGAAGCGTTTTTTATACCCCATCCTATTGGAGACGAGTTATGTTAAGTTTGTCACATACTTTGCAGCACACTGAAATCACTATGGAAGACATCCAAGACTTTAAAAACATATGATCGAGACCGAATTGTAAGTCTTATAAGCCATGTCCGTCGGTCCGTCCGTCATATGTCACATGTTATTAGGCCTTAAATTTAGAGCTAGACAATTGAAATTTTGTACGCTAGCTCAATGGCACGCAAAACAATATGAGTGTTCACATTTTTCAAATCTACTCACAGACACGCCCACAATCGGTGTAAATGTGCAACTATCTCTGGTTCTTTCAAAACTTTAAGCTGAAATTTGACAGTTAGCATCTCTTGGTGATTGTTAGATATACAGTAATCAAATAAAATCGCTAAACCTCCCCTAGTGGGCGTGGAATTGATTATCGAATTATTATTATTAAAAATTACCCTTGATTCAGAATAATGGAAATTGAAAAGTATGAAACGAATCCTTCTTTATGTTACCTACTGTGTCTTTTCCCAAGTAACATAAAATTTGTGGGTTTTTCAGTAATCCTGCTGTTGCTTTTTTTATTAACAGCTAGAATAAAAATTAAACGATATGTTTATAACACAGTTTTTGAAGGCAAAAAATGACTTCAAAGTCAAATAAATGCACGGAGAAATGATCCGGCTTAAAAATAAACATCTGAAAAGTTAAAAAAGACTCACAATTTATTTTAACGCGGTTAAAAGGAGTATACTATTCCTTATAAAATTTAGTCCTAAATAAAATGGCTGTAGTGAGTATTAATGGAGATATTTGTATTAGTTAGTATGGGTCAAGGTACTTCAAAGTAGGTGTTTTTTTAAATTCCCAATGAGTGATATTAAAAATAAATTAAGGCCCATTTGTAGAACGACTATTTCTTAAATTATATATTAAATTAAAGAAATAGTCGTAAATATATATTAAATTTTAATTAAATTATATGATATATAAATAAATAAATAAATAAATAAATAGAGTGGCGCAACAGCTCGAGGTGAACCAGGGCCAACTTCTCAACAATGCATGCTGGTGTGTTGATTTCTTTTACATACAAAGGGACCTACAATTTTTAGTAAGCACACACACTAACCACTACGCCACGGCGACCCCCCGTGGCGTAGTGGTTATATGATATATACCCAAGAATTATATCCCAAAGTTTGCCCACTGATTAAGGCATAGAAAAGACTTATTCCTTCGTAATTTTGACTGGCTCTAGGCCTAACGCCGCCACCGTGGTGCAGTGGTTAGTGTGTAGAACCACTGTGCCTGTGCACGAGGTCCCGGGTTTGATTGCCGACTGGGGCAATAAAATTTTGTACGGTGTTCACCTTCCGCGAGAGTCTGACAAACCTTCCGAGAGAAGGCATCATTTGCCATGAGTAGCCTCTTGATTCTCCGTTCGGAATCGGCAAAAAATTTTAGGTCCCTTGGATATGTGTAAGACATCTGTAACGCACACAGCATGCATGATTGCGAGAGAGGTCAGGCAATGCCTCTTCTGAGGTGCGTTAGTTAGTTTTTTCTAAGCCTAATTAAGGAATACTAAGGAATACATTAAAATGCAAATTAGTGCACATAAGAGAATTCGTTCATACAAAGTTTTTGGCCACGCCTCTTTTTAGGGGCATATTGATAAATTTGAGAAAAAGGAAATACTCCTTTTCGTAAATTTAAGCCTTAAGTGGATATAAAGAGTCCGCCAAATGAAAGTTTTAATAATTTTTAAAAATTTTTTTATAGCATTTTTTAAAATGCTATAAAAAGAACTACTGAATATTTTCTCAAATTTCTTTTTTTATTTGAAACTACGATCATTCCGGTTAATAATGGAAAATAATTTCATTCAAATGGCTGCCTCGGCTGGCCATGCAGTAGCCTACTTGATCGGTTCAATTTTTAAGCACATTATCGATTGTGTGCACCTGTATTTCAACAATGGCTTCACGAATAGTGTCCTTTAAAACGTCAGTTGTCTCTGGCTTGTCGGCGTAACACTTATCTTTTACGGCACCCCACAAATAATAGTCCAACGGTGCCAAATCGCACCTCGGGGTGGCCAAATGCGCCTGATAATGCGATCTTCAAAAACAGGGCGCATATCATCGAGTGTAGCTTCGGCTGTGTGGCACGTAGCGCCGTCCTGATGAAACTAAATGTTGCCAATATCCTCCTCTTCAATATTTGTGAGCAAAAATTCTTTCAACATGGCCCGATAAAGATCGCCATTGACTGTAACGGCCACTCCTTGCTCATTTTCGAAGAAAAATTACCGAATTATGCCTCTGGACCAAAATCCGCACCAAAAATAGTGGCTCGTTTTGGGTGTATCGGCTTTTCAATGTATGCGTGCGGGTTTTCTGTGCCCCAAATGCGACAATTTTGCTTGTTTACATACCCGCCAAGATCAAAATGAGCTCCATCTGAAAAGATGACTTTTTTTGGTAAAATCGGCTCTCTAAGTCGATCGCAGGCCCACTTAGCGAAGCGAAAGCGCATATTTCCCAGCGTTGTTCAAGCGTATACACAACCATATTCGTTCAGCGGAAGGATAAAACTAATTACCTGTCGAATCAGACATGAGCTAAGTGTTACCATTCACGAAATAAGCACTAGTTGAAAAAAACGTTAAATGGCGGACCCTTTACCTTAGCATCAGCTGCTTCTTCGGTTTCTCACAGCAACTAGGGTCAAAACTCCTCACAGCCAATCCCGAAATAAGAAGCTGAATAGAACAGCTTATATTTTTAAATAAAGGTTCTTCAAAGGATATTAAGACAGAAAGTGAATGCAGAAGAGGCCATAATTGCGAACGCTACGAGCTGTATACATAGAAAATGTTGCGGATGCATTACAGAAGGCGATAAGCCAATTAATGAAGCTCGGCGATGAATCCCAGCCATCTGGCTCAAGAAGGCCATGACTATCGAATCTCGTTTATTTTAAAGAGCGCGAGCACGAGGAAATTGTTTGTTTTTCCGACTGAAAGCTGCACGTTTGGGATCCAAATGATTGCCTTAAATCTCAAGCACAGAATCAGATCTTCCGAGCCTCACACTAGTGAGCAGAATGGTAAGTTTGCCCCCTTAATAGGACCAACATTTTTATCAACTTGGGTTATAACAGGTACGATGCTTTCCTGAGCTCCCGTTATTCGTCCTGCTTTACACTTGAACATGAACGATCGGGATGAAAGTCTTTTCCCTCGGTTAAAGATTCGTCAAAATGAAAGATTTTCAAAATGAAAGTTGAGATTTACAAACATTTCTGAGAAATGAAGAAAGAAGCACGTCTTCCACTGCTGATGGTTTACTTAAGATTTCCTTTTGAATGTACAGGACATCATTCTTATTTGAATGAATTCTATTGTTCTTACTTAGGGCTAGGAACCTTTTATATTCATTTTTGAAGTAGCCGATCATTTTCTGTTTTTACTGCAAACTTGCAAGTTTGACTACACTAACTTCAACTCAGCAATAACTAAAAACTTCTGTAAGGTAAAGTAGTTCCTTTTCCTTTTGATTTATTAAAACAGTCTCTTCAGTATCCAATTTAGCCAAAAAATATTTCAGCTTGCACAAAATGTCTCTAGAAGTAACCTTGCTTTCAATAAAACACCAATTATCTTTTAATAAAAATAAGAATTGTTTATTTTATGTATCAATTTCCTCTTAATAAACAAAAAAATTAATATAAAACTTAAATCTCATTTTCTTACAATTTCCTTAATATGTTCTTTTTTTAATGTAAAACCTCATTTAATTAATAATATACTTAATATTTCTTTTTGTTTTCATTTAGCATTGTTTTTCCTCCAATAGTTTTATAATAAGTATAATTTTACTTACATTATTATATCATTGAAAATTTCACCTTAAAGTTTTTTTTTTTTCTCTTTATTTTTGTATTTATTTATGTAAAAAAGAAATAATATTTAATCTTACAAAACTATAAGGTTCGTCCTTTCCAAAATGGAAATAAAAACGAGAATAACATTTATTTTTTGAAATCATATTTTTTTTTTTAAATAGACGAAGAGAAGAAGAAGGGTTTTTAGTTAAAATATGATGGATTTTAACATTGATTTAGCTTTTTTTAACAATTAATATAAGAACAGGAAAAATAGCAAAAAGGGCGTGTTTTATTTAACAAATGAGCGGGGTAAAAAAAAAATTGAGACCTAAACGTTTTGACAAATGTTTAATGATTGTGCTTGTAGAAGTGGCAGGTTGTTGGCGACATTCATAGAAAATGCTAGCTTGGCCTTGACAAGACCCTGGCGCAACATTAATGAAGACGAAGTCAATTGAAAATCGATTTCAAAAGATCTTTTCTTCAATCGTATTTAGAAGGGTGGGATATTTACGGCAATACAGAGATTCACCAAAATCTACTTGCGGCACATAAACATATGAACATAAATTAAATCTACATAAAATTATTACAATAATAGAGACAACTAAAATCATTACAACAAAAATTAAACATAAGAGAAAAACTTAAACACAAATTTTCGTTTCTCATTTTTTGTTTTACCTCAACAAGTGGAAGTTATTAAGTATAAACAATTATTTATTTTTTAAATATTCGTTGGCTGATACAAGAGTACTAAGTTTAACACATATTAAAAAATATAATTAATTTAAAAAACATAGCTAACTAGCTGGTAGAAAATAATTAAGATGTATAATTAAGTAAACTTGTTTTTTTTTGTGTTTTTTTTTTATTCATTTCTTCGTCTAACATCTAAGGGTGGATTCGTTCAAAATACAAATTTACAATCGATTTGAAATAAGTTTTTTTTTGTTCTTAAATATGTGTTTCCTCACTGTTTTATTTTATTTTTATTAAATTAACATTTTCGAAGCAGTCAGAGTGACATCAATCATTTTTTTTGTGATTTTTTTTTTACTTACATAAGTAATTAGTGGTTTTGTAAATATATATTTATATTTATTATTTTTACTTTTTTGTTTGCTCTATTCATCTTCTTTTATACATATACGTTTGTTTTTACGGTGTATAAATAAAAACTAAAATTATAGTTTTAAATTGTTTTAAAATATGTTTTCTTGTTTTTATTTTTCTTAAATATAAGTGGTTTTGTTTTTATGTATGTATATATATAGATTTATCTGATGCTAAATTTAAGTTAAATTTCTTGTTTTATTTATTCCTTTTGTTTCATATATGCATAATCTTTTTTTTATAATAATTTAAAAAGGATTTATATTTAATTTTATAACGACATAAGGGTTTGTGCCAATACAACCCATTTAAGTATTTTGAATACACTTTCCTTTCTGAAATTGTTTAGGTTTCTTCTTAATTAAAGAAGTTTTATTCTTTTTCTTTTTAAATAAATTGAACTGTTTAAAGGTAATGGAAATAAAAATAAAAGGAGATACATCAATAATATAGGGTGACATTGTGGTCTCTGCCAAAAAAGCAGAACTTAACACAATTATTCGATCTTTCATTTTTTAAGTACAAGTTTTGTATTCTAAAGTTCTTAGTTAATTTCTTTATCGAGATTTTTTTTTATTCCTTAAATTTTTTTGTTAAGTTTTGTAGTCTTGTTTTCATTTTTAATAAATTAAAACAAGTTGTTCTTATTAGCTAGTATGTATATTTTATAAACTACTGTGTAAGCCAATTTTATGTTTTCATTTTTTTTTGACAACAATTGGTTTTTTTTTGTGTGACACATGGAAGTGTGGTGGTCTTTCACATGTCTGTCAGTTGGCTGTCAGAAGTGCTTGGTTATTTTTTTTTTAATCATTATTTTTTATTAAATAGTCTAAGGAGGCCTGGATTTTTGATGGTGGATGAATAAAATCCGAGATTCTTATGCTTTTCACGAACGAAATATGTACGAGCAAGACGAGTTGGTTGAGAAAATCAATTTTAAGGACGACTATGAATTTCCGGAAGGTGATTTTTCTTTATATTGTAATTGTACGATATTTATGGCACTAAAAATTTGGATAATCTTTGTTTTTTTTTTATTATTGCTAAGGATGAAACGATGAGAATTGTGATGATACGATGTGATGCAAGATTTCTTTTAGATGCTAAGAAAAGGGATAATATTGTGGCAGTGGATTCTGTGTGGTCCAAAGGATATGGCTTAGTCAGTGGGAACATTTATTACATGTTGTCATGTTGTCTGAAGAGTGCAAAACGGTTAAATACGATGGCATCAAATTATTCACGCGTTGGGCGCCTGTTAAATAAATTATGCACAAGAAGAGCGAACAAAGTTGCATACTTTCGAGTTCGATACCTGCACGGAATATATTTTCGGAGTAGGGACTTTTTATTTCGTTCCAGTGTCCTAAAAAATTTTTTCAATCTGGGACTGACCGGTCTGTGCACTCCTTTTTTTTAACTTTGAAAGGTGCAGTATGGAGGCTTAGGCAAAAAATACAAGTTGAGAATATTGTAATATCCCAACTAAGGATGTATAGAAGCCATATTTTACAGAAGCCCCACCTTTTGAGATTATACTTTACTTGAAAAGGTGATCTTACAGTCTTTTTGAACATCGGTTATACTATTATCTTCTTTCCTTGATGCAAGGACAGATGACCTGCTTGTTTGGTAGTTCAAAGTTAACTATTTGGGGGAACTTTGCTTTTTGCGGGAGCTCTAACGGGAGCATTCGAAAAACTTCTTTTTTAATTCGTATTTTTGGATCGTTAAGTAAGAGAGCGCAAAAAGCGCAACATTTGAAGTGAAGCAGGGTCGACTTCTTAGGTTCCAAAGTGCAAAAGAGGTTTGGTGGGTGCCTCACGTGGAGTTATAAAAATTTTTTTTAGGGTAAACCAGGAGCTTGAACAGCGCGTGCTAGTTTTGGTAAAAATCGCAGAGCAATGCGATAGTTTTTTCTATTTTATTGTTCGATTTGCATTTCGTATGGCTGCAGCACCAGGAAATTTCAGAGCTGTTTTAAAATGTCCGCAAATGTTTGTTGAGAGTTCTCATCAAAATTACCACCCTGCTTAAGCTAGAAGAGCCAGTATATTGATCGCACACTTTGAACAGGTTACGCTAGGTTAACCGAGGCTAGGTAATGCCACAATTACGGGCCTATGGCCGTCGTTAGGGCGAGCTGGTTATTGTTTTGTTGCTGATTATAGAGGCGCTGGAAGTGTCAGCGAAATAATTATATAAGTTAAAATAAGATAGGTACTGAGCTCCTGTAACCTACAATGATAGGGCATCGACAGGAGCCATTAGAGCGAGCTGAAAATAATTCTGTGGATCATCACTAGGGTCCATACATGAAGACAAAGCGGCCGGACAGACTTATTGAGCCAAAAGACATCAAAAGACTTTAGAAGTTGAAGTCTCCTTTATAGAACTAAAAGTTACCAGGCTCATTTTGATTTAAAGGTTTGGAAACAATTGCGATCATTAATTTATCTTGCAGCTTGAAACTCTTGAATAAGCTTCTTTTGGATATCGTGGAGCGATCCTGCAAACTAAAACTGTGAATTTTTATTTAAAAAATTTGATCTTGGGCCATTCTCGAACTTGTTTCGCCATCTATTCGTTGTTAAATTTACTAAATTATGCAGGATATGAATTCT
Source organism: Neoascia interrupta (assembly GCA_947623515.1). Classification (NCBI taxonomy): domain Eukaryota; kingdom Metazoa; phylum Arthropoda; class Insecta; order Diptera; family Syrphidae; genus Neoascia; species Neoascia interrupta. The sequence continues at coordinate 201,455,472 of OX392462.1, forward strand.
GCTTGAACCTCCGTTCTTAAAAGCAAGAGCCCCTGAAGAGTCCTTTGGGTTTTTTTGACAAAAGTTGTGTATTGCATGAATCAAAAATATCAATACATTTAGCGAGGAGTTATAGTGACCTTCACACTGAGTTAACATAATGTGAATGGAAAGGATAAGAGGGGAAAGAGGAGACAAACTTGTGCACTTTGATTTTGAATGGTTAAGGGTGACGAGGAAAGACATCCAACGGAAACCAGTTCCACTTGCGGGATGTTCGGCTAAGAAAAAAGAACTTCAATTCGAAGTTCAAACCAATTTCAAATCCTTCAACTTTGTCCGAAATTGGGCTCAAGGCTGTACTGATGAAGTTTGAAAGTTACAGCAGACACCCAAAAACATAGAGTTAAATATTCAAAACTCATTTGTTCAATCCTAAAAAGATAAACAGGAATAGAGAATCTGAGAGCCTCCCTCTTCCCTTTAAAAAGTGGAGTCCCACAAGGCTGAATGCTTTCAACTGTGCTTGTTTTATTTGAAAGGATGCTTGCACGAATCTTAGAAATTTTCATGGAGTGTCACAGAGTGTGTGTTGGAAAAACGTTTGTCTAAAACGAAACTTGGCAAGCTAATAAAGTTTGAATTCAACCAGGTATCAGTTGTCGATTCAGATTGGTTGAAGTGGCTGACAATTGTTTGAACGGGGCATTTTTTCATTAAATGTCAAGGGGATGAGGTTCGTTTTTATTTAACTGTCGCACAAGGTTGGTGGTGACAGTGTGAAAGATGTTTTTATCTTATCAATTGGCGAAAACACCCAAGCCAGAAAATACTCCTTTTCTTCTTAAAATAGTGGAGTTCCATAAGGGTCCGTGCTTTTAATTGTGCTTTTTTTAGTTCAAAGAATGAAACTATGAAATTTTATTGAATTTTCTAAAATTTTTATTGAGTGCCACAGAGTATACGTCGAACATTATGGATTTTTGTATGTCTGAAAAGTAACTTAGAAAGTGAATACGGTTTCAACTGAACCTCGCTGCTGTCAAGTCGGATTGGTTAAAGTAGCTGGTAGTAGCTTAACCAATACATTTTGTCATGAAATGTCGAAAGAATATAGATCGATTTTAAGTAGGTGAGTTTGGCATAAGGTTGGTAGTTTCAACAGAGATTCTACAACGCAGGGCTCAATTTTCAAAACTCATTTAAACACTCTTTTTGAACAGAAAAGGATGGGTGATAACAAACTACTCTTGAGGTACTCCGTCTTTCTCTTAAGCAAAAATATGAGGTCCCACAAGGTTGGAAGTTTCCGGCTGTTGTTATTTTATTAGTCGTTGTTGTTTTATTAGTCGTTTTATTAGTGCCGGGCTAATGTTTTTCTGATCCCAAACTTAGACAGTTAAGAAAAATGAGGTTTTAACTCAATTCAGCTGTCAGTTGCTATGACATATTGGTTGACAAATGTTTGAACAGCGGTACGCATGATGACAAATTCTAAATTACAATATGTAACCTGTTACAAATTTAGAGCATCTGTTGTCCATTAAAACAAAATAACTAACAACAAAAGTATTTCAATTAAATTTTCCTAATTTCCATCCGTAGATCATTACCCGCTGCTAATTAATTATTTGTTGCATTATGTATGTGCCCAACAGCAATCTCTTAATTAACAGTTTAATATTCTAATTGATAACGAATGATAAAAACTGCGTTCGCAGCACTTAGCAAGTACAAAAGCATGATTATAGAAAAACTAACTCATTTTCATTACAGTTAAAAATAATCGCCAAACTTTTATTCACAAACACATAAAAAAGCCCATATCGAGTAATTTTCGGTCACCATACACGATTACGTTGACAAAATTCGTTGAAATGCCAAATTATTACCGTTAAATAAGCACAAAATATCCATTGACTACCGCAACTCATTAAAATGTCCTTCGAGCGCCTGCATTCATGGATTTTCAAATGAAAAATAATTATATTTCATTGGTTATTTTTCCCGGCCTAAAATCACCCCTAAATGTATGTGAAAATAAATTTAGATTTTAATTTTTTTTTGTAAATTTTATCCTAAATAAATATTCAATGTTAATTAAGGCAATGGTGACTGACAAATGCCAGGTGTTGTACGCAAATAGAGACCGTTTTTAGAATCCCTAAATGGGCGGGTATGGATGTGCATTGGTAAAAAGGATTCACAGGGTTTTAAGTAAATACGATTGCAGAACACCAAGTACAGAGAGAATGTTTACAAACACAATCCTCTTCGGCAGAAAACCATTTTGTTTCTGTTTTTGGTGATGATGCATGAAATAAAAGCGGATTACAAAACAAGGCTTTCCAATCGTTGTAATGTAAAAGCCGCTAACAGGATATGATTCTATAAAAAAAAAAGGAGAGATGCTTTTTTTCGTGTGTGAAAATAGTAAGCCAATTGCATTGTGAAACTTGTGATGGGGCTTTGCATATTGCATACATTTTTTTACGACACAATATTTTTTTTTTTTGGAATGACAAATGTCGCTAATGTTTTGCAAGTTTTTATATGCCGAACAGCCCGAGGATTTTGGTATGATTTTACAGGGTGTTCAAAACCCGGATTAGCAACAAAGTGAGTCTGTTGAACGCCCTCAATAAAATAGATTGGTAGGGTTGAATATTAGCTTGGTCCTAGAGCTAGACTGTCAAAAATTTCAATGATCAACAACATGAAAACGTTTTGATGAAATAAATCCGACTTAAAAGTCATACAGCTTTTGGTAAAAAATCAAAAGGTTTTGAAATTTCACGTTCGCTTTTCTTTGATTTTATGATGTTCTTTAAGGAAACGTGGCATCAAACATTCACCTGAATTTTTTTTGAAAACACAAAGGAACCCCTTTTGTAGTATTTGATATAGAAACAGAATTCCATTTAAATTTATCCCTTAGAACCACCCTGTAAGGAAAGCCGTTTTCAGCTGCTTGTCGACTGGAAAAATACACATTTCATAAACATTTCAAAATCGTGTTATTCCATTTAATAGAATCAGCATTTAATTGAATATTCCAATTAAACAGAATAAAAGGATTAATTTTCAAATTGTTTTGTTTAGACGAGAAACAACAACCGGTGAATATTCACACATAAAACCGTTATAGCGAGATACTGCGCAAAATAGAGAAGATGGAAAATGTTCATTGTTATCCCAATTTAATCCTCAAAATTGATTTTCTAAAATGCAACCAACCACACGTAAATTGATATCCCAGTCGGGGTTTTGTGTTTCCGTTTTATTTTCGATGGGAACTGTAGCGAAGTATTAAATTTAAAACATAAAAAAATATAATAATCATAAAAAAGTTAGTTTAAGTGTTAAATAAAACATAATTTTTTCTATTTATAATCCAAATAAAATGTAACGTCCGTAAGGTATGCCCTCCTTTTTTTCTTTAAAAAATCATAATCTAAGTCTACTTTTTGTAATAAGTAAATTTGAATCTAATATATTGAACTACGGTTATTTTACGTAGTGTCCTTCGTTCGTTCGTACAATAATGTTGTATCATAAAAATGAATTTTTTTTTTTGCCTCTACTCCTTATAACTGGATGACATATAAGTATGGGTGTATTTATATCTCTCCTCATCAGACTATTATCTCCCGGATGACACGACGACTTCTAGAATTTGGTGTTGAATAGCCACTCTCTAGACTTTCGTCATAGTTAAGGGACATGTGCTGTTGTGGTGGTTTTGCATCTTCTTGTTCCATGTGTTCCATATATGGATTGGGTAGACCGCTTACGTCATGATATGGTGAATCTGTGAATGATAAAATCAAATTGTTTTTGTTACAAAACATTTTTTTATAAATTTTTTTTATTTTTAATAAAAAAAAAACAGAAAACACTTATTTAATTTTATTAAGTGAAACTTACGTTAACTGCTTCCCGTTAAAGCGTTATATCCTGTACAATATCCGCTTTATGGATGCAATAAAAGACAACAACAGAGAGATTTTTGTTTTTGTGTGTTTCAGACAAGTATAATATTGCAACATAGAAAATTAAAAAAAAAAAAATAAACAAATAATTCGGCGAAACAAAGGAAAATAAATACAAAATTTATTCAAGGGAATTCGGAGAGTTGTTTCCATTAGAACCCAAAGAATTTTCACAGGAAAAACCGAAATTTATATTAGGGAAACAAATTGATACAAAACAAATGACTGGTCAAAAAGTGTAAATAACAGTTTCAGGAAAATAAAGCTTTCCGAATACCAAATCATTTGCTGTCCTTCTAATGTTATTTTAGGAGTTTTTTTTATATCCGACCCAGATATATTAAGTGCATGCATAGTTTGTAACACAGTGAAATAATCACCGTAGACACCTAAGACCCTTTAGAGATAATATCTCAGTCACGTTTACTTCTGGCTTCAATGTTAGATCACTGTTTCACATTTTCTTTCAAAATACCGTTTGTTCAAGTTATCAAATTTTGGCACAGAGCAATATCGGCCGAAAACCTTTAACAAGCCAAAAATTTGACCGCCCCACACCATCGACCGCCCCACACTGTGCCCACCTTTAACATGTTAGACTTTTTAAAACCCAATTTTTCGGAAAGTTCACTCCAAATCAAAAAAAAAAACTAAGTTTTCTACACACAAACTTTTGATCTCCGCCCACTTTTAGGGGCGTTTTTAGGATAAAACCATCTTTTTTTAGAAATAAGTTAAGCCTTTTATGTTTTGGTTCTTACGAACCACAATTGATTGATTTTAATTTTTAGCCTACGCCCATTTTTGGGGGCGTGGCCAATACAAATAAAATATGAATTCGGCAAAACAAACTTTCATATTTGTAATATTTTGGTATAACAAGGTATATAGGATCGGGTATATAGAAGTTTGTTACAGACGAACTCTTGCACTTACTCACTTGTTTTGTGAAGTTTTTAGTCAAGTCTTAACTATTCATTTAATTAGATATTGTCGAACAACAAATTTATAAGTTAGTTTAATTTAATAACAAAGCTAACTATTAACTAACTATATAACAAAGCTAACTACAAAGCTAACTGTATGAAAAACAAAGCATAAAACTGTTTTTAATGAAAAATTCTAATATTATTCCTATAAACAGAATAAAATGGAACAGATTTTGCATCTATAAACTTCAACCTACTCATGTCCACTTGCCCAGACATTCTATTGTTTTTTATATACATATTTTTTTTCAAGAAGTTAAAGAATCTAGAGATCAAGTTAATAGCAGATTTGACGAAACCAATTTTAACACCAATTAAATGTAAGTCCTTTACCAACGTGCATTTGCCCCCAGCCAAGAGGGTAAAACTCACATCAAGCTTTTCTGTGATGCTGGTACAGAGAAAAAGCCTGAAAAGGGTGCATTTCAGCCTTTTTCTCTATACCTAAAAAATTTCTAACATTGCCTTAGAAGTAATCAGCATTTGACGACAGCCTTCCTTATTCGAGCACAAAAACCAAGAGCGAAATCACTGCGTTTAATCTTGCAACAAAAGTTCTATTCACAGACCACTAGTTCAGCTGGAGGGTATGTATCCTTGCTTACTTTAGTGAAAAATTTTGTTTTTAATAAACTCAGAGTATTTAATACACCCAAATCGACTGTCGTTCATTTTAGAGCGAAAGAGACATAAGAGTAATTCTGTTTTAGAAGTTTAGTGACTCAAGGTTAGGTTGGGTGGCTGTCCCCGATAGGCAGAACACATTAAAACCAAAGGAGGTCTATTGTGGTACCACTTGTAGGACCGGAGTTAATAGTCTGATGACCTTAATGATAACTCTCCGTTTTGGGTGAGAAAGGTCGAGGCAACCTGTAACGGTGTAAGTCTTTCCCATAGATAACCAACCAATGCTAGATTAGTTAGGGACTTACCCGAAAAAGGCTAAAAGGCTAAAGGAGGCTGAGGGTTCCAGTGATAGTTTTTTCTGAAGAAAAGGGTCTCGTGATTATTTGACTCCAGATAGGAATTTGCCTTGAGGATGGGAGGGAGGCAATAACTTGAGATCCGAGGTAACAGTTTTTGGTGTGAATATGAACGCACATACCGTTCATAGATCAGCCTTTTTATTCTTCTTCTGTTCAGTGTGGTCTGAGATCAAATTAAGTTTGCGTTAATTTTCTTTACTAGTATACGATGTCCTATCAAGCTTCTATCAATCAGTCCCTTTTATCAGCCCTATTTATTGCTAACCCTACGAATTTTGAAAAGAAAAATTTTGAGGACTTCTGTCATACCAGAAATTGGTTACCTCTTTCGTAATGAAAAATCCCCCAATTTGAAGTATGAAATAAGATTGGTCGTAAGGACTGATCCAAAAAGGCTTAAAAAGGCTTAAAAAAAAAAATTAAAGCTTTCAATGCTCAAGTATAAGTCATGGAATGAATCACAAAACACGAAATACTTTTCAAGAATTCAGGAACTGCGTTACAAAAAATTGCAGTCTTTTACAACTCTGGGTATCAATTCACCCTTTTTAGGGGCACCTATTCCCTTGGCACCAAAAAAATGTTCTGTTCATTAAAAGTAAAAATCTTTTTGAGTTATCAGTAACGGAAAGAGCAAGTGCTCGATTTTCCAATTCACAACTAATACTGATGTGCCATGTTTATTATCTTCTGTTCCAAATGCCACATCTGCAAACCCGACACACAAGAAGCTACCTCCTGAAGTCATTCCTATGATTTTAAATTGATCTATTAAATCAATTTCCAATCAATTAAGTGCACCTACTGACCATAAATCGACCATTTTGTGCCGGCCATAAAACTGCAATTAACAGGAGACGATTAAGAATAAATTCCGATCTGTTTTCACCGCATAAACATAAAATTAATTTGACACGAGTGCTATTTTTTGTAATTTTGTCTCTCAAAAGAGAGTGATGATGACCCAGAGCGAGAAAATTTTTCGTAAGAATCCCAATAGAAAACGTATATGTGACTGATCTTGTGATACGTGGCCAGTTTTAGTTTCCTTTTGCAAGTATCGAACTGTTATATTGAAGTGTGAATAGCGTTAAAAGTTACGAGGTGTTTGACTAGGGTGAATGGATTCATTAGAGGATTTATTTTTGAGCACTTGCCGAGAAGAATTAAATTTGTAAATCTCGGATAAGTGTCTGGTGGAGACACTGATTGAACTGATTTCAGAACATGAGAAAAACATTGATGTTCGCAAGTTTCAAAATCGTTATAAATTTTACCGCTCTAAAATGCGCGCTGCCTATGGAACTATAAGAAAAAAATGCAGACTTATTGATAACGTTAAAAATGAATTTTCTCATCTTAGGAAATAGTTGAAAGTGTGCAATAGACTGTGATATTTCCGTTCTTTGTAATGTTTTATAATTTATTTTTTCTTAATTTAATTTTCATGCTAACTTATTTCGTACTATTTTTTTAATTTTTTCCATATTCAATAGAACAAATTATAAAAAAAAATAACAAAAATTTAAAATTTGAATTAATAAACAACACCCCTAAGGAAGTCGACAAATAATCGACGAAATGTCGGGAAAAAATGGAATAAAAGTTCTTTATTTGTACAATGAAATATAAGCCCATTTCAAACACTATAAATTTGCGTATTACACTGGGTTTCGAAATGCTATGACCTCAACGGTCTCAGCTTTAGAAGCCTTCAGAAGAAGAATCATTTTGACGAATTTTATGCCTCAATAGAGTAAGACTTGCTATACTAGCCCGGCTTGTGATCATTCCTGTGGATTTGATAGAATCTCCAATCTTACACTAAAATAATTGTTCCTTGGGGGACGTTTGGCCGTTTTGTTCAATTTTAGCGCATGCTGAGGAAAATGTCGACTTTCCTCAGCAAATAAAGTTTGCTGAAATGTTGCCAAATTTTTACAAAGGAAAGTCGTAAAGGTAAAAAAATCCTTGTGTTTAGTTCGATTTCCAAGGTTTTCGAGAAGGTTGTTTAAGCCCGAACATGTGAGTTTCTGAAACGTGCAAACCTTTTGGACAATTATAGCAATTTATAAACAGCTACAGTACCACGCGGTTATGATCGATAAAAGCAGCTAAGTATTCAAGGTAGTCTTGAGATTGGATGGAGTCCTCTGACACACCAGCATTTCTGTGAGATATGCTGATATTGAAATCGATGAGGCAACTTAAAAGAGAAAAATAAACATCCTTTTTTCTACATTAAGAATTTAAGCAAGGAGTTCGTGCAATATAACAAAAGGTCGTGCAGATTTGCACTCAGACATAAAAAAAATCTGGTTTTAAAGATTCGTTACTGGCGGAATATGCATTTTCACATGAACAACAAAAAGGACTGCCAATCAATTGTAGCTTCAATTTAATTAAAGTCTGAAAACCATTAAATATCTGCGTGACATTAAATAATGCTAAAATATGCAATGTTTTAAGCTCATGCCAGTTATGGTTGATATGACAAGTTTAATGGAGTTTGCTGTTTAAATCAGATTTTAGAAGTTCAATTACTATTATTCCCTTCAAAAGCGTATGTTTAAAAGTTTTAATCAAAAAGAAAAGTTTGTTGTCTGCTTAATTTATTCAGTAAAAATAGTTTTACTCTTATTGTTGGTTCGCACTCTTAGCGTTCTATAAAGGCACACACTGCAGAGTGAATAGTCGTGTTTGCGGATATTGTAATATCCATAGTCCTTTTGAGATCGGAAAAGGTTGTCATTTCTTGTGAAGCTTTGTGAATGGTTTGCAACAGTGTTTGCTCTTTACATTCAAAAAATTTATTCTAAAAAAGGACATAGCTTCATATAAGTTTTCAGCAGTCAAGTGCAAATAGAGACTGGATAATAAGTACGTACGAAATCGGGTCCAAAAAGGACCAACAACCAATTACAAATATCAGAAATAAAAGTAGACTGACCCATTTTGATCCTCTTTGATTGATTGCATAATGGTTATCTGAAGCTTCTTATAATAAAAGTAAAGGTGATATGTATAGGCACTTGCAAACTGAAATTTATTGGTGAAAGTGGAAATTAAAATTCATATTTTTTGTCCAATTTATTTCTCAAGAACTTCAAAATCTTATCGCTTACTTGAGTTAATTAATCGAGCTACCTCTGCCTTACCAATTTATATAAATATTCTGTCTCAAGTTCAAGTAATACAAATTATTTTAGCCCCTATTTAGACAAATTTCTCAGAACAGTTTGTTTTCAACTGGAGTGTTTCCGTCCGTTCCATTCCCTTAACATTGTTTTACAATCACTTTTAATCACTTTTAAGTAGCCCTCTTCAATCAGTCGCTACTTATGGAAATTTAATTGCAACAATACCCGAATGAGATCCCACCCAGCAAAAAAAAAAAAAAAAGGAAACACAACAACACCAAGTAACTAAGGCTAGGATCGAATGCCAAAAATAAATCCCTTTACAGCCCACTCGGAGCCCGTGCGCTCCGAACTGAACCGAGGATTTATCTTCATTTCAGTGGTCCTTTCCTTCGTTCGTTCCTATCCCTTTTGTCTGTATCGGAAATAATCCCCAAAAAATGAGTTCGAATGTTTTTCCTCCTTTTCTCTGAATCATGAGAGAGCTTCGTTTTCGCCGCCCTATACCCGTCTAAAGGATATATCCTTGGAGTTGTTCTTTGGCACAGCTTCAAAGAACACTGTTTTCGGTCGTATTTTCGTTGGTTTCTATGAATACACTCGTTCGGTAAGAAGAGAGTCCCTGCCAAAAGTTAATGGGGTACCTTGCAGGGGAAAAAAAAGAAACTTGAAAAAATTAAACCAAGGACTACAGCAGGAGTACAAGAGTAACCGCCGACCTAAATAACGTGTTTGAATGGCTGGCTTAAAATGTAAGCATTTTCTAAATAATAATCAGGATTTTTTACTTATATTCCTTTTCCTCTAGAGCATCCCTGTGTGTCGTTTGCAAGAAGGAAATCCCATCGAAATTCAATCATTTGAGTTTTTTTTTCTAGAAATGACGTGTAGAAAAGTACACACCGTATCCTTGTACATGAGTTCACATTTAAAAGGTTTATACTTCTTTTTTTTTTAAATGCAATCCGTTAGATATTTTATACAGGGAGGGCAAACAGATTTTTTCCACCATTCCTTCCAATGACTCTGTGTGTGTAATTCACAAGACCCTTGAATTTGTATTCACTCTATTTCCTTTCATCAAAAGATCGAAGATTCCGAAGTGCACTCTCTTTGCTACGGTATTTTTCACGCATTAGTACATCGAATGTTTCTTTCACTTCCTGCGGAAGTAATGAAAAAAGGATTCTTCACCGTTCACAAGGATCAAAATGAATATGAATATGAATACAATAACGAGCGAATAAACAGCAGATGGGGTGGGTGGGAAAAAAGGGGTGGTGCACAAAAAAAAAAAAAATCGAATATGGAAATATCCTTAAATCCAGCATAAAACTTATGCATACACGAAATCCATGTGTGTGATGGACGGATTCAGGGAAGAAGCAACAAACGTAAAAAAAAAAAAAATAAAACATATGTGTGGATTGAACCATGGAAAAATTCTAATTCGAATAAAATCTGTGAGCCAGGAAGACTATTGAAGTGAAAATATACACAAAGTGCACCCATGAAAGGGGATCAATGTGGAGAAGAAAAAAATCAATCTAAATGGAGGATGCATTCAGTGGTAGTTTTTACCATATAATTTTTTTTTTTTATTAAAACGAAAAAGACAGGATAACGATTTTTTCCGATGGGATTTTATTAGTTTTCATAGAGATTAAGGTGTGGTCGCGTCCGTAAAACGAAAAACCTTGAAACAGGTAGCAGGTGCTTTATGGAGTAAAATTCTTAAAATAGACGATTAGAAAATTTATTGGAGCACACGTTTTCCAGGACTTTTAAGTAGGATGCTAAATTAATGCAAACAGGATGAAGTGATTTTCAAGTGGAAACAGATTTGAGTTTGATTTTATGTCTTGAGGATTAAGGTAACTGACGTAGGTATACGGAACAGAAGATGGAGTAAGACACATTATATTTTTGCGAGGGTTTCAAACTACCACCCCTATAATAGGCAATAATGTGAGGGCGATTTATAGTGGCTATGTGGACAAAAGGATTTAAAAAATTGGCTTTGCTCTCAACATCTAATTTTTTGCAGGACGTGGAATACTAGAATTTGGAGAAAGTGCCTAGTTTTGAAATAAGGGCACCATAAGGGAACCGTTGTAGAAAGAACCTGTCATAAAATGAGAACTTCTACGGACCGATGTGACAAAAAGGTTTGGAAACCAACGCGAAATCGATGCAGTGGAAAAATTTTAAATTTAAAAATCGTTTACAGACTTCTTGACAAAAAAGCATAAGAGTTGCATGGAGAACGCTTAGCGCCACTACCAAATATTGAAAGAATAACTCTGTATGTCATTTGCAGTGTCACAGGGTCTTCTGGCCAACTTTCTTGTAAAGGACTGAACCGCGAAAGATCGGGCAAAACAATGCAGTCTAAATGTCGTGCCTTTAAAGCTTCGTGGAGTAAGAGAAGGAGCTAAATCCTAAAGCCTAAGTTAAGCGCGGAAGATACCAAATTCAAGAGCCTGTAACTGTTAATCTAAGCTGCTCTTGGTCCCTATCCCGCTGATTAGACTTTACGAAGCGGTATTGGCAGGAACATGTAAAGTCCAAGTTTTGTGCAACAGCAGAACCAAAAGCCATCTCTCATAGCCGGATAAAGAGAGCAACAACAGCTCCACGTTGGGTGTAATCATTGGGAGACAGATTAACATGGGTTGAGCCTCAAGCTTGAGCCCAAGCCTAACGACGATGGTAGCACGTTATGTTGTTGGGAAACGTCAAGTTTGCTACGATGAAGGAAAAGTAATAGGCGGGGCTATTGCAAGCATGCTTTGGTTAGGTATGTGGTGAAAACGAAACATGTATGTGGTGGAAAACGCCTTATAAACACAAAACACCAGATCAAAAGGGACGGTTCCTGGAGAAATAGTTGAATTTACATTCAAAAGGGAAAACATGAACCAATCTCTAAAACAAGTTTTAGGAAGCAAAACGAGAGCTGAAACAGGTCAAACAGCCACTTAAATGGTTATCTCTTCACAGTGGAGAAGAGCCAAGCGAAAATAGCCGAAATCTTGTCCAGAAGTTTGACCACAGTCCGAGTGGGTAAAAACTTTAGGGACAGTATGAAGATGCAGCCCCTTTTCGAGTGTCTTGCCAGCATCTCGAGATCATCGGGGTCTTAGCCCAGCGTAGGTACTCCGACGCGGTACAGGCCAAGTATGACAACCTACACCGAACGAAGGAGTCAAGCCATTCCATAACAACCTAATCTTTCCCGGGAATGTTGATCAAAACCTGTGGAGTAGCAAAAGTGTGGTTATAAATTTGACGATGTGGATAGAAAGCTTGGTTTTTTAAGAAAGTTTTCATTTCAACTTCTCACTAACTCGTCAGAAAGATTTCATTATCGCGTCGCATTTGGTCTCCACGTTGTATTTTCCAAAGTACTTAAACTATGTCAACGTTGCGTTGCGTTGAAGCGTTCAACGTTCAATTATGCCTAATTGCCGTTTCAGCTCGGCTATGAAATGCTCTCTGTTTGCTGGTGTCGTAAGAAACCTAAGAACCTTGTATCGAGATAGTCAAGAAATCTGGGAACTCAAGTTAAGTGAAGAGCGATCTGTCAAAATGTATGGCTAAAAGGTGGGACAACTCAAGTCTGATGGAAACGTCGGCGCTCTCGAAACATCAAACTCTTTGTTTCGATCAGTTACAATTCTTTTGACTTATTTTTGTACGAACTTATAATATCCCATCTGACATCTTTCCAGATAGTAAAATTGCACTGCTCCTTTGTCGAACTACTGACAGATGGCAGACGTAGAAAGGAGCCACAAACAGTAAGTTCCTGTGTGGAGATACTGCGAATAATTTTGCATTTTCTTGCCCCAATGTGGGCGCCGTGGTGCAGCGGCTAGTGTGTAGAACCACTGTGCACGAGGTCTCGGGTTCTAGTCCCGACCGGGGCAAAAAAAGTTTTTTCACGAAGTCCCAGCTCCGCGATCGATGGTCTGAAAAACCGTCTGTTTGTCATATTGGCCCTTCGAAATTGGCGAAAAATTGTAGGCTCTTTCAAGTATGTAAAAACACATCCAGCATGTATATCTGGCGGTGGCCCTTTCGAGCTGCAAGTGCGGCAAGTTTTTTTTTCCTTGACGACGCAGCAAGTTTTCTTTCGTTGAACTTTGTTTTTAAAATGCACTGAGTACCGTTCTATGCGGAGGGGTCGTTAAAGTTCAATAAAAAGGCAAGAATTATTTTTTTTGCGATTCAAAAATAAGTGCAATTTTTCGTTATTGAAGAAAGTAAAACTTTAAGTGATTATTATTTAGTTTTACTTTACAATAAGTAGAACAAAATTTAAGCAAAATAGTGCATTGAAGGATTTTTTCGCCTTTGTTCTCCAACAGTGAGACAATCTCGTAATGCGAACAGTGAAACACGGTTATCCTATCTAGTGGCAGTTATCAATTCTGCGCCACATAATCGAGGTAATTTTAGAGTGTTTTAGGGCTTTATTCCATTTCTTCCGAGAGTGAGACAGCCTATTTATGATGCCAAAAGTGAGATACGATCAAACCTGCATGGCAGTTACAAGCAAATTCAAGTACAACAAGGCTCTTTTTTTCTCCTCCGGCAATGAGACACTGTAAGATTTCATTTATGAAGTGACAGTTATAAATTAATTCAGGTACAACAGAATTGAGGTAGTTTAACAGAAGTTTTTAAGGCTTTTTCCTTGTCTTTCAAGAGTGATACAGTCTATGCATTATGCCAATAGTTGAATAGTGAGACACGGTTCAGCATATGTAGTGGCAGTTTTTTAAATTAATCCAGGTACAACAGAATCTGGAAGAAGGTAGTTTTAAATTGTTTTTAAGGCATTTTTCCCTGTTTACCGAGAGTGAGAGTCTTCTCATGATGCCAACAGTGAGACACGATCAAACCTATGAAGTGACAGTTACATATAAATGCAAGTATACAAGCGAATTGAGATAGATTAAAAGCATTTTTAGAGGCTTTTTTTTCTTCTCTTCCGACAGTGAGACAGTCTCATGGTGCCAACAGTGAGACGATGTCAAACCTATCAAGTAGCAGTTATAAATGAATTCAGGTACTTGTCTTCGGACAGTGATACAGTTTCATGATGCCAACCGTGAGACTGTGTCAAACCTGAGAAGTAGCAGTTATGAATGCTAAACAAAACGAGGTAGTTTTTCTATGGCTTTTATACTTTCTAGTGTCTTACACATTTTTGACTCTCTTCCGACAGTGAGGCATTCTTCGGGTACTAACAGTAATACAATGTTGAACCTATGAATTAACAATTTTAAATAATAAAAGAAGAAAAAACGACTGGTCCATATATTTTTCAACGCACGTTGCCAACGTTTAATGAAGAACTTTAGAAGATTGCGGATAGCCCTTCGTGCGTAACATCTTTAAATCTTTAGCAAATTGGAAAATTTTCATGAGTTTCTTCCTTCGTTCAAAGCGTTTTCACCGACTTTTTTTGTTGCTCTGTGACTGACAGATCTGATTCCGTTTAGAGTGATGTTCATAAAAAACGAAAAAAAAAAACTTGTAAGTCTCACAGTCGGGGAGGTTCCGTTTCACCGTTACCATGTATTCAATAACAGTGAGACAAATGACTTGCTCAGGTTTTTCTTTGTCACGCTTTCCGTCTTAATATTTAGAAAAAGTTGCGAAAAATATAGCCATTAAACGCACTATGAATCAGTTTAATACGTTTCAAGAAAAAGTGTCTCACTGTCGGTAACTCCCTCTTCTTCCTTTTATGTTAGAAAAACCTAAAAGGAAGAAGAGACATTTTATGTCTGTTTATGAAAGAACCTAAAACTTATTTTCATATTAAAAGCTTGACTTGAGACAGGAGTTAATTAACTTGATCAATTAAATTGGTCACCTTTTTACATGTGTGGGGCTGAGCAGGCAGAAAGTGAGGTTTTCAGCCTAAGTGAGGTTTTCCAAATATAATCAAAATGCTTTTTTGGTTACCTAAAGCGTCGGTTTTTAAAATTGGTTTTGTTTACTTTTCCTTTATTGCTCAGCATTCTAAATTTTAGTGAGCCTTAGATTTCCATTCGCGGTCCTACATCATTTTTGATGGAAGGACTTTTGTCTGCAGCATTTAAAGTGTCCTGAATCGTTGATTGAAAGACACTTATGAGCACTTGTGATGAACAAATCTTTTCGGAGTAGCCTACTACTATTAGGCCTGAATTATTGAAAATCATGGTTTCATTTAGACATTTCGTTCATATTTTAGCAGGTGCACTGGCTGACTTATTGAGCTACAAGAAGTTCCACTTATTTAGAAGAGTCTATAACATGTTTGTGGGTGACGTGGCACAGTGGTTAGTGTGTGAGCCTCTGACGCCGGAGGTCTGGGTTCGAATCCTGCCTCTGCCACCTGAAAAAAAAAGACTTGTTCTTTTTCACGGCTCCCACCTACGCGAGGGTCTGACAAACCCTCCGAGAGTAACATTTGTCTTGAAAAACTTCTCAAAGTGCCGTTCGGATTCGGCAAAAAATTGTAGGTCCCCTTGTATGTAAAGAAATTAACACACCAGCATACATTGTTGAGAAGTTGGCCCTGGTTCACCTCGAGCTGTTGCGCCACTCTATTTATTTTATTTATTCTATAACATGTTTTGACACCAAGGTGGTCGTAAAATAATGTAAAAATCGAATAGTGAAAGGAAGCATGGAGACATATAACTATCATGTCTGGGCAGGTGCGTGGGATCAAGCGTTTTATAGGGCCCCTTAGCAAATATTGAAACAATTCAAGTAGTAAAACAGTCTGTACGTTAAAACATTAAGAATGAAGAATGTAGATTAAAAACAACTCATGTCTGGGTAGGTGAATCGATTTACTCACGTGCATCTTTATAAAGGTTAAACTGGCAAAAAAAGAGTCACGAAAACATGAAAGGTGCGTGTGAAATGTGAAGTTTGTAGGGCAGTATAATTCTAATGTCCGAGCAGGTGCACTGCACATATACCAAAATCGCAAATACTTTCAATATATCACGAGACGTTTAAGACTTTTCAAAGAAACTTTAACTTGCTTATGTATATGGCAATACGCAGAGAATACGGTTTCGTTTTTCTGTTGTAAGGCGTAATCTCCAGGACTAAGGTGGGTCAGGTTCTGATATAGCCAAAATATATAAAAATCAAACCGTAGCAGCTTCTTAGTAAAAGTAAGCACAAAAATCTAAGAAAATTTTCAGACACTCTCTTATAGGTCATTAATTTCGTTTAAGAACGAATGAACGGCGACAGCATTCTTGTTTTATCAATTCTATTAGTACCAAATTGCATTGAAACTTTGTTAAGTAATTTGACTAAGCTCATTCTCGATTCGTTAGCTTTTCTATGCCTATTTCTGTACCTCTTCCAAAACGACACCAACTGGCAAAATCTTATGCCAAAAACAGCCTGACAATAAATCTCCTCAAAAACTTTTTAAATCTCGCTTAAAGCCTCCGCTCTCACATAAGATGTAACTAATTGTATAGTAGCTCCTATACCTGCCGAGGTATACCTTTGTGAGTTTCCGGTGAATTCCTGCCACACATCACTTCTAATACCGCAAATATTTCAATTTGCCTACGATTCCCAGGTTAAGTCCTCAGATTACAAAAGCAACACACACTCATATGTGTACCAAATTAGTCGAACCAGTGAGCAGACTTAAGCATGCTGTATGAGAAACCACACCGCCATGACGATCATCATCGTCATCTTCATTTGGCGTCGTCGTCCTTAGGCAGGGATTCTTTTTTTTTTTGTTCGAGTAAAGTAAATTAAATTATTTTCATTCACACGCAGAAATTAAAAGACTGCTGAGTACCCGTCGCCAAACCATCGTCGCCGCCGCCGACGAAGCCACACTCTTCCACGTGATTAACACTAATTGCGCGCCTTGCTCCCGCTTTCTTGGCGTCGCAGTTAAAGGCTCCTAAGCCTTCTTTCGTTCGAGGGCGCAGAGGCTGCGTTTTTTTTTAGCTACCGACATACTTCCTTCCCGAAGAGCGTGTATCTTTGTGTCTTTTTGTTTGTGAGCTTTTTCAGGACCCTCTGCACGCTGCCATGTACCTGTTTTTAGCCTGAAATGCTTGAATAATTAATATGAATTTATGTAAGGATATTTCTGTTCCTTTTTTTTTCTTGTCTGAACGAGAAGAACTTCCTTCGACATTCAGAGAAGTGAAACGTTGAGTTTTGTACACTGCGAAATGGATGAAGTCTTATGCTTCCGCGTAATTTCATTTAACAAGCACTCTTGGATGGAATTTTTCATTTTACTTCAAGTGGAAAGAGATGCGGCTGGCATGTTCAGTTTTTGAGTTGGCGGCGGAGGGAGGCAAAGTCAAAACGCCTTATAACGCTAAGAGCATTAAGATCCATCATCCTGGATGTTAGTCGTACAAGGCTGTTTATTTAATTTTTTTCTCTCTGCCAAAAACGGGGAAATGAAGGAAAAATAGAAATACCCACTGTCGTCGGCGATGATGATAATGGGGTGACATAAAGTTGCCACGGAATCCCGAATCTATTGTTGCGAAGAGTTTAGCAGCGAAGTGGAAATGGAAACCACCCAACTACACGGAATTCCGAACACACAAAACACAAATTGGCGGAAAACAGGCAAAAAAATCCAGGACTGCCTGCCGCAAAAAAACTCCTTTTTTCGAACAGGCAAGGCTCGTTGCCGCTGCCGTCGTCATCTAATTTAGCCGCAATTAAATGCTTGCAACAACATTGCCGAGGTTGCAATTAGGCAATTTAAATTTTGCTCCCTTACAAGGCTTGATGGACGAGTGTGTGTTTGTGGCTGATGTGCAACTGCATCTACATGTGGTTGTTGGGGTGCAGTGGTCTGCTGAAAAGCTTTCCACACACATACAGCCACAAAAAAAACCTGAATTAATTGGCTTAATTTTGTTGGGAATAATAATTACACTAGACCCGGAATTAGGGAAAGTAAGGAGGGTGCTTAAAACAGCAACGCAAGGTTGTTATAATTTGGCAAATTGAAATATTTAGCTTTTTTTTCTATACCCTGCCTGGCAAAAGTTGATGACTGACTGAGGTTGACAAGTCGAAGTTTGTAATTTGGGCTCTCGAAAAATACGGTCGGTCGGGTAGTTAGGGTGCGCAAGGATATTTTAATGAGCAGAAGTGGAATACTTTTGGAGCACACGTCAGAGAGTAGCTTCAAGAGTCAGTCATTTGCTGGTTCGATGGAAATTGAAGAGAGTTGTAAATTAAAGTGTTTGGAAAATACTCCTCAAAGCAAGTACTATAATTTATGATCCAATGTCAGGAGGCGATGTTGTCTGGTATGTTCTTTGCCGTTCAAAGCGAGCAGACACTATACGCGCCCTTTGGGGATAAGATCTCATATAATTACTCATGTATCTGCTCAAGTGGGAACAAGAAAAGTGCAAGGACGAACAAGTATTTGAAGCGTCACGTTTCACGTATACCAAAACTTGACCCACTTTTTGCACCCAGCTTCAGAAACGAACCCGAAACGGTTTCATAAGAATCCAAAACCGACCATTTAGATTGCATCACAGAGGTTTTTTTTTGTTTTGGAAAAGCAAACCTCCAAATTAAGATAACGATGGTAAAATTTAAATTTAATACTTAAAACGTTCACCCGTTTCCTGAATAAGCAGATTCGCTCCAACTATCCTTTGGTGCAGCATTTTAACACAGATATTTGAATAAATTCGATTTAACTGCATCTAAAGTCGAATGACAACACAATCACACTGGCGGGACATTAACAATGTCGAAAACTCCTACAAAAAAAACCCTCCAGCTTTATCCTTTAGCACATTTAATATCGAAACGACGGAAGCCGTTGCTGATTCCATTTGACGGAGCTAAATTTTATTCAAAGGACCTCAAACTCAAAATAAGATCCCGCCAACGAAATTATGCATTAGCCGCGTCGCGACGGTTGGGGTTTCCAGCGATATAAACAAAAGTTGGCCTCTAGGGGGGTGGCATCTTTCACAATTTCCTTGTTCTTGCAAATCGGATCTGAGATAGGAATTGCATAAAAATCCTTTTCTCCTCCTTTTTTGCCCGAGCAGCTGCTTAATATAAAGTCAAAAATAAGAAGTCCTTTAGGTACAGAAGTTTTGTAAAATGGTTTTTTTTTGTGTCGCCCTGTTTTCTAAAACGAATATAGGTTGTGTATACCTATTGACATTTTGTTTGTTTTGCATTTTGGCAACATTTTTGAAATTTTCCATATGAATAAAGGACACTGGCGGCACACCATGACAGAGAACACTTTGGCTCCATTATTTTTCGTGTTAAAGTCGTTCGTGTGCAAACTTAAGTTTTAGTTGCACTGAAAATTTGCATTGGAATTGTGCGAGGTGCTGGGAAAGTTCCTTAAACTGGGTGAGAGTCTCTGATGTTTTGGTTTTGGCAACCATACGACACATAAGTGATTTGCGAAATTGAAAAAGTTCTAACTAACTTTGAGGTAAACTTTAAGTCTTAAACCACTGTTAAGGGATTTAAGAAAGCCAAAAAAGATCGACAGCAGTTTAATCCGTTTGCCAATTACCAAACAAAGGGTTTATTTAAAAATGTACTTCCCGAAAGTCCATTTAATACCCTTCAATCCATTTGGCAAGCTTTAATTCACTCAAACGGTCGAATCAAATTACCATAACAACCCATTTCCCTAAAGTCTCAAATGCAAATCACTATTGAATACATCCATCTGTGATTCATAACTTTGTAATCTGGTCGGAATCCTTTGAAAATCCTTTTCGATTTTTTATGTAAATCAGAGCAACTCCATTCGTATAACCATAAGCCCAAAAATAAAATCCTCAGTCCACACCAGGGGGGATGGAAACAAAAAAAAATGTGAAGCTCCAACACCTTAATCCCAATTTACCGATATAAGGACAAGAAAGGATAATCGAATACACCCCCTGTCGTGTGTATTTTTTTTTTTACAAATCATGAATTGAGGGAAAACTATTGGCAGGACTTATCCTTAATTCCAACCAAAAATGAAAGATACATAGCAAACCCAAAAAGGATTAAATTAAAAAAAAACCTGAATGAATGAGGAAATAGGAAATAAAATAAAAATACTTTCAGTGCGAAAAAGGGATTCGTTCTGCGAAATGTTTACATTGCATTTTCGAGCATTCGCAGAACACACAGAAGGACTGAAGGAATATCATTTACATTCGGGCAACGCAAATGCAGCTCCTGGTGCCAGACGATGTTCGATCGAAGGATGAATGGAAAACTGACAAGGGTTCACTGGAAAAGCATCACTTAAAGATTTGGACTAATGTCGAACTCGACAAGGATCCTGCTGCATGCGCCAAACGACCAGAACCAGAAGTAAAATTTATCCTCAGTGCTGTGCTGTGTGAATGCGTCGCTGCAATTCGTTAGTTTCGCACTGGTACGAGTGTTTCAGCCAACAAGGAAGCGAAGTCACACACGAAACAGGAACTATAGAAGCATTCATGAAGGGAAGGATACACTTGGTACATATAGTATAGTGGAGGGATTCCTCCACATCATGCAAATCGAAATCGCAATGATTGATTATGCATTTAGAACGCAAATATTACTCAAACAGCAATCGACGCAAGTACACATAGAGAAGAAAGGCAAACATTAAGGAAAAGGGAAGGATTTTTTTTTGTTATAAACGCATTGGTGAGAGGAATCAAAGCAAAGTGCCAAGAATCTTTAAAGATGTTTGTAAGCGGAGAGTACTCTGGGCGATAGAACAATGAAGTGACATGAATGAAAGCAAAGATGTGTCATGGCAATGAAATTTGATATCGGACATTTGCCAAAATCTGAAATTAAATTTGTGGCTGTGCAAGAAAGTTTCAATGACAAAATGGATTTCAGGCTTGACATTTGTCAGGAGGACATACAATTATTTGAAATCACTCTGCAGCAAAAAAATGCTTTTTTATCCGTATTTCAGAATATTACTCAGAGCTGAATCTGAACAATTGTATGGCTGCAGCACATGGAAAGAGATTTAAGAAATCACAGGAAGACTAAAAATATTCCTTCCACAATTAGCACTTCTGTTCTGGATCCTGGTCTTGGTAATTTGAACCATCTTTGCCGTGTTCCTATACTGACCATCTGAATGAATAGGCATCGAAGATATGTCACTTGTCGCACATTGCTAAAAGTCCCTATGGATTCGGACTCGAAATTCAAACTGTGATGGGAACTGGAACAATACGTTCTTATCGAACTGGTGGAACTCGGACTTGTACTCGGTACGTGCATCTACACCCGGAAGCGGGCATGGTCGATATTTTGGGCGGTCCAGTTTTTGCCTTGTTATAGGTCTTAGGCCAATATTGCTCAGTAACAAAATTTAAGTTCCTGTGCCTTGTCTAACTTGATCAAAAGGCATTTTAAGGAAAAATGTGAAGTAGAGGTTGTCTCAGATTGAAGCCAGTAGTGGGTGTGGCCGCTGACGGATTGAGCAAAATTTCACTTTTTGTCTGTGCAAAATGCACCTGTTTTAATGGAGTTCCATTTAAACAGGTGGAGAAGTTTAAGTATCTCGGGGTCTTTTTCACGAAAGATGGGAGGAGTGATACTGAGTTGTCCTGTAGAATTGCCAAGCTGGAGCAATAGTAAAGGAACTGCGCCGGCCGGTCATCAGGAAAGCTGAGCTTGGAGTGAAAGCAAAGATCTCAGTTTTTAATTCAGTGTTCGTTCCGACCCTCATGAAATTTGGGTAATGACCGAAAGAATTAGATCGCGGGTACAAGCTGCCGAAATGAGATTCCTGAGGTGCGTTGCCGGTGTTACTCTAAGGGACAGAGTGAGAAACGTCAGTATTCGTAGGAATCTTAATGTTGAGCAGCTACTTCTCCGAGTGGAGCGATCGATTCTTCGATGGTTTGGACACGTTGTTCGCATGCCCCCTGACAGACTTCCTAGACAGGTCATGCTAGCCGAGATGCGAGCGCGTCGCCCCCCTAGTAGGCCAAGAAACAGGTGGTGGGATCAGGTAAAGAACCTCTCTGAGTCCCGCCTGGGGATTGCGACGGAGTCTCTTGAGTTGGTGGCGGAGGATCGAGAAAGATGGAAGGACCATTTAGCCACCCTCGCTCCGCGACCGTTTTAAAGGATAGGCGGCATTCGAAAATGATGATGATGATGATGTCTGTGCAACAAAAGAACCAAGTTGTGTACCAAGTTTCAGCTCTCTAGCTTGATTTTGACGACCTAAAACCTTCACACATACAGACGGACGGACGCACGGACATGGCTTAATCGATTCACATGTCGGTCTCGATTAGATCTCTAAGGGTCAATTTTTCAGTGCGAAATCATCTGAGATTTCGAGTTAAACTGAGATTAACCCTAGTAATGAGTTTTTCAGTTAATCTACATCAAGGGTTAATTTCGGCTTAACTCACCAAATTTGGTGAGTTCATCCCGGATAAACTCTGGTGAACAGTATGAACTTCTTTGAATGTTTTTTCTGTTTAGAATGACAGTTAAGTATGACAGATTTTTATGAAAAATTACATCTGAGAACAACTCGAACTTCTTTTCCTGTGTATTTCTATGTGAATTGAGAGTCAAAGATTTTGACAACTTTGCTGACGGAATTAACTCGGCACTGAATAACTGCTCACTGGGTTAACTCCAGATTGGCTTTGTTACGGGATTAACAGATCTTGGTTTAAGCTGAGCTTAACTCAGTACTGAAAAAACGGGCCTAAAAGGTCTTAAGGGTCTACGGTGATTATTTCACTGTGTTACAAACTATGAATAAAAAATGTAATATACCCCTGGTCGGGTATAAAAATTGCTCCACCCAGTGACCTGCTTTATATGTAAGTGCAACCAGACATGCCATAGTGTGGATGTCACGGATAGTTACAGCGGTAACAGATAGAAATAATTTCTTTATAATCTCAGTCCGTTTGAATATTTTACAAAAATACTTTTAGTTTCTCTTTAAGTCACTTTTTCAAGGACCTAATGATATGTTGGAGCCGCACTCTTCATTGCATCAGGAGGAAGACGACTCCTTGACGAATAACCATCGAGGTAGTATAATCAAACGCAAATGCTATGCAACTTCTTTCGATATTTGTTCGAAACTCACTAACCAACACCAGAGGCACAATATTTGAAAATTTTGATTCTTGCTGCTATGCCCCGTAAACTGCAACAGATAGAAGACGACTAAAATCAAATGCAAATGCCATGTAACGTCTTCCCAAAACTATTCGAAATTCACTAGCCAACACCAGAGGCACAATTTCTAAAAATGTTGCTTCCTGTTTCATTTCCACCTTCATAGGCACTACGAGGACCAGTCATGCGTGCCCATAGTACTGGAACTTTCATGTCCAATTACTTATTACCTGATTAAACATCAGGTCAGAAAAATCCACCGCAACTGCCATGTGAATTATTTCCAAAATGTGCTAACCAACACCCATTGCACAATTGTATTAAAATTTTGCTTCTTGCTGCTGTATCCCGAGCCGCTCTCTACATTATAAAAGGAGGGAGACGATGCCTTGAAGATGCCATCCTCTAGGCAGAAGAATCAAACGCCAAAATCATACGACTTCTTACCAAACTTGTGCTAACCAACACCAGAGGTACATTTTCCTTGCTTCTTGCTGCCATTGAATATTTGCTCAAAAACGGTGTTGATTCTTGTGTTTTATAGTATAGGAGGCGTGAGTTAGATCAAGAACAGGAGCAATAAAAAAAAATCTATATTTAAATATTTGCCTTTATTTAGCTCGTTTTTTCCTCCCGCGGGTAGGAAAAAACCTTCATGGGCACTACGAGGACCGCTCACGCGAGCCCATAGTACTGAAAGATTCATACTCACTAAAAAATCTCCCATTTTCCGTCAGACTACGACTTGGTTTCCTTAACAAGTAGTTCAAGCTTCTGTAGTGAGGGCGTTTAGCAGGTTGCCTCCCAACGAAACCATCTACCATTCCGTCATTAGAAACGATTTCGTCTTAAGAAGCTAGATCCAAGCTCGTTTAGGTATACATTGAAGCAAAGAATAATAAGTTCTCAAAGCTGTTACTTTTAATTGATTTTACCTTTCTAGGGACCCAAGAACTTCACTTTTGATCCACAGGATAGAAAATGTCGAGTACAAATAAACCAGCATAAAAGTCCTTGAGGATTTTGAAACAAAATTTCTGCGCAAAACATTCACATGCGACTGTTTTGACAACCAACAAAAAATACAGATTAGACCTTAAACACCAGGAATTTTAATTTTTTACCGCCCCAATTTGATGTGTTCTTATTAAGTTTCTACGCCGAAGCTCCCAAGGACACGTTGGTTAAATAGAGTTCAAAATATTGAGGCTCTTTTCTCTTTCTATAGCAATTCTTGCGGAAACGTTAATTTGTCTAAAACAAATTATAGGACCGTGAAATTGTTGTCGATATACAACAAATAAATGTCAGAAATTTTTACGTAAAATGTGTTTCATGAAACTGTCCTTTGGTACTCCAGGAATGAAGTGACTATATGCCGTCCCAAACCCAGACTTGTCAAGTCAAATCGAATCAAAGTTCTCGCGTGGAGAGCTCGAGAAAGATTGAGAGCTTGAGGAAGATTGGCAAAGATAAAAGGATAACTTAAGCACCTACTTTTAGTGTCCCTCTTATTAGACAAAGTCCACAAACTATGACTCTGGCGATGCTGCGAAATAAAGTCGCGGTCAAGGATGAAATCGCTGGCCACTGTTCCCATAAGTTTGCGGGTTTGTTTCAAAAAAATATTATAATAGAGCCTCTTCTGAATACGGATAGAAAAACAGTTGAACCCCTAGTTTTGGGCTGCCTGCTGGACAAATATTTTTCTTAATTTTGCTTAATTCGTCTAAAATATTGGTCCCAAATGTATGGGTCATGCTTTTGGACCCCGTTTTTATCGTTTCAAGGGGCACTCTAGATGCTTTTTTCACGAACGTATTAGACTGGCTTTCAGGGAACTACTTAGGAACATAACTCTGGAAGCGGAATGTGTAGCCACCTCTGGATCACTTACGAATATTATTTTGATGACGAGGCAACAAGCACTTGCCTTTTTGGTGTTTCATCTTTAAACACAACAAAAGGACCTGACTTTAAAATGAGAACGTTTTCACCATAATAACTTAATCGGTTCATCCCGCCTCGTGTAGGCTACGGACTATTAGCAGAACAAGAACTATGTTTCAAAGTAAATTGTTAAAAAGAAAAATAGTTATGCAGCTCACGTCCTGAAGTTTACAGTTGAAATTTTGAGAAGTGTTTTCATTTCCAGGATTTGCAGACTTTTTCTGTCCTTAGACTTGTATTCCAACTCTTATTAAAATTTCACTAACCAGACAAGACCGCAGCCACTTTATAATAATGTTGTATGCTCGTACAAGTTTAATTGTGCTAAAACAACATTCTAAGAATATGACCTCACTTAAGCCGTATATAATACAACCCACTTCAAAACATCCTGTAACATCCACCAAACAAGCCAGAACTCATTCATTTAACCTCCCCTGCATGCAGCTAAGCTACTCTTGAAAATCTTCCTAATTTTCCTAGAAGTGTAGGCTTCCTACACTCGGTTCACTTTAATTACGTGATAATGTCCTGGCAAGTGCTTAGCTACATTATTTAGAGATTTCCTTTTTATGACCACTAGAACAATTAAAAAGCCTTATAATCCCTGTCCTTTAATTTAGAGATGAATGGCAAATACTCATGTATCCACAACCCCACAAGCCACGCTGAGAAAAGGACACATCTATCACACGGGGGGGAAGGGGCGGGTGAGACGCCGCGCCGCCCGGTGACGACGCCAGCCCACTGGAGAGGATATTGAAAATTTATAGATTTTCTTAACGACCATTGAAACCGAGTCAAGAACATCTAATGACTTTTCTAATCCTCGAGCAAGATTCATGTATGCGTACACTCTCAACTAATTGCTTTCGATGTGCTATATATCCTCGCTCCTGCCGGAGTAGCATTCACATGCGTTGTTGTATCGATCCGAGACAATTAAATCGCTCGGCTTTTGAAATATTAATGTAAAGCATTTTAGGACCGAAACCATTGAAAAGGACATTTTGTTTGGCTGACCTTTTCAGTCGAATTGCAAGCAAGGATCTCATAATTTTCCATACGGCGGTTGTTCATTAAAAATATGCTGATGGTAATTTTCGGCCCGCCAATTCCGGCAGCAAAATGCAGTATAGTACAACAGCTGCTGCCGCATAAATAGCGAATTGCATGTAGTCTGTCAGCGTGGCAAAATTCGCACGGGAAGGATGTGCCTTACATTACATTCCAAAGTGCATTATGGAAACGCCCGCCTGAAAAACATGCTTAACATGGGTTACTATCATCATCATCATCATCGTCGTCCTTGCTTTCAGCGCGGTTCAAATGATTTATTACAAAGTGTTAAACAATAGGCTCCTGGTTGGAATGTGGGTTGCGGTGCAGGGCAGACCAGGCAGCAGCTTTATATGGTGTTGATGCACAAAATCCTTTTTTTTCGCACTGCTGTTCTTTGTTCATTTAAAATTTTATACCAAACAGCGGCAGCAGCGTACAGGTAGTCTCAATTTGAATAAATTCCTTTTACATCCTGATGAGCGTGTATCTACTTATAGATGTTACACTGCACGCGGCGGTAGGGGGGTGAATTATGCATATATGCGCGGATCCTAGAGCGTGGTCGTATACTCTTGACTGATTTGCTGAAACATTACCGGAAACTATGAACACCCTCACGCTCTGCTAAATGCATAATTCATTGGCGATATGGTTATGTGTGGCAAAGACGATGCGGGTTCCGTTCCGACAACAGCATAAGCGAACACTTTTGGTCTTTTCTCTACGGCCTGTGAATGGGCCTTCTGTTCATATGTGATGTCTATTCCCAGGAAACAAATGTGAATATCCTGCGGAAAGTGACGAAAATTTAGTGCGCGATTAGTGTCGACATGTTTAAGTACCGGCATGCATATACGGTGGATAGCGTGTGACTTTTGATGGAGTTCGATGGGGACATGTTGTTAGCGAGCGACAAAGCTATTAAATTCACATTAAACGTCTTGACAAAGGCACGCTGGGCTTTTGTCTATACGGTGTATAAAAAGTCATTGGTGACAGGTTGCCGATGAGAAGTGAAGCAGGTGCTGGAGTAATTTTATGCAACCCAAATAGAGGTTGGTTCGGTGTTAGCACGTATATTCGAGGTGGTGTAAGGCACATTAACACTCATTCAAATCGATCGAAATAGAAATAGAAAGAAGCCAAGAAATTTCCATAAATACAAGTACATTCTAGGGAGCTCCGAGAAAAGGCCATACATTCACTCTTCTAATAGGATTCCTCATCTCAAGTTTTAAAAATCTTAAAACAGCTAATTTTTACAGCTTCCAAATAAAAGGACACAACAAATCAGAAAATATTGTTAAGTCTATCGTGAAAAGCCTGGGTGATGCTTAAAAGTTATTTTTGGAAATTGTCTCTCTTATGGGAAACTGTAGAGAGACTTTTCCGAAGAGGGACTTTAATCGGAGTCGATTTGTTACTGTATTTTTTCATTTCCTACCATCCACTTCCTTTCTTCTTCTTCTAATACTTGGTTCTAAAGTTTGAGTGGGAAAACCGACTTTTCAGACTGAAAAGTGAAAGCAGCTTCAAATAAGAGTTATCGGGACATCTTAAGCGCATCTACTCCCGAGTTTCTTATGAGGACCCTCGTAAGCTGTTTTTAACAGCTCAGACATTAAAAAAGACTTCCTGTGCTCTTCGTGGTTCAAGATGTAGAAAAAGTAGTATGTTAGAATCTGGGATCTAAGAATATGGATGAGGGACTTGATTATCCACTATTGAGACCCGAAGTGTGTCGCTGACAATACACTACTGCTCGTTTTCAAGAGAAAAAAAAATTAGTAAATAAACCCACCCATACTTGGCTTGAAGAAGATTACACATTTAAGGCGCAGTCAGTAGGGGTAGCATCGAGTATACTATCGAAACTGATAGTGTTGCTTCGAAAAATGCGTTTGGCTAAAAGCCATTGTCGAACTGAGCTAAAGTCAGCCAAACCCACTCTGTAACACAAACTTGATTTAAAGTAGATTGCACGTGTTAATGGCGCAGTCAGTAGGTTTTAGATCTGGTTCACCAGAACAAAAGCAATGATAGTTTTTGGTCCGAAACGGGTTTTTTCACGTTAAGGCCTATTGCAAGAGCGAGCTAAAGTAAGCCAAAATCAGTCAGTCAAATCGCAGGAACTTAATTTGAGGTAGATTGCACGTCTTAATGGGGCAGCCAGTAGGTTTGACAACGAGTTCACCAGGATAAAAGCAATGCGACCGATAGGGTTGTTCTGAAACGTATTTTTGACGTTTAAGCCCATTGTCAGACTATTGTAAGACTGAGCTAATGTAAGCCAAAATCAGTCAGTCAAATCATACGGACTTTATTTGAGGTGATTTGCGCAATTTAAACAGGACAAAAGCGATGAAACCGATAATGTTGCTCCAAAACTTCTTTTTAATGTTCACGCCTATTGTCAGGCCAAGCTTAAGTAAGCCAAAATTAGTCAATAAGATCACACAGACTTTATTTGAGAAAAAGTGTTTTAATGGCGCAGTCGGTAGGTCTTGCATCGATTTTATCAGGACAAAAGCAATGAGACCTAAAGAGTTGCTCTGAAACATTGTCAGACTGAGCTGGGACCAGAGTTAAAATTTACCAATAAATCGAATACCCACAAGGAATATCAATCCTCATTGGATTTTTGGTGGATTTTTAAGGATTTCACAAGACATCTGGGACGCCAAGGTACAAAAAGGCTTTGTAGTTCGAATTTACTTTGACCTTCTCTCGACCGGGTTTCGCGCCCACCATGACCTGCAGACAAGTCTACTTGTAAGTCAGGATAATTCTTGTCAGGTCAATATCTGTGCCTTAATATGCACTTCTAGGAAACTGCAACCGGTTTGTAAAGAGTTGCTGCAACTAGCGGATAGAACTTCATGTCATAGACACACGTTCCGAAGACAGACCTTAGTTTAAAAAAGGGTATCAGGCGTGCGGTAAGCTGTAAAACATAAGAACATGAGTGTTTCCCCACATTAAAACAGTTGACTACACTCTTCCAACTCAAAAGCACACAATTTACAACCACACGTGCGGACTTTCCAATTTTCAATCCCTAATCAACCAAATCGAACTGTTTAACCACAAAAAGAACAGTTTCCTATCTGCGCCAAGCCACACAATCACTTAATTTAATTTATATGTTAATTCTCTCATCTGGAAATTGTCGAGACTCCTGTAGCTGTCGACTCTACCCGTTGGCCCTTCTTCTCTTTCTCATCATTGAACTAAAAAAAAAACACACACACATTTCCGCAGGTAAAAGTGCTGAATCTGTTTGCCATCCAACATCCGTTCACGTACCTCTCCGAATCGGTATATGTCCTTTTATTGGAAATGTTATACGTTCATTACATTATACTCAAGGATATGTTTGTGTACGTAAGGATCGCTTTTCAACAGTAGCCAGCAGTACAATTGTGGTAAACCACACATTTGTCCTTTTCGGTTGTCCTCATTGTCCACCATACCATTGATGCTGTTTGTTCTCATTGTTTCGACTATGGCTATTGCTGCTGCTGCCTGCCGCCGTCGCTGCCAGTTACCTGCCATTCAGGACTGGCACTCTTCTTATACGGTGGCCTTGTCGTTGGGTTTATTCTCGGCGTGGTTCAATTTATCTATCTATCAGGGAATCTCTTTTAATTAAAAGCAAATACCATGCTTACACACTTGACTCTGAGTCCTGTGTGTATATAGGTGTGCACCTGTTCTCTGCCCAGTCCCCAGTCCCCATCCTATCGTCACGATCTATTTAATTATAAAGTTCTCCAGCTTCAATTAATGTAATGCAAAGGACAACAAAATAGAATTTAAAACCATACAAGACAGACCGTTTGCCAGCTGTTTTCCACTCTGGCCAGTCGAACGTATGTATTTGTGATAATTTTAATTAAATCACATCGAAGAACCATAACGAATGCTCCAAGGATGGCGAGTCTCCTTTAACTAATCAAGGCAACATAAACTTGCAGTCTTAAAAACACACAACCATCCCCGGACGGGGCATTTGTTTCTGACGGATTTCATCCAGCGTATAGTAAAAAACAGGACTGGCTGCATATGATGTAAGGATTTTGTTTATTGAAAGCCCGGAAATTAGATTTCGTTTTTGAATCCCTGCGGTTAGTTGTCTAAATTCATATTCTCAAGAGCCGGTAATGGGCGGGGTACTTATATATAGAATCGAAGCCCCAAAAAACCCGCATGGCCAAACTGTGCTTATGCAGGAGGTTGTGTGCACTTTGAATACTCTCATTGTGTAGTGTACGGCAGGATATACCTGGACAAAATTTGGTCCTTTTGAAGCGCTTGTGCGCGCGTCCATTGAATACCCATATGTAGAGCAGTGTGAATGCAATTACTGCGTCCGTCTTTTTGTTCACTTGTTTTGTGGACGAAAATTGAATTTAGAAGTTTGTTGGCAGGGTATAGATGACAAAAATTAATTTGAGTGCACTAAACACGTATAAGCTATGAAAGCATGGATATTTTTGAATGGCAAGAGGGTTGGGCTTTGGAAAATGGTTTCGCATCTACCTTGGGATTGGCCAGTTTTCGTGGAAATGACTTTGCAATTAAATTGGATCATACTAGATAGCAAATGTTTTTTAACTGCGTGTTAACGATTCTTTAAAGTTCGAAATAAATATGTTTTATTCAGGAGATAGTGACTTTAAAAATCATAACATGCACCACTCTATGGCACTTGGTTTTTGCTATTTGACAACCCTATTTTGTGACCTTAAGTGTGACTACACGAAGTGATTCAAAAGAAAAATACTGATTGTAAAGATTTTATGCTCTTATAATATATCGCAGGAAAGTGCAATGGAACAATGCACCAGCCCAGCCATGAGAGCTTTATACATATTTTTTTTAAAATCGAACCAGCACAAATATGAAATCTCTGATACATTCCTGCAAATAAATGGAATAAGATCTTCCCCTCACCTTCGCAGACATGAAAGCAATGTGGCTCCGATAACAAGCAAAAAGCTCCAAAAAGGTAAAATTTATAATAACAGCTTTGTTCCATGCAATTATTGCTGTTCTACTAGTTCAAAGCTACAATAAAAACGTAGTGATCAAAAAATCGCTTCTTCCTAAATTATTATTTCTATACTCATTCTTACTTTAGGGGTTTGATAAATCTTGACATAAAACGTTGCAACAGTATTTTAATAGCAATGTTCGCTAAGGTGTCTTCGAAAAACTGTCCATTACTGCACCTGCCCGGACATCATATTTACAAACTTGCTTAGAACCTTCGAGTCAATTTATGGAAATTATATGGAGTATTTTTACTCCGGTTTTGTAGTTTTTGAGCCCAGATATTACTGCCCAGATATGACTTCTAAGCTATCTCTATGCACCTGACCGGACATGATATTTACAAACTTGCTAAGAACCTTCTAGTAAATGTATCGAAATAATATGGCAAATTTGTACTCAGTTTTTGAAGTTTTTGAGAAATTGCACCTGCCCAGATATGACCTCTATACTGGCTTAGGGTGAAAAGGATCGGCTCGTGGTTATTCAGGAGAACTCTTGGCAACCACAAAATTTGTGAGCATGTTATTTTTTCCACTGTGGACTCCTTTACTTATATTTTTTATTATCTTCATGGACTGGCCTACGTGTGACATTCGCTTTCAGCAGGAGATTCTATACCATAATACCGCAAGGAAATGAATGGAAGAGAAAGGTAGTCGCATCTTCTTTGAAACTCTGGGATTAGGTAAATCCCGTCGGATAAACGACGATTGTCGTGTGTTTCAGTCGGCCATAATTCTGCGAGGCTTAAATTACTAGACAATAATGCAGCTCTGTGTTTGGGGCCAGGTTACTGATATCCCGGAAAAATAAGAAGTAGAATCTAGGGTAGACCCCGGCTTGCTAAGGAAGGCCCCAAAACAAGCCTTTTTTAGAGTTTGGCGAAAAAGGCAGTTAAAATTTCCGTGAAAGCCAGTTCCATCAACCGACTGATGCATATGAGAGAAATGGTCTTACTATGGCCGGATAAATCCAGGGGACCTTTTTCGGAGATAAATCCCACGTCTCGCCAAAAGTGCATACACACTGCAAGAAAGTGAAAAGTGCTTTTTTGGTTAAGGATTCAACATGCTAGGACCAAAGAAGTTTTCTATCAGGGATTACCCTAACATTCTTAAGTACTTTCTTAAACACCTTTAAGCACAAGTTCAGTCAGACCAGTGACTTACCGCCATCGAAAAAGGGAAACAACCGTAGCTTTCAGGAAGGATTGCACTGGAAGCGATTGGAAGCGCAAATTTATAGATCTGCAGTGTAGGTAGGGATCTCTGTGCATAAGAACACTTAGTCCCTACGTTTGAGCCGACATAAAGAACGGCGACATCATTCGACTTTGACTGATCCATTGGACTAGGACAATGCACGCAAGCAGTTCATTGGATTACGAACTCATTTGGCGGAATTCCTTACAGGGCATTGTGGTGGGCCTCCAAGGGGAGCGGCTGGAAGTATGATGACTGCAGAACCTAAATATGATTTCGCAGACCTAAAGAGAATTTGGCAAAGTACCCTCGGCAGTTACCCACTTCTTCAATGAGCTTGAAGATCTAAGCAATATGGAAGTGGACCTCCTTAATTTTTTGTTCATATCCAGAGAGAATTTAACAGCGGTTTCTTTTTTGTGTCATTTAAGGTGTGCAGAATGTCCCCAGTTGGACAAAATGGATCCAACTACTGGTCTAAGTGACCCATGACTACTGGCACTGTGACATCCATCAACCTAACCTTGATGGATGATCCTTCACCAGTATGTTAATATAACTTCGCGTAATCCAAACTCAGACCCCTTGACCTTGAGAACCACTTGTCGCTCTACTTTCAGATCTTCCTACTACTCTACTGTTTCTAAACGGAATGAACTTATTCTGTACAATTAACCGATTCGTTTTAAGGCCGAACCGGCTTAAATTTTCTTCTGACGACTTATTCCTCTTTAGGGAAATCTTTATGGACTAAGAATGGATTTAAAACAAGTGAGTAAGTGCAAGAGTTCGTCTGTGACAAACTTCTATATACCGTGCTACACCAAATCTTAAAGTTTATTGGCTAAAAATTACAATCAATTTCTTGTAATTTCGTTAGAATCAAGAGAAAATACGGCAAAAGCGAAAACTATTTCAGAAAAAAAAAAACAGTTTTTACCTAAAAACGCCCCATTAAAGTGGGCAGAACTCAAAACTTTGTGTGAAGCAAACTTAGCAAATAGCAATATCTTTATTATTTGTCATAATTTTTTTTTTTCGGTTTGGAGTCAACTTTCCGAGAAATCGAGTTTTTAAAGATCCAACATGTTAAAAGTGGGCTTGGTCGATATTGTGGGCGGTCCAATTTTTGCCTTGTTAAAGGTCTTCGGCCAATATTGCTTATTACCAATATTGCTCTTATTAGACCAAAAGGCATTTTGAAAAAATATGTGAAGTAGAGGTTGTCTCACATTGAATCCAGCAGTGGGCGTGGCCGTTGACGAATTAAGACAGTTTTCGCACTTTGTCTGAGCAAGAAAAGAACCAAGCCGTTTACCAAGTTTCAGCTTTCTAGCTTGAGTTTTAAGACCTTAAACCTTTACACATACAGACGGACGGACATGGCTTAATAGATTCACATGTTGGTCTCGATCTTATCTCTAAAAGGTCTTAAGGGTCTACGGTGAGTATTTCACTGTGCTACAAACTGTGCATCAAAATTAATATACCCTTGGTAGGGTATAAAAACTGTTGCAGATAGACCAGAAGCAAAGAGTATGCCAGAATTTTTGTGCTAAAAATGCGGTAAGGTTGAAACTTTCGTTTCCGTTGTCAGAGGCCATTGCAGTGACTCTATTTTACCATTTTTAACAATTGCGGTCTAAAAAAACTCTTAAAAATTAAATTCAGTGGTCAACAAAGGTTTCCCAAGAGATGATAAGGGAACCCCCGTGGTTATCGTCCATTACTCTGTACCTTATAGTATTCTGAAATATTTTAAACTTCGAATTGTTTTCAGTATGAGAAAAGCAGGACCAAGTCCTGCGAATGCTAGACATTGTGGCGCTTGAGCAAAATGGCCTCATTTCCGCTCCAGCAAAATGGCCTCATTTCAGCGTCAGCGGATTTCGAAAAAATTTATACAGGCGGAGTTAAAGAGTTTTTGGGAATTCTTAGGGTTACTCTTGGCTGACATCGTATCCGGAGACTTCTATGTTTTTGGTTTGAGGCTTGTGGAAAATAAATATACAGAAACCTGAAGAGGGCTCAAGTCGCAGCGTTTCTGCTTGGTTAACTTAATGCAAAAGACTGGCAAGGAATTTCGCATCGTACTAAGCACAAGTAAGGTAAGTGAGCTGCCTATTGTTTTCGCCTCAGTAAGAGTTTGGTTAAAACCTTGGCAATTGAGTACCACATGCTTAACTTGAAAAATGCTTAATTCACGAAAGATCTGGTTGATGTCTTGAAAAGCCGTCTTTGATATAAATCATAGAAAAATTAAAGACAGAAAAGAAAAGACATCGAGGAGGGAAAGCAAAATTAGACTCGGACTCCGAGACTTCGGAGAAATCTTCGAGGGGATCCTATCCTTGACCCAAAAAGTCTCAAAACAAGGCGTTTTTCAAAATTTAAAATAGTGACCTTGTTTGTCTATCCTTAACTTTCCGGTCAAATCAAATAATTTTCACCCATTAGTCCCTCAATTTATCCCCTAAGATTTGAACCCAATTTAAATATTTCAACCGTTTCAAAAAAAAGGACACGAACATTCCAACAACAAGTTGGTCCCCTCAGACTAACAATGACATGAACGAAGGATCCCCCTCCCCATTGCGTCCTAACAATATTCCGTTTTGAAATCACATGTAATCCACTTAGCAGTTCCGAACTACATGGATACATCCTCTCCTACCCCCATCGTAAGCTACGTTTTAATTGATCCCAACAAATAATTACATTGTATTATTGTGTGTATGTGTATGTCTGATATTAGACTTTATTGTTCAATCCCTGACCAACCACCAAGGCATGTGAACCCTTACATCCCTTTACTCGATGTAATTAAGTCCTTCAAGTATAAATGCCAGTCGAAAATTGAACATAATGATGAGCGCAACACCAGCAGGACGCCCAACTATTAATTCTAATTAATAAAGCAAAGACCTTTCATGCAACAAAGACACACAACACGCACTATTGAACGCCCCTTTCGTATCGCCTTTTTCACCCCAAAGTCACTTAAGTCACTTAATAGTTTCATAGGTATCCATTGGTATGATACGTACTCGTCCTTTTTTTTTTATTAAATATGAAGTGCATGCAAAGGTTTTTGAATAGCTTGGCGTGTTTCGTTTTCCAAGAAACCAATGTTGTATAGTGCAAGTGGGAGGTTTGTAGATTAAGTTGTTATCCTTTTTTTCAAATTGAAAGCAACTGGTAACATATACACTCTTGTGTAATCATTTATCAATTAAAGTGTGTTCAAGTTCTCACAGCTTGAGCAAGGAGTGAGTGAGGATATGATATCATGTTTCACGGATGCTTGACGCAGAATAATAGAATGGCAATGCGTTTTCCACCTACATGGTTGTCGCAACGGAGTGTTGTGGGGGATGTTATTACTCGTGCTGAACGTAAGGACTCAATTATGGTAGTTAGAGTTTCTTGAACATTATTGGCACTTCGAGGTGGAGAAGGTATAATAGTTTCCAGAAAAGACCAGGTGTTTTAATTATTGTGTCTTAAACTCATGCTGGGAATACTTATCGTTTAAAGGGAAAAGTTGTACACTTTAAGTAAATGTTTAAAAGCGTATGGAGTTCTGAGAAGTGCCATGAAAATGCGGGTTGCATGCATTTCTGCCCCCAAATAGGAGGTACGACCTATCAAAGGACAAATTTATACTTCAATTGTCATGTGTAAAGCGGCTTTAAATTTCATAATTAAGTTAAAAGAAAACCAATACTCTCGAATGAAATCTCATCTCTAGCGTGAAATGTACTTTATCAGATTTGCATCCTTGTGAACAACGATTGGTTGTGTGGCACATATGTTCTTCCCCAACATAAATATATCCTGTTTGCCTCTGAAGAACGCTTGGATGCTTTTATCCAAATGTGTACCTACACGTCTGTGTTCAATCCTTCTTGATGAAAGACAAATAGACATCACTCAAATGATGCTTTCAATCTTTGATTGTTATTGTTGTTGATGTTATTAACATAATCACTAGTTTTCCATTGAGCATTTGAAAGTGTATCTCGCCTCAAAGACGTAGGCACATCCTGGCATTTGGTTGTCTTTTTTGGGGCGAGTGAACGGTGGGTGTATGTGTGGGTACGCCAATAAACTTACATTAATTAACCAACAATTTTAATTAGTTTCTCGAAATATTTACCAAATTTAACCGTGATTTCTCACACGTCAAATGATGTTGACGAACATCGACACACACAGAC
This sequence comes from Neoascia interrupta, assembly GCA_947623515.1. Lineage (NCBI taxonomy): Eukaryota > Metazoa > Arthropoda > Insecta > Diptera > Syrphidae > Neoascia > Neoascia interrupta. The sequence goes on from OX392462.1 coordinate 201,492,237, forward strand.
ACAAATACTCTGTTCCCATATAATGAGCAGAAAGTGCCACGCCTCGCAGGCTTTATGTTTGTTTTAAGACGAACCTGTGTGTTGGGTGGCATTGCTGCTTGTTTTATCGGAAATTTAATTAACCAGTCTGTTGCCGTTGGCAGCGCGTGGTGCTTTTTATGATGAGAGGTCCTGAATTTGGTTGACTTGGGCCGCACATGCCTGCACATGGAGTGCAAATATTTGTGCAGGTTTTTTTTTTTTGTTAAATTTTTTAAGTGTATTATTTAGTATGGTGGGGAAAATGAGGATATTATATCCTTTTAATTGACACCTGATGTGAATTATAATGGAACAGACGTGTGCACGGAAGGTGCAATATTGATAAAATCACAGCAAGCTTTGATGGAGGCATCAGAAGCATTTATTTCCGCGTACGGAGCTAGTATTTTCCAAAACAACCGGGGTAAAAATTTGAGGGTATTTTCGTTTTTTTTTTTTTTCCATAATAAAAGTATGGCGTACCATAAGTTATTCACCAAAGTTATTTATAAATCAAGGGAATTGAGCTTCCCCGAGTACCACCTACCCCATTTCTTGTTTTACATCATAAATTCCGTTGAATACCACAAATTCGAACCTATCTCGAGGTATTTATTTGCAGGTAAAACTATTTACCTGCATCAAACAAATATGCAATTAATTAATAAAATGGGGGAGCATTAACCTCTTTCTTTAAACCTATACGTAAATATGTATTTTTTTTAACAAGGCTTAACATTCATATTAATATCTATGGAATAGTTTTACATATATGTAATGGAAAACTTGAACGCAGGCCGGAAATGGTTGGAAACTTTGTAAGTTATTCGAAAGGCCTTAAATTTGCAGCTGAACAGCTTAAAATGAAGAGCTTGGACAGCTTAGATTTACATTTGGTCTAAAAGTCTAACTTCAAGGATCAGAAACAGCACAGGAGCTGGACCAGGATCAGAATCAACAACTTACGTTCTCTACTTAGACTCGGCTTTTTGCTTCTGAAGACTGTATAACGGCTAAGACGAATCAAATCCCGCTGTCAAGCAAAAGAACAATTTAATACTAGCGAACAAGCTTACGACCATACGAACGATACCGCCTACCCAGCCTGGATGAAGTGACAATACGCGTGTTTAAGCTTAAGTGCGGCCAAGCAGCTGAAACTGACCGCCTAGATGCCCAAGAGGGCCTTTTAAATCCACTAGCTGTGAGCTGGTTAGTAGCATGCACCAGATTCTCCGCATGATTGATCGGAGGAAAGCATTTCCGATGAATGGACTATTCGCCCGATTTTCCAGAAAGGACAATCCGAGTTATGCAATCGCAGGGGCATCAGTCTTATTACCATCGCAAACACGATCATTTCTGCTGTACTGTGTGAACGCCTAAGGCCGTTTGTCAGCAATCTGATAGGTCCATATAAGTCCATATCGATTTAGGCAAGAAAACTCCACCCTCAATCAAATATTCACACTGCTGCAGATCTTTGAGAAAACACAGGAACCCAATCGATACCCACAACCTTCTCTTCGATTTAAGACCGCCTATGAAGGCATCTATATAGAGACGAGGCTTTGTAATCTGTGTAGGATGACGATGAAAAACTTGCGCTGTTTCGTCAAGGTCGGTAAAGACCACCCCGAACCTTTTATGTCAAAAGGACTTTTGACAAGACGGTGCGTTGTCCTGTTACTTCTTTAACATCTTACTTGAGACAATTGTGCCGAACTCCGATCCCAACATCAGAAATACAATCTTTCAAAAGTTCGTCCGCGAGTTCAAAGCTGCGAGTACGGGCTTAGCAGACCAAAACCGAACATAATCTGTCAAGAAGAGGATTTGGCTAACACCGACGTCTTGGACAAAACATCACCATACACAGCTATAGGTTTGAGGCAGTTAGCGACCTTGTATACCTGGGTTCCGCTATAAATTCAGACAACGACACCTGCGCTAGAAGAAAACGAAGGCTAGCTCTTGCCAATAGCCGTTTCTTTTGGCGAAGAAGACAAAAGAGTAAGAGAATCGTCTCTCGAGCAATCAAAGCGTCCCCTTGTTAGGCTCTGATCATTCCAGTCCTGTTTTACGGTGCAGAAGTACGGACCCCGTCAAAGGCTGATAAAAATGAGAGCAACAACTTTCGGGCGACTCATGATCAGTACAGAGTAGCGCAATACTGGCTGTAAAGCGACTATGTCCCAGCCAGAAGAGTCAAAATACAACGACTGTTTCGCCCGAAAAACATGGGCCCGGCCCGGAGGTGCTCTTCTACTGCGCCGTGCCTGGAGAAGTAGAGGAGCACCGACACTCAGCTAGCGCACACAAAAGAGGACCTCCATAACTTTGCGTGCAAAATAGGAGACGGCTTGCTGGATACAGATCTAAAAGTCCACATCAGACTGTAGCGCCACTTCAAGTAAGTAAGTAAAGAGTAGCTAGGAGGTAGCATAGTATTAGATTAAGATCCCTTCTGGAGCTATGGATATTTCTGCAGAACGCATAATTCAAAATACGCGAAGATGTCTGTACACAAAACGTTAAAGGCCATCTGATCTTCATCTTTCTTTGTAACTTTATCGTAACACGTAAGCTCCATGCTTCATCAGCAGTTTTGTCCTCAATTTTCTATATTACTGTAAGATCCTTGTCTTTGCCACCATCTTTTTTTTTCGTTTCGTCAATATTTTTCACTGTCTTCCCATTATCACATCTTCTCTAAGCTCACTTTCTTCACGTCCCGCTTTTTGTGTTCCTTGTGGAGTTTTTGCAATAATCGTAGATTTTTCTTCAATTTAAGAATTTTTCTTTGCTTTCCAGAATCTTTGTCTTTCCAATTTCCTTTTCTTCATTTAAACAATAGTGTATAGCTGTCTCAACCTCTTCACCTTATTTAAGACTCAGCTCAATAGTTTCGTCTTCTTTCCTAAGTAAGAAAATTCCTTTAATTTATCGGGTGTCTTTTGAAAGGGCCTTTCAAAGTCAGGGGAATCTTTTCAAGGCTACAGCTTCAGTTGCTTCAGTTTTATTAACTCAGTTTGATTTCTCTCCCGTTTCCTCGAAAGAACCTGGTTTTGAGGATTTTGTCTTTTGCTTTCATTTTTCTCTTCTTCGTTAACGGCTTTTTATTAGTTAAAGTAGACTTGCTTCTTCCTCACTCTTAGTCTTAGAACATGCGAGAAGTTTGACGTACTTTTCGGTGGAAGTATCCTTTTAATGTAAGTCCTCTGAATCTTCAGATTTCCATTGCACCTTTTTTCTTAGTTGATTTTATACATGACCTGAATTTTTTCTTCAATATGGCTAACTTGCTTGCCTGAGTGTTTCTTTTTCGATTGTGGTATCTGGGTTTCTATTTCCTCAAGATTCATCGACTTTCGCCTTTTTCTCTCTGATTTCTTCTGTCTCTTCCATTAGATCTTCCTGTGTTGGGTAGAAATTCTTCAAAAAACCCCTCTTGTTTTAAGAGGTTGTGTTTGTTGTTCTTTCTAAGCTCTTTTCGTTTCGGAGCTTCAATACCATTTCTTCCCTGCTCTAAAGCTTTTGGTAGTTTTTGGAAATTTTCGTTTTCGCAAGGGTTTTCAGGGTTTAGCTGCGATTTCTTAGTCATTCGTTTCCAGCTAAGGTTGCAACTCTCCTTGTACGTATTCAAGTTTAACCTCCTAACTAGCTTGAACCTGTATTTGATTGTCTTCATGTTTTTCATTTCCTTCCCGTTCGGGCTCTGTACTAGTTTTCTCCTTTAACTTCTTTTTAGAACTCATTTTGTAGCTTTAATACTCTCTTTTCTTTTATTGATTTTCCTCATCCGTTTGATATGATTCATCATTGATTTTTCTCTTGAGGTTTTCTTTTGGGCCAACTTCGGTTTTCATCTTCTTCTCAAACGCCAGTTTTTGATTCTTTGATTCTTCAGCATGGGAACTTTTTTCAGGTCTCATGTCCTACTGCCTTCTTTAATTTTCTTTGTTTTTTCTTTTCAATTTTTGAAAGTTGTAAGCTTTTCTTCCCTGCAACTATGTCCTTCCCTCCTGTCAATTAAAAGAAGTCATTAAAATCTTAGTGAGATCTAAAACTACCATTGCTCCCCTTGGCAAAACATTCTCTCCTTGGTGCATGTGTTCAAATAAAGTGTTGACATGCTAGATTTGATTCAAAGTATAACCAACAGCCAACACATTGTCATGTTGAATGGTTACTAGATAAAAAAAAGTGACACAATTTGTCCCAATGCCCTCACCACTGGTTTTTGCAAATTGCTGGTCTGTGTTGTGTGTGTCCTTCGGTGGCAACCGCTTCATCACTTAAATTCCATGTCCTGTGTTGAATAAAGTGTGTGGGTATACGCTCCTGACGAGGGATCAGTGTTCGATAAATATTAGCCAACCACTTAGTGAAATGTACACACAACATGCAAAATGAATAAAGAGTGCTGTGTCGTGCGGTGAGCTAGAGGTGACTGAACATCAGCGATAAAGGCTGGACAGCTTTTTCTTTTTCCTTAGCAGACAGGGGTGTATTATAATAAACAGGGGAATGTTAGTTGTATCAAGGAGAGATAAAGGAAGGCAGTTCCCAGGCTGAATCAACAGGCACAGGTCTTCGAAAGATCCTTTTCTTCTTGGTCATACTCTGCAAGTCAAGGAATAAAGTTCTACCAGGCCGCCACACCCCACTAGTGACCACAGGACAACAGCGGTTGCCGCCGAATACAATTCAGCATTTAAAATTTAAATTACCAACATTGTGTTGTTGTTTTATTTTTATAAGGATTTAATTAAAAATCGAAGAGGAATCGTTGTTGATTCCACAACATCGCGTCGCTCTCCTTTGCTCAGCATGTTCATGTACATTTGTACCCATCGACCACATTCTGTTCGGTGATGTTCATGTTGTCCTGGGGATTCGTATAGGGCACTGCCGCATTCGGCGATGTTGCTTACGCGCGCGAATTTTTGTATTCGCTGGCAATTGTTGCGAAATTGTTTCTTCTTTTCTTTTAATTGCATTATTCCCTCTCATTGTGTGTCCTGTTTTTTATAGTCCTGGGAGGGGTGCAATTGTATCTCGTCGTCGTTCATGCGAAACCGCATCGGGTGATAATCACAGAAAATGTCATTTGAATTGTCCTTTTTCGATTTCAATGCCGGGATTACTTACAGCCGACTGTATATAGTCGAATAATTAAGAGAGAAAACGATTTCCGTGTTTCACTATAGGCTGTGTGTGCGTGTGGTTTGTTAAACAGTTCGAAATACCAGGATGGATAGCTGCTATTTAAACCCAAGGAAAGACACATCAACGCTCGGATTTCGTTTTCCTTTTTTTCAAGGATTCAATCAAATTATCTCACAGATTAATGACAATTAATGTTTCAGTGAAATGCATTTTTCTCTGGAATTCATTTAATTTCCGATTCCTGGAATCAGATTCAAGACTCACGTCAGCAATGGCGGAGATGTTCATCCTTTTTTTTTTGTCAAGTTAATTGAATATTTCATTGCGTGCAACAAATGAATATTTAATTCGAATTGGTGTCTTTCATTGCAGTTAATGTCCTTTATAAAATTTTGGGTTTTTAAATGCCTATCAACCATTAAGAAAGGATAATGATACTAAAGTGTTCCATAGAAACGAACTAACGACAGATGCCTGCTTCCAGTAGAGAATTAAATGGGAAACTGAGTTATCTCTATTATTATTTTTCCCATAACCAAAAAGATGCATGTCAAATGTGAGTTTTCCCTCATTCAAATAGAACACAATGCAACTCCTGCCAAACCATGTCAAATACTGGTTATACGTTTAACACACATTATGAGACGCATTGAGCATACAACACAAACCCCTCACAATGCCGTCGAGATTCCACTTAACCTCAAACTAGTTTTCCCTACCATATATTCATTCTCTTCTAGTTATCAACAGAAATCTAAGGTTTACACACAGAACCTTGTTTCACTCTTGGCAAAACACCATTCCAGCCACCCCCGAAACACCAGTTTTTATCCTTGCTCTCTCTCAGACTTAATTTCTTGGTTTTGATGAAAATCACTATTCTATAGACAAGGCATCCGTGTCAACACGACCATAACCTAATAAAAGTGTGCGTCTAAGGCTGACTCTTTCAAGCAGTACAAGGCTATCATCAGGCGAATAAAATATATTCCAAGCATCAACTGAACTCGTGCCATTTATACGGTTTTGCTTGTGCATACATAAGCCCCTGGGATATTCTAGGATCCTCTCTCACTGGGGCATGCTGTGTTTGTTCAAAGGACCTTCTACCCATGCGGTTTACCTTTATGTCATCGCCTACCAACCACCATTCGAAGGGACGATGACGATGATAATAAAGATATTAATGTCCAACACAAATATCAGTTACTCTAATGCCAAACCGCTCCTTTCCGGATGGGCTATCCTTTCTGTTATCCTGCATCTTTGTGCACTGAATATGATTTTGTAAATTTCGATAAAACCCTCGCTGTCATACCGGCCGACAGCAAAGCGCCGTCTTTGTGTTTGCTTTACCTTATCCCGACAATGAGCAGAAGACAACTACAGTAGCTGCAACCGTAAGATCAGACATTAGAAGGAGGATGCCGGGCTCACAGCTATATTACGTAGAGCCTCGTGAAGGACACGTGGAACTTTAAAACGTAAATTATTATGCAAATGCATGGAAAAAGGATTTTCTACAACGTAATTGAGTTTTGCAGCGATATAATGAAATGAGCCGAGCTTTTGTGTGTTCGCCTGTCATGGTAGGATGGTAGAGTTGCGGACGCAGAGCCCTGGGCCGCATCTACGTCAGTTTTCGTATCAATATATAAACGTAAAGGAATGAGCTACTCATGAGCACCCTTGACGAGCACTTTAATGGAGCTTATACATTCGAAAATGATGAAGGGCGACCGGCAGACGGCGCTCTACTAAAGAACGTAGCTATGTACCACCTACTCATCTGCAAGGACATGCTTACGCAGTTGTACAATTACCATGGAACAGTCCCTTTCCTTAGTCCTCAACGGTCGTTGTGTGTTCCGCCTGCATTGGCGATATGTGAAAAGAGCTTCGTAACATATCCGCTCACATGTAAAGATACCGCACTGTAACATCGACAAAATATGATATTACGCGTTGAATTATGGACGGGAAATAAGTTTAATATTTAATTACAGAAGAGAGAGTCCTTCACTGAAGTGTGTACACGTCCCACACAACAATCACGATGAAATAATTTCGCAGCGCTTAAGGGCTGCTGCAACAAGGGCGAAATTTTGCTGCTATATGCGGTGTGGGCTGTGTCTGTATGTGTTCGAATGCCGATATGGAGGATGTCGGTTGTGGTGGTGTCAGTTGCAGTGGCTCTTTATGGTCGATGGATGATTGGCGATTCCCATAACGACACATATTATCAATTTGCAAGTCTTGGCAAAATGATGGTAACAGCGGGGTGATATATGGGTTTTGGAGAGAAACCTTTAGAACGTAGGTAGCTTTCGCCCTATATTTTCGAGGAGTAGCCTCATTTATAAATGAAGGAAGGACCTTAAAAAACTCCAATACCTACAATATGGAAGTTTTTATAAGTTTCATAAATGTTTTAAGGAAAAAATCAATCAGTAGCCACGCCCAGTCTTTTAATCAAGTTTGACCAAAAGATAAGCGCGATCGATTGCACCAAAGTCTGCAATGCGCACTTTGTGGCAACTCGGAAAACTCGGGAATCAAACCAACGTCCGTCACCTACAAAAACGTTACTTAAAAAATGGTTCACTTAATCCTATACACATTCATTGTTGTACCACGAAGATATTGAAACATAGCTCCTGCTCATTCAACCGGTTTAAGCATCTTATGGAGAGTGAGAGACATTTTCGTTCGACCGTGAAAAATGAACCATGTTTCCACCAGACACTAAACCCTAGCGTAAATCTTCAACAAAACTCCCTTAAATCTCGAAAGTCACTTTTATTTTAATTAGAAAATGGGAGGGTGGCTCAAAATCTGCCTCTCATTCCTTTTGCTCGAAGAAGAAAACAAAAACAGTTCATATTTGACGGATCAGCCAAAAATGAGTGGTTCCCTTTTCCCGTTCCCTTTTGAGAGCTAATATGATGAAAAAATAGTGCTTGAATCGAGGTTATCCTACATTTGACTGGTGGAAATACTGCGAGATTTATTTTTAATCTTCTTTTTCTAGCCCCCGTTCTATGACCTGTGGAAATATAGCATTAGGTTCTTTAGATTAGATTAGCTCCTGGGTAATGACTTGATTTTTGAGAGCGGCCTAGGCAAGTGCAGAGAAGGTTAAGAGTCGTCTTTTGTTTTCGCCTAAAAAAATTCTAAAACAAAAGACTAAAAAAGTCATTTGAGTAATCGTTAAGCCCTAATATCTTGGCGTACACAAAGTTCTATAATGACACCTTCTTTCTTTTTTAAGAGCTTAAGTGATAAGAAGATAGTGCTTGCATCAAGTTTGTCTAATATTTGACTGGTGAAAACACTGCTAGATTTATTTTTAATCTTCTTTTTCTAGTCCCCGTTTTATGACCAGTGAAAACACAGCATTATTTTCTTTTGAAGAGGTTAGCTCCTGGGTGATGACTTCATTTCTGAGAGAGACCTAGACGTGTTCAGAGAAGGTTAAGAGTTCTCTTTTCTTTTCCCTATACTAAAAAAGTCATTTGAGTAATCGTCAAGCCTTAGTATCTTGGCCTACACAAAGTTCGGTAATGACTTTAATTTTAAATTTGCCCTAAGCATGTTAGAGGCATAATCTGTTTCATCACCAGCGGGGTAAGACCACATATCTACATGACTGTAATACCCTCTATTTTATGCCGTTAGCGTTATTCTCTCTAGGTTTACCAAATGTGAAGTGCATTTCCTGTTGCAAGTAGTCTAAGCACCATTGAATTTGACAGACACAAATTTTCTCAATGTGTAAAGAGCATAAACAATGACAGGAAAGCTAATTACGTGTAGTCCCTATACCTTAACGACTGCACAAAAAGTGAATTTATGCTTAGACCCCAGACAGTCGTTTTTATCGCTCAAGCTTTATAAGGATTTTATTTGCCAGACCATCACCTTGCCGCTGTGTCGAACAGACACAGTGATTATATTGCCGAATTATCACATTCGTCCATCGGTCTTTAATGTCTCAACCTCTAATGGCGCTCGAAAGGACCATAAACCGAAGCAAATTTTCTTTAACAACTTATATCCTTCCCTTTTTTGACGAGTCTTGTAGGACTATTAAGGAGTTGAGAGCCACACATTTTCCATGTTTATCTTGGGACAGTTACATCTAAACGATGATGGTGGCACTTTTTATTGGCGCACAAAGGTTAGCCATGATAAGTTATAGAAGTCATGGATATAGGTCCTATGACTAAGGATAATTGTTGGTTGGTTATAAGAAGGGGGATTTTTCGTATTTTTTTTCGCGGATGCAGAATCCACTGCTTGAAAAAAAATGTAATCCCATGAAACAGTAATTCTATCCTTGTCACCCTTCTTAAACATGCCCATGTGCTTGTGATCTTTTATAAAAGATTATGTCTCCTGCTCCTTTTCTAAAAGACTCAATTCAATTTTCTACAAATAAAAGCTCACAATCGGACCAAACGACTATTGGGGACTTTTTCATTCAATAAATGTTTCCAAGAAGTCAACTCCAACTATAAACCCTTACACCGGTTGCATCGAAAGCACCTTCATTATTGGGGAAACCCGCCTTCCGTTTAGTGCGTAAATTGTTTCAAAACATACTTCAACAACAACCTTAGTTGGCCACTTAAGGCGAAATAACCATAAACCCGTTTAAAAAACTTATAATGCACAACTTGACTCCATTACACAGTCAACAGCCAGGGAAACGAGTCCATTAAAATTTAAAACTCCTAACGACCGGATGTACTACATGACGGCGCCTCCTTAAGAACCATGTCCGATACATGTTTTTAGAGGAGTTGGATTTTTTTTGCGCTCTCCTATGGTAGCTCATTCTACAGCGATTGAAACAGGCCCGAGACAGGCCCTCACAGCCATTATGGAAAAGACCATCACCACCCACACGTCCATCCGGCCGACCAACCGACAAGGACGACTCCCATCATGGAATAGGTCTTCAATGTCCTTGTCGATATGAGATTCACATTTCATCGGCTTAGAATAAATTGAAAAATTCGAAAATTGAAAACGATATCCCTTGCAGGAATAGCAGGAACGATATACACACCTAAGGCATACACTGAGCTTTAGAAGGTCCTTGCATACGCTCGCTCTTACTGATACTCTCTCTACTAAAAAATAAAAAAAAATAAACAAGAGAAACCAAAAAACTCTGTTAAACTTGTTAAGATTTTTCCTTTTCTAGTTTTTACTAGGGTATGGCTTTGAATTAAATTATATCCTGTTTCCAGGATAAAAGAAACTTGGTCGTTTTGTAAGTGGATTTTGTGTTTTGTTATTGTTGTTAAACGACGATGGGTGCAGAGTGGATATATACTATATTCTATGCATGGGCTGCGGCGGCGGCGGCGACGGCGGGGTGCAGAGGTTATGTGCCAGGATAATAAAAGCAAACAAGGGAAATATTGAACTGAAAATTGAGCTTCATTTGTTTTTATGGATATCGAAATGGTGGTGGTGGTGGTGGTGCCGGACGTGTGGTGTTGTGCATGGATCCTTTTATTTTAACATTTCTTGTTTGGTTTGTGTTTTGAGAGCAAGTATCCTGATGTATAAATTTTTCTTCCTTTTTTTGGTGCACTGAAAAGGATATTGTTTGTGCTTACATTTAAGGATTAGAGTTATGTAAGAAGGATTTTGGATGAATGTATTTTTTCTTTTGCTTCTCCCAATTTGGATTTAGCCCCGACGGACATTGGTCAATGGTTTGGGAATTGGGAGTAATCCTTTTCAACTTGGATTCTTGCTTTTCAGTTTTTCCCTGTTTTGTTTTGCATTGTTTTCCTTTCCTTTTTTTATTGGTTGACTGTTAAATGCTTGATGGGCGGGATGGTAGGAGGGATGAATACGGAGGATCGATCCATTAAATTTTAAATTTAGGGTTAGGGTCATTACCGTTGAATTAAATTGACATTTCAATTGAAAAAATTCTTTCGAAAGAGAAGGGGCACATTAAATTACTGATTGGGGGGTGTGGAAGCGCCTGGAGCTAATGGGAATTGAGGACAAAAATCAAAGAAGGGTCAAATGCTGAAAAGGAATCGGCCTAAATTGCTTTCGGAGCTTACGATGGGAAAGCTGAAAGGGATATCAGGGATTTTAACGATTATAATCGGTGTTTACATAATTCTAGGCTTTTCCTTGGTTTTATTTTCCACAAACGGACCATAGCCGCAAGACATTTCATACAGTTCCAAACTGTGAAAGGGAGTCTTAAAGAAATTCACCTCATTCTAGCTGCATGGCAACAGTTCTGAGAACGGTTTTTAATTTTCCAGGTTAGGAAACTAATTTGAGTGTCATATCATATCCCCAACTGATTTGTGTTTGCATTAACAATTTTGAATTTATTTTTTTGTTCTTTTAAATTAATGTAAATTAATCTTTAAGGGGTCAGCAAAGTGCAACAGAGTCATATTAAACAAATTTTAAACTTTATATTAATACAAAGGTCTCCCTGAAGAAGTCAACAAAACGTCGGAGGGAAAAGGAGTATTTTACAGGTCCAGCAGGTGGCAGCGGAGCATCCAAGGCTTCATTGCAACAATGGCTTAGTTTGCAAGACTAAGCTTAGGGTCGTGAAAGAGATGGACGCAAGTAAAAACTACGATTTTCAATACTCAAAAAAGGTCTAAATTGTTATTTGTGTTGCTTTGGTTGTAAACTTCAGCCAATTCAATAGAATAATCGCAAGCTACCTTAAGGTTATGATTTGAGATGAGTTTTCAGGTACTGCAGCCAGATAAATGTCAAGTTATGAACAGATTGAAAAGAAGGCACAAAAATAACACTCGATTCGTGGCCGATTTTCATATGCTGCACCCAAGTACTGCAACTTAAACCACCCAATCTCATTGAACAGAATTTCAAGATATATAGGAGTAAGGCTTGACCTATTTCTCGTCGTGAAGTATAAGGTCCTCTAAACCAGTGTTTTTCAAACTTTTTGAATGCGCGAACTATAACAAAACTTAAAGACAAGCCACAAAAAAAACTTTCTGAACGACGTTTACAAAAGAAGGCGGAGACCAATCATTAGTATGTATTGAAAAGTTGAGCAGTTGTGTTGATATCTAATCATTTTGGGTGAGTTTCATCAAAATTCAAATTGTTAAGCGATGTCAGTTGAGTACGGAAGGACAAATTATTGAGATTATGGAGTTTTTAAAATTCTTTAGCTCTAAAAGCTAAAAAAGCGCCATTTTGTGGACCATTTCTTGCTTTTGATTTCACTCACATTTATTTATTTTTGATATTTAAGCTCTGTTAAAAGCTTCAAGGGAAGGATAAGAACTGTCTTATTGAGAAGATACGACAAATGATTCCTCTTAAAATTTCGTTTGTGCTCAGAGTTTTCGAAAAAATTTCTTCAGATGAATCATTCGAGTAAACGATAACATTAAACCATAACTTTGCGTGAAAATGAACCTCTTGGATCTTGATTCTTATGCCGCAAGGACAGAGGTATGGGTACGAAAGTAATGTCATTCCAACTGATCGATCGACCATCGATAAAGATAAAAGAATAAAAATCCGCAAACCATCCATAATCACTCTATGAAGAGAAGAAAACACTAGCATATTCTGAGCTCAAAAAGAAGCCTTAAAATTGCTTGTTGGACTCGCCACTTATTAGTTTTTTGAGCGCACATATCCTTAAGGTGTGTTAAGTCACGACCCCCCTAGATTTCCTTGGTGACCCCACAGGAGTCGCGACCCACAGTTTGAAAAACACTGCTCTAAACTAATAAAAGCCAATCACTGAATCGCTTCAATAAATCCATAACGATGATTAAGGTTTCTTTCACTTGCGGTGAAATATCCCAAACCCAGGTAAAAGAAGGTTTGAAAAGTTTTAGGAAGACACAAAGTAAACCGAGGACCTTGAGTTTCAGTATTGCGGCTCTATGGCTGCTATTAAACCCTTTTATTCTTAGCCTGTTTCAGCAAAACTTCGTTAGCATCGATTACCTGTGCTGGCCCAATGGTATGAGCTATCATTTTTGATAATACTGAGCGGATTTTACCGTAAGATAGACGAAACCATTTCATATACGAATCAGGCGAATTGTAATTCAAAGTTTTGCCGGGTTACGTGATAACGTTGCGATCACCTATCGATACCAACAGAAAGGCGGAGGATGTACATAATGTAGAAATGAGCTTTAAAATAAGTTCCATGTTGCAGGTTTGTACCTCTGGTGTTAGCCATTTAATTTGGACCATACTTTTTTGTCAACAAAGAAACTAAAGAAAGCTGAAGCCGTTAAGCCGAGACCATTTCTGAATATCACGGCGGTAAGACCGACGGTCGTTATAGATCGACAGGCTTACACCAGAGGCACAAATTTTTATAAATCGCTGCAACAATATATGAAGTGAGGGTAGGACGTTAAGAATTTAAATAAGGACGTAACGATATTTTTTAACATCATGCTTAAAAAAAATTGCAAAATCTTTAGGCCAACACCAGAGGCGCATTTTTTTGTGAAATAAAGTGAAATAATGTCCATCACCAAAGGCTGAAAAATCCTTTAATCCCAGTGAGCTCTCTATGGTGTATAAAGCCCAACACGTTTAGAATAGATCTGTGGTAATAAGGGCCGAAGCCAAATAAATGATGTCATCACAAGAGAAGAGTTTTTCAAACATAAATAACGGAAAGGGTGCAATCATGTGGGTTGTCGCAGAGTGGGATAGTGACCCTAAGCTGCTCCAAGTACGCAGTAGGAATCAGTTTGTCAGGGGCCGGACTAACTAGCAACACTATGTCGCTTTGCGTCTAGGACCGTCGCGCCAAATAAAGAAGAATAATAACTTTGCAAGCGACCAGAACTAAAAAAAAGTCAACCGCACTAAGAAGAAATAATCTGCAGGGTTTACATTTCATGGCATAATTGCGACCAATTTTTTGTCAAAAAAATGTTAAGTTCCGTTTTTTAAAACAGCATATCACTGTCACTAGAGCCGAAACTGCTATTTACTCTCAAGAATTAGAATCAAATCCATTTCGTATAAAAAACGTTGCTATATATGTGCGTAATAATGTTTTGAGCCCACGGTTTGCCTCTTCACATACTTAAGGATTAACTTTGGTCAAAAATTTGTAAAAGAAGAAGATAGAATGACCTGCCGAATACCTTAACACAAGATGTTGACCTTAAACACAAGATGTTGATACGCTTTTGTAGTTCCAAGGCAGCATGTAGATCTAAACTTTACCTTTTGGACTACACATTGAGCCAGACCAATGAAGTCTAGGGGTGAAAAAATTTCTGAGTTGTGTAAGTGGGAGGAATTTTTCAGGCTGAAAATGAGGGTTGCTCAACAAGAAGGATGTTTTGGGTCACACTTTTTGACTTCATCGAGAATTAGAGCACTGTGGCACCTGCACAGACATGAGAGTTACTACCCAGCTTGTGACATTAATTATAGTTTACAAATGTTTCAGATACGTTTTTTTTCTAAAAGTTTTCACTGCACGATTCTTTAGACAAAGTTATCTTTAGATTCAGCCATCTATATGATTCCTAAAAGAGATGAGCTAGAGGAGAAAATGTGTCATTGCTATACTTTGGAAGCTATACATTTTGGGATGCAATTTTCAATGCAATCCCCTGGAAATAAGAGTTTTCCTCCTGACTTGATCACGCACATGCACAACTGGCGGTAAAAATAGTTCTTTTCCAGCACCTGCCTAAGCAGATGAGCATATTTTTTTTTAAGGATTGGATCGCCTGAGGTTGAAATGGACTAAGTTCAAGATTTGAAACGAATAATTAAAAACTAAAACGTTTTTCTAAAGAGCCCATGCTTGAGCCTACACTAAGCCTAAGAGGTCAAATTCTTCGGTAGAATACTTTTGCGTCTCGTATTTTGATGAACAACTCATCCGCCCCTTATCGGCAAAACGAAAGGCTTATGAGTGATTCTTAAAAAGGATGTCAGTGCCAGTTGTTTGATAGTACAAAACTGCATTTTTTATTTAAGACACTTTCAGAAGGAATTCGCCGCAAAAAAAATAAATAAAAACAAAAAATTAAGATAAAAACAAAACTCATCCTTCACTTACCTAAATGCTGATCGACTCTCTTCTTTGGTTTTTGCACCGATGCATACGGATCACTGCAATAGTCTTGTCTGGATGGATTCTGGCTGTTTCTCAAATTATGATACTCGTCGCCGTGTTGGCTAGGTGTGGTCGTCAAATGTGGATACGGTGCATAATCATCGACAGCACCATAGCCGCCGTGTGTCAAAGGATCATAACCATACGATGGCTGTCGTTCGACGAAATTATGTGATGGCACCATTTGTGTTTGATTGCCAGCTGCCGCTGACATTTTCACCTGCCACAGTGAATCCTGGGAGTTTACACTGCCGCCGTTATTCGAGTTCGAATAGCTATTCTCGATGTAGCCCATATTAACCCCTGCAAAAGAAAGGACGCATACAATATAAAATTAATTTTATAAATATTTCTTGATATTGGAAAGGAAAACGTAAACGGAAAGACACGATGTTTCAATATTAAATAAACATGAAGAAAGGATATTAAAAATAACACACACCCACTGGTAGTATTACACATAAAGATATAAACTTCAAAAGGATTCCATTATTTAAAAAAAAAAAATTATTTCAATTGCAAAAAGAAAATAATACAATATATAAGAAGAATGAAGACAGGATAAAAAAACAGAACTCGGTATTTTCATTTCATCATCTTCAGACTAAAAGTGCTCTCTCTGTGCGGGTGGTGTATATTCTTCATGCATATGTATACGTAATGTACACAGTGTCCTTCTGTTGGAAAAAGAATAAGTCGGGAAGAAAAAGTAACACATAACTGCTTCTTATTCCGGTATAAAACGTTTTGTGCAACACACACCACACACGTGCTAAACAGTAAGTTGGTTATCCTTGTGAGTGCGGAATAAAGTGAAAATCATAGAGTGACGAATAAATAGGACAAACGAATACAATTTAGACAGAGATAAAGTGTGAGGAACAGAGAGTGCGTTAAATATTTTATTTGTGCGAGATCATGAAAAATTCCACATCGAAAAGAATTTTTGTTAGAAAATCATGTATTTTTTTTTTTTGAAGTGTTCATCAAATTCAAAAAGGGAAGAGTGGTGGTGCACAAAGAATGTGCATAACCAATGAGGAGTGAGAATGGAATCGTCCAAGCTGAAAAGAAAACGAAAAGGATACTCGAACATACCTACAGACTTTAAATATTTTCGTGTTATTTTTCTTTTTTCTCCCTCTAAGGATGACGCGAAGTTTTATAAAATCTTTTGAGCTGTATTGTGAAAATAAGGATATCTATATCGAATCCCAAGTGTTTGTAGGTATAAGCAAAAGAAAAAGTATCCTCAAACGTTCATGTTGTACGGAAGTATTCAAGGAGAATTAAATATTACCCAACAATAGGAAGTGGGAAAAGCAACAAAAAAATAAGGATACCCGACAACATCTAGGAGAAAAATCGTTTAATACCTCGTATAGGTGCGGATGGTGTAAATTGTTTACACTTCGACACAGAATATCTTGCCTGTACGGTTCGCTGATCTTGATAATCATATACGACACGCACGCACATTTAGTCAAGTGTAAGGACGAAATAAGTAAAGGAACGCTATAGGTGTTTTCGTATGGAAATGGGAAAATTATAAATTGAACAGTGAAAGGGACAAAATGTATGTTAAAGGTTTAAGTTGGGACAGGTAGACGGTGCCTACGCACCACATAAGACGCATGAAAAGTGCTTGAGAAGAAAACAAAATTAAGCAGCATTGCAGGTCGTACAAAGTTGCGCGTAGACTTGCCGGTACTTTATTTGCACCCAATTTAAATAACAAACAAGGATGCAAGCGTTCAGGAGTAACACAAGGGTTTTGGTGAAGCTTGGGTTAAAGTTATTCTTACAAAATTTTGAAAATTTCGTTCTTACAAAACGACGCAGTAAAATTTTTATGGGTAATCTACCCCATGCAGGCCCCTTCCTGTTTCTTTATTTGTCTTTGTTTCACTTAAAAAATATGAAAGTTTTGCTAAACAAGCAAAATACACAGACATTTTTTGTTCTTTAGCCCGAATTTTTAAGAGCATAATTTCGAGAGCAAAATTAGGAGCCGCTCCCGCAACACAAAGGAAGTCAAGGCTTAGTTGTAACGTTGTACTAAAAACTTTGACTGCACTATAAAATCTCTACATGATTCAGTGGTGGAAGTGTGTAAACTAGAGAGTATGAGCTTAAAAATTAAGCATTAAACGATGGCCAGTTCTCACAAAAAAAAAAACACAGAAAAGTTGTGGAGTAATTTGGAAATGCAGAGCTGAAGACCGTTATAAGCACCCATATTACGCAACTGAAGAAGTGAGATTTTTTTCGACATCTTAGAGAGTAATCTACTGCCAGTAAAGCCAACATTCCATAACTTAACTCGAGGACATGCAACTGGATGTGTGAATAATTGTGTGGGATTTTTGCACCTGCCCAGACACGTAGGCTTTGCACCCATTTAAGATGTCAAATTTGCTATTGTAACAATAAACCACTTTCTAGAAGGCTTAGAGATAACTTTTGACTCACAACGCACAAGTGCAGAAAAGTGGTTGCTGCACAGACACGGGGTTTAAACTCGATTTTAGAACTATCCAATCAATATACTTTGAAGGTATTAGTTTGTCGACGAGATGTGTCTATTCTCTTTAATGCCAAGGTGATGAATAATGCAGCAAGACAGACATATGGGTTACTCATCAATTAGAGGGCGCGAGGAAGCTGTTTGTTCACAAGCCTATTACTTTGCTTTACATTAATAGCCGTCACCTAAAGTTGTGACCTCCACAACTTATTAAGTACTGAATTAATCTGCATAACCCCAACATGAAATTAAAGGTTGATTGATTACGTTGTGTTGAATGCTTTTTGCTTTTATATTTTTGCTGAGTATTTTCAAAGATAAGCAATTAAAAAAGTGAATTTTTTACAATGAAATATGTCTCATTTGTTTACGGCAAAGGAATTGTCACAGGCGGAAAAGTTGCCTGTGCAAGCGCGTACGATAGATACCCACCCTGTTTTTTAACCTTTTTGGGGGCTGGTTTTGAGCAAGCAATGTAAGCAGAATTAAATTCATTATCTGTTGTCGGCGCTAATACCGATAGTACCTGATGGTGGGTCCTTTTGCGGTTGGATATTGGACCTTACTAACTTTTAGAAAAAAACATTAAATTTGGTATTACAGCGTTTAGAATAAATGCAATCTTGCCTGCGAAATTAGTGCATTGCTGGTCTTAGACAAGTGAGTGAATAGTAAATTCAGATCTCTTTTTAGTTCGTGAAGTCGAAATAACCCGAAGATTAAGGTACCCTATACGATCCTGCCATCGTCACCTGAAAAAAAAGAGAATTGCTCTTTTTCACGGTCCCCATTTCCGCGAGGATCTGACAAGCCCTCCGAGAGTATCATTTGTCTTGAAAAACTTCTCAAAGAGCCGTTCGGGTTCGGCAAAAAATTGTAGGTCCCTTTGTATGTAAAAGAAATTAACACACCAGCATACATTGTTGAGAAGTTGGCTCTGGTTCACCTCGAGCTGTTGCGCCACTCTATTTATTTATTTATTTTATACGATCCCTAAAAAATTTTAAGCTAAATAAAAAAATGTTTAATACTTCTTCTTCCTTTCTTATAGGCCTGAGGCTGAAATTTTATCCCTTTAGGGATCATAGGCCTGCCACTCTTACTGCATTCCTAAAGCTCCGCTTGTGGGGTACGCCGTGTGTTAAAAAAAGAAATTTTAAACACTTAACTTTGGAAAAGGTTAGGATATGATTTTCGGTGCACCTGCCTGGAACGCATATTTATAGTCTCGACCAGACTTTGCCTAGCTCGCACTTGTTTTTGCAGCACCTACCCAGACACGTGAATTAAATAAATTTTCGCGTAGCTGTCACATTAGTTTAAAAAGGACCAATTCCTAACTTTTAGTTGAGAACATGTGTGAAAATCATTGCGCTACACTTCGCACTTTCGCACACTAAAAGGGATATTCCAACCCCCTTAGCAAAATATCAAATCATTTTGGATTATCATCTATTTGGAGCTTGGAATTAATTTAAAGCGATCTGTGACGTATTTCGTAAACTTGATTCGTTTCCATTAATGCCCGGCAGTTTTGAAAAAAAGCCCGGCAGTTATGTCCGATAAAGGTACTACTCCCCCGCCAAAAACCGACAAGAGGTTGGCTGAGTAATGGATCGAGGGGATTTTCTTCTACAGGATTCAAAAAAACCGACCAGTGTATGAGCTCTTGCAGGCAATCATGTTCAAAGTGAAAAATAATCTTTCTTCTTCCTTGTCAAAATGTCTTCTGCATAAATTCTTCAGAATGATGACGAAGTCTTGTTCTATTTTCTTGCCTATTGATATGATTCCGTCGAATCGTTAAAGCAACTCGATTCGATCTGTTGAAAGGAAACCCGGCAGGTTCCGACTGACAACCCAGTAGTTTCATTTAACAAGGGGTCATATTGTTTGATATTTATGAGATCTCTTAATCTCTTAATCTTATGACTTAAGAAATATGTGAACTGTCGATTTTTTTTTGTACGGTATGAACACGGACTTGTAAATTTGCTGGTAGCCTGTCACACTACTCGAACAGCCCCTCCTTTTCTGACATTCACAATCACAGTACAGCTTCGGGCCTATGGCCTTGCGTGAGTAACAAGTTATTATTTGTAAAGGTTTATCGCAAACTTCAAATCCTCGTAATAGAATTTTTAATGGAGTGCCTCAGGGATCCATCCTTAGACCTGTTCCTTTCCAGTTTCATTTAAAAACAATTTTATTTTATTTTTCAATTTCGTTTTCTCTATCGTCAGACTTCAAGAGGCGCGACGTTATCTACGTCAGAGCATATAAAATTCCACACGAAATTGTATTCGCAGAAAACCAATACAGCACCCTTGGTGCAAAGGCGCTTAAAAACCTATTCCTATGGGCTTATGTGCGCTGCTAGGCTTAATGATAAAATCATAAGGATAAAGAACGTAATGGAGCAGGTAAAAGAGATTTCGCGCACATGTAGGAATATCAAAGGGCTTGTTAATTTGTGATTTTGTACTTTGCGAGTTGCACCAAAATATACGCGAAAAGCAAATCCTTTTAAAATGAGTGCTCACTGATCATGTTTTTTATTTTTTTTTTTGTAAAGAAAAGGTAGCGAAGGTTGAGTGAAATTTAAGGACGTTTGAGCACATGTAACATGAGCGACTTTTAGAAGACTAAACGAAAATTTGGTAAATTGGCTTAATTTATAATACTTAATCAATGAATAAGATTGAGCCGCCTTAAGGTTGAAATTTAAATAAAAAATAAAAAGGAATCTGAAATACATCAGGAAAAAAATAAAAAAACATCAAATTCTTTCTTAGCTGGTTGCAAAATTTGGCAGTGCAATTTTCTATGACTCAAATTTAGTTAAAGACTGCTTTATAGTCTGCCCTTTATTGGAGTGTTTTTGCGCGCAATTAGACCGACCTCCGTGCAAGGACATTATTCCTCATTAACGAAGGCAAATACTACCTTGAAACAACTGTCTCTAATGACACAACCATCATAATACACTTGCCGGCTGCCATCTCTAATTAAAGTTGCAATACTGACATCTACTTATTCAGTAACACCGTCAGGATTTTTAATTCCTAACGGTACATTATAATTACTTAATTTCAAAAGTTCTTCATTTACTAGTCCTTTCGGTGCGAAGAGAGTTTTACCTATTTCTTCACTGAGAAAAATTCCCAGCCTATCCAGATTGCTAAGGATACATCCTTATGTGGCAGTGCACATTTAACGCTATTCTGAAGAGTTGCAAAAAATAAAGAATCCTTTGCTAAGGATGTTGTTTTGCTTTTAACTCAATTAAAAAAATGACATGCTAATTCAAGAGTGACATATACGAATCAGCTAGGCAGGCGCTCATTTAAGTTTTTCAACTTTACTTATCCGAAGGATGTGCACACTCATGTTAATTTGTGTGTTTTTTTTTGCATGTGTCCTGATTAAAAGGGCGGGGAAGAAGCAAAACAATGTTTTAATTATTTTTCGCGCATAAACAAGTATGTACATCGAGTTTGCCTGTTAATTTCTTGTGTTTTGTTTTTCTTTTATTATTTTTGTTTGTCGGAAAGCGAATAAGGACGTTCGTCTTTATTTTTAGCGGGTTGACACTTTTATTGCGTCATAAAGCGTGCATATGGAGCGAGAAGTATGGGGGGTTTTTCGAGAAAATGTGTTTGTGTCTTCTATGCGGAGGTGTTAATAAATCTGTTTTTTAACGTATTTTGAAAAAAATTGTGGACTTCTTTCGGATTAGAGTAGAATAACAGTTGACCTATTTAAAAAGCGGTTAGAACAAAGAGTCCGCACTTAAGCTTGTTGCAGAAAAACCTATCTGCCTTCACACGGCTTCCTTTTCTCTCTTGTGTTGAGACAACTCAACACACCCTCACCAAGCGTTACTTCATGTGTGAGTGACCTTTTTTCTGGGCTTTCGAACAAAAGTGTTGACGTGCAAATAAATTGCCCATTTGTGTTAAGTTTTTGTGGGATTTTATTTATTATGTTTTCTAATAAGGGGGTGGTGCGTGAAATGGCAAAAGGCAAAAAAGAAAAGAAAACTGAATTTAGGGCATCCTGAATGGGAAAAAGTTAAGCAAATAAATTAGACGATGGGTCGCTCCAATTGCCATGCCAGCCAGAGTCATAGGTTATAAGGTGAATCGAATTATTTTGTTAAGTTTCAACATTTTTTGTGTATATGTTTTGGTCGAAACTTTTTCGACAGTCTGATGTATTTCATTTTGAGCAAGAACAAATTCCTGACTCAAGGACACATATAAATTTATATCAGAGTCCCACTTGTTTGGGAAAGTTAGTTTGCCTGCCTAAAAAATAAAGTTATGAGAGGATTAGTATTTCGAATGGGCGGGCTTCTTTTATTAGGATGAAAATGGTAATATCTTTCTATTTAGAATGCATGACAATAGACACTGGGTGGGTGGCGAATTTTATAGCCTTGAAAACCAAAATAAACTTTCAACAAACAACAAACTGAGAGGAACAAAATGCAAAGTTTCCTGTTGGGAAAGTTTTTTTAGCAAACATTTTTCCACAAAGTTTTGGTGTGTATTTCGGGGAAGAAGATGTGCCAAATATGCGTTAAGCTTAGATTTTTGTATTCGATTGCTGCACTTTATATGCCTAGTGGTGCTTTGTTGTATATACATATATGCATATGATAAGTGACTTCACCTACTAATACAGTGATAAAGACTTCGGAAAATTTATAAGACAAGGCCCTCGTCATGTTTTGCAAGAAAAGATAGAGCCTTTCTTGGCTGCAGCAGACTCACGACATTTGAAGTCTCACTGTACCCAAATGCTGGTAAAAATACTCATTTCGTTGAAGGCGGCAGCATGAAAGAGTTGATCTTGCAGAAACATACCAGCAACACGAGTAGTTGAACTAACCAAGACTCTCTAACCAAAAAGGAATTTCCCAAGATGCAATATTGCACGTAGGAATCTAGTATATTTCAAAAAGAGGTTGAGAACAGACTTCAAAACATCAAGCGCGGGCGGTCATTTTTTGATGACTTTGATTGCCATAACGGAAAAAATTAAACAGAACTAGCGCAATGTCTCAAGGAAGTTTGGCCAAAACTCGATTTTGACTTTGTCAGGCTGAAGTGCTGTTTAGGGGTTCCCTCAACTAATTTTTCAAGTAGCACACTCTGGAACTATAAGCAATAGCTTCTGAATATTTAAGGCACTCAAAACGGTCTTCAGAAACACTTATGGGCTATTTAGGTTTCGTTATCGCCCCTGAGTGCGAAGTTTATTTATTTCTAAAAGTAATGTCTAAGTCTCCTTAAAAAGTAGTTCAGGCTTCTGTAATAATCGCGTGGGGCAGGCTGTCTTCCAACGAAGGCACCACAATACCGTCAATTTAGGCGGTTTTGCCTTATGCCGCGCCGCTAGATCCAATAGTCGGCGCGTAAGATTTGTCTGATCCAAAGTTCGGATTATTTCATGGTCCGCGAGTCGAGTACTAAGTTTACGAGCAAAGTTGAAATGTTTACATGACTAGAACTTGTACATAAATCTAAAATTTCATGTTTTAAACTTGGTGCTATAAACGTTTCTAGAGCTGTAGTTATAAGACTGTTCGTTTTTTGTCTCATAAGTTAGGTGCTATTATTGCAGAATCTATTGACTTTTATAGCACCCATTTCATAACACTGTGGAATTGACACGAAGCAATACTTTATACTTTGCTATCGTACCAATTGAGGGTTGCCAGATATCACACAAAAGAAGATAAAGCATCTGAATTTGTTTCGAGTGTAATGGATAAAAGTAATATTTTAAAAAACTAATTTAGACACAAGACTTTTAGATTTGTAAAAGAATGATATTTAAACCAGTATTCACTTTCAGGCTTAAAAAAAAATACCCTACGAAAATTCGATTTCTATTTTATCAAATTTTAGGAGCATGTTCTCCCGTTTTTACTTTTCCTTCTTTAATCAAGTGAGTCAAATAAGCTATGTCCGTACTTTCGTCTGTCTGTCAAATGCTTTTTGTTCTTAGATTTCAAGCTGCGATCTTTATGTTTGCGCTTTCATGACAGACTTTAACTTAACTTAGATTTAAATTTGAAAATAATCCTCCTCAAAGTTTTACGAACTAAAGGCATGCACAATCTCATGGGAACATCCACAAAAAGAATAAGTTTAAATTAACGGAAGATATAACACATACTAGGGAAACAGAAAACAACATATCCTATCAAAAAAAGAGCACCTAAGGTATTATAAAAGTGCTATAATGGTTCTACATCAAACTTTGCGCATTATTTATTTCATGTGATATTCACATAAATTTTCGCGTTGTTTCTTTTAGTTCTGTTTTCATAAATTGCCTGACGAAATCGAATGCACACCTTGTCGAACGCTATGTACAAGCCCCTGTCCCATATTTTTGACAGTAAAAAACTCCTATAAGAGCTCGAAGTATTATCCCGTTCGCACCGAATATAAAATCCTATAAAGTGACAAAGCGTTCTCATAAAGGGTTAATGGGGCCCATGGACAACATGGACAACACCAACTTTAAGAACTGACAGTTTTCTAAAGTCAAGAAGTTCTGTCAAAGTAAAGATATCGGAGCAAATTTTGTCAGAAACGGGTTGGGGTACAAATTCTGCTTGTCAAAATTCTGCAACAAACCGACATAGCGTGCCGCCCCCGCAACCCTCCGCCTCCTTTTTTATACCCGACCGAGGGTATATTAATTTTAATGCATAGTTTGTAACACAGTGAAATAATCACCGTAGACCCCTTGAGCTAGGAAGCTGAAACTTGCAGCGTTGCTTGGTTCTCATTTTGTACAGACATGGTATGAAAATTGAGAAGATCCGCCCACAGCCACGCCCACAATTGGCTTGAATGTCAGACAACCTCAAATTTACACTTTATTTTAAAATGCCTTTTGGTCAAGATAGACAAAACATATGAACCCAAATTTAACGCCTAAATTTAAAGGCTTAACGCCTTTAATTAGACAAAAATTGAACCGCCCACTCTATTGACCATGCCCACTTTTAAGATCTGAAATCTTTGAAAACCTGATTTCTCGGAAAATTTTTTCTAAATTGAAAAAAAATTATATGACAAATATTAAATATATAATATATCCGCCCAATTTTAGGGGGCGCTTTTGGAAAAAAACTTTTTTTTAAGTATTAATATTCGCTTTAAACGCATTTTCTCATGATTCCAACGAAATTTGAGTTGAGTGATTTTAATTTTTAGCCTACGCCCTTTTTTAGGGGCGTGGCCAATACAAATAATTGACATTCAGTATATGAAACAGACCAAAAAATTTTAAATTTGGTGTTAATGTGTTAATTGGGTCGGGTATTTAGAAGTTCATTACAGACGAACTCTTGCACTTAGTTACTTGTTTACTTACCTTTGCTGTACTTCTGAAGATTTATCTACAGTGAGTAAGTGCTACTGTGTGTACGCAAAAGTTACAGTCCGTAAAACGGGCCGTTGAATACCCCATCCTATCCCACATTGTAAAATGCTGATGGCATTGTTATTTTTTCTTACATTTCATAAGGATAGTGCAAACTTCAAAAGCGGCGTGATTCAACCGCCTAAACTATCAATTATAAGATATTTCCACAGACATTTGCAAGTTACGCCTAAATGTACATAAAAATGCAATTTTTTGGTTTAAATTCAGAAAAATCGACCCCAAAAAGGGGGCGTGGCTAAAAACTTTATATAAACGAAATTCGGAAAGAAGTCTCCTTTACCTAACCTGCTGCTTTTTTTTGTTTTATGCTTTCCTAAATTAGGCTCAAGGCCAGTCGAAATAAATAAGTCGTTTTTGTGGAAAATTTTAGGTTTTTCTTCAATTCTGCCTCCAAATGTGGGCATGGCCTAAGGTATTGTATAAACAAAATGTGGAACTAAGCGTTTTCTACATAAAAGCGCAATTTTTTCAATTTGGAGCAAAAATATTGAGTTTTTTACCCTTAAAATAGATGCCACGGCCACTGGAGGAGGTTAACCAATTAAATTTTTTTTTGTGTGTTACATTCATTAGGGGATGCTAAATGTGAAATTTTAGCCTTTAAGAAATTCTAACAGTTTTAAAATCTGTGGAGCTAGTTGCACTTTTACGATTGTGGGCGTGTCTTTGGGCGGATTTTTATACTTGTACTGCTTCGCATGACGTGGACCTTAAGTACGTAACCACGTTTGAAAACCAGAATTTTTGTTCGATAAAGCTGAATTACGAAAGCAGAATTATGACCCGCTCGCGTCACAAGCGACTACACCTTGGGGGTTGTATTGAGCCCGAAATAAGGCAATTCTAGGAAATATCCTAACTTTAAATAAGGTTCACCGGTAGAGTGTCACCAGTATGTTTTTCAAAAAAGTACCGAACGAAGGCTATAGAAGTCGCTGAAGGCTACTAGTACTCTTGATCTAGAGCCGTAAGACCTCCAGGACACAGTAAGTCTGAAAAAAACGGGATGTGTAGACGGCGTAAGTTTCTGTTGAAACTCAAAGATATGCGTCAAATAGTCGAAAGTTACGAAAATCATTTTTCGTCCCTAATCGACAATACATAACTCTTTGCATAGTTTTTCTTCCAAAGTTTAGTATCTCATATAAAATTAAATGTGTTGAAACAGAATTTTTTCAGTCAAGACAAACTGTGGTTTTTTTTAGAGCCTGCCATTATTATAATGTTTGCAGAATTTTAAATTGTTGTTATTTTTTACTTTTCAATATTTTCTTTTGATTTGTTTCTTTTAACTAATAATATGAGACAGCAAAATATAATGAAAATATTTCTAAAATATTAAAATATGACATCCGATAGTAAAATTTGTTTGATCATGAAATTTGTTTTTTCTTTTGTGCACTCGGTGGCGTATACGTAACATTTTTTACACCATGTATCAGAATGGTTGAACCAGTATAAATTTTTCTCTTTTTTGGAGCGACTTTTTTAATTACAATAAACAACAGTTTGAGAGCAATTATAGAATCGATAAAGTATTAAAAGCTTAAATCCCAAATCTTGCCCCTAGCATTGGTGAATCTTAATCTTCTAGTATTCATAATCTTGGAAACATTGATTTGAATCAAAAACAAGCTTTTATAGAAAAAATCACCAGAAAAATCAAACAAAGCGGATAGCCGTGGAGAAGGTTTAAACTACTTGCGGACGAAATGTAGAAAGGACATGATCCTGTACACTTCACCTATCGTGCGTATCGCTCTCACCTTTAAGCTACGGTGAACACGGTTTATTACTTTTCCAAATTCAACTACGTCACTAGTTTTTGCTTTACGTATGCTAAATATCATTTTTGATCTGTTTTGCTTGACTACGTGTGATGTATGTAAATACGTGTTGTTGATTTTTGTGTTCATTTAACTCGGTCCCAAAAGGCACTCGATGGAGCGACATGATTCGTGTATGCAACCCTAGGTACGCTCACGCTCCAATTGACATAAGATTACCGTAAAGGTACAGAAGACGAATATGATCGAGTCAAGTTTCAGGTAATTTCTATACATTAACTTTTTTCTCAAATTTGAGTTCTTAAAGGCCCAGAAGATGAAAAACAGAAAGCACTGCCAGATTTCCGCTAGTCCTTCTTCCTGAGGTAGAAAGTTATGCCTCGCCGGTTTTGTAATTCCATCCAAGTTGCCCCAATGAAATAAAGACAACAGCCCCCAAACTAAGATCTCATTAAGCGAAGTGTTTAAGGATCTTATAAAGACGATGCCCACATGTTTTATGAATGAGGTTTTTTCCCGATACCGAAATTTTTGAAATCAAATACGAAGTAGCTCACAGAACGATATCGAAAGAAGGTATTCTTTGCTCTAAAAAAAACTTTGTATATTTTTTATATATTCCTTTTGTTGTTAAACAACAAAAAAGCCTGTTTCTTGAAAACGAGTTTATTGCATCCTTGAAACGAATCCATTGTGCTTTATGAAATATTATACGCAACGAAAAAAAACGTCAAAAATTGTGACGTAGATCGTAGCTTTGCATTTTGTCTTACGAGATTTTCGTGTTTCTAGAATTAGTTCCATTCGAACTTTTGAGCATTCCAGATTTTCGAAATCGATTCCGAGACCATGAAACGGGTTGTCCCGTTAGGTTTAACGAAATAAATCGTTTTCGTGCAATAATTGAAATCAACACCATCGTTCAAAAGGAAAGTGCAAAGCCTACAAACCAACATCAGAGGTACATTTTTGCCTCTCCTGTTGCTGTTTGTCGTTGTAAAGTCAAATTTACTCATTCTAAAAATATCGAAAAAAATTGTGTTTTAGATTTTATCTATAAGAGATCTCGTGCCCTCGAGGTGGTTTAAATTAGGCAGTTAGAACTTATAGCTTAAAATCGAATATGCTGCCAAAGTAAGCAAGCATGATTGACCGTTAAGAAGCTCTCAGTTGATTTTTTATTGTTTTAACTTGCTGATGTCCGTTGCAATAAAACCCAGTTAAATTGACAATCAAGAATACAAAAAACCCTTGATTACACCATCCAACAGGCAATGCTTTAATTACATTTGAAAATACCTTAAAAAAAATATACAATTCCAACTATTTCATTAAAATAGATTTAAGTCCCCCCCTTAGCAAATGCTTTACACATTCCGGCTATGGTGTCCTACACTGCAATCAAGCCCGAATAACGACGAGTATCCTTTCTATCCGAAAACCTTACACTAAACAAGAACTAAATATGCACAAAAAAATATCCAGCAACTAGATCCCTACGCAACATTGTGTTGGCACTTTCAGATTCCAAAACCATTTGGCTACAAAGTAAAGCTTACCAAATTGCACATTTTAAGGATAACAGAGCAAGAATATAACACTCACACAGAGAAGCAAAAAAGAACGAAAAAAAAAATCATAGAAACAATAAATGAGAGCAAAAAGTTCCGTGCATCTTTATTGCTGTGTAAATTTTTATTTTAGTGCGCTTAAAAACCAACACACTTACACACAAAATTTCCGTGCAGTGTGACGTGGGAGCAAATAATCCTTTGATCCCAACAGAACAAACGGAAAATACTAAGAAAACCGAAATGCAAGCCTCATGCCACGTGCAATGGAACAAGGCGTCCAATTAAATAAAAACAAAATTGTTTGCATTCCTTTGAACTAATTTAAGCAATATGCAAGATTGTGAGTGTGTGTATACGTGTGTTTAAAGAAAAAAAATTGGATCATGTGCAAAGACACCTAGTGGTTGCAATTAGCCAGGATCTCCACCCTTTAGGTCGAGATGCGCTCGCACAGAAATATACACAAAGAAAAGGATTAAATTCTTAATTCACTTCCTTTTCCTTTTTTGTCTTCTTGTGTGCGCTTGTGTATGTCCGAGCTAATATCCTTAAGAGATAACGCAAGTAGCTCGCCACTGAACACAAAACGACATCCAACAAATAAAGGAATAGAATGCTATCTGGAAAAAAATGTGCTTCATTCCGTGGAAAAGGAGAATTTCGAAAAGTAAAGTGCAGCTCGTGTTCCAAGGATAACACCAGCATCGCACTAAGTACACACATACACATCCGATATGGCAGCGCATAATAAAAGGCGAGCAGGTTTTGTGTTTTATTTTTTTCTCATCTCACACACAACCACACACTTTTAAAAAGAAAATCTCCAACTTTACCTGAAATGTTGTTAATCGTTGCGGTGGTAACAACGGGTGTCTTGTTGGTGGCTTCAAGTTGATGGCTGCCAACGGCGGTTATGTCAGTTAGTCCTGTGTAATAGTAGTATTTTTTTTTGTTTTCAAATTTTAATTACACTTTTTTTCGTTTTTCTTTTCGAGAATGAAAGGACGAAACAATATGTATAAATTTGTCACTTCTTTAGAAAGGATAAAACAAGCAACAACACAAAAAAGGAAAAGTTAAAACGAACGTCGGAAGCCACCACAACAAAACGTAATAATTTTTATAATCAAAAAGGACATTTTAATTCCCTTTTACGGGCATCCCTACTCTCTATCGTCTGTGGTCTGGAGTTTTGTTTTACAGTGTTGGCTGCGAATTCTGTTGGCTGTGCATTCTCTGCTGCTGCACCCACGGGCAATGGTGTGGGAGGAAAGCTTGTTTTGTGTGTTAAAAAGGATGTTGGCTTATTATTGGAAGGACATTCGCCGATGTAAGTGTAGATGTGTGCAGTGTGAGTTTTTTTTTTCTTTGTTTCAGCAACCCCTCAGATATTGCAATATTGTAGCCAGTGCAGAGTCGATTCCTGTGGCAAACAAAAGGAATATTTTTTCTGCAGGCCTGTTTTGCCAATCGAAAGGAAGTGCACTTTTGTGGTTCTACGCGAAGGAAAATTGTTAAAGGATATTCGGAATTCGAATGGACGACCAAACAACACTGCATGTGACATAGACGACAAACGAGTGGGTGATGAAGAAATTCGAACGTTGATTGAAGAAAATTGTGTCGTCACATCAGGACATGGTACAGGAAATAAAACCGATCT
This sequence comes from Neoascia interrupta, assembly GCA_947623515.1. NCBI lineage: Eukaryota > Metazoa > Arthropoda > Insecta > Diptera > Syrphidae > Neoascia > Neoascia interrupta. The sequence continues at coordinate 201,522,610 of OX392462.1, forward strand.
CATTGGAATACCTAACGAAGTGTGAAAAGGTGTAACGCATGTGTGAACGGATAAAGAGACCACATTGGATGGATGGCTTCTTTGGGTATTTTGTGGATTTACGGCTTTGTGTAGGATTTGAAGGAATGGCGTAGGTAAATAGGAAAAGGACATTCAGAGATTTGCACAGAAATTGAGGATTTTTTTTACTTTCTTGTTTCCTTGGTTGAGTGTAGATTGAATGTGAGCCACGCGCCAAATGAAAAATAAACGAATTGCTAAGAGTTCTGTCAACAAGCACGGATTTTCTGTTGATTCTACGACCAGCATATCAGGCACAGATTGCAGAGATGGACCAAAAATAGTTTAAGAGCGTGGGAATGTTTATAAGCAGAGTAAGACAAGAAAAATTGATTTAAGTAGAATTCCAAGGACAGCTGATGTACTGTCCTAGTATACCATCAGGCTTGTGGGTGGTAAAGTCGTTGGCTGATGAACAAAAAGCAAAACTGAAAAGCACGAATGTGCGTGTAGAAATGACCTTTTAAACGTTTTTGTTCAAAAAGCTTTTAAGGGTGTTATTATTGATAGCTTCAAATTGGCATTAAATGAGATTAAAATTGTTGGCGTAAGCTTCTTCCTTACTAGCATCCAAATCAAAAAACTTAAAGTTTTAATTGATTCACACCTTTATAAGTAAATTCCCATAAAAACCTTTTTGCCTTGGGTCATAACGTAGTGCGGCTGTATTGAAGGCTAAGTCAACCCAGATCTTACAAACAACAATCATTTCTTTTTAATATTTGTTTCATTTTCTCCACTCCAAAGCATACCGCCATTTCGAAATTTGCACCTTACTACTGGTGGGGGGTTGACTGAATATATGACCTCGTATTTCACCAACTTAAGAAATACGAGGCATGCTTCTTCATTTTTAAAAATTCAATGTTTAAAATGTGTAAATGCTTAGCTTCGGTTTATCAAAAATAACAACCTTACCTCTGGTGGGGGTTTACCACGAAAGAAGGTGAAGATGTATACTTTTACATTTGGTTTTTACATAATGTACAGCATGTTGTAAGATTTCTAGCTATATTTGGCAAAGAATAGATTAGTTTTGAAGATGCCTTAAAAAGAAGAGAGAAGGCAGAGATCTTTCTGCCAGAGCTAAGCGAGAAACAATCTTGTGGGAGAAGTAGCCTCGCGATCATTGCTTGATTCATCTACTACTCGAACATAGGATAACATTGTGCCTTAGTTCAAACATAAAGGTCGTAGCTGAAGCTGTTACGCAGAGGCTGCCTTTTGAACTTTCATGAAAGGACCTTTATGGTGAGAGGCACCTTAGAGACAAGCGCGCAAAATAACACGGAACAAATCTGCAGTCGCAAAAGTCTCTGGCAATAAGAAAGAAATAAAGCGATGACCAAGAAAGATTGCATTCAGCAAGTTAGGAAAGTAGGCGACTAAAAGGTGTGTGATGTTTTATGCCATCAAAAAGGCTTTATTCCACCAAATGGGACGCATCGTCGCCAAGGTTATATTAAATCTCTCTGATCCTCTATCGCGTCAGCGGCTACGTCAGATCCATAACTAAAACTGTACGGAGACAAATGTGTGAATGTCTTCAAAGTCACCGCGTAGGGATATTACGTGCATAACATTGGTCCTACGTACGCAGAACAATTGTAGAATGTAATTAATAGTAAATTTTAAGACCTCACAGTTTTCGGCACATAGGATACATTTTATAGCATCAACAGGTTTAATGTCGTGAATTCGTTTTGGTTTTTGGTAATATATCCTAGGTGGTAGTGACTTTTCAAAGTTTTTAAGGCAGTTTTTGACATATTCAGATCTCAAATGAACAAAGTGAAAATAGACCCTAAAGTTTTTACTTCTGGCATTTTAACCAAACGCTATCGATGGATAAATTTGCAGTTTGTGTAGATCGAGATATCTTTGCCTCGGACTTTGGTGAAAAGTCTCCTGAGGGCATTGTAATCTCAGCCAATACATAGCTTCAGCAAGCATAACCTGGCTTGTTGCTTTGATTTGAGATTAAGGGATTTCTCAGTGAAAAGTCCTGCTTCAAGTCAAATCAAGTCAAATCAAGTCATATGTTGAACCTTGAATCCTATGCTTGTAAAGAGTTTGTGCAAAAGATCGTTTGTGACACATTATATATCAAGGTGATCGTGATAGTTAGTCATTTCACGTTGTATAGGCTTCGCTCAGATTGGCAAACTGTTACCTGGATTAATCCTTAATTATAAAGTTAAAGGTCACAAATGAGGCAACTGAACCAAGGAAAAAATCACTTCTTAAAGCCCCTGATGATCCCGAACATAGTGCTTGAGGATCATTAAGGCATTCTCTCTAAGCATTCTAAGGATGAAAAACAGGATGGTGGTGAAGATCATTATTTGGTTCACGCAACTATTACAACTTTACATAAGCCAGTTACTGAAGGAAGCGATCTTAACAATTTCCAGTTTACGAAAAGTTACTTGTGCTGATCTGCGGTTGTGATGTGAGTATAGAGGATCAATAATAAAATAATGCTACGAATTTTGTTTTGTTTTGAAGGTATCCAAATTTCGACGCACAAAACAAGACTGGAGAGGTTTTCGCGAACGAAAACTCTGCAAAAGCACAAACGAGTTAATATTCGTCCTTTAAACGAACAAGTCATATCGCCCCTACCAACCTTACAACTTATGGCAAAAATGATCATAGAGAATAGATCAATGAAGTTTGTTTTATCTTACAGAAAGATCTCCTCAAAAGACACAAATTACCAAGGTTGGGCACTCCGATAACAAAAGTAATTGATTCCTTTTTGATTACAATAATCCAATAACAAAGCTATGGATATAAGAAAGTCAATTCTGCTGACGGGATACTGTACGATCATTTTGAGAACGCATTACTTTGCCATCCACCGCATTACTTTGTCATCCACCAGCTGTCAATTGTTAGTAACAGCTGGTGGATTCCTTTTTTTTTAAATTGTAATTGGTTCATTCGCGATACTTTACTTTTGTAATTGTAATCCAATTTGATTACCCTTATAATTCCTTTTGAATTATTGTCATTGTGAAATTTGCTCACCAATTTTCTCGTGGGTTGACGGCTATATAAAGGACGTTTAGCTTAAATTTCAATGACAACTTTTTTTGGAAAATTGATTCCTTCCATTCTAGAACGAATCACTCTGAAGTTTCGCAACAACAGGTCTGCAAATATCGAAGAATGATGAGGGCGGGATTTTTCCACTCAGATCTGTAGCGTTTCTACCAAATTTAAAAAATCACCAAAGTTTTTGTATGAAGCCAACATCCGACATTATGAGATCTTTATGTGAGCTTTTTTTAAAATTGTGCTCTAGGCATAATATTTTGTGAATATTTAATTTGTGATTAACTTTGCCAAAACCAGAGGCACAATAATTCACAAAAATTCTCAAAGTTTATAAAAAACTGGCCGTTATTGTTTATGAACCTGTTTTGACACCATTTTGTTAACTTTAAGGGAATGAAATGTCTCTTTTCTTACGTCCATTGCCTGCGCAATTTATGAAATGAATGCTGATTTCTCTTAGACTCATATAGAAATCTGGATTGTTCGCGGCTCGAGAAAACCGTCTTCAAAGATTAGCCACAGGGTAGAAGGCTCGATGACAAATAAAAATAGCTCAAAGCTTTTTAAACAGGCTTTCGTTCTAAGTTTTTTTTTTGCTTTTGACATGTCATTTTTGATTCTAGGCGCGTGAAAGGCTCTGTCTGATACAATTGCAGATATTTCTAATGAATATTATATTTTGAACAAAACACCCACCAACAATACAACTGAATGTGTCTGGCAATCAAAAGCCTGTCATACTGATTCAAGGCAGGGTTTAAACTCGAGCTTTTTAGTTTCCAAGTATGTCTACAAATAAATATTGTATTTTTAATAAATGCAAGCCCTCAGGTTTCAGTGGAAGTCCATGCCGACAGAGGACAAATCTTTCTGGATGGTCTTTTATATTCAAGTTCGTTGAAGGATTAAGGAATATCAGTACAATGCCTCCTATTAAAATCGAAGCTTTCGGCTTTTAGTTGACAGGGGAACCTTTTTTCACAGAACAAATCAATTAGAGGCTTAAGACCATACCATTTAACTCAGGTCTCATGATGTCTCATTCAAACACATTCCTGGAAAACAACTATTCAGCAATCAAAACCTTTACAGACCACTCAAAATTTATAGATAATGCAGTCCTCAGAATTCGTTTCAATCGATCAACAGCCAGTAAGCCTTCATTGCGAGTTCCATCAACAGAATTATCAAAATACCAGGACACTAAAAGCGTCTGTCATTAGCAAACCGATAAGACTAACGTCATCTCTAACCGTTTGCATGCGCTCAAAATATTTATCGAATGCAAATGAGCATTTAATTGGTGAACCTCAATGGGATTAGATTGAAAAACAGAATATCCTCATTGCATACCCTGATTTCGAATACCAGAGAAGCTTTGAATTTAAATCACAAAAAAAAAATAAAAGAAAAAAAAATGAAAACAACACCCTTAACTTCTCTATACAAGCTTAAGCTTTGTACTCACATTCATTTCCAGGTATTGTGTGTCCCGGCACTTGCAAACCACTGCTCGTATGATAGCCATAACCATTCTGTGTCGCGTACACGGCACTCTTTTGGTCCTCCAGACTGAGCGCCAAATCCATTGAATGCTCCAGCGCTTTGTTATCCAATCCACTGGCCGGATAATAGGGTGGCGGCGCCTGATTCTGTTGTGCAACGATTGATGGCCGCACCGAGTCCATTTCATAATCCTTGGCGGCTGCACTCTTCTTCGATTGATTGCGTTTGCAGCGGCAGAACATTAGCAGCAGTCCAACAAACAGCGCAAACACAATGCAAGAGACTATAATTGCTATAAGGGTGGGTGTTGCCAATGCTGATGCTTCAGCGATGTACGCTTGACCTACTAAAGGACATTTTATAATAAAAAAGGAAGAAGAAAAACAAATTGCATTTTTAAATGTCGATGAGTTTGATAAAAATTACAGTATGGCCGAAAAGTAAGTGCGCGTGTCGAAGTAAAAGGGAGTTTCAGTATATCCTTTGAAGGATACTAATATTTTTTGTAGCGAAAAGTTATATGCATCTTACTATGTCTATCCTTACTACTCCATGCAGTTTCTATTTGCTTCGAATTCGGTGGAAAAGTCTTCGACTTATTAAGATTGAAAAAAAAACGCCGTGCTTCACTTAAGCGTACCGTAAGCGTACTTTAAGAAAATCACTCATTGCTAGTCTTTACATTTGTTCGAAATTTCGTAGAAGGGAATTCATTGTTCTCCAACTTAAAAAAGGAAGAAAAAACTACATGCATCTACCGATTCCTAAGATTGTATTCCCATTTAAGATGCAGGTAGGATAGTAGGATCATTACCCAAGCAAAAAAGGAGCATATTAGCGCTAAGGATACTAAAACTTTGTTCAGGAAAGGTTATGTTAATCTCACAATACGCCTCTGTTTAATATTCTTTTCAGTGTCAATGTGTATCAAATGTGATCAATTAGACTGATCACATAAACACTGCGCTCTGCATAAGCGTACCCTAAGCGTACTTGAAGTTAACCCATCGTTGTTGACCGAAACTTTCGTTCTGCATTTGATAGCAGAGAATTTAATTATAAATTAATTTTGTAAAGCTTAAAAATGGGGAAAAAACTACATATCCTTCCTTTTTTTTATAAACCGATGGTAAAAGGATATTCCCAAGCTTCATTGAGGGTAGAAGGGATGACAAACGACACAAAAATCTGCCGTGAAAAGAGTCATACGAATCCTTTCTGCTGCGTGGCAAAAGCCGACAAATACGACTAAATGTCCTACCTAAACCACAAAGGACTGCTTCTTACTTTCGAGTCATACTGTCTAAAAAAGAAAAACATCCCAAAACAATCAACTGCGATACTCACTTTCTGCATCGGTGTACTCTCCACAGTGTTCGTGATTGGACCGCAAGCACAGCTTCACCCTCACCGTTGGACTATTTTCGTCCTCGAGCGCCATGGTGATGTCCTCGTCGTGTCCCAGCGACCGTCCGCCACTGCTTCTTCGTGGCGTAATCAAATGATCGATAACGGCCTCCTTGAACGTTGGCCCATTCCCACTTAGCTGCAACGTTACCGTATCGACAATCTCCCACGCCGCCATTGGGGTGTCACTATTCACCAGTGACTCGACAATTGCAATTAACGACAGGCACGTAGCGCCCACATTAATGCCCAACGTCCGGGAATTCGGATCGAAGGTCACATGTAGCGGCGGTGGGATTTTGCTCACCTTTGTCGTGGTCATAATCTCGTTCGAATACGGCGAGCTACCCTTCGTATTGAGCGCGTTCACCTTGAAGGCATAGCTCTGGTGCTGATCCAAGGGTGACACCTTACACGGGTTGTCCCTGTGGCAATCGAATTCCATCCATTCGGTATTGCTGGTCGCCAATGTGGCACAGTCGGGTATCATTTGTTCTTCACGTGGCATCGCCACGCGGCGATAGCTGACAAAGAATTTCGTATTGCTTAGACCGCCATCGAAACCGGGATCCCAGGCGAGTGTGACGAAATTGTGGCCCACATCGATGGCCTTCAGATTCGTTGCCTTCTCGGGTGCGCCCTTCTGTTGCAGGCGTATCGGGGCCCGAATCGCGTCTAGGGTGTTCACCACCCGACAGGTGTACTCTCCGTAATCAGCGTGCGATAGCTGGTTGATTCGCAGCACCGAGGTGTAGATGTCATTGTTATCGGTGGTGGTGGTGATTTCGTAATGCCCATCGGAGGACATGGTCAGCGGCGAGGGGTTGTTGCCGAATTGCCATTGGAATTCGGGTTTGGGATAAGCTTGCACTTTGCAAACTACCTCGGCCGTCTCACGGATATCGTAGGCGACTTTGTTGTACTGATGCAGGATAATGGGCTCGTGTTCGATGCGCAGGTGCATGCTCGAGTTGGCAGTGTTCACTTCGTTCTCGTAGAGGCAGGTGTATACGCCACGGTCGCCAGGGACGAGCTCGTTGCCTTTTGGTCGTGCCTTACCGCGGAACTTAAGCATACTTTGGATGGTGACCATGCCGTTGGGTCCCTCGTCGGGATTCGATTTAACCTCGTAGAGATTCAGTTCTGGCAGAATATCTCCGCCGTCCTTGAGCCAGCGGATCGTGGGTGCGGGTTTTCCCTTGGCGCTGCACGTCACCGCATAATCAGAGTCACCAACGCGACGCGTCATGTGCTGCTGTAGTTTAGCCAAAAACTGCGGTGGCTGATGGATTTCCAGCACAATTGTGGCCATATTGCCAATGCCCAATTCATTGACAGCGTGACAATGGTATTTGCCCTCGTTGCCGAGATGTGCCTTCGGGATGGCGTACTGTGAGCCCTGGGCCAGGATCTTATGGGTGTTTGTGAACTCACCGTCAATGTCGCGGAACCAGCGGAATATTGGCACTGGCCAGCCGGGTGGATTCGCCGAACAGGTGAGCGTCACACCATTGCCCACATGGACTATTGGCTTATTCGGAGTGATGTAAGCCTGACCAGGCCTGTGTCGCACCAGCAGCGCCACAGTCGAATTGCCAATCCTTTCGATTCGTTTGCTGTTGTACGGTGTCATCACATTTACCGCCCGGCAGATATAGTTGCCCGCATGTTCCGCCCGGACGGTACTCAAAGTGAGTACGTCGCCAGAGTAGCGAAACTCGGGTGCGCCCTCTTTCAGCCATTCAATTGTGATGGGCGCTGGATTTGCCGTCACATTGCAACGAATATTTAGGGTTTCACCCTCTTCGGCTTCGCGAGTCTTTGACTCAATCACAACAACCGGTGGGTAGAGAATATCAAGGATGATCTCTTGTTCGCCAGCCTTGCCGAGTCCATTGTCGGCGGAGCATGTGTACTTGCCACTGTCCTGTAGCGAAACTCGCGGTATGGTGTGCACCAAGGACGAGCTTATGAAACGACCATTGCGAGTCCATCGCACATTAGGCACCTTTGGTTTAGCGTCCACGTTGCACTCTAGCTTAGCGGTGCGGTCACGTTCGACGCGTAATGGATTCTCGGGACCAACCTCAACTCGTGGGTAGTCTGAAAAGAAAAGGGAAAACAAAAAACGGTCAGTTCATTTGGTTTATGGAAAAAAATTCCCGAAAAAAAAACGCTCAAGAAATGAAAAGAGTTCCGGGAATTTCAATAAGGGATGGATTATTCAGCTAGTTAGTGCTCATGGAACGAAAGGGATAAGGACTATGAATGAGTTATTTTTTCTCGGCGTGGAGAATCTTGATATCGACACGTTATAAGGTACATATTCCAAGGAAATCGGGTTTAGTCCTTTTTAAGGGATTTCTTTCAAATCACGAACATATGAAGTTTTTCGTGCGTGGAAGGACTATCATCAAACAAACGAGCTATCAAATGGGATAAGGGCAAAGGCTTCAGCTATTTTGGTCGTAAAATCAGGGCTGAGTTGGATGATGGGTTGTCTTTTACCTGCTGATGGTGTACAAAAAAAAAATTGGTCTGAAAATAAATGTCAGCATTGTTCATAGCTTCTATGTCCACAATGTGGTGGATGAAACCTTACAACCCCATACATATTTCCATGAATTGTTTCCCAAAGTGTTCAGATTGCATTTAAAAACATCTTGAATAAGCATTTTGAAGTGGAATTATTACCTACTCATTTTAAGGGAATAAAAAGCAATATCCGCCTTTTTTTAACGGAGTTTGGGGGTTTTCGTTATTTTTTTTTATTCAGAAATCTAAAAATGACGAGAAGATAAAGAGCAGGGATCTTAGGATGGAATTTGTGGCACCCCGCAGGAGACATATAAAACGAGCACCTGTTTTCTACAAACACGAGAGAACTAGTTTTACTAAAGTGTCTGAGCTTTTGGCAGGCGTTTCAAGGCCTTTCTCATTCGAGTAATTGTCAAAAAGGAGTATTTTTTTAAAAGAAAGTTCCTTCCAGGTTACCAGACAGATTGACGATACAGATATAAGCTCACACTTTGATCTTGAAGGTCAGGAATTTGTTCCAAAGTCAACCTGGGCTTGAGGTAGTTAGGTTTTCAAGACAAACTTGAAAGGACAAGATTGAAGGAGCATTTTCAGCTCTGAATCACTCGCGATCAGGGGGGTATAGCTCCCCCTTACATGCATATAGCGAGTGAAAAGAATTACAGGAGAAAGGAAAAAAAGAGCAACCGATCCAACACAAAAGTTGTTGTTGAGCCAGTAGGGAACTTAAGAAACCCTGCACAGAAACACTAGATCTTACGCCCGCAAGTGTTATGCCTTTGCGGAAAAAAACAATGATTGGGCACTAAAACATAGAAGCCGCACGACAGCGGTCAGTTCTTACATTCTTAAAGTAGATAACTGACTGAGAGTATTAGGCCTGAAGCCGTAGCATCTGAATAAGGACCTTGCCCCAGCTCTTCAAGTTGGCACCAAAGAATTTTTATATTTATTAAAGAAACATATTTTCTCAGGGAGTCATGGATCTTAGCCAGCATGGGGCCTAAGAACATTGAGACCGGACAAAGTGAACGCTTTCATGAGCCGCCCTTGGAAGTGGCTTGGTAGGATATTATGAACTAGTAATGGCGCTTGTCAAAGCTCCTGACTTCAAGAACCTTAACGTTACCTCCATTTTTTAAAGGGTCAATTCAACCTTATGTAAAATCCATCGCTTCGAGACTCTCGCCTCGAAGGACCAAATTCACCCATAAGCGTTGAAGTTGAATGTTAAAGAAAATAATTTTCAGTTCCTGCTTCAAACCTGTATTTTGGGCAGTCTTATTTCTCGTCAGGCAGAACGGGTAAACCTTCTGGAAGGATTGCTAAAAAACATTGAGAATACAATCTGTGATCAAAGGCTCACGTTGGAATGGCTGACGATTATAAGAAATTCGTCAGACCAATAAATCTCCATTGTGGTGACGTCAGGCTCAGAAAGCCGTTTGCAGTCAACAACAAATTGTAGATGAGCAGCAAGCATGGACAAGCAACATCCTTGATTTTTTGCGTTTCCTTTGAGCAGCATATTTGCAAGCCATATTCACACCTCCTTAGATTCGTTTGAAAACGAAGAAAACTCGTAAAAATTTCTGCTTAATCCTTAACATCTAAATATTTAACTTATCCTATTTGTGGACAAGCTTTTAAAAACATCATACCTTTTGGAAGAACTTATCATTAAAAGTTCCTGTTCATACAAAAAACCAAGGCAAAATCTAACCACCATTGACTAAGCGAAGCTAACTTTTAAAATATAAAAGGATTCCACCGAACAAAGTCATACTTAGAAAAACCAATTGCGAAACTACTTATTCTTTGAGATTCAACCTTGATTTAACTTGAAAATAAATTCGCTTAATGCCACACGTTCCTGTAACCCCAAAGCAAACCAATTTCTCTCATTCCAAGAAAACACACACAAATTCTCCAACCAAAAAGGACTAGTCATGTCAACTTTAAAACAATTTGTCTCTCTTTTATGGCAAACCTGTCAGTCGTTCTTATATGTGTGCTCAACGCTGCACCACCTGCAATTGTATCTTGCTTTGTTTCCTTTCTTTTTTCTATGGCATTCTCCTGTCGCATTGGCATGCAAATAAAAAGGAAAACAGGTTGCTTTCGTGGAATAAGACAGATTCAAAAACTAAACAGGAACTTCCATTGAACGTATACCGCGTCGTGTGTTGGGATATTCACTCCCGCAAAAAAAGACAAAAAAAAAGAAAACAAAAACGCAAAGAAACCCCTTACCCAGTAGTTTTTCAATCTTGAAAATGGAAATCGAAGTATCTGCAGAAGCTAAAGGAAGAAAATTTATGTATTTAAACCACAATCCTTGTTGGGGGGAATTTGCGCACATTGCTTCCTTGTACTATAGGCAGGGTACCTATCACAGGGAGAACATGCTAAAAGAAGCAAGTTCCAATCGGTAAATAAACATACACATGACAAACCTACCTCCGCACAGAATAAGGAAGTGAGTGCACTAAGCCAGGAGTGATGCCACTAGGAAGTTTTTTTTTTTTGCAGAGGGAATTGGGATCTTGAAAGGATACGCCAGTATGAGTACAGTTTGGAGAAGCATTATTGTCAAATGATGTTCATCCGCTCGTAGCATGTTGTCATTTGTCAATAAGTGAGTTCTAGTTTTGGAGGTTATTTTTCCGGGAACTTGACATGATTTGTCGACTTTGTGTAGACATGTTTTGTATCTATTAGAGGGATCAATTATGCTAATAGGGCCTCTTAAACTTCCTTAAACTTTAATCATCCGATGCTTATCCAAGCATCGAAAACCCATAGAATAAGTACTAGGCCTTGTGTATGCTATTGTATGCCTTGACACATTTTCGTTTTCATAATTTAAAAACAGCTTATATAATGATTGTGACTACATTGCCGCTAGTTAATAAATTATAAGCCAAGTTTAACTTTGAGTACGAATCGAATAACAATCGACCTAAAAAAATCGAGTTCAAATAGCAATTGAATAGCAATCGAATTCAAAAAAAAAAAAATGAATTCACTGCAAATAATAATCAAGTTTACTTCGAATAACAATCGAATCCACTTCGAATAAGAATCGATGTTACCCTGTGTCCACTAAACAAACACAAGAGGACAGACTAGAGATTGTGTATTAAACTCAAAATTGAAGAAATAATAACCGAATACTCTTCGAATAATAATCGAATTCACTTGACAATCGAGTTTTTTTCGAATAAAATTCAGACATTTCAAATAAGAGAGGAATTAACTTTGAATAAGAATCGAATAACAATTGATTCTAAAAAAATCGAGTTCATTTCGAATAAAAATCGATTTCGAAAAACAGTCCAATTTTATACCTGCGAATAACAATCAAATTCACTTCGAATAACAATCGGATCCACTTCGAATAAGAATCGAAATCACTTCCAATGACAATCGAATTCTCTTCGAATAGCAGTCAAATTCACATCGAACAATCGATTTCGAAAAACAATCGAATTTACACTGAAAAATTGATTTAAAAAAACAATCGATTAAAATCACTCGACTTAAAAAAAATCGAGCTCACTTCGAATAACAATCGAATTTACTTCCATTATATCGGTAATTCATTCAACCCTATGCCAAATTGGCCTTAGAATAGCTTGCCAGTCGGCTTGCTTGTAAGAGCCGACTTAAGCCCACTGTAAGAAGTAGTCCCACCCTTGGCTGGTAGTGAGATAATCGCTGAGAAATTATCCTGACAGTGGGTCAAACCCCCGAAACTTGGTCTGATCCCAGGCAACTGAGCTTCAAATAAGAGATATTCAGGGGCTTCTGTCTCAAGACAAGCGGCTGGCAGGTCAGTTGTCCAAGTTAGAATCGGAAAAATATTAATCTGACAACAAGGTATAAAATGCACCCACCATCATGAAGAGAATGACAAAACAGCCTCGACTATACGTTGATCCTAGGTAGAATTCGCCATCTTTACAAGCTCGGTTTCAGGATTGCAACAAGCGAGGGATTAACGATTTCCCGCTGAGCATAGCTACAAACAGCTAGCAACCAACAACTGCGCAGAGGACAAAGCGGGTATAAGAAAGCCTTTATGAAGGATTGAGTGCAAAGTCTGGTAACCGACAACGTCAGCAGCTCACAACAGGCACATGGAACGGCTCATTGCTCTCGTTGACGAAAATCGAACTGATCAAGTAAGCTAAGAATCAAGACCTCGATGCAACTGACATATCCTCAACTAAGGGTGTATTTCTATGAGCGACCAAACAGTCGCTGTCGACAACTTAGATAAGCTCGAAAAACATTTGGTCTTATGGCAGACGACGTACGACAGCTGTCGCTCGGGGGAAGACCTCTGGTAAGACTCAACGTACACAACAACTTTTTCGTCGCTCATGGAAGACCAACCTAAATGGTAAGAATCTCGAACTAGAGACTTGGTTGATGGGCGGAAACTTTTCAGATCTGGAATACTATACAATATGCACGCACGAGTGGGAATACCTTCCCAGTGGTTTGCTTTATTTAGGCGCAGAGCTACGGCTTTGAAGCATAAGACTATATGCACAGAATTAAGGGTCCATCTATAAGGCCTTCTTGAATGAAGTTTTTTGCGGTTCTAAACTACTTCAATGGTCTCGTGAATGCGGAAAATATTAGGAAAAGGGTAACTGATAGCTACGGTGACGAGGGTAGAAATAGGAATCGAGGCATGTTGTTGTGCATACCAGTTGGATCTCTCACCATCTTCAAAATGATTTTTTTTATAATTTTTTTAGTGGTACCGCGCGCCATGTGTTCAAAGAACGATTTGTCATATTCGATTTAAAGGAGAGGCTGATTAGGTTAGGTGGGTCCCCGATTTGCAGGGACAAACTGAGACCAAATGAGGTACATGCAGATGCCACTTTTGACCAAATGTGCGATTCCGATAAGACCGGAATACCAGCTCGAGGACCTCAATCACGATTAACCAATTTGTGCGATTGGTTAGGGAGAGACTTACCGAAAAGGGTACTAAGGGCTGGGCTTAACCGTTTCGGTGTGAAGTATCGCCAGCAAAATTTTAGGCGCCAGTGAGGGACTTTTCTAAAAAGAGAGTCCCATGACTTCTGGACCCCATGTAGGAATTTGACTCAGTTGATATGAATAAAGGCGAGGGTTTTCGTGGTGGGGCGTTTTAGGCAGCTGTTTTATGATTCCCGTGAAGATTAAAGGGATGAGTTCTGTGGTTCACCATTTTATGCGTTAAACCATTTTAACCCTTAGATACGACTCATTATCTTCTTAAAGTCTAGTTTTAATAGATCGATAAGATCTTTCAACTAAAATTTTTTCTGCTCAAGTCAATAGGGCAGGACAAAGTTATACACAGTAGGTGAACCTTTGTTTCCTCCTTCTCATTCTTGCAACTTCTACAAAAATCGCTGACTAGAGCACCAAGTCGACTCGGCATGTGTCCGTGCCAGGCAATGGACTGTGAAGACCCAAATTTCAGCCTATCAGAGGATTAAGTCTAACATTCAGCCTATTAAAGGAGATAAGTTCTTTTGTTTGGCCAGGATTGTTTTGTTTTTGGAAGAGAGGCATGAGATAAGGTTGTTCCCCCGATGAGATATGGTGTCCCGCAGCTTTAAAAGTTTTTGGACCTCTTTATTTTTACAAACATCTGGATTACTAGCTCAAGGTGAGCCTGTTTATTCTGCCAAAGAGTTATAGAAAGTATTGACACTTAGATGAGGATGAGTATGATGGATACTCATCCTCATCCAAGTGTCAATACTTTCTATAACTCTTTCATGTTGGTCTGTCTTCGTCTGCAATATGTGCTGACTAGCCTCCTTTTTTAAAATAAGCTCGCGATATTATAAACTCTTAAAGGTATTATGAGTATACTGTTAAAATGCGTAGCTCATCGCGAGCGAAGTTTGACAGAAGGAGAGAAAGAAGAGATAAAGAATTCTCGATAAAGCTGATGAGCCAGTAGGAAACATGAAAACCTGGCACAGAAACACCAAAGCCTACCCCCGCAAGTGTTATGCCTTTATGGAGAAAAGATGAGAAAGTTGAGAAAGCCAAAATTCGAAAGAATTCGCTGACAGAGTCTTAACGATAGTCCAGAAGGTTGGGAGTCTGATTTCGATTCTCGACTTTTGTCATTAAAAACACCAAGTTCTTCTTATGCTTCGACATACGCAAAGGTCTGAGTAACCCTCCAAGCCGCAAACGGTTTAAGTCAACTAAAGGTTCTTATTGCAGTTTTCATAGCCAGCAGAGAAACTGTTGGATCCCCATAAGAAACTGTGACCTGTTTATGAAGAAAATAAGGCTCACTGTATAGATTTTGGTATATGGCGTTGGTTTAACTCAATTTTTTGTAGATACTCGATGCGTTGCGTACCCAGATATGTGGTATCAGTTTCGAACGCCTTGAGGGTGGCACGAAATCCGTCATCTAAAAATGACAGGTTATCGGCAATGTAACATCATGTCGACAAATGTAGCCAGTACTTGAACTTTTGGCATCAAAAGCGAAAATGTAATTTGTTTTAACATATTTTACACCGGTCGGCAAAAATTTAAGTAATTTTTCGAAATTGATCTTATCCTGATTCCTAGTCAAAACTTGCGCTTGAAAATGTGAGACCAAAACATTTTGCAAGGGCATAGTTTAGGTTTTTAGCAGCCGCTCATACCTTCTGTCTCTTCGAAATGATAGCAGCTGCCTTAGCACAATTGTCTTACTCCTGCCTGATTAAAGTTTATCCTACCCAAATGTCCTTCGTGCATTTCTTAATGCAATGTAATACGTCTTTATTAACTCCTTACCACCCAAGTAAATTTGTTACAATCACCTATAGCTTCCCTCATTTTTCAACTTTCGTTTTACTTTCAACTTCTTATTTCTTTTGTAAAGGTTTCAATGGCAAACCTTATTTTCAGCAGAATCATTAGCAGTCGAAGCTAAACCGCAGTAATTCCACACCGCTCCCAGTTCCCGATTGTGTCGGTGTGTGCACATAGAAAAATAAAGTCCATCCGCAGTTGTTCTTGTTCTGTTCTCCTATCAAGGATATAAGAACAAAACACATTTTTAGATTGGCTTTTAGGGTGTGCACCAACTCTGAAGCGTTTTTATTTCAACCGCACCTATTCCTTAGGGGCATTAAGATTGCGCTCTACTATTTCGTCCTTCCAGTCTGTTTACTGCAGAATTTATTAAACTCACTTGGGTTTTAATTGACCCTGTCTGTGGGTGTGTGATAGATTGTAGACCGCTCGCAGTACGTGACTATAAAAGAGTTTAAGCTCATCAGGCTTTGGACACAATGTCGGCGACTGATTGAAAACTCCCCAAATCGATGGAAATGGCAAAAAGGCGTTGCCATATCAGCCAGATGTGAACTTCTTCCCGACAATCTTTTACTCATCAACAAGACAGTAAATCACTAATGAAGAGCCGGAGCAAAATGGAACAAGGGAAACGAAAATAAATGATCAACTTAAGGGGACGAGATATACTCATACAATACGAGCTGAAATTATTTTCTAGGGCCAGTGGACACCCGACGGTTGAGTCCTTTTTGATTGGGTTTTTTTTTTTGTTAATTTCATTTTGAAGGTGCTATCCTTCTTTCCAGTAGCTCGCTTAGACAAGATTAATGCTGATGCGGAAAACTGCATTTCAAGGTGTTTAAGGACATTGATCCCAAGTGGTTTTTACTGCAAAACTCGTTTTATTCAAGACGCCTTAGTGTCCGGTTTGTCGCCTTTAAGAACAGATCCGAAAAAGGAAAATTAACAAAAGATTTCTTCGGTGTTGGCTTTTCTTTTTCATTCCTTTCCTAGAAGTTCGGGGCTAGTGGAGTGACACAAGCTCCATGCAGCTGCTGTTGATTGAGTTTTATTCTTCGCCTCCCCCCGACCCAGCATGAAAGCGACGATGATGGGGAGGGCCAAACTTTTTGATGGCCGGGTGACAACATGTGTCAAAACACAGCCTGTTTAACTTTGGTTTCCTCTCTAGTTTAATCGTTATTTTGTTAGTGTTAGCGATAAGCGCTATCAGTGAAAGAAAAGTTCTTTAGGACTTTGTTTTGGTAATTAAACAGGACAAAGGATGTTTAACTAGTTAACGACCCAATAAAAGGAGAAAAAAAAGAAAGAATGACAAAATCACAAGGAAGTTTCAGGGACTGGTCAATGGCTATAAAAGTCGCAATCAATTAAATGTGACACAGCTCATGAGCTGTTGTCGGGAAAAGTTTTAAATCATGTTGTTCGCTTTAGCGTATATCGTTATTTACGATGGATGTAATAAAATTTTAATAAAAGATTGAGTTGTTTATGTGACTGGTATATTGCGAGGGTTTAGGGAATTTCCACACATCCTTGTACGCATCCGGTCACACCTCCTCTGCATACGCAATAAAAGCTATTTTCATTTGAAAAAAATCGCAAGAAACTAATTTAATCGTTAAAAGGACTCTTATTCTTGGAAGTGTACCTTAGCCCAAAACAACCACCTGACTAGGCCTAACTAAGTTCCGCAAAGCTATATAAAATGTAGAATTGCGTGCCACAAATGCTACATTGCCCCTCGACTTGGACTTTCAAATCCAGTTTCGCAAACTGAAATCAAAACTCCTCTTGTATTTGCATGAATACATGAGGCCCTTCTACCTTCCAGTTGATTGCTACCTTGGATAGGATTTACTCTACTCTTATTGTTTCTTATTAATTTCTTCTTTTCGTTTCTTTTTTTCACTCCTTAATGTCCCTGGCATAATGTTCGATTCGTCGTTGTTCTCGCTCAATCTCGGGTAATGCAAGTTTTATGCTTAAGTACTCAATTAACTATTTGACGAGGACATGCGAGACTTAAATATGACGACCAACGGTAGTGATTAAGGTCGACTAGAGAATAAACGAAGCCTTAGAAAAGTCATAAACGAATAGGAAAGGAAAAAGACCAATGTGTAACGTAACGTGTTATGCGGTTTCTACGAAGAGTGCAAGAGTGCAATCCTTGTAATGATTTTCTTTCTTCGAAGCATTAAGTGTGTGTCAGAAGATGTACGTCGAGGAGTAATTAAAAAAAAACCTGTAGGTATGCGTGCTCTAAGTGAACACGTTTTTTATACTTTTATTGGCTTTGAGTTTACGATGGACAAGTGTTATGTAAATTTTGAAAAACATTTATGTGGACATTTGAAGTGGCACATGGATTTTTTATACCCCATCCCATAGGCCAGGAGGTATGTTAAGTTTTCCACGACCAGAAAATATGAGAAGGAGCTTCCCAGCGCAACGCCATTTCTCTGCTTTAACTCATATCTTTTAGAAAACAGATGGCAATCCAATGAGAGCAGACGAAACTTGGGAAAGGTCAAGGGCCTGATTTTCGTATATTTCTAAAGTAAATTAAATGAAAACATTACTTTTTTAACGTAAACATTCGTAAAAAGATCAGTTATTGTGAAACAAATTTGGCCCTCAGGATTTAAGAAAATTAAAAGAAAAAACTGATGAGGGCAATATGGCACAGGGTGTCTGGTAATTTGGCATACAAGCGTTTTTTCAGTAGCATCATGTGGTATTAAACGATTTTTGGCAGAGAGTAAAAAATGTTCAACTTTTTTTGTAGAAATATTGTAGCTCTAACCACATCCCGCACTTAGGCTACCTTTAAAGAATTTTGGACCTTCAGATTCGTCGTCAAGAGACAAGTTCAGATTTTTGTCTTTATGATGTCAAGTCGCTGTTAGTTTTAGAAAATTACATTCTGTTAACGCTTTTATTGGTTTGTATTAACCTTTTCATTTCGCTTTAAATACTCCACATTTTGTGGCTGTAAGTTTTCTTGTAAAGACAGCTAGATTTGGAAGTTCGTAGCTTGTGCTCAAAAATATCTCTACCAAAGCATTGTTCAACATTCTTCCTAATCGGTCATCATAGTTAAGGTCTTTTACATTAAAAGTTTGTTTGGGGTATTTCCACCGCATACAAAGCTCAGTGTTTCCAACGGAAAAAAAAAAGATTAACTTAACGTATGCTTTCATATTTGATGTTGATGTGTCTGAACATAAGTGTAACCGGCATTTTTGCTGATGCAGTAGATGGTTGCAAACACAATAGAATTTTAGTGCAAGATTCAAATGATAATTCACCACCACTAAAAACTGTTACGAAAATCTGTGTTTCAGATTCAGAAATACTGAAATTAATTTTGGATTGCAACCGAAATTTTGATTCCACGAAATGAAATAACGCAAGAAGCAGTAGAAAAAAAAATGACAAACATGCTGATGGGATATTAGTCCGCAAATTTGAAGGAAGGCCAACTTAAAGGTGACAGCATCAATATCAGAATTTACTATTTTGTTGCTGTGAGCACAATTCAGCGATTTTAACCTTTTTTCATCTGTATGTCGATCCACCTGTCAACGACATACAGATGAACGTCAACCATTATGAGCCTTCCTTCAAATGATACAATAAACACAGGTGAGTTGATGATACGGTGCTGTCAATAAAAGGTACATTTGATATGTTTCGTCAGCACACAACCAAAATCCATAGTTTGGTTTGACTTTAGAATTCATGTGAGGAAGGGGTTTGTTACGAGATTTAGTTTTATTTTAATCTCTTCGTGAAGAGATTAAAATTCCTATGGTAAATCTTAAGATTTTGGGGGTTTTTAAAAAGGATTTGTCTAAATCGCGGATTAGTTACCGGTGGAAGCACCTAGGGTTTGGTTTCATTCAAACCTGTTTCTGTATGTTGAAATCTCCTGGAAATCTTTTCGTTGCAAATTTTCACGGCTATTTCGATAATGCTCAGTAGATTTCCAGGGACCACGTGGTAATCTACTGAAAACGGAGCTCTGATGAGCAGGCAGAGAGCGATTTAAGTTTTAAAATTATGATTCTTGTTCCAGTGAAATCCAGTTCCAGTTCCGAGATCCTAGTCACAGGGTAGCAACGAATAAAGAAAAGATAATAAGGCGCTAAAGACTGATCAAAAAGGTCTTTGGGGCGTCAAATCTTGCGCCCCCCGGTAGCAAATTCATGGTGTCTGTCAGTGAATTAGCCATTCCTTCAAATCGCAGAATTTTTTTCCATTTTCTAACATAGCTAGCGCCAGACCTGTGCGCTGGAGCTTAAAAGATGGTTCGTGCTGTCTTCCGTTTAGAGCTGATAAGCTTACGTGCAGAATGTACAATTGCCGTTCTGATAAAAAAAAAATTCATTCACATCTATATTCTTTTATTCGATATATTCGGCACGACCGATAACGCATTCGTTTTAAGTAAACTCGTATAAATAAACAAGGTTAAATTTTTTAACTTGCTTAGCGCCTGAGACGTGGGAGCTGGAGCTTAAAAGATCTTTTGTGTTCTGAACGTCAAAAAAAGGCTGCCACGTTTTCTTTCTTCCGCATGAAGCTGAGAAGCTTACGTGGAGAAAATGTACAATTGTACCGTCAGTGGTGTGGCACGTACTGCCGTTCTATTAAAATCAATTTTCATTAACTAAAAATTATATGACAAAAGTTGTAGATATTAGCATTTTTTAACTTTCATGCAAATGTAGTATGTGCCTCCACCCACTTTTGTGGGCGTGGCGTTAAAAAAAAATGATTTTTTAAAAAGGCGGAGTTTTAGGCCGGAATGTATGCAACCACCTAGTATAAAGCATTCAACAGTTATATTTTTAAATCCCGTCCACTTTTTGGAGGCGTGGCAGTTTTTTTTTGCAATGGTCGGGTATTTTGCAATCCGTCGTAGATGGGCGAAGCTTTTGCATACGCACTGTTGCACTTTCTCACTTGTTTTTTTTTAGATTTTACTCGTATGGAAAAATAAAGTTTTGTCATAAAAAATTCAAAAAACAAATAGAAAACATAAATTTCATGGACTACTAAGTTAGAATAGCAGACTGCATACGCTGAGCAAGTTGTTACAGGGGCTGGGCCTATGTCGAAGTTGTAAAGAGACAAAAATGTTTTATAAAGAAAAAGTTCGACATTGTTGAATCGCGCCAACTCTGTTGCTAGTTGGCATCACCTGCGCATGGCATGCCTCCTTACAAGGTAGACAACCTTGACACGCCTAAGAAAGTCTTATTTGAAGAAAAAATATATTGGCATCGAGTCGTTCTCGCTAGCCAGTTCACGACGCCCTTTGTCTGAAATAACCATGTCCTTAAACCGCAAGTGCTGAAGGCTTATTTCTGTCTATATCTATTGTGGCACGTAGCGCCGTTCTGTTGAAGTTTCTTGTCGTTCCCATTTCAGGTGTCATTTATTCATTCATTTATTCATTCGTATGCGCGAAATGCCTATTATGAAGGCAGCTGTATGCCACGTAGCACCGTTGTATTAAAATATTTTAGCCTCAGACTATCAGCGAACAAATTAAAACCCCTTTTGAATAACCCCTTAGTTTTCTCAAATGCTCCAATAAACATCTAGATTCTGGTGCTCATAAACGTGCTAAGGGCGAACCGAAGGAATTAGGGTCTACCTTCGAAAACGTTGTGGGACTTAAGGCAACCGCGATGGCGACGTGCGTTCAGTCTTCTCTTTTGTATAGCAAAACACTCAAAGTGTTGTTACGACTCTGAATGCCCACCTCGGGAAGCTATTTGATTGTTATACGGTTTTCCTGAGAGTAGAAGCTACTGCTCCGCTTTCAATTCGAAGGCACAAAAGAACCAGTAACAAAAAGTCTCCGTAACACTGTTGCACTAATGCTTGTGCCAACCTAATCTATTCCGTACGATCCCATTTAAACATATTGTTAAAAGCAATGAGGCATTAATAAATTGTCGATCGGCCGAAACATTGTCATGGAAAGATTCATTGAGGCGCGTGTCCACTTGCGAGTAAAACTACTGCGATTAGCTCTCAGGCCACTAGCGAGAGTCACGAGAGTAACTCGCAGAGAAAGACTTTCAGGGAGTCGTGAAGTTGAGCTGTAGAAAATCAACTCTCTGTGAGTACTGTTAGTTTAGGATTAGGACTCTCGAGATTAGCCTAAGTGCAACTCGCAGTAGTTTTACTCGCAACTGGATGCGCGCCTTAAGACTTGAATGTGACTAGAAAAGGTTCTTTATCGAAGTTGGAAAACAATTTTTAACTCTCACAGTTTTTTTTTTTCAAATTACAAATCTTTCCCTTCCTTCACATAGAAAAAAAATCATTTAAGGACACAGTTTCAATATGCTGTGAACTGGCACCTGTACTGGTTTCTGGTTAAATTATTTTTCCCGGTCATTAAGTAATAATATCTACCTTGAAAGTAATGAAAAACTAGATGCCGAATGATGAAAAGAAGAATAATTTGAAAAAAAGCACGTTAACCATCCCTTTCCGCAAAGGAATCCAGGGCTAATCAGCAGCAGAAAAATAAAAGAAAAACAAAAAGAACTGCTTTCTCAACTTAGAAGAGTGTAACCGTAGTGACCACTGAACTGAGCTGGAAAAGCAATCAGCGAACAAAATGAAGTCCTTCCAATGTTCGTTACAAATTAATTTCTATCTATATGTAGACCTAGGCTAGGCCCTACGAACAATTAAGACACAAAGTTTTACCTCGATTCCAAGAAAGCGCATCGTATAAAATAATCAAAATGATAATGAAGCAAAGCTAAGGATATCAGGAAAAAAAATTGCAACAGTAAAAGAAAATAAATAAGACAGAAAAAAAAGAACAGCTCGCCCTTAATGGGTTTCCATTTAATTTTCAAGGAGCATTTCTTTTACCTCATTGGCTCATTTGTATCCTTTTTCTTTTGTTTCGAGGTATTTGTGCTTCATGTAATTTTTAAGTTCACTGAACTGACTCATAACCCTTAGCACCTTTTATTTTCATATATTTTTTTTTATCATGCACCGCGGGAAAAAAATAAAACACCCGAGGACGCGTACAGTTCTCACCCAACAACAGATGGAGCAATCCCAGGATCACATTTGTTAAAGGTTGAGAAAAATGAGATATCCCTATGGTCGTATGGACCACCAAGCAGAGCAACCCCCGTTTCATAACTTATGGAGCGCATGCAAAATGAAGGCATTACCATTGTGTTGTAAATGTATCCTTGTTACAAGGGATTTTATATTATTTTACTTAAGTCAGTGCGGCAAGGATGTGGGGGGACATTTTTTGAGAGGGGGGCGGGCGGTGGGTGGTTGTGGCGCTCGTTCGTATATGGCAATATAGCATAAGGATCCTAATTTAATTTTCATAGATATTAAACTGACAGATATTTTATATCACCATTTGGGGATTCGTCGTCGCTGTAAAAAGGAGATTTTACGTATGTTTTCATATTCTGTTTGTGGACACCCTGAGATTTTTATGTTTGCGTTTACATTTCCTTTATACATGCGGGGTTGTGTTGTTTTATTTTTGTTTTGCACACTGTCTCACGTAATGTGGATGAAATTTTATACTTCTTTGACGGTATATTGTGCTTAAGAGGGAAATTTTGATTAGAAACATAAATTATCTTTTTTGGAATTGTTTTCGGTTATGAGGCAGGACTCATGGGAGATCCTCCGCCATATACCTAATAGAGGTATTGTGGTGGGTGTATTTCAGGGACACGGGGAAATGAACGGAAATTCATTTATATGAAAATTGCCATACTCCCCGGAACAACAATATAAGGAAACATTCGCCGGATTCAGCCTTTGTTCTTTTGTTGAGATGAGATACATCGTAATGAATAACATGTAAAAAGGATGGATAAGTAACCACGTGAAACCTATCCAAGTGTTTCGGCTTAGTGCTTTGTTAGTAAACACGGCTGAAGAGATGTGCGGTTTCAATTTGGGATTGTTTATGCGAAGGCTTTATATTCTTGTCAGAAATTGTGAGTGCCATTTGGATTTGATTAGAGTCCTTTCAACTAGGAGAAAGCCGCCCAATTTGACGCGAGAAGGAAAAAAGTTCTCAACATAGGACCGCAGTATAGAAGCTGAGGTGTTCCAAGGACTTTGTAAAGAAGATCTAATCATATGAAATTGGCCTATTCACTTTCTTTTGGCAAAAGCGCACAAATTTATCAGGTATGGAAGTAACCCTTGTAAAATACTTGTTTGGAAATTGCTCACAAGATTCAACCTGTACTCAAACCATCAAGCTCCACTGTAACGAAACTTTAAGCCCAAAAGTGAGAAAACATTCACCTCTCACTGCTAATGTTCCAACATAATTCCATTGATTGCTGACCATTATTCTGCTCACTCATCTCGCCGTTCTCACTTATCGATATTATTTCTTCTCTCCTTATCAAGGACTCGCTTTTGATGGATGGCAACAAAATTGACTGCCAGGATGGAATTAATTTAATTTAAAGTTCTTTTTTTCCTCCCACTGTCCCTCTTCTTCTTGTTCTTTGTTTAAGTTTTGGACAAAAAAAAAATAACGAAAAATCTGTTGGCTTTTGTTTTTCTAACAACTTAAATTATTTCAAATCACTTTGATGGAATCAATAGACCCATACCCGCTATGAGTATATAACAAGGAATCGAAATAGCAACAGGAATGTGCTGCTACACTACACTAAGCACTGAACAGTGAACAGGATTCTAATGAGATTTTATTGACTTGACGAAAAGGAAAAAAACACACAGAGAGCGAAAAAAAAAAACGCAGAAAACTCTCAAAATTTAGAGACGAACAACTTAAGAAGAAGGACCTCCTTCTTGTTGCCAATTTTATTTGTCTTGTTGTTCTTCTATTTAACAGTGAAAAGGGACTTTTGGTCTTTTGAACATTTTGTAGTTGTTTAAAGTTACACGCAATGAGCAAAAGTAAATGAAGTTTGATTGTATAATAGATTTGTCCTTGGAGAGTTTTTTTTTTCTTTGCCTCCTCCTGTGTATACCCTCTGTGATTGCAAAATTTTAGTAAAGACCAAAGAGCTGTGCTGTGTTCTAGTTTGTATGGAGACAGTGAAAACAGTGCTATAAAAGCAGCGGTGCTTCATTTTGATTACGGCGACGCGGGATTTGAAAATTTCAACGGTAAACGAGATTTAAATGAGCAAAAGTTTCTATTGCCGAAAATGGATTGAAAGTTTATGGCCACGGCCCATTGCTGAAATTTCTCCTCTGCGGCCATGGTGGATGGATTTTAATTGAATTTAATTTGTTTTAATTGTGAATCGTTAATTAAGTTTTATTTTGCGCATCGAGCCAGCGAGGCTGTTGATTTTTTGATGGAAAATTTTGTGGACGAGTTTTTTTTTTTTTGGAAAAAAGTTTTTGTTTGATGAAGGGATGACGAATGAAAGATTTGAAGGTGAGACACAGACTTGTAGTTCGACAAGAAAATGAGACACCAAAGAGTTGGGAAGTTTTTTGTTTGTTTTTCTTTTTACTAGACAAAGTCTTGATTCTGATCAAATAGTAAGAACAAACTAAAATTGTTGAGTTAACACCGAATAAATCAAGCAGTCATCAAGACAGTTTTTGAGTTAAAAAGAAATTATCATACTCGTCCGGTAAATATTTTACTAACAAAGAAAAAATAGCTAATTGATAAAAATCAAGATAATCTAAATCCTTAATATATTAAAAATATATAATATAGACAAAATGTTGTCATTGTGACAGAAAATATTTTCCAACACCAAGAAAAATTCATTTATTAGACCAACAAAAAAAATTGTTAGCTAGGAATATTAAAAAAAATTAGGTTAACTGCAAAGACCGAAGAAACAGCATTCAAAGCGTATTGCTATTTATCGTATGGAAGAGGGAAACAGTCTGGAATTCTGGCATAAGCCATAGCGGACCACGACGTAGAAAGGAGAAATCCCCCAAACACTTGGACTTGGTATGTTCCTACAAAGTACTTACATGACTTAAATGCTGATTTAATGCAAGATGCACTAAACAGACTCAGCCGATGGACCGGATGGATCATGCGGCCTAAGCATCAACCTGTCTAAAAACGGAGCTTGTCCTCTTTACATACAAGTCAATCCCGGATGTAGAGCTACCAACACTCGAAGGCTCGACTATTCAATTATATAAAAGCGCTAAATATCTGGGTATCATCGTAGACAGTATGGAGCTCAGCTGGAACCTAAACATAGAAGAAAGAGTTAAAAAAGCATATGCAGCCCTTGATATACGTGCAACCAAATTTGCGGGAAAAAATGGGGTCCTTATCCTAGTATAGCAAACTGGCTCTACGCAGCTATAGTCAGAACCATGCTGTGTATGCTGAGTCTGGTGGCCAGATATAAACAAGCAGTAAAATCTTCACAGCCTTAACTAAGGTCCAAAGAATGGTTTGTCCCGTCACCACAGGTGCTCTGAGATCCACTCCTACCATGGGGTAAGAAACCATCCTTAATCTAACGCCTCTTTATTATTTATTCATTAAAGAAAGCGCTGCAAAATGCGCAATAAGACTTCAAGGGACAGGCAATTGGAGTACAACATCCATAGGACACAGTTCAAATATACACACACTGGGTTGCTGTGTAGGTACAGCAGACCGCATAACTCCTTATCTTGACTTAAATCAAGACTACACCATTCACCTTCCGAGCAGAGACTGGAGGTTGGATAACGTTGTAATCCACTCCGAGATAGCAATCTACACAGATGGCTCTAAATAAAGTGGGGGTACTGGAGCAGGTGTATGCTCTGAGAAGCTCGATATCCTAATAGGCAGAAGACTGCTGAACTTAGCATTACTTGAACTCATCAGAATCTGCTCGTATAGGCCTACGAGGGCTCTTAGTGTCACCCTATAGGGACAACCAGTAAGTATAGAAATGTACTTAGTTGAAGTATCCTGAGCTTCGAAAAGAAACTTGGCCCAGCCGGTATCGGTAGTCGCCATCGGTATTCCTGCACGCTCGTCCAGTTCCTCAAAGAAGGATTTGCCTAGAATTATAAAACGTTCCCTGCTGCCATTTGGACATTGCCAGGAGGTGTTTTACATCTTTTTCCACTTCGAGATCGTGAGAGCCCTTAATTATGCTGAGTGTTTTCCCAACAGTGATGTCCTTTTTAGTGCGATAAGCTTTTTTGACCTTCTATTGTCTATGTATGGCCATTATGCTTTTGTATGGCCGCAACTCTGCAGATTTTCTCACCTATTTTAGGTTAAATTTTAAATAGTTGTAGACATTTTGCTTGTCTCAAAAGAGAGCGGAGAATGGGTCATTTTATCCGCTGTAGTGATACAATGATGTGAGTCATGTTTCGCTAGCTCGTCAGCCTTTTCATTCCGATGAAGTCACTATGGCATGGTACCCAAACAATGCGGACATTATTCTGTCTGCTTAGAGCCCTAAGTTCTGAGCGGCAGTGTCCCACTACACGAGATTTTACTGTTGGCTTTGCCAGGGCCTTAATGACTGCTTGGCTGTCTACGTAAATGGAAATATCCTCCTGTGATAGTTTTCGGCGGCTAAGTATTGCAGAAGTATTGAACTTATCAGAATGGTATCAAATCCACTGAAGGCGCTCAGCTTAAGTTAAGACCAGAGATTAAAAGCGCTTTCCGTAAGAAGGAGATTGCACTGCGCCTTTCTGGAGATTTTTTCATCTACAGGTACTTTGACCAAGATACCATAAACTGGGTCAAAGCGATGTGCGAAAGTCGGATGATCACTTCTCCATCAGGCCTGAGAGCGTACCAGTTTTAGCCGTAAGAGGCCGCCCACAGGGAGGCATTCTGTCACCCCCGCCGTGGTCTATAGTTCATTGAAGACTTGGTTGGTAAATTAAGTAACTTTCGCCTGAATATCATGATGGTTTCATCGATGGCCTTGTATCCGTATCGCCATAAACCCAAGTAAGTCCATCATATTTCGGTTGAATTTAAAATCGTTGAGTACTTCAATGAAGTCTAGCAGTCCTATTCCAGAAGAAGGACTCAGCTTGAACTCACATGTCAACATCAAAATCACTAAAGCACCCAACGCTTAATAGGGCTTGCCGACGTACGTCGTAATGATGGCTAGACTAAGATCACGCAACAAACCGCCATCCAAAGACTCAGTACAGCGTCTTTACGTGCGGGGGTATACCAGGAGCTATGCTGACGTGCCCCAAAGCTGCTAGAAGCAATATTTGGGCTAACATCATTCCATGTATTTATGTAAAAAATTCCGACAATTCAGACAATGACACCAGCGCTGAAATCAAACGAAGGATAACTCTTGCCAATCGCTGTTTCTTTGGGCTAAGGAGGCAATTGAGTAGCAAAGCCCTCTCTCGAGCAACTAAAGTGTCCATGTATAAGACCCTCATCATCCCAGTTCTGCTTTACGGTGCAGAAGCATGGACCCTGTCAAAGGCGGATAAAAACACTTTAGGCTGCTTCGAGAGGAAAATTCTTCGGACGATTTACGGTCCCGTCTGCATAGACGGAGAGTGGAGGAGGAGATATAACATCGAACTGTACGGGCTGTACAGCGATACCGACCTAGCCAAAAGAGTCAAAACACAACGTCTACGATGGCTGGGTCATCTAGAGCGGATGGACACCAACGCCCCGGCCCGGAAAATCTTCGAATCCACACCGCAGGGACGACGCGGTAGAGGAGCACCGAGACTCAGGTGGCGCACGCAAGTGGAAGGGGACCTTAGCCAACTTCGCGTGCGAAACTGGAGACGGCTAGCTAGAGACAGAGCTGGCTGGCGAAGCTTGTTGGCTGAGGCCCAGGTCCACCCCGGACTGTAGCGCCACCTTAAGTAAGTAAGTAAGTATGTAAAAAATTCCAATACGCAATATTGCAAGTCAACTAGATCTGAGCGAACACCCAGACCAGCTTACACTTTTCTCTGAGCTCCAGGAACTTGGTAAATCCCAAATAGAGCTGCATGGGTTAACAATAACCCACCAAGCAGCCATATCAGCTTTATGCATGATTCTAAAATGGATTCGGAAGCGGGAGCGAACCTGACTACCACTGTTCCGATGCGAAAAACTCCCAGTGTAATTCAGGCAGAGCGTCACGCGAACCATATTTAAAACCCTGTTATCAAAGGTGCAAACATCCTGTATAAAAACCCTTATCTCGCATATCATTGACCCCGACTAAGTCATGCACTGCTTCGGTATCCCACAGAAGCTTAGTTCAAGGAACAAGACCAAACAGTGGTGAGTTAACGGTCGAGAAAGTATTGATATTAAAGAGATAGCCAACGAAATGTAGCCAGAAAAAGCTCAGAAATCCTTTTCAAATGACCTGAACCCTTCACTTAAAAAGTCGAAAGATGTCGTAGGTTACCTCGGAGGGCATCACAGGTTAAGATACCACCTCTCTCAAATCAAAAGTCGATAAACCAGAATGCCCACTTGTCTTGAAGAAGATGCGAGTGTTGAACATATCCTATGTGAATGCTCAGACCCTAAAGGTATTGCATGCAATTTATTCTTAAAAAAAAAAAAAAACAATTGCTGTCTATGGCTAGAATCTGCCTGAAGCTAGTCTATCGCCTGAGGAAAGTCGACGTGGCGCCGCAAAAAAATTTCTGGTGTCTAGAAATTTAGTCTTTGGCAAAACAGGTAGTATCGCGTTTTTGCAAAAGTCTGATATACTGAACAGCTGAAGCGTATGATGGAAATGGACTTACCACAAATCCAAAGGACCCTTTGGGAGATAACCCCATGTCTTGCCAGTGCCTCTACACTGCCAGAGAGTGGACTGTGATTTCGATTTTGTATTCAATATGCTTGGACCAAAGTAATTTTCTATCAAGGATTAAGTCCAAAACGCAATATTGCGTTGCTGCGTGCGTTCAATGACAAGCAGAGTAGAAACAACGGGCGCATATGGGGCAAAACGAAATGTTACTTCAAAACTTCACCCCACGTTTGACCGTAAATATCGTAGATGCATCTACAACGCAAAAGTGGATCTACTTTCTACTTTTGCGTCCGTTGACCAACCCCATGTTCATTCATTGTGTAGTGAGTAAGTATAGTTCTCTTGTCGTCAGTAAATTGTGGGGACGAAAAAGGGTTGCTTCTGTTTCTTGTCAGAATAAAATAAAAACAGGTTTGCGTAGAGTAGAGAGGTTTGAGTAGAGATTGTGATGTTTTTCGGTATTATTTCAGTTTGTCGCGATAACTCGCAAGTTGTTGGTTTTTAGCATGCACAAAGACACGAGTGCACCACCATGGATATATTTGTGATGGAATAAACAGAAATAATTTTATTTTCATTGCTGGGCAACTTGGTTCGTTTTTAAAAAGCATCTTTTCTGCAAGTTCTTTTGCAAATATCTTTCAACAGAAATTGAATGTGTTTGAGGTGATTCTTTACGATTTCCCAGCCCAAAACGCAAAGCGGCATTTCGTTTTGCAAATTTGCTGCGTGCGTTGTTTGACCTAAAGTATCTTAAAGTTTTGGCAACGCATGGCAAAGGCCATTAACGTACGCACGCAGCAATGCAACATTGCGATCCCCGCATAACTCCCAGTTATTTGGCTTCATCGGATATAGGAAAAGCGACTCCTTAAGACATGAGTTGAGTCAGACCAGTGACCTATTTCCTTATCGTGAAGGGCACAACTGTAGTTTTAAGAGGATTTACTAAAAGTTCAAGCCCCCTTAGCTAGCCTTAGAGCATCGTCATTCATTGGATATCATGACGACAGACGCTAAGCATTGTTTTTCCGTCTTAAATCCTTAACTCTAACCCTTATTCCTCCATTATCCCTAAAACCCCAAAAACTTGTGAGCAATTCAATAATACAACATGATGAAACACTCACATTAGCTCCCCATTTACAATTACACGTCTACGAGTTACAATTCAATTTTCGATCGCAAACTCTGATCTCGCTTAACTTCTTAAATATCCTCTAAGGATAAATTAAACCCCAACATGACGTTAACTTTAACATTCCCGAGAAACACAACTTCTCAAGCGCGAACACCTGATGCACAAAAGGAATAAACGAAACATTAACCAAATATCTTTCCATCTACTTTTCTCCGTCCTTTCAACAGAAGTTCGAAAACAAGGAACTTGATGGTGAGGACGAAAAAAAAAAACAAAAAATACGTTAAGGAAGCAAAACTCCCAAAGTATCAAGCAAGAGGGAAAGAAACTTTTTTTCACCAAACTCAGCTACCGTATAGTAATTAGCTTTTCTGCCCCCTCCGAAAAAGTTGTTCGAAAGTCTTGTGCGAAGGACGAAAAGACACACGCACACCGAAATGCGCACATCTGTGCGAAATATTATTTGAAACGTACATAGATGATGGTTAGAATGATGCTGTGCCCTGCCACATACATCCGTCTTGAAGGTTCGTTCTAATTTTGCAACCCAACAGGATTCGGGCCCACACCCTTTGGGTGGCTCTTTTTTTGTTAGATAGTCTCCATGTACACACATCTCCGTGAGAAGATGTCCTTGTCGGGTGAGTGCAGAGCGGATTTCCTTATTCAGGTTGGGAGTTTCTCGTATCTTTATGGCTGCACCACGAAGATGCTCCATGAGCACATTTCGTCTTATGGGCACGAAATTTTGCAAAACTTCAGTTGGGAGTAAATTTTGTGGCTTAACTTTTTGATGCAGGAACCCTAGACGTAGACCCCCACCCACTCGGGATGAGTGCTCACTACTCAAAACGAATGGAAGTAGGGTGTGTTCCAAAAACCTATTTCACTCGATAGTGCTTAGCGACAGAAGAAGGAAACTTTCCTGGAGCCGCACACACATCGAATGAGGATGTGAACGCAAGAAATATGCATATGCGATGCCAAGAGTATTGAATTCAAATATTTTTCTTGCATCCGTGACTGAAAGGATGCATGTTCCTGTTTTTCACTTTGCGCCAGGGACACAAAAAACGATAAATATAAATTTTTTTCTATATGCCTCGTGTTTGTGTTTTTCTTTGGGAATAGGTACCGACCGAGGATTACTGGGACCTGTATCTCCTTGTGTTAGGGTTGCCAAAAACTTTTCGTTCCGTTCTTTCTTTTTTATTGTTACTTTTGTCGGAGAGTCATGCAACTGAAAGGACAAACATGAAAACTTCAATATAGGACAGAGACGATGCAAAGTTTTTTATTGGTTCAGTTTTTGGTATGCATGCAGGCTGCAGATAGTTTGTCGATAGTTTTTGCTTTGAAAATGGCCACTGAGTGGACATGTCGTCGTTATCTCGCTTGTATACGAGTATTCGAGTGAGCTCAGTTGTTTGGGGGTTTCTTTTGAGTTGTTGTGAATGTTTGTTTGCGGTGAATCGGGGGTGGGGCGGCAAAGTTTACCTGGGCTGGCTATTTCGCTTTTTGCTTGGGGCAATAATTTCGGGGCTTTATCTGGAAAGAGTCGGTTTTTTATTGTTTCGTTTAAAGGGAAAACTAGGAAAGTTTTGACCAAAGTTTTCCTTGATTTAAAAAAAAAATGCAACTCGACCATTTTAATTTAGAAGACAAGTTAATATTAGAATGTAAATGTGTGTCTAGGTTCCTACCCTGAAGTGGAGAGCCAAATAAAAACGACCCTCGATAGAACCACAAATTGCACACATGTACAAGACAAAATTCATCAGTTTTATTGAGTTCACACAGAACCTGCATCAGATGATCCCAACAGAGTCAAATTGAAATTCAAATTGTAATGTGAATTTTTTTCAATTGCCTCCAGTGAATCCTTAGAATTTTTTAGCCATAACAAACAAAACGAATATTTCTATGTTAAGAGGAAAAAGGCCTGGTCAGCTGTTTTGATGGAAATTCGACAAGACTGTGTCTGCGGATCTGACATATAAAACAATCCATAGCGAGAAAAATGTCGTAGAATGCTTTTCCCAAGACTTCAGCATTTTCGAATCATTTTGATATATAAACAAAAAGAAAAACGTGGAACTCAGATTGAATACTGCTTTTTCGTGTGAATTAAAAGTGTTAATGGCGCAGTCGGAAAGCCTTCTCTGCTAAGCAGCTAATAATACACAATGTTTTCCTGAACGGAATGACAAAGCTTAATGAATTTCTAAGAGCCAAGATTGATGGCTATGCTTTTTCTAGAAAACAAAAAGTGTTTCTGGCGCAGTCGGTAAGTCTTTTCAACTTAGCAGCCAATACTTCACAATCCTTACATAAATGACAAAGTTTTCTGATTTTCTAAGAACTTGACTTTAACCCCTGCAAGGTCGGGACTATAAAAACTTCGCAGTAGGGTGTGTCTGATGTAAAAGCCGAGCCAAAATGCACCGACGGAAGAAGCCTTCACGATGTTATAAGGGATTATGTCAGGAGTAGGCATACACATAGGGCCCCTCATACATTTCGACCTGGGAACCTTTTCAAGCGGGGCCTGACCGGGACTTGTTGAGCTAAGCCCTAAGGTAGAAATGATGCTTGGAAATTTCTGTATTCGACAACGGAATTAAAACCATGTTTAGGCACTTGGCTAATGGGTGTAAGTTCTACTAGTTTGACGTCCAGTTTTCCGTGGCTGTACAGGTGCAAGCGCCAAAAGAAGTAAATCCTACTCTGGATAGGGTGCCCAACATGGACCTTTTTTATACCCCAACCCATAGGATAGGAGGTATATTAAGTTTGTCACATAGTTTGTAACACGGTGAAACAATAATGGCCGACCCCCAAGACCTTAAGGGCATATGATCGAGACCGAATTCTGAATTGAATGAGCCATGTCCGTCCGTCCGTCTGTATGTCACATGTTTTTAGGCCTTAAATTTTGAGCTAGGGTGCTGAAACTTCGTAGGTAAGGTCCACATTATGCAAAGCAGTACAAGTGTAAAAAATTTTTAAATCCGCCCAAAGACACGCCCACAATAGGTCTAAAAGTACAACTACCTCCAGAGTTTTCAAAACTGTAAGACGTTCTAAAAGGCTGAAATTTGACATTTAGCATCTCCTAATGAATGTAAGACACAAAAAAGACAAATTTAATTGGTAAACCTCCTCTAGTGGGCGTGGCAACTATTTTAAGGGTAAATTTTCAAATGCATTTTACTCAATATTTTTGCTCGAAATTGAAAAAAATTTGCGTAATATTTTATGTAGAAAACGCTTAGTTCCACATTTTGTTTATACAAGACTTTGGGCCACGCCCACATTTGGAGGCAGAATTGAAGAAAAACCTAAAATTTTCCAGAAAAACAAAGCCTAATTTAGGAGAGCATGAAACAAAAAAAGTAGCAGGTTAGGTAAACGAGGCTTCAGTCCAGATTTCGTTCATACAAAGTTTTTAGACACGCCCCCTTTTAGGGGCCGATTTTTCAAAAATACTGAATTCGAACCAATAAATTGCATTTTTACGTACATTTAAGTGTAACTTGGAAATATCTTATAATTAATAGTTTGTAATTAGGGGCGGTTGGACCACGCCCCTTTTCGAAGTATGCATTACTTATAAAATGCATTTTACAATGTGGGATAGGATGGGGTATTCAACGGTCTGTTTTACGGGCTGTAACTTCTGCGTACACACTGTAGCACTTACTCACTGGTTTCTTATTAGATCGCAGGTTACTTCAGACAACACAGCTTAAAAGAGCGTGACTGGGGGAAAATTACATCGATAAAAGCAGGGAGGGAAGAGGTTGGACCTCAATTTTTCATACTTCTGTTCCATCATGAACAGCTTCTTCACATACAAAAAACATTTTTAATTATCAGATATCATTGATTTATCTCTTCGATATCGTGTTTTCAGAGTATGAATTTTAACCTCCGTGTATTCAGGGAAGGAGCGGATAACTCATAAGTACCCAGTCTTGTGAAAATTGGTAACCCATATCCGTTTGAAGAGGATGGAAAGATTTCGAATTTAGACAACGATTTGGACAGAATGTTTTGAAAAAATGTTTTTTACCGCCACTGGTAGTGCGAAAGAAACTGTATGAATTAGAATGCCAAGAGGTTGACAAATTTTTCAGAGACGAGGAAATAGCCTATATTGTGTAGATTCAGCTGGAGACTGAGCCTCACGAGTACGGAAACCTAATGCCGGAAAAACTCTGAAATTCGCAGTAAGAACAGTCAAGGATCAGTCACGGAAAAAGATTTACGTTTTTGGACCGCAGTAACAGATCTGCAACTAAGATATTTTGACAAACGATTTAAGGTCTGTAAAGTTTCAATACCTCTTCTCGTAAAAGTATTCGCGAAGGTTTTGGCAACATGTTCGAGTAACGACTCGAGTCGTTATAACAATAAGAAAAGTGCTACTTTCGGCATGGCAGAAGCTCAACTCACTAAATTTTTACTCAGTTCAGAATCAGGCCAGGGAAGATGTTTAACTAGTGCATACGTGTATCGTGATTTGAAAAAGGCTTCTTACCGGGTTTTTTGGTGTAAGCTCTGGAAAGTCCATTTTTAGATATTTTTTGAGGAACTGCAGAAGATAGGCCGCATAAATGGGGCCAAATCCCAGTTTCTCGGTACATGTGTGCTGGGACTGACTGCGTTGAACGCCGTTGAAGAAATGTGTGTTAACATGCAGCCTTGGAGAGCTTTTTCATATTGGTGGACACAGAATGTAAGATAGATGTCCCTTAATCTTCCAAAGAAGCTGCAAAGAGCACGGAATGCATTTTAAACCATTTGTGTTGTGGTTTTCGTTCGCATTTAAATTTGTTCTGCTGTCAATTAAGACCTTTTTTAATGCATTCAGCTCTGCTTCTTTTTTTGAAACCTGATGAATGAAGACAAGGTAATGAAGGCAAAAATTTGAGGACTTTTTTTCACAACCAATTTTGGATTGCAAAAAGACTTTGAAACCTCCAATATTTGTCTTTTATCATACGCCTCCGTACTACAAGTCTTTCTGCCTTTTTAAAAACGACATCCAAAGTCCATGCCTGGCAGAGGCATTTTTGAAGTCAGGCACAAGAAATATCATTCAAATAAGATTCATGGAGCAATGATAAGTTTTCTTCTGTGTTTTACAACAAGCTTCAATATGGTGCAGCACCATCAAATCGACCACCATCATCAGAAGGTTGAAGTGTTTTCTGACCAAATTGCATTACGAAAAAAATTTTTAGGGACCTGATTTGTCTGTAAGGTCGTTCCATTTTCCACTGTTTGATACAAGATGGTACAGTATTTGTAAGCCAAAGATGGACACATGACGCAGTCGAAGTGAGAACTGTGGTCTAGAAACAGCTGAAACAATTTGTTCCACTTTTCGCTGTACCGAGTACAATGAAACAGAATTAGTTAATTCAAGACAAAATAAGAGCCGCTCCTCTTCGAAACACATGGCGCAGTCTAACAGAGCTCAAACTGAGGTCGGGAAACCAAGCACAATTTTTTCCATTTTCCACTGCGAATTCAATAAAATTTAATCCGTGAACCCAAAACGAAGAAAACTGTCCTCAAAGGTCAAACTGATGCCAATAAACCACAGACAAATTATCCCACACTTCATTGCCTAGCATACAATTAAACATCATATTATACCTGATCTGAATTGTGTGTCCCCGTTCTATTTTCCACTGTATGATATAAGAAAGAATAGAATTCGTGAGCCCAATATAGAGAACACATGGCGCAGTCGAAGTGAGCTTAAACTACCGTCTAGGAACTAAACACGATGTGTTCGACTATTCACTGCGAATTCAATAAAATTGAATTCGTAAGCCAAAAACGAAGAAAACTGTCCTCTACAGAACACATGGCGCAGTCGAAGTGAGCTTAAACTTCTTCCTAGAAACCACACAAAAACTACTACACATTTCACTGCCCAAAATAGATTTAAATAAAATTCATTAACAAAAAAAAAAAAAAAAACTCCTCCAAGAAAAACATGGCGCAGTCTAAGAAAGCGTAAATTGAGGCGCACCAAAGCCCACACAAATAGCTATATTTTGTACCGCCAAATGAAATTGACATCTTTAATCTAAACTTAGAAAAAGAGCCAGTCGAAATGACTCTCAACCGGTTGTCTAAGCCACGCACGATGACGTATGAGGGGACGTGAACACTTACAAAAAATAGCAAGACAATAAGGTTTCACTCAAGCCAGCTTCTAATAATAGTAGATTCTGTCTGCATTCCATGTTTTTTCACTCTTGTTAAAATTAAAAAGAACAGATACGGAACTTAAAAGCTTCTTAATCTTCTGTCAACTTCAGTTCAGCAAGGCAAGCTCACATGATAGTTAGATGCTCACATAAGATCATAGATCTTTTGCGAGTCGTAGTAGCACTCTAACGTGACTTGTTGCTATCAAGGCTGACAAGCTTTCTTGGAAGACTAGCTTTCTCGATTGAGTGTGTAGTTGATGATGTTAAAAAGTAATTTAGTTCCAAAATACGTACAAGATCTCTCGTACCCCCTTACCCGAAACTCAAATTCGGTCGTTGAAGAATTGTAAGTTTGTAGAAAAAGCTGTATAATTTCAGAAGAACTGGAGATCCTTTCCGCATACCTTAAACTAATTAAGCTGGAAGGTTTCAGAAAAAAAGCCACGAAATGGCCGAATAGATAACTCGGCACGGAATTGAGGGGCCTGGTTGGTTTGGAACACTTTCAACAGGGTTGAAGTTCTAGAGTACTGGCCGAGGATACTGCTGGGGATTTTGGACCGAAACTGAGGCAGTTTATACAATATGCCTTTAGCGTTACACAAGTCCCGGACTTACTAGGGCGATAAGTAACTCGAAAATTTGGTGATTGTACAAAAAAGAACTTAGCTGGATCCAATTAAAACACAATTGAGATGAAAATTTTATAGCTTTCGATGATATTCGCGCTAGTTGCCAAATAAGAGGGTTCTCAGAGAAGCCGACATTTGGAGCAACGCACATTCTAAATGTTACAATTTTCTCAGGGTCCATTACCCATTCCGGGTCGTATTCTAAGCATTTTTAGTTTCAAGGTTTCACACTCTTTACGTAACTGCTTGTGTTCTCACCAGAATTTTTTCTAATG
This sequence comes from Neoascia interrupta, assembly GCA_947623515.1. NCBI lineage: Eukaryota > Metazoa > Arthropoda > Insecta > Diptera > Syrphidae > Neoascia > Neoascia interrupta. Next base: position 201,560,089 of record OX392462.1, read on the forward strand.
CATTTGGAAAAAATAGTATTTTAAAAATGCCACTGTTCTAAATGTTTTTCCGTCTTGATTGCAATCTCTGCTTGTTGGTACTTCAAAGGACACGCTGTTGCATGAATTGCCCGAAGGTCATTTCTAGGAAGATTTCAGCCTCTTTGGGACTGAAAGATGAGAGTATTCTCGAAGATTCTAAGAAAGAGTAAAACCAACACTGTTCTCAAAGCTTTTATAATTGACATTTTACACTTTCTTTGCGGCTATCTCGATGGCATTTTTGCTCTTATTAAAAGCTTAGTTGAGTCTATTTAAACCCTTTACCCTGAAACAGAAACTCGTTTCATTGAAATATGTAGTCCTTCTGTCAAATAAAATCAAAGAAGTCCTTCTTTTCGTTTCGACGATCAACGTTTGTCATCCCGAATAACTGAATTTGTAGTCAATTGAAATTTGTCCAAAACCAAGTCAGTTTAATTTCGTCCTTTGGATAAAATTATTCAATATTGCACTTTATTTTCCTAACCACATGCCCAACCCCAGGCTCTGTATGATTGCATCAAGTAGACCAATTTGAAGTCTCCATTATACCCATCGTTACTTTGCTGAGTACACACACTAACTTCGACACAGAACCTGCCGCAAAAGTTCCCAAAGCTAATACATTCCACAATTCATACATACTGCAAGGTCTGAAAGTTTTAATAGCCACCAACTTTTGCCTGTCAACTGAAAATATCCTTTACTCTTAAACAAACATTACGACGAAATCAACCAATTTCCATAGAACTTTACACAGTCCATCATAACTTGTAGTCGAAATACGAAATCCTGTGTTGACAAATGTATTTAGTTTGCCCTTTCAAATATGCCCTCATCTTAACCCATAAGTATTTTGCGCATAGAAAAACCCCCAATAATAAAATCTCATAGCCACACGTCAGTTTATCTATAGTTTTGAAAACTTTTCAGTTTGCGACGAAACTTTGTGTGCAAAATCCTTGCAAATTTCACTTTGATCCTGCAAAACAGTTTTCCATTGCACACACACCCACCCGCTTAACCCGGCTTTTGTCTCACTTTTTGGAGTCAACTTATGTGACGCACCTTCATATAGAAAGTTATCCGACAGTCTTGTGGAGTATATATGTGCAGAATCTTTTCTTCGATCTTTTGAATACACTTTGGAAACTCTGGAGTCTCTCAATGCCTTTTCAACCGCATTTGCACGGAACATGTGTGTGTGTGCATCCTGTAATATTATTGCAGGCGTAGTTCATAATATACAAAAGTCAATTATGAACACTTTAAACTTCTGCCAAACTCGAGTGAAGTTGGCGAAAAGCCATTAAGGTCAAAAACAGTAGTTTTTCAATTTTTCGAGATATGCTTTTTCTATAGTCGATATTGAATTCTGAGTGTGCATTTATACTGTTTGAAGATAAGTGGTAGTTTTCTAATTTTCGAAAGAATTTTTATTACAGTTTCTAAGGACCCTTATGCCTTGTAAATTGACATGAAAGGATGGTTTTTGGGGAATCGTGTTAGAAATTGATTTTCCGGGTCTGTTGTGAATGTAGGAAGTGTTCTGCATACAAGCCTGAATGTTTATTTTCATCGAAAATAGTTCTGTGTACGAGTTTTTGAAAAGCAATAATTGTTTATTTTCCTATATACGTTGGCAATGCTTGTTTTGGACCAACTCGAATGGCAGTCTAGGCTTTGATTCCGACTTCTGACGATGGACAACGTTCTGGGTGGTATTGCTGTAAAGACACAATTTTCAATTTTCGAGAAAAAAAAAAATATTGAAAAAACCTCCGCTAATTGATTGATACAGGCCCGAGGGCAGAGGAGGTGAACAGCATATCTGGTCCCAGTGTGTTGCATCATGTGCAGCAGCATACACTTTTGTTTGTTTATGCATATGTGATTTATGGACTCGCTTCCCTATGGTTGAAGGGGCTTGTTTCTGGAACATATGCCGGAGATATATGCGAACACGTGATAACAGTGTGTGCCGACGAGGAAGTTGATTTCAATTTATAGGGTTCCCCGTTCGTTGGGAAGGCGGATATGCCAAGCAATAGATGCCGACGCTGCGTATAGGGAAAAGTTTCCCATAAGTTTCAGTATTAGTTTCAGGAATAGCTACCGAGAAGTGAAAGGTGTTTCCGAGGTGTTTTCCCTGTTTCTCGGTTCGCTAGTGTTATTGTTTTGTTTACTTTTCGAAATGAATTTATTGTTGAAAGTTTGTCGGAGGTTTTTGTAGTTATTTTTCGTGTTTGGCTCTTGACTTAGTATGGCTGGGGAGAGAGACAGAGATTTCTTAAGGAGTTTGTGAATACTTGTGCGTTAGTTAATTAATGGCGCAGTCGGGTGGATTTTATTATGTTAGATTGGCTTATATTTTATTTATATTTTCGGAACTGTGTAAATATTTAAAACTTGCCGACTCATAAATTTTGAAGAGCTGCTAGAGTGGGGGCTTTTTTCGCCGTATATAAGGAAAAATAATGTATGCTAAATTACGTTTACGTTATTAAATTAAATATATCCCTTTGCTTGACTCTTTTGAAGTACTGCGAGTAGACCAAAACTTCAAGAGCTTCGGAAAGAGATCGAATTGGATTAAGGCACCCCCTGTTCATCTGCTTAGACGCAACAAAAAGGTAATCAAAGATTTAAACTTTAAAAAGACCTCAAAAGATAATACTTCCTAATAAATATTAATACTAATTTTCTGGTCTGAAAAAGGCGAACCTGTGTTTTTTAGGGTCTCCAATAACTACAATTTAATAATGCATTTTTCATGCTCATCAAATTAGACGCACCTTTAATTATGTTAAAAAATAGTTTTTCGAGCTATTAAACTTTTTTAGATTTTTTACTAAACTGTAAAATATTTAGGTACACAGTTTCCTAGGGTTAGGAAACCTTTGCTATTTTGGTTTGGTAAGAGTAAAGGGCTCCAAACTCCTCTGTAAAGTATTCTTTAAAACCCGCATTCTACCAGTCCTGTTTTTTGACGCCGATCGAAGAGCGATTAGTAGAGAAAGAGCAATTATGCTCGGCACTTTTGAGAGAAAAACTCTAACGTAAATTAAAAGTCCTATGTGCGAGTAGGGCAAATGAAGAAGATGCAACTGCGACGTATTTAAAGGTACCTATTTATTTATTTAAGACATAACTTCTTACACTTAAACACGAAGACTACATTGCATACATCGAGCTGATGGATAACTTCGGTCCAACCAAGAAAGTTCTCAACTCCACGAGACTAGGAAGACCGAACTTCTGTTAACAGGTTCAAGCCATCATGAGTGAAGGCGCGCTGGGTCTGGACAACGGGACTCAGCTTGCCCAGGATATAGAGGGTGGAAGGCTGCTGTAAGTCAGGCAGAGACCTTCCGGGCATCGAGAGACCGATAAGGTTAGTAAGTACAAGTTACACAGCTTTAGTACTTAGCGCTGCCACCAGAGTGTAAAATGACATAAAAATTCAATCTTTGAGAGACTCATACAAAGATTTTTAGTAAGCTTATACGATCTCGGCTCATTTAGCCGAGTTGGTTTGTCGATGCTTGTTGCTTCTTCGTAGCTTACCTACTTCAAGCATTGTGAGTTAGCCAGCCTCGGCAGCGGCCACGTGGTGAGCGCCTGAGCGACCCATACATGAGTCGCTGAGCAACGAAAAAAAATTTAATCATATCAAATGGTGTGGAGGCGCTGACTAATACTATGTCTCTACCGGCAATTAAAAGAGGATTAGCAGGACAATTAGAAATTAATCCCAAAGTGGCTCCACCGGACAAATATAGGATTAATTTGACACGAACACTTTGCTTCTGTCATTTTGGCTCTCAAATGCGAGTGACGATGTCATTTCTCAGGAGCGAAAAATGATTTTCGCTGTAAAAATCACAATAGAAAACGTACTTGAGCCAACTTTGTCGTACAGGGACAGTCTCAGTTTCCTTTTTAGATTCTAAAACTGCTACAAGGGTGAAAAAATAGGCTTGAAAAAAGAATAAATGTGATTTATTAGAGGATTTATTTTGAATCGCTTGCCTAAAGGATTTTAATTTGTATGGTAAATCGCGTGATTTGCAGAGGAATTAATACAGATGTATATTAATCGTGGATTAGTGCCCGGTGGAGACATTGTATAACGAACTAAAAAAAAATTCAGAAAATTATAACGGAATGTCTGAGCCTCAGTTCAAAGCCGTGTGATTTTATGCTTAGGGAACTATAAAGCCTAGAAAAGAGATAAAAGGCATTGGCGGTCTTAAGTCAGTGACTTAAGACTCCCAAAGTATTTGATCCCTTCACCGTGTTGGAAAAAATATGAAAAACTTGACGTATGATCTTCCATGAGATGGGGTAAAGGAAATGCAAAATGAATGTGAAACAAAGATGACACTGACATACGACATAGTATTGCCAAAATCGGGCTGGATAACTGCGAAGATTTAGGTACCTACAAGAAATGAAATTTCCCATAATTAGACCTTTCTCGATTGCAAGGGTGAACACAAAATCTTCGTTTTCTGACGACAGCTCTATATATATGAACGTGACTTTCTATTGAAAAACTTCGACAACTGCACTAGATGTAGGCATTTTCATCGTTACTTATCGCTCAGCGACACGGTGCCCAGTAAAGGGACATTGGTCGCTCAGTCGCTTTGTCGCACGAAGCTCCCTGCGTAGCTGCAGCCTAAGAATTAACCAATCAAGGAAATGACTCCTCGTTGGCTTGAATAATGGGGTACAAAAAAGCAGTCTTCTTTTTGAAGATATTGGAAAGTAGAAGTTTTTCCATCCAAATTAAATTTATTTTTATTTTACTTTGAAGAGACAACTTTTCACCACTCATTCAAAGCATTTATCGTCTGCTTATTTCAATTGCAATCGCTGTTGCTCTCGTGTTAGGTTGAAAATCCCGAAATTTTTTTAGGTTTCGAAATCCCGCGGCAATAAACATTAACTCCTGTTAATGCCATTATTTTGCATACCGAAAGACCGGAATCGGTTAGAAATCTTAGAGTTTTTCAAACATAATATGCTGAAAAGGCAGTAACTGACTTGTCCGATAGTACTTTCGGCTAACTTGGTGCCCTAATTCGCGCATTTAAAAACGCCTATAGGCTCTTGTTAAACAGCTGCAATTTAACATGCGTCTAATCGGATGAACAGGAAAAACAGCTATGTTTTGAAAGTTGACATGAAAATGTCGCATGCCCCCCCAACAGACTACCTAACCTAGACAGGTTATGATAGCTGAGATGCAAGCGTGTCGCCCAACTGGCATTGAAAGAAGCAGGTGGAGGGATCAGGAAAAGAACATCTGCGAGACCCATCTGAATATCGCGCCTGCGTCTCTTGAGTTGGCGGCGGAGGATCCGGAAGGACCATTTAGCCACACTCGACCCGCGACCATTCTAAGGATCAGCGATCACCGAAAATGATAATGATGATGATGACATAAAAATAAGGGAAAACAAGTGGGAGGGTTTGCGTCATCCACTTAAGCGAATCGTTGGATACCCCATCCCAATTGACCACTGTCAAGCTCCGAATTGTGTCATAAATCTTGGTTGTAAGATTTCAGTATCTATTAAATTGTATTTAGAATTTGCCAGTTAAGAATTTTCATCCTTAAAAAAGGGGCGTGGCTTCAACCCCTTTTCAGTAACATCATTGTTTTCTTCATATTTTTTACAAGATGGTATACCCGTTTTGATTGCATTTTTATATTAAAAATTTGGTTTATACTTAAAAATGCCCTCAAAAGTGGGCGTGGCGAAAATTTATTCACTTAAGTTAATAGCTGGCGCCCATATCTGAACATTTTACAGTGCAAGTTTTTTGGATTTGAAGCAAATATATCAAATAAAAACTTTTTATAAGAATGCATATTAAGTATGACCACGCCTACAAGGGGGCGGTCTTCGCTTTTTTTTAAATGCCAATCACAATACACTTAAGCGAGGATATCGCATACCAAATTTCCTACGACAGCTCTGATTTTTCATGCTAGTAAGTAGAGTGGGCGTGTCCGTAGGTGGATTTCTAAAATTTTTACACTTGTACTGCTTTGGGACCTAGAAAGAACAGATATCAAGTTTCAAGTTCCTAGCTCAAATTTCAAGGCCTAAAAACTACCGACATACGGATGGACGGACATGGCTCATTCGACTCACAATTCGGTCTCGATCATACGCCCTTAAGGTTTTGGGGGTCTACCGTGACTATTTCTCTGTGTGTTACAAACTATGAATCAAGCCTTATTATCCTTACCTCCTATCCTATGGGATATATTCCCGCTTTTGACCCGATAAACAGCACTGTACCTTTGTGACTTACCTAACTGACCTGGACTTTATTTGCTATGAATATATTTACTAATAACCCTTGACCCTCTCTACCTCTACGTTTACGACGTTTACGACACGTTTACGACGTGACATTCCCTACCGACCCAGTTACAACCTGGCATTTGTTCGTCACATTAAAACTGAAAGTTGTACATCAAAATATACGGCTAGGAGCTGGTTCATTGTGAAAATTTTCAGATTTTTTTTTCAAGACAGCTTTCGTTACAGGCTTTGATAGTTTAAACAGGTTTTTGACACTGAACACCAAGTGTATAGACAATCTGAAATTATTTACACCAGATTTTTTGAGTGATTCCTAGTATTGTGTATTTTACTGCAGTCTAGTAGGAGTTGAGTAGGTCCTTTGCACTGTCAATTTCAACTCCAATTCTAGGCCCAACAAAGATTTATTTCGAAAAAGACTTAAACTACTTTACTTACTAGCTTCATGCTCTAGACTTATCAAGAATTTTTATGCTTACCTGAAAAGAGAAAAAGAAATAAAGCATTATTACAAGATTTAAAATAATTTTCAATGTAAATATTTTAACGAAAAAGCTTAAAAAATCAGGATAAAGAAGTAGCAAGTCAATATAAAATTTATTTTCTCCACCTTAATTTAAGTTTTTTAAGAAATTCACTTTTTGTTTGAATTAGGGACCCAGGACAAAAAAAAAACGGATTAAATGGCTTAAAAAGCAGCTTTAAGGAAAAAAAATCGTGGTTATAATCACAAGTTCGTTGCTCCTAAAATATTGCTGAAATTTTTAACTCGATAGGTACAGAAAAAAAAGACAAGAGACCGTCAATTGCCAAGACAATTTCGGCAGATGTAACTTCCGAAGAGTCAGTCAAGTTGATAAAAATTTAACAATTTAACGTTATTACAACCTCAGAAGGATATTTTCTACAACCTCCAAAAACGGAAATGATGCATTTAAAAAAAAAACCATCTTGCTTTCTTTCTAGTCTTAAGTGCTACACGATTTGTTAAAAACTCATTTTTACTAAACTTATTTTTCATTGAATCTTTCTTCATCAAAAACTCAGGATCTTATCAATTAATAAATTAGTTAAGTAAAGAAATAAGAACATATAAAAATAAATAAATAAATTAATAAACAAACTTCGATGAAAAAAAAAACCATCGAGGATTTACTTTCAGATTTTTTTTACTAATTTGAAGTCAGCTTCTCGAATTCAGTATTTAAATTGAGAAAACTGTTTGAAAGGATTTTCTTTTGTACATGTTCCTCGAATACAAGATATCAAACGGCCTTGAATGGACTTCATCGGATTTGGCCTTAATATTCTTTTCTATTTAGCAAATGAATATTGACCTTCACCGCATGCCGTAAAAAGCAATTGATATTTTTTTCACGTTCGTTAAGCTTGTTGGAGCGACACCATACTTTTCTACCCATCAGAGATTGACCAAGTCCATACAAAATCTGACTTTCAATGCGTCCAATATTCTCTACATTGAAGCATGCTTTGAGCTTTATTTGCGAATCTCGCACATAAAAAACAAACTATCCATGTGAATATGCACAAATTATTATTAAAACACCCCCTAGTTGCCATAGAGCTCCAGATGCCACTGATTGCGGCCTTCATCTATACCATAAAATGTTTCTCTCATCCGACATCTATCAATAACTCTGAGCACACCGGGGTTATGTATCCTTAATTTGCGATAGGCAAACGAATCGCAAAATGAATGAACACATCTAGGCTGTTGGCCTGTCAGACGGCCAGCTCGCCCTAGTCCAAACAAACTTTTCAATTTGTCCGCTCCGCTATTCAGTCCATATAAGCCATCAGCCTGGCTTCGCTACGGTCCGTGTATAGATGGTATTTTAAGCCCATTGACCATACATCACTTGGAGAGCGAGTTCCAACTCGAAACAACGAGCTGTGCATTAGAAAATGTTCACCGTACCACCGGGATTAAAAGCCAGCCCCAGTCAATCATTTCGGCCAGTCGGGTATTTGGTAGCTCAAAAACGACACACACATACACTAGTGCATATATCCTGTACCGCAGAGTAGTGAAAAATTGCCGCCATTCATATCTATTTTCCACCCGACCATACAATGGGTGGGAGTACCTACAATGAACACAAAAATAAAAAAAAAATCACACAAAAATTCACCGATGAAGGATTTGGTGGAGCGCGAATCGAACAAATGACTGAAATGAAATACGAGTCCTGTTTGAGGAAATTTCCCCCGTTGGGTTGGGCCTGGGTGGTCGGGGCTAACAAGGACGCGCGCACTCGGTGTACATGATGTGCAATGTTTCGCATTTTTGAAATTCTATTTGAAGTGAATTGATGGAGGAGTTTTGTTTGTTTTGATATGAAACCTTAAACTTCCTAGCACACATCCCCCTTCACTATCCTGGCCCTAGCCACGATGCGGTATATGCTTGCAGTGATGAATGTCGCCTATTGAATTTAGTTTATTTATCACTTTCAAGAGATTTATATCATGTTCATATTTTTAACCTCATCGTCCTTTATTTTTTATTTGCATTTATCCGGTGTAGTGCCAGTGCCATTTGTCATTGGTCTCAGGCCGCAGGACTTTCGGGGTGTATAATGTCACAAAAACAACTGCCACTCTTTTGGAATTGTTTAAATTTTTGTAACCGTCCATGGTGGATGCGTATGGTTGAATATTGAATATTGTAATAGAGTGGTTGTGGGTTTAAGCATTTTATGTTTATGTATGTATGTGGTCGGGGGCTTTGGATGGTTTGGTTATCCGCCATGTTGACAACTATTAGTGTGCGGTATGTAGGTCTGCGGCTTTGGTGTCGATTTCATTGATTTTGGCAATCGATCCATCGTTTGTTTGAGTCCATGATTCGTTGGAATAACATTAATACGATTGGCAAGGGCTTCTTAGAACCGATGCTGATGCTGCATTTTGCATGAAACAATATTTATCGAATTTTCTAGAATTATCATAAAGCACTTGAAAACCAAAGCTGACTTCTTTTCCTCGGAACTTTATTTCTGAATCGTTTGTGATAAATGCCTGCGTTATTGCATTCCTGGAAATTTTCAATCAGTAGAAGTATTAAAGCGATTAATATGTCCTCCCTCTTGAAAGGAACAGCCGCAGCAAAAAGTATTAAGCAATTACTCAAACATTTCTTGCAGCTCGAGCGTAGTGTCAAGGATATTTAAATACCAGAATATACCACTATAGTGGTCAGGTCTTTTTAATCCTGTTTTCCATTTAAAATTGTGTTTGTTGCTATGAAAACTTCATTATTGCAAATGGGAAGAAGTGTAGGAGATTAAGTGGAACCCTGAGGCTGGCCAGGTGTTAGCTTGTCTTGACTTCTAACATAAGTAAAGTAAATAATAACAATAGATTAAGGGGTTATCCTTATTGTCAGGCCCTTAAAATAGGCCTCTAGAACAATCTTTTAATTATGCCTATAGGCTTGAAAGGAACTTTCCGTCAGGCTCATAAAACAAGATGTCAAAAAAGAAGTCAAAAAACTGTCTGGAGTGTCTTGAAATTGAAAATTTTGCTGTAGCACTAGACAGCGAGTTCCATTTGCAGCCGTCCGTGAAGATGCTGGGATGAAGGTTGATGGTTGTTCTCCTGTACAGTGTACCCTGCAGCTAAATGGAGTCCCCTTTTGATCAGGTTGAGAAGTCTAACTAACTCGGGGTCTATTTCACAAAAGATGGAAGGAATAATACTTAGTTAGGATACTGTAGGATTTGCCAAGCTGGAGCAATAGTAATGGAACTGTGCCAGCCGGTCATCAGGAATGGGGAGCTTGGAGTGAAAGCAAAGATCTTAGTTTTAATTCCGAGCTCGTTCCCGCTCTCATCTATGGCCATGAAATTAGGGTAAAAGACCGAAAGAGTAAGATTGCGCGTAGAAGCTGCCCAAAGAGATTTTTTGAGCTGCGTTACTGGTGTATTTCTAGAAATCTTAATGTTGGGTCGTCAATTCTCCGAATGAAACGGCAAATTTTTCGATGGTTTGGAGAAGTTGTTCGCATGCCCCCCGACAGGCTTACCAGACATGTTATGCCAGTCGAGATGCCAGCGCGTCGCGTAGGCCTAGAAACAGGTGTTGGGATCAGGTAAAAACATCTCCGCCTCGGAATCGGCCTGTGTCTTTTGAATTGGTAGCGGAGGATCGAGAAAAATGGAAGGACCATTAAGCCGCTCTCGGTTAGTGACCCTCGTTCGGAGAGGCTATACGGCCCAAGAAAATGATGAATATTCAATATGCTTAATGTTGTAAACCAAAAATTTTAGTACCTATTAAAAGAGGTGCTAAAATTCTTGGTACGCAAAATTCTTCGGACGATTTATGGTCTCGTCTGCATAGACGGAGAGTGGAAAAGAAGCCTTAACATTCAACTGTACAGCGACACTAGCCAGAAGAGTCAAAATACGAAGGCTACGATGGCTGGGTTATCTAGTGCGGATGGATACCAACGCCCCGGCTCGGAAAATCTTCCAATCCAACCAGCAGGGACGACGCAGTAGAGGAAAATTGAGACTCAGGTGGCGCGCCCAAGTGTAAGATGACCTCAGCCAACTTCGCGTGCGAAACTAGAGACAGAGCTGGCTGGCGAGTCTTGTTGGCTGAGGCTCAGGTCCACCCCGAACTCTAGCGCCACCTTAAGTAAGTAAGTTTGACACGAGCAATCTTTCGTTGGCAGTTTGGCTCTCAAAAGAGAGTAACGATTACATTACCCAGGAGTCAGTAAACAATTTCGTTGCAAATATCCCAGTAGAAAACGCATTTGTGACCGATATTTCATTCGTAGACAGTTTCAGTTTCCTGTCGCACACCTTTATAACAGTCTCAAACTGTTATAAAAGTGTGCGAAAAGGGTGGAAATTGGCTTTAAAAGACGTTTGTGAAAAGGTTAATTCAGATTTTTATACTATAAAGTGATTCCCGAAACGTCTCCACCGGACAAACATAAAATTTATATGACAGGAGCTCGAGCCCCGTTTTGTTGTCATTTTGGCTGGCAAAAGGGAGTGCCGATGGCATTTCCGAGGAGCGAGAAAACAAATTCGTCGTAAAAATCACAATCGAAAACGTATTTGTGGACAGCAAAGATGGACAGTTTCAGTTTTCTTTTTCGAATTTCACACTTCTATTAAGATGCACCAAAAGGGTCAAAAGTGGCATAAAAGAGTTTAGTGAAAAAGGGTTTTGAGAGGGTGAATTTATAAAAAATTCACTTTTAATTACTTGCCGAAAAGATTAAAATTTGTATGAATTTCTCGATATTTGAGGGAGATTAGTTGACGATTTACATATTATGTAAATATCGCCGGTTAGTATCCGGTGGAAACAAAGTATAAAAGCCAAAATATAAGTCTCTGAGAAAAGTTCTCCGGGCATAGAAAACATATTTATTTTATTGTTTATTACAAAAAAAGGGAACTTTACAGGGTATATAGTGACTTTGGTCTCCTTGTCTTCCCCCATTAAAAAGGGATATGGCGCAGTCGATAATATATGCTAAGTCCAAGGAAGGGTAGTCCAAATTTGAAGGGTAGCGAATTGGGAAATCGGAGCTTGTTCATTTTATTGTTTATAGAAGTTTATAATGTTCAATAAAAACTGCGACAAATTCAAGGAATGGAATTAACAAAACTGAAAATAAGTTAGTTAAGTTAATGAAATCGGGAATTCTACCAGTGGACAGTGCTATAACTTTTTAAATTTCATTAAGATTACTGTTTCCTCGTAAGATCCTGAATACAGGCTTAGAATTTCTTTATTCAGAGTTGATTTTGGGTTCTACAACAGGGACAGAGGAAGCAGTTTTTATTGAGGAATAAACCTTGTGCGTCACTAGATATGCTCTTAAACCAGGCCTCGTGTATGTTTCATCACTTTCCCATCACTTTCAATTTCAGAAAATTAAGTGTATGCATCCAAGTGACGGCTCTCGTACAAAACAAATTAATAACTCCTCTCTAGAATTGTGCCATCAACCATCCATAAAAGTCTACTTACCTCTTTGTTCATATTAAAACGAAAACCAAGACAGAATACAGTAATTCATTAAGTCTATCTTGAAATCCATTAATCAATCCATTGTACTTATGTTTCTTCTGATTATTAATGAAATATGAAGCACAACAATCCAAGTTCATAAGACCACCTTCACAGAGCAAAAAGAAAAAAACACTACACCAAAATAAACCCGAACAATATCTCTCTATGCCATCACCATCACTCTAGTTGTCCTTATTTTTTGTTATCCTTTTTTTTTTGCGTCTCGAATAACTACTATCAGTGCACGCACAAAAGTAGCACTTTATATTCTGGTGTTGATTTCCTCTTTTGTGTAGTAGCGGTTGTATACAACCTCTAACCCTTGGTACCCCTAAATTGGCGGATTATCCTTGTGCACACCCCACCTCCCCCCACATTCAAACACAATCAATTTGTGCTGCGAAAGAAGAAAATCCTCAAGACGATGGGCTATACAGAAGAGGATGGCAGCCAGCGTCAGAAAAAAAACGCCATACTTAATTTTCGCAAAGGATCCATGATGGTCTGGTCGGTAGACCTCTAACGAGCACTAGTGCAGCATTCTTTTATGGAGATGCCACAGGGAAGAGGGACGGAGGCGCTAGAATCCACCTCGTAATGGCCTAAGGATTATGAGAGCTCTTTGGTATGTACATCGTAATAATAGCGATGCTGTGGCTACGATGAAACATTATCCTTCAAGTACACACATACACTCTCACGTAAAAAGGGATATGTATGGCAAAAAAAGGAAACAACAATTCCCACAAGAAGTATCGTCGATAAATTACCACTTGAATGACTGAATTTCCACTAGCCATTGACATGACAGCCGTTTGAAACATTTCCCTTTCGACGTTAATGATGCGGCAGCGCGCACGACAAGTGAACAAGTGAGTGACTTTGAACGCGAAAACAATGAATAGTGAGATTTTATATCGGTGTGAAAGTGTGCGCGCTTTTGTGTTTGTATTATTAACATTCATTGAATGTCAATAATAATGAATTTGCCTTCGCGGATTATCTAAGATGAGGATGAGGAGGACTACGGTGACGGAACTCTCTCTCTTTCTCTGTGTGATGCTCCCGTCTTGTTTGGTGGTATTTGGTATAGGTATAGTCACGTGATGGGAAATGACAGCTGAAGTTATCAGCCATCCTTCGGAACCAAGCCAAGCAGAATGCGAAAGGGATTTAGCTTTAGGGTTTGTTGCTTTGTCAACGACTTTTGTGGCGTTTTTGTCTCGCAATTTCCGACTTTGAGTGATTCACCTGACAAGTCATTGTTTTCTTTATAGAAGATATTTGAAGATGATTCTCTTTTTACCTTTTTATATTTTATTTTTAAGGGTTTCGATCGTTTTTATGGAAATTGTGGAAGAAATCCATGAATGCGTTTTAAACAAGAATGAAAATAAAAGTTCCCCCTTTTTTAGACTTAAATCGCAGGTATGCAAAATTACCTACCTACTCCCGAACAATTTAGCTCTTTTTGCATGACCTGACTTCCAAGACATTAACTGTGGAGGAATCGAACATTCCGCTCTATGGTTTAGAGGTCGTCCAGTCTGATTTAGAGGTAACGTCCTCCAAAAAGGCCAAATAAGTCTGCTATGCAATGATAAAATATGTTGAAAGCCAAATGCTTAACTCTAAAGCTGATCCGAAACGGCCTAAATCGATTTATATATAGCTATCCAGACACATCAAACACCAGACACCTTTCTAACCGTAGAAAGAGACGTGCACACATAAATTAATGAAAACCACCCAAAACTTCCTAAACGAGTAGGTATAGAAGAGGAAGGAACAAAATGTGTGAGCTCGAGTTTAGCGCTTCGCGCAGTGTCTAGCTACTCCACGAAGAATGACGGCAGAAAAAAATCAGCGCCAAAGAAATTTTCTAAAGAGCTACCTTTTTTTAAAGAACTGCCTCAAGGTGGTGTTTTTTCACCTCTCTTATTCTTTTTTGTAATAAAAAAAATGCTTATTTTTACTTCACTTGGTACCAGTCTAATGTACCAAGTGAAGATGACCAGCAAGACGACCAGTCTAATTAAGGATACAGTTGTGACTATGAAGGAAATTACTTTCGATAAATTTGCTGCGCCAATTAAAGAGCCCTAAATGAGACAACTTGGCATCTAGATTACACAACTTACAAGTACCTGCTCAAATGAAGTTATGACATTTAGGCCTCATATTATATCGATAAATTTCCATAACGAAATCAGAAATCAGTCACCTAAAGGCTGAGCTACCAACCCTACGATTTTCACCAGAGAGCCAAAAATATTGTGACCAACCAGAGCTCTCAATAAAGTTGAGAAAAGTTTTAGGAAAATGAAAAACGTCAAGCATTGTCCTTAGAAGAGTTACAAATCCTATGACAAAAGAGCATAAAAGAGGGAAAGCGTTAAAAAAAAAAAATAACTTTCTGAAGGGGGGAGGAGTTACCATAAGAATTGTTTGCTCAGATTTGAAAATCTTGGAAGCATTAACACAGCCAATGGTGTGGAAGGTAGATGTGGAAATGCTCGCATGTTTTAGTTTTAATAAACAATAACTATTTGAAGGGGGGACGAGTTAGCGTCCATGAGACTTGGAAATCTGAAATTGCTCAGGTTTGAAATTTGGTATCGCATCATGTGGGTGATGTTCGAACAATGTGGAATGTGAATAAAACTTAACAGTTCGCTTCCACATTCTACACAGTTGCAGTAAAAGAAAAAAAGTTATCTTTTTTCAAATATTCCAAGATGTGTTAGCGTTGTAGTTCAAACAATTAGATCGACAGTCCCTTATGCGTGCTCTTTTCTAGAATGTAAGTTAATCCGCTAAAATTTATTATTGGAAGCATGGTTAAAATTTAGATGCACCTCACAATTGTATTGCATCTTAAATGACTTAAAACGACATATTTTTGTTCAGATTATCTTATTTCTGAGCCTTTGAAAGGTGGGAGGAGTTAAGATTCTGTCTTTTGATTTGGAAACCTGACACGAAACGTTTATTGTTAAAAGACGAACGAAACTCGGCGGAAAAATACTTTGCTATACTGAAGGTTTTATGAGAAATTCCTTCTTGAACTGTACATAAGTTACTAGACATTAACATTAAGGCTTTGCAGCATGATTTTTTAACTATAATTCACAAAGCTTTTTTTTTTGTAAAATTGGGTGAGATTGACTTTACGTGCCCGACTTGGGTTTCGTCTGGTACGAACTGAAATTCATTCGAAATGTCTTTAACCGATGTTTTTTTTCTCACTGCGTGGACCTATTAATGAAGTGTCAAGTCAAGTGGTTCCTCGATAATTCCATTGAAACTAGCTTTGTTGTAAGGACGTTCATACAACTTTGAGTCAAAAAAAAATCCAGACAGGCTTAAAGCCTGCTTTTCAATATACACTTTGAAGGTCCTCAGTTATTCAGCATTACCTACCCTTATTGGTTCCAGTCTAGTTTGGTTTACGTTAGGTAAAGTTCGATTGCTATCCCGCTAATCCCGCTTGAGGTAGGAGTCACGTGGCTCTTATTTCTCACTGTTTTACCACTCACTGTTTTACCACAAGATTCAATAACTCAAGCCATATCTCCAGTTATTTTTTGAATTTTGGCGGCAAATCTATATTTCATTCATAAATAATGTCCTCGGCCAAGACAACATACAAATAGATGGAATTGTGCTTGCTGCCTTCTTTTTGAGCCAGGGCAGATCCACAACCAACCAATGGCCCCATTGTAAAATCCTGAAAAGGACAACTGGGATTTTACATGGATTTTACAATCTTTTCACTGATTTATATCAGAATTTTTCACAACGAACTCGACTTGGTGATTACTTCTGTATGTCAAAATCGGTATAAGGGAAAAAAGTTGTTGCGGTATTTGTTCAAGTTCATTTTGGGAAAGTTCTATACTGAGCTGTTTTAAACACGTAGCCGAGTTCTACCTTGGCAGGACGTACACTGGTCGTGGGGTGCCGTGGCATAGTATAGTTAGTGTGTTTGCTTGTTACGCGCGCCAGAGGAAGTATGGGTTACCATCCTCCTCCTACCATCGCCACCTGAAAAAAAAAATCGTTCTTTTTCAAGGCCCTTACCTCCGCAAGGGTCTCCGACAGTAACATTTGTCTTGAAAAACTTCTCAAAGTGCCATTCGGATTCGGCGAAAAGTTCTAGGTCCCCTGTATGTTAAGAAATTAGCACAGACAGCGCACATTGTTGAGAAGTTGGCCCTGGTTCCACTCGAGCTGTTGCACCACTGTATTTATAGAAGTACACCACATAATTTTTATTGCGCCAGTCTTTATGGAATCGAGATTTGAAGTGACAACGTTCATCGCATTGACATATGGAAATAAGCCAATTTTTACAATGAGAAAATTCGAAAATGTGGTACGGAGATGGCATACAGTCATCGAGTAGTTTTTTATAGAAAACCGCTCTGTTCATGATTGTTTCCCGTCAACTCAACGTCACCATGCTGCAGTTTTGTTAAATTTGGTAAAATATCGTCTCCTGTCGATCGTGTCTAAATGGCAAATTTCGCTGATGTGTCGGTGCTGAAAAATCACTTCCAAATGTCAATTCTTGCATGTACAATGAATATAATGAATCTGAATCATCGTATTTTATTAAGTTTTGAAATTAGCAGTAGCATGGAAAGCTCGTTTTATATTTCTCTAAGGTGTTGACCTATACCTAGCCTACAATACAAAAAGCACAGACCAATTTATATTTCACAATAGACAAACAGGTAATTTTTCTTCGAAAACAGCATCAACGAACAACTGAATTTCAGTATACCCAATTTAGCAAAAAAGTAACGATGTCTATCCAACTGGCCCCCCAGAGTATACAAAGTCTCGTGTTCGTGGAATTTTTAATAGAACAAGCAAAAGGACACTCATGTGCATGTTATTTCGCACTAATTGAAAATAATACTTAAACTTTCCTTTAAACACAAATTGTTAAAAAGTATTCAATTATTTAACAACGCGTGTGCCCGGCTCTTAATCGAAGCCCCGTGGCATGATATTAACGATATCCCCATAATGAGATGAGACGACCTTTTTTTTGGTTGTCATCACCAAAAAGCCATGCAGCTGAGGCCAGGATGCTTGCACAAAAACGAGTGTAACGATATGGAAAACCATTTTATGAAAATAATTAAGCTGCTCTCTGGAAGAGCGCGCACTTTCCATTCGCATCCAATTTTGTTAGGTAGTAGCGAAAAATTTCAATTAATTATAATCTCTCCTGTTCGTTTATTCATGTCCTTGCCCGATGGTTGAATGAAAGAGTCTCTATCCCTAAACCGGCTAAGGAAAAATAAAAGAAAATTAGAAATCTGACACTAAAACCTAAGCTGCTGCCACATAAAAGCTTCCTTCTTGCATAGCCATTAAAAACAAGGAAAAACCTTGCGAATAGAAGTGAAAAAGGATTTTCCTTTTTTCCCCCTTTTTTGTTGTAACCACTCGTTTAATAATCGACTTTGGAATATTCCACAATTACGGACTAAATCCTGTTCACAGTTGAATTCATATATTGTCCTGGAATAACATGGTCTAACCAAATCTACCAGAGTCCACTACCATGGGGGAAAAAAGGAACTAAAGCACAGGAAAAGGGACCTCAAAATAAAAGCGCATGAAGCGCAAAATTATTCCTGGAAACAGAATTTCCCATGCAAAAAAAAGTAGGTATATATAGTGAATAGTGAAAAGTGCATGGTCGGGAAAACACCATGCGACATCCTTTTTATTATTTATGCCTTTTAATTACATTGAGATTAAATATATTGTGCGAGTCATGCACGGGTAGCCGGCCAACCAACGAGGCTATTCATTGACTAACTCCTGGCATCATGCGTCGGTTGGTTTAGGTTTGGAATATTTTTTTTATCCCAGACCCCAGAGTCCTGGTGAATTCTTTTTTTCTACCAGTCGTCCTTTTTGTTATTGACCAAGCTAGTAGTGCTTACTTTTTTGTGATAGTTACGCTGCTATGCGCATCCTTTTATTATTAATTTAATGAATTTATAGTTTCTGCCAATTTGTTACAAAATGGAGTTTGAAAGAAAGTTTTTTTTCGAAGTTCTGTATTTTTTTTTTTCTAATTTTAGTGGGATTTTTTATTGAATAGAGTGATTGAGGGGAATTAATTCGAGAAAGAAGAGAATTATGGCTAAACACATGTTGTGGGAGCTGATTAATTTTGCATAACTAAATGGAAAGTATTGGGGATGCAGGTTTCTCAAATGTGGAAGATATTGAAGCAAACTTTTGTTTTACGTGGAAAAAGGGTTGACGTTAGTTATATGAGGGGTTTTGGTAGAACTTGAGAGATTAACTTAGGTTCTGTCATTAGCTTAAGCTGAAAATCTACATTGAAGTAAAAAATCGGATAAGCATTGCACAGCATATCCATAGCTCCTAGAAGAGCCTCCAAGAGACTACAATTCTTGTATATTGAAGTCTTGTAATAAGAGTCTAAATAAAAACCCTTTAAGACTTAAGCGCTCTTAGAGTTGTACTCCTTAAAAATAGTACTCCAAGATCTTTTAAGATCTTATAACAAAAGCTTACGCTCAGAAAGTATCAGGCAAAGAGCATTAAAAGAGTCTTATAAGTGCTATTTTGACGTTTCTGTTACTGTCACAAGTTGCTTAGTTCGGTACTGGATAAAAATTGCACAACAACTTTCTTCTTGCTGATCAATAAATCAAAGCAATAACGTTCATAACGTTGGAAGAATGATAACAAAACTTTGCCATCAAAATATGTGTTGTTTCTTTTTGGAACGATACGAAATGACAATTTGCGTTGTCAGCAAAATTGACGGCAAGCGCTACAGATTGATGATACAGGTAATTCCAACACATCTTCGCAAAGTATCACACAGTATATGGTAAGGCGTAAGTCAACAGAGAGTGTGGTTTTTGGCGGTAAACTATTGTCAGATACTTACTACGATGTGATTAAATTTTTTTACAGGTAAAAGCAAAACTTTTGGCAATCTGATTGATAAAGCGCTTGTCGATCAATAAAATTGAAAATCCATTCAATTTTTCGATCAAAATAAAATAACATCACTTTGTTGGTGAGGGCGAATCAAGGGAATCATTCAGCCAATTTCAAGCAAATTTAGTTTATAAGGTGAACCCCTTTCTTCAAAGCTCAAACGATCCCTACAATTTGATGCAGAACAGACATAGCCTGGCAGAACTTTTAAAGATTTCAAAATAAGATCGTTTCACAATTGATAAATATTGCCGAATTGTTTTCAAAGAAAACCATTATACATGACTTGAAGGTTGTTAGCAATTTTAGTTTGCAGAATGAATGAGTTTCAAAGGCGCTTTTAACTTATGAACCAAATCTGGATCTCAAGTGTTTTAATTACATTCCTGTATAGTTACAGTCTGTCATAAAGGTCCTCACTCCACTGGTATCCTTGGGCATTTGCTGATATTCTTAAAAACTGGCTTCTGCTTCATTTTTCAAGAAGTTCCGTTGCGCTTGTCATCAAACATACTTCACACCGCCACCTTATGGGACACTCATTAAGCTACCATACCTAGCTTTAAAATTTTAACGAATATTGTACTGGTACTTCTGGTTAGGTTTTAATGATCTTGATCGTAAACACCAAAATACCAAAATATCGAGCGGATCAGTCAGAGAAATGAACTCTAGAGACGATTGTCTGATAAGGCAATTGATGCTTTCGACATGATTCCCTTTTGATAATCGCTTAGGATCTATCCTTAAAGTGTGTTGCAAAAACTATGCTGGTAAGCCTGGAAATGGTTCAAAAAAGAAACAATCGATATCCTAAGCTGGTGTAGCAAACCTCACGCTTAAGAAACGTTGTCCTCATTGATATTTTTATTTCTTGTGTAGAAAAAACGAAGGGCATATGAAGCATTTTCCTTAAAGTCATTTTATGCGCAGTAGTTATGAATCCTTGCATGTCCACAAAGTTTCAACTACTTCCTTAAAGCAAAGACAAAACTTATTTCCTTTGCGATCTTATAAGGTGTTTCCACCGCCCACTTATCCTTTACTCATTAATACGCGAAATCTGTGTTAAATACCCTCTAAATCTCGAGATTTATCAAACGAATATTAATCTTCGCCTGATTTTTAAATTAATAATACAGAATTCTACGCGTTCTGACGAAACAAATCAAACAAACCTTTTGACAGCTGGGAATCAACAAAACAACTCAACTGTGTTTGTTGTGTTGCATAAACGGATGTGCAGAATGGTTTATTTTGATGCTGATGTGGTTGGAGCTGTCAAAAATGTTAAAAGCACTGAGCTGTGCAAACTACAATAGAATAGGGGGAAAGTTAATCCTCTGATGATATTGTTGGTTGGTTCAACTTTTTAGTGAAATCCCATCAGCAAAGTTTGACGTTTGGTTTTAGATTGCTTTTCGATTTGTGGAATCAAGAATTCAGTGGCAATTTGCGGTGGAAACATCCTATTACACTACTTTGTGGTTCTCGGATTGGAAATATTAAAATTGGTAAGCTGTTTGAAGCTTGTATAGAGACCTCTGCGCTTCGGTGAGGACTGCTTAGCTAAGGAAATTTTTTTTATATGTAATTACCTTGCGATCAAGGGGTTATGGGGTTACCGTTATATTGCGTAGCTCATCGTGAGTGAAAAAAAAATTCAAGATAAAAGGGAAAAGAAGTTCGCGATCCAAAATAAATGCTGACTAGCCAGTTTAAAACCTGAAAACCCTATATTGAAATACCAAATCTTATCCCCGCAAGTCTTACGCCTTTACGGAAAAAAGCAATTATATAACGAGCAGAGTATTCCATAAAAAACATCTACTATTCATATTATTGTTGTCCTCCATGTGCATGTTGGAGAAGGAAAAGGTTTTCAATATTCGGCCGGCCCTAACCTGGATAACATACGCCGACCACGAGGCCGCACATTTTGAGGCAGACGCTTCTGGATTCTTCACGTTGCTGTTGGTTTTGGAGCGCCCCGGATATTTTCCATGCCTGAACCCACCATAGGTGGTGAGCTTTCCCCTATCTACCACCTGGGTAGACGCCTAATGAACAGCAAACCCAGAAGAGATTTTTGGTTAGTTAGTGCTTGCCTACTCTTAGGCGGGCTCTCTGCATGTATGAATAAAAATAAGTGTTATTACATTGCAAGCCTAAAGCAACGATTCGGAACAATATTTTTGTGGTCACCTTAAGCAGGCAGATTATTTTGTTTGATCACAATAACTCCCAAAAGTTGTGAAAATCATAGATCACCATAGCCGACTCCACCCCAGTTCAAAAAAACATTAATAAGTTTTTAGCGGTCCGTTCAAAAATGGAAAAAGGACCTCTTGGACCTCTGGTCTCAATAAGTTGCGCTTGAGGTAGGATGAGGCAATGACTTGTGTGACACAACTCGTGAAAATCATTTTTGCCTAGATGTTACCGACTCTCCGTTCTTCCTTTTATGAGTCCGGCTTTAAGACACTGACCATGACATTGAAAATTGTCTAATGTCATGCCACTGAAATTCTTTGCAAGTCTAGCCTTATCCCAACCCATCTGTCTTTCTTTGTAGAAGTTGGCCTCGAACTGAACAGCCACCCGATAAGCAAGCATTTGTCGATAGCCAATTTCTATATTGGCCTGAGAACCAGTCTCTCTAGGATTAGCCTATTTAATCTTACTTAATAAGGCGCTTCTAAGCCTAAGTCCGGGTTGGATATGTACTTAAATCTTAAAGCAAAAGGCTTCTCCAGTCAGCTATGGCATAAGCTTCTCGCTTGTGTTTTCCACGCGAAGTTGTTTGAGGCCCCTTTTCTCATAGGTACGTGTGCCACGAGAACCCCGGCCTTCCTTTTATTTGCCGCCTCTTCGGGGTGCTTGCCGGGCATCTGTCGACATAATTATTGGTGTCTGGCCGACGTCCTTATTCTCTACGTTACTTGTTTTAAATCGTTCTCCAAACACTGTTTCACTGTTTTCCAATCACTGCAGAATCGATGCATTTTTTTTAAAGTCATATAAGATAACAGACCGAAAACGACCGACATGGTCTTTCAACAAAACACCAAACGCTTTCGTTCTCCTCGCAATTTGCTTTATAAAGACTTGAAAAAAAGGACAGAACTGAAAAAGACTCACTCCCTTGAAACCGCCTTTCGACAGAATGAAAACGACCGACATGATCAACATTATCAGCACCATACCATCGTCGCAGACACTTTTTCTTTTTTCAGCAAAACATTTAACTAAATTTCAAATGCCATTTTTTGTAATAGTAAAAAAAAAAACTTCAAAAGAACTCTCAAAAAACAAAATGTGAGAGGATATTTTTAGGGCCTCCATCCTAGTCTTCTTAAAAATTCCCCATTGTATTTCTTTTCGAATTGGCTAAATGGCTGGAGTGTTTGTAAGGTCCCACCCACAATAAGAGCTCTTTAACACGGCGACATTGTACCAAACGAACACCCCTTTGAAGCTTGCAAATTTAAACATCAGAAGGACTTGCACTTGAAGTCCTCTTGCCTTGTCTCATCTTCTATTTAAAACACACAGACTCAAAGAATATCACAATTATCAAAACGAAAACCATAAAAAATACCACAATCTACAAAGACGATACCTTCTTCATAAACTATTGTAAAAAAAAAGAGTTAAATTTAAAAATAACAAACCGCTCTGGTATAAGCACTTCACTTCAAAGCGGATTGTCCTTCAAAAGGGATCTTATACATATTTGGTCAAAGGAAATTCTAGTGTCTATTTAGTTCTGGGTAAAATAAAAAATAAAGTGAAATACTCGCCCGTTTTACAGACTTACTGCGCGCCCATAAAAAAACGAGTGCGGATAAATTTCTGTGCCGATGGGCTAGCAGTGATAAAACCTTCAAGTTTATAAGGACCAACAACAAAAACGTGCCAAAGAAAGATTTCACCAGTATTTGCATATTTTTTGCGCGCGCAATTTTCTATACGGCCATAGAATCGCAATAAAACACAATAAAAATTTCATATTTTTCCAGGACATTCCGCCTCCTCAGTGTCCTGGGCAAAAAATATATAAAATGTGTTCTCCAACAGAAGAAATCATACCGCTCCGTTCGTCCCAAACGATTTACACAAGACTTCCTTATGGCCGGGCTCCCTTTGGGTGATGCTATGCTACACTTTTTGTATGTTTCTGATTTTTGGTTCATTTAAAATACATTAGCGATGCGATGTGTCAGGCCATAAGAAAAATGGGTCAACAGAGAGATGCAACTTCATAACAAAAGGCGAAGAAGAATGCAAAAAACCAAGACAAGAAGAATAGAGAAGACGTTTGTAAAAGCACAAAAGAGTAGTGCGCTTCTTTTGGCACACTGCTGCGCTGTCTAGTGTGTCTATGTGTATAGTGTTGCACAAAACATGCAAGGACGAGTGCAAAAATGATGCCGGAAATGCATGCAGGCGCGCACACATTTCGTTTCTTACTGTGAATGTGAAATCCTTTTAAGGTGCCGAAGTGTCAATAGCGTAGATGTTAATGGTTTTGTGGTCGGTTGTGAATAAGGACACAAACCACTGCAAATGGAGAAAATGGTTTCTTGCGCCACAGTCCTTTGACAAATTACTACCGCAAGTGCATGTCTTGGGTTTTTATTTTTTTTTTTTTTTATCAATGACATGCTGCATTTGCATTTTCCTTCTTTCGTCCTGCTAATAGGTTAGATGCACGAGCGAAAGGAAGCTCTGACAGCCCGAAGTTTTCTTTTGAGGGCGGTTTTGTGGTTACATCTCAGTGGTGGTTTGAGAGGATGTGCGTAGTAAGAAAACTACGATCCTTATGTGTGGATGGAGTAATTAGGTAACTGAATTACTGAAATTGAAAATCGTTGCGGGAGACTTTTGGCTCCATGCGCATCAGTTCGATTGAATCTAGATCCAAGACACTTTTCTTCTTTGTAACTGACTTAGTTCCCTTAAATTTTGCTTTTCATTTGACATCTGAGCAAAACTGTTATCCCTCGCAGCAAAAAAAACTCAATCTAGGTTCGGATTTCTTGTGGCGCACACACAAGTTCATTTTAATTAAAAAACTAAGTATTCTTCGTTAACACAATGGCAACGTAAAAATGAAGCCCATACACCGTAACATCTCAATTCAGTGAGTTTCAATTTCCTGTTGCCATGGCCAGAACCATCATGCTCATACAAATGGGCTGCATGCTTCGACGCATATACCACTTACCTTCTACCACCCCTCATCAGGACACACACAACGAAGAAACAAATTAATTCTTATCCAAAGTGCAGCTTCTCGGTTTACTATTGCAATCAACAACGCCTGCTCGCCAGGGAGTCGAACCGTTCGCCACCCACTTAAGGATATACCATAAAACACATTGACATTGCCCAGGAGAAGAATTAGTCCGTAAGAGTACAAAAACCTTGAATTGCGTGCTCTCCACACGGAGATATGGGCGGGTGGTGGTCGATTTGTTGTGTGGGTCTGGTTGGGGGGGCCAGATAACAGCAGGATACACTCTAGTTAAGAACTGCTGCACACGTTCTTCCATCAATCACTATGAGAGCATCCTGTATGACGTCGTCGTCTCCTTCCAGTTTTATTATGAAAGTGTCCTGCGTGTGTGTGTCTAGGACTCATATTAGAAATAGATGTTTGCACAAAATGTGGCATTATCTTCGGAATAACTTCCCGGAGACGACGACGACGACGTGTGCAGTCTGCAGCTATTATATGGACTAGGTATACGTGTGACATCTGGGGTATACAGCATGTCCTTGTATCGTCCATGTTTTTGTCGAGTTCAGTGCAATTGGAGTTGCGTGCTGGATTTTCTCAAGTAAAGCACTTGTGCTGGGGATGATATTGGACGTATATTATGGCATTTACATTGTTGTGCACAATTCCATCCGATTGTCCTTCCGGTGAAAAGGATTAAATCTATTTTCCTGCATACATTTTCTCTTTAAGAGTATGGCAACATAACGGAATCCGTTAATAGTGTTGCTGCTGCTAAAGCTACTACATGAAATTATACGAACAAAGGTGGCGATTTTTGAGCGGCTTAATTTGATAGCATTTTGGCATTACTTCCGCTAAGATGGTAAAAGTTTTGGCACTACATATCCAAACTCGCTGCGACAGGAAACATGCAGCAAGGAGTTTGTTTTCGGCGTCCTATCCCATCCAAAATCACAAATGAATGGACCTGATTTTTTTTTTACTGGTGATTTTGCCAATTGCCAAAATCCACCTATTCCAAACTCGTATAAACCGATTGAGTCTCAGCCTATAATTACGGTGTTCGCGTCGGGTTTGGGTCAAAACTCCGTTTGGTTTAAAATAATTTTTGCAAAATTCTTACCGAAATATGAATGGGAAGCGTGCCGTGCTATTCATATGGCTTTTTCTTTTTTTTAATTTTGCTTACTTCAAAAAATTAAAAAGTTTGCGTTGAAATTTTACTGGGTTTCAAAATTATTTTTACAAAATTCTTCTTTTCAAAGTTCAATTTTGTAAAAATGTGCAATGCAAAGCAGAATTTTAAAAGCAGAGTTATGACCCGCTCCCAAAAGTTTGAAAGTTTGCTTAAAAATCAAAATAAGCTGGCTTTTAATGTTTTAGTCAGAATTTTTAAGAGCCGAATTTTGAGGCCAGAATTCTGACCCTCTCCCAAAATCATGCTTGCATAGCATAATAAGCTAAATTTTATTGCTTAACTTAGAATTTCGAAAAGCAGCATTTTGAAAGCAGAATTTTGACCCGCTCCCAAAAGTTTGCTTAAAAGGCAGAAAAAGCTTAATTTAATTGGTTTTGTCCAAATTTTTAAAAGCAGATATTTGAAAACAGAATCTTATTGCTTAAATCAGAGCTTTGAAATGCAATTTTTTTTTTCGAAAAATCAGAGTTATGCTTACGTCCCGCTCCTAAAAACAAGCTTAATAAGCTCAATTTTATTGCTTAACTCAAAATTTCGAAAAGTATCATTTTTAAAGCAGACTTTAATAGCTTAAATCAGAGTTTGGAAAGACAGATTTTTTTTGGAGAAGTAGAGTTATGACCCGCCAGAATAAGTTGGATTTTATTGCTTTAGTTAGTACGTCTAAGAGCAGAATTGTGAAGCTAGAAATGTGACTCGCTTCCAAAAACATGCTTACATAGCAGAATAAGCTTAATTTTATTGCTTTAGTCAGAATTTCGGAGAGCAGACATTTGAAAGCTGTATTTTATTGCTTAATTTTTTTTCGAAAAAGCAGGAGCTATGATCCACTCCCAAAAGCATTCTTATAAAGCATAATTTCGGAATGCAGTTATTTGAAAGCAGAATTATGACCCGCTCCTGTTCGCGTTGTGTCGGGTGCGCAAATTATTGCATTTAAATTTTTATACGTTTTATTAGTTCATTTTCGTTGATTTTGCAGAGTATTTTAAAATTAAATTATGAGTAAGTTCGCTGAAGTTTTCTAAAACCAAGCTGCGTCCGAAATTTTGTTTATTCGGACTTTGAAAAAAGATTTGTGATGTGTATTTGAAAAAGCTCACCGTAATGGGCTGGCAATATGACCCGTAGGCCACGTTTGACATGTTTTTATACCCCATCCCATAGGATAGGAGGTAAAGTAAGTTTGATTCATAGCTTGTAACATAGAGAAATAATCACCGTAGACCCCCCAAGACCTTTAGGGCATATGATCGGGACCGAATGGTTAGTCGAATAAGCCATGTCCGTCCGTCCGTCCGTGTGTCAGAAGTTTTAAGGCCTTAAATTTTGAGCTAGGAACTTGAAACTTGACATCTGTTCTTTCTATGTCCCGAAGCAGTACAAGTGTGAAAATTTTCCAAATCCGCCCACTTTACTTATTAGTATGAAAATTCAAAGTTGTCGTAGGAAGCTGAAATTTGGTACGTGTTATCCTCGCTTAAGTGTATTGTGATTGATGTGATTGACATTTCAAAAAAAGGCAAAACCACCCCCTTTTGGGCGTGGTCATATTTCATTTGCATTTTAATAAACGGTTTTTATTCGATATATTTTCTTTGAGTGCAAAAAACTTGCGCAATAAAATGTTCAGATATGTCTGAAAGCTATCAACTGAAATGAATAAATTTTTGCCACGCCCACTTTTGGAGGCGTTTTCAAGTATAAACCAAATTTTTAATGTGAAAATGCAATCAACACGTGTATACCACTCCTGATAAAAAATATAAACAAAAAAACGATGTTATTGAACAGGGGTGGATGCCACGCCCCTTTTTAAGGGAGAAGATTCTTCAACTGGAAAATTCTAAACACATTTGAAGTTAATAAAAACTGAAATTTAACAACCAAAATTTATGACATAATTCGGAGCTTGAAAGTGGTCAATTGGGATGAGGTATCCAACGATTCGCCTAAGCGGATTGTAACCCTCCCACTAGTTGGTAAAATATCTTTGATCCTAAGAAAGAATATTAAACAACGACGGATCAAGCACTTAAGCTGGGACCACAAAGCAGCCTCAGGCTTCGGCTTCGCCCCGTAAATATACGTGGGCTTTGAACCGGCTTTGCAATGACATTTCGCTCATTGAGAGAGAGCTTTTATTATGCAGTCACTACCTTCTCCAAGCATGCCACAATATATTAAAAACCACGCACACACAGCCGAAAGCCCTGGTAACTAGTGTTGTGTCCATAATTTAGTGGAACATTCATGTTCAAATAATAAATAAATAATACGCAGTTTGGCCCAAAATGTGGACACACTCATATATTCTGCGTCATATCCGTGCATGACCAACACACTTATGCAAATATAGCCATAAGACAGACTAACAGTCTGTCAATCGAAATCGAAAAGACTGTGCAATCGAGATCAACCCCCATTTGTTTCACACGAAGCAAAAGTTCAGCACATCTGAACTCGTGCTGGACTTCTGAGCCTCATTACGTAGCATTACGTTTTCTCTTTGTACACTCTTTCTCTTTGAAAACATCACTTTGAAGCCGAGCTTCATTGTGTTAGGAAACACTGAAATCGTATAGCTGAACGACTTGTAAACGTCAAGCCGAGGCTGCTTTGTGGTTCCCGCATTAGCTTTTTCTGATCGTTTGCGAAGGATTAAAAACTGTTAGGTTGAACTTTTTACTGCAAAGCTAAGCCCAGATTAAACCAAGATATGCTTATACCGAAACAATACGAATCTGGAGGAAACCCAGTCAGAAGTTTTTTCGAGTAGGGTTAACTCCGTCAACAAAAGTTGTTAAAATCTTTGACTCTTGAAACAATTGACTCTCCCAAATCTAACTTCAAATTCCCAAATACCATTTTTAACGGAACTAACTGCTTCCCATAATAAAAAACAGACAAAGTAGTTCGAAGTGTTTTTATGAGTTTTGTCCAGAGTCAAACCGAGACCAACCCTAAATAGTAACTGACTTAAAAAACGTATTTCTGGGTATAACTCCGAATCTCGTAAGACCTTGCACTGAAAAACTGGCCATTATTGTCGAAAAATGCCCACCCTTGGCTATATTCAACTCTAGGTGGGCTTTAATTTTAGTTTTCTTTTTGATAGATATAAGAGTTTAAGACTTAAATGAAAATAGATTTATAATATCAATGATTTTTTTCAAACTTAGGTTTTATTTAAAAAAAACATTTAGGCCAGGCCAATTTGTCCGCTCTTACTCTGTCGGTAGGAATAAGACTGCAGCATGGCACTTTTACTTGCTCAAGATTTGGACTTAGTATTTAAGACCATATCGCTTCTACTTCCAGATCAATTAGTGATTGCTACTATTGCGACAACAGCTGTAAGGCATGTAACGCCGCCGTCCTGTTGATCAGATCATATCATTCAAATACAGCGTGTATTAGGATTAAGAAAGCTGGATTAGGACAAAAAAAGTTGTCATCATCGATCGCAAGATTGTTTTTGAAATCTTATATTCCTTTTGGCGGATTTTCGAATCAATGCTCGAAATGCTGCTGGAACCTAATGAGGTTTAGATACAATCCTATTCCAACAAGAGGGAGAAAGTTGGTTATTATTAATCAAAAGCGTCCGTCGTTGATGGGATTGGTACTGCCATCGTCATTGGCCGAATAGTGGCAGAATATCGATCGTAGCACTAGCTGAATGACAACTAGCGCCGTTCTGATCTGGCTGTGACAATATCAATGTCGTAGGCGAATAATGCATGAAAATCAACAGTAAAAGGTGAGCCAACAGCTAGTTGGAAGTCCTCATTTTTATAAGTTCATTAAAGCGGGGCACAAGCAAAAAATGAAGCTGTTCGATAAGACGTTTCATTACGTCAGCTTTACGTCAGTTTTTTCTTCAAATGAACATTTTGTAATAGCATGGAGTTTAGAAAGTCAGGCAGTGATCAAAAGACTTAGCAAAAAGGTTTGAGGTTTTAACAATCGAAGCAACAGAGTACGATGTGCAGGTAGTGGCGTCCAACGTGGAACAAACACACAAGTATGCACTTTCTCTCTCTCAGTTTCGATTGAAGAAAGTGGAATTAACACAACCTATGAATGCGAAATCCCTAAGGTTTATCTAGGTTACATTGATATAGATACTAACTAGATACTGTCCTAAAAATGCAACTATTTACTGTTAAGATACGTTGTAGAATTACAAAAAACCCTCCAAAAGAAACTCTTGGCTTCAGATCGACACCAGAAAATATTTTTTAAGACCTAAAGTACAAGAGAAATAATCAAGTAGCATTTTTTATCGGTACGTCATGTACTTCCTTTGACAACACGTCTTGTCAAATATCTTGTGAAAAGATAGAGAAATATTAAATTATCTGGATTATAGGAAGAGACAAAGTACCTGTGACCTATTTCCACAGATTACTTTGAAAATCTGTTCGCTATCATCCTTTTATTTCGAATAGTTACTTTAGCCTTGATTCCACTACCCATATTTGTATGTCATATCTGGCATCGTTGTGCCACACCGTGTCTATAGACGGAAGTAAATGAAACATGATATAGCCCCTCTGTTACTGTCACAGGATTATTTATGTTCGCTTATTAATTTGTAGATGGGAATCTTTTCCTTCAAAAAAAAAAAAAAACGTATCACACAAAGCACAGTCTTTGTTGACTACAATATTGCATCATCCAAAGGGCTTGAATAAATTGCTTTGCGTCAAAAGGATGCGAACACATACATCATACTCTGTCATCGTGCTTTTGTAAGGAGCAGCATATATAATACTCGTATCGTATATGTGTATGAAGCTAGTGGCGCTAGAATTTCTAGACCAGGCAAAAGCTATACATAAATACAAGTATGTAGTGCGAAATTTCATTTCGTGGTTCATCGCCATTCATTTTGCATCTAACCAGAAATTTGAAGGATCGTTTTGAGAGCTCGTCCGCATCCACAAAAGTCTTGCATGCTGCTAAAGTCAAAGGCTGCTTTCCGAATCCAATTCAAAGGAATCAAATGAAAATTTTGACTTGAGTTTCTTCTTTGAATTTAATTACAAAAATAACAAAAAAGTTACACAGATACATTAGCTGCTGGCACATATGGTAGCAAAGACGAGATAATAAACAGACATTGGAGTCGGGAGGGAGTATGGATGGGGTGAACTATTATAATTACAGATCTAGCTGGCCAGAAGCAGCATCAGTAGCAGACGCCAAAATGCTGACGATGCAGAGACCATCTATCCGGCAGATACGTACATATAGAAAAATACAGAAGGCCAATTCATTATAACTAATGGATATTTGAAAGTTATACATTTTTTCCCTTTCATTTGAGAGACGCCAGATATACATAGGTAGTTGAAAGCATTTGTATCTGCTTTAACATGCTTTGAGAGAGTTGATGTGGCTTTTATGGACTCCACGGAAATAATACTTCGCGATTTGTTTCGAGATAGCTGCGGCGGAACACTTGCGTAGAGTTCGCGAAATGTAATTTGTTTATCTTTTGCTCTAGTGATTAAAGTGCGTGCATTTAATTTTTTTCGAATTGATTCATTTGCATCTGGCAATGACATAAATAGGTACTCAGCGGATTGAAGAATGGAGTTCTCAACAAAATTGTTTTTTGAATGATTAAAATAAAATTTATTATCCCAAATGATTGATAGTTTTCTAACTTTGTATATTTTTTAATGACTACAATTGCCGACAGTAATTCATGATCTTTGTTTTATGTTAAACGATTTTTCGGTTATATTCAGCCTCATAAAAAAGCCCTACTATAACCGATTTTTTTTTAAATGTAAAATTTATATCTCATATTTTAATAGGTGTCATTTAAAATTATGACTCCCAGAGCTCCTTAAGTAATGAATGGATGTACATGGCGTTTACATCAAATGAATGATTGATTTATTGCTATGTGCTTAATGTCTTCCCTTATACTTCCAGAGAGATTTTTCAGAGAGATGAGCAATTAAAAAATTGTATTTTAATCACGAAGATTGCACATTACATTTGTATTACAAGATTCAGAAAATTTTCTTATGTTACTAGGAATCGACCTCGAGAGTCCCCATCTTCAGATATAAATAACAAATAAATAGAGTGGCGCAGCAGCTCGAGGTGAACCAGGGCCAACTTCTCAACAATGTATGCTGTGTGTATTAATTTCTTCACATACAAGGGGACCTACAATTTTTTGCCGAATCCGAACGGCACTTTGAGAAGTTTTTCAAGACAAATGATACTCTCGGAGGGCTTGTCAGACCCTCGCGGAGGTGGGGACCGTGAAAAAGAACAAGTCTTTTTTTTCAGGTGACGATGGCAGGATTCGAACCCAGGCCTCTGGCGTAGTAAGCACACACACTAACCACTACGCCACGGCACCCCCCCACCCACCCCATCTTCAGATAGGTGCATAAATAAACAAGGCATGGGGCGTCGGGAAAAAAGTGAGGAGAAAACATTTCAAGGGACGAAAGGGTGCATTTAAGTTTTATGCTTTGTCTCTAATTTCTTAGTTTAACGCATAAAATAAAGTAAAGGAGATGCATTTCCTAAGCCACAAAACAAGAAAACTTACTAACGTTGTATGAAAACAAAACAGTCGAAGTTCGCGTTTTTACCGGTTTTTCCCCCGTCGTCGTAGGCTTAAGGATTATTTGTCACAAATGTAATGTAGAACAATTAGGTACCTCCAAAAGCGATTTTAATCGATATCATTGAAAACTCTTGATTCTGGTTTCTCTGGCCCAAGCTGAAGGTAGTTTCAATAGATTTCCAACAATTCTCACCTTTGGTGTTGGCTGACAAGGGTTGGATTATTTTAAATTATGACAAGTTAGTAAGTGCAAGACTCTCTATGTAACGAACTTCTATACCCGACTCTATTTACCGTGAAACACCCAAATACAGAAGTTTTTTGGCCTGAATTCATATATTGTATGTCAAGTATTTGTATTGATCATGTCTAAAAAAGGATTTGTTAATTAAGTTAATTCTAATTTCATTAGAATCGCAAAAAATGCGTTAAAAGCGAAAATTATTTCCTTAAAATTAAAAAGTTTTTCCCTAAAAACGTCCATTTAAAGTGGGCGGAGCTCAATGATGTGTATTTAACAAGCTTGGCAAATGGCAGTAATATCTTCAACATTTGTCATAAGTCATATATTTGTCAATATTTGTCCTACGCCTTGTCTCACATTGAAGCCATTAGTGCTCGTGGCACTGGGCAAATTAAAGCAATTTTCACACTTTGCCTGTGCAACAGGAGAACCAAGCCGGCCCCAAGTTTTAGCTCTTTAGCTTGATGTTGAAGACGGTAAACCTTACATACAGGCGGACGGATGGACAGTCTTTAAAAAGTCTTAGGTGTCTAGTGTCATTATTTCCCTGTGTTACAAACTATGCATTAAAATTAATATAACCTGGGTCGGGTATAAAAAGTGTATGCTTATGTTTCCTCGCACATTTACAAACTCATAACATCATTTACATTTAGTTTTTGACCTCTGGTGTTGGCCTGTTATTCAATTTAAATTTTATTGGCTCCAAAAATTTAAACAAAATTCTAGGCTCACATCGGAAGTTTTCTAACCAAAACGAGCAACTAACGAAAAATCCAGGAGCGTCTGTCTCAAAATCTGTGCATCGTTTTGATTTTCCGTACTTTCTCATCAGCATTTGCGTGTTGTATGGATAGTTACTTTTCTCTTCTTTTTTTCTATCCTCAAACTCTTTCTGCTCGCAATGTGCTACGCATCTGAAGGGTAGTCATAACCCCTTGATCGCAAGTTAATTATAAAAAAAATCCACACTTTTGACTTCAATTCTATACTCAGTCTTAACATCGCACCGTCAAGAGCACCAGGAGATGTCGTTGAGCTTACAAATTTCTGACAAGTCAATGCCTCTGACGTGTGTTTGTCGCTTCTCCTTATGCATTTAGTATTATGCCAGTGGCCGCTTGTCCTCTTGCTTTAGACGCACAAAGCACCCGTGATTTTTTTTTTACAATTTTAATAACTGTGACTCTGGTGCTGGCTTAAATGAGACGAATTTTTTTAACAGTTTCAAGTCCTCCACCCTATGTGATCCCGGGAACAAGACGGAACTAGATAAGAACCTAAAAGCGTTGAAAGTCAGACATGGCTAACATAAGGCTCTGAAAGGTTTTTACAAATATGTACGCTTAAAGCCTCCTTTTATTAAGAAAGACACACCCAATTTTCACCTACGTATAGTGGAGGGCACAACGTCCTTACAAAGACGGCAACTTAATATAGCGCTGTAAGGCTGGTTTAGGCTTGAGCACCATAAGAGCCGTTTAAATTAAGGGTGACATGGAATTTTTTTGTTGGTATATGGGTGAGAACACGTTGTCCTTACAGAGACGGCAATGCTAATCATGACTCCATTCGAACATGATATAAAAAGCGCCAAATATTAATTTTAAAGGAAGACACAGACGTCGTTTGGCTTTCCACACAGGTGAGAACACAATTGCTTTGAAGAGTTGTTGATTGTAGGAGCACATACTGTTTGGAATAAGTCAGCTCTAGAATTGGGCCTTTTGCAGATTCTCCAAGAAGCTGCCATGGACAACCACTGTGGTGTTTGGTTTTGAGGACTTAAGGTGAACCTCTTTGTCCACGAATGTAAATAATATAAAAGGTCCCAAACTGACACGCTCATGTGTATGTGACAGGAAGAGTCTGACTTACTGGTCACAATCTTCTGAGACATGATGCTATGAAATTAAATCTCGGCAAAGACGAAATCTGCAGAGGATGTGGCGATAAAAATTGCGATGACACAGGTCACTTCCTGGTCACTTCCTTCTAGTTTTATTCAGATGAGGAAAAGAACATTAGGAGGCAACTTCTTTCGAGACATTTCAGAATATTCAGACGAACCAATAACCTGTTTTTCTGGGTGTGTCAAATCTTGAAGGTGGCTCAAGGAACTTTATTTGATGTAAAAAGGAAATAATTGACCACACAAAAAATGGATCTGCACAGACCTAACTGCAATAAGGCGCGGGTCATCTCGCCTTCATCAATACAATAACCATACCTAACCTAACCTATAGGTGAAGGAGTAAGTTACACACGGTTTGTTTCAAAACTTTACTTTGAATTTTTTAGTCATGTTAATCATAAGGGAGAAAGTTCTATGCGCTGTACCAAGGCTAAAAAAAAACAACGCTCTAGATAATCCAGCTCCTACCTATTTCTCCACAAAGTGTTTGCTTGCTGTACACAGAATTCTTTGTATATATGCTGAGATGAACGTAAGATTTCGGGTTGATTTTCAAAATCGATGTAAGGTTACCTTACATAGCTGGCAAGGTTTGTTGGAGGACTGGAAGAAAAGAATAACGTTGCACAGGTTCACAGCAATTTAAAGGTTTTGTCTCAAAAGAAGGCTTCCAGTGCAGAGGCGAACGCAGGGGGGAGGGGTTTGGGGGTTTAAGCCCTTCCCGAAATATATATGTGGAATGAAAAAGAACCTGGAAAATAAAATTCATTTGAAACTTGAAACTCTTGGGCAAACATAGAATAGGATATTAAGTCCACCCAACCCCCCTGAACAAAACAGGAAGATTGCAGAGGGGCAGTACCCAAAAACATTTTTAAAATCTCACCTGAAATTTTTTCCTGCGTTCGCCTCTGGTCCAGTGGTCTTAAAAGTAGTCAATCTCATTAAAGACGTTCATCCGTAAACGTGCCCTATGATGACCGGATTGAAAGCCCTCGGATGAACGTCTGATAACGTCAATCCCGTCTTCAAATCGTACTTAAAACTGTTGCTTTTTTGTACTGTGACCAGGGCATTACCGAGATAAATAAAAAAAATTATCTAATTTATAAAGAGCCAGCCGTTATTATAATGAATGTCGTTAGCTGGAAAAACATAAGTTGACATGTTAAGTCAAAGCCCGCATGTTTATGTCGCGTTATTATGACCTGAAATATGTTGCATATATTTTGCCCATATGCAGCGTTATAGTACACACCATGCAAGTATGGCTACAAACATCGCCTTAAGCCTTTTTTAAAATTTTATCGGATTCTGTTTTGTTTCAATTCTGTTGTTTAGAGTGAATTTTCATCATCTTAAGACTTAAAAATATTGAGAACAAAACGTTCGGCGGTGAAATATTTTCCGCTTCAAAAGAAAATACCTCTGAGCACGGTTTCTGTAGAAAGTTATTGGTAGAATTGGATCCATGATAAAGAACCAGATACACATCTCAATTTTGTCGGAAAAGTATTGTCAGGTGTTTATTCATGTAAAATGCATGCCACCCGCGGCACAAGTGCGTAAAGTCGCTTGTATTTTGCATGTGTCATTCAAATGCGCTGGACCGACAATCACCCACATATCCAGACAAAGGACTTTGATATTTTTGAAGTTCTCAATGAGAATCTAGAGAATGACTTACGCTTTTTGGGAAAAACATCCAACTAACATCCATGATACGTTCAGTGGAGAAGCTCATTGACATGCGACAGATCTTAAAGTCTGAGCCGCATGAGAGTCCTTTAGCACACAACATTACTTAATTCTCCAAGCTAGTTTATTGGTAAAACAACCGCATAACTCCTCGCAATCCTTTTTGCACATGAAACTATTCTCGTGCTGTATAAAATCTATTCCATGAAAATCAAACATGCCATATCAAAATCACTTCTTTTCTCTCTTCTTTGTGTACACATTTTCCGATCACATTGCGTACAATAACAATAATGATGTTATTAGGCAAACCACCAATGAAAATATCCATCCTCATCGCAAATCTCTACCACACTTGTTTATATTTCCATAAAACTCTATTGTGTACATGTATACATCCTTACATCACTCTTGCGTGCGTACGTTTGCTTAAGCGTGATCATCACCATGTCCTTTGCATTGTCTGCCTGCCCTCTTTTTGTGTGTTATCCTTCTTCAGATATAATTTTGATTATATTTGCATTTGGGGAAATCATCGCTCAAAAGAGAAAATTCCCGAATACACACACAGCACAGATTCGCACAAGTGTATCCCCCTTTTTTGGTCCTTTTAAACTGTTTCAGCTGGTTTAGTTTATTGGCATTTAAGATGGTAATTCATAATTTAGTACAATCTTTCTCTATGAGCTCTTCCACATCGTCACAATCGCATATACGAGCTTTGTGTCTCGCCCAACCGCTCCCCTCCTCCCGCCTCCCACTCCGTCCGAAGTAAGCTTAAGTGGTCTATATCATGAGTCCTATATCTATATACCGTCGCTATTTCGGGTGGGTTGTATGTGCGTCCGTATAGTTTCTATGGATATTTTTAGTGGTACTTTCTGGAGCTTCTTCATTCGAATCCTGTCGATGGGTCCTGGTGGAATATTTCTTCTTCAACTCAATTGTGCCACCCGCCGCCGTAAGCGTCAGCAACTTACTAACAATTTTGTTGAGGATTCGTTCTTCTTTTTTTTCTGTTTGGTGTTTTTTTTCCGTTTTTTGTCCTTTTGATGTGTTTATGTATATATACGAACTCCTATTATAGTTTCGTATAGTAAAGTTTTCGAAATACGGTTGCTTGGTGAGAAGGAGTATTTCATTAATATTTCTTCTTTGGAATTTCATAAAATTTAGTTTAGCAGTTTATCATCATCTTTTTGCGTCTCAGCTCGAGTGTTCTTATTGGAATGGCTTTCACAATTATTATCCTTGCACAGTTGGCAAGGACTTTATACAAGTTGATTTCTCGTCGACCATCCTCTGATGCTTCGGTTTCACATAGAAAGACAGAGACAGAGCGAGTGCTCTTTACCAATCGAGATTGATTCTAATTTGATTAAAATGATGGAAATTCTTTGAAACAATAACCGTGGCAACGGATACAATGTGATACGGACAAGGACTTGCTAATGATTTCTCTTGCGCAAAATGAACAGAAGTTCTTTGCACACAATATTTGCTTTTTAAATCTACCTCGTATATAGACAGAAAACAGATGTAGGTAGGTGTGTCCTGTGAAGGAAATCCAATTAATTATCTCTAGCAAGCGCATTTCATTATCTGCATTCCGACAGCAAGAAACCATCGACTGATGGAAGAAATAAAAAAAAATAAAAAATCAAATAGGATAGAAAATACACATTCCATGAGTTGTGTGCAGATGCACATGTATAGACCAAGGACGTACACAATTCCATTGAATTATGTATGAGAGTTATTTGAATTCTATTAGTCTAATCAAACGAGGATTTCACATTCAGTCGATATTCTGTTTTGATTGCTTTTTTTTTCCTTTTTTTGGGTTCTTCAAAGGATGTATGAAAGGATAAGTTGAAGATGAAGGCATAGAGCCACTGCTATTAGCATTAGTAATCAAGCTTGTAGTCACATTAGATATGGCTTAAGATTTAAATATCCTTTTTGTAAAATGTAAAAAAGTTTCAAGAACTTGAAGAGTTCACCTAATATTTGAGCATTGAAATAGTAAAAAAATCTTTAAGGGATTATCGAGGAAAAGGGATGCAATAAGGGATAAGAGATATTAACTTTGAGCTTGTCTTTTGGAAATTATGATAGTTTTCTTTGTTTAGGGAGTAATGGGTTTTCAAAAAGTTTTCAATTTGATTCAGTCTTTAAATGGAAATCATGCAAGTCAGGGTATGACTGTGGCAAACACATCTTAAATCTGTTTGCCAACTTACAAGGTTCCCTCAAGATCGTATTTTGTTCCTTAACTCATGATACGAAAGTACCCAAAGTATTAATTCATTAAGAAGTTCTTAATCAACCCCCTTGGAAAACAAAAGTTACGACAGCAAAAATTAATTGTTTCGATGAGGGCTATAAAAAATTACTCCTTAATCGAGATGGATATGGTCAATAGGATCCAGCTATTTCTTATCAAGACCAAAGTCAATAAAACATTTTCCATATCTACTGCAGCCTTTTTTCAACACCCCAGCCAGAAGGGTATAAGTAGGCGAAACGAAACGATTTAATCCCCCAACCTTGCCACACAATGGTGACTACAAATTAACAAGCTCTACTACGACCCACTTAACAGAGTCATTAAACAAAAAACACAAAAGCCACACCGCAAATATTAAGCCTAAATGAGCAAAGCCAACGTGAGCTGGCAAAATTAAACCCCATCTTAGGAAAATCAAAACGCACGAACAAGTCAAAAACCGGCCACAAAGTGTCGTCAAACCCACCGACCGAGTTTCACGCCTGCCGCAGCCCACCGAAATGCGTGCATTATCCCATCTATTCGGTTGGCAGGACATAAGTGAAACCCCGAACCAGTAATCAACTAAAACATTTCCCTTGATGCCAGCCTAAAAACAAGAAAATTGACCGCGACACGCACAAATAACTTACCACTCACACCAGGCCATTGTCAGTTCAAACATCGTCGTCGTGCGTCCGTCCATCCCCACAGGACGAAAGTAGCGAAAGCAAAATATATTGCTCAGTGATTCCCACAAGAAGCGAGCCCATATACAACAAGTTATACCCCAGGCCCATTCAGAGGGAACCACATGGGACAGAATGGACGGACGTAATTTGGTCATTAAGTTGAATTATTCGACTGGCCACGCTAAGCGTGGAACAGTGTTGTGTTTTTTTTTTCTTTGGTCCTTCAAAGGCGGCCAGGACCGGGACTACTTTATGTGCAAAAGAGGAAGTGTATAGTTGGTCCTGACGACGACGACGACCGTTCAAGCAAAATAATGCGAGTTGGCATTCATATCGCCCCGGGTGAAGCTTAATTTTTGCTCAGGTGTAAATAAATGGATAATTAGGAGAGAAACAACACAAAAAAGGAATGATGTCCTTGCTGGAAGGCGGCACGGCGGCGGCGATATGATGCGCGGTGGGCGGACGGATGGTGTAGGTTTTGCGTGCGTTCGTGTGTGCGTCAAAATGTTAAGTTTTGCGCGATTGTTTTTCAGCGTGTACCCTAAGGAAGTCAACTGAAATATACACGTGTACGTAATAATATTCCCGCGGTGGGACTTGTGTGAATGCATGTCCTGGTGGGACGTGTCGCTTTGGATTTAATTTTTGGTTAAGAATAGTTGAATGCACAGGTGGGTTTGTGAGCCATAGCGAAAGCGAAGGAGAGGCGAAAAGTTGTTTTTTCGGCGTCAAAAGGTTTCGAAAGGAAAATATTATACTGATTAGAGAAGGGACCGGTTTAGGTTTCAAGGCCAAAAAATACTACCAACGTAGGGCACTCAATGGCAGGTGTTGACAAGTTTAAGTAATGTGGGTCTTTATAGCTTTTATAAAGTTGTTTAAGACTCAAAAAACTGTTGCAACAGATAAACGTAATGACAAATGCCCTCATCAGATCCTTCTCCTATAATTTTTATTGAAAAGTTTTACTGTAGAAATCTATTTCTGACTT
Source organism: Neoascia interrupta (assembly GCA_947623515.1). NCBI lineage: Eukaryota > Metazoa > Arthropoda > Insecta > Diptera > Syrphidae > Neoascia > Neoascia interrupta. The sequence continues at coordinate 201,600,390 of OX392462.1, forward strand.
GAGGAACAAGGAACACAAATGACTAAGCTCTCTACCCCACTTTACGTTAATCGTCCAATACTCTAACGTTTCCATATACTGCTGAAATAATATAGGATACGGCGGATGGTTAAGTACGTATAATACTAAAGTGTACCTTTCCGCGGACGGGAACTTCCGAGGACGATTTTGTAGCTCGTAGCATAGAATTTTTTCTAAAAGCTCTAAAACCAATTTCATGCAAATATTTTCCAATTGCAACATCCAAGATCCAACCGCGGCAGCACCTGCCATTTTAGCCTATGTGCGGCAACAACCCAAAAATAACTTTGTCTGGCTTTTCGGGAAAATTCGGACATGCAGCTTACAGAGTTCGCTCACAAGGCACGTTTAACGCACCTTGAGTTTTTTTAAAAAAGAATTGCTACTAGGTGTAGTCAGAAAAACAGTCACATGAACATGCACAGACATTTTATGTTGTAGAAAGTACTCTTTTTAGTTGCACATCAACTCATCAGAAATGTAAAGGTAAAAACATTCAGTACAACGCAATAAATCAACCATTTATTTGATATAAAGATCATGTCGGTCCACTCAGTACTTAAAGATACTTAAAGATCAGAAAGAGAATCTGGGAGTCACAATTTTAGGTGACAGCTATTAATACAACACACCAAGTTAATTTCTTGCCTTGGATTGGAGGTGTATGAGAGGTCCTACATTCATAAAATTTATTTTCTCGGGATGAACTTTTTTGGCCTTCGAACAACCTGACTAGACGAGATGCTGCTTGAGCTAATTTTTTAACACCTATTCTCCTGAGACGGTTATTTTTTTTGCTCATAGCCAAGCCCAATAAAAGATGAGTTTAGTAAACGACTGAAGTTGTAGAAAATACGAAATTGACGAAAACTGATTCCTGTTTCAAATACAAAGCACATATGGAATTCGTGTGATCTAGTATGAAAAAACACAGCGAATAGTCAAAAGAAAGCTTTAAAAATCATCTCAATTAAAGAGCGAGGAACAGTGACTAAGTTTTTTTTTAAAATAAGTAGGTAAAATCTATTGGAATCTTTTTTAAGTCTTTTCATTTATGTATTCAACGTTTTAAATTTTAATCGACTGCGCCAATAAGATACGTTAAGGCATCAAAGCCTTCAAGCTATGCTAGAAATGTTTAAACCAAATTGATTAATTTAAATACTCACAAAATAAAAAAAAAATTGGTTTGTGACAAAAAAGAAAATTTAGCAAGTACCAACCTCTGATGTTTGACATTTTATAGGCCAAATAGACTAGGGTTAGAAATTTGTGACATTTTGCCTTTTTTTTGTGCATGCCGCAATACCGAATGGTTTTAATCGAATTGGATAATTTTTCAGACTAACAAACAAAAAAAAAAGTTTAAAAGTGAAAATGAAACAATTTACAATTCGAGAAACATTATAACAATGGCTTAGTCCTATGATCATTTCAAACGCTGCCAAGCGAACATGGTCAGGAACCTTTATATTATAATGATGCTGACATTAAGTGACAACTCTTCCTACGGTTTCCCTTAAGAGAACAAGTATTTTAAAAACAAATAAAAGCAACAAATAGTATCAAAACACACAAGTGTGGCTACCAATACTCGAAGTGTGGCTACCAATATAATTCATGTATTCAGGTGGTGTTTCGCTGTTTTGTCTTTCGCGTGATCTTGACAAAAAGCATTTTTCCTCAAGCTTTTGGTTTGGTTACAGATTGGCGCTTGCGCTCGTTAAATTTGGATATTTCTACAGATGGTCGAGACCAGCTCTTAAAAACTTCTGCAGAAAAAAGTTGGTTAGAAGAATTTCGACTGATAGCAATATTATTCGAATAACGGATCAAAATGATCAGCCTCTAAAAACTGCCCGAAGCATTTTGCTTCTTCCAAGTTTGAGCACGCAATCACGTTGCTATATTTTTAGGTTTTCTCTGTGCGTGTGTCTACCTTAGAAGTACGAACGAAAAGATGTCACTAAAAACCGGTAGCAAATACAAACCGAAAAAGGAAAACAGAAGTTTCTCATGGCTGCGGAAACCCCCTAAGAGTATCATCTGTGATGAGAGTTTTCTTGGTCCGACGAAGTAGACAAAAAAAAATTAGAAACTGGCTCTGCCAACAACCACCCAAAACACAAAAATTAATAATCGCTCAAACAAATTTTGAGCCTTAATTCAGGTAAGATGAATACTTTGCATAGACCCAACCTAGTAACTATTCCAAAGGTATATGATAAGCGCTGGGGCTTGGTGAAAAGTTAGTGCAACCTACAAGAAGGTTCGACAGTATATTGGCAACTATGTGTTGGGGTCATACCCGTATCCCGCGAAATAAAGGAGCGGACAAGATCTGGGTGAGGTTTGAATGCATCTTTAGCCTTTAAATCCATAAGAACACCACTGAGTTCTATAGCACGTAAGATAGAAACTGAATCGTTTAGTAGAGCCAAACAACCTTCCAGATCTTAAAACATGCAGTAACACAAGAGAGCTATGAGCTGTGACCCATGGTAAAAAAAATGGATCACTACGTATTTATGATCAGATTAGCCCGCAATATTTTCCGAGTATACTCACGAGAGTTCGAATGGGGAATTGTGCTGTGAGTCGTTACGCAGAGCGGATAGACAATCTGCAAAATCGTTACTGAAGTAGGACGTTGAAGAAATGAACCTGTTCCTCATCTGCTATGCGAATGCCCAGTCCTAAACAGCATTTGGCGACGTGCCCTTGACAGTTACTTCTGTAATGAGCAATGTGGACCTGAAGGACTCCTAAAAGTTGTATACAAATTCGGTTGGGCCCAAGAGAGTGGCACTCACTCTGCTAGAGGAACTCTATTTTTCTGAAAGATCTCTAGCATTCTTAGGTTTTGAGATGTCAATCAATGACTCTTTCGAGTATAGGGCAACTTCGACGAAACATCACAAAGATGATTTTACGACCAAGCATATGAGCTTATAGCGACGTTAGTAGAATAAAAGCACTCCTGTAGAATAAAAGCAAGTTCAAGCTTATGTAAAGCGAAAACCAAGAAACGGAGCCCAAGAAATCTTGGAATTGTGCCTAGAAGGACAACGCACCAGAGGACCATCGCACAATAAGAAGGTGGTTGGAAGACTCAACGTACTTGATTTGGGAACTGTTAGAAGTCAGCTAGAAGGCAAACAGCAGAAACACGTAGGATGAAGGTTTAAGTATGCCACATGCTTTTAGTAAAATGCATGTGGCATACTTAAACATACTTAAAATACTTAAGGATGACGAAGACCAAAAAAACAAAGGTGCTTGTAATGATTGGCATGACTGGCACTCTGTAAACTGCGAAACTTTCTTTCCAATATGACACAGTAATTTATAGGTAAGAACTTGCTTTTGTCTACTTAAAATCCTTTATTTTGTCTATGAAAAAGTTTGACAGTGCATTAGGAAGCTCAATCGCAAATAATGCCTAAACTTTGAGAAACTGGCAACTACATGTTGTTGATTTAGTAGGCTGTTTAAAGTCCCAAAATGGAAGTGTGGCTTCGGTGCAGATGGTATCATCTCGGGCCGACAATCGGAAAGTCGTGAGTTTAATTACAAATCAAGGCAATTATTTTTTTGTGCTAAGTTAGACTGGGTCTACGCGTTCCGTACCAATCGAAAAACGGGCGGACCAAAACCAGCGACAAACAAAAATCCAGAAGCGTCTGTTTAAGAATGAGCAACTGCCTGGTCGACGTCTGTTATGTTAGGGTCGGTCGAATATTAAACACCTCTTTCTCTTCCAATATGCAAATATAAAAGCGACAACAATTAGATGCATGCGAGATGTTTTTATGAAATATTCTGCTGGTTATACTATTGCTCTTCTCCGCAAAGGCATAACACTTGCGGGAGTAATCTTTGATGTTTTTGTGCAGAGTTTTCATGTTCCGTACTGGCTCAACAGCATTTGCGTGTTTGATGGAGCACACTAGCTTTTCTATCCTCAAAATCTCTCCCCTCGCAATGTGCAATGCGTCTTAAGGGTAGTCATAGCCCTTGCTCGCGAACTAATTATAAAAAAAATCTGGTGTGCAAAGGCAATATGGAAAAAGGCAACTAAAAAATGGCCATCAAATCCACACTTAGACTCTGAGGAATCGAAGTTAACGCAAGGAGGTAGCTGCTCATCTACGCCAATTAAAGCCTGGCAAGTCTTAATTTTATCCAGAGAGCAGTCCGTTTGTCAATGCCCCATATTTGCTGCATGGAAAATTTTTTTTTAAATTAATTAAGAAGTTAACCGTATGTATAGTTGCGTAAATTGGGGAGCGACCTCTCTATCAAAGCCATATCAATATTAAATATAATTCTTTCTTTTAGTCATCCGCGGATAAAATTGGACGCACAGAAGCTTTGCTTGCGGACAACGATTAAGAAGCCTCCTTAGCTCCCGAAAGAAACACGACTTAAACGTAATGCATCAACCACACATCAACAGCGATATGGGATGGAGGCGCTATTGACGCATATCAATATTTACTAGCAGTAAAAATGCTTTGAGGATTGAGGAGTAAAGGATATTTTACAGCACTTGCACTTTAACTACTTAGGGTTTTTATTTTTAAGTTAAAGAATTTATTCATTCGCACTGTCAACGCAGCAAATACTTGTCTTTGTAGGTTTTTTTTATCCAATAAGTGTCCACTAAGACTCAAAGTAATCCCGGAATATTGGTGTCGCCTTCCTTGTCGGCTTTCGGCCCCATTTCATGCCCCATTAAATCGAAATCTGTTTCATCTGTCGTTGAAATTACCCCATCAGTAATGCATTATAGAAAAGACTCTTATATGCTTTCAACCATTTTTCACCCATTAGTGTTGTGCCAAGCTCACTTAGCATCGGAGCCAAAGACAAACAAAACACCGTTATTTGTCAAACGTAACATTACGTGTCAATAAAAGAGTCTGCTCCAGTTCGTTTCACAGTTTAAAATTTAATGTCACCACTTCGACCGCGGCGTCACATTTGTTTTGCTTCCGTTACTAATTACCCCCGATGAAAATCGCTTCAAATTAATTTTCTGATTACATCATGCCGCCCGCCACGCCATACACTCCCACCTCGACGAATCAACTCCTTCCATGTATCCTTCGTTCGCCAACTAATTCATTCTCCATCTCATAGTGACACATCATGATTTATTCGAATCAATCAACATAGTTTCCACAGATGTACATAAATTACACTTAACACTCGGCCCCCACCCAACCCCTCTGATGTGGGAAGCACTTAAAGTTCGGGTCGAGGGCGGGCGGGACGCCCTGGTGTATACCTAGGGTGCCTGTCTTGTATACACACATGATGACACTAATTAATTAAATCATATCCAGTTACTCATTTCGGTCGCGCGTATAGCAGATCCACTCAAGACGGCAGCTCATTGTTTTAAAATGTTCCCCGGGAACGGGAACACAAAAACCCCAAAATCCGCAGAGCATCCATGGAATCGTAAATAGATTCATCGAATATCTGGAGCGGCTATGCGGTTTGGTTTTTGCTTCCCGGGCGGCTGGCTGTGGATTTTTTGTGACGTTAATTGGACACAAATTTTATGACCTCGTGCATAATTCAGTGGCGAGGAGCTCGTTTTCTATACACTCTCCTCGAGGAGGCGGAGGAGTAGGAGGAATACATAAATAATGCCAGCATTCGTCGTATCTGCATGAAATAGGTCCTCTCGTATCTCTAAGTTATTCCATCTCCAGATGCTGGGCGGTGCGTGAGTCGTCGTGCGGAGGCTGGATCCAGTAATGTATCACTAAATTCTGACTGTTTCGTGTGTATCTAAAATTGGACGTCTTTTTGGTTAATTGTTGTCGCTGCTGGAAAGAGCAGGCCCCGATCCCCCGATCCGATCGACTGACGCACTCTGAGCTCGAATCAGGCCACGTTGCAAGTTATTTTGATTTGTTGGCCGCCAATAAATCCCTGATGGGAACTTCAATTCATGCGACGACGACTTGATACTATGTGGCTCGCGTCGGAACACTCTCCGCGTAGGCTGTAAAAATATTTTATTTCCGATGATTACTGTACACGTTTACTGATTTCCAATAAAATTACGAAGCAAAAGCGGTCCGCGCGCGGAAATAAATGATGAATGGACGCTTCTCCGTCAATTGTGCGGTTTGATTTATGCGCTTGTTAGAAATTGGGTTTATGGTGTGATTTCAATTTAATTGCAGAATTGTGGCTGTGGACGTCGGTTTTTTTTTCGTGGTGGGAAGTCCCTTCGTTCTAGGGATCCTCCTTGTCCATTCTACTATGGGTGGAGGAATATAAATCGCTGGATGGATTTATCGATAGGCAGATGGCTTTTGTGGGGTGCTAATTCGATTTTGTGTATGTGATAGCCGCGGTGATGATGATAAATAAATATTGAATGATTTAAGATTTATCGCTTTGGGAGGTTTTATCTTTTCCACCATAGAATTTATACAGATTAGGCGTTTTGGCTAATGTGTCGATTTACATTGACAGAAGCGAACGCGTGTTACCCAAGGGGGCATTGCATGACTGGCTCTCCAGGGAAGAGACAATGTATGAACTATATTTACGTACTAAAGATTCAACTGACTGCGATAAGAAAACATAGTAGTCGGCCAGATGTACTACAAGAAGAAGAAAAGGTACAGAAAATATGAGCACAAATGGGACCTAGAACTGTAGTCTAAAGGGCACCAGCTGTTTAAAACAATGTTAATACACTACGAATGACATTGCTGAAAAGACGCAACAAAAGTCCTTAACAAGTAAATGAAAGCTCTTCAAGAAATAGGTACAAAAATTTGTTTGAAGCAAATATAAGAACCCGCCATTGTTGTAGTTCAGATAAACTCGTTACAAGTAAGAGCGCAGCGGCAGAATCTCAGCTCGGCTAAGGTTGGGGACACTTTCAAAACCTTTTTGGCATATACAAAAACAATTGCCGACAACTATCCTTAAAGAGAAGAAGAAGATTAATCCTTATAAAGGAACCTTATGGACAGGAAAGAGAAGTTAAAAGAAATAGGTTTAAAGCAACTTGTGTTCATTCCGAAGAAAAAGAAGGGAAGCGAGTACTCGAGTTAAACTTAACTAGCCTAACTACACCTACGCTAATGCTAAAGCCTTACAAAATAAATCTTAGCCCTAGGGTCTGCAATAACCTTGTATCTACCCAAGACTTAACTCTATCTACATCCTCCTACATTCCTATGTCTCACTCAGGTTAAAATTCGTCCGGAACCTGAGGCTGCCTGATCGTAATGGCAAGGGTTAGCCATGGCCATCCCATACCTCATATCATATCCCAAGTCACAACCATTGGTATCTCTCGTGGCCGTCTGGATGCCGTGACATAAGCCCAAGCGACATAAGACCAAATCTCGAAATTTGGCCTTAGGACACTTTGTGAAAATGACATAATACCAAATTTTATCATTTTGTATTATGATACTTTTTAAAACGACATAAGCCCAAATTACCAAAGTGTCATAAGGCCGAATGTTACGTATCAAAAGTTGGATATGTGGGCAACCTCCCTGCCTGCTTTTCCTTTACTTCCTCTTTGGTTCTAAAGTGCAATGTGACTTAAAGCCAAATTGGGCTTATGTCGCTTTACAAAAGTGTCACAATGCTAAATGGCTGAATTTGGCTTTATGTCACTTTCACAAAGTGTCTTAAGACCAAATTTAAAATTTGTCCTTATGCCGGTTGGTCTTATGTCACGGCACCGCCATTTAGGCTGCAAGGTTGCAAAAGATTTGGTAGACCAAAATTAGGCCGATTGCCAACGTCTTCAATAAATATTGACAAAAATTATACTCAGTGAGGAGGTAAAGAAGGTTTTTTCGGTCTGGAAAAACTTCCTTCATTGACAAAGACAAAAATAGCTCTCCCAAAAAATTGTAAAAAAATGGTAAAAAAATTTGATTTTTTTTTTGGGTCCTAAAAAGACTTCAACATCACCAGATCCATCAGTAATCACATCATCAGCATCGTTGCTATTGAAAACAATGGAAAAGGCAATTTACTACTATTGAAGAGAGGAAGTGCCAGGAAGGAAAGGCATATCCAGACGATATTGCTTTATAAACTGACGAAAAACTGTTCAACATGCTCTTAACACAAAATAGGTTTTTATGTGTCGAAAGGGTAGATGCCGAATTAGACTTGAACGTAAGACGGAGTCACCAAAATAGAATACCTTCTAGATTATTTTGACTACCGTTATCATGAGTCCACACAGCGGAGCGAGTGGAAAAGAGCAAGGGATGGACAGAAGACAAAGTGCACTTGGGCTTAAGCAGCTGTGGACTATAGCTAATGTCGAAGAAGCGGCTTATGGAAGACTATTTGACATTCATTATGAACTGCTGATGAAAAAACTCCAAAACAACAATATTGCAGTTAAATACTTTGAGAGATAAAAGGTCTCGCATGCCAAATGATAATCCCGGAGGCTTTGTCAGCTCCTTGCGGAGGTGGGACCATGAAGATACTTTAATTGCTCCGGTTGGGATTCGAACCCGGAACCTTGTGCCCTGTAGCGCGCAATAGAAACCACTGCACCACGGCGACCACTGCAACAATCTTGCACAAACTAGAGTAAAACAGCGAAACGAATTACTACCATTCTCTAGGGTTGCTGGTCCCCAATTGGGCGCCTTCCCAGGTGGCGGATAGGGGAATGCTCACCAGATATGGTGGGTACCGGTATGGAAAATATCCGGGACGGACCAAAACCAGCAACAAACGAAAAATCCAGAAGCGTCTGTCTTAAAATGAGCGGCTTCCGGGTCAGAGTCTGTTACCCAGGTTAGGGTCGGCCGAATACAAAACACCTTTTCCTCTTCCAATATGCAAATAGAATGGACAACAATTAGATACATGCCAGATGTTAATATGAAATATTCTGCTAATTATACTATTGCTTTTCTTCGTAAGGGCATAACACTTGCGGGTGTTAGCTTTGGTGTTTCTGTGCAGAGGTTTCATGTTTGGCTCATCCACGTTTGTGTTGGATCGAGAATTACTTTCTTGTTCTATCTTTTCTATACCCAAATTCCTTCCGCTCACGATGTGCCACGCATTTTAAGGGTAGGTTTAGCCCCTTGAACACGAGCATATTATAAAAAAAAAAAAAAACAATTCTCTAGGATGTCAAAAGTGTTTATGTTTCTGTCCACCACTAGATTTAACGCTCGTTTCTTGCTTCTGTCGGGAAATGCAAGTTGGTCTTTGGTGCACCTGTCTAGACACGTAGCTGTTATTTCTTGCATCGTTGCAATAAATTCCTAAGATTTGTGCAGCGTTCTAGTCAACGTAGAATACATGATCTTTCCGACTCAAGTCGTAATTCGCATACATGCTGAGGACGAGCGGATTTGCGTTCGTTGAATTTTTTCAGATCTTCGCTATTGGTTGAGTACGAAAATGAAGATGTGTCCCATAGAGAATTGAACGCAGCCCAGTCCGTATAGGCGAAGAAAGACACACAATCAATTAGCGCGGAGCTGGCGGCAAAGTAAGCTTCGAACAGATTGGCCTTGTTCAGAGCAGGGACTATTGTGTACTAGGGTCTTGGTTCGAATTCCGACCGGGATGAAATTCTTTCCACGGTCATCTTCATATATTTCTCGTGGCAACATTTTTTTTTTTTGATTTTACCTTTCAAGTAAAGCGTACTAACGAAGACTGGGCTCGCAACTGGTCAGAACAACACAAGGTAGTGTTAACTTGGGACTGAAAAGTGGGCAGAGCGCAGACAACCGAAGTCCTTCACTTTTTTTTAAGAAAGGAAGGTATCAAGGCGGACAGACTTTTCAGAATTATCGACTATTATCCTTATTAGCTAAGGGCAATAGTGCAATGCACTGGGATATAACCCTCATGTCTGGGTAGGTGTAAAAAGATAGCCTGATAAGGTGACTTTATAGTCCCGAAATCTTTTAAGACCTTCTGCGGTATCACTATGAAAGCTGTTTATCATAGACTATTTTTTCGGGAGTATAAATCCAACATGTGGCGCCATCTCTGCATACGTTTTGTTAGATTTGGTAGTAGTCTCCGCTATTTAAGAAATTAAACGTCCTGAATGATTTCGCCATAGGGACTGTCTATCTAAAATCTAGGGACTATCTAAATCTAAGTAAGGACACGTGAAGATAGAGCTAAGTAGACAAGGACTTCTAGAACCAATTTGTGGTGTCATCTTTGCATAATTTGGGTTTTCTAGGGTGGCTCTGACTTTAGGAAATCAGTGGCATATCATTTGCAGCTCCAGGTTTTACTAAAAACACCGAATTAATGGTGCATGAGAGTGCGTACCTCCGTCTCCGGTCGGTGTGCAGGAAAATATACCGAAAAATTCTGGAAGTTCATCAATTTTTAACCCGAGTTTTTGAGGATAGGTACGGGAGCCTGTGCACTTTTTGTGCGGGAAATCGTTGCTTGAAGCCTTTTTGATGCACAAAATGACGCAGACAATAACAATACGGACCTGGGTTTGTAAAGAAAACAATGTGCTACGTCAAAAATTTTGTTAAGAGTTTCTTTACTGAGTGTCGAAGCAAGCATGGTCACTGTGAGAACGCCGCGGGTTTCTTCCATGAGGAGAATACTTCTCATGCAGATTTTTGCAATATGACGGCGCCATTCGGAGTCGGTACAGAAATCTCAAAATGCACAGGGTCTTGGTACTCAAAATGTCATTGTTCATTTTTTTTAAGTGTAGGTAGTTGGCAATGTGTTGTGGACATTGGGGAGGAGCATCCAACGGGGTGCACATCTTGACATACGTACTTGAAAGGAAAGTTTCCCTCAACATCAAAGAATTTTAATTAAAGCTGTTAGCTATAGCTTCACATCCTTAGTTTCCCCCAAAAATTTCTCAACATATCCTTAAAAGCCGGCGAAAATAAAAATTCCAATTCAAAGTTATGCAGATAAATACGACTCCTGTCTGCCGTCCTGTGGACACTTACTTGGCGCACATAGCCAGCCCCCTTTTATGCAGTACAAGACTAATTGATGGCTAAAATGTCTCGAGGGTTCTGCCCTGTGCAGGATATTGCCCGCCTCCCCAAAGTAAAAATAAGATTTATGGGCCGCCCCTTAAAAACTATATTTAATAGAACACTTAAAATGTACGAAATAACAAATCTTCACTTACAGTTCACATTCAAGACGACATTTGTCTCCAGACGTTCGCCCTCGGCCATGGCACGATTCCAAACAACGCATTTGTACTTGGCACCATCATCATCACGACGCGGTAAAATCGATAGTGTTGCGTTTGTTTGAAAGTCCTTGGAGCCACCCTTTTGTAGGGGTGCCTGCAATGGTACTGTGCTACCATCACGATACCATCTGGAAAATAGAAAAAAACAAAAATGTATCTTTTGCAAAGGACCAGGATAAAAGTGAGTTTTGTTTTTGCGGTGGAACATCCTCTGTGGAGATGGACCTGGACCAAGGGACCAATCTCATGTGATACTCTGAACGACCATCATAGCGCAGTTGAAAAATGAAGAGGAAATTTTTGGTGAAAACTCGAAAAAGACCCTGCAGAATAGAAGTGAAAACGTTTTGCTAAAAGTTCAAGCATGCCGAAAAGGCGAAACATTTGTCTCTCGTCCGATTGTGGACGTGATAAAAGCCTTTGCCGTATCCATCATGATTATTATCCTTGGCACTGAACTATGACAATAGTCATGACAGCATGACTGGGATCCGGATAGTCGAAGCGTGTAATTAAATGAACATGAGAAAATGCATTGAAACCAGGATAAGCCAATACATCTGCAGCAATTGAGGCCAATTTAATCCATTGAGTCTTTTATGGTGTTCAGTTGTACATCTCGCAAGGACGACCATTACCAAGGGAGACAAGGAAGTATAAAAAATAAAACACAACTTACGTTATCGTCGGATCCGGGGATCCTCCAATGCTGCTGCACGTCAATTCGACTGGCTTGTCTTCGGTGGCAACAGCATTGTTACCTGGGGACACCATCGGCGGATGTGGCGGTGTCAAGACAGTTAAATTGTAAAATTCCCGATGCACATCAGCGCCAGTGCCCTTAGCCTTAATGCGGCACTCAAATCGTCCATTGTCCTGATTATAGGAAGCGTTTTTTATTTGCAAATCGTATATCCCTCTGTCAGCACGAAAATCCAATCTGAAATGAGATAAAAATAGAGTTTTGTTAAATAAAAAAAATATTTTAGCGCAAGTCCTTTCATACAAAACAATACAACAATCGATGTCAATTTGCATGGAACAAGAAAATTGGAATTAAAGTGGTTTCAAGTTGGCGCATTGCTGGCCATCGCCGCCCACAATGGATATCGCCGAAGAAAAGCGTAAATTTAAGAAAAAAAAAAAGAACCTCTCCATTCTCCGCTACCTTTTGCCCTTCGAATGGAAATGAATAACGACTGAGTGTTAGTCCCCCATTCACTTTATCAATTTTATTTTCGATTCCAGTGATTTCACCATGTCTCGCCGTTCGTCCTGTGCCCAGGAATGAAAAGTAGCACCAGCGTGACAACACAAGAAAAAGAAAGCAAATCAAGTCAAGGAAACCAAATCGATTCCAAGGATAACAAAAGCGAGTGTCAACCGTACGGAAGCCAACGTCCAAAAATTTGATACGAAAGTGATTTATTACTCTGTCAATTAATTGAAAAGAAAGGAAAATACTTCAAGGATAACGAACATGAAGCAGGGTATAAAGGACCAACAGGAAAAAAAAAACCCAAAACGACCAAATTAATGAATTCCTGTTAGACGTGTGTATGAATAAAAAATCATAAAAATTCAATCGAAGGACAACCATCTCGCGATACGAGCACTCGACACAAAAATAACCAAACAACAAGAAAACCAACACAGACTGTGTCCGTACGCATTAGAGTGCTCTTCTTCATTTACCAGAAAGGATTTTGCTTTTCGTCCTTTTTTCCGTGCTGTGCAAATTTTATGTAAATTTAATTAGTTGGTCGAAATAATTACACTCGACGATGGAAATGAAACAAAAAAAAAATAACAGCAAGACCCTGCAACACAACAGCAGGATGGTGAAAGTCCTAAAGGGAGGGTGCTATTTTTAATTTTACTTAAAGGGACATTGATGAACAAATGAAGAGACAGTCATCTGCGTAATTACGAAATGTAAGCTGGATAAATTTATAAACACTGCTGTGGTGTTCTTGTATGATGGCGTCGGCGGTGGTGTTGGCTATCTGCTTTGACACTATCCTGGCTGGCCTTTGCGGGCGAGGATCTCTTTTTCTAATGAAATTAATCTAAAGCCTGAGCAGGGATAACGAAAACAGCAAGGAGAAAGCTTTCGCGTTGTTGTAGACAGTTGTGGTGTGAGAGAATATGAAGTTTTTTTTTTTTTTTAATTTTTTTTTGTGCTTTTGTTCAGCCGACACGTTGAATGTTTTGCAATATAAAGGACTTTTGGAAATTGGGTTACGTTAATATAAAGGACAGCCAGACGGTGATAAAGGAACCTCTTATGGTAATAGGTTTTTTTTTTGGTGACAGTGAACCTACTTAAGGCAAAACATTAATTATTCATTTTTAGTGCACATTTTTAGGTAAAATTTAAGGAAGACAACTTTAAGGATGAGCGATGGTGTTCACTTTTGAAATAGTCACCCAAAATTGTAGACTTAGCGGAAACCTTATATATCTGCGGTCTGATATTTTTCGTATAAAATAGCCTCGAATAAGTCCCTGTCCTAGCCTCCTCGGTTTTTTCTGGCTACTTCAAAAGCAAATCTTGTAGGAGCGTAGAAAAAGAGTGGGAGGTGAAAGAACATATTGCAATGACTTAAGTGACTACATTAAGTGTTCACACGTGCAAAGCTGTGTTTGCTGCACCTGCTTAAATATGAGCTCGAGAAGATAGAGATAGAGAATTTTCCCTCCAAACTCTGAAACTGATCGATATATCAAAGGTTTTATATTCAAGAGTTTGTTTTAGAGCTCTGATCACCACTACTTGAGACTATTTTTAACTACAAAGAAATATATCTGCACTCCAAAAATGTTTCACAGATAAAGAGTCATCGCTTTTTCGGCATCATTTTTGAGATGCAAGCATTTTGCTCAACTCCTTCGACTTGAAAGACTGTTCTCAGCAAGTTGCGTAATGAACTTTCCTTAGGTTTGATAAAAAACTTAAAGTCTCATACCATTGACAGCCGGTTCTGTACTATGTAACATGCTTGGCAGCACCAGCGTCGCGTTAAAAAATGTCCCGATTAAAATGCTATAAGATGTCAAGCCTGGGTTAAACTTTTCAAAGCTTTCATTTTCTGACCCTTTGCATAATATCAATTGTTTGATAGTCACAGTAAGATAAGATTGTAAAACTCTGACTTACTGTTCTTAAGATGGGTTGTGGAAAACATGTCCCAGAGCCAGAGTTCCTAACGACAAAATTTGTATACCTGAAAGCTGTGTTTGTTCATATACAAACTCTGTTAGACATACATATGCTGGAGGCAATTTTATTCCTATGTCCTTTTCGAAATCTGGCAGAGTTCTTGGTCCTCGTTTGCTTTATATTTAGAGTGTCAGAGCCACTGCGAGTTGTGTACATAATATTGAAAGGATATTTAACAAGTTGGAAAGTGCAACAGTGCTTATGTAAAAATGTCAGTACGTCTGCGACAGATTGTAAAAAACCCTACCTAAAGAATAAACTACCACGCCTCCAGAAAATGGGCGGGATTCAAAGTATTGAATTTTCAATACCTTATTCCAGGTGATTGCATACATTTAAGACTAAAACCTCGCCTTTTTAACTAAAAAAAATTCTTTTTTTAGAGCCACGCCCAAAAAAGTGAGCGCACTACTATATATACAAACACGTTAGCCAATGCAAATATCCACAACATTTGTTACATATTTATAGAATAACCGTAATTTTAAGTAAAAATTCCTTTAAAAGTAGGCGTGGTCATTACCAGGGCCAAACTTTTTCTGTAGCCTCAAAGACAATTACAAAGCAGTTTAGAAAACATTGAAATTGTATGGCTGGCTTCAGGCCGAGGCCAAGGTTTCTTTGTGAATCACGCTTTAAGTAGATATTCATTTAATGCAAATGACCGTATCCTAGTTGGAAGGAAGGATAATGTTAGTTTTCAAAATAGTAAAGCACCTCTTATTAACCTAAATCATCTTTACTCATGGTTTCTAAAAAACTACAAATTCAATTCGCTTCGGGTAAGGTACAGTTCAAATTTTTATCCATCGGATAATCTGACTCCTGGAGAGCATACTTCGTGCCGAAAAAGTCGAGTTCTGGTGTAGTTTTTTCTGTCTTTAAGGGTCGGTTTTTCAGTGCTATGTTAAGCTCAGCTTAGGCCAATATTTCTTAGTCGCGGAACAAAACTAATCTAGAGTTAACTCAGCGAACATCTTTTCAATGCAGTGCTAACTCCGTCAGTAAGGTTGTCAAAAATCTGCGACTCTCGAAATTATTGAATCTACCAACTCTCACTTCGCTTCTGTTTTTCATAGAAAAACACAGAAAACAAGTTCGAGTCATTTTTCAGATGCCACGCAAAACGACTGCCATTTCACACAGAAAAAACATTCAAGGAAGTTCATACGGTTCACCAGAATTGATCCGAGATCAACTCGCCAAATTTGTCGAGTTAAGCCGGGATTAATCCCGGATCAGTATTGAAATCACTGAAAAATTTGTTTTTTAGGGTTAATCTCAGTTTAACTCGGATGATTTTGCACTGAAAAACTGGCCCTAAGCCAATCAAATGGTTAGTTACTAGGGGCAATTCAATATTGGTACTTGACCTGTTGTCTTTAGATTTCGAAAAGGCTTTTTGCTTCTTCGGTCGTAGAGATACGGAAAGTCCGTTTTCAATAGGAACCGCTGGTAGGATATGTGGGACATGAGTTTAAGAGTACTTTCTCTTGCTTTTCTTCTCTTTCAAATGGTGCCTAGTGTCGTAAAGAATATGGACTTTAACCAGTTTGTGTTCACTTTACGCACCGTCCGAGACCAAGATACAGAACGCTTGGTGCTCATTAGATAAGGTGATCATTACGACCTCAGGAGCCAAACAATTTTGACGGTTCCAAAGCTGCTGCACAGCTTGTAACGTTTGAGTGGTCGATCAGATTTTAGCTAATTTTTGTGTGGATGGACATTTTAAATGGGCTAAACGTACCAGTATATGAGTTTTTTATGGAGTTTTTTATTGCTAGAAAACCCGCACAGCCGTGACACTTTCTTGTATATTAGAAACTCCTACAACAAACCTTGTGAATTTAACTTATTTATTTAATTAAGGATAATCCGATTTAGGCGTGTGAATATCATACCAATTTTTCTATAACCACTTTAACCTTTCGAGCGGTTTTTTTTTGTAACAAAAAGATTTTGCCAGCTCTTATCAACTTCAAGAGTCCTTTGAACTTCCTTACTTCAACTGCTGTTTCGGTTGTTTGTCGGCCATAACTCACATTCGTTCGCATTATTCATTTCCCCCGAAAGCATTGCAAATTTCCTCTTGTTTCCTTGTATATATCCTGGGAAGAATCCCATAAATCATACTTACACCGAATGAATTTTCTTTAAATTGCGCCACTCGCACACACACAACAATTTAATGAGATGGAAATAAAAGAAAATACATTTCACATCCCCGCGCGTTTCATACACTGGGGGGCATAAAAATGAAGTGAAACACCAAACTAATTTACAATTTCTCCACTTATCCCAATGCGCAAAATAGCGCGTTACAAGGATACAAATAAAATAGCTTCACCCACGCAGTAGGTACACAAAGTTAAAAATAAAAATAAAAAAATAAAGGCGCGCTGAAAAATTGTAACAATCTATGCTGGAGGCATTAACTACACACATCCTGTGCGAAATGTGGGCAGACACAAAGTCAAACATATCTCTGTATCCCCAAAGAAGTGTATCAACCAACCGACGACACACACAAGCGGAAGGACGAGGATGAATAAGAACTTAACGTGTCCGCGTGTGTAAACATATTTTCGCAGCAATAAAACTGATTTTCTAACTTTACTCCCGCACAACACGCTGGTGTGTGTGTGTATGTAGTTGAGTCGTCCTTTTATTCGTGTGTTTTTGTACTGTGCGCACGATGTGTGAAGAAGAAATAAATTTTTCACAATCCAACTCATTCACACACTGAACACCGACAAGTGGGTGTAGTGGGTGGTTGTACGACGGACGGGCGAAAAAATCGAATTACATCATACCCTTGCACAGGACTAAATTTACGAAAAAAAAACCAAACATGTCCACTATAGAACTAGTTGTTACAAATTAAGCTTAGGTAATGTAAAAGGATCTATTAGCCCCACGGGCAAGTGCGAATGTGGTAACTATGAGTGGCTACAGATACCACATTTAGAAAGGATGTTTTTAGTTTTCTATTTTCAAAAGGACAACACAGGATGTTTTATGTTTTTCTAGCGTTTGTTTCCTAGCATGTCTGGTTGCGGCAAGAAAATACGTTGCAGCAGATTAAGTGACAGGACATAATGTTGTCTGAACAAAAAGGATACCCAACAACACATACCTCTATGTATCCCCTGTTGTTTCGCAATCAACTTGCACTGCACAAACAAACACAGCGCCCCCGCAAAAAAGGATTCGAAAAGTTTTGTACTGTGTCCATTGACGACCGCCGCCGCCGCCAGAATAACATTTATGACGACAAGTCGGTAAAGAGGATGGAAACACGTTGTTTCGGGTCTTTGACTATAGGTCCCTGGGGCGGCATTTTGAAGATTGATAAATCGCATTTGTAATATCGTTTGTGTAATTACTGTAATAGACCGAATGACCATTACAAGGATATAATGGCCGGACCTTAGGGGAGTTTTGCCCACACACACGCACACAAGTTGGTCGGGAAGCAATTTTCATGGGTTCATATTTCAAAGACGTGGCTATGTGACCGGTTGATATAAACAGATTTGGGAACACACAAAGCCCATTGGTTGGGTTAGAAGTTAGTGGAATTTCGGAATTTTTAGTCAAGGGACTGTACTTTATGAGGGTAGAGGTTTTCCGTATGTCATCGCTTCGTTTGGACACTCTCAATGAAACTTCAAGCCAATCGAAATGTTTTTCATCCAGGGATAGTTTGTCCGTTACGAAACATTAGTCATGAAAGGGGTTTGTTAATTATCTTCCCTTTGAGGATTCAAAGCTCAAACGTACCCAGCTCTTTGACACATTTTAAGGATTGTCAGGTCAACTAAAATTTTCGAACCAAAAAGCTTGATGAAAAAGCCCCAGAACAACTAACCAAAGGAAGAGGACATTGAATCGGTATCGTTCATTAAAATTGCTTCACATGCAAGAAGTAGTAATATTCATTAGTCCAATTTAGTTAAGAGCACTTCGACTCTGACTCACGTAAAGACTCCTGGCTTGAAACTACCAGGATCGGAGCCCACCGCACATCCTGAACCGAAGCCACAATATAGCTAATGTACCTCAAAGCTCAACAAGAAGCCGAAAAAGCTTGTCTCCATGGCTACAAAGCGAGGGAGGGGTCTAATATTGGCCAAAAAACAGACATTCTAAGATTTGTGACCTTTTAGGCTATTTTCTGTAAAAATAGAGACGTAACCCTCAAGAGTGCCAGATACGATCGGTTGGGGTGTTATTTAACGAAAACTTTGTAAAAGGTGTTTGTGGGGTGGAGGGGCTTGTTGTAGCTGGGAGGAAAGGTCCAGTGCGCTGATCATCGGCGTTCAAGACTCGATGAGATCAACAAAGTAAACATCTGAAGTATGCAACTGCAGCGAATATAAAGAAAGAATGGTGGCATTTTAAGACGACGATATTCATTGCGAGGGAGATTTTGCAATATTTCCGCATCTAAAGGAAATGTTTGTGGAATGAAGCAGCTTCATGCGACACGCCATCAAGGCGTTGCTCGAAGCACCCGCAGTTTAAGAAGCCAGCCATTGCAGGGAGTTAATTCAATTCGTTCCAGCAAATGGTGAAGAAAGAGTGGGGGGCTGACTTCAACAACAGCGACCGCCTCTGCAGAGGATGTTTGTGCAGTGAGGCAGCTTTGTGTTGCAGTTGATGCGAGAAATAAGAGCGTTGTTCAAACCAGTTGAAGTTAAAGACGTCATCAGAGCAATGACTAAAAATAAAAAATAATAAGCTCAACACAGTTAACAGCTTTCCTGGTGACACTTGTGGTGAGAAGCGGTTTGGTGGCTTTGTTAGGGTTCTGAATCCAAAGTTCGTTGCTAAAAACTGAGATCAGTCCTTGAATAGTTCGACCGAATACAAAGAAAGTCAACATTTTTTCCCACAGAAGTCATCGTTTTTAAGAGGGATGTTTGTGGTATGAAGCGACTTGGTGAGACTATTGACTGTGAAAAGAAAGTGTGCCTTTAAGAGCCCTCGTGTTTTATGAAACCATGAGAAAGGAATAAAGCTAGAGCGTTGGCATTCAAGGCGGGAGCTTGTGCTGTCAAATTTGATGGCTCAATGAAGCACACATAAATTCTGAAATAAAACGAACTGAATAGGAAGGTTTGATTATGATGATGGGCAGCGGCAAAAGGTGAAAGATCTGCCAATAAGATTTCTTGAGTATTTGAACTGGGAGCAAGAAGCTTTAGTAAGATAAAAGAAACTCGAGCTCTTTGTCAGGATGTATGAAGAGTGAAACGGCTTGGTGGGTTGTAAAAAATTTTGAGGTTCAATCAAATAGGACGGAGGAGAGAAGAGAGCTTCTACGATCTAGAGCAAACGATTAAATGGTTTGATTTAAGAAGATTGAGTTCTTTCTCAAAATTTTTGTGGAGTGAAGCGGCTTGGTGTGATGTTTAAAAATTTCGACTACAAATGTAATCGATCTTTTAAAAGCCTTCAGATAAAAGAGAGCTTCCTAAGGGCGATATAATTCTTTAAACTCGTTGAAACAGAAAAGCCAAAAGTTTCAGAATAGACGTTACGCAGCAACAAAGAAACAAAGGAAAGAGTTTGACGAAGGCCAAAATTTCCGAGCAAAACTATTTGCCAGGCCATTTGAGAACGAATCTGAACATTAACTAAGGCTTTGAATTATTCTGGGCTTCGACACCGCGTTTGTCTCTTCAGCTTGGGGGAGGTTGACAAATCTGCAAAAAAATTATCAAATCGACCGATCTGCTGTAAAAAAAAAGAAACGAATAACTCACTGACAAAAGAAAGTAGTAATGACAGACTAAAAAAACAGATATCAAAGGGAAGAGCGATATTTCCATATTTCCTGCACCGAAAAAGGGATTAAGAAGTCTCTTATGTCACAATTTACAAATTTGACAAAAGGACAAAACCGCACTGAGGCGCTCAGTCTTTTGGGAGAGCATCTTAATTACTTTACTAGACTGACCCTGGAGCTCGAGGAATCTTTAGAGAACAGGAAAAATGAAAGAATTTAAAAGCCCTTTGCTTTAAAAACATTTTTGAGAAGCAAGATAATTCCTTATTGCTGCAAGGTTGGTGTGGCCTCGAACAACGCAACAGAAAATTACCTTAACTTAGGTGACACCCAAACAAAAATTCGAACATCAACCAGCTAAAAAAGTGCAACCGGTATCAGCTTGGAATCACCAGGCTTACTGGTGAAAGGTTGAGGCCGGCGGACACTTTGAGCTGCAGCGCCACATAAAAAAAATCTGTGATTGCCAGTTAGGCTGATCAGAGACTTAATTTGGAGTTTTGAACTAAATTGTCAACCTCTTGTTGTGGACGTCAATAAATGAGGCAAAGAACGGCGTTATCCTGCCTCCACAGTATCAAACGAAAAAAAAAAACATTTTAAATGAAATGATTCAAAAGGTGTGGTTCGTTAAACAATATATTTCGCATAAAATACTTTCAAGCACTTAAAGGCTACTTCACAAGCAATTCTTTTACTAAAAACGGTACCTAAACAATTGCGAAATTCCCTTTGTAATTAACAAAAATTTCTTTGCTCCTATTTTTCCTTTTTGTTAAAATAAAGAATAACTTTTTCACTTTCAAGTTGCCTGTTCACTGTTCAAATCAAAGAAAAACTACTTCCTCCAGCAAATAAAAAAAAAGGAGAGTGCAAAAACTGTTTCCTTTTTGCATTAAGAGAACGTAATTAACTTTCACTTAGTTGAAGATTTCATGCGATATCAGCAAACTAATCAGCGAAGTTCTTAAGTCTACAAATGAGTCCTTACTGAAAACTCAATTTTTATATGTCTGTCTGCGAAGTCTTCAACAAGACCCACACCTTAAATCATCCAAAGCGAATATTATTCACTATCAGCTCGTTCCTTGCCTCAATTATAAGAACAATAAAAAAAATTATATAGACCGTGAACAATTTTGTCGTGACAAGGACTCGTTACGTTTAAAAAGGATTTCATAACAGCAATAAGAAAATCATAAACAACAACAAAAAAATTGTATTTAACAGCAACTATCGCGAGCATTAAAAGCAACTCGTAAAGGACAAAGGACATCATTTACTATACTAGACCTTTGGAAAAAAAAAGTTTCCATTCCGGTCATCATAGTTAGAATGGTTTGCATTAAAAGTTCTGCGACGTTGGGCTTTAATTTCCTGGCACAGTTTTCTATTTTTCCCCCCGGAGGGACTTTAATGGAAAACTTGTACAAAACATTCTTGTTGATCAAATTTCCATTTTGTTCAACTTTTTCCATAGGTTATGGGTGACGTGGATCTATGCTTTCATTGTCAATGTTACTTATGGAGTTTTTTTTTCTTTGTTTTCTAAACTTTGATCCACCCAAAACACATAAATCTTGAACAAAGGCTATAACTTAAGGACATGAATAATTTCGCCAAAAAAATAAAAAAAGTTTACAAAACTTTATCGTATATAAACAACTCAGGCATAAGACATAGCATTTCGCTGAATGTTGATTAAAAAAATGTATACCTAGTCGTCCTTGAATGCGCCTCTTTCTCTCAGACCACATTAAACTGTCAGTCAATGGGATAACAATGCAATTGGTGGGCTGTCGTCGGTATTAGCAACGAATTTCGCCAGACAGCGCCAAAGTGTGATGACAAAAGGGATTCGTTGCTCCGTAACAACATTTATTCACTCAATAAAAATTTAACAATAAAACGTCTTCGACCTTTGGGGTTTCCACGTATATCCACCAACCGTCAGAGTCTGGCAACTTTTGGGTGTGGTTGTCTGAATGTGTTTTTTGTCTTGCCTAGACTTGATAGGAATCACAGGTATCGATCTGGATTAAGGGTTTGGAAAATAGACGCCGAAAATTTTTGAATTAGACATGTTGATGTGCAATTAAATTGGATTGACAGGTGAATGTCGATTGCAATTGATGAGATTTCAAAATGAGTATAAGATATGCCAGAACATTTGAAGATTCGTAATAAGTCTGTAGATTTATTTTCTATCATATACTCAGAACGCGAGCTTATAAATCATTGCGTATGGTTTGTAATGTAAGGAAATAGAAGATTAAAACGTATTTTTGGAAATATTTTTTGGGACTGATGCAGGTGAAAAGATTAGCCCACTACGTTCATATTTTAATTATTAAGAAAAAACCTGCCAAAAGTTGAGTAGTAAAGAAGAACGTTTAAAATTTGAAATTTTTAAAAATTAAGATCATTGGAATTGAGAATTTTTTGTTGAATTGAAAGTAGAAAGGGATTGATTGGAAAATATTTTTGTCTTTTCGCTTTAGGTACTTAATGGAACTCATGAAAATTCTCAATTCACACCCTTCCATTTTAGCAGCGAGATGAAGGACTTGTTATAGCCAGTGATATAGACCTTGGTCACTTTCGACGTTGCCAAATTAAAGGAGTAGGGATGCCTCCAACCGCTGTCGACGGTGGCCAACAAGTCCCGAATTTCAGCACATAATTGTCCCAATCAAGATTGATACTCGGCATTCAAGCTTGAAGTATAATAAGCTGGGACAATTTGTTGGTCTTAATAGACAATAATCGGTCTTCGGTTTCTATCTATTCCTGTGTGCCTGGCTTGAACTAAGCCCCCCAAGCAAAGAATCTATTCGACGGTTGACATATCTTGACGCCATGAACTAAACGGCATAAACTTTTTTGTAATGGTTAACACTTCCTGGAACCTGGCTGGGAATATTTACTTGGACCTAACTTGTGGTCATACTTGATCAGCCGCTGCATGACAACTTCACAACTTCACGGCCATTGCAACCACGAAATAATCCGAACTCTGGATCAGACAAATCTCGCACGCCGACTACAACGAACAAGACCATTGGATCGAGCGTCGTAAGAGGAAACCGCACATAATGATGGTATTGCAGGTGCTTTCGTTGGAAGGTAGCCTGCCAAACGCGATTACTATACAGAAGCTTGAACTATTTGTTAAGGAAACCTAGTCGTAGTCTTACAAAGATTGGGAGGTTTTTTAGTGAGTAAGAATCTCACACTACTATGAGCACGCGCGTTCGATTCTCATAGTGCCTATGAAAGTTTTTACCTACCCACGAAAAAAAAAATAACAACTTTGGGCAACTCGTATCTGTAATGCTGGTCGCCCAGCATCAATGGTTTAGTTATGAACATGAATCAAACGACGCAAGTGTTTTTTTTTTGTCCCCGTCATCTGAAAGACAGTGGAAAATAAAAAAGGACGGATGCCAAGGATGGTAACGTCGGCTAATATTGTGGATTAAGAGATAAAACCTTGTTAACAGGAAGAAAAAGATAAGACACCTTTGCCAAAGACTGCTAAGGTGCCGTCAAACCCCTTAAATGAGCAAAAGATGGAAAAAGACCGACTAGAGTGGAGGAAAGGTGACGAGAAGGATCCGTCACGTCATCTGTTTCATATGTCCGATAGACTAAAAACACACAATGCACAGGATTCCTCAAATATCTGACCCGATTATGTTAAATTTGAAAGTTTTTTTTTCTTTGTGGTGAAGGATTCAAGGGTGATTTCTGGAGTGAAGCGGCTTGGTATGGCGGCTGGTGGTGAGAAAAGAACTGCATGGTTTTAGAGTTCTGGGGTTCAAGAAGCTATCAGAGAGAAAAAGGGGGCCTGTGGAATCAATGTAGGAACTCTTCTTCTCGAGCCCGGCACACTAAGGCGCGAAAAATTTCCAACATGGCGGTCAGAACAGCCAAATAACAGGCAAGGAAGAAGTTCGTCGAGAGCTTGGAGCACGATTAAAGATCTGTAAACAAGACATTTTGGCAGACTTATCGACGGCTCAGAGGAAGAAAGTTGAATATCGTTCAAGGGGTTAAATTCAAAGGCAAATTCACTTCTTTCAAATATGAACCACTTCTTACGCAAACGGAGCGAGTACTTTTTGGAGCTGCTCCAACCCCAACAGGGCACTGAAGATCGGAGAATAGTTCTACAGTAGATTAAGTCAATGCCGAGATTAAATCGCTTAAATTTGGTTAATATGCTGGAGTAGAATGAAATCCGGCCAGAAATGCTCAAGGGAATGGGTGAAGAAGGTGCAAAAAAATATGCTAAAACGTGTCTTTAAGGTGTCCTGGGAAAGCTGGTGTCCCGCTTTAGCGATTAGCAAGCAGGGACAAGAGCGATTGCTCTTACTATAGGGGTACCTATGCCTCTCTTTAGTCTTCCGGGAGAAGTATTCGCGAAGGTGTTGGAAGCGCGTTCCAGAGTTGTGATCGAGCCTTTATTGCGGGAAGAGCAATGCGACTTTCGGCCTGGCAGAGGCACAACCGACCAGCATTTTACTCTGAAGGTTATTCTTGAGAAGGCCTGAGAATATGCCAAACCAGTTTAAGCGTGTTTGGTGGACTTGGAAAAGGCCTATGACCAGTTTCCTCGCGACAAAGTTTAGAGAGTCTTAGGGGACTATGTGGGCCCCTCCTGAGAGCCATTCTGTCTTTGTTTAGGAACCGCAGAATCTGTGTTTAAATAAATGGCGTCAAATCCCATCCATTTGATGTGTGCGTTGGACTTCGCAAAGGTTGTGTCGTATCGCCTCTCCTTTTCATAGGATACATGGACTGGTGAAAGGCAGTCCTTGCAAGAAATGTTTCGACATGGCTGGCGTTAGGATAAGCCATCTGCTTTTCGCAGATAATTTAGCTATCCTGCTATCGTCCGAGGAAGAACTGCAGCGAGCACTGGATGGGTTTGCGTGGTGATGCTGGGATGAAGGTAAACGTGAGCAATCCCGAAGTGATGGTTGCTTTCCGTACTCCTGTGCAGTGTACCCTGCACATGAATGCCTAGTCCCATTGAAACAGGTAGAGAGCTTTAAGTATTTCGGGCTCGTTCTCACGAAAGATGGAAGGGGTTATAGTGATTTGTCGTGTAGGATTGGCTAAGCTGGAGCAATAGCAAAGGAACTGCGCCAGCCAATCATAAGGTAAGCTGAGCTTGGAGTGAAAGCAAAGATCTCAGTTTTCAATTCAGTGTTCGTTCCAATCCTCACCTATGGTCACGAAATTTGGGTTATGACTGAATGAATTAGATCGCGGGTACACACGTTGGTCGCATGCCCCCTGACAGACTTCCTTGACAGATCATACTAGCCGAGATACGAGCGCGTCGTCCACTTGGTAGGCCAAGAAGCAGGTGGTAGGATCATGTAAGGAACGTCTTCGAGTTACGCCTGAGGATTTCGCCTGAGATTCTTGAGTTGGTAGCGGAGGATCGAGAACGATGGAAAGACCATTAAGCCACCCTCGCTCCGCGACCCTTTAGAGGATTAGCGGCATATTAGAAAATAACAATGATCCTACTCTTTTGAAAAAGAACTTTTCTTTATTAAGAAATTGTTTTCACTAATCCTAGAATATTTTTCTATATATAAATAGTAACATATTGGGTCTTACCAGAAGCCATTTTCTTCTCTTCAGCGACTGGATCACAAATCACTAAATAAGCCAAAAACTAATTTCCCCCAGGCTATAGGATGTCCTGTTATTTTAATGTTGCAATCATAAGGTTTATCTATAATGGATTAAACTCTAACGCCCGGGAGCTCTTTTTTGCTAATAAATTCAAATCCACAGCATACCCCAAAACTAATCACACCAACGACCTCCTGTCACTACACAAAAAAAGGACCAACCACCACAAAAAGGAATCACAAAAAAAAATTATTGAAAATAACAATAAAATCCTCCAAAGTGATATCGCAGATTGTTGAACATGCCACAAAATTAGTTTTCCTCCTCGAGGCGCAGTAGAAGAGAAAAAAAAAATTGAAAAATAAAAATCCCACAGAAATTCCTCTTTCTCGAAGCCAAGCATCCTGCTGACAATAAAAGTAAAAGAACTAAAATGAAAAAATAAGAAGAAAATTATGAAAAATCCACCATCCTGTTATACTCTTGTTCGCGTACCTACAGTCAGGAATTCAAGAGGACTTAACCACCATCCTTTTCCATAGTTCTAACCGTGAATAGTAAAAGAACTTTAACTGAAAAAAAAATCAGCAGAGAAAAAAAAAACACACCCACACACATCGATAAAGGTTGAAAAACAGGATAACATTGTGTAAGGACTAAAAGAAAAGGCTCTATATATCGCGTTTTTCTTTACCGCGCTCTCGACTAAACCAAAATGAATAAATTGAATGAACTTAAGAAGATTGTGACGTATACCAACATCAAACCTAGGAAAAAAAACCATATCCACTTCAGGACGACAGAACAAGAGCACCATGGCAACGAACCCAGCCCCGTGCGGCTCTGACACACTCGAAATTTTTGTCACACTCTATCTTTGAAAAATACTGCCGAGCCAACAACAAAACTGAAATATGAATTCATGAACAATAGACAACGACACCAAAAAGGCGAACAGAAAAAAAAACGGTGGTGGGTGATGGGGCACCCCCACCCACAACAGGATACACATCCATCGAGCGCCTAGCATGCGTTGGGACCCTTTGTCAGAGCTACGGGTACCTATGAATAATTCATTTTTCTGAAATTCATCTTCATACGGGGATACACACACCAGGTCCTTTCGACGGAAGCATAGAAAGCCTTTACTTGTTTCCATTGGATCCTTGAAGAAAAAGGCCAGAATGAGTGAAGGATACCGGCAGCAGGAAAAGCACCTGCTAACCGGAAAGGTTTATTGGATTTATTCCTGCCTGACGTGGCAAACGGAAAAAAGGACGAAAAACAGAGAGTGCGGGAGTCTAGTGCAGGGTGCCCCCGCCGACGACGACGGCGACATAGAAAAAAAAGCGAGCAACTAATAAAAACATGGGAGGTATAACAAGGGATAATAAAATACTATGAATGAACCGTTCTTGTTGTTTTTGTAGCTTCCATTCTTTTTATTGGCAGGAGTAACCCGCTCGCGGAGATATATGATATGAAAAAGTAAAAGCTACTTCGAGCCAGAGAGATGCCTTTGCATACTGCGGCAAGCAAAAGGTATGGAGGCCGTAGAAGAGCTATACGTCTATTAGCTTTGCGGATTTAAAAATTAGAAAGGATGAAAACGAAACCGAGTTATAAATGGGCTCGATGGGTTTCCCGCTGCTTTTTTATGGACAATTTAATGTGATTTGTTGCAGCCAAATGGTGGGTTGGATGCGATGCAGAGCTTTCTGATATATTCTTTTCTCCTTCCTAGCCCCATTTTAAAATGCGTGGGATTGTGATTTGCAATGGATGTTACAAATTGGCGAGGTTGTGGGTTATTTATCGTTTAAGGGCGGAGGAGTTACATAAGACTATTGAACTGGTTCAAAATAGTTCGCCCATATTACATGGCATAAGAGATTTGTCTGTCAGATATGAGTCATATAACTTCTGCCCGGATTATTGCTATCTCTAAGGACACAGAAGTTTTACCTGTTATCCTTTTAATAACCTTAACTCTGCCCTTTTTAGTGGAAAGTTTTCCTCAACAGTTCCCAATCCCTTGGGCGAAGTAAAAACACTTTGCCGTGTCCGACTGTTGAGCAAGTAGACATAATGCGAAGGGGCCACAGTGACCTTTCCTAAACAGCCTCTGGGGATATCAAAAATGTGATTAAGCGAAACTAAACCCGTCTAGACGATGGAACAACTTTGTTTTCAGATATGGATATGCTGTTGCAAAAAACTCACATACCTTTTTTCTGGTGTCAATATTCTCTCATACCCCCTAAAAACAAATCAACATTGTCTAATTGAATGATTTCCCTCCAACATCCTGTTCACATTCATTCTCTCATTTCCTTTGGAAATTTATTGGAACACGTAAACAAATTTCCTGCCGGGGCCGCCCGTCATGTGTGACCATAAAAAAATTGTAAATGGCAATATTTTCCACTACATAATTTTTGAATTTTACACTCGATTTACATGACCATAAACGACGCGCTGCTGGTTGAAAACCGCCCTCGCCTCCCCAACTAGAAAGGACATAAAATGTCTGCCTAGAGCTCATCCGTTCACCACGAAGCGGAGTATCGTCATTTGTGCTGTTTTTCCTCTCCTTGCACGTCTGCCAACATTTTAATCGGTCGCCCATAATCGCAAATCTACTGTGAGACGTAAATTTAAAAACCGCACACACACATACACACGACCATCGTACCATGCCACGTTGATATTATACCCAGGATATTGCAGGATATTGTCATATTAAAGTACTTTGTACAAAATGATTGCCTAATAAACAATCAGCAGCGATCATTCGATCCGAATCGAATCGACCCGAACCGGTCCCGCCCATCAGGACGACCGAACAACGCACATAGGCACACTTAAGATTCAAGTTGCATGGTCGAGATAAATTCAGATAAATACGTGTTTTCTCCCTTATTGACATATGGTCCAGTTTCGACTATAATATCCTTTCGATAAAATATTGCAAGGAGCGAGCGCGCTCCAAAATGAGCCTCCACAATCGTCAAATTTATGTTCAAACTTCTAATAGAATTGACAACGAACGAGATAGGCGCGGACGAAACACAAGCCGGAGGCTATCCTCCAGGGATGTGCATGGACTAAATGAGCGCGCCAGGATACTGTATACAATATAGTACTATACGAAGCAGAAGGAAAATATTTTCTTTCCTTTGAAAATTGCCATAATCCTTCATGGGCGGCAATGCTATGGGAGCAGTAGATGGGGAGGTCGGTCGTCGCGCGGGTATATGTAGGCGGATGAAAGGAAAAAAGAAATTAATTTTATTTTTGCCAACGAAAGATCTAAATTTACGAGAAAAGCAAAAAAAAAAAGGAGCCATGCCAGGCAACGGCAATTGAACAAATTGAGTGTCATCTGGGACAGCTTGAAGGTAGCCTACATAAATACCCATGAAAAATATATTTTTTGTAATTTTTTTTTTTCCTCGAAGGATTACACGAAAATGGAAAAATCGTGCAAATAATTAAATTTGGAGCTTCTTGTTTTGGCGTGGGATTTCGTTTATGGTATTATAGCGGGACATGTCTGGAATTGTGTTCGTTTTTGTCGTTCCAAAGGGCTGAGGTCTTAACCCAATTTTTGCTGCGGACCCTTTTTCGAAAATGGAAGGCTTAGGATGGAGCTGAGAAGGAAAGGTTGGGCTGTTGTTGAGGGAAAGTTCATGAAAAGATTTGTTGCTTGGTGCAGGATGAGCAACTTCGCCCGCATTTTCATGTTGAGTTCAAACAGTTGTCAATGTCATGAAAAGAGGACTCGGCGAAATATTTTCACAGATGAAAGAGTAAATTATATCAGAATCAAAGAAGAAATGGAACACATATGCGACCTAAAGCTTGGACTATTTTTAAAATATTGTCAACACAAGGCACCATACAGCGACTTAAACAGCATGTGATGTCGTCGGATAGAGAACAGACGGATCCAGAGAAAATCGAAACCAAAAGAATTTGTCCAGTTCCCAAAGACAAGCACCAGCTGAGAAGCTTCCTTGGCCTTGCCACATACCACTAAAGATTGGTGAAGGAGTTCGCCGCTCTAACAAGACTTTTGTTATGGGTCCACAACTCTTGTAGGGTTAAAGTCTAAAAATACTCTTGTTATAAGAGTTATATGCTTACAAGAGTTTTTTATTATTATAAGTACATTGACGTCAAAGTTTAACTCTCTCACTTTCATAGAGTTTAACTCTCAAAAGTATGTCAGTTGGGATACTACCTCACCCACCCCTAGAAAGACCTTTATTGTAGATGCAGGTTTTCCTTGCATACAGACCACGCAGCTCTTATATGGTTGCTTCAATGTAAAAATCCTGAAGGGTAAGTAGCCAGATGGATTTGATGTTTGTAGACTGAGACTGTACAGCATCGAAGGAGAAGACTGCACGGACGCGCAGTCCAGAGAACAAGAGCTGAACTTGCAGAAGACTGAAAGTACTGAAGAACTTCGTTATGCAGATAAAGGAGATCCAGACATCGAGCCAATCCTTGCATGGAAAGAAGATATAGTAAAATCGAATTCTAGAAATATCTCTGATATGCTCTGGGAAAAGCCGGACGGAACATCCTTCAATATTCAGCTGATGAATTCACGGTTAAAAGTACGGAAAACGCATGACGGAGTATTAAGCGGGCACTAAGGAAGACACTTGAAAATGTAAGGGAACGCTTTTATTGGCACAGTGCAAGAAACGACGTCGACAGCTGGTTTCGGAAGTGTAACACGTGCGCACCTAGCCAGGGATCCAAAGTCAATACAAGAGGTAAAATGCACCAGTATAACGTGGGTGCCCCTTTTTTTATAAATAACTCGCGATCAAGGGGTTGAACTACCCTTAAGATATGTAGCACATCGCGAGCGGAAATATTTTGAGGATAAAAAAGATAGAAGAGAAAAGTCATTCTCGATCCAACACGGGGAGCCAGTTCGGATCATAAAAACTCTGCACAGAAACACTTAGGCTTGCCCCCGCAAGTGTTATGCCTTTACGGAGGAAAGCAATAATATAAATAGCAGAGTTTTTCATAAGTGCATCTGGCATTCATCTAATTTTTTTCACTTATGTTTGCATATTGGATAAGAAAGAGGTGTTTCATATTTAGTCGATCCTAACCAGGATAACAGACGCCTACCAGCCGTTCATTTAAAGACAGACGCGCCTAGATTTTTCGTTTGCTGCTGGTTTTGGTCCTCCCCGGGTATTTTCCATACCCATCATATCTGGTGAGGCGCCACCTTGAGGCGCCTAATTGGGGACCAGCAACCCCAGAAGGGAAAGGAACCTTTGAAAGGATCGCCATTGACATCACAGGCCTGTTTTGGAAACGTAAATCGACTACTTAAGTAAGTGGTCTAAGGCATTCGCGATCCCACATCAAGAAACAAAACGGTTTTCGACCAGATAGTGTAGGTTCGGTATGCCAATGGAATCAAGGACGAAACTTCGAGTCAAAGATATTCCAGGCCGTATGTGCATTAATAAGACTACAGTTGACACGGACAACAACTCTTCACCTGCAATCAGATGAAATGGTGGAAAGTTTTAACAAAACCCTAAGGGAGCATATTTCTAAAGAATTGGGCGAGAATCAACGGGATTGGGATCAGCGAATACCTTCGTCCCTAATGGCTTACCGAAACGCAGATTATACTTCAACTGAGGTTCTTCGAACTGCCAGCGTATCTATTGAGTTTTAATGCGGATTCCATTGAAGACCCAAAATGCGTAGAGGACTAGGTGACGGATCTAGGAGAAAGGATCAACGACATGTACACCAGAGGACCACAAGAAGTATAAAAATTTCTAGTGATCCCAAGACCAGATATGCTGCCAGACCAAAGGCACTGAAATTCAACGTAGGAGGTCTGAGATGACTCTGCAATCCCCCTTGCAGAAAGGAAAAATTTACCCAACTGCAGCAGGACAGGAACTTTTCTTGAGCGTCCAACGTGGAAGAAGAGCGAATATGAAGGCTGCCCATAAGGATCGCCAACAAATATAGTTGCGGAAATAATAGCGATGTGCTTGTTTGCGACGATCCAAATAAGGAGGGGGATAATGTGATGTGGTGACAAAAATGTTGTTATTGTTGTGAACAATAAAAGGTTTATTTCGATCTTACATTCTAGGTCTAAAATTACTCGATGCCAAAAGTTATGCAATACAAAATAAACCTGATCAAGAATGCTTATTTCACCACTATTAAGACAAATCGCCACAACGATTGAAGTCCTCCGAATCCAACGTGGACAAAGAGCGAAGATGAAAGCTGCCCATGAAGATCGCCTACGAAAATCGTTACAACGGAAATAATGGCGATGTGCTTGTTCGGAACGATCCAAATTAGGAGGGGGATAATGTAATATGTCTATTTGACATTCTATGCCTAAAACTGATTAATATATGATTAAGGTTTGAGCTTCAGATGACATCCGGTTATGCTCCCGTTATCCTCCATCTATAAGGGTTCTATAAAATTTTCTATTATCGCTTTGAAACCAAATAAACAGCGGAAGTAAGAGATGCTGAAGTTTAAGGCCTAACCTAAATAGGGCTAAGTGGGATTAATCTAGTATCAAAATACAAAGTAAATCCTAGTCATCATCCCAATCAGACCGAAACTTATATATTCGAAAATTTAATGAAATTTGTGTTTCTCACCAGCTCTCAAATAGTCTTTCCGTCAGATTAGGACTGGCTTAAGACCTAACCATATTGAAATAGATGAGCTTAAGTTGGCTTGCATAAATGTCATATTACTTACAATTCGTATCCCACGACCAAATACAATCTTGCACGATTTCTTTAGGTTTTCGGTAACTTTCGTTGGCATAAGCTAGTCCCTATTAAGTGAGAGGTTCGACGGGGATAATTGACAGCTGGTGAGAAAAAAACCAACCTCATAGGATTCTCAAATCTTTTGCTTAAGTCTATCACCGCAAGCGCTTGGCAGAACTTGAGTGAAATTTTCGATGCATTTTAAGATTAGGTTAATACCGTCTAAGGCTATTATGAGTAGGCCTATCGATTGCTATGGACTTTTTTACACTGAGCGTTTGCGTTGAATTAAGAGCAATCAAGTTACCAAGTCATTTTTTTATGGCGTGTTCTTAGGTCTTCATTGAGAGTAGTTAGAAGTTGAGCAATATCACTGTACCATGCGCTCTGAAACTAGCTATTTCAACTAACTCTATTATCCATAAACAATGTTAATACAGGGATCTACAGGAATCAAAAAAGGACTCTACATTGTTCATCGTAAAGGCGACAGCAACCTCGCACCAGCAATATCCACTTTCTGGGAAATATGTCCAGGTTTACTCTGAACTAAAAAGCTTCCTTAAAAATGAAGATGTTTTGAGTTACCACCAAGTTTCCCACTAAACAAACTAAAGCATCAACTCGCCATAACTTCAAGGTCTTTCAAGGGCCTTAGCACAAAAATACTCACTAAATTTTCCGTTTTATTTATTTATATTCTTTTTCTAACCTTAATTTGAATCGAATAGACCTCTCCCACGTCCCCATCAATTTTTAGCTCACATCTTCAATATTGTTACATCAACAGAAAGTCGGTCCAACGACATGTCCGTGACTCGGCAGAAAAAGTCTAAAATTAGTCCACTACAGGCTCCATTGGTACAAAAATATCCCGTGAACTGCATGGGCGTTGACCACAAATAGGACATTCTATTTTGTGTCGTCCAATTAAGGTGTCCTTATAAATATATATGCCGGACGTTGTACTTTCCATACACGCAGAGACGTATACAAAATGAAGCTCAATCTAGAATCAAAACGTGACAATTTATGACACACCTTCCCCACTGGCGCAATTTAATCAGATTCAGATAAAATTACCACAATTAGATGGAAGATCCTGTCACTTACATCATCGGCTGATAATATCATTAGTGTGTGTGTGTGTATGTGCACAAGTCAGGGCGCACATTACCGCACGCATTACTTTACGCTTCATATGCGCGTTATACACCCTGGAAAACAATATACCAAAAGACGAAGAATAATTTATTTGATTTCTTTCGAAAGAATTTTTGCCTGTTGAGGGTCCTTGTTGTCGAGAGGACGACCTAGGGAGAAGTGTATATACAAGTGCGTACCATTAGCAAGAGCACAAGGGATGGGGGAAGAGGTAGGTATAGGGTATAGCAAAAATTCCAAAGCACAAAATGATTGATCTTATTTATGAACTGTACATGTAAGCATACACGACGACACACGCTCACAGGAAAGTTCCTGCCAAAGAAGTCCTTTTTAGAGAGTTTTTATTTATTTATTGCTTCATGACAAAGGATGATGCTAATAATAATCATAATTTCCAGATGGCGGATAAGGAATGATTATTGCCTTCGATATTTTGGTTTTATCATTTTTTTTTTTTTGCTGCGCTCCTTTTTAATATGAGTGTTGTAAATAATTTATTGGAATTTTGTTTGGGGATATATTGATACCGGGTGTAGGATGTATAGTAGGTAGGTGCCTATGGGAGAGTTGACAAAGTATGCGCGCCACTTACTGGTGCGGTTGCAGCGTGGACGTTGATTTGGTTCATTAATTATATCGAGGTAATAAAGCTCCGAAAATGAGCAGCGCAAATAAAAAGGATACTTTGTGGTGAAACGACACGGTGCGGCGGCCACCATTCGTAACGCAAACGCTACTCGAGGAAAAATTATGTGTATCCTTTGTGGATCGATATTTATTACTCGGTTTTATTATAAATTATTATTAGGCGGGCCGGTGGAGTGGTGTGAATTTGCAGCTTTGACGACCGGGTGACGGGTCTCAAGGGTGGCAACTCAATTTGATGTATTTGAGCTAGACTGTGCATGCATCGATAGAGTTATGGAACGTGGCTATAATAATTAGTTTACTGCCTTTAATATTTGTTATAGTGTCCATGTTTAGGTTTCTAATGAAACGATTCGGGTTTTATTGGATGCGGTCCCTGGGTTTGGCAGGCGAGGAAAATTAATGAGCTTCATGAGATCATATTTATACGCTTGCTTAAGTGTTAGTTAGATAATAATCGCCGAATGTCGAATAAGCTGCGCACGTAAAGCGTTTATGGACTGTAACTGTTTTTGACTACGATATTCCGTCATCGTAGGGCTAAAAATATATCATGTTAAGGTTTCAAGGGTCTAACCTCAAAAAATGTTTTTTCTACCTTTCACTTAATACTTTTTCTATAAATATCCGATGGAAGGACGTTTTAGAAAACAGTTTAAAGAGTACTTTTAATTTTCCGGAACAGAGCAGTCAATTTTGACCTGAACACGTTAAAAATAACCAAAAGTTTGAGCTTGTCCATGTGCTCAATGCTCAGGTCAAATATTTCCAAATTGAATTGGAAGGATATAAAACAACAAAGGACAAAGATTGGTTTTTGCAATGTGGAGACACTCCTCGATGTGAGGTAAAGAAGGTCTTCATAATGCCAGATTCTTCCAATTTGATAAAGAGGTTATGCGATACAGGATCGACATCATGGGACTGAGCGAAGTAAAGTGGTTAGAAGCGGTCTAGTATACCTGCCCCGAACGGGTAAAATTGTCTTGCTCCACTACGGAAAAGATTCAAGAACCAAGACGCCAACAAACGCATTGCCAGGTACAACATTGATATATTAAAGAAAGCCTCAGTACGCCAACAACAGGGGTTTCATCTATTGCAAAGTAGGCAAAGGCAATAGCATCGAAGACTAGTGGTCCGCCGTCAAAAGGAGTCTTTATACTCCGGATCAGATTTTTCGCCGATTACATCGAAGGCAGAGCGCGTGGTTGACAGACGATACCTGGCAGTGGATCAACGTTCGTTAAATGCTCAAAACTCGTATAGCATTTTCTTCGGGAGCAGGCTTGAGTCCCTGTTTCGCATAAAACTTGAAAAAATACAACCGTAGTGTACGACGAGACAAGCGCAGTTACGTCAATGCGCCTACAGCAGAAGGAGAAGGTGTAGCAGGAAGGTGCCCCAAACAAAAATGAGTTGCCCTATGTAAGAATTATTCTAACACGGTTCATAGCACCCACTCAGGAAGAAATTATATCTGCCATCAAATAGCTAAAGAAGTAAAGGCTAGGCCACAGGACAATTCCAGCGGAGACAATTCAACCATATCCAAACATCGCTGGTGGAGCTTTTTGCATTCATAGGTGATAGAACTTTTCCCCGAGGAGTGAAAAAGGGATGATCACCAAGCTTTCGAATACAGTAAATCTGGATCTTACCGAACCGAGTGTGAAAACTGGAGAGGCATCTGCGTGCTACCTGCGCCAGCTAAGATAGCGTCAAAAATTGTTTTAAATCGAAAGACCTGAAAGACCATCTGCGCAGGCTACAGAGCAAGCAAGTTTCCATAGTGGTTCTTCCTATATCCTGTGTTTATCACATAAACACGCTACGGATTATTACTCAACAGTGTGTTGAATTTAAGTCGCCACGACACCTGATTTTTATAGACTTCGAGGTGGCTTTATCGACAGGATCGACTCGAGCTTAAAAAAGAGTGTCTTGACAACCGGTAGAGACACTTAAAAGCTGCCAATGTCTTGGAGGAGTATTGAACCTAGTGATAGTCGGAATCATAGCGACGTTGCCAACTGGATTGGCAAAGCCAAGTCGGTGTTTGGTATGACCGCGATACACATGGCATGAAGGAGAAATACAATTCAGTCAACTGGAAAAGAGCTAAAACACATAGCTGGAAACGACACACAATGGCGTGTAGGAAGGTGTGATGGAGGCTCTATGCTCCATAAGGGGAAAAGGGATTTAAAATAATATACATTGGGTTCAAAAGCAGGTTAAACCATTTTTTCCCCAAAGTTTTGTTGAGTCGATCGTTACAATTTTGATGACAAGTAAGCTGTAAAGGCGCCATTTCCTTGACGTTTATTCATAGGGTGAAGTCAAGATACAGGTGGATGAAATGACAGTAGAAACCTTTGTTTTTGTTCACTCGCAAGGTACGATCCTGCTTACTTTACCTATAGCGGGTAATGCTTTAAACCAATTAAGCTATTGGTCACTAGTTGGAGTAAGTTGGTTAAGCATCACGTGTGCTGTGAATATTCGTTGCTATTTTTTGTAGCTGATAACGTAAGGTTAGCACCCTCTTCCCGCTCGGCGGGAACACACTTAGACCAAATGAGGTCCATTGTGATACCACTTTTCGTAAGATCGGAGTTACCACCCCGAGATTCTAAATGATGGCTGCCCGATTTGGGTGAAGAGGTCAATGCAACCAGTATGGCTATAAGACTGTTTCGAAGGTCGCCAAGCGATAGTCAGTGCGTTAGTTTTGGAACTAAGCCGAAAAGGTAATGAATGCTGGGGTTAACTGTTCCGGTGTAAGCCACTGTCAGCAGAGTTGGGGGCTAGTGAGGGGTTTTTTTTTTAACAATAATGGGGTTTTTGCGTTCGCTGTAAGTGCTCTGCGATTGAGGTCCTGGATGTTATAAGAGACGGAATGTATGGTTCACAATTTAGGCGTTTAACTTATTGTACCCGGATATAAAATTTATTATCTCTTTGAAGTCGAGCCCTAAAAAAGGATACTAGTTCAAAATACTTACTGTGGAAGGAATTCTCAATGATACTAGCCAACGTGTGCTGGACCGTCTCCGCCGATTTTCTCTTACCAGTATGCATACATGCAAGGAAGCCGAAAAAAGGATGCGGTCCATGTTGATTGTGAGGTGAGCGTCGATCAGTCTCTCTGTTAAAGAAACAAGTTGAAAGACAAGCTGATTGGGCGTTGCGTGTCTTTTGGGGTTGCATGGGGGATCTTACCAGCTTTTGGTATGAAGACTACTTTGGCTTTCCTCCAGGATTAAGTAGTGGAGCTCTAGTTCAAGAAACTCCATTTGATATTGCGGACCCAAGGACTTAGTATACCGAGACCTTGCTGAAATGCCACAAAGTTCAGGTAATTTGAAGGAAAAAAAATATGCACGGCTGTATCTCTTTGGGAGTGACAATATCCTCGGGTAGGTACAGTAAATTGACCCCTTCCTATCGTTTACTTCAGAGCAGACTGTCTCTACTTTGCTGCCAAGAGAGTGGGTGTCCATAAGAAGGTCTAAAGTTCCATCTGGCTTCTTGATGTAACAAGGAATACCTAGAGATTTGGATAGGACCTTCCTGATCCGGGAGGATTTGCTAGTCTTTTCTATGTTTTCACAGCAAAGATGCGAGCCGTTGCGATTGCTTCATCTCTGGCTTAAATTTTCTCGTACTGCTTTTATAAAGGTCGCAGGACAGACAGGGTCCCCAGAGTGTTTTTCTCGATTAAAGAGCTGTCAGATCTCTCTTCGAAGCTTGCTAATTTTTGCGTTTTACCATGGGGCTTAACTCAATTTTTGTGTCTTATGGAAGCTCATTACCTCAGTGAGCCTTCTCACGTTCAAGTCTAACTCTGCACCTTCAGAGTTATTGCGAATGAGCAGGAGTAAAATTGTGAGGGTAACTTTTCCACTTTGTGTTGCAGGAGCCCCAGTCAGTTCTTCTGGGGTTTCTAAAGACAGACTCTTGGGGAATCGATACTTCCCAAATGTATGTAGCGATGGTCGGAGAATGATATTTCTGCTCATACCATCCGGTTGAAGATAACGGCAATATTAAAATATATCTGTAATAGTTTATGGTTTTGAATAGCCTCTTGCACAATGGCTTATATGGTTTTATTTGGCATCGAATAAAACCAACAAATTCCTCAAGAAAGCGCATTTGCTTATCTAATTTTTTTCTTATTCACGTTTTGATCTGGGAGCAAAAAGAATAAGCTGAACTTTAAACTGACGAACTGATTTTCTATTCTAATATTAATTTATGTAAAGGGGAATAATTCAAACTGGAGTGAATATGAGAGCCTGATTATTTTCCGCACATAATGGACGGCTTGTAATCCAACAAGTCAGTATAATACACTAAGCTCTCAAAGCCTTAAAGGCTTCAAACGGAACGAAGTTAGCACAAGTCCAAGGAATCCCAACAATTAAGAGAGACTTAAATTATGATTTGTAAAACTAAGTTTCACATTTTGGCTTCATGCTCCTGTTGAGATCTTTGTCAATTTGCCAGAGCTATTTGCAGGCAAAATGCCAAAACCTTTCTACCTAGTAAACTCAATCGTAGAATCTGATTGCCTTTCCCCTAAAGTCAACAGCACAACATCTCGACTTCTTCAAAGTCTTTGTCTTGCTAAATACAATTTATGCAAAATCAGCCTTAAACAGGATTTCAGTTTGAGTGCGTCGTGCATTTGTCAGGACAATGTTACTCTGTTCATTTTATCTTTATAAATTTTCCATAATTTGACATCACCATCCTTGAATGGAGCGACACAATAAACAAATTATAATCGACCTTAATCTATTGTCCCAATTTGGTGTACACTTTCACATTCACAGAGAAAACAAGAGCCCCGGGTCAATCGAAATTATTCCCAATCGTACGATTGAAAAGGATATTCACTGGAGGTATACGAGTATTGACAACAAAGGACGTTCATTACGTTTCACATAATAAATTTATAGCAAACAGAAATTCATCCTTGTATACTCTCTCTCTCTCTGCGTCAGAGATCGAGTCCTTTGGACAACAATTTTGCTAATTTGATTTTCCTCCATAATGCGCACATACATACACACAGAGAGACGACATTACAGTATAGTTGCTCAGTTGTAGTCAGTCTGTGTCTTATGTATAGCGTCTCGCTGGTGCATCCTTTCAATAGCAATTAAGTGCAATTGCTTTGATGTGATTTGCTTCCTGAAAATATGCTCCGCACTGAAAGGCAGGATGCTAATGGAAAAAACTGCTTTTTCGACGACATAATTGCTGCAAATTGACGCGGATTATAACTAGTGATTGCCAAAGAGGGGTCTAACTTTAAACAAGGACTTTTTCTAATGGCATTTCCTCAATATGTTAACTTAGAAAATTTTATAAAATCCACTCACCTGTACTGTGAATTGAGTGGGACATCATTGATGGCAACATTATCGAACTGTACTGGATTCGTCGTCCATCGGGCCCAATAAAATGAGAAATTGTCGGCGACGTAGTGTTCGGTGAAGCGACACTTGAGCGTTAAATCAGCACCTTCCCGTGTGTCCAAGGACTCATCCGCTTGACTTAGTGTAGTGAAGATCGTTAGACCTGAAAGGAAAAAGCAACAAAATAAATAAATAAAACTAATTAGCAAATGAAGAACATAATCAAGAAGAATAACAGAAGAAAAAAATGTATACGCGTATATTTATTGTATGTGCATAATCCAAAAGGTTAAACCTTAATTCGTTCCAGTTATTCTGCCAGCCCTATCCACCCACAAGATACACTCAATTATGTCTTTTTTGTTCGCAAACAGCTCTCCTTGCAGCCAGCCCCAAGTAGGTGCTACAGGGCAAA
Organism: Neoascia interrupta; assembly: GCA_947623515.1. Lineage (NCBI taxonomy): Eukaryota > Metazoa > Arthropoda > Insecta > Diptera > Syrphidae > Neoascia > Neoascia interrupta. The sequence continues at coordinate 201,640,799 of OX392462.1, forward strand.
CATCATCATAATAAAACAATTCGTTTGCTTTTAGTCCTTCGTTTTCGTTTTGTTGGTGCGCCTGTTCTTTCTTTGCACCTTAACGTCTTGTGTTTGTTTCCTTCGTCGGAATCCTCCCAACGGATAATGGATACATTTGGACATCATGTCTCAAAGCAGAGAGAGAGAACAGCCAGACATCTCCTAGCGCACAACAAGGACACCGGCGAATAAGAAAAAGGCAAAAAATTAAACACAAATTTAAGGATTTGCCCGCCTCGGAGGTATGGTATTTCAGCGGGGGGGGAAACCTGAGGAAATTAAAATGAGTCGGGCTGTTCAAGTGTAGTATTTGCCGACTCGTGCTGAGTCTTATTGCTTAAGACCGGCGAAGGAGATACCGAAAAAGGAATACAAATACAACTAAAGGCGCAATTATCTATTTGCAGGTCAATTCGCAATTCGAGTGCTTTACACTTGGCTAAGCTTGTCCGCCATTTGTGTGAGAGTGTGTGCTCTCTTTTTTGTGTGCTTTATCACGAATAAAGGACACGTCGATGATAAGGGTGAAAAGCGCAGTGAATGAAGAAAAAGCCAAACAGCAATCAAGGATATAATTCGTAGTTCTTCCTTGGGATTTTAAGATGCTGGGTGTGTTTCTACATTTCCCTTGCTTTGACGTTGATTAAAAAAATCGCAAAAAAAAAATGCTCTCTTCATTTTATATTTCTGTCTTTGCACCCAGAGGAAGGACCTTTTCAGTTAAATTCAAATGCAATTGTTTGAAATAATTTTGATACGAGTGTATGCATAAACGTATCTTCCAAATTCGAGATAAGCTTTTGATTTTTTTTTATTGGTGGGGAATTCCACAAGGATCCCAATGCAGAGGCTAATTCTAAGCGATGGCGTGGAAGTTACCTACATTTCGAGGAAAGTTATTCTCGAGTAGGGCTTTCCCGGGAAACGTTAATAGAACGAGACATGTGGTTTTAGGCCGTTTCACTGGAAATGATTTGGGTTAGAAGTTTCGTTAGCCATCACATACACGTGTGGCTATGCTGGCTGTGAATCGATCGAAATAGATTTTGTCTTTGTGTGAGTTTATTAGTCGTCCTCCGTTGTGTATTATGGTGATTTTGTTATTTCTTCCTGGAAAATGATTTTGATTTCTTTGAATTCAAAATCACAAGTGGAAATAGGCAAATGTGAATTGAGTTCATGAGCTGAGGGACTATGAAGTTTTATTGCTTCGTCAATTGTGATCGCTGATGGCGGAGTAACGTTTTGGCAAAACTTATGGCATTAATTCTCTCATGCAATTTTCAGCGATTAAACATCAGATCTCTACTTTAAAAGTCGTCCTTGTAATCTCGTTTGTACTTTCTCAAGTCAGTTCTTGCCTTTTTTAAATATCTTGACCCTTCTGTTAGCACCTAAATCTGCAAAACGGAATTCTCCATGATAAGGCTCTAAATTAGACTCGAAACACAGCTTTATGGTAGCATTTAAAATAGACTATTTTAAATAGAAGCGCGACAAATTGAAAACGTTTTTTTAAATTAAGAGAGATTTGACAAAAAAGAATCAGCTCGCTGTTCCGTAAATTTTCTGGAACGACGGTTACGAAACGACTCTAGAATACAGTAGAGATAAAAACTTAGACCTACAATCTAAGACCAAAAACGTGAGTGAAAAAAAGCAAAAGAAATATTATAACGAATTAAATTAGCCAGCACCTGAGGTACAATCACTATGAGCGTACGTGGGGTGGTAATAACGACCTTTGTGACAGTCTCAGCATATGGTGTCAAAAAGGAAGTGCAGTAGGAGTGTGATGATAATTTCCAAAATCCGAGGGAAAATAAAACAAACCAACACCAGAGGCGCAGTTAATGAATAACCTGTGATTTTATACGCAGTTGATATGCACATTTTTAGAGGCTTAGCACAAATAGAAATTAGGACTAAAGTCAAAAAAACAATTTCATAGGCGCACTGAAAACGTTCTTGAGTTGAGTATGATTGTGACGTGGGCATTTTAGTTAGTCGCAGCCTTTCATCTATATATATATGAATGAAATTCGGTAACGCGTTGTCTGATGGTTCGAACAGAATGCCTGAAAGATGCGAGTAAAAGATGCGAGAAAAAACAGCAAAACCAACACCAGAGGTGCAGTTTTTAAATTGCATTTTTTCCATAGCTCCTTACACCATGCACAATTTTTATAGGATAAGCTCCTGGGGAATAAAAGGCAGGAGGAACTGTCGTGTGGTAACTGAAACAGCAAATCTTTATAGGCTGAAGAATTTAGCCAACACCAAAGGAACGATTTAGCAAACGTTTCTGAGGTGGTCAAGGGCTATGAAAAATGTAAAAAAAAATTTGGCAATCTCCAGCTTGATTGTTAAAGTAGAAATACGTGAAATCTTATAAATAGCAGTTGATGGTTCAAGCAATATGTTTAAAAAATTTCTGCACGTCAAGCAAGCCAACAGCAGAGATATAGTTACTCAAGAACCTGTTTTTGCGCTTTCACTGAAAATTTTTAAAGACAAAAAGGTATTGGTAAGAAAAATTCAATACTGCATAATAGCACGTCTTATTGCTTTACAGATTCTCAAATCTTCTTAGAAAAAGAGTTCTTTCATTAAAAGCATTTTTCCATTCTATCGTAAAAGGTTATTCCACGGGGGATTTAGCGAGGGTGATTGGGAGCGGGTTACAATTCTGCTTTCTCGAAAAAAAAAATTCTGCTTTTTAAATCCTGTTGTTCAAAATGTTGACTTAAGCAATAACATTCAGCTTATTCTGCCTTTTCGAGCAAACTTTTCTCTTTTTTGGAGTAAAGCAAAGGTAAAAACAGAAACAGGCATAGGGGTTCTGTAACAGACCAAGTTACAGAATTTCGAATAGCAGTATTTCTAAACGAAGAAATTTGAAAAAAGAATTTTGAGCCCGGCATAATTTTGACACCAAACCAGGTTGGTTATTTCATGGCCTACGTACACGTACAGTTCGCCTCGGACCTGTGTCGGGCGGTACTTGTCCGTACACCACCAAACATTATATTCAGGCAATCTAACTATGTGCCAGGATCAGCTTTTCTTAACCCTTTAGAACCAAGAAAGAAACTAAGTGGAAACATATCTCCAACCTTTCAACCTTTTCGCACACCTTTATAACAGTTTGAGACTCGAAAAGGGAACCTAAAACAAAATCACAACAAAAGGCTACTTGTGTCGAATTAATCGTATGTTTATCCGATGGAGGCGAGACAGTTAGGCATGTTTTTTCAGTGGTCTTTCGAAGAACTCTGTTTTATGGCCGGTGAACAGATAATTTAACAAAGAGAAAATTTAAGCATTAATTAAAAAGCTAAACGAAAGTATCGTTCAGGAGCGGCCCCTATGAGATATACAAAATTAAAATTAACATTGAAAAGTGCAAAATTTACAATTTTACAAACATTAAAATAATGGCTAGTCCTATGAATTAAAGCGTTGAAAAGGAAACTAGAACAGAGGAAACAAAGCGTTGCGTATACCATTCAATCTGTTTAAGGAAACCAGACACAAAGCGTGTCAGAGTGATCAGTGTTAACTCTAGCGTCAAAAGAGCATTGAATGGTCTGCGGTTAACTCCATTTTCGGTGAACCTGAAATTACCGAATTCGAAATTTCCCAACCTTCACTCACGAGTCACGTCAGATCAGTTTCAAATCTATTAATTTAAAAATCGGGAAGTAAAGTCTTTCCCATAACACAAAACTCGCCACCTTCCCCACTTTATCATCAATTTAGAGAAAAGGATTCAATCAATATGAAACATGCGAATTTGCTATGCGTTGTACCAGCATGTGGATGTTAAAAAAAAGTTACTTCGGAGGATCGACTTCTGTCAGGATTAAGAACCCAAAGGCCAAAGAGCACTCACCGATAAAACAGACTAACCTCACGAACATCGTTATGATATGAACGGATATTGCGATCAGAAGGAAACAAACTTAATACAAGAAAAGGATGGATGATAACCGAAAATCATTACGAGGCAGACAGGGCGGGAGGCCGTCTTCAGCAAGATAGTACCTGTTCGGCTGGTCCATCGATATCTTCAAGAGATCGATGGACCAGCCGAGCAGGTGGTCCTATTCACACAAACACCGAAAAACTCCGCGGCCCAAAAGCCTGACACGCAACAATGGCGCCCAACGTGAGCTCGATTGTTGTGGCCTAACCTGACCCGCAGGGTTTGTTATGGGTCAGTTCGGGCCGGAAGGCTTTCTTGATTACGGTTATGTCGGTATCCGATTGAGATACCTCCTGGCAAAACCGGACCATTAGCAAACCCTGCGTAAGCTCCCGCTCGCAAGTGTTAAGCCCCTACGGGACCAAAAAACGTATAACCAGCGAGGTGTTTAGTTATGGATCACTGAGTTAGGGCAACCGGGAGCAGATAACCTACCTAGGAACGCAGAATTAATGAGTCAGATGACGCAGATTAATAAGTAACTGGTGATCACACTGCTCTTTTCAATTTGTTTAATCCAGTAAAGAAAAAAGTCCTTGCGCATACAGAAAAGTAGAATATGTAAAGGCAATGTCACGTGTGAAACTCAAAGTGTTAATTCTTAGATGAACACATCTATCTAAGTCAAGTTGCCAGAATATTTGGGCGTCTTTTTGTAAAGATCTGAGCTTAGTTGAACATATTTGTCTAAGTCAAGTCGCCAGTACATTTGGCCATCTTTTTGCAAAGAGCAGGGCTTTTATACGAGCAGACTTAAGTGAAACCCGAAGTTGACTATCACTGAGGTTTTAGTTAGGTTAGAAGAAGATTCATCTGGCGTGAATTGTTCGCAAAAGAGGGCAAGCTTAATTAGTTTTAAATAGGATAAGCGACACATGTACGTAAAAAAATAAATAAAAAGTAAGGAAAAGGTTTTGTCTACTTGGTGCTCTTGTGAGAAGTGCTTTTCACCATGCCCATCAGTTTCTTTAAAACATCTTAGGGAATTATAAGCCTACTATTCCCGAGGATCAGAAAATTCATGTACGACTGAATAATTTCAGAGCTGGGATCAGACCCCAAAGCAGGGTGTCGGCATAATGTCTTTCTAAAACCAAGTCTGGCCTATTGTTTTGCTAGAATAATCACACGAGAGACTTTAACTTTTGAGCAAGTTCAGCTTAAATCGGTTAATTTGCTAAATTTCTATCTCTAAAAAAACAGCCAATCTGAATATTAATGGCCAATACTTTATGTTTTGTGGGTCGAAAACTCGGTAGGTACTAAACGGGTCTGGAAGATATTAACAGCAATGAATGAATGTTGTATAGTTAGGGGCACTACGTTTATACTTTTTATTTTTACTTCGTTCTTTCAGAGATATAAGCAATTCAGTGTACCTTTTACACCGATATACAACAAAACTCGAAACGATCAACAATTTGCAGTTTCTGTGTAGCTTATAGTTCAAGAACCTAATCCCTGAATTATGTTGGTCCAAGACCGGCATAGCTTATGTATACTGAAAAGCAAACATCTGCAATTGCTTCTGACGCCAGCCAATAAAAGTAGGAAAGTTTAAGAAGCAAGGAAGAACTAAAAAGCCCTACAATACCGTCATTCTAAGCCTTATATACAAAAAAAAAAATAGCTAAAATATATATTCCTGCTGCTCATTATTTCTGTTAGTGTATTTGGCCGGTTTTGAAAAAACAGAGCTAAATACTTGCAGGTTTTTTCACCAACAGTGAATTCATTTTTTTCATAATCCTCAAACATTTCTCTTTGCCTCGTGTGCAAATTAGTTGATCGACACTTGTCCGGTCATCCACGTCCACTTGCTTTTTTGAAAACAGTCTGCTAGGCATTGTCCTGCTAAATTATTCGTGCCTTGCACCAGGCATTGCGTTAAAATCCACCTGACCACTAGCTCTCCCGTAGGTATAGTATTCATCAGTTGAATACTCCCGTCAAGTACACAAGAGCGTTTGTTTTATTTTCAGCACGTAATAACTCCTTGTGTATCCTTTTAAAAATTGTACTCACTTTAATTGAAACTCTTCAATCCTTTAAGCCTATCCAAGGTTTCGATGGTCGCTCGTTCACTTTTAATTTACCAACGCAACGTTTTCATATCTGCTTCATACAAACACAAATATTTTTTTATTACTAAAAAATTTGCTCACTCAATTTAATGGTAATTGGTGTAAGAAATGCATCCGCTCACAACTCAAATGCAAACAGGATGAAAAAAAAAAAAAATAAAAAAATCATTTATCCTGAACGAAAATAAAGCAAAAAAAAAATGGTGTATTAAAAATAAATTAAATTGGATGAGATTTCATTGAATCCGCTTCAAATGTAATCGGAAGCATCGCGTTAATTAAGATTTCGAAATTCAATGCCGGTAAGTACTCGTGTATCTACGCGCTTGTCTGTAGGTATTACATTGCCTTCGGGGCAAGTTCCGCTCATTATAACTACTTTTAAGAAATGTAAATAAACATACCAATAAAGACGGGCGCGCTTTCACAGGTGCTGAAAGGGGTGCTGGCATTGGCAACAGCCGCGAGATGTTATGAACTACCTTTCAAGTGGATGTCGAAACAAACAATATTATGAGGATGGCAATCAGATAGGATAGAGTTTTGCCCTGATGCTTCCTTCGGCAGCGCCAGGTAGTGATGGAGATACGTAATTTAGTTATTATACTCTGGAGTGAGTATCGAATGTTTAATTAGATACAACAGGAGATGGTTCGTATACAATGTATAGGATCCATGCGAAGTCAGCTGGTTACTTAAGAATTCAATTTGAAAATACCAAAGGATTGAAGAGAGAATATCTTCTGTCCTACCATAATGATTATGGGTAAAACTTAAATGGCTTTAAAAGACTTCTTTTGTTGTGACATTCCTGATTTTCGTAGAAAAGGAAACCGGCAAAATTATATCATTTTACCTTCTTCAAGGCGGTACCACTGTCTTGAAGTTTTTTCGTTGAACATTTTCTTGTCCCTTAAAAAAGATCTAAGCTTTGTTATTAAAAGTCAAATAATTCTATTGGAACTTTAAAAGAAAAGCAAGACTAATCTGTTGATTTTTCCCAAAGGATTATCCAGAATCTGCAAGCCAGCTAGTTTAGCTTGTGACTGTGAGTCCTCGTACAATGAACCTTCCAGTCCTCTAACCATTCCTGAAACACATAGGGAAACTGCACTGTGTAAGGGTAAGATATAGGTTGTCTTTCGAAATAATTTAGTCCATGATTGCCCTCAGGATTGATACACTTGTAAACTTCAGAGCTCTATGATGGCTCCGATATTTTTTCATTTTGTTTTTCTTTCCTACTGGTGGTTACTTAGAAATCCTCAAAGCATAAATTATAAACTCAAATAAATTCTCAGTTGAAGTACCCTTTTTAAGAACGCCAAATGCTGTAACATATTTTTGCTTATAAGCTTTTGTCACACAAACTTCAGGACTTTTTTGAGCGTTGTCTAAGTCTAGAGTCTAGCTCTAGATCGACCAATAAGACTCTCGCTTAAGAACTTAATTTCTGCCTTTTGTCAATCAATGGCATTTAATACACGTCAAGTTCTTGGATTGAAAGAAGAGCAAATCGGAACTTATATGTCTGGATGCGGGTGCAAGGAATTAACCTTATTTCACACTGCAAAAGGGAGTGAAGTTTCAGTTACATCGTCAACATGCAAAATAAAGGACTTTAATTTGGAGAAACTAGACTCTAAAAGTTTGAAGACGCCCAATGCAACTAAAAATCATCATAGAGAGGAGGGGATTATGTAAATCTTTGGCTATAATTTTCTTCCATTTAAAATTTCAACTTGAATGTCTGGGCAGGTGCAACAAATTTCATACTTCTATACATATTCGAAAACATATGTTATGTCTAGGTCTATAAAGGGGAAAAATCGCGCAAAACTTCGGCTATGATTTTCTTCCTCTTTGAATAGCGACTTTGATGTCTGGGAAGGTGCAACAAGTTAAATTCAAATTAACAAATTAATTATTTATTGCAAACCAATGTTTTGTCACGTTCTAAATGGGGAGAAAATTATGTAAAAATGATATATCAATTTTTTCCCTTTAAAGAACCCACTCGAGTGTCTGGGTAGGTGCAATAAATTACATGCATACTTCGATATTAGAATTTTTTTTTACTTCGGTCTAAAACGGGAGATAATGGTGTAAGAATGTGGCTACCATTTTCTTCTCTTAACAATAACAACTCGGATGTCTGGGCAGGTGCAATAAATTATGTTCATATTCTGAAATAAATGTTCTGTCTCCGCCTAAAAAGGGAGGAAATTAGTTAAAAATTTGCTATAATTTTATTTCCTTTTAAATGCCAACTTGGATGTTTGGATTTAAAATACTGACTCGAAGGTCTGTGTAGGTGCGACAAATTACATGCATACTTTGGTATTATGTAGTTTATCGCGATTTTTAACAATTTTTTTACCTCGGTCTAAAACGGGAGGTAATGGTGTTAGAATGTGGCTACCATTTTATTCTGCTTGCAATAACGACTTCTTTGACATCATACTTGAGAGAATTGTGCAGAACTCTCGCGCCAACACCAGAGGTACAATCTTTCAAAAGTCCGTTCAACTACTTGCATACGCAGACGACATTGACATAATCGGTAGAACAAAGCGTGATGTCAGTGAAGCCTTCGTGAGTATTGGGACGGAAGCGGCGAATATATGGAATTAGCAGTCACCAAGGGCAAAACCAAGTATATGCTGTCATCAAGAAGAGACACCCAATTCCGACGTCTTGGACAAAACGTCACCATCGACAGCTATAACTTTGAGGTAGTTAGGGACTTTGTCTACCTGGGTTCCGCTATCAATTCAGACAATGACACCAGCGGTGAAATCAAACGTAGGATAACTCTTGCCAATCGCTGTTTCTTTGGGCTAAGAAGGCAATTGAGTAGCAAAGCCCTCTCTCGAGCAACTAAAGTGGCCATGTACAAGACCCTCATCATCCCAGTCCTGCTTTACGGTGCAGAAGCATGGACCCTGTCAAAGGCGGATGAAAACACAGGCTGCTCCGAGAGAAAAATTCTTCGGACGATTTACGGTCCCGTCTGCATAGACGAGTGGAGGAGGAGATATATCGAACTGTACGGGCTTTGCAGCGACACCGACCTAGCCAGAAGAGTCAAAATACAATGTCTACGATGGCTGGGTCATCTAGAGCGGATGGACACAAACGCCCCGGCCCGGAAAATCTTCGAATCCACACCGCAGGGACGACGCGGTAGAGGAGCACCGAGACTCAGGTGGCGCACGCAAGTGGAAGGGGACCTCAGCCAACTTCGCGTGCGAAACTGGAGACGGCTAGCTAGGGACAGAGCTGGCTGGCGAAGGTTGTTGGCTGAGGCCCAGGTCCACCCCGGACTGTAGCGCCACCTTAAGTAAGTAAGTAAGTAATAACGACTCGGATGTCTGGGAAGGTTCAACAAATTATGATCATATTCCGAAATAAATCTTATATCTCGGCCTAAAAAGGGAGGAAAGTATGTAAAAATTTGGCCAATATTTTATTTCTCTTTAAATTCTCGGAACTCGGATGTCTGGGTAGGTGCAAGGAATTTCACACTTCTTTGTTGCCAAAAGGAAATTCTGTCTAGGTGGGTGCAACGAAGTTCGTGTTACACATCGAAATTTTGATTTGGTGGACCTTAAAATATAAGCCAATTCCTAAAAAGTATTAACAATAAAAAGTGAAGTAAGTAACGGATGATTGTGATTCCATAATCTACAGAGATCAATGTAGACAAACAAATCTCCACAATGACGAGAGAATGCGAACCGTTTGTTTTATATTAAACAAATTAAGGATTTACTTTGCAAGCAGGAGAACTCTAAAAGTGAAACAGAAGACTCTAAAATTCAGCCGAATCTATGTCAATGCTTCCCCAATGTGCCCGAACCAAAGTTTTACAATGGAGGTAAAAGAAGCAAATCTAGTGTTTGAGTAGGTATAACAAAGCCCAACAACATTGCCTCATCAAATGTCAGTCACAAGTCCATTATTAGCTAGTTTGTATCTAACGAAAAGGTGTATAAAGAAGCTTCGGCTTTTAGATTTGACTGTTAGTAAATACGCATAGAATTAGGATATTTAAATCCAAATCGAATTCTGCACAAAAAGACTAGAAGAATCCAAAACTTGTGCCTGGGCTAGTAAAAGAAAGACTGAATTATGAGCTGTTGGATCATTAAGGCCCAAATAGCGGGTGATTTTTTAAGAGGTTGAGAACTTTTTTTAAAAAAAAACACAAAAAATTCGAAAAAATTAATGAAATATTTATTTGAATCGATAGTTTGAACTTTGCAATTTAATGTTTAAAGATAATTTCATGCAAATGTTGACCGCGGCTGCGTCTCAGGTAGCCCATCCGCTGAGTCCAATTTTGGCATACTCTTTCACACATATCGGCCGGTATCTCACGAATGAATGCATGGATGTCGGCTTTCAGTGCGCCAATCGAAGCGGGATTGTCCCTATAGACATAAGCCTTGGCATACCCCCACAAAAAATAATCTAATGGTGTCAAATCGCACGATCTAGGCGGCCAATTGACCGGCCCGGAACGTGAAATTAACTGTTCACCAAACTCGCCTCGCAATTGCGCCATTGTTTCGCGTGCTGTGTGGCATGTGGCACCGTCTTGTTGAAACCACATACCATGCAAGTCAAGAACTTCCATTTCGGGCAAAAAAAAAGTTTGTTATCATCGCTCGGTAGCGTTCACCATTGACAGTAACGCTGCGATTCGCATCATCTTTGAAGAAATATGGCCCAACAATGCCGCCGGCCCATAAACCGCACCAAACAGTGGCTTTTTCGGGATGCATTGGTAGCTGTTGCAATGCTTCTGGCTGATCTTCACTCCAAATGCGGCAATTTTGCTTATTTACGTACCCATTCAACCAAAAATGAGCCTCATCGCTGTACACAATTTTTCGATAAAAAAGCGGATCCTCGGCCAGCTTTCCAAGAGCCCATTCACCAAAAATTCGGCGTTGTGGTAGGTCGGCTGGCTTTAGTTCTTGCACCAGCTGTATCTTAAAGGGCTTTACGCCCAAATCCTTCGGCAAAATTTTCCACGTAGTTCTGTAACAAAGGCCTAACTGCTGGGAACGGCGCCGAATCGACATTTCGCGGTCTTCTGTCACACTAGCTGATACGGCCGCAATATTTTCTTCACTACGCACAGTACGTAAACGTGTTGGTGGTTTAATGTCCAACAAAGTAAATTTGGTGCGAAATTTGGTCACAATCTTCCGAATAGACTGCGCAGAAGGTCGAGAATGCCGACCATAAAATGGAAGCAGCGCGCGATGAACATTTCGAACCGAGCACGAATTTTGATAGTAAAATTCAATAATTTGCAAGCGTTGTCCATTTGTAAGACGATCCATGGTTAAATTGCAACCCAAACTGAAGCTGTTTGACAGTGACACAAGGTACTAAACACACGTCAGCTGTCAAAACCAGTGTTGCCAAACCAAACCAGCTAAAAAATCGCCCCTTACACATGTTGCTTTGATTGATGAGCGCCCAATGGTTTGAATTTTGAAAAAGTGTAGGTAAACATAACATTGAAAGACAAAATGTCCCTTAGATGGAAACACCTACGAGAAGACATAGTAAATGCGGAAGTTTGCCGTATCTGTATCCAGATGAGTCTCTAAAACGAAATATCTAAATCTCATGTGTAGGTAGGTGCAGCGAAAACCACATTTCATACTTCAAAACCGAGTGCAAAAAGAATTACTATACGGATCTAATATGGATGAACCTAAACGTGGGCGTTAAAAGGGCCGTATTGTACCATAAAAAAAGAGTTTTAAGGCTCCTAAACGCTAATAGGATGGGTAGGTACTCTTTTGTCTGGGTAGGTGCAGTAGAAAATAAATTACAAATTTGGGGCGTAAGTTTATGGAGTTTTATAAAGGAGATAAGGAGATTGTAGACAACAAGTCCTTTAAAATATTTTTTAAATCTCACCATCTAATCATATATACAATTTGCAAACAAGTAAAAATTTGTAAACTTAGCTAAAGAGTTCCAGAAGGTCCTGGAGTTCGATAAGGAATGGACGTCAATTCAGAATTGAGTTTTAGTTTATTCATCAAAGGAAATTAATGAAGAAGTAGTGAAAAGGTCTTAAGGTGAGCTAAAGTGATTCAGGAGTTAAGCCTTCAGCTCAATGAATCCGTTGGGTGCGTTACGTCGAAGTACACAACTGACAACTCAGTTAAATACACACTTTCTTATGGGAAGCGGCCCATAGAAAAAGTGTGTGACTTACGCCGCTACCCATAAGAACGTGTGTATTTAGCTGAGTTGTCAGTTGTGTACTTCGACGTAACGGATACAACGAAATTCATTGGGCTGAAGGCTTTGGTTTTCTTCAAAAGATCTGGCTGTCCATCTTAAGTTCTTGAGGAGAGCTTACCAGTTACAGGAGCTTCAAGTTCGAGCAGCTATCTGACGTCAGTTCAGTATCGAGTTTCTAAAGAATCTTCAACAAAAGTACCAGCTTCAAATGAAAAGATTATGGGGAGCTAAAAAGTTCCAGGAGATCCAAAAATGGAAATGGACGTCATGTTTATGTTTATATTGCTTTATGTTGTGGATTTGATGTTCGTTTAGTGTGTCTAATGCGTCTTCAAAATGTTTCAGCTTCCTAATATCCTTACGTAGTTTTCAATAAAAACGTTTCAGCAACCCAAATGCATCATGCATTTTGCAATATAAGGAATTCCGGGTTCTTTTTGTCAAAGACGATTATTTCCAAGACCTTTGAATGTGTTGTCCGAAGCCCGAAGGCAAGATTAGGCCTTGCCATCAGTAAAAGTTTACATATTTGGAGCTGCCCGGCTATTTTCAAAATTATTTTTTTTTAATATCAAAAAACTCATTCTTCCAAAGAATAGTAACAATTCAAGTCTAGAATTACGAATTTGGATATAAATTGTAGCGAACCGCCAAGCCTGCTATCTATTGTGAAAGGATATTCAAAGTAAGCTTCAAGAGGGACAATTATTGTGACGTGACGACAAGCGCTTCGTTCTCGATTATGGGACTCTATCGACGAAGCTCAAAAGGATTCAATAAAAGGTACATATTACCACTTCCTATACATAAAACCCTGATCCTTATTTTTTTCTTTATTTTCTCAACAAATGCCCCTCGAAATTTTACTTAATTTCCATTTGATATTTGTTTATTCAACGCGGAAGTCCTTCAATAACCCAAAAGCTTTTCGAAATTGATTTTATATTATGCAAGTATGCGCCACACAAGCCAGTCGTAACCAGCCCATTTATCGTGCATGAATTTATCATTAAGCCTATTTCTCAATCAGCTTTAAGGGCACGACCATTAAGCTTTTGTTTTTTTTTTTTGTACCGCGCCGCACCGACCCTTAATGAAACGTCAAAGCGGTTGTAAATTCTCGTCCATTCGAAAGGTATTAAAAAAAATATCCCAACGATAAAAAAAAGGAAACAATCGAAATTAATACGCCCATAATGCACAAAAAAAAGTAGGAAAAGCGAAAACTGCAATAAACCTTAACGAGTGGACATCAACTTTTACGGGCCACAAACAATACACAAGGATCGACCGACCAGCGCGGAGATGACGCCCTCTCGTCAGCGCATAAAAGTCATGAAATCTTAATAATATATACTTCATCCTTTTTGCCAAGCAACAAACAATGTTCGATGATTTTCCCTAAATTGAAAGGACATCTGTTGTCGTGGAAGTTTAAAGCGCATCAATACTGTCTGCAGTGCCCGTAGAATGGGAAAATTAAAACCTAAAAGTTTCACGAATAAAACTTCACTTCTCATTAATACCGTCAGCTGAACAGTATGAACGAATCGATCTCTATGGCAATTGTCTGGCGACCGTTGATGCTGTCCATAAACTTGTTCCACACAAAAAGGGATCGAAGGAAGAGTGTAACCGAAAGAATCATTTATCAATTGTGTTCAATGGGAATCGGAGTCATTCCAATTGGTTGCGCTCTTAACAAATGAAAGTGGTTTTGATAAAGTAACTGTCGGGAGACATTCGCAAACTATGGACAATTTCTTTATTGGATATTGGCAGGACACAAGTAGCACTTAGTTCATTAATTTTCGAAGAAATTAAAAAAACCGAATCGAGATGAGTTGTCGCATCGACAGCTTTCGATTTTGTCTTTTAACGTGGATCTAACGTTCATTCACTTTATGTTACGCACTTCGTGTCGTCCTTTTGCAATTGTAAAGTATACGTTGCGAACGACAGACATATTGGTTGCTACCCTTCTTCCTGGATCCACTTATGCAATTCATATGGAACTAAAATTCATGAGAACAATAAAAAAATTTGCTTCACATAATCCCTGCTAACACACATATTTCGCAAGTGTATCCCTCTGTTTAATTACTTATAAATCCCTTCCTCATTCACAAAACTCCACTCTTAATGGGATTCTAGGAAACACGTATCATATATACCGGTACACAAAAGTCCAGGAAAAGACCACAATAATAACAGTGCCTGACGCTAGCAGAAAACCATTCTGCGGATAGCTTAGATATTTTCTCATTTTCCCGAAACAAAGGCTATCGCCGCCCGTCGAGTGGGCTCGTATAGTGGGGTATTTCATTTTAGAATTCCACCATTCAACGTGGACATTGTGGTCCTCACGCGGTATCTGGTGGCCAAGGGTTTATTTTTTACTCCAGTTTTGCAAAAGCTTGTTATGGGAAGCTGGATACACTGTAAGCCACCTTGCACACTCTTCGCTAAGTCATATTTCTTTTAATTATAGAATCTCATGAATGTGAATCCTTCTGCAATTGTTAGGTGCCAGTTCAGGTGCAGGGTTCAAGTTTTTTTTTCTGGTTTTGCAATTTTTCTCACACATTCAATGGGAGTTCATACGAAACAATTATGAAATGTGCGAGAGTGGATTTTAGACTACCTGGAAGTATCTGCACGTTCAGACTTATATGTAGTCCATCAGTAACCAACACGCCGCAACCAGACAGAATACCTTACATGACAAGAAAGATGGAATTTCTGTTGAGTTATTTTAGGTCAGAAGGGTTTATATTTATAGGGTGCAGAGTTTTGGAATTAAGTAGAACTTACGCTTTAAATCTAAGACACAATGTCTTGAGGCATAAACATAACCAAAGGCAAAAAAAAAAAATACGGAAAGATTTTGACATAACCATTTTCACAAACAATCAAACCCTGCTCGTTAGAGGCTGATGAGTAGGAAGGTATTGGAAGGATAAAAGTTTTTCTCTCCACTTATAGAACTCGAGGTAGAACCCATCATAAGAAAATACCTAAGCAGAAAACTTCTTGAATCTAAGAAACACGATTGAGAAATATTTCATGTTGCACATTTAATAAAAAGAGTTTTAAAGTTCGATATAAAATGGGTTTTTAGAACTGCTTCAAGAAGCCATTCTTAGACCACTTAAGCATAAGAGAAATGGCTAATGGTTATCTGTCCCAATATTTAGGAGTGTTTGTGGCTCTTATGGAAGAAAACGCTATTTCATGTATCACCTATAAGTTTCTGCGTCTCAGGGCTTGCCATCATCAGCTGCAATCTCATTAAAAGCTGCTTTAACTTATTAAAAAAAAACAGGTTCTCAGCACCTAGGCCTTAGCCAAATAGGCTGTCTTCAGGAATTTGATTTAATTAGTAGGAAAATCAAGCAAAAGCTCCAAGTGTAGTCTTAAAAGTCCAACAATTTCCCACGGATTTGCCCTGGCGAGCCGAAGAAAAAGTAGGGAGTCTGAGACGCTTAAATAGGGACCAAGACTTGAAAGTTTTGCAAATTCTGCCAACCAGCGTAGAACTATTTAACAGACACCAGGCTGCGCCAATTTTCACATTTATAAGACAGATTCAATTTAAAGAGAGATTAAAGAGAGAGACTATATTTTTTCCAGTCATAGGACCAAGTCAAATGTATGTATTAGGCCGTCTTGTCAGTCTCAAGTCCGAATAAAAAAGTTCACCAGGCTGCGTAATTCTACCAGTCATAAGAGAGAGTTAGATTTCATAGAGATCAGGCTGCGCCAAATTTTCCCACTCATGGGGTCGAGTCAAACTGTTTCGCAGTCGGCAATCTAAGCCCAATTTCTCAAGTTTTGGAGTGGAAACAATTTATTTCAGCCATTAGACCATTAAGTCAAACAATTTCATTTCATTTACATTCGCCCTAAGTTGGAATATAATTCCCATGCCTGGGCTGGTGCTTCTAAAACAGCACTGCACCTGCTCGACAGGATTCAAAAACGCGCGATAAAACTCATTGGAGGCAGAAATATTGCGTAATCCACTTGAACATCAACCCCTTGATCGCGAGTTTGTTATAAAAAAAAATTCATAGACACTAGGCTGCGCTAATAACATTCGAAAAACAGATTCTATTTTTGTAGCGACCAGGATGCGCCCTTTTTCTCAGTCATAGGACTCAGTCATAATAGTTTTTTTAGCCAACAAGATTTGACGGCGTCAAATCTTTTCAGCCGCAAGATAGAGTCTAATCATTTTGAAGTCAAATCAAATTGCGAAGTTTTCACAGACTTAAAACTGATTTAAACCATTAAGCCAACAGGCTGCGTCATCGACTGCAAGTGAGACTTATATTCTTCACCAGGCTGCGCCAATTCTTACAATCATCAAAAAATAGTCAGATTTCATACAAACCGGCAGGCGGTGGCAATATATTTTTTTTACCAAAGGACCGATTCAAATTATTACCAGTCGAGCCTGAACCAAATTCGTTTGTTTCTTACTTAAACCGATATACCGATCGCCGTATATACCGACGGCTCTAAGATGGACGTCGGAACCGGTGCGGGCATTTTCTGTGGAGATTTGGGTCTAGGTAAATCTTTCCGAATCAATGACGACTGCAGCATTTTTCAGGCGGAGCTGGCAGCCATAATCGAAGCTGCCTCCGAGCTGAAGAAATACGGCCCCGCAAACAAGACCATCACCATATACTCTGATAGCCAAGCGGCAATTAAAGCCTTGGAATCAGACGTGGTAAAGTCAAGGGCTGTGAAACTATGCAGGGAAATTCTGGACGAGTTATCACTTGGCAACACTGTAACTGTGTGTTGGGTGCCAGGTCACACCGATATATCGGGAAACGAAGAAGCGGACAAGCTTGCGAGATTTGGGTCTGGAATGAATGCATCTCTAGCCCTCAAATCCATAAGAGTCCCGCTGAGTTCGATAGCACGTAGGTTAGAAACTGAATCCTTGAGTAGAACCAATCTACGTTGGACAGAACTTGATACGTGCAGACACACAAGGGAGCTATGGCCAGCGGTAAACAAAAAGAGATCACTATTTTTGATCGGACTAGCCCGCAGGAACATCCGAGTACTCACGGGAATCCTCACGGGGCACTGCGCTGTGGGTCTACACGCTGAGCGGCTAGGCATACCGCATAACGATTACTGCAGAAGCTGCAGGGACGTTGAAGAAATTGAATCTGTTCGTCATCTGCTCTGCGAATGCCCAGCCCTAAACAGCATCAGGCGTAGTATCCTCGGCAGCTACTTCTTCAACGAGCTCGAAGATCTAAATAATGTAGATCTAAAGGACCTCCTAAGATTTGTATACAAATCCGGATGGGTCCAAGAGGGCGGAACTCTGAGCTTCTAACAGCGGTCTATTTCTGTTTTCGTTCCAGGTATTAAGAAGGTTCCCAATGGACACAATGGACCCAACTGCTGGTCTAAGTGAAGCCGTGACTATTGTCAAAAGGGCATCCATCAACCTAACCTAACCTAACCTACTTAAACCGATATTTTTTACAACCAGTGTCCAGCTTTTTAATAGGCACCGGGCTGCGCCAATTCTTAAATTCAGAGAGATTTCATTTTCAAGGCAGGCAGCAGCTTTTTCCAATGAGACCAATTTCGTCAGTTTCAAGGCGAAATAAGATTATTGCGGCAATTTTGATAGTGGGCGGCGTGGTGCAATGATTTATAAAGGTATCGGACTACTATGCACGAGGTCCCGGGTGCGAATGCCGACGGGCCCAATGAATTTTTTTTCACAGTCGCCTCTGGACTGAAACTCCGGGATTATTTGTACGGAATCGGCAGAATACTGTTGGTCCCATCCATGTTCTGTTTTTTTTTTGTTATAAAACCGGTTCAGACTGTAACCAGTCGCCAAGCTGAGTGTAAATTTGTTGGTTTAACACGTGAACCAATTTATTTTACAGATATCAGGCTGGCCAATTTTGCCAGCCACAAGAGAGGGTCACATTATTTATCAGTTACTGGGCTGTGTCAATTCCTACAGTCACAAGAGTGCTAATTTCATGGCCACATGAATGCACTCAGTCTTGTAATTCGCTATGCAGACTTACTATATTGATTCATACTCTCCAGACTGCGCCAATTTTTTACAGCCGCAAGACAACATAAGGTTTTGTAATCTCACAACAATGACCTACTTTCGTTTTGCCTACTTTACAGATATAAGGTTAAACTTGTCAAGACAGAGTAAAATTTCATAGCTATCAGCCCTATTAAGCCAGTCGTAGGACCAAACCAAATTATTTAGCCACTAGCTGTGCCCAATCTTGTAAGTTGCGAGACAGATTCAATCATTTTTCACCAGGCTCTGCAGGTTGAAAGCGCTAAGCAGAGCCAAATCCTTCCACAGTCACCCAGGCTTCGCCAATTTTAACAGTCTTAAGATAGAGTCAAATTTTGCGGCTAACATACATCTCCAGTCGAAGGACCGAGGCAAATTAATTAGCCACCAGATGGCGGCTTATATGCCTACAAGACAGAGTAAAATTATTTGACATTCACTAGACTGCGCCAATTAACGAAAGGCACGAAGTTCTTTACGTGCCTATTTGTCTTAGCCAGACGGCAGGGACATCGACTTGTAACTCTGTCGCTTACTAGAAGACAGGCGTTTTGTAGGAATAATTTTTTTGCTACAAAGCGTCAACTAAATAAACAGGGACTATTCAGAAGGACGTGACGACTCTACCAGATTATCAAAAAAGAGAAGCTGACTACAAAATGGCTTATTCCTTAGCCCATTTTCGGCTAGAACGATTTTTGTTTTTCTACAATAAAAATGTTAATAATTTAAAAGCAAACAAAAGCGTATTATAATTGAGGGTCTGAAGTGATCGCCATGAAATTGAAAACCTTTTGCTGTAAATTGTGGTTGAATTTCGTTACATTTTAATTACAATCTCAATCGCTATCGTCGGACGGGTTGAACTCAAATCCAAATATGTGTGGCCGGAAAATGGAAAACGCTGCAAGGTCTGCCGTACAATCATTGAGCATGACCATATTGTGTTACGGAATAAGGATAACATTTTTCTTTCGGTCATCTATGTGTGTTTCATGGTAAAACAGTAACCAACGAGTTGATTCAATATTTTTCTTTCGTATCAGAGGTAGAACAGGTAAAATATATCAAGTACCGTGAATGTTAATGTTCAGAGGTAATTTAATAATATTTCTTTGCTTCTTGGGTTTATTTTTAGAGTGCGTGAATCCCTTGAAAGGACCAAACCCCACTCAAATTTTACCGCACTCTCAATTGTCTCTCAAGCCGGATTTTGCAACCCAACAAAACCCATTTTGGCGGTGTTATCCCATTTCCACGGGTTCCTTAATACATTCATTTTTGTACACTCTCATAATCCCATAAGCTCACCACTACTTTTCCCAGGGAAAAGCCGACAAACATTAATCCTTGGCAGCATAATCTTTGTACTAATTGACGCGGAACAATTTCGAGAATGTGACAAGCACTCCGCCATTGCGGTATTATCTATCCGAACAAGGTCCTTAAAGATAAAAGGTACATGTCACTCATTAAGCATATTTTGTCATTCGACCTTTGCGTTGCTCCTGAATATCCTTCAAAAGACTTGAGTTAGTTCCCGCCACACGGTGGCTATGTATATATGTATGTATAGACGCGTATCTATTGATTGATTGACTGTCGATGATTATGCTGATGATGATGAGGGCATCGTTATTGTACATCTACACCAAAGCTCATCAGGGCGTCACACATAGCCTGTTGACCTAACTAGAATGCGCGTCTAATTAGCTACATGGATTATCCTAGATAAACGAGGCCATATGTTAAATAAACCAACAGATACCAGCTAAGACGACAACTACAACGACGAAGATGATGATGATGACTACACGATGAAGACGTAGGGTAGATCCTATCTGTGTGCATTTACATTCTCTCATTAATCCTTAAGCAGGTGAGTGGAAGTAACTAGTATCATCCTTGTGGAATAATTATATCAGCAGAATGTATACGCTTTTTAGCGACACATCCTTTTTGTTTGTTTATGCTGTGTTTTTTTTAACTTTGTGTAAAATGTGAAACACTCTCTACGGAGTGCACCCGAGAGTCATTAAAGCGCGTCCGTGTATAGTTGCCAGCGCGCTAACCTTCCGTTTATCATTCTCATGCATCCGGTGTCTTATTCACCCAGGTATAGAGTCCTAGTTTTGGAAGGTATGCATATTAATATCCCCGACATACTCGTGACTGTATGTTTATGCTGACGCGAGAAAATTTCGCACACACACACACACGCATAGCCAGAAGGTAGGCACAAATGAAGTACCTACTGCTTTGAGCTGAGGAGTTGTATTGTCGCTTTCCATCTTCACTTCATTTACATAGGAACGCCAAGCTTTTTCGCCTGATGTGTGTTAAGGACTGAGTCCTGGAATGTATCTCTATTTGAATAAATTCATTTGTAGTCACTAACATTCAACCTTAGCTTTATGGATTTGACACGTCGTCGTCTGCGTCATTGTGTGGGTGTGCGTTTGCATTAGTTAAACAATAGAGCTGGGGGGCCTCTCGCAGAGACTGCAAAGGCCCTGGGGAAGTCGTTTATTGTGTTACAGTTGCTTTTCACAATAGTATTTAGTGTCGGCACTTTTCTTTACATTATACGGTTGTGCTTTTGGCTGCTTTACGACCTAAGGTCATGTAAGGCGCGTTCAGTATAAAGCACGAAAAGTGATTCAAATTGTGGCCACAAGCACAAACAGTGGGCCGAAAAAATAAGCTAAGTGAGGGCGAAGAGAATATAAAGGATTTCGGCTTTGACTTGAAAAAATATCCACGTACACACCTACACTTTTTAGAAACATGTTTAAACGGCAATTAGCTTCTAAGATTAAGACATCGAGGTAAGGGGAAAGAAAGATCGACAGAAATTCAAAATATCTATCTGCCAGGGATTTTTCATGGGTAGTATTTTGCTACGTTAAGTTCTGAGAACAAGTCACGAATAGAAAGGAAACAACTAAGGTGCGATCCCACAACTTCCTAATGCGGGACAGGCTGTCTGTTTTTGATTTATTTCAAAAGTGACCAAACTTTAATTCAGTGGGTTACAGCACCTGACAATTTTTCGACTTTTTAACACTATTAACAAGCAGATGTTCTTAGCTTTTTCGATTGTTTTGTGGACACATTTTTCTAAAGGTTGGTCAGTTAAAAATACCTTAGTTTATAAGTTGAAATAACACAAGGATCTTATGTCCAGTATAAGCTGGTGGTAAAGGGTTCGAAAAAAGATCTACCCGACACGTTCATCTTATAGGCGACGGGCACCATAGGTTTTTAATATGCTCCACGTTTGGCGCCATTCTTTCAAATCAAATTAGGACCCATTTGGACAACGATTATGATTTCGTCGGAATCATACTTTTTAGAGTTACTCATGTGAAAAATATATATCTACCACAAGTTAGGAGTATTGCCCCACGTTGGACACCATTCCGTTGAACTAGATATTAGACGGAAATCCTTTTAGGGGGGCCGCGTAAATCCTATTTTGTGGGGACCTATTTGTACACGTATATCTTGCAGTTAATAAGAACTTAGTTCTGATAACTTTTGCACCACGTTATGCGCTATTGTCTCAAATCAGATCAGTTCCCAGGGCGTTGCAAAATATCGTCATAAATATTTTTGATGAAGTTACTCATCTTTAGGCTACGAGTTAAAAAAATTTAGAATCTTGCTACGTCAAGATTAATGTTTTGCTCCACGTTGGTCGCCATTATGTCACTTAAAAATATGTTATCCGGGTTACTTATAGGCCTACAACTGACTCCAATCTACGAGAAAAAAAATGTTAAGGCTTGTTAGAATCATCTGACGTAAGATGTTTATTCTGAAGTTGACTGGGTTTTAAGATTTAGTCTCTATTTGTAAGATCAACAACCATGTTTTTTTTATAAAAAGCTCGCGATCAAAGGGTTTTGACTAATCTTTAATAAGTCTCACATTCTGATTAAACCTAAAATGCACAAAAACCGAAGGTTATCCCCGCAGGAGCAATGCCTTTACAGAGAAAAGGAGAAGCTTAATTACATTTTGTATACAGTACAAAATGTATTCCACATTAGTATTCCACATTAGCTCCACGTTGGGCGCCCTATCAGGTAATTACCCACCAGCTAAAGGGTAAAAGCTGAACTTCGAGCAAGTGATTCGGACAATGAAGTAACGATAAGTAGGGTAGGGTAGGATAAGTAGGGTTCATGCCCCAAAAGTCTAAAAGTTGTGAACGCGCGGCCTCAGTTTGACTATGATAATTAAAACTGGCGTTCAATTATACCATAACCTTTTATGATCGGATAAGCCAAGACTTACTGTTCATAACAATTAAGTGACAGCTGCAATCATAAATTAGGGTGGTTAGTTCTTGTACCTCCGATTCATTAAATAAGCTTCATCGTAGAACAGAAAGTTAATCCTCCGCAGACCTAAGAGCATCCCGTCATTTATCCCGGTCACAAACTCACTGCTTTTAGCATTGCACTTCATAGTGACGGAGGTCTTTTTCGACTACTTCTTGTCGCATTAGGCGAGGGTCGAGGTTGTCCTCTGCTGCACTGAACTTCCGGGACAGATTCAATATCAAGTACAGAGCACATCGACCATGTAGTCGCCCCCAAACGGAGGCTGTCGTATATAGATTCTAAAGGAGAATCTCTCTCAGGTTGGAGCGGAAACCAGTTCTATTATAATGAAAAGATTCAGCTAATATAATTTCAAGAACACACGTTATTTGGCTCCACAAACTTTTAGGAAAGATAAAAAAATAGTAAATAATAAAGACAAAAAAATAAATAATAAATAATAAAAAATTTACGATAATGAGGTCTTCTGTGGCTTTTTAAGATTGTGCAGCACTTGAAGGTGGGGCTGTTAAAAGTTGATGAGTTGTTTTATGAACAGCTCAAATCGATAGGTAAAGCACAGGAGGATTGTTTTTTCCGCAATCCTCCTGTGTCGAAAAAGCTAAAAAAGCCCTTCTATCTCCTTACGGGCGTCAAATGCACATTTCAGGACTACATAATTTTTTTTTTGTCGAGCCTAGAGTTTTATCGACAGTTTTCGATTTGTATGTTAATCCCGTCGAGCGCTCGCTACCAGGGTGATTCATTTTTCAAGTCAATTTAGGGGGTTTTCGATGGACCATTGTTTAGAATTGGAAAATGGTGAGCTTATATGGTGGATAGCTTTATTCCGTGTTCTATTGGGGAGAATGCGAATTACTGAGAGCCTAAAAACACAAAGTTCTTGGCGTCAAGTGGATTGTATGCAAAAAAATTTTACGTCATGAAGTGTTAAGCTTTTAGCTACTCAGGTGTCAAAAACCCAACACAAAAACTCTAAGAAAAAGTATTTTGTTTTTTAAATTTCTCCTTACTTCGCATCTGACTGATTACATTAAAGTTTGCGATGAAACAAAAAACCGTTGCACAAATTGCAAAATGAGAATAAAATGAACGCTTCTCCCTCCCATCTCGGCAATCTCGACAAAAACGTCACATCATCAACGTATATATTCGAGGCTAATTACGGGACTTCTCTTGTAAAACTTTTTCATATTGTTATAATCTCAAACTTGCAACAGTAGGCACCAGCAGAAGTCGTATTTAGCCCCCTGAACTCCGAAGCAATCGAGCGAAATTTGCATTCAACACAAATAATCCCACGAACGTTCAGCTGGTAGTAAAACGTGAGAGCTAAAAGTTCAGCGCGATTCATCAGACTGAAAATAAGTCGAAATATTTCACATTTATCCTCCGCCGAACCGTGCTAAGACAATAAGGCCTTATGACTTTTCATAACCCTCCCATACTTGGAGTTGGCTTCAATGTAACTTATTTTGCAACTGACTCTTCACGCTCTGTTCCGTGCCGCAGAGGGACATACAAATACAAAAAAAAATTCACAAAAGATCGCGAAAAGATATACAAAATGAAAAAGTATCTTATTCGCAAATGTGGATGGTTTTTTTTTCTCGTATATTCCTCGAATGATGGTTTGCATAATTATGATCAAATTAAACGGCAAAAAAGGAGAAGATTAAAGTTTTGGAGATAAAGTTTCGAAACTAACTATGACAGCCTCGTTACACACTCCTCTCCATTCCTTTCGGTAGAAAATCATAAAATCACTCAAAAAAAAAGGGTAAAAGAAAACATCCGAAATACATTTTCAAAATGTAAATTACTATTAATGAGGACCAAAACAGAGGAGCGAACACAAGACGTGAAATAGCTGTTTTCGTGTTTTTTTTTTAAGTCCTTCGAGTCTTTGAATGGTTCTTTGAGAAATATTTTCGAAGTTCTCGCTCTCAGTAGCGCGTCTAATTGGAAGAAATGTTGTACCATTTAATGGACACCCAGTGAAACGATGACGACGTCGACGATGACGACGACTATGAAGAACAAAACATTTCCAAAAAAGGCTTTAAATGGAATGAACAGGAACAGCCCCCTGCACTGCACCCTTTGGCATGCCGAGAAATGAAACGTTAGTCGAAATAATTTTCGCGAATTAATTTTTAATTAAAATTCATGCATAAGATGAACAATACCCCGATGCTCGGCCGGGGTGAAAGGAGGAGCAACTTATACACGCAGACACAATAGAGAGCTTTTCT
This sequence comes from Neoascia interrupta, assembly GCA_947623515.1. Taxonomy (NCBI): domain Eukaryota; kingdom Metazoa; phylum Arthropoda; class Insecta; order Diptera; family Syrphidae; genus Neoascia; species Neoascia interrupta. Next base: position 201,665,869 of record OX392462.1, read on the forward strand.
TCAGCATGGGCAAAAGGATATGATGAAGAAAGTGTGGAGGTTTTCCGTTGGCACGCACAAGGACTCATTATCAGAATTATTATCATTTTGGATGTAACATTTTGCTGCTCTGTATCTAAGGAGCTCTTGTCCTTCACCGAGGTATCTGGTGGATTGGTCTGGTCACGCGGGAAGACGAGACGCGGGGACTGGGGGTGTGTGCGCTTTTGAAATAGATGACGAACAAATGGATCCTTGAGGAAGGGTGAATTCATGTAAAATGAGTGGATTTGCTGTAAACCATTGAACTTTTAAGGTTTGCTTACACGAGAGCAGATATTGAGTGGCATTATGTGCCTGGTAAAGTGGCAAATGGCAAATGGAAATATTAGGTTTAAGTTTGAAGGATTTCGAAAATGCTGGAAATGGTCGGTGCTTTGATGGCTTTGGCGTGTGTAGACCTGTGCGATGCCTATGCAAGCTACAGGGGGGAGCATTTGAGAAAAACACTTTGATGGCGGAGCTATTGGAAGGAAACTTTAAATGACTAATTATATACGAATCGAGGCAGCGAGTGTTTAAGAAGCCGAAGCAATAGCGTTTTAATTGGGAAAACAACTTGTTATTGTTTTTTTTAGACTTGTGAAGGTTCTCCTCGGTTATCGTGGACATCGATTTAAATAACGTCGAGAGCAACGACATTTGTAGAACATTTGAGGTCGTTGCCTGAAATAGCTTCAACGTTTAAGTGCTTCTGTCGATGCGTAATTGGTTCACCACAAGAAAAGTGTTCTGCCAACTAATTTTGAGCTTGGGATAAATTGAAAAAAGTTAGTTAATTTTTCCTGTCTAAGCAGGTGCAACAAGGTCTTCATTTTTAATCGAAAATTCAGTTAATATTTGGGTAACTTGATATCAGGGTAACACTCCCTGAGAGCTGAACAACTTTAATATAAGGAAAGTTCCACTAAAAAGTGTTCGACTCGTCCTTTGTATCATCTTTTGATCTGGTGCGATTCGAATAATTCCTTATGTCTAAGCAGGTCCTTTTCAGCCCACAAAAGCCAACTCAACAACAAATTAAAGTTATGGTGGCCCAAGTAGGACTGACGTCCTTGAAACTACCAATATTTTTTCTTATTGTTCTCTAGTAGCAACTTCTAACGCGAAGCTAAAGATTTAATAAAAAAGCAGTGGACCAAAAACTTCCCCCTTAGGTACACCACGCTTCTAGAGAAATGCTTAGTGCATTCAACAAAGTGGCAGGCCACTCATAAATCGGTATACTATATTTGAATGAGCATCGAAATTCTCCCTAAAATAAAAATAAATAAGTCAGTCAACTTACATCTACAAAGTTGTTTACTCCGGCGTGCGGATTTCCATGCGAATAAACCCTGTCCGCACGAGCTGCGAAGGCGAATGCAAAAATTTTGTTTTTATGACGAGACAAAAACAACAAAATATTTTCGTGAATAACATGGAAATTTATGCCATAAGCACAATAGGTCTTTTTTTGTGTGTTGAGACTTTACCCTTTGGTTGCGGTATCCTTGTTTGTACTCCTCTCAGGACAACGCACGTTACCGCACGTGATTTGAAAATTAAAAAAAAGTAAAAGAAAAACAATTTTAGTTGGCAAAAATAAAAGAAAACTGCATAAGTTGTGCTTTGAACTTTGCGACATGCACTAAGCAGCCAATAATCACTTTAACAAATACCATCCATAAAGGTTTGACCATTTTGTCGAAGGAATCTCGTTATTGTCCTTTTTTCCGTCCTCTTTGAATAAAAAAAATGCGTTGAGCGGGTGGAAATAATGGCCATTTTACGCTCGAGTTCTGTTGTGGTATGCTTCTCCCAACACACAAGCATGTTAATTAACGAAGCGCTCCCGATGAGAGGTCCTTTTAATTTAAATCAAATTTTATTTTGATATATTTTTTTTTCCACTATCCCTGTAGAAAGGCATTTTTCAATAAACTCATTAAACGGTGAATAACTTCTGGGAAAATATCTATGGGAAGTTCTATACGTTACTTTATTATACTTCTGACATTTTTATCATAGAGTGGCTATAACAGCAACAAAAAATATTTAAAAGAGCCACACGAAGGTTTATTAATAATAATTATTAACGTTAAAAAAAAAAATAATGGAGTAGGTGAGTGCGGGAATTCAATATCCGTTTAGTATGGCAACTACTTTGATTTATTTTTTAATTTAAAAACGACCGAACATTTATTCTTGTAGCTATTATATTTTAAAAGTCTGAAATTGCATAAAAAATATTTCAGATTGTTAATTAATTTTAACTGAAGAGTAATTAAAAAAAAAATTCATGAGCTGCAAGAGAAGGTTACATCAGAAGGGGGAACATTAATGCGCTGAACCTAGGTCTAGCTTTCGCAATCCCCGAAAACTCACTTTGATAGAGAATACCCAAAAAACTTTAAATTTGCATAAATTAATTGCTGTAACGTCAAAATATGTTTAAAGTAGACTTTATATATAAAAATTCAAATGTTATTAGGAAAACTAGTTCAATAATAAAAAAAGATTTAGAAATGTCACTTAAGATGAATCATTAAACAATTGCCCTGAGGAAGTCGACAAATAATCGCCGAAACGTCAAAAAAAATTAAATACAAGTACAACGACCGGAAAACTGATTGAAAATACTATAAAGCTCGAATACTTGCCTAAGCAAACAATCGTGACTTAAAAACTGTTCGATAAACAGGCGAAAGTACCTACCTTTGCAAAAGAGAAGGTACCGATCTATTGCCTCTAACTAATAAGAAATTCTTCGAAGTTTAGAAATCAACACCAGAGGCACAACATTTCAAAACCCTGGACACTTTCGTCAACAAACTCTATAACGAAACTTTTCGAGTCTAAAAAAGGGAAATAAGTTTCGAATAGTTTTAAACATAGCAACAGGATTTGATATGAACGCCAACACCAGAGGCACAGTTTTAGAAATGGTTTAACGATAACTTATGTTCTTATGTGTCAATTTAACTCGCCGCTGAGCTGTCAAGCTCTGTTGCGCGCTTCTTGAACAGATGTTTAAGTTTTTGCAATATTCTAAATATTGGAAATCAGAACTGCTGTGGAGCTATCTTACGCTTTCTTAGTGTAGGGGAGTAAGTTCCATAAGTCCAAGTCTTGGCATTGGCAATTGTAAGGCTGTTTCGCGATTCCACATCCACACCTCCGTAAATGAGCCACAAACTCTTTTAGAGCAAAGGCCTTTTTATTAGGCTTTCAATAATACTGCTTCTTTTAGAATGTGAGGAATATTAGCCGACCAGTATAGAGGGCTCTGAGTAGATTTGCCTGCATCACTCTGATTCCTTCTATTTTTAACTTATTTCTTTTTCCTAAAATGTTGTTTAAAAATCGACAGTAACTCATTTTTGGAAAGCTTCTAATGTAACGATTTTACGTCCAATGGGGAGGAGTAAGAGTTTTGCTTAGCACGCCTTTAAACTGATGATGACTCAAAGTTCGCTGGTTCCTTTTAAAATGGATTAAAATCTGGTGTTTCTTGGACGAATAATGTTTTTTTCTGATATTCAAGTAACTACAACGGTGCAACCTGGTAAGGGGAGAGGAGTTAAAATTCATTAAACTTTTCCTTAATAACGAAGTAGATTTTTTCTAATACACTGGGAATGATAACATATTTACTATGACACTGACTAAGCATGCAGAGACTTCAACCACTTAGACTGCATACAGGTCGAGAACAACGTTTGCATTGTAAGCTATGGAAACGGAAGAATGATACTGAACTAATTGACTAATAAAGCCGGCTTCATCTTGCAGTCTTGCCTACATAAATGCACAACACTCCACTGCTGTTACTACGAGCACTGATTTTTTTGCGGTTCTGCTAGTTGCATAGAAAAAAGCATCGTCTTACACTCACTGCAAAATGCAAAATCTTAGTAACTACTCTCAAAAAAAAAAGATTAACATAACCACCAAAGGTGGGAGGAGTTACATTTTTCGGTTACACAGAACCATTCATCAACGGTCTAGACAAGTGGCTTTTTGTGGAGTTTAACCTTGAATAAAAAAAGCGAAAAGTATAACACCAAACGACTTATACCAATTTGGTAAGCAGTGCACACAATCTCCAAGTATTGAAACGAATGAAATCGAGCAGATGAAGCTTTGATGAAAATCTTTCGTTTAAGAATTAAGTTTTTTTCTTAATCTCGTGTATACGAATTTGACTCGGTCATAAAATTTTAATGAATTAATTAAATCTGCGTTCTGTCTACAATTTTACTCGTGAAGGGCGGAGGAGTTACAGTTTATGATCAGAAACATCGACAATCTTATTTTTTCTACGAGTTTCTGCATTGGGCTTATCCAGCAATGGGGTTATGAGTTAAATTTTTTGAAATAGTGTGACGTCAACACTATTTTTGTGTTTGGCTTCTTAATGGTCCAACCCAACGCCACTAAATCTTAATTTCGGAGTCATATTTTAATAGCCTCAATTTTATAAAAGCTTTTTTTATTGGTTTTTGGACAGCATAAGTAAACTCCAATAAAATCAAGAAATCTTTATAGCATCTACTTAGAGTAAAACCCATCATAATCTTGGCAAGTGCACTCGGGCGCCCTCAAATTATCTTGTCGCCAAAATGCAATCAAATCGATTAAGTTCTCCTGGCATTGATTGAAGTTGATTGACCGATTTATCTCCTCTCGCCTTACAAGCATCTTCTCTATACTCATTTCTCTTCTGACACGCAAATCTCGCGGTATTTTTATATCTTTTAACTCACAGTCTATCGCCTTAATCCGACACGAAAGATGAAAAAAAAACCGTCAACGGACTATAGCAGGGTGGCAGTGGCTCGGCTCCAGGGTGCTCGACCATTAAAAATGAAAATTCTTAAATCTCCCCAGCTTTTTGCAACGAAGGGATAATTTAAGAAATTCTCTGACAGCATAAACCAAGCAAGAGAATATCTTTGAACCGTGTGGAATGGCGCCCAACCGCGGACTGCCCTCATAATAATAATCGCAATCATTTCAGGACATCGTAATTACTTTAACAATAATCTTCATCATCATTGTTGTCGTAATGATCGCGTTTCCAACATTGTGGTCTTTTGCAAAAGAGGTCCTCTCGGAGGAGTAGGTACGCTTGGCGTTATTCGACCGAAAAATGTCATCTCATCGCATTTGAACATAAGAACCACGGCACAACCCAACAACTAAGTGGTATACGCTAAGTCCTTTGGCTGCCTTTGGTTCTTTGCTTTTTTGAAGCGGACATTTCTATCATCTCGTCGTTTTGTCTTTGCATCCTTTGGCTTCAGCGTTAGCTAAACCTAGTTACAACGTTACGAACAAACAAATCGAGTGTCATTTAGGGCTTTCAGTGTAGTCGTTTCTAGTGCTACCATGTCCTTTGGGGGTGGTTTAGAGTCTTTTTTTTCTCCGAGCAATCTAGACAAACAAATGCAGTGGAAAGGTTGCATTAGAGTTTGCCAAGAGTCTTGAATTTCCCTCAGTCGAAAAGGAGGAGAGAGGAGGACTCGAGCATACTTCTTTGTCGCTTTGATTTATTATATTGTCAGTTATGATGAAATAAGGAGATTCCTTTGCACAGCAGTGCATTATGTTTTCGATTTTTCGATGTTTTAATAAAAAAAAATTGTCTCATTTCGTCAGGACGAAGATATTGTGTATATCCTTTTCTGATGCTGAGGACTTCCTCTCAGCGACTGTGACAAAATTCATTTTGCAGCCCCCATCTGGTTTAGAAAATAAAAAATACCAAATTTCCCAACAACTTTGATCCTAGGAAGGAATTTCATTTCCATAAGAAAATCATCCTTCCTCAAATTTTTTTTTTTTTTAAGAAGAAAACGAAACTTACACAACTATTTATAACATGGATGAAAGGAGACTATCTGCACCTTAACTTCACCTGTTCCTGTGTTCGACCGGTATATTACTACTCGCCGTTTCCTACCCTCTTTTGAATTTAGCACAGGACGAAAGAAAACTTTTTCCATTCAATGTTCCATTCAGAACGGCGGAAAGGACGAAAAAAAAATAATTGGAACTATCTGATGGTGTGATAATCGCGCTGTAGTTTAGATGCGAATTCGTTTTCATTTCGAAAGAACATTTATTCGCTCCGCTCTGGATGTTGTAGTGAATTATCACCTTGAGGCGGGGGGGGGGGGGGGGGGGGGGGGGGAACGGAAAAAATTATGCATATCCTTCAACGAAGATGAATGGTGCTATTCAGTCGGTTTTAGTTTAATTAGGATTTTTTATTTTACATTCGCCTTTTTGTGTTTTTTTTTTCTTTTTCAACCATTATCCTTGATCGATTATTCTATAGCAAAGTCCTTCAAACACTCACTTTTACCATTTGACTAAGGAGTTTTTCTTTTTCGTTTAACTTAAATTCGTTTTATTGGTTCCCATTAAATGACCTCGATTTTTGTGTGCTGCTGCTGCTGGTGCTGCTACACCTACACATCAGTATACAGTCAGTCTTTGGTTTATTTCATATCCTAGCACAAGGACTTTTGGGGTAGAGTTTTAAATGATGATTTGGCGAATAGTTTCGGAGCAAGAAAGTCAAGAAAGTGCACTTCTTAGTGAGAAGATTTATATTAGGTTGGATAGCGTTGCATGAATTGAGCCAAGGGGTGTGTGCGAAATTTATTGTTAAACTGTGGCAAAAGGATATTTAAGGTCGTAATTTATTGCCAATTGAGATGGGAATATTACAATGCAATAAGGATGGTGGGGAAACAAGAAGGATGGGTTAAGTGTTTTGGAATTTCATTACGAAGGTGGAGGGACGCTTAAGGGAACATTAAGCGAGGTAAGCTGACGCTAGATCCGGTCATATTAACACGATTAGGGCTGTCCCTGGTGTTTTTTTTAGGTAGGTACTCACGGTTTGTTATGAAATTAAGGTTAGGTGTTGCTTACCTGGAATTGGAAAAAGAAAAATTATTATATATTGCCTCAAAGATGTAAAAATAATATTTTAAGTAGGTTAATGATTGGTGGTTGGGAGGGAGGAGTTACACTCCATACGATACCGTTGATGCATGGCCTCCCAATTTTTTACACCAATTTTGAAAAGACATTTATTATAATTTAAAAAGTGTAAACGTCTCGTGAAGTCAAGTCAAGATAAGAAGACTAGCTAGATTAACGAGGGAGGAGTTGAACTCAAGACTACTTCATTAAGGTAAGGGTTGAGACATTAACTTTTTTCAATATGAAAAAAGCATCCTATCTGGACTGATTCGAATATAGGATGCAATATTTAAACGAGAGAGGAGTCACACCCGTAAAAATTTAGGCACAGACCGGGTATACTTCGGCCTACAAAGGGAGTGAAAATCAATATTCGGGCAAGCTTGAAAACAGGTGTTTCCTATTAGTTAAGGAAGAGGGTGATTGCACCCGTTTTTCTTTTTGCTCAAAAGGTCACACTTGAGTGAACAATACCAAGTTTAGTCGCTAAGAAGAGTTTATCCCGCTATTAAGGGATCATAGGTATGCTTTTTCATACATCAAGTATCCGAGTACCTTAGGGAGGGAGGAGTTAGATTTCATGCAACTTTTTTTCATACAATTGAATAGTTGAGTTTCAAATTCTTGGTCTCCTTTTTACCTTTTTAGATGTAAAGATAGCCAAACAAAGGTCGTAGGTCAAATTTGAGAACTAAGTTTAGTCTCAAGGCAGATTTTATTCAACTTATTAAGGATCATGTTAGGTATAACTTTTTTCTCCATGAAGTATCCGATTCCGAAAAATACTCCTCGTACCTTAGGGTGGGAGTCAAGTATCATTGAATTCTTTACCATACCGTAGATAACTTGAGTTTCACATTGTCTCTTCACTTATTAAAATTTATAAACAGCCAAACAAGGATAACTAACAAGGATAACTAACAAGGGGTCAAATTTGAAAACTATGTTTAGTCGCTCAAAAGTGTTTATCCCACTTTTTAAGGAGCTAGTCAGATTTAATCTTCTGTTTATCGCGTAAACGTCAAACTCGAAAAATGCGTTTCATGGATTAGGAAGGGCGGAGTCAAGTTTCACAAAATTTTTTTCGTAGCTCTACGGTATTCGCATTTCCTAGCTAACTTGGAAGTGTTACGTTGTTCTATCGTAATGGGGTCGACACTGGTATAATCTTTTAATAAGGGTGTTCTTACTTGGCAAACCTCTGATTGTCGGCCATGCTTAGATTTATAGAAACATGAGATAAAATTCGTAGTCGACGTGCATCGTCCCGTAAGAATAAATAAATAAAAAAGTCCAGAAAGAGGAGCAAAGTTGCTGCCCGTTACGTAATTCTACAAACTGATCGCACCTAGGACCTACAAACAAACGATGCGAATCGGTACGCTCAAAGGGGGGAGGAGTTCATTACTTATTGTTTCGATTAGTACTTATTACACAGTTAAAGCTTTTTTGAATCCCACAGATGAATGGTGGTGATTAATTTGTGAAAACAAGGCACATACACGACAAAGAGGAGAGGAGTCTGGGTTTGTAAGTTAAAAACTTAAGATTAAGGTAGGAGGAGTTACCAATTGAGAGAAGCAAATAATATTAAGAAAAGTTACTTCCCCATGTTTCTGGGCGTCAAAAAAGCGTGGGTTTGATATAAAAGAAAACTGGATTTAGGGGGTGTTCTAAGCCCGATAGTAGTTTCTAAAAAGTTCACATGCTTTTTGGAATTTTGATGCAAATTTTATTTTTAGAAAACTCGCCCACAATTTTATAATTTTTTTTTTTTGCAATTAAAAGTTTGAATTTTAAAAACAAAATTTAAGTAAAGCAAGGTGTTGGGGATTCGCTTTGCCCTCCTCAATGAGCCTACTATTCTCTTAAAAAAATTTAAGGGGGATTGTTTTAGCGTCGATTTGTTCGGTTCGCACTTAAGTTTACAAATTTACAGGAGAAGAGAAGTTAAAATGTTGACAACAATGACTCACTTCCCAATTGAGGCGAAAAGGAGCAGGAAGCAGGGAAAGAAGTTAAAGCATGCTTAAGTCCAGAAGACTCAGCTCCATACATACTCCTCCTAACTCAGAGGTTTTAAGGTGGATTTATTTATCGCTTATTTCAATTTGATCAAAAATCTGAGAATGCCGAGTTATTCTTTTGGACTTCACAAGAAAGGATTAAAGCTAAGATTACCTTAGGCCGATTTCTTGAACTGAGGGCAACAGTAAGCTCAACTTTTGGGGGGATTAAAAAGCAATTATTTAAATAGTTATGATCTTAGGAATTGTCATTTTTGAGTCATAATAACTAGTCACAGCACAAATAAAAGAATATTTATACATATATCTCTTCAGCACAGTCTTGTTTTTGAGTTATTTTCCATTTGGCTGCAGGTAACGTAAGCCTAGCAGCAATTAAAATCAAAACATATCCTGGTAAAGTCTGACGGCGATTATGGTCTCATATTCATGATTTGGAAAAAATTAGGTTCCTATGAACTCTCACTTGATAACAACTAAAAATGCCCTGAGGATCCACGAATGTTTAGGATTGTCGGCGACCACATCAAAATAAAGGACAAAATTATTCCGGGAGCCTAGGCTTACAACACGAGGGAGGAAAAAAACCAATATCGCTTAACATGCCCTAAGAGAAGTGAACAAAAGCCACAAGCACCGATGCATGAACAAAAACACTTTACTCGAAAGCTCGCGATAGACCTGGGCCTAGAAATTCCGTTTTTTAATATTGTTTTTCTTGTTTCGTGTTCTCGTTTAGTTTAAAACTATTTCAGGTTAAACCGAAAAACAATTCCAAGGCATCTATAGACCTATTTCTGGCTGAGTTTTCAACACACACCACAATCACTCGACCAGTGCTTGTTAATTTGACAAAACCGTATACCAACTATACCAGCCCTTGCGAAGTGAAACCTTTTGACCACAACTTTCTTTTACACAAATTGCTTCCGGTTTTAACTAGGACACCATCAGCAACAGCAAAGACATTCAAAATGGCTTCACTTTTTCAGTTTTATTTTCCACCACTTTGTGGGTCATCCAGCTATGATGCACCTGCACAGAGACACACACATCCACACAGCTAAACGAGTGCCAACCCGCACCTAAAACAAATGGATAGTAATTAAAAATCGTACACTTTCGTCTAGTAAATTCCTTGCCGCCTTTGCTTCACTTTCACATGCAACAAAACCGAAATTACTCCGAAAACTTCTAATTTGAGTGCTGGCGCTGAATGCCTTCGGTACTTTACCTGAAGTGCCTGGGTAATTACTTTTCTGACCTCTCTCTAACAAATGGTTCACCTCTTTGCGTTGACCATTAAAAGCTGTTACCACACCTGCCCCACTATCGCCGCCCGGTTGCTGGACGACCGACGAGCGACGACGACGACGCTCCCATTTGCGACCATGAAACCATCTCACAATGAAATCCTGTTTCGAAACGAATAAAAGCTGGGAAAAAAAGAATCTCTTCTCCCACTATACCGACTTTTCCCTTTAATGGCCCACAGCACCATTTGTTTTAACCATGTTAATTGTTTATCAGGTAATTAGACATGAAAAAGATACTTATGGTAATCTGCTAATTGTGTGTGTCCACTCGGAATAAAATGCGGCAGCAGGGTGAACATTTCAAAACGCAAACAAACACTCTACACTTGAGTGCATTTCGAAATAAAAATTTGTGGAGGCGGGGATCCTTTGTAGTCACCCAACTTCGAAGGCAATCCTTGATTCGTTCTTCTCTCAAGGTGACTTGGCATACTTTTTCTTTTACAGAACACCAGAAGAGGGGGATGACGTAAAAAAAACGCTTTTTGACAGAGTAATGAAAGGAAACCACATCGCTCGCACTTTTTAATTTTTCGAACCAAATTTGAGCTTTTAATTACTCAACTGTCAGCGCCAGCCGCTGTGGATTATGATAAATTTTGCATTTTAGCTCGTTAAATGGTGGAAAAAAAACATAACATTGAATTTAGGATAAATGGGAAGCCGCGTGTGGAGAAATTAATTAACCTTTGAAAGAAAGTATGTATATAGAGACTATTTTTTATTGACTTTTCAATATTTTGTTTCGCTCGGTCGTTAAATTTAATGAGAGCTACTCCATTTAGCCACCGAAAGCGATAAAATATACAAAGAAAAAAACATTCGGCCGCCTGGTGGGCGATTTTATTGGTTTTTCAGGACGTGCAGATTAATATTTAATGTAATATTCGTTTTTAACGGCTAATGCTATATGCCTTAGGGGAAATGTTTAGCATTCCAGGAAGCTTTTTGTACCTGTACACCTTTTTATTGAAGGTAAATTCACTACCTAGTTGCCTACCTTAACCAAGTTGAAGATTGAAAAGGCATATTTCGCCAACGTTATTACTTTTTAATTATTATCGGCAGGTGTTGTTTTCATTGAAAACTTTGTGAATTGGCACCACATGTTAGCTATTCCTACTCCTCGTAATAATTACTTGACTTAGTTTTAAGCAACCTAGTTTTACCTAATCCAAAACTTAAATTTTTCACATTACTCTTTCTTGTAAAAAAACAGGAAACAAGAAAGTGTAGACTGCGCCAAAAAGAAAAGGATTTTTATGTAAGTCTATGATTTTCTAAGCAGTCTCGCAAATGACATTTACAAGAACTTGAATATTCGTTCCGCACAGATTTGCGTCGGCTGAAAGTCGACTGCGCCAGTACGAAAAAGTGATTTCTATGTGAGTTTACGACACAGCATTATATAAAACCAAGTCACATTGTCCAACAAGACAAGAACAAGAGCAACAACTTGAAAGAAAGTGACTATAAGAAGTGAAAAAAAAACTCGTTGCTTTTAGGCCGACTGCGCCAATTTTTAATATAACATTTGTTAAAACATTTTTTTTTTTTAACGCAAATAAATGAGTGTTCATAGTTATAAAAAAACAGAGTCATGACTGTTGCCCAACAAGACTTAAAACCAAATTTTAAGGAAATGCGGCACAAGATTGCAAGAATTAGAGTTGAAGGCTTGATGTCGACCAGCCCAATAAAATCATTTTCTTAATATAAGTCTAAGAGTGTCCATTATATTTGCGCAGAGTTGTATTGGTCAACAAGGCTGAACCCAGAAATTTAAAGAAGTTCCTATACAAGATTTCAGAAACGACACGCACAGCCTTTATCTCGACTGCGCCAAAACGAATTTTTATAATTTTAGCCTACGGGTACGCATTGCATTAAAAAAGGCATCAAGGCCTTAACAAGAGCTTAGAATATGGTTTCGCGTTAGATGGAAAACATGAAATGTTTAACTTTTAAGTTGACTGCGCCAATGAGAAACGTTGAAGTGTATGTATTAGTCTACTCTTTAAGTAATCATTTCGTTAAAACTAATTCAGCAAGAAAACCTTCACCAAAACCTCCATGAATGTTCTACAAGTCCTTATCGATTATAAGAAAAAACACAAGTCTGCAAGTCTACAAGTCTTATCGCTGATAAGAAAAAGATTATTTTGCTTTGTAGGTTAAAGATGGTTTAGTTTTAAAAACAGGATCAAATTCGCAAACTAGACCTACAAAATCTCAAAAAAAATCATCAATCAAACCTTGCGTCGACTGCGCAAATAAGATTTTTGTTTAAAAAAACATGTCTTGCGACATACTAATAAAAATCAAAAGTGAAGTTTTTGAATCGAAAAAGAAAATGTAATAATTTAAGTTGACGAGTATTTATTATATTAATACAGAAATACCCACCAAGAAGGTAAAAATGAAAGCTTTATAGAAGCTACCACACAAGACTGCAAAAATGAAACTTGCAGATTTAAAGTCGACTGCGCCAATGAGAAAATTTTCATATTGTAGGTATGCTAGAGTCTACGAGTATTAATTATGTTAGAACATATTCGATAACAAAATCTACACCACAACTTCAAAAGAAGGTTCTACACACTACTCCAACAGTGATAGCTTTAGCCGACTGCACCAATAAAATAACAGCAAGTAATGTAGGTTTTTAGGAGTGTTCACTATATTAAAACAGAATCATTTTCGCAAAGAATTTCTAAAACACAACTTCCAAAAATGTTCCGCGAAAAAATGGGAAAAACAAATGTGTATCCCTGGAGTCGACTGCGCCAATAATTATTTTTCTTTTCAAATAAGGAAAAATTTAGGCAAGACTTCTTTTTAGACATTATGCACCTTTTTGGCACAAAAAGTTAAGCTCGACTCAACGACATAACAAGACGCTACATACTCGGTAGGTCAATAGGAAAAACCTTGCTGTCCATCAACCGAAAAAGGTATTTGAATGGAGCCTAACATTTTCCTATAAAACAGAAAACTTCTCTGATTGAAAAACGATCTCGAAAAGGACCAAAACAATAATTTCCCATTTCAATCATAGTGTATGCTTGCGAACAAGGACCATCAATATTTAAATCACAAAACTTGCAAACCGAAGTAAAAAATACACCGAACTCCATTACAATGTTCAATCTGACGTGCAATTCTCCAAAAAACCACAAATGCACTGTTCAAAAATGAAAAGCCTAAAGAGCAAAAAAAAAAAAAAACAACTCCAGCAAGCAAAAATAAACGACTAAAAACAACTTTGTACAACGATTGTCCAGTCCATTGTCAGCCTTTTAACATTTTTTGCACACAGCTTCCAGCGAAAGTCTGTAGGTATACATAGCCTGGAAACACTCACCTATAAGCAAGCTCAGTGACAAGAAAATGGTATACAAATGAACAACACAGAAACTACTTTGCATGTCAACATACAAAGCCATCGTCCTGTGATGGTAAAACACACTGGTTTGTCTTCTTTTCGTGTGTCCTTTTATTCAAAAACATGAAAGTATATTTCTTTTTTACTGCCATAATTGCAACACAACTCGGCGATGAGCCTGTTGCGGTTTTGAAATTTATTTTACGAGTCGTTTTCATTTAGTATTGGTCCTTTCCGCAACAGAATAAACCTTCTCGCTGATGCAGTAATATGTTCTTTGTGTATTTTATGTGTATGTGTGTGCTTTCGAAATGAAAATAATATAAATTGCTCTTTTGGCCGATCCAAGAGTGCAAAAAAGGAGCAGCTATGTAAATATGCAAAAAATATAAAACCCTAGAGAGGTTATTGGGAAGTCTGTCGCCGAACGTTCGTTCACAAAGGCGCCATTGATAAAAGCTTTTTTCCAAGTGTGTCCCATCGTAGAGCTTAATATTTTGCGAAGAATCGAAGGCAGGATGCTTTGTTAGTATATTCTGTCTTTGAGTTGTTAAAATATTAGCCTAACTGATTCTCCGAATCACTATTTTTGAAATTCAGTTTTAGAAAAAAAAAAAACAATGAACAGGGGGATGGGGAGTTTTTATCAGTGGTTTTTAAATCTTGGACTTCACCTATGGGTCGTAGGGCATTCTTCGATGTACGCTCTCATTTGAGTTTTCTTTGTGTGTTTTCGAAATGAAAATACGATGAATTGCTCTTTTCTCTGTCGTCGAACGTTCTTTCACAAAGTCGCGTTTGGTAAGCGCTTGTCTTCAAAAAAATGCGCATGGCTAAATATTTTCGGAATCGACAACAGTTGCTCTTTGGTGCACGCGTATCATGGACGTTGAAGCCGCTTAATAATACGTCGTATTATATTTTTCCCGATCTTTCATTTTGGACTTATAAATTTAGCTGCATTGTAGTCAAAAATGCCTGGTCGCCCAAGACCAAAAAATGTTTAATTTAAATTAATTGGCATCTCACAAGGTTATCTTGATCGTTTTTGCACCCATGTAAAAGGCTCAACCATAACATGACTATCCTTAGCTTAGGTCTGAAAGAAAGAACATGTCCCTTAGGATTTGCTCATCAGTGGGTGAGCTAATATTACTTCTCTAGACACATATTTTACGACCAACGTCGACGATAAACTTATAAGCTTTGCTGTAAAAATACAGCGCGAATTATTAGTAAACCAAACTCGGATGTTTTATTCGAACATTTTTCGCTAAAAGCACTGCGGCCAAAAACCTGGGGTCAAAAACTTGAAGGTTACATTTTGAACAAGATAAAAAGAGGTTGGATGAAAAATTCTTCCACAAAAAAAAAGATGCCCCGATTACTAATCTGAGTTCGCCCTAAAAACAAAATCAGTTACAGAAAAAAACCTTTTCTTGACTGAAGCAAATTTTAGTCGAAAGTATTTTTCGGTAGTTTTCCCAAATCCTTCGTTAATTCCCTGGTAGCGAATGTGGCGATATTTTAGGCAGTTTAGCCACATGATCTACGATCGGCCAATGTACCTTTCCGACCGTGAGTAGCGATATCTTAAACTATCTTCACAGGATCCTGATTGTTGGTTATATGGTTCTTTTTTTTCCAACCATTAGAGGCTAGAAAGTTTTACCAGAGGATCAAAAGGTCCTGCCAAGGGTATAAAGTTCGAACTGAAGCCTGTAGCGACCATCAAGGGAACATCATTGTTGAATCGCAGTCGGTGGTGAAGAGTCGGTGCTGAGGATTTGGAACGACCACTTCTGCAGACAAACCAAATACCGCTGGCAGGCAGAACGAAACATTCAACTTGGGCAAAGACATTACCGACGAAGCATACGAACGATACCGCCCAGCCGATTTGGAGGAGGTAAAAGTAGCTGTGTCTAAGCTGAAGTGCAACAAAGTAGCAGACGGCCTAGCTGCCGAACTTTTTAAATCCGCTGGCCATGAGCTGGTTAGGAGCATGCACCACCTAATTTGCAAGATATGGTCGGAGGAAAGCATGCCCCACGAATGGAACCTGAGCATTGTTTTCCCGCTCCTGAAGAAAGAAGAACTTCTGAGTTGTGCCAACTACAGAATCAGTCTTCTTAACATCGCATAAAAGATCTTTTCTGCTGAAGTGTGTGAACGCCTGAAGACGTTTTGAATCTGATCAGTGTGGCTTTAGGCCAGGAAAGTCCACCATCGATCAAATACTCATACTGCGGCAGATCTTGGAGAAAACCCAGGAATTTCAAATCGATACACACCACCCTTTCATCAATTTCAGGCCGCGTATGACAGCATCTATAGAGACGAGCTATATATTGCAACGTCTAGTTTTGGCATCTCTGCCGAACTCATCAGTCTGTGCAGGATGACGATGGTAAATTGGCGCTGTTCCGTTAAGGTCAGCAAAGACCTCACCGACTTCCTTTGATGTCAAGAAGGATCTAGACAAGGCGACGCGCTGTCATGTGACTTCTTTAACATCGTACTTGAGATAATTGTGCAGAACTCCCGCACCAACACCAGAGGCACAATCTTTCAAAAGTTCGTTCAACTACTCACATACGCAGACGACATTAACATAATCGGAAGAACAAAGCGTGAGGTCAATGAAGCCTTCGTGAGTATTGGGACGGAAGCGGCGAATATATGGGTTTAGGAGTCAAGGAGGGCAAAACCAAGTATATGCTGTCATCATGAAAAGACACCCAATACCGACGTTTTGGACAAAACATCACCATCGACAGCTATAACTTTGAGGTAGTTAGGGACTTTGTCTACCTGGGTTCAGCTATCGATTCAGACAATGTCACCAGCGCCAGCGCTAAAATCAAACAAAAGATAGCTCTTGCCAATCGCTGTTTCTTTGGGCTAAGAAGGCAATTGAGTAGCTAAAGTGTCCACGTATAAGACCCACATCATCCCAGTCTTGCTTTACGGTGCACAAGCATGGACCCTGTCAAAGGCGGATGAAAACACGTTAGGCTGCTCCGAGAGAAAAATTCTTCGGACGATTTACGGTCCCGTCTGCATAGACGGTGGGTGGAGGCGGAGATATATCGAACTTTAGGTACGGGCTCAACAGCGACACCGACCAAGCCAGAAGAGTCAAGATACAATGTCTACGATGGCTGGACCATCTAGAGCGGATGAACACCAACGCCGCGGCCCGGAAAATCTTCGAATCCACCCCGCAGGGACGGCGCAGTAGAGGAGCACCGAGACTCAGGGAGCGCACGCAAGTGGAAATGGACTTCAGCCAACTTCGCGTGCGAATCGAAAGACGGCTAGCTCGAGACAGAGCTGGCTGGCGAAGCTTGTTGGCTGAGGCCCAGGTCAACCCCCGACTGTAGCGCTAACTTGAGTAAGTAAGCAAGAAACCTTTAGGGAGAACATTCTTTTTTGCTTTTTTGATTTTAGGCCAGAGTTAAACAAGGCAAATAAGTAAGGTGTGACACAATTTATTTGCCTGCGTCACATCTTACTCTTGGCCTAATCGCGCAAAGCGGGATATGCACAAATTCCGCTTGTGAGCACCATATATGGCCTTGCCTTCACATTTACTCTTTGTGGTTGTTGCCTAAGATGTCACTGGACGATTTTTCCGAGGCACTGGATCGGAGCTGTTAGAGCCGTCATTTAGCGAGGCTAACTTACTTCAGCATTCCTTAGTTTAAGGGATATAACGACTGAAAAAATGGGTGTAGTTTCTTTTCTATTATTGATAATTGCTGCGTCTTGTCTTTGTGTTGTGCCACAGTGTGCTTTCATTGGACGACGCGACGTGCTGCATAGATCATATGTCGTGAACTCTGTAGTAGCACCGGCACCACAAACAAAATCCATCTTGGAACGTCATTGTAGTTTGTTTTGTTACATAAAATTGCGTATAACTGCTCACCTTCTCACCCCATAGGAGCAGCAATTGATAAAAGCGCGCAGGACATGTCGGCAAGGCATTACGAAACTAACAAGCCATTGGCTTTACAAATTTCAGCTATGCGGCTTTACAATTTTTTCCTGTGTTTCCCGAAGCTAACTCGCCTATGCGATGCTCAGTTATTTTATGGATTAGAACTATTGAACATAGTCGATTTTTTCATCCTGTGGAAGCTTTTAACGAGCCTCTTCGCAATTAAGTGTAGGGAAATTGACATTACATGGGCGAGTTTTAAGAAATAGCATGATCCAAGGGCCGTAAAGTATTCAATCGAGGCACCTACATCAAGTGTTTGGCACAAGTTTCAACATACATATTTCCTCCAGAAATGTGCTTCAAACTTTTTGTAAGCTCATCCATCAGGAGTAGGTCTAAACTACATGTTTGAACACTTAAATAGTGATTCTTTCAAACGCAATGTAGCTCGGAGGTATGTAGAGGGTTAAAGAGATCACAAACACTATAAAATTTTGAGGATTAACATATTTAGAGACGAGTCTTAGACTACGAAACGATCGTTTCCCCAATTGCAGACAAAAGTGTTTAACGCTCCGGATAATCCACGATTTTTGCGAGACAAGCACTGGTCAGGATTCGAGAACTACAAGTCGGAGGTTTTTACATATTTTAAGTCTTCATGAGAGACATGCCTCAAGTCAAGATTAAGGTAGCCAAGTTCTTCAACCACTTTCAAAAATTGAACAAATTAACTTCGGAGGCTCGCATGAGTCTGATCCTTGCCTGGTTCCATTTTTACTCCACGAATGTATAAGGTAAGGCTCACATTTGGATTTCCATAAGAAAAGGTACCTATCCCAATACACCTTTTGCAGGGTCATTGAGATACAGCCCTGCTTCATGCTACCTCAAGCTTGAGTGACGTTTCTTGATTTGTCTACACATGTGCTAAGAACTCTATGGATCCACAGAAATTTTCGACAGCAATATTGAAGAGGCAATATTAAGGATCAGGGCATCCTTAGTTCTCTTTTAGTATTAGATTCCATTCTACATAAATAAATTTCGGGAACAAGAAAATTCAACATTACCAAGTGCTCAACGTCTACATTCTACCTCTAGCTTGACGTGAAAAATTCCCAACATCCTCATTTTAACCGTCTAACTCCTCGCGAAAGCTTAACCACATAATCCCGTACAAAATAGCATCAAAACCTCATATAACCCAACGCAAAACAGGTGCCATAACAAATTAATCAAACGCAAGGCTATATCTTTAGCTTCGATGTCATAAATAATTTTTCATACATTGTGGATGAGACGTTAGAACCATGTAGCTGCTAGCTACACACTTTGTAGACATCGTGCATCAATCTAAACTACTTTATGGTCGTGCTTCCTCCTTGCAGCTAAAAGCCAAAAGGAAAATCTTATAAATTTTTAAACGAAATCACTTTCGCCATAAACAAAGTTGTTATACACAAAGTTTCTTATAATTTTCATTGCGGTTTTGGTGGAGCAAAATAAAATTTCACGTCAAACTGAGCGAAACTTTCTTTTATTACTCCCACTTGGATGTTGTTGTTGCTGTGCTGCTCGTCCTTGTTGTTGCGACGGTGTAGCCGGTGTATAGACGCACACACACACACATATAATCACATAATTATAAATTTTGCCAACTAACTTTATCACACATACTTTGCTTTCAAGTTTTACTATCGCTTTAAAGTACACGATATTAAATCGCAATAAAGCGTTTCGCTCCTCCTCATGTGACTGACGAAAGAGAGCCAGAGAACTTTATCAATTTGTCTATCATTGTCCTTGGATAAATTCATAATTTCAGCCATCATAGGAAAACCGCTTTCGGTGTACACCTACACCTCTATATAGACGAAAAACCCAACCGAACTTGTGTTATAGGAAAAGTCTTGCGAAAAGTCTTCCCTTTTAAGCGAATTGAAACCAACAGATTTACTTTCAAATAAAATCCCCATTCAAACATTTTACAGGGATATAACCTAAACGATGGAGAGTAAATCCCTAGTGAGAGCTGCGTTGCCACTACCGCCCCCTGCCATCAATTTAAATGATAATTTCGAACCACATCCCCTCGGCTGGGGGGTTGGTAAAACACCAGCACGTCAGATATCGTGTATCTATGCCATCCCTGGCTGGGTGTAGCTATCTTCTTTCAAAACGGCAGCAGATTTACTTGGAAACTTTTCAAAATCAAATTAACGAATCCTTCGTGTACCATATCGTGGATATTCCCATTGTATTGTCCCTAATCTCGGCCGTAATAATAACCAAGGAAATAATATTACCAATTGCTTCCGAAAATCTGTTTCGCGCCAACTCACTCCTTGGAGAGGCTCAGCACAACACAACGACCACCATTTCGATTGCTGATTATGAAAATTATTGCTTTACACTTTCAAAAGGATAAGAGGAAGTTGCAAAGGGGATCAGAACACCCCCATCCCCCCCAACCAACCTTCGGGGATGAGCACATATAATTTACACTACACCCCGACCACCACCACCACCGGTTGAAGCAAAGCCACCACGCTGTCAGGACGACTCTAGGTGACGGTGCGAAAAACTTTTCCCCCACAATTCCTAGTAATGTGGCGCGTGGGCTTGGCCATTTGGGCTCCGGCTGTCGGTTGGTTTCCTTCGTCTTTAACTTGTTCCCCATTTGCAACTTGTTGTTGGGGAAAGTTATTTTATTAGATCGCCCGATCGACCCGACCGACGCGCCTTTATTAACGTCCGCAGGCGATTTGGACGGCGCGGCAGACCGGGCGTTCCCTGCTGCAAAAGGACGACTTGCAAAACTTTTCCCTTTTATCAGGCACTCAGAGGGAAATTTTCAAGATTTGCAATCGGAAAACATTTCATAGCCCAGGCTAATAAAACCTATTAGGGGCGAAGTTATTCGTATGCGGCAGTGGATGAGCCACTTGGTCGGTGTGGTAGTTGGTGCCGCTTCGATGGTTGGCTTTATGTTGCATGCAACAGCGCACAGAAGGACGTCTTCATTTGTTTTTTGTGTTTTTTTTTTTCCATCGATGGTCAGAGGTAGCTACTGTTTTCTGTTTTGAAAAGATGAGTTACCATTTATCATTGGGGAATATAAGGGGAGTCCGATGAACCCAGAAGAGGGTTGTCCTCGATGGAGGAGTAGCTACGGATTCATGCCTCTTAGATGAGATACAGGCATAGGCACTTCTCTTCCGGTTTTTTTTTTCCTTGCTTATATTCCGAGGATAATGTAGAGTAGAAGGAACAAAAGTCTGTGGCGGAGATAATAGAAATTATGAACCGCACCTCTGGTTTTTCGGGACAGTGCTTGGATAATAATCGTGAAAAATTACCCGCAGAGACTTGTGAGCTTAAGTTGGGGGCAGTAAAACGGTGAAAGTAATGCGCCTAAGATCATGGGGCCATCCTGATTAGAAGTTTAAAAATTCAGCGCTGTGGGTATTTTATGAGCTAATTTAGTCAGAGATGGTCTCATTGTAACTTTGGTAGGCGCATATCTTCTTAAAGCAGGATTAACTTTTGCGTAGGTAAGTGAAGAAAAGCACATAGACGTGGAACAGTGTGAGGCGTTGGAAGTGGCCAGAATGTCTCCAACACTCATGCCAGTGGCTTTGAGGCACTTTAAGCAGTGGTCGTTAAAACCGGTGCCTGTAATGACACATACGCTTGTTATTAAGGTCATATTTAATTAAGATTGCAAGAGCTTAAAGGCCTCAACTCAAGGTATTTCAAACGTCGTACAACCATGACATCATTACATGACTTTCGTATTGCCAGAAGATTTACCCAAGAAGATGTAGGCTTAAGCCAGAAGAAATTAGGTGAGGATATTCTTCCGCAGCTAAATAAAATCAGGGACGGATCTACTTCAGTTTTTATCCGAAATCTCACTTTAAAAGCTGTCGATGGCAGTATAGGAACAAATTTTATTATGCCTTACATTTTTTAAGCTTAAAAGACAACGAAAAGCCGAGAAAAAGCAGATAAATAAATATGGAGACAAAATGGAACCCAGAGCGACTCCAATTCTTTGGTATGTACATGGAAAATTGTAACGTACGGACCCTAAAAAAGTTAGGAGTTACGACTCACCTTAAATAGTATATAGAAATATATTCATCCTTTCACCAATAGTCCACTTGTGTAGCTCGTCAAATTCACCTTGCTTAGACGGCACAGACAGGACCCGTTTATAGTTTTTGTTCATGACACCTTTATTAATCTTTCGAGTCAAGTGAACCACTTTCCTGTGCAAAAAATTAACCTTTTGCATAGAAACACCAAAGTTTCCTCCACAATAGAGTTATTTGAGGAAATTTTGGTGCATACCTTCGTGCTTGGTTAGTAATGGTGAGTGCAAAGCAATGGTATTATCTACAGAATATTCAGTTGCTTCCCCTGCCATACATCCCAATAGGACATGGCTAATTTTTGTTTTGGAAAAAAGTAAAGAAGACGCGAGAAGCTGTTTTTGATACCTAGCTCCCAGATCTAGCAATAAGCCGAAGCTATACTTTGGTTGTGGACGCAGTGGTGCAGAGGCTGGTGTGTAGGACCACTGTTATCGAAGTCCCGGGTTCGATTCCCGATGGAGGCAATAAAAATTTTCACGTGTCCCACCTCCGCGAGGGTCTGACAAACCCTCCAGGAGTATAATTTGTCATGAGAGACCTCTCGCCGTCCGGAATCGGCAAAAAACTTTCGGCCTCCTTCATGATTGTAAGAGAGGTGATGGCTCTTCTGAGCTGCAAGTCAGTTAGTTTTTATATTCTCGTTAACATCAGGCTCTAATCAAGAAGATGCTCTTCTTTCGTCAAGTAGCTTTCCATGTCAACAACCCACGGAAGCATGTTTTCGGGGAGCAAATACCCCAGCACCGTGTGAAAGCAACACTTGTGGCATCTTCTTTTCAAAACAGTGACATAAGTAATATGGGTTGGGCAATATTAAAGACTTATTTAGGAGTGCTCAGATTTTCGAGGGCCGCTAAAAATACTTCTAATTGGCATTGAAGATATGAAAAATAAAACCTCGTTTCACCCAGTCCTCTTAGACAATCAGACTGTTAAATATTTTGTTGTATATTTTAGACCTAAGCCCATAGTCGCTTAGCTTATGGTCTGAAATAAGGCTCAGTTTATGCAGTGAGGTAGGGTAACTTTGTCGTTTTCCTAAGAAAAAAATAAAGAGTAACGACAGAGCTGCTTAAATTTGGACCAGTGAGCGAGGTACAAGATGAATCTGAACACAATGGACCCAAGTGCTGGCCTAAGTGAGCCGCGACTATTGTCACAACGACATCCATCAATCTAACCTAACCTACAAGATATATTAGTTGGCTGAAGCCCGAATCATGTCCTGCTTGTGTAATACGTCGCAATGTGTCTGCTTCGCATCCGAAAGTCTGGGATTCAGTTCCTTGCTTAAATGATTTGAAAACTAACTAATGTTTAGGGCCCCACCTTCGCACGAACAGAGCATTGAGCGCAGGTGGGAATTAATACCAAAAGCATTTCGAGCCGTGCTGATCGGAATCGGCAACAAATTGTAGCTTTCATCCTGAGAAGTTGCCCCCGCCGCTTTCTTTTTATGGCGTCTGGTTATAGCATTCTCACAAGCAAAAAGGACGTCACATTATTGCCATACAATCAAAAAATCACCAAATTAAAGCCGCAACTGCTCGATATGAGGCAGTAGCATACATGCGTACCTAAAATTTTTGCCGAGTCCAAAGAGACTTTGGGAAGTTTTAAGACAGAACTTACTCCCGGAGGGTTCAAGAGGCTTGCCGAGGCAAAAACCCTAAAAATAACAAGTTTTTTTTTTGTCAGACGACCGAGTTGGAAACGGAATCAAGACCTTTACACCAAAGCAGCTCACCCTAGGTCACATGCTTTTTGGCATATGCAAACTGTTGCTGTTGCATGCAAAAATAAAAAAAATATAGTGTGTACACGCGATTTAGATTCTGTTTTTGTTGATTAGTCTCCTTCTGTTCATGTGACTGTAAGAAAACTGGTTGCATTATTTTTCATCCACCACTTTCCACGCCATGCAAGAAAGTCGACATGTGCCGCATGCGATAAAGAAAAAAGCCGCATGTTAATGTTTTACGTTTAATTCACTAATTTGATTATTTTTAATATCATTCAAGTTTTTGTCATCCCAACAGGGCGTTTCGTTTTCAATAATTGCTATTTGTATCATGTGAATCATTGGGTGTTGAAGTTTTCCTTAAAAATTTCGACCAGTGGTCGAAGTGCTTATGAGTGAGGAGTTTTCCAACACCAACTTTCTATGTTAAGTTTTTGCATTATGGTTGGTTCAATTGACGCCGCTCCAAAGTAATTTGGTAAATTCTTCAATTAATTGGTCGCATGTATTTTGCATGTGACATTTTTGTAGAACTTAGTTTCTTGTCTACTAAGCAGCTTAGCTTAGCCCAAGCTATCGTATGGAATCACAACCAGAGCACGTATTCAACACTTCATACGGGATGTAAGCTACATAAAAATATTGAGACTGATTTAGACGTTAAGCGATATGAAAGCCACATATACATGCAACCAAATTCGCCTTAATTAATACCGCCAGTATAAGTAGCTATAAACTACATTTGAAATTACATCAGGTTTTGACAGTCTTTAAAGTTTCGACAAACCGTCACAGTGTGTGAATACACGTCACAATAATGAATATAAACAGATGTGGCCAAAGACAAAAAATTTACTAGTTTTGGCTTGTATAAAAATTTAATACAATACAGAAAAAATTCTTTGGCTAAACCAGGGACGCACTAACTTAAGAAAATGGCAATCAGTTTTCAAAAATTTGGGAAGTTAATAAGATGAGGTTAACGTGTAATATTCAATTATATACAAATTCTAGGACATGTAGTTTCGATAAAGCTATCGAAATTATCGATTCTGCATTGTCAACTGTCATTTCACACAGGAAAATAGGAAAAGAAGTTCAGGTTTGTTTCCATATGTCAGTATGCACTAAAACCTCGGAAGCAACGATGCCCTTTCTCTTTGAAGAATAGAAAGTAACGTTGGAATTCTATTGTGGAGTTTATTCCGGGGTTAATTTAAATTTGGTGAGATAAAAAAGGTTCAACAAAATTTGGGCCAACCTCGAAATAAACCCCGTAGTAGAGGTTAAAAAGGTTAAGGGTAGACATTGACTGAATAACTTATTTCTGGAGTTTACGCCAGTCTACCTGTTATGTACTCGGATGATCTTGCACTCAAAAATTTGCCGTCAAAGGCTATCTTAAAAAGCTTATGGCTCTTTCAATTCTCTACTTTATGGCTGCAGACTAAAAAAAACTCTGGCAGTCGATCACGATCAAGAGTGGTGACCGACCCTGGCCTAGACTTTCTAGTTTTTAACAGCCAGCGGCCATCACCTCGCTGTGATCTTACAATATAATAGATACTCGGAAGGTGTTCCGTCAGCCCAGGGAAATGTTAAATCTGGCGAATAAAGCGGGTGCTCAAGCAGTTAAGATCTGCTTGCGATCGTAATTGCGGTCGGTTATATTGCTGAAACAACACTCCGGATCGCGAGCTTTCCGCAACCTTCTTTTTCGGATGCGTAGGTAGGCCTTATCTAAAATGTAGGAGCTCCCTTTCCAAATATTCCTCCACACTGATACATTTTTCTACTAAAAAAAACTGGTGCCAACCTTCCATGCCGAACTTCTTTAAGTTTATTTGGCGAAACGGTGAAGAAGATCGCATCTAGGACATCGAGTCAAAATGATAGACCTGGTTCTCGTTTATTGCCACAAAAATGCTCCTGAACGACATATGAAACTCTTCGAAATCACTTCGAAATATTGACTCAATTTTTTTGTTTCTTTGCCTGTTGGTAGCCATTCTCGGCACCGCGTAGGGAGCATATATGATTCGTTGACAAAGGATTCTTTAAGCACTGCTACGAGATCCATATGACCTAAGCCCGATAGCCGATGGTCTCTTTTCGATCTGGCACCACGAAATCTCCGACTTTTTTCGGCTTTAACTCATTGGCTCAGCGTGCAGTGGTCGAATATTGAGAATCAGAGTTGCTTGATGTTTTTACCGCACTCGCATTTTTGACTTTGGGACAATTTTGTTTTTTAAACAGAAGTTACTAGTCAGAGGCACCCCTTATTTTGTACCCTGGTTGATCCGAAAATATAGAATATTCGATAGCACTATTGAAGCTTATATTCCCGCTCGCCTGATGATGTAGGTAGCTTGATGACGTATGCCGATCGATGTCTCCCTATCATTAAGAAAAATTTAATTTTTGGAACAACGATCAAGAGCTGCCTGTATGACGGTTCAGCCAGTAAAAACTCCTCAATTTTGCCGTAAGCAGAATTTTGACTAAGGCATACCTAGGAAGGTAGAAGTGGCTCTATGATGTGTCCTATTAAGGATATAACTATATCCTATTAAGGATATAACTGCGTTGCGTCTGAGTTCTGCAGCAACGTTTCGACAAACGAAATTTATTTACTAGTTTCAGCCGATAGTGTCTTTTGTTAGCTTTACGCGCTTTCGCAACGTCAATGAAAGATTGAATAATTTATTTCATCATAAAGTGTTAAAGAGCACAAAAAGAGGAGGATTGGAGGAGGATTGGAGCCACAAATACGTTTTTGACTACGACACTGCTCTCTGGAAATATCTGCCCTTTGAAGAACCAAAAATGTATCAAATTCTGAAAAGGGAAGTAGGTCCACGCGCCAAAATGTCGCGAACTGTTGGTGCAGCAGGACATGTTTCCAAACTCAGTGCAAACGAAGGAACCCTTGAAACGGACCAACTAAGGTATAGAACTTTCTCAACTTAAAAAATTGATTTCTCAGAAATGCGTGCTGACTTCGCTTCAATTCTCTCAAATTTTCGAAAAGGAACTAATAAATCTTTGCTCATCCCAAGCTGAGCTCACGTCACAGTGAAATTGCCTGGTGAAAATCTGAAGCAACACAAACAAAGTGTAAAAGAAAAACCAATCAAACCCATACAAGAAGCCAAGAAAATCAACCCGAAAACCTCTTTTTCCAAGACCTTCGAGTCAATGCAATGCAGCAGCAGCAGCAGTACACAATCAAATGGGGAGGCAAGCAACATTGCACGTCTCGTATGTGTTGTAAGTGATTGCCTCCTGCAGCAATGCAATTTACTTCATTCGTCTGCATCCGAAAACGGAGTTCCTTTCTGATACTGCTGCTGCAACATGGTTGCTCTGAATTTGTAATTTGACTCAACGGATGCCTTGTGCCACTGTCGGAATGGAAAAGCTACTATGTTACAGCTCAAACGAAGGAGTGTGATTCCACGAGAAACTAGTTTTACCTGTTAGATGTTGTGTGCCACCACTATTCGAGATGCAAGCGAGAGGCCAAGCGCAGGGTTTTGTTCTGGCTTGAAACTGGGCCTGAGGCAATAACCCGATCCAACAATGAGAAAAAACAACGGCCAACTTGTCTCTGGGTTTAGTTTCTATGTGAATTTTCCTGGAAAGGAAATTGCATGATTGGTCGTCTGTGTGTGCAGATACAGCTTGTTTGCTCTTCAAGCCAAGGAAAATGTTACGAACAGTAACAGCAATATTGCTTGCAGCATATAATGTGTGAAAAACGTGTTCCTTTATGCCACCTACACAAGGTGTAGCCAATGCGACTTATTCGGAAACGAGTGGTTTCACCATCGAATTTGCAGTAAAAGCTTTAGGGGCTTAAGCGTGGTAGAAGCGAGACATTTATCCCAAAACAAAGGGTTTACAGCGAGAAAAGATGTTGGGCAATTTCGTGGAAAATTCAACCAAAATGTTAGCAACGAAAACAGAGTCAAGCAAACTGGGGAGAAGTGAAATGATAACGAGGTCCGGCGGCATCAGGAAAATCCTAAAAAGGAAAGTTTGGAGCGAGTTCTGAAAATGTAAAAAGAACCACATATCAACAAAACTGTATCGTAACAAAACGCGTTAGTGCTACAGCTAGGTGGCGCAGTCTAATTTGGCGCAGTAGGGTGTCCTTTAATTTTGTGATTTTTATATCTGTAATCTACTTATATTTTTTCGGAGCTATGGTGTGCGGAGATGTGCGGCTACTTTGATAATTTTTAGCATTTTTGAAATAACGACGGTTTGACAAGGTTAACTTATTGACATGAAAGAAATGTGATGATGAAAATGATTTAACTGAGGTCGTGAAATTATTTGTTTTGAAAACTCCTCGATCTGCAAGCTAACCAAAACTAATTCTATGGTCATGACACTCATCCACTCCTGGAAAACCAATGCTGGGAATATACTTGCCCCTAAGTAATAAAACCATTAACACAAGTGGCACATCCTCCACTGTCACATCGATTTCGCCATAAAAATGACCATTTCCATTTGCCATTTCGCCGATTTGCCATAGAGACTTTTAACAGTTCGCTAACCTCTTACCAACCTTCATCACCTCTAGGATCGTAAATAGTAATGCCAGAAAGCAATCACTCACCTGCAAAGAAAAAGAGAAAAAATTGTGTTTTTTGTTACTTAATTTATCATAATGGAACTTATTTTTATTGAATGCAATATAAATCAGAATGTACGTTGAGTCTTAAGAAAAATACAGAAAAAAAATTGCGGTTGCCACTATTTGCCATTTTAGTGCTGGCCATAAAGTTGCGATGTATCGTGTAGTGCCTACCGTCTACCACCACTAGCTTATGCTACACTTCCCATTCTCTTCTTATCATATTTTTGTCAGCTTTCTGTTAGCACGGCTATCGGTTTGTCTCTTTAAACTGAGTCAAGCCAATTTAAGTGGAATAAAATTCTACACACATTGACTCGAAAAAAAAAAAAATAACACCAAGAAAAAGGCCAACATAAAATGTCGTAAAAGACGTTTTTTCTTTTTTTCTTTTCTTATGTTTATGCTGTTTGTTGTTTCTTTATGCTTTTTTACTACGTTTTCCGTAGATATGGCCCGTCCAATAACTGGTTTCGAGTTACCACTTTTGTGTGTAAAGCTGGTTTCACATAAACCCGCCACTTTTTATGTTTTCTTTTCTTCTTCCTTTGGTTGTAACTCTTTTTCTTGGGATTTTTTTTCTTGGTAACTCTATACCACAGCAGCAGCATTTATGTCATGACATTGTCTTGACAGAGGCTTTTACCAATCAATTGATGTGCGTGTGTGCAGAGGGCCAATGAACCGCAGCCAGTCAAACGGGTGTAATTCAGGTTGTGTGTGCAATGAAATGTAAAATGGAGCAACAGGATTTCTGGCCAACAAAATGGTGGCCGCTTTAATTTCGCCAGACGACAAATCGAATTTTTAACCAAAGTACGGGCACATAATCGGATCCTGGATACCTACATTCCATCCATACGTACAGTGAAAGAACCCGCACTTAAACTACATACGGTTGGCTTATGAGGAAGTCCAATATAAATTTCGCTGTAAAAAGGAAAGGATCGGTGTCCGAATTCCTTTGACCATGGGGTCGTATACGCAGCGCATGGAGTAAGGACAAAAATAAATTAATGTTTGACCAGCTTATACCTACGCTCCGTTATCCCTCCAAAGGGATAAGAAAACGCATGTGGCGACATTCGGATTTAATTGCGTTGCAATAAATCAGGACGACAACCAACGCACGGCGGGTGTCGTAAAGAGGAGTAAGTAATAACTTGGAGGATGACACCCAAGGCTGGCTTTTGTGTGCGGACTGGGCCCTGGGCGAAAGAGAATCACTTAGTGTCAGACACGGCCTGGAGGATTTCATGTACCTACCTACAATTCACTAAGCCTACAATGCCGAAAAAGGGGCAAGAGTTTATGTGATATAGCCAACGGCCACATGTACAGTGTTAGAAGGAATCTCTCTGTACGAAGCACATGGAGAATGCAAACTTTTAACAAAACAAGAAGCTGGCTGTTGTCAAGGTAAAGTGATTGCTCAGGGTTAAGAAGAGAAAGTGGCAATGCGAAAAAATTGGAACACCAGACACACTACATAGGACCTTCTCTGTTAGGAGCCCCCTGTCCATTGAAGGTGCTTTAGTGAACACGTATCCTTCGGAGACGAGCGAAAGCAGGACAATGTTGAAATTGTCGGACTTGACCTAATTTGATGACGTAGGTACCTCAATGTGACCTTTTCCTATAGAATTCACTTTTAAACACAGCTTTGTTGTGGATAGTAAGTCCAAACTATCGAATTTTATGTTGGCGCTAAGAGTCATAAAAATTCCAGTAGGTCCTACATAAGGAATAAGCACAATTTGTGTGTTTTAGAAATTGTTTTACCTTATGGTGGTCATTAAAACAATAGTATTATTTCTAATATGTCTATACACTTTTATGCCACCGAAACAAATGCTTTGTTTTCCTTCTATCCTGCGAAATAAAAGGACGCAACGGTTGGGGAACAAAAATATAAAATTGCCTTGTTAATAAATAACTAATACTCCTGAAATTTTCGGCTCAATCGCAAATCACCTAGCTCCTAGCCAAAGGCAAAGTTTTGGCCTACAAATTATTAAAACGAATTAATTTTTTGATTGAAGCATAATACAAGTGTTAGGCGTGAATAATAGCGGTTAAGGCGATGCTTAAGTTTGTTTGGTTGGTTCTAAGAACTGCTTACAGGTGTTAACGTTGGTGTAAGGCATATGATAATACGCCCTACACTATTTAAGTATGCAAAATGGTGTTGACACGTCATCATGATCATTTTCGAATGCCGCTTATCCTTTAAAAGGATCGCAGAGCGAGGGTGGCTAAAGGGTCTTTCCATCGTTCTCGATCCTCCGCCAAGACTCAAGAGACTCATGCGCAATCCCCAGGCGGGACTCAGAGAGGTTCTTTACCTGATTCCACCACCTGTTTCTTGGCCTTCCAGGGGGGGCGACGCGCTCGCATCTCGGCTAACATGACCTGTCTAAGAAGTCTGTCAGTGTTGACTCGTGCAAAATTAATTGCCTTGTCATTTTTCAGAAGAAAAAAAACCGGGAACTCGAGGGTAGGAAGGGTTTGATGTATTAAACAAAGTCTGACTAGGCGCACATCTGCCTACCTAAAGCCCAAGTTGACTTAGAAGTCACCCTTGCCCCTTCTCTTCTTTAGACAGAATAAGACTATTGCCGAAATTTGTTACAAGTGACGAACACAAGTGAGTTGAATACAAAACAACGTCTTCATGTTTGGCGTCTGACGTGGGGCACAAGCACACTTACGTTATTTTTAAAGTCTGCTGCTCGCTTACAGTTTTCTACACATGTGTTGACTCAAATGTATTAACGTTTTTTTATTAGACCCAAAAAAGTGCTAGATCTAGCCCAAGTAACACAGAAGCCCTTGTTATGGCTACCATTACCTGTACAGCACCACAGCATAGAACCTTAGTTTCTTGAAGTTCGTTTTATACAAGTAACTGGGCCCCTTACAAAACTCCTACAAGGGCGATTTGGCACTTCATAGAACTTTATTTTGAGTGCGAAAAAGGTTCTACTTCGAACTTTTATAGAACTTATTTAACTTTCATGAAACGTTTTTAAAAGTATCTGTAGGTACTCTTTTATGTTGTGGTTTTATTTTTACTTGGGTATACATTCTCATCTTGTTATCTGTTAATGTAGATGTAACTCAAACATACAACATGGTTCAAGTTTTAATTTTTTGATGAAAATAATGAGTTGGAAGAGTGCATTTACTAAGCATAAAACAAGATGCGTATCTTGTTTATTTAAGTTCTTCGAATGGTTAATTGAAATAGAATGAAAAAGAACTATGCACTCCTTTAGATATTAAATATAACATGAAGTAGAGGGCACAAGGCCTTATGTAGGACCCACATAGCGCCTTTATAGCACTTTAGGTGTTTTGCGTTACCTTTAAGAAACCTTGGGTTCTATGTAGGACTGGTCTTGCTTCATGCAGAATTATTATAAGGTTTTGGGCTTTTCTGTCAAGCATGGCGCTTATTTATTAAGGCTTATACCCAGCAAGGGTATATAAAGTTTGTTGTATAGTTTGTAATGCAGTGAAATAATCACTGTAAGCCCCTAAGACCTTAAAGTGATATGAATGGGACCGACAGGAGAATTGATTGGACCATATCCGTTCGTCCGTCCGTATGTAAACAATTTTTAGGCCATAAATTTTCAGCTAGGGAGTTGAAAGTTTGTTAGTTGGCTGGAATTCCAGTCCTTCATTCAATTCCGTCCGTATGTAAACAATTTTTAGGCCATAAATTTTCAGCTAGGGAGTTGAAAGTTTGTTAGTTGGCTGGAATTCCAGTCCTTCAGATCAAGTCTGGAAATAAGCTGAATCCGCCCACAGATACGCCCACTTCCGGCCTGTATCTGCGGCCATTTCAAATGTTAGCTATATTACGATGGTTCTAGCGCACTCATTTTTGGTATGTAACATTGCCTTGTAATTGCCTTTGAGGTAGCAGAAAAAGTTTGGCCTTTTCATTGACCACGCCCACTTTTTTTTTGAAATTTTACATTAAAATGACTGTTTTTCAATAAATATATATAAAATTTGACTAAAAATTGTAGATCTTAGCATTTTCTAACTTTTTTGTATATAAAGTCTATGTCTCCGCCCACTTTTAAGGGCGTGGCGGTAAAATATGTGATTTTTTGAGTTAAAAAGGCTGAGTTTAAGGCCGAACTTTATGCAACCACCTAGTATTAAGCATTCGGCAGTTATATTTTTATAACCCGCCCATTTTTTGGAGGAGTGACCGGTGGGGTAGGGTATTTTGCAATCCGTCCCAGATGGACTTTTACATACGCACTTTTGCCCTTTCCACTTGTTTTATAAGCTATACGGTGGTTTCCTTTACCTAGTGAATGGTTTGACAGTTTTTAATTAATGACAGTACATACCCTAAGAATTTTAGACTTCAAGGGGGCCTTTTTTAAAATTTCTGCCTAGAAAGTGGAAATATCAATGAGAGGATAAAAAAACTTGAACTGCTGGACCAAGAAAGCCCAAAGAAAACATATTTTACGCACTAGATCATAGAAAAAATTTAAAAAAAGAAAAAACATGAATATTATCTAGAATTTTAATAAAAGCAGAAATCAAATTTTCGTGTGATATCTTTATTAATAGTCTACTAATGTACATATTCTAGGGTTGAAATTCATTTCATTCTTTTCAAAATTTAAAAGTCTTATGTTTTAATGTTTTTCTTTAAATGTTCTTACAAAAAATTCTGTCAATGACATTTTTTTCTATTGTGCGACATCTGGCAACCCCCAAATTTGAAAATTAGTTCTTTGGATGTGTCTAACCTATATCTGGACCGCAAAAACACAAAACAACACTTGCAAAATGACTGATTAAGCGCGACTTAGCGCTGTCTTCATTTGTAAAACGTGCTTAAGTGTTGCAATTTTCGCAACGAAAATTTTCCCTGCTGGCTGCTCACTTACGGCATATCAAGCTTCAGGAACTGCCTCCGATATTAAAACATCCTGCATTTCCCATTTCATGGTTGTAACTTTATAATACTTAACCTCTTCATGAAATAGTTACTCACTCCGTATACAGCCATAGGTATTTGCTGTAACTTTTGGACTCTTACGCTTTATCCTATATATACCTTAACACGTTGAAAAACAATTTCAAAACTTAATTAAGTCCTCTACAAGGGGTTATGGCTATCTTTACACGTGTTTTTTAAGAGCTGCTTGTTCCATCAAAGCATTCCACGAAATCATCATAGCAATAATGAAAAAGCCGTTTCTCCCTTATAAAGCAGCAGTCAAACAAGCAATGAACTTTAAACTTTAACAGTCATCCAGCACAAAGCATTACTCTTGCATAGCCCATTAACACTGAATGTATCCTTGTTCCTGGGTGCGCGCCGCCCACCTACTACAGTCATAATGCAGCAAGACAACAGACACCCGCACCTACTTTTCCACTATTAACAAGAACATAATTTCATTTACTGCCTCTCGTCTTGCTTTTATCCTTTTGGGTGTTTTTTTTGCTTGTTTTGCAATGCTGCAAGTCAGTAAGGATACCTCGTAGCCATGTATACTCATACTTTAATCGACATAAAATTCCACTCACACATCAAGCTAGCGGCGCGGCGTCGAGCATAAAAACGTCAACAAAATTCAAGCCAGCGATGCTTGCCACCACGTTTCGTTTCATTTCATTTGTCTGCGTCCGTTTCTGCTTCTGCATCCACATCCACATCCATATCCGCATCCGCATCCATGGCATTACACGACTTACATCGTTGACGTGCGTTTTAATGGCAACAAATTAATGCGAGCACCCAGGAACATAACAACACAACAGTATCGCACCCCATTACAAGGGGGCATCCTTGAAACGGGGGCGCCCCCCGCCATTGTCCCTGGAGTGCATCTAAAACTTACTAACATTCAAAATGTAACAATATTACCGGCACACTGCGTGGGTAGAGAGAAATTAAAAGCGGAAACACCAGCGCCGCCATCCCTTTTACGACCATAATAACACAATTTCAGTTTTAACCAAGAGCGCCCCCAACCCCTTATACGCTCTCGTCTTGGAAAATACGAGAAGCAATTAGTTTTGTTTCAAGCCACTACATCTACCCTGGAAGCCTGACAGGATCTTAGTCATGGCTGGGGCATTAAATTCTTAGAGACACGACCACATACATACATGCATCATTGGGCGTACAAAAGTGTCTTCGAATTATGGTCATTTGGTGTGTTTGGCTGTGTGGGTCCCGCAACTCGGAAACAGGTTGCCCACTCGAGCGTTTGTTTTAACCGGGCTGGCGCAGCAGATTAATTTGTAAGTTCGTATCTTTCATCCCATTTTTGGGGAATTTCTTTGTCTCGCGGATGTCTTCCTGTATTTTACATAAATTATTTCATGTTTTCAAGCCAACAAACTGGTGTGTGCGTGTGTAGGTTTCACGCTGGAGAGGTTCAGCGAACCTTAAGCCGAGGCTCATTAAAATTTAAATATTATGTATAATTCTGTTTATGCCCGTGAACTGAACCAGGAGAGAATGGAGGCGATTCCCTACTAATTTGACTTGTATGTGTGGAAAATTTATTCGATGAATTCCTATTCGGTTTGCATAAATCATCGGCATTAATGTCATTAATATTCGATTTCGGGGACCTGCTTTATCGTTGGCAGGCGCAAGCCTCTCCACGAGCCGAGCCATCGCAGATTTATGTGCATTTCTATTGGCATTGATGAGCGTTCTTAATGGGATGGAATTGGCGTAAAACCTGTCGAGTTGAGTTGGCATTTGCCAAAATATATTCAAATTTTCAAATGAAATTCGGGGTAAAACAATCGAGCTAAAGATGCGCGACGTTGATTCATTGATAAAGAGTGAGGTTAACGTTGTTTGGACATGTGTACGCATATTATGTCAATTGGAAATGTAAATATCGAAATATCACCTGCTTTGGTTAATAACAGTTTTTAGTTTCACATTAAGAAGATGTTTTATGAAGGAAAATTTAACGATTCAATTTTAGTTATGGTTTTTTTTTTGGTATTTCAAATATAATTCCATCAATTTTTGCCATCTCGTCTTTGAATTTTGTATTGCATACAAGTTTGAGACTTGCTTATAAGAAAACTCCAACCATCCCACTTAACCTCAGGGTCCCCCCTAAACAGTTCCCAATTTGCTTGCAATAATCAAATAGCCTGAAGTTAGTGCCGTCTATTTCCGGCAATCGTTTAAAGGGATATTTCCCTAGATATGTTCTCACAGCATTCACATATGTGTTACGTCCTCAACAGTTATAGCTCTAGCAGATATCACTGCGGAAGGGACAAATATCCGTTTCCGACAGTCTGAGCCTGTTTCTAAATCTTAGAAAACGATAGTAAATCTTCAACTGCCCTTGCTATCCGCGTCACAGAGAAAATTTTTTATACTTTGGCTAATAGACCAAAGGGAGAAGAAGTTAATAGACAATTCTTGGCTAGTTTAACAAATTAGTAAATGTCTTTAGAAATCGCAATACTCACCACCAGTTGCGCCTTGCGGTTGAGGACAGTTTTTAAAATTCTTAAATTTGTTTGTCAGACCCTCGCGGAGGTGGGGATCGTGAAAAAGAACGAGTCTTTGATTTCAGGTGACGACGCCGACGGTAGGATTCGAGCCAAAACCTCCGGCATAGTAACCACAGACCCTAATCACTAAGCCACGGGACCCTACTTTATCCAACTTCAGACCCAAACTACTAAAAAAGGAAACTGCAACGCCTCCGAAAAGAGGGCGGAATATAAAAATATAACTGTAGAATACTTTAGTCTAGGTGGTTGCATACATTTCGGCCTAAGACTCCGGTTTTTTAACTCAAAAATCTTTTTTTTAACGCCACGCCCACAAAAGAGGGCGGAGGCATATGCTATACATACAAAAATTGCTTTTCTCATATAATTTTTAGTGAAATTTTATATATATTTTTTCAAAAACAGTCAATTTAAATCCCTTAAGAAAGTGGGCGTGGTCAATGAAAAGGGCAAACTTTTTACGCTGCTTTAAAGACAGTTACAGGGCAATA
Source organism: Neoascia interrupta (assembly GCA_947623515.1). Taxonomy (NCBI): domain Eukaryota; kingdom Metazoa; phylum Arthropoda; class Insecta; order Diptera; family Syrphidae; genus Neoascia; species Neoascia interrupta. The sequence continues at coordinate 201,702,157 of OX392462.1, forward strand.
TTATATACCAAAAATGTGTGCGCTAGCACCATTGTAACATAGCTAAAATTTGAAAAAGTATTTTTTTTTTAAATTAGAGATGGTCGCACATACAAGCCTGTAGTGGGCGTGTCTGTAGGCGGATTCAGTTAATTTTCAAACTTGATCTGATGGGACTTCCAGCCAACTCACCAACTTTCAGCTCTTAAGCTTAAAATTTAAGGCCTAAAAGTTGTTTACATACGGCTGGACGGACGGACATGGCTTAATCGATTCTCCTGTCGGTCCCATTCATATCTCTAAGAGGTCTTAGAGGTCTACGGTGATTATTTCACTGCGTTACAAACTATACAACAAACTTAATATACCTATACCCTGGGTGGGGTATAAAAACAGGTTTTTCCTAAATACGACCCAGTGGTCGAATCTCAAAACTTTGTATGGAACAAGAACATTCTCAAGGAACTGAGAGAATTTTCTTATGTCGGAGGTTGCTACTATCCGATAGGTTGCAACTACTAGTCCATTTAACTACCATGAAGACACCTTAGGCCCATTTCACACATACCCGGCAGCCGGCTAACCGGCACCGGCTACCCCGTCGTTGGAAATACATTCTTATGGGCGCTTTCACACCTGCAAACCCGGTTGCACATGCAAACAACCGGGTAGCCGGTGCCGGTTATCCGTCTGCCGGGTATGTGTGAAATGGGCCTTACTTCAATTTCTTTAGTTCTCCGGTCTTTCGAATAAAGACGAGAAGGATGCGGAGAAGGGTAAAATCTTACGTGGTCGGCTCTCATAGCGCCAGCAGGCAGAACAACTACAGAGAAAGTAATCCACTATACCTTCCCCCTCTCCGCAGGCAGGACAGATGGTAGTTTCGCTCAAGCCTAACACATCCAAGTGTTTGGCAAATGCTTGGTGGCCCGTAATGATTCCTACAAGTATACCAGCCGATTTTCCTGAGAGAAACACGGAAAGACGCTAACCCCTTTCAGATGTACGGTCGTAGTCGTTAAGTCTGTCGGCACTCATCGCAGTCACGCCACCGAGCCCTCTCTTTACAAGAAACCCAAGTATCAGTGGCAGACGTGAAAACAGATGCAGGCAGACCTAGCGCAGGTTCGAGTCCTGAGAAAATTTCTTATAAACCTTGTCGAACAAGCTCATTAGAGATCTCATTTCCCTGGATAACAGTGTGACCTGGAACCAAGCAAGTGAATCTTGCTTGGGTTCCACTCACACTGGGTATTCACTTCCGATTAATTTCAAAGAATGCTTAAGTTCGCCATCTAGAACGAGGTAAGAGGGGTGGAGCAACGCTTTTAGAGCGACTTGGCTGTCACTGCAAACGCATATGTCACAAGATAGCACTTAGCCATAAGGATAGCGAAATGACGAAAGCATATTTACTTAAGGAGTAGTGAAGTCTTATGTTTTCGCTTTCCACAAAGACTCCAGACACAGCACTCCAAAAACTCTGAAGCCATTCCATTGCCTGAGAAAAGTTGGCATGGTAGCTTTGTTTCTATTTTTGTCTTTGGGCAAAGGGCATTTGTCCGTAAGAAACTGGTCTTAGGACGGTTCTTGCAAAAAGCCTTCAAAGTGCCAATGCGCTGGGTACAAAAGTCCTCTTCTCCTTAAGCGAAAGATGGGTTTCATCGCACACCCCATGGTAAATATATCAAAGCTTGGAGGTTCGTCAAAGCATCTAGGAAGATCCCTGTACACCCAAGACAAGACGCTCTTTGGAGTTTGGCAAAAGGGGCAAAAAAGGTTTAGGCGAAAGCCAATTTTTACAAGGAACTAACGCTTATGACCGGAGTTGTCTTACGCCTTGAGCATATAGGATCCAGAGGACTCTTATCGCAGATAAGGCCCATGTCTTACCAAAAGCTCATCTACACTGCCAGAAGGAGGGCAGTGCTTTTTCGGTTTTGAATTCAATATGCTTGGACCAAAGCCGTTTTTTATCAAGGATTCCTCACTAATATTTGACTTTATTGGCTTTGGGATAGTGACAGCTTTAAGAACGAGTTGCGTCAGACCATAGTGATCCTCCTCCCTTTCGTAAGGAGACTTACTTACTTAAGGTGGCGCTACAGTCCGGGGTGGACCTGGGCCTCAGCCAACATGCTTCGCCAGCTAGTTCTATTTCCAGCTAGCCGTCTGCTGTTTTGGTCACAGTGTATGTACCATTAGGTTTGAGCTGCCGACTGGCGTTTCACGAAGGGAGTGAAGTGAGTGACTCCAAAAGGCGTTCTCTTGCATTACAGTTGCTGCTGCCCATAAACAGTATTCTGAGCGCAAGTATCGCAACACAATATGAGGCGTAACCTTTTGGATTCATAGTTTTCTACAAGCTCAACAACTGCCTCTGAAGGGGAAAAAGTTAGACAGTCAGGACAGTTAGTCAGATAAAGTTTTCAATTCGCCGTTTAAATGGCAACGTATAGAGGCAGGCAACAAGATAGGTAGGTATAAAACCTTTCGATATTTTCTGCCCGAAGGATTTCAAGGCAATAAGACAAGTCCCAGGTCCACCGGAGTGCTTATCGTTAATGACGTCGGCGTCGTAAAAAGCCTTTAGTGCGCCGGGACCAAAAATGTCACCAGTCCACACCAATGACTCTTGTATTGAAGTTATGCGTTTTTCAATTTTATAGGCCAAAAGTCTTCTGCTTAAAGGAGAAGTTGCAGCTTTTCGGTGCTGTAGGTTGATTTGTGTAACCGAAATAGAAGCACCGACAAACAGAGTTAACCGCCTCCACCAAGTTCCGCTGATGCTACTCCGTTAATCTAAAGAATTCTCGATAGGGAAAGTTAATATTTGTCTTGTGGGGTAGGTAGGTAACACCTTTTGGATTTAGAGAAAATTTTAATTACTCTGCTGTGTAACGAACTAGATTTTCGGTTTCCATAGGTTAAAGCGTTTTTAACCCAGGAATCGTCCAAAACAAATTGGAAAACAGCCAGTACAACGTGAACTACAACGTCGGAGAGCAGGACGTAGACTCAATTCACACTGTATGTGGGAACGGGTCAAACGAACGTTTTTTAACACGACATTTTTGACCTATATACCTCTTGTTCTACAACCAAATATTTAAATAGTTTGTGCCAACATATTTTGTATAATCCACCAAATCCACCGTCCTTTAAGGCATATTTTCAAGCAACGCTTCATTAGTCGACCATTACTTCTTTAACCAGGTCACAGGCATGTAGGTATACCAACCTCCTTTCACCGATGACTTCAGAATAGGTACACCTTTTCGCATACTGCCTCTAACAATTTTTTTCTTTCTACTCTCAATGAATACTCATGTTTCACGCAAAATAATCATGTCAGGCCGCAATAAATACCTGTTAAGCAACCCTTAGGCTAATGCGAATCAAAAGGCTCCACAGCCCATGAGCCAGAAAAAAACCGAAACACAAAAAGGTTCGTTCTACCTAGCATCTTCTTAGCTTTTATGTGATTCTCCTCATCAACTGTGTATCCTCTCGGCTCCTTTTTTTGTTGTACCTTTGCCTAGACATTAAAACAAATGATCCTTGCTTATAGCTTATGCTGATGCTGATGCTCCGTCGCTTCTAAAAACCCTCGGCACGAGTGATTCACCGGAAAAAAAGGCAAAAATAATTGCAAACGTTAAGTATCAACTTTTGTATGCCTTTCCGCATGCATAGGAAGAAAGGAAAGGCCAAAAAAAAGAGAAAAAAGTAAGAACGAAGGAAATTTCCTCATTTTTCATTCCATCGCAGCCACTCGACATAGATACGAGTACGACACACGGCAGAGAGGTACATCTGCACAGGATACCGGCTGCTGGCTGCTGCTGCTTTAGATCGTTTCTCTAAATTACTTTATCAAGAAAAGCAGGAAAGGCCGATTCCGGTCAACATGCCATTTGCTTTAGTCCGAGCTTGGAATGGACCAAGCGAGTGGAATACCGGACGCAGCCATAAGTGTAGTGAAACGAAGTTCCATGTTCAAGTACCCGTAAAGGGATCTTCTCCAGCTTATAATGCATACAAGTATGTGGCCCTTCATCTTCGAGTGGTTTATGTATACTATACACAAGCACACATTCAGTTTTGTGCCCACCAGCTACTTATGTTTACCCACTCATCTGCTCTGCTGTGCAGGATTCCAGGGATTCCACTCGTGTCGACATTGTCCAGCAGCAGTTGAAATGTAAATGATTCATAAGCCACATATACTACGCACTTTTCTCCTTTTATATAATTTTTTTTTTTTATTTTATAATCCTCCCCCAGGATATATGCAAATCTGGAGTAAGAGGACTTCTTTTCAGTTTTCTTTTGTGGAGCACACACTTGGAAGTCAATATTTCCACATCATTCGTTTGAAGATGGTTTTGGTTATGGAATGCCAATACACGTAAGTGGTGCACAGATCCTTTTTAGACCTTTCAATGGAGAGTACCATACTTTGTGTACACGAAGGCACAGTGCATGCCAACACAATAAATTTGAATAATTCCCTCATTTTTCTCGATCGTGCGGCGGGGTACAATCGACGGTGTCCTTCGACGCTTTGCTCCTTGCCGCATATGTTTCTCCCCTGATGAATGGCGATACGGTATATGGAGATGGGAAACACTGCGCCAGAGTATGAATCGAAAATTCACAGTTATTGTCATCATAATCTTTGGGGGGAACGTGATGTTTGAATTCCAGAAATTGATTTTGACAATTCCCATATCCAGCTGTTGAGAGTCCCAGGACCCGCCGAATGTATATTTCATTTGCAAACGGCGCGCTCGATATAACCAATTCGTATATATAGTCGATGGAGGACGAAGAGCAGAGTTTTTCGGCAATACGCGAGATGAATGAATGAAGATGAATTTTCGCGATAACATTGTGTCTGCCGTCAGGACCTGGGAGCTGGGACCACAACGATGGAACGTTGGCCATGTGCGATGGATGTCAGGATGCTAGTATTTTGTTTTGTGGTATAAAGTGAATTTAATGTCCATTTGCTTCGGCCGGGAAAGCATTTTCATGTCTAGCAATCGAATTGCTTCGGTTCAAGGCTCGTTGATTTGAGTTTGAAATCGAAACGATATTGATTCTTTGATTTAGCTCCATTTTGCAGCAGTCGTGATTTGTTGAAATGGATCCTTGTTGACAATACAGATTGATGTGCGGCTTCACCGGGGAATTACCTGCTGTTTGCTGAGAAGAATAGTAACTTGCTGTAGATTTTCGGAATGAGTCGAGCACTGGCGGTGGCTATTAGACAGGACTATTCGCAAACGATTATTGCTTGGTTGACGGTTCGCTGAACAAATATGCCATCACGTCGTTCGATGCAACCGAATCGAATCAGGACAGCAGTTTTAAGGTAAGGTGATAGCCTTAAGGGTAAGCTTATAGTCATAAGAAGATACGTGCATCCAAACATTTTGCAGGTTACCTACTTCTTGGTGCAATTTTTGTTGACGACAAAAGCTAAAGTGATCTGGTTTTGTGATCTGGTGTAACACAAAACCCCCAAGCTAAACAACTTGATAGCAACTGATGAACTTGAAGTTTAGGATAACACTTGAAGATATCGTGTTAAACGACAAAAAAAAACATATTTTAAAGTAACATCCTTGAACATTTCGATCCCATAAGTTTGGGGTAAATCGTGGGACAAAAAGTCTTCGTTTGAAAAATACAGAATTTTGTAATAACTTTTGCTAATTTTTTACCGCCGAAAGCTCCCTAAAACAGTGTTTTATAAAACAAAGTTACGACAACAGTATGGCCTTTCTCGAACGTAAAGTAAAAAATATTTAAAATTAAAATCGCGTGTTCGTAACCCACGTTGGGCGCCAAATAATAAGCAACACACACTCACACTGCGACAGACGGTCCTGTTGTTTTGTTCAGCAAGACCAGCAATCCCTGGATTGGGACATCTAACCTGGGGTTGCTGGTCCTTTACGGACAAACCTCCTTAAACGGGAGCCTAAAACAATGTTCAATGTAACAAAGTTACAAGAAACACTAACGACTTTTTCGAACAAAAAAGATTTAAGATTAAGATTGCGAGTTCTTGACCCACGTTGGGCTGCCGAATTTTAAGCAATACACACTCACTCTGCGAAAAACGCTATTCCTGTTGTTTTGTTCGAGGACAAGCAACTCCAGGATCCAGTAACGACTTTCCCGTCAAAAGTTTTTTCACGGTGTCACACCTCCGCGAAGATCTGACATACCCTCCGAGAGTATCATTTATCATGAGAGACCTCTTAATCGTCTTGCGGAATCGGCAAAAAATTGTAGGTTCCTTTCATGTGTGTTAGCAAAAAAAAAAAACTGTAACGCATACAACAAGCATGATTGTAGGAAAGGTCGGGCGATGGTTCTTCTACACTGCAAGTACCAGTTATTTTTTTTTTTATCGGAGACCAGGAAATCCTGAGCCTCTGGGAAATCCATGCTGGAGTTGCTGATCCCCTACGGTCAAAACTCCTTAAGGGAAAGTCTATACTGAATAATGTTTTACCAAAGGTTTGTCATAGAGCAGGATGATGGTCAATAAGTAAGGAAACGGAGTCCATTTGTGTTTTTTTTTTACTGAGGATGAATATAAATGTGAACTCTATTCCCTGGCATTATATTTGGTTCCAGCAGCTAGAAGAAGCACAACTGTAGACCGCAGTTGATAGATGAGAACGATCTGTAAGGAAGCTCTGTAAAGGTCGCTGCTTTCTCCCTGAGATCCATTCCTTACGATCAAAACCCTTAAAAGAATCTTCTTAAACAAAGTTTTAATTTGTTAAATGCCAGAGCTTTTGTGTTCTAGCCATCTGGTTCTTACCTAACCTTTTTTAGCGACTTGAAATTGAGAAAGACCGAACCCTGGTATAAAATTTGGTTTCTGCAACTGGAAGTAGCACACCTCACAAAGGACGCATGAGGATTCTCAGTCAGGCTCAAACCTTTTAAGAGTCTCTTAATTGACAAGTAATAAGTTCAGAAGATTTCACGTACGTACGAGTAGGTTGTATTCTATTTGTATGCAACTTGGTATTGCATGTGGTTGATTGCTTGCGTGAAAACATGTGGCATATGACTTAAGAATCTTGTACCAAAGAAAATATAAATAAATAGAGTGGCGCAACAGCTCGAGGTGAACCAGGGCCAACTTCTCAACATTGTATGCTGGTGTGTTAATTTCTTTACATACAAGGGGACCTACAATTTTTTGCCGAATCCGAACGGCACTTTGAGAAGTTTTTCAAGACAAATGATACTCTCGGAGGGCTTGTCAGACCCTCGCAGAGGTGGGGGCCGTGAACGATGGCAGGATTCGAACCCAGACCTCCGGCGTAGTAGGCACACACACTAACCACTACGCCACGGCACCAAATGTACCAAAGGCTGTACGTAAAAAGATCCTCTTCCGTATATCCCCGTGACTATGGCAACGGAATTCGTTTACATGTTTTATTGTTTTAATTTTTGTGCTAACGCTGCTTTTCTGTCAGAAGAAGGAAGGGTGGCTGCACCAAGGTGTGGATTTTGTTCCTCATTCCACAAAAATAAAAGACAACTTTTACATCGATTAGAAACCCGAGGGTCGATACAACAAACTGAACCGACTTTTAAAGAAGCGAAACATTGCAGCTGGCAGAGCACTTGGGCTGCCCGAATGGAAGTAGCATGTCTGGGTAGGGCTCAAAGTGAAAAATCTCTGTAAGTACCCGACGCCGCAAATTTTACTAAATGAAGTAAGTAAAAAAGTTGCACAATAAGAACAACTTTACGAATTCGTTACTCGGGCGAATGACTTTAACATGTGAAATTTCCATGCAGGCAGCCAACGAAGTGTCACATATTGCATCAAATCCGCATGTTCGCATTCAAACAATTTGTCGTGTACATGTGTCGATTCTGAATATGGGAAGAGCACGATATTCAATTATTGTGACTTATTTTAACATCAAATTGATGGTAGTGCCACATGCAACCAATTACATGGTAGTACAACATGCAACCAATTACATGTCGTGCAGTGCGGCATGTAAGGCTTTAAAATTTCACAACGTTCACGAAACTTTGATGTAAACACTGCCCACATTTAACATACTAACAATGTGATGAAGGAAGCTGCCAGATCCTGGATTCTTTGAAGGTGAATGTTCCTTCAATTTGCGGGCCACATGTGATAGCTCATTGGATGACACATGCGAAGTTCATACTCGAGAATGCGAGTTTTTTGTGCAATAAACCTTCATCTGATCCATGAAAATTAGATTTTTGTCTCAGGTTTTGAGTGCCCTGCAAAGTGCAATGACTTCTTTTTTTTTGTTAAGATACTGCGTTAAAGTTTGGGTAAGGAAATTGATTTAAATCGTTAAGAAACGAAAAATTTACCCCGTGTACGTTGAACTTTAACTTGAATGCTTTGACGCTTTGTTTTGAATCTAGACTCGAGAGCAGTGAGTGAAGTTTTAATTCATAAGAATAACAGCTCAACATGACACCTTTCTTATCGCGCAAAAAAAAAAACCTTCAACGTTTGAAGAATGAAACCTGATGTTGTTTGCAGCTAACGCTAAGTAATCCTGGACTGCATGATTGATTTCATAGAAGTTCTCTTTTTCGCAAAGTTTTAATTCTGTTCTGAAAATCAACACCACCAAGAGAACTCTACGCATTCAAGTACTTGAGACAGCCAAATTGCAAAGGATTCATCCTATTCAGCTTGAGGTCAGATTGCCCAAGGTGCGTTGACATGCATGCAGACACACTTGTGAGCGCTAGAAAAAGAGTACCTTTACCCTTCGCCGTGACATGGCTAGAAGATGATTAAAATTCATAAAGGACACTTTAATCGAAGGTCGTCAATCGTTCATATTTCACTGTCGCAGGATTATTTTTCTGCTGCTACGTGTGCAGCATTCCTCGCACAACAGCAACACCGGGCCGAACATGTGTGTGTACTTCAACACCTACAACACTGAATGGAAATTCAAAGCACATATCGCACAATGGCCGGAATCGAAGACGACGCCAAACGACGAGACGCTGGCGATGGGTGGGCGTTATCAGATTTTCAATAATGTGCTTAATCGGCGATCACATCGACAACTTGTGTAGATATACTCGTATGTGTGCAAAAAAAAAAAAAAAAAAAACTTATATGCCCAAGAAGTGGATGGAGCGGAAAAAAGCCTTCACCCAAACTCGAAAGTCCTTTGTGTGAGTACAAGTCCCCAGTCACATCACAGAGAGTCGATATAAATCGCTGATGGAAGGAGAAGTGCAAATGCTAATGTGTGTTATACGCAATGATACCGATCAGAAGAATGCCTACATATATGAGGGAATGGGAAGGTGCGGAGATTCTATGCTGTTTTTTTTTTTTGCCATTCGTCGTCGTTGTCGTCCTTATGTGAGGGAAAATTGATGGGCTTTGGTAGAATGCTGACATTCAACTTCGTTGCGAGTAATTTCATTCGATTGCGTGAAGAATACTAAAAAACAGCATCACGTACAAAGGTGAGAAAGGCAAAGAGCCAAATGGAGAAGATGGGACAAGGAGTCAGCTTGTGATTTGAATTTTCCAATCTGAATTGCTAAACGACACTTTAAGGACATTTTGGGTTGGGTGTTTTTTTTTTGTCATTGCTTCGCCCTTAGTATTAGTATAGTGCTGGTGGTGGTGCGATCTCAGCAGGATTTTGAAGAGGACTCATGGACTTGTACTTGACACCCGCACCCACCATCAACAACAACGATTCGCTTTCGATTCGAATTTCGTTTCGCTACACCCAATGCGGGCGTTCCGTTTCGGGTTTTTTTTTCCTCGGGAGGGATTAATATCGTTATCCTTGTTGACTGTGCGTGTGTTTCCGTTATTGCTTTCTTCTCCTGGTTAATTGAGCACGCATTTAAGAGGCATTACCGGATTTACATTCATTTTCCGTTGCCCGTCGTCCCGCACCACACAGATGTGGTAGGACTCGCTATATCTCGGGGTACAACCTCCGGAATGAATAAAATATTGATGAGGATGATGACTGAGGCAATTTTCATCGATAGGTAAAATCACAAGTGGTTAGGGGGGTGGAGGCGGACAGAGGGCGGTTGCGACGCCTAATTTGTGTGTTTTCTGGCTCCTCTGTATTACCTACTTCCTGGATCCGAAGAAGCGCGAAGCTCACCCCAATGGGCAATAATAAACAAGAACACGGAATTAATTCGATTTGAAGTCGGCTCCTTGGAGTTTGCTGCGAAATCGCTGTTGGATTGTCTTCGTTTACGTTTCGTCCTGTTTCGGTTTTTTTTGCTGCCATTTTTGAAGTGCGTCGGAATCGGAATTGAATTTAAATGAGATGGGCGTTTGCGTTAATTGTAAGGACTCGACGACACGGGGTCTGTTCACACCTACACACCGTTTGTTTCGGCGTGTGCAAGCTATTGTGTTTTTGCTGATGCTGTTATTTCTTCCTTTTTTTTCTCGTCTGAATAATTTAAAACAAATGGACAATAATACCTAAGTATTTTGGAATTTTGAATCGTTGGCTGAGTGGCCAGAAATGCCAAGGGGATGGGCATAAGGGATTTTGTTTTAAGCATAATTTGGGCTATTGTTGAGGGATTAGAAGGACGCTCGGTAATAACTAAGTTTACGCAGGTAGGATATTTTTTGATTAATTAAATTTCCATAAATTGGAGCTCGGAGATTATTGTAGGTATAGAAAAAAAGGACAGGAAGTGCCAGTCAAGTGATTGGCGAGAGGGTGGAAATTGAATAGAGTTTTATCGAGCGGAATTTAAAAGATTCTTACGACAGATTTGGAAATGACGCAATGGAGCCTATTAAGCTTCGTAATTAAGGAGGACCTGCTAGGTAGGATCTGACAATTTGACAGGAACTTTTTGCAGCTGATACTTGTAACTATGCTTTATAAGTGGGGTAGAGCTAGTTTGTAGAAACTAGTACACATAATATTTCCCAGTTTCTCTTTATGTAGGTAAAGGGATTTAAAGAGTATAACATTTTATGACCTGTAAGCACGTAAACTGTGCAGGGAAGGCTAGTAGATATTTTCAAGTCTACCGAAAAAGGTCAACGTGCATTGCTTTGAAAAAAGAACAGATTACAAAGCCGGGCTAAGAAAAGGTTTATCCCGCCGTCAGCAAAGGTCCACAGAGTTTTTGGTGCAAAATATTATTAAAAATCCAAATCCCAAAAGGCAAGACAGTTTTCAGTTCCACTGGTATAGGCTCTATAGTTCATGATCAGTGATTTTAGGGGACCTCTCGCGCATTGCATATGGACAAACTTTGTAAAAAATTAAAAATTTTAAGTTGGCAAGGATGGGTTGTCACATAAATACTGTTTTCGTTTTTGCGTCAGTGATCTTAATGGTTGGAATTTTGTTTGACACTCCTTGTTGCTCTAAAACTGTTCTAAAACATCTTAACCACTCTTAGAACAAAACATCTTTTTAATAAGACAACAAACGTATGGAACGAGGCCAAAATTCAGTAAAAATCAAACTAAAATTTGAAATCCTTTAACCAATATCGGCTCGATTTTGAAGTTATAGTCTTAGCCCCTAGTTCAGGCAAAAGTCACTCAACTTATGTCTTATTGTCACCTAATTATTTTTTATATTTTTTTTTTTAATACATTTTGAACACTTTGAACGAAATGAATCATTATGCGATATTGAAACTGTCTATTGGTTTAAAAAGAGACAAAAAAAAAATATTAAGAGGGGGGCAACGTGTAATAAGAAAAGTTCGGGAAGCTTAAATTCTTGTCTTATTCCAAATAAAATATAGGAGGCTTGGAAGTAAAAAAATTAGTAGACAAATTCAATAAATCTAATTTTGGATCAACTGGTTTGCAACCTATGTACCTAGTTTTGACCTCTGGCAGGTTAAGCAAAATATAAAAATCGGATTCAAAAGCCTCTGATGGCGCAAGGCTTCAAAGTACGGCGATGGAACGCTATGAGTTGAAACAGCAATATATGTCGTTCGGTCTATGTGCCCTGCAGGCATCACCCTAAAAGGTGATACATCAAGTTTTAACATTACTCCAGATCTCCCTTTATAATCAAAATAAATTCTTCTTCTCATCTTCGACTACATCCATCTGTAATATTTGTTCTATTCCATCAGTGATTAGATTCCAAATACCATTTGTTCTAGGTCACATCGCTCCCTTCCTAATAATGTATTTTCTTGTCCTGAAAATTTTTAACCCGATATACAATTTCAAAATTCGATCTTAAAACTGATTCTTTACTATAAATTCTCAAAATAAAAAGACCAAATCATATTCAGGAAATCATATCAGGGCAAGAATCCGAAAGACTTATAGGCAACTTAAAGGCGGCCGTAGGAGTGACTGACAATCAAAAAAGTGACTTCAAAAAGCTGATAAATCTGTTACAATTCATGAAAACCACCCCTCCGTTCATGGGACATATGTCTGAGGCATTGAAAAGTAGTTTTTTGTGCGATTGTCAGTAGTCACATAAAATTGTGCTTAGAATTTCAAAAGGCACAGGTAAGAGCCCTGCTTTCTATAGATTCTAACCGCATCAGCCGCCTTCTTTTTCCATCAAACAGCGCCAATTTCCCATCCATTATAACCAAAGTGTTATAGTGTAGAATTATATATAGAACTATTGGCTTACGTTGCAAGCCATGCGTAAGAACCTGCCAATCATGAAACATCATGGCGCATGTCTAGGGCATTGAGTTGGCGCTTAGGATAACAAAAGGCTCATGCAAGTGCCCTGGCGATCTAGCAGCAAAAACTGCTTTCTTTTTTTTTCAATAGACTCGGCTTTTCTAAGACGATATATTTTTTCCGGTTTATCCATGGGACCACATCTTAAATATAATGGGTCGAACAAAAAAATATGAAATATGTAAATAAAATAACCGGAAAGAAATGGTTATAAAGCCAAATTGATAGGGAAGAGTCGACACTTACAGAGGACAACCAGGTACGCATCGCCAGTTTCCCAAGCGCTGCTTACAAAGAAACTAGTTAAGTTATGTCACATTACCCCCCTCCCATAATTTTTCTTCTGTTAAATATATTTTGAAACGAAAGACAGTTTAAAGACTCGATCTCTTTATTGAATCGTTTTTATACAAATTATATTAGGACCAAATTTTGTAGCAGAGAATGGGTGAAAGGAATAACCAAGATTAACCTTTTAACGACAACGAAAGTCGGAGTGGACTCATGGAACCATTTGCAAATCTAAGGCTGCTTATTACAACCTCAATATCAAAAAAGCAACCTCAAGGCAAAAGCAAAATAGTTGTGATATGAATCAGTCTTTTAAGTTAGAAAAGGATTAAACATTTTCAAAGTTTAAGATTTAGGGTAGGATTTACCAACACAAGCCTCTTAGTGAAGCAATGAAAAAAGATTTTATCATGGACAATTAACCATGAATATGAACAAAAATTGTAAGCCTTTAAGGATGCAGACAAGTTTTTAGCCGTCTTATGTTCCCACACTCTTCTTTCTGTGGATAACACGCTTAAGATTTGTGCCTGAGCATTTTCTTTACATTAACCATTACCCCCCTTCTAGTAGCCAGTCTTAAGGGATGGATAAGAGCCACCTTGCGGGTTTTCTTCTGACTATGCCGACCCTGGCATATTTATAAGAGAATCATCTGTATGGCTGGCTGCTTGGGTTCGGAGAGGTTGCAAAGTCTTACAGAAAACTCTCAAGTCTCAAAAATCGAACGAGAGCCGGACTTAATATCAAATTAGATCTTAGCAAATTTACTTCTATCTAAGTAAGAGACTTCCAAGAGAGAAACAAGGAAAAGGAATTTTCCTAAAAACGACTAAGATTCTATACCAACACTGGGTAACCTATTATCCGTGAATCAATTATAAAAAAAGAAGTTCCTATTGCCAAGCAAAAGTGAGGCGATTGGAATTTAAGAAAAAAAAAAAGGATTATCCTAGCAGATCCCATCATCCTTATCGTGGAAACAGACATAATTTCGTTACTTTTGAGAATCCTGTCTGGGAGGGGGGCAATGTAACATTGGTATCAACTAGAAACAAGTACACAACAAGTACACAATCTCATTGGTCTGTCAATTTGAAATCAATTCGACTCGTTGTAGACACATAAATTGAGGAGCGGTACAATTATTCATATTTTGAGTGGTTTACTTCTAAAATTAAATTTTTTACAATGCGCACAACTAGCAAAATTTAAGTCAAAACATTTTTCCTCAAAAACAAATCAATATTGTTATAATCTTAGACAAACTGTCTATGGGTCTTACCATGGGGCAAAAGAAAAGATTAAGAGGGGGACAACGTGACATATGTACGTAGGATGCCTGTTGCTTAAATTGTTCTAATCTCCCCTACCGCCTTCTGGCAGAAGTAGATTCTACTTTAAATGGAATAAACCTAGCTTAACTAAACCTAGCTTAACTTTGACGAAAAAAGAACTTCAAGAAAGACGCAACGTTTAATTAGAGTGTGATTTCTGCAGAAAATATCATCTCTTAAATAGTCACAATCTGATATTTTCAATTCTGGAACTTAAATATTGCAAGAAGGGAAAAGGGTCTGGGGGACCAGATATTGGGGGCGAGATATATGTAGAGTGACCAAACTAACTGAAGAGTCATATTCTGAAAGAGGCAATGTGAAAAAGTTAGCTTCCAAAAGAGCGTATGTTGCATCTCGAGACTGTTTTAGGTTTTAAAAAAATCTTCAACCTGTCTAAAACGAACAGTTTTAGGAAGGGGACAATGTGAGATGAAAACATAATTTGCTTAAGCATAAAAGTGAAACACCAGGGAAAGTGACCATTGCTTGTCTCTTTCATAAGAAGAGTAGCTTTTGTCGAAAATTTCATCCTTGGAGCACTAGTAGCTTCTCAAGTGTTTTTTTTTAATTGCATCAAGGGAAATACTGAAGACGAAACGATTTCAACCTTCAACTTAATTGCATCAAGGGAAATACTGAAGGCGAAACGACTTCAACTTCCTCAAGCGACTTTGCGAAAAATTGAACCGACGAAAAAATGCTATGAAAGACTGGAGATTGGTTTAGTGCTCGAAAACGAGGTCCTGGAACGAGCAATTTTCGAAGTAGTGTAAAACAGAAATAGTTTGCGAACAGTCTTTCTAGTGTCCTGGCACCTTCTAGAACAAATTATCTCCATGCCCTAAGAACAGGTTTCTGAGGGGATGATCAAATCGAGTTCTGGCATCATTACATTGTTTTTAAAATCCTTCGAGATCAGAGTAGATGGTGGTTCCAATTAGTGTCCTTTTCCATTTTTTCTTTGAATCTGACAAAGTATTAAAAGGCAAGTCTGTCAAAGTTCCACAAGCACCACTCGTTTAGATTGGGTCTTACTTATCCCACATAAATGAAATAAAATGTGTTTAAACGAAATTCCAAAAGGCTCCTTTCTCAGCATGTAGCCATACAATTTTTTCCAAGAAATCTGTAACACAATGTCACTTCTAAATCAACCTGTTTAAAACGTTAAGTAACGTCTTTACATTGAGTTGCTGTTAAAATATTAAAGGCAAACTCACACTTAACATCCTCCACCCAGAGTTATAAGAAAAAAACTTATGTCTGAAAGCAACCTAATGTCTGGGAATGCCTTTGAACAAAAAACTTGAAGGGAAAAAAATTTCCCGACTATAAAAACCTGTAGCAAAAACGTAAATCAAAGAAAGAAAATATTTGCAAGAAAGGCAAACATCTAAGAACTTACGGCATACAATGAGCCACTCAAAAACATTAACCTCAATCACCTCTTCTGACGGCCAGATAACCTGGGTACTTAGAATAGAATAACCACATAAACAACCATACATCCTTGTACACGTAAATTTTAAGTGTTTCGGCCTTCTCCTTTCAAGTAAAAAAGAGATCATCCCATTCTCCTAAGAGCCATACTATATATACTCCCAGTGGGCCACAATTTAAAGAATAGAATTCCAGCCGTTTCAAGCCCATTCAAGACTGGCATTCAACAGGATCTTTATTGCACATTCATGCACATTTGCGTCTCTCACATGTACCTATACACATAGCAAGGAGCACTGTGCCTTTTCGAGCACCAATTGTTGTTATTCTTGGACCGTTTTTTTTTTTGCGCCCTACCTTTTTGCCGCATTTACTGCGAGTATCTAGGCCTCTTGCACCTCCTTCCACCCACTCATTTTCCACTCTCGCCAACAACACACAATCGTTTATTTTGAATGCTCAAGGAGCACTCAGGGAGCATTTATGGCAATGTGCAACGTTTAAATGTTGCGACGTGTTTCTGTGTTTGTGTTCGTCATGTCCTCTTTTTGTGCTTTTTGCCTCTGCTGTGCCTGGTCGTATAGCGAGAGGCACAAGTACTCTAAAAACAACTTAGAACACAGAAATCTGGAAAAATGTTTTCCATTGTTGGGTCCTTGTGAAATTACACACTCTTCTTTCGTGTATGGGCCAGCTGAATGCATCCTTGTGTCTGCTTTACATTGAAACTAGCCAACGAGGAAGCAAAAATGCGACGACTCAAGATGGATGCCCGTAAGCTAGAAAGGAAATTAAGTTTTTGGCCTGATTTCGCAACCCCCAGCTCCTTGAAGTGTTTCCATCTCTTGGCTGCGAAGGCTGCTTGTTCATTTTTTATTTGTATCTGTGTGTAAAGCATTGCGACCAGAAGCCCCCAAACGGATCCGTCCTGCGACTTTAAAGTGCACCGCAGCAATTTTCCTTACAGTCACATTGGAACAGAGCAATAGAGTTTGTGTCTTCCGTTTATATTCCTTTGATGGTATTCTCTGTCAGGATCAGGAACCACCGCCGGAGAAGAGAATTGTCTTTAATCGTTGCAATAAAGACGGCAGAAGGACACTCGACAGCAGAGAATGTGCGGTTGAATACGATAACTGTGAATGTTACGTATACCTCTCTATATAGGGTCTCAATTTGCACTTTTTCACTTTCGTGATACGCTTTGGGAGTGTTTGGCTTTTTTCTTGCTTTTTGATGTTCATTATAGATTTTCCAGGAACAAGGACATTGTCGAGTGAGCAGCTGAACAGACAGAACGACACTACGGTGGTTGGCCATTTTAGCGACTTAAATGCATTTAATGGGAAGCAATTTCTGAGTGTCGAGTAGCCGAGGCGGTCCTAAGAAATCGAGCTGACATACTAGGTATACTGCAAGGTCTTTGTTTCCACGCTTGGATTTTTCTGCAAGCTATGCTTAAATGGATACGTTGTGTTCGGGGTGGTATCTTAGAATCTGTGTGATGGCGGCGCGCCCCATTGGACATCAACATCGTTTCCAATGCGAAACGGCATGAAGGAGACATTTTCGCAGAAGCTTCTAATCTTGATTTCCAATCGGATTTGCACAGCTGCTCAAGGGGAGTGTTTTAATTGATTTTTTTTTTTAAGTTCTTTATTTGGGTAAGTTGCATGGGGTAGATCCACTTTTGCTTCGTGTCCTTTTTGTCACAATCGGATTATACGGAAGGAGTCCTAGGATGCAGATAAAGAGTCAGTGCAAATGCTCTTTAGCACGATGTTGCTATTATAGGTTCTTAAGAAAATATCTTCATGGCACGAACTGTACGTACATCTTCAGGGAATATACATCATAAGGAACTGATAAAAGGAAAATTGCTCAGAAATAATTGGATAATTTCATGGAGAACTAATTTAGAATTTCACGGAAGATGGGAGATGAAAGATAAGGCTCGAACCTGGTTCGACTGGCTTGAATTAAAGTTCGACTTGATTCCGAGAAAGCAACAATCCAGACAGCTTTTAAAATCGCCTGTTTCTAAAATCTACCAGACGTGTTGGATTTTGAAGAGGACATTTCAAGGTTGTGTCCCTTGATGCCCATTGAATCGCAATGAAGACAGACGAAATCAATTATTTCTAAAATTCAATTGGCTCCTAAATGATTCTAAGAAAAATCCAGAAAAAATCACTTCGCAAACAGACACAAACACAACATAACAATACCGCCTGAAACCACGTTTCTACTTCTGAGCAAAAACATTCCAGAAGTCAGACAGACTTGGTAAGAAAAAATATAAGAAACACACCCGAAATAGGGGATGAAAATTATATTTAATGGAAGGGTCAGTCGAGAAAATGGCGCAGTCGATAAAATAAAACAAAACGCCAAAAGAAAGCGGAACAATTTCATCGAAAGAGGTTTGCAAAGTGCTCTTTGAAAATTTTAAATTTAAAAATTAAGAAAACTTTCATTAAAAACCTTTCCAAAAAAATAACTATAAAGACAAAACCAATCATGCAAGTTTGAGGCGCAGTCGGTCGTATCGAGTTAGCAGAAAAGTAGATGCATAGGTGCTCTTCTAATAAATTCTTCCAGTAAAAACTTCGAAACGTCGAAGAAGAATCGTCATCATCATCATCAGATAGGTATAACCCTTAGCTTCAGTAGTATGTAAAAAAATATGTCACAGTATCCGCGTCATTTGGCATGTCGAAAAGACGTTACCGAAACGATGAAAATTCCTTTAAGGAGCTCATGGAAGACAAAGAAACGCAAGCAGACATATTTTCTGTAAGATATAAAAATTTTAGAATGAACCATCCGTGAAAGTGGCGCAGTCGCTTAGGGAAAGAAATGCACTGCGATTAAAACCAACCCAACATTTGCCATAAGTCTAAAGAGGAGCGTGATGAACTTAAAATTTAACTCAAAATTTATCTGGATACAACTCTACTGACAGTTACATCTCATTACAAAGTTGAACTCATTCCAAAAATACTTTAATTCATTTAAAAAAAAAAATATTCGCACAAAAAACTTTAAACTAGCAATAAACCTTTCAACTAAGTACCAGATCCTCTTAAAAAACTAGTCAAGGCGCAGTCGGAAAAGTTCAACGCTACACAGATTTAGAAGAAATCGAATTAATCAAATCTCACAGAAATCATGTAATAACTTCGTAATCAGAAAAGGAATCTTATCTGAAAAAAATCTTAGCTTTTCGAAAAAGTGGCGCAGTCGGTAAAGAAAAGAGTAACATGTTAAATAAAATAAAGAAATTCTATTAAAATAAGTAAAAGAATATGAGCCCAGTATCATACTTAACAATTTTTTGATCCGAGACTATAAGAAAAAAAAATTGCGTTTACAGCGGCTTAAGTATCAAAAATTGATTATGATTTTCAACATTTGATCAAAAGCAGAAGACTAAAACTCATATAGAAGAGACTTTAGGTAAAACTTACAACATCAAGGAAGAAAACGATCGCCTTAATAAAAAATCTGCAATGGCGCAGTCGGAACAATTAAGTATAACGCAGGTTACAACGACATCGACGTTTCAATGTTTTTTTGGCAAAAAAAAAAATTATTCGGTCGACAGTCAACAAGCTCACTGTGGTTAAGTCGCTGACTGCGCCACGTTCTGTAGAAGTTACTTGAAGAAGAAGTAATCTAAAGACAGCCACAAGACGAAAAATCTTGTGATTATGCTGAAAAGAAGGCAGATGTAGTTAATTAAAAATGGGGCAACCACTCCGTTTAGTGGCGCAGTCGGTATAACAATAAATAGCAATTTTTTTTTAAAGAATTTTTTTTAGTTTCATTTCAATTTTTTTCTGTTTAAAACTACTGTCAGACTCTAATGTTTATGAATTCAAGGCCAATTCATAAAAAAATCAAAATCGAAGCTTATTTTAAGTTCATAGTAAGAAAAAGACTTCACCAAATTTGAGGAGAACCTCTGCTGAGTTATAAAAGTTAAATCTAAAGGTATAAGATATATACTTACAAAACATAATTTGTGAAATCAAAACCAAGACATGAATAGCATGCTTTTCTTTGCGAAAATTCTTTCATTCCAATACTGGCGCAGTCGGTAGTTTTAATTAATTTTAACCAATTTCGCTAAGGGCAAAATACTTGTTGCTGTGTGAATCTGTCAAACTAAAACCAGCAATCAAAAATTTGCTTAAACTTTAAAAGCAAGGAAATCAATCGAAAAATGGCGCAGTCGGTAGTCGAATATATACACGAATACGACGGGAAGTTATTTTGCTTAGATCAAAAACCCTGTGCAAAAACGTGTGGCTTTGTTAAACAGGTAACACCATGCATAGGTTTCCGCAGCATCTTGCATGTTCATCAGGCAAAGTTTGATTAACCAAAGAACCAACTTTGCAAATTTTACCTCTTTTCAACGAGTGTGACGCAATATAATTCCATAAGAAGTGAATAATAGAACAGGTTAAATAAGCCAACTTCGTTTTTGAACTCCGATTGCCTTAACCAAGGATGTTGTGCGTGAGATTCTTTAACTAAGGATAAGTGACATTGTCGTGAAGTGACTTGCATGCCTATTTAGGGTGCAAAAATTCTTAAGTTCAACTTAATTGTAGAGCATATTGCAAGATTTTTAATCCTCAAACAAGCTCTAGAAGTAGTGAGACAGTAACTTTCATTCCGAAAGATTTTTGGAACACCATTCGGTGTAGGAAAAAAGTCCAACCTGGCAAAAATTTTGAAAATCCAGGTACATACAGAGAGCGAGTATGTGTTATGGCCAGAACTCAAGAGCTGGCCATGTTGAAGTTGACGTGAATCTAAATTATTTCGACACCCCCACGACGACGCCCCCTAATCGATTTCGAGTTTCGACAGGCTCATCGAAAAGATTGTTAGCGAATATGTTAAAATTTAGGGGACAGAATAGAGAGTTTTTGCTTCTCAACCTCTTTTTCTAATCACAAGATAGATATGTGCCCCCAAAAGGACACAACCATCCAGAGGTTTTCTTAACAAATCTCGGTCTACCAACTGTCATGCCCACCACCGGTGCATAATTAAAATGCGTGGCTTAGCAGCTGCAGGTTTTTGGGGTGGATGTCAAGAGATCGGGGAAGTTGTTTCTCCTTGCATCCCGACGGTAGCGGAAGAGCTTTCAGGATGTATTCAACTGTGGCGTCCACCACTCCAGTCAGGTTGGGCCAGTTTTTCAGTGGCGAATCAGAGTTAAAGAGAACTTTTTAGGAGTTAGCTCCGACAACAAAGTTGGCGAAATTTTCGACTCTCGAACAAATTAACTCTGCCATTTGGCACTTGTCATAGGCAGAACAGTCAAATAAGTTCGAGTTGATCTCCAGGTTCTGCTCAAATGGCACTGTAAATAGTAAACCGCAAAGCAACTAGCATTTCTCATAGAAGAAAAATCCAAAGACGTCCGAACTCTTATCTAGTGTTTGTCCCGGCCGGCGTTAGCGCACCAAATTTTGCGAGTTATACCGATGCTTACCCCGGAACGAAATAAAACGGCACCCTAAAACACCGGAGCTTAGGCCTAAAATGGGCGTTCAAAACAAGCACATCGGAGTCACGACAAGAACTCGTTAGAGGACGCTTTGTGGAGGACATCCTCGCCATGTACAGAAGATTAAGTTTCGAAGCAATTGCAGGTCTTGAGTATTAATAGATTTTCTGATGACAAACCAAGGCCCAAGGACGAATTCAAGAGGAAAATTCTTTGGCTAATTTTTGATTTGGAGATTGGGAAGAACACTGGCTCTGAGGAAACAATGAATAAGATGGGTGGGTCATCTAGAGCGAAGGAACACCAAGACTTCGGCCCGGTGAAGGTACCACAAAAGAGTCGTAAAAAAAACATTGTCAATAAAAATTTTCCAATAAAAAGGTAATTTAAATCTAAATAATCGTAGAAAACCGTCGTCCCTACACGAAGAGGTTGTTTCATAGCAAACAACGATACGCTCGGTTAGATTTTTTTGCACAAAAATGCTTTTGGGTTTTGCCTTTGGCCTACATGGCAAATGGAGGCTTTTTTCTCATTGAAAGGAAATCGTATTACCGAGTTCAGGGAAACATGTCAAAACGGATATTTTCTAATCTCAACTTACCCACGGAATAACCAAAATATTTTCTGAAATATTTGACGAAAATCTTCATCACTTACCTAGAAAGAAACAAAAAGTAAAAAGTTCTTATTAGAGATGTGGTAAAAAGATATTTATAATTCTTAATATATATTTTACTTAAGTTACTTTAATTTATTATAATTGCAGAAATCAAAATAGCACCCACATGCAATTATTGTTACACTTTTTAATGCCGAAAATCATCGTCCCTACAGAGGCTCATTAGGAAAAACCTGCACGCAAAATGAAACTTTTCCGTCACGTTGCAAAACTTTGTGTAGGTAACCCCATCCGCTTAAGTTAAAAAAAAAAACTCCAAATTATTATCAAATATTCATTGCGTTACACAAACTGGCAGGAAGTGTAAACCCCTTCACCCCAACCAAGTCTGGTGTGTGTTTTCTAATTCATCTCACGGTCCTTATACACACAGCCATAGCACAAATAATGAAAAGCAAGTCTTTAAGTCCTCATTTCGCTGGTATCCTTATATCCCTAAATAACGTTACACAAAGCAACGCTCACGCTCTATAATCTGGATGCTTCTTTGTTTTAACATCCATACTGTAGAGGGATCCACACGGTGAATGAGTGTGTGCGTGCACACATAAAATTTCATTTAAAAATAAAGTTTCTCGAAAAAAGAAAAAATAATATAACCTCTCCTTTTAAGGGCACCAAAAAAAAAAAGAAAAAAACTTTCCAACATCTAACAGAGAGTATACTGCGCCCAACAAAGTCGCGTCTCCCAAGCTGAGGATACGACAGAGAGCGAAACCCTATCTATAAGTGAAAACTTTTCTTTTACTTTGTCAAGGTAATAAATTGTACTCCTTGTCGTCCCGCACATACACACACCGCCCCAGCACACGTACCTATTTGAGTGCTTTTACATCGCCTTATCCCACGTGCAATCGATTGCCGCCTGACAAACCGTGCCGCGTCAGCCTTACGTACAAAATGTAGATAGATCCTCCGCCCTCGTCCTTTTCGCCATCATGGTATTGCATATAAAACAATAAGTAGGCAAATTATTATAGTTCCTGGTATAAAATACTAGGAACAACCAAAAAGTTTTTACAAGGATACGAGCAGCCACGCCCATTTCTTGTGAACTTTTCAAGGCATCGCAGGAATCGTTTGATCTACGGTTGGGAGTCAGTATGGTACAGCACGTATGAGGAACATTCGTCCTTGTCATAGATACATATGTTTACATGCTATTAACAAACTCATATTACTGCCAACTTTTATTAAGGCTCCCTGGGTATAACGTGGAAGTATTCATCTCGTTTCGCTCCATTTTGAGAAACTATGCTCTCACTCAAGCACCCTCATCTTGTGTATGATACTACTGGTACTCGCTCGTATACTGTGCAGCAAGAATGCAAGGTATGGGTTCGTTTTTTTTTTTTGTAGGTATCCTTGGGTGGAAAACTTTCTTCATTAAGCAATTCCCCATTCTTCTCGTCCTATGCAAACGGAACAACAGTAGCACCGATCCAACAGATGGTGGTGCGAAGAAGCCACTGTTCAGCAGCAGGATTGGTATATGTGCTATCCGCTTTTCGTAAAATTTGCGGTAGAAGGTACCGAGTTTCAAGGGGCCCTGTTTCTCTTTGTGACACATCCTTTGGGAGCGTGTTGGCACACAGAGCAGCATCACACCGCACCATCATCACCAGGAAGGAGTAAGGGAAGCACGCTCAAGTTTAAGTAATTTTCACAGAGATTTCCTGATTTCATATGGATTCGCCATTTATTTTTTTTACCATTTGAATATGAGTTTCGTTATATTTGGCTTGAAAGTGAAACAGGAAATGGAATGGATGCGGGCGCAATGCAAAGAGCATTGCTTAGTGCGAAGCATTCCCAGATGGTTTGGTGTAAATTTGAATTGGAATGTTGGGAGCTGGAGCTGCTGTGCAAGGATCCCTACAGGTGCAGTTCTTGTGACAGCTAATTTGTGAACAGAAAGGCTAAGGTTGGGTATTTTTCTAGAAATCTGGGATTTTTTATGAAAAAAACAAGTAGTTTCAAAACCAAAGAAATCCCGTAGAATGTTTTTGGACTTAATCCTTTTCGTATGCTTCATTTGTTGGACGATTTCAGTCTTCACATTTTGTTCCAGTCTTCACATTTTGGCATTGAACCACGGAATTCTAATTGTTATTAATTTGCAGCCTATGCTTGTTTCAGGGACCTCTTACTTCTTATATCGGGCCCCTTACATCATCTGAACTCGCAGCTGATTGTGTTGGCGTTTGTGGGAGCTTGATACATATTAAAGATTCGTTTATGCAGGGACTCTCTTTAGGTATTTGGGTTTCTGTTTTCTGATTTCCGCAGGCAGCCAAAGTAGTTTCTCGGAATTGATGATGGTTGCAGTTTTTTGGCACTCGAATGGAATGTCGAGTGCTGATTATTGTGCTGCTTTCAAAAAATGTCCAAAGTCGTTTCTGCACCTCTGAGTGTTCTCCCAGGATGTTTTATGTGTGTCAAAGTCATGCTTGGTAATTTTTTGGAATTGATTGTGGCTCTAACTACAGGTTTCCGACATTCGAACGTAAGAGTTGACGATTGCGCCTCTTAGGGCCAGTTTTTCAGTGCGAGAGATTATCCGAGTTTCGTAGTTAAACTCAGATTAACCCCAGAAATGAGATTTTCAGTGAATATCCGGGGTTAATCTCGGCTTGACTCGCCGAATTTCGTGAGTTAATCTCGGATCAACTCTGGTGAACACTATAAACTTAAATGCTTTTTTTCTGTGTAGAAGGGCAGTTGATTTGCGTTTTTTTTATGAAAAATGACATCTGACAATAACTCGACCTTCTTTTCCTGTGTTTTTCTATTTGAAGTGAGAGTTGGGAGAGTCAATTATTTCGAAAGTCGAAGATTTTGAAAACTTTACTGAAGGTGTAGTTGGTATTCTACTCTATATTTCACGAGCTAAAGCAAAGTTTGTGGCGGTCCAGGCAGAGGCCGTTGTCGTCTAGTTGAGGCTTTGCTCAGTGTATAGTACACTTACCGACCACTTCGCCTCAGATTTTTTAATAAGTTTTGGCAAGCTTTCGGCGTACTGAGGACAGGCCTCAAAGGCACTGTTCAAGATGTAGTAGAAGCGGTTTTGGGAAATCAGTTAAGGAAATACCAAGTCATCGGGGGGCACCATGTGTCCCAATCAGACAGTGACTCGTAAGGACCCCAACTATCTATCCAAGACTCAACCCACTAAAATTGGGCTGAGTCACTTTGTTTGCTTTCAATCTAGCTCTGGTCAGGTTTGTTTGATGGGGAGACACATACTGGTGTTAAAAAATACCTGTTATTTGCCATTGGTGGCTTTGGTGTCTAGGTGAAACTATCGGTTTCATGGATGCTGACGGCTCCGCTTAGGTATGCCATTAGAAAGAGTAGATACTGATTCCGATGTTGTGACAGGAAATAGCAAAAAGGCTCCTGATACTGAGCCAAAAATACTTCAGCCTATCATCGGTATGTATGACTTTACGAAAACCAATTCCTACTTCGCAAACAGGCTAGTTTGTTCGCGAAACAGGAAACTAGATATGTTCACTCAAAATCTACAATAACGTCTGAAATAACCCCTCTGAAGGACAAGGGCACTGAACTACGATTTGAAAATTTGTGGGCTAAAAAACTGAATCCTTAACTGAGTCCTAAACTGAATTATATAGAATTCCGCTGAGAAACCTAAAAGCCTAAGTCGGACGGCATAAGTTATACCAGCCATCATTAAACTTATTCCAATTCATGGAGCAATGTTAAAGTCATTTTGACGGCACCTGACAAAAAAAAATTTGCCACTTTTACAATGACCTCGCGATGGAGGGAATTTGACCGTTCTTATGCATATCGCGTAAAGAAATTATTCGATAAGAGAGGAAAAGCGAAAAGACTGCTCCAACATTATCATGGCTGAACAAGACCAAAACATAAGAGCACAAGCGTAGAAACACTAAAGCTTCTCCTGACGCATGTGTTATGCCTTTATCGACGAAAATAATCGTGCAACCATAAAAGTTACCCGTGGATTTTTTATAATTTTTTACTCGAGTTACTCGAGTTTACTCAAGTTTCGCTTCCGTATCTGATGAACGTTCACTTATCCACCTCATGCGGGCGCCCAATTAGAGCCTTTTTTGGATCAGCACAGTGATCAATAAGTTTAAATACAAAACTTGAAAAAGGTGTTCAAAAAGTCTGGCTTTTAATCAATTTAAAAGAGTGTGACACTTGACAGAAATTGCTTAATTATACCTTTGGTTTGACCTCACACAAATTCCATTAAAAGGGAAATTTATTCCCGAAGAAAATCCCTCCTTCCTACACCTCCGCATTGGCTTTCAATACAAGTTATAGGCTCTTAATATTCCATCGATCCATCTTGATCCATTCGGCCTTTGAAAAAAAGCCCCCTTTAACGACGTTGTAACTCAATTCTGAATCAACAGGATATACGCCCCCATAAATATCCAAATGCCATATTGCCTGAATAGGAATTACGATTTACTCCCCCCTTAATCCAATAACTCTCCCCGGCGTTCATTAAACAATCCCAATGATATCTGGCCATTGATCCCCTCTCACTTATTTTATTGTACGCATGAAAGCACTTACCCATAAACGAAATCAATGTACCCGATCAACGGGCATTTATAGACCCGAATCGAACCCACCAGGCACCACCACCAGCCATAGTCAAAACAGAAAAAAAGGTCATCCTCTTCACGTGCACAAAATGAAAAGCAGAAACTTCGAAACCTATGTCCTTTCACCTTAACCAAACAAATCGTCCTCGGCTAAATTATGAATTTTTACGAGCTGCGTTTTATGTATAAACATACCTATCCCCCGCCCGACTACTTCGATATCCTGGGGTCCTTTGCGCACGTATAATGGGTCAACCCGGAGCCGATGCTGATCGCCTGGCAGAGGCGTTTAACTTAATTCCAACTCGGGGTAGAAACATCCAAAATTTGTATTCAACGGAAGGGATACCTGGAATCCTGAAAATAGGATACTTCTCCACACTCCAATTGATGTCAATTTCCGCGCCAATCTAAAACGTGCGACTATTGCCGCGGCACGTGACTCAACATTTAAAATTCAAACGAGCGATTTCGCAATTTCACGTCTTGGTACATCCATTTCAGTCGCATTGTGTGCGACTGTTTTCTTGGAATTTTGTGACTAGGCATGGCGCCCTGCCATCCAAAGGATCCAAGTGCAACAGTGCTGGCCCCATGTCGTGCGGTATAGAGTTCTTGCATGGTCCTTGCACCACTAAGAGGACTTTATCTCAACACAAGGCACACAAACTCACACACAGGTCCGTGGGGAATGGGGACTACAACGGTTTAGCGACTTTATGCTATTTTCTTATGCTCAACTCGGCTCGACTCCGCATGGAAGTAGGTTGAGGCGATGTTGCACTTGAAAAGGAAACAATTTAATACTTGAACCCGTAGGCGTGCACACACTTATCATGAAACGAAAGGAGTGTGTATACGCTTTTAACCTCTTGAGATATACCTACTTTTTTTTCTTCTTCTTCTGTGTTGGATTTTGTTTATATTTTGCCTTTACTTTATAAAAATGTACAAATGTGTTACGACCAGGACCAAAGCACAGCGCATACATGGATCCTATTTGTCTTTATGCGCATAAGTAGGGTTTTAAGTAAGAAGAACCGACGACGACGACGAGTCTTTTCATTATGAAGAATGGTAAGTATGATGGGAAAAAGGAGAAAGGATTGTTATTCTTTTATTGCGTTGAGCAAAAGTAAAGGGAAAATTATTTAAATACAAGGGAATGTTGGGTTGTATGTTATTCCGCATCGGTTGTATGTTATTGCATCCTGAACCAGAGAGTGCTGATGCACGCAAAGGAATGCAAAATTAAATAAAACCATCTGCCCCGAGGGGATTTTTTTTCCACAGGAAGTCTTTTGACATTCCAACAAGTGCAGTTGCAATAATAACGAAAGTGGGAAAACTCAGATAATAGCTTTCTTTTAAGGCCAGTTGTGTAAAGATTTATTTAAGGCAATAATTTATTGTAGCGTATTGGCACTGTCCATTCAAGTGAATGATTAGTTTTTTAACGGCTTATTGAAAAGTGCCCATTGGTTAGTTCCAACGACTGGCTAAGTCAGTTTCCTGCGCCCTTATGACATGAAGTCAACATATAAAAACATATAAAAAAATTGTAAAAAAAAACCTGATTCTTATCTGGGTCCGCGTTGCTGAGCAATCGGAAAAACTACCCAGTAAGATGTTGGAATAAAAAGGCCTATGAGAGAAAGACCTAAGCGTGCCTTTCTTTAAAAAACACCTGAGATTTGACATTGGGTGCTATATTGGGGGGCACACGAACTTTCGGCGCTATTGCGAATTGGAAGGACAACCAAGGTTTTCCATGTTATACAAAAATAGTTTGAGTAGATGCAGGCACCTGGCAATCGACTTTGGATATTGCGTATTGAGGAACACAAAAGGATTCACGGATATTTCCAGGGTACACAAGGTGTTGAGATGCAATTAAATAAATTCTGCAAATGCAAAAAGCGTGAAACATATTTCTGCCCTTAATAAAACCTGAAGACAAGTTTTTTATATGGGTGCAACACCTGGAAATTGTGAGTATATTCAACTCAAGTAATTTGCGATAGTTTCGAAATCAAAAGCAGCATAGCACGCTGCACGCGAAATTAAGCTGAAAGGGAGTTAAGCGAAAGAAAGAGGATCGGAGTTGGCACAAAACTGTAGTAACAAGAAAGTGTGTTCTTCGCAAACTAGAGTGTAAAATGTTGAAAGAAAAAAATGTCCAGCATGCACCTCGGGTGGGTGCCGTGGCGCAGTGGTTAGTGTGTGTGCCTCTGACGCCTGAGGCCTGGGTTCGAATCCTGCCTCTGCCACCTAAAAAAAAAAGACTTGTTCTTTTTCACGGCTCCCATCTCCGCGAGGGTCTGACAAACCCTCCGAGAGTAACATTTGTCTTGAAAAACTTC
The DNA here is from genome assembly GCA_947623515.1 of Neoascia interrupta. NCBI lineage: Eukaryota > Metazoa > Arthropoda > Insecta > Diptera > Syrphidae > Neoascia > Neoascia interrupta. The sequence goes on from OX392462.1 coordinate 201,731,143, forward strand.
TCAAAGTGCCGTTCGGATTCGGCAAAAAAATGTAGGTCCCCTTGTATCTGAAAAAAAATATAGCACACACAGCATACATGGCTGAGAAGTTGGCCCTGGTTCATCTCGAGCTGTTGCGCCACTCTATTTATTTATTTTTATACTGCACCTCAGTTACCACTTCAGCTAATTAAGCTATCGGTGACCGGTTTATTTTCTGCCCAAACTTCATTCCTAACATATCATCCTTAAAATGGAATCTTCGCCGAATTATTTCCACACATTCATACAAATGCGAGTAAGAGCGCTTCAAAAGCCTTGAAAAAACTTCAGCTCTCGGAAATGATCCTCGAGTCTTTCAAGCAGCACTCCTGCCTCCATCGTAGGACAGTCTGGGTACAAGTCAAGCAGTGATGTTTCAGTCTGAAATTTTCCCAGTTTTTTTTATTGAAGTCATACTCCGGGACAAAGTAATCCAAAGGCATGCTGAATGCGCTTTCAGACTCCATGAATGGAAGTCAATGACAACCGTCGATTTTCGGTCTATGATTGAAGTAGGTTGTCAACGTAAAGCGACCACAAAAGTGGTGAGAGAAGACTCCTTTGAAGAAGACATTCTCGGGATGACTCATCCTCGGCATTCTCTTTTTTTGTGTTGAAGCACTTTGATGTAGTTCTTAAACGGAATCGCTGCGTCAGTGTCCCAGAGAGCCACAAGACACATTTTTTTACACGATTAAGGAAAGGTTATGAGATGACATATTATGTCAGTTGTGACTTGCAGAACGGAAGCTGTTTAATGATGTGTCCCTTATGTGTCTAACAACTAGACAAGCAAACTTCTTTCTGCCCTTAATAGGTCTAGGTTCGAAGATTCCTTGCCCCAACCTTCCATCATGTGGCCGTAGACCCGACTCCAGCTGAAAAGTTAAGCCAGTATGGGTGCATTCTATTATTTCCTGCTGTATAGCTTCCGATAGGACCCACAAATTTTTCTCGAAATTTCAGGTCTTCCCTATTCAGACCGATCCTCTTGATCCGAAAACACTTGATCCGAGGAAGCTGGAAAATTTTATATGCTCCAGCTGCCCTGAATAACTTCAGAGAGAAACGACCCACTTTATGGCATTAGGATGACAATTTTTTCTCGAAATTTCTAGTCATTTCCGAAAATTATTTGATTTCAGAAAGCAGAAAAATGCCATATGATATTGCTGCCCTGGAAAGCTTAATAAAGAAAACGGTGCACTTTAGGGCATTAAGATTACAGATTTATCTCGAAGTTTCAGTTCTTCCTTAGTCAGACAGATCCGCTCAGTTTGGAAAAATAGAACGGTTTTGAGAGGATCAAAAATATTCGATCCGAGTAAATGTGTTTTAATGAGCGTTCCAAGGGGTATGAATTCCAAGGCTTGTTCGTCGGTAAGTTGAACAGATGATATGAGACGGATTTGTCAAGGCCAAGAACTTTACGGACTCGTCACCTGGACTGTTTTTATTTATGTTGTATCTTCACAATGCCATTAGCTGGCTTATTCTATTTAGCTTTTTTTATTTTTGTAGTTGCTGAGAGCGCTAGATTAGGTTTGGCAGCAGCTTAAATTTTATTTGGTTCAAAGTTTCCTTACTTTAAATCTTAGCTTTTTGGGATTTTCGCCCTCCCTTACGGTTTCCCTTTTAATCTTTTGGTCAAAAGGGAACAGTTTTTCCGGAAGGCAGAGATAATAGAAGATCCAACGATGTCAGCAAAGTTAAAAAGCTTCAGTTGGTGGGGGACCCTTTTCTCAGTAATCATTAAACAAGAAAAATTCACGCTATGATAGTGCGACAATGTTTTAGGGTCTCCATAGAATAAACAAAGTATTCAAGCCACCCTTAAGTTTCAATTCCATTCTACAACTCTCTATCTTAGGACTCTTAGTGAATGAGGCGTGAATGTGCTCTCTGCGGTGCAGCTGCTCAGACATTTTATTTTATCTTTGGGGTTTGCCAGGTCATGGAATATACCGAATTTTCAAAGACTGTTTCGAATGATTAGCAGACAAAAAAAAAACAAATTTTAGAAGCATTTGCTAAGCTGGTGCTGTTCTGTTGACGAAAAGAAAAAAATTAACAGGGCCGAAATAGTGCTCGAGGGACTTGGCGACGGCTCTTTGTGAAGATAAAATTTGCCCTTATGTCACAAATCGAGGTGGGATAGGGCTAACTTTTCACAACAATACAGACACGAGCAATAAAATTTACTATTTTTCAAACCTGTGAAGAATCCGGCTCGAAGGACCAAAATGTTCGTAATTAAATTTGTGTTCGGATTCATTATTGTAATTTTATGTGCTATCGAGGGACTATTAAAAAAACCTCAATGGTTAGCAACATCAGCATGAATGACCATTATGTCCGAAAGGAGTGGCTCTTGGTGACTTCAATATGCACCTATCAAGGTGTTTGCAAAGGTTTTTGTGACATATGTTAGTTTTGGAGGATTCGTAAACGCCTCGTTTTTTTTACGCCGGTATTTGAGCCCAGTATCTCCTGTTTATACTCTGAACCTACCGAAACTCATCAGTGCAAAGTCAAATGTTGGATAGCTTCACGCCAGCAGTGTTAACCTATTTAAATAATTCACTTTTATCAACAAAAAAAAAATCCACTAAATCTTTAAATCTATTCTTTATTCCCGCCACGTCATGGCCATCTGTTTCTTTGCATAACACGTTCAAAATATTTTCCCTAGAATTTTTGCGCTACACTGCGTCCCCGCAGAGAAAATACCCCGAATCGTTAATGTTGTTAGGAATTACCATAACCGAAAATCCTGTAAGTCGCAGGCGTCCCTTCTTACCGCACCAGTTTACGACGAACGTTGAAAGTTTATGTGCTAAAACATCTTTAATTGTTTACAAGACACCACTCTAAACTATCCAAACCCAGGCCAGCCAAGCCATCGACCAAAACAAAAGACGTACTGGCAAGGCGTTCGTGCACAACCTAAGTTTATTGTTCTGCCGAATTTAACATCCTTTCTGTGTCTGAAACTGGCTGCTCCTGTATGATGCATTTACCTCTGCACTCTGGCTACCTCTATACACAAACTAATATATCAAATCACCTTATGTTCCTGGCGTAAAATACTCTTTGAGCGGTGCGGTGGTCGTAGTTGGAGAGTTGTCCTTCTGCTTGCTTGCCACACACACACACCGGCATGAGAAAAGTGCCAGTGCATGCCATGCTGAACAACACCCAGGCACAAGGAATCTACATAGAACAATAAACAATATCTCGGAAAGGCAGCATCTCAGCGCAGCATTTCTCCTTCTTCGAATTGAGGTTTCCTTCAAGTCGGGCGAAATCAAGCATTTCAACCGCCCCCCTCCTAAGCCCAAACGTCCCTAATCCTCGACACCTTGTGCTGGTATTGTGTTGTTCTAAGTAAAACTTTTTACACCCGTTGTTGGGTGAGTTTTAAATCTCAACTATTTGGCAGCCGGAGTGAGAAGGCATTAAGCTTCCCAAAAATTTGTTATGCAATCTTTTCTCCGGTGTTACACCTTTTCATAATGAGCCCTGGAGACTGCAGGATAGAAGCAGAGTGAGAATCTCTTGCTCCATACATGCGAGAGCTCTATTGTGTGTTCTGCAAAAAGGTTTGTGTGTAAATTTCACAAAATGGATAGCAACATGGTTTTGGGGATATGGGTCCAACTGTGCTCTTGTTGTGTATCATTATGTCATCAGTATCATTATTAACCGGCAGCAAGGTATATAGCATCAGGGGGTGTTTGGCCTGTTCTTAATAGATTTGAACGATACGATGAAATCCTTGTGTTTTTTGTGAGGCAACGATCCAGGCATAAGGTGCTTCGAAGAAAATCGAAGGCTATGCGGTCGGATGAACAAAACATAGTGGTACAAGCTACAGTACCTAGTTGTGTGTGTATTACCCGAAGGAACATGCCCTGTGAGGCATGGTTACCGATTTACATTAATTAAAACACGTATCTGGACAATGTACAAATATTTGAGAGGGTAAATGGTTTGTGTTGTCTCTGACACTACTGACACACTACACAACTCCTGAGTGAGACATTAAGAAAGGATATTAGACTTTTGGGCAAAAGGAGTAGGGTAGAGGACTACCGAAACAGTGCGATATGGTTGTTTTTCTATGGAATTTTTCCCTTTTACCCATGTCTAATGGGACCTCCTTTACCGAGAAAATCTGTGTGTAATTTGTGGATATATGAGAATGTATATTTGCACCTGTTTTGGCATAAAATAGAAATAGTTAGCAAACGAGAGAGTTTTTGGTATATTAAGAATGTTTGTCGAAAGCATTTCAGGGCGTAGAATATCTGGAAAGACATTAGTTGCCAAAATAGATAATTTTGAGGAGGGTTTATTTCATGAGAAGATTTGTTTGGTATTGTCACAATCCAAATGATCACAAATATTTTCTATAGAGTTTTTGAGCTACTGTGTCTGACCGAATTGGTTCAAGAGTGGTTTTTGTTCGTTTTAAAAAGAAGAAGAAAGTGCAACTGAATTCAAGTCTCAAATGTCATCCTCATCAGATAGAAATGTCATCCTCATCAGTATATACTCAAAATCAGATTCAAATACATTTGATTATAATTTTTTTTCTAATAGACTCTAACCTACAACAAACCTTGACGTACTCTACCCTTGATCAGAGGTAAGACTGCTTGTCAAAAGCTTACTTCAGGAAGAAGGCAGACATTTTAAAGATTAACTTAAAATTTTAGTTTTTCTTTAAAATGTCTCTCTTACTCTTACTCTAACCTTATTTAGCAATCACTCTAACGAAAGTCACCAACTCCTGATAAAATGATAAGCAGAGCACCTGCCCATACATTATTATCTTATTTCAACCTTATGCCTGATTGAGTAATGAAATCAGTTAGTGGAGGTGATTTTTGTCAGCGCTTAAAGAATCACCGCACATGCTTAAAAGTCAACGCCCTACGGTGCACCTACTCAGACATTGAAATTTTTTAACGGCGAATGTTAACAAAAAGTAGAACCTGCAGGGCTTATTAGCCGGACTTATTAAAACAGAATCTTAGAAAACTTGTATAAATAATGAATTGAATTGAATACGTTAAATGGAAGCCACGGTGCAGAAAACGCGACCTGCTCAGATACTAGATTTAGACTCCAGCTTTCGGGTATTATGTACGATCTGTAAAAATTATAGAAATTAGATCACGATGAGGTATGTATCACGGCTTTTGCTTAAACTTTAAAACTTACCTATAATAAAAAGCACCTGCTCAGACATTAGAGCCAATTTTGATCAACACATGATCTTCGCTTTGTATATTTTTCCCAATTTTATTTTTCCAATGTCGGGCACATGCCCAGACAACTATATTATGCAAATATTATTCTGGAATGCAACACATGCGGCAACGCCTTATTTGATGGGGGCTCATGGTGTAAAAAAAATTCTTGGAGCTTTTTATTATAATCACAATTCTACTTACATAGAGGTACTACACCTGCCCGGACCTAAAAATTCAATTCCGGTGTTCAACACAAGTGACAATACATTGTTCAAAAAACCCTGTCATTTGAACTCGCTGCTTTGAAGGTCTCAAGGACGATTTGAATCAAATCAAAGTATTAAAATAGAGGTAGGGCGCCTACCCAGACCTGAAAATATTTTTCCGGCATACAATGCTTGCGACAACGCTTTTCTGAAAGTATCTCTATCAGCGTAAAACAATATTATTTGAGCTTTCAAATATGACTTGAATTTATTTAAATTTAAGCATAGAGGCATAGCACCTGCCCGGACCTGAAAATGGAATTCTGGTATACAAGGCTGTTGTTATAAAAGGTGTAAGATTCCTCATGCAGATCTCAAGCACGATTCAAATCGGATATAGGTACAAACACAGGTAGGGCACCTGCCCAGACATGAGAATTCCACTCCAGTATACACCGCATGTGAGTTTTAGAATTATTCCTGCAGGCTCTAAGAACTATTCAAATCGTGTCAATATATAAACTTAGAGGTAGAGCGCACCTGCCCTGACTTGAGAATTTTGGTCCGTTTAAATACTAAATAGAAAAAGTACAAAACTCTTGCAGATTGTAGATTCTTAGCATAATGTGAGATTGAAGCATGCATACAGCTAGACCACCTGCCCAGACACGAGTTTCTGAAGTTGGAAATTGTATCTCCGTCAAATACATCAGATGAAGTAACGTTTTTCTTGCAGTTCTTCATAAGATGTCTTAGATCAAACCGAAAATTCTCACTACACAACAGAGAAAAGGCACCTGCCCAGACATTATTCAAGCATACGATGTTTGTTTTTCTAAGCCTTGTAAAAGGAAATGGGATCACATAAATAAAAGAATTTGTCAGGTCGTAGACCTGATTGAAATCTCATTGAAAAAAAATAGCATGAGGTTGCCTCCTGCTCAAACATGAGAATTTTTTTCGTCCATTGATGGTGCAGTATTTCTTGTAGAGCCTGATTAGTTTTTGAAACTAAAGTGCATTTGAATTCAAGTTTCGGACCGAAATCACGCTGGAACTGCTAAGACCTAAATACAGGAGATGTACATGGTTGCATGTACAGTAAATGAGCTAAATCTGGAGTCAGAATCTGTCTTAAGTTTTGCCAGTAAGCCTCACACCGTTTATTCCTCAATTTTCCGAAAGTCACGATGCGTTTTTGGTCGTACGCCGGGATTTGGAAAACACACAACACACCATCGCTTATGGCTACATGGAGATATCATATGCAACCACAAACACGTTCAGGATTCAGTTTTTTTGCCATTGAGCCTCTGATTTTTTTTAAACTTCTTCGAATCCGTACAAACTCTTTTTAACAATCGAAAAAATTGGAGAAAGCTCACACCCTACGGCGACAAGTCGTTAATTTGCATGAGTCCACTGCGTTCGCATAGAAATATGCGATTCACAGACTTTTTGCATGCAACGGCGACCAATTATGACATGTTTCCCTTTATCAGGAAAATCCGAAATATTTTTTCATATGCATATGTTTATTTCAGACTCTAGGGATGAGCATTAAGAACCATTTTCGTTTCAATGTGATCACATAGCAGTTTATCTGTGCTCTCTTTTCGGGTCTGACTAAAAACCGACACAAAGCTTGAGGCATAATTTAGTAGAGTTTGAGAATCCCAAAATCACCCTACACCTAGCCAAAGCGTGAGAAGTCATTAAGACTCTCCGTCAAATTAAACATTTTAAAAGCCATCAATTGACAAGTCTTAGATACAAAAAAGAACAAAAACTCACGAGAGCACTTCCCCTTAAGGACACTCAATTTTTAATTAAATTGTCTGTACATCCTTGCGTATTATACTTTTCATTTAATTAATTTCCAGTGTTATCTGTAGATTATGAAAGCCAGAAAAGATAGTCTAGTCATTACTTAAAATCACAAGATACAGACCGCAAAAAACGGGTTTGTCAAACCCTCAAGCTGCACTCACTTAATATTCTGAAACCACTCCAGCACCACAACCTCATTATCGTCTCCATTCTCGAGATGACAGGACAATACAGCCATAATCCAGTTCTAGTCCTGTTGCACTTCAGGCACTTATGCACACAAGTTCATCTCTAAAGTTAACGCTTGGAACAAGCACACGTTTGTGTCTTTGTTTGACCACAGAACTATAAAACCACACAAACAACTTAGACAAATATGACCCTCTTAACCATGTCGAGTGACCAATGCCATCCAATCTAATGCATCCTTTTCGCACAAGGGAGAAAAAAAAACTTTTAAAAAAGTTTCAATTTGATAATAATAAATCCTTCGTCCGTTATAATAGTTCGAGATTGAATATAAGAACAAGAAAATCTTATCCCGGGCAATTACCATGCAAAAAAAAAAAATCCTTTGAACCCTTTGAATACGGAATCGGTTTTTATTTTTTTTCTGCTCCCCTTCTTGTGACTCCTAGTGCCGCCATGACTTATCACCCACTTAAGGGAAGGGGTTATGCTATGCAAGGCATTTCTTATCCCTTATGGTACAATCACTCTTTAAGTCAGTAGGGACTAACGACGACGACGCCGGCAAATGGCGGTAAGTAGGACAAGAAGGTACACATTTTTCATTTAAGATACTTAAAGGAGCGTTGCTCTTTTGGATTGTTATTCTTTTTTGGCGAAAAAAGGAAGCTTTTCGCCTACCAGATCCTTTATTAACCTCAAGAGGAAGTAATAATTTTTAAAACCCACCCACACCGGACGCCCTGGTCATACTTTAAGTTCTGTAAAACATCTGTTGGCGCGTTTTCCTAAGGATGTATCAAATATTAGCAACACTAGGGTAAAGGTTAAAGAAAGTTTCCTCGGCGAGTAGGGATGGCGGCCCTGCAAGTGTGTGGGAGTGGCAAAGATTGCGAAGGCATTCAACAAATTTAATTTATTAGTCCATGAAGTACAATCAGCCCGGGCAGGCATCAGCACAAGGATTGTGCCTTGGAATGACGACAAGAACAACATGGTTGTTTGGGCAATATTTTTTCCAGCACTTTTTTTTTTTTTTGGGTAGCAGTCCCCGATGGGAGTCTCTGAAACGCTGTTAAGGGACGACTTGTGATAGGCGGCCACACTCGAATCGGAGAGTGGGGACCATGAAATGTCATGTGGTTGCAAAGGGGGCTTAAAACTACAGGAATGCATCGGAACTGAAATTAGGCACAGATTTTGTTGCCAATTCCAAAAAAAGAATCTAAGCCAGAAAATCCCCATTGACCTTCTCCCACAGCTCACAGAGACTTTACGTAATTTATTCTCATAGAATATTGATTTCTCTTAAATTTCGACATCATCCTTCTCAAACAAAACAGCATCCTTCTCAAGTCATCTTTTAAAAGAAAAACTAAAAAAAATCCGTCAACTCATTCTTCCGGTATGTGTATGAGCCTCGATTTTATGCCATTTTGCTTTGGTCATCAAAAAACTGTAAAAGAAAATAGTCTCGAATAAAAAATTTAATTTTCCGCAAAACGAAAAAAAAAAACCGAATGAACGAACGGACCAAGGAAGTCATACATCTTCCTTGCTCGAACGAAGAGAATATATAAAATAAAAAAAGCGCACGGACTTTGGCACGCAGTATTAAATTGAGGCCATCAGAAGGCAATGGATTAGCTACTACAGCATAAGGGCAAGTCTTTGAACCAAAGAAAAAGGACACACCAGACATACACTGCCACTAAATTTTTATCCTGCGGATATTTTCGTTTGGAAGGATTTCAGTTTTTTGTTATTTTTTTTTTGTGCTGGGGCTTCGCATTACTTGCCTTGTGTTCACCACTAGATATCGATATTTTATGGAGATGAATATAAATTTGATGTTTGGAGGATCTAACAGAGGGACACAAAGGGAAAAAAATTCTCTAACAAGGATACAGCTCGAGGTGGAAGTGGATTTGCATTGTGGTGATTTGGGATGGTTTTATTTGCCGGGTCCTTGAAATACTGCAGATTTTTTTTCCGTGAATATTATAATTCGACGTTAAACGGATGTTTGGGGTATTGACGACGAAAGATGGTGTTTAGGGTCATGGCTAATGACGCACGTCGAGGCAAATAGTTGTGACGTTATGAATGCATATACAGTGCTGGTTGAACGCAACAAATTTCTGAAACCATGTGAGACAGATATACTACCGAAAGGGAATAAGGGTAACGCAGTTATGTTTTGTTAAGATCTCTTTGCCATCCTAAATGCTTCAAAGGTTCAACACAAATCAAATATATTAAATAAAACAATCGAATATTTTTTATTACGAAAACAATCGAATCGCTCGAATGAATATATCTAACGGCGCGGCGTCGCTTGCTGAAACACGATTGTTTGAATTCTCGAACCAGACCCATTATACAAGTTCAGAACTCCTAATACTTTCTAAATTGGTTTTGTGCAGGTTGTGGGTATGAACGTAGACACTAGTACTGTACTCACGAGCTCCTTCGCGCGCAATCGTACATCACAATCGAGAAACCTGATCGGTTCCATGAACAAAATCGATTCTATAGTTTTTTTATGAGTCGAATAAATCGACAATCGATATTAAGCAACTATTGATGTTATATTCGATTGTATCTTTTATTCGCAATAGTCATTCGGTAGTTTGTTAAAAAAAGTTGAGCGAAAACCATCTTTCCAATTAAATTAGACGACCGCGTTATCGATGGAAGATATTCCCAACCCACAGCGATATCGCGCTGCGAGTATACCTACTAGGAGAATTTTTGGCAATACTTTCCTCATTTGCAGAGGCCTCTGATTGACTTCTACCATGTCTCCACCGAACAATAATCTGCGATTTATATAAATCCAAAACTAATATCTCTTAAATCTCGAGATATACCACTTATTTATTAGTAGTCTCGGCAAGCGATTAAAATATATTCTCTTTTTTGTCACTTTTAAAACTTTTCTTTAGCTTTATAACAGTTTTAAACCCGAAAAAGAGTCAAATTCTTTTCTATTATGGTATTTTCTGCGCTCCTGAAAAATGAAAATAGTCCTATCCTTTGAACGCCAAACGGCCCCTGGTTTGTTTATACCATGTCTCCACCGAATAATAATCCGCGATTTATCGAAAAAGGAAACTGAAACTTTCCAGGTATGACAGATCTGTCACAATCGATATTTTCGCTCATGGGAAATGTCATCGTCAAAATGACAAAATTCAAAATGACAAAAAAGAGTGCGTGTGTGAAATTAATCCCTTATGATTGTCCGGTGGAAACCCTTAGGTATTTTTTTCTAATCGTCTCCCGCTAATCGCAGTTTTATTGTGGAGACATAGTTGTATTAGCCTTATAGAGAACACCCACGCTTGTGAAATGTAGAATCTATATGGTAGCAGATGATGTAAATGGTGGGTGGGTGCAGCTGTTGGTGTTTCGGACAACTGTTCTAGAGGTCCCAGCTTCGAAAAAGGTCCCAACCACGTAAAAAGTTGGCCCTGATTCATTTCGACCTATAATTTTTCTTTACTCCGAAATATGTAGAAGAGGCAAACGTGCATTATGGGAGAGATCGGAAGTGAGAATAAGAGGGCTATAAGAGCTAACAAATGAATGAATGAGCTTCAAAAGCGGGACGGCAAGTTCTCGCTTGTTTCTTCTCTTAGGCGCTAAATATGTTTGATTCGGAAATCTTTAATCACAATTTCTGACAAGTAGTTAAGTATGTTCCGCTTGGAGACCTTGATTCAAGTCTGGCTGTTGTGAAGCCAGGGCCAAGTTATTGGCGCTAATTTAAGCTCCATAGAATCAGATTCTTCCCTCAGCCATCGGTAATCCACTAACGTAAACGCTTCTTGCTTATGGAGATTTGACAGTTTTGTCGAGGAAATTTAAGTTATTTCAGAAATTTTTTTAAAATTGCGTCACTAATTTTAAGTTCTTAGTTAAGCACATTTTTTTGGACTATTACAGGATCTCTTGTTGCAGGTTCATTCGGACTTTTTTATGAGGACAAAAAAAACCCACAAATCGGATTTATTCCATGTCGTTGCAAAAAGACGAATACATCAGACATGAAGTGTCTCAAGCGCCGCATGTTTCTATGGGAACACTGTGGTCGAAAAAGAACTTTTTGCATATTCTATGCGTAGATCTGCACTGATCTGGCACTAGAATACTATAAACAAGACAGGTAAAAAAATTCAACAACCTTTTGGGTAAGTCATCTAGGACATCAAATTTGACAGCAGCACGAAAGCGAGCACATTGCGTATTTTCATCCCGGTTATGGGTAGCCCGTACTCGCATATATTTTGCACGTGACCCTTACATGAAGGTTTTGTTCCAAATCACATGCGACAGCAGTAGCAGACAAGTTAAAGAGCTTTTTCCGCCTGTAATCTAAACCGCATGCTACATGCGAAAATCTATTATGTCGTCTTTTTCCAGCTTAAGTAATGACTTCGTAGGAATATTTTAAGAGGCTTGGAATAACATATACATGTAAGGAATAGACTAAGTCAAAAATTTAGTTCAGTTGGCTTCTGCGTCTGTATTTGGAGACTTAATAAGGTATACTCTTTTGTGCTTTCACCACATGTTGTCGTAAATATCAGTTACTTTTGAAACTGCCTAAAGTAAAAGCATAGAAGTTCTCTTTGTCAAACGTGTCAAAGGGAATAAACTCCCATCAGATCCTCTTTGGTTTGGGTATTTTATGTGATCAATCACTCAATCTAATCCCTTCCTGTCATTTCTTCTACGATTTCCCCCCATTTAAAGAAACCCCTCCAGCTTTATATTATAGAGCCCACAAGGTACCTACCATCAATTTAAATGTTGAAAAATTGATTAAATTTAATGGCAGCAACATGCAAAACGTTTCCAGTCAAAGTTTAAGGAATTTGCTGTTGTGCGATGCTCCGGAGCCTTCGTTGTCTTTATTGTGTTAAACTCGCCCCGCCACCCCCTGTTTTCAGTATATCCTTTGGAAAACTCTTGCTTTTTCATTTCACACAATTGCAACTGATGTTGCATAGTGCATCCTGCCAATGTCAGTTTTGCATGCGGTAACAACAGCAATGATGATTGAGAGTGTTCCAGACATGACATCCTTTCGGAATGTGGAAGAGGAAGAAAAATGAATTCATATTCAACAGCAGCAACTCCTTGTCATATTCGATTTCCTTTCGTTTAACCCTAGAAGCCATTCGAATTGGTGTTTCACGCTGCCTACAAACTGTTTTTCCCCTTGTTATCCTTTGCTCCATTTGCATGGTGTTTATGTACCTATGTATATGGTTTATGCTGTCAACATGAGCAAGTGTAGCAAATGTACTGTTTTCATGAGCAGAGAGGAGCATTATCAAAAGTACCTAAACCAATAGAGCATATCGATGTTTTTTTTCCAGTCGTCGTTTGTATCCTTTTTTTTAAATTTTATTTGTTACTCCTTTTCGGTTTGGGTTGCGCATAATGGTTTTTGTTTGATGTCATTTGGAGCGGCTCCCAAGATATCAACATCTCTTGTTCGCTTTGAAAGGCTCCCAATATTTTGATATATTTTTGAGTGGTTAAGAGGATTTTCAGCGAAACACCGTTTGATCATTTTTTGCGCTGCTCCTTTATGGCAGCAAAGTGTGCAAATCATCTGAATTTCACTTTGAAAGGATTATTTTTTGCTTTCGTTTTGCGCGGAAGCATTACCGCTGTTGTTGATTAAACATTTAAGGGAATGGGTAAAAGGTGCGAAGGCTGTTTTTTTTGCATGGCGAGGGTTTTTGAAGTGATTTGTAATGGTATGATTTTGCACAAAAAAGGAATCTAAAAGCAATTAACAAAGGTACACACGTCTCACATACGCGTGTCCTGGGTACAAACTACAAAATAAAACTGTCACGCCAAGGAAAAACTGTGGACACTTGGCAAAACGGTTTCACAAACACACTCCTTGTGGTCACTTTGTGTATGCTCTACTGTCAGGGAAATCGCATTTATGGCCAAGGACGAAAGAAACGTAATTCTTGTGTATTGCGTGCAACATGTAATATCCGCAGAACACCATGAACACACATCAGTTGCTGATGATATGTGCTTGTATCTGAGTCATTTTTCGTTTAACCAGAGAAAGTATATGTAATATGTTGTGTAACCAAAAAGAGAATGGACGTTCTCCATCAGGAAGGAGGAAAGGATAAAAAATTCCCTTACATTTCCATCACCAATATACGGCCAGTCAGACCACACACAAAAATGCTGGAACCAACCTCATCGCAAAAACCGAGTGCGGATTTTCGTTGCTGTGATTTATGCTGATGATTTATATAGGTAGGACAATGGACAAATGGATTTCCTTTCATTTCGTTTCGCCATCGTCCTGCGGACCCCCACCCTATACAGCTTGGGCCGTCACTCTTTTATAGTGTTTCTCTCAATGGAGCCCTCACTATTATCCGAAGTGACCTTTGTGATCCTTGTGTCGATCTTTAACAAATTTTTCTTCGTTTTTTTTTCTGTTCGCTGGCTCTTATCCTTGTTGCTGTTGTATTCAGTGTATTGGCATTCGAATGCTGTATACAGTCTATATATTCTTTTTTTTTGTGTATAGGTATTTCTGTCGTTTTATTCTCGGCTTCTGTCAGCTTAATGCTTTCGGTAATGAATCAATGAGGATGAAGGACAAAGGACGACGACTACAACGAATGGACAGCCAACTCGATGCTGTGATGAAGGTGTTGGTGGAATGGTGGTTAGGAAAGGATAAATAGCAGGCCAGTGGCAGGTTAATTCACACAGAATTGTCATCTTAGTTGATTCAGCTGATAAATCACCTTTTTTTTCGTGAAGAATGGCATCATGCTCCAACAGTTAGAGGGGTCATGTGTATCCTTCGAATGTGCTTTTTTTTTTCCTCATTGATTTTACTAATTTTAGGCGCAAATTGGAATTTAGATCTTAAGGAGCCTTGGAATTCGTGTACATTCGAAGTGGCAAAGGTTAGGAGCGCAAGAAATACACTGAAGTGGTGCTGCGCTGGTGTGTGGGGTAATTGATGGGCATGTGGTGGTGATTGTGAGATACTTAGAAAACTTAGTGTCACTTTGAATGGGAGGACATATTTCTTCAAAGTTTATTCCATCTTAAGTAGAAGTCTGGATATTTATTATGCTGTGACCTTGTCTTAAATGAGGGTATTTCTTGCTAGCAAAATTCACCTTTAGCCACGTGTTGTTTCTTGAGAGAGCTTTTCGTTCACATCAAAGAACTCTTTGGGGTAGGATGAATGGATATTTATTTTTATTTCTTAAATTTCATGTACTTCATTGTGAGTTTTTACGGATCAAGGTTACAAGTAACGTAAGAAGTTATAGCACTGGAGTACACTTGGATTTTCGTACCAAATAACACAAGCAAGAACCGATTTAAACTCGGTTTATGGCTCGATTTGGCGACTCCGATTCGCCATTTAAGTCAAGCTAATAAAAAACACTAGCGGGACGCATCAGAGTTATTTTATATGACTACTTAACTTCGTCCTTAGAGTCACATCTTTTCCTAATAACCACGTTAAAAACAATGCGGTTTTGATAAGTCAGCTCAAAAGAAACAGCCCTAAGCCGGGGTTAGATTTTGGTGCGAACCGGGTAAAACAATCGAGCTGATGCGTCCATCTGTGAGAAAATGTGGCAGAAAAAACCCTTGTCATGCCCTGTGCTTTTCAAAGACCAATTTTCGTCGACATTTTCAGCTTTCAGCAAAACTCAAACTTTTTAAGGCTACACCTTTCCCCAAAATATGCATAGTTGTATTAAATTAAATTTTCTGAAGGAATCTTATTGTTATCAAGCTCCATTAAAAGCCCATACGTAAACAGCAGGTAAGGTTCAAACTGATCAAAACTCCGAAACAGCTCAACTTTTCTCATTGGGACTTAGGACAAACGTTAACCACTGAAGGAGTTGAGAAATTTCCTTGTGTGCATCAACAACAAATGGAAGTCTCAATACTCACTTTTCTATACTTGCCAGTGAGAACAATGCTGCTTTTTTATGTAGCACCTGCCCAGACATGAGATTTATATTCAACTTGTTGCTTATTAAGGCCGGAAAGCATGCCAAAGACTCTAAAATTCAATGCGATTTTCTTATGAACAAATACAATGCGTTGTCTCTGTGGTATACCTGCCCAAACATGAGATTTGTTTAAATGTTAAGTGATCTGAACTGATCTGAAATTTCATTGGATCCTTTCGAACGCATAGACCACTGGCCATTGGTAACACCTGCCCAGACATGGGATTAGCGTATATTATCCTTTTGAACCTTTTGGTACAGTATTATGAGTCTCCGTGGTGCACCTGCCACAACACACGATTTACTTTTTTTTGTGTAAGTCTGATGAGCGAGCACTGTCCCCTTTAAGGAGCACGTGCCCACACATGAGACTTATTGAAAGTAAAGCGATCAACATTTGTAGTATCTTTTGATTTTACTTTGAAATATCATTGGATCCTTTCGAACACCCAAAATATTGCCTCTTTGTTACACCTGCCCAGACAAAGGATTTATTTTTAAGCAAGGACATCAACATCAACATCCGAACGACCAAAACCGATGAACCTGAATGAACCTAAAGTTCGCTTTTTTTAATCTTTTTGGAACAACATAATGTGTCGTTCGTTGTGCACGTGCCATGACGCACGATTATCTTCTTAGTCAAGGTTATATAAACTCTTGGTATTTGTTTGGAGAATTTAAGAACAGGGATGTCTTCGGCCCCCGAGTCTATCGGTTTTTTTGCTTGCAAGGTTTCGTGAGTTGCCGCCATATTATAGATTCGTAATTTGGTTTGGTAGATTAGTATTTTGACCTCAAAAAAGGCATCAGCCCTAATTGCAGGAAAAGAAACGCAGTCTCCAGCTAACAAAGGTTCTAAGCTAGGTTTAAGAGTCGTAAATCACCCGTGAAACTGCAGTTGCTTTGTACTTTGTTCAAAACTCAGCTCCCGCTCAGAAATGTTCCTCCTATTTTTTCCTACCTTCGGCTCAGATATAAGCCTTTTCCTACCTTCCAAAATGAATGTAAAACTTGATTTGGTATTTGAGAAAATTTAGTATCGAGTCACTTTTTCGTTGGGTTACTTTTAAAACACATAGAAAGAATGTTGGAAATAACAGTCCTGAAAAGATCAACAAAATACAATTTTTGCCTAAGATTATAAGAGACTTAAACGTACGAGACCAACGTGTTTAGGATTTTTTTATATGAATTTCATACTAAAGTAAAAAAATCCTCTGGTTTCGATCAATTTCAGCTAGCAGCTGTGTGATCAAATCGGTTAGACTTTTATGAAATCAGTTCGCGAGGACAAAATAAAAAGAGTGCCACAAAAGCTCGAGGCAAACCAGGGCCAACTTCTTAACCATGTACACTGTGTGTGTTGATATCTTCATACACATAAAGTTTTTCGAGACAAATGTTACACTCGGGTGGCTGATTCTCACGGAAGTCGGGGCTGTGAAAAAGAAAGAGGCTTTTTGCAGGTGGCATCAGAGGTAGGATTCGAAACCAGAGCTCCCGCGTGGTTAGCACACTCACTGACCACTACGCCACGGTACCCCATTGAGCGAGAATAACCTGAAAAAATTAAGCGAGTCTGATAATACAAAAAGTCTACAGTTCAAAACGATATTTCTTGACAATTTTTAAGAAAAAAGCTTGGCTAAGACGCCTAAAGAGTTCCCGCTTCACAGTTCTCTAATCGTCGGTTTTTTTTTCCTCAGAATACGTCAAGCATAAAGTGCATCAGGTTATATCCTAACTTCAAGTCCTTGATTTTGTCATGTTATCCAATTCCTTCCACCCACTTCTCTTCGAATGCACCTGATGTGCTGTTGAATGATTTCTTCCTTTCGATTCTCTATGAAGATCGACTTATTTCACATGTGTGAGTCTGAGTACAGTTCACTCACCGCCCACTTCATGGAGCATCATCTCAGAAGGCCACACCTGCAGTCAAGTTTCAAGTATATTGGCTTACTGTGTGTTTTTTTTTTTACTTTTTGGAATATTATAGTCGATTTCGCAGTAAAGTTGCACCTTTTGCTTGTACCATCCGTTAGAGGGGGAAGCGTACAACATTCGATGTCCCTCTTAGGAACGGAAATAGAAAATAATATTTTTCTGTATATTTTTTTTTTTTTTTTCATATCCTTGCTAAGCATTGCTCTCTCTCGAATCACACAAATTGAGTTCAACAAGATTTTGCAGATGAAAAAGGATACCAAGCAATAACAACAACAACTACGATGACGAAAAAAAAACAGTGAAACCCTTAACGACTTGTGCAAGTGGCAATCGGAATCGAACGAACGAATAGAGTTTTGTCGTCGACAATGTTTTGCTTTATTTATTTTTTTTTTTCTCATTTTCAAAGGACTTACTCCTGCTATTTTTTGTTGTTGTTGGAATTGGTTTATGCTCTATACTTTTAACACTAAATGGCAAAATCGTGGGAGGTAGTTAGACGAATCCATTTAGAAAGACTGAAAGACTTGTGTGTGTGTGTGAATGTAATTGGGGGGCGCTTTTAAAAGGACGACGACTATGAAAAACGATTGACAAGCTAATGGATTTGAATGTCACCATGGAGATGTGTGTGTACGTGTATTTGGGTTGAAGCTCTAACTATCCGCGCTAAATGGCGCTAGTCATTTGGGATTAGAATCAATTAGTGGACGAAAATATCCACTCCTGACAGTGTGGAAGGTTCTTTTGGCTACATGTGGCAATGAGTGATGAGAGTCCTAAACGCCAGCCAAAAAAGGAGTCCGACAGCAAGTGTTGTCGTTTTTGTCATGACCGATATGGTAGCTAAATGACAGATGGATGACAGAGTTCACAGTGGCAGAGTGGTATTATGACGTGCACTTCAGGTGCAGAATAATCCATCCGTAAATTTCGGATGTGCAGTTCGAGTCATTTAGGATAGATTAGGAACAGGCTTTTCGTAAAACTTCTATGTAAGGGGAGTTCGGTGTTTTTTTATTTTAGCTTGACAAGGACATGACTGAGCGAGATTAGTGGCAGAAATATTTAAAGATTAGTGGGTAGATTTCTACTATTTTTTTTAAAGGATGGGAAGATTGTTTAAATTTTCATGACAGACCGGGTTTCAGGTATTTCTAAAGGAAAAATAAAACTATTGTCTAATGCGTCCCTTATGACGCCCTTACACTGTCAAAGGATGGACGTCAATCATGTCCGTCTACTTGTGAAAATTTGTTTATATGCGTCAAACACATTCGATTGATGTTTACTGACGAAAAACAAAACTATTTCGATTTCTCATGAGAAGCGTCATGCCAATTGACGTGCATAAGGGCTAGATTGAGGAAGAAAGTTAATTATTTTTGGCAACATTAATTTTTGAAATGATTGAAAGTGCGGTTACTACAGAAACTAGACAAAAAAAACTAAAAATTTCGGTTGAGTAGAGTTGAGTTGAGTAAGAATGAGTTGTGTAATCAAGCTACACGTACACGACGATCAATCGATTGAAAGTGAAAGGTGCGTATTACATGGTCAATCGATAGACGTCAATCACGAGCATTTTTTTCAAAAATTTATCAGTATGCGCCACACATATTCGATTATAGCTGATTGACGAAAAACAAAATAAATTTTTGCATGATGCGTAGCATGCCGATTGATGTGTGTAACGCGGTTCTTACATGCTCAATCGATTGGCGTCAATCACGAGCATGTGTTTGTGGAAGTTTCTTTTCGTGCGTCACTTTTTGAAGCTGATTGACAAAAAACAACACTTTTCATCTCGTATGATGAGTCCCATCCGATGGATGTGTGTACGTCCTAGATTGACGTAAAAAATTAATATTTTTTAAATGAGTGCTAAGAAACTTGGATTGGACCTGAGAACAAATTGAAAGCCTGATTGCTATGCGAGCGCATAAAATATTAAAGATTAGTGTCAATCAAACTGTTAACTTTGCAAATTCAATCTTCAGGTAGACGATGCCTGACGTCAAATGATTGACCATGCCAAGTGCGCATAAGGGATAGATTGGCGTAAAAAAATAATATTTTCACATGGCAACTTGGATTTTCGAAAAAATTGACAGTCCTGCTACGGAAACTTAAGGGTAAGATCGATCCACATGTACACGATGCTCTTGACGTCAATCAATTGACCGTGTGAGGTGCACATAAGAGGGAAATAAATTTCGCTACACGGAATTAAGAAAACAATCTCGAGAGCACAGACCTGTTATAATCAACCAGGCAGTGCAAATCACATTAAAAGTAGACTCGATAAGTGATTATTTGTCGAACAGATCTGATAATTTATAAAAGAGCACCGCAGGGCTTGGGTTAGGTAAGGGAAAATCAATTCGCCAATTCTAGGATACACTTGGAGGAGGATTGAACCAGTGTTTTACAAGGTCATCTAGATAGGTAAATAAATCTTGAATAAGATGGCCTGCTGGGACACCAGATTCAAGTCGACCAATATACAAGTACTGGGAGGCCCAAATGCATCAATTCCTTGCCCAGGCTAAAATTCCCTCTTCAGAATTATCTTTCGCCCATTGCGAGAAACAAGACAAAACAAATACAAAAATAGCATATTGACCGGCTAATGTGGTCAATATGCCTTATTCATTTTATTGTCCATCCAAATTCTTATTCTAGGAACAAGTTCTTAAACTTTCTCGATCACATTTTGTCTCGAGGGAATTATTTCAAGACTTCGGAAATTTTTTCTATTTTTAAAAGTCCGAGTCCCGACACTCTCTCTGAACTGTCGAAATTTATACGAAAAGTTGAAACGAAAGTCATGTCCTTTAAATACTACGCTCTGTCCACACACAAAAAAAAAATAAAAAATACCTCCCGTTGGGCGCCATTTATCAGAAAAAAAAAGTTATTAACTTCTAATATCTCATGGCCTCTGAAGCCCACTTAACCCCAGACATTTGCCTTGAAATTAGCCAATTTGACCTCTCATAATCCACCAGTAAAAACCATAAAAAGACATCTGAAGCCATAAAAAAAACTTTCAAAGAAAACAAAAATCCACTCTGCTTATAGGCATAACAATAAAAAGCGATTTGTCTATCCTTCGCTTCAAAACAATCGCAATCATGATTCAGTAATTTCAAAAATGTCCCGCGTTGTCATTGTTGCTGTGTTGTCATCTTAACAAACAGCGCCACACCAAAATAATGAAACAACACAAGGATATTTTATAACGGATGCAAAAGAAGTATTCATCTCTCGGTACACATATATCTACACAACTCAACAGAGGGGCAAATTGCTTTTTCATTTTCATCAGTTTGAACTTAATGTTTATTCATTGCTGCTGCTGCTGCTGTTGAGGCTCCTACAATTGTTGCTGTAACGTTTCCTTAATTTGCCTCGAATCGCCCCCATCTTCCCCTCTGCCCCACTCCTCGGGGTACACCAGTCAAGGCACACATAAGTATTTTTTGGCAAACAACTCAAGCCATTCCGCTGCCACCCGTGCGCCCTTTCATCAGTGTGGCAGCAAACAGCAGGAGCAATTAAATCATCCCTTTGATTTAGGGCGGGCTGAAAAGACGTCTATGATTTCGCAAAATGAATGATGGTAGGCGGTTTGAGGATTGCTCGTCGTGTCGGTCGGCTTGAAATTGTTCCCCGAATTGTGTTTTGCATCTCAAGCTAAAAGGGGAATTCTACAAGGACTCTCTCGTCCGCCCGCACGTAATTACTAACCCCCCCTGATGATGCTGCTGCTGGGGTTTGTTTGTGAAGTTCTCAGCGTAGATTGGTCTATGGGAAATTGCTAAAGGACTCTAGGATGCCAACAAAAGGGTTAATAGATCCTTTAAAATTTTCTTGCTGTTTTTTTTTTTGAATGGCGCATAATGTTTGAATGTTGAGGAAAAAAACCGTCTTAAATCATAGCCAACGCAGTGGAGAGGCTGTTGATTTGAGGGAGCAAAACATTTTGTTGGTTCCTGGGGGGAGGCTAAAAAAAAGGTGGCGAAACAAGTGGAATGAGGCGAACTCATGTTGTTTCGCTAGAGAAATCTCGATGGAAATTTACGCGAACAAGGAACAATAAGTTTTTTTATTTTATTTTGTTTCTGGTCCTTTTTTTGGAGATTTATTCAGGAGTTTGTTGTATGCTTCTTTATGGCAGGACGAAGAGCCAGCGAAGGAAATTAAAATTCAAAATTAATTTAGTCTGCTAGAGTTCTCTTGTCTGGTGTGGGAAAGGGGGGCGGCGCTTTCAAGAGTTTTATTTAAAATATATATTTTTTTCCCCGGCTCCTTGTTGCATTATTCTTTTCTGTTCGTTTAACTTTCCTATTCAATTGAAGGAAATCCGATTTTTTTTCTGTTGTGCCCTCGCCTTTTGTCGTTTAAAACTTGTGTACTTATTTCACGTATATATATGAATACTTTACTTGCAGAAAAATGTAAAGCAAAAGAAAATAAAAAGGGAAATAGCTTACGTGAAATCGGTTTTTCGTTTTCCACCTAGAGTCAATTGGCCGTGTACATGACCTACATCCTTTTTTTACGTACTTTTCCTTTTCGCTTAGTACCTATGGGCTGAAAAGAAAAGTTTTAAACCGTACTACGTCGGTTCCTTTTTTTCTCCTGCGGAGCGGGATGAACTCTGTAGTAATGACAAATCAGTAACAGTCGAGGAGGATACGAAAATGAAGAGGGAGGAAAAAAATATTCAAGGATTTCGTTAAGTAATTTCGCTTGAATCAAGGCAAATCAATGATTGAACCTTGTCTACATGGGAATTGCAACTAGTTTACTTTACTGCTGGTTCATCCAAGCGGAATTGAGTTAAAACTGTGCACTGATCAATTGGTGGGGCGTGGGGGAAATTTGTGCTTTTTGGAAAATATTTGCACTCACAGGAGTTACGACAACTTACCTCGGCAGTATTTACAAAGGATTTTAATTTAGAATCGTGATTTAAATTGTTCATGGGAGACATCTTTTTTTGTTTTCAAGTCACACGGTCCTAAACCGTAGAAGGAACCAGAACGATAAAGTCTGAAGGGTTTTTCTATTGCTCAAAGCAAAAGTTTCTAAGGGAATTCCAGTTGTGAATGAAAGTCGGTATCGAATGAGTAGACAATTGCTGACGAAAGCAATCGAATAAATAAATATCTAGTTCATTCTGTTGAAGTCGGGTATTCTCTCATTTTAAAAGCTCTTCAAGTTTTTTATAAGAGTTCTGTTGAAGTATGATGACATCATACTAGCAGCCTAGCAACATCTCAATATTTTAGTCGCCAGTTGCTTTCGATTGTCCACCGAAAACAATCGAATAACAATCTAATTTATTTCGATTGTGAAAATAAGAATGTATTTACTCGACATTCTCTCATTACGCTTCTCGTTTTAAGAGTTGCACAGTGTATTGAAATTATTAGAGCGCTGTTTAGGATGGATATGCTGTATGACTAATGGTGGCAGTAGCCTGACAGTGACGCAATTTCTTGACTCTAAGTACATAGAAAGGTTAGAAAGGTAGTGTAGAGAGGCCCGATAGAGGTATCCTAAAAAAGTCATAAATCTTGAGGTGAAACTTTATTCAACTCAGAATTTCTTGATTTGTAACCACACACCGGGTCAACCTGAGTTGCCTTTAAACCGAATGGTGGAGACGTAATGAATGGCCGTAGAGCTGGACTAAAAACTTTCTCAACCGTTCAGCGCTGTAGATTGAGGTGCGAGAGTATACAGCAAAATTCTTGAAAAACATTCGCCTGGCATCAGTGATGGCCCCACATGTGCACTCGAGGACAAAAACATCCACAGGTTTTCGAAACCAACCTCTGTCTTTCACATCTTATCTCACCTGCCCATCGGTAAACACCAGCTGGTGCCTAGCCTAGAAGCTCAACAGAGGATCGGAAGATTGTTGAGGGTAGCAGACGAGAGAGAGGGGGGGAATGTTGCCATTAAGGCACTTCACAACGAAATCAATGGTGGCGTCCACCGCCGCAATTAGGCCGAACTACTTAGTGAGCACCTTATGAGCTACTACGAGTTATTCGGAGCTCAAGCCCATGAGGAGCAGTTTATCCGCCTCTCCGTCGTCACTAAAAGTCACTAAAAGGATCTAGTCGTATAGGTTGGGGCCGTGCGCTTTCCCCCAAGTAAAGAAAAACCAGTTACGATCCAGCAAAAAGCTTCGGATTCGGGCGGATTTACTGTTAACGATCCATGAAAACCAAGTAAGGACACGAGCTTTGGACCCGCACACATGGATTTTAAAATTTGGTTTTATTTCGTTCGAAGTTATGTGTATCACGGCACTGTTAGGTCCTTAACAGACTACGTGCAGGTGAGCAACAATCGGACGCCGTAAGCGACTGCAAGCGGATATCACTCCCATCCAAGTAACGCTGTGAGATGGGCCGAGCAAAAGAAGGGTGAAAAACTGCGATGTATTATGGCGACTGCTTTAGACATTCGTTGGAGGCAACCTTAGGCAAAAAACTTGAACTTTAACTATATGAGCGTCACGACAATCCACATGACAAATAGATTTGCCTCATATACGCGCATGCCCCCCTCTGAAGAAAAAGATGACGACGCCAAGGTATTAATATTATCCTAGGCGATTTAAATGTCATGCTAGGAAGGGAGCGAGGCATCTTTCAACACACTTTGAGAAAACATTGTACTGAGTTTGAGTTTCAGGACGGAGGAGTTAATTTTAAGGGGAGAGGAGTTCTTCTTACACCTCGTTTTTCTGTAGAAAAGCAACCAGGATCGAAGTAATAGGTGCATGAGATCCCCAGCAGAGTAGAAAAACTGGCATCCCACATGCTAATATCGAGAGTTGATCACACTTAAAAAAAAACACGCAGCTTTCGTGTAGGAAGTTTTCGTTTTGTAGGTTTCATGAAATTTTGAGCACGTGACAACCAGATTTTAAAAAGCTGTCAAATGGATTTTTACTTTTGTTTCAGCGTAGCTCATTTTCATTCGTTGTGAAAAATAACTTGCAATAAATGTTAGGTTAAAAGTTTCTGAATGACCCGTAACTCGGTTTGATTTGATTTTTGAGCGTTTAGTTTTATGTTTTTTTTACCAATGTT
This sequence comes from Neoascia interrupta, assembly GCA_947623515.1. NCBI lineage: Eukaryota > Metazoa > Arthropoda > Insecta > Diptera > Syrphidae > Neoascia > Neoascia interrupta. Next base: position 201,755,775 of record OX392462.1, read on the forward strand.
TCCATGTTCCAATGTTTCCAGAATTTCCATGTCAAAATACCTTGAACTGTTAATTTCGTGATCTAGTCAAATACCCAAATTAGTCTAGTACCAAAATTTAAATGAAAGGCTTTTGTCGGACTTGAGCGTAACTCGATTTGAATCGAGCGAGTAAATTTATGTTGTTCAAGAAATTTTGTTTGCATTTTCAAGTCAAAAAAAGCTCTGAACTCGTTGGTTTCATTAACGTAAAACCGTGAAACCCAATTAATAAGCGAAACTCGGTTTGACTTGATTTTTTCGAGTAGTTAAATTCTGCTGTTCAAGAATTTCGAACTCGATTTAAATCGACTCTTGTAAGCGAGTAAAGTTATGTTGTTCAAGAACTTTTGCTTGCTGGAAATCATGTCAAAATTTCTGAAATCGTTGCTTTTGTTAACATGAAACCATGACACCAAGTCAATAAAACTCAGTTTGACTCGAGTTTTTCGGGGAGTTAAATTATGCTTGTTCAAGATTTTCGTTTTCTATTTTTGCTTTGTACTTTTGCTGGTTTCGTAAAATTGAAAACAAATTTGAATAAACATTTTTTGGTTCGAGCGTTTTTGGTAACTCGTTTGACTCGATATTTTTATAGGGTTGTTCAAGCCATTGAATTGAAATATTGAAACCATTTGAGATAAACGTGAAACAAAAACTTTTTTTGGTTTGAGCACAACTTGGTTTGACTCAATTTTCGAAGACGAGTTATATTGTATTGTTCAGGAATTTACGTTCCATTTGTTTGAAATTTCTCCAAACTTTAAACCAGCTTTTAACTCGGTTCGACTGGATTTTAGAAGTCGAGGAAGATTTTATTGTTAACAAATAAGTGTTTATGCCGAAATTTTTCGGTGTGCTGGGTTTGTAAACTTGAAACTAAGTTTGTGAAAAGCGTCAAAGGTTTTTTTTCTAATTTTAGGGGCATTCTGTTGGACTCGATTTTTAAAGAGTATGTTGTAACATAGTGTTGAAATATTACTCAGGTTGATAAATATTAGGCCTATAAAATACGTCCCGAAAAAGAGTTTTGTACGCATTCAAAGAGGTTTGTTACGAGAATCAATAACTCAACTGGACTAAGTCAACCATTGAGACAACTACTACACACCTTCCTCCTCCATACTCGACGCTCTGTGCAACAGTATAGACAAAAATGTTCTGCCAGCAACAGTCACCCATTATCGTTGACGTCATTCAGCCTTCATAGAAGTAAAAAAAGAAAGTAAAGCTTGAACAATAAAAGGAAGGATAAAATCTAAACCGATTTAGAGCTGCTCGTTACAGGACATCGACTATTATGAAGCTCAATAAGGACTATTTCATCCATTTGTAACAAATTGTTACCTACGACTATTTCCTTCTCTTATATTTATCCTTTCCCTTGCTCCTTCTTTTAACCTCAGACTTGGACTAGGTAGAAGTATACGTGGTACGTCCTTGCAATTGCGAAAGGATATATACAATTTCTTCGTTCTGTTTGCATTGTATCGTTTTATTGCATTCTGGAGTGTGTGTATACCGAGAGGGTAGATAAATTATTTATTTCGCGATTACTTCGGTTACTAGAAGGACTTGGTCCTCACTTTCTGTCTCGATTTCAGCGAAATAAATCATTTTTTTTCTTTTGTTTTTCATCGAGCATCGTAGTTGTTGGTGTGAGAAAAAAGGACGTGCCATGAATTTCATTGTACAAATCCGACAGAGTCAAAAGCGCCTAACACTCATCCACTTTAGCACAAGGCTGTACATATGTGTACGTACGTCTGGCGAAAGCAATTTATGATCTAATAAAGTCAAAGTGACTTTGTAATACTTCTCTCGCCCACCACCCAAGCATGCGAGACTATACCATACAGAGATACGGATGCAGGATACGGGTATCTCTAACACTCTCAGTTTGGTAAAAGTTTTTATTACATTTTACGCTACGAGAAAACTTTTTTACACTTTTAGTCCTTTGAACGCGCTAAACACACTAAAAACAATCCCCCATCACATTGCAGTGAGCTGATGAATTGGATGATTCATTGTGACGAGCATGTTACACACATCAAAATCATCGACAGGGATATGTCAATCTTTAAGCTTAAATGAGGGAAAAATCCGACAAGGATATGCCATTATGAATATGTCGTCTGCTGGTGGTATCCAAGCATTTAATTAGGTAATGTGCACCTTTTTTTGAAATAGGATATAATACAGGATACTCATCTTAGGGTATTGTACTGCATAGGCGGAGGGTAATTAATTGAACGTGATTGTGTCACATGATACGGGTGCTGGTCTCGTCGTCAAAAAACCTATCACACAGACAGAGGTATCTGCCTATACTCGTGTCTAGCTCAAATTGGATTTACGTGCTTATTGAACATTGAAATTGATTGGAAATTGGCGGTATATTCGACCTGTTGAACGTCTGTGTGTTTGTGGGAATGACTAAAAATAATAAAACTAATATTATTCATTAAATTGCTATACGTAAATCCATTTGAATATTGATGGGATAGAAACAGAATTCTATGAAGGATGAAAGCACAAAAAATAAGTTAATTATTTTATGTGGGTGTCAAAGTGGAATAGCTTAACAAAACACATAAAACATGGTCTTAATATTCAGTCGATTAAGTTCAAATTAATTCAATGAAATCGTATATACAAAAACGCGGCATTCATTTTAGTTCTGCTGTATTTGGGTTAATCAATCACAATCACTCAGGCTTACTTAAAGTACCAAAAATAAACTGCTGCTTTATTTATGCAGTTTTATAGGGTGGCTGATAAATTAATTAATTTGTGTTGGAATTTTGTTATAAAAAAAAAAACAAAGAAGAAAAAATAGGCATGGCTAATCCATTTCGTTTTTGCAGATGTCATAAAATTCACTCAAATTATAGGTGGAAAAATCATGTTATCCAAAGTGTTCGCTTTTTTTCACGCTTTTGACGTTAAATCGGCACCAAAATCATGAGTGATTAAACTCGGTTGGACTTTTTGTGCGATTAACTTAACAAGAGTCGCACCAATAAAAGCAAATGTGAAACTCAAGAACAGTTTAAGGATCGACATCCAGCAAGTTGTAACCAAGATAAAACCGAAACTTAAGAAAAAGGAAAAAATTACATAACTCGAACTAATCGAGTTATGAAAATGGGAAGAGGAGGTCATATATGTCTGGTAGGTATTATAACACACGACATTTTTTAAACAAAAAAATGAATTGTAATTCCTTGGCTCTTCGGTTTTTACACCCCAATTATGCACTGGACAAATCGAAAGCTTTCAAATGCTAGACCTTTCGCCTGATTTGAAATTAGCGTCCGGTGGCTGCAAAGTGAAGTAATCGAACAATTCTGACAACAATCGAGTAATTTAATTTATACCTAATCGAATTATGTTTGAGCATAACACCCACCAATCTGATAGATCCATGTGAGAGTGGCTTAAGGCTACGGACGTCCCCTATCGAGAAGAGAAAAAAGCCCCAAGTATTCTATGTCGATAGTGGCCACCTTTTCATGGATTTCAAGGCAGCTTATGCTGCGTGGATGCTGCGGGAAGAGCAAGCCAAAAACAACACGCACAGCGATCATCGAGCAATCGAGCTTCAGATAAGGCCCACTCAATACTCATGTAGGACACAAAGGAATTATAGGAGAACTGAGTAGAAAAGTTTCGGAGTAAGTATTGGAAGCCACATACACCCCGTGTCGATCGCGTTGAGGTACTCTAGCTGTTGATGAAGGATGTCGTCCACTAAGGATCTGATGCAAAGAAAAGCCAAGCAGCTCTCAAGAGGACTAACAAAAGCCTGTGGTGCTTCCATGCAGCAAAAAACAGCAAAGCTCCTACGATCACCAGTATACTGAGATCGCTAGGCAGCGAGCAGAATGCCACAGAACGCGTCGACTGTAGCAGCGCTCTAGTGATTAACGATTTAGAATCGGCCGAAGGAACTTAGAAACGGGTTTCAAAGGCAGTAAAAGGAGAAAGTTCGACGAGCTGTACAACGAAGCTGATCAAATCCGTGTGGGAAAGTCTACCAAGCAGTAAAGACGAATTTTTCAGGAGGTCAGGAACTCCCGCCTATGTCTACAGCGTTTCACTGTACTGCTGTGTTGCTGTACTGTTTCCGCAGCCAGGGAATAGAGGAGCAGACGGAGAGGAGAAGCATGACAGAGGAGTTACCGATTCCCGCTTACGATAGAAGAAGTTTTCCAAGTCTGCAAAAACATCGAGGAGAAAAAAAGAGCTGGCACAACATTGCATTCAAATCAGCTATCAACAGAGGCCCAATCCTTTTCACAGATGTCTTCTAGCTTGATTCAAGGATGAAGTTTCCACAAAACAAAGACTTATTCTCTTGTTAAAATGCAACGCCACCCGCAGGCCCCCTGCATGCTTATGGACACAATGGATTTACTACTAAAACGAGTACTTAGCGCCAGTATGGTTACCGCAAGGCAAACGTTCTAGCAAAAAAGGCCATAGAAGGAAGACTAAGAAAAGGTGGAAGTAAGCAGTTCTGTGCAATCATCACGCTGGATGCTAAGAACGCTTTCAACACCGCAAAACTGGAGCTAAATTCCTCGAGCACGGCACCGCCAACAGAGTACAGGACTTCTTGCTGAATATAACGACGGACTACTTGAGAAACAGAATTCGGTACTGACAAAGGTATGAAGGCAGTGTAGCGTCACAGGTGGCATGCCTCAGGGTTTCGTACTAGGGCCACTACTGTGTAATCACTACGGTGGCGTATTTACTCCAATTCCGGATACCCAGGTCCTCGAAAATAACTGGCTCTCCTGACGACATTATTGTAGAGGCCAAATTGACGAGCTAGAGCATGACTATAAAGCTACAGGACTGGCTAGCAAGCATGGATGCATTAGCAGAAGAAAAGACTGGGTGGTACCCATCAGCAACAGGCGAGTAATAGAAACGATAAAAGTGACCGTGGGCGATCATATTATAGTTTCTAAAGCATTTCCAAAGTGCCTTGGCGTCAGTATACATGCGAGGTCAACTTTTAAAAAATGTCTACAATATGCAACGGAGAAGGCGGTCTAAACAATCTTAGAAGAATGACAAGACAGATGGAACCCCTCCCCTGTCGACTTCGCGGACTTGCACTAATGAAATTTTTCGAACTTTGGATCAGACAAATCTTATTAGCAGCATAAGATGAAACCGCATAAATTGACGGTATTGTAGGTGCCTTCGTTGGAAGGCAGCCGGCCACACGCGATTACTACAGAAGCTTGAACTACCCGTTGAGAAAACTTAGTCGCAGCCTAATCGAAAATGGGAGGTTCTTTAGCGAGTAAGAATCTCACACTACTATGAGCACGCGCGGCGGCCGGTCCTCAAAACTGTAACGCTTACTGTACACCGAGCACTGAAACAGTTGAAAACGCGAAACGAATAATGTTTCACTGTCCACGATGTCACAAAGAGCGCAACCAGCTAACAAAAAGAATAGGTAAAACTCGCAAAATTGTCGAGACAATCAGGGGTACAACTCGGGGGTGGTGCCGGGACATAAAACCAAATCTCGAAGTTTGGCCTTAAGTCACTTTGTGAAAGTGACAGAAGACCAAATTTTACCATTTGGTATTATGACACTTTATAAAGCTACATATGCCCAAATTACCAAAGTGTCATAAGGCCAAATGTTACGTATCGAAATTGGAATATGTATGCGGGGCATGCTGCCACCCTGCAACCAAGCTGCCTGCTTTTCCTTTACTTCCCATTTGGTGCTAAAGTGCAATGTGACCTAAAGCCAAATTGGGTTTATGTCGCTTTACAAAAGTGTCACAATGCCAAAGGGCTGAATTTGGCTTTATGTCACTTTCACAAAGTGACTTAAGACCAAATTTAAAATTTGGCCTTATGTCGCTAGGTCTTATGTCACGGCACCCTCGGGGGTACATGACGAGGGGTCAAACTCGTCAGTTTGTGAAGAATAACGATGGAATACTCACGCTGTTCCGTAAAGCTCGATAAAGACTTCACCGCCCCTTTGATGTCAAAAAAGTTTCTGTCTTTCTTCTTAATCTGAAAATTGTGCAGAACTCCCGCGCCAACACCCGAGGCACAATCTTTCAAAATTCCGTACAATTACTCGCATACGCAGATGATATTGATTAACACACCAGCATGCATTGTTGAGAAGTTGGCCCTGGTTCACCTCGAGCTGTTGCGCCACTCTATTTATTTTTTTATTTATTTATTCTAAGTTTGAAAACCTTGAGGCTAAGGCCATCACTGGGCGACTTTTTATACTCAAGAAAAGGGCTCAGCAAGTGTCGATTTCAAAGTTTTTGAAGGCATTGAAAGTCGCTTTAGATTGATGTGTCATTTTAACTAACGTAGATTATGTCGCATCCTTTCTTTACTACGAAGCTCCAAAGTAGAGACTTACCAATTAAAGTGAACCAGAAGTTCATATTTTATTAATTTTCCTGATATGCTTACCTAAAAAAAAAGAAATAAATCAAATTAGTATGGGATTCCAAAAATAAATTTTGGGCTTATATAAATAAAAAATTATAAATGAATTAAAGCATAAATGTAACGCAAATTTTTATTATTGAAGAAATATATTTTTTACTTTGCAAAATATTTATTACAAAATCAAAAATAGGGGATCCAGGGGGGAGGGGATTCTTCTTGTGCGAGAATTCAAAATACCCGATCTTTCGCGACCAACATTAAGACATCGTTGACATGTCATAATATATAATATTTAAAAGTATTCTCAATAGATGTGAAAGAAAAACGGGACTGATTGAAAGCTGATGACTCCTTTAGCTCATAGCTAGCTAATCATTGAAATAAAACTCCCTTAGCAATGATTTCACAATAAAACTTTCCCAAACAATAAATGAATCTAGCAAATAAGTTGTTTGCGTGAAAACCCACAAATATTTGCTGAAAACAAAAAAAATGTTTCCTTATTTCTCTCAAACAATAAAATGTTTGTAGCAATCGTTTACACTTCAGCAAGAAAAACTTACTGTGTGGGAAATGAAATGAGTTTTTTGAAGCAATAAATTTTGAAAGAAAAAAAGGTTGGTGAAAACATTATAAAAACTGAGTTTTATTGTCTTTTTAGGCCTTTGCCTTTAAGAGATCTTGCTACAAATAACCTTTCCGTGTGCTGCTTTAATCACTATTAAATTGAAGACCGTTACGCTATGGGTACAGCTTTGCCAAGTAAATACAAAAAAATTATGAGGGAACAAAAGCATGTGGAAAACTTAAAGGACCGAAAAAGAAAACCATTACATTCATTGCTCCTTTCTTTCTTTCTGCAAAGTTTTTTTTTAACTACTTCGCAGATCCCTTCACATTTTTTGTCTGGTATGTGAAGTCGGCATGTAAAAATACAACCTCGTCGACAGAGAAAACCGACACTTAAATCATTATCTCTCCGAACGATACACATGTCCTTGAATTCAAGACGTCATTTTGTTGCAGAAAAAAAAACTCCGAGAGCAAAAAGAACACAAAGCTAAGAAGCAATTAAGCAATGATTCTTGGAAAAAGCTGATGGAATCGAATCTCAGATTTGAGTAATGTTCTCTGAAATGTTCCCTTCCACTTCGCCATTTTCCAATTACATTTCCATCCATACCCTTTTGTCGGCGACCTACATTCTCGTCTCTGCCGACGACGATGCTCCTCAATCAATTTCTGCCATCGAAACACGGTGATTCCGCTTTGCTTTAAAGGCAGATATCTAATTGAAAATTAATCAATTCGATGGAGCTGCTTCCTCTCGTTCTCTCTTCACTTTTAATTAATCAAACTCATATCCGCACCAAAGAATGGTTTCTTTCCAAACACAGAGCCAACTACTGCCATCAACAGAAATTTCGCCGGAAGCTAGCATAACAAGATACACATCCAGCCTTAATTTATACCACTCTCATGCAGCAAAAAAAAAAAAAATGGCAGGCAAACAAGCTCGCCAAAAAGGATAACGTAGACTACTTGCGAACAAAAAAATGTACACGCTGCAAGAAATTATCTGCGATGAACTTTATTAATTACGTTCATGACTCTCTTAGTCATCTAATTAACATTGTCCACGTGCCTGGACCTGCTGTTTAAAGCTCTTAATATGGATAAACGACAAATAAAAATGCAGGAAAAAAAATCAGCACGACAGCAATAACGAAAGCTTCTCGCTAAGCCCAAAGCCACTTGACGGCGAAACACAGTTCCGCATTATAGTCCTTAATATATGGCGAAAAAAGGACTACACGACAAGAACTGAGCGCGAACAACACTTGACAAAGTTCATAACTGCATTTGGAAAATTTTAATTGCTACTCGAGATTTATTCACTCTTCTTCGTGGAGCGCCGCTGCATAGTGTTGTACGGACGTTCATCTCACTCACACAAACTTGCAGGACAATGGTTAATTATCCACTTGGCTTGTCACTTACCTCCACTGGGCATAATCAATGCGAACGAGCATGACAAAAGACACGAACACACAGAACTATCCAGGACGACAACGTCGTCGTTGTCGTCATCGTCATGATGGAGCGGCAAAGGATGTGTCCTGTTGATCCTTTTGCTTGCAGTTTGTAAGCAACACCAAAACTATTCTCGCAATGCAAATAGCTGGAGCTCATCTCCGACACTCCGATTGTATGAATCAATGGTGGTGGATGTTGAACGATGAGAGTCTGGGGGCTTCAACTTCTGGCGCATCTGTGCCTCAATCTGTTGTGCATGACCTCCGCAACACCCCCTTAATCCACACCCAAAACAGATGTTTGGCCAAACAATTAAGTGTTAGACTGATGAACTGGGTACTATAACTTCAGTCAGTCCCAGGATCATATTTCTTCATCAGCAACAACAACAGGACCAAATTATACTTGGGGTCTTATCCTCATCAGGATGCTATGATTCATGTTGGTCGCCAACGTTTGTGTTTCGCAATTTGGCAGCAGTAACAGCGGTCGTTTGGGGTGCGGGCAAGCGACACCGGTCTCAACTGCAAATCCTGGGGCAAATTTATTTTCATTTTAATTTATGTAAAGGTATACCATGGATAAATTGCACCAGGGATATAGATAGACCTATCCTAACCACCATTGCCGCAATAAACCTGCTCCTCGAGAAAAAGTTTATTTATTTGTAAATTTTATGGTTTTGCGGGTCATAGAACGGACAGCTTTTATACAAACTGGCAGCTATGACTGTTGAAGGAAGCTGCGGTGACCACATTTCTGCGAATCCATAATGAATATTATATGGAAAAGTTTTCAGTTTTCCTAGTTCCGGTACAAACTTGATTGGATAATGCAGGAGTATTTGGGAAATTTTAAGGTAACAGGGTTTGATTTCAAGTTAAATGTGTTGTGTATGCGGGGTTTCCTGTTTTGTTAATGGTTATATTTTTCAGTTAAAGTGCACTGGGAACTCATAAGTCGTATTTAGGGAACGTGCCCATCATGGTGCGAACTACACTCTAAAAAAACAAACGTGTTCACGGGGAGGAATTCAAAATTTGTTGGCCCAATTGTCGAAAGACAGAAAAGATTTAGTTCAACACCAGCTTTTAGTGGTATTGCTTTAACCATTTGAGCTATCAGAGAACTCAAAGGGTTCTCTGTTAAAATTTGGTTGAACCTATTGTCGTTTCACTTCCGATTTCGTGATCCGTTGAAGATAACATAATTTTTGTTGTTTTAATATTACGCAATAAGTTTATCGGAAAGTTTTGATCTACCCATTCCCACAGTAAGACCTATTAGGGCCGGTTTTTCATTGCTGAGTTAAGCCCAGCTTAAACCAAAAACTGTTAGTCCCGTACCAAAATGAATCTAGAGTTAACCCATCGAACAGTTTTTCAGTGCAGAGTTAACTCTCGAAATTATTGCTGCTTCAACTCTCACTTCACTTAGGAAAACACAGGAAAAGATGTTCGAGTCACTTTCAGATGTCATTTTTCACAGGAACTTTTAGATGTCATTTTCCACTGCCATTTCACATAAAAAAAATTTAAAGAAATTCATTCTGTTCACCAGAGTTTATCCGGGATTAACTCACCAAATTTGGCGAGCTAGCCGAGATTAATCCCGGATCAATATTCACTGAAAAATTCAGTTCTGGGGTAAATCTAAGTTTAACTCGGAAACTATGATGATCCCGCACTGTAAAACTGGCCCTTGGAGGATCATTACGTGAAACTTGATCATTACAAGACCAATCGAATGACGATCAGTGGCGAAAACATCAAAATCATTTTAGACCTGAAATGAAATTTGGCTCACAAGAATTGAGCCACGATTAGTGGAAAAAACTGCATGATCAGTTTTAAGTAGAGGGCCAAACTAGTGAGCCTTAAAGTTCTGTAAGGCCTTACGAGATAGAGAGCCAGTCTGCATAAAAAAGATAATTTTTATTTAGGATCAAGGACGTGCAACTTGATCATTGCAAGATCAATCGAATGACGATCAGTGGCGAAAACATCAAAATCATTTAAGACCTGAAATGAAATTTGGCTCACAACAATTGAGCCACTATCAGTGGAAAAAACTGCACGATCAGTTCTAAGTAGAGAGCCAAACTTCAGCCTTAAAGTTCTGTAAGGCCTTACGAGATAGAGAGCCAGTCTGCATAAAAAAGTTAATTTTTATTTAGGATCATTACGGACAACTTTATCATTGCAAGATCAATCGAATGACGATCAGTGGCGAAAACATCAAAATCATTTAAGACCTGAAATGAAATTTGGCTCACAACAATTGAGCCACTATCAGTGGAAAAAACTGCACGATCAGTTCTAAGTAGAGAGCCAAACTTCAGCCTTAAAGTTCTGTAAGGCCTTACGAGATAGAGAGCCAGTCTGCATAAAAAAGTTAATTTTTATTTAGGATCATTACGGACAACTTTATCATTGCAAGATCAATCGAATGACGATCAGTGGCGAAAACATCAGAATCATTTCAGATCTGAAATGAAATTTGGCTCACAAGAATTGAGTCACAATCAGTGTAAAAAACTGCACGATCAGCCTTAAAGTTCTGTGAGGTTTTATGAAACAGAAAGCCGGTCTGCATAAAAAATATCATTTTTGATTTCGCTTTTATACAGACCGGTAGCTCAAATGAAATCAAAAACAAACACTGCAATGTTTCCGAACTTTGCCGTTTTTATTTTGAGGAATATTGCAAGATTTGTATTGTTCGAAACTCGAAAGCGCTCAATGATGAGGATCAATTGTCGGTTATAAAAAATGATCGTCGTTTTGAAGGAAGTTACTTGGTTTAAATTAAAAAAAAGCTTTTTTTGACCATCAAAAAAGTACTTCACTACATGAAGTGTGCTCACTTAGTCTATGCAATATTTTTGCTAACCAACATTCCATAAAGCCTATCAGCTTTTTGCAATGACAGTATTTTATTGAGAATTACTGTTAGTTCCAGGGATACTCAAGATTATGAAGAACCTTTAACACAATGCTCAATACAAACAACATGCGGTCCGATAGCATGTAATTCAATATTAAAATCGAGCAAGTCACTCCTCTTTTTCCGAGAAAGCTTTGAGTTTTGGACAATCTGCAATCAATGTGCACTAAGAAATGATGAAAACAATCTTCATATAGATTTGAATATCTCTTTGACGACCTTTATCAAAAATCCTTGAGTTCAGCTTTAAACCATCCATAAGAGCATGGCAGGCAAAGTTACTCGGAAATTGGTTTGAATACCATCGCAGTTGTCAGGCACAGGGTGCACTTTAAATTCTGTTTCTCACAACATGAGGTATTTGAAATAGGCAGCTAATACCAAGAACAAGAATAGATGCATTCAACCTCAAAACAAATTGAAGCAGTTTCCTGTGAAACAATTTCCACTTATATTTACCAAAGGACTTTGGGTGAAATATGATTTTTATTTACAATCACCAATTAAGATGGACTTTTTGTAAATGGATTTGTTAAATTGGAACTGGTTTTTCCTTTTCACCTGCTAGAGTCCCGTAGGAAAATTTCTTGATCTCACCGCGTTATACTCTATACCCTAAGAGGGACAATATTACCTTTGTATAATACCTTTAAGGCACACTAAACTAGGTAGCCAATAAGCAAAAGCTACAGCCTATATAGCCTTTTTATGCGTCAACCTTGGATATCTCTTAAGATTCTTTTAATTATGAAGAACTCAACTCACTAACCACTTTCACTTTGGTTACTTTAACCCTAATTAAATTATTTTTAATTTTTAACTGAAAAAGGGCAAAATAGGCAACAGGATTTAGACCGAAGATATGAATACTTGACCAAATGTTTTGATAGGCCTGTTTTACTTTTTACCTAAAAGCCTGAAAAACAGTATAAACTTGTTGGGGTATGTGAGTCAACTGAAGGAATAAACTGAATGCCACACCAATCTAACATGGCGCAGTCGGCCTCAATAAAACAAAGCTTTAATTGTAGAGCGAATTATGTGGTTTAGTTTTACACAAGAATATAATTTCCTATTCTAAAATTAGGTTTAATTATATAGCGATGAGTAAATATGGCGCAGTCGTCTACAATTAATTATGTAAGCTTATTTAAGACGAATCAGTCTTACGATAATTTAATTATGTGAACACAAATAGCATTTTTTTATAAGGAATAAGAATTTCTAAGAACCTAATTTGGCCTAACATGGCGCAGTCGACCTTATTATATCATTGTTATTAAATTTAATTGAAAAAAATTTTTTTTTTTTTCTTCCCGTGGGTAGGTAAAAACCTTCATAGGCACTATGAGAATCGAACGCGCGTGCTCATAGTAGTGTGAGATTCTTACTCACTAAAAAACCTCTCAATCTTTGTAAGACTACGACTAAGTTTCCTTAACAAGTAGTTCATGCTTCTGTATAGTAATCGCGTTTGGCAGGCTACCTTCCAACGAAAGCACCTGCAATACCGTCATTATGTGCGGTTACCTCTTACGACGCTAGATCCAACGGTCTTGTTCGTTGTAGTCGGCGTGCAAGATTTGTCTGATCCAGAGTTCGGATTATTTCGTGGTTGCAATGGCCGTGAAGGCGAGTGTGAAGTTTGCGAGCAAAATTTCTTACTTCGTCGGTCACGGTTGCGATGCCTAGATCTCGATGTAAATCGCTATTTCTTATATACCATGGAGCATTTACGATTGCTCTTAGTGTCTTATTCTGAAAAGTTTCTAAAATAGATATGGTGCTTGGTTTGGTACAACCCCAAAGTTGTATACCGTACGTCCAAGATGGTTTTAGCACTTGCTTATACAACAGCAGTTTGTAATATACGCTTAGTTTCGAATAACGTCCGATAAGCCAATTCAGTTCTCGAAGCTTGATTTCAAGTTCATCGCGTTTCTTTTTAACGTGTGGCTTCCACTTAAGTTTTGCGTCTAGGGTCATGCCTAAATATTTCGCCTCGTTTGCGTACGGAATTTGTACCGAGTTTATAAATAGAGGTAAGTTGATTACCCTGTTGTAAGTAAAATTTACATGCGTTGATTTTGTCTCATTTAGGAGGATTCGCCAGGCCTTTGTCCATTCGCATATTTTATTCAAAGCGCGTTGGAGTTTTCCCGTTGATTGTTCGACTGTCTTATCCGTAGCGAGGATAAACGTGTCGTCAGCGAACGTGGCTATAGTCGTTTTCTCTACTTGAGGTACATCTCTTGTAAAAAGTAAAAACAGTGTTGGACCGAGGACGCTACCTTGTGGAACGCCGGCTTGTATTTCTTTGAATTCTGAGTATTCGCTCCCGTATCTCACTCGAAATAGTCTGTTGTCAAGATAAGACTCTAAGAGTTCATACATTTTTTCCGGCAAAACTTTCCGTAGCTTATATTTTAGGCCTTTGTGCCAAACTTTATCAAAGGCTTGGGATACGTCAAGAAAAGCGGTAGAACATATCATTTTCGCTTCTAAGGCTTTCTCAATTTCATTAGTTATTCGATAGACCTGGTCAAGTGTTGAATGTTTGACCCTAAAGCCGAATTGGTGATCCGGAATCAATCGTCTTTCTTCAATTATTGGTTGCAGTCGTTTGAGCACAAGTTTCTCGAAGACTTTAGATATAATCGGCAGAAGCGAAATCGGTCTATATGATTTTTTGTCGTTCGGGCATTTCCCTGGTTTCGGAACCATTATTACCTCTGCGACTTTCCATTGCCGTGGAACGTATGAAACTCTCATTGATGCGTTTATGATGTGGAGAAGCTTGACTAACGCTCTTTTCGGTAGCTCCTTCAAAATTTCCCCAGTAATTAGGTCATAGCCTGGAGCTTTGTTATTTTTCAAATTTCGGATTGTTTGACGAAGTTCAGACAGTGTCACGGTTTTCATTCGATAATTGTCTAATTCCGCATTGCAATACAGATCGTCAACCAACGGCTCCCCGTCAAACGGTTTGAATGTTTCTTCTAGATGTTCTGCAAATACATCTGCTTTCTCTTTGTCGCCTTTTACCCATTCACCGTTATCTTTTCTTATTGGCGCCGAGTGTATATATTGAAAAAATATACTCTTATAAACTAAACTTTTTTGTGTGTCATTCCGATACTTTTTATTTTCTGACCGCTTGGAAAAGGATTTTCTTAACTGTCATTCATCTTCTCCTGTACACTTCGAGAAATTCTGATTCATCTTGGATCAGACTTTCAATTCAGCTTAAGCTAAAGTTTTTGGTGATATAAGAAATCACAGTTTTTACACCACTTCATCCACCTTACGCTTGCGCGATGACCAACGTCTTTTCTCACTTGAGAAGTCCATTTTAATTCAATGTAGTGACTGGAAATGGCTTGTTTGGGTGAGAAGATGGGCTGCACAGACACGGACTCCTTTTTAGATCTTATACAATTCCCATAGCCCTGCAAAACATCCAAGTCAGTGTTTGATCACTTATAACAGCTCAAAAGTCGGCAGGAAACAAGTGATGTGCTTTGGAGCCCGTCAGTTTGCCTCCAAGGAGATAGATAATCACGATCTAAAATGAAAAACAAAGCACTCTCTGGTGCACACCGACTTTATAATTGAGAAATCCGCCGTGACTTCGGGAGGGTACTTACGTTTGTCTCTGCGCCTACATACGCTCGATAGAACGATAGTTGGCACAGTTGAGGGTACCACCAGCTCACCTGGTGTAGGGTGACTGACTAGGCATTGGGTAACATCTTAGTCCAAGATGAAGTTCACCAGCTATCTGAGCCCGATGTCTCCCAACCTTTTCTTAGTCTGCTTTTAGCTTATTGGATTACTCGACTAATACATCTGATATTTCTCCTAAGCTAGGAGCGATTACTTCTTTGAAAGAGGCACTGTCACCAACTGAGAAGATTTTTCCTTGCTTCCGCTTCTACACACAGGCGAAGCTTCTCAATTGTTTTTGTCCAAGGAGCCCTTCCATTACGCTCGTTGGCTAGAATGCCTTTTGTTTTTTAACTTATCACTTATTGTACCTAATCTAACCTCAACGATATTTCCATCACCTGTTTGTAGTGGTAGTGGCCACATTCCTTAATTGAGACTTAAAGGTTATAAATACAAGAACAAAAGTCTATTTCCGACTATAATAGCTTAAAGTATCAGCGGCCCTTTGAAGTTCCTAGCAGCGATTTGGCCTTTCAGTTTTTGTGGATCTCATTTACTTAAGATGTCGCTACAGTCCGGGGTAGACCTGGACATCAACAAGCTTTGCCACCCAGCTCTGTTTCCAGATAGCTGTCTCCAGTTTTGCACGCGAAGTTGGCTGATGCCCCCTTTCACTTGCGTGCGCCACCTGAGTGCTTCTCTACTGTGCCTTCCTTGCAGGGTGGACTCGAAAATCTTACCGGCCGTGGCGTGGGTTTCCGTTCGCTCTAGATAATACAGTCATCGCATCTTGACTGATATCAAGAGCTGTTTTCTTCCAATCATGTCACTGTCATCACGAGTAGTTTTACAGACTTTTGAAAGATTGTGCCTCTGGTGTTGGCGCGAGAGTTTTGCAGCATTCTCTCAAGTACGATATTAAAAAAGTCAGCGCGACAGCGCGTCCTCTTGTCTAAATCCTTTTTCGACATCATATGGTCGACATATCCATTGCTGTTCTAGTCTGGTCTTTCGGCTTATTCAACAAGATTTTCAACGACATGGTTGTAACATAAAGTCAAGCCCTCATTACACTGTTTAAATTGTACAAAATTTGAAATCTTTCTTCGTAAACAGACTCGAATTTAAGCAGGTACGTTAAACTTCGAATAATGCACGCCTAGTGTGCCGCAAGGAAGAGTTTTTAGGCCAATTGTGTTTCTAGTTCACTGTAGAAACTTAAGAAACCTAAAAAACGTGGTTTTTTAAGAAGCAAAAGCAAATGAGTGGATTTTGTATCCTTTGCCACATTTTCAAGCACCGCTGATGTATTTTGGGGCAAACAGCATTTCTGACTTAGACTGACCATATCATGTGTCACTTATATTAAATTTTAAATATTTGGTTGTAATAAATCTCAGTCTATACATTTCCTTTAATTGGAATTTTCAATAGAAATCATGAATAATAATCTTACCAGGTAAATCGACAGTTTTTTTTATTCATAAAAAATTAATTTTAAATAGCCTTTTAATGGATTTGTGTTAACACATTAAAGTCAAACAGTAATTTTTACAAAAATCCGCCTTAAAAGCTCGTTTGCACTACAGCATCATTTGAGTTGGAACACAGAACTTATAGCCTCTGCTATAGCACCTAAGTGTGTCATTGTGAATCAACCCAATTTATAAACAATTAATACCTACACGGTGTGGCTCAATTTATTAACAATATTATGCTCCACGTTTGCAAATGTCATTTTGAAGCAACAAAAAACCAAAAAAAAAAAAAAACGAAAGGACACTCCATGGTACAAACGCGTTTTTTTTTTTAATTGTTGTGTGGAATTTTTCTTCCATAAGAAATTATCCATTTTTTTTGTGTGTCAATTGTTAAAATTAATCGGAATGTCGAAATTTCATTTTAAAACATTCCCAGTATACCGCACGTTTATTATACATGTGTTACATTGTTCTGTGTATATATGTTTTTGTACGTTGCCCATATTTGCAACTATTGACAACGATTACACACCATCTGGTACTGGTTTGGAGGATTTTTTTTTCTCCCTGGTTGCAGAACCAACCGAAGCGACGACTGCTAAACAAGGATGTAGTATAGTTTTATTGAAGTTTTCATTTCGACATCCAAAATTAATTTTACCTTACATATAGCAGAGGGTTATGCTCGTACTTTTTACGATTGCGTGTTGTATATTCGTTTTACACACGGTAACAGGTGTGATTGGGATATATTTGCATTGATTTTGCAGCTTTTGCATAGAATTTTATTTATACATTTGGTTTTGTTATATGACAACTGTGACAAAAGAGATTTTGAACCACATGTGTGCAGTGTAAATCGGGCTATCTATGGTCACGAGGAGGTCAGGAGTCGAAATCCAATTGTTGGAAATAGTTTTTAAGCCCTAGAAAAATGGGGGATTTAAATGGTAAGGATTCAGGTATCGGTGTCATTGGCACTAGACAATGCAACTCCATATCGACTTTTGGTAAAAATAATGCAGGTGAAATTAAAACCAGTGATTGAAGGTTGCTAAACATCGCTCTTGTTTAAGGTAAACCTGCTCGAAATAGACTATTAGAGTTCATTCGCTATGAGAATATGTTGATTCACAAAACAAAGGTTTTTGATAGAGCCAATGTCGCTGTACAGCTTGTCCCGTTCTCCATAATTCAAATTTTGCATGTTTAACAACGCGTTTTTGATTTTCAAAAGCAATAAAAATTTCCTCCATGATATTTTATAACCAGCTGTGGCTCTCGAATATGAAATGATTCAAGATAAGGTGGTGTTCATTCGAGGATTTTCGGACTGAAAGCTGAGAAATTCAAACAACAAAAACTTTCACATTCAACAAAAGTAGTATGATAAGGTTAGGGGTTGTGGAAAACCTTTTTTGCTTTAAAAATGCTAAAAAAATACAATTTGAAGGGCAATATAACAAGAACATTGTTATGTTTGATACAATAACAACAATAATAGAAAAATTGTTGAAAAAACCATGCCTCGCAGTGTCGGGTAATATGGTACACTTTAACAGGTAATTCGGCGCATAAGACTACTTATTATATTTTTGTTGCTTACATAGTGCATCGGTTTGCAGGGGGAGTACGTGTGCTGAGACAACTTTTGGGCAGAGAGACACTGCAAATATTCTTCCTCATTTTACTGTTTTTTTTTTCTTCAAAAATCTGTGGACTATCTCGTCGTGAATAAACACAATCAGATTTTTGTCACCTTCAGATGAGGAAACGCTAGCAGGTTAAGGAAATTTTAGCGTCGACGTTAGTCGAAAAATATGTGTCTGGGTGGATTAATATTGGCTCACCACCCTAAGGTGTGGCTTTTTGATTTTTTTGCATTCAGGATAATGTAAAAACTAATGATTTAATCAAAATTCGTACAAAACTGAGTGGAGGGTTAAATGGTACCCCACACACATCACCCTCCCCAAATACGCGAGTGATGTGAAAACTTATGATATAATCAAAATTCATACAAATCTGAGCAGAGGGTAATATGGCACCGCAACCGTATTATCCTCCCGAAATGCGCCGTTTTGTTGCTATTAAAAAATACAAGTCGCATAGTCACACCATGCTTTTTAATTTACTTATATATGAGTAGGACGAACAGTCGCCACAAAAATACCAAAAGACTAACCAAAAAACGTGATATTTTCTTGTAAGACAAAAAAAATGTTCTTGTTTTTCCTGTTATTGACTCTTTGGGTATCGCAGCAAGCGAGGACCAAAGAGCATATTTTTCTTTGTAACTTTAAAAACCTGCTGTTTGGAAAGAAATTTGAAAAGCGCCATTTTCCCCGCTGCTATGCCATATCACCATATCACTAGTTTGCCCTATAAAAGTTGCATTTTTGGGAACTACTGTTCATATACTGTTCATCCTCAGTCTTAAGAAGGAGTAGCCAAAGCTTTCTTATTGTAGTACTTCAGGAACTAAGGTTCAGGCAAAATTCAAGAGCTGTCTTAAGTTGCCTCTTGAAGACTAGGGAAGAAAAACAACCTTTTCGGCTGTTTTGAAGACTTTATAGTAAAAAAAAAAACTTACTCAGATTTGTTACGATAAACACATTTTTGAATGTCATACAAATTTAGAAAGGTCAACACCGTTTTTAGAGTTCAGAACAGTCGCATTGAGCTTACACATTCAACAGACGTTTGTGGCTAGCTTATGTTCATATTTTAATATCACATGCCTTAATATCACACAAGTAAATGTCAAATGCAACATGCTACCATTTTCAACAACTGGCTGACTTTAGCATAAATAACAGACGCCGTATAGGAAGATGCCACAATGCCAAGGCAGCGTTCCCTTATCCACCTGTAAAGGCGCCCAAAATGAGGACCATCAACTCCAAAATTGCAATCTAATGTCAAAAGAGACATTCAGTGCAACTTTGATGAAATTCAAGCGACTTCTTAATGATAGTAAAAAACTTTAACAGATGTCATTAATTCTAGTCCTGTACCAGTATATTGTAGTTACACATGAGACATGGGTTTTGCATGCGAATTTTCTTTAAAAAGTGTGCTACTTTACAGCACATTCAACTCTTTTCATGAGGGCACCAAATAAGACTTTTTGGGGCAAAATTATCATGTCTGGTACCTTCTTCCAACGTCTTTTCAATGGCGCATCATGTAAGTCAAAAATTGCTTGCAACCTTTCATACACATGTGGTATTTTCCCGTTTCTTCAAAGCCACATGTACATGCAACAGTTCGCATGTCAAATAGATACTACTTGGCCTCTTTTATTCCCTCATTTTTCGCTCTTTTTCTACCGTTTTACCTAATGCGCTTGCGATAGTCATACCCCCTTGAGTTAGAGTTGATTATATAAAAAAAAACCTACAAAATCAATTCTCCCAACTGTCATTTTCATTAATTCGATCCACTTACCAGAAATAAAAAAAACCTAAAAAAAAATTCCTCCTCAATAAATCTTTTTACAACAGTCCCATATAATTAGCGGCCATTTATTCTTTCTGAAGTACCGCGTCTAACCGCACACTCATCATATCACCTTTTATCGCTGGTTTCCATCATTGTATAAGTTAATAAGTCACTATTACTAATTACAATCATTGGTGGATTAATGGCATTATTTCCACCCTCTCTCTGTCGCTCTTTCTATGACTGGTCGAACAAGACATACCTCCCTCGTCCAGAAGAGTGTATTGTAATTACACTTCTAGTCTGGTGTCCCATGGTTCCAATAATCGTTTGATCACAATCACCGCACCAATTACCCCTTCGTAATGTCCTTTATCACTTTTTATTGTGCTTTCCTGGATGTAACAAAAAAACACACCCAACACGAAAGAAAGTAAAAAACGGATACACAATTTCTTAATTTCCCATCGAAACCCTTTTTTTTGCTCCTTCTTTGGCCCCATCACTGTGTTACTGCTACTGGATGGTAGATGTGTTTAAGGCGATATAGTAAGGAGGACATAATATCCTGAATCACGGCATTAAATTGAAAATGTCACCCCAAACCCCCTGTCCTTTTTATAATACCACCACAATAGGAGGCGCACCAAAAGGGAACGCAACGCAATTATATTATCATCAATCATAATGCAGGAAGCTTTCACCCACACTTTAGATGGGTGTGTAGTGTATATGCCGGTGTACATACAGGGTACAGATATAGGTGCAGGACGTGTTAAAAGTGCGCGCCATCACATGAAGAAGATTATGCAAAGTGTCAAAAGGGGTTTGCATATTAATGGCATTGCATATGGCACAGGCATCAAACGTAGTTTATACCACACCGTAAGTCACTAGGTGTGCGAAACACAGTAGCAAAAAGGGACAACGCGCCAGAACAGCACCGCTCAGCTGTCAGGTTAGATGGGTATAAGACCTAAGGACCAAAAGATAAAGATAAAGTTCCAAAATAGGTGCTTCTCTGTACGAGCTGCCAGACAAACGGCCAAGTCAACTGGGGGAAATCTTGGGATAAATGTGCTCAAAGTAATGAAGCTCTTGCCGAGAGCAATAGGTTCGTCACATTTGCTTTTGTTTTGATGTTTACTTTGCAGGAAGCCAGGTAAGACATGGAGTGTTCGCAAATGGAGCAGCATAGGACCGAACAGGACAATAATGGGATAAGTCCTCGAAGTCAATGTGAGCCTACAGTGGTGTTGGAAAAGGTGGAACCCAACAACATCGGTCGTTTGTAAATCATTAAATCAATTTTCGTTCATTTTTTCGGATTTGTTCACTTGGCGATGAAGGACTTCTAAGATATCGTAAAAATTAGAGCAATATCGCCATGAAATCAGCAGGTAGGTACAGACAATTTGTTTTTTTTTTAACGTCTTTTTACATCCACAACTTGTGTAGAAAAAATCAGAAAATCGACAGCTGTTAAACGACCGACATGGGCTTTCATTTTAGGCATCATTTAGGCAACCTCGAAGGAGGTCGTCTTTAATATCGTTTGAGCTAAAAATCGGAAAAAAGTTGCCATGAAAAGGCTCAAAAAACATCTAATTGTTCTTCTCCACTTGTGAAAGAAGTAAAAAACAACAGACCGAAAACGACCGACATAAACATGTGGCTTGAATTAAACAACCTCAAAGGGGGAATTCTGGATATCGTTTGCACATAAAATGCGGGAAAAGTTTACAATCGAATATACTAGGTTTGTGCGCCTTCACCATTAGACACCTCGTGTTATTTTCTTCCACTTTTGCAGCGAAATCAGAATACCGACAGATTGAAAACGACCTGCACGTCCCTCAACCAAGTGACGTGGAAGGAGGAGTAATTAGACATCGTTTTAAACAACATCTTTTTCAAGCGTCTCGTTTTTTTTTTCTTTTAAACAGAAATCGGGCAGCCGACAGACTGAAAACGACCGACATGGGCAGGTTCCCCATTCAAGAACCTGGTGATCCTCTCGTCTTGTTTAAGGAAGCTGGCTCTGTCTACTACGACAAAAAATATCGCAATTGATCAACTTCAAGCTTTTCCTACCCTGCTTCTCTGCCTGTAAAACAAGAACATCAAAACGGCAGGATTGTA
This sequence comes from Neoascia interrupta, assembly GCA_947623515.1. Lineage (NCBI taxonomy): Eukaryota > Metazoa > Arthropoda > Insecta > Diptera > Syrphidae > Neoascia > Neoascia interrupta. The sequence goes on from OX392462.1 coordinate 201,777,974, forward strand.
CAGAACCGACATGATATCCAAGAAGGTCTCTCACTTCTTCATTGAGTAAGCCTTATAGTCGCTGTTAAACGACAGAATGAAAAAGACCAACACGTTTAGTTCAAGGAAGTTAAAAATATTCTACTTTCTAAAGCCCTTCAAACAAAGCCGAGAATGATAACTACTGAGAATCGTTCTTGCTTAGAAAAGAAGTCTTCACTTTCGAGCTTACTTCCTAATATTAATGTAATCTTCTGATGCATGTGGAATTCCCAACACTTGATTAGGACCGATATAAAGTCCAGACCTTAGCTGGCGACCCTTTTAAAGCTATAATGTAACAGCCAAGCAACTAGAGCGCAGTCCGGTTCTGATGTTCAGCAAGAGGTTAATGGAGGTCACTAGCAATTCCCAACGTTTGAGCCTTTGGAGGATTTTCAGGAAGCTTCTTACTTAAATCTTATATCTGACGATGATCTGAGAAGGTAAGAAGCTCGTACCAAAACCAGGACAAAAGGATCGAAAAACGGTAAAAGGTACGCGTGCATAAGAGTGCCTTTCTGGTTTCGCATAACTTCCACAAAAAATATAAGATACTTAACATTAGTTACTTCCAAGACACGAAACTTCTAGTTCAAAAGAAGAACTTATGGAGGCAGCACCTGAAAAATTGCCAGCACTGACTGGTACGATAAAGGCTGGCAAAAGCATCTTAAATAAATTTAAAAATGTTTTGTGTGTCTAGAAAACAAGGGTTCTTTTGTGTAAAAGTCAAGCAGGAGCTGATACGAATCTTCTAGTTAAAGAGAAGAACTTATGGGTGCAGCACCTGAAAAAAAATTGGCATATCAAAGAGATTTCAAAAAAATTTGTGTGTCTCGGAAACAAGGACTCTTTTGATTAAACTTCCAGCAACGAGCTGATACGAATCTTCTAGCTTAAGTCAAGAACAGGTTCTTTAAGTCAAGAACAGCACTCATAAGGTGCAACACGTGACAAAATGTCAGCACTGGTACGAAAAGACTCGGCATAAACGTCTTAATGAAATTTAAAAATGTTTTGGGTATACAGGAAACCAGGGTTCTTTTGATTAAACGTCAAGCACGAGCTGATACGAATCTTCTTGTTAAAGACAATAACTTGTGGGCGCAGCCCCTGAAAAATTACCATCCCTGGCATTTCGAAGAAATTTCAAAAAGATTTGAGTGTCTCGGAAACAATAAGGACATTTTTAAGAAACGTCAGGCACAAACTGATACGAAGCTCCTGGTTCAAGACAAAAAAGTATGGGTGCAGCACCTGAAAAATTGCCAGCATTCGTATGAAGAGGCTCGCCCTAGTCTTTTCAAGTTAATTTCAAGATGTTTTGTGTGTCTCGATAAGAAACAAAGAACGTCAATTACTCTATGGGTGCAGCACCTGAAAAACTCAAAATTTTAATAAGGAAGAGATGCACATCGCATGTATGGGGGTGCCTTGGAAATATCTAAGGGATGTCTTCTGAATAGTGTTGGGATAATATCTCCTTTACAAGGCACACAGCGGTCGACCGACCGACGGAGGCTGTAGTGGTGACCCTAAGCTTTTACGAAACAAAATTTTTTAGATCGAATTCACGCTCTCTTTTCTGAATCCACCTGGTGTTGCGTGGCTGTTAAGCTTTTTCTTCCGACTCGCACCCTGCATGACCCACTGTAAAAAAAACTCAAAAAGGACGAAATAAAAAGCACACTCTGCTCTTCAGTTCAGGAATGAAAGAAAGAGCTAGAGATCACACACAATCCACTTGGCAGGAGGCTTTTCCTTGTCGTTGCGTCGGGTCTCTAGTTTCAGTAAAGTAAGTGTGTTTACCATGTCATTTCATACCCCGCTGAAGCAGCTCAACAAGGACACACACTATACTAGTAAATACCCGCCGCCGCCACACATATAGGTACACCCTGTCGTTTGTTTGCGGGGCCCCGTTTGTTCGCATGTGTAAGAGCTAAGAGAAAAAGCATTTTAGTGCTAAATCATTATACAGTGATTATGTAGAAAATGCTTGACTATTAAATCTGTTTGGGGATCCCTGAACGCTGCTGTGCGTTCCCATGTGGATAAAATGTGTACTTGTGTGGCGCTCAATGCCAGCAGAGCTCTATTTTGCGCCCGATAGTCTCGTTCTATTACGAAATGAATTTTACGTCTAACGCCATGCTTTCGCCTGCATTGTTCCTTTCACTCACAGGATAATGATGACAAAGCGATTCGGTTTGGGCGAAATGCACACACACGCAACTCTATACAGTGATAAAGAGGAACGTGAGTCCTTTCCGCCGCCGAAACGGAGCCCTACCCCAACACAACGGGTAATAATCGATTTTCTTTCACCTCAATTATTCGAAAGCCGAACAAAAAACCAAAGCACCGAGCAAAATATATGCAGGAGTATGTGCCTGGCGGTGGCACAGTCTCTGTGTGCGGTGTAAGGACATGACAAGACAGAGGCAAGTTCTAAGCAATTATGTTCGCTCATTGACGCGGCATGGGAATAGATGGGTGGTGTGAAACCGGTTCTGGCGGTTTGAAAGATGAAAATAAAAAAAAGAAGAAAATGAATTCCCCCTTGGTCCTTGTACAGGTGTATACAGGATGTTCTCTTGTGATTCGACATTAGCATAGCATAGGGTTTGTTTTTTTTTTCCAAAGTCGTCGATCAAATGAAAATGCAAATTCATTCAGCGAGTTTATGCTATAGATCTGACTACGTAAGGACCTTTTCCGCCATTTTGTTCCTTTTTATTCTGTTTTGAAATACTTTATTTTTTACGCCCGGAAGGGTATTCAATATTCAAAGGCGCACTGTAGAATATTATTTATTCAATAAATTCAAGCGAGAAAAAAAAAACATCCTTCCACTTACACAAACAAATGCGGGCAAGGCAGCCGTTATGGCAGGGTTTTGTGGAAACAAATTTCTTGCAGAAAGCATCCCCAAACGAATTATACACCCCCATGTCCTTGCTGCCGAAAGATGCCAGGCTATTACTCGTAGAAATTGTGTGAAAAGAACAAATTGAAAAGCTATTCAATACGATGATGGAGGGAAACACAACGAATCGTTTTCCCTTTAAGCTCCTGTCTTTCAAGGCAATTAGGGTAAAGCCTCTTAGAGGGTCAAAGACTGTCATAACAAGGTGACAACGTATAATATATATGGATGGGATGCCATCACATCATGTCAATCAGATATGATAGCTTTCGTCTGTTGATGATGGGACCCAGCCTGTCAAAGATTCCTTAAACCATTAAATTCCTCTATGCCCACAAAATGCCTCCTTTTTACCTTAGAAAGTCCCTCTACTTATACCCTTCGAAAACCTAAAAATAAATAATAATAGAGGAAAAAAACCGAAAAACCCTTTGCATACACAGATAATTGAACTATCCCCTCTTGAACGGGATATACCTAGTATACACAATAAACAGGATACTCACAAGGATCATCATCACAATGTCAGAAAATGGTTTTTACCATAATTTTTCTTCGTCTCATGAAATATGCCGCCCATCTCCTTGTCGACGAGCAACGGGGTAGACCATCATCAGGAAAGTACTTCACAATCCTCTGGACCATAACCCTTTTGCCCATTTGTTGTTCTTGTTTTTTTTTTTTCTTTTTTCCCAGGAACAATATACAAATATTCATAAAAAAAAAATAGGAGATGAAATTTTTTGTTTGCAATGGACAACACAAAATATGAGTATACTTCAAGCCAAAAGGAATTTAACAAAAAACAACAAGCTCTGGACAAACTACATAAAATATGAAAATATCCTTTTTTTTGCAAGAGAGTTTTAGACTTGAATCTGGTTTTATCCGGTAGCAGGAGGCGTAGTATACGGTTTAACTTTATTATCACATTCTGATTCTTGTGTCGTTCTGTTTCAAGTCTGTTTGTATGATGAGTGTAGGTAGTATCCTGTGAGGGCTGCAAAATAAATTCGAAGGGAATTAAATTCAAAATGATGGCCAAGTTGAAGTTGGGGGTTCTTGGTTAAAAAAAAAGTTTCTTCTTGTTTCTTGCCTAATTAAGTGGTGGATACATTTTTTTTATGGCATTTAACATCACTTGACATATGTCAGAATACATTTTTGATATATGCGAATAAATTTGTGTACATTCAGTCAAAGTTTCGCAATAAATGGAGGACTTCATTTAACGTTTATGTGACATCTTTTGTCAGCTGGAAATTGATAGATTTGTTTTTTAAATAATGGAGCAACTTGTTGCATGAATGGTTGTTTATGCTGCAGGAGCTTTAGATTTGAGTAAAAGACCTTGTGTGGATTGGATTTGGGACATCGGCATAATCGGTCCAAGCTTCTTTAAGAGAAACGTTACGATGGAGAGAAAGAGTTGGATTGGAAAAATTATTCTTGCTCGAATAAATCATTCCTGCAATAAAAAGTTATAAAGGTTGCTGCAGGGACGAAGCAACAGCCTTCAAATGGTTGGAAGTTTTGATTTTGACATTTTTTTTGATTGTTTCGAGCAAGAGTGAGGTAAGGTCTCTTCTGTGTGACGGGCTAGTGTGCGCAAAGTTCCACGTTCACCCTCTGAATCAAGGCTGCTTAACATCAAGTCACAAGGGCCACACTCTGGTTCGCGAGCGCATTAAAATTGGATTCGTTATTTGGCATGAAATGCTCTTTGGAAAAAGGAATTACAAAAAAGGGAACATTTAGTGGCCACCGAAAATGTTTGAATCGTCCGTTCGACCCAACTGCTAAAAAGGGGTTAGTAGCCTTGTTATGAAAGTTCCGCTTGTCCACGTAATAGATTGTAATGACACAACCAAAATTGAGATATTTTTCCTGTGCCTAGGGACTTATTTTTATTGTTTTTAGGAAAGTCCACTGAAGCAATAAGCAATTTCTCACTGCGAAACCAGAACTTCTGGACTTGGTGGCGTTGTCACTGATCTTAAATTTTGCAAGTTCAGCGGCCTTGCGTCTAGCTATAAGGACAGTTGGAGTTTTATGGTCCGTTAGTTCAAGTCCGGCAGATGCTATCCAATCTTTAACCTGGTCAATAGTTTTTGATTAATACTTTGCCCAGTAGAATGGACGTTGTCCAAGGCAGGTGAAGACGCTCTAGTTTTTTCGTCAAAGAAAAATCTTTCGGGTATGGTTTTCGATGAGTTACGAATAGACGAATAGCGGAAGAGAAGGTATAAACAATGAACTGGGCAGGCTCGAAATTCGACACAGCGACCCTTACTTAGCGGATGGACTGGAAAATATTCGAATCGACCCTGCAGCAGAGGAGCACCAAAGCTCAGGCACGCAAGCAGAAAACAGGAGACGGAGGTAGGAAGAGAGCTCACTGCCCAACAGAAAGTAGGGCATCCTGATCCTTAGTACTGATTCCAGTCGTTTAAATGGCATTGGCTTTATTGAACTGCAAACTTAAGCTTTTGCAGTTGCTCTGCTCCATCAACCAGCAGAGGAAGACCACAAAGAGGTGTCCTCGCCTCGCTTATATCGATCCCTCGTAATGCTTGAACAATTACATTACCAAGTCCAAGTGGCATCGCACTGTCGGGGGAAATACTCAACCTTACACCCTTGAACATATATTGCAGCAGCTGGGCAGCTTTAACAGATGTCTATCTACTAAGAGAAAGCGGACGGTGGTCCTCTAGACCTAATAACGCCTCTGCAACTTCTATCAAGCTCTGGAATTAAGCAAATCTTTGAGGATCACCCGCTTAGATCAGTTTTGAGATGAGTGCAGTGTTCTTCAGGCAAATCCAGCGGCCACAATCCAATCTGCCGTGGAATTTGAACCTTGTCAAAAACTTGAAGCTTGGGGACACGCAATTCATTTAAGTATTGAAAAGTATGAGAATAAACTTTTAAGTTGGGTTAGAAAAAAATGTTTGTTTCTGTTAAGAGGGAAGTAAAGAAAAGGAAGCTTAGTATACCCCAAAGCCAAAAAGTTTGACTGGGCATGGTACAGTTGCAAGAGATCGCCAGGTTCTCTGATAACCTTCTTCGAAGTCTTATATCCAACCAGCATGAAGTATTGAAAGCCGGTGGCAAAATAGCGAAAATGCCATCAGTGATAGGTTTAACAGAGCCACCACAAGGAAACCCCTGGTTTGACGATGTGTGCCGGCAAGCACATGCAGCTAAAGAAGAAGAACACAAAGAAGGCTCTGCACAGGAGGACTGAAGTGAAGCTGGTCGCGGGCTCAACGAGCAGAGGCGGAGAGAGGAATATGAGAGCACGAGAAGAGCACGGTTGACAGATGTTACTACAACAGGGACAGAAATGAGATTTGGAAGTTTTACCATAAGATAAAGAGATTTTACCTTCCAAGGGTATAAAGATAGAACTGAAATGTAAGGGCGATCAAGGGAAAATCGTAGTACGATCGCAATCGTTGATGAAGACTAGGAAAAAATATTTCTGCAGACTGTATAAAGGCGAAGACGAACCAAATACCGCTGTCAGGCAGAATGAACCATTCAACCCAGACGAAAAAATTACCAACGAAGCATATGAACGATACCCCCCACTCGACCTGGATGAAGTGGAAGTAGCTGTGACTTGTCTCTTAGCTTAAGTGCAACAAGGCAGCTGTAGCTCTAAACGGCCTAGCTGCCAAACTTTTCAAATTCGCCGGCGATAAGTTGGTTAAATGCATGCACCAGCTCATCTGCTAAATATGGTCGGATGGAAGCATGCGCGACGAATGGAACCTCAGTATTGGTTGCCCGATCCTCAAGAACTAAGACCTTCTGAACTCTGTCAACTACAGAGCTATCAGCTATAAGACTATACTTCACAGGATCATTTCTGTTGTTCGTCTTCGTGGACTTTTTTAACAAGAGAACACACAAACAGACGCATCAGTTTTCTTAACATTGCATACAACATCTTTTCTGCTGTACTGTGGCTAACGCTCTGCTAGGTCCATATCAGTGCGGATTTAAGCAAGGAAAGTCCGTCATCGATCAAATATTCACACTCCGGCAGATCTTGGTGAAAACCCCGGAATTCCAAACTCGTATGCCAAGGACACCCCCCTGCCAAACTCGTTAGTCTAAGCACGATGACGATGGAAAACTCACGCTGTTCCGTCAAAGTTGGTAGAGACCTCACTGACCCCCTTGTGTCAAAGAAAGACAAGGCGACGCGCTGTCATTTGACTTCTTTACCAGCATACTTAAGAGAATTGTGCTGAGCTCCCACGCCAACACCAGAGGCACAATCTTTCAAAATCCGTACAAATACACGCAGACGACATTGTGACGCCTTCGTAAGTATCGGGACCGAAGCGGCGAATATGGGCTAAACTTTATGGTGCATGAATCCTGCCAAAGGCGGATGAAGGGGAGGGAAATCCTTCGAGTTATATTTGTCCTCGTTTGCCTAGATGAAAAGATGGTGGAGGAGATGTAACACCGAATTGTACGGGGTGTATAGCGACACCGGCCTGGCCAGAAGAGTCAAAATACAACGACTGCGATAGCTAGGTCACCTAGAGCGGATGTAAAACAACGCCTCTGCCCGCCCGAAAAATCTTCGAATCCAGGCAGAGGCAGCGGCAGCGCAGTAGAGGAGCACCGAGGCTCAGGTGGCACCCACAAACGGAAAGGAACCTCAGATAACTTCGCATGCATAACTGGCGACGGCCAGCTAGAAACAGAGCTTGCTGACGAAGCTTGTTAAGGCCCAGGTCCACCCCAGACTGTAGCGTCACATAAAGTAAGTTAAGTAAGTATTGAACGCTTCTTAATCCAGTATCTCTCAAAGTTGTACATTGTAACCGCTTTCATTGACCTGTGATGGTAATGGCTTAGTGAGGAGCTTTGTTAAACGGCCTGGACCATAGTCTAGTATTTCATGTCTAATAAAGCGGCTTTATGAGGTTTCAGACCTTTTCAAGATACTTTCTTATGTTCATCATTGCACAGCCAACGAACACTATCGGCTTTAAACAGAAAAATAGCCTTCTTTGTGGGAGTTAGTTGATCAAATTTTACGAAGTTATTTACAAGTTCGCTTGTGCCTTTCAACCTCTAAATATTTAGTTTTGAATGAGCGACAAGAAGTGAGCTCTGCCTTCGAGCTACACTCTCAGCTGTGCTTAAAAACCCGGAAAAAAAAAAACAAAAAAAAGAAGCATCCAAAAAAATGTGGCTCCCTGAGTCTGTTTTCCTACTCCAGTTGGGAATTCTTAAAAGTGCGTTTCCTGGTAACTGCGTAGCAAGTTTTATTTCTTGAAGCATATGAGTCTGGCGAAATTTTCGAAATGGCTTGGGAGCCAAGCTTAAACAGGCGTTTTATGGCTGCAACACCTGAAAAATTACCACTGCTAACAGGAGAGACTGACTCTTCTGCGGACTTTCGCAAATATATTGTCCGTATAGGCAATGTTTCTCGGTGGTCACGGAGGTCCTATGAAGTTTATAGCATCGAGAAATTTGTGATAGTCGTCCACTTAAGAGCCAGTCCACAATTTTAAAACCACCAACACTGCAAAACCACTCAAAAATATGTTTTGCATCAAAAATGTTAAACACGCCCATTTTTTGAGGTCCTGTCAATTTAGAACTTAGTTTGACAATTAAATTGTTAAACCCGCATATTTTCGTGCCCTCGAGTTATACAACGTATTTTGTCTCAGGGCAAACAAGGGACATTCTGCACATTATGGACATCAAAAAGCGATCAGCTTTTTTCAGTCAATGTTTCAAGCTTAGTCTTGAAAAACCACTGTAATGGGTAGGTTGGGTTAGGTTAGGTTGAAGTGGTTGTCGGTTCAGAAGAAAACAACTCGCTTAGACCTATCTGTAATGGGTAAGGTTAAATAATGTAACATTGGCAAGCCATATGGGGTGCGCTTGATTGCGAATTTTGGTTTAATGAAGAATTTCCAAATTGATTTTAATGACGACAAGCTATTGAATTGCAGGATGTGATCCTCTCAACATTTTTTTACAACAATCAACCTGCATGCTCTTAACTTTGTTCAACCGTTAAGCATTTTCTAAACAAATTGGATGCTGTGCTAATCCAATATTTCATGTAACATATCGCAAATGCTTACTCCTGTCTGTCACAAGTTTTCCCATGCATGCGTTTCTATATTTATAGCTAACGCTGGCACCTGATCCTGTTGCCGGCTGCTGACTTTCATTACAGTTTATGTCACATCGCATTCATAGTTTTATAGTCCATGAATATATTGAAGCTCGTCTATCGCCAGAGCGTACATGGAAGGATGCTCATCGAAAATTAAAAGCGACCGAGTAAATAGTACTTGATGTTGGGGGTTGGCGAATCCCTTAAAATATGCGTTGGCCTATGCAACCATCGCTCCTATGTTCCCAGGAACAAATCATACCTCTATATGCCATGTGAAGCCCCCAACACTGCGACGATAACAACAACAGTCTCAGTGTTAAGTAAGTGTTTATGATGTGAGTGCTTTCTGTTTGGCAACAAGGACAGACGCGACGACACACACCCCCAAAGCTGATTCTATGATTTCATCATCGCTCTAACACAAGAGTGTTATGTCACAAATGTAACGTATCCTTTATGAGCCTTGAGATTTCCGGCTACCGGTTTACTATTTGGATGGATTCAATGAATTCATGAGTGAGCTCAGAGTGTAAGACGATAAAATGAGTTTTATTGTTGATGAACACTTTCCGAACGCGTTACAGTAAAGTGGAAAGGATTCGTTTTCGCTTTCGCCTCTCTCCATCTCTCTCGCTGGTAGATTTGTACAAATACGTGTGCAATTGAAGTGCGAGCTTCGCTTCCTTGCTGGAAGCCAGAGAGCCTCGCATAAACGTATACATGGTGTATCAAAGTTGTTTTCAGATATTCTTTTTGAGGCTTAATGTCACGTAGATATGAAAAGGTTTTTTTTTTGCTTTTTTATTTCATCGTTTCTGTCAGCCTTTATTGTCACATTAAAAGGGTTATACATTTCCGCTGAACAAAGTTATAACGACTCTGGGGTTTGGTACGTGTTGGATGTGAATTGATGTGATTTGACAGAAGTTTTGCGCATGGAAACTCCCGTCATCCCATACCTAGATGTTGATGTAGTTTTCTTTTTAGTGCTTTTTAAGCAATTAAAGTATATCGTGTCGGGGTCGGTGGTGTCTCTATGGTTTATGGAGAGGAAACGTCTGTGAGTTTATCGGCTAGTAAACATCTTTGCCTTGGCAACTTTTCTATACGTGCTTTTGGTTCAGAACTCTTAAAGTCAGATTGGGAGGCGTGTAAAGTCATAACGTGCGGTTTGCACAAGTCGCATTTATATTTACTTTCATTAAGAGTCTGCATAAAACGTGTTTGGTTAAAAACCAAAAACCAAAACATACCAATTTCTACATAAAACGAAAATTGGAAAGGTCTACAAATAGGCTCAGAAAACGCAGTAAGAATGTAACTTTTTCCTAAAGCCACAAGACTTATGCTAAAAATTTCTGCTTTTTTGTTTAATGTTGCTCAGATGGGTTTTAAGTCCTATTATTAATCTTGTCCAAAGATCTGAATGGGAAGAAGAATATTTCTGTGCAATAAACTTTGCAACGACATGAATTTAGTTTTATAACAGCTCACTTGAAGAGGGGTTTACGAGGACGATTTAAAAAATCTCAGACACACCTGCTCTTAATACTGTTATTACTCGGTTTTCACGCATTAGCCTTCCGTCTAGGAGCAAAGAACGGTTATATTTTTACGTTCAAGCATGTTCAAAACAACAATTGAAGTTTTATTGTTTCTTGAAGAGCGGTAAGAGAGACCTTTTACACCCCAACTCCAACCAGGCAAAAAAATGTTAAGCTTTCAAGACCTTTAGAGCAATTTTTACTCCTTATAAGATCAAAATTCACAATAAGATTTGGTGATATGGCGCGCTGCGGGGTAAAATGGCGCACTTCAAATTTCTTTCCAAACAGCAATATATGCACACTTGGTCCTCCATTAAGATTCAAAGTGTCAATATAGTCAATACACAGTAAACTTTTATTTTTGAAACAAAAAAAAAAGTTTTTCTGATCGATCTTTTCTGGCATTTTTGCAGCCAGTCTTGGAAGTATGTTATCGGCGACTGGTGGTCGTAATAGTAATTGCAAGTAAATGTGCAGTACAAAATACGATAGGTTTGTTTTTTAATTGTTTTTAGCCGACCTATGCTCAAAAGGCGAAAAAGGCACATTCTTATGAGGGTAATTTGGCTGGGGTACCATTTCATCCTCCAAATGGTTTTTGGGATGAAATTAATCTTAATCCTAAATTTTTACATCCGCCGAAGCAGGAAACATTAAGGGAAAAAATTGCCTTTTCCACCTCGTGCCAGGGACCTTGTCGAAAGCGATGACGCCGTTGTGGGGTTTTAAGTCAACAGGCATTTGTCAGTCAAACATGACTTCACTGGTGCTGTCAGCACATTGCAAATAGTGCCGAAGGATGCAAGGCTAAATGAGTCTCTAATGAGATACCTTAGGTACCGAGGTGAAGACCTGCCTTGCGGCAGGGACCTCGTTGAGAGTGTCATCTTCAGTGACGCCGGTGTGGGGTCTAAGTCAACAGGCTTTGGTCTGCCAAACATGACTTCAGTGGTAGTGTGAGCATATTGCAAATCATGCTAAAGGGTGCAAGGCTGGTAGCTAATCGTGTCTTTCACGAGGTGTTATATGTACAGAGGTGAAGGCCAGCCTTATCCCGGCCCAGAGGCGGTGTCGGAGCAGACAACCCTTTCCGGCCATAGTCATGGGAGCAAAATTTCAGAAACAAACAAAAACACAAACAATGATGTGGGGACGGCACGGACGATTTCGTACCGGGGATTCCATGCGATCTAAACGAGGCCATAGATGCCTGTTTGATCGACACTGAGGAGATCTCAAAGGAAATTAAGAAAAAGCTACTCGCCGAACACTCCGATAATTCCAGCGAGAAATCCAGCAACAAAAAAGCGACCAAGGTCGGGAACGAGTCCAGAAGGACTACTCCCAGACTCAAAAGAACAAGCCTGTTAAAGAACGCCCAGCGTGTAGGTCCTATATGGCGTCCTAACAGCCAAGAAAAAATCATATCCCACTTAGAGGGAACTATCTTCCTTAGAGTGGGCCCGTAAGACAGTAGCGAAGGGCGTCGCTATACAAACCCACCGTCTTAACAGCCCGTTCAGCTTTGGACACGAGAGGCAAACCAGGCCAATATGTAAGGTCGATGGACGATGTTACTACTAGACCATCCCTCGTACCCTAGAGAAGGCTTTTTGCCAGAAAGTTGCTGCAGCAGAAGGACCCAGTGACAGACCGGTCGCAAACAGGTTTTATAAAGGAAGAGAGGCATTTGCCTTGAAGAGAACCTTAGCCCAACGAGGACGCCGAAGAAGGTTATGTGAAACCCTACCAACTTGGGACTCCCAGGAATGCAAGCACGAGCCGGGCGGCTCAGTACAGTGATGCGACGAGATATCATCTACAGCTCGCTGTAGTTCGAAAAACGGTGCCGGGAACCGCAAGGCGGACAAGTAGTTGCTTATGTCTTTCAAAGCCAGCAGAGTTACGCTCAAGTTGCGTAGGCGAACTGCCGACGACACCCAGGCACCAGAGATTGCGATGGAGGTAGAGACTAGAGGCGGTGAAGGTAGTAAATAAACCTACATTTAAGTAAGGTTCCCACAGCCAACTTGAGACTGTTCTTCGAAATGAAGCAGCTGAACTAAGCCCTAATTCAGGAACCCTGGATAGACAAAAAGAACAGCGTCTTACAATTAGATCCGCTGGGTCGTCTAAGAGAACGGCACTTTGAGCTTTTTACAGCGTTTTTTTTTTTTCAGGTGTTGAGAAGGTTCCCAAATGGGCACAATGGACCCAACTGTTGCTCCATAGGCCCGTTTTTCAGTGCTGAGTTTAGTCCAGGTTACACAAAGACGTGTTAATCCCGGAACAAAACGAATCTGGAGTTAAACCTGTGAGTAGTTTTTAAGTTCAGGGTTAGCTTCGTCTGTATTCTCTAAAGTTGTCAAAAACTTCGGCTCTCGATATTACTTACTCTTCTAACTCTGACTTCCCACCAAAGAACACAGGAAAAGAAGTCTGAGTTGTTGTCAGATGTCATTTTTCACAAAAACGCGCAAAGCAACTGCCATTTCACACGGAAAAAAACTCAGAAAAGTTCATACTGTTCTCCAGAGCTGGTCCGGGGGATTAACTCGCCAAAGTCGAGTTAAGACAAAGATGAGGTGTTGATCTCAGTTCAAATCCGAAACTCGTATGATCTCGCACTGCAAAATTGGCCCTTACTAAGGCGTGACTTCAGGGGCATCATTCAAATTAAGGTAACCAAGCCTGAGGTAGAAAGGTTAAGGAGGTTTTTTCTGCCGAAAAAAAAGCATATCAAGGTCTCTGTTAACGAGGAAACTGATGGTCCAAAGGCTTTTTTCCAGGCTATAGAGTAAAAATATTACGAGTAAGAAGAATGATTAGTTCCGGTGTATTCTCTGCTAAAAGTGGTCTCATGGTAAATGAATTGCCTGGAAGCACGTGCAATAATTACGACAAAAAAAATCAAGCAGAAACTCTTATGCGCCAATTCACCAGAAAAGGTGTACCATATTACCCACCTTTGGGGTTTTATGGGTTTTTTGCAACAGTTTTTCTTGCGGTACGATGAGTAGTTTAAGAAAATTTAAACTTTTTAAGGCCATATTCTAAGACTAAGTCATAAATAAGCTATATACTGGCAACTTAAATTGTAGAAATTTTTTTATCAATGTTGACCGACAAGTAGCTCTGCCCCAATTAAAGCCACAGCTAAGAGCTTTCTCTGCCAGTGAAACATCGAGTGGGACCAGAAGACCCTTTGCACCTCATAAACACAAAGACAAAAGCAAAATCCAATGAGGCTCATTACAAGAGATCAAAAGACGCACTTCGTTAAAAATTAAAAGCGAATAACCACCACAGGATATAATTACTTTTCACCATAAAGCCCATAAATTCGTCGCAAACTTCCTTCCCAGGCTAAAGCCCTTGCGTGCTACGGTACCACAAATTAAACAAACACCATCTCCATTATATCCTTTGTGCGGTGAGTACCTTTGTCATTAGCCTAAGAGAGAGACTATAGCTGCCTTCCTATTCTTAACGAATTTTCCCATAGACCACTATGGTGCGCCGCCACTGTGCACACTCCTGGCGACTGCACCACTTACGTGCAACTTATGGCAAGTTAATCCCACTTTATTTCACTTTTTCTGTAACCGCACCCTCCCCCGGCCAACTTTGAGCTGCGACACTTAAGAGCGCTGCGCTCAGTGTAATTTTTATATGGAACTTTGTAATTTCGAAATTACCATCCCATGGTAAGAGTAGGTACCAGTGCACTTATAAAGCAATCCAACGGACGAAGGATATAGCGACGTCGATGCACGTGAAAACGGTTTCTCCTGCGGCTTATTAACAACTGCATATGCAACGGATCCAGGAGCAAATGCCGAAGCAAGACACTCGTCAGCGCGCGAGATGAAGATGAGCAGCAAGGATGAACTAATAGGGGGCGAGAGTAAAACATAATTTTTATTTTTCCTCCAAGGGATTATCTCACTTAGCGACAATTTTTATCCCTCTGTTACACGCAGTCTTGCGCGTCCTGAAGCAGTTATGGGTGTCAAAGTATTCCCAGTGCATTAAGCACTTCAAAGGTTAAGTCGCTTAACAAGTCAAGTGCTTATACTCTGGTGAGGATATTTTTTATTGCAGTTCTTTTGAATGCACTTCTTATTGAAATTTTTAATCAACTTTCGTTCAGGGGCTAAAAGGGCTATCAGCGAAGGACGACAGTAGAAAAATGAGTGAAAAATTTATCCAGTCTCATTGGCTTTGAAGGCAATAGTTCTGGTTGCAAGGAGTGTGGGTGTATATGAGGCCTCCTCTTTTTTCGCCTCCCTGTCGTCCATAACCCGAGGTCATCATCATCAATTTAAGTGGACCATCTAATGCCTGAGGCGAACATACCTCAATGATCCTGAGATCGAAAATCACATTTATCCGGATCAATAGTTTTTTGTTTTATTTCTTGTCTCAACCAAAACACACACATATTTTTTTTTGTCGTTGCAAGGTCCTGTTTCAAGTGCGTAGACAATACGAGAAATGTATACGTTTCGAAGAGGCAACAAAACAAAACCAACTCCTAAGCACTGTAAATGTCGTCCTTTTGAATCGTATCTGTGATTTGATTGAAAATGTCCTTGTGCAATGGGTGATGGCTTGACTTGCGTTCGTTTCTCGTGACGGGCAATTTGCTATATGTATGCGAAAGGACCTTTATATTATTTTGTATTTTTTTTTTTTTTTTGTATTTTTCCTTGACTTCTTCGTGTGAGAGTGGCACATTTTGATACTTGATTACAATTTGAAAACATATGGACAGGACATTGGGTATAAGGAAAGCCTACACCAGACTCTATAGGAGAGATTGTGAAGGAAACAAATTGACATATGCCATCTCGTATGGTCCTCTGGTATAGTAAAGAGGAGAAGGAAAAGTATTTTTCACTTTCCTTACACTCTTGAGAGGATTGCTGAGTGACTTGCTGTCAGCTTTCGGTGAAGTCAGAGTCCTTTGTCAGTTTTTTTGTGTAGGTTCGTTGTGTGATGTGTTTTTTTTTTTTTCTTGGGTTTTCTTCTATTTTTTGTTCTTTCGATGATGCCTTCTGGTGGTTGGAGGGAGGGGGGCTCCTTTTTCCTTCTGTCAAGCTTTAAAATTTATCCACTATGATATCTACAGTTTCATCTCTTTTATGGGTAAATGCTTCAATTTTTCTCTTTTTTTAAAGCTATAAATATGTTTGAGTGTGCTGTCATGATGATAAGGTATGATGTTGGGTATGGCATAGGGCTAAACGAAAAAAGAGCCGGTCTAGAAGGATAATTGAAGTCATTAGAGTAAAAGCAGTCGATATAAAGTTGAGTGCCGCAATTTGTTACCTACTGGCGATTGTCGGGAAATATCGTAGGTGCGATGTGGATACGTTGCTGAGCTCTCTTTTTTCACAGTTTCCCGGGGTTTCATTTGAAATCAATCCAATCAGGGACTAACATTGGATTTCGGGAAAATGAGTGATGAGCTTTTCATATGTGAAAAAATCAAATCTCCAAAATAGTGTTGTGATTGTATTGAAACGTTCGATTTTTCTCTTTGATAAGCGATTTTCACTTCAATTAAAGAGCTAAACTGTGCTTAGTTCACTGTAGTAGACAAACAAAGAACAGAATTAAGGCTTGGTCCTGTAAAGCATACATCTTCTGTCCTTTTGAATATTTCCCACTCAGCTGCTCAGAGCCAAACTGTGGCTTTTGATCAACGGTTCTGCCTTCTTTTTGTTTGTGATGCGACAAATTTATTATTTTGTTATCCGCACTGACAAGGAACAACTTCAAATTGGAGATAAATCCACATCCTGTGCTATAGAAAGGGACAGCACAACCTAATACTCATCCGACACTGGGTGAAATGATGACAATTCCTACTTACACATCTTTTTAGCTGCATTTTTTACGTCAGCTGAGTGGCACGTACCGCGCGCCGTGCATGCGTTTGCATTCTGACAATTTTTGAAGATTTCAGCGGAGGGTGCTTAAGACCACAGACGACCAAATAACGTTGAGGTTAATGAGACTAAAAGAAAGTGAGCAAAATATGGTTAGAACAAGGCGGCTCGTATTGTCACACAGGTTGTGCAACAATGCTTATTTTATAAAATCACAATTAATGCAGCGCTTCAACGATCGATAGTAAACAATTTGTTTAGTTGTATCTATGAAAAGCATATAAGCGGCAATTTCTTTCAACAAAACGGTGCTACATGACGCACAGCTGATGTAAAGCACCAGTTTTGACAGAAGACGATGTTATCAATTTCAATGCAGGGCACTTAAGATCGTTTATGATAATTTTTCAAAGTGAAAAGTAGCCTCGACCCCAGTGGTGTTTCACAACAGACGTGACAGTTTGACCGTCAGTTGGGCTCTGTCACGTCTTGCCCAAAACACAAATCTTCAGCTAATTACACTCCAGATTTAAAAACTATTCGAGAGATTAATTTCAGATGCCCCACTTTAATAATTTTTAGAGGGGCATCTAAGAAGAAAATTACATGAGCGACAATTTTGTTTTAATATAGCGGCACTACGTGACACACCACTAATGCCAAAACGCCAATTTTGACATATTTAGAAGAAAACAAGTTTGTTGTCATCACTTTCAATGCAGAACACCTACAAGCGATAATAATCAGATTTTACGTGCTTGGAAGAAAAGGACATGAGCGGGAATTTGCTCCAAATTTACGGGGCTACGTGACATAAGTATCATGCCAGAATGCCAATTTTGACACGCTTAGAAGAAGACAGTTTATTGCGTTCTTTGAACGCTAGTGGTTGTCCGTCAGCAGCTTATTTCGGGACGAGGTGGGTGAAAAGGATGCGAGAGAGATCACGACGTCGTCGGTGCGTGACAGACAGTTGGTGCAAAAAAATTCGGACATTTATCGAGAAGAACGATATCATTACCGTAATCGTTAACTGAAGGCGGTAACGAGTTATTATTATCAACTTCTTTTGGGACGAATTTAATGATAGCGTTCCAGCCGCATGTGTTTCAAATGTGACGGAGCTACGTGTCAAACGGCCGATTCCACCTCGGAGCATGACTCACGAACGGAACGAGGCTATATGGCTCGCATTTAGAAAAGAATGCGGTCGCAGTTGATTTTTGAAGGACGACGCCACGTGCAACACAGCTGAAGCCACAAGGGACCTTCTCTAACGTTTAGATCAAAACCATGGCTTTGCAGCGAGGATCGTTCCACGATCAATCATGGCATAAGGTAGATTTTGACAGTCCTTAAAGAAATAAATGCCATTCTCATTGCCAAAATGTGAGTGTCAACGACCAATGAAAAAAAACTCATTTTAAAACAAAACGCAACGCATCGGTTGTGAAATGTGGGCGTTGCTACGTGCCACACAGCAAATGCCAAAAAATCGATGAATGAATAACTCGCAAATGCTCGTACGACGCTATTTGACGACGAAAAAGAGTCGCTCAGCTTTTTAAATAAAATTTAGGGACTTACTTGTGGTTTCAACATGACGGCGCTACGTGTCATAAAGCAGAAGCCTGATAGATAGAAGCTCGATAGACTTTTCTTTTAGGGGTGTCCTTAAGTAGCAGATCTGTGCTAATAAGCCGCCTACATACAGGTGCCCCAAAGCCAAAGAGCCCCTACAAGGTATCGGTACAAGGACCCCGCCCAGCTTGCTTCTCAAATTCTGGATCTTAAACACTCGAGACAAGACAGGTGGACGTCAACTATTTAGCTCTCAAAAGCTGACAGCTAGGACATTTCATCTCTTTTTCAGCTAGGACATTTGTAGAGATGTAGGGTGTATTTACAGGTGTGTGAAAGACAGAGGTTGGGAATAATGGGGGATCATCTGTGTCATGACGGACTCATCTCACAAAATAAAGCCAGGAAAATCGATAGGCAGGGTTACACAAAATTCAGGTAAACAAGAAAATTCATACTCCTCCAGCGGAAAGTCATCCACGACCTGCGTCAGCCGGGGCATTCTAATATCAAATCGGCGATTCCAAAAAGTCAACAACAGGAAATTAAAAAAAGTGGGTTCGGTGATTAAGTTAAGATCATAACCTCGTCGAATCGAGAAGATCTGGAGAAGGACTGGAATTAAACTTCACTCTGCGTCGAGTTCCTGAGTTTAAAGACTTAATTTTATGAGTTAAGTGTTCGAATTGGGGCATTTTTCTGGGTTTAAAAAAGTAAAAGGATCCTCGTGTCATCACAAGCGACAAGAAATCGGCAGATTTAGTTCTGAGAAAAAATATTCGTGCAAAAATTAAAAATTGCGGGATAGAGAGCACCCCCCTGAGGTACAACATTTGAAAACTAGACCTTAGGGGTACAGACTACAGGTCTGGTCAGTACAGGTCAGTACAGACTAACCGGACAGAGAACTAACCAGCCACGGATAGCATAATTGGTTAAAGCAGGAGCTACAAAAGGTGAAGCTAGCGAAGCGAAATCGTGCCCTGCCGGTAAGCCAAAACGGTTTTTTCGGTATTCTATCCGCTTAGATTTCAACTACACTCTACAGAAATGTGGCATCACACTTTGTAGGTCACCTGAGATTTTATATTGAAAATCTCAAAGTAAGTAAAACCGTTGTACAGCCTCAAAAAAGTCCATGCATTAGCCTAAAGTTCAAGATGACTTGGGATAATTTTTTAAAACATTCGCACATTTGTTCGACTTAAAAAGTAACCTCCGAACTACTCCAGTTTAGCGCTAAATTGCTTCAACTTACCATGTGAATGTGTGAAATAAACAATCATAATGTGGTGTCATCTTTTATGAGACTCCAAGGTATAGGTTCTAAAGTAGGTGGAATTTTATCTCACGTCTTCCATGGAAATAAACTTTGGAAACATCACTTCCCCTGATGGCATACTAATGCCAAAGCAATTCTTCATTCAAGGGACCACTTAAGCCATCGAATTGCACCATTAAAATCGTCCTCCGCTTCGCCTGCGCTACTTCTGCTCCTTCACCCTTATCAGATGGAGACGACAATTATTCCCCAACACACGCACACACACACATACATATATTATTCAAAACATAAAAAAGACAATAACATGCATGCATCAGCTGAAGCAGAAGTTGAAGCTGTAGCGGCAATAGCAGCAGCCGCCGAAGTACTTTCCACAAGAATAATGACTCCAGAGTGAAAAGTTTTGGTGGAAAACTTTTGCTCCGATTAACTTCAGGGATAATCGACAATGACGACGATGACTTCAACGTAGACTTTTCACATCCGTGAAGTTCTTCTCCTTGGGATCGAGAGTTTTGTGACTAGAGTAGACGATGGAACAGCAAAATTGCGCGGAAAAAAAAAACTCATAAGAAAATGAAAAATTTGCTTCCATCCTCGCTAATTGCTTAAGTTTTCCACTCGCAGTTCGCAGTGGTGGTACCTTCTACAAGCACCATAACGCTACTCGGTTGCTTAAGTGCCTTCTGGAATTCGAGCTCTTGAACCGTGCGACCTGATAATCGGAAACCTAAAAATCTGAATATCCTTGACTTCGTTTCATGGTGCACTTTGGTGCAGCTACCAGAGACCCGGGTCATATTCGAGGGCGATCTTATCTAGTTGTAATGGAGATGGAGTGCTCGGGATGTATATAAGAGTGGCGCCGTCAATGCATCCTACAGGATGCAATAATATTTTTGTTTGCCCTCTCCACTATGTAGTGCACTCTCGCTAGAAGAGAGGGAAGAATTGCTCTTCACATTGTCTGCGACATAAAATTCCCATTAAGCCACTCGAATTATTATGATTCGGTGCCTGTCCTTACTAACCTGACACACAGATGATCCATGTGACACACTGCAACGCACCAGGGCCCAAAGAGAAAAAACTGCTCCCAAATGGGTGCACAACCCTTTCAACGAGTGGAATTCTAGTGCAAAAAAAATATAACACGCTGTGCTTCTGTGACTAATGGTTTGCGTTATTCCAGACATCCTTCTCGCCCACAAAACCACCAAAAAGCTTCTTTTTAACTGCACTTATCTTTAAATTGGATATTTTTCACTGTCTTTTCGGTTGGTTCCAATCCACTGCAGGGAATATAACTGCGATTCTATGTGGTGCGATGCAAGTCCTTTGGCTGCTATTGTGCATATTGCATATGCATACTTCAAATTTGCCCGTTAAAGCGTGACACAATTTTTCTCTCAGTTCAGGGTTGATGCACACCAGAGGGACACGAACTTTTTCGGCTTCTGTCGATTATGTGTGGGAGTGATAAAAGTTTTTTAAATTCAACTCCATGTGTCGGCACTCAAGACCCCAAGCGCTTGTGTTGAGTTATTTTTGCCTATATAGAGAGCATTCGTGCGGGTATGCTCTTCGTTCATCATTATTGTCAGCGTGTAGCGTTTCGGGCCAAGGAGAATTTCGTCGCAGAAGAATGGAGTATTCCGAAAATAAAAGAAAAATTTCCATCCCTTCAAAACGTAAAGTTTGGGACTTTCGTTAAAACATTTATGGCTAAAATTTTAAGCCAGACAAAATTTCGGGCAAGACAGGTTAAAATTAAGCAAGAGAAAAGGTTTTAGACGAGAGATCCTATTTCCTTCTACTTCTTATTGGTTAAATTTCTTATTTATTTGTTACTTCTTATTTATCAAAAAAAAAAAAAAAATATATTCGATTTCCATGAAACTCACAAAACTTTTGTCTTTAATCTGTATTCAATTATTTTCAGCTACATTCGATTATATGGCAAAAGTATTTCAAAAATCCGTTTCCCATACAACGGAACAAAATTACGAATTATTGACCGTTCAATTCTATTCAACCTCTTTCAACTACGTTCAATTCTTTTCAACTACATTCAATTCTTTTTAACTACATTCAATTCAATAAAATTGAGTTATGAGTGCTTCTCCACAGAAGTTTCCATGGATGTTTGCTGTATATTTCCCATGTGGCGTAAGTCATTTTCTAAGTTCTCATTGAAAAGTTGAAAAACTCCAATCTATCGCAAAAACCATCCCAGTCACTTTCGGTCGAAAGACTTATACTTTAGTACTTGCTATCTTCTCGATAATTATTGGGAATATTTCAACTTTTCAAAACTGCATTATGATAAATTCATTTTGAACCCAAGAATTTCTTCTTTCTTATGAAAGACGTCGACGAAAGCACGGGACCAAGTCTCATTCATCCTATTTTTAAATAGAAAACTGTCATTTGAGTAGTTGCAGCCAATGTTGAGAGGATAGGATGAAGATAATAAAAATGCAACAATGCACACTCGCACACATTGAAATTGGATTTTTTTTTTTAGCTGTCGATAGAACGGCACGACATGCCACACAGCTGGTGAAATTATGCCTAAATTGCAGGACTTCTCATTCAGGTCGGTATAAGACCTAGGAACGGGGGCTGGAAAAAGTATGCGACCTCTTCTGGACTCGCCTGGGGCTGAGGACTTTGTGGCGGAGTATCGAGGGTGAAAGACAACTAAGCCACCCTCCCTCCGCGGTCCGCAACCCTCTTAATTGGATAAGCCCTTAAATAGATGACTGACTGAAGATTTGTTAACCGATTCAAGCTTTCAGAAAATGTTAGCCTGCCTTGCAGAGAGAACATTCGTATACTATTGGGGTCCTAAATTGGATTCGAATAACTTTAAGGAAAATGACAAAAAGACGTCTCTACTTACGATACGTTGCTAGCTCTTACGAAGTGAGGTACTTAAAAGTTGCTTACCTGAAAATAGAAAAAAAGAATTACAAATTAGCGCATGTTGAAAAATGTTGAATGAGAATTGTTAAAGAAACGATAGATTTTTATAATGGTCAAAATATTCAAGAAGCATTAGAAAGACTAGAAATTAATGGGCGCGTTTCAAATTGCTTAGGGGAATCGTTGGATACCCTATCCGAGATAGACTCAGGATGGACTCAGATCGAATCTAACAAGGTCCATAATCTGAGGAGGTCTTATACTAACCCTGACCAAAATGGATAGGACCAATCTCTTCACCAATCTTCGCCAATTTTCAGCGGCCATTGCAAACCTTCATTTGACCTTTCTAAAAAGCGATAAATTCTGTCTTCACACGCTCATGTCATAAATTTCCAGGCCCATCAACATAATCTTTCGTTAACTTAATTATCAGAGTTAAATAGGCGTTATAACAAGAGTAAACGATTTTTTATAAGTCTCAAATATCTGCTATAAGAAGGCCATTTAACCATTGTGAGAATCTCATAACATCTCTCTTATAAAACCCTACCAGGAGTACAGCTTCAAAACTTCACTCTTGAACTAATTTCTCATTAGTTCAAGAGTGAAGTTTTTTTTCTCATTCTGTACTCCAAGATCGTTTGGGTCAGAAACTTTTTTTTTCTTGCTATTTCTAGTCCCAACTTGCAAGCAGAGAAAACTAAGCGAAAAAAGCGGACATAAGAAGCTCCTGCGGCAGGAATTACATGAAAATGGACGAAGGGAGAACTAAGCCTAACTTGAAATGAAAAAAATCTGCGATTTAAATTGGTTTTAGCTGATCTTTGTTTACAATCTGGCTTAAGATATCGAACTGACACTTCACCAACCCGAGAAGTCGAATTGATCGAACCTTAGGCCACGAGCACAAAAGACATTGCCTGTCACATAGCTGCTGCAAGCTGAAATATGCGATTGCAATCATGGTAAATCTGCCATCAGAAACTGCAAGATTTAGGGGTAGAGGCACCTGAGGCCCTTTGCTTTTCTGCGGAATAATGGATCATACCTTTTCCTGAAGGACTAATTCAGGAAACCAAAGAAGGAAAAGAGGCCAGGAACCTGTAGCTCAAGTTACGAGGCTAACTTCTAGGCTCTAACTTCTAGGCTCTAGATGTAAATACTTGGACAAGAACATTAAAATATAGTCACCAGAACCTTACTACTAGACTTTAAAAGTAACAGTGAGCGTGTTTAAAGACATTTTTATAATTTTAAGAGGCAATAACAACAACCTTCAACATAATTCCAAAAAGAATTTCAATGCGAGAACAACCCTCATGAGCAAAAAATTTAGTAGAATTATAATGGTGTTTCCACCGGACACTAAGCCGCGATTAAGACAAAACTTCCTTAAATCCCCTCTTAATCACGATAATGTACCCTAACAATTTTACTCTCTTACAATGTCTCCACCAGCCATAAAAAGGGGGTTAGCTGGCGACGATTAAAGAGGAATTTCAAAAATAGGATTAATTTGAGACGAAAACTCTTTTTCTGTAATTTTGGCTCTTAAAAGAGAGGGGCGATGCCATTTCCCGGGAGCGAAAAAAGATTTCCGTTGTAAAAATCCCAATAGAAAACGTATTTGTGACAGATTTGTTGTACAGGGACATTTTCAGTTTCCTTTATTTTATTCTTAAACTGTATCAATGATGCAAAGGTACAACGCGTGATTTACAGAGGATTTAATGAAGTTTTATACAATCGCGGATTAGTTCATCTCGAAATTAATCGCGAGATCGGTTAATCTCTTCTATGTATGAATGCTCAAATCATTTTCTGATCAAAGAAATCTTATATTAACAGCTGGGTACCATCAACTCAGCTGTGTTTATGGTGCAGTGTAAAGGGATGCGCAGAATGTTTGATGTGAATGTAGTGGGACCTTTCAAAAAAAAAAAAAATGCAGCTAAGCTGCGCATATAAATAAAATAAATAGAGTGGCGCAACAGCTCGAGGTAAACCAGGGTCAACTTCTCAACAATGTATGCTGTGTGTGTTAATTTTTTCACATACAAGGGGACCTACAATTTTTTGTCGAATCCGAACGGCACTTTTAGAAGTTTTTCAAGACGATTGATACTCTCGGAGGGCTTGTCAAATCCTCGCGGAGGTGGGGACCGTGAAAAAGAACAAGTCTTTTTTTTCAGGTGACGGTGGCAGGATTCGAACCCAGACCTCCAGCGTAGTAAGCACACACACTAACCACTACGCCACAGCACCCCAGCTAAGCTGCGCATACTGCAACAGAATAATGGACGTAAATGCCGATTCGCTGCTGGTTGACTTTGATTAAGTTGTGGACTGAAATCCCATCAAAATGTTTGACGTTTTGTTTTTCTGATTTATTTTTTGGTTTTTCGCCTTATAGAATCAAAAGTTCGGTAATGAAGAAAAGTAAATTTTATTACTTCTGAATCCGACAGATTGTCCGAGTTGCCTGGGAGCCGCAAAGCTCACATTTACAAGAAGATGTGTAGAGGAGATAAAGGCCAGACAATGCCATTTAACAGCACAGGCAAAATGGCAATGTCTGGTCGTATGCTTGGGGTAAATATACTTGAGAAATGTCAAAAAGCATACGTGAAGTCAATCTTCTCGTTCCCGGTGGAAACACTTTGGGATTTATTGTTCGTACGTGAATCTCTGTTTTACTTTTTTTTTTTATAATGCACTCGCGAATATAAGGGATTGGATACCCTTTTTAATGTTACACATCTCACAAGCGGAAAAGATTAGAAGAAGAGGAAAAGGAAAGAAGAAGAAAAAGTTGACTTGTGGTGCAAACAGCCTATGAGTAAAGTCAACGAACGCAAGTTATCAGTCGATTGCTTAAAACTTTGCGTTCTTAAAACACGCGTTCACAAGCGTGCAGAAGCTTTTATTATATTTCGAACATTAAAAACAAATTGTTGTTCAAACGTCGAGCAAAACATTTCAATGATAAAAAAATATTGTTGTCGAAGAGGTGACAACAAGATTACCAACAATAAAAAAAGGTCCGTAGATCGAAGATCAAAAATCTCTTTAAGTGTTATTTGGATGTGAACAGCAAGTGGTCTCAGGAGGAAGGATGCTAAAATTCACCTTCTGACATTTCAGAGGGGACATTTACTCGCTATCAAGATCGCGCGATCACTGAAACGCCTTTAAACGGGATCAAAGATCGACAGAAACGACTTTCAGCTAAGTAAAAAATCCAATTGACATACAGCCCGTTTTATTCAATTCTTTAAAACAACCCTGTTGAAAATCCCTTAAATCCTGAAAGAAATGCAAGAAAGAAAGAATCTCGAGTTGTGTACTCCGCCCAAAATTTGAGGTGCATACAGGGACTTGAAGTGCATAAGCCTTATCTGCTGCCCAGCTGCAATGACTAATATGCATGTTGACTGAAAGTCGAGCCGAGATTTGGCATAAGGTTCTTTCAGCTTAGTGATTGTCATAAAATTGACCTAAATTGCCTTTAACCATATTGTAAATAAGGTTTAAGTAACCTTATTGTAAATAAGGTTACTTAAACCGTGAGTAGGTAGAGTAAATTCAGTCGCAAAACAATTTAAGGCATAATTAAGGATCACGGTAAGGGGTGCCAATACCACAATGACCGCTTTTATGACTGTGAAATTTTTGCCACTCAAACTTTCAATGTAAGAACTTCGACAACCTTAAAACCCGCCGCCAAAGTTAAACAATCCGCCCTTAAAAATCGACGAAGTCAAATGCACTCCCAGATGCACGATAAGCCACATGTGAGCCCATCAGTATTAGTGCCAGTCTTAAAGTCTTAAATTTCACTTAGCGACCCTTTTGGCAAAGAGCATTTTCACAAATCTCCTAACTCCGAATGTCAGTTTCACTGAGCAGGAGTCATTAAGCCATTCCAGTGTGGGTGTGCAGTGGTGATGGCCAGCCGCACAAACCCGCACAAAATACAGCGCGCTTCAGGAAAGTGCAAAATTTTCTAGATTTAAATTCTAGTCAGGTTCGCTCAGGTTCAGGGGGGCTGGAATAATGTGGCACGTTACCTGGTCCACTTAACCAGCCGCAAAATTGTCCCCTCGTTTCAGGCGCGATAGTCACAGGCTGTACTTCGAGGCCGAAGCACGGTTGGAGCGCGTTTGTCGGTGCGGTTAAACCAACACGATTGGACATCGGTCACATGATGAAATCATCTCTCTCTCTCTCTCGGTCTGTGTGAAGGTGCATGGGGCCGGAGTAAAATAATTCACCTAAATCCACAATTTTCCGGTGGCATTACAGGCCATTTGGTCACACCTCATACCCAGGATTTGCTCTGTGAATGCAAACAGTTCAGGGAAATTTTTTTCATTCGCGCACCCTCTTTCGACAAACAGCACACATATGAGCGCATACTGGGCCAAAGGCAATTCCCTAATTAAGGATTCGGCCAAAACCAGTGCAATGGTGAGGGTGTAAGGTCAACTATACTACTAACCTCCTTTAATAGTGGACCAGCAAATTCAACTTAATGAGATCTTTAATTTTAACGCTCGTCCATTAGGCTTCCCCCATTCCAGGAACGTGCTGTACACACTCTCCTTTCGGCAGGATAGGTACCTTCCTACCTACCTGACTTCGTGTTTGGCTTAAGAGGGGTATAAATTCATGCCAAAGTGCCACGAAGAAAGGATTCCCAGGAAAACCAGTTACACGGTCAATCAATGATGGCGTAGTAAAAAGGAACCAAAAAAAACCCTTTCATCCTTTCGTCGGGGAGTATATCCTTTGGCGTGATAAATTTAAAAATTAAGTCCACGATGAATGTTTGTTACATTTCGGGTGTAGGGAGAGAGTAAGGCTTTTCCTATATAGAACTTTCGCACAAAGCAGTCATGAGAGCCAGGATTGCCTTACGAAAAGTAAGTGGGCTGTATAACTCTTGTAACAAGAGTTATGAAGGTCACAGCACTAAAGGAGGAAATGTGCTAAATAACGGAGAAAATTAGTGCGGAAATATTCAAATAATTAAGTTTGTGTTGCGGTGAGGCGTAGCATTCGGGGGGCACTTGATTTGTGCGCAAATGAATTCAGGAATCTCAAGTATTCATTCGTTAAGGGGTGACTGCTCATTTGTGTGACATCCTTTGGCTTAGGTGTGGCAAGGGTAGGGGTTTGTGGTCTGTGTGTTTGACTTTTGTGGCAGCATATCCAATGTGACACAGGAGCTATCCTGCTGGCATAACTCAGGGCGATGTGTACGCAAAATGTACAACCATACTTCTATGCAGGATAATTGGATTCTATACGCCAACGCAAGTGCTGTCTCCATGTCTGGTCATGAAGTAACACAAACATTGCACAAAACACTCAATTCTGTAAGTGACACTAAAAAATCAAAATATCAGTCATCCCACGCACAGATTCCAATTTACAATTGACCACTTCAATCGCCATAGATTCCGCCTTAAAAAAAGAATCGTCCGTCAGTAATGGAATGAAAAAATCGAAGAAAAAAATCACGTTATAATCCTTTATGAAATTTTTCAAGTGATTACATAGGACTGAAGGATTTCCATGTCTTAAATGAAACGACTCAAGGAATGTGCTCGGCTGACAGGAACAAATTTGCAATTTGATATCCTCACCGACACAAAGGCGGAATTTATTAGACGATAACTCTGGATATTGGGAGGCAAAGGACATGTGATTGTATTGGTTGCCTTGTCTGGGCAGTTTGAGGGTTTGACCTTTCCTGTTGAAGTTCCTCTCCGGTTTTTTCTTCCTCTTGTTTATTTCATTGCGTAATCCAGTTGGGTATAAGATAGAGAGATACAGCCGGATGTAAGGCACACATCCGACTGTATTCTTATATCCTTATCATTTTTCGAACTATAAACTTTTTTGACACCTTCACAAATCCCTAAATCAACCCAAACGCAAGAAAAGAATGTATATCCTTAAGTCACACACATGTCAGTGAAATTACAGAAACGATTGGAGCAAATACACACCCACTGAAATCGCATTTATTACGCTTGACCCTTGGCCATACATTACCGAATGGATATTTGTCAGATGCTGACTATATATCCTGGATCCTAGAGTGGAATTTCGTATTTTGCACAAAAATTCCCAGTAATTGCCATTTTGCACACTTAGAGAGTGTGAGCGAGAGATAAAGAGAGGGGAAATGTGAGTTTGTGATACACACAAAAATTCTAATCTAAACTTTTGGACAGCTCATCTCAAATAGTTTAACCTCTTCGGGAAGAGATATCTCCTTGTCGTGTTTATCTGTGTGTCGTCGATATCTCTCTAGAGAGACTGTGTGTCTTAAGTTCATCGGCGAACTGCTGAAACTGAAATGAAATTAATCCACATAATCCAACCCAATGTGGCCTGTGTAGGTATAATAATATGCTGGGTCCAGTAAACTCACTCTATACACATGCATGGTGGATGGGATCCCGGTGGTGTCCTGTGCACGCATCCCATCCCCATTGCCTGGTGTCACCGATAACCTCTTCATCCAATCTCGTCCGTTCTTGCCCTGCATGTCACTACATCCTGGCTCCAGGTTTTTATTGCCGGGTGTTGGAAGGAAAATTTTCTATATGGCATGTCATTGCATTTTGTACAACACCACCACCCCCCGGTTATAGGTATACTACACCCGCTTTCTAATAACAGATAAGATGTCCACTAATCCTACTTACACAGACATAACACTGCGGGATATTAGGTGTGGTTATATAAGTGTAGCAGATTCTCACACCATTTGGTGACTGTATAGTGTGTGTCCTGGATGAGGAGGACAAGAAGCACTCCTCGTTTGCACAATCTATAATAAACATCTTCCACTTGGCACTATCTATACGACTCTGTGCTACACCTCTCAATCTACTTGTATCTTTGTCGTTTTGTGGACGAGTTTCTGTGTATGTGTGTGTGTGTATGTCATTATCCTGAAAGATTTGTTTTTGTGTGTAAATCTCTTGAATAGTCCTGTGGCCTGGGTGGGGATTCCAGCAATTGCTCCATATCGTAATTATTTGATCTTGTTCGGTTTTTTTTTTATCTTTTTGCCCCCTCCTCACTGTCGCTTGCTCTCTGCACGTCTAGGTCTGTCTGCGGATAAATTTGCTTGCTCCTTGCTGCAGGATACAATTACAAAGCAGGGCAATGAAAGGATATGGTCGATGGAATCACAAGCATATAATATCTATTCAAACAAGAAGTGCACAATTGAAGCTGCTCAATGTTATTTGACACTTTGATTGGATAGCTTGACATTTTTTTTTGTCTTGGTGCAGATAGAAAGGACGAAGATATTTTATTTTTGTTTCAAATGGATGAACGGTTTTTGTTGCGACTTTTTTTTTTGTCTGGTTCTCAGACGAGTAAGTTTAGGGTAAAGAGGTTTGTAAAGCCAATCAATAGGAAAAAAAACTTTTCCTTAGTCCCACACGAAGGATGCTAGAAAGCAGCTTAAGGAGACATTGAGAGATGGCGTCATGGTATTGGTTTTTCTTCACAATCAGTTGTTTGATGAGTACAAACAAAACAATTGAAAACGTACAGTTTCATTATTTTAAGCTTGAATACATACAGCCGGCTTAAAGTTGGTTTTGTCCCAAAGAAAATATGGAAGGCCGAATTGTCTACCCCCTTGCACATGTGCAGAAATGGGAAATGAACTTAAAGTGCTCTCCATTATCTGGATAATATACGAAAAATGCGAAAAAGAGTTTTCCAACGAGAAATGCCTGCAATGATTTTCTGCTCTATCTAGGAAATGGCGACGTTATTGCCGACATTCCTTATGTTGGCAATCAGGAACTGGATGGAGACGGCAAAAAACAAAGTGAAGTGGAGAAAACTGGTTGATGCAGCTAAAGCTCACCCCGAACTGTACTGATGTCACCCCGCACTACTGATGATGATGGTCTAGGAAATGTCAGAAAAAAAGCCACAACTTTCCCTTACTCTAAACAACTCAAATAAATCGGAAAGCCTAAAAAGTCAGTTATAAAGTCGGCCACCAAGTCAAAGGATCAGATGACGCCGGTAGACGTCTTTTAAAGCCAGTAGACTGACTTCCTGCCAAAAATCTGGGTCCAAATATTTCACATTCCATATCCAAACATTTTATTCTGAGAGGCTTTCCTTTCAAAGCATGTACCTACTTGTGTAGAGACTTATATAATATGTAAGAAGTTATAAGTCATCCTTCAGAAGCACTGAACAGGCAACAAGTCCACACAATAAAAAACTTTGTACACAAAACATTACCCCCTCACCAATGGTAAGGATGCTTTTTTTCTTCAGAAACTGTGAAAACTTAAAGACATTATACCAAGAAAGAGATAAGATTGAGGACACAAGCGGTTTTATGCCATTTAAGAACGAAAGATTTCCGCCTTACCATTGGTAAGGGATCAGGCTTAATGAATTATAGCTTTTTTAGTTAATTCTTTTAAAAATTTCAATGGAGTTAACAAATTTTATTTCAATATTTAAAGAAGCAACACAAATCTGTCCACCCAGCAAGGAAAAAGTTTGTAAACTTAAGAAACCTTAAAAAAAGCAGGTCTTCATAAGCTTTCTTGCAACTCTCAGAGAAAAAAATTTGAATGGATTAGATTCCTCTGTCATAAAATCAAAAGCCTAACGAGGGTTTTAATTAAAGAGTTATTTAAGCTAACAAAGTGTGCCTGGCCTTAATTAGGCCCTATTTCCTCGAGGGAAATTATTATCTATAATACGCAGCGTCTGCAGCTTCCATACAAAGACTGAATGGCTCTCAGTAAAGGCAAAGGGTATAGTCCTGCAAAACTGTCCACTGTTTATCCCGAGGAACCCGGCCCTTAGCCTTTTTCTAAAAAAACATGTCCAAGTATAACCTTTAGAGTAAACGACTGGTCAGGTTCAGGCCAAAAGCCGCACTTCGCTTTCCGTGAAAAGGCGTCATTACAGCTCTAGAACGCGCACTCAATATCTTCAGGAATGTCTTTCTCGGAAGACTTAAGAGAGGTAAACTATATACTCTTTATTTAAAGCAATTTTATTTGTACCCTTTTTTGAAAACGAGCGCTACAACTCAGGTTCGTCAGTCGCTAGCTGCTTTTCCACTATCCCAGACAGTTTAAGCATGGCGACACTCCTCCAAATACTGTTTTCGGTATCCACATGAGCATTGCAGCCATACCCATCAGGACAAAGAAGGACCCACTTCTCCCAATTTATCCCAAGCATCATTAACTTCGTTCAAGAAGTTAGCATACTCTGACTCTCGATTTCATACATACTGAACTAAAGCCAATGTCGATCGTTAATGCCTAAGTTTTAAGATCACAATCCTCCCAGACGGAATAAACTTAAATGCATCCTCAGACAGCCGGGGGCTTGCGAGTATCCGCACACCCGCCCGTGCAAGGCATGCCATGAGAGTAGCCAGACCAGATGAGCCTCTACCCATAAGCGAAGTCTCTGGGTTCCGGAACCCTTCTTGAGTTGCTACTTTTTAGCCGCATCAACCAGTTTAAGTTCCTTCCACGTCAGCGATGAGACATTCCATGTGCCAACTTGAATTTGGCACATGAAACGTATTGGTTTCTTGAATAATCAGGCCACCCTTTTCATCCCTTTCATAGACTAATTTCGACTAGTTAATTCCAACACATGTAAAACAAAAGTCTGCCGCAGAATATGTGTCGTGACAAAAATAGAAAAGTCTTTTTTAGTTAAGATTTGAACCCACGCTACAAAACCTTGTTTAGTTCCTACTACGCACACTATCCACGGCGTCCAAATTAGCCTCAATTATTAAGCATTCATGACAGTCATGGCAGTCGTCCAGGACGAACTAACGACTTGTATAGCTGCTACGGGTGTTAAAGTCGAGTTCCTTCACACAAGTTTACTTACCGTTTCGGGATTTGCTGAATTCCGAGCTGCAAACCTGCTAATTCTGGCCTTCAAACCTATAAAGTGTGATCAATAAAACATAGTCTCTTATGGCGTATTCTTTTGCACACCGAACTGCAACACCGAGCTGCCAAACAACAGTCGGTGTTTGTGGCAATTCCAGCGTGGTGTACACTCGGTTTTATTGTGAACAGAACGGCAAATACTGAACTAGTACATTCATCACGTTAAGTGTCAAATTGCTTTGACTTCATTTTGTTCATTTTTTTTTTCATTTCGTAGCGTGATTTTGTTGGCGTCGGTTTTTTGTACCTTTTGTTTTTTAGCTTAAAATAAATTTTGGTAGCTTAAGTGTGTGATATTTAGTAAATTTTAATCGATTTCATACAATTTAAGTCGCGTTGTACAAAATAGCAAATTAAAATTGAATCAAAACATCACTTCACACACAATCAAAGCTACACCCAGCCTCCACTATCAAAAACTAAACAACAACAACTAAACAAAAACCGAACTAATTTGAAGTTCAAAAGAATTCCTTTCAGGTGTACGAGAAAAGAACAATTTTTTCCTGTATTACACACCAGTTTCACGATTCGGTGTTGAATAGAATACACCATTAATTAAAAAGCTAACCGAACGTGTCGTTGCTGTCTTTTTGAGAGCGGGCGCTATGGCAAAGTCACGCAAAATTATGAAGCCATCCAACGGATTAGAAAAGTACCCTGACTTAAGATCGATAGAGAGAAGCTCAAAGTCTGAAAAACTAAAATAATTTTTCATAAAATGCTTTTGTCATTGTCTCCCTTCTTTCTTAAGTTTTCAGTCCGTCGCTCGCAGTATTGGAAGCAACATTTGTGCTTCCGATACTTTTGGTTTGCCTTTATTTGTTCTCTAAATGCTTGCTCTCTTACGGGAAACCGTAGAAAGAGTTGTTACTTAATTTAAGTATCATGATGTTCATCTGACAGTGTTTGAATCGAATAATAGACTTCGTCAACGGCTAACAAAAAAAAAATACAGACCGAGCAAAAGAGGCTTTCAAAATCCCGAGATAAATTTGGGACTTCGGTGTAGATGGAAGCACCTCGGAGAAGTGCTATAGTGCGTACGTAAAATCTTCAGTCTGTCTGTAACGGATCGCAAAATACCCTACCCTACCAAAAAAGGAAACTGCCACGCCTCCAAAAAGTGGGATATAAAAATAAAACTATTGAATGCTTTATACTGGGCGGTTGCATATGTATACATTTCGGCCTAAAACTCCGATTTTTTAACTCAAAAAATCACTTTTTTTAAACTCCACGCTTACAAACGTGGGCGGAGGTATATACAACATTTACAAAAAAGTTAGAAAATGCTAATATCTTCAACTTTTATCATAGAACTTTTTTGACAACATGGTCTTATTTAACAAATTGTAATAGTAATTATTAAGGCCGTTAAATCATCCGTAACAGCCCCCTATTCTGACAATTCGTCGTAGAGTGATGTTGAAATCCAAGCGGAAAAATGTCAAAATATAAAAAAAAATGACTTTCCGGCAGTACACGATCTTGCTTACTTCACCTATCACGGGTACTTCTTTAACCAACTAAGCTATCGATTCGGTACCGGTTTATTCTTTGTACAAATTATCTAAAGCTACAAAAAAAATGTTCCAAGCTAGGTGAGACCACTGCCAGAAAACATGTCAGTAGGTGGTGTCTTATCCCCACTCCTTTGGAACCTTGCGGTGAATAAACTGCTGGTTATCCTGGAAGAAGAGGGCTGCAGAGTGATCGCTTATACCGATGAGGTTGCCCTTGCCGTTTCGGGGAAACACCTTAAAGGAACTACTACAAATGCTCAAAGCAAGCTAAATCGATGGGCTGACAGCTGTGGCCTAGGTGACAACTCCAACAAAACTGAACTCGTCCTCTTCACCAAAAAATACAAAATCCCACATATCGACCCCCTCTCAATCAAGGACAAAAGCTTAAACTTCTCTGATGAAGGTAAATATCTGCGTCTTATCTTAGACAGAAAGCTAGGCTGGAAATCTAACAAACAGGAAAGGGTTCGGAAAACTTTGGTAGCACTCTTTTTCCTCAGAAGAAAACATTGGAAACAAGTGGGAACTTCAATCCAGAATCACCTATAATGGCTATATACCTCAGTCGTTCAGTATCACCGATACTGATGTGACTGAACGGTTGTCTGGTGGACTGCCTTGGATAAAGCGGTCAATCGTGACAGGCTGAGGAAAGTCCTAGATCAGCTTGCTTATGTATAAAGGGAGCCTTTTTCATCTAATTCCCCTTGACATCTTCCTTAACATTCCTATTAACAAGCAGACAAACAATCTTACAGTACAAGCAGAAAATCTTCCAGTGGACCGATAGTAAGATAGGCCACTCCGCTATTCTATCTCACTATCGTCCATCTAAAGAAAGGACGCAGTTCAGGAAACTTGCAAAGCTAGAGCGAAGAAACAAACCGAGGACAAAACATGGTGGTTTGGGTGAGCTTAGGCACCATCTTGTTTGCTTTCAACATGTCGGTTTGCGAGTTTGTTACTTCGAAAGCGGAGAGATAGAAAGCAGTATGGGGAGCTACGGGTTGAAAGATGAAGAGTGTGTCGTATAGGGGATTTTAAAAGTGGAGACCTTTTAGAGGTCACGACTTAAGTTTTACTAATTTTGCTTTCAATTCAGCCCCGTGTTAAGCCTACCAACATGCTTAAAGAACATGCTTTTAACATGCTTTGAAGCTAGAAGGATATCCACTTTGAGTGCATTTTAAAATGAAAGAAAGCCTCTTAGCACAATTTTAGCGGCCCAATTCACACAAAGTGTTGCCATGACCACACACAAGTATTCTAGCCCTAAGCCGACAGCGGCGTTCCGAGCCCACCGACTTGATTAACCCTTTTTCGCTCCGCAAATTCAGTTGCTTAACAGCGACCAACTCTATTTAAACTTTTATTTGGTTGCCACGACACTTTCTGACAGCCCCACAAAGCAGTTTTCGGTTAGTCCTTGATTCGTTTTTATTTTTTCACCCTCAATTTTCTAGCGAATTAATTTGCATTTCCCCCCCATGGCTATTGTCCTTAGCAAATATAGGTACACTTTGGATTTTAAAATGAAATTCAAGTCGCATACCACCGCACACAACTATAGTGGCCTCTCGAACATTTTTCATTTACCAACTGCTATTGTCTCCCAAAAGAGTCCAATACATTCATCTATCGCTGGTTCAAATCTCTCCTCTGTCCCCCCCAAAAAATTTGACCATTGCCGAAAGGGAGTGGCAGCACAGAAGAAAATAAAACAAGATGAATTCCTCTGAAAAACGTTTGACCACACTTTTTTGGCCAATAAGATTGCATTCATGTTGCAACAGCAACCAAACTCTGAACCGACCCCACCAGCGGCAGTAAAACAGTGCGGATCAACTCTTTTCCATTTTGACGTCAAAAATAAAAAGTTTATCCCAGTCCCAGCGATTTTGTGTATTTTTTTTTTTATATTTTGGATACCGAAAATATAAAAGTTTTAAAATTTTTCCAACTCGTTGCTGGACTTTATTTCAGAAGCGTTTTTTTTTTTGTTCGCTTTTCGGAAACCAGTCGTGACATTTCTCTATTTCCACTCCCCAGGCAACAATACAGAATAAACAAATAAACGAATGTAGAAAAATGATGGCTCCCTTGTTGATTCAGAACTATGCCGAGAGGGTGGGGTCGACATTTTGGGGTTTCTCCTTGGGGGTTGAGCGAGAGCCGTCGCAGAGAGCGAATAGGCGTAGAGTAGGTATAGTGAAGTGAATGCTGCCGCAAGCATACTGTTGCCGCTGATGATGATCATTATGCTGGACAACCATGATGGTGATGGCGATGGTGATGATGATGGTTGTTAAATATTCGGGATGGCAGCAGCGTCCAGTGGTCTGTCGGCCTTGAGTGTTGAGGGTGGGTAAACAAAATCGATAGGGAACGGAACCCGTTCTAGTCGATGTGTTTATATTGCTTCATAATGAAAGAACAGAGAATACAGTTTTGTTGGTGCTGCTGGGGCGAGGGTGGGAATCCCTGGCGGCGACAACATACGGAATGCATATTAGTTCCCTGTTGATGGATGGAATCATTCAAAATTTAAATAAAAACGTTTTTAAAACTATTTGCGACAGGAGTAAACAACGTCTATTGTGGCCCCACAACCCCTTTCCACACTTCGAAGGGGTGGTGTGTTTTTTTTGCCCCCAAAATTGAATTGAAACTGAGTGTGTGCTGCTTGGGGTGACCTTCGGGGAACAAGCTCATAGAATAAGAGCTAGCGTGTCATGGATAGCACGATTGTACACCGAAAGATACAACGACAACACAATGGATCCAAATTGCCCGACGTATGTGCGCATTTTTTGCTCCCTCTAGCCCCCAGGGCTAGGGTTGGGAAAAGGCCGAAAACAGTGCATAATAATGAAAGCTGAATGTTTTGTTTCCGAATATCATATATTGCCGTCGTCCTGTGTGTCGCTGTGTTTATTTTGAAAGTGATTTGATTATATTTTCACTCTGCTGCAGTTGACATAAACAACAACTACAGCAGCGCAACTCGAGGGTGGGATTATTTTAAAATTATTTGATCATGATGGCGATAATTTGCTGCAATTTTCCATTTATACACAAGTCATATCCTGTGCGTATATACGCTCTATGAGATACTTGTACGCTGATAAAAATGAATAAAATTGTGTTAATTAAATGATACAGAGAAACATGAGGAGCCATTAATTAGTTGACTGTGATAAAATCATGCTTGAATTAGATGCATAGGCCGGCGATAACTGGATGACAAGTTTGATATATTTGTTGTAGATATACAAACCTATAAGCACGGATAATCCCTCAATAGTGAATAAAGTTTAAACAAATGAATAATGCAGACAATGGGGCATGAATATATAAATTCGCAGGATATTTTGCGATGGTATTTAATGACTAATGGGATTATGTCGTAGGCTTAAAAATCAATGTTGATTTATGGGATCCTATTAAAAATGGATAATACAAATGCGTGTCGCATGGATTTCGTTGTGAAATCCTGTTTGAATGGAAAGGTTGTTTGTTTACAGTTTAGTCCTGTCGTTTTTTGATTTCCGATTTGATGAAAATATCTAAAGCGATCATTTGAGACTTTTTGTTTTCTTCTATAATATCGAATCGGGCCTAAAACTTTTCGAATAGAAAAAAAAAAGACTAAGAGGACAGGCAATGACTTTTTCCACAGGAAAATACTTTATTCGACAAAGAATCACACTGTGGAATTTAGCATCAAAGCCTGAAAGAGCAAACTTAGCATTCAATGGATATTTTTTGTTAAAAAGTCTCTAAGTGATAATAAGCCCCAAAAAATCAATTATGGAAAAAGAAAGCCAAGATCGAATGTTAAAGCCTTAAACAAAGAATCTGAATTAAGTCATGAAACAATAGTCAAAGCTTGAACATAAGTCGTAAGATAAGCACCTCATACCCCTATTGAAAAGTGAAATCGAAAACGCTTCTGTGAACTTTACTAGAAGAAAACGTTTTAATTCCAGAAGTATTTTTGACCAAATTCTTGGCTTTTCCATTTCAAAACGTGTCTGAAATAAGCATTTTCTGTTGAGAAAATCGTATGTCATTATGATTCATTTAAGTGACATAAAAACCAAGAGGGGAGTAACGTAAGGTCTAAGATAGAAATGGGGAGCGGAAATTTCTTTTTGCGGTTGTTTTACCCGACTCAACAAAGCCAGAGGTTTCCCTATACAGAAGCACAAACAATTTATCAGCCACCATTTAAAGAGAGCTAAAGAAGCTCTAGAAACCATCAAACCGAGCCCATTATTGCTTTTTGTAGACCCCACTGGAGATTCTACCTTTTTAAACACGGTCAGAGCAGTAATAAAACTTGCAGACACAGCGGATAAGCGAAAAAAGCTTGAGCTAATACATCTATTGGCCGACCATCCTGCACTTACCTTCTGTAAATTCAAAATTTACATCTGCATTTCAGAATCTTGCCTTATCCAAATTCTGACCGCAGCAAATTCTGGCGCACGCAAGTGGAAGGCGCAATGCACACGCCAACTTCGCGATACTGGAGACGGCTAGCTAGAGACAGAGCTGGCTGGCGAAGCTTGTTGGCTGAGGCCCAGGTCCACCCCGGTCAGTAGCGCCACCTTAAGTAAGTTAGTAAGTAAGACTGCAGCACTTTAATTCGAACAAAGGTCTCTCATGACAAATTTCATCATCTCAGCGGATTTATCCAGCCCCGCGCAACAAAAAAGAATAATCTTATTGCCTGGCACGAGTTTCGAACCAGGACCTCGTGCACAATAACTCAACACACTAACCGGGTTGCCGACAAATGAATTAATACACCAGTAGCAATGTAACACAGTTTTTAAGTAACACCAGAGGCTTGCCTAAGCTATCACTGAAGCGGAACCTATTGGCCAGCCTCTGGCAAGTTTATATAGCTGAGCAAGAAGAGACTACTGAGCAGAGACAACGACCTAAAGGAGTTAACTTTGGGCTTAAGTTGGCGGTATTGAAAAATTTCTTCACTACGCGATCCAAAAGAACTTCTGTCATGTAAGCAATGATTGTCCAAGACGAAAACAACAGCTTTTGCCATTTTTGACCCCAGAAAGCACTCAAAGAATCTTAACTCTTTTAAGAATGCCTGTAACAACATTAGTTTCGGGATAGATGTCATCACTGGACGATGTCGTCAAGACATTCACGTATGGAACGCCGGTGTGCATTTCAACAATTTTCGGACGAGCTGCTCTGTATGATGAGGACCCAATTTTTTATTCTTTTTTTAAGCATCCCCTTTCCTATCTCACAAAGAAAACGTAACGAGCTTCTTCTTTATCTTCTGCTATCTGGTTTTAAGGTCTGGTTTTAAGCTCCTGGTTTGTTTCATCAATTGTCGCCTATGGGTATGGGGCATTAATACGATAATATGTATCGCAAGCTAAAAGCAAATTTGACCTTACCTAACCCAAGGCATCTCCCAATTCTTGGATGCGGTACTCCGATCCCAATATCGCATTGGCCAATCATCTGGCAACCTACCAAACACTATAGAGAGAGTCTATAAATTTCCCCTTCGTATTCCAGTCCATCTGTTATAATATTTCTTCGACCAATAATTCAAAATGCGTTCACTCTTACGCAATGCGCCACACACACACCACAAGCCGTCTGGTTTCGACAGCTCCATAAGCCAAGAGTAAACTATTTGCTATCTACGAGCATCTAGCTATAGCCTAAAGCCTCGTTCCTTATACTCAATTGTTTTATCATTTTCACATCATCAAATGGCAACCGACATCGGTTTGTGTATAAACTTTGTGTTTTCTCGAACCAGTTCACCATTCATTGTTTTTGTATCTATGAAGTAGAGGTAAGTATCTACTATATGCACCTAAGCCCGAACCAAGCGAAACCACAAAATTGTCTCCCCATGCAAGCATATTCATTGAATTTGCATAGAAACCTTGGTCAAGATGTATAAGAATATGGTTAAGTCTGAAACCCCCCTTTCAACCGAGTTGCACGTCATGTGCACATTTCTAATGCATTTGTATCTGGCACATATAAATGTCTCCGCAATGTTCTTTGTCTTGTTGTTTGTGCAATTTCTTATTATTGAGTGTGGAAAGGAAAAATACATTAAAAAAAAAAAAAACTTCAAGACCGAAAAAATATATGTATTCACCGGGCTTTTATTGTTCGCTCACATGGGTCGAGCTCAATTTGTATTCGTGTTGGGTACCTTTATTATTGAAAAGAATTGCAACAGCATTAGCTTTAATTACAACTTACTTCAGCAAGAGCTGCACAATGAGGAAAATAATTGAAATTCGACACAAAAAGGTCTCGGTACGCCAATGGAGAGTCAGTATAATGCGCAGTGGATACGTGTATCTCGAGTGCTCGAAAGTGTGATTCTGATTATGTTTCGAATGGAATTACAAATTTGTTCAAAATGGGGCGGCGATTTTTTTTTTTGTGAATTTATACTGGGTCAGGGTTCTGCAATTGTATCGTGATTGTCGTGCTTTATGTTTCGTTAGCATGCAAAGGGGTTTTTTCTACATCTTCTTAGGTTTTGTGGGCCCTAAAGCATTTTGTAAAACGTGTGTAAAATGTGTGTTTTAACAAAGGATATGGTTGCCCCCGTCTCTTCCATATCCCTAAATCGGTTTCTTTCCTATTTTATCTATCCTGTGTTAACATAAGGACACATCAAGAATTGCAGTGTTATAAGGCGTCACGGCCAGAGGTCAATGACTGGCGCTTTCAATAATAGCTTAAAGAAAGCCATTAAGGAAAAGAGGCTAGTCCCATGTTTCATAATTCTAATCTTAATAGTTCGATTTTTGAACCACAATCAACAAAAACATTTACGAGTAATTTCATGAAACGTTGAGCTATGCGACACGTGAAAAGCATTAATTAATCCGTCAGTGCAAATGATGCATTCATGTCATGAAGGAGGTTAAGGAAATGAAATTAAACAAAGAATGCGTAAGCCAAGCAGCTTGGTTCACTTCCAATTACCGGCGTACACCAAAGCTGTGCGTCATTCGAAATGTAAATATTGGTTGGTGGCAGGTGTAGATACAATGAAGTGTCTGATTAAAAAGCGGTTACCGGCTTCGGTTCATTAGCGCAAATAAGTCCGTAGTCAAATAAGAAAAGATGGCTTGAAGCCTTTATTACGGAATGATTTGCTACTTCCTCTTACAACGAATCTCATGACACGTTGTAATTATATTGTAAAGTGGTTCTACTAAAAAGTGCTTCTAGCCATGGATTTCGCATTCATAGTTCTCAAGTTATGCTGAAAAAAGTCGGTTGGGTAAGGTGCATATTATACGATCTGAAAGCTCAAGTGAGTCGTAAGTGGGAAAGTGCAACAGTGCGTATGCAAAAGCTTCAGTCAATCTACGAGGGATTGCCAAATACCCGACCATATCAAAAAGAAAACTGCCAGCCTCCAAAAAGTGGGCGTGATATAAAAATATATCTGTTGAAGGCTTTATACTAGGTGGTTGCATACATTTAGGCCTAAAACTCCGGCTTTTTAACTAAAAAAATCACTTTTTTTAACGCCACGCCCACAACAGTGGGCGGAGGCAAATACAATATATACATAAAAGTAAGAAAATGCTAATATCTACAACTTTTTTGCTAGAAATTTTTGTTAAATTTCATATATATTTATTGAAAAACAGTCATTTTAAGCTAAAATCCCTTAAAAAGTGGGCGTGGTCAATGAAAAAGCTAAAAAATTTTAAATACCTCAAAGACAATTACATGGGTATGTAGCATACCAAAAATGAATGCGCTAGCGCCATTCTAACATAACTAAAATTTTGAAAAAGTATTTTTTTAAATTAGATACAGGCCTGTAGTGGCGTGCCTGTGTGTGGATTCAGCTAATTTTCAAACTTGATCTAAAGGACTGGACTTCCAGCCAACCCACCCAATTTCAGCTCACTACCTTAAAAGTTATGCCCTAAAAGTTCTTAACATACGGACGGATGGACATGGCTTTATCGATTCTCCCGTCGGTCCCATTCATATCTCTAAAAGGTCTTAGGGGTCTACGGTGATTTTTTCACTGCATTACAAACTATGCATCAAACTTAATATACCCTGGTTCGGGTATAAAAATGCATCCCAAAGTACTCTCCCAAGCACTCTTTTTTGTCATTTTGGCTCTCACAAGAGATTGACGAATACTTTTCAAAATATGAGAAAAGAATTTCGTTGTCAAAACCCCAATAGAAAACGTATTTGTGACAGATTTGTCATTCATGGACAGTTTCAGTTTTCTTTCTGAAGTAGCAAACTGTTTTAAAGGCTCGTAAAAAGGGTTAAAGCTAGCAGAAAGAGGTGTTTTAATAGGGTGAATAAAATTGATAAGAGAATTTGTTTTTGACCGCTTGCCGAGAGGATTAAAATTTGTATTGTGAATCTCGAGATTGATCTGCGATTAGTGAAGGATTAATGTTTATGGCGGAT
The DNA here is from genome assembly GCA_947623515.1 of Neoascia interrupta. Lineage (NCBI taxonomy): Eukaryota > Metazoa > Arthropoda > Insecta > Diptera > Syrphidae > Neoascia > Neoascia interrupta. Next base: position 201,820,342 of record OX392462.1, read on the forward strand.
TGGTGACCGGTGGAGACATTGTTTTAGATAGGTACGTTTGATCTTTAGAAGTAACAGATCAAGGTCTTTAAGCTCAAATTCAGCATCAAACTGCTGTACATGTGATATAATAGGACACGGGACACTAAACCGCGATTTGAATAAATAATGTGGAGGTGAAAAATAAATCTCGAAATAAATCTCTTCTAGGCATGAATTCTCAAATCTAACATTTCAAAATTCTACGTAAGCTGTTCGTGGCATGACGAAACAAGTCAAACAAACCATTTATTGGCAGATGCGGGTTTCGTCAACTCAGCTGTGTTTGATGTATTACGTATAAAAGGATGCGCAGAATAGTCGACGTTTATGTAGATATGGTTGGAACTGTCAAAAAAGTTGAATTGCACACAAAAAAGTTGAACTGTGCACACTGCACCAGAATGGTAGATGTTGTTGCTGCAGGCTGATATTATTCAAGCTACTCTACTTAAAATTTTGTGGACTGTTTTAAACTTTTTTTATCTGATCAACATACTTCAGTTTTGTTTACTGCGTTTTTTCTTTGCAAACGCAGTTTTGCTTTACTGCGTTTTTTCTTTGTATAAACCAAAATTCGGTAACAGTTAAAAACAAATTTAAGAAAATAAGCGTTTCTGACTCTGAAAAAAAATCTTTGTAATAAATTTTCTCGTGCGGCGGGTTCTGACAAATTTTCTTTTTATCTTGCTGTAAAATTCTATTGTGTTCACGATTCGCAACATCTGCATCAACTTAAACATCGGCAAGTCACACGGTGGGACACATGAGCATAAAAAATTAAAGCATGCGTTGAGTTAATCTTCTGTTTTCGGTGGAAACACTTGGGATGAAGTTTTAATCGCCCTACTTAAGTCTCTGTTTCATGCGCGGTGGAAACATCCTATTAGGAACACAAATATAATCGCAAATGTGAATGGAGCCTGTCGTTGGTGAAATTTTATTATCAATTATTATGTTGGTTGTTGTTGATGTTGTTAATGAAATGTTGAATCTTCATCACGTTCATCACGCGAACAACTTTGCAAAAGCCATGCATTAAGCGCTGGCGCAACTAACCTTTCACCATTAAAAGTTTGCATAATTCTGTTTAAGCTCATAGTTTTGGGAGTTTCTGCCGACTTCACCCACATTCGCAATTTATTGAAGGCTAAAATGGTAGCTTACAATAAAATTGCAAAATTTCGTAGAAACTATCCATTCTTCGAATTTTTGTAACCAGGCAAAAATTCACTTTTGAGCCTACTCATCTTTTTTTTTTTGAATGCGGCACATGCGAACCATCTTACATGTCGCTTATTGTTAAAAATGCATGTGCTACAAATGCATACAAATTATCTCCATGGGGGGCGGCCGAGCTCTCAACAAAACAAGCAACTTTTACAGATATACACGCCAGGTTCTATCGATATGTTTTGCATGCTCTCACGTGCAATCACAAATTTCCTGGTTTTGGGTATGTTAGTGTCGCATGTACATGCAGCTTTTTACATGTGCAGTACATGTGCAGAGCCTCTGAGGAAAATCTATAAAGTAGTCTGGTTAGGCTCATTTATTAGTTCAATACGTAAAAAAATTATAAAATGTCGGGCATGCAAGGGGATGCCTATCAGTTTATTTTTTATTTTTTTCGTGGATCCTTTTTGTGTCACCTTCTTGCCGCGCAGTCGGATCTTCGCACGATTTTGAATTTACTTTTCTTAGATAGAAGCCTTATTTTAGACTTCATTGAAAAATTCCAACAGTTTTTTTCTTTTTCTTCGTCGATCTTTTTTGCGTCACCTTCTTGCTGCTCAGTCGAATCTAGGTACGATTTTAAATTTACTTTGCCTAGATCCAAGCATTATCTTGGACTTCGTTAAGAAATCAAAAAGCGCCAATCTTCATTGAGAACTATGCTGCAGGCGTTGATCAACATCCCAGCTAAATCTCCCGCTCATCAACCAGGACATCAACCAAATTCAAAATCTTTTTTGTCATTTTGGCTCTCACAAGAGATTGACGAATACTTTTCAAAATATGAGAAAAGAATTTCGTTGTCAAAACCCCAATAGAAAACGTATTTGTGACAGATTTGTCATTCATGGACAGTTTCAGTTTTCTTTCTGAAGTAGCAAACTGTTTTAAAGGCTCGTAAAAAGGGTTAAAGCTAGCAGAAAGAGGTGTTTAAATAGGGTGAATAAAATTGATAAGAGAATTTGTTTTTGACCGCTTGCCGAGAGGATTAAAATTTGTATTGTGAATCTCGAGATTGATCTGCGATTAGTGAAGGATTAATGTTTATGGCGGATTGGTGACCGGTGGAGACATTGTTTTAGATAGGTACGTTTGATCTTTAGAAGTAACAGATCAAGGTCTTTAAGCTCAAATTCAGCATCAAACTGCTGTACATGTGATATAATAGGACACGGGACACTAAACCGCGATTTGAATAAATAATGTGGAGGTGAAAAATAAATCTCGAAATAAATCTCTTCTAGACATGAATTCTCAAATCTAACAGTTCAGAATTCTACGTATGCAGTCCGTGGTATGACGAAACAAGTCAAACAAACCATTTATTGGCAGATGCGGGTTTCGTCAACTCAGCTGTGTTTGATGTATTACGTATAAAAGGATGCGCAGAATAGTCGACGTTTATGTAGATATGGTTGGAACTGTCAAAAAAGTTGAATTGCACACAAAAAAGTTGAACTGTGCACACTGCACCAGAATGGTAGATGTTGTTGCTGCAGGCTGATATTGTTCAAGCTACTCTACTTAAAATTTTGTGGACTGTTTTAAACTTTTTTTATCTGATCAACATACTTCAGTTTTGTTTACTGCGTTTTTTCTTTGCAAACGCAGTTTTGCTTTACTGCGTTTTTTCTTTGTATAAACCAAAATTCGGTAACAGTTAAAAACAAATTTAAGAAAATAAGCGTTTCTGACTCTGAAAAAAAATCTTTGTAATAAATTTTCTCGTGCGGCGGGTTCTGACAAATTTTCTTTTTATCTTGCTGTAAAATTCTATTGTGTTCACGATTCGCAACATCTGCATCAACTTAAACATCGGCAAGTCACACGGTGGGACACATGAGCATAAAAAATTAAAGCATGCGTTGAGTTAATCTTCTGTTTTCGGTGGAAACACTTGGGATGAAGTTTTAATCGCCCTACTTAAGTCTCTGTTTCATGCGCGGTGGAAACATCCTATTAGGAACACAAATATAATCGCAAATGTGAATGGAGCCTGTCGTTGGTGAAATTTTATTATCAATTATTATGTTGGTTGTTGTTGATGTTGTTAATGAAATGTTGAATCTTCATCACGTTCATCACGCGAACAACTTTGCAAAAGCCATGCATTAAGCGCTGGCGCAACTAACCTTTCACCATTAAAAGTTTGCATAATTCTGTTTAAGCTCATAGTTTTGGGAGTTTCTGCCGACTTCACCCACATTCGCAATTTATTGTAGGCTTAAATGGTAGCTTACAATAAAATTGCAAAATTTCGTATAAACTATCCATTCTTCGAATTTTTGTAACCAGGCAAAAATTCACTTTTGAGCCTACTCATCTTTTTTTTTTTGAATGCGGCACATGCGAACCATCTTACATGTCGCTTATTGTTAAAAATGCATGTGCTACAAATGCATACAAATTATCTCCATGGGGGGCGGCCGAGCTCTCAACAAAACAAGCAACTTTTACAGATATACACGCCAGGTTCTATCGATATGTTTTGCATGCTCTCACGTGCAATCACAAATTTCCTGGTTTTGGGTATGTTAGTGTCGCATGTACATGCAGCTTTTTACATGTGCAGTACATGTGCAGAGCCTCTGAGGAAAATCTATAAAGTAGTCTGGTTAGGCTCATTTATTAGTTCAATACGTAAAAAAATTATAAAATGTCGGGCATGCAAGGGGATGCCTATCAGTTTATTTTTTATTTTTTTCGTGGATCCTTTTTGTGTCACCTTCTTGCCGCGCAGTCGGATCTTCGCACGATTTTGAATTTACTTTTCTTAGATAGAAGCCTTATTTTAGACTTCATTGAAAAATTCCAACAGTTTTTTTCTTTTTCTTCGTCGATCTTTTTTGCGTCACCTTCTTGCTGCTCAGTCGAATCTAGGTACGATTTTAAATTTACTTTGCCTAGATCCAAGCATTATCTTGGACTTCGTTAAGAAATCAAAAAGCGCCAATCTTCATTGAGAACTATGCTGCAGGCGTTGATCAACATCCCAGCTAAATCTCCCGCTCATCAACCAGGACATCAACCAGGGGACATCATAATGGCGCTAAAAATCAGAGCCTTTTACCGATTCCACATTGTTCATAAGATTTTGAAAAGCCAAAGTGACCCAAGATGACAGCCTTCATTGGGAACTTTGCTGGGAAGATCTTCCGATGATCTTCAATGATCGTCCCACATATGCGCAGCAAAATGACGAATGTGTGATCTAACATTGTTACGAACTTGTTGAGATCTAACCAAAAAATTTTGTGCATCACCTGGGACATGGTCATCAGCTGTTAGGTTGTTACTCCAGGCTTCATCCAAAACTCTGCGGTTTGGAGCATTGGTGTTTCCTTGTTCTCCAGCTACCCACTGAACGAGTCAATAGAACGTGAATGGAAATTATCATAAAAGAGGTCCTGTGGCGCACTTAGTTTTAAACAGCTGGGGACAAAATTTTAAGTGAAAATCTCGTGTGCGGGTCTGTTCCACATTCACAATGTTCTGTTTATTAAGAAACTCATGTACCAAGCAGAAGTTTCGATATCGGGCTCAATTTTTAATTGATGAGCATTCCTAGAATCTTTTTTCCATATCATTTGATTTGTAAAATTTTGCTTTGGGTGTACTTGCCCAGACATGATAGTTATATAGATGTTATACTTTTCGACGCATGATCTCTTAAGAGTGACCACTCCTAAGACTACAAATAAAATGAAAATGAAACTTTTATAGGCGCTACCCGGAACAGTGCCTTTCTTCTATGGGGTGTCGCTACAATCGCGCAAGCCGCATGTGATAACCCTAAGATCATCCATCAAATGGCATCTCTCCCCATACATCAACTCGATTCCATCTTTTCAATTTCGTCGCAAACTAATGAATACTGATCCGCGAAGAGATCACAAACCCACTTTCGCTAAATGCAAGCAATTTAGAGAAAATTCCATCGTTTAACACTGTGCCACTTGAAGTGCTCCATTAATCCTCAAAGTAAAGCTCCGAAATCTGGAACCATCATCGGAAAAGCACGCACATTTACAAACACAGCGATTTCCTCGTCAACATTCGTCGTATGCAGGTTTGTCAGAAGGGATTCGAAAAAAAAAACTCTGACAATTACACCCTCCCACTATACGGCGGCGGCGGCGGGTAGTATACAATGAGTATCTATCTAATGCATAAGCATACAGATACAGTCAAACAAAAACTTGAATCCAGTGCGCCGAGAACAACACAGCTAAATAGCAATCACTTCTAAGATAGCAACTGCGGATGGAATACGAAACGTGACTGGAAATTTGAATTTCAGAAAACTATTGCCTCGACGGTTGTTGGCTGATAATGGTAGTTGGAGTTGGTTGGTGATGTAGGAGCCTCCTTTGCTCGCTGCATTGTGAGGCCCTCTATACCCAGGCCAATGTGCCAGTATCTGTACATGTGCTTGGATTGGTTTTTTCAATTCATTGTGTTTGGGTTATTATTTCGTCAATGGTGCTGTATTCACGCGCGCGCTTTTCTATTTTGTGGCTATTTGCGTTCATTTTTCTTAGCCATAACGAAACCGGGTGTGTCGATGCAGTTTTGTAACGTTTGCAACATTTTTGCACGGCACAAAAAAAAAACCTGCACAGATACAAATTCCGTAACTAAGCAAAATTTTAAGCTAGAAAGCAAAGCAAGACAAAATGTTTTGATTATGCAAGATACACCACCGAAAACCAGCACACACAGTCTCACGTGTTGGGTTTTTATTTTTTTTAGTTTTTGTCTATGTTTTGGAGAGCAATGAAAGGAACTGCAACTGACACTGGGTATACACAGAGGCAGTATCCCAGAATGTATTTGAAAGTTTACAAAGTTGCCTGTTGTGTTCTTTTACAATTTTATTACTTTTCTCCATTCGACATAGCATATAGCACATGCAATAGCACTACCCAACAAAAACAACAGCAGCAGCAAAGGCAGCTCCAGCAGTGCTGTACCAAGCCACAAGATGCATGAGAGATGTGGAAGATGAATAGATACGCAGATAGGGGATACAAGATAAAAGAATGTTTTCATAATGAAATTGTGGGTGGAAACGGCACCTCGATGTTGAGAAGGGAAGCATTCAGGATAGCTACTCCTAGTCATCACCGACCCCCGTCCCCGCTCCCCGTGGTGTTCGCCGGGGATTCCTCCTTTTTTTTCTTTTCACACAGTGTTGAGCTTCGGTTTAAATTAATTTCTGTGGTGTAATGGAATGATACCGAGTAGATAAGGTTGGAGATGTTTCTATTCAGATGATGAATATTTTTTTGTTGGTATAGCAAGGGGGGGGGGGACGTGACGGGGAAGTCACCTGTGAGCAGCGGGTGGTTGAGGTTCGTAATTAGAAGATGTGTATTTTTTTCTACAAACATTATTGCGGTTTGAGGGCTTTGTACGCGTAGGAACAGGTGAGCCATAGAGCCTTAGAGAGCCCTTTTGATATGAGAAACATTACCTTACGCACCGAGTGTCTGTCTACAAACAAGTTCAAAAATAGATTTACATTCTTAAAAGCACTAAATTTCTGTAACGCAAAGTTAGCTATAGCGAAGTTACCCTTTTGATTTAAAAACTAGTGGGTTAAGTGCAAGAGTGCGTCGTTAAAGGCGTCAGTCTGCCTTCGGTAGATTGGCGTAACACCCTACCTGCCTTTTCAAAAACAAAAATAAAAAAATGTCACGCAACTAAGAAGTGAACTGGATGAAAACTGCCGCTCTAACATGCTCTTTGTGAGGAAGTTAAATCGATACACGTACACGAAATTAAATACACACATGAAAGGGACCTACAATTTTTTGCCGATGTATAATGGCGAATTGAAAGATCTTTAATGACAAATGATACTCTCGAAGGGCTGGTCAGACCCTCGCGAAAGATCGTGAAAAACATTTGTTGCCCCTGTCGACAATCGAACCCGGAGCCTCGTGCACAATGTTCCTACATACTAACTGCTCCACCACTGTACCCCACAAAAACGAAGCTTTTGCTCTACAAAAAAGGGAGAAAAACTCAAAATGCCTTAACAACTCATTTGTCTCACTGTTGGTTCATCATCACCAACAGTGAGACAAACAAGCAACAATTTTGTAAAATATATATTTTATTCGCTTAACTATTTTTTTTACAAAATTTAAGAATCATAATTGCGCCTTATGTATTATGTTTGAGCGAAGAGTATTCAATTTTTTATCAGAAAACACTACATTTGCCTAAATTGAAAACATTGAATTATTAAAAACTACGATTAACCTACAGATTTTTAAATATACACCTTCAAAAACAGGTCACCAAGCTCGATCAAATAATTGAGCCCTTAGGTCGTTTGCAAGCCAGGCTCATATGTCTCATCTAGGCAGTAACGTTTCTCGCAATGTGTTTCACTGAAAATTTATGAAAAACCAGGAACGTTGGGTCCCATATGGATATACGCCCACTTTTTTTTTAGCTGATGAGGGAGCGACACTGAAGTGAGATGCTGTGTTATGTTAAGAGAGCTTACAAGACTTAAGCATTATGAATAAGGATAAAGAAAACTTTTGGTGCACTGGGAGATGCTGCACACTAAGAATATGCTAACAATATATCAAGCAGTCGACTACAGTGCAACATTTGGCGCAGTCGGTAAAAGGTTACCTATTGCAAAAAGCTGTCACGTAATCTAGTGTAGGTTATCTAACTGTAAGTGCTTAATTTGGTTGAGGAAAAAAGTGTTCGATTTATACAAGCAACTTTTAAAGATGAAACTTAAGCGGCCACTAGATGGCGCAGCGACCAAAGATTTACATAAATGAGCTCTGATCCTATTCTTGAATTTCTTGCTATATTGTTGTTCTGCTTTATTGATTTCCATTTCGACTCCTTCAAACATCATCGCAATACTTCATCTCTTCAACTACAAGCTTCAACTGCAATACCCGAATGCAGAAAAGAAGAAATGGTAGTCCTTTCATAAGCAGAAATCCACGCATGTGGGGCAGGCTTCGTGTGTGCAGTGCAACTTAAAAATGAGAAAATCCTTTTAGCACCGAGCATGATTATTATTAACCTCTATATTTGGAAGTGGAGCTCAAAATTGGAAAAAATATTAAATAAAAATTATTTTAATAATGAAATGATGCCAAATAATGAAACAGAGCCATAATAGTAATACTGGGGGGTCAATAAAGTATATGAACCCAACTAACATCAAAATTAAATAGTATCTCAAAAATATGGAAATGAAATAGAACCCTGAATTCTTTGCATACACCCAACATCGCACCTATGCCAAATTCACGATGCCGAATTGTATTAAGAGTAAACAACATTCGTTAGTATTTTATTTGTAATTAGTAAACTACATTTAACGGGAATTAGTCTTTTCAGAATTCTAACCCCAACCCTAAAAAACAAAAAAATTGGAACTTAATATTTTAAGAACGAACGAAAGGGAAAATCGTAAAAAAGGCGACACTATTCCCCACCATCGTTATTCAAACTTTGCATACACCTAACCGTGCACCCACCCCAACCCAACAGTTAGACGGAGCAAATGCGTTGTAGAGGAAAAGTGCGGTCCCTATGATTTTTCAAAGGGGCAAAGAAGAAAATTTTGGTGTGATGCTTAATTTGGCAGTTGTTGTAAGGGGGTGAAGGGTATTCAAATCCGGTGAAACCAATGCCAAAGGAGTGTGTCATTCGCCATTTAGACGTTTAAACAATTTGACTAGGAGATAAACCTCCATTGCCTTCTTTAAGTTGAGGCTGTGTAGATCGTTTAGATCTTCAAACAAGTATTCGCCTAGGCTTAGGGTTTTCCTCCTTAATATCGATAGAGTGCGACAGTTGCACAGAGTTTGAACCATGGTTTCACGCTCCTCCTCATATCTGAAACTTCTGCAAAAATCATTAAAGAGAGCAGCAAGTCTTCTGGCATGTGACCCTGAGCATGACAATGGACCGTGAGGGCCTAAACTCAATATTCAACCTATAAGTGGAAACGAAATAAGTCTCCTTCTTTTTCAAGCCATGTTTGGCCAAGTTAACTTGGATGCGAGGCACGTGATATTGATTAACCTCATTTTGATCACTGTGTTGGCTTCATTAGGCAGCATTATTCATTGACAACATTATTTAAAAGACTCCCACTTGACCCGTCGGTGTAAATTTCTGTTGCAGACCCGCAGGCATTTTTTCTTCAAAACTTGGTCTTTAATTTGACATTAAAGTGAGGCAATGTAGCCCAAAAAATGGCCAGGCAGTGCTGCAGAAAGCATAGAGCGTCACTGGGACTTTACAAGCCGACATTTATCCGCACCTATCCGGCCTTTCTTATTACCCTGATCGATGATATCGAGGGTTAGATGTTCTTACCTCGCTTAGGCCTCGCTAAGGCCTTGATATATTGGGCTTTATCGAGGGATTTGAGGGACTGTCTTGTGACTTCTCTTGCACGTTAGATCCATTTAGGGCTTGGTTGAAGGCCCTGCGGAAAGTTGACTTCTCTCCGTCGTGCTATTTGAAAGCCCTTCCGAATGGAGTTGAATTTTTGTTAGCAGCAGGGGTGCGCCTCCCCTTAGCAGGTGATTTTCTCAGAATTTGCTTTCGAGACTTTTTTGCTAAGCCCCCATCAAAATATCCTCCCTAAGTAGGTTGACAACTTTCCATGAGTGCTTTTGCAAGATTGGCTTATTCTCGGTCACTCCGATTGGCCTCTCCGTTTTTCAGTAGACGCTCCAGAGTGTGTTTCCCTGACATACGGTATTTGTAAAACTGAGTGCTGGGGCTCACCTTTTTCAGGGCTTTGTTCCTTACCAGAGGACTTCTCACTTTAGCAGGTTTTTGTGCCAAGTCGGTGACTGGCTTTATATGCATGCGAAGGGCTGTATATGCAATGAGTCCATGCAGTACCTTTATCGTAAATATGTGACATTTTACACTTCCGATTTAAGAACTCGTAGGGGTTAATTGCATCGAAAGGTCATATTTTGACGTTTCCGAATGTACATGCGACTGACGATCTACATGTCATATATTTGAGGGTCATATCGACGATACGACCACGCTCACAATCCAGACAATGATACGTCCGGTTAGCTTTCTAATATAACTTGCTTTACGTTTTGGTACGATAATCAAAATTAAGGAACGAAAAAATGACACAGACTCTTCGAAACTGGCATTTGGTTTGGTTTTCTCTTTTTCTCTATTTCGCATATTTTGTATTTTGAATGTAGAAGAGTATTCAGCGAAATCCTTGTAATCTACTCAAGATCGAAATAGATCTGTTTAACCTCATCCCTCGACGCAGAAAAAGACGGATTATATGGATTTCCGCCGAAAGGACGACCTTAAAGACGTGCGTCGGAACCAGATTAACACAGAAGCTATAAACCTACATTTAGTCACCGCAAACTCACTATTAGCCTCCAGAACCCGAAAAAAGAAACTAAACTTTTATGGTTTCTAAATTAACACTGCGATTAAGTTGTCAACCTTTTCACTCGTCTCCCATTTAAAGTGTCCATTAATCCCGCGCCCTGGCATCACCACAAAACATAAAAAAAGAAGAACAACAACAAAGCACCTAACGAGTTCCTTTGAATGATTTCAAAAAAAAAAATCTCTTTTATTTCTTTATTTTTACTACCATCGCTTGGCTGATTGCATCCTTAATCCCCATTTACTTTCCCGCATTTGCGGAGCTTATCGATCAATCAATTACAAATCTCGGTGTGAGATAAATTCAAATGCCACCAAACCGCATCCAACGAATGCTTTCGTTCTGTGCACTCGCCTCACCCAATCCTACTCAGATATTTTTCCTCAGCATTTGTCACACAAATGTCAAACGATTTGTGGATTTTTATGCTGCAGGCTACAAAAAAAAAAATCACCCCCGGAACTGTGGGCGGGGGCGGGGGGGTTGTTATAAAAAAGCATCACTTCACTTCTATTGGAATTTGCCTCATTTCGACTTTACTCTCATCGAGTCAGCTATTTCCAAAGCAAACACACAATCAGATTCCGATGTTCGAGATACTTTTTTTCTGTGCTTTCATCTCGCTACCACCACCGACCTCACTTTCCGTTACTCCTGCGCCGTGTTCTTATAGACTCCCACTTTTCTTTGATTTATTTTGAAAAGCAAAAAAAGGACTAAGTCAAACTAAAAGATCACGTTTCACCAAAAAAAAAAAATAAAAGAGACGATAAACAAGTGAGGTAGACATATGAAGAGGAACTTTTTAGAAAAAACAAAAACACAAACACGTTCAGTCAGTTCTAAAGCTCGTCGTCTCACAAAAGCCAATAAAGTGTAGCTAAGACATGTTATGAGGGCAAAAAGACTGCATTTCCTGGATTGCCTGCAAACAAACAAAACACGCACACTCGAGTAATATACGTTTTCGATTTCGAATGAATGGGATGCAATTATACGGAATTAGTTTTTATTTTCTTAAAAAAAAGAGAAGGAAAACCTTTTCCTTCCAGATACACCCTGGTTGGTGTACGTCACTTACCGCACCACCACCACCTTAGGTTCTTGTACAAGTACGTCTTGTGTTTTCTATTCCGGGAAGCAGATGCATGGCTTCATTTGCAGATGTAGCCTCAATGTATCGTTTCTTGCAAGTACATAGTCTCAACATTTGCGTAGAGAAGATTTGATGAGTGCATTCGCATTCGATGGTGAGGAATGGCGACACAGGGGATTCGTATGCGAGAAAAATGACTGAGTGTATGGGATGCCGTAAGGTTCTATGGTGGGGCCTGTTCCTTTAAAACAAATGTTCAGAAAGCTTGAAAGGTGCAAAAATGCTAATTTTAATATAAATTACCCCCAAGCCCATTACCCCTAAACATATTAAATTATTATAAATTGCGGAATGGTAAATGTGTCTTTTGGGTCTTTCGGAAAGAAACGCGTTAAGCACAGTCAACTGGACCTATTAAAAGGTTTAAAGTCAGTCTACACAAAGTAAATAGAAATATTTCTTAAAAAACTACTCACTGTAGGTACATTGCATAGAGAAATCGTAACTTCAGTATTCTTACCTGCAAAAAAAGGAAACAAAATTAATAAATCATTTTTTAAAATATTTATGTAAAGAGAATTTTGTTTCATAGAAGATAATTAAATTCGACTTGTGGTAGTTTTTTGTGATGGTTTAGTCATTTGCAAATTAGGTAACACTCGACATTGGGTCGTAAAGGGTGATTTTTTAAGAGGTTGAGAACTTTTTTTTAAAAAAAAAAACACAAAAAATTCGAAAAAGTTAATGAAATATTTATTTGAATCGATAGTTTGAACCTTGCAATTAAATGTTTAAAGATAATTTCATGCAAATGTTGACCGCGGCTGCGTCTCAGGTAGCCCATCCGCTGAGTCCAATTTTGGCATACTCTTTCACACATATCGGCCGGTATCTCACGAATGAATGCATGGATGTTGGCTTCCAGTGCGTCAATCGAAGCGGGCTTGTCCCTATAGACATTAGCCTTGACATACCCCCACAAAAAATAATCTAATGGTGTCAAATCGCACGATCTAGGCGGCCAATTGACCGGCCCGAAACGTGAAATTAACTGTTCACGAGAATGCCGACCATAAAATGGAAGCAGCGCGCGATGAACATTTCGAACCGAGCACGAATTTTGATAGTAAAATTCAATAATTTGTAAGCGTTGTTCATTTGTAAGACGATCCATGGTTAAATTGCAAACCAAACTGAAGCTGTTTGACAGTGACACAAGGTACTAAACACACGTCAGCTGTCAAAACCAGTGTTGCCAAAACCAAACCAGCTAAAAAATCACCCGTTAGAAGGACTAGGGCTACGTGAAAAAAACACCCGCATAGCAACCAAGGAATCTTCCCTCGCGCGGCCACACGTTGAGAATATAAAAAAAAGTTACAGACATACAGCGACAATTGCTTAGACCCTTAGCCAAAACTATTTTGAGATTTTGTTCGGTCCATTGTTATCTAGAAAACTGGGAAAACTTTTTGTGGCCAGCGCCCAACGTGGGGCTATGCCTTCTATCCAAACTGGAGGATTTAACCCCAGTGGGCAGTCGATATACACAAAACTTGCTGAATCTATCCTCGGAATGCTAGAGAAGAACGCTTCTACAGAACAGGGCTCTTAGAACAACTGTCACACTAAAGACGCCAAATCGAAAGGTTTATGATGGTAAATGTGGCACCTTAGGAAGGCCTCCTCCAGCTTGCTCGTAATAATATAGACCATGCAAGCAGCCTACACTAATACTATTTTCCAAGTCCCATTCGGCTTAGGTCCCACACTAAACCTATAATGTCAAACGCAAGACCACGATGCAAAGCAAAAATAAATAGGAGTCGTTTGAGCTCCTAAGCAAAACAGTGCTTGGAGCTTGGGTTTTTTTTTAGTTTTTTTTTTTGGCTTTAGAGGCCTTCATGTGCGGCTTATTAGCATAGACCAGTGACTTTAGAAAACCCCTCAAGAAAAAGTTTAATGTCGTTAAATTGCACGATCTCAGTGGCCAGTTCACATCCACTCCACGTGAGATGATTTTCATGTGGACGTTTCATGTGGCATGGACTGCGAGCCACGTTATGTAGCGTCGTCCTGCTGGAAACATATGTCGTTGCTTAGTATCCTATTCAAACTGAAAGTATTTTCTAATCATCGACCCAATAGCGGTCAATGTTCTCAAAGACATGGTGACAGTTAGGTTTGGCAGAAGACACTGATTAAATGCCAGTCAGTGTGGCAGGTTTTGTTTTAAAAATATGGCCGCTATCAACTGTCAAATTTCGAAAGTCACTATTGGAAGACCCCTTAGCGCTATTGTTGTCTAAACAGACAGCTAACCTGTGTGATAAAAGCCAACTTGTTCATTTTTTCACATACAAAGGGACTTTCAACTTTAAGAAGTTTTTCACGACGAATGATACTCTCGAAGGGCTTGTAAAACCCTCGCGGAGGTGGACCGTAAAAAAGTACTCTTTTTTGCGTTACCACGAGGAACGTGAAAGGACCATTTAGCCGTCCTCGCTCCGCGACCCTTCTAAGGATTATCGGTCACCGAAAATGATGATGATGATGAGGGGTTCGAGGGGCTTTGAGCCAGTATTAAGTTACTGAACGATATTTTTCCAACAATGTATTGGAACCGTCAGCATCCATAAAATGGAAGGTAGGTAGGGTAGGGTAAGGTTTTGGTAGGGTAGGGCATTTTGCAATCCGTCGCACGGACTGAAGTTTTTACATACGCACTGTTGGACTTTTTCACTTGTTTTCGCTATTTTCTCAGTCAAAGTTCAATGAGAAAATAACAGAAAAATCCTGAAACATTCACTCGTCCTGGGTACGCCAGCACCAACAGTGAGACAAACGCAATATTTTGTGTTTGTTTATCAGCATTGGATACAGGACGAATTCTGTCCCTCAAAGGACAACAAAGGAAAAAGATGGTGAAAACGCCGAAAAAAGGGAACCGATATTATGACGATTAAAAGACGATCAATATGAAAGGTACCTACAACCTTCATGAGTCCTTCAAGAGAGATATATATGTAGGGCGCTCTCGAATGGAATCTAGCGGTGAACGAACTGCTGGTAATCCTGGAAGGAGAGGGCTGCAGAGTGATCGCTTATGCAGATGACGTTGCCATTGCTGTTTCGGGGAAGCACTTTAATACCTTTAAAGAACTGCTACAGAACGATCTAAACAAGCTAACCAGATGGACTGACAGTTGTGCACTGGGTGTCAGCCCCCACAAAACTGAACTTGTCCTCTTCACCAGGAAATACAAAATCCCACATATCGACCCTTCCTCAATCAGGGGCACTTGCTTAAATTTCTCCGAAGAAGCTAAATATCTGGGCTTTATCCTCTATAGAAAGCTCAACTGGAAATCTTATATACAGAGACGGGTTCGGAAAGCTACGATAGCACTCTTTTCCTGCAAAAAAGCGATCGGCAATAAGTGGGGACTTCAACCCCGAACCATCCATTGCCTATAGATCTCAGTCGTCAGACCGATACTGACGCATGGAACGGCTGACCGGCTAAACCGCGAAAACCTAAGCAAGGTCAAAAGATCAGCTTCCTTATGTATAAGCGGAGCGCTTTGCAGCACTAGACACCCTGTCCGATCTAATTACCCTTGATATTTTCAGCAGACAAGCAGCTGCTTTCACGGCTACTCGCCTCAAAGCAACCTCTGAGTGGACCGATAGTGAGATAGGTCACTCCGCTATTCTGAACACATTCAGATCCCCTTTTAGAAACACAGACTTCCCTCTACCCCAGTTACAATTTGACAAGAACTTCCAGACAACTATCCCCCCAAGGTCTTCTTGGGATGACTGTATGCCTCCGGAATGCGAATCGATTCACTTCTAAACGGATGGATCAAAGACAAATGACGGGGTATAGGTGGGGGTGTATTCTCAGAAAAAACTAAATCTTATACTATGCCTCCACCGGCAATAAAAAGAGGATTAGCGGAGACGATTAAAAAGAAAACCCAAAGTTGCTCCACGGGCCAAATATAGGATTATTTTAACGCGAGCACTCTTTTTCTGCCATTTTGACTCTCAAAAGAGAGTGACGATGTCCTTACCTAGCGAACATAGATTTCCGTTGTAAAAATTTTGTGAAAACGCATTTGTGACAGATTTGTCTTACAGCGACAGATTCAGTTTCCTTTTTAGGTTTAGGTTTGTGAATAGGGTGAATGGGATTTGTGAGATGATTTATTATCAATCGCTTGCCGAGATAGTTTAAATTCATATGGTAAATCGCGAGCTTTGTAGAGAATTTAATAAAGATTTATATTAATCGCGAATTAGTGCCCGATGGAGACATGGTATTTGTCTCTCTTCCCGTCTTCCGGATCATTGTAGAATCATGACGATTAAAGAAGACTTGTCCTGACTTAAGAATTACGTTATATTGGCCAAGGATATATACGTATATTTTTTGACAGCCAGGCGGCCATCAAGTGCCTGGAATCGGTTTCTATTAACTCTAAAGTAGCCTTAGAGTGCCGTTGGTCACTATAGGAGATGTCAGAGCAGTTCTCCTGTGCTGGGTGCCAGGGCATAGTGACACTCCAGGAAACTCTAAGGCTGACGAACTCGCCAAACTTGGAACTACTCTCTCAATTTCGCCTAATAAAGGCTCCCTAGGCAATGCAGTTTCTACATGCAAACTCATGATAAAACTGGATTCAATTGAAAGAACAAATCTCAGGTGGACAAGTGGTATTACCTGTCTAGTAACGAAACAGATTTGGCCTAATATAGACCTTTAACGCTCTAGGATTTTGATAGCTTTTAATAGATCACACGTGGGTGCTACAATCTGTGTTATTACAGGACATCGTCTGATAGGCAAGCTCGCAACAAGGCTTAGTGTCTTTTCTAAAGATTTTCACAGGAGCTGTATGAATGAGGAGGAAGAAGAGACCACTCTTCTCCTTCTCTGCACATGCCCCGCTCTCTCTAAGAACCGAAATCTTCACCTTGGAGCTTTCTTCTAAAATGATCTTAGTGATCTTAGTACGACTGACCCAAAACGTCTTTTACGGAGGAGCAGGCAATTTTTCCAGATCCAAATGGTATCAGAATGGACCTACATAGGTCTAAGTGAGTTGGGTTCTTCGAACCTAACAGCCACTTCAATTGAACCCAACCTAACCTATGGCGCTCTCGAAGTTGATTAGCAAATAGTGTTTCTTCGTCTCAGTTGCTGGAAATCTTTCTATTATTTCCAGCTGCCATTTCACAAGGCGGAGGACAGTGTCTCACTGTTGCCATAATTAGATTGTCTCACCGTCGGGAGACCGCTAAATACTACACAACGCGAAAAATACCCTTGAAACACTTTAGAACTAACTACATTCTGATATATCATAAAGTAAAAATAAGAAATAATAACTAAAAGTTTTACGCATCTAGGTAGAGAACTCTATTGGATCCTTTCTAGACCTCTAACGAAAATGCACCTCGTTTGGTACTCTTATAATTCGCGCTGTTTTTTAACAGCATAAGTTTATCGTCGACGTAAGTCGAAAAATGTGTGTCTGGGTGGAATAATATTGGCTCACCCACTGATGAGCAATCATAGGCCAATATTATTTTTGCGAAACACACTGTTCAAAAATCTGGGGCTTAAGACCTTATGATCTTATGAAAAATGCACTTCATTTATTAAGTTAACCGAGAGTTTGAACAAGATTTTTCGGATTTATTGGCGATGTCTCACTGTTTGTGGTTTTTCCCTATAAAAACAAGAAAATACCCTGGGCGAATACTTTTTGAATAATTCGCCGACCTAGTTAGAAAAAATTAAACAGCATCGCTGCCTCCGGACAATAAGTCTTAAACGTCCTTAAGTTTTTCATCAAATGAAGATGGGAGAAAAAAAGCTAAAAATAATTTGGCTCAGCAAAAGGTCACATTTTGACGCCCTTAAGGTCGTAATTCAACATCAACACACTAAAATGCAAAAAGCTATACCTAAGCCCAAGATATATTTCCCACTCGTAGCCCAATTAAATTTAAAATCAAACCAAATATTTATCATTTCAATGGAATCACTGATTTATTTTACAGTGGAGGCATAAAACATCTATTTATTGGCATTGCTATTAATCTTCCTCCCACCCACCGCCGCCCGGTTGTGTCGGCTGAGCCACATCTTCAGCACTAAGGGACGTTTACAATCGATCATTCCATGAAAAGATACAAGCATACCCGCGCCACTTGAAAGCATTCAGCTTTGGTATCTCGAATCTATCCATCGAATCGGAGCCAAACCAAAGACACAAATGGAATGGATGGAAAAAAAATAAATAAATATAGGAACTCTATCTAGTATCTACTATGGATACCTCTCTGGATAATTAAACATTCCACTCATGCAGCTGTCAAGTGGTAACACATGTAAATATGTTAAAATCCTCTGCAGATACGCGAATGTATCTCATCTCTTTTGGTTTTTATTCAAAATCCCCCTTTGAAGGGATGAGGTTAAAAGTTTTTCTCTTTTTTTTGTGAAATAACAGTCTAAGCACGATTGTCATTTGGAATTCCTCACTTCAGTGTTTGCGCATTTTATTGGCTTTGAACGTTTGGGGAGTGGTAGGCGGAAGCTATACATGACTGTAAATACGGTAGCGGTGTTAAGTGAAAAAAAAGTATATATTGTTAGCAACCGTTGGCCGCTGACCACAGAAAAAAAATGTGGGTAAAAATAACCCAAAGACTTGTGGATGTTCGGAGGTATGTAAAAATTTATTTAACCTAGCATTCCAGTGCAGGTAAAGATACGTTGATATACGTTTTTTTTTTTTTTTTTCAATTAAAGTTGATAATTAGAAATTTCGGTTTTTCATTACCACAAATGATGTTAGCTGCTGACAACAATACATGGTGAGGCCGATGTAGTAAACTCTAAAACAATTGGCGCGAATAAATTATTCCATTGTCATTCGGCGGGATTTGTGGACTAATTAAAATTGTTAATTCAATTCGTACAACAAAACGAACAATTTCGACCTGGGACGAAATATGAAAATAGTGGGCACTAAAATTGAAATATTTGGATTTGATTTTGATTTGCAAATTTCATTATGATTATGAATTAAGTGAATTTCATGAGATATTGATGATTGGGTTGGTGTTTCGTTTTTTTTTTTTTTGGCTGACCAATTGTCGAAATAAGTCCATTTATTAGTTGTTTAAAAGTGCATGTTACCAATTATCCTGGGTGTGCATTAGAGCCAGGGATAATGCGATTTATTAAAATAATAACATCAATTTATTGTTAGTTTTATCAATACATGAGTGGTTTAGTTTGCGTCAGATTTAATTTGAAGGTTTACATTATTTAGGGACATATGGAAGAGAAATGAAATTTAAGGATAACATAGAAAATCCTCGGTCGGTTCAAGAGGAAAAAGTGTTTGATTTTCAATTTAAACAGAATAATTATCACTTGAAAATTAGAAAATCTGGTTTTGTGACACTACGTTTTTTGCGCGAAAAATAAGGAAGGATAGTTTCCAATGCTTGAATGCATACTTACACATTAATCTCAGGACGTTTTTTTGTTCCTATGTGAATGGTGCCTAACGTGGGGCTTAACCAAGATTTGTTTTCAACTTGGATCAATTTTTTTTCTCACGCTTTCAGAACCTGTACCAGAACTCACATTATTCTTAAAGACATGGTCCTCTTACCATATGCAGGGTGCCTAACGTGGGGCTTGACCGATATTCGTATTCTTCATGTACAGCAATAAGTAGGCAATCATTGATGGTTGCTGGCTTTGCCCTTCTGGGGTTGCTGGTCCACAATTTGGCGCCTCCCCAGGTGGCGGATAGGGGAACGCTCACCAGATATGGTGGGTACCGGTATAAAAAATATCCGGGCCGACCAAAACCAGTAACAAATGAAAAATCCAGAAGCGTCTGTATCAAAATGAGCGGCTTCCTGGTCGGCGTCTGTTGCCCAAAAACAAAACACTTTTTTCTCTTCCAATATGCAAATAGAATGGACAACAATTAGATGCGTGCCAGATGTTTTTATGAAATGACTGGTCATGCTATTGCTTTTCTCCGTCAAGGCATAACACTTGCGGGGGTAAGCTTTGGTGCTTCTGTGCAGATGTTTCATGTTTGGCTCATCAGCGTTTGTGTTGAATGGAGAATTACTTTCTTCTTTTATCTTTTCTATCCCCAAATTCTTTCCGCTCGTGCTGTGCTACGCATTTTAAGGGTACTCAATACTCATATCCTCTTGCTCACGAGCATATTATAAAAAAAAAAAATCGTGGAATTATTTGACATGTTATTTGACAATGTTCAAAATAGGTCGACTGAGAGCAGCAATATTCAAAAAAAAACATACGGCTCAAGAGTTAGTTGGAGTCTAGCTTCTTACAGCCATGTTAATTATGAGCTTCATATTCCTTACTTGCGAATCTAAAATTTTCATTGGCGGATTAGAAAAACTGAGAATCGAAATAAGACTTCCCATGCAATAAGGACGACAAAAAAGTCTCAGTCGCGATAATTGAGAGTGTCTTTTTCTGGCTTAAAACTGTATTTAGGCCACCAACACCGATATTCGTTTAGTCTTTAGTAATAACCACACGTTTGGTTTTGTAAGCTTGGTTACCCTTGCTCAACAGCACTCCCCTTATATCAAAAGCTGTCAATGGTATTAATATTCCTTGGATCTGGTAAACTAGCAACAGTGACCTATATTGCAGCTTCCAGACAAGCCAATCAATTTTCGTGTAGGTAAACCTGTGCCGAAAGACGGTGCCTAACGTAGGGCATGACCGATGGCCGGAGATTGTTCGCTCGTGCCCATGTTTGAGTTACTGAAAGAAGCTTAAACACATGGAAAACCAGTACAGGAATTTGTCAAATAAGAAACCTAGTGCTGAAGAAGACCACCATAAGTTTTTCATTGAGGATGGGAGAGGCAAGAGGAAATTCCGGTGTTAACCAATGCCTATGGGGATAGAAGTCAAGGCGAGACAATTGATTCCGGTGTAAGTTAAAGCCATAGACGCCTGAAAACAGTTGGATTCTAACTGTGTCGGACCACTGGGTCCGAGGTCCGGGTTCAAATCCTGACGTTAATATAAGTTTCTTCACGGCCAAGCCCCCGAGATGGTCTGCCAATCACTCCATGAGTATCATTTGTCACTAGAGACCTCTAAATTCGCCGTTCGGAATCGGAAAAACATTGTAAGTTCGCTCCTTGTGTTAAAAACACCCATTACGCACGCAGCATGCTTTATTGTGAGATAACTCTTCGCAGGTGCAAGTCCCAGTTAGTGTTTTTTAGTAAGCTTAAACTAGAAAGGTCTTAGGAGCTTGGTTATATTAAATATAATATCCTTCGCCTTTAACAGTGTCTATGTCCACCCATGAGGGTCTTAAAGCCCTTCGAGGGTTAAACATGCCATATTAAACAAGTAAGTAAGTGCAAGAGTTCGTCTGTGACAAACTTCTATATACCCGACCCTATATACCGTGTTACACCAAATCTTTAAGTTTTTTGGCCCGAATGCATATATTTATTTGTATAGGCCACACCCCCAAAAGTGAGCATGGGTTGAAAATTAAAATCAAATTAATGTAATTTCGGAAGAATCTTGAGAAAATACTGTAAAAGCGAAAATTTTTTCAGAAAATTAAGGCCTTTTCCTTAAAACGCCCCTTAAAAGTGGGCGGAGCTCAAAATTTTGTATGGAATATAGTTAGCAAATAGCAATATTTTTAATATTAGTCATACAATTTTTTTTTTTCGATTTGGCGGGAACTTTTCGAGAAATGGGGTTTTCAAAGATTTAACATGCTAAAAGTGGGCATGGTCGATATTGTGGGCGGTCCGAGTTTTGCCTTGTTGAAGGTTTTGGGACCAATATTACTCAGTACCAAAATTTGAGTTCCTACGCCTCGTCTAACTTGACCAACTTGGCATTTTGAAAGCAAATGTAAAATAAAGGTTATCTCATCCAGTAGTGGGCGTGTTGTTGACGGATTGAGCCAATTTTCACGTTTTTGGCGTTTTCGGTTGGCGATTCCGGATCAAGGCGTTCTTCTCCCGGATTGGGGCTTCTTTCCGAGCCGCCAAACACGTTTTTTTCTTGATTTTGAAGTTTGTCTAGCATTGTATTTGTGAAGCAAAAGTTATTCTACAGGGTACAAATGACATTTATTCAACTTGACATTGACACATGTATAATTGATGTGTCAATGTCTGATTTTGATTCTGGATTCAAAAAAAAAAGCAAAAATCTCTTCTATCTAGAAGAGGAACTGTCAAACGAGTCCAAAAAATCAGTTTCAGGAGAGTCCAGAAGTCTCCCGGACACTCCCGGACGACCAACCGAAAAGGTCGTCTGTGCAACAGAAGAACCAAGCAGTGCACCAAGTTTTAGCTTTCTAGCTTGATTTTGAAGACCTAAAACCTTCACACATACAGACGGACGAACAGACGGAAATGGCTTAATCGATTAACCAGTCGGTCTCGATCATATCTCTAAAAGGTCTTAGGGGTCTACGATAATTATTTGACTGTGTTACAAACTATGCTTTAAAACTAATATACCCTGGGTCGGGTATAAAAATTGTAGGCCCCAAGTGCCAGCGCCAAAACCACCGATTTTTTGACGTCCAATAAAATAAATTCAAATGCGCAACAGCTTGACGCGGGATGACGGTGTTGATCCCCCATGTAGCTGTGCGGGGGCTCAAAAAACCGTTTTAGTCAACACCATTCAATCACCTAGTAAAGTCAAGAATTCTACTCATGACAGCAATGAGACCCAATCAAAAAGTCTGACTGTTGCGTATAGTACCACTCCGAATAATGCAGCATTTCTGTTCCAGATCATAAGTTGAAATGCAAACTCACAAACACACACCGCACGAAATGTACCTCAAAGGCACGTGTGCACTAATTTCAATTCAGTTCCTAAGAAATTGAGTAAACCCACTTCGAGGCGGAAACAAATTTGGTGAACCAATCAATTTCAATTGGTTTTCACATAAATTCTGAGTCATTGGACGGTGTCGGTCTGTCGGTTCGGTGGTCGCTCAAGCAAAGCAACGTGTGGTCTACCGATTATTTAATTGCATCATGTGTACCTATATACCTTGCGCGTCAAATTAATGTCCTATTACTTAAGGTTTAGCCCAATTTCATTTCCTGCAGGTTTAATTAAATGTGCCACACTCTTAACGCATTTAAAAAAAAAACCGACACTTGTTCAATTAACTTTTTTCTAGTTTCAGTTCACCCTGACGCCTGATGGTGCTCGCAGCATGACCCGGAGTAACTTTCATATCAATTTCTAAAAATCGTTTTTTCTTTCTTGAAAAAAAGTAATTTAACGCCAATTTGAGTGCGTTGCCGCAAACCAAATGCGTCGCGTACCTACCATACTCGTTACAGACATGAGGAGAAATTTTCAGCTTCGCTAGTTGGAGCCTTGAAGTGTAGCTAATAGTTTTTTTTTGCCACTTTTGAAACGAGGGTCTAAACAGCAAACCGCGCCTCTAGGTGCTTACCTGTATCGGTGAGCTAAATTCAACTAAAGAGTGTGAACCGATAGAAAAGTAATAAATCGATTTCATTCATTAAAATGTCGCTGGTGATCGGTTTGATTTTTTTTTTTTGCGCCTTGCTTTATTCGATCAGTCTCGGGAATATAGTCTTGTAGATTATACAGATGTGAATAAGGAGCGTGACTCAACGTCAAGTAAGATCGCACCAAACCGGCAGCTGTGATAGCTGATACGATTTTAATGGACGCATTGTAGTTTTATTTTTTAATGAGAGGAAATGAAGAAAATTTTTTTGCTTGTGGAAAAAACTGATTAGATGAGGAGAATCATTTTAAAGTAGCTAAACATAATGCGAAAGTTTTTATTTTTCCAATTGAATTGCAGAAAGTTTTATTGAAGGTTTGATAAAAAAATAAGACCGTCGAGAATGAAGTCATACACGGAGAGGTCCGTCAGCTTTTTTTGAAGCATAGAATTATTGCTTAATTTACATATAAAATGTTGCTCAGTATATTTGCGACTTTGTTTTTCTTTGCTTTTTATGACGATTTCGAACTAATGGCATTTTTCCAAGCGCATCTCGATAACTCATAAGTTTGTCAAATTCTATAACAAAGGGTCCGCCAAATAACTTTTCTTTTTAAATGCTACAAAAAAACTACTGACTGAGGAAATCTCAACTTTCTGTTTTTATTTGAAAGTAAAATCCTTCATGCAGTAGCCTACACGATTGGTCCAATTTTTAAGCACATTATCGATTATGTGCAGCTGTATTTCACTTACGGCTTTACGAATATTCTCCTTTAAAGCGTTAATTGTCTCTGGCTTGTAGGCGTAAGACTTATCTTTTACGGCATCCCACAAATAATAGTCGAACGGTGTCAAATCGCAGCTCCGAGGTGGCCAAACGACATTAGCTCTGTGGCTGATAATGCGATCTTCAAAAGCAGGGCGCAAAACATCGAGTGTAGCTTCCGGTGTAGCACCGTCCTGTTTAAACCAAATGTTGCCAATATCTTCCTCTTCAATTTTTGTGAACAAAAATTCTTTCAACATGGCCCGATAACGATCGCCATTGACTGCAACGGCCACTCCTTGCTCATTTTCGAAGAAAAATGGCCCAATTATGACTCTGGACCAAAATTCCCACCAAAAGTGACTTGTTTTGCGTGTATCGCCTCTTTTATGCATGCGGGTTTTCTGTGCCCCAAATGCGACAATTTTACTTGTTTAAATACCCGCAGATCAAAATGAGCTTCATCTGAAAAGATGATTTTTTTGGCAAAATCGGCATCTTTTCTAACCATGTTTTTCAAAGCAATGTCGCAATATTTCCCAGCGTTGTTCAAGCGTAGACTAGAAATTGGCACTTACAGCTCAGAAGAGCCATCGCCTGACAATCTTGCATGATGTGTGCGTTTCAGGTGTTTTTCACACATGAAAGGGACCTACAGTTTTTTGCCGATTCCGACTGGCGAATTGAAACGTCTCTTATGACAAATGATACTCTCGGAGGGTTTGTCAGGCCCTTGCGGAGGTGGAACACCGTGAAAAAAACTTATTGCCCCGGTCGGGATTCGAACCTGGGACCTCGTGCACAGTGGTTCTACACACAAACCCAGGACGTTCAAGCGTATACACAACCATATTCGTTCAGCGGAAGGATAAAACTAATTATCTATCATATCAGACATGAGCTAAGTGCTGCCATGGCGGACCCTTTATTTGTCAAGTAATCGGACATAATGTGCTAAAAGTGCGGACCATATTTGACTTATGATTGTGATACAGTCTTAAGAGGCCAACAGTGAGATACTTTCCCATCAATAAAAGGCAGCTATATAAATAATAGAAATAGACTCCAGCAGCGTGCATAAAAAAAAATGCTGGTTCATTAAGAACTGCAGAAGACTGCAGGTAGTCTTGAAGACGCAACGCCTAACGTCAATCGCATAACGTCGACACATTTTTTCGAAATGTAAGAACATTTTTTGTTTAGTTTAATCATTCGTTCAAAGCGCTTTAACAAACATCTTTTTCGTTTATTATTCTGTAATGGATAGATATGATCCTGTTTCTATAGGAATGATGTTCATACCTACATAAAAACTGAAGAAAAAAATGTTTCTTCTCTCTTACTGTCGTTGAGGTTTTACTTTATTTTTGGTGCTGGAGCACCAACAGTGGGACAAATGGTTCAAGTATTTTTAATTACTTTCGCTTTCATATAAAGCAAAAGCTTCGTCTTTAATTGAGAAAATGGCGCAAAGCTTTTTGCAACCGAACGCACTATGAACCATAAAAATTTTCAGGGATGCTTGTGGGGAAAAATTGGGTTACACAGTTTGGAGGTAGTGTATTTTCTTCTCAAGGCCTTTTTTTTGGGAAAGGTACTCAATATTTTGTCACCTTCTTATTTTCTACGGTATCACAGAAATAGTTGTAGCGGGCACCAAGTTTCATGGTCTCAAGCCTCACTATCTTCCGGCCATTCAGCTAAGTCTCACTCAGTCTCTCAATTTTTCTGCAATCCAGCTTTGACCAGACTTGGCTTGGTATGACATTCTGATAATTTTGGAATCTGGCTGGCATCTCTTCCATTTTGTGGATATTGGACGTTCCAATCCCTTATTAAAACTTCCTTACTAAAAACTCCCTTATTAAAACTACTTAACTACGTTCAGTACTTTCTTAAGCTTGCTCGTCCGCTTTGACTAAAATATTTGTATAAGAAAGCATAATTCATATTCTAGACAATCCGCGGCATAGCCTTACTTATTTGGATTGTATTGTTAGCGGTTCTTAGGCTTTTATCACAGGTCGGCTGTTTATGTAAAATACAACGATAGTGCAAAAGGGTCTTCCAATAGGGACTTACGTTCTTTGACAATGGATAGCTGCCATATTGTTAAGACTACATCTATGAAATCGACAATTATTTATTCAGTCTGTTTTGCCAAATCATGAGGATGAGGAGTATGAACATGAGGAGTAAAAGCTTCAACAAAAAGCTTAAAAACAAATGGTACGATGGTAAAAAATGGTTTACAATTACGCTTCTGCTGAAAAAAGTCATACCTTAAATTAATATTTAAAAATCTACAAACAAAATTGTCAAATTTGCGACGAATGTCGTTCCACAGGAGATAGAGGAGCGTTAATGCATCAAGAAAAATTTACTGTTTAGTGTGGATTTTGGGATGGCGGAGTCATCGGTCCATATCTCTTTAAGATGGAAGTCGCCAATGGGCGCTAAAAGACCAATGATTTAAAAAAAAATTATGAGTTGAGGATTGTATGAGGGCGGCGTTACGTGCGCCTCACAGCTCATGCCACATGAAGTTCTGCACTAGCGGTTCGGGAGTGTGGTGATCTCAAGTGGAGTCAAATATGTAAACTGGCCTCCGAGATCGTACGGTTTGATGGTGTAAGACTTTTCCTTATGGAATTTTTCTAAAGTGACTGGTCTATGCCACAAACCACAGCGGTCCTCAAATCCAATATATCCATTGAATCGGACAAATCCGCATAATTTATAAGCCACAGTCAAGGAAAATAAGACACTTCGGATGAATACCACCCAGAGAAGTCGCGGATGATATTTCAACGCCGATATATTCAATACATAATGGCATCCATTGGCCTTTTCAACGAACATAAATGGTCGATGATATCTTCACTTAGCTTTTTTTTTATTTAAAGGCATGAAGAGCTTATTGAAAGATCCTGCAAATCTGTTGAGTTATTTGAAAGGCAAGCTCCAGTTGCACCCATAACAGTTTTATAAAAAAATATTTAAGCATGAAATACATCACATTTTTTTGGCGATGTATACAAGAGAATATGTCAACTATATACATTGGAAAAGACCTCCAAACCATCTTATAATCCTTTTATGACTTTTTATTGGAATTTGAACTCCAGAAAACAAAAATTATTCGTAAAGACTAATGGCGCATTTCGGCATTCCCAGCCCTGACCTTTCAATTGGCGAGTGGAGGAATTTGCCCAGACGCAAATCCTTTTATGAAGAAACCTTTTATTTCATATTCGCTTAAGACCTCAAACGACTGCTATTTGTTGCTGCCTTGCATCATGGTCTTGTGTGCGACATTAAAATTTAAGTGGGTACAACGTTAGCCAAAATTGGAGTACAGATAGTATTTTGGTAGTTAAGGTTGCTTACTTCAGTGTTAAGGCATAGCCCCACGTTGGGCGCTAGTTATTCTGATCGGAAGGCGTTACGTATTTAGAGAAGAAAGACTTTGACGATTTTTTGGTGAGCACAAGCCCGAAAGAAATCAAAAAATAGTTTCTCTATGGCTCTTACTATTGTCCACTGGTAAGCCACTTTCTTACACCAGCTTAACCAGTATTTTTTTCGTACTGTGATAGATGGAAATTCATATTCCCTCAAGTAGGACTGTACAGAATTCAAGTCCTTATATTACTAATACCATCAGAGATAGTCAGTGGGGCAGGAGTTTTTAACTTCGACTTTTTCAAACATTCCCCGTCACTAAAAAAAAAAAAACGTTTATAAAGCAACAAAAATTCAGCGCTACTGGAATGCTTTCAAGTAATAGTCAAGAAAACACCTCTTGAGTCATCAAGTCCCACTTTTAAGTTCTGTCATGGTAAGCAGATATTTTTTTGGGGAAAACAATTAGTAAATCAATTCGCAGTCATCACAAAACATCAGTCAAGCCAAACAATCGACTTTCTCTCTCTTCTCACAAACGATAGAGATTGGCTTTCCCAAGTTATTTTCTTGATGAAGCTATTCACAGATACATCACGACCACAACACGCATCTTCTTCTATAGCTAATTCAGTGCCGACTCCACATCAAGGCGTCAGCATTATTTACAACGTTTGTATTGTCATTAATTTGTCGGAATTATTTATGAATCACTCGAATAAATTGCTCATCTTAATCAAAAACTTTTAATCATAAATGCACCCAAAAGATACACAATTCAGGCGAATTGTGAACAGCAGAGAGAATAATTTAACAGATTCCAGAGTAACCACAAAATCCATTTCTATTTCAACTTGTGTGTATGATTTAAACAATTTTCCTCTACACCCAGATGAATGAAATGGGTATGGGCAGGGCAGGGGATATGGTATGTATTAATCATTCAAGAAAGGATACACGCGAACCTCTCGAATTACCAACAAAAATTATTGTGTTGCCAGGATTCATCTCAATCGGTCTATTTCCATATTCTTTGTTCCAAAAATGAAAAAGTTCAATGACCGCAGAATAAACATTTTAGAAATCTGAATGTTTTCTGATTCTTCACACCAACCCTAAAGATCGAAGACTGTGTAAAAGGTTTCTTATTCTGGTGTTAATTGGTTATTCAGCATCTCAACTCAATACCACGTTTCGTTTTCTTCGTTTGAGACTGCCCACAGGATTGCGTGTTTTTTACTGGAGTTTTGTAGAAAACATTCGCCACCGTAATGAGATACAACCAAAACAAAAATAACTCAATTGTACACGGGTGTAGGTATAGGTACTGAACCAAGAGCCTGCCAGCTAGAGGTTTATTAAAAAAAAAAAAATGTGCGAAATGAACAAAAATAAATGAATACATAAATATCACGGGAAATTTGAAGGAAACACAAGTCCTTGATGGTTTTCTCAACTGCTTTCTGGCAACAGCAAAAAGAAACAAACATATTTTCTGTTATTCAGGTTTTCTTTGATACTGGAAAGTCTTGTTTACTTTTTTTTTTCATTTCGCCACCTTATCATTCCTTGTTTGGTTGGGTCCTTTTGATGTCCTTTTCATCGTGCTGGTACATTCAATTGACTCTCGCTAGCAGTGACGGGACGCAAGTGTTTGAACGTTTTGAGGTTGTGTATATACTGTTGAATTCTTATAAAATTAAATCCACTTTCAAGTGGGATTATTTCTAAAAATAGATCCAATAAACGACACTCACCTGGTATCGTGTTGAAAGAGGATAAAAGCCAAAGCAAAAGAGCGCGCACCCACATGTGTATAGGAAATGAGAAAATATGTTAAAGTGATCGGTTCAAATGGAAAATTGATTGAAAATATCCACAACCAAGTGCCACAACGAGTGCTGTGTTATAAAGGGAATTATCAAGGAGAATGCTTCAAAAGTGGCTGTACTTCGCTGCTGAATTTTTCTCATTAAAATATAAAAGATTGCTGCATTCGACAGCTGGTACACAACTTATCCACGTCTTTAACATAGTCGCTTGGGTAAAGTTAAATGTAATTCATTTCAGGTGGTTTTGTTTGATGAAGGCGATTATCAAAGTTAGGTGATTCAAAGGGGTATGTAAGAACTCAAGCATTGAGACAGTTACTCCTCCCTCCTTCAACCTATGTCATTGTGTGACTTATATAAAATATCTGCACAGTTACCTTAATTTTACAAATTGTGTTCGATGTGTGATAGGGACAGTTGGATTGTTGGCTGCGAAGAATTGTGCTAGTAACTCCTCCCATCTAAAACATTCTTCACTAAAGTTACTTTACTATACTTAACTATCGTCAAAATGAATGACATAGCGAATTGTGACCTTTGTGAGATCAAGTGCAGTTTGCGCAGCGTTCAGTAACTCCTCCTTCCTAACGTTCCGTAACTTCGGAGGAGTTCCTTCTTTAAATAATGAAAATTTTACACACATTTATTGCAAAGGTGCTCAACTGTTGTCGTTTAATGACGAAGATTTGCCTTGCTTGGCCTTTGCACCCTCGAACGTCAAGCAGTCAAATTGTTTTAACCTCAGTGTTTGTGTGAAAAAATAAAATTGTTTGTAATATGCTGCAAAAAAATGTAGCTTTATAGTCACTATCTTCTCGACTAGCAAGGAATATCCAATCTTTGACAATAATGAGTAAAGAGACGAGGTAGTAAGTTACTCCTCTCGCCTTATAATTCCATGCTGCGATAATAACAAGTAAAGAATGGAAATAGTCAGTAACTCCTCCCTCCTTACAAATGAACAAGTGCATGATATACAACACTGCAAGGCTTTTACAATGCATCTCTTGTGTGTCGATAAAGTTGATAAACAACAACAAAAAATAGCAAGCTAACATATCTGTCTGCGAGTCCTGGACTTAAAAAGAATGGAGTTTTCTTAAGTAGCAAGAAGTCATGCTGGCCTGATAGTCCTGTATCGATGCAGTTGCACTTGGGCCTACGTTAGTGGCTCATTGACGACTTAGAGTCATTTTACACGTGCAATGAAATTGTTGCCGGAAGACAGTTCAGACAATTCAGATAAGCTCGAATGGGTCTTTTGGGCTTTTGAGCAGATTTAGACGACGTTCCTCTTGTAAGGGTTCTGATAAGACTATATCACTTCACACGGACCTAACGACAGAGTAATTTTGTCGTAGTATAGTAAGCCTCTAAGTTTACTGTGATTACCTACTGACGACCCGAACCCACGTCGATATACCTCGCTATTCTAACTATTACAGCGGCAGACCAACTTTATCAAAGGGGTTCGCCCAATCTCGAAGAGTGTAAGTTGAACTACTATAATAGCTAAGAGCTGGGCCGTTCTAAAGCGCCGACTGTTATCTCAAGACTCTTTTCAAACACCGTTTTCAGGCTTTCATATTTCAAACAGCTTGAGATTATAATTAAAACCGACGCAGGGTATATCAATTATAATGCTTCAATTTTAATGATTTTTTTTTTATTTTATCAATTTTAATGATTTTAATAATAAATTTTAATGTTTTTTTTAATTTAAAAAAATTACTTTACACCCCTAACGGGTGAGTCGATTAAGCCATGTCCGCCCGTCCGTCTGTCCGTACGTGTGAAGTTTTTAGGTCTTTAAATTTTTTTAGCTTGGATGCTGAAACTTGAAGCGTTTTTTGGTTCTTATTTTGTACAGACAAAGTAAGAAAATAAATACGACCCGCCCACAGCCACACCCACAATCAACACGGATGTCAAACAACCTCAAATTTACATTTTATTTAAAATTGCTTTTTGTACAAGGCGTAGGACCTCAAATTTTGGTGCAAGGCAATATAATAGTGGCCCGAAGCCTTTAATTAGACAAAAAATCGACCGCCCACAGTCGGCCATGCCCACTTTAAAAATGTTAAATCCTTAAAAATTAGGTTTTTCGGATAATTTATTCTAAATCGAAAAAAAATTATGTCACAAATATTAAAGATCCGCTTACGTTTAGGGGGCGTTTTTTGGAAAAAAAAACTGTTTTTAAGCATTAATTTTTGCTTTTAACGAACTTTCTCATGATTCTAACGCAACTAGAATTATTTCATTCTATTTTTCAAATTACGCCCATATTTGGGGGGCGAGACCAATACAAATTGTTGGCACAAAATATATGAATTCAGGCCAAAAGCTTTTCAATTTGGTGTTACAGGTTAAAGAGGGTCGGGTATTTAGAAGTTCGATACAGACGAACTTTTGATCTTACAAACCTGTTTTATACAAGATGCTGTTTGTACAAGATCAGATTTTATAAGTGCTTGTATAGTTTTACTTATGCCTATTAACTCATTTAACTGCCTGCAATAGACTTTCTCTGTTACTTGTGCTTAAACACTTTGAACCACAATTAAGGAAGGTGTCGAGCCTATGAAGTGTGAAATGTCGAACCTCCGATCTTATAAGTAGATTTTAGTGTATTATATAACTTTTCAACCAGTCTAAAAAGGAGCACCGTCTGGTCCTTAGGCTCATTGAAAGACCCGATACACCAACCTAGGTGTATCAACTCGATAAAAAAAGGCTTAAACAACTTTACTTACTAACTTGATGCCCAAAATTATTGCAGAATTTGTATGCTTACCTGAAAAGAGACAAAGAAAAAAGAAATTTAGTAAAAAAAATTCAAGGTTAAATTCAATCTTAAATTTAAATATTTTAACAAAAAACTCAAAATGTTTAGGGAGTAAGATAATTCAACGAATAGGTCTCGACTTAAATTCAAAGGCTAAGGAGAGGCAGGTTATAAAAAGTGTAGTTCAAAAGATCGTCTAATGTTAGGAACTGAAAACTTTTTTTCAATTATTTTTATTTTTAGACTTGGATGATCGAAGAAGACCGAAGCTTTAAGTCGATCAGCTCATCATCATCATCATTTTGCGTGACCGCTTATCCTTAGAAGGGTCACGGACGGAGCGAAGGTGGCTAAATGGTTCCTCCATCTTTCCCGATCTTCCGCCACCAACTCAAGAGACACAGGCGCGATCAACAGACGGGTCTCGGAGATGTTCTTTACCTGATCCCACCACCTGTTTTTTGACCTACCAGGAGGACGACGCGCTTGCATCTCGGCTATCATAACCTGTCTAGGAAGTCTGAACAACGTGTCCAAACATTGAGCTGACATTAATAACCTTATAGGATCACCTTTTTTGCTAGAACGGCAAAAATCTCGAAAATAGGTTTCAATGATCTCGAATGCACAAAATCTCGAAGAAAATCTAGAACACACAATGTTTTTTTTTTTAATTTTTAAAATTGGAACATTTTGACTTAGAAATATCTTTATGCACCCAAACTTGCATCTTTTCCAAGAAGTTTTCCGAGATTTTGCTTTCTAGATTTTTGTTTTCTAAATTTTTTTCTAGACTTTTGTTTTTCTATAAAAGGAAAAGACATCGAGAAAGACCCACGATATAATAATTTAATTTGTTCAAACACAGCTTGATACAGATATAAAACCTTAGTTTAACCCTAGGTTGGGTTGGGTTGCTGTCTCCGCTAAGCAGGGACACACTAAGACCAAAAGCAGTCGATTATGTGATACCACTTTGTAAGAACGGAGTTAGCAGAGCGAGGACCCAAATGATAACTACCCGTGCCGAAGGACATCAATCAATGAATGATTGGTCAGAGACTTATTCGAAAAGGGTAGTGAAGGCTGGGGGTAACCGTTTCCTTCGGCTTTAACCACTGTCAGAAAAGTTGAGGGGACCAGTGAGAGACTACCTGAATAAAGGGCGTGATTGTTGGACTCCAGATTGAAATTTGCCTTGCGCATGGGGGGGGGCGAGGTTGATGCGGATCGTAACTTGAGTTCGAGGTGTAATCGATTTCGGTGAGATCCCCCGACAACAATTAGATGGGAGGTGGTTTCTTTATAAGAAGACTCGGCAAGGCAACGGATTTCTGTGTAAGTCCGAGTTTAACCCTAAGTTTCAAAACAATTTCCAAGATTCTTAAAAAGAGTATTTTCCGAAAAAAATACTTCAGTCTTCAAGGAAAATGAAGCTCGAAATCGGAATTGTTGGCTCTACTTTTTTTTACCAACATAAGATAATTTAAAGAAAATATTTTTAATGTTACGTCTAACTTTGTTTTTAAAAAATTAGTTTTTTACGCAGACGTATCTACTTTAATTTAAATAAAAAGAAAGCGATTTTTCGAAGAAGGTTTTGGTTTAGTTCTAGTCTTAATCAAGAAAACTGATCTGTTAAAACATTATTATAAACAAGGACTTGGTACATCTCGATTAAATTTTCTTCTTTTAGTGATTAAACAGATATTACCAGTTAACTTTCTTAACTTTCTTCTTGGCGCGCAATATTTGAAAATCTATGCAAGCTTTCCGAAGCGGAGGGACAACGCATTAGTTGAAGACGAAGATGGATTTGGCACGCGGATGAAGCCGATCTCGTGCAAAGTTGGTTGTGGCGGGGTGTCTCCACGGGCTATTGCGAAGGCAAAGGGGTCAAAATTCTATTTGTGCAAAGAAAATGCTGCTGCGGCTTTTTACAATTCTACAATTCTGATTCCGCTTCTTAAACTGCTTTTTTCTCTTTTTTTGAAATAAAATAAAGGTCAAAATAGAAAACAGGCAGGAGGTTGCAGGGACATTTCCAGAATTTTTAAAAACACAATTTCGACCCCAGTTTTTTGTGCGGCCCAAGGTGTGCACGATTGAATTCGCGTAAAATTAGCTTTTGCGGAAGCCTGTTCTACATTCGCTTTGTTCTGAATACTTGGAAACAACTTTACAAGAAAATTAGACTTCCTACATAAGTCCTGACCCTTGAAGTTAAATAACTATTCTTTTCGAACTGACATTGAGTTCTTATAAGGGTATATGTATCCGACATCATTTAAACGCAGTGTAGTCTTTGAGTAGCCTACCCAGACATGGAAATTTAATTAATCTTAGAGCATATGTGTTATCAGCAACTTTATTGGTCTCACATTAGACGGTTCGATTAAATCATCGCTCACTTCTAGATCCTATCAAAAAAAATGCAGATCGGTCTTTTAATACCTGTCGGGTCAAGAAATAAAGCTTTTACTCGATCTAACAGCGTCTTGGCTACCAATGATCGTTGAGCTCAGAAAGGTCATTCATTTTTCGGTTTCGAAAGTAAAGGTGAATAAAATAATCACGGCGATACATTTTTGATAATTTTTTATTCCATTATAGAGTTTTGAATTTGCCATCAAGAGTGAAAAACAATTTCATTCAAATGCCGCCGCATTGGGAAGGTTCACAACCAGGGATTCTTTTGAGCCAATTTTTAACCACTTTTTGCCACATTTCTCTCTGTATCTCGGCCAGAACTTGAATAGGTAATGATGGTTTTTTGCTTAAACACGGTCTTTGCGTAGCCGTTCAGAAAGAAATCGATGATCTTGGTGATCAATTGACATCGCCAAAATGTGAAATTATCCGGCCAGGAAACTTTTTAGCGCCAGTTTTAGCGCATTGTTCGATTGTTAAGTAATCCATTATCATAAATGGCAAACATTCAAACAAAATAGTGACACTTGGAATCACAGCTGATTTTGGCAGGTGTCATATGCCATCGGTATCGAATTGAAACCACGAAATGAATAACCCGGTTTAAGCAATTCTTTCGAAGGTTACTATTCCTTCTAATCTACCCAGTCAGTCTCCTCCTTTGCTGAAATTCATTATTCTTGTATTTTTGATGATCGCCGTTTTTCGATTGAAAGATACGTCGCCTTCATGGCTGATGCTGGACATGATCGTCATTCAGAGGCACCACCTTCACGATCAACTTGATTTAGAAAGTTTGCTAGATTCTCAGTTCGATCGTTGATCGAATGCGAGTGGAAAAGATCCAATAATGGAAATTGTAAGGGCAATCTAAAAATTCAACTAAAAGCACTCGGTATCGATTTATTA
Organism: Neoascia interrupta; assembly: GCA_947623515.1. Lineage (NCBI taxonomy): Eukaryota > Metazoa > Arthropoda > Insecta > Diptera > Syrphidae > Neoascia > Neoascia interrupta. The sequence goes on from OX392462.1 coordinate 201,855,849, forward strand.
TTTAAGGTTTGGTCGGTCACTTGCCATTATGCATGATCACTTTTCGGATCATCTTGAAACGTAGATCGGTTGTACGTCGGTCGGGTTGTATAAGCGTTGAGCCAAAGCGAGTAGGAACAATCGAATACTGAAAACAGCAAGAACAATCGAGTTATTCGAATTGAAACAACTCGCAATTTATACCATGACAATTGAACAAGATCGGTTGTTAGAGGTTCGAAAAATGATGATCGGTCCGCATAATTAAGTTTCGATTTACCTTGAGAAAGTAGCTCTCCTCAAATGCTTCATTAAAGAGTTGATCGAATGAATAATTGAACAATTGAATACTGAAAGCTGAAAGGAAAATACTTATTCGAATTTTGAATCAAAATTGGCCGGGTTTGATTGGCTAAATTCTCAAGTCACGGGTAGTTGGTAAGTTGCCCTTTAAAAATCGACTCGCTTTCGCAGGGTCCGTCACTCTTGTAAAAGGATCCTGTCATGATGTTTGTTGAGGTCTCAGTGAATCCTTTGTGATGTTGTTGCCTGTCTGGCGCTGACTCAAATGAATTTCGAATGTTTTTACGTTCGTTTTAAGTGCTGAGCAAATAATCATTTTGTTTGTTCGAACGTAAAATTTATTCTCATCGTTTCCAGATACTAAAAAAAGGATCGTTTGAATTTTGCTCAGTCGGAGACTTTTGTCAGAGAATTTTGCTTAGTGAGGGACTTTTGTTTTCTGGCAAACCTGTATGTGACGCTAAGTTCTTGAAAAAAAAAATGGTGGAACTCTATTAAGCCACAAAGAAGCAGCTAACCATAAGTAATCTCAAATATTCGCAGTAAATGAATAGCGTTCCATTACGAGCTTCCAGGATATACCGCAGATGCATTGTTCTTGGGCTCCGTCATGCAAAAACAACCCTCTGCATTAAATACCTCCACCGCACAAGTCCGCCCCCTCCCCCCGGACACCATGCAACATTGTTATAACAAAGGAATTTTCCGTAATTAAAAGCAAAAATCTACGCGCTTTTCTCTACACACTCGAAGCATTTGTGTGGCGAATTGAAAACTCAAAAATGAATCCCAACGTCGTCACCGCAATGGCATATGCAGCTCCAAATGTAGCCAAATCCGGTTAAAACCCAACCGAGCCAAAGACAACACCGTTCTAATTAAGATTGCAAATCCCGGCCGCCCCCATTTGTCTGCGGCCGCATCCTTATATGCAGCTATGCATATGCGCCACCGCACGTAATCAATCAAAAAGTGACTAAAAAGTCAACCTCATAATTTAGAACAGAGCCCGTCATTTGGTGTGTGTGTGTGTGTGCAATACTACCGCCTCCTTCAAGTTGTGACGGTAAAAACAGCTTCCCATTTGCCAACATTATAACCTTCGTGCTTGTACCGAAAATGTTTGAAATGCCACCACCAGTAGCTCTGGCAGTATAGTAGCTATAGAATGCGACGACTTACCTAGGTATACAATATTTGGTTCGCTTCTGGAATCCTTGCCATTTCTGTCATAGAATCCCGGAATAGCATCTGTGACAACCACTATATCAGTGCGAGAGCACACATGAGAAACGAGGAATTACCCCCTTGGCTGTACAGTGAATACGAAAGGGTTGACTTGGCATTCATCAAAATCATTGCATATATCAGTGGGTACACTCACTTAAATTTCACAGGACGAAGAGACTGAGATCTGCAATAACCAGACCAGCTTTGGGCTGAGTTTTAGTTTCAGTTACGAGTTCTTGTTATGTCGTGAAATTGTTGCGAATTCAAATCGCACCCTTCTCCTTAATTAAAATGTCGCCTGATGCAAACAGGTAAGGAAATGAGGTTGAAGCTCACACTCATGGCCGTTGCATGTCCCAAATATGTCACAAAAGCGAAGAAGAATGTTCATCACAGCAAGGATCCTACATAAACAGTGCACCTACCAATGATATACATGATCAGCGTCAAACCATTAGCGAAGCCAAAGCGCAAGCTCTTTCGCGTGAAATGAAATCCTTTGCCTGCATGCAGTGGGTTGACTCTAGTTGGAGGGGGCTGCTGCAACTATACTACTTACTTTTAAAATTAAAAGGATCTCACCTGGCACATGGCACACAATTAATTGCGGACAAATGAGAAAACGGCACCGGTATCCTATATGAAATTTATATTTCTAAAATGCACTATACATGGCAGCGCAGCGCTAGGAAAGTGGAATAAGTTGACTGTGCGAGGACGACATCCTTATTTGGAAGTGCTTCAAGGATGAAGGCATGTGACAGCACATTTATTATGCCATTCTACACACACACCTATTTTTCTGTTTGAGATACTTCAAGTTATACTCGTAGAGAGAGTAGGCACCTACCTACATGCTATATCCTTTCAGCACTGACAACTGTGCGGTTGGACTATTTTTTCGGTTCATTCTGCGAAGGCCTCTTGTTGGAGTCAAGTTGAATTCATCTGCTAAATGAGTGCCACACTAGAGGCAGCGCGCAGCGCAAAGAAAATAAATTAGAACAACTTTTGCTGAAATGAGTGTCCAATCCAGCAGACAGGATGTGTGTCCTCTGCGACAATTTATGTTATTTTCAAGAGATCAAAAGTAGAACAATTGCTAATGCTTGTACAGGTCGTACCTTTTTTTAGGTCACATAAGCTGTTTTATCCTGCGAGAGGATACTTTTTTTTAACTAGTTTTTCATAAGGTAATGGGGGAGTACACTTGTAGGCTGTCATTGAACTGACATTTGACACCTCTGCCTTATTTTCAATTGCCGCCTTCTTACTTTTCCAATCATGCTCCGCTCAAAAGAGCTTCATCTTGCAAAAATAAAAAGGACCTCCGTCACAGGTCCCCCGGGTATAATATAAGTCTTTGTCGCAAAATTTTAATCTTCAAAATGAACTCGACAAACAAAGCGAAGTTCATTTGTAAGGGGCTCAAACAAAAAAGAGCAAGACACACCCAGCAGGGAGGCGAAACAAATAACTTGTTAACCATCAACCCCAGGGATTACATCTCTTCAGCAGCTCCTACATCAGGTGTCGTTCCTCCTAGTCAAACAATATCCTTACGAAAGACTTTTGTGTTCGTCGGCAGTTTTGTGCTTTCTTTTTTTTTTTTTGTTAATATTCATCTCATCTTGTTCACTTTATTGTTTATTTGTTACTGTTGCGCGTCGCGCATTATTGCACAAGGACATGTCCCCATATAAACGCCTCACAACCCCAACCACCACGCTGTGAATTTTCATTACAAGAACTCACTGTGATTACAATTAAAATGCCACCGAGAGCGGGAGCAAAACTCACTCTGAATCGGAAAATAAACTAGGAAACAAAAGGAGAAAAACTAACTAAGAGGTGTGATGACAGAGTAATTGCTGCACATGGTGTTCCGCGTGGCGCGAAGGACTACCTTTCTTTTTAAAGACAAAAAAAAATAACCATTGCATTCCGTGATATTTTGCGAAGTCCTGAGAAGGATTATGGATAGGTATGGGTAGAAATATCTCCTTGACACCGATGTAGTCCTTGCAGCCGACTGCTCGTGCCGCGCCGCCTCCTGCCAAGCCATGTAATCACTAAAGCACAACGCAGCAGCAACGTTGTTTAATACGTATTGTCGTTGTTGTCGCGCGCAATGTCTTTCATAGTTTTGAGATTTTACATTTCACGAGTCGCGCACAGCACACCAAAAGGACAACCCGTATACAATCAGTTTGCTATACAAACTCGCACCTGAGGCGACCCCCCAGCCAAAGGAGCGCCGAGAACAAAAAGACTCCAAGTAAACTATCTCTTGGGGATAAATTAAAAAAAAAGAAGCAACGACACAATAATGTCCTCGCGCGCAGGTGGAAAATGATATGCCGGCAAAGAACTCGAAATAATTATTACATTCTACTCGAAAACAAAGGGATACAAGGAATCATAGATTCTTATGTTCGCGAAAACAGATACATGTGTGCATAATATTATCCTTGTGTCAGGATTTATGCTTTTGGATTCGGAATGTGTGCAGTGCATGCATCTTGTCGCATGCTGTAGAAGACACATTATGTAAGAGGAACAGACATCTGTCGTTTTTCTTTTGATATCAACAGATGGCAGCACATTCAGTCCTTGCCACTTGAGTTTCCGTTAATTGACTTGACACTTTTGGGGAGCATGAACCGGGATGTCGGTGTTTCACTTGGTTTCGGATGGAGATGAAGTGAAAATGAAGAAAGTTTTTTGTATCGCAATAAACTTTATGGATCCAGAATTGGAGAACTCGAGACTTGTGCTAGACTGCTTTGTGAGTTGAGATTTATCAAGACTTTTGTGTTCCAAGTCCGTATCTTCCATCTGCCTTAGTAGTCAAAAAAAAACGTCGCCCATATGATCAGAACGCCAGTCTGGCGCCAGTTTCTGCTTTTTGACAAGGGTAGCACCTACCTGTATAGCACCTACCTGGATAACCATACATGGTCAAACTCTAAACATTGACCTCGATCTAGTGTTAAGGTCGATCGTTCACGCTACAAAACTGGAACCCTAAATAATGAACTCACTAAGCCTGGCCTTACACAAGCGGCGAAACAGTTTTTGGGTATATTAAGCCTTATGAGAGTTCTTCCACGAGCGACAACAGCCGCTCCCAAAAGACCCAATGTTATCTCAGTCGACGGCACCTATTCTGTCGCGCATTGAAAGAGACCGTATTCCAAGATAAGAATTTAGTTGGACCGCCACCATAATCTGGTCTGCCAGTAGGAAACCTGCCCAACCGCGACGTCCCGTGGTAGAAGTCAATCGCAAATCTGCGAACTGAACGAGAACCAGAAGCGTCTCTCGGAAAAGAGAGAATCGAATCGATGGAATCAAGATTCTGCTGGTCATTTGGGGCGTACTCATCGAGATCCATTTCGGGAGTGATCTCTGGAGGGACTTTATCGAATAAGCCTAAAAAGGCAAACTGGAAGGATAGTCCTACTAGAAAAGGGAGGCATTCCCCTTCTGTAGGGAAAAGTCAGCTGTCAAAATTTCGCTTCTGGGGTTGCTGGTCCCCAATTGGGTCGCGAAATAGGGGAACGCGAAAATATACGGACCAAAAGAAGCAACAAACGAAAAATCCAGGAGCGATTGTCTCAAAGTTAGTGGCTTCCTGGTCGGCGTCTGTTATCCAGGTTAGGGTCTGCCATGTTGGATGGAGATCTCCCTTTGTCTGCTATTATCAATTTCTTTCCTCTCGAGATGTGCTACGCAATTAAAGGGTAGTCATAACCTCTTTATGGCGAGCTTATTTAAAAAATCATCCATCCGGCTGGCAAAAAAGCCAGGGAAGTCAACTAGTTTAAAGGAGCAACCAATTGAATTTTCTGGCAAGCCTTTAAGTGATCCAAGACGGTAACTTCTAAAGAACCATAAAGAAGGCCAAAATAACCCCTAAACTCTCTTAGCCCTCCATGGCGTTTGCGAAGGATCATTTGGTTTTTAGTATAATTGATGAGAGGGACGAGTAAAGCCGAGTAGAGGTTTCAGTCAACTGGCACCCTAACGCACTGTTTGACCAGCTTCATGCTAGTGCTACCGACCTCCAAGGAGTGCCTGGCATCAGACCGATGACAAAACTGCTAGCCTGCAGCCACAAGAGCTCAGCTGACAATATCGTAGTTTAGGTTAGGTGGATAACCCTATTCGGCAGAGACACATTTAGACCAAAAAAAGCCCATTGTGATACCACTTTTCGTAAGGCCAGAGTTACCCCAGGACCCATTTGATGACTACCCAATTTGGCTGAAAAGGTCGAGGCAACCAGTATCGGTATAATTCTGTTCCAAAGGTGACACGGATCGTTGGTTGGTTAGAGACTCACCCGAAAAGGTTTATGAAGGCCTGGGGGTAACCGTTTCCGTGTGACGGTTACAGGGACATTCCTGAAAACTAAGGTCCTGCGGTTGTTGAACCTCAGATTGAAATTTGCTTTGAGGATGAGCGAAATGGGGTCGGTGTTAATTGGATGGAAGAACTGAATAGGTTGAGGGTAATCGTTTTCAGTATTAGCTCGCGTCAACAAGGTAATGGGAGGCCAGTGAGGAGTAGTCCTAAATGAGACGACAAGGCAACGGCAAGCGACTTCGGTATAAGTCCGGACTTATACCCTGACGACACTGTAAAATTGTATGGACCTGTGCCAAGCTGAAACCCGTATAGAAAGCCAAGATTCCAATCAGGCCAAAAACCAGGAAATTTCCAGGTCTCAGCGCAGCGACTCAAAAGGCATTCCTTGGCTTATAGGAGTTCAAAGTTCAAATCTTTCAAACACCTTGGCATCGAAGGGCAAGGGTGTCCTTTTGAAATATTGTAAGCCAAGGGACTGCGAAAACTTACTTACTTAAGGTGGCTGTACAGTGGACCTGGGCCTCAGCCAACAAGCTTCGCCAGCCAGCTCTGTCTCTAGCTAGCCGTCTCCAGTTTCGCACGCGAAGTTGGCTGAGGTCCCCTTTCACTTGCGTGCGCCACCTGAGTCTCGGTGCTCCTCTACATCCCCGTCCCTGCGGTGTGGATACCAAAATTTTCCGGGCCGGGGCGTTGGCCATCCGCTCTAGATGACCCAGCCATCGTAGACGTTATGTTTTGACTCTTTTGGCTAGGTCGGTATCGCTGTACAGCTCGTACAGTTCGATGTTATATCCCCTCCTCCACTCTCCGTCTATGCAGACGGGACCGCAAATCGTCCGAAGAATTTTCCTCTCGAAGCAGCCTAAAGTGTTTTCATACGCCTTTGACAGGGTGCTTCTTCACCGTAAGGCAGGACTGGGATGATGAGGGTCTTATACATGGACACTTAAGTTGCTCGAGAGAGGGCTTTGCTACTCAATTGCCTTCTTAGACCAAAGAAACAGCGATTGCAAGAGATATCCTTCGTTTGATTTCCGCGCTGGTGTCATTGTCTGACTTGATAGCGGAACCCAGGTAGACAAAGCCGCTAACTACCTCAAAGTTATAGCTGTCGATGGTGATGTTTTGTCCAAGACGTCGGTGTTGGGTGTCTTTTTTTGATGACAGCATATACTTGGTTTTGCCCTCATTCACTGCTCAACCCATATTCGCCGCTTCCGTCCCAATAGTCACGAAGGCTTCACTGACATCACGCTTTGTTCTACCGATTATGTCGATTTCGTCTGCGTAAGCGAGTCGTTGAACGGGCTTTTGAAAGATTGTACCTCTGGTGTTGGCGCGAGAGTTCTGCACAATTCTCTCAAGTATATGATGTTAAAGAAGTCGCATGACAGCGCGTCGCCTTGTCTAAATCCTTTTTTGACATCAAAGGGGTCGGTGAGGACTTTACCTTGACGGAACAGCGTGAATTTTCCATCGTCATCCTGCACAGACTGACGAGTTTGGCATGGACTGCGGAAACAGGGTGCATAAATTTTTTTTCGTGTTCGTTTACTGCTGTGACTAGTTGTTTAAAATAGAACAAATATATCAAAATCAAAACTGTATGTAAAAAAAACTTGTGAAAATGTTCAAAAATACTCCGATCTGTCATTGCAAAGATCCATTAGCAAACAGCTCCCCTGAGGAAGTCAACAAATAATCAACGAAACGTCTTGAAAACAAAAAAAAGGGTAATAGAAGTTTTTTCTTCAGCAACCGGAAAGTCCAATCTAAGTACTATATTAAAATTTTATGACCTACCAGAAAACTACAGAGGAATATCGATTCACCGTGGTTTAAAATCTCAGCCCTAACTTGTTCACTCTATTTATCGATGACGCCTAGAAAGGCATGCCGAGAGGAGTAAAATTTGGGGACTTGCTACTAAAAATCCTGCTTTTTGCCGACAATCTAGTCAATCTCGCCGATAATCTTATCTCAGTCCAGCTGCAGATAAATAACTGAAACTCTTTTGTGAATTGTGGGGCCTTGTTATCAATATCTCAAAATCGAAAATATTGTACTGATTTTTAAAAAGCGCTGCAGTAGAAGAAGGACTTGTGATGGCTTTTAGGTGAAGAGCATATCGAAGTTGTGAAGGAGTTCAAGTATCTAGACTTTCATATATCACACAACCTTAATGCCCGACTACGTGTAATGGAAAGTTTTTCAGTAACAACCGGGGCAATAGTCCATAATGGACTTGTGACCCACCTGGGTGAGTAATAAGTTCAGAAAACAATTGGGAACTTACAAACCACTTCCTCTTGGGGACAAAGGTCCGAAAGATATTTGGTCAGAAATCCACAATCTTTTAAAGGAAATGGGCTATAAGTTCAGAATCGTTTTTAAAGGGAACTAATTTTTGTTGCAGCAAGGCAAACGTAAAAAAAGCGAAAAGCAGGTTGCAGGGCAACACGCCTTCCCCCCTAACCTAATTTACTGTGTAAGGTGTAGTGAGCCATAAGACCACAAACGACAGGACAGTAGTCCACAGACTTTTTTTGCGGTCGTTTGGCTGCTTTTAGTGGGTTATAGGTCCATAAATTATTTGTGAACTTATAATCCACCCAGATGGATCACAAGTCCACTATGGACTTTTGGCCCATGGACTTATGACACTGCGCCTTTTTAAATTCTTCTTCAAAATACAGGGTGTTTGAGGCTGCCATAAACACATGCCTCTGTTTTGGTAATCAAGTTTTTGGATATGAGCAGTTTGAGGATATAAAACTGGTACAGCGTTTATTTTCCAAACGATTTTTCAAATTTCCCTCATCAACCCCAACCTACGCAATTCATATCGAATCCGACCTCTTTCCAATCTACGTTAGGAACCTCAAGAGTAATGCAGACAATATTTTAAGGGTGTTGAGTGCCTCTGTCCAACCAACAAAGGAAAGTGATGTCGTACGCACTGCAACGTTGGCTTTCGCTCTTTAAGTTGAAGTTGGACCCTGCCGCAACGCCTCATAAAACACTTGAATTCACCAATATTCCGACCGTAAGCTTGCGGAGCACTCTTTTAAGATTGTATGGCATAGGTTGATGAAAACTTCTACGTACACGGTGAAAGTAGGGGCAAAACGTAGTCAACTAGGTTGCTATACAGAGAACTTTCACACTCTTGCGGGTCTGCTAACTACTTCAACAAGAGTTTAATAGCCAACCATTTCCTTGCTGTTTGTCCTATCTTGCTGGAAATTCGCAGTTTATATTTCAGAAAGAGCCAGCTTCCACTTGAAGAGGCAAAGATGGCTTTGAATGAAACTTATGGCTGGGAAACTCTCCAGTATAGTTATCATGCCTTGCGATTTTTTTTAACAGTTTTGTCAAAAGGTTTCGTTTTTCAAAATTCGAATTCGAATCGAATAGTTTTGCCGTAAGTCCAAATAGGTCTGTCCTGGCTTATTGGCTCTGCCTATTATCGAATTGACTGCGTAATCAAACTGCTCATTAGCTCCATTAGCTCTGTGGACTGTTCTCATTGATGAGAGTTCTACAACTGGTGTAAAGGCGATTAAGCTTTCTTCATATCAGAAAAGTTTGAATAAAATGTCTCCAGGTTTAAGACATACTCGTTACTAAACTTCGCTTCACACAGTAGGTGCAAAAATTAGTCCTCTCCAAGTTTAGAATTAACGTCAAATGTTTTTTAATCGAAAACGCTTTCCAAACCTGCAAAGACGTTCCACACTCAATTCAATTCTCTGTTTTATTTATTTGCGGTTTGTTTTTTTCACCATCCCGAGGTTTCTAGAACATGTCCCACCTGTCCCAGTAACTTGAGTACCATAAAAAACACATCTCTCGCTTTTGTATGTCATCCTAACATTCGGTTCAAATCTATTCCCCACATGGCTATAAATTTTTCCCGAACAGACACTAACTCCTTTATTTACCGTCTTCTAACGTATGCAAATTATTCGTATCTATTTGTTAACGCCACTTCGCTCTTCATTGCTATTCGATTAGATTAGACGGTTAGACCCCTATTACCATAAAAAAAAACCAAAGATAGAAGAACAACAACACACAAGCACACCGTGAAATTGCAAACACGAAAACCCATTCTCGAACACTCATGATTTGAATGCTAAAACACCGAAAAATTCCCAATTTCAATTCAGAATCTCCCATTATTTATTCAAATCCTCAATTTAACCCTTCTAATGTATATAGGTATATAGTCCAGCATATGGATGCCAGTAGCCAGCACTATAGCACTACAAACACACACACACACACACACACGCATACACACTATCTCTGCTCTTAAATCTAAATTTTAATTAATATCAATCCCATGTCAGGAGAGTATCAGAGCCACCATCATCATCCGAAAAACGAAGAAGAACCCGAAATCCATTTTGGGAATGTTAACAAAATAATTTTCAGTTTTCATAGCAATTATATACATACGAGATCCTGCATAAGGGTAAGTCCGTAGCCGTATACATCTGACAAGCTAAAAGCCCATGGACCACATCGACCCATCACAAGCGGTTATCATCGATTAAGGGGCAAAATATTGTTTTAATTATTCATTCGGGTACTGTGTAGAGTGTAGTGTCTATCTGCCCCACTATGTGTGTGCAGCACATTTTTATTGGTGCCGATATGTATCTAGATTGAGAGTGCATACATTTAATGAAATTTACGTGGCAAATGATAATTGAAACACCAAAGTGTCGGGCAAATATTCCACGCAAGTGTTGGGCAAATAGTCCATGCATTTATGATCATTGTTGAGTTCCGTAGTAGTTTTTTTATTCCCTATGAATGTCCTCCATATCGAAGGCAAATCCATTGGAATTATCCCGAGCAAGGATATCGGGGTATTATGTTTGCAATTTTAAAAAATTATTCCTGCTGGTGTGATGATGGTATATGGAGTGTCCCTGGCTCTAGGTACGCAAAGCCAGATCGAAAAAAGTCAACATGGATATGAATTTACGACCGAGTCTGAGTAAATGCATACAGAATATGGGAGCATAGAAAACAAGGATGCACACAATATACAAGACTTGAAGGAGAACTTCAATAGGGGTGAGGAAAAAAATCATTTCATTTCTGCAGGTACAATCAGAGACGTATAGGACAACACTATGACCATGATGGGCAAACAATCGGGTTTATTTCAACATGGGAAAGAAAATAAAAGAAGTCGGATAGGGAGAGTAGAAGAAAAAAAATGACATGCATCCTGTTACGGAAAGGTTTCGTTTCTACATTGATACAACCAACAAGGACGACATCATCGTCGTCGTCGTCGACAGCCCGGTGCTTATTGTGCAGAAACCATGGGCGAAGGCTCCGCTGGTTTTCCGTTCTTGTAATACTTTCTAGCCGCACAATATCTTATGATCCTGATGCCATTACCGTACCAAAGTTTATCACCCATTTTACCCTTTTTCCCCTGGTTATATCAGCGCCACCCAAAGTCATCATCATATCCGAGACCGGTAGAAGAACCCTCCTCTTCTGTATCCTCCTTTCTGATGCTCATTGGTTTGCCATGTATACACTTTAAGGCAAGACTTGGGCTTCCGTGTTTACATCCCCGGCTGGATGGAAATAAAATGAACTCTTCCGAATGTATATGGATAAAAATCTTATTTCAATTGTTTGCTTAATATTTCATGAATTCTCTATTCATCCCCTGCGATTGAGTGTATAGTTCGAATCGGGAGATAGAAAAAAAATACGCAAATCATCCTTTTAAAGTGCAAACAGGGGGAAAAAAAATAATTTCATGTAATTCACCATCAGGGGACTCTGCTATAGCCCCAGCATAATTTCAATACTCATTTGCAATCTAGAATTATTTGGATGGCAAAATTACATTAATGTGAATGGATAAATTAATTATGGTAAGTTACGTTAAATTAAATTTCGCAAATTGTGTGAATTAAGGCGGAAATTGCAGAAAAAAGGACTCTTTTTCTAGGCCAAAGAGAGAATATGTATGAGGGTCGAATGCTAATGGGGAATGTGATTATGGTGATTTGCTTGATGGGAGGTATTTTTTTTTTTAGATACTATGTTCTAGGCTTAAGCTTGTTAAAAAAAAAATACAATATTTAAATGATAGTTAGATACAATGGGAAAATAGGAGCGACGACAGTTGGTTAAGTACATAGTCACGTTGCTGGCAGGTGTATCTGTGTGTAGCCTTTGTTCATTTTCAAAATGGCTCGCCTGTTACTAATTTTGTCCGGTTTACATTAAAGTTTTAGTTTAACAACGGTTCATAACTGTCATGCGTCTAAGAAAAAAGTTTTTTAATAGTTCGACAGTTTGAGAAAAAAATGCAAGTATAAAATCCCTTTTTCGATCGCTTCTTCTCTGGTGGTGGCCTAAAATTCTGGATAAGAGTCACCAAAACCAGCGGCAAAAGAAAAATCCAGGGGCACCTGTCTCAAAATCAGCGACTTCTTGATCGGCGTCTGTGACCGAAGCAAGATTGAGTCAAGCCCTATCGCCTTCTTTTCTTTTAACAAGAAGGTGAAGTGGGCAAAATGCAAATTTAGGAAAAGATTGTATCGGTTATAGTTATACTTTTGCTTTTCTCTAAATGAATACAGAGCAAACGACTCCAGATTTGGCAGCAGAAATTGGTGTTTCCGGATAAAATGATGCACTTTGCACCTTTCTGGAGGTAGAAAGTCCTTTGAAAACACTAGAATAATCGTAGGCGGACATTATTTCGAAATGAAAAACATTTTTTTGCACGATCCGCCTGACTTCACCTATCGCGGGTACTGGCTTACCCAATTAAGCTATCGATGAACGGTTTATTCTCTGTCAAACCTGGATGAAGAAAGTATTTTTTAACAAATCTAAGATAGGCTGTTGAGTGGAGTTGGAATTATACCGGACGAAATTTCAAACAAAGAAAATTCTCTTTCTCATCTGAAGGGCATGATCCTCTTAACTTCACCTAGCGCGGGTACTGCTTTAACCAATTAAGCCATCGATGACCGGTTTATTCTTTGTTTTAAATCGAATACAACAGTATCTAGAATGATCTAAAATAATTCCGTAGACAAGTCTACGTCATGGGATTTGTTCCCCAGATCTTATGCACGGTACTTGAATGGCGGCCAATAACTGGTCATCTGGATGACTTCGGAATTCGTATCACCTGCAAGGAGCTGACCGAAGGGAGGCGTGCTGGCAGTGGCTTCAAAGGCTTAGTAACTCATGGTTCACCACAATTCGTTATGCCGATTCATAAAAGTCCTTATCAGAAGGGACGAAGAGGCAAATATCTTAGCATGGATGAAAAAAGCCCCGAAGGCAGTTCTAGACTTGTGTAAAGGTACCCAAATTCGACAAGGCTGTTACAATTTCTTTCAATAAACGAGGAAACATATATTAAGGAAGTCAAATTATTGAGTTTTCCCACGAAATGAAGCAAATGGAAGCTATCCTTAGAACCACACGAGAAGCCTCTCAAAAGATCTAGAAATTATTGCGTAAATAGGAATCTGACTTGCGCAATAACTGTCAGCCATAAAATGGTGAAGAAACGCCACCCAGGGTGCAATTCTAAAACTGAAGACGTTAAAGCGTTTTGCGTTCATGGGTCAATCTGGAGCTATTCGGACATGCCCCACAGTTGCCCCAGAAGCAATTATAGGAAGTGGCAATAATCGCAGCGCGTCAAGTTAAGTAGAAGTAAAAAAGCAAAAAAAGCCTTTTGTCTCTTTACTATAAAGATCTGGAGCCTGACATACTCTGAACAATTTCAGACCGTCAGAAAAGAGCTTGATTCTTCAAGATTCTCTACGGAAGTCCCTGTCTAACCCCAACTCTCCCAATCCCAAAGCATATTCTTACAAGCCGGGCTCAATGTGTGTCTGTGTCTGTCGCTGTGTCCCGCCACATTTTGCACCTAAAATCAGAGACACAGCGAGATACGCATTGTGTCGCTATATACGTGTTCCCGTAAGCCGAACTACGAGACACAGACACAGACACAGATACTCTTTGTGTCCCAGATATTAGGAGAAGCTAACACCGATAACGATTGCCCTTGAGCTCAGCTCCCGACCTCAATACCCTTTTGGATAAGTCCCTATTTAGTCCCCTTCGGAACTGGCTTACACCCAGGCTATAGTTGGCTCAACCTTTTTGCTCAACACGTGAAGTCGTCATTTAGGTCCCGAACGAAGAAAAGAGACCTGCTAAGGGCTAAGTGACTTCCCGATTTAACCTTTTCACCCGGGAAGTCGTCCCAAGTGCTGGTATTTCAGTTTTACCAAACAGTTCTATCACAATGGACTTTCTACCGTCTAAAAGTGTTCCTGATTTTTTACACCCCATCCCATAGACAGGAGGTATATTAAGTTTGATTCATAGTTTGTAACATAGAGAAATAATCACCGTAGACCCCCAAGACCTTAAGGGCATTATGATTGAGACCGAATTGTAAGTCGAATGAGCCATGCCCGTCCGTCTGTCGGTAGTTTTTGAGCCTTACATTTTGAGCTAGGAGCATGAAACTTGGTGTCTGCTCATAACAGGTCCCGAAGCAGTACAAGTGTAAACATTTTTGAATTCCGCCCACTGACACGCTCACTTTATTTATTGGCATGAAAAATCAAAGTTGTCGTAGGAAGCTGAAATTTAATATGCGTTATTAAATTTAAATTAAGTACACCGCCAATCACAGTACACCTCGCTTAAGTGTACTGTGATTGGCTTTTAAAAAAAGCAAAAACCGCCCCATGTGGGCGTGGTCATATCTAATTTGCATTCTAATAAACGGTTTTTAAATTTTTCTTTAAATCCAAAAAACTTTCACTATGAAATGTTCAGATATGTGTGTAAGCTATCAACTGAAATGAATAAATTTTTGCCACGCCCACTTTTGGGGGCATTTTTAAGTATAAGCCAAATTTTCAATACGAAAATGCAATCAACATGGTTATACCACTTCTGATAAAAAATATGAAAAACACGATGTTATTGAAAACGGGTTGATGCCACGCCTCTTTTTTAGGGAAGAAAATTACCAAATTCTAAAAACAATTTAAATTCAAAGAAACTGAAATTAAACAACCAAGATTTCTGACGCAATTCGGAGCTTGACAGTGGTCAATTGGGATGGGGTATCCAACGATTCGCCTAAGCGGATTGTAACCCTCCCACTATTTTTTTTACAACTCGCGATCAAGAGGTTACGGATACGCTTAAGACGCGTTACACATAGCGAGCGGAAAGCATTTGAGGATAAAAAAGATAAAAGAGAAAAGGAATTCTCCATCCAACACGCAAATGCTGATAAGCCAGTACGGATCATGAAAACTTTCCACAGAAACACCAAAGCTTACCCCCGCAAGTGTTATGCCTTTGCGGAGAAAAGCAATAATATAACTAGCAGAGTATTTCATAAATGCATCTGGCATGCATCTAATTGTTGTCCATTCTAGGTATTTGAGTGTTGGAAGAGAAAAAAGTGTTTAAGATTCGGCCGAACCTATCTTGGATAGCAGACGCCGACAAGGAAGCCGCCAATTTTGATACGGACGCTCCTGGATTTTTCGTTTGGTGCTGGTGTTGGTCCAATCCGGGTATTTTCCATACCGGTATCCACGATATCTGGTGAGCACTCCCCTATCCGCCACCTGGGGAGGTGCCAAATTGGGGTCTTGGGGACAAGCAACCCAAAAGCAAATCTAACCTTACCCAATACTAAGGTCTGGTAGGCTCCTGGTAATGAAAAGATTAATGAAACAAACGGCTTACAAACCCTTTTTCAGGGCCCTGAACTTATCCACCTTACATTCTTTTATTTTTTGTGTTTTGATCCACCTGTATCGGTGCCTTCAACTTTCCCAGAAATAAGCTCTTTTAGTTCTGTCTAAGTCCTGGAGTAACTTCTAAAAACAAAGGATGCAACAAGGCCGTCGTAGGACTTTGCGAACAAGTTCAACTCATCTTAACCAAAGTGCAATGTTCGTTTTTTTTTTCATGCATGTATACCCAGCACCATTATGTGGCCTACCCTGAAGTACAAGTTCAGTAATCTTGTATTCATTTACAAATTAAGTGACTTTTATGCGATAACAACTTCACCTTCCGCCCAACGTGCTAAATAGAGACGCGTGCCACACCCGCATGACAAATGTAGTGACAGTACACTTTAAATATGCAAAAGCTGGATTATCATAATCTCGGCGCCTGTAAATAAATAGCCCGATAAACGTACATTGTATATATTACAAATGGCAATTCGTGCGGCAGGAAAAGGTAGTGACACACATTTTAATTTTGTTTATGAAATTAATTGTTGCGTGAATTATGAATAGTTTATTGCTATTGTGTCTACTTCAGTCATGGTTATACAATCCATCAATTTAAGGTGAACTGAAACTTAAAGAAGGCTTTAAGCCTTGCGTTGGTTGGTTTTTTTTAATCTAACAGTCAACTAGCATCAGGCCCGTTTCATATTTTTTTCTCTTTTTCGCTCTAGGCTGTTGATTGAGACAGCTGAGATCTTACTTCTCTTTAACACTGACAACTTTTGGGTCTTTTTTTTCTATGAGGACTACGCTCATCAGTCCACCCTTTAAACCAATTTCAAACTCTTACTTTAGCAGAACTTCTTGTTTATGAAACAAGCTTTAGAAGTCGAAAACGATCATCATAAATGGTGCCATTACAGGCCTTATATTCCGCCTGATTCACGTTCTTAGCTAATCGAAAAAAGTACTGTTTCGAACTCTAGCAAATCGTCCTCGTTAGATTGTTTAGCTGTGATTTTACCGACTACAAAAGCCGCAGAGAGTGGTCGTAATCCCTTGATCTCTTAAGGCTTGTTATACAAAAAAAACGAGTGAGGTTTCGACTGCGCCATCTAAGAAGTTTACATAGGATCAAGTTAGATCAACAACTGTGCAGTTTAAAATTTGCATAAACCGCTTTTCTTAATGATTCTTTTGATAGCTTATAATGTTGAGGTTTCGACTGCGCCATGTAAGCAAGACTTGAGTAGCGACTACGGAGTTTAAAGTTAAAGCAAATCAGTTCTAAATTATAATTTCCTTATCTACCTTATATGTATGTTTTTTTATCTAAACGGTGAGATTTCGACTGCGCCATTAAACACGTTACAAAATTGTAGTAAAGATTTTGTCGCTTTAAGACTTCTGCAATTAAGTTTGAATAATTCTTTTGGTCATCGGACGACTGTGTATTAAATGGTGTGGTTTCTACTGCGCCATTTAAGTTCAGAAAGTATCAAGCTGAAGTAGCGATTGTACTGTTTAAAGCTTTTTCAACCCAGTTTCTAATAATACTGTTGGTGATACGCAAATTTATCTTCAGGGGAAGCTTCAATTTCACCATCTTAGGACAAAAGCCGAAAAATGGATAAAACCGTCTTTGTAATGGTAAGGTTTCGGCATCAATCTAAAGGAACGATTGCACCGTTTAAGGCTTATTCAAATCATACTTTCGTATCTACCTGACACGTCTATGTCCTAAACGTCGAGTTTTCGTCTGCGCCATTGAAGACGCTAACGAGGTCCAAGCTGAAGTAAAGTGAGCCTAGTAAAACTTGTGGATTTCAGTCATCTTAGTTTTCGAAGGTGAAGTTTCGACTGCGCCATTTAAGTTTACATCAAGTTGAAGTAGCGATTGTAGTTTTAAAACCTTTTCAAAGACGTTCCTTATAATAGGGTTGGTGGAACATGAATTTATGTTCCTAATAGCAGTTTCGATTGCAAAAGCTGAAATTACGACTGCGCCGTACTAAGAACGTATTACTCAATACTTTTGGGGCATCGCTAATCTATGTTCTAAATGGATAGATTTTGACGGCGCCAACTGAGAGGTTGGTTTCTTTAAGCGAAGGTAAGCCTGATTCATTAAAATTTAATCCAAAGCCAATTCGGAAAAAAAAGAAAAAATAGTTTGTGTGAAGTATGCTAGGATCATGGGTAAGAACGTCGACCAAGAGAACCTCTGAGGTAGCCCTAGGAGAATACTGTAATCACAAAAGGTTTCCTCATCAGCGCAATAGTTGAATTTGGCAAACTATTTGACACTTCCATTGTGCTTTATGCAGGCCAAAAAAATTACCAAAAGATTAAGGTACCGACAGGGATGAGTTGGTATCATGCTAAATCATGTTTGGTTTGTAAAGCAGGCGAGAGTTTAAAGTGACTCACTGACCCCGGAGACGTGATCTACATTGCGTGATTCTTAGTGGTTCTATAGTTCATTTTAGCTCCGCGTTGAACTGAAAAACCCTCTCGAGTGTTTTCGCTAAAGAAACCTTTAAAAGCGGCATAGTTGGTTGGCTAAAAACTTCATATTCTGCACTTCATTTGCGTAAAGAATATTTGAAAAGCTACGGCCGGCCTCACCTCGTCCCGGGGGCTAGTAGGGACTGCTCAGAGTTCAAGTGTGACGCAAGTGTTGTAGTCCGCATAAAAGCTTGTTATTGCCCGGAGATTTGCAAGATTCATAAAGTTCCATAAAACAAACACTCACGACTCAAAAACGACTCATAATACCTATTCCAGATCTATCTTAAATACTACTCTAAACAAGGAAGGTAGAGCAACTTTTTTGGCTGTTTAACAACTTTTTGTGTAACATAAAGCAATCTGGTACAGCATAATACAGCTTCTATATATACAGAGCTGTCTTCCTATCTATAACCTAAATAAAGAACTGCCTCAACTGTGTACCTACCTAGCTCATGAAACTAACATGTAACGTAAACAGAAAAAACGCATATTCTAAACACAAATTTCTATTAACATTCCCAAAATATACAACAACGACGCCACTAGGAATAGTTTGTACTGGGCACCTAATAAACATTTCATAGAAACTCCATTCGCCAGAGATCTTATACCTGCTAACATGTTTTGGTCTGACAAGTAAAAATTCCATCTCCCCCATACACAGAGAAATCTCACTCATCTCTCGCAGGTAAGTAACACACCTTTCATCTCGGAGGCATAGAGGTGAGGTTGTTAATAAACAAACCGATTCCGAGTGTTTCCGTTGAGAAGGAGAAAAAGTATCTACAAAAAGTGAACACACAAACATCAAGCCGAACTCAGTCAGTGAAAACAAAGGAAAACACGTATAAGTAAGCCAAACGATGGAAAGATAAAAAGAGAAAAGCAAAAAAAAAAGTAATAATACCTATGCCTATCTGAATCTGAAAGATACTCAGCGTAAACTGAATTTAATTACCTATGTATGCCCTCACCTTTAGTTTTCTTATCGTCGTGATTACTCTGCGGTGGAAGCCATGTGGAATGGGAGTCTTAAGTTCGTCAATATTTGCATTTGGGATCGTGTTCGCTTTTTGCATACTGTCTGGCAGCAAATAATTATTTTTTAAAGAAAAGACTACCAACCACTCCACCCTGTGGCACCTCTTCTACCCGTCACTAAATCGCATTGACCCTGATCACCTGCATGAGCATGCACACACTCAAAAAGCAAAACTAGCGCTCTGTGTGTATCTCGAACTGAGTGTATCTCAAACAAATAGCAGATGTTTCGGTCGCTCATTCGTGGTCGTCGTCATTACCCTTCTTGGATGGTTTTTCATTTCTCTTTTGCACCTTCGTGTTGTTGAAAAACTTCCAGAAGAAAAAAAGAACCTCTTAACAAAGCAGAATTCGAGAAAAAAAAATCAAAGATGGCATCGTTTATGTTACGTAGTGCAGATGTTTTTTCTGAGGTTCCTGGTCTGGTCCCTCCCTGCATGTCTTCAGCACCACCAGGAATGTTTAATCATAAATTTTGGATCGTTTTTTTTTTTTTGGAAAGAAGTGACGACGACGACCACGAAGCTGAAGAAGTCAAAGTAGCGCAACATGTTGCCGAACTTGTTATTTGATTTTTATGTCTTTTTGGAACTCGTCGTTGACTCTTGGCTGGGACTGGGTTGGGTCGGGTGTGGTGTGGGTTTCTCAGATTGGGTTGCTCCTTTATTTTTGGGGTCAGCGAAAACGTTAAAATCTTGATTGTGATGATGATGCTGTTATTTTGAGTTGACGTCATCGATACTTAAAAACCAATGTAGATACAAGTGGAGGCATTATTGCTTCTTTTTTGTTGTCCAAATTGAGAAGGCGTCGAAATGTAAATAAAACGCTGAACTGTACAGTGACAAACGGACTAATGCCAAGTTAAATTGTTGACATTATTTCGGTATGCAGAATAATGATTAATTAATGTTGTTGTTATAAGAGAAATGAGTAGAGTAGAAAACAGGAAGGCGTAGAGTTTATTTTTGATAAATGGAATGTGTATTCAGCCGATGGTGCAACTTTTAATTGTGTATCGATTTCCAGAGACAGTGTCGATTATGAGCTTAAAAATCACATTTTTATTATACTTTGGTCTCAATTACGGAAGTGAATTCGTTGCTGTGTCAACTGACACCATTCACTTTCAGGCAAAACGTTAAGGGACAAAACGCGTGTCCAACATAATCAGTTTAAATGCAAAACCAAACAATTATTGGTCATAAAACCTCAGTTTTTTGTCAGACCTAATACACATTCTAATTACATGGCAACATTTTTTAGGCTGGATTAATGTTGGATTGATGTTGAACTTTCGAAAATTGCTGTATCCTCATCCGGGTAGGTACCCCTTTACACTTAGGTGTGCACATCTATGTAGTCTTTACGGCGGTTCCTACTACTGCACCATTTAAAATTGTTCACAAGGCATCAAATTAAAGTTTCGACTGCGCCATTCTGCCTGTTTTCTTGGAACATACGGCTCTGATCACGTAATTTTGAATCGAAAGTAGTGTAACTTTTATCTATAAGTCGTGGCATGTGATGACCTCACGTGGCATTCACATCTCTTAACGTGTTGGATAGTGATAGCGACTGCGCAATCTAGGATAAAGGCAAAGAATTAAGCTGAAGCACCTATTTCAAGTCGAAAAGAGTGTGGCTTTCATCTTAAAGTCATGATAGTTGATAACTTCATCTATTAATGTATTGGAGGATAGTGATAACGACTGCGCCATCTACGCTTAAGGCAAAGAATGAGGATGAAGCAGCGACAGAGCCGAGAAAAATTCCTCAGAAATGTGGTGTCAAAGAACCATGATTGATTGCCTTCTACGGCTACTGACTAAACGCTTAGATTTCGACTGCGCCAGACAAGATCTTAAGAAGTTTTCAAGTAAAAGTTTCGCTTGAACCTTGAACTCTTGATTCAAATGAGACACTACTGCGAAGACCCAATAACTTATTTTTAGGTATTGCATGACCTTTGATAAGCCGTTGAAAAAAGTGAAAAAACCGGTGAAAAAGTGTGGGGCTGCAGGAGAGTTTATAAACTGTGTAGTTAAAAAATTTCCGCGAAGTATCTTTTATTGAACTTGTAAGTTAAACTTTTGGTGACTTACAGATCAGTCGTTACCTGATTTTTTCGACTGCGCCATCTGAAATCTTCACAAAGTATCCTGAAGTTCAGGTAAGGACTTCACAGTTTGAAGCTTTTCCAAACCTGTTATTCAGAACACTTTAAACGATACGCAAGTCATTGTTAAAAACGGTGATGTTTCGACTGCACCGTCAAACATTCAAAGCATCAAAGTAAAGTAACGACTGCACCGTTTAAAAATTGTGCATATTAGTTTTTTGATGCTACTTTTTGTATTTTACAAACGTCTATGTCCAGGTGAGATTGTGAGTCTGATATTTTACAAAGCTTTAAGCCTGAGTAACTTGCGCCGAATATAACTTGTCGAATATTGTTTTGAATAATTCTTCTCCTACCGCAAGTGTCTGTGTTGGGTGGGATTTCGACTGCGCCTTTCGAATGCGTGTAAATTTTCAATGATAGTTTTCTCTACAAACACGTCTGTCTTTATTCTAAGCAGTGGGATTTCGACTGCGCCATTTAAGCGCAATGTTTCAAGCTGAGGTAAAAACTTGGCAATTTTACAATGGTTCAACCCTTTAAAGCTGATATAACTGCTGCGCCAATTAAGACTCGTGCAATCCAGTTGTGAATAATTGCATATTGAAGGCGCCATAAGGTTTTTAAAAAGAATCAAGTTGAAGTAAAGACTGCGCCGTTTGAAACTTGTGCAGAATTCGTTTTTCACCATTTGTTATTTGGTTTTCTTCTTTAAATTCTTGTAATATGTTATTCATGCGCCTTTGTCTTAAGCAGGGATTACGACTGTGCCATCTACGATTTTACAATGTTTCAAGCTGAAGTAAAAACTTGTCGTTTTTACAATGTTTCAAGCCGTTAAAAAAAAATGCGAATTTAGTTTTTGTTCCTTAAATTCTTGTAATTCACACGTCGTTGTCACAGCCCTAAGCAGTGGCATTTCGACTGCGTCATCTAAAATTTTCGAAGGTTTCAAGCTAAAGCATAAACTGCGCCATTCGAACTTCTGTAATTCAGTCTAAACTGCTTTTTCCTTACATCTGGCGGCAGAATTTTTGCAGGTGAGAGGTCTCGACTGCGCCGGTAAAGGGATGTTTGCTACGACTGCAACGCTTAAGACTTGCGCAGATTAGTTATTGATAATCTTTTTCGTAACTCATGCGTCTATGTCCTTTAAGTCTTTCGTCGAATGATGTCAAGTTTGTGCTTTGGACAGGGCGTGACAGACGCCCAACTTACAATCAAGCTGTCTGTTGTGAAACACCAAATGAGGTGGACTGTGGAGACTACTCCCATAATTTATTTCAAATTTATAAAAATTACCCCGCAATCATTAATAATTTGCTATTTGACTAGTATGATTAATATTTTTTGGAAATCATACGTCGATGTCCTAAACGGCGGGATTTCGACTATTTCACTCTGAAAAACCGACTGCGCCATTGTTTAAAATCTAACTGACCTTATATGCTTAAAGTTGAGTTTTCGACTGCGCCATGTAAGATGTCGCGGCAAGGGTTCTATTTTCGACTGCGCCAATTTGAGCACCTAATTTCTGCGATCTTGTTCTATCATTCGTGGATGCACGATCTTTCATAAAATTCAGTAACTGTGAGCTCCAGTTCTTCCATAAAATTCAGTTACTGTGAGCGAAAGCAACAGAATTCCACTCGACGGCGCCATACAACAGAGCTACAAAATGGAAATAAAAGCAAAAAAAAAACTTCATCATGTGTGCTTATACTATGCTCTACAGGGGTCTGTACAAAAATTGTCTTTCATTCTTTTTATTTAGGCGAAGAATCGAGGAATCAACGTCTCGTCTACTTTTATTGGAATTTCATCGATTCGCTCTGACTTTTTATAAAGGTGGCACCGTGAATTACGACTGCGCCATTCAAAAATCTAAAAAGGGGGGAATGCGCAACAAATTATAGAAGTTTGGTCTTCGTTTTATTCGTACAAAAACCTTTGCTTAATCAGTAGGGGTAAACAAACACAGAAAAGTTGGAATAAAAAAGATTAAAGTTTCGACTGCGCCACTCTTGGACTGTGCGTCAAAGAAATTTCGACAAGAGGCAGAGCATGGGAATGCCAGTTGCTTCCCGAGAGGCAAGTAACAATTGCGTTTGTCCGGAAATACAAGTTGGTCCATCGACTGCGCCATTGTGATTCAACAACCGAACCTGATGAAATAGAAGGTTTCGAGCTTTCCGAGTGAGGGAATATGAAACGGTTTAGCTTCAAGGATTTGTGCTTTAACATTAAGGTTGAAATGTTTTCAAAATTTATTGGAGGCAGTTCGAGAAGCAGCAGCAAAAAAGCTCAACTACCAATTCGCTTCATTCCGTAATGACAGTGTTGCTGGGAACAAAGGCCACTTCAGGACTATCGAATCTCCAAACCATTGCCAGATCCTCGAAAATACATGAAGCCACTAGTTCTGTAAAAAGTTTCTAAAAATCAGATCGATCCTGTTGATGAAATTAGATCGAGCCTCCAAAACTTTAATTGGTGGTGTGGTTAAACAAGTAGTGGGGTGGACTGGTTTTGAGGAGGTTTAACTTTCATAAATGTTGACGACCAAGATGAGGATGGGTCTTGTAATCGACTTTGCTAGAGATGATTCGGGGTTTTTTTGCCAGTTTTGTTTAGGCTGTTCCAAGCTTTGGTAAGGCTGATCCCGTTCATCTGTCAAGACAAAGTTTTTGTTTCCTCTTTTTTTCCTTCTTTCCTTCTTTTTTTCGTTTAAAACTAACACAAGGTTTAAGGAGACGTGAATCAGCTATATGCAACATATTTGATCAAAATTTAAATCCTTTTAAGCTCTAATGCATTTATTGAAATACATGTACCCCAGTGCACAATAGACTTTTGGTGCCGCCCTCATTAATTTACGACCTCAAAGTATTTTACCATGAAAACCCTGTGGTGCACGCAGTCAGTGAAAGTAATTCCTATTTCAAAAGGAAAAGGATTTGCCTGCACAAAGGGTCTTTATACCTACCGATCGCCTCATCAGAGTCTTTGTTTCGGCATTTTGGATCAAAGGGAAAGTCCATCACGAAATTCAATCCCTGGCTATTGTTTTCTGATATCCTATTAAGCCCAAACCATAATCCCCTGTGAGCCCCCCATTCAGCCAGATCCTGATAAACTTCCAAAAACATTGCATGCAACTCATGTTTCCTTGATTTTTAAACAGGAAACAGCTAACATCTTTGACGTAAGGACACTCTTGTACAAAATTCGAGAGAAAACACAAAACCAGGCAACAATGTAGCAGCAGACAGAATAAGTCCATTGCATATAATGCACTTCGTCGTCGTCCTGTGTCGTGTGTGGCTTTGGTTGAAGTCTTTTTAGCCCGGACATTCAAGTTGATGGACCATTAGACGGAACAGGACTTTTTTTATTGGGACACAAAGGGAAGTATACGTATATTTTTTTTTTGCGAATCACGATGCGAGACAAAAGGATTCTGCAGTTACCCCATGACGTTCACATTCGCATTATTGCTGTTTATTTTCAATTTCCTGTTACATAAACTTTTATACCGCCAATCTAAGCAGACAAATAAAACGAAGGGAAACACAAATGCCAAACTACCCTGACTGTAAGAGTATCTAAAACAAACTCATCAATGGGCTTATCCTGGAATGGTGGGTACATCATCCTCCACACAACAACTGGCTGGCATTGCATCGCATTACGCTTTGTTTTGTCAATTATTATGGTGCGTTGTTAAGACCCTTGACAGAAAGGGGTGGTGTTCGCTTCCGCACAGGGATGATATCCTTGAGGGAGGACAGACTCAGATGATGATGATGGTTTTGTGATGGCGATTTTGATTTTGATGAGTATGGTTTATGGTTGTGCTTAACATGCAACGAAGGGTGCTGCCGCTGAGATATATATCCTCTTTCATGAGAACAAACATCCCCCACACACACATACTGCGAGTGTGTTTGTTTTCTTCTCGGTTTTATTATTATTTTTCAATTTTTCTTGTGCCATCCAAAACCCCCCGCGCATAAAGTGTATTGTTTTCCTTTAATATACAATTTTGCAAGAGAGCAGCATTTACTTTGATTTATTATCCCATAACAATGTGTATTGTCTGATTTCGGCTGGTGGAGAAGGAGGTTGGGGGTGGCTCTTCATCCCTCATAATACAATCTCTCATCCACCAGCAAGCAGCAATTCATCTATATGACCACTTAGACAGAGATTGTTTAGTATCATGAAAATACCTTGGAAAAACAATATATCCCGAAAAAAAAAATGCCAAGGGGGATGAATGCATGGGAGACGTATACACCCCCATTTTGCCTCAATCTCAGGACCACCGCCGCCGCCGCACATATGTAAATACATAATGGAAAGTAAGCAGAGGCAAACAATTGAAGTTTCACAATGAGCGACATTTTCTTCAGGGGTTGGGTTGGGTTGCTGCTCGGTTGAATTGGAACGATGATCGTCATCGGAGAACCCTGGGGATATTCCGATGTATCCGTGTATCTTCGATGTGATTTTCTTTTGTAGGTTTGTTCTCTTTGGGTATATTATTTTCCGCTAATCAAACGGAAGGCAATGACAGAGGAGAAAGCTAAAAGAAATCACGTAGCTTGATGGAATGTCAAGTGGTGTGAGTGTTTTTTTATCTGACTTAAGTAGATACAGCTGGTGCAAGCTGGTGCTCTGATGAGGCTGTAGCTGACGAGTATTAGATGCAATGGTAGCTTGGCACTTGTTGTGCATGCATATTTGCGAGATGGAGATTAGAGAAAAGCTGCTGTTGGGAAGCATAAGAGTGTTGAAGTGACCCGATTTTTTTCAGTGCTTTAATTGGACGACAACACGACGTGGTACAGTGGGATTTCTGTTAAACTAATTAAAACGGAAGAGTGCGGATTAAAGTGAGATCTTAGCCAGGAACGTTGAAAAGTGGCAAAAGAGGTTAAAGCAATGGAAGAAGGTAGAACTCCAGAATGGTGGCATATTTTTTTCCTGCAATCAAGAACGCATGTATTTGAGTATTTTTAAAATCTGACTCAATGGTATTAAGGACTTGGGTTGAACTAAAAAAAAATATATATGTCTGCCTGGACGTTAAGATGACTGTTCAAAAAGTAAAGTAGGTGCGCACCTACGGGTACACATAAGCATTCGTATAGCTAGCAAAATCAAATTATGTTGTGAGATTTTGTCTTGGCGTTGTAGGCTCCTTTTGGAGTTCTTATTCAAGGCACTCGTTTAGGTTGTAAACTGGTAGGGGCTAAGGCTGACTTTAATCTGAAATTCGTCTCAAAAGGAACAAAAGCACGTTCGTTAGCAGGAAATACATGAAGCAAATAACTGATTTGGCAGTACAAGGCTTTAGAGCTGTTTGTGAGCTCCAACCTTAAATCGAAAATCGTCGCCAGAATTGGGTACAAATACGGGTTTTTAGTTAAAATTTGTGGGTGCGTGGGTTGAAAAGATCGCGAGCAATATCAGGGTCTTTTAGTCTTGACTTTGCTTTGTATAAGCCTATTTCAACAAGGGACAGTTTGGTCATAGGGACTGGGACTGACGTGGTGTCCGTCTACTGTAGGTCGAACCAGTAGAACTCAATTAAATTCGAACTCAGTTTTGTCAATCATAGAAATAAGTTCTTACATTCCCCTTTGAAGCGTATTCATCTGATTAACCAATGAACTCACACCTTTAAACTCGGGCGTAAGTCTAAATAACTGGGGTTTTGCAGCTTATAATGTTAACGACTTTAGGACATTCATTTTAAAAAGACTCGATTAGACAAGGTTGACCTTGCAAGCTGTGTTCCAAAGACAAAAAAGACGCTCGTTTCTACAAGCCAAATCGTAGTTAAAATAAACAGTCGCCTTTAAGTTTCCAAACTGGGGTGGAAACTTTAAGGCGATTTTCTTGTTCCTCCCGATAATATTGACGAAAATTCTCCTTAAACAAAAACCACCAGTGATTGAAGAAATCGCTTAACAGGTGAAGGTTGTAGGATCCCTGCCGGTGAGCCACAAACTGACTTTTTTTTCGACATTTCGTCGCCAGTGCTTAAACTCCACTCCAGGACTAAACGAAAAATGAGGGATTTGTACGGCTTAGTTGTCAATTGGCAAAAAATAATAAAATACAAATATGTTGTTCATTGGATCTGGGCATTGAAGCCAATGCCTTCCGACTGCCAGTCCGAGGTGCTTCACTCTGCACCAGATGCCCACTTCCATGTCGGGAGCTCAAACAGCCTACTTCTTCGCTCTGCATAATGATTAATGCACATTAAAGCCAAAAACATCAAAGCGTTAAATATCTGATTGCTAATAAGGTTTAGGGATCAACGAAGAAGAGGAAAATGTCACTAAACGAGCCTCGTTAAGGGATTGTAGTAAGCAAATACATACATCGCAGCCTACTTAAGTACACCTGCACAGATAATGAGAAGTTCAATCAAGTTTAGGGCGAATATCGCAACCGACCTTTGTTGAAGCATGAAATAGAAGATTTTCAGGACTTCGAATAATTCTGAAACCTATCGGCGAGATCTTCAAGAAAGTTTTGCTGAAATGAGCTAAAAAACCAATAGTTACTCAAAAACAATTTTTTGGGTTGTTATAAGGAAGCACTGTTTTAGGGCGTTCTTTTTCTTACGAGCACCTGCACAGACTTGGGAGTCAAGATTAGGTTCTGATCAAGACATGGTCAAGAATGATCAAAAATCGACCTTTGTGGAAACTTTAAATCTAGTTTTTCAAAGGTTTTCGATGATTTTTTTTTGTTTTTTTGCAATTTTAAAGCTTATTGTCCCTGAAAGTTACTTGGTAGCGGTTTTCTAATTTGACATCCAAACATCAAAATTTAAAAAGTAGGAAAAAAAACTGTCCAGTGTATTTTTAGACATATAACGCTGGAAAGTTTCAACGATCGTTTTCGGATACTGCCGTGTAAGTGCGGCTTAGTCTTTTTTGATGCACCTGCCCTGACATGGTCTTTAAAATCAAACTAAGGAAACGAATCGTTTTTTTGTTGGAGTTAAATGTTTGAATGGCATTTTTTAAGTTTGAAAACGAGAATATCCAAGGTCTTCAGAAAAACTTCTACTAAAACGAACCAATGATTGATCAAAGATCTTGGACTCCAGAAACTCTTAAGCCAAATATGTGTACCGGAATTAAGTGTCAAATAAGGAATTAAAGAAGTTGTAGCCTTATATTAATCTATATAGACCTTTTCTCGACTTATTTCAATAAATTAAATATTTTAACAAAGCTATAGTGGAGAGATGTCTATTTTGGTGCACCTACCCAGACATGAGACTCTCGATTTCAGAACCTCTAAGGCCAAATACGTGTTTTCAAGTCAAGGGTAAAAATGGAATTTTTACCTTAGCTTTTAAAAAAGCAGTAAACGACTTATTTCATTGAATATTTCAACTGTGTAGTTGAGAGCGCAGAGCTCTCTTTTTTGGTGCACTTACCCAGACATGAGAATTTTATTTAAATTTAATCTGGAATAATGGAAAGAATACCATACTCTAACCTAGACAAGCTCGAAAATGATACTTTAAGAAAAAAACGAAAGCGGACCATAATTGTGGTCTCAAAACCAGAATTCTGCTTTTTTACAAAAAAAAATCTGCTTTAAAAACTCTGCTTTTCAAAATTGTGACACTAACTTAAAAAAATTCTGCTTATTGTGCTTTTAACCAAGTTTTCGCTGTTTTGAAGTTAAGAAAAGGAAAAAAACACATAAATGCAGGGGGTAGCAGGAAGCGAATTTTGAAGAGCAGAATTTTGAAAGCAGATTGTTTTAACAAGAATTCTGACCCGCAACCCGGAAAAACCAGTAGTGGATTGCGTGATTTACTTTATTGGAATCTAAGTTCGGTCGCATATTCGGCGTTTTGCCGCTACAGTGTCATAAATATTTACTAGGCAGGAGACAGTGTAAGGCTCGGGAGCGGGTCATAGTTCTGGTTTAAAAAATTTGCAAACCTAAAATCTGCTTCTTAGTATTCAGCTTTTTC
Source organism: Neoascia interrupta (assembly GCA_947623515.1). Lineage (NCBI taxonomy): Eukaryota > Metazoa > Arthropoda > Insecta > Diptera > Syrphidae > Neoascia > Neoascia interrupta. The sequence continues at coordinate 201,885,226 of OX392462.1, forward strand.
AAAATTCTGACTGAAGCAATAAAGTTCAACTTATTCTGGTTTTGAAAGCTAACTTTTCACTCTTTGTGGAAAAAAATTAGGAGACACCAGGATTGCCCATACATATTTCACTACGTCCGTCGTCCCAATGTAAAAGTGCCATTTCGAGAGTTGAGTAAAAACAATTTAAAAAAGTGGAATTTTGTAAATATAATTTTGACCCACCGAAATTTTGACCTTAACAACCAGTTTAATCAATTTTCAGGGACGTGACAAAGCAGCATTTTAAGGCAAAAATATCCAGGAATTTTTACGCCAGTATCTACTTCCTCGAGCAGTCAAATTCAAAAGACTATATCAAAGATCATAGTGGGGTGCCGTGGCGTAGTGGTTAGTGTGTGTGCTTACTACGCCGGAGGTCTGGGTTCGAATCCTGCCATCGTCACTTAAAAAAAAGACTTGTTCTTTTTCACGGTCCCCACCTCCGCGAGGGTCTGACAAGCCCTCCGAGAGTATCATTTGTCTTGAAAAAAAACTTCTCAAAGTGCCGTTCGGATTCGGCAAAAAATTGTAGGTCCCCTTGTATGTAAAGAAATTAACACACCAGCATACATTGTTGAGAATTTGGCCCTGGTTCACCTCGAGCTGTTGCGCCACTTTATTTTTATTTATATCGAAGATCAATATTTGGTCCGGTTTTGTCAGTTGAATTCTTCAGACCACATCTGCACAGGTCAGCTTCATGACCTACCAATTTCCAGGATTAGAAGAATACGAGACTAAAAATAGTTGTGTCATTTGGTATCCCCACTAGATGTTTTCTGGTCGTTATCCATTCACTTTCCAAAAGCAGAAATCAATCAAACACATCCATGACTAAAGGAGACCCTAGTTCATAGGGGAAAAGGTTTGAACAAATAAAAACCAGACATTGTTAGAGCTGTGTTATGGTTAAAAAAGCTAATTTGTCAACACTTTGGACTTTCTTAGTAAGGTTTAGGTTTAAAGTTGTAGCAACAAAACATTTAATGTCGAGTTTAACGAACATCATCAGACCAAAATAGATTGGGTTCGGTCAAAAATCTGGTTGAGTCAAAATTCTTTTTACATAATTCTGCTTTCAATTATTTTGGACCTGAGTCAAAATTCTGGTTGAGTCAAAATTCTTTTTACATAATTCTGCTTTCAATTATTTTGGACCTGAGTCAAAAATCTGGTTGGGTCGAAATTGTTTATACATTATTCTGCTTTCAATAATTTTGGACTGGAGTCAAAAATCTGGTTGGGTCAAAATCGTTAATACATTATTCTGCTTTTAAGGATTTTGGACTGGGGTGAAAAATCCGGTTGGGTCCAAATTCAGCTTTTAAAATTCTTCTTTTTAAAAATTCTGGAAATTCACAAACAGGACACACTTTATACCATTTTGTAAGGAGCGTGGCCAATCTATACAGTGCGAAATTTTGTAACTTTTACTTAAAAAAGTGGAAGGATTTCTAAAAAAGGCAGAAAAAGCAGAATTTTGATTTTTTTTGATTTTTGAATTCTGATGAAAACTGAATTTTCAAAAGCAGATTTTTGAAAGCTGAATTAAGCCCCGCTCCTTATAGTTTGCCTTGGTGCATCGATAACAAGTACCTACGTGTCAGTTCTACGCAAGAGCTTTAGTGATTGTGATGACAGGAAACAAACAACGTGTCCTTATTATTATAGACTCTAATAACTAATAACTTTGGGGCACTCTATTACATCACGGATCTGGTCTTCTATCCTGATAAGGCTTAGCGAATTAGATCACTAACATCATCAAATGTGCTTCAAAGTGATTCAGTTTCGCACCCACCAACTCTTCTAGTTCTGAAAAAGGCTGCTTGTACTAAGCAGGGTCTCGACTCCACTCTAATTTATATATGGACGAAAAATTAGTTTCTGTTTCGTTTTGGTTCCATCTCATAATAGTCAGTAGAGCTATTCGTTGGGTCCACGTTCATCCGGGGCATCAGACAATCTGAGAGAGTCAAGACAGCAGCGAAATGTATTGCAATGAGATTTGCCTAAGGACCTGACACCTGGGATCTCATTATGAACAAGTGTTTGAATGGAAGATGGAGCACATTAAATGAACCCACCCAAAACCTTGAACTCCTGTCATCTACCTAACAGACTGAAGTCATTTTTGCCCTTTGTCTATGGGCTACGTTGCCATTATTGTTAACGCCTCATCTCTACTTTGATTCCGAAAAAGAAAAATAAATGAATTCCGTTTCGTTTTGTAAAAATGTCTGCGTACCCTTATTCCATGGAATAGAGCCTGTTCTTGAAAGGGAGAAACAACAATAGGTGATTGAATGAGAACCGTCTCAAGGCTACAATCACCGTGACAAAAGGCTGGTTCAACTCACTCGCATATGACGTGTGCAAAAATCGAAAAATAATCTAGGAATTATGTTCTATTCTGTTTAAAGGTAACCGCTTCAAGCCGAATAGTCTACACACCTACGGGCATCAATTGATATCCTCCCACTGGAATTTCTTATCACTAGACGAAAAGAAAATAAGAAAAACTTGAGTATACGTGCCCGAAAAAGTTACTTTCTCCATTCACGCTTGCTTGGGAAAACCTCCACGAAACTGATATCTCAAAATGGTACTTTCACTACCTATACTACATGCGGGATACATTTTTATCGATTGAAGGAAAATGATTTTCCTAGATTGTTTCTTGTTGGACGAAAAACCAACGAAGAGGAACACGATAATAATTTCGCGCAACAAGCAGAAATTACTAAGACTTTACCCACCTATCCCCATCGATAAATAGTGCTGCCCAACACCTACCCGAACAATGGAGACGAAATTCCGTAACATTATCTCGAGTGTGTGAGAGCCGAAAATACACAGGACTAAGCGAAAATACCTACCTACACAAGGAGGAAGAAGTGTATTTAAGTGATTTCCACCAACACACTAAACAATTCATCACACTCGAATCAATACACACATCGAAGAAGTGTACAGGACTAAATAAAGCCCCCCGCGCCTTGGAATACATTTCCTCACTGACTAAATTTTCCGTCTATCCGTGTAACTACTCCTCACCCTCTCGAGTAGTTTATAGTTTGGTTAACGTAGTGGGCGGAACGCATGAAGGTAGGTTCGTAGGTATCTGTCAGAGAGAAATTCCTTGCGTTCCTTACGAAATGTCGGTTTGGGTTTCGTCAATACTTTTGACAAGTCCTTGATTGATGTTTTAGGATTGGAGGACAAATTTTATTGCACAACACATAAAAAAAGGGAAGAAAATCAATAGGTGGCAGGGGTTGGGGGGAGCTGCTGAGGAATTTCCAGAATTCACTTTGGCCATGCGGCGTTGTTTCTGCGAGTTTTTTTTTTGCCTTCCCGTAGCATAGAGGGGTGCTACCTACCACCCCTCAGAGAAAAAGTTATCGACCGTAGAGTCCCTTAACAGTTCCCAGGCAAAGGAAAATAAAGCAGCCACTAATTTGACATAATCATGTCAATAGCATAACATGCGAGTATTTGTATAAATGCGTGTACACTGCAGAGTTGAATGCCTTTTCATATCATCCCCTAAATGCGCAAAGTGATCACCCACTTTGTGTCGGCCTGGCCTAAAAGCGCGTTACATTAGAGGTAATGTTTTCCGCTTCCGTTTGTTTTTTGTGCCGACTTTTTTCTTTGTGTCGGCTTGGAACTGTAATTGATACTTAGGCTGTCAAAGATGTGATTCGCGCGCAGAGGGTTGAATTTTTAATTGCAAAAAGGACGTCGAAAAGAAAAGAGAAACCAACCTACTTAAGGGTGAATTTGTATTTCGATTTTTTTTTTTTTTGTGTTTTTTCGTGGATTCTACAACCGTTCGATGTTTAGCTGTTGTTATTCCATCGATCAGGTTTCACATGAAATTTTCTTTGGGAAAAGTGTACGGTACACGAGTCCTTGGTGAAATCCAAAGGGGGTGCACGGTTGGTGTATCCTTAAGCACATACTCGCAGCAACATCACTTTTTCTCATCCCAGGCCGCAGTGTGGATTTTTTTTTATTGGAAATGTATTAGACCGCCTCCCCCCGACCGAGGGGTTCCTTTTTGGGTTTTCCTTTTGTCATTCGAAATGAGAAATGCGTAGCGAATTTTCTTTGCACTGATACGCTGTGTGGCAGGGGATTTGGTCGTATATCCTTAGCAGTTTTAGGGGTGATTTATGGAAAATTAAACGGTTAAATTGGATGAAATGTGAGTTTTGTTAAAACAGCTGCATATCTACTCCTAAATTCAAATCTCATTTACATTTGCTCTGTACTTTGGACTATTTGTATTGCGTAAAAGTTGCAATAAAAAAAAATCGAGATTTACTTGCCCCATCAAAGTGCAATCATCGTTTGTTTTACGGGGTCGCAGCCATTTTTCTTTTTTATTTAAAATGGAATAAAAAAATCCTACTTTTACGATGCACAGTAAAATAGGAGCAGATCGAAGTAGATTAAGTGTGGTTCGTGGATTTTATTGTGCCAGATACCTACTACAAGCCGAGGAGCTCGAATGATTCAAGAGAAAAGTGTGAAAATGTCATTGTCACCGAGGCAGAGTGGGGTGGAATGATGGGACTTAGGTAGGCGGGGAGCTGGTACGTGACACCCCAATTTGTTCCACCACAAAATATAGAGAAGAAGAATAAATCTTTTTTCTGTATTGTGTTTCTTATTATCTATTCCGGCAGCTTCAAGATGAAGCAGACCATGAAACTGAATGTGTGAAGAAAAAAAAAAACAGATAGACACAACCATAAGGACGGAGAGATGATGATAAGTGCAGAGAAAACAAAACCAATTTTTGAGAAACGAGAACCTTATTTATTACAAACTAGATAGAGGTGCAGGAGCCTATAGGAGGTAATCTCATTTTGTCCGGAATGAACTCCCGCGAAGTCATCAAAGTGGAATCGAGCTGACCATCAAGGCCAACTGGGATTAGGACTCTGTTAAGTCAGTCAATTGGAAAGGCCATGGATGACTCAGCTTAGACTAGATTTATTGTGGGAATGGGATAAAATTATATTTTCCCTGGAATCTTAATTCTTCCACGGTCTGACCAGCAAGTCCTGAGACCGGTGTGGTCATACAGAATTGTGGCTAGACATGACATCTTAAAGTTGAGTAATAACTTTGTCGAAGTTAAATAAGTTGATAACTAACATCTGATGAGAGTCAATCAGGTCGTAACTCATCACAAAAACTCATGCTGTTTCTCATAAAACAAATAGTTAACGATGTGAAATTTCCCAGACTCTGAAAAGGGTCTCACAGTAGTCAGACTTGAGACTTCATATGACGATTATGAATATTGAGATGATTTGCATGACAGATGTAACTGGCCGAGTGATTTTTGGACGCCGCCGAAACTCGTGTGCAAGCGTTTGGCATATGTATCGATACAAGAACTATGAAAGATTCTAAACAGTTTTGAGGACATACTAAACAGATACGCTTTAGTTCCGAGGCTGTCAAAATGTCAACGATGCCATACGAAAAAGTAGAAGCTATGGCCTCTTTTCAAATCGAGAAAAGACAGATCTTTAAAAGCGTTTCGCACATATTTCTTTTCGTTACTACTACTTGTTGTTTTTTGCTTGTCATAAACTTGCGATAAAAGGGTTGTGACAACCTTTACCACGCGTAGCATATAGTGTAGAGAAAGGATTAGAGGACAGGGGAGAAAAAAAGTGTCAGATCCAGCATAAACCCTGTTAAGCCCGTACGGAACACGAAAATTCTGCACAAAAACAATAAAGCTTTCTCCCGCAAGTGTAATGACTTAGCGCAAGATATACGTTATGGCATACGTAAGGCCAAAAACTAGTGAGGTCGTCGAATCTGTACAAAGAATCAATCGTGTTCACTGTAGCTCAACTGGTAGAGCATTACTCGGCGAGAAGTGGAGTTGCAGGATCTTACCCTGCCGGTGAACCACAGTTTTTCTTTTGACATTTCCGTCCGCTAACATTTCAACTTCACTCTACGACTGTACGGCTTACTTTTCTTTATAATTGATATAATTTACATATCAAGACATGTTGGCAAAAAATAAAAAATTCGTTGCTTGGACCTGGAATCGAACCCAGGATCGTCCAATCGTCGGCTATAGGTGCTACCATCTGCACCATAGCCCACTTAAATCTCGGGTATCCAAAAAACTAAGAGCTCAAATGGATGGTTTGATAAAGTACCCCAATTGATTTCGAAAGGTCCAAAGATTCCTCCAGATATAAATGTTTTACAGGCGTTTTAGTAAGATTGGCATTATGCGTTCCTTTTTTAAGCTTTGGCATAGATCTACGCCGCAAAGCTATATGCGGAGCTGCAAAAGAAACAAGTGTATAGCTGCTACTTACACCGCAAGCATGTAATTTTTCAAAATTTTTCGGTCAAATTTTTTGCCTAGAAATTCCAGCCTCCCAAATTGTGCTTCTTCACACTTTCTCTTAGTTTAAGCCTTAGTTCTTAATTACTTTTTTTCTTAGAATACACTCCCGTTCAAGGGTTTGGATACCCTTATGATGTTTTAACATAACGCAAGAGGAAAGGATCAGAGAGGAGAAAAGGTGGGTACTCAAAATAGGGTGTGAAAGAAAGAGGCACGGACACACTTTGGTTTTAAACTGTAGAAGGCTAAAAGTGAATTACACATTCGTGTAAATTCTTTTTTTTTTAGCAGAACAACTAAAAAAAAAGAATTTCCAAAATAGGGTCAGGACAAAACTATACGCTCCAGGGTTAACTTTTTCAAGCGCTTGTTCTTGCGCCGGTATTTCGGCTGCATTCTTTAAGGGGTGGAATACAACTGGCTGACTGGAAGCGTCAATGTTCCAATGTTTAACTCAAATTTTTGGATTTATTCAAGAAGATTTAAAGTGGTCTTAAGTGCACCTGCTCAGACGCAAGAATTATACTCCAATGTGGCGTATGAACGCTTTGTAAATCTTAGTCAGATCTGAGGGTGTAATGTATTTTTGCATTGCTTTAGAAATCCTAAGCTCGCCCCAAGCTTACGTCATAAAAGTGATCAATTCTTAGTAGCTTTGTCGTTCAGCCACATTCCGATGATAGAATGAGTTTCGGTTTCAGCAATGCAAATGCCATACGCCAGCAGGTTCCCGTTTTGCTTTGAGGACGGTAAACAACAATGAGTTTTCGATGCATCAAATTTTACTCCATTGCGGTGGGAGTTTAATAAATTTGCAATCTGCGTCTTTATTTCGACGTCCCCAGGACTGAAACGTTTAATTAGAAACAATAAAGAGCAAGTGAGTAAGTGCAAGAGTTCCTCTGTAACGAACTTCTAAATACCTGACTCTATTTACCCAACAACACCAAATCTTGAAGTTTTGGCCTGATTTTATTCATTCGAAGTCAAATATTTATATGGGCCACGCCCTCTTAAATGGGCGTAGCCTTAAGGAGAAAATCTTCCAAACTTATTTCATAAGAACCGTGAGAAAATGTGTTAAAAAGGAAAATGTAAGCAAAAAAAAACAGTTTTTTTTCTTCTGAAAACGCCCCCTAAGAGTGGGCGGAGCTCAAAACATTTTCGGAAGCAAACTAAGAGAACGTCCAGGATCTTAAATATTTCTTGCAAAATATTTTTTTCGATTAGAGTGAATTTTCAGAGAAAAGAATTTTGTAAAGATATAACACAGTATAAGTGGGCATGGTCGATGGGATGGGCGGCTAAATTTTCGTATTCTTTAAAGGTTTTTAGCCGCGATTTCGGCGTTGTTTAACTTGGTGAAAAGGTATTTTGAAATAAAATGTTAATTAGAGGTTGCTCACATTGAAGCCAATAGTGGGCGTGGCCGTCGGCTGATTTAACCTATTTTAACACTTTTTCTTTAACAACATAAAAACGAAGTTGAGCTTCAACTGTCAGCCCTCTCGCTTGATTTGAAGACCTTAATCAATTCATCTGTCTTAATCATCTGGTTTTATCATTTCATCTGTCGGTCTCAATCATACATCTAAAAGGTCTTAGGTAGTGGACTACGGTGATTATTTCACAGTATTTAAAAGTATTCATTAAAATTAATATAAAAACCCAGGGTACTGTCACCGGCAAAGAAACGTATTGGATGACGAACAAAAGGGCATTGATGACGATTAAGAATAGTTTTGGAGATAATACTGGGCCTAGGGGCACACCATTTATATCGTGGATGTTAGATTTGTAACCGTTTAGAGCAATTTGGATTGAACGACCAAGATAAAATTGAACTGAATTGAATTAAATTGATGGCAGACTTTGTCGAATGCCTTTAAAACTGCAAGCGTAGTAGCCTTGCTTTTAGCCTGAAGATTCTAGAAACGTAAAATAAGCCATGAAAACATCAGTGGACCTTTTGCTTCGGAATTCGTTCTATCAGTCATTCAAAAGGTTTCGAATGACCGAAAGCATTCGAGATAGTTCATGAGCTGCAAAGTTTCCTTGACCTTTGAAATGATTGATGTGATCGCAATTCGTTGGTATTTGGATGGAGAAAAGGAATTGCATTTCTTCAGCCGGTCCGGAAGAAAGAGGAATTGCACGGATTTCCGTCTACTTGGGAAAATACCAGACGATTAGGATAGGTGAAAGAGCTAACGCAAACCTGTGGTTTTCGCCACTGTAGCGGAACACTTTTTCAAAATTAAGGCCTTATGCCATCAAGGTCGACGATTTGTGTAAATCGAGTTTTAAGAGTACCTACCTGCACGAAGAAGGTACGAAAATGAATTTGTATCATGGGTTGTTCAAGGCGCTGTAGTAAAAACGGAGACATGGAACAGGCAGGAAGTGTTGAGCTCGCAGCAAAGTGAGCTTCAACAGATTAGCCTTGTCTGAGAAGCTGACCAGCTAGAATGTTACTGTAAATCAGTGTTGTGATGAAGGATGATACATTTTTTATGTTTAGTATTCAAGGCGATCCTAGCTTGTATTTAGCCAAATAAATAAAGACTGTCGCTCCAAGAAGAATTTAAGTTAGAATTTATAGTGCCACACATTGAGAGCAGCCGTCATGACTGCATAAAACGAAAGACTTTAAGACCTTTTGAAAGCAATACCAAGCCATTTTCACATGAGATTCGTATGCCAGGAGATTTGAATAGACAGGCGATTCCTATGGGACTCCTATTCTAGGAGGGTCTTTCTGGTCTTTCTTCATTGGCAATCGACTTTTTATTTGACTAGGTAGAAGACTTTGCAAAGAAATTTGTATATATATCAAATGGTAGCCAAGATACGACGATACCTATTCAATATTTTGACGAATATTAATGTTGGTAACAACAAATATTAGTTGTAGTTTCATAAAAAGTTGTTTGGAGGACGAAATATATAAGAAACTTCTATTGGACCAGGTAGGACCAGTGTTTTGTAATAAAGGGTTTGAACGAACTTAGTTGCCGTTCGAAGATTTCAAAAACGAAAAGTGTTTCTTAGCTAAAAAGCTAACCGAACGTATCGTTGCTTTAAAAAAAAAAATTATTTTAATTTCAAAATCTTATTTAATATTGAAAAGTGAAAAATTACAACAATTTACAATTCTACAAACATTGTAAAAATGACTAGTCCTGTGATCATTTCAAACGCTGCCAGGCGAACATCATCAGGAATGTGGAAAATTGTTCCTGTTTCACACAATTGAAGTTTTGTCTAGTTTAAACACACAAATAATCTCGCATGGTTGAAATTATTAAAAACAAAATTATTGGTTTATGTTTACTAGACACGACCTCGACCTCAAAGAATTGTTCTAAGACATTGTTTCTTCCGACAGTAGATATACTATGTTAATCCAATTTATTTTGTATAATTTTTCTTTCAATTTGATATCCAACGCTGTTAGCAACACAATTTCTCAAAAGTTTTGCACGTGTCAAAGCATCGTTAAGACTCCCTTAACAACGTTGTTTAAAAAAAAAAAATTGCCCTATACCCAACCCAACCATGACGCTAAGTAATTACTCAAGAAACAAATAATAATTAAAAACAGGTGCGAGAAAATTTATAACTAACTTCCATGCACACATGCAACCTCCACCTCAAAAAAAAAGAAGAAGAAATAATTAAATAAACTAAGAAACCAAACATCCATCGTGTTCCTTACCCAAAAGAATGTTAAGCAATTTCCAAACAATTACCAAAGTCTGATGCATAATGAAGACTTAACTCATTAAAAGTCTATAAACTTTCGAAATTGAATATTTTAAATTAATTTTACCCCAGGAACACAAAACCAAATAATCCGAACGAATCACTCTTACATTCTATGCTCTCTCGTCGGTGCACATTTTTGATCGAGAAAATTTTGTGTAATTTGAGAGAAAATCGTAAAACTGTTCATATTCTTCGAAAGGCGATAAAATTTTGGTTTCAAGACTTATAATAAGACATCGGGGGGTCTGGGGAGATGGGAAAACACAACCAGAAACATAGAAAGTTTTTCCCAAAAACCACACAAATTCATTCAAAACTGGTCCATAAGTACTAACTAACTACACGTATACTATGTTACTATATAAAATGTAAGGAGTAGATAAATGTATATCGATAAGTATGCCATGGAAATTTATGAATTTTCAGTCATGTTACTTTCCTTGTTAAATACCCAGGCCAGGATGGATGGTAAAACAAAAGGATATACACGCACAATGAGAACATGCAGCATTATGAATTTTCTGGTTTAAAGTAATCCGAGAAGTACTGCAAGGGATTTGTGAGAAAATAGAAAATTTATTTTCTATTTGGTTTTGAATTAAAAGGATGTAAGGATATTCCATGGATGTGTCTGGTGGGCTATATCTGTGTCGTATGCAACATAAATCTTTTGTAAATATGTGGTGCTTCGGTGTAGCCTTAGAAGTGCTGTCTTGGAAAATTTGATTAGAACCTGGAACCTGTATACCTGAACAAAAGACTTGCATGCTCTTTCTTTAAAGTTGATAAAAGAATTTGAAATTTAACTTATGTATGCCAAGATGTATGGATGAAAATCAAAAATCAATTTCATTCTAGGTTTCTAATTTAAGGGTTTAAATTAGGTTTATTGTACGGTACTCGAAGGAATAGAATTCGGGAAATCACTACATATCACTGACAAGTACGTCGATATCTGGGACTCGAAGCTCATTTACTCCGATGTAGCTACAATTCACATGGGTGAAGCTATTTTTTGTCCTCTATTCCAGGAAGCTTAATTGGCAACAGAAAGTCATTTTGGTCTGGAAACCAATCTGACATATCATTGCAGGTGTCGATGCTACATATTTCAATTCTTCTTCGACTTTGATCACTAGCACTGAAATCAAATAAAGGATAACTCTTGCCAATCGCTGTTTCTTTGGGATAAAAAGCCAATTCAGTAGCAAAGCCCTCTCTCAAGCAACTAAAGTGTCCATTTTTAAGACCCTCTACATCGCAGTTCTGCCTTACGGTGTAGAAGCTTGGACCCTGTCAAAGGCGAGTGAAAACACTTTAGGGTGCCTCAAGAGGTAAATTTCTGCACGATTTATGGTCTCATCTGCATCGTCCAGAAATGCATGCGAAACTGTAGACAGATCTGGCTGGCGAAGCTTGTTAGTTGAGGCCAAGATCCACCCCGGACTGTAGCGCCACCTTCAGTAAGTAAGTAAGTTTGACTTTAGTCAGTAATCTTGCATCCATAAACATTTTTCTTTAAATGTGAGATATTTGCTGTTTCTTATAGAACTTCAGGACATGTTGAAGTAAATGTTTTAACCTCATTCTGCAACATTGTTGACCTGTTTCGTATACTGGGCGTAATGGATGGACCACGATGTCTCGAAAACAACATTTTGAAAGGAAAAATCTGGAAATCAAAATTCTCGAAAAATTAAGTCTCGAACAAAAAAATCTAGAATACAAATATTATCGAAAACTAAAATCTCGAATGACAAAAGTCTCGAATTAGTGTGCCAACGCACGTTTGAGAAAATGTGGAAAATTTATGGGTTATGATAGTCGTGCAGCGAATGATATAAACAAGTGCGAGCTTTTTTATGCGATGCGCCTTATGGCCAAACAGTCAAATATGAATGGGAGGCATGCTGCTCCCCTTCAAACCCCTGCCTGAATTGTTTTACCACCCCTAAGGTTTCACTAACTTTGTAAACCTAAAAAAAAATCTCTTAAAATATTTTTGCCTTCGAGATTTTTTTAAGATATCATTTTTCGAGATTTTTGTTTATGCGAGATTTCGTTCCATTCGAGATTTTTGCATTTGAGATTTTTAAAATATATTTTCGAAATTTTTATCATTCGTGAATTTTGTCGTTCGAGATAACGTAATGATCCCGTTGAAATACTAGAATATCGTTTATGGCTAATCGACAGGTATGATTCTGTAACCTTTACCATTCGTGGGTAGTGCTCTTAGCATGAAGCTACCGTTAAGTGGAATTAATATTTGAGCACCACACTAGTTTTAGTCTAACGTGAGCTTAATATCGATCACGGGAGATTAAGCAGCCTACTAGTTCTCTCTGCATCATTAATGATGATAGAAACCAACAAGATGAAAAAACCATAAATCTTCTAGCAACTCGAGTTTTTAAGTACCTCCTACATTTTGCTTTTTAGTCAAAAATTGTTACAAACGGCGAGGTAATAGGCCAGACTGCATGAATGTTCCGCTATATCGTTATGAAAAAACTTATTCTATGCTTTATTATGCGGTGATTGGTATAGGCATGTAACTCGAACGGGTCTGATTCTAAAAATGGTCATTCAATAGCGACTTTTGAACTTTGGCAATTGATAGCGGCCCTATTTTTGAAGCTATATCTCTCAAATTGGATGTCATTTATTCATTTAATTAAGCCAAATCATCATATGTAGCACGTTAAAATGATAAAATTGTTTAAAATAAAATTCCGATCAAAAATCTTATTTAGCGATGAAACATCCAGATCTGGGCGAGTTTATTCGTCAACATGAAAAATTGTCAAGTTTGGGACGACACGAATCTAAATGAGATCTAAAAGCGTCTAGTGCATCCCGAAAAAGTCACTATTTGATGTGGATTTTAGACTAGCGGGCGGTGTCATCAGTCAATATTCCTTTGAGGACGACGTTAGCCAGGCTATCACGCTCAACCGCGAGCGTTGTATGTATAGATTGGCGGCTCCAAAAAAGCATAAAAAAAAAGTTGAACAATATAAAATCCTTTGGTTACGGCAGTCACGTCACGTCACGTTCCCTCCAACAGAAAACGGCTTAGCCTCAAATCATTCATGCACAAAATTCTCAGTAGGCATGTACAATGACCTTTCGAATTTCCTTTTCGAAAAAGCGCAGACACTAACAATGCCACCAAAATCTAAACCAAATAGCTTACCGGCGCGCGTGTGTGGGCTGTCATTTCCCAAAAAATCGAAATTTCGCTGCTGTCTGGTCTGTCATCTCGAAATTGACTTCGCCGCTATAAGATGCTTTTCGACCAAAATTGGAGCCTTTCTCCCAGGGGCGAACAGCGTGGGCGGGCGTGGGGGCTTTGGGGGTTGAATAATATTTTTTTGAAAACCTCCCCCCCAACATTTTTTCTGCGTTCGTCCATGCTTCTTCATAAGGTTACGAAGCCGAGTCAGTAAAAAAAATGTCAAATACAAAAAAATGGGTTGCTTATGGTCTTTGTATAATCCTCCTGCAGTTTAATTTTTAATGTGTGTAGACCCCCAACTTGCGATGTAAAATTCTCCTGCAAAAGGGCCATTTCTTGTACATAGAAATGTATAAAAAAAATTGTCCTTTGGACGTATTGTTGTTTTTATGATAAGATTTAGACAGATACCGTCAAAACCAGCCCCTAAAATGGGAGACTTTTTAATTGGTGTTTAAAATGTGGCAAGTATCCACCTTCCCTTTTTCTATACTTATTAGGAAAGTTTCCAGCTTCAAATGCTGAAATGAGAGAATGAATAGGATCAGTTGATCCTGTTTTTCTGATGTTTAAATGAATTTGGACGACTCGATTAGAGCCCAACTGAGATGATTTGTTTTAAGCCTTCTAATCGCACTATGAATTTCAGGGGGTAGTAAAAAATTGTGACATAGTGGTCCTGAAAAGCACTTAAAAGAAGGCGTTTCAAAACCATTTTTTAATAGCGCCTTTTAAGTTTTGAGTTTAACCTCGTTCAAAACGTTCGGAGCACTATTTTATGTTTCACTGCATGTCTGCTAGAGCTCTTACCGCCTGAGTTTTTTGGTGATTTTATAGACCATTTGGCTGTCAGATCTAAAAGCAATTTCTGACCTTTTAGCATATTATGTTACTAAAATAAAGTTCAGGGCTTAGATATTTATGGTATTATATTGCGTCGGACATAAGTCATCTCAACGTGCTTCTGAAATTCTAGTTCTCTTAAGTTTTTTGCGAGATTTTTGTAGTTCGCGATTTTTTTCCGGAAATCTGAGTTGGCCCAACACAACAAAAATAGCGCCCAACGTGAGCCCGAACCAAAGTTCCTGAGATTTTCGTCTTATGTTCATCGGTTGAACTAGTATCGGTGGAATGTATTCAATAGCCCGCCTGTCGTGAGTTCCGACTCCATGTTGCCATTGTGGCTAGTAGTGATTCAACCATAAGATTGGAGTGATATGAGTGTGAAGGATAAAACAGAGTAGAGAGCTGGACCATTTAGCAAACTTTTCCATGTATTTATTTTTTAAATTTACAGCACAAAATGAAGCACATCAGAAGTTGTCGGTGAGTTTTGTGGTATAAAGATTTTTGCTTTCTTTTAATCATTTCACTAGGTTCCTTTGGAGAAAATCGACAAGCAAATTTAGGCCGGTGTGTTCTGGCCAACTATTTTAACGTTTCAGTTGCTCAAATACGTTTTATCATTTGTTTTCCTTGTCCGTCAGGTAAGTTATCGATCTGCAATCACTTGAGCTGATGTTAAGTTTCCTAAAATTTTAAACTCTCCAAAAATACAAAAAAAAAAAAAAATACTTTAAGACGCAACATTAAAAACTCACTTTAACTGTGATTATGTTTACACCACCGGGAAAATGCCTCGAGTATTTTTGCTTCTCCAATAACTAGATATGTGATTCCAATGATTGATACAAGGACTTTCCGACAATGTAGTTGCAAATGGCCTTGACGTATACCATTTGCCATTCTCAGGCATTTATAATTCGGGAACTATTCCCTCCCTGTTTTTCTGCGTATACTTAACTTAAAAATTCTGCTGTAACAGATTATGTCGTCCATGTAAAAAATGATTTACGGAGGATGGTGAAAAATCCAATGCAAAACCTACTTGACCCATTCTAAAAAGAGTGGTTCGTCGTTTCGTTCCCCAATCAGTGCCCTGTGTATATCCAAAAATAGGTACCAAATGCCACAGTTTTAGTTCGATTAAAAAGGTTTTTATGTTACCTTTTAAATCGAACGTAATCGTGTATGAATGTAAGAACGCCCTGGAGTGAGTTGGATAATAATATGCCAAGCACTTATAAGGCTCCGGAGAAACTAAAAATAATTCCCGTAGTAGACTTCGGTGGGAGAGTGGCAAAAAGTTATTGGATGCCTAAATAACAGATCAGTTCCGTATAGGTATTGTTAAAAGTCTATTTTTAGGGACTTCCACAAATGTATACTTCTTAAATCTTTTTAAAAATTGCACATGGTATGGTTTGTCATACTATACGACAGGTTTTTTATTGCCCCAAGTGCGGCAGAGGACTTTCCCCTGCTCAACAAATTGTTGCTGCCATCGAAAAGTTTCTGGCAACTTTAATACGATTTTTAAACTCATCTTAACTCAAGTGTGTCTAAATGTTAACTAAAACAAATAATAAAGATAATTTGGTCATTTAATTGCGAATCTTAAACGTTATTCAAATAAGACAAACTGAGAAGGAGTTTTTTATACGCTTATAACATCGCATGACCAGATAAAAAAGCGTTTTAAAGTAAAAGCTAAGATGTATGCTTCTAATCACTGACCTTGTCAGTAAGTTATTTTAATGAGTCTTGTGCCTGACAAGATGTTCTTAATTATACCAGTTTGCTAATAGTGCTTCTGTGCTACACTCAGCTAAAGTGTTTTCTTGCTTAAATGCCAACAGATCGTCTTGCCTTAAAGCAATGCTAAAATCACGCTCAGGTGCAATTGATTGAAAACTTGTTGCTGCTTTAAGATGTTGCGTCGCGTCTCGCAACGTGTAGTTAGTCGTGTGCAAAATTTATTCGCTTTAATAACTTGAACAAGACTCAATTCTTCATGCATGAGTCATATTTGTTTCACGTCTATTTCATCACCTATTGCGAATGATTACCTATTTCTTCTTGTTCTATGACATAATTCTTGGCCGTATTATTACGTATTCTCTGCAATTATATATCGAATTTCAATGCTAACGTATAACGTATAAAAGATGTCCCGAAAAAAAAAAGGTTGTCTCGTTGCACTTGACATGTTTTTGTGTCATTGTTCCGTTCAGTGTGCGACACCGTAACGCATAATTTTCTTCTATTGTTTTCCGAAGCGTCTAGGTACTAATTGTGCCTTATCTACCTGCCATACTCAAGAAAAAAAAAATTATAAGAAAACCCCCCCACACAGCCTTGTTAACACATGGTTGCGTAAATCAAATTATCCTTAATTCGTGAGATTTGAAACTCATTTTGATAAGCAAGTCGTATATAAGCGTTTCTCACAATTAAATTTGATTCGTGTCATTTGCGATAGAGCGACACCCCATAAGGGTGTGGTGGTGGTCTTCACAAAACAACAACAAAAAAAACGGTCTTTTCAATTTTCTATATAGCCACAAGAGGGATTCCTCTGACAGGTCACTTATCTTTGTTTTTCCCCTTTGTGAAGGCTCAATAGTTTGCTGCTTCTCGTGAGGGTGTTTAAGCCTAAGCCAATTGTGTTCTCCCATTTGTATAGTCTTTCAATTTTTTTTCGTATACCTGAATGCGACGAAACCAACCGTGAATTATAGCAGCAATTTAATTTAACGAGAATTGTTATCATCTCTTTTGAAGTTGTTCTAACAATTGAAGGGTGCCGCTTAGGTATTTGATGGTGTAATTGATAGTTTTGTAAGAGTTTTTTTTTATGACTTTTAACAGCTTTTAATAGCTTCATAGTCTCGGAGGTACATATTCAAAATTAATACGACACATCGCCTGAAAGTGCTACGCATGTTAAGGTTAGTCATAACCCCTTCATTTCGAGTTTATTTTATAACAAAACAAAGAAGCTAAGAATTTGTCATTCTAGACCTGCATAAATTTGTGTGGGAATCGATTAGACGATATCCTTTAAAGACTTCTGAAGCCAGACGTTCGTCCTAATTAAAATCAATTAAAACTTGTTAAAACTAAAAATGGAGACTGTTTTTTTTTTTGTCAAATCGCCACCACCATAACGTCCTCAAGAAGTGCGGGACACACAAGAGAACCATGAACCTTTGGCTTTGCTTATTAAAAATATATACACAGAGGCAACAACATAACCTGCTAGAAAGTTTCAAGTTTCAATAAAATTATAAAAAAAAAACCGCCTGTAAAAGGAAGCAGTGAAAAAAAGATGAAAAGAAAAAGAACTTGTCAAGCTACTTAATGTCAGTGTTAACATAAAAACCCCGAAAGGCAAACAAGTTGACAATGCCCGCGCACCATTTGTTAAGTGTTGGACGATACAGGGCATTGTGGTCGCTTGTCACTTGAGTTTTTTGCCAGGAAGTGATAAAATGTTTCAGAAAAGCCCGTAGTACCTAACATGCTGCGTATGAATCTACCTGTGTATTCGGTTCTAAGGTAGAAGAGAGCTTCATGTAGTCTGCAAAGCGTTCACCACCCACGATAAGTAAATGTAAGTCTATGGGACACATTTATTGCATGTAAGCATGTGACACACTAGTCACAATTGTTGCATGTAATTTACATGGCGTGTATCACTTACATACCTATAGGACAATCGTACTTGAATCGCCAAATCCTTCACAAGGATTGCATGTAATTGCTTGGTTACTTTCACACTTTTGTAAAAGTCGCATAGAGATAAGAGTCCATGTGAAATGTAAGTCAATCGCATGCAAACATGTGACTTTTTTCCTTTTTTTTAGCTAGTGAATCACAAAATATATTATTCTAGCTGTTAAGGACTTCTGGTATTCTAATACTTGTTTGCCAAACAAGTTTCAAGCCTGCAAGGTTGTAACAAATGAAATCAAAAAACACTCTATTCGCAGGCAAGTTTTACTTGGATCAAAAAAAAAAACGAGAAAACAAAATCTTATTAAACGAAATTTTGAACGAAAAAAATTCCAGATACCAAAATCCGAACACCATAAATGTCCAATGAATTCTTTATCCTTATGATGTGAAAAAATGTATTTTTTAGCCTAGTTGAGCATTTTAAAAAATCTCTGGTTCAAAATAACAAATTTTAAAACTCTTAAAAAATTCATCTTGAAACATTTTATTCAAGATTCTGAGCATTCGTAGTTGTCACTTCCTTGGGTTGCGACAGAATAAAAATGATCGTTTTTAAAGAATTATAACAATTTTATTTTTAAATAAATGAGAGGAAAAGACTTAAGAATTAAGTCACATTCTGTTTGCAACCTTTCTCGTAGAATAATGAAACTTATTTTTATTTTTTACAGTTTTTCGATAAGCTAGGAAGACTAATTTTCTTTCTTGAAAGGTGTCGTTTAAGACAGTATTTCGTTAGGTGTTTTTCAGCTGATAGATTTTTGCCAGAGCGGTCCTGCCTTACTAGATACATCAATTTTTTTTGCCGATTTCAAACAGAGGACATTTATATGAGGCCTCTAAAAAAGCGGTTCTCTACTAGAAGGGTTCATCAACTTTTAACGGAGAAAAAGCCATGTAAGAAAATTTAAGATTACCCCAGTTGAAATTCGAACCCACGACCTATACTAGCACTTACCCACTGCACTCTTACGTAAAGATTTTAGATTCTTAAACTGTTTTGGACTGTTATGGACCAAAAAACCAATTAAAGTTCGTTCGTTTCCCTTTCATCCCTTATACTATGTCTCCACCGCGCACCAATCTGCGATCAATCGAAATCTTCGTTTGATCACCTACAAATCACACCGTTTTACTACACAAGTTAAAATCTACTTGGAAAGTAACTAAAAATAATACCATGTCTCCACCGGATACTAATCCCCGATTGATATAAATACTTGTCAAATTCCTTACAAATCATGCGATTTACCCTAAAAATTTAAATGCTCGTGGCAAGTAAACAAAACGAATCTCATTCACTTCTGCATAAACCTTTTTTATGGCAATTTTTACCATTTTAAAACACTTTTTGTAACAGTTTGTGACTTGATAAAAAAACTGAAACTGTCCCTGCATGAAAGATCTGTCAGAAATAGTTTTCTATTGGGATTTTCGCATCGGAAATCTTTTTTCGCTCGTGTGAAATGGCATAGTCACTCTCTTTTGCGAACGTAAATAAAAGAGTGTTCGTGTCAAATTAATCTTATATTTGTTCGGTGGACCCACTTCAGGATTTATTTTTAATCGTCTTCCGTTAATCCCAGTTTTATTGTCGGTGGAGACATATGTAGCATTAAGTCTTTATCTACATTCCGATTTGCTTGATAAGGATAAAACATGCTGACAGCGTTCTAAAAGCTGCGGCAGGGTAAATAATTATTTTAATAGTTGAGTACACTTTGCTCATCATCCCAGTCGTAATGTCATCGAAACGCGAACTTGATCTCACGCAGGTGAAAAAGTATGAAGGGACCGTTTGATGCCCGAGTGCGTTAAAGACGAAACATTTTGATCTAAAGGCTGTCGGAGGATAAATACGTAATTATTTTACAGGTGAAACGCACTTTGGGTGTCGTTTCTTTTCGTGATGTCATCGAAACGCGAACTCGATCTCATGCAGGTGAATTTTTTTTAGGGCTCGATTGCGTAACAACAAGAATAATGAAACAAGGTACCTAAGGAGCACTCCAACGACTTTGATTCAACTACAAAAATTCGCACAATAATTACGATAATTATGCAATTATTGTCCCTCGAGGAGCGCTGATGTTTGGTTTAAAGGAAGATTTCTGGATAAGCGTGAAAATGGCTACCAGCTGGCTCCACAGCTCCAGCTGGCTCCACAGCTCCAGCTGGCTCCACAGCTCCAGCTGGTTCCACAGTTCCATACGTGTGGAGTCCAGAATTATGAAAGAAAGAAACTCAAAAGTTATGTTTCCTCTTTCGAGAAAGGGTAGGACATGTGCAAAAAAGGTAGAACGCATATTTTCGTCCTCCTTCAGGTTATTAAAAAAAAAAATTATTCGAGATAACTGGACTTTCTTGAGCGTTACTTTTATGTCTGGGCCAGTGCATGAAATACCAATAAAAGACCCAGAAATGGACTTTATATGATAAAGACGTCTGAGATACAGTGAAATTACAGTGAAATCATTTTGATTCTTTGCCACATCTAAGCAATTTCCTGTCCTTCGTTCTTTGATCGTTTGCTACGCAGTGCACAGATGATCATCACATCATCCCCCTCTTAATAAATGACACGACATAGCGCCGTGACTAGAGGATCTTTCAAGAAGAGCATCAAGAATTTGGTACAGGTTTCCATAGGCGCTCTTTTATAGCCTTAACAATCCTCGAGAATTGAAGGCCAAATAACATCCTGTCTCTCTTTTAAATGAAGTCCAGTCCTGAATCGTAATAGTTACATAAATCCGCAGAGTCTTCAAAAACTATCCCGAAAAGTCGATTTTTTATATAATAAGCTCACGACCATGGGGTTATGACTTGACAAGCCTTAAAACGCCTATAAACAAAGGTTTTCTCGACCCAACACAAACGCTGATGAGCCAGTTCAAAACATGAAGCCCTGCACCTAAACACCAAAGCTTCAATTCAATAAGAACATCTTGCACACATCTGATAGTTTTCCATTATATTTGCAAGTGGAAGAGAAAAAGGTAAAGGGTGATTTTTTAGCTGGTTTGGTTTTGGCAACACTGGTTTTGACAGCTGACGTGTGTTTAGTACCTTGTGTCACTGTCAAACAGCTTCAGTTTGGTTTGCAATTTAACCATGGATCGTCGTACAAATGAACAACGCTTGCAAACTATTGAATTTTACTATCAAAATTCGTGCTCGGTTCGAAATGTTCATCGCGCGCTGCTTCCATTTTATGGTCGGCATGCGAGGCGAGTTTGGTGAACAGTTAATTTCACGTTTCGGGCCGGTCAATTGGCCGCCTAGATCGTGCGATTTGACACCATTAGATTATTTTTTGTGGGGGTATGTCAAGGCTAATGTCTATAGGGACAAGCCCGCTTCGATTGACGCACTGGAAGCCAACATCCATACATTCATTCGTGAGATACCGGCCGATATGTGTGAAAGAGTATGCCAAAATTTGACTCAGCGGATGGGCTACCTGAGACGCAGCCGCGGTCAACATTTGCATGAAATTATCTTTAAACATTAAATTGCAAGGTTCAAACTGTCGATTCAAATAAATATTTCATTAATTTTTTCGAATTTTTTGTGTTTTTTTTTTTAAAAAAAGTCCTCAGCCTCTTAAAAAATCACCCGTTATTTAAAATTCGGCTGACCTTAGCCTGACGCCGACCAGAAAGCCGCTCATATTGAGACAGGTGCTCCTGGATTTTCCGTTGCTTGTTTTGGTACAGACCATAATCTGGTGAGGTGGACGATCACCTATCCGCCACCTAAGGAGGCACCCAAGGAACGATTTATTTCGACTCCGGAGCAGAGCATAAATGAAAGGCGACCTCAAGCAGCTAAAAGTGAAAAAACTAAGCAGTACCTAAAGTACATAATATTTGCATTCCTAAAATCGTCTACCTTAGGGCCTCAGAGATTTTCAGCAATGTCCTTACACAGAGCAAGAAGTATGAAATGACCTGAATGCCGTAGCTCTTCTCAAGTTTTAGCTGATTTCCTTGCAACATCAAGTGAGTTTTTCAGTGCGAGGCTAGGTCCATCTTGACGTGAGACCCTTTTGTTTGTCAATTTTAAGTCTAAGCTATTCCGGGGATAGTAAATCAAAAACTTTGGTGGGACTTAAAGAAATTGGAACATTTTTCCGTGTTACCATGAGAAATTAAATTTTAACACTGAGGAGACGACGATTTCCATAATAACTAGTAATGGTTGCATATGCATGTGAACTTTTTATTTACAACCATTTGTCGTGTGCATTATTTTGACATGAAGGGAGTGCTACAAACATTTGTGACAAATACACGTAATACAAGGCGTCGCATCCTCATCGGACTGCATGCCAATAATTCGTCTCAGTCATATGCGACACACTTATTGGATTGGCTGCATGGAAATCACATTGCAAAAATTTCTTCGACTGCATGAACTTGTAAATCGATATGTGTTTCAAATTCAAGTTTGTTGTAAGGAATACAAGACCAAACGTTCTGTACACAATGTGGGTAATTCGTCACCCGATAGAGCCAGGAATTTCGCACAACAAACATGCGGCATATTTTTTGCATGCTTCCATTAAACCAAGGCAACAATACATGCAACCAGTTTCCATGCAGCTTTTATAGTTGGATTGAGATTTGTTAAAAATTCACCTTTTCACGGTCCCACCTCCACGAGCGTCTGACAAGCCTTCCGAGAGTATCATTTGTCTTGAAAGTAAAGTGCCGTTCGGATTCGGTAAAAAATTGTAGATCCCTTTGTACGTGACAGAAATTAACACACCAAACAGCATTGTTGAGAAGTTTGGCCCTGGTTCACCTCGAGCTGTTGCGCCACTCTATTTATTCAGTTATTATTGAGAAAATCGCCTCCAGCAATAATTTTGAAAGCGGAAAACCCCAAAGGGTCGTTTCAAACATTTTTCTTAAACTTAGTTAGTCCAAGAAACAAGCTTAATTAGAGACCCAAGCCAGTTGTCATCTAAGGATCTAAAGGAAATCCTAGTTTACACATCAATTTCATTTATTTCTCAATAAAAGTTTTACAAGCTTCTTTCGATTCATAACTTTTTCCTAATTCTGCATGAACGTGACGTAACAAAGTCAGTATAGCCAGCTCTTCTTTCATTGCACCAAGGACTTAAATACACACATCATAAATCAAACTCCAGCATCCTCATCCTGGCCACGAATTCTGGGTCAAAGCGATTGAATGCCATTCGATACTGCATTCGGACTTTCCATTCACCATTGTGGCATAACCTACATCCGCACTGGCCCCATGTTTCTCTAATGGCAAATTATCCTTTCCTATGAAACTAGGATAACATCCTCTTTCATGACAGTAATTGC
The DNA here is from genome assembly GCA_947623515.1 of Neoascia interrupta. Taxonomy (NCBI): domain Eukaryota; kingdom Metazoa; phylum Arthropoda; class Insecta; order Diptera; family Syrphidae; genus Neoascia; species Neoascia interrupta. Next base: position 201,908,579 of record OX392462.1, read on the forward strand.
TCAAAAAACTGACAGAAGATGTCAATTTCAATACGAGGGATTCCATAAAAGATAACGTTGGCGCAACGAATAAAAAGCATCCACAAACACACATTCCACCGCACACAATGTAAAGTGTAGAAGTGGAGAAAGAAATCCAACAAAAGGACCTTCTGCTGCGTACCTATATACCCTGTTTCTTAAAATATCATCAGCATCATCTCACTCGACTTGAGCTGACATGGCATGAAGTTATATTTTTATCCACACATAACATTTTCCCAGTGTATATATCCTATGGCTTTCGTTCCATTATTATTTCATTGAGTAGGTATCTGATAGATAATAAAAAAAAAAACATAAATGTCCTTATCGGAAACCACTCAAACGGCAACAAGGATATTATTCCATTTCTCTTCTCTCTAACCAACCAGACAAGCAAGAGCACCGCTGCTGCTGGATATGATATTATAAACTTACCGATAAAAATAAATTTTGAAGTATCCATTGAGTTGAGTTTCCGTGGTGCTGCTGATCCTTGCCGGGATGTTCTGGTATTGTGATGCAATAAGATGTCAGGATGCAAAAGAAAAAGAAATTATATAAGTGAACTGCTCCAATAATAAGAATCCTTCTTCTTCTTTTTTCAAATCCTGATAAACTTAGCGAGGATGTTTTTTTTTTTTGTATTGAAGGATGCTGTAGTTATGGTGGTGCTACCTGTTTTTAGTGTATCCTGGATTTTTTTTCACTTTTTAAGGATTCGTTTTGGGGGGCCAAATTGTGTTACGGTGTTTTTGGCGCGTTAATTCACTCAGAAGCACAACCAAGTCGATTCGTCACACAATTATCGACGTCACACAATTCAAGAAGTTTTCCCACTTCCTGTTCCTGCTTTGTGTAATGGCCACGAACGCGATGCACAATTGAAAAGGATACGCGAGATAAATTTGCGGCTAAAGCACTCTTGCAAAAAATAAACGGATCACCGATAATATTTTTCTATTTTCTTCACACTTCTTTCGGACTATCGGATTTTCGCCTTTACTGCTATTTTCGCAAACGAAGCACAAACACACAGACACACCTTTGCTTCACTTGTATTATTTTTCTCAAGAAGTGATCTTCACAAGCACAAAGAGGTAAAAACGCGAAACGTGTAGGGAGAGTAAAAACCGAGGTAGAAACGAAAAGAAAAAAATCTCTCAAAGGTAAAGGAAGAACAACAACGACGTGTTTATGAGAGGTGGTGTAAGGAGCAGAGACGAAGGAAAAAACCCGTCTAACAGGTATCAATGTAATTGTATAGTGGAGTGTAAAACAACAACAAAATCAACGACAACGACGTTGATGACGGGTTATCCATGATGCTGGACGACGACGGCGACGACTATGTAACGCCGAGATGGAGCCGAGTTTTATGTTGCGCTGCTGCACCAAGAAAAAGCAGCTCTTTGCCCCGCACCAACTTGAATAGCCCTTGTGAACCACTTCTTGGTTCACGAATGGAGCAATCTCCTACACACCAAACCGACAAAGGATTTAAGGAATCACTTGCGAAGGAATTTAATTCTGTAACTTCCTTACGGTATACACGTTAGATCGTATTTTTGGTTGGTACACTTTTTGTGAGCATATTATTTTGTTGCCTTCGCTTTCAAACAATGGGGAACACCGTTGGTGTAGTTTTCGCCGTTCTGGTGGGCGAGGGATCCTTTTTCGAAACCCGAGTTTCGACGAGAATTCAAATTCAAGACGACACTTGTTCTTTTAATTTAAGAGTTATTTAGCACGCTTTGTGAACTCCGCCCGTAAACAAAGTAACGTAGCTCCGCCGCAACAGAGATCTATCACCGAACTGATTCGTACAGTGGTGTTGAAAGTTATCCATAGGCGATTGCAACATTTCGTCCAGTGTACGGATTCGGATGTTAATGTGTGGTGGTGCAAGAAAACCAGAGGCTCGGCAGCATGCTGCTGGTGATTTGTTAGTGTATGCGCGAGTGTTTACTTTTTCTTGGGCCGTAAAAAGATTTTGCCCGCCGTCGCTGTTGTGTGCGTTTGGTTGTGTGTATGGCGTGAACCGGTCCGACTGGTTTAACAGGTTCATGTTTCGGTTGTTCTCATTCGCGGTTCAAACAATCAAACGGAGAAAAAGGTATTGTGGTGATTTGCCTGTGTGGGTTTTTGTAGTTGGTTGGAAACATGTTCTTTGGAGTTGGCGAGACAAGTTGACAAGTGGCAGTTGTTTGTTTGAGAGAAAAAGGTGTAAGAAAATGAGAGAATACCGAAAAGTGTTGCTGTGGGCTAATGAGTTTCTTAGTACTTTGTTGGGAAACATAGTACGAAACAAAGGTGTTTGTGTTGCGCAACAAACTGCAGTTACCAACTACATTTTTTTATACAAACAATGCTAATTAGACACAAATTTATTCGTCGATTTTTGTGTAAATTGATGTAGGAATGGAAGAACTTGATTTTGTAAGAAATGTTGGCGATGTAAGACGATTCGTAGGGTATAGTATCGATAGAGACTTTTAAAGCTTTGGGAAATCGGACACCTAACAGGTTTTTATATGTTGATGGTCTCGAGGTAGGTGGGTACTTGAACTGAAGAAGATCTTTTGGCCCACATATGAATAATCCTTCTTTCTAGATGCTAAATTCTTTTCCACACGCAAATTTAAAAAAAAAAAATTTACTTACTTTTTTGTAAGGATTTGTAGAGAATTGTCATACTTTTTTCGTTAAGTACATAGGTTGGTGCCTATAATTCTCAGCTCAACCGAGTTTCCAAGTGAAATTTGTATGGACCCACTGACATTTTTCAATCAATCCAAGATTGATTCCAAGTTCGCGAGTGGATATACGGTTAGTGTGCTCGATACCGAGAAGGATAATTCGGTGGGTGTGCTCTGCGGCCACAGCATAACGCATGGAGGGTTAGAAAAGATACATACATTTATCGGGTTGTTTCGCTACGATTACGCTAACGTTAATGAACCTAGGAACGGCTCTAGGAAATAATTTGCTAGGAAATAGGACGCCAAACACAAAAATGAAATAAAGGCCCAAGATAAAACTCCCATTACAACAACTCCAAGTTTTTAAATTTTTTTTTTTTTGTAGCAATTAATTCCTCATTTTATATAAAAAATTCTTCATCAAACCGATATGAATGGGCGGTCCTAGGTTAAATGACAGAGAATGTTAAACTCAAGCCTTTATTTCTAATTTCCCCTACGTTTGACAATTTTGGGGTCCTGTTTAATTGGACTTCAATATTACATAATTCAATTCTCATATTGGATTGCATTTTATTATGGAAAAAACGCATTTTTTAGGCTACTACATAAAATGTTCCCCAATGAAAAATTAACACAAATTTAAAATGAAAAATCGCCAGTAAATTTTATGTGAAATTTAGTTACATAAGGTTTTTTTTTTCAATATGAAATTTCACACCATTACTTAATGTTGTATCAATAAATCAATAAATACTAAATTTAAAAAAAAAAAAAAAAAAAACCAGAAAAAAAACTAAAAATACTGAGAAAACTAGAAAATTTGCCAACAGTTCCTAAGAGAAGAGAACTTTTAAATGGCGCTACTTTTAAGAAAAAATTTAAAATTGAAGCGGCTCTCTTAAAACCTACAAATAAGCCCAAAGGCAGACCGGTGTAAGAGTCGAAGAGTCTTTTCGAGAAGAAGGACTACGGGCAGTCCATATTTTTAAGAACCTCCCAACACTGTGTGATTTGTAACTCATTTGTTTTAGATTTTTTTATAATTAACCTTTTAATTAAATCTATGCTAAAATTGAGTCAGTAGGGGAGAGCGGGGCTAGAAGTTACAGGAGTAAGAGTAATAGTCAAAAAAACGAAAGGGTTCCGATTAAAATTAAGAATTAATCGCCTGAAAGAGAAAAACGTTCGTCTTCTGCATACCAACCGGCATATACTTCAGTTGCAGAACGCAGATTGAACATCAGCGAGAGAAGTTCTTTGGGTGGTGGCAAAAAATTGCTGGTTTGTAACTTTTTATGTTTTTTTAATTTTTTATTGTTCTCCTAACATAGAAGTGTTACTTTGGTAATTTTTTTTTTGCCATTCATTTGTGTTTTGTCTACAATTGTGAGTCTCCGTTTTTGTGTAAAGTTTTTCTAAGTGCTAAATTTCATGCCGGAGCAAAAAGTAACATTATTCCGGGGTAAGTTGTAACATGTTCAAATCTACCCCGTAGGCTAGTGAACAGCCTTCAGCTCAAGAACCAGACCCACAGAAAACTCCTTCGACACCTTCTCGCTGTGCACCTGATCTGCACTTGCATCTGGACTTCAGGCTTTCTTTCCAGCAGAAGGGGTAAGTTCTAGTCCAAAGACCCACCATCGAAACGGTCACCATTTCGACGGTTATTTCGACCGTTACACCTGAGAAGCAGGTACTTCTATAGAGAAATCCAGTGAGTAAGTGCAACAGTGTGTACGGAGAAGTTTAAGTCTGTAAAACGGACCGTTGAATACCCCATCCTATCCCACATTGTAAAAGGCTGAGGTTATTGTTATTTTTTTACATTTTATAAGTAGTGCAAACTTCGAAAAGGGGCGCGGTCCAACCGCCCCTTATTACAAACTATGACTATTAACACAGATATTTCCAAGTTACGCTTAAATGTAAGTAAAAATTCATTTTTTTGGTTGAAGATCAATATTTTTAAAAAATCGACTTCTAAAACGGGGCGTGGCTAAAAACTTTGTATGAAAAAAAGTACAAAGTCTTCTTTATCGTACCTGCTAATTTTTTTGTTTCATGCTTTCCTTAATTTAAGACCAAGCAAAATAACGTTTTTCTGGACAATTTTAGGTTTTTCTTCAATTCTGCTTCCAAATGTAGAGGCGTGGCCCAAAGTCTTGTCTAAACAAAATAAAGAACTAATTGTTTTCTACATAAAATATTTAGCTAAATTTTTTCAATTTGAAGCAAAAATATTGAGTAAAATGCATTTGAAAATGTACCCTTAAAATTGATGCCACACCCACTGGAGGAGGTTTACAAATTAAATTTTTGGTTTTTTGTGTCTTACATTCATAAAGGAGATGCTAAATGTCAAAGTTTAGCCTTTTAAGACGTCTTACAGTTTTAGAAGCTCTGGAGATAGCTGCACACCTAGACTGATGCATGGTGGGCGTGTCTGTTTTTTCGCACTTGTACTACTTCGCATGACGTGGAGCTTACGTACGAAATTTCGAAATATATTTAAGTTTTAAACATAAAAGTTACCTAGTTTTAGTAAATTATTAGCCTTAGCTTTAATTTTTTTTTCTTTTTTAAAACCTGTTGAAAATAAAACAATATTTCATTTTGAATCTAAGAATTTTTGGTTTTATAGTTCCTGTTATAAATACCCCGGTCTGTGTTACAATTGCCCCAATATGTGGGGTAAGTTGAAACAGCAAGATTTTTTTACCCGACCTAGGGTATACGCAGTGAATTAATCACCGTAAATCCCTAAGACCTTTTAGAGATATGAATGGGACCGACAGGAGAATCGATAAAGCCATGTGCGTCCGCCCATCCGTATGTAAACACCTTTAAGGCCTTAAATTTTAAGGTAGACAGCTGAAATTTGGTGGGTTAGCTGCAAGTCTAGTCCTTCAATTAAGTTTGAAAATTAGCTGAATCCGCCCACCAGACATGCCCACTACAGGAAAATACTTTTTCCAAATTTTAGCTACGTTACAATGGCGCTAGCGCATTCATTTTTGGTAAGTGACATGGCCTTGTAATTGTCTTTGAAGTTACCAAAAAATGTTTAGCCTTTTCATTGACCACGCCTACTTTTTAAGGGATTTTAGCTTAAAATGACTGTTTTCAATAGATATATATGAAATTTGACAAAAGTTTATATGACCAAACTTTTAGATATTAGCATTTTCGCCAAGATATCATGCCTCCGCCCACTTTTGTGGGCGTGGCGTCAAAAAAAGTGATCTTTTTAGTTTAAAAGGCGGAGTTTAAGACCACAAAAGTGGGCGTGGCGTTAAAAAAGTGATTTTTTTAGTTAAAAAGCCGGAATTTTAGACCGGAATGTATGCAGCCACCCAGTATAAAGCATTCAACAGTTATATTTTTATATCCTGCCCACTTTTTGGAGGCATGGCAGTTTTTTTTTGGTATGGTCGGGTATTTTGTAATCCGTCCGAAATAAAGAGCTTTAAATGGTACATATTACCCCGTTTGGTGGACTGAGAAAAATATTAAAAGGACAAAGTCAAAAAAACATGGTTACAAAAATGTTAAGTTAATAAAATCTCGAATGTGACATAATCTAGGAAGTCCAAAATCACAAACCAGATAAATTCTTGAATCAAATTTTGAGCATACGTTTTCTTTTCTTACTTATTTACTACTTAAGGTGACGCTACAGTCCGTGGTGGACCTGAGCTTCTGCCAACAAGCTTCGCCAGCCTGCTCTGTCTCTAGCTAGCCGTCTCCAGTTTCGCACGCGAAGTTGGCTGAGGTCCCCTTTCACTTGCGTGTGCCACCTGAGTCTCAATGCTTCTCTACCGCGCCGTCCCTGCGGTGTGGATTCGAAGATTTTCCGGGTCGGGGCGTTGGTGTATTTGGTGTTATATCTCCTCCTCCACTCTCCGTCTATGCAGACGGGACCGTAAATCGTCCGGAGAATTTTCCTCTCGAAGCGGCCTAAAGTGTTTCCATCCGCCTTTGACAGTAAATCCGTCCGAATCCGAGGCTTGTTTCTGCTTCGTAACTGGTGTTTCTTTACGTGGCCGGGAAGTCACCCCGACGGCACGACCCCCAACCTGGAGGACCCCGATCCTTTGTTTAGCTCTAAGGACGGAGAGCTGGATAGCCCGCTCCTTATAGGCCTGAGCTCTAAATACGTTGTAGCAGCCCATATAAGGTAGTTCGCCTCACTAAGTAGTTCGGCCTGACTCGAACTGTGGACGCCACCGTTGATTCCATCTGGGGAATTCCTCCGCTGCCGTCCGGATGCAAAAAGAAGTGCCTTAGTAGAAACACTCCTCCCCCCTCTCTCGTCTGCCATCCCCAACAACCTTCTTAAGGGGTTGGAACCCAATCTCCAGTTGAGGTACTAGGCACCCGGTGTTCACCACGGGGAGATGAGGGTAGGAGTTGATAGACAGAGGTTGGTTTAGAAAACCTGTGGATGCTTGTATCCTCTTGAGTGCACATATCTATCCTTTGACCACCACACGTTGTTTTTAGATTCTTAAAATTATCAAATTTTAAAACTCGGTAGGTATTTTTGGAGAGTTGAATTCAAGACTTCTGTGGTCTGACTAGAAAAATAGGTTTTTCTTTTATTAATGAAAAATGTATTAAGTCGAGCTTTAATTTTCAGCAGTAGATACTTCATGGTATGTGCCAATGTCCTTAGTAATTTTTTTTTCAAAATCAGCATACATCTTGTGCACTATCGCGGTTCATGATTTATTATCCTTTTTTGTATCTAAGCAGATTTTTTTAAGCAAGCAATGAGAGATATCGTTGTGGAAAACATGTGATTTCAGCAAGACGAGGCAAATTGCCACGAAACAAATTCAACGATGGACCTTTTGCGTCTACAATTTCTCTTAAGCTCGGAATAAGATCTTCTGTAGTCCAAATGCCAAGAAGTGTCATTATATTTCATCTGATCTTACACCACGTTGCATCTTTTCTTAGATTTTTTTTAATGGTCGCCTCTAAAGCTAAAAACTATAGCTTCGCACAAATTATACCCGATAAAACTAGCGAAACATGAGAAAAAGTTATCGGAATCGATCTTGAACTAATGGGTGTTTGTAAAATGGACAGAAATGGACAGAATTTATCTTAGAAGTAATATTTTACATCTAATCTAAGACTTGAAATTTTTGACAAACAAAAAAAAGTTTGAAAAAGTTGCAATAAGTCTGTTAATAGGACACTTACCTACATAGGACCACCCTTTATGAACCTAGTAATACCGGTCTTCTTCCTATATGGTGAAGTGTGTTAAAAACAAGCTAATTGGGACTAAAATCGAAAAGAAATTTATAAGCAATCACTTTCTGGAAAGAAAAAAATTGTGAACCAATTTTTTAAACGGTCGGTGGTTGTGCCAACTCATTTTCCTCTGGTGTGATGATCGATAAATTTGCTTCTGATATGATCGGGTCGAAATACTTGTCTGGGGTTTTCCAATGTATTCCTATTCCCGTTCATTCCTGTTTATATTCCCATTCCTTTTCCTATTCTTGTTCACATATTTTATTCCTATTCCTATTACTTTTTCCTGTTCCTATTCCTATTCGAATCCCTATTCCTATTCCTATTGTTATTGTTATTGTTATTCCTATTTCTCTTGCAGCGTTGCCATAAATACAGATTTGTCTGCATTTTTCAGATTTTGCAGCATTGTGAGCAAAAATTTACACAAGGTTTAGACGAGTGAAATGAAAAAATGAAAAGTAGTATGTAGGAGGAGATGGAAACGAGTTCTGACTGAGGATATCACAAAAACGCTTTGTGTTTCAAAAGGTCATTTTCTTTGTAAAGTTGGGGTTGAGATTCTCGTACGAATACTGACATTTTTTATTCCAGCTCTGCGAAAAATACTAAAAATACACCTCATAGATCTCATTGTCGAAGTTTGCCATTCGGTAGTTTCGTTTATCAAATTTCGTAACCCCAGACTGAAACTTTAATTTCAGTGCGCCCTCCGGGATAAGACCTTTAAGAAAGGATATAAAGACTATTTCTTTAAGGTGACGGTTGCTTTAACAACCTTAAATCCACAAGCACCAGAAAAACTTCAATCATCTCTACACCAGCAGCGCCGAAGGAGTACTTCCAAGGATTAATATTTTTTATCAGTTATTTTAATCCTGATGAAAATGCCGCTTAAAGACCAAATGCAAGTTTAATGTCTCGCACAAACAATTGCAATCTCCATCCACAATCACCTTGTGCCCGTTTGCACCTCCAGGCACAAAATGCACCCACACGGCCGTGACAAACCCCATTTATGTTTGCAGACTCAATGCAACCAATTGGTGTGTCAACAAAACGGCTGGCCCCTGTGGACACAAATCCACCCGATCTCTAATACAGAACATGTTTACCTCTCTCTGTCTGAAAGTCCTTGTACAATAAGTTTTCTGTTGCTATCAACATCCAACCCTGTCAATACGGAGGAGCATCATTCTCCAGCTTCCATTTGTTATTCTCTCTCGCAGCAGGACAACAAATGCGGCGGGCGGCACTGGCACAGTTGGCAGATTATCCTTATTTTCTCATTTTCCATCTCCGAACTACTTTTCCAATCAGTGTCACAGGATACTACATACGGGGATGATGACGTTGATGAGCACGATGAAACGATGATACTGGTGGCTCTGGCTCTTGCTCCTGCTCCAATTCTACCGGAACCGCACACATCTACGCACATAAAACTATTTGACCGACATATCCTTACAAAGTGGAGGACAGGACGAAAAAAAAGAATAAATGAAAAAAAAAAAATATAATATCCAAACAAAACCTAGAAATCCCACAAAGAGGACGAGAGAAAAAGGAATAGATGCTAGCAAAAGGTAGAACAAAGGGAAAAATGGAATCACGCTGCCCCACAAAAAGGATGTGCGCTCTGTAATGTATGGTGTCGAAGCCAGAGCGGATCCCCGAAAGCAGCCACCATATAGCTACATAGTGTGTGGGCTTTCGGGGGATCCTTTTACAGGCATTTAGTACGATGTAATGTGGTTTTCGTGTTGCTTGTTTTTGTGATTAGATATTTGCCACGTGGGACTCTTAAAAAGCCAAACGGAGATGTTTGTATTAAGTTCTTCTCACGAAGACAGAATAATGTATGACAATTTATTGTTTGACTCAGGGACTTCGATTCGATGCTCCTTGTGTGTCGGATCTCCTATGGTTGCCTGTGATCTCTGCTGTGTATCTTCTGATGCTGTACTCATTTTATTTTTGTGCTTTTAGGTGTAGCTGGTGCGGTATCCTGGCACATGGTGGATTATATTTAAATTTGTTTGTTGCGCTACATACATAACGTGTATACGCAATCTTTTTTTTATTTTCGCTTTGTACCATTCCGTGAGGATATAGAGACATTTAAAAAGGACTCTCTCTGACTGGGAATGTGTTTGAATTTTTCATGAAGAATTACTCGCAAGATAAATGCGAAACGCAGAATGACCATGTTGTGAGGGGGGCTTAACCGTTTGATGGTTCCATAACAATTTGACTTAAATGAAGTGCGTACCTACTTGTGAGGGAGGTTAGCTATATCGTTTTACAATGGGAGGAAATCGTGAAAGGACACGTGTGTGGAATTTTATGGTAAATAATCGTTGCTGGCCAACGAAGCTTGAACATTTGAAACGAAATGCAAATTTTTACAACGACGGGGTCGAGATACTTTGGAATCTTTTGAAGATTCACATAAAGGCTTTCCAGGCGCAAAAATAACACGAATGCTTTGGCAAAGTGGCAGTTGCGACTAAGTTGGTTGGTGAGCTCCAATCAGGAGCAACTTAAACAAAACATAAAGTGGCGTTATGTCAGTCATAGTTTTGCGTTAACACCTTGAATAGTAGATATAGACTTGTGACGGGATAAAAATTGGTAGGCAGACTGTTTTTTTTTTGACTGTGCCATCAGCCTTATAATTGTATCTTGGAAGGTCTCTGCCTAGGACATTTCAGCTTGAAAACGGTATCAAATCTAGACATGGAATCTGACAGTTCGCGGAGCTTGTTAAAAACGACTCACTGCCTAGACTGGAGCTTCTTTAAATGAAGCAGTTATGCGCTTGGTGGCTGTGGTATTGAACCTCTTGAATTTGAATTCATATTCTGTCACTAAACCTGACTCAGGCTAAATGTTATTCAATGCATAGTTTGTAACGCAGAGAAAATAATCACAATTATAGACTCCTAAGACCTTTTAGAAATATGATTGAGACCGACAGGAGAATTGATTCAGGCCTGTCCGTCCATATGTAAATGACTTTTAGGCCTTAAATTTTAAGCTAGAGATCTGAAATTTGGTAGATGTTCGCGGTTCGATGACCATTAGACCGTTCTATAATTATATATGTTCACACCTTAAGTTCCTGGAGGTTTTCTGCGGGCTTAGTCCTGCCACTGATCCTTCAATAAAATTCATACCACAGATGTTTAATGGGATTAAGGTCAGGGCTCCTTGCTGGCCTCCCATAATTTCTCACGTCTTGTATTCAGTCAGAGCTGCTGCGGCAATATGTGGTCGGGCGTTGTGTCCAGCATCAGCAGGAAACCTTCGCCCACGATACCAGCAGATGGCATGACACGCTAATTTAGTACCTCCTGAATATATACATATGTGTATACGCATGAAGTTCGACACTCAGAGTGCCAAGGCGAGTCCCGGACACGAGTTCAAGATCAAATCAAGATCCCGGAAAACTGGTGTTCGAGTTCCGGACACGAGTTCGAGATCAGGACGAGCCTGCCTCCTCCAAATGCTACTCGTTTCTCCATCCAAGCCTGGAGTAAATGGTGCTCTCAGCTGTTTTGAAGGGAACCTATTTATCATGGTGGAAGGTTCTCAACTTGTTTACTGCCAAACAACCCCCCATAATTCTCTAATATATTCTAATATTTTCATTTCATATTTTCCTGTCTTTGAAGGAATGAATATCTTGAAAGGATATTTCTGACGATATCGTCCTACCAGTTTCTTTACCGTAACGCTCTCATATGGGTTGAAGGTTTTTCGTATAGTACTTATTGTTATTGTGGTTGCTGGAGAGTGATCGGAATAGTTTAAGGCCTTTTAGGTATGACGATTCTCATCTGGTCCCTGTCAAGTCCTAGTGACTTTGCGCGATAGCAGCCGGGCAATGCATCCTAGAACGAAGCTGAACTTTACATAACTAACGCGAAAAACCGAGACTAACATGGAAGGAAAAAGTGGCAGAAGTCACCACTCAGTCGTATAGCCCCCTGTGAGACATGACCGTACTGGGGCAGCTATTTCCTCACTAGTCTAGTAACGTCTTGACCAAAGACTCCGAGTCAGAAGATAGACTTCTGGATGACAAGTGAGTGGCACCAAAGTCAAAAAAGAAATTAGCCGATCAAAAAAGCCATCGATGGAAAACAAGAGATCCAGCTACGATGACGGACAGGGCCCTAAGTAGCACACGTTGGAACCATAAGCATTGGTCGTTTGAATATTGGACTTATAAGGCACTCAAAATGCCCTTCAGTAGCACTTGTGGTTTTGCCAGGCTTCGTTATCGTACCATTGTTGCAACAAGCGACGTATCGTCACTTATGTTGTGGCCAGCCATTATTATAATAATTGTTGAATTGTAAATTCTTGTAATTTTTCACTTTTCTATTTTTCCTATAGTCTAGCTCAGAGGTTCCCAATCTTTTTCGGTCGCGGAGCACTTTTAAAAGGAGATCTCAACGGCGGAGCACCAAAATGTTTATTTTATAAGATACAAAAATATGTATTGTTTTTTATAAAAAAAAGCAACATGACAAAAAAAACTATAGCAACGCATTGTAATAAGTAAAGCAACTTATTTCAGAAGGTATGCATCTTTGACCCTGATCCACCTCGAGCTGTTGCGCCACTCTATTTTATTGGCTATGCAATAATTGTTTAAATCGGTACAAGGCGGCTGGCTGGAGTTGAATCTAAATTGAGACATCTGATACCTAAAATGTGTGCTTTTTTTATGCATCACATAGTGACGAAAGAAATCCATGCATATATTAATTTTGTGCGAAAGCGGATCACAGAGCCTGATGCACAAATTTCAAAGATGAACCAACAGAAGGTGTGGCTGTTTAGTGAAAATAGATTTTAATCTTTGTTTCAAATGTCTAGCAACACTTTTTTTAAATTGTATTTACTGGAGACGTAGACAGAGTTTTTTCAAAACTGCAATTCGCAGAAGAAGATTAAAGGAAAATCCCGTAGTGTCTTCACTGTGCAAACATAAGATTAACTTAACACGAGCACTCTTTCTTGTCGCTATGGCTTTCCAAAGATAGTGACAATGACATTTCCCTGGAGCAAAAAAATTATTTCGGTATTTAACTTCCAATAAAATCATATTTAAGACAGATCTATCATACGTAGTTAGCTTCTGTCTAGATTTTTGTCTAGTCTTAAAGTGGTTCTAAATGTGTGCGAAATAAGTTGAAATTGGCAAGGGTTAAAGATGGAGGAGATTTCCGAGCAGAATTATTTTTAATTACTCGCCGAGGGTTGAAATTTCTATTGAAAATATTGATTGTTTGGAGATTAGTTAAAGATTTGTGTAAATTACGGATTTGTGTCTCCTGGAAGCAAGTTATCTTGCTACGAAAATGGGGGACCAGTTAAAGTAACATTTGCAATAGAGTCTTATCTTTTCTGATAAAGTAAAATTTTGGAAAGATGTGTTTTTGGCAATAAACAAAGTTGTCGTTTTTTGAAACTGGTTAACTTATACGAGATTTACCAATATATCTTATACTATTTTTTCACAGGCAATAATATGAGGATTAGCTAAGAAACGATTTAAAATAAATCCCAAAGCGATTCCACCAGACAAATACAGGATTAATTTGACATGAGCACTCTTTATCTGTCATTTTGGCTCTCAAAAGAGAACGACGACGTCATTCCACGAGCCAAAAAAAATTTCCGTCGTTAACATCCCAATAGAAATCGCAACTCTGACAAATCTGTCATACGTGGACAGTTTAATTGTTCTTTTTCGATTCTCCAGCTGTTATAATGGTGTACGAAAAGGGTTGAAAGTGGTTCGTGAAAAGGGGGACTGAGATTAATGAGAGGATTTATTTTTAATCGCTTGCCGAGAGGATTTAAATTTTTATGATTAATCGCGTTATGTGTAGAGGAATTAAATGAAGATTCATACTGATCGTGGATAAGTCCCCGGTGGAAATATGGTATTAATCATGACTTCCAAAAGTCCCTAGGAACACCAAAATCTGACTCCACAACTCCTTGACTAAACTCGCGTTTCCATGCATAATTTCGACTCGGCTCCACCCGCAAAGTGTAGTCGAGTCGAATCAAACCGCGTTTTCATCTAATTGAAGCCGGGTTCAACTCTGCTGGGGGATGCGATAATATAAATTGTTTCGTTTTATCCAACAAAACTTTGGATTCTGCCCAAGGATCCGAAACGATTTCTTTGCTGTGTTCTTCTTCTTGCCTTACTGTCCTAACAAAATCTTTAAAATTTTTATGCTTCTACGATGTTAGGGAAGCCAACTCTTTCGACGCAACACTGTACAGGTCTGCAGCAGGTTTTTCTTATTTCCTGAGGCAACCAGATTAAAGCATTTACTTTTTTCAAAATATCTACGAGAGACCCTAACAATAAAATCCTTAACATAACCTCTCACACAAAACACAGTATTTAACTATCAGAAACGATGTTACCTAAACCCTTATTGGCAGCCATCGATTAAAAATTTTGACTTTCTTATATTTTGATCATTTGTTTTTTTAATTTTTTTTACTTATCTGTTCGCGGAGCACTTGGTCAACGCTCGCGGTGTTGGTCAATCCTCGTGCATTCTTGGTCCAGCAGTTCAAGTATTTTATCAGCTCACTGACATGCCCACTTTTTAGACAGAGGTTTAAAATGTGTCCTCATGGGAGTCTTGAACTCTTAAGGTATACCACGATATACTGCACGCACGGATAAGAATAAAAAATCCACTAAAATATACGTTTCAATAAACGCCTGCCATGTCAATAATTACAAATATGTTCGCCATGTTTGACAGGAAAAAAAGTTGGAGGAAATCCAGAAAACCTTAAGTGTTATAATGGTGCTATGTGGACTCTATTTTAAACCTTACATTCCTTATTTTATAATATATTTAATTTTTCAAGAAGCGCATTGTTTCTTTTCGTCCGATTTTATTTGTGACTAAAAAATGAAATGCGCATCTTGTTTTCTGCAAAACAAGGTGCGTTTATACTCATTAATTTCATCACCTAATTTAATATGACCGAAGTTATTTGTGCAAAAATATCAACAAAGACTAAGATAAGAGTATTTATACCCAAGTAAAAGAAGAACCACTCCATGAAAGTAATAGGTGAATACCATGAAAGTGTTTGTACCTGCAGATTCTTTTAAAAATGTATTGGCTGTCAAATAAGCCCGAAGTAGAACCTTTGTTCCACCCAGAATTAATTTCTATAAAGTGTCTTATCGCCCTAGTAGGGGTTTTGTAAGGGGCCCCGCCACTTGCATAAAACCAACTTCAAGAGCTTAAGGTTTTATGATGTGGTGCTGAAGACATAACAGTGACCATAACAAGAACTTCTGTGTTACTTGGATAGACACCTAATTAAAAAGTATGCCAAAGTAATCGAGGCATATGAGAGACGTTTTGAAAACAAGACAATTTTCAATTCTGAGACTACAAAGGCAGCCTTCCCAACCGGTCAGAAGACTAAAAAGGGAAAGGCAAAGATGTCACAAGGAAGCTCTATCCCACTTCGAAAGACATCGAAGGCCCCTCCCAAAAAAAGCTAATGTCAAATTCTCAGAGACCCAAAAAGCCAGGCGATAGTCCGCATGGGAACCAAGGCGCAGCCATCCCCTTCAAATCACCCCAGGAAACCCTCGGCTTCTAAGACCTATGAGTAGGGACAGTGCTAACCTGCCTCTAAGAGACAACGCTCAGCTGAAGAGGTCACTGAGAATATTGCAAAGATGGTCAGAACAATGCAACACTTCAATGAGAAACATATGAGATGAGATCATAGACAAGTGTGATCCGGATGGTAATCTTATTATGGACAAGTGGCTGAAAGTTGCGGCCAAAATCCTAGAAACCATTGTAGCAGAAGGCGAAATCAGTAGTACGCATAATAACTACAAATTTACAGAAGCTGGATGGTGGAAAAGAGTAAAGGTCGTGAGCTGAAGCAACAGAGAGTCATATGACTTCCTAACTCGGCGCATTATAAACCTTGATGAGGTTTGCCAGGCTGCGAAGTTAGAAGCTGTATCTGCCCCTACCCTCTCACTGATTCAAGTGCACGTATGGATATGTGCTCCGGCTCCGAAGGAAGCCGAAGAATTCCGCAAGCAAGGAACGCCAAGTCAAACCTTGATATAGCGGTGGATGCCAATGTCCATCACACACATTGGGGCAGCAAGGATATTAACAAGAGGGGTGAGTCTGCTTTAAGATTTACTTCGATTTCCAACCTAAAATTTTTTTTAAATAAGGGAGGAAGTCATTGATCACAAGCTCTTCTAATATTTTTGAAGTCAATTACATGAAGGTATCTACCAAATGCTCCCTCTCAGACCAATATAGGATAACCTTCAAAGTATACCTAAGAAAAAAAACAGAAAAACCTTTGAGAAACTCTGCTAAGACCGACTGGAACTAATTCTATACTTGTCACAGGACATAAGAGCTATATCAGAAGCTTGTCATAAGAGCAATATCAAACAAGTAACCTTTCGAGTGTGAAACAGTTAGAGCAATGCGTCAACTTTAAGCAACTCGTAACCTCGATCAAAAAATCCTGTCTGACACCGCAAAAGATCCTATGCAACATGGTGGACCGCGGAACTTCGACTTCTAAGGACAAAACAAAAAAAAAATTTTAACAAGGTTAAGTTGACCAAAAACGATGTACTGATTCCTTGGCTTAAGGATATCTTCCCTCCTTGGATACATCCCGAAGAACTGGCAAGATATGCGTGTGGTTTTCAATTCTAAAGCGGCGATCATTTCACAGCATGGCAAATGATTACAGACTTAATAAGTCTCTTATACCTTCTATCTAAAATACGTACTGGAAAGACTACTTATACAGATCTGCAAATAAGGAATCACCTCAAAATCACGAAGCACCACAGCAATACGCCATACCAAGGGTATAACCGTGGATAACCGCGCTGCAGGAGGCGGCGAGTACAATCGAGGGGTACTTAAATAGCAAAGAATTCACATTGGCAATCTTTTTTGTCTTAAGTGCAACCACTAGTACAATTTAACAGTGTGCTTAAGCATGAATTAACGAACCTTATTTGACTCCTTATACAATTTAACTTTACTTTTTCAGTTACATTGCTTAGGACGATAATTTCAAAAACTTACGATAATTCCATTTTAACAACCTATTGATGAAAGTTCTCAATAAACAGCAACTTCTGCAGAGGCTAAAGTAAAGCTCTCACAATTAAGAGCAACTTAATTGCATCTCATTATTTGTACTGCTCAAAACTGAGACAAATTAAGAATTTAATCTTAAAGCTGTTTTATCCATAAATGCTCTGCGCTCTGTAATTTCCATTTTCAGAATCCCATTCGTGACTTTCGCCTCTTAGGCAGGTTGACTTTCACCTTAAATCCAACTGAATTCTAGAAGCCAACATGGGTAGGTATTTCCCTCGTTATATGGGCCTTGTGAAACTATCTCCTCGCATTAACGTTAAGCCGATTTCCAACTTTAGCACACCAAATATCCCACCCAAATGGCTCTCAAATGTTGGGCATTTCGAAGCTCATTTAGGCCAGATCCTGCACCGAAATTATTAATAAAACACCATCCCGGCAAGATGTTACATTTAATTAACCAAACTCCTGGTTACTTATGGACTCCGGCACATCAGCGATAGAGGCGTGTGTACATATGTCCCTCCGGCGGAGTGTGCTTATGAAATCATAAATCGATCTAATCAACATTATTATTATTATTGTTATTATCACAGCCAGCGTTGTCGTTGTCGTTCTCGTCATCCCCTATCATCATCGCCATCATTGGCAGCATCACAGCTATGAGCCACTGCCACCGGCGACGTTGTCATCGCCATCGGCACCGGCAGCAGCATTAGGAGCTTTATTGTCATCCCTTGGTATCCTCAACCACCCCCAACGTTGATGCGAAGAAAATCTGAAGCGACTGATCCGCCTGTTGTGACGGAGCAAAGGTTGAGGAAGAAAATCTCTGACAACACCTGCTTGTGTCGCCAATTGAAAAACTCCTCACGTATGTGTCCACAAAGAACTGATTTTCTTCCATCTCCAACAGCGCACCACCCCCTCGGGCATATGGGTGTATTACCACCAAATATCTGGCTGCTGATGCAGGACGGCAATGATGACAACGGAGAAGGATGATGAAGAAGGGAAAAGCCATATAAAAGGACATCCTATATCTACCCGCCTATTGACTTGTGTGCCGAGCCGAGATTTTGAAAACTCCCGAACTCGCCTATACATAGATATAAACACAAACATATGAATCGGCCGTATACAACTATTACACATGTCACCTCATAAAATGTCCCTCGATTGCGCCCGTAGTTTCTGGGAATAAAGCCGCCTCCCTACTGTCTCCTGCACGCCATGGCAAATATAGGTACACGATTTTTTTGGGAAGCGGAGCGCGTATGCTATTTACAGGCTTTTATTATTGCAGGCCACATGCATTTTATGACGCCGATTATTTGGGGAGCTCACGGTGTGATGCCCTCTCACGCTCCGCCACAAGAATATTTAATAATGGAAAGATATGTCCTGGGACATACATTGCCGCACATCTCAACGGGGATGGGTAGGCCGATAGGACAATGGCACATAAAGAGAGAGCAGGCTTCGGCACCTTATTGTCACCTGTCGTTAACGAGTCATTTTCGTTCTTCCGCAGCGGCAAAAGGCAGCCCGAACGAAATGACATTATTCCAAAGGGGGGAGTTGGAAAAAAAAACAAAGGCTCGTCTGGGTGGTGCTTCCGGTTGCTTTTTTCGTCCTTCCAACCATGTTTGAGCTTGATGACCCAATATGGCATCAGAGCAAACCTCCATTTGCTCTGAATGCGATGACATTTTTTTTTATTGTGATTCTTATTTTTTTTATTATTTAATCGCCCCCTCTCGTGTGCTCTGTGTGTATATATGTCCTTTTTGTGATAGTGAGCAGAAAACAGGTACATGACCTTTGCTACAGAATGGAATATTGTGTCAGTAGAAAACAGGATATAGGCTGCAAGCGGCACAGAATGCAGAAGCACAATCGTTATGCTTAGCGACCTAGAAAATTTATAAACAAAGAGAAAAGCTTCGTCCTGATAGGAGAAGCTTTTCGAGGACATATATTGTCCTCTCTCCGTTTTATTGGGGCGGAGGGAAAGTGTTGCACTGTTTCCGTGGGTGGATTGCGCAGTTACATGCTGCAGCGTCATGATGGCTGTTAAAGTTTTCTTTAGGGATAATGTTGAGAGATAAAGTGTGTCTAGAAAACAATAAGATAACTTTATCCCAGGATTTTTAAGGAAGATAAGTTTGAACTTTGAAAACATACAGAATTTATTTTCATGTTGTCAAGCTAAAGCTGTGTATAAAGACATTTTCATAATGTCAACATTGTGTACATACATGGACCTAAACATATCCAATGTTAAAGTAGGCTCGAGGTTTTGTGCCATAAGAAAATAATTTAAATTCGTCCATTTGGTAGCTGAAGAGGTATTCGGTAGCTACGCCAAGCTGGTAGTACGAACTTTTTATTCCTAGGACCTTTTACTTTTGCGAGGAAGCATTCTCACGTCACACAAAGGAAAAGCCAGTAAGACCTTTATTGGTAGGCTTGGAAAATTTGGTTTTTATAGAGAAATAACTTGAAAGACCAAATAAGGTTTTCGGGAGCTTACGCCATTTGAACTAGAGACCAAAGTAGGTATTTGAAAGACTACAACGGTGTCAGAAGTGGCAAGTAGAGATACATCGTTGAACCGGTTGTAGCATATATTAGCAATTGTCAGCATGTATTAAGTGAAGTTTGTTCATTTACTTATACAACGCAAAAACTCCACTTCAATAGTTGCATAAAAAATGGATCAACTGACTACATATAGATATGGACATTGTACATAGGTGTCAGAAAAGCTTTCGATCGGTTGCATGTTTCTTGATAGGGTTCAAGTATTTTAAGTTAAATAGATTGTCGTTTACTAAGCCTGGGAATTATTTTTATTATGAAGTAACCTTAGTATTTGTTACTTTTTGGCGCACGCAAGTGGTAGTGGACCTCAGCCAACTTCGCATGCGAAACTGGAGGCGGCTAGCTGGAGGCAGATCTAGCTGAAGACGCATGTTTGCTGAGGGCCAGCTCCACCCCAGACTGTAGCGCCACCTTAAGTAAATTTAGTATTACGTTACTGAAGACTGAATCGACGATACAGTCGAATACATTACCGGGGTGCTCTCCAGCGCTTTCAAAAAATCCTGCCCAAACAGCAGTACAGGAGGGAAGCAACGCCCTCCCTGGTGGAACTCCATGATCGCGGAGCTCAACAAGAGCTCAAGGTCTAGATGAAACCTTGCAAAAGAGGGGCTCATCGAATGGACGACCTATTAGGAGAGCGTAAGAATTCTGAAAAAGGAGATCGGATTCGCCAAGAGGAATTTATGGAAGAATTTCTGCGAATCAATCGAAACAACAACTGAAGCGTCCCGACTGAGGAAAGTCTTATCCAAAGCGCCCATACCACTATCTTCACTCAAGAAGACAAGGAAACGCTGGATTTGCTGGCGGGAACTCACTACCCAGGGTGCACCGATATCCATGAGGATTACGCTACAGTAACGCAGGGCTCTCGGAGGAAGATGAAGGAAGAAAAGAAAGGGCTATAACCGATGTAAAAAGGCTGGCCTGGGCGATCAACTCCTTCGATCCCTTCAAAGCACCAGGGATGGATAGCATCCGACCAATAATGCTTCAAAAATCAGGGGAAACTATAATTCCATGCTTGGGTAACGTCTACAAGTCCTGCCTAAAGCTGTGCTATATTCCCAAAGCTTGGAGACAAGTCCGAGTGATATTCATCCCCAAGGCAGGGAAGGCAAACCACACTACTATAAGCCTGTCTTCATTTATGCTCAAGGCGTTGGAGCGGCTTATTGACGTGTATGTGAGAGAGCTGATTGGTGATAACTATTTATCAAAATCATAGCATGCGTACATGAGAAGCAGATCGGTTGACACTGCACTTTGACGTTTGACATAGAAGGGCGTTTAATAACATTGAGGCAGACGCGACACCGCGCAGCTTAAGAAACGCCCACCTAGATAGCGGTCTTTGCGACTGGATCGGGCTCATGTTAAGCACACGAAAGATAAACTGCTACCTAGGCGAAGTATGCAGCAGACGAAACGTCAGCAGAGGAACACCGCAGGGAGGTGGCCTATCTCCGCTCATATGGACCCTGGTAATGGACGAATTGCTAAAAACCCTGTGAGCTACCTAACCTGATAAAAACCCTCAAATCATTGTAAGCGCATACGCAGACGATTAAGCAATCCTGATTCCAGGTAAACTCCCATCGATCCTCAGTGACCGACTCAGCTACGCACTCCACATTGTTGGAAAATGGGTTGAGGGTCGAGGACTAAGAATAAACCTCTAAGCCTCGTAAGACGGAAGTTGTGTTGTTTACCAGGAAAAGGGTAGTTCCACCCTTCAGCAACCCAAGAATGGGGGGAGTGGAGTTACCGTTATCCAAATCGGTAAGATACCTGGGCGTCATATTGGACTCCAAACTCAGCTGGAGGGATAATATAGAAGATCGTGTCAAGCGGGCATACGTGGCATTAAAAGCCTGCCGCAGAACGTTCGGAAACATGTGGGGACTGCAACCTAACATGGTACACTGGGTGTATATAGCGGTTGTAAGACCCATCTTAGCTTACGGTGCAGTTGTATGGTGGAAGGCTACGGAAAGAAAGTGTCATCTCTCTAACCTCACCAAAGTTCAAAGGGCAGCCCGCATGGGTATAACAGGATCCCTAAGGACCACACCCACCGCGGCACTGGAGGTACTACTCAACCTCACCCCCTTGGACAAATACTGCAGCAGCAAGGCAGCTAAGACAGCTGTTTGCCTAAGGGGATCCGGACTGTGATCCTCAAGATCTTATGGACACGCCTCTGTGGAAACTCAATGGGCTGCCTCCACAGATACCCCAGTCAAGGATTACCTCCCTATGACATTCGCCTTCAACAGGAGATTCGCTACCAGAATACCTGAAAGAGGTGAATGGGAAGATAAGACCATTACAGGAGATGACGAGATTGCCGTATATGCAGACGGTTTTAAGATGGACATCGGAACCGGTGCGGGCATCTTCTGTGGAGCTCTTGGACTATGTAAATATTTACGGATTAATGACGACTGCAGCATTTTTCAGGCGGAGCTGGCAGCCATAATCCAAACTGCCTCGAGCTGAAGAAACACAGCCCCGCAAACAAGACCATCACCATATACTCTGATAGCCAAGCGGCAATTAAAGCCTTGGAATCAGACGTAGTGAAGTCGAGGGCTGTGAGACTATGCAGGGAAATTCTGGACGAGCTATCACTTGGCAACACTGTAACTGTGTGTTGGGTGCCAGGTCACACCGATATATCGGGAAACGAAGAAGCGGACAAGCTTGCGAGATATAAGTCTGGGATGAATGCATCTCTAGCCCTCAAATCTATAAGAGTCCTGCTGAGTTCGATAGCACGTAGGATAGAAACTGAATCCTTGAGTAGAACCAACCTACGTTTGACAGAACTAAGCAAAAAGAGTTCACTATTTTTGATCGGACTAGCCCGCAGGAATATCCGAGTACTCACGGGAATCCTCACGGGGCACTGCGCTGTGGGTCTACACGCTGAGGGACAGAAGCTGCAGTGACGTTGAAGAAATTGAATCTTTTCGTCACCTGCTTTGCGAATGCCCAGCCCTTAACAGCATCAGGCGTAGTACCCTCGGCAGTTACTTCATCAATGAGCTCGAAGATCTAAATAATGTAGATTTAAAAGGCTTCCTAAGATTTTTATACAAATCCTGTTGGGTCCAAAAGGGCGGAACTTTGAGCTTCTAACAGCGGTCTATTTCTGTTTTCGTTCCAGGTATTATAAAGGTTCCCAATGGACACAATGGACCCAACTGCTGGTCTAAGTGAAGCCGTATTGTCAAAGGGGCATCCATCAACCTAACCTAACCTAGTCTACTGAAGACTGGACGCGTTATTGCAGCGCAAAATATAGGTAGGTACTTATGTATACACAGAATGTCATTTTTTCACAATTTCTCGTATTTCGAATACGAATTAGAATAAATTCATTAAAGCTTAAACTGTCATTAAAGGAAAGATAGAGTTCGCCTCCAGTCTTTTTTATACCTGCTTAATAATAACCGCGTCTCTACAAACCTGAGCGGCAGCGTCATCTTGCGACAAGAAAAATCGCTTGTTGATACAACGAGCACAGAAAACAATAACGATTATTTTGACTGCAAAGTGATATGAAAAGACATATAACATATTTTTAAAAATTGTCGGTTTATAGCACATGTGATTCATGCTTTTTCCTTGACAGCAAGTAAAAGCTTAAAATTTTTCTGCATCGCAGCGTGTCATAACTCACAACGGAGAATGTCAAGAATATCGTCGACCTCAACGCGGCGAGGGATTTTAGCTTTATCGAAATGGCCGGCCGGGGAAGTGAAACGACCTGAGTCACTTCATACAATGATTGAAATTTATTTTACAGCGTGTTCGAGACTCACACTCGATCTCTCGCGCTGGTTTTTACTAAGTCAAGCTTAAAACTCAGTTTTTGAAGATCGGACATTCGCGGAAGTTTCGCTCTATCCATGTAGGAAAGTATTCGGGTTTCGTTGTATATCTTAAGAAGCTGAAGATTTGATCTTATTTTTTTCTTTTGAAATTTTTTTTTTGACTGCATCCTGGGGACTGATAAAAGGTACATTTACCTACGGCTCGTTTAATAAAGGTCCATTATTTAAGCTGATTTCTTTTTTTCGCGCAAGGCCAGATCCTTTTTCCACGATTAAAGTTTATGTTCTGAGCACCCATATCGATGAAAAATTCGTCACAGAACGCCTTTTTAGAGGCCCGTAATAAAATGGAAAAAGGATCTCTAATGGTATCGCTGCGTTGTCCGTCCGTCTGTCCAATCGTGTTATAACTTCGGAACGGAAAGTCCTAGAAAGACAAAAATTTGGTGTGCTTTTTAGCAACGGAATAAGTCAGAGAATCCAATGAGGGAAATTTTTCTTAAGCAGTAGGTAATAACGGTTTAATTACAGTTTGAAATTTCATGGGAAAATGGATTAAATGGTTTTTAATACATTTTTTAAAAAGATAAGCCGGCAAGAACAAGAAAAGCGAAACTTAAGGTAAGTAAATACCTTAATAGATACTTTAATAAAAAATTGATTTTTTTCAAAATATTGAAAAGCTTTTGAGAAATGAAGATTAAATAATTAAAGGAAAACTTTATGCAACCCTTTTTAAGTGACAAATTTAAAAAATCACCCAATATAAGTAGACTCCACAACGAAAAAGTATACACCCGAATTTAAAATATTCTCAGAAATAAAAGTAAGCAAATTGAATTTTAAAAAAGCTGCACGATAAAGGTTAGCCTCACCTACAGCAAAGCCGACGGACCCCTCTGCGTATGTCTTCATACTTGACAGTCATTTTTCAAATAAGCGGAATAGGAAGTAAACCATGTAAGAGATAAAATGCAGATGACAGACAAATGAATTTTTGAGTATTTGTATTTTTGATGCACATTATGGATGCAACTCCGTCAAATTTTCAATATTAAAGGCAAATTTTACCAAGTTTTCATAATTATTGGTCAGCCTTAAATATAGTTTTAGCTATTTCTGTCAAATTTGAAGTTTGGCATGCCCGCGATCTATCAACACTTGGGTGCCATAAAAAGCCCGTTATTTACTTTGCTAACTTCACTTTGATGATACAATTACGGGCACATAAAAAATTATGAACAATAGAGGATTAAAAACATCTGATTTTTTTAAGTACTAAAAAATACAGGGTTATGGTTTTGTGAGCTTCACCGCAGACCCGGATTTACGATTTTCCCGAACAGATGCAAAGACTTGATTTTTTTTTTTTAAAGCAGCAGGCTCTCGAAGACCTTCGATATTATCGACAGAAGCGAAGTTTTTTTTTTATTTGGAGACTTCTGAGCCATTACTCAGAATTCACTTTTGATACATTATGACATGAAGCAAAGAATCCCCAATATTATGACTTCAGAACTTTATATTGCCTTGTTACCTTTAACGTAAAGAAATCTCCGGAAACTCGCTGTCACATTTATAAAGAAGGTTTTTTGATTCACGCCTTTTTCGGCAATTCCTTCAAGAATTAGACAGAAATCAGGTGAAATCCTGGAGATTTATGTTTTTGATCTCGACTTTTTCAACCTTTTTGCAATTTTTGCATTCTTCAGCTATCAGGTCAGGAGTGGATGTTTGAACGCGGCCAACGCTAATACTTCGAACGCCTTGAATGTTTCTTTTAAGTTCTCTGTGAACAAATTCGATATCGGCAAGGTCAGGCTTATTAATCCGATCGTTCGGTCTATGCGTTATGCGTTTCCCGTAAAGAAAAAGTCCACACGCCATTTGAGGTTTTTCCGAATCTATCGTGCGGATTTGACAGTCCGGACTTGGTGGCCGATCTTGATTTTGCAAAATTTTGTCCGACGAATGGTGGTTTGCATCGCACTTAATTCGCCCACGGTTTTGTTTGCGCAAATTAAAGGTTTTCCTTTGCCAACGCCATATAACTACTTTTCATCGGCCTAGGAGTCTTCGAAGTCTTTGGCTTAGTGTTTTCGTCAGGCTTCGGACGGTTTATTCGTTTTCGAAAGACACATTTCTACCCGATTTGAAAAATCAAACCCATTACTCTGCTTTAAAAGAGGATATTATCAAAGTAATAGATTCTGTGTAAATTTTTGCAACAAAAAACTTCTAGAGCGAACCCACGCCCACGAAAACAAAGCCAGCCATGCCAACCGTTAAGTAAAAATTTACGATATCGATGGCAAATTTGCATACAAATTCGAATTAAGCTCAAGAAAGGTGTGATTACTCAAGCCAAAGAACAAAGAAAGAAGTTCGCGGGAAATGAAAGAATTGGCAAAAAGTTGCAAATAAAGGTGTCGAGAAACAACAAACATCACAGGCAAAAAAAAAAAATAGAAAAAAAAATGAGGAAACCGCCATCCAAACAGCAGATTGATGTGTTAACGTTTTTTCACTTCTATTGCGCCACCCTATTCCCTTTCATCGACTCACGCCAACATGTTGCATACTTGCGGTTTTATCTCACTCCATGTGTTTTCATTGCATTTTTGGTTGCATTTTCTCTTTTATTGATCTTTATCCCGTCTTCTTTCTATATCATTTTCGTGTCGTGCTAATAACCGCCGGGCGGCCGGCGGCGGCAGCTGAAGATGGAAAAGTACTCAATACAGGGTGCAGCGCAGATCCCTTTGGAAGCCACAAAGTCGTATAACGCGCAAAAGAGTCTGATGTTTTTATTAGGTTCGGTGGCATCGAAGAAGCCCAGAAATTGCCACCATGCAGCCAGTCCTACCTACATGCAAGGAAAATGCATTTTATTCAGCAAGCAAACGCAGGGTTAGGGGCCATCGAAAGCAAAGAAACAAGTCGGAGGGGCTCTAATTGCTGCAACGACCAACTCAGAACCAGACCAGAGTGGAAGCGTGCTGGTGAAAAAGAAATCGTGTTTGTTGATGGTCTTACTATACTTATTTTTTTTTTTATATTTAAGAACCATGCAAGTTGTTAGGGAAGGCAGGCAGCTATTGCTATGTAGAGATATAGAACACGTTGAAAGAGTTGCGTGACCCTTAAGCCTACCAAACGGCTTCTCCATCGTAAAAACTGAAATGAATTGCAACGTAGTTTGCTGTAAGAGAAGCTGTAAACTTTGACGGACTTTTTCTATGACGGATTATTGCTAATTTCACACTGAAATTGAGCTTTTTTTTCTGCTGCTTTACTTTTAATACTTAATAGGAGGAAGTCCTTTAACGAGGCCTTATTACACAGGTGGAACGGAATTTATTAAAAAAAAAAAAACACACAAAAATTATTATAAAAATTTAATCACCTCAAGAAAACGCGAAACTTTACGACCTCCTATTTTGTATTTTATTATAGTGCTGTAAGCTTTAGCTAAGCCATGGAACGAAGCGTTAGAAGCAAGATGTCGGAGCTGATAGTTGATTATGTTGTGTTGCCATGATAGGTATTTTAGTCCAATTTGGAATTATGTTAAGAGCAGTTGATTTCATTTTAAGATGTTTGTGTCGAAACAATCAAGCTTTTTTTCGAGGCTTAATTTATATGACAATGAGTAATCGGAACTACGTCTAAAGAAAAAGAAGATGATTAAGAGAATTCGCAAAAGTCTTGTTTTTGCGATTCCACAAACTTAGACTTTCGTTGCCAGTTAGTCACTGCAAGTCCAGCCCATAGTTTAGTGTTAAATTTTTGTGTCCCAAGTGCTAAGGAAACAATGCCTCAAATTTAAATGGAAATTGGGCCACAAAGTCAGAATTCATTTGATAGTGACTTGAGGCACTAACGTATTATGATGATAGATAATATAGAACAACTACCCAGTATATCCTTGACCTTACATACTCCCAACATCGCACCCATTTCAAATCCAACAGAGAGTCCAAGCGTGGCTCGCAGGAGTGCAGCATGCCTCATCAAGCATACTCAATTATGTGATAAAGAACTTTTTTTTACAACGATGGGATGAGAAACTTATACAAAATATTTTTAAAAAGATTTCAAAATAACTAGAACAGGAAGGACCGAATAGGAAATCAAAAGCTTTTTTCTTAACAAGTATATAATTTTTGGGTCTTATTTTCTAAAATCTTATTTTCGAAAGCCATCGTAGTTGTCCCGTTAACAAAAAGACAATTTTTCCAGGTCACGGTTTCCCATTCGCATGAATTAAGAACAACGCTGTCAATCTTGAGTTCAGGTTAAACCAATAATCCGCTCATGATTCATCGGTTAAAAGATGACGGTTTTTGGAAATACTACCGATGCTCCTGACCCTGAGTCCTAACACCTTACATGTCAGAGCTTAAGAATCTCTTGCCTTTTCCAATAACGACAAAGCTCGACTGACGCAGGCTTAAATAATTTCAATATAAGGCCAATTTTTTTTACCCTACCCAGGGTATATAAGGTTTTATGTATAGTTTGTAGTGAAATAATCACTGTAGTCCCCAAAGACCTTTCATAGATATGGTAGAGACCGATAAGAGAATCGAGCATAGGTCCCTCCGTCCGTTTGTCCCTCCGTTTGTAAAAATCGTTAAGGCCTTAACTTTTTAGCTCGGGACTTAAAACCGGGTAGTTGAGCTGGAAATCTTGCTCTTCAGATCAAATTTGAAAATTATTGTAATCCACCCACAGACACGCCCACTGCAGGTCTGTATGTGCGACCACCTGTAATTTTTAAAAGTACTTTTTATGCCCCATCCCATAGAATAATATTAAGTTTGTCACATAGTTTGTAACACGGTGAAATAATAATGGTAGACCCCCAAGACCTTAGGGACATATGATCGAGACCGAATTCAGAATCGAATGAACCGTGTCCGTCCGTTCGTCTGTCTGTATATCACACGTTTTTTGGCCTTAAATTTTAAGATAGGGAGCTGAAATTTAGTACATAGGTTCACTGTCATCCGAAGCAGTACAAGTGTAAAAATTTTTCGAATCCGCCCACAGGCACGCCCACAATCGGTGCAATCGTGCAACTACCCCCAGAGCTATCAAACCTGTAAGACGTGTTAAAAGCTTGAAATTTGGTTTTTATTATCTCTCGTTTATTGTAAGATACATAAAATAAAAATTTAATCGCTTTACCCCCCTAGTGGGCGTGACATCGATTTAAAGGTAACTTTTTCAAATGCATTTTATTCAATATATTTGTTCCAAATCGAAAATATAGAAAACACATAGTTTTCTACACAAACAAATATAGAAAACACATAGTTCTAAATTTTGCTGATAAAAGACTTTTGGACTTTTGGCCACGCCCACATTTGGAGGCAGAGTTGAAGAAAAGCCTTAAAATTTCCAGAAAAACGTAATTTCGACTGGCCATCAGCCTGATTTGGGAAAGAATGACAAAAAAGTTTTAGCAAGTTAGATAAACGGGGCTTTATTCTAGATTTCGGTTCAAACAAAGTTTTTAGCCACGCCCCTTTTTGGGGATTGATTTTTCAAAAATATTGAATTTGATCCAAAAAATTGCATTTTTACGTACATTTAAGCGTAACTTGGAAATAATTGATGGTTTTTAATTAGGTGCGGTTGGACCACGCCCCTTTTAAAAGTTTGCACTTCTTATTACACGTCAAACAACAACAATAACATCAGTATTTTACAATGTGGGATGGGATGGGGTATTCAATTGGGGTATTGTAACTTCTGCGTACACACTGTAGCACTTACACAATGGTTTTTTACTGATTTTTGGTGTGTCATACTGCTTTATAATTGTCCTTGAGGCAAGGTAAAAAGTTTAGCCCTTACATTGACCACGCCCACTTTTCATAAAGTTTTAACTTAAAATAACAGTTATTCAATAAATATATATGAAATGTGATTAAAAATTTTATTGTAAAGTGAAGAATTTTATTATTTGTTGTATATATTCGCGGTAGCCACCTATCTTTTTTATTGCATAAAGTATATGTCTCCGCCCATTTTCGTGGGCATGGCTTAAAAACAAAACAATTTTTTCAAGCTAAATAGACGGATTTTAGGCCATAATGTATAAAATCACCAAGAATAAGGCATTCAAAAGTAATATTTTTACATCTCGCCCACATTCTGGAGGCGTGGCATTCTAATTTTTTTACTCTACATGTAGGGTATTTTCAGCGGACTGTTGAACTTTCCCACTTTATTTTTATTAATTTTGATTTTCCAAAAATCTGTGTGAATTTCTTGACCTTTTGGCAAGAAAAAACTTTTTTCAACCCAAATTATACACAACAAAAATGAAAGATTTAATGTCTAGTGCCTATAGCGCTCCATCCTAAGACCACTAAGATTAGGCCTTGAACATTTTCTACTGGGTTATTTCAAATATTATTTTTTAATAATAATTTTCAAACTTTTGTCTAAGTCAAAAGGTCGAAAGCGGCTTCCATATTTGGGAAGGTGCAAGAACGTTTTTTTTACTTTTAAATACAATTGCGTTCACTTTGGTTTTAACTTTTGAAGACTGAAAAGAAGAGAAAAAAATTTACCATCGAGCTTGGTTCACATTCGTGACGTAGCGCTGTCTGCTTACAAAAATAATTCGTGGTACGTTCAAAATCGGGCCAAAAAGTGACTTGAGGAGAATCGGTTTTTGACCCGATGCGGTGCAACACAGCACATAATTTTTGCGCTAATGTCGTATGTGGCTTTTAGCCCAACAAGCCAGACTTAATAATGTTGTGGTCCTTAATGTAATTAACCACAACATTATTAAGTCTGGCATTAAGGAACACATTACATACATATTAATTTTGATTAATTTTAATTGTATAAAAACCTAAAGCGGAGTTCACAAAGCAGCATTGACTTCGGCTTCGCTCTGCTACGATACGTCGGCTTTGAACCGGCTATGCATTGAGATTTGAAGCAAATTTTTCCTGCAAAGTAAACTCACTCGGATATTCTGCGACATATCCATGGCTTACCAACATACCATCGAGGCCAAACTATAGAGTTGGTCAAGAGCCCAAAGCAGACTGATTGACTTCGTGTGTGCGCTCGAAATCAACCCACATTTGCTTCAGAGTTCAGACGAAGCAAATGTTCAGCATGTTTGAACTCGGCCTTGGCTTCGGAGCCTAATTACGTTTTCTCCTTATGTGTTTTTTTTTTCTTTGCCAAACGAAACTTTGAAGCCGAGCTTCATTGTGTCAGGAACACTGATGACCTCGTAAATGCCAGGCCAAGTCTGCTTTGTGAACGCTACTCAAAAGATCTAAGGCTTCAACTCGTATCCCAAGCAATTTTAATGTGGTCCTTCTATTTAAACAATAAAAAAACTTGGAATTACTTGATTTATATTCAAGACTTAATTAAGTTTATCAAACAATCTGCCATAGACAGACTTTTATCGGCAGCATAGACTCTTTGCTCCCCACCTTTTTGTCCACCTTCCATTTTTAATTTTAAAGTGTGCGTTGAATTGATGGCTTTGTCATTTCTCCCAGGAACGGAGCTGACAACTCTGAATTCCTCCCGTTAAAATCCCGTAAAAATGGGGCGTTGATTTTTATGTTATCGATATGTTTTTCTTTTGCTGCAAAAAAGGAAAACCCAAAGGAATATTAGTCTCGTGACAAATTTTTTATCCTTAAATAAAATAATAAATAAAAGTTAAGAAATAAAAAACCTTGAAACACTTTTGTCATGTTGCTCTGTTTATTTACAAAAATAACGTTTGAAATCTACAGCAACCCGCTTAGGGAAGAACCTTGCAGCAAGCGTAAAATTTTTGATGCATGGCTGTGCGCGAACTACAGAGCACATTTTACGAAAAATCGGAAAATATGCACTTTTAGAGCCCTGGTATTAGTCCCTGGTATTAGTATGTCATAGTTTCAGTACCATTTCAGTACCGTTTGTTAACTTAATGCTTTAATTGTCATTTAAGAAGCAGTGATGTTACCAAACTGTCAAATTCCGTGATTTTGTCAAAATTTTTACGTACTTTAATTTATTATGAATTTTTTGTCCTTCGTAGCGTAATAATATAACAGGTATATAGCGTTAGGGTTATGGAGAGGTGAGTTTTCATTACCTAAACCCTTAAACAAAAAAGAAGAAAGAAGAAAGAAATATATCAGACGGAGTAGATGGCGAGGCAAAAAGGGACGTCTAAGAGATTCTGAGTATAACCGAGGAAAAGGTCGCAATCAAGAATGCTGATTAAGCCCAGCTGATCTAATAAAGCCTTATTAACGCCTTATTAAAACATTTTTGGATGAGAAATCTATGAAGATTGACATCTGAAGTAGGTATGTCTTTCCTGTGACCAAAGATCATTGATCATCAAGTGAGAGACCATGCCATATTGTCGGAACTTATAGTGCTGGAATAGGCCACCATCTATTAATGGATACATAGTCGGAGCTACCAGTAAATATAGTTCCTGTCCTTGCTCGTTGATTATTTAAAAAGATTATTTAGATGTTATTATTATTTAGAAGAATCTCACTTGCTTTACAACGATTAATGGTTTTTTCGACTCGTTTTTTCGACTCCTTTAAGAAGGGTGTTATCCATGATTCTGTTAAGGAAGATTCCGTTAAAGCAGAGATCAGAATCTTTTTGAGTGTCCCGGTCCCCAAGCTAATAGTTTTTTATATAGTCCTTTGTCCAGCTCTTTATAACACAGATAGCCAGTTTTAATCTGGTACTTTCGGTAGTGAAGTTTATCTTATTTTTGGTGAGCTGTCATCTTTTAATACAAGTTTCCAGTGCTCCAAGGATGGTCACTTGTGAATATTTTTTGGCGCAGTTAGTTTTGTTCTGAAAGTTCCATTAAAGTTTTTCGTCTTCATGAGAAGATGAACTCCTTTTCAGTATTATTAGATTCTACACAACTGATTTCAGTAATAAATCTATCATTTAGAAGCAAATGTATTTGTGTGCATATAATATACACGAATCCCGCTGCTAGACACAGACTTTTAATTTGAGCATTTACCCTGGGTGGTCAAAAGGTAATAATAACGTGTTTTTCAATAGGGGCTTCCGATCTTTAATAGTTGATAGCGACCATCATGTTGAGGCCAAATCTGTCTAATGGGCTGTTGTTGATTCAATATGTTTTGCCAAATGAACAGCGACAGTTCAATTATTTAAATAATTGCAAAATTATTTAATTCGAAGCTCATATTCAGCGACGATGCCCGTTTCTGAATGAATGGGTACCTACGTCAACAAGTGATACATGTTTTCGAATTTGGGACAATGCCAATCCACATAAGATCCAAAAGAATCCATGCATCCAAAAAAAGTCAGTATTTGCTGTGGATTTTCGGCTGGCGCCGTCATTGCTACTATTTCGCGATTGCTGGATTGGATGACTGACATGGTCATTGAGATCTTGCAATTCGATCACTAAAGATTTTCTCTTGGAGGATTTTGCAGTTACAGACTTATGTGAATACGCTACAAACAACCCTTAAAGCGAACATTACCTATACCACCGGTGAAATTTAGCTTACGCCAGAGCCAATGAAAGTTTTACATGATGGATGCGCAGCGCACCATTCCAGAAAGCTGCGGTGGACATTTGAACGATGTTTTACTCCACACAGAATGGCATTGAATAGCCTTCGAAACGAATAAAAAATATCGATAACAACTCACACCCACTTTGCTTTATACAAATTTAAAGATAAGAATCGTTTAATGAAAAGTCCTGTAATTCACAAGGCCAGAGCGATTAAAGCTAACTAGACTTACTCAAAGGTTGTGATTACCGTCCTTACATTGAAATACTTCTGAGTCAATAAGAAGTACGCTTCCAGGACATCGATTACAGTTTGGCATTTTTAATAAAATGGTGGCTCCAGGTCTCATCCATTTCCCTGATCTGCTTGTAATTTTTCGAGATTGTGCCTCGAAATTTCGACTCGTTTCTTCTTCTGTTCATCGGTTAAGATTCGCGGCACCCAACACGCAGAACCCTTCTTTATGTAATTTGTTGGCGAGGACTCTTTTTCTTAGAATACTACAATACGAGATTCTGTATCAACTTATTAAAAAGAAAAGAAAGATCAACACCTTAAAGTAAGTCCGTAGAACTACTGCAAAGTCCCTTGGATATAACTCCGCGCAGCTGTACAAATAGGCGACTTCTGTCGGATTATCATTCGGTATTCGGTTGAGTTAAAGTTTTAAAATTACACTTTGTTACGGCCCTTGTGAGTGTTTGAACTCAAAGTACATGAGCACCTCTGCTAGGAGCCGCCTTTGAGCGTTCAAAAAGTATGCAAGTCTCCATATCAAGTCAAACATTGGAGGACTGAAAAGGCTAACCTTTAAATTTACTAAAAACTTGTAGCTTCAATAAAAACCGACTTTTGGCTGACGAAGAAGATAAGCGCTATTCAAATTCTTGTCCAATTTTCAAACTTGTTCACTTGCGAAATACATTTTCCTATGCCGTTTTAACGCACCAAACGCAAAAGGATTCTAGAACTAAACAAAAAGTCGGGAACAACATAAAAACTTCCTGCCAAGCACACTCCCTCTCTAGTGTCTATGCACTGTGGTGCAATCACTTCGAACGAGTTTGTATGCTTCTCTCCAGGAAACTCTATTCTATCTATTCTGGTGCAGCCGGTCTCTCATGGAGGAGGGTATCAAGTTTTGAGGTTGTTTTGTCATACTCCCGTCCCGTCTGCCATTGCACATCGTGTTTGACCAAGTGGCTTGGCTGCATACGATTCTGTTTGTCCTTTGACGATATCTTCGGCAAAACAGCATGCATCACTTGTTTTGTGTTACGTCGACGACGACGACGACTCTTTGGCAAAAAGTCGATTTGGTAAAGTGAAGGTATATCGAGCCACACAAACACACACTCATCCATAAGTCTATATCCTGTCATTCATGCGATGCCCACAAATGCGCTCCTGAACCTGAAGTACGTACCCATACCCATATGTAAGTAGCCGAATCCATTTCTATTGCTGTGTTTGCTATTGCTACTGGTTTTGTAGTTGATGCCTCGCCCAGAAAGAGGACGGCAGGCAGGGCATGGTGCAGCTCTATTCCTTGTCTCCCCCCATCATCGGACATGCTGCCAAAGTCACGCTGTTCCTGCTGGCACTTGAAACCCCAACTGGCATTTGCGTCGCGTTTTTGTGCTGCTGATTCTCTGGTGCGGCCATGCGAGCTTCAAGTGCATTTTGTTGGTGTTGGTGTTGCGTTGTTTGCCATGGTCAAGCTTTCTGGTCGGGTGGAATTCTGTGCACGCTGAGATTTTGCACCGACACACACTGTGGCATGGGGACAACGAACGAAGCGGGGAACGCTGCTGTTGCAACGCTGCGGTCCTTGGCGCAATGCAATCGAAACGGTGTGACTTGATCAGACAGCACGTTGCTGGTTGACTCGTTGGTGGCGGCGGTGGCGGCGGCAGTGGTGGTGGCGCTGGGAGCGGGCGGCTCCTCCTTGCTTCTGGGGCTTCGAGTGCGTACAAGAATGTTAATTAGTTTGCGGTTGTATGGCACGGTGATGTGTGGGATGCCGGGGTAGAGAGAGAGAGCATCCGCATAGACACACGTAGATGCAGAAGCCGCCGCACAGCCACACATGTGATGCGGTTTTGGGTAACCAAACTGAATAACTTTCAGCTCGCAGTGAAAGAAGTTGGTCTTCGTATTCCAATCCATTGGGGTTTTGTCGAATGGTTTTCGGGCGGTGGGGGGTATACATTTTTGTTTTAATTGAAAATACGGCAAAAAGTGGTTGCGTTCGGGTTTGGTGTTTCGTAAACAGATTCTATATATGGATTCCCCCGAAAGGAGCCTCTCGCCGGTCCATGTAAATAACTTCATTTTTCCATCTACCGAGGTGATCAAATGAGAGTTTTCAATTGGATATTGCGGTGCAATTCTACTAGGAATGAAGCTATATCCTTCAGACGGTATAGGTTGAGTCAATAAAGCTGTGCAGAATATTGGTTCGGGTTTCCGTTGCGATATTGACCGGGTGCAATGCGTTATTGCTTTAAGCTTTAATTTAAGCAATTCTACGGATCCTTACCCTGGTCTCGAGGACCGTTCGTCTACTCGGAAGAAAATGTAAAAGAGTCAAGGCCAGCTAGATATGGCATATCCTTAACTGCAATTATTTTTTAGGTGAACAAACGTGTAGGTTTTTTCGCAGCAACATCGGCTTGATTAGGATAGGAACTACAAGCCTTAAAGACAGAGACAAAAATAATTTATTGAAAAGTGAAAAGTAACAACACTTTACAATTCTGGCTGAAACATTGTTCATTTCGAATAACATTGACAACAATAAAAATTCTAATTTTCCAAATTAAGTTGCTAAAATATGCTAAAATACTTTACTTTGTTCGCTACATTTTTTGCGCCATTGTTTTGCTTTATACTAATTTCTACAGAATTATTAGCAAACTTTTTCGGCTTGTAAGAAATAAATTCCAGTTGAGGTGCTAAATTTTCTAGCAGAACATTTTCAGATTTTCAAAGAGGAGAGTAGATAATAGACTGTAACGTGGCGACAAGAAATAAAACGAAATGCAGGAATCGCTGAATGCAACCACTGCTTAACCTTCCGAACACACCCTCTAGACTCACTTTACGAACGCACCCAACTGTCATTCCAGTCAGCTGACAGCAAACTGATATTCGAAGTTCCAATTTCGATATCGAAAATTTTCCCTTTCGATATCGAAAGAATGGAAGTGCTTACTTTGTATAAATACACGGGTGACAGGCTTGTACGGGACAGTGATTGAATTGAATTAAAGTGTTAAATTCTTAATAGCGAGTTGACTTAAGTGTGATTTGAATTTAAATAAGTTTTGTTTGTTAAATAAAGTGTTTCATTGTGTAATTATAAAAAAGGAAATTGAGTTTTATTCGACGAACCCCAGGCAAAAACATTACATTGGTGTCAGAAATTTGGTAATAAAAATCAAAATTGTGCGGGTGAATTCTAAAGTGGAATTTTCCGGAACTGTTTCGGTGTATCAAACAGTTTTCTAAAGTGGAATTTTCCGAGCTATTGTGGGTAAAAACCGTCAGTGACTAATACGTTTTATTTTTGTCGCTGAATTCTCCAGAAGTACTGTGTATAAACAGTGTTGGTGACTCATACTGATTTGATTGTGGAATGACAGAGATAATCTTAAACTGCCCGATAAAGTTACAAAAAACGAAGTTATATAAACAGTGTCGGTAATTTGTTGGCTAGTGAATTTTCTGGAACAGTCTGGAGTTGAAAGCAGAATTGGGTAAAAGAAACCTCCAGACTTCGGGGCTTAAAAGGGAATTAATGCTACGTCTCCAGGACATTATTGCCGATGAAGGTGGAGACCCCGTCACAATGCTGTTTGATGTGCAAGAGAACAGCAACAAAGCAGAGTAAATACTGCCGATGAAATGCCAGCTTTTATGAAGTTGCTTATAATAGTTATGGAAAAATCCCATAAGCTGGAGAGTGGCCATAACGAACAAAAGAATACTCTCGAAGAACGGAAGAATGGTCTCGAAGGCAAATTAGGATCGTTGGAAAGTGGACAGGAAGAACAAAAGAATAGCTACAATCGAAGAACAAAAGAATGTTCTCGAAAGCAAATTAGAAACGCTGGAAAGAACAGAAGAATGCACTCGAAAGCAAGTTCGACGAACAAAAGAATTATTAAATTGAGGTTTGTTGCTTATTTTTATATCCTACCCAGGGTATATTAAGTTTAATGTATAGATTGTAACCCAGTGAAATAATTACCGTAGATCCCTAAGACCTTTTAGAGATATGAATGGGACAGACTGGAAAATCGATTGAGCTATATCCGCCCGTTCGTCCGTCCATCCGTCCGTATGTAAACAACTTTTAGGCCTTAAATTTTAAGCTAGCCCTCTGAAATTGGTTGGTTGGCTGAAAGTCCAGTCTTTTAGATCAAGTTTGAAAATTAGCTGAATCCGCCCACAGACACGTCCACTACGGGCCTGTATGAACGACGACCTCTAATTTAAAAAAAATCTTTTTTTCAAATTTTAGATATGTAAAAATTGCGCTAGCCTCAAAAACAATTACAAGGTAATGTAACAGAGAGCTTCTCGGTATGTTACATAACCTTGTAATTGTTTTTGAGGTGGTAGAAAAAGTTTGGCCTTTTCATTGACCACGCCCTTTTCTAAGCGATTTTAGCTTATAGTGACTGTTTTTCAATAAATATATGTGAAATTTGATTAAAAATTCTATGACAAAGGTTGTAGATTTTAGCAATCTCTAACTTTTTTGTATATGTTTTATGTGCTTTCGCCCACATTTGTGGGCGTGGCGTTAAAAAAGTGTTTTTTTGAGTTAAAACGCGTATTTTTAGGCCGAAATTTATGCAATTAAACCATCAACAGTTATATTTTTATATCCCGATCCCGCCCACTTTTTGGAGGCGTGGTTAACTAGTTTCTATTTTCGGTAGGGTTATTTTGCAATCCGTCACGGACGGACTGGAGTTTTTACATACGCACTGTTGCACTTTCCCACTTGTTTTTTATAAGAATGTGAAATCTACATGCTTTGACATGGTCTCGTAAAGAACGACTCGCCATCACTTCGTTCAGTCGCATAATTTATCTGAAGCGCGTTGGAGTTTTCCTGTTGATAATTCAACTTTGGCATTAATAGTCCGAATAGCATAGTGTATAGGATCTGCGGAAAAATTACGTAAAAATCCGTCCCTTATGCTGGAGTTCACCAGGGCTGTATTCTGTCACGTCTCCTTTTAGCATTTATGGACTGGATGGTAAAGTGCGCCGTTCTGGCTAGGAATTTTCCGAAAAAGCTGAAATCAGGATAACCAATCTGCTTTGTGTCCTTGAATCGTCCGATAAGGAACTCCACCGAGCACTGAATAGGTTTGCGGTGCAATGCTGGGATGAAGGTTAATATGAGCAAATCGGAAGTTTTGCTTGTTTCCCGAACTTTTGTGCAGTACAACCTGGACACCGATTTAGTCCCAATAAAACAGGTAAAAAAAAGAAGTAGAACGGGGTATTTTTCACGAGAAAGCGAGGGTGACTTCTAAGTCGAATGCCTAACATTTTTTTCGAAATCTCTGCAAATGGGAAGGGTTATCCTGCTGTTGGATTGGCCAAGCCAGAGCAATAGTTAAGGAACTCTGCAGGCCAGTCATCAGGAAAGCAATTTAGAGTAAAAACAAAGAGTTCGGTTTTTAATTCTGTGTTCGTTGTGAACCTCATTATATAGTCACGAAATTCGGGTAATGACCAAAAGAATCAAATCGCGGGAACAAGCTACCGAAATGAGATTTCTGGGGTGCATTACTAGTGTTACTCGTAGGGATAAGTTAAGAAAGGTAAGTATTCATAGGAGTCTTGTTGAGCAGATGGTGATCAACGTGTTCAAATCATCTAGGGTTTGTTCACGTTGACCACATGCTTCCCTTCAGCATTTCTAGACAGATAATGATGCTAGCCGGAGATGCAACGGGTCACCCCCTGGTATGCCGAGAAGCAGGTAGGTGGTGACACCAACCTCTCCGAGTCCCGATAGGGGGATCGCACCTGATGTTCTTGAGCTGGTGACGTAGGACACTTAAATGAAAAAGCGTTATTAAAAAGCTATGACGGGATGTAAGACCTGTAGTCGGACCCCTAAGGGGTAAATTCGGCACCATATTCGTTACATAGCAGTAATGGCAGCATTTTGGCATTGGTCAGGAGATTGTCTGCCATATCTTGGCTCAGATGAGGTAAAGTATCCCAAAAATATGTTGACCACTCGATATGTTCGAACACCC
Source organism: Neoascia interrupta (assembly GCA_947623515.1). Taxonomy (NCBI): domain Eukaryota; kingdom Metazoa; phylum Arthropoda; class Insecta; order Diptera; family Syrphidae; genus Neoascia; species Neoascia interrupta. The sequence goes on from OX392462.1 coordinate 201,948,075, forward strand.
GTAACTCTGGATGAACACGTGTTGATTCGTTTTGAATGGAATCTCAACATCAATTTCGTGACCCGAAAAAATGAGACAATTGGTTGGTTGCGTCGACGGCAGGGAGATAAGAGCTATCTTACTTACTATCTTACTATCTTACTTACTTACTTATAGGGCTCCCGACCCATTGGGGGATCTACCTGGTTCATAGTAGCCTTCCATCCTCTGCGATCCTGGCACGCTGCTTTCAATTGTCCAGACCAAGCGCTCTGGCATCCGCGACGGCTTGGTCCTTAAAACGGAGGTTCGGTCTTCCTGATCGTCTCGAGCCTGGGGGCCTGGATTCTAAGACCCTCTTGGCTGGAGCTTTGTTGAACATTCGCTCGATGTGACCGAGCCAATGTAGTTATGAGAGGGGAATGAGAATACCCTATCAGTGCTCTTTTTATTAATAAAAGATCTAGACAAAGTTGATGGACTGGCGTTGTATAATCGTTTTTCATCAGCATGTTCCGACAAGTGGTGTAAAATTTGAAAGTCAGCACCAGAGGCACAATATTTTAGGTACATCTGCAAAAAATTATTGTTCGATTTCAAGTCATCAGACATAATATTTTTTTTAAAGACCGAACGGCAAGTATTGCCAGCAAGATGCTAGCAAAAATATATTATAGAAAATTTCAAATGTTAAACGAAATCTCATAAGCCGCAGCTAGAGCTGCCTTGATTATGTGGTGTTTAGTTTAGACAACTTTATGGTTTGATAAGTCATAACTGATCTCAAGGGAAGCCTGGGTGTGCGAAGAATAAGGATTTTGGGTCAAAGACAAAAATATTTCTCAGCTTTAATCAGTAGCTAGAGCTAAAGATGGAAAACGATGGAAGCTTTACTTTAATAACGTCTATTTATACTTTTTATAAAAAGACGTTGAGAATAATGTGGAATTCATAACTGCCATTTGCAAAGGCTTTCTTTTGAGTGAAGCCACTACTGCTACGAACGTTCAACTCGAATTTGTAGCTTGAAAAACAAGGATGACAAATGACGAATCTACATTTTTGATTATATATCTTTTACATTCTTAGTCTTCCCTGGAAGTTCCATGTCCCTATTTTGTCTGGTGTACCTTTACACCAGACAAAATAGGGACATGGAAAAAATGTCCAAGACACCGCCGAATTTTATTTATTCTTTGTTCAGTGAACCTGCAAATAAAACCCGCTGCACTGTGGAGGCGTTCAAGTAAGAACACAAAAAGACGACAAGCACATCGAGGAGCGCGGCGGCTAAAGAGAAACCACTTGAAAAGCAAAATTGAAGAACACACTCACAACAGAGACAGGATGAACTTTATATGTACGTCGACGAACACATGTTGCCCGTGGTCCTACAAACTGTCAGATAACATCAGGGTTGAGGTGCACTTCACCTCGATTTTTTTTCGCTTCTATTCATGCTTTATGAACTTCTTGTCCTTATTCTTCTACGTGTGGCTTTGATTGGTCTTGATGTTGATCGTCGGAGCGCAACAGCGTCACAACTTGCAACACGAATCGTATACGAAAAACCTGTAATCAAGTCGAGTTCCTCCGCAATCTATTCCTGTGTGTTGGTTGCAAGGGCCATCACAAGTGGTCCCCAGTAGGATAAGGGTACTTTAATGCATGCAACGTTGTTGGGAAATAAAGGACGTCCATCGTCAGCCATCTGCAGAATGATGAAGGAATGAAAGGAAGAGCAGACGCGCGATGCTCCATCGAAATGGATGGCACAAAAGGAAAATTAGGTTCACCTCGTTGCGTCTTTAATTAGAAGTAATGCTGGTCGCCTTGATTGTGGTCGTTGATGTATACGGTGGACTTTTGGTCAGTTTTAGCTGTGCCACCAGCACACGATGGTCAGGTAAAATGTGGCTATAATCAAGCAGGAGTGAAGGAAACAAGGTTAATTTATCAAGTTGAAGAACGATCTCATATTCCACGGCTATTCCTCACTTCAAGTTCTAAGTAAGATACAAGGATTTTATAGGAATTCATATTAATCACACGAGCTTTAAGGAATCATGCCCTTTCTCATTGTTACACGTGTAACGAGGACCTTGAGCATTTCAACAACTAAACAGCAACTTAAGCCAAAATCAGACGGCATTATACTGTGAAATAAGGAACGCCTTAAGACCTATTTAGCATACAAACTGTTTAAAGCCATCAAAGCGTCTGTAATTGAAACTTTGGAGCTTACGGACGAAACGATCATCCCTTTAATTGTCGTTTGCAAAGTCGATTGTGCTGTCTACACCGTCGCCAATTGCCATCACCACTTCAGGTCCTGCACTTGTAATTATCGTCATTTGCCAGCATCATCATCCCTAATGCATTATCATCTCCCAAGGGGACGACGGTTGGTACTTCGCCGTGCAATTCATGACACAAGTCCAAACAGGTGCCATCAAGCACATTAGCCGGTGCATCTCCACATGCATATAGGTAGATATGTGCACACCCCAACCGCACACACTGTGTATGTATGTAGTTACGAGGGCAACAATCGACTCGGGCCATGGCCTGGTGCGGTGTTCCTTTAGGAAGTTGAGTAAAACCAAAGCTCGACATGTATGCTGGGTCCGGACGCCCACTTTGGAGCACAAGAAGACCATCATCACAATCAATTCTGTTGCCAAACCTCAGTTAGTAATTTGTAGCCAGTTCCGCTGGCTAACTGTCTGCCGGTGGTGGCGCGCGAGTATTGTGACGGGGGGTCTGTGCTGTGCCACTAAGCGATGCAACTCCACGTCGAAAGGCAGCTCATTAATATTTCACAAATCCGAAGCCACTTACTCCCTGATTTCTGATGGTGGGTGCGGGTTGCTTTTTTGTTTTATGTTGTTCCTTGCCAGCTGGGAGTACGGATGCTCGTCAACCCATACACAGTGCCAAATGAAGGAACTGCGCCTGGATGTGGGGCTGCGAACCGAACCATGGCCATGGAAATATTTGCACTTCCATGGTTGCTTCTTTGATTGGTAAGGGAGTGGGAGGAATTTTAATTAAACCTCCTCGAGGCCGAAGGGTGAATTCAATTTGTTTTTCATGGAAAAGATTGAACCAACGTCGAAGGGTAAGGCAGCCCAACAGTGTGTATAACGCATGCGGGACGATGTGCGTGATTAACCAGAATGTCGCCACAAAATAGATTGGCTTCTGTCCACCGCACGACATCGGTCAATCATCGTTTTTCTATGAGGCGGCGAAAAAAGACCCCTTCAATCTTAAAGCTTATTAAGAATCAATCAGGACGACAGAAAATTAAAGACTTAAGCATGCTGACTCTGGTCGCACACACTCTATTGTTTACCTGTGGTGTTGTTACCCGATGAATTATGTGTCCAACGTGTCGAGAACATTATTCGAATTGGGAATCGATTTCAAGGATTTCATCTCATCTCGAATAACAATCTCTCGATGCCATAAAGAACTCAACAGGAAGGATATCCCTCAAAAGGAGGAGCAACACTGCAAGGAAAGTGTTCCCTCTCCTTGTAAAACCCAATCAAGGTTGCTCAAATTCAATATGATGGAGATACAAAACATAATCAACATCCTATTGCGTATATATGTTGTATGTAGGATATACATTCCAAGAGCGGGTAAAGGACTTTGATTGTTTGATCTGAACCATACAATCTTTGCGGTGGTATGGGCTAGGAACAGATTGTTTGTAGTGCTAGACAGAGGATCCTTGATAAATTCCTTTCAAGTTCAGTGGAGAGTGGTCGAATATATATGCTAAGGCATACCTGGGAAGTGATTACTCATGTAGAGTAATTTTGACATTTTGTATGCAGTGGCTTGAAATAACTGGATTAAATTTACATTTTCAATCGAAGCGTCTTAGTGCGTGATGGGTTTTATGGTAAGTGGCAGAAATGAATTGATTGCGTTATCCAATACATTTTCGGGCTTCCGCGCAATCAGCTTAAACCCTAAGCTGCCAAGTAAGTGTTTATTCTCAGAATGAATTCGACCACTTTAGTGGAGATGCTTCTTTGCCTTGAAAGATCATTTTTTAAAGAATATGTTTCCTCGTTTCAAGGAAACAATTTGTTGTTCTGTGGCAGATCTTTACAGCCAAATTTTGTGGAACGCGTTTTTCCTAGGCATCTGCATCACCTTGGCGGCCTGGTAACTTTTTCAGTAAAAAGTCTAAAATTTGTTCAGTTCCTTCCGAGCACCATTTCCTAAACCTCATCCAGGTTAATTTATAAGTCACTTCCTGCCACTTGCAATTGGCTGATTTTCTTTAAATGTTGTGATGGGGTCATTGCTGCTGATACTTATGATTCCTCTTTCGACTTCCGCCAGGAATTGAAGAAGATGAGTTAGAGGCCTGCCTCTATAAAGTTCAGCGATGATTTGTAGGCCAATGCTTCCGCTTTCTACTGTGGTGTTGAATAAAGCCTATCAAGCGCGTGTTTATACAAATTAAGCAAGTTCTAGAAATTTCTAAGAATTTTATCTATTTTGTTAATTTTTTACAGTGGGAGGGGAAATTTCGATAACCGATTGTCAGTTTACTGTCGGGTCGGTTGACTCAAATCAAATTAAGGATCGTACCCTGTCGGTAAACCGCACACGGTTTTTCTTTCGACATTTCCTAGCGGACATTTCAGCTCCACTCTACGAAATTAAGGTGTGTTCATTTAGTGAATCTCTCGTTTCACATCTTGTCGACGCATTACAAAAAAAATGGCGGCCGTGGAACGCGAAGTTTAGTGTCTAAAAGACATACCTTGAATGTTTGATGTTTTGTCAGTCAATTTCAAGAATTTCCATTTAAGGACGATATAATTAGATCTTTTAAAAGCTCACCTTAAAATCCATCTTTCTTATCTACCTTACATTGTACACTTTAAAACACCTGTATTGCTAGCCGCCATTTCCAGTAGTGGCTGGAATGGTGGTTAGTTCGCAGGTTGCCAAAAACCCGTTATTATATTCTTCCTTTACGTATTAAAGGAAGAGACACTTGTTTCTTAAGTTTCGCAAAACAGATTTAAAACGGGAACAGTTTCATTTTTTTTTCAAAAGATGGACTATGTTCATTTATTTTAAATTTTTGCTCTTACCGTTTCGAATATAGAGGGAAGGATATATATTTTCTTGGCCTTTTTTTTACCATTTTAAAAATTTAAAATCCATAACACAATAATTTAGATTTTTGTTTTTCAGTTACCGTTTGGCTTTTTTTTTCAATTTATTTTACAACGAGCTGCTTTCCATTGGCCACTTTTCTTAAACTCTGCGGACGTAGATTTATAAGAAAATTGTAAAACATGTTGTTTTCGTCTGTTGAAATAAGTTTAAAAACTTGAGTTTGGAAACGGCAATTTTGAAATTTTTAAATGCGCAGCACACTTGCGTTGCAATCCCTTCATACTTCAGCCAAATTTTATTAAGATCGCCATTACCGTCAACAAAATAGCAACCTTTGAAAAAAGGTTTTCGAAATTGTTTTTGCGTTTTTGTGTAAAATCAAATATTTGAAGCTTTTGAATATTCAAAGTTTGCTATAGCTTTGCATAAGATCTCCGAAGATGGAAAATGCCCGTTATTAATTTCAAAGTTATTCTTTATACCGTTTAGGAGTTAAAGGCGGAGACATACTTTGTTTTGACCTTTTTTTATATTTTTTTAAAATTTTAAATCCATAAAACAACTATTTTGAAATTTTTTTCAACCCTCGTAAGAATTTTTTAAAATAACGCATCTAATTGCGCCAGCGCATTGGGTGCTTTACCTCAATAATGCGTAAACGGTAAAACAAACTCTTGTTTTATAGGTACCGTTTTTTTATATAAGCTTGCAAAAACGTAGGAACATTGGTCAGAAACGGCAATTTAAGGGGATTTTGAACACAGCTTGCTTTTTTTGTACTAAATCTAAACCAGATCGCGTTTTAACGTTAAGACATACTAGAAAATTTTAAAAATACTTTTTTTTAGTTGAAATGTTTTTGAGTTAAATCTCAGAAGATTTTAAAACTTTAAAATTCCCTATAATTTTCCTTAAAATTTGGATAATTTTTGATACGTGTGATTTTTTTCATATGATTTGTCCAAGCAACACCAAATATAAGGATGTTTATACCCCATCCCATAGGAAAGGAGGTATATTAAGTTTGATTTATTGCTTGTAACATAGAGAAATAATCACCGTTGGCCCCCAAGACCTTAAGGGCATATGATGGAGACCGAATTGTTAGTCGAATGAGCCATGTCCTTCCGTCTGTCGGTAGTTTTTAGGCCTTAAATTTTCAGCTAGGGGCTTGAAACTTGATATCTGCTCTTTCTAAGTCCCGAAGCAGTACAAGTTTAAAAATTTTTTAAATCCGCCCTCTGACACGCCCACTTTACTTAGCGGCATAAAAAATCAAATTGTCGTAGGAAGCTAAAATTTGGTAATGCGATATCCTCGCTTAAGTGTTTTGTGCGAGAAAGCGAAAGTGTTTAAGTGTTTTGTGCTTAAGAAAGCGAAAACCGCCCCCTTGTAGGCGTGGTCATATAGCGTTAGCTATCAACTCAAATGAATAAATTTTTGCCGCGCCCACCTGTGGGGCATTTTTAAGTAAAATAACAAATTTTAAATATTAAACTGCGATTAACACGTGTATACCACACCTGAAAAAAAATTGATAAGAAAAATTATGTTTATGAAAAGGGGTTGATGCCACGCCCCTTTTTTAGAAAGAAGTTTCTTAACTGACAAATTCTTAATACAAATAAAGTTAATAGAAACTGAAATTTAACAAACAAGATTTTTGACGCATTTTAGAGCTTGACAATTGTCAATTGGGATGGGGTATCCAACGATTCGCCTAGGCGGATTGTAACCCTCCCACTAGTTTTTCATGCATTTGTGGGATTTTTTTTGAAAGTGCGTTAAAACGGTAGTATTAAAACATTTCATGAAAAATATCACTTTAGCACTTGGTTTACTTTGTGTTGCTTCATAGTTGAACGTGTGTTCAACTGTGTTTAGTGCTTTGTGCAGAAAAAAAAATTGTTCTTTTCACGTACACCTGAACGGAAACGTGCTCATGTAAACGTTCTTTTGAACTCCGAACACAAAATTTCCCTATCGTGCGTCGTATTTTACGGTGGAGGCTGGATGTAGCTTTGATTGTGTATGTGAGGTGACGTTTCGATTCAATTTTCATTTGTTATTTTTTACAACGCGACTGAAATTGTATGAAATCGTTAAAAAAATAATTTAAAAATTAATTCCTAAAAATTCCTAAAAATTATTTTAATTTTTTATATTTTTTCTATAAAAAGTATAAAAAAACGACGGCAACAAAATTGCGCTACGAAATGAAAAAACGTAAACAAAATGAGGAGCAGTATTTGACGTCTTGTATGCAATGAAACCGAGTGTACACCACGCTGGAACTGTCGCAAACACTAAGTACTATTTGACAACTCGGTGTGACAGTTCTGTGTTGAAAAGAATGCGCCATAAGCTTGCGAGCAAAGTTTTGCCCCTCGTCAGTCCCGTTTGCGATTCCTATCGGTCTGATCTCGGTGTAGATCGCTATTTCTTATGAACCATGGAAAATTAACGATTGCTATGAGTGTCTTATTTTGAAAAGTTTCTAAAATAGATATATTGCCTGGCTTAGTACAATCCCAAAGTTGTATACCCATCGTCCAAGATGGTTTTAGCACTTGCTTATACAAAAGCAGTTTGTTACATATGTTTCGAAAATCTTACGATAAGCCGATTCATTTCTCTTAACCTGATTTCGAGCTCGTCGCGTTTCTTTTTAACGTGCGGCTTCCATTTAGGTATATGGAAAAAATTTAGGTGTGGAAGTCTTGGGGGTCTATAGAAATGGTAGACCCCCAAGACCTTAAGGGCATATGATCGAGACCGAAATTTCATACGTAAGGTCCACGTTATGCAAAGCAGTTCAATTGTTAAAATTTTTTAAATCCGCCCAAAGACACGCCCACAATCGGTCTAAATGTGCAACTACCTCCATAGAGATTTCAAAACTGTAAGACGTTCTAAGAGGCTGAAATTTGACATTTAGCATCTCCTAATGAATGTACAAAAAAGACACAAAAAAGAAAAATTTAATTGGTTAACGCCCTCCAGTGGGCGTGGCATCTATTTCAAGGGTATTTCGATTATATATGTAAATTGTCTCGTCTAAATAAAATAAAAAAAATATGTATATTTTATGTAAAGTGTAAGTTAAGCTAAGTTCTACATTTTATTTATACAAGACTTGGGGCCGCGACCACATTTGTTAGACAAAAAAGTTGAAGAAAAACCTAAAATTTTCCCGAAAAACGTAATTTCGACTGGCTTTGAACCTAATTTAGGAATGCACTTCATTCCAAATTTCGGTCATATAAAATTATTAGTCACGCCCCTTTTTAGGTGTCGATTTTTCAAAAATATTGAATTTGAACCAAAAATTGCATTTTTACGTACATTTAAGCGTAACTTGGAAATATCTGTGGAAATATCTTATAATTCATTGTTTGTAATTAGGGGCGGTTGAACCACGCCCCTTTTGAAGTTTGCACTACTTATGATATGTAAAAAAATAACAATCAACATTTTATAATGTGGGATAGGATGGGGTATACAACGGTCCGTTTTACGGACTGTAACTTCTGCGTACACACTGTTGCACTTACTCACTGGTTTTATAAGTGAAGTTTACATGCATTGATTTATTCTCTTTAAGGACGACTCGCCAGCTCTTCGTCCAGTCGCAGATATATTTTGTCTAAAGCGCGCTGAAGTTTTCCTGATGTTGATAATTCAACTGTCTAATCAAGAATAGCAGTGTCGTCAGCGAATGTAGCTAAAATTTTTCCCTTATCGTTGGGAGTGTCTCTTATGAAGCAAAAATTGAGCCAAGAACGCTTTATTGCGGGACACCGACATTTATCTCTTTGAATTCCAAATACTAATTTTCGTGCTGTACGCGAATGATTCCGCCTTCAAGGTTAGAGTTAGGCGTTAGTTTCTCTAGGCTCTTAGTTTCTATAGGGTTTTTCTAGTAAGCCTCAACTTATACTTCAGGCCTTTGTGCCATACCTTGTCGAAGGCTTGCGATACGTCGAGAGAAGCGCTAGTACATATCTTTTTCGCTTCCAGAGCTTCTTCGATTTTGTTTGCTTTTCGATAGACCTGGTCGATTGTTGAATGTTTTTTCTTAAATGCGAATTGGTGATCCGGAATCAATCGTCTTTCTTCAATGATTTGGTGCAGCCTTTTAAGTAACACCTTTGATATTATCGAAATGGGTAGTAGCGAAATGGTTCTGTATGATTTTTTGTCGTTTCGGACATTTTTCTAGCTTCAGAACCATTATGACCTCTGCCACTTTTCATTGTATTGGAACGTATGAAATTCTCATGGAGGCGTTAATGGTATGGGGCTGTGTTGTTCTTCAGATTTCTTATCGTTTGACGAAGTTCAGCCAATGATACGGTTTGTATTCTAAGATCATCTGGTACCACATAGGGATCGAGCTCCTCGGCCAATGGTTCCCCGTCAAACGGCTTGAATGTTTTTTCTAAGGCCCATTTCACACATACCCAGCAGTCGGCTAACCGACACCGGCTACCCGGTCGTTGGGAATACGTTCTTATGGGCGCGTTCACACCTGCAAACCCGGTTGCCAATAAAAACAACCGGGTAGCCGGTGCCGGCTAGCCAACTGCCTGGTATGTGTGAAATGGGCCTAAGTGCTCTGCTAACCAATCCGCTTTTTCTTTTTCCCCTCTTGCCCATTCGCCGTTGGCTTTTCTTAATGGCGGTGAGTGTACTATAGGCTTCTTAATGGACTTCACAACTTTCCAAAGCTAGTAGTTCGAACCCTAATTAACAGTCAAGCTTTCGAGGAAGGGAGTTGTCTTGCGACTTTTGTAGTCTTGAAGTTCGTGCTTCAGCTTGTTAGAGATGTGGTTCAAGATGGTCTTACCGGGGGGTGCTCGTGAACGTTGCCATCTCTTGCGCGCTCCTCTCTTTTCGCATATTAGCTGATCTATTTCTTGCGGACATATTGTTCCGCTATTCGATAATTTGGACCTCCGAAATGAATTGTTATTCCACGCAGCGCTCTGAATAACTTTTACGAGGTTTTCTTATTTGTCTTTTATTTCAAGTGGCGTTTTGAGTAGTACGTTCAAAGCTATGTTTTCTAAAAGCCGTCCCAGTCGGTGTGATTGTTAGTTAATCTAGGCGCTCTTTCCTTTTTCGGTAGGCTTCCGCCGATTTACAAAAGAACTGCCGAGTGATCTGAACAGAGATCAAAGCTATCTTCTACATTCGTAAGGGAACGAGGTACCCCCTTGGCGATGAAGAAGTCAACGAGGCCAGGTTTTTTATTTCTGTCGGTTGGTCAATATGTTGGTTTTCCCGCCGATGAGAAGACCACGACACATTTCGTAACTGCTTTAAAGAGGACTCTGCCTCTTGTTGAATTGCATCGTGAGCCCCAAAAAGTATTTTTCGCGTTAAAGTCTCTGCCGATGATAAAGTTTGACCCAAGTGAGTTAAAGAGGCGAGCAAGATCGTCATCCGCCAGCCGATACTGCGGAGGAAAATAGCTCGACGCGATGCAATAATCTAAGTGCCTCAATTTTACGGAAACTGAGCTTAATTGCATGGAATCCGCAGTTCTATTTCTGCGTTTTTAGAGTTACTAATACAGTCTTTGATGTAGAGATAGGATCCGCCGTTCGAATTTTCTGAAGGATAACACGCGTGATAGTCGATATAACCCTTTATTTTGGGTGTCGAACCTTTTTTAAAGTAAGTTTCGGAAATCACTTGCAAATAGAATGAACAACAATTTGATGCATGCCCGACGCCTTTATGAAAAATTTTTCTAGTTATGTTATTTCTTTTCTTTGGTGTTTCTGTGCAGAGTTTTCATGTTCCGCATTGGCTTATCAGCTTTTGCGTGTTGAATGAAGAATTACTTTTCTCTTCTATCTTTTATATCCTAAAATTCTTTTCTCTCGCGATGTGGTACGCATCTTAAGGGTAGTCATAACCTTCTAATCGCGAGTTCATTATAAAAAAAAAAATGGTAACGACGACTTCTTTTATAAAACGCCGCGATTTTTTTGACACATAGCTTTAACCTGCAACTGTTTTTCTAGAAAACGAGGTACCCCTAGGGATGAAAATTCCAATAAGCCAGATGATGTGCCACGTCGCAGGAGTCCCCTGACATCCGCACAGATGTGTGATGTACCCGACTTTAATACTGTATCATTAATCCCCTTTGCATCAGACGCAACCCACATACTTATAAAATTACCCTCGACTGGGTTGGTATCGAATTCCTTATAGCCAAACCAACCATGTCGTCTGTGTGGCCCTAGGTTAGGTTAGGTTAGGTTGATGGATGCCCTTTTGACAATAGTCACGGCTTCACTTAGACCAGCAGTTGGGTCCATTGTGTCCATTGGGAACCTTCTTAATACCTGGAACGAAAACAGAAATAGACCGCTGTTAGAAGCTCAGAGTGCCGCCCTTTTGGACCCATCCGGATTTGTATACAAATCTTAGGAGGTCCTTTAGATCTACATTATTTAGATCTTCGAGCTCGTTGAAGAAGTAGCTGCCGAGGATACTACGCCTGATGCTGTTTAGGGCTGGGCATTCGCAGAGCAGATGACGAACAGATTCAATTTCTTCAACGTCCCTGCAGCTTCTGCAGTAGTCGTTATGCGGTATGCCTAGCCGCTCAGCGTGTAGACCCACAGCGCAGTGCCCCGTGAGGATTCCCGTGAGTACTCGGATGTTCCTGCGGGCTAGTCCGATCAAAAATAGTGATCTCTTTTTGTTTACCGCTGGCCATAGCTCCCTTGTGTGTCTGCACGTATCAAGTTCTGTCCAACGTAGATTGGTTCTACTCAAGGATTCAGTTTCTAGCCTACGTGCTATCGAACTCAGCGGGACTCTTATGGATTTGAGGGCTAGAGATGCATTCATTCCAGACCCAAATCTCGCAAGCTTGTCCGCTTCTTCGTTTCCCGATATATCGGTGTGACCTGGCACCCAACACACAGTTACAGTGTTGCCAAGTGATAACTCGTCCAGAATTTCCCTGCATAGTTTCACAGCCCTTGACTTTACCACGTCTGATTCCAAGGCTTTAATTGCCGCTTGGCTATCAGAGTATATGGTGATGGTCTTGTTTGCGGGGCCGTATTTCTTCAGCTCGGAGGCAGCTTCGATTATGGCTGCCAGCTCCGCCTGAAAAAATGCTGCAGTCGTCATTGATTCGGAAAGATTTACCTAGACCCAAATCTCCACAGAAAATGCCCGCACCGGTTCCGACGTCCATCTTAGAGCCGTCGGTATATACGGCGATCTCGTCGTCTCCTGCAATGGTCTTATCTTCCCATTCACCTCTTTCAGGTATTCTGGTAGCGAATCTCCTGTTGAAGGCGAATGTCATAGGTAGGTAATCTGTGACTGGGGTGTTTGTGGAGGCAGCCCACTGAGTTTCCACAGAGGCGTGTCCATAAGATCTTGAGGACCACAGTCCGGATTCCCTTAGGCGAACAGCTGTTTTAGCTGCCTTGCTGCTGCAGTATATGTCCAAGGGGGTGAGGTTGAGTAGTACCTCCAGTGCCGCGGTGGGTGTGGTCCTTAGGGACCCTGTTATACCCATGCAGGCTGCCCTTTGAACTTTGGTGAGGCTAGAGAGATGACACTTTCTTTCCGTAGCCTTCCACCATACAACTGCACCGTAAGTTAAGATGGGTCTTACAACCGTTATATACATCCAGTATACCATGTTTGGTTGCAGTCCCCACATGCTTCCGAACGTTCTGCGGCAGGCGTATAGTGCCACGTATGCCCGCTTGACACGATCTTCTATATTATCCCTCCAGTTGAGTTTGGAGTCTAATATGACGCCCAGGTATCTTACCGACCTGGATAACGGTAACTCCACTCCCCCCATTCTCGGGTTGCTGAAGGATGGAATTGCCCTTTTCCTTGTAAACAACACAACTTCCGTCTTAGAGGGGTTAATTCCCAGTCCTCGACCCTCTACCCATTTTTCAACAATGCGAAGTGCGTAGCTGAGTCGGTCACTGAGGATTGGTGGGAGTTTACCTGGGATCAGGATTGCTACATCGTCTGCGTATGCGCTCACAGTGAAGCCTTCCCTCTCCAGGGTTTTCAGCAATTCGTCCATTACCAGGGTCCATATAAGCGGAGATAGGACACCTCCCTGCGGTGTTCCTCTGCTGACGTTTCGTCTGCTGCATACTTCGCCTAGGTAGCAGTTTATCTTTCGTGTGCTTAACATGAGCCCGATCCAGTCGCATAGACTGCTATCTAGGTGGGCGTTTCTCAAGCTGCGCAATATCGCGTCTGCCTCAATGTTATTAAACGCCCCCTCTATGTCTAGAAAGGCACCCAAAGTGTACTCCTTGTGTTCCAGGGATTTTTCCACTACTGTTACTACTCTATGTAGTGCAGTGTCAACCGATCTGCTTCTCATGTACGCGTGCTGTGATTTTGATAAATAGTTATCACCAATCAGCTCTCTCACATACACGTCAATAAGCCGTTCCAACGTCTTGAGCATAAATGAGGACAGGCTTATGGGTCGATAGTCCTTTGCCGTAGAGTGGTTTGCCTTCCCTGCTTTGGGGATGAATATCACACGGACTTCTCTCCAAGCTTTGGGAATATAGCACAGCTTTAGGCAGGACTTGTATACGTTACTCAACCATGGAATGATAGTTTCCCCTGCTTTTTGGAGCATTATTGGTCGGATGTTATCCATCCCTGGTGCTTTAAAGGGATCGAAGGAGTTGATCGCCCAGGCCAGCCTTTTTACATCGGTTATAGCCCTGATCTTTTCGTCCTTCATCTTTTTCCGCGAGCCTTGCGCTACTGTAGCGTAGTCCTCATAGGTATCGAAGCACCCTGGGAAGTGAGTTTCCGCCAGTAAATCCAGCGTTTCCTTGTGTGTCGAGGTCCAATCGCCCTCAGTCTTCCTGAGTGAAGATAGCGGTATAGGCGCTTTGGATAAGACTTTTCTCAGTCGGGACGCTTCATTTGTTGTTTCGATTGATTCGCAGAAATTCTTCCATGAGCTCCTCTTGGCGAATCTGATCTCCTTTTTCAGGATTCTAACGCTCTCCCTATAGGTCGTCCATTCGATGAGCCCCTCTTTTGCAAGGTTCCATCTGGATCTTTGAGCTCTTGATGAGCTCCGCGATCTTGGAGTTCCACCAGGGAGGGCGTTGTTTCCCTCCTGTATTGCTGTTTGGGCAGGATTTTTCGAAAGAGCTGGAGATCATCCCGGTGATGTATTCGACTGTATCGTCGATCTCATGCTCGGTAGTAAGATCTCTGTCTGGGCAGGGGGAGATAGTCCTCCGCAGTTCTTTGTTGAACTTCACCCAGTTTGCTCTTTTTGGGTTTTTGAAAACTTTCCTAGCCTGCGAGCCTACCTGTATCTCAAAGAGTATCCAGCAGTGATCTGATAGTGATGCCTGCTTAGATACTCTCCAGTTCGTTACTTGAACAGAGCTGTTTTGAGACACGAAAGTCACGTCCAAGACTTCCCTCCTATTCGCTGTAATGAAGGTGGGATCATTTCCCCTGTTACATACTAGAAGGTTGGAGCTAAGGACAAAATCGAACAGAACCTCGCCTCTGGCGTTAATGTCTGAGCTTCCCCAGATCGTATGATGGGCATTGACATCACAGCTTAAGACTAGGTTCTTCTTACCTTGTTCGGACGCTGTCACTAGCGTCTTTAGAGATTCCGGGGGGACCGAGGTACCGTCGTCAAATGGCATGTAGACCGACGCTACCGTGTAGTTCTCGTCCGTCCCTCTAACCTCCACCACCGTTAGGTCACCTGTGCAGAAATGAGATAACATTAATACATGAACGTTCTTATTTGCTACAATACAGGTTCTCGCCTTACCTTTATTTTTTACATTAAACAGTGAGAAATTTTTCGACCCTAATCCTAAAACCCTGTTCTTTTTGTCAATCCAGGGTTCTTGGATTAGGGCTAGGTCCAGCTGTTCCCTCTCGAGGAACAGCCTCAGGTTGGCTGTGGCAACCCTACTGTGATGGAGGTTTATTTGGATCACCTTCATCATTGTTCTCCACCTCCAACGCAGTGTCCGTCGCCTTCGTTGCTTCCGCAGTCCGCTTAATCAGCTTGAGGGTTACCTCGCTAGCTGCAAAGGACAACAGAAGCTGTTTTTCCGCCTTTAGGTTCCCGGGCAGGTCGCCGAAGGCGACAATATAGCCCCTGAAACCATTTCTCGGCTCTTCCTCGCTTATAATTTCCCAATCCTGCATCGGAATCTGGGGGTTTTGTGCTTGCAGCACGCGGAGGATGTCACCTTTAACTATTCCCATCTCCGGAATAGTCAGCCTACCCTTTGCCCTGTTTGGAACCTGGTCTATTGGAACGGCTTTAAGTTCCGCACCATCCCAAAGCTGTAGTCCTTCCACTACTGTCTTGGCAAAGTCATTTGAAGCTTGGTCCTTGCAGTCGATGTACGTTATGCCTTTAGACCATTTCATTCTGCCGTAGGTCGGGGCACTAGTACCCGTGTTTTTCAGAATGTGGCTGATGATAGCTGCCCCGAGGGCTTGCTCAATCTTCCTGCCACACTCAACACTGTACTGCCCGCTTGGTTTCTTGGAGTCTACTACAGCAAGCTGTAGTGGATTCCTTGTCACCTCGCTATACTGGCCCGCCCGGCTCGTACTTGGCTTACTGGGACTTCCCACTGTGGTGGCGCCCCATTTCGCCTTCTTCGGCGTCCTTGAAGTGTCCTCAGAAGATCGTGTTCTCTTCGAGGCGAACGCTTCTCTTCTATGCCTTCCGGCATTGCCTTTCTGCAACCCGCTTGGGCCCGGTTTGTCACTGGGTCCTTGGGTTGCAGTTCCTCTTCCGGTAACAGGCTTTCTGTTGGTTCCGAGGGATGTCCTAGTAGCGGCATCGTCCCTCGGCCTTCCAGATTTTCCCGATTTACCACCCGTACCTTTAACTGAACGAGCTGCCTTAGGCATAGGCCTCGTGGCAACGTCGTTAGCTATGGTCTCCCGGGCCCACTCAAGGGAAGATAATTCCTTCTGAGTGAGGGAAGATTTTTCTTTAGCTGTTAAGATGCCATAAATATGCTTGGCCTTCTTAAACCGCCTCTTTCTCTCCAGGCCGGGAGTGGTCCTTCTGGCCTTGCTCCCGTGCTTGGTCTCCTTTTTTTGACCGGATTTCTCTTCGGAATCATCGGAGTGTTCAGCGAGTAGCTCTTCCTCCCTTTCCATTGAGATATCCTCAGTTTCGATCAAACTGGCTGGTAGTACCACGTTTGGATCGCACGGAACCACCGGTACGGTGTCGTCCGTGTTTTTGGCACATAGCGTGCCCTCCCCCTCATCCTTATTTGTTTTTGTTAGTTCGGATATTTTGGTCCCACGAGAATGGCCGGAAAGGGTGGTCCACCCCGGCAGAGCCGCCATACCGGGGTAAGGCTATGGTTTATCTGCAGGTCTTCGCCTAGGCACCTGAGAGAGCTCGTTAGAGGCTGGTTTAACCCCCAGCCTTGCATCCTTCGGCACGGTTTACAATATGCTCACACCACCACTGGAGTCAGGTTTGGCAGGACTTAGTTCGTCGCTCCTCAGCCGACCCACGCCGGCTGAAAATCCGCAACTTAAGCCCCCACACCGGCGTCATAGAAGATGACGCACTCGACAAGGCGCCTGCCACGCGGGGGCTGTGTGGCCCTAAGCCATAGCTCACTATACTTGGTGGTGTATGACCTAAAATTCGATTACACCTTCTCGGGTTTCCCTTTATACGAATCGTTTAAATGTCGTCCGATTATCCGATTACGGTACAAAACCACAAGAAAGTGCGCACGCTACCCTACACAGAGCCATCACATCCAGGGCTTTGTTCTTGTTCTCATTACAGTTTGGCCACATCATTCAAAAGCTCTTCCAATTGGCCTGCCACTCCGCAATTACTTCGACTTTGAGCGGCTAAATTGTTTTCTTGGATTGTGGTATGGTGTGGTGAGGCAACCTCTGGAATATCCACAGGAAGTGACGCCGATGTCGTTGGTTGAGACTTTCAATTTTGTTATGAACAAAAGATGCGCACCACACGGGTCTACCAAAAAAAAAAACTCTTTGTTTCCAAGTCATGGGTTAGGGTTCAGTGAGGCTTATTCCGAAAGATCTTTATCACGTGGTTCTTGTGGTTTCATTCTGTCTCCTTTTTTTCAATTTTCGGGGGCCAGAAGAAACTAGACACCCAAACAAAAGTGAAAACCCATCGAATCTCTTCCCCATCTCACAAGAGCGGGCACAGACCGTCTGGAATTAATTACAATTAATTAGAACTTAGAGCCAAGTGCAAGTGCAGGCTGGATGATGGGCAACTCTTTTGCTGGAATTAATGGTCGCTCAATTGCTTGGGTAATTTATGTGAGAACTTTCTTTATGAGGTGTAATGTTAGGGTTGTTGGGACTTGACGTCGTACTTTTATGACTTTCATATTTAGTTTGGTAATTCATAAGGATTTCAACACCTCAACTGCAAGAGTTGGCATCCTATTTTGCATATTCAACAATTGGGTTGGCTGAAAGTCTTTAGAAACCATTGCGTTATTTGGAGGCAGTGCGTATGCATTCCGGTCGAGGTTTCTGGTTCATAAATGCAAAGCTGGTGGTTATAATATTTCAAACTGTCGGTCTTTAGGGATTTTAGTAGATCTAGAGGGTGTTTGAATATTGAAGAGAATAATATGGCAGAGAATAGCTCTTTTTTATTCGTAAATTTCACCTCTATGGACGTTTTTCAAGAAAATATTGTAATGTGGTGACAAGAAATAAAAGACCAGCCCTTTTCAGAGACAGTTCCTTGGACACGTTTGGACACGGAACCACCGATTCTATCTCATCGAGCCAGATAGCAAAAGTGAATTTTTGAAAAGTGAAAAGTTACCTACGTCGTGGGAAAAATCCAGAACCCAAGAACCCATGGTGCCGGTAAGACTGATGAACCCAAATAAGCGTACCGTTAAGCCCAGACAAGGAGAGGTGATCGGAAGATGCGTACCTGTTGCTTTACGACAGTGACTGAGGGTGAGCCTCCGAGTCCTGTCTCTTCATCAAAATTGACCGAGGTTTGTAAGGTTATACTCGGAGACTGTGACCTAAATCAGAAGCAGAAAACTATAGCGGAAAATCTCATTGGCGAGTTTGCTGATATATTTGCGTCACATCAGGATGGAGACTATGGTCGAATACACTTAGTACAGCACCGCATAGACATCGGGGATGCTAGACCAATCCGTCAACCTGCTAGACGACTGCTAGACGCCGAGATGATATCGACCATTGAAAAAGAGGTATGATTGAAAGCTCGAAAGGTCCGTGGAAGTCGCCTGTTGTACTGGTGAAAAGCACTCGATTCTGCGTCCACAACGGAGGCTTCACGATGTCACAAAGAAGGACAGCTACCTGCTACCTCGATTAGATGACGCATTGAACACACTCTCTGAAGCAAAATGGCTTTCTACTTTCGACCTGAAAAGTGCTACTGTCAGGTACAGATCCATCCAGAAGATAAAGAGAAGACTGCTTTCACAACTGGCAATGGACTATGGCAGTTTACAGTAATGCCATTTTGTCCGTGTAACGCTCCGGCCACCTTTGAGCACCTTATGGAACGTGTCTTACATGGTCTGACGCGGAAAACCTGCCTGGTATATTTGGATGATGTCATCGTTTTGGGAAAGACATCCGCAGAACATCGCGACAACCTGAGGGAGGTCTTCTCACGACTTCGAGCAGCACACTTGAAGCTCAATCCAAAGAAGGGTGCACTCTTCAGTGCAGAAGTAAAGTATATGGGGCACGTGATATCGTCGGATGGAGTGGAGACGGATCCAGAGAAAATTGAAGCTGTGAGAAGTTGGCCAGTTCCAAAAGACAAACACCAGCTAAGGAGCTTTCTCGGTCTTGCCACATATTGCAGAAGATTTGTGAAGGACTTCGCCGGAATCTCCAAATGTTTAAATGGTCAGGTGAGTGCGAAAAGAGCTTTCAATATTTGAAGCAGCGACTTTGCAAACTAGCTTATCCCATCCCTGATACTAGCTTATCCCATCCCTGGCAAGACATTTATTGTAGACGCAGACGCTAGTAATGTGGGTTTTATGGCGCAGTTATGTCGCAATTACATGATGGGCAGGGGTAGCATACTTCAGCAAAGTTCTAACCCGACCAGAAAGAAATTACTGCGTTACCAGGCGAGAACTTCTTGCCCTAATACTGACGACGAAACATTTCGAGAAGTACCTGAGTGGCCAGAAGTTCATCACGCGTACAGACCACGCAGCTCTCAAATGGTTACTTCAGTTAAAAAATCCAGGGGGCCAAGTCGCAAGATGGATCGAGCGATTGCAGGCTTATGACTTCGAGGTACAACATCGCATAGGAAGACTGCACTGTAACGCCGACGCGCTATCCCGGAGACCATGTGAGCCTATTTGTAAGCATTGCGTGCGACAAGAAGAAAAGGACGAAGGTAATTCTGTCCAGAGAATAAGAACTGAACCTGCAGAAGGCTGGAGCAATGAGGAACTTCGTAGTGCACAACAATAGGATCCTGACATCGAGCCAATCCTTTCGTGGAAGGAATCTATGGAAAAGCCGAATGCAAGGGATATCTCTGACAGAAGTCCTACCTTAAAGGCGTACTACTGGGCGCAGTGAGACTCTCTCCATGTACGAGACGGTATTCTGAGTAGAAAATGGGAAATGCCAGGTGGAAAATCTTTTAAGTTGCAGCTTGTGGTACCACGGTCGAAGGTCCAGGCGATTCTACGGGAAATGCAGCGATGAAATATCTGTCGGGCACTTGGGAACCAACAAGATACTGGAAAAGATAAGGGAACGCTTTTATTGGCTAAGTGCAAGAAAAGATGTCGAGAGCTGGTGTCGGAAGTGTACGACGTGCGCTGCTAGAAGGGGACCCAAAGTCAAGACCAGAGGTAAATTGAACCAGTATAATGTGGGTAATCGTTACATCCTTGTGATTGCCGATTACTTCAGCTAGTGGCCCGAATTTGCGATCCCAAATCAAGAAGCGAAACCCGTTTTCGACCAGATAGTGGACCACTGGGTGTGCAGGTTCGGAGTGCCAATGTTATTAAATTCGGACCAAGGAAGAAACTTCGAGTCGAAGATATTCCAGGAAGTATGGACCACACCCACAATCAGATGGAATGGTCGAACGCTCCAACAAGATACTGAAGGAACATCTTTCCAAAATAGTGGACGAGAATCAAAGGGCGAATACCTTTATTTCTCATGGCCTACCGAAACGCTATTCATAGTACAACTGGATACACCCCCTCTGAAGTTTTATTTGGCCGGACTACTAGGCTACCCAGTAAGCTTAAATTCGGTTTTCCCATTGAAGACGCAACATGCGAGGAAGACTACGTGGTGGACCTTAGAGAAGGGGTCAACGACATACACCAGAGGACCAGAAGCAATATAAAAGTTGCAAGCGACCGCATGAAGACCAGGTACGATGCGCGAGCAACAGCACCCGAGTTCAACGAGGAAGATCTGGTACGGCGCTATACAACCCACATCGTAAAAAAAGAAGATCGCCAAAGCTTCAGCAGGACTGGGAAGGTCCCTACCAAGTTGTATAGCGAATTAATGACGTCGTCTTCCTAATCCAACGAGGACCAAGAGCGAAGATAAAAGTTGTTCATGTTGATCGCCTATATTGCTTCCACGGAAGTAATGATGACGTACTTGTTCGGGACGACCAAAACTAAGAGGGGGACAATGTAATGTGGTGACAAGAAATAAAAGGCATGCAGGAATCGCTGAATGCACCCATCGATTCAATTTGCGAACACACCTGCTCGATTCACTTTATGAACACACCCAACTACCACTCCAGTCAGCTGACATATTCGAAGTTGGAATTTTGATATCGAAAATTTCCCCCCCATGGAATTCAGCGGAAGAGTATCAATGGAAAATTACCAAAGAGGAAGTATGGAACGTACTAGAAGATGCTTAATTTGTATAAATACACGGGCTCAGGTGAAATAAAGTGTCCAATTCTAAGAAACGAAATTGAATTACGTGTGGATTTAAATAAGTTTTGCTTGATATTTAGAGTGTTTCGTTGTGTAATTATAAAATTGAAATTGAGTTTTATTCGACGGACCTCAGGCCAAAATATAACAATATTGCAAATGGTTTACAAACCTCGAGGGTTTTAAGCCATGAAATCGAATTTAGACACAGAAAACATGTGGCATTCAGATTCGCTATTGTCGAGTTTTGAGTTCAATTTTTGAGTCGATCAGCCCATTCTTAAAATAGTCCGGTACTGTACAAAATCTGCAACAAAAAGAAGAAACCAGGGGCGTGTGTTTCAAATCGAGCTTCCTGTTCGGAGTCTCTTATCCACGTTAGGATCGCTCGTTAAGCCTAGTATCTGCGTACAAAAATGCAGCTTCTTTTTCTAACCAGGTAACATATAAATACTAGGCGGGCTGAAACTTAAACTAAATACCTAACCTGCTGTTGTACCACTATTGTATTTGAACGTAAAGGCATAACACTTGCGGAAACAAGCTTTAGTGTTTCTATGCAAGATTTTTATGATCAGCGCCCCTTCATTTTCTCGTTCTTTCGGTACTTCCTTCCGGTTGCGATATGCTTTTGAATTTTCAGGACAGTCTTATCCCTTGATTCCGAGCTCATTATAAAAAAAAGATGTTTGCTAGGCGCAGGTCAACGTGTTAAAGATTTTTATAGTTATGCTATTGAAACAGATTAGGAAATTAGTATCGCTTCCTTTTTAGACTTCTTAAAGCTTCTTCGCATCAACCCATGTTTGAATACGTTTGCTTCATTGCTTTAATGTTTACTTCAATGCGAAGCTTATTGTTTTTGTCCAGTCCTATTTTTGAATTCGTTACCTTTTAAGCATAGACTAATGCCGTTGCAATGTGCGCAATTCTTGCCATTGAGGCTTAGAGTAGTTGAAGTTTCGCCCTCAACTCTGCTAAGCTTTTGTTGGCTCCTCCAGAGGTTTGCACCCTAGGTAGGTACCTAACTTCTTGTCGGCGTCGCTCCTCAGACTTCCCTTTGTACCTTTAGTTTTCTACCGCCACTTCCGCTTCGCCCACACTCTTTTCTCTGAAAATTCCTCTGAATCAAAAAAATATTTTTTGAGGAATATATAAGATATTAGCATTTTCTAACTTTGCTTCATACAAAATTTGGAACTGTGCCTACTTTTAGAGGACGGTTTAAGGAAAACATTGTTCCTTTTGCTTTATCCCAACTCAATTATTTGTACGAATGTCAATAAAATGATTAAAAGTCCTCGCGAAATGTCAAAACAATTAACAACAATTGTGTTCCTAGTTTGTAGTTGCTGTTTTATTGGGCGCCGACACATTCCCAGAGGCCGTTTTGCCACCTTATACGGAAGCACTACACGTAACAAGTTTATGTGATAACTGCCACACTAGATATTTCTGATTAATTTCCCCCCGTGTTCCAGTTTCAAAGGATTTGGAAGTGATGACGATAAAATCAGCCCAATCCCCACTGCCTTGCAGCAAAAGCAGCCCATAAAATCATCCCTTAGACACCTTTTCTAATTTAAGAGCAGGTGGAATAACCGCAAGCAATAACATCAACATAAACATCAATTCCAGCGACCTAGCCCAACCGCCAATGTTGCCACAACGTTCAGCCGACCCTAACCCGATGTTGTGTCAAACATCAACAGGTAAATGGTTTCCTGACCTTTGTGTGGGTGTGTGTATGCGGTGCGTGTGTAAGTATGTTTGTGCTTATATCTTCCCCTCGAGGATACACTTGGCCATTCAATTCACTATCCATTGGCTTTCATGTACTCATACTCGGTTCTCGGCTCGGGCAACAGGTTGATGTCCTTCGCATATATGATACACACATATGACGAAACAGTGAAGCTACAGCAAATACATTTACCCGACAGTCCTTCAAGCAACAACCCTCATCTAAATGGAACCAAATACCAAACACTTGACGATAAAAAAAATTCTGTCATCCCAGTAAACACATGACAGGCTGGTCACGAGGGTAAGATGAGTCCTCTGCGAGGGGAGTCCGATAATGGTGGGAAAACTGAAAACAAAGACCTGCTGCACCTGATCAAAGAAATACAAATTCCACCCCAACCTAAACCTATACTCTGTATGTATCTGCATGGAAGGCACATATTCATATCTTTAATTTGTTCTTGGTGCATCGGTCCGGTTTGAGGCGAATACATCATCAGAAGACGCCTGCCCACGGAACCATGACGGCCGGGGAATATAAAAATGATGGAAAACGTCTTCAGCGAACCGGTGCGCTCCGATTATTTCCATATTAACGTGGTGTGAGGGAGGATGCAACTGCTTTACGGCTTTACGAGGTCGTCACAGTCACAACAAGTGCTATGGGGGCCAACGACTTCGGCGCTTAATTTATGGCGTCTCAAGCGCCCTATAGTAGTGACTCACCTATAGGCACACCAACAACCAACGGCGGAAGTCTGAGGCCCCGCAGTCGGGTATAATAGCACTTCCTTGTAGTATTGAGAACTTTTTGGATAGGGCTCACCTATAATTTGGGTGTTGGGTGACGAATAAGAAGCAATTTTCTTTGGCAACACCGAAGCAGTTACGCGGTAGCAATTTACCTCATGACAGCTCATTAATTAGATACTCGGCTAAAGGAGGGACAGGCAGGCAATGAAAACTGACAAGTTGTTCGTGTAATGCGTAAGTGTGTAAGGCGAAAGTACCCTTTCCGGGAATCAAATCGAATGGGTGCACTAGAATGCGTGTCGTTATGCAAGTGATGTTTGCTGGTCGGTGGCTATGGAACAAAGGGTGCCCAGAAACATAATTGCTCCATCATCATTGGGAGTGGTTCTTTAAGGGTTCTCCGTCAAGATCGAAGAGGGGAAAAAGTGGCCAACACAGTTCATATGATTTTTCTGTTAAAATCACAGCTTATCTAATGGCTAATGTTGGAAAATCTGTCCTGTATCGCTGCGTATTTGACATTAAAAAAGATTGTAGATTGAATTGTGAGGTGCGGGAACAGGTCGTACCCTCTGCGAGCACAGTTTGGGCTATTGTGATTTCCCCAAATACCTACTTAATCAATACTCTTAGGTAACGCGAGTTGGAAATGCATCCGACTAAGTCCTTTTCACAATTAGACAAAATTTACGAGGTGACGTTGACGTGATCTGGTGAAACAGTTACAGTGATATCAGCTACCGAATATTCTTCATCTTCGTTGCACATTCTGCATTATGTTGTCTTGCACATTGCACTAGTCCTGTCGTAAAAATGTGCTTTTCTACTCTTCAGTGGTCGGTTAAAGGAATCATGTGGCTGATCTAATCTGACCCCCTCTTATTAAATTTATAGAGTGGCGCAACAGCTCGAGGTGAACCAGGGCCAACTTCTCAACAATGTATGCTGTGTGTGTTAATTTCTTCACATACAAGGGGACCTACAATTTTTTGCCGAATCCGAACGGCACTTTGAGAAGTTTTTTTCAAGACAATTGATACTCTCGGAGGGCTTGTCAAACCCTCGCGGAGGTGGGGACCGTGAAAAAGAACAAGTCTTTTTTTTCAGGTGACAATGGCAGGATTCGAACCCAGGCCTCCGGCATAGCAAGCACACACACTAACCTCTACGCCACGGCACCCCACGACCCCCTCTTATTAACCGTGTGGTTAATTTTTTTTATAAATTGTTCTTAAATGTTCAACTAAAAGTCAGAAAAATAGATTTTTTGCATAATTTAAGCCAAAAAAAAAATTCCTTTTTTTAGGGGTACTACTTAATTTTTAGGGGTATCCCCTTAATTTAACCCGAATGTTTTCCATTTTTTACAGAATATCACTTCATTTTCAATTTAAAGGTAAAAACTTTTTTTTGACAAGATCTAACGCTTAAAGCGCGAATAAAGTCAAATACCCCTTTTTAAGGGGTAAGTAGTTTTGCTGATTGAAGGGTGAAGCCTTATCTCTAGAGGGGACAAAAACAGAAGTTCGTGATTAGTGAGCCAAAAAAATTAATAATAGAGAAAATTCCATAGCGTTAGCTCTTAAAATAGCCAGACCCATGTTTAGGGGTAGCTTTAACCACCTCTTATTGACGTGAGGGTTACATTTTTTTTATAAATAATTGCTAAATGTTTCAACTCAGAGTCAGAAAAACAGTTCTTACGCATAATTTAAGTCAGTGTAAATGTATAATAATCCACCTTCGAGGGGTAGGTACGTTTCCCCCTCGTAATTTACCCTGATTTTTATACCCCATCCCATGGGATAGGAGTAAAGTTTGATTCATAGTTTGTAACGTAGAGAAATAATCACCGTAGACCCCCAAGACCATAAAGACAAATGATCGACACCGAATTGTTAGCCGAATGAGCCATGACCGTCCGTCCGTGTGTCGGTAGTTTTCAGGCCTTATATTTTGAGCTCGGAACTTCAAACCTTATATCTGCTCTTTCTAGGTCCTGTGTAAGTGTAAACATTTTTTAAATCAGCCCACTGACACGTCCCCCCTTTTGGTTAGGCTAGGTTGGGTGGCTACCCGCGCTAAGCAGGAGCACACTTAGACCAAAGGAGGTTCATTGTGATACCACTTGTAGGATCGGAGCTACCACCCCGAGGACCTAAAGGATGACTACCCGTTTGGGTGGGAGATGGTCTAGGCAACCAGTGGCGGCTTAAACCTGTACCGGAGGTCACCAATCAATTATTGATTGTCTGAAAACTTACCCAAGGGTAATAGAGGCTGGGGGTAACCTTTTCGGTGTTAACCAGAAGAGAGACTTCCTGAAGAAAGGGTTGTCTCGTACCTGTTGGACTACAGATGGGAATTTGCCTTGATGATGGAAGGGGACGGGTTTAATAGGATTTTGGGGGGACGGGAAATAGCTTGTAGAAGAGGGGTAACCAAGACAGGAAGGTGCGAGGTCAGTGAGGAATGGTTCCTATGTGGGAAAAGCCCGACAGGGGCAACCGTTTTCGGTATAAGTCCATGCCAATTGCTTCTCTGCTAAGAATTATCCTCGAGGTTGGGAAGGGGCAGGTGTAATCGAATTTGGTGTAAACTCTTGAAAAGGGGGAATACTCAGGCAAGAAGCTGAAGCAGGGTAACCGTCTTCTGTATAAACCCGTACTATAGGCATCTCACGTTAGTATTGGGTAACAGTATGAGCCCGAAACAGTATGAACCCGAAACAGTATGAAAAGTGGGGATTATGTAATGGTGATCCCGTGGGGGTGGATAACACAACCGAAGCAGTGTTAACCCACACCGGTTCAACCCTGTAAGGGAAGACCGTGGGATAAGGTGGAGAGGGTAAAGATGGGGAAAATGGCAATTATTGTAGGAATTCTGCTAATTACGTTCCCAGGTGGTATGAGGGACATACAAATTATCTACCTCCTTTACGTCGAGTCTAACTAGATCTTTAGATCTTTTTGTTTACCAAAAAGAGGGTAAGCCCCTTAAGTGAAGGTAAGCCTCACGGAATTGGAGAGTGCAGGTGGGGTAACCGATTATAGACCGTTGTCGTGGGAGGGTTCTTCGTTAAAACGCTTATGTAGGGTAAACGTTTCGGTGTGAACACGTACCTCAAGTCCGAATTAATCTTGGCAGAGGGGGAGGGGGGGGGGGGGTGTTATTAGAGAGGTAGGGATAACGGAAAAGTTACGCCCACCCTTTACTTATTCGCATGAAAAATCCAAGGTGTGCGATATCTTCGCATTAAGTGTTCTCTGATTGACATTTCAAAAAAAAACCAAAACCGCCTCCATGTGGGCATGGTCATTATTTAATTTGCATTCTATTAAACAGTTTTTATTCCATACATATGCTTTAAGTCCTAAAAACCTGCACTATAAAATGTTAAGATTTGTGCTTAAGCTATCAACTGAAATGAATAAATTTTTGCCACACCCACTTTTGGGGGCGTTCACGTTATAAACCAAATTTTTAATATGAAAATGCTATCAACAAGTGTGTACTACTTCTGATTAAAATATGAACAAAAAACTATGTTAGTGAAAAGTTGTTGATGCCACGCCCCTTTTTAACAAAGGAAATTTCTTAGTTTTCAAATTCTATTTACAATTAACGTTAATAGAAACTAAAATTTAAGAACTAAGATTTATGACGCAATTCGCAGACAGTGGTCAATTTGGGTGGGGTATCCAACGGTTCGCCTAAGGGGATTGTAATACAAAAAAAAAAGATTTTATAAACTGAGGTAAATTATTTATGTGTTGACTTGCCCTCGTTGAGAAAGATTCGCAATTTCGGCCAAAGCTCGTTGGAGGCTTGATGACTCGACTGATTCACCTGTCGATTCCAAAACCATTGCGTAAGCTTTTTCATCGGTCCTACTCCTCAGGCCTCCTTCCAACTAGGCGATTCCTTTTCTCCCTCTAGCTATCGTCCAATTGCACTAACTTCCCTTCTTGCTAATGTCATGGAAAGCTGATTTATTTTCAGCTTATAAAATATCTTGACTCCTGAAAACTTCTTGATGACCGGCAATACGGTCTTCGCAGCAAAGGGTCCATTAGTTATTTGATGGCATATCTCACCGAAAAGGGGAAGGGGCTTGCATCTTCTTGGATGCACCAAGCTCTCTTGTCGAAAATGCGTGCATTTAGAATCGACGCAACCCTTATTATTTAATGGATTAGTAATTAACTTTCGAACCGTTCAATTCACGTTAATAAAATAAACGCTGGGGCTCTCCAAGGCTCGGTCTTCTCTCCGACTCTCTTCCTCGTTTTCATAAACGAT
The DNA here is from genome assembly GCA_947623515.1 of Neoascia interrupta. NCBI lineage: Eukaryota > Metazoa > Arthropoda > Insecta > Diptera > Syrphidae > Neoascia > Neoascia interrupta. Next base: position 201,976,028 of record OX392462.1, read on the forward strand.
CTCTTGTCTGCTATCCAATTCATGCCTTTGCCGATGACAGTACCCTCATTTTTTCATATTCGTTCTTGGTTCCTCGCCCCTGCTCTTCGGATGTAGAACATATGACAACATATTGCAGACTTCAAAGAACGCTGCATAAAGTCGCCCTAAGCTGAAATATAACTCTCACGTCTGGGCAGGTGCCTCAAAAACTGCACTTTACCTGTTTGACAGGTTACAAAAACGGGCGGTTAAACTTATTGGGGATAGAATCATAGAAAAGTCAGTTGACTCACTTGAAAACCGACGAAATGTCTCTTGCCTATCGCTTTTTTTACGAACAGTGTTCCAGCAAAAAAGCCAATTGCATTCCAGCCCTTAAGATATTCAACCGTAATACTCGCCGAACATCAAATGCACATCAATTTACCCTTGAGCCATTTTCGGAAGAACAATAAAGTTCAGAGGTTCTTTCATAAGCCGTTCAACGCCAATGTTGAATGTCCTACCACAACTGGTCTTTCCTTCTCATTACAACCCTCAACTGTTTAAAACAAGAGTGCACCAGTACCTCTCCTCCTTTTGCTCTCCTTATAATCTTTTCCGCTCGTATACTATATACCCGACCTTTTATACCGTGTAACACCAAATCTTAAAGTTCTTTGGCCCGACTTCTACGACTAGAAAATTTTAGTACCCTTAATATTTGACACATAACTTTTTTCTTTTTTGGAGTGAACTCTCCGAGAAACCGGGTTTTGAAAGATCCAATAAAAATCCAGTTAAGAGTGGGCATGGTCGATATTGTGGGCGGCCAAATTTTCGTCTTCTTAAAGGCTTTGGGCCAGTGTTGCTCTGTACCAAAATTTGAGTTCCTACGCGTTTTCTAACTTGGTCAAAAGGCATTTTGAAAGAAAATGTGAAATGGAGGTTGCCTTACATGGAAGCCAGTATTAGGCGTGGCCGATATTTTTTTAGGATATTTAGAATTTTTTATACCAAAATTTATTTAATCATATTCACAACGAACTCCAATCCATATACTAGGACAAAAAAATCAACGAATTCCACTTGGACCTAAGGTGAACGTGTGCCCATTTCAATGGTCCGTTTTAAAATAAGGATTAGATATGAGACGAAAATTTAAGTTTGGAAACTTCAATTGTGCAAATATTAAAAAAAAATTATTTTTGTTTAAATGTATTCCAAGTTAATATGTACCTGGGCTTTTTATCCCTCTCGAAAGATGTTGAGCTGAGTTTTTAATTTCTTTAAATATTTTCCTCTTTTCCTGAAGAGCACAAAGATTACCCATTTCCTTCGGTACACGCACATTATTCTATCAACTTAATTCCGCTTGCTTTCTCGTAAGTAAAATCCTATTAAATCATCCTTTTCTGCCAAAGACAGCTTTAAGACGTCAAACAATTTGGGGGAGTTCCTTCGGCCTCATTCAATGTTTTATTTCAGGAAATCCCTTTTTTCGCCGCCATCACCGTTCTTCAAACTGCCGAAGATACTCCGCCGGCCGCGCGCCGCGCTACCATTAGCTGTTTCCTAATTCCTTGAACAGTGAACGCTCTTCACAGCTCCTCTTCATAGAAGTAACAACATTGATTCTTCGTTTCGCTCGATATGAGCTGCAGTCATCTATGTAATTAGCGAATGTCGACGGAGCCTCTCACTCTCACTGCGAGCGAAGCCCGAATCCCAAAACCCACTTTCCTTCTGAGCGAAAAAAGGATTAAAAACTTTTTTGTTTTGTTCTTTTATGACAGCTGACGAAGACTTTTCAAAATGGAGTGCCGAAAGCGACGAGATGGGGGGACTTGATGGGGTGCAAATTTAATTTACAGACATTTTATTCATATCACACAGCAGCCCTATAATCACATCAATGTCCCGTGTCTTGTAGTTTTTTTTTTGTTGACGTTATCCTTGCAAAAAAAAAAAAAGAAAAGAAAATCCATAAACAAAAAGATAGACAGTGAGGGTAAGGGAAAAAGGATAAATGCAGAGAAAATTAAAATGGATTTGTTCGCATCACGCAGACATTCTGCCGACCGATGATGTCGCCTTGAGGCCTGAGGCAGGCTCTGGAAATATATGAAATATTTTTCTTCAGCACTTTTCCTCGGGGATATGTTTATTTATGTTTCGAGTAGCTGCTCTTCGCTTATCGTGGTAATGGTAAGGACTTTGTTTGAGTAAAGTTAGCAAAAGAAAATTTATGTCGTTAACTCCAGTCAGTTGATTTTGATTAAAACTTTGTATGAATGAGAGGGCCTTTGCTGCCACCACACACCGACGAAACGAATAAAAAAACTTGTATAGGTACCTACTAAAAGTTCACGTTGGATGCTAAAAATAAAAAGTTTAAACGAATTCTTCACGGTGGAAGACTAACCACAAAAGCTGGAAGAATTACGACGAAAGGGGAGCGACACAGCAGCGGGAATCCTAAGAACTCTCAAACCAAATAATGCGCCTAATTTATTGGCGTGGTTTTGTTGAAATACATCTTTTTTTGTGCAAGGACATCAAACACTTTACAAAATGGGTGACAAATTGTTTAATAAAATGTAATTTATCGCTTTTAGGATGTCTGGAGCTACGTTTAGAAGTTTTCATGGAAAGATTAGGTGCGTAGGTACATTTGATCATTTCAAATTGAAAGTTTATAAATAAACATGTAAACGACCCTAGGTTTATCAGGATTAAGGACTATTGTTCTGGTTGCTGCTAAACTTGAAGAACACCTGCTAAGATTTTCATATGCCCAAATAGCAACATGAAAGATCGATCAGACAGCAGAGACCTTGTACGATCTGAGGAAACCGATCTTCTTGACAAAGATTTTGGGGCTACACCCTCAGTCGACTGTCGAAAACTGAGGGAAATTTGCCGGAGATCAGGATTCTGACATCGTGCATTACTTTTCTAGGTCCTTTCAAAGCTCATCAACTACTAAGGTCAATATAACCATAAATGACCCAACTTTAATCTTCCCCTTCATTGGCTCTATAAGAGTCTTATGAGAGCAATTTCCAAGAGCTTGTCTCGTGGAAATTGCCACAAGACAAGCTCATGGAAATAGCCTCTTATAGAGCGCTAGGAGAGCGCTTATGAGAGCCTTACAACAGTTAAGAGATCCACTTCAAGGAGTTCACTTTTATCCTATAGCAAGCCTGAAGGTCTTTTTATAAGAGTTAATTCAGTCTTTATAATAAGACAATAACTTCAAAAATTCGTTTGTTGCTTGTAACTACGGAACTGATAGACTTGCTTAGCCTGCTTTCTGGATAGCACTGTTCTAGGTCCAAATAGGCACCCAAGGTACACATATCGTTCCAAGGATTTGTCCACCAATATTGTAGTAGCAGCGTAGTCTACGCAGTGTTAACATATTAACTTTTAACATTCCTAATCGTGCTGTGACTTTTATAAAAAGTTAACGGCAATCACTTACAGCCTTAACGACTGTCTGTCAAATACAGTCATTAAGACGCTCGATTGTCTTGAACATGCGAACTAGAATAGTCTTATCGGTCTAAAGTCTTTTGTTGTCGTGCGGCTAGTCTTCTCTGCTTTCAAGACTAATATCACTCGGACTTCTCTCCATATAGTGAACTCATGGCATGTTATGGCAAATTTCCCTGCTTTTAATAGGGGGGCGAGAATAAAAAGGCCATTCAAACCTTTTTGCAGGAGTGATCTTTACAGTCGTCTCCATTTTCCGAGAGCCCTGCGTTACCGTTTCGTATTCTCCTTGGAAGTGGGCCCGTTAGGTACATCCAGCGTATCCTCGTGCAATGCGGTTCAGTCATCGTGCCATCGGTATTGACGCTTTGCAAAGGATTTACCTTAGCCGAGCCGCATATCATTGATGTCTTCAATTGATTCGCTGAAGTTCTTCCATGAATTTTTCTTCGCGAATTTGATCTTTTTTGCTTTTTTTTTATAATTCACTCGCGAATTAAGGGATTGGCTACCCTTTTAAAGTTGTTTCACATCTCACGAGCGGAAAAGATTAGGAAAAGAATGAAAGGATGAGAGGAACCGGTGCACTCTTGTTTTAAACAGCTGCAGATTGAATTGTTTAGGAAAGACTGATCGTGGTAGGACATTCCGTTGTACGGCTTATGAAAGAACCTTTTAAAGTAACTGTGCGTCCGGAAGTGGGCTCAAAAGTAAACTGATGTGCATTCGATCTATGCCGGGTATTACGGTTGAACGTCTTAAGGGGTGGAATGCTGTACTCTTGTTTGGTGGTGAGAACTTTTTCTAAGCAAAGGAGTTTCTCAGTTTGCAGAGAGTACCCAAATAATTGCTATATAAGTAATCTTATACGACTGTCTTGACGTATTATAGACAAGGTGTTTAGATGATTTTTTGAAGAGAAATGTTTCGGGAGACTCTTCTAATAAGTCGGGTTTGTTTTTGTGAATTCTCGTTTTTTGTGCCTACCCGAGATCAAGGGACTAGGCTAGGCTACCCTAGCCTAAAAATACCGGAAAAAATTAGACGAAGTCTTGTCGATCAAGTCGGACAATTGATTTTTCATTGTTTGTCAATTGTTGCTATCATACAAATTAGTTTGAACGCCCATTTTTGACTCCAATCTAGCAATCGGAGTTCAGTTTTTGAAGCACCTGCCCGGACATGGGAGTTGTATTCCAGCTGAGGGTGGATGGGTAACACATTTCTTGCACCATGTAAGCAAACCTCTCGTGTCATTTTGGCAATATGAAATATGTTGTCATTTCAACTTAAGCTCACCGAGGATGGAAAGGCTTTCGGGTTCGGTGACGTGCCAAGTAGACTGGATTTTACGCGGTTTTTACTTTAATGAGGATAGCACTGGGTTGGTTTAAGAAGCATTAAACTTTCTTCTGTTTAGAATTTTCAATGCTGTTAAAATCACAGTAGAATAAACTTGACATACCTTTCAAGAAGTAAGTTCATATAAGGGGTGAGAGGAGCCGAGAACAATTGAATAAGAACCAGTGAATAAATGCAACACTGTGTAAGGAAAAATTACAGTCCGTAAAACGAACTGTTGAATACAACCTACAACACACTGTAAATTGCTGATGTAATAATAACTTCAGTTATTTGATATTATTATAAACATTTACGAAAATAATTTTATTATTAAGTAACAAATAATTCCCAAAGGCGGATGAAAACACTTTAGGCTGCTTCGAGAGGAAAATTCTTCGGACGATTTACGGTCCCGTCTGCATAGACGGAGAGTGGAGGAGGAGGTATAACATCGAACTGTACGGGCTGTACAGCGATACCGACCTAGCCAAAAGAGTCAAAACACAACGTCTACGATGGCTGGGTCATCTAGAGCGGATGGACACTAACGCCCCGGCCCGGAAAATCTTCGAATCCAAACCGCAGGGACGGCGCGGTAGAGGAGCACCGAGACTCAGGTGGCGCACGCAAGTGGAAGGGGACCTCAGCCAACTTCGCGTGCGAAACTGGAGACGGCTAGCTAGAGACAGAGCTGGCTGGCGAAGCTTGTTGGCTGAGGCCCAGGTCCACCCCGGACTGTAGCCACCTAAAGTAAGTAAGTAAGTAACAAATAATTCCACCCTGACTTTTCCATAATGAAAAAAGTTCATTATATTCATTTAGCTGTTTAAAAAGGGGCAGTTTAAATGGTCTGGCCACCTCTTATAAAAACTATAAATATTGGCATAAATATTTTAAGGTTAGGCATTGTTATTTTTTCAATCGAAAAATTTAATTTTTTGGTTAAAATTCGTTTTTTTTTGTAAAATCGAACCCTAAAAGGGGGAAAACAAAAAACTTTGTATGAACGAAATCTTGGATATTGTCTGGTTTACCATGTGTTAATTTACTTTTCTTATTCTTTCTTAAATTAGGCTAAACCCCAGGCGCGAACCGCGTTTTTTCTAGAAAATTAAAGGCTATTCAGTAATAATAAAATTTAACTTCTGGGGTTGCTGGTCCCCAATTGGGCGCCTCCCCAGGTGGCGGATAGGGAAATGTTCACCAGATATGGTGGGTACCGGTATGGAAAATATCCGGGGCGGACCAAAACCAGCAATAAACGAAAAATCCAGAAGCGTCTGTCTCAAAATGAGCGGCTTCCTGGTCGGCGTCTGTTACCTAGGTTAGGGTCGGTCGAATAAAAAACACCCTTTTCACTTCTAATATGCAAACAGAATGAACAACAATGGGATGCATGCCAGATGTTTTTATGAAATATTTTGCTATTAATACTATTGCTTTTCTCCGTAAAAGCATAACACTTGCGGGGGTAAGCTTTAGTGTTTCTGTGCGGAGGTTTCATGTTTGTGTTCCATCGAGAATTACTTTCTTCTTCTTGATTTTCTATTCCCAAATTCTTTCCGCTCGCGATGTGCTGCGCATTTGAAGAGTTAAATAAAGTCTATTATTTCACAGTGTCACAAACTATGTGGCAAACTTAATATACTCTTATGGGATGGGGTATAAAAATCAGTGGTACTGATATGGACAAAGGAGCGAATTGGAATAACATGAGCAGGTAAGAAATCGCTTACGCAAACTAGGAGAGAGTTGGAGTAAAAAACTTAGAACAATCCAAAAGTACTTGGATTGAATAGTTCGAAAGGACATTATCATAACTTATTAACCGAATAGAGAATTGGTTGGAGAGAGGTTGGCGCCAAACTCTATCAAATACTTTAAAAATACCAAGTATGCAACAATCTTTGCAGAAATGTGCGGGGCTTGGTTTGACTTTTCAGTATAGGATCAAAAAAATCGACGAAAAAGAGATGATTTCTCCGGTTACAGACTAGAATATTGGATCAAAGGACAAAATCGTCTTCCACTTAGGGTTAACTAAGGTAGGATGGCTGTTCCCGCTCGGCAGGGACACACTAAGTACTTAGACCATAGAAGGTTTAAGTGCTTAGGGTGTCTATAACCGGCACCGGCTAAAAGACTAGCTTCAGATCTTTCAGTGTGGACCACTGTCAGCAGACTGACAGGGACGAGTGAAGAATTTTTTTTGAAGAGAAGTCCAAGTAGATAGACCAAAGGAAATCGTTAGGTTTGACTTTAGGATGGGAGAGGTAAGGCTGCTTGGCTTTTACAGAACCAGATGCAATCCATTTAGGCTTTTTTATGTAAGTCCACACCATTAGGATAATTTGGGGCCAACGAATGCCATTCTTCAATATGAAGCCGAGAGGGCAGCCGGTTTTGGTGTGTGTCCCTCAGGTGATTCAATGGAGAACATGTACCGAAGGTCCAAGGGTAATTTATGTCAGTGCTCCCGAATAGGGTGGGGTAAAAGCAGCCACTTTTAATATGAGACCCTACCAGAATACTCTGCAATGAATTTTCCAAGTAAAATAATGGGGTGCACAAACGGATGCGGTAAAAGGCTCTGTTTGATTTCATTTCAGGCTTTGAGTAGAGTCTGGCTAAATCTTCAAAGAAGTTTACTTGGGCCAGGTTGGCCTAGGTTGAGCTGCCTCAGATCCAAACGGCCCTCGGGTTAATTCGAGATGCTTTCGTTATTTGGCATCAAATGCATTTTTTCTCATTTTTATAAACAACAATTCAATTTTATAATATTAAATTTAATATTATTTAATATTTTTTTATAGGTTTTTCAGTGCTGAGTTAAACCCTGCTTAATCCAGGTGTTGTGACCGACCCACCAAAACATTGAACATTTGAATAACCCGCAGCTTGGCAGTCTATATGGAAATTATTAGCAATGCAGTCTTTTGAGTTTATTGAGAAAATCAGGCAGCTGCTCTTGAAACAGCTGTGACTTCTGCTTGAAGAAGCACTCTACAGTGATCTAGCCGTCGCTCGTGAACAACTCAAGAGTACTTGAAACACTTTGAGCATATAACTTTAGATTTTCTTACCACTTAGAAAATAGTGGACCCAAAGTCTTCTAGGTCCCGCGCATCTCGCCAAAGACAACAATTTAGCCCCTGGTCCTGCATCTGGGGACTTTGCGCTTTAAAAACGCGGAAGATTTGGTTTTTAGCCCCTGTCATTCCCATCTCCACAGCACCTTCTTTCCCCTGTACTTTCCTTGGGACCCGGTCTAAGGGAACAGCTTTCACGCCTCTATAATTCTTAAGCTCCAGTGCTCCAAGTTCTGATTTGACAAAGTCCTTTGATGTCACCAATCGATGTTTGGTGATGCCTTTGAACCATATCATCTTGTATGAAAAGGGCCTTATGATTTTTATTACTATACTCTGAATTCTACATTTTAGAAATCCTTAAAATAACCTCATGATTTTATAACGTCCAACGATTTTTCAATTCTACCTTCAGGGTCAAATGAAGAATACTAAGCAAATCTTTCAAACTCGGATTATATACACAACCCATGTTTAGGATCAAGGATTCTCTCACATTCATTCTAAGAGCCATTTATCTGGCAGTAAAGCACTTATTATAGAAAAGGATCCCTACATTAATTGCAACATAACTCACGCTCCTAACTACAGTCCCTAAAGGCTAATTACAAATTGGACAAACTGCTCCGCCAAAGTGTATCGCATCAGAGAATCACTGAAACGAGGCAGATGTTCGCCCCAGCTAACATCGTATCGCTTGACCAGTACTAGTAGTGCACACCCTTCGCACATGCCCCATGTTAAAGGCGAAGCAATTAATTACACCGCCATTAACAGCAGCCCGCCACCACACCGCCATGGCCACCAACAGATCTGTATTATGGTCCAATTCAAAATGAATCCCAAAAACCCTTTAAAAATAATCAAGAAGTAATTTGCGAATTAATATTTCTTTCCATGAGTCGAGGGGGAAAAGCGTTTTTCTTTTTTTTGATAATCTCACTGCGTTTTACACCCTCACCGCTCGCTCACCCACTTGTGAAAGAGGGTTGGCCAAACCAGCATCGGGGGTTGTTAAAATGGGCTGCGAATAGGGTTCGTAATGCCTTGAAAGCCGTTTCACTATAGGCACCCGTCCGTAAACGATGTTATTTGTGGACTTTTATCACTTACATCGAGTGGAAATCCTTTTTTTTCGGCTCCTTTGACCGTCGATTACCTCTTAGAACAAAATGAGTTTGAGGAAAAAAAAGAAACGATTTTTTAAAATCAGATATCTCAACTTAGTAGCGAGAAAAAAACTGACACAAATACATGCAAACATGTGTCGAAATGAACTAAAAGCCTCTCATAATCACAGGCAATTCCTAGATAAAGGGGAGCGCGCGACCCTTAACCCTCGAGGCCTTTATCCCATTATGAAAGGCCATAAAGAGTCGTAAATTTAACGATAATGTGAGTCGACTTCTGGCCCCCATCAGTAAGAAGGGTCCCAGACCTAGACAAAGTCAATGGTTTCAGTATCTAAGTTGAACCCGCCCAATTGCCCAACATTCGCCGTTCCCCCCTTTCGACCGGTAGATATAGCTAAGTACGTATCGACCGGGTTGGTATTATTTATGGGAGCTTGCTGAACGCATTTACTACCCCCCAGTCGACCGACAAACGACCATAAAATTAAAAAGTGGCAGAAAAGAAATAAAAACGACGTAGAAGCGAAATGAAGAAATGGCAAACAATTTCAAAGTCACGGATCCATACATTATATTTTCCTGGGAAATTTGCCAGGATATTATTATACTATGTGTACGCCGCGCCGCCGAGTGCAAAGTATTGAGAGGCGGGTGCAGTCCTCCAACCGTCAACCCGGGGGAGTGATTTTACGGTATTGACGCCGGCCGCCGCGCGGGGTTGAGGGTCGATGGTTTTCTTTTAAGCAGATTTGCGAGCGACCATTAAGGCCATTCTGATTATGATTATTATGGCTTAACGGTGGTCTTAACGAGGAAGACCGATGCAGAGATTGCTTTATTCCTCGGCCTAGTTTCTGTGCCGCATTATGTATTATAACATGTATAATAAACATACAATATATCATTATGTATATGAAAACATACAAACAACAGCAAGAATCCTCTGGGCAATGGGTGTCACAGTGGGTCTCAACAGACCTAAGTGCGATGAGGCGCCGGTTTATCCGCTTCATCAATCCAACAACCTTCCTACCTACATCGGATTTTACTCTACATTTCGGTCAGACAAAATATTTGTCCACGCCCACCTTTAGGGGTCGTCGATTTTACAAAATTATTGAATTTTAACCCAAAAATTAAATTTTCTTTGATATTAGCCACAAACTTGGATATTACTATGCTAATATTGATTTTTAGCAAAATGATCTGTGCTTATGACTTGTCTATCATGAACACCTTTCTCCCACACAAAGACATTCACAAATACTCTTGGTACAGGCGAAGTTTACCGGCTGAGTTGTCAACTGACCACCTAGTGTTGTGCAAATTGTGCCTTAGCAATAGTATTCCTTTGCCACCCAGGCGAAATACAAGACGGGTGACCCACATACGGTGGTAAGGGTTACAGGATGCTTAATCTGATTGCGGGGAGCGATTTGCTTGGCACGTTTCGGAGAAGTTTGAACAAAGTCCACCTGACCTTTAAAATGTAGAGCTGAAATGACAGCTGTTTTCATCGGCAGTCATTGCCTCTGCAAGAAATGTTTGTGGACTGAAGCGGCTTGGTGTGGTGGCTGGTGGTGAGAAAAGAACTGCGTGGTTTAAGACTCCTGGAGTTCAAGAAGCCATCAGAGAGAAGAGCATATATTGTGTGGATTCAATATAGGAACTCTATTTCTCGAGCCCGGTACACTGAAGCGCGAAGAACTTCCAATGTGGCGATAAGAACAGCCAATGAACAGGCATGAAAAAGGTGGGCGAGAGATTGGAGCACGATTACAGATCTGCAAACAAGACATTTTGGCAGACTATTCCCCGATTTAGAGGAAGGAAGTTAAATATCGTTTAAGGGGTTAAATCCAAAGACGGTACACTTCTTTCAAATAAGAACGACGTCTTACGCAGATGGAGCGAGGAACTGCTCAATCCCCAACAGGGCACTGAAGATGACAATACCATTGGTGACGAGATTAGGGCGGACAATAGTCCTACAGTAGATGAAGTCACTGCCGCGATTAAATCGCTTAAAGTTGGTAAGTCTGCTAGAGTTGATGAAATCCGGCCAGATATGCGCAATGCAATGTGTGAAGAAGGTGTGAAATGGCTAACACGTGCCATTAAGGTGGTCTGGGAAAGCGAGAAAACACCTTGTGATTGGCAAACAGAAGTTATAGTGCCCATTTTCAAAAAAGGGGACAAGAGAGATTATATCTCCGGGAAAAATATTCGCTAAGGTGTTGGAAGCGCGTTCCAGAGCTGTAATCGAGCCTTTGTTGCGGGAAAAGCAATGCGGCTTTCGGCTTGAAAGAGGCACCACCGACCAAATTTTTTACTCTGAAGGTTGTTCTTGAGAAGGCCTGGGAATATGACAAACCGGTCTACGCATGTTTTGTAGGTTTGGATAAGGCCTATGACCGGGTTCCTCGAGATAAACTCTGTATAGTTTTGCAGGACTATGTACTGAGCGAGCCTTTTCTGAGAGCTATTCAGTCTTTGTATGGGAACTGCAGAAGCTGTGTTCGGATAAATGGCGTCAAATCTCAACCTTTTGATGTGTGCGTTGGACTTCGCCAGGGCTGTGTTCTATCGCCTCTCCTCTCCTTTTCACAGCATATATATAGTGGATGGTGAACCGGAGTCTTGGTGAGGAATCTTTCGAAATAGCTAGTGTCAGGATAAGCCATCTGCTTTTCGCAGATGATTTAGCTATCCTGGCATCGTCGGAGGAGGAACTCCAGCGAGCACTGGATGGGTTTGCGGCCATATGTGGTGAAGCTGGGATGAAGGTAAACGTGAGCAAGTCCCAAGTAATGGTTGTTTTTCGAACTCCTGTGCAGTGTACCCTGCACATTAATGGAGTGCCATTGAAACAGGTACAGAAGTTTAAGTATCTCGGGGTCTTTTTGACAAAAGATCTAAGGAGGGATACTGTAGGATTGGCCACGCTGCAGCAATAGGAAATTAACTGCGCCGGCCGGTCTTCAGGAAAGCTGAGCTTGGACTGAAAGCAAAGATCTCAGATTTAATTCAGTGTTCGTTCCAACCCTCATCTATGGTCATGAAATTTGGGTAATGACCGAAAGAATTAGTTCGCGGGTACAAGCTGCCGAAATAAGATTTCTGAAGTGCGTTGCCGGTGTTACTCTTAGGGAAAGAGGGATAATCGTCAGTATTCGTAGGAATCTTCGTGTTGAGCAGCTGCTTCTCCGAGTGGAACAATCAATTCTTCGATGGTTTGGACACGTTGTTCGCATGCCTCCCGACAGACTTCCTAGACAGGCTATGTAAGCCGAGATGCGAGCGCGTCGCCCCCCTGGTAGGCCAAGAAACAGGTGGTGGGATCAGGTAAAGAACCTCTCTGAGTCCCGCCTGAGATTGCGCTGGAGTCTCTTGAGTTGGTGGCGGAGGATCGAGAAAGCTGGAGGGACCATTTAGCCACCCTCGCTCCGCAACTTTTCTAAAGATAAGCGGTCACGGAAAATGATGATGATGACGAGGAGCTGGACATACCACGCCCCTTGAAAAAATAAATTAGAAAACCTTATAAGGAATAAAAAATTTTATTTTAGTTATTTAGTGAGTCATGAATGGTAACGGGAAGGGGACGGAAGGATTTGAAGTTGCTCGCCTTTTAACTATTTTTTCTTGTAATTCCTAAACTAATCGAGTCCCACGATTTTTAGTAGCATAATTCAGAATGAGGACGCCCAACTACATATAATAAAATTGTTTAAAAATCCAACAGATTCTCCTTGGACTTGGACCTACGATGAAACCTAAGGTTTGCATGATAAATAAAAAAACTCTTTATGTTTTGCTTTACCATGGACCTAGGAGAAACTTATGCCGACATTTAAAATAAGGTTTGCTTGCTAAGTACCAAGTAACCTTGATTTTTTTTACCATCAAAGTTCTGGCAGTAATTAAGCCGTTATACAAAAGTTTCCTTAAAGTTGGTGTTAATTACGACTCACTCATCAAAAATTAGAAATTGGTCGGACGGGCTGACAGTGGAGCGATACTGCAGGTCTGCTTTCGAGCGGATTCAAAGGTTTTCCGGGCTGGAGGATTAGTAGTCACCGAGTACGCATCCCTTGGCACTCCTTTGGCTACGTCCGTGTCACAGTATACAGCCTGTACAGTTCGATGTTATACCTCGTCCACCATCTATGCAGATGGGACCAAAAATCACTTCAAGGTCTTTTCCCTCGAGGCAGTCTATAGAGCTTTCTCAAACACTCTTTGGTTGTTGGAGAGAGGGACCGTTTAGATATCTATACGAGAAATCTATATAAGTGTCCCGTTTTTTGCACCTCAGCGTAAAAGCGCCCAAGGCTGCAATATGAAAATTTTCCAAAAAATATTTTTGAGCGACACGACATTTTGAACTTTTGGGTTATTTGACATAATGTTAATCTGGCAGCTTTATTACTAGAGGCAGGGAGAGAATCCGCCGAGAACCCGCCGAGAACCCGCCGAGAGAATATTCGGGCCTGGGCAGCTATGTAAGGGACCCCATTTTCTTCACGACCGACGCGCGATGCTCTGTGTAGAAATTAAGGTACCGGGAAAGACCGCTCAAAAAAATGTGGCTTGCTAAAAACGTTTTTATCCCCATTCTTGATTTACAAACAATACCTACTTTTGTAGGCATAGATTTTGGACGATTCTGAGACGATTCTACGATTTGTATTTTGTAAAAAGCAAAGTAAGGCCAACATCTTCGATCGAATTGGAATTGATTGTCCCATTTTATTCGTGCTACATTTATTATTCGACCAAATGACATCCCCATGGTAAATCATCCGGATTTATCCAAAGCCTATGGCACCTCACATACTCCGACGCTAAAAGTTAGTTACGGCTGTATTAAATACACAAGGCTGTAACCTCTTTCCACTTAATGGGAGGGATAAGGAGAACCGTTTCTATAAGTCGGCTTCCTTTCCAAACGGAATTTTGGGAATGTTTTTAGTTACACAAAACACAAATGGAGAAAGCCCACAAGCTCAAGACCCTAGTTAAAAGTATTGAAGCTCTTGTGTAGATACCTAAGTATACCTACCCACCTAACGATTCCCAGAACTTTATCTACCTAACTCAAACTGGCTTTTCTGGGCTTCTTTAGGTCAGCTCATCCTTAAACTTTAATTTCGAAGTGGAAAAATCTTGCCAGTTCTGATCATATTTCCGATGAAGCCACACCTCTCAGGATGTGTTGTTAAAACCTCAAAACAACTAAAATTAGGCCAGCTTAAAAGTAAAAAAAATTTTATGAAAATCCTCTGAATCAAGCGTTGCTATACGAAATCCCCATCATTCCGCATGCTGGAGAAAAGAAAACAACTTTTTGTTGTTTTCCCAGAAAAATCCTTGGTAGGCAAACTCCAGCTGCATCAGGAAAATTAAAGTAAACATCGTCCAGCACGCCCCCGGATTTAATGTGGACCACCACCATTCCTGTGATTATACAACAATACCCAGTAAAAATTAAATGGCTCACTGTCCAATAACTTTATGCACAAACTCCTGATTGAATCCTGTCATCAGGGAAAACCCACTCAATAAAAAATAATCGCATGCTGCCAGTATGCAGTGCCATCAGCCAACTACATACATATATACCAACTTGAACTGGGTTGTGTCAGAAAAAATGTTCATCTTTCACAAAATAAACCCGCGCCAGTTAATCAGCCACTCATACATGTCAACAATTAAAATTAACTTCGTCAATAAAAGGAAGAAAACAATTATTATCCTTTCTCTCGTGCACCGCGGGCTATCCATCGCGCATCATCTGTCGGAGGCTCGTCACGTCACACACATACATACATACATGCACCGAAGAGACAGACAGAAAACAGAAAAGATGAAATTGCCCCCAGCAAACAAACAGGCGTGAGCAATCAGCAATAAAAACCACAACAGCATCATTGTAGGCACATACATATATAAAACACATCCATCCAGCACAAACATACAATCTGCCATCGCAGACAATCCCCCATCAGCAGCAGCAGCAATCCTACTCCCACCCAGCGCAGAAGGACGAAACGAACTTGCAGGAAAATGATGTTCATTGCCTCAAATAATTGTCTCCTAAATGATTTTTCATTTATTCCCCGATGGTATGTAAATCATATTTTCTGCATCTCTGTTCTGTTTGCACAATCAGGATGTGCTCTCTACAGTTATGCGTTATTTTTTCCCATTCCCACCACCACCACCGGCACCATGCCTCAAGTGCATAATAAATTATTATCCTTCATTGCAATAATTGTCCATCTGTCGGTTGTGATAGTTCAATTGATTGTGATGTCCATAACGATGAAATAACTTACGTTCTACACACCACACCACACCACCGCGCCGATACTCTTAATGAGTCAATTATAAACGACAAAAAAGGACACACGATTAATTTAATCAGGTTAAGAGTTATCGTGGCACATATCGGCGAAGGTAGCCTTATGTGTTCGTTATAGAAACAAGAAATAAATGTCAACGGAAAAAAGCGATTAAAATTATTTAATTATTCATAGCCGATAAAAGTTCACGAGGCTTGGTTTACGTAAGGTCCTTGTAATACATTGTCCCGAAATAAACAGATAATTTATTGCCTTTAAATGTAGGTGTTCGGATTGACCATGGATCTGCTCGTATATAAATAAGCTTCTGCCGCTGATGGTGTCACGCTCAAGGACTTAATCTCACGCATTATATAAACTATGAAGCGAGGACAACAAACACAATGTTACATTTCGCTATTGATGTCTTTGTTTGTTTTCATTTTCATCTATACTAGGGGGGAGGTTGTCGGTCATCCCTGGACTAAAGAAAATTGGTGGGTGGGAATGGAGGCGAGCTATTGTGAAAATTAATGCGTCGCTCTTCTGGTAAATCTGTCATTTGGATGACCATTGATTGCTGTACAATTAGTGGAAGCTTCAATCAGTAACGACTCCACCTGCATAGCAATGATTTCGCGGAAGGGGATGCGCACGAGTACGTCTAGTATAGGGGTCGAAAATAAAATAAAATCAAAAAAATATATAAAAAGTTAATTGCAGAGGATTATTTGAAAGCGGCAAAAAAACTGGTTTATTGGTTTCAGCAAATTTAAGGTCAGAGGTTGAAATTTTGTGTTTAAATTTCGAGATAGTTGAAATATTGCATTATTTTGCTATTACCAGAAGAAAGGAGGTAATTGGCTTTACCCTGCCCAAAAGATTTCAGGTTGTTCGCTTACGTACACATCTAATTTGAAATCAACTGTGAAGTTCTAACAGTTTCATAGGAGGAGGTATCCCAGAAAAACGAATTGGACACAGTTTTGGACACAACTTCCACGGTCCAACTTAAATCGGCCCTTAAAAACCAGTTTAGTAAAAGACTGAAGCTAATGGACTTTAAGAGATTTATTCGGAAGTCAAAAAACGACTGCTATACAAAATTTTTATCAGACGGTCGAAAAAGTCCCCCGCAGGAAAAGACCAAGCAAAATGGCTTCAATTTTAATCCTATATCAACACTGAGACTTAACTAAAATCCTTAGTTTGTAATCCTTTCACAGAAACAGAAAGTCCTTAGACCTGATTGTACCTACAGATCAGTCTTCTAGAGACTGAGTCTCAGATGGAGTCAGGTGGTTGTCTTCCTTCCTCCTGAAAACCTTGAAGAGACTGGTTTAGCTACGCGTGTGCAAGTTGTTCCTCGATCACATCCTCTTTCTTAGACGCAACACGAATTGAATTGAATTGAGTGTAGAGGGTGCGAGTATAATCCCTGCTCGTACTGCGACCTAAAAGATCTCTTGTACCCCTTTTCTTTGATATAGGTTCTTTGCCACAAACTTGATAACCTGCCTAGATGGGATGTTCGCATAGTCATTCCCTGTTAAATTGGGTCTTGCAGTAATTTTTTATCTGTGGCAAGGACAGGACACTCTACGGAAAGATGTTCCATAGTTTATTTTGTTTCTCCACAGTTTCTACATATTTCAGTGGTGCTGTGTTTGAATAGGTAGTAGTTGCATGTTGCATGTCCACTGAGAGCTCCACATGTTGAGTTCTAAGGTTTCCTTGGCTCTGTTGGGCCAACAGAGCCAAACAATTGTACCTTAGGAATTTTTTTTTTATTGTTTTTGACCTTCCAGATAATTCCATAATGTGGACCATCACCATTCCTTCCAGATTATTTTTGTAACTAGATAATGTTAGTCCAGCTTTTTATTTGATCTTAAATAGTAAAACCAAAGAGGGGAAATGCCCTTTAAAAGGAATCACAACTCGTAGTTTTCGTGTCTTAGCACCCGAATCAGCTTTACACTGTTTGGGTGGCATTCGCATACAGCTTAAGTGTTATACCTGACTACCAGTATACAACTTTTCGGCGTCATCATGTAGATTTCCTCCTTTGTATGTAGATTTGCGTTGAAAACTTATACCTTGTCTTGTCTTCATGCATTTGCTTGAACAGCTGTGTGTGGGCGGGAGGTTTAGGAAATCTTAAATACCCAGCTGTCAGGGAGTGGTTCGCATAGCTCCAATAAAACAGATGCACGCTGGACAGACTAATTTTGGGATTGAGTCCCCATGTTTTACCAACGAGCTGTTTAAGGGTCCATAAAGCCTAAAAGGATGGCTAGATCACCAGCATATTTAATTGTATAGAAGCCATTGCTATTTACTACAGTAGTTCGCCTACAACTATTGACCATCAAAGTGGGGAAAGAACTCCTCCCTGAGGACAACCTTTGATGGCCTTTTTTTACTACATCCACATTGCCGAAGTTTGCTATTATGGGGGCTTTTATGAGCATATTGCTAGTCCGCTTTTAATAATGCAGGCAGTCGTCGTTTAGATTATCGAAAGCTCCTTCAATGTCCACAAAGTTGAAAGGATTATAAGGGTTTTCTCCACCGCCATTTTTACATTGTGGAGGGTTGTGGATCATCCTTTCTGATAATTTCGAATTGCAGTTTACTCAGTGACGCTTTTTGAAGAGCATCACTTCTGATCTCTAGCTCAGTTGATTTTTTCGTTACTTTAAGAAGCACAGACGATATGCTTATTGGCCTGTATGATTTGGGAATATCGGGTGGTTTGTTTCCTCCTTAAGGAATAAATATCACCTTTTATTCTCTCCATTTTTGGGCAATGTATCCTGATAGTAGGTATGATCTGACAATTTAGTAGGAAAAGTGGGTTAAATTTATTTTTTTTTGCTATCCTTTAAGGTGCGACCCGGGAAAGGATTCTTTAGAAGTAATTCTAGACTATATTTGAAGTTTTGTGACAGTTGACCTTCAGAGTATTTGAGTAGTCCAACAAAGTCTTGGTTTTCCCCTTGAAAGCGCCTAATGGACTCTTGCCGTCACCGGCGAGTCTTTGAGGTTCTCACGAAAAATTTTTCATGACCATATGTTCCATCCAAAACCATACTCAGAGCGGCAAATCCTGAAAAACTGCGCTCCTACATAGACGGAGAGTGAAGGAGGAGACATAACATCCAATTGTACGGGCTGTAGAGTGACAGCGACCTAGCCAAAAAAATAAGAAGCCAAAATACAACGGCTGCGATGACTGATTCATATAAAGCGGATGGACTCCAACGCCCCGGCCTGAAAAATCTTCGAATGTCCCCCGCAGGAATAACACAGCGGAGGAGCGCCGAAAACCAGGTGTTGTAGCGAAGTCCCAGCCGGTAGTCTCAGCCGGAGGCCTCAAGCAGCACGGAAGCTTGTTGGTTGAGGCCCAGATGCAGTTCTACACCGGACTGATTGGAGTTTCCCATCGACCCCTGTCTAATGTGTATGCCTTTTGATGCAATGACATCGAAAACTTTTGCGTGGAACTAGCACGTCAACTTTCCTCAGGCACTGGAACGGTTTAAGCCATACAGCCAGGGAAAGAATTTATAGATGGCTCCAAAACTGGAAAGTTTGGTGCTGGAGTCTTTGTGGAAATATGAGAACAAGGACATAAGACTCTACTACCTCTTAAGTAAAAATTCGTCTCATCTGAAGATTTTTTAGCAAGGCGTTGCCTCTATCAACGACTCCAGGGTTGCCAAACTTTAGATGCTCTGAGAGAACTTGAATTTTTTTCAGTGGCCGACTTATGTAAAAATGTAGTTTTATTAATGTTTGTAAGATTTTTCCTGTGGCTTCATCATAGTGACCCAAGTTTTATGGCTTTTTTCGATAGTTCAATTTTATTTTTTAGGGAATTTTACTCAACTTTTCTTATGAACCATTCAATTTATGTCTTTCGTATGGCAAAATAAGTATTTATTCGTTATAGGTAATAACCCTCGCTCCGCGACCCTTTTAAAGGATAAGCGGCATTAGAAAATGATGATGATGATGATAGGTAATAAATGCTTTCGACTAAAAATTCCCCGACAGACATACATCGCCAAAAAATAGTAGCCTGATCCTAGTGACCGGCAGTATGTATGTTAAGCAAAGACTTCTCCACGAAATATTTCGTACGAGTTTTAATCGATGTCGATTACCCGGGATTTCCCCCTATTGAGGTCTAGTCAGGTCATTTCTGCAAACAAATACTTTTATTTCAAGTTCCTAAAGGTTAGGACTCTTGAAATGCTATTTTTGCCTCCTTTCTTTGTAGAAAGGAGGAACCTTTTAAACCAAGTTTTTAGGTTGTATCGAGGTGATCAGAAACTGAACAAACTGCTTTAACAAGGGAGTGGCATATTTCATAGGATGCGCTTTCCTAGCGTTCTTAGCGCCCATATTAAGCCGCCAGTTTGGATGACTTAATGATGCGGTGATCACGTTTTTTTTTCTTCTATCCCCTATGATTGTTGATCGGTAGCCTTAGAAGTCCATATCATTGTAAAAAAAATTATAGGAAGATTGCTCTCACTTAGACTGTGACTTGGGCGTGCATCTTCTTTTTGCTATATTAGCCATCAATAATTTCGTGGACCTTTCTTCCTCTTTCGTTAATATAATTGGTGTTGGCTCCGGTATCCGGAAATTGTGCAGTCAGCAAAAAAACTCTGGCTTAAGATATAAACTGGCCAGCACAGTGTATTCGGGGATAGTGCAAAGCAA
Source organism: Neoascia interrupta (assembly GCA_947623515.1). Taxonomy (NCBI): domain Eukaryota; kingdom Metazoa; phylum Arthropoda; class Insecta; order Diptera; family Syrphidae; genus Neoascia; species Neoascia interrupta. The sequence continues at coordinate 201,996,137 of OX392462.1, forward strand.
GCCCATTTCAAAGTCATCATTTATTTTGCTATCGTTTCATATTTTGGTTTAGTTATGTCTTATGTGCTATCACTTTTGCTACTACTGTAGTTATGAATTGAGCATCACTTTTTTGTCATTTCACCATAAGATGACTGAAGACTGAACTGGAGTTCCACACCTTCATGAAGGAGAGGGAGCATAGTATTATTTAATTTTTGATTCCTAAAACACATGTCACTAGCTACTGGTCGATTAAGTCAGTCTATAGATAGTTGCAAGTTTGAAAAGGCGCATAGTGATACCTCACAAGCGTTCTGTCACATTAAAAAGTTGTGATCTATAAAGAGTGCTTATTGCATTTTGTTGACGCACTTCTTTCTGAGTCAAAAAAAAAGAAAGAAAAACCAGTTCCTTTACCAACTCTTTACGTTGAGTATAAGCTAAATTTGTCATACTCTATTAAAGGTACAAAAACTACTCCCCATCACGCGATAGTTTCAATTTAACCCCATCGTAAAATGTCTGAGGATAGGTCACTTGTTTAACGATGGTTGCAGTAGCAAACACTGCTTCCGGGTGTGTAGCTTTTCAATCTTAACAAACATTGCATACAATAGTCTCGGTAATAATAATTAAAACAAACGGGTCCATAAACTGTTTTCCTGAGCCGATTTCATCGACGCACGTTACACAGCTAAAGGCTATACGAATTTATTTTTATAGCCATCACCGAATGAGCAGAGGATGCGGTTACCCAGTGCTTGTATACCAGAAAAAAGGATCTCCACAATGACCAACCTCACAGCACAAGCGATTTGGATCAATGGATTCAATAACAACAAACAATTAAGGACCAATACAGCGCTGCAAAGTTGTTGTAATACCATCAGAAAAACAAAAATCATCATGATTGGACTTTTCGATGCAGCGGGGCTTGCGATTGCCCCAACGCTTTTCGAATGCATTTAGCTTTATTGGCGCAACACCAGTGATCCTTGATTGTGTTCCGGCCTATTTGTTATTTCGCTTTTATTTTTATTTGACTCCCAATCCGATGGCCACGCAGGCATGTTATAAGGTATGTTGTTCCATTGAAGCCCTTGTTTGTTTTCGCTCCCTATCTTGGGAGCCTTGATTTTGGAGTGCCGAAATACTTTGCTGGTGGAGGAGATTATGTGAGGGCTGGGGAAGTTGTCATAAGTCCGCGAAATCAGTTCATCATTATATGTACGCGTGGATTGACGTGCCATGCCGATGTAATCAGTATTAATTTAGTCGTATTAGCCCCAAGTATAGGCACATAATTGGGCAAATTAATTGGAAAGCACTCCATAAGGACGGTTTTAATCACTTAAGCTGGTGACAAAGAAGCACATTTTCTAATGACTGTTGTGCATGTGCTTGTAAACATATTGTTGAAATTATCATCCTAGTCTTTTCAGGTATGTTAGCTTCAAGAGCCTTGGGTTTCATTCAAGTGGAAATGGGGCTACTAACTTTACAAATGTTTCTTGACGCTTCAAAAAACATTGCACAAATCGCAAATCAGATTTTATAAATATCGCTGTAGTATGCCAAGGACATTTAAGAGTCCGTCGTTAAAAAAAATTAAATCTTTTTATTATAACCTGACCCTCAGATTTTTGCAAAGTCCTGACAAAAGGTCCAGGTGGCTTAACGTTCACCTCCTAGGATGCTTCAACGCACCTGAGTCTTTCTCAAGCTCATCAAATCTAGTCAAATTTAGACTCTGAGCCTTTTAAGTGTGAAACCAAAACCAGCAACGAGAAAAAGGAGGAGCTTCTGTCTTAAAGGGTTTCGCGGAGACTGTCTGTTATCCATGCGGGTATTGACCGAATAGAATTAGCCCCTTTTTCAAAAATGGAGCTGTGGCAAATCTTAACTCCACAAGCGAAACTTATGGCGTAGTCTTTTCAACACCGAATCGTGAAACTGGTGTGGAATACAGAAAAAAATTGTTCTTTTCTCGTACACCTGAACGGAATCGTGCTCATGTAAATGTTCTTTTGAACTCCGAATTAATTCGGTGTCGATACCGAACTCGAAATTACGCCACCGTCGTATTTGACGGTGGAGGCTGGGTGTAGCTTTGATTGTGTATGTGAAGCGACGTTTCGACTCAATTTTCATTCGTGATTATTAACAACTGAAATTGTATGAAATCGTTAAAAACTCAAATTTAGAGCTATCAAAATTCATTTTAAGTAAAAAGTGCAAAAAACTGACGCCCACAAAATTAAGCTACGAAATGAAAAAAAGTAAACAAAATGCAGTCAAAGCAATTCGTCACTTTGTCGTTCTGTACACAATGAAACCGAGTGCACACCACGCTGGAATTGTCGCGAACACCGAGTATTATTTGACAGCTCGTTGTGGCAGTTCGGTGTTCAAAAGAATACACCATTAGTCGGAAACCAGTTTCTTGTAGACCATCATGTGAACGTTATCTAACGTAGAGCAATGAAACTTAGATTCCACATAGATGATCAAAATATGCGTATATCTATGTGCTATCCATAAGAGCGGGCATCTAATACCTCTTCAGATCTATACGCCCAGGAGCTGGAAGCAGCACTACTAGACCCGTAAATGTTCCCACGATTTTGGGTAACCACAGCTACTTTGAGCTCCTACCCCTTTCGGGCAGGAATGAACCAGGCAGCAGACGAATTAAAACCGACCTGGCTCATGGGCGCTCTGCCTCCCATGGTACCAGAATATAGTCTCTGGTCGAGCTTCGCAACCCGAAGGCCACTGGTACCAGATGGACAGACTTAACTGTACGTGACCTGGCAGCAACACAACGTCATCTCTAGAATTACATTAAAGAAACGGAACTGCAATTCCATTACCACGCCGACCGATAAGCCATCAAGTCACCAAAGTAAGGTTGCCCTGCGGGGCCTTTGGAGGCACAATATGGTTCCAACTAAGCCTTCGAGGAGTTTGATTCATCGATCGAGCTCCCCTAAAATAATAATCCAGAAATTAAACTAATAGGCACCATTTGGTTCCTTTACCTTTTATGAAGTTAAAATTTTTAGTTGAAAAGATTGGAAACGGGATTCATAGTTCCTATTACAAACTCATGGTCTGACTTGAAGGTTAAGGTTCTAAAAGAGCATTATCTTCGCACCGGGCAATACATTGCCGAGAGAATGCCAATTTTAAAAAAACCTAAACTCTCCTCGCTGCAGATATAAGAAGTATAGCACCCGTCTGATTACAGCCGCCGTCTTTAAAGGTCGGTGTGGACTTCGAAGTCGTCAGTTATACGCACTTAGGCGTCCTTCTTCGTCACCGGCCTGGTCGATGGTAATAGGTAAGATGGTGGTAGGTAAGATGATCTTTCGCGGCCTCGCTGAATAACCGTCGAGTATATATTTTCCAGTCTTCGTTGTTCTTAGCTTTAACGATGGATGCTTCCTTAACCAGTCGTTTACCCCTAAAATTTTACCTTTTATGCTTATTTGTCGATCTCTCACCAGTGCCCTCCCGAAACAAGTTTACTGCTCTCGAAGAGTGCCTTCACAAGGCTGACAGACTTCTTCCTTTGCTATAGCAGATGCTGCAGGGTATTAACAAATCTGCGATTCCTTGAAAAGCGAAGTTGGTAAGAATAGTCAGTTTCGTGGCACGTTTTCACGCTTATGTCGGGCTTATGTGCACGAGATCCCGTCATCCAATATCTATTGGGAATCGGGATGCACCTCCAGGGCACGGTCCCACCTCCGAGAGCAACCGTCTTGCGTGCCGATGCCGCGCCGTAAGGAAGCGGCGTTACTTTTAAGGTCACCTCCATATTGGTAAAAATACCTAAAACGCACACAATTTACGGTGTTAGAAGTCAGGCGATAGTTTTTCTGAACTTAAGGTGCCAGTTAATCTTTTTTTTTGTTTTTAGGAAGTACAAACTGTGGTGGCTGCTTTCGAATCAGATTTCGTCAATGAGTCAGAGTACCCCAAGCAACATTTCTGCTCCGGTAACGTTCTAAACAGGCTGTTTCCCCTTCCGATAAATAGTGTGTGTAAGGCCTTAAAGAAACTTACCAAAACTATTAAGCCCTCAGGTTTGTATAAAGTTGTTACTTGTATAAGACTTCCTGCTGCAGGCTTTACACAGGCTATTGCATAGGGCATCCTGTTGCAGGCTTTATAGAGGCTTTATAGAGGCTATTACTTGCATAAGCTTCTTGTTGCAAGCTTTATAGAGGATTTTACTCGTTTAAAGCTTCGTCTTGCAGGCTTTATAGAGGCTTTTAGTTGTAAAGGCTTCCTTTTGCAGGCTTTACCGAAACTGATGATGCAGAACAAATCTCCGCTTGCAACAGGAATATTGCAACAGAACACTACATATAAGCTACAGTTTCGATAAGTCTTGCAATCGGAAATCTTATACAAGTAACAGTTTCAGTAAGGCTGGTAGCAGGAAACTTTATACAAGCAACAGTTTCGGTGAAGCCTGCAACAGGAAACCATATATAAGTAACAATATCTGTAAAGCTTGGGGTAGAAAGCTGTTTGTAACAGTCTCGGCAGTGCTTTGCATGGGAAATTTTATACAAGCAACAGTTTCAAGTATGAGCTTCGGTAAATCTTGCAATAAAATGCTTGGTACAAGTACCTTAAAGAGGTGAGAAAGAGGAGAGAAACTCCGAAGTTGCTATAAGGCCTTAGAGAAATAGTAGACTGCTTTAAGGTCATACAAATTGTGTCTAAAACGTTTACCTCGGAAATAATTCGCAGGTACTTTGGAGGCCTTATAAAAATAATAGCCTCCCAAAATCGAAAAGTAAAGCCTTATCGAACGAAAATTGTTACTTGGGACTTGTCATCAGCTTTTGCCTACCATAGGCCCACGTACATCAGCGCAGGTTTGGTATAGTTACAGCTCGGATTACTTGGAGGTGAAGAAAAGCCTCAAGTATTTGCCCGTAAAAAGGTTCTCCCACAGCAGTACCGCTTTCGCTGAGAAAAGTCACCAATGCGACCAGCCCTGCTTAACCCCACTTGGAAACTAATTAGAGGCTTATTTAAGCATTAGTTTTGAGTACGCATGGGCATATGATTTGCTGTCCACAAAGATTCAGGCTTAGCAGAGCTAAGTTCATCAATCCTCAGGGGATCGTAGCCACTTAAATCATTGCGACTTCAGCCTCCACATTACCGAAAAACGAGAAACTTGAACCTGAAGTTCGATTTGAGTCTGGAGCTGGAGTCACAGTTTATTCAGCTTTCCTCTACGAAGTTGTAGCTGCTATAAAGAGGCAGATATCCAGTTTTGGGTTGGGTTTTCCGGTGGCAGACTTAGGAAATTGTTGCTCATTATAAGGCTCTGAAGGGAGGTAGAATAAGAAGTACAAAGATCCGACAAAGCCTCCAAGCAAAAAACCTACCTACCTAAGGTCAAATCGGCGCGTACCGCAGAAGCGCACCATTATAAAAGTAGTAGAGTAGGAGGGTTATGATCCTTCATATCATAACCTCACGCCTAAATGAAAAGAAGAAGAAGAAGTTAAGGCTCTGATAAGAGTTAATATACCCGGACTTGATGACAAAACATTTTAAACAAATAAAAATTTTGTAAAGCTTAAAACTTGTAGTTCTTTGCTTGTTAGTTTCAACTGCGAGTGAAGTGATCAATGATGTTTCGCTAGCTTGGACATATGCGCTATTGACAAGCCACCTAGAAGACTCTTGCACTGCACACCTTATATTTACACATGGAGTAGAATGGGTGTAGGTAAGGGTGTTTTTCGATAATGACTTTTAAACTCTTTTTTGATGGTTATTGCATAAAGTAGCTACCTAGGGAGATAGAGAGATTCTCAACTGCACTCATCTTTCGTCTAATTTCGAAAAAGTAGACGGACAGCTCTGTTCTGTGAAGCCATTTTTGTAGCTTCCTTTTGCCCCAAGATAAATTCACTAGGTAGCATAGAAGCCAACAGACACACCGGTGCAGCAGTCTTTAATCACTTTTTGCCATTCACATCATGTTTGGACCTCTTGCAGCCACTAAAAGTCCGCACGTGAACATCTTGTGTATTGCAAAACCAGTTGCCATCACTGCATCAACTGTCCCACCAGATGCCTACGTCCACATCTTTACCTATATGCGTAAATGCTTGTAGCAAAGTGCAATCATTCTGCCGATGCCGTACCTACGCACAACACACATAAATATTTAACGCATCTTCATCACCATTACTCTGAACTAGACTTGATTGAACGCTCCTAGCCACATGGCCAAGCCAACCCAGTGGAAGAGCCGCGCTGAGCACAAAAATGCTGAAAAAACGCGCATTCTAAGCGCAGCGATGCTGGAGTAATTTTGTTGTTCGTCCAATGCCATGCCATGCAGCATACCCAAACCCAACATACGCACCAAACATGACGACGTTATTCAGGTTTTTTGTCTCGATGATATGAGGTCATGTAACGGCACCATGTTGATGAGATGGCCGTAACCACTTAACGACTCTGTGTAGTCATCATGTATCCACAGAGCCTCTGCCCCGCCAGCCTCACCGCACCACTATCAAAGGCGACGTGATAAGTGGACTCACTCATACGGCCCGACAGCAGGCCCAGCAACCTCTTCGATGCTGGACTGGACCGAAGCGCCGGCCTATATGCGCCTCGCCGAGGAGTGAATGACTGCCCATGCGGTTACATAAAATTTAAGATTCATTTGCTACGCATAAATTAACGATCTTTCGCGGTCGGGCTGGATACCACTTTTGATTACGCTGCTGAGGCGATGCAGCCAGCCGAAGTGCGTTCGCGAAAGGGAGCAAAAACAGCCAACACCGGGAACACCGGGAAGCCTCGTTACAGGACAGTGACTCGGATCGGACTTCTGCTTGCGACGATAAAGAAAAAAGAAATTGGAGGTGGGCAACGCCTCTCAGACATGTCCACGGAAAACCAACCGAAAATGAGAGAAAGCAAAAAAAAATTTCCCCTGTTTTGTGTACAATCGTCAGAGGGTTTAAAGGAAAAGGAATGCCAATGCCTGGAATAAATTAAAATCGAGTGCCACTGGGCACAATGTGTTGGCCCATTTTTGTTTTTTTGTTTTCTCTTTTATTTTGTTGCTGCCCTCGTGTTTGCAGTTTGCACTATTTGAGGATGAGGATGGTGTGTGTGTGTGTGTGCAGTGCATGGGGCTACGGGGCATCATAAATCATAGCAGCAGCCATTGCGGTCAAAATATGGGTGGACAGAAGAATTTTCCGAAAAATAAGAGCAAGCAATTAAAACCGAATGGATGATGTGTGCATTGGATTGCAATTTATTGGAAATTGTTAACAAATAACAGAATTACTGGACAGCGCGCCCAGGACGATACCGGACTGCGGATGAGGCTTTAATTGAAGTCAGTGTCGTCGTTGCCGTAAAGCAATTGCCAAGCAGGATGGGGCTTGGAATTTTCTCGTACACTTTGGCGTTGAGTTCGAACGGAAAGATGCATACTGTCGTCATTTACAATAATTTCTGTGTTAGAATATATATTGCACGTCTTGTTAAGTTGATTCTTGTTAAATAAGGTTATGATAAATTGCATTTCGGTATCATAAGCTTAAAAAAAAATATATATATATTTTAATGTTTTTGTTTTCGTACTCGGTAGAGGATTTTGCTGCTCAAACTCAATGGCGAATTACCTTCTTAATCTTGGCACATCTTACCTTGGCCTCAGGTAAGCACAGCCTGGATCTTTACAACCCTCATCGATGATATGATGAAAAGTTTTGTGTTTTGACCGATTTCTAGTACGGCGATTGCTACCGACATCAAAACCGGCGCTTATTTGGATTTGGTTTCGTTGGTGGAGGCAGACTTAGGCAAAAAATCTTGAGCTTCAACGCTGTGAGCAAGCGCCTCGCGACGGTCCGCATTAAGACTAGATTCGCCGACATTAGCCTTAGCCTCATATGCACGCCATCGGACCACAGAAGAAAAAATGATGACGACAAAGAAGCGAAGGCAAAACGTATGAGCAGTGCCCTAGTTGCGTCATTAAGGTTATCTTAGGCCATTTTAATGGGAGTTCATCTTTGTTCGGAGAGCAACCTTCAAGACACGACCTCCGATAACGGATTTAGGCTGATTGTCTTTGTTGCGGGGCTACACGTTGTGGTAGCTACTTAACAGTTCACAGATCTGAATAAGGGGACATTCGTATCTTCCGATCAAACAATCGTCAACCAGATGGACCAAATTGCGATCGACGCAAAGCAATCTTCCAGTATCATGGACATCCGAAATTTACAAGGGGCCAACATTGACTCGGATCATTAGTAAATACCTCGACGTAGCCCACGTACATCTGCGGATACTCCCCCAACCAACGAGCGCCATGAAATGGAAATGCTGTGAGGAATTTTGACGTGGTCTGGCTACAATCGCAAGTGATCGCCAGGTCGTTGTCCAACCAAGTCTCTCAAAACCTTCTTCGAAGTCCTATGCAGCCAGCATCAACTGTTGATAGCCAGTGGCAGCATTGCCAAAATGCCATCAGAGATGCCATCTCTAAAGTCCTGGGTCTTACATGGCTGCCGCGACGAAATCCCTGGTCTGGCAATGAATGCCGGCAAGCACATGCAACACATAAGGCGGCTTTGCACCGAAAGACAAGGGCTTCTTACAAGCTCTATGAGCAGACGAACAAAGAGGAACACCGGCTTCTCAGAAGGAAACAGAGAGAGCACGATAAGCGCTTGAAGAAATAGAGAGATGCTACAACAGGAATTAGGTTTGAAAGTTTTACCAGAGGATCAAAGGTCCTGCCAATGGTATAAAGTCCGAACTGAAGCCTGTAACAACGATCAAGGGGGAACATAGAAGTCGAATCGCATTCGGTGCTGAGAATTCGGAAAAAAAACTACTTCTGCAGACAGTATAACGTCTAAGAGGAACCGAATACCTATGTCCGGAAGAACGAAGCATTTAACCCGGGAGAAGACGTTACGGACGAAGCATACGAAGGAAGTGAAAATAGTTGTGTCTAAGCTAAGGTGCAACAAAGTAGCCGGAGCTGACGGAGTAGCTGCCGAACTTTTTAAATCCGACGGCGATGGGCTTGTAGAAGCATGCACCAGCTCATCTGCTTGATGTGTCCGAGCATACCCGACGAATGGAACCTCAGGATTGTTTGTCCGATCCTCAAGTAAGGAGACCCTCTGAACTGTTCCAACTACAGAGGCATCAGTCCCCTTAACATGGCATACAAGATCTTTTCTGCTGTACTGTGTGAACGCCTAGCCGTTTGTCGATAATCTGATAGGCACATATCAGTGTGGCTTTAGGCCAGGAAAGTCCACCATCGATCAAATGTTTACTCTGTGGCAGATCATGCAGAAAAGCGAATAATTCCAAATCGATACTCACCACCTTTACATCGATTTAAAGGTCGCGTGTGACAGCATTTATAGCGACGAGGTAGTGCAATGTCCAGTTTGGGATCCCTGCCACCTCGTCAGTTTACACACTACGACGATGGAAAACTCACACTGTTCCGTCAAGGTCGGAAAAGACCTCACCGACCCCTTTGATGTCTCAAAAGTAGTTAGACAAGGTGGCGCTACAATATACGTGCGAGAAGCGCGCAGTACTCCCGCTCCAACAGAGGCTCAATCTTTCAAAAGTTCGTTCAACCACTCGCATACACAGATGACATTGACATAATTTGAAGACCATAACGTGATGTCAGTGAAGCCTTCGTGAGTATTGGGACAGGAGCGGCGAATATGGGTTTATCAGTCAACGAGGGCAAAACCGAGTAGGTATATGATTTCATCAAGAAGAGACACTCAACGCCGACGTCTTGTACAGAAGATCTTCATATGCAGCTATAACTTTGAGGTGGTAAGGGACTTTCTCTACCTGGGTTATCAATGACACCAGCGCTGAAATCTAACTAAGGATAACTCAAGCCAACCGCCCTCTATTTGGGCTAAGAAGGCAATTGAGTGGCAAGGATCTGCCTCGAGCAACTAAAGTACCTGCATAAGGCCCTCATCATCCCAGTCCTGCTTTAGGGTGCAGAAGCATGGACCGTGTCAAAGGCGGATAAAACCACTTTAAGCTGCTTCTAGAGGAAAACTCTTTGAACGATTTATGGTCCCGCCTGCATAGACGGAGGGTGTATAAGGAGATATAACATCGAACTGTGAGCTGTACACCGACCCCGACCTACCCAGTGTCCAAATACAACAGCTACAATAGCTAGGTCAGCTAGAGGGTTCCGGAAAATCTTCGATTCGAGTCCGGCCAGTTGGGACGGAAGAGGAGCACCTGACGAAATTCGAATGAACGACTACTACTAAAGAAATTGTGTATAGCTTTTTATCTTTAAAGGCCTGGTACCTGAATTCATCTAGGACTATTTTTCCGAGCTCTGACCATTTGCACTAGGATTTAATTTTACCGAGGCTATAAAATCCATAGATTCATTACAAAATTCCGAAGAAGCTTTGGCCATTAGCATACACGTTTCAATACCCTGCCTATGTACCTTATGTTATCAACATAATCTTTCCCACAAATTGAAATTGATTGGCTTTCAATTAGGTATGCAGATTCAAAATAATAAAAATGAAACTTTCAGCATCACCCTCGACGCCGCAAATTCATTCCAGTTCACAGAAATGTTGAATTTCGCTGCTGCAGCGAAATTGATTAGCAAAGTATCATTATACTCACATGACGTGAACATTTTCGAAGAGTCACGATACTCTCGTCGTCGTCCCATATGCATATAGAACGCAACGTTGCGCTGCAATCATCCAGAGCCAGACCAAACCAAACCACCTCCCGTCGTAAGTGTCATGGAAAAATCATAAAATCAACAGATTGCCACAGCACTGTGCGCCTCTTGCCGTCACCGTAAGTGACACTTCTTGGCTTTGCAGCACCTCCATTCGGATCCAACTGCCAGCGTTGCATCGTTTTCCACTATGCATGAAGTACCGCGCGATTGGCTGCAATCAATACCAGACGTCGGTGTCGATGATTGAATTCGAGATGCTGGCGAGAGGTCTGCACTTCATCCGTCATTAACAGTGTGTTGGGCTGCGCTGTTGTACATTTTCATAATATCTATAGATGCTTGCTCTGGTGTGTTGTAGTGAAATTTATTCAATTGAAGTCACAGTTGAAGCTGTTGACCTAGAAAGGCGAAGAATATTGGGTTACTTGAGAGCAGGAGATGTTACTGAAAGCCCGTTCAATGATCCTCATGATCCGCGCTAAAGATGATTAATATTTCTTGAGATTGAATCAACGATACGATGAGTCAATTTCAACTGAACGAGTGGATGAAATAGCTGGACGAGGATTGACAATCAGTCAATTAATACATGTAAGGACGAATTTGTAAGTTAACAGACTAAAATTATTTAAATGACTCATAGCAGATTTTCGAATATGCTCAGCCATCCTCTCAAAAGCTCAAAGAAACTTTTGTGCTACAATTTCACTTCCTTGAAATTTGGTCTTTTTTAAAGTGGGACACTTTAAACGGTCTTATAAGTCATCCAGTCAATTTGCCAAACTTCTGCTAATCACAAAATTGTAAAAGGGACCTTCAAGCCGGGTAATTAATATGGTCGTGCAGCCAGTACAGGACTCTATAATTGTATGTGCCCACAACATGGCCGTTTAGGAACGCGTTTTGAGGATATTTCACTTTTATTTAACCTTGGAAGAACTGTTCCATTCAGATTTCTTTATCCCAATTTCAAGAAAGAATTCTAAGACTGAGAAGTGCAGAGCTGCTGTATGTGCGGGGGCATGTCGTCCCGTCATTATAAAGTATAAAGTAAGTCTCTGTCTCATATGATGCATTGCTGACTTGTTCAATTATCTTAGTCCTAAACTAATATATCCCAAAGGATATCAGAATATCAGTTATCGAATCCTTAACGACTTCATAACAAAAACAATTAGCTTTCGGTCCATGCCTCTCGGGTTGAAACATTTGCGTAGTGATTCAAAAAATGGTGGCGTTAATTACTGGAGTTTGAAAGAAGCGTGTTCCTGTTAGTGAAAGCCTCAGAGGTTGAGTAGGAGCACCTTAAAATTGGAACAATTAATCCTCCGAGCACTCGCGTGCGTTGTTCGCATCTCCCTGTCATACTTCCTTGAAGGGTTATGAATGTCTGAGACAAAGGCGCCCCACTACTGTAGCAAAGAAATATGAGGTGTCTTTGTCAAATGCTAAACCTCTTCTGAACCAGCCTGGGGTGGGAATTGTACTTTCAGGATGGGCGTTTACTTATAAACACCAATCTCCATGATTGAATTGTTAGTCGGGAGAGCCTTTCTGTGGTTAATCTCCATGATTCTAGATAATGATGTCGATTAGTTACATATGACAGGTGTACACGATCTACACGAAAAATCTGTTGAGTCATCACACAAATTACTGCTGACATGTGAGGTATACTTATAGGCTCACTATCTTGCGATCACCTTTTGTCGTGCAAGAACCCTAAAAGCATTCAACGAATGATCGTGGCATTAGAAACAGACTTCAGTATGAATGCTTGCATACACTAAGGCTGACGAAAAATAAAACATGTCTACAGTCTACAGGGTGACAAAGAAAAATAGGTACATTGTAAAAACAGTCATGATTGATAATGAGACATACTTAAAATGGTGGTTATTCTAGAAATGTGAACTTCTTGTGTTCCGCTAATTGGTCGAGGCTCCCAAAAATTGTTCAAACCTAATTATACACATAATGATGCGAGAAGTTTTTCTTAAAGTGACACTTCTGACACCACTGCTAATCAAAAAATCCAGTACATTATGTAGATACATAAAATTAAAAAGTTTTAGTTATACATAAAATTAAATACATAAAATTAAAAAGTTAAATATGCATAATTAGCGGCCCGTCTAAAAACGGAAAAAGGACCTCGTATGGTATCAATTCGTTGTCCTTCCTTTGGCCTAACATTTTAAGCTAGACAGCTGAAAACTGATAAGTGAACTGGAAGTCCATTGGACCAGATCAACTTTGAAAATTAGTTGAATCCGCCCACAGACACACCCTCTACAGGCCTGTATGAGCGACTATCTCTAATTTTAAAAAATACCTTTTTCACACTTGAGCCATGTGAAAATGTTGCTAGCACACTTATTTTATAAGTGACACTGCTTTGTAGTTGTCTTTGAGGCAGTAGAAAAAGGTTGGCATTTACATTGACCACGCCCACCTCTTAAGGAATTTTAACTTTAAATGACTGTTTTTCGATAAATTTTAATTTTAATTTATTTTATACATAAAATTTGATGAAAAATTATATTACAAAATTTTTCTTACTTTCTTGTTTATATTGTATATGTCCCTGCCCACTTTTGTGGGCGTGGTTTTAAAAAGAATTTTTTTTAGCTAAAATGACGGGATTTAGTCCAAAATATATGCAACCACCTAGTGGTAAGCATTCAACAGTTACATTTTTAAATCCCGCCCACTTTTTGGAGGCGTGTCAGTTTGGTATGGTCGGGTATTTTGCAATCCATTGTAGATGGACTGAGGCTTTTGCATACGTACTGTAGCGCTTTCCCAATTGTTTGTTTTTTATTTTATTTTATACCAAAAAAAAATTAAAAAAAAAAATTATTTGTCACCCTCGTTTCAATAAAAATTTTAGTACCTAAACTAAAGATTCGGCTAAAATAAGTACAGTAGACTTGTAAAAATATAGAGTAAAATTAATGACAAAATATTTTAATGACAACAATTTTAAACCCGAATACCGGGCAAAAAGTTTAAAAACCTCCCCTTTTTATACTACACTGCAATGGCAGCATTTAATAACTCGTACACACAGATCTTATGCATATCTTCTTAAAATTGCCCTCGGAATGTTCTTTAAACATTATTATATACGCGAAACAAATAATTTCGCGTATATAATAATAAATTTTACCCTTAATTGCATATTTAATATAATATTCAACATAATGAAATGCATTGCATATTTCTTCCTAAAAATATGCAATGCTTTTTTTTTAATTTAACTAACTTGGTACTTTTGGATACAGCACTGTTCGATTGGCCCGCTTCGCAGGTTTAAAGGATTTAAGGTCTTTTTGTCGCAGGGTTTAATCTGCTCAGGACACTTAGTCGCTCCGCTAAAGGCAGGCGCCTAAAAAGAGCATAACGGATATTGACAAACGTATATTGACAATTGATAAAACCTAGCAACAGAAATAATAACGATAGACCCCCAAGATCTTAACTGCATATGATCGAGACCGAATTTTGAGTCGTTCGTCCGTCCATCCATGCCACCAGTTTTTAGGCCTTACATTTTGAGCTGTGGAGTTGAAATGTAAAAATCTGAAGTTTTTTCTCCGAAATCCGAAGCAGTACAAGTTTTCAAATTTTTCAAATTCGCCCACAGACACGCCCACAATCGTATAAGATGTGCAGCTGCCTCCAATGCTTTCAAAACTGTAACACGTCCTAAAAGCTTGAAATTGGACACATAAGCATCTCCGCATATTAGTTAGACATTAAAAAGAAGTAAAGAAATAAAGTCGGTAGACCTCCCCTAGAAGGCATGGCATCGATTCAAACTGTCATTCTTCTATTGCATTTCATTTCTGTTCGAAATTGAAAAAAAAAATATTAGGATTATATATAAAACATTTAGTTCTACACTTGAAGTTCACATGGGTTACGCCCATTATCGAAGGCAGAATTGAAGAAAAACCACTAATTTCACAGCAAAATGTGCGTCTCGATTGCTCTTAGCACATGAGGTACACTGAACTCTATTCTAGATTTTGTTCATAATCAGTTTTTGGACACTCCCATTCCTAGGGTTTGATTTACCGATGATAGTCGACTGCGAAAAATTATAATGCTATCTAAGGATCTGAGTGGGTTTGTCGCGGGTAAATCAACCACTGATGCAATCCAAACTATAAGTATCATAATGGAAAAAAATATTGGGATAACCTTGAAGACCTACATATGGTGCTGGTTGATTTTGAAAAAGCTTTCGATAGACTTCCACGAGATCTGATATGTGTGGCGCTAAAAAAACGAGGAGGGCCAGAAGCCTACGTAAGGATGATAACGGACATGTATGATGGAGCAAAGATAAAGATAAGAGTAAGATGTCCTTTCAAAATCACTGCTTAGTTCCCATTATTAAATCGTGATACACCAGGACAGCGTTCTAGTGCTTTGCTTTTCATTGTAGTCCTTTATTGTCTGTTCCCTAAAGTCGGGGTACACCAGGGCAGCGTCCTAAGTCCTTTGCTTTTCATTGTAGTCCTTAATTGTCTGCTTGAAGGAAAACTGACTGACCCGAAAGTATATTAATTATTCTTCGCTGACGATAGGGCATCATAATGAAATGAAGATTAAAAAAAAAAGAATGCAATAGAGTGGGAGGGTTATGATCCATGACTTCACGTCATAGCCTCGCGCCTAAAAGAAAAAAGACGAAATAATTTTATTTAAATTAAAGCTTTTTTGCTTTATATTAACAGTAATAATAATTTTTAATGATTCGCCCATGGAATTGATAAGAAGCTGAAGATAAGAAAAATGTTAACTTTTAGGGTGGGAGGAGAAAAATTCTAGCGATGTCATAGCATCTAGACACCAACGAAAGACTGGCATGATTTTTGTGTGTAACTCAGTTTAGGATTACGACCAGCTCCTGCCCACTTCCTCCAGAATTCCTTGGGTTCATTGGAGTTCCTTACATGGTAGAACCGTAAAATTAAATGCTTCACCTTTTAAAATGATTCCTCCAGCTCCTGCACACTTCCTCCAGAATTCTTTGGGTTCATTGGAGTTCTCCGCTTCAGAATGCTAAGAGTGTGACAGGAAAGTAACTTCAATGAATCTAAGGATTTGTGGTGCAAGTTGGCAGGAGCTGGAGGAATCCTTATAACATGTTATTTTTCGATGAAGAACTCTAATGAACCCAAGGAATTCTGTTGGAAATTCTGATCCGAATAGTTAATCAGTTTTTTTTTGTCCAGTAAATTTTCAGATGACTTACACCAACTCTGCTTTTCCTTTTGATAAAACTTACGAATAAACGTAACTTTCACGATAAAACTTACGAATTACAAATTATTCGTCATTTAAAATAACGATTATTAGTTGAATCGGCCCACAGACACGCCGTGACACTGCTTTGTAATTGTCTTTGAGGCAGCAGAAAAAGTTTGGTGTTTACATTGACCACGCCCACTTTTTAAGGAGCTTTAACATAAAATCATAAATATGTATGATTTTTGACAAAAAATCCTATAACAAAAGTTTTATATATTAAAATTTTCTAACTTCTTTGCATGTATTTTATATTTCAAATATTTTATATGGCTTTAAAAAAAGTGATTTTTTAGTTAAAATGACGGGGTTTTAGTCCAAAGTGAATGCAACCGCCTAGCGTAAAGAATTGAACAGTTATATTTTTACATCCAGCCCACTTTTTGGAGGCGTGACAGTTTTCTTTTTGGTAAGGTCGGGTCGGGTATTTTCGATTTGTCAGAGAAGGACAGAAGCATCTCCAACAGTGCGTTGCACTTTGCCACTTGTTTAGAGTGCGGTTGTCCATGACTGCTTTTTGCGCTGATTAGATTACAGGCGCTTCAGCTTACGAAATGTGTCGAAAAGCTTACAAAATTTTCGCAGCTTTTGCATCGTTTTGGAAAATTTCTGACCGACTTCATGTGAGATAAAGAACAGGTGATAGAGGTTGTGTGTCAAGAAACAACATTCTTTAACGTTAATACTAAAAAGTCAGAAAAATTAAAAGACAGAACTATAAATCAGTAACTTTATTTAGCTTCCTTTACGAGAGCCTTTTCCTACTGTCAATTTTTCGATTGTAATCGGGTTCATTTCTAAATTTCATTAAACATTCATCAACTTCTAACAGCCACAAGCACCGCCGCAGTCTATACAAACTGACTTGCTGCATTGCCAACACAAATCCTGCAAATACGGTCAAACCCAACGAAGCACTGCACTTAGCCCCCTTCAGTGTTTTAAACCATCGAATGGCACGTTATTTTATTGCCCACCACACACGCCGGCCGGTCATTATCGCCGTCATCAGTATAGTGGCACGAAATGGGGGCACCTTCTGGAAACTGAAACTATTTATCCAACGTGATAGACATTTAAATTGCAACGGCCCGGCTTAAACGCAGTTTGGGGGTAAAATCACTTATCCTCTGATAAATAATATAAACTGATGCCAAACACAGCAGAGAACATACACCCTGCACACACATCCTCCGCACACGCTAAGCCACAGTGGTCGGCGGCGATTGTTGGTCACAAATGTTATGCCGCACTAGCGACAGCGCACGAGTAACAACAACACCTCGCTCCCATTCCTTTAATATCCTGCTGGTTTATCGCAATCAAAAGGAAACACTCAGCGTTCTTTACAAAAACCAATTACGCCAATCGATGGCCCGAATTAACCCAATGTCCTTTCGATAACATCGAGGCTGACCATTCATACCAACATACCTCTACACACACCCATTGCGCACTGATTGAATGGCCAGCAAAAAGTGAAATGAATGAAATAAAAATGCGATTGTGAAAGAAGGACCACGACGAAGGACGACGATGCGAAAAAAATAAAATAAACAGTAAAACCGAACTGAAGGGCAAACAATTATCGATGGACATTGCGACGATAGATTTTATTTGGAGCGTGTGCACACGAACAAAATGCAGTGGTGTGGAAAAGGTAGCTACTACAGCCAGAGGATTTTGAAGGCCAACAGCAACTGCTTACCAACTGGTCAACTTGTGGAACTTCTAATCTTTTTTACTAACTTCAATTTTTTTGTGTTATGGCCTGCTACGATTTTCAATTTCGCCGCTACAACCATTGAAAGAAGTGTGCTATTTCCAAACCTGTTTTTCAATTTTCCATTGGAAACTTTTTTTCGGAATTGAGCTTAAGATTTGCATGTTGATTTCGAAAAATGTGTGGGGTAGTTTAGCTCTGCATATAAGGCAACTGACATTTTTTTTCTAGAGGCCACACCTTTTGAACACCGAACTGCCACACCGAGCTGTCAAATAATACTCGGTGTTTGCGACAATTCCAACGTGGTGTACACTCGGTTTCATTGTCTACAGAACGACAAATACTGCACCGGTGAAGTCACCACGTCAAGTGTCAAATTGCTTTCACTTCGTTTTGTTTACTTTTTTCATTTAGTAGCGTGATTTTTTTGGCTTTTTTTTTACTTTTTACTTTTGTACTTTTTACCTAAAATTACTTTTGATAGCTTTGAGTTTGAGATATTTAATAAGTTTTTATCGATTTCATACAATTTCAGGTGGCAACATTTCGAGTTTGGTGTCGACACCGAACGAATTTGGAGTTCAAAAGAACATTTACATGAGCTCGATTCCGTTCAGGTGTACGAGAAAAGAACAATTTTTTTAACAAGAAGGTTGAACTTATTAAAGAGTTGAGTTCAAATTATGTCGAAAGAAAAAACCGGTTAAGGATGACCGGTAGGGTATGATCCGAGTATTGCTCTAACCAGTTTAGCTAAGAATGGCCATTTTAATATTTGTCTTGGTTCCCGTAAAAATTGAGCATTTTATTAGGGTTTCGAGTAGTGATCATCTCATTTATTTGTTCCCAAAACTAAACGAACAATTTCCCTCATGGACTTCTCAGGGCCAAGAAATATTATTTATGGCATCGCCGCAGTAAGATGCCAATTTGTAATTTGGCATGATATTGTCCCATCACTAAAGCAAACCTATGAACGACCATAAAAACTAGCAATAAATGGATATTCCATAAATATCCTTCATCCTGATACTATAGCTCGAAACAATTAGACAGAGCTCATAATTAAATGAATTGTCCACATCGCGTGACTGTCACTCATCGAGTTCCTGCGTTGTTTACACTTTGCACCCATACCAATGCTTACCAACCGCCCACCCGCCTGGCTTCGAATGCAAAGAACGTGATTAATTCGATGGAGCTTTTCGCTCTTAAGCTATATACACAATTCCCAATGCTAAATTAGCTTGGAACATGCACCCAGCAATCCCACGAAGGCAGAGCTAATTTGTAATTTAATTTTCACATCAGCCGCACCATATTGGTCGCGTTCAAATGCCATCAACGCGCGACGTAAGAACGTCGACGACACCACCGGCCAGCCAAGCGATATTCACCGCACGGCCGGCGCGATACATATACGTTAGCATGCATAAGGACATTTGCTCCAATCCGATTCAGTTCAATTATGCAGCAGTTGGTTGAAAATCGTCCTGGAAGTTGCTACTCAGCATGCAGGACATGTAAAGTCCACTACGCTAATTTCAATAATTGTGTCGATTAGTCTAACGCTGGGTACCGTGTTCATGGAGTTATACCTGTCCTGGCCACGGATTGCGTTCGACCAGGAGCACCGCGCCAGCTGACCGATCTTAATTGTTCGGTTAGCAGGTATTAACGCCTTTGCGCAAACACTTTACTGTGACGATGGCATGTCACACATAATTTATGTGAAATTCTATTCGTCACATGTCTGCTGTCAATGAAGCTTCTAATGTGTGGCATAACGGCATGAGAAACTGCCGGACGATTTAAGGACTATGGAATGGAGGTAGGGTACATGTGAGCGATATTAAAGTTTTCGTCCGTGGGAAAATGCGTCACCCTTCGACTATAGTGATTTATCGTGTGTAGTTAGAGGTATCTACGATGTGGAACTTGCATCGAGCGGGAGTCATTTAATGAAGTTACGTAATGCTATACCTGACGCGCACATTTGATGGTTGATGGTATCTCTTTCAAAGTTGACTAATTGGATCGCGCTTTGAAAGCCTTGACACTTTGACACTTTGAAATTCAAATTTAGTTTAACTTTTCCCTTTAAAAAACCTTTTTGTCGGAAGCGCTTTGATAGATTGTTATGAAGTTGAGTGCGAGACAAGTGAAAAAGGGATAGAGTATTGGGACAGGTGCTGATTAAAGCATGAAAGGAGGAGGTATATTTTATAAATGACTATAACTCCTACATGCGACAAGGAATGTAAAATTTAAGAAATTTTAAGAATGCCAGCAGAGTGATTAAAAAATAAAATAAATAAGTAGAGTGGCGCAACAGCTCGAGGTGAACCAGCGCCAACTCCTCAACAATGTATGCTGGTGTGTTAATTTCTTTTACACACAATGGGACCTACAATTTTTTTTTTAAATGATACTCTCGGAGGGCTTGTCAGACCCTCGCAGAGGTGGGGACCGTGAAAAAGAACAAGTCTTTTTTTTCAGGTGACGATGACAGGATTCGAACCCAGACCTCCGGCGTAGTAAATACACACACTAACCACTACGCCATGGCACCCCAGCAGAGGGATTAGCTTTATCAATAAAGTCCTAAGAGCAGGAAACAATGCATAGGACAGTTTTATCAGTTCAATCCCCTCAACGAAAAATGCACCAATTACCTGTACCCAAGTTCTCAGTATACAGACTGTAAGGCTTCATCATATTAAATTTTTAAAAGTACTTCGAGGACATTTCGGCTTTTATCGCACCTAGCGGAATATGTACGGACTCTCCGAGTAAGCAGGGTGAAATACACCTTGCTTCGCCATATCGTCAGCCTGTCTGTTGCCAATTATACCGCTGTGCCCGGGAACAGAGGTGGAATCGGCTAAGGTGATTGTTATAAGTGATGTCACAAATCACAAAAATTCGTCTGAGTAAACTGTGATCATCACAATTTTCTTGTGACAGCTCTCGATCAATCACCGTCAAATTCAGTTGGTCCCCAGTTTTCAAACTCTCTGAAGAGTTGGCTTTTTTGACTTAGGCTGACATCACAAGGCTAAATAAGAAACTATTCGGAAAAATATTTTTTGTGATCACCTTACGCAGACGGATTATTATGTTTGATCACATTGACTGTCACAAAATGTGAAAATCACAGACCACCATAGCCGATTTCACCCCATGTCATATTGGCATTCTTGAACCAATTCGGAGGAAGTGGATTTTTCTTAAGGTTGGAACTATCCGATGGAACACTCAGACGCAACAATCGACCAGATATTGCACCATCATCTACACACCTTATAATAAAGTGTTTAGTTTTCCCTGTCTTTCGAAGATGGATGAGAAGATGGTTGTGAAGAGCTTAAGCTTTCGGCACTCACTACGTAAGCCCAAAAGGCCCGTCACCTGATTCAAGCAAATGCAGGACAACTACAGAGAGAGTGTTCCGCTGTATTATCGTTTTCTCCACAGGCAGTACAGCTGATCGCTAAAGTTTAACGCTAAAGTCTAACGCTAAAGTCTAACAATTTCAGTGTTAAGCAAAAGCTTGATTGCCTGAAGTCTGCAGTCATTTCTCTAAAAGATAGAAGGAAAGAAGTTGTCCTGTTGTAGATGTCCGGTGCAATCGCCTGTCTGCATCGTTCTTGTTCTCTGCATCTGTCAAAAACTCGCGCGTAGGTACCAAAAGAAATCCCTGTAAGCCGAAAGCTGGTTTTCAGTGTACACTGATAAGTAACCAGGGGAAGCTGAGCACTTAGAGCAGAGCCCGGGGTGCTAGGGAAGGCCGCTGTGCAACCAAAAAAGCCGTGCCTTAGAGCTTGGCAAAAGAGGTAGTAACACATTTCCGCAAAAACCTGTTCAGCCAACAACTCATGCATATGAGAGGATTGGTTTTACCATGGTCCATAGGAACGTTTTCGGAGATATGTACCATGTTTTGCCAATAGCGCCTCTACACTTCCAGAAAGTGGATAGTTTTTTTCGGCTTTGAATTCAGCATGCTTCAGCGTAAGATGTTTTCGATCAAGGATAACGCTAAAAAAATTGACAAACCAGGGAGCTTTACCTTCGCGTAAAGTGATCAGCAGTTTTTTTAAGAAGTTTTGTTGATAGCCCAGTTCTAAGTGCTTTCCAGGAAGGTTGCAGGAAGATTAGAAGGTTACAAGAAGTTTTACCTATTTACTTCGCACTTCCCACAATCTGCTTCAGTTATCAGTATCCTGCTGATAAGGCATTCCCCATTGCTTTAAGCTACTAAACTTAAATTTTATCTACACCATGTTTTCTGAGTTGCACATGCAATCGAAGGTCGCGTCATCAAAAGCGCCCACTATATCGACGAAAACGCCCAGCACTTACGCTTTCTGACGAAAAGCATATTCAATCCTAACAACAAGGTTTTGTTTCAGTTTCACAGGATTTCCGGCGCTGAAAAACGCGTTGCACCTCAGAAAGAGGATTCGATCGAATAGCCGCCTTGCCGCACGCGCTGTTCTACCAGTATCTTAAAGCTTTTCAATGGGAAGAAGGACAAGTTTATTGGTCAGAAACTTTTCAGCTAGCGCTAGTACTCTCGGAGGGCTTGTCAGACCCTCGCGGAGGTGGGGACCGTTTTTTTCAAGTGACGATGGCAGGATCCTGCCATCGTCACCTTCTGGAAAACTGTTCCTGGGAAATTGTTCATTTAAAAAACCAGCACAATACTGCAGCCACCTGTGAAGAATTTTGTCTTCATCCACAAGAAGCTGACCCTGAGCATTGTTGGTGAACTTTGGCGAACGAATCTCCTGGGCATTTCTCCTCCTTTGAGCAGCAATCGTGAAGATTGTGGCCCCCGTACGCAAGGTGCTTTATTGAAGGTCCTGTATGGGCTGGTGTGTATCAGCAGCCGGAGAAGAAACTCCCGATACAAGCCCTCCATTCTCTTTGCTTGAACTTGGGCGCTTTTCATCCCTATTGTTCGAGGAGCACTTCTTCCATGCCTTGAAGGCGGTTATATTTTCACTTATAACTTGTTTCACCTCATCTGACCACCACCATGTTGCTTTGACCTGTTTGTTGTGGCCCTTTGAAGTTCCGAGGAGTGATTGCGCTTTTTCAATGCACGTTCGTTTGGTCATCCCACATATCTTGTGCTCTGCACTCAACATCTTAATTTTCGTCAATGATGTGATAATGAAGATGTTGAGTGGAGAGCACAGGATATGTGGGATGGCCTACAGAGACTTTTCCAAACGCCAAAGGTATGAAAGCCAATTAAAGGTTTGCAGTGAATATTCGTTTCAGTGTGGGAAACAGCGGACTTTTACCTTGTTTCAGTGTTACTAGGAGTAATTTTACACATTCCCCCTTTGGCAGAGAGACTTTTGCATTCGATATGCCAGAATTTACTGGTTGCGGTAACCTTACCTTAACTTACGGTAAGTTGTGAGACATGGGACTGCCCATCTGGACCAGAAAGATGGGCCATAAACATGCAATCGCATGATGAATGATCAGTCACCACTCTTGATGCAAAGAACACATGGTGATCTTATTTGCCGGAAAGTGATCCTCTAGGAGAAATATGAAGGTCGCTGCCCTGGTCTCAGTATAGAAACCATCAGGTTTGAGAATTAAAACAAGTTTGCATGTTCTGACTGAAATGACTTTCACAAGCCTACTTGTTTCACTTAAAGATTCGACCTTCTAACAAGGAGGTTTCTAGTCTGTTTGTCAGGTCTACACTAGGAATACGCAACAGGTTTGTAGGTTCGAGCCTGACAGGATGCTAGCTATTTTTTTTGTTCGATTGTTACACACGTATTCGATTTTACTATAAATATACCTATAAGGTTATGGGTTTCCTACTATATTTTATAGTATTTTTCACTCCCTTATTCGACTTATTTATCATTCAAAGTCGACCAAATAAATCTTAGCCGTATAAAAGTTCCTTGGCCCACAAATTCAAAATTAATGAACCAGTTTTTTCGCTAATAAATCTCAACATTTGCCTGTAGATTCCAATTTAATCTAGTAACTTATACTCGGCGTCGAGGCCCATATCTAGCTAAAGGCTCGTCTAAAAATTGCCGAATTTGCGACAATCACAATCCACACGATCACTACACAAAATTTTTAGGCATCCAGAGAAAGTATACCATTTGGTTTGGAAAGTTTATGGGTTTCGTCGTTTATATTTCTCTGGGAACAACATTGACCAAGGAATCAATGTAAATGCGGCAAGCACTGACTACACGGACACCTATGACATTGTCGAGGGCGTCGACAACGTTAGATTCGACCGCGTAAAACTTCTTATAAATTCTCCGTTGTCGCAGGTCAATGCGAATTAGTGACAAACCACAGCGGCCCCACAGAGAAATTTAACTCATCGGTCGCTGCAGCCGCCACAGTCATGGAAAGTTTTACATTTCGGATGCGCCATGCGAGCCACCCATATAAGCCGGGAATAACGAAGTAAAAATTTATATTAACGTAATCACCTCCTCTCTAAGACTTCTTTATTTTTAAGCCAACATGTTCTCGCGTTTCTCCCGTCTCAATATTTTTTTGCATACTTTAGATAACTTAACCCTCGGCAGGATTTTTCATTCAAGCATACAAAAAAGTAGTATTGTCTAGCATTTGTCTTTTCTCAGGCAAAAAAAAAAATACTGGTAAGATTATGTTCCTGAAAGACAATTCAGCGTTGCCAAATATTTCAAAAACCGCCAACTAAAGGACGTAACTCTCCGCACGAAAATTCCTTGCCTCAACCTTAACCTCATTCCAGGCATCAGCAACAATGTGACAGACCAGACAGGTTTGAGTTAAAACTGTCAACCTTAATCCACTATAGAATGCAACTAAGCTCCCCAGTGCGATTTCACAGAAGCCCAAGTCCGCCACTATGAAAAGTGCAATTAAGAGAATTTAAAGGGGACAATATACTAAATCACTCAGCTTGCATCACAAAATACTCTGCGAGACAACCTCTGTCTCTGTATAGCCTCGCTCCAGAGCTTGTGCTGGGCCATTACACCCGCCCATTCCGCACTAAGTGCGCATAATGCCCTTGTGCAGTATTTTGTATAAATGCGGTTTAAATTGAGTACGAAAGCTGGAAGCCTACTTGTAGAAGCCCTAGTGCATTTCATTGGTATCACTTGACCTAATTGCCACTGCTTAGGGTTAGGATTGTGCTAGCCAAGTCATTCGCTGAGCATACCTACCACCCCCTTCATCCCCGTGGCACACTAAACGGTGTTGGAATTTGTGTAGTGCCTTCAAGCATGGCGATGACAGAATTCTTCCTTCTTTTATTTTTTGTCGCCGACCGTCTTCATTTGATTGTTGCTTTCACTTGCAAAAATGCAAATAGAAGATGTTTACACTTAAAGAGGAGATAATACAGGACAAAGGGTTGCGGTGCGAGAAACCATTTACATATTTACCAAGGCCCAAAGCATTTTTAAGCGAAAACGTCTGAGCTGCGACATCGACACCACACCGAGCGTGAAAGCTGAAAGGTATATTGAGACAACAAATAGTGCAAATACCTTGTGTCCCTCGGCCCATTAGGGCGGCTTTATTCAACTCTTGTGTAATGAGTATGTTAGCCAGCGTTTTTCTTATAGTAAATGCAGGAATGGGGGTGACTCGTTCAAAATTTCATATAAATTTCTCAAGATCGCCATACGTGGAAGTGTGAAGAAATTTAAATCGTAGGAATGAAAATAATTGCTTTTGCCAGACATCAGGAGAAGGTTGTTGCTATGTGTTGGAAGTCCCATACAGAACGCGACATAAAATTGTTTTATCTACACATGCGGCTCGCAGAAAATTTCCGGATTTGGGTCCAACGTGGGTTGCAGGTGACTTGGGATTGCATGGCGTCAGATCAAAAATTTGCCAAAAAATTAACTTTGTTGCGTACAGACGAATCTAACAAAAGTTAAGGGCTTCACATGTACAGCAAATTCGATAAGACATGCGTCTTTTACGACAAGTGGCTCTAACAGTAGGTATCAGAGACTTGCTGACTTGTGCAACGAAAAGGCGAGGGATTCATGTTGGCTTCGGTTGACAAACACCATTTACCGTCTAGATTTTAACCGGCCCCACCTGCAGACAATGCAGGAAATAAAAAGGGTAAAAATCAAAAAAACAAAAGGGTGAACCAAACCTCTGTTGCAACTTGAATATGAAATTAATTTTAACGGTCCGTTATGAGAGAAAAATAAACCGCAGCTGAGATGTAGATGCTTTGCATGAGAATAAGAAGTAGGGGAAAGCGGGGCTAGAAGTAACAGGGGTAAGAAGAATCAGTCAAAAACGAAAGGGTTCCTCTTAATATTAAGAATCGCGTTGAAACACACCAGCAGCGCAGTCCCCACGACCTCGGCATAGCAATTTGGGTGTAGGTAGCATAAGTTTTCAATATTGTTTAGTCTTAATTTAGCTTTTAAGAAATAAAATTGATTTTTTTAAGAGAATCCGGTCTCAATTTTGTTAATTTATATACTTCATGGCCGTTTCACATAAAGAGCGAGAGAGCGAGCGAGGGTCTCTTGCGAGCTGTCAAATAAATTTCAATCAATTGCAATGCATGGGGTGGTTCACAATGTCGGCGTAATCGCTGTCTCGCTCGCCGGGCTTTTCGAAAAATTGAAAATCCCTCGCCGAGGTCGACGATTATTCTGTCAATCGCTGTTGTGAGTTATGACACGCTGTTGAATGGACGCTTTTTTCTCGAAGGTAATACTTGTTGTGAAATAAAAACTATTCATGATGTGCAATAAAGTCAACAATTTTTTTTTAGTTTTGTCACTGTGCAGTCAAAACAGTCGTCGCGGTGTTTCGCTTTCATTGTGTATTACCAAACGTTTTCTCTGGTCTCTCGTTGTCGCTTCCGCTCTCGCGCTGCTGAGTGTGAAACGGCCATTAGGTGCGGATTGAACCTTAGCGAGAGATGTGTCGTATGGATGTGCCAAAAATGGATAGTTTGTAACCTTTTTTTTTTTAATTTTTGATCTTTCTGTATTTGTATTGTTCTGCATTTATGTTTTGTTTACAATTAAGTGCATACCTTTTTGTGTTAGTCTCTAAGTTAATAGCTTTGTTTTCACTTTTTCTCAAAAACTTGTTGAAAATATAACGAAATTTCATTTTAAAAACAAGATTTATTGGTTTTATAGTTTCTGTTACCAATAATTGAAGAAAGACGATTGATTCCGGATCACCAATTCGGCTTTAGGGTCAAACATTCAACACTTGACCAGGTCTATCGAATAACTAATGAAATTGAGAAAGCCTTAGAAGCGAAAATGATATGTTCTACCGCTTTTCTTGACGTATCCCAAGCCTTTGATAAAGTTTGGCACGAAGGCCTAAAATATAAGCTACGGAAAGTTTTGCCGGAAAAAATGTATGAACTCTTAGAGTCTTATCTTGACAACAGACTATTTCGAGTGAGATACGGGAGCGAATACTCAGAATTCAAAGAAATACAAGCCGGCGTTCCACAAGGTAGCGTCCTCGGTCCAACACTGTTTTTACTTTTTACAAGAGATGTACCTCAAGTAGAGACAACGACTATAGCCACGTTCGCTGACGACACGGCTATCCTCGCTACGGATAAGACAGTCGAACAATCAACGGGAAAACTCCAACGCGCTTTGAATAAAATATGCGAATGGACAAAGGCCTGGCGAATCCTCCTAAATGAGACAAAATCAACGCATGTAAATTTTACTTACAAGAGGGTAATCAACTTACCTCTATTTATAAACTCGGTACAAATTCCGTACGCAAACGAGGCGAAATATTTAGGCATGACCCTAGACGCAAAACTTAAGTGGAAGCCACACGTTAAAAAGAAACGAGATGAACTTGAAATCAAGCTACGAGAACTGAATTGGCTTATCGGACGTTATTCGAAACTAAGCGTATATAACAAACTGCTATTGTATAAGCAAGTGCTAAAACCATCTTGGACGTACGGTATACAACTTTGGGGTTGTACCAAACCAAGCAACATATCTATTTTAGAAACTTTTCAGAATAAGACACTAAGAGCAATCGTAAATGCTCCATGGTATATAAGAAATAGCGATTTACATCGAGATCTAGGCATCGCAACCGTGACCGACGAAGTAAGAAACTTTGCTCGCAAACTTCACACTCGCCTTCACGGCCATTGCAACCACGAAATAATCCGAACTTTGGATCAGACAAATCTTGCACGCCGACTACAACGAACAAGACCGTTGGATCTAGCGTCGTAAGAGGAAACCGCACATAATGACGGTATTGCAGGTGCTTTCGTTGGAAGGTAGCCTGCCAAACGCGATTACTATACAGAAGCATGAACTACTTGTTAAGGAAACTTAGTCGTAGTCTTACAAAGATTGGGAGGTTTTTTAGTGAGTAAGAATCTCACACTACTATGAGCACGCGCGTTCGATTCTCATAGTGCCTATGAAGGTTTTTACCTACCCACGGAAAAAAAAAAAAAAAAAAAAAAAAAAAAATAGTTTCTGTTACAACATACTCCTGTCTGTGTTAAAACTTGCCCTATATGCGGGGTAAATTAAAAAAGCAAGATTTTTTTTTAAAAGACATATCCTGATATATTCTGAATAGCTGTTGCTGATCCTTTCTATTGGTATTGTATTTGAAGCCTGAATTTTTAAGTTAAAAAAGGTTTGGCTGACTTACTACCGAAATTGTAGGAGTAGCATGGGATTTAGTAAACCCTACCCTACGAAGACCCTGCCCTACGAACACCCAAAGCTTCCATGTAAAAAATTCTATCTCCTGGAAAATGGAGCACGACCGCCTCAATTGGTATTGCCATGTTTAAAGGCGAGATCCTACGAAGTCTGTCAAAAAGGAAACGCCAATCAGCATTCAAAAAAAAGCATCAGAAAGAAAGGCCTAAGCATTCATGGATCACACAAATGCAACGACAGCAGCATTTATTTGGCCTCAGTGACGAAGAGATCCGAAATCGGATGGCAATACGGCGTACCGCACAAGCGGACCGTAAGAAATACAGTATGTTTATCATCCAGCACTTCGTATCATAACCTCGCGCCTAAAAGAAAAAGTAGAAAGAAGAAGACGTGGTCCGTTCAAGAATGGAAAAAGGACCTCTTATGGTATATCACTTCGTTGTCCGTCCGACCGCACCTGTAACTACACAAGTAAACACTACACTAGTAAAGTACATACGTGAAGAAAATGAGAGCTCATTTAGGGTTCAATTAAAGTTTGAATGGTTTGGTGGTATAAGTGTCTTTAAAAGTGTTTTGGCACTCAACTAGAACAGTTTTACAGCCAGAAGAACAAAAATTGAACAATATTCTTAGCAAATACTGAAATAGCAAATATTGAAAAATTTTTAGGAAATAAGAAATGAAAATATGTGCCCGTTTGCAACATGTTTAATATCATAACTTTTTAGTTCTTTTATCCGAAAAGCCGGTAAGAGCAAGCATTTAAAACAACCACAGTTAAAGCGAAGGCTAAAATCAAATTCTAGCTTAACAGTTTTAAAAATGTAATTTTGACGTATTTTCGAAAACAAAAAATCGTGCAAAAAAATGTGTCCCCACCACTATCTCCGATTCTGTAAGGCCGAATGATTTGAACAAAATCACACACAACAAGAATTACATGTTTGTTATTTTCGAGAAAACTAAAGAAATTTTCCAATATTTAGCTGATTCTGAGATTTACCTCGAAAAAATTCAAAAAAGCTTCAAAAAATATTTTTTATTATATTCTGGTATCTTAACGGTAGTACCTACCGATTTAAATGAAACTTGGTTTGTATACAGACAATTTTTTGAGTTAAAAAAAAAAAAAAATTTAGCGGGGCTGAAATTATCTTTGTTTTTGAGATACGTTTGAAATTGTTTTAATTTATTTACAATTACCTTAAAATAATTAATCAAAGAATTGTTTTTATAATTTTAAATGAGAAAACGGTAAAACATGTTGTGTTATATTTCGTTTGCCTAAATAGGCTTAAAAAACTTTTGATTAGAAGCGGCGATTTTGAAACTTTTTAAGTGAAGTTAACTTGCGTTGCAAGCGCTTAATCCTTCAGTCTAATTTAAATAAGGTCGTTATTACCATAACAGACTAGGAACCTTGAAAAAATCGTCTTCTTTTGAACTTTTTTTTAATTTTTTTAAGTTTCAAATCCATAAAAGAACTATTTTAAATTTTTTTCAGTTCCTGTTAGACTCTGTGGCCGACGGTTTTTGCGAAAACGGTAAAACAAACTCTTTTTTTATTTCGTTTTTAAAATATAGGCTCCGAAAAACGTAGGTTAACCAGTGAGTAAGTGCTACAGTGTGTACGCAGAAGTTACAGTCCGTAAAACGGACCTTTGAATACCCCATCCTGTCCCACATTGCAGAATGCTGATGGCATAGTTATTTTTTGACATTTTTTTTTTTGACAACTAATGCAAACTTCAAACTATTAATTATAAGATATTTCCACAGATATTTCCAAGTTCATCAGAGACGCCGCCTCTGAAGTGCTGGGTTTCACACGGCCACCACAACGAAACCCCTGGTTGGACGATGAATGCCGGCAAGCACATGCAGCTAAACAGGAAGCATACAAAGCGGCGCTGCACAGAAGGACTAGAGCTGCTCGCGAGCTCTACGAGCAGAGGAGGAGAGAGGGACACCGGCTTCTCCGAAGGAAAAAGAGACAGCACGAGAAGCGCGCGGTTGAAGAGATAGAGAGATGTTACAACAGGAATGAGGTGAGAAAGTTTTACCAAAGGATCAAAAGGTCCTGTCCAGGGTATAAACTTCGAACTGAAGCCTGTAAGTACCATCAAGGGAACATCGTTGTAGAATCGCAGTCGGTGCTGAGGATTTGGAAAGACCTATTCTGCAGATTGTATAACGGCGAAGGCGAACCAAACACCGCCGTCAGGCAGAACGAACCATTCAACCCGGGCGAACACGTTACGAACGAAGCATACGAACGATACCGCCTACCAGACCTGGAGGAGGTGAAAGTAGCTGTGTCTAAGCTCAAGTGCAACAAAGCAGCCGAAGCAGGCGGCCTAGCTGCCGAACTTTTTAAATCCGCTGGCGATGAGCTGGTTAGGAGCATGCACCAGCTCATCTGCAAGATATGGTCGGAAGTAAGCATGCCCGATGAATGGAACCTCAGCATTGTTTGCCCGATCCTGAAGAAAGGAGACCCTCTGAGTTGTGCCAACTATAGAGGCATAAGTCTTCTTAACATCGCATACAAGATCTTTTCTGCTGTACTGTGTGAACGCCTGAAGCCATTTGTCAACAATCTGATAGGCACATATCAGTGTGGCTTGAGGCCAGGAAAGTCCATAACCCTCATCATCCCAGTCCTGCTTTACGGTGCAGAAGCATGGGCCCTGTCAAAGGCGGATGAAAACACTTTAGGCTGCTTCGAGAGGAAAATTCTTCGGACGATTTACGGTCCCGTCTGCATAGACGGAGAGTGGAGGAGATATAACATAACTGTACGGGCTGTACAGCGATACTGACCTAGCCAAAAGAGTCAAAACACAACGTCTACAATGGCTGGGTCATCTAGAGCGGATGGACACCAATGCCCCGGCCCGGAAAATCTTCGAATCCACACCGCAGGGACGATGCGGTAGAGGAGCACCGAGACTCATGTGGCGCACGCAAGTGGAAGGGGACCTCAGCCAACTTTGCGTGCGAAACTAAAGACGGCTAGCTAGAGACAGAGCTGGCTGGCGAAGCTTGTTGGCTGAGGCCCAGGTCCACCCCGGACTGCAGCGCCACCTTAAGTAAGTAAGTATTTCCAAGTTACACTTACATGTACGTAAAAATGCAATTTATTGGTTCAAATTCAATATTTTTGAAAAATCAACCCCTAAAAGGTGGCGTGGCTAAAAACTTTATATGAACGAAATCTGAACTAAAGTCTCGTTTACCTAACCTTTTACATTTTTTGTTTCATGCTTTCCTAAATTAGACTCAAGGCCAGTCGAAATTAAGTTTTTCTGGAAAATCTTAGGTTTTTTTTAAATTCTGCCTCCAAATGTGGGTGTGGCCCAAAAATATTAAGCAATTTTTTTTCAATTTTGAGCAAAAATATTGAGTAAAATGCATTTGAAAATTTACCCTTAAAATAGATGCCACGCCCACTAGAGGAGGTTTACCAATTAAATTTGTCTTTTTTGTGTCTTATAGGGAGATGCTAAATGTCAAATTTCAGCCTTTTAGAACGTCTTACAGTTTTGAAAACTCTGGAGGTAGTTGAACATTTAGACCGATTGTGGGCGTGTCTTTGGACGGATTTCAAAAATTTTTACACTTGTACTGCTTGGCATGACGAGGACCTTACGTTCGAAGTTTCAGCACCCTAGCTCAAAATATAAGGCCTAGAAACATGTGTGATACAGACGGACGGACGGACATGGCTTACTCGATTTAGAATTCGGTCTCGATCATATCCCCTTAAGGTCTTGGGGGTCTACCATTATTATTTCGCCGTGTTACAAACTACGTGACAAATTAATATACCTCCTATCCTGTGGGATGGGATATAAAAAGGACAATTTAATTTTTTTTTAGCACAGCTTGCTTTCACTCAAAAATACACTTTGTACTTGAGCTAAATCTGAACAAGATTGCTTTTCCCGTAAGATACTAGAAGATTTAAAAAAAAAAGTTTTTGAATTAAATTTTTGAGAAACTTTTCAGAAATTTTTCAATATTTTCAAAAACTTTAGTTTTTTCGTTGAAGCTCAGTATATAGCAACTGCCGGTACTTTATCCTCAACCGCTCATACATTATGCGAAAATAGTGTCATTGCGTTTATTTCTATGCCCATACATATATATAAGTCCATTTTTAGTGGTCGTTTTCGGGAAAAAAAAAAGATTAGAGCTAGAACAAAGAGTGAATGTTCCACTGATCGTTTTTCAAACAATGGAACATTCACTCTTGAAAACTTACTTTTTTACATTTTTCTTTCGCAGTTAAAAGCAACGCAGGTAAATTGTAGCTTTAAGTCCTTATAAA
Source organism: Neoascia interrupta (assembly GCA_947623515.1). Lineage (NCBI taxonomy): Eukaryota > Metazoa > Arthropoda > Insecta > Diptera > Syrphidae > Neoascia > Neoascia interrupta. Next base: position 202,029,028 of record OX392462.1, read on the forward strand.
AGATATCGACTGTTCTTTTTACTGTTATGTTAACGATAAAACTCGGTCTTGAAAAGGACCTGCTCTTCAGTTTAAGCTATTTTCATTTGCCTTGCCCAATGCATTTATCATTCTTTTACGGAATTTTTGAAATTGAGCAGGTGAATCCGCAGACTTTCAATTTATTTCGACAAGTTCTTTGTTCTTCAAGGAGTGGGTTTGATATACAAAAAATTTTAATGTAAATTCCTTTCCAATAACATATTGCCTATTAATCTGTGGAAGAGGTTCATTGCACTCAGCCAGGCACATAAAAATACATCCTTCCTTTGGTGGTGATATCCCTTTGAAGGGATATTTCTTTATCTTTGTAGCACGTTTACCCTTCAACAACTTGTATAAGTTAAGAGGACTTACACATAATAGCTCAGCGATTTTTTTTGTCTCTCCACTTGTGTAAAAAGAGAAAAACGCTCCGATTACGTTTAAAACATTCCCCCGGGAATATATAATAAGGCCTCAAATAGAATTATAGTCGGTCACAAAGAAGCGAATGAATTTCAATGTATACGAGTGGAAGAGAACAACCCTGATGGGACACAAGGCGTATAATAGTATACAACAAGCGATGGACTTACGAATGACTAACGTGGTGTCATAGAATTTTATTGAGAAAATTGCATTTCGGACCAAAGGTCCTTTGTCGTCGTATTCAGTTTTACGCCTCCTTGACTGTCTGTTGCTATTGGCATTTTTGTGATCGGTCTTTGGGGTTGGGTTATATGGGTGCGATGGCATTTTGAAATGGCTTACGTGATGGTTTCGCCGCATGACTTCCTTGATTCGGTGCTGCATCGTGAATACAGTTTTCGGGGGTCGTTGGTGGTGGGCGGTTTCTACATGGGTGAGGGATTAAATTTATTGTTGACGTCACTTGTTTAGTTGCCTTGGATGGCTTTTGTTGGCATCGGTACAGGATAATCAGTTTTTGGGAATTTATTTTCAAGTATACCGAAATTGTTTCAATAATTCTATTAGAATGCAGCAATGTCTATAGACCCAAAGCGAAAAGATGCTCGAAATGGTAAAAGGGGAATTTCCAGGGGTCTGAACTAAGCAAGTTTTCAAACGAGGGGGAAATGCAGACAGCTTTTGCGTTGTTTTGAAATTAAAGCGAAATCATTCAAGGAGCAAACAAATAATTTGATTTAACTGCGAATCGGTGAGCCCCACAAACGAGAGTTATAGTGAAAGTCAAGGGGTTCAGATCTTCATTTTTCTAAGTGAGGAAGAAGAATATGTCATCAATACTTTAAATTTATTCTTACTAACCAACAAATTTGCTCCTGAATAATCAAGAACTATCTATACTTGCAATGACTTAACCTTGTCAACATAGTACAAGCCCGGCAATCGATTTTCCACCAAGCTATCACATCCAAACAGCACTCACCATGCTCCATCAAAAATTGTGACATTATAAATTAAATTCCCAAGTCATAATTAACTTCGAAACATAAACTGAACTTTGTCACTTCATACCGGTGGCTTTCTAACCCAAAAAGTGAGAGCTTCTCACTATCACCCTGCCATTATTGTGGCATGGTGGCAAACTTCAAAACTTCATTTGGATTCACTGTGTGTGCGCGCCCCTGAATATTACTATACGTGCAGCCTTCAGATGACACAAAGTAGTCTATACCTACTTTGTTCCTGATGCGAAGGTTGGTAGGTATTTCCCTAAGCAAACTTTTAGATTTAAGATTTCATTAAAAAGATACACTCTTGCCGGTGTCGGATGGTATAGTTGGTAGGTAGTAAGGATATAAGACAATACCCAGACGAAGTTCACTTTAATATTCCGCCAAGGTATTTGCCATTTCCAGTTGTCAGTCACACACTCTCTACAAGGAGCACAACCTTAGGTCCATCAGCAATGTCAATGCGTGATTTGTCGGTAGTCGTTCGCACAAGGCAAGACAACCACCGACCGTAACCTCCAGAGCCGCGCCAGAGTCATTTCAATTTGATGTATTTGAATATTCCGCCTCGTCTTCGAGAGTGTTGTGGTGAAGCAAAACTTTTAACAAGCTCCCGCAGCATATGTACGTGCCGGTCATATTACTTGTTGGCCTGTCAACGCGACAGGAGTGTTGAGGAAATTCCAAAATAATGGATTTTTCTCCTTTCAATTTGTAGACGAACGATGTCGTCGTCGTCGTCGTCGGCCGCCAGTAATGATGATAAATGGTGGCAGAGGTGACTCAGGTTTTGTAGATTTTCGCCATTTGGTGTGTCACCAAATTGAAACTTAATCTGTCACCCGGTTTGTGGGTCTTATGGATTGAAGACAATTTACTGGTTCTTATTTGGTAAAGGACGATCGATCTGTCAGCTGTTAATTTGCATAATATAGTTACCTGCTTAGATTTTTTTTCTCCCGTGGGTAATCAAAAACCTTCATAGGCACTATGAGAATCGAACGCGCGTGCTCATAGTAGTGTGAGCTTCTTACTCACTAAAAAAACCTCCCAATCTTTGTAAGACTACGACTAAGTTTCCTTAACAAGTAGTTGATGCTTCTCTATAGTAATCGCGTTTGGCAGGCTACCTTCCAACGAAAGCACCTTCAATACCGTCATTTACATGCGTTGATTTTGTCTCATTTAGACGATTCGCCAGGCCTTTGTCCATTCGCATATTTTATTTAAAGCGCGTTGGAGTTTTCCCGTTGATAGTTCGACTGTCTTATCCGTAGCGAGGATAGCCGTATCGTCAGCGAACGTGGCTACAGTCGTTGTTTCTACTTGAGGCACATCTCTTGTAAAAAGTAAAAACAGTGTTGGACCGAGGACGTTACCTTGTGGAACGCCGGCTTGTATTTCTTTGAGTTCTGAGTATTCGCTCCCGTATCTCACTCGAAATAGTCGGTTGTCAAGATAAGACTCTAAGAGTTCATACATTTTTTCCGGCAAAATTTTCCGTAACTTATAATTTAGGCCTTCGTGCCAAACTTTATCAAAGGCTTGGGATACGTCAAGAAAAGCGGTAGAACATATCATTTTCGCTTCTAAGGCTTTCTCAATTTCATAAGTTATTCGCTAGACCTGGTCAATTGTTGAATGTTTGACTCTAAAGCCGAATTTGTGATCCGGAATCAATCGTCTTTCTTCAATTATTGGTTGCAGTCGTTTAAGCACAAGTTTCTCGAAGACTTAAGATATAATCGGCAGAAGCGAAATTGGTCTATAAAATTTTTTGTCGTTCGGGCATTTTCCTGGTTTCGGAACCATTATTACCTCTGCGACTTTCCATTGCCGTGGAACGTATGAAATTCTCGTTGATGCGACAGTGACACGGTTTTCATCCGATAATTGTCTAGCTCCGCATTGAGATACAGATCGTCAACAAACGGCTCCCCGTCAAACGGTTTGAACGTTTCTTCTAGATGTTCTGAAAATACATCTTCTTTCTCTTTGTCGCTTTTTACCCATTCACGGTTATCTTTTCTTATTGGCGCTGAGTGTACTATGAGCTTTTTAATGGACTTCACGGCTTTCCAATGTGAATAGTTTGACCCTCTATCGGCAGTCAAGTTTTCGAGGTAGTTGGTAATCTCGCGACATTTAAAATTTTGAAGTAAGTGCTTTAATTCGTTAGATAGCCCGTTCAGAATGGTTTTATCAGGAGGAGCTCAAGACAAATGCCACCTCTTTCGAGCCTTTCTCTTTTCGCGTATGAGCTCTTCAATTTCGCGCGGGTAAATTGATCCGCTTTTCCATACTCCAGTCTACCGGAAAGAAGTATTGTTCCAATCAGCGTTTTTAATAGTTCTAATGAGTTAATCGACTTCGTCTTCTATTTCTAAAGCGGTTGTAAGTGTTACATGTAGAGGTACATTTTAATTGCAGTAATTCCTAAAGCCATCCCAGTCGGTGTTGTTATTAGTTAACCTAGGCGCTCTTTCGTTTTTTGCTAGACTTCCGCCGATTGCACCGTGATCCCCAAAAGGTGTTTTTCGCATTGGTGTGTTCGGCGCAAGTCCCCGCCGATGATAAAATTTGACCCAAGTAAGTCAAAGAGGGGAGTTAGGTCGTCGTCCGCTAGCCTATACTGTGGAGGAAAATAACTCGAGGCGATATTATAGTCTAGGTGACTTATTTTTACCGAGACTGAAGTTATTGGCATAGGGTCAAGTTCAATTTCTTCGTTTTTGTAATGCTTAATGCAGTCTTTGATGTAGGGAGAAGATCCGCCTCTCGAGTTTTCTGATGGATGATGCGCGTGATAGTCGATGTAACCTCTAATTTTGGGTCCGGATCCCTTCTTAAAGTGCGTTTCCGAAATCAGGCTTATGTCAATATTTTTCTTCCGTAGAAATACTTCTAGTTCGTCGATTTTCTTTAAAAGACCATTTGCATTCCATGTAAGTATGTTAATGAGCTTCATATTCATTGTTATTCGTTTTGCGAGGATTAAACTCTAGCTCGCTCAGTTTGTCAAATATTACTTGATTAGCTTTAGTTTGTTGCTCAAGCTTTTCCAATATCATAAATAATATTTGAGATACCGAATCTGTTGTGGCAGGTTCTGGAGGTTTGCTTTTGTGTGACGCGACTTCAGCGTACGATCTTGGGCCGATGAGTGATGATTTTCCCTTTGTACTTGGACCGGCGACGTTTTCTTGCGGAGTTTGTTTTTTTTTCCTTGTTTTCGGCTTGTCAGCTCTAGAACGTTTTGGGGTTGTGGCCCTATCTACAATATGTTGCTTAACAGTTTCGTGATGTTTTTGTAGCTCTATTGCGATTTCGCAACCTCGGTAGCTCGCCGGGTGACTTCCATTACAATTGGCGCAAGTTGCTGGTGTCTGACTGCTTACGTTGCAATCTTTTGAAAGATGTCCACCGGCCCATTAGACACATCGCGGTTCTCTTTGGCAGTACGCTTGAGTATGACGGAAGCCTTGACATCGCTCACATTGAGGTACTAGTCTGTTGCCCTTTCGCTTGGGCTCAATTTTTACCATGATATTTAGGATTGTTTTTATTTTATATATTTCGTTTATGTTTTCAATCCTGTCGAACGTCAGCATGAAAATAGGAAGACCGCGCTTGACCACGATGTCTTTTTCTCCTTCCGTACGTTGTTTTTCTTTCTTAAGTATGTTCACGGCAGCTGCTTAGATGTGACAGTAATAGATACGTACAGCGGCTTCTACCCCCCATAAAAGAGACTTTAAGAGAACGTGGATTAACGATTTGGACCAAAATACAGGATCACTGGGAACAGAATATTTATAATCTTAAGCTTATACTTTCTTTAGGTGGCGCTACAGGGATGGGCCTAGGAATCAACAAAAAGGTTCTGCAACTCGGTTTGTTTAAAAATTTTGACGAAAATAAAAGATATCTTTTTATTTTGCTTTTTTGCAGAATAAGCAGATTTATTTCTGCGGTTCGTTGGCTTTAATTATACGCTTTGAGTACAATTAGTTACAATATCCACAAAGGGACATGGAGATCTCCCGATCAATCAAACGTCAACCAGATTGACCAAATTGCGATCGACGCAAGGCACTCCAGTATCATGGATGTCCGAACTTTCCGAGGGGCCAACATTGACTCGGATCACTACCTTGTTGTAGCCAAGGTACGGCTGCAGATATCCCGAACAGCGCCAAGTAATGGAAATACTGTGAGGAAGTTTGACGTCGGCCGACTACAATCGCAAGAGATCGCCAGGTCCTTCTCCAACCGAGTCTCTCAAAACCTTCTACGAAGTCCTATGCAGCCAGCATCAAGTATTGATAGCCAGTGGCAACATTGCCAAAATGCCATCAGAGTGCTGAGTTTCACACGGCCACCACAACGAAACCCCTGGTTTGACGATGAATGCCGGCAAGCACATGCAGTTAAACAGGAAGCATACAAAGCGGCACTGCACAGAAGGACACTAGAGCTGCTCGCGAGCTCTACGAGCAGAGGAGGAGAGAGGAACACCGGCTTCTCCGAAGGAAAAAGAGAGAGCACAAGAAGCGCGCGGTTGAAGAGATAGAGAGATGTTACAACAGGAATGAGGTTAGAAAGTTTTACCAAAGGATCAAAAGGTCCTGCCAAGGGTATAAACTTCGAACTGAAGCCTGTAAGGACCATCAAGGGAACATCGTTGTAGAATCGCAGTCGGTGCTGAGGATTTGGAAAGACCACTTCTGCAGACTGTATAACGGCGAGGACGAACCAAATACCGCTGTCAGGCAGAACGAACCATTCAACCCGGGCGAAGACGTTACCGACGAAGCATACGAACGATACCGCCCACCCGACCTGGAGGAGGTGAAAGTAGCTGTGTCTAAGCTCAAGTGCAACAAAGCAGCCGTAGCAGACGGCCTAGCTGCCGAACTTTTTAAATCCGCCGGCGATGAGCTGGTTAGGAGCATGCACCAGCTCATCTGCAAGATATGGTCGGAAGAAAGCATGCCCGACGAATGGAACCTCAGCATTGTTTGCCCGATCCTGAAGAAAGGAGACCCTCTGAGTTGTGCCAACTACGGGGGCATAAGTCTTCGTAACATCGCATACAAAATCTTTTCTGCTGTACTGTGTGAACGCCTGAAGACGTTTGTCAATAATCTGATAGGCGCAAATCAGTGTGGCTTTAGGCCAGGAAAGTCCACCATCGATCAAATTTTCACACTGCGGCAGATCTTGGAGAAAACCCAGGAATTTCAAACCGATACACACCACCTCTTCATCGATTTCAAGGCCGCGTATGACAGCATCTATAGAGTCGAGCTTTATAGCGCAATGTCTAGTTTTGGCATCCCAGTGCAGGATGACGATAGAAAACTCACGCTGTTCTGAATTGTGCAGAACTCTCTGAAGAATTGTGCAGAACTCTCGCGCCAACACCAGAGGTACAATCTTTCAAAAGTCCGTTCAACTACTCGCATACGCAGACGACATTGACATAATCGGTAGAACAAAGCGTTATGTCAGTGAAGCCTTCGTGAGTATTGGGACGGAAGCGGCGAATATGGGTTTAGCAGTCAATGAGGGCAAAACCAAGTATATTCTGTCATCAAGAAAAGACTCCCAACACCGACGTCTTGGACAAAACATCACCATCGACAGCTATAACTTTGAGGTAGTTAGGGACTTTGTCTACCTGGGTTCCGCTATCAATTCAGACAATGACACCAGCGCTGAAATCAAACGAAGGATAACTCTTGCCAATCGCTGTTTCTTTGGGCTAAGAAGGCAATTGAGTAGCAAAGCCCTCTCTCGAGCAACTAAAGTGTCCATGTATAAGACCCTCATCATCCCAGTCCTGCTTTACAATGCAGAAGCATGGACCCTGTCAAAGGCGGATGAAAACACTTTAGGTTGCTTCGAGAGGAAAATTCTTCGGACGATTTACGGTCCCTTCTGCATAGACGGAGAGTGGAGGAGGAGATATAACATCGAACTGTACGGGCTGTACAGCGATACCGACCTAGCCAAAAGAGTCAAAACACAACGTCTACGATGGCTGGGTCATCTAGAGCGGATGGACACCAACGCCCCAGCCCGGAAAATTTTCGAATCCATAGAGAAGCACCGAGACTCAGGTGGCCCAATTCGCGTGCGAAACTGGAGACGAGACAGAGCTGGCTGGCGAAGCTTGTTGGCTGAGGCCCATTTCCACCCCGGACTGTAGCGCCACCTTAAGTAAGTAAGTAAGAGTAAAATTAGTTTGCATACTATAAAATTGTTAAGTCTATTGGCGACTTAATGTTTTTCTTTTTCTTTTTATAACAATTTTCGACTTCATCATCATCATTTTCGGTGGCCGCTTATTCTTAGAAGGGTCGCGGAGCGAGGGCGGCTAAAATTTCGACTTTCATGACCTTAATTTGCTTTTTAAAACCCTTCAGAAAATTTTAAACGTGTAGGGAGAACTATAAGAAAGTTTAGATTTTAGTCTTTGCTTAAACAGAGTTTTAAGTTTTTGTTTTAAGTTTTTGCTTAAACAGATTTGCTTTATACGATTGCCTTATATACGATTGCCTTATATTTTTAGATCGAGTAATTTAAAAAACTTAAACACGTTGCAAATGGGCACATATTTTCCATTTTTTATTACCCAAAAACTTTTCAAAATTTTTGAAGAATTTGATTTTATTACTAAAAATTCACTATTTGTTTAGTGTACCCTTCAATTTTCTTCTTTCTGGCCTTACAAGTTTTCAAGATAAAGGCCGAAACACTTTTTATCTTTTTTACCATTAAAATTCGAACTGTAATTAAACCGGTGTGTATAAAAAAAGTTGTCCTTGTATTCGTTCTCATTTTATATTGACTTATTAAGTGTGCCAAGTTAAAATTATTCTGCGAATCACCGTTCAAGCACAAGCGATCACTCTGCATTCCTCGCGCCTTCTCATATTTGTAAAACGACCAAGAACTCCAAACCAAAAGTTAATGGAAAACGCTCACAAATTTCTAACTCAAAACACCCACCGGTTTGTACCATTGTTGTCCTTATGGGTTTCGGCGGTCCATGTGCTGAATATGATTTCAATGTGTTCTAAATTATAAACGAACATTAAAATAAGCTCCGCCGGCATTAAGCACTTATCCAAGCTTTTTTGTGCTAGTAGAACTAAGCACAAAGTTGTTAATTTTTTTTACCAATTATAGCAATGCAAAACCAAAAACTGTGAGAGATAAATACAGTTAGATCCTCTTTGAGTGAGTATTTGAAAACGATATACCAAAAATATTATTGCTTCCCGCAGGGTTTCACCGGAACATGAATTAATTGTTTTAACTGAAATGATTCACATACGCTTCCAATCGTGACGGCAATGAAGATCGTTGATACCCGTATTAAAAACGCTGCGGGCCCAGGCACATTAAGCAGAATCCAAATATTGCAACTTTATTTTTAACGATGCTCACATTTATTCCTACGGATATTTTATGACCATCACGCAAACACACCAATCGGCCGAACGAAAGGCCGCTTTTCATTAAGCATGATAGATCCTGGGCCGAAGGATGTCTGTACACATGATGGTTTTGAAATATCTGACTTTATGTTAGCTTTCCCCGGGGAGACGAGTACTATTAACCGACACGTTGCACACGTTCTCAGCACTTCGTTCGCATAGAATACCCCGCCCCCCATATCAGTCCAGTTCACCCCTTTAACGACCGCCAGATATGCAAATTAATTCACCTGTTTCGGGAGGCGGACTCAACGGACACCGAGAGGTGGGGACAAATTATGTTCTGCTGCCATAATGTTGGCCGGAAGGAAATTTCAGCTCAAATTTAAGGGTTAGCTAAATCAGCCAGTTCCGCTTCGTTTTTACTGCCCCGTCGTCATGTTGGGCTTCGTCCTACCAGCAGCCTTTATTTACCCATGTATCTGAGTGTGTAAGTGGATAATATTTCATAGATATAGTGTGGCAGAGAACATGCTGACTGTTGATGAACATCGAACCATTAATTATGCGCCTTGTTAGGTTCACTTCCTAACGAAGGTATGGCGTATACGTAACATTTTATTTTTTTTTGTTCGTATCCTTCTTCCATCATTTGCCACACTCGCACCGTGTATAGCGGGCCGCAGTGAGATAAATTATTATTAATTGCGTTTAGGGGCAAAATTTCTCTCCAACATGACAGTTGAAATATTTTCCTAGGCATTTTCGTTTTCAAGGTTGGCGTTGGCACACTCAAAACGTCCGTCGGAAAAATTGCATAAACATCATTCAGGCAGGACCAACCATGAAGACAGACGGTTGGCACAACAGATCTCGAGTCCGGTGTACTTAAGTTGTCAATCACAATGTTCGTTTAGGTGTGTGATGTGTGCTTTAAAGTTTTCCTTTCGCTTGTCCTTTTCTGGGGGTGGATACGAACTTTCACCGATAGGGGGGAGACTCTGTCTAAGGTTGTTACATTGTGGAAAAGGACATCAGTGTCAATCAAACTCAGTAAGCTTTGTGTGTTGTTCATTGCGGGTTAATTTCAAGTTTACTAAGGGAAACTCAGGAATAAGGAGACTTGTATTCTACTTGTAGTTGGTTTGCCATGGTGAATGAAGGTTTACATGGCATGGAGTGAATTTGTGACAATGCATGGCTTTTGTTGCCCTTCCGTAGTGAGTTGAGCTTTTTTTTGCTTTATTGTTGACTTGAAATCGAAAATAGCAATTCATTGGAAATCAATTAGACTATTTTGTTGAAGAAAATGCATGAGCTGTCGCAAGTGTTTAAGATTGTCGTAAATCGATTTTGACATCAAGCAATGACAAGCTGTTTGCTTTCTTGCGGCAAGGACGGCGAAAAGGCATGTGTATGTATAGTGAATCTTGTTATGGCTGAAAATTTATACAAAAGTTTGTGCCCTTACTCGAATTACCCACATTGAATTAGTTTTTTCGATAGGTACGGGAATGATGGCGAGTTTTTAGCGTTCACTTATAATGGTGTTCCGAAAATTCATACCAGTTTTCAGCTCTACGATAATTTTCATACCCACCCATGTCCAAATTGACTGGACTTATACGGCTCTGCAGGAAGAACAATTTGTAAAAGAAATATTGATGATTCGATCAAGTTATGGCACCCTTAAGAGCCTTATGGCCATGGCTGGTATGGTTGATTGAGAGCATTTCGACGCTAGTGTGGAAGCTTTTCTGGGACAGGTAGGTGTATACAGTGGTTATGAGTCTCGTAGTATACAGGGTGTTTCCAAATTCGATGCAAATATTTTTACACACGATTCTTGGGTATATTTGAAGAAAAAAATTGTTCTACAGTATGGGCCTATCTCAAATTTTGATACCACTTATTGGGAATTTAAGAAAACACCTACCTTGAGGTACCTTGACCCATACTAACACAAATATCTCCGCTAACACTTACAACAGGTACTTCATTTAGGACTTAAATTTTAGAAGAAATAGTACTCCTTTTAACCTCATTAAAATAAAATTGATGACTTTTTTAACTTTCGAGATATTTGCTTTTAAGTCGAATCCTTTTTCCCTGCCCATGACATTTTTTTGACTTTCAAGACACATTTCTGCGAAAAATGCGTAATAAACATATCGGTAATTTTTTTTTCTAGTGCACCTAACAATACTTAATAAAAATTGCTAAGACAAGTTACCCGAAAAACCCACAGATTTTATGATACTTGGGAAATTCCATAGCAGGTAAAATTATGAAAAACTCTTTTCACGAAGCCGCGACAGGTATAAGGTGGAAATATGATTTGTTACTTACTTTTATAACCGCGATTGACAACAAGAACGATTTTTTGACTATGCATTAATAATTTACGTAGGTTTTAGAGCATGCATTTTTATTAGACTACCTGATAAAAAGGTGATTTCCCTATCATTTTTCTGTTAAATCCCAAAAAGGACTAAGTTTGAGGTTGGTCGCCTAGTTGGAAAATTTACCTAATGTAAATTGTATAAAAGGTTAGAAAACAAAATTTAATCCATCAAAGTCATTTTTGAAGCCGAGGTGACACAACAGTTGTTAAGAAACCCTACTTGAAATGGCATCTTTTACAAACGAAGAATACGCCGATATTATCTACGTTTATGGGATGTGCAACGGAAGTTCTATTAGAGCACAACAAAGATACCATCAGCTTTATCCTAACCGAAGAGTACCTAATCCCCGCGTATTTACAAATTCGTTTCGAAGACTTCGGGAAACGGGATCTGTTTCAACAAGACGACCTAACGCAGGAGCTTCACCAGGAAGAATTGCAGTTGATGAAAGAATACTGGAAGCGGTTGCAAATGATCAATCAGCATCAGCATCAGGCGCTTATCCTTGCGATTTAATGTTTCAACACATAAAATTGTTCGTCTCCTGCATACGGAAAACTTGTATCCATACCACCATACACCTGTGCAGGAACTGCTTCCGAGTGATTTGGAGCCGAGACTTGAGTTTTGCAACTGGTTGTTAGAGCGGAACTTGGATGACAACGGTTTTATAAGCAGAATCCTATGGACGGACGAATCTCAATTTACTAGAGATGGGATTACAAATTTTCACAATCTACACCCATGGGCTGCGGAAAACCCACACACAAGGAGAGAGTCATCATTTCAACACAGATTTAGCGTCAATTTGTGGGCAGGTGTTATTGGAAACAACTTAATCGGTCCCTTCAAACTGCCTCCCACACTGAATTCTGCAAACTATCTGGAATTTTTGCGCAATGATTTAACAGATCTACTGGAGGATGTTCCGGTAACTCAACGAGCTTCGTCATATTTTCAACAGGATGGAGCCCCAGCCCACTTTGGTCGCGAGGTTAAGAATTGGCTGGATGAAAAGTACGCTGGTCGTTGAATAGGAAGAAATGGACCAGTTCACAGGCCTGCAAGATCTCCAGACCTTACAATTATGGATTTTTTTTTTTGTAGGGGGGAGAATGAAAGAACTTGTTAATTCTACAGAAATATCAACTCTAAATGATTTAGAAGATCGTATTCTCCAAGCCTCGTCACAAGTGAGGCAGGAGTTATCCTCAATAAACGTTGACAGCGCAATCCAAAAACGGGCTCTAGCATGCATACAAAATGGAGGAGGACACTTTGAACACCTTATTTGATTGTAAAGTTAACTTAATGAAATAAAAAAAAACATAAACCAAACACAAACATTTTTATTCAGAATAATAGGAATTGAACACTATGAATCGAGTTTTTCATAATTTTACCTGGTATGGAATTTTCCAAGTATCATAAAATCTGTGGGTTTTTCGGGTAACTTGTCCTAAGAATTTTTATTAAGTATTGTTAGGTGCACTAGAAAGAAAAAATTACCGATATGTTTATTACGCATTTTTCGCAGAAATGTGTCTTGAAAGTCAAAAAAATGTCATGGGCAGGGAAAAAGGATCCGACTTAAAAGCAAATATCTCGAAAGTTAAAAAAGTCATCAATTTTATTTTAATGAGGTTAAAAGGAGTACTATTTCTTCTAAAATTTAAGTCCTAAATGAAGTACCTGTTGTAAGTGTTAGCGGAGATATTTGTGTTAGTATGAGTCAAGGTACCTCAAAGTCGGTGTTTTCTTAAATTCCCAATAAGTGGTATCAAAATTTGAGATAGGCCCATACTGTAGAACAATTTTATTCTTCAAATATACCCAAGAATCTTGTGTCAAAATATTTGCATCGAATTTGGAAACACCCTGTAGAGTCGCTTGCATCACTGTAGAAAAATGGGCCTAGGTACTTTAAACATTTTTTTTTTATTCTCATTTATAGGAACTCTGTTCGCATCCGTATCATATTTTTACATCACTTTCGATGTATTCAGTTCAATGTCTAAAAGTCAACGACTTCCTTTAGAGCCGCCACTTCTTTTTATACGTTTTAGTACTTTTTCCAAACCGTCCAATTGCATTTGCATTTAGGTAGGAAGTGGAAAATTTCGAGTACATGAACGTCAGTTTGCCCTTGCTAAGGCAGTTCATTGAGTAAGATCAGTAATTCTTGCATGGTTTTCTCCCCTTAAGGCTCGAACATAAGCTAATGATAAAAAGATCACATTATGTCGCCACATCACATTCTCCCCCTCCTAGTTTTGTTCGTCACAAAAACGAATAAGCCTTGCCATTTATCAAGGCGGACTTCACTTCCAAGATTTTCGATTGCATTCTAATCTTTGTTGCTGTAAGTACTGAAAAAAGCCAGATTGTGTGTCTTGCGTAATTTTGTCGCCTTAAGCATCTTCTGCAAATGGTCACAGTTAGTCGAAACGTTACAATATGAAAGAAGAATATTTCCTTAACCTAATCTCTAGCGAGCACACGTTTTATTTTGAAGAAGGGTTCCCCCTTTCAAAGTATTGAAAGCCAGTCACCCTCTGCTGTTTTTATTCACCGACTTTCACTAACCCAAATAGAAAAAAAAACTTTTACTCACTCCCCCACATGCGAATGGTCAATTCACGCCGAATAGTTTCCACACTGGAGGGTACCTTACACCCCCACCCTGTGTATGTACACACGCCCCAAATAACGTGTTTACAAAACACTTCACCAACAACACCAGGCAGCGAGAGGTTAAGGGCTGTGTATTCAATTCGCTGCTAGACCCTTTTGAAATGGTTTAACCCGTTTATAGCCATCAGGGTTTTTGCAAAAAAAAAAAAAACAGTTAAATACAATCTACCCCCGCCTGCGTGTTTTCCGCTACCATCTTGTGAAACCAGAGATTCTTGACATTAGATTGAAGAATGAGAGCGAGACGACGATGAAAAAGAGTTGAGTCGAGTTTTTTTTGTTGTATTCGCCCTAAAGATGCTAAAGAAAAGGACTGTCAACAAGTACCTTTCAAAGGATGACAACAACACGACAAAAAAAAAATGAAATATAGCGTTGAACAACATCTACTTGAAAGTAGACCACTTTTTCTCTTATACCACTGAAGAGCTGTTCGAAAAAAAAACCGCAATGAAAGTTATGGATGTTGTATCTATAGTCCTGGGCCCATGTGACACTACACTTTTCTATACAGCCAAAGAAAGAAGGTTGCTTAGCCCCAAAGTATGGAATTTGTTTTGCGATATATCCTTGCCGGATAACAGGATAAGTAAGTGGATTCAAAAACTTATGTTTCTATTGTCATCCACTCGTATTTTTTCAGGCAATATGGTTTACCTTTTGTTAAAGGATTACTTTTTTGAGAGAGTTTTTCTTTGGATGATGCTGGGACATTATCGGCATGTTAAAAGGACCCAGGACTATGAGGGAAATTTAAGGAAAAACAAAAAGCAGTGCAGTGTCATCGATGTAATGTCTCATAATGTAAGATTCGAAAGCCTTAAAAAATAGCTATAAAACAGGTCTCATTTCCTCAGTATTTAGACTGAATTGATTGTAAAAAGTGCTGGCAAGAATTGTTCTCTTCGAAATTGCTACAACACTTGAGACTCAACCTCCAGTGAACCGCTCGAAAGTGGAGGCCCTCATGTGTCGATGAAGGGAATGAAATAGACTCTGGCATTTTTTGATGATTTTTTATCCAGTCAATTAGTGTCACATAAAGGTGTCTAGGTATCATGAAAGGAGCATCCCTTTTCGTGTTACTCAAGTCTCAAGCAATCTCGCTTACCGCGTTCACAAAAAGGACAAACAAAATTTAGTGTCCTTGCATTACTCTGCTGCAAAGGGTTTGCACTTAAAAACTGAAAGTCTTTCTTAGCTTAGTCCTGCACCGTTTTCTAGATGAAGGATGCATGTACATTTTCGTTTTTACGACTCAAGAAGTGGCGATCCATTAAAACTGACGGGACACACCTAACAGGTGTTCGTCACGTCGCTGCATGGTTTTCAGTCAAAATCACGTTTCAGGAGTATGTTTCGCTCCAAGGCATAATGTGTGTATGTGTGTGTGTATACAGGAGCAAGTGAACAAATTCACTTTATTGTGCACAACAAACTGACGTTGACAGAGTGTTAAAAAATACTATAGCAGCGCTCGTTGCTATTGTCGCAGAATCGTTTGGTGTCACTTTATAGTGTGAAATGTCCTTGGATTAATGGGATAAAGCACATTTGCGGTGTGACCCCTTTAAGAGAGTGCTAAGGATACTGAAATTGTATTACCGTAATAAATATCAAAGGGAAACTTTTTTTTGTGGGTCTGTGATTTAGTAGAGTTTAATTTTTACAAGTGCATGCAATCGGGAAGAGAT
This sequence comes from Neoascia interrupta, assembly GCA_947623515.1. Taxonomy (NCBI): domain Eukaryota; kingdom Metazoa; phylum Arthropoda; class Insecta; order Diptera; family Syrphidae; genus Neoascia; species Neoascia interrupta. The sequence continues at coordinate 202,044,732 of OX392462.1, forward strand.
GTCACTTATTAATGTCTTGAGATGAGAAATATCCTAGAAAAGCGCAATCAAAAACTTCTGTATATGAAGCAGCTGCTGGTGTGTAAAATATCAAATGGAAACTTGCAGTAACACGCGTGATTAATATTTTATGGGATTAAGACTTTCAGCTGTTTGTGGAGAACAAAGTCTAATGCCCTAATCGTGATGTAGAACAGTTTTATTACCAAGGCCTTACCAAAGGCCTTAACTCCTCCACTGGACTGGATTCAACTAGGAACCCCAGTCCTTGTCAGCAGAACTAATTTTAACAAAATCGCTCCTTTGCAGCGCTCCACCTGACTATTGGTGGGTTACGCTTCGTAGCTTTCATATGTTGTACCACATGGTCCTCACAGTAAAGCTCGAATAACTGCGCTGTGAATTCAGTACCACAGCCTGTGATTAATTTAACCCAGAAACCCCATTCAGCGCTTCAAAACGAAATAGTGATATTCATACTAACTTGAGGTGGCGGTACCCCAATTCCGGGGTGGACTTGGGCCTCAGCCTACAAGCTTTACCAGCCAGCTCTGTCTCCAGCCAGTCATATCCAGTTTTGCATACGAAGTTTCCTGAGGTACCCTTCCGCTTGGGTGCGCCATCTGTGTGTCGCAGCTCCCCTGCTGCACCATCGTATTCGCGTGGTGGACTCAATCAAAGATTATCTAGCCTGGGGCGTGGGTGTCCGGCCCATCCGCTCTAGACGATCTAGTATTTTGACTCTTCTGGCTAGGTCTGTTCCGCTGTTCATTCTTCGTATATCCAGACGGGACCAAAACCTCTCGAAGCAGCCTCAACCTAAAGGGTTTTAATCAGCCTTGCCTCTCAGCCGTAAAGAAGGATTGAAAAGTTTTGTAAAAGGACAATATTATTGCACGAGACAGGGCTTCGTAACTTAGGGCAAGTTTTTCAGTGCTGAGTTATAACACAGCTCAAATCAAGATCTGCTAGTCCCAGAACAAAACGAATCTAGACTTAACCCAGCGAACAGTTTTTCAGTGCCGACTTAACTCCGTCAGTAAATTAGTCAAAATCTTCGAATCTCGAGTTTATTGACTCTCCCAGCTCTCACTTCACATAGAAAAACACAGGAAAAGAAGTTCGAGTCATTTTCAGATGTCATTTTTTACAGAAACTCGCAAATCCATTGACATTTCACACAGAAAAAATATTCAAGTAAGTTTTTACTGTTCACCAGAATTGATCGGAGATTGACTCACCAAATTTTGTTTATTTAAATTTGGTTTAATTTAAATTAACCAAATTTGGTGAAATATAAATTTGCTTAAATTTGATTAGTTAAGCCGAGATTAATCCCGGATAAATTTAATTCACTGAAAAATTCATTTCTGGGGTTAACCTTAGTTTAACTCGGAAACTCGGATGATCTTGCAATGAAAAACTGGCCCTCAATAGCTTTTTTCTTTGCCCAAAGAAGCAAGGAATGACCAGAGTTAACCTTCATTAAATTTCTGCACCGCTCTGACACAGATTGTTGACAAACGACCTTAGGTGTTCACATAGTACAGCAAAAAAGATCTTGTATGCGATGTTAAGAAGACTGATGCGTCTTCAGTTGGCACAATTCTGACGATCTCCCCTCATAAGGATCGTTTAAACAATGCTGTTTTTCCTCCAACCATATCTGGCACATGAGCTGGTTCATGCTTCATAGCCTCTCATCGCAAGCGGATTTAAAAAGCTCTGCAGATAATTCGTGCGATCCTGCTGCTTTTTTGCACTTTAGCTAAGACAGAGCTACTTTCGCTTCATCCAGGTCGGGTGGGCGGTCTCGTTATTATGCTTCGTCGTTAATTTTTTCCCCCGGCTTGAAGGGTAAATTCTACCTGACAACGAGAATCAGTTCGTCTTCCCCGTTTTATACGGTCCGCAGAAATAGTTTTCCAAATTCTCAGCACCACAGACGATTCCACTACGTTGCTCGCTTTAATCGTCTTTACAGGCTTCAGTTCGGACTTTATACCACTATTAGCGGGACTCTTTTATTCTTTTAATAAAACTTTCGAATTTCATTCCTGTTGTAGGTCTGTCTTTTTCTTTCGGAGAAGCAAGAGCTCTCGAGCAGCTTTAGTCCTTTTGTGTCGTCTATACTTCCCGTTTAGCTGCATGTGCTTTCCGGCACTTATCGTTAAACCGATGTTTTCATTGTGGTGGCCGTGTGAAGCCCAGCACACCAGAGGCGGCATACCGGGTGGCATTTTGGCAATGTTGCCACTGGCTACACATGATGCTGGTTGCGCAAGACTTCGTAAAAGGCTTTGAGAGACTTGGTGGGAGCAAAACTTGGCAATCAGTTGCGATTGTAGCCTACCCACGCCACGTCAAACTCCCTCACAACATTTATTTATATTTTGGTTTTCGTTGGGGGCATATCCGCTGATGTTCCTTGGCTTCAACGAAGTAGTCATCCAAGTCAATGTTGGCCCTCGGAAAACTCGCATATCCCTGACACTGGAAGAGTGCCTTGCGTCGATCGCAATGTGGGTCAACCTGGTTGATGATATTGATCAGGAGATCTCCATGGGCCTATGTGGATGTTGTGATGCAGGAACTTTGTACTAACTATACCACAAAGTATCACCCCGCAGCAAAGTCGATCCGTGTCAGGGGCCGTGTCGTACCTGCTGCGCTTTCCGAGCTTGGCATTAAAATTGCCTAGGATATACGTTTTGTCCAGGACCTCGTAGAGCATATCTTTGGAGTTGTCATCTTTCTACTCTGCGGGGGCATACGTCCATATGATGCAAATGCCGACGAATCTAGAGGCGATGCGGATTGTTGTGAGGCACTCGCTCATATAGTTAAAGCTCAAGACCATTTTCCTAAGTCTGCCTCCAACGACGAAGCCACATCCAAAAAGGGATTTCTTTAGTTGTCTGTAGCAGTCACCATAGTATATCCCAGTTTTTCATCCTTCTTTTGCTTATCCCATCCCACAGCGTTTCTTGGATGGCAGTGATATCTGCTTTGCAGCCCGTAAGGGCCTCCGCTAGTTACTACAGGTGGCGCTACAGTCCGGGGTGGACCTGGGCCTCAGCCAACAAGCTTCGCCAGCCAGCTCTGTCTAGCTAGCAGTCTAGTTGCCCGGCTGCTTTCGGACCAAATAATCCATGTTCACATCCGAATCTCGTTTTCCTTCTTTCGTTTGGATTGATCATCCGGATCCGAGGCTTGTTGCTGGTTACTCGTATTTCTTTAGGTGGCCGGGAAGTCACCCCGAAGCGACGGCACGACTTTTAAGCTGGAAGACCACATCCTTGACACTTGTTGGAGACTAAAATTCGTCTTAAGATTACAGAACATAAAATTTCGCCACGATTGACAATACGCTCACGCACCGCCCACTTGAATTAGGAATACACTTGGGCTGCGCCTTTCTTTATTTCGGAGTCTCCTACTGTAAGTTGGGAATGCGTTCCTGAATGTATTCGTTTAAGTTAATAGGAATAAGGAGTCTTTACTAGGTTAAGGTACTACAAGTCTTAAGTATCTAACCTGAATGGCCCATCTTTCGGGTGAATAACTTAAACCACCACATCCGCTTTTAAATCATTTCTTTTTTATAATTTTTTTCCTCGTACACAAATTTCATAAATCGCAGCAATTTCATTTTCAATTTGATTCTTTATTATCATCAACGTCTGTCAGCATTCAAGCGTTGAAGCACTATCAATCGTCCTTGTTGCAATCGCATGATGAATGCTTGCATTAAGGAATCCATTGAATTCTTCAATCCAGACTTGGGAAACTGACACCGACTGTGACAACAATTTCAAGAATTTATGACTCTTAACTAGAACTGTAAGCATCGTTCCTTTTTCATATTTCATTTTTCAACTATGAATACTGTCCTACATATTTTTATCGCCAACGACGGACGCTACCATTCCAGGGAAACACTGAAGGAATTGCATACTTTTTTTCAGATACCTCCTCCGCATCTTCTTCGATTTCCATCGAATATCCTTTTCCTTACGCCAAACTGCTTGTCTATTCATAACGACACGACACGCTCTGTGCTTTGTGTGTTGCGTATTTATTTTAATACTCACTCACACTATTTACGCTCGAGGATTCGTCCTTTTTGTGGATGCAAAAAAAAACATGGAAAATCATAATTTATGTGGTTGTTAGCTCCTGTGCCAGACGTAATCTTTAACCGCAAACTGGGTCAATCCCAGAATCGAACGTTGAGAGACTATGTGAGATCCATTCGGTATACTAGGTAAGGTTCACTTCTTCGGGTTCATCTACGATGCCTCCCAGTCGCACGTAGTCTGTGTCAGCGAAATGGATAGTAAAAATGAAATATTTTTTGTTTACGCAATCATTTCAATATGAGAACAGAACGGATACAATGAGGAAGCATTTCAGTTGAGAAATGTTGGTTAGGGAAGAGCCTTTCGATTGCATAGGAATGGAAACACAGGCGAGCGTAAAGTCTTCCCCCTGTCGAGCTCCATCGGCTGTGGAGAAAATGACTTTTCCATTGGTGTAATCCTTGCGACACGGATTTATCTCGCAAGAGAGTTGAGACATCTTTGGAAGTCTCGGTTGTTGTCGTCGCATAATTTTGTATACACTCTCGCCTGCTCTAAGGGAGATGTATGACCTTCACTTTCAAAAACCCTCCTAGATAAAGGACTCTTTCATATGCATGAGTTAGAGAATGCAGAGTAGCAGTAGGATGAGATGTTCGTGTGTGAAATCAAGCAATGAAAACGGAATGCTTTGTATTCACAGAGCATTTTAGAGGATGTAAATTTTTTCTTTGGTAACGCTTTTATTTGGCTGTTTATTTTATCGAGAAAAGACCGTTAAAAAGTTATTTCTATACACACATAAACTTTTAAGGAGTTTAAGGACAATGTACGCTTTATAACCTCAATCTTCTTACTCCAACGGAGTTGGCAGATGTGCATGCACCGAGAATGAGACCCGAATGACAATCGCATAATGAACTATGAAAGTGGAAATGGGCCATCAAATGTAAATGTCTGATGATTTTGTTGTCAAATCGAAGAGCTTACAATTTACGGGACTTTTAAATAAAATGAAGAGATATGAATTCAGATATGAAGATTTGAATGAATCTATTAAGAAATCATAGGTGAACGGAGAACCCCCATCTGAGGAGAATGAATTTAAGAAAATCCTCAAGTCATCTTTAACAACGTCTGTGAATGGCTTCAACTAAGCTTCCGAGGTGATAAAAATGGACCTTCCTATATAGGTACCTACAGGTACTAGTTTACAAACTTTATTTGTTCTCAGGAACCTGTTTTCAAATTTGTTTTCTTAATGCATTTAGAGCCTCTGTTGTTTTGTTAATCGCGGTAAAGTGATTAAAGTTAAATACCGTATATCTTAAATCTCTCAGTATCTCTCGACACTCAAAAGGATGTTGCTGTTTTAGGCGGTTTTCCATCAGAACTGGTTATCGTTCGGGGGTTGCTGGTCCCCCAATTGGGCCCTTCCCCAGGTGGCGAATAGTGGAACGCTCACCTATCTGGTGGGTTTCGGTATATGAAAAATATCCGGGTCAGACCAAAATCAGCAACAAACCAAACGTCCAGGATCGTCTGTCTTAACATACCAATTGTTTTTATAGAAGATTTCAGGTTATGTCATTACTTTTTTCCATTAATGCACAACACTTGCGGAGGTAAGCTTCGTTGTTTCAGTGCTGGGTTATCATGTTCGTTAATCGTTCATATGCATTTATGTTGATTCGAGGGCTCCCTTTCTTCTCTTACTTCAAATTCTTCCCGCCCGCGGTCTTATTGATCGCGGTCTTATTATAATATTAAATAAAACATAAGCGTCTAACCTGTTGAGGCTTTTAACAATCGCTGTTGGGCGACCGAGCCGTCGAAAAATTTGTTGTCCCGTATGTTTCCATTGATTGGAATTATTTGGATAATATTCGCGAGGTTCGACGAAGCGCTCTCACGTTGATTGTAAAACAGCAATGAATTAATATAACGCGAAAGCAATTATATATATTAATTAATTAAGGAAATATATCTATTATATATTAAATATATTAATTAAGGAAAAAGTCTGCTTCACATTTCACAAGTTCTGTTCTGGTATACCACGCGTTTTTTTCGGTATGAGGTATCAGTATATAGCAACTGGCATCGATGCTACCAAACTTGACATTGGTAGCATCCAGATCTTTGTACCAACTTCTAAGAGCTCAGAAATGAAGGAAGCTTAGGATTAGAAGAAACCCATACCACGCACAATCCCATCACGCAGAACTCATTACTCAAAAGCGGATACATGGCATAAGATTTGGATATCAAAAATCAGCACATATAACGTTGACCTCCATAACATGCAGACATGGTAAAAAAGATTAATTGTTTCGACCAGGTCGAGGACTCTTGCTGTCCAGTTGCAAAACAGAATTTGGTTACCCCTGGGGGTTCGTTTTCTTTATCCTTTTAAAATATTTTACTATACCCGATACGGGGTTTATAACACAGGGTTTGTAACACACTGCAACCATCTACTCAGCAAAAAATCGTCCAAAATAAAATCGAATAAAGCCAAAAAAAAATGAAAAGCGCCAAAAAATAAATTTGTGTAATTTTTTATTCTTTTTTGGGCGTATTTTCATTTTTTGCGATTGCACGCCCAAAATGTAAAGTTGAAAGAAAGTCAAACAGGGGGTTGCAAGGGGGCAGCGCATACTATTACCATAGTATTATATAGCATTATACCCATCGATAAATTTGTTACGCACAAGGCGTTGAGCTCCGCCTACTTTTAAGGGCCGTTTTCAGGAAAAAAAACTATTTCGTTTAAGAATTAATACGCGATTTTAGTCTGGCAACATCTACAAAGCGTTTATTCACCCTAAACTTGAGTACAACTCTCGTGTTTGGGAAGGTGCGTCATAAAAAACCTTCTTCTACGAAGATTGTTCAAATGAAATAGCCGGCTGAGGAAAGTCGACTTGGTAGTTTTGTCGTAAGAGGATTTTTGGGGTCATTGCGTCAGGGGGCATGTCCATAAGACAGGGGTCGAAGGATGATTCTCGAACAAGTTCTTCAAAATTCCAATGCGTGTGGTACCAAAAACCACCTCTCTTTAAGCGAAAGATGGTTTTCAGCGTACACCCCATGATTAATATATCAAGGGGGGGAGGTTCCTCAGAGTATCTAGAGCAGAGCCCGGCGTACTAGGGAAGGCCCCTGTGCAGCCAAGACAAACCGTTCTTTGAAGTTTGGAAAAAGAGGCAGTAGCACGTTTCCGCGAAAGCCTGTTCCACCAAACAACCGATGCATATGAGTGGTCTTACCATGTCTTACCAGATCCAGAGGAACCTTTTCGGAGATAGGCCCCATGCCTTGCCAAAAGCCCCTCTACACTGCCAGAAAGTAGACAGTGCTTTTCGGTTTTGGATTCAACATGCTTGGACCAAAGAAGTTTTCTATCAAGGATTACTCCCAAATATTTGACTTCATCGGATATCGGGATAGTGACACCTTAAAGCACGAGTTGAGTCAGACCAGTGATATTCCTCCTTCTCGTAAAGGGAACAACCATAGTTTTAAGAGGATTCACTGAAAGTCCCTTCCTAGTGCACCAATCATCGATCAAGTCTAGGGATCTCTGCACCTGAGGGTACACAGTCCCTAGGTTTGAGCCGACAGAAATAACGGCGACATCATCCGCGTAGGCTTGTGTGTAAGTTCCAGGAAGGTTGAAAGCCCATAGGAGAGAGTCTACCACCATACACCATAAAATAGGAGCCAGAACGCCACCTTGGACAGCCCCTGTTTAACCCAGTTATGACGCACTTGCCACAATCTGCCTCGGTTATCGGCGTCCTGTGCCCTGCCCTAATCCATTGAACTAATGTTTCATCTACACCGCGTTGTCTGGCTGAGTTGCAAAGCTACCAAACGTCGCGTTATCAAAAGCATCCTCAATATCGACGAAAACGCCCAGCACGTGACATCCACCCCTTTTCAATAAAATCGTTTTTTTTTCCATACTCAGATAGTATCCACGTGCTGATTGCATTTTTATATTAATTTTTTTTTATATGTACTAAAAAAAACGCCCCCAAAAGTGGGCGTGGCAAACATTTATTCATTTGAGTTGATATGCGCACATATCTGAACATTTTTTTGTGAACATTTTGAAATCAGAATCTAGAAAAAGAATAGACTTGAACGCAGAATTTTGACCTGAACTCAAAACAATTTGAACCCTGAAAAGTCAAAATTATGTACCTGGGTAGCTCTCAGCGAGAGTGTTCGGCTCGCGTGTCGCTGGATTGGGTACAAAATGCATCAGGGCCAGGGCAAAGTTTTTTGAGATATAAGTGGGAACAACAGGAGAATCGATTAAGCCATGTCCATCCGTCCGTACGTATGTAAACAAATTTTAGGCCTTAAATTTTGACCTATAAAGCTGAAAGTTGGTAAGTGAGCTGGAAGTCCAATCCTTCAGATCAAGTTTGAGAAGTATATCTCTGCCAACTTTTGTGGGCGTGCCGTAAAAATGTGATTTTGTTAGTTAAAAGGGCTGAGTCTTAGTCCGAAATGTATGCAACCATCTACTATTCAAACTGTTTTACTTTCCCACTTGTTTTTTTTAGTTTTAATTTATGTGTGCGACGCACTTTGTCCTTGTCGTATGATAGGCTTCCTTACTAGAATCTTAATAAGAGTCTTAGATGAGGTAAACTGTGTGATTAAATAAGTGTCTTCATTTCAGATTCGGCGCGGCGGCTTTGCTTCTAAAATCAACTTTGCTTAACTATACCTCGTCATTCGTCTGAAGTAGTTGCGGTGGGAATATAATTGACGAGCCTCACTATCCTTGTCAATGGGTGGATTAGACCTAAGCTACGGACTAAGTTAATCTCTTTAAAAGTCAACTCATAACGTAATTATTCTATGAAGTGTAATAAAAGAAGCGCCTACACTACTTGCTGGGACAAAATAAAATTGCAACTGAAATTACCGCAGTGTCCTACAAAAAAAAATATTTTATTAATGCTGACCGACATTTCGCGATAAAGTCGGGCAACGGCACAACAATTGAGGCATTTTGCCTCAATTAGCACCTCTAAATCAAATAATCATACCGTATCGCATACATTCAATTAAAATCGCATGCCTGTCCGAGGTGCAGTCACGTATCGCCTGATGGATACATATTCTATGTGTAGGCATAGCATGTGAGCCGAATTTCCTTTCATATCCTGGCACGACATCGTCAAAACACATTCGAAAGGGAACCCATAATTTACGATGAATTGCAATAAAATTGTCTGTCCGATATTAGTTTTTCCCCAAACCCTATAATTTTGGCCCGCTTTCGTACGTGCTGCGTCTGACATTAGATTGGCAGCTATGTCCGTCAATGAACAAAGCATAACTTGACCCAGCAAACGAACAAAGCATAATTTGGCCAGCTCATAAAGGCTAGCTTTAATTGGCCAACCTTGTACGATGCAATGGGTGTGCCCAGAGCCTTAATGCCTAATTGAAAATGCACATGTCAAATGGTTTGCACAAAATGAATAGACCATATTGACGAGGTCAACATCAAACATTGCAGCACAAACATTTACCAAATGTATTTGGAGCCACAAATATTGACCTTTGCCTAAGTGCTTTTGTAGGGCAGAATTGATTAAGCTCTTTGGGTAGCTGGCTAATAAATTAATCCTGCCATTGTTGTCGGGATAAACAGCAGAGTTCTTGATTGTTCTGCGCTGCTTCGAGATTGATTTTGAACTTGAGCTATAAATGCCTGCATTGTGCGGTGGGTGTGTGCGGGTATGTTTTGCGTAATACGAGTCCTTGGTCTTATTTTAGACGAAAATCATTTGACAGTGCCAATCGTGTGTCAGCACACGGCGAAAAGTCAATTTCACCTGGAATCGTAGGTATACAACACTGTCACTGTCCCAACAAATCACATTGCAAGCCAGCTGCTAATGGGCTAATGGAATATTTATAATTCCGAGTCAGCATCGCATTTGTAATTAGATACAAGTTGACATTGTCGGCTTTGTTATACACTCATTACACGAATCAAATGCAAATATACGTTTGGCCGTGTTTGCGTGTGTGTGTGTGTGTGTAGACCTTTAGCGAAAGCTTTACATCGGCCAAAGTGCTAATGGAATAAATTAATTCACCAAACGTGTATATTTCGTTTATACACTCGTACATTATAGGCTGGCTTCCACAGAAATGTCGCAGTCGAAAAGTCAAATCTTTGGCAGAGTGACAAACAATTTTCATTAGAATTGGAAATGGCATTGGCATCTATTGGTCCGTCCAACAAAGGGAAAATCCACTCCAAATGTGTAATTCTAATGCAATTCGCATCAATAACATTCGAGAGAGCACAGGACATTTTAAAATTTAAGCATCCTTTCGGCGAACTCGTATGTTTAAATCAGTGCGGCTTGACATTTGTTCAATGCATTAGGCGATGACAATTAGAGCAGAGAAGTTAATACACAAATTCGTTTGGCAGCTCGCGGTAATGATGTTACTAATGATGCGCGAGTGTGTGTTTTATGTTCATTTCAAAGGAAGGACTAAGGACAAATATGGAACATTTCAAGTGTCACATTAGGACGAAAAAGACAACTGATGCAAAGTTGTCATATGTAAAAAGGGCGGAGCTGGAAAGCTTTTAAATGTCACACGTGTCCTGTGTTTGAATTTGGATGATATTAAAGATTTCTTCAGAACAACATTTTTAATTTTACACTGAATTTTTTGATGAATTGACTAGATGTCCTGCAGTATTTTTAATATTGAAAATCGACTGTCAAAAAGTAGATCTAAAATGTCCTGGTCAGGGCAAGTACTCCAAGGCTCTACTCCAATCGAAAACTAACAGTAACGCCAAAAGCACGCTGACTTCAACTCTCAACTTCCATTCTGTGAAGCAAGCTGAGTAGAAAGATCTGCTTACAATATAGACAACTAGAAGCGCGCAAAATAGGACGAAAACCTAAAAACGAAAAGTTTAAAATGCTTTCAACAAAATGCAATGCTCTTTGATCCTTGGTTCTAAATGTAGCGAGGAAATGACAACGGCATAAAAAGTCCTTACATTCATTTTTACTACATATTTTTTCCCATTTGTTGCAGAACTCAAAGTGTGGTGCCCACCTGTTTAGCAAAGCTGTTTAAAGCACGCCCCCATCAGACGCGTGTAGAAAAAATACACATTTTAGTGTCCGTGTCCTCCTCTCACATTATAATTCCGCTTTTCATTTTCTAATTTTAGTGTAAACATAGCCAGAATACATTTCATTTCCGTTTTATTATAAATATTTTTTTTTTACTTTACAAGTAAATGATGTCGCGTGTGGCACGTTCCACCTCTTTACATCGTATCCATGATAAATATAAACGCAAAAAAATGAAATGAAATATTTTACTTCCGTAAATTGTGTGGTCTCTCCCTGTTGACAGTCCGAGTGCGAGATATCCTTGACTGTGAATAAATAATAATTCGTGAAAATGTCCTTTTTACACTTTGGATGTTTTATGAGTGCTTTACATGCGAGGACCTACGCTAGCGCTAGATGAATAGTTTTCCAGATAGGAATAACGCAAAATGGCGACTGGAGAAAATGAAAGTAGAGGCGCTTTTGCAGTTTGTGTATGAATTTTAAAGAGAATGTTTGACGAGGCGGCTGAAGGATAACAGAAATTGAGGCAGTCGATTATAAGCCAATCAATAAATGCATATAGCTTAGCAATCACTTTAATTTTCCTGGACTGAGGAGGCAAAAAAAATGTATTTTAAGTAATCTATCGTAGGTATCTAGTCAATATAAGGACATAACTAGAGGGTATGCTTGTTGAATTCTTTGAAAAACGCATTGAGTCGGAAAAAAAGCTTCAGAGATAATCAGACCCATTTTTCATGGCTAAAATTTTACAAGTAGGTACAGAATTGTGCCCTGATTTTCTACAAGGACTTTTTATAAAATCCTTTGTTGCACTTTTTCCCGAGTTAAATAATAAATACACGGAGGTTGCGCCGACGGCGCGCTCGCGGATGTAAACAATTTATTAAAACTAAAAGCTAGCGGCGAAAAAGTGCAACAACACAGCAAGTTGTTGCTATGTTTCCCGACTGCTCAGCAAGGGGGTGGGTTCCTATAACAGACGAACGATTGATATTATGATACGCGGAACGCTTTAACGATTTCATTAATTCGAGGATTTTTGGTACGTAGGTTAAAGTGGGTGCCAGCTGTTTTATAAGTAAAACAACAAAACTGTGGGTTGCTGAAAATGAACAAGAGGTCCGAACTAAGGAAGTAAACACTTTTGTTTGGGTCGTTATAACCGTTCAGAGATGAACGCGGGCGATTTATTAAAAAGAGTTAAACTTAAATATTTGGCCGATGAATAATAAGAACTACTCGAAGAGGTTATTGCAAACAAAAGAATCAAAGCAAACAAAAAAAGATGGCCGAACGAATGCAAAGTTATAAACAATTTCAAGTATCGCCGTAGATAAAGAATGGCTCACTATATAGGGTCCTGAATATTTAAAATAGGTAAAACTAAAAAGGGTCGCGCGTCCCGTCTTTCCGTCCCGGGATTTCCGAAACGAAAGTCAACAAGGTAGAACTGTTTTATATTCCAAAACAACACAAACGCAATCACCAAACACTCAACTTAGCTTTTTCCTTTTCTATTTTCTGCTCCTTTTTCCTTCTCCTTTCTATCGTTCCTATATTGTCCTTTCTCCTGGATCTTTTCGCTTTATGTTCCTCGGGATCTTATTTTGCCAAATTATTTCTTTTCCTCCAGCTCTCTTCTCTTCAAACCTCCTCCAAACTTGCTAGGTAAGCCAGAAGTGATTCACCCAAGCTTGGCTTGGCTTTTTCCCAAACACACAATGACTCATTCACATTCACACACACATTCAACCAATCCTCTCGTTCCGGTACAGTGGTTATCGAGCACGGCGTTTCAAGCCACGCTCAGCTCTTTGCTGGGCATGCTTGCCGTTATTGAACCCCAGCTGCATTTCTCTCGCACAAGAATTCATGCCAATTCGCCCCACTGCGAATGAAAGGGTAGAATTCAAAGCCGAACCGAAAAGAGAGCATTCAGTGATACATAACATTTAACTCTATTCTCAGAAGGAGAATAGGGTTATACATTTTAATAAGGAGAACGAAGAAGGAACTTGAGTATGGTAGTTCCTCGCGATATACTTCATTACCTTTGTGGACTTTCGCGCAGATTTGGGGGAGAGGACTCTACCTATAGTAAGCCATTCTTTACAAATTCACAATTTAACAAGATGCGCCCTCGGCCATTGATAATCTTCCCTCTGGGTGGTGGATATAAATCTCGGGTTAATAGCGACCATGTGATTGTACTTCACAAGATTTTCTCGGTAGCATCTCCCATTACTTGTTAGAGTTGGGCTCTTTGACATTTGAGCTGGGTACACGGTTTGATGGTGGTTTACCGGATCATCGGGTCCATCATTGGAAATCGTGGAAAGTAAGTTAGGAGCGTCCTGACCGTCCGTCTTGCTCCAGTGAACCTGTGTGGAAACAAGAAAAGAGGGAAAACAAGTGGGAAAGAAAAACGGGGAAGCCCCAAAGGTGAATAGGAAGGAGGGGACCAAAAGGACAGACAAAGAGCTTCTTTGTTGCGCGATTTTTGACCGCAACAACTTGCCCTTAATACCCGTGTAATTGCCTACAGCAATTTCAGTGTTTCCATAGATAACACATTAGAAAAAAAGATTGTTGAATATCTTATCCGCAACAACTTTCTTTCTTTTACCAAGCGAAGTAGGTAAATCTTTTCATTGGAAAAGGAAATATATTTTCCAAAAACCTTTTTCCTTAAAATTTAAATTAATTCCAAAAACTCTATTTTTGGCTGTTCATCTTTTCTAGAGGTCCGACCAAAAATGTAGAAGGGACTTGTTGGTATCACTTCGTTTTTCGTCCGTCCGCACTTGTTGCAGCTTTTAAACGATGAGTCGTAGAATGATGAGGTACAGTAACAAAAATCAAAAAAAAGTGAACGCATGCAATTTTTTGTCAATTTTTTCAAATGATTTTAGGTACTCCAGGAGTTTTGGACCTGAAATTTGGTCCAAGTAAATATCAGGATTTCGAACAAAAGCGTATGTTTTCGAAAATTTCAAAAAGCTTGCGAAATAAATTGAACTTCTTATACCTTTTACCATTTTGTATTGTGTAATATTTGGGCCATATCTTTGGGACCAATTTTAATCACTCTACAGCTGAGAAAACAGCTGACATGAAAACAAAACGTTAAATCATTTTTTTTCTAAAAAATACCAAAAACACTGATTTTGAAGTATTGACAAAAATTCATGAAAAACAATACCTAGCTATGTAGGGGGAGGCACCCCCCCCCCCACTAAACCATGGTGTTAAAGCAAAAGATTCGGAAAACTTAAGCGTTTGGAAAAAAAATTCTGCTTTTCAAAATGCTTTTTGAGCACACTGTTCACATCTTAGAAGTAAAGCAAAGGTAAAAAGTTAAGGGAGTTGCAGGGGGCGGTACGTCCCCGTACATATTACAGTGTGTCGTTTTGTTAAAGTTTCATTTCCAAAATTTTGTAAAACAGAATTTCGAAAAGCTGAATTTTGAAAGCAGAATTTTGAAAAAAAAAATTTTACCCCTGCAGAATTTTGACCAAAATTTAGGGAAAAATATGTTAAATTTTTTAAGTAATTTTGTAAATTAACAAAATAAGGTAGATAACTGTTTTGAAAGCTTTAAAAAAAGCCGTTTCTAACCAAATTTTTTCAATTATTTTTTATTTAAAACGTGTGCATAAGCCCTCTATCTCCGGAATTGTAATTCGTGTAATTGAAAAAAAAAACAAGTGAGTAACCCAAATAACACAGAAGCACCACATAATAAACTTTATGTTCTTGAAGCAAGTTCAAAACAAGTAAGGGGGCCCCTTGAAAAACCCATATAAGGACGATGTGACACTTTATAGAACTTAATTTTGGGTGAAAAAAGGGTTCTACTTCAAACTCTTATAGAACTTATTTCGACGGTCAACACATTTTTAAAAGAATATATAGCTAACACACACATATGTAGATAACACTTCATTGCGCGATTTTTCCTTTACTTGAGTGTATACATACATTCTTTTCTTATTCTTTGTAAGTGTTGATGTTTTTGCACAGATAACTTCGTTCATGTTAATGTAAGGGATAAAATTAAAGTGAGCAAGAAAACTTAATTTACTTAACAGAAAAGAAGGAACGCATTCAATTTCTTTGAATGATTTATTTAAGTAGGACGAAAATAAACATTGCGCTTCTTGAAATTTTCGTCCTACTTAAATAAACATTGCGCTGCTTGAAATATTAAATATAACATAAGAAAAAAGGATGCACGATTTTATGTTGTGCTCATATAGCACCATTATAACACTTGAGGTGTTCTGCGTTACCTTTTAGAAACTTTGGGTACAATGTAGCAGTGTTTAGCTTAATGTGGATCTATTTTAAGGTATTGTGCTTTTTTGTCAAACATGGCGCTAATTTATTTAGGGTAACCATCACTCTTTTTTTTATGCTATACGTTGGCTTCTGTTCCCTACTATTTGTAATAAAATGGTTGACACGGCAGGCGTTAATTGATGTTACTGGTTTTAGTTTTATCTATGGATGCAGTATATACCTTAAGTGTCTTAAGCTCCAGCGAGGACTTCTTTTAAACTTCTGCCTAAGAAGTGGGCATATCAGTGAGCGGATAAAATCCTTGAACTGCTGGACCAAGAAAGCCTAAACACAACTTATTTGACCGACTAGACCACAGAAAAAATAGCAGTAAAGGATTAATATTCTCAATAAATCTTATTCTAGAAATAAAATGTGTGACAAATAATGTAATCTAGTTAAAGCTCATATCATTCAATTAAAATTGTAAAATTCTTATATTAAAAAGCTTTGCTCGAAATATTCTCATAACAATTTCTGTCAATCACATTGTTATACCCCATCCCATAGGATAGGAGATATATTAAGTTTGATTCATAGTTTGGAACATAGAGAAATAATCACCGTAGACTCCCAAGACCTTAAGGGCATATAATCGAGACCGAATTGTTAGTCGAATGAGCCATGTCTGTCCGTCCGTCCGTTCGTGTGTCGGTGGTGTTTAGGCATTAAATGTTGAGCTAGGAACTTGAAACTTTTTTGAAATCCGCTCACTGATACGCCCACTTTACTTATAAGCATGAAAAGTCAAAGTTGACGTAGGAAGCTGAAATTTGGTATGCGTTATCCTCGCTTAAGTGTACTGTGGCTCACATTTCAAAAAAAAGGCTAAACCGGCCATATGTAAGCGTGGTCATATTAAATTTGCATTTTAATAAACGGTTTTTATTCGATATATTTTCTTTGAATTTAAAAAACTTGCACTATAAAATGTAGATATGTGTGAGATATGTGTGAAAGCTATAACTGGAATGAATAAATTTATGCCACGCCCACTTTTGGAGGCGTTTTTAAGTATAATCGAAATTTTTAATATGAAAATGCTATCAACACGTGTATACCACTACTGATAAAAAATATAAACAAAAATGCGATGTTGTTGAGAAGGGGTGGATGCCAGGCTCCTTTCTTAGGGAGAAGATCCTTAACTGAGAAATTCTAAATACAATTGAAGTTAAATGCAAACCGAAATTTAACAACCAAGATTTATGACACAATTTGGAGCTTTACAGTGGTCAATTGGGATGGGGTATCCAACGATTCGCCTAAGCGCATTGTAACCCTCCCTCCTGCTATAAGAGTGCAAAGTAGTTACTTCGGAAGTGTCAAACCTATAGTGTTATGAAATAGGTGCTAGAAATGTCTCCAGAACCTTTGCTATAACTCCTCAGCACTTATAGACTTATAAGTTCAGTGCTAGGAACGTTTATAGCACCATTTTTACGAAACTTATGGTGTTAGCACTTTAAGTTTTAAAATAAGGTTTAATAAGGTTGTAAACGTTGAACTGTGAACTTATGGTACAATTAAGAAGCATTTCAAAACCAGTAGTGCTACTGAAGAGCATTTTGAGTGTGTTATAAGTCCAATATTAAAAAATCCATGCTTATGGTTCCAGAGTGTGCTACTTGGGTAAGTGCAAGAGTTTGTCTGTAACAAACTTCTATATAGCCGACCCTATATACCGTGTGGCACGAAATCTTAAAGTTTTTCGTACCAAATTTATATATTGTTTGTGTAAGCCACGCCCCCAAAAGTGAGCCTAGGATAAAAATTAAAATCAATTAATTGTAATTTCGTTAGAATCATGACAACATGCGTTAAAAGCGAAAATTATTTTGGAAAAAAAAACCGTTTTTTCATAAAAATGCCTCCTAAAAGTTGGCGGAGCTCAAAACTTTTTAAGGAGCAAGCTTAACAAATAGTAATATCTTAAATATTTCACACTTTGTCAGTACAAAATAGGAACTAAGAAACACTCCAAGTTTGAGTTTCCTAGCTCAATTTTAAAGACCTAAAACTTTACAGCCCACAATCGGTTTATATGTATTACTACCTCCAGTGCTCTCAAAACGTAAAGACGGCGTAAAATGCCTTAATTTGATGCTTAATATATCCTAATGATTGTAAGAAATAAAAAGAAAAATTAAATAAACAAAAATTTATTTTTGAGTACATTTAAGCGTTAATATGCTTATATTAAAAGTTTGTAATGTGGGTGGTCGGCCACGCCCCTTTTAAAAGTTTTTAATAACCGTCAAAAAATAGCAGTAAGCAGAAGTTTACAACGTTGGATAGGATGGGGCATTTAACGCCCCGTTTTTCGGACAGCATACTGACTCACTGGTTAAAGAAAACTTTAGGGGCAAATAAGAAACGGTTTCCGAGATACGCATGGAAACATTGAAGTTGACTGATTGAAATTACACTGCTAGAAAGATTGCCATAATATAACCATGAATATTTCAATAGCTTTAGTTTTTTTAAGTCATAGTGTATGTACTAAAGTACTAAAAAAGTAATTATGAATGAATAAACTCAACTAAAACTAAAAAACTAACAAAATTCTAATCATGACTAAAATTTAGCGGGAGGGTTTTGGCGGAAAGCGTGGATGTAGGTACTGCTCGTATCTTTCCCGGCGCGGGCGGGTTTTCCGGAACATCGCACTTCCCGGTCGTGCTTGTGTTGGATCGTCTCTATCAACCACTGACCGGCTTTATAATTTTATGTTGCACTCCGAATATATCTTCGGGACGTGAAATACAGTCGAGTAAAAAAAGTTCGAACCGGTTTTCTATCTACTCGCCAGCACTCTGTAGAAATGTACAAACTGTAAGGCATCATCCTCTTGAAGATAAGAAAAAATGAAAAAAAAAAACTGTACTAAACAATGAGTCATAAAATGCCACATCATATTTTGACATTTAGGGCCAGCTTCTCAACAACGTATGCTGGTGTGTTCAATCTCTTCACATACGAGAGGACCTACAATTTTTTGCCGAATCCGAACGGCACTTTGAGAAGTTTTGCAAGACAAATGATACTCTCGGAGGGCTTGTCAATCCCTCGCGGAGGTGGGGACCGTGAAAAAGAACAAGTCTTTTTTTTTCAGGTGACGATGGCAGAATTCGAACCCAGACCTCCGGCGTAGTAAGCACACACACTAACCACTACGCCACGGCACCTCTATTCTATGTTTACAAATTTTATATAATTTTATGTGCGACCTTTTTCAATAAATTTGCACATTTTTGGAGATGAAATATTTTGGGGAATAAAGTTTTTAAGAATTCAATTTAATTGTTAAAATCGAATAAAAATTTTTTTTATTCTACTGGCTGTGAAACTTTCGAAGAAAATTGCAAAAAAAAAACAGCAATTATTGTGTTATAAATTTATGTCTTATAATATTTAAACTATAATAAAACCTTATATGTGCCGCAAGGAAGCAGTTTTGGTTAAAGCTTGTTTTTCTTAAAAAAAACAAGCAAAATTGTTAATGGCGAGGTTTCTTGCCAGGGTCAGTGCCATGTTATCCAGGGGTTCTTAAAGGCAGCTTTGTTAAATTTAAGAAAAGAGTAATCCCCATCTGCACCAGTTTCTCCTTCCCGAGGCACTGGGTGCATGCTTCGCCAAAGCCCTTATAAAGCTACGAGACTGACCCGTACGAGACACTTGCTGCTTCTCGACAGTTCTTTTGAAACCTGCTGTTAATACATTTTGTAGACCTTAATAGAACCGTGTTGCTCGAATCTGTTTTTTTTTGTTTTAGAAAAATCTGTTACCAGTGTCAGTGTTAAGCCTAGGAACCCTTTTTTCGATACCTTTAATTGAACAGTATAAACCTGAAATTAGTGATCTAGTATCAGTCATTCCCTTTCCCATAGGGATGCTAGGTTTGGTCCAATCAGTAGTAGGTTAAATTTGAGGAAAAAAGAAGGAATTATTTATGAATTATTTCTACAACTACGACTCAAGATAAGGCGATAGAACGGGCAACGTTCGAACGATATCCTTTCCCTCATCTAAACACAATTTCACCCCATGATGATAGTACCTGGTGTTAATCCTCTCTGATCACATAATGATGGCATCTTTCGCCCTTTCTTCTGCTCGATTAAACAGGATAAGTTTCCAGCTTAAAAAAGACACTTGCACGCTACCAGCAGTGCTTCAATTAAAATTTCTAATAACAATAACAGCTACGAAATAAAACTGGAAAATAAATTCTCAATTTTTTTTAATTAAGATCACCGTGGTAAAATATTACCAAGCAAATAAGCACGTTCCTTTGACGACTTCATTGGGCGTCCGTCCCTTCAAGTATATATTTTTATTGTCATCCTTAAAAAACTCAAAAGCGTAATTGTCAACTACTACTGACTCACCCATGAGTTGTCAAGAGGCTGGACCGCTCGCGCGTATTCATGTGAAATAAATTAATTTCATTCCTTTACTATAGAGCGCGGGATGCATCACAAAACGCCTAAACGAGGTCCCCCGAAACGGAAAGCACCAAAACGACAACGACCCACGGCCCGATAAATGTATCATCTCTCCGTCTGTCTCCTCAACTGAAAAGGACGCAAAAATAGTGAAGAGGACTTGACAATGCAATGAGTTATGCAAGTCACGGCCACGGGGCTCGAAAGATTCCTAATAAATTTCCAAACTCACCCCGGCCGCGGCCGGCCGAATGGGGTGGAAAAAGCTGTTATTCTGCCAAAACTGGTAGCTGACGACGCGCAGTCACTTGGCACGTGTCCTTTTTTGATGGCAAATAACGAGGAATAAAAGCATCATCCATTCCGACAGAGTGACACTGGTGGAGAGTGAAAAAGGGACGTAACCAGTGGCACACAGGATCAACCCTACTTTAATCCGGAGACTCATTGTGTGTTGTGTCTGTGCTGTGCTGTGAGGTTAGGTAAGTCGTCGTGCGCTTCGTTCATTCGGTTTTTTTTTTCGTTTGTTCCGTTCATTCAAAGGACGACCGCTTTCACCCCATGACAACGCATTGTCGTTGCAGAATAATTGTTACAATTTATATCATTTCGCCGTGAAGTTTGTGAGATGCGTAAATAATCAAATCTCAAACTCAAACACTGCACTTTGACGAGGGGGATGAGTGTTTTGCGCCCGTTCGGAAGCGACTCATATGTGAGCCAGTCACCACGGCTCAAAGGATGATCGCCCCAGGGGGTGGGAGTATTTGCCGTTGGTAATCATTACCAGACAAGGAAATTTTTGGTGAGTTTTTTTTTTCATTTTCTCCCGGATCCAGAGAATCCTGTGATTTATTACAATGAGGCTATAGGATACTCGAGGATATACGCTCGATTGGTAGTACAGCCGGCCGTATCCCGTGTCGTCATTGGACGGTTGTCATTGTAAAAGCGGCTGGATGCATTCGAGGGTAAACCCTGTGAGTGGCACTTACGATGCTCTTAGCATGTAATTATGCAGACACTTGCCACAGACGCAGATTCCGTTTTCGGCAGGGAAATCCCTTGCTCGTGATGTATGTGTGCTTTCTGAAGCTAGCAGTATTTGGGGGGTTGAAACTTAATTGCCATTAAGTGCAACCCAAAATTACGATCTGCTGACTCAGCAGAGACCAAATTCGTATACATTTACATATGGAATCGTGTGTGTGTGAATACCTTAGTCTGTTTAGGGATATCCCTTTTGGCAGGAGTAATGTGCGGAGATTTAATTAAAATTGCAGTTGAATCGCGAAGGAGGTGTTGTATGTGAACGGCGCGTTCAATTTTAGTCTGGCTGCCGTTGGTTATTAAATTTGCTGTGCGGCTTATTTTGAGGACTTAATTTCGTTCAGATTAATTATGCAATAATGGCGCGGCCTTGTTGAGTTTCGGAGGTGTTGGGATTTTTCAAAAGGCGAATCCCCCCGTCTGGGGCGACGTTATTGTTAAAATTTGCTTGCGTGTCTGCAAATATGCTCATGGGACACACTAGAGCCGGGTATGAGAAACCAATTATACCTGGAGGCATTTTGAATGCACTTCAAAAATAATGCGCATTACGTTCAAACGAAGTTGGGCTTACCACGGCAGAAGTCTAAGATTTGAATTGGCAGAAAATGCTTGGTTTCTACGCAGGTTAAATTCTGTGATATATTTGCTTCTTGTTGGCTTCTACTCCCCCAATTTCTGAAATTAAGGCTAATCGCACACTAGTAATTTTTTGAGTCAACAATAGTACGATCAATTTTTTCTAGTTCTTACAAGGACCTACACACAAATAAAGGTGAAATATTTTAGCCTTTGCTCTCTTAAATGTCGGCGACTTGGAAGACATTAAATGGTTTCACGTCGGTGCTGAAATATATTGCCTGCGCTTAAAAGGTAATTTCTAGCAACGAGCTTCATACTAAAGAATCTGTGTCAAAACACAGATTTAAAAGTTGCCCCAAACTGGGTTTCATGTCGAGCCGATTGCTAGTGCGCGCACTCCCATACAAAGCCATAAGTTCAGAAAAGCAATCAATGCGATAAGCCTAAAGGGTCAAAGCAACCAAAAAACCTTTTGCTTCTTCAGGGGGCTTATATACCTTCTCAGTAAAAAAGAAGAAGCTTCCTTAGCACATTTCGTTGATGCGACGGCATCCGGTCCCGCCTGCATAGACGGAGCGTGGAGGAGGAGATATAACATCGAATTGTACGGGCTGTACAGCGACACCGATCTAGCCAGAAGAGTCAAAACACAACGTCTGCGATGGCTGGGTGATCTAGAGCGGATGGATGGAACTTCGCGAAACTGCAGACGTCTAGCTAGAGACAGAGCTGGCTGGCGAAGCTTGTTGGCTGAGGCCCAGGTCCACCCCGGACTGTAGCGCCATTTTAAGTAAGTAAATAAGACAGCATCCAGTTTATCATATTCAAGAAACGGTTTCATAATGCATAGCCTGGCTGGAGATTCCGCAGAAAATTACTATCTGTGGAAAACATTGGTGTGATGTCATTTGTAGGTACCTGGGTACCTACCTGCATGAACTTGTTTTAGAAAGTATTCAAGGGTTTTTGTCTTATTTTATTTTTTGCCTACCACCCTTTCGAAAATAGGGGAAAGGACATATTCTTGGCCTTTTTTCTTCAATCTAACAACCACCTGCGCTAGCACTTGCCACTTTTGTTAAATTTTGCGGACATGGAGTTCTCAGAAAACGGTAAAACATGTTTTTTTTTATTCCGTTGGTTTCAATGGGCTTTAAAACTTGAGGTTGGAAACGGCATTTTCCGTTTTTTATGCAGCTAGCTTGCCTTTTAAACGTTACATGCTTCAGCCAAATTTGATCACGATCATCACATCATAACCGTAAAGGAACTAAAATTCTTAAATTAATCGTTTTCGAAAATATTTTTACGTTTTTTAGTCTAGTTTTTTTTTTTAGTCGGTTTTTACTACAGTTTTGTATTAGATTTTAAAGGACGCGCTATATATTACCCGATATTTATTCAAAAATGAAACCTGACACCGTTTGGAAGATAGAGGGCGAGACATACTTTCTTTCAAACTTTTTTATAATTTTTTAAATTTCAAATCCATAAAACAACTTTTTGAATTTTTTTTTTTTAGTTTCTGTTTGATATTTTTTTATAATAGCACCTGCGCTAACATTGGATGTTTTCCTCAAATACTATGGACACCGCTTTTCGCGTAAGCGGTAACACAAGCTCCTGTTTTTACAATTTTGCAATTTTTTTTTTCAAAAACGGCTCTAACTTTTTTAGAAACATATGACTTAAGCACTAATGGTTTACTTTGTGTTTCTTTAACGCGTGTTCAATAAAGGCTTTGTGTACAAAGAGGTTCAAAAGTTATGTTCTCAAACACTTTAAAAAATTTTAAATATTTTCAACTCATAATTTTTAAAAACATTTCAATATTTTTATAAAATTGAATTTCTTACTCCCGGGACGCTTTAATCCGGTGCGACTTGCGCCTCAAACCACAAGCTTTGCCTGCTTTGTCTCTAGCTAGCTGTTGTTAGTTTTGCAATTCGGCTAAAGTCTCGTTCTACTTACACGCGTGCGCCAGTTGTGTCTCTGAGGTCCTTTACTGCGGCGCCGGCGTCCCCGCGTAATAGATTCAAAGATTTTCCGGGCTGAGGCGTTGGTGCCGATCCACTCTAGATGAACTTCTCCTGGGAAGGTTGCTGTTGCTATACAGCCCGTACTCCTACAGTTCGATGAGGACGGGACCGAAAATCACCCGAAGGATTGTTCTCTCTAAGCAGCCTTAAACGTTTTGATCCGCCTTTGACAGGGTCCATGTTTCGGCACGTTAAAATGAAATGGGCTAATGAGGGTCTTTTAAATGGACACTTTCGTTGCTTGAGAAAGGACTTTGCTGTCCAATAGCCTTTTTGGTTCAAAGAAGCAGCAATTGCCAAGAGTTAGTTTTAGTCCTTGTCTATATTTATGGGGGAATCCAGGCGGCTTAAGACCTTAACTACCTCAAAGTTATTATAGATGTCTACGATGGTGTTTTTTCTACATGTCGGCGTTGGCTGTCTCTTCTTGATGACAGCATGTAAGTTTTACCCTCATTGACTACTAAGCCCATATTCCGTCGCGTCCAATACTCACGAAGCCTTCACTGGCGCGCTGCGTTCCTCCGATTATGTCAATGTGCTCTGTGTATACGAGTAATTGTATGGAATTTCGAAATATCGAGTTCTGGCTTGGCTGGGGATCTCTGCAAATCTAAATCTTTTTTAATCCTTTTCCAAAAAAGAGGTCGACGTGGTCTCTTGTGACATTGATGGAGTCAGCACTCGATGGAGTACATACCGAAAAGCGTGAGTTTGACATCTTGATCTTGCACAAACTGACGAGCTTATGTGACTTGTTTAGAAACTAGTTTAGGACTAGACTACATAGCCCTGTAAAGCCGATGAAAAGGTGGTGGGTATCGATTTGGCATTCATGGGTTTCTTCCAATATCTGCTGCAATGTGAATGTTTGATCAATGGTGCGGACTTACCTGGCCGAAATTCCACAAAGAAAAGATTTGGCAAGCGATGCTAAGAAAACTTAAGCCTCCTTTATTAAGGATTAGGCAAACAATGCTTTCCTCAGACCACATCTTGCAGATGATTTGGTGCTATAGGATGTTAAAAATTCGGCAGGTCAGCCTCAGCTCTGGCTGTTTGTTACACTAACTAAAGCCTTCACGGATAGGCTGACTCCTTCGTGTTCTTCGTATGCGTCTTATTCACCCAAATTAAATGCTTCCGTACAGACAGTGCGGCTTCGGTTTGCCTTCGTCGCCAGAACAGAGTAAACAAAAGGAATTAACATGCTGACGTATCGTAAGCTGTTTTTTTTTTGTGCAAAAAGTATGCAGAGACAACACAGTACGCTCTTCGCTCCTGAAGTGGAAACTCATAGACTTTGGTGCAGATGGCATGAGCGAGAGAGCGAGAGTCGCGGGCGAGCTGTAAAATGAATTTCAATCAATCGGAATATATGGGGTGGTTCACATACCGGCGTTATCGCTGTGTCGCACGCCGACCTTTTCGAAAAATTCAAAAACACTCGCTGAGGTCAACGATTATTCTGTCAATCGAAGTGAAGAGACGTTTTTTTCGCGAAACTAATACTTGTTGTGAAATATAAACCATTCATCCCATCGACAAACTTTAAAAATATGTTGTGTTTTGTCACTGTGCAGTCAAAACAGTCGTCGCGGTCTCTCGCTTTCATTGTGTAGTATCAAGCGATTTCTCTGATCTCGCGTTGTCGCTGCCGCTCTGGTTTGACGTTCTCGCGCTGAATGTGAAACGGCCATGACAATCGGAAGGCGCTGACTCAAATTTAATCACTTTGGCATAGAAATGGTCTGTGACTCCTTCCGGTCTTCTAAAACTGAAAACCATAGCGTGTTCTTGTGTCTGCCGTTTTGAGATTAAATGTCAGCTGGGTCAGCTGGGATTTGGATAAGTGGACTAGACTGAATTTCGATCATTATACTGTACGAAGTGACTTGATCCAGATCATTGCATCCCATAGATTTGCTTGTTTATTCTAAGACGTCTGACGAGATCAGTCGTTCCTTAGGCATGTCTACATAGAATATACAAAATATGCTTAGCTTCTTTATGCAAAAAAGTATAATTTCTAACTCTGCCGTAAAATAGAGTAGACCCTATATTGGCAGTGAGTGTGGTATGCAAACTGGGTTGTAATTATTTTTTACTTTCCAGACACAAACGAAGGAGAGTTTCTTACATTAAAATGAACCAATAACGCATAAGAACAAATTATTAGATAAAGCGGACATTCTGAGCTAAGCTTAGAATCTGCAACTATTAGAATCGGCATTTCGTGTGGTTGTAGCCGACACAGTTTCAAAACATGCATCTCAACCCAAAATGCACCTGCCAAGACATGAAAGTTCGATTTCATTACTGGGCATAATATTTAAGCAGCTTTCTTTTTTTAATTTACAGAAATACCGATCAAGGACGCTGACGCTGCAGTGGTTAGTACTATTCGGAGTCCTAGTTGCGGTTTTATTTTTTGAAGAATTTTGTGCCAAAAATATATCTAAATGTTTCCACATTTTTTTTTTTTTTGACGGGGAATATGTGTTATGAATAAACTTCTTAGGTCGAAATGTAGTTGCATTAGTTATCCTTATCCGTTTGTACTACAACTCAGTAAAAACCTAACTATTAGTAACTATTTTATTGAAGTGATTGGGGCTGGAGAAAAGGAACCAGCATTAACATTCCTTCTACACTCTCTACGTATAGAAATAAGTCATTGAATGTTACAAACTATTCCTTAATTGGACACTAATTGCGACAGAATGCCAGGACAACATTTACCAATAATCGAAATACTTGTACCACAATAATAAATGCAACAAATATCCTTCGAGCCCATTGGTGACAACCGACAATACCCACCGATTTTGTATATGTACCTAATAGAGACTAGACACCTCATCATCGCCCACCCAGCACACGTAGCAAATAATAATTCGTTTTTGAAATGCTTGCACAAGGGTGCATCCGTTACCATACCCTGGACACCATTATTGATTGGACACGTTCATGGCTGTTGGAAAGGGGTTGTTTGTATGCACAATATTTGCAAGGATATCACATCGACAGGATGGACTAACGTTCCGATAGGAGTAATCTTGTAATAAACCAAAAAACATGACAGTTCCATGTCCATGCAAAGATTTATTCTATTTACTTTCTTGTCTACGGGCAGGATTGATGGTCTCGTCGGTTATCGGTTTGTTGGTTGTTAGTTGTCTTGTACTTCGCCTGTGGCACTTCAAGTCATTGGATTTTCACATACATCACATCGTTCTGGGCGCACAAAGATTGTTGGAAAGACACAAAAAAAAAAAACAATAGGGACGAAAACACGATAGAAGTCTCAGTGTCTGTGTATAAACAACATGATGGAGTACTAAGTACGGAAGCTCAACGCCAGCTTGCAGCATGCGGGATGTTTGGAATGAATTGTTGGGTTATAGAGGAACCATTTGACAAATCACTTTGCTCCAACCAAGACAACTGGCTATAGAGTAGTAAGAATGTCATATAATAATCCTTTTGGTAAGCTGCATCAACAGCACGAGATGAAACGCAATACCCATTGTGTCATGTCCAACTGTAGAGATGCGAAAGCTAGCAGAGTGCATTTAAGCGAAACCGTCTTCAGTTCGTCTTGATGGAAGAGTATTTTTGATCTCCCTGTGGCTTTGTTCTTTTTTTTTACTTTTTTTTCAGGGCGATGCATGGGGTATTACCTTCATTTAGGTCAAAGAAGAGTCCTTTTTCAAAGAGCATATTTTCGAGGTACAATAATAATAGAATAGACCCATAATATAATTATTTTTGAATACTGAAACTTAGATGGACTTACAGTCAAAAAGGGAAAACCAAGAATTGTCTAAAACGTCAAAATCTTTGAACTAAATGTGAAAATGTTCGGCACGAAAAAAGCTAAGAGAGGCGCAATGTGATGCGGTGATAAAATTCAACATTAGATGTACTGTGTTGCCAACCTATTGCGAGAAAAGGCTGAACGCATCCATTGAGACATTCACCGAGTAAGCTCACCCATTGAACTGTCATTCCAGTTAGCTGACCTTAAACTGACATTCGATATTGCAAATTCGATATCGAAATTTGTTCCAGGGGGAAATAAAATGGGAGAAATTTCGAGAACATGCTTGATTTGTATAAATAAGTGGATATATGGCATTCACTATTACATTTGTTGTTTAATCTTTAAATCGTGAACACAGAGATATTAGGTCAAAAAATGTAAATAAAATAAAGTGGTGAATGCTAAGTGGGGGACTAAAATCGATTGTGATTTGAATTTAACAAAGTTTTTTTTGGTAAATAAAAGTGAAATTGAGTTATATCCGAAGGATTTCGGTGATCGAATAGGGACAGAGACTACATTGGTCACTGATAGCTCAATTGGCTAGAACAGTAGCATTGCAAGGTGCAGATAACAGGCTCGTGCCTTGTATGCCGCAGAGAGAAAAACAATTTTTTCTTTCGATTTTTCTTTCGCTACTATTTCAACTCACTCTAAGAAATTCAGCCAGTTATGAGGAACCAAGCCCAAAATATTTAACCTTACCATGTTTCCATGGGCGGAATAATAAAAATTGTCTTGGCATTTTCCCATTAATTCAAACACTGTGTTTTTTTTTACAATTCTGAGGGGTTTAAAACGGGTCTAAAGGATTTGCATTCAATATTTGGCTAGCAACGTTAAAATCTAGTACCTTTCAGGGCACTCTGGAAAGGCATTTTTTTTTAGAATACCACAGTTTCTCACCACGGTGTGGGAAGTTTCGCAGGACTTGACAATGCGACAATATTTTTTTTTTAATCTAACGAAAAACTCCGCATCAACCAGGAAATGTAGTTGACCTTGCGGGTGAAAAATTCCTCTGCGTCACACACATACCAAGTAAATACGAAGGATAATAAAAACACAGATCCAGTTGGGGATCTCAGCAGTACCTTCATAATGCATGGATGGCATGGAGAAAATTCGAGGATACCCATAATATTGAAGAGCATAAATCATTTGTCTTGGATTTGCAAGATGTCAAACGCTTAATGGCGATAAATCTCGTTGAAGAAGAGTTCGTTTGCTCTTCACACTCGAAGTGTATTGGATAAAATGGGGCGAAGGGTGCGGGATAGCGAGAACAGCGAGAACTTTTTTTTTCGCAGCTTTTGTTTCTTGCCGGATGTCATGTCTGCGGAAGTGACGTTATTTTTGTTATCCCTGAATGTTGTTATTTTGAATTTACATAAATATTAATGTGGATTAGATAGGGGATTTGTCTTGTTTTCAGGGTAACACAAAAAAAAAGAAAACACAAAAAATGCGCCGCCATTGTCAGGCATAGGAGTTCGAGCTGACGTTTGGAATAACAATTTCGAGTTGGTGCGTCTGAAAGGATGTATTTAATAAGCTGGCAGGATATTTAAAGTGTCCTGAGCTGTACGATAAGGCAAATACGATTGGGTGTCACGTAGCAAAAGTTTTCGTAATTGGGTTACTTGTTAGAAAGAAGTCGTGCTCTTACGAAGAAATGGTAGATTCACAGAAAGGCATTTCCCAAAAAAGGAGAGGAGATGTAAAAACCAAAAATATTGTGACCAGCGCCTCGGTGAGTCCTGAAAAGTTTCCCAGCAAGGAACGCACTTAAAGTTAAAAATGAATGCATCATATTATAAATCACAAGAAACAGAGCTGACTTTTCAGCTCATTCAAAAATTTTGGTTGGGTTTTAACTTACGCGTAAGTTAAGAAATATCGTTTTTTTTAGCCGCTCACCAATGCAATGATAGCAAGGCTGGCGCATTTAAGACTGCAAATTTTTTACTCTGATCAAAGAGCACAAAAGGCAAAATCCTGCTGAACCCATTGAACATCACTGCCGCTTATCATGTTGTGTCCACCACTGGTCCACCAGTTTTAGAGTCGGAGAAATTAGGGTTAATAAGAACATCCAACTGCCCATATCAACATAATGATTTGGGGTCGTTGAGGAGTGAACGAAAACTAAGAAGAATACTGAAGGTTGTTGAAAGACTGGTAAAATCAAGCGACGTCACTCAAAATTATTTTCATAGTCACTCCTAGAAACACCCATGTATAGTTTCTTTTAAAATCCTTCAGGGTATTGCCACTAGAACTTGGTACACCATCTTAGACTATTTTAGGTTTGGTTAACAGCTAAAGCAACCATCTTGCATTGGTCTACGTTGCGCTAAGAGTAACCCTAAAGGCCACTTGCAAAGCTTCTACAGAAATGTATTTTGTTGCCAAATTCGTTGATCGTTTTGATGAGTCACCTCAATCGAGCAAGTAATTGAGGTTTTCCGCAAACACTAACATCAAAAAATGTGAGTTCCAAGGAGCAGCTATCATACTAGCGGCTATGTGAACTGAGAAAATCTTCTCACCCCAAGCGAGAGACCATCACAGAAGTTCCTCGACCTTTCTGGGGTCGATCAATTTTTACCGCCGAACAGATGCATACCTAGTGCAGCTCAGCTTAAGGCTTCTTTTAACGCTTAGACATCTGAAGGATGCGAAAAAGAATGATGAACGCACAGTCGAGTGGACAATAGCGAGCGATTTTTTTTTAAACTGTAAGCAAAGTTTTGCTGATGCCTCTGATGCCGCTCGAAACTGTTTTTGAACAACAGAAGGCTTAAAATACCTTTTGGATTCTTTTGCCTGAAGCTGACTCCCATCAAAGTTAACAATAGAATACCTACAAAACTTGTCGACCTTAATGATCGCTTCGTAGTCAGCCTAAGCGAAAAGGTCAGTAAATATCGACATTACTTCGACTATCTTAACTGGCGACAAAATTTCTGGAAGGAACAACGCGAAAACTCGCTGCATCCCGTATAATCATTGGGTGTGCGAACAAACGCCCAAGTTACAATCACCCAAAAGCTGATTATCGCCTTAAAAAGCTTGAAGCGTTTGTTCATGTAAGATGCAAACTTTGCATACACCCAAGTACGCATCTACCCCAAATCCCATAGTAACCTCCGGCAAGTTAAATGAAATCTGAAGAAAGGTAAAAGAAAGTTCATGCGGAGGCCTGCCTGTATGTCTCCCACTGTTTGACCTATGAACCTTGTCTATGCCCAAACATTGGACTATTACGGAGGGACCTTTTTCGATGATTCTTCGCATCGGGGGTCGTAACGTATTTCCTTCTTATATTCATCTTTCTGCTCGCGGACCCTAGTTTTTTTCCGGGGTTTAACCACAAACCCCGAAATCATCCCCCTTTTACCCATTAACCATCCCATCCAAAATCATAAATATATTGAGAACGTAAAATTTTCCTACTCCAGGTGGTATTGGGAGTTGCCAAAATCCACCCGTGATCTCTATGACTACGGTCGGGGAATGGAGTCTGGAGGGCTCAATATTCATTTATGAAGAATAAGAAACAGCTGCTCTAGCGGACCTTTCTTCGACTCTGTTGGCAAACTGAGCGTGAGTGAGGCTGCTATAATGTACTGCTGCTGAGGGTAATACTCGGGATACTTTTATGGTCGGGTTTTTGGGGCTGACGTGGTGAGTGCCGAACATCTAAGCCCTTCATCCAAATTAATATATGGTGTAGTACAATGGTAGTACAATGAACCAGTACTTTGCGTCTGAGTGCTCCAGCGTATAGTATCAACATTCAACAAAAAAAAGCATCTGTCTGAAGATGCTGGCTCCCGATTCAGCGGCATCCCAGCTGGCGAAAATCTCAATCCGATGACCAGATATGAGGGGTACTGCCATGGTAAATATCCAGATGGGCAAAAATCCGCGATAAAATAAAAATCGAAGATCTTCTACCTCAAAGTGAGAGAATTCTTTGACCCAAAAATATTTATCCTCTTCTGTTCCCGTTTTTCTTAACGTCAAAATGAAATGGGCAACATATAATGTACTTAAAAAAAAAAAAAATCACTGGTTTTCTCCAAATGGCATAACACTTGCGAGGACAGGCTTAAGCGTTTCTGTGCAGAGTTCATGTTTTACGTACTGCCTCTTCTACATATTTCGCTCAATGTATGCTAACCCCTTTTAAAAGGGGACCTAACCCCTTGACGATCTTTCCGGGACAAAGCGTCCAACGCTGTCCATTGACTGTTTCACCCTAGTGATCGGACTGGACTAGATGCCAACCGGATAAAATAAAAGCAGGTGCCTCATCTAGACAAAAATTTATAAAACGCGCTCAATTGGACTAGGAACTGTGCCATATGTCAAAGTATGAAGAGTTAGAAGCATTAAGTCAGATCTCACCGTGCAACCTACTACCAAGAAGGTGCGTTATTGCCTCACTATCATCGAAAGGGTCTAGAGGTGGACTGTAGCTGTGCATTCAAAAAACCTGAAGACCGACACTAACTGCAGGTCATAGTGCCCAACTTGAAGCAGAGTTTGGTGTTCAAACCAAATCATTAACACAGCGATCACTTATATACATCCTAGAAAGACGATCTCAAGGCTTCGAGAGCTGATCTTGTGCATCGCAGTGGTTTGTGTGTTCCAGCGGAGTTTTTCATCTCTACATAGCATTGACTATATTTTAAGAATGCTCACGTAAAATCCCGTATTTTTATACCCGACCGAGGGTATATTAATTTTAATGCATAGTTTGTAACACAGACCCTTAATACCTTTTAGAGATATGATCGAGACTGAAAGGTGAATTTATTTAGTCATGTCCGTCCGTCCATTTGCAAAGTTTGGTCCATACAAAGTTTTGAGCTCCACCCACCTTTAGGGGCCGTTTTTAGGAAAAAACTGTCTTTTTCCGAAATAATTTTCGGTTTTAACGCATTTTGTCATGAATTTAACGAAATAACAATAAATTGATTTTGATTTTTAGGCCATACCCACTTTTGGGGGCGTGGCCTTTACAAATAAATGAATTCGGGACAAAAAATTTTAAGATTTGGTGTTACACGGTATATAAAGTCGGGTATAGTACGTAGTACGGGTAAAGTACGGGTAAAGTATGGTATATAAAGTCACGGTATATAAACTCTTGCACTTACTCACTACTTGTTCTATTTAAATATATTTTAACTTGTTCTTGCGTTATCCCCAGGGTTGATAGTATCCTGAGCTCCGTACGAAATAGGTCTTTTTTTTTGAGTGCGAAATTAGGTGCAGGGAAAAAAGATTTGATGAGCCCGCAGGGAGAAGATTTTCAGTGAATAGTTAACTCCGTTTATAAAGTTGTCATAATCTTAATTTAAAAAATAAAAAAGTAAATTAAAAACGTAAATTTTTTAACCAAAATTATCCAAACTGTCAGAAATATCGCTTTCAACTTGTCCGAAAGGCTCATCAAACCATAATTTCAAACTTTCTGGTAAGTTTCAAGTTGATACCTCTGAGCCTTCGCAGTTTTGTAAGACGCTCACTCGAACTAAGAGAAATAAGTCTTCACGGAGTTCTACTCTGCTGGGTTCCTAGGAACTGCCAAGGAGAGATTCTGATATGGACACAACGTTGGCTGTCCGGCGGGTAGTTTTAACATAGCTAACATTTTAATAGACACGGTCAAACTAGCCGGTGAACGATGGTAACAGTCTAAGGATTGGCTCATAACTCGCTGCTTATGGCCAGTGCTCGACCTAAAAAGAACAAAGAGCCTTCTAGCTCTAAGTAGAAACTGTATCAGAGCACTTCTTCATGTAGTCACAGGACACTAGCACCATTGGTGTCATGGTGTAGCCTTGTGTGGGAATCTTTGCGAACGACTTTTGTCGACGCTATAGAGATGAAAAAGAAATAGAGTCTATAGGACACTTTCCCTGCCACTGTCCAGCTCTTCAAGAACGATGACTAACCTTTGTAAGAGTCAGGTTCTTTAATAGTCTGAACGACCTGGTCATACCGGCCACAACTAGACCTAAAAATATTTATTAAAGTATATGGCTGGTTGAGTTATGCCCAATTATGTTTGTCTATATAAGGATTATCACAATGGGTCAATCGGTCAATGGGTCAATGGGCCACCGAGTGAACTTTCACCAAACGCAAACAATCCTTCCAACCCAACCTAACCTAAGACACTCACTGCAGGATGCATTTGGACTTATTTCTATTTTGAGTTATGGACAGATGAGTTAGAGATGTGCTGCACCACGGTTGCCCCCTAGTGTTTGAAACGGTGATTTTCTTCATGAAAACACCTACAGCTAAATCATTGGCCGGAGTGCTAAGCCTCAAAATGCATGACGCATCAATTATCTGACTCCTTGCGAAAATTAGTTCTTACAGAAAGTTTCTTAAAATGCAGAGCAGAAAAAGAAATAACAAAAAAGTTGTGACTTTTACCGGTGAGTCCTTTAAAATTTCTAACTTAAGGCAGAGATCAAAAAACATTTTAAATTAAATAAACTTTATTTTATGCTTTGCCCTTAAAAAATATTCAATCTCCACATCCTAGACTTCTTTAGAATGAATCAAATCGGGAACGGAAGCAAAGACCGCTGACAAACCCATGCGAGAACATCCTTGCCATGATAGTACGCCGACTTGTTTTCTTGTGGCTAGATCAACCAAAGGACTGCCAGCATCGCTAAAACATGAGTCAGCTTCGAAGTCACTATTGCCCGCACATATCATGCGACTTGTTAAAACTTTATCAGGATACAAAACTCTGCAACGGTCCTTGTCCATGGTGCGCATTGCTTTCGCTTGCAAAACACCCCATCTGCTTAGGTTCACATCCCATCCTGTTACAACCACAGGACTTTCTGTGGCTGGCAGCTCTTCACTCAACTCTATCGGTTGCACTCGCGGACCATACTCCAGACGCCTATTTAGTCTGACAAAAGCTACATCAAAGTCAAAGTTGGAGTAATTGTAAGCCTGATGGACGGCAACTGAACGAACTGGAAACAATTCTCCTTCGAAATGTTTTGATGACCCGACGCGTACGCTCAGCTCATGAACAGAAACATTGAAAACACAATGAGCAGCTGTTAAAATGCTGTCATCAGATATAATGGAACCACTACAGCTATGCACGTCTCTAATACGAAGCGATACTTGATAGGGATAGTCTAATATTCGAACGCCTGGTTTTCGGCTAGCAATTTTCACTTCGGGAACATTTACTCCAACAAGATTGAAGCTCAGCAAGTCAGTTAATCCCATAAGAAGCGTAAGACCCGGTAGAACAGCCATTTCAAGTGATTTAAAGAGAACAACTGTCAAAAGGCTTTAATTTGCTTTGAGTTTATAGGCAAGCTGATATTTTCTTACCAGCGACAATTATAAAATATTTTAAAATAATCATGAGGAGGCATAGCACGTTTATCAGTCGTTCTTCCCGGTGATTTTTTCTTATAGCAAAAATGCATTTAAGATGCTATCAATCTTAGGACAGTAACCTTATGTTTTGATTAAACACAGCCCGTTACGTAAAGAGCAGTGCTGCCAGCCGAAGATAATTTTCTCTGATACACCGAGGTATTTAAAGTCAGATTTAAAGTGGAGTTCCCCCGAATTTTTATCTTTAGCTGTTAAGTGCCCGGTTGCAAGCTTTTAGCGCCTTTTCCACCAGATTCGAAAAGTTGAGACGAATCTACGCAGATTGTAAAGATTGTAAAGGGATTGTTAGGTTGTAATGCACGGACGCACTTTGATTTTAAACTCCTGACTCCAGTTAATTAGGGGGGAAAGATCCCATGTGATAGCCGGTACTGCTGCAGTGTTTCGGTCTTTGATCCATTTCTCTTCCTTCGAAACTCATGTCAGAGTATCTACCAACAAAGATTTGATCTTGACCGACAGGAGAATTGGTTGAGCCACTTCCGTCCGTCCGTATGTAAACAACTTTTAGGCCTTAAATTCTCAGCTGTCAATTTTATTTCAGAGCTGAAATTTGGTAGCTTAGCTGGAAGTCCATTGGACCAGATCAAGTTTAAAAATTTTCGAATCCGTCCATAGGTGTATGTCAGTATGGGTGACCCTGACCACCTCTATTGAAAGAAAAAACACTTAAGTCAAGTTTTAGTTATGTTACTTTTGCGTCAGAACATAAATTTTAGGCATGAGACACTGCTTTGGGATCTTTGGGTCTTTAAGGCGATAGAAAAAAAATTTACCCCAGCATTGACCACGCCCTCTCTTCAACGAGTTTTAATTTTTTAAAAATTTAACTTCTTTTTAAATATGCATGAAATATAAAAAAATATTATATAACAATAAATTTAAGTATACAAATTTGCTGCGTTTTTTACATACATTATGCTATATACCGACACAATTTTGCCTTATGACTTCGCCCACTTTTGTGGGCGTGGTTAAAAAAAGCGTATTTCTTAGCCAAAACAAAGGTTTCACGGCCCAAAAGTAAAAAGTAAAAAGTAAAAAGTAAAAAGTAAAAAGTAAAAAGTAAAAAGTAAAAAGTAAAAAGTAAAAAGTAAAAAGTAAAAAGTAAAAAGTAAAAAGTAAAAAGTAAAAAGTAAAAAGTAAAAAGTAAAAAGTAAAAAGTAAAAAGTAAAAAGTAAAAAGTAAAAAGTAAAAAGTAAGAAGTAAAAAGTAAAAAGTAAAAAGTAAAAAGTAAAAAGTAAAAAGTAAAAAGTAAAAAGTAAAAAGTAAAAAGTAAAAAGTAAAAAGTAAAAAGTAAAAAGTAAAAAGTAAAAAGTAAAAAGTAAAAAGTAAAAAGTAAAAAGTAAAAAGTAAAAAGTAAAAAGTAAAAAGTAAAAAGTAAAAAGTAAAAAGTAAAAAGTAAAAAGTAAAAAGTAAAAAGTAAAAAGTAAAAAGTAAAAAGTAAAAAGTAAAAAGTAAAAAGTAAAAAGTAAAAAGTAAAAAGTAAAAAGTAAAAAGTAAAAAGTAAAAAGTAAAAAGTAAAAAGTAAAAAGTAAAAAGTAAAAAGTAAAAAGTAAAAAGTAAAAAGTAAAAAGTAAAAAGTAAAAAGTAAAAAGTAAAAAGTAAAAAGTAAAAAGTAAAAAGTAAAAAGTAAAAAGTAAAAAGTAAAAAGTAAAAAGTAAAAAGTAAAAAGTAAAAAGTAAAAAGTAAAAAGTAAAAAGTAAAAAGTAAAAAGTAAAAAGTAAAAAGTAAAAAGTAAAAAGTAAAAAGTAAAAAGTAAAAAGTAAAAAGTAAAAAGTAAAAAGTAAAAAGTAAAAAGTAAAAAGTAAAAAGTAAAAAGTAAAAAGTAAAAAGTAAAAAGTAAAAAGTAAAAAGTAAAAAGTAAAAAGTAAAAAGTAAAAAGTAAAAAGTAAAAAGTAAAAAGTAAAAAGTAAAAAGTAAAAAGTAAAAAGTAAAAAGTAAAAAGTAAAAAGTAAAAAGTAAAAAGTAAAAAGTAAAAAGTAAAAAGTAAAAAGTAAAAAGTAAAAAGTAAAAAGTAAAAAGTAAAAAGTAAAAAGTAAAAAGTAAAAAGTAAAAAGTAAAAAGTAAAAAGTAAAAAGTAAAAAGTAAAAAGTAAAAAGTAAAAAGTAAAAAGTAAAAAGTAAAAAGTAAAAAGTAAAAAGTAAAAAGTAAAAAGTAAAAAGTAAAAAGTAAAAAGTAAAAAGTAAAAAGTAAAAAGTAAAAAGTAAAAAGTAAAAAGTAAAAAGTAAAAAGTAAAAAGTAAAAAGTAAAAAGTAAAAAGTAAAAAGTAAAAAGTAAAAAGTAAAAAGTAAAAAGTAAAAAGTAAAAAGTAAAAAGTAAAAAGTAAAAAGTAAAAAGTAAAAAGTAAAAAGTAAAAAGTAAAAAGTAAAAAGTAAAAAGTAAAAAGTAAAAAGTAAAAAGTAAAAAGTAAAAAGTAAAAAGTAAAAAGTAAAAAGTAAAAAGTAAAAAGTAAAAAGTAAAAAGTAAAAAGTAAAAAGTAAAAAGTAAAAAGTAAAAAGTAAAAAGTAAAAAGTAAAAAGTAAAAAGTAAAAAGTAAAAAGTAAAAAGTAAAAAGTAAAAAGTAAAAAGTAAAAAGTAAAAAGTAAAAAGTAAAAAGTAAAAAGTAAAAAGTAAAAAGTAAAAAGTAAAAAGTAAAAAGTAAAAAGTAAAAAGTAAAAAGTAAAAAGTAAAAAGTAAAAAGTAAAAAGTAAAAAGTAAAAAGTAAAAAGTAAAAAGTAAAAAGTAAAAAGTAAAAAGTAAAAAGTAAAAAGTAAAAAGTAAAAAGTAAAAAGTAAAAAGTAAAAAGTAAAAAGTAAAAAGTAAAAAGTAAAAAGTAAAAAGTAAAAAGTAAAAAGTAAAAAGTAAAAAGTAAAAAGTAAAAAGTAAAAAGTAAAAAGTAAAAAGTAAAAAGTAAAAAGTAAAAAGTAAAAAGTAAAAAGTAAAAAGTAAAAAGTAAAAAGTAAAAAGTAAAAAGTAAAAAGTAAAAAGTAAAAAGTAAAAAGTAAAAAGTAAAAAGTAAAAAGTAAAAAGTAAAAAGTAAAAAGTAAAAAGTAAAAAGTAAAAAGTAAAAAGTAAAAAGTAAAAAGTAAAAAGTAAAAAGTAAAAAGTAAAAAGTAAAAAGTAAAAAGTAAAAAGTAAAAAGTAAAAAGTAAAAAGTAAAAAGTAAAAAGTAAAAAGTAAAAAGTAAAAAGTAAAAAGTAAAAAGTAAAAAGTAAAAAGTAAAAAGTAAAAAGTAAAAAGTAAAAAGTAAAAAGTAAAAAGTAAAAAGTAAAAAGTAAAAAGTAAAAAGTAAAAAGTAAAAAGTAAAAAGTAAAAAGTAAAAAGTAAAAAGTAAAAAGTAAAAAGTAAAAAGTAAAAAGTAAAAAGTAAAAAGTAAAAAGTAAAAAGTAAAAAGTAAAAAGTAAAAAGTAAAAAGTAAAAAGTAAAAAGTAAAAAGTAAAAAGTAAAAAGTAAAAAGTAAAAAGTAAAAAGTAAAAAGTAAAAAGTAAAAAGTAAAAAGTAAAAAGTAAAAAGTAAAAAGTAAAAAGTAAAAAGTAAAAAGTAAAAAGTAAAAAGTAAAAAGTAAAAAGTAAAAAGTAAAAAGTAAAAAGTAAAAAGTAAAAAGTAAAAAGTAAAAAGTAAAAAGTAAAAAGTAAAAAGTAAAAAGTAAAAAGTAAAAAGTAAAAAGTAAAAAGTAAAAAGTAAAAAGTAAAAAGTAAAAAGTAAAAAGTAAAAAGTAAAAAGTAAAAAGTAAAAAGTAAAAAGTAAAAAGTAAAAAGTAAAAAGTAAAAAGTAAAAAGTAAAAAGTAAAAAGTAAAAAGTAAAAAGTAAAAAGTAAAAAGTAAAAAGTAAAAAGTAAAAAGTAAAAAGTAAAAAGTAAAAAGTAAAAAGTAAAAAGTAAAAAGTAAAAAGTAAAAAGTAAAAAGTAAAAAGTAAAAAGTAAAAAGTAAAAAGTAAAAAGTAAAAAGTAAAAAGTAAAAAGTAAAAAGTAAAAAGTAAAAAGTAAAAAGTAAAAAGTAAAAAGTAAAAAGTAAAAAGTAAAAAGTAAAAAGTAAAAAGTAAAAAGTAAAAAGTAAAAAGTAAAAAGTAAAAAGTAAAAAGTAAAAAGTAAAAAGTAAAAAGTAAAAAGTAAAAAGTAAAAAGTAAAAAGTAAAAAGTAAAAAGTAAAAAGTAAAAAGTAAAAAGTAAAAAGTAAAAAGTAAAAAGTAAAAAGTAAAAAGTAAAAAGTAAAAAGTAAAAAGTAAAAAGTAAAAAGTAAAAAGTAAAAAGTAAAAAGTAAAAAGTAAAAAGTAAAAAGTAAAAAGTAAAAAGTAAAAAGTAAAAAGTAAAAAGTAAAAAGTAAAAAGTAAAAAGTAAAAAGTAAAAAGTAAAAAGTAAAAAGTAAAAAGTAAAAAGTAAAAAGTAAAAAGTAAAAAGTAAAAAGTAAAAAGTAAAAAGTAA
Organism: Neoascia interrupta; assembly: GCA_947623515.1. Lineage (NCBI taxonomy): Eukaryota > Metazoa > Arthropoda > Insecta > Diptera > Syrphidae > Neoascia > Neoascia interrupta. Next base: position 202,084,122 of record OX392462.1, read on the forward strand.
AAAGTAAAAAGTAAAAAGTAAAAAGTAAAAAGTAAAAAGTAAAAAGTAAAAAGTAAAAAGTAAAAAGTAAAAAGTAAAAAGTAAAAAGTAAAAAGTAAAAAGTAAAAAGTAAAAAGTAAAAAGTAAAAAGTAAAAAGTAAAAAGTAAAAAGTAAAAAGTAAAAAGTAAAAAGTAAAAAGTAAAAAGTAAAAAGTAAAAAGTAAAAAGTAAAAAGTAAAAAGTAAAAAGTAAAAAGTAAAAAGTAAAAAGTAAAAAGTAAAAAGTAAAAAGTAAAAAGTAAAAAGTAAAAAGTAAAAAGTAAAAAGTAAAAAGTAAAAAGTAAAAAGTAAAAAGTAAAAAGTAAAAAGTAAAAAGTAAAAAGTAAAAAGTAAAAAGTAAAAAGTAAAAAGTAAAAAGTAAAAAGTAAAAAGTAAAAAGTAAAAAGTAAAAAGTAAAAAGTAAAAAGTAAAAAGTAAAAAGTAAAAAGTAAAAAGTAAAAAGTAAAAAGTAAAAAGTAAAAAGTAAAAAGTAAAAAGTAAAAAGTAAAAAGTAAAAAGTAAAAAGTAAAAAGTAAAAAGTAAAAAGTAAAAAGTAAAAAGTAAAAAGTAAAAAGTGAAAAGTAAAAAGTAAAAAGTAAAAAGTGAAAAGTAAAAAGTAAAAAGTAAAAAGTAAAAAGTAAAAAGTAAAAAGTAAAAAGTAAAAAGTAAAAAGTAAAAAGTAAAAAGTAAAAAGTAAAAAGTAAAAAGTAAAAAGTAAAAAGTAAAAAGTAAAAAGTAAAAAGTAAAAAGTAAAAAGTAAAAAGTAAAAAGTAAAAAGTAAAAAGTAAAAAGTAAAAAGTAAAAAGTAAAAAGTAAAAAGTAAAAAGTAAAAAGTAAAAAGTAAAAAGTAAAAAGTAAAAAGTAAAAAGTAAAAAGTAAAAAGTAAAAAGTAAAAAGTAAAAAGTAAAAAGTAAAAAGTAAAAAGTAAAAAGTAAAAAGTAAAAAGTAAAAAGTAAAAAGTAAAAGGTAAAAAGTATAAGGTAAAAAGTAAATATTAAAAATTAAAATTTCTAAGTTTCCCCTATAATTAAGTGCAGTGTACATAGGCCGAAATTATGTGAGGCAAGGTATAGCAGCTCACCGCGTGTGTTGGGCTCGCATGCCGTTGGGTTAGATACAAAATGCGTCCGCGTAATTTTTATCGATGTGTGCGACGTTTTTCCTGTCGTACTAACAGGCTTCTTAACGTATTAAAGATAGCATTGTATGGAGGGTTAAAATTTTTCACGGGTTACCAATGCTCCTTTATCGTGCCAAAGTTTTTTTTTAACACACTGAAGGAAAAATTTAATTCAAGATTCAGATTTCTTTATAATAAAGTAAATTATATAAGAAAATAGAAATCGTTAAATTTGGAAAAAAAACAAGTCTTTTTTTTTCAGGGGACCATGGTAGGATTCAAACTCACACTTGTAGTGGTTAGTGTGCCACGGCACCCCACAAGGGATGGCGCATAGAAGATATAATTTTGATGAATTTTACGCTTTGATGTTATTCCTAACTCCTTTTCGGGAGCTTAGAAGCCTACTTTGTTCTCTCTGCATAATAAAAAAAAACTGCCACCATCGCCTAACATCTCGCAAACTTGCACTTTGGTTGCAAGGTACCCTCCCTCATTATTGAGGATAGGTGCTAATGTCGGAATTAATCAATCACTTTCTAAATTATTCCCATCATCATCTAAAATTCTTGTTGACACATCTTAACCAAACATTTTTCACTCAAGGACCTCCACTGTACTGCCTTCAACTTTACAACTTCACATAATGTTTGTTCACCATTAGAAAAATTATTCCCACTTAGCAAACACCAAACGAGTTGAGAAAGCGTTTGCATGTTTAATACGACTTCAACTGATAATCAAACTGTAAATAACCTGCCAAATATGTGTGGCCAACACTTATACTCGCCAAATGAATAAAAGCAAGCAACCCTAGATTAAAATTTCTCCTGGCTAAGGACATTTTTCAATATAAACCCGACTCATGCTTTCAACAACTTAGTTTAGTTGATTATCTTTGAATAACGAGTGCATACAGCCATGGCACGCCAACCCTCCGTCTATATTAGGTTCTGTGAGTGTTTATTCAACTCAGGGCTAGGCGCAATTTATCCACGGTGCCAATTTAAATTCCACTAGCAGGTGACTTGGGGGTTTGATTCCCTCCCACTTAAAAGAGTCGAAGAAAATATGAAAAAAAAAACAATAACAGACATCCCAAATTTTTCTCCCACCCACTTACACACACACAGTCTTAAGGGGGTTGTTAGACGACAACGATGACTGCTGATGACTGGTTTATAGTCCTCAATCCACATTGTAAGTATTTTGTAGCAATCCTGCCGCCATGCCATGTTTACACACGTGTATTGCGCCGCCGGTAGACTCGCATTCATAAGTGTTACACGCCACCCTAATACAAGTTGCATGAGTCGATGGTGAAAATTTTAGCCACACGGAATAAATCCTTTTCGCAAGAAAATAAAACACTACAGTCCTCAATCCGCAGAGGGTGGTTTCGGGGCGGCAACCAGCACCCCCACACGAGCCGTAAGAAACGAGAGCAGCGAGTGAATGGATGAAATCTGAATGTGTCATAGGCAGCAGATACATACAAGTGATGCTAACAATGTTAAGCTTCGCACACATCAGGCAGCATAGTGAGGATTTTTTTTCCAAGTTTTTCGCAACAAAATTGAATAAAAGTAGCAACCCTCTAAACACTGATGCTAACACAGGCAAGATCTTCTCTATGGCGTTTTGATGAATTGAAAAATGATTTCCTAAGTCCTTCTGCAGCCTGACTTTTATCCTTTTATGTTCCAGGGAAGTTTTTAGGTGGAAATCAGGGTGCATGTCGTTCGCATAGGGTTCTGCAAAGGACATATCCCACAGGTGTGAGTTTTTGACACGTCGAACAGTGTGTATGTACGTATACCTATTGTTGTCGTTGTTTGCGATGGTCCCCTCAGGGACTGTTTGCAAAAATGAAGGCAATAGGTGACGCATTGATTACACTCACAGTAGGTTCGTGTGTGAACGTTTTAAAAAGCTTTGTGTTAATCAGGGTTTTCCTTGTAATGCAGTTTTCGGTTTAGTATTATGCCTTTTAATTGGAATAAGAGGTGCAAAGCCAGCGTAGCTCTGCCACCAGAGGCTCAATGTGATTCAGCGGGGGAATTGAATTGTTGAATTTCGATTCTTGGAAAACTCAATTCGATATGGAACAAAGAGCTGAGTACAAATGCCGGCAGGTGTTTCGCATTAGTATAATGGATATTCGAGGTCCTCGAAGGGATTTGCATTACATTGATAGGCTAAGTAATTAAAAGCTTAAATTAGAATTTAATTTTGCGAAAACTCTGAAAGCCTTTTTATTAGATGGAATTAGCAATTGAAAAGCGAATGAACATTGAACACGGGAACAATGATTGTAGAGGGATTTCGATGAATAATTCGGGATTTCAATGTTTTTGTAAAGTATTGTGTAGGTATGCATACCTACACTCTTTTGAGAAATTTTCTTATTGTGTTCTCTTAAACAGGTTCCAGGATCGTAAAATATCTACTAGTGAAGGGCGGTGGAGTCTCATCTTCGAGGATGCAATTATTACAAAGCTGTCTGCCACAAAAAATTTGTCTTGATCTTTATGCGTTCAAATGAACGTTATAATTGTAATTTTTTTTTTTCATTTATGTAATTGAAAAGAAACGTGAACGCTAACGTTCACTTAAAAGTTCAAACCAAGGGACTTAACTAAATATCATCCACCAGCAATTAGATCCTTCAAAGTTTGTAGACGGATTAACTTCCAACCCTGTTTGTGCCCTGTTAGTGCCTGTTTTCATTTGATTGATCCTAACCTAACCCAAATTTTATTCCTCAAATAAAACGGGGGTTAAACGGTGGCCACCACACTGGCGGTTCCCCCCCTATAGTAATTCTGACACATCAGGTTAAGATCAACCAAATGAAAACAGGCACTTACTGTGCTTCAATGTTCCTTTCAGCTGGGTCGATGGTGTGAAGTGATTCATTAAACTTTTAATTTCAATGACCAACTGTCGTCTTTTGGGGATCTAAAGATCAAGACCCAATTCCCAGTCGCCAGATTGGAACTTTTCTCTTTTCCTAAATACCAAGACATCTCTTCCAATATTCTCTTGTCACTTTTCCTGACGCAAGAGACAAAGACTTTTCCCGATTGCAAAAGTTTCAGGCAACTTTCCCAATCACCAGATTAAAGTTTTTTTTCCATTACTTGTCTCAAGAAAGGCCTCTTTTCTGGTTGCAAGAAATCGACATTGAAACGTTCACTAAAAATACTGAATCTTCATAATGAAGTCGAAGATTCAAAAAATATTGAAAAATTTTTGAGTAATAAGGACTGAAAAATATGCCCATTTGCAAGGTGTTTAAGGTCAAAACTTTTCAATTACTTTTTTCAAAAATCCGATATTGGCCATTAACATATTAAGTCACCACAGTTTAAGCAAAGACTAAAATCAAATTTTTTCGAACAATTAAAATCAAATTTTGATTTGAGCAATTGAGTTTTGGGTTTCAAAAAAATCGTGAAAAATTTTTTGTCGCGGTTGCGGCACGGCGATTATCTCCGGTGCTATTAGGCCAAGAGATTAAGGTCAAGGTTTGAAAAAAAAACCGTTTTTTTGCAATTTGAAGTTTTTGCAATTTTTTACTCGCAGTATTAAAAATCGCTCGGAAAAATATTACTCAAGCAATTGGTTAATTCTGAAATGCTTTATATGCGTATTCAGTATCGGCTTTGTGCACTGAGCCGTTCAAATGTTATGGCCTCAAATACTTTGAAATACGTCATCCATTTTCAACTCCTCTTTTTTCAAAATCTTTTCAATTCTTTTCAACAAACAATATTTTTTTCATTAAAGCTCATTGTTTACTTGACTAGAAACTTCAATATTTAAGTTTCTATTTTCTAGTTCTTGCTTGCTAAATTTTTCAAAATGAGTATCTAAAAACTATAAGTCTATTTTCGTATGAAATTTTAAACTATTATTAAGCCGTTATGTGTGCATGAAAAAAAATCCTCAAGTATGCGTTCTCTAAGTATTCCCGAAATTTATGAGCCGAAAAATATAATCCCTAAATTTCGTCATTCTACGACCTACAGTTCAGAAGTGTTAGCAATACAATAAGAGATCCTTTTTCCGTTTTTGGACAGACCGCTAAAAATCATGCATATAATGAATAATTTGGAACTTTCGGGTTTCGGGAAAACTATAGCAAACCTTGTATAATCAGATGATTTTGGGATTTAGAAAACCACAAAAACAATGCAAAAATAATTTTTTAAATATTCTGGAATCTTAACGGTTATCCCGATTATAATGAAATTTGTGTAAAATACGTGGTTTGTGTATAAAAAGTGTAAATAGACTTTTAATATTTTTAAGATCTTTCAAAAATGTCGTTTATGTGTTAATTTTTTTTAAAATTAGAAAGCCCGCATTTATTACCGTTATCCTTAAATCCTGTACCCAAAGTATTTTGAAAAGAAAGTAGCCATTGCTATCATAAAATACTTAAAAATCAAAAAAAAAATATATAAGGGTATTGGGAATAAGATTCTGAATGCCCTTATTTTTCTAATGGATTCGTTTTATGGATTTCAAGTAAAAACAAGTGGGAAAGTGCAACAGTGCGAATGCAAAAGCTTCAGTCCATCTACGACCGATTGCCAAATACCCGACCATACAAAAAAAATTACACGCCTCCAAAAAGTGGGCGGGATATAAATATATCACTGTTAAATGCTCTATACTAGGTGGTTGCATACTTTTCAGCCAGCTCTGCTTTTTAAACTAAAAAACACTTTTTTTAACGCCACGCCCACAAAAGTGGGCGGAGGCACATATAATATATACATAGTAGTTAGCAAATGCTAATATCTACAACTTTTGTCATAAAATTTTTTGTCAAATTTCATATATAATTATTGAAAAACTCTGTCATTTTAAGCTAAAATCCCTAAAAAAGTGGGCGTGGTCATTTTCGGCTATATCAAAGACAATTACAAGGTAATGTTGCATACCAGAAATGAATGCGATAGCGCCATTTTAATATAGCTATAATTTGGAAAAGTATTTTTTAGTGGGCGTGTCTGTGGGCGAATTCAGCTAATTTTTAAACTTGATCTGAAGGACTGGACTTCCAGCCAACCCACCAAATTTCAGCTCTCTACCTTAGAACTTAAGGCCTAAAAGTTGTTTACATTTGGACGGATGGACGGACATGGCTTAATCGATTCTCCTATCGGTCCCATTCGTATCTCTAAAAGGTCTTATTATTTCACTGCATTACAAATTATACATCAAACTTAATATACCCTGGGTCGGGTATAAAAAAATGAAGCAACAAATGAGTAAGTGCAAGAGTTCGTCTGTAACAAGTTTCTATATTCTCGATACTTTGTAGTTTTTACCGTGTAACGCCAAATCTAAAAGCTTTTCAGCCCGAGTTCTTATATTCTTTGTATTGGTAACGTCCCCAAACATGGTCGTAAGTCAATTAATTGTAATTTTTTCAAAATCATGAAAAAATGCGCTAAAAGCGAAAATCATTTTTCAAAAAAACACCGTATTTATTAATCACGCCCCCTAAACGTGGGCGGAGCTCAAAACTTTCTAGGTAATAAGCTCCGCAAAGAGTAATATCTTTAATATTTTTCATATAATTTTTTTTTTTAATTTGGAGTGAACTTCGCTAAATCGGGATTTTAAAGATCTAACATGTTAAAAGTGGACATGGTCGATATTGTGGGCGGTCCATTTTTTGCTTTGTTGAAGGTTTTGGGCCAATATTGCTTAGTACCAAATTTGAGTTCCTGTGCCTTGTCTGAACTTAAATTTGAAGCCAGTAGAGGGCGTGGTCGTTGGCGGATTTTAACAATTTTCACACTTTGTCTGTGCAATAACCGTGAATCCAAGTGTCAGCTCTCTAGCTTGATTTTGGAGACCTAAAACCTTCACACCTACAGACGGAAGGACGGACGGACATGACCTAATCGATTCACCCATCGGTTTCGATCATATCTGTTAAAGGCCTTAAGGGTCTTCTATGATTATTTCTCTGTGTAACAAACTATACATTAAAATTAATACCGTGGGTCAGGTATAAAAATCTAAGAGCGTGTCCCCCCACAATATCACCGTAACGGTAACAAGTATCGTTCGAAAAAACTCTCAGGCATAGACAATTTTTCGGGGCTTCAAAAAAAGCGGAGCACGGTTTTTAAAAACGCCTAAAATTATTTAAGTTACTTTACTCCTTATTGTAGTGCCATAAAATTCCTGTAACGTCGGATCTATTTATGTCTGTCTTATCAACTAAACTTTACGCAAACACAAGCCACTTACATAGCAAGCAAAATGTTATACCGGGAGAAGAAAAATCTATCCCTTTCATAGTCAGCAAGATTGAAAGAGGCACCAATGTTGTACACAGCTTTCTTAAGGACCCGGAGAAGTATGAAAAAAACCAAATGAAGAGTCAGCTAAGCAACAACATGTCAGTAAAGGTGGTTGAATTTGAAGCAGCTCTCAATTGTGAGCTGCTTCAAATTCAAGGCTATGTCTATATGCAAAATTAAGGCAGAAACTGAAATTATAGCTATCAGGTCGACTTTTCATCACGTGATTTAGAAAACAGCCATATTTATCATAAAAAATGAAAAAGAAACAACTATTAAATGTGGCGCTAAAGCTCCAGCGACTTAACTTTTCAACAACTCACGTAAGAGTGGCACTACGTCGTCTTTTTCGGTGAAAAAAATTTTATTTGGACGGGCCTACTGGATACAGCTCTTGTTTCCATGATTTGAGAAAAAACTAGTGGGAGGGTTACAAACCGCCTAGGCGAATCGTTAGATACCCCATCCCAACTGACCACTGTCAAGCTTCAAAATACGTAAAAAAATCTTGGTTGCTAAGTTTCCGTTTCTATTAACTTTAATTGTGTTGAGAATTTGTCAGTTAAGAATCTTCTTTCTTAAAAAAGGGGCGCGGCATCAACCCCTTTTCAATAACATAATTTTTTATCACATTTCTTATCAGATGCAGTATACACGTATTGATCGCAGTTTTTTATTAAAAATTAAAAAAATTGTGGCAAAAATTTATTTAATTGAGTTGAAAGCTTACGCACATATCTGAGCATTTTATAGTGGAAGTTTTTTGAATTTAAAGCAAATACATTAAATAAACCGTTTATTAGAATGCATATTAAATATGACCACGCCTTCGAGGGCCCGGTTTTCGCTTTTTTTAAATGCCAATCACAAACACTTTAGCGAGGATATCGCACACCAAATTTCAGCTTCCTACGACAACTTTAATTTTTCATGCCGTTAAGTAAAGTGGGCGTGTCAGTGGGCGGATTCCAAAAAATTTTACACTTGTACTGCTTCGGGACCGAGAAAGAACAAATATCAAGATTCAAGTTCCAAGCTCAAAATTTAAGGCCTAAAAACTACCGACAGACGGACAGATGGACGGACATGGCTCATTCGACTTACAATTCCGTCTCGTTCATATGCCCTTAAGGTCTTTGGGGTCTACGGTGATTATTCCCTATGTTTCAAACTATGAATTAAAGTTAATATACCTCCTATCCTATGGGATGGAGTATAAAAATACACTTTCAAAGGCGACACAGTAAGGGAGGTGGTGCAATGGTATGGGGAGCAATAGGCTATTACAGAGTGGTGAAGCCGGAATTGGAAACTTCTCTAAAATGGCGGCAAGTACTTACAGATCGCTGCTGGAAAGAGGCTCAGCGAAGTTTTCGGAGGAGTTTGGTGGACAGAGATGCACTTTCTAACAGCACAATGCACCGACACATACCGCGCGGACAACAAAAGCCTGAAATTAGACCCAAAACCTGCTTGCATGGCCGCCATATTCATCGGACCTGAACATCAGTCCGATGTTTGGGGTTGGTTTTCAAGAAAAGTCTACGAAGGAGGGAGGTCATATGATGAAACTGAAAAGATTATTGAAGCCATTAAAAGAGCCTGGCCCGAAATTTCGCTAGACTATTTGACAGCACTCTATGAATCTCTACACAGCGCGCTACTTTAAGTGATTTATGTGAAACTATTGACTATACGCTGGATGCTGTATTGTCTTTTATGTGAACAAAACTTTTTTTTTAACTTTATGACCATACCATGAAATATATGGAAACCCCTTAATGAGTTATGAACTCCTGCGCATCTGCCTGCTCCGAAACTTGGATGATCTTAGACTAAAAAACTGGCCCTTAGTTTGGTATAGGTTGTGGCTTATTTCAACAGACCCGTTTTGCTATGAGCCGTCTGTCAAGTTTGGTTTTTAATTTCGGGATATTTCCACTGCAATCGGTTCCGAAGTCACTTTCTGGTACGATAGTTTAAAGAGCTTGGTTCCCACCGCTCTCGGGCTTCTATAGATTTGGAATGTACAAGTGCCTTGGCAGGGAATTGGCAATTATCTGGCTGTTGCTTGGTTGCACCCTTTGAATTTTCCGACCAGTTTGCTCTGCACATATAATTTTCTGGTTCATTCGATCCAGGAATCCAATTCAATACAGTGAATTTGGAATTGGCTATGATCTTTCATTAAGTCTAATAAAAATTCCCCTTTCAAACGTTCATTCCAAAACTGCTGTTGTGTTGCTGCTGTATTTCACCTTATCAGCTGAGCACAATGAATAAAGAGACAAGGAAGTGGTGTTTTGGGAGAAAAGTGAAGTATCTTTTTAAGTTGTGTGAGTGGGGACTACCTATGTGTTCCACCAAGCATGTCATGAGAGACGGCCCGAGGTTCATACGTCTCTGGGAACTGGCTATACTTTTTTTCAACATTCCTGAGTTAAAGTGACATAAGTATCCCAATTCGTGACGCACAATTCACATGTAGATACCCGATTTCAGGAGACTAATTTCAAAATAAATGCTTCACTCACATGCACTGTATGGTAAAAAGAGCTTTTCCTTGTCTCTTCATTCAGCAGGTTGAGCATAATTTTTGAAATGCTGTCTTTAGCAGAGCATCGAGAGTGCTTTGCTCGAGCTTTTTTGTAGACAGTTTTTACCCGTTTTACAGCCTTTCATGTTTGAAACCAAAGTTCATCAATACTTTTCTTTATTCTCCTTTAAAGTCCAGGGAAGTTAACAGAATTTCCATCAAGCCGAGAGTCCTAGAAAGTTTCATCGGCGGCAGGTCGCACCAACATCATATTGTTCAAGATCATAAAGTTCTGAACTTATACTGTTTCTGGTTCTTTGTTCTTGTAGCGCCTATTGCGCCCGCACATTTGTTTTCGTTTCATGGGTTTTTGTCTGGGGGGTGGTTGGTAGCCTATAGGCCTGCGTCAGTTATCCCAGGAATGCAATGAGAGAGCGTGTTTGAGGCTTGATGCAAATTGTAAAATCTTTCATGCATCGGGCACTTTCTGTAGGCTCTGGCTAATTCTGGTGTCCCCAAGCTCCCAATGTAGTTTGATGGTGGCTGGGCCGCATATTTAATTATGTTATTGGCATTTCAAGTTTCCGTTATGCTGCAGCCCGAGCATATGCCCCTGGAATGTTCTTTGGTGCGTGTCTTGCATTGAGCAGCTTGGTCGGTGCACTTGCCGGTATGACCGTCCGTGAGATGGTCATACTTCTAATCAGCACCTTATAGCCAGCTGCCGCAAATTCGTTGTTCTCCTTCTGAATAAAGGCTCTCAACTTTTCTCGGGTAAACATCTTACTATCCCATCATAATGTTTTATTTTAGTCATAAAGTGAGAGCACTCTCATATGACGCCTATTATATGGATTGATTCTCCAGGAGACCAATATATCAGGCACATAAATCTGTTTTTCTTATACAAAGATGCTAAATTACTTTGCAAGTCTTTAATTAATTCCGAGGAGAATTGCAATTACTCTTAAGACAAGAGCATACAGCACATGCCTGCATATGAAGAGAGCAACATCTGGATGGAGGAAGGTGTGTGGCACACATATCCTTCCGTAAGAAGGTGAAATTGTAATTTAATTTTAGCATACACTCGTGTTCCGATTAACGTTTCCAAAATATCTTGCATAAATTAAACTCCATATTCTCCTGAGAGAAAGAGAGAGAACGAAAATAGGGAAACCTACATATATCATCACCATCATGCACCGACGTAATGCCTCAATGAATCCATATCCTGGATGTGTAACAATTACCGCACATATTCCCTGCATTCGCACTCCCCTTTATGCGCTAGGTTGAACTTTCGGACACCGGCATCTGTTGTAAAGTTCATTTTGGGTTTCCCAACCGGCCTAAAGGCCATAACACCTACACACCACCGAGTCGCATGGTGCAGAGTTGCAGCATTTTCGGCAAGGTGGTTGGTGGAGAGCGGTCCAAAAACAACACATGTTACATCCAAAAGCCATGAGAGACCAATTGAAAATGTCAATTAATAAACGTGCTCGTAACTCTGTCGCATAGTGTTTAGCTTTAGGTTGCACCTAGGCACAGGTAATGAGGTGCTAAAGTTGTAAGGAGGGTGGACCTGGGCATACAGTGTACAACGGTCGGCGTGCTTGTTAGAACTATGGCCGGGGCAATAAATTGTGTACGTCTGACGAGTTGTGCTACTTATCGTCGCAATAAATCGCATTAATTTATTGCCTTAGGACAGTTAAATTATTTAGTGCACACCTATATGAGGCCCTGAGGCACACACAGGTTAAACATTATTCAAATGTCCAACCCAGTCTGAAGGGCTGAGAATTGTGTGTTTTGTATATATGCATGGCATCGACCTCTTCTGACAAAGGGCGTGTGGGTAAACAGTAGGTCTAGAAAAATTGGAGTCCTTATACTGAATCAAGGCGACTTATAGTTATAAAAGGCCTTGATACGTTAGGCATAGAGTCGATAAAAAGAATTAAGGTCAGGTTTCTTAAGTCAGCCGAAAACGAAGTTAAAACGAGTGAGTAAGTGCAAGAGTTCGTCTGTAACGAACTTCTAAATACTCGACCTTCTTTACCCGTTAACACCAAATTTAAAATTTCTTTGCTCTGGTTCATATACATTTGTATTGGCCACGCCCCCTAAAAAAGGGCGTAGGCTGAAAATAAAATCAATTAACTCTAATTTCTTTGGAATCATAAGAAAATGCGTTCAAAGCGAATATTAATGCTTAAAAAACAGTTTTTCCCAAAAACGCCCCCTAAAAGTAATATGTAAGTTGTTTATCAGTGACAGTATTCCTTTGCCACCCAGACGAAAACCCAGACTGGTGACACGCATACGGCGGGAGTGTAGAGGAGAAATGGCAGCTGTTTTCATCGGCAGTCATTGCTTCTACAGGAAATGTTTGTGGAGTGAAGCGGCTTGGGGTAGCGGCTGGTGGTGAGAAAAGAACTGCTTGGTTTAAAACGCCTGGAGTTGAAGAAGTCATCAGAGAGAAGAAGAGAGCCTATATTGCGTGGATCCAATGTAGAAACTCAACTTCTCGAGCCCGGTACAATGAGGCGCGAAGGACTGCCAATCTGGCAGTCAGAACAGCCAAGGAATAGTCATGGAAAAAGTTCGGCGAGAAGTTGGAGCACGACTACAGATCTGCAAACAAGATATTTTGACCATTAGCCGGCTCAGAGGAAGGAAGTTGAATATCATTCAAGGGGTTAAATCCAAGGACGGTACACTTCTTTCAAATGAGAGCGATGTCTTGCGCAGATAGAGAGAGCACTTTTCGGATTTGCTCAGCCCCCAACAGGGCACTGAAGATGGCATTCCCACTGCTGACGAGATAAGGGCGGAGAATAGTCCCACAGTAGACGAAGCCACTAAAGCGATTAGATCGCTAAAAGTTGGCAAGTCTGCTGGAGTTGATGAAATCCGGCCAGAAATGCTCAAGGCAATGGGTGAAGAGGATGTTAAATGGCTAGCACGTGTCATTAAGGTGGCCTGGGATAGCAGGAAGGCACCCAGCGATTGACAAACGGGAGTTATAGTGCCCATTTTCAAAAAAGGGAACAGGAGAGATTGCGCCAATTATAGGGGCATATCTCTCTTGAGTCTTTCGAGAAAAGTATTCGCGAAGGTGTTGGAAACGCTTTGTTACGGGAAGAACAGTGCGGTTTTCGGCCTGGCAGAGGCACAACCGGCCAGCTTTTTACTCTGAAGGTTATTCTTGAGAAGGCCTGGGAATATGCCAAACCGGTCTATGCGTGTTTTGTAGATCTGGAAAAGGCGTATGACCGAGTCTCTCGGGATACACTGTGGAGAGTTTTGCAGGACTATGCGCTGAGTGGGCCTCTTCTTAGAGCCACCCAGTCTTGTAGGGAAACTGCAGAAGCTGTGTACGGATAAATTGCGTCAAATCCCGTCCTTTTGATGTGCGCGTTGGTCTTCGCCAGGGCTGTGTTCTCTCGCCGCTCCTTTTCATAGCATATATGGACTGGATGGTGAAGCGCAGTCTTGGCGAGCAATGTTTTCAATTGGCTGCCATCAGGATGAGCCATCTGCTTTTCGCAGATGATATGGCCAACTGAGATCTTTGCTTTCAGCCAAGCTCAGCTTTCCTGATGACCGGCCGGCGAAGTTTTTTACTATTGCTCCATCTTGGCCTATTCTACAGGACCACTCAATATTACTCCTCCCATCTTTCGTGAAAAAGACCCCGTGATACTTAAACTTCTCCACCTGTTTTAATGGAACTCCGTTTATGTGCAGTGTACACAGGAGTTCGGGAAAGTACCATCACTTCCGATTTGTTCACGTTTACTTTCATCCCAGCATCAAAGCTGAGCTGGGAGTGAAAGCAAAGATCTCAGTTTTTAATTCAGTGTTCGTTCCAACCCTCATCTATGGTCATGAAATTTGGGTAATGACCGAAGGAATTAGATCACGGGTACAGCTGCCAAAATGAGATTCCTGAGGTGCGTTGCTGGTGTTATTCTAAGGGATAGAGTGAGAAACGTCAGTAATCGTGGGAATCTTAATGTTGAGCAGCTACTTCTCCGAGTGGAGCGATCGATTCACCGATGGTTTGGACACGTTGTTCGCATGCCCCCTGACAGACTTCCTAGACAAGTCATGCTAGCCGAGATGCGAGCGCGTCGCCCCTCTGGTAGGCCAAGAAACAGGTGGTGGGAACAGGTAAAGAACCTCTCTGAGTCCCGTCTGGGGATTGCGCCTCAAGTCTCTTGAGTTGGTGGCGGAGGATCGAGAACGATGGAAAGACCATTTAGCCACCCTCGCTCCGCGACCCTTTTAAAGGATAAGCGGCACTCGAAAATGATGATGACGCAATTAGCCCAGGAAAATCTTTTCGGTTTTTATCTATATTTTGAGAGTTATATCGGAGGGGTCTTGAGCTCAGTCTCATAGTGATGGAGTTTCCTATATCTGAAAGGCGGACCCTGACATCTCCTTGGCATTTGTGGAATTCTTTTATTATTGCTTATTTCCTTTCCTTAGTCGGGGCCAACTTGCAAAGCCGGGAGCTCGTGTGTGTCTTAGGGTGCCAGATATTCGTCTCATGGTTGCATTCAGTTTCTGGTCAGTTTCTTGTTGCCAAATCGGGCCTCATACTCTTGAATCGAATATATCGGAGAGAGAGCAGATATGTGAGGGCTGATAGTTTTCGAATCACATTTTTCCTGGTCTTTATTTTTTGAGAAGCTTTGGTTACGTGTTCTTTATATATTCGGTTCAAGTCTAAAGTGACAGCCATACATTTTGGGGTGAAATTGTCCCTCTAGTCAAGCTCACCATCAAGCGTTAATCGCTAATTTCTTTGAGTCTCTGTGACTTAGGTCGAAGCAGCAGATCTCGTTGTTTAATGCACTGGTTTCAAGGCGCCAATTTTTTTTTATGCGAGTTTTTTTATTTAATGCGAGCGCCAAGCTCAATGTTTCGTTGTCACAGGCGTCCTCGTTAAGAAAAAAGTGTAGAAATGAGCACTGACTCTTGAGAAATGCCGTTGTTGAGTTTTCTTGTTCCAGTGCAATTATCGTTAAGGAAGACATTGAATATCCTGTCACTGAGGATCGTGCATAATAAGTTGCAGAATATGTTTAAATTTTCCAAATTTGTGCGACCAAAACAGGAAGTTTCTTTTGTACTATCTGCTCTTAATAGGTGTTCGTTTATCCTCTTTTTTGAATAAACGAACATAAGTTTTCTTGTATCACATACTGTCACCAAAGAAAGGATGTGACACTCGCTATGAATTCCTTAGTATCAGTGCATTCTGTTAGCTTACTCTCTACAGCGACGACACGGCAATGAATTCGCCCCACTGTGTAAAATTCTCTAAACGATCCTTATCAATTGGACATATTTATTCCAGGACATTAAAAATTTATTGCACCTGTGCAATGTAGAAATTCCATCCTAAAGGACTCTTGTATACGGTGAACCAAAAACAATAGATAAAAAAAACTTAAACAAAAGAATTCTTCCATCAAGTATACTGCGGTGCGCTGTTGAGTCAGTGTGTCCTTATTTTCTAAATTTTCTTTTAACTGCATATCTTTCCTAGGATAACGAACTGCTTTACAAATGCGTTTTTCAGAACACCACGCCGCGTTGTTTTCCACTTGAATTTATTGCACTGTGTCGTGCCGAAAGGAAATTTGCCTCACGCAGATCGGCAACGACGATGTGCGGAAAATCTCATCAAAATAAATCACTTTATAATGGATGGGTAAAATATTGTCTTTCAATTTATGGAACCTTAAGTCGACTTAAAATCAGTTTGGATTTTTCGGAGATTTGATTGTTTTCCAGGTTGAATGGAATACACTCAGGACAAAACTTTTTCGTCCTTCGAAAGAGTTGCAGTGAATTTAATGGCAAACTCTTCGCAAACCCCATACTTTGTTACCTTTCCTTGCATACTTTTAAGAATTGTCGGAACTATGAGGATGAAAGTTGGTTCGCACAAAAAAAAACAAGAAACAAAGGTGCTTTCCAGATGTTAGCGAGATTGTGTCTAGGGAAACAAATTAAACTGTCGCTATTCCTTCAGTGTGGACGGATTTTTCCATTAACTCTTTCCGAGAAGTTATGTATATTGTATAATGCCGTGTAAGGGAATCTGTGCGACACGAGAGCGGGATGGAGAAATTGGAACTGTCACAGAAGTTAATGTCAGGCTCTTGGAAGTTGAAACAAATTAGTTCCTTGAACTTGAAAAAATATACAGCTTTAGGTGAGTTTGTTAACGTGAATACGAAATGTCTAATATGTGGTTATAAAAAAAAAGATTTTCGAATTTGGGGGATGAATTGAGGCTTCAGTCAAAATTGTATCGAAAGAAAAACTAGAGCACCCTAATTCATAGAGCTAAATCACATAAGATGAGACGAAGTGATATACCCTAAATTTATGCTACTGTTACTACTGTTGGAGACTCTAACGAGAACAAATAAGGCTCGTCGTAGCTAGTTTCACATACTAGTGATCTGGTAAAAAACGATCTGCAATGCGATGCGATTCCTCTGAATAAGACTCAAGAGTGAAACTACGGGTGCAGCATTGATAGGTCGAATGTAAGCTCCGTTTTTCTTGAACGTGAGGTGAGGCGTAGAAGAAAGCCAACGTGATTAAGACAAATCTTCGCTGAAGCCCCTCTTATTCACGAGATTAAACATACGAATATCTATCTCTTGCGAATAGATAGAATATCTATATCTAATAGAATAGCTATCTCTCACGAAGCTGCGTTGCGTCAACATTGATTTGACAACTTAAATTCAAACACAGTAATTTCAATGGGAGCTACCACAACGTTACTTTTATCATCCGTCGTTACGTTTTTTTACGTAGGAAAGTTTTGAGAAAGTGAAAAAATGCAACACCATGAATTTTCGCGTGCGTTTTGACGTTTCTGTGAAGCCGCAATTGCTTGACTTTCGGGGGGGTGGTTTCTGTTTTTGTTGCAATGTTGTCTTTTTCTGTGCTTTTCAATCGTCTCTTTGAATGGTAAATTTTCAACACGGTTGTAGAACAAAAGCTTTGTAACGGGACAAAGTACGGCACCGTAGCTTTGTGATATTGCATTAATCAACCAGTGATTAAGTGCTACAGTGTGTACGCAGAAGTTACAGTCCATAAAACGGACCATTGAATACCCCATCCTATTTCAAATTGTAAAATGCTGATGGCAAAGTTATTTTTTCACATTTTATAAGTAATGCAAACTTCGAAAAGGGGCGTGGTCCAACCGCCCCTAATAACAAACTATTAATTAAAAGATACTTCCGCAGATATTTCCAAGTTAAACTTAAATGTACGTAAAAATGCAATTTTTTGGTTCACATTCAATATTTTTGAAAAATTAACCCTAAAAAGGGGGCGTGGCTAAAAACTTTATATGAACGAAATCTGAGCTGAAGTCTCGTTTACCTAACCTTCTACCTTTTTTGTTTCATGCTTTCCTAAATTAGGCTCAAGGTCGAAATTAAGTTTTTCTGGAAAATTTTAGGTTTTTTTTCAATTCTGCCTCCATATGTGGGCGTGGCCCAAAGCCTTGTATAAATAAAATGTGGAACTAAGCGTTTTCTACATAAAATATTAAGCAAATTTTTTTCAATTTCGAGCAAAAATATTGATTAAACTGCATTTGAAAATTTACCCTCAAAATAGAGGCCACGTCCACTAGAGGAGGTTTACCAATTAGATTTGTCGTTTTTGTGTCTTACATTCATTAGGAGATGCTTAATGTCAAATTTTAGCCTTTTAGAACGTCTTACAGTTTTGGAAACTCTGGAGGTAGTTGCACATTTAGACCGATTGTGGGCGTGTCTTTGGGCGGATTTCAAATTTTTACACTTGTACTGCTTCGCATGACGTGGACCTTACGTAAGTTTCAGCACCCTAGCTCAAAATTTAAGGCCTAAAAACATGTGACATACAAACGGACGGACGGACATGGCTCATTCGATTCAGATTTCGGTCTCGATCATATGCCCTTAAGGTCTTGGGGGTCTACCATTATTATTTTACCGTGTTACAAACTATGTGACAAACTTAATATACCTCCTATCCTATGGGATGGGGTATAAACACTGCAGGATTCTACGTGCTCTCTTCGCTTTCTGATGGAACAAATCAAACTTATTTTTTTTTTGTGAACTGGGTATCATCAACTCAGCTGTGTTTGTAGTGTTGCGTTAAGGGATGTGCAGAACGGTCGACTTTGTTGTTGATGTGTATGTGGTTGGACCTGTCAAAAAAGCTAAATGCACTGAGGAGTACACACTGCAACAGAAGGATCAATGTTAACGTTGATCAAGTTAATCTACTATCGACTTTGTGTACCCAAATCCCATCAACATAATTAACGTTTTGTTTTTCTATTTTTGGGTTATTTCTTTTTGTTGATTTGAAAAATCGGTGGAAATTAAATATGAGTTTAATTATTTTTCATTCCGAGTTGCCCGGGAGCCAAAGAACTCAATTTTACAAGGAGATGCGCTGAGGACGTGACGACTAAACATTGCCACTCTCCTCATTTCCGACTAAACATTGTAATCTCCTCATTTCCGGTGGAAACACATTGGGATTAACTTTAAATCTTCATGTGCGATTGAATCACCCTAGTAGAAAATATCAAGACCTTGGCACATCAAAATCACGGGGCTCTTAAAATGTTCGCCAACCCTGCCCCTAGGGATTTTTAGAAAAATAGAAACCAACATAAATATTTTTTCTGTCACCTTGGGGAACTTTAAACGCTCTTCTCGCAGTCCACCCAATTGCGGTTTAATCGAAAAAGGGCCTCTTAAGGTATTACCACGTTGTCGGTCTGCCCGCCCTTTCTGATGGAGATGAAATTTGGTCTGCTTATAAACTTCGCAAAAAAAGAACTTAGATGCACAAAGGATGATTTTATATTCACATAACGGTGTAGATAATAGCAAATCGAACATTTATGGTATAGAAAATTTTTTACTCAGAAATTCCAGAGACATTTTTTTGAGATTTATTACCTTTTAAATTCAGCTAGAAAGCTGAAATTTGGAGAGAAATTTGGGTAATATTTTGTACAGACAATGTATGAAAATTTATAAAATCAGCTGATAGACACTCCCACAATTGACTTCAATGTGAGACCACCTCTATTTCACAATGTCAAGTTAGACAAGGCGTAGGAACTAAATTTTTGGTGCAGAATCTTTGATTCGACAAAAAATTGCCGCCCACAACATTGACCATGCCCACTTTTAATGTGTTAGATGTCCAAAAACTAGGTTCGGTTCCTCGGATAATTAGTTCTTAACCGAAAAAAATATGCATGACAAATATTAAATATATTGACAATTGCTAAATTTTTTGCATACAAAGTATTGAGCTCCGCCTACTTTAAGAGGGCTTTTTTAGAAAAAAAAAAACTGTTAAGCCAAGCAATTATTTTGGCTTTTAACGAGATTAGAATTAATTCATTTAAATTTGTAGCCCAACTTTGATACAAATAAATGACATGCAGCATACGAATGTAGGCCAATAATCTTTTGAAATTAATGTTAGGTTAGGTAAGGTTAAACAGGGGTGTGGTGAAAAAGGTCACACAAAATTCTAGGCACCTAAAAGGGCCCATCGCGATCCCTCGGGAACCAGTTGAATATAACAATTCAAAACGCAAAACAACCTAAACATTGTCCCTGATGAAACATCTAATTTCTCTGCAATAGCCCAGAAGGCCCCTAAGGATTGTGCCGTCTACTGCCTCCAAACTTTCAAAGAAATATTCCCCTAGAAATTTTCTATGTATACGCGAAACCGCTTACATATCGCAGCAGAAGCGACAAATATCCGTGCCAGAAAGTCTGAGCCCCTTCGCGTCTTTCCGCAGGAGACAGTGATATGTCAGAACTCCCACTAAAGCCCTTAGCTTGACCCTGCTTATTTTTAATAGTCCTTTCGATCCTTTTCGGTTAAAACATGTCCAGAGAGCCTTAGATATCCTATGTCCAGTCAGACTGGACCGACCACCTTTGGTTAGCAATTATTATAATTTTCTCCTAATAATTTTCTCCTCAAAACCCCACTATTTTTAAGGAGCCCTACTCTTCTTGCAAGCTCGTCAACTTGCTCATTTTCCTCTATACCGCAGTGTCCTGGCACCCAGCACAGTCTCACTCGGTTCTGAGTGCTCAATGATTTGAGCATTGTGCGACAGCCCCTGACTAAATCATATTTGATGTTAACCGATTCCGTTGCCTTGAGCCTAGCCTGGCTATCGATGTAAATGGCGATATCACTTCCAGATATCAGTCTTATTTGCAACAGAAATTTGGCTTCAAACCTCCTACCAATTTTTTGTCCTTTTAACTAGAACGACAGGGTTAAAAAATTTATTTTATAAATAAAATAAGATTTTTAATATATTAAAAAACTATTAAATTTATTTATTTTATAAATTTTAAAATATTAAAAGACTTTATTTAGAAAACTCTTTTATTCTTTTGGAGTTCACAAGCTCCAAACTACAAAGCCATAGTCTTCCGCAAAGCCTTTGGCACCACCAAGCTTGTCAAATTTCAAATCAAAAAAGTGTTTTCACTTCCGACAGCTCTTCAAGCTCAAATGGTATACGTACTCGACTTCAATGTATTTTTGTATCGCCATTTACAAAGGCGCTGATGGGGCGCACCCTCACGTCATGATTTTTCTATTTTACCATAAAAGCACAATTTTCGCCACCATACTTCTGCAGCATTATAACACTCCTTGTTGGTGTTGCAATAAAATTGCAAGCAATAAACGTGTCAATCATTCAGCCAATTCCCGCAATAATTTGTGAGCCAAAGGAAATTGCATACCAACGAGCTGGGTCGGAGTCAGAGACGCTGGCTGGCTGGCAATTTAATCCTTAAAGGATAAACGAACCAAAGGAGCTCAACTTGAAGTGGCACCCTTAGCCGTGTATGCTTTACTATACTAGTCCTCCCATCGAGAGCGATTTGCCAGCTCAACAACTTAATTTGCATATCGATGTGACTTAAAGAAAAGCGAACTCGTGTCTAGCACAAATGGAGCGCTCCATCTTGAAGAGTTTATAGCTCTTCGCTGCACTACTGCCACATTACTTTGTATAGGTTCTCCCGTTGCATAAGGAATCAAATGTATACACGTATTCGAACCTAATAGAGTTTTCTAATGTCAATCAAGTTAATTCTGCACGAAACAATCATTTCCTGCACTCGACGGCTTTATAATGGTGGTGTTGCATTATGGGGCGTGTGGATTTAGGCTGCTGCCCTTAGCTAGACTGTGGCAATGGTTAGGATGTTGTCACAAACAGACATGCCCCGCCGGCTTAGCTTGGGTAACCACCATATCTCCAACAGGAATCCTTTTTCCAAGATCTTCATTCAACGCGCCACACTATGCTGCGATGAGGGCACGGTTGCAGTGCAGTTAAGGGCGCATTGAGAGCTTCAAATTCAAACACCGGGCCACTGAGACTTAAATGCTCCCGCATACCAAAGGGTGGTATCGTTGGTGTTTCTGTGGAGGGATCGCGTGCGAAATGTATGCCACGGCTAGTATCATAATAAGTAATAAGTCCTCGTCATGAATATGAAATGTAATTTCCTTGTCGTCGCATGGCACACACACACGAGAGAGAGAGAGAGAGCGACGAATGTGCACCGAGGATAACACCGAATGTGTTGACACATGAAGTGGTGGGCCCGGCCGATTAGTTCTTTGTGAGCACAGCAGGTGGTATAGATGGTGGATGATGATTGTGACGTTATGACTGGAAGATAAGATTCCTACATTGCACTCATGTGGGTGAGTCTTACTGCTGAATTTTTAAGAATGCTCTCTTGGTACGTTTATTTAATTTAATGTTTTGGTTGCAACGAACCAATTATATCATGTCCGATTTATGTCCTATATACACGTGACAAAATACTAGGTTAACTTAGCGCTTAAACTTAATCTTTAAGAGACTTAAATTGAAAAGTTAAATATCTTCAAAAGACTAGAGAGGCTATTATGTACATCCCTCATTAGGGTTTAACCAAACAAAGTTAAAGCTTTTTTGACAGTTTTACCGAAAAATTGGTCTTAATATAAAAATCAAAGCTTGTTTAATAAAAAGGAAGGATTTGAGAATTTGCTTCCCTTCTCACTTACCGGGGAACCGAGTTTTGTTTTGAAAAATTGGGGCCCTCTTTTTACAAAGAAATAAATTCCGGACTGATCAATATTCAGCTTTTTAAACTCGTACTAGAGCTATTACGGCAGGATTCACGTTGGGCCAAGTTCTTTTGGACCATTCTTGCACTGCCTTGATAGCCATTTCGATCATTTCCAACTTATATTTTTGAAAACCTTTGTAATAATTACGTTAGTGACTCTTTTCCGTCATCCCTGGTTCGGAATGCGTTCCAGGGTAAGAATAATAATTGTTTTTCGGACTTGTTGTAAAAGTATAATTTTTCCTCCTCTTAAAATAATGAGAAAAGCTAAGCTGCGCTAAGAACGCTTTTACATCTCGGGGGTGACCTGCAATTTTTTGCCGATTCCGGACGGTGAATTGAGAAGCCTTTCATGGCAAATAGAACTCTCCAACGTTTTGTTAGTTTTGTACATAGCTGGGAGCGTGAAACGACCATCAAAACCCGGTTTGGTACTAAGAGTACAGTCCCAAACCTCAAGCACAGTAACAATGGTCTGACGCACTAGCCACTACATCCATCACGGCTCCCATTAAGCCAAAACCACAATGTTGCATTACAGCGTACGTACGTTAATGTGCTTTGCCATGCTTTTTCAAAACTTTACGATATTTACGTACCAAATTTGCAAAAACGATATGTGGCTTTGCGTTTTGGAGTAGATAATTGGAAAAGATATGACAGACATATGAATAAGAAATGAATATGAATAAGAAATTTCTGTTGAAAGTTTTTTTTACAATTTTTTTTAAAACGAAATAAGGAGTAGGAATGATAATAAAAATATTTCAGTTAATTTGATCACAAACAGAGGATCCAAGGTAGTGTACTTGTGTCTTTGTGCATGATAAAACCAACTTAAAATATCGAAAAATATAAATCGGGGCCCACAAAGCAGCTTTGGCTCCGCCTGGGCCTGACGTTTACGAGTTCACCTACAAGATTTCAATATTTCCTGGGATAATCAAGATCGGCTTCAAATTTGAAGTTTGTTAAAGAGTTTGCCTTATGAAACCTCGAAGCGAAGCCCGGGTTCAAATGTGCTGGACATTTGCTTTGTTTGAAGAAAGTGGTGGTTAATTTCGAGGATTTCGAGCGCACACCCGAAGTCAATCAGTCTGGCTAGCCTTGTGCCTTGGGTTCAAGGTATAGAATGTTAGTCATGCACGGAAATGACGCAGAGTTTCTGAGTTTGTCTTCATTTCACGGGCAAATTGTGTATTTTTATTATTATTATTTTATGGTTGGGCATGAACGTTTCACATAATTATGAGCACAGTGTGCGTATTTTTTGATTAATCGTGGCGTACTTCGAGAAGGTAGTGACTGCACCAATAAAACATCTCTCCCAGTCCATGAGAGCAATGTCATTGCAAACCCGTTTAAAAGCCGACGTATCGAAACGGGTGAAGCCGAAGATTAGGCTGCTTTGTGAACCAGCCTTTACATTCTCTATTCCAAAGAAAAATCTCTTCTCTACGCAATTCTGATAATGTTCTTACTATAAACCGTAACATCTGGTTTTTGTCCGCCCACAACCTACTGGCCAGCGGTTGTCATACCTACCTACAACAAGGTAAATAAGAATAGGTTTGTCCAAAGCTTTTCTAGGTGCGTTTACGATATTTACGATAAACAATGGAGCAAGCTGCGTGCGAGCGCTAATGTGTCCTGCCATATGATTTTCCAAGACTTTACGATAGTTTACGTCAAAGAACGCACGTAGCAAATTTGTAAAACGAAATGCCGCTTTTCGTTTTAGGGTAGTAAATTGGAAAGTATCTGCCTAAACACATTCGATTTCTGTTGAAAGACAAAAGAATGGGCAGAAAATATGCTTTTTAAAAACGAAGCAAGTTACCTAGTAATGAAAATATAATTATTTCTTTTAATTTGATCACCAATATTATCCAACATAGGGTCTTGCACTTGTGTATTTGTGCATGCCAAAAACCAACATGGTGCGAGTTGTCGTGAAAAACTTAAAACCGAAATAATATCGAAAACACATTCTCTACTCAAACCCCTTCACTCTGCGCCAACCTGTTTATGTTCTGACTATTAAAACAACTCACAATGTTTTTTAAACAAAAGTAACTGAGAAAGTCTATTGCAGCCAGTTAAAGGGATTAATAAATTATAAGTAAAACTATACAAGCAAAACTATTGAAACAATCCTTTTTCGCCCGAACAAACAACTAGTACTGACGACAAGGGTTATTACAACTCACTCGCAAAGCACAATGAGATTGTTCAACACACGCCGCTAAAGTAGAAAAAAGATCTACTTTTGCGTTGTAGATGCGTCTACGATATTTACGGTACAACGCGGGTTGAAGTTTTGAAGTAATATTTCGAGTTGCCCCTAATGCGCCCGTTGTTTCTACTCTGCTTGTCATCGGACTCATGCAGCAAAGCAACATTGCGATTTGGACTTAAGGCAGCATTTCGTTTTATCCCATATGCACGCTCTTTGTTTCCACCTTTTTTGTCGTGGGATGCAATTTTGCGATTCATACTTAATTTACGGCGCACTTTAATCTGTAATAAGGCCGGTTATGTCATTCATCCGCGTCAGATAACTTAAAAGTCAACAGGAGCTAATTTTCCATTATAATCTGTAGAGCAAATTCCTTTCACTATTTCCCATTATTTGCTCCGAGGTCTTGATTTTTCGGTCCTGCTACCGATACTTTTAGGCTCAACCAAAATAGGCTTAAGATTTGTACGCAATGTCAAGGTACATCGAAAATCCACAAGGTCTTAAACGCTTTCGAAGCCCATAACCGATTTGAGTAAACGATTCGGAAACAGTACGAGATTTGTTTGTTTCTCAACAATAACTGTCAAATTTCTGCGTCGAAACTCTTACTTAATTGGTACTAGCTTAAGTTGTTGCCGTGACTTGTCGAATCGGATGGATCGGAGACCGCAATCGGAACGGATTATTTCCATTTCAGATGGGAAATAACTTTGAATTTCAAAAATTTTTGTGTTCGAGTTTATTTCCGAAGAAAAAGATAATAATTTCGAAGAGTGAAAAAAGTTAAAAAAAAAAAAAGAAGCAGCCACGGGGGTTGCAGGGGTTGTAAAAGGGGCATATAAAGCAAAAATGAATATGCTAATTCGAAAATTTTCCGGGCAAGAGCGATGGTTTCCATCCGCCCTAGATGACTAATCTATCATAGCCGCTGTATTCTGACTCTTCTGGCTAAGTCGATGTCGCTGACCCATAGAGTCCATAGAGTTCGATGTTTATCTCCTACTCCAAACTTCGTCAATGCAGACGGGACAATAAATTGCCCGAGGGTTTTTACTCTTGAAGCAGCCGTAAGCGATTTCATCAGCCTTTAACAGGCTCCATGTTGTTGACATGTAGTTGCTCGAGAAGAATTTTACTACTCAAATTGCCAAAAAACAGCTAGTCAAGGTTAAGCTTAGGGACGACCCAGGTCTACACTTCCTTACTACCTCAAATTTAGAGCTGTCTATGATGATGTTTTAGCCAAGGAAAAGTCCACCATAACATACCAAAAACAAGCTCTTTAGCATTATAGACCGATCACAAATATCCGCTATAACTTTTTTTAAGACTCCTGATATGCCTTCAAGTCTTTTTGGGAGCACCTTAAAGCTCTTAATGCTACGTGCTCCTTCTGACCACTTTCGTTTTTTAAAAAAAAACACGACTTCTTGTCTTGGTTTCTTCTTCTTGGTTGGCAAGATAAACACTGGCCTGGCTAGAAACGCTGATGAATGAAGAATGTGTCGGTCGTCTTGTACCCTTTGTGGCGGGCTTTTGGTCTTTCATCTAACCTCATTGTACAGGCTGTATTTGGTGTTAAATTTGAAATATCTACATGTAGGGTTCAGGCGGAAATCAGGAGTGGAATCGGCTTAGGTGGTCTGTGATATGTCACAAATCACGAAAATTCGTCTGCGTAAACTGTGATCATCACAATTTTCGTGTGACACCTCTCGATCAATCACAGTCAAAATAAGCTGGTCCCCAGTTTTTAAACTTTCTGGTTAGTTTGCTTTTTGCCTACACTTAGGCTGACCTTCTGCATGCATGAATAAAAAAGGAGTTCCAATATCACAAGCCTAAATAAAGCAACGATTGCGAACAATATTTTTGTGATCACCTTACGCAGACGGATTATTTTGTATGATCACATTGACTGTCACAAAATGAGAAAATCACAGATCACCTTAGCCGATTCCAACCCAGGTTTTGCGAGCCATAGATTTAAAATAGCAGGGTCATTCAAGGAAATTCGAGCTGACATTTTTCACACCAAACTTGCTCAAAAGCACCAAGGCCAATAAAAAACTTCAGTAACTTTTGAAGCTTCTTACAGCGACTCAAGTAGTTTCCCGTCAATACTAATCCAGGTTGAGTAACGTATTGGGCAAAGCGAGAGATGTCCTGAAGTGCGAAGAAAACACAGTGCCGTAGCAGAATCACCTACACTAGAGCACATGCTTCATGCTCTGATATTAACATTTGGATTGCCTGTAATTGAATTTATTTAAGTGAATATTAATAGCCTTGAAAAGCAAACCGAAAAACAAAATTTGAAATCCCAGCTTCCTTCTACAACGGTCTAAGCGATCTTAAAACGAACGATCCAGTTCGCTTCTTATGCATCATGGGAACATACTACAAAATTGAATTTCCTAGTGGTATCGCAATGAAATATGTAGGTATAAAAGTCCGCCCCGGTTTTTGATATCCGACAGCCTTACAAGTTTGATCTTGGGTTTGTTTGAGATTGGTGTCACAGGAAGCTGCTGTTCCTATTTGTCCCCGGTATAATGAACTGTTGGTTGCTGCTTGCATGCACTCACCAAAATCTTATCCCTCTAGTCGGGGAATGGTCGGGTGCTTCTGGAACCTCAGCACGGAGCTCTCCTTTACATCAGGACCTTAAAATGTTGTGAAGCTGACACCTTAGGAAATTCATCAGTTTAAATTTTTGAGCTTACGTCCCAATATATTTTGGTCTAACTATTCGTAAGAAAGTGAGCTTGGTCATCGAAGACATTTTTCTTTCTTATACCTACTGTTCTCATTTTTCTTTCTGCTGCTTTTCCCGTTTCTGATGCCCATCTGAAAAACTTTTTCTCCACTATCTTTCTTTTTTATGATATTCTCATTTTTATTTCTGCTGCTCCTCTTGTTTCTTATGCTCATCTCCCAAACTCTTTTTTTATTGTTTTTGTCATAGAATTTCTGCAGTTTCCAGAAGATTGATTCCACTTTTGACACCGATGTTAAAAATTCGCTGGAATGTGAGTCGATAAATCTCAGTTGATCCTCAAATGTTTTTCGATTTTCACCCATGGAATATTTATAAAGGTTGATAAATTTTAGAAAGTATGATTTTTTGAATATTCTTTCGTAAGCCATTCCATTTCTGACACCAATGTTACATTTATATGTCAGCTTAATTCAAAAAAAAACTTACCCATTCCTTAAAGAATTTGATAAAACGGTTTGCTTAGAAAATTTGGACCGAAAAATAAGCATATTGTTGTTTGCTTGTTACGGTAAAGATTCATCTGGATCTAAAATGTCTTAAATGTTCATGTCTACCTATATCAGGTTATTTCCTTACCAAAAAAATTAAAGCTTTTCTCACTTCTTTAGATATAACGCGATCAAATCACGTTTTGGAACTCTCAAGAAGCACTCTCATCGATATTTCAACTCCACCTGATAGTTGCACCTCTTTAAGGCGGACGCAGCTTTAGTTTGGAACGATTCAAAGTCGATCAGCATAAAACGTTAAAATACCTAAAAATAAACTTTAACACTTTGTGCAGAAATCAAGCTACGAGAACTGAATTGGCTTATCGGACGTTATTCGAAACTAAGCGTATATAACAAACTGCTATTGTATAAGCAAGTGCTAAAACCATCTTGGACGTACGGTATACAACTTTGGGGTTGTACCAAACCAAGCAACATATCTATTTTAGAAACTTTTCAGAACAAGACACTAAGAGCAATCGTAAATGCTCCATGGTATATAAGAAATAGCGATTTACATCGAGATCTAGGCATCGCAACCGTGACCGACGAAGTAAGAAACTTTGCTCGCAAACTTCACACTCGCCTTCACGGCCATTGCAACCACGAAATAATCCGAACTCTGGATCAGACAAATCTTGCACGCCGACTACAACGAACAAGACCGTTGGATCTAGCGTCGTAAGAGGAAACCGCACATAATGACGGTATTGCAGGTGCTTTCGTTGGAAGGTAGCCTGCCAAACGCGATTACTATACAGAAGCATGAACTACTTGTTAAGGAAACTTAGTCGTAGTCTTACAAAGATTGGGAGGTTTTTTAGTGAGTAAGAATCTCACACTACTATGAGCACGCGCGCTCGATTCTCATAGTGCCTATGAAGGTTTTTACCTACCCACGGAAAAAAAAAAAAAAAAAAAAAAAAACTTTGTGCAGATCCCCTTTCCATTTCCTTTGATTACTCTGTCTTACATGGGAACAATTTGGTCTACTTAAAGAGATAAATAACATTGGTTTCACCACTTAAAAGGTTCCATTCAGCAGCCCCTCATTCGCTTAAAAGAAAATACCGCCTTCGTTAAAAATATTAACTAGGCACGCGTCTACTTTCAGTCATAATTACAAGTTCTTAAGAGAGCACATAAACTTGTCCAAGAACTTAATTCAATTGGTCTTTCGAAATGCCAAAAATAAAACCTCAATCGAAGCCCCGCCGAAATCAGGTTTACGTCACTCATTCGAACGGGACAATCTAATTAATTCCGCACCGAAGTCCGCAAATTTATTCAATACGACATTAACCCTTCGCTGAAAACAACTCTCTTTGCGTTATAGCGCTAATAAATCCTTCCATCTTCATGCCAGGCACGTTCGTCCTTACACACAGGCAGAGAGCTCCTTCAGATCACTGCCGAAACTTGTCTCAATACCAAACGAAGTCCGTAACAATTAAAATCAAATTACTGTCCAGTGTGAGTGCACAGCTGTTCGTAAGCGTGTGCACTTGTGTGTATTGTTGTAATAGAGGAGTTAAGTCCTTCCGCCGCCGCGCCGGCCGCTGCCAAGGCCCGAAAGCCAAGTGCGTGCGTGCGTGCGTGCGAGGCACTGCTAGGTTTATACCACCCCCAGAGTCCGCATATGCCGCCACGCCAGAACACCATATCGCATATACCTTACGCGGAGTAGCACTGAAATCATTAAGTCAAGATGTTTCATTCAATTACAATCGTAATCTGTCAGAATTAATTTGGGTCGTGCGGTTGGGTGTTGTTCCTAGGGTCGGTCGGTCGGTTGGTCTACGTCCTCGTCGTCGTCGTCGTCTTAGCTGTCGGATGCGGGTTCTGTCTTGTGTGTGGTTAACATCAGAACATCATAATTTTCTATGTTCGTCGACTTGGTGTTCACATTAATCATATCTGACCTTTTGTCGGATATGGTGCCGATGGTGATGGTTGTCGCGGTTTCATTAAGCCATTTCTGAGCGGTTCCTGCTAGTCAAATAATTAAGAGAAAACTTTCGGCTGCCTATTCTATACCCAACCTGGTCTCGAATGATTTTGTTTTATTTTCTCCGCCACCACTACAAGCAATCGCACAATCAACATGGAGGAGGTCTAAATATTAAATTTCAAACTTTCTGGGCTGGGGTGCTTGCAAACCGCATAAACCCCAAGAAACTCTCAGCCCTAAAGTGGGAAAGCGACATGCCAGGAAAATCTCCGACAGGAACACGTACAGATACATGGACGGACCAGGCATCCGCAACCTCTATTGATGAATCGGTGCAGAGGACTCTGATTGTCGGAGTTAGTAGAAGTGGAAAGTTGCTCTGATTTTACCACGCTGGTAATTAAAGCTTGCGGGATACATTGACAAGCGACGGGCATTGTGCGGACGGTACATTTCTGTACGAAATTGACAGTGACAACAGAGATATTTATTTATCGGGGCGCATAAATTGAATTTGCCAGGACGAATGCTTTCGCGTTGCGGCTGTTGGGATTCCTTAAACAATTGATGAGGTCTTGTCAAAGTTCGTAGTACCGAGTTTGCGGTTCGTGTCGTTCAAATGTTTTCTCATCAAATTTGATTTTGAAATAAGTTTTGAAATCGCTCAGACATTGCGGTGTTGGCGTGGATACTGTGTGCCAGATTCCTCAACGCTTTCGAGGACCGGAAATAGTCAGAATTCATTCTAAGCCCAATCAGTGGAGCAAGCTATTCGATTTCAGCTATTCATTTAGAAAGCGAAGTGCAACGATTAGAGCTATGGCTTGTGTGATTTTACAAAGACCCAATAGTGATATAGGATACGATGGTTGGTAAGGTTATTCAGTAATGTTGGTATGAAAAATAAATTGGTCATGGAATTGTAGTCCCGAGAAATTCCTCCGGCTGTTACTCTTGAGCTCTCGGTAAGAGTCAAACTCATAAGTGGTAATGTTGAGCAAGAATGGAATAGCAGCACTAAATGACTGGCTGGCTGGCTGAACATTGTCCAACATGACTGGCTGAGAGTGTATCAGAAGTCAACTTTGAAGGCCTCAGAAGGAGGACACTGACTTATTTTAACAAAGGTGAGCAGTGCTGTCCAGTATAATCAGAAGGAAATTAAACTAAAGAAAACCTAAGGATTAAGGAGGTACTAGAGATGGTGGCGGATTAGCCCTTGAGTGGGCTTAATGCAGCCCACATGCCTCACATGCGCAAAGAAGGTTACTGAATCTCGTCTCTATTGCCACAGAGTTGGGACAGAATTCAGGAGTTGTTCCTTGATCCATAGATGTAACTGACCGATTACTTATGCAAAGACTAGTAGTTATGAAAAAGGAACAAGTAACCTCTGCTGATTTATTGATAACAACAATACTCAAACGACAACAAGATTGGGAACTTTAAGGGATCACAGACCAGCTGCCGCTCAAAATGTCCCTACCGAAGACGATGGTAGAACCCTCTAACTACACTCTTAAATAGAATCTATGGATCATGTTCAAAGACTCGATACCAAAATACCGGAAATAAGTAAATGGGATTGAAAGACTGTCGCAGGAGATGATCAGACCTTAGACTGCAGGGCCAATGATGACTGTTCTGTTTTTTAGGCAGAGCTAGTGGCCATAATCCACAGGCTCGAGAGCAAGACCTGCTTCTTTGACAACAGAGCGGCTATAAGGGCTTTGGAGTCAGGAAAATACACGTACAATCTGCAGGGCCCGATATCAGACACAAGCGTAGATACCTCAACTTACCTGGAGTAGCCAGAGCCTACAGATAGCACTCGAGCGAGAAATGTGGTTGAACCAGTTTCCAAGGTCTTCAGTCACCCAAGACAACGACCCCTCGGCTTGATGATGATGATAATGTGCACAGGAAAACAGTGACAGCAGATGAATATGCGCAAGCGTTGCAGCGTGAAACTAGAGCAGCGAATTACCCAAAGCCATACCATAAGATGGCTAAGAAAAAGAAGGTCCTATCCGTTTTCCCTGCTCAAGGAGACAGAATAGTCTAGCTATCGACACAGCAGCAGAAAAATCTATTGAGTGTTCAAACTATTTGGTCGCTGGAGTCAAAACGCAGGCTCTTCGAAATAGTGAAGGAAACATAGTCACCGAAGTACAGAAGTAGCTGCTTAAAGGGCGTCAGGTAGATAGGCTGGAAGACAAAAAAGACTTTTCTTAAATACCTCCTCCTATGTAAAGCTTATGCCAAAGCCTTCCTGGACATAAGGACAAAGACAAGAGTTATCGTCTTTTCTTTGGCAATCCGATGTTTATGATCACCTAATTTAATCGATTATCTTGACACCCTGTCTGTCAAGAAGCTTAGAGCTTAAAAGAAACCTAACTCCCTAACTGGAAGCATATCGTTACATTATGGCTTGAGAATTGGACATAAAAAAGTTGCCATATAAAAGTTTGTATGGCTTTGCCATAGGGATCGGGCGCCGATATAAGCAACGATACGTTCGGTTAGCTTTTTAATTAATAAAAAATTTGCTTTTATATGGTTGGGACAACCTGGAAAGATTGATATCAAATGTGAGGCACCAAAGTTCAAAGTTTATTTTGAAACCTATACCGACCAGGTATAGGTTTTGACGCAATTTTATAACATAAAAAAAGTCCGCAAAAGCCGGTCTGAAGCCTGCTTGAAATCAGGTTAAAGGTGGCGGATATCGTACATAAGCCTCGGTTCACCTTTTTCACTTTCAAAGAGCCTCAGACTGGGCGATGGCATCTGAAGTTAAGCAACGATACCCCGATATAAGCAACGATACGTTCGGTTAGCTTTTTAATTAATAAAAAAGTTGCCTTTATATGGTTGGGAAAAACAGGAAAGATTGATATCAAATGTTGGTGCCCAAAGTTCATATTTAAAATTATGCCCACTAGTTTTTATGACCCAATTACATAACATAAAATAAAGTCCGCAAAAGCCGGTTTAAAGCCTGCTTGAAATCAGGATAAAGGGAGGGATATCGTACATAAGCCTCGGTTCACCTTTTTCACGAGTAAGGAGCCCCAGACTGGGCTACAGCAGCTAAACTTGGCCTCACCACCGACTTAATTTCTAGCAAAATTGAGGCTAGAACAGCCTTGAGGTAAATATGCCTGTCGTAAATTTTTTATCAAAATCCCCTTCTAATCCAGGGTGTAATGCGAACCGTGCACATTTGTTGGTTTTAGCCAATGGTTACAATGGCTGTATTTCAACGGAGACTTTCTAATACCGGTCCTTTTGGAGAGTATTTGTAGACTTGCCACGTTAATGCGAGGTTCTGGCGTAGCGAACCGCATTTCCAATGCTATACTCGCGGATGTGGATACTATAAAAAAATCAAAACTTTTAAAAAATTCGGGACTGCACCGCAAACAAGCTTCTTCATGAGGCTAAGAAAAAATCCTGAACCAGTCGAGGCGTGCAAGTTCTAGGCAAGTGTAACCAAGCACCAGCCAAAAGATAACCAATACCCTAAAACCCGGTCAGAGTGCCTTACAAGGCAGGAAACCAGCTGCAGGTGGGAGCCAAGCTCTAGCCGACCCTGTCGGGAAGATTACTGAAGAGCAGAAGCTGAAGAAGCCGGGCACATCTCCAGCTTCCAAATATTCCAAATAATCCAAAAATGTCGCCACCTAGACAGCCGGAGTGAGGGGTGACCCTCTAAGTTAGGGGATTGGGACCGTTACATTGAAAAGCGGCTTCATAACTGAGGTAGCAAGGGAAAAATGAGTAGAACATAAAGTTTAGCCGGGACTGTACACCACAACGGCGGAAAAGAGGAACAGAAACTCCATTACGTTGGCAAAAACCACTGCAAAGATTCAGAGAAAGCGATTCGGAAAGATCCAAGGCGAAACCTCTGAAAGCCAACATCGTGAGAGCTGGGAAAAGCTATGCCGTGGCTGCGAAAACGGCAACGGCTGGCAGAATCCTGGCTGAAACAGTCAAGGTGAAACGGGTTGCGGCATTTCCGGTGGTTAATCTCGTTCATAGGTAAAACTCGAAGCCAAGGAGCTCGAAGCACTCGAATATGCCATAGTGGCAGAAATGTCAACAGAATATAATAGCATTAGCTGAAATTCCGCAGGGACTACGAGACTGCTGAAATAGTGGACTGAATATGGTTTAAGTTGGTGGCACTGAGCACTTAAGCTGATGCAGAAACGGAATTGGGTAGAACTAGCCACAGCAAGTGTGCAGAAATACCACGCTCCGATTCTGTCACAACCAAAGAGCATCAACCCCGAGCATTAACTTTTTGAGGCCTCGATATGAAGGCATGTAAGACATTGTATAGTCGGAAAGAGGGGCCCTCGACAAGTCCTTTAAAATCATTCAGTTTAAGATATTCTTTCAGCAAGTGTTGGTGAGTGAACAAAAAAGGTCGGAGGTGAATGTTGGGCTTCCGAGGCTTGTTTCTGCATCGTGACTGGTGTTTCTTTACATGGCCGGGAAGTCTACCCGACGGCACGACCCCCAACCTGGAGGACCAGATCCTTTGCTTAGCTCTAAGGACGGAGAGCCGGATAGCCCGCTCCTTTTAGGCCTGAGCGCCGAATACGTCGTAGTAGCCCATATAAGGTGTTCACTAAGTAGTTCGGCCTGACTGGAACTATGGACGCCACCGTTGATTCCATCTGGGGAATTCCTCCGCTGCCGTCCGGATGCAAGGAGAAGTGCAGATGAGAACACTTTAGGCTGCTTCGAGAGGAAAATTCTTCGGACGATTTACGGTCCCGTCTGCATAGACGGAGAGTGAAGGAGGAGATATAACATCGAACTATACGGGCTGTACAGCGATACCGACCTCGAAAAGAGTCAAAACACAACGTCTACGATGGCTGGGTCATCTAGAGCGGATGGACACCAACGCCCCGGCCCGGTAAATCTTTGAATCCACACCGCAGGGACGGCGCGGTAGAGGAGCACCGAGACTCAGGTGGCGTACGCAAGTGGAAGGGGACCTCAGCCAACTACGCGTGCAAAACTGGAGACGGCTAGCTAGAGACAGAGCTGGCTGGCGAAGCTTGTTGGCTGAGGCCCAGGTCCAGCCCGGACTGTAGCGCCACCTTAAGTAAGTAAGAATGTTGGGCTTATGACCACCTCAAATCCAGCCTCCTGAGATGGCTGAGTTTGCCATTGAGCAAATTTATACGCCGAAGGTCGAACTTCTCTCTACATCACTGCCAGCAGGCGAACAGAGCAGGCAGATCTACCAAAACTGGCTCCAAATCAGCTGTCGGAAATTATCTTAAATGCTCTTGACATCTTGGAGACAGCAGGAACCTAGTTTGTGCATTCCGTGATATCGAAGGAGCATTTGGTGACACATAAAGGGAAAAGGTATTAAAGAACACTGTTTCCAGATGAATGCATGAGCTGCGGACCACACGACCACACGGATTACAGTCAACCCTTATGTGAAGCCTATTTGTGGATGAACAACTTGATACATTTACCAGCCAAGGCATCAACTGTCAGGCATATGCCAATGACAAAATATTAATCGCCATGCGAGGAGAAGTTTGACGGAATGCTCTGTGAAATTATTCAATGATCAAAGGAGTCAAAGGCTGGTGCAACCCAGCTGGGCTCAATCTTAGCCCGGCCAAGACAACTAAAGAACCATTCATCAGGAAAAGGAATATCAAAATGAAGCCTTGAAGGCTGTCTGGCACGACACTGATAGAGGATAAGAGGTAAGGGGCAGACAAGATCTCCAGAAAGGCCACTCATGCTCTTGTGACATGCAGAAGCCTTGCGGGCAAGTTTTGGGGACTCAGCCCGAACATCATAATATGGGTATACACTGACTAATATTAACTTATGGAGCAGTTTATGTGTAAATTTATAAACCTAAGCACAAGGAGAGAGGCACTCAAAAGAGTGTAAAGATTGTGCGAACGTGTCCCACAGCAGTTATTGAAGTGCTTTTAGAACGAATCCGATTACACACTGTGATTAAGGAAACGGCTAGAACAACGATCTTAAGGGTGGCAAAAGAGGGTATTGGGGGGAGGTCTGCATTGGGTCAATCAAGGGAACTTGACGCACTTCTAGAATAGTCCTCCTCCGTCTATTTCTAAGGATCCCAGCTTATTAAGGTTTTCAGAAGAAATTCTTCGTAAAGCTCATCACTGAAAAGAACTGGAGTAATGAATCTACATAAAATGAGCAACAGAACTATCAAATGGTGTACAGATGGGTAAAAAACTGATGAATGAACTTGTGCAGGAGTGTCTTGGATAAGAAAGAATTACTCTGAATCCATGGGCTAATATACCAGCATCTTCCAGTCGCAAATACGCTACAGGCAGATGTGCCGAGTTCAGTCATGACGGAAATTTCAAGAATTGCGACATAGCATTGTCAGATCCAAACTTGTATGGGATTACCTACACAGGCTAAATGTCCTGGGCAAGGTCAATAAAGTGACTCTCTGTTAGTACCTGGCCATGTTGGAATACAAGTACGAAGCAGCGGACTCCTTGGCAAAACCAATAACAGCAGAAACTTTCATAGGACCTGAACCTTCCTGCGTAATAGGAGAACACACAGATAAAAATTCAGTAAAACGAAAAAGTTAAACCGTACATGGGAACTTCTGGGGATCTACAGCCAGAGCATACTCCAGGCATCCATCGGCCTTAGTGAAAATCCTTACAGGGAAAACTTATGGAAAAGGGTGTTGAGCAAGAAATCTTATCAGAAGCAAGAAATCAAGGTAAGTGAAACTCCAGAACATATTCTTCAATCCTGTGGGGTTCTGAACTACAAAATGTTTGGCGAAATACCAGTCTGGTGTGGACAGAGAGCAATACCCACCTTGCAAACACATTGCATTCTCAGATTCCTAAGTGAAACTGGACTAGAGAAAAGTGTTTTAGGGTGAGTTCTTTCATCAAAGGCCAAACATGAGCGCATACCCTCGATATAATTAAGAAATGAATCATAGTGAGAGGGAGTTTTTTTTAGAAGGAATAATCCCCCAAATAGACCAACAGATTGCAGTGCAAAACCGAACTTAAGTTATTATAAATAACTCATGTAACGAAAGATCATAACAATGTTAGAAACCCTTACAAAAAAGAGTTTTATGCCCCCCCGTATAAAGATTGCACGAACGGCAGAAGACGGTAGTAACCGATTTAGGGTTTTTAAGAATTTTATAACAAGGAAACAAGGATCTTCTGCTAATCTTTGTTGCTGAAATCTGTTAAAAGCGAACTTAACTTCAGCAAAAGTCCACCTATCCTACTATTTGTATCCAATTTCATCTTGCAAGGTTCTACTATCGTCGGGAAAACTTCCCAACAACTATATCAACTCTCTTGACAATTACAAAGCCCATCCAATACACTTTTACCACTTTCTACCCATCATCGATCGGGCTCTCATTTCTGTCATCAAACTGTGAGCTTGTCATTACCTTCTATTACTCCGTTGTCAATCCTAAAACTAAACGACCCAATACAAGTATGTAATACTCTCGTATAGGTTAACAAGATGACTCCATCAAATCCCAATATAGCATCATAGATGCTCTGCATCACCTTCAATTCATTCAATATGCTCTCCATAGCGCCCGATATACTATAGCAAGGGTTGTGCCGTGCGATGCGACCCTTAATGCCGAACGAGTATAGTTGGATGAAAGTCCCCAAACCGATAATACAGTTCCACTCGGCACACAAAAATGTTTCGCCCTTTCGTCCAGGTATACCTACTATGCCAACTATAACCCCAACCATACACAGTATGGCATGTGTGCCCGCCGCCACCGCGCCGGCCGGTATAGAGTACCTAAAACCGACCCAAATATTCGAAAGACATCATCAAGTGAAACGATGGCAGGATAAAATGTACCCAAAGGCAAAAAATGAACCTCACCGGATACCATATATGCCATTGTGGTGCGGGCTATGGATCTCTGGCTCTGCCAAGCCGCATCCCATTCAGCATGGAATTCCGACATCGTTGATGGTCCCGAATCGCAATGTCAACTGGACATTCAGCAACTCGTTTCTATACATTATTCTCCGAGTATGGGTATAATCATCGGCCATCTGGTTCTACTCCAGTTCAACTTGAGTGGAATTTCACCATAGGTGGAAGGAAGAAAGTGGTTCCACCACCCGGTTTCTCTGGTGGTTGTATACCTGGTTAATGTAATACAAACGAGCTTGCAAATGAATCCTTTCTGGGGGAACAACCCTTAGGAAATGATGAGCATTGAGGACGGTTGTTTCTTTCAGAGGTTGTATCACCAAGTTATTTGGCCCATAGTGGAATGTTGATGCTCATGTTAAGCCCCGGATAAACTGGGATATATCAAACGATTCCAATTTTTCGAATTGCTCGAGAACGAGACAGAGGTCGAGATGTTGTGCTCCTCCAGGATGCCTGGGTGGGGGCGATTTGATTTCAGTTACAGAAACTAACTGCCTCCTGGTTTGGCTATATAGGATTATGATTCGAGGAATTGGATTTTGATGTAAGCTGACCCGTTCCATTAAGAGGATTTCGTTGGGTATGATATATTTTGTATTGGGGCACAACCGCACACGTTTCGTTATTGGGGACACTTCAATTGGCTATGATTTGCGGTAGGGTTTTTGGCAAGCAAGGACACTGTTCCTATAACGATTTTTGGATCAGGATTCAAGCATTTTCTTAGGAATTAAATATGTAAAACTTTGCAAGTGGTTTACAGTCCACTTAGGGTGGTTCAATATAAAAGGGACGCACTACTCAGATTTATAAAAAGGAAAACTTTAAAAAAAGGAAAACAAATGTTAAATTCAAGGTATTACAAGCTTTCGAGGACTTGTGTACCAACACGTATTGATAACGGTATCAAACTCGCTTCTTCGACTAATCACTCGATCTCTATCACGCTAAAGACGAAACCAAGCCTTGAAAGACTTCGGTTAAAGTCAAAAACTGTTGTGTACTTTTTCATACCTATTTTACCACTCGGTACTCACACTTGACATAGATAACATTATTCATTCAACATCTATCTACTCATTGAGCGAAAGATTATAATTTATTTATGACTGACTAATGAGGCTGCAAACACAAGACACCCAAGCATGATGATAAGCAAATGAAGTTCATTCCCAGTGATGACCGTTTTGTAGATTTATTATGATTGACTGTTTGTTTTGTACTTTCCAGAACGTGCATCTCTCGGTAATCGAATTAAAGCAGATACAGCCGAGCTTGCCGCTACTTCGAACTCGCAGTAGATACGAAGAAAAAATCTTCCATCACAGACCCATACTATCTCTGACTTATGACGTA
This sequence comes from Neoascia interrupta, assembly GCA_947623515.1. Taxonomy (NCBI): domain Eukaryota; kingdom Metazoa; phylum Arthropoda; class Insecta; order Diptera; family Syrphidae; genus Neoascia; species Neoascia interrupta. The sequence goes on from OX392462.1 coordinate 202,123,204, forward strand.
GCATAATTGTGAGTACTGAAAACAGGGGCGGTGGTTTGTTGATAAATCAATCTGCGAGAATTTAGTCTTTGTCAAAGTATCGCGTCGAATAGATACACTACTTATTAGCCTGTAAATGGCAACGAGTTTAGAATATAAACGAAATCAAATACAATCAAAATTCAATTTACTAATACTAAGGGGAAAAAGACATGTGGAACGTGTATATTTTGGGGCTAGCTGTCTGTTTACAACTGACAGTCGCACTACCATCGAGTGAGAATGGAATTTTAATAACTCTAAACACATATGAAAATAATTTTATTTTATTTTAGAATATGAAGAGCTCGTGCGAAATTCGCTACCAGATACATCAGCTGAGACACAAAAGGCTGCCGCCGAGGAGGTGATTATGAGGCTAATACCAAAGCAAGCCCATCTATTTGATGTCCAAGTCGATAAAAACATGCCTCTGCGGAGCTTTGAAGTAAGTGAAAGTGTTTTTTAATTAAAAGAATTAAATCAACTTGGGCTTAGAAAAAAAAACCACTTCTTGAAGAATTTTGTGTCTCGCCTGGCAGAGCAAAAAATTTAACCATATCTTCCCGTCAATTTAACCATATCTTCCCGACCAACCCCTTGAAAATCTTGCAAGTTTTTCACATACAATACTATACCGGCCCGACTTGGCGCAAAACTTTAAGACATACAAGCAAGTTCCTGCTAATTTTGCTTTTCCACTGTATTTGGGGGAGTCCCCAGATACTGTTTTCTGTGTACACTCAGTTAATCATGTTCTAGTTTCTCCATTCCTCTTCTACTAAATTCATAGGTATTTGATTTACAACTAATCACATATCATCCAATTAGGCTCAAAATAGTGTTCAGACTCAGGGCCCGACCTAGCTTTTTTGCCGCCCTGGCGCCCTTTAAATATATAAAAAAAAAAAAATAAAATTAATAACACTAGGACTGAGCTACTTCTTCGTAGAAAGGCAACAAAAAATTATCAAAAAGGCGTTAATCTAGAGAGAATATGGTCAATAAGGCAGCAGTTCATTTGGCAATTCAGCTGGTTAATATGCCTCCTGCCGCTGAGGACAAATAAGTCGGTTTATTTCGTGGCTATAGATGTTTAAATAGGTGAAATAGAAGTTTTCTTAGAAGTTTTTATTCATTAAATTGGTCCTTTTTTAATTATTGAGCATTAAATGTTTCCTATAATAAAACAGTTGTTTTTTTACGGTGATTGTTTGTCAAAATTGTTATAGAAAATTAAGTCGATGAAATCTCAGATGCGTTCGCCGTTGTTTCCATTACTTTTCCAGCTGTCAAAACTATTTAATCTGTTATGAAGCATTCTTGTCTGTTAAATTCTTCGGGCTCATTCAGGATTCATCTATCAGTTTAAAAAAAACTGAAAAACTTCACTTGATTCGTGTTTGGAAAGTTCAAGTCGGGGTTTTAATTGTTCATGCCTAGGTATATCTGTTTTTGGTCCACAGTCGAAATCGATCGCGGCAGCCATCGTGCCGATGCCGACAATTTTTTCATGCCCAAATGTTGATAAAAGTTTCAAATAACGGTGTCATTTAAAATTTCCAGAATCTTTTGGCGTATTCTTTCGAATCGAAAAAATGATGTGGAAATCAGAACAAATAGTTCTTTTCTCGTATACCTGAAGGAAATTGTGCTCATGTAAATGTTCTTTTGAACTCCCAATTAGTTCAGTGTCGACACCAAACTCGAATTTTCGCCACCGTCGTATTTGACGGTGGAGGCTGGGTGTAGCTTTGATTGTTTTTAATTTGTGTATGTAAGGCCAGAGACACACGGTGACAGAAAAACGCGCGACTTTTCGTGTGACTTTTCGACTCGATTTTTATTCGTTATTTTTTTCAACGTAACTGAAATTATATGAAATTGATTAAAATTTACCAAATATCTTAAACTAAAATCTATCAAAATTCATTTAAAGAAAAAATATACAAAATCCGACATCAACAAAATCACGCTACGAAATGAAAAAAAAGTAAAAAAAATGAAGTCAAAGCAATTTAAAAAACTCAACGTGAAGACTGGACAGGTGCAGTATTTGTCGTTCTGTACACAATGAATCCGCATGTACACCACGCGGGAATTGTCGCCGACACCGACTACTTTTTGACAGCTCAGTGTGGCAGTTCGGTGTGAGCTTTCTCATGAATCTTGATCCGGAGATCGTCAAACGCACCATCCTAGAGTTTTATGACGTTTTTTTGTTTTTGACGTCATTTGGATGCTCTCGGATCTTAGGTTCTCTTGAGCTCGTACGAGAGCAACGAACCAATTGCGCACCATGAAATGAGAGAGAGCAGAGCCTCTGTAATATTCTTCAGCCTTTCTTTGGCAAAAGATAGCGCTTTATCGTGCAAGGAACTCTTTTTTATACCCCATCCCATAGGATAGGAGGTATATTAAGTTTGTCACATACCTTGTAACACGGTGAAATAATAATGGTAGACCCCCAAGACCTTAAGGGCATATAATCGAGACCGAATTCTGAATCGAATGAGCCATGTCCGTCCGTCCGTCCGTCCGTCTGTATGTCACATGTTTTTAGGCCTTAAATTTTGAGCTAGGGTGCTGAAACGCTCGTACGTAAGGTCTGCGTCATGCGAAGCAGTCATGTGAAGAAGCCCAAAGACACGCCCACAATCGGTCTAAATGTGCAACTACCTCCAGAATTTTCAAAACTGTAAGACGTTCTAAAAGGCCGAAATTTAACATTTAGCATCTCCTAATAAATGTAAGACACAAAAAAGACAAATTTGATTGGTTTACCTCCTCTAGTGGGCGTGGCATCTATTTTAATAGTAAATTTTCAAATGCAGTTTACTCAATATTTTTGCTCAAAATTAAAAAAAAATTGCTTAATATTTTATGTAGAAAACGCTTAGTTCTACATTTTGTTTGTACAAAACTTTGGGCCAAGCCCATATTCGGAAGCACAATTGAAGAAAAACCTAAAATTTGCCTAAAAAACTTAATTTCGACTAGCCTTGAGCATAATTTAGGAAAGCATGAAACAAAAAAAGTAGAAGGTTAGGTAAACGAGACTTCAGTCTAGATTTCATTTATATAAAGTTTTTAGCCACGCCCCCTCTTAAGGGTCGATTTTTCAAAAACATTGAATTTGGACCAAGAAATTGCATTTTTACGTACATTTAAGTGTAATTTGGATATATATGTGGTTTCTCATTAGGGGCGGTTGAACCACGCCCCTTTTCGAAGTTTGCATTACTTTTAAATTGTCAAAAAATAAACATGTCATCAGCATTTTACAATGTGGGATAGGATGGAGTATTCAACGGTCCGTTTTACGGACTGTAACTTCTGCGTACACACTGTAGGCAGACTCACTGGTTTTTTCTTATTTTTATCAAATGTAAGCAACCGTTAAGACCTCTTGATAACGATTAAGCAGGTAAAGAGACAAATGTTTGATAAATCTATCTGATTTTGTCTGTTTGGGCCAAAAGAAAACAAAGATATCCGAAGAGGATCCTTTATGTAATCCGAGCGCCATCTAGCATCAAAGTCACTGACTTATCGAGGCTCTTGGCCTTTTCTGTTTTAATCTAAAAACATTTATGCCCCGCCTTACAAAATTCATAAAACTACCTTTTTGGTAGAATTTTTGCCGTCCCTCAATTTTTCCACTCTATGCATATGCAATCGCCCATCAGTTATAAAGTTATCACTTATAGTATCCAAGCTCCACTTATCTACTTTTTTAGCAACTTTTCCGGATGCGGCAAAATGACGATAAATTTTTCTGAAAGAATTTTGGCCAGGTTTGTGATGATATAATTTCCTTTCCAGCAATGTTCTTGCCGAGATCGAAGAAGGCCGTACTTTACAGGAGTACGTAAAGAGAAGATTCATCACTACCTCTAGATTAAATCTACATTAAAGCTCCCCAGTATATTGTTTTCAGGATTCCAGGACTGCTTCGGCACTGGTTAGGGTCTGAGACTTTTTGGGCCCTTATTTGGTGAAAGTTTGTTTGGGGCAGTTCTGTACAAGCGATTTAAGCCTCACTTTTTCCGTACTGGCATACAAGGTTCCGGATACATATGAGCGGTGTGTTGCACCAGCTTTAGAGCCAGCTATTTATTTGCCCACAAGTCTGTTATGGGTAGCGATTTAATCTACTTAAGAATGACCAGGGGTGGAATCGGCTAAGGCTTCACATTTCGTGACAGTCAATGTGATCAAACAAAATAATCCGTCTGCGTAAGGTGATCAAAAAAGTATTGTTCAGAATCGTTGCTATAGCTTGTAATGTAAGAGCACCTTCTTTTATTCGTGCAAGCGGAAAGTCAGCCTAAGTGTAGGCAAAAAGAGCAACTTACCAGAAAGTTAGAAAACTGGGCACCAGCTGGTTTTGACGGTGATTGATCGAGAGCTGTCACCAGAAAATTGTGATGATCACAGTTTACGCAGACGATTTGTTTGTGATTTGTGACATTCACTTATTATTGATAGCTTTAGCCGATACCACCTCAAGTTAGTTTTGGCTACTTCAGTAACGGCCCTTTATTTTTCCAGAAAAGTTTGATTTTACGACGGACGAGCGACGCACCTGAAAAACTTCTTGGCCGTCCCAGAAGTTTGATATAGTTTTGATTCTTAATTTAGAAGACAGATTTGCTTTTATACAATACTTGATGGCAAGGGCTTCCCAGCCTGGAAAGTAGACGAGTTCTTGTCTAGACTGACTAAATAGTTCAATCGAGACTATCCTTCATAAATTCCTGGCCCTGACGTGTCCCACACTAGGCGTCAAGGATTTGGTTTATGTTTTTTTTTCTATGTTTCACCGTAAAGGATAGTTACGGTGAAGTTTTTATGCAAGTCATACTACCGTACAACATGCTCATCCCAAGGCATGCAGAAAATGGATTTAGGTTCAAGTGTGTAATTCAAAACTATGCGTAACATCCTTGGTAAGAATGATAATCAATTTGTAACCCAGATCCACCCTAACTAGATCATCTTGTGTTTGGAAATTTTCCTCAAAAGGTGCAATTTGAAATTCAAATTTACTTTTCAGAGAGTTTTTTTGCTCATTAAACTTAGTATTCAGCTTTTCGAAACATACTTTTGTCCGCTTAGTTGTTTCTGGATTAAATTTTCAAATTTTGGTTAGGTAAGGTTAGGTTGAAGTGGCAGTCGATCCAAAGAAACTTGTAGGTCCATTGTGATACCACATGGATCATCTACTCGTTGAACCATTCTGAGCTATTGATGAAGCCTGAGAGATGTTTTGGGTCGGTGATAATGATCGCTAAGATCATTTTTGAAGAAGATTTTGGTTTTTGGCGAGATCCTGATATGTACAGACAATGTGGAGAGTGCTGAACAGGTGAATGTTGAACTGCTCCGACATTGAGTCCTCGAGAGATGCTGAGTCCTGAGTTCTGCTTAGTCCTTTAGAGATGATCGGCAGTCTTGGGGTACTTTTGAGTTTATAGAGACTGATTCCAGGCACTTGATGGCAGCCTGACTATCAGAAAAGATTCGTATACCTTTGGAAGATATAAAGTTATTCTTAAGCCGGGACAAGACTCCTTTCATCACCATAATTTCAACTTCAAAAACACTGCAATGATCCGGAAGTCGGAAAGACAGACTTATAGAAGGTATTTTTACACCGAGCCTAGTTTCAGCATTTAAACTAAATTCAACTTTTCACTCCAAATGTTCAGCATTCCGCCATACCTTTTTCAGGATTCATGAATTTCGTCTGGGCATTTAGAAGTTTGTCGAATTGAACAAACCTCTCAAACTTCCGATTCTCTGAATTTTAAGAGAATATAGTGCAGTTGACAGAATATACTCAATACTGATCGAGACCGAATTCTGAATCGAATAAGCCATGTCCGTCCGTCCTTCCATTCGTCTGTCCGTCTGTATGTCACATATTTTTAAACCTTAAATTTTGAGCTACGGTACTGAATTTTCGTACGTAAGGCCCACGCCAGTACAAGTGTAAAAATTTTTGAAATCCGCTCAAAGAGACGCTCGGTCTAAATGTGCAACTGCCTCTAGAAGACGTCCTAAAAGCCTGAAATTTGACATTTAGGATCTCCTACATGTTTGCACTACTAACATTTTATTAGTAGTGTAAACTTCGAAAAGGAGCTTGGTCCAACCATCCCTAATTAAAAACTATCGATTATATTACAGATATTTCCAATTTACGCTTAAATGCATGTAAAAATGCAATTTTTTGGTTAAAATTCAATATTTTTGAAAAATTGACTCCTAAAAGGGGCGTGGCTAAAAATTTTGTATGAACAAATTTAATTTAGAATAAAGTCTCGTTTTCCTCACTTAAATTAGGGTTAAGGCCAGTCGAAATTACGTTTTTCTGGAAAAAACTAGGTTTTTCTTCAATTATGCCCCTAAATGTGGGCGTGGCCCAGAGTCTTGTATGAACAAAATTTAGAACTATTTTTTTACAGAAAATGTTAAACCCTAAATTTTTTCAATTTAGAGCAAAAATATTGAGCAAATAGCATTTGAAAATTTGCACTTAAAATATATGCCACGCCTCCAGGGCGCATTTACCAATTAAATTTTACTTTTTTGTTTCAGCCTTTTATTTCAGCCTTTTAGAACGTCTTGCAGTTTTAAAAGCTCTGGAGGTAGTTGCACATTTAAACCGATTGTGGGCGTGTCTTTGGGCGGATTTCAAAAATTTTTGCACTTGTACTGCTTCACATGATGAGACCTTAAGTACGAAATTTCAGCACCCTAGCTCAAAATTTGAGGCCTAAAAACATGTGACATAGACGGGCATGGCTTATTCGATTCAGAATTCGGTTTCGAACATGTGGCATTAAGGTCTTCCATTATTATTTCACCATGTTACAAGGAGCAATATTATAATTTCGTTGTAAAAATCCAAATAAAAAACATATATGTGACAGATGTGTTATACGTGGACACTTTCAACTTCCTAGGGTGGAATCGGTTAAGCTGATCTCTGATTTTCGCATTTTCGGACAGTCTAGATGATCAAACAAAATAATCAGTCTGCGTAAGGTGATCACAAAAATATTGTTCCGACTCGTTGCTTTATTTAGGCTTGTGATGTAAGAACACTGATTTTTTTTTCGTACATGTAGAAAGTCAGCCTAAGAGTAGGCAAAAACACCAACCTACCAGGATGCTGAAAACTGGTAAGCAGCTGATTTTGACGGTGATTGATCGCGAGCTGTCACAACAAAATTGTGATGATCACAGTTTACGCAGACGAATTTTTGTGATTTGTGGCATTACTTGCCATAGATCACTTTAGCCGATTCCACCTCTGGCGACCAGCTGATTTTGACGGTGATTGATCGCGAGCTGTCACAAAAAAATTGTGATGATCACAGTTTACGCAGACGAATTTGTAACACTTATCACAGATCTGATTCGCCCCTATTTCCAGTATCAAACTGTCATAAAGGTGTGTGAATATGGTTAAAAGTGGCAAAAGGTGCGTGAAAAGGGTGAATGAGATTTATGAAGCGTTTTTTTTATTCTCTTGCCGAGAGGATTTAAATTTTTATGGCGAATCTCGAAATTTGAGTTAGATAAGTTGAGGATCTATCTAAGTTGCAGATTAGTGTTCGCTGGAGACATGGTATAACTGCCCACTTTCTTAGGCTTAATCGGTCCAATCAGGAACCGTCTAGGATATGATCAGGATCACTAAGTAATTCGATATCTTTGATTTAAAATGCGTCTTTTTAAATGAATCTCCACAAAATTTACCTCTAATAATGATAACATAGGATGAACTTTCGTCCACAATCTACTAGCCAGCACGCTGGCAGCAAATGCCCAAAAGTGGCTTTCCGTTTAACACCCTGACACAGTCAATTCTCGGGGACATAGAGAACACACATCCTGCCTTTCCTACAGAATTTCAGTGCCTTGTTCTTCAATCCTCTGAATAACTAGCCTTGCCTTAGCAGCAAACGTATAGCATTAATTATTCCCAAATGTATCCTCATTAGCTCATTCTGAGTACAAGCTCCATTTCACTTCAATCTTCGTGCGAGAGTCCGGCAATGCCAGCAACCACCACCACCACCCTTCCCCTATGCCATTAAGAAGAGTGAAAGATAATACATCACCGGATTGGTTTACTTTCAGCTCCAACAATCGTCCTCGAACGGCAACATCCGTATCCTGGCATCCGATGGTGTTTCCGCTACGAAAGGATTCCATCATTACCTCAAGTACCACCTGCAGTCGGACGTCTCATGGTCCGGTAATCAATTGGAGCACATTCCGTCCGAGTTGCCCGCGCCACCAAATGGAACATCCCAGTCGGCGAGTGCATTCATCTACTATCAAAATGTTTGTTCATGGAGTTACAGCTTCGCGTGGTGGTCATGGACAGATTGGAGACGTCATATCGACTGGATGGCTCTAATGGGCATATCGTTTACAATCGCCCCCATTCAGGAGCAAATTTGGGCTGACGTCTACAAGGAACTCGGCCTCACCGACACTGAGATATATAATCATTTGGCTGGTCCCGGTTTCCAGGCCTGGTAAGTAGATGGATAATTCGAATTGGCCAACCTGCACTGATTCACTTTGGTTCCTCACACAGGCAGCGCATGGGCAACATTCGGGGTTGGGGTGGGCCGCTTACTCCCCACTATCGACGGATGCAGTCACTGTTGCAAAGGGAAATCATCAAAGCTCAGCGGGACCTTGGTATGAGTGTAGCTCTACCCGCATTCGCGGGCTACGTGCCCACGGCCATGGCGCGGATATATCCAAACGCAACGTTTACTGCGGTCGAGCGATGGAATCGCTTTCCGGATAACTATTGCTGCCCGCTGTTTGTTGACCCCGATGAGGAGCTATTTCGCGTGATTGGTGAGCAATTTTTGCGCGCCATCATCGACGAGTACGGAACGGATCACATCTACTTTAGTGACCCGTTCAATGAAATCCAACCGGCCAAATCGGAAGCGGACTACCTAAATCGTACGGCTGCGAGTATCTATCGGGCAATGTCGGCCGTGGACGCCTCGGCTGTGTGGCTTCTGCAAGGCTGGATGTTTGTGCAGAATCCATTTTGGACGGGCGGCCTGATGGAGGCATTCCTGACAGCGGTACCGCTTGGAAAAATGCTAATCCTTGACCTGCAGAGCGAGCAGTTTCCTCAGTACGAGAGGACCCGCTCGTACTACGGCCAACCGTTTATCTGGTGCATGTTGCATAATTTCGGTGGGACTCTGGGAATGCACGGTTCCGCCGGCATAATAAATTCAAGAATTCGCCTAGCCCGCACTATGGAAAACTCAACGATGCTGGGGGTTGGAATAACTCCGGAAGGAATCGATCAAAATTATGTGATGTATTCACTCGCACTGGAGCGGGCCTGGGTGAAGGACGATTTCGATTTGGAAGGTTGGTTTCGCACATTCGCCACAGTGCGTTATGGCGTAGCAGACGAGCATCTACAAACCGCATGGCAGCACCTAAGAAGGTCGGTCTATTCCTATCGAGGTGTTTTGAAAATTCGTGGAAAATATGCGGTGGTCCGGCGACCCGCAACTAACCTCTCGCCCTGGGTATGGTACAACACCACCGACGTGCAACTTGCGTGGGAAGCGATGCTGAAAGTTAACCTTTCGTCGAGTGCGCTATGGCGACATGACCTGGTCGATGTGACACGTCAATGGCTGCAGCTCATGGGTGACCGAACATTCATTAACCTAATGGACGCGTACAGGAAGCGCGCAGCTGATAAATTCGCTTGGATGGCATCCTGTATGATTGACATACTTTCCGATATGGACGCTGTGTTGGGCACGCATGAAAAATTCCTGCTCGGCAGGTGGTTGGAAAGTGCCAAACGAACGGCGCTCACTCCATTAGAGAAATATCTCGTCGAGCTAAATGCTCGCAATCAAATAACGACATGGGGACCGGATGCGAGGATATTGGACTATGCAACAAAGCAGTGGGCCGGTCTGATGAAGGATTTCCACTTGCCGAGATGGAAGCTGTTTTTGCAAACAATGCAACAGGCCTTGATCGATGGCAAGGCGTTCAATGCGGCCGAATTCAAGTACAAAGTATTCAGGGATGTCGAGAGTCCATTCGGTGTGGACAAAAGGGAATATCCAACAAAGGCGGTGGGCGATACGTTTTCCATTTCACAACGGGTGTATGAGAAGTGGAAGCGGCTGCTTACGAGCAATCGATGGAAGAAGTCTATTCCTTGGAAGAAGGGCATGAGTGATGAGGACGATGGAAACAGCTCAGAAGACACTATGACAACTCCTTTACCTGTGGTTGTTGCGGTGTAAATGGGAATAAAACTTTTGCTTACATTTGATACATACATTTGTGAAATCTGGGAATGAGCTGGGGTTTTTGTCAGGATGGCACTTGAATAATTGGATTTTCTTTAGATGATTGTCGGAGAAGCTCGGTTGAATGATGGATGCTCGTATTAACTACAGTCGGAATGTGAAACCAATTCCTGGTTACACTCCTATCATATTGATTAGGGTTGATTCGTTATACAAGTAATCAAAGTTTCTGACACGAAATATGATCTATGGCTATTTGCTTTCACTTATGGTTAAGATCCCCTTACCGAAATCTCAATCACCGAAAATTTTAAGCACATGGTAATAAGACCGTCTGGATCAGTACCTCGTTGTTTAGCCCAAGTGTCGGTTTTTGAATCAAGGTAGGTAGAACCTTTTTAGTACATTAAAACTTAAAGGTTATTAGTTCCACGATTTGACAAGCCGTGATTCTTAAAAGCGTCAAAGTCAGAATAAATATTTGAACCAATATTAGAGGCCAAAATCTCCAAGATCTGTTATGGTGGCGCTAAGAAAATAGTCCGGAGTCACTGGTGACTTCTCAATTAAAGTCGGTGTACACCAGGGAAGCGTCCTAAGTCCTTTGCTTTTCATTGTAGCCCTTGATTGTCTGCTTGCAGAAAAACTGATGGACCTGAAAGTACATCAGTTATTCTGCACTGACGATGGGGCCATTATAAGTGAAGATCATATGTCCCTGCAGCGAGCACTTGATATACATATGGGTGGATGTTTTAGAGGGGAATGGGTATCGTATTAGCCAAAAGAAGACAGAGTACCTGTGCTGCCCATTCTCTGACCCACCCAAACCAATTCCAGGCATTAAATTGAATGGAAAAGTGCTTCCCAAGTGTGAAAAGTTCAAGTACCTGGCAAAGCAAACTGTGATGACGACATCAATTATCGCGTAAGCGTGCGTTGGATGAAGTGGCGAGAAAACTCCGCCATCTTCTGTGACCGAAAAATGCCCCCTAAGCTGAAAGGAAAGCTCTACACCGCAGTTGTGCGTCCGGCGCTTACATATGGTTCACAATGTTGGACTGCGTATAAAAAATATGAGAGCAAATTAACGGCTGCTGAAATGAAGATGTTTCGCATGACAGCAGGAGTAACAAAGCGAGATAGAATAAGAAGTACGAGGATCTGAGGAAGCCTCCATGCAAAAGAACCTATCGCCTGAAAAATGGAGCACGACCGGCTCAGTTGGTATTGCCACGTTCAAAGGAGAGATCCTAAGAACCCCGTCAAAAAGGCAATGTCGATCAACATTCCAGCGCAACCTAAACACAAATGCAACGACAACAGCATTTATTTGGCCTCAGTGATGAAGAGATCCAAAAGCGGGTGGCCTGCCGGTATATTCTGAGGTCAAATCGGCGTGCCCCACAAGCGGACCATTAGGAATGCTGTAGAGTGGGAGGGTTATAATCCATCACTTCAGATTATAACCTCGCGCCTAAATGTAAAAGAAGAATTAGAGGCCACAGTCTCGAAACTTGACTTAACCCTCAAGGGCACTATTTGCAATAAAGTTTGTGAGCTAATGCGTAAGTAAAGGGATATGCTTGGAGAATGGAGCTTTAAATAATTTACAAGTAACGAAGAGAGAGTTTAAAGCTGTAGACAGTACTTTAAGCACACTTCAAACGTTGAGCAAAGATGAAAATCTTACTTTTAAGGGGCTAAAGTTGTCTTCTGTGTGAATAAATATTGCTATAAATCCGAAACACCTGAAGATCCCAGCGAACCTTAAATTCAAACTCCGCAGCTTAAAAAACGTTAAGAATTCTTGATGGCGTCTCGTCGATTCGAACTGGCGTCTTACTAGCTACAAAGCTGATCACGAATTACCTTGGGAACAAAGTTATCCTAGCATCACTGGATCATTCCTTAAAGGGCACAGTAACGGATCTAGCCAAGTTTTACGCGTCTAACTTCATTGATTTCATTGATTTTCATTGATTTTCAATGATGGTTCTTGGTTCTTGGTTCTTGGTTCTTGGTTCTTGGTTCTTGGTTCTTGGTTCTTGGTTCTTGATTCTTGGCTCTTGGTTCTTGGTTCCTGGTTCCTGGTTCTTGGTTCCTGGTTCTTGGTTCTTGGTTCTTGGTTCTTGGTTCTTGGTTCTTGGTTCTTGGTTCTTGGTTCTTGGTTCTTGGTTCTTGGTTCTTGGTTCTTGGTTCTTGGTTCTTGGTTCTTGGTTCTTGGTTCTTGGTTCTTGGTTCTTGGTTCTTGGTTCTTGGTTCTTGGTTCTGGATTCTTGGTTCTTGGTTCTTGGTTCTTGGTTCTTTGTTCCTGGTTCTTGGTTCTTGGTTCTTGGTTCTTGGTTCTTGGTTCTTGGTTCTTGGTTCTTGGTTCTTGGTTCTTGGTTCTTGGTTCTTGGTTCTTGGTTCTTGGTTCTTGGTTCTTGGTTCTTGGTTCTTGGTTCTTGGTTCTTGGTTCTTGGTTCTTGGTTCTTGGTTCTTGGTTCTTGGTTCTTGGTTCTTGGTTCTTGGTTCTTGGTTCTTGGTTCTTGGTTCTTGGTTCTTGGTTCTTGGTTCTTGGTTCTTGGTTCTTGGTTCTTGGTTCTTGGTTCTTGGTTCTTGGTTCTTGGTTCTTGGTTCTTGGTTCTTGGTTCTTGGTTCTTGGTTCTTGGTTCTTGGTTCTTGGTTCTTGGTTCTTGGTTCTTGGTTCTTGGTTCTTGGTTCTTGGTTCTTGGTTCTTGGTTCTTGGTTCTTGGTTCTTGGTTCTTGGTTCTTGGTTCTTGGTTCTTGGTTCTTGGTTCTTGGTTCTTGGTTCTTGGTTCTTGGTTCTTGGTTTTTGGTTCTTGGTTCTTGGTTCTTGGTTCTTGGTTCTTGGTTCCTGGTTCTTGGTTCTTGGTTCTTAATTCTTGTTTCGTGGTTCTTGGTTCATGGCTTTGCTTTTATATCTTCGTGATATGGAGTAACATGGCCCAGTTTTGAGGACACGATGAGGAATTGTGAGTTTCTCCACTGAACTTGACATGGATGTTTGTAGGGCATTTCCCATATGGGGAAAGCCCAGACATACGGTCAAAAGACTTTTACTCAAGTGTGTAGTTAGAATTTCCATTCTAAAGGGAATATATAATATTTTAATGAGGAATTCAATTTCTAAGAATTTTCCAATGTAGGTACCGGTTATACAACTTTAAACTTTAACAAAGAACAGAACTATTATAGTCAAAACTCAAAGTGGCCCAAGGTGCAGTATTCTTGGAAGCTTGAAAGATTTCTGGAACGTAAAAGCTTCTCATTTTACCTACTTGTAACTAAATGTCTTTTAGTTTTGACAAGGTAATTGTTATAACTAAAGTTGCTCCGCAAAAGTGTTCGAATTTTGTTTAACCACATCGATACGTACAGGACCGCGTCATTAAAAAATTCAGTACCGACTTCATTATAGCTTGTAATCCTATCAGTGGAGGGTAGTATTTGGTTAAGGCTATATGACGGTGACCATAAAGGGTGGGTACTTCGTACCGTGAAATATTGGGCGATATAGAAATACCAAATAAGCAGACTCTGCAACACAAAAGCAGTTTATTTCCAAAGGAGTAAAAGTTTGCCTCTACGTCATGTCTCGGGCGGATGTGGACGCGTCCTGGCTGTATATACGTGGGTGGGAGGTAGACTAATACTAAAGGCTTTCAGCATGCTTCTGTTAAGGGCTATTCGCGGATACACACTCTCTGTATTTGTGGGATGGTTTATTGCATGTGAAAAGCCGTTAATGGGGCACATTAGAATGATTTGTGGAGCACGGAGTTGAAAATTCATCTAGACAAATATTTTAATGGGCTGGCTATTAACGAATCCTTATGGTGGTTTTATTTATTTTTATATATTTTCTTTTGGGTGTAACCTTGTTTGACTGTCGTAATGAGTGTAACACTCTGGAATGCCATGAGGATCATATGTGAAGTTTTTGTTTTTCGGTTTTTGCGTGCCGCGAAAGAAAACGGCGAATATGGAATTATTGAAGTAAGCTAATCACACTAATGAAAGGATTATTATCATATGTGCGTTTGTGTTTGTGATAAAAAGTACAGAAAGAAAGCTTATTGCATGGCATAATGTCGACGCCATCAAAATACTTGGATAGATTTATTACACGCAACGAGAATTATAAAAATAGGCTTGAATGTCTCCAAAAGCAGTGTCAAGAATTTGCTCTTTATAGATGGTGTTTCCGAAGAGACATCTCAATTTGTCCGAAAAGACGTATTAAATGTGAAACATACAGATTTGAGGTTCCTTTGAAAAAAGGGAACAGTGGGAAATACTTATCCTCTTGCAGTTATTTTTTGCTAGACATTTTTGAGCGAAAAAACTTCCTCTTTCTTAGTCACTGACAAATTAAAACAAAAATTTATGTTTCATTAAATATAATTTCCTCAATCAAACACATCTGGTTTTTAACAAAACTTTGTACAAATAAATAGAATAAAAAAAAACAATACAACAACTAATTAAGGATCAACCCTAATGGCCACGTAGTGGCGAAACTCCTCAGACACCTTAAGACTCATTCACAGGTTCTATCACTGATCCATAGAAGATGGGCAGCTTGGTCTCTTCGTGCCGCACAATGAACATGAACGGTGTGTCAACTCGAAACTCTACTTCGAAGTCCTGCCGTGACAATTGCGTTGCTGAAGCCGCTGCTGCTTCCGTCCCCACCTCATTGACGGTCAAGTCCACTTTATGCATAAATCCATCGAGCGAGATTTGATTGTGTTCAACCATACCACTCAGATCGCTGCTTCCGCTTTCAAAGACTCTCCGTAGGTTCAATCGACTGAGCACATCCTTCAGATTGTGGTTGTCACTCAAGTGCATCTTGGGCAAAGTAATGAGGGCGGTGCGCATCTGCATCTTGGAAATCATATCATCGACGATTTCGGATGTCAGAGATGATTGGAGCCTTCGCAACTTCTCCCCATTTGATTTGTTTGGCAATATAATGTACATTGCACTGGTGTGTCCTTTGAATGGCAAGGCCATAATACTGCAATCGTAGTCCTTCGATGAATAGTACATGAATTCGCCACCGTTGCCCATCGTATCGACCAGAATCTTTTGTCCATCCTTTCCGTTGGGGTAGAATGGTCGCTTTGACGTGGCCGCCATAATAAACGAGGACTCCCACGATGCCTTAAAGTGTACCGCACTGGCGACCATCATCCGAGTGCTTCTGTCAACGCCCTCCGCAAGGATATTTTCGATTTTTCCATTCGTTTGCTGCCGCACCCAGTCGTTAATGAAATTGGTGGCCACTGTTGGGGTATGCTTAAAATCCAAAGCACTGACTTGACTTTGATAAATTGTTTCCAAGGATGTGCGATAATCGGGACACAGGCTGTAGCCGGTTTGCATGAAAATTCCATTTGCCATATTGATTTGCGCTCCTTGGTCGGCGGTGGCTGCCCTTCGATGTAGAACAGACTCAAACATTTGGCCGAGCGCATAGTGATGGTCATGGGGACGCTCAGATGGCTGCAGCTTATCGAAGCCCAGCGTATGCTGTAGCTCTTGATTGGTTTGGCCATTTGCACCGAGCGCCAACAGCGACAGGACAGCGGCGACATTGATCGGCGAGAAAACACTGAATTTGCTGGTCTGCTGATCGTTGTCCTCGGAAAGGATGTGTGTTTGGATGTTACGTGCCATCTCAAAGATTCCTTTGGACAGCTGCGATTTCACAGTTTGGACCGTGGACAATGATGGCTTCAGGGTTACTCGGCGCTTTGTGGGGCGCGATGGGGATGGCGGTGGCACTGGTGTAGTGGTCGATGTTGTGGAGGTGGACGTTGTGGTTGTTGGACGCGGACGCCGTGTTGTCGTGGTCGTCGTTGTTGTCGATGGCTTCTGTGTTGTTTTCGGTGGTTGTGTCACGGGCATAGGCACTTGGAATTGTACCTCTCCAATAATGGGCATGTTGTTGGCCATCGGATGTGGTCGGCTGAAGAACATCTCGAATGTCGGGTACTGTGGCATGTTGACAGGATGCATCATTTGGATGTTCGCTTGTTGCATCATCTGTTGTTGTAAAAATGGAAAATAGTTCCTGTGAAACAAAAGAGAGTTTGTTAACAACATTGTTACCTTGTAAAAAGTACTGTTTTCTGTAACTTACCATAAAACAAAGTTTTGTTGTGGCTGCGGCCTGGCTAATGTCAGTGCCACGACGCAAAGAATAATCAAAAGCGTCATAACGTGTGTGCGTAAAAAATATTCCGAAAAAAAATGTATGTGAAACCTCAAAAACTCCTTTTTGAGATCGATGTTTGCAGCTTGAGGTGAGTGTTTGAAATGATGACGAACGTAGTAGGGTCCTTCCTTTTTATACCTCCGGACTGTGCTTGGCGCCGATATACATAATCATGATGGAATTTCCATGACCAGCATGCGATGCATCTACCTAGGCTCTGGGTAAAATTGCATCCTTTTGGGTTTTTGACAGCGGCGCGGCCGGCGCCCGCGTGTTAGTTTTTAGTGTGTTACGGGAATGTTTACAATTTGGATATTTCCTGCAGTGTGTTACATATGTGGGCTGATTGTTCGGATATACCACAGTCGATGATGAGTCTTGCTTCCGCCATGCTTAAGTGGCTTTCGCTTTTCGTGTCGAGATGGTTTTTATGATTAATCCTGGGATACTCTTGTAGGAAATGGGCTTTCCCTGACAAGTTGTGGGCCTTCCTTGTAGGAAACATTTGTTGGTGATTGATTGTTGGTTTGCATGGAAACAATCTGTATTACAAAAAATAATAAATTATATATCATTAAAAAATCCGGCCTTCCAGAATTTTCTAGAACAAACAATATAAATCTTTTTTATTGCGAAAAAAATTAAAGAAGAGTGCTTAGTAAACAAAAGAAATATAAAGAATAAAAAAATACACAAAAAAAAGAATTGTTTATTGGGTCCTTGGAGAGGAAGAACACATACCTACTTTTGACGTAAGTGTAGATTAAAGGGAAAAAATAAATGGAAGTTATAGATATTTATATCTAAAGGATTCCAAACTTTGACAGTTGATCGCGGCCATTGCTAAAGCTAGATCTGTCAAATATAGGGGATGCAACATTCAACAACACCCGCTCAAGAAGATAGTGTTTCTTCAAAACGAGTAAAAAATTATATTCAGTTGTTTCTAGATGAATGCAGGTTCGTCAACGAACAAAATTGACGAATTCGGGACTACCAATACACAAGAGTGAACGAATTTTACAACCTTTCGATGGTTACCACCTTTCTTTAGTCTAAATTGGATAATATGGGCACGAAGCGACATTTGCTTTAAGCAGAAAGGCACTAAGTGCCAGACAGCCAACGCACTAGCCAATATTCTGTGATCTTAGGTCATCACACGACAAGGTGATGCAAAATGGCCACAGCAAGATCGTGCGATTTGACCTCTTTAGACCTTTTCTTATGGGGTTTCCAGAACTTGCCAGGTCTTTTGAAAAAAGCTCCAGTCGAAACAAAGAGGCTGCCACACGAACAATGTCATACATACGCCCACTAAGAACTGAAAATGATGATATCTGTCACCCTATAAATGCCAACCCCATTTGAGACGCATGTCCATCCCGTGTTTTTGACATCCCAGCACACCTAAGATCAAAATAACACGAAAAGCTATGTAAGAGAGGAGAACCAGGTAAGATAGCATCACTTACAATAAGAATAAGTATAATAAGTACTTATTACCTGCGATAACATGCTCCAAATCTTAGCACTTGCTTAAGTGTAAGTCTAAACATTTACCTTTTTACATATTTTGAACTTCCAAGGAAAGCACAGTGCAATTTTGTATTAATAGGGGTTTTTTTTTGGGGCTCAACACACTTATGTAATTCCCTTTTTCTGGTGTCAATAACTGTGCAGAGAATTTGAAAAATCCCATTCTGCAGATTGTAGGTAAGATGAGGAAGACGAACCGAGTCCTGCTGTCAGATAGAATGAACCCTTCAACCCGGCCGAAGAAATATACGAACGATACCGCCTACCCGACTTAGATGGTGTGAAAGAAGCTGTTTTTAAGCTTAAAGGCAACAAAGCAGCCGGAGCTGACGGCCTGTTGTCAATATGCACCAACTTATCTGTTAGATATAGTCGAATGAAAGCATGCCCGACGAATGGAACCTTAGCATTGTTTTCCAGATCCTCAAAAAATCATAGCTGTGCCAACACCAGGGCCAATAGCCTTCTCAACATCGCATACAACACCTTTTCTGCTGACACAGTACAGCCTAAAACTATTTGCCAACAATCTGATAATCCATATCAGTGTAGCTTAGGGCCAGAAAACTTTACCATCGATCAAAGTTTCACACTGCGGCAGATCTTGGCAAAAACCCAGTAACAAATCGGTACCCACCACCTTTTTTTCGATTTCAAAGTCGGGTATGACAGCGTCTATAGAGACAAGCCATAAAGCGCATAGTGTCTAATTTTGCATCCCAGCCAAACTCGTCAGTCTGTGCAGGATGACGATGGAAAACTCGCGCAGTGCCGTCAATGTCGCCATATCCTGTCCGTCCGTCCGTCCATATGTAAACAACTTTTAGGCCTTAGATTTTAAGGTATAGAGCTGAAATTTGCTGGGTTGGCTGAAAGTCCAGTCCTTCAGATCAAATTTGAAAATTAGCTGAATCCGCCCACAGACACGCGCACTACAGGCCTGTGCGACCATCTCTAATTTAAAAAAATACTTTTTCCAAATTTTAGGTATGTTACAATGGAGCTAGCGCGTTCATTTTTTGTATGTGACATTGTCTTGTGTTTGTCTTTGAAGTAGTCAAAAAGTTTGGCCTTTTCATTGACCACACCTACTTTTTTAAGGTATTTTAGTTTAAAATGACTGTTTTTCAATAAATATATATGAAATTTGAATAGAAATTATATGACAAAAGAGTATGTACCTCCGCCCACTTTTGTAGGCGTATGTACCTCCGCCCACTTTTAGTTAAGAAGTGTTTTAGGCCGAAGTGTATGTAACCACCTAGTATAAAGCACTCAACAGTTATATTTTTATATCCCGCCCACTTTTTTTAAGCGTGGCAGTTTTCTTTGATTTGGTCGGGTATTTTGCAATTCATCGTAGATGAAGCTTTTGCATAAGCACTGTTGCACTTTCCTACTTGTTTTTTCTAATATCGCCCCCTAAAAGTGGGCCGAACTCAAGGCTTTGCATGCAACAAACTTAATATATCGTCAATATTTGTCAAATAAAACCATAATGAATTTTTGAGAACTAAAGTTTTTGAATCTGCTACATGGTATAAGTGGGCATGGTCGATAAAGCGGCTTGGTAAACGTTTTTGGCCGCTATTGTTGTATACCAAAATATGAACTCTTACGCCTTGTTTAATTTGATCAAAAGATCTTGTGAAATCAAACATGCATTCGAGATTGTCTTAAATTCAAGTTCATTGTAAGATTTTACGATTATCCTAATTTGTATTTACAAAGTGAGAATCAAGCTAGGTACTATCCAGGTTTTAAATCTCAAGCTTAATCTTAAAGGCCTAAAAACTTGACTCATATGAAGAAACGGACAGACAGATGGACGGGCATAGCTTAATCAATTCATTATTTTTAGGGCCCGGCTTTCAGAGCGAGATCATGCGAGTTTTAGGGTTAAGCTGAGTTGCTCCTTCTTTCTTCTTAATCTTTGGGCGCGAGGTTATGATCTGAAGTGATGGATCATAAGCCTCCCACTCTACAGCATTCGTAGTTTTCTGCTTGCGGGATACGCTGATTTGACCTCAGATTATACCGGCATCAGGCCCCCTGGTTTTGGATCTCTTTGTCACTGAGGGCAAATAAATGATGTTGTCGTTGCATTTGTGTGATCCAGGAATGTTTAGGCCTACCTTTCTTTCGCGATTGTGCTGGAATATCTATTGACATTGCCTTTTTGACAGGGTTTGTAGGATCTCTCCTTTGAAGATGGCAATACCACGTGAGCCGGTCGTGCTCATTTTCCTGGAGATAGGTTCTTTCACAAGGAGGCTTTCTCGGATCTTCGTACTTTTAACGTACTAAGTTTAATGCCAGAAATGCCACTCCATTTCAATTTGGAACAAATCCCATTTAAACTCACCGATTTCGACGGTTTCATCCTGGATCAAGCTCTCGAAAGCACTCTCAACTTCTTCGTCTATTTTTACTGGATGAAATTGCAGTTCATTTGAGTGTCCTGTGATCTGTAAACAATGGCATTTGAGAACAACTCGAAGTTCTTTACCTGTTTTTTTATGTGACAGTTGGGAGAGTCATTGACTTCGAGATTCGAAAATTGGGACAACTTCATCACCATCATCATCATCATCATAATCATTGGGACAACTTTATTGACGGAATTAATTTTGCACTGAAAAACGGATCGCTGAGTTTACTTCAGTGTATTACTAACTTAAGGTGGCGCTACAGTCCGGGGTGGACCTGGGCCTCAGCTTCGCCAGCCAGCTCTGTCCCCCTCTGGGCCTCAGCTTCGCCAGCCAGCTCTGTCCCAGTTTCGCACGCGAAGTTGGCGAAACTGGAGACCTGAGTCTCGGTGCTCCTCCGCTGCGCCGTTCCTGCGGGGTGGATTCGAAGATTTTCCGGGCCGGGGCATTGGTTTCCATCCGCTCAAGTTGACCCAGCCATCGTAGACGTTGTGGTTTTGACTCTTCTTGCTAGGTCGTTGTCGCTGTACAGCTCGATGTTATGGTATGATGTTATGCTTTAAGGTCCATGCTTCTGCACCGTAAAGCAGGACTGGGATGATGAGGGTCTTATACATGGACACTTTAGTTGCTCGAAAGAGTGCTTTGCTACTCAATTGCCTTCTTAGGCCAAAGAAACAGCGATTGGCAAGAGTTATCCTTCGTTTGATTTCAGCGCTGATGACATTGTCTGAATTGATAGCGGAACCCAGGTAGACAAAGTCCCTAACTACCTAAAGTTATAGCTATCGATGGTGATGTTTTGCCCAAGAAGTCGGTGTTGTACCTCCGGTGTTGGCGCGGGAGTTCTGCACAATTCTCTCAAGTATGATGTTAAAGAAGTCGCATGGCAGCGCGTCGCCTTGTCTAAATCCTTTTTTGATATCAAAGGGGTCGGTGAGGTCTTTGCCGACCTTGACGGAACAGCGTGAATTTTCCATTGTCATCCTGCACAGACTGACGAGTTTGACAGAGGATGCCAAAACTAGACATTGCGCTATATAGCTCGTCTCTATAGATGCTGTCATACGCGACCTTGAAATCGATGAAAAGGTGGTGTGTATCGATTTGGAATTCCTGGGTTTTCTTCAAAATCTGCCGCAGTGTGAAAGTTTGATCGATGGTGGACTTTCCTGGCCTAAAGCCACACTGATATGTGCCTATTAGATTGTTGACAAACGGCTTCAGGTGTTCACACAGTACAGCAGGAAAGATCTTGTACGCGATATTAAGAAGACTGATGCCTCTGTAGTTGGCACAACTCAGAGGGTTTCCTTTCTTTAGGATCGGGCAAAAAATGCTGAGATTTCATTCGTCCGGCATGCTTTCTTCCGACCATGTCTTGCAGATGCATGCTACTAACCAGCTCATCGCCATGCGGAATTAAAAAGTTCGGCAGCTAAGCCCCGGCTGCTTTTTTGCACTTGAGCTTAGACACATCAGCTACTTTCACCTCCTCTAGGTCGGGTGGAAGGTATCTTTCGTATGCTTCGCCCGGGTTAAATGGTTCGTTCTGGCTGACAGCGGTTTTTGTTCATCTTCGCCGTTTTACAGTCTGCAGAAGTAATTTTTCCAAATCTTCAGCACCAACTGCGATAACTTCAGCTTCGTTTTGCTCTAAAAGCTCTGTTAAAATAGGTACAATTAAATATTTCGTATTCTAGCGAAGTTCTTGGAGCATATCCAAGGAACACAGTTTTAAGCTTATTTTTTCCTACGAAATGCATCAAGTCTATTATCACCATACCAGCAATATTTTTCAAACCCAAGCCTTTGCCTAAATAGCTGGTCAGATATTCTTCTGAAAATCATACTTTACTGTTCGTGTCGACCTTGACAAGTTTGTTTTCGAGAGAATCTCAAAAGACAGTCTCCTACTTCCAATGTTAAAAAAATTTCTCCTTTCATCGCATTATTATTGTTAGCTCCTCTTTATCCTTTTTATACCATCCATCAACCATTTAGAATAAAAATTATCATCCTAAAGGTACATTCACCTTTCCTTACGCCACATTTATGAGAGGTTATTCATAATTCAGTAATAATTCAATTCACATTTATGAGAGCTGCTTCACTCTTCCCTTCAATTAACCGCGCAACAAGGAAGGACTCATGGTCAAACTTAGTCTAGCCAATTTGTAACCTTCTCCCCAGTTGCTAGATTCGTCTCTTCCTTATTCAGAAGTGTTTTACCGCTCTTGCATTTAATAGCGAGTCGTTCTAGGCTTCATTATGTCTTAATCTCTCGATTTGCAAGTTCTATTTGCTCCAAGTGCTCTTGAGTAGTAAAATCCTCAAACTGGGACTTTTATTACTTTTATTCCTGAGGTCATAAATAAATAAATAGAGTGGCGCAACAGCTCGAGGTGAACCAGGGCCAACTTCTTAACAATGTTTGATGTGTGTGTTAATTTCTTCACATACAAGGGGACCTACAATTTTTTGCCGAATCCGAACGGCATTTTGAGAAGTTTTTCAAGACAAATGATAGTCTCGGAGGGCTTTTCAGACCCTCGCGGAGGGGGGGACCGTGAAAAAGAACAAGTCTTTTTTCAGGTGACGATGGCAGGTTTTGAACCCAGACCTTCGGCGTAGTAAGCACTACGCCACGGCACCCTATCCTAGAGGTCACCTCTTTTCAAAATTTACCTACTGCAGACACCGTAGTAGGTACTTTGAAAACATTACCTGATCCTTTTCCATCGTATGCGAGTCGCAATACTGTGGACCTTGGAGGTAAAGGATTACAAACGGTGCCATCTATAGCTTGTTCTTGTTCTCACCTGTGTCACACAATATCTTCCAAATACATTCTTTGAAGTCAGGATATCCGGGCATTGAAGACGCCTCGCAGTCGCTTCGTATTGTCGTAGTCTGTTTTTAACATTAAGTGAACGGCAATTTCGATACCAATTCTAATGGAGCAGCGAACATTTTCCATCCTTTGGTCTACACTAACGGGGGGTTGCGCAGGTATACAAAGCCTTTTCAATTTGATGCTTAGATCGCCGCTATAAAAGCTGAGATCGTTCTCTCTTCCTTGAAACCAGCGAAAGAGTAGTGATTGCAGATTAAGAATCCTTTTCTGGTTTTCCAAAAAGTCTAGTTCGAGTGTAAATAAATGTAAACTTTTATGACTTGAAGCCAGACTAAAAGTATCCAATTAGATTGTTGATAATAATAATGAAAACGTTAGTATAGCAGTCTATGGAAGTCCACTGATGATTCCCTGGCAAATATTTGAATAAGATCATACCTGCCTGCTAGCTTCTTGGATCAAACTAAGGCGTTTTCGTAGTTTATCTTTGGACTTGGTTAGCAAGGCTCTCTTAAAAACTTATTTTTCCATAGCCTTAAAATTTTAGATAAATTAAATGAAGCTTACTTGCAACTTAAACTATACATTAAACTTTTTTTTTTAAAGAAACTAGAAAATTTAATTTATTGTTTTATTTAAAAAGTTACCAAAATAAATAATAATAAATCTTATTCTCAATTCAAGGTATAATAAGAAGATTCAAGATTCTGTGTGCAGTAAAATTCTTACACATTAGGGGTATTTTCCTGGCCAAACGAGTCTCTTCAATCTATTAAGCTCACACTTACTGCCCTGTTTTGGGGGTTAATAAGGAATGGCATCATTTCGAAACTCTATTTTTCTTTATATTCCAAGATGAATTGGTATGGCCCTCTTTATAACATGCATGTATTTGCGGTGCGGGAAGCAATATTTGGGAAAGTATATAAGAAATGTAGAAATCCTAGTACTATATACAAAATATTGTAGAAATAATAAATACAATATTTTGTATATAGTACTAAAAAAGACATGCGATTCACAAGTATGCAAGTTTATAAAGGGTACAGAAGCTCTTTGGTCTTGAATCAAGTTCAATTCAAGCAACTTTAAGTCACTAATGAAAACGATGTGTAGATACAGCATACCAAGAACATTCCATTCATCAGGAAATACCAGCGTCCTTTGATGAACAGTATGACGTAACATATTTATATATTTACAAAAATAGATATCGAAGTGGTAGATTCTGGCAAACGTGCCGCATGTTGACCATAAGACCCAGCTAAACAAGAAATTCCTTTTTTGCCGTCGACCATATGTGGAGCACACATGCATGTCTTATTCCGTAGAATCTCCCATCGAGGAAGGTCATTAGTTTACACTCGATTGGTTCTTCCCACACATCTAGTATGTGCAGTGCAAATAGACGTAAAAATTCTTAAGTTGTTTGTAAACACACTTAAGGACGAAGAGTTTATAAAGGATTCCGATGCAGAACAAATATTTCTTAGATTATGCAATATCTTCTCTTGTTTGGTGGAAAATTAAACTCCATGCAACTTAAGTGAAACCCCAGCTCGACGAAGGACGAATAAACCTATATCTTTGATAGAACTGGGGATTAGTAAAAGGACTACAGTGATTGATGCTGACCATTCTTCGGACATTTGAACGCTCGTTTTATGACTCGATGCATCTTAAAATGCGAACGAGAAAACCATTTCGAAAGAAATCTGGCTTCAACTGTAGATGTTGTATTATTAAAGCCCTCTTAACTATCTTCTAAAACTAGTTCTACACTTTTTTATACGGTTATAATTTGATCAAAAAGAAATTTGGTGGGAAATATCGGTGGGAAAGGTTGCAGGATGCTGACTCTGATTTCAGAGAGCGCTTTGCACAGCATGTTTCGGAGAAGTTTAAACAAATTCCAACTGACCCTTTGAATGTAGAGGAGGAATGGCAGCTGTTTTTATCGGCGGTCATTGTTTCTGCAGGAAATGTTTGCGGAGTGAAGCGGCTTGGGGTAGCGGCTGGTGGTGAGAAAAGGCTTGGTTTAAAATGCCTGGAGTTCAAGAAGCCATCAGAGAGAAGAAGATACAATGTAGAAACTTGACTTCTCGAGCCCGGTACATAGAGGCGCGAAGGACTTCCAATCAGTCAGAACAGCCAAGGAACAGTCATGGAAAAAGTTCGGCGAGAAGTTGGAGCACGATTACAGATCTGCAAACAAGATATTTTGGCAGACCTTTGGCCGGCTCAGAGGAAGGAAGTTGAATATCATTCAAGGGGTTAAATCCAAGGACGGTACACTTCTTTCAAATGAGAGCGATGTCTTGCGCAGATGGAGAGAGCACTTTTCGGAGTCGCTCAACCCGCATCAGGGCACTGAAGATGGCCTTCCCACTGCCGACGAGATAAGAACAGAGAATAGTCCCACAGTAGACGAAGTCACTAAAGCGATTAAATCGTTAAAAGTTGGCAAGTCTGCTGGAGTTGATGAAATCCGGCCAGAAATGCTCCGGACAATGGGTGAAGAGGGTGCGTTAAATGGCTAACACGTGTCATTAAGGTGGGATAGCGGGATAGCGGGAAGGCACCTAGCGATTGGCAAACGGGAGTTATAGTGCCCATTTTCAAAAAAGGGAACAGGAGAGATTGCGCCAACTATAGGGGCATATCTCTCTTGAGTCTTCCGGGAAAGTATTCGCGAAAGTGTTGGAAACGCGTTCCAGAGCTGTAATCGAGCCTTTGTTACGGGAAGAACAGTGCGGCTTTCGGCCTGGCAGGGGCACAACCGGAAGTCCCTCGGGATATACTGTGGAGAGTTTTGCAGGACTATGCGCTGAGTGGGCCTCTTCTGAGAGCCATCCAGTCTTTGTATGGAAACTGCAGAAGCTGTGTACGGATAAAAGGCGTCAAATCCCGTCCTTTTGATGTGCACGTTGGACTTCGCCAGGGCTGTGTTCTGTCGCCGCTCCTTTTCATGGCAAATATGGACTGGATGGTGAAGCGCAGTCTTGGCGAGCAATGTTTCGAATTGGCAGGCATCAGGATGAGCCATCTGCTGTTCGCAGATGATTTGGCCATCCTTGCATCATCCAGAGAGGAACTTCAACGAGCACTGGATAGGTTTGCAGCCGTCTTTGGTGATGCTGGGATGAAAGTAAACGTGAACAAATCGGAAGTGATGGTTGTTTCCCGAACTTCTGTGCAGTGTACCCTGCACATAAAAACAGGTGGAGAAGTTTTAGTATCTCGGGGTCTTTTCACGAAAGATGACAGGAGTGATACTGAGTTGTACTGTAGAATTGGCCAAGCTGGAGCAATTGTAAAAGAACTGCGCCGGCCGGTCATCAGGAAAGCTGAGCATGGAGTGAAAGCAAAGATTTCAGTTTTTAATTCAGTTTTCGTTCCGACCCTCATCTATGGTCACGAAATTTGGGTAATGACCGAAAGAATGAGACCGCGGGTACAAGCTGCCGAGATGAGATTCCTGAGGTGGGTTACTGGTGTTACTCTAAGGGATAGAGTGAGAAACGTCAGAATTCGTGGGTATCTAAATGTTAAGCAGCTACTTCTTCGAGTGGAGCGATCGATTCTTCGATGGTTTGTGCACGTTCTTCGCATGCACCCCTGACAGATTTCCTAGACAGGTCATGCTAGCCTAGATGCGAGCGCGTCGCCCCCCTGGTAGCCCAAGAAACAGGTGGTGGGATCAGGTAAGTTCTGGTGGGATCAGGTAAGTTCTCTGAGTCCCGCCTGGGGAATGCGCCGGAGTGTCTTGAGTTGGTGGCAGAGGATCGAGAACGATGGAAAGACCATTTAGCCACCCTCACTCCGCGACCCTTTTAAAGGATAAGCGGCATTTCGAAAATGATGAAGAACTTTGTAAAACACGTCCTCAAGGTCGTGATATAAATTCATAAATTCAAATTGATTTTTTTTAAAATGAATTTTCATCAACATTTTTGTTTGAAATCTAAAACTATAATATTACCTCACACAATTTTTAAGAGTCACCTTTATAGATTTTGCTTATGCAATTCTCAAAAAACGCAGCTCAACAAAAAAAAATCAATTTAAAAAGTAAGCTAAAATTTCCGTAATTCATAGTAGGTATAGGCATATATTAGAAGGTAGTAAGAATAGGTATACATTATTAGAACAAGCCTTGTTGCTGGATTCTTTTCGAGTTTTTTTTAAAGAATTTAAAAATTTCAATTTTAAAGAATTTAAAAATTCCAATTTTAAGGAATTTTGCTTTAAAACTGATCGTATTGTTGGAAGAACGTATTGATTTGTTTTATTACAGCAGGAATTTTACATCAGTTCTTAACAGCATTGCAATATTTACAAAGATGTGGCAAAAGTCTTTTAATGCTTGACATTTCACGAGCGGAAAGGATTAGAGGAAGGGGGAAAAGAGAAAAGGTACCGGTGTATTCTTGTTTTAAACAGTTGTGGGTTGTATTGCGCAGGAAAGACCGATCGTGGTAGAACATTCCACATTCGAAAGTGGGCTCGAAGGTGAACTGATGGGCTTTCGATCTTTGGCGAGTATTACGGTTGAATATCTTAAGGGGCAGAATGCAATTGGCTATTTCGATGAACACTCTGTTTGTAAAAAAAAGCGATAAAACAGAGATAAGCATGAGATGTTACGTCGATGTTCAAGTGAGTCTACGGATTTCGCAATGTTTCTCTCTTCAATGGGTTTTATCGCGCGTTATTAAACTCTGTCTAGCAGGTTCAGTGCTGTTTTGGGAGCACCAGCCCAGACATGAGAATTTTATTCCAACTTAGGGCGAATGTTGGCCTTATATAAAATAGCCAAACTGGAAGGGATGAAATATTTCTTACATCTTTTAAGGAAACCTAGGCATTTCGCTGCGTTTTTGCCGACCTCGAATATGTGGTCATTCCAAGTAAGCTTGTTATTAAAACACATACCGAGGATGGAAAGCGTTTCGGTTTCGCCGATGTAAGTACCATTCATGGATAAAGGCTGAGTGATTTGGTTTTGTTTCAATGACAAAAGACAGCATTGAGTTTTAGAAGTATTAAACTCTACTCTATGTATTTCGATATAGAGTAGTTTCGATTCCCATGATACAATGCTGTTAAGGTCAGAGTTTAATGAGTTTGACATACGCTGCCGTTCCAGTTCTACGTCCGAAGAGCAGTGAACCGAGAACGAATATGAGAAACTGAGATTACTGTCATTAGCAAAGGAGTGAATTGGATTAGTAGGAGCAGACAAGAGATCGTTTATGGAAACGAGGACGAATGTCGGAGACAACACAGAGCCCTGGGGTACCCCGGCGTTTGTATGGTGATTTGCAGACTTGAAGCCATCCAAAACAACTGATATTGAACGGTTCAAAAGGTAATTACCAATCCATTGAATAAGAGATTCATCGATTCCAAATGCACGCATTTTCGACAAGAGACCTGATGCTAGACTCTGTCAAATGGTTTTGAAATATCAAGGGAAACGATCCTGCTTTCATCAAGAAGACGCAAAGAGTGGTTACACTTTTCGGTGTGATATGCCATTAAATCACCAGTGGACCTTTTGCTACGAAAACTATACTGCCGGTCATTAAGAAGTCCCCGTGATTCGAGATTTTTCATAAGCTGAAAGTCAATCAGCGTTTCCATGACCTTGGAAAGAAGGGAAGTTAGTGCAATTGGACGATAATTAGAGGGTAAAGAATAATCGCCTTTTTTAGGGCCGGGCTGGACAAATGCTGTTTTCCGTCTACTCAGAATGAGACCTGAGAAGTAGGACAGATGGAAAAGCTTACGCAATGGTTTTGCGTGGAAGAACACTTCTTCAGAACAATCTGGCGGATTTGTGAATATTGCGATCTTGAAGTACTCTGTCAACTGCACGAGTGCGAAGGTTCGAGTTGAAAATTCGACGCGCTCAAGTACAGGCGGGGACATCGCAGAAGTTGGGAGCATGGTGCTAGCAGCAAAGTTTGCTGCAAGTAGATTTGCTAGAGAAGTGACAGCTGGAATGTCATTGTAAACGAGGGTGCGGAGGATGAGGCACACTTTTTCACATTTTTACAAAAGACTCTGCCTCAACTATTGGTCGTATGGGAACTTAACACGGCCAATATGATCATTACAATCATTTCTGGCTCGTTGAAACTTTTTTCGGTTCACCACTGATGGGTTGGCCTTGTAAGATCGAAAACATAACTCCTTCAACCTAATCATCTCTTTTCAACTCGATTATACCACGAGTTTTCCTTTAGTTTGATACTCTTAGCCCTTTAAGGGGCAAAGGAAATCAAGGGGAATGGTGTTGCTGATTATATCAGCAGCGGCATCTACATTGTTATCGAAAAAGCACAGGGACCGTCTGTCCCTGTCAGAAGGCCGTCTCAGTTAGCCAGTTAGCTTTCTCGTATAGCCAGATTGTTTTTTTTAGGAGCCTTATCAGGTTGGCTACCATCGAAGAATTTTTGTCACAGTGGTCTAAGGAGCCTAGAGGAGAAAGTACGTCTAACAGTGTACTTATCAGGACGTATGAGATGTTAGAGACGACAAGTCCAGTGTGTTGGTGGTGTGATTGTTTGCGTTGTAGGGACAGAAAAGCAATATCGAAGACTTTAAAACGGATTTTTTTTAATTAATTCGTTAACTTTAACGTATAACCTTAAGCTTTTGCGCAAAGTAGAAAAAATGCCTTCCTAACAAAGCCTAGCAGTTTGAATGCCTAGCAAACAAGTAGATTCTAGACTTAAATTACAAAAATTTGGAGCCACGCCCACTTTAAGGGGATTTCTCTTCAGTCTCAGTTCATTGGTGAAACAATCACTGTAGACGGCGGAAGGAAATAGGGCCGCAATGAAATAAAGCTCCAAATTAAAAATAAAATAAGGTCCCAAAAGTCCCCAAAAATACCCCAAAATCAAAATGAAATAAGGCCCCAATATTGCCTAATATAAGAAAGCTAAAAGAAAAAGCAAGGGGCTGCAGGGGGCAGCATGCCGTACTTGAAGGAAAGAGGCCAGTCATCCTATCATAGAGAACAGTACAATGAAGAGTTCTTTTCATATGAGCTGAGGAGACAATACAAAAAAGAAATAAGGTCCCAATATAAAAATTCAAAGTTGTTGTTGCAAGCAGGACTTTTTTTGGGGCCTTATTTCCTAGAGCCCTATAGACTCCTTACTACTATAGCGTGTGTGATTGTAATTATCATATTAATCATATAGAGGCACGAGAAACCAAGATAGATTCGTACTTCGAAAGCATGATCAGCTATATGAACACCTTCAAAGATTAATTGTACGCAACTAGCAATCACTTGCTGGTCCCGATCTACTTTAACCCGAAGATCGATCAAAAATTAGAGGAGATAGGGGAAAATCGGGTAATATGGCGCACTTCAAGCTTCTTTTTAACGAAAATGTATTTGGATATATAATCAGCAATATTCTTTTTGATCTTGACTTCCCAAGTCAAATAATTAGTTCAAAGTAAAAATTTGTAATCGAGCAGAATTTTTTTTTCGAGCACAAATTTTTTGTACTAAAAAAAACACCCATTGCTTATACGATAGTTTTTATTTAACGTTTTTATTTAAGATTATTGGTTTTATTCAAAAAAGGAAACGCCATATTTTTGTGAGGGAAATATGGCAAAGGTACCATTGTACCTTCCACATCATTCTGAATAAACCTTATCTGCATGGATAAAGTTTCATTATTCCACCATGAGGGCAGAAAAATAAATTAGGGAAAAATTAGTTCAGTTGGATTTATGAATAGATACTTTTTTTATTCTTCGATTCTTCGATTCACAGATTCAACCAATCAATTTAGGCTTAAATCCTTTTAAAAACATGTTTTCCCTTTTTATTACGTGATCAAAGGTCTAAAGTCTGTTTCGAAACACACAAAGGAAAATTAAACAGTTTGCATCTCCTATAAACACTCACAATAGGTTCTCTAGCGCCTCCTATTACCCACACATGTCATCTCTTTCAGGATCAACCTTCAGTCACTTTTACCGTATGTTACCCATGCAATGATATTTTTCCTCTGAGAGTACTCCAAGGAAAAAAAACCACTCGCTCGATAAATCCCAATCGATTATGAAAACATATGCGATCATTTACGAGTTAGCGCCGTTCATTAAGCCATTTATGAAAACCCAACAGTTCCGGTTTTTCTTTTTTGTTGTAAGCATTTACCTCTACGCAACGCCATGTCGGTGATGTCCTGGGAAACACTTTCATTCATAAACTCTCAAGAGGATAACCCAAGAGGAAGGATAAACCCATATAACAAATTATGTGTAAACAATATTGCTTTCTCTTCTCGAGTGGATGTGCTCTCGAGAATAGAGAGAACGTGAGGCCAAAGCCAAATCAGCGATAAAGGCATTCGCGTACCTGCGACCTTTAACATTTTTATTTTATGCCTTCCGCCAGGTAGAATGTTGATTACACTCTTAGATTTCCCACATTCCCACATCCAATGTGAACTCGGTACACATATTTGGGAAATCTGCGGAAAAAAAATGAAAATCCACGGTAATCATCGTGATTTCCAATTTATCGCAACAAATGTGTGGAGAGCTTGAGATTTTGATGCGCGGCATGCTGTATGCTTGAAAAACCTAAGGGGTTTTTTTCGAAGTTCATTAGATTTCAGCACATGCGGTGGATTTTTCGTTCGATGTGTTTAGTTTACAAAATCTGGATAAAGTGTGTTGGATTTAATGTACTTATATTTACTTTTAGATTAATGCGTTTTGGTGGAAATTGTGAGAGGGGGAGAGAACAACAGTGGACATTTCCTATAAGATCCTTAGAAAGTGCGTTAGGGAAAAATTTAAGTTAAACGTAGATCCTATTTCCATTTTGAGACAGAACATGGGTAACACGGCACTGCCCATTACTCGATACAAAAACATCATTTAACAAGCCCGCGTAAAATGTGGTGCTTCACATCATACAACACATTATTAATGTTGAATGCAAACATTATACCAGCCTCGCTGACCTAGTTCGAAATTTTATTCGATAAATTTTATCGTAAATCCATCCGACACACATTGCTGTTCAAATACATATTATTTATGTACATCCTCTTCGAAAGAATGTAGTTCAATACAATTAACTTGTAAACAAACAATAATTACACAATATTCCCCGACGCAATCGAGCTGTATTGGCAAATAAATGTTCCGGCTCAAGTGTTTAACAATTTAACAAGCGAATGCTTAACACTTTCATGGGCGGTCTTCAAGTTAATGTGGTGTTAAATCGATGCACTCTCTTAAATGGTTAATCAAACGGAAATTTTCTATCCAAAATGAGGTTAAAGCCTACAGCATAAGTAATATCCTTAAGCTTATAGCTAAGGGCATTTGGGAAAGTCTCATCGCAACAGAGAATGGCCTCAAGGCGTTTTTTATGATGAGTCATTGTTAAAAAAATCTTTATTTCGTAATTCTTTTGTGTTTATAAAAATTCAACCAATTTTTAGTGGTCCGTTGAAAAATGGAAAAAGGACCTCTTATCGCTAAGTTATCCGTTGCTTCCTCAGAGTGGGACAGCCCCATTGGCAACTATCATTAAATCATTAAATAGACACTTTGCAATATTAGGGTAATGTGAAAATTAAGTCTCTTTTTTTATAGTTAGTACGGAGTATCTGATATGAAAGATGCAAATATCTTGTTTTTTCTCCTATGAGATCGAAGTCTACTAGTTTGGTGTGATTTTTGTGCTTTAAGAAAAAGCTATATAACTTTGTGGTTCGTACCAGTGCTGAGAGATCATGGGATAAATCCCTTTTGTGTGGGATTTCTGAGCACAAAAGGGACGAAGGGAAAACCATACGATTTTGTGGGAATTGTTTGAATCTGTGGGATATCATTTTAATCCTTAGATTTGAACAAGAAACAAGGTTTATCGCAAATAATCGAACATTTGGACGATTCTTTTAAGTAGTGAAAACAAGTGCCGATAAAGCAAACCACAGAAAGTTATTCAGAAAGGGCTATATTCATATATAGCCCTTATATATATATATATATATTCAGCATTTAATGTGGGGTGCCGTGGCGTAGTGGTTAGTGTGTGTGCTTACTACGCCGGAGGTCTGGGTTCGAATCCTGCCATCGTCACCTGAAAAAAAAAGACTTGTTCTTTTTCACTGTCCCCACCTCCGCGAGGGTTTGACAAGCCCTCCGAGAGTATTAATTGTCTTGAAAAACTTCTCAAAGTGCCGTTCGGATTCGGCAAAAAATTGTAGGTCCCCTTGTATGTAAATAAAATCAACACACCAGCATACATTGTTGAGAAGTTGGCCCTGGTTCACCTCGAGCTGTTGCGCCACTCTATTTTTATTTTTTATTCAGCATTTAATATTCTATTTAAAGGAATAAGAAAATAACCTTAACCTGTACAAGACCAGGCTAAAATATTTATAATATATTTTAAAACAGCATAACTGGCAAAACTATTTGAAATACCTATAAAGACAAGAACAAACTCCAAATAATTTAACGAAACTCCTTTTATTAAATGAAACCAGTGAGTAAGTGCAATGGTGCGTACAGAATAGCTTCGGTCCGTCTGTAACGGACCGCGGTATACCTGATTCCTATTCCTATTTTCCTTTCCATTCCTTTTCTCCTTTCCATTCCTATTCTCCTTTCCATTCGTTTTTATACCCCATCCCATAGGATAGGAGGTATATTAAGTTTGTCACATAGTTTGTAACACGGTGAAATAATAATGGCAGACTCCCAAGACCTCAAGGGCATATGATCGAGACCGAATTCTGAATCGAATGTGCCATGTCCGTTTGTCCGTCCATCCGTCTGTATGTCACATGTTTTTAAGCCTTAAATTTTGAGCTAGGGTGTTTAAACTTCGTACGTAAGGTCCGCGTCATGCGAAGCAGTACAAGTGTAAAAGGAAATCTGCCCAAAGACACGCCCACAATCGGTCTAAATGTGCAACTACCTCCAGAATTTTCAAAACTGTAAGACGTTCTAAAGGGCTGAAATTTTACATTTAGCATCTGCTAATAAATGTAAGACACAAAAAAGAAAAATTTCATCGGTAAACCTCCTCAAGTGGGCGTGGCATCTGTTTTAGTAGTAAATTTTCAAATGCAGTTTACTCAATATTTTTGAATGAATGAATAGAGTGGCGCAACAGCTCGAGGTGAACCAGGGCCAACTTCTCAACAATGTATGCTGGTGTGTTGATTTTATTTACATACAAGGGGACCTACAATTTTTTGCCGAATCCGAACGGCACTTTGAGAAGTTTTTCAAGACAAATTATACTCTCGGAGGGCTTGTCAGACCCTCGCGGAGGTGGGGACCGTGAAAAAGAAAAAGTCTTTTTTTTTTTCAGGTGACCATGGTACAAGTTCGATCTGGATTCGAACCCAGACCTCCGGCGTAGTAAGCACACACACTAACCACTACGCCACGGCACCCCACTCAATATTTTTGCTCAAAATTAAAAAAAAAATTGCTTAATATCTTATGTAAAAAACGCTTAGTTCTACATTTTGTTTATACAAGACTTTGGGCCACGCCCATATTTGGAGGCAGAAATGAAGAAAAACCTAAAATTTGCCTGAAAAACTTAATTTCGACTAGTCTTGAGCCTAATTTAGGAAAGCATAAAACAAAAAAAGTAGCAGGTTAGGTAAACAAGACTTCAGCTCAGATTTCCTTCATACAAAGTTTTTAGCCACGCCCCCTTTTAAGGGTCGATTTTTCAAAAATATTGAATTTGGACCAAAAAATTGCATTTTTACGTACATTTAAGTGTAACTTGGATATATATGTGGTTTCTCATTAGGGGCGGTTGGACCACGCCCCTTTTCGAAGTTTGCATTACTTACAAAATGTCAAAAAATAACCATGTCATCAGCATTTTACAATGTGGGATAGGATGGGGTATTCAACGGTCCGTTTTACGGACTGTAACTTCTGCGTACGCACTGTAGCACTACTCACTAGCTTTTCTTGTTTTCCATCCCCGTCCCGTTACCATCATTTTAAATAGAAAAAAAAATCCTTCCTTTTCACTTTTTGCTCAATTTTTTTTAAAAAAGGGGCATGACATGTCCGACCCCTTTAACCGAAAAACAATATTAGCATACAAATATCCAAGTTTGCGGCTTGGATATTAAAATGTAAGGAAAACTGCAATTTTTTGGTTCAAATTCAATAATTTCAGAAATAGTGTCCGGTGTTCTTTATGTGGTAAGTTTTATTTCTTATTGTAAAAACTTAGTAAAGCTAAAAAGCAGTCGAAATCCATGTTTTTTTCTGGAAATTTATAGGTTTTTATGGAATTGTGCCTCCAAATATGGGAGTGGCCCAAAAGTTTGTATGAACCAAATTTAGAACATAATATTTTCTACATAACTTATTAAGTACAAATTTTTCGTTTTGGAGGCAAAATATTGGATAAATTGCATTTGAACAATTATTCTTTAATTCGATGCCAAAAATGTAATTTTTTGGGTGAAATTCAACAATTTCGTAATATCAACCTCTAAACATGGGCGGGGGCCAAAACTTTGTGGGAACGAAATCTAGCATAGAACCCGGTGAAGCAAATGTGCTTAATTTTATTTCTTATCCTTTCTTGAGTTAGGCTAAAAAGTAGTCGAAATCCATGTTTTTTGAAAATTAGAGGTTTTTTCTTAAATTCTGCATCCAAATTTGGGCGTGGCCCACAACTTTGTATGAAAGAAATTTACATAAAAATGTTTTCTATATAATATATTAAGTAAAAATTTGTCGATTTGGAACGAAAATATTGAATAAATTGCATGTGAAAGATTGCACTTTCAATCGATGCCACGCCCACAAGGGGCGGTCTGCGGACTTTATTTTTTATGACTTGTTATCATTAGAAGATGCTACATAATAAATTTCAGCTTTTCACGACGTCTTATAGTCTTGTAAGCACCAAAGGTTGTTGCATATTTAGACCGATTGTGGGCGTGTCTGTGGGCGGATTTAAAAACTTTTAACACTAGTATTGCTTCCGATGACAGAGAGCTTACAAAATTTCAGCTTCCTAGCTCAAAAATTTGTGAGATATGGACGGACGGACGGACGGACATGGCTCATTCGACTCAGAATTCGGTGTCGATCATATGCCTTCAAGGTCTTGGGGGTCCATCGTCATTATTTCTCTATGTTACATTTTCGCCTGTATCAAACTTAATATACTCCATTCCTGTGGAATAGGGTATAAAAAAAGAAAGATTTCACGTGAGCCGTCATAAAGAAATTTAAGGTTAATAAATCCAAAACAGGCCCTTAATTATAAGGTACACATTATAAGGTCTTACGAATTTCGCAAAAAACCGTCAGTTAAAAGACTTCTAAAACTATGTTGAAGTTCAAGTCATTTCCTTATCAGGCTTTCATTAATTGAAGTAAAAAATTTGTTCTCTGCTTTCTGATATTTCGTTAAAAAAAAACTCCAAGAAAGTACAAAATAAACGAAAAATGTTTATTTTTTCTGTGGGAAATAAGAAGGGAAAAAGGCCAACCAATTTTGGGTAAGAAATGGGAAATCTTGGTCTGGTAAATGGGAATTCTTTAAAAAAGGACCTTAGCACTGGTTCGTACTGTTTTAGATATTTCTTTCTCATACAGTTTTGCAACAAAAGATACTTATATGTCAGGGGTAGGTGAAGGTACGTAGAACTAATTTTTGCTTTGGGAAATAACGAAAATACCGTCAAGTATGAAGTCATACTCGGAGAAGTTCGTTTTCTTTCGTTGAAATGTTTTTTGGTATATTTGCGACTTAATGTCCTTTATTTAATTGACAATTTTCGACTTTTGGCATTCTTTCAAACGCATCCCAATAGTTCATTTGTTTCGCTTATATAATATTTATATAATATTTCGAATGCCATTTTTAGAAGATATACCTATGCATAAATCTATCATAGGTATATCTTCTATACCTATGATATGCCTTTGATCTTCTATATAGGTATAGGTTGGCTGTATAGGTATAGGCTGTGTATATGTGTTTTTAAATGCTGACATTGCTGAATTTAGTTAATGAGATAGAAAAACACAGATGAGCAAAACATATGAACAAATTTTGAAGGAAACGATTACGAAAATAAAAACGAAACAAAATATCCTGCGCGACGAACAATTTGGTTTACGAAAATACCATTCCGCTGCTCATAAAGTGCTCTGAATTTGTAAGCACGTTAAACAAAATCGTGTTGGTGGTAAATCGACAGGGTTATTTTTACTTGATATTGAAAAGGCCTTTGATACAGTCCGGCAGGATGGTCTTATTTTCAAAATGCGCAATCTACACTTCCCAGTTTATTTATGCAAAATTGTGCAATTTGCTTTCTGTGTAACAGATTCTTTCGTGTTTCTGTCAACAACATATTCTCAAATTTGTTTTCTTTTCTTTTGGAGTCCAACAAGGTTCTGTTTTTGGTCCCGTTTTACACAATATCTATACGTCAGATTTTCCAAATATCTCGGTTGTGAATTTACGCTGATGACAAGGCAATTTTTCCAACGCATGATTTCGCTCTTTCTTGATATTAAGATAAATTTAAACAATGCCTTGAAAATGCTTTTAAAATACTATCATAGATGGAAAATCAAGATTAATGAGAGTTAAATGGAGGTTATCTCTTTCTCTCGAAAAAGAAACTCTTGCTACTTGCCTAGTAGACGTTTTTGTGGTCATAACGATCCATACTTTGAATGGAAAAAAATTGTAAAATATCTAGATACTGGATGCAAAGTTGACTTTTGCTGAACATGTCTCAAACTCCATAAAAAAAGCAAAGCATAGCAATCAAAATTCTGTATCCTTATATAAACAGGAAGTCGTTACTCAGTCGTGATATAAAAATCATAAGTAAGTTTTCCAGACGATGCGGCTGTATGGGTGTCAGGTTTGGGAGACTGTGCAAAATGCCATGTAAAGAAATTACAGGTATCCCAAAACAAACTGCTCAAAATGATGTTAGACAAGCCCTGGCATCATTCTACACTCGATATCCATAAAGTATAGGGAATGTTGAATTGATATCTGAGAGAATTCGAAGGCTCACTGCTAAATTTATTGCTCGTTCTGATTTGGCTAGCAACGAACTGATAACACGACTTTTTTAGGTTACATATTACCTCTGGCTTCCCAATTTTATCATTTTCTATTTAACGTTATTTTAATCTAATATTAAAATGTTTACTTATTCTTTTGTTATTCTTGATTTCTGTGATATAATTTTATTGCTTTTTATATTTATTATTTTTTTAATATTAGTATTTATTATATTTAGTATTTATTGATTATTATTTCATTATTTCATTTTTCATTCATTATTTTTTGAATTCATTATTTATTTCATTCATTATTTATTTATTTATTTATTTATTATACATTATTTTTTATTTTTTACACTTATTATTAATAAATTGTTGTTTACTAGTTGTTTTGTTATTAACTATTGCAATATATGAGTGCACTATTCTCATTTATTTATTCAAATTCTCTTTTTTTGTGAAGGAAATAAATTTTGGCTTATTTTATTTTAATTACACTGTCTACCTATAAAATTGAATTCCTACACATTTGAATGTAATATGCTACATACTTATTTTATTTTAATACCCCATCACTTATAATAAATAATCACCGTTGACCCCCAAGACCTTAAAGGCATATGATCGAGACCGAATTGTTAGTCGAATGAGCCATATCTTTCCGTCCGTCCGTCCGTCTGTCGGTAGTTTTTAGGCCTTAAATTTTGAGCTAGGAACTTGAAACTTGATATCTATTCTTTTTAGGTCCCAAAGCAGTACAAGTGTAAAAATTTTTGAAATACGCCCACTTACACGCCCACTTTACTTAAAAATAAATTAAAAACATAAATAAATAGAGTGGCGCAACAACTCGAGGTGAACCAGGGCCAACTTCTCAACAATGTATGCTGGTGTGTTAATTTTACATACAAAGGGACCTACAATTTTTTGCCGAATCCGAACGGCACTTTGAGAAGTTTTTCAAGACAAATGATACTCTCGGAGGGCTTGTCAGACCCTCGCGGTGGTGGGGACCGTGAAAAAGAACAAGTCTTTTTTTTCAGGTGACGATGGCAGGATTCGAACCCAGGCCTGCGTAGTAAGCACACACACTAACCACTACGCCACGGCACCCCACGCCCACTTTACTTAATAGCATGAAAAATCAAGGTTGTCGCAGGAAGCTGAAATTTGGTATGCGATATCCTCGCTTAAGTGTTTTGTGATTGGCATTTAAAAAAAAGGCAATACCGCCCGCTTGTAGGCGTGGTCATACTTCATAAGCATTCTAATAAACGGTTTTTATTTGATATATTTGCTATAAATCCAAAAAACTTGCACTAAAAAATGCACAGATATGTGCGTAAGCTATCAACTCAAGTGAATAAATTTTCGCCGCGCCCGCTTTTGGGGGCGTTTTTAAGTATAAACCAAATTTTTATTATGAAAATGCAGTCAACACGTGTATACCACTTCTGATAAAAAATATAAACAAAAATACGATAGTGTTGAGAAGGAGTGGATGCCACGCCCCCTTTTTAGGGAGAAGATCCTTAACTGAAATTTAACAACCAAGATTTATGGCACAATTCAAAGCATGACTGTGGTAATTGACCACGATGTGGGATGGGGTATCCAACGATTCGCCTAAGCGGATTGTAACCCTCCCACTAGTTTTAAATATTGTTGTTTTGGTTATTATTATTAGCATTGTTATTATTACTTTTTTTATTGTTTCAATGAAGGTTTTTATTGTACTTTTCCTTCGCCTTAAATCTTTATTATACGAAAAAGGTTTTTCTTTTCTTTTTAAATGTTTCAGTTGAAAGATGTAGTATAAATTATCATATCTCTGAATCTAAAATGTGCGGTTACTAACTATTTTTATTTAATGCAGAAGTTACAGGCATATTTTAGCATTACTATTTTAGTTAATCAACTTAATCATTTTACGCGTATCTCGTAAACCGTGCATTATTTCCCTGTATATCTTTTTTTTTTCAAACCCCAAAAAATTGTCAATATCCGGAATTTTTTCTAGGGGGCACACGGGGTTCTTTAGCTTTTCTCTGCATTTTTTAGATTCAAAATCCATAAAAAGTCTACTCAGAATCTTTCTTTGAGAACCGTTATATTTTTTTTAACACTCATGTACTTTTGCGCTAGAAGTGCCTATTTTTTCCCTATACTCTGGGCACATTTTTTTTAGTTATCGATTATAAATGCGGATTTTTTAATTTTGCTTTTTAAACCATTTCAGAAAATTTTAATTGAGCAACGTCATTTTTGAAAGATCTTAAAATTTTTTAGAAATAAACACCCTGTACTACTTTTAAGATACCAGAATGTTTAGAAAAATAATTTTTGAAATGCATTTTAAGCTTTCGAGCTAAATTTCAACATCTTCTTAATATTAAAAAATTTCTATAGTTCTTCCGAAAATTACAGATAATTTCTTACGTGTGTGATTTTTGCCAAATCTTTTGGCCTTATTACATCGGAGTTAGTGGTTGGGGCAAAATTTTTTCACGATTTTTGTCTTAAAACGGTTTAACCAAAACTTGATTTGCCTTTTCTTAAGCTGCGGTTTTGACCGATTTTCAAACCATATATTTGCCCAATATTGTTTTTTTAATGAAGCAATTGGTTTTTTAATTACAAAGTTCTGATACTAAATACGTTGCAAACGAGACCATGATTTCCACTTCTCATTTTCTGGCTCTGGCTCTAGCTCTGGCTTTTTTTGGCTGTAAACATTTTTAAGATA
The DNA here is from genome assembly GCA_947623515.1 of Neoascia interrupta. Classification (NCBI taxonomy): domain Eukaryota; kingdom Metazoa; phylum Arthropoda; class Insecta; order Diptera; family Syrphidae; genus Neoascia; species Neoascia interrupta. The sequence goes on from OX392462.1 coordinate 202,164,464, forward strand.
ACCGCCTAAGCACTTTTTGCTTTTTTTACCATCAATATTCATATCAATATTCAAATTGTTATTAAACCCATATTTGTGGGTATAAAAAATTGACCTTATATGCGTTCTCATTTTTTTTCACGCATTTTATAAGTGTGATTAATTTTATCTTCCTACGACTCACCGTTCAGAAGTTTTAGTTGCGGGCGGTCGGATGGACAACGGAGTGATACCATAAGAGGTGCTCTTTTAATGTTTTTTGGACGGAGCGCTAAAAATTTACTTAGTATGCCTTCTCTAACTATTTGACTATTTCTGCAGTTTAAAGGCTATTTTGTTCTATTGACCATTTTTTTCTATTGACTTTATTTGACAAACTGCAATATTATCGACGAATGAAAAAGTCCAAATGTATAGCATTCCCTGCCCAGCGGGGACAGCCACCCAACCTAACCTGACGGAAAGTAGAGGAATATGTAGAGACCTGCAACAACGTCAAAGCCGAAAATTTTGACTTTTTTTTATATGACTAAAACTTCAATGAAGAAGACGTGTGCTTTCCCGCTTTAGTTTTATTGGTCAGCTTTTGTCTATTTTTTCATTAGTTGACAAGTAAATCGAAGCTAGATGATAAACTCGAGAAGTTTTTGAAAGCTGACGTTGTTGCAGGTCTCTACAAATTCCTCTATTCTCCACCAGGGGGTTACCTTCAATCGCCAATAGTACGGAAACTAAAGCCGTATGCCTCTTTTCTTTCAGTTCTCTTAAGGTTTTGATCCGCCGGTTATTTCTCCCTCGTTGTGTATCCCTATGAAGGAGAAGGTAAACACTTTCGGCAGGTGCGTTCCCACGTCCCCAAGTTTTTACATTCCGTCCGATATTCTCCATTAGGTAATTTATAATATCGAGCTCCTTTAGTTCTACTCTACTCTTAAATTTCTCTCCCACTACTCTTAAATTTCTCTCCCACTACTGCTTACTCATTTTAAAAAAGAATTAACCTTATGTCAAAATACATCGAAAATCCCACTCAAGTTCTGCCAAACGCTTACGAAGCCCATAATAGACTTAAGTAAACGATTAAGTCGAAATCGTACGAAATTAGTGTGTATCTACCCAGCTGTCAAATTTCCGCGCGGAACCTCTCAATTGAGTGAGGCTAACTTAAGAAAGCAAAAGTTAACGAATACCCAAAGAAAGCGAGCAATTAGACATTTATGAAAGCTGACTTAAGCTCACCTAAGTCTATTATGGTAAGACCTTAAGTGCACTGATAATTCCTTGATTGCAAGTTTATAAATAACTTATAGCTTATACACTTTTTTTTAATTATAAATCTTATGTAAGTAAAATTGTTATAAATATGTAGGGTGAAAGTAGTTTTACTTTTGACAACTGTGACCTATTTGGTGGGTGGTGCCATCAACTGAAATGTCAACGAAATCTAGATATTTCAGGGTGTGACAGCCTCAGTTAGATTTAAAAATCTCTTATAGCTCAAAATCTAGGTTTTGCCTTAGTTTGAAAAGAGTATAAATAACTGCGAGGGTTTTAAAATAAATAAAAAATCTGACAATATAGTTACAGATGTTGCAAGTCCTAAAATTTCTTTACACATGTTTGTCTTTTTATATTTTGTACAGTTCTGTATGCTGACTGCTGTTATACTGATATAAAAATGTAAAACTGTATCAAAAATTGATTGAAATTCTTATGCTACGCAGGAACATAATTGTGATGTCATCCTGCGAATATGTGAACACATAAATCTGGTTAATTATTTCGCTGATTTCATTTGTGCGTTGCCCTTTTTAATCCATTATCAAAATTAATGCAGTACTTGCTAATAGAATTACTTGACCAATCGGACCTGTCCGATTAATTAACCAATTGGATTTGCCGGGATTGATTACAGAATAACCAAAGAGATTATGGCATCTAGATTATGGTCAATTTGTGGCTTTACTACCAATTGCTGTCGTGTTATTAAAATGTTGATTGTTTTAATAAAATAAATGCATAACGACTTTTATGCGAATAAGTTTTCGAAGTCATTAAGTATAGTCGGATGCAATGAGACTTGAAAAATATGTTTTGAGTCGTGGAGCTGTAATTTAATTCGAGCTTAAAATATGTCCTTGTTTCCAATCATATAGTCGACAGTTGTCATTTAAATACGGTCGCAAGCAAAAGTTGTCCTGAATAATATGGCAGTTATATTCCAATATTGACATGTGGGTGTGTCGAAATTGACTTTAGAAGCTCCAAACTCCAACGCCCCGCCTGCGTTGTGTATCCATACAATTATATCCAGATCACAGGACACGGTGTAAATATTGGTTTTAAGTAGGTGTCCGTCTTCCCGTATGTCAATCGTCATTTATCTTTCATTTGACTTGAGAGAAAATCTTGGTTTCATATCTGTTTGACAGGTCTTTTGAATGCTTCTACTAAAGATGACCGATTTATGAAATGTACCTTCCAGCTTTGCTTTAGCCAGGAAAGGCGAACATCCCTGCGACTACACACCTACACATCATCGTGACTAGGTGAATATAGTAATAAGTGTCCCCCCGAAAAATATATCAGCCTGTCAAGTTAAGTTCATCCAAAGCAACCCTGGCCCAGCCTCCTCCACACACTAAAGGTGAATGTAGGATTCATGGCACTTCACATTTCCTTGACACGCCAGCGACGATTCCAGCTGCTAATGTATGTAATCCATCAGCACAAATTGAATCGACCATTGACCTCCATTCCAACAACGAGATACATTTGCCACCCACTCCTTCGAGGACGAAAGAAAAAAATGAATCTCACGCAGCAGCTCTCTTCTGTGTGTAATCTCATAAGGATCCAAAAGGATCTTCCATCAACGTTAAAGGGTTCATAAATTTTCCAGCTCAGCTTGTTTTTCTTTTTCTTTGCCTGGCCAGAACGAGTGAGTGTGTGCGTGTGCCTGTTGTTCGTTATTTTGAATTTAGAATCCTGGCACACAAAAGTTATTCTTATCACGTGAACGAATTGAAATTGAAGAACGCAATTTCATGACACGGCGTGCGTCCTTAAGAGGAAAAGTACACGGCAACATTTTCGCCTTTTCAGTCATTCAGTGCGCCTCATCGCTGGGGAGTTGTATATTCATTCGTTCCCGCAGTAAAAAGGAAAAGGGATATTTTTCTGGCCTTTTTATTTACTTTCGATTTTTTTTACGCTTATGGTGCCCCCTTTTTGTGTTTGCCGTCTTTTTAACCAGTTTGCACTTCGACTTGAAGTTTGCATAGAAAAACGGAAAATGTCTCTCTGGCTGCGTAACGTACTAACAGCACAGGTGCGGGTGGGGCACGCAGGACTTTGTTGGATACTGATCAGTGGGGTAGGTATAGGTATCTCGGCCATGGTGTGGATGTTCAGGACTAAACGGGGCGCGATGTCAGTGGCGGGTGGAAAGATAAATTTATACTTTTACACTTTTTATGAAATGCCATAAAGATGATAAATTTTATTGCCTTCTTTTGAAAACGCTCATAAGTCATAGGAGTGCTCCTTAGTTTCTTGAGGGTAGGGGCCTTTTCTTCGACAAGCTAAGGTGGCCCTGTGGATTATTGGAACTTGAACGCCATTGACTCTAAAGGGAAGGCATTTGTTTTATGCCCGTCAGGTGATAGCACTGGATGATAGCTGCAGTGTAAAAAGTTAGAGAATGTATGTAAAACGAAATGGACGAGTGTATTCTATAACATTGGCTATAAGTACCCATAGTGAGTGTTGGAGAAAATGCTGATGCCAAATAATGCCATGTTGACCCGTCATTTAAAGGCAGGTGTCTTACAATACCTACAAAAAAGGCGTTTCGTCGTTGTTGTGACATATCATAAAGGAAAAAATGAGTGCTAAGGGTGTAGGCAAAGTGCGAAGATTTTCGAAAATGATACATAAGCAACCTATTTTGAATCTTTAAAATAAAATGAAATTTGTTTTTTCTAATCGTTTTTTGTTTTTTCGAAATCGAAAATTGTTTTTTCCAATCGTTTATTTCCTGCGATTTGCTTGGACGGGATATGGAAAAGATGAGCTAAGAACGAACCATGCAACATGTGTTGCTTCACGGGTGTTGGTTGAAAAAAATCAACTCCAGCAGACTAACCCACTTTTCGCGATTTAATCGCGGCGGTGACTTAATCTACTGTAGGACTATTCTCCGCCTTATAATCTCGCGAGCAATGAGATTGCCATCGTCAGTGCCCTGTTGGGGCGTAAGACGTTTTTCTCATTTGAAAGTAGTGTACCGTCTTTGGATTTAACCCCTTGTGCGATATTTAACTCCTTTTCTCTGAGACGGCGAATAGTGTGCCAAAGTTTGCATATTTGTAATCGTGCCCTAACCTTTCGCCAAACTTTTTGAAAGCCTGCTTTTTGGCTGTTCTGACTGCCATAATGGAAGTTCTTTCCGCCTCAATGTACTGGGCTCGAGAAACAGAGTTCTAACATTGCTTCCACACAATATAGGCTCTCTCCTTCTCTCTGATCGCTTCTTGGTGGCTTCCTGATGGCTTTTTCCATGAGTCTTAAACCACGCAGTTTTTTCCTCACCACCAGCCGCCACACCAAGCCGCTTGACTTACAATCATTTCTTGAAGGGGCAATGACTGCCGATGAAAACAGCTGCCATTCTTCCTCTACATTAAAAAAGTCAGTTGGAATTTGTTCACACTTCTCCGAAACGTGCCGTGCAAATCGCTCCCTGTAATCAGATTCAGCAAAATGTAACCTTTTCCACCGTATGCCAGTCAATCGTACCGGTTCTGGCCTGGGTGACAAAGAAATACTGTCGCTAAAGCGCAATTTGCACAACACGAGGTGGCGATCAGTTGACAGCACAGCTCCTCTCAAAACGCGACTATCTCTAAACGCTTCTTCAACACATGATGGCTCCACAAAGCAATCAACCAAAGATTCCTGACTTAAACTGTGCCGGTACCAAGTGTATTTGTAGACGTATTTGCGCGGGAAAAAAGTGTTCATGATGGACAAGCCATTAAGCACAGCAAAAATCAAACAAGCTCCCTTCGTTCCAGTTTTGATCCGGGTCTCCGTGCCCCACCCATCCAGGAGAAAGAATTCAATTTCTGCCACTCTATCCAGAAGGCCGCATACTCTGACTTTCGATTGGGCCTCGAAAGTCAATCGCTCAAGCTTCGGCTTTAAGATTAAAACCGTCCCTCCTAGTGGAATAAACTCAAATACGTTTTCCGATAGCCGGGGGGCTGTCATTATCCCCACACCCGCCTGTGCAGTCATGTAATGTGGGACGCCAGACCAGAAAAGTCACCATCACCACCCATCAGCGAAGTCACTGGTTCCGAAACCTTACCACTTAGTTGAGGAGATGACGTTAGCATCGAGGTGATACTTTTTAGCCTCCTCAACCAGTTCAAGCTGCTTCTCGGTTCGCGATGAGACATTCCATGTGTCAATTTAAAGGTGGTGCTATTTAAGCTCTCATTTTGTTTTAACAGTGCCCCCCTCCGACCCCCTCCCCCCTCAGACCCTTAGGCTCATCTCTCAGTTATAACTTTACTGCCAAGGGTGGCCCCCACCACGAGTATATACTCCTGACAGCATCAATTATAAACGGTTATACATACTGCAGACTACTTCTTCCAGTGGATTTTAGACGGCTCCTACGCGGCTCTGACCTAACAGGGGGTGAAGCATAGCCTTGGTGACAAATCTTTCGAAATTTGTGGCGTCAGTACAAGCCATCTGCTTTTCACAGATGATTTAGCTGGCCTGGCATTGTCTGCGGAGGAACTTCAGCGAGCACTGGATGGATTTGCGGTCACCTGGGGTGAGGCTGGGATGAAGGTAAATGTGAGAAAATCCGAAGCGATGGTTGTTTCCCAAGCTCCTGTGCAAGCGAACCCTGCATATAATGGAGTCCCATTGAAGCAGGTAGAGAAGTTTAAGTAGGGGGGTCTAACTACTATCTCAGGGTCTTTTTCACGAAAGATTGAAGTACCACTTCTTCCTTGAGTTATCCTTTAGGATTGGCCAAGCTGGAGGAATAGTAAAGTAACTGCCCCGGCCAGTCATCAGGTAAACTTAGCTTGGAGTGAAAGCAAAGATCTCATATCTTAATTCAGTGTTCGTGCCAACCCTCATCTGTGTTCATGAAATTTTGGTAATGACCGAAAGAATTAGATCGCGAGTACAAGCTTCCGAAATGCAATTTCTGACGTGCGTTGCTGATGTTACCCTTGGGGGAGGTTAAGAAACGTCAATATTCGTAGGAATCTTAATGTTGAGCGGCTACTTCTCCGAGTGGAACGATCAATTCTTCGATGATCTCGGCACGTTGTTCGCATGCCCCAGGACAGACTTCCTAGACTGGTAATGTTAGCCGAGATGCGAGCGCGTCGCCCACCTGGTAGGCCAAGGAACAGGTGTTGGGATCGGGTCCGAGACCCGTCTGGGAGCTCCGTTTGGCAACCCTTTTAAGGATAAGCGGTCACAGAATATGATTGATTGATTGAACAATGGATTTTAGTTGTCCATTTTCAACCTCTAATAACGTCTTAAAATAAATATATATACAGAGTGGCGCAACAGCTTGAGTTGAACCAGGGCCGTTGATTTCTTCACATACAAGAGGACCTACAGTTTTTTGCCGAATCCAAACGGCATTTTGAAAAACTTTTCAAGACAAATGATTCTCTCGGTGGGCTTGTCAGACCCTCGTGGAGGTGGAGACCGTGTAAAAGAACGAGTATTTTCTTTCAGGTCACGATGGTAGGATTCGAACCCAGACTTCCGGCATAGTTAGCACACCAACCACTACGCCACGCCAACCTAATGAAGTCTTAGAGTTTTGAAATGAGGTAGCTGCATATTTACACCGATTGTAGAAAATTTTAAACACTTCTTCTGCTCGCAAGCCAAGGAACTACGCACAAAAATTTCTGCAGGTCAAAAATTGTGCGTCGTGGTGCATTGGTTAGTGTGTAGAACCTTTGCGCAGAAGGTCCCAGGCTCGAATCCCGACCGGGGCAATTAAAGTTTTTTCACGGCGTCCTACATACGCGAGGGTCTTACAAACCCTCCGAGAAAATCATTCGTCATAAGAGACCTCTCAAGTCGCCGTTCGGAATAGGCAAAAAACTACAGGTCCCTTTCAGGGGTTCAGAACCGCTGTAACGCACGCAGCATGCATGATTGTCAAAGAGGTCCGGCAATGGCTTAGTTTTAAGTTTTTTTTAGGTAAAAGTTTAAGGACTTAAGACATGTGACATATAGATACAGGTGAAAAAACGGACTGACGGACTTGACTTATTCGACTTACCATTCAATCTCCATCAAATTCTCGTAAGGCCTTGGGGGTCCACCAGTATTATTTCACCGTGTTGCAAACTATGCGGCAAACTTACATAATACAGCTCTTATCCTATATGTGATGGGCTATAAAAACCATTATTTTACACAAATACACTCAGGGTGAGCCACTTCCGACGAACCGCTATGTGTTGGACTCGCGTATGTGCAGTTCGTCAGTAAGTTGGAACTTTTCCAATTATAACGAAAGCGGACCCATCTGGAAATCTTTCTAAACCACGCAGAATCTTTGTGTTTGGCAGCACTTTCTATTTATTTTGCGTTTGAGCGAATTGAAAGATTTTTTTCATGGCCCAACTTCTAGACCTGGAGGGCTATGCCAAAAGCTGCCACGCCATCAATTGCATTCCGATTCCTCATCAGAACCTAAATTCCTTTAAAGCTTAAGCCCCACATAAGGCAGGATAGTTCGCATAACGGGTCTTGAATGAAATTAAGTGAAATTGCTGGTGAGTGAGATTAAATAAGTCCGCTGTATATCTCCCTCCTGTGGACCACCTCGAAATTTGGCTTCAGAAATTCAATCCGCCGGACATTTCCACCAGAACAATATTGTAGTTTTATAGCCACTACCATTTTGTATTCACCACTTAACAGCATCCAGATACCAGTTAACTTCAATTATTTAAAAATAGGATAGTATGAAATAAGGATGTTAATAGGATAGCAAACAGGATGTTATATTTAAGCGAATCATTTTCCACGAACATTAGAGACAAGTACCTGGCGGTTATGGTGAAATAATCACAGTTGATGTGTCGTATCAGATACAGCACTTCGTGCCCTAAGCTGCAGCTAATGAGTGTATATCTTACTCCGCTGCGCTTATATACGCCAAACTGCCTTAATGCATTTAGAACGCAGTTAAAATAAAGCAGATTCCTTTTAAAATTAATTCGAACTAAACAAATTATTCAGAATACTACTCATTATGAATAGGCAATTCGAATAAAATAATAATTAAAGCATTTACATTTAGTATTTGACGACCTCAGTAGATTAGCTATGAGAGTTCTGGCGCAAAATTTGGCGAAATTTTTCTAAGTCGCTTATCTTTTAGATCTTTGTCTGGGTGTATGCAATGATTTTGTGCTTTTGTGTTGTGCCTGTGGGTATGCAATGATTTTGTGGTGTGTCTGTGGGTATGTAATGATTTGCCTAAGGGTATGCAGCAATTTGTGTTTTCAGTGTATGGATGGCTAGTCATCTCATAAGAAAAAATATCATTGGGGTACACTTTGGAGGATGAGAAATTTGAGTGTGATGCATTCATCTGTGGCGACTATCGGGTGCAGCGCTCGCGGAGGGGGCGGTTTGGAGTATGTTGTGAAGAATGATTCAAGTAGGGTGGCTAAAAAAAATGTGGTGACGCTTAGCACCGGCGGTGGGTATGATTGATGATAAGAGTGAGTCAAGGCTAAAGTTGAATGTGCTGGATAAGGTATGATGGTTGATATGAGAAAGTGGATCAAGGTTAGGGTACTATAAAAGGTGAGGACTAGACGGATAAATGGCATACATCAAGGAATGATATATGAGAGCAGAACTCAAGAAATAGACTTGCAAGTGACGGAAGAAGAAAGGGGTGTTTCAATTAAACGCATCAATAGACATACTGAAAGGCGTATAATAAAATTCAAGGTGACTGCAAAGCCCTTAAGAAGAGTGTTGAGGATATTGTGTAATATATTTACAAAACCAAAATGTTTTGGTGTGAAGTGTTGAGGGAGGGTGAAAAACTATGTACTTGTGAAGCTGGTTGGACAGAGATAAATTTCTCGGATGTGTTGTTTTACAGAGCGATATGTGAGCTTTATGCTACACCTGAAGATGGGAATAGCTGCCTTATTTTTCGTTTAAGGAATGGTGAATCAATAGAATCCATTGCGAACTGTCAAATGAAACTTCAAGCATTTCAACATGTCAAGTTACATGTTATAGGAGGTGAAATAACTATGTATGGAACAGTTTTATCAAATTTAAAAGCTAAGAGGAAAACAAATCGGTTCCCTATGGATTGTCCTTTTGGTGATGATGTCGAAACCTTAAGATTGGTTACATCTGAAGGCCGAAGGCCAAAAAATCGAAATGCTAGGGCTGCGGAGGAGAAGGGAACTGATGTGACCGACGCCATTTCCGATCTTATAATGCTTGACGTGTAGTCATTTAATTTGAATAACTTATTTTAGAGCTTACTGTCATTAAGAGCGGTTTGGAAGAAGGATTTAGTCATGGAAAGTATTTATCGCTTTGAGTCAGAACGTTTAAAAACATTTGATAATTGGCCACTAAATCACGTTAATAAAAATAAATTGGCTTTAACGGGGATGTATTATACAAATCAAAATGATAACACAAAATGCTACTTTTGCCAAGTGCAAATTCATAAGTGGGAAGAACAAGACGATCCTTTAAGAGAGCATTTCAAGTATTCATATAGTTGCCCATTATTAAGAAGAAGCATGACAGATAATGTACCAATGAATTTATATGAATTAGACGATATTTTACCACCACTTTCATATGATATTTGTGGTTGTAAGTAGGTGGGAAGGATGACATTGGAATGGAAGAAATTTTTTTACTGATGGCTATAATTCACAGTAAGTATTAAGATTTTTTGGTTTAAATGTAGCAATTCAATTTCTTTGATTTATTTTAGCGTTGACCTTCATCGAAGAGAGACTTATTGACCGCGAAAATGTTTTTCATCACTTTATCAGTATTTGCAGTCCTACCATTGTTTCTTGATGGATTACCGCTCGAGTTTGATTTAAGAAATAAAAGTCAAATGGAAAATGTAACTTTTGCCTTAAGCTTACCCAACAATGATACTGTGGAAATTGGACTTTCATTTCGCTTACTGACGGTTTCATCAATCAATAGCAACAAAACCACAAGCAACCCATCTCTATATAATGATATCATAACTCCAACCACGGAAAAGATGGAAAGGAAAAAATTTGTAACTGTACACGAGGCGATTGAGGGATTTAGGCAAGATTTGATAAAGAAAGAAATCGAAATATCTGGGATAATTGAGAGCAAGGAACCTTTTTATAGGCACTTTAAATTGGAATTCGATGAAAACAAAGAACTTACTATTCGGTGTACTTATGATAGCAACTATAAACGTCGTTCTCTAGCCATTTCATGCTTCGAATATCGTGAATATGAACAAGAAAGAATTTTAAGTAATGGTGAAATTGAGCTCTTTACAAACCAGGAACTACAGCTTGACCCCAACGTGGAATTAGTAAATCTCAAATCTATGAAGCAGACCTATGCGATGACTATTTTATAAATAATGTATATACAACTTTTAATAAAAATAAAAATGAATAAAATCAGAATATATTAAATAATTTGTGTTTTATTGATCCATGAATTGTGATCGGATGGAAAACCCAACCATTTAACATAAACCTTATCATTTTTTGTTGCAATAATTTTTTCTACTAGAAATGTGTCGGGATACTTCGATTCTTGTAATTCCTCAGCATAGAAACATCCACTAATAGGCTGGCCTTGAAAATCTTCAAGAAGATATGTAACCGGATTTGTCAACTTAATTTTTCTTATCTTGAATATTTCCGTCGACCAATTGGGAGTGTAACCTTTTTCAAAAGCATGTTTAAACTTGCTCACTCGAACATTGCTACCAACTTTGAATTTTCCCTCCGGAGCGATTTTAATTCGATTGTACATGGTTGATAATATATCTTTTGCATTATTCTTATTTACATCCACTGGTCGTCTTTTTATAGTTCTGTGTATAGAGTTGTTGTATGCATGCATCAGGTCCTTATAAATGGGTAGCCACTTGTAATTCCCGTTAAAACTAAATTCCTTCCACATTTTTTCTTTAAGCGTGCGATTGAAGCGTTCAACAATCGACGCCTTTAACATGCTGTATGTAGAGTAGTGATTAATGTTGTATGTCTTCATCAGGCCTTGAAAGATTTTGTTAAAGAATTCTTTGCCATCATCAGTTTGTAGGTTCTTGGGTGACCGATTTGAATCAATAAAAATTGATCTCATTGCTTGCGTAGTCGCCAATGCGGTCTTATGTTTCAAAGGGACCACCCATGCATACTTAGAAAATGTATCAATTACGGTTAGTAAGTAGTTGTACCCACTATTAACATCACTGTACGGTATCATTTCAACCAAATCCGCTTGCCAAAGATCATCGAAGCCTTTAATGATAACCCGCCGTCTAGAGAAATTTCTTCGAGCAGGCTTGTGCAGCTCATCAACAACATTTCGCTTACTCATCTTTGAATGAAATGAATGCAAACAAACAAAGTTTTAGATTTTATTATTTATTTATTAATCATTCTTTTATAGTGAGACATCAATTTCTTAATTCTAAGTAAGCTATTATCAAGCATAAAGCAAGCGCAAGTATCAGGTCCTGCTTTGCACAGATTTGAAGACCAGGAACAATTCAAAAAATGACATCCATATTTAGATTGAGTTGTAGTCACATTTTCAAACTGCCTCAGAAATGATATGCAATCAATAAATTCATGATAATGCTCCTCAAGTAGAATGTGTTGACTAGCCTTCATGAAATTTAACAGATCATCTAAAATCAATCCCGTATTCACATTTGACATGTTGATCAATTTACGTTCAAACTACTACTGAATCATCCGTTCCCTTAAATCGGGCCCCAAGAAGTTGATTTGGTCCCTACATAGGGCTTATTATCTGCTACATATTTATCAAGTAAATCTAGAAAGTATTTTCTAAACGAATTGAATATTTCGAGCGTTTTCAAATTAAGGTCATCAGCATACAATCTCAAAGTCTTATCGGCTTCTTCTAATTTCACATTGAAAGTTGAATGGCATTTTTTTAAAATAATATCAGTTGCGTTATCAACATATTTCTTTGTTGCTGCGTCCTCATCACTCATTGGTTCACCAATGTTTTTCAATTGTTTGTGCTGGCCATCAAAAAATCCGCTCTTGTTAAGCTTTAACGTTTTCGTGATTACGTCATTAATGGTATCCGATAGTGAATTATAATTTCCATCAACATATTGTTGTAGTATTAATATAGTTTTATCTTGAAAGTCTATACGATCATCTATGTATTCTTTATTGCATGCTTGCCTTGGGTTCACAGGTAGGCCAACGTTGTTTAGACATTTTCCTCCGATATCAAAATCACCATTAGGTGTCAGCTTAAATCCTACCCCAGCTGGACCCTGAGAACCTACAGCAGGCCTATAAAATCGGTTTGAACTTCTTCCGAACTTGTCAACACTCATTTTGATAATGATAGCATACATTCTGAATGCCGGATTAATATATGATATTCGACTCACGCAACTCCTCCTCAATTGAATTTATCTCATTCTGATGATTGTTATTACCAGCTGCTTGAGATGCGATTAAAAGTTTAAGTCTATCAACGAGTTCATTAGGATCATCCCAATGCACATAATCGATTGCGTTGGTGGAATATTTCATATCATATGACTTACCGCTTTTTTGCATACTCTGAATTAAAGGTTGGATAATTTTTTTATACTTTTGACCTCGATTACCCTTAACATGTGAATTAAGATCATAGTTTTTCTTGTGTGCACATGTTTTTTCTAATATTCGCCCATATAAGCTCAAATCATCGTCATTATATTTTATTTTTCGGGGGACTTTTTTAAAAATAAGTTCATTTAATCCATCTGTTGCGAGGAAAATTTCACCATCAATTTCATAATTCCCATGTTTATCAATTCGAAATTTTGATTTGCCCAACCTTGTTGTATTTGTTCCTACATCGAAATATGGGCCAAAGACCTCATCACGACTTGAATCTGACGGTGACGATCGGTTGACCGGTGTACTTTGATTATAAGCACGCGAATTTGTAGGGGTTCTAAATGAAACATCTTCTTCTTCTTCTTCTTCTTCTTCTTCTTCTTCTTCTAATGGATTAGAATATGTTAATGTTGATTCATCATCTAAAATTTTTTCTTCTAAAGGACTTTTAAATTGCAGCTTTCGTTGTTTAAACAGTTTATTTGTAGTTTGCTCGTTACTAGTTTTACCATTTATAGTTTGCTCGTAACTCGTTTTAGTATTTCTTACAATCTCTTTTAAGGGGTCAACAACTGGTTTGAAAACATTTTCAATTTCGGTATCTTTTATAATTCTTCCAGTTTTGATTTGCATATATTTCTTCTTCAAAGCCCTTTTTGTTACTATAAGATTTTTAAGTAAATTATCTGAAGCACCCATTTGTGAATCAGGAGGAGTGATTTTATGATGACTACATTCAAACAGGATTAGTCTTATATAAATCGATTGCAAAAGAGGGGGTCTGTTTATATAGATAAATTCCAAACAGGAAGTTGGTTCCATACAGCCCGGTTCCGTACAGGAGCGGTTCCATACAGGGCGGTTCCGAACAGCTCAGGGCGGTTCCGAACAGCTCCAGGGCGGTTCCGAACAGCGGTTCCGTACAGGGGGCGGTTCCATACAGGGCGGTTCCGAACAGCTCCAGGGCGGTTCCATACAGTCCGGTTCCGTACAGGGGCGGTTCCATACAGGGCGGTTCCGAACAGCTCCAGGGCGGTTCCGAACAGCGGTTCCGTACAGGGGCGGTTCCATACAGGGCGGTTCCGAACAGCTCCAGGGCGGTTCCGAACAGCGGTTCCGTACAGGGGGCGGTTCCATACAGGGCGGTTCCGAACAGCTCAGGGCGGTTCCGAACAGCTCCAGGGCGGTTCCATACAGCCCGGTTCCGTACAGGGGCGGTTCCGTACAGCCCGGTTCCATACATGAGTTGGTGATAGATTTACAAACAGATTTTTAGTTGTTATTATTTAATTGAAATACATTACAAAACAGCAGTTTCTTTAAAAGAGTTTTTATAACGGCCCATTTTTATTGTACGATCTTTATCTATTACTAAGAAACCATAAGTTTTCTTCCAGCATTCAGAACACAATTGTTTGAATTGATTCATTGTCATATCTGAATTAATGTGATCGTTGTAGACATGTTTAAGATTAAGCTCATCCTGTTTAAAAAGAATTATGTAGTTCGCATTGTCACGAATCAAATGCTTTGGTATATGAGTGTATGACTGACATAAATAGAAACTATCTACATCATTATGGCGACCCATACAAAAGAAGTCTCGAATATTATTTTGCTTATCGCAGGCCACGTCATCGAATATAAATACTGAATTTGGCTGGGCTTCAGAAGGCGGCATGATTTCACAATTATTCGAAAATTCGTTATACCCCATTCCAGAAATTGATTGAATAACTTTTTTCAGATATATATATTTAGGTTGATGTAATGACTTTGAGTAAATGTAAACATTTTCAAATTTTAATCCATTAGGATCGAGAAGTATGCTTAGCATTACATTCGTTTTCCCGCAATTAGATGGACCTGCAATTATTCCGCGAATACTATTAGGGAATAGTGCACCATGTTTACTTTTCTCATACGTTTTACTATCAAAATTTTTTATGTTAATTACTTCCAACTGCTTGATAAACCTCATCTTGCTGAATGAGCCGCCAATATATAAATCACCCCTTTTTATACCCACACCTCATAATTAATCTGAGCGTGTAATAAATCGGTTCTATAAAATGATTGATTATCGTTCACCACCTGACAGTTCAAAACGATCATTCAATGGATACGGACTAGTTAACTCAATAATTAATAAGTTACCATTTGAATTACACCTACCTTCATATAATTTTTGTGGTCCTGGAACTAAACTTAAAGAGCGTCTTGCTAGAGGAGATAGAGGGATTAATAAATTGGATGAAGCTTGCCGTGAACACGATATAGCATACTCTGCAAACAAAAATTTAGCTGACCGTCATATAGCGGATAACATATTGGCAGAAAAATCTTGGCAGAGAGTTAAAGCTAAGGATTCATCAATATCGGAAAGACTCAATAGTCTACTAGTCACAAACGCGATGAAGGCTAAAACAAAACTTGGTATGGGTGTAGAATCAAAAAGGAGGAAAACTCGAAAAAGAAGCTCAACTGTAAAACGTAAAAAGACAAATTTATTTAGAAAGGCAATTAAGGAGGCCAAAAACTCCATTAAAGGACCCATCAGCACTGAAAATCCTAGGGCAATTGCTCTCTCAGCTTTAAAGGCAGTTAGAAATGTTATAAGGAATAAACGCAAACATGTGACAATACCTCGGATTATACCACTACCAAAAGTTGGTGGAGTATTACCATTGCTACCAATTTTTGCTGGCTTATCTGCGCTTGGTGCACTGTCCGGAGGAGCTGCAGGTGTAGCTAAAGCAATAAATGATTCAAAGATAGCTCAACATCAGTTGGAAGAAAATAAGCGACACAACAGAGCTGTAGAAGCAATAAAAATCAAACAGGGCAAAGGTCTCTATTTACAACCTCACAAAAATGGCTTTGGTCTATTTCTCAAACCACAAGAATCAAAAAACTAATAAGGTTACTACCCAATCGAGCTCTCACCAATATTGATATTGCAAAGTTTGGAGGAAAATATATCAATAATTTCCGAGGTGTTTATATGAGAGACACACTACCATTAAAACCATTCGACTATGAGAGTGGGGTAATTAATTTAGATATTGATAGAGGATCTGGCACACATTGGGTAGCATATATTAAAAATAAAGATAAAATTAAATATTTTGATAGTTTTGGTAATTTAAGACCACCTTTAGAAGTTATCAAATATTTAGGAAAAAATTTACATTACAATTACAACAACTACCAAAATTATGGTACATTTGTATGTGGGCATATGTGTTTAAAATTTTTAATTGAAGAATGTAATAAATAAGTATAAAAGTACATCAACAACTTGTTTCATTTCAATTTCATCAGCAATGGCGTTAACACTAACATTGAGTGGTAACCAATCGATTCTCACTGCAGAGTATTTCCCTCCAATCCTTCTTAATTCCGATTATGTATGCGGACTAGTGGACTTTCAAACATATAACTCAATACCTAATGTAGACGTCATCAATAACTTATTTCATTTTGGAGATGGCATCATCGTATTTCCTGTAGGATCCTATGAGATTGAGGATATCAACAAATTAATTCAAGCTGCAATCAAAGATGATGATGATACCAACAAACCAACAATCAAAATAAGGGCTAATAATAACACTTTAAAGTGTGAAATTTTCAGCACCGTAGATATTGATTTTTCACAAAACAATTCGATTGGATCACTACTGGGGTTTAGTCGGAGAAAACTGGCATCCAATACAACACATGAATCGGATCTTTACGTTGATATCAACAGGGTCAATACAATACGAATTGAATGTAATTTGATTGATGGAACATATATTAACAATCAGCCTGTACACATGCTCCATGAGTTCTCAGTCAAAGTAAGTCCGGGGTATAAAATAATAGATGTACCTCAGAATGTCATCTATTTACCAGTGAATGTCAAGAGGATAAGTTCTATTACGTTAAAACTATTGGACCAAGACGGTAATCTCATAAACTTTCGAGGCGAAACCATTACAACTCGACTTCATCTTAAACCGCAATAATGATTATATACAATAGCCCATTGGGAGGTACCTATAAAAGCCATAGAGATCATAGTTGGCGCATCAATATCACACCATCACTTGAGCGAGCAACTACAAATCGTCTAAGCAAACAAAATCGTCAATATTTACAATCAATAGGCTACAAATTGAAGGAATATGTTTGACATTTTTGAAGAACCAACATTTGATGATAGCATCTCAAAGTATGAATTTCACACCTACTCACCATTCGTAAATAACTTTGATAAAAATGACATTATACAAATTTGTGTGCAGCATCAAAATCTTAATATTTTACCTTCAGACAGCTTTTTATATATTGAAGGAAATGTATCAAACCATAGAGGGGAAAAAGTTAGCAAAACAAAGCTTGTCAACAATGGGATAGCCTTCCTATTTGATGAGATTCGTTATGAGCTAAATGGTGTAGAAATTGATAGCACTCGCAGTGTTGGTCTCACAACTACTATTAAAAACTATATTTCCCTCAATAAAAATGAGAGTGATATGCTTTACAATGCTGGATGGGCACCTAACGCGTCTGTCGATGTAAGCGATTTTTATTTTAATTTTAACATCCCATTGAGCAAACTATTGGGGTTCGCTGAAGATTTCAAGAAAATAATTCCTAATGCTCGGCATGATTTGATTCTAACAAGATCGCACATGGATGATAATTCATTAACTGTTGAGGGGGTAGATGATGAAAAGGCTAAGATAACCATACATAAAATTCAATGGAAGGTTCCACATGTGACATTGGCAGATTCTTACAAGCTACAACTATACAAATCTATTAATAATGGTACATCAGTGAAAATTGCATTTCGAAGTTGGGATCTGTATGAATATCCAGTATTACCAACCACTACTCATCACATTTGGAATGTTAAGACAACAACGCAAGTGGAGAAACCACGCTACATTGTTGTGGCATTGCAAACCAATAAACGTAATTTGTTGAAAGAAGATCCTACACACTTTGATCATTGTAATGTCACAAATTTAAGGGCCCATTTAAACTCAGATGTGTTCCCATATGAGGATTTAAATCTAGCTTTTAAAAGGAACAATTTTAGTACATTGTATAGTATGTACGCTGATTTCCAAAAATCATACTTTAATCGATCAATATCGGAGCCCCTATTATCAAGAGATCTATTTAAGGAACGAGCTCCCATCTTTGTAATAGATTGCAGACACCAAACGGAAATAATAAAGTCAGGCCCGGTGGATGTTCGCTTGGAAATCAGAACATCAACCGCAATCCCTGATAAAACTTCTGCATACTGTCTCATGTTGCATGATCGAATAATAAGCTACAACCCACTTAATCAATTGGTATCTAAAGATATATAAAATTATTATCATTTGAATGCAATCCTCTTCCGTGGCAACATCATTTCCGTAAAATGGCATCCTTCTTCATTGTTGATGTGCAAGGCTTTAAAGGCCCCAACAATACATTTATTGCAAAAGAAATAGCTGTATTCAACCATGGACATCATCATCATTTTATCTTGACGCCCCCCTTCGACTCATCACTTTTGACTGTCGCGTTAAGAAGACAAGCCCAATGGCTGTTTCAAAACCATCATGGATTGATATGGGATGGTGGATTTACTGAGTTCACTAAAGTTAAGAAATATCTTCAAACCAGAATCAAAAATACGGATGTTTATCTAAAAGGTGCTGAAAAAGTTCAATGGATGAAACAATTATTGCTGAATGAAAATGTTAATGTTATAAATGTTGAAGATAAAAATTGCCCAAATTTAAAAGAATTAAAAAATTTATATCCAAATGAAACTAGATGCTTATCGCATAGCAAGTGCTGCGCCTTGCAAAATGTATACCTTATAAATAGATTTTTATGTGAAACAAATAAAGCGGAAAGTTGAAAATAAAACCCAAATCTATTTATTTTTTTTATGTATGATTCAACTTTGTGTATGGATTTTTATTTGAAAATTGTCATGTTTTGTCATGAAATAAACTGTGGAGGAAAACCGCAATCGTGCATCATGTGAATTTCATTTATCAAACTATGGAATGTTGCGGTTTAATTTATGATTATATCACAGTTATTAGGCCACCACATTTTTGATTGCGATATGAATTTAAAAGGGCTTTCTCACAGAAATTAGTATAAATACCCTTCTGGTGCTTAGATTCTACTTATTAGTAAACGAATAGATCAACATGTCACATGCTAGTCTGGAAAATTTGGAGGGTGGGTTTAAGCCCACTCGCCCAATTATAAGCTTAAACGCTGAAGAACCCTACAATATCGTAGGGATAAGGAAGGCGGTGACCAAGTACGGCCCAAAGATAGTTGCAGATCTCGGTGACTTTGAAGTAAGTTCTAATTTTTTTTATTTTTTTTTTATTTTTTAATTAAAATTTTTGTTTATTTTACTCTACAGGTCTTCTTACCAGAGCGCTATACAAAAATTACAGATGAAACAATTGCGGATATAAATAATGGCGGATTCGTCCTCATATACCTCAGACCATGGGGGCGCTCTGTGGCTCTGAAAATTTGTAGGGAAATCCCACATTCACAACCATTTATGTATAAACAGTAAATAATAATAAAAAGCGAAAATAAATAAATAAATATATACCTTAAAAGTATCTATTTGCGTGCTCATTTGAAAGGAAACTTTTTTTCACCCTTTTCAGTTTTCAGCTTCTGTAGCCGCGACAAATGTTCACTGTTTTGAACTATGTGTTCATTTTTGAAAGAAATTTTTTTTAATCTTTCTAGGGTTAAAAGTGAATCAAAGTTTTCAACTCCATCTGAAAAAGCGTTTATGCCTACGTTTGAAATCAGTCAGCTCAAGTGAAAATTAGCTAGTAGACCGCCTTCCCTTCTGAAAATAAATTTATTCTATATATTAAATCAAAGAATGCAAACACTTGATGTATTTATTAATTCATATTTATTTCATTTAAAAGACACTTGGTTTGGTTTGATCAATTCATACATCTTAAATATAGGTATACATAATATATTAATATAAAACTTATTTATTTAGAATATTTTTAACAGTTTAATTAATTGGAATATTTTTATGACCCCACGCTAACGTTTTATATGAATTCGTGCAAAGATACCTTTTATCATCATGCGAGCTAAGTGCAATTTTTTTTTGGCTAATTGAGCTAACATTATGAGCTTTCGAGCGTATTAAATTTTGTATCATTTTTTTTGATATACCACCATTCAGACACTCAGTATAGTCATCGAAATTCAACTTCGTTTTTATGACATAGTTTTTTACACCCTTAGATTTTTTTATCTCATTTTTGGCATTATGTACGCGTGCTGCATACATTTTTGATCTAAGACCAACAAATTCACTCATAATGTGACCATTGTTCTCATCCTTCATTAGCCCGAGTACTTTCTTATTTACGAGTGGAATCCCCCAGACATTATCTTCAGGATAATCACTAGTGTCAAAGTGGGTGTGACAATCCCTTTTTATAACCTCATATAAATCGGGACACGTTACTTCATAAATAAGAGAGTCTGTGTCAGTGTAACATACGGTACAATTTTCGGCAAACTGTGGAATCATGTAGTCATAATGAAAACTGTACAATGTTGTCTTAGCCAAATCAAGAACACACATTCCCACATATATTGGTTTATTCAATAAAATGTCTGTTTTATTTAACTCAATCACAGCCAAATTTTCAGCAAAAATTGATGAAGACTTAAATTCAGGCTTACTTATCAAACTTTCAGCACCATATCTACCTGCCCACTTGGTAACCAGTTTGACAACGCTTCGCTTTCGAACATTCTCCATAGTTTTACCGAAAACTGCATTATTCATCAGTTTATACAGATTTTTTTGAAATTCATTTTTGGCTGATGCTCTCAATTTTGTATTCAAATCAATGAATGACTTAAGCCAGAAGGATTGATCGAATTGTAAAATTTTATAAATTTTTTTTAGTTTCAACCCATGCTTAAGAGCTTGCTGTAAATTGCGGAAGTGGATAACATAATTCGATTTATCATAAAGAGTTGCCATTAATTTTCGATCTTTTGAGTTTGGAGCACAGCGATGTTGGGGGCAAAATGGTAAATCACTGTGACCATCGTGTAACTCAATTGGATACTCTAAGTCCACTTCTAGTATGTAACCAGTACTAGAATTAATAGGTATGTTTTCAACATTAAAGTTTTCACAATTCTCAATCCATTTAAAATTACCCTGAGGTAGAGATTGTACCATTGCCCAACCATATTGGTTATTAACGTCAGCATACAATAGATACTTTGCCTCCTGTGATGGATCATAGTCAGGTAAATATTTATTGTTCGCCTTCGAATACCTTTTGGAGCATTGACTTAGCCCCCCTCGAATACCTCGTTCAACGAACATGAACATATCAATATCAGTTAAAAGCTCAAGTTTCACATCAGTATATTTTAACATAACATCCCAAGCATAGCCCGGTAGCGTATAATAGTGAGCAGGGTCCAATTCATAAGTTTGAATGCAATTCAAACGAAATTCCTCAAACACATCAACAAGAAGAAGAACATCAGTTTTCAAATATAGATCTGAATATTCTCCCAAGTTATTTAACCCGAATTCACGCCAGACTGCATGAGCATGATCATAATCAGTTTGACTAATATCTGAGTCAGACAATTTATTATAGAATTTTGTTATATCAGGCAAGTTAGTTTCTAGAAATTTGTTAAAGTGATTAAAGTAGCTATATGGGTAAACACCCTTTCGCTTTAATAAATCAAACTGCGTGTTTGAAATATCCAAAAACTCTTTCCGTAAATGAGGAAATTCTTTTAAATTGGATGCAAGTGTGTCTAAACTGCTACTCATAAATTTAAATGAATCAATAAACCTAAATTTAACTGCGCTTCCCATCAAGTGTTTTGTGAAAGAAATATATCGCTCTTTATTGACGGGGAGCAAATTTACTCTTCCCTCTAAATCAACAGCTAAGCTTTTTATTATGAAATGCGAATCATAGCCGGATAGATTATGAAAGATCACAGGCACAATACTGCTTGTTTGAAAATTTAGATTACATTTTGAATGTGCAGGCCCACGATATTCTCCTGTTAAATGACAATGATCTCTAACTTTATCATCACGACAAAGTGATTTCCCGCAAATATGGCAGAGCGTTGCTACATCAAAATTTCTCAATTGATCATGTGATAAACTATTCATAGGTAATGGGCATTCAAAAACAGTTTCAACATCTTCAGCAAATTGTGCTAATTCACTCGTAAACCATTCAATACAATCAGTACCACGATAAGCTTTATAAAATGATAGTGTGGGGTCGTAGGAGCATTTTACATAATAGGCTATACTACACGGTATATGATTTTCATACACTCCAATTTTATCATCATCATTATTAATATCATTTGCATCATCACAATTAATTAAAATACATTCTAAATCAGCGTATATAACAAACGGTACATCAAGCTTATATCTAAAATTCTTAAATTCTAGCCATGATCTATCTTTTGTAGGTAGTCTTATTCTGCAGGAATTCAATTCCCTACAATTTACTACATGGTGCTCCAATGCACATTTTTTATTGAAATAATGCAAACAACGATCGCATATATACTTCTGACTATTATGTTTGGATACCTGACGCGATACTAGCCTAGATAAGTTTTTTATCCAAACATAATGGTATGATATACATGTATCATCATCCATATCCTCATCGTAATCATCATTTTCATCATTATAATAAACATTTTGTATCATGAGTAAATTAATGTGTTTTTCTAACTTATTGTTCGTAAGATAGCATGGCACTACCTTAAGAACTTCCTTATGGTACTCCTTCACTAGTTTTAATATATATACATTGATAGATATATTGTTTAATGATTCAAACTTTGAAATATCCCTAATTTTCATTGGAAATTGTATATTTTTAAAACTAAGTATACTTGCATAATGAGGATATGATGACATCCGATCAGAACTATGCGCTGGAGGATATAACGCTGAAATTATGCTCCAGGCAAAACATGCGTTATCATCATTTCTAACATTGACGCATGCGTGCTTCAACTTTATTTCCCACGGTAAGTCGATGTATGATGATCCCAATAGTGGCGTGTATTTGTTGATATTCAGCACCAAATGTACTATTCTCGATAGCGCCCAACCGCTATCCTTTTCTTGGAACTCCTCAAGCATTGTCAATATCGGTGATTTTAGGTGTTCTTCATACCAATCGTTCAGTTTTGTTGTCACGTTGAATAGGGCTGTATTTTTCGTATTTAAATACTTTAGTTCGCACATTTCATTTCCTTCCTTCACAATCTTAAATTCCCCACAAAAAGTTGCATTTATTTTAACTGCAAAATGCTCCCTTAAGATTTTCACTAAATGGTCACAGATGACTTCACAGCACTCATCCAGAAAATCATTAGGCTCTTTATGTGCTAGGTTGATTAGCACCCCAGTTCTTATTCGACTTTGGAATGCTGATTCACCATCCTCCCATCGTATCATAGGTCCAATTGAGGTTGATTCTTCCGATATTGGTTTAATAGTTTCAGCCGCTGATGATGATGTTGATGGTGGAGATGCTCCTGCACCCTCCCCTCTCTTCTTCACACCTTGCGCTACAGATTTCACTCGCTTTAACCGTGCGCGGTAAGATTGCAGTAAACATAATCCATTGCAAATGTACTGTTTTTCATGAATATTTTTGGCGTTAATCAGGTTTTTCCGCAGCACATTAATTTTTTCAGTACATTCATTTACACACATAGCAACTCTTTCTTGCTTGTCAACTCCTGACTCAAACAGGAGCTTCACTTTTTTAACAATTTGCCGAATATTATCATCCATTTTAATTTCAATAGATTTCTTTGAAACTTAACTTTGAAAAATTAGCACCGTGTCACATTGATTTCTAAAAAACAACTAATTTATTTTGGGTGCCACAAGCTTAAGAATATGAACAAAATATTTTGAGCATGTAAGGTCATGTCAGTTCAACCATATTCAACAAATTTATACTGCAATATTATAACTTATACCACAACCGCAAGTATGAATGTACTTTCTTTATTGTGAAATCAACTAGGGAGTACCTATACCTATCCTTTCTAAAAATAAATTTGTGTTATTGATTAAATAAAAAATTTGAATACTTGAGTTGTATCATAATCACTTTAGCCTTGATTTACTTACTACTTAACCCACAAGCTCAGTTTATTAAACCTCATATAAAATTTCATAATGGTTATCATCAGCCAACCTACTCATAGTATTTTATATACCTTATCCAGCACATTCAACTTTAGCCTTGACTCACTTACTCTTATCATCAATCATACCCACCGCCGGTGCTAAGCGTCACCACATTTTTTTTAGCCACCCTACTTGAATCATTCTTCACAACATACTCCAAACCGCCCCCTCCGCGAGCGCTGCACCCGATAGTCGCCACAGATGAATGCATCACACTCAAATTTCTCATCCTCCAAAGTGTACCCCAATGATATTTTTTCTTATGAGATGACTAGCCATCCATACACTGAAAACACAAATTGCTGCATACCCTTAGGCAAATCATTACATACCCACAGACACACCACAAAATCATTGCATACCCACAGGCACAACACAAAAGCACAAAATCATTGCATACACCCAGACAAAGATCTAAAAGATAAGCGACTTAGAAAAATTTCGCCAAATTTTGCGCCAGAACTCTCATAGCTAATCTACTGACCTCCCAATTACCAATTCAAGTGTTTTATTTTTCTGCTTTTTCTCAGTATAACACTAAATGGCGGCTGCCAAGCGACCCTATCAAGGACGAATTTAAACCAAAACCATTCAATGGTGGAGAGATTGCGCGATAAGTGTGGCAACAAAATAGGATTTTCCACCGCAATGCGTGTGTTTAAGTGCGTCATGAAGAAGATTCGCTTTACCACAATCCCAGTTGGAAATGATGCTGAACTATCTATAAAAGATAGACAAAATGGAAATTTCGTCCTTGATGTGAACTATGCGGCATAGAGTTCTGGTGTCCATGACCTTGGCGCTGTTACATATTGTGGCAGTTATGTTTTTTTTTTTTGCCCAAATTCGGGAAGCCAGTCAACGGCTTCACTTGAATAATGTCCTTAATCCTTTTTAAATTGAATTTTTTTTTCTGTTTCACTGTGTTTGCGTGGGTGAGCACGTGGGCTGAATCAGTGTCCTTGAAAATGGGCGAGTGTGTTTAGGAGCGTAATGCGTGCTCTCGAAGGGAATTTCCGACTTTCAGCTAAAAGCATGAAGTTGATCCGTTCATAATACGCTTTCCCAACCATTAGTGGCAGTTTGCTGTACGATTGCTAGCATGATGGGGATGAATTAGGAAAAGTTAAAGACATTCACTTTGAAGAGCATTACCGAGTGGCCAAAGATGCAAGGACGTAGAGGTCCATTGGCCGTATAATTGGAGGCTCTTTAAATAACTTAAAGTTTTATGCATCTTTAGTCTTAAGGCACACGTCTTTTTTTTTTTTTAAATTTCAGTCAGAACGTTAACAATACAACCAGCACAGCACGCGCATAGCTTGTTCCAAATCTCGTCTATAGAAGTGCGCTGTCATTCGGGCGAATTAGCCAAGAACAAATGGTCTTCCTATCTAAGTGGATATGGGCTTGCAGATAAATGTGGATACCACCCTTTAGCTTCAAACGACCAGACAAAGTGAGCCTGCACTCTTGTACATCATTTCACACCAATTGGCCATTTACAAAACGGCGTACGAGGACAAACCGATACTCCCAAATGACTATGTGCTATATCCATCCAAATCTACGGATAAGAGCATCGGATTTAACAAATTGGCAGTTCCCACAACCATTGACCAGCTCTTCGTGCACCAATGCAGCAGAAGGATCTCATCTCTTACGGAGTCGTCCTGCAATACGGATGAGACACACAGCAATCGAATGTTGTTACAATGTCCATTATCGATGGCTGCGCATCCCAAATGCCACCCACATCCAGCAGCCAATCCAAATTTGTTGCTGTTTTATACTGGCATGGCGGTGTGGCGGACACAGACAATTTCATTGTGGTCACTATCGAAACGGTTTGCATTTGATGATGGCAAACTATATTCTATAGGCCTCCTTGCTCCTTCGATCCGACAACGACTAAAAGACCAGTCGCCAATAATGATGATGGGAGCTCCGAATTCAGCTGAGCAATGATTCTGTGCTGACGTTTGTTGTTGATCCTGGAATTGTTGTAAATATGTTCGGTTTGTGATTTGGGGGCAGTTAATCCTTTTAGTTTGTGCTCCTTATGAGTCCGTTTGTTTCTACTTGTGCTTCAGTATCTTGTAATGACAATTAAAATAATTGTCGATAACATGTTGATTCGTATTTATATCGAAAGCATCGGCGTCAGATGTCAAGAGCTCAAACAATTTTTTTTTTTTGTTCTGTTGGGTTAAAATCGGGGCAAGCTGGCTATCATAGCTTTGCGCCTATTTTAAAGGACCTTGATGCATGAGTTAAAACTCTGTAGCTGTGATGTTCAGTGCCTGTATGCTTGTTTTAGGATTAGGTGGACCAAAAAAGTTGATTTACGGCTTGTGTGTATTTGTTCATAGGCTTAAGTCGGTTGAAATTTTGTGTAAAAGGTATTTAGGTTGTTTTCACGTTGATTTGTAAGTTTAGTAACCATCGTTCACTAATTATGTGGGTATTCACTTGTTGCTCTCTTTTCAGCGTTCTGCGTTTACCTTTTTGTTCGAGGTTGCTACTAATCTGATATGGTCCATTATACTTCCATGCAGACTTAGTTACTTACTTACTTAAGGTAGCGCTGCAGTCCAGGGTGGACCTGGGCCTCAGCCAAAAAGCTTCGTCAGCCAGCTCTGTCTCTAGCTAGCCGTCTCCAGTTTTGCACGCGAAGTTGGCTGAGGTCCCCTTCCATACTTGCGTGCAACACCTGAGTCTCGTTGCTCCTCTACTGCGCCGTCCCTTCGGTGTAGAATCGAAGATTCTACGACTTCCGGGACGGGGCGTTGGTATCCATCCGCTCTGACCCAGCCATCGCAAACGTTGTGTTTTGACTCTTCTGGCTAGGCCGGTATCGCTGTACAGCCCGTACAGCCCGTACAGCCCGTACAGCCCGTACTACCATGCAGACACCTTACATTAATTGAATTAGGTTACCCGTCTTTCGAAGAAAGATGAGATCGAGCTTCAGTGGTGAAGAGCTTGCTTAGGTGTTTGGCACTCACCATACGTCAGCCCTAACGATTCGCCACCTGATGCGAGCAAAGACAGAGGACGTGTTCCACTGTATCGTTGTCCTAACACACTCAAGTGCCTAGCAAAGGTTTGGTGGCCGGTATGGACGCCTACAAGAAGTCTGCAGTCGATTCTCCTGGGAGATAGAAGGACAGACGCTGACCCCTCGCAGATGTCCGGGTGTAGTCGTTTAGTCTGTCTATACTCGTTGCAGTCACGCCAACGAGCCCTGTGCTCACTAGAAACCCAAGGCAGATGTGACAACAGATTCAGGCAGGCCTAACGCAGGTTCGGGTCCTGAGAAAATCTCTTTTGAGCCATGTCTGGTAAGCTCAACAGGGATCTCATTCCTCTGGATACTAGTGTGACCCTGGGACCCAAACAAGATTCACTGCATTAAGGCCTTCCGACATGCAGTGATCTTTAACGAATGTTGAATTTGAGCACTATCTTGGACGAGGTAAAAG
Source organism: Neoascia interrupta (assembly GCA_947623515.1). Lineage (NCBI taxonomy): Eukaryota > Metazoa > Arthropoda > Insecta > Diptera > Syrphidae > Neoascia > Neoascia interrupta. The sequence continues at coordinate 202,192,180 of OX392462.1, forward strand.
GGTTAAGCAACGCATTTAGAGCGGCTTGGCTGTCACTGCAAACGCATGTGTTTCTTGCCTTCCACTTGTTAGTCACAATACAGCGCATAGCCATTAGGATAAAATCTCTGCTTGGAAGACAGACGCATTTTACCTAAGGGATTATAGAGTCTAATGTTCTCGCTTTCCACAAAGGCTCCAGCACCAGATCAATGTCCGGTTCTGTAGCCATATATGAAAGTACGATGGCATTCTTTCCCTGACCCAGAGTCTGACCAAAGCCATTCAATTGCCTCGGGGCAAAGTCGTCTTGGTAGTTTTGTCGCAAGAGTATTTCTGGTGTCATAGCGTCAGGGGTCTAATCCATTAGAGAATGGTCCAAGGACAATTCTCGCACAAGTTCGTCGAAATTGCAATGCGTGTGGTGCCAAAAGCCTGGATATGGGTGCACACCTCATGATAAATATATCAACCTAAATATATCAAGCCTGGAGGGAAGGCCTCTGTGCACCCAAGACGAACCGTTCTTTGTCTGGCAAAAGAGGCAGTAGCACGTTTTCGCGAAAGCTATGCTCTGCCAAACAACCGATGCGTATGAGAGGAATGGTCGTACCAAGCCCGTATTGATCCCGTAGACCCTTTTCAGAGAAAAGCCCAATATCTTGCCAAAAGCGCCTCCGCACTGCCAGAAAGTGGGCAATGCTTTTTTGGTTTCGGATTCAACATACTCGGACCATAGATGTTTTCTATCAAGAACTAAGTCCACTAGTCTAAATATTTGACTTCATCGAATATCGGGATAGCCAGACTAGTGGCACCAATCATCGATCAGGTCTAGGGATCTCTGCGCCTTAGAGCACACAGTCCCAAGGTTTCAGTGGCGACAGAAAGAATGGTGACATCATCCACGTTCCAGAAAGGTTAAAAGCCGATAGCAGAGAGTTTACAGCCAGGCAACATAAAAGGGGAAAAAGAGCACCAACTTACGGGCAACCTCTGTTTGCCCCAAGTATACCCCTTTTGCATTGCCCTTTATCCATTGAACTAATGTTGCATCTACACCGTATTGTCTGATGGCTGGGTTGCACATGCTATCAAACGTCACGGTCAAATCAAAAGCACTCTCAATATCAACGGAAACGCCCAGCACTTACTCCTTCTGGTCAAGTGCACATTAAATCTTACCAACAAGGTTTTGAAGCGAAGTTTCGCAGGTTCAGCGCTCATGCATCTTGCATCCCTGAAGAATGTTGCATCTCAAAAAGAGGATGCAATCAAAAACAACTTTGCGCACATCGCGCGGCTCAACTCTCCAAGCTTTTCAGCAGGAAGAAAGATCGTCTTATAGGTGTGAAGCTTTTGGCTAGATAATATAGTCAGGCTTACCAGGTTTTGGTATGAACACCACTTTAACCATATGTCAATATGGGTGGGTATGTAAGCCAAGGATATGCTTACAGTGAATAACTTTTTCAGCATGGGCAACAGCTGAATAAAACTTTTTTCCACCATAACTCGGTAGATTCCTTGTAGACCAGGTGACCTCAAACTGTCAAAAGATGTAATTGGATATTTGATAGCGTCATCAGTCACAACTTTGGATGAAATAAACCAGTTAAGCCGCATTGTACTCGTTGGTTTTAGAGTGGCCACCGTTGCCGTACCATCAGGTTTGAGGTACCTGAATTGAAGCAAGTTTCTAAAGTCTGTTCCTGTGAAGGACTTTCACAATGATACTTGTTTCACTTATCACTAAAATTGTTAATTAGAGTCGAATAAAACGCAAATAAGTCTCTTAAAATCCTTTTTCTTCGATCTGGATAGGTTCCAGTCTTGTACTAAATTAGTTTTTAAGGACCGATTATAATGGTCTCATAACGAGCTTAGGTTGATTCTTCCTGCATTTCGGTTCAGCAGAAAAGGATTCGATGGCTTCTATGGGCGCCTCTTTGGTCAGTTGCTTTCTTTTCCTTTTCAACCGCCCTTAGGCAGGCGCAGCTCAGAGCCCACCTTTTCTGGAGGCCGCTCAACCACAGGGGTATCCCGAGTCGTGAGAACGCAGCAGTACGGTGGGTAGCAGCCTCACTCATGTTCAGATTACCGAGCGTGTCGGATACAGAACTACAATGCTTGGTTGTACGAAAATAAATGCTGGGGCCTCCAGAATCTATGCTCTGAGCGGTCTTGAAAAGACTGCGGGTGGTTTATGGCCATGGCTACTACCACCTGGAGTAAAAACATCCTTTGTGTTAAAAATTAGTTAAATTAATTAGTGATTTCTGAAGTTTTACTACTGCTCCTGTAGGTAAGAGTACACTAGCATTTGGTGGGTTGGGATGGGTGGAAGGGGTTGATTTCGGGGTTTGAAAAAGCTTCCCGCAAAACAAACTAGGGTACGCAGGGTCGTCACACCCGTCACCTCACATAAGTGAAGCGCCCTTTCGGGTGAATCCTTACCCTAAAATCTTATTAAATGAAACAGAAGTGGAAAAAGTTAAACCGTTTTTTAGTATGTAGTACAACCAAAACTTACCCGGCAGGTGCTCGTAGGATAGAGAGCTTTTATGGAATCGCACTTACCACGCCCGTACCAAAACTATGAAGAAGACCTGCTCAGTCATCTCGCTGACTGACGTCATAGTTTCCATACAATCACGTTGTAATTAACATACAATCGTTGTTGTAATAATGTGACAACATGCGTCGTGTTTTTCGTTAAGGGCTGGTGAGGATGCAGCGGGATCGGGGTAATGGAGTAAAATAGAAAGTCCGTTGGCTACGTTATCACAAATATAGAAGTTTAAAGCTTAAAGTTCCCCAACTTTTGCTTCAACTTGGCCATTTATATGCAGCTACACATATGCATCCAGTCCTGGCTAAAATTCCTCTTTGAACACATTGTAAGGACAGCTTAATTATCTGCGAAAATCAGATGGTTTACCCTTAAGTCATCCATTTCCTCGCCAAGACTGCGATTCACTAGCCAATGCCTCGAAAAACAGGGCTGAAAGAACACAGCTCGAATGAAAAGGACGAGATTTGACGCCATTTAGGCACACAGCATATTCGAGGGACACAGCATTTGCTTTTCCTATACAAAGCTCTCAAAGGAGGGCCACTCAGTGTACAGGATTATGCAAAACCCTCCACAGTTTATCTTGGGACAGTTTATTGTAGCCTTTCCCCAGCTACAAAACACACCTAGACCGGTTTGGCATATTTCCAGGCCTTGGCAAATATGGCCTTAAGAAAGCTGAAAGGGGAAAGCTGGTCAGTTTTGATTCTTCCTTTAACAAAGGCTAGATTATAGCTTTAGAACACATTCTAAGCACATTTACGAATACTTTTCCTGGAAGACCCTAGTATACCCTATAGTTAAAGCGATCTCTTTACGCGCCCTTTTTGAATTCGTATTTCTATTTACCAATAAAGCTAAGTGCTTTGTCGCTATCCAGGCCACCTAAATGACAAATATTAGCCATCGCCTTGACAATTTCTGCCCATATTTCATCAACTCCAAGCGACTTGTCAACTTTAAGCCATGTAATCGTAGCAATCACTTATCTACAGTAGCATTCTTCTCCTTCCTTAACTCATCAGCAGTGCGATGCCATCTTCAGTGCCCTGTTGGGGGTTGAGCAGCACAGAAAAGTGATCGCTCCATCTGAGTAAGATAGATGCTCATTTGAAAGAAGTGTAGCATCATGGGCTGCTGTAGCTGGCCGGTGTTCAAACTTTAAGACGGCCAGTAGTCGGCCAAAACGATAACAAACTTGCTACTCTGTAATCGTGTTGTAGACTCTCAACAAACTTTTTCCCCGACTGTTTTGATTTCCAGGTTGCTGGTTGAAAGTTGAGTCCCTACATTAATTCCACAAAACACCTGGATTGTTCCTTTTATCTAATGGTTTCTTGAACGCCAGTAATTTTAAACCACTCAGTCATTTTCTCACCACCCAAGTCGCTTCACTCCACAAACATCCTTTTGCAGAGGCAACGATTGCCAGCGAAAGCAGCTGCCATTACTTAAGGACGAAAATTAAAAGTCAGTCTGAATTTGTTAGAATTTCTCCGAAACGTGTGCTGTGCAACGTATACTTCTCGGAAAACTCAAAAGAATTCTTTTGGTCCTGAAACTCATTTTTAAGTGAATTTTTTCACTATTGCTATGCTATTTCGTTTCGTGCATCTTCAGTGTTCAAAAACTTTGGACGAACAGACCACCGCAGTCTATCATTTTTTTTGTCACTACGAATCAGACAAAGATTTATAAAACATTCGTGTGGAAATAGGGCTCAGGACACGTTACTATACCATTCCACCATTCCATCCAGGGATTGATTAAAAACCTACGTGCACTCCTGACAACATACACAAACAACAAAAGCTATTGGTCCTTTCTTTTAGACTTTATAAAACACAAGGATAATATCCATATGGGAACAATAATATAGCTACGCTTTGCTATGGCTTTTTAGCCCGATTCTCCTTTCGCGGCTTAACAGTTGTTGACCAATTAAAATACGACTGCACAACAAATTTGACATCGGGCCAGCATCAATTATGTTGGTAATGGCAACATTGACAATAGCCGCTGATGCAGTTGTTGCTGTCGTTGTTGGTGTTGCTGCGCGAGCATTTCAACGATATTCCTCCATCTAGGTGGTCCACTGTTGACATTTTTAACGAGAGGCAGGCTTGCATAATTAACATTTCCAGCATGCTCCGCCGCCGCCGCTGCCGTGAGAGTGGTTGCTGCGGTCGCTCCTGCTGCAGCAACTGATGCTGCATCATAGCAGCCCGCGTTAGTGTCCTCGCAATTTATTGAGATGTCAAACGGCAGCACCGTCCGAACCAGGCCCAATTGCTGACGAATCAATTGCTCCACGGGCAAATGAGATGCTAATATTGAATTTTGATTGGGAAATCTTGCTCGATTATAATTTTAGCTTACCTGCTTCGGGAACGAAGAATAGAAGGCCCACACCACCGCCGTGACTACTGCCGGGGCAATTGACAAGCGATGGTGCTGAAGGAGGACTCCATGGTGCGGGAATAAATTGGACAGGAGCCTGATTGCTTTGGTGCTGCGTTGCGGGTATTAGTTGCGAGTGCTGCTCGTCGGGCCGTGTGGTGGTGACACCATCGCAATTAACCTGCTTTTAGCGAGCGGTTGTCGGATGCGACAAATATGATGAGTATACAGCGCGTGTATCCTTTTGCTAGATTGACTTACCGATTCAGGATCCTGTTGTTGATGCACCGGCGACATTGTCCGCTTTGGTCCATGAGGTCCTATGAGGAATTCATTGGGGAGATTTAATTGTTCGTCAGAATAAAGGCGTTTTAATGGAGGATGGCCACAGCCACCCTGTGGCTGAGGGGGTGATTGTTTTTGCAACTCAGCGGCGGGTGATGCCTGCAACGGCGGCTCCTGCTGTAATGGAGGCTGTAGCTGCAGCTGAGGTGGGATGATCCATGCGTAAGTGTTGCCCACGTAATTAGGAGGTTGCACTTAATTGTGAGTAAATAAATGAGTCAGAGGTTTTTATTGGTACAAATTACGGACTCACAGATAAGCGTGTCGCAATGGCCGACCGCTAACCACAGAGCAAATAAACCAGCGAATACGAGAGGTCTGTACATGATGGGAAGCAAAATATTTCTAAATGGCATCAGGGAAGTTGTTTTAAAATCCGAAGCCCGACAGAATCACTAGACAGATACTGACTAACATGATGAGCTGCCATAGTTAATTAGAAGGAAGTTGTTACACTATCCTCACATAGCACCGATTTTTTTGATTTCGCCCTTAGTTTTTTCCTTGAAAGCACGGCAAAGGAAGCTCAAGCTGACATTCAAAATAAACACACAAGCGGCCAGTCTAATTTGTAGACCGGTCATCACCCAGAATTGATTGGTAAAATCTTTGCTCCTCTAAAAGTTATAGAAATAATCTAAAAATTGTTGGTCTGCTTAAAAGTTGAGTAAAGCGGGCGAGGTGTATCGTCATACTGTACATCAGCGACATTGATCTAGCCGAAGAGTCGACCTAGCCGAAGAGAGAGATCATAATAGAAAAGATCAACACCAATGGTCTAGCCAGCAAAATCTTATAATCTACCCCAGGCACATTAAAGTAAGAACCAGACTCAGGTGGAATATACAAGCTGATGAGAACTAGTTTCGGGTTTCCTGGTATAGCTTGAGTTTGAACCAGCAACATGGATGGTAAAACGCCAAAAATATTGGTCCTTAAAAATACGAATGTTGAATAAATGCCTCTATTTTCTTATTTGTTGCTGGGGGATTGTTTCTGCACGTATACCCTATCGAACAAGTATGCAACCGACAGCTAAGGCTGATCTAAGGCTTATCAGAGTAACCCCAACCAATCGACCTTTGATAACAAGCTCATGACCATACGGGCTCTTTTATTTTGAATCTATGAGAAATGTTCTGTTATTCTAATAGTCAAACTCAGCTGGTTTTAAACTTTGAATATTTATTTATAAAAAGCAAAATATTTTTCAACTTGGCCATATTTTGGCAATCAGTAGTGGCATGTATGACGGGTAAAGATCTTTGTTTAAATGCCACAAATAAAGAGCCTTTCGAAAGTTTGTCTATAAATTAGCAAGTAGTTTCATGAAAACAATTTTAAATCGGCCGAAACTTTGAAAAACATATGGATCTTCAAAAGTTGTCCAAATTCTGACAGGTTTTCAAATTCCTGTCATGGGACATATGGCCTCCTCCACACCTGCGCGACATCGTGTGCGGTTTCCAGCGATGTGCTTCAGTCTTCTCCAACTCTTTCACAGTTGTCTGCATTTTTCTTCCACGGTTCAACGCCATATGTTTCGGGGTCGACTGGCTTTTCTGCAGCTTTGGGTTAAGGGTTACATTCCCTTGCGTATCTTGCAATGGAACTGCCACCATTCTTTAGAGCGTGACTGATCCACTGCCATTTCTGTCTTTAGATATTTGTGTCTATAGACTTCTGACTTGTTCTCGGAAAATCCTTTATATATTCCAGTGGCGCCTAACAAATGCCTGCAGCTCCTCGTGATATTCGTAGTCACTTTCCAGGTACTGCATTTAAACAGCAGTACAGCCTCACCATTCGAGTGAAGCAGTCGAAGCTAAGTTGATTCTCCATACCTTGGACAACATACCAAACGCGAACTTGGCTTTGCCAATCTGGTTGGCTACGTCACGTTCGGTTCCACAATTTGTAGATTATTCTTCCAATATATTGGAAGCTTTTGAGTGTCTCTAGCAGCTGTCCAGACAAACTTATTTGAGCTCAATTCAAGGTTCTTGATGAACTTATCTTTTTCCTTTGTGAGGCATTGATTTTCAATCAAACTAGATTTCCCTTTCTCTTTCTTAGTAAACACACGTCGTCTGCGTAGTCGAGATGTTTTAAGAAAGTTGTTTAACTGCGGGGAGTACATCACTATAATCAGCAGTAAGAAAAGTATTGTTGACAGGATGCAGCCTTGTCCTCCATAATTCTGAGTTTCAAAAACCTCCGACAACTTTCCCCTTTGCAAGATTCGACACTTCCGTCCACTGTAGGTAGCACTTATGATAGCTATAAGCTTTGATGCTATCTATTCTCCTTCTATGTAGAGTATGCCAGATAAAATCTCTGTTGAAGCTGTCGAAAGTCTTCTTGAAATCTATAAAAAGGAGGTTAAATGTGGATTTAAATTCACCAGACTATTCAAAATAAACCATTGCGTGTTTATGTGATCAACACATTAAGAACGGCTACGGAAAACTGCTTGCTCTGCATCCAGCGTATCTTCAAGATGACCTTTCAGGGGTCCAAAATGTTTTTTTGACACTCATAGCATAGGCACTTATAGCATGCAAATTGATGCATAACGTGTTTGGAAAATTCTTACTTCGGAAAACTTATTTTGATTTGGGGTCACATCAGTTGAATGTGATCCCTTCAGTTGATAATATGACTCACTCCTACCATTGCTTGATTTGGTCCTTATCCGACAGAAGCTAGAAGCTAAAGGCTAACCATCTGAGCCTTTAAAAGGGTGCGCCCATGAGATGGTGATTGTAAACTAAATTAATTTCCCACTGTTCTTCATTTGCAAACATCCAAGAGATATGATAATGCGAATAGCATTACAGAAATCCACATTGCGGTTTGATGGGAAGCTTTAAAATGACGATATCTCCATTCGGCAGAGTCGCTGTAAAAATAGTTACTTCCTCCTCATTCTCAGGAAAAATCTCAGTGGGCTCCTAATTCTGTAATATAATAACGGTTCGTACTCAAGTCCGAAGCCTGGTCGCCAAAGTCCTAGCACCATGGGCTCCCAAGATATTAGACTCTTAGGTATACTGTTGATGTCATCAACGGGCACTCACCATTTTTAGGAGGAGAGCTGGACAGTGTCTACCCGTTGGAGAAATGTGCTCTCGCGCATCTAAACACCCTGCTTCTTACAGTCCGAATGTGTTCCATTTTTAAGTTGGCGGAATCTGGCATTATAAGGACGTTTTTCCTGAGCGTCTTTAAATTAAAACAGTTCTTGTCCGTGATATTGCTAGAAAGCGACATCTAATACTGGAAGCGGACTTAGTGCGTAATTCCAGTTAAACACTGAGCGTCGCCAGATTGACGCCGATTACCCTGCCTACTCTGATCTTAGTGCCCCCCCCGATTCTAAGTGCCCACCCTGTTCTTATAGGCCTGCTCAACCACTTAAATGGTGATGTCCGTCTTCAAATGCAGGGCGGACAAATTCATTTTCTTTTAATTTTTTATTTTATCTTTCGAATTATACAAAGAAAATAAAGTTTAGGACATCAGATGATATAAAAGTACTTTCGATGTCAAAAATGTAAATATCTGAAACTCAGCCCTTAAAAAAGTGTTTTCAAAAACCCTGCAGAGTCGTCTATATTGAACTTAGTTCTAAGGACCTTACTTAAAGCGTCTTATGAAACGTTTTTCATATGGTCTGACATGGGAAACCTGCCTTGTGGTGCACGGGAACGATGTCATCGTGGTGAAAAAGACTTTTGCTAAACATGGAGACAACTTGAGACTTCAGAAATGAATTCACACAATTTTGAGTAGCGCATTTGGAGCTCAATTAAGGGAAGTGTATCTTCTTCAGAGCGGAAGTAAAATATTTGGGGCATGTGATATTGCCGGATGTAATGAAGACGGATACAGAGAAAATCAAAGCAGTGAGAAGATGTACAGTGCCCAAGACCGGCAACAGATCGCCACATATCACAGGAGGCTCCTAAAAGATTTTGCCGCAATGGCAAAGTACACCGGCTAACTCAGAAGAATGTGAAAGAAGCTTTCACCATCAAATGCAGCGACTTCGCAAGGCCACAGTGCCAGCATGCCCGGGTTCGCATCTAGGGACGAGGTTAATAAGAGCTTCAATCTTTAAGCTGAGCCTGGAGTTGGCTGGAGTACTGAGAATCTTCGGAATGCACATCAAGATGATCCTGACATCAAGCTAATCGTTGCAAGCAAGGGATCTATAGAAAAGCCGAACGCAAGGGATATCGCTGACAGAAGTCCCATCACAAAGATAAGACCACATATCGCGACGTCGATAGCTGGTGTCGGAAGTGTAACACTAGCACTGCTAGCGCCAGTAAAACTTGGGTGCTCAACAAGGATCGCCGTCTAGTCGACTAGCAGTCCCGTTTTCATAAACTGAAAATGGTAGTCGTTACATACCTGTAACGAGCAAGTGCCTGATGGATTTTCAATCCCAAATCAAACCAAAAAGTGGACCAGTGCACGTGCAATATCGGTGTGACTCTGGAATCAAGGATGGAACTTCGAGTCGAAGATATTTTATTTTGTGAATAAATTTTGTGAAATAATCAGACAACAGAAGACATGGATAACACCCCTTCCCTCGTCATCAGATGGAATAGTAGAACGCTTTAATGAGACACTGAACTAACGTCTTTCCAAAGTCATGAATTGGGATCGGCGAATTATATTATTTCTAAATGGCCTATCGGAATGCGATTCCTAGCTACCCAGTGAGCTTAAACTCGGAATCCCCATTGAAGATCAAAGATGCGAGTTCGACTATGTGGTGAATCGTAGAGAAAGGATGAACGATATACACCAGAAAAACAGAAGCTATATAAGAATTTCGAGCGACGGCATAAAGACTAGATACAATGCGACAGCAACAGCACCGAAATTCAATGAGGGAGAACTGGTATGGCTTTACAATCCAAAGTGAAGAGATGGCTTGGGATTGGGTTAACAATCCAATCTCAAGCTGCAGCAGGACTGGGAATGTACCTACCAAGTAGTTACACACGACTTAATGATATCGTCTGCGAATCCAACGAAAACTAAGAGCGAAAGATTAGTTTGTTCATATGGATCAACAGCATCGTTTCCACGGAAGCAATGTGCTAGTTCAGGACGAATAAAACTAAGAGGGGGCAATATGACGTCAATGGAGCAAGTACTTTCGGAGCAACTAGATGCAGCAGGTCACAGAGGATGACCATTCTACCACCGGGAGTAGGGGAGAAAATAGGCCTGAAGTTACTGAAGCGGTTTGATCGCTGTTGGAATTAATTTAATCTAGCCAGAAATACTTGAGGAATCTGTGGAGAAGGAGTTAATCGACTAAGCATTACCTGGGATTGGAAACAGGCCCCTCTTTAAACCAGTGAGTAAGTGCTACAGTGTATTCGCAGAAGTTACAGTCCGTAAAACGGACCGTTGAATAACCCATCCTATCCCACATTGTAAAATGCTGATGGCATAGTTATTTTTTGACATTTTATAAGTAATCCAAACTTCGAAAAGGGGCTTGGTCCAACCGCCCGTAATTACAAACTATTAATTAACGGGTGATTTTTTAGCTGGTTTGGTTTTGGCAACACTGGTTTTGACAGCTGACGTGTGTTTAGTACCTTGTGTCACTGTCAAACAGCTTCAATTTGGTTTGCAATTTAACCATGGATCGTCTTACAAATGAACAACGCTTGCAAATTATTGAATTTTACTATCAAAATTCGTGCTCGGTTCGAAATGTTCATCGCGCGCTGCTTCCATTTTATGGTCGGCATTCTCGACCTTCTTAGCAGTCTATTCGGAAGATTGTGACCAAATTTCGCACCAAATTTACTTTGTTGGACATTAAACCACCAACACGTTTACGTACTGTGCGTAGTGAAGAAAATATTGCGGCCGTATCAGCTAGTGTGACAGAAGACCGCGAAATGTCGATTCGGCGCCGTTCCCAGCAGTAAGGCCTTTGTTACAGCACTACGTGGAAAATTTTGCGGAAGGATTTGGGCGTAAAGCCTTTTAAGATACAGCTGGTGCAAGAACTAAAGCCAGCCGACCTACCACAACGCCGAATTTTTGGTGAATGGGCTCTTGGAAAGCTGGCCGAGGATCCGCTTTTTTATCGAAAAAAAGTGTTCAGCGATGAGGCTCATTTTTGGTTGAATGGGTACGTAAATAAGCAAAATTGCCGCATTTGGAGTGAAGATCAGCCAGAAGCATTGCAACAGCTACCAATGCATCCCGAAAAAGCCACTGTTTGGTGCGGTTTATGGGCCGGCGGCATTATTGGGCCATATTTCTTCAAAGATGATGCGAATCGCAGCGTTACTGTCAATGGTGAACGCTACCGAGCGATGATAACAAACTTTTTTTTGCCCGAAATGGAAGTTCTTGACTTGCATGATATGTGGTTTCAACAAGACGGTGCCACATGGCACACAGCACGCGAAACAATGGCGCAATTGCGAGGCGAGTTTGCTGAACAGTTAATTTCACGTTTCGGGCCGGTCAATTGGCCGCCTAGATCGTGCGATTTGACACCATTAGATTATTTTTTGTGGGGGTATGTCAAGGCTAATGTCTATAGGGACAAGCCCACTTCGATTGATGCACTGGAAGCCAACATCCATGCATTCATTCGTGAGATACCGGCCGATATGTGTGAAAGAGTATGCCAAAATTGGACTCAGCGGATGGGCTACCTGAGACGCAGCCGCGGTCAACATTTGCATGAAATTATCCTTAAACATTAAATTGCAAGGTTTAAACTATCGATTCAAATAAATATTTCATTAATTTTTTCGAATTTTTTCTGTTTTTTTTTTTTTAAAAAGTTCTCAACCTCTTAAAAAATCACCCGTTATAAGATATTTCTTTTAACGGGTTTCCTAAATTAGGCTTTCCTAAATTAGGCTCAAGGCCAGTCGAAATTAAGTTTTTTCTGGAAAATTTTAGGGTTTTCTTCAATTCTGCCTCCAAATGTGGGCGTGGCCCAAAGTCTTGTATAAACAAAATGTGGAACTAAGCGTTTTCTACATAAAACATTAAGCAAGTTTTTTTTTTATTTCGAGCAAAAATATTGAGTAAACTGCATTTGAATATTTACCCTTAAAATAGATGCCACGCCCACTAGAGGAGGTTTACCAATTAAATTTGTCTTTTTTGGGTCTATCATACAATAGGAGATGCTAAATGTCAAATTTCAGAACGTCTTACAGTTTTGAAAACTCTGGAGGTAGTTGCACATTTAGAGCGATTGTGGGCGTGTCTTTCGGCGGATTTCAAAAATTTTTACACTTGCCCTGCTTTGCATGACATGGACCTTACGTACGAAGTTTCAGCACCCTAGCTCAAAATTTAAGGCCTAAGAACATGTGACACACAGACGGACGGACATGGCTCATTCGATTCAGAATTCGGTCTCGATCATATGCCCTTAAGGTCTTGGGGGTCTACCATTATTATTTCACCGTGTTAGAAACTATGTGACAAACTTAATATACCTCCTATCCTATGGGATGGGGTATAAAAAAAAAGCCACAGAGAATTTTTTTCAATATTTATAGGGGTATTGCTCTTCCTTAACACTTTTATCCTAACCCAAATGGGCTCACGTAAATAATTTAACGCGACGAAACGTAACATACCAAGTTGGAAGTTAGATTGAAAACTGTGTTTTTTAACACGCGATTAGGTGTGTGATCTTACTCAATATAAATTCATTTATAGACCTTTTCCGAACTTCGTGTTCGGAAGCCTAATCGAGCCATTATTAAGGAAAGAAAAGTGCAACTTTTGGCTTTTACTACTTACTAGTTTGCTTTCACAACACCTGGGAATATTCATATTTAGTCACATGTACTTTTGACATTTGGAAAACTCTTGTGGCTGGGTTGGTCGGGATATACTCTCTAAAGTGTTGTAGAATTATCCTATTATTTTGACATGTACGTTAAACTTCGGCAAGGGGTCCAATGTGTTACCTATCGTTTGCCTTATCCATGTAGATAGGTGTGTATCTTTGCTGGGACTCAAATGAAAATTTTGAAGTGACGGGTCTTTACCGTTCCTAAAAGGTTAGAGGTTCAAGAAGTATGCTAATGAGTTATCCGGTACGATTGTGCAAGTACAGGCAATACTGAAAGAATTGAATATATTGAAAGCAAAGATTTTACCTTGTTATTTTGTTTTCGTTCTAACCCTTTAAATAATTTAAACTTAAAAGTTACACAAAATCAAACATTATTTATTGGTGGTGTTCCCATTTGTTAATTTATTTTCCTTTTCGGGGTTACCCGCAAAATATTTAATCTAGTTTAACCTGTATTTTATTGTGTTTGCAAATTATTCAAGAATCGAGAGCTAATAACCCGCAGAATAATAATTGGATTACCTATACCTACACGCGTTGTCATTGCCCGTATTTTTAATAAATCTGACAAATTGTAAAACTGCCAATGAATTGAAAGGAAAAAAAAAACTAAAAAAGAAAACCCGTCATGTTCACAAATTAATTAAAAGTTAATCACGAAACAAAAAAGCTGGACTCGAAAACTCATTTCAAGGCAGATATGCAAAAAAAGGCACGTAACGAAACGACACCTAACATGCAAAATACTCAAACAAGTCTGAAAATAAATATAAAATTAAATGTATCGTTGCACTTAATTTTAAGTCCCAAACACATGTCAATTAATATGCCACAATGCACCGAGTGCACATGACAGGCATAAACACCAACTCTCGATGTCCATCGACCAAGGGTAGATCTTCATCAAAAGTCTATTTATAGAGAGAGGCGCACTGCCTCCATCCAATTGCGTGAGGGCTAGCATCACTCTACAAACAAAAAATTGATTCAGTCTAAATTAGTTCCGATTATTATTGGATGTATCTTTGAGGTTCGATCTACTCTTGATTCACAAAAAAAAAGTACACAATCATAAAGACGAAGAACATTGGAATTTACCCGGTGAGTAACTCATACTCATCTTGGGGTTTCCATTCCACTTTTGAACAAGGTATAACTGCCAGTTCAAACAAAATCAAAAGAATCCGCGTATCCACTCACAGGTATCAATGTATAAACATCGGATGGGACGATGCAAAATAAATAAAAATTATCGCACGAATACTCGAAAAACTAGATCATTTCGTACGGGCTTGTTGTTGCTGTTGGCATTGATCTGCTAAATGAAACTAACACAAACAACCTACTATACACGTCGCGGGATCTAAGACCCCATTGGACGACGGTTTTTTGCTCATGGTAACTACCTATTCATCGCAAAAATTTTGTGTTTTGTTTTCGCGATTTCAAAATTTCCAGATTCCGATGTGCAGATGAGTAATGACGACATGGAATACATGTAGCTTTGCTTTAGATACAGCGATTCAATCGAATTGCGTATTAGTAGTTTGAACAAAGTTTTAACACTGTGGGGACAAACAGTGGCTCGATTTTTATATCCTATTCCACAGGAATGGAGCATATTAAGTTTGATACAGGCGAAAATGTAACATATAGAAATAATAGCGAGAGACCACCAAGACCCCAAGGGCATGATGACCGAATTCTGCGTCGAATTAGCGATATCCGACCGTTTGTATGTTAAAATTTTTAGGCCTAAAATTTCGAGCTAGAAAGCTGAAATTTGTACTTAAGCTCTCTGTCATCCGAAGCAATACATGTGCTAGGATTTTTTAAAACCGCTCACAGACACGCCCATAATCGGTCTTAATGTGCAACTACCTCCAGCTTTTAAAACTGTAAGACGCCGTGAAAAGCTGAAAGTTAACATTAAGCATCTCCTTATGATTAAGACATAAAAAATAAAAATAAAGTCAGCAGACCACCGGTTGTGGGCGTGGCATCGATTGAAACAGTAATCTTTCAAATAAAATTTAGATTTTCAAAAATTTTGTTCCAAATTGAAAAAATTTTACTCAATACAAATATTATATAGAAAATACTTGGTTCTATATTTATTTCCTACAAAGTTTCGGGCCACGCCCAAATTTAGAGGCAGAATTTGAGAAAAAACTATAAAGTTCCAGAAAAACATAGACTTCGACTGCGTTTTAGCTAAGGAAAGAATAAGAAATGAAATTTAGCACAAAAAGTACACCGAATAATATTCTAGACTTCGTTAATAAGGTTTTCGTTCACCCCCATTTTGAGGAGTCGATTTTACATAATAAATGAATTTAAACCAAAAAATTAAATTTTTGCATACATTTTGGCCGCAAAGTTGGATATTCCTATGCTACATAATATTGATTTTTGTTTATAGGAGCTGGAAATGCCAAGCCCCTTCTTAAAAATTTGATTATTAAAAAACTCAAATTGACTTTGATAAAAGATTCAAAGTCCCTATATCAAGTAGAGAATACTGCGTAGAAACAAATATTGACATCAAGGGTATCCCATCTATACCGATGGTTCGAAAAAAGAATAATGAAACTGGTTCAGGAGTCTTCTCGGTAACACTGCGCGTCAACCAGTCATATCAACTAAATGAGTCTGCAGTTTTTGTCAAGCTGAGATTTATGCGGTGAATAGAGCTGACAGTTCAAACAATGGATTTTCCGGCAACGGAAATCATTATATGTGTTGACAGTCAAGCAGCACTTAAGGTCCTAGACTGCAACCTCGTGTACTCCAAGTGTACTCTAAGGGAAATAAGCACAGTTCAACTCTACTGGGTTCCTGGGCACGTTTGCGTGGCCGGAAATGAAATGGCAGACGAAGTGGCCAGAAAAGGTTCTTATATGGACAAAACGTTCGTTGACCGACGGCTATATCCTCATACAGACAAAGACACGGTCAAACTAGCAGGTGAGCGATGGCAACAGTGGATTGTAACATAACTCACTGCTTATAACCAGTGCTTGACGTAAAAACAACAACGACCCTTCTATCTCTCAGTAGAAACTCCATTAGAACACTCGTTGGTGTCATCACAGGACAGTCGCAAAGATGATGAAATGATCTTGAACAGAAATGAACAGAAAAGCATTTTAAAAAACTATTTATTAGAATCTTCGAGTATCTTAACGGTAAAAACGATCTTGTTCAGATTTATTTCAAGTACAAAACGTACAAAATGAAAGCAAAAAAATTAAATTGCCGTTTTCAACCTACGATTTTCGAAGCCTATTAAAAAAACGATATAAAAAAGGAAAATTGTTTACTTTTTTCGCAGTCCGTTGGCCATAAAATAAAAAAAAAAACATCTAATGCTAGAGCAGGTAGTTGCGCTATTGGAATAAAGTCTAACGGGAACTAAAAAAAATTCAAAACAGTTGTTTTACAGATTTGAAATTTAAAAGATTATAATAAAGGTCAAAAGAAGGCAATTCTCCCCCTCTAGCTTCCAAACGGTATAGTATCCCAACAAACATACTCTCGAGAGATGTGCTCTATAAATCTAGAAAAACCTCTCATAAGGCTCTCGTAAAACTCTTGAGTACTCTCAGAACATAATTTTTTTTTGATTAAATTGAATTTCACTCTCATAGTACTCTCATAAGAAGGATAAAAAGCTACCAGAGTAAAAAAGACGTAAACTTCCATTATGAGAGCATATTTGGTTCTTGTTATGTGAGTTCAACTCTCGTTTTACTCTCAAAGAGTAAAAGTATTATAAGAAGAATCATTATGGGAGTCAAAGTATCGAAGTTCTCATAAAAATACTCTTTTCAGCCTAACACTCTTGTTTTGAGACCGGATGGCTGATAAAAATACCTATTCATGTCAATTCGAAATAATTGCGTCCCACCATACGTCAAAAGTAATTTTGTCAGTATGTAGTGTGCTTGCGGTGACAGAAGTTTTTTAATTAATTTAATGCATTTCTTTATGGAGAAAAAAGTGTAGGTATCTCTGCAGCACAAATCGTCATCGAAAACATATTCATGGTCTGGTTGGCCAGCATGGATTGACTGAAATTTTCTACACGCAAACAAACTCACAGCCAACTCCAATGACGCCAGATTAACATTTACTTTAGCGAGCAAATATCATAACATGCGTATGCTGTAATCTTTATATTCCTTCATTCATGTGCACGCGGCAATGATGTTGAGCGATGAGCTATCATTTATAGTTTTTTTTTTTAAACTGATTGTTTTCGTGGCGCTTTGTTTTTATCGAAGTAAAATGTTAACTTTAGCAGATAATTTTCAGTTGCACAAAGTTCTTGCATATATAACCTCAGAAAAAATATTATTAAAGTCAATAATGTTGATGACAATGGTTTACCATCAAACAGTGCATTGAAAATAACACTTTCTTTTAGAAGTATATATTGTTCTCTTTTTTACTTTATATCCTTATGAAAAATTAAAGCATTTTTGGCACACAACATGATAAAGATGACACGAAGATTGTTTGTTATATGTTTCTCTCTCTGTCAAACAAGACTAGGTCTTCACATCCCATAAGAAGAACTTATTGTCTTATTATGAGACCGAATAACTCTTGCAAGGAGAGTTTAAGACTTTTTATCAGATCAAATAACTCCCATAAGTGGGGCCATTTAACTCCCGTAAGACTCTCTTAAGCGCTCTCGTAGTACTCTATGAGAGACAAATTGCAAGAGCCAAGCTCTCATAACTCTCATAAGACTCTCATAAGACTCTCGTAGAGTGTTATAAGAGAGAAAATGTAAGTTAGGATAGCTTATATACTAATATATAAAATAGTATAGCCATTATATATTTCAGAGCTATAAATTAAAGCCTTAAAATATATACAGGGGAAAAGTCCACGGGCAAAGCAAACTTCGAATATTCAAAAACTTCAAAGATTTGATTCAAAAACATTGAAACGTTTTCGAAGACGAATTTTTACAGGTTAATAGTCTGTTAGCGGTAACGAGGATCTTATTAAAATTTGACTGAAGTATGAAGCGTTTGAAGCGCAAGCTTACTGCATTTTAAAAATTTCCATATTGCCTTTAACAACCTGATGTTTTAAATCATATTTAGACAAACGAAAAAGAAAACAACAAGTTTTACCGTTTTCTCAGATATCCATGTCCGCAGACTTTATGAAAAGTGGCCAATGGAACGCAGCCGGTTGTAAAATTGAAAAAAGCCTAACGGTTATTGAAAGAAAAACCAAATTGCTGTTTTATGGGTTTTAAATTTTGAAAATGGTGTAAAAGGCCTAGAAAATATATGTCCTTCCCTCAATTTTCGAAACGGTAAGAGGCAAAAAGTTCAAATGAACACCAAACGTAGTCCATCTTTTGAAATAAAAAAAAACTGAAGTAGTTTTGAAATAGTTTATGGTTTTGTAGATGTGATTAAAAGTATTGTAGTTGGGAGACTAAAATGATGCTGATGTATATCTATCGTAACTTCTGGAGCACTTATTTCACATCAATCAAATTTGACGCAAGCACAATCATATAAACGTTAACCAACACAAGAGATTTGAAAAAAAAAAACAATAAGCTTATAACAGATCATTTTAAAAAAAAAAATAAAAGAAAAGTTTAATGCCACCCTTTTTTTAAATGACAAAGCTAAAAAATTACCCAATATGAAAACAGAAGACTCCACTGCGAAAAGGTATACAACAGAATATAAAATATTCTCAGGAATAATACCTAATAAACAAATAGAATTTTACAGAAACTGACAAAATAAAGGTAAGCCTCACATACAACAAAAGCCGACGGACCGCTCCGCGTATGTCTTCATACTTGATGGTCTTTTTTATTTCTATTTCTATCTAACCCATTAGCGTCTGACCCAAATTTAAATTGTGTCAATTTTTTTTTTTGTGAAAAATTCGATGTTGTCACTATTTCGATGTTTTATTAACCTCATTTAACTTATAGCTATCATTGTAGAGATACAATGTAAATTATTAAGACCTATTATTTGTCTTGTTGTAAAAATAAATAATTTCCTAATGACAGAGTCACTAACTGCATAAGAAGGGGCGATGTTGCTACAATGTAAGACACCAGAAACCGACGGAAGTTCGAAGTGCCTGCCTACTTACTTAAGGTGGCGCTACAGTCCGGGGTGGACCTGGGCCTCAGCCAACAAGCTTCGCCAGCCAGCTCTGTCTCTAGCTAGCCGTCTCCAGTTTCGCACGCGAAGTTGGCTGAGGTCCCCTTCCACTTGCGTGCGCCACCTGAATCTCGGTGCTCCTCTACCGCGTCGTCCCTGCGGTGTGGATTCGAAGATTTTCCGGGCCGGGGCGTTGGTGTCCATCCGCTCTAGATGACCCAGCCATCGTAGACGTTGTGTTTTGACTCTTTTGGCTAGGTCGGTATCGCTGTACAGCCCGTACAGTTCGATGTTATATCTCTTCCTCCACTCTCCGTCTATGCAGACGGAACCGTAAATCGTCCAAAGAATTTTCCTCTCGAAGCAGCCTAAAGTGTTTTCATCCGCCTTTGACAGGGTCCATGCTTCTGCACCGTAAAGCAGGACTGGGATGATGAGGGTCTTATACATGGACACTTTAGTTGCTCGAGAGAGGGCTTTGCTACTCAATTGCCTTCTTAGCCCAAAGAAACAGCGATTGGCAGAACTGCCTGCTGTCGTGTGCTTATAATCCTTAATTACTAAAGCTTCTCTCCTGCTGTAGTTTACTCTGATACGCCGGAGTTTTTGCCGACCTACGAGCCCATTTGGGTCGTGGATGACTTTTATACAAAACTTCTGATCTCCGATACCTATGTGTTTGCTGTGACTCCTCGATGCATCCTCATGGATTAGTGTTATGAATTGGAATCTTGCTATGCTCCCGAGTACCCACCAAATATGCTTGATCCTATTGTTGTTTCGACTAATTTCAATGTTCAACCAATTATCTCTTGATGGAATGTCAGACCATCTTCTATTTTCCACCTCTAACCTGTTCTATATCACCTTGCTATAAGGTAAACTTTTCGTTTGCTTCAGACAGAGTTGCTAGCTATATGACTTGGGATGGCTGTAAATGTAGATCAGACATTGATTCCATGCTTGAATTTGTTCAATCTGTTATAATTGACCTGTTTTCTAGACATATCTCAGTTAAAACTTTGAAAAACCCTCGTATTCCTCTGAAATCTAAGAATCTATTAAGAAACTGCGTAGGCTCTACACCAAGTGCAGAACACAAATGCCTTTCGCGAAGCTGGAAATGCCCACTGGAGCTTGCACGTGCGACCATCTTCGTTTCTTAAAAACACTTAAATCCATATCCTTATACCTAAATGTTTCTATTGTATCAGCGCTCTAAATTTAAGTATGAAATGAAGACAATGTAATTAGTTGTAAGGCAATAGGAAACATTTTCACCCAAAAACTAGCCACACCTACTTTTCATTTAATTTTCGCAGAAAATTAAATTTTTAATACATGTGGCTTTATTCCGTAACTTATTTTTAACTATACAAATCATTTTTGTTAATAAAATCTAAAACGCCTCAAAGTGGATTAAAGTTATTTTTTAAGAATTTCAATCGATTTTTTCCAAATCTGTAAATTTTTTATTTGCATAGATGCTTTTATTATATCAAGGCAAACGTTATCTAGCTTAAGGTTTCGCCATTATTTCCATCGAATTTGAAAAAAAAATGTAAGATTTAAGGGTACACCTATTTCAAGGGTACATATATTTCACGTTCACCCCGTTGTTCGTTCGAAAAACCTTTGTAAAAACTAATCCCCTGATCGCACCCACTGTAAGCATCCCACTTGAAACTCAGAATATAAACCCCCCGAGCCCGGCAAGATAACTAACGATACCTTTGCTTTTCTGCTACCACCACGATTGACTAATGACGACACCGTCATTTTGTCACTCGAACAAGCGACAAGCTCAAAACTCAGCCAAAACCAAAGCCACTTCCACATCCACCAGCTGGCCAGCGGCAACAAGTTAATTGTGTTCGAAGCGTATTTCCACACTTCAGTCCGACTCGAACCTCTTTCGGTGTCAAAACGGAAGCGCAGTAGCTTTTTCGTGGTAGTACGTGTTTTAAAATTTCAGCATATAGCCGCTATGCACGGTTTTCGCTATAAAATCCAGTTATGAGACTTTAAAATATACATAACATAATTTAATCGAATTAATTTGACATCACACCGCTACACGTGCAAATCATCGACCGTAAACAATCAGCGGCACTCGGCTTTAAAAAAAAAAATCACCACTCTCCGTATCCGCACATCTCTCGGCATTTTTGGCGGGTCTTGTCGTGCTTTGAACTCGGTGTTAAGCCCAAAAATAGTAAAGTGAATAGTGATTCCCCCATAAATTTCATCTGTGCTTATAAATTTGATCCTTTTGACCTTTTAAGTGATTTGCGCATGTTTTGTTTTGGAACTAATCTTGACTTGGAGAGGCGAATCAATTATTCCGACTTCTATCGCGCCCCGAAACGGTGAGTAAACTTGATGCTTGTGAGAGCGTCTTGTCAAAATGTACATTCTTGAAATACCCGTTTTCTGCAAAATCTTGAGGGCCGAGGCTAAGGGGTCTTTCTTAATCACCGTTTGTTGATCACTTGCATTGACTCAGTCCAGTTGGAGAATAAATTAATCAAAATAAAAAAGCTCTTTTGACGCAGATCACTGACAGCTCGCTGACGGGTTGAATTAGAACTTAAGTGTAGGAATCAACGCGAGCGGTTTGGTTGAATTAGCTAAACTTTTTCTTTGCAAACGGTTATGAGATAGATGATGGGGTTTTCCTATATTGTGTGCCTATGTATGCTGTCTTTGTTCTGGTGTATTTCTCAAATTCATTGCGCGATAGGATTGAGTTGTAAGATCGTCTTTAGTGACGACTTTGGTTGAAATGACAATCTTCATATCATCTGTAACAAAACATTATCCTTGACTTTAGTTAGATTAAGCGGCTTATTTGACTAATTGATTAGGAGCATATTGCTAACAAAACACAACATTTTCAAGTGATCTTGAAATTATCACGCAACCCGTAACTAGGTTTATTTTGCTCGAATACAAACATGTTTTCTAAAAGACAAAAACATTTTTTTAGGATAGATAGGTAGGTATGTAGTTGGGAATTCATAATCCATTATCATTAGATCATTAAATTCATATTAAACTGAGGATCACTGCCAAGTGCCCTGAGAACCTAGTAATTGAGGGTTTCGTGAATGGGCTTTCGAAAGCGTTATGTAAAACTTATTTCGATATGAAGATGAGACGTTTTAATAGCGACATAAACATAGCAAGTTCAATCTTCCTTGAACTCTTGACAGCCTTACTATTCGCGAACCGCCTTTTAAGATGTTTTTTTTTATGAACAACAACAATCCGGAATATTAATATTATTCATGGGTAGCTAGAGATTTGCTGTGGCTTTAAGACACTTTTAGTATTCGATAAATTTAATATGGGCGCTCAAATATATTTTTTCATGTCAATTTCATTATTAGGAATAAATTTTCTGTTCGAAATTCTCGTAATAATTTACGTTGAGTATGCTAGGTTTGAGTGGCAGTCTGTTGTTTTTAGACCCATAAAGGGCGATATTGTTGTACCACGTGGATCGAGAAAAGTTTTCAAAATAGTCCTCCAACTATTTTGACCTAGAAGACAGATTATAGGTGCAAGTAGAATAGAATATAGAAGGGAGGTTTAGTTTTTGGGACAGTGCGGTTCATCTTTCTCCACGTTCCTTCTTCTCCACGAAACTCCAGCAAAATTCAAAAGATTTAAGCACAAAATTTGTTGCAATATACATGCCTGATATTGGAGACGATCAAAATCTTAGAGTATTCAGGAACCCTTTAAGCAGTTTTTACTTTCACCACCTTTATCTATCTGAGGTTTATTCATTAGTTTGCACGTAGAAATTGCTTAAGAAGTCCTATAGAAACAGCATTGAGAAAGTAGTTGCAAGTTTTGAAATTTCGTATGCTCTTTAGTTTCCTGAATTGTTTTAATTCCTGAATATTGCTATGCCTGGTGTTCTAGCACTGGTGCTGCAGCACACTTTGCCGTAGCCCCAGCACTGGTGCTGGTTTCTAGTGCTAGACGCCCCGCAGTCTGGGGCTACTTAAGAGTTCATAAAGATTGATCCCGTTGCTATTCTTCTTCTGCTGATGATGTTAAGGCATTTCAGATTGAATAAAATGTCAACTGATGCTGAGGGAGTGGTGGAAAGTACTTCGCTTCCTACTGAATGTCCGAAAGAGTCATATATCTTTGGCGCATACTACATTATTTTTAAGACTGTGAGATTCATACATTTATTGCCATAGTTTCCACTTTAAAAACGCTGTAATGATAAAGCCGACAAAGTGGAATATAAAACTAGTGGAGGGGACGATCCGCTGTTGGATACCCCATCCCAGTTGAGCATTGTCAAGCTCCGAATTGCGTTCTGCAAGTCCTTTGTCAAATAATTAGTTATGTTAACTAAAATCGCATTTAAAATTAATCATAAGAAATCCCTTACAATAAAAAAAGGGGCGTGGCATCGACCTTCTAATGTGTTGATTGCATTTTTGAAAGAAAAAAATGATTTTTCACATTAAAACGCTCCCAAAAATAGGCGTGGTGAAATTTTGTTCATTTAAGCTGTCAATATACAAGTTTTTCTTGATTTAAATTAAAAATATTAATAATAACCGTTAATAAGAATGCAAATGATATGTGGCCACGCCCAAATGGGGGCTATTTTCTGTTAATGCCAATCTTACAACACTAAAACGAGGATACCACACATCGAATTTCAGAATCCGAAACGCCCAGAATACGGAATTTCAGTACCCTGGGCGTGTCTTTGAGCGGATTCCAAAACTTTTTTCACTCGTATACTGCTTCGGGACATAGGAAGGACAGATATTTAGTTTTAAGTTTCTAGCTCAAAATTTAAGGCCTAGAAACAGCATGCTCGGCGCACATCTCTGGTGTGTTCGAGTGGTCGATCCTTCTACAGGTTCAATAATGAGATGTTGTTTGGAGGGGAGTAGTTGTTGCGACTATTTTTCTGCTGCAAATTGAAAGGCATATTAAATGCGAAAACAGGCGAAAAGTTCTTAAATCAAACCGAACAGAATTCTACGTGTTCTGCACGTTTTCTGACGAAACAGTGTAAACACTCCTTTTATTGACAACTGGGTATCATCAACTCAGCAGATGTTGCTATTGATGCGGATGTGGTTATTCCTGTCAAAAAGTTAAATGAAATATTGTTTGCAAACTGCAAAATAATGATGGTTTTTTTTGTTGATACTGCTGGTTGATGTTGATAAAGTTGGTCTACTATCAACTTGGTGGACTGAAATTCTAACTAGCAGATTTGAGGAAATACAAAATGTCAAATCTGTTGCTTTGACGTTTAGTTTTTCGGTTTTTGAGTTATTTCGTTGCGTAGATTAAAAAAAAATCGGTGGCAATTAAAAATTTATTTAATTATCGCTAAATCTACGTTGCCCGGGACAAAAAAACAATGCATGTTTACAAAGTGATGCGCAGATGATGTGACGTCATTGATAAATGTCAAAAACGAAAGCATACGTCAAGTTAATGTGATCTATTCCAGTGGAAACACTTTGGGACTAACTTTTAATCTTCCTACGTTAATGGTATTATTCCTACGTTAACCGTGTTATGGGCGGTGGAAACATTCAATTAAGCAAAAGCTAGATTTAATTTCTTTAAACAGTTTTACAACTGTGGTTTTGACATATTTGCGAAAAAAATCGACAAAATAAATTTGTCCACACGACTATCTCTGATGCTATTAAGGGAAAATTATTTAAAAAAAATTGCACATATCAATTACTAGAAATTTTAGGTAAAACAATGGCTTACTTTGAATTTAAGCAGATTATTAGATTCAGGCTTAAGACTTCAGAAACATTTTCTTTTCGCTTATCCAGTTTCTCAACCCCACTGGTTGGATATAGGCTCCGATCACAACCATGTTACACGAGTTGTTGTATCCAAAGGCACATCAAGTGCTACTTGGGTTTTTTCCTTATCCGCCACTACTACCTACCTACCTACCTCAAAAACATTTCAACATATTTTTAAAATATAATAATTTAAAATATTCTAAAATCTTAACACTGATACCGATTGTGATAAAATTTATTTTGTGTATAAAACGTATGAAGGAAATTTTAAAATAATTTTTAAGATTTTTCAAAAATATCATTTCTAACTTGCATTTTTCTAAAATAGCTGAAGAGGCAAATTGAAAAACCCATATTTATTACCATTATCTTCAAACTATGTGCTCATTGTATTAAAAAAAAACAATGAGTAAGTGCAACAGTCATAGCTTCGGCCATCTATAACTTAGCGCAGTATACCCTATTCCTATTCTCCTTTCCATTCCTATTCTCCTTCCCATTCTTATTTTTGGATTTTCAATCCCCTTCCATTCATGAATCATTAGTTAATAAAAAAGTATATATTTTTCCTTATAAGGTTTTTGAATTTATTTTTTAAAAAAGGGGCGTGGCATGTCCAGCACCTATAATAAAGAATAAATATGAGCATAGAAATATCCAAATTCGCGGCTTAAATGCACGCAAAAATTTAAGTTTTTGGTGCAAATTCGATAATTTTGTGAAATCGACCCCTGAAGATGGGCGTGGCTAAAAACTTTGTACGAATCAAATCTATAATATAATCGCGATGTACCTCGTGTGCTAAATTTTATTCCTCATTTTTCCCTAATTTAGGGTAAAAAGCAGTCAAAATCCATGTTTCTCCTCAAAAAATAGAGTTTTTTTTTAATTCCGTTTCTAAATGTAGGCGTGGCCCAAAATTTTGTATGAACTTAATGTAGAACCAAGTGTTTTCTACATAGCATATAAAGTATAAAAATTTTATGACTTGGGACAAAAATATTGAGTAAACTTTTTAAATTGATGCCATGGCCACAAGGGGCGGTCTGCCGACTTAATTTTATTTTTTTATCTCTAACAGTCATTAGGAGATGCTAAATGTTAAATTTCTGCTTTTCACGACGTCTTGCATATTTAAAAGCACAGAAAGTAAGTGCACATATACACATTTGGGCATTTCTATGGGCGGATCTAAGAAATTTCAACACCTTGTCATTATTTGAGGTGTTTGACAATGAGCTAACGTACAAAGTTATGAAGAGACTCAGTTACGATATGCTTGAAAAAGCTTTT
The DNA here is from genome assembly GCA_947623515.1 of Neoascia interrupta. Taxonomy (NCBI): domain Eukaryota; kingdom Metazoa; phylum Arthropoda; class Insecta; order Diptera; family Syrphidae; genus Neoascia; species Neoascia interrupta. The sequence continues at coordinate 202,218,631 of OX392462.1, forward strand.
GATTTTGGAGCAATTTAAAAGAATCGTTAAAAAACGCGGATTACCAAAACCGATATGCATTTTTTTAAGAAGGGGCGTGGACGTGGGTGGATTTTTTAACTATTTTAATGATGACAACACTATTATTAATTGATGTTAGAAGAAAATTTCATGTTTTCAAAAAAAAAATATAAATATTCGATAAGAAAATTTGCTTTCAAGTCACGAAATCACAGAATTGCGGACACGAAATTTCTTAAACAAATTACAATTTCTCTGAACATTGTAAAAAGTTGCTGGTACAATTTTGCATATCGTTAAAAAAATTGCTTAAATCAATCCAGACAAATTTTCCGCGTGAACTTTAAAGACTTTTTTGCAGCTGAACTCAAACAATGAAACTACAAAACAGTGCTTTTTTTATTAATTAAAAATAGCAGAAATTTTTTTTTTCTTATCGAATTTTAAATTGCCTATACACAAGGCTATTAGACTATCAATCAAAAAAATTTAGTATGTATTTTTTTACGAAAAAAAAATTTTCGTTTGGTTTTTCTTTAGAAAAAAATTGCCAAATTTTGGAACGCTCTTTAAAGGACAAAATAGTTAAAAGAAAACTATTATGTGTTTTATTATAAGAAAATTATTTACTGTTTTTGAAGGTCCGTTTAAATTTCTATTAAAACCAAAAAACAAAGAATAACACCCAACGTAGGGAATATTTTTCGATTATGGCGATGGGATTTGACATTTGTTTGCTTTGAAAGTGGTATTTGATGGTTAAATGCCTTCTTGAGGATGCGCTACAGTCGGAGTAGACCTCGGTCTCAAACTACCTGTTTCTCAAACCAGCTCTGCCTTTAGTTAGTTTTCTGCACATTTGCACACTAAGCTTAATCAGGTCCCCATCAACTTTATCGCGCTACCTTATATAAAACGTATGCAACTAAAAGCACCTTCAAGGCCAAGGACTGGTCATATGACGAGACATTCTTCTAGAGGATGCACTGCATTCCGAATGGACCTCGGTCTTAAAATTCTTGTTAGGCTGCATGTACATTCCAGAACTCGTCGCAACAAGGTGTTCATTGTGATGGCCTGTTAAGCCCAGATTATTAGAAGTGTCTACCCTAATGGCAATGTTGACACTTGTATATTCAATATCTGATAAAGAGGCGCACGAAATTATTTCATTTTGTTGGGACCTGCACAACTTGCTGCCATGAATTTCCTGATCCTTTCCCATCAGCATACTCTTTTCACGAAACATGGAGGATCTTTCCTGAATATGACGTAAAACCTGAATATGACAAATAAAACTTTGACTTAGTCAAAACAATTACCGAATCGGTTTAAAAGTCTGTAAATGAATTTTTCATTTTAACACTTTAATCCAATAAAAATATTTGCCAGTTTTTATTGCAAATGTATTTCAGCACATTACAATTTATATAGACAATTCTCGTTAGTTTTAACATAAAAAAAATCCTGAAGCAAAAATCAACAACACTTTGCGTTTTTTTTTTTTTTTTGCTGCAAGGCAAGCTGAAAATGCACAAAAAAATGTTACGCATACGCCCGAGTCTATTGCAAAATCACTTTGAGAAATTGATTTTCTGCGAATTTTTTTCCCCACAGTTTTCTGTTTAAAATCACAGACATTACAAACTATTTGGTGGAAAAAATCACAAATAAATCGGATTCAACCGATTGCTGCATTTATTTTTTGTTAATCGAAAAAAAGCTCGCAAGGATATCTGGATTTTTCATATAATTTGTACCTGCCTGTACTCATAATTGCGACACGTTGCAGCCGTCGTTTCTCAATTTAAAGGTTAAAAAAGCGCTTATTTAACTATATACTGTGAAACATTGACAGTTTTAATTGGTAAATGACAAAAAAAAAGTCGAAAGGTATAATCTACAAATTAATCAATTAGCGACTGGATGCCTTAAACAAACAGAGTTAATCGAAGCCCCATATTGGCGCAAATCCCCGACGTAATGACATACTAGTGTTAGTGTAAATATACAAGACCGCCACCATCCCCATCATCTCTTCCTCACGTCATATGTAATAAATTTTCATCTGACAGATTGTATGAATGCATGGAATTGATTATGCGATTACGTTGTTAACCACGAAACGGTTAAACCCTATACCCCTGCCGGAAAATAAAGAAATGAATTTTTATGACGTTTACATTGATTTCGAAGCCTCCGCAAATTAATGGACGAATAATTAGGTGGTTGACGTGTTAGCTTGATGTATGACAGGGGGCATTTTATTTTCGAATTTCGGTGTGCAGTTTTTTTTTTGATAATTTAGTTTAAATAAATTATTGAGAGGCAATAAAAGTTATCGCTTGCTAATGATTATTTTTCATAATATCGCCATAGAGTGGAGTGTGTTTTCGATTGAAATCTATTTGCCGACGACAAATGAAAATGTATTTTTTTTATTGATCTTTTTGACAATTGAGAGGTTTTATCTTGTTAGGGGAGCGGCAAAGGGTTTGGCAACAAATTTAATTGACTTGCTTGTATTTGGGCAAACATGGAAAGTGGTAATTTTGCTAATTTAGTGATTATGCAAATTGATTCCGGCGGTTGTATCTTTTTATTAATTTATGCGGATACACTATTGTGAACAGACAAATATGTGCATGCAAAATAGCCGGTATTTTTGGCGAGTGATGGAAGGTGTTGATTGCTTATTTGAATGTCGATATATGCGAAGAGGTTTTGAAGTAAGAAGACATATTTTTATATTTTCACATAAAAAAAAGAACAATCGTATTTATTTATTTATTGAAATGTAGATTTCCTGTTATATCTTAATTAAAATCGGTCGTTAAATGAAACACTAGATAATAGCGCTTAAATTTAATGAAATACTACGGAAACCTACTCAACATGTATTTGTGACAACAAGAACTTAAAAAACAATAACACGTAGCATTTTTATCAGAGATTGCTAAGGGAAAAAACTACAGACTGATATAAGGTAAAGTCATAGAAACAATATATAAACGCATAGAATATTCTTACGTTTCGAAAATTTCCTTTATGCCAGTCTGGGAAAAGTAAATCAGTTTTTTTTTTCTTGATAATGTTTTATAAGATACTCGATATCCATTATTTTTTTATATTATGAGGTCATTTAAGTTCTATTACAACTTATTTTGTTCATTTATTATGCTGATAGAGAGTGGAGCAAGTTTAGCACAGATGAAAAGAGTTGAAATCAGTTTCAACCGATGTTGAAACCGATCTGAACGTCGTATTGTAGAATCAGATCAGAATCTATGCTGTCCTAGCTTTGTTAAAGAAGTAACAAACCCGAGTCAGTTTTACACAGTTTACTCCCGGTTAGATCATGGTCTGATGGTAGTCCCGAAAGAAAACTCGACACGAAAGAAAACTCGAAAAACTTAACACAGTGCGAGGTTTTTTACTCCCACTGTAAAGCTAACGAAATCTTCGACTTGTGCCTGAGTAGGATAGTAATAACCTCCGATAAAAAAAAAAATTATGGTCAACAAATTTTTTACCACAAAAAAGTACTAGGATTATCCTAGGGACTACTTTGAATGAAGTTATTAGCCAAAACTGTACAACGAACAACTTGTTCACACATAAAGGGGAACATTATACGAACCACACCCCCTAGAGCACTTAATATTCTGTTTCACTTCACTCACGACATCTTTAGGAAAAGCACCGTCTTGAGCCTGTGAGACAGTAGTCAACTAAAGAGTATGGGTAAGCTCAGGATCGATAAATTAAACTACTGTCAAATTGAGCCTTGTCAACGACTTGGTGGTTACCGTTTTTCCAACTTATACCGGGAGTGAATCGTTTCCGAAGATATGCTGATAGGTTCTTACGCTGAAAAGATTTCAACACAAGAGGGCTTAAACTATAACGACTTAATAGCTTGCTTTTCTGTGCAATACGGTGCCAATAAAACTCGGAGTACGCTTGTCGCGTATCCTGTGTGGTGTACACTACAACCGATTTTATTACGTTCAGAACGACAAATTTCGCGTCAGGTAAATACGACACTTTATGTGTCAAATTTCTTAGGATATGCCCTGCAGATGAGCACGAAAAACGTTTATTTTTTCGACGTTTATCAATGCCAAAACATGTGGGACCTTTTCGCTAAAAACGCATCTCTTCCTACTTCGCAAATGATAAGATATGCCAATTTTCGTGTCCTATTTCGCCAAATGTCAAAATCGAGCATCCTGATTTCAAATTTGTTTCGTATAAATGTCGGACTCAATTTTTTTTAAAAGTTACTGGCAAAAAAGTTAAAAAGACTGCAGCTTTAACACAATCTACTTGGGCACAGGCGCCTGTCAGACAACTAGACACTTAAAGAATTTTTTATCCAAAAACATTAGTTTTTTACAGACAGCAAGTTCAAGGACTCAATAAGTTTAGAAGTAAAAAAAAACAAAAATAGTCAAAAAAACTACTGCAACTTCAACATACCCGGACCTGGCTATAGGCACCTGCCAGACAACTAGCACCTACCCTTAGCGGAGCGACGAAGTTGCGTGAGCGGCTAAGCCCTGCGAAAAAGGGAGTTTAAATCCCTTGAACCCGAGAAGCGGGCCACCCAAATACTGTTATATCCGAATCCTTTTTTTTCGCAGACAGCTAGTTTAAGGACCCTATTAGTTTAGAATTGACAGTTAAAAAAGACCGCAACAAAAATAATAAAAAAAGACTACAACGTCGTCTTTGATTCTATTTGACGAAGTTGTACTAAACAAAAATTAAAATTTAATAAAACTAGTGGGAAAGTGCAACAGTGGGTATGTAAAAGCTTCAATCCATCTACGAAGGATTGCAAAGTACTCGACCATACCAAAAAGAAAACTGCCACGCCTCCAAAAAGTGGGCGGGATATAAAAATATAACTGTTGAACGCTTTATACTAGGTGGTTGCATACATTTCGGCCTAAAACTCCGCCTTTTTAACTAAAAAAAATCACTTTTTTTAACGCCACGCCCACAAAAGTGGCCGGAGGCACACACAATATATACATAAAAGTTAGAAAATGCTAATATCTACAGCTACTGTCATATAATTTTCTGTCAAATTTCATATAAATTTATTGAAAAACAGTCATTTTAAGCTAAAATCCCTTAAAAAGTGGCCGTGGTCAATGAAAAAGCTAAAATTTTTTGGCTACCTTAAAGACAATCATAAGGCAATGTTACGTAACAAAAATGAATGCACTAGCGTCATTGTAACATAGCTAAAATTTGCAAAATGTATTTTTTAAATTAGAGATGGTCGCACATACAGGCCTGTAGTGCGACCTTATTTTCAAACTTGATCTGAAGGACTGGACTTCCAACCAACTCACAAAATTTCAGCTCTCTGCCTTAAAACTTAAGGCCTAAAAGTTGTTTACATACGGACGGACAGACGGACATGGCTTAATCGATTCTCCTGTCGGTCCCATTCATATCTCTGAAAGGACTTAGGGGTCTACGGTGATTATTTCACTGCGTTACAAACTATACATCAAACTTAATATACCCTAGGTTGGGTATAAAAAGTGTTTTTGTATATTTGAATTTTCTCAAAAACTGGAAGGCCATTCGGCCGTTTGGTTCAAGATTCACCATTTGGTGAAATTTCAATCCCTAATTAAATTGGGGCATTACAGTTATTTGAACTCTTTTCGAAAATATGGGTCTTATGTGGGTTTTGCGTCCCACCCGTGTGAGACCCAAATGATATTTGGGGGTTATGTCTCACATATCGGTGGGACAAAAAGCCCAAAAAATAAATTTCGGGTTTATGTCGGGCTGCGCCTAATAAATTATTTTCTTCGTTAGTGTAGAAACATTGACGAATGGAGGAGCCTTGTGGGCTGAGATAATGACTGCAGCCCAGATCAGAGTTCCTTGAGACAAGTCAATCTTTTAAGTCTTCTCTTTCCCTACATTCTTTGCGGTTCATGCTGCTTCGAGTTACTCATATCCTGAGTATCTCAGTCGATAATGAACGTTGTCAATGGAGATCGTTTCCACTAAAAAAATAAATAAATAGACTCACGCAACCTTCTAGTACTCCAAAAAGCATCCCGCTGCAACCGTGCTACCCTCTTGTTCGATAACTCTACACCAGTATTCAATTTTAGCCTCTTGCTTACTTCAATCTGATGTTTTATTTGATGAGCTTTAATATAAGCCTTGGAAACTTCTCAAATATTCAAACAGTACTTAAATTCGGTCTATAGGTTTCCATAAAGACCAGTTCATGCTTATCTGTTGATGTTCGTCTATGGACGCATCCAATGACGAATGAGTATTGCAAAATTCTTAGGTCAGAATATCGAGAGTTGGAATTTTAATGGTCCTGTGTTATAATACGATTTTAGTCTTGCATTGGATTGTTTTCAATTCCGATATTGGTTTACGGAGTTCCCCCCGAGAGAGTTCAGGCAAAACCTCAAAGAATAGATTTTGAGAACCTTATCTCAATTCGAAATGGGAAGAACAATGTCTCTCATTGTTCATGTCAAGGCTCCTGTGAGTTGACGGCGCCATAAAGAAAGTTTTTTAGTTGACTTCGAGACTGACTGAGTTGAATTCGGTACCATTGCTTCTTACGTACTCCAAACATTCCTTGAGCTTAGCATTTCTCGATCCAACAGTAATAATGAGGGATGAGCCAACAGATTATGTGTATGTTGGCAGTCAGTCGCTGTCATTTATTGAACACTAAGGGTCGGTTTTTCGGTGCCGAGTTAAGCCCAGCTTAAACTAAGATCTGTTTATCCCGTAACAAAATGATTCTGCAGTTAACCCAGCGAGCAATTTTTCAGTGCAGACTTAACTCCGTAAACAAAGTTGCTAAAATATTCGACTCTTAAAATTGTTGCCGCTCCCAACTCTCACTTCACATTGAAAAGCACAAGAAAAAAAATTCTACTTATTCCCAGATGCTATTTTTCACAGAAACACGCAAATCAACTATCATTCCACACAGAAAAAACATTTAAAGAAGTTCATACTGTTCCCCAGAGTTGATCCGAGATTAATTCACCAAATTTGGCGACTTAAGCCGAGATTAACCCTAGATACACGTTCATTGAAAAACTCATTTCTGGGGTTAATCTCAGTTTAACTCGACAACTCGGATGATCTCGGCTTAAAAAACCAGCCCTAATTGGTTTGTCTTTTTAATAGTTTTCAAGTACAGTCTTTAGCCATTTCAGTTATTAATCTGATAATAATATTGAATCTTATCTAGATTATGGATATTGCATGCCGGAACAATTTATGCCGTTTTAAGCTTATCTCAGAGTTAATTTTTAGATCAATGTATACATAAATTCCTCAATGCGACTCCCTTCAAAAATCGGCTGTGATTTTTTGGGATAAGTAATACTCAGAAATTTACGATGCCTTGGGCTGCCTCAAGAGGAAAATCTTTACGAACGGAAAGCGGAAGAGGAGGTTTAATTTAATAATCGGCCTAGGCAGAAGAGTAAGTAGAGCACAACGGCTGCGATGGTTGGATCAACAAGGTAGGGTGGCCAGCAGTGCTGCTTCCCTTAAAATCTTTGAGTCATTCCCCGAAAGACGGCAAAGTAGATTAAATCTGAAACTCGCATTGCGCACGCAACTTAAAAACCACTAATAGGCATATAGCGAAATTGGTTAGATAAGCATTAAATTTTTTTAGAAACAAAATCTAGTAGGAAGTAAAACTAGAATGTACCTTCCTACTCAATCATACAACCTTGTTGTCCACCTTACCATTTTACTCGGTGGAAACACATTGAGGTACCTAAAACGCCATTTGCATGAAGAGTTCTCTTACGAGTTTTAAACAAAAGTTCACTTAACCACAAACATCTAGCATTGATTTATTCATAAGAATTACTCAAAAGTCATATTTTTCTGCAATCAGACCACAAAAACCGAAAGTTTAAAATTTGCATGCTAATATAAACTATTCTTCAATAATTCCAAATTTCCAAGAAATCTATAAAAATATGCAATTGTTGTTTGCTTGGGTTTATCCATCACAAATTAGTATAAGCAAAAAAGTCTTAGGTCTCAATGACAGACAAACAGTGTCTTCATTGTAAAAGAAGACCGTTGTTATCAACGGATTTTAACTTCCTCCATTTAACATTCAATTAGCATCCTTCGTTGTTGCCACTCATCCGCCTCGTAATTGTAACCCTACCTCAGTTCCCATAAGCAATATGATAGACGTCAAAATAAAATTGATTCTCGATGCTGCGTATTCCCCAAAGCCATCATACTCATCGCGTTTCAACCCTCATTAAACAGTGCAAAATAGTGTTGTACCTCTTGTTTCAAAACTCGAGTTTGGCAGAAAAAAAGAAATAACGACACAAGCTACGTCAGGGTACAAGCTGTCAAATAGTAAGCGACCATTAATGCTAAAATTTCAGGTCAATGTAACATCGCATGTCATATTGAACAAAGATGTCACTCTGTAAATCCATACATACTCTGCAAATTAAGTGACCCCAATATTCCGAAATCACACACAAATAAACATTCAAAAAGAAATCAACGAATTTGTCAACACAGCCCACAAAAGAATCTGTCACAGATAATTACTCTTTAACCGCCATAACCTAACAGCAATTTGTTCGTTTTCAACTTGACTAAATGTCAAAGTTGTTGCACCAGATTTTTTTTAACAGCAAAAAAAGAACATAGTTCTTCGGTTGTGAAAGTGTCAAAGTAAAAGAGACAAATATTTTAGTGAAACAAAGATTGCGGATTTTTTGTTGTTTTCGTTGAAGGGTTGTCAACCGAATGACTGTGGCAAACAGTTTTTTTTTTTTTTTTGTCTTTTATTGTTATACCTACTTGTGCTTAGCGGAAGATAGGCATGAAGTGTCAGATGGAGAATGTGAATAAAATTTCCGAAGAAGTGATGTGCGCAGATTGTTAAAATTTTATTGCACAGGAAGAACGTGATGGGGATTTTAAACAAAACAAAGAAACTTGAGCGATTGGCTATGGTTTCACTTTCCGTTGCGTTCAGATAAAAAAAAATAATAAACACCTTTTGATAGTTCTGGCAAAAATAAATGTTGACACTTCCCCGCACAAAGGGATCTCGGAACTTAGGTACTGCTATTTTTAACGGTAATTTTGGCTTTTTCGGTTAAATGTTAAGTGAACCTGCGTCTGTCAGAAAACACTGTAATAACTTTTTTATAGACATAATAAAATTCTGACATTCTATATCCCCGACGAACTCAGAACTTAACCTCTTGCAGGGTAAATATCGATCGTTGGATGAGATTCATGAAATTAAGTGAATGGTATAATTTATGAGCACACCGATATGCGCCACACAAACACGCAATCAGTATGCATATTTGATGTGTTAATTTACCCACTTGTATGTGCTGTCATTGTTCAGGTTATCGGATATCTGACCAAGGTTTCCATTTATTTGGTTGAATTTTGAATTCCACACGCAAACAAACGTCAGACGCAGACACACGACACCAGCGACGCATAATGAATGTCAAGGAAATATAATTATTGTCTCTTTTTTTATTTTTTTGTTCTATAAATGTGTGCGTACGAAAATGTGTGTCCTGGAATAATATTTTATTGTTATTTACTCAATGAAAGTGCCAGGATAGTAATATCCACCTCACTGTGTGACAGGTACAGGAGGTTAAAAGTTTTATTTGCTCAACTATTGTCCGAGGACAATGTGGAACCGTGTCGAATGAAGTAATTTGTTTGTCATCCGTTTCGAATGCTATGAAGGTTAACGGTCTAACAAAGCATTAGTAAGGCTTATGTCGTAATTTAAAATAGACGTTGAATAGCCGGGCTTATTCAGGAATTGAGTTATGTGAAAGTTTTTGGGGTTTCGGTGTATTTATCGGTGGGAACGAGAAGTAAATCAGGGGATGTTTTGTGAATGTGCAGGAAAAATGCATTAAACTTTCAGTTGCCATTGTGAATACAAATCTATTTCCATGGCATTACAATTTGGTGCTTACTAAAATTCTTAACATTGCAGCTATTCACATGTCCGAAGTCATTTGAAGCCCTCTTATAAAGGCTTTTTATGTAGGTAAGTAAATGTGAAAAATGCCCTTTTATATTAAAACTAAAACATTTTTGCATCAAACGAGAATGTAAGCAATCAACATATTTTGTTAGAAAATGTGAAAGAGCACGACCGAAAGGGGGCACGTTCTATGCGATTGATAGTGGGGTGGCTATAAATCGCAATCGTAGGTCATGCCTTGGTATATTTATAGTTAGACCCGTACATCATTGATCATATCTACTACGGTAGGCATTTCAGTAAGTCACACAAAACACAAAAAAGGAGTTCAACAAAAAAAGTATGATTTTCTCTATTGACTCATTTAGTGTCAGCAATGAGCTGTCTTAAATATCAACAACATTTGGCAAATGGAAACATTTTTAGTAAAATTTTAGCTAATTGGACTAAAAACGTGACAGAAAATGAATAAAAAAAGTCTTCACTGTCTAGTTTTGTGCAAGTGAAATGTCAAAATATTGGAGGCTAATGCTACGTTTTCACCATAAAATTAAGATTATGAAAAGAAGAACTAAAATTTATTTCGAAAAAGTGTTTTACCAGAACAATCACAAGATCTACTTGACCTAAGCACTCTTTTGTTAGAATTTTAGCTCTAGAAAAATAAAAAGTGAGTTTAAAAAAACCTTTAAAAGTCCGTTTAAAAAAAAATTGCACGCTATGTTTCCACTGGTCATAAAACTAAGATTAGTGAAAGAAGATGAAAAGCAAATCTCGAAGTGTTTCCAAAGTGTGTTTCCATAAGATTTTGATTCGAGCTCTTGACTCACGTTTACCTACATTTACCAGGATTGAAAAAAAGTTCAAAAAGTCTGTTCGAATACTTGTGACAAGTCTATCGAACGTGTACTGTTTCCATTTTATTCCTCTTTAACCAGAAGCAAGCTTAAAGTGGTGAAACAAAAGATTGAACGAGATTTATTCGTAGGTAAATTTAACCTTTTGCCGAGAAGATTTCTACTATGTTTCCACCGACCATAAAACTGCCACTACCCGGAGACGATTTAAAATAAATCCTAAGATGTCTCCACTGGACAAAAAGGTTAAATTTGACGCGATGACAATGCGAGAGTGGCAAAGACGTTTGCCAGGAGCAAGATTACAGCTTCGTTGTTAAAATCGCAATAGAGAACGTATTTATGACAGATCTGTCATACGTGGACAAACTGTTATCAACTTGTGTAAATAGGGTCAAAAGTGGCATAAAGAGGTGTGTGTAAAGAGTGAATGATACTAAACGGGGATTTACTTTAATCGCTTTCTGACAGGATTTTAGTTTGTGTGGCAGATCTCGAAATTTATATCAGTTTAGTTAAGGACTTATGATAATCGCGGATTTATGTTCGGTGAAGACATGATATTAAATTTCTATGATCAATCTCGAGATTTGCAGGAGATTTCCTTAGGACTTTTAGAACAAGATTTTTTTGAGCTCAATTTCTCGAAACCAACTTAGTATCTTGTGACTTGATGACTCATCTATTCTAAACGATCACTCTCCATAACTTTTTTTGGAAAAGGATTCAGCTTTACATCTGGCATTATTCCGCTCCATTACTACATACTGCTCTTAGTCCTTACACTTTTCACCAAAATTTGGAGTTGAATAGAGCTGAAGTCATCAGCGAGAAGAAGAGGGACTGCGTTGTGTGAATTCAACTTGGACTCTTCAATTCCTGAAAAAGTTCGACGAGTACTTATCAATCCATAGAGGTTCTCTAAGGGGTTCACAATACCTTCCAACCTTTGTGATCCTGGGCATGCTGCTTCCAATTGTCTCAAACTCTGGCATCCGCAATTGCTTTTCAGTTCTTAAAAGGGAGGTTCTGTCTTCCTGGTCATCTCGAGCATGGGGGCTTGGATTCTAAAGCCCTCTTGGACGGAGCGTTTTTGTCCGCTCGATGTGACTGATCAAATGTATAGTCTTTGAGTTTTGGATTTTTGAGCTACATCCACTTCTACATCTAAGTTCGGCACATGGAGTTCGAGGTTATTTCTTCGCCTCCATTCGACCTACTCACACATAGGACCATAAATTCGCCGTAAAAGTTTTTCCTCGAAAGATGGTAGTATAATTTCTCCTTCTCTGCTTATCTTAGAACCAAAAAGCCGAACATTCAAAATAACGGTTTCGAAGAGCATTGTCTTTCTTGAGACGAGTTTTGAACCCATTTGCTTCATCGAAATAGGAGTGGTTTCCTAGGACGTTTCTGAAGTTGGCCCTCTTCCCAGTAACTTTGAGCCCAACCATTTTAGCCTGTTCATCTATCACCGTAAAAGCCTCTATCATGGCACAACCTGAGAGGGCGATGATGTCGATATCGTCCGCTCACCCCAGTATTTGGAGGGATCTGTTGAAGATAGTGCCTTCCGTGTTAAACATTACCCTGCGCAGTATCATCTCCAAAATATAAAAAAAAAATGCATATGACATTCGTATCTCCTTGCTGAAATTCTATGCATGTTGGGAACAGTTCCGTGGAGCTGTTCCCAACTTGCACATTGCACTGCGTATTTTCTAATGTTTCACGGCACAGTTTGATCAGTTTTGCTGGTCATCACATTCGACCATCACCAGGTTAAGCTCCTGACGTAGAATATGTGGCTTTAGAATCGACAAAAAGATAGTTTGTCCCAGCTTTAAATTCATTGGTCTCTTCCAAAATTTAGCTTAGTGTGAAGATCAGGTCTACGGTCGATCTGCCGGGCTATTAGTGGCTTAAGAAAACGTACTGTGTGGTTTAAGGCACTCACACAGTAAGTTTGATAGGATCTATGTACGTTTGATATGCGATATTCAACACGGATATGCCTCGATAGTTCTTGCAAGACAAAGAATTAAAGGTCCTATGTCTTGCAAGACCTTTCTTAAAGTTCGGGCATATATGGAACTGATTGTCCAATCTTCGGGCATTCACTCACACCTGTTTAATGATTTGGTGCATACAAAAAATCTATTGGCTGTTTGATATAGAACATTCTTGTATTGTTTCAATCACTAGGCGCTTCGATCTTGAGAGATTGTGTAGGCCGTCTTCTTTCTAGGAAGAAACCTTTTCTGCTCCGTTTTCTTCGATTGATAGTCTTCTTACGCTGCTTTTGTTTTTCAGTGCTACATCTTCGTCTTCGCACTCGGATCTTCTGTCACTTTTTTCCTGTTCACGTGATCCGCATCATATACCAGGACTTTTTTTTAGGGGTGGCTAAAAGCTCAAAGTATATTCAGCCACACTTTTAAAGGTCTCGTGATACTGGCTCCACTGGTTGTTGATGTCTGGGGAGAGTGAACGCAAAGCGAAGGGTCTCTCACACAAGCACACTTTTTGTAGGCTCCGGCAACTCCAGGTGTGCTGAGGTATCAAACATTGAGACTCTTTCTTGGCGGTTCGCCGCTTCTTCTCATTGGAAAGTCTGGTTCTGAATCCAGCCCTGACAAGAAAATTGTCAGAGTCGACGTTTGCCCCTCGAAAAGTGTGCACACTTATGATGTTAGACATGTGCCTTGCATTAATGAGCACGTGGTCTAATTGGTTGGCGATTCGACCGTTTGGAGACCGCCAAGATTTTCAAGTCTCAGAATTGACAAGGCAACCTCCTTGTCGATTCTGAGACTTGAAAATCGAAGGCTGCAATGTTACAAGCTATTGCACAATGCTGGGACTCCCTACCAACTAATCTGCCGAAGATGTTCTCTGTACCGTCCTTAGCATTAAAGTCCCCGAGTAAAAATTTGACATCGTATCCTGGAGTAGGCGCTATCCATCAGGAGTTCATAAAATTCCTCGTTTTCAGGGCCTTCAACTTCTTCGGCAGGGGCGTGTGCACAGGTTGATGTTTTGCAAAGCACATTTGATGCGGATCACACAGCAAGGTGATCACCACTAACCAGCTTGAAGTCACTGACTTTTAACCTCAGCCGGTTCCCACGACGAATGTTTATCCTATTATGTGCTGTCTTTTATGGCAGCAGTAATTAATGTCTGGATCTTTTCTTTTTATCATACCTGTTCCTATTAATCGTATCTCCTGGATTGCAGAAATGCCCGCTTTATACTAGGACCTGCACCTAAAAGTTTCGTGTCTTGTTGTTCATTAAGAGTTAATATTGGTATTATCCGAGGCTACTTGTTCCCCTCTCAAAACTAGTCTTTTTTTGCGGCCAGGAAGTTACCCCTGCAGCACAACCCTCGAACTAGGAGGGCCAGGTCATATTTTAACCAGAGCCAGTTACCCACTTTGAGGATGTGGCAGCAACTGTTATGATCCACTCAGGGGCTCATCCGCCACCATCTCGGTTGCAGACCCTGACTACTGAAAATCCTTACTGACCTCAACCCCAAATAAGTCGGGCAGCTCATATAAGGTAGTTGTAGTCTTGACAGTTGACAGCATTGCTCATTCTTTACCGAAAAAAGAACGTAGACAAGGAGGCGCTCTGAATTGAACCGTTATAGGTCCTTAAACGTTCAACCAAACCTACGTTTGCATAATTTTTGTACTAATAAAATCACTACGCGAGGACTCCAAAGCCAATTATGCTGAGTAGGTACATTATAGTCAGTAAAAGAGTATTGCTGAAATTAAAAAAAAGCCTCTTTAAATCATATTTCAAAACTATATTTTATTCTCTTGGCCTAATTTTATAAGGTTCACAATCCACGCATGCAAGTCCGGTACAGATGCATACACTGCAGGCGCTGACGTTCCACATCCCTGGCCAAACGAAACGATTCCCAGCAATTTTCCAGAGGATGAATCAATCAGTGGACCTCCCGAATCCCCAGGACAGCTACTCACACTTCCATCCTTATTGGCTGCACAAACCATTTGTGAGGTGATTTTCATTTGCACCTTCGTGTATTGTGCAGCACAAACTATCGACTCAATAAGTGGTATTGCTGCGGCTCTTAAGTTTGATGACATCGTAGAGCCTACTGCAAACTGCCCCCAACCAATGACTATTGTGGTTGTACCAGCAAGTGGACGCATTGTTGCCAATGCAACTGGCTGCACAGTGAGTCCATATGTCAGTGGTTTCGCCAGCCTCATAATAGCAACATCAAATTGCATCGTCTGGGGATTGTATCTATCGTGCAGGAATACTTCGACAACTTTAAAAGGTTCTCCTTGTGAATTGATGGAAGATCCAACACGAACACTAACTTCTGCATTGCCAACATAATTCATGCAGTGAGCAGCGGACAGTATCAAATTTGGTGAAATTATTGATCCTCCGCAGACGTGTTTGTCATTAAAACGAACAGAAACGATGTAGGGGTATTGCCGAATGTTAACCTCGGATCCTCCAAGGACTCGACCAGCTGGACTTAAGGATGCACCCGACAAACCGACTGCGGCAAGGAGGCACACAACTTTGACGACTGAATACATTTTAGATAGTTTTTTTTTAATCGAAAAATAAGAACTGAATTAAAATGTGTCTTTTGTCTGAGGTTTTTATAGAAGAATTTCGAACTTGCCTCTTATGATAAGATTGTGAGAAGCGGTTGAAAGCCTTATCTGAACTTGCAACGGTGAAGGTTGCACGTGAGCATAATTCTCATAAATATCTACTAGCGATGTAGAGCAGGGTTACTAGCGTAAAGCTTCCGGAATTGAATTATCTTAAGCCCACCAGCAATAAAAGACGGATATTTATCTCTTGGAACCTTATAATTTACGGAGTGGAGTTAGATTTTTATTGTTTTCTCGCAAAAAAGCGGGTTAATTCCGTTCATGTTTTAAAAAGGTCATGATGATTAGCCACACGAGTCCAATAAACAAAATTCCAATTTCAATGTGACAAAGCCAAAGGGTTTGAATTAACCCTTGTAGTTTTTGAAAATGTTTTAGTTGTGGATTTTGGGCAACTAAAACATTACATGATGAATCAAACATGATACCTTGACAAATTTAGGGCGTATAAAGCTCTTCACGATTTTCGGTGTGCTATGTACTTCGAAAGTAATAATGACACCAAATGCTCAACCATACTTTTCGGTGGGACTGGTCATGCACTTACATTACAACTGCTTGTGCATGAACATACACCTACGCTTTTTGCAGATTTTTTTTTTCTTTTCAATATCCAAACACATTTGATAGATTATTTTATAAAGGAGAAAGTTGATAAATGCATTTTAGCCAGATTTGCGTTCAAATATCCTTTTTTTCTATGGTGACAGTTGTATTTTTTCCTGTCACTATTCACATGATTAATTGGAGTGGTGGATTAATTTAAATTCTTCATAAAAGCAGTCTCACGTACGAACATAGTGTATAGAGAGGTTTGGTCTAAAACTAAAGCTTAGAAAAACACAGGGAAAATATGCCAGGTAAAATGTCGAATTGGGAATCCTTTTGTGGTATTGGCAAAAAAAAGACTGTCAAGTATGAGCACATCAGCAGTACGTCGGATTTTGTTGAAGGTGGAGCTCGTCTTTATAGTGCAGTTTGTATAAAATTGTTTTAATTTATTTAAATTATTTCTGGATAAATTTTTCATTCTTTTGTATACTTTGAAGTCTAATGTTCTTGCGTAATTTTTAACTCTCGTTACTCTAAAAAACGAGTAACAAACCCCTTTTTCTAAAATATTTTTAATATATTTTAGCTTCCATATGAAGGTTAGGTTAGGCTAAACAGGGGTGCGGTAAAAAAGGCCATACAAACACTAGGCACCAAAAAGGCCCCATCGCGATCCCTGGGTAACCAGTTGAATATAAAAATTCAAAACGCAAAACAAACCTAAACATTCTCCCTGATGAAACATCCAATTTCCCTGTAATTACCCATAAGGCCCCTAAGGTTTGTGCTGTCTATTTCCTCTAAATTTTCAAAGAAATATTCCCCTAGAAATTTTCTACGTACACGCGGAATTGCCTCGCATTCACACAGTATGTGTGTCATATCCTCAACTCCCTGCATATCGCAGCAGAAGCGACAAATATCCATGTCAGAAAGCCTGAGCCTCTTCGCGTGTTTCCGCAGGAGACAGTGACCTGTCAGAATTCCCACTAAAACCCTAAGCTTGACCCTGCTCATTTTTAGTAGTCCTTCGATTTTTTCCGGTTAAATTGTGGCCAGATACCCTATGTCCAGTCAGACTAGACAACCTTTGGTTAGCAGTCATTGTTATTTTCTCCTCAATAGTGCCTCTTACTATTTTCGAGGATCCCTCTATACCGCAGTGTCCTGGCACCCAACACAGTCTCACTCTGTTCTGATTGTACAATGCTGAGCGTAGCCTGGCTGTCGATGTAAATGGCGATATCTCTTCCGGATATCGATCTCATCTGCTGCCCTATGTGCTCCCTAAAGCTCGGCTTAAGTGCTCCCTAAAGCTCCCTAAAGTGCGCCCTAAAGCTCGGCCGCCCTAAGTACAGCCAGAACCTCTGATTGAAAGACACTGCTTGTATCCGGTAGTTTTAAGGATAGCTTAAGTTCCGGGTCTTTTGAGAAGATGCCGGAGCCTGTTCCTTCCTCTGTTTTCGAGCCATCTGTGAATATTGCAATTTCGTTAGGCTTGCATTATTTTCCCAGTCTTCCCTCACTGGATAGATAACATAATGCGGTGTGTCGAAATCGACCAAGGAGGGAATTTCATCAATTAGTGTTGGATTGCCTGGCGCAGTAGCTCCGTCAGGATCGTGCCATGCGCGTGGTGAATGATTTGCGCGTGAAATGATTTAAATTAGTGAGTCGTAACGCACTATTGTGGTGTTAGATGCAGCAGAGTGCTCAGAGCTACCGTATAGGTGTAGTACGGAGTGCACTGATAGTTTTCCATACACTGTTTTTCTGTTTGTTGCTGTCCTGTTGCTGTTCTATCATTTGAATCAACTTTTGTGCGGTCTTAAGGGCGCGAAAGATGACATAGTCATTTGCCTCTTTTACAAGCTCTGTGACTGTGATAAGATAATGTACTCTGCAACAGGTGTAACTAAAAGCCTTAACTCTCGAGATTTGGAAAATATTTATACAAGCTATCAAGAAGTATTTGTACAATCATAAATATGTTTCCTCGGAAAACTTTTTAGTTTTTAGAAAAGAATTTTCCATGGAATATTTTTTTATAGCCTAGCCTGAACCCTGGTGGGGTGTTAAGTTGTTCTCTGGAGTTTAGAAACGTAGTAGTTTAGGTACCTATACTAGTGCGCCACAGACCCAGAGTAGTTACATCGAATACTGTCCTAGGTGCACTGGGTTGTTGTCTTCGCTTCATCGAACGCAGAAGTGCGAAAAAAGTGCGCAATTTTACTGTAGTGGCAAAATGTTTAAAGCTGTAACAAAATTAAGATTAACCAAAGGTTACCTATGTCATGTGTTAATAACGGAACAACATTTTTGATTTTTTTTTCGGAGGAACTGTCAAAAATGAATTTCAATATTTCGATGGATTTTAAAATCTTCAATCCATTTTGCAGTTTTGTATGATCTTTTCAAATCTTGATATTCAAAATAGTTTGGCTTAATTACCCAAAAACTAAAAAAAGCTAAAAACAAAACACAATCTTCTATAAAAATTGACAGTTTTTGGTTAGTTGGAACACATGGCACTAATTTGAATCAGCTAAAGTCGACCGCTATTTTTTTACTTGAACAGGATTTTTATTTTTTTATACTATGCTCAGCATCCTTTCCCACCGTAAAACTGGTGACCCGCATACGGTGGGAAAGGTTGCAGGATGCTGACTCTGATTTCAGAGAGCGCTTGCACAGCATGTTTTGGAGAAGTTTGAACAAATTCCAAACGGACCTTTTGAATGTAGAGGAGGAATGGCAGTTGTTTTTATCGACAGTCATTGCCTCTGTAGGAAATGTTTGTGGAGTGAAGCGGCTGGTGGTGAGAAAAGAACTGCTTGGTTTAAAACGCCTGGAGTTCAAGAAGCCATCAGAGAGAAGAAGAGAGCCTACATTGCGTGGATCCAATGCAGAAACTCAACTTCTCGAGCCCGGTACAATGGGGCGCGAAGGACTTCCAATCTGGCAGTCAGAACAACCAAGGAACAGTCTTGGAAAAGTTCGGCGAGAAGTTGGAGCACGATTACAGATCTGCAAACAAGATGTTTTGGCAGACCAGTCGCCGGCTCAGAGTAAGGAAGTTGAATATCGTTCAAGGGGTTAAATCCAAGGACGGCACACTTCTTTCAAATGAGAGCGATGTCTTGCGCAGATGGAGAGATCGCTTTTCGGAGTTGCTCAACCCCCAACGGGGCACTGAAGATGGCATTTCCACTGCTGACGAGATAAGGGCGGAGAATAGTCCCACAGTAGACGAAGCCACTAAAGCGATTAGATCGCTAAAAGTTGGCAAGTCTGCTGGAGTTGATGAAATCCGGCCAGAAATGCTCAAGGCAATGGGTGAAGAGGGTGTTAAATGGCTAACACGTGTCATTAAGGTGGCCTGGGATAGCGGAAAGGCACCTAGCGATTGGCAAACGGGAGTTATAGTGCCCATTTTCAAAAAAGGGAAGAGGAGAGTTTGCGCCAACTATAGGGGCATATCTCTCTTGAGTCTTACGGGAAAAGTATTCACGAAGGTGTTGGAAACGGAGGGGTTCCAGAGCTGTTATCGAGCCTTTGTTGCGGGAAGAACAGTGCGGCTTTCGGCCTGGCAGATGTACAACCGACCAGCTTTTTACTCTGAAGGTAATTCATGAGAAGGCCTGGGAATATGCCAAACCGGTCTATGCGTGTTTTGTAGATCTGGAAAAGGCGTATGACCGAGTCCCTCGGTATACACTGAGGAGAGTTTTGCAGGACTATGCGCTGAGTGGGCCTCTTCTGAGAGCCATCCAGTCTTTGTATTGAAACTGCAGAAGCTGTGTACGGATAAATGGCGTCAAATCCCGTCCCTTTTGATGAGCGCGTTGGACTTCGCCAGGCTGTGTTCTGTCGCCGCTCCTTTTCATAGCATATATGGACTGGATGGTGAAGCGCAGTCTTGGCGAGCAATGTTTCGAATTGGCTGGCATCAGGATGAGCCATCTGCTGTTCGCAGATGATTTGGCCATCCTTGCAACATCCAAAGAGAAACTTCAACGAGCACTGGATAGGTTTGCTGCCGTCTGTGGTGATGCTGGAATGAAAGTAAACGTGAAAGAATCGGATGTGATGGTTGTTTCCCGAACTCCTGTGCAGTGTACCCTGCACATAAATGGAGTTCCATTAAAACAGGTGGAGAAGTTTAAGTATCTCGGGGTCTTTTTCACGAAAGATGGGAGGAGTGAGTGCGCCGGCCGGTCATCAGGAAGGCTGAGCTTGGAGTGAAAGCAAAGATCTCAGTTTTTAATTCAGTATTCGTTTCGACCCTCATCTATGGTCATGAAATTTGGGTAATGACCGAAAGAATAAGATCGCGGGTACAAGCTGCCGAAATGAGATTCCTGAGGTGCGTTGCTGGTGTTACTCTAAGGTCTAAGGGATAGAGTGAGAAACGTCAGTATTCATGGGAATCTTAATGTTGAGCAGCTACTTCTCCGAGTGGAGCGATCGATTCTTTGATGGTTTGGACACGTTGTTCAAGCTAGCCAAGATGCGATTGCGTCGCCCAAGAAACAGGTGGTGGGATCAGGTAAATAACCGCTCTGAGGACAGCCTGGGGACTACGCCGGAGTCTCTTAAGTAGGTGGCGGAGGATCGAGAACGATGAAAAGACCATTTAGCCACCCTCGCTCCGCGACCCTTTTAAAGGATAAGCGGCATTCGAAAATGATGATGATGATAATATGCTCATGATCAAGGGGTTACTACCCTTAAGTAACGATCCTAAACAAACGCTGATGAGCCAAGCATGAAACCTCGGCACAGAAACGTGTTATGCCTTTACGGAGAAAAGCAATAGTATAACCAGCAGAATATTTCATAATCTGGCATGCATCTAATTGTTGTCCATTCTATTTGTATATTGGAAGAGAGTGAGGTGTTTTGTATTCGGCCGACTCTAACCTGGGTAACAGACGTCGACCAGGAAGCCGCTCATTTTGAGACAGACGCTTCTGGATATTTCGTTTGTTACTGGTTTTGCTCCGCCCGGATATTTTCCATACCGGTACCCACCATATCTGGTGAGCATTCCCCTATTCGCCACCTGGGGAGGCGCCCGATTGGGGACCAGCAACACAACAAGGGAACAGGAATATGAACAGGAATTCTTCGTGCAAGAAGAGGTATCACATGGGCTTTTAAAGGCTGCATTTTTATTAGGTTCACTCGATGAAACAAACCCTGAAAGTGCACTGGCGCTTTTCTGTGAAAAATTTTTGAAAATCTGATAACTCAATTTTTAATCGGCCGAAAAAGGGCGCACCGCACTTAAATGTAAAATTTACAGGAGTTAGCTTTGTGCGGCGACAAAATCCTTGTGGCCGTTTAGGGCTGCACTAGTGCGCCACAGAGCTGTCATCGAATACAGTGCAAGGTTTGCTGGGTTTTTGTCTTTTTTAAAAAGACAAAAAGCGAAGCTTTTATCCTAAAACGGTCACAAACTTTTCAAACTTTTTACTTTGCCAAACAGGCAAACCTCATAAAATGATGGCGTAGAAAACGCAATTCACCCTATAATCTAGAATAGACCTGGCTGAAATAAAATAAAAAATAAAATAAAATAAAAACCTGTAGCAAAATCCTCGGGCTATTTATGCAGGTGATAAATCAAAGAGGGTCTACTGGATTTCTGTTTTTCTTTTTTATGTGAATAATTAAATGCCAAAAATAAAACCAAACAGCGAAACCAGATGGTATTTGAGGTTTTGTACAGCTTTTTGCCAACTATACTATTGAGCCGAAGTGGTTCTGTGGGTAGAACGGTAGGCAGGACAGTAGCCACTCGAGCGCCTACATTTAACGCAGGAAACACGTTCACTTTTTTTTGTTTTTTTTTATTTATTCGAGTCTGCATCAACTCACTTCTAAAACTGAGAGTAGGTACAATGGCATTGTTTTGTTCCATGATGGCTTGACTGGATGCCATTGTCTGACGCTGGCTGTCTCTCCATATACCTACCTACAATTGCCATATTATGGCCGGGTACAAACTGCTTTTGAGTGGTTTAAGTGCAAATGAGGTATGACTCCGATCGATGCTGCATTAAGCACTTCAGCCGTGTTATTGGCGCTGTTAGCAAGTCTAGTCACGGGCAAAATTAAACAAAAGTGCAGTGGGAGGGTTGGTATACTGACTGGAATAATTACTACCGATACCATCGATCTGAACCGTTGGCATTTGAATGAGTTAGTGCAGCCATTGAATGTGGTTGCCGATTGTAAGGGGGTTGGAGTAGGTAGACCGAAGGGCTGACTGAAATTCCCGATGAAGTGCAAAGCAGTGCAGGCGGGCCTTTATGTGGAGAAACATTCTGTCAGAACAATAAGTGCTGGTTAAATAGAGATAAGTTAAAGCGTGCGGCAAATGCTGAATCAAATGAAATGGAAACACCAATTTGCTCATTTCTCGCCACGTTGTGATAACGAACTGGTTGTGGGATGAATTATGCTACCTACCTATGCCTAGGTGTTGCACCATTGTTGGTGGCGGAAGTGCGTTGTCAATGGCTGACACCTCATATAGAATAGCAAATTCAAAGGCAAAGAGATTTTAGATTAAAATTGTTGGGGCGTAAATAGGTACGTTTGTTTATGATTAATGCTAGGCTTCTTTATTTTGTCTGATGTTTAGGCTCCAAATTGGAAGCTTGTTCGTAGGACTGAAAAAAGAGAAAGCTATGATTTTAAATTTCTTTGTAGAATTTAAGGTATTTAAAGGTTAACCTAACTTGAATTACAAGTATAATGTTTTACTGATTTTATTCAACAAGGTAAACCTGCATATTTAGACTCTTTCCTTTGGTGTGGCAAGAAATTATTGTCCAAAACGATTGAACATTTATCCAGAGTTGTTTGGAAAAGTTTTAATTCTACATATTTGATGTGGATTCAAAGTTGACGAATGGGAGGGCGACGAGATAAAATCTGAAAGTCCATTGTGATTCTAGCATTCTTCGAGACGTGATTGCCCGGTCCAATACCCAAAGAAATTGTGGACTTTATCTTCTATCAGTGATCAAATAAAAATTGATCGATCAGCTGGGATCAAATGATCCTCATCTTCCGCATATGTGACTCCAAACAATTAATCTAACTTTCAATCAGTGGATATTCAATCATACCTACGGTGCGCCAGCGAAAGTCGCAAGTACAGGTTTACCTTACAGGTACAGGTTTTACCAAACACAAAGTTTAAGGCTCACAAAAGTTGTGGCATACCATATCGACTTGGTTGCTTTAGAATAGTAATGGCATTTATATAGCCCAAAAAAGACCCAGTTTCTGTTTTGTCCATTCTCTGATGCTCAACCAACGTTATACCAATCTATGAGTTACTCAGAACAAGAGCACTAACAAGCTTTAATAGTATACAACTCAGAAGAGTGGAAGAGTAGGAAAAAATTCTGTTCTTCATTCTTCAACAGTAGGCCTCGTGCATGTGCCTTGATTGAACTAAGTAGACGCGCCTAAAGTTTTGAAACTCCAGCTAAAGGTTTTTGTAGTGGCTATAGTTAGGTGGCTGTCAGGTTGGTGGCTGTCCATGCTCAGCAGGGACACATTTAAACCATAGAAGGTGCTTTGCAGTTTCGATACCACACTGTTTGGAAACACCGGAATACCAGCACCGGGTACCTATATGACGAATTCACAACATGGGCGAAACAACCAGTCTTGGTATAAACTTGTCCCGAAGGACACTTTAGAGACTAACGTGAAAAGGGTATTAGTGTCGGGGATACATTTTTCGATGTCAGCTACTACGAGGGCACCAGTTTTATTTTTAGGTTGACAGAGTGAGGCAGGCAGGCAGGGGTAACCTGTTGCGGTATGAACCCGTCCCGTGATGGAGGCAATATCAAAAGGGCGTAGGATAAGGTTTTTGTGTAAATCCCTGATAACAAAATATTGTTTCGTAATACGTTAAGGCGTGGAACCAGTTTTCGGCGTAACTCAGGGGGCTTAAGAATGAATTTACCTCAAGTATGGTTAAGGGCAACCAGTTGCGGTATGAATTCATATCAGTGGGAATATTTGTCAGTTTTCTCCCATAGGGTAGAGAGTGCGAAGCTACTGCATGTTTCGTGAACCCGTATACCAAATCAGTCTATGGAGGATCCCTCAAGTTGGGAAGCTTGGCGAATGTTGTGGGTGATCTAGGCTAGAAAGCCGGACCCGGTGTAGACCCATTTCTATACCCGACCGATGGTATATTAATTTTAATGCATAGTTTGTAACACAGTGAAAAAATCACCGTAGACCCCTAAGACCTTTAAGAGACATGATCGAGACCGACAGGGAAGTCGATTAAGCCATGTTCGTCCGTCCGTCTGTCCGTATGTGTGCAGTTTTGAGGTCTTTAAAATTGACCTTGGAAACTGAAACTTGCAGCGTTGCTTGCTTTTCATTTTGTTCAGACTCAGTATAAAAATTGAGAAGATCCTCCCATACCCACGCCCACAATTGGCTTGAATGTCAGACAAGCTCAAATTTACATTTTATTTCAAAATGCCTTTTGGCATTTTCAATGTTTTGTCAAGATAGACAAAACATATGAACTCAAATTTTGGTGGAGAGCAATATCGAGCTAAAGCTTTTAATTAGACAATAATTGGACCTTGCCCACTTTTAACATCTGAAATCTTTGAAAACCTGATTTCTCGGGAAATTCATTCTAAATTGAAAAAAAAAAATGAAAAATATTAAAGATATTACCACTTGCTAAGTTTGTTGCATACTAAGCATTGAGCTCCGCTCACTTTTAAGGGGCGTTTTTGGGGAAAAAAAAAACAGTTTTTTAAGTATTAATATTCGCTTTTAACGCATTTTCTCGTGATTCCAACGAAATTAGAGTAAATCAATTTTAATTTTTAGCCTACGCCCTTTTTTAGGGGCGTGGCCAATACAAATCATTGACATTCAGTATATGAAACAGACCGAAAATTTTTAAATTTGGTGTTAATGGATAAAGAGGGTCGGGTATTTAGAAGTTCGTTCCAGACGAACTCTTGCACTTACTTACTTGTTATATTAGAAACTGACTGTCCTGGGTCGTTTTCCTGGTACAAGTACGTACAGAAGGCAGCGGAACTAAGAAAAGATGACTGGAAAGTCTTCTTCCGATAGGCGATAAAAATACACTGAAGGAACTATCAGTGTTTCAAAGGAACTACACAGGTACTAAAAAAAATAGGTCTTCCAAAATTCTATATAAACCGAGCAGCTTTACATCGTTGTTCCTCACAATCAACAGGGGAAAAAGCTGGAGACAAGTATTTGAGGGAGGACTTACATGCGATTATCAGCATGCATAAAGAGTGGTAATTCCTTCCTTGTAGAGTCTTCCTTGTATCAGCTTACTGACAATGTACGGTGTAGTGTAGAGGACACTGAAATAAAATACATAGTTTTGTTGTGAGTCCTTTTGTGCTTCGATAGGGCATCCGGTGCTCAGAATAGAAGTTCTATCTCTGCTTATGTTGAACCTTTATTGACGAATTGACTTGAGAATTCAACGATCCTGACAACTTTTGGGCACATGCTTATGGCGTAATTATTGTTGCCAGAGACATATTTAAGGAAATTTTGTTTAAGAATATTATTATACAAACAACGGGGACTTGCAATAACTCGAGGCTGTTTACTAAGTCGACAAAAGCGACAAATAAGATGTTTCCCTTCACTAAAAATAAAATTGTTGGCGACTGGTACCGATAAAGTTACAAAGGTACAATACTTCGAGGACACCCAGATAGCACGAGCAGACTCATCTCAAAATCATCACCCACAGAATAAAATTGCAGAAAATAGAACCAGGGAAGCGACGCGAGCGCTTATGCTTTGCAAGAGCCCAGCTGTTTAATCCTTGAGATACCTATAGTCGATTCATATCCTAATATTGATGTATGTATTGTATATTGTGAGTCCAATGATCATTTTTGGATTTTTCCTTTTTAATTTGAGTACTTTTTCGAGTTGTTTGAAATTAGAACAAAGATAACCAGACTTTTAGTATCGGGACAAAAAGTCCCATTATAACTTTCCATCAGTCTCTGACTGCCTCTTTTAAATAATTGTTTTGCTGACAAAATATTCTCTATTTGCAGAATTTCCAAAATGGGCTGTAATCGAGTCCTGACTGCCTGCCTTCTTTGTGTTGTGGCCCTGTCACATGCAAATGCAGACGAGTAAGTGTCTTTGGATTCTTTACCATAAAAATCGATCATAATATCATCCTCTCTTATAGGCGCAGTAACTTTCGCTTTGCCAATGCACCAGCAGGCCCCCCACAACCGCAAGTAAACTTGAATCAGCAGTTTCACATTCCCGAAATTACTCAGGACGATCGCTTCGATCCAGTCATATCTGAATGGGTAGCTGAGAGTGTGATGAACTTTGCTCATGATCTAGCAATCGCCTTGGATAGAAACGATTATCCAAATACTCAGATCTTTTCGCCGTTGAGTGTGATGTCAGCTTTGTCGCTGCTTCAAATGGGCTCCAATGGCAAAAGTTACAACCAACTTGGCAAACTGTTTAGTATGTTAACCGCCCGCGGCTCATGGAAGATTCACGAAGAATTCGGCTGGCTTTTGGAGGATGTCATGCTGAATAGTGAGAATTTGAGGAGGCCACGCAACGAGTCTGAGTGGCGGAAGACACCAGCCAATAAAAGTGCCTACGGGAACGGTGGCAACAACACCCCGGATGAGCATACGATTCGCGTAGCAAACGGCCTTTTCGTCCAGGAGGATTTTCGTCTTAGAAGGGAATATCAGGAAGCTGCTCAGTCTGTGTATAAGAGTGAAGTGACCCCGCTGAATTTTAGAACAAAAAGGGACCATGCCAAGCACTACATAAACAGCTGGGTAAACCAGAATACTTTGGGAAAGATTCCGGCCATTATCGCCGATGAGATTAACAGTGACACGAACATGATAATTGCTAGTGCACTTTATTTCAAGGGCTTCTGGGAGCAGCCTTTTCTGGGATCTGGAACTGCAGAGTGAGTTAAAGGATTAAACCCTTAACGTATTGAAAGTAGATTTAATTACAATTTTGCAGGGCAAACTTCTTCCCTGATGGAGAAGGCAATCCGGCCGTCAGAGTGCCGTTAATGGCTGCTGGAGGTGTTTTTCCGTACTACGATTCACCTGAATACAGTAAGTACCTCTACTTCTTTGACAAAACCTGGCAACCCTAACCAATCTTTTCCCGATATTTAGATTGTCGCATCATAGGCTTACCCTACAAAGGCAACCAAACTACAATGTACATAATTCAGCCACATGGCGCAACACGCCGCAATCTGAACGATCTTCAGAGAATACTCGACGGCACTAAGATCAACGAGCTTATTTCGAAAATGGAACGGAAAACCGCAGTAGTAGCTTTCCCAAAATTCCATGTTACCAACACCCTGCACTTGAAGGACCCACTTATGAAGATGGGTATTGAAGACATTTTCCAAAATGGCGCAAGTGATCTTTCCCTGATCGTCGATGAGGGTCAGTATTCACAGCGTTTGCCTGAAGCAGCATTACGACCAGTACTTGCATCTAGACCTCCAGCTTTAATTAACGCATTTCAACAAGCACCTCCCGCCTTACAACTGCAGCCAGCTGCAAGCGCATATGACCAGAGCGTCCAAAGAGCGCAAGCTCATGGAATCTACGATCGCTACAGCGATGCTCCGTTGATTTTCTCGCGTTTCGGCGAAATAAACAATAATTCGGTTCCTACAGTGCGACCGGGTCAAAATGCACAAATGCAATGGACCCAACAGGGAGATCTGATGACTGGAACAGTGCTAGCACCCCAGCAGCGGCCCAAGCGCACTGTAACCTATAAAGTTGAAAGTGAGTTTATGCGCAGCAATCTGCCGCTGCGCCTCAAAGATCTGATCATAAGCAAGCGCATTACAAAAACGAATCCAGGCAAGAAGAGTTCACGAAGTCGCCGCCAGGCTATACCCCCATCATCTGCAAGTCTTCAAAATTTAGACCGCATTCGCTCGTCGCCGAATTTGCGTAAGCCCCAATTGTATGTTGACGACATCCTGCATAAGGTTGACTTTGACGTAAACGAACAAGGAACAGAGGCAGCTGCTGCAACTCTGACATATTTGAGAAGATCGGGAACCGATGTTGCCTTCCGATGTGATGCGCCATTCTTGGTATTGGTACGACACGACCCGACCAAGTTGCCATTGTTCTATGGCAAAGTGAACATACCCTTAGCTTAAGGATAGAGACAATTATTATTTTTTTACCCTAACCTCACTTTTCAAACTGTGTTAAGAATAATTATTTACTATTTTAGTCATCAATAGAACTATTTATGTAAGTGCTGCATTTACGTGAACTATAACTTTTATAAACGTACATTGTTTTATGTTTAAGATTATACATATAAATTAGTGATGTATTACCGTTGTAAAACGACAGTCAAGTTCAGTGAAGTGAATGTTTCGAGCATATTAAAGGAACGTTATTGATAAAAATGGAATGGAACTTTGTTTTAGTTATTTTTAGCAAATTCCTTAGTAAGGGGTTAATTGTTTATTAACAAGTTGTCCCACTAGGAACACTTTTGTGAATAGCCCGACATCCCAAACTTTAAGCGACTTATTTGCAGAGTTTTTTAAAGTCTTTTTAAAGTTTTTTTATTTATACTGAAAACTGAAGGCTGTTTGCAGAAAGGCAAACCGAAATGGATAAGTTATTTTGCCGGCCATGCAGATCGTTTCAACAAATTCAGGCCAATTCCAACAAAGTAAGCCGAACTATCTTAGATTTTTAACGGGCGCCCGACGCGGCCTTGTGCTTTAAACACTTGATCTGCCTTAGCACTTTAAGTGCTCAATCATAATAGCTGTCGAAAATGTTTACATTACCTTGGATTTTTATAGCTTGGTTTTTGGTATTCAGAAAAATTACAATCAGCGTGATTGCCAATGTAAATGCCAATAAAAATTAAAGAAAAATATCTTCTTTTATACTTTACAATATAACCCTAAGATTTATTGCACACCAGTAAATTTGTGAAGCATCAATAGTTTACTCACGGTCACGATCCACGGCAACGGCAACAGATGAAATATTTTTCCCCTTGATCCTAAAATGTTGGGAAATTGGAAGAAATGAAATAGTTTTACGTCGGTGCTCATAGACCTGACTGTGCTATAAGCAAGAAGAAGAGAAGAAATTTCTGAAAACGAGCAACGTAAAAATCTGTGGCAAAACGGAGATTTAAAAGTTGCCCCTAGCTGGTTTTGTATAGGTTGCTCATGTGCGCACATTCCCACACAATCCCAAAGGAGGACTAAAAACGGCAAATAAACCGTTGCGTGACCAAATGCGTCATGTGTGCGATAAGCCTAAAAGCAACGGAAATCATCATAGCCATCTCCATGAAAATAATTGGAAGTTAAATTTGTAAACATTTTCGATGTGACCACAATGACATGCATAGTTTGAAGTTCGTCTTTTTATTTGTAGAGAAGCCGCTGGACCCAAATGATTCAAGTTCAAAACTAAAATGTTATTTTTCTAACTCGGTTTTTGGAAATTCATGCTCTTTAAGGCTTATCGCACACTAGCAATTTTTTAAAGCATCAATAGCTTACTCATGATTCTCGAAAGCAGCGCTCTAATTCGCAAAGGTACCTAAACCCAAAACCTGATATATAATATAAGAGTTAAATAAAAGTTAAATAAACTCTTTTCTTTAAGAGTTTATGGAATTAAATAAATAAACTTGGAATTAAGGAAATAAAGAACTAAAGAAGTTAAAGATTTCATTGCAGCGTTCAAAAATAAAGCTACATGTGTTAAAAAAAATCATTTATGACAACAAGCAACTAAAGAATCTGTTGCAAAACACAGACTCAAAAGTTGCTACAAACTGGTTTCGTGAGGGTTGCGCATGTGTGCACACTGCCATACAAGCCTCCAGGACAGAAAAAGCCAATCAAACCGTTGCATGACTAAAAGTGTCATGTGTGCGATAAGTCTAAATGAAAATCAATCATTGATATTACCATTGACCATTTTTACGAGCCAATATTCTAAAGCCTATTTTGAATACATCCATTTATTGGTTTTTCCATTTCAAGTGAAGCTCCTCGGTTAGGAAATTAACAAATTTACAATCAGTGTAGGCAATGACACATTAAATATTTAAATTTAGGTTTGGATTTGTCGTCTACTATTTTGCTTTCGCTTTTTAATTTTATTTGTATAACACCATGTCTCCACCGGCCACTAATCCATGATTAATATTAATCTTTATTAAATCCACTACAAATCACGCGATTTACCATACAAATTTGAGAATCAAACCACGAAACTGAAACTGTCCCAGTGCGACAGATGTGTCACAAGTACTTTTTCTATTGTGTTTTTTACATCGGAAACCGTTTCTCACTCGTGGGAAATGACATCGCCACTCTCTTTTGAGAGCAAAAATGACAGAAACATAGTGTTCGTGTCAAATTAATGCATCGGTGGAGCCGTTTTGGGATTTATTTTTATAATCCTCTTTTGATTGTCGATGGATACATAACATAAAAGGCGTTGAAACCGAAAAAAACAAATTTAAATTTTAAACTCAAACTCTTCTTTGATTTCTCTTCGAATGGAAAGCAATTAATAATGGCCATTTACAGATCAATATTACAAAGCTAATATCCAAAGCATCTACCGCAATGAAACTGTAAATGGAAATATTTCTATCAATTGATTGCTTTTTCTCAATGTAATTGAAGCTCCTGGGTGAGAAGATTGGCTCAATTATGGCCAAAAAATTATTTTTTGAGAGGCGAATTTTTCGATTACTGCCGTAACACTGGTGTACGGTTGTTATGTCTAACTAAAATACTCACCTATTTTCTTTAATCGTGGGAATTAAAGTTGGCACCATCAGGTGAAAAATTTTTCGTCCAAAAAGACAACGAGTTTCCATCCTTATATACAGAACAGTCAAACTGAATTTTATTCGGCACGAAAGAACGGAGGGGCCTAAAATAATGTTTGCAAGGCTGCAACGCAAACCGTCATTTCAATGTGTGAAAAATATTGGACTTCCGTTTCGCCTGGAATTTTTCAACTAAACAAGACACTAAATTCTCTCAATAAAGATTTAACTCTATACGTTACTGACCTCTTCCTCGGACTAAGATAATCAGAAACGTTTAAGCATGACTCTTTCAAAATGTTTGTGAAGGTGGTCGAAGATTTGTAGATAGGGACACCTTGATCGAAACTAACAGTGATCCCTGGAAAGCGATTTTTTGTGACTATTTAAGATAACTATTGCCCAGTGTCTGTCTCCTTTAGTCATGGATATGTCCGGCTCCGGCCGATTTCCACTGTCCTGTTTGAAAGTGAGTGAAAATCGACTGGAAATCGTCTAGTGGAGACACACAATTGACAAAATTATTTTCAGTCATTTTACACTAATCTTCCAATCCTGGAAATCGGTAAGTCATGAAACTGACCTGTGGAGACTCCCAAGGGTTCGATCGAAAAATAACGGTCATATTCATTAATAATGTGTTATGTGGCTACAAGATATAAAATGACATGCAGGAGTCGTTGAACGCCCTCATCGGTTCACTTTACGAACACACTTTCATTCCAGGCAGCTGACAGCAAACTCGAATTTCGATATCGAAAATATCCCCTTCGTGGAATTCAGCAGAAAAGTACCAATAGAAAATACACCAACGGTGATAACTATTCTTGATTATTCTTGGAGAAGGTACTAGGAGGTGTTTAATTTATATAAATACACGGGTTACAGGCTCGTACGAAACAGTTATATTTTAAACGTTAACTTGTGATGAAAGTCGATAGTAAAGTAAAAAGTGATTGAATTGAAATAGTGTTGAAATCTAAGAAGAAAAGTTGAATTGAGTGTGATTTGGATTTAAATAAGTTTTGTTTGATAAATAAAGTGTTTCGTTGTGTAATTATAAAAGTGAAATTGGCACCAAACAGACCGTAAGAAACCGGGACAGGAATTTGAACTGTTTCATATTCCTACGAACTCCTAATTATATTAGACACACAGGTTTTTTTACTTCCTTTATCGCAGGGATTCAATCCGCGAAAGGTTAACGAACCTGAGTTTGCAACAAAACTAGCCTCAGCGACTAACAGTAAAGTGGATTTGAAATACACTATATTTGCCCAATATTAGAAGAAACTACGATTTTGGCCCACCGACAAAAGTAACGATCTGCTTTTAACACAACCTCGGGGAGTATTCTTTTCATTTGAAGATTTAGAATCTAACCTGCAATTTTTGTCTTCATTAAACGGCCACATTTTCCCTAAGTGGCTTCTGAATTTATCTAAAAATTAAAACATCCCCTTCTTGTATACATATTACCTTGTTCATTGTATTTTTGTGCACTTCCATAAATATTGCTTCAAGTTCTTCGCTCTATGAAGCGTTTATAATTGAAAATATTTTCTAACCATAACACGGATCCATTACTCTAATCTACAGTTGTACGCGCTACGCAGCTTTCTCTATGACTTCTCTGCTGTTCTGTTTGGTTGGTCCTTTTCCTGTCCAATTCCAGCTTCACTCTGTTCCAAAACTTTGATAAACTCATCCAACTTCCTTGTGTTCATCTGAAAATGCACCAAACTCTTGTCTCCACCGGGCTCCAGACAATTCAGCGTCACTGTGGTCAATTGACGACGTTGCGTCAGCAAACTGCTATCGCCCATAACAAATCGTACGTCCCAGTCAAAAGACTCAACCAACTTATCCTGTCTGGAGTTGTGCTCTCGCAAAAGAAACTCCACTATCTCGGGCTGACGTGACTTAAACACCTCCACAATGGACTGCTGCAGATCCGGGTTCATGTGGGCGAAATTCGATAGCAATTCAGTCTCGGTGATTGCTTTGAGGCAGTAGCATTTGTAGGCATAAGCGATTGTCTGTAAGGCGGAATGGAAGTCATCAGGATTGGAGAAACCGTACTTGTGGGAGGATTTATTTATGGTGGATATGTCGTCGCAATTTCCGATGAGATAATCGATGGACAGATGAAGAATCTTTACAAATTTGGTTTTTTAAGGAGAAAAAATTTGCTAATTAGTCGGAGTAGAATTGAAATAAAGAGAAAAGGACACTCACTTCGATAAGGATTTCTTTGTTGTCGATATTTAGAAGAAATTCGTGCATTTTAATTGAAATTTGTAAACAAATAGCAATTTTATGCTTGACAGACCAATTTTATCAACAAAAGTGACAGCCACAGTCATATGGTTAGTGGATGATGTGGAGCGCATCTGTGGATTGTATGCTTATGGCGGCCTCTGTAGGTTCAAGGCACCAGCCATGTGCCGAAATAATGGCAGTTATTTTTTAAATTGCTTGGCTTAGGGATATAACTGTAATTAGTGAGAGACGGTTGAAAATTACTCCTAAAGTGTCTCCACCGGACAATCATGGGACTTAGTCGATACTATAAATCTTTTTTTTGTCATTTTGGGTCCTACAAAAGAGGGCCGTTGAAATTTCTCAGAAGCGAGGTTACTAGAAAACGTATATAATTGATTTGTAACAGGTCTTTCATAAGTACGTGGATAGGTTCAGTTTCTTCTTTTAAGTATTAAACTGTTATAAAGGTGTGTGAATGGGGTTAAAATTGGTGAATGAAAATGAGAATGGTGAATGACTTTTATGGGGGGATTTATTTGTAATCGCTCGCCAAGGGGATTTAGATTAATATGATAAGGCTGGAGATTGAAGATTTATGTTAATCGCGGGTTAGCGTCCGGTGGAAATATAGTTATCCACAACCACGCTCTTTATAAGCTTACAGGAGGCGGTGGAAAAAAACCGTTTTGGTTGAAGGGGTTTTTTGCTTTAGCTGCCTTTATGGATATTGAAGGAGCATTTGATAATGGAAATTATGATTCCTTGAATATGCTCTAAGAGAAAAGAAGTCAATTCCTTCATAATAAAATGTATAAGCAATAAGCTTACAAAAGACTCTTATTAGCGAACTTCGGTAATGCGGAAGTATGTCTTTGTAAAAACCATTAAAGGCTGCCCTCAGGGAGGGTTTCTTTTCCCACTGCAATGGTCAGAACTTGTAGACGCTCTTCCCACTGTACTAAATATCAATGGGTTCTATACCATATGATATGCTGATGCTTTAACCATTCTTATAAGAGGTAAATATGAGAACACAACAGGTGACCTAGAAAAAGGCTGAATAGGCTTCGAACCTTTGTGAGGCTTCGAACCAAACATTGATTGCTTTCTTCTTGCAAACAGAGAAGAGGTAAAATTCATTCTAGCAAACAGTGAAGAGGTAAAATTCATTCTAGACAACAATCTCACCTGGAATGCCCACACAAATTCCATATGCAAAACTACTAAAGATGGACTCTACAACAGCTTATTCGGGGCTACTTAATGGAGCTTAGAGCTACTTAATGGACTCTATAACAGCTTATTCGGGGCCTAAATCTCTAAATAAGTTAATATGTCTATACTCAAATGATAAGATCATATGGTAGGAAAAGTTTGAGCAGCGGACCATCTTTGAAAAACTAAGCAAACCGCGAATAGTGTGCGTCTGTACCAATAAAGCATCTGTACCACTAATCACTCCCACAGCTGGTATGAAAGTCTTTCTAACCTCCCGCAATAAAACGTAGCAGTTCAAGCAGTGACAGTAAAATAGGCTCTAATTCTTCAACGTTAATTTTCAAAGGAGGAAATCAACAAGGACATCTACAAATACTGAAGAAAGTGGATCTGCTCAGAGAACTAACACAACTCCCAATTTACTCTACAACTGATCTCGTAGACCCTATAGGACCCTGTGGGCTTAATATTATTGAAAAAGCAATGCAAATTGGCTCAATTACAACACCCAAAAATGGTATACTGACGGGTGGAAGTCCAACAGTGGAGTTGGGGCTGGTAAATTAGGGAGCCGACGTGCCATAAGCACTTTATCCTCTGCCTGCAAAGATTAACAATTTTCAAGCCGAATCCTTGGCGATCAACGAAGCAGCCCGCTGCATTTATATAATAAAATAATTTCAGAAAAAATTCAAACATCTCACAATTCTTCGCCAGATAATTCTAATGAAGCTCTAAGAAGCTTTGGTTATAAATGCAAGACAGTCTGCGTACGTCATCAAATTTTGAATAACTCCTCTTGCTAGAAAACACAGTGTAAGCTGATTTCTGTACCTGGACACAAAACTATGAAGGTGAAACCCAAAAGCCTCGCCATATGTGGAGCAGACATTTCACTTGTTGGGTCTTTCTCCTCTTTGACAAATATTTACCATCATAAAAAGCTGGACCACATGCATCTCTAAAACACCTCGAAAAATTCCTAAGGTACATCCCGAAAAGAGCCAAACAAAGTTCTAGAACTGAACAAATCTGATCTCAGATTGTTATGTGAAGCTCGCACTGTACACGCAACATGCAACTATCACCTTGTCAATTTAGGTCACGGCAACATTGCAAACTCCATAGACTGTGGACGAGAAAAATAAACTGTGGAACATTTTTTGGTAGAGTCTGCTGACTTGCCTTTCTACAGATCAAAATTACTGGGAACCTAAGTTTAGCATAGAATAATTATTACAACATCCTAGCTAAAACGGTTGTCAAGTTTATAAAGATAGCCTTACAAGCGTAGATCAAATAAAAGGCTGCAATAGATCTTTTAGGTCGTAGTACAAGTGCGTATTTAATAGTCGCATATCATTTCATAATAGTCGCATATCATTTCAATTCAATGGCTTATTCGATAGTCTTTATTCGCCGATTTCATTTCAATACTCACAAAACCCTTATTGACATTTGAGTTGGGTTATTCCGATTATATCAATTGAAACATTCTTTTGAAACATTCTGCCTCGTTTTATTGCACGGGAGTCGAGCAATAGAAGGGTGTTTTTTTACTTTTGTAAAGCTCGTTTAGACTTTACTTTACCAGGCCTGATGGAGCAAACTTTTGACATTCTCATTCTTCACAAACCGACGTGTTTCGGCGAGGGTCCCAAACATTCATAGCTCCGCCGCGTAGCAGATGAACACACAGATGAACCGATTTTTTTTGCACATCTGCCATCCCCGATCCTTGATGTTGTGATATTTTCAGGCCTCTTTCCTTCTGTGTCTTTTTCATTATTTTTAAATGTATTCTTCTCAAGCTCCGTTGTTTACCTCCTGAGAAACCAGAGTTTTCCTCTCTTCTTCTGCTCGGACGCTTACGAGCAGTTCTGGTCTTTGTATGCAGCTTCGCAGTATGCGTATGTATGTACATCTTCTTACACTGCATGTTCTTCTATGCATTCAGTTTTTAGCCAGGGGTTTTGCTGTTCTGGCCGTGCGAGCCTAGCGCATGGAGACTGCATCTTAAATGGAATTCTTTTCACTGTATTCTGATACCTTATTGTGGCAGTATAACATCTAGCTGTTATGAGGGAGTTCATTTTAATACACTTCCTTATAATCTTCCTTTCTGTTTATCTTATAATGCTCTGACATTACGAGAATGGAATGGATCAGAAGAGAGGTACTAATGCACTTTGGTTTCAAATCATAAAAATGTTGAGAAAGAATCTTTTCTGTCAAAGCCGGTTCCACATTTTTGATGATCTGCAAAAAAAACTTCAATAGAACACGGTAAGCCCGAAATGTGTTTCATTAGTTCAGAATCTATTGCGTATTTAGCAGTCCAACTCTAATTATCCTCTCAGTATTTCCCTCTCTTGGCGTTTGGTCGGTAAAAATCCCATCAATACCTTAGATGTGCTACATATGATAATATGCTACAGTTTCTTGCTTGTTGACATAAGATTGATCTAGCGATCTCCATACCCCTTCATAAATGTTTTGATGTGTGGGGGCTACTGGGAAGTGTGAAAACTTTCTAATATGTCAAGTACGCAGTTTGACGTATGAGAGTAGTCACTTTTCCCTCGCAGAAATATTTTCACAATCATATAAAAGCGGGCGAGTAAGAAGGGCTTTAAGAACAATATTTCCATCTTTTTTTTACCTAGTGGCCACCACCGTCACATAGCTCCCCTCTTAAACTGTTGATCCAGAACATATATCTGCATCATATCGACTTTACTGGCGATAAGGCAAAGATTCTCTCCAAAATTTAGTTTTTTAAAGTAATAAGGACCTAAAAAAAGGACCTAAAAAGCTTACCTCCTGGTTAACCGGTAAGCTTTCAACGCAAGTTAAATTCAAAAGGCAAACACAAACACATCCATGTATTAAATATTCGTGTAATTTTCAAAAGCAATTTCAGTCGCATAAATTAAGCATAGACAATACTATCCATAATTTCTTTCGTAGTCAGTTGTCGTGTGGGATGTGGGGCCGTCGGTCTGAAGTTCGTAAAAAAGTATTGCATCGGACTGTGTGGACAAGAGAGCATAAATCTTCTGGCGCAGTCCACATTCTCCTCGAGAGCCATTTGAGTGAATTCATCTTCAGTGTTGTCATGATCCGTCGGAACCCTAAAAAGCAAACATTATTGTAAAAACAATCACAGAATGAGTAGAAAACACATCCTTACGTAAATAGAATTCGCGCGACATCATTTATAAATGATTCTCCTTCGGGCAACATTTGTTCCTTCATTTCACAAACGGCACGTAGCATACACTTTCTTAATTTCATTCCTAGCCTGTTGGGTTTCAAAATATTTATCATCATTGTAAAAGCACATTGTCAAAAAAAAATCTTACGATCTCCCAAACTCATCCAACTTTTCGTATAGATCCCGACGCTCCCGGTATTCTCGATGATGATGCCATGAAGGTGTTTTATCCGAGTTAACTACCCTTTGGGACGAAAGTCGGTATGATCGATCCGAATTGGTTGACGATCTTTGGTAGGACTGATAGGGCGATTTATAGTTTCTATTTTGAGAACTTGATTGTACATAGTTCCGTCTTTGCGAGTTCGGATAGTATCTTCTCGATGAGCCTCTATAATAAGGTTTTCTGTAACAAAATAACACAAATATTGCTTAATTTAGTTGTTTGTTCTAGACTAGACATAATAACATTCGAGCAATAGTAAGACTCTCTCTCCATCTCTTTAATGATTTCAACGTAATACCAGTTCAAATCGATAGATAAGGTAATACAAATTTAAGTTTAAATTCAGACGAATTTATTCCTTTTGAATCACAGACAAATTTTCGGCTTGAGGAGTCCACCTGCCATATATATACATAGATGCTGAAGTCTTCAGCCTCTCTGCGTTTGATGGGAAAGATGATATCGCTGACTTTCTTACTTTCTTACACGTGCGTACGTTAATGGCCTTTGCCATGCGTTGCCAAAACTTAACGATACTTTAAGTCAAACTACGCACGCAGCAAATTTGCAAAACGAAATGCCGCTTTGCGTTTTGGAGTAGGAAATTGTAAAGTATCACCTCAAACACATTCAATTTCTGTTGAAAGATATTTGAAAAAAAAACGAGCAGGAAAGATGCTTTTTTAAAAAGAACCAAGTTGCCCAGCAATGAAAATAAAATTATTTCTGTTTATTTCATCACAGAAATATCCAAGGTGGTGCATTCGTGTCTTTGTGCATGCTAAAAACCAACAACTTGCGAGTTATCGCGACAAACTGAAATAATACCGAAACACATCACATTCTCTACTCAAACCTCTCTACTCTACGCAAACCTGTTTTTTTTTTTATTCTGACAAGAAACAGAAACAACCCTCTTTCGTCCCCACAACCTACAATGAATGAGCATGAGGTTGTTCAACGGACGCAAAAGTAGAAAGTAGATCTACTTTTGCGTTGTAGATGCGTCTACGATATTTACGGTCAAACGCATGGTGAAGCTTTGAAGTAACATTTCGTTTTGCCCCATATGCGCCCGTTGTTTCTACTCTGCTTGTCATCGGACGCACGCAGCAACGCAACATTCCGATTTGGACTTTAAGCATAAAAGATGTTGTTTATGAAAACGCTCATCTTGATCTGAAGGTTAAAATTTAAACTTTAACGTTTAAAATGCTGGGCCGAGGAACTTATAACGAATAAAAAGCTAACGGTACTTCCATGTGAAAATGAATTAACAGCAGACAGTAAATCATTTGTGAAACGGAGAAAGAAAGTCGGGCTTAATAGGGTGTTTTCACCGCACCTAAAGCCGCTTTGTCACAAGCAACGTAAAACAGGAACAGAAACAGAAACCCATACATTAGCAACTGAAACCTAAATTCGCTTAATGCTTTTTGCGTTGCTAATGTATGAAATTCTATTTCTGTTCTAATGTAGGATAATCAAAATTTAATCCCGAAGTGTTTTCACCGGAAACGGGGAAATTTCTTCAATATACGATATGGTTTCAATTTTGACATTTCTCAATGACGTCCTGTTGTGTCGAATAGTCGTCAAGTCGGCTGCGCATTTCCCTTAAAACGTGAGTTTTTTGGCTCCAGGGCAGCTCAAAGTTAAAATAATAATTAAATTCATATATCATTGCCACCGATTTTTAAAATCTACAAAACGAAATATCTCAAAAAAACAAATAAAAACAAAACGTCCAATATGTTGGTGTGATCAAGAGACCAACTTGCTCAACATTAACTAGCAATGCCAACATTAACATCCGTCATTCTTTTGCGTTGGGCACACCTCAGTGCATTTAACTGTTTTGACAGGACCAACCACATCCACATTAACAGCAACATCAACCGTTCTGCGCATCCCTTTACACAGTTGGGTCTGTCCAACAAATGTCACAACATGCGTATAAGGTAATGTTTATATTCTCTTATTCATGCCAGCTGCTAAATAAAGGTTTGTTTGATTTGTTTCGTCAGATAAAGCACAGAACGTAGAATTCTGTGCGGTTTGAATCGAAAATTCATTTGTGGAAGAGATTAATTACGCGATTAATTTTTAATCTCTTCATGAAGAGACAGAATCCTGGGGTCCTTTACCATTTGGATAATTGAATAATGGATTGAAGTATGGATAATTGAAAAACAGACTTGAAGCTTCCTAAGCCCAAGTTAACTTGGGCTAAACAATTCAAGAGGAGGCAAATTCTAAAAAAATTTACGAATTAGAAAGTACCTCCAACCAAATCCATCCTTTGAAAATCTAAGAAATTTCTAGGGAACTAGGAAGTGTGTGTTTGGGAAAGTGTATTTGCTAGGCAGATGGTTTGGGTTTAAATCATACTTCTGTCATCTTCGAGAGTAAAATGTGTCTCGGAAAGCTCTTCATAATGCAAAAATCTGCAAAAAAAAAATTACGTCCCGTTAATATGAAGAATGCAACACATGCAGCATACTTCCTTGTCGGTGGCAAATTAGCCCTGGTTCACATCGAACAGTTGCGCCTTAAGTTTTCTTTTATGTTTTATCTACCTCAGTAAAAATAAAGAGGGCATAAGAATCTCTAATCATTACGTTACGGAACATTATATGACATAACATGATTTCTTACGGGTGAATGTTAACTTAGCAAAAACTTTAGGCGTGGCTTAAATTTTGGCACCTTTGACTAGACTTTCGTCGAAGAAAGACGTTGGGGAAGAGGGGTTCGGCGCTCACCACGTCAGCTACAAAGATCCGCCAGCAACGCAACGGCAGGAGATAACTACAGAGGAAGTGTTCCGCTATATCGTCGTGCTCTCTACAGACAGGACATCAGGTGTTGGTGTTCACGAGGAAACCAAACATCAATGGCAGATGTGGCAACAGATACAGGCAGACCTATAGCACAGGTCCGAGTACTGAGAAAATATATTCTGAGCCTTGTTTAGCAAGCTCATCAGTGGTATTTCCCTGGATACCAGTGTGACCCGAGACCCAAATAAAATTCACTATGTGTTTAGCCTTTCGACCAAGTTGAACGAATGCTCCTTGAGTTCACGCTCTATCTTGGATGAGGTAAGAGGGTTGAGCAACGCTTATAGAGCGGCTTGGAAGTCACTGCAAATGCAAAGTTTATCTTTACCTCCAATTTAGCGAGTGACAGACTCTCCGACATAAAGCGGTATTCACAAAACAGCATTGGTTTCACCTCGGCCTGACGTTTATGAGTTCAGCCATACGATTTCAACGTTTACTAACACATTGAAGCTTCGGCTTCGACATTTCGTTTGACAATCGTAAAAATAAAACGTAATGTTAGATAATGTCAATAAATTACTGAATTACTCGATATTAAATTTGCGTCCGCCTTGCCCTCCAACACCCATTTGTTTGTAGTTATTATAAGTCTTTAAAAAATCTTTTTATTAAGATTTCCACGCATGAAAATATCCAGAAACAATTGAGCTCATGCGATCAGCTGATGTTAAACCGCCAAAACCGAATTGTGTGAAACGGACGAATTGAGAAGTTTACTCACATTTGTCAACAAATGTCAGAGTGTGGGTAAATTCCCCAATTTCAGCCTGGGGGCAAAACTTTTTTATATCGGAAGTTGAATATCTAATGATTCAGTATTTGCTTCGTCTGACAGCTCAGGAACTTTTTTTAATGTATGTATGTACGCTGAGAATAGTAATTTTTAGTTATTTTAAACCAAAATAAGCATTCAAAAGACAAAGAAAAACCAATTTTTCCCGATTTTTTTTTATGAAATGCTATTTCAAAACCTTCGGGTGGGTGCCGTGGCGTAGTGGTTAGTGTGTGTGCTTACTACGCCGGAGGCCTGGGTTCGAATCCTGCCATCGTCACCTAAAAAAAAAGACTTGTTCTTTTTCACGGTCCCCACCTCCGCGAGGGTCTGACAAGACCTCCGAGAGTATCATTTGTCTTGAAAAACTTCTCAAAGTGCCGTTCGGATTCGGCAAAAAATTGTAGGTCCCTTTGTATGTAAAAAAAATTAACACACCAGCATACATTGTTGAGAAGTTGGCCCTGGTTCACCTCGAGCTGTTGCGCCACTCTATTTAAAAAAAAAATTTATTTCAAAACCTTCGTATAGCAACGGGTGCTAGGACGAAGCCTGGTTGTGAAGCTGCCTTAAGCGCTTTTCATAAGCCATTTT
This sequence comes from Neoascia interrupta, assembly GCA_947623515.1. Lineage (NCBI taxonomy): Eukaryota > Metazoa > Arthropoda > Insecta > Diptera > Syrphidae > Neoascia > Neoascia interrupta. The sequence goes on from OX392462.1 coordinate 202,260,829, forward strand.
GAATCGATTAAAAATTGTGAGTTTCCTCTTTAGTTTTTAGAGAAATTTCCCAGAGCTTCCGAACCTTATATATTTTTTAATTCTACACTTGACCTCATGAGTTCTTTATTTCACACAATCGCATATCTCAACATCAAAGAGGTGATAAGAACTGTTAGTAATAACTTTTTGATAGCCTCACTAAACCTTAAAAAAGTGTTTTTTTTTTTTTAATATCCATGTAGTCTACAAGTCTTACTTTTTACTTCCTTGAAATGTGTTTCGATCTGAATTCCAAACAGTCTTCTTCGTATTAAAAGTCGTCAATGGAAACGGGCTCCAAGTCGGCCTCGCATAGGGCACCTTATAATAGCTTTCCACCGGTATTGCACTCACATTCACTGTACCGACATTTTTAAGTTTTTCATCCTCTACTGTTCCTTCTTCGTCTTTTTTTCTTTCAGCCTTTATAAAAGTCACATAATCATCGATGGGTTTTCGCCAGCCCTCGACTGCGACAGGAACATCCCAAAACAAATCAATTTCATTCGTATGAATCAAGCCTGCAGGTTGATATGCCAGAAGACGTTTAGCAATAACATTAGTTACAACCACTACTGTGCCTTTATAGAATACAAAAGAACGTTTTTTACGCGAAAGGATATTCTCCAAGGACTTTTTATACACTGTGCAATTGTTACAATTTATAACATTTATTGTTCTAAGGGTCGTTGAACGCTTTGTTGGATTCACGGCGGGATGGTTGCTATCGCGAAACGAATATGACATATTGACAAATAGGGCCAATGTCAAAAATAACACCTTTGGCTGCATTTTTTTTTTTAAAGCATTGACCGATTTTTTTTTTAATTTTTAAATTTTATTTTAAGATTTTATTTTTTTTTCTATAGAATTTTTCTTACAACCCCTTTATTAGATCGAAAACCGTAGGCGGGCGCAATGAAGCTTCATGACTAACAACTTTGTAGCTTTTGATGAACTGAAAAGAACTACTCTAAGTATCTTTCCGTAACGCACAAATTACCGAATATTCAACCTCAAACCTTTAACAGGGTGCTCCTATTCCTATTTATGCATACAAAAAAAGTTTTTAAATATCTTCGGCGTGAAGACATGGCTCATTTCATTTTGTTGATATAATTGAAATGGTATCCCTGTAGTATGGATATCTTTTATATCTTCCCGGCTTTTTAGCGATGGCTCTTAGGCAACCCAGAACTAATTTGTTCAAATAAAATTTATGGAAGAATATTTCGGTGCTTGTATAAAATCCGAGATATTGCTGGTTCTGCAACTACACGGCTGAAATATTTTTTTCTAAACAAATCCTGAAAAGGTGTTTCAAATAATCACAGCAAAGCTAAGGGTTATCATACAGATATGCTGGATTAAACTGGCTCTAAAAGAAAACTAGCTGAATAACGGAGGTTTACTTAAGTTTGACTCGGAGCTCTTTGACCTTGCACTGGAAGACTGACAACCAACAATAAATTTTGAAGGCAAAGCTGGGATTTCACGGTTATTGAAAATGGTCGCAGCATCGACAGCGGTACGTCATAATGATGTCAGTGCTTAGTTGTCAAAAAGTGCCCATGCATTGCCGGTATCGTGTAACCCGCAATTTTCGTGTATCAAGATCATTTTCTTCACAGCACTTACAGTATTTGACAACAGTTAAATCAGTCTGTCAATGCACATGTGACAATTCAAAAGAAAATGTTCCCTCCAACTTTATTTATAAAAAATTTATACCAAAATAAAATTGTTTGAGAACTTTTCTGTCCAATAAGAGAGTGCTCTAAGACCTAATGAATTTATGAAGACTTATGCGTAATGTCTAAGACACCCTGTAGAATAATCAGTGGCGTCAAATAAACATATCTATAGAATAAGATCAACTTGGTATAGGAGGGTGTTAATTGATTTTGCATAGAGTTCGAAATTGCGACGCACGTAAGACGCTGCTTTAACTCAAGTCTTTATTTGTTGGTAAGATTGAGTTGTTTATGGATTGATTTATTAAACTGGAGCAACACCAGTTGACAGGCAATTGATGATTATACTTATTAATGTGGTCTGAAAAAAGTGCTGAGTCAGAAATAGTGAATATGCACGCTTATCTTTTGCATATTTCTGACGAATTTTCCCTACTTTCTTTCCTTTCCCCTAATTTTAAGAAATAAAATTATAGTTTTGATTCCCAGGGGAAGCGAAAGTTTCAGGTTAATATTAACACGTTCTATAATAATACATTACGGGACAAATCGAAAGGCTTGTTGACTTCTGAAAAAGTATGCTAACGATGATTGAAAGCATGAAGAAGTAAGTCATGTTTTACTTTAATTGCGTACAGGACCTACATTGAGTATAGGTTGACCCAAAACTACGAACGAAACAGTCAGTGACGCGAAATATTTTGTTGCGAGAGAAATCGGGTGAATTAAGACCTTACTACTGTCCTCAGTAACTTTATTAGTTCAAGGAACCAGCTATTGGCAGGATTTTTACTAATTTGTTTTTCAAAAGAATTTCATCGAGAAGTCCCTTACTACCTACCTCAAAGTTGTCGTTGCTCATTAAATTTTTTTTTGTCAAAAAGGAAAGGTTATTGTTCGGTTTCAGTGTGCCTCTTTGCTAAGGTACCCTCGGCAAGTTAGGTTTTTGCAGATTTTTTAAAAATTGCGCCTCTGATGTTAGCTTGTGACTTATAAGAACACACATTTTTTGGGTGATCTTATCTTGAATCTTAAGATGCGTGATACAAATGGACTTTTCAGGAGTTTAGAAGTTCAATCACGTCACTACTAAACAGATACTTTAACCTGTCCATAAATCAGGTACCCATCACCACAAAGCCAACTATTTATTTTACACAATAGAAGCCAAATGTAGGCTTGGAAAAGCATATATTAAGCTAATAAAATTAAAGTATTCAAACTGGCTTGTTAAGCTCATTAGCAGCTTTTAAACTCACCGAAGTACATCAATTTTCACTGGTTCCAAACAAAATTTACCTTTTTCTATGTCCTCCGGTGCTCCACAAGGGTCAATTCTGGGTCCATTCTTATTTAATATCTACCTCCAAAATGGTACTGCAGTGGGAATAATTACCGCACACTGCTTATTACGTTAGGTTAGGTTGGAGTGGCAGATGGGGCCGGAGAGGCTGACACACTTGGACCTACATAGGTCCATTGTGATACCATGTGGAGCTGGACATTTTTCCTTCTCGTTAAACCATTTTGAGCTATTACTGAAGTGTAAGAGACATTTTGGGTGAGTGGTCCTCATGCATGCAGCTCCTGCAAAAGTCGTTTGAATAAACACCAAGACTTGTTGCATGATTACCTTTAAGACAGTTTTCTGTAATGACACCGATTGTAGCACTGATTGTGCAATCAATTAAGAGCGTGCAGTCTCTTAAAGCGTTTAAGATTTAGGCTTTGGCCATATCTGTTTCGTCACTAGGCAGGTACTCTGTCCATCTGAGACTTGTTCTTTCTATTGCATCCAGTTTTGACATAAAGTTGCATAAGGAAATGGGAATGCCTACGGAGCCTTTTACATAGGTAAGATTTAGGAGAGTAGTTCCTTTCTTGGCGAAATTGTCAGCCGGTTGCTGTTACCTGAAATGTCACTATGCCCTGGCACCCAGCAAAGGTGAATGTTGAACTGCTGCGACATCTCCTTTAGAGACGATCGGCATTCTAGAGTGACAGAGGCCACTTTAAAGTTTTTAGAGACTGATTCCAGGCACTTGGTGGCACTTGATGGGCTATCAAAAAAAAATTAGTTAATCTTGGCGGATATAACGTTATTCATAAGCCAGGACAAGGCTTCTTTTTTTGCCATAACTAACACAGCAATGATCCGGAAGACGGAAAGAGAGACTAAGATAATTATAGCCCTTCTGAGAATACACACCAACCTACCTCCATAATTTGCCTCTGATCCATCGATGCAGAACTAAGGTGGAATCGGCTTAGGTGATTTGTGATAAGTGATGTCACAAATCGCAAATATTAGTCTGCGTAAACTGTGATCATCACAATTTTCTTGTCACAGCTCAAGATCAATCACCGTCAAAATCAGCTGGTCACCAGTTTTCAAACTTTCTGGTTAGTTGGCTTTTTCTGCCTTCACTTAGGGCCTGTTTTCATTTGGTTGATCCTAACCTGATGTGTCAGAATTACTATGGTGAGGGGAAGCGCCAGTGTGATGGCCACCGTTCAACCTCCGTTTTATTTTGAGAAATAAAATTTGGGTTAGGTTAGGATCAACCAAATGAAAACAGGCACTTAGGCTGTCTTTTTGCATGCAAGAATAAGAAACAAGTGTTCTTACTATCACAAGCCTAAGTAAAGCAACGATTCGGAACAATATTTTTGTAATAACGTTACGCAGACAGATTATTTAATTCGATCATATTGACTGTCACAAAATGTGAAAATCACAGATCACCTTAGCTGATTCCACCTCTGGATCGATTTGCATTCCAGAGGAGCACAATCATCCAAAGAGGACCTAGGGGGTATGAACTTTATCTCCGGGTCAAACTGGCTAAACTCCTAACTGTGATCATACAACCCATCCCTCCTTCATATGGAAACTCTATGTGAGCGGGGGGGCACCTGCAGTGGAGCGCCAAATATACCCCATCTAACCTCCCCAAGGTTTTCCCAACAGAACCGGCTTGGTAAGAGCTCATACCGATTCGGTTGCCCTCAATTCTCCGCTCTTGTCGGAACACTGGTACACATTCCCCCTGGTACGGGTTCATTCCGCTTCGGTTACTCCAACCTCTCCCATTCCCCGGCTCGGGTTCTTACCGCTTCGGTTACCCCTACCACTCACGCATTACCACTTACCACTTACCCTCACCTCTCCACCCGCACGGGATCACCAGCACATAATTCTCACTGGTGTGGGCTTGTACTGCTTCGGTTACCCCTACCTTCCCCCAATTCTAACGCGAGTGGCCTGCAGTACGGGCTTACACCGAAGACGGTTACGCTACATCAGCTTCTTGCCTGAGAATACCCCAGTGCAAGGGTTCACACCGAATCGGTTACCCCTGCACCTTCCCATCCCCGACAATAATTCTTAGCAGAGAAGCAACAGGTTCGGACTTATACCGAAATCGGTTGCCCTGCCGGGCTCTCCTATAGGAACTATTCCTCACTGAACCACCCACCTCCTCCTCGACCTCAAGCAAGCCCCCCCCCCCCTCAATCCGTATCAACAAGGCAAATTCCTGGAGTTTATCAGTCACGAGACCACCCTTTCTTCAGGAAAGTCTCTCTCTCTGGCCCCCGGCCTTCATTACCCTCGGGTATGTCTCAACCAATCAAACTCTGGTTGGTGACCTTCGGTATAGGTTTATACTGTCAACGGTTGCCTAGACCCCTCCCACCCAAACGGGTAGTCATCATCTATGTTCCGGGCTGGTAACTCCGGTCCTACAAGTGGTATCACAATGGACTTTCTTTGGTCTAAGTGTGTCCCTGCCCAGCGGGGACAGCCACCCAACCTAGGGGGTATGGTTGTCTGGAAGTTCTTGTCAAACTGTAGCTGAGATATATGGCGAAGTCTATATGTTATATTCTAGAAGGGTACCTGTTTAGAATAGCGGAGTGGCCTATCTCACTATCGGTCAACTGAAAGGTTGCCTTAACCCGAGTAGAAGTGATTGCAGCTGTTTGTCTGCTGAAGATGTCAAGGGGAATTCGATGGAACAGGATGACCAATGCTGCTGAGGCAATGGAATAATCAAGCTGATCTATGGACCTTGCTCAGCTTTTTACGATTTACCGCTTTATCCAAAGCAGTCCACCAAACAACCGTTCCATACGTCAGTATTTGTCTCATTCGATCGAGATGCATGAATAAAAAGTCAGTGGATGATTCGGTGTTGAATTCCCAACATGCTTCCATGGGCTTTTTTTTTGCAGGACAAGAGTGCTACCGTAGCTTTCCCAACCCTTCCTTTGATATAAGATTCCCAGCTAAGCTTTCGTTCATCAGAGTAGATTAAGCTAGTATCCTTGAGTGAGTGGGGTCAATATGTGGGATTTTGTATTTCCTGGTGAAGAGGACGAGCTCAGTCTTGTGCAACTATAGTCTGGGTGTCAGCCCACCTTGTTGACTTGTTTAGAGCCGAACGTCATATTACCTAGTGACGTTCGGCTAAGCGAACAAAATTGAGCATAAACTTGCACATTTTGAGAATGTTTTTCAAAAGTGGGGACCTAAAATTAACATGCATAAATGCGTGTTTTAGAAATGCGAGCCGAAAAGGAGCACCTATAGCGGTAAAAGAAAGTAAATTTCTTGCATTGCAAATAAATGAAAAGCCTTTACCAATACGGTGTGAGACGAAATATCTAGGAATACGTTTCTACAACCGATTTCTTTTTAATAAACAGAGAAGAAAGGCTCTTGATAGGGCAAAAATTGTCTCTCTGAGGTTGAGACTATTTCTCAACTCTAAGCATTTTACATAGGTAAGTCTCGGTGGGAAAGGCACCGAGACTTACCTGTGTATAAAACTATGGTTAGACCTATTCTTACGTATACGTATGTTAAATTTAGCTTACAATATCTAATTTTGGAGCCAACGACATAAGAGGTAATTTTTCCCATTTTTGAGCGGACCGCTTAAAAGAGAAGCAAGAAAGGCGATTACGTACATATTTCACTATATCGCTTTGTGGAATTGGCATAACGAATAAGCAAAAGTGAAAATAGTTATTTTTGTCTTGCGTTATTTCCGCTCTACTTTTTGGCTTTATCCACAAAAATTAACGTAACTTAAAAAAAAAATTAAATCAAAAAAATCAACGGCGCTTTTTTAAAAACTTTATAGGCACCACAATTTTTCGGCGTCTTTTCCAAAATACTTTTTGGCGTAGCTAATGCCAGAGAACCAAAAATAATGCTTTTAAATCTTCTTCTTGAAAAGGGCTTAAAAAGCAGCAAGATTTATTGTTATTTTAAACGCTTTTCAATTTATGGTCTGATTATGTCGAAAATTATTGTATATGAGTTTTATGATATGTCATTCAGGCCTTTATTTTGAAAAGACTTACAGTCCTTATACTTACCTTCTACCTCCTTGGAAGTTCCTTCTATTTTGATTCCATACATTCTTCCTGCTGCTTGGTATGGTCAATGGAAATTGACTCCAAGTCGGCCTCGCATAGGGCATCTTATAATATTCCTCCGAAGGTATCGCACTCACATTCACAACGCCGACATTTTTTAACTTTTCATCCTCTACTGTTGCTTGTTCGTCCTTTTTCTTTTCTGCTCTCATTCGATCTATGAAATCGTCCCATGGTTTGCGCCATCCATCGACCGCAACAGGAACATCCCAAAACATATCGATTTCGTTTGATTGAATTAAGCCAGCCGGATATGGTGATAGAACACGCTTAGCCGCCACATTGGTTACAACCACTACAGTGCCTTTGTAAAATACAAAACCGCGTCTTTTACGCGAAAGGACATTCTTGAAGGACTTTTCATACACTGTGCAATTGCAATTTTTGTCATATTCAGGTCTACTGGCAATTAGTTGTGTTGTGTAGTTAGCAGGATAGTCCCGAAATGAAAATACAATGTGAACGAATTGTATAAGAATTGAAAATAGTACTTCACAGCGCATTTTTAGAGCCTTTACCGAAGGCTATCGCACTCTTTGCAAGGTTCAAATATTTTTATATTAAATAAAACCGTGACCGTTCTACAGTTCTTACTTCAAGCTCGACAAAACTATGAATACCTTCGACGGTTATATCAAAACCCTCTTGAATGACAATACTCTTAAGACAAAGAACATTTTCGTTTGTTCTTGTTCTGAAGTCTTTAGCACGTTCACGTTTAATTATTTCCAGTTTGTGGTTTTTCTTTTACCCGAACATCAATCTACTGGCTTCTAGAAAATAGGCAATATAGAACGATGAACGGAATAAGAATATCAGTTAGTTTATACATAAGGTGTTTATTGATTAAAATAAATCCATTTTCGTTAATTAAGTCGTGATGTTCTAAAAATGTTCGTTATTTTAAGACATACTCGTATCGTATGTAGCACGGCTTCTCTTTGAGAAGTACTATATATGTGCAAACATTTTCAATATTCTAAAACAAACCATTTTCCAAAACAGCTTTACATTAGGAAAATATACTTAAACTTGTTGTAAGTTAAATAATTGGCATGCTACGTTTAATCTTCTGTCTGTAGACCCCAGCAGAAGTGAAAGTTTGAGGTTCAAGTTTCAGGTTTCAGGTGCTAATGAACACTAAGTAACAAAACGAAAGGGTTGATGACATTTTGAGGGAATAGGCTATCGATGATTGATCACATTCCTTCGAGTAATCACCTGATATGGAACACAAAAGTCACGTTTGAATAGGTAGATTTTATAGGTCAACACACAACAGACCTATAAAAGGCTCCCAAACAGAAGCGTTAAATAGTAACTGTCGAAAGAGTGTCGGTTGTTAATTTGTTTGTATGTAGTTTTTTTGTTTCCAACTCTTAGGTTAAGATACAGAATCTGAAAAGTTTTGCATGTACTAGGCAACTCTATTATATGGACTGGATGTTGGAAAGCAGTTTTAGATGGCATAATAGGAAGCCATTTGCATACAACTTTCCGTAGGTATACAAGGATATAACTTAAGTGAGTAGGTATACCTGTGAACATCGTCCGTAAAGGAATAGAGCGCTTACTAGATAGGTCGTCACACTAAAGGAATAATCTGTAAGAGATAAAAATGTATGTACAAAATATGATATCATTAATATAAGAAGAAGGCATTGTCTGCTGCCAGACCGCTTCGAGACCATATACCAGCCTCTGCAAATGTAGTTGGTGTTACTTGCGTGCGCCACCTGAGTCTCGGTGCTCCTCTACCGCGTCGTCCCTGCGGTGTGGATTCGAAGATTTTCCGGGCCGGGGCATTGGTGTCCATCCGCTCTAGATGACCCAGCCATCGTAGACGTTGTGTTTTGACTCTTTTGGCTAGGTCGGTATCGCTGTACAGCCCGTACAGTTCGATGTTATATCTCCTCCTCCACTCTCCGTCTATGCAGACGGTACCGTAAATCGTCCGAAGAATTTTCCTCTCGAAGCAGCCTAAAGTGTTTTCATCCGCCTTTGACAGGGTCCATGCTTCTGCACCGTAAAGCAGGACTGGGATGATGAGGGTCTTATACATGGACACTTTAGTTGCTCGAGAGAGGGCTTTGCTACTCAATTGCCTTCTTAGCCCAAAGAAACAGCGATTGGCAAGAGTTATCCTTCGTTTGATTTCAGCGCTGGTGTCATTGTCTGAATTGATAGCGGAACCCAGGTAGACAAAGTCCCTAACTACCTCAAAGTTATAGCTGTCGATGGTGATGTTTTGTCCAAGACGTCGGTGTTGGGTGTCTTTTCTTGATGACAGAATATACTTGGTTTTGCCCTCATTGACTGCTAAACCCATATTCGCCGCTTCCATCCCAATACTCACGAAGGCTTCACTGACATAACGCTTTGTTCTACCGATTATGTCAATGTCGTCTGCGTATGCGAGTAGTTGAACGGACTTTTGAAAGATTGTACCTCTGGTGTTGGCGCGAGAGTTCTGCACAATTCTCTCAAGTATGATGTTAAAGAAGTCGCATGACAGCGCGTCGCCTTGTCTAAATCCTTTTTTGACATCAAAGGGGTCGGTGAGGTCTTTGCCGACCTTGACGGAACAGCGTGAGTTTTCCATCGTCATCCTGCACAGACTGACGAGTTTGGCAGGGATGCCAAAACTAGTCATTGCGCTATATAGCTCTCCTCTATAGATGCTATCATACGCGGTCTTGAAATCGATGGTGGTGTGTATCGATTTGGAATTCCTGGGTTTTCTCCAAGATCTGCCGCCTGCTGTAACATCTCTCTATCTCTTCAACCGCGCGCTTCTCGTACTCTCTCTTTTTCCTTCGGAGAAGCCGGTGCTCCTCTCTCCTCCTCTGCTCGTAGAGCTTGTGAGCAGCTCTAGTCCTTCTGTGCAGCGCCGCTTTGTATGCTTCCTGTTTAGCTGCATGTGCTTGTCGGCATTCATCGTCAAACCAGGGGTTTCGTTGTGGTCGCCGTGTGAAACCCAGCACTTCAGAGGCGGCGTCTCTGATGGCATTTTGGCAATGTTGCCACTGGCTATCAATACTTGATGCTGGTTGCATAGGACTTCGTAGAAGGTTTTGAGAGACTCGGTTGGAGAAGGACCTGGCGATCTCTTGCGATTGTAGTCGGCCGACGTCAAACTTCCTCACAGTATTTCCATTACTTGGCGCTGGTCGGGATATCCGCAGCCGTACCTTGGCTACAACAAGGTAGTGATCCGAGTCAATGTTGGCCCCTCGGAAAGTTCGGACATCCATGATACTGGAGGAGTACCTTGCGTCGATCGCAATATGGTCAATCTGGTTGACGGTTGATTGATCGGGAGATCTCCATGTCCCTTTGTGGATATTGAGATGGGGGAACTGTGTACTAGCTACCACAACGTGTCGCCCCGCAGCAAAGTCGATCAGCCTGAATCCGTTATCGGAGGTCGTGTCGTGCAGGCTATGCTTTCCGACAGTACGACCAAAGATGCCCTCTCTTCCTAGCTTGGCATTAAAATCGCCTAGGACAATCTTAATGTCGTAGCTAGGGCACTGCTCATAAGTTTTGTCCAGGAGCTCGTAGGACATATCTTTGGTCTCGTCATCTTTCTCCTCTGTGGGGGCATGTGCGCATATCAGGCTAATGTTGGCGAATTTAGCCTTGATGCGGATCGTCGCGAGGCGCTCGCTTACAGGGTTGAAGCTCAAGACTTTTTGCCTAAGTCTGCCTCCAACAACGAAACCACATCCAAATAGGCGCTGTCTTTGATGCCGATAGCAGTCGCCGTAGTAGATGTCGCAGTTTTTCATCCTTCTTTTGTCCGGCCCGTCCCACCGCATTTCTTGGATGGCAGTAATGTCTGCCTTGCAGTCGTTAAGGGCCTCCGCGAGTTGCTCGGCTGCACGTGGTCTGTTAAGGTACCTAACATTCCACGTGCAGATCCGGAACTCGTTGTCCTTTTCTCGTTTGCATTGGTCGTCAACAGTAAATCCGTCCGAATCCGAGGCTTGTTTCTGCTTCGTGACTGGTGTTTCTTTACGTGGCCGGGAAGTCACCCCGACGGCACGACCCCCAACCTGGAGGACCAGATCCTTTGCTTAGCTCTAAGGACGGAGAGCCCGCTCCTTATAGGCCTGAGCTCCGAATACGTCGTAGTAGCCCATATAAGGTGTTCACTAAGTAGTTCGTCCTGACTGGAACTATGGACGCCACCGTTGATTCCATCTGGGGAATTCCTCCGCTGCTGTCCGGATGCAAGGAGAAGTGCCTTAGTGGGAACACTCCTCCCCCCCTCTCTCGTCTGCTACCCCCAACAACCTTCCAAAGGGGTTGGAACCCAATCTCCAGTTGAAGTACTAGGCACCCGGTGTTCACCACGGGGAGGTGAGAGTAGGAGTTGATAGACAGAGGTGGGTTTAGTAGTTGGTGTTAGTGATGCTTATTTTGCTGAGTTTTTGCCCAACATTAATAAGTCGTGGCTTGTAATCACTCTTGTACTTATGGCCGGTGATGACATTTTGAGCGCTTTAAGCTTTTTAGCGGTTCGTTCAAAAAATGGAAAAAGACCTCATTTGGTATCAATACGTTGTCCGCCCGTCCGTCCGACTGATCGTCCAATTACTTTGTGATTTCTGAACGATAGGGAAGTCGTAGCAAATTGAAAATAAGTTGAGTTCACCCACAGACACGCCCACTACAGGCCTGTATGTGCGACCAATTCTAATTTTTAAAAGTAGGGGAACCCGGAGCGGAATGAGTTTGGGGGCAGAATGGGATTTCAATTATAACTTCTCGTAGTATCATTCGTCCCAGAGAACGCGCTGATGCAAGGGGTGTCTGTCGTGTCCCTTAGCGAGTTGTGAAGCTGTGTAATCATCGCTTTTTTTAGGCATAGGTATTGCAAATTCCAATAGTTTTTATTTAGAGGTCAGTGGAGTAGTATTGCTTCTTTTGCTGTAGACTTATTTTATTCCTAAAAAGTTGATTGCCTTTTTTTATATTTTAACTTATGATAAGTAATATTCATGGGTTTTGAATTAAGAAAAAATATATTTGCTCACAACGTGTCTCGGAGCAGAACGTAGTGGGACGGGATGGGACAATATCTCATTCTTTCCCATATAGAGGGGCAGAACAGGAAAAAAAACTCACTTTTACAATTACTATTTTTTGTATTTTTTTTACTAATAAGCTCAGAACGAAGTATACATTAATATAAAACGCGTTTTATTTATTTACTAAAAGTAATTTGCAGTTTTCTACTTGATTTTATAGAAATTATGTGTATGTGTTTGTATGTGTTTAACCTAAAACCTGCCCCGTTCTGCCCCATCTTCCCCTACTTTTTTCCAATTTTAGCTATGTTGCATTGGTGCTAGCGCACTAATTTTTGGTATGTATCAATGCTTTGTAATTCTCTTTGAGGTAGCAGAAAAAGGTTCGCCTTTACATTGACCACGCCCACTTTTTAAGGAATTTTAACTTAAAATGACAGTTTTTCAGTTAATATTATATAAAATTTGCCAAGAAATTGTATAACAAAAGTTGTAGATATTAGCGTTTTCTAACTTTTTTGTGTATTAAGAATATGCCTCTGCTCACTTTTATAGGCGTGGCTTTAAAAAAAAAGTGAATTTTTTAGTTAAAAAGGCCGAGTTTTATTTCGAAATGTATGGAAAAACTTAGCATAAAGCATTCACTAGTTATATTTTTATATCCCGCCCACTTTTCGGAGGCGCGGCAGTTTCCTTTTTAGGTAGGGTGGGTTATTTTGCAATCCGTCGCAAACGGACTGAAGTTTTTTCATACCAACTACTGTTGCACTTTCCTGTTGCAAAAAGTAGAATTTTGTGTACTGATTTTTGAAAGCAGACTTGTGATTCTTTCCCTTATTTATGCAAAAATGATCTTAGAACAATGATATGACATAGTTTTTACCTTTTTAGGGACCTCTTTCATATTTGATTTGGGGAAGAACTCCACATATGAACATATTTACCAATCTTGGGAGATTATTTCATTTTCCATTTGAGGGGCTTATTGATTGTCGTTTGGGGTTTATTTTCTGTAACCGAATAGTTCACTCTGCCTCGCAGCGAAATCGGGTTCGTCTCTACGCCTTTATACAGACTGCAGAAATGGTTTTTCAGATCCGCAGCATGTCTTTTCTTTAAAATAAATCATATAATGTCCAATGTACTTAAAGTATGTATGCTGCAAATAGAGCCCTAGTGGCCCAAATTCAAAATATAATGAGGCTTCAAAAGTGCTCAAAAAAATCCATGTCCAAATTGAAATTACTTGTACTATTTTTCAAAAAAACTAATTTCTGCAGCAGAGGTACTCCTACTTTGGAATTGGCTACCAGAAAAATTAGGTATTTTTTGACACTTAACTTTCCTTCATGCAGCAGTTAAAAAAAGTTTAAGTGATTAGGTATTGTTGAAGTTTTTAATAGGGCGTTTCCACCGCACATATTACAGTGATTAACATAGGAAGATTAAAAGTTAATCCCAAACTGTTTCCACCGGAATAGAGGATATTAACTTGACATAGGCTTTTGATTTTGACATTTCTCAATGACATCACGTCATCTGCGCATCTCCATGTAAACGTGATTTTTTTTTAACCAATACTTCCGTCCCTCTAGCCAGTGCGCCATAAAAACTATGTTGCGCGAAGGTAAAAATTTGTTTTAAAAAAATATGTATATGTAAACCACAGTTTTTGTTTCATCATTAGATGAACTTTACTTTTTATTTGGATTTTAATTTTACTTTTTAAAAAATATTCATCATAGTTATACAATATTATTCTTCATTTATATATCCTTTTCACATACATTTATATAATTTGTATATTAATTAAAGTAATTTATTTATAATAATAATAATTGATGAAGGTGTTTAGTGATGTTAAAACAATACATATATATATATATTTATTTGCAATTTTTTTTTAATAATAATAATGGATTTTTTTTTGCATTTTCATTTTAGTTATGTAACTTATAGTTTAAAATATTTTATGCAATGCACTTTATGTTAATGCGATGCATAATTTATTCTTCTTCATGTGTTCAATATTACGCATTTACGACATTCAATTCGGAAGAGGGGCATAGTCATACGTAAGACCCTCGGTTAGTTTTGCCAAGCAATGGATTATTATTATTAATAATTTATGTATATAATGTTTTAACAATAACGTTTAGTTTGCAAAATTAAAATATTGTAATTTTCTTTTAAGTAAGCTAGAAAAGCAATTAATGTATTTTTCTTATACAGTTTTTTTTTTATAACATGTGATAATAAAAAATTCAAGAAGAAAAAAATAAGGGTTTATTTTCTCGATAATCTTTTTTTTTCTTATTTTTATTATTCACATCTAATTAGCCGTGTAGTATACCTTATTATTTAAACATTTTATACATGTACAATTCATGTATTTCTTGAGTTTTAAAAACTCCGGGCATTTTATTTTCTTTACATCGAAATTTCTATAAAGAATTACGAATGTAAATTTACCATTTTGTTTATTTATTAACCTAGTCTTCTTTTTGGCATTGACAAAAAGGATCAAAGAAAAGGGTTGTTTTTTTTTAAATTGGTTTTTTCTTTATAAATGACATCTACACACAGAAATTGATTTTTCGTTGCTGATTTTTGAATATTATGTTTGACTTTTTTATCATTATTTTAAGTGTGTTACACTTGTTTGTGAATACATTTTTGTCATGCTATTTTTTTACTTGTTATTTTTCTATTCTAGTAGGAAGAAAAAAAAAACACTCACTTAGATTTGAAGTTTTTCTTTTTTGTAATAGCTACTCCTACACAATATTATGTAACTTTTACATTTTTGTTATAAGCTTGGTAAATTAAGACGTTTTATCGTTAACGATATGGTGGTTTATGAAGAAGTTACTTATTTTTATTTTTTGTTAAATAAATGCCATGAAATATTATCGGTTTTTGGATAAGTAAGTGCCTAACTGAATAGTTAGTTATTTTGCTTTTAATTTAAGATAATGTTTTTAACTAGACTGATCTGTGAATCAGCTAGTTAATCTACGTACTAGTAAGAGAATTTTCTTCATGTAACGGCAGAAAACAGTGAGCTATCAATGTTTTTTTTTACCTTAAATATTTCTTAGATTCTTATAGACGAAAAATTATAAAAATATCGACAACGCTGTGCAGAACGCGCCGATAAAAAAAATTCACTTATACTAAATTCATCTGTCAAGATTTTCGTTTTTGTTTTTTTTTCTGGATATAACAATGTCTGTACAAGTCTAAGAACAATTGTAAGAAAAAGTCTGTGCAGTTCTTTTTCTTATTTTTGCTTCTAAGTAATTTTTAAATTGATTATTTAAATTTTTACTGGTTATGTTAATGTTTCTGGCTATGTAATTGCATTAAAACATATATTGTTTTTATTTATTGATACGCTACAAGGACCATTGTAAGTAAAAGTCCTTCAGTTTCATTTAATGCAGGGAACTTTATATATATGTTTCCATCTTCGTGCTTTATTTTCTCAATCGGATTTTTCTTATACTAAGGAGTTATGGTAATGCTTGTTTTTTTTTATTTAAAATTTTTTGAAAAAAAGTCATGTGCTTTCACAAAAAGAAAATTCCTTAAATCTAAATTTAAAAAGATTATTACCTTTTGCTAATAAATTCCATTTAAGTTATGATTTTTTTAATGTTCTTTTTTTAGCTCTACTATGTTTTTCTTTGAATGATAAATGCAACAGTATCTGATGATCACTAAATTGTTACACTTAATTGTTAGTTACATAATTATTTCCGTTTACAATCTAACACTTATAATTTGAATTTTTTTTTATGTAAGAATTTAAAATTGATTATAAGCGAATACAAATGTTCTTACTACAAGTTACATAATCTTTCAATACATTGAATTACGGTTTTTTATTTTCTTTCTTGTTGGATAATTCTTGTTTTTTTTTATGTGATATTTTTTTTTTAATTTTAGCATCATTTTGCTGGTTTTGCATTTTTTTTTTTCTTAACTTCTCAAAATCAAATTGTGTTTTCCAAGGAATTTTCCTGTTTTTTTATAAAAATCTAATTTCTAGCTGCATGTTTTCATGTAAAAATTGCAAAACTGCTTAAAAAAGATCATGTTTTATGTATCTATAAAAAAAACAGCAAAAAAAAAAGTTTTTTTCTTAACTTTTGCTCTACAATTTGGAATTATTGGTATTTAAGTTTTAAGTGTATATTCCTAATTTAAAAAAAACATCACACTATGAATATATTTTTGTATGAAAAACAAATAATTTATGTCATGTCTCTCACTGTTTTGGTCTTGTTTAAAAGTCTAAACGGTGTTGATTAATGATTTTCTTTTGTTTTTCAATGGTTATTCGTCGGCAGTTTTCGTTACATTAAATTTTGTTTCCTTTTTTTTTTGTAAATCTGGTGGAATTCGAATGTATTAAAAATTGTAAATTGTTTTTTGTTTTAATGTTTGTAATTACTTAAAATATCCACTTACTTACTCGTTTTTGTTGCTATATGTGCTGGAAAATTTCAGCCTTTTGTGCAAACTTTGGTTTACCCTGAATAAGTTTCGTTTGTCAGTTTATAATTAATGAAATAAAGGAACTAAAAAATCATGTAGAGAAACTTGCGATGCAAAATGATAATTTAACTTTTGGTACTGATTTCGTTTGGCGCGTAATTTTTGTTGCAATTTTACTTTTGAAATCTACATTTCTCTTCATTTACGGATCCAATCCAACATTTCGTATTCTTTTGCCTGCATGCTCTTAGGGTAAATGCAAACTTTGCGTATAGGGAAATGGCGCCTAACGTGGGGCTTGCATTTCTGTGTGTTGTAATCTTTACATACAATTTCTTGACCTACAATTTTTTGCCGAGTCCAAGGGCACTATTGAGAAGTTTTTCAAGATAAATGTTACTCTCGAAGGGTTTGCCCAACCCTAGCGGAAGTGGGGACCGTGAAAAAGAACGTGTCTTTTTTTCAGGCGACAACGGTAGGATAGTGCCATGAGGCATATTTTTTGTACAAATGTACTTTTTTTTGTAGATGGGTACGATTCAGGTGTAGATTCATTTTGCTACTTTCACCATCTTAAAAGGAGTAGATCTCTCTTCCGTGACCCACCGTCGTGGGCAAAACGAGGGGGGTTAATTTTTTAACTACCACACTTTTTTGTAGCCCCCATAAATAATTGTTGCGCGCAATTCGATTCCGTAAAACAATAGGCCGTCGTTTTCGGCTAAAATATCAGAAATATCTCACCTAATTGTTCCCTTTCGGATGCAATTCTGTTTATTTTTAACTCAAGAAAGTTAAGATGCCTCGACGTTTCTAAAACAGAAAAATGAAGAGCACGCAAGAACTGCGGAGACATGGTGCTCTAGAAACAATTTACGGGAAGTTTTATAAAAGGGTAGGGGGTATGCGTTAACGCAATTATCAGAATTGGCGCCCAACGCAAGATGGTTTCATGTTCTCTTGATTGTTTTTCGTGGAATCATCTCGCCCTAATAATACGCTCTTGGCTTCAATAGTTTATTTTGAGCTCTAGATGAAAATGGCTCAACTTTTCTAAAATAGAAAAATAAAGAGCACAAGATTTGAGAATCCCGAAAAGAGAGATGAGAAGCAGTGTACGAAATGTACGGGAGTTTTTATTAAAAGGACTGCGTTTAGGCAATAAAGACTACAACAGATAAGCCGAGGTATATATTATGGTAGAACCTAATTCGGTGCGAATAATGTGGACTATTTTTAGTTATAAACCACACAGACAAACTCCGTGCAAGGGAAGGCCAAATAAACCATGTAACCTGGGCGATGATCGTCTACCTATCAAGCCGGGATGAGTGAAAGATTCACATGAAAAAAGACCTATTCTACATGTGCAACCTGCAGTGGACACATAAGACCTGTTTGATAAGCAAAGTCTTCATGAAGTAAAGCCTTGTCTCGATCGTAGATCATCTAAGGCGGTTTCATTAAGACCCGTAAGGCTGACTTTGGTTGCCTTATTTCGTCAACAATATGGTGGTTCAGCGCTCCAAAAATCAGTATAATAAGACTTTATGCCAGGACTATTGGTGTTTTTAAGATACTTTTATCGAAACCCCCGACTTTGGCAACACCTTTACATTGCCCTACGTTGGGCGCCATTTGTAACGGTTTGTTTGATGAAAATTAAATGTTTTAACACTAGTTTCGTATCAGAACTTTATCATTCCAATTATGCTTTATTGCACCACAGCATGTGCGCTATGTATCGAAAACGAAGAAATCCTTGATCAATTCGAAAGAAAAAAAATTCCCCTCAAGATATTGGGTCCCTTTTACGTAGACTGAAAGCAAGAAAACAACTCAACAACGAACTTTAAGAACGTCTAAAAGAGTTAGGGCACATAGAAGGAAAGGACACCCGGCAAGAATCATTGGGCCTAAGCCGGAGGGATACTACAAAATTATCTAGGGATCGAGCTTGCTGGAGACACAAATAAGTTAGAAGCCTAGATTCCATTGGAACTTAAGTCTCATATAAAGACGCATCTCGCCCATATTAACATTAAGCAACACCGACCTCCGATATCCATCGATCAATAAACACCGAATTGAAGTTTTTTTACACAAGATTTTCATAAAAAAAAACGCATAAACGAAATCAGCCTGTCTTGTATCGGTAAAAATATTTTTTTTTTTTTTGGTGATGTTCGAATTCCACCACGATCACCTCAATAGCAGAGGGCACCAGTCAAAATCAAGCAATCTTTTGAATATTTAGTTTAGTTTTCTCAGTCTTAACTGATTCCGTAAGATTTTTTGCTCGCTCGCGACTTGACTTAAACTATATGGATGAATTTTCTTGCCTATGAACCTAGTAAACTTAACGAGTCTTCGAAGATTAAAAAACAAACATTCGAAGGGTTAACCAGTCTTGATGTCCTTACTTTTCTACGCAATTGCCTTCTTTTTTAAATACCTTTTCGTAGGTCCCGGCGTCTAGAAAACTACCGCGAACGAGACTCATATGATTTAAGAATCTCAAATATTATTTAAGAACAGTTTTGAGCGTTGACATTAATTCCTGTTTTAAAGATTTGAATTTTCGGCGTATTACTCTTTTACGCCACTTCTTGTAGACCTTGACGAACAAGGTATCTCCCGCGAAAGACTTCAATTTTAACTCACTCTAGTGTCTTAGCCAGAGGTTCTGAGGGTTGACATGGTTACCCATTTTTTTATTTTCCATTTTGGAGGCCGATAATAGTTATAACCGGTGTTGCCGTTGTCGATTTCGGATAGTATTTAGCGGTGGACTTTGTATTTCTTTTGATCTTTGTTTTTTAAAGAAATAAACACGCTACTAAGTCTACAAAAAAAGCATCGCAAGTTTGTAAAGGTTAAAAAACAAAAGCAGGATGCGGTACATTCTAAAGCATCGAATTCAGTCGCTGATTTTTGTACTGAATTACTCAGCACGCAAGTCGGTAACAGCGATGTTATGTACTGCATCGCCCCAGCGACTGTTAAAAAATAAAAATAGAACTCAAAATTACAAAAAAAAAATATTTATTTATTATTATTATAGATTTATAATATATTTACTCGTACTAAAAAATAAAAATAAAAAAGAAACGTATTTAATTTGTATTTTGTTTTACATTTGAAAGTATGAAATTATCTTAAATGTGTGTTTTTTTTGCAACTCTTTAAATTTATTTTGAAATTAAAAAGAAACTTATTTTTAAATTGTATCAAAAGTTTTTTTTTTTTTGTTGCAAACCAATAACAATGTACACAAACTAGAGATTTTCTTTTAATTTTTAAAACAAACATATTCAACCGAAAACATTAAAAAGGAAAAAAAGAAATTTAATTTTTCTTTGAGTTGATTTCGTGCGAAGTTTGATGTAATGTAATATTTTTCTGTTTCGCTTATTTTACAATTTTGCTTTTGCAATACAACTCGAATGGTGTTGAAAATAAAACATAAGTAATTCTTTTTATTTATTTTTTATATGCATATATATTTATAAAAAAAAAAACGTGTATGTGTATGTATAAAACAAAATAGTTTGTTTGTATTCTAAAATTATAATTTTTTTTCTCCTGTGTTACGTATTTATGTGTTGTGTATGGTGTGTGTGTGTGTATGTGATTTTGTGTAAAGTGTACAATTTCGTAGTCCTTTTTTTATTTAGCAGACTATTATTTCCCTACGAATACTTAGCATTTATACGTGAATAACCCTTAGTTCATACATACATACATATATTTATATTTTTTTTTGTTTTAATAAATTCTCATTTGATTTGCTTTCGAGTTGTTGCTGTTTATTTTAAATTATTTAAGATTTTGAATATTTTTCTCCGTTCCTTTTATAGAAAATTTTTATATATGTATATATTTTTGTTGTTGTTTTCATATCAGCTTGTGAATGTGTTGGTGTATTGTGTATATATTTTTGGGGAGTTACGTGGGGACCCTGTGATAGGTTTGATTTTTTGTTTTTTAAAAGAGAAACTAATAATATTTTTTATAATATATAATATCAATAAAATTATTCGCCCACAACAGCAACTTCTTGCGTTACTATGTCGTTCGATATTTTTTCAATTTGATTCTCAGCCTTCATTTCCTGTAAATAGAATAAAAGGAAAAAATTGCTTATTAAGTCTTAAATAATCCTTAAAAAACTAAAAATTTGTAACTATATTGTGACTACTTGTCTTTTTGACAATCTAGGCAGGGTCTCATCATTTTGTTTATGCAACAAAATGAATCGATTTAAATTGTAAACGTTCAGGCCAGAGACACACGGTGGCAGAAAAACGCGCGACTAAAAACCTTCCGACTAGAAGCACAGGCGTTTACATACAAGATAACATACGATTGCGGCTACGACAATTAGCCGCGAGACTTGTTTTGCGACAAATTTCCGAATTGGGACTCTTTCAAGCCGCACGAAAAAAAATACAATTTTATTTTATTTAACGATAAAAAATGACTGTTCTCACCACGATTCACCGGAATCGCCCCGAAAACGAGTGTTTGTGTATCGAGTTTCTGACGAAGGGCTTGTACTCTTTTTTTTATCGATTAAAATTAATTTTAAATCAAAACTGACAGGAACCGCACGGAAAATTATTGTTCGTGTGTTGGGTTAGCTTGCTCCAGAAAGTCGCGCTGTTTTTTGCCGCGCGTTTTTCTGTCGCCGTGTTTCCCTAGCCTTAGATTCACATCGATTTCACTGTCATATTTATGCGCAAACAAAGTGGGTGTAAATGTAAATGTATGTGTCTAAGTCGCGACATCGCTTGACCTTTCACAACCATGCGTACTGGGTGCGTTTTCAGGTGTACACAAATGGGAGGACCATTTAATTTTTTTTACCGATTCCCAACGGCGAAATGAAAAGTGTCTTATGACAAATGATACTCTCGGAGGTATTGTCAGACGCTAGCGGAGTTGGGACCGTGAAAACCTTATACTGCCCCGGTCAGGATTCGAGCGTGGGACCTTATGCGTGCACAGAAGCTAACTATCGTGGTTCTAACCGGTTAGTTTTGGTTTTGAAGTTTGGTTTAAGTTTGGCAAAAATTCAAAACTCAATAGTTTCCAACCGATTTCAACCGTTTATGCGCATTCCGGAGTCGGTTTGAACAGGAGTGGAACATTTTTACATTTTGTGACAGCCAATATTATTAAACAAATTCGATCTGCGTGAGGGGATCACTAAAACATTGTTCCGATTCGTTGCCTCATTTAGACTTGTGATGTAAGAACATTTTTTTATTATTTATGCATGCAGAAATTCAGACCAAGTGTAGGAAAAATAAACCAACTAACCAGAAAGTTTGAAAACTATGGACTGGAGCTGATTTTTATGGTGATTGATCGTGAACTGTTGCAAGAAAACTGTGACAATCACAGTTCACGCAGACGAATTTTTGTGGTTTGTGAAATCATTTTATATATATCAGCTTAGCCGATTCCACCCCAGGTTTTGTGTAAAGCGATTCCAAAATGACTTATACCGTTTCACGAAGTGTATGTATATGCTAATTGGTTTTCATTGATTCGATATCACTCAAAGCTATTTATACTGTCAAATAAACTACTGTTACTCTCAAAATTGAATGTGGGGAGGTCTGGGTTCCGGAGGTCTGGGTCTGATGCCGGAGGTCTGGGTTCGAATCGTGCTATCGTCACCTGAAAAAAAAAGACTTGTTCTTTTTCACGGTCCCCACCTGCGCGAGGGTTTGACAAAAGCCCTCCGAGAGTATTAATTGTCTTGAAAAACTTCTCAAAGTGCCGTTCGGATACGGCAAAAAATTGTAGGTCCCCTTGCATGTAAAGAAATTAACACACCAGCATACATTGTTGAGAAGTTGGCCCTGGTTCACCTCGAGCTGTTGCGCCACTCTATTTTTTTTTACTCTCAAAATTGAGCGTACACCAAAAGCAAAATACAAAAAATACTATTTTCACAGGCGGGAATTAAGGTTTGGTTTCTGAAAAACACTATTAATGCCTGAGTTTCTCGCAAAGACCGTAGGCATCAGTGGTAAATCAACGGTAGTGCTTAAAGTTTTGCTAAATAGCATTCAAAATAAATTTGCCGGCCAGTTATTTTAAGGGTTAGTATCTATGGAGGACATAAAAATTTACTTATTTGGTTTCAATGGTAGGCAAATAGTCTAGCGGTAGCCGAACACGGAGCTAAAAGAAATTATATCGGTGTTTCACAGCAAAACATGGAGGAGGTTGCGTCACTTTGTTGGGTTCTATGGCTGCCGGAAAGTCGAAAGTGGTCCCGGAAATTTGGAATTCATCGAAAAGAGAAAGAACGCAAATATATAACCCGCTTTTCAAACAAATTAATTGCCTAAATCGGAGGAAAAATTAAATTAGTCGTCAAAGTTTTACTTTTAACAAGATAACGACTCGAAGTAAAATTCGCATATTGTACGTGAATAGCTACTCTACAACCTTAAAAAACCAGCTAAAAACCCCATCAGTCACCGAAACTTTATCTGATTCAGAATCTGTTGGAAGAGATTAACCGGCGGCTGAAAAATAGTAACCGTAATAACAAATCTGAGCTTAAAAGCAAGGTCAAGGAAGTTTGAGAAAGTATTCCACCATCATTAACAAACGCTTGGTGAAATCGATGTCTTGTCGTTTGGAAACAGCAAAAGTTGCTCTTGGTAGTCCTCCAAAGTACTAAGAAATAAAGTTTTAAGCATTTTAAATTTCTTAAAACTAATTTATTGGCAGTGTAGGTACGTCTTATTTTGTGTCATGAAATCAAGCACTTTTTTTGTTTTTTCGGTAATTCGTTCAAAATTGAATTACCGTGTATTTTTGTGAATTTTATCTTAAATACTATTAGTAAAAAGTATAAAGTACTAAGTAATAAAATATTTTTATTAAAAAAAAAAACTGTTTCTCTGTTGTTAATAGATAAAAGAAAATGCTTGAACTCATTAGTGTACGCTCGATTTTTGAGTGACTGTAGGTATATGGCGGTAAGTAAGTCAAATGGATTCAATAATAAACTGAGCCTTCGGTTTAAGGATCATAATGCCGAGAGGCTTGGCCTAAACAACTGGAAGCAGCGTAGTGTCAGTGTCAGGAGACTATCACATTAGGGAGCAAGTTAATGCGAAATGTAAGGCATATCTAAAATCTGATCATTAGCGCCTGGATCCATTGCGTGATTTCTTTTCTGAAATTTTGGTTCCACGAGAAATTAAATAAAAATAGAAGAAATAAAAAAATTCTTCGCCTAGTGTTCGGAACTAAGTCACCAATTTTATGTTTTGACATTTTTATTTAATCGATAAAAAAGTCGTGTAAAACTCCGTGTGTAAAACATATTTTTTGTGAAATAGTTGTAAGAAGCTGGCCATAAAAAGTTGGCGACAATAACAAATAGCAACCGTTAAACTAAAGATTCGGGCAAATTGACGTCTTTACAGTGTTATTTTCCCACATCTCCTAGGCCAGATGAGCTTTTGCATTTTAACAGTGGACTAAGAAGGAGTCAAGAGATTTCATCAAGGCAAGGGACATCGGCCCTTAAGTGAAATTAATAGTTTTATTAGCGAACTCCTCAATGTCGCGTTTTCCAGGATTGACAACAGAACTCCCAGTCTTATTTTCAAAAATGTCATTTTTTGAAAGACCAGCATGTTAACTAAAACTTTGCTTGTACGCGAAGTTTAGTGGGCATCCAACCAACTTTTGGATTCTTGAATGAAAGATCTTTAGAGCCCTCTAGATCTTAGTTTGCGTGGTACTTGATAAGAAGCAGATACCCGAAAGAGTGTGCACCTCTTGATAGAGCAGACTCCTTCGTCCGTTATCCACCATCGAGGCGAAGGTGAGATCCGTGTTTCAATGTTGTTTGGACAGCAAGTAGAATATTTTTTTATTTACCACCTCGCGTGCTTCATTAGCCTACATGTTCTCTCTGCATAAATAATTCAAATAGACCAACACCATAATATTTTTTTTAATTGATCGTCGTGTAAGATATTCTAAAATTCAGTCAAAGTAAATGAGGTCAAGGTCATAATGACTGCCATATGATCTTTGTCTTAGACCATGACAATAATTGCCACTGGTCAACAGTTTGGTTGAAATAGTATTAAAACTTTTCTTTGAAGTTGAGCAGCTGATTTACGTTAGTGTTTGGAACAAAAACGTTCCACTGAAAACTATTCCAATGTCTTTCTGTTTTCAGATGTCGGTTTTGCTTTGGATGATCACCTCTAACTTCAAATGCTTTTATTTGTAGTAGGCTCTCATTGGCAGGGATTTTTATTGATTGCTGACTTGATTTGTTTCAATGATGAATTGCAACAAAAGCTATGATTATTCAGTCCTTAAGTTAAGTTCACAGGGAAATAGTGGCGAAGGCAAGGCGAAGGCAAGGCTGCACTTTCTGGTCGGGCGGTACTGGCTGGCAGAAAATACGAATCCGCTGACACAATAAATCGAGAACTTTCGAAAGTGGCCAAACGTTAAAAATGTTCAGTACTTAAATGTTTGGTATAATTTTTGCCTTAAATGTAATGGACGGGTTTGTTAAATCTAAGTGTTTTGAAAAATATTTATCGCTGCTTAAAAGAACAAGTTTCAGTAGAATTTAACTCAAATTCTAGCGGCCTTTTTGTTGAAAAAATGCTTTGTCTCATCGCAAACCACCAAAACGTTATTAAATAGGCTTTTCGCAGATTCTGATATTTTTTAGGTAAAAAGTGCGAACAGTTTTGCCAAATATGACACCAAATTGAGGGCTAATCATTGAATATCGTAAAACTTTCCCGCAAACTTGGTCGCACGTCCGTGGGTTAGAATTGCTGCAGAATACTGATGTTGTTAAAGGATCAAAAATATAAAAAAAGCCTTTGTAGGTATTCTCTACATCGCCCAAATGTAATAAGGACGGCTTTTAATTGACTTTAGGGATGAAGTGATTCAAAACAGATTGTCCGGCAGGACCACGCTAAGGCCGTGATTTTCGTAGGGTTATCTGAATTGTGATCATTTCCCCTTCATAATGGACTCTTGTGTTATTTTTGAGGCTATCATCTTAACCTTTTCCCTCAATAAATGGGAAGAAGGCTTAGTTAAATAAGCCGATTTCACAGCTCCTGACAAGGGAGTACTGAATTCCATTCTTTTTCTCTTTTTCGTGAGTTACACACTTTAAGTCCAACGACCTCCCAAATAATAAATAGTGTCTAAATTTATGTTAAGAACGAGTCTGACACCGTTAATAGTTATAGAAATTAGAACTGGCTCGTAGAAGTTGCTTTGTTTTTTGAAGCAACCAGAGGATTTTCGTAAACAAGACAGCTCACACAATCTCGCATCGCAAATAAGGAATAAAAATATAAATAAAAAATATTAAAACATATTTATATTCTTATATTTTTCCATAATATAATACTTTAAACAAATGAGTGTATATGTACAAAATGTGTAAGTCTTAAAATGATATGTATGAGATTCACCAATATTTTATTTTTTATTTTTAGTTGGCGATTTTTTTAACCCAAAGAATTTTAACTTTGAAATTACGCTCATAGTGATGTGGCTATGTGAATTAAAATCAAAAGAAAATTATATGCATGAAAAATGAAAAATTCATTCAAAAATTTTTCCAATAAAATCAAATTTAAAAACTCACCTCAATAGTCTTGTGTTCAACGCCACCATTCAGGCTTTCTGTCGCAGATGTTTCGGCTGGTTGTTGTTCATGGTTCTCGCCAATTCCATTCTCCTATAAAAACCATTTTTAAATGCCAAAATTAAATCACTTTTCCCATTTGACTCTTGTAGAGCAATGCAATTTCGAAGAATTAAAATCAATTTCAAATCTCAAATATCATTATTTCAAACACAATCAGTAATGGTACACGGGTATAGATGAAAATCAAATTTTCCTTTTCTTTATAAACACGCAAAATGAGAAATTAAATTTAGTACTTGGCACGGCACTCGGGATAGCAAAAATTATTTTCCATTAAATGATTCAGTAAAATTTAAAGAAAAAAACATTACAAAATATACTTTATACCATTACTGCGCATCTAAAACAAAAGGAATTTCTCATTTCGTGCAAAAACAAAAACCAACACTCATAACAAAAAAAAAAAATAATTAAATAAATAAATGTAAATATAAGTATTTTGCCCGTTTAATGTTGTTTTTAAAAATAATCAAGTAATGTAAAGCGCATTTAATGAATTTTCTTTTTTTTTTCACTCACACGAGAAATTAAAAAAATTCGGGTTTTAAGTAAATAATTTTTTGATTTAAATTAGTCACAGATGTGCATTTGTTTCTTCAGTGGGTGGTGGTGGTGGTTTGAAGGTGGAACACGGAGGAGGTACACAGGAAGTAAAAGATAACAGAAATTTATAGCAGCTGGGATGTATGGTTTTTTTTTTGGGGGGAAATGAGCGAGAGAGATGAGAGGTGAATGGGAGATGGTTGATGGTATTTATTTGATCTGTATTCGATAACTCCAACTAACGACATTTAATGCACAACAATATAGTAGAGGTAGAGATGATTTTCTAAATGTAGTAGTAGTAGTAGTAGTAGCAGTAGTAGTAATGGTAGTAGTTAACTTTATAATATTTGGGATACAATGAGCGAGTTTGTTTTTTTATATAATCTTAACATTCTATGTGTGGGAGAAAATATTTTATTCTGCTAAAAAAGAAAGATAAACCACATTAAAAACTTATAAGCAAAAGAAATTAAAAAAAAAAACATTAAGAAGAAAAACATTGTTATACAGACAGCCAATATAGAAAGTAGATGCAAAGTGTTGGTGTTTCAAGGAATAATTTTTGTTTACTAAAAACTCGTCAGAAATTTTTATGGCGAAGGAATTTTACGATTCATTTTGTCGTTATTGACTACTCGTCGTTATTACCATTTTAACGAGGCATTTATGAGTGTTGGCACGCTTTTACATATGGTTTAAAAGTTTTGTTCGTCAACAAGGTTGAAAATAGAACATTGACCTATTTTAGGAGTCCTTTCAAGAGCAATGATGTATTTTTTTTTACGCAGCTGTTTGACGTCGAATTCAAGTTTTTTTTTTGTTGGGCTTAACCGTGATTTTTTGAAAATTTTGCGTAATGAAGGTAATGAGATGTTGCGAGAGTTTTAGCTTCCACAACGTGAGCGAAATGGTAAAATACAAGAGATTTTTGTTTTCAAACAGTTGACGACTATTTTGACGAGAAAAAATCCCTTGTAGAATAAAGTCGGCTAATACGGCGCAGTGAAGAATTGCACACTTTCACACGCAAAATATTCTTTTCGATCGTATTGCTTGGGATTCAAAAATCTAACTCAACACACAAATGTGTAAATGGCAACAAACGTAAGTGGGGGCAAAGGATTAGTTTTGCAGGGTAATATGACTGGGGTAGAATTTGAATTCCTAGTTTTAAATGTATTCTTTTCACACTCGCCGAAAAAAAACGCTGAAGTTAAAAGAAGGTTAAACTTTCATATCTGAATTCAAGAAGGTTTTTCAAGAGTGGACAAGACTCGCTACATTCCTCCTAGAAAAAAGTGTCAAAAAATTTGTTGGTCAAAAACTCGAATATAACCCTTTTGGGATATTGTTTTTTCAATAGTTTTCTTTGTGTAAGAATTAACACGTGCCTAGCAATTTTCTCGTTTTTTGTTTAGTTTGAAAATATTTCTTAGTTTCGCCATATTCCCCGACTTTACTCTAGAAGTCTGTTCCACATTCGCCATGATCTGCTGATGAAAAAAGTTAATTTTTAACTTTTAGCTGAGACTGCAGAGGGACTTTGGACAGTGAAATATGTCTCGAAATGGATCAGTTTTAAGCAGATAAGATCTGTCGTTAACCGAGAAAAAATCCACACATGGAAGTCTGCCTGCTTCGCAATTTCCTAGGTTTTTCTGGGAATAACAGCTTACAACTTAAATAATTACGTAAGACATATGATGAAAACGAATTTAGGAGACTTGGTCGCCGTTAGTACTCAAATAGGGGATCTTAGGCGATCGTCGTGATAAATTTGCCCTTTCATGTTAATTGCATGGGAAATATCCGATACGTTTGGCTAAGACCGCAGCGCCACTGTATACTCAGTCCAACAGAGGTTCTCAGACCAGCTCACAAGAAATCACCTCAGTTCGCTGCTCTAAAAATAAGCACTTAAAGTTTTGTTTAAAACACCAACAAGTTGCAATAAAAATGAATAAAAAAATATTAATCACAGGTACAAACAAAGAAATATTGTCATAATGAAATGCCATTTAATTTCGGGATAGCATAGTTAAAAAGGGGCGCTAAATTCTATAAGGATTAATGATTCCAACACAACAAACAAACAACAAAGAAAAGAAAGCATTTCTCCCCGACAACATGAGTAACATTTGAAATCGCTTTCGCTCGCTCTACGCTTTTTTTCATTTCCTCTCTCGCTCTCATTCTTAAGCGTGCTCCCCCAGTTTATAGAAGACGAGGGGGGCTGGTATGTATGGTATGTGTGCTTTTATGAATTCGCTCTCGCTCTCTGTTCTTTGTGATTTTTTTTTTTACTTTTTATTTTTGTTTCTAAACAAATGCTTTCAATCCTAAGTTATGTATTTTTTTTCCGAATCGCTAATCACCTTGGTTGCTGGAGAGATGGGATGCGATTCCTGGTTATCACCATTTGTTGTGCCGGCGGTAGTTGGGAGGGTTGTTGCTGGTGCATCTTTTGACTCATTTCCATTGTTCAGAATTGGCTCGGTTGCAGGAATCACATCAGAAGACGACAGTGGAGCTTGTGATGTCTCGGTTTCAAGTCGGTCCAAAACAGACTCTAGTTTGGGGCTTTGTGATGATGAGGATGTTTCGGTGTTATTATCGGAGGAAGCGGGTGGAGGAATTATATCGGATAGTTCGGATTTTGATAATTGTTCGGGCGCTGGTAGTGGTGGTGATGGTAATGGTAGATCCTCTTCAGCAGTGGGTGTTGGTGAATTGCATTGAGTTTCCTCTTCAGTGCCAGCCTGATCAATGGATTCCTGTCGCTCTAGCTCAAGTGTCTCTTCCACTTGTTGGCTTTTTTCAATTAAAGAAGCGGCCTCCTGGGTCACTTCATCGATAAGCGCAATTGTTTGAGCTGTTATTTCATCCTCATCGATGTCCTGCAGAGATTTTGGAACATCGACACTCTCACTCTTCACTTCCTCCTCAATGTCCGATGGTGGTGGTGGCGGTGGTAGAACATCATCGGGCTCAGTCTGTTGCTGTGTGGCGGTTTCGACAATGATTGTCTCCTCTTTCACTTCGAATTCGGGTGCCTCTGGGATTTCGGGTGTAGCTGGTGTGATATTAACTTCAGTTGGTGGATTCTCGGGTGTCGCTGGTGTGATTTTCACCTCAGTTGGCTCTGGAGTGGCTGGAATAATTTTCACCTCTGTTGTGGTCAGATTCTCTGGGGTTGATGGTGTAACAAAAACCTCTGTGGATGTAAACACCTCTGTGGATGGCTCGGGCGTTGATGGAGCAACTATTTCTGGAATTTCTTTGGCCACTTCTTGGGTCAGTTGGCTTTGATGTTGCTGTGATTCTTCTGGTTTGATGTCTTCTTCTTCGGCGAGACTTTCAATTTTGGCATCGATGGGAGCTACTGCTACTTGTTCTGTTTCGGTTGGGTTAGCAACTTGAGATTCCTCATCACTTAATGCAAACACCATCACCTGTGAAGGGGGAGGGGAGCAGGGAAGAGGAGGTGGGGGGCTATTTTGTGCAATAGATTCAACAGATTCACCACCGCTATTTTCTTTCGGAGTAGCACTAGTAGTAACTTGCTGTTGTTGTTCTTCAATTATTGTTTTCTGAACAACACCACCGGCTTCAGCGTCGGTTGGTGGTTCCGCTGATGGAACCACAACCGCACTGGCGGCAGCGACAGTAGTAGTATTAATTTTTTCATCGTTTTCAGTTTTTACCTCGATTTTTGGCGATTCAGCGGCTGTGCCGTTTAGCGCCTTAGCAACTTCCACCGTTTCGGATTTTTCGGTTGTACCATTGGTGGTTGGTACGGGTGCTGCTGCTTCGACGACTGGTTCTGGAATTTTGGCTTCTTCGGCGACGATTGTTGGGGCAGCAGCAACCACTGGCTCTGGGGCAGATTCAACGGCGGCGGCTGCTGCTTTTTCTGCTGGAGCAGCATCACCGTTTGTCACCGATGGCGCTGATTCGGCGGCTGGTTTCTTTTCCTCAGTGGTGGTTACGGAGGGAGCAGCGGCAGCTACAACTTCGGCAGCAGGCTTCTTTTCTTCTTCGGCTGGTGTTGTTGGGGCAGCAGCAGCTGTTTCATCAGCTTTTGTCTCGGTAGTTTTTTCAGCGGCATCAGCAGGCGAAGCAGTGGCGGCGGCAGGTTCTTCAGTTGTCTGAAAAATATTAAGAAGAAATAATTAAAAATTGTTTGTCTGGCAAAGTGTGTCGAACTTAATGTTTTGTTTTTTAGAATGGGCTTTATCGGCCATTTGTTTAATTAAAAACCCAACTGACAAAAAAAATATTTTATTCCTCCGACGTATCGTCTATTATTTGTCGACTTCCTCAGGGACATTGCTGGTTTATTTTATTTGGTGTTCATTTATTCTTATGATGCCAGTAAATAATCAGTAAACAATCTCCCTGAAGAAGTCAACAAATAATTGACGAGACGTCAAAGGGAAAAATTAAACAAAGATCTTTCTGTTTTCTTCTTTTCTTGTTGAGAAATAAAAAATAATTGATTATTTAGAGTTAACAATGAAATCTCATTTCAAAACAAAAAACTTGCTTAAATTGGTTTCCGAAAGCCCTATTAGAGAAATATTTTTATGAGGTCGCTAACATAAGTTACTTAAGGCCTTAAATTTTAGGTTTAAAGATACCTTATACACTCGAAAATGTTAAAATCAATCCACGCCATTCCTTTTAATAGTAAGTTGGTAGGAATTACATTTCAATCGATTGCGGCAAAATACATAAAGTTTCGTACACTGTATACAGAAGCTGATGGTAAATAATAGCTTTCAGCTCCACAAGTAGAGAAGCCACAACTTCCCCCCCGACCACTATTTTTATATACCAGAAAGGTAAGGTAAAATTTTTGCAACAATGAAGAAATCATTGTAGTATTAGGAATTAACATATTGTTTATTGTTATTGTTTGCGTGAACCTTCGAACTAAGTAATATTTTTTGGGAATATCAAGGTCATTATTTTTTAATTGCGAATAAAGAAAATTCTTCAATTCCTTTCTTTTTCCCCTGAGGTTTCGTCAATTATTTGACGATTTCTTCAGGGGCATTGTAAATTTGTTCATGTAAAATAACAGCTCTATGTATTTTTGTATTTATCCTTTTCCTGTCTTTTCGAATATATTCTTAATGAAAAAGCCAAAACAAAGCTTTTTTTAAATTAACATGTGTGCACCTGTAATGTTCCTGTCAGGAACTGAAACATAAAGGTGCAAACACGATTATATTTTGAGCAAAATGTCAACTGTCGACAAACGGGCAAATTTCACAATCGAAGGAATCTGATATAATTGCTGATTGCAATTCGATCTTGTCAGAGAAAAATCCAACAAAATCTAAAAAAAACATCAATGATGAATCAAGGCTGCCATTGTATCCTTTAAAATATTTCAAAATCCAGAGATTATGTGATTTGTGATCGACGATTAAGCGACATCCTGATTGAATTAATATTTTAATTACGTATTAAATTCGAATAATGCAACTGATCACGCGATGCTTTTTTTTTTGTAATAGACAGTTGGGTTTTCGTTGAACTGCATACTT
Source organism: Neoascia interrupta (assembly GCA_947623515.1). Taxonomy (NCBI): domain Eukaryota; kingdom Metazoa; phylum Arthropoda; class Insecta; order Diptera; family Syrphidae; genus Neoascia; species Neoascia interrupta. The sequence goes on from OX392462.1 coordinate 202,293,374, forward strand.
AATTTTAAAAAAATTCAAGAAAAGATAGTTTAGCAGATAATGAAAAATGAGGACTTCAGCCGCTACAGTATAGCTTAGTGCGGCACTATTCGTCTGCTCTTTTGCAAGGTTTTAGGAATTAACAATGTTGCATTAAAATTATTTAAAAAATATGCAAGCAATTGGTGTTAACTTGAATTCAGCAGGACAATTAATGAGATTTCACAACGAAAGATCACTTGAAGTCAAAAGAATTGACGGCACTAAGAATTCGAAAACAGACTATAGTCGATTGAATTGTTTTTATTTAAAAAGCAATTGATTCGAGTTAAACACTTTGGATAAAACACCAGTACCTTCTTCTCCATTATTCAAAAACGTATTTTAACAGTAAACTTAAGCAGAAATGTATATTTGCCAAATGATCAACTTCAATGAGACACCAAATCACTTGAAATAAATTCTATTCCAATTGGTCTTCTCTTAAGATTTCGTATTGCTGTCGAAAATTCAGAACAAGACTGAGGCGTTATCCTTCGTCAATCGGATTTTATACCAGCAACACTTATATTCATTCAAAAACTATTTTCCTTGCGCAAAATACACCCGAAGAAAAAAAAAACGCCGAAATATTTACGATCGAATGAAAAGTGACCAGTTGGCGCATCGCTAGAGCGTCACAGACATCCATAAACCGCACAGCTAACAAAAGTTTTGCAGCCCATAGAACACAGAGCTAAGCAGTCTCAAGTGGTGGACACAGCGCGGATAAATATTCGGCCATACATCCAATGTTGATTAATCAGCACTAATGCTACAAAATAAATTGAATAATAAATACGGATTCGTCGTGGGCAAAAAGGGGCACACGACCCTGTCGACAAGTGAATACACATCTGCTGCCTGCAAGCAAGGTCAACACAAAAGTGTCGTCCCATTCTCCTTGCAGCATGATAAATTAATTGTGCAAGAATTTGACACAAGAAGCTGGTGGCAGCGGAGACTAGGCGCATCACTTAAATACCGATGACATCGCGCTTGGATGAGATTTAATTTTTTTCTCGTCAATCGACGCATTATGCCGATATTATTGCGACGCTTTGATTACAAGCCAAAAGTGTTAAAACCAATGAGGGGGCGAGGGCGGAAACCTCTGCATCTGTGGAGGAGGCCCACAGATTATTCTGAAATTTTATGTCATAACGTGACGATGCCAAGAGAAAAATTATATCCGCTGTGGCTTTGAGTGTTTGGCTCAATTAGATTTCAATTCAAAAACATGTCCCCAGCACAGCGCGGATGCAGATGAAAAATTTGATTTTAGGAAATTGAAAAGTCGTGTTCACGGGGGGTGGGGGATTTCGACCCATCCACAGGAGTAATTTTCAAACATTTGTCATTGGACATGACGCAAAATCGAAATGTTATTTATTTGAATTTTTTAGTGAAGTGCGTTTTTAAAAATATGATACAGATACGAGAATGGATGTTTTTTTATAAATTACGTTTAAACTACATATTTTGTGTTCTTTTGATTCGCTGTAACAATATCGTCCAATGAGTCTTAGACGTCAAAAAGTGATGTCAAAAGGAACCTGATGTATGTATCTTAAAATAAAGGAGTACGATTATCAGAAGCTGTTTGACAACACTAGTAGTTTGACCTACGAATATCTGTCAACGAAATTGACAAGCTATCAAATGTACAAACGTAAGATCTGCTTCGATTCGTAGTATTTATACATAATTTTCGGACTAGCATGATAAATTGCGATGACAACCAATCCCAGCTGTCGTACTCGTAATGCTTGGGTCTTCACACATTCCAAAATTTACCAGCAGGGATCAAGCACTCAATTCGTTCGAAGTCACTATTGAATTCAAACGTCATTTTAACCTTACCCATTAAAAACATTCTTCAATACCCAGATGTCATTACGGATATAGAGCCACCGACATTTAAGTGTTTGTTTCTTGTACTTTGAAAGTGTTAAATTAAGGGGTTTCCTATAGGGATTATGGTACTGTGACAGGTGATTGCGGCCATTTTGTTTAAACTACATCTGCCAAATCGGCTGTAATTTATTAGGTATGTCTCGCCAAATCAACAACTGTGCAAAAAATCAAATAAGTTTGAGTGACGAGATCAATTTCTGCATGAATAAGTTCATGATGAACAAGAAAATTTGAATTTGCATGTATGCTACTATTTGGTGTGGAATTTGGGTTAGCGTCATGGGTCTTTACATATTATGCCTCTCGACTAAATGCTGGCAGAACATAACTTCCAGAAAAAGTTCTTCGTAGCAATCCCTCCAAGGAAAGAATGGGAAAAATTCAAACCAACTCCTTCTCGGTATGACTGACGGCTCTAAATTACAGACAGGGACCGGGTCTAATATTCATGGAAAACTGCCCCAGGCGGACTATTTAGTTAGCCTTGGCCAAAGGTTGTCCATTTTCCAGGCGAAAGTCTTTGTCACCAACTACTGTGTTAGAATAAATCCAACACAGCACTTAGAATAAAGTCCCAACACAAGAGGAAGAACAATGTTCAACTCCTCGGACAGCCAAGCAATTCTCGAGGCGTCACCATCCAAAAACTAGCCAAAAACAACTTAATCTTCCTTCACTGGATTCCAGCCCAGTGGCTTTGAGGGCAACGAATTAGCAGATTCGCATGCTTAAGTGGGGGGGCAACTTCACCACTCATATGGCCTAAACTATTCTATGGAGTCAGAGAAAAAACTCTTCAAGAACTCTTCAAGAGGTCTGGCTTAACCCACCTGGTAATCATTGTTCTAAACATTTCCCAGATTCTCCCCAACGAGCTGTTATTCTCAGACTAACCTGGACAGTGTTAATTTAAAAATCCTCAGTGGTGTTTTCAGTTATTGCAAACTGAAAAAATATATCCATCGCATCGGCCTTTCACCGGACGCCACAAGCAGACTTTGTCTAGAGAGCGATGAGTCCTCTGTACACATAATCAAGGAATGCCAGGCCCTCTTGCGCCTGATAAAGAATATACTCGGCAAAGAAATTATTCCTTCGGCAAACCTAGCCGATATCCCTCCAGCGAAGATTCTTGTCTTTCTGACTGCCCCCGGAGTAAAAAGATGGCTTTGGGATTTCATCAGGGAAGGTACTATGGGCTCATTTTTAGCTCATTTGTGCCGTAACAGCATGACGTTACGTGCCACACAGTCACAGTGGACATTATGCACGTGCGATATAGTTACCGTTAACTACAGACCGTTTTTGGATTTTATCGACACCGACAAAATAAAGCTTCAAAAGGACGAAACACGTGCTACAATAAAGGCCTAACTATAATAGACTTAGATGCGCTTAAGTCGGCTCACCGAAATGTTTAATTTCACGCGATTCGTATGCCAAGACCATAATAGCCGTTTGCTCGATTTCGTTGGGTCTTGGTTAACTATTGCTCTATTAAGTTTAGTCCCACTCGAGTGAGAGGTTCAGCACGGAATTTTGACAGCTGGTTATACACAACAAATCTCATACGATTTCCATAACGCGTGCTGAAGTTTGGAATGTGTGATTTTCGATGTATTTTGACATTAGGTTAATCCCATTTAAGTCTATTATGGTTGGGGCTTGAGAATTTTGAACGATCAATTACTGAACATGGAATTTCTTGAGACGTGAAGTAGTTAGGTATCAATTTCTGCAAGACTTTTTTCTGTTAGGTTTTGTAAGTTAATGTGAATAAACCACCAAAGGCAAAATAATCAATGCCGTGAGCCAAAGTAATCAATGCAATTCAGCCTCATTTCGGATGCGCTTGACCCAGTAAAAACGCTTTCAAATTATGATTCCGGCGTGAAGGGCATCGATCTCCGTCGATGTTGTTGCTTTATGTGCATTATTTATCCAGAGAGAACATGTAGGCTATTTGGAAATACGAGATTAAAGTGGGCTGTGGTGCAGATGGCAGCACTTATGACCGACGATTGAAAGGTCCTGGGTCCTTCTATTGTTTTTTCTAAGCTGGTCACTATTGAAGTCATTGAATTGAAACAAATTTTAAATTTTTAGTATGACTTCCAGGAATGCGTTCAACAATGATTGCATTCTTTCACAGCTCTGATATCTAGGAATCTTTTGAACTTTTGTTGTTCAAATTTTTAGTATTTTAAAAAGCAACATCCATTCGCCACAGCACCTTCTACTACAGTGAATATTACTTAAGGTGGCGCTACAGTCCGGGGTGGACCTGGGCCTCAGCCAACAAGCTTCGCCAGCCAGCTCTGTCTCTAGCTAGCCATCTCCAGTTTCGCACGCGAAGTTGGCTGTGGTCCCCTTCCACTTGCGTGCGCCACCTGAGTCTCGGTGCTCCTCTACCGCGTCGTCCCTGCGGTGTGGATTCGAAGATTTTCCGGGCCGGGGCGTTGGTGTCCATCCGCTCTAGATGACCCAGCCATCGTAGACGTTGTGTTTTGACTCTTTTGGCTAGGTCGGTATCGCTGTACAGCCCGTACAGTTCGATGTTATATCTCCTCCTCCACTCTCCGTCTATACAGACGGGACCGTAAATCGTCCGAAGAATTTTCCTCTCGAAGCAGCCTAAAGTGTTTTCATCCGCCTTTGACAGGGTCCATGCTTCTGCACCGTAAAGCAGGACTGGGATGATGAGGGTCATATACATGGACACTTTAGTTGCTCGAGAGACGGCTTTGCTACTCAATTGCCTTCTTAGCCCAAAGAAACAGCGATTGGCAAGAGTTATCCTTCGTTTGATTTCAGCGCTGGTGTCATTGTCTGAATTGATAGCGGAACCCAGGTAGACAAAGTCCCTAACTACCTCAAAGTTATAGCTGTCGATGGTGATGTTTTGTCCAAGACGTCGGTGTTGGGTGTCTTTTCTTGATGACAGCATATACTTGGTTTTGCCCTCATTGACTGCTAAACCCATATTCGCCGCTTCCGTCCCAATACTCACGAAGGCTTCACTGACATCACGCTTTGTTCTACCGAATTTGTCAATGTCGTCTGCGTATGCAAGTAGTTGAACGGACTTTTGAAAGATTGTACCTCTGGTGTTGGCGCGAGAGTTCTGCACAATTCTCTCAAGTATGATGTTAAAGAAGTCGCATGACAGCGCGTCGCCTTGTCTAAATCCTTTTTTGACATCAAAGGGGTCGGTGAGGTCTTTGCCGAAGTGAATATTACCATCGGGTATAATTTCCGCGTAGTAAAAAGGTGACTTAATGCGCTTAATCTCGGATAAAGTTGCTCACATTGGCGAAAGTTCACTGTTACTAGGTAACTTTTTATAAAAATCAGGGAGGATTTTTTATATAATTGGGTTGAACCCCACACTGAAATTAACTAAAAACTTGTCTCTGGGGTTAACCTCAGCTTAATTTCCCGCACAGAAAAATTAAACTTTTTGTTTGGTGAATAGTTAATCTCCTATGCTTGTCTTGGTAAAAAGGCAAAAGAAGAGGCTGAGCAATGAAAAGTTTTCGAGGTAATATAAAAGAATTACAAATTTTGGTCTGCTTGAAGAAAGCACCAACTACAGTGACCTTGAGAATTTAGTTTCTTGCCAAGACTCATGAATGATACTCAGAGTACAACCAGATTATGGCGAGCAAGACAATAATGATGTTTCGCAGACACGAGTTTAGAATTTAGATGTCCTTTAAACAATCTTGTGCGTTGCTACATAATATAGTTCATCTTCCGAGAATACTGGAACATATGGAACACAATATGCAGCCTCATTGAGAATCCCAAGAAATTTTTATCTCAAAATTTATTATTACACAGCAGAGGAATGTTTTAGCAAAAACATATGAAACACATCAGATTCCCTCTCGTGGGGAATAAGAAACTACCCAACCGTTGAACTGGGCTCCTCTCCACCTATCACTAGCAAACATCATCATCACCATCGGTGTGTTGTTTTCCCCCTGTCTGTGCATATCAAAACACAGCATCTGACTAACTAGCCCATCATCTTTCCGTGCTCGGAAATTAATGCTCGCTGGCACCACATATGTCAGACTGGCAGGCCCAATGTTTACCAGCGCCTTAGCCTACGTATGGCATTTTTATTGCTATCGCCGTTGGACGTGTGCCAAATAGATGCACACCAGGCAGCCGGTGTGCATCTTCGCTATTTCCCAAATGAAGTATCGCATCCATTGAGTGAACTCAAGATCAAGATCATGAGCGCGCATCTTGCACTATGATGGATGCATTACACCAAGCACCCTTGCTTGCAACTTTGTGCATCCTCGTCGTCATTTGGGCGCAAATGGAAATTTCATGCATGAACACATCATTAACAAGGTGATTTGCAAAATCGCCCATTTGAATGCGTCTGCATCGTAGAAGCGTACGACGACGTGCTAGAAACTTTTAAGCTAAATTAATTTGGAAAGGCACCGTCATAGAGAGGCCAACGAATTGCCTTTGTCGTCGCCTTGACATTCATTGCCTCGGCACGGTGAGCGCAGTGCCACCGCACACAAAATGCGCCACAGCACATAGCTGGACAAAATTGAATAAACAAATTGGATATTAATTTCGGGTAACTTGAGACTTTCGCACACAACTGTACTTCCGAAGAACGACCACCACACAATATACGAAATTTTTGAATGTGGAAACTTTTATGGCTTCCGAGCCTCTGGACTCTCTCTTTCTACTCCTCCTCATCTTTCGCATGTGAATTTTTCGAAATGACTTTGCTTTGGCAAAGTACTTGAATTTCCTTTGTGTATTCAAATTTTGTTTGTTTGTTTTTGTTTTGATGCCAAAAAAAACACGACTCACCTCTTCAGGAACTTTTTCACATTCACCATTGGTGACTGCAGCAGTAGCTGCACTGGCAGCAGTTCCCTCTTCCTTTTTGGATGGCTTTTGTTTGTCCTTCTTGCCAAATGAAATGCTTCGGAATGACCATTTCTTTTTGACTTTCTCCTTCTTGGATTTCTTACTGCTTTCACCGCTCTCGGAGGCAGCGGTTGTATCGGCGGCAGCCGCAGCATCGCCGCCAGCACCTTCAGCCTTGCTTTCGTTTAGATCGGTCTTCTCAGCACCGCCTTCGGCTGCGGTTGGTGTTGTAACGGCTGGAGCATCGCCGCTTGCACCAGCATCTGTTTTTGGTGATTCAGCGCTGGAGGAGGCCGCTGCAGCGTTTTGCTCCTTTTCGGTAGAGAGATCTTTTTCATTTTCTGTTCCTTCGGTATCAGCTGGCGTCTTGTCCTAAAAATAGAAAAAGAAAGGGGGATTAGAACTTGTAACTGCAAACAATTAAAATCAGGAGGTCTTATTAGAGTAATAAGTTATTTGAGACATTATTTTTATTTGGGTTATTGTGACTTGGCTTCATCACAAGTCAATATCGTGACTTCTTTAGAGGATCAATTAAGTAAAACAATACTGCTTGTTTGACAAAATTTAGCAGGAGTCTGACACTTTTAAGTCATTGTCTAATGTCCGTCTGCAGATTCGTTTGTTTAAGGGCATCAAGGGCACAACTCTTTCAACAGCTTCCTTGAATAGAGCAACAATAGGTTCACAGTAGGCTAGCTTGGCTTACAACGCAGATAGCTTTTCGCTACTCTAAGGAACAAAGAGGACAACAACGGAAGGGGAAGCATACAACTGAGAATCCATATCGGTGGAAAGCGGAAATCAATCTTAATAGAAACAAAATTACCACGTCCCTGATGATTTGACTTTTGCTGACTTTTCAAGTTCTGTTAAGAACGTCGATATAATTTTTGCTTGTTAAAGACATGGATACGAAAAAGGAATTCAAGTCCCATTTTAAGGATTTCTGCGACAAGGCTTCATCACAAAAGAAGAACAATAGGTGCATACTTTAGTGGTTTCAAAAACCCAACATTATGAGGTATGGAATTTTTTTGAAAGTGGATCATAGGAGGCACAAGTATTTTATGGTTCCTATTTAGATTTGGACTGCTGGACTCCTATAATTGGGACAATTTTTACACGGACATTTCCGACAATAATGTCAAATCTGGCAATCGTGTGCCATGGATAGCCATTTCTTCCTACAGAGGAATATAAAATCAGCTAATGTGAGTGTGGCAATTTAATACTACATATTTTCGACTCCGCTAATATTGCTCAGGGTTTAGTGAACGGTTACCAAAAAGAACGCAACTCCTTCACACCAACCCTGGTAGGCCTAAAAACAGTTGTTCTCTTTCAAGAACAATAGTTCTCGGACCTCTTAAAGACCGGGCGTGGATTTCTCGAGCTAGTGACGGAGGAACCCAGCAGCCCTGGACTCACGATCCTTTTAGATGTTAGCTTAGAAGATGGTGATAGTGACAAAGAGTGACAATTGCATAAAAAATTGGCATCTCAACTGTCCAATGAAGATTTTTAACTCAACACTGTAACTAAAAAAGCGTACTTTTTACAACGAAAAACACAAAAGTGATAACAACGTATTGCAACTATACCCAAGCGCGGAAAGAATGCCTGTGCATGTGACTGAAGTAAGTGCCTGCAGTCGGATTTTGATACGCAACATTTCCAGTACCAACTTTTCGGAAACTCACCGAAGGCTGGTTCTAAGCAAAATGTGTTATTCTGCGTCCTAATTTAGCCAAAAAGCGAAAAAAAAATTGTACCAGCTGTCGACAATCACAGTGTGTACTTGGAATCGTCCTTAGAAGTCCCCGTCCCCGGATAGTAAGAAGGAAACAGCTCGTGTGATGAAAGGATGTATTAAGAATTTTCTCTTGTCACTAATTTGAAGTAAAACGCCATTGGCAAAGTTTCGAAGACGTTTTTTTTCAATCCTTATGTCGCAAATATATGCTGTGACAGGGAGAAGAAAAGGCAAATTACATTCTGAGCTTTGAAGATAGAATCTTAAACAACCTTTTAAGTAGGTACCCGACTAAGATGCTAACTACAAGTTCGCGTTTTTACAGTTTTTTATTTTATTAAGAATTTCGAATAAAGAGCGAACCTTGCATTATTTAAAACGGTAGAAAAATCAAAAGCACGCGGACGATATGTGTTTTAAGGCTCCGTCCACTTAAGAAAAACCTTTCAAAGAAAATGATTGTTGATCTGAAAAAAAAAAAAATAAAGAGCTGCAAGGCGTGGAAAAAAGCAAATTTGCAAAAGTTAAGGGTGGTCATTTTTAGAAGAGGTTTGATTCAGAAATGGTCACAAAATTACTAGGTATGAAAATAACATATAACATGTTACCACACTAATTCTCAAGTTGATAAAAAATAGCCCTGAATTAGGCTTAAGAAACAGTAACAACTGCAACGAGTTTACCTGCAAAATATAAACTCTTTGAATCTACCGCCCCTCGGTAATCCAGCACAAGTAAGCAAAACGTGGAGTTTGGAACAACTTTTTGGTCTCCACACTTAGAAAAAACTTCCCAAGTTGATCATTCGGCTTTGATTTTGAAAAAATTTTCCTCCTGAAAAACTTTCCTTCGTAATACAATCTGCAACTGTTCAAAACAAGAGTGCACCGGTACCTCTCCTCCTTTCCATCTTCTTCTAATCCTTTGCGCTCGTGAGATGTGATTCAACATTAAAAGGGTAACCAATCCCTTAATTCGCGAGTGTATTATAAAAAAAGCGGGAAAACAAACGTATTATTCATTGAAGCTTTTATCAGTCAACGTACAGTCAAAATTTTTGGCTTTGACGTTATTGCAGTTCTCTACATATTCCTCTATTCTCCACCAGGCATCCACCATTTCGACTTTTACATTCGTCAATAGATCAATCTGCCCCTGTCTTAGGTTATTGAACTGCTTACAGCTTCATGTGCGTGCTTTTTGCATGTTCATCATTAAATCGGTTCGCCTGGGTTCGAATCCTGCCATCGTCACCTGAAAAAATAAGACTAGTTCTTTTTCACGGTCCCCACCTCCGCGAGAGTCTGACAAGCCCTCCGAGAGTATCATTTGCCTTGAAAAACTTCTCAGTGCCGTTCGGATTCGGCAAAAAATTGTAGGTCCTCTTGTATGTGAAGAAATTAACACACACAGCATACATTGTTGAGAAGTTGGCCCTGGTTCATCTCGAGCTGTTGCGCCACTCTATTTATTTTACTATCATTAAATCGGTCCATAGACCAATTTCCCCGTATGTTACCTTATATTTTCCCCGTACCTTAACCTTATATTTTCAAGACTATTAAAAATATTTGAAGAGCTTAGGGACGCCATTTTTGAAAAATCAATTCTCTTATTTCATGGAAGCATTTACTTTGTTTGGAATAAGCAAAAAAGTGGTTGCTCAAAAGAATTTCAGTTATACATACATTTTTTCTTCTTTTATATTTGATGATTGTGGTAAAGTTTGTTTTTGGGACAAGGAAAAATCTGCTATTCAAGTATTAAATAATTTAGTAATGTATGGCAGGTAGTTCCAGCAAATATTTCGTTCTCTTTTTGAGTGTAGTTCCGGTAGTGCTCAATTTTTGTGGAGATCTATTCTTTGTCGTAAAGGCTGCCTAAGATCCCCTTTGATTATTACGTTGTTAAAAGCTTAAAACATCGATTTCAAGACGGTCAAAAAAAAATTCTTTTTCAGCTCCAATTGTGACCAAGAAAAGGAACATTTTTAAAAACCCTAAAAATTACTTGGAGCAGTCTCTTAAGGCTCAAATGATGCTGCGAACGAGACTCTGCATGATTTGCATACCAATAATCAGCATCCATAGACCTTCTACGATTCTAGACAATCCACGTGAGTTTGATCTCATTCAGTATTTATGCATTTCTAAGTCAATGAAAGTGACCCAGAGCTTACTCAAAAGTCACATCAATCAGTAAAGCTCTTTGCATGTGGTATGCGGAAGCAATGAACTACGATAAGAAGATTTGTAATTAGTATTCGTTCCACGTGTATAGGTCTACCTTACACGAGGAACGTGGAGATATTCCTCCCTAAGCATAAAGAATTTACCTGGCAAGCGTTCTCGTTGCGGAAATCATAAGAATTCCGTGAATGCCATACAAGAGAATCTTGAAATGTGAATCACACTTTGCGCGCCGTCTAGTGCGCCACTCTTACGACGCCATCTACCTACCTAGAAACATTCATTTGTGAATGAGAGTTTTTAGCCTCTCGGATATGCCTGGCTATAAAATTTGCGTTCTCCACATCAAGAGGCTTCGCAGGGAATATCGAACGGAGCACAATGAAAGTAATGCTCCTTTGGTTTATGACCGGTGTAAAAAAAAATAAGAAGCGTAACCATCACTTACTTTATATCCCCGTCATATAAAAGATACGGTACATGATTTAAGGAAGACTATCTACCTACAACTTTATACTAGCGATTCCCTTCAAAATATTTAATGACTTATTGAACCAACCTTTCCCTGGTTGCTGCTCCTCTTCGCCAGTGATTCCTTTGTTTTTACAGGCGAATGCAAGCAATCTCCTGCACTTGAATGTGCTACTGTTTGCTCAGCTCTGTTTTATGCGCGTGTGTGCTCCTTAAGCCATATCGTGTGTACAGATATTTATAGAAAACCACCATCGGGTGGAATAAACTTTAAACAATGCCCTGGTGGCGGTTTAGACCAGGAGCATGAGGAACCCATCAGGCATCAGGAGGAGAGACGATGACGCCGACGACGAACGACGATTGAAACAAAAGGACAAGAACAATGCTGTAATAAATAAAGTTCCCTTTTTGGTTTTCTGTTTTTCTTTGTTGCTTTTCAATTAACAAAACCACAGCTAACGTCGTGTATACCTACATCGGAAGCATCAGGGCTGGAGATCAAAGCCTTGATTAATTAGTCAACTGATATCCAATTATGCGATTTCGATTAAAGACGAATGCTCGTGCTTTTGGTGTGAAAAATTTCCAATTTACTTGCTCGTCAATTTTAGACATGGAATCAATTGCAGGAGTTTAAAATAACCAAACCGATAAAAGACCGGGCGGCCAAGTGAAGAAAGAGGAAGGCGGAGGCTTCGTTTAATCACAATAAATGCGCGTATTGTTGTCCTCGATTAAAATTAATCAACCAAGCAGCGACGCCGTTTTTTCTTCTTTTTACTTTTTCATCGCCTCAAGCCATAGCGCGTCCGTCCAACAAAAGGAGAACAAATATTAATTTAATAGGATCCCCTTACGCCGAATACACCCTTGGCGAAGGGTGGAGGCAACTCTGCCCACAACAACATACCCAACAATGACGACTACCTACTTGTCATTGAGATGGATGAATGCATTCTTGAAATTGACCAAGAGACACTCACATTTTGCGTGTGGAATCGGAGTACATATTCATGCGCTGTGCTGTGCGTCATTATTCTGGACATTAACTGTATAATCGACTGATTAAATTTATTTCGGTTTTTTTTTTTGATTGTCCATTAAATTGACTAACAATGGAGTTGGGCGATTCTCAGGAATTTCTCATTCGTCTCAAGGGTGTGATGATGATGATGATGACATCGTCGAGAATGTCCCTGGGAGATATGAGAGGAGAGTTATTGTGCGATTTCGGATGGAATGGAATCTTGAATTACTTGGGAACAACACGGGTCTATTTTATGAAATGGGAATTCTTTGGCACAAATGCTTTAGGACTTTGTTTTGCTGCGGTGTATTTTGAGCGAAGATGTAGTGCTTTGCAAGGACATTTGGTTGTCCTGTTGACTGGTATGGTATTCTCGGTGGAACTTGTTTTCTTCATAAGAAGGCATCGAAATGAGGGTCATATTCAAAGCAACGTAAATCCACTGGGAATCATCCCATTTCATGGAAAATTCAGGTTGATTTTTGAAAAAGTTCGAGTTACCTACGGGTAACCTGGTTCTGTTAATAATTTGTATGGAGCAAAGTAAACTGAAGTTAAAGTAGAAATAAGCGTATGAAAAATGCTAAACACAAAAATGGGTTTGATAACTCGAAACACCCGATCAATCGAATATAATCGATCCACAATCGAATACTTAACTCCTTAATCGAATACTTAATTATTGTGGTTACTCACGTCCTCGGGTTGGTGTGGCTTTTAAGAGCCTGTTTTTTTTAAGACCTATATATCGATCGGGTCGCGATTGGAACCTCTACTGGAGCCTCAAATTCCAATATTTCCAAAATAAAAATAGGTTTCTTTGGTCTATTTATGTGAAAGATTTGCCTCATTCGTTTTTTTCGGGGTCACGGTGTCCTGATTGGATTAGGCGTATCTGCGGGGTTGACTGTGTGCAATATTTTTCGGAATACATATTTCGTTCGAATAAATAAAGTTTCCTGTTTCAGGATTTTAGGTCCTCAGATTTTGCCTAACTCACTTATACCATGTCTCCACCGGGCACTAATCCGTGATTAACATAAATCCTCAACTAATGTCCGTTTATTCTCGAGATTAACCATAGGTAGAAGTTTGCCTTGGGCAGCGATTAAAAATAAATCCCCTCATTCACCCTTTTCACACACCTCTTCATGTCACTTTTAAACCTATTCACACACCTTTATGACACAAATGACATATCTGTCACAACAACGTTTTCTATTGAGATTTTTACAACGAAAATGTGATTTCGCTCCAGGGAAATATAATCGCCACTCTCTTTTGAGAGCCAAAAAGGAAAAAAAAGTGTGCGGGCAAATTAATCCTATGTTTGTTCGGTGAAGACACTTTAGGATTTATTTTAAATCGTCTCTCGCTAACCGCGATTTTATGGTCGGTGGAGACATTGCATAAATTATCCAAACACATTGATACACAGATCTACAAGCTCAGGTTTGGTCTTCTGCTCGAAATTGGCGCGATTCACGATCCATTACTTGAAATGATTTCGATTACAGACAAATTTATTAGGCTCATTCTAGGCTCTCGGGTTTACTTATGACTTAACATAATGTCAGACAAGTATCTGAAGTATAAAACATTATGCAGATCAACAGTGCGAAGGCAACTGCAAGCAGGGAGCAGTGAGCAGACCTCTCCAAAGTATTAGTGGAGGGAAGATGAATAAAAGATGAAAATAAAAAGCATTGGACAAAAAACTGAACCCTGAGGCAAGTCAGCATACAAAATAAGCCATTTTAGAACCAAATGAATTCGACGATTCTTTAGAAAGTTTCAAGTCCACAAAGAAAATACTTTGAAGGTCTTATCTACGAGATCCAAGAACCTACATTTTGGTGAGATACGTGGTGGGTGCCCTTGTCTCGTTGGGTGGCTCGTCGGCTTAAAATATTTCTGCTGGTGGTACCTGCCTTTTTTTCGTGGGGTCTTTCAAAATTTTTATTTTATATCTAGGCACTGTCCTGATTGAGACCACCACAAGACAAGGTTAGAAATAAAATATATAGCCAGGAATACTGGCTTAAAGTAATTTATCAAGACTAGTAGGCTTGTAAAATAAATTAACTTCACCACTCAGACAAATAGGCACAAAAAATCACATCAGAATTGTACTAGACACCCTTAACGATGGGCTTTTACGCCTTTTACCAATTTCACTTCTCGAAAAAGGTTCTTGATTTATTTACACTTCTAAATCATAGCATATCGAATTTTCAAATAAAGTACCCAACGCCCCAGTTATTATTGTCCAGTCCCTTTCTGAAACACTCACAAACCCTAAATGGACATAAAAAAAACAGCATTTTGTACTTATTCAAGAAGAAAACGGAAAACTTTTCCAATTTACCAAATGGAACCAAATCACGATGATGTGACAAGCATTCTTCGGAAAACAGTTTTAAGTGCCACCCGCCGCGCCGCGTCAACTTTTTCATTGCAAAACTGGCACCAGGACAATAATTCCCTCCGGTGTGGTATTTGCGTATATATGTACCTACCTATAATTTACTACCATCCTTGCTCCTAGCAGCAGCAGCACATTTCAAATTCAATTTAATGACATCCCGTCCCTGTTGTTCATTACTTAATTGCATACCGATTCTCCAAGTTTCATTTAGTGGAAGGAACATCAAACACACACAAAACCGGAAAAGGGAGTGCTGCTGCCACAGTGAGAGAGTGCGCTACTCTGGCTGTTGTTGTGTTTCCGATGTGAAATAAAACAGAAGCAGTTTACACAATCCACACTCCTTCATAATTAATTAATATTTTTGCATTGCATTGCGCGTCCTTTTTTAATTGGGCGAGCCGATTAAAAGTGGGTACATTACACACAAACAAAACATGGAGGGCTATTGGCCGGGTTTTATGGACTTTAGGTACTTACAGTGGCTTCGTTCTCCGAATGATTTGTGTCTCCATTAACTTGTGGTTTCAATTGATCGGCATCTTCGATTTTCTCCAACTTGCCGGTACCTTCTTCGGCGATGCCATCCTTTTTCGGTTCTGTGGTTATATCGACCGATCGTTTACTCTGCGTTTTACCCATCTTGCTTGGATCTCTCTCTCTATGTTTGGTAGTTCTTTCTTTTTCAAATTCTTTCGCGTCGGTCCTTAATAATTAGGCTTCTTCTTGTCGGGTGGTTTATATCTGAAAGGCGGGAAAAGAGCAAACGAAACGAAATGATTAATGATTGATTATTGTCAATGGAAAATCAAGTGAATATTCTAATCAACGACGATGACGAAGATGTGGCGCAGGGTCCTTAATTCCATTACGCCCCAAGGCACACAAATTAGCATGTTTCAATAAGTTTCCTGAATAAGTCATGATTGTGAGAGCACACAGAGTCACAGACTGCGTGCGAATAGGAGCAGCTAATACCTATGGATACCCCCTGCCGTTGGGAGGCACAACTCAGCTTCACCGAGAGGTGATACCACCTTACCTTACCGTTGGTATTTTAATTAATGATTTGTTGATGAAGTGTGATGGAGAAGTTAGGAACACCTGACTGAACATTTTCGGATTTCGTTGTTAGACGATGAATTGTTAAGTTGTAAAACGAAATTCAAATCGAACTTAAAGTTTGAATGTGGTGGTCGCATACAAGATGCCTCAAAGTGCTGAATTTAACAGTTTATGATACAATGCCAGGCTATTAAACTTTAAGTACGTAGTAACTTACATCGGCAAAGGTGAGAAAGAATCAGGTACTTTAATTTTTTACTTAAGTTCAAGAAGGTAGTTTGTGATTTTCAACTAATGTTTAGTTTGTATTTTGTTACTTTTGAAACTCAAGTCAACTAATTTTGAATTATTTCCGCTCGCGATGTGCAAGTCATTTTAAGGATAGTCCTAGCCCCCTCATCATAACCTCAGTCTTATACGAAAAAAAAGTGCTGAAGTAAAACCTGAGCCCTTGGTACACCATATTTATACTTGAAGCTGTTGAAGATCCCTTAGAATGACTTGTTCGGAAGAAAATTTCTAGTCCAATGAATAAAAGACTGATGAGTCTTCGACGAGACTAGGGAGGCTGATGCCAGGTTCAGTCAATACTTTAGAAATATCGAGCTCAACAGCCTTGCATTTACTGAGACCGTTGAAGAAGTGCTTCTACTTCTCGTTGAAGTAAGCCACGAGATCACCCGTGAAAATTTTGCCACGGAAGTCGGATTGTAGGTCTTACAAAAGAGCCTTCAGAGGCTCTTGACTAGTGATCATTTAGAAATATCTTTCATAAGCTGGCCATTCAGCGTTTCCGACCTTGTAATTATGGATACTATCGTCTTTTTATGGAGCCCGTCTGAACGAGTCCAGTCTTTCATCTACTTGAAAAGAGACCAAAAGAAAGGAACCAATAGAAAAGCAACTCAGTGGTTTTACCAGCGTGAAAGAACATCTCTTCAGACCTATGGGGAGAAGCGGTGTCATCGTGAGCAGTAGTTTGTTTAGGCTTAAATTTTAAGGACTCCTGCCAGTTTACAAGTGCGAAAATGAAGCCCATTGTAATGTTCTCAGGTTTCTCAGGTATGGTTCAGCAATTTAAATACCATTTCGGGGCCATGACACTAGTGAAAGTGGTCTTAAAAATAAAACAAAATTTTTACGGATTCATTTTCTGTATAAGCTATAAAAGGGCCCTTACTAAAACTATTATATATTTGATTATTTGATTTTTTAATGATCATTTGTTCAGTAGAAACTTGTCATAGATTTTAGGTTGTACTTTTGTATATGGCGCAGTCGAGTCATCCAATAAAAAATTTATCACTAAGCATTAAGAAATGTTATGATGAGGATTTCGCAATACTTAAAATCCTGTCATGAAGCGCTCTTTGCTTGTAAGAATGACGTAATATTAACCAAGGTTCGCAAAACGATAAAATATGATTCGTTTGCTTGTGAAAAGTTCAAAAAGGAATTTAATTTTTGATTCGATCGCGAACTTTATTTTTTGGTTCGTTTAGAAAAAAAATCGTTTTCACGATCGAATCAAATCTGTTGTGATCTGTAAGATTTTCATCGTTCCCGAATTTATCACCTCCGAACTATTGGAGATCCGTTCGCGAATCGTCAATCTAAGGAATTCTGGAGAAAGAGTTCAGGAGCTGGAGGAATCCATTATAAAGATCAAGCATCTAATTTTTCGGCTCTTCCAGGCAAGGAACTCCAATGAACCCAAGGAATTCTGGAGGAAGTGTCCAGAAGCTCGAGGAATTTATTCTCAAGATCAAGAATTACATTTTTCGGTTCTGACAGGCAAAGAACTCCAATGGACCTATGAATTTGGAGCAACAGCGAACATTGTTCGCGATCACCTTTTTCTGTAATATATTGATTTGAGAACTGTTATAAATTTTAAGTTCCTGGTTACATTTCAAAAAATTTTCATTTTCAAACTTTTCAAAAAGAAGAAAAGGTTTTCAACAGAATCCAGAATGAAGAAATTGAAGATCTCACGCTTTCCAGAAGAGGAATTCTGTCAGAAAAAACATCATTGATAAAGACCATAAACACTGACGACGAGAAAACTAAGCCCTAGGGAGCTCCAGAATTCGAACAGCTCAATTATTCCTAGCTCGATCTCCACTTCGACAAATAAGGGATCCGTTTTCTAAAACTCGAACAAGACAATTCCTTTAAAATAACATTGAGATTATCATCGAAAAATACCATCAAACCCCTGATCTACGAAAGCCATATCGTCGGCCTTGAGGATGTTTTTGTAATGCAGAATATTTCAAAAGTTTTTCAATAAAACTCCTCAGGTGGATAGAGAAAAGGGATCAATTTGTATTCGCTGTTAACAGAGATCACGTAGTAAGAGCCCTGGATCCGTTTGTCTTTCGACACCTGCATAAGTCTAATTTGGGTAAACTGGTGTTACAGTTGCCTCGACGACGCGTGACTTACCTTAGTCGCCAGTTAGGCTCTATTTTTTGATGCAGTCAAAGTGATGTTCTTAAACGTCCGTACGAGATGTACCTTAAACATGGGGTGAAGAGGCCTAGCGGTAAGTGACTTCTTTTAAGTCAGACGCAACAAGTTAAACCAGTGGCCAGGAGTCATCGGACTCTCTGCTCTTTTGTTTTATTCAGGGAGAACCCTTGCAGGTGTATCAAATACTGACAGTTGTTCGTTTTATCACATAATCAGGCTACTGCCCTTCAAAATCAAGTGAACTTTTCGCCTAAAAGGGCAACTTTGTTTTGCTTTTTTCCTCTCCACTAGACACTATTGTCACTTGAAAGTTTTAATGTCATGTCAGTGCCCGAAGAAACCTCTTCTAGACTGTTGTTTTTTATGGATTATTTTGCTGGTTGGACTCAATATGGGGCGTATTGCTTGTCCTAAACAGAGAGAAGAATTTATGATGACATGAATTTAAAGGTCGAATTATGCCTTCATATGACGGAATACAAACCGCACAGATTCTTTCGAAACTATTATTTAATTTTACACAAAAACAAAAGTGAAATAGAAACCTAATTTTTTGTCATTTAAAAACCAACTCACGTTATATTTACCAAAATTCTACCCAAATTCTTGAATACTTACAGCGCCTCACTTATTGGAAAACGAAATTGTAAACAAACACACTTTAAAACCGATTCGACAAAGCTTATCAAAAGTCGAGTCAAGACAGACTGTTTAACAACTTAAAAATAAAACTCAATTGAAATGACCAACTTTGATATTCTCTTTGCGTTTCATCCACCACAAAGCATCGCATCGCATTATAGTGCGTAGTTTAAGTACTTAATAAAAAAAAAACCCCCACCTACCGAGCAAAAGTATCTATTTTTATAAATTTATCGCCAGCATGTGTAGCGCGGGGAGAATGCCATCAGAGTCGTTTAGCAATAAAACAAATAAACGCCAATGTCCATTCATTCAACAACAAACAACATGAATAATGAAGTAGAGAGTGGCAACATATAGAAGCAAATGTCATTAATTTGACTAAATCCCAAGTGGAGGGAATAGAGTATGGATCGATCGCAGCAGCGCGAGATGTTAAATAAAGTATCTATGCGCCACGGAATTCTGTATAGAAGGAATAATTGAAAAACACATTCTTTGTGAGGTTCCGCAAAAAGTTTTACTGCCGATTGAGTTTCTGTGCGATGACTTAAATTCCAGCCGGGGTTTCAGAAGATTCTGATAGGAATTGCAAATCGCAAGATGTCAATCAAGCGCAGGGGTGGCATTGGTATTGATTTAAGAGGATGTGTCGAAGGGGTGCAGCGCAACGACTACTGGCGCTAGATCAAGTCGCCATTGTTGTGTTCTGTTGTATTTTTAGCGCCGTGTTGTCGGCGGAGGCAGTTTTCCATCAATCCATTGGAACACGTATATCAATCTGATGATTATTCTTGTGCTTTTGTGTCAGATTTTGTAGGGTGAATGAGTTTTGTTGGATGATTTTACGCAGGGTGATTTTAGTACGAGTTTCATCAGTCAATATAATTTCGGAGTAAGTGACTTAGGTATTCCCGACGCAGCTCAACAGTGAAGAGCCACACAGCGCCTTCTAAACCAATGATCTGAAATCGGTGAAAAAAAAACTTGATGGAACTCACCCTGAAAATGGGATCTTTAAAAAGGAAAACTCTTCAGTTAATGAAAGTGGAGAAAAAATCCTTTTCGAAAAGGGACTTTTGAATATTACTAAAAATAGGGTAATGTGTTAGTTTCTCGCATGTATGGCGCGTATTTTGTGTGGATGTTTTTTAATTAAAGAATCATTAAAATAGAAATCCATTTATTCGCACAACTATGCACTTCCGTATCTTATAATATAAAAATAAGTGCGTCACGTAAACTTTTCGCGCAAATATTTTGGCAGCGATTGCAAGTATTGCTGGCACAGTTTGCGTCTTGTTAACTTATTTTCCGCAACTTTGTAGTGCAAACGTTTTAAGTCAGTCCTGGCACCTTTTACACTTCAATGAACAGATACACTGATGGAGGTGACAAGTGAAAGAAACACAATTTAATTGTTTCGAAATACACTTTTCCTTTCGTCGAAATTGCCCTATGGGGTTTGAGATTAGCCCTGCCCGACAAGGCTCTCGTCACCTTGTTACAAGAGTGTGATTCGACACAACGATGGGACGGGTTAATGTACTGTAATTGTCTGAATGTCAATAAATTGAACAACTATTGGTTTACAGCGGATTTTACGAGGGATGGTGATGGTAGTGGTGGTGGTGATTGGAATATGACTTTCTGTTTGAACAAAGCAAACACGAGATACCGAGATAATTGCCGTTCGATTAACGATTATTATATTGGACAGTGAAATAGTGCGGCGACTTTAACAACAAAGACTGATGAGTGAGACGGGGTCATTAACGCATTGTTTTGTTATGATGCGTCTTAAGGGTCGTTGACATTAGTTGTGTATATAAAAGTTGTATAATATTGAACGATGTTCTCGGTGGAAAATCAAGTTTTTTCCTTATTTATACCAGTCATTGAAGTAAACGAAAAAAGGTGGGAGATTGTGTAAATGGCTTTGTTAATTGGTATCACTTAACGACAATATTATTGCCGTTAGGGTTTCGTTACAGAACTTAGTATTTAAGGGGTCGAGTTTATTAAAGCTGCGAGTTTGTTTACAATTTCTGATGATTTAAGCAATCGAAAACTTTCTTTGAATTGGATCGGGTATTATGGTTAACAAACTAACTATCTATTTATTTGTTACTTTTAAGTAAAAGTCTACATTCTAATATCCTGCCAATGTTTCAACACAAAATTGCTTTAAAAGTGCAACCACCTAAAAAGTATCAACAAATAAGCATTGTGGGTAATATGGTGCATATGTATTGTAAAATGTGGTACACAACAACTTTTGTTAAACGTTTAAAAACGTAATAACAACAAGTTTTACGAATTTGAAAACTATATAGCCAGTCATGATTTTTTATATGTGCCCATTCATATGTATTTTGCCAAGTTTCATATTCTGCCAAGTTTCAGAATTTACCCCTTTAGTAAACAAGAAATTGCTCTAAAAATGAAACAACATAAAAAGTACAAATTAATAAACATGTCGGGTAATATGGTACTCATGTATAGTGGAATATGGCATACTACATTTAACGAACGGTAAGAGCCGACAAACTTTTTTAAACATTTAAATAACCTAATGTTGCCTCTCCCTGATGCATAAACATTGGCCAATGACAGCAAAAAAAAAAAAGTTAGTTAAATGGGAAGAGCACTTTAGTTGGTTTCAATTTGTCACATTGGTGATTCCCCAAATACCACTAGTAACTTTCGTTTGTTATGTGATATGATCGCAAGAAAACTTTTTTTTCACGCGAAAAACCTTGCATAGGTCTTAAGCCTCAGATTTTTGACCAGTGTATTTCGCAAAAAGTGTCATTAGTCCTAGTACTTTGACTAGAAGAAAAAATCTACGATTTTGAAAACTACACATATTCACATAACAACGAGTTACTAAATTTTCATCTTTCACATAACAACGAGTTACTATATTTCTTTCTGATTATATAGCCCAGAGATAAGTCGTTGTACCGCATTACCCGACTATACCACAATAGCAGACATTACTCCTTACCCGAAATTCAATTTAATTGAATTTATTTTGTCGAGTGGAATTGTAGCTGGAAATGTAGAATTACCCGACTGTTTGTACATTACCCAACTGCACCACTATTGTCGAATTTAGTCTTCAGTTGAAATTTTAATTAAAATGTTTACGCGTTGGCTTTTTAAGAGACCATAAACCTTAAGAGTACACCTTAAGAGCATCTTTCTAGACGTGGAAATGTGTAAAAATAAGAACATCACAAAAACAAACTGGACCTACCCAGAACAATCCATTTAGCAGTTTCATGGCATCAATGACAAAGATTTCATTGTATAATTTCCTGTGTTTATACGAGCAACTGCCCAGACATTGAGAATCGGTGCAATTAGATCGCATGAGAACGAGCCGAATATGCCAGGTACAATGAATTTATCAGATTCCATGACATCAATAACGGAGATCCTATAGTAAATGTTCCTGTCTTGCCGCGAGTGCTTGCAAGTCCGATCCGACAAGTGGGTTTTTTCGGTCCAAGAAAGGGAGCTAATAGATACACCAATATCGGGGACATTCCACCTGCCTGGACATGGGAATCGAAAGAATGGGACCGAAAAAGGGAACTGCACCTGCCGATGATAATCAATTTATCAGCTTCAATGACATCAATAGCGAATACCTGTCTTGCCACGAGCCCCTGCCCAGACATGGGAATTGATGCAATCAGATCGCAAAAAAAGTTGAACCAGAGAAGTGCGCATTTTCCAACTAAGAAAGAGAACTAAGAACCTGCCCAGAAAAAAATGTACTGAGACGCAAAGTATGGACTTGATTTATCAGATAACGGGGCTTCAATAGTAAAGTCCTTCCTGTATCTTGCTTCCGTAAATATTCTACGCTAGCAATAGCATCACTTCATAGTTAAGATTTCCTCTTCATGAAGAGAAACAATTTGCTTTCAACACGTCAAGGATTTGTTATTTCCTTGACGTTTGATAATGGTTCGGAGTCTAACAGCTGAAGTCTAGGGAAACTAGGGTCACCCTTGACAGCTAAATAACTAGATTTTCGATGAGCCGCTATCCGACGATTACAGAAGATTCAACCTGGATTTAGAACACGGGGTGATTTGATGAAACCCTGTCGAAAACGGTTAAGACAGTGCGTTCAAAATGATTTAAAAGGTTCTAGCTGTTAGATAGAGGTGTTGATTCAAGAATGAATCCACGTAGCCTTTTGATGTGCCTTTTTAAGACCACAACACAGATTATCTGATTAGTGATGGTTGTTGAGGTTGTGATGTTCGGTAAATATGTCCAACATTTGGAGTTGAGATAAAGCATAAGAGCTTGTTTCTCTTTACCCCAGATATCACTAAGGCCATCGAAGAAAGTTTGAAGCAATGCGTGCAATCTGACTCTCGCTAGCACCGGACATTTGCAGATAAAAAGGGCCTGACGAATGGCAAACAACGATAAACGTACCCATTTTTAAAACAGTATATAAGACGGAGTGTGCTCTAGTTATATGGGCACATAACTTTCAATTGTTTTATTTTTCATGTTGGTAGTTTCTAAATTTTTCTTCTTTGGTTAAGTTATTGGCCAAAACAGTTAAGTTATTTACCAAAACAGTCTAAATCATTCCAAACATTTTTTTATTCCGTTTTTCGCACTTTTCGAAGATTTACAAGACATTAGGTAAGGAGGTATCTACCTATACGTTAAAGGAATAACTAATCTTGAGTGGAATGAAATAACTGACCTTCACCAGAAGTTTGCAATGACTTTTTTGCAAAAAGTGTGGCTATATCGCACCGAAAACGCGTTCCTCCTTTGCGTAGCGAAAAAATTTTTAATAATCAAGACAACACAGCTGACAGCTGTCAAATTTCAGAGTTGCCACTTCCACAAATTAGAAATAAAGACCCAAAATTTAATTATAAGAATATGGCATATGAAACCAGCTGTTTTACTCAAATTTTTAAATAATTTTGTATGAAACATGGAGTTAGATTGTGAATGTGTTCTTTTTTTTGGAACCGCGAAGCGGTCCATTTTTTATAATCAACACAATTATGGGTGACACTTGACAAGTATCAAACATGCCACTACCACAAAATAAAAAAAAATTACAGATAATTTAAATAGTTCTCTCTTATTCATACAAACGATCTAAGGTCATTGCTCTTTTCTTTAAAATGTCGATGACTTTTTGTCAAGGATTTTGCAGTATTTCAACGATTACATGTTTTTCCTTTTTTTAAGCAACCGTTGTAAAATTTTAGAGCTGTCACTTGAATGGACTTGGAAATTTTGTAAATAGTCCAAAGTCGGTGAAGTATCATTTCGTGCTGACAGTTCTGTCATGTTATTGCGAATCCAGAAAAACCAAATCTGATAATAACTAAGCAAAAATTAAAACGTCGTTCAATACAATTTTAACGTATGGCTTTTAGTTCACAATCGGGAAGTGGAAATTTAATAATTACTAAAACTGTGGGCACTGTCTAAGTTAAGAAATTTTAAAGAAAAAGCTATGTTGTGTGTCTGACGATGTAGCATACCCATGACATACGGATCCAGTTTATTTTTACGCTACCCTAAATGGCTACCCTTATGAAGTGCGACCGAATAAGATGAGAGACATAATAGGTACAGGTGTACACCCAGACTTCAATCTCTAAAAAGGTAGAAAGAAAGAAAGCTCATCTGTAAAACCTGTTCCACAATCGTCATGTTCTGATAAACCGAGACAAGAGACCGAGCAAAAATTTATGATTATTAATTTTTACGATGCTAGGTTACGTTTAAAAAGAGTTTGCCGATAAAGAGCTCCTCAAATTTACAAATTCCCAAACGAAAACTCGATGCAAACTATTAAATATTAATGACAATTGTTAAAGAAATGTGCCACCATAAATTCAAGTGACTAATATCACAAAGTCCACAACTTCCATAAGTGTTTGACCCATTCACCGGGATTAAAAACATCTACAAATGCTCGCAGAGGTATGTATCCGTTAAACAATTTGCAAAAAAAAACATGGTAAAAGTCCAAATAAAGGTAAATAGATATTCAAATTATACGGCGTGACTAACACATGTTTA
The DNA here is from genome assembly GCA_947623515.1 of Neoascia interrupta. NCBI lineage: Eukaryota > Metazoa > Arthropoda > Insecta > Diptera > Syrphidae > Neoascia > Neoascia interrupta. Next base: position 202,318,369 of record OX392462.1, read on the forward strand.
TGTCAAAAACCTTTCATCTATGTACCTCTCAATGAATAGCCATCATTTCTTTTGTTATTCCGAAAGCCAAAAAATAAAATTAAAATACATTTCCATAGTCTTAACCTTTTTTTGTTCGATCCTACATTTGCGCCGTCAAACATCAAATCGAAGAATTCCGCGCCCGTCTCTCTTGTTTAAAAGCGAATCAAAGCACTTACCAGTCCACTCGTTCAATTCTAATGGATTGTATCGTTCAGGGAATTATATTTTGAAATAATTTTAATTAGGTAACCGATTCGAGAAGAGCTCAACGCTCAAGCACTCTCTCATCCAGCGTACAAAGCCCCAACGAGCAAATCCATTTGGCAGATTCAAAGCAATAAACTGAATAAAATGAATAATACGAAAAAATTATTCTAGCACGCGCTTTGATTGTTTTGCCCCGAAAACCTCTCCAACACAGAAAGCAGATTTCGTCTTGTACCCGAGAACCGGTCCTTGTTCCTGGCGTACCTAGTTTTTGCGTGGTCGTATAGACACACGAGAGCCATCAACCAGCAGCACTTCACCAGTTTGGCACAGAAAATCGTTTGCTGGTAACATGTAGAAAAAAAAAATGGAGTCGTTGACCTGTGTTGCCATTAGGCTTGCACCCAAGTAACACTTATCCGACGCTGAACTTCTAATGAAACTCCGGAAGTGTGGACGGCAATTTCCAAGCCCGTTATCATACAACAACTCTCACTGGGCTACTTGAGACGAGAACACCCTACGGTCAAAAGTCCGGTGTAATGACAACAAGTGTGAGTGTCACCAACACGGTTCTCAGGCGGATGTTCGAAGGCGAATTCGTTTCCAATCTTCCTTCTGTCAGAAAGTGGCCAGTTAAGTTTAAAGCATGTCCGTTTGCCCATAGTCCCTACTCACCATGGTTGTCACGTTACAATTTGTTATTTCCAATTAGGTATTGACTACTTTGACAAATCAATGACACTTAATATGCAAATTGATTATGATTCACAATCGATTCTATGTTGTGACTGTCACTCTGTCAGTCCGTTCGGCATGGTTAAGTCATGCGTCAATACGGAGTTACGTTGAATAAATCAAATCCATTTAGGATCTCAACAATATATCCGGAATATTAATTCCTCTTCTTCTTCCTTTCTGACTGTTTCTTATTTAAATTTTCTTCTTTTAGCGTTTTTGTGTGACACATTTGACAGATGTAATGCGTCGAGTTTTTATTCCATTTAAAGAGCACATTTTTGTGCCAGAGGTGTTGACATGCGATGTGACAAGAGATATCGAATAAAAAGTCAACAATTTAGAAGATATTGTTTAGGTGATGCCAATATTATAGCAAACTGACAGGTGAGCATTTATTTTCCAATGTGTCTTTAACATGCCATTTTTGGAGTTGGTGCGACTTGTTCATGTTCATCGCATCACTTTTTCGAAGCCCCTTCGCCAGTCATTGATTTTAATGTCGATAGCTAGTTTTAATGAAATTGCAAATCAATCGAAAATCGCGATAAATTTTTATTATTAAAATCGATTGGAAGAGTGGAGTAACAAGAATGACGAAGACCACCGGATTAGTTGTGGCTGCGACCACACGAGATGTCCACTCTGGTGGCCGTTGTCATTGGTAATTGTCGGTTTTGACGTTTCGAGTCTCTTCATCAATTGAATGGGATGGGGTTGTAAATTAATGAGGCTTTATGGACACATAAACGCTTAAACGACCTCATGCATTTTGTTATTATACATTATTGTTGAAATACCCCCGAGTAATTTATATCTGTGGACGCATGCGTCCAGCTGTGATGATTACTTTGAGTGCCTGAATAAAATTTGTTCCATTCTTTTGAGTGAGTTGCCTCCTGCTCAAACTTAGAATAGTTACATGTTCTTGTTTCTTTTTCAATAGCAACCGATGTTTGTGGAGTGAAGTGGCTTAGTGTTACGGTTGGAAATTCTAAGAATCAAAGGATGGTCGGAAGCTCTACATAAATAAGCTTTTTTTGTACATTTTGCGGAACATGTACTGTAATTTTGGTGTTTTGATAGGATCGAAGCTGAGGGCTTCAAAATCATTAGAAGGCACCAAATTGTACTTTAGTGAGTGTTCCTTTGGCACCAAAGCACACATCAAAGCAAGTGACTCGCAAGAGGTATAAAAAGGTTACATGATTCTGCCTCCGATTTCAAAACACAATTTGGCAAGTTGTGAAAATGTTGGAAAAAAACGTGAGTAGAATTGCGGTTCGTCCCATTGCAAACGATATTTGTGAAGTGAAGCGGTCTTGTGGAAGTTTTAAAAACCAAGCGTTTTAGGGGAACCCTTAGTGATAGAGGGGTTTTATAGGTGGGGTTTTATTGTCATTTAACGAAGCCAAATTGTACAACAGCGAGAGTTTTCCTTTGCTACCGAGACGCAAAACAAAGCTAATGACGTGCAAGAAGAATAAAAACGTTACAGAATGTTTCTCTAACGCTTTTAAAAGACGGTCTTGCAAGTTTGGAAAGGTTCAAAACAAACCTTAGCTCGTTCTTCTCAATAGCACCCGATGTTCGTTGAATGAAATGACTTCGTGTGACGACTGGAAATTTTAGGAATCAAAGAATTATACGAACTTTACGTATGATTTCGAACCCAGGAAATACTGAGACAACCTTGGAAACCTTAATTACTACGATATCAAACCTGTTTCTATTAAAAATTAAATTTGCTGAACATTTTTTAAAGTTTTTCTAAATTCAGTGCCACAAACAATATCGTGCCTAACGGGCGTTAATATTTTTATGATGCATTTCACAAAAGTAGTCTTACCCCTGTTTCAGTAGATACAATCGCTCAATGACAAGCAAACGTTTTATGAAAACAAAGGTTAGATTGTAACAACATTTTTAATTGCAAAACCCTTTATTAAAAATTTAACGCAGCTCAACTTCATTTTGTTACTAAACCAACTAAAGGTCAGGTAGGACATAAGCTCTGTGTCAACATCAGACAGAATTTCGGTATGATTCTAGTTAAGCTGTCGTAAAAAGATGCCACAAACGTATTGTTACATAAAACTCGACTTTATGTATATTCTTTTTTATAGCTCCCCTGGCGCACAACAACGTCAGCCAACCGGTTGCCTGGCTCTATCATTGCACCTAAGACTAGTACCCGGGGGCACATTATTTTGACCTGCTGGAGGGCAACTTAACAATGGATAAGTAACAAAATCTTTTGGGGAAATCTTTTAAACGCAATCATGACTGCCAACAAGTTGATGTTTGATGCTTTCATTTAACACTTCTCCGCCTTCATTTTCAACGTTAAAGTAATTTACTTTTTTTTTCTTGGTCGTGGTGGACGGTCTTTTTTTTTGTAATTTCCTCCTTCTGTCCAACAAAGCTCCAACAGCAGACTTCAATCAAACTTCAAAATTATATACACCCCCTTTTAACACACGTTATTCCTTTTCATTGACCTAACTTGGTCGGTGTAGCTTTTGTGAAAGAGCATAACCAAGCCTAATGGCATCAAACGAAAGACGAGATGATTTTGTTTCTACCTCACGCCGCGCTGATGAGCCTGCTTTATGCTGCCTGATGTACCGTTTTACTATCTGATTTTCCGTTTATTTCCTCATTAATCAGATACCCTATACGAATCAATCTCGAAGCAAGCGACCTAGGAACGAAACCAAACGAAACCACGAGGAAAAAGATTGTAAGCCATTATAAAAAGGAAGAAAAGACGTAGATAAACATAAAAAAGGTACAAGGGTACAAGGTAGTAAAAAAAAACGAAAAAACTGTTCTTCTGGGGAACAATGAAACAGACATTTTTAGTTACAAAAGATTTTTAATGTGGCGCGCGGTTTGAGACGCAACCAAGACCTATTCACTATACAGTTTTATGGATCTAATGTTGGAAAACAAATTCGTTTCTAACTGGTGGATAAAGTCACCGAAATGGAATTGTTAGATGGATGATGATTGCACCTCATAAGTCATATGTGAAGACAGAGGTGGATAGAGAATAGTATAGGAGATTGAACCAACTAATGGAAGCCAATTAAATTATAAAAAATGAACAACAAGACGAATCATATTTCCCTTTTTTCAACACCGATGGTTTAATGGTAAGGTTGATTTGAGGGAACAGAAACTCGAAGGAAGAGTACATATGTGACCTTTTTATGCTGCAAGTTGATGGAGTAGCCGACGAATTCCTTTAAAGGCCCGTCAATCTTGATTATCAGCAAGGCTATGCAAAGTCATTGAAGCGAAACTTAGCTCAGAGTTTTGTCAGCTTTACGCCATTTTATTAAAGGTCGACATTTTTGGCAAGACGGGAGAAATGGGCACAGACATTTAAGACGGACACGTATTGTCAACTCTGCACAAACAGGCAAAGTTTCAACTTATACATTTCGTAAGAGACTTTACTTTGCGCGAGAGAAAAGTTGTTGCAAAAAAAATAACCGCCTGTGGCGCCATCTTCTAGAACCCTTAGATGGTGTAATTTAATTAACCAATGCACAGGCGATAATTACGCTCAAACTACATAGTTAAACAGCATTTGCAACATAGGAGGCAAAGGAAACTCCGACAACGTTTGTATCAGTGCAGATGCAGAGTCGAAAGTACAGTCGTAATTCATCTGCAGGATTTGGCAAGGATCATTCAGTTCTCGATATTGTGGTTCTTGTTTTCCAAAAACTTCTTTCATAGTTTAACATTTTATCAAGAAGTTTTCAGAATTGGTTTTTAGTTGCTTTGGTATAGACTACTGAAGAACTTTATGGAAAAAATTAAGCATGTAGAAAGGTGACAATTCAGTTTCCCTTCGTCCTCGTTCTCGTCGTCGAACGACAAGAGCAGACGTTAAGCACGTCAAGCTTTGCAGACATGTGATAAAAAAAATGCAAAAAATTGTTGCATATACTTGCAGCTCTACCGTCATCGAGAAATTTAAACACGACATGTTGCAATCGCTTACATGCAGACAATCGTTGCATGCACATGCAGCTCTGGAGTCATTGAAAAATTACGCTTTTGAATTCTTGTTGTAGTAAACCGCATGTTTTAATGCGAAATCAGCTTGTTTCAATGGTTTCATGGAAACTAGTCGCATGTAATTACTCACATGCTGCGTAATTACACGACATGCAAGACAGTTCCATTTGGATTTGCTGCATGCGCAAAGGAAAATAACCTACGTGTGCATATGCAATTAAACCCTGGCATATGGTTATATAGCTCATGACAGAGCTACTTGAAGGAAAGTTTTGTAGATTCTGAGTCTTAAAAAAAATGAAACAAATTTGGTGTGTCTTGTCTTGTTGATTTCTTCAGATCTTCCCACCAGCATTAACTAAAGTTTAAACACTCCAAAAAATCTTGGAAATATCCTACAAAACTAAACAGAAAATTGGCAATGTTCTTCAAAACATGGCAAAACAATGCAGTCGGTTTTTGGTCGATTTTACGGTCGATATAATCGCCCCTCTGAGACGAGCCTTTGCATCGAAAAGCAAGTTCTGTTTAAAATATCGCTGCGGTCCGTGAGAGCGTGCAGTATAATTCGATGCAGTCGATTCCGACTCTTGGCAGGCCATACCTTTTTGCGTCATAACTTGGACGTAATGACTGGACCGACTTCATAGTAATAGAGTGTTTTCAGCGGACACTAATCCGAGATTAAGAAAAATCGTCCTTAAATCAAAAAGGCGGTAGTAATTAAAAATAAATTTGATTATCTCTGAATCTGACAGATTACCCAAGAAGCCAGGGAGCCAAAATAGAACGCAGTCTACGAGGAGATGTGCAGAGAACAAGACAAAAAAACAGGATGTCATTGAGAAATCTCAAAAAGAAAGAATACGTGAAGTTAATCTCCTTTTTTCCGGTGGAAACACTTTGGAATCTGGCTACGTTAATCTGCATTTCCCACCATCATCACTTAAAAAAAAAGACTCGTTCCTTTTTGGCGGTACCTACCTTCGCGAGGGTCTGACAAGCCCTCCGAGAGTATCATTTGTCTTGAAAAACTTCTCAAAATGCCGCTCGGATTTGGCAAAAAATTGTAGGTCCGTTTGTATGTGAAGAAGTTAACAAACGCAGCATACGTTGTTGAGAAGTTGCACTACTCTAGAATTTAATCTGCGTTTTATGTACGGTGGAAGCATATTATAAACAATCATAGGCACCGACGCACGTGTGCGCGGTTAATGGTTCCTTGATGTTGACCCCGACTTTCATAGAAAAATTGTATTATAAATACTGATATCGCAAGCATCCAAAAAGTCCCTTTTTGGCGTAGATTTTGAGGTAGCGGCATGATCGGTTCATACTGATTTCTTTGAGAACGACGACACGGTGGCCAGGCTATCACCATCAATGGCAAGCTCTATCTGTCGATGGTTTAGCCAATTTTTTGTGGCCCTCAATCGGAAAAAAAGACAAGGACAATATGGGGTGACAAGCAGACCGCGCTGCGTGCCACACGGCCCGTGCCACAATGTACATTTTGCATGAGCTATTTCCAACCATGGTTATCCCATATGAAGGAAACTTAAATTAACTACGAAAATCTTCAAATTTTGACCCTTTAAACTTGTTATGGGGTTATTTAAGCCGCGGGTCATTGCGAATAAACCACAAAGCACAACTGCACTGAAAGCCAACGCCATTGGTTAAATGCAGCCTAGATTTATGCGCCAAGAATTATGGAAGATTGAACTTTGCAAATACACGCCATCCAGCGAAGCCATTGCTTCAAACTTAAAGTGGACATGACACATGACACACAACGAGTTAGGTACCTGCAGCACCTGTGTGCTTCTTCCGCAGAACGTGGAAGAGGTCACGCTACATAAGAATCACACCTCAGGCCCTAAAACGACAAAAGGGCAAATAAAACTGTCGGAAAAAAGGCTCCAGTCCTAGATATCCACTGCAATGGAATTAATAGGGGACAAGTTCTTCTTCCTTGGCTGACCTGAACGGTGCCGATATGAAGCACCAGTAGACGGGACGCAGTTGCCTCTTTAACCTGCTTTTTGGTGGCATAGTTTTCTTTGCTGTAGCTGATAAACAGTTTCCTATCCGCCACTTTGACCAGCATCCAGTCGGTGGCTTCAAAAGCACAACAATCTAAATTATTGCGGACTCATAAAAAGAACTTTGTTTTATAATTTCGAAATCCGTGCACAACACGACCTACGGGATAGCATAAAGACTCTACCTACAAACCGGTAATCTCGTTAGACACACACCGTTCAACCATATACACTGCTCACATCAACACATAGATAGGCAAAACAGGAAGAAGATTGCATATTAAATTTGCCTTTCATCCCGATGATATTGACTATCCGGTTAAGCTCCATGTTCTCACCTGGTCCCTGCGATACACTGTGATGGTAAATGCTGCTGGCTCGTCGTTGTGTCTCATCACAATTTTAAACTTAAAACGGACTACGACAACGATGCTTGTTCCTCTAATACGAAAAAGTCGATTTGTGTGTGGCGGATTATCCAAACGACCGATGAGTGCTTGTACTGCGCCTAGGATATATGATACAATGTTACGCCATATCGTAACAACCCATGGATGCGGCGCATCCACATCGAGCAGACATTGGCATACGTACTTCTGAACAAACTTCGAAATCGTTGCTTTTTTTTTGGTGCAGCAAACTCCGGAATAGAAAGCAATTCGCGAAGCATTGGGCCGTAGCCAAACGTGTTTGTGTTACCAGCTTTTCATGATTAGCTTCCTTTTGGTTTTGTTTTCACATTTACCCCAGGTTTAGACCGCCTCAGCGTGGTCCTTGCTCTGGACTCTGATCAAATGGGCAAACTATCAGCGAACACACAAAGAGAGAGAATGAAATTGCATATTCTGGGATCGCGCGATGATGCATGCAGCTGGCAAGGCAACTACTGGAGGCCGACCGACGGGTAAGGAACAAAAGATATAAATAGCCGCAGGAGATGGTGATTAAAAGTTCAAGAGTAGGAGGCTGAGGCTATAGAGCGATTGGTGAGGGCCGCCTCGTTTCATTGGCAACATTGAATGGCAGCCTCGTTTTTCAAACATCCCTCGTCAGGGTATGGCAACAAGGAGCGCATATTTCAATATAATTGGTCGATGGCTTTCATTTGGCTGAGCTGTTGGATTTTTGTAATTTGAAATTGATTGAAATTTATTAAGCCCAACTAAAGGTGTACGGGGAAATTTGGCTTCGAATGTGTTACAGAGAAACAGGAGAAAATCAAGTGGTGTTCCATAGGGTTGGGTGTTAGCACCCACACTTTTTATTTCAACTGAATAACAGTGAAAATTGTTGGGTAGGTGGAATTGTAGTTTGCAACTTTGTAGTTTTACCATGAACTAGTGGGATGAACTAGTTAGGAGTGCAGGTCACTTTGAAGTGGATATAGACTTTTGTGTGGCATGTAGAGAATTTGATCTCTAGCCAACAAAGTGGCTTACTACGTAAAAACAAAGCAGTGACGCCTTTTTTGTTCGGTAAAAAACAAAAAAAGCTTTACGAAATCAAATAAATAGGAAAGGAAACCCTGTAAGAGAGATAATATCTTTATAATTTTGTATAAATCCGGCGTATATTCGTATCTGTTTTAAAGTTATCTCTTTTATTACGCCTTATTGCGTCAGATCATGAGTCAGAGTCAGGGGAATATACATTACCGAGCGTATTATTGGAATAGGTTAGTGTGTAATATAAAAACGAAATAGATAACATTAAGATCAAGATAGCACGCCTTTAATTTTGCCTAAAATAGATTAAGTTTTGCTTCAAATGCCTTCGCATACCGCTTTCGAGTGTGCAGGTATCTTTAACTTATCTAAAGCTTATAATTCGCGATATGTAATTAACCAGATAAACAGATAAGTCGTAAAGTTTGCGAAGAAAATTTTGTTGTTTGCCAAATTTTTTAAGGTGCAATGGCAAAACGAATACGCCTTACTCGCATTTCGATAAAAATTCGCAATTAACTTATCAGAGGCGAGGTAATTCATCTTGTGAGGTAATCGTTAATTTAGGTATTCAAATAATGTTTGACTTACATAGATACTCCTTTAGATTTAAAGCTTAGCTTGAATTTGTGTGAACGTACCTGAAAGAAAAGAAGATACAAATCAGTTTTATATTTTAGAATAAATGAAAAAAAAAAATTAATTAAGCTTAAGTTTTTAAAGTTCGTAGAGAAACTTATTTTTGTTAACAATTTCGCATGGACTTAAGCTGTATATATGCTGGGTGCGCAAAAATTCTTTCAACCTATGCTCGCTTTAGAATTTAACTACCACTTTCAATTTTGAGTAGGTACAGCGCTATGACGAGCTTCTTTTTTTTCTTGGCTTTTCGGAACTCAGGACTCGAGAGGCAGATCGAGCATAAAGAAGATGTACACTGTACAGGTATCCGGGTTAACCCAAGTTTAAGTCTCCGCGCAGTTTAACTGGAAGGAAACACTAAATTTCTGCCATATCTACGCATCAGGTGCCTAAGCCTGCTTTTAGAGATTTTTCCTAAGAAAAAAAAACTTGCAATCCAGTTCGGTCATATCCAAACGACGCTCAGTTATTTTCCCTTTAATTATGGAGGGGGTAAGACATCTTTAGCTAGCTGTTTTGTTCTGCAATTGTTTGGTGGCCTCGTTCTTCACATAACCATTGAAACTGTCAAGGGTTGACAGGGGTGCTTAAGGCCGCTTGAAGAGAGTCTGGATTCTTGTTGAAATGAGGCTGAAGCATCGCAAACAACTGTTAAGACTGCAAAGCAATACCGACTTGATACTACAGTAAAGTCGGGTGATATGACGCTGCAGGGGAATATGGCACACATCAGATTTCTTTTCAACCAATATATACGGCTTCATATTCTCTTCGGTCTTTGTTTAGAATTCAAAGAGTCATCAGTTGTAAAGTTTTTTATTATTTGCTTGTTTTTGTAGTTGCTTTTTTTTACGTAGTTGGTACCCAGAGGCAGGCGTAGCATGTGCTAATGGCACATTGTCTCGAAAAAAGCCGCAATTCGATAGGGATCCTTTGTTTTATCTAGAAAAGGGGGGCATGGCTGGGGTACCATTTCCCCCTCCGTAAACATTTTATGCATAGTTTCCCAAAGGAAAAAGACAGATGATTTTTTAGGTCATTTTTAGGAGATTCGAAGGTGTTTTTCTGCTTTCGATTTCTTCTTTCTTTCGGCAGGTGGACATAAAAATTTAGGCTGTGTTGATCAAATAATCAGCGACATGACTTCTCGAAAAAGTTTTAACAATCTTCAGCAAACACAATCATTATTATTTCCAGCGACGGTGGCTAAATGGTCTTTCCATCGCTCTCGATTCTCCGCTTCCATCTCAAGAGATTAAGGCGCAATCCCCAGGCAGAACTCGGAGAGGTTCTTTACCTGATCCCACTACTTGTTTCTTAGGAAATACAAGTTGGGAAAAATGAAGCCATCAACTCCAAGGCACAAAAAAAATGGAGCAGCAAACATTATAGTATTAAAGGCCAAAAAAATACTTAATGTTAAGCGTAAAGGTGTATAATTTCATAAAACTGACATCGTTGCGTCTTAGTTCTCCGAAGCAAAAATCTGAATGCCTCTTTTTACAAAGATACTAATAGTCCTTAGGTCTTTAAGGGAAGCGCTTGTGCAGGATATGGAAAGGGCAACAATTAAGAGAAGACGGGTGATTAGTTGCAGTGTGTTCTCTACCAAAAGTCGTCTGGATCTCATAGGTTTTGTAATATAATACAATGCGCCAATTTACCATTAAGGGTGTACCAAATTACCCGCGCCGTACTCATATAAGTTTTTTTTCAGATGTTGCTACTGTCTGATGGAGCACTCAGACACAACTACTGGTCCATTGTTATACCATGCAGAAACCTTACTTTAATGTTTTCAATTTTCCTGTCTTTCAAGAAAGCACAGATCCTGGGAAAAAACTCTTCTCATCAGAAGAGAGAATCTCTACTTATCAGGGATAAAATTTCTCTGTATATCAGTGTGACCTCGGCCCCAAACAAGATTCAGTGTTTCTAGCCTTTTGGCAAATTTCAACGAATACTTGAGTTCGAGCATCATCTTGGACTAGGTAAGAGGGTTAAGCCACACTTTTAGAGTGGCTTGGCTGTCACTGCAAATAACTTGGCCGTTGGATTTTGAATGTAACTTGAACCTAAAAAGTTTTCTATCGAGGATAATTCCCATAAATTTGACTTCATCGGATATCACATTTGACTTCAATCGGATAGCGACCTTTAAGTAAAAGTTAGGTCAAACCAGTGATCTTGCTCGTTCTTTTTAAGAGAATAGATAACTCTGGTTTTAAGAGGATAAAAGAGAAAATGATTTCAAGGCCTTCTAAGCATTAACTTATATGTTCAATGCTTAAATGAGTTTGTTAATGAGAAAAATCTGCAAATTTTAATGAGCCTAACAATTTTAATATAGTCTTTTATAAATCGTATATCGTTGGTAGAAAACAAAGAGAATAGGAGAGAAAATTGAACCCTGAGGCACGCCACATTTTACAGATAAAGCTGCAGATTATTGAGAGTTTTCGAGAGATTAATTTAAGAAAATCCTTTCTTTAATTGTTGTGAAAAGCCCAAATATCGTACGCTTTCAAGTTGAGTTTGACTTGTGAAAAAAGCAAGCTCCTACAACTTCTCGCCATTTCTGATTTCGAATCTGGGCTCGTTTTCTTTTTAACCCTGAGATATCAGCTTTTAGACAACATATTGAGGTCAGCATTGAAGTTATAGAAGGCAGGTTTGACAGTCTAAGCAGAAAAGTATCGAAGAAATAAATTTTTCAGTTCGGGATTTCAAATGCTGTTCGAAAAAGCTCTACATTAGGCCAGTGTCTATGAATTTTCCTTTATCTGACGATTCAAAAATCGTCCCTAAAATGGGCGTTCTTAGTTGCACTACGTTTCGCCGGTGGAGTCAAGTCGAAAAATTTTATGGAAACGTTAGTATTCAATATAGTTCAAGTGACAATATAGTTCGAATTTACGTTGTGTAAAGAATGTTGTATGCAAAGAACGAAAAGAGTTTTAATAAAAAGAAAGTAAACTACTATACTCATCTGTCAGTTAAAGTATAGATACATTGAAAACAAAAAAATATTTTGACTCGACCACTTGACTCAATGTGCCTGCAAACGCTCTTCTAAATTGGTCTTATTTTCGACTAGTAGTCAACCCCTAAGAGCAAGTTTTTCAATGCGAGATCATCCTAGTTTCGGAGTTAATCTGAGCTTAACCCCAGAAATGAGATTTGAGTCAAATTCGATCCGGGGCTAATCTGGGCTTAGTTCTCCAAATTAAGTGGATCAATTCCGGATTAAACTCTGGAGAACAGTTCGAACTTCTTTGCCCTTTTCTTTATGTAAAATGACAAATGAGAAAAACTTATATACTTTTTTTGCTTGTTTTTTTCGATGTGAAGTGAGAGTTGGGAGAGTTATTAATTTTGAGAGTCGAAGATTTTGACAACTTTACTGACGGAATTAACTCGGCACTGAAAAACTTCTTGCGCGGTTAAGTCGAGCTACATTTTCTTGGCTTAAATTGGGCCAAGCCCCTCTGCAATGAAAAATCGACTGCAACTCCGATATGAACGGTATGAACGATATGAACGATATGTACGGTAGAGTTCTTATTGTTATCTTTAATTTGTAATGTTTTTTTACTGAACGTCAATTGAAGTGTTCTATCTACTGCAGTAAGTTCTAACTTCCGATAACCTTCTGCTACTTAGAACAACCAACTAGTACAAATAGCTCAATTCTTCCCAAGTCAGCACACAATTCTCGGAAAGTATGCAATCATTTTCCCACAAGCTCAGATATCAATTAATGTTTTGCCGTATTGTTCCAGTTTCTGCAACTACTTAGTGACTCAACTATGCATTCCGGGTAAAAAAAAAAAAACTTAATTAAAAAGTATCTGAATCATGACAACAACTACACAACCGGTGGCGATTGTACGCAAGGCACTCGCGAATACATTTTGTTACTCAAAGATTTATCAGTAAATGTACTTGAAAAACAATTTTATTTTATGTAAGAAATGTATGTATAGACATTGTGTACAAATGTACTAAGAATGTTAAAAACAATCAACTGAATCATCATCCGTCGCCAGACAAGAAGACTGATACGCAAAGCAGTTCATTTACACATTGTTTACTAGTATAGCTCCAATTGGAGGCATTATTACGCGCGTCCCGTACACAGCCGTCTGTACCGACTTGTTAACAAAGATTTGCTCCAGCTTTAACACAATGGAAACACGGAAATGCCCCAGCAGCAGGTCGTGAGGTGCGTAATGAACATCTTTTGTCCAAAATAAGTAGCACATTTTTTTCGCTCTCTCTTCGCTAGCCAAATGCACAAAATGTGCACAAATCAAAGCACAATTGTCAACACAATGAGTCGTGTTTGTTAGGCTCGCTGGTTCGGTGCACATTACTGACACAAATATGCGAAATGCGAAACGTACACAACACACTTGAGAGTCCAGAGAGGGTACTCCAATAGTGCGCGACACACAAAGAGGCGCAAAAGGCGACCAAGAAAAAAGAACAGGAACTCCTGGCCTATGGTATAGTAAGCCAATGTTGGTGTGTGCGAGTGTGGTGCATGCAGAAAAAGGTAAATGACTCTAAAAGGATTGCAAGCGTGAACCAAACCATATGCAGCCAAAGTAGCAAACAGCTATTTTTAGAAATGATTTAAATTCCTTGTGTTTTCGAGAATTCCATTTTGGCGTTTGAAGTTCTAAGGGATTTTTTTTCGCTTTGAATTTTTATTTTTTTTTTCGAGAAACAATAAAAGAAAAAAGTTCTGTTGGTTCACTCTTTGTTTGGACGAAACCCCGAAGAATGTTAGCAAAAGGAAGGAAGAACTTTTTTTTATAGCAGCGGGGTTTTTTTTATCAAAATTCTAGAAGACGATTCAGGAGTGTGCTCATTCTTTCTTCAGCGCTCGATATGAATTTGAAAATTAATTACAAAACGTTAAAAAATTTGGCGTTTAATTAACCTTCTTGGGATATTTTAAAGTTATCGAAAGTTCAACAAAGCTTGAAAAGCATACTTAGGGATTTCCATGCGGATCGTTTTCATCCACGGATCTCGCAGTAAACTAAAGGCAATATAAAATTATTTCGAAAATAATAATAGGACAGGAAAAATAATTTATTTAAATATTTAAGAATTTTTCGAATTCGTCAAATTTCATAATAAAGAACTATGAAGAACGTCAATTTTCATGTTTTTAAAGAACAATACGGTTCAGAAAGTGTTAAGCAAATTGTATTGTTAGTACGCTCAGCATTGTGCCAAAGATTTTTTGACATCATTAAGACAGACTTAAAAGTCCATAAAGCTACAATGAATCTCGTTTACAATCTCGTTAAACCAGAGTAAGGAAATGCACTCGTGACCTACTCATGAGCACTCATGAGCTATACATAAGCGTGCGCTATCCAGTCTGCATTTACACGACGCAGAATTTCTTGAGTTATCCTTATCAGCTGTCAAAACTTTTATTTCTACTCAAGCACGTGAGCATTTATCGAAACTCATCCCATGAGCGATCCTAATCAACATTCATCATTGGATTCAAAAGTCTTCAACATGACTGTAATGACTTCAAAATGACTTTAATGACTTCAATAATTTTTTGACAAAAAGATTTCAACACTTTTATCAGTTCAAAATGACTCATTCATTGAGTCATTGAGACTTAAAAGTGACCAGTTGTTTTATGACTTCAAAAGAGGCATTCATTTGAATTCACTGAATAGAATTACCATTCAATGACTTCAAAATGAATGGCGATTTAAGATTTTTAAGTTAAAATACAGTATTGAATTTATGTGATTGAAGTCAGTTCAATGAAGTTCTCTGTATGACTTTTATGAATGAAATCCAAAATGGTTGCATTCTTTTACAACTCTGAAATCCCAATAGTGACAACTTCTAATCGCCATACAAATTGAAATCCTCTCGACAAGGAAATACAAATAAATCCTCCATAAATCCCATTCACTCTTTCCACAAACCTCTTCTATGACGCTTTTAAGCCTTTTCGCATACCTTTGAAAATGTCATCGTTACTTTCTTTTGAGTAACAAAATGACAAGAAAAATTGTGCTCGTGCGAAATTGATTCTAGATTTACCCGGTTAACCGTTAATCGCAGCTTTATTGCCGGTGCAGCCTAGTATAAATTTTGAAAGACATATTTTCGTTGGTGATTTAATTCGATTGTCTTCAGGGAAAACCGATTGACTATATTGACTCGGTTTGCCACCAAAGATGAAAACATCCTTAATTTAAATTGCAGATAGCTCGGTTTAAAAAATTTACGAGTGCGAACATTCGTTCCATCAAGTGAAGTCTCTCGCTAAGAGTTTTTAGTTCATTTAAGATTATGGTTAAATTTTGTAAAAAAAAAACCGGGCTGGCCAACTCGGTTTGCAACTCGAGTTACCGACTTTATATGGGAAAAAGCTGGTTATAAAAATTTACGAATATTTATTCGCCCATGACCCTCTCACACGATTGACATCAATCATCACCTGCCTGTAGATTGAGCTTGTGCCTTAGGCTACAGCCAAGCCACTCACTGAGCGGCAAAGCGGCGAAATTAAAACATATGAAGTGGTATGGAAGTGGCCACGCACTGCGCGGCAAGTTTTATTTGTGTGGAAATAACGCTGCTCAGCCGCTCAGTGCGTGGCCGTAGCTTTACACATAACCAGCGATTGTCTTTGAATTTAAGATTCTATTATGCGTCCCTTTCCGTCAATCGATTTACGTTAAGTGTATCAGTAGTTTGATCTTGCCCTTACCCAAATAAATCGATTGACAAAAAATTGTAGTTTTTTTTTGTTTCCATAGGAACCGCACTTTCAAATATTTCTAAAATTAATGTTGCCTCGCGTTGGATTAAAAAGAAATATTATTTTTGCAACATATCAATCGGCATGACACTCTGCTCGTCATGCACAATTAAAATAATTTTTGTTTTTCGGCACCCAGTTTGAATCGAATTTGCACGTAATTGCCGCGTTGATTGAGCTTTGGTTTTTGTACAAAAATTCAAAATTAAAAACTTTTAACGTGGAAAAATTTTAAACCTTTCACACATCAATCGTTGATTATCATTTAGCAAAATCAAATAGTTATGTTTTGTTTTTCGTTAGCCAGGTTAAATCGAATGTGTTTGACGTAAACAGATAGGTACGTATCTATAAATCCATGTATAGGTATGTGATTGCCGTCAATCGATTGACCCTGTAGGGGCAAGGGGCTACAGTCGTTTTATTAAATTCACTCTCTCTTCAACCTTGGAAGCACACAAAAATCTTACGTTCTTTAAAGTTTCAATTTTAAAATAATTTTTACTAATAAAATCAGCGAAGACAAAACTTAAACAGCAATCGAAAAGCGAAAAAGTTTTAAGCTGCTTTTTTTATCAAGGTTGTCATAGAGATAAAAAATCTTCTACACACTGACAACGTTTGGTTTTGATGACAGTGGGAGAGTTTGGTAGAAACTTTAAGTTTACAAAAAAGGGATTCTTGTCATGTTAGATGGCGTTAGATGACGTCTCAAACAGTTAAGCAGCGTTCAAGTCAAATCTTGAAAATAGCTCGTTTTTTTCCAACAAAAGTTTTGTTTCTAAAAAAAAAAAAGGATATTACCTATGTACGTGACAATTTTATAAAAATGTTTATGATTATTACCCGATTTTTTCTAACTTTCGTTTAAGCTTGACAACGACAACCTGTATAAGTAATTAATAAACCACATTGAGGCATAAATTCCCACCAGTCGACCCTCTACATGCCCAGACTTCTTAATAGTCAATATCCCGTCAAAAAAAGGTAAACGCCTTGCCTCTTAATCCCAGAGAAGCACACATATTTGTCACTTTTAATTTCTGAAAAATCCACACCAATTTATATATGCATGCATCTATGAACAAATGACTCAATCACATATTCTCCACTTGGCGTGAAGTGGTGTTCAACCAATGTTCAAATGGAGACATTCCAAATTTTATAACGTTTTAAGTTGTTACTATTGTCACCAGAAATTATTTTTATGACAGCTATAAAATACGACGAATAAATCAATCTCTTCGCCGCCACGCCAGAATGACAGAATTATTTACGATGAGTTGCAAGAAAAACCGCTGAACCATTTGATTTTCTACCCCCAGCGAGGTCTGGAATTACCCTACTCCGTTGTTTCTAATTGCTTAGCTTCTTCAGCCGATAAAAACCATTAAAAAATCAATTAAAAAGTCGAGAATGGCCACAGAATTTTTTTTTTTTCAACTTTGACTGGGACAAGAACTGATGAAGGAAGGAAATATCGAAAACGAACCCAATGACCCCAAAGCAAATGTCTACATATAAGTTTAGTAATCTGACACATTTGAGTTTTCACCCGAACACAGCCCTCATGATTTGGCGTAGCCTTCAAGGCATGGCAATAATTTTTGACATGATGAGTAGTTTTTTTTTCGATTCAAAAAAAAACAGGGAAGATCGTGCGTCTGGTTTTTAAGTGTAGCCCTACCCTAAACTGTAGCAACTCATCAGTTTGAATGGGGGAATGGACAAGGGGAACTGCGCAACGCTATCAAACAGCTCGAATTGAAGGGAGCAGCAATTAAGATGAGCTACGAACGCGTCCAGAAATTTCGATCCACACTGTGTGTTGTGAGAATGATATAGGGTGGCGGTGGCGGCGGCGGCGGCCGCCAACAGTGAGAGGGTGTGATGGGAAATTATTGTGTTATAAACGAATTTGTTTTGGTAAACGTTGCGAGAAGATGGCAATTCGTAATATAAAAAATAGGCAGACTATCAATTAAACGATGGGGAAGGAATTTTGAAGTGTAAACAACCAAATCATTTGATAAACAAGAAAATAAATGAGGGAGCACTAGAAAACGAGCCGAAAATATAGATATTTGACTCGTATTTCGTTCTACGAAATTTCGACAAATTCTGAGAGGTACAGTTGGGTGGAAGTTAAAAGCAGTAACAACAAACCGTCGCGATGTGGCGAAAAATGTTGCGAACGCTCTTATTTATTTCTCAACATCCTCTTATCCAGCGACACTTTATCAAGTGTCAAAGAAACGACCTAAACTAAAATAAAACTTACATGTCTGAGCTGGTGCAGTTTCTGAATAGGACCTAAAAACGAGCGGTTATCACTACTAAGTTGTGTCATCGTTTTCGTTGCTTTTGTAAAGTTTGGAAGGATCAAATACATGCATCATGAAATGTTAATCAGTTCACTCAAATGTTTATAAGTCTCCTTTCCTTGGCCGAACATAGCGTATGTGGTACAGGCTTCAACAGAATATGACGCAATGAGTTCATAATGTGTCATATTATGAGAATTACACTTAATTCAAGTCACATACAACACAGCAAAACATTACACAGAAATTATAGTTTTGATGGAAATGAAGTTATTAAAATACTGGTAGAGTTAATAGACATGAGTTAGACTTAATTAATTGTGATTCATGTCGAACGAATTTGATGTGTTTACTCTTTGACAACTCATAGGTTATTAGATTAAACGATAGAAAAGATAGCTTTGAGAATTGCCTACTATTATGGAATCAAGCTTTAAGAAAGGAAATGATTGACGCTTTTGGCATAATTACTTTACTAGATAATTGAAGTGACTTAAGAAACATAAAAAAGAAAGAAAACATGAAAGAAATGAAAAGATATGTTCATATAAAGTTGCACCTGCAGTGTGTGCCAAAAAATATGTATCCAATTTTCCAGATTTTGTTTAAACTAGACTTTCTGAAGTGTGAACCTCGCCCTATTGCCACAAAAGTGAAGTTTTAAAATCGTTGAGATGAAGCGAAATAATTATTTTTCATCAAAATTCAATGAAAACTGTTTTAGTTACAGTAAGATCTTGGACCACATTAAGTTATGAAATTGCCTCATCCGGAAAATTTTCAGCAACTTCTAAAGAACTGACTTTTGCACATTAAAAATTGTCCTACATTGCCACATTAGTCGTAAGTAGGTACTACCTATCTACCTATTTACAATTAAATTGTTATTAACAATGACAGAAATGTCGATCTGATTTTCATCTCGAGTCTTATTTGCCACTCGAAAAGGTAGTTAAATAAAAGCATGCCTATTCTTAGATTCGATTTTAAAATCCGCCAAATTTTGAATCTACCCTAACCTATCTGGAAAATGTAAATTTTTTTATGACTAAATGTCATTTTCACTCGGTGAATCTGATGGAACCAAAAATAGAACAACTTATATGACGCAGTTTTAGTAAATACCAAAACTGAAAACATATTTCAAAGCACGATGGAAATAATGAAAGCAATAAAGTATTAAAAGCTGCTTTAAATCTCTGACAAGTTATGATGTGACGCAAAGTAATGCAAGAAAATGCCAAACATAGCGACATAAACAGACACTTTGACAGCGACAGAAGGTATAATTTTAGAGCCACTGGTTTTCATTGACGTGAAATTTGCACACCGCCATCGTTATCAGCCTCTGTTGAACAAACGTAGGTAATCCAGCTCCCAAATAGGGTTTGGAGAGAAAATACAATCGCAGTAAATTGTTTTACGCTAATTCAAGAAATTGGTAAACTTTAAAAATTCTTTTCCCTCTTTATGTCCGTCATTGCCTTCCTTGTTTCTTAAGTTTGTTGCCGGTAGGAACATTTGCGATTGTGATGCTTATAGTTTGCTTTTATTTCAATTTCAAATACTTGCTCTGTTGAGGGATACAGTGGTGAGATCTCACTTAATGTCGGTGCGCGTTATTATAAAATGTATAAAGGTAAGTACTTGAAGATGAGCATCCGACAATGTTTTGTCGCTGAATGTAAAAATAGTTTGCAAAAAAGGAACGCAGCCATAATTTAGGATTTGGAGTAGGTTTTGCGTATATAAAACTGTAGTTGTAACCTTTTGGAGCTAACCGGGTACAAGCGAAGTTTTGCTTTTATAACGAATCCTTTCTTATAGGGTGTTTCCACCGAACACTAATCCGCGATTAACACAAATCATCCTTAAATTCCCTCTAAAGATTCACGACGAGATTAAAAACTACTCGCGTAATTAATCTCTTTACGCGATTAATTTTCCACGCAAGAATTCTTAGACCAAATCGAACAGAATTCTACGTGTTCTGTGCGTTTTCCGACGAAACGCAGCAAACACACCTTTCATTGGCAGCTGGGTATTATCATCAACTCAGCAGTGTTTTTTGTGTGATGTAAAGGGACAACGAACTTTCGCATATAGCTAACCCCTTTGCGCGTCCAATAAAGAAAATATTAGGCTTTAAATGTTTGACAAGTAGAAACTTAGCATAAAAGGTGTATGTTATAGTTGAGTGACAGATTGGTTCGTCCTGTTGTGTTAGGACGAATCAATCTGTCACTTAACAATATCATAGACCTTTTATGCTAAGTTTCCACTTGCCAAACATTCCACTATTGACAAACTTTGACAGTTCTCCTCTATGTCGATTAGAGGCACAATTGGCATAGCGTAACCCAATTCAGATGTAAATTCAAAGATGCTTTATTTCCACTTGCCAATTTCTCAATATATGTATAATCTAAAAATGCGTCGTTTGTCAATTAAAAATCGACAGTGGAAACTAAGCATTAGCACGGCTGTCAAAATCTGACGTCTTTCACATATTTCGGCCCGGGACGCCGAGCAAAGCTTCTGTAGAAGTGCGAATTATTTATAAACTTTATAGGTAAACCTAGAATGTGCCGATAAAGTTTTGCTTATTCTATTTTTTAAATTGACTTAAATTTTTAAGTGGAAGCTATCGAAAAAGTGTTCCGAAGATGCGGGACACTTAAATAAACTTTGCCTTGGCTTGGAAAGGTCTTAATGGTTCGTTTAGCAATTGTTAAGAGAAAACGTAATGTGACTGCAAAGCAAAGCTCTTGCTCTAGTTCAAATGTAGTGAACTTTTTTGCTTCCGTCTGATAGCTCAACAGACAAAAAAGTCAATCAAAATATGCAATGTATGCGCGGTGAGAATCCCCTATATAATATGTTATAATTTTTAGTAATGGTAAGTAGACATAAGACCGAAATAAGCACTCAAAAAGCGAAGAAACAATCATTTTGGCGAAAAAAAAATTTATTTTTTAGGAATTAACATTTCAAAGCAGATTCAAAGTCGTTGTGTATAACGTAACGGGGTGAAGCGTACGTAACGTAGTGAAGATGAAGCCAAAGCCAGTTTGTGAAGCTGCCTTTATGTTTACAAACGAAAGGCAGCACAGAGAGAATAACCCCGCTTCAGAAGAGGTTGAAAATGAATCTCGAAATGCGTCTCTACCACGCATATATTCTCAATAAAAAAGTACAGATTTATTTCTACGTATTCTATTTGTGTTCTGAAAAAACAAATCAAACGAACCCATTGCTGACAGCTGTGGTCTGTGTATCATCAACTCAACTGCATTTGTTGTATTGTGTAAAGGGATGTGCAGAATGGTGGGTGTTAATACTGCTGGTCAATATTGATCAACTTGGTTTCTTTCAACTTTCCGGGCTGAAGTCGCGTCAACATAGGTATTTGACTTTTCGTTAGCAATTAAAAATTAACTTAATTGTGAACAGGAAGACTGGCAGATTTAGAAACAACGTTGTCATCCCAGTCACATGCAGTCGTTAGTTAAACCCGAATCAAATCGGCATTAAAAAATAACAGAAGCAAGGAAGGCATTTGTTTTCTGGTTCCTCTTTTTGTACAATCTCTCTTGGCCAGTTTTTAGGGCTTTATACCTTTTTTTTATTAAACTTAAAATTATTTTACTTAGGAATTAAGCGGAGTAAAATTTTGACCTGGACAAAATTTTTTCTTTACTTCTTCTCTCGTCACCTATAACACTGACGACAAAAAATCGTGTGGCAAATAACCACACGATTTTCTGACGCAAGTCAAATGGTGCTGTAGTATTCCTGTCAATTTTGATTAAAACTGTCATTCTTATGGTTTGTAGCAGATGAAGTCGTGCAAGTGCCGGAGCCGAAATCGTTTTGTTGTCTCCTTAAAAAAGGATTTAGACTTTAGCGTTCCATTCTAAAGATATTTGACCTCACGATTTGTTGTTGTCGTGTCTCTAGCGCTGGCCTCCTAAGGGCGGATCTTGAATTTCCTTGAATTTTGACTCTAAAATTTCCTCGACTTTTTTGTTGTTTAACTGATTGAAGCTCATTGAAACTTAACTTAAAACTATAACCAAACTTCACTAAGCCGGTGTTTTATTTTTTATCATTATTTTTAATCCTTTCTTTATTTTTAATTTAAGGGGAGAACTACAGACGTACATAAAAGCAACGATCTAGTGTCTGAACAGAAAGTCTCTGAAATATCTGAACTAAATATTCTAGGTAACGACCTCCTTATTTAATCCCAACCGTTCGCTTAGACAACATGAACATTTTCAGGGATATGCAGCTTTTCATTTATTTGCCTAGAAAACGAATCATTGCAAGACACACAAAAAAAAACTAGCTTTTAAACCACACGCTGTAAAGATACAAAGGACTTTGTTAAGGACCAGGAAAGAAGACTTTCCAGCCGCCAAACAACAACAATAAAACTGGGTGTGTCAATTCAAAGTTCCTAACAATCCCTCCAAAAAAAAGGACACCGGGAAGACTTTATTCGAGAAGTTTCTAGAGCTAGTAAAAAATGGGTACCTTACTGGGTTATAATAGTGTGCACATACGTATATTTACCTTGCAACTTTTTTTTTATCCCAACGGACTCTCGGTATCCACAAAAGAAGATGGGTTCGCACAAAAACTGTTTCGGTTCACAATAATATTTCCGACCGCACTCAGACGATCAAATGTAGCTTAACATGTATTTTATTTGAATTCCTTTCTTTGGGTTGGTATATTATTTTCTAATACACTCCAGTTAAACTGCTAATTTTCGAAACGTTACGGGAAAAACACAATAAAAGAAAAAAATTATTCACAATGGGTAAACAAACAAAACCAAAGAAAAAAATCACTTTCGTCCAACAGGACCAACAATTACAAAATTTTTTATATATATCACATACAAAAAAAAACTGTTCCACACGTGTATGAACAACTGCGCACAAGGAATCCAAACACAAAAATGTCGTTGTGTGAGTAATCCGTAAGTGAAACAGAGGCAATCCTTTTTTTTTGCTGTGGCTCTTTCTAAAACAGGAATTTTTCAGGGATATTCACCACGTACCTATATTAACACCTTTTTTTTTTCTTCTTGCAACGCTCAGAGGATGCTTGGTTATAAATTAACAAACAAACAAACGGAATACAACTTGTTTCTATACAAATGTAATTTTAATAAGAAATAAACGTAGAATTCTGTAACAAAAACTTTTGTTTAACAAAGGAAAATAATTCTATTAAAGGCAGACAGGAGAGAAAAAACTTAAAGTCAATCCACACCCTCGAACGGCCAAATTCAAACTTAAATCCAGCGAACAAAGTTTGAGCAGTTGAACGTGTTGTATCCATAGCTGAGCGCGATGGGTGCGTGCATGTGTGTGTGTGTGTGTGTGTGTGTAATTCCATCCAATTCCCCGAGCCGAAGAAACAGAGAAAACAGAGAGACCGACGAAAAAGAGGAGAAAACAACCAAAGAAATGCTATGAAACGCCCGAACGAAGTAGCAAAGCCGGCATTCAACCAAACCAACAACGTGCCGTTGTGTTTAAGTGGCCGCCGCTCGAGCTGTCAGTCACGCACACTACACTATCGGCAGACAGTGCATGCATACACGCGAAAGTAAAGTACAGTAGAGTATCTACTACGGTACGGTATCTACAATCTATAAAACGGATAACAAAAAAAACTACATCCAGCAGACTGCTACTCTAGTCGTTGTCGATTGGGGTTGGATTAAACAAAGAACAGACAATATCGAGTGTGGCATGTGGAACGTATCTGCCGGTGTGTGAGTGCAATTGAGTGGGATTTGAATGCAAATGCAAATCCACTCAATTTACTATTTGGGTGTGTTTGTTGTTGAACGCGCGAACAAAGGAAGAATACACGCGTAAAGTCACAGTCGTTTTCGATGAGATACTTTTTTTTTGTATAAACTGTGAATTAAGTTGGGTTTGGTTTTAGGACCCAAACGTTTTTTTTTTGTACTTTATGTACTCGCTCAATATTTTTTTTCCCCGTTTCGGTACTTGTTGAAAATTCATTGGATTTCTTGACAAGTAGAAAAGTCAACGAGGTTTTTTTTTTCCTTCATCTTCGGATAGAAGGTTGTTTGGAGTGAGGGATGATGAAGAAGGGAGAGAATATGTGACAGGAAGTTACACTGATTGATATTTGGCAATGAAAGAACCAGAATTGCTGAGGAAATGTGACAAAATAATTAATTGAACCCAACACAGAGGGTAAGGATAAAGGACGAAAATTTGTTTAATTTTAAATTGTGCGGATGAGGTGTGTTTGTTTGTTCATTTAGGTCGAAATTCCCAAAGGAGACTGGGTAATTCTAGATATAGGTAGGTGGTAGGTCTAGGTAAGTAAATCTTCCCACATGGAGAACGAACATTCGATTCTGATGACAGAGAAAGGCTGCGGATTTGGGATCAATGTTGGTTGCAACGTTGCAAGCAATTTGTAATTGCCTACCGTTGCATGTAAATGTTTGTAGGTACCAACCTATAGGTAGGATCATGAAGGCCTACCTACATATCTCTAGGTAGGTACCTATGCACCAACCTAGCTTAAAACGATAGAAGACAGTTTTGGAGTAAGGGGGTGGAAACCACACACGCTGAACGTCGAGTTACCCCGGCTGATGATAGAGGATATAGGCAGCTACATTTAGGTAGATAACTATCATGGACCAGCAGCCCTGAAAAGCAAAGCAGCTTTAAAAAGGAATAACAAGAACCTGTGGGTGCCGTGAAATAATGCCGAGCGAAATAACGCCGAATTCATTCATTTATTCCTTAACTTTATCAAAGCGAAATAACGCCGAACTTGGGATTTCTTCGTTACCTTCTTAAAAGTAAAGTAGAAAATAATAGTCTTTTTGACCCGAGCGAAAGAAAAGAAAAGAAGAAAATAATTTGTATAGTTCCAAAATTCGCGCGAATTTCGAAACCATTATTTTTGCATTTCCTTTCCTGATACTGAAAAGAAAGAAGAAAGTGAGGTTGTTGCGCGAACTGTTCAACTATTATTTTCTCCTTTTCCTTCGTTTCCTGTTACTCAAAAGTAAAGAAAATAATGGTCAAAAATTCGCGCGAACTATTTTCTCTTTTCCTTTCCTTTCTATTCCTGTTACTCAAAACTAAAGAAGAAAAATATAGTTCGAAAATTCGCGCGAATTATTCCTTTCCTGTCCTGTTACTTTTGAGTAACAAAAGGCAAGGCAAAAGGCAAGGAATAATTCGTGCGAATTTAAAGAAAAAGAAAATAAATGTGAAAAAATTATATTGAGGAGAAAATAATAGCTCCAAAATTCGCGCGAATTTCGAACCATTAGACCTACAGAGGTCTACAACGCTTGCCTCACGGACGATCTTTTTCCAATACAATGCAAGAAACTAAGACTTGTTCTCTTGCCAAAAGGCAATAAACCGCCACAGGATCTCTTCACGTGCAGGCTTTTTTGCATGCTAGACACAATGGGTAAAGTACTGGAGTGCCATAATAAGTCATAGACTTGACAGTGCGGTCGACGAAGCTATAGGTGCCGCGGATCGACAGTACAGTTTCTGCAAGCCTCGTTCTACCATTAAGGCCATCCGCAAAGTCGTAAGCAGCGAAGAAGGCCATAGCAAGAAGACAATGGAGGGTGGGAGTAAGCAGTACTGTGGAGTCATCGCGCTAGTTGTCAAGAGCGCTTTCACCACTGCAAACTGGAACAAAATTCCGCGAGCACATACCCCCAAGACAGTGCCGGACTACGTGCTGAATATAATGGCGGACTACTTTAGAAACAGAATACTGTACCACGACACCGACTCCAGGATGAGGCAATATAACGTCACAGGCGGCGCCCTCCAAGGTTCCGTACTCGGGCCTCTACTGTGGCATCTTATGAACGAAAACGTACTTAATTTTCCGATGTCCAGGATCCAGGTCCTCAAAAATAATTGGCTTCGCTGACAGCATAGCGATCGTTGTTGAGATCAAATTGCTTGAAAAGCTAAGACATGACTGTAATGAAGCCCAGCGGTACTACCCAGATGGTACTAACCAGCAGCAGACGAGTAATGGAAACAATAAGAGTGATCGTGGCCAACCACGTTTTCAAAGCAGAGCTGACGTACCTTGGCGTCAGGGTTAACTTTTCAGCAACATCTGCAATATGCAGCGGAGAAGAACAACAAACGGCCGCCCTGGCAAGGAACATGTCAAATATAGGAGGTCCTAATCAGAAGATAAGACTACTCTTGGCAAGAGTTGCGTCGTCAGAGATTTTTTTTATAATTAACTCGCGATCAAGGGGTTATGACTACCCTTAAGTTGAAAGAATTTGAGGAGGATAGAAAAGATACGCAAATGCTGACAGCCAGTACGGAACATGAAAAATCTGCACAGAAACACCCCCGCAAGTGTTATGCCTTTACGGAGAAAAGCAATACATAATAAACTTTTCTTTACGGAGAAAAGCAATACATAATAAACTTTTCTTTACGGAGAAAAGTATATTATTGCTTTTCTCCGTAAAGGCATAACACTTGCGGGGGTAAGCTTTGTTGGTGTTTCTGTGCACAGTTTTTCACAAGCAGAGTATTTCATAAATGCATCTGGCATGCATCTAATTGTTGTCCATTCTATTTGCATATTGGAAGAGAAAGCGGTGGTTATGTTATATTCGGCCGGTCCTTACCTGGATAACAGACGCCGACCTTGAAGCCGCTCATTTTGAGATAGGCGCTCCTGGATTTTTCGTTTGTTGGCGTCAGAGATACTCTATGTCTTCCAAATATGGAAGACTACAGCAATGAAAACGAAGTCATACAGTCGCATTACAGGGGCGGTCTACAGCACCAATGCCCTTTCGAGAGTATGCAGCGCTTCTGAACAACCTCATTCGATGCCGCATGCTTTGTTCTTGCAATGATGCCCACAGACCTCCTCGTTAAAGAAGCTTAAAGAAAACATTGTGTCGGCAGACTATGGCAACCTTAGTCTGAATAGAATCAATCTGCAATGATAATGAGGCCCCTCTAAGAACAATCCTCGAAGAATGGGTAGGTAGATCGAACTCCTCCGACAAAGGTGGAGGGATGCAGAGATTAAAATCGCTAATTTAGGATAATTAGGAAGCATGAAGCATAACACAAATGCTCCTGCTGTCATGGATGTTTCAGAGCCTAACTCCGCAGATTTTGGCATGACGGCAGCCCTTAATGTCCAACGTGCACTGAAGTAGTTGATAACGCTGAACACATAATCTTTCACTGCCCACGATATCAGGAAGACCGCTACCAGCTGGTTTACAAACTCGATGAAAGCTTAACCCTCAGAGAACATCATCAGACAGATGTTGAGCACGCAGGAAGCTTGGCAAGCAGTCAATGTAACAGTGTCTACCATCATGAAAGAAGAACAAAGACAGGAATGACAGCGTAATGCAGCCCAGGATGCAGCCAATGTGAATGGGCCGAATATGTAAGGCTGAAGTTCCCCCTGAAGGGTTAAGAACAGAAGCTTCCCCCTGAAGGGTTTATTTAAAACAGTATGTGGGTTTAGTGGGTAAAAATCCCACACTGTTACTGAGTTCGGGCTCACATTCGTCTATGTAAGATCAGTTGCATGTTTCTATGTGAGTTTGGGCATTCCATGAAAACTAGTTGTAGGCATGTTTTTTGAGCATATGCACCTCTTGTACAGGTCCGGCAATACGTTTCTTTGGGTGACGAACTCGCAAAGCTTGGTAACTCACTCAATCTTGCCTGAAAAAAACTTCTTAGGCATTTTAATTTCCACATGCAAACTCCTGCTTCAACTGGCTATAGAAAGAACGATTCTCAGATAAACGGGTGGTAACACCTGTCTGGTGACGAAACGGATATGGCCAAAGCTAGATCTTAAACGCTCCAAAAGCTTTATTGCTCTTAATAGATTGCCTTATAAGTGCTCCAATCGCTTTCATTACAGGACAATGGCTTCTTTTAAGGTGTCTATTCCAAAGACTTCTGCAGGAGCTGCATGGACGAGGAGGAAGAAGAGACCACTCTCAACCTTCTCGGCACTGTACATGTCCCGCTCTCTCTCGGAACCGCAATCTTCTCCTGGGTGCTTTCTTCTATAATGATCTTAGCGGTCTAAGAAATTCCGACCCAAAACATCTCTCACGCTTCATCAATAGCTCAAAATGCTTCAACGTGTAGGAGGGATTTCTAGATCCCTAGAAGTGTAGCCACTTCGACCTAACCTAGCCTACTAAGGAGGGCTGGGTTTAGAACCAATTAGTATAGATAACTTGACGTTCAATTGTTTTCCATTCTCAACCCAGGTTAACTATGGGAGCTCATGTTATAGGATCAAGATTTCGTGGATGGATTTTCCGAAATTCCAACTCCGGCCTTCAAAGTTCTTCAAATGTCGTTACATCCGAAACAATGTATATTTATGCCAATCACCACCCTTAGCAGAAACACCTCGAAGGTCACACAAGTTATTTTTTCACTTTTTTGATAGCCGCTCATAGCACATTCCAGAAAAAATTTAAATTTCTATGATAACCCTGGTGGTAGACATGTGGACAGGGTTTTTATTCGTACCACTATGTGGGCGTATGTTTCACTTTTATCTACGACATCATCCCCATTCAATCATCGTTAAATTCTAATAACAATTATGATTTAAACAAAAACCATTTATCTTTTTCTTGTGCCGCTAAAAATTATCTACCACATTAATCTGAATAAAAAAAAAGTGAGTATACCCATTTCAATTTCGCCCAGTTCTCTATGTCACTAAACCGATGACTTCCTCATAAAAACAAAATACCCATAAATAAACAATCTTTTTTGCTTTATCTTGCGCAATTTGATTGGTTTCTTGTTGCATTTCATGAATTTTAAAAAACCTAGGCTCACTATGGCAAGCTGTTCTCTGTTGCAAAGTATTCAAGTCAAAAACGACTCTTGGTGGTTAGTAGACATTTAAGCAAGAAGAAAAATAGTAAAAAAGGGCAATAGTAGGTTTTTTTTTTATTCAAACATCAATGAAATTGTACTTTTTCATTTATTATTTAATGCGGTTCCGACGACCAAATGTGACAGCCATTGTCAATTTGTAAAAATGTGGTTGCGACTACAAACACCCTTTATTTGCAAATACATGAAATCAACTGCTGCAGCGATGTATGTAATTAGAAACCACAACCAGGTGAATAAAAATGAGAGCAGTAATGCAATTAATTCAAATTAATCATGTGTACGCTCTTATAACCTTTCAGTTCATTTGAATGGGACAATTAAGCCATCACTGGTGGTGAAATGGCAATTGATTTCGAGTGCAAAAAGCAAGCAGGGTGAAAAAATATACACATTTTTTTTTTAAATAAAAAGCAGACAAAAGCAACTCAGCTTTTTGAAGTATGAAAATGTATACCAAAAGGAGCATCCAAAACAACAATTTGAAAGGTAAAGCCCTCAGTCTGGCATTTAGTTTGGAAGTTTACCGTAGTTCGACATCAACAAGTTACTTCACTGAAAAACTGACACAAATATACTTTTTTTAAATTCAAGTTTGCTTGTTCAAGAGCTCGTCGGTATGGATAAACTGGCCTGATGCTTGTCCTTGCAAACACTTTATTAAATAAGACATAAGCCAAAAGAGGATACATACCAAAGCATACAAACGCCCTTAACTAAAATGTAACTCTCATGTCTGGGCAGGTGTAAAACTTAAGAGGCCAAATGGATTTCAAAGATTTTTTAGTGGATCATTTGACTCACTTCTTGGAATATTTTATCGACGCATTATCCGTGTGGCGTTTAAAGCATCTGCCCAGACATGGAAAATAAATACTAGCTTTGCACGAATATGAATTTTGTTATAAGATTTAAAATTCATCATTTTTGGCTTTCCACCCAGCAGACGCCTTCTCTGTACTTTGCAAAACTCGGTATAACCTTTTTTCTCTTGTGGTCTGAAGGCTTGCTGTAACAACACAGCATCGTGGGGAAATTCTAAGGATGAGCCTGATCGCGCATCAATCTTTTCTGCTGAAGGCCACTAGCAGTTTTCGAGGCACTGAAACATGCTGCCAATAATAAAGGCGACTGGGTGATTTACGCCGACAGCCTATCGGTGGTTTTCGACGCTACTCTCAACCTCAACAAAATCTTTCCCATTAAACCAGGCCTAAAAATGGAATTGCCCCAGGTTTTTCTCAAAGATCAGGGAGGCAACGATTACAGCCTCTTCTACAGCCTGTGAGTGGAGCTTCATTAAACCAGGCCAAAAATTTAATTACTTCAGGTTTTTTAAGGATGAGAGAGGCAACGAGTACTCTGGTAGATTTGACCACATTATCACGACACTAAAATAATCACCAGAGTTGGGCTAGGGATAGGAGGTAACATCTCAGTGTTGAAGGCAGTTTTGATTGGAAACTTCAGCTATATGGATTAAACCTGGTTACCCAAATAAATTTCCAAACCGAGTCCGCATGCCACCTGGGAAAGTTTTCTAGACGGACCGGACCCATTACAATACAGGTTGGTCACTTACATGGGTGGACCGAAAATCAGTGCGGACTGAGTCAAATCCAAAATTTGCCATGAACCCCCCTGTTTCGCTGTTTCTACTGGATCCAATTTCGCTGTTTATACTGGAGTTTCAGCGTTTCAAATGACAATCGTGGTGAAAGTCTAAAATATCAAATGCTCCATACGGCAAAAATTGTCGTTATAACTTGCTTATTTTTGGTTTAAAATACCTCCCAGAGCAATTTTATCGATTTATGTCAAATTACAAACGTTTTGTCTGAGTCTTTCCTGTCTACTGCCCTGAATTCTCCTTAAAATAAGAGAATCGGAAGTGTAAGAGGTTTGTTCAATTCGACAAACTCCTAAATAAAAAATAAAAAATAAGGGCCAACTTCTCAACAATGTATGCTGGTGTGTTGATTTCTTTACATACAAGGGGACCTACAATTTTTTGCCGAATCCGAACGGCACTTTGAGAAGTTTTTCAAGACAATTAATACTCTCGGAGGGCTTGTCAAACCCTCGCGGAGGTGAGGACCGTGAAAAAGAACAAGTCTTTTTTTTTCAGGTGACGATGGCAGGATTCGAACCCAGACCTGCCATCGTCACCTGAAAAAAAAAGACTTGTTCTTTTTCACGGTGACAAACTCCTAGGTGACAAACTCCTAAATGCCCAGGCGAAATTCAACATTTAACTGAAATTCAACATTTATGAATCGTGAAAAATGTATGGCGAAACTCTGAACATTTAGGGTGAAATGCTGAATTTAGCTTAAATGCTGAAATTAGGCCCGGTGTAAACGTACTATTAGTTGGCATGGAGTTTTATAAATATTCGCAAGGCTCATTTCGTTGTAGAATATAAAAGAAGTGTTGGTCACAAGCCGGAGCTTTTAGGGATACGTCGAACAAAAAATTTACATCTTGACTTCTGAGCAGATATAAATGAGCTTTTTTTATTCACCGATTACACATGATGCGCAACTTACACGGGCATCGTTTGACGTGTAGACCTTACAAAGTTTTATCGATGGAAAAACATTTTTAGTTCTCTTTAGTTTCTTCAGCTCGTAATCTCGCGCCTAAAACGAAAAGATCAAGAAGTTTCTGTAGCAACCTCATTAAAAAAATGTTCTTTTTTTTTTCGCCAATTTAGCCCTTGCCACACATCAATCGGCATGACTCTCAGCTCATCATGCAAAATCAAAGTAGAATTTGTTTTGCGTCAATTTGCTTGAATCAAATGCGTGTGACGAGAAACAGATATAGTCACAAATAGATTGAGGTGATTGACGTCAATCGATTGACCGTGTAAAGGACGCTTTAAATCAGTGCTACCTCGCGCTCGTAATCAAGAATAATTTATTTTTTCGTCAATCTAGTCCACGTATGGACCTTTGATTTTCAATTGATTGACGTCAGCTTCGTATACGTGTAGTTTGATCTGACCCTTTACACATTTCAATTGACTGACACAAATTTTTAGTACAGTACAGTCGCGGCAGAGTGAACATCGGTGGATTGAACAAGCCAGTAGAGTGAACACACAAATTTTTTTGCAGACTACTCTACAGAGTGAACAAGCAAACCTCAATAAAGTGAACAACATTGAACGAAAAATTAGCTACATCAGAATGTTTCGACCAAATTTACCGTTTGTTGTACGAAAGAATGAATGAATAAATTTGTCATCATTCACGATATGCATTTAAGGTTATGTGGAAAAATGTTTCAGTTTAGAAAATCAGTAAGGAAGTGCAATTCTTTAGTGAAAATCAGTATAAGCAAGCAAAAATCAAGACGAAGAAGACTGCCAATTAGCTTCGGACCCGGCATGCTCGATTTCTTCGAGGGATGTTATTTATTCCTTTAGCAAGGCACACTGGTTGCCTACAATACAGAATGGCCTTAAATTTGCTCGTATGAACAGGCCTGGTTTTTGTTAGTTCACTCCATCGAGAGTATACAGTATTCTGTTTAGTTTCCGTATACGCACTTTCATTATTGTATTTCTAAAATTATATTGCCTCGCGCCCGAATTAAAACTTATTATTTTTGTCGTCAATCTAGCACTTACACACTTCAATCGATCGGAATGACGCTTACCATGCAACATCAAAATTGTTTTATTTTTCGTCAATCAGCTTCAATCAAATGTGAAGTGACACACAAATACTTTTTCAGAAACACATGCATCTGATTGACGTCAATCGATTGACCGTAAAAGGCCGCATTAAACCTAAGTTCCCTTTGGTTCAAAATGAAAATGATTAATTTTTCGTGAATCTAACTGCAAGGCACACAATTATGCAGTCAATCGATTGAAGTCAATCATCGTGTAACGTGTAGATTGATCTCACTCCCTTTCAAAGTTCAAACGATTGATAAACATCTTTACTTTTTTGTACTTTAAAATATTTTAAAAACTAATGTTGCAAAGGGCTTAGATATAATTGAAATCAATTTTTTCCAATTTTTTTAAAAGGTTTCTGACGATGTTCGTCTGTCAGCGTTTGAAATGAAAATAGAGGCAGCCATTATTAGAATGTTTGTAGAATTGCAAATTGTTGTAATTTTTCACAATAATAAATATTATTTTGTATGGCTTTGCCATAGGGGCCGCTCCCCAATATAAGCAGCGATACGTTCGATTAGCTTTTTAGTATTAATTAATTTTTTCGTCAATCTAGTCCTGCAAAATCGTTTTTAGTCAATCAGTTTCAATCGAATTTGTGTTTCGCTGACAGATAAATTTTCATAAACGCATTAACTTCATGACGTCAACATGATTGACTGAGCGTGTAGGGGCGGCATAACACACATCAATCGGCATGACGCTCAACAAGCAAAATTAATATTGCTTTGTTTTTCATAAGTTTTAATCGAATTTGTGTGGTGCAAACAGAAAAAAATTCACAAATTCATGAACGTGATTGACGTCAATCGATTGAGGTCTTGCTTGCTTTGCTTATTTTACCTTGTTTCAAATTTATAGTGGACAAGACCGTATTGTTTAGCAGTCCCATATGACAGTCCTGGAGATTTCATTTCTGCTTCGTGCATATTTTTGTGCCCGGTTTTGTTTTTTTTTCTAGGCTAGACTTATGTTAGTTGGCTGTCCCGCTCAGCAGGGATATACTTAGAAAATGGTAGTCAATACTGAAATGATACCACTGTGAGGAAAAACTAAACATGACTTTTTCTCTTCTTCGCCGTGTAAGCCCGACCCAAAGGAGACTTGAATGAAATTTTCCCGAAAAGGGTTTTGATTGAGCCTAGAAATAGCCATTTCCGGTGTGAACCACTGCCACAAAACAAATGATGGGGACCAGTGAGGTGTTTTTTTTCCAAAGATCAAGTGTGTTGTCGTTCATATACAATGGAATTTCTAGTGGGATATTAAGGGTAAGCCGGGCCCGATGTAAAGCCATGCCGACAAAGGATGTGTTTCGACATGTGGGTGTTTAACCAATTTGGCCACAAAGTTCATAATTCTTTAAGTGGAGTCTGGCGAAATTGCTTAGAACTTCGACAAAGTCATCACCTCAGGAGTTTTCCCTTCAGGGCGAGAGGACGGGACGGTTACACAAAAGATGAACCTGATTTCTTCCTCTTAGGTCTCTGCAGAGCTTCTAAAAAAATTGTTAAAAAACGCTTCAAGTTTTCTGGCTTGTTTTACTACCAGGCAGTCAGTGGCTCGTAAGGGCTCCATTAACTTCCTTAGATTCAACATGCTAAGGAAAAGGAGGTAATGGAGTGTTTCCAACAAAGGTTAACACCTAAATTGTATCTTTTCAAAGGTCAACAGAGTAAATTAAGTGTTAGGAATGGCCGTCTTAAGACCTCATTATTATTTGTCTGCCATCTTACTATCAAACGTCCACGAAGAACATACCCAAAACTGATGGTTCTTTGTGGTCAAAGACCCACTCCTCGGTAGCCTCTTTATCTCGATACGAATTCGTTATGTTAATCAGGTTCCCCTCAAAACCATTCGATCGAAGCTTAAGCCAGTTGAAAAGCAATTTACAACATCTGTAGGAAAATACATCTCTATATACTACGTGTTCCCGAATTGATTTCCAATTAACATGTGATACGAGACGCCGAACGACCAGCATTTTGTTTTGTTCCTCAAATGTCCAGCATAACAAATTGATTCAATCCACCACCACGATTGCGTCCACTGCGCATCAGCCTAAGCCCGTCTGATGGCACAAAAACAGCAATAACCATATCACCCCGAGCCCAATTGATTGCCTCTATAGAGGAATCATTGTCACCCCGAATTATTGTCCACACAATAGCGCGCCGCCGACCCGACCGTATATAGCCTGTATCTGCTGCGGGCTGTTCCTATATCAGACGATAACAAAAGATTACTATTAACACTGCTACTACACTGAGCATTAAGGAAGAAATAAAAATTAGCTGCTAACTGAGATTGTAGCAGCTACAACACAGAGCCGGGAGCCACCACAAAGAGGGAGGGCTGTTCGCTGTTGTGCCTCAGCCCATTATTATATCATTCTCCATGGTTCGGGGAGTGGAGCACCCCGCACCGTGGCGGGCATACACACTCCGGTTTTATGGACGCTATCATAGTCCGAGGACTGTTGCTTCTTAATCAATTCATTCATTCACTCAAAGAGACGAAGAAAAGAAAAACACAATCTCAAGTGCATTCCTCCTCGGTATATGTAGATTAAGTATCTTTTACTGTTTTGAATATTGTGGGTGTATATAGCATGCATTTGGGGATTTTGTTTAATTTGGGACTGCTCACTCCGATTACAATTGAACAACAGACAGGAAGTTCAAGTGCACAACAAGAGAACATCGTCGCGATGCACTGAAAGAAGGCTGGGTAGCCCACGTATACACAGCACTTCGCCAGAACTCATAAGGTCTTTTCCTCTTACTCCCTGATTAGAATACAAAGAGGCCCGAAAATTTCGGATGCATTTCTTTCTATTTTTGTGTTATTCGAAAGGAAACGTCAACAGTCTGAAGGTCGGTCTTGTTGGTTAATATTTCTTTTGACAAAAATTTTTAAACGAAATACAAAGACGAAAGGAAGAGCAGCGTCCGCTTGTTTCCGCCTGATCATTGTCACTTTATTCGCGATACAATTAGAGGTAATTAGTCAATGTCACAAATGACATGTGAAAGTGCGCCAGTCGCTATCGGTCATATTATGCTGGGCACCATCGCGCCACTCGCCGCCATAGTGTAGGGTGTGGATTGAGGTTTAATGTGGGCACATTTGTTAAAAATTATGAGTTCACGTTAATTGCTTTTTTTTGGCTCAGGTGGATGCATTAACCTAAATTGCATGAATGGATTTGAAAATTGGAAATTAGTTCTAATGACAGGAGATTAACCATTCCCTATAGTCCGACAACGGATTAGACGGGAAACATGGGCTTTCATCGGCCTACAGAAAAGTTAATCGATTTTGCATGGGTGAGCCTAAAGGGTATGGTGTCGCCCTAATTAGATTTGTAAGGTGAACAATGGTTAGAAGGGAAAGTGAAATTTTTGATGGGGTACCTCAGGGTGCGACTTTAAGACCGTTGCTCATTATTATTGGCGTGTGGCCATTTATGATCTGGGAAATTGTGTGACAAAGAAATGTGCATGCCATGATACTAAGTAAGAGCTAAGGGGCAGTTTTTCCGTGCGAGATCGTCCGACTTGGTATAGTTAAACGAAGCCTCAGAAATGAGTATTTTAGGCAGTTTCTGATATTCTATTCAGCTCGCCAAATTGGTTGGGCTAAACCGGAAATAAACTCCGGTTTATTAAGATTTCCAACTTCCTTTCCTGTTTTTCTTTGTGTTAGTTGAAAAAGTAAAACTATATTTGAGCAGAACCTAGAGAACAACTTGGAACTTATTTCCCTAATTTTTTCTCAATAAAATTTTACAGTTGGGAGATTTCGACCTTATTGACAGAGTTGGCCCTGCACTGAAGAACTGTTTCATGGGTTAATCGCAGATTAATTTTTTTTCCGTATCAATACATATTTTCTCGGGTTTAAATGTGTATGTACTGAAATACTGCGCCTAGAGTAGTAAAGTCAAAGATTAAACTCGGGCCTTTACCCGAAGAAAACCATCCTGAAATCTGAAATCATGTTGAATAAATTTAGGTTTCGGAACGGAAAAAGGTAAGTATAGTAAGTTCTTGGTAGTTCAAACGACAATTTGAGTATTTCGTTAAATTTCGATGGAAATATCCAAATCTGTTTTTGGTTGCGATTTCATGTTTTAATGTGAATTCGAACGATTTGTTCGAGCATGAAGCACAATATGTAGACCATATTTGAAAACCTATTGCTAGAGGTTAAATAAAGACTTCATAATGGGATCGGGCTGAAAATTGGCCATCAATTTTTAAGCTCGAGATTAGTTGGCTTAGAGTTAGAATCTAGTTAACTTAACACCAAACATGTTCTTCGAAAACAGAACTAGAATCGATATTTATGTTAAAACCAAACTAAACAAGCAGTCAACTGTTTTCCATGAATGGCATTTGAAGCCATAAAGGCTAGCGAAAGTTTACCAGTCTTAAAATATTTACCCCTGAGAGCCTTTGGGAGAATGTCCCCCAATTTGATGTCGCCAAGAGCGCTGCGAACAGTGTAAGTTACCTCAAGACAATGAATTTCAAAAATACGTTATCTTTTTTTGGGTAATTCCAAGGGTCTTATGTCTGGATAAGTGCTCATAAGACCTACCTGTGCTTGCAAACCTGTTAAAAGAACCAACTTAAGACAGCGTTATAGGCTTTGACTTTTACTCGAACAACGACGAGATGACTTAAATCAAAGATTCGCATGTCTGGGCAAGTGCTCCATAAAGTGTCACATGATATGCGCCTTAATTTGTGACGTGTTTTTAATTTGCTGGCATAAAATTCGGCTCAGGACTAAAAAAAAGATTCTCGTGTCTGGGCAAGTGCTCAATAGAGCTTTATTGCAGGCGTTTCATGCTAAGAAAGCAATAACGAAATGGCAGCGTTTTGACTTGGTCGGATAAAATTCAACGCGATGCTTGAATTGAAGATTTTCTTTATTCTTAAAAAACCTGAGTGTACCTGCAAAATAGTACAAAAAACAGGTCTAAATGTTATTAGGGACAACGGAATCACAGAATTTTGTCTTGTGTGAAAAAATTTCGACTCAATGACCTAGTTCTCATGTCTGGGCAAGTGCTTATGAAATTTGGTGGTGCTTCCAACACGATACAAGCGGAATTTTTGAGCTTCTTTAAGAGCAAAATAGCAGCCTTAAGACTTGCCTGGGTAAGGTTGCAATGTCTGGGCAAGTGCTCATACCGTATTTGCTGCACGTTACAGAAATAACATTGCTTGATATTCGATTCGCTTATCCCTTAAATGCCCAAGAACACCGATTTCGATAAAATTTAGATATGATGGGTAGAATGAGTCGTTAAAAAAAAATCCGCAGAGAATTTTTTTTCATATTTTTTTAAAGTTAATTATTAAGTTATTAGCAAAAAACTGGTTTTACCTTCAAAAATAAATTGGGTCCTAAAGCTCTGAGGCCTTTTAAAAACATATTATTTTTTTTTATATTTATCTAATATTCAGTTTATTCTTAAGAAAAGTAGGTACATCAACAAATTATAACAAATTCTAGTAAAAGGACTACTGACCAGGAAAACCGTTTGGGAGACAACGAAATCAAAGCCTTTGACTTGCTCGAACAATTTTCGAAGCAAGGACATAAATTGAAGATCCAAGATCTGGGCAAACGCTCATAAAATCTGAATGATACAAAAACAAGTCGTAAGTTTTTTTAAGAACAAGCTTGTGAGTTTTGACTCGCTTAAATAACGAAAATCTGAGTAGGTATGCTTGCCACATAATAAAAACATGATAGACACAATCTGTCGGTCTTTTGATTCTCCTCAATATGGACACCAAAACTTTTATACAGCATTCCCTAATGCTTAACATTTTTCTAGTATAGAGGGAATTTCAGCTTCGAACCTGAATAGAGCAAACAGATTGTTTTTTTTTGGCTATTCGTCCTTGGCGGCCTGTCAATTCGTCCATTTGTCTGAATCAGCCTATTGTTTAGGTTTCTGAAGTGTTAGCACAAGTGAGTTTGCACAAGTTTCCAATGTCTCGGTGCTCGTTGAGGTGCTCATATTCATTTATAATTTCGGAGAGAGCAAAACAACAGCCTTATGACTTGATCTAATAAATTTCACGCGATGACTTTAGTACGATATTCTCATGTGTGAGCAAGTGGTCATAGAATCATACCATTGCTTGCAACAATATACACACAACACAACAAGCTTTAAGTGTTTTAAGAGCGAAAACGCAGCCTTTTACTTGCTTAAAAAACAACGCAAGGACGTAACGTAAGATTACCGTGTCTGGGCAAGTGTTTATAAATCCTAAATTGCAATAAAAAACAAGTCTTAGGCATTTTTTAAGGCAAATAAGTAGCAGATTTCGTCAACAACAACTCAAATACCCAGGTTTCCTATGAAGCTTTTGGAGTAATCCAAGTGACAGCGTGTTTATATACTTGCTTGACGTTTTCAGTGAATTGCAAATTTTTAAAGCTTCAAATGTATAACTCGTGCTAGAATTCATTTAAACTTGGTCTGCGGCCCCTGCTCTAAGTTCTTACCATGTTGAAACCGATCAATTCAGTTTTTCAATTGTTCTGTTTAATCAAGTTAGAATTCACAAGATTCAGGGAAAATTCGAAAGACAGGGAAAATTCGATTTTCGATGCCATTTTTCCTGGTGAAAGTGAGCTGAAGTAAGCAATTTGAAGCAACTGCTCAAAGGCATCTCAAGTCGATATGAGAGGTCAAGTTTCTAGTCAGAGCCCAGTATAATGAGCATCTCATTGACTATTAGTCCCCATAACAGTCGCTAGATGACAACTCCCTGTGGGATGCCTCTGTCTCTCTAGATGAAGTCATTTTTACGAAACTGCCGCCTATGGAAGCAATGACCGGCAGTCGAAGGGCATGATTTGGATGAAGATTACTCCAACTTCCCTCCAGGCTTTGTGGATGTCACCAAATTGCAGACAGCGGGCTAAGCAGTAGTTGTTCAAATATGAGCATAATTGTTGACAAAGCAGCGGGGAAAGGAGTGAATTGTCCACTAAGCTTCTCTTATAAGTTGTAATTGGATTTCCACCCTCTACAAGGCCGATCCAATTACAACTTAGCTCCACGCCCTCTAATAAGGGCGATAAAAATATGTGTGCGCCTGTTCTATATTCGTGAAATTTTGCGTGTTTTATTCTTACATTCATTTGTACAAATACTTAAAATCACGGTGTCAATGCAATGACAGTGTGCAATGACCGTTGAAAATACCAGCATCGGAAGCGAAAAAAAATTTTTTTCGACACGACTGGTTCTTAAAGCCGGGCAAAAATTATTGCAGAGTCAGAAAATCGAGCGAGAAATGTTGAAAATGTTGTTTTTGTTGAACTCTTAAATTGCGACATTGTAATACTTCAAAAGTAGTGTTTAAGGATGGCAACGTATCTACATTTTTAAATGACAACATGACGCCAAGAGTGCTGCTTCTTACATTTCTAAGATGATATTAGAAACACAATTGGATTTGCGTAAAAAAAGTTTACATTCTCGCTCAATTGAAATATAACTTTCATGTCTGGGTAAGTGCACCAAGTAGGTGTAGGACCAAGATCCTAAAGCGCGCGGTGAGACGCAAAATGGGGATACATAAATTGGCGGCGAGACTTAAATATTGAGTTCCTTTGACTCGTTGAAACATCAACATTTCTAGTCTTCTTTTTTTAAACATTTTTTTTTCCTACAAACAATTATTGATGATGCTACAATTTTGTGTTTTCAGTCAATGGTATGGCAGAAGAAGCAAAAAATACGTAATTATTTGCTTTATGAGGAATCAGTTAATTTTTTACAAACATTTCGGTGTTTACCTTAAAACTTTTGGGTTAACGTGAAGAAAGCAGGTTGGAACATTTACTCTCCTCGGAAGAAACTAAATTGTGGTTGCTGCAAACATCTTAGCAAAATTTCTTCTCAAATATGAGTTGTTTGTAGACAAGGTTTGTATTTTGAGGAAAAGCTTTAATATGATGTGCAAACTTACATAATGCCTGCAAATAAAATTTTTGTTAAGAAAACTCTTCCTTTTGAGCTGTAAAAAGAAACAGATTGACGAGAAGGTAACCGCCAGTGTATGATTGTTTTCAGTCGCAGTATGCGTACAAGAACGAATTCTCAGTTGATTATTCTTGAGAGTAGTTTTGGGTTGCAATTTTTTTCTTTGGCAT
This sequence comes from Neoascia interrupta, assembly GCA_947623515.1. Taxonomy (NCBI): domain Eukaryota; kingdom Metazoa; phylum Arthropoda; class Insecta; order Diptera; family Syrphidae; genus Neoascia; species Neoascia interrupta. The sequence goes on from OX392462.1 coordinate 202,359,518, forward strand.
AACTACAAGAATGGGTGCCGTGGCGTAGTGGTTAGTGTGTGTGCTTACTACGCCGGAGGCCTGGGTTCGAATCCTGCCATCGTCACCTGAAAAAATAAGACTAGTTCTTTTTCACGGTCCCCACCTCCGCGAGGGTCTGCCAAGCCCTCCGAGAGTATCATTTGTCTTGAAAAACTTCTCAAAGTGCCGTTCGGATTCGGCAAAAAATTGTAGGTCCCTTTGTATGTAAAAGAAATTAACACACCAGCATACATTGTTGAGAAGTTGGCCCTGGTTCACCTCGAGCTGTTGCGCCACTCTATTTATTTATTTTTAACTACAAGAATGTGAACCCACTTGAATGCAGTGTTTCCTTGTGTTTACAACTAGAACCAGATATTGAAGGTAGACTTATGTTCTCACAATGCTCTCCAGTTCATGTCCTTGACTGAAAGTGATTTTTTTAGGTGTTAGAATAAGAATCCGCAAAGTTTTGAGAGATTGCTTGAGTTGGTTGTCCGGGAAGCTACACTAAGGAACTCTAGCGAATCGTGATACAAGAAGTATCCCATATTTCATTACTTCCAAGGAACATTGACCTTGATGAATAATTCTTTCCACCAATTCAAGGCTACATCATAGTCTAATTAAAGAAACCCCATAGAAATTCTTCGCATATTCGGCGCAAGTTTTAATTGTTCATGAATCCATCGCACACGTATCTTTACTGTTTACATTATCCGCTCGAAAACTATTTTCATAAATTTTGCTGAATATTTTTTTTTTTTTAACAATATTTACGGCACGAAAACTATGTATTTTGTTTTCGCTACATTCCACAGCACAATCAGCAATCCGAAAATAAATAAAATTTATTCACACATCAACCCATCAGAGCATTATCCTCTTGCTCCTAGTCACTATACTCTTGTTTGCGGCTCCTCCTGGCCCGAGGCCGAATAAAATGAAAATGAAAAAAGTTACACAAAATAAAATAAACAAATATAACCCAGAAAAAAAGGTGTGCACACTTGGAAGACTCATTATTATTCCCCCGGGAGTAGGTATTTATTCAATGCGTTTCGCTTCTTTCCGCACGCTTATCCGTAACGTGTATCTATGGGTAGCTGACATTAACCAATCACCTCACCTACCAACGCAACCATGCAGCAGGATGCAGCTGACTCAATGTGCCCCATAAATAGTGGAAAAATTGCGCTTCGAACAGTGAGCTGGTATTAAGCACGGATTACAGACTAGATTAATAGAAGCTAATGGCCGCGCGCTGATGAAGGGCCTGCTCTCCTCTACGATGGGAGTTAACAGAATTTGTTTAATGCCGTGGTGAGTCCATTAAAAAATTATAAGCCAAAGTGTATAGAGGGGATAATTGAATAACCCATACACAAGGAACCGTGGCGCCTGGCTCGGAGCAAGACTTTATAAATACACGGAAAGAAAATGGCTAAGACGATGGGACCTGGATGATGAAAAAACCGCAACACAATAAAAATTCATTTTAAAACAAAAATTAAGAAATTCTGTCATTTTCTGGCATGTATGCTGTCGTGCTTATGCCGAGGGAAACCTAATCCTCTTTCGGTTCCCTCTAGCCAAACATGGTTCCATTAAAAAGTTTCCAAACTCCACGCTCAAGGCCCAAGAAGACTTTTGCCGCAGAGCAAAATAGAAGACAACAAAAAGAACCAAACCGCGGTTAGGTGTTCCGATTTTGGTTGCACGCTTCTCTGCAAGGTGAGCTCTGACAAGTCCGGGCTAAATAATAGGGTGTTTGAGTAGCTGCCCAGCCAGCCACTGCGGTAAAGTTTTTATTTGTTGAGGTTTTGTGTCTTAAAAATGATAATTTATGTGAAATTCTTCATGCAAAACGATAGGGGTTGCAATATATGAGTGTGGATCTAGTATTCCTTTTTTTCGAAAATTAGGGAGGAAATTAGAGGTAAGGGACCGAAAAAGTCCAAATTTTAGAACCTTGATAATTATCTAGAATGCATTTCCGTTATATGTGTTTATTTCTTTTTGAAAAAGAAAAAGGATAGCTGATCCGCAACGAAGCTTTAATTTATGATAATGCACACACCTCCTCTCGCGTTGGCGGACCTAGAACGAGGTCATAACAATTAATGACCAGGGTGAGACCGTTATTTATTTCAGGTGCGTGTGTCTACTCTGGCCGGGGGTGATGATTTTCAACTCCAACAATTAGTTTGTAAATGTTTGTGATGAGGGTTTTTTTTCGTCCTCTTTTTATTGCCGAAACAGATTTAGACATAAATTTACAAGTTGACAGAGGTATTAAACGAGGTGGTTGGTGGTCATCCGTGTTTTATGACACCGGGCCGGACAAAAGATTACAAGATTTATTAACCAAAATCGAAGGTTAAATGGGTTTTGGAAGTGCTTCCTGCAAACAATGACAGGGGACGGGAAATATGAATCTTGTGGGCAAAGCGAACATTCATCAACTATTTAAGAACCTTTTACTATACCCTTTGTACCTTGGATTTAAAAGAAGTTTTACTCTTTTTGTCTACCAAACATACAATTAAATTTCCAACTTTTATTTACAACCTTTCTTCGAAAAAGAAAACGCAAAATCATCAGAAGCAGGTGAGATGCTAGTGTACTTTGAAGAATTGCGGGGCCTCTTTTCGATTAAAAATGGCTTCTTTGTCTGGGGCTATTTTGGCAGCAGGCTCACGGTATCAGTTAATCACTCCTTCCCTAAAAAGAAAAAAACTACAAGCAAGAAGACATGCGACGATGTTCTAACGATTCGAATAATTTCGGTATTTTTGTGTGACTCACCAATTTCACATGAGTTAAATGGGATTTTTGTGCACCTGCCCAAACATGAGAGTTTAGTTCAAAGTTTCCAATAAGGATTTCCGAACTTTCAGAGGTGATTGTGGCCATATTGTTTAAGCTACATCTGTCAAATTGGCTGTCATTTTTCTTGTCTGTTTTGCCAAATCAATGTGATATGGTTGTGGATCTTCTGTTCGATTAAAATTGCAAGCATTTCCACTGCCCTCACAAAATTTTTAGATATGAAACGCTAAAGAGAGAGCAGTAAGAGCAATAACTCTGCCAATTAAGTTTTCGAAACCTTAGACTCTCGAAACCAATCTTTTTTCGAAAAGAACAAGAAGAAGCTCGAGGAGAAGCTTCACACCCTGATCAAATGTAATTTTTCACATAAAAGCGCGCAGCAACTGTCAGTGCACATAAAGAGAGCCGTCAAGTATACTCGACTCCATACAGGGAGTTGTTCGTCAGCCTTTATTGAAGGCTAATCTTTCCTTTTACTGACAATTTCTACCTCGTTACATATTTTCAATCGCATTTCGAAACAGCTTACATTTTTGTTTGTTTTGAAACAGTCGATCGAAACATTTGTTTCGTTTACATTTTTCAATATTTTCAGTGAAATTTAGGGAATACGTTCTGTACACAAGAATTTTTAAAATGTTGTGTAGGAGGGGGACACCGTCGACTATTAAAACTGTAGTAGAAAAAAGGCAAACTTCTTATGCAGTCTTTTGTTGCTTATTGTATTCCTTTAACGGTTAAAATTAAAAAAAAAATTAAAAAAAAACGCTTACGATTGGAAAATTAACTTTCAAAACAAGAAACTTTCATGTCTGCCCTTTTTAACTCACATAGAGGAGGGGCTTTTAACAAGCCTATTCTTCTGGCATCTTTCCGAGTCGATAGGAAACCTCATTTGTTCAGCCCGTACTGAAAAAAGGCGATCTTTCTTCTCCAATTACCTACCGATCAATTGCACCAACATCCACTTTTCAATTTCATGGAAACGATTTATGAGCCGCAATACCGATTTTGTAGCTAAAGGCCCACTGGTGATCTGATGGCTTTTCTCACCGAAAAGTGGAACCGCTCATTGCATCTTCGTAGTGAAAACAATGCTGTTGCGTTAGATAATTTAAACCATGCAACAGAGGTTGACTTAAAGGACTCTTGTCGAAAATGCGTGTAATTAGAATCGACGATTTTTTTATTTATTAGAATAGAAATTTCCTTTCCAACCGTATTCTGGACGCCTTTAAGTCTGACATGCTGATGTGCCTCAAGGCTTAGTTTTATTTCCAATGTTTTTTTTTTTTTATATTTACCGATTTTTGTCTGCCACATCTAATCCAGTGTATTATTTTGCTGGGTACAGAATAATTCTTCATATTCCTTTCCAGGAAAACGTCCCCGTCCTTCAAACATTAAAAGGAAACGGATGCGTGTGTCAAATTCTGACTTTTAACACTTTCAACAAAGATGAATTTAATGGTTTAACAAGTGAGTAAGTGCACCAAATGTGTAACACCAAATCTTAAAATTTTTTTGTCCCGAATTGATATAAAATTTGTATAGGTTACGCCCCTAAAAGTGGGTCTGGGCTAAAAATTAAAATCAATTTATTGTTATTTCGGCAGATTCATGACAAAATGCGTTAAACCGAAAATTATTTCGGAAAAAACAGTTCTTTTTCGGAAAAAACGCCCCCTAAAGGTGGGCGGAGCTCAAAACTTTGTATGGCCCAAACTTTGCAAATAGTAAGATCTTTAATATATGTAATATAATTTTTTTTTGTCGATTTGAAGTCAACTTTCCGAGAAATCGGGTTTTTAAAGATCTAACATGTTAAAAGTGGGCATGATCGATATTGTGGGCAGTCCAATTTTTGCCTTGTTAAAGGTCTTGGTTCAATATTACTCAGTATCAAAATTTAAGATCGTATGACTTGTCTATCTTGACCAAAAGGCATTTTGAAAGAAAATGTGAAATAGAGGTTGTCTTGAAGCCAGTGGTGGGCGTGGCCGTTGACGGATTAAGCCAAATTTCAAACTTTGTCTGTGCAGCAGAAGATCCAAGCCGTGTACCAAGTTTCAGCCCTCTAGCTTGATTTTCAAGACCTAAAACGTTCACACATACAGGCTAAATCGAGGGGGACATGGCTAAATCGATTCACCTGTCGGTCTCGATCATATCTCTAAAAGCTCTTAAGGGTTACTGTGTTACAAACTATTCATTAAAATTAATATACCCTCGGGTATAAAGACTTGTTAACAATAATACAAAAAACCGTAAAAATTGTTAACATATCGCACGTGAAAAAAAAATGGAAAAAAATGAGGAACTGTAAAAGAAAATAAGTACTCTGACTAGTTTTTTCATGTTACTCATTTTTTGACGTATCTACACAATTTTTGTGTCTGTTGCGTACACACTCACTCACTCACTCGCAATAATTTGAATGTTGAATTTATGTTGCTCCTTTAAATTCAATTATGATAAGAAAAAATGAAAAAAAAAAATTGCGTCACATCACCATTAGATTCGGCGATCATACAATATTGTCAATGCATTGGCAACGAATGTAACGAGTAAATGTGGATACACACCGTCAATGTTTTCGCAATCGTCGATATCCCGATGTGTTTTTTAATTGCTTTTCTCAGAAAAGTCGAACCTGTAACATCAAAACAGTGCCCCGAGATGTCAGAATATTTTTCTTCACTATTTTAAAAATGTGAAGGTTTATAAGAGTGTTAGGAAATATTTTTTCAGGTAGTGAGTTTCAAAGTATACTACAGATGTTTCTGCCAAATGTGGTCGTGGAAGAATACAGTTTCGGCGGACTGAAACTGTGGCTGCTTGCTATGCGGGATAGCTTGGTTCAATTCCCGTCTCGGATAGTGTCATTTCGTCTCGATTCCATTCAACTCCAGAATGTTCACTCCAGGTTTTTTTGGTTAGTTTGAAAAATATGAGATTGTAAAAAAATTATATGTGTTTAACCCGATTTGGACAGTTATGGCGTATTCTTTTCAACACAGGTGTGGAATACAGAAAAAAAATTGTCCTTTTCTCACACACCTGAACGGAATCGTTCTCATGTTAATGTTCTTTTGAACTCCGAATCAGTTTGGTGTCCACACCGAACTCGAATTTTCGCCACCCTGTCGTGGTTGACGGTGGAGGCTGGGTGTAGCATTGATTTGTATGTAATGTGCCGTTTCGACTCAATTTTCATTCGTTATTGTTTACAACGCTACTGAAATTGTCTGAAATCGATAAAAAGTTACCGAATAAAGTCAAAGCAATTTGACATTTAACGTTATGATTCCAACCGTGCAGTATTTGTCGTTCTGTACACAATGAAACCGAGTGTACACCACGCTGGAATTGTCGCGAACACCAAACAATATTTGACAGCTCGGTGTGGCAGTTCGGTGTTCAAAAGAATACGCCATTAGATTAACTTTAAGAATATCCTCACTTTTTCCGTCGTCAATACTGGAGGTTTTAGACTCCATTATGTAAAAGATGACAGTTATAACTTGTGTTCAAGTTTTAAACGCAGTTTTGTTTAGAAGCACACCAATCGTTCATAGGAACTTACCTGAAAGAAAAAAGAAAATTGATTAAGAAGAGTTATAAAATACTTTACAAGTCAGAAAATCAGCTTAGAAACATAGAGAATTTTCACACCAATAAAACAAAAATATATTTAAGAATCTGTAACTAACAAAACAATGAACAAAGTATTTTAGTAGGTATATATTGGAATTCAAGTTGATTTCCAATATATTTGAAATGATTTTAATGATCCTCTGAAGAAGTGAAAAATAATCGACGAAACGTTTGGAAGAAATGGAAAACAAGTTTTCGAACAACAAGCAACTCCTTGCTTGGGCTCACGGTTGGATTTGGGATGAGTGTGAGGTTAGGTGTACGCAAAGTCCTTAATGGCGACGGGTTCTATTTCAACTTTATATTTTTGGGGCCTGATTTCATTGTTTTGGTCGTATTTCAAACGCAGTAGAGAGAGAATAATTAAGTTTCGAATTTGGGGCTTTCTTTCTTTCCAACAGCCACAAAAATTAAACAGGAAAGTCATATGACTAGCCTAAGTGAAGGTGATCCAAAATTGACTTGTAAGGTCTACTCAGAAAAGCAGTAAAACTGAGATTTTAATGTCTTCGTTTCTCCAGGAAAGAGTTGAAGCCTCATAAACATTTGAAGGGACACTAAGGGCGAATATTTCTGTGTGTGGTAAGGTTTGGCTTTGGGATTTGAATTAAATCATTCGACTCCGATTCAATCCTCCTTTCCATTCTGAACGCACCTAAAATACCTTCCAGTTGATTACTTCGACATGATGGATGTGTTGAAAACCAAGTAAATCAGCTTTCTCAGCCCCGTGACTTATTCGTGTATTAATTTTATCTTGTTAAGACTATCTTAAACGAATCAATCAATGACATTATTCAATATAATTAATAGCTTTTAGCGCCATAATAAATTTTATGTAAAATTCTAAGGTGCAGGTAATGCCGTTCAACACGATCAACATTTTAATTGCACTCACAGCTGTAAATGACAAGTTCCCAGATAACATAATCCGCACTTTTTTCCACATTACAGTTTTATGTATAGAAGCCAACTTGTTCGCCTGTCATTTCTGAGAAACATCAACATCAAGTTGAGTCCGGCGAAATGGTAATAAATCTTTTGGCTTTCAAGCAGACTTATCAGCAATACTTATTCAAAATGTTAACTGATATACAAAAGCAGAGCAAATCCAACATGGAGTCACCCCTATTAACAGTAAATTTCTTTCAACATGACATTCATCGCTTAATTCTTCACAGGCCACATATATAAACGCATTTGTGCAAGTGTGTCCAATCTATCAGGGCGAAGAAGTATCTTAGTGCAGAGAGATGAGGCATGTTACAAGTTTCATTAAAAATTCGTTTTCATCGGGCGCACATTGGTCCAATAAATTGCATGTCTTCGTCAGTGGCAAGAGGCGACAAGGGACAACAACGCCAGGCTTAAGAAAATGTGCTTCGGTTTCGATTTTTTTCTTTGCAACAACTCCTCGTTGTGCATACAGTCAATGAGCAATTTATTTCCTGGCGTCCTTAGTGCACACAACTCGGTTAAACCAGTTTAAAAATGTAAATCGCCCAACAAAACTAATCAACTGGAAGATGCAACAAAAAAAAACCTCTTAAAATATACAGTTGGCGTGTATGTATTAAATTTTCATTACATGAAATTTTCTCTCAAAATCAGTTCACTATAACCGCAAGGAACACTTCCCACCGTTTCACACAACGATCTTGAGCTTTGACTTTTATTTCTGCCACCCAGTACCTACAAGTAGTAGATACAACAGATTTCCGTTCTAGTACCTACTCTGGGTTATGGCTTACACAAAGGAGCAACCGTCTGCTGCGCTGCTCGAGGAGAATCATTGTAAAAAGTAATGGACATCCCCTGCCCCCATCATCCTTTTTGTTGTATTAATAAGTTCCATGGTCGACGCCATCATCATCATCATTATCAGCAACAACATTGTAGAGTAGTCTTTAGCGTCGTCGTCGTCGTTCTTATTATTGTTATCATCAACTTGAGTTTTTCAGCACTGGCATTCGCATCATGTATGCATCGCCTTAAATATAATGTTTGGCTGGCTAATAATTGCCAGGAGTGTTTTTCCTATAATAGCTTCCACTTCGATACTTTCGCAGAAAAATATAAAAAAAAACAAGCTGATCATCTGGCAAGTCATTGTGCATGTACATACAAGACAGGGTGATGCAAAACTCAAGAATTTGTGTTGAAACTCTATTTCCAAAGCGCCAAGTGTACACAAGCTGGTATACTTAACCTTCTTGAGGGTCACTTTAAGCAGACCTTAAAGTGGTGGGTATAGGTATACCTATAAGATGTCTGAATAAATTGAGTACACTTCATTTTATTTATTAAAAATTTGATATTGATATTTTCATTGAGTTCAAATTTAGACGTACACATGTACCAAAACAAGCATGAAATACAATGTTCAGCAATTGACCCACACAGCTCCGATGGCAGACCACTACCACTCTTAAATTCTGGCCAAATCTGCAACTAAATTTCCAATTACATTTTGTGAAGGATGACAGGATCGGAAATATATGACAGCTGTCAAATTTGATCTGTCACTTAAACTGAAAAAAAATTACACAAAACTAAAAAATGCGGCCTTGTTGGGACCCCCTGTTATTGCTATTTTCTACTACATCTTTAATAATCAAAAAAAAAAGAATAGGTGACATCTGTCAAATATCAGAGCTGCGACTTTATCACAAAAAAAATTATGACACAAAACTTAGAAAGTGCACTCTTATTTGCTTTTTTCTTGCATTTTCGGTGACTTATTGAAAAAGCTGACATTGCTAAAGCGGTTTTTGCAATGATAAAGATTTCTCCTTTTGCAAGATTTCTTCCCTTTTTTTATTGGAAGATGCCAAATTTCAAAGCTGCCACTTGCACGAAAAAAAAAATCAGACAAAGCTATAAAAGTACAATTATATACTATACTACGGATTGATGCGATGAAACTAGCCCCAGTGGGCCCTGAAAATGGATTGGAACTTTTTTTAAGGCCATCGGCTAATTCCTCGGGGACTTCAGTGCTGCAAAAGTGCACTACACTTTTGTCGTTGAATACAGGGCGGGTATACTCGGTTATTATCTTCGCTTCATCCAACGTACTTAGATCTGCGGAAAAATACGTTCTGTGGTACCGTATGGAATTGAAGTTGAAGAGGAATTCACAAAGAAGCTTTGGCTTCGCCTCTGCCTGACGTTCACGACTTCAGCTACACGATTTTAATATTTTCTAACTCAATGTAGTTTCGGCTTCAACGTTTAGGGAATAGGCTACCCTTTTAATGTTAGATATCTCACGAGCCGAAAGGAATAGAAAAAGAGAAAAGGGCGGAGAGGTAACGGTGCACTCTTGTTTTGAAAAGTTGGAAATTGTAATGAGTAGGAAAGACTGATTGTGGTAGAACATTCCACATTCGCGTTGTATGGCTTATGAAAGAACCTCTGAAGTTCACAGTGCGTCCGAAAGTGGGCTCGAGGGTGAACTGATGCGCATTCGATCTTTCACTTGAATTACGGTTGAATATTTTGAAGGGAGGAATGCAATTGGCTATTTCGCTCGAACACTGTTCGTGGAAAATGCGATAAAAATGACAGGCAGGAGCCATGTCGTCGGTGTTCAAGTGAGTCAATAGACCTTTCTATGATTCTGTCGTCAATAAGTTTTAACGCCCGTTTTGGTATCCAATTAAACAGGTTAAGTGCAGTTTTTGGGGCACCTGCCCAGACATGGGAGTTATATTCCAGCTTAGGGCGAATGTATGCTTTATACAAAATAACCAAATCAGAAGGGGTAAAATACAAAATGTTGGTGAGCTTAACAGCTGAGAAAAGCCAATCAAAATCAAAATTATGTAATGCGTTGAGGATTATAATTATTGTAAATAGTGGTACACATAAAACCAAAATAAGCACACAAAAGACGAAGAAAAAAAAAATTTTGCCGAAACATAAAACTTAAATTCAAAGCATGTTAAAAACCGACGTTTCTTGACGGACTGGAGACGACGCCAAAGCCTGTTTGTGAAGCTGCCATTTATTTCACAATACCTATGAATCGTCAAGCCTAAAACAATGTGTCCACCTGTCACAAAACTGCGATTAGCAGGAGACGATCTAAAATAAATCCCGAAGATCGATCTGAAGACGATCTTAAATAAATCCCGAAGTGAAAACAACTTCGTTGTTAATGTCTTAAACAAAAAAAATATTTATGACAGATCTGCCGTACGTGGGCTGTTTAGTTTTCTATGCTAAAGAGGTTTTTGAACGGGATTAAAAGAGGCATAAAAGAGGTTTGTGAAAAAGGTGAATGAGATTAACGATTCAAATATGTACGGGTAATAGCGAGATTTCTAGGAGATTAGTTGAAGATTTATGTAAACCACGGATTAGTGTTCGGTGGAGACGTGGCATTATTCTGACACCCTGATTTTTTTTTTATATTTTTTATGATTGATTTTTATGTTACTGTTTTTAAGCCATTTATTTCACTACAGTCGGTCTTAAGAAGGTCAAATCGCGTGTTACAGGAAAAACGAAAAAAAGAAAAATATATTTGGGGCAAGAGCAAGAACTCTGAACCCACCGGCAATTGTACCATTATGTCGGGTGCCTAGAAAATCAAGGAAGTTAAGTTAAGCTCTTGTAGAGGGATAAGGAAATAAAAAAAGAGTTTCTTAAAGTGGGTTCTTAACCTTCTACACATTGGGTCAAAGTTAGGGTTAAAGAAGATCAGTTAAAGAAATTCTGGACTAACAATGTGCCTATTGAGAAATTGGTGAGTGAAAAGAATGAAGGCAACCTCTTGTAGCTTTTTTAAAGGTCGATGACCACAGCGCAGTTTTAATCGATGTTCTAAACTAGAAGCTGTTCCTATCACCTTGTAGACGAGAGACATAAAATGATTTCAAAATTGTTTTTGTCATCTGCAAGGATAGATCAACAATGATAAGGAGATTTGGCCCAAAGTGGCTCCCTTGAGAGACCCTGATTGGTTGTTCTAGAAGAGGACTCGAATATTGTCCATTCTCCAAGCACGACTTGGACAAATCGGCAAAACTAGGATGGAGGCCGAGTGTTTTCAATTTTTGAGTAAAGTTTTAAGATATAGCGCGAATTCGACAAATGCCTTGCTAGTGTGTAATCATAAGAACTGGAAAACCAAGAGGCTACGAAAGGCAGAAATGCTGAGTTTTATCTGATTTGAGGGAATATTTTTTTTTTTGGATAAATCCCACCTGATCATGACGGATGTGCAGGCGAATTAGGCTGCAGACTTTTTGGCAAGTGAACGGGGCAGTAGACATTGGCATGAAGACACAAGACATGAATAGGACTATTGTGGGCGTGTCAAACTTATGCTAAGAATCTGTTTTGATCGTTTTAAAGACGCGTCTAATGAACGATTTAAGAAGTTCTCATGCCATCTACAAGCACAGTAAATGAATATGATTGAATATGGCCAAAAAAGAGAATCGGTTCAAAATAACTGCCTACAGGGTTGTTATTAGTCATAATTCTGAAAACGCTAAAGCGCGGCCCTGTTAACACGATCTTCCAATCATGGTTTAACCAATTTTACAAATTTAGAAAGAAGATAAGGACACGTCTAAGAAAAGATTAAGGAAGTTCTCATGCTATCTGCAAGAAAACACAAGTAAATGAATATAAATGAACACGGCTCAAAGAAAAAAATCGGTACAATATAACTGCCTAGTTATACCTGTAAAGAGAACAGCGAGATTGTAGACTCCCTGACAACAGAAGAAGCGGAAGGAAGCTTTAACAAGTCCTAAAAGGACAATTGTGGCCAAAAAAATCAAGAGATGGCTGACGTGTGACCTCGGCCTACTCGATTTTTTTTTCTTTGAAAAAGTTATAAGATCTCTAAGTACATGACAAACGTATTCCACAAGACAAGCTGTGGGCAACGAGGCAAACAGTGTTCCAGAAAAAGGTGTCATGAGTAGCAAAATGTAATTATGTTCAGCTAAGTTATCTTTTTGGAAATTCTAAATCGCTTAATGGCGTAGAATTCTTAAGTCCTGGTGAGATCAATATTGGAATAGGATTTGTTCCCATATTTGCACCTTTCGGAAGTTCCAAAAAAGCTTCTCCTTTTATTTTAATAAATCGTTTCATAATTTATATTTTCGTACCTAGCTTAAAATTTAAAATCCAAAAACTGATCCTAAGCGATCGTTGCAATTGGTCGCAACACAGAGATGTTTACAGGGTTCTTCATGAAATCGGCTAAGGCTAATCGTCCAATTCATGAAATCATTGCCAGCATTTTTCCATCAGTGGAGATCATAGCCGGCTGGCTGGCTGTCATGTCGTAGTTTCTTGTGTGACAGAGACATCAAAAGTTTTTATTACAAAAAAAATACGCGACTCGTTGAAAAGTTAAGCGTTTAAGGCCGAAGTTATGCAGCAGCTTGTCTTATAAAAGAAGAATATTAGAATAGATAAATGGAGAAGTTTTTTTTCAAGTGAAAACCGTCTAAATATGTAGTAGCTTTCGATTTTCTGTTTCCAAGATGATGACAATTTTTTTAGCTGCCCAAAAACTGTTTTCAGTCACCCTGTGCAATTTACGCGTCAGTATAAGAAATAAAAACACTTTCGCTCCTCGTAGGTTTTTGGTTGTCCTTATTTGTTTTTTTTTTTTCGTTTTCCACCCTGGACGTCCTCGAACTTTACATTTAAGTTATGGCCGACTGGTTTTTTTCTCTCTGTTCCTCCAACCCATATCCAGTCAGTTCAGTACTTTGCATTCTCTTCTCGTGTTGACGTTCTTGGTTGGGCTGATGATGACAAGTCTTTTTTTTCGTTTTTTTTTTTTTGCACAATGGATTGGTGTTTTTCCTTTTTTGTCCTGAAGATGTAGCTGCAGGCATTATGTGAATGCATTCAGCAGTCATTCAGATCATTCTCCTGTGTTTATTTTTGTTTTTCACTAGTCATTCAATATTTTTGTTCAGTCATGCTGTTGGTATACGTACTCGTGTACGGAAAGTAAAAATGTATTGTGCCTTCTGAACACATGTGGAAACTCCATTAAAGAAGTTACTTGTGGCCTGATTTTGAATGCGTAGTTTCCTCTTTTGACAGCTATCTATTGAATCCAGTTTTATGTCAAGTTTCCTGCTGCATTGTCGTTACAAATTTAACTCTGCAGACACGACATCCAATTTAGTCGAGACACTCAGCTGTGCTAAAATTTTGTTTTACCATGAAGCTCACGATGCATAACAATCCCGAAATACGGTTTTCTTTAAAAGAAAAAAATTCTTAAATTACTGCATACCTGCCAAGACAAAATGTAACCCTCATATCCCAGGTAAACACCCATTCCAGGCACTTTCTGGAAGAGCGAATTCCATTACACTCCATCGGTTTTCCGCTTTCGTACAGTATTAGCAAATTAATTGTCCCATTCTTGTCATTCTCTTCATTCTTTGTGTCGGGCAAAACATTTTGACTTCATTAGCCCCCAAAGAACATAACAGCGAAACATAAACACCTCCCCACAAATTACATTTAGCTCCTACATCGCATCTCCACCGAACCAACTCCAGCAGACTGCCGTAAAACAACACCTGGGAGGCACGGGTGTTCTGTATACGTTCCGCCACCGTCATATAGCCTCCACTCCATGAAGTCGAGCTGTGCCAACGTCAACCCGCCCTTGTCGGTCTTTTAATTTTCTTCTCCCAAGCGCGTCACTATTAATTGCTCATTACTGTTTCCCATTATTCCAGATTCTTTATTAGGGGCGTCAAAGGCCGGCCCGTTTACTGTCGTCATGTAGCCTGTTAGTTTAGCTAAAGTGGGGTGTTAGATGGCAACCCACGGGACACGTCTTCCTTCCTGTTTTCCCAAAAAAAAGATATGGCAAAAGTAGCTGTCACTGTCGAATGGTTTACGGGTAAGGCGGAGGATTGTTTTATTCTGCCTGCATCCATAGTTCCTGAATATTGAATTAATAGGAAACTGTTTGATCGGTTACCTGTGTTTGAATTGGCCGGGCTAGCGAAAAAGTTTCCTTTAACGTGTCGTACGTGATCAAAATCTTTTACTATCTTTCCGCACACGCAGAATAGATATTCTTAGGTATGGGCTTAAGAACTAAAGCAAGGTATAAAAAGGCATAGATTATCGGTGCGCAAATATTTTCCAAAAACTGAGATAACAACATTTGGGTGGGGCATTGTTATACGAAATTTTAATCCAAGCGAAAAAAAATTACGAGGTGTTAAAACATTGATTTAGCAATTTAGTTTGCTTAATCAATGTTTAAACAATCATTTTGAACAAATAAATTATTTGACTGCAGGTTGGTTTGATTCAATTCTTTGATTTCCCTTACACATATGATTATACCTACCACCAATCTGCAAATAACATAAATCCTTAACTTATCTCCCTTAAATCAAGAAATTAGCAATAAATATACACAAATCTCCTCATAAATCTCATTCCCCTTTTCACACACCTCTTTATGCTGTTTTCAACTGCATTTTCACACCTTTAGAACAGTTTGATAAAACTAAAGAAGGAAACTAAAACGGTACAAGTATGACAAATCTGCCACAAATACGTTATTTGGGATTTTTACCACCCGAAATCTTTTCTTACTCGGGAAGTATCATCGTCACTCTCTTTTGAGAGCCAAAATAACAAGAGTGCTCGTGTCAAATTAAACTTGTTTGTCCGGTGGAGCCACTTCGGGATTTATTTTTAATCGTCTCCCGCTAATCGCATACAGTTTTATGACTGGTGGAAGCAAAGTATTACATTGATTACTTCTTTTTCTGACACAAGAGCTCTATAAAGCATATCCTAAGGTCTTTTTTGTGCATTAATAAATGTTAGTTTACCGAATTTACAGTGGAAAACACATATAAATTGAACTCAACTCTTAACGAGTACTCTCGGGACTCTCGAGAGTGGTCTGAGAGCGCCTTAAGAAGCTTTCTGAAGGGTAAAGAAGAAAAATTCTTTTACTTAGAGTGTTCCAGAGAGACAATAGTTAAAAGCAGCGTTGCTATGAGGCCACCGCATTTACCCTCCATCTGATAAGGTAGTAACCGAGAAAGTCAACCAGTCTGAAAAGACGACGGACGTGGCGGCAAACTAAGACAGTCTCGGAAGCCAACAGAAGCTTCCTTGATGGCGAAAAAAGAACAGCAACCAAAAGACACAGTGACGGAACGGGTTTTGTACGGACAAGAACAGGAATGAAATTGGAAATGAACAAAGCCGAAAGGCTTTAAAAAAAAGGAGGTTTTGCCTTCAAAAATAATGCGTTCTTTCGAAGACGCTAAAAAGACGCCGAAGAAGGCGAATTGGAGTGCGCATCAAGTCTCAGAAAACTGAGCAGAAGCCGAGCGGGCCTCATATTACTTGCGGACCGACTAAGGCTATGGAATGGGGCTACCAACATTGATTTTTAAAAAAGAGCAAAAGGTAGATAGATTGAACTAGTCTAAAACAACAAAAGTAGTCTAAACAAAGCCCTCCATCATGCGGCGAATTAAGAGGTTTCTCATGACAAATTACACTCTCGGCGGGATTGTCAGACCCTCGCGGAGGTGGGACACCGTGAAAATTTTATTTCCCCGGTCGGGAATCGAACCCGGGACCTCGTGCACAGTGGTCATACACACTCAGCACGGCGCCAACATATTAATACAAAATGATGCATAAAAATGTGGCTAGAGAAAAACCCACTCCGTTATTAAAACAAGACAGAAGGCAAAAGGCAAGCCAAAATCTTCTTACCAACTGCCTCCAAGAAAATGATAAAGCAACTCCTTCAGCTCGCAGGGTTTCTATCGAGTCCTGTGAGCTGACGGAGTTGCGATGTGAAAAAAAAGTTTTTTTACAATCTAAATGTACAACGAAGACGAATGAATGTAACTGTCTTAGTAGACCACGTCAACGTCACCTGGGAAAACTCGAGAAAGAGTTGAACTTATAGGCCGATCAATTAAGAACTTCAAGTTAGGTTCATTTCCAGCTGGGTTTTTCAAAGTGAGCTCACTTAACCTCACGAACCGTGGAGGTAGTGGAGTATTACAAAAAACATAAATATTTTACATCTATAAGGGATTTGCGTAGGCGCTCAAAACTGAAGAATATTTCTCACCTCGAATATTGTTCTCGAAGAAATATTGACCGATGACGTCAGGAAAGTTTGCACGAGTTGTTGAACGCACACTCCATCTAAGGGCTGGTTTTTCAGTGCTGATTTAAGACCAGCTTAAACCGAAATCTCTTAGTCCCGTAAAAAAACGACTGTGAAGTTAACCCAGCGGGGAGTTTTTCAGTGCAGAGTTAACTCCGTCAACAAAGTTGTCAAAAACGCAGAAAAATAAGTTCGAGTCATTTTCAGATGTCATTGTTCACAGAAACACGCAAATCAACTGCCATTTCACACAGAAAAAACATTAAAAGAAGTCCATACTGTTCACGAGAGTTGGTGGTGAAATTTGGTGAGTTAAGCCGAGATTAATCCCGGATCAATATTCACTGAAAAACTAATTTTTGTTATAAGTGCAATAAGTGATTTGGCAAAACATACTGAAGAGATCATCGTCAATTTGACAGGCGTAGCTTTTACAATATGGCCGCTATCAACTTTCAAAGTTTTAAAACCCTACTGAAGGACACTTTAGTTAAACAAATGTTTTCACAGTGATCGTCAGCTGTGTGGCATGTAGCGCCGTCTTGCTGAAACCACATATCATTTTCCATATATTGTGTCCATTTTATCCAATTCGGGTTAGGATATCATCGACATATAACGCAGAGGGTAACGGTGATGGCCTGACCAACGACGTTCTCGAAAAGTATGGACCGATGACGGCTTTAGCGTTTGAAAAAGTTGTTAAATGCTATATCTGTCCATGTCAAAACAGACTGAATAAATGACTGTCGATCTGACAGATGCACCGCTATCGACTGCAATGTTTAGTTTCCAACACAGTTAAAATAAACTATTTAGTCGACCCCGTAACAGGTTTTCAATATTTTTTTAAGACATTCACAACAAAAACTACAGAAGTTTTTGCAGTGTCGTCGTGTTATTAAAATGTCGGATGCTTAAAAAAGTAATAGCTCTGACTTTGTCAACCTGACTGAAAAATGTACAAGACGCTTTTTTGCGATGACCCAAAAATGATAATTTTTAAAGATTTATTAATGGCATTCTGCCCTTATTTTATAGTCTACGCAATTTTTATCTGCAGGTGCATTGTCCTGTTGGAGGCTTAGCAATTCCGAAAAGGCTTCAATTTAAAATTGAACCATTGGAACAATTGGATAAATATATATTAAACTTCATTCCTTTTTTTTTTAATTTCTTCTCTCAGGAAAGGCGGACCTATAACACTGAAAAAGTACCCCAAGATGTAAGGAGATATTTATTATTTTATTTAAAAAAAGTTGTTACTCTGAAACGCCAAGTCGGGAAACTTAAGCCTACACGTTGACCCTGCGCAATAAAGGATTTCTTCTACTTTCTAAAAGCTTCTCAAACTGAATGTGTTCTAAGTCCCGCAGCTCTTTTCCTATTAACAGCAACGACACCAAGCCGCTTCACTTAGCAAACATCTTCTGTAGAGGCAATTACTACGCTGTTGAAAAGCTCCCATTCTTGCTCTAAATTTAATGGAATTCATTAAAACTCCACCGAAATGCGCTGTACAAGTTGTTGTCTGAAGTGTAAGTTAGTATCCTGTAACGTTTATATCCGTATGCGGGTCAGACAGAACTCACAAGAAGTGAGCTGAAGGACTCACTTTCAAAAATCGACGCCTACCCTCGCGCGTTATCAATATAACGCGAGCGAAAAAGATCCTAGGAGAGAAGGATAAGCACTGGTGGACTCTGGTTATCAACACTTGACGACTATAATAAGGAGGAAAAACCTGTTACGGAAGCCTGTTCCCCAGGGTAGGTAGAAGTGGCGGTTCAGGAAAGAACCCAAGTAGCACTTGATGTGCCTTTTTGATACCACAACTCGTGTAACCTGATTTGTGATGGTGGTTAAGATTGTTGTGTGATCGGAGCCTATATCCAACCAGTGGTTTTGATAAACTGCATAAGCGCTGGTATCCGTTTACTCGAAATATCACTAAGGTCAACCAAGAAAGGTTGGTTTAGTGCACGCAGTCTGGATTTTGCTAGTGCCGGACATTTGCAGAGGAAGTGGGAGAGAGTTTCTTTCTCCTTACGCGGAGACTGACGCCTTATCCTAGGCGTTTCGCGGCAATCCCAAAGATTGTGGCTTTCTTGTTCAAGTTACTTTGCCGAAGGACGAGTGGGGCCCATGTTTTTATACACAACCGAAGAAGAAACTAACTGAAACTTCTGAAACCGACAAAAGGTCCACAATTTTATTTCCTTTAACCCGGGTGTACCTATTTGTGACGAGCAACTATACAATTTTTCGAAACTTCTTAAAGTAACTCGCTTAGACGGAGCCTTGCAGAAACGTGTATTTCCGCTTTCGGAACTCGAACCCTGGATCTGTTGCAAAATAGCCCAATACCTACCTATTTCTCTGCTCAGAATCACAACTTAAGAATTATTTCTTCTTTTCCTTGGGAGGAAACGCAATTGATTGCATTAAGGGATAAAAATGACTTCAGTTTTTATCTGAAGCAGAAAACTTCAACCTCTTCGAAAGGTTATTTAGCTGGCTACCTGCTTTTGGGCTCTTTTTTGAATCCTTTATAGGATTAGATGCCCTCGCGCAGACATGGGCGTCCAGAACATGTACTGCAATTTAGCACGTGTCACCGGCTTTGAACTGGGGTTGATGACTATTTAGCAAATCGTTTTAGTATATTGACGGACGTGACTTGTCATTTGATCATGGGCACAATGCTCTGAAGGTCCTTGAATATTCTAAATTTTTAGTGTAAAATTATTTACGTACCGAGTTAAACTGAACACAACTTCTATGGTGGAGGGAACAGCAAGTGGTTCAGTTGAAGCTCACTTGGATAAAATATCCGCACAAAGAAATCGTAAATTTCCCTGTATCATCTTTTGACTGGCTGATAGACCTTCGCAGCCTTTCTCAAAATACATCCTCCTACAGAGCCCAAAAATAAATTCAATTCTTTTTAATTAGCGCGGTAGGGCCCTGCAATTAAACATCACAATTATCTTTCATAATTATACAATGATGGTGCGCGATATATCCTCAATTTATGTTCCATCAGGGACGTCATGAAGCCGAAGAACGAAGGGCAAACCATCGTACCCTTGTGTGGATGTGTTGTAAGAAAACCGAGTCGAGGAAGAGCAAATTGAAATAAAAGCCACCCACCATATGATTATTATTATTTTATCCATAAAGGCGCACCATACTCATCTTTCCCAAAGTGAATTGAGCTCTTCCTACTTGGCGCTTGTACTGAGACAATTGCAAAAACAACAACCGAGTAGGAGTCTCTGGACGAAAAGACTTTACCAGCTGTTCTTGAGTTAAAATGTAAGAATAAAGCGCGCCCCAACCAAGACAACGTTCAGGCATCAGGCAGCATTTATGACGAACATATTGTTACGTGCTGCCGTACTGTATACTTTATCGCCAATTAAAATCCTTAGTGAGTCACGTACCGTTGTTAGCAAACAATGTATATGAGGAGGAGCTGATATGGTGGTGGTATGGCACAAGGAATTCATAAAGCACCTAAACAACGGTACACAAAAGCCTCCCAAATTGTCAATTACCATCGATAATAAACTAAGCTATGGATCGTCCCGATGAGCGGGGAATTAAAGTCGTTTTATCTGGGTTTTTACTGGAAAAAAAAGGAGGAAAACAGACGGAACCAGGAAAGAAAAATGGACAGTAAAACCGGAAGAGGAATATAACAAAAGCATGGAGACGACGACAACGACAACGGTGACTCATTGTTGAAGTAACATACGGAACATGCCATATTGCCACGTGATGCGAAAGACTACCCTGCCTTACTGTACGGTTCACACGAATGAGAGGACTTTTTGTTGTATCCTTCCAAACGCCATTTTGCCCCTTTGCTTTGGTTTTACGTTTTCGTTTTTTGTGGCTCTAGAGTTCACCCCTTTTTTGGAGGTAAAAAAGGTATAGTGCGAATTTTCGAAGGAAGGTGTATTGATTTTTGCAGCTCAACTTGAGAGTCCCGCATATTTTCTCATTTTGTGAACGCCTTTGCTTAATCCTTTTTATCCGTAGAGTGCAGTGCTTTAACAGAATGGTTTTCGTAGAAAGTAACCGAAATGTGTATTGATTTGGAGTGTGTGTTGTGTCGGTGGTGTGTGGGCGGTAGCGTTAGCTGTGGTCTGGTAAATATGTGTAGGTCCTAAACGATAAGAACAACAATGGGATGTAACAGATTTGGGAGATTATGTGGCATAAAATTTAGCACACACATGTTTTTCGATTCCCTAAAATTGATTTCATTTTTATGGATGAGACGTTTTCGAGATGACTTCACCTGCCTTATGAAAAATGAAAGAGAAACGGAAAGTCGCTTCGGCACAGAGATAAGAAGATGCTGGCTTGAAAGACTTGGATCGTGAATAAAATATAGAAATGCCTACTTTAATAAACGAATATGCGTAGCAACATTTGGAAGTTTTACAACATGGCATAGCGCATGTGTTATAAAGTGCTGTTAATATCGGTTGTTTCCGGTCTACAAAAAAGCCTGGCTTTGTTTGAAGCTCAACAAAAATAGTCAGTTCAAGAAAACTTCTCGGGCTTAGAAAAATTTCATTTAAGGAAACAATTACCACAAATCGTTTTTATAACCGGCAAATTGCTCAAGCAGTTCATTATAAAATTCAAGAAAATAAGACGATTGTGGAATCTTGAGGCCCTCAGAGCACGACACGAAAGTTTTTGCACGTTTATGGCAGTTCCAACGTTTTAATTTGTTCCGAAAGTTGCATGTAATTTACATGCATGTAATTTACATGCAACCACAACCATGTTTTTGACAGTCGCATGCAACATTGCAAACATGCAACGGGATAGCCCCAGTTTGTTAGAACGACAAGAATCTAGAACAGACAAAACCCCAAAAATCTCTTTCAAAAATCTCGAATGGGATAAAATCTAAAAACACAAAAATGTCGAACGTGGTTTTGACGTCATAATATTTTGGAATATTTAATGCATAAATTTAACAAGTCCGAAGCTTAACTGCATGGCAACGTTACAGGTAAAAGTAATACCATTGCACGAATCCATTTCAACTCATGTAAAAATCGCATGTTTCATTGTAATTGGTGTATTTTGCAGCATTTGTGTTTGACTTCGAAATATGTTGCAGGTAATAAAATTGTTCACATGACATGACACTCGCATATAGTGTCACATGTACCCGTGGGAAGTCCATACGACACCATATTCGCATGCAAACATGCAACTTTTTCACATGCGAACATGCGACTTTTTCAAATGTCGAATTATTTTAGGCCATACCTACATATATAAAAACGTTAATTGCTCAACTGCATGACAATGTCACAAGTAAAAGTTATACGATTGCACGAATCCATTTAATCGCATGTATATGGATGTTTTGTGGAAATTGTTCTGTGTATGTAATAAATTAGTTTGGGCAAAATTAGTGACTCAAAGTCGGCTCCGCGACACTAAAAAATACCTGCACTTAAAAAAAATGTCTACACTTGGGCTTTTTCCCACACAAGTCTCTTTTTGGTTTCGCCTGATGCTTAAACGATTTTTAGTTATCGGATTTTTCGAAAATTAATTTAATAAATAAAGTTTTATTTTATGCCAAGAAAGAAATTGCCGGCCAAGTTTTTTTCGACCTTTTTTGAGTTTATAGCACACAAAAATGTCCTTCAAGCAATACACGTAAAATTCAACCGCTTAAAGTGCAAAAATAAAATTAATGTTGCACATTCTTTTCCAGCTACCGCATGTACATGCGACTTTTCTTTCTTGCATGTGGCACATACGGATTGTTTTGCATATCGTGCACAAACGTTAACAAGACAAAATATATTCAACACGCTGCAACTCATGCTGACACCACTTTTTGGAAAAAAGTCACATGTGTTTTTTCACATGTGCCCACCAATGTCGCATAAAAGCATGCGGCTCTTTAGGACCAAATCCAAGCGTCGTGAAATACAATTACTTTATACTAGCAACTACAGAAAGTCGCAAGTAACTTTCCCCCAACATTTCACCCATGTGCGGGATTATTTCTTCTAATACCGCATGTAAAGAACGCATGTACATGCGGCTCTGATATAAGATGTACCTGCATGCCAACAATTTGAATGCGGTATAGGCCTACGAGTATTACGTTTACAGAAGAGAAAGTCTTCCCTGGGGTCTGGCACTGCGGTCTCCTTTAAAGAAGATCAAAGCCCAAGCCCTCCTAAATGAGGATGTTAGACTTCCTCGAACAAATTTGGGACATATTTTTGGGGCAGTTCTGCCCAGCTAATTGAAGCAAAACTTCATTGGGTTCAATTCCAGTCAGATTCTCAGAATGGATTTTGAAGTCTCTATTTTGCCGATCCTGCAGAAGGGTCCGTTCAGGTCCTTTGAGGTGTTTTGTTGCACCGACTTCTACTGGGTAATCTGCTGTTTCATTGCCCTCAAAGACACCATAGGCTATGAGATCTAGTGAAGAATGACAAGGTTGTTCTAGGAATATTTTTAGCTGGTTTTTGGAGGGCTATTGGTCATGCATCTTTTCAGGACAAGCTTTGATTATATTATCGACTGAGTCAAGCGCCTCAAGAGCTACTGGGCTGTCCGAGACGAATTATATCACTTGCTTCTTCTATCGGAACAGAGATTTAATTTGGTGCTGTTTTTTATGGATGCGTTTTTGCCAACTTAAAACTAGCTGGCACTTGCAGCTTAGAAGAGCCCTTGCCTGACTTCTCAAACCACCAGAATTTTTCGCCACTTCCGAACGGCGGAATGAGAGGTCCCTTGACAAATGATGCTCTCAAAAGTTTTGTCAGACCCTCGCGGAGGTTGGAGCGTGAAAAAACTTGAATAAACCGGGATTCGAACCCAGGACCTCGTGCACAGAAGTCCGACACACTAACCGCAACACTACACCAAAGCGAGTTCACCGAGTTTTTGCAAAGACTGACTAAATATTTCACTCGAGACGATTCTCCATAAATATCAGATCCTATCTCCATTTTACAAGCGTTGGCGACCAGACGAGGTCAATGCGTTATGGATGTGGTTTGTATTTTTCCCCAGTCTTGCTTTGTAGGTTGATCGTTGACTGTAGAGATTTTTCTATGTAAACCATATTCCGGTAGCATGTCATTCAGTCAAAGGCAGATCTAAAGCGTTAAACCAAAGCTAGGTTAAGGCTAGGGTGGCTCAATTCTTGTTTGTAGAGTGGGTAATGCAGTTTGAAGGACAAAAAAAAATTACCTTCCCTGCCGACGAGCTTAGCCGAGGACATTGAACTACGCCGCCGTTCTTCATGCTGTCACCAAGGCCCAAACCCTGCTCGCAACAAGGGCGCCCAACGTGGGGCATGAACCCACGACTCTGAGATTAAGAATCTTATGCTCTACCTTGGTTAAGATGGAAGTTTTTGTCATTAGAATAGAACAGTCATTGAGTACTGACGTCTTGTTTGCTTTGTAAGGGGTTTTTGTATAGGTGTCACACCCAGGATGACATCAAGTGCCGTGGTCGAGTTTGAGCGCACCCGTCATGGAGTGCTCACCTAAATGTTGGACCAGTCCTAGATGTTCGCTATACGACCACAGCATAAACTATTGTTGGTCTTATCATGACCGAAAATAGCCGGTTTATCATGTCGGCCCTTAGACACCGAAGTTGTTAGCTGTTACTGGAGTTTCGATGAATCCGACGCTCTCGTTAATCCTCCCGATTTTTACAAGTCATTTGCGTTGTAGTTGCCCAAAGAAATGGTGTTTCAGTTTCAACCCAAGCATTAAACCAAAAGACCATTAAAATTTCAATCTGAGCCTTTATGTTTTATGCTTTCCTTCGTCCATACAAAACTGACAAAATATACGAAAATGAGATCCTGAAAGTTTGATTACCTATTGCACTGACTTAAGACCATCGCTTGACTAGCAATGCAAATTAGAAGCGAAATATTAAAACGAATTCATCCCTCATTCCCTGACCCTTTAACGGCGTTCGTCCTAGTTTATCTCCTCGCAACTACTTAAAGTACACTTATCCGGCATGTTGCAGACTATCTTAATCAAAACGAAGGACCATAGTTAAGCTCAATTAACCAATCCTATTTGGCGAAACGACAACGCAGAAAATCCCCATTAGAATTTGTTCTATTATTATCCAAGGCCTGTAGTAAAAGAAGATTAAATCTTCAAAAGGCACACGAGAAGCCATCTCTTCTACGACGAGAACTTCCTATCAGTAGGTACTTCCAAATTAATGGAAGCAATTACTCCAAACTACCACCGGGTAATTGACTCAGTAGCCTTGACTTTGTGCTCAAGTCCCTAAATACACAATAAGGAAAATTTTTTTTGTTTCCTGGTTCCTTGCAAGGATTTTTACATTTACATAGCTTCAGCCTTGCTGGGTTTCTTGGAACACTTTTTAGACACGCCATTTGTGAATTTGCTTACTCATTCAATATTTGTCATCGTCCTCGTGGCTCCCACTATTCACATTCAAACAAGTCCTTTTTTGGCGCCAATCAAACCCAACCGAATTCTTCATTCATGATTTGACGACACACAAAAAGCGGCTTTCAGCGCCACAAGCAGTTCCTGCTTAACCCAATTAGAACAATTGGTCTAGTATCCAAGGCCTAAAAATAAACTTTGCCCTTTACACACCGTCAAGGAGGCGCGCACTCAAGTTACGCATACAAAACCACGATGACGACACACAGCATGGAACAACACGAGCTGAGGCAATAAAAAAAATTTACCCCAAGAAAAAAGGATTTTATTAGCCAATGGTGCCTGTAATCCATAAAAATCAAGATTTAGGTCTGCGATTAAAAACCTCCCACCGGGAAATAGAAAGCTAAGCACAAAGGCAGGGCCACACAAGCATATCTCAGATGTAATTGTGTACGAAAGCGGAAAAAGTCATAAACCGATTTAGCAATTCATATCCTTGAAATTGTAATATACTCGTGTTGGAATGCCTATACCGCCCACAAGCCGCCGCCGCTCGTATGCAGACTGCCCAAGTCCGCTGGGCGCTGCTCCTGAGATTATTGTATGCCAAGTGGGTGGGTTCCACTTTTTATTTTGCGCTTGAGTGTGTGTGCATGGCCTCGTGATCTGTGTCATCTAAAAGTATAATTCAATCTTCTGGGAAGCCCTCGAAGGGAAGGAAAGAATCTTCACATGAACAAGAAGGGCTCTTCTTGAGGGGGCAGACGGAAGAAGAAAAAAAGAAACCAAAGAAAATGAGGGTTGTCCTGCGACAGTACAGTACAGTTCAGTCCCTTTTTTTGTTTGTCTTTGATTGACTGCTGATGACTCATGCAGCGGGTGTGGTGAGGGCGACCGAAATGAGAGCGTGATGATGATTTTGGAATGGTAATTCATCATCACCCAGATTCAGCTAAACAACACATGTCTTATGGAAGACGTTGAACGTACAACCACCCTTCGTCCTACATTTTTCACTTTACAGCACTCACTGGTCGCATTAATCCTGAATCCAGCACCAACGCATACGGACGTGCAAAAATGTACATGCATGCGAGTATGCGTGGCTGTTACATGAATATTCCAATGGGAAGGATACAGCTATATACATGCGACTAAATGGACGGGGGATAAAGAATGTTAGTCCACAGGGACCGGAGAGGAGGTGTTCGGGGGGTCGAGCGGATTGTGGTGTTCCTATTTTTCGCCGTAGAATGTGGAAAATCCATTGACAAAGCAAATAGTAGTCCGTGTCCCGTTGATGACGAATCCCTTATGCGACGCAAAGGGCATGAGAGAGCGATGAGTTGACGACGGGCACTGTCGCATGGTTTTCTTGTGCCAGTCTTTGTTTCTTTTTGTATAGGTTCCTACCATTTCATTTCAAAGGGTTTTTCCAGTGTTTGTTTATGGAAAGAAAAACCGAGTCCTTTTTTTTGCTTTCCGAGTCTATACCTATTTTATTTGTAGATTTATAGGTCGTACCTATATAATTCCTGGCTTTTCTTTGTCGTCCTCTCTCATGGTGCTTTTCACTTTTTATTTCGATTGGCGTTGATGGTGTTTTGCTATTTTTAAAAGTATAAAGGAGCTTTGGGAGACGCCGCGAGACACGACATCCTTTTTTATTGGCAGTCGTATTTTTAAAGAGGCTGTAAGGACGACGACAGTTCTCTTTTTTTTATGGTGAAGTTAATTTTAGCACAGGTTCACACATTTATTGCAAGGTGGAGTCCGCTGATGGTGGATTTCACTTAAAATTTTACGAAATGAAAGTAAAATAAAAAAATAAAGTTACACAAGAGAAATGAAATGGAGAAGAGAAAGTGAAATTGAAGGATTTCAAAACAGAAATGGTAGTAAAATGCTTTAACAATAAATTTTGTCACATTATTCAAACTGTAATTTTTTACTACGGTTTTTAGACTTGTTGGCATATTTAGGGACTTTACGCCCTGGGTAATAAGAACAGAAGTCAGAGTAAAGTTTGCTTTTTTTTATTCCTTATTTAAAGGTAATTGAAAGGTAATTAATTACCCAGTGCTTTGTTAGGGTATTGTTGGTCGGGCACCAATACATAACAATACGAATGCAGTAAAACAAGTTAGTACCTACCTATCTACACCTAGACCAAGGTAATAAAAAAGTAATTAAGTAATTGCTTACCATAATTTAGTATGTATGTCACTAATTAGAACCTGTTTTTATATTTTCGCCTTTCTTCCCTTTTATATTTATGCAAGTTTACACACTTAAAAATTCAATTGACCATTACTGCCAAAGTAATGACTACCTTAACAATCTGCTCAAAGGTAATTAATTCGTTTTGCAATACCGTTGGCATATAAAACTTGTCAACAGAGACTGAACGAACAATAAGAATGTTGTACAGACACGTCAGCAACTTTTATCTTATGAACAATGTCAAGCGTTAGGTCTGTCAATGTCATTCATGCTGCTCTTTTTTATAAGTAACTCCTCCCTCCTCAGCTTAATTTTCTATATTAATTTGTATGGCCTCAATATTAGACCTAGGCTGAAGTAGTCGATTTCGTTAACGGCACACTTAATGGATTCAACTTATTCACATAGTACTTAACGAACAATAAGTAAAGATGTAATAAATATAAGTTAGGGGACCTCTAGTTTTTTGCTATACATATTATGAGCTCGCGAACAAGGGAATATAACTGCCCTAAATGAAACTAAAGCACATCGGGAGCGGAACTAAATAGACAAAAGAAGAGAAAATGAAAGATGGTAAACGAACACATACTGCGCGACAAGGGCTGCACATGAAAACGTTGCATAGAGACACCAAAGCTTTCTCCCGCAAGTGTTATGCCTTAAACGACTAAGGAATGGTTTATAACTAGAAGAGTATTAAGTCACAGCCTGTCTAGTATTTAATTCTTGCTCGAGAACAAAAGGAAGTGCAAGCTGCATTTTTACCCACAGTTTAACCTGTCAAACTATCGGCTCTTACCTGGATAACAGGCACCAACCAGGGAGCCGCTCAGTTTAAGATAGACGCTCTTGGATTTTGCTTTAAATTGCTGGTTTTGATTCGCCCGGATTATTTTTATGTCGGTAGCCACAATATTTGGTAAGCGGCATCCCCTGCGGACCAGTGGAGGCGGCGAATTGCAGACCAGTAACACCAGCCATATCAATGTGTTTCTTACTGAATTTTCCGGCAACTAACTCCTCCTTCCTTAATTAAATTTTCTATACTATTTTTTATCTTTGAAATAAGTTAAGAACTGCTGTCAGAGGACATAAAAGAACTCTCTTTCTCTATCTAAACCTCAATGAACTTTATTGTCCTTTTTTATGAGGTAAGCATACAGACAACTATTATCGGGGAGGAGATCTTTTGTAACGATCTCCTGGGTCAAATGCAATTTAACCAAACCAGTAACAATCTGCTACAAACTTCATTTGTCAAGTCAATTTTTTTGGTCTCTTAATGGTCTTGTAACGGGGCGATGACATTGGGACTTGAGTGCAATCGTGTCTTTCTCAGGAAACAGGGTGGGATTTTTTGAAATAGCAGCAAAATCTCCGGGTAGAGTCAACGGTATCGTTTAAAGTTCCAGGAAGGTTGAAATGGCTTGTGAACCCATTGTATGGACTTACTCAAGCTTAGTTTGATAAGGAGCGGTCTAGCCAGTTCTTCATCATTGCAGTAAAACGAAAGATTTGATCTTTCAGGTTGGCAGTGCCTCTTCCGCGACGTAGGGAAAATACTAGTTGCGAGGGAATGTTGAAGCATAGGGTACCAACATATCAACGCAACAAGGATGACGACCAACGAAAAGTAAGTCTTGTCATTCACTGCTTCCTTGGGCTTTAAAGTCATCTCTTGAGTACCCTAAGTGTTCATTAATAGGACCCTCATCATTGCAGTCCTGCTTTAAGGTGCAGAAGCATGGGCTTTGTCAAAGGCGGATGAGAACGCCAATTGTTTCGAGAGGAACATTTTTCGGGGGATATTTGGTCCCGTCTTCATTAACAAAGAGTTGAGGTAGAGTTACTTTACGGGCAGAACAGAAACACCGATCAAGTCAAAAGAACAGAATACAAAGACTGCAATGGTTGGGGCATGATGAGCTTTCCGACCCGTAAAATGGTTGAATCCACCCTGGAGGAACGGGGTAGAATCCGAAGCCCAAGCTTCAGGTGTAGCACGGAAGTTAAAGAAGACCTCAGTGCAAAACAGGAGATCAGTACTCTGAGTCTTGGATGCAAAGCTACAACACCTTTTGGTTGAACATACATCTCAAAGCAAAGTTTACAATGTCCCTAAATGTCGAGTTTGAAACTTGCAGGCACGTTAAAATTATATTTATCAAAATTCGGTTGATACCAATAAAAAAAGACACAAAATTTACAACAACGCAAACCAAAGACCGCAGAAGCGTTTCGAACGCCAAGTTCGTCAAGTTGAGGTTTTTTTTTTTTTTTGATGCGTTAAAACTTTGTTACGTTAATTAAACGCAATGACGGATGGCTTAGCAAACGTTGTGATCTATAGTTCCCTCTAAAAACCATTTGCGTGCTCTTTAGTTGTCAAGGTTAAAGCAGCAAAGCTTTGCGATGTAGCCTGGAAGGGGTCGTCGCTCTTGGGTTCACCTAGAGGTTAAATACTGTGTATCCAACGACGAAGAGCAAACGTTCTTTAGGCTTCAGCCTAGCACAACAAGGACTCCAGTCTAATAAGGGCCAGTAATTCAGTACGAGATCATCCGTCAAACTGAGATCAACCCCAGAGTGATTACCCAAAAATGTTTTTTTAAGACAATTTTGATCCATGATTGTGATAACCTCAATTCCAGAATCTAGGATCAGGTAATCAAATTTTATGGGTTTATCCTGGATCAAACTCTGGAGAACAGTTCGACAAGCCTCTCCGATGGTTTCAAATTCGTCCGACCGAGACCATTAATTAGTCTTTAAGTCTGATGTTAAACCCGTCAGTCGTGTTCTATTGAAGTTTTTGATTGAGAAAAACATCCTTTCGTGATTAAGACTTCTGTCTTCAATCATTCCAAAAACCTATGTCTGGCCAGGTGCACGAATAACAAACTGCTTTGGAACAAGAACATATTTAATTAAGAGTTCTCCGAGGGTTCTCGGAGTTCTTAAGTCTTTCTAGCTTCAATCTACAAAGCGTTCATTTGCCATTAACTTGAATACAACTCTCATGTCTGGGCAGGTGCATCAAAGACAACCACTGCATTTACTTGGTGGGGTTCAGAATCAAGCAGAAAAACTTATAGGCCTTAAATAGCGTTACAGTCTAGATTGTTTTTTTCTGCTTAAAGCTGTGATTCATAAGAAAAGCTGGGTTTTCTTTAAAAACAAAAGCTGTTTTACTCCTTTTGAAAAAAGTCAAGACTTAAAAGCATTTTTTAGAAATCGATTCCTGGTAAGTTTCCCTAGCTTAAGTCATTCTGATTTAAAAAAAAAATCGTTTCCACTTGCGTCATCTTAACTCCTTCTAACTAAGTTCAGTCATAATCTCTTCAACCGGAGTGGCCTGATATATATAGAAACAAATAAATAAATTTTCATTTCAATGATCATTGATCAGACAGATTTTAGCCTCAATGCATATCTCCTAGCTCAGTCTCTACTTTCCGATGGCTTCCTGTTTGCTTATTTTAAGCATCACACTTCCAGTCTTTACTCGCAGCCTGCCTAATCCCAAAGTCAGTCAAAACTGACAGTAGTGCCGTCCTTTGTGGGCATGTCCGGTACTATTCTTCCCCAACAGCCTACCGAAAGACTAACTCCTACCTACTTCATCTTTTCCACTTAGCTACTCCATACGTAAATCAAGTAATTCCAACCGAACGAGACTGCATTCTTTGATTCAATCAATCACTGACCACTCACATCGCACCTACGCAAAGCAGAAAGTGCATTCCATCGCATTATGCCATTGCATGAGGACCGAGGAGGAGGCTCGGTCGGAGGCATCCATCCTCTTGAGGCTCTTAAGAGCGGATTATCTTCTCTCTGTTCGCTGATTGCACACAACAGTCTGTCCAAGTGGGATTTGGGCTCTGCTCATGTCGTGCAGTATATAGAATCCCTGTGACTGCTAAAAATGAAATTTATCTGCAGCTAAAGATGAAAGTTCGTTGTTGCTTTGCTGCAATTAACGCGTTTCCATATCTCTTGCCGCATCTCTGACAATAACGCTAACGATACGAAAAATCCAACGACAACGATGCATGGTGCACACATCATCATTACACTTCGTTAAGCTCTAGAAAAAAAGTCTTTACTATCCAGCGGTACCGAGCTGGGCGTCGTCGTCGTACTTGTTGTTGGCTGCCCGTCCCGCCCGCCACCCTACCGCTTTCGCTTAAATACGAGGAAAATGTTTTATTAAATTTATTTATTGTTTATTGTTGTTGTCACTGTTTAGCACTCTAGCCGTGTCGGCCGGGAGTACGTTGAACCCTAGAGCTGTCGCAGTGAAGTACTCATGTCTGATACACCCGTCGTCGTATGAGTCGCGCATACCATTGTTATGATTAACGATTAAAATTGTGTTTTTTTGAATCAAATTATGAACCAAAAATAGAACAACACGTTTGAAATATCATATCTCGTTATATGTATCTAGTTACATGTGAAATTCTAAGCACGAAACCGAAAAAAGTCATGACCCCCTCTGGGGTTGCTGGGTCAGTTGGCAGCAGCTCAACAGAGAAGTGTCAGTGGGCTTAAAAACTTTTTCGTTACGTCGACTTTTCTTTTTTGGGATTTCGTTTTGTCATTGTTCTGGAAAAACAACGTGTGGATCATCCAACCAGTTTATTGTGTCGGCGGTTCCGCTAAATAAAAACAGAAAAGTACCGAATAACAGTAGTTTTACACTGACGTCGCTCTCTGCTGGAGCATGGAATAAAAAAAAAAGTAACTTTGTTTATGTTTTGCCGGCCGACCGACACAGAGCCAACAACACAGAGCAGAGCGGCTGTGCAGCGAATCAATCAGTGTCAAACAAAGTTGAACTGGATAAGCCAGGAAGCCAAGGGTTTTGTTTGAACTTTGATGGCGGAGTAGTGTTTAAGGCAGTCAGATAAGTTTTGACACAACTTGTCAAAAGTTATGCTCCTACATTTTTAGAGGGAAATATGGATCTTTTGGTTGTTGTTGGGTGATGGGCAACATATGAGCCCAAAAGCGAGTTGCACCTTTGTGCTTACCTGGGGTCCGTTTATGACCGCAGCAGAATTGAGGAACGAAATTTAAAGCTTGTTGAAAGTGGTAAGCTTGAGTTTAATTCCTGACATTCAGTCAACACTCTCGATTAATCTCACTCAACATGTTATCCCAGAAAACGCTCACACGTGATTTGCATGCCGCTTTCTCCCCATATTTTAGACGGTTATATGTATGTATTTTTGCAGGCACATGTGAGCCCATGCGTTACCTTGATTGTATAATGTATATACCTTGCTTTTTCCTGGCTGAAAATTGATACATCAATGTGTTCTGCAACAACATCACACATTTCAACATATGGCTGCATGGAAACATTACATACAAAATATATGCAACTACACGAATACGTTCCATTGCATACGTCTAGACAATTTTTCTAAGCATTTATCTCCTTTATATTTTGCAAAGTTAACGCGTAAGAGCAAATTTATTGAGAATTTCGCAGTCTAAAATTTTTTGAAGTCAATACTGATTCCTGAGATTCAGTCATGCTGCCAACGCACGGTCACAAAATTGGTAGCATGACTCAATCTGTAGGACAAAATTGTTGCTATCGATGTTAAAATCAAGTCCATGTGACAAAATTGCTGATATCGATGTTAAAATCAGGTCCATGTGATTACATCTTTTTCATGTGTGAAGAACTTAACATATTCTTTATCGAATGGTTGCACTGAAACTTTACATGCAAATTACATGCGGCTATTTCGGCATTTTCAATTTGGTTAAATGCCATTATATCAACTTGCGAACACTCGCTTTTCGACAACGAAATGTAGAAGTTGACTTCATTTAAAAAGAATCGTCCACATACATTGTTTACAATAAAAAAATAAAAAAACGGGTCCATGATACATGTGACGTAATTTCCGGACGCATGCACATGCAACCCGTTTATCAATGAATTGGCTTGAGTTGGCAAAGTTCATTTAAGGAATCGTTCGTCAAAAAATCGAAAGAATGGAATCATTAAAGCACGTCGCAACCAGTTCCGCTGTTTTATATCCCTTGAGTGTGCGCAAAATTACTACAGTACATGCAACCACTTTCCATTCATGCACGGAACATGCGGATTTTAACCTTAACGCGGAATTTTTTTAGTCACTTCACAGCATTTGCACCCTACAAATAGGCCTCTTAGGGCAGGTTTTAGAGTGCTGAGTTAAGCCCAGCTTAAACCAAGATTTTTAATCCCGTAACAAAAGAGTTAACCCAGAGACCAATTATTCAGTGCAGAGTTAACACGCACCGTCAACAAAGTTGTCAAAATCCTCGGCTCTCGAAATTGTTTACTCTCCCAACTCTTACTTCACATAGAAAAACACAGGAAAAGAAGATCGACTTATTCTCAGATGTAATTGTTCTCATAAACACGCAAATCAACAGCCTTTTCACACAGAAAAAACATTCAAAGAAGTTCATACTGTTCTTCAAGTAACCCAAGATCTAAGTTCAAAAAAACCGGCCCTAAAAATCGTTAGCTTTGGCCTAGTTTCAGTGACCAATCATCTGAGTCTCCGAGTTTGCCTCAAATAAATCAAGGATTATTTAGGTCATGTTTTACGCAGTTTTAGGTCATTTACCACTGAAAAGCTGTCGTGAAAATTTATCGTGATTGAGCCCTCAAAGTTCGTAACACAGTGAAGGCAAAATCTAATTCAAGACAATTAAGTGGCTTCATAATGTGAATGAATACGACGAATAAACCAATACCATGGCTCCACCGGGCATTTATACGCGATTAATATAAATCTTCATTAAATTACCAAAAACTTACAATCAAATCTAAATCCTCTCGGCAAGTAATTTGAAATAAATAGCCCCATGAATCTTGTTCACGCTTTGCAAACACCCCTTTAATTTGCCAATTGTAACCGTTTTAAACACCTTTATAACATTTTTAATAATTTTCGGATAAGTCGAGTTTATAAATTTTTATGAGCACGATTCTAAACTCACTTCCCACGTTCCGCTTCGTATTCCATCGAGCGTAGTCACCGTGAAACGCGGCTTATCCGAAAGTTATTAAAAATGTTATCAAACAACCACTAAGCCCTTGAAAGTTACCTTTATAACAGTTTGCAACTTGACAGATCTGTCACACGTTATCTATTGGGATTTTCGCAACGGAAATTTTTTTTTGCTCCTAGAAAATGATATCGTCACTCTCTTTTAAGAGCCAAAATGACATAAATCGTGTCGTGAGCCACTTCTGGTTTTATTTTAAATAATTTCCCACTAATCCAGGTTTTATTGCCGGTGGAGACACTGTTAATGTGGAACAGGTCGCAGGGTTCGGCGCACCGGCTGATCTTTCTCATGTTTATACCCCACCCACGATATATTAATTTTAATGCACAGTTTATATTACATATATATGGTCATTGGTCATACCCGTGAATTGGTTGGACCATGCCCGTCCGTCCGTCTGTATGTGTAAAGGTTTAAGGTCTTCAATATCAAGCTAGAGAGTTGAAATTTGGGGCACGGCTTGGTTTCTATGTTGCACTGACAAAGGGCTTAAACTGGTAACTTGGCCGACTGCCACGCCCACGATTGCCTCCAATGAATGTGATACAACCTCTAATTCGCATTTTGATTCAAATTAGAATTAGGCTTTTTTAGGAAAACTCTATTTTTTTGCCGAAGTTTTCGTTTTAACACATTTCCTTCTTGGTCCACGCCCATTTTTGGGGGCGTGGTCCATACACATAATAGACTTCCAATTAATGACTTGAGGACAAAAAACCCCAAGATTTATTGTTGG
The DNA here is from genome assembly GCA_947623515.1 of Neoascia interrupta. Taxonomy (NCBI): domain Eukaryota; kingdom Metazoa; phylum Arthropoda; class Insecta; order Diptera; family Syrphidae; genus Neoascia; species Neoascia interrupta. The sequence goes on from OX392462.1 coordinate 202,394,691, forward strand.
TGGGTAAATAGGATCGGGTATTTAGAAATTCGTTACAAACGAACTCTTGCACTTACTCACTTGTTTTTTTTTTCATACACTCCTACGGGTAGGGTGGCGTGTCGTAGTAGCGCCTACTAAGCGAGAGGTTAAGATTCGATTCCCACCTCGTTTATCTGAGCAACCTTGTTCTTTTTTACGCTCCCACCTCCGCGAGTCTGCCAAACCCTAACTAAACCTGAACTAAAACTGTCAAAAAAAAAGCTTTTCAAACTGCCGCAAAAAACTTTAGGTTCCAAAGTATGTGAAAAATATCAGTTATAAAAGGTTGGCCTCCCTGGCTCACATGGAGCTGTTGCCCTTTTGATTTGACTCCCATTTAAGGCTTTATGCCTAGTTTTGGATTTAGTAAAGATAAAGTAAATAAGTAAGAAGGACCAGGAGGCATAAATAAGAGGCAATTAATAGAAGTAAGGGGTGAGCCAACAGGTTGTGTGGATGTTGACTGTCAATTACTAGCATTTAAATGAATTCAAGGAGGTAAAATTTTGTATAAAGGTCAAGTATGGTTTCAATGTTCTTTTCCAATGTTCCATTCTTTCAATTTATATGGCATGCCTATAAAATTTGTAGTAGATACATATACCTTACATCTATGTAATGACAAAATAACTGATTTGGTGTGTTCATATCGATGGAAGCTGGACTACAAACAAGCTTGGCCCGGGTTTTCGTTGCATGGTAAAACCAGAGATGGTAAAATACGAGATTCATAGAAAAGCAATGCATACAGCAAGGTCAGTCGCTATATGGTGCGGATTAGGGGTTGGTGGCATTATTTGGCATTTTCGAAACACGTACGTTTACGAAAACGAGACTCGAGAGAAAACGGGGTGACTTGTAAAATTTAATGTTGAGTTTGGATAACCACAGGCTCATCCTTCACAGCTCAGACAAAGTGATATTGCCACCCATTTGTTCTCAAAAGTGTGAGCCGTGTTCCATTGGTGCAGGGCTACTTTGCACTAGGTCCCGGGTTCGAGTCCTGACCGGAACGATATAATTTTTTTACGGTCCCTCCACAGCGAGTGTATAAATTTGTCACGCGATGGCTATTATAAGCTGCGAGTCCCGTTTAGTTTTTCTTTTCTTTATACTAAAAAAAGAACATCGATCATTTTAACGTTCTTATGATCTCATGGAACAAAAGCCGGGGCGATCACCTCAGCGATTTTAATGTTCCATTCATAATCGCCATATATAACTGACTAATAAAGTCTTACATTGATTCGACAAGAAATGGTTGTTAAATGGAATGGAAAGTTCCACAATAGCTGTTGGTTATACCCTTTTAATGGCAAGTAAAAACCACCCGTTCTACTATCGTAGGCTTCAATAAAAAAAGACTTATAGTTCAATGCGTAACTTTAAAAACAAGGTGACATACATGTTGTTAATGCTCCAAGTTTAAGTATGCCATTGAGAAGCTGTAAGGTGTCTTTGCAGCCCCTGCCCAGACACGCAAAATATACTTTATACTAAGTTCTTGATGGCCGACCGATGGTCGGTCCTCAAAATACACAAAAAATATACATTAGTCCGGGATATTTCTATGATTTTTTAATCTTGATCAAGTCAGAAGTATAAATATTTTTTGAAATGTTTTGAAAAATCTCGGCAGAGTTTTTGGTGACGTAATGCAGTAATTTTTCTCGCTGTCCCGAAAAAAAAGTAAAAACTTCGTCAAGCGAATTGTTCTTTGCTATTTCCCAAAAACGTCTTAGCTAAAGGCCTGATCAGAATAGGTACCTGAAGCTGACGCTGTCGCTGTAGCTCGCAGCGTAGCGTGCTACTTAAATCGATCAGAATACGAAGCTGTAGCTGAGTACAGGTTTGCCATGTATGTCAATAGGTTTTCTACAGTGAACGAAATTCCCACGAATACACACGTTTTTTTGTATATTTTCTTTGTTGTCAACATTTTTATTATTATTTTTTTTTGCTAAGAAGTGCAGAAGTTTATAGAACTCCGAATTCCGTAGGAAGGCCTAAAAAAGGAGATGTTTCAGAATTCTAAATTGCGTATATAAGCGTAGAAAAGGACATACGAGTCGAGTAAGACTATGTTTAAATTCAGCAACAGATATGTCATTAACTAAACAAAAGAGCGATGGCGAGTTTTTGATTTATTAAAAATAAAGTATACGCGAAGCCTCGAACCAAGAACCCTCTCTAGTTTCCATAGTTTCTTCCTAGAGAACAAAAATAATTAAAACAGAAATACATAATGGGTCCTCGTTCTCTTAACAAAGTCGTATACAAGGCGCATGTTAATTTAGAAAATTATGCAAAATATTACTGTATGCAGAGTGTCGGGCGCCAACTCTTAAATAAAACTCATGAAAAAAATAAAGTGCTGGAACACAGATAACAAGACCGGGGAAGATTTTTTACTCGTGAGCGAAAAAGAAAATGCCAGACAGAAAGAAATTCCTCACCTTAAAAACTTTAAGTACTAGTTTAGAATTATTTACATTAAGGATTGTGGATATGATGTTTTTCCCCGTCAAACTTATTATACCATAAAAAAATACTCACCTATTTTTTGCAAAGGTCTACATATAAATAGAGCTAAGCTTTAAATGAATGTATTGAAGAGCACATTTCTCGAAGTGGGTACATACCTGAAAAGATAAGAAAAAAATGAAAAGGTCTTATTCTATAATGTTTCCTTGGATACACGTATATGAATGTTAACTTCTTTTATATTAAGGCATATATAAATTTGCTTTTTTTTTGCTCCCATCTTACAGCTGGGGGAATAACCTACTACGATAATAATAAAAGCAAAACTTTGTAGAAAGAAAAGCAAATAGGACATCGGGGAGTAATGCTAATGCATGAGTGACTCGAATGTTCATTTGTGTTTAGTCGGTAGGTACATAGTGATAAGGAAAGAATAAAAAAAAACAGGAACGTAACACACACGGTATAATCTGACCGACCTTAGAAAAATTTACAGCCACATTAGGTATGTACATAATGGTCGAGATGATTTCGCAAGATATGAGGGTGGATTTTACACAGTCGGGCATTTTATTCTACAGAAATGTTATAGGAAAAATAGAATACAATGGGTCATATTGAGCATTCATAATTTGGCTGCAAAAATTTGAGGCATTCTAATTGATGTGTATTAAAATTGCTTCCTATTACAGGGGAAAAGTTTTGCATAAGTGGATACTTGTGAAAATTCCAAGAAGCAATAATATGTAAAGGCAATGGTGCCAGAATTTGAATACATTGAAGAACTTAAAAGAGCATTTTAGACCTTTACAAAATCTTTTGAAGAAAGAGCGAAAGCTAGACCACGAAAACAGGGCACAATTGCAAGACCAACTTAGAATAATTCTTCCTTTTGTCAGCCAGGGAGACGAACAAAAACCAAGACCAAATTGAAGACAAATGTTTTTTTTACTGATTTATTTTAGGCTTCGACACGCTGTTGCTGCCAAGATTCATGGCAACGACATGGCTAAAATGTTTACCGTCGAAGAGTTTTCCACCCAACAATATGACACATTATACGCTGGACTCCTGAAAACCCAGATCATTTGATGAAATGAGCACACACCGGCTTACCTATGAAGCTACGACAAAACTGTTTTTGTAAAAAAGGTGAAAAAGTCAACCGAGAAAAAAATTTAAACCTATCATTTAACCCTTGACCAATACTCTGCTTAATGGATGTTATTGGATTCTCAGCAGGACACGGCGCCGGCTCCAAAGGCAAAAAAAAACATGATCGGCCTAAAGCATACACTCCGTAATTTATGAGAGCATCAGATTTTTCATCTGGAGGTCCAGATCTTACCCTTTTAGACAACAAATTGTGGACTGTTTTAGAAGAAAACATGTGCAAGAATTCACATAAATTTTAAAGCCCTTTTAGAAATTTGTGGAACCTGTACTGTCTACTTAAGAAGTTAAGAAGTTGTGCGTGCTGCTTGAAGAAGTGCTGAAAATTTTTGAGGGCTAAAGAAGTTCAACAACCCGAGGTGTACCAGGACCTATATCTCAACCATATTGTATTCTTCACATACAAGGGGGGAATTAATCCGAAATTTATCAGACAAATCTTTCTCCCAGAAGGTTTGTTTTCAGATGGCAGAATTTGAACACAGATGAAGTAATTGTTGATGAAGCCCGCGTAAAGTAAGCACACACACTGACCACTACCTCATTGTAGCCTGTTGAAGAGTAGCGACAAGACGGCAACACTCCAAAAGGCGTCGAGTCAACAAAAGTAGAAACATTACGTCGATCATGCGAAAGAAGAAATGTCAAATATAAGAATAAACGTGTTCTAACGTATTTGAGTTTCACCTATTCTTTCCTAAGGTTACTTACAGATCTTTTTTTGAACATTGCCAAAGCTCAACCGCGGATATCTTGACCAACAAACCAGTGAGTAAGTGCTACAGTGTGTACGCAGAAGTTACAGTCCGTAAAACGGACCGTTGATTACTCCATCCTATGGCATTGTTATTTTTGACATTTTATAAGTGGTGCAAACTTCGAAAAAGGGCGTGGTAACCGCCCCTTATTACAAACTATCAATATTAACAAATATTTTCAAGTTACGCTTAAATGTACGTAAAAATGCAATTTTTTAGTTCAAATTCCATATTTTTGAAAAATCGACCCCTAAAAGGGGGCGTGGCTTAAAACTTTATATGAACGAAATCTGGACTGAAATCTCCTTTACCTAACCTGCTATTTTTTTTGTTTCATGTTTTTTTAAATTAGGCTCAAGGCCAGTCGAAATTGCGTTTTTCTGGAAAATTTCAGGTTTTTCTGCAATTCTGCCTCCAAATGTGGGCGTGGCCCAAAGTCTTGTATGAACAAAATGTAGAACTAAGCGTTTTCTACATAAAAAATTAAGAAAATTTTTTTCTATTTCGAGCAAAAATATTGAGTAAACTGCATTTGAAAATTTACCCTTAAAATAGATGCCACGCCCACTAGAGGAGGTTTACCAATTAAATTCTTCTTTTTTGTGTTTTACATTTATAAGGAGATACTTAATGTCAAATTTCAGCCTTTTAGAACGTCTTACAGTTTTGAAATCTCTTGAGGTAGTTGTACATTTGGACCGATAGTGGGCGTGTCTTTGGGCGGATTTCAAAATTTTTTACACTTGTACTGCTTCGCATGACGTGGACCTTACATACGAATTTCAGCACCCTAGCTCAAAATTTAAGGCCTAAAAACATGTGGCATACAGACGGAGGGACGGGCGGACGGACATGGCTTAATCGATTCAGAATTTGGTCTCGATCATATGCCCTTAATGTCTTGGGGGTCTATCATTATGTGACAAACTTAAAATAATAAAAAAATATAAAAAAACATAAAAAAAATTGAAATACTATGACGAACTTTGACTCAAGAGATCGCGAGGTCCTTCTCCAATCTAGTCTCTCAATGCCTTCTACGAAATCCGTCAGCATTAAGTGGTAATAGCTGCAGGGGCAACATTTCCAAATGCCATGCGAGGTGAGATCAGAGATTTGCTGGGTTTCGCACGGCCACCACAATGAAACCCCTAATTTGGAGACGAATGCCGGCAAGCATATGTAACTCAACAGGAAGCATATAAAGCGTCTCTGCACAGAGGGACTACAGCTGCTCGTGAGCAGAAGAGGAAAGTGAAACATCAGCTTCTCTAAAGGAAAAAGAAAGATAGAGAGATGCTACAACAGGAACAGGAATACGGTTCGAAAGATCTATACGTAAGGTTAAATTAACTTGCCAAGGCTATAAGGTTCGAGCTGAAGCCGAGGAACATTGTAGTGGAGTCGCAACCAGTGCTGAGGATCTGGAAACACAATTTCTGCAGACTTTATAACTTGGCGGCTCCATTGGACAGATTAATGCCTTGCCGATTTCCAGGATTGGGTGAAGGCGAACCAAAACCCGCGATCGGCGTGTTGGACTAAAAAATGGTGAAGCACTTTAAGGGGCCATTACGACTTTTCAGGGGAGACTTTATATTTCACATTTTATTAATTGCAGCTAAAATTTGTGTGATACTCTTCAATAAAAATCTTCACTGAGTATTGTAAAAACTTCCGTCTCCAAAAAGTCTCCAAACGCCTCCAAAAAGTGGGCGGGATATAAAAATATAACTGTTGAATTCTTTATACTAGGTGGTTGCATACATTTCGGACTAAAACTCCGCCTTTTTAACTCAAGAAATCACTTTTTTTAACGCCACGCCCACAAATGTGGGCGGAGTCATATACTATAAACACAAAAAAGTTAGAAAATGCTAATATCTACAACTCTTGTCATGTAATTTTAAAACAAATTTCATATATATTTAATAAAAACAATCATTTTAAGCTAAAATTACTTAAAAAAGTGGGCGTGGTCCAATGAAAAGCCCAAATTTTTTCTGCTACCTCAAAGACAATTACAAAGCAATGTCATTTCCCAAAAGTTAGTGCGCTAGCACCATTTAGTTGTAACCTAAAATTTGACAAAAGTATTTTTTTAAATTAGAGATGGCCGCACACAGGTCTGTACTGGGCGTGTCTGTGGGCGGATTGAACTTATTTTCAAACTTGATCTGAAGGACTGGACTGCCAGTCAACTCAACCAACATAGGTCCAAGTGATTTGGGCTGGACAGCCACTTCAACCTCAACAACCTAGCTTAAAATTTAAAGCCTTAAAGTTGTTTACATACGGACAGACGGAAGGATACGCCTTAATCGATTCTCCTGTCGGTGCCATTCTTATCTGGCAAAAAAAAAAATATTTAAAAAAAAAAATATATAAAATTAAAAATAATATATCGCACTCAGCCTTAGAATATAAGTTTTGTAGCAGCCCTTCATTGAACCTCATATACAAGTTTGGTACTAAGTAGCAACCAAGCTTCTCTTTCTATCAAGTTAAGCCTTTTCTTTTTGATTGTTAGTTGCAACAACAAAAAGCATTGTTGAAATGTTTTTTATTTTATAATTTGAGTTTTCTCGATAGAGAAAAAATAATAAGACCTCGGTAACCTTTAAGGAACATTCGCATACGGACAGTGCAATTTCGGAGCCCGCCGATGATTCAACCGCAATTGCATAGATGAAATGCCAATTTTCGGTTTTCTGCACATTTGTGCACCGTACACGCTTTGTGCTGGGGTGAAGACTTGATTAGGTTAGGTAGGGTTGCTAGCAGCCAAAGCCACCAGCTTTAGGCTACGAGGGCCCTTTGCGTCACCCTTAGGAGTCAAAAGTCTTAGTATATATATGATACTTAGTTGGTTCCTCAAGTATCCTGAGCTTCGAAGAGAAAATTGGCCCAGCCGGAGCCTGTCATAGAAGTTTAAAACGTTGCCTGCTGCCACTGGGACATTGGCATACTGCAGGAGCTCAGCAGTCTTCTGCTTGTTAGGATACCGACTTTCTCAGAGCAAACACCTGCTCCAGTACCCTCACTTGATTTAGAGCCATCTGTGTGGATTGCTATCTCGGAGTGGATTGCAACGTTATCCAGCCCCCAGTCTTCTCTGCTCGGAATTTGAATGGTGTAGTGTTGGTTGAAGTCAAGAAAAAGAGTTATGTGGTCGGTTGTACCTGCACAGCAACCCAGTGTGTGCATGATTGAACTGTGCCCTGTGGATGTTGTACTTCAATCGCCTGTCCCTTGAAGTCTGATTAAACTTTTTGCAGCGCTTTCTTTAATAAACAGATCTATAGGTGTTAGGTTTAAAATTGTCTTTAACCCCATGGTAGGACTGGATCTCAGGGCACCTGTGGTGACGATACAAGCCATTCTTTGATTTTTTAGATTTTAGATTTTTCTGTTTGGTTATAGCTGGCCACCAGACACAGCATCCATACGTGAGTATGGTTCTTGGGGTGAAGACTACCAAAAATTATTTTTTTTTCTAAAATTTTAATTTTCTTTCTTCTTACAACACCAAGCCCCATTAATAAATATCAAGCAATACTTATAGTCTTGATGATTAAGCCTTTTCTGCCAATCTTCCTTATGCTATAAAATGCTCATAGACATTAGTCGAAGAATGATTAAAAATTCCTGCGTTAATATGACAAAGCCTTCATCGAGGCCGTTAAAGGACGATCAGCCATGGTCGTGTCCAAAAATGAAATGTCACTATAAGGAAAAATGATGAAGCGTTCAATTAGCTCTAGTGATCCGAAATGATGCCTTCCTAATACAGTCTGAATCCTAATTAGGTAGCTCCACAAATGGCCATGAGAAGCAAAAATGCGAGGATAGTAATTTCTATATCTGATCTTCTTTAAGAAACGTGAAAACTGCCGAAATTATTCTTCTGTTCTATTTCAGATGAATGTCAGTTTTTTTATGAATTTAAGACGTGTCTTCAAATCGCAAGGGACTGCATGAAGTTCAACATTATGTCTTGTCCTAACCCGATTTTAAAAAGAAAATAGATGAGCCTTTTCGAATTCCTCCTTTTTTTCTATTTATAGAAAGTCGGGAAAGAAACATTATTATCAGATAAAGCTGACTGACTTTTTTTTACTACATTCGAACTTCCTTATATAAGAACTGTTATTCAAGCAACACACTTTATTGGAAGTTCCCCTAGGCGACCCAATTCGCGCCCCTTAACTCTTGTCGTTATTGTTTAAAATTGGTTTCCTTGGGCAATTTATAGTTTCATACAGATTGTGTGTAGATTTCAGTTTACACTTACAGCACTTGCTATAATGGAAATTCTTTCACCCGCAATAGAAGTTCACGCACATCCCCTGAAGTCCACACGGTAGTATACTGGAGATAGAGAGTAGACTCTCGAGTGTCGACAACCAACACGCCACTCGGAGAGCTATAGCATAAGGAAATGTGTTTGTACATTAAATTTAACGCTCCACATTTAAATTTCATTTCATTCAAATGGATTCCCATTTGTCGGATGCTGGATATGAGCCAGCAGCGTTTTTATATAAACACGAGACAGTTAAACGCAAAGTGGCTCAACATCTCAATTGCTATTGTGCAAAAATTCACAGATCACAGATCTCAGATTTGCCATTTAAGAGCAGTGCACACCACCATCAGCCACCACGAGGCGAGAAGGAGGAAAAGAAAAAAGTATAACTAGTTTGCGAAAGTCTTGGCAAGTTGATGGGGTACACTTGGAGGCCGAGTCACCTACCTCCAAACACCGCACCACCACCAGAGCTGCTGTACTCATTGTTATTGTGCTGTACCTTCCAATTGAAGTAAAATGATTGAGCATGTATACGAGTATCTGTGTATGATTTTTCGCACCCTGCCGGCATGGCATACCCACAACAATGGACTGGAAGTCAGCGTGAGTACTCGCGGTACAATCAGCCAAAGCCGCTCATAAAGGCTTTTATCTTTTGTGCCAAATGTAAAGTCGTGCTTTGAACGGGCGGCCGTATAAACCCGACTTGGCGCACAATATTGTAGACTCAAAAGGAGGGAATCTTTTTGTTGAAACAGAATGGCACACTCGAGTCCGAGAAGTAGATAGATACCAATGAACCTTAAACTTTTAAACTTTCCCGTAGTTGTGCATAATGGCCTGTGCCATTCGCTGAGTCTAATGTTGTTAGCTAATTCTGACGGTAAATGTCAGGCTTAGTCGTGCGATACGGGGTAATCACGGAATAAAGCCTGTCTTAGACACTAGTTAAGGAAATAATGTACACTGCAGACACAGCCAAAGAAATATGGATAATTGTGGATTTGCAGCAGTTCCATTGGAGTACTGACACTTAAGTCAATAAACCGGCTTTGAAAAGTAATCACACAAGTAGGCAGCCCCACCCACGTAATGAACTTGAGCTATAGCTGGATTGGAAGAAGGAAAAACAGGCTGGTAAGGAATGGATTTTAATTTGATTGGTATGGCTCAAGGGCGTCATTAGATTTGATGTTAGGCGATCTCGGTTTGAATTAAATTGAATGTATAGTGTGCGAGTATAAAACCCACTTGTACTGCGACCTTAAAGATCTATCAAAGGCCCTTTTCTCTGATCTGGGTTTTTAGAGCTATCTTTACAAACCTGATAACCTACCTAGATGGGATGTTGTCACGTCATTCCCTGTTTAATTGGGTATACCAGTAATTTTAAGTCTGTGAAGAGCAAGAGCAGGACACTCTATCAAAAGGTGTTACATAGGTTCTTTTGTTTCTCCACAGTGTCTACAGATTTCAGTGCTTCTGTGGCCTAGTTTGGATAGGTAATAGTTGCTTGGTAACCTGCTGCATGTCCAGTGAGAGCTCCACATAACAATCTTAGAGCGATCTCGGATACTTGGCAAGTTTTAAGTTTCTTCGCTAAATGCTTGATCGAGATAAAAATTTAGACCGAAACACCCCACATGACTGGCGATTTCTAGACGCTTAAGGTGTTTCAGAAAATTTTGAAAGTTTTTGTAAAATCCGAGTAAAATGGTAAACGGACGATGTACTTTCGATAGTCCGCTGAAGAGTCCAGTCGCAGGTAGAGTGGTGAAACACCATTTTGGTCGTTTTTCACATGTTTTCATACTCTGTACAGCAGCAATTATGCTGGGTTAGAGACCACCCAAAAAATACGTTTTATTTAAAACTGTGAAAGTTATTTTACTCGTAAGTAGGAGATTACAAGTAAACAGTCGAGTATCGGTTTTGTATACTTTGAGGAGCTTTATAAACACTTAAGAATCGATCACCGTTTTGCGTTACAGATCCTCGACTGCGCCAAGTCAAGCGGTATCAACGTACACGACGCACGTTGCATCTTGTGAATTGAATTGAATTGAATTTTTATACCAAACCATAAATACATAGGCAATAAGTAGCACAACAATTAACGGATTGTAAACATTGTTCACTGATCCCTAAAAAAAAGGTCACTTCGACTGCGTCAATTACAAGATTGAAGGATCCCCGTGAAAATACGAGTCGTGTGAAATACTTCGTCCATGACTGTTTGTCTCAGTAGCGACTATACCACAGCTGCTCAAACCGTCGGTCGATCCCAATCGGCCAATCGATCGCGGTTAGCAAGTTTGTATACCTTTTCCCGGGCAATTGCTATGTTATGGATGAGTAAAAGAAGCGAGCCAGAAGATTTTAATTGCGAAAATATTTCAGACTCGATCGCTGTTATCACAGGTATGAGCTACCCTGGTCTACACCAATTACAGATTTTGTGATTTCTGTCTCTTCAACCTGGCGCTGTGTTCACCATTTTTTTTGTAACGTTGTGTAAACGCCTGAACTGATATCCTGGCTAGATCCTTTAAGTGCAGCTTTGTACCTGTAAAGGTTACTTAATACATCGCCTTCCCCCTGTTCCTAATATCGACTGCGCCAACCACAGGGTATCTGTCGTATCGGCCAGCGCTGCGTATAAAAACTTCTCTATCATATTGTTTGCATCTAAAAGTGTTTATCAACATATTGATTGCGTTATAGGGTTAACAGTAAAACCCTTTCGTTGCAAACTTTGAATGAGTTCAAATCTATACATGTTTTGATGTTAGTGGCATACCACTAAAGATCGGTTTTTCAGTGCAGAGTTGACTTTGAGTTGAGCCAAGATCTTTCAATCCCGAATGACGAATCTGAAGCTTATCAAAGTTTTCACATACCGAGGCTAACGCCGTCAGTAAAGTTATCAAAATTTTGGAATCTACTTAGCAAAAAAGGCAAAGACTGTGCGATTTGTTCTCAATTATCTGGTTAAACGTAATTTTTCACAGATTTTCGCACAGCAACTCTCAGAATACAAAGAAGCACAGGAAAAGAATTTGAAGCTGTTTTCAAGTGTTTATTTCTGGGTTAACCCACCAAATATTGCAAGTTAAACTGAAAACGTATTCCTAGGATATACTTCATCCAACTCCGAACAACTCAACAAGCCGAAAAACAGGCTAACTTACGGCAATCTAACAGTAAGACTTATTCGCAAAAACTTTCATCCGCAAGTGTTATGCCTTTATCAAAGAGCTGTCATTTATAAATAAAAGCTGACACGTAACTGCCAGAACTTCTTACATCAAATGAATGGTTGATTTATTGAGATGTGCTACATGTTTTCACTTTTATATTTGCTAGGTTCGGTATCTACTTTCAGGGATCTGAGCAATTATTAAGAAAGTAAACTTTAAAGAACGAAACAGACCAAAAGTGATAACAGCGAGCTATGACTTTACTCAGCGGCTCAAACGCATTGTGACTATATTGTGCCTGCATGTGAAGTAGATCACACTCGGAAAAATGAAAGATACTCTCGAGAAACAAGGGTTGTTAGTTAGTTCTGAGACAGAACTGTGTGTTATAAGTGTTCGTCAAATATCCGTCATTTTTGGGAAGGCGCTTAATTGGGGACCAGAGACCCCTGAAGGCTAAGCCATTTCTTAATTGATTTAAAATTTATTTTGACAAAATTGAGTTCATAAGCCGACTAAGTGGGCTAGAATTCATATGGTTAAATTTCCTTGCCATACCACAAGGTGGCGTAGTATAACCATAGTTCGTGCGCCTTGCGGGACACGAATTACTTGCGATTTAGCGAGTTTTAAACCTTAGAAAACCCGCTAAATCCCGCTTAAGTTCTTTTCCACAAAGAAGTTTCATCACGTTCACGAAAAATGCGAGCGAAGTTGTGTGCAAAGTCAGGAAGCCAGCACCAGAGGCACAATTTGACAGATATTTCTCCATTTTGGCCTTAAGGCGGCTAAAAAGGTTAAAGAGTAAATGAGACGTTATCTTCGTCAAAAAAGGGAGTGAACCGAATACGAATGTCTTGGCCTAAAGTTCTGAGGGAACCAACGTAGATGTACTTTTGTGGGTGTTAAGAACTTCGCGTACCTCAGCGCCGCTATGTATACTGCCATCTCTTTAGCGATCAGGCAAACAAAACGATATCTATTACATACGAATGCGAGCGAAGTTGAGTGGAAAGTCGGAAAACCAGCACCGGAGGCACAATTTTACAGATATTTCTCAATTTTTGCCGAAAGGCGGTTAAAAAGGTTAAAGGCTAAGTGAAACGTAATCTGCGTCAAAAAAGGGAGTGATCCGAATACGACTGTATTGGCCTAAAGTTTTGAGGGAATGAACGTATATACACCAGTGGGGGTGTTAAGAACTTCGTGTACCTCAGCGCCGCTATGTATACTGCCATCTCTTTAGCGATCGGGCAAACAAAATGATATCTGTTACATACGAATGCGAGCGAAGTTGTGTGGAAAGTCAGGAAGCCAGCACCAGAGGCACAACTTAACAGATATTTCTACATTTTTTTTTTGGACTAGGAAGTCATTTTTCTACGAATTTTTTGGATTGGGAAGGCAGTGGACCTAGCTCTGCTCAAGCATGGGCATCTGCTGAAATCACGCGAAAATTATGATTTCGAGGCTTTAAGTTTACACCGAGTGCAAACGCAGTAAATGAACATTTCGCCTCAACCGGAGAGTGACCTCCTCAACCAGCTGTAAGTAGGTACGCTGGAGCGGTAGGCAGCTATTGACTTATTTTACTCGAGACACATGTTGATAAAAGTCCATGTTTCTTCCTAACTAAAGATTTTGTTCGTTTTGAAAGAAAATTCAGTGTTTTAAACCAGATGCTCACTCAATGTTTTCCGAGCACTTCAAAACTTTTCGTACGATTTTGCTATTCAACTCTGCAATTGCCGGCGATTGAATCTCTTGCTTCTCATTTAATTTATGTAAACTCATATTTCCATAGTCAAAATTTCTTTTTTTTAAATGTTTTGTGAAATTTTGGTTACACCGCAGGTTGAAATTTTTTTCCCCCTCGAAAGTGGTTGGAAAACCTCACCAGTCACCACAGAAAAATTTTGCAGGGACACCATTTGCAAAACTTAAGCCGCATGAGCTGTGCGAGTGTCCTTTTGGGTGTGGGTGTTCGGGTGTTCATTTTTAACCCTTCGATATGGAAAACTGGTGTATATTTTTTTCCCCATTTGATCTGTTTCCCTTTGTATTTTTTGCATGGTTCAACAAACTAGAGAGTTCATAGTGCCAGGGAGACAACCTTCCGCACTCAACTGTGGTGGTCAACAGCTGTTGTTTTTCTTCTTCCTGTGTCCTGTATGTGAATCGTTATAGTGCTGTCACAAATATGCATCTGTGTGCCTTCGTGCCTTTTTGTTCGGCTGCCAGGGGTATTAATGTCTTTCAGATACTTTACAGTCGGTTGAGTTTTGTACAAAACCGATGATTGGTCGGTGGCCGAACAACTGACCGTTACCCGGAGTCATGTGAGATGAGAGTCCAATGGGATATAAAAATAGATCAAAGCAAAGCAAAGCGAGGCAACGTAACACTCATCAACTATAACGTCATCGCGTCAGCCAGCAACTTTACCACCAGTTACCACACATCAAAAGTGTGTCGTGTCGTGTCATAAGTTGCGTTTGTTCTTTTTTTTTCTTAGATGCAATTGCACACAATGTTGGTGTTATTTGCACTAAGATGGTAACACAACAGAGCTGACACCGCCGCCGCCGCTGCCTTGATTATCTGGTGGTGCTACGCGAACGCGCCTCGTTGTGTAATTGCAGCAAGAGTATGCGGTACACGATGGGAGTTATTGCACTGCACCAAACCATATTACACCCTACAATCGCGATGCTCCGCATTATGGCACCCAGGGTATTGCAATGATTTGTAGCAGGAAACACAATTTATTGGCGGTCGGAGTTTTCTGTTTTGGTTCTTGTGGTAGGAGGCAGCCAAAGAGTAGGTACTACCTACCCCGAGTAGGTTTAGAGACATATAGGTTTGGCCGGGGGAAGTGTGTGCTGTCACTTGGATGCTCCTACTGCGATGCGGACATGCGAGTGTGTACGTCTTTTTATTTGATCGGAATTTATACGATGCAATTCATCCATGAAATGGAATAAACGAGATTTTAATCCGATTAGAGGGGAGAGCAAACAAATCCATCTGAGCGAGGGAGAGCCTAGAAGGAGTACTTAATTGATTTGAAACATCATTGGGAATGACACGAGATTATAATATTGGACATATCGTTTAAGGATACATAGTGAACTGATGGATTTTAATGTCTGATAGCAATACGAAGACGATTTTACAATGCACACATGGGTAGGATGCATTGTAGAACTTATGACAATGCATAAGGCGGGACGTATGTACATATTTCGTGTGCAGGCGGGGGCCATGTTTTAAAGCAACTTAAGGGCTATGGGAGCAAGAGCCTGAACTTTATTTGAAAATTCGTACGGTTGAAATGGCTTCTTTGAAACTATTTAAGGATTAGGAAGACGTCTATCGAAGAAAACTTGTTTGAGTTAGGTTTGGGTTAAGGTAGCATTAAACTGAGGATACATGTGCAGAAATTTTGCCACAATCGTAGACTGACAGCTACTTAGGACCTTTGTCTAGTAGACTACTGACCAAAAAGTCGCTCATTATGAAACAGACGCTCTTGGATTTATTGTTTGTTGCTGGTTTTGATCCGACCCGGATATTTCCTATACCCGAATCTATTAGTGCTAGGCGTTCCCCTTCAGTCACCTAATGGGAATGCGCCTCCGATTCGGGGATCAGCAATGCGGGGATCTGCTTTGCTTATTATTCTTGTCTCTCACTTTATATCGTGCTGACAGGTCAAATCTTTTCTACTATGCACAACTTCTACGACTAGGTACCACTGATCAAAAAACTTGCAGACGCGACAGCTACTGGACGCGACCAATTATTAAAGTAGGAAACCGAAACTGACAACGACTTTGAGAGGATAATAGCTGGGTAAGAAAATCGTAGTTGGGTCAAAAAAATAGTTAAACCAGTGAGTAAGTGCTGCAGTGTGTATGCAGAAGTTACAGTCCGTAAAACGGACCGCTGAATACCCTATCCTATCTCACATTGTAAAATGCTGATGTTATTGTTATTTATTGACATTTAAAAGAAAAGGGGCGTGGTCCAACCGCCTCTAATTACAAACTATCAATTATAACACAGATATTTCCAAGTTACGCTTAATAGTTCGCAAAATTGCAATTTTTTGGTTCAAATTGAATATGTTTGCAAAATCGAACCCTAAAAGGGGGCGTGGTTAAAAACTTTGTATAAGTGAAATCTGGAATTAAGTCTCGGCGTCTAACCTGCGATTTTTTTTTTTTTCTTATTTTTTCCTAAATTAGGCTTAAGGCCAGTCGAAATTACGTTTTTCTGGAAAATTTTAGGTTTTTCCTCAACTCTGCCTCCAAAAGTGGGCGTGGCCCAAAGTCTTGTATTAACAGAATGTAGCACCTAGTGTTTTCTACTTAATATAATTGTAATTTTTTTTCGATTTCTCACAAAAATATTGAATTCAATGCATTTGAAAAATCACCATTTAAATCGATGCCACGCCCCTTAAAAGCGATTAAACTTTTATTTTCTGTATCTTACGATAAACAGGTGATAATAAATACCAAATTTCAGGCTTTAAAGATGTCTTACAGCTTTGAAAGATCTGGAGGTAGTTGCACAATTGTGGGCGTGTCTGTGGGCGTATTTGAAAAATTTTTACACTTGTACTGCTTCGGATAACAATGAACTTATTTACCAAGTTTTAGTTTCCTAGCTTAAAATTTAAGGGCTTAAAACGTGAGACATACAGACAGACGGACGGACGGACATGGCTTATTCGATTCAGAATTCGGTCTCGATCATATGCCATTAAGGTCTTGGGGGCCTACCATTATTATTTCACCGTCTTACAAACTATGTGACAAACTTTATATACCTCCTTCCTATCCTATGGGATGGGGTATAAAAAGGGAAAAGAGAAAATGGAAACCTGAGGCACGTCAGAGAGCAGACATTTACTTTATTTGCCAAAATCTTGTCCGAGGAGCCAAGGGGCCTAAGACACTTAAACAATGATGTCTTCACCAAACACATAGGATTAGCGAGAGACGATTAAAAATAAATCCTAAAGTGGATCCACCGGAAAAATATAGAATTAATTTGACACGAACACTCTTTTTCTGTCATTTTGGCTCTCAAAAGAGAGTGGCGATCTCATTTCCCAGGAGCGAAAAAAGATTTCCGTTGTAAAACTCCCAATAGAAAACGTACTTGTGACAGATGTGTCGTATAGGGACAGTTTCAGTTTTAGAGGTTTATATTAATCGCAGATTAGGTGGAGATACAGTTTTAATCTTTTCCATTCTAAATTACCAGTTGAGCTCTTTTGCCGATACTCGGATATTAGGGGACACATTTCTTTTGAGGCTTCAGCAATATAGGGCTCGGGGACACTTTCGGGGTAAATAAAATCATTTTAAGTTGATGTTATGAATAATCTCAGTGTCCCCAAAGATCATTTGCTAGAAAGTCGATAACTCCGCTGATATCTACCGCAGCTTTTCCCACTTATGCAACTTGTAATCAACTGTGTTCCTATCGCTTTTTGACGGGCATTTACCTATTATAATTCACAGTTTCTTGTCGCAACTTCCGCTTCTTGGGAGTGATCGTCAATGCTATATGTGTACTGGGTGTTAGGTCGATAGTAAGTGCCAATGTGTTTTGTATTCGTCTGTCGCTAATACTGCTTCTCGGGAGTAACCATCGATGATGAGACGGATGCTATGCTTGACAAGCAAGGGCCAATGCGTATTGTTTTCTTCGAGCGCAACTACTTCTTCTCGGAACCGACCGAAGTTATCGAGCCTAGCACCCACCTTGTGCTAGGCTCGATAACATGGGCCAATGCATCTTGCTTTCGTCGGTCGTAAAAGCCGCTTTTCAGAAGCACATACCAGCGCCAATGTATGTTATTTTCGCCGGTCACAACTACTTTTTTTTAATTAGGTACCATCGTTGGTGCAGGTGTCGTGTTGGGTACTGGAGTCGACAGCATGTGCTACTGCTACTTGGGCCTGCTACTGCTACAGCATGTGCTACTGCTACTTTAGCTTTATCCGTGATCAAGCTGACTTCTTGGCTTGGGAAACCATTCAATGACTGTGAAGATAACTTCTTGCTGATGGTCGCAACCAGCGAGCGATGACTGACAAACATTTTTTAATAAAAACCCTACAGCTTAATTTTCACTGTACAGCACTGACATTGGAGTCAGAAATATTTTTTTAGGAAGAAATTTAATGAAAATCCCGACCGAACTCTTTTTTTTTTGTAAAATTATCCTGAGAAAGTAACCAGGTGCCCAGATACTTACACAAAGGTTAAAAATATTCCGAAAGCAAGCCTTGTCTAGGTACTATCCGATTGATAGTACCAGATAATACTACCGGTCACAACTACTTTTCTATTAGCTGTCGTATCAACTGGGAACTGGAGTCGAAAGCATGTGCTACTGCTACTTCGCGGATAAAGTTGACATCTTGGGTTGGGAAACCATTCAATAACCGCGAAGATAACTTTAACTTGCCGATGATGGTCGCAACCACCGCTTTTTGTAAGGGAGCGACAACAAAAATTTTTTAATAAAAACCCTACAGCTTAATTTTCTTTAAGGTAATGAAAATCCAGACATAGTGGCGTGGCCGAAGTCTTCTTTTTTTGTAAAATTATCCTGAGAATTGTGTAAGTCCAGGTGCCCAGGTACTTACACAAAGGTTAAATATATTCCGAAAGCAAGCCTCGTCTAGGTACTATCCGATTGATATGCTGGCCTTAGGACGAATAGTAAGTAAATTGCAAAATTTTGTGGTTTGAAATTGAAGCAATAATTGTCCATCAAAAAACAAGCTCTATAACCGTGGTGTACTACACATTGAGATCGTACGCCAAGAGTTATTAATGATTCCAATTAATTGGCTTGTGGTCAAAGACTCGGTTTTCTTTTTTTTTATTTTTTTTTTTTAAACCTTTAATTAAAAAAAGTCCCGAATATACAATTGAAAGTTTAAACGAAATAGGTTTCCGTACCGGCAAAGTTCACAATAACACCGCATCGAACCCCTGATTATCGCTGAAATTGTTCTCATCTCAAAGTTGTTGTGTTTTTTTTTGTCATATCCACTTAAACTTTCAATTTATCATCGGTTCGTAAATATATACCTATTAAACCATAAGCTACTTATGTCAACAATAAATCAACTTCCCTTTTATTGTATGCGAAGCGGAAATAAAAAGCCACCCAATTCGATTGGTGGAACAAGGGATAATAACAAAGTTCAAAATTGTTTTCATATTGTATCGAAGTTATCGAATTACAAGAACGATAGTGTTATGGGTTCTTCTAGTTCATTCCTCAAATTCAAGAAAAAAGAAAATTCCCGAAAAAAAGATAAGGGACAAAAATGTCCCGCTTAAAATGTAGTCAATTCGAACGATAGCAGACCAAAGAGTCTAGTTAAACCAACAATTAATCGATTTCCTGATGACCATGCATGCAGCACACAGTTATCTCATCTGGATATTAATTTTCTATTAGACCCGGCATATTTGCTGATCAATTTGATACACAGTGTTGTCCTCTTCCGTTTCCACCAGAGTCCATCCGTTATCCCACGACAAATCGATTGGGTTTTGAAAACTGATATACCCACGCGAGCGGACCGACCACTCGTCATACGCCCTGTGGGGGGTATAGTTATCGATAAACAAAAAAGTGCCAATGAAGAAAAGATATAAAAATTCCAATTCTTTGAAAGACTCGGCGAGTTTTCTGTATAATGTTTATCTAAAAAGTTCTCTAACGAACGACGAACGAATAAGGAAGAATAGACACAATAATCTCACATCGATGAAAGGATGTAATCGTTGTCGTTTATCGTTGGTTTCTGACAATTGAGGCGTTTTCTTAATTGATTCGTCATTTTAGCTTTGAAAATAAATATGCAATTGTATTCGTTTTTTCGTTTCGCGGGTATTTAGATAACGCCTTGTCATAATGCGATGAGTAAGTAAACAGACATAGTATTCCTCACCATCGAAAATTATTGTTGGCGTTAAATTAATGAAGAAATGTGGAAATGGTTGGCGTTCAAGTTCGATATTGTGCTGAACTCTTGTGTTCGTGGGAACACATTCTACTTTGCAACGCATTGACCTATATGACTGTGCCAAGGAATGCAATGTGAACAGTTCTTTTGAGTTTACTTAAAAGACACACCCACCATAGAATTTTGATTTGTTAACAGAATTTTCCCAACGAAATTATCAAATGCTATCGAAGTCGCTGATAAGCTGAGTTATGATGGGTTGGAAAAACGAAGCAATTGATAAAGTCGAACGTTAAGACATCATCACTCACAGTCAATATTCTTTGCATTGTAAGCCGGTGTATATTTTATTTAAAATATCTACATAATAAGTACAAATCTCGTTTATGAAACTAATTGTTGACATGGCCTTTTTAAGCGTATTTTGAGCAATCCTTGATGAAGCAGAAGCCTACAGGCGTTGACTTTAATGACTTACTTTAATTGCTGAAACCTGAATTATAATTCCTATGTCTGGTGTGGTCTAAGAAGGACGTAACACCCTTTCTTATGATGAATTCGCAAACAAAGGATAATGCTACTTTTTTTAACGAAAAAGAGGGAAGGTACGGGTGCACTTTTGTTTTGAACAGCTGTAAGTTGTTATGAGTATGAAAGAGTGACCATGGCAGGACATTCTACATTTGCGGTGTACGGCTTATAAACGAACCAAGTGTGAACTGATACGCATTTGATCTTTGGCAAAGCTTACGGTTGAAAGTCTTATACCATGTTTCCACTGGGCATTAATCCGTGAAAAATACAAATCCTCATTAAATCCTCTACGATTTACGCGATTAACCATACAAATTTAAATCCTCTCGGCAAGCGATTAAAATTATATTGCCTCATAAATCTCATTTACCCTTTTCACGAACAACTTTAAACCCTTTCCGAAAAACTTTTTGACAGTTTTAGAATCGAAGAAGGACACTAATGGCCTGTTCGGTTGGCAATCCCGGATCAGGGCGTTCTTCTCCCGGATTTTGCTTGATTTTTGAAGTGTCTAGCGTTGTATTTGTGAAGCAAAAGCTATTCTATAGGGGACAAATGACATTTATCCAACTTGACATTGATACATGTATGATTGTGTGCGTGCTTCTGTCTTCCACGTATGACAGATCTGTCAGGATTACGATTTCGATTGGAATGTTGTTAACAACGGAAATCATTTTTCGCTTCTGGAAAATGGTATCGTCGACAGAAAATGAGTGCTCTGCTCATGTCAAAATAATCGTATATTTGTTTGGTGGAACCACTTTGGGATTTATTATTAATCGTCTCCCGCTCGATCAATCCTCGTATTACTGCCCGTGGAAACAAAGTACTACGGGGCGAAAGCTGTTGAACTGGAAAACTGTTCGTAGAAAAGACGAAAAAGAAGAGGAAGAGAGGCGGCGACGAAACAGACCCCTGCGGAACCCCAGCATTAATTTCATGAGCTGCAGACTTGAAACAGACTCCATTATAACTTGGATTGAACGGTTCGAAAGGTCATTTCATTACTAACCCATTCGTCGATTCCAAATGCACGCAATTTCAACAAAAGCGCAGTCAAATGCTTTTGAAATATCGAGCGCAACAATCGTTTTCAGCACGAAAACGCAAGAATGGTTTTTAAGAAAGATCATATCGGCGGCCATAAACCTTGTGCTTCGAAAACAGTTTTGCCGGTCATTAGGTAAGGAGTTTTCGTGATACAAGATATTTCGAAAGCTAAGAAGTTACCATAACCTTAGAAAGCAAGGTAGTTAGTAACCATTTCAAGCTACGGGCTGGACAAATGCTGTTTTCGAGGAAAAGTCCTGAGTAGAAAAATTGTGCCAAATATCAAAATTTGGCCTAAAGTCACTTTGTGAAAGTGTCATAAAGACGAAATTTTATCATTTGGCATTATGAGACTTTTGAAAGCGACTTATCCCATTGTCCAACTAAACAAGGTGTCATAGGGCCAAATTTGACGCATACAAAAAGGCCTGCAAGATTTTCCTTTAATCTTTTCTTGGGTCCTAAAGTCGAAAGTGCCATAGTACCAAATTGGCCTTTTTGCACTTTACCTTAGAGAAATTTGGCCAAATGTTAATATTCGGCCTTGTGTCACTTTCAAAAGTCATTATGCCAAATTCAGAGATTCGGTACAATGTCACGGCACCGTAGGAACTTTTAAAACTTACACAATGGTTTTGCCAGCGTAGACCTCATCAGAACAATCGGGCATATTTTTTGCATCTGGACCAGCGGATTTGTGAATGTTGAGATCCTTAAGTACTTTTTCTTAACTCTACGAGTGCGAAAATTAATTTGTCCCACAGTGCATTCAACGCGCTCAAGTGCAGGCGGGACTTTGCACAATCTGGAAGTGTTGAGCTGTTAAAAAATCCGCTGCGAGGAGATTGGCTTTGTCTAAAGAACTGACAGCTGAAATGACATTGCTGACGAGTGTTGGGTCGGGATGAAGGATGAGAAATAATTTTTCACATTTTTTGAAACCAATGCCCAGTCACGTAAATGCGTCAAATTCACAATTCTGTCGAAATAGTGTTGCCATTTAAAAGAAATTGTTTTTATTAGTCAGCCGAATTTATACCATGCTTGGTAAAATGAGATCCTTGATAAATCAGCTGTCAAATGTTATGTTGCTGCAAATAGCGTTGTCAGTCGCTATCCTACAGCCACCCCACGAAATTGCCAACGAAAAACACCCAGTGGCAGTATCTATTGTCAGATTCTCGCGCAGTCATGAAACATCCGCACAAGCATAGTGGCCGCCTTTTCCTTACCAAATCCCATGACAATACCCACTTTAATTATCTCAATTTTACCTGAATTACAGTAATTGTTTGAGCTTAATCAACATCAGCAAACATAAAGAAACGAAACAGTTGGCTCCACTTCGATATGTAGACTTAAAAGGCAGCGAAAAATATACAAATAAGGCAATAACCATACCGTGATACAAAACAATTATTAAAGTAGAAAACGTAGCTACCTACAACACTCCACGGTAGTTAGCCGGCAATTCATGAAAAACCGGTGCCAAACTGACGCGTGAAAGAAAAAAATATGCACGAAATAAACCTACAAATTATCGCAATCGCCCTTCCCTTAACGCACTTAACACAAAGAACAACAAAAAATTCATAATAAGAAGGGTGTAGCAAAAAAATAGGAGGCGAAGAACAAGTTGCACGACCTGACAGGAAGCAAAATGACAGTAAGGCAAGGTGAAGGTATAGATAGGTAGCTGCGCCATTATTTTACAAATTAATCAATCATCGGTAAAAAATTAGTCCTGTTGTGATAACTCAATTTATTTTTTCAAACTTATATTTTTTCCTACATTTTAAAACACAGTTTCAAAAAATTTCCTGAATACAAACGACCTACCTACACACATTTCCTTTTCACTCAAACTCATTCCACCTTGTTTTTATAGCAACCTTACACACACGTTTTGTTTATGGGAAATTATCCTGCTTCCGCTTTAATATGCGGTGCGGTCTGCTGAGTGGTGCCTGCCATTGCCATGCCATACGAAGATGAAAGCAAACGAGAAACACAAAATAAACCAAGTGCATTGAATAGAGGCAGATAGTTGTACGGAGAAGTGGTTAGAAAGAGGCAAAATTTTCACCATGGACAGGACTGCCGGTGTGTTGAAAATCCGGTTGTTCTTTTTAAGGGAAAGGAGAAAAAAAAAAACGGAATATGGGAGGCAAAAAAAAAACCTAACTAGACACCCTCAGGGAAAAATCCTAAATCACATGAAAAGAGACAGATGACAGATTGCAGGGGAGAGAGCGGAGAGAGAAAGCAGAAAAAATATTGCTTCTGGTGGTTCAGCAAATCAGTTGATAAATTTTGGACAACATTCTTACGGGCACTGGACTTGCTGACGAAATTTGCCAACATTTTAAAGCAGACCTAGTTTGACATATGTATATAAAATGATTATCAGAGCAGACCTATTTAAGGCTTACCTTAGAAGTTTTGGGTATAGTAACACCTTGGGAGCCAAAAATTGGGGTCCCTATTTCCACCGGTTTACTTAAGCTATGCTCAAAAACTTAAGCTCAAGCTAAGATTGAATGCCATTTTGCCATATTTGGGGCAAGCAGAAAAATGCTGCAAATGTCCCTTGCTTGCCAATTTACGCCTCATATGTCAAATCATGAAGGATTAGATGTCACTCTTATGGCCTTTTAGGTTAGCGATCCCAGATCAGGGCATTCTTCTCCCGGATCGAAGATTGAAGAGATGTCAAACGAGTCCAAGAAAACAGTTTCAGGGGATTGTGACGCTCCCGAACGCACCCGTACGACCAACCAAAAAGGCTATTTCTGACATTAGTTACAGAGTATATGCTGGCAAGCGATTCACCAGTTTTCTTTAGTAAGTTTACAGATGACATGTCATGGATGACAATTGCATTTATTTGGATCAAATCAGCTGTACCCATTTATGCTTTTTTTCGTTTTGATGACATACCTCATTTTTTATGGCAATAAAGTCTCTTCTGTCGCGACATTCACAAAGAAAGCAAAAATTCTTTAAATTTGTCGGCATTTAGTCAAAATGCTGTCATTTGCTAAAACACCCCTTTGCTTTGAGTTGACATTTTTATCTCTCAAAAATGTTAATATTTTTTCATATTTTGACAGATTAACATTTAAAGGCATTCAGAGAAGCATTTGCGGTGTAAACACTTCAGACTCTGTAAGTCTTCATACTTAAATCTCTGTTTTATGTGCGGTGAAACCGTCCTATTAAGCTTTAAGCTACAAACTTTGGTCAAGCCTGGTGATCAGTCCTTTAAGAGCAGCTTCGATTTAGGTCGGTACCTACATGAGGTAGGTAGGCACGTTACCATGCCTATTATTACGACCAAAAATGTGCGGTGGGATTGTTGACAAATATGATGAAAAAACAATGTTTTTGCTGTATGCGGTTTGAAAGTCAGGATTGGAACACTCATAACATAACATGCGGCTGAAATTGGAAGTAGTTTTTTTTTGTAGACGGAGAGTGGAGGAGGAGATATAACATCGAACTGTACGGGCTGTACAGCGATACCGACCTAGCCAAAAGAGTCAAAACACAACGTCTACGATGGCTGGGTCATCTAGAGCGGATGGACACCAACGCCCCGGCCCGGAAAATCTTCGAATCCACACCGCAGGGACGACGCGGTAGAGGAGCACCGAGACTCAGGTGGCGCACGCAAGTGGAAGGGGACCTCAGCCAACTTCGCGTGCGAAACTGGAGACGGCTAGCTAGAGACAGAGCTGGCTGGCGAAGCTTGTTGGCTGAGGCCCAGGTCCACCCCGGACTGTAGCGCCACCTTAAGTTAAGTTTTTTTGTAGCACGAGCTTCTGTCGCCAGCGGGAGGAGATTAAAACTAAATCCCGCAGTGTCTCCACCAGACAAACAAAAGACTAAGTTTGACATTCATTTGCTGTCATTTTGGCTCTCAAAAGAGTGACAATGACATTATTATAATATCAGTCATTATAATACCTAAGAACCTGTTTTAATTTGGTCCCGTCAAACCATACTTA
The DNA here is from genome assembly GCA_947623515.1 of Neoascia interrupta. Taxonomy (NCBI): domain Eukaryota; kingdom Metazoa; phylum Arthropoda; class Insecta; order Diptera; family Syrphidae; genus Neoascia; species Neoascia interrupta. The sequence continues at coordinate 202,420,245 of OX392462.1, forward strand.
TATCTACTTGACTTTTGTAAATAAAACCTTTCTCGAAGGCTGTGCGAACAATCAGTCGACGTCACAATCGCCAAAAACTCACAATGAATAACGTTCTTGAAAGTGAATTTAATTGAAACATAAAAAAGCAAGCAGGTAGGTATTTCCTGCCATTGCTTTTTGTGGTCATTGTGTTTTTATTGTAGAACAAAAAATTCCATCAAATTCTAGAATAAGCACAACAAGTTGTCAAAATCTTAAACTTTCGACCTAATAACAAGAAACTGTTAAAAAATTAATTATTTTTAACAAATAATTATTTTTAACAAAATTAAATTTTTTTTTAAAACACTAAGCGACACTATGTCCTGGAGTCACACAGCGCGGTAGATAATCGGATGCGCCGCACGTTTTTTTGACGGGACCATGCCTACTCTTACGACCAAAAATGGGCGGTGGGATTGTTGATAAATATGATGAAAAAACAATGTTGTATGCGGTTTGAAAGTCAGGTCAGGATTGGAAAACTCTGTGATAACATGCGGCAGAAAATCTTGGTTTTTTTTTTGTAGCACGAGCTTCTGTCGCCAGCGGTAGGAGATAAAAAATGATTAAGTTTGGCACTCATTTGCTGTCATTTTGGCTCTCAAAAGAGTGACGATGACATTATTTCCCGGAAGCGAAAAAAAAGTTTCGTGTTAAAAATCCCAATAGAAAACAAATTTTTAATAGTTCTGTCTATGTACGTGGACAGTTTCAGTTTACATTTTCGAACATTAAAGGTTCCTATAAAACGAAAAAGGTTCCTATTAAGGTGTACGAAAAGGGTTAAATATGGCAAAAAAAGGTTTGTAAATACAGTGAATGATATTTTTGAGGGGATTGATTTTTAACCGCTGGCAGAGGATTTAAATTTTGTTTGGTAAATCTCGACATTTAAAGGAGATTTGAGTTGAGGATTTAGGTCAACCGCAGATTAGTGTCCGGTGGAGACATAATATATATGACGCGGATGATTGTTAACTTATTTATAAAACTGAAGTTTGCAAATTTTTGACTCTTGATAAAACTTCCGCAAATATTGTTTCGTTAAAATCAAGTGGTTGAAAAAATATTTTGGGCAAATTTGGGGCAACTAGGGAAATGCATTAAATGCCTCTTGGTTGCCTATTAACGCCTCGTAGGTACCTACCTCCAACAAAATTTGACTGTGTGTCACAAAATATATGCTGCTAAGTACAGCTTAGATTAGACTGCATGCCATTTTGGCATATTTAACGTACCTAAGCAGGAACATTTTTTTTCTTACGTCAAATATGCCAAACTGGAATGCAATCTAATCTAAGCTTAAGACGCGCGTTCTGGGGTATCTATACTTTAAATGCTTGCTGCAATCACCTTTTTATTAATTTTTTTCCCTCCATTAAGACGCACTTATTTTTATGCAAAAAAAAAGAAGGTATACAATCCTTTCTGTCACAGAATTTACAAACCATTAATTTCAAACCTCTTTAAACTCAACAAATTCGCGTCATTTTCATCTGAGTTTGTACAGAGGTATTCAAGCATTTTTGTAGGCCGTACGTCAAAAATACTGTCATACGCTTAAGTACGCCTTAAGAATGCCTTAGTTGGCATTTTTAAAGTAAGAATTCTGGCATTTCCTTTGATTTTTGACAAGTCGACTTTTAAGGCATTCGAAAAAGTTACAGTTACACTGCATGATACTTAATGCCAGTAAAAATGACAGAAAAATTTTCTCTGGCCATACTAACTGGCTATAATCTAACCTAGACTTACTTTTTATAAGCCCAATAAAAATAGTTTTTTATTGCCTTAACTCTCCGATAACCTGAACTCAGAGCAATGCAAGTCGGGTCGTCTATCTCATTTTTTAACTCAAGTATTCTTCGTCTTTCATGCTTCCAATTACTATCACCATTCCTCTCACTCTTATTTGCAATTTATAATCAATGGCTGCGTGCATATGTATGTGCGCCACTTGCAACAAGGGCTGGGTCCTGGTCCACGAGACTTGCAGGAAAAAAAAGGAAGAGGACCGCCATGCCAATGCCTCCTACCACAATACACCGACCCACGTCACACATACATGCTATGCAAAAGGAGTGTTTTTATTTAAATTCACATTTGAAACGATTTAATTGACCAGTATCGAAAAATTCGCTTTTTTTAATTGCTCCACGCTTTTAAAAGTACTCTAACGGCACCGGCAGAAGCCATTATGTACAATAAAATACATATTTGTGAACAGGAGAGTCCGACTAAGCCGCTCTTAAGGAGTAAAGAAGACGTCCGAGTATTCCACAGGCCATATTAAGTTTGAGTCTGTTGAGACGAAAAAAACCAACTCCTACAAGCGATTTTTTTTAAGTTCTGCTAAAAAACGAAATATTAGCTTTCACATTTCAAACATTTTTGAAAACTTAACGGAAATTAAAAAGCTATTTTACTATTCACAGACAACACATGCAACACACCGCGCCCTGCTTTTGATGTGAAAAAAAAAATCGAAACGAAAAACCGGTAAAAATCCTTTTGCGCCAGACGACCAACACTTTTTTCCTTTGTGTTCAGGTCAAATTCCCATATTATTAACAAAAGGGAATTATTATTCCCTGAGAAATATGTAAAAAGAACTTTTAACTTACCTTTGTGTGAATCCAATTTGCTCAAAGGCGGCGATAATCCTCAATGTTCGACGAATAATAAAAAACTGTGGGAGAAAATATACGTTTTCTGCCTTTGCACACACACAGGACACACAAAAGGACAAGTAATTAAGTTTCTTTTTCGTTTGATTCCTTGAAAGGATTTAACAATTTTGAGGATTTTCTTTGAAATATTGTTGAAAATAAAAATAATTATGTGAAAAACACGCTCCAATACCTCACTACGCGACTTCAACTCTCGGACATGCTAACGGCAACAGAAGAAGCGCAGCACAAGAACACACAGACAAGAGATAGCGAATATACGGCAAGGCAAAGAAGCACACAATGTCGAAGTGTGGAGCGAAAAATTGCACAGTTCACGTACACGAGCACGAACAAAAAAGGGAAAACAAAATGAAATAACAAAAAAATGCTGCTACTTGATTTGCGGGAGTTGAGTGGAAATATGTGAGTCGAAATTTTGTTCGTTTTATGTGCGACGAGTGTGGGGGATATTCCCGGAAGAATGTTGGGAGAGGAAGCAGGATGGCTGCAGTTATGGCAAGAGAGAAAAGGTCAAACTGCGGAGTGCGAATAGTATGCGAAGACCGAGTGCGAAATTTGTCGGCAAAAAAAGGAATAACGACGAAAAGAAGAATAGGTAACGGAAACAAGAAGAAGCACTTGGCATTGGCAGCAGGGACTGCACGAAAAAAGTAATGCCCATTCGGGAACACTTCGTGGGTCAATTAATTATTTCCATGCAGAATAATTGCGTGCGAATAGCGTGCAGGTTGTTCCCCTTCATGCCAGAAATTATTACCATTATTTTTTTTAATTAAATCGAAATTGCAGCAATCGGCTTCTATTCTACTATGTCTCCACCGGCCACTAATCTGCGATTAATATACAGTACAGAGGAGTTCGCTTTAGGATTTATTTTTAATCTTTTCCCGCTAATCCTCGTTTTATTGCTGGTGTGGACATAGCTTAGCCCGCTGAATGTAATGGAGGGAAGAGCTATTGAGGAATCCCCGATTGATCAATGAATATTAATGGAAGATGGAAGGATAACTAAGCGAAACAGTGTTCCATCGAAAAAGCCAACTGCCTTCCGCCCCTTAAGACAATCAACCGTTATTCTCTCCCAAGTTCGAATGCAAAGTGATTCAAAACCGTGAAACAAAACCTCCAATTGTTCAAAACAAAGTGCACCGTTACCTCTCCTTGTTTTCCTCCTCCTCTTAGCCTTTCCGCTCGTGAGATGTTTACATAAAAAGGGGAGCCAATCCCTTGTACGCGAGTGCATTATAAAAGAAAATCTGTAACGCCACCCGACAACGATGCAAATGTTTTTACCACAATTCACCGACATCCCTTTTTTCCGTTAGACAAAGCGATTTATGCATTCCCACAGTCTTTTGTATCATGATTTGCGTGCCTGTTCTCAAATTCTTAACTATCCCTGACATTTTAATAAGTTGTTTAAGAATTTTGCAACCTTAAAATCTTTTCTTTACCTTCCTGAAAATTTTCTGAAAGTAAGGCGGTTTCTTTCGGAACCTGTGTTTCTCAAAAGCTTCAATCTGAAATCTACCCCCATCGTAGTACCTATTGCCTTTCAAGTTCTCCCCTGGCCATAAATAACTGAATAGATATTCAACTTGCGTTCCTCTTGCCCTACGACACCCATTTATTTACGTTTTTTATAAAGCTTTAAAAATGCATGTCGGTGATAGATACAACAACAATTTACTCTACGCGATCAGCTGATGTAAAAGCTCCAAATCGGAGTTGCATGGAACTGACAAATTAAAAAAGTGTGCCAGATCAAAATCTCTAGAAACAGAACATTATTAAGCCGCGTTGTCACAAGGAACAGAAACAGGAACAGAAACAGAATTTCATACATTAGCAAGGCAAAAAGCATTCAGCGAACTTAGGTTTCAGTTGCTAATGTATGAGATTCTGTTTCTGTTCCTGTTTTACGTTGCTTGTGACAACGCGGCTTTACACTTTTTTAACGAAAGCTCTAATAACGTAATCTCGCGTGCGGTCAATTTGGCACTAACGAAATTTCACACCGCTAAATGCCAACTATAATAGACGAAAGCAAACGGAAGCCAATATCAAAACTGGACGAAAAGTTTGTTTCAGTTGCTTTAATCCAAAAAGTCGCCCAAAGTAGTCTTTTGTAAGCGAATACGCCTGTCAAGCCAAACTCCCATGTTTTTTATGTTTTTAATACCATGTCTCCACTGAGCACTTATCGTCGATTAATATAAATCTTTATTAAATCCTCTACAAATCACGCGACCATACAAATTAAAGTCCTCTCGGCAAGCGATTAAAAATAAATCCTCTCATAAATCCCATTCACCCTATTCACAAACCTATTTTCTGCACCCATGTAACAGTTTGAGAATCAAAAAAGGAAACTGAAACTGTCCCTGTACGAAAAATCTGTCGCAAGTACCTTTTCTATTGTGACTTTTACTGAAGAACCATGAACTCAGACGAAAAAATTCAATTAAACAGTCGTATTTCTTGAAACTTCCTCGTAAAATAATATATGTTTGGTGTTTGATGATGAATCGCACCGAGCCAGGAGGGTCAAGTGACCCGTCTTGGCCCCCCTCCGGGCGCCTATGTATGTAACAGTTTGAGAATCTAAAATAGAAACTGAAACTGTCCCTGTACGACAAATCTGTCACAAGTTCGTTTTCAATTGTGATTTTTACAGCGAAAATTATTACCCGCTCCTAGGAAATGACATCACCACTCTCTTTTGAGAGCCAAGAGAGTGTTTTTGTCAAATTAATCCAATAATTGTCCGGTGGATCCACTTTGGGATTTATTTTCTATCGTCTACTGAGAATATTCTTTTAATTGCCGGTGGAGAAAAAGTATAACCCTGTGCTTCTAGTCCGATGGCAATAAGTCGCGAGTTTTTCGGACACCGTGTGTGGCCTGAATTTATAGATTGTCTGAGAGGTAGGAAAATTACACAAAAATTGCCCCTCCCTGAACTACAAGGCACGCATTCATCACGACCGACACAATGAGAACTCGTTGCCAAAAGCTGTATTTTAAGTTCGGAAATATGTAATTAATTTTTTTTTGTTCTAATGTTTGTAGAATAATTGTATATTGTTATATCTTTTTGGTTTTCGATATAAAATTTAATTTTGTATGGCCTTGTCATAGGGGCTGCTCCCCAAAGCACTGTGAGGGGGGGAAATGTTTGAAAAAAAAAATGCAAAAAAATGTTTGCAGCATTTTTCTTCTTAAAGCCGCGTTGTCACAAGGAACAGAAACAGAATCTCATACAATAGCAACAGGAACAGAAACGGCACCGTTTTTAGCTCCAGAATCAGCGACGTAAAATTGCTCTACAGCAACGCAAACAGAAACAACTCGAAAGGACTTGTTTCTGGAAAGAAAATCAAACGTTGCTGTTGCGTAGCAACCCTTGTTTATGTTTGAGCGAGCAACCGCCATTCGCGAGCGGCTCTCTTTTGTTTTTGACAGCATTTTAGCAATAAAGCAGAATGATGATGAATGAACTTTAAAGCAGGGCATTATTGATCCTGACATCAAGGGGATGCTTTTAAAACACAGCACCAAAAAAAAAGCGGAGCGGTCCGTCGGCTTTTGTTGAAGGTTATATTAATTTATATTGCGCAGTTTGTATAACATTCTATTTATTTATTAAAATTATTTCTGGATATATTTTACAGTCTGTAATATACTTTTTTCGCAGTGCTGTTTACTGTTTTTATATTAGGTGATTTTATATTAGGTTACTTTAAAAATAGGCTGACGAAAAGCTTTACCGTTTCGAAAATAGAGGGAAGGACATACTCTTTCTTGGTCTTTTTTAGGATTTTTATAATTTAAAACCCATAAAACAGCAATTTCGATTATTTATAATTACCGTTAGACTTTTTTCCAATAGCACAACCTCCAGCACTAGCCTTGGATGTTGTTTTTTAATTCTATGACCATCGGTTTATGCGTAAACGGTAAAACAAGCTCCTCTATTATGTCGTTTTTTAAAAAGGCTTCTAAAACGGGGTGGCACACGCGTTTTCATGCATTTTTGCGATATTTTTTTTCGAAAATGCGTCAAAACTGCAGTACTCAAACTGTTTTTGAAAAATGCAACCTAAGCACTTGGTTTACTTTGAGTTGCTTTATATGTGTGTTCAATATTGATTTTGAGCGATAAGTTATGGCCTCCAACACTTAAAAAAACGTCATGCATTTTCGACTCTTCATTTCTCAAAAACGTTTTAAAATTTTCGAGAAGTTTTATATTTTAATTAAAGCTTAGTATTTCTTAAACCTAAGTTTCGTTTTTCTAGTTCTTGCCTTCTTCTGTTGTTAAACTTCTTGAAAAAAACACTAAAAAACATTAAGTCCATTTTCACATGAAATTTCAAACTGTAATTAAACCGTTATTTTGCTTAAAAAAATTTCCTCTTTGGATTCTCTGACTATTTCCGCAGTTTATACGCACACCAAATTTTATCTTTCTGCGACCTAAGCCCCGCGGTGTCACAAGGAACAGGAACAGAAGCAGAATTTGATACATTAGCAACGCAAAAAGCATTCAGCGAATTTAGGTTTCAGTTGCTAATGTATGGGATTCTGTTTCTGTTCCTGTTTTACGTTGCTTGTGACAACGCGGCTTACGGAAGTTATAAAGCGATTGGACGGACGGACGGACGGACAACGAAGCGATACCATAAGAGGTCTTTTTTCCATTTTTGGACGGACCGCTAAAAAAAACAAACAATTAAATTAAACTCGATCTTGAAAATTCAAAAGCTGTTTATTTTGCTCCCTAAAATCTGTCAAACGTTTTAGTGACGTTTGTTTTGAAAGCTCTCTCTCAAAATATTTTCTGTTCCTGGTTCTGTTCTCTGCTGCAGCACCAGCAACTGAAACAGAAACAGAAACGTTCCCGTTGTTTCTGTTCCTTGTGACAACGCGGCTTTAGGTAGGTCAAATATGCCAAAATGTCATGCTGTCTAATCTAAGCCTAACGATCGCTTATGACGTAGGTACCTATCACAAATGTGTTCTGTCGGGATTTTAAAAATGGATTTTTTTTTCTCTCACGTCAAATGTCATCGGTGAAAACGTTTTATGACCGGTGAAAACTAAAAGTACTGCCGGAAACTACTTGTTTTACGTTCACGTACCCTATTTATTTTTGGTTTTTTTATCAAATATCCAAACCATCAGTGTATGACAATTTACCGCGGTGCGGCACGTCTATGAGCACTTTCCCTGACAGCTGAAACGTCAATTGTCACAAAAAAAAAACTGTTTTCATTTGTGTGGAATTCGTGCGAAGTGCGGTCGAGTCAATCGGTTGTGGCTTGTCTGGGTTCTGTGCTAAGTGGGATAAGATTTTCTCCTCGTGTCTAGAATCCCTTCGAGAAGTGTAGTTGCGATAATCAAGAAAATGTCGAACCTGTAACGGTAGACGCTGTATCCTTTACAATGTCGTCCGATCTTATTGAATACCTAAAGGGCCCGGAATTGGTTGTAAAATTCCAAGAGTTCTTCGGCGTTCAATACATTAAAGACGATGACAGTGTTCCGCAGGAGAAGTCACCGCGACACAGGAATGGAGTCGTGAAGTCCCACACTGAGGTCGCACCAGAATCCCTGCAAAGTGAAACAGTAGAATCTCACAAATCCTCGAAAAAGGATCTTCCCTATAGGATAGGCAATAAATTCTGGTATTATTTGTTCATCATCGGAACCGAGCTCGGTGATGAGCTCTTCTATGCTACATTCATTCCATTTTGGTTCTGGAATGTTGACAGTGCCGTCGGCAGGCGAGTAATCTTCCTGTGGTCGTTGGTAATGTACGCAGGTGAGTTTTAAGTATGGGTGAAAAAAAAAACGCCAGAAATCATGCATCTTTCGTTTGCAGGTCAAAGTCTAAAAGATATCATTCGATGGCCGCGACCAGGTCGGCCTGTATCTCAGCTGCAAAAGAAGTGGTCCATAGAGTACGGAATGCCTTCGACGCATGCCATGGTTGCAGTGTCGATTCCGTTTTCTGTCTTCATTTTCACACAGCAGAGGTAAAGTGTGCCTCATGCTAGGTCTTTCATTTCGGCTTGCCAACATTTTTGTGTCTCCTTGCAGGTACCTCTATCCAGCGTGGGTGGGACTGACTATTTCGCTGCTCTGGTGCACTGTGGTGTGCCTGAGTCGAATCTATCTGGGAATGCATAGTGTTCTGGTGAGTAACTTGAGTTTGTGTTGTTGGCGCGCGACCATTGTGCTGGCCAATAACTGATAGTCTATCAATCCGTTTGGGATTTCTGTACGATAACGCACAGAGCTTGACGTGTGTGACACATGTTGTGGAGCACTTGTTGTTTAATGCGCGCTAGCCGTGTTATCGAAGGAACTTAACGCGATATGAATTCCAAGATTTGGGCGACTCAATTAAGGTGACAAATATTCGTCAATAATTGTTTCCTTATTGGCCGAATTGATAAGACAATCACGTTTGGTTTTTCTCTTTTGGGTGATTGGGTGACTTTTTGGAATTCATAATTTGTTTCTGTGGCGTTTAACCTTATATTATTTTATTTGCAGTCTAAACAGACAAATCCTGATCGAAGGCTGTGATTATGCACTTTGTTGTTAACACTTATTGAACTCACGAACTGTCTTAACCATTTTATTGTTCTCCGTCCGGTAATCAGCCTTAATAATGAGTCTAGACTGATCCAGTATGTCTGGCTACATGACTCTTCTAATACCGAGACAGGGTATTTTTTTATAATTAGCTCGCAATCAAGGGGTTATATGACCACCCTTAGGCCAAAAACTTCCTTCTGAAATTTAACTGTATTTTCTACGTTTCTGATGTTGCTTGGTAAAGCGTTCCACAGTCTAGTAGTGTGAACTTTAAACTGTCTTTCACTTGCGGGACATTCCCTTATCCGCCACCCAATTCGGGACCAGCAACCCCAGGAACGGGGACTACCGAGACAGGAATTCCTTAGTTTCTGGAATGCAGTTGCCGTTGTCCATTTTTGGCCAAGCTGAGTCATTTTACTAAAGCTACCCTGTGAGCTAAGCTTGTCAAACCCGAAAATAAATGATGTCACAAATAACAAAAATTCGTCTCCGTATACCTACATGTGGCCACCACAATTTTTTTGCGACTGATGGCGGATTAATTTTGGTCATATTACCTACGCAAAATAATATGAAGCTGCGCTCTTTGACAGAAAGCTGCGACAAATTATACGAAACAGAGGATGTAGTGAAATATCACACTATTGCAGCGGGTGTTCCTTAAGGATGAATGCCAGCGTACTTTGCCAACGCCAGTCTGGCTTTGGACCAAGCGGCATAACGGCCCTTTTTAAGTTGGTGGATAAAGTCAGGCAATCTTTTGATCAGAACCAGCTAACTTTGCTTGGGTTGCTTGAATTCTTTAAGGCATTTGATCAAGTAGATCAGAAAAATGCTATTGAGAAAAAATATCAAATCTGTTCAATTTTTCATAACCTGCAATGAGGATGGCGTTGTCATATTGAAACAAGATAATGAAGTTTGTGTTAATAAACGGCCAAAGGTTTGGCTTTCAGTCTCTATTCAAAGGCGCATCACAGGGCTCTATTCTAGGTTCTTTGTTGTTTTCACTCTATACAAACGATCTGTTAACCGTCCTTTCTTACTCGTGTGGCTACAAGAATGCTCATTAAGGGAAGCTGTACAAAAGCTGTTCCAAAGATTCCGTCCAGAAATGTACTCAATGCTTCAATGAGGACCTGGAGTTTTCAATAATGTCTTAACTTAATGGGCTGAATTAGTTGTTATTAGCAGATAGTCAGTTTTTGCCTACACTTAGTAGGCAAAAAAGCTAATGGCCTTTTCGGTTGGCGATCCCGGAAAAGAGCGTCCTTCTCCCGGATTGGGGCTTCTCTCCGAATAGCCAAACACGTTTTTCTTGATTTTGAAGTTGTATTTGCGAAGCAAAAGCTATTCTACAGGTGGCAAATGAAATTTATCCAACTTGACATTGACACATGTCAGCTCCCAGATGAGCTAGCAAAAACATGAACTGGGACGCCTTCAGAAAGAACTGTAAGGAGGGTGTTGGCTTGAATGTGCCATTGAGAACTCCTTTCGAGTTAGAAACCGCAGTTGACAAATTCATTGAAGCAATTCAGAGCGCTGCTTGGAACAACACTTCGTCCCAAAAGAACGCAGTTAGCACCGACGGGCATGTACGCACAACATATCCGCTCGAAATCGAAGAATTGATTTGTGAAAAGAGAAGAGCGCGTAGAAGATGGCAAGGCACAAGGGCTTCCCCAGACAAAACCCTCTTGAACCACGTCTCTAACAAACTGAAAGGAAAGTTGCAAGATTTTAAAAATCGTCAGAACACTGAATACCTTGAAGGCTTGTCGACGGATTGGAGCTCAAACTACTCGCTGTGGAAAGCAGTTAAGTCTATCAAGAAACCTATAATCCACTCGGCACCAATAAAAAAAGCTAACGGCGAATGGGCAAGAGAAGACAAAGAGAAAGCGAATTTGTTTGATGAACATTTTGAAGAAACATTCAAGCCTTTCGACGGTCCGCCGTTGGCTGACGTTCAAAACAACAACGCGGAGCCTGATAGCTTTAGAATGAAAAAAGTTTCGTTAGTTGAACTCCGGCATACAATAAGCAAACTTAAAAATAATAAGGCCCCGGGTTACGACCTGGCGAAATCACTGACCAAATATTGAAAGAACTACCAAAAAAGGCTCTAGTCAAGCTACTTTATATGATAAACGCTTCTCTTAGACTTCTATACGTTCCAAGGCAATGGAAAGTTGCTGAAGTCATAATGGTTCCAAAACCGGGGAAATGTGCAAATGATAAAAAATCTTATAGGCCCATATCGCTTCTGCCGATAATATCGAAAGTATTCGAGACACTTCTGATGAAGCGATTACAACCAATAATTGCAGAAAGACGCTTGATCCCGGATCAATTCGGTTTCAGACCTAACAATTCCACAATAGATCAAGTCTAGAGAATAACGCATGAAATGTTCAAGCGCTTTCCTCGACGTATCGCAAGCCTTCGACAAGGTATGGCACGAAGGCAACGTCCTATTCGACAACGTCCTATCATGACGTTTCGGGTAAGACGTACGTGTTCGACTCTAAGCCATAACCGCCATTAACCGCCTTTTTTTCAATATTCACAAACGCACAAGCGCGCCTTGGGCAGCTCGTGGGAATTCGCCCTCATTAAACATTGCGTCGGTGTTTGTACAAAAACTGAAAAAAAAATTGTGCCGCCGGCGTTGTCTTTTGATAATGCATTTTTTATTTTTCCAATAACTGTTTTTTGTCTTTGCGCTCTTATTTCAGGACGTAATTGCTGGTCTAGTCCTGACGCTTGCTCTTATGGTCGTTCTCGTTCCGCTTGTCGATTACTTGGACTTTTACATTGTCTCAAGTGTATACTCACCATTATTTGTTCTAAGCATATCAATTCTGTTGATCTACTTTTATCCGCAGTCCAAAGAAAAGTGGACACCAACGAGGTTTGCATACTCTAACAAAATCTTCTGCAATTCCGATTTTATATCTGTATCAAATTCTTTCAGAGGTGACACCACTATGACAATATCGGTTTGTGCTGGTCTGCAAATCGGAGCGTGGATCAACTATCAGCTCGGAGACTTAAGCGGTTCTCCACCGCTAGAGCCACACGCAATCATTTGGCCCACATACCAAATGTGGGGACATTTAATCCTACGAACCGTGTTCGGCTTATGTTGTATTCTAGCGACCCGAGCATTTGGCAAGTCAATATCGTACGCAGTGGTTTGCGCCATCCTGGGTAGAGATCAAAATGAAGTCCGTAATTCACCTAGTAGCCTGCAGAACAAAATCAAAACTATCGTTGAGTTAAGCTATAAATATTTTACCTACGGGATGATTGGCTTTAATACGCACTATCTGCTGCCGAATGTTTTTAAACTAATCGGCATTGGGCGGCCTGATTTCTATACGGAGATTTAAGTTTCAAATCCAATCATTCCATATCGATTCCCCTTATCCTACAGAACAGCCTTAGCTTGAAAAAAAAACGCACAAGCAGACTGCATGAAGAAAGACACACTCAGAAGCCTTTATGTTGATTTAAGGGCACGTTGTTAAAAGTTGAATAAAAGTTGCTTCGTCAATAAAAATAATTTAAAGAATTTATCCGCAAACACAATTTTTTTCCAGCTTAATCACTTGGGAAGGATATTCAATCGGAATATGCCGATTACTAAAGCCGAAAACATCGCAGTGAAGGACAGCTTCACGCTTTGGCAGCTTGAAACAACCCTTATTTAATATGTTCAAAGGTTTTTGCTTAGTAGTTTGCTGATTATGGTCCGAGGATCTCAATCCGAAGTGGAAGAGTATACGCCGAAGTAAGTATGTCTAGGTGGTTGCTATAATACGAATGTGAATTGGAATTGGGGTGCTGGCGAGGTTCTATTTCAGTAACTGCACTAATGTTAGTACTCTGGCACGTAGGAATCAGAGTTTGCTGCAGTACAATGGGTACAAAATTAATTACAAAAACAAGGGACGAGATAGCCTTAAAAGTCTCACAAACAATAAGTCTTCCAGTCCACGGACATGGCTTAATCGGTTCTTTTGTCGGTCTCATTCATATCTCTAGAAGGTCTTTGGGGTCTACCTTGATTATTTCACTGCGTTACAAACTATACATTAAACTTAATATACCCTGGGTCAGATATAAAAAGATCGGCAAGGAAGAAAATGCAGCTACAAAGGTTACTGTGCCTTTAAAAACCTCGTAGATCTCCTACAAATATGACCTTTCGGGAAAAAGAAGTCTTTCCCCAGCTATTTTGATTACTGCCTAGATGTGCTCCATTTAGAAAAGCCGGGCACAATTAAAGCAGGCTTTTTTAAGATGAAAATGAACCGACAGTGTAATGGCTGAAAATAATCACACAACAGCTAAAGCCATTATGAAGAATTTGTTCCTCAGCCATAGTTTTGGAACGTTGCCAGCACAGAAACGAAAATAATTCTGGATACGATTCAAAGGAGAACGGAGGTTTACTCGCTAAGCTATGTAGGATATTAAGGAGAATAAATAATCAATTTTTGACATACTAATACTATTCTACATGGACAGTGCTAATAAATGGGACACTGTGGCGTATACGCACTATTCTTTATGAAATTTATTTTTAAGTTGATTTGCCGATGAGGCCCAATATATCTTTTCTGTAAAAAAAAATCAGCGTTTATTGTCTTACATATTTAATTTATTACTGCCCCCTTACCTCTGGTGGGGTAATAATTTGATTGGATTTGAGCATGGCTTTCTATTGTGCTTTAAAATGTGCGGAAGAGAATTAATCCATGATGCACAATTGCACACTCATCAACAAAGATGTAGACGTTTGATATTAAGTTTCGCTGAACACTTTGTCGAAGTTATTGAATAGATGATGACATAAGATGGTGGTAGGTAGGGGGACCAAACAGGCAACTTACCGAAAATGTCAATGTTAAAAACTGGCAAAAATCCCGAAACATGAATGGCATATAACAAATTGTCGGGGGTCGAAAACCACACATATTTGACCATATGGACACAAGGTCCATGGAACAGTGGAATATGTGTAGGGCGGTATGCTGCCCTATCCGAGGGCAGGGTAAATGGAAAAGAAAATGCAATGATAATATAAAAAAATAAAAACTAATACTCCGGTCGGACTAAAGTAAGTTCATAAGATGCTGCAATTGTGTGTTTTCATTTTGAAAGAGTTGAAAGAAGAAAGTTTACTTTTCGCAATAAGATTTTGTATACATAGATTGCTTCAGGCCACCACTGCATTTTATAGTTTTCTTATTGGTTGTTAAAATATGTTTATTTTTTAATTGAGTTACTAGCTGGTGTTTTTTGTTCAAGTCTGTTTTTTTTTGCAGTTTGATACATCTCTATTTGAATCAAGGAGCCAAGCCCGAAACAAGGTACAATTGGTTTTAATTAACATCTCGAACCAGTCAACCAAAACATGGGTTAAATTCCCCGTACAATCCAGCCTCAGCCTTAAAATTCACTCTAATCGCGACCAAATGGCTCCTCTGCATATGTCCGAAAATAAAAGATTCCTTCGACCTTGAGTATGTCCGTAGGATCAGAAATATCTAAATTTGGCACAGTACTATTGCAACCCATCATTTTTACAATTTCACTATAGTTCAAACAATGCTTTACGGGTGAGTACTTATATCCACTTATCCCATCAGCATAGTATAGATATGCTCGAGCATGGGAACAAGCCCCAAACGTATCCAACCCACAACCCGGTTGAATGCGGCCCCAGTTTGCATAGAACGATGCCCTTCCTATAGGTCTCAGGAAGCCGTTCATCCCACCATTTGTATGGATGGATATAACATATTCAGCGTCTTCGGAATTGAGTCGTTCATTTGGCCTTTCGTAGCTGAACAGTGGAGAAGCTGGGTCAAGTGCCACTATATAGAGCAGTCGCCCACGAGTCACAAATTTCCCAGCATAACCAGCTACATGCGCGCCCAAACTTTCCCCGATGACCACCAGAGACTCCAAACTCATTCCACCTTGCTCATTTAAGAAATCAATGAAAGCTGCCAAATCGGCTCCAATCCAGGGTACTTGGTATCTAGCAATTATATAAGCCAGGCTGGCATATATCCCCCAGCCGACAGAGATGAGATTGTAGTCACCCACGCCTAGGTAGGCAGATCGTACTTCAGGATTCAACGACGACTCTGGATTACTGTGCCAACCATGGATTATGATTCTGAAAATGTATTGAATTGAAACTCGGTTTAAAAGTCAGGATAAAAATGTTTCTGTGTCGTACTTAGTGGGATTATTCGAATTAAAATTCGACTGATCCAGGTTATTGGTGTCACCAGTAAAAAGTTCCTGTCCCTCGGATGGGTTTGCATTAGTATACAAAATATAATTTGTAGCTCCACTGATATCAAAGTAGCCTGCAGGAACAAAGTGATGGAAAAATAAGACAATTGTTTTGTATAATTTAAAAGATTTCCCCTGTTCTCACCAGTAAAAGTGAAAAGTATAAGCAAATGAGTCGGCTGCATCATCCTCAACTACAGTAACTGCGAAGGGCTAACGAGCTTATATAGCAGGAAAACATATTCCAATAAAAGATTCATCTTGATTGGTAACACAATTATTGCCAGTCTGGTAAACTAATTAACCTTCGGGTCAATACGAGGATATGACATTAATTAATTAGCCGGAAAAAAGCTACACGTAACTTGTTATGAACGGTTGCATACCCTATTAAAATTATCACTCTCAGTTTATTCCTTTTGCTATGCAAATATTTGCACTAGGATCAAATTTGTATACTTTTTTAATAATGAATTTTGGCTAAAATAAAATAAAAATACCAAAAACAGAAATAATTAAAATACCTAAAAATAAAATAGGGTAAATCTAATTATTTGAAATAAGAGTTATGCTTTTCGCGAGCGGAACACTTGTAGTAAATAATTTTATGATGGCATTTTATGGTTTTAATTGTCGCTCATTGCTTAAAGTGTTAACTCTACGTACCATCTTTACGTTCAAGTAACTGGAGCCAAAAATCAGGTTTTCCGCGGAAGAAAATATAAATTAATATCGGTAATAAAATGCCTCTGATACTTTCCAAAGTGGTTAATTGACTTGTAGGCTGGACGGACAAATCTTATCTACAAAAGGCGGTTAACTTGTACCTCGTGTATGATTTTATATTCAGTCTATTAAGAAACCAAATCGAAACTCCAATTCATTCGAGATGAAATATCAGACAAACAACGCCAACCTTAACGCGATGAGTTAAATGTCGTCAAGGACTTCCCATCGCTACCTATAAAATATGGAGGTAATATCACAAGAGACATGACAAACCAAGCAACTAAACTTGACAGTAGTTGCTATTTCTTGGACTCATAAAGGAAAATTAATAAATAAAATATAGTATTAAACCCATAAACTGATAAGGGCGTTCTAAAAGAAGACAGCTACGTTGGAGCATTAATCAGGCTTTATAAGGAGCCACTAATCGGTGTATTATAATTTTTTCTTGAAAAGACGTTGCTGTTCAGCGTTTTACAACACACATGGTAACGTATAGTGAGGTGGAATTAAAAGATGAACTCAAACGAATCCTGCAAGCTATCACCGAAGAAGGTAGGAACCCGGATACGATGCTGTTCAAGCAGGAAAGCACCTTAAGTACTGCCAGTATAGTATGTATGTCGTATTTATGAAGTTGCTTTTGTCAAGCTTCGAGGAACAACAGAAAGTTCTCGATTCCCAGAACGCACTTCCTGTGGAGGGAGAAGTTTTAATCAATATATGCACTGAAACGAATTGAACTGTGGAGGGTCCCGAAATTCAGTAAATTTTATTCGACGAACCGGCTAAGGAACTCGAAATTGTTAATATTTAAGTTTGAGAGTATTATGCCGACACGCCCCCCGCGGTGAAAGAGAGTTAAAGTTTTCGAGGGCAACATGTAAGTGAAACCCTGCCTGATGCACTCGGATAACGTCATGGTTGAGGAAAAGACGTTCACTGAACATCGCGGTAACAAGAACAAGTGTTCGAACGAATTCTCTAGCAAGCAAGCAACAATGTTCTCTATTCATAGCGGAGGTGACGTACCTGGGGCATATCGTCATTTGGAGTAAAACCGGATCCGGATTAATTTGAAATTGTGACAAATTGCGATTGTCGGCACTAGTTTAGAAAAGAAGGTTGTTGTGGGGTGCGTAGTGGTTAGTGTAAGTGCTTACTACACTCGAATCCTTCCATACTCATCATAAATAGTTGAAAAGTTGGCTCTGGTTCACCTCGAGCTGTTGCGCCAGTCTATTTATTTATATAGAAAGCGTAAATGTTTCCAATATCTAAGGCCACACCTGACAAATTAGGATCCGTGTCGCAAATACACGATGATCAGGAGAAAGTGGTATTACAGCAAAGTAATTTTCCAGCCAGAAAAGAATTACTGCGTAATAAAGCGGGGAAGCTCCTTGCTTCAAAACTGGCAACAAAACATCTCCCTAGCTACATGTATGGCCAGAAATTCATATGCAGCTCCAAATGGTTACATCAGTTCAAAAATCTTGAAGGGCAAGTAGCAAGACGGATCTTTGGATTGAAAACTTGTGACTTCGCGGTACAGCATGGCAAAAGTTAAATGAGCGCAGTGGGATTCTCTCCAAGTATAAGATGGTATTTTGCGAAGAAAGAGAGCCGGCCGGATGGAAGAGGAGGATCCCTTAAGATCTCATTTGTGGTTCGGGTCCACGGTCAGACCCGAACCACAGAGCAGGATATTCTGCGGGAACAAATTGATAGAGCTGGGCAGTGAATAAACAACATACTAAGAAAGGTACGGGAAGCCTTTTGTTGGATAAGTGCAAGAATCGACGTCGAGATCTGGTGTCGAGAGTACATAGATCATTTGTGTAGTTGGCGAGAGGCTCTGGCTCAAAATAAGAGACTCACTGGTGATAATTACAATGCTTTTATGTTCTTGTTCGGAGCAAAAATAACTAGGAGGGGGTTAATGTGATGTGGATATGAGAGTTTAATGAGAATGCAGTAAGTTCCGGGGAACCCGAGATACTGAAAAGTGCCTTACAAACGAATTCTTAACAAAAGCAAACTGACATCTTATAAAGACACTGACAGTATAAAATTTTTTTTGGAAACTCTCCCATGACGGTGGGGTGCTAATTGCAATGCATTTATGTTCTTGTTCGTTGCAAAAAAAACTAGGAGGGGGCTAATGTGATGTGGATATGAGAGCTTAATGAGAATGCATGTTCGGGGAACCCGAGACACTGATAAGTCGCCCAGAAAAGTGCCTTACAAACGAATTCTTAACAAAAGCAAACTAAAATGCTTTTAAAGACACTGACAGCAACTCATGTTCGATTTTTTTTTGGGAATCCCTTTCTCCTATCTGCTCATAGAATGTTTTGCAAATTTTCAAAAAAGTTCTTATGAACGGTGGATGACTCAAGTTGACATAGTTGACTTCGAGATTATGAAATTCGTAAATCAAAAGCGAACCTCTGAAGACTAGCTAGATAAATTGCTGATGCTAATCCTCTAAAGGACATGTCGGAGCAGTTCAACACTCACCTGTGCTGTGTGCTGACGATCGTATTAAACTTGGAACTATTTTCTCAATTTCGCCTCATAAAGGCTCCTTAGGCATTCCAACCTCGACATGCAAACTCAAGACAAAAGTGGATGCAATAGAAAGAACAAATCTCAGATGGACAAGTGGTAGTATCTGTCTATTAACGAAACAGATATGGCCTAAGCTAGATCTTCAACGCTCTAGGAGTTTGATAGCTCTTAATAGATTGCACATTTGTGCTACAATCGGTGTCATTACAGGACACTGTCTGATAGGCAAGCACGACTTTTGCAGGAGCTGGCTGGATGAGGAGAAAAAAGAGACCAATCTTCACCTTCTCTGCACATGCCCCGCTCTCTCTAAGAATCCTAAGCTTGGAGGCCTTGAAGCTTTCTTCCTATAATGATCTTAGTGATCTTAGTACGACTCTCCCAAAACGTTTCTTACGCTTCATTAGTAGCTCGAAATGGTTCAACGAGAAGGCAATATTTCCAAATCCACGTGGTGTCACAATGGACCTACATAGTTGGTTTTTTCGGACCCGACAGCCCTACTTCAACCTAACCTAAGTTAATCCGACTAATGTAACGAAACCGCAGCACCCATCAATTCGATAAAGTTTCACCTGAACACAATGACCAAAAAGGGGTGCAACAAAATCAACATCAGCACATGTCTCTCTTCCAAACGAATCTGGCCGGTGCTCGATTGTAGGTTTTTCTAAAGGAGATTATCTAGGAAAACCAACGATCGAGCACCGGCCAGATTCGTTTGGAAGAGAGACATGTGCTTATGCTGACTTTGTAGCACCTCTTTTTGTAATAGGCTGAATCTTAAAAAAATAGTTGACGGTCTCAAAGGCCATTGTCTGGTAGTGAGGTAGTGATTTCTGCAGAAGTTGCTGAGCTGACGAGAAAGAAGGTATAATGGTTTATCTTCTGTGTAACTGTCCCGCTCTATCTGTGTGGAGAAGAAAATTGTAGGCGAATACTTCTTCGAAGATCTAAACGTTCTTACAAGAGTCGACTTAAAGAAGATATGGAGCTTTATCTTCGGGTTAAATTGGCGAACCACACCATCCTTGGAACTCAATCATAGAACACCTACAGCAAACTCCACTCCCACCTCTCAACATCTTCTCTTACAAAACTGGTCAGGTACGGGATCATACCGTTTCGGTAACTCTCTCCGTTCTTACAGGAAAACTGGTACATATTCCCATTGGTACGGGTTCATACCACTTCCGTTACCCTTCCTATACCATTTCCCCAAGGTAAATTCTAAATTGACTCGCCTGAAGTACGAGCTTACGCCGATAACGGTTACCGTGCATAAGCATTTCGCCTCAGAATTCTCCTCCGGGAAAGGTTCATAAGCGATATCGGTTACCCCTTTCACTCCTTGAGACTAAATCTTTCTTGAGGGGCAATAACTACGGACTTTTATATCGAAATTGGTTGCTTTCATTTAGGACTACTCCTCATTGACCTCCCATTACCTTGCTGACGCCAGCTCGTACCAAAAAGAGTAACCCCCGACCTCAAGTTTCCCTCTCCAATTCATATACCAACTCGATCCTCCCATAATTGAGGCAAGTTTCTATCTGAGGTCCAACAGTCACGGGACATTTTTTTCAGGAAAGTCCCTCAATGGCACTTTATTACCCTTTTCGGGTTGGTGACCTTCCCTTTGGAACATCACTCACATCCGTAAGTGATCATTTAGAGGTCCTCGGACTGGTCTTATAAAAATGGTATCATAATGGACCTCCTTTGTTCTAGGTGTATTCCTGTCAAGCGAAGACAACCAGCTAACCTAACCTAACCTAAATTTGGAAGCAATAGTAAAGTTTCCAATTGCTGGAACGCCACCCCGCAATCAACCCCCTTCCACTCATCCCATTTTTACTCCAGGTGGTACTGGTAATTATCCTAATGCTCCTGCAGTCTCTCTGACTATGA
The DNA here is from genome assembly GCA_947623515.1 of Neoascia interrupta. Taxonomy (NCBI): domain Eukaryota; kingdom Metazoa; phylum Arthropoda; class Insecta; order Diptera; family Syrphidae; genus Neoascia; species Neoascia interrupta. Next base: position 202,441,109 of record OX392462.1, read on the forward strand.
AATTTATGAAAAAAAGAAAAGTAAAAACGTAAAACGGACCGTTGAATACCCCATCCTATCCCACATTGTAAAATGCTGATGTTGTTGTTATTTTTCGACATTTTATAAGAAGATCAAACTTCGAAAAGCGGCGTTACATAACACAGATGTTTCCAAGTTACACTTAATGTACGTAAAGATGCAATTTTTTAGTTCAAATTCAATATTTTTGAAAAATCGACCCCTAAAAGAGGGCGTGGCTAAAAACTTTGTGTGAATGACATTTGGAATTAAACCTCATTTATCTAACCTGCTAATTTTTGTTTCTTATTCTTTCATAAATTAGGCTTAAGGCCAGTCGAAATCACGTTTTCCTGGAAAATTTTAGAATTTTCTTCAATTCTGCCTCCAAATGTTGGCGTGGCCCAAATTCTTGTATAAACAAAATGTTGAACTAAGTGCTTTGAACATAATTTATTAAGTAAAATTTTTTCGATTTAAAACAAAAATATTGAATTGAATGCACTTGAAAAAATACCATTTAAATCGATGCCACGCCCACTACGGAAGGTAAAGCGATTAAATTTTTATTTTGTGTATCTTACGATAAACAGGAGATAGTAAAACCCAAATTTCATCCTTTTAAGACGTCTTACAGCTTTGAAAGATCAGGAGGTAGTTGCACAATTGCACCGATTGTGGGCGTGTCTGTGGGCGGATTTCACATTTTTATCCATGTACTGCTTCAGATAACAATCAACTTATGTACCAAGTTTCAGCTACCCAGCTTAAAATTTAAGGCCTAAAAATGTGTGACATACAGACAGACGGATGGACGGACGGACGGACATCGCTTATTCAGAATCAGAATTCGGTCTCGATCGTATGCCCTTAAGGTCTTGGGGGTCTACCATTATTATTTCATCATGTTACAAACTTTATGACAAACTTAATATACCTCCTATCCTATGGGATGGGTTGTAAATACAACAAGCAAAATATGCATTTAAATATTCATTAAAACAATGAGTTTTTTGTCACATAAATATTTGTATTTACTCTAGGCAGGTTTTTAATCACGTAATACAATTTTTTTCGTCAGGCTACTTGAATGCTTATATAAAAAAATGATAATAAATGGATAATTATGTCCAACCAAATAAAATCTGTCTCTATAGCCCCTTATTACTTATGGCCAAAGGGTTCTTTTGAGCTTGTCTTCAAAAAGAAAATTCCATTCTTTCTGACTATTTCCGTCGGATCACCGATATCTGTACTGGAAATCGAACCATCACAGCCGGTCTTGTCTTTGATGTTGTTGTAGCTTGAACAAGTGCTGATGGGCGAGAATTTATATTGCCTTATCGCTTCCGCGTAGTACAAGACACTTCGGGCGTGCGCACACGTTCCATCAACGTCTGCTCCACATCCCGGTTGAGAGCGTCCCCAGTTCGGATAAAATGATGCACTTCCGATTGGTTGCAGGAAACCTTTTTTCCCGCCATTTGTTTGTATGGTCTCCACATAGTCAGCATCTTTTGAATTAAGTCTTTCACTTGGTTTGTCATAACTGAAGAGAGGAAGTGCTGGATCAAGGCCTACTATGTAGCGCAATCGGCCACGTGTGACCAGTTTCCCGGTGTAGCCAGCACAATGTGCCCCCAGACTGTGTCCAATAACCACTAGTGAATCAAATGCCAGGCCAGCATGCTCGTTTAGATAGTCAATGAAACTGGCAATATCAGCTCCCACTTCGGCGACCTTGTATCGTGAAGAAACGTAGTTAAGAGCGGCATATTCCGCCCAATCGACGGATATTATGTTGTAATCACCATAATCAAGGTAAGCCGATCTTATTTGAGGATTTGGTGTCTCTTCAGCTGATTTTGACCAACCGTGAATTATAATTCTGATAAAAAAATGAAGAGGTAACGCCAAAAAAAAAACTTTATAAAGCTAATCTTACTTTGTAGGTCTACTTGAATCGAAATTTGACCGTTGAATACTACTCAGGTCACCATTGACCAACTCCTGAGAGTTGAATTGATCCTTGTTGGTATAGAGAAAATATCTGATTGAGTTTGTGGTCGATCTGTCATCTTTGGCAAGTGGTGTCGATCCAATAAAACCTAGTAAAACAATTATGTTGGATTAAGTTAAGTTTATAGCACTTTTCGTTTATACATACCGATACACAACGCGAGTGTTAATAGCTGACTGACTTCTTTCATTTCTCCAACAGTAATGCAAGCAGAGTGATCAGAAAATATTTTACGATACAGTGAAGAGCGTTTTTAGGCAGTTCCTCGTTGATAGTTTCGAGTGTAGGTAAGGTGAGATAATCAGGCTCTTCACAATTATCTTGTACAGCGCTTAGGTAGTGACACTAAATGCGACAGTGACTATGAACGATTGTATCGGTTCTTGACGTAATGTCAGTTTAAAGATATTATAATCGATATTTAATGTAAAACTATAAAAAAATATCTTAACTAGGTTGTTAGGTGCAGTTTGTTTATTTCAACTCAGTTATCAGGTTTTGTTTTGTGATATTTCTACTTGCGAATAACTACTTGGAAGTAAAAAAATATTTAAGAAATAAATTCTTCGAGAAATCTGGATAGATGGTTCCGTTTTGCAGTTGACCTTTGGGTCGCAGGTAAGATTTTCTAAACTATTATTTTCTTAACCTTGTAGTCAGATACCCTTACATTATAATGATACAGTAACTAAAATACAGAGGGAGCCACCAAACACGGACTAAACCTGACTTCCATAAAAGGGGTGGGAAAAAGTTTTCCTGAGTGTTTCAGATAGAACTTCACGCCATTCAAAAATGAGCCAAGCATATCTATACAGGTCTGGTATCAAAGGAGTGAATATCCATACATATACGGGCAGATGAGCAGGTGTTAAAGCCTTAAACTCGCACATAATTGAGTTTAAGTCAGGCATGAACTTCTTTAATAACCTAAAGTAACTTATGGTATGGCGTATTCTTTTGAACACCGAACTGCCACACCGAGCTGTCAAATAATACTCGATGTTAGCGGCAATTGCAGCGTGGTGTACACTCGGTTTTATTGTGAACAGAACGACAATTACTGAATCGGTGCAGGCATCACGTTAAATGTCAAATTGCTTTGACTTCATTTTGTTTATACTTTTTTTCGCATTTCGTAGTGTGATTTTGTTGGTGTCGGTTTTTTGTAATTTTAACATAAAATTAGTTTTGTTAGCTTGAGTGTATGATATTTAGTAACTTTTTATCGATTTCATAAAATTTAAGTCCGTTGTAAGAAATAACAAATGAAAATAGAGTGAAAACGTCACTTTGCATACACAATCAAAGCTACACCCAGCCTCCACCGTCAAATAAGACGGTGGCGAAAATTCGAGTTCGGTGTCGACACCGAACTGATTCGGAGTTCAAAAGAACATTTACATGAGCACGATTTCGTTCAGGTGTTCCCGTATTCCACACCAGTTTCACGATTCGGTGTTGAAAAGAATACGCCATTAGTTCAAGAAACCAGACCAAACTGGAGTAGTTTCCTGGTCACGTATTGATGGTAAAAAGAAAGCCTACAAAATAGCCAGAAAGGGCTTAGAATTTTTTTTAGGAGCATTCTTAAGGGACCTTGATAGTTCTTACCATGCTCTTAAGCCCCTCAAAAGGAGGCTAAAAATAACAGGGAGCATATAAATGGCATTTCATATTGGAGACACACGCCGCGCCATACACTGGTCATCAAGCCATTCAGCCTCTCACCAGCACTCACCAAAATTGTCAAAAGATGCGTAAATGTATGTAAAAACTTCAGTCCGTCTGTGACGAATCGAATGGCAAAATACACTACGCCTCCAAAAAGTGAGCGGGATAAAACAATTTCACTGTTGAATGCTTTATACTAGGTGGTTGCATACATTTCGGCCTAAGACTCCGCCTTTTTAACTCAAAAAATCACCTTTTTTTTAAAGCCACGCCCACAAAAGTGGGCTGAGGCATATACCACACATACAAAAAAGTTAGAAAATGCTAATATCTACAACTTTTGACATACAATTTGAAGTAAAATTTCATATATATTTATCTAAAAACAGTTATTTTAAGTTAAAATCCCTAAAAAAGTGGGCGTGGTCAATGAAAAGGCCAAACTTTTTCTCCTACCTCAGGGACAATTACAAGGCAATCTTACATACCAAAAATTAGTGCGCTAGCACCATTGGAAAACACAGCTAAAATTTAAAAAGAAAAATCATCTAAAATTATAGATGGTTGCACATGCAGGCCTGTGTAGTGGGCGTGTCTATGGGCGGATTCAGCTAATTTTCAAATTTGAACTGAAGGACTGGACTTCCAGCCAACTCATCAACTTTCAGTTCTTTAGATGAAAATTTAAGGCCTAAAAGTTGTTTACATACGGACGGACTTGGCTTCATCGATTCTCTTGTCGGTCCCATTCATATCTCTAAGGGCCGGTTTTCAGTGCGAGATCATCCGACTTTGCGAGTTAAACTGAGATTCACCCCAGAAATGAGTTTTTCAGTGAACTAAGATCTGGAGTTAATCTCGGCTTAACTCACCAAATTTGATGAGGTAACCTCGGATCATCTCTGGAGAACAGTATGGACTTCTTTGAATGCTTTTTTTTGGGGCAGAGTGTCAGTTGCGCGTTGCTGTGAAAAATGACATTTGAAAACATTCATAACTCGAACTTCTTTTCTTGGGTTTTTCTATGTGAAATGAGAGCTGGGAGTGTCAATAATTTCGGAAGTCGAAGATTTTGACAGCTTTATTGACGGAGTTAGCTCTGCACTGAAAAACTGCTCGCTGAGTTAACTCCAGATTCGTTTTGTTACGGGATCAACAGATCTTGGTTTAAGCTGGGCTTAAGTATCAGCACTGAAAAACCGGCCCTAAGAGGTCTCAAGGGTCCACGGTGATTATTTCACTGCGTCACAAACTATACAAAAAAACTTAATATACCCTGGGTAGGATATAAGGAAGATATCATCCCTCAGGGATGTATGATCTGCACTAAGGATGACCCCAACGTTAGCGAAAAACAACTTATGTACTTTAGGCTCCGTTAGTTTTCCTTCAAGCAGACATTCAATGACTATACTGAAAAGCAAGGGACCAAAAACGCTTCCCTGGTGTACGTAGACTTCAATTGGGAACTCTTCACTACGAAAGGACATCTTATTCTTGTCTTTCCTACATCATACATGTCCATAATCATCCGTATCTAGGTTCTGGATCTCTTTGATCTCTCTCATATCAGGTCTAGTAGTAGTCTGTCAAAAGCTTTTTCAAGATCAACCATCACCGCGTATGCAAACAGGGGGTATCATGACGTGTTTCCATATTTTCATCCTTATACTTTGGATTGCGTCAGTGATTGACTTGCCCGCGGCTTATACGCACTGGTTTAGAGAGCTTTATTCTTCCCAGTTAGTGGTTACTTCTGGAAAGTGTTGCCTGGGAAACTGCCTGGACTTCGCCAGGGCTGTGTTCTGTCGCCGCTCCTTTTCATAGCATATATGGACTGGATGGTGAAGCGCAGTCTTGGCGAGCAAATTTTTCGAATTGGCTGGCACCAGGATGAGCCAACTGCTTTTCACAGATGATTTGGCCATCCTTGCATCATCCAAAGAGGAACTTCAACGAGCACGGGATAGGTTTACAGCCGTCTGTGGTGAAGCTGAGATGAAAGTTAACGTGAACAAATCGGAAGTGATGGTTGTTTCCCGAAATCCGGTGCAGTGTACCCTGCACATCAATGGAGTTCCATTAAAACAGGTGGAGATGTTTAAGTATCTCGGGGTCTTTTTCACGAAAGATGGGCGGAGTGATACTGAGTTGTCCTGTAGAATTGGCCAAGCTGGATCAATAGTAAAGGAACTGCGCCGGCCCTTCATCAGGAAAGCTGAGCTTGGAGTGAAAGCAAAGATCTCAGTTTTTAATTCAGTTTTCGTTCCGACCCTTATCTGTGGTCATGAAATTTGGGTAATGGATTCCTGAGGTGCGTTGCTGGTGTTACTCCAAGGAATAGAGTGAGAAACGTCAGTATTCGTGGGAATCTTAATGTTAAGTATCTACTTCTCCAAATGGAGCAATCGATTCTTCGATGCTTTGGACACGTTGTTCGTATGCCCCCTGACAGACTTTCTAAATAGGTCATGCCAGCCGAGATGCGAGCGCGTCGCTCCCTGGTAGGCCAAGAAACAGGTGGTGGGATCAGGTAAAGAGTCTCTCTGAGTCCCGCCTGGGGATTGCGCCGGAGTCTCTTGAGTTGGTGGCGGAGGATCGAGAACGATGGAAGGACCATTTAGTCACCCTCGCTCAGCGAGCCTTTTAAATGATAAGCGGTATTCGATGATGTGAACCATATGATAGTCAATCTGAGTCTTCTTCCCACGGCTGCTGTAAGTAGTCAGGGCCTGCTTTCTTGACGAGCATGGTACTTGCCTAGTCATGGTACAAAACCATATGACTTGCAAATGTTAAGGATGCTTTGGCGAGAAGAGTTTCTAGTTCTGTACCGTTCTATACCCTAGTCCACCATGGCAATCTTCATAGTTCGTCGTTAGATCTCCCAACATTTTCGTTGGCCTGCAAAAAATCTCATTCTTTTGGTATGAAAGTCTTCTTAGGCAGCATATGCACTCACAAAGTTCCACACCTCACCTTTTGACACCAGCTTGAGAGATATCAACCGGTCACTTGGACTTGAAATATTCAAGATGCTATCAAGAAGCTCTGCAGCAAGGATGGTACCTTCATCCTTCTAACTTTCCAACTCGCTACCCTGAGCTTACGCTTAGGCAATTTCATTATTTTTCTATCCCCAGAAAACCGACTAGCTCTGACCGAGCAGATCTGCTCGTTCCAGGAGCAGTACCATGTAAGTAAGGCATAAGCAGTGCCTGGCGGGGTAGTGCCATTGGTATTAGAGAACCTTTCAAAATCACACATAAAATTTGATGAATTTATTCGAAAAATCGTAACAAGTTTACCGTAGGTTCAAGTGTAGTTTCTACGCTATTCTCATGCTTATATATATAAGAAATTGTCGGTATCATTTAGTTTAAAAAGTATAGCTGTTCAAAGTTTCAATTTTTCCATACAAAGTACCTCATATTAGACTTTAAATTTTCGCCTAAGAATATGCAATTGAAATTTGACAACTTTTTGTGAAAAAATATTTGTTTTTGGAGACAACAGTGAGTGGGCCGGTGGTTCTTTCACGGGCGTAAAGAATTTTTCACTCGACTTCGTCGCTCCGCTATGGGGGTAAGGTGCCAGTTGTCTGGCAGGCGCCTGGCCATTTACAGGTATGTTAAAGTTGCACCTTTTTTGAACTTTTTTTTGTCTAATTCTAAACTAATCGAGACCGACAATTTTTAATAGCATTATTCAGAATCAGGACACTCAAACCCAGATAATAAGTATAAAAAATTCAACAAATTCTTTTAACCTCCGGGATTCTCCTCAACTATCACAGTTATCGAAAAAACACCCTTTTGAAGCTTATTTGAGTTCAACTCGAAACTAGATATGACATTTCACTGAAGACATTGACTCTAAATAATTCAGCTGTTATTGCACAGCCCTGCTTAAGAAACCTAAAAGTGGTTTAGAAATAATCAGGTACTTAAAGTTTCTTTTCAAATAATTTTTCAGTATTTTCCTAAATGCATTGCGGCTGATTTCGGTACTAATACTTTGAGAAAATGTCTCTTTTCCATTTTTTTTATGAGGATCCGTCAGTAGACTTTCCGAAGCAGTCATAAATAAGTAGACTCTTAAATGCAAATATGTACACACTTTTATTTTTTCTAATGAAAACAAAAAAAAATTTGCGCAACCAATTTTCATAGCTTTGTGGTGCTCATACGTGACCAAAAGGCTCTGCAGAAGTTGTTGTTAAATAAAAAATTCCATCAACTAGAAGTATCTCCGTGGGATCGCCAAAATCAAGGTTGGGTACCACAGTATCACAGCCGGACTTACTTTTGATATTACTATAGCTCGGGCATCTATATACGGGAGTAAACTGAATGCCCACAATGCTGTTTGCGTATAACTGGACGACCCTGCCATGTGAACAATCGCCTAATAAATCAAGTCCGCAACCAGGTTGTTTTTTCCCCCAGTTTGGGAAAAACGATGCACTCCCAATGGGCTCTGATATTCCCAAAGTTCCACCGTTTGTTTGAATAGTCTCCACGTAGTCAGCGTCCTCTGAATTGAGTCTTGTATCCGGATCATTGTAGTAGAAGAGCGGTCCAGCTGGATCGAGACCAACTATATAAGCCAAGCGACCGCGGGTGACATATTTCCCTGCATAGCCAGCAATATGAGCTCCCAAACTATGGCCTATAACCACTACCGAATCGAAGGACATCCCCGTATACTGGTTTAGGAAGTCAATAAAATCAGCAACACTAGCGCCCACACCTGAGACTGAGTATCTTGCGGAAATGTAGTCGAGGGCAGCAATTTGCTGCCAGTCCACAGATATTAAATTGTAGTCACCTTTTTCCTGGTATGCGGCTCTCAATTCAGGATTTGGTATTTCTTCCGGAGACTTTGTCCAGCCGTGTATGATGATTCTGGAAGAAGGATACGATTATTCGAAGTTGAATCCTCTAACCGAACCATAAGTTGGACTTACTTTGTACCTTTCCTCGAATCGAAATTGGACTGTGTTACGCTGCTTAAATCACCAGTTATTAATTCCTGTGAAGTCGATGGATTCGCCAGGGTATATAAAAGGAATTTCACGGAGTCCGTTGATGAAAGACTTTCCTTGCCCAACGGCGTTGCCTCAAAAAGTCCTAGGAAATAATTTAAATTTTAAAAGGCTCTACAGGAATGTCTTACCAACAACACTTACCAACGACCGTTGCAAAAACTACCAACTGATAGACAAACTTCATTATTTTACAATTAAATGATAAGATTAGTTGGTGGAACGGCTTTTATAGCATTTTAGAAGAACGTTAAATCTCTAGTGATAATGTTGATAGACAAGCTAGCTACTTAACAGGATAAGGTAAGAAGTGTCAAGGTTACTCTTTCTGGCACGATAACGCTATTGCGATAAACGAATAGCGGTTTTTTTTTTAAATGATCAATTGTTCACTTTCGACCAAAGCACTTGATCCTGATAATATTTTTTGCGAATCTTTTTATCAGCGCAAAAATTATACTTTTAAATTCAGTCAACATTGATTAGGTAACCAACGGTCTTCATAATAAAAACGACGATCACTGCCTTATTCAGGTTGATCGGGGTTTTAAGATCTTTTAATGCGAGATCCTTTCAATTTAACCTACTATAAGCTATTCACATAAAACCAAGCTTCAGGGTTCAGGCACAGGCCTAATATGTGCCTTGAATACCTTTGAATCGAGGGAAGCAATCTATAAAATATCTATTTGATAGGTTAGGATGGGTTACTTAAGACCCACTACCTCCCTTAAGGGAGAGACAATATGTTGGAAGGAGCCAGATAACAAGAAAGCACGAAGAAAAACCCCAACTTCAAAGATCTTCAATAAAAACATCGTCAATCAGCAGGGCAGGCGTGCTACCATGAAGAACTGTAGAAAGGGTGCAGCTTTTATTGGGAAAGTTAGTTTCGGAGGAAAGATATCCTTACTTTTCTCTAACAAACGGGGATAAGAAAACGTGTTGACTCTCTAGTCGAGCTCTCCGCCAGAGAGAAGACTCTCCGCCTGAAATAGGTAAAACGCAAAGTTGCCTCACAGACAACGAACTGTCTAAGGCCGAGTACAGAAATTAAGAAAGCGAGGCTCGGTAACATGAGGGCCGCCCGAATTCCAAGAAGATGCTTAAAACAAAAACTGAGCCTCTTGTCTAGGCAACGAACTTCCAGAAATCGTAAGAAAGGAGCGGCAAAGATACGGAAAACTACGGGAAGATAAAAAAATGACAACCAGATTTAAAAGGCTATAGAAAGCCACAAGGAGGTCCATATTAAAGACCGGGGCGAACATTCATAACGTTCCAAACCTATTTAAAAACAAACCTGATCTCACTACGATCGTGCACAAAAAAACTTGCAAAACTCAAATCTGATGGTACGGACAAACTTGCCCGTAACATTGAGGGAAGACCGCATGTAATATTCATTAAAGCAAAGTGTCAACTTGTGGGGTGCCGTGGTGTAGTGGTTAGTGTGTGTGCTTACTACGCCGGAGGTCAGGGTTCGAATCCTGCCATCGTCACCTGAAAAAGAAGACGTTTTTTCTTTTTGGGTCACCACCTCCGCGAGGGTCTGACAAGCTCTCCGAAAGTATCATTTGTCTTGAAAAACTTCTCAAAGTGCAGCTCGGATTCAGCAAAAAATTGAGGGCCCCTTGTATGTGAGGAAATTTACACACACAGCATACATTGTTGAGAAGTTGGCCCTGGTTCATCTCGAGCAGTTGTGCCACTCTATTTATTTTATATTTTTAATGGGTCAACTTACTAAGGGAAATGCTTCACAGACACAAAGTTGACAAAGACACAATACATCTCAAATAGGCAGGAAATAAATCTGCTGGATTCAAAAGTATTATGAGCGAATTTCTTGGTGAATAAGCGATTCCAAGGGCCCTTACCCTGCCGCTATTAAGGTGAAAAATGTGGAAGCAAAAGACCTTTTTGGGGTGCAACTTTCGACCCCGAATTGAGCGCCTTCTACCCATCCCTTTGATCCCTCTTATCCTCTCCTAACCCATCCAACTATGAGTGTACTCTAACATCTCGGTTCTTAAACTATGTTCCGCTGAACCCTGGAGTTTCTTGAAACATGAGTTATGGGGGAATCTGAACGTGAGGTAGGCTGGTACCCACTGCACTGCCATTACCATATACCCCTTTATCCATTAGGGGTTTTTTTGGTTAAATAATTAAGCTGAAAAATTAAAAAAATTGATTTAAAGCATTTCACTCATATCCCTGTAGTTGAAGAGGCTCGATAGGGCATGCTGAAAGTAAAGGCTCCTTTACATGCTGAAAGTAAAGGCTCTTCGGCGGCTTCCATAGTCTTTTCTTGTTCTGCTGAACGAAAAGCAAAAAGAAGCAGCCCAAAGTTCGTTATGAGATATATTCCTCCTCAGGCCAATGAGTCTGCCCACGAATGCCCTTCATGTGAAGTCTGAGCTTGTATCGAAGGATAGTCGAGACAGATTGCGGCGAGTGCTCATAGCTAGGGTAAATATGGGCTGTCTTCAAGGCGGTGTTCTGTCTCCCCTTTTTTGGTGCATGGTTGTAGACTCTCGCTATCGGCTCTCAACCTACCTTACACCTACGAGCAAGCCTACGCGGATGACATCGCCAATCTTTCTCTTGGCTCAAACTTAGGGACTATCATAGATTTGTTCAAAAAATAGAGCTATGGGCTTTCAGTGAGTCTCTTCAAAACGAATTTTTGTACTCTTTACGAGGAAGAGAGAGGTCACTGATCAAACTCAAATCGTGCTGAAAGGGATGTTTGGTGGCGTTTGATAGTTGTAAAGTGAATTACAATAAACGGCAGTGTATAGGGTGTTTTACAATGCCGCCGCTCCGGTCATTTCGAAAATTTAAAAACCCTCGCCGAGGTCAACGATTATTTTGACATTTCGCTGTTAAATATAAATAAATAAATAGAGTGGCGCAACAGCTCGAGGTGAACCAGGGCCAACTTTCAACAATGTACGCTGGTGTTTTAATTTATTTACATACAAGGGGACCTACAATTTTTTGCCGAATCCGAACGGCACTTTGAGAAGTTTTTTCAAGACAAATGATACTCTCGGTGGGCTGTCAGACCCTCGCGGAGGTGGGGGCCGTGAAAAAGAGCAAGTCTTTTCTTTTCAGGTGACGATGGCAGGATTCGAACCCAGACGCCAGACCTCTGGCGTAGTAAGCACACACACTAACAACTACGCCACGGCACCCCACATGTGTAGTGGTTAGACATTTCCTGGTTGGACATTTCGCTGTTGTGAGTTGTAAAAGTATTTACAGTGCTAGTGTAACACCTGTTTTGACACTTTTTTTTTAAAGTTAATCCTAGTTATGAAGGAAACACCACAAATGCTTAACAAAGCAGACAAATTCAAAAAAAAGTATGTCCTGTCTCTTTGCAGTTAAAACAGTCGCCGTCGCGATTTCTCTCTTTTTTTGTGTCAAAAATCAAACAATTATTCTAGTCTCACGTCCATGTGCCGCGCTGATTTTAAAACAGAAAACACTCATATGGTTCCTTTCGGTATGCAATGTTAAGTTGCCACTTCTGTAGTCGAGGCAATTCAAAGGGTCGTTTTTGAAGACAGTGTAATTAATGCTGAGGACTCTCATTTTTCAGGCATGTTGCCCTCTGACCGAATCTTGTAGATCATTTGGTGCATTCTTTTAACCCCAGTCGCTTTGAAAAGCCTACTCAAATATTGTAGTTTTTAAAAAAAAGTATGGCAACACTGCAATGAGTCAGTTAATTTAGGCTTTTGCTACCTCTTCAGTGCTTTGCAACATAAAATGTTGACCTTCTGCTGGCAATAGTCAAGTCACTCGTCTGCTTAAGGCTAGTTACAAGTCTTTGAACGGGAATGAATAGTTCTAAAAATTTGCTTCATATAAGTCTACCTGCACCTCTTGATGTTTCTTACCATAAGTTACGCTCACCTTTATAGCAAGTCGATCGCCAAATGTCATGATAACGATCAAATCAAATGAACCGCCCTGTTAAGCTACCTGAACCTAATAGACTGATAAGACCTTTATTGCCAGCTCGATAATCCTATAATTTATAACAAGCATTAAGTGTAATTACAATACCCCACTTAACATACGGGTATAAATTAGTGTCGTTAGGCGTGAGTGCAAAATTTGTGAAAACAAAGCAATCAGAGATAAGAGCCATGAGAAAGTATTTTAGGTGCCAAACGGGGAGCTGGAGGTACAGAGAGTCTTTCGATGAGCTTATCTAATCCATTTTTATTTTATTTTCTTTCAATCAACTACCCACGCCGAATGGTGAGTCATTGTTGGTTTTCAAAAAATATACCCCACTGGCTGCTTTCGAGTTGTCGGGATCACCCATTCGCACTTCACCGGCGTATAGCTTACACGACTCGTCCTTGACTTCCGAAAATTGACTGCATCGTACTGAACTAAATCCATTGCGACCATTTCGCGCCAAAGCCTCGGCTAGGTAATCGACGGCCCTTTCGTGCGCGCATGTTCCATCAAGGTCGAGCCCACATCCGGGTTGAGATTTCCCCCCATTGGGATAGAATGCCGCCTGACCAATGGGATTATAGAAACCCTTCACCCCGCCATTGGTGTGAATGCTCTCGACATATTTAGCATCGAAAGCACTCAGGCGAGTATCGAGATTGTCATAGTTGAACAGAGGCATAGCCGGATCTAGTCCGACGGCTGTGTCAATTTGGCCCAGTTTCACGTTCTTTCCAGCGAACCCGACAACATGTGCTCCCAGACTGTGTCCGTACAGTGCTAGCGTGTCAAATGAAAGCTTTCCAGCGCTGTTCATCCAGTCAATGAATTCAGCTATAATTTTTCCCGCCTTCGAGCAGCTGCTCTGTGCCGAGATGTAGTTTGCAGTTTCACCGTAAACGCTCCAATCGACAGCGAAAAAGTTGAACTGGTTATTCTCGCCGTTAAGTAGCAGACTCTCACGCAGCTTCCTATTTTGCTTAGCTAAATATCCGCCGTTCCAGCCGTGGACAAAGAATCTAAACAAGAAAAGTCCACTGTTAAATATTGTCCTCTGTCGAGTTGTCCTTTACTCACCTTGTGGGGTTGTTCTTGTTGAAAGGTGATCGTGACAACGAATCCGGATCGTTCATCTCAATTTCATAAGGAACAGTTGGATTCGATTGAGTGTATAGGAAGAAACGTACCTTGTCCAATTTTCTGGGACTAGCAATGGCGAAGGGATCTGTGAGCATTGCTTGAATGGCAGCCTGCCCTCGGGTCATCCAACGTATGGTGTTGTCTATCTGTGGAATCGGCCATAACTTGTTAAGTTGTTCGGCCAGGCTAGCTGGAGTCCCTTGGGCTATAAAAAGTCTATTTATAAATAGCAGTTCTGAGAAAATGTAAGAAGGATCCATACCACAAGCAGCTCCAGTGACAAATAAGACCAAGGTTATCAGGTACACCTTCATTGTGATGAATTAAATTGTTAAGTCAACTCAGCTTTTATAGAAGAACAGCGGTTGTTACTTTTAAGCTGTCAGATTGAATCTTATCGACATAATCTTCATCTGATAATTTTTTTTTAACCATTTAGCATGAGTTTTCATGCGGGCCTATCGATCAGCTGCTTTAGGAAGGCAACACTTTTTGTTCTCCCATATTTATTGCCAAGTCAGAATGTGGTTGTAAAGCAGTCGTAAATCAAATAATCGAATTGAAGTTTTATTTATGCCGTCAGTAAATAAATGAAGAATACAACAAAAGCCTACAATCGAACTTTAAATCGACAGCTGTTTCATTTACCTTCAGCGTGCTTCCCTTCCAAAAATTAAAGGTCGGTTTCATGTTGCTTGCCTACTTTATAAATAAGCTCAAACCCCTTTATGGATTTTAACACCTGGTGAAAAGGCAGTTTATAAAATCGCTACGTTCTCAAAAAACTGGTGCAACTGCTTGTTTGACAGTTCAAGATTAGAAGAGAATTCAGATTGCGAGAATTGCATAAATTTGGGTTTAGCAGTCAACGAGGGCAAAACCAAGTATATGCTGTCATCGAGAAAAGACACCCCACACCGACGTCTTGGACAACACATCACCATCGACAGCTATAACTTTGAGGTAGTTAGGGACTTTGTCTACCTGGGTTCCGCTATCAATTCAGACAATGACACTAGCGCTGAAATCACACGAAGGATAACTCTTGCCAATCGCTGTTTCTCTGGGTTTCTCAATTGAGTAGCAAAGCCCTCTCTCGAGCAACTAAAGTGTCGATGTATAAGACCCTTATAATCCCAGTCCTGCTTTACGGTGCAGAAGCATGGACCCTGTCAAAGGCGGATGAAAAAACTTTAGGCTGCTTTCGAGAGGCAAATACTTCGGACGATTTACGGTCCCGTCTGCATAGACGGAGAGTGGAGGAGGAGATATAACATCGAACTGCGCGCTTTACAGCGACATCGACCTAGC
This sequence comes from Neoascia interrupta, assembly GCA_947623515.1. Classification (NCBI taxonomy): domain Eukaryota; kingdom Metazoa; phylum Arthropoda; class Insecta; order Diptera; family Syrphidae; genus Neoascia; species Neoascia interrupta. The sequence goes on from OX392462.1 coordinate 202,456,285, forward strand.
CAGAAGAGTCAAAACACAACTTCTACGATGGCTGGGTCATCTAGAGCGGATGGACACCAACGCCCCGGCCCGGAAAATCTTCGAATCCACACCGCAGGGACGGCGCAGTAGAGGAGCACCGAGACTCAGGTGGCGCACGCAAGTGGAAGGAGACCTCAGCCAACTTCGCGTGCGAAACTGGAGACGGATAGCTAGAGACAGAGCTGCCTGGCGATGCTTGTTGGCTGAGGCCCAGGTCCACCCCGGACTGTAGCGCCACCTTAAGTAAGTAAGTAAGTAAAGTGATCAATTGCTACACTAATAGATCAATATGTTACAACGGCGTAGGTGGGTGCTTTTTATACCCTATTCCATAGGAATCGAGAAAAAGCGGCTCCACCGGACAAAATAGGGTTCATTTGACACGAGCACTCTTTTTTTGTAATTTTGGCTTTCAAAAGAGAGTGAAAAGACATGAAAAGTTACTTTCTTTTCCCGATTGTCAAACTGAATTAAAGATGCACAAAATGGCTTAAATGAGGTATGTGAAGCAAGTGAAATATATTTATGGCGGGACTCGTTTTTAATCACTTGCCGAGAAGATTTAATTTGTATCACATACTTCGAGATTTAAGGGAGATTTGTTTAGTATTTATGTTTATCGCGGATTATTGTCCGGTGGAGACATGGTATAACTGTCATATTTTTAGGTTGATTGATGGCTTGTGTAAATTAAATGTTTATGATATGATATTTTATGTTTAAGTTTCTGTTTCATGTAATGCATAGAAGAGCACATTCTAAATTATTTATTTGGTTTAAAAGCCTTCAAACCAATGAATCCGCGTTGCGTCCGTCGCGTTGAAGTACACAAATCCTTTGGGAAGTACACATGTTCTTATGAGAAGCGACATACGTCATGCACTTCTTCTATGGGCTGATTTCCATAAGAGCGTGTGCATTTAACTTAGTGGTCAGTTGTATACTTCGACGTGACAGACGCAACGGATGCATTGGGCTGAAGGCTTAAGTTTGGATATGCGCGATGCTCGAAACTATTTACCTACGTATTGAAATAAGAGTTTCAATAAAAAAAGAAATGATTTCAACCGATTTTCCGATCAACTCCGATTTCTTATGTGCTAATCTCCCGGTTCCGATCTGATAAGCAACACTGCTTTGCGGTATCAATGAGGATCAGTTTAAGTCAGGATCAGGAATGAATGTGCGAAAGTTAGGCGATGTAAATGTAAAACATGATAGTGTTTATAAATGTCATATAGAAGTAAAAAAACAAGAACTTATGAAAGTGCTAGAGTCGGTTATATTAATTTTAAGTTTTACAAGAAAGAATGGAAATACTTAAGGGAGCTTTTACCTCCAGATTTTGAAAAAACGATTCTCTTTTTCCCAGGCATACGTTCATATTGGTTAGGAAAAACAACAAATTGGTTCCTCATAATATTTTTGTCCATGAACATTAAGTGTTTGTGCTTTTTTGTGTATTTTTTGAGAGAAAGAATTAATATGCAATGTGAACATTTTAAGCGCAACGCAAATACTCTTTGTTTATTTATTTTTAATCTTCTCCCGCTAATCGCAGTTTTATGGTCGGTGGAGGCATAGTATTATATAAGCTTTAAGTGATCTTTGACAAATAAAGTTCCTTAAAAGATGCCGGATGCAGAAAAGTACAAAAAGTTACAAATAAGGTTTGCAATTTAGGTCTTTGCTTTGTCCAGGTTTTGGGCCTACATACATATAAGTTCGTTCGACACATAAGTTCAGGCGTTATGTTTTCATATTGATGGAACATAAATGAAAAATAGGAAATTTTCGACAAGTCACTTTCCGGATTTTAAAAAAAGTAACTGAAATCTTGGAAATATTTCAATGTACTTTCGTATCTGGAAAATTGGGAGAAAATACAAGATTTTCGCCTGAAATCGGGGAATCGGGAATAATAAAAATCGGGAAAAATAAGATAAATCGGTGTACCTGGCAACACTGCCACAAAGTATCAGGCATAAAGCTTTATCACACTGTCTTACATTCTTACATGGGTGTGTGTGTCACACTAGGTACTCTGGTGTGTGTGTGAGACGGTAACAGGACCCAGTAAGGGAAGTCCCCTTCGACTTAATTTTCTTCCACTTATTTATACCACATTTTAGCACTCCAAGGAACCTACCATCCAAGACTTGAAATCTACCACCTTTTGTAATTTGACTTTAATACATGTTATAATCTACAATGTGCAAGTCAAAATCCAGAAAACTAAGCTTGAGTCATATGAGTTAAGATATTTAATCCTTTGAGTTAAGATATTAAATTCTTCATCTTCCATGATACGTTCAGTCGAGAATATGGAAACCCTTCAAACTGCAAATGTGTATATGCTAGGTACTTTTGACGACTTACTGTTTAAAAAAATACGAATATGTATCCTGAAAAGGTTTAAAATCTTCTTTGAATATTACAAGGATATTTTTTTAGTATACGCAATACAAATTTAAAATTGAGGTTTTTGTTTACTACCACCTCTTTGCCCCATCTACCACTTTTTTTTATACCAACGCACCATCGTTTTACATTTCCCAAGTATCATCTCTATCACTACTATAAACGATCGCTATAAGCGCGTCGTTGTTAACGTCTTACAAGGAATACACGCCCTTGCTTAACTCTTGCCATACCAAACGAAGTATTTTAGTCTAGTGACATCTGTCAAAACTTGCGGTTGTCGCTATGGCTAGATTGTCGTATGAGGATTTTATGCACTTCGAACCAGTGAGAAAGGCATTCGATTTCAGACACTGGAGTTAACGTATGAGAAATCTGTCAAAATGTTTTTAAACGTTCCGCAGCACTTGTATCGTGTTGGAAATTCATCACTGGTTTGAAGTGAGATAATGCTTTGCAGGTATGTGCAATAGCGTTTACGTCAAGCAACAAAATTCTTTCACGTAAACACTTTAAAGGCCTTACCACAATAGACTTGGATGGGCTTAAGTCGGTATTCCGAGTCACGACCATAATAGCCATTTTCTCGGTTTCGTTAGGTCTTCGTTAACTTTTGCTCTCTTAAGTTTAGTCCCACTTAAGTGAGAGTTTCAGCACGGAAATTTGACAGCTGGTTAAATACACACAAATTTCATACGATATCCAAAACGTTTGCTGAAGTTTATTAGGCGCATAGTAAGCATTTGTCTGAACTTAAGTGGGATTTTTGATGTATTCTGACACCAGGTTTATCTCACTTAAGTCAATTATGGTTGGGGCTTAAGTGCTACCGATCACTGAGAGAAGAGAAAGTCATTCTCTTTGGGGCACAAAATGTATGAGTATTGGTGAGAGGCAAGTATTGTTTGTGGCAAACACTTAACTGCTCGATTCAAAAAGTGTTTGTGTCGAATACTCCTTTTTTTGAATGTGTTCTTTTTAGTCATAATCATATATATTTTCTAGCAATTTTTCATAAAATAGGGCAGCGAAACGAGAGCAGCTTAGTAGTCTTTCCATCCTTTCCGATCGTCCACCATATCACTATCATACCACTCAAGAAATTCAGGTTGGATTCCTTTGGGGGTCCAGAAAAGATTTTTCTCCTGATTCCATCACTTTTTTTCGGGCCTACAAGGTGGGCGATCTGCTTGTATGTATGATCTGTGCTTGTCCTAGAAACTCTTTTGGCAGGCATCAAATTACTTATCGCTTCACTCAGAGAAGTTGCTGCTCAACATTAGATTCCTACTTATGCTGACGTTTCACACTCTATCCAGTAACGCACCTAAGAAATCTCATTTCGGCAGCTTTCATCTGCGATCTTATTCTTTGAATCATCACCTTAATTTCATGCCCGCGGGTGGGATCTAAAACTGAGGTAAGGCTGAGATCTTGGCTTACGTACTCAGATTGTGGAGTTTCCAGACATTAACTGAATGGCTCTCAGAAGAGGCCCATCTCAGTGTATAGTCCTGCAAGATTTTTCAGAGTTTACTCCGCCATAAACCTTTTCCAAACCTAAACTAGGTGCTTTTGCGCTATTTCAGGAAACCTTAATGACACGTGCTAACTATTTAACATCTTGTTCACCTATTCTCTTATTCCGGCATTTCTGGCCGGATTTCATCAACTTTCATCAGCATACTTGTTAACTTGGAGCGATTTAATCGCAACTCCATTAAGTGTGGTACTATTCCACACCCTAATCTTGTCAGAAATGGAATTTTCATTTTCAGCGCCCTCTTGGTGGTTGATACCTTCTCTTAGCAGTAATAAAACAAAATAATTACAAGTATTTTAATTTTATTTTAATTCATCCTCCGTATTGATTGCCCTTTCCAAAGGGTGACTTACTATTTGTCGTTAAGAAGTACACCCCCTCTGCACGAAGTGCATTCTCGGGATCTCCCAGTCTAATGCCCCCTGTACGAACATCACAGCTTCCAGCCTTAACATCAGCAAAATCACTGCACCCAACCGTATAGAAAGGATTCAGGTCTTTCAACTTAATTGCTTCGGCAAAATAGTCAACAGCCCTTTCGTGGGCACATTCACCATCGATATCAAGGCCGCATCCTGGTTGCGACTTGCCACCGTTTGGGTAAAAAGCTGCCTTCCCAATTGGGTTATAGAAACCAGCCTTTCCGCCATTTGTTGTAATGGTTTCGACATATTCAGCGTCAGTACTTGCTAGTCGTGTCTCAGGATTACTATAGCTAAATAGTGGCATAGCTGGATCTAATCCTATGATGGTATGCACACGACCGCGTTTGACATTCTTCCCAGCAAATCCGACAACATGAGCACCCAGACTATGACCCATAAGGGTTAAGTTTCCAAAAGACAGCCTCGCATTATCGTGTAACCAGTCAATGAATTCGGCTACAATTTTACCAGCTTTTGAAGTGCTCCTTTGTGCCAAGGGGTAGTTGATAGTTTCTCCATAAACACTCCAATCAACTAGGAACAAATTGGTTTGGCTCTTGTCGATGTTGTTAAAGACTGCGTCGAGAATTTTGTCGTTTTGTCCAGTTCGATGTCCTCCATTCCAACCATGAACCATGAATCTGTCAACGAGAAACAATCATGAATATATAAAAGCTTTAAAGGAAACTATTAACTTACCTTGTTAAATGCTTGTTGTTGAAGGTCGAACGAACAAGAGACTCAATGTTGTCGATTTCGAGTTCAATGGGTTTGGCGGGGTTGAGTTGTGTGTAGAGGAAGAAACGAACTTTATCCATTTTCCTGGTACTGGCCAATGACTCCTTTTTCGGCTTTGGAATCATGTGCCGTGGTTTATATGAGCTGCTGAGTCCATTGCAGTGTGCTGAAGAGGGACGAGTTTCAAATTAAAACCTTGAGACTCTTTTAAACTAAACTCACAAAAGCAAGCAACGAGACAAAATGCACCAAGAACTACTACTCTTTGCCAAATCATTTTAACTAATAAATGCTAAGTAGTAAAGGAATGAAAAATAGCTACGCCTTCTGTCATTGAGGAAGCTTGAAATCTGTATTGTACTTTAAATATCTTATCAAAATATTTTTATTATGTTTTGATCATATTTTGACTCCTGGCTATATCAGCTGGATCTAATCCAAACGATAAGGGACTGATTGAGTACGTACTTAAAGTTGTCGTTTTTAAAAATCATGTTTGATTATTTTTTACTCGTTTTGCCAAATTCAATCAAAAATGTTAATTTACGTGAATTTTTTTTATTATCGATGGAGGAGATAAGTTGGGTCTGAGCTTGGGAACCTCATGTATTTCAAAACGAATTAGAAATACGAGCTTACAAACCAGTAATTTCTACCTGGTCATTCTTGCTAGATTTAAGCAAAACCTTGAGTGAAAAGGACTCAAAAGGAGCCATATCAGTCTTCCTCGACAGAAGCTTTAAGTATTCAAAAGAAAAGTATACGGATACCTCTCGCAATTCTGTTTGATTATTTACAGTCGTGAGTCGGACTGCTGTGCACGAGGTCCTGGGTTCGAATCCCGAGCGGAGTAAAGTTTTTTTACGGTTCCACCTTCGAGAGGATCTGCCAAACCCTGCGGAGTATCATTTGTCATCAAACTCCTCTCCATTTTTCTTTCGGAATCGGCAAAAAATTTAAGCTCTCCTTCCCCTTAACGTGTGTCAGCAGAACATTGTAACGCAAACAGTATGATGGATGGGTGATATCAGGTGGTGGTTCCTCTGAGCTGCAATTGCCACTTAGTTGGCTGTTTATAATTGGAGTATAGGTTGGTGCTTATAACTTCCAGTGGCTATAATGCCTAAACGCGGTAACCGATGGGTACAGTGGCCTTGTCTGTCCTTGGATTTAGCTGGGAGAACTCATAGGACAGTGCAACACTATATCCTTTTCAAAATAGCTCGCATGTTCGAAATTACAACCTGCCCAAAATCACTGGCTAATCATAAGCAGAAGAAGTTTGAAAGTAAAGTTAGAAGGAGGACACATGGTGAGTGAATTTTTTAAAAAGGATGAACGGTGTTATAACCAGTCTAGTCGGTACGAAAATTACCTTATTATTATCCCAATTTTTGGGACTAGAGTCTTTAAAAAACTTCAGTGCTGGTCACTCTACTTAAAAAGAGCTATAGGGAGAATAGGTAAAACATTAAAGGTTTAACTTAATCAACATAATCCAAATAATAACAAAGCCCAGATGGTTTAAGAACAACGATTCAAACAAGAAGAGAAGCTACGTCCATAATCGACTTTGAACAAGTTCCAAGCTATTTTTGTAGCTAAGCTATTAGCTTAGCTTTAAAATGTCTGAGGAAGAACGAGGGTTGCCTCTTGCCCTGGTGGCTTGCCTGCGAAACTCTTTTGATACGGAGGTGAAGTTTTGAAGAAGTGAATGGACTAAATTAACCGACTTTTGATAGAAGAAAGCTTGCCGAATGGCTGAAATATTAAATTCATATTATCTATGTCTTGTAGGCTCTTTTGATGCATGTCCCTGCTGTTTTAGTCTAAAGTCTTTCTACGAAACTTATCCTAATGAGATACGCTTTCTTTTCATTTACTCTAAAACCACATATGATGACAGCATTCATCGTTAGAAGCTCCAAGTGACGAAGACCGAATTAGGGGTCCTGGAAATATGATCAGGCTGTCTAAGGCAGTACAAAACTGAGCAACAGCACCATCAAATGGTTTACAGATGAGTCAACAACTGATGATGGAACTGGTGCAGAAGTATTGGGACCAAGAACAAAATACTTCGTATCCATGGGTATAACATAACAATAATGTCCGACAGCCAGGCAGCCATTAAGGCACTAAAGGCCCAGATAGTCATGTCCAAACCTTGTATGGGACTGCCTAAACAACCTTAATGATCTGCGTAAGGTTAATAAAGTGACCCTGTATTGGGTACCTGGTCATGTTGGAATAAAGGGGAAAGAAGCAGCGGACTCCTTGACAAGACGAGGAGCAAAAGAACCCTTCATAGGACCTGAACCTTTCTGCGGCATAGGGGAACACACCCTCAAGGAAGAATTCAGGAAAACAGAAAAGGTAAACCGAGCTAAGATGTGGGAAAGCCTTTAAGGCCTTAGGCAAGCAAAGAAACTTCTAGGGAACTATAACCAGAGAAGATTCAAAGCATGCATCGGCCTTAGTAAAAATAATCTACGCATTCTCACAGGGTTCCTAACAGGGCATTGTAAACTCAGGGAACACTTAAGGAAAATTGGTGTAACGGAGGAACCCTCATTCCTCCGAAACTCCGGAACACATTTTGCAATCCTGTGGGGATTGCTCCTATGAACCACAAGTGAGTGAAATGTCTGGGCCAATACCAGATACCATACAGAGAGATACCCACCTTGGACCCACTTCTCGTTCTCAGATTCCTACGTGAAACTGGACTAGAGAATGTACTATAAGGATGAGTCCGGGGCCTTTCAGACAGCCACAGTTGTCGCTCCATAAGACCCAAACTATCATCATCATCATCATTTTCGGTGGCTGCTTATCTTAAAAAGGGTCGCGAAGCGAGGATGGATAAATGATCCTTCCATCGTTCCCGATCCTCAGCCACCAACTCAAGAAACACAGCCGCGATCTTTTGACGGATCTCGGAGATGTTCTTTAACTGACCCACCAACTGTTTCTTGGACTACCAGGCAGACGAAGCGTTTGCATCTCGGCTAACGTAACCTGTCGAGGAAGTCTGTCGGGGGGCACGCGAACTACGTGTCCAAATCATCGAAGAATTGGTCGTTCCACTCAGAGAAGTATAGCTGCTCAGCATTAAGATTTCCACGAAAACTGACATTTCTCACTCTATCCCTAAGAGTAACACCAGCAACGCACCTAAGAAATCTCATTTCGGCAGCTTGTAGCCGCGATCTATGAACAATGAACTAAAAACTGAGATCTTTGCTTTCATTCTAAGCTCGGATTTTTGATGACCGGCTGACGCAGTTACTTTACTATTGCTCCAGCTTAGCCAATCCAATAGGATAACTCAGTATCACTCCTTCCAACTTTCGTGAAAATACCCCGAGATACTTAAACTTCTCCACCTGTTTCAATGCGACTTCATTAATGTGCAGGGTACACTGCACAGGTATTCGGGAAACAACCATTACTTCGGATTTGCTCACGTTAACCTTCATCCCAGCTTCACCATATATGGCCGCAAACCCCATCCAGTGCTCGCTGAAGTTCCTGGGACAATGCCAGGATAGCTAAATCATCTGAGAAAAGCAGATGGCTTATCTTGACGCCAGCCATTTCGAAAGATTCCTCACCAAGACTGCGTTTCACCATCCAGTCCATATATGCTGTATGAAAAGGAGAGGCGATAGAACACAGCCCTGGCGGAGTTCATCGCACACATCAAAAGGTTGGGATTTGACGCCATTTATCTGAACACAGCTTCCGCAGTTCCGATACAAACACTGAATGGCTCTTAAAAGACGCCCACATTGTGCATAGTCCCGCAAAACTCTCCAGAGCTTATCCGGAGGAACCCAGTGATAGGTCTTTTGCAAATCAATAAAACACGCGTAGACCAGTTTCGCATATTCCCAGGCCTTCTCAAGAATAACCTTCAAAGTAAAAAGCTGTTCGATTATGCCTGCCAGGCCGAAAGCCGTATTGCTCTATCCCGCAACAAAGGCTCGATTACAGCTCTGGAATGCGCTTTCAAGACCTTCGCGAATACTTTTTCCGGAAGACTTAGAGAGATATACCCTTATAGTTAGAGCTATCATTCTTGCCCTCTTTTTTAAAAATGGGCACTAAAACTCCTGTTTGCCAATCGCTAGGTGCTTTCTCGCTTTCCCAGGCCAGCTTAATGACACGTGTTAGCCATTTAACACATTCTTAACCCATTGCCTTGAGCTTATCTGGCCAGATTTCGTCAACTCCAGCAGACTTGCCCACTTTTAGCGATTTAATCACGGCAGTGACTTCATCTATACTGTAGGATTTTTGTCCGCCTCTAATCTCGTCAACAATGGGATTGCCATCTTCAGTGCCCTGTTGGGGATTGAGCAGCTCCGAAAAGTGCTGGCTTCATCTGCGCAAGACATCGCTCTCATTTGAAAGAAGTGTACCGTCCTTGGATTTAACCCGTTGAATGATATTTGACTTCCTTCCTCTGAGCCGGCGAATGGTTTGCCAAAATATCTTGTTTGCAGATCTGTAATCGTGCTCCAACTTCTCGGCGAACTTTTTCCATGACTGTTCCTTGGCTGTTCTGACTGCCAGATTGGAAGTCCTTCGCGCCTCATTGTACAGGGCTCGAGAAGTTGAGTTTTTACATTGGATCCACGCAATGTAGGCTCTCTTCTTCTCTCTGATGGTTTCTTGAACTCCAGGCGTTTTAAACCAAGCAGTTCTTTTCTCACCACCAGCCGCTACCCCAAGCCGCTTCACCCCTCACAAACATTTCCTGAAATCAGAGTCAGCATCCTGCAACCCACCGTATGCGGGTCACCAGTCTTGGTTTTCGCCTGGGTGGCAAAGGAATACTGCCACTGAAAAACAATTTACACAGCACTAAGTGGTGATCAGTTGACAACTCAGCTCCCCTAAAAACTCGAGCATCACAAATCATTCTTTGAGCACACGATGGTACAACAAAGAAATCAATCAGTGACTTCTGATTTAAACTGCGCTTGTACCATGTGTACTTGTGAATGTCTCTGTGTGGGAAAAAGGTGTTCATGATGGACAAGCCATATGCACAGCAAAAGTCCAACAGCTTCCCTACGTTCCTGTTTTGATCCGGGTCACCGTGCCTCCCAATCACACTTCTCCAAGTACTGTTGTCCATACCCACATGAGCATTGAAGTCACCCATCAGAATTAAGAAGTCCATTTCCGCCACTCTATCCAGCGTAGCATCAACTTCGTTCAAGAAGGCCGGATACTCTGACTCTAGGTGGGGCGCGTACACCTGCACTAAAGCCAAAGTCGACCGCTCAAGCATAAGCTTTAAGATCAAAACCCTCCCTCCCAATGGAATGAACTCCAATACGCTTGTGAGTATCCCCACATCCGCCTGTGCAGTCATGTTATGTGGGACGCCAGACCAGAAAAGTCTCCACCCATCGGCGAAATCTGTGGTTCCTAAACATTTTCACTTAGTTGAAGAGATACTAGTAGCATCGAGCTGATACTTTTTATGCTCCTCAACCAGTTGCAGTTCCTTCGCTGTTAGTGATGAGACATTCCATGTGGCAATTCTTAGTTAGGTGCCTTTGACGATTTGTAGACAGACCATCTAGGCCCTCGATTTGGCTTGGCGCTGCCCCCCTCCGCCCCGTAATGGATAGCGTCACCATAGCCGCGCTGCTCGTAACTTCTTCGGGTTAAAGCCGGTCGGATGCCAAGCGGGACATTTCGACCACCAAGCGCTCGCCTCCTGACACCTCTCAGGCCTAGCTCCAGCACATATCCTAGGTTTCTTCTTTTTTCTCGTCATGGTGGGGGGGGGGGGGGGTGTGTATTTTATACCTAGCTGCCAGGTTTCTAACCGACCGATCCTAACATGGACAACAGACGCCGACCAAGAAGCCGCTCACCCCGAGACAGACGCTCTTGGAATTTAACTGTTTAGAGTTCAGCCGCCCCTCTGGGATCAGACGCTGATCACTTTGCCGCACACTATGTATCAGACGCTACTGGGTTTTATTTAGACCTTCAGGTTCATCTCACAGTTATAAATTTACTGCCAAGGGTGGCCCTACCAGGAGTACATACTCCTGACAGCATCACTTATAACATGCTGGGGACTACTTATCCAGTGAATTTTAGTCGGCTCTTATGACAGGCATACCTTACCTCAAAGCTATTCTGACCTTGCAGGGGACTATAGGTCTTGGGGGTCTATCGTTTTTATTTCTCTTTGCAACAATTGTGCCTGTTTTAAAGTCAATATACTAACTCAATTCCAAAATGTTTGCAATCACTAGAATAAGGCATTCAAAAGTTATAAAAATTTCTCGTCAACTTGTTGCTAAGTTCTAATAACATTGGGCCGGCCTGAAAAACTCTGATTTCAGATTTAAAACATTCTTAAAATTTTCTTTCTTGAATACGTTTTTGTGTTCACCTTTATTTTTTGAGTTTTAAAATATATTGTGAAACAAAAGGGAGATCTCAAACTTAAAGGTAGATTCGAACTTCAGTATTTGGTATCAACGCGAAAGAAGACAAGAAGTGACAGAAGATGAGATTGAGAGCTGACTGCAGTAATGTTAGGGTATTATCTTGCTGTGTCCTTTGTGAATTTTCTGCTCATATTCTACCCTAATGTTAGGATCAGCGCTTAGTTCTTTTCACTGTTAAGATCGGAGTTCCTGTATAAAAAGTGCAGAGTGAACACAAAAGCTCACGAAATCTAGTAAATATAATTGTGTCGTAATATTTTTATTGGATGCACTAAAAACACTTTTGAACCTCTCCATACTGAAAGGGATGTTTTGTTTTATTTTAATTCAAGATCTCTTGCAATTCACTGATAAGGAAAACAGAGGCTACCATTCTGCACGGGCCATATCGGATCAATAATAAAATCTTTCGATAAGACCAAGCTAATCCAATAAACTGAAATATTTGACTTTTGGCCGTTAACATTCCGATAAGATATTCATGAACACGATATTATTCAAAATTAATAAAACGTCAATGGCCCGTATAAAAGCAAAAGCAGTAGCTACTCGGACTTGATTAGTTTATCGACTATAATGAAGGGATACATCGTTTTTGCTGTGGCGCTTCTTGTGATCGTAGGCTATGGTAAGATTTTGCATATGACCTAAACGTATTCGAGTCTTGATGTGACTTATTTTCTAGTTCATGCCTTACCAGCAAGCTCCGACGAGGCGGATAATAAAATCTGGCCCATTCCACAAAAAGATGGCACAATTCGTTGGATGACTCGTGGCGAAGCAATTTTGGATGCCATTCTAGCCGAGCCACAGGGCCTTCCCAGTCCAAGAAATTTCGACAAAGTTTGCTTCTTCTTATACACGCACGTCAATCCAACGGAACCGATCGAAATTGACATGGAAGATCCGGAAACATTGGCACGCTCGACTTTTGACAGCAGGAACCCAACTAGGTGAGTTTTGGGTTTTTTTTCCTGAGTACATTTTCTCACTAAACCATAATTTTAATTTTATCAGATTTATGATTCATGGTTGGGGAGGTGGATACCAGGATGGAGGTAATCGAAGAATTCGTGACGCACTTCTCCAAAACGGTGAAGACAGGAAGTTCAACTATATTGTAGTTGATTGGAGTGTCTACAGTGATTCGCCCACTTATGCCTTATCACAAAATCGTTGTTCAAAAGCTGGTAAGATAGTCGCCGAGTTCATAGATTGGCTGCACGATTACGCGCGGCTATCGTTCGATACGCTTGCCGTGTATGGACATAGTTTGGGAGCACATGTTGCAGGATTCACGGGGAAAAATGTCCAACGCGGAAGGGTCCATACAATTGTGGGCTTGGATCCTGCGATGCCGCTGTTCGTCTACAGTAAACCAGAGACTCGACTAGCTGACACGGATGCCGAGTACGTGGAAACTATTCAAACAAACGGCGGACTGTTGGGTTTCTATAATCCTATTGGACAAGCTGCTTTCTATCCAAATGGTGGAAAATCGCAACCGGGATGTGGACTTGATTTGGATGGTGGTTGCGCGCACAAGAGATCGGTGGAGTATTTTACTGAAGCCCTAAGCCTCAGGGATGGAAATAGATTCCATGCAATTGGATGCAGTGAGTTTGAACATGTTAAGGAAGGCTCGTGTAATAAGTACTCGGCTGGAGTACGCCTGGGTGATCCAAATAACGCTGGCCATGCTCTGGGGGTGTATTATTTGAAAACAAACAGCGAATCACCCTTTGCGCTGGGAAATGTTTATGACTGAAAATTTTACCATAATAACTAAGAATAAAGAATCTTCTAGATGTAGGCTTGAATTTGGCTTTCATTTATAAAATCGGTGATCAGGTGTTCTGAATGATCTCCCTTAAATCCTCAATCAAAAAAAGACCAGTCGGATTTGTGTTTCGAAGGATCGAAAGCGAAGGCCAAATCGCTCTGAAGAATTGAAAGGTTCCGACAGTATAATTGTCTTTTGGCATACTATCCCACGGTTGGCTTAACGAATACAAGTCTCTCAAGAAGAAAAGGATATGGGTCCTTCGATAATAAAAGGAACGCATTATGATAAGATGATGCAATTAAACTGTGATGCCATAGCCTATACAGTTAGGCAGATAATTGCCGTAAGATCTTCAAAAAGACGAAAAAACAAACTTTGCATAAGGCTAAAAATTAATGCCCTGCTTTAAAATTAAGCTACTTGGGTTTATTGTAATCTCACTCAAATAGCCTTAGTCTTTTTCAAATGCGACGAATTTTTATCACAGTTTCATTATTGTTCTTATTGCTACATAACCTCCTACTTGGTAACTGTAGTCCATAGCCATTGTCAAGAGCGACCAATTCTTCTCGGTGCTATTATTAGGGCTGCTATACTGGCCACTGTAATTTTAATACGATATGCATCCTACAAACATATATGCATCCTACAGGTTAGTCAACCATGCCTAGTCAAGGCCCATGCGCCCTTGTGTGTCGCACGTTTCAAGTTCTTTTCAGCGTAGGTTAGTTTTACTCATGGATTCAGTTTCTATCTTATGTCTAAACCAGATTTAGCTAGCTTGTGATATCTTGCCTAGAATTTTTTTTTGTATATTTTCACAGCCTTTAGGTTAGGTTAGGTAAGGTCCTCACTCAGCAGAGACACTTTTAACCCCCCCGGCCCACTTTTGGTAAACCACCGGCGCTACCAGCCGGTGGACCTAAATGATGACTACCCGATTTGTGTGAAAAGGTCGACACTCTGATGCGGGCTAACCGTTTTTGGTCCCTTATTTTACATCAAAGTCAAGGTATGGATGCAGTCTGAATTACCAGGGATAGTAACTTGGACATTTGCATGACCCATGTTGTCACGAGGCATTTGCAGGGGTTTCTTGAACCTCAACTGCTGCATCGACTTTCCAAATATGTCAGCGGGAAGAAGGTGAAGCGTTATGTCTAGTGCAGCTGAAGGAGTACTTCCACCGTACTAGTACTCCGCACATGAGGATGGGCCTAACGATTGCCATTGCCATGTAAGCCCATTGAACAACCTGTGCTTAGAGACCCCAGATTGGGCCTTTTTCCTTTCTGCAGGATAAAAGAGGCGCGAATTAATCGAGCCCCTTCCAGCGTGCTGTTGTATATTCAGTTTAAAATTGAGTTTCGTTTCTAAATTAACCCCCAAATATCTAGCGTGATCTTTAAGTCTTAGTTCAATGTCTTTCAGTTTTAGTTATGGATAGTATTTAATACCTTTTTGTGAATAGTACTACTTCACTCTTTGCCCGACCTACTTAAATATCGACACTATCCGACCACTTTACTAGTTTGCTATGAGCACATTGCATCAAGTCCCTAATTGCGGAAAGGACTCGTCTGGTTCTGATATTGCAATATCAGAACTAGGAACCTACCTCGTCAGCGTAGGCTATGGTTCCAAAGGCTTCTTTCCCAGGCTCAGGAGTAATTCATTCTCTACGAGGATCATAATATGTATAGGCTCTCTTCCTTAAAGAGAGACAGGCTGAATTGCATTGGTATGAAGACTACTCCAGGGTTATGGGGTGTAGCCGTAGTTCAAGCAGCTCATAAAGATAATGTGGAGCCAAGGACTCAGTATGACCTTGTTCGAGTTGTCAACCCTTACTCCAAGGCTTTAATGGCCGCTTGGCTATCATAGTAGATGGTGATGCTTTTTTTCAGTCTTTTTTTTTGTCTTCGTTAAGAATTTGCTTATTCAAGTACCATAGTGCTTCACCGATGATGCCTGTGCCTGTTTCGACGTCCCTATAATAGACCGCGATTTCGTCATCTCCTGCGACTTTCTCTGTCCTCATTCACATCTTTCCGGTATTCTGAGATCGAATCTTCTGCCGAAAGTCAGAGGTAGGAAGTCCGAATGTCAGAGGTAGGAAGGGAGTATCCATAGAGGCACAGCACTGAGTTGGCACAGAGTTTCCATAAGTTCTAGAGAACCGCAGTCCAGCCTCCCTTAGACCGGCAGCTGCTTTCAATGCCTTGTTTCTGTACTACCTCTGTACTATATACACATGTCTGTACTGTAGGGTGTAAGGTTAAGTGTAATAAATCTAGCGCTTGGATGATTGTGGTTTCCATGCAGATCGTCTTTTGCAATTTGAGGGGTGAGGTTGCCTCGAATCGGGTTACCACATCGTCTGCATATGCACTTATAATAAAGCCTTCCTTCTCTAGGGCTTTTAGCAGTTCATACATTACCCTAGGATCTATATGAGCGGAGGGAAGACATCTCCTTGTAGTGTTCCTCTTCTTCGTGTGCTATGTAGATGAGAATTTCTCAATATTCGCAATATTGCGTCTGCTTCAATGCTTTTCAACGCTCGCTCATTTCTTAAAACGCACGTGCACACTTTGCATTCAAGGTTATAAGTCATTAAAATCAAGCTAGGGAGGAGAGCGGAAACTTGGTACACGGCTTGGTTCTTTTGTTGCACAAACAAAGTGTGAAAATTGGCTTAATTCGTACCCGCCCACTACTGGCTTCAACGTGAGACAACCTCTTTTTCACATTTCTTTTAAAATGCCTTTTGGTGAAGTTAGACAAGGCACATGAACTTAACTTTCGATACTGAGCAATAGTAGCCTAAGACCTTTATCAAGGCTAAAATTGGACCGCCCACAATATAGATCATGCCCACTTTAAACATGTTAACATAACAGATCTTTAAGAACCCGATTTCTCGGAAAGTTGACTCCAAATTTTTTTAAATAAAGATATTGTTATTTGCTAAGTTTGCTCCATACAAAGTTTTGAGCTCCACCTACTTTTAACGGCGTTTTAAGGAAAAAACAATTTTTTCTGGAATAATTTTCGCGTTTACCGTATTTTCTCATGATTCTAACAAGATTAATTGACTTTAATTGTAAGCCGATGCCCACTTTTGGGGGCGTGGCCTGTACAAATAATAACATGAATTCGGGCCTAGAAACTTAAAGATTTGGTGTTACATGTTTACAGCGGTAAACAAAAAGAGATCACTATTTTTGATAGGACTAGCCCGCAGGAATATCCGAGTACTCACGGGATTCCTTACGGGGCACTGCGCTGTGGCTAGGCATACCGCTTAACGATTACTGCAGAAGCTGCAGGGACGTTGAAGAAATTGAATCTGTTCGTCACCTGCTTTGCGAATGCCCAGCCCTAAACAGCATCAGGCGTAGTACCCTCGGCAGTTTCTTCTTCAACGAGCTCGAAGATCTAAATAATGTAGATCTAAAGGACCTCCTAAGATTTGTATTCAAATCCGTATGGGTCCAAGAGGGCGGAATTCTGAGCTTCCCAACTTATTTCTGTTTTCGTTCCAGTTATTGAGACGGTTCCCAATGGACACAATGAACCCAACTGCTAGTCTAAGTGAGCCGTGATTATTGTCAAAAGGGTATCCATCAACCTAACCTAACCTAACCTACTCACTTGTTATTGCTGTGGTTTTTTTTTTAACCGCCGTTTTTTTGGACCATATACTTGCCAAATCGCTGGTGCTTTGAGGGTAGCAAAAGATTTGATCGCCCAGGTCCATCACTTATAAACCTGATATTTTCTTCTACCATTCTACTACGAGAACCCTGTGTTACTGTTTTGGTACTCCAAAACGACATCACGGGAAGTGGGTTTCCGTAGACCCACGCTGCCTTAGGCTATGGCCTCATATAGCAACGTCGATTGCTTTGATGCTCTCTCTGGCGCACTCTAGAGAAGATAATTGCCTCTGAGTGAGATAGGATTTTCCCGCGGCTGAAAGTGTTTCATACTTTAAGAGCAACCTCTTTCTCTTAAGGGCTGGAGCTGGCTTTCTAGAGTTAATCGCGGACTTTTTGCGGCCGAATCTCTCAACAGAGTCATCAGATATCGGAGTATTCAGCGAGTAGCTTCCTCTCTTTCCTTTTAGATTTTCTCAATTTTCCCTAGGCTTCTAGGGCCTAGTATAGATCGCACGTTACTATTCCGGTAGGGTGTTGTCCATGCCTTCGCTACTTAGCGTGCTCTCTCTTATGTCCTCTTTAGTATTTTTGTTGCCGAAATTCTGTTGCTGTGAGTAGTAGAGACTGCCTGTATTACCGTCTAGACGTTGCATAAAGGGTACTCTTCTGGTCGACTGTCAGACAATCGCCCAATGCTCCAGCTGTTCAAAGCAACGAAAAGCTCGTCCTTGGGTAGCTTTGCATACGACGCAAAGCAAATGAAGTTTCGCCTTTCATCATCAGATATAAGGCAAAGCTAAAATAAGCGGTCCTTTTAGTTTTGCCTTCTTGAATAAGTGAAGAGCCCCTATTCATTTAGTGAAGAGCCCCTTCTTCATTTAGTGAAGAGCCCCTATACCAGAAGAGAGATGGATGAATTCGACAGTTCGCATTGACTCACCTCTCTAGCTTTGCCTAGGACAGGGGTTGTTAGCGCAATAATTTTTTTGTTTTTTTGCTTTTCCATTTTAGATTTTAAATTCAGTTTCCAGTAAGGCATTATAGTAAAATATTAGCCCAGGCAGCATCATTGTATCTGTGTAAGGCTAACAGACCAGTGCCAAGACGCCTGAGAAACCTCGTATACGTGGTTGATTTCACTCCTAACCTTGCATTCTTCTGCACGGTTTGTGATCCTCTCGTACCACCACCCCTGCAATCAGGTTTCTTTACTTAACAGCCCAATTCTTCAAAATTCTGACTAAAGCAATGAAATTCTGCTAGTTTTACTTAAAAAAAAACTTTTGGGTTGGGTCCAAATTGATGCTTGGTTCAAAGTTCTTTCTATAAAATTCTGCTTTTTAGGGGGCGCGCTGAAAACCCTTGCCTATTTGTTTTATTATCTTTGCTTAACTTCGAAAAGGGGGTAAGCCCCCTATGCGAAACCCAGTTGAATTTTGTCGCCAATTCAAATTAAACCATGGCTTCGCAAGGGCTTGTATGAGGAAGTTTTGGCCTCTCAATTATGCTTCAGTCCTCCCGCCTTGCTTTTCCTCTTTCGGCATAAGTTTAACGTAGGTCCAAGTGGAATGTATTGGATTTTTTTATCTTAATATATGGATTTGGGTGTCCTCATTCCGAATATGCTATTAAAAATTGTCGGTCTCAATTAGTTTAGAAAAGAAAGAAGTTCAAAAGGAGTGCAACTTTAACATACCTGTAAATGGCCACAGACGCCTGCCAGACAACTGGCACCTACCCTTAGCGGAGCGACGAAGTCGCGTGAGCAGCTAAACCCTGCGAAAAAGGGAGTTGAAATCCTTTAAGCCCGTGAAGCGGGCCACCCAAACACTGTTGTCTCCAAAAGCAAATTTATTTTGCAGCGAACATTGTCAGATTTCTATAGCATACTCTTAGGCAGAAATTAAAAGTCAAAGATGAGGTATTTTGTATGGAAAAATTGAAACTTTGAATAGCTATAACTTTTAAACTAAACGAGACCGACAATTTTTTAAAAACATATTCGTAATCAGGACACTGAAATACATATATAAGCATAAAAATAACAACTAAATTCCACTTGGACCTACGGTAAACTTGTTTCCCTCTTTCTTCTAATAGATCGCGATCAATTCTTAATGGTGGGCATCGATTATTGATTGAACGCGGGCTTATCATAAAAAAGTGCTCCACCCCCCACAGGATACTGAGGATATCATCCACCATTGTGAGCAAACAAACATTCATTGATGTTATATTACACCATGCTCAATTTCTAAACAAGTGATGAGGGAATACCCCTGGAAACGTATTAGAAAGAACTTTGGTGTGGGTGTTAGAAAAGCGTTTGAGATCAGTGGTTGAATCGTTAAAAGTGGACGAATAGCACGACTTAAATTTGTAAGTAAATCGAGTTCTATATGTAGCGCGTGCAGATTTTTTTAAGAAACTTGGGATCATTTTTACCAAAGATTTTATCTTTATGTTATCCTGAAGGTTGGTCGATCGGAGGCTGAAATGCACACCAGTTGTCCCGAAGGCTGGCTTTCAAGTGAAAACGAAAATTTCTGTTCTATTTCTTGTTATAAAAAGTTGAGTTTAAACCAGTAAATCGTTAAGAGCTTCGATAGTTCTACTTCTTTAAGCACCCTTTTATTTTCAGTTGCCCCGGCAATTTCATATTGAAAATAGGCTAGGACAGTCTGAGGCTCCAAAGATTTCATGTTTTCTTGCAATCCATTTTCCTTTTTCCTATTCGCCATTCAAATTTGAGCTTATATCTTGCAGAGTATTTTATAATTTTAATATATTTTTCTGCAAAGCTTCCATACTCTAAGATCTCGACCTATAAGTTCATACTGAACTTAAACGCTTCATGAAATCGAGTGCCGTATTTATGTCGTAATATTTTTATTGGACTCATTAAAAAAGTATTTTCGAACCTCCGTATTAAATGGGATGTTTGTTTGTAATTCTTTATTCGAGATCTCTTGCAATATAAAGTTTGGGAAAACCGCACAGCTATTAAGATGTGACTACTTTCTCCGTGGGGCATATCGGCTCAACAATAAAGTCTTTCGATAAGACCAAATTAATTCAATAAACTCAAATATTTGACTTTTGGTCACTAATAACCCGATAAGACATTCATTAAAACGACAATATGTATAATTTTTTCTAGTATTATTGTTACTTTATTGATACATTATAAACAAATTAAAAATATCAAAAAACAGGAAGCAGTAGCCGCCACGGCTTTCGGCTAATATTCAAAATAAATAAAACGTCAATGGCTCGTATAAAAGCCCAAGCAGTAGCTAGACGAACTTGATTAGTTAATCGACTATAATGAAGGGATACATCGTTTTTGCTGTGGTGCTCCTTGGGGTCCTGAGCTATGGTAAGGTTTTTACATGTCTTAGAATTCTTACAGTCCTAATGTGACTTCTTTTCCAGCTCTCGCCTTACCAGCGAACTCAGACGAGGCGGACAATGAAATCCGGCCCATTCCACAGAAAGATGGCAATATTCGTTGGATGACTCGAGGCGAAGCAATTAGGGATGCTGTCCTAGCAGAGCCGCAGGACCTTCGCAGTACAAGAAAATTCGACAAAATTTGTTTCTTCCTATACACGCACGTCAATCCAACGGAGCCGCTCGAAATTGACATGGAAGATCCGGAAACGTTGGCACGCTCGACTTTTGACAACAGGAACCCGACAAGGTGAGTTTTAGACAATTTTTTTTGCCCCAACTTTCTCACGAGCACAATTTCCATTCGGTCAGGTTTATGATTCACGGATGGGGTGGTGGATACGAGGATCCAGGTATTGGCAAAATTCGTGATGCACTTTTGCAAAATGGTGAGGACAGGAAATTCAACTACATTGCAGTCGATTGGACTGCCTACAGTGCTTCGCTCAATTATGCCTTGTCGCAAAGTCGTTGTTCAAAAGCTGGTAAGATAGTCGCCGAGTTCATAGATTGGCTGCACGATAACGCACGGCTATCGTTCGATACGCTTGCCGTGTATGGGCATAGTTTGGGAGCACATGTTGCAGGATTCACGGGAAAGAATGTCCAACGCGGAAGAGTCCATACAATTATTGGCTTAGATCCTGCGATGCCTCTGTTTTCCTATAATAAACCAGAGACCCGGTTAGCTGACACAGATGCCGAGTATGTGGAAACTATTCAAACCAATGGCGGACTGATGGGATTCTATAATCCCATTGGGCAAGCCGCATTCTATCCAAATGGTGGAAAATCGCAGCCGGGATGTGGACTCGATTTGGAAGGAATGTGTGCGCACACGAGGTCAGTGGACTATTTTACTGAAGCCCTAAGCCACAGGGATGAAAATGGATTCCATGCAATTGGATGCAGTGAGTTTGAACACGTTAAGGAAGGCTTGTGTAATACGCTCTCGGTTGGAGTGCGCTTGGGTGATCCCAATAATGCTGGACATGCCCGGGGGGTCTACTATTTGAACACAAACAGCGAATCACCTTTTGCACTGGGAAATGTTTATGCCTGAACATCGTGCGACTAAAGCAAAGAATAAAGAATCTTCTAGGTGTAGAGGCTTGAATTTTGAATTGAATTGAATGTATGGGGTGCGAGTATCAATATTCACTCAACGATCTATTGTACTCCTTTTTTAATCTAGATTTTTAGGGCTATATTTACACACTCGATGCGCTCCCTAGAAGGGATGTTTTTATAGTCATTCCCTATATGATTGGCTTCCAAGTAACTTTGGCTGTGTGGAAGGCAAGAGCCAGGATACTCTACCAGAAGATGTTCCATATCCGGAAGAGTCCATATCCGGTGAGACTTCTCCTAACAGGCCTGGATCAGATCTGTTGAATTCTAGAGCTTCATTGACGCTTTTGGGATTATAGCTAAGAAATTTTCTGGGCTGCTTGAGACCCATTAGGCTTATACTATTTGACATGTATAAGAATACTGATAGTCCAGCTTTTATGTGAGGGTAAATATTTGCCACAGTAAACCAAAGAGGGGGAAAGTCCCAATCAAAGGAATCTCAGCTCTCCATTTGGCTTGCAAGTCGGCCTTTTCATTACCCTCATAGTTTTTGTGTCCTGGTACTCAAATCAGTTTAACACTGTCTTAGCTTCGTCGAAGCTTCCTAGAGAAATACAGCGGTGGTGTTATATACCATCGTACAATTTCTTACCTCAAGTCTCCTATTGGACCCCCCATATTTAATAATCTTGCAGCATACTTTTGGCATATCTCTGTAGATGCAAACCTTGCATACTAAAGGTTGGCTTTAGGTTGTAAAAATTTTATCATTATGAGGCCCGAGGACCTTGCCCTCCTGGATGCCTTATGTGGAAATCGCCTTATGAGAAAACTGTCTCTGTTATATTTTATCATACTGAGCTGCAGTTTCATCAGGGTATCTTGACCAATTCTGGGTATACCATCTTTTGTTATGTCCGTATTCCAGTCATTTTACTATTGTTTGGCCACATAATCGAGGTGCGCTTGTTCATCTTCTTTGGTATTCTGTAGGACTCAACCATAAGGCCTTCGTTCTGGCCTTGAATTGTGTCAAGGATTCTTTTCGAGTCTGTGAAATAACTGTACATGGCTATTGCCCCTTCTGCGGTTACTGGTCACCAATGGGGCGCCTTCCCAGGTGGCTGAGTGGGGAAGTCTCATCAGGTATGGTGGGCACCGGTATGGAAAATATCTGGGTTAGACCAAAACCAGCACTATATGAAAAATTTAAGAGCATCTGTCTCCATCACATGAGCGGCTTCTTGGTCGGCATCTGCTATCCAGGTTAGGGTCGGCAGAATATTAAACACATTTTTCTTTTCCAGAATGCACATAGAATACAACAATTTGATGTGTGACACATGTTTTTATTGAATACTCTGCTGTTTATATCATTTCTCTTCTCCGTAAAGGCATAACACTTGCGGGGGTAAGCTTTGGTGTTTCTGTGTTTTCATGTTCCATAATGGCTCATCAGCGTGTGTGTTGGATAGAGATCGCTTTCCTCCTAAGTCTTTCGGCTCGCGACATGCTTCGTCTTTTAACAGCAGTCATAACTCCTTGATCGTGAGCTTATTATAAAAAAAATGGCTGAAAGCCGGTTCCCTCATCTGTGGCCCTTGAATCTCGTTACTGCTCGTTTTCACAGTAAAGCATAAGTAAGCTTTAAAATTCAGGTAGCCTCTAGGAATTTTGGATTAACGCCGCTTTATTTCTAAGCAACTACCTTGTCCATGATAAACTCAACTACCACCTTCATTTATGGAACACATCTGAGCGGTGGTTAACATCGTAGCAGGAAATTCTGCAGCTATCTTAGTAGTTTTCTATTCCGCTGGAGGGCATCTCTTTGTAAGGTCCCAGGAGTTCTCTGCACATTAGCCATTGTTGATATAGGTTATACTTGCGCTCTTTACTTTGTGACTTCTGTAGGCGTCATAATTTTTGCTTTTACCGTATTTTCTCATGATTCCAACGAAATAACAATCAATTGACTTTAATTTTAAGCCCATGCCCACTTTTGGGGGCGTGGCATATATAAATTTTAAAGATTTGGTTTTACCTTGGTATATGGAGTCGGGTATGTATAAGTTTGTCACAGTCAAACTCTTGCACTTACTCACTTGTTTTTATTGTCTTGGGCATTTAGTTTTTAAATTACTACTTCCTCTGCACCTTTGGATGCTTTACTATTAAAAGACTCTTTGTCCTTTTTGTTTATCAGATTTTTAGGACTTTCTTCTCCCTAATTTTTTGTTTGGGCAAAATAAAAATTGTACCCTGCAGTGCGAGAAAATATCATTCCCATGGGATTATCATATCCAAATAAGCATATTAGAGTATTTATTGAAATGTAGCCTCGCCAAGCATCCGAATTTCAAATACTACGAACTTAGTAGCTCACTTGCCATTCAACCTTCGGTGCATGCTGTTTCTGTTTGGACTGGGGGATTAGTGTCTGGGAGTTTGTTTATTTCCCCGCCCAACTAAAATCAGGCAACCCCTCAGCAGAGACAGACATGCACATGACCATACTGACAAAAGGTTGATTCCAGTGGCCACCGCGTGGAGGTTCGAGCTGCACTTCCACGATCCAATACAGTTGTGGAACGTATTTTTTCGAGGAAATGCTACATGTTACTCCCCCTGTTCGAATACGTGACTGTCCGTCAGGCTTAAACTTATATATAAATAGAGTGGCGCGTAATAATCAATATATAATATTGGGTGATTTTATACTGGGTTTCGTTACTCTAAAAATAGGCTGACAAAAAGCTTTTCCGTTTCGAAAATAGAGGGAAGGACATACTCTTTCTTGGCCTTTTTTAGGATTTTTATAATTTAAAACCCATAAATTTAATTACCGTTAGACTTTTTGATCAATTTTACAATCACCTGCGCTAGCATTTGCCACTTTTCTCAAATTCTGCGGACATGGATTTCTGAGAAAACGGTAAAAATATGCTGTTTTTTATTTCGCTTGTTTGAATTGGCTTAAAAACTAAATTTAAACAAGGTGGTCATAACCGTTAAGGAACTAGAAATCTTTAAGAAATAGTTTTCGAAAATGTTTTCACCTTTTTCAGTTAAATCTTCGAAGTTTTTGAATATTCGAAGTCTGCTATAGTTTTGTACAAAATTTAAGAAGATGGACTATGCCCGGTTTTAATTTAAAAATTATACTTTATACCGTTCAGGAGATAGAGGGGGAGACATGCGTTCTTTTGACCTCTTTTTTAATTTTTCAAATTTCAAATCCATAAAACAAATATTTTGAAGTTTTCTCCAGTTCCCGTTAGACTTTTTTCCAATAGCTCAACCATCAGCACTAGCCTTGGATGTTTTTTTTTTTAATTCTATGGCTACCGGCTTATGCGCAAACGGTAAAACAAGCTTCTTTTTTATTTCGTTTTTTAAATAGGATTCCAAAAACTTAGGCTAAAAACGGCAATTTAAAAAAATTTTAACGCAGCCTTCCTTATTTTTGTAAGCTTAGTACTTTAACCGAATCTGAAAAAGATCGCCTATACCGTTAAGCTACTATTAAAAAATACCTCTACTACTTTAAAAAATACCTCAATATTTTTCAGTTAAATCTCAGAAAATTTTGAAAATTCAAAATCCGCTATAATTTTCCTTAAAATTTTGAATTATATAAGATACGTGTGATTTTTTTACATAGAATTACACCAAACACCACCGGAGATAAGGGGGGGACATACTTTTTTCATGCATTTTTGCGATTTTTTTTCGTAAATGCGTCAAAACTGCAGTACTCAAACTGTTTTTGAAAAACATGACCTTGGCACTTGGTTTACTTTGAGTTGCTTTGTAAGTGTGTTCCATATTGATTTTGAGCGATAAGCCGTTCAAAAGTTATGGCCTCCAACACTTTGAAAAACGGCATTTTCGACTCTTCATTTCTCAAAAACGTTTTGATATTTCCGAAAAGTTTTATTTTTTAATTAAAGCTTAGTTTTTTTCTCAAACCTAAGTTTCATTTTTATAGTTTTTGCCTACTAAACTTCTTGAAAAAAACACTAAAAAACATTAAGTCCATTTTCACATGAAATTTCAAACTGTAATCAAACCGTTATTTGTGCTTAAAGAAAATTGCCCTCTTTAGATTCTCTGACTATTTCCGCAGATTACACGCACACCAAATTTTAGCTTTCTACGACTTACCGTTCAGAAGTTATAAAGCGATTGGATGGACGGACGGACGGACGGACGTAGCGGAACGCAGCGATACCATAAGAGGTCCTTTTTCCATTTTTGGACGACCGCTAATATTGAGTAAAATTCATTTCAAGCTTTTATCCTTAAAATAGAAGCCATGCCCACTGGAGGAGTTTTACCAAATTAATTTTTCATTGTACTGTCTTACATTCATTAGGAGATGCGAAATGCCAATTTTCAGCCTTTTAAGACGTCGCACAGTTTTGAAAGCTCTGGATATACCACATTTAGATCGATTGTGGGCATGTCTGTGGGCGAATTTCAAACATCTTTACACTTGTACTGCTTCGTATGATGTGGAGCTTAAGTACGAAATTTTAAATGGTCGGATCTTATGGTCTAAGAACTGATGAAATTTTTTTTACCTATTTCAAAATTTGTTGTCCTTAGTAAGAAGATCACAATTAAAAAAACACCCTGCCGCCTCGTACCCGGCGCCTCTAGGAGATGCGACGACCTAAAGTTGCACAAAAAAGGAAGCAAATTAACCCATTGCACAGTTGATATATATGACACAGTTACATGACACAGTTACATGTCATACGAAGCTGAAATTTGGTATTTAGAAACTCACTGCGATTGCAGTCGGTAGACCTGTCGTAAATTTTCTGTTTAAAAAATTTTGAGTAATATATTATGTAGATAAAAATCAGTGCTATTTTTTCTTCAAGGTTTAGATACATGCCCACATTTGGAGTCAGAATTCAAAGAAAACCTTATTTTTTTTAGAAAAATGTTTAATTTAAGCGTTATTTAGAAGATAATAAAAAAAAATCTCCATACTACATTTCGTTTATGCAATGCTGTCGGCCTCGGCTGTTTTTACACAAAATTTAATTTGCTTTTAAAATTGCATTTTTGCGTGCATAGAAAATTTTAGGCCTTAAAATTGGTGACATACGGACGGACAGACATGGCTCAATCGACTCAGAATTTAGACTCGATCGTATGCCCTTAAGGTGTTGGGGGTCTATCTTTATGATTATTTCTCTATGTTACATTTTCTGTGGAATAGGGTATTAAAATGGACATTGCTTCACGATCAATTGCATTTTTGTCCATTTCGGATAATGCACAGAAATCTTTTAACATTGAATGTGAACTACCATAAATAGGCTTGCATGCCGTAGACGGTTATTTGTGCAATTGGACGCTGACGTGAATGACTACACAAAGTCTGTCAATAGCTCCCAGATCAGATAAAAAAGTCAAACAAAAGCTGTTTTTTGACAAAGAAAAACATTAAAAGCGTTAAGAATTTTTGCTTTGAAATTTAGCTGTTTGGAAACACCATTTAATAATCTCCCTAAAATAATGTCTTTTGTCTGTTCTTCTATATATAACCTTGAACCATTGCCATTGTCAAGAGCGACCTATAACTCCTAGTGGTTTGCTATAAAACCGCCTTGATCGCTGCAATAATTTCAATATAGATACTACAATGAGGAGAGTCAGTCAGTTAGTAGCTTTAGCAGCAGTTTTGGGTAAGCTCTTTAGGTTAATTTAAAATGCAAAATTCTTAAACTTAAATTCTCAATTTTCCTAAAATTGTCCATTAAAGGTTGCATCGAGGCAACGCCGCTGGGCAGTGAAATTTTTTCATCAAATTACTCCATAAAATTTCTTTTGTATACCCTGGAGAATCCATCAACACCACAGGAGTTGAGAACTGACGATTCGTTTAGCGTCAGCCAGTCTAATTTTAATTCAAGCAGAGATACAAAGTAAGATATGCAGTGAATGTGCGAACGACATTGATTAATCAAATCTTTGTTCTAGAATCTTTATACATGGGTGGACCAAGTCTCCTGAGGAAATACCCAATCCCCAATTGAGGAGCGCGTATAACAGTAGGGGTGATTACAACCTAATCTCAGTGGACTGGGCGGAAATTGCCTCCCTTGACTATGCATCCTCACGATACTTAGTGTCATATGTGGGTGCTAAGTTAGCAGCTTTTATTGACTTTCTTAATCAGGACGCTGGGATGTCCTTTGCATCGGTAGTGGTCATAGGTCATAGTTTGGGCGCACATTGTGCTGGCTATGCAGGAAAACTCGTCACACGGGGTCGATTGCCTTATATAGTTGGCCTTGATCCAGCTGCGCCGCTCGTCTTCTACAGTGATCCAGACACAAGGCTCTGTTCGACGGACGCTGATTATGTGATGACTATTCAAACGAATGCAGGGTTGAAGGGCATGGCAGGGCCTGTTGGAGGAGCAGCTTTCTTTGCCAACGGGGGGACGATCCAACCTGGATGTGGGGCAGATTTCGAGGGAAACTGTGCTCATGCTAGATGCGTGTTTTATTACGCGAATGCTGTCAGTGGTTTAAAGTTTGCTCCCATAAGTAAATGTCCTAGCTTTTTGAATACACCTATTTATACAGAACATAATTGTAATGCTGTGGTACCTAACCTTGACATTGACGATCCTACAGCAATGCTTAAATCCAATGGAATATTCGATTTCACAACCAATGCACAAGAGCCTTTTGGTCATTCCTAAGTGCTGAATATCTTGTCAACAGACAAAATATATAAAGTTTTTTTTTGGCTTATTTATTATCCTTGTATAATAATATGTAATTATTTTGTATTAAATGAGCAATACCATAAAAAAATTATTCAATTTATTATTTTACTAAATTACTTACTTATATATATCGACATGTAGAACGCTATGGATCAAACTTGAACGTCATCCCAAACCGGGATACGCCGGGTGATAAAGCTCCTTTTGGGAGAACTATTTTCAGCACCGGAAAAATTGTTGTCTGTCTCCGGAAACTATTAGTGAATTTCTACGGTGTTGAAATTGCCTAGAAAGGTTTTCCGCACTAGGAACTTATTGTATTAATTTTTTTTACTATAAGTAAATAAATAAATAGAGTGGCGCAACAGCTCGAGGTGAACCAGGGCCAACTTCTCAACAATGTATGTTGGTGTGTTAATTTCTTTACATACAATTTTTTTTTACTAGTTCCAAAAAAACCCGGTATAAGTAAGTTCTACAATGCTTGAAACCATATATGACCTAATTAAAAAAAATATTAAAAGGCTACATAATGGAGGAAGCCCAGAGAAGGCAATTATTATTTTAAAAACAAAAAATAAAATAAATAAAAATAAGAAAGAACGGCTAACGCAAATGGAAACATTTTTAAAATGGGCGGATCGAACCTGTTTATCATAAAAAATAAAAACATATTTTAAACAAGAGGGAAAGTGCGACAGTGCGTATGCAAGAGCTTCAGTCCATCTACGACGGATTGCAAAATACCGACCATACCAAAAAAAACTGCCACACCTCCAAAAACAAAACGGGATATAAAAATATAACTGTTGAATGCTTTATACTAGGTGGTTGCATACATTTCGGCCTAAAACTCCGCCTTTTCAACTAAAAGCATCACTTTTTTTAACGCCACGCCCACAAAAGTGGGCCGAGGCACATACTTCACATACATGAAAGTTAGAAAATGCTAATAACTACAACTGTTGTCATAGAATTTTTAGTCAAATTTCATATATATTTATTGAAAAACAGTCATTTTGAGCTAAAATCCCTTAAAACAGTGGGCGTGGTCAATGAAAAGGCCAAACTCTTTTGGCAAGGCAATGTTACATACCAAAAGTGAATGCGCTGCATGAAGCTGAATTGTAACATACCTAAAATTTGGAGAAAGTATTTTTTGAAATTAAGGATGGTCGCACATACAGGCCTGTAGTGGGCGTGTCTGCGGGCGGATTCAGCTAATTTTCAAACTTGAAGGGCTGGACTTCCAGCCAACCCACCAAATTTCAGCTCTTTACCTTAAAATTTAAGGCCTAAAAGTTGTTTACATACGGACGGACGGACGGGCGGACATGACTCAATCGATTCTCCTGTCGGTCCCATTCATATCTCTAAAACGGGTTAGGGGTCTAAGGTGATTATTTCACTGTGTTACAAACTATACATCGATCTTAATATACCCTGGGTCGGGTACAAAAAAACTTTTATTCACTGTATTGCATCCGACATGAGGTCTTAAAACAATGAGTTGATTTGACAATCAAAACTCCGTTACTGTTCACAAAAAACTGTACAAAATTGATGATGCTGATGCTAATGCTGATGCTGATGCTGATGCTGATTGCTGATGCTGATGCAGATGCTGATGCTGACGCTGATGCTGATGCTGATGCTGATGCTGATGCTGATGCCGATGCTGATGCTGATGCTAATGCTGATGCTGATGCTGATGCTGATGCTGATGCTGATGCTGATGCTGATGCTGATGCTGATGCTGATGCTGATGCTGATGCTGATGCTGATGTTGATGCTGATGCTGATGCTGATGCTAATGCTGATGCTGATGCTGATTGCTGATGCTGATGCTGATGCTGATGCTGATGCTGATGCTGATGCTGACGCTGATGCTGATACTGATGCTGATGCTGATGCTGATGCTGATGCTGATGCTGATGCTGATGCTGATGCTGATGCTGATGCTGATGCTGATGCTGATGCTGATGCTGATGCTGATGCTGATGCTGATGCTGATGCTGATGCTGATGCTGATGCTGATGCTGATGCTGATGCTGATGCTGATGCTGATGCTGATGCTGATGCTGATGCTGATGATGATGCTGACGCTGATGCCGATGCTAATTCTGATTCTGATGCTGATGATGATGCTAAAGCTGAAGCTGTTGCTGATGCTGGGGCTGATGCTGATGATGATGCTAAAACTGAAGGTGCTGCTGATTGCTGATGCTGATGGTGATGCTGATGCTGATGCTCATAACTTCATACTTATGCTCATGCTAATACTGATGTTGATTGCTTATGCTGATGCCGATGCTGATGCAAATTTAGATGCTGATCGCTGCTGCTTATTAAGATTTAGATGCTGATGTTGATGCTTATGCTAATGCTGATGCTAACGCGGATGTCAATGCGGATGCGCAGATGATGATTGTGATGCAGATACAGATGAGTATGCGGATTCCAATGACATACAAATGCTTGTGCGTATGTGGATGTGGAAAATAATGTTGGTTTGGATGCGCATACGAAAGCGGGAGGTGCGGATGCGGATGTAAATACGTTTAAACATTTAAGAAGTTTGGGCAAACGAATCGCTTACTTACACTAAAGGACAAGGACTAATCCAAGGACAAGGAACTTAAATATTATCGCAGGTTGGTGCCCTTGAAAAAGAATTTAACCTCTTGGATATTATTTAAGTTTGAACACTTTTCGGAGAACACTTTAAAAAGCGGACTCTTTCGGAGCTAATCGAACCATTTCAGATACAGACGTATACTTAACCCATTGTCAAATGGTGCTAAAATGAGAACTTTTGCTCAGTGCTCTTTTGCTCAAAACATTGTTCTTGATGTTAAGGTGCGACTGTAGGGCGACAAGTAACTTACTTACGCACACCTCGGGATTAATATATTTTTTGCAAGTCTTGTAGCACCTAAACAGTGCTGAAATAGGTGTGCTCTTTTGTCAATCACTGTGAGGATATCATCAATATTGTGCTCAACATTTTTCTATATTTTAGATTTAAACAATATCCAGCCCATTAAATTTAAAACGTTCTTAAAGTATTTCACATATTAAATAGCAAAAATTAAATGGGACACTAAATTCTGGGATGCTTTAAATTTTTTTGGCAGTTGACAATTGTGCTCAAACGTGACCATAAGGCTCTTGCGAATTGGTTTTAAAATAAAATATTCCGTCGGATCGAAGCTTTGTTGTAGGATCGCCAATGTCGAGGCCGGGCACCTCACTACTACAAGCAAATTCCGTAATTACAGGTGTATTAAACCAGCTGAAGCATTCATATATGGGTGTAAACTTAAGACCCATGATCGCATCCGCGAAATACCGAACGCAACTACTATGAGCGCAGCTTCCCTCTAAGTCCACTCCACAACCAGGTTGTGACATTCCTCCGTTGGGAAAGAACGATGCTCTTCCAATAGGCTCTGAAATCCCTTTAACGCCTCTATCCGTTTGAATAGTCACCACGTAGTCGGCGTCTGTCGAATTGAGCCTTGTGTTTGGATCACCGTAGAAGAAAAGTGGTCCAGCCGGATCAAGGCCAACTATATATGGCAATCGCCCCCTGTGACGAGTTTTCCTGCATAGCCAGCACAATGTGCGCCCAAACTATGACCTATGACCACTACCGATTCAAAGGACATCCCAGCATACTGATTAAGAAAGTCAATTAAAGCTGCTATGCTAGCGCCCACAATTGCGACAGAGTGCCTCGCGGCAATGTAGTCGAGGGCAGCAATATCCTTCCAATCTACAGAGATTATATTGTAATCACCGGTAGCGAGGTAAGCGGTCCTTAATTCAGGATTTGGTATTTCTTGCGCCGACTTTGTCCAGCCATGAATGATGATTCTAGAAGATTGAAACGATTAACTACCCTAAGTCGAAATCGCCGGCATTTTAACTCTTACTTTGTAGGTTTGCTCGAATCAAAATTAGACTGGGTGACGCTGCTCAAATTACCACTTCTTAACTCCTGTGGAGTTGATGGATTCGCCAGGGTATACAAAAGAAATTTTGTGCTATTTTCTGCGGCATGATGTCTATGTCTACCCGTTGCGTCGATGCAACCTTTATAAGCTTGTGTTTAGGGACTTGCAATTAAAACATATTTTAAGACCTCACCCACTATCGCTGCGACAACTACTAACTGACAGGCTAACTTCATTGTTTTCTTGTTGTAATTATAAGAGCAAACAAGGCGCTTTTATACCGATTCACCTGTAGGTATCTATCAGTGTTTGCAGAGGTGTTGTTCCTCTAAGTGCCGGCTTAATTAAAGTCTGCTTTTAAGAGTATCTATAAGCAATTGAGTAAACAAAGTCGATATCGTGAACAATAGGGTAGACATTCCCAACTGTAGATGTAGGTTCTATCACTTTAGGGCCAATTAAGTTATTAATAAGTCGCACAATTTATTTGCATAGCTTTTGCCAAAGAAAAAAGTGTTAGTATGAAAAACAGCTGATATTGTTAAACAAAGTTATTTAAAAATATAAAAGTTGTTGCAAATGGTGTTTGCGGTCCCTTATTGGCATAAGAGAACACCACGAATTTTTCCCTATTCTCACTTCGGAACCCGAATAACCGGACTGATCTCGTTCGAAAAACTCGTTTGATTTATCGATCGTTTGATGGAAGCTTGATACAGGGTAAACTTTTCGAGATTATCCAGAATCAAAATAAAGATGCAAATCACTATTTTTTCCATTATGAAGCCTGCTCTAGTCCTCAGATAGCCTTATTTTTTGCCGCAGTTGACCATCTAGTACCCCATCTTCATTGACTTAAGTTTGTCAGATAATTTTGGTGGAATGGTAGCTAACCTCAGCTCCTTACCTCTACCACCTTTTTTTACCCCTATACCACCTCTTCTTAAAACTCAAAATTTTTTTTTGTCAACTAGAAAATTGCTAGTTTTGAATAATGTGAAATGTCTATGGATTGTTCGAAAATCTTCAAAAAAAGTCGGAGGAGATGAACATGAGGATCAAATAGGGCATGACAGTCTGGTCATCAGTTGGATATATTGGGGTATATGGAAATATTGTATAGAAATCAGAGATAGACTTGGCGGCATGTACAATTTCTTACCAAAATTTTTAGTCGATTATTTTCTATGGAAACATCGTTATAATTCGCATCGTTATAATTTCGATATATCGTGAAATCTACGAATGCCTCACGAGTCCGACTGACGCCGCGCCGGCTCTTTAATCAAAGTGCACGTTTTTAATGCATGATGTAAATGATTTGACATGACCAGCGTTAGGGGTAATGCCCTACCAACACCAATACCTTACCTTCAAAATTCTCTATTATCTTTCATTATTTTATGGAGACCATTCCGCTTCTCGCGATTTCATTCCTTACCTTATTTCATCATTTCTATTTATTTTTTAAGTCTGAAATGTAAAAAGCTTAAATCAAGAAATAGCGAAAGGCAGGCAATTGTCAAAGAATAGCAATTGTTTACACTGCCTCGTCAGTTTATTCGTGTTTAAGTCATCAATGTGACTAAGGTGAAGTCTAAAGTTGCTTCCAGGACAACAATAACGTGCTCTAGGCGCGCACGTTATGCAGATGCTTGTTTAAGATCACCACGTGGCAGACACCTTGTCAAGGACGTCTTCTTCAATGACCCTGGTGAGGGCGCTCCAGTCGAGGATTTTCAACCGGCATTGGTCAGCTGAGGAGCGACGAACTTAGCTTTGCCAAATCTGATTCCAGTGATGGTGTCGATTCCGATTGTCCGAACACAAGAAAGGATGTGGGATTGGGCAAGCTAAGTGACAAAGGGTCAAGGTCCTAGAAATCGGCTATGGTGATCTATGAATTTCACATTTTGTGACAGTCAATGTGATCAAACAAAATAATCAGTCTGATCACAAAAATATTGTTCCGAATCCTTGCCTTATTTAGGCTTGATGTAAGAACAGTATTATCCTTGATGTAAGAACTGATTTTTATTCGTACAAGCAGAAAGTCAGCATAATAGTAGGCAAAAACACCAACTTGCCAGAAAGTTTGAAAACTGGTGACCAGCTGATTTTCACGGTTATTGATCGGGAGCTGTCACAAGAGAATTGTGATGATCACAGTTTCCGCAAACGAATTTTTGTGATTTGTGACATCGCTCAATCATAGATCACCTAAGCCGATTCCTCCCCTGTTCGATCTTAACTGAGGAGATCGAAATGGAAAGTTAGAAACAGCTACTCGCTGAACACTTCGATTATTCCGGCAAAAAATTCAGAGACAAAAAAATGACCAATCCCAGGATGTGCAAATCCAAAAGGTTAACCACCGACCTAGAAAAAAAAGCTGTTTAAGAAGGCCAAATATATTAAATTGCAGCCTTAAAGCCTCAATCTTCTCTCACGCAGAAAGAACTATCTTCCCTAGAATGGTAAGCCCGGGAGACAATGGCGAAGGACATTGCTACGAGGCCACACAGCCCAGCTGACCTACGGCTGGCAAGTTTAAGGGGCGTGGCTCAAACGCAAAATTTACTTCCATTGAATGAATTCATCATCATCATCATCATTTTCGGATGCGGCTTATCCTTTAAAAGGGTCGTGGAGTGAGGGTGGCTAAATGGTCCTTCCATCTTTCTCGATCCTCCGCAACCATCTCAAGAGACTCCAGTGCAATCCCCAGGCGGGACTCAGAGAGGTTCTTTACCTAATCCCACCACCTGTTTCTTGGCCTACCAGGGGGTCGTCGCGCTCGCATCTCGGCTAGCATGACCTGTCTAGGAAGTCTGTCAGGGGGCATGCGAACAACGTGTCCAAACCATCGAAGAATTGATCGCTCCACTCGAAGAAGTAGCTGCTCAACATTAAGATTCCCACGAATACTGACGTTTCTCACTCTATCCCTTAGAGTAACACCAGCCACGCACCTCAGGAATCTCATTTCGGCAGCTTGTACCCGCGATCTAATTCTTTCAGTCATTAGACAAATTTCATAGACCAGTTTGGCATATTCCCAGGCCTTCTCAAGAATAACCTTCAGAGTAAAAAGCTGGTCGGTTAACAAAGGCTCGATTACAGCTCTGGAACACGTTTCCAACACCTTCACGAATACTTTTTCCGGAAGACTTAAGAGAGATATGCCCCTATAGATAAAATTTGAAAAAAGTATTTTTTAAAATAAGAGGTGGTCGCACATATAGGCTTGTAGTGGGCGTGTCTGTGGACGGATTCAGCTAATTTTCAAACTTGATCTGAAGGACTGGACTTCTTCAGCTCACCAATTCCTAAAAGTTGTTTACTTACGGACGAACGGACATGGTTAAATCGATTCTTCTGTCGGTCCGATTCATATCTCTTAAAGGTTTTAGGAGTCTACGGTGAATATTTCTCTGCGTTTTAAGAAGGAAGTTTTAGAAGTAATTTTTGTGTCTCATAACAGAACCGCTCTGTTCAGGTAACGAACTGGAGGGTATCAAGGCAACCATCGCTATCAGACCACTACAGGATACTCTTTGGTAGGCTTTAAGGCTAGGACAGTTTTCAAAAACCCGAAAAACAGCAAACTGAGAGAAATTTAATAAGGAACTGTAAGGCACTGTCATTCCCTGCCTAGACCTCAGACCTGACCATGGAAAAAGAGACGATACAGTCGAATACGTTACCGGGCTGCTCTCTAGCTCCTTGGAGCACAGCAGCACTGGAAGGAAGAAACACCCTGACACAGGGCTCTCGCAGGAGGATGGAAGAGAAAAAAATATCAGGGCGATAACCGATGAAAAGAGGCCGGTCCGGGGCGATCCACTCCTTTGATCGGCTAGAGGCACCAGGGACGGATAATATTCGACCAATAATGCTCCAAAAAGTAGGGAAAACTATATCGTTCTATGGTTGTGCAATTTTTACACGTTCTGCTTAAGGCGGTGCTGTCAGAGCTTGGAGAGAAATCCGAGCGATATTCCAAGGCGACAACCTCCGTTTTGTTCATAATTCACAGAATCAAAAAAAAAACAATTAGTAGGTTAAAAAATGGTTAAACCATTAAAAAATTAATGGTTTTTTAACCATTATTTTTAAGTACAGAATTTGCATACGAAATTTTAGACGAATGTGGGTCTTTATTATTCAAATGAAACACAAGTTAATGATCAGTCTTGATTCCATTAGGATATGTGTTTTAATAAAGGTATAAGACCTAAAATGACATTAATACCCATAGTTGGTGTGGAGGGAAGACAACCCCTCATGCAGATTCCAGCTAGCCGTTCTAGCTTTTTGACCATAGTGATTCGTTGGTTTTTTTTCCATGAAACTAGCCAAGAATGGAATGGGCTGATGCCAGCCTAACAATGGCTGTGTATATCCTTTGGCACGCCCCCCATACACATGTATATGCTGTGCCGCTTTGTAAAAGTTGCATTTCCAGAATTGCGTTAAGCAGAATTTTGCATCCAGTCCGCTTGGGTCTGAAGAAATTTTTCCTAACACTGAATTTGAGGTGAGCTTTCTTTACGAAATCCTTCCTCCACCATACGGTTTCCTCTTTAAAAGAAAATGTGTTAAAAGTTAAAGCATTACACAAAGCAACAAAAATTGCTTTTTGTAATGTTTGTGGAGTACAAAAATATTTAATTCTGATTTTTAGTGAGGTTGACCTCAACTCCAAAATATTTGTTCGTGAAGAACACGACGAAACGCGTTTTGCTTGTTCTTCACGAACAAAAGTTTTTAGAGTTGATGCCAACTTCACTAAAAATCAAAATTAAGTTTCTCCTTTAATCTTTTTGGTGTTTTTGATCCTATATCGAGGTCAGTTTTCCTCGAAAGCAGAGTATCAGTAGAATGCAAAAACTTATCTTGAGTTTCAGTTCGAGATAAGTAACTATCGAGTGTGTGACTGTCCGGTTAAAGGTTTCTGTCCACAATTTATTTTCACCGAAATTTGAAATTACACGCTTCGCCTAAATTGTCCAAAAGTTCATTTAATGTTGGCGTGCCTGTGGTCGAATTTGTTATTCATACAACTTTCATACTTTTCCGGAAGAAAATGTGAACCCAGCAAGATGAATCGAGCTACTTCAATTTTAAACATGACTTACAGCTTGACAGACGGACAGACATTGCTCGATCAATTCACCTGTCGGTCTCGATCATATCTCTAAAAGATCTTTCGGGTCTATGTTGATAATTTCACTTTATTACAAGCTTCGCTTTAAAATACCCTCTGTAGGCTAAAAGAGGCTGTGACTGCAGCGACAGAAATTAAACAACTAGTGACTAAAGAGACTACAAATAAAACGACTTCCGGTCTATTAGTTAAGACGCAAACAACAAAAGGTTATAAAGCACTATTTTATAATTAGTAATAAAAACAAAAAATACTTAATGATGTTAGTCCAGCTAGTATAGTTCTCGCAGCGGCAATGTGTAATGTTATAAAAAAATGTTAATTGGAAATTTTAAACAAAAGTGAACCGATCTTGTCCCGGAAAGAAGCACAAAATTTCTTTTTTATTCGACGGTGAATCCATCAACTCCGCAGGACTTGCTATAACTGGTGATTTGAGTAGCGTCATGCAGTCTAATTTTGATTCCAAGAAACCTACAAAGCACGATCTACAATGCAGACGACAAGATCGACTATAAGAAGTCAATCGTTTCTTCTAGGATCATCATTCATGGCTGGAAAAAGTCTGTGCATGATAAACCAAAAATCATGAATTAAGGAGCGCATATGTATCTCGCTATCGGTGACAACTGGCAGGATCTAATATCTGTTAACTGACAGATGAAAATACTTTTTTTCAAGGTGTCAAGTCTCAAGTGGCGGCTTTTGGCGCTAGCTTAGCAGCTTTTCTTGATTTTTAAATCAGTATGCTGGAACGTCCTTCGAATCGATGCTGGGTTTTGGCCACATCAGGGAGTTTTTGAGAGCTGTGATCTTAGTGCGGAGTCCTCTTACAATCTGGTATTAAATAAACATACATTTAGGTGTTGGAAGTAAAGAGCACTGACGGGATTGGAAGCTCTGTTAAAAACAACGTTATTGCCAAGAACGCTGTGTAAGCTCATCTTTTAGGCCAACACGCGTGTCTCTTGGCACCTACACCACCTCAGCACGCTGCATTTGTCAAGGATTCGAACTTGAGTCCGTTTACAGCTTATAGAATTTTACTCACCCACTCGGATGGCAAGATTCAGTTTTTGTTGCCGACAACAATGGGAATATAATTGAATCACCTAGTGGCCATGGCCATGCCCCGTTGAATGACATCTTTCCGTTGGCCACCATTCTCTCTGCCACAATGTTGTAATGGAGTCGTAAACAATTATCTGTGAAACAATGATTTCGAATTGAATTGACTGCTCCAAGGCACTTGTATTCCTTGCTCTATAAGCCTCCCCCTTCCTATCCTGTCCAGAATCAAAATAGCGACTGCATAATTTCCGGTTCCAGTGAGACTCCTGTTTTCTCTATCCATTCGATATTATGGGACGATCTAAAGTCCCAATTAGCATGCATGTCAGCTCACGTTCACAGCCCGAAATCGAATTGCCACCCGGGGTGTTAAAAGCACGAGGGGCTGCTAAAAGGCTTTATTTTCTCACCAGCTCACACAAACCCATGTCTGATTGTTTAACTTTATTAATTTCTGTCCACGCCAGCAGCCGCCTGCGTCCTTTAGACAGGCTAGTCCACTTAAAGGATTAACACTCAGTCAATTAAACACACCGAAGGTGTTTCTTCTCTGGGTGATGCGGTGTTTTCTATAGGCAACCTTGAAGGAAAGTCGTCTCTGATGGGTGGTGTAGTACGCAGATACAACGTTGCTTGAGGACAACAACATTTTGCTTTGTTGTGGCGTGGCGCCTACGTCAATATTATCAATCCCAGTACCGGCACGGCCAACCACTTATAAGCTCCCAAGTCCCAAACCCGAACATAAGGCCGGCATTAAGCACATCCTTTGGGATATTTTTGCGTGTGAACGAACAATTACCGCGTCATAATTTTGTGAAAACGAAATTTAAACGCAAAACGGATGTGTTTGCGTTTGAGGCATCATTAGTCAATGAGTTTTGTCATAGGACCTGGGATTATTTTTAAGCGTTGTTTTTTTATATTTTGTTGACACCCATAGTAGCTACAGTGGGGATAAAAAGTAAAGCATTGCAAAAAATTTATCAAGGACTTGGTTCTTTCATACTGTGTTTTGGCTGTCTGATTTCTAGGACCCTCGATAGGTACATAGTATAGTCCGAGTAGTGCAGACCCACTAAAAATACAGAGGGGATCTGGTGGGCCTCAGTCTTTAATGGCTGCTAAAAACAAAGTCAACCCTATGATTTGCCGCTATTACAAGTGATGCCTGATGTTCTGACAATACCTTATATCAAGGGTAAATACCTCGCTACAAGTCTTTTTTAAGATGACCTGAATGAAAGATGCTAGTCGGTGCAATCATCTAAAATGAAGATGCAGCAACAAGTTCGGCCAGATTTGCTGCATCGTCGTTATAGGGTGACCTAAATTAGCTTGAGCTATCAGGGTTATAAAAATAAAACATAGAGTCCTTTTCAAAGCGACGAAAGTTGAGCGAGTGCAGAAAAGCCAGCTTATAAGAGATGAGGGCCAAAGCAGTAAACCAACTCAAGGGTATTCAAAGGTCTGCCAATAAGACCAATACTGTAGCTAGGCTATGATCGTCGCTGTGGTATTGAGCTTACTTTCCATTTAAGTTAAATATCTGGATAAAATATATTCACCAACTGCAGCAAGACGCAAAAAAATTGTTGACATATTAGACTAGAGCGTATCTACTTGCCTCAGTATACTGCGCACCTCGCATATGGTCAATAGTCTGACTGTCCAACTGTTCTATGCGAAGGAAATTACTAGATCTTATAACCTAGATGTTTTACGTTCTAGATATCCCCTTTAAAAAAATAAGGTCTCCATAAAACTAGCAACAAGAAACCTTAAACAAGTAATAGCCTCAATAAAGCCAACAAGAGGAAGCCTCTTACTAGGAAAAGCTCGCAATAGAAAGCCTTATATGTATGAGTTACAGCTTTTATAAAACTTTACAATGAACTTAAAATAAGTAAAAGCCTCTGTTAAGCTAGCAGCAGGAAGTCTTGATGCAGTTACGGTCTCAATGCCAGGAAGCCGAACAGGAAACTTTAGACAAGCCACAGCTTTTACTTAGTGCGCCATAGAATCTTCTCTCAAGGCAAAACCAAGACTTAAGTGGGATTAACCTTATTCCAAAAAACATAGAAAATAGACTTAAATAAACGATTCAGAAATCGGATCAAAGCTGTCAAATTTCCGTGTCGAAGCTCTTTCTTGAGGGGGGTCACGGCTCCACAGGTCATCTTCATGACTTACCGATAACCATGATTGGAAAATAACTTTAAAATTACTGAAACTACTGTCAATTTGTGTCCCCAACAGATTTATGCCTGACACTTTCCAGTCATTTTCCACTCGTGGAAGTCTGCAAGTCACCAGGTTGAAAAGAAAGATACCAGGTTGTGTGCAATTGGAAATGTATGCAAGCTGACTAAAGCTCATCTGATAGACTTATGGTCTGGTCCTAAGACAATTTTTTGAAACAATTTTTTTTTAAGCTCGCGATCAATGGGTTATGACGCGTGCGATAAGAATTTGAGGATAAAAAAGATGGAAGAGAAAAGAAATTCTCGGTCCAACAAGCAAACGCTGAACGCTGATGAGCCATTACGGAATTTGCAAACTCTGCACAGAAACACCAAAGCTAGTGTTATGCCCTAACGAAGAAAAGTAATACTATAACTAGCAGAGTATTTCATAAAAACATCTGACATGCGTCTGTCGTTGTCCTTTCTTTTTGCAAATTGGATGAGAAAAAGGACCTATTCAGCCGACCCTAACCTGAATAACAGACGCCAACCAGGAAGCCGCTCATTTTGAGACAGACGCTCCTGGATTTTTCGTTTTTTGCTGGTTTTGGTCCGCCGTGGATATTTTTCATACCGGTACTCACTATATCTAGTGAGTATTGCCCTATCTTCCACCTGGAGAGCCGCCCAATGGGGGACTATCAACCCCAATTGAGGGTATTGGAAAATAGCGTCTATAGAACTTAACCGAAATAAAATTTCTAGGAGGAAGTTACTTCAAACCAACCCTTCTAATCTAAACAAGATAAGCTAAAAGTTCTTGTCGAGTTGTCATCTGTTAAAGTCCATATG
The DNA here is from genome assembly GCA_947623515.1 of Neoascia interrupta. Lineage (NCBI taxonomy): Eukaryota > Metazoa > Arthropoda > Insecta > Diptera > Syrphidae > Neoascia > Neoascia interrupta. The sequence continues at coordinate 202,497,894 of OX392462.1, forward strand.
GCACACTAGAAGTCGTCAAACGTCTCAAATGCAAGCCTTCCCCGGCTTAGAACTATTTTATTTAAAATTTCGTGGTCATGTTCTTCGATTCAAAATTAGTCCAGTAATTTTTGTTTGGTTCAGCCGGCTTTCCCCCGGTATACCATAGCACAGCCGTCCCGGTAAGAAGGAAATGGAAGCTTGAGATCGGTTTCTCATCTGACAAACCGTTTTAGTTTTGGAACGATTCAATACTGAAAATCAAACTGCTGATAGGCATTGTCTTTGAAGTGCATGCCATGTCAAACTTCACCCCCCACTTGGGCAATTCTAGGCCCATCCTTCATTCTGCAAGGCGTTGAGGTTACATTCGTTAGTTTGTATAGTTCGTCTTTGAGCCTGGTCTTGAGGTTGTTAGTTTTTATTCGGCAACCCTAATATTTGTAGCCTATAGTATTCCTTCTATGGTGCCTATGATACACGAATTATAGGCACCATATGTCATATCTCGGCTATGTCATACATGAGAAAATTCTTGTAAGTTTGTAAGTTTCTCAAATTTGCCTGTATTCTTGGATCGAACGTCTTGTTGGATGATCCGTGACCTAGACTCCTCGCTCAAAGTTGGTGTGTAAGTTTCAGTAGACGCATTTCGTCACTACTTCCACCTTAAAGAAACTAAGTTAGTCTAAACGTCTTTGTCTTGTCGTCTAATGATTGAAAATCTCTGGTCTAATGTGAATGTTCGAGATCATTCCCCTCGCACGGACCACTACAATTAATGTGGTCAACTGGACTGTCTTGATCCAAAGACCAGCCTCGAACACACAGAGGTTTATTAAATCTATGCCCATGCTACAAAGAAGATTAGGCTTTAAGCCTAGATCCATTGGCAACAGTAGTCGTATTTAAGCCTCCCAAATGGTTGCGTTTCGTAAAATAGAAGTAAGTCAGGACTATAAGTTTCCAAGGCTTGCGATTATCTTTTCCCGTTTCAAATTAAGATATGAAGAGCCGCTATGATTCAACATGGTCTTTGCCGAAAGGTGGTAACTGGTTCAGTTGAAGTTCTCCAGGAGCTCCATGAACTTTAATCGGGACCAGCTTCTATGACCGTCGATAGCGGATGCAAACCAGGTGACGCTAATTGGTTGATAGGTCGTGTGGACATCTTTCGATCTGTACAAGCTAGCCCTATGCAGTAAACTCGTCCTTGTGTAAAGCGCCAGATTGATGATATTGCAATATGGCCCCAGCAGACCGAGAACACATACCTCAGAAATCCAATCGTATCTTTCAGTAAAAGCAATCCCTAAACTCATATTTATTTGCAATCCTGCACTTCCGGCGTACGACTGTAAGGTCTAAGGTGTAAGGTCGATAAGCTGAAAGAGCAAAGAAGTTCCTTCAAATTTACCATGTGGTGATCAATGAGAAATCACTGTCTCATATTTAGGTCTCATCTTAGATCATATTGAAACTTAAGTTAAGCTTAGGACAACTTAGTTAGAGAAAAAAGTTCAGGAAGCTTAGATAGCGCTCTTTTCTTGCAAAAAAGCAATCGGGAACAAATTAAGATTTCAACCCCGATAATCTCTGTTGAATATACATTTCTGATACTAATGCGTTGTTCGGTTACACACCTTTTGTGCAAAGCGGTAAACAGGTACATTTTGAGCAACGTCCAAAGATCAGCTTGCTAATGTAAGGGCGGAGCATTTCGTACAACTGCATCTAATACCCCTTGACATCAGCAGACTTTAGCTGCAACCAAGGCTGATCAGCTCAAAGCAAGTGAACCGATCGCAAAAAAGTCCTCTCAGCCATTCTGTTAGCATTATCCTTGCAAAAAAACATAGACTTCATCATATCATAACTTCAGTTTGCTAAAAACTTCGAGACCCCCACTACCAACCTCTCTAGATGATCTTGCCATCCTGGAAAAAGATCGATCCACTTCTACGCCGATAGATCAAAAACTAGTGATGGGACATTGACGGCACGGTCTGAGGTTGCCTACAGTCACTTAGGAGATTTCAGAGCATTTTATCATTCGCCTATGCTGGGTTCCAGTGCAAAGCGAAATTTCAGGAAACTGCTAATTTTTCATGGAGCCATGTTATATAATGATCTTAACATGGCCGGCTCAAAAAGTTTCTCACCTTCAATAGAAGTTTAAAAAGGTTTAACGAGTAGGCGCAGCTATACATTTGCGGGACCTTCATAGGCGTAAGTGTGTCGGTTTTCTTATATCTGTCAGCCATTTTAACCTAACCAACCTGTAGCTAGTAAGAAAAGCTGAAAAGAAGAGAAGATTTCATTTGTATCTATTAAATTTTTGTTGCAACCTTTATTTTTATATAATCTACTCTAAGAGACCTAAGATTCTCTGCATATTGACACCCAAATACCTTAAAGAGATATCTAAAGTATTTAACTGGTGTTGCTCGTAAAGTAAGAGTGAGAAACGTCAGTATTTGTGGGAATCTAAAGGCTTACCAGCTGCCTCTCTGAGAAAAACGAACAATGCCTTAATTTTCAATGGTTAACCATCCAAGGAAGAACTTCAGCGAGCACTGAATCGGCTTACAACCGTCTGTGGTGACGTGATGGAAATCGAAAGTGATGGTTGTTTCCCGAACTCCTGTGCAGTGTACCCTGCACATCAATGGAGTTCCATTAAAACAGGTGGAGAAGTTTAAGTACCTCGGGGTCTTTTTCACGAAAGATGGGAGGAGTGATACTGAGTTGTCCTGTAGAATTGGCCAAGCTGGAGCAATAGTAAAGGAAATGCGCCGGCCGGTCATCAGGAAAGCTGAGCTTGGAGTGAAAGCAAAGATCTCAGTTTTTAATTCAGTGTTCGTTCCGACCCTCATCTATGGTCATGAAATTTGGGTAATGACCGAAAGAATTAGATCGCGGGTACAAGCTGCCGAAATGAGATTCCTAAGGTGCGTTGCTGGTGTTACTCTTAGGGATATAGTTAGTGAACTGACAAACGTCAGTTTTTGTGCGAATCTTAATGTCGAGCAGCTACTTCTCTGAGTGGAACGATCGATTCTTCAATGGTTTGGACACGTTGTTCGCATGCCTACTGACAGACCTCCTAGACAGGTCATGCTTACCGAGATGCGAGCGCGTCGCTCTTCTGGTAGGCCAAAAAACAGGTGGTGGGTCCAGGTAAAGAACCTCTCTAAAGAAGATGATTTGTTTATTGATATTTTTCTGATTTTATATCATTGGTGTAGATCGTGAAAAAATGAGTCCAGAAGTTTGACAATCAAAACGCCTAACGGTAGTAGGAATATTTAACGAGGAAAGACTGCGAAATCCTCAAAACAAAACCTTTACAGTAACTGGACATCTGACGTAGCCAGAGCCTATAGAAGACGCCTTTTACCTCAGAGTCTTTCTCATCCGTTTAAAACAAGCATACCAAAAATTCACCGGAAATTCACTATAGTCTTTAAATCACCATGATGAAGGAAAGAGTCCTGTATCTGTGCCTGAAAATGATTTTAGCTGTTTAAATCATTGCTTTTTTCGATAAAGGCATAACACTTGCGGGGGTAAGCTTTGATGTTTCTATGCAGGGTTTTCTTGTTCCTCACTGGCTCATCATGGTTTTGTGTCGGATCAAGATGCCCTTTTTTCTTCTATTCTCAAACTCTTTCAGCTCGCGATGTGCTACGCATTTCGAGGGTAGATAAAACCCCTTTAAAGTGAACTAATTAAAAAAAATTAGTGTAGGTACAGGAAAAAAGTTTGAAAACGCACATGTTCAAATGCTGGACGGTAGTGCCACTCGCATGAATCAAACTAAAAAATAAGTTGCTTTGGATCTATAAAAGGAGTTTTCTGCTGAAAGTTTTCGAAGATTTGGGGCATCGAAACAGCACCTGAAACTTCTATAGAAAAAAAAACAAGCTACTAGGTCCGCGGTTCCCAAAGTGTGCTGAGCAGAGCACTTGGTGAGTAAAAAAAAATAAAAAAACACATGATCAAAAAAAAAAAGGAAGTCAAAAATTTGAATCGATGGCTGCCTTAAAATAAGGGTTGATGCAATATCGTTTCTGATAGACAAATACTGTGTTTTGTGTGAGAAGTTATGTTAAGGATTTTATTGTTAGCGTTTCTCTTAGATATTTGTTCATTTAAATCTTTTAATCTTGTCGGCTCAGTACAGTGTTGCGTCGGAAAAGTTCGCTTCCCTAAGATCGTAGAAGCATAAAAATTTAAAAGATTCTATATGCATTTATGAACACACCAAAGAAATCGTTTCGGATCCCTGGGCCGGATCCAAAGTTTTGTTGGATAAAACAAGACAATTATTATTATCGCGTTTCGAACCCGGCTTCAATCGCATGGAAACGCGATTTGAGTCGACGCGACTCAAATCGAGCCGAGTCGAAATTATGCATGGAAGCGCAAGTTTGTTCAAGGAGCGGAGATTTTCGCGTTTCTGGGCATATTTGGATGCCATGCTTGAGACTCATTCGTAAATCTCGTATAAATTTACCATTTCCAAAAAATGACAACTTTGCTTATTGCCAGGTACACATCTTTCCAAAATTTTTCTTTATCAGAAAAGATAAAATTCGATAGCAAATGTTACTTTAACTCGTCGCCCTTTTTCGTAGTAAGATTACTAGATAGTAATATCTCGTTTCCACCGGAAACAAATCCGTAATTAACACAAATCTTAAACTAATCTCCAACAAATTTAGAGATTTTCCATACAAATTTTAACCCTTTTAACTAAGCGAGTAATTAAATTTAATTCTCCTATAATATATGCTTTTTTAACCATTGCCACTTTTAACTTTATTCGCACATATTTAGAACCAGTTTAAGACTAGAGAAAGAAAACAGAAACTAACCACGTATGATAGATCTGTCACAAACATGATATATTTTCGTTTACAACGAAAAAAAACCTTTTTCCTCCTGTAAAATGTCATTGTCACTATCTTTGGCGAGCCAAAACGACAAGAAAAGAGTGCTCGTATGAAGTTAATCTCATGTTTGTCCAGTGGAGACACTACGGGATTTTTCTTTAATCGTCTACCGCGAATTGCAGCTCGAGAAATAGTTATTTTTTTCTTCAAATAAAATTAAAAAAAAATGTTACTAGACATTTGAAACAAATATTAAAATCTGATGTCATTAAACAGCCACATCATCTGTTGATTGATCTTTGAAATTTGTGCATCCAGGCTCTGTGATCTGCATAAATCTCGTCCGTCGATATGCGATGCAGGAAAAGAAGCACACATTTTTGGTTGTAGATGTTTCAATCTAAAATTAAACACCGCGTTGTACCAATTAAAACAGTTGCATCGCCAATAAAATAGAGTGCCGCAACAGCTCGAAGTGAACCAGGGCCAAAGTTGCATACCTTCTGAAATAAGGGGCCTTACTTATTTCAATGCGTTGTTATATTTTTTTTTTGTGTCATGTTGCTTTTTTTTATAAGAAACAATTCATATTTTTGTATCTTATAAAAAAACATTTTGGTGCTCCGTTTAAAAGTGCTCCGCGATCGAAAAAGATTGGGAACCGCTGTACTAATTGATGCTGGTTCATCTGTCAATTCTACAAGAACGGCGATTATGTCTAAAACTGTCGATGGCTATCATCTACATCGTATTCTGTGAAAGGCACATGGATCAGTGTGACGACTTACCAGTCATATCAACCATAGAAAAGATTTTCACATTAGATCGAGTCCCAAGAGATTCCACATTCCGCCAGTAGCTCTTACAATGATGTTGAGCTCTTGAAAGAATCCATCCAATTTTATCGTGCAGCTTTAGAATACACAAGTTACATCACTGTGGAATCAGTTCTTCGAGAACTAAAGTCACGCGTATTATGTGCAATATTGTTCTAGAGATGATAGTGCACTGGGCATATGTCGAGACCGATGCGCCCCCATTCATTTTAACAGATCCTCATCAAGTGCTCCTTGACAACACTCTTATCATCGCCTGCTAGTTTCATTACATTTAGAATCTTCCACATTGATTAAAGGGCAGACGAAGTGTGTCTTAACGTACCCGACGAATACGACAAATCTGCAAAATATGAAGGACGAGTACCAATAAAAACCAAGTGCCAGTGTCCGAGTACCAATTATTATTATTCATTTATTCAAAACCCAAATTGAAGTGCCAACAGACGATTCTCTTTTCCAGAAATTCCTTTTTCACTCTGATTTTAGTGTTTACTTAATGGAAAAAGAATTAGACCTTAACCCAACTGCCCGTAAGATTTACGTTCATCCTTATAGAGATGATTTTATTATCCCTGACGAATCCTTCGAACACACTCAAGTGTTTCTAGACGCAACCATACTGTAAAAATATCCAGGTACAAATTTCAATTATGTTCTACTTATGCCTTCAGAGCTTCTGTTTAACCATACTCCACATTTAAGTCTATACCTTGACATTATGTAATTTCTTAAACAACCACTCAATATTTCATGGCCAAGGCCAAAAACATGTTCCTGTTCTGTCGTCTCGGAAAATCTTTCAGAAAATCGCATTTCAAACGAAATCATTTCTTTCCTAAATACCCTCAAACGAAATGGATATTTAGATGTGTACCATTTATTTCACCATCGATTTCAATGTCGCAAGATTTGAATTCATTTTCCTTTGACATTTCTAAGGCCACATAAAGGATAATAAGTAAAAAATTTCTGTCATCTGTCTCACGGTTTGTGATTTTTTTCTGGTTAATAAAAAATCTGTAAACATAAAAATAAACTCTAAAAAAAAAACTTGTAATTCCAAAAAGGATTCCGGCTCCTATCTGTTATGGTTGACAAAATTTTGCGCCACTTTTATACACTTTTTCATTCATAAGAACATTTTTCCGAGGACGCGTACATAATCAATTTTCCAAAAATACTCGCAATTTTAAAATATTGTTAGCGATAATTAAATAAGAAAAGCAAAAAGATTACAGTCTACGAAAAGTAGGTATTTGAAAGTTGAGCTTGCTTCAAGGTTAAGGACGAGCCTGCCTTTTCCCTGTTTGGATACGCAAAGCGTTTTTATATTAAGTATTCACAGGAAAACGAAACACAAGTTGGTGTAAAAGTTTTCAAGGCTGTTTGCTGCCGAACATTCAATAAGGAATTTTTAATATATTTATAATTGGGCTTCCCTTATCACTGCATTTAAAAATACATAATTGATTTTTTCACGTAGACGTGTGTGGGAGTTTTTTTTTACCTTTTACAAGGACATAAGTTCCTTTTGATGGGTATAGGAAAGTTATCTTACCATGGGCAAATAACTGGACAGACTTTGGATTTCGTTTCCTAGGATATCGGATGCTGAATGTGCCCAGACGGATATAAAAGGATGCTTGGCTTAATTTGCTAAAAAATCTTTTGAGAAGTGCTTACCATAGCAACGGAAGTATAAATCAGTTGCTCAAACAGTCGGAGATATTCTTTGTGCTGAGTAATGGGAAAAACATTCATTCAGCTCGTTCCGAAAATGAGGTACTCTAACTATAACAACCACTTACAACCGTGGTTTTAAAGGCCATAAGAACTGTCATCAAAATTAAATTTTAATACGGAAACTTCTAAATGCCCGATTACAGCTTTTGAAGAAAAGGTTTACGGAAAAGGTTCACAAATTTTACTGTGGTAACATCAGAAATTTGCGATGTCTTTTTGTCGTACCCTGTTTCCTGTATTTGTACTTAAACACCCTGTAAGAGTGAGGACAGACGTGGGATACCTTCTATAAGGAATGCCTTCTATTAAGAAGGAAAACTGTGAAATCTAAAAAAAAACGAGCTAGAAAGGTTAATTCAGAAACCTTTGTGAGGTTCCACAAATAAAAACCCTTACAAATCACACATTTAAAGTATTCAGTGTAACAACCAGCCTCCCAGGTTAAATTGAACTTCTTCGACAGGAGGTACACGTTTTTTCAATTGCTTGTAAGCTCTTGTGATTAAATTGAAATTGGATCTTTATAGAAATTGAAATTTGTTGTGGTTTTGTTCTACAGGTAAAAGAAAATGTTAGCATCATAATTTGGCAATTTGGTAAATAATAAATAAAATGTTTTGCGGAGAGCTTACTTTGTAAAGTGACTGTAAGCAGCAAGCAAAAGTTGGACTTATTCAGAAGGTTAAATGAATGAGTAGGTACGTTTCCTCAATTCTACTTCAAGGACTTTGCTGTTTTTGGGAGGCCTGTACCTGAAACACTACACACACATACCTTGGAAACAAAAGCTGTTCATGGCAGAACTTTGAACAGGTAAATTTGAACCTGGTAAGCTGAAAGGACTCAAAATTGCTCTTGCAATTATGGTTTGAAATGAGACACTGAGATTGAAGATTGTAGATTGTATGAGAGAGGTGGCACCGCATAAGTCACTGCGGCCCTGGTCCCCCGCAAGGTCGGGGTCAGAATAGCCTTGAGGTAAGGTATGCCTGTCGTAAGAGCTTACTAAAATCCACTGGAAGAAGTAGTCTTCAGCATACTAAAAAGTATAAGTGATGCTGTCGAAAGTATATATTCCTGGTGGGGCGGGGCCACTCTTGGCAGTAAAGTTATAACTGAGAGATGAATCTGAAGGTGTAAATAAAACCCAGTAGCGTCTGATAAATAGTGTGCTGTAAGCTGGTCGGGGTCTGATCCCAGAGAGGCGGCTGAACTCTAAACAGTTAAACTGCAAGAGCGTCTGTCTCGAAATGAGCGGCTTCTTGGTCGGCGTCAGTTGTCCATGTTAGGATCGGTCGGATAGAAACATGGCAGCTAGGCATAAAATGCAATCTCCCCACCATGAGAAGATGAAAGAATAAACCTCGGATATGTGCTGATTCTGGTAGCCCAGGGCACCCTTGAACCCGGTCGTATGTCCCCCTCAACCCGAAGAATATTCGCAGCCCGGCAATGGGGTGGAGGGGGGCAGCGCTTAGCCAAATTAAGGGCTTAGATAGTCAGTCTACAAATCCACAACGACACCATCTTGAAATTGTCACATGGAATGTCTCATCGCTAGCGCAGTAGGAACTTGAACTGGTTGAGTAGGCTAAAAGTATTAGCTCGACGGTACTGGCATCTCCTCAACTTAGTGGTATTATTTCGGAACCGGAGACTTCGCTGATCGGCGGACACTTTTCTGGTCTGGCGTCCCACATAACATGACTGCACAAGCGGGTGTGGGGATATTCACAAGCCCCCGGCTGTTGGAAAACGTATTTGAGTTTATTCCGTAAGGAGGGATGATTTAGATCTTAAAGCTTAAGCTTGAGCGATCGACTTTGACTCTAGAGCAGAAGTATGCACCCAATCCAGAGTCAGAGTATGCGGCTTTCTTGAACGAAGTTAATGCTGCCCAGGATAGAGTGGGAGAAGTGGATTTTCTAATGGGTGACTTTAATGCTCATGTGGCTAAGGACGGCAGTACTGGGAGAAGTGTGATTGGGCACGGTGACCCGGATCAAAACAGGAACGGAGGGAACTTATTGGGCTTTTGCTGTGCTTATGGCTTGTCCGTCATGAACACCTTTTTCCGACACAAAGACATTCACAAATACACTTATTGGTACCAGAACAGTTTAAATCAGAGATCTTTGATTGATTTCTTTGTGGTACCATGGTGTGTTCAAGAAATGTTTTGTGATGTTCGCATTTTGAGAGGAGCTGAGCTGGCAACTGATCACCAACTAGTGTTGTGCAAATTGCGCTTTAGCGACAGTATTCCTTTGCCACCCAGGCGAAATCCAAGACGCGTAACCCGCATACGGTGGGAAAGGTTACAGGATGCTGAATCTGATTAAAGTTTGAACAAGTTCCAACTGAACTTTTGAAAGTACAGGAGGAATGGCAGCTATTTTCATCGGCAGTCATTGCCTCTGCAAGAAATGTTTGTGGAGTGAAGCGGCTTGGTGTGGCGGCTGGTGGTGAGAAAAAAAACTGCGTGGCTTAAGACTCCTGGAGTTCAAGAAGCCATCAGAGAGAAGAAGAGAGCCTATATTCTTTGTAATCAATGTATGAAATCTCTTTCTCCAACCCAGTACATTGATGCGCGAAGAACTGCCAATATGGCGGTCAGAAAAGCCTTAGAAAAAGGCTTGAAAAAATTTCGGTGATAGGTTAGAGCAAGATTACAGATCTGCAAAAAAGATGTTTTGGCAGACTAATTGCTGTCTCAGAGGAAAAAAGTGAAATGTCGTACAAAATCTTAAATCCAAAGACGGTACACTTTTTTCAAAAGAGAACTACGTATCCCAGAGCCATTCAGTCTTTGTATGGGAACTGCACAAGCTGTGTTCGGATAAATGGCGTCAAATCCCAACGTTTTGATGCGTGCGTCGGACTCCGCCAGGGCTGGGCTCTATCGCCTCTCCTTTTCATTGCGTATATGGACTGGATGGTGAGCCGCAGTTTTGGTGAGGAATCTTTCGGAATAGCTGGCGTCAGGATAAGCCATCTGCTTTTCGCATATAATTTAGCTATCTTGGCATCGTTATAGGTTTGCGGCCATACGCGATGAAGGTAAACGTAAGCAACTCCGAAGTGATGGTTGATTCCGAACTCCTGTGCAGTATGGAGTATCCTGCACATATATGGAGTCCCATTTCTCATTGAAACGGGTAGAGAAGTTTAAGTATCTGAGGGTCTCATTCGCGAAAGATGGAAGGAGTGATATTAAGTAATCCTGTAGGATTGGCCAAGCTGAAGCAATAGTTAAGGAACTGCGCCAGGAGGTCATCAGGAAAGCTGAGCTTGGAGTGAAAGTAAAGATCTCAGTTTTTAATTCAGTGTTCGTTCCCATGTCAAATTTTTTATGTCATGTCAGATTTTTACTACCATGTAATTTTTTGTATGCCACGTCGGATTTTTTATGTCATGTCAGATTTTTACTGCCACGTCAGATTTTTTATGTCATGTCAGATTCTTACTACCATGTAATTTTTTGTATGCCACGTCAGATTTTTTATGCCATGTCAGATTTTTTATGCCATGTCAGATTTTTTACGTCATGTCAGATTTTTACTGCCATATCACATTTTTTTATGCCTTGTCAGAGTCTTTTATGCCATGTCCGAGATTTTATGTCATGTCAGATTTTTTATGCAAAGTCAAATTTTTTATACAATTTAAGATTTTTAAGTCATGTCAGATTTTTTATGCCATCTAAAATTCTTGAAGTCATATGAGTGGAATATTAATGGATTGGGTACATTGGGTCCAAAGGCGTACAGTCACGGCTCACGGCCCACCACGGGTGACTCGCCTGAATGGAATATTTGTTTCCTCTCAAGGCCTTTTCACAGTTGCAGTAGCTGTCTTTTTTAAGTCCTTGGAATTTCCCAAACTGCATCACTGTCGGCAATAGAAATGCCACCGTATCCCTTGACTTGAGCTTTCTGCCTCAATCTTGAAGAATTAAGTACCCCAGACGCAGACGAATAGAATTTATTACAAAAAGAAATAATATCTGTCAAAATTTATTACGATCAGTTCGAAACAATAAGAGATAGAATGTAGTCTGCATAAAAAATACACCAACACAAAAGACAAATTTTAAGCTTGCTCAAATATCATGCTTCTTCGGTGAACCAATAAAAATGAGGAAAAATATAATTAAAATATCAAATCCTTAAAATAAAAAGAAAAAACATTCGATTGAGATCTGTGTTCAATTTTAAAACAATTAACCTTGGGAAAAGGAATAAAAATGCTAACTTAATTAGACTTGCTGTTCAAATTGGACAACGATACTTTTTTTTTGAACAATTTTAATTAAATATCCCCGACATGTTTCAATTAATTTAGCCACCTTTCTACTGAAATCAATCAAAATATCGTATTCTCTTACCTCTGGCGGAAAATAACACATAACACCACTTATCAATTGGAACCGACGCTTGTAAATTTTTTTTGTTTTTCAATCGAAAAGTATTAATTACAAGGAGCCATGAAAATGGCAAAACGAAGAACGAACATTGACAAATTGATTGATGTGAAAATTAATCCTGTTTTAGGTTTCGGTTCCTTTGACGCGTAATTTCGTAGAAAATTTCCTCTTATTCGACTATAAGTATGGAGGCGTCTAATTCTATCGATGGCCATGAAAAGTAACAACCAGAAAAAGAACACGTTTTTAATTTTATTAAATAATATCCTGTACACGAACTGCCTTCCAGGAATTTAAGGCTCCTGGACTATACACATATTTACCTAATCATCTGGCTGGTTCATTTTTAGGTGGTGGTAATATTGCGCAGACACTTCAGTCAACGCGAAGCCCTTTTTTGTTTTTTTTTCCATCCATTCGAAGGATGCAAACTAAATCATACGATTTCTGATAAATCAATGAGATGAATGAATTATTTGATCGGTGTGCTTGTCCTTGAAAATCTGTCAATTGCCAGGACGTTTACGATTTATTCCATAACTCCTAGATATCTTCTCTCAGCTACGTCTCTGATTCATGCATTTATTTCGATGTACTTACTTTGACCTTGTGTTAGTGTCTCCTGTTTTGAATCCCCTTTTTATTTCCAAGACTCTCTATGTTGACAGTCGGGGTGGAGACGCTTTAACTGCCTATTTGGATCTATACTGCCATGGGTAAATCAATACCCTCTTGTGTTTTTTTGTCATTATTTATTCAAAGACGGAAAAGTTCAGTAACCTATTGGCTGGAGGGCACTTGAAAATAAAACCTAGTGTAGTGGAAAAGATTCTCGTGGTGATAGGATTTACTCTGACACAAAAATCCATCATGTGTTTCGAAAGTGTTCAATCGAATTTATACACACTTGGTCTGTTAACGTAGGTTCAATATTGACTTTCCCAAGAATTGTTTTTCAATGCACGCGATTAAACACTTTTAAACAGTTTTTTGTCGTGGCAGTCAAGTACTTTCGTTTCCATTTAAGTAGCCCCTCATTAAATTGGCGACATTATGTAGAAACACGGTTTACTTTTTAGATTATGATGAAGCTGTGTGAAAAAAAACACACGGCCCTGAACGCCCACTCTTTTTAGACGAGGTAATTTTTGGTTTGGGGAAACTTTACCTGTAAAATTTTCTAGACTGAGTCTTCCTTTGAGTTTTGCAAAAAATTGTCTCAACTCCAGGAAGCATCTCATTTACGGGAATCGATTGGCAGAATGGAAATAAGTGGGTAACATCACACAACGATTTTTCTTTAGGTTAGGTTGGAAAGGGTTGTTTGCATTAGTGCAAGTTCACTCGGTGGCCAGATTGGCCCGTTGTCATTACCCTGGTGAGGTAGACAAACATGGTTGGACATATGTCTTGCTAACTGAACCAACCTGATCTTTTAATAAATCTTTTTAGGTCTAGTAGTGATATTCCTGCCAGGTCGTCCAGGCTATCAAAGAACCTAACTCCTAAAAAGGTTAGTCGTCGTTCTTGGAGAGCTGGACAGTGGCAGAGAAAGTGTTCTATAGACTCTATTTCTTCTTCATCCCTACAGCTTCTGCAGAAGTCGTTGGCAAAGATTCCTATTCGTGTAGCCATGACACCAATGGTGCAGTGTCCCGTGACTACACCAACGAGTGTTTTTTATGAAATTTCTACTGAGAGATAGAAGGGTCGTTGTTCTTTTTAGGTCGAGTACTGGCCATAAGCAGTGAGTGATGATACAATCTTCAGACTGTTGCCAACGTTCACCGGCTAGTTTGATCGTGTATTGATCTATAAGACTTTTGGCTGTGTTGAAAGGTACATAAACCCGTCGGTCAGCCATCGTTTTGTCCATATCCGAACCTTTCTTGGCCAGTTCGACCGCCATTTCATTTCCGGCCACGCCAACGTGCCCAGGAACCCAGCAGGGTAGAACTGTGTGGAGGCTTATTTCCTTCAATGCCATGAAGCAGTCCTTGACACACTTAGAGTATACGAGGTTGGAGTCCAGGGCTTTAAGTGCTGCTTGACTATCAACACATATGGTGATTTCTGTTGCTGGAAGATCCATAGATTGAATTGTCTGTGCAGCTCTCTTCACCGCATAAATCTCAGCTTGAAAAACACTGCAGTAGTCATTTAGTCGATATGACTGGTTTCGATATGACTCCTGAACCTATTCCGTGTTCTGTTTTCGAACCATCGGTATAGAAAGCTTTGCCTTTGATGTCAACATTAGTCTCTATCCACTCTTGCCTACTTGGTATAATCACTTTAAATCTTTTATCGAAGTCAAATTGAGGTTTCTTATAATTCGTACAGGTTACAGACCCATTTTGATTTAATATGTTGCATGGGTTCTTTTCGGGGGCCGAATTATAGGACAGGATTTTTTGAACGAGGCTTAGAGTGTTTCAGTGATAAGGTTGACGAATTCCTCTAACCGTGTCACACTCGAGATGTTGCCTTATTAGTTAAGATTGTATTGTAAGCGTCTTGTGACGAGTTTGGAGAATTTGCTACAGTCGGTCTTAGCAAGGTTTCTAAAAGGTAATTTTTTATCTATTTTAAAATTAATATTGAAGGTTATCCTGTAATGGTCCAGAAGGTTATCCTGTAAATGAAGGAGCATTTGGTGGATACCATCCAGTCATTAACTTCAAAATTCGCGGTATACAGTGATGAAAATCAAAGACCTCCTCCCTAATTTTGTTGTGGAAAGTAGGATGATTACCCCTGTTACAAATTTTTAGATTGGATGTCAAAATAAATTCTAAAACAGACTCATCCCTCTTGTTAATATCTTTGCTGCCCCAGTGAGTGTGATGGGCATTGGCATCCACCGCGATGACTAGGTTAGCCTTGGTGTTCCTTGAGTGGATTTTCAAGTCCCAATGCTGTCGATGTTGGATTGTCCTCTTCGTATGGCAGGTAATGCGGATGCAAGAATAAGTTGTGCCTCATTCGCGGTCGCACACTGCCACTGCTAAGTCGCTGTTGCTGAAATGATAGGAAAGATTAAAGTTAGTGGAGGAGTGAATGTATATTTTGGACCCTAATCCCTGGATTTTGTCTTTGGAAAGCCACGGTTCCTGGATTAGGGCCACATCAATATTCTCCTCGGCCATGAACAGCAGCAGGTCGTCGGTGGCAGCCTGAGAGTGATGCAGATTAATCTGCACCACCCTCAGCCTTCCGACGCAGGTCTTTTTCATGTAGGAAGTTAAACTTTAACTGACCTAGCCCGAATTTAACCACCTCTGCTACTGTTTTCAGATAGCTGGCAGATTTGGTGTCCACCACTATCTTCATGTCCACGCCTCCACCTTTTTCCTTCGGTGTCTTTGAAAGAACCTGCCAGCCTTTCGTGCTGAGACCCTCGTTCGGCATATCTACAAGCTTTAGTATGACTGTTTCCTCCGGAGCTGGAGGAGGTATCCATACATGCACTTGTATGCGCAGTGGAAGAGTCGAGGCATTGGTTCGCTTTGGTTCCATGAGGACTAACGCCTGGCTTTGTGGACCCTGAGAATTTGGCGATGTCTTTTTGAGGGGGCTTTGATGTAGAGGCACACGTTATCTTTATATACAGAGCTTTTTGTCTTTCCCTTCTCAGTCTTCTTATTGAATGTTATTGAATGGGATGGCTGCCTTTGTAGTCTTAGTGTTGAGAATTGTTTTGTTTCCAAAACGTCTCTCATAAACCTTGACTACTTTGGCGTGCTTTTTGATAAGGTGCCTATTCCTGTCCTTCAGCGTAGTTGGATCTCTTTCCCTAATTTTTGCCAAGAATTTGCCAAAGTTCTTATAGCCTGATCTAGCTTTTTGCTCGACTGTTTTCTTTTTATACTTATGGGCCAGCGTGTCCTCCAGAAGTTACTGGACTGTGAGGAAATGGCTTCCCTCAGTGCGGTCATGTCTAACAGGGGAACCTTCGACTGAGCGGTGACTTCTGTCGCTTCGCTGGTTGCCCCTTGTCTAGTAGGCTGTTTTATCATCAGGTAGCTCTCTGCCTTCACACCCCTGACTAACAGCGTGATCTTCCATGAAAGTTGGGTCCTCCAGAATCCGTGACCCTGCCGCTTCCGAAGAAGCGAGTGGATTTGCACTAGTGTGCGTTCCAATTAGAGTAATATAACTATGTTGTTGTCCTTCCATGTTGGTCTTGAGTTTTCGCATTAGTTAGTTCTGCTACGTTCTAGGATACATTGCCCGGCTGCTACCGCGCGGAGGTATAACTAACACTTGAGAGTGGCCGAATGAGAATCGACATACGTATAGAAGGCTTTCAGCTCCTCCGACCACTCCCCAGCAACCATGCAAGATTGAAAGAGTAGTCGCAATGTTCTATCACCCAGACCAGGTGAATGTTATACTGTTTTTAAGTCCAGGCCTTAGGAGCTTATAGATACTGATTTCAGGCCACTACTCGATTGTCCATAAAGATTCGTAAATCCTCGGCGTATATAACGCTTTTCATTTCCCGAGACAAGGCATATGAATCGCTTTTAGTCACGCTTTGTTTACTTTCATACCTTAGTCCTTAAGTCCAACGTGGACCTAAGCCTCAACCATCCTGCTAAACTTTCCGGCTCTGTTTCTAGCCAGCCGTCTTCAATTTTGCAAGCGAAGCTCGTTGATGTCCCTATCCACTTGCGTATGCTTCCAGAGTTTAGGTGCTGTTGAAGTGGATCGATTCCTTTTATTAACGAGACTTACTCCAACATGCCCAGGGTGGGCCTGTCGGAACGCGCCCAATGCTGGCTTAGCCAGTGCGGCCCTGTAGTTTGTTGACCGATCTAACTGACAGCGTTTGTCAACGAGCGAGGATGAATCGACACGGTCGAACGTGAGCTGTTAGAGCGCTTGATCGGAGGTGATCGGAAAGTAAACAAAAATTATTTTTCTACGGATTCATAACGAATATAAAGTCACGCAAACAAAAGATCGTAAGCTTTCAGGCTATTATTGGAGTTGCATTAAAAGAACAAAGCATAAAGTCGAGTTAGTTTTGCCAGATTTTTGCCAGAAGTCCGTCCCACCGTCTAACCGGACAAGGGTATCTAAATCCGAATCGCATTTAGACACCCTTTTTGGAGGGCATGCTACGATGCTATAATAGTTTATACCACAAAATCTCATTAAACACTTTCCTGAAAGGAGTTCATAGAAGCAAACTGCAAACATCCTTAATCTTATTCGAAAAGTTTATCAACATTTATATCTTTACTTGGTATCCTACATGACCGCATTGTCACATTTATGTCATTTGCCTGAGAATAATTTATCGCCCAACATCGACCGTTGTCGTCCTTCAACTTCAACCTCACCCTGCGGCCATAAATGCAATTAGTGTCCAGACCAAATCTTGTCTAAACAAACACCACAATGTGATAGCCATTGAATAACTGATCCTGAAGTTCGATGACCACTCGCAAGGATAATCCGTTGACCACACGATAATGGGCGGACAGATGGGCATAGACATAGTTAGTCCTTTATTTGTCTAAACCTCATAACGACTTATCGATGATGTGATTCCATTTCGAATTCAAGAGCGACCGACACCGACCGACCGACGTGATGAAAACGTGATATCATTGGAAACTTAATCCCGAGCGCTAATTGCAATGCATTCGAAATGAAATAAATTTATTGTTGACTTAACTCGTCCTGCGAGTAAACACTCAATAGCTACATTCAGGGAATAGCAATCAGATGAACGGCGATAAACAGTGCGCATTCGTGTAAATATCCTGTGGTGGCATTAGGGATTGCAAATTGTGCAACCTTGTAACATGAATTGAATCAATTGTCATAATTGTTTTGTTTGCACAAACAAGACATCCCCGCTCAGGGTTACACGGAAAATGCAATTTCAAGGACACACATGTGCCAGGACGCCTCATGCTCTGTGATTTCATAAACGTGCACCAAGTGCAATGCAAGTAATAACTCTATAAATGAATTGTGGTGAACATGTCGAAGATTAAGACACTTCACTTGCTAGGACTTGTCTGTTTACATGTGGTCATCCTGATATAAGTTCTCCGGAATTATGTGATTCCTTTTACACGTGGCTAAGAAAACTTACAAGTTGTCATGATTTGTTGAACTGATTTTGACATCGCCGCAGTATGTGGGCAGGGAATTGAGGAAGTAGCTGCCACTTCGAAGCAAAATCTTGGGGGATGAAGAATACGTGATTGGATCAAATGTACTTGTGGATGAGGTTAGACGCCAGGACTCCAACGATAGATTTTGGTCTACACAAAAATATTATTCATTTATGTGTTTTTTCATGGTCTTGTTTTCGTTTTTGAATTTACACAAAACTATTTTGCAACAAGGGCACTCAATCTTAATTCAAACAAAATTTAAACAGGGTAAAAAAAACAAAACACAGCTCGTGTCAGAGGTCCGAATCGTTCACTTAAGTCTATCATGCGCAGAGCTTGAGTGGGTTTTTTTTGCAGTTGGGCAAGCAGGTGTGCAGTACAGTAGTTCAAAGGGTCAAGAGGCAGCAAAAATACTTTTTCGCAGCAAAATGACAGCCTAGGCTGCGAGACGCCAAGAAAGATAAACTCGATGTTGGATGATGCCAGCAAGATGCCTGTTTCAAATCAAGAGCGAGAGAACGAGCGAGGGTCTCGGGCGAGCTGTCATATGTATTTTAATCAATGGAAATGTATTAATGAACGAATAAGCAAATTATAACACTCGTTTGTTGTGACATTTGTTTGACAGACCTAACTGTAAATCTGACGTCATGGGATGGAACTGCCATTTTGTACGCGTGGAAAGAAGTCCGTGTGTTTACACAACAACCTGTACTGACCAATAATAGATCAAGAATCTGTTTTGCTACGAATCCAATGACAAGCCTGATTTGTGAATGAGCCATATTTTTTCCGAAGTGTCATAATCTTATGTTCTGTGATTTGTGATGGAGTGGTTCACAATACTGGGGTTATCGCTGTGTCGCACGCCGACCTATTCCAAAAATTGAAAAACTCTCGCCGAGATCGACGATTATTCTGTCAATTGCTGTTGTGAGTTATGACACGCTGTTGAATAGAAGTTTTTTGCTCGATGCAAATACTTGTTGTAAAATATAAACTATTCATGGCAATAAAGTCGACAAATTTTATAAATATGTTATGTTTTGTCACTGTGCAGTCAAAACAGT
Source organism: Neoascia interrupta (assembly GCA_947623515.1). Lineage (NCBI taxonomy): Eukaryota > Metazoa > Arthropoda > Insecta > Diptera > Syrphidae > Neoascia > Neoascia interrupta. Next base: position 202,516,989 of record OX392462.1, read on the forward strand.
CAAAACAGTCGTCGTTTCTGGCTTTCATTGTGTATTATTATTATTATTATTATTTATTAGCATAAAAATAAATTCTTATACTAAAATTACATTGGGAGCACTAGCTGCAGAGGCTTTCGGCTCTTTCACTGTGTAGTAACAAACGATTTCTCAGGTCTCGCGTTGTCGCTGCCACTCTGGTTTGACCCTCTCGCGCTGAATGTGAAACGGCTATCACTGTGCAGTCAAAACAGTCGACGCATCGCTTTCAATGTGTTGTAACAAGCGATTTTTCTGGTCTCGCGTTGTCGCTGCCGCGTTTGACGCTATCGCGCTGAATCTGAAACGGCCATGAGTCCAGCGAACAAAGCCAGAAATTCTTATAAAACGACCAAGCAACTGTCTACTGGCTTTAGAATAGCTCGAGGATGTAGTTGAAGTATTCAGGCAGCATTAAGAGGAGCTGCTTAGGCCCGATGCAAACTTGCGTCATTTTGACGCGCGGACCCGCAGCGTCACCGCTTTAGCGTCATACAATACTTGCGAACATACTAAGTAATGCACACACACGCGCGATGACGCTGCGTCACCGCGCGTCTTTCTTGCGGTCAAAAAATTTCGCAAATTTCTACGAGACCGCAGTGTCACTGTGAATTGCAAATTGTAATGAGCGTTAAAACTCGCAAGTGTGCATTAAGCATGGCAGCGGTGCCGCTGTGTCACCACGCGTTAAAAATCACAAGTGTTCGTCGGGCCTTAATGGGTATCATAAGGAGAGAGTAGAAGAGGAACAAGAGATAGAAGACGTTGTACCAAAAGAGAACGAAAGCCCAGTCGACCAAGAAGAAGTCCCACCACCTGGTATTGAAGAAATTAGCTTAGCTATAAAAGGCTTAAGTCCGTCGGCTCTGATGGCCTTCAGCCCAATGAACCCGTTGCATCCACCACGTTAAAGTACGCAACTGACAACTGAGTTAAATATATACGTTCTAATGGGAAGCGGCCCATATCAGAACTTCGTGACGTACGTCGCTTGGCATAAGAACGCGTGTATTTCACTGAGTTGTCAGTTGCGTACTTCAACTTAACGGATGCAACGGATTCCTTGGGCTGAAGGCATAACAGCGAATCTATTTAAATTCGGTAGGGTGCATGCATCAAACCACCAGCCGAGTGTGGGTGCAAACAGCATGCCCGAAGATTGGGCGATCAGTTTCATATACCCCATCTTCAAGAAATGGGATCCTTTGTCTTGTTAGAACTATCGAAACATATCCTTATTGAATGGCGTATATAAGATTCTGTCAAACGAACTGAGTGGGCATTTAGGTCGTTCTGCCAAACACTAATTGGCACCAACCAGCGTTGCTTCCAGTCCAGCAGATCGACCATAGGTCAGATCTTCAAAGTAGATCCTTGAAGTGACCAGGATTTGTCTTGGTATAAAGATCGGATTTTTCTAAGATGAATTTCAAGTCGAAGTCACATAATCTTTTCATCGACTTTAAGGCTTCATATGAAAGCATTTATTGTCAGGAGTTGTATTACCTGATGATTATCTGGCGATGGCCACAGTTTTCAAGAGCCCGGCAAAATTGATCAAACTGTTGCTTTTATAAGAAAATATAAGTAACCGAAATCCATTCCAAAACACCACCATTCAAAACGTGCAGTAGATTTCGGCAAAGCGATGCATTGTCATGTGCAATTGTCAATCTAGTTCTGGAGATGATAGTGCGCAGGGCAAGTGTTAGCACGGAAGGCAATATATTCAACAGATCCTCGCAAATTTTGGGGTACGTGACTCGCTTTTACGGCGGCGGAAGGGCAGCGAAGTTGGTTGGTCTAGAAATAAATGAGGAGTAAGTACATTATGATGACAAGGCTAAGTACATATTGCCAAAATGCCAACGCTTAGAACCGAACGTCACTAAACTGATGCCACAGCAATATCGATGTAGTTAAGGAGTTCATGTTTCATGGAATTGACAATTACTTCACACAAGTTGGAAGGAAGCTGTTACTATTTCGGTTCGGGAAAACAATTAAGTTCTAAATTCTTCTCAAACAAGACAAAGCGAATGCTCTACAAAACACAAAATTTCCTAGTTCGGCTTTATTGTGCCGAGTTCTGGACGATAACCAGAGGATGGGATTGTATCATTCGAAAAATCTACGACGAATTTATGGTCTTGTCTGCGTGTAGAGCGAAAGGAGGAGAAGATATAACAGAGAACTTTGAGCTGTACCATGATCCGAAAAGCCAAGACATGAAAACTACTTAGTGGCATACTTAGTTCTTCTGGCTCTTAGATCAAGCCCCCAGGCTCGAAACGACCAGGAAGACCGAATTTTCGGTTTAAGGACCAAGCCAGAGCGCTTGTTCTGGACAATTGTAAGCAGCTTGCCCAGGTTCGTAGAGGATGAAAGGCTACAGTCTACCAGGTAGGAACCCTCCATGGGTCCGGAGCCCCAGTAAGCCTTAAAAGTAAAATTTCACCTTATGCAAACTGGTTGGTTTTCTACAATGCGGGCACTGCACCGCACTACTGTGCACGAGGTCACAGATTTAAATCCCGAACGTGCAATAAATTTTTTTTTCACGGTCCCATTTCTGCGAGAGTCCGACAAATTTTTCGCCCGTATCATTTGTCATGAGAGACCTTCAATTCACCGCTCGGAATCGGAAAAAAAATTGTTTAAAATACTATTTAACTAACTAAAACGGAGTCAACATCGATGTCTAGATAATAAACTGTAATATTTTTGCCGGGGGTTCATCGAATATAATGCAATTTCACTTTTTTAATTGCACAATGAAACACTTTATTTATCAAACAACATTTATTCAAATCAAAACACACTTAATTCAACATTGCTACTAAGAATTCAACGCTTTATTTCGATTAAACTGATTTTTACTTTACACTCGATTTTCACAAGTCAACGTTTCAATGAAAACCGTCTCGTTCGAGCCTGTAAGCCGTGTATTTATATGAATTCAGCACTTTCTAGCATTTTCTATATTTCTCCTTTGGTAACTTTCCATTGGTATTTTCCGCTGGTACTTTTCTATTGAAGGAGAAATTCGATATCGAAATTCGAACTTCGACTGTCAGTTTGCTGTCAGTTGACTGGAATGACAATTAGGTGTGTTTTTTTTAGTCTATTCAGCGACTCCTGCATGTATTTTCACGCCTTTTCGCCGCATAACAGTATCGGTTATAAATTTAAAAAAGGTACGACTGGGGTATAAAAGCGTTATTATTTTTTCACAGTATCAGATGAGAAATTCTTTTTCAAATTCCTTGCAGATGCAGTTATCATTTGAAAGCTCCAGGTACTGCATACGTGTAAATGTAAGCCTCCTACATCCAAACTTTTTCGGTATACTGATTAGAAAACATTTTCATTAAATTGCTCGTAAGCTTGATTATTTCCACAGGTGTTTTCTTATATTTGTCATAAATGCCCGATATAAGACAGGTAGGCGTAAGTATAAATGTGTCTTCCACAAATAAACATAGCAACCTTCAACATTCTGACTTCCGGAGAAGAAGGGCTTCGACTTCGGATATCTTACAAATAAGGGTCAAGGGACAGCAGAAAAGAGTAAAATGTGCAAAACGTATTCACCAAGGACATCATTTCTGAGGAAGCTATACAACAGGGAGGCATAAAACAGTTTGATTACTTTTTTTCCGCCGCATGCTGCTCTGCTTATGCTCTTTGGGTGTTTATTTCGCCATCATAAAAGTATATTCATAATGAATTAACCGGAAGTGCCAAAGCCTACACTATGTGTCAGTTTAACGCAGAACGCAACAATAATTTATATCCTTCAGCTATTATTATCTGCACTTAATAATAATAAAAATGAAAATGAAAGTGCCGGGAAATTAATAACACAAGCGGGTGGACAAGGATGTTTTGTCGAAGGGAACAAGGTTCATTGAGTAAGGTAATGGGCACTGTCGTCGCTGTATTAACACGTTGGGCGGTGTCTTTATCCTGAGGAGTTGTTCTGAGTGAAAATCCATTAATCCTTGGCCTCTCATCTATTCAACCTGTAATTGATAGGTGTCCTTGAGGCGCAAAACTATTTCGGGAGGAAATGTGATATGAATGAAGGTTTTCCATTGCGAATTGAGATGATTGAACGCCAACACGTGCGGCGTTTTACAGGTGCTTTGAATCGGGAACTTGTGGAAAAAATTTCCTTGTAGCTTCCGACACGTTTCCGATGACTTGCTAAGTATTAAAGCTTGTTTTTTAGGTGCTGGCTAATTTCCAATTCTTGGTAATTGGTTATAGGGTTTAGCTTTCATGTTCTTATTTAGGAGTGAGGCTTGTGTAATCCTTTTCTACTTTCTGTGGGATTGCTTTTGGCTTTTCACAATAAGCTTAATAAAATCGATTCATTCTTTTATTTTATTGACGAACTTCCTCTTTGAACTTTATAAAATGTGTCCATATCTTTCTCAAAGAAAATTTTTTTTGTCGACTTCATTTTTAATATAAGAATCAAATCCCAAGTCGACCATTATCCATTAAAATACTTGACGCTGTTGTAATTCAATATCTTTATCTCTTTAAAGTGTAGAGTTACCCAGACAAACAATTGCTCCGCATTCACTGCATTAATTAACTTCGAGTATATTTGCTTATCGAACTTTTGAGATTCGAGCTCTTCAGATCCTATTTCGCAGTTTCCTCAAGCGTTTTTGTTTAAGTCGTCTCCAATTATAGAATTTATTACAATTTCCAATAAAGCACTTCATACCAATTCATGTTTAAAACATCTTCAGCATCGTCCTTTTCTACCTCATCCCAAGTCCCCAGTTTCTGTGTTCCTGGTGGAAGGAATATTTTAAAGCTTTGTACCTACTCAAAAGGATATTTCTGCTTTAAAAATACATTTCTACCACTTCTCTTCAGCTGTTGACTGGATTTTGCACACCGATTTCCGGTCGTGTTTTCTAATATAATGTTAAACCCGCCATGGAAGTAATATATAACTTAGGAGGAATGTTGACTTCCAGCGTAGGCTCAATCGCTTCATCTTGACTTTTAAAATTGGCTTCTATAATCGATTTTAATGTCAGCATCTTGGGAAGTGATTTCTGCTAATATGCCATCACATGCGTGTGTGTACGTTATTGAAAGAGGCCTTATATTGGATCCACCACACTGGCTGTCTTTGACGAATTTTTTAAGATTATTTTCAATCATGTGGTATTTTTAAATTACCTCTTGCTTAAATAAATTCATAAAAAAATGAAATAAAATCGATTTTACCCATTGGGAGTAATCTGTTGGACGAGGGCTAAAGCCATGCAAGTGCTGCTGAAGCCCAAAGCCATACTTTAATATAACTAATTTGAAAGAGGTGGGGATAAGTAAGACATAGAAGTGAATAAGCGGTGGTCATTGCTGCTGCAAAGGTCTCTAACCTTCCAGCATATTTACGCCAAATAAAATTTCTATTATAACAGGCGAAAGCGTAGGTATTGTTATGTGGCGACAAGAAATAAAACAACACGCAGGAGTCGCTGATTGCACCCATCGATTCACTAAACGAACATACCCAACTGTCATTCCAGTCATCAGACAGCAGCTGTCATATTCGAAGTTCGAATTTCGATTTCCCCTCCTTGGAATTCAGTGGAAGAGTACCAATGGAAAGTTACCAAAGGGGAAGTATGGAACGTACTAGAAGGTGCTTAATTTTGTATAAATACACGGGTGACAGGCTCGTACGGGACAGTTATATTTTAAACGTGGACTTGTGAAAAACGGCAATAAAGTAAAAATTGATTGAATTGAAATAAAGTGTTGAATTCTAAGTTGTAAAGTTGAATATTAGTGTGATTTGAATTTAAATAAGTTTGTTTGATAAATGCAGTGTTTCATTGTGAAATTATAAAAGTAAAATTGAGTTTTATTCGGCGAACCCCAGACCGAAAAGATTACAGTATGAACAAAACGGGTCCTTGATACAGCTTGGTCAACTACTAAAATAGAGTTAGTTTAGCAACATAATTTTTATTCATTGTAGAATAGGCTGTCGACTTTTTTTACTTTAAGTACTTAAGTATTTTTTTCGAGGTTTTTTAAAGTAAAATATCCTCGCTTCATACCAATGCAATAAAAATTTTCTATTATGTTCTTGAAGAACTTGCATATTACATTCTAATTTTGAACTGAGACAAAATTCCGAGAAGGTTAACCGTAGTTAATTTAGTTATGGGGTCCTTGATAGAACATTGCCCAAAAACGTCCTTACGAAATCAATAAATGGAATAAAATGTAACATCCTTACCTACTCTCGGGTTTCGCAGAATACTTTAGATTCAGGCTAACAATTATGGTCAAATAAATTCAATTGGAGAAGACAAATAATATCCAGGACTGAAGAATTGTCCATAAGAGAGAAGTAGAAATAGAGAAACAGTAAAAAAAAATGATGTTTTCACACCTTGACAATTTGAGTAAAGTTGCATGTTCAATGAATAACATTATTAATCAACTGTCTGTGAAACAAAAGTTGAATAAGTAATGAGCTATTTTAATTTTTATGGGGAGAGAATCCCGAAAATCCAAAATCCAAGATCCTAGATTTGTAAAAACCGAAATGTATAGCCGAAGCTCAATTTCGTAAAGGGAATTTTCGCCCAACCTGGGATGGGAGCGGATTCTGCTTTCAAAAAACTGCTTTTAAAAATTCTGCGTTTTCGCAATAAAGTTCTGCCTATTCTGCTTTTTTCGTATTTACTGTTTTTTTTCGTATAAAGTTTTTCGGATTGACATTAACCTCGACGATTTGTTTAGATTTTAGACAAGGTTACACTTGTCGTGGTCACGAGCTGACTGACTGACGGACCTCGATATTACGGTCAGCTTCATTTTCGGGAATTCAAATTGTTGGACTTTTCAAAATTCAATGCCGGAATTTTAAATTCAGGGCAAACAGTTTTTGGAAAACATTTTGAGAGGGATTTCGATACAATGGATTTCAAAACGAGGGATTAGGTTACAAGAGATTTTAAATAAGTGGGAAAGTGCAACAGTGCGAATGCAAAAGCCTCAGTCCATCTGCGACGAATTGCAAAATACTAGACCATACCGAAAAGAACACTGCCACGCCTCCAAAATGTGGGCGGAATATAAAAATATAACTGTTAAATGGTTTGAACTACTTAGTTGCATACATTTCGGTCAAAATATCCACGTTATTAACTCAAAAAATCAATTTGTTTTCAAGCCACGCCCATATGGGCGGAGGCATATACTATATATACAAAAAAATTAGAAAATGCTAATGTCTACAACTTTTGTTATAGAATTTTTAGTCAAATTTTATATATTATTGAAAAACAGTCATTTTAAGCTAAAATCCCTTAAAAAGTGGGCGTGGTTAATGAAAAATCTAAATTTTTTTGGCTACTGCAAAGACAATTACAAGGCAATTTTAAGGCAGCCAAAAATGGATGCACTAGCGCCATTGTAATATATCTAAAATTTGGAAAAATATTTTTTTAAATTAGAGATGGTCGCACATACAGGCCTGTAGTGGGCGTGTCTGTTAATTTTCAAACTTGATCTGAAAGACTGGATTTCCAGCCAACCCATCAAATTTCAACTCTTTACCTTAAAACTTAAGGACTAAAAGTTGTTTACGTACGGACGGACGGACATGGCTTAATCGATTCTCCTGTCGGTCCCATTCATATCTCTAAAAGGTCTTAGGGGTCTACGGTGATTATTTCACTGCGTTACAAACAATACTTCAAGCTTAATATACCCTGGGTCGGGTATAAAAAGTGATTTTAATTTGAGGGATTTCAATACCAACCTATATTTTATCTTTATTCCACAGAAAACACAAGTTTTATTAAAAAAAAAAAACCGTCAAGTATGAAGACAAACTCGGAGCGGTCCATCGTCTTTTGCTGTGGGTGAGGCTAACCTTTATTGTGCAGTTCGTGTAAAATTCTATTTGTTTACTTTTATTTCTTGGAATATTTTACATTCTGTTGTATACTTTTTCGTAGTGGAGTCTCCTGTTCTTATATTGAGTGATTTTTTACGACACGGTTTTTCATGATTTTTTTTCTAAAATGTGTTAAAACGGCAATATTAAAACTTTTTCTGAAAAATTTTACTTAAGCATTAACAAAAGTCAATGCGTAAATTATGCGTCTATCTACCAAGCGGAGATTTTCGGTAACCTAAAGGCTACGCGCTTGATGACGAACAGTTGGCAAGAAGCATATGTGTTTGCAGTGAGCATGCAAGAAGCATGCACTAAAAGCGCTGCTGAACCCTCTTACATCGTTCAAGATAGTGCTCGAATTCAAGCATTTGTTGAGCTTAGTTGGCAGGCTAATTACGATTTGGGTCCCGCCCTCGGCTTGCTAGGCAGCGTTCAAAAGAAGATTTCTCAGTACCTGAACCATGCGCTATATCTGCCGGGAAAATGGATTAAAAGCTTTTCAATACTTTTTTCTAAGAAATTAGAAAGTCAAGAACAAGAAAAGCGAACATTATACGCTCTTCACACTGAACCAAAAACTGACTTTTGGGCAAAAAGTTTTCGAAAACTCTTTAAGCCATTCACACTTCCAAAATGCCGACTGGAATTTCTTTTCGTTTTTCATTTATTTATCAGCTGTCAAATTTTAGCCCATATTTGTTTTTCAACGTGCTTTAAAAGATCCATTAAAGATGGGAACATATCAAGAATTTTACCCTGACCTCAAAACTACAAGCTGATTTCAGACAGGACATTCGGTTTCGGACACATTAACATCCAAATTTGGGACAAAAGTAAAATTCTTTGCAAATGTAATTTGAAATTATCAAGGCAATTTGATATTCATGCCTTTCAAAGTGATTTTAAACAAAAACTACTAAAAAACTGGGGTTTCGAAAACCGAAAATTTACAAAAATGTATGGCAAAACTCATGTTTTTGAAGAAGTTTTCGCGTGTTTTCACGAAAACACAGTTTTGAGTTCGGTGTGTACAGAGCATTAAGTTAAGTAGATACTTGGATGAAAATATTTAATTTTTTGAAACGTTTTTTGAATATTGAAACTTTTTTGAGAAATGAAGAGTTGAAAATGGATGACGTTTGTCAAAGTGTTTGAGGCCATAACTTTTGATTCGCTGAAGTTTTTAAGCATTTTAGATTCAAAATTGCCGTTTCCGATCCCAAGTTTTGAACCTATTTAAGCAAACGAAATTCAAAATAGCATGTTTTCATGTTATCTCAGAGTCCCAAGTCCGCAGAATTTAATGGCCAATGAAACGCAGCTGGTTGTAAGATTTAAAAAATAAATTAATGGTTACTAAAAAACCAATCTATCTAAATTGCTGTTTTATGGATTTAAAATTTTGAAAATGCTAGAAAAGGCCAAGCACATATTATATCTTTTCCTCTATTTTTGAAACGGTAAAAGGAAAAAATTTGAAATAAATAACCAATAAAAATAAGTTAAATAACCAACGTCGTCCATCTTTTGAAATTAAAAAAAAACTGAAGCTGTTTTAAAATGTTAATTACTTTCTAGATGTGCTTGAAAACACCTCTCCGCGTATGTCTTAATACTTGACGGTCTTTGTTTTTCTTACTTCAAACGAAATTTAAGCTGAACATTTTTCGAAAAAACCAGTGAGTAAGTGCTACAGTGTGTACGCAGAAGTTACAGCCCGTGAAACGGACCGTTGAATACCCCATCCTATCCCACATTGTAAAATGCTGATGGCATGGTTATTTTTTGACATTTTATAAGTGATGCGAAAAGGGGCGTGGTCTGATCGCCCCTAATTACAAACTATCAATAATTTCCACAGATATTTTCAAGTTACGCTTAAATGTACGTAAAAATGCAATTTTTTTGCTTCAAATTCAATATTTTTGAAAAATTGACCCCTAAAGGGGGCGTAGCTGAAAACTTTATGTGAACGAAATCTGGAATCGTTTACCTAACGTGATATTTTTTTTGTTTCATGCTCTTCTAAATTAGGCTCAAGGCCAGTCGAAATTACGTTTTTCTGGAAAATTTTAGGTTTGTCTTCAATTCTGCCTACAAATGTGGGCGTGGCCCAAAGTCTTGTATAGACAAAATGTAGAACTAAGCGTTTTCTATATAAAATATTCAGCAAAATTTTTTTCAATTTGAGTTAACTGCATTTGAAAATTTTCCCTTAAAATAGATGCCACGCCCGAGAAGGACGTTTACCAATTTAATTTTTCTTTTTTGTATCTTACATTCATTAGGACATGCTAAATGTTAAATTTCAGCCTTTTAGAACGTATTACAGTTTTGAAATCTCTGGAGGTAGTTGCACATTTCGACCGATTGTGGCCGTGTCTTTGGGCGGATTTGAACATTTTTTACACTTGTTTTTTTTACACTGCTTCGGATAACAATTAACCTATATATCAAATTTCAGCTCCCTAGCTTGAAATTTAAGGCCTAAAAACGTGTGACATACAGACAGACGGACGGATGGACAGACCGACGGACGGACAGACGGACATGGCTTATTCGATTCGGAATTCGGTTTCGATCATGTGTCCTTAAGGTCTCGGGGGTCTACCATTATTATTTCACCGTGTTACAAACTATGTGAAAACTTAATATACCTCCTATCCAATGGGATGGGGTATAAAAATTCACCTTCGCACAAACCCCAAAACCAATTCCCAACAAACAAACCATAACGAACCATAAATAAGGGGAGGGCAATTCAATGAAGTGAAGACAAAATTTTATTAATCTAAAATTAAACTTTTATTCTCTAAATTTTCAATGTTGGTTTTCTAAAGGACCATAGGACCATAATATAATAATATGCTTTTCACATCTGTGAAATTTGTGCCTTAAAGCTTAAAATTAAATTTGCTGTAAGTGGGTGGAACAATTTTTATCAGGTTTTTTTCGGTGAACCGAGGAATATCAGAAAATTTTGACAGGTTACAGGATGTTTCTTATCCGAGCTGAATTACTAGCTTTTTCTATACTTTCAGAGAAAAGGTTCCAAAAGCTTTGTATATCCCCTATGATGGATGGATATGACTAAATCAAATCAAAATTGTTAACATTCACCGGTCGGTACAAGGCAAAAACAGCAGCAGTATTCTTACTTACTTAAGGTGGCGCTACAGTCCGGGCTATAGTCCGGGGTGGACCTGGCCATCAGCCAACAAGCTTCGCCAGCTAGCGCTGTCTCTAGCTAGCCGTCTCCAATTGGCTGAGGTCTCCTTCCACTTGAGGAGACCGAGCGTGCGCCACCTGAGCTCGGTGCTCCTCTACTGCGCCGTCCCAGCTGGGTGGATTCGAAGATTTTCCAGGCCGGGTCATTGGTGTTGGTGTCCGCATCCGCTCTAGATGAACCAGCCGTCGTAGACATTGTATTTTGACACTTCTGGCTAGGTTGGTGTTGCTGTACAGCCCGTACAGTTTGAGTTTATATCACCTCATCCACTCTCCGTCTATGCAGACGGGACCGTAAATAGTCCGAAGAATTTTCCTCTCGAAGCAGCCTAAAGTGTTTTCATCCGCCTTTGAGCAGCAGCATTCAGCTATAGGTTTGTTTTATTGGCATTAACATGTTCTGGCAAAATAATGAAGAGAACTACCAATGTTACCACCAATTGTAAGACTTCATCCTTAAAAACAAAACTGACAAAGAAACTGACTTAAAAAAAAGACACAGCCACCATTGGCCCTAACTCTTCCCCTGCTAAAATCTGGGGGAATATCCGTCAATTAACAGGAAACCCAACCACATTAAAAATCAATAGCATAAAATCCTCAAACCAAACACTTACAAACCCTAATGATATCTGCGACCTTTTTGCTGAAACTTGGTCTGCAGATTCAGACGACTCTAACTTCGGTCCCGACTTCAATAATAAGAAATCTCTTATTTAACAGTCCAAGCGCTAGACGACTTGAAGATCCGATCTCATACACCGAATTTGTAATGTGCTTAGACAAAACCAAAGGAAAAACACCGGGTAGAGATCGAATAAGCTACCCCATGATAAAGCACGTATCAAAAAGCACCAAACTCCGGCTTATCAGCTTATACAACGACATCCTCATCTCATCAAACATCCCACAATCTTGGAAATCAGCTACATTAGTCCCTATTCCGAAACCTAACAAAGACAATTGTTTGGTTGAGAGCTATCGTCCAATTTCCCTTATCCCCTGTATGTCAAAAATACTGGAAAAAATTGTAGCTCAACGACTCTTTTGGTTCATTGAAACAAAAAAACTCGTCTCACACAATCAAATTGCGTTCAAAACGAATAGAGGGTGTGTCGATGCTCATCTGCATATCGATTACTTCACCTCGAAAGCGTTGTCCGCAAGAAATCATGTTTCAATCCTTTCTTTAGACTTCCAGAAAGCATTTGATAAAATAGGCATCCACATTATTTTGCAAAAACTGACTGAATGGGGTATTGGTAAAAACATATATGGATACGTAAGAGCATTCCTTACCAATAGAAAATTTTCTGCTAAAGTTAACAACATCTACTCTAAACATTACCCACTTAATAATGGAATTCCCCAAGGATCACCTCTGTCAGTTGTCCTCTTTATCATTGCTTTTGACGATATATGTAAAATATTGGAAAATCACACTCGCTTAGATTACTGTCTTTATGCAGACGATATTTGCATCCTCTGCAAAGAAAGCAATCTAAGCACTTGCCGAAATATTTTAACAAATGCTGTTAACGATATATTAGATTGGTCTATGGTCTCTGGTGCCAAACTTTCAGCAAATAAATGTAAGATATTGCATGTTTGTCGAAAACAAAATTGTCCCCAGTTAATATTAAATATAAATAATACGAATATTGTTTGCGTTGAAAATCTAAAAATACTTGGACTTACCTTTAACAGTAGATATAAATGGAATGAACATTGTATAAACCTTAAGAAATCCCTAGCTGCGAGGAGTAATATTATTAAGTATTTAAGTAGCAAAAGAAGTAGCGTACATATTAACACTCTATCAATTATCACTAAGATGTTAATCCTAAGCAAAATAGACTATGGAATGTACATCTACGGAAACTGCCCAAAAACAACGTTGAACATCATCAAACAACCATATCACCATGCAGCAAGGAGAGCTATCAACGCTTTCCCTACAAGTCCTATTAAAAATATCTTGGCCGAAGCAGGTCTTCCAACAATAGAGAGCAGAAAAAACGCCGTTGCATTAAAGTTGATTGCCAAAATTGCTTTTTCTCGGAACTCCCGGATTGTTAAGGACATTTTGCAATCCAAAAGCCATAAGACCAAAAAGAAAGTTCCATCAGCCATTAGTATTATACTAGAAAAAGCCATGCAACTAGAGATCCCAACCAGGCGTCCTTATACCGTCTCAACAGTCTTTCCTCCATGGGCCATAAAACCGGGCTCAACGCTAATGGCACTTGCTGTCTACAACAAAAATAGCACCAGCAACTCAACATACCGAACGGTATTTTCCAGCATTGCGTCTGACCTCAGATCTGATGGATGGAATCTCCTATTCACTGACGGGTCAAAAACCCTTGAACACACCTCTTTCGCAGTTACAATGGAAAACGGCACTATCCTTCATATTGGACTCCTACCTGAATTCGCCTCCATTTTTACAGCCGAGGCTTTTGCCATCATATTAGCCTTAAAGGAATCCATGAAACGACGGGGTAAATATACAATCTGCTCCGACAGTAAATCCGTCCTCGAAGCTGTTAAAAACCCCAACAACAACACAGAGCTTGTTATGGACATACGCAACCAACTGGTCAAGTCCCCAAATAAGCTTAAAATTATGTGGATCCCTGGACACACTGGGATAGTAGGAAATGAACTTGCCGATCAGGCAGCCAATTCAACCGCAATGACTCCTGTACATAGCTTCAACATCTATACCAGAGCCGATATTAGGAAAAGGATACATAAAATCATCCACTGCAATGAACTTCTTGAATGGAGCTCATATAATCACCACTACACCCAGTTCAACCCCAATAGATCACAACCGCAATATCCCGCTGATGTAACCAAAGCCAAAATTACAAACTACGTTCGGCTAAGACTTGGACACACCACTGCAACCCACCAACACCTTCTTACTTCCAACCCACCGCCGATTTGCCCTACCTGCAACGTCAGACTTGACTTACACCATATCCTAGAAGAGTGCAGCGCTACCAAACCAGCCATCCTCAAAATATTTAAAAACGAAAGCATCTACAACGTACTGAAAACACCAAACGCCACAAATATTAATAAAATAAATGAATTTCTGTTAGCAACTAATACTAAAACCTAAGTAGTCCTTACCTTAGAGCTAATAGTCCTCGCAGCTAAGCTCACTAACTATTAAGTATTACCATGTAATTTAAATTGCTTGATAATAATAAATAATAATAATAATAATAAAAAGACACAGTGATAATTATTTAATTTATCTAAGGATCTGTGGCACTTTTGGAGAATTTATAAGTGACGTCATAAATCGTCTTCGTTGTCTCTGAATAATGTCTTCTTTCGTCACCCCATGAAATGATATATCGTAAAGGGAGTGTTAAACTCAGATTAGGTACATATGAGTCTGTGAACCAAAAAAATGATCCAATTTCATTCAAAAATGGTTGAATGAAGTTTAAAACCCAATTGAGAGAATGCTTTGATGATTAGTGGGTGCTTTCTTCGGATCAATGAAATGAAAGGACCCACCAACGCCTGTGAAACTTGGTTTATGATTGTGGTTAATAGTTTGTGATTTGCTTTTTCGCGGTTTCTGGAGAAATCAAAAACTCTACGAACACCCTTGAATGATCAAAGGACTTGTCTAACGTGTTTTTACACTCTAACCAGTCTCTACTCCTTCCCTTGAGACTCAAATGTTGAGAGCAAATCACGATTGCAATCTAATTTATTTATTTTTTAACTTTCTGTTTATGAAAACAAAATAAATCAGAAGTGCATTACGATGTGTACAGAAATGATTTGCGTTGATTTCAGTTCTTTTCATTGAGACTTACTAGCAGAAAAGTCTCGCTTAATGGAAAACCATTCAGCAGGAATCATTTTTGTTTGTTGTTGTTGAATTAAAATTTTATTGATTTTTTCTTAGTGGTATAGAATTATTTATTATAATAGAAATTATTTTCGTGTGACACCGAGTGCAAGTGTATGTGGCTGGCTAGTAGATTCAAAATCTCAAACCTTTGATTTAGACATCTAAATGGCTCTCTTGGCTTTTTTGTGGCTGATTTTCTAGGTATTATGACAACCTAGAATCGATGTTGACAGAAAACAATTGACAACTTATGGTGTGGTCAAAACACTCAGCTTTTTTTTCGATAAAAATATTTTTAGAGCCATTTCGTAGAATTCTCCACACACAATGGCATGGAAGGAAAGTGTGCAAAAGCCTCTCGATTTGAGGATATTACTTTCTACCATGCGCGTTCGATATTACTACGCCTTATTTTATTAGGCCTGACATATTTTTGACAAGCTATAAAATTAAGATAATTTTATTATTTCATCTTTTTTTCGGAAAACCGACCAACCATTTCCATTTCGACTATTCACGAACGCAGTAAGGAAGCGCTCACGAGGACTATAAGACATTTTTGTAGGTGCCGCGCCGCTGCGGTCTAGTGGTAAGTGTGTCGGGCTACCGTTCTAGAGGTCCCGAGTTAAAATCCCGACCGTCCAAATGTTAGCATTAAGTCAATTACTATTTGAAAAAATAATATTAAGTAATACTAAAACTTAAATTACTAATAGAGTAAATTTGCTCTTTATACATGTTTATATATGTTCCCAGATCACGTCAGTTAAACTGTTTTAAAAAGTCACCTTTAAAGAATCTATTACTTGTGGTACGCCTTTCCTCTTAAACGTGTATTAATCTGGTAACAGTGGTGTAAAAGAAAACTGAGAGTGAACTCTTTAAGGTAGAAAAATTGCGAAACGCAACACAACATACCGTGTATAGGTAGACGTTGCAAGTTGCATTCAGTGTGGAACTATTTTGTTAATTGCATCAGGAATTTTCGAGCACGTAAATCGGCTAAGTCCTTTTCCAATGAAGGCTCATAATGAGGAACAACCACGATTTGAAATTCGTTATGTGATGGATAGCAAGGCTCAACGAATCATCGCAAAAAGCATTGATTTCACGCGGCTCAGGCATATCGTTAATTGTAACACCCCAAAGGAAATGTGGGTAAAATTGGAAGCGGTGTATGGACAAGCAACAGCGAGGCAAATATTCACATGATCTATATTCACGCGTCCACTTGAGAGTAAAATTACTGCAACGCGAGTAGCTCTCAAGCCAATCTCTCGAGAGTTCCGAGAGTACTCGCAGAGAGTTCATTTCATCTACTATCAACTAGCGATACCACTTTACTACAATTAAAGTAGATTTACTTCAGTTTTGAAAAAAAAAATTGAATTTGTTCTCTACTCCGCACTATTCGTAAATTCTTTAAATCTACTTCACTTTAGAGACCATAAAAAACAAGTGCGAAAGTGCAACAGTGCGTACGTAAAAACTTCAGTCCATCTGTGACGGATTGCAAAATACCCTACCCTACCAAAAAAACAAACTTCCACGCCTTCAAAAGTGGGCGGGATATAAAAATATAACTGTTGAATAGTTTATACTAGGTAGTTGCATACATTTCGGACAAAATATCTGCGTTATTAACTCAAAAAATCACGTTTTTCTTAAAGTCACTTCCACAAAACTGGGTGGAGGCATATACTTTATTTACAAAGAAGTTAGAAAATGCTAATATCTATAACTCTTGTCATATAATTTTTAGTCAAATTTCATAATACTTAATGAAAAACAGTCATTTTAAGCTAAAATTCATAGGCCTTAAATTTTAAGCAAGAGAGCTGAAAGTTAGTGAGTTGACTGGAAGTCCGATGAAGTTTGAAAATCAGCCAAATCCGCTTACAGACACGCCCACTACAGGCCTGTATGAGCGACCACCTCGAATGTTAAAAAAAATCCTTTTTTTAAATTTTAGCTAGCGCACTCATTTTTAGTATTTAACATTGCCTTGTATTTGTTTTTGAGGTGGTAGAAAAAGTTTGACTTTTTCAATGACCACGCCTACTTTTTTAAGGGATTTTAAGGGACATAGGACTAGCCATTATTATAATGTTTGTAGAATAATTGTAAATTGTTGTAATTTTTCACTTTTCAATTAACATTTCTATTTTGACATTTTTCATTTATGAATCAAGTATATAAGTTCTTGTTCAAAATTAACACTTTCGTTCTTAAACCAACAATTAAAAGTTCTTGGATTCATTTTAACCCACGAAATTTGTTGGACCAAAGTATTAAATTCTTGTTATAACTATTTGTTTTTTGTGTGATGGCAAAGAAACTGTTTTCTTTTCAGGTGCTAAGAAGATTCCCAAATAGACACAATGGACCCAACTGCTTGTCTAATGGCGTATTCTTTTCAACACTGAATCGTGAAACTGGTGTGGAATACAGAAAAAAATTGTTCTTTTCACGTCCACCTGAACGGAATCGTGCTCATGTCAATGTCCTTTTGAAATCCGAATTAGGTCGGCAACAAAAAACTGTCGACGGCAACAAAATCACTCTGCGAAATGAAAAAAAAGTGAACAAAATGAAGTCAAAAGAGTTTGACACTTAACGTGATGATTGCACGGGTGCAGTAACACCGAGTTTAATTTGACAGTTCGGTGTTCAAAAGAATACGCCATAAGTGAGCCGTGACTATTGTCACTAGGGCATCCAATAATCTAATCCAACCCTGTAGCAAAGAAAAAGGGCGAAAGCAGAAAGAAAAATTCCTAAGCCCAGCCAGTAAGTGTTTTGCGTGCAATGAGCATGGACACTGGAAAAGACAGTGTCCAAAACTAGCGGAAAGAATTTTAGGATAGAAAAGAAAAGTAGATCTGCATTCAACACCAACAAAAACGCTGATGAGCACCAAAACTTCCCCTAGCAAGTGTTATTCCTTTACGGAGAAAAGCAATGACATGACCACCAGAGTATTTAATAGAAACATCTGGCATATATCTAATGCCAGTTGATTCTATGTGGATCGCATATGTGGAAAAAAAAATTTTTTGATGTTCTAATCTGGATGAAAGATGCAGACCAGGGAGCCGCTCATTTTGAGACAGACGCTCCTGGATTTTTCGTTTGTTGCTGGTTGGACCGTCCCGGTTATTTTCCATACCCGTATCCGCCATATTTGATCAGAGACGCCCAACTCCAGATGGGACTGGACCGGAAATAGAAGTGAAGTGCCAATGGGTCACGGGAAAGGTGAAAGTTGGCAACAAGTTACCTACTAAGGGAAAATGCCAATGATCAAATGAAGTCGAAGTTCAGAGCAAGGGGCAGACGACTTTACTGCAAACGCTCTGATTGCTTAAGAACTTCTTGGCCAAAGCCCTCAGCATGGCAGTTTATATGCTTAATAGTACGGGGACCTGTTCTTTGAAAAGTAAAAATCCTTATGAGCTGCGGTGGGATAGTAAACTTAGAGTAGACGCCTTCAAAGATCATACGAACCCTGGTCAAAAAGGCAATCGCAATCAGAACTATAGCCATTTGCGGTGACATTATGGAAATGTTTCATCAGGTCAGAATTCGAAAGGAAGACCGGCAATTTCAGACATTCTTGTGGAGTACGGGTGACGACCAGGAGCCGGAAGTTTATGTGATGAATGTGATGACGTTCGGGGCATCGTGCTCGCCCTGCTGCGCTCAATTCGTAAAAAACAAAAACGCTGATGAATTTGCTGACTTATATCCAAGGGCCGTCCGATCCATGAAAGAAAATCACTACGTTGATGATATCATGGATAGCGTAGCAGCAGAAGAGGAAGCCATTCACCTAGCTAAGGAGGTCCGCTACATTTATCAACAGGGAGGCTTCTTCATACGGAAGTGGATTTCAAACTCATCATTAGTTCTCAAGACTCTAAGCTCCGAAGCTCCGGACAGCATTGATCTAACGTCGACGTAGAGCTGATCACAGAGAAGGTCTTAGGAATGTTGTGGTGCACCTCTAAAGACTGCTTCACATATAAGCTTTCGACCAACCCAAGCCAAGTCGAAATCCTTTTTGGTGGACGACGCCCCACAAAGTGTGAGGGTCTACGAGATCTCATGAGCATTTTCGACCCATTAGGCTGTTGGCGCATTTCTTGATGTTCATCAAACTCCTGCTACAGGACATTTGGCGGTCAAAAATTGATTGGGACGAACAAATTCAGGACAGTGAGTACGAAAAATGGCAAAAGTGGGTAAAGTACTTACCGTTGATGGAAATTCTTGAAATTCCCCGATGCTATATTACCTCACAACCCAAAAAAAATCAGAGCGTCAGTTACATGTCTTCGTCGACGCCAGCGAGAATGGGTTTGCTGCAGTCGCCAATTCAAGAACCATTACCGAAGACGTAGTGAAGTGTGCGCTCATAGGTGCCAAAACTAGAGTGGTGCCTCTATACCCAGACTCGAACTGCAAGCTGCGGTTCTGGGCACCCGGTTTGCAGGGAACCTCGTGAAATTTCATGCTATTGAATTTTCAAAACGCTGTTTCTGGTCAGACTCAAGGAACGTCTTGAGTTGGATTTGATCAGATCATCGCAAGTACCGCCAGTTTCTTGCGTTTCGAGTCAGCGAGATCCTGGACCTCACGGAAATATCAGAGTGCCGATGGGTACCCACGAAGGCGAATGTTGCGGACGAAGGCACAAAGTGGCAGAAGGTTCCAAAGTTCAGCTCCACGAGCCCGTGGTTTATAGGACCAGGCTTTTTTAAACTGCATTTGGACGATTGGCCCCAACAAACCGTACACGAAACTGCGACCTGAGAAGAGCTTAAAACACACTTCGTCAATTAACACAACACCAGCCGAGAAAATGTTTTCCGATTCAATGAGAACTCCAGCTGGAACAGGTTCATGAGAGGTACGGCATCGGTGTATCGTCTTATACACAATTGGGTGCATTGCCG
The DNA here is from genome assembly GCA_947623515.1 of Neoascia interrupta. Classification (NCBI taxonomy): domain Eukaryota; kingdom Metazoa; phylum Arthropoda; class Insecta; order Diptera; family Syrphidae; genus Neoascia; species Neoascia interrupta. The sequence continues at coordinate 202,537,036 of OX392462.1, forward strand.
AAGGTTTAAAATGGGGAGGATATACGGGCCATTGTCTCAAGAAGAGCTTCAGCGGTCGACAACATCAATCTTGAAAGAAGTACAAGCTAGTTCATATGCCAAGGAAGTAGCGTGCCTACGATCTAAAAGCCCCGTGGAAACCTCCAGTGAACTTCAAAGCCTCTGTTCGTTCCTAGACGAAGACGGTATCGTCAGAGCAAACAGCCGAATTCTCCATGCGAAAACGGTAAGCGAGAATAATGCCCTATCTCCGTAAACCCTTCCACCGCTGCACTCGTCCACTGAGCTATATCAATTCGGCTCAGTTGTTCGAGAAGGAATGCAACCGCCATTTTAATAATCAAGCTATCCGGCATTTTTTTCGTAGTATTCATCGGCCAGTGAGGAAGCATTTTCATTTTAAATTTATACAAATTAGTAGCAAGTTAACAACAAAATAGGGAAAAAAAAACACTTTATGTAAGTTATATATAAAAGAACCTATATATATTGCAATAAAAACGTAATCAAATTTATAACTTTATTGAAGGTTAAAACATTGCCACGTAGACTACAGTCTTTTTATTCGGTCCACGTGGAAGTTGATGACGAGTCTTATGGTTGGTACCCAATTGTACCAACATTTGGAGTGTCCCATGCAAAGGCTGACAATTAAACAAGTGGGTTTATAAGGTGAAAAGACAAGAATTAAACAAGGAAAAAACAATTAAGACAAGGAAGACACAAATACAAGGCCGTATCGGTCATAAGAGGTTGTGGCCAGGAACAGGGACTTATCCTGTTGCAAAATGTACTTCCATTCGTGATATTATTGCTATTGTAGCAAAAAAAGGGCTAAATCTCACTCTTAAAGACAGCCTTTGTGAACGGAGAAATGAAGCTACCCCAAGGCTACGACAGCGGAACAGAAGAGTTTGCAGCCTACGAAAGTGTCTCTACGGATTGAAACATGCGTCTCGGTGCCGAAATAAGAAGGTCACGGAAGTACTGAAAGATTTTCACATTAAATCTTAAGTCTACGCAGACTAATTTTTGTGATATGTGACATCATTTATAGATCACCTTATCCGATTCCACTTCAGGTTGGCATAAATTTGGTCGAGTTTTTAAGGAATCATTTTGAAGTTACTGTTTTGGGTGTTTCTTGAAATTGAACTAGAAAGAAAATCTTATTGCGTAAAAATACTTTCAGCCAGACTCGGTATTTGAAACGGGTTTTGGAAAGGTTTAATATTAAGTTCAGCAAGCTGGTGACAAATTGAGCAGACATTTGTACGTAGGAGCAATCTAGGTTGGGGTCAAAATTTTTAAACAAAATTCTTCTTTTCAAAGCTCTGTTTACAAAATTCTGGAAATGCAACTTTGACAAGCTACTCAGTAAAATGTGTATGGGGGGTATATTGGTTCCTTGGTACCCCTACCCCCATGCCAGTTTCTTTTTTACCTTTGCTTTACTTAAAAAAGCCGAAAAATTTTTTCATAAAGCGGAATAAGCTGAGTTTTATTACTTAAGTCAGAACTTTAAAAAATCCGAATTTCGAAAAGCATAATTTTGAAAGCTGAACTATAACCCGCTCCCAGCAAGTTTATTACGAACTGATCGAGGTTTCTAAAAAAACGTCAGCTGCATATACACGAATCCAATTGCAGTGAAATAAATTTATAGGTAGGTACTCCAATTTAGATTTTATATGCTTTTACGCACTTGAAATGCATGGTCGCATATGTGTTGCATATAGCATGCGACACATCACGATGCAGTTGAACGACAAAATGCCACATGTTTATTTGCCACGCAAATATCATTTGCGAGCCTCGTAAAAATAAATTGCGTTTTCTTAAAGCTCTCCTATTACCTTGAACTTCTTCAATTTACGTTTGCCCTTTCACCGGCAAAATCACCTAAAATCCTGCTCTGTTAGCCCCTTGAGCATGCACACGTTTGTGTCATTCTTTTTTCCCCCCTCACCTATGGTAAGGGATGCCTACCCCTTAAGCTTAGAATATATTTCCATCTATCAGGACATCAAATGATCCATGTTTACTCCTAGTTTGTACCTATATAAGTTTGATAGGTACACATTGGCCAATTCATGTCCTAAGCACACAATAAATTCGATTGCCACTGTGAGTAACAAGTCGCCCCCCCATTACAGCAGCAGCGCCGACACTCTTGTTTACAAACGATGGTACACACCAAAACAGACGTCAGTTGTTATCCAAATTTTCCTGATAGATACACGCAGACAAATATCCGTACACACTTTGGATAGACGGTCTCCTACCGTCTGGGTGGCTGCGTCTTTCCAATAAAACTCCTGTCATAGGATCCACCATCCACATCAACAACATCCGTCTGCGAAAGGCATGGCGCGGGCGGGTTTCATCATCACACACAGGCACAGGCAGCCAGGAAGGACCTGATGGCAGGCAAACATAAAGGCACGATGAGTTTTAAATTTCATTCAGTCGAAGACAGGACTCGCACCGAACAAGATCTCAAGCATACAGTGAGCGTAAACTTCGAGGCGGGTTGGTGTACGAATGTGATGGTCCTTCGGAAGTTCTAAGAGTGTGAATTTGTTTCTTCTGTCGTGTAGTATTTATGTCCTTTTGATATTTAAATTTCTTCCAATACTTTTTTCTCCGTGACTTGTATTTCAATCTGAGTGTTGATGTGTCACACGGTCTATTTGTTTCGCGACAGTGTTGCACTAGGACTCTATCCTATTTGCATAAAAGTGTTAGTCAAAGTAGTGTCCTTTTAAATTGCATTGCGCGCGAGTGATTCGGGATGAGCTATTAAGTTTTGATGGGCAGGAAGTAATTTTAAATAAAACAAGCAAACATAAATTGCTTAACGGTTTCAATTGAGCTCACTGCCAGGCAAAGTCCTTTCGGTTTCATATTTAAGTGAAAAAAAAAATACAAAAACGATATTTTTTTATACAAATAAAAATATGGCGAAAATTTATTTCCTACTGTGGTTCGTCTATGGAAATATTTTAAATTTTTTGGAATCACTTCCGCGGAATTCGTCACTGTCAGCGACTAATGGGGATACCATAGTAATCGGTTTCCTGGCAGAGTATGCACAGATGCGTGTAAGTAAAAAAAAAACAAGAAAACTTCACCTTTTTCTAGGGCGGAATTGTGCCTTGAGTCGATTCTTTGATTGTGATTCTTGTGATTCTTAGAAGTTGGTTTTGACTCCGTGGGAGTAACAGGTGTCATTATTCTGGCCCGAACTCCTCGTTGTACCTCATTCAGGGTAAACTTTTTTCTACTGTTTATCAATGGCTGTGGGCAGTGGCGTTTTCCTTTGATGGTGTTTTCTAAAATTTCACCAAACAATTTATCGGAAGGAAAATTTTGGGGGGTAGCTAGACAGGAAGAATGGAAAACTTTCTGTCAAAAATAATTCTTCAATTTTGTCGGCTTCTGCAGGCGAGATATTCTATGTTTGAAATCGCGATGCCAGAGAGTCTTTGGAAAGTTTAAGATCAAAGTCAAGGGGTCCATGGATAAGAAGTCAAAAGAAAAATCCTCGAAAGTACAATAAAACATCTATTTTAAAACTGTTTTTAATTTAAGTTTCTTGGACATTTGCAAGTCCAAGTCCATTTGTAAAGTGGTTTACCTAGTTGTTTTTGAAGTTAGTTGTTTGCCGCCGATATGAGGCGTAAAAGTCAATCGGAAGCTGCTGATCTATTCTAAGTTTAGTTAAAAAAAATTCTAGTAGAACAATACAGAAAAATTTAATTAAATTTTTAATTTCAATGTGCAAAAATAGTTTTTTTTGGAAGGGTTTAATTTAAATTTTTCGAACAAAATATATGTTATCATTGCTTTATTTTTGAAATTGCGGTTATTTTAAAAAATGTCTGTACTTTATTTAATTTCGTATAATTTAAAAAACGATTTTCTTATTATTACTTTTTTTGACGCCTGTCTCTTTCCTGCGTTGCCTTAAACTTCCCTAAGACAGTCTTTAATTGTTATAATTAAAGTTCAAGCTGACATTTTTTTAAAACTAAAGTGGGATCTACTATACGCATGAGAATTTGTTTTACTCTCACGTAGAGCAGTATTTTTGGCTGTCCGTACAAAAATGGAAAAAGGACCTCGTATGACAAATATTACGTAGGTTGTCCGCCCGTCCAATCACGTTATAACTTCTGAGCTTTGAGTCGTAGAAAAACAGTTTGTTTGTTTACTTTTAAACTAAAGAAATAGTCAGAGAACGCATACGAGAATTTTTTTTTACACACACTTAACAGCTTATTACAGTTTTAAATTTCACTGAAAAAAGGATTAAAAACTTTGCAGTGCTTATTTTGAAAAGCTTAGCAGGCAAGAAATGATCAACGAAACTTAGGTCTAGTGGGTAAATACTGAACCTTAATGAAAAAATTTAGTTTTATGCAAACATTGAAAAATATTTTTTTAGAAAAGACGAGGCAAAACTGGATGACATTTTTCAAAGTGCTTGAGGCAATAACTTTTGAACCGCTTACTGCACAAAGCCGATATTGAACACACGTATACAGCAACACAAAGTACTTTCGTCAAACTTTTCTGAAAGAGTTAAAATACAACGTTTTGACACATTTTCGAAAAAATTTCGAAAATGCATGAAAAAGTCTGTGCTCTAACCTCTTCCATATGAAAAAAACACATGCATCAGAAATTATCCAAAAATTCATGGAAATTCAAAATTCAAAATCTCAACATTGAAGACGATCTTGTTCAAAATTAGTGTAAGTATAAAGTGGTCATTAAGAAAGAAAACTGCTTTAAAATTTTTCAAAATCGCTGTTTCCTATCTGAGTTGTTCGAAACCTATTTTTAATCCCTAAAAACAAACAGTTTTTTTTACCATTTTCTCAAAAATTGGTGCTCAAAAAATTTATGAAAATCAGCCGTAGCCAGAGCAGTCTACAAGCAGTCAAAAAAGTCTCCTCTATCTCCCAAACGATATCAGCCAAAATTTTAAAATAATTAACGAGCAAAGTTCATCTTACTTACTTACTTACTTAAGGTGGCGCTACAGTCCGGGGTGGACCTGGGCCTCAGCCAACGAGCTTCGCCAGCCAGCTCTGTCTCTAGCTAGTCGTCTCCAGTTTCGCATGCGAAGTTGGCTGAGGTCTCCTTCCACTTTCGTGCGCCACTTGAGTCTCTGTGCTCCTCTACTGCGCCGTTCCTATGGTGTCCTTCCGCTGGTGTTATTGACTGAATTGATAGCGGAACCCAGGTAGACATAGTCCTTAACTAAGTCCATCTTCTATAATTAAAAAAAAAGGTATAACAAAATTTAAATATTCAAAAACTTCCCAGACTTGACAAGAAATCTTCACAGCATTTTCAAAAAATTATTAAAACGCTTCTAGCATCTAAACGGTAAAGGTGGCCTAGTTAAAAATTAGTTTAAGTTTAAAGCATTGACAAAAAAATATGCATACTTAGAAATTGTCGTTTTCAACCTAAGTTTTTCTAAGCTTATGTAAAAGAAAGCCTAGAAAAACATTCAATCGCTGGCATTGTAATATTGGAAAATTGTCTAATAGCAGGTCATTAAAAAAAATTGAATAGTCGTTTTATGGATTTAAAATTAAAAAAAAAAATTGAAAAAAAAACGTTTTCTCCCTTTCTATGTCCGAAACGGTTATAGGCATAATATGAAAATAAATAGGGACAAAAGTCCATTTTCTTAAGTCTTGAGAAAAGCTTTGAGTAGACTGAAAAAGTAAATGGTTTCAGGGATTTGCTTGAAAACACTTTAGTTGTCCGAGTAAAACAATACTGCTAGTAAAATTACTGGCAGTAAAATTTCTAGGCCGATAACATTACATCAACCAAATTTAGTCACAAATGAACTTCAAGACAAAATTTGAAAACGGGTTTTTTAAGAAAACAAAAATCGAAAAGAAAAAACTGGAGGAAAAGTTTTGTGCCACCCTGTATTTTGAAACAATATAGAGTAAAGAGACTTAAGTTTCGCGCAATATAAGAACAGCAGATTTGAAACTATGTACGTACTCAAAAGTGTATGTGCCTTATAACAAGCAGTTAATGCAAAAAAAAACAGTATTTTACATAAACTTTTCAATAAGGAATTTGCCGAACCTCGACATAAGCCGACGGACATCTTCGTGAGTGACTTCTGTGGGTAAAGATGAGATACCTATTCGGCTTGTGAAAATATTTTTACCTCATATCTTGAGTTCTCTTATACATATTATGGACCATTGTATCACAACCTCTTCCTTTCCAGACAACTGGAATGTGACTTAAGTCATATCTGTGCCAAAAAAGGCTCGACCCTTATCCGCAAATGACTTTTGGCCAATCAGCATTTTAGCATTTCTATGTCTAAAGTCTTGGGGAAAATTCTCGCAAGCCAAATTACGAGTTGCATCAATCAACAGTGCTTGTTATATCCAGTTAAATCTGGTTTCCAAGCTCATCATAGCCGCTCGCTATAAAGCCATGATTAAAATTCTGCGTGATATTAAAGTTAACTTTGATAGGGATTATCTAACGGTTCTTTATTTGCTCGACTTCTCCAAGGCTTTTACCAGGCTTTTAGCGGATCATAAAATATTATGTCTGAAGCTCAGACTGTATTTTGGTTTTAGCGAAAGGGCAGTGTGTGCCTGATGGGTAATTACTTAGATAATAGGTACCAGAGAGTTGTACAAGGTGGAATTTTCTCACGATTTGGTGCGTTACCAGCTGTGGTGCCTCAGGGATCGATACTAGGGCTTATCTTATTTTGTTTGTTTGACAGAACCAAGCCTCCACTTTGCCATCTTTGGATTAAGAATTTAAATATACGCGTTCAACAATCTTTATTCGTAACTTTTTATTCGTACTTCATTAAATAAAAAGTATTTAAATCCTCAGCTTGCTTTCCTTTAGCCGAAAGACCGACTAAAGTTTGTCTGTCTACAACTTACTTTTCAGAGGTTACAATGGGTTCTGACGGACTGACATGCTCAGGGCGGACTACGTAGCAATATCATAAGAGGTCTTTTTTTCATTATAGGACTAATGGTTTAAAAATTTTAATCTTGGCCTACGTTTTGTAGGTATTTTTGGACTTTCTCAGGAGGGGACGTTTAATGGGTTCCAATAGTTTAACATTCCTGCAATGATTTTTGTTTGTAGACTGGTTGTTATGAATCTGTTTTAAGTTTATGTATGAATATAAATATGCAATGTAATACTATGTTTCCACCAGCAATAATACGAGGATTAGCGGGAGACGATAAATAATAAATTCAAAACTGGTTCCACCAGACAGAAATATACGATTACCATGAGCACTCTTTTTCAGTCATTTTGGCTCTCAAAAGAGAGTGGCGATGTCATTTTCCAGAAGCAAAAAAATATTTCCGCTGTAAAGATGTTAAAAAGGTGTGCGAAAAGGTTTTACAGTGGGAAGGGTGAATGAGATTTATGAGCGGATTAATTTTTAATCGCTTGGCGAGAGGATTTAAATTTGAATGTAAAGGATTTAATGAAGATTTATATAAATCGCGGATTAGTATCCGGTGGAAACATGGTATAATACATATAATTTATGAAATATTTAAAAAAAATAATTATAAAGCTTTTAAAGATCAACTTATTTATTTTATTTTCATTATTAATTTTAATCAGAATGCTACAGACATTTAAGTTGATTTGGCTTCAATTCAAGATTATGATCGCTGCCACCTACCCAAGTTTGGTAGTCCTAAACCTTTGATGTGCATTGCCTTAGATGGTCTAAGGATGTCGACTACGGCTCCTTTTACCAGTATTCACATGGAATATGCTAAAATAGAACATTTCTTTAGATTTATTCAGGTCAAAACTTTTTAAATTTCTCTAGTCCTTAGATAAGTTATCTTCTATCTTTGACACACATTTTTTTTTGAAAATTTATGTTCATAGTTAAGACATACCTACAGACATACCTAAGACTTGTGTCAAATATTTTCCCCAATTTTTTTCCTATTTTCTTACTAATTGGTGCCTGGGAATTTTTATTTCCAAGTCTGTACAAGAAGGTGCATTACTGGTATTCAAAGAACACGTTAATTATGAATCGTAGATTTAATCATTTCTTATCGATATTGTTTTTCATTTAATATGTATATCAAAACGTCTTCCTTTATGGGATTGGTTGCTTCGATTTTGAAAGTATCATATGATAAAGAACTATTTGAAATCAAATAGACAGGCAAAATTTATTTCTCACTAATCCTTTTTATGGGGGCCTGAGATTTGCACAAAATTGCTTTGGTTTTTCAGTGCCGCCCGCGTTCTAAAGGTGTTCAGACTTACTGTTTGTGGTAAAGGTAGGGTATTGCAACAGTTGATAGAAGTATGCTCTCTTTCATTGGTCCTTTCAGCCAGCGTGCAGGAACCCATTTAGTTTTGCAATCATCACCGCAATATTATGCACCGCTGAACAGGATTCTGCTTTGTTGCATTACTAAAGAGACCACACAGCTGTAATTGTGTTACTAATAGGTGGCGCACAATTCAGCGTTCATTAATTTAAATAGGTGTAAATAGGAGCAGAATTGAGTAGGAATGGGGAGATTGAAGCAGGAATGTGTGCAATTACAACCGAAAAACTCAGAACAGAAGTCGTAGAGGAACGCCATTACCCATGTATTGCCATGACATAATGTCATTTCATTAGGTTATGTTTGTTACGATTGACTTCTAAAGAGTGGTCCCTCCTTTGAAAAGTCTCCGACAAAATTTGCGTCTTTCACTCCTGAGACCATAGCTGGAGCTCAGCTTATACCTCTCTTCGGTAAAGTGTTTTTTTATGATGATTAATAAGCAAAACTTTCGTAGTCCTACAAGGATAATGTCGATGATAGGGAAAAGTAAAAACTGTGCATCAATGCAATTTCCGTTTGAGAGAACATAAAAGAGACTCAAAAGTTTTATTTTTTCCATCATGGAAAATTTTTCGCTTACATTAATGCACCCTCAAGAATTCGAAAACTTTAAGATGTTTTCATGTTAAGAAGCTGTAGAAAGTTGTCAATCTTTTGTCCAGTAGTAATGAAAGTAGGTTTGCTATTGATGCCACTATTTTTCTCTTAATTTCATTATCATTGAAGTTTTAACAAAATAAGATTGCAAATTAGATTAATTAAGATTACCTCAAATATAAGACATCAGATCGACTATCTAGATTTAGAAAACATGAAGCCCACTAAATAAAAACCAACCACCTGCTAAGTTTTTTTTTATATTCGTCAAGAGTGAAGCACAATCCTTTTCTGTGCAGTCTTGTACGTCATGGTTTTAATTACCGCTCCTCATCAACTCACAAACTTTGAAGAGGAAATTAAAAGCTTAATCAAACGTTGTCGATGAAGAACACCCCAAGTCATGAGATTTGCCCTTTTGCACTTTAGTTAAAATATAATTCCCCTAATATTGATGCAACTTGCTAGATTCCCACGTCACTATAAAACTTTTCAGTCTTCCGGCAAAGTGAGCTCCGAAGGAAGACGATGATTTTCGGGAAAGTTTCAATAGTCAAACACAAGTGAGTGAATTTATTTTACCTATCGAATGCTTATTTCCGTTGTTGGTAGTTAAGTCCATTTCATATATAACTGAGTTTTAAATGTTTCTTTGTTAATTGCTTTGGAAGAAAAATACCCGCTCAACATCTTTAAGATGTTCCGGTATCAAAACTTATGTAGTATAGGAATGTACTAAAACTTTTTTATCGTCTGTGCAGAACGTAATTTGAGATAATCCTTAAACATATGTACTAAAGTATTTAATTTAAAAATAATATAATACGAATTTACTTTAAAACTACGGGTTTTCTACCAAAGTCTCAGTTTCTAAGTTTCTATGTAGTTTCTATGAAGGAACATTGCATGTTTGTCTACAGCTACACACACAAGTTCAAATCTGAAGGCGTAGATTTTGTGCCAAATTGAAAGAAGGGAAACTTTGTTTAACGATCCTTTTAATGGGCAAGCGGTTCAAAAGACGGCGATGCTGATGATGAAAAAAGTAGTTTGTTTGTAAGGAATAGACTTTATATCTTGTATCTTAGAACACCTGACCGATGGAAAACAGTGTAAAGACCTAAGGAAGCCCTTATTAAAAAGCTGGCCAAACGTATCGTTGCTTGTATTGGGGAGCTAAAGATTATAAGACTCTGACAGAAACACTAATATTTGACACATTAGTTCTGTTTATACCCCATCCCATAGGATAGGAGGTATATTAAGTTTGTCACATAGTTTGTAACACGGTGAAATAATAATGGTAGACCCCAGACCTTAAGGGCATATGATCGAGACCGAATTCTGAGTCGAATGAGCCATGTCCGTCCGTCCGTCCGTCCGTCCGTCTGTATGTCACATGTTTTTAGGCCTTAAATTTTGAGCTAGGGTGCTGAAACTTCGTACGTAAGGTCCACGTCATGCGAAGCAGTACAAGTGTAAAAATTTTTGAAATCCACCCATAGACACGCCCACAATCGGTCTAAATGTGTAGCCACCTCCCGAGTTTTCAAAACTGTAAGACGTTCCAAAAGGCTGAAATTTGACACTTAGCATCTCCTAATGAATGTAAGACACAAAAAAGACAAATTTAATTGGTAAACCTTAAAATTTGCTTAATATTTTATGTAGAAAACGCTTAGTTCCACATTTTGTTTGCGCAAGACTTTGGGCCACGCCCACATTTGGAGGCAGAATTGAAGAAAAATCTTAAATTTTCCAAGAAAACTTAATTTCGACTGGCCTTGAGCCTAGTTTAGGAAAGCATGTAACCAAAAACTTAGCAGGTTGGGTAAATGAGACTTCAGTTCAGATTTTGCTCATATAAAGTTTTTAGCCACGCCCCCTTTTGGGGGTCGATTTTTCAAAAATATTGAATTTGAACCAAAAATTTGGAAACATCTGTGGAAATATCTGATAATTAATAGTTTGTAATTAGGGGCGGTTGGACCACGCCCCTTCTCGAAGTTTGCATTACATATAAAATGTCAAAAAATAACTATGCCATCAGCATTTTACAATGTGAGATAGGATGGGGTATTAAACGGTCCGTTTTACGGACTGTAACTTCTGCGTACACACTGTAGCACTTACTCACTGGTTTTGATTTTTTTAGCAGCTTCAAGTTGTTAAGTGCACCAAAAAAGATTATCTTGCAAGGGTGTAAAAGTAAAAGTAGTAGATCATCTTATCGCCCAATATCTGAGCTCCAATATCGCCCAAGCTCTGTCTCGGCCCTAGCCTTCTTCAGTTTTGCACGTGAAGTTTGTCCAGGTGCCTTTACACTTGCACCGTCTTATTCTCGCTTCTGCACTGTGCCGTCTCTGCGGATGGATTTGAGGATTTTCCGGGCTGGAGTGTTGGTGGTATGAAGGTTTTTGGATTACTCTTTTATCGCAGTCTTTAGATTCTTGTTCTTGAGGCTAGGTCGGTGTCGCTGTGCGGCCCGTATAATTCAATATTTAATATCCTCGTATACACTCCATCTTTGCAGGCAGGACAAAATCAAAAATTTTCGCCTTGAAGCAGCCTTAAGCATTTCATATGCATTTGCATGCTCCTGCCCTGTAAGGTAGGACTGGGATTATGGGATCTTTCCATATCGCCAAACCCGGCTTTGCCGAATATTTTATGTCTCATTTCGCCGAAACGCTTCATGCCCACTTTACCCAATGTTATGACAGCCGATATGGATATGATAGACAATATGAATTATATCCCGTTTCGCCGAATGCGAAATGTATTTGAGTGTCCTGATTCCGGATATGCTTCGAAAAATTGTCGGTCTCAATTAGTTTAGAAGCAAGGAATTTCGAACACTTCACCAGAGTTTGAACCGGGATCGACTCACCAATTTAGGTGAGTTAAGTTTTTAAAAAGTTCACAAAGTTTCAAAAACTAATTTCCGCTGTAAATCTGAGTTTAACATACAAACTAGGATGATTTCGCACTGGGAAAATGGTCTTAAGAGTATATTTTTGTGGTAAACGGAAAAACATAATAAAAAATGGGGCTTTTATTTGCGGCCACCTTTTTAGCAGCCCGTTAAAAAATGGAAAAAGCACCTTTTATGGTCCACTTCGTTGAACGTCCATCAGTCCGTCCAATCGCGTTGTGACTTCTGAACGGTAAGGCGAAATAAGACGAAATTCTGTGTTCTCTTAAACTGCGAAAATAGTTAGAGAACCCAACGTATAAGGCAAAATTAGGTCAAAATGAATTAAAGTTTAAGTTTTAATACCATGTTGACGCATTCTCGAGAAAAATCGCAAAAATGCATGAAAAAAGGCGGTCCCCCTCTATAATCGGTGTTTTTTTTGGAGAAATTATATGAAAAAAGTCACACGTGTCAGGAATTTTCCATAATTTGAGGCAAATTATAGCGAATTTTTAAGCATCCAAACCTTCTGAGATTTAACTCAAAAACATAAAAACATGATTTTTTTTTGAATACTAGGGTGGACGGAGGCTAAAACTCCAAAATCTTTCACAGATACCAATACGCCCAATATAGCAGGTAGTACCAATACCGAAGTAGCCGATATTGGTTATGCCCGATTTCCACGTGCTAAAAAACCACCCATTTATGAGAGACACTATGAAACTGCCAGAACGCACTTCATAGTAGTAAATTTTCGCTCTCTCATAATACTTCTTGACTACAACTAAGTTAACTTAACAAGTAGTTTACGCTTCCGTAGTGTTAATCGCATTGGGTAGGTTGCTATCCAGTGAATGCAACTACAAAGCCGTTCATTCGTGCGGCTTACCCCAAAGTCGCTAGATTGAAGGTTCTTGTTCTTTGTAGTCGTCGCTCGTTGTTTACATCGTTAAGAGTCTCGTTGAGAGTACGGATCATCGCATTGTTGCAATGAACATAAAGGCGAGCATTTAGCTTTCGAGCGAAATTTGTTACTTCTTCGCCCACGGTAGCTATTCCTAAATCTCTGTGAATATCACCATTCCTAATATACCATGGAGCATTCACAATTGCTCTTAGCGTCTTGTTTTGGAAAGTCTGCAACATGGACATGTTGCTCGGTTTAGTAGAACCCCAAAGTTGTATACCGTATGTCCAGGACGGCTTTAACACCTGCCTGTACAAGAGCAGTTTGTCATATATGCTTAATTTCGAAAATCTTCCGATAAGCCAATACATTTCCCTGAGCCTAATCTCGAGCTCGTCACGCTCCTTCTTTACGTGTGGTTTCCACCTTAGATACTTCGCTTCATTTGCATAAGGTATTTGTGCAGAATTTATGAACAGAGGTAAATTGTTAACCCTTCTGTAAGTGAAATTCACATGCGTAGACTTGTTCTCGCTAAGAGCGATTCGCCAAGTCTTCGTCCAGACACAAATTCTGTCCAATGCTCGTTGGAGGTTTCTCGTTGATGACTCGACTGATTCACCTGTTGCCAGGATGACAGTCTCGTCATCTAGAGGTATGTCTCCTGTGTAGAGCAGGAACAGGGTCGGACCGAGGAAAAATAATTTTTTAAAATCTTCGAGTACCAATCTTAGCGGCAACCCGACCATATATACCGTGTATCACCAAATCTATCTAATATTCATATAATCAAATAATTGTATCGGCCACGCCTCAAAAGTGGATCTGGGCTAAGAATTAAAATCAATAAATTGTTATTTCGTAAGAATCATAATAAAATTCGTTAAAACCGAAAATTATATCGGAAAAAACAGTTTTTTCCTAAAAACACCCCTTAGAAGTGGGCGGAGCTCAAAAAGCTCAAAGAAATTTTTATAGAAAAACTTAGCAAATACTTTAATATCTCTTAAACTTATCTTTAAAAACTTAGTAATATTTGTCATAGATTTTTTTTTCGATTAGGAATGAACTTTCCGAGAAATCGGGTTTTTAACGATCTAACATGTTAGAAGTGGGCATGGTCGATATTGTGGCTGGTTCAGTTTTTGTTTTCTTAGAGGTTTTGGACCATTATTGCATACCAAAATTTGAGTTCCTACGCCTTGTCTAACTTGCCCAAAAGGCATTTTGAAAGAAAATTTGATATAGAGGTTGTCTTACATTAAAGACAGTTGTGGGCGTGGCCAATTTAACCAATTTCCACACTTTGTCTGTACAAAATTAGAACCAAGACACACTCCAAGCTTGGGCGTCCTAGCTCAATTTGAAAGACCTAAAACACATATCACCCAAGAGGAATAAAGTATAATTTTTAAACACATAACTGGAAATAGTCCTACTTCTGATATAAGACTATAGCAAACTTCGAATATTGAAAAATTACAAGGATTTGACTCTAAAACGTAAAAATGTTTTCGAAAACAATTTTTAACGTTTTTTAGTCTCTTAAATATCTTGACTAAATTTGTCTGAAGTATGTAACGTTTACAAGGCAAGCTAAGTGCATTAAAAACGTTTCAACTACGGTTTTCAATGTCAAGTTTTTAAGCCCATTTAAGAAAATGAAATCAAAAGTAGTGGGCGGGTTACATTTATTACAATCCCATCCCAATTTATCGCTGTAAGGCTTCGAATTGCGTCATATATCTTGGTTGTTAAATTTTATGTTTTGTTAACTTAAATTGGATTTCGAATTTTTATACCCGACTGAGGGTATATTATTTTTAATGCATAGTTTGTCACACAGTGAAATAATCACCGTAGATCCTTAAGACCTTTCAGAGATATGATCGACACCGATAGCTGAATCGATTAAGCCATGTCCGTCCATTCGTCCGTCTGTATGTGTGAAGGTTTTAGGTCTTCAAAATCAAGCTAGAGACCTGAACGGTACACGGCTTGGTACACGGCTTGGTTCCTTTATTGCGCAGACAAGGTGTGCAAAATTGGCTCAATTTGTCGACGGACACGCCCACTTCTCGCTTCAATGTGAGGCAACCTCTATTTCACTTTTTTTTTCAAAATGCCTTTTGGTCAAGTTAGACAAAACACGGAACTTAAATTACTAAGCAATATTGGCCCAAGACCTTTAACATGGCATAGAAGAAAAAAATATAAAAACAAAGTTGAAGGCACCATTTTTGCCACCCTTTTTGGAGTAACGAAAAAAATCACCCAATTTAAGAACAATATACTGCAGAATGTAGAAGAATGCAAAATATATCCAGAAATTTAATAAACAAATAGAGTTTTACATAAACTGCGCAATAAAGATGAGCTCAACCTTTAACAAAAGCCGACGGACCGCCCGCATAGATACATATGTCCTCATACTTGACCGTATTATTTTCGCAGTATTTTTCAATAGTTTAAAAAAATTCCTAAACTAAAAATGTATTTCTGAATATTCTTGAAGACTGGCTCCTTAATATGCTTAATATGCTCGCCCCAGTTTGTTTCCGTTCCAAAAAGCGCAACGGTTTTTAGTAGAATTGTCAAATCTCTAAAATAAAGTATCCTTATGGTAGATATATATATATTCCTATGTCAAGGAATATATTTTTTAAAGCAAACACTCATTCCAAGCTTTTGTGCAAACCAGAATACAGAGATAAAAAAATTAGTCTCCTTTTCACAGAGATCAACGATGACGCCTTTTCCATGCATCTCAATACATTTTTTTATTAAATAACTTTCAATACAAGTTCGATTGAGCTAGGCAGTATAGATACTCCTTTTGATATGTTATTGAAATAAAGCTTCTAAAGATATTGTGAAATCGTGTGACGAGGCAGGATGAAATAAAATATGCCACCCACAAAGAAGGACAAAAAAATTGTTAATACCTGATTGAGTGATGATGCAAGCTGTTTGAAATAATCCTTGCGAGTTGATTTCTTACAAAAAGTTGTGGTAACTAAACTTGTAGCAATTTGTCATAATTAAAGAGCAGCTCCAGATAAGTCAATGCTAGAGGAGTGGCCAAATAAACTCTATATGCCATAAAATCAGACATCCAGTAAGCCTGCCTCTTCTTTTACATAATAAGGAAGGTCAAAAGTCATTGAAAAAAAAATCTGCTATATTTATACATATATGTTAAATATATGCAACTTTAGATGCTCAAAAATTATATTAGCCCGCGATGGATCCGGGTGGTACGGGATATTTTTGAAAGAGTCATAACGTGTTGGACCTCTTTTATTAAAAGGAAAATAGAGTCAAATTTTTATTTCAGAATGTTATGGAAAAATAATAATAAGTAATAAAATTAAATACAGCTGAAATTTTTCCGATGCAATAAACATTAAAATTCAGGTGCTAAGTTTTCGTTGCACGCACCATCCACCATTTGGTATTCTGACACCAGCAATCAAAATTTAAAGCATGTCATGTATATAGGGTTCCTATTGTTACATTATAATCGGTACTTAGGGATAGTATTAGGAAACTGCTGTGAAAATTCCACATAGGATGCAGATTTGTCAGTAAGTTGTAGCAGAAAAACTTTTCCTATTTCTCTAAAAGGGAGGCATATTGAAATCACGGATGTTCTGGGGAAATCTTTAAGCCGCTTATGCAAAATGCGAAAAAAGTGGTTTTTTTTTCAGTAAATCAGTGTTCAGCCTTCGGCATAGAATTATGTCATGCTTCATCCATGAGTAGAATGAAATAAAAGCGAATGCAATTTTTGCCACGTGGAATTCGGGATATCGTATAAATCGCTTGAAACCTTTTTTTCGTTTCGGGTTTACTCTATGTGACAAAATATGTTTACTTCAGACACGCGATAAAGGCCTTCAGCATTATGAAGGGCGTGTTATGGATCTCTGAGCTCAATTAAACAAAAAGCTCGCAAATTTTCAAACTTTTAAGACATCTGCGAAACTGCGGTTCAAAACCGTGTTGGTAGGATTCAATGAACCCTTTACTGGTGGAAGCACGTGCTGGGCGCTTTTAATAACGTGACCTATGCTAGCGTTTATAATTCAGCCAGATAACTGGTTTAAGTTGTGAACTAGAACTTGGGTCGAAATGACCACATATACGAAATGTCGCTATGACCGCTGCGAAATTCTAAGGATTTCTCAAGTGGTTTAAGAAATATTTTACAATTTCTGATCTGACTAATATTTGTAAAGCGTACATACGCCCAAAATGCACCTCAAACCTCATACTCGACGGGATCTAAAAACGAGCATTACAACTTATGGGAGACGGTAACGTTGTACAATCGACTTCTTAGAAGCATCGTCGCAATGTCCCTATTTTTCATTGTTTTATGGCTACTTCTATAAAGAGTGGTCCATAAAAACGAATCACAGCTCCATAGTATGCTGAAATAGCTCGCTCCATTCCACCGCCCAAAGAACTCAACTCAATAACCGCTCTGGAAAAGAAATTAGATGCGCTTGATGAGAAATTAATCTCGATCTTTACTCTGATCCATTCTTGTCACGTACTCATAACCCCTGTAACGCCTTTAACTTAGGTTAGGCTCGGTTAGGTTGATGGATGCCCTTTTTACAATAGCCACGGCTCACTTAGACCAGAAGTTGGGTCCATTGTTTCCATATTGGGAACTTTCTTAACACGAAAACAAATAAACCGCTGCTAGAAGCTCAGATTTCCGCCCTCTTGGACCCATGCGGATTTGTATACAAATCTTATGAGGTTCTTTAGATCTACATTATTTAGATCTTCGAGCTCGTTGAAGAAGTAACTGCCGAGGGTACTACGCCTGATGCTGTTTAAGGCTGGGCATTCGCAAAGCAGGTGACGAACAGATACAATTTCTTCACCGTCCCTGCAGCTTCCGCAGTAATCGTTATGCGGTATGCCTAGCCGCTTAGCGTGTAGACCCACACCGCAGTGCCCCGTGAGGATTCTCGTGAGTTCTCGGAAATTCCTGCGGGCTAGTCCGATCAAAAATAGCGACCTGTTTTTGCTTACCGCTGGCCATAGCTCCCTTGTGTGTCTGCACGTATCAAGTTCTGTCCAACTTAGGTTGGTTTTACTCAAGGATTCAGTTACTAACCTGCGTGCTATCGAACTCAGCGGGATTCTTATAGATTTGGGGGCTAGAGATGCATTCATCCCAGACTCATATCTCGCAAGCTTGTTCGCTTTTTCGTTTCCCGGTATATCGGTGCGACCTGGCACCCAACACACAGTTACAGTATTAACGAGTTATCGTTCAGATTTCCTTGCATAGTTTCACAATCCTTGACATAACTGCGCCTGATTCCAAGGCTTTAATTGCCGCTTAGGACCGATCCTCTCGTGCGCATCAGTTGTTTAATCGAAAACTTCTGTCGAAAAGCTGTTACAGCCTTTTTTGCTAAGCTCAAACATACGGCTTGTTTTGGTTGACAAGGGGCATTTTCTAAGACACCGGGCTCTAGCCTAGATCCACTGATCATAAATCCACCTCAAGGTAACGCATATACAAAATTAAAAGATGAATTGATTTCTCGCTTGGCTCCATCTAGAGACCAGCAGATTAGGCAGATGCTTGACCGCGAGCAACTCGGCGATAATACGCCGTCACATTTCCTTCGTCGATTGAGAGATCGATCTTGCTGTCGCCACTGTGACTGATGACGCGCTAAAACCCATTTGGCTCGACAGGTTACCAGTCACCCCACAAAAGATTCTTGCAGCTCATCCTTCTAGTCTCGACGAGCTGGGAGTACTAGCAGATCGAATCAAAGAGGTTATTCCCCAACACCAAGTAGCCAGTACTTCGTCACAAGTTGATGACGTCAACTCACGATTACTACGTCAGGTTGAAGAGCTAACAAAACAGATCGAAGCCTTATCAGTCTATCGCCGAAAGAGGAACAACAATTCGAACAGCCGCTCGCGCTCACGCTCACGTGGTAGACAACAACATTTTTCAAGCGATGTTCAGCAACAGGATACCATCCCGAGTAAGCCCACACGAAAGAGAAATGGTCAATGCTACCATCACCACCGTTGAGGAGCTGATGCGAAAAAATGTCAATCGCCTTACAATTACAGTCTGCAGGGAAAAGACAAGGGGCGTCATTAGCGGCGGTAAATGACACCAAAAAATCCAACCGCCTATTTAGCACTGATGCGACTTCTAAAATTCAGTTCTTGATAGACACAGGCTCAGACGTTTCGGTTTTTCCGCCCACGGGTCCACGTCATCGAAGCCAAAAGTCTGACTATACTTTATTCGCCGCGAATGGGACCCGCATTCCAACATATGGATGTCGAACTGTGAATGTCAACCTAATGCTCCGTCTTGAATTCACTTGGCGTTTCATAGTGGCTGATGTTGGTAAGCCTATTATTGGCGCAGACTTTTTGGCTTAATATCAACTGCTCGTTGACGTCGCTCCCAGCAGACTCATTGATGGACTTGCTTCACTGTCAACTCGAGGAACAAGCGCTTTTAAAACCGGCGTAGCAGAGCCGTCATCATCAATCTGTCACTGGCCAGTCTACTTACATTCAACTGCTAAAGGTGTTTCCCTGTATAACTAGACCACATGGTGCTTCCAGAGAAGCCTTACATTCCACAGTTCATCATATCAGGACTAAACCAGGCCCACCAGTTGCATACAAAGCTCGACGCCTAGCCCTGGATAACGATCTTGTGAGAATGGTCCTTCGACCTCTGTCGATTAGACAGCCCTCTGAGGCAATGACACCAGAAATCATTTTGCGACAAAACTACCAAGTCGACTGACTTTCTTCAGGCAATGGAATGGCTTTGGTCAGACTCCGCACCAGGGAAAAAGAACCATATTTTCAGAGACGTCTTCAAAACGAGACAGAGGTCTGGTGCTGGAGTCTTTGTGGAAAGCAATATGATTAGACTCCACAACTCCGTATAGGTAAATATGTGTCTGTCTTCCAAGCGAAGATTTTCGCTATCCTTGTGGCTATGCGCTATATTGTGACTAACAGGTGGAGGGCAAGAAGCATATTCATTTGCATGATGACAGCCGATTCGCACTTAAAGCACTGCTCAAACCTCTTAACTCGCTAAAATTTCGCTAAATACTTCAATGTGTTAGGCGTGGCCGAAACCACTGCTAACCCTGGCTGTAGAGAGGACGACGACGCAGCGGAACACATCCCGTGTAGTTGACCTACCTTTGCTAGCATCAGGTGGCGGAGCCTACGTATTGAGTGTCGAACTCCGGACACCCTGTAATACGCATGAAGCTTCGCATATTGCATAAGTCTGACGATTTAAACGTAAATTAATTTGTTTCTGGTCAAAGCTGTGTCCTCTTTTTTATCTTATCAAATCCTTATAAAATCTCGACTTATTTCGCTTTACCGCATTAAAATCCAATTGAACGAAAAATAGATAAATAAATATATCGAGGTAAGCAAGCAATCAACTGAATAAAACGTTTGTGTAATATCTGAGGCCTGTTTAAATGCTATAATCGTCCTTGATTAAAAACGTTAATAACATCCTAACAGAACACCTGGATTGGAGTTAAATCAATTTGCCTTTAATTATCCTCAAATTTAAATATCGTGATAAAAAAAACTCTCTCTAATCAGGCATTGATGTTCAAATTAAAAAAAAAAAACAGACGTGAGAAAAATCCAAATAAATTACAGCAATGAAAATTTTACATACCAATATGGGATTCAAGGCTGTAGACCTTTAAATAAATTAACATTTGCCCCTATCCAGTTGAAATAAAATTAAATTTTCAATTTTCGCAGGGATTATTAAGTAAATTTGCTCCGAAATTCAAGAATATATTCAAATGTGACATTCTCAAAACAAAACGCGTGCATGATAATTAGACTCAGAGCTTTTAGAAATATTTTTCGGGATAACTAAAAACATAAATTCTTTGGCACTTCATTTTCCAATGTATAATTTTTCCTTCTAGAAATGTTGCGAATCAAAGTTAACGTTATGATTCCCACGACGCGCGATATTAAAACTTTGTTCATAAGAAATTTCTCTTAATAAGGCAAAACAAATGTTACGCATACGCCATGTACACCTCTGCAACACGAACAAAAGATACTCTTTGGAATTACATTTTAAAATTTCATTAACAAATTAATTAATTTAATTACACAAACTGGTTTTTCTCGCTATGTGCGAAACTTTCCATTTAATTATTTTCAGTTTTAGCCAGAGAAAAAAAACATCCTTGTATGTCGTTTGCATCCTTATACTCGTACTATTATGCATGCATGCATAAAATTTAAGCAAAGTACATTCAGAGAACCTTATTTCACAAAGGCATAGCATTGACTGTAAAGAAATATTGTAGCTTACCGCAACTCCGTACAAGCTCTTCTACTCAAGCACTCAAAGGATAACACTTCCTAACACTTCCGAGTACTGCTCACTTTAAAAGTTTTAATCGTTTTTCCACTTGAAATCTTAGAAAAATGTGCAGGAAAAAAAATCAACTAAATTGATAGTCTTAAATATTTGAAAGTCCTTTTCGCATATTCGCGCGCCATTATCTCGGTGGCCTTGAGGGTTGCTCACTTTTGTGAATTTTTAATAAAAACAAATGACGCTTGACTTGGTAGACTATAAACTTTTCTACAAGTAATTTTCTCGTTCAATTTAATCCTACCTAGCTAAAGTGCGGAAGGCGAATAATGAAAGGGAATTAGAAAGAGATATCGTACAAGGACATGCGGTTGCACTTTTAATGGATTGATTTTTCATGGCTCTTGTACCCACGAACAAAAGGAATTTGTAAAGGGGTGTGACATCCGCGCTTTCAAGGTTGTTCGTGGTGGCAAGTTACTTTAGTTTTACTCTCATATCATTAAATACGGTCGGCCTTCCTTAATTTCCTGTTTAAAGTTATGCATCGAATTGACATTTCGACAACCGTCAAATTGTTCCGAAAAAATACACAATTCAAAATGCATTTTCGCCCTCTTGGACTTATTTTTATAATTTTGGTAACAGAATTAGAACTTCCACAGCAGCTTGTTGTTGCTGAATCTTTAGAAAAAGTATCGAACTAAAAAAAAATTAACAATCATTACTTTGTCGAAAGGTAAGTTTTGGATCTAACCCAACTAGGAGAAGCTAGAAAAATGCAAATGACCCAGTATAAATTATTTTAAGTGATTCTAAGAGTTTTACAAATTCTACAGTATCCCACTACTAATGAAAGAAATGGCTCAGAATTTCCTTACAATATAGTGCTTCTCAAAGCTGCTCAAAGGAGGTAATTAAGCGTGCATCTTGTTTTTATGCTAACTCTAGACTTCCCGTGTGCACCAAGATTCAACCTGTATTTGAACGCGTTGATAAACATGTAAAATTTAACTGCTCTTTCTGCGTAGTCTTCTACTTCATTCGTCATTTTCCGAGTAGTTCTGTTTTCAAGAAATTGCGATTCCACTTCTACGTTTTTAAGGGAATTTTGTGCCAACATTAGATTTTTCTAAAGTCATCGAAACGCCAGAGAATTCTCAAAAAACAGGAAAAAAAGATCGGAAGGCTTCAAGCTATAAAGGAAAGTCAGGGCAGCATATCTCTTGTATAGAGCAGAAACAGGGTCGGACTGAGGACACTTTCCTGGGGTATACCAGCTTGAATTTACTTGAAATTCGAGTAGTAGGTACAAACCCTAACAAAAAATAGTCTGTGTTCGAGTCTGAATGAAATATAATTCAAACCGTTTCTTGCCATACCTTGTCGAAGGCTTGTGAAGCATCGAGGAAAGCATTTGAAAGCAATTCTTTTCCCTAAAACTTTTTCAATTTTAAGTAGACTAGATCAAGCGTCTTTCTGCAATTATAGATTGTAATCACTTCAGCAGAAGATCCTCGAATACTTTCGATATTATCGGTTGAAGCGATGCGGACCTATAAGATTTTTTGTCATTTGGATATTTCCTCGGTTTTGGAACCATTCAGCAACTTTCCATTGCCTTCAAACGCATAGAAGTCTAAGCAAAGCGTTTATAATATAAAGAAGCTTACCTTCCGACTTTTTCGGTAGTTCTTTAAGGATCTCGCCAGTGATCAGGTCGTAACCCGGGGGCCTTATTATTTCTAACTTTGCTTATTGTCTGTCGAAGACAACTAATGACACGTTTTCATTCTAAAGCCACCAAGCTCCGCGTTTCTGTTTTGAACGTCAGCCAACGCGGACCGTCGAACGGATTTTCTTTTAAATGTTCGGCAAAAAAATTCGCTTCCTCTTTGTCTTCTTCTGCTCTTCCGTAGTCCAAAAATGGGAAAAGGATCTCTTATTGTATCACTTTGGTGTCCATCCGCCCGCATCTGTAACTCTTAAATGGTGGGTTGCAGAAAAACTTTGTACCCTTAAAAGGCCGTAAAAAAGTGGCCTACATTGTTTAAAGCTTAAATTTTGATGGTAAAAAAGGCCAAAGTGTTTTGGCACTTATCTTAAAAACGTTTACATCCAGAAAAAATAAAAGTTGAAACACACACTAGACAAATATTAAAGTTTTATAATTAAACCGATTTTTTACACAATATTGAAAAGGTTTTAAGAAATAAGGAGTGATATGTGCCCGTTTCCAACGTGCTTAAGGTCATTCATAACTTTTTAATTCATTTATTCAAAAACCAATATTGGGTAAACATATAAAGTAACCAGAATTTAAGCTTAAACTAAAATCCAATTTTTGTTAAACAGTTTTGAAAATGCGGTTTTGACTGTTTTCGAAAAAAAAACCATGGAAAAGGTGTTGCCCCCCCTCCGGTGTTATAAGGCTAAATGATTTGAAAAAATCACACTTATCAAGAATTACTTGTAATTTTTAGGAAAGCTTTAAGAAAAACTTTAAATGATTAGCTCAAAAACTTTGAAAGCATTTCAAAAATGATTTATCGAAAAATTCTGGTTTATGTATAAAACGTAGGAACAAATTTCTAAAATTTTCCAAAAATTTCTTTCCTAAAAAAATTTTCTAAAATGGTTTGTAAAGCAAATAAAAAAGCTCGAATTTATGACCGATGTTTTAAAATCCTGTGCCCAAAGTATTTTAACAAGATCATTCCTAGGCCAAAGTACTTGATGATCAGAAAAGAATACAGCGGAATTTCTGAATAGTCATTTTAAATCCAGTACTTGAAGAAAAAAGAAAAAATGAAACCCCCAAATTATCTCAGTAAAGAAAAAAATATCAGTGATAGAAAATTTCGCCTGTTTTTGAGATATGCTTAAAATTATTAAAGTTGATTTAGGGCCATAAAATGCCTATATAAACTGTCTGTTTTCGCCTTCTCAACTCAATTGTACGCAAGCATAAGGCACTTGAGTAGAAAGCGAAAATGTGCAACAATTTTGAAAACAAAAAACGCGTTTGACGTTTTTTAAAGCTTTTTTTTAACAAAAAAAGAACTACCCAGCGTTCCGAAATAAGTTCCTTGATTTGAGTTCCTTGATTTAATAAGATCAAGTACCTAAAAAAACTTTAGATTCGCCTAAAATATGTTTCAACAAGTGGGAAAGTGCAACAGTGCGTATGCAAAAACTTCAGTCCCTACCCTATTCTACCAAAAAAGGAAACTGCTACACCTCGAAAAAGTGGGCGGTATATAAAAATATAACGGTTGAATGCTTTATACTAGGTGGTTGCATACATTTCTGCCTAAATCTACAATCTGATGTCTGAATACTCAGACACAACTACTACGGCATACCCACAAGCGGACCATTAGGAATGCCGTAGAGTGGGAGGCTTATGATCCATCACTTCAGATCATAACCTCATACCTAAAAGAAAATGAGAGACGAGGGACTCAGAAACAACTACTTATCCAGTGTTCTACCATGCAGGCATCTCACATCAACATCAGTTTCGAACAACAGATAAGAAGGAGCTTCAGTTATGAGGAGCACTCACCACGTTAGCCCAAAAAAACGGCCACTCGATGCGGCAAATGGCTAGTCGTTCTTTCCTCAGTCGTTTTGCCTCAGCCCAACACATTTAAGTGTTTAGCAAAAGCTTCATGGTCCGTTAGAATTCCTACAAGAAGTCTGCAGTCGATTCTCCTGAGAATAAAAGACTCTTGCTGATGTCCGGGCAGCATCGTTTATTCTGTCTACAGCCATCGCAGCAGGGTACCGTGGCGTTGTGGTAGGTGTATGTGCTTACTACGCCGGATGTCTGGGTTCGAATCCTACCACCGTCGCCTTAAAAAAAAGACTTGTTCGTTTTCATGGTCCCCACCTCCGCGAGGGTCTGACAAACCGTCGCAGTCACGCCAAAGATTCACGAAAATCAATGGCAGACACGATAGATAGAGGCAGATCCAGGTCAGATTCAGATCCTGAGAACCCTATTCTGAGCCTTGAATAGCAAACTCAGCAAATATTTTACTTTTTTCCCTGGACACCAGTGTCAAGACCCTCATCATTTCAGTCTTGCTTTACTGTGCAGAAGCATGGGCCATGCGAAAAGGTGGAACGGGTGATTCAAGAAGAAAATCCTTCGGGTGATTTCTTGATTTTTTTTATAAATTCACCCCGCAGCAACGGCGCAGTAAAAGAACTCCGAGACTTAAGTGGCGAACTCAAGTGGAAGGGGACCTCACCCGACCCTGCGTGCAAAGCTGAACACGGGTGTATAGGGCACCCATCATCCTATACAACACCGTGGGGCACTGCACAAAGCTCATCGCTGAGTTTTGAAAAATATTTTTGTTGTTTTCCTTTTCTCGTTAATTCATTTTTATAATTCGCAATAATTCTTTGTGAAATCCCTTTCTAGAAGAGCGTCGGTGATGGAAATATGTTTTAATTAGAGGTGCGCTTGGTATTGAACGCTGATACAGCTAGTAAGCCACCTGTGAATAGAAATTCTGCTCTTCTCTCTCACAGATCTGGAATCCACCGAACGTCGACCGACCGACCGAGGATTAAAGCTTTAATCCAGTTCCAGCTGACATTTAACAGCTGTATCACTGTGGAGGAGTTACTACCAGAGATGGCAGAAATGCGACTTCTTTTGATTTCGTACGTTTTTTAAGTCTGTTACATAAATGAAGTAGTTAATGAAGTTCAAGTAGTTAAACGTAGCTTACATAGGAATAGACGTCAAAATGAAATTTGAAATGTCAATTCAACCACAAAATTGTCAAATCACATTGAAAACGAACCCGTACCATGCTACGCTATTTGTCTTTTATTAATGGCCTTTTCAGTTTGCGATCCCGAATCAGGGCGTTCTTTTCCCGGATTGGGGCCGTACATCCAAACAGACAAACACGTTTTTCTTGATTTTGAAGTTTGTCTGGCGTTTTATTTGTGAAGCAAATTCTATTCTACACGGGCCAAATGCCCAACTTAGCACATCCGTTGTAGGATTGTCTGCGTGCTTCTGGTTTATTTCTCTTCTTATAAGAAGAGGAACTGTCAACCAAACGTGCCAAGAAAACAGTTTCAGGAGAGTCCAGAATGCTCCCGGACCCTTCCGGACGCCCAACCGAAAAAGCCATAAAATTCAAACTGATGATTGATTTTGCTAATTTACGCTGCACGAATTCGCTTTTTTACGACCTTAAGTGTTTTCACCCGGTTATATATTCTTTAATTCTTTTTGAAATTCAATATTTTGACGTGCAACAAATGTAGGTAGTTTATGGAACAAATCAGACGCGTAGTTTACCCTATTAATACGCGTATTTAATCGAGTAGATTACCTGCTCTGCTATCTCTGGTCACTACAGAATAAAGACGGGTAGTTACTTTTTTGGCAATCGTGCCAAGTCCTTTTCTGGTTTTTTGAACCGAGTCCACCTTCTGGTCTTCGGAACGAGTCCATTCATATTTTCTGGCATCCATGCCGAGTCTTTTTCTGGTTTTCGAACCGATTCCACATTTCTGGTCTTCGGACCGAATCCATTGAAATTTTCTGGCATCCGTGCCGAGTCCTTTTCTGGTTTTCGAACCGAGTCCACATTTCTGATCTTCGGACCGAATCCGTTGATATTTTCTGGCATCCATGCCGAGTCTTTTTCTGGTTTTCGAACCGAGTCCACCTTTCTGGTCTTCCGCCCAAATCCACTGATATTTTCTGGCAACCGTGCCAAGTCCTTTTCTGTTTTTCGGAATCGAGTATGCCTTTCTGGTGCTATCTGGTGCTATGGAGGGTATCGCCAGATAGCACCCTGTCAGATCACAGATACATCGAATTTCAAATCAATTGCGAAGTTCTACCCTTGCAAGAGAGGAGAAATCCGAGAAAAACGAATTGGTCACAGTTTAGAGAGGAGCTTGTCCACTCTGTTCAAGTTCCACTCAAACTGAGTTCACGACAAGGGGTAGAGATGTCTGCTCAAAATCTGAACAGCATCCTTACCCGTTGTTTTGAACTCGCGTGCCCAGTTACGAAAAACCTCCGTAGAAAATCGGTACCTTGGTGGAATGCCGAACTGCAGCGTATTCGCAAAGAGACCAGGAAGCTCCTGAATCCGTCCTTAAAAACCAATTTAGTAGAAGACTGGAATCTATATCGATCAAGGCAAAAGGATTTTAAGAGACTTATTCGCAAGTCGAAAAATGACTCTTATAAAAAATTTTGTGACGAGATCGAATCTCTAAGTGAGACTAGTAGGCTTGTGAAAGTTCTTCAGAGGAACAGGCCAAGCAGACTAGCTTCAATACTCAAACCTGATGGCACCTACACTGAGACCAAGGCGGAGACCTACAGTCTTCTCCTTGAGACTCACTTCCCGGGAAATCAGGTCACCACGTGCTCTTCAGTGGTACCGGCAACGGTGGCCACTGCAGAACCAGCGAACACAACGCGGCTTAACTGGTACATTGCATCTAGAGTGGTGACTGATGACGCTATCAAATATGCTACTGCATCTTTTGAGAGCTTTAAGTCACCTGGTCCAGATGGAATCTACCCGGTTATGCTGAAGCAAGATTTAGGTCAGCTGTTACCCAAGTTGAAAAGAATTTTCACTGCGAGCCTTGCCTTGGCTTACATACCCACCCTTTGGCGTATGCTTAAAGTCGTTTTCATACCAAAACCTGGTAAGTCAGACTATAGCCTAGCCAAAAGCTTCAGACCCATAAGTCTGTCTTCCTTCCTGCTGAAAAGCTTAGAGAGACTGGTTGAGCTGCGCGTGCGCAAAGTTGCTCTTCGTTTGCACCCTCTTTCTGAGATGCAACACGCTTGTTGGTAGGATTGAATGTGCTCTTGACCAGAAGAAGTACGTGCTGGGCGTTTTCGTCGATATTGAGGGTGCTTTTGATAACGCGACGTTTGATAGCATGTGCAACTCAGCCAGACAACATGGTGTAGATGAAACATTGGTTCAATGGATTAGGGCAATGCTAATGAACAGGACGCTGATAACCGAAGCAGATTGTGGCAAGTGCGTCATAACTGGGGTAAACAGGGGCTGCCCGCAAGGTGGTGTTCTGTCTCCCCTTTTATGGTGCATGGTTGTAGACTCTCTACTATCGGCTCTCAACCTTCCTGGAACCTACACACAAGCCTACGCGGATGATGTCGCCGTTCTTTCTGTCGGCTCAAACCTAGGGACTGTGTGCTCTCAGGCGCAGATCCCTGGACTTGATCGATGATTGGTGCACTAGGAATGGGCTTTCAGTGAATCCTCTTAAAACTACGGTTGTTACGGTCTTTACGAGAAGGAGGAAGGTCACTGGTCTGACTCAACTAGTGCTTAAAGGTGTCATTATCCCGATATCCGATGAAGTCAAATATCTGGGAGTTATCCTTGATAGAAAACTTCTATGGTCCAAGCATGTTGAATCCAAAACCGAAAAAGCATTGTCCACCTTCTGGCAGTGCAGAGGCGCTTTTGGCAAGAAAAGGGTCCTCTGGATCTATACTGCCATGGTTAGACCACTCCTCTCATACGCATCGGTTGTTTGGTGGAACAGGCTTTCGCGGAAACGTGCTACTGCCTCTTTTGCCAAACTCCAAAGAACGGCTTGTCTTGGCTGCACAGGGGCCTTCCCTAGCACGCCGGGCTCTGCTCTAGATGCTTTGATGAACCTCCCCCCTTGATATATTTATCATGGGGTGTACGCTGAAAACCATCTTTCGCTTAAAGAGAGGTGGTTTTTGGTACCACACGCATTGGAATTTTGAAGAATTTGTTCGAGAATTGTCCTTTAACCCCTGTCTTATTGACATGCCCTCTGACGCAATGACCCCAGAAATCCTTTTGCGATTAAATTACCAAGTCAACTTTCCTCAGGTAATGGAATGGCTTCGGCCAGACTCTGAGCCAGGGAAAGAATGCCATCGTATTTTCACGGATGGCTCCAAAACAGGACAGGGGTCTGGTGCTGGAGTCTTTGTGGAAAGCGAGAACATTAGACTCCACTACCTTTTAGGTAAATATGCGTCTGTCTTCCAAGCGGAGATTTTCGCTATCCTAATGGCTATGCGCTATATTGTGACTAACAGGTTCAGGAAGCATATGCGTTTGCAGTGACAGCCAAGCCGCTCTAAATGCGCTGCTCAACCCTCTTACCTCGCCCAAGATAGTGCTCGAACTCAAGAATTCGTTGAACTTAGTCGGAAGGCTAAATGCAGTGAATCTTGTTTGGGTTCCAGGTCACACTGGTATCCAGGGAAATGAGATCTCTGATGAGCTTGCCAGCCGGGTCAGCGTCTTTTCTTTTATCTCTTAGGAGAATCGATTGCAGACTTCTTGTAGGCGTCCTTACCGGCCACCAAGCTTTTGCTAGACACTTGAATGTGTTAGGCTTAAGCGAAGCCACCATCTGTCTTGCCTGTGGAGAAGACGACGATACAGCGGAACACTTTCTCTGTAGTTGTCCTGCCTTTGCTCGCATCAGGTGGCGGATCTTTGGGGCTGACGTGGTGAGTGCCGAACACCTAAGCTCTTCATCACTGAAGCTCCTTCTCATCTTTCTTCGAAAGACAGGTAAACTAAATAAATTAATGTAACGTGTCTGCATGGTAGTACAATGGACCAGTAGTTGTGTCTGAGTGCTCCATCGGATAGTAGCAACCTCCAACAAAAAACGTAAACGTATACCTTTCTATACCGAGTCCATTTCTGGTTTTCGGAACCGAATCCTCTTCTAAGGTCGTGTGACCGAGTGTGAGTCCATTAATCTTTCTGGTGACTGAGCCCGAGTCCAAAATAGTTCTTATTCTTAAGTTTGTTAATGTTAAGTAGTTAAGTTAGTTACATAAGTAAAACAATAAAGTGTATTGAAATAAGAAAACTGGTGTGTTAAGATTTCGCAAACACAGAGTTATAGTCTTCTCTGTGGACACCCTGGAATCGACGAGCGAGTCCCCAGCTATAGACACTTAAAAGACCCTTACAAACTGTACGGGGATGGGATTGGTCTTGTCATTGCCATATAGATTTACAGAACCATTCTCGGAGGTAAGCTTGTCTTACAAGTGCCTGAAAACGGACAGGAGAGCAGACGGTCCCTAGATTAGGGCATTAGCCCTCAAATAGTTAAATTTATTACAATTTATAGTCGAGCTTTACTTACAAAAAAGTTAACTGTTTTCTTTGATTTTCAATGAGTATTTGTAAAATTCAAAATTCTTCACCCATAATTTGTTGCCGATATTTTCAGGTTAACTAAGGACCGAAAAATTCCACTGTTCGCTATGGATTGAAATTCGTTGACAAGCAGCATATTGACCTGATCTTAAATAACTTTGATACTGTATTTGTGCTGTCCCTTTCGGTCATAAAATTCATTTTACGTATACGCATTAAATGACTTCCTAGTTAAACATTGACGGACTTTATCTCTAAGCTCAGCGTGAGCTGCAAGGTCTTGTAAAATGATCATTTTGAACTTATTGGTAGTACTCACTTGGCATGGTATTTTGCACCATGGTTGGCGTTTTTGCTATACAATAATTATGTCGTCCGCATATATTCGTGTTTTAATAAGTACCGTTCCTCCAGGCAAAAAGGCTGTTTTATCATCCACAATTGCAAAGGTCTCATGAGACATATCCCTCTTTAACACCCATCTGTGTATGGAACCAGTTTGATATTCTGTGACCATCGCAAACTGAAGTTTAAGTTTCTATTTTCTAGATATAAACCTCTGCGAAAACACAAAATACTGAGTTAAAAAAAAAATTGCTAAAAAAATTGAAAAATTCAGTTAAAGCAGGAATTGAACCCTTAGAGCATTTTCAATGCCAGCTTTATGCACAACCTCTTGTCGTCCTATACACCCTTTACTCAAATATGTGCCAACAGCTCAAATGTCGAGATTCGCACAACAATGCGTCCTGTGCGATTTATATTCCTCACACACAGATCAAGGATCCATCTAAATAAATAAAAAATAAATAGAGTGGCGCAACAGCTCGAGGTGAACCAGGGCCAATTTCTCAACAATGTATGCTGGTGTGTTAATTTATTTACATACAAGGATCCATCTGCTAAATTTAAAAAGTTCAACAAGGGCACGTACCAAAGTTTTCTCTGTTAATCGAAATTTAAACTGGGAAATCGATGGGGAATGCAAAGCTAAAATATTCCCGCCGACCTTGAACTTGATAATTGTGTTCGGTCTGAAAAAGGATCTACTATACAGTTGATGTATAAATTTAAATAATCTCGTTTCGAGTGTATGAATAATTCATCACGTGCTGAAAACCTATGCTAAGTGCAGATTTCTCTAAAGATATCCTTTCTTTATGTGTTTATTTAGATTCATATGATTTTGCTTATGCCTGCGCATGGTGATGAGTTGGGTGGACAGCTTTTTCGTAGGCTGAAAGATAGACGTGAGTTCTTTGAGGATGAGCAAAAATATAGATGTGCTTTTCGAATGCTAAGATAGACGTGTATGAAATGTAATAACAGGTCAGGTATGTTAGTTTCACAAATTAAGGAGTTAAAAAGGTTCAAACTCATACAGGTTCAAACGGCCCTTGGGAAATGTTTGAAGCGCCATGTTTGTTCCCTTGGGTCAAAACTATTATTTGCTCTGCTATCTGCATAGGTTTCCTTTGGGGATGTGGCTCCGTAGGAAAGCAAATAGTTGGGGACAGCAAAGTGGACATGTGCTTAACTATAAATCGATGGTTTCATGCTTACATTCAATTAGCTTCCCCATTTTATCAATTTAGCGTTCTTAAGGGTAGGCTTATGTGCCTATAATTTCAGCTATCACAATTTTGCCCAATATCAAACGGCTTAGTTAAATCACTTAAAGAAAACTACCTTTGTCAAAGCCAAAACCGTCCAGAGACAGAGAAAGAAACTCTAAAACTGAATCCCTCATTCTTCATGGCACTTATCCTGTTAAGGGTGCTTAAGTCGCTCGTTTATACTGCAATATAATCATAAAGCTTTAAATGGATAAAAAAAAGGTCCTGAAAAATCTCAAAAACGCTGACGATGGAATTTTTTCCATTAGTTATTTCATGGCTGAAGATTGAAGATGCTCGAGGATGCCCGAGGGTGCCTATGTAAATACATTAAGTTTCCTTTTCCATCCTATATGTGAGAAATTCCTATTGTGTTCAATTACGTCAGAGATTGGATATAGTGTCCCTGGAAAGTAGACCGTATCCTTGTGTGTTTACATTTAACAAAAATAGAATTTCCATATTTGGCTAAAATGTAGTGTTTATTGTTTTTAACTCTTCAGGACATGCTCTAGTTTACTGACTTGCAAAGGGTTGTGCTTCGGCAAAGTGAGATTGGGGATGATGTGCATCAATCACATTTTGCTTGAATTTCAGGGATACAACTGAATTGTATCTCATATGAGCTTTGCAGAAGCAATGCAGCGTGAACGAGAATATAAATAGTGAAACGGTTTGGTTGTGTGCCTCGCTTGACGAGTTTGGAAGGGAAAGTGCGTGTCCTTATGCTGTTGGTATTCTGATTTGAAATGAAATAGAACAGCTCGGGGCAACAAATTTATTGGATGCTTACTGCAGTTTTATACTTTGTTCCTTTTAGCGGAATTGAGTAGCTGTTGGATTGTTCTTATTGGAAATCTGTATTGCAAGATTAGGATGTTTCAATCCTAAAAAAAAACCATTTAAAAAAATCCAATTTTTTTGACAAGTCTATCAAAACATCAGAGGATTTTAAACTTTTTGCTATGCTATAAAACTAATTAAAATTTGTTACCTGAGGTAAGAACCGAACTCAGAACTTTGATGACAAGTTTACTGACGAGAAGCTAATGACCTGAAAGTTCTCGAGTCGTTTACTAATTTGACAAAAACTAATTAAAAACACCCAATGCAAAAACGAAGGTAATGGAAAAGAGAACCGCACGATTTTTTAATTTGTCACCAGTTAACCTTTCAAATAAAGGATGAAACAGAAAAAAAATTCGGAAGTTTCTTATCCATGGTGGAGGAGTGGGTTAATCTCTGCTTGAAATGAGTGTGGGTTTGCTTTTGAATCTTACTTGACAGAATATAAATGTCCGCTAGTGAGCCGTCTAGAGCTGCGCCTTGCCTTGCTGGTTTATCTGCACCCTCGTGTCTTTTCATAGAAATATTTAACCCAGCAAAAAAAGAAAGTAATTCTTGATTCAACACAAACGCTGATGAGCCAAACATGAAACCAAAACTTACCCCCGCAAGTGTTATGCCTTTACGGAGAAACGCAATAGTATAACCAGCAGAATATTTCATAAAAACATTTGGCATGCATCTAATTATTGTCCATTCTACTTGCATAGTGGAAGAGAAAAAGGTGCTTTGTATTTGGCCGATCCTAACCTGGGTAACAGACGCCGCCCATGAAGCCGCTCATTTTGAGACAGACGCTTCTGGATTTTTCGTTTGTTGCTGCTTTTGGTCCGTCCGGATACTTTCCATACTGGTACCCACAATATCTGGTGAGCTTTCTCCTATTCGCCACCTGGGGAGGCACCCAATTGAGGACCAGCAACCCCAGAAGGGGTTGAGAATAGGTTATATTCCTTGTGATTTAAAGGTGATTTTTATACCTAAAGCTGGCAAGCATGGACATGCTAAGGACTTCAGACCAATAAGTCTGTCATCCTTTATGCTCAAAACCCTGGAACGGCTACTTGAACTACACATTAAGACCAGATGTGGCAATAGCTTTGTAATCGAGTCGCAGCATGCGACATAAAGAGTAAATCCACAGAAACCGCCTTGTTTGAGCTGGTTGGAAAAATAGAAAGGAGTCTACACTGCAAGGCTTTGGCTGCCTTTCTTGACATTAAAGGGGCTTTTAACAGTGTAGAGGGCAGTTCTATTGTAAAAGCTCTAGTAGACGCTGGCATTGAACAGGACATTATAGACTGGGTAAGCAACTGGGAAAAGCGCGGTTAAAATGTCTGTTACCAGGGGAACACCTCAAGGTGGAGTATTATCACCGCTCCTATGGGTGCTGGTTATCAACAAAATTCTAAGGAAGCTAAGTGCTATGGGTATCAGTGCCACGGCGTACGCAGATGACGTGGTGGTAATGGTGCAGGGAGAGTTCTTAAATATCTTAAGCGAAATCGTGGAGCGGGTTTTGAGGACGATAAGCATCTGGACCAAAAGCTGTGGCCTCAGTGTAAACCTCTTAAAAACGGAATTGGTTCTTTTTACTAGAAAGTACAGGATACCGCAATTCAAACTCCCCAAGTTAAATGGAGTGGAATTTAAATAGCGTGAATTATCTGGGTGAAATCCTGGACAAAAGACTAAGTTGGAGTTTTAATGTAGGGGAAAGAATTAAGAAGGCTTATAATGCTCTTTTTATCTGCAAGAGAACGGTAGGGAAAACTTGGGGCTAAAAACCTGCCAAGGTTCACTGGTTGTATACTGTGGAAAGACCCACACTTAATTACGGTGCCTTGGTTTGGTCGAAAGCAACCAACAGAAAAACAGTGTATGGAATAAAAAATCAATAAACGGCCTTTATAGCCATCACAGGTGCGCTCTGTACTACACCTACTCTGAACACTCTGCTGCACCTAACACCGCTTGATCTACATATAAAAAAACTCGCTGGCAATAGTTATCTATCCAGTGAGGGAATACTGGGAAAATAATGCAATTATCAGGCCTAATGAAATTGCAATATTCACAGATGGCTCGAAAACAAGGGAAGAAACAGGCTCCGGCATCTTCTCGAAAGACCCGGAACTTAAAGTATTCTTAAAACTACCGGATACAAGCAGTGTCTTTCAACCAGAGGTGATGACTGTACTTAGGCCGGCCGAGCTTTTGCAGATTATATCGATATCCGGAAGTGATATCGGATCGCCATTTACATCAATAGCCAGGCTTGGCTGAAGGCAATGGAATCGGTCAACATCAAATCTGATTTAGTCAGGGCCTGTCGCACAATGCTCAAAGCAAATCAAAGAAGAGGAGGGCTCCTCGAAAATAGTGAGGTTTTTAACATCAAATCACCCCTCTGCGTAGAAAGAGGCACTATTGAGGAGAAAATTAAATTATTATGACTGCTAACCAAAGGTGTTCCAGTCTGATTGGACCTAGGGTACCTAAGGCTCTCTGGCCACGTTTTAGCCGGAAAGGATCAAAAGGACTATTAAAAATGAGCAGGGTCAAGCTTAGGGCTTGAGTGGGAATTCTGACGTCACTGTCTCCAGTGGAAACACGCGAAGAGGCTCAGGCCTTCTGACACGGATATTTGTCGCTTCTGCTGGGATATGCAGGCAGTTGAGGATATGACACACATACTGTGTGAGTGCGAGGCAATTTCACGTAAACGTAGATAATTTCTAGGGGAATATTTCTTTGAAAGTTTAGAGGAAATAGACGGCACAAACCTTAGGGGCCTTCTGAGCTATTACAGAGAAATTGAATGTTTCATCAGCCAGAATGTTTAGGTTGTTTTGCCTTTTGAATTGTTAAATTCAACTGGTTCCCCAGGGATCGCGATGGGCCCTTTTTGGTACCTAGTGTTTGTGTGACCTTTCTCACCACACCCCTGTTTAACCTTACCTAACCTAGCCTTGCTTCTCCAGTCTTAAAGTCATTTTCATTACTTATTTATCAACGTTGGGAAAGCATAATGCCTTGTGGTGTTAAAATCACACCGCAAAAATCGCCTGCACTGCCACTCCGTCCGTCATTTGCTGATGCAGTTGGACGCTCCTTCCATGTCTATAGGAACCCTCATACTGCGCTATACAGTGTATAGTGTCAACTAGATCGATACCGGCCCCACACCGGCTGCGCCAAAATGCTCTATATACAACAATGTTGTTCCGTTCCAGAAAAACATTCAAGATTAATTTTAGCTATTTTGTGTGTAATGTACTCTTTGGGTGAAATCGCCAGGCCTCTTTCTTGGCAAAAAGTTCAGGAGATTGGTGTGAAGGGCTCTGCTACCTATTTTCGAATTTGATTTTATTTTTGTTTTGCCTGGATGGTTCTTTTTCAAGGGAACTTGCCATCGCCAGTGACTGTTGAAACTCTTTATGCGAATTTCAATAAAAGATTCTTGAATTGATTCAGAGTGTGCATTTTCAAAAACTCCATTTACTACCAGGAAGCTGACTGTAGAATTTTGTTCGTTGTATACAGGAACTCTTTGAATTGTTCGTGCTATTTCATGAAATGTGCGTGTTTGTAGCCAATCAGCTATAAATGCCTTGGGCTCGTCAACAATACGATCCAAGTTAAAAAAAACCATACCACGCACCACTTAACTAACTTTATTGCTATATGTGCTGGGTTGCAGGCCATAGCTCCTGCCAACTACAGAGCAGACAAGCTATATTCAGAGAAGGTGCATCACCAAGATGAAACAGTGTTAAAGTCTGGTTCAATATTTTATCTGGTTACCAAATATCAGCACAAACGTCCCTTTTCAAAAAAAAAAAAAAACGGGCCAGTGCTGGATTATAGAAAAACAAGCAGTCATGTTGCCCTTAGCAGGTTGAATCTTAGGAAGACAGTTGACTCCCTCACGTGCCACTGTATGGCAGGGAGACAATTTCTGCAAAAGTTGCTGAGATGAGAAAGAGGTCAATTGATCTTCTGAAAAGCCTTGGTGAACACTTCTGGTTCCGGTGAACCAAATACCTTGTCGGCCCTGAGCCCGGTGTTGCCCAAGAACTCCTTATTAGACTTGGGATTTCCCTTGTATATCATCTACCACAGTCACAAAATTTCTCAATTCATTGAAAACGGATACGTTTGCCATAACTTAGGTTAGGTTAAGCAGGGTTGCTAGCAGCCAAAGCCACCAGCTCGCATAGGCCTACGAGGGCCCTAAGCGTCACCCTTTGGGAACAACCTGAAAGGGATAAAAAAATGTTAATATATATATGATACTTGTTGGTGTTAGTTGAAGTATCCTGAGCTTCGAAGAGAAACTCCGCCCAGCCGGAGTCCCTGCTGAACTTCAC
This sequence comes from Neoascia interrupta, assembly GCA_947623515.1. Lineage (NCBI taxonomy): Eukaryota > Metazoa > Arthropoda > Insecta > Diptera > Syrphidae > Neoascia > Neoascia interrupta. The sequence goes on from OX392462.1 coordinate 202,574,301, forward strand.
AATATTCGCCACCGGTATTCCTGCAAGCTCGTCCAGTTCCTTAAAGCAAAATTGTCCTAGAATTTTAAAAACGTTGCCATAACTTATTCCCTCTAGTACAGATTAACACCAAAACAGGCCAACCATATACTTCCCCATCTTTAAGGGAAAGCCTGACTTGGCTAAAAATTATAAGGCGATTGATCTGTTTTATGGGCTTCTCTTTTAAGCAAGTTCCTTACTTGATTTTTATTTTTTTGGCAATTGTTTACTCGAGCTTCCAATATACTTTCGGGTGGGTAAGTCAGTAAATCAAATCGCTATTGGAGCAACGGCTTATACTGAGCTTAGCAAATTCCTCGATGGCAGCGGCCTTTTAAGTGTCCTTGTGTCCTAAAATTCTTGAAAGTGCTAGAGAAGTGAATATTTAGTTAAGCTTCAGCAACGCGCTTCTTGATGTTCTCAATTGAGGGATTATTACCTTCCTACTCCTCCTGCAATCTTAATGGTCCGCCGATCTGCATTCATAATGGTCCGATCCATGAATGTTTAGGCCTCGATATCCTTAAGCAACGTAACTTGGGATGGCCCCATCGTCAGCGAAGAACAACTGATGTACTTTGGGGTCTGTCTGCTTTCGTTCACGAAAGGACTACAATAAACAAAGGACTTAGGATGCTTTCCTGGTGTACACCGACTTTAATCGAGAACTGGTCACTTCGACTCCGGAAGGACATCTTATTATTATCTGTGCTCCATATACATGAACATGATCATCATTATGTTGTTCTTCTAAGAACTTCTCGTTCTTAGCACCTTACCAGATCTGGTGGAAGTTTATCGGAATCCTTTCCAATATCAACCAGCAAACCATATACTGATCATTTAGGTCATCACGGTGTTTATACCCGACCTTTATACCCGATTTTAATGCATAGCTTGTAACACTGTGAAAGACCTGTCTAAGATCCAAAGACCTTTTAGAGATATGATCGAGACCGACAGGTGAATTGAATTTAAAAACCCGATTTCTCGGAAGGTTCACTACAAATCGAAAAAAATTCTATGAAAAATATTAGGTACTATTTGCTAAGTTTTTTACATACAAAGTTTTCAGGAAAAACCGTTTTTTCGGAAATAATTTTCGCTTTTTAACGTATTTTCTAATGTTTTTAACGAAATTACAATTGATTGGTTTTAATTTTTAGCATACGCCTATTTTTGGGGGTGTGGCCAATACAAATAATGTATGAATTCGGGCCAAAAACAAAATTAGATTTGGTGTTACACGGTCTATAGGGTCGGGTATATAGAAGTTTGACGAACCCTGAGGGTATCTATGATTTAGCCCAACCACTTTTTATACCCCATCCCATCGGATAGAAAGTATATTAAGTTTGTCACACAGCTTGTAACATGGTGAAATAATAATGGTAGACCCCCAAGACCTTAAGGGCATATGATCGAAACCATTCTGAATCGAATGAGCCATGTCCGTCCGTCCGTCCATCTGTACGTCACATGTACATGTACATTAGGCCTTAAATGAGCTAGGATGCTGAAACTTCGTACGTAAGGTGCACGTCATGCGAAGCAGTACAAGTGTAAAAATTTTTGAAATCCGCCTAAAGACACGCCCAAAATCTCTCTAAATGTGCAACTACCTCCAGAGTTTTCAAAACTGTAAGACGTTCTAAAAGGCCGAAATTTGACATATAGCATCTCTTAAATGTAAGACACAAAAAAAAAAATTTAATTGGTAAACCTCCTTTAGTAGGCGTGGCATCTATTTTAAGGATAAATTTTAAAATGCAGTTTACTCAGTATTTTTGTTCGAAATTGAAAAAAATTTGCTTAATATTTTATGTAGAAAACGCTTAGTTCCACATTTTGTTTATACAAGACTTTGGGCCCCGCCTATATTTGGAGGCAGAATTGAAGAAAAACCTTAAATTTTCCAGAAAAACTTAATTTCGACTGCCCTTGAGCCTAATTTTGAAAAGCATGAAACAAAAAATGTAGCAGGTTAGGTAAACAATACTTCCGTCCAGATTTTGCTTATATAAAGTTTTTAGCCACGCCTCCTTTTAGGGGTCGATTTTTCAAAAATACTGAATTTGAATCAAAAAATTGAATTTTTACGTACCTTTAAGTGTAACTTGGTAATATCTGTGGAAATATCTTATAATTAATAGTTTGTAATTAGGGGCGGTTGGACCACGCCCCTTTTCGAAGTTTGCATTACTTATAAAATGCCAAAAAATAACTTCTGCGTAACTTCTGCATACACACTGTAGCACTTACTCAATGGTTGGAGTACTTAATCGCCTTCCCAACCTCTTCGAATGTCGTGATGTCTAGTGCTTTTGAAATTTCTCCTGGAACGTGTTGCCTTAGAAACGTTCAAAAGTTGGGACATTCAAAAGTCCCTCACGTTACAATACTGCCGCTACCTGTGAAGAATTTTGTCGTTTTGCACGAGAAACTGACCCTGAGCTTTGTTGATGAACTTTGGCGAACGAATTTCGTGGGCATTTCTCCTCCTCTGAGCGAAATCCCGATGATTGTGGATACAGGACCTCAATTTTCTTTGCTTGAAACCGAGCGCACTTCTTCTTAGCGAGGCTGCATGCGGCATCTTCATCTCTTTTGTTTGCGGAGCACATCTTCCCTCATGCCTTCAATGCCGCTTTCTTTTCACATATCAATAGTTTCACCTCATCTGACTACCACCATGCTTTTTATGACCGAAAAGAGACCTGAAGCCTTTTTCCTTATCCAAATTGGAACAGTGGGGTGCCGTGGCGTAGTGGTTAGTGTGTGTGCTTACTACGCCGGAGGTCTGGGTTCGAATCCTGCCATCGTCACCTGAAAAAAAAAGACTTGTTCTTTTTCACGGTCCCCACCTCCGCGAGGGTTTGACAAGCCCTCTGAGAGTATTAATTGTCTTGAAAAACTTCTCAAAGTGCCGTTCGGATTCGGCAAAAAATTGTAGGTCCCCTTGTATGTAAAGAAATTAACACACCAGCATACATTGTTGAGAAGTTGGCCCTGGTTCACCTCGAGCTGTTGCGCCACTCTATTTATTTATTTATTTAAATTGGAACAGTTGATTTTCCCAAATTCTTTTTCCTTGCTTGCTAAGTTTCCTCCTTTAACAGTTCAATAAAAGTGAAGGTCAGCAGCAAACGATTCAGCAAACGATCAGAAATTGCGTTGTGACCGCCTTAGACAAAATAACGTTAAAGGGGGCCGCAAATAATAGTGACCAGCTTCCTGTTTTCCTTGAAGAACATGGTATTAAGCGCGATAAGACCGTGTGACTTGCAAACGCTTAGAATGTCTGCCGCAGAAGAATACTAAGTTCCGTACCCCCAGTCAACCATGGCAGTATTCATTGATCTCGTAAGATTTCCCAACATATCCGTTCAAGACTCCGCCCACAAACAAAAGCTCTTTCTTGGGAATCGCGTAGATGAGATAATGAAAATCCAACTAGAATTAGGATGCATCTTTTTCCCTTTGCTCACCCTTTGCTTGGGAAGCGTTATGTAGGTACTTACGATAGGCAACGCCTCACTTTGCGTCACCTTGTTCTCGACATCGGTGGTCGAGTTCTGTTTCCGTGATCTGTGGTCCGCCAGTCATGCCAACCATAGACTTTCATTATGCTAAAGTACTGGATTGAGTATATCTCATCCTAACCTTTCGATCGGTGATTTTCTCGTGTAAAGAGAGGAGAGCATTGCATCAAACAAATGGAGAATGAGTGGGACAACAGTTGTACAGCCAGGAGCTATTACTACCATATCGGTTATAGTTATCCTAAAAACTGCGGATTGATATTTTACTCGTCCGATCGTGAAGGTTTCTTTTCTTTTGTCATCCAACGATAATACATCTGCAAACTTAGAAACCTCTATGAATTGAAACTACAACTCCTGTCAGTTCAAGCCGCCGCTCTCACTCACCTGTCACCAAAGTGTAAGACAGTAAGCTGGAGTTTTTCCATCTTTCTATGAAGTTCTTCTTAGTTAGTCATACACCAGCACTCACCAGCTAAGCATTTCTTTTATACTATCAGCTTATTTCACTGTATTTGAATGGAAGGGTATGTCTAGTCCCTTATAACAACTCTTAACTAACCTACGAGTCCCCAGCTAACTTATCGGACTTTAAATTACATCTTGTGCATCAAATATGATATGCGAATACTCAGCAGATTCTAATTTAACTTACATGGGTCACTCGTGAGCCGATAAAGCCATTAGGATGCATTTGGATGTATGTAAGCCCAGACCAATCAATTAGTACTCAAGTCAATTATCATTAATGATGGTATTCATTGTATAAAGGTGAAAAGTACCGTGAAAGCAAAACAAGACTATTCAAATCGATAGACCAAAATTACGTCCTCAATATTCCCTTAAGTAAACGACTGAATATAATCTGGAGTCATCAAGTTTAAAAATAATTCAATTTAATGTTGCTTTGCCCATCTTTAAGCCTCAAACTGTAAACAGGAGGAAATACTACAAAATTCTCAAAGGACCACTTTAATCTTTACTCGTGTCGAAAGAAAGTAAAAACCACACCAACGAGTCACTACAATGTTGGTCAGATTTCTCTGGGGTACAACAAATCCTCCTTCACTGAGTGTACGAATCAGTAGCAGACTGTCAGGTCATGCAACTTTGTTTCCTGGAAAAACATCGTTTTACCCGGCGCGTTAAGAAAACTTCCTTCATTTTGCGAATTGTGTGTGGGAGTATACTCGCAGTGAGTTCTTAAACTCATCGAGGGGATCAAATAAAACATTAAACTGTTGATCCTTACCACAAAGGACTGTCAAAGGTAACCTTTCAGCACGGCGATAATGTGGCATTTCTTAATCGGATTATTTCGTAAGCATATAACTACCCACCCTCAACACTTCTGACATTTGTTGGGGCTCTTCTTTTTATTCATATGTATGTATTCCGGGAACGCGAAATAAGCCTAATATCGTTCATTAATATCGTGCAAATTTGCTTGCGGTTAGTCCTTTATTTGAGTGTCATTACCTCATGGTTACGCGTAAGTGATTTAAACGATTAAAAGCGCATGTTCGAATTCCAATGGAAAATTTGTGTTCTGGAAAATTTATAAATTTTTTAATGGCAGCGCTGTTGAATGATTTTGCTGATTCACGCGTAAAAATGCATTTTTAAGGTTAAGTTGCGTATCAGCTTTTCGCATTGACGGTCGTTACGATTTTAAGTGCGCCCTGAAGTCGAGTGGAAAAGTTATTTTTAACGTTATGAGTGAATTTTTTACTTCGTGGCTGCAGGTCAATGATTCTTGAGCCATAAATAGAAGAGATGAGAATGATACCCTTAAGGGCAAAATTTAATATAACTTTTCTGATACCATGGCGGGCTTTATTATGTAAAAAATTAAGCATCCTGGGAAAACAGTCTTGGTTTACAAAGATTCCCGTATTCCCATAGCGTCAAATCTATTACAAAAGTCCCATTGCAATATAATTTCTATTTGCCCAGTGACTTATTTCATTAGGGACCATCCACATTGTATATATTTTTGGCACAAATTTGATTAATTTACTCGGCAATCAAAAATGAAATAGGCTTTCAAGCCAAAGACTGTTTGGGTCAAAAAGAATCCTCTTACGACGTTAAATGTTTGATGGGACTTCGTCGTATTGATTGTCACAATGGCTACCACCGACAATGCTTCCAATCGACCATACGAATCTTTTCGTACATAAATGAAAACATAATAATCTTTTGAATCATCCGGTGAAAGCAAATCCTTTCAGCTTCCGGCTTCTCATCCTAGATTGTCCGTAAATAATCAATGTCGCAATCGCAATACGGTCGTCGAGATTGTGTGACACACAAGTAGATATAATGCTATCGAATAACTGTTTGCTGCCTCCTTTTGTGAATGTCCGTACAGCAAAAGCCACAATTCGCAGCAAAAAGGACGAAAATGCTGCACGTTCATAAATTCCATTTATGACTTTGGTAAGTCCAAAACAAGTCAGCAAATCTATTTTTGTTTTCACACTTCAGTAGCAAATGCCATAAAGGACCCGATAGGAAGCTCTTGGGAAATGTAAATCAGTATCTATCATTACTTATGCCATCGGCCATAAAATGTGAAATAAACGAGAGTCTCTGTTAAATGTGGTTGCAAGAAATTATGAATTTTCCTGCCTGCACAATGATATCCATCTTTTTCTGTGTAGAGAAAAGGTGTAGGTAATAGAGTTGAAGTAGAGGATTTTTTTTTATAGTTTTGGGGAAATTATTTTATTCTTGACATATATTGATATTTTACATCTTTTGGTAAGAAAAATAAATGCTAAAAGGGGGTTCAATCTAAATAAAATAACAATTGAATTAATAATTTTGATTTGATGAAAGATATAAAATTACTAATTTAATTTTAAAACAAGGAACCGTCTTAAAATTGTATTTGGTAGAGTAACAAGATGAAATATTTACGCACAGGGCTATGAGAAAAATTTCCCAAAACCAAAAAATGCAAAATGACACAATATATTTGGGCAAAATTTAGTTATGAAAAAACGCGCAAAAAATTGTGCATAAAAATCAAAATCAAATTGCAGCCTCCACTGTAAGATCCCCCTGCTTGACTTGTCTCTTACCACCCATTACGTTCGATTTGTATACATTTTGGGCGTTTTTTTCATTATGCAAAATTGCAAAATATGAAAAATCACCCACATTTATTTTAGGGCGGTTTTTCATTTTTGGCTTTCGGCGATTTCGCTTTGGGCGATTTTTCGCATAGCTCCTGCATAGTAATAATGAAAGCCCATAAAGTGCGTCAAATTTCGAAAGAATTTGTCCTTATTTTGTGCCAGAATTCGTAATCTTTTTTAACAATTTTTTAACAACGAATCCCACAATAACCAAAGTTATACCCTGAAATGCCAGCAATTCCAGACGAAATGGTGAAATAAAGGATCGAGTTTGGATCAGCAGGCACTTATCTTAAAGGGTATTAAGAGATAGAACCCTACAAAAAATAAGAGGTCCTTTTTTCATTTTGGACGGAATTTATTTCAATTTTTGAGAAAAAAAAAGTTCTTATATGTTCTTCGTTACCCAAAATTCTTGTTATTACATTTATGCCCCACCCTAGGGTACCACAAGGTTAATGCGTAGTTTTAACGTAGTTAAATAATGGCCGTTGACCCCAAATACGTTTTAGAAATATAAATGTGGTCGACAGAAAAATTGATAAAGCCACATCCGTTAGTCCTGTAGGTGTTCTTGCGCTCGAGAGCCTTTTGATACTAAGCAGTGTGCAATAAAATAACCCAGACCTCCTGCGCCAGAGGTCTGGGTTCGAATTCTAGCGTCGCCATCTGAAAAAAAATCGTTATTTTTCACGGTCCCCACCTCGGCGAGGGTCTGACAAACCCTCCGAGAGTAACATTTGTCTTGAAAAACTTCTCAAAGTGCCTTGCGTATGCACCTCAAAGTTTTGTTTCTTACCTCGCTCACTTTTCGAAAACGTGGCAATATATTAAGGCACGGAAGGGTATAGTGATCCATCCCTCGCAGATGGACTGAATATTTTACAGATGCACTCATGGATGAATGCGCGATTTAGTCATTTATCTTGACTGAAGACTGTTTGCGCAAATTTAGCTTCGATGTTAGGACAGGAAAAAGAGCATTATGTAACGAGCTCTTAAAGGCTTGTCATTCGTCTAGAAAAGCTGGGAGCTGCTAAAAAATTTACAATTTTTTTTTTCCGGTAGACTTTTTCCCAATAGAGCAAGCACCTGCGCTTGTATTGACTGTTTTTCTTAAATTCTATGGTCAGCTTTTTTTGCGTAAACGGTAAAACAAGCTCTTTTATTTCTTCGTTTGTTAAATAGGCTTAGAAAAACTTGGGTTGAAAACGACAATTTTATAAATGTTTCACATGTTCTCATTCTATTTCGCGACTTTTTTTTATTCTATTTCGGCTTTTTTTGTATTAAGTTGTTTAGAAGCTTCAAACACCGTGAAAAACAGAATCTACTGTTAACTATTCCTTTCTCAAAAACTATTCAATATTTAAAAAAAAAGTGATTTATTAGACCTATACCACGACGGATGGGCGGACAGACAACGAAGTGATACCATAAAGCGCTTTTTTTTAAATTTTTGAACGGACCGCTCAAAAAAGCATCGCGCTCCTCTACTTTATCTTCGGTGCTTTTGTGTAAAATCATTTGAGACTCATTTTTATACCCCATCCCATAGGATAGGAGTTTGTACCGCTCCGTGTATGACTTCATGCTTGACGGTTTGTTTTTTTAAATATATTGCTCAGTGTATAGACCTCGATTTCTAACACATGTTCGCATTCTGGTGATGTAATTCACTTCCAGTTTGAAATATTGAAGAGGTTAGGTTAGGCTAGGTTGAAGTGGCTGTCGGGTTTGAAGAACCCAACTCACTTAGACCTATTTAGGTCCATTGTGATACCACGTGGATCTGGAAAAATTGCCCACTCGTTGAACCATTTTGAGCTGCTAATGAAGCGTAAGAGACCTTTTGGGTCAGTCGTACTAAGATCACTAAGATCATTATAGAAGAAAGCTCCAAGGTGAAGATTTAGGTTCTTAGAGCGAGTGGGGCATGTGCAGAGAAGGTGGAGAGTGGTCTCTTCTTCCTCCTCATCCATGCAGCTCCTGCAAAAGTCATTAGAAAAGACACCAAGCCTTGACACCAAGCCAGAAGTGTCCTGTAATAGCACCGATTGTAGCACTCATGTGCGATATATTATAAGAGCTATCAAACTCTTAGAGCGTTTAAGATCTAGCTTAGGCCAAATCTGTTACGTTACAAGACAGGTACTACCACTTGTCCATCTGAGATTTCTTCTTTCTATTGCATCCAGTTTTATCATGAGTTTGCATGTCGAAATTGAAATGCATGAGGAGACTTTATCAGGCGAAATTGAGAGAGTAGTTCTAAGTATGGCGAGTTTGTTAGCCTTACACTTGCCTGAAATGTCACTATGCTCTGGCACCCAGCATAGGAGAATGTTGAACTGCTCTGACATCTTCTTTAGAGACGAACGGCAGTCTAAGGCTACTTTAGAGTTTATAGAAACCGATTCCAGGCTCTTAATGGCCGCCTGGCTGCCAGAAAAAATTCGTATATCCTTGGCAGATATAACGTTATTCTTAAGCCAGGGCAAGGCTTCCTTAATCGCCATGATTTCAGCTTGGAAAACACTACAATGATCCGGAAGACGGAAAGAAAGGTTAAGATTTTCTTTTTTTTTAAGATTTAGTTTTTCTGATAATACACCGCCACGTACCCCGTCATTAGTCTTTGATCCATCCGTGTAGAAGTGAATCGATTCGCATTCCAGAGGAACAAGGTCATCCTTGGACAATCCCCAGTCATCCAGACAACTATCCCCTGAAGACCTTGGGGGGATAGTTGTCTGGAAGCTCTTCTAAAATTGTAACTGGGGTATAGTGAAGTCTATGTTTCTTTGCGTGATCTGAATGTGTTCAGATCACGGATCTGAATGTGTTCAGAATAACGGAGCGACCTATCTCACTATGGGTCCACTCATAGGTTGCTTTGAGGCGAGTAGCCCTGATAGCAGCTGTTTGTCTGATGAAAATATGAAGAGTAATTAGAAGGAACAGGGTGTCTAATGCTGCTTAAGCAGTGGTGCGAAGCGCTCCGCTTATACATGGCTATTTTACAGGAAAAGAGTGCTATCGTAGCTTTCCGGACCCTTTCCTGTATATTAAATTTCCAGCTGAGCTTTCTATCGAGGATGTAACCCAGATATTTAGCTTCGTCGGAGAAATTTAAGCTAGTGCCCTTGGTTGAGGGAGGGTCGATATGTGGGATTTTGTATTTCCTGGTGAACAGGACAAGTTCAGTTTTGTGGAGTGTGACACCCCGACCACAAGTGTCAGTCCATCTGGTAAGCTTGTTTAGAGCTTTCTGTAACTACCCCGAAACGCTAAGGGCAACGTCTTCTGCATAAGCAATCACTCTGCAGCCATATTCTTCCAGGATAACCAGCAGTTCGTTCACCCCTAGATTCCAAAGGAGTGGCGATAGGACTCCACCTTGCGGAGTTCCTCTGCTGACAGATCTTCTGGCAGTGGTCTCACTTAGCTTGAGTTAAAAATCCTACTCGTTAAAAGTTGATTTATTACATCGCTAAGTGTACCATCAACCTTCATATTGAGGAGGTTTGTTAGGCTGCGGTTGGAAAGGTTTATTAAGCTGCGTTTATAAAGAAGTTCTTCTCGAGAAGTGGCTGGTTAAAGGTGGAAAACGAGTGTTTTCCATGTGGCCCACATAAAAATCCATAAGTGTTAGATTGGGGCATCTTGCTGGCCAAGCAATGGGCCTTCATCCTCCAATCCACCGATTCAGAAATATAGTTTCCAAAAAATCGCATACTGATCTTCTAAAATGAACAGGACAGCCGTCTTGTTGGAATATCAAACCTTGCAGCTTTGCCAGATTCAGTGTTTCTAAATTATGCCCGTCCTTATATTGACAGCAAAAGGTCTATAAGACCCTTTTTACTATTTTTTTTACTGTGTATAGTATATTTTTACTTTTGTAAAAATTTATTGAAAAAGAGGTTGTTGTATTGTTTTGTCATATGATTTCTTTTCAAGCGCTAAGGGTCCTAACTAAGTTTTATACCTCAAATGAAAACTCAAAAGATGTAAACGGAAATGTTTCCTTAATGTTTTGCGCATGAAGTTTAGAAACATTTTCAAAGAAAACTGGAATTGTTTTTCGAAAAAGTAGAAGTATTTTTTTTTTAGTAAATTTTTTTTTTTAAAACCATTAAATCACAAGTAACTAAAAAACCGTAAGGTTTTGAAAAAAAAAACTCTATATAACAAAATCTATTTATTTTGACCTCGCCCATGATCCTTTAACGGGAATACGACCTATTATAAGTTACCCTATACATATAAGCTAAGTAGCCCTCAAAAAAAAAAGTGTGTAAAATATATCAACCAATAATTTTGATAACCTGGCAATCATAGTAAAAGGACACAATTTAAAATTTCTCTGGATCTCATGCGACGCAAAATGGAAAATGGAGGTCATAAGAGGTCCGTTTTTAATTTTTGGGTAAACTGCTAAATACAAGAATGAGAAGCCTTCGTTACGGAAAAGCGTATTCCAAAAAAGTTCAATCTTTTATAGGCTATATGTTGGGAGAGTTGCTGTTAACCAAAGCAGCCGGCTCGCTTGGGCTTTTAGCATTGATCTATTAGAAACGACCTGAAAAAAGGGATAACAGTGAAACATGAACTTTTTAAACATGAATATTAATTTACTGAAACCTTGAACTTCAAAGAGCAACTTGGTCTCAGTTTTTGACAAGCTCCTTCTCCTACGACCAAAGAAAAATATAACCAAAAAAACTAACATTCGTTGAATTGGTCAATAAATTTATTGTGTGGGTTTAACTCCATTTCGCGCGTAGCGTGCATGTTTAAAATGTGTTTTTTTAATTTCCTGTATGCATTTTTTGGTTGACTTGTGATGTGTTATTTTTCTCCCAAAACATAACTCCGTACCAGAACGGATTCATGCTATTTTTGACATTGTTTTCCTTACTCGGTTTGTTCGAATAAATTTGCATTTAATTTTAAATGATGAAGCGCAAAGCATTCGGTTTCGATTCGGTGCACCGATACAATTTAATATTTACCAATTTTACAACTGAATATACGGAAACTATTTAAGATTTTACCATTAAAAGTTTAAGGTAATAAGAACATTGATTTTCGAGCTATAATGTAATTGATGTGTAATGTCGCTCGTTAAGTGCTCATTTACTTCCTCATGCTCTGTAGATTTGATGTGAAATTAAAATAATCATTTCCAGCTACCATGGTATTTAAGTAGTCGTAAAATTAGGGAAATGCTCAAGAATTCGCTTAAAAGGCTTTTCTGGCTTTCCTTCCCCCTATATAATTGAGAAGAGCATAAACAGACTCTGCGCACCCAGGAAGAGACGTATCATGATAAAAACCAATTTACCAAACATTCCATAAGAACACCCCGCATGATGTATTTCTCGTCTTATACATATTTGTTAATCGAGCCGTTTCTTGCTTTTCCATCATGAGAATATTATTATCCTGCAGCCTTAAGATGAAAACATAACTTTTGGCAGAGTACTCGTAAATTGTTTGCATTTCCTGTGTATTTTTATAGGTATAACTTGTATTGGCCCTTTTTCTGAAACCAGATGTGAATCTTCCTTGCTCGTTGATTGCTCAGCAAAGCAAGAAAGATGATAGCCTGGCATGAGTTACAGCTGAAGTGGTTGAATTTCCTTCCATGCTTATTGTTCAATGGGACCGAAGAATCGTTTCCGATTTTGCTTTCGATTTATCCTTTGACTTATGTGAATTTACTTTACGTATCGGATAACAAGCGTATTTCCAAAATTCTTTTCCTATAGGAATATATGATGCTTCGAAAGGAATCAATTAAACTGATTAGAGTCAGTTTAAGGTGGCCTAGATTTTCCATGCCTAACAATACATACATTTTTATAGAAGCAAAACAAAGGACCTGCAAAAATGGACTTTCAAAAGCATTAAGCTTTGTGCCTTGATTGGTATATTAGATATATTCTGCAAAAAATGCAGAAGTAGAAGAAAATATGCTGGGGCATGGAATTTGCCCCAGCTTAAATTCCAGGTCAGCATTCGTAAAATATTTAAAAGCATTCAATAAGCACTAAAAAATAAAAATACAATGGGTAAATCAGTTTTTTTCTACTCCATATAAAACGTACATGCATAAAATTCTGCAGATGTGCTTTCACATTTTTAATGGCACAAGAATTTTAGCGAATTCGTTATCCATTGAAAAATGTTGCCTCCTTGACTCATGTTTTTAAAGTATGTAGCTAACAAGGATGGAAGAGGTTTCATTTTACAGGCCATTCCAAGAAATGCTTACATCGGTGAATAACTTTTATGAACTTGCACTAGGTTGAATAGTTTTATCAACGTTACTAAGATGAAAAAGAAATGGTTCCTTGAAGAAAGGATCGAAAAAATACTCGTTTCGCATTAAAGTGCGTCATTCTGGCAAAATGAACAAATATTTCAAAAATATACAAACGAAAAAGAGAGATGTATTGTGGGTGTGGTGTTTCAACCAGTGTATTTCCATTTGGCCATATATCCCATTTCGTCGAATATTTAATGTCCCATTCCGCCGAAACACGTCATGACCCACTTCGCCAAACGATAAGACAGCCAATAATCTGCCAAAAGAATTATATCCCGTTTTGCTTAATGTCAAATTTATTTAAGCATCCTGATTCCTTATAATGAAGTTCTAAAGAAGATCTACAAAAAATAGTTAAAAAAAACTGAATCTTCAATATACCCGAACTCAGCCACAGGCGCCTGCCAGATAACTAGCTATTACGCTTAGCGTAGCGACGAACTCGCACGAACGGCTAAACGCTGCTTAAAAGAGAGTTTCAATCCCTAAACCCGACAAGCCGGTCACCGAAACACTGTTTTATCCAATTTTTTTTTTTTTTTTGCACACTGCTAGTTTAAGGACACAATTACAAGGACAATAACTTTGACAAATATGTAGTTCAAAAAAGCTGCAACTATGACATATTTATTTTTTGGCCAAAGGCGCCTGCCAGACATCAGCTAATATACCCACCCTTAATGGAGCCACAAAAATACCAGCAACGCACCTTAGAAAACTATTTTCAACAGCTTGTAACCGGGATCTAATTCTTTCGGTCATTCCCCAAATTTCATGGGCATAGATGAGGGTTGAAATCAACACTGAACAAAAAACTGAGATCTTTGCTTACTACTGCTTCAGATTGGCCAATTCTACAGGATAACTCAATAACACTCCTCCCATCTTTCGTTGAAAATAAGCCGAGATAGTTAAACTCTTCCACCTATTTCAGCGAGACTTTATGCACTTCGGACATGTGCAGTGTACACTGCAAGGGAGTCCGAAAACAGCCATCGCTTCCGATTTGTTCACGTTAACCTTCACCTCAGTTTTACCACAGATATCCGAAAAACCCCTCAATGCTCTTTAACGTTCCTCCTCGGACGATGTTAGGATAGCTTAACCATCTGTGACAAGCAGATGACTTATCCTGACGCCAGCTATAGAAACAATCATAGCCAAGACTATACCAACTCACCATATCCAGTCCATGCTATGAGAAGTTATGAGACGATAAAACACAGTCCTGGTGAAGTCCCTCGCACACGTCAAAAAGGACGGGATGTGACGACAGTTACTCGCACATAAAGCTTCTGCAGTTCACATACAAAGACTGAATGGAGAGTTTATCCCTAAGCATAAGCCTTTTCCGAATCTACAAAACACGCGTGGACCGGTTTGGCATTACCCCAGACCTTCTCAAGAATAATTTTACCACTTTTAAGTCTTAATTCGACAGATACATGCCATGCCTTCATGACCACATCTAGTGGTGGTGGAGACACCATATTAGTCAGGGACTAAAGGGTCCGCCAAATAATTGTTTTTTTTTTAAATGCTATAAAAAAATTACTGAATATTTTCTCAAATTTCTTTTTTTATTTGAAAGTACAATTCCGGTTAATAAAGCAAAATAATTTCATTAAAATGGGGCTGGCCACGCAGTAGCCTACACGATCGGTCCAATTTTTAAGCACCTCGCAGCTCCGAGGTGGCCAAACGACATCAGGGTGATAATGCGATATTCAAAAACAGGGCGCAAAACATCGAGTGTAGCTTCGGCTGTGTGGCACGTAGTGCCGTCCTGTTGAAACCAAATGTTGCCAATATCCTCCTCTTCAATTTTTGTGAACAAAAATTCGTTCAACATGGTCCGATAACGATCGCCATTGACTGTAACGGCCACTCCTTTCTCATTATACCTCATCCCATTAGATAGGAGGTATATTAAGTTTGATTCATAGTTTGTAACATAGAGAAATAATCACCGTAGACCCCTAAGATCTTAAGGGCATATGACCGAGACCGAATTGTAAGTCGAGCCATGTCCGTCCGTCCGTCCCTGCGTCTGTCGGTAGCTTTCAGGCCTTAAATTTCGAGCTAGGAACTTGAAACTTGACATCTGTTCTTTCTAGGTCCCGAAGCAGTACAAGTGTAAAAATTTTCAAAATCCGCCCACTGACACGCCCAATTATAAGCATGAAAATTCAAAGTTGTCGTAGGAAGCTGAAATTTGGTACGCGTTATCTCCAACGCGAAGAAAAAAGCAAAAACCGCCCTCTTGTAGGCGTGGTCATATATAATATGCATTCTAGTAAACGATTTTTATTTGATATGTTTGCTTTAAATCCAAAAAACTTGGACCATAAAATCTTCAGAAATGTACGTAAGCTATCAACTCAAATGAATAAATTTTTGCCACGCCCACTTTTGGGGGCGTTTTTAAGTATAAACCAAATTTTTAATGTGAAAATGCAATCAAGACTTGTATATCACTTCTGATAAAAAATGAAAACAAAAAAAAGATGTAATTGAAAAGGGGTGGATGCCGCGCCCTTTTTTAAGGGAGAAGATTCTTTGACCGCGAAATTCTAAATACAGTTGAAGTTAATAGAAACTGAAATTTAACAATCAAGATTTACGACACAATTCGGAGCTTCAAAGTGGTCAATTGGGATGGGTTGATGAAACGATTCGCCTTAGCGGATTGTAATCCTCCCACTAGTTTTCGAAGAAAAATGGCCCAATTATACCTCTGGACCAAAATCCGCACCAAACATTGACTCGTTTTGGGTGTATCGGCTTTTCAATGTATGCGTGCGGGTTTTCTGTGCCCCAAATGTGACAATTTTGCTTGTTTTGTCGCAAGCCCGCCAAGATCAAAATGAGCTTCATCTGAAAAGATGATTTGTTTTTTTGTAAAATATCGATTTTATCGATAATATCTTCTCTAAGTCGATCGCAGGCCCTCTTAGCAAAGTGAAAACGCATATTTCCCAGCGTTGTTCAAGCGTATACACAACCATTTTCGTTCAGCGGAAGGATAAAAATAATTATCTGTCAAATCAGACATTGAGGAAAACGTTAGATGGCGGACCCTTTATTTTCTGTAATTTTTCAGTAATCTTCCATCGTTGAATTCGGCAATAATCTGCCGGATGGAGACGCCAAGTTAGGCCCATTTCCAGGCAGCCGGCTGACCAGCACCGGCTACCCGGTTGTTTGTATAGGCAACCGGGTCCGCAGGTGTGAGCGCGCCCATAAGAACGCATTCCCAACGACCGGGTAACCGGTGCCGGTTAGCCGGTGCCGGTTGCCGGGTATGTGTGAAATAGGCCGTAAGAGAAAAATTGGCTCTTCCCGTAACAAAGGCTCGATTACAGCTCTGGATCTGGAACGCGCTCTTTTCCCGGAAGGCTTAAGAGAGATATTATGTACCCTATAGTTAGAGCAATCTCTCTTGTTCTTATTTATTAAAATTTGGACTATTACTCCTGTTTACCAATCTTAAGGTTCTTTCTCGCTATTCCAGGCCGATTTAGGAAAACGTGTTAGCTATTTAACACCTTCTGCAACCATTCGCTTGAGCTTTAATGGCCGGATTTCATCAACTTCAGCAGACTTGCAAACTTTTGCCGATTCAATCGCAACAGTGAATTCATCTACCTGAGATTACTATATCTTTAGTGGCCCTTTGGGGCACTGATCAGATTATAAAGAGATAGCCAACTCGGCACAAGAATTCTCTTTTTGCCCGCAAGCTTCCACTGACTGGGGACTGCATATGTGTTCTGTCTTTTGCCTGGCACACTACCACACTCTCAGCTGGCGAGTGTTTCCCACTGACAGGAAATCAAAGGCAAATCCTATGGCAGATTCCAAAACGTTCCGTTTGGTTCCCTGTAGGTGTTTTTGCGGGTTTTAGCGGGTAGGGGGTTGCAGAGTTGGCTATCTCTTCATAGTCTGATCAGTGCTTTGGGGGCTAAGCAGCTCCGAAAAATTCTCACTCCATCCGGGTAAGACATCGGTCTCTATTGAAAGAAGTGTATCGTCCTTCGATTTAACCTCATGTACGATATTAACTTCCTTCTTATGATACGGCAAATAGTTTGCCTAAATATTTCGTTTGCAGATCTGTGGTCGTGATCCAATATCTCGCAGAACTTTTCCTGCGCCTGTTGCTTGGCTGTTCTGTTTGCTAGATTGGAAGTTCTTCGCGCCTTATTGGAACGGGCACGGCAAAATCAGTTCCTACGTCGACTCCACACAATAAAGACTCTCTTCTTTTCTCTGATATCTCCTTGAAGTCCAGGTGTTTTAAACAACACAGACAACCGCACCATCGAGGCACCATACCAAGCCACTTCACTCCACAAACATTTCTTGCAAATGCATTGGCTGTCGATAAAACAGTTCCTATTCTTTCTCTACATTCAAAAGTTCAGTTTGATCAAACTTATTTGAAAATAGCCGTGCAAATTGTTGTCTAAAGTTAGAGTCAGAATCCGGTAACGTTCCATTCCGCATGTGTATCGCCAGTATTAGAAATCGCAAAGGTATACTGCTGCTGCTTTGCAATTTGCACAACACTACCTATAAAGGTGGTGATCAGTTGACAGCTCAGCTCCTTTCATAAAGGAAACATCACGGATCATTTTTTTCAAGACACGATGGTGCAACAAAAAAAAAAACAATCAGTGATCTCTGATTTCAAATCTGCGAGCCTTTATCAAGTTTATTTGTGAATGCCTTTGCGTGTGAAAAAGGTGTTCATGATGGACAAGACATCATGATGGACAAGGCAGCATAAACTTTGTTGAAATTGTCGCATACTTTGACTCTCAATTTAGTGCAAACACCTGAACTAGAGCCAAAACCGTTCAAGCTGAAGATTTAAGATCTCAACCCTCTCAACAACCCTCCTCTCCCAATGGAATCACTCTCCAATACGTTTCCACAGCCGGGGGCTTGCGAGTATCCTCACGGGCGTGAGCAGTCATGTTACGTGAGACACCAGACCAGAAGAGCCTCAACCCATCAACGAAGTCTTACGAGAATCTTTCTAGTTAGTTGAGAAGATGCCAGATGTATCGGGCTGACACTTTTAAGCCTCCTCAACTAGTTCAGGTTCTTTCTCCGTAAGCGATAAGACATTTCGTGTGTCCACTTCGAGTTGCTGCCGTTGTCGATTTCTGGAATTTCTACCTAGACGCTGCGCCACCTACCCCAATGGATTGAGTCACCATTGCCTGGCTACTTCTAACTTCTTCGTATTAAACTGAACAACCAAGCGCTCCCAAGCTGACACGCATTAGGCCTAGCTTTAAAAGGCCTTGGATTACCAGGATCAGCATTCATTCAAGGCTGTTTCCTCTTTTTCTTCATGCTGAGGAGTACATTTTACGCCTAGCTGTCAGGCCTATTTTCAGCCGATCCTTACCTGGACAACTGACGTTGATCGAAATAGCCGTGCATCTTGAGACAGATGCCCCTGGATTTGTATGATTTGGAGTTCAGCCCCCGTTCTGAGATCAGACGCAGACCAGTGATATCAGACGCTGCTGGCTATTCTTCAAAACTTTCAGGTTCATTTCTCAGGTACTTTACTGCAAAAACTGTCTTCACCAGGCATCATCACATTACTTCTGACAGCTGAAGACTTCTTCTTCCAACGGATTTTAGTCGGCACATACAAAAGCCATACCTTACCTCAAGGCTTTTCTAGCCCCGACTTCGCAGAGGGTTGGTATACCTGTCATAGCAACATGTAGTTTCTCGTAATGGCTTAATATGTCGAACGGTGTTTACTAGAGCAAAGCAGATTGTTTCGAAATCGTTCCAAAGAAGTAGACGTTTACGCTTTGCACGTTAATGTGGAACTTTACATACTTTGCACTTAGAATGGAAGCGTGCAACTTTTCAACCCTTACTTAAAACTTTACTTCTGCGGGGTAATCCAAATAGTAAGTCAGGAGGACATTATTCAGGTGTACAGAAACCGGGGATTCTTGAAACAAATAGCATATTGTCAATGAAATTGAACTAAAAGTGTTTAAACACAAGTAACAGAGAAAGTTTAATGCAGACAGACAGTTATACGGCTTAAAAAGTATAAGTAAAACCATACATGCAAACCAATTTGGTTTCTTATTTTCTGCTGGTATTCGAATTCCTAAAAAGTCCTTTGCTTCTCACTGTTAACTTTCCTTATTCAGGCTTCAGACAAGTAATTTAACTTTAAGGATATGTGTTCTTATCACGTTTCACCAAAATTCTATTTCATCACGTACACAAGTAGGTTTGCATCCTGCGAACTACGATTTGGAGGATAGAGCTTCCTCCTTTCATGGCAGAGAGTTAACTGCTTTGGTGTGGTTATGCTCTAGTCATTACCGAAATCATTTACGAATACCTTCTGTCGGGGTTTTAATTACATTACCTATAACTTTGGAGAAAGCGAAGCAACTTGTAGGTTGTAGGACAAGTAGGTTTATACTCCATCAATCAAACTGAAGCTATTAATATGACCAACAATAAATAGTCAGAAATATCCTTGAATCGAAAGCACTTGAATTCGATTAGACAGCAAGAGTAGGGGCTCTATTTCAGAGTTATATCAATGTCTAATTAATTTCCATAATAAATACAAGTCGCATTTGTAGTAGCTACCTACCTACACCAAATATTTTTTGCCATAAATCAAGCTTCAAGCAAGGGCACCTGTCAAGGAGTAATTTAGAGGTAAATAAAATGAAATTAAGAGCTCTACCTAATCCAAATCTAATAATACACTTCTCAAACAATTCGCACCAATTTGTGTCTGTCTGCATTTGTGTAACGAGGACTTGGCACAAGCTTCTAAATGAACAGGATAATTTTCCCTCCCATTATCATTTATGTAGAGTAGATGCTACAAATGAATGTAGGACTTACTTAAGTGAATAAAAACTCGGGGGCGGACATTTGAAATTAAATCGTCACCAAAGCGTTGAAGGACAAGATGACGTCTAGCCATAAAAACCAACATGGACTTGACAATTTTTTCG
The DNA here is from genome assembly GCA_947623515.1 of Neoascia interrupta. NCBI lineage: Eukaryota > Metazoa > Arthropoda > Insecta > Diptera > Syrphidae > Neoascia > Neoascia interrupta. The sequence goes on from OX392462.1 coordinate 202,594,375, forward strand.
TCTAAAAAAATGTAAACAAAATTATACTTTAAAATGTGTCCAAAAGATTTGTGCTGCGTTCCTTTTTGTGGGAATTCTATTTTGAGCACCCATTGCAATGCAGCAAACTGTATTGTATAAAAAAATCTAACATCAAGCACGTATATCCGTTTCCGTAGACGATGACAGCCCCAATTAGAGACTGTCAGGAAACGTGTCACAGGACTTGATATATAAATAGACCGGTCTTTTATGTGTTGTGGGTGACTGCTTTGACTTGACGAAGCTATAACACTTAAGTTTCATATGCAGTGATTCGTAAGATTAAATTGTTTGCCAGGACCCATCTAAGGGGACTCTTAAAGGGGCCCCTTTTTATCACACTTCTAATTTTGGATTCTGAGCAGGGAACTTTTGACTGTTAAGTTCTATTCAGAATTGTTCACATATGTGGAGGCACCTGAGGGAAAAAAAAAACTTTATACACCCATAAAAATTTTGATGTTCCTGTAGGTGGGTGATCAAAGTTAAAAAATTCAGACTGAAGGCGCATTAACAAATTTTACAATTTTTTTTTTCATTTTTATGTTTTGCCACTTTGTCTAAAGAAGATGAATTGAAGTATGGGTGAGGGGATCAACGTGCCTCATAGAATCGCAGAAGACGGGAAGCTGTAGAAATTAAAAATCAAGTTTTTGTTCATTTTTTGAAACTAAGAGGACTCTTTCGCCAGTATAGAGGTCGCCAAAGGGGCACCTCAAACAATTAAAAAAAAACATGATGGTGCTCAAATGAGGTGAAAGTTAGCAAGAAGGGTGGTGGCAGGGTAGTAGTTAGCAAGAAGAAAGTTGCATTCAAGCCAAGGAAGAATTGGCCCTATAACTATGGAGATGAAAAGCTTCGCCTGGAATAGGTATATAGCTGGCAGTCTCGCCAAGAAGAAGTGCGCCCAGGTTCAATCAAAGAGAATAGGGGGGTTCCCATGTACCGGGAATCTGAGGAAGTTTTTTCTGGGACTGCAAATACAAACTAGGTCATACAGGACCTTCGAGCTTGAAAAAGAGGCCACAATCTTCAAGATTGCCACTCAGAGTGTTCACTGCCCAGTTTCTTCTGGATGACGCACAAAATTTTTCACGGGTGGCGGCATTCCCATGAGGGACTTTTGAATGAAGAGATTCCCAGGCAACACTTTCACGCCACAGTTGGAGAGGCTGGAAAGGCAGTCGCGTACCCAAAGAAGCGTAAAGCAGTTGGGCTGGTTTTACTACCCTCAGAGTCTTGGAAAAAGAAGGGAGACATCTCCAAACTACCAAGAGGTGACTTAATGCTCAATCAATGGAGAAAAAGTTGTCTTATTCCTTTGTGCAAAGGTCTACAACCACTGATGCAATCCAAAGTATAATAGCTGAGCCACAATGAATATCTGAGTCTGTGTCTTTGGCCTAGTTTCGCAGCGTACGGGAACACGTACATATAGCAATACAATGCGTATCTCGCAGTGTCTCTTAATTTAGGTGAAAAATTAGACGCGACACAGCCACAGACGCAGACATACCCATCTATACAAAGACGCTCATTGTGCCCGGCTTTTGATCATGAATAAATCATAAAATCTGGAAAAACATCAAATATTGTGATGCCCAAAGGGAACAATGGTGCCGGTTGATTTTGAAAAAGCTTTTGATAGACTACCACAAGATCTGAAATCAGTTGGCGCTAAGAAAACGAGGCGTTCCAGAAGCCCACGGATGATCATAGACATGTCGCATGTATGATGGAGCAAAGACAAGAAGCAAGATGCCCATCCGGAGTCACTGAAGAGTTTCCATTTGAAGTCGGTGTAGGATGTACACCAAGGAAGCGTTCTAGGTCCTTTGCTTTTCATTTTCTTCCTTGATTATCTGCTTGAATGTAAATACAGTCAGCCTCCAAAAAACCACCAGTTATTCTTCGCTGACGATGGACACATCCTATGTGAAGATCATATTACATAGGATGTGTCCATCGATCCTGCAGTGAGCACTTGATATATGGGTGGATGTTTTGGAGGGGAATGGTCATCGTTTTAGCCAAAAGAAGACAGAGTAACTGTGTTGCCCATCCACCCGAGCCAATTCCAGACATTAAATTAAAAGGAAACGTGCTTCCAAAGTGTGAAAAGTTTAGTATCTGGGATCTTTGATCAATACAAAAGTGGTGACGACGTCATTCATCGCGTAAGCGAAGGGTGGATAAAGTTGCGAAAAAAACCCGCTTTCTTCTGTGGCCAAAAAATGCACCTTAGCTGAAAAGAAGGCTCTACACCGCAGTTGTGCGTCCAGCTCTCATATGGTTCCATATGTTGGACAGCATAGAGAATATGAAAGCAAATTAATGGCAGCTGATGTGGAGGTACTTCGCATGACAGCAGGAGTAACAAAGCTGGATAAATAAAGGTGGTTTAAAGGTTTTCAGTGCGAGATCAGCAGAGTTCCTGAGTTAAACTGAGATTAGTCCCAAAAATGAGTTTTTAGTGAATTTATATGCGGGGCTAATCTCGGCTTAACTCGCCAAATTTGGTGAGTTAGTCCCGGATCAAACTTTAGAGAAGACTATGAATTTCTTTGAAAGTTTTTCTGTGTGAAGTGACAGTTGGGAGAGTCAATAATTTCGTGAGCCGAAGATTTTGACAACTTTACTGACGGGGTTAACTCTGCACTGAAAAACTGCTCCCTGGGTTAACTTCAGGTTCGTTTAATAGACATTGGTTTAAGCTGGGTTTAACTCATTGCTGAAAAAAGGCTCTAAGAAGTACGATGATTCGAGAAAGCCTCCACCTAAAAGAACCTCCTAGGGTGGACCGCGACCGGATCAGTTGGTATTGTCATGTGTAAAGAAAAGATCCTCAGAACCTCGTGAAAAGGCAACGTTCCAACACAATCGCCAAAGAGAGAATGGCATGAGCATTCACGGGTAGCATAAATGCAAGAAAACAGCATTCAGTTGGTCTCAGTGATGAAGTAATCTAAAACCTGGTGGGCTGCCGCTATAGTCTGAGGTCGAGTTGGTGTACCCCAGAAGTGGATCATGTAGAATGCAGTGGAGGTGGGAGGGTTATTATCCTTCTATTCAGATTATAAACTCACGCCTAAGTGAAAAGAATATTGACCCGTCCGGGGACTCGATTACGGGACCTTAGCCGATCCGTTAAATCACCTAGGAAAAACTCTACTACCCAAATTTGTTCAGCGTATCGTCTACGATGCTTTTTATTTTCACTTAAGCCGATCTTATCCCCCAACCAATATGGATTTATACAAGGCCGATCGACAACCACTCACCTTGTCGATTTTCACAGTCTTTGCATGCTCTTGAGGATGACAAGGAAGCAGCTTTAGGACCGACTTTAGCAAGGATTCAAATCTGATACCATCAATTTAGAAGCCTTGATCTTCAATGCCACTCCGAAGTCCCACAGGGAAGCGTTCTTAGGCGTTTAATATTTATTCTCATTATTACCAAAATCTGCTGCATTCTCGAATTCTCCCCATGAAGGTGGGAGAATAGGATAGTGAAGCGCTAGATGTCATTAATACTGCCGATTATATGAAAATCTCCAAACGCGTATCTTTCCTGACTTACTTCTAGGCTCTCCAGTCTGACCGTTTCAACACAGGATTACTTTTCGATGTCAGAAAAACTTTCTTGTGCTGAATGTCAACAAATGCCAAGCTCTCACCTACTCCCGTATGGGGCTCTCCTCGACCCCAATGACCTGTTTTATTTATTATGATGCTATTCTAATTGCCAACTCTTTGGTTTTTGTCTTCGGTGTATCCTACTGTGCACTGGAACTTATTTTCGCCCTTACATCCTTACCTTTCTGAAACTTGTCTTAATCACTGCTCCACGAGATTTTCAAACACCAAACTTACGTTTCTTGCCTCATCAACTCAAAATCAAACTCCATCAAAACTTCAAACATATTTCTAAAGTTAATCCTTTGTATAAATACTGGACTAAAATGGTCAAAAATGGTTTCAAATAACCATTAAGGTCAATCAATGCTCTGTTTTTGAATATTTATATTTATTATAGAGAATTCGCAAGGCGCATCCGGCCCTTTGGGGAGGCCCTGAAAATGAGCTTAGGTTTATGTGTATAAAACACTGTTTCAGAGCAATCTATCTCATGTGGAATAAGTGAGCTCATTAATCTTAAATGCAAAGTAGGTCGAATAAGTTATAGCTGCCTTACAAAGTTATTTTGTTAAGCTTTACGTACTTCTGTGATGGTAAGTAGTCAGATGTGTTAATCCTATTTGCTTGACGTACCTATACTATTTTAAGCACTTCAAGGACCGCCATTTAGTTCATAGTTTATTAAACGTTGGCCATCGATCTGTGCCCTCAAAGGGTATATCAGAACTCGAGCATTCAACTAATATAAGGCTTAGCGAGAAGCTTCAAAAATTGGGGGAACTCAGAACAAAATCGCCAAGAAACAAATATTAATGGGGGTCTAAACGATTTTACATTTTGAAGCCACACTGACCTTTAATCATAACATAAACTTATTACTTAATATGATACAAAGTAAACTAACTGAAATATTACTTGCTAAAAGCATGGTCCTTCCTCGACACGAACTGACAGCATTTAAACATTTGTGTTACACCTCTGAAAGTTTACACCTTGGCACTGTTTATGTCTTGAATAAACGAAAAGTTTGTTAAGCTGTTTATTGCTTTATCAGTGTATTTTTAAGGTGTTTAACTTTTTACAGGCTGATAAACATCAAAGGATTACTTACACCACATCAAGGTGAGCTACAAAGCCATAAAAGACGTCACAATTCCCAGTAAAAAGATATATCTTATACAGGTAACTTCTACGAATATGCTTGCGAATTTATGGTCCTTTAATGGCCTGACTGCATTTCATTTCGTTTTGTTGATATTGCTAAAAGGATTTTATTCACGTAATTATGTTGGCTGTTGGCTCCTGTATCTCAGCTTTATGCTAAATCGTTCTGTTCTTGCTCATGATTCATGCGTTAAATAGATTTCGTTTGCAATTTTATTTCTGAAATTTCGTGATGAACATTAATTTTTAAGACCACAATATTATTTTATGCAACGTAATGTTGCGTTAAGACGAAAAACCGACGGTTTTTATTTTTGTCGAAAATGCAGGTGGCTTTAATGTTTCCTGGAATGAAAATAGTACTTAAATTATTATAGTTTTCATTTCAGTCGAGTAGATAGCAGGCGAGCTCCTTAAGTGCATATTCATCAGAGGTGTGCACCTGCGCTTCTGTTTTTAATTGCCCAAATATATAAAAATACGAGTTCCTTTATGGGATGTTGGCATCGTATGAGCTTAAACATGAGTATTTAAGCGGAGTTGAAATAGTGAACATGAAATAAACTCTATTTTAAAAAGAAAACAGAATTCAGACTTTAAATATTTTATCCTATTAATAAAGTCACTTGTGCAAAACCAGTTAAACGATGAAAGATCTGCATAGGCAAACGTTTTTTTAGCGGCCCGTCCAAAAATTAAAGTAAATATTAAAATTAAAGTAAAATTTTTCCAAAATTTGTTCTTTTCAGAATTCTGTAACTTTGACAAAGCGTCACAGTGAAATATGTATATATCAACCCCCTGCCTGTTTCTTTTTTACCATTTCTTTTTTTCGAAAAAGTCAAAAGTTTGCCTGGAAAACCAGAATAGGCAGAGTTTTAAAAAGCAGAATTTTAAAAACGCCGAATTTGGTAAACAGAATTTTGAAAGTCAATTTTTTCATAGTTTTGAAAGTAGAATTATAGCCCGCCCTCGGAATTGCTTCGTTGTCTGCGTGTCGTCCGTCCACACCCGTTGTAACTTCTGAACCGTAAGTCGTCGTAGAAGACCAAATTTGGTGGTGTCAGAAAATACATATAAAAGGATAAAGACCCATAGATAAGACATTTAGCTAAAGTAGAGAACGTGAAAAAGCTGCACAGAAAGACCAAAGTTTGTTTACCCCAGACTCACGAAAAAAAGCAATGATAAAATCATAAACGTATGTCAGCAAATTTTTTAGCTTTAAATTTTAAGCTAGGAAAGTGAAATTTTGTACATAAGCTCTCTGTCACTCGGAGCAATATAAAAGGTAAAATTTTTCAAATCCGCCGTCAGACACGCCCACAATCGGTATAAATGTGCCACACACTCCAGTGCTTTCAAAACTGTAAGACGTCGAAAGCTGAAATCTAGCATTTAGCAGCTCCTAATGATCACAAGTAATAAAAAATAAGGTCGGCACACCACCCCTTATGGGCGTGGCATCGATTACAGAGTAATCTTTCAAAAGCAATTAATTCACCTTTTTTGTACCAAATCGAAAAATTTTTTCATAAAATATTATTTACGTAGAAAATATTTGGTTCTACATTTGGTTTATACAAAGTTTTGGGCCACGCCCACATTTAAAGAGGAAGATTTATGAAAAACCTATAATTTAAAAAAAAAAAAGCATGGACTTCGACTCCGTTTAACCTATCAGTAAGAGAAGAATAGGAAATCTAGATTTCATTAATTAAAAAGCTAACCGAACGTATCGTTGCTTATATTGGGGAGCAGCCCCTATGGCAAAGCCATACAAAATTAAATTTAATATTGAAAAGTACAAAATTAAAACAATTTACAACTCTGCATACATTATAATAATGGCTAGTCCTATGATCATATCAGACACTGCCAGGCGAACATCGTCAGGCACCTTTTTATTATAATGATGCTGACATTAAGTGACAAGAAGGAAGTAAACACTTTTGTTTGGGTCGCTATAAACGTTTAGAGGTGAACGCGGGCGGTTTATTAAAAAGAGTTAAGTTAAAAGATTTGGCCGACGAATAATAAGAACTAATCGAAAAGGTTAATATAAACAAAAGAAAACGAAAACAAAGTTATAAACAATTTCAAGTATCGCCGAGGGGATAGAATGTATGGCTCACTAAACAGATAAAACTAAAAGGGTCGCGCGTCCCGTCTTTTCCAGGGGATTTTCCCGAAACGAAAGTCTACTAGACAAATCAATTTTCTTCAACACAGACGCAATCATCGCAATCTTACATCGACGACCCATGGTGAGTCCTATGGGTCGTCGATGCATGGCTTGAGGTCCTTCACATGCCATGTTCCTCGTTCCTTTCCGGTGTCATCTTCAAGCACGTACGTCCAAGGGGAGACTGAAAAGTAGTTCGCTGCATCTGAAAGGATGTAATTTCTGCTCCATACAATCTCATTCGGCAGATATTGAACATTTCGCCGCCTTAGATTGTATACTTTCGATGACTTTTTGGCTGCCTCCGCTAACTTCCAACCAATATCTTTCCTTAGCTCCTCAAAACGTTTGCCTAGGTCAGTCATGTTGATTTTCCTAACTCCTAACTCTGAATCACTATCTGGCTTATTCTCTGTGTCCCTATCTAAACTACTAGCTGAAGTACTGGGTGGATCCTGATTCCCTACTGAGTCCCTATCTAACCTGTCTTAGGTGGTACCTAGGGTCGAAGACATACGACCACAAGTAACCATCTCCTTCCCGAATTTCGCGTAGTACGGGGAAAATCCTACAAGCAACAAGCTACCCTCTCCAGATGTGTGTCCCCCGCCCTATGGTTCTCCGACACATAAACACACAGAACGGTTTTAAGGCTGTTATTAATCCTCTCCGCGGGATTAGCCTGGGGGTGGTAATTCGCCGTAAACCGTTGTTATGGCCCGTACGCGTCGCATAGCGCTTTCAGTTCCTTTCCTCGAAACTGGGGACCATTGTCCCAAACGGTCCACTTGGGTACGCCGAAAAGTAAAAACATGTTGTCTTCCAAAACCTTGCAGATAGAAGCAGCCTTCCCAGTCCTAAGAGGATACAATAAGGGGAATTTTGTGAAGTAGTCAACCACTGTCATGATGTAAACAAAACCCCTATTCGACCTTGGAAGAGAGCCTACCAAATCAACACAGATCATCTCCCATGTTCGTTCACGGGTTTCACACTTCGACATATCTTGCGAATATCTACTTGGTAATATCTGACCTCATCTTAGGCCAATAGTACCTAATTCCTGTTCTAGCAAAAGTTTTCTTTACTCCCATATGACCTGCTAATGGATTGTCATGACATTCTCCTAAAACTTTGATCCTATCTTGTTTTCCTACTGCTTCCTTCCATTCTAAATTTGTATAAAATTCCCTTATCAACCCTCCAGGCTTCCCTTATTGAACCCAGGACAAACTAATGCGTTCGACTGTACTTTCGCCATCATCTTCGTGATCCAAGGATTAGAAACCTGCTGTTGTATTTCCCCTATCACCGGAACCATCCGTGAAAGCAAATCAGGTATAACGTGATCTTTCCCCTTCCGATGCACGATTTCGAAGTCAAAATGCTGCAACCTAACCGCCCACCTTGCTAGCCTACCGCACGGATCCTTGAGATTACTCAACCAGGTCAACTGTTTTTCTTAAATTCTATGGGCACCGATGTTTGAACAAATGATGTGCTTTATTGACTTGAGAGCGACAGTTTCAAAATTTTTTAGAACAGCTCGCCTTCTTTTTGTTTGCTTGGGCCCTGACCAAGGAGATAAGAAGTTTAAAAAAAAATTAAAAACAAATTTAAATATTTTTTTAAATGCTTTCATGTTTTTGAGTTCAGTCTTAATTTAAGCTTTAAAATTCCCTACAACTTTCCTTAAAATTTTGAATAATTTCGGATACATGTGAATTTTTTATACCCGACCCAGGGTGTACTAAGTTTGATGCATAGCTTGTAACGCAGAGAAATAATCACCGTAGACCACTAAGATCTTTTAGAGACATGAATGGGACCGACACGAAAATCGATTAAGCCATGTCCGTCTGTCTGTCCGTCCATCCGTTCGTCCAATCAGTTCTAAACAACTCTTAGGCCTTAAATTTCAAGGTAGCGAGCTGAAATTTGGTGGGTTGGCTGGAATTCCAGTCCTTCAGATCAGGTTTGAAAATTAGCTAAATGCGCCTACAGACACGCCCCCAAAAAATACTTTTTTCAAATTTCAGCTATGTAACAATGGCACTAGCGCATTCATTTGCGGTGTGTAGCATTGCTTTGAAATTGTCTTTGAAGTAGGCAAAAAATGTTAGCCTTTTCATTGACCACGCCTACTTTTTAAGGGATTTTAGCTTAAAATTACTGTTTTTCATAAGTATCTATAAAATTTGACAAATAATTCTATGACAAAAATTGTAGATATTAGCATTTTCTAACTTTCTATATATTGTATGTGCCTCCGCCCATTTTTGTGGGCGTGGCGTTAAAAAAAGTGATGTTTTTAGTTGAAAAGGCGGAGTCTTAGGCCGAAATGTATGCAATTACCTAGTATAAAGCATTCAACAGTTATATTTTTATATCCCGCCCACTCTTTGGAGGCGTGGCAGGTTTTTTTTTTTGGCATGGTCGGGTATTTTGCTATCCGTCGTAGATGAACTGAAGCTTTTGTTTTCATATGATTTCACCAGATGACACTGGAGATAAGGTATAGGGAAACATACATTTTTCCATGCATTTTTGCGAGTATTGAAACATTGTCAGAAAAATTGTGTGAGCATACCTTTTGAACCTTGTATTCATGTGTCGAAAAAATCTAAAAAAATATATTTTTGTAAATAAAGGGTTTTCGTAACTAATATGATGTCCATTGCATTTTTTTAAAACAAATCTAACGTTATACAATGCAACTTAAAATTTTTTAACGCAAAAAAGCTAATTTCGCATTTTGTCCCTAAATTTTATGGAAGTAATAGCTTGATTTATTGTTTCGTTAAAGTGCTTAGAAATTCCATCGAAGTCAAACTAAAAATCAAATGTAATTGATATAGAAAAATAAACAGAGAAAAAATGAACAACATTCTATTTTCTACCAAAAACATTTTCTGTGGTCGATAATAATAATGATTGTTTGTGTTTCCTTTTTCCGTGTGTACTTAAAGGCGCGCCAGGATGCCGCATTTCCAATCCAATCATAAAAGGTTTTGCCTACCTACTTTGTCCAGGCTAGGCACATGGGTTGCTGCCTATTAAAAGCTATGATTTTCATTTTCCTGTTGACTTTTCCTATTTTTTGCAAACAATATAGCATCTAATACTTTGAAAAAAAAATGACAAAAAATTGTAGACAATTTCATTGATTACTTAGCTGCGTAGACGACGAGACCACCTACGTAGGAGGAAGAAAAAAATAGGCCAGACAATTTACATTATGAACGCTACTTATTTACATAACATAAATAGCTTTTATGCCTTAGGGACGTGGTAAAAGAGAAATAACCAGCAGTAGTCTGGAGCAAACCGTCAGGACCTAAGTTTTCCTTCGGGAAATATTCTAAGAAACATTGTCTACGAGTTGAGTTGAGACATACGAAGGATCTGATGTTATGAGCAGAAAAACTTATGTGGATAGTTTATGTGAGAAAAACTTTCAGGATGAAAATGAAGGATGGCTTCACAAGTTAATTAAAACTCCTCTGCGATTGAAGGGTGGACATTTAAAATACCAAATTTTGTTAAATAAAAACACACAGCATCTCTGTCATCATGGATTAACGAAGTAGTAAAGTCTGTTGTTGGCTTTTAAATACATTCGTAGATATCTTAAAAAAAAAATTTATCGTAAACTCTTTTGATACGTTGTAACTGCGTATATATAATTAATGAAAATGAATGATGAGATTAAATGTACACATGTCCGCACTTATGACCATACGCCTCAGTCATCGAGTTGTTTGTCTTTCTCGGCCTACGTTATTATTTTGCAAATAAGATGGTCCCTCGCATGTGCTTCGTTCTGCGCCTTGCGGGCGGAGAAATATATGACAAGCCGACAGGACGATGTCAATTTTAAAGGTTCCCCAATCCTGGCTGACTCTATTTACTCATGAGAGATAATAAGCCTACTGGACAATAATTTTTTATGATCGCAATGTTCGCTTGATGTGACTTATTCGAAAGTTTTCGTACCCATGAGATTTGGCACGGGTACAGAAAGGACTATACACTTTGTCGTACAAGTTTTATTACAGATAATGATTGACTATCACTTCTGATAGTTTGACTGATGTAAGTAATAAAAAAATTTCGTAGGCCCCCGCCCCATATTTTTCTTTCTTTCTTTTAACTTATGGACTCATGGCTTCCAATAACACATAAGTGCAATGGAATTGCGAATTTATTCCGTCATGAAGGATGCTTGGAGCACATGTTATGAGTAGGTAAGGAACAACCAATTTCCTTTCATGTTGAACCAATCATAAATATGACAAGGGTTTACTTCAGGAATGTGTTGCTTGATTTCTTTCAATTATTGGGAATGCCAGGAAGTCAAGAATTTCTGTTGAATATGGCTGCACGCTTCGGGGAGTTAAAAGAAAAGTACGTTGCGGAAACATTTACGGCAGAAAAAAAATTAAATTGAATACAAGAGCCACGGGGATATATGCTCTAGCTTGATGAATACTTGGAACCACAACTCATGTGCTATACCGAAAGCCTCTCGTTGTTATGAAGAAGTCAGCTCTCAAGAAGACTCATGAACATATGCATATTCTCAAGAACCGTATTTGTTTTGATAAAAACATTATTTCGACAGAGGATGCTTTTCGACGAAGTTTGTTTTTACATCCGTTTTTTATAACCATTCAATCAGGTCCTGTCTTATTCCTGCATTTAAAAGAAGAGTTCTTGTTATGAGAAAGATACTTTTCCTGCAAAATGATTCCGTCGAGGATATTTTTAAGTCACTTATTCAAAAAGATATTTTTTCACATAAGTGGCTTCGACAACGAAGGATCTCGAAAGGATCATGTACCTACAAAATTATAAATTTTAATAAATAAAATTATGTAAAAAAAATAAATCTTTAAATTAATGTTTTATTTTTACATCTTTCCAGGTAACACTTGGTGGACTACCACTGGCCATTGAAAATGTAAACAAAAATCCAAGTTTGCTTCCAGGACGAAAATTAGGCTTTAAAGCATTCGATATTGGACAAAAAGTCGATTCTCATCGTATCCAGCCAATTAAGTGAGTGTCGGAAGTATAATCAAAATGATGAAATTTCAACGGTCTTAAAATATGAGTTCAATATTGTTTCTTCTGAATCAAAGGTTTATGACTGAAATGCGGGATAAGAACGTGGCTGCTTTTATAGGCCCAGATGAAGGTTGCACAGCAGAAGCATTAATTGCATCGGCGTGGAATATTCCAATGATGTCCTTTGTGAGTGTTTATAATGTATACATAATTAATATTTCCATTTCGCGTGTAGTTGTGTCGAATTTAACAACGCATACATATCACCATTTTGCCGATTGACACAAGTGAACACCTGACTGAACTATCTTACCCTAAACACTATCTTTTATTTTTGATTTTTTAGTATTTATATTGGCTCCCGGAAATTAAGGCGGTTTTCTTAAAAAAAAAAAGGAGCCGCAAAATTTTTGTGTTGTCAAATTTGGAAAAAAAAACAGAATTTGTTTGGATAATGTGGCAAAAACTTAGGAAAATATGCCAGAAATTGTTATTTATTTCTTATTTATTATATTATTCTTCTTCTTATCTTCTTATTTATTATATTATCGTTTCGGAGATAGGGGGGACAGTAACGTTTTTTTTGCCTTTTTAACTATTTTCAAAATTTCAAATCCATAAAACGGCGATTTCGAAAAAAAATTTAACTACCACTAGACTTTTCTTGAATACAGCAACCATCTGCACTCGCATTGGCTAATTTGCTTTAATTCTGCAAACATGGATTTCTGAGAATATTGTAAAACATTTTATTTATTTATTTTTTTTTTTTCAATATTTAAAAAATTTGTGTTGGAAACGTTAATATTGAAACGGTTTTAATGGAGTTAGCTGGCCTTTTGAACCTTAAAAACTTCAACCAAATTTAAACAGTATCGTGAAAGCCATTAAGATAATAGAAACAACCGTTTTCGAAAATGCTTTTAGGTTATAGAATCAATTTTTTAAAGTTTTTCAATATTTAAAGTTTGCTATAGTTTTGTATAAATTTTCAGAAGATAGGCTTTGGTTGTTACTTATTTCAAAGTTATATTTTATACCTTTTGCAATATAGAGGGGGGACATACCTACGTTCTTCTGATCTTTTCAATATTTTTTAAATTTCAAAGTCGTAAAACAATTATTTTGAATTTTTTTTTTACCCCATCCATAGGATATATTGAGTTTGTCACATACACGGTGAAATAATAATGGTAGGCCCCAAAAGACCTTAAGGGCATATGATCGAGACCGAATTGTGAATCGAATAAGCCATGTCCGTCCGTCCAACCGTTTGTATGTCACATGTTTGAAGGCCTTAAATTTTGAGCTTCCAGTAAAAGTGTAAACATTTTTGAAATCCGCACAAAGACACGCCTACAACTGGTTTAAATGTGCAACTACCTCCAGAGCTTTCAAATCTGTAAGACGTCTTAGGTTAGGTTAGGTAAGGTTGTTGGGTTGATGGAGCGAGGTAGCCCGCGCCTCATCGCACTTAGGTCTATTGAGACCCATTGTGATACCCAGTGGGGGATAATCCTTGTGTATATATGTTCCGCTTCCTTCTTGCACCGTGTTGAGTTCCTGGAGCCACCTTGTTGATTTAACATACCTGAAAAGAGATGTAAGTGGTGCGTTTGAAAGTTCTGAGATGTCATGGAAGAAGTAGCTTCCTAAAGTTCTTTTCCTCAACTGACTTAGACTGGGACAGTGGCGAAAAGTGAAGGTGAGAAAGTGAGGTGTGTGTGTGTGTTCGCACCAATCCGTATCGCCACATCCTCTGCAAATGTCGGCATTGTCGAGATTTTATTACAAAGCATGGTGTCTCAAAAGATTGTGACCAGTAAGTATACCTACGAGTAACGTCAGAGTTTCCCGGTGACCACGCTTAATGTAACTTAAGCGAAACGTTCGGGGTGAGTACGGTTTGCACTCATACTTTATTTTAACGCGGTACATCCCAAAACCTTTAAAATTAGAGTATTCCTGTTGCTCTTGATGAGCGCGTTAGTTCGGGACTTATCATATTTAGGCCACATTTGTCTTGAGATTTCACAGGTGGACAAGGATGTCAATCTTGTATTTACTTTCATCCGGATCTTCTTTACCACTTACCTTCTAAGGTCACAGAGTGGGGGTTTGATCCATTGAAGGGCTTGTTGAGGATCTAATGCTGATCCATGTCGTGCAAGCTCATCGGCTTTTTCGTTGCCACGAAAGTTCATAAGGCCGGGAACCCAGCAGAGTCTTACATTGTGCTGTGAGAAAAGACCTTTTAGCTCTTTGCGACAACAATCATAAATTTGGATTTGATTTCAGAGGCAGCTTTTGCCTTTATGGCTGCCTGGCTGTCTATAAATATGGTAATATCATCCTGTGGTATTGCCCTTATTGATAGTTGGCTGGCTGCCTCCTTGACTGCAAGGACCTCCGCTTGGAAGACGCTGCAAGAATCGGGCAATTTTATTGATTTCTCTATAAGTGTGTAAGATGTCTTACAAGGCTAAAATTTGGCATTTAGCATATCCTAATGAATGTAAGACACAAGAAAGGAAAAATTAATTGGTAAACCTCCTCTGTGTGGCATCTATTTTTAGGGTAATTTTTCAAATGCATTTTACTCAAAATTTTTGTTCCAAATTGGAAAATGTTGCTTAATGTTTTATGTAGAAAACATTTAGGTATTTATTTTACCTGTACACGACTTTACGCTACGCCTACATTTGGAAGCAGAATTGAAGAAAAACCTAAAATTTTTCAGAAAAACTTTATTTCGGCAGGTCTTAAGCCTAATTTAGGAAAGCATGAAACCAAAAAATTAACACGTAACGTAAACAAGATTTCACTCCAGATCATATACAAAGTTTTTAGCCATGTCCCCTTTAAGAGGTCGATTTTACAAAAATATTGAATTTGAATTTGCATTTTTACGTACATTTGAGAGCGTAACTTGGAAATATCTGTGTTATAATTGATAGTTTGTAATTAGGGGCGGTTGGACCACGCCCTTTTTCGAAGTGCGCACTACTTATAAAATGTCAAAAAATAACTATGCCATCAGCATTTTACAATGTGGGATAGGATGGGGTATTTAACGGTCCGTTTTACGGACTGCAACTTCTACGTACACACTGTAGCACTTACTCACTGGTTACAATTGCCGTTAGACCTTTTTCCCATAACGGTTTTTGAAAATCATGGTAACGATCGACTTAGAGAAGATGCCGATTTCGCCAAAAAAAAAATCATCTTTCAGATGAAGCTTATTTTGATCTTGGCAGGTATGTTAATAAACAAAAATGTCGCATTTGAGGCACAGAAAACCCGCAAGCATACATTGAAAAGCCGACACACCCAAAACGAGTCACTGTTTGGTGCGGATTCTGGTCCAGAGGCATAATTGGGCCATTTTTCTTCGAAAATCAGCAAGGAGTAGCCGTTACAGTCAATGGCGATTGTTATCGGGCCGTGTTGAACGGATTTTTGTTCAAGAAAATTGAATAGGAGGATATTGGCAACATTTGGTTTCAACAGAACGGTGCTACGTGCCACACAGCCGAAGCTACACTCGATGTTTTGCGCCATGTTTTTGAAGATCACACTATCAGCCGCAGAGCTGATGTCGTTTGGCCACCTCGGAGCTGCGATTTGACACCGTTGGCCTATTATTTGTGGTGTGCCGTAAAAGATAAGTGTTACGTCGACAAGCCAGAGATAATTGACGCTTTAAGGACAATATTTGTGAAGCCATTGGTGAAATACAGCTGCAGGCTGTGTAGGCTACTGCATGGTCAGCCGAGGCAGCTATTTGAATGAAATTATTTTCCATTATTTACCGGAAGGATTCTACTTTCAAATAAAAAAAGATATTTGAGAAAATATTCAGTAGTTTTTTTATAGCATTTTCAAAAAGAAAGTTTTAAAAAAATTATTTTTCAAAATGCTTTTATGTTTTCGAGTTAAATGTTAGAAGTTTTTGAAATTTTAAAATTCGCTATGATTTTCCTTAAAATTTTGGATAATTTCTGTGATTTTGTGTGATTTTTTTCATATGATTTCGCCAAATAGCACCGGAGATAAGGGTGTTTTTCACACACGTTTTCTCGTGAATTTTTGCGTTTTTTTTTCGAAAATGCTTAAAATGCCAGTATTAAAACGCTTTCGAATAAATATGACTTAAGCACTTAATTTTTGAGATGTTTTATACGCATGTTCAAAATGGGCTTTCTAAGTGGTAAGTGGTTCAAAAGTTATGGCCTCAAACACTTTGAAAAACGTCATCCATTTTAAACTTTTCATTTTTAATAAACTTTTCAATATTTTCAAGAAACTATTTTTTTTTATATTAAGTCTCTACTTTCTAGTTCTTGCCTGCTTAATTTCTCAAAATAAGTAACTAAAAACTTTAAGTCAATTTTTGTATGAAATTTCAAACTGTAATTAAACCGTTATATGTGCATGAAAAAATTGCCCTAGTATGCGACCTCTGACTATTCGCTGAGTTTATAAGCACACAGAGTTTCGTCTTTCTACGACTTACCGCTCAGCAGTTATAAAGTGATTTGACGGGCGGACGGACGGACGGACGGACAGACGGACGAACAACGTAGTGATACCATAAGCGGTCCATTTTCCATTTTTGGACGGACCGCTAAAAACAAAAATGAAATAACGTAGCACGCAAGGATGGGCGGGGGCGACATAGCAAGGTAAAGCTATCTATACCGATGGATCGAAAACAGAACATGGAACAGGTTCAGGAGTCTTCTCGGAAACACTGCAAATTAACCAGTCTTATCGACTACTGCAGTGTTTCTTAAGCTGAGAATCACGTGGTGAAGAGAGCTGCACAGACAAATTAATCTATGGATCTTCCAGCAACGGAAATCACCATATTTGTTGACAGTCAAGCAGCACTTAAAGCCCTGGACTCCAACCTGGACTCCAACAAGCCTCCACACAGTTCTACTCTGCTGGGTTTCTGGGCACGTTGGCGTTGCCGGAAATGAAATGGCGGATGAACTGGCCAGAAAAGGGTCTGGTATGGACGTGTTTATCTCCCTTTCAACACAGCCGAAAGTCTTATAGATCAATACATGGTCCAACCAGCCGATAAACGTTGGCAACAGTCTAACGATTATTCCTATAGGATTGACCTAAAAAGAACAACGACCCTTCTATCTCTCAGTAGAAACTTCATGAGAACACTCGTTGGTGTAGACACAGGACACTGCACCATTGGTGTCATGGCTACACGAATGGGAATCTTTGCGAACGACTTCTGCAAAAGCTGTAGGGATGAAGAAGAAATAGTGTCCATAGAACACTTTCTCTGCCACTGTCCAGCTCTCCAAGACCTGGCAGAAATATCACGACTAGACCTAAAAAGATTAATTAAAAGATCAGGCTGGTTCAGTTAGCAAAACATATGTCCAACCATTGGCCCATTGTGATTACCTTACAAGGGTAATCACAATGGGCCAATCTGGCCACCGAGTGAACTTGCACTTAATGCAAACAACCCTTTCAACCTAACCTAACCTTGGTTTGAATTCAGTATAAGGCTAAGTAGGAACTGAAAATCTAGTCCTTAGAGTAGGTGTATTCGGTTGGGACAGTCCAGCCGTAAGTGGAATTGCACGTTGCATCGCTGATGTTTTAATTTCCTCTAATTTTAATCCTTTTCTAGGCTTATTTATTTTCAGCCTCACCTATTTCTGATTACTGTAACACCCTTATCATTTTATATTTTAAATAGTGTCAATAAACTCCTGAACGCTTTTCAATTCCCGCCATTCAATTTCCGTTCCACTAAAGTGACATGTTGGGCGAGATAAATTCGCTTCTTATTTCCTTATCCTTATCATCAAACATCCCTTAGGAAACTAATTTCTCATCCTTTTCTCATTTACAACTACAGAAATGTGCCGACTCAGCCGTCTCCAACAAAAACATCTTCCACACCTTCGCCAGGACCCTGGCGCCAGCATCCAAAGTAAGTCAATACACACACATGCATAAATCCAAAGTAATTAGTTAAAATTTCATCTCAACACTCTCCGCTCTGCCCGCCTTCGATTACACGATAAATAGGTCTCCAAGAGTGTGATTAGCCTCCTGCATGCCTTTAGTTGGAATAAATTTGCAATCATTGTCGGCACGAAGCCCGACTGGGGATTTGAAGTTGCACGTGCCATTCAAGTAAGCCGCACTTTGCCACTCAATCAGAATAATTAAAATAACTCTAAAGGCGCAACTCTGTGTTGCACTATGTACAATTATGTACTCTCACAGGACCTGGCCGAGTTGGAGAATCTTACGATAACGCATTTCAAGGAGATATCTGATTACATTCCAATGGATACTACACTGATTAAGATGCAAAGGATAGTCGACGAGACGTACCAGAGCACAAGAAGTATGTATCCCCGAATGATTTAATTGCCCAACTGACATTGATTACATAGCTTCGTTTCTATCCTCTAACTCGGGTGTATATAGTTTATGTGTTCATCGGGGAGCACATTGCAATGGTGGACTTTGTGCGATGTCTTCAGAATCGAAAACTACTCCAAGGTGGGGACTATCTCATAATATCGGTGGACGATGAGATCTACGACTCGAAACGTCGACTCAACATCATGGAGAGAAGTACGCATGAATTCGTTATAACTTAATTTGCTTAAACAAGGAGATCTCATGGGGGCAAATGGGGTTTTTAAACTATTCAAATTGCAGGATAATGGCAAAAGTTGCCGGGTATCCCGGAAAGAGTCTCAAGTTCATGGTAAAAACAGAAAACTTTTGGGCAAATTGCGTTTTGAAAACAGAAATCAGCTTCCTGGAACTGATAGCGTATTGGGTGCACATAGTTTTCAAATGCGTAAAAAGTTTTAAAGGTTAGGCTGGGTGGAGTGAAAAAAAAAATGCTTAATGCCTTGCCAACACCGCTAATCATTCCTGAAGTTTTTTTTTTTAGATAAAGTTGGATTCAACTCTCAAACACCCCATCCATCTCATGAGATCTTCCTTTTAAGTCATTTCTCCCCCTGGTAAACCACTTAAACTTATAACGCACCCCATTTAGATTACCTGGATCCCTACATTAAACGCGATAAAAACAAATCCCTCGACAAAAACTCGTTCCGTTCCGTAATCAAAATCAGCATGTCATATCCCCAGAATCCGAATCTTAGGTAAATACCTTACAGCTTTTACCACGAGCAAAAAAAAAGTCCTTTCCCACTCTAACTGATCCAATTCACTTTCAGAGAAATTTGTGGCAAAATCAAGGAATACGCTCGGAAGAGTCCCTTTAACGTTCCATATCACGAACGAGTGTTTGATAACATTTCGGTAAGCATGCTGCCTGACTTCTGCTCCCCGCCTTTTTGCAATGTGAAACATTTCCACCCCCCTATAGGTGCCTATTTACGGTGTTCATCTGTACGACACGGTGATGATTTACGCCCGAGCTATTACCGAAATTTTACGTTTCGGTGGTGACATCCGTGATGGTCGCCTGGTAATGAGTCGAGTCTTCAACAGGTCCTACCACTCCATTCAAGGCTTCGATGTAAAGCGTCAATCAGTCGTGGCGTTTGAAACACATTTTAGTGTTTTGCTTTTATCGTCCATTTTCAGGTCCACATCGATTCGAACGGTGATGCGGAGGGCAACTATACAGTGATAACTCTGCAGGATGACACAGGACACGGGTCACTGGCAAAAATGTCAATGCAGCCCGTCGGCTATTTTGTGTTCAACAAACAATCGACCCTTCCGGTAAGTTGAGCGGGAGCATTTCCGATATCCCGACGTTAAAATTGCATTTTTGTTTAGGAGTTTCGCTACATCAAACCGGACCGTCCGATACTGTGGCTAAAAGGTCGACCACCCTTGGCCGAACCGATATGCGGCTTCGTTGGGGAGCTATGCAAGGCGAGGCGGATCGATTGGAAATTCATTGGTCCGGGAATCTTCATTGGATTCTTTGTCATTGTGGCTTGCATATTTCTCATTAAGTAGTCAATATGTCAGATGGACTACCAAGCTTCGCCTCGAACTAAAAAGAATCTGTTTTTTGTTGCTTTTCGCCCACAGGCATTACAGATACGAACAGACATTGGCCGGACTCTTGTGGAAGGTCGATATGAAGGACGTGACACTGATTAACATTCCTAGTCCGGACTTTAATATGAAAAGTAATAGAAATATCGTGAGTTGAAATGATGTTATCTTTCCATGAAGCAGAGTGTATCTATTTGGTCCTTTGTTTACAGTTCCAGACATGTAGGCAGAGCATATTGAATGGTGGAATGGACACAACGAAAAAGGCCTACACAAGTATCGGTAAGTCCTGTGGTATTGATTTGTAATTAATTTCTGTGTGCTTTTGTGGCAGATAATCAGTGCTGAGGGTTTATCTGATAAACTTTGTTTTGTCGAGTACTTATAGCACTTGGCTAATGAGGGTCCTTCTCAAATACACAGTCCTTCAGGGTTATGAAGGGCAATACAGTGGTACTGAAATTTCGGTGATCTACTGAATGTCTAGACGCTGATGCAGACTCGGTGGAGACTCATTTGTGAGAGGTTGTTTTGGGAAGTTTCAGGGTGAGGTTTAAAGCTGACAGCCGTAGGTAATTTATGTTCATGGGAGAAGAGTTTCTGCATCACGTTCATCTATTCAAATGATTACAGGGAATTCGATTCTATTTGATAGGTACTAGTTGTCCATGTCCGTTCTTTCGATTTCAAAGGAATCGTCCTCCAGGGCCATAGGTTTTTCATTCCGTTTTTGCTGAAGTTTTTTAGATGCACTCAAGTATTTCCATCATCGATATTGCCAATAAAACAGGATAATTGCCAGGAAACATGGTCCTGCAAGCATAAATCTAACAATATATGCCAATGTAGATAGCTATACAAACCATTAAGTTGACGGGGGTCCAGGACAAGTATTTATACCGAGTATTCCATCTAACTTGTCGTTGAATAATTTTCCTACTCGGAAAGCTGGAGTTGAGCAAACATTCCGGGAAATGCTTGGACACATAAAGTCAATTAAGAGGAATACCTGTGCAGTTCACTGTGGTTTCTGGATAAGGGATGAATGGATGTAAAATGCAAAAAACTGAAAAAGGTTAAAAATGCGATGTTCTGAACTTAGGCAGAAGAGATAAAATTAAATTTTGTTTGAACCATCGATGATGTGCCTTAAACATGTAGTTTCAATTGCCAGTATTTTTCCTTTAATTTACACAAATACGTAGAGCCTAATTGTTATCATAGTTAAGCTCTATCATTTGCGCTTTTTATACCCGACCGAGGTTATAATAGTTTTAATGCATAGTTTGAAACACAGTGAAATATTCAGACCTTTTAGAGATATGTTCGAGACCGACAGGTGAATCGGTTAAGCCATGTCCATCCGTCCGTCCGTCTGTATGTGTAAAGGTTTTAGGTTGTCAAAATCAAGCTAGAGAGCTGAAACTTGGCACACCGCTTGGATCTTCTGTTGCACAGACAAAGTGTGAAATTCGGCTTAATCCGTCAACGGCCACGACCATTCTTAATTACTTAAGGTGGCGCTACAGTCCAGGGTGGACATGGGCCTCAGCCAACAAGCTTCGCCAGCCAGGTCTGTCTCTAGCTAGCCGTCTCCAGTTTCGCACGCGAAGTTGGCTGAGGTCCCCTTCCACTTGCGTGCGCCACCTGAGTCTCGGTGCTCCTCTATCGCGCCGTTCCTGCGGTGTGCATTCGAAGATTTTCCGGGCCATCGTAGACGTTGTGGTTTTGACTCTTTTGGCTAGGTCGGTATCGCTGTACAGCCCGTACAGTTCGATGTTATATCTCCTCCTCCACTCTCCGTCTATGCAGACGGGACTGTAAATCGTCCGAAGAATTTTCCTCTCGAAGCAGCCTAAAGTGTTTTCATCCGCCTTTGACAGGGTCCATGCTTCTGCACCGTAAGGCAGGACTGTGATGATGAGGGTCTTATACATGGACACTTTAGTTGCTCGAGGGCCTTGCTACTCAATTGCCTTCTTAGCCCAAAGAAACAGCTATTGGCAAGAGTTATCCTTCGTTTGATTTCAGAGCTGGTGTCATTGTCTGAATGTATAGCGGAACCCAGGTAGACAAAGTCCCTAACTACCTCAAAGTTATAGCTGTCGATGGTGATGTTTTGTCCAAGACATCGGTGTTGGGTGTCTTTTCTTGTTGAGAGCATATACTTGGCCCTAATTGACTGCTAAACACATATTCGCCGCTTCCGTCCCAATACTCACGAAGGCTTCACTGACATCACGCTTTGTTCTACCTATTATGTCAATGTCGTCTGCGTATGCGAGTAGTTGAACGGACTTTTGAAAGATTGTACCTCTGGTGTTGGCGCGAGAGTTCTGCACAATTTTCTCAAGTATGATGTTAAAGAAGTCGCATGACAGCGCGTCGCCTTGTCTAAATCCTTTTTTGACATCAAAGGGGCGGTGAGGTCTTTGCCGACCTTGACGGAACAGCGTGAATTTTTCATCGTCATCCTGCACAGTCTGACGAGCTTGGCAGGGATGCCAAAACTAGGCATTGCGCTATATAGCTCGTCTCTATAGATGCTGTCATACGCGGCCTTGAAATCGATGAAGAGGTGGTGTGTATCAATTTGGAATTCCTGGGTTTTGTCCAAAATCTGCCGCAGTGTGAATATTTGATCAATGGTGGACTTTCCTGGCCTAAAGCCTATCAGATTGTTCCCAAACGGCTTCAGGCGTTCACACAGTACAGCAGAAAAGATCTTGTATGCGATGTAAAGAAGACTGATGCCTCTGTAGTTGGCACAACTCAGGGGTTCTCCTTTCTTCAGGATCGGGCAAACAATGCTGAGGTTCCATTCGTCGGGCATGCTTTCTTCCGACCATATCTTGCAGATGAGCTGGTGCATGCTCCTAACCAGCTCATCGCCAGCGGATTTAAAAAGTTCGGCAGCAAGGCGGTCTGCTCCGGCTGCTCTGTTGCATTTGAGCTTAGACACAGCTACTTTCACCTCCTCCAGGTGGGGTGGACGGTATCGTTCGTATACTTCGTCGGTAACGTCTTCGCCCGGGTTGAATGGTTCGTTCTGCCTGACAGCGGTATTTGGTTCGTCCCTGCCATTATACAGTCTGCAGGAGTGGTCTTTTTGGCCACGACCACTGGCTTCAATGTGACAACCTCTACTTGACATTTTCTTTCAAATTGCCTTTTGGTCAAGTTAGACAAGTCATAGGAACTTAAATTTTGGTAGTGAGTAATATTGGCCGAAGACCCTTAACAAGGCAAAAATTGGACCGCCCAAAATATCGACCATGCCCACTTTTAACATGTTAGATCTTTAAAAACCCGATTTCTCGAAAAGTTGACTCGAAATCAAAAAAAAATATATAACCAATATTAAAGATTTGCAAAGTTTGGTCCATTCAAAGTTTTGAGCTCCGCCCAATTTTTAGGGGCGTTTTTAGGAAAAAACTGTTTTTTCCGATATAATTTTCGGTTTTAACGTATTTTGGGATGAATCTAATGAAATAACAATTGATTGATTTTAATTTTTAGCCCAGACCTACTTTTGGGGGTTTTAAATTGTATATTAATTCGGGACAAATTTTAAATTTTAAGACTTGGTGTTACACGGTATATAGGGTCGGGTATAAAGAGGTTTGTCACAGACAAACTCTTGCACTTACTCAATTGTTTCTATTCTGGATAAATATTTATAGCTTTTCGGCGGAAATTCTTGGAAATTTCAGTGAAATGACCGCCGTGCATGAATTGTGTTGCGTGTATAGTGCCAAAGGGTACATAAACTCTTACACATCTTGCGTTGGGTTTAACAACGGAGTGCTGACCTATTTCCTAGGGGCAAGTTGGTAAATTGAAATAGCCAAGTTTCTATAGTTGTTCCAGTAAATTCCTAAACGATAAGCCACCTTATTATAGCATATGTCATAAGTCAATATAATTCCAGTGAGAATGCACATTATACAAGTAATTAAAATACCTACCTGATGCGAGGCAAGGAAGATATTTGCTCGCCGCCATGCATGAAATTAATTAGAAATTTGTTATGGTTTGCTGACGCGTAAATTATGAAAATAAGTTTGTAAAGCCTGCCTAGAATGAGACACTCCACAGACGTGAAACTTTCTGGCAAACACGCACACAAAAGGACTTTCAAACTACAATATTAAACTAACAAAAACAAGTGAGTTCATTGAGCGCAAGAGCTCTTTTGGGATCTAACCATACCTACTATCAAGAAAAATATAATCTAAAAAAAAATCAAAAAACAACTCCAACAGCAAACATCTAGAAAAATAAATCTCGAATAGCTCATCACTCTATGTGTGCAAAAATGCTGCGCCTACCCTCTATGCAACACCCCTGCTTAGGTTCAGAAATTAAGCGACAAAGCTTTTTCTGAGCCAAATTTAACCAATAATTGTACGAATTTCGAAAAATATTGTGCGATCTAGATTTTTGACAGGTTGTGGTATCACGAAGGTTTTTATTTATTTTCTAAAACTGGTGTACCTATTCTAAATTTTGCCCGTTTTAGATGTAGCTTGTTTAATTAAACGAGTCCCGTTCGTTCCCCGAAAAAATCACGCTCCTAAGCTGCCTTGGCACAAAATAATATCCTTAGAAACATTCTCAAAAGGACCCACTAAAAGTAGACGGGACTAAATGCTTTGTACACAAAAAAAACTGTATCTAATTCCAATTATTTTTATATCACCCACGATAATCACCATAGGACCGCAATTCCTTATAGAGATATGATCGAAACGAGACCGACAGGCGAATCGATTAAGCCATGAATTATTATTTTTTATTTTTTTATTTTTCAATGCCGTTACTTCTAAATAATTAGTTGTGAAAGATTGAACAGAATAAATAGAGAAGAATAGATTAGATAGAAAGAATAGATTTTTAAAAATCAGTCAAAAAGGTAAACCAAAAATTTACCTAAACTGTTTACCCTACTTCTGAAAATTTTAAATAATTTTTTAGACAAAATTAATATAAACATGATAAATACATCTTGAAGGAAAAGCTATTTGTTATTAATTATTTTTGTAATCAAATATATTTTCAAAAAATAACAGTTTATAAATTCTTGTACAAAACAATAAAAAAAAAAACAATAAATAATTTTTCATCATTTTTATTTTATTTATTTATAATATCAAAATACAATTACAAATTGTCATGAATATATAAGGAAAGAGCAACTAGCAGCAAAGACTTTCGGCTCTTAAAGTAATAATTAATAGTATCTATAGTTGATTAGATTGGGACTTTAGGAACATTTATGATTTTTTCAAATTTAACAATTTGAGAGATTTTGGTCCGGTGTATGCTAGATTTGCATTGATGGATGTGACAATAGAAAGCAAGAGCTGAGGAGATATCTGTAGCTGTTATGGTGCTGTGGCAGGTGGCACAGGTGGGTGGATGTTCCCTTTTGAGCAGTTGCTGGTGAGTATCTATGTGCGGTGTGTCCAAGGCGGAGTCGAATTAAGGTAGTTATATCTTCTTTGGGCATGTTTGTTGGACAGTTTGGCCGTATTTTGTGCGGGTTGATCGATTGGTAATGGTACTGATAATTTGCCCACTCGATTAGTTCTTGGTTTCGTAGCTTCTGTTTGATGTGTCTCTTCAGATCAAGGCGCGAGAAGGTATTGGAAGTTTGAATTGACGCATTCAGCATGGAGTTTGTAGTATTACTTGCAATTTTTGTTTTACAAATATGACCATTTTATACCCCATCCCATAGACTAGGAGGTATATAAAGTTTGTATCATAGCTTGTAACATAGAGAAATAATCATCGTATACCCCCAAGACCTCAAAAGCGTTGTTGAGACATATCCGTCCGTCGGTCTGTCCGACTCTCTGTCGGTAGTTTTTAGGCCTTAAATTTTGAGTTAGGAAGTTGAAACCTCATATCTAAGCTTTTTGGGTCCCCCCCGAAGCAGTACAACTGTTACAAGTGAGTAAGTGGTGCAAGAGTTTGTCTGTGACAAACTTCTATATACCGGACCCTATATACCATGTAACACCAAATCTTAAAGTTTCTTGGCCCAAATCCATACATAATTTGTATAGGCCACGCCCCCAAAAGTGGACATGGGCTTAAAATTTCAATCAATAAATTGTAATTTCGTTAGAATCATGAGAAAATACAGTAAAAGCGAAAACTATTTCAGAAAAAAACAGTTTTTCAATAAAAAGACCCCTTAAAAATGGGCGGAGCTCCATACAAAAAATTTTGTATGGAACAAACTAAGCAAATAATAATATCAATAATATTTGTAATAAAATTTTTTTCGATTTGAAGTAAACTTTTCGAGAAAACGGGTTTTTAAGCATCTAACATAGTCGTGGTTGGGCATGGTCGATATTGTGGATGGTCCAATTTTCGCCTTGTTAAAGGTGCCAATATTGCTCAGTACCAATCTTCGAGTTCCAAAGTCTTGTCTAACTTGACCAAGAGACATTTTGAAAGAAAATGTCAAAAAGAGGTTTTCTCACATTGAAGCCAGTAGTGGGAGTGGCCGTTGATGGATTGAGCCAATTTTCACACTTTGTCTTGGGTCAATATTGCTCAGTACCAATCTTCGAGTTCCAAAGTCTTGTCTAACTTGACCAAGAGACATTTTGAAAGAAAATGTCAAATAGAGGTTTTCTCACATTGAAGCCAGTAGTGGGAGTGGCCGTTGATGGATTGAGCCAATTTTCACACTTTGTCTTGGGCCAATATTGCTCAGTACCAATCTTCGAGTTCCAAAGTCTTGTCTAACTTGACCAAGAGACATTTTGAAAGAAAATGTCAAATAGAGGTTTTCTCACATTGAAGCCAGTAGTGGGAGTGGCCGTTGATGGATTGAGCCAATTTTCACACTTTGTCTGGACAAAAAAATAACAAATACGTGTACCAAGTTTCAGCTCTCTAGCTAGATTTTGCAGACCTAAAACCTTCACGCATACATATGGACGGACGGACATGGCTTAATCGACTCAGCTGTCGGTCTCGATCATACCTCTAAGGGCCGGTGTTCAGTGCTGAGTTTTGAGCCCAGCTTAAAACAAGATCTGTTTATCCCGTAACAAAACGAATCTGGAGTTAACTCAGCGAGCAGTTTTTCAGTGCTCGGTTCAGAGTTAACTCCATCAACAAAGTTCTTAAAATCTTCGACTCTCGAAATTATTGACTCTCCCAGCTCTCATTTCGCATAGAAAAACCCAGGAAAAGAAGTTCGAGTTATTCTCAAATGGCATTTTTCAAAGCATCACGCAAATCAATTGATATTCCACGCAGAAAAAACATTCAACGAAGCTCATACTGTTCTCGAGAGATGATCGGAGATTAACTCACAAAATTTGGTGAGTTAAGCCGACACCAACCCCAGATCTTAGTTCACTGAAAAACTCATTTCAAAACACCCTAATAGTAAAACGATGCCGTTGTCTCCATCGGGTTTTAATTAGAGAAAATATATTTTCAAAGTACCAATAGTAATATAAGCTAACCGATTTTATTTTAAAATTAATATTATTTGTCACTCTCGTTTAAATAATCAACGCGTGGGCATTGCAGCATGTCGCTGGGTGTATTGAGAAGTTCTCATTCTCATTCAAAGAGCAGACAAATGAGTATCTATTACGTCATGCAAACAATCTAATAAAATAATTACTGATGAATGAAAAAAAAAAACTAAAAAACTTGATTCGAACGTTTATGTATCTCTGTTTACGTTTTTTATTGGCGTTCTGGATAGCCGGTTTCAAAAAATAAATATAAGCACTGACAAAAGCTTTGCACGATTCAGTATAGACTCACTCGATCACCGGTGTAGGACGCTCAACGCCAAAATGGAATTAACTTCGGTGACTCTGTACGCGATCATAGTGATTATATCACTTCTGACATATCTGTATAAACGGCAATATTCCTATTGGAAAAATCGTGGGATCCCGCATGATGAGCCATCATTTCTGGTCGGCAACCTCAAGGGTCTGCAGAGAACAAAGAATTTCGCTCAGATTTTCAGTGAAACCTACAAACAGTTCAAGGGTACTGGTCCATTCGCTGGATTCTATTTCCTCTTCAAACCAGCTGTTCTCATTTTGGACTTGGACTTGGCGAAGAATATTCTAATAAAAGATTTCACCTGCTTCGATGATCGTGGAATGTTCCATAATGAGAGGGACGACCCGCTGACCGCCAACCTCTTTGCCCTGGACGGTGCGAGGTGGAGAAGTCTGCGAACAAAACTAACACCGACGTTCACATCGGGAAAAATGAAGTTTATGTTCCCTACGGTAGTGTCCACTGGCAGGGAATTTGCCAATGTCATGGGTGAAACAATCGAATTAGATCCAGTAGTAGAGGTGAAGGATCTTCTGCAGAGATTCACCACGGATGTGATCGGAAGCTGTGCGTTTGGCATCGAATGTAAC
Organism: Neoascia interrupta; assembly: GCA_947623515.1. Taxonomy (NCBI): domain Eukaryota; kingdom Metazoa; phylum Arthropoda; class Insecta; order Diptera; family Syrphidae; genus Neoascia; species Neoascia interrupta. The sequence goes on from OX392462.1 coordinate 202,622,934, forward strand.
AGTTTGAGGAACCCCAAAGCAGAGTTCAGGATAATTGGTGGAAAGGCATTTGTCACAAGCAGGCATAGTAAACTGGTAGATGGGCTGCTTCAGAGCTTCCCTGAGTTGGGAGCCAAACTGCGCTTCCGAATGGTCGCTGAAGAAATTCATCAATTTTACACGAAACTCGTGAAGGACACCGTCGAGTACCGCGAGAAGAACAACATCAAGAGGAACGACTTTATGGGTCTTCTGATCGAATTAAAGAACAAAAAGTCTATCAAATCTGACAATGGAGAGGACTTGAAGCCGCTAACGATGAACGAAGTAACTGCTCAAGCGTTCCTATTCTTTTTGGCGGGTTTTGAAACATCATCTACCACCATGGGGTTCTGCCTGTATGAATTGGCCCAGCATCAAGGCATTCAGGATAAAGTGAGAAAGGAAATCAACGAGGTACTTGCCAGACACGATGGAGAGTTCACATATGAAAGCATGAAGGAAATGCAGTATTTGGATCAAACAGTTTTTGGTGAGTATAGCGAAAAGTCGTTGGAGGAAAAAAAAAAAAAAAAAAACTGAACAAATGCTTAACAACCTTTTAGAAACCCTTCGAAAATACTCGGTTCTATCGCAGCTAACACGAAGAGCCAATCAGGACTACGCAACTTCGGATCCAAAGTATTTTATCGAAAAGGGTACACTCGTCATAATACCCGTGGATGCTATTCAAAACGACCCCGAGTACTATCCAAATCCTGATGTCTTCGATCCTGACAGATTTACTCAAGAAGAGATTCAAAAACGTCATCCAGTTGCGTGGCTACCTTTCGGCGAAGGACCTAGAAACTGCATTGGGCTTAGGTTTGGTAAAATGCAGGTACGCATCGGTTTGTCGTTTCTCTTGAAGAGCTACAAGTTTACGACCACAGAACGGACTCAAATTCCACTCAAGTTTGATGTGAAAAATGTATTGCTCGGCACAGCATCTGGAATTTACCTTAAAGTTGAGAGGATCTAAAATTATTGAGAGACTGTTGTAAAATTCGTTCTTTAAAAATATTTTCTTAAGGGCATTAAAGGATATTTATTATAGGCCTTTCACCAAATTTTGTGCAAATTGTTTTTTTGATAATTACAAAATTTTTTTAATTGGTTCGTTTGACTCCGATAAGCTTGTTTATGTTTCAGCAAATTTGGAGATTGGAAAATGATTGTAATGAGGTATCGTTAGTCTCTGCGAACCAAATGATTTTGTAGATTTTTTATATGGAAAAATAAAAGAACAAGAGCACAGAGGTAACAGCGAATACATTGAAGTGTGTCGTGTTATTAAATTTAACCATTGCTTGATTTAATCTACTCAAATTGGTGCAAACAAGTCTTATCCCCAATTTCACAAAACATGTGGTTTTTTGAAAAGCAAAATTTTGAAATTTGGAGCTCTCTGATTTTCGGTCAGCGGAATGTCTCATAGACAAACTTTACAATAAATCTAAAAAGACTAGCGGTTTTCTTTGCAGATTGGTGATATTTCCAGCCTTTAAGGCTTGTTGAGCTTATGCAGCTACGGCAAGGATAAGGGTTTTTAACACTTTTAAAAAGGGAATCTAGAGGTAGTGAAGAAAGTTTATCAGGTCATTTATCAGACGATCACACGTCGCAGGATATTTTTACACAGCTTCGTAAAAAATTGCTAAATTATAATCTATGAAATACTTAGATTAAAAATTTAAACCCGTTACCTATAAAGGCTGAGAGATGGATGGATGGTGCTTAGAAATGGAGTAGGTATATTTTGAGTCCCATTTAGTTTTTTTTTTTTCCTTTTCTAAGGTTTCGCTTAGTTTTAATTTTAACGACAAGATTGAGTGAATGAAATCTCCCAAAAATAAGAATATCAAATCATCCAAAATTGTGTAAGATCAATTTGACTCTGAGCCACATTTCCACATCACGTTATCCTCCTCTTAGCCTCTTTCGCCTTGAAAAAGCACGTCATTGATTCTATTGTAGCGATGTAGACGTTCCACATGGACCACTTTCATTTTTGGCGGTCCGTTCACAAATGGAAAAACGACCACACTACTTGTCCGTCCATCCTTTTGTTTGTCAGTTCAGTTGCGTTGTAACTTCTGAACGGTAAGTCGTGGAAAGACGGATATAGGCAGGGAATTGTTGTACAAGAGCAATTGTTTTTTAAATGGATTACATGTCTTTGATTACTTATTTTGAAAAGTTTTGCCGGAAAGAACTAAGAAAACGAAACGTAGTTCTTATAAGTAAAGACTGAACTTGAACGAAAAAATTTTATTTTTTTGACAATGGGCGTTTTTCTTTTTTCGTTCAGAGCAGAGCTCGAACTGTCAAACAAAAATTTACGTTTCTTTTTGTGCTCGGAGTAATCAGAGCCCGTAATTTGTATTTCTTTTTTCGCTCAGAGCATGATGAGAGCGCGCTCAATGTGCTCCGAAAAATTTGACTGAGCATTCTGAACTTATTGCTGAGCAGAGCGAAATGACAGATGAGTGTTGAAAAAAAAATTAAAAGGGGTGTTGTTCTAAAGCCCAAATAAGTTCGGCGAAATTATGTTTCTTTTGCATAGTTTTTGACTTGTAACAAAAATTTTGCCAATTTTTTAAGTTTTTTTTTTCTTTGATTTTGCATTTTGACAGATAACCAAAAAATGTGCTCAAGTGCGTTACAAAATCAGAACAGAGTGTTCTGACCCGAGCGCGCTCAGAGTGCTCGAGCTCTGTTCAGTGCTCTACTATGAACCTAAAAAGAAAAACACCCAATATTGAAAAGTTTTTGAGAGATCCGGATCTGAAAACGGATGACGTTTTTCGATTAGTGTTTGAACCCATAACTTTTGAACCACGTAGTGCATGAAGCTGGTATTGAACAAACGTATAAAACAACTTCAAAAAAACTAAGTGCTTAAGACATATTTTCTGAAAGGGTTTTAGTACTGCCCTTTTTACGCATTTTCTAAAAAAAAACTCAAAAATGAAAAAAATGTGTTTCGATGTCGAATGAAGTTTCCCGAGTAATCTGGTTCTTAAAGATCAAACATCTTAAAAGTGGGCATGGTCGATTTTTGTCTAATTTAAAGCTTCTAGCACCTATTGCTCCCCACCAAAATTAAAGCTCCTACGCCTTTCCTAGCCCGCCCAAAATGCATTTTGAAATATATATGAACTAGTTGGAGGGTTACAATCCGCTTAGGCGAATCGTTGGATACCCCATCCTAATTGACCACTGTCAAGCTCCGAATTGTGTCATAAATCTTGGTTGCTAAATTCCAGTTTCATTTAACTTCAATTGTATTTAGAATTTTTCAGTTAAGAATCTTCTCCCTAAGAAAGGGGCGTGGCATCCACGATCCACTCCTTCTCAATAACATCGTATTTTTGTTTCTATTTTTTATCAGAAGTGGTGTACACGTGTTGATTGCGTTTTCACATTAAAAATTTGGTTTATACTTAAAAACGCCCCCTAAAGTGGGCGTAGCGAAAATTTATTCACTTGAGTTGATAGATTGCGCACATATCTGAACATTTAAAAGTGCAAGTTTTTTGGATTTAAAGCAAATATATCAAATAAAAACCGTTTATTTGAATGCATATTAAGTATGACCACGCCTACAAGGGGGCGGTATTCGCTTCTTTTTTTAAATGCCAATCACAACACACTTAAGCGAAGATATCGCATACCAAATTTCAGCTTCCTGTGGCAACTTTGATTTTTCATGCTACTCAGTAAAGTGGGCGTGTCAATGGGCGGATTTCAAAAAATTTTACACTTGTACTGCCCGGGACCTAGAAAGAACAGATATCAAGTTTCAAGTTCCTAGGTCAAAATTTAAGGCCTAAAAACTACCGAGAGGGACGGACGGACGGACGGATGGACATGGATTCGACTTACAATTCGGTCTCGATCATATGCCCTTAAGGTCTTCGGGGTCTACGGTGATTATTTCTCTATGTTACAAACTATGAATCAAACTTAATATACCTCCTATCCTATGCGATGGGGTATAAAAATATTTATTTGAGGTTGTTTTACATTAAGGAAATTGTGGGCATGGATGTAAGGCGATTTTATAAATTTTCATACTTTGTCGGTACAAAATGAAAATCAAAGAGCACTCAAGTTAAGCTTTCCAGCTCAATTTTAAAGGCCTTAAAACTTCTCACACGCGGACTGACGGTCTCGATCATATCTCTGAAAAGGCTTAGGGGTGCACGGCGTTTACTTCACTGTGTTACTTACTATGCATTAAAATGAAAATACCCTGAGTCGGATAAATAAAAAATCAATTTAATTAAATAACAATAGGAGTAAAAAGTGATATGCTGAGTAACATAAAAAAGGATACCTTACTTAAATAAGGAGGTCACCTGACTTTGACAGTCAGGCTAACAACACTTTCAGGACTCGTTCCCAATACACAGTCCATAAGCTGTGGCCTCTAGGTTCGTAGGAGCATTGTATCGTATCGTCTTCTTTCCCATTTATCAATCATACAATTAAGGACACAGAACAAAAGGGAATAGTTTGGCTAAATGAAAAAGCAAACTGGGACGGCCTTAAGAACTTTTCCAATAACTTTAACTGTGGTCAATTTAGCAAACAAATCATGAGGTTGATGCCGCCGCCGCCGCCGCCAATATGGTCACCAAATTAACCCTTCTTCGTATGAGATCTTTTATTCCTGACTGGATTTAAAGTCTGACCAAAAAAGAATTTATGGTGCAAATCGACTTGCAAAGGGACAATTAAGTTGAGAGAAGCGTGTTTTCGGTCCTATAAGGCAAATCCTACTGAGAAATAACGAAAAAAGTTTAAAGAACCAGAAATTACAGTAAGTCTCAAATTCCTCATGTGACCAACAACTTTTATGTGACCAGAAATTGACGCGCACAATTATATACAATGTCCCAAAAGTAGCAAAAGTTTCTGGTCATTTGTGAAAAATATAAAAGATGCGGCCTCATCTTCTATCCCAGCAGTTGTTTGAAATGGCATCACAGCTGTCTGCTCCTTAAGAAGATTTTTTATTTTAAGAAGATTCTTTTTTCTTGTTTTTAGACGATTGAGCCAGAAATTTTGTTTTTTTTTTTTTGTATCTATAAATAAAGCTTTAGAGTTGCAAAATTGCTTCCCTAAGAAGCATTTTTAAATTGTATTAAAACTTTTCTTTAAACTGACTTTTAGTATTACACTTATCATTGGAATTTCAAGGATCGTTTCAGTGATCAGTGAAATATAAAAATACAATTAAAAGAAAAGCCTCAAAAACAAATTTCATATTTTCTCAAGGCAAAAAATCTGTAATTCGCAAGCTTTATTTTGATACCAATAAAAGCCAAATTTTTTCTTGCCGTCTTAAAACATGAAAATAAAATTTTCAATGACTGCAAACCAATGATAGCTACGATTGGGCACTTAGACAAGGCCAATCTGCAAGAAGCTAATTTTGCTGCCAGCTCTACACGGCCTGATTGTGCTATGTCTTCACCTGTACTTGAGCGCGTAGATCATTCAGCAGGACAGATTTACTTCTATACTCATACAGTAGAAGGAGCTCTTAAAAATCTCAACATCCACTAATCCCCGGGTCCAGATGGCATATCCTCCATAGTTTTGAAGAGGAAAAACTACTGCATAAGCTATTTTATTTGTCCTAATCTTCCGGCCCCTATTCGAGGAGATGGAAAATAGCACTTGTCCTGTCCCGAAAAAATTCGATTTTCCTTCTCTAACCAACTGACCGCCGACCAATCGCACTTACATCCGTTCTTTCTAGGGCCATGGAAATGCAGATGGACTATTAGCTCGAACCCCGGAAGTTTGTTAATGACCGTCAATATGGCTTTCGGAGCAAAACCGCGCCACTGGTGATTTGATAGTTTAACTCACCGAAAAGTGGAACCGTTCCTAGCATCTCTTTGCGAAAAGCACGGCAGTTGCGCTCGATATTTCTAAAGCTTTTGACAAAGGCTGGCACCAGTCTCGAAAATACGTGTTTTTGGAATCGATCTGCCTCTTATTCATTGCAAGTTCCATTCCGCGCCAGTTTTACCTCTAATGGCGTACTCTTTTCAACACCGAATCGTACAACTGGTGTGGAATATAGTAAAAAAATTGTTCTTTTCTCGTACACCTGAACGGAATCGTGCTCATGTAAATTTTCTTCTGAACTCAGAATTTGTTTGGTGTCGACACCGAACTCGAAATTTCGCCACCGACGTATTTGACGGTGGAGGCTGAGTGTAACTTTGATTGTGTATGTGAAGTGACGTTTCGACTCAATTTTCATTCGTGATTTTTGACAATGCGACTGAAATTGTATGAAAAGGATAAAAACTTACCAAATATCTCAAACGGAAACATATCAAAATTGAAAGCAAACAAAATCGCGCTACGAAGAGAAAAAAAATTAAACATAATGAAGCTAAATCAATTTGAAACTTAACGTGATGATGGCACCAGTGCAGTACATGTCGTTCTTTACCCAATGAAACCGGATGCGCACCACGCCGGAATTATCGCGAATACCGACTATTATTTGATAGCTCGGTGTGGCGATTCTGTGTTCAAAAGAATACGCAATATCACTTTTCTTCATTTGATATATCCAGTTCATTCTTTCGCTGATGACAATAGCTTAAATTTTTCATGCTCGTTTCCAGGAAGTCGTCCCAGTTCCTTGGGCGTCGAAATGGAACGGTTACGTATGACAAATTCATTAAATACGGACCTAGACAGCATCTAAGCATGGGTGCAAGCAGAGTAGAATTTAATGCGTCCTAGGCACACTGCTGTCTACTGTTCCTCAAGCAAAATCGAAACCTTTCGCAATTGTCCATGAACCGCACTTGCATCACTGAAAACGCAACGCTCCTTGTCCTCGGTATGCGTGTAAATGACGACCTTCGTTAAAATGACCTTGAAACCAAAGTTTTTCTTCGGTGCAAAAAATACTCTACACCATCTGATCTGGCTAACATTTTCAAGGTGTTGTATAACGACCAAAACTGGAATATATCTCGCAACAACGTTGCATTTTTTTCGGGAGGATCCAAAAACGAGAGCTAAAACTTATAGGTGACCCAAACATTATGAACTTCATTGCCTCCTTGGAGCATCGTCGCAATGTATCGTCCCTTTCATTGTTTTATAGTTCTTTCCATAAATAGTCCAACCGTCACAGCTGTATTCCGCCCCTCAAAGTATTCAATTTCAATAACCGCAGAAGCAGGAAGGCCCATCAGTAAACCCTAGAGCCTTATTTCGGACGTACTGCATTATATTGGAGCTCTTTTTTTATAAGCAAAACTCGACGTAAGTGGCACACAGACTTGCACAAGGGACTTTTCCACGTCATTATAGTCCTTAACAATACAAAACTAAAGTGGACTTTAGTTTTGAACAAACCTATCCTGGCTCTCCTCTGATCCCTTCGTTATGTTAGTTATGTTAGTAAAGCAACCATAAACCCTTGAGCGCAAGTGAATAATTAAAAAACAAATGAAAAAGTCCAACAGCGCTTTTGTAAAACTTCAGTCCGTCTGCGATAGATTGCAAAATACCCTACCCTACCTAAAAGTGGGCGGGATGTAAGAATCTAACAGTTGAACGCCTTATGCTGGGTAGTTGCATACATTTTGGACTGAAACCTCACCTTTTTAACTAAAACAAATAAGTAAGTGCAAGAGTTCGTCTGTAACAAACTTCTACATACCCGACCCTCTTTACCCATTAACACCAAGTTTAAAATTTTTTGGTCTGTTTCATATACTAAATGTCAATTATTTGTATTGGCCACGCCCCTAAAAAAAGGCGTAGGCTGAAAATTAAAATCAATTAACTCTACTTTCGTTGGAATCAAGAGAAAGTGCGTTAAAAGCGATTATTAATACTTAAAAAAACAGTATTTCCCCAAAAACGCCACCTTAAAGTGGGCGGAGCTCAATGCTTTGTATGTAAAAAAACTTAGCAAATAGTAATATCTTTAATATTTCTCATAGAATTTTTTTTTAATTTAGAACGAATTTTCAGGGAAATCAGGTTTTCAAAGATTTCAGATGTTAAAAGTGGGCATGGTCAATAGAGTGGGCGGTCCAATTTTTATCTGATTAAAGGCTTCTGGTCGATATTGCTCTCCACCAAAATTTGAGTTCATATAAGATTTGTCTATCTTGATCAAAAGGCATTTTGAAATAAAATGTAAATTGAGGTTGCCTGACATTCAAGCCAATGGTGGGCGTGGCTATGGGCGGATCTTCTCAAATTTTATACTTTATCTGTACAAAATGAGAACCAAAAAACGCTGCAAGTTTCAGTTTCCTAGCTCAATTTTTAAGACCTCAAAAGTGCATACATATGGAAAGACGGACGGACGGACAGACGGACATGGCTTAATCGACTTACCTGTCCGTCTCAATCACTTCTCTAGGAGGTCTTAGGGGTCTGCGGTGATTATTTTACTGTGTTACAAGCTATGCATTAAAATATACCCTCGGTCGGGTATAAAAATCATTAAAAATCACACCCACCAAAAGGGGCTACGCCCACAAAAAATGTAAAATTGTAATTGTAAAATTGCCTACAAAATTGTGAAACTTCATATAAACTGGTTAAAAACCTGTCATTGCCGTAAAGGCCAAACTTTTTCTGCTTTTTGTAGTGTCAAATACCAAAAATGAGTGCGCTTGCACTATTGTTACAGCGCTAAAGTTTGAAAAAAAATATTTTTTATTATTGTAGATGGTCACACATACACGTCTGTGTGAGCGGATTCAACCAATTTTCAAACTTGATCTGAAGCATCATGAGAACCGAATTTCAGCTCTCTAGCCTAAAATTTAAGGCCTTAAAGTTGTTTACATACGGACAAACAGACGGACATGGCTTAATCGATTCTCCCATTGTCGAACTCTTTCATATCTCTAAAAGGTCTTAGGGGCTTACGTGGATTATTCCACTGCGTTATAAACTATATAATTAAACTTAATATACCCTTGGAATGGTATAAACATTCATTTAATGACTATAAACCTGTCACGAATTTTCGTTGGGTTCTGCAAGTACAACCTTATCGTAATTTTCCATACTAGGTGACTTGCTATAATATTTTAAATCTTATCTTTAGATTAAGACACACCGGCATGTGACAAAAACAAACCATCGATAACATGCAGTCTGCCAATGGCAACAAAAACACAAGCCAAAATGCAAAGTCTTACAATTGAAAAGTTAGTTCTTGTCTATGTCTTTGTTTTACGAACAATAAAAGTATTGGGACCAGAAAGAATTACCAATATATAAGATAAAGTTACAAATTGTTCTTACTTATACGATTGAATGCAATGCTTATCCCTCTTCCAGGGAACACCTCGAAAAGTTAAAAAATTAATCAAAATAAAATTCCTGATGCGTCTTATTGTACATATCACATTTTACTGCCTCCTTTTAAATCCTTTCGCATTTGAGATAAATCCCAGTTGCGGTGTTCAGTGTGACATTCATTACATCAAATACCAAAGGAATGTCAGTTTCCTTTGATGGCGTAAACTTAAACTCTCTCAGCAAAAAGGACAAGCCGACAATCATTTGCATTTTACCAAACCGCAATCCTATGCAGTTGCGTGGTCCGTCACCGAAAGGAAGCCATGCAACCGGATGGCGTTTTTCAATCTCCTCCGGAGTGAACCGCTCAGGGTCGAACACATCAGGATTGGGATAGTACTCTGGATCGTGGTGAATTGCATGGACAGGTATGACGATAGGGGTGCCCTTTTCAATCACGTACTTGGGATCAGAGGTCGCGTAGTCCCGATTGGCGCGTCGCATTAGTCTTGATAGAACTGAGTATTTTCGAAGAGTTTCTGAAAAAATATTCACCATTATGACGACAGACTCTCAATGTGAACCAAACTTATACTCACCACAGATAGTTTGATCCAAATAGCGCATCTCCTTCAAGCACTCATAGGTAAACTCTCCGTTGTGCCTGTGAAAAACTTCATTCACCTCTTTTCGGACTCTATCTTGAATGTCCTGATTGAGTGCCAGTTCATACAGGCAGAATTGCATTGTAGTCGATGATGTCTCGAATCCAGCCAAAAAGAACAAGAAAGCTTGCGCCGCTACTTCTGTTATGGTCAAAGCAGTTAACTCCTCTCCACTCTCCGACTTGATGATCTTGTTGTTCTTTAATTCTATCAACAGATTCATAAAATCACTTTTCTTCACGTTATTCTTTTCACGGTACTCCACCGTCTCATAAACAAGGCTCGTGTAGAAATCATGGATGCAATCGGGAAACATACGCATTCGAAGCTTTGCCGCCAACTCTGGATAGCTAAGCAGAAATCCATTCACAATCTGCGTGTGTCTGCGCTCCGAAAAGACCTTTCGGCCAACTGACCAAAATTTGGCCTTTGGATCTGTCAAACTGTTGCAATCAATGCCGAAGGCACAGGTGCCGATCACGTCTGTTGTGAATCTTGCCATGAGATCTTTTATTTCGATTACAGGGTTATTTTTGATGTCTTGACCCACTACTTTGGTAAATACACTCCCCACCGAGACTATCGTGGGGAACATAAGCTTCATCTTTCCAGAGGTAAAAGTCGGCGAGAGTTTTGTTCTTAAATTCTTCCATTTGACCCCATTCAAGGCGAAAAGGTGGGCAGTGAGTGGGTCATCCTTCTCGTTGTAAAATAGTCCACGATCATCAAAGTAACTAAAGTCTTTGATCAAGATCTTTTGCACCAGATCCAAGTCCAAAACCAGCACAGCTGGTTTGAGGAAAAAGTAAAACCCGGCGAAGAGTCCAGTGCCCTTGAACTTGCTGTAGACCTCACCGAAAATTGTAGCTAAATTTTTGGTTTTGTGAAGATCCTTCATGTTGCCGTATAAAAACACTGGATCTTGGTGCGGAACACCGCGAACTTTCCAATACGAGTGCTGTCGTTTGCACAGATAGATCAAAAGCGACGCTATCACGATAATCGCGTACAAAGTTACCGAAGTAATTTCCATTTTGATTCGCACCGAAAACGTGACGGCTGTTTCAGGTTTGGCCTTCTAAACTAAACTGACTAGAGAGTTTTCCAAACAACTATCTGTATGCATTAGAAAAGAGAGAGAGCGATAAGATAGAGATCTCGTTTTACATGTGGATGTGAGCTAGAGATATGATCTCAGCCAACTGATACTGAATGTAAACAGTAAAACTATAATGAACTCTGATTACACAACTTTTGTGGTTTTATGTTATACCCTACCCAGGGTATACTAGGTGTGTAACTTACGGTGTAACAATTGTAATAATTATCAGAGTTATCAGAGAAACTTCTTAAGTTTTTCGGGAAATGATCATGATTAAGTCTATTTTCACTTTTGTGGCAATTTTCAGGCTTGTGTCAGATTTGATAAGGGCCACCTCTAATAAATGACATGAATACCTCTAAAAGTGGCACAACTTTTGTCAGATACTTAAAAAATTTATAACTAGGGTCTCCAAGTTTGTCTCTTGCGTCGAGGCAAAAACATAGGGTACTATACACAGGCATGATTATGTACTACATGCTTTTGTGTATACAGCAGAGGACGACGTGCGATCAGACAAATCGTTTAATTGGAAAGCAACGATAGAAAATATTATTTTTAAAAATTAAAAACCTACCTTTGTACCTAATCGCCCTTGTTTTGCCTTTGCAAATGATAATCTTATCTAATCTTTATCAACTAATGCAGTTCGTTCGTCTTTTCAAATACTATTATATCTTACTTAAAGTTGGTGTCACCAAGAGCAAAAGTATGTAGGTAAAAGTCTTCCAATACGGGTTTGAGTACGTTAGTCTTATCGAACTCTAACACTTGGAGCAACTATCGCTTTCCCTCTTTACAATAAATTGATTGTAACATCGGATAACAGCACTAAACCAGAATCGCCGCGCAAAGGTCTACGAGGGCAAAAGTGGAAAGCATAAGGTTGCATCTTACGTGCTTAGAAAAGATGAACCCTTTTTAGTTTGCTGATGATTCCCAAGCCTTAATTTCTGCTGAGCTTAAATAGATTCAATTCCAAAAAGAAGAACTAAACAAGAGCTTAAAGCCCTTCTTTGCTGGCAAACATTGGAAGAGGAGGTTTTTCACCACCTTCTTTTTCTTGGGGGTAATGGTAGCTTTTGCAAATATTGTTCGTGTTGGTTTTTAACCTAAAAGTTAAAACAGAGACTAAACACTAGGGTCTAAAACGGGCTTGTGTGACCATTAATTTTCCTACATAATTGCCTTTATGAAGCCTTTCATCAGGATGCTTGATCAGGAAGTCTTGATTTTTTAGATTTTGCTTTGAAAAAGGGAGTAAAATTATTCAGTTTGAGTTTTCAGTTTTGAAGGATAAGACCCCTCGTCTTATTGATAAAGGGCGTTGTATGCGTGTCACTGTGACATGTCGTCTGGTGATGTACTTTAACATAGACTTTACTGTAAAGTAGGGTCACGTACAGGATCTGGAAAAATTATTTTTATTTACATAAGGGCTAGAGACAGTATAAAAACAAAAACGAACTTAATCCTGTAGTGAAACAGAATGAACTATTCAACTCGGGTGAAAGAGTCGCTGATGAAGCGTACGAACGATACCGCGCACCCGAGCTGAATTAAGTTAGCAGCTGTGTTTAAGCTTAAGTGCAACAGCCTAGGCGAAGCTAACGCTCTAGCTGCCAAACTTTTCATGTCCGCCTGTGATGATCTCGTTAGGAGCATACATCAGCTCATCTGCAAAATATGGTCGGATGAAAGTATGCCGTATTAGTGGAACCTGAGCATTGTCTGCCTGATCATCGAAAACGGAGACTCTTTGAATTGCGCCCACTACAGAGGCATCAATCTTCTTAACGTCACACACAAGATCTTTTCTGCGTGAGCACCTAAAGCCGGCTGTCAGCAATCTGAAATCGGTGCATAGCATTGTGGCTTTAGGCCAGTCTATACTCTCCACCTTTTCATCGATTTCTTGGAGTTTCTTCGAAACTTTTAGCGGTCCGTCCAAAAATGGAAAAACTTCCTCTTCGTTCTCCTTCAGTCCTTCCGCACCTGTAACTTTTGAACGGCGAGCTTCCAAAAGACGTAATTTGGGACACTTATAAAGTCCGTGGAAAAAATTAGAACGCTAACAAGGGCATTTTTTTTAATGCCTAACAGTTAAAATACAGTTTGGATTTTGATGGTTAAATTGACAAAAAGTGTTCTGACACTTATCTTCAAAAGGTTTACATCAAGAAAGAAAAATATTTAAGCATGTATAAAAGCAAAAATTGAATTTTTAAAATAAAATTGAACTTTTGCAGAGTATTGAAAATAAAATTTATTAACGTTCAAGGCCAATAAGCATTGCTTTGTTTTCAATAATGGGGTGTGGATAAAATGATTAAAAAAATCACACATATTTATAAAGAATTATTCGAAATTTTCGGGAAAACTTTAGCGAACTTTGATTAATCAGCAAATTTTAAATTCAAAAATTATTTTTTTAAATATTCTGGTACCTGAACGGTTATACCTATTGTAGTGGCATTTAGTTTCTTAGCTTGAAAAAAAATAACGGTCTCCGAAAATGATCCTAAAAAGACGTTTTATGGATTTGAACTTTTAAAAAATGCAAAAAAAGCAAAAAAAAACCATGTCCTCCACGCTTGCTTAGTAACTCCATTTCGAAAAAAAATCCAGGCATAGAAAATTTTTCGAAGTTTGAAAGAAAAATATAGCGACACTGAAAAATGGTAGTTTTATGTACATAAAATGCTGATAACTTCTAATCTGTTTCTATTTTATCAACTAAATTTTATGCAGCAAGCCAAAACCAGATAAAACTCTAAAAACGAAAATCGCTTTTCTCATTTTTTAATCTTTTTTTAACATAAAAAACCACTTCAAAAAATGTTTTTGTCACCCTGCTTTTCGAAAAAAATTGGACTACCAAAACTTTAAATTCACCTAAAATAAAAATAGTAGACCTAAAAAATAATAATTAAAATATAAAAAATAGAGTCCGATCTTCATTTTAAATGATTAATTATAATAATCAATTATTAATTAATAATTATAGAAAGTACTGTTGTGCATTTTTTTTATGTCTTATGTCCTTATTTTAAGCAAATTTCAAAATGAAGTACTCGATTCTTTTTTTCCGATAAATATATTATTCTCAAAATTTTTATTTAAATAAGCTAAAAAAATTTCAAACGCGTTTCGTTTTCTCAACATTTTAGCGCATTTTCGTTTGATACTTAAGTGGTTTTTTGCTTCCGTAAAATTAAGAGAGCATACATGAAGGTTCTTTTGGCTTTTTGGCATTTTAGCAAGTTTTGCAAATTTAAAATCCGTTAAACATCTATTTGGTATATACTTTCTAATACCTGATTCTTAACCTCCAATGTCTGTTTTTCAATATTACTTTGATGTCAGAATTTTAAGAGATTTTTAAAAACTTTGAAAAAAAAAATTTATTCCCTTTACACGCTTCATACTTTAACTATGTTTCATTACAATCGGTATACCTAACCCTTGAGATTTCAGAACCTTTAGGAAAATCATTTTTCAATTTTTTTTTGTAGTTGTTCAAATGTTTTTGAGCTACAACTCCGAACCTGCTTTATATTTATAGTTCGCCATAGTTTTCCCAAAAAAATTCACATAATTCTAGATTGGTGTGATTTCTTAAAAAATTTGACTTTGTAGCATAGGATAAAACATGGGAACAATTTTTTTTAAGATTTTCTTATACTTTTTCCCAAAGTATAGGTACCTACCTCAAAGAGTTTTACCTAAATTTGGCTTTAGCTTTTGCTTAAACTATATTTTCTTTATATGTGCACCCAATATCGGCTTTTTGATCAAATTGTTTAAAATGTTGTGAACTAAAACACTATGTCAACGTGCACATATTTTCGATTCCTTATTTCACCAAACCTCTTTAGTATTTGTTAAGTGTAAAATTTTATTATGAGATGTTTAGGTTGGGTTAGGTTGGGTGGCTGTCCCCACTGAGCAGGGCCACACTTAGACCAAAGGAGGTCCATTGTGATACCACTTGTAGGACCGGAGTTACCAGACCGAGGACCTAAATGATGATTACCCCTTTGGGTGGGAGGGGTCTAGGCAACCAGTGAAGGTATAAACCTGTACCGAGGGTCACCGATCAGGTTTGATTGGTTGAGACATACCCGAGGGTAATGAAGGCTGGAACCGTTTCGGTGTGAACCGCTGTCAGCAGAGTTGAGGGGGCCAGTGAGAGACTTCCTGAAGGAAGGGAGATCTCCTAACTGTTGGACTCCAGATGGGAATTTGCCTTGTTGATAAGGATTGGGGGAAGGGGTGGGGGGGATTGCTTGAGGCCGAGGAGGAGGTGGGGGGTCAGTGAGGGATAGTTCCTATAGAAGAGGTAGTAGTAACCAAAGCGGTATGAACCCGTACCAGGGGGAATATGTACCAGTGTTCCCACAAGAGCGGAGAGGTGAGGACAACCGAATCGGTATGAGCTCTTACCAGGCCGGTCCTGTTGGGGAAAACTTGGGGGATGTGTTAGTGGGGTATATTTGGCGCTCCACTGTAAGGTGTTTGCTCGCCTGTAGAGTTTCCATATGTAGGAAGGATGGGTTTTGTGATACACCCTTATGCGTTTAGCCAGTTTGACCCGGAGATAAAGTTCATTATCCTCTTTAGATCGTGTCGCGCTAGATCATTAAGGTCATTAAAGAAGTATTCGCCTAAAGTTTTCCTTCTCAGTGCTGATAGGGCGGGAAAGTTGCACAGAAAATGAACCATGGTCTCTTCTTCCTCTTCATCCCTGCAACTTCTGCAGAAATCGTTGAAGGGAGCACCAAGTCTTCTGACATGTCGCCCTACCATACAGTGGCCTGTGAGGGCCCTAATTATCTTTCTAAGATTCAGCCTATTGAAGGAGATGAGTCTCTTTGTTTTCCTACGATCGAGCTCTGGAGATTTGTTTGGAGGAGAGACATGTGCTGATGTTATTTCACCTATTGTTTGCCATTGTGATGGCTTCGACGTCCAGGTGGAACCTTATCGAGTTTATGGGTGCTGCCGGTTCCGTTCTATGAATCGGGTTGGCATTAGCACCTTCTTTAGCTAGTTCGTCGGCTCTGCAGTTGCCTGGAATGTCCCTGTGGCCAGAAACCCAGCACAGGGATACGTTGCACCTGACAGCAATCTCGTTGAGAGATTCGCGGCATTGCTTTACCAACTTGGATCGTATCGTTGGCGATTCCAAGGCTTTTATTGCGTCTTGGCTGTCTCTATAGACAACAATAGCGCTGCAGTCTACTGAGTTCATTGAAAACCAGGCCGCGGCTTCACGAACGGCTGTGATTTCAGCTTGAAACACACTGCAGTGATCTGGCAGGCGCTTGGAGAATACTCCAAGTGTTGTTTTCGATCCGTCAGTGTAGATTTCTATTGCAGATGCATTTAAGACCTCACAAGACTCCCAGGCGGCTCTGCTTGGAAATTTGGTCTTGAATTTGACATTGAAGTCGAGGTATGGGACAACGTAGTCCGAGTTGCGAGGGATGGTGTCGTGGCCATTCAGGATGCTAGCATGTCTCATGTTGTCACGAGTCAGTTGCGAGGATTCCCTAAGCCTAAGTGCTGCTTTCGCTGCCGAATTCCTTTACCGAAGATGTCAACGGGAAGAAGATGGAGCATTGTGCCGAGCGCAGCCGAGGGAGTTGTTCTAAGGGCACCTGTGATGTAAATACAGGATAGTCTTTGAACTTTCTCTAATATAGCAGTGTTGCTACTATTGAGATGAGATGTTTAAATATATTTAAATTTTCAACTTTTAATCTGAAACTTTTTTCTTTTTTTGCAAAAACACTTTTTGTTCGTTTTGCCACAAAAATTGAAACAGTAATTTAGCCGATGTGTGTGTATAAAAATTGACTCTTGTATTAAGCACACCCCAAATAAGAACAGTCGACAGTTATTAAAAAAAACCCACACGAATATGACTCTCTCAACCTATATTCGCTTCTTGACACAAGATCTTGAACCATAAGTTCGGGGACATTTTCTTTATACTTTTTTATATCATGGAAGAAAAAATCTCATATCTAGTGGATTCTAGAGACAGACAGACAACTCTTTATTGATTTGATGGAAGCACAGGAGCTTCATGTTGTTGAGAGTAAATCAAAGTTGACTTTCTAGGTTTACCGGACTGTTTTTTTTCGACTTTAGAACTGCTACCAGCAATTGTTTTTTGTATTGGCACTATTTTTTTATTATGATTGATCATCTGGCTGATTGATCATCCAATAAGTTTTAAATATTCACACAATTTTCCCAAAGACGAACCAGGTCCGTAATTTTTTTTCCCATCTTGAGCTAAAAAGTTTACCTTCTCCCAAAAAAAGACTCAGCTATTGATAATGCACAAAAAGACGGATATAGCTCCATTACATCTTGGTGCATTGGTACCTTATATTGTTTTTTAAGTTTGCTGTGTTTGAAGTAATGTCAAAACATTGCTATTGTTATCGTACAATTGATAATAATACCTTTTCTACACAAGAGCTCCATTTTAATAAGATTATTTAAAATTAGATAACGAACCTACCTCATCACGTTATCAGTTAGTATTCGGCCTGTAATAGCATGTGTTTGACTAAATTAAATTTTAATTTCAAATCACAAAAAAAACACAATTTTAGTTCAAACTCTTTATTGAATTTTTTCAACTTTAAGTTTTATGCCCGATTCAGGACCCAAGAACACATTTTTAACATTGAATCTTAATGGAATCTGGGTTTCCTTAGAAGTCGTGAATCTGAAGTCCCTTAGCAGGAACGACAGCCCAATACGGGCCTGCATTTTTCCAAACCTCAAGCCAATGCAGTTTCGAGGACCGTCACCAAAAGGCAACCATGCGACTGGATGTCGCTTCTGAATCTCTTCTGGTGTGAACCTGTCAGGATCGAACACATCTGGGTTGGGATAATACTCTGGATCGTGATGAATCGAGTGAACTGGTATAATCACAAGTGTCCCCTTTTCTATAACATATTTCGGATCGGAAGTAACATAGTCCCGATTAGCTCGTCGTATCAATTGTGAGAGGACAGAGTACTTTCTTAGAGTCTCTATAGAGGAAAACTTTTTTAAAATTTTGTTTTTAAAAAGAGCTCGGAGGCTTACCAGAAACAGTCTGATCCAAGTAATGCATTTCCTTCATGCATTCGTAGGTGAACTCGCCATTATGCCTGCTCAAGACGTCATTGATTTCAGCTCGAACTTTATCTTGAATGTCCTGGTTCAGTGCCAGTTCATATAAACAGAATCCCATGGTTGTCGAGGAGGTCTCGAAACCCGCCAAAAAGAAAAGGAAAGCCTGCGCAGCAATCTCATTCATCGTTAGTGGGGTGAATTCTCCATCCGATGGGGCATTCTTCAAATCGATCAACAGATTCATAAAATCGTTTCGCTTGACGTGGTTCTTCTCCCTATATGCAACTGTGTCCCTCACAAGACCCATGTAGAAATCGTGGATCGCATCGGGCAACATCCGAATACGAAGTCTTTCTGCCAGTTTAGGGAAACTCTGAAAGATCGCATCGAAATACTGTGGATGTCTTCGTTCAACAAAAGCCCTCTTTCCAATGATTCTGAACTCTGCCGTTGGATCGCGCAAGCTGTTGCAATCAATTCCGAATGCACAACTTCCAATCACATCGGTCGTGAACCTTCCCATTAGATCCTGGATTTCTATGACGGGGCTCTGGACGATGCTATCACCCATGACTTGGGCGAACTCTTTACCCACCGCCACCACAGTGGGGAACATGAACCTCATTTTGCCCGATGTGAAAGTCGGCGAAAGCTTATTTCTAAGGGTTTTCCACTTGTCACCGTCCAAGGCAAAAAGATGTGCTGTCAGTGGGTCGTCCTTTTCGTTGTGGAACATTCCGCGATCATCGAAATAGCTAAAGTCCTTAATCAGAATGTTCTTAATCAAATCTAGGTCCAGCGCAAAGACGACCGGACTAAAAAAGAAGTAGAAACCTGCAAAAAGTCCAGAACCTTTGAACTTGTTGTAGGTCTCACTGAATATTGTCGCAAAATTTTTCGTCTGATGAAGTCCCTTAAGGCTGCCATGTAGAAAGACCGGTTCATCGTGTGGAATACCACGGACCTTCCAGTACGAGTACTGCCGTTTGTACAAATATACCAAGATTGAAAATATCACTATTATCGCGTACAAAGTAACCGAACTACACTCCATTTCAATTGGGCGGTGGTTTCTTAAAAATTCGTTGCCATCTGCGTTTAGAATTAGAATAGAACTGAGAATGTTGATCAAGTCGATACGTTTGTATACCTCGTGCTCAAAGCCAAAAATTATGTTTGTTATCTACTATACAAGCTCAAACCTATAATTTTATAGCCAAAATATGTGTTTGCGATAATGGTCTGCCAGCTGCGACTGTGGAATTCGGGGGGGTCAGCGCCGAATTTTCTGCAACTCATTCATTTTTTTGGGTTTGTCAACAATGTTTATCTAGACATATAAATATCTTTCCTTGAACGAGTCGTGCCGAGACGCATTAATGATCAGATCAGATTTAGTTCTATCAGCGTTTCCTAAGCAGTCTCTGAGAGACAAGCCCTCAATTTTAATGATACCTACTGCTCATCAAAAAAAAGCTTTAATAGCATCTAAATCTAAACCATAGCTCGCACAAGCTTCGCCTAAGAGACCAGTGGAGGTACTGGACAGTGAGCGTCAAAAGTGCGAGCGCACTCAAAGTTAAGTTCTTTTTGACAGCGTAAAATATTTACGTACATATTTTTAATAAGACACATAGACACATAACACAGCTATTTATTTGGGATCTCCACTAGAAATATTTTACAGAAAGCGAGATAGTGTTTCTATGAAAACTATTAATGGAGACCGCAAATAATTTCTGCATGTCGTTTTATTTTTTGTCACCACATAACAATATATAAACGAAGGATATCTCTTGCCAATCGCTGTTTCTTTGGGCTAAGTTGGCAATTGAATAGCAAAGCCCTCTCTCGAGCAACTAAAGTGTCCATGTATAAGACCCTCATCATCCCAGTCCTGCTTTACGGTGCAGAAGCATGGACCCTGTCGAAGGCGGATGAAAACACTATAGGCTGCTTCGAGAGGAAAATTCTTCGGACGATTTACGTACCCGTCTGCATAGACGGAGAGTGGAGGAGGAGATATAACATCGAACTGTACGGGCTGTACAACGTCTACTATGGCTGGTTCATCTAGAGCGGATGGAGACCAACGCCCGGGCCCGGAAAATCTTCGAATCCACACCGCAGGGACAGCGCGGTAGAGGAGCACCTAGACTCAGGTGGCGCACGCAAGTGGAAGGGGACCTCAGCCAACTTCGCGTGCGAAACTAAAGACGGCTAGCTAGAGATAGAGCTGGCTGGCGAAGCTAGTTGGCTGAGGCCCAGGTCCACCCCTGACTCTAGCGCCACCTTAAGTAAGTAAGTAAGTAATAATGCTCTTCTGTAATTATGTTTCAGGCGACAGAAAAATGTTGGCGCTACTAACACTATTTTGACCTGCCCACTATTTAATGAGTTTTGACTTAAAATTACGTTATTGGAAAAATATATATGAAATCTGATAAAAAATTGGGCGCTGCAAAATCACGCCGCAGGAAATTAGGCCCAAAAAAAATGATATTGGGAACCAAGAAATTGGGTGACTTTCCAAAATGAAATAAGACCCAAGTGTGGTTGTGGAAATTAAGCCCAAAACAATGAAAATAACCCCAACAATAAAATGAAATTAAACCAAAAAGGATTACATATTACTTGCTTTTGGATATAACAGTATTTGGGTGGCCCGCTTCGCGCATTCAAAGTATTTAAACTCCTTTTTTTGCAGGGCTTAGCCGCTCACGCGACATTGTCGCTCCGCCAGGTGCCTATACAGCGCGTATAATTTTGGAGCCTAATTTCATTTTTACTTTTGGGTGGAGTTTCCTGTGGCGTAATTTCGCAGCGCCAAAAAATTGCACAACTAGGTTTGGTATTTGCTCTTCACAATGGATGTGTCCGCCCACTTGTATCAGCTTGGATTTAAGAAAAGTAACGTTTTTTCACTTGTAAGCCATATAAGGTTCGGTTAGGTTAGGTTGATGGATGCCCTTTTGACAATAGTCACGGCTCACTAAGACCAGCAGTTGGGTCCATTGTATCCATTTTGGGAACCTTCTTAACAACTGGAACGAAAACAGAAATAAACCGCTGTTAGAAGCTCAGAGTTCCGCCCTCTTGGACCCATCCGGATTTGTATACAAATCTTAGAAGGTCCTTTAGATCTACATTATTTAGATCTTTGAGCTCGTTGAAATAGTAACTGCCGAGGGTACTACGCCTGATGCTCATTGGGGCTGGGCATTCGCAAAGCAGGTGACGAACAGATTCAATTAGAGATGCATTCATCCCAGACCCATATCTCGCAAGCTTCTTCCGCTTCTTCGTTTCCCGGTATATCGGTGTGACCTGGCACCCAACACACAGTTACAGTGTTGCCAAGTGATAACTCTTCCAGAATTTCCCTGTATAGTTTCACAGCCCTCGACTTCACTACGTCTGATACCATGGCTTTATTTGCCGCTTGGCTAGCAGAGTATATGGTGGTGGTCTTGTTTACGGGGCTGTGTTTCTTCAGCTCGGAGGTTGCTTGGATTATGGCTGCCAGCTCCGCCTAAAAAATGCTGCCGTCATTTTTTAGGCGGAGCTGGCAAGGATCAAGTCGTCATTGATCCGAAAAGATTCACTTAGTCCCAGAGCTCTTTGGTCTTTTCTTCCCATTCACCTCTTTCAGGTATTCTGGTAGAAAGTCTCCTGTTGAAAGCGAATGTCAGAGGGAGTTAATCCGTGACTGGGGTATCTGTGGAGGCAGCCCATTGAGTTTCCACAGAGGCGTATCCATAAGATCTTGAGGACCACAGTTCGGATTCCCTTAGGCGAACAGATGTTTCAGAGCTTCCTTGCAAGATGAAAAGCAGCTTCAGTCATTCAGTGAAGAAGAGCTTTGGCGCTCGGCACTCACCGCGTCTTCCCAAAAGATCAGTCCCCTGATGCGAGCAAAGGTAGGACAACTACATAGGAAGTGTTCCGCTGTATTGTCATCCTCTCCATAGGCCTGATAGTTGGTGATTTCGCTCCAGCCTAAAGGCCATGTCACATAGCTGCGTTGTCGTATGCTTTGTCCCGTTACGTTCCCGTTTTTTTACAACCGCGTTGAAAATATACAATTCGAAAAACGATTAAAAGTAAGAGAAACTGCCAGCATGTCAACAAAAACACAAACCACCACGAAAGCCAACAATT
The DNA here is from genome assembly GCA_947623515.1 of Neoascia interrupta. Classification (NCBI taxonomy): domain Eukaryota; kingdom Metazoa; phylum Arthropoda; class Insecta; order Diptera; family Syrphidae; genus Neoascia; species Neoascia interrupta. Next base: position 202,645,344 of record OX392462.1, read on the forward strand.
CCAGGTTCACAGAAACGTCAAAATGCACCCGTAAAATTCATCTTATTGATGTTTTCTGCTTTCTTGAAACTTGTTTACGTAAAAAGAACTTAACAACGGATGGTCCAAGCAACGTTGTGGTAGCTCCCATTGAATTTAATGTGTTTGAACGTGAGAACAGAACAAGCACACCTAGCGCAGGTTTGCGTCCTGAAACCTAGATAGCCTCTTCTGAATCCCGCTTAGTAAGCTCATCAGAAATCTCATTTGCCTGGATAAAAATGTTACCTGGGGACCCAGCAAGATGTCCTTAGCCTTCGGACTAAGTTCAGCGAAAGTTTGAATTCGAGTACTATCCTCGACGAAGTAAAAGCGTTGAGCAGCGCATTTAGTGCGTTTTCACTATCACTGCGATATCATATGCTTCTTGCCCTCCACCTGTCAGTGACAATAGCGCATAGGCATCAGGATAGTGAAAATTTTCGCTTGGTTGTTGTCTCAGGGGTAGTGGAATGTATAATATTATCGCTTCCCACAAAAACACCAGCACTAGACCCCTATCGTACTCTGGCATGGCATTTTTCCCCTGGCTCAGAGACTGGCCGAAGACATTCCATTGCCTGAGGAACGTCGACGTTGTCCTCTTGTCGCAAAAGGATTTCTACGGTTGGATTTAGAGTTGCTGGAATGTATGTGTGTGCGGTCACAACATCAACTTCGCTATATGCAATTCAACACCTTATGTGTGTCTCGATGTTCGCAATTCAAAGACAACTGTCGTGGTCAGAGAAAGCTAAATACTTGTTGAAATTTCGCTGTTGGTAATTTTTCAATGCTTTCAAAGCTTGTTGGCTGAGGCCCAGGTTCACCCCGGACTGTAGCGCCACCTTAAGTAAGTAAGTAATTAATTTTTCAATTAAATTTTCGATATCGAAATTTGAATTTCGAATCTCCGCTTACTGTCAGCTGACTGCCGAATGGCGTAGTTGTTTAATGGTGGGTGTGCTCAGTTCAGAGACTGAGTCTATTCGATCTTTTCTCGCCCTAGGGTGGGTACACAATGCATCTTCTGAAAATTGTTCAATTTTCTCGCCACATCACACTGTTTTAAAGCACTTGTTAAGGCACTTAGGCTGTGCTTCACTTCAACATAAAATCCATTTCAAGCTTCCTAACAAATCTTTCTAGAACTCTATTGCGATTGTAAGATTTTACATAGTTAAAAGCTTAAAATAGCGTTCCACATTTGACTATCGGACGTTAGCTGCTAGCAACTCCCTTTTTTGTATCCTTCCCTTAAATTCGCAGGTATATCCTTTATGAGGGGAATTTTGGTGTTTTTGCTAAGAGGTATTTCTCTACTTTGGTTGTTTATTGATAAAATTAAATTCTAGTCCTAAAATAATAACTAAATCCCAAGGCGTAATTTACTGGTAAATTGGTTGCAAAGCACTTAACTAATCATAATTACTGCCTAATGTTTTTGCTCATGACTCCCTTTTCTTCTTCTTCCCTTTCAGGACTTTACCGTGGCAACATTGTGGCAATGAAGAAAATTTACAAGAAATCCGTCGACATCACCCGGACGATACGAAAGGAGCTGAAACAGATGCGAGAGGTTGGATATTTCCTTAAATAAATTCCTATTAAAGTGCTTTTGTCTTTTAATTGAAAAACATCCCTAAACATATTTTTAGAGATGTGTTATGGATGTTGTAGGGGATCGTATGGCTTGCCTTGAAACCAATAAAATTGTTAATCGGTTTTTACTTGATTGCCTTCCATCTAATACAGATTCGTCATGAGAATATTATTGGATTCATTGGGGCATCTATCGACCATGGCACAGTGGCAATCTTCACAACGTACTGTGCGCGTGGCAGCTTGGAGGATGTCCTGGCAAATGAGGACCTACACTTGGATCATATGTTCATTTCGTCGCTGGTGAGCGATATCCTCAAGGGAATGATTTATTTACACGACTCGGACATTATATCCCATGGGAATTTAAGGTCCAGTAATTGCCTGATAGACTCGCGATGGGTATGCCAGATATCAGACTTTGGTTTGCATGAATTTAAGGCAGGCCAGGAGGAGCCAAACAAGTGAGAAGACCCCAAAAAATGTCTCTGGTGAAATTGAATTTGATTTTGTTTTTTATTTGTTGTTGTCCTTGTTCTGCTGTTCCAAGGCGGGAGATGGAGTTGAAACGTGCCCTTTGGATGGCTCCCGAGCTACTCAGAGATCCGGGGAGATTATCAAGAGGCACACAGAAGGGCGACGTCTATTCGTTTGGCATCGTCCTCTACGAAATCATTGGCAGAAAGGGACCCTGGGGTGATACGGCGTACTCCAGAGAGGGTAAGTTTATTTATACACTGGTTTTCTCTTGTTTTTGTGGCGAGGAAAATTGGAAAAGTGATTGCGTATCCTAATGTCTTCTTATTGGAGTTCATTGGCCTCTGGGGCACTGTGTATATATAGAAAAGGATCTGTACTCAAGTTAAATTTCTCATTTCGCAGTTTTTTCCCCGTTTCGAAGCCTGATTTTCGTATTGCAAATTAATTTCGTTATTTGTTCTAGAAATAATAGCACGTGTCAAGAATTCTGAAATGTATCGCCATGGAGTGTTTCGGCCGCCAATAGCTTTCCTCGAAGTGCCGGAATATGTCAGACAGTGTTTACGCTCATGTTGGGATGAGGACCCAGAAGCGAGACCAGATATAAGGCTTGTTCGAATCAAACTTAAAGAGCTGCAGGCAGGATTGTAAGTGGAACGAGTAAACCTTTCTACTTAAGTCTTCACATTTGTCGTGTTTGTTTTTCATTTTAGGAAGTCAAACATATTCGACAACATGTTGGCAATTATGGAGAAATATGCGTATAATCTGGAGGCACTTGTACAGGAGCGTACAAATTTACTGTATGAGGAGAAAAAGAAAACAGATTTATTGTTGAATCAGATGCTTCCAAGGTTAGTCTAAATGTTTTTTTTTATATTTATACCTAAGTATTTTAAATTCGTTCTATTTTTTATTAATGAAAGTTTATCTTTGTATCAGTGGAAAGTAGGAGAGAAAATCTCAAATACTCCCACAAATGTTCGACTCCGAATCCATTTAATAGAAAACTAACACTTATGTATGGTTCAAAAATATACTGCACAAAGGGTTAACAAAAAAATAAGAATACTTATAGAGAGTATTAAAAAAAGGCTTCCACTGAGCGATGATATCGCATACCGAATTTCAGCTTCCTGCGACAACTTTGATTTTTCATGCTATTTAGTAAAGTGGGCGTGTCAGTGGGCGGATCTCAAAAATTTTTACACTTGTACTGCTTCGGGACCTAGAAAAAACAGATATCCAGTTTCAAGTTCCTAGGTCAAAATTTAAGGCCTAAAACCTACCGACAGACGGAAGGACGAAGGCTCATTCGACTTACAGTTCGGCCTCGATCATATGGCCTTAAGGTCTTGGGGGACTACGGTGATTATTTCTCTATGTTACAGACTATGAATCAAATTTAATATACCTCCTATCCTATGGAATGGGGTATAACAAGTGGGAAAGTGCAACAGTGCGTATGTAAAAACTGCAGTCCAACAGTAACGGATTGCAAAATTCCCTACAAAAAAGGGAAACTGCCACGCCTCCAAAAAGTGGGCGGGATATAAAAATATAACTGTTGAATGCTTTATACTAGGTGGTTGCATACATTTCGGCCTAAAAGTCCGCTTTTAAAACTCAACAAATCACATTTTTAATGCCACGCCCACTAGAGTGGGTGGAGGCATATACTACAAAATAATAAAAATAAAAGGTAGAAAATACTAATATCTACAACTTTTGTCATATATTTTTTAGTCAAATTTTATTATATTTATTGAAAAACAGTAATTTTAAGCTAAAATCCCTTAAAAAAGTGGGCGTGGTCAATGAAAAGCCCAAACTTTTTCAGCTACCTCAAAGGCAATGTTACATACCAAAAATTAAAGCGTTAGCTCCATTTTAACATAGCTTAAATTTAGAAAAAGTATTTTTTTAAATTAGAGATGGTCGAACATACACGCCTGTAGTGGGCGTGTCTGTGGACGGATTCAGCTAATTTTCAAACTTAATCTGAAAGACTGTACTTCCAGGCAACCCACAAAATTTCAGCTTTCTACCTTAAAATTTACATACGAAAGGACGGAGTTGTTTACATACGGAATGACGGACGGACGGACGGACGGACGGGCAGGACATGGCTTAATCGATTCTCCTGTCGGTCCCATTCATATCTCTAAAAGATCTTAGGGGTCTACGGTGATTATTTCACTGCGTTACAAACTATACAACAAACTTAATATACCCTGGGGAGGGTATAATTACTTCGTTTGTTTCGTTCTTTCGTCGAAAAGCTATTTGAACCGGCTTCCGTAGTAAGGCTTGTTTATTGAGTTGCAAATCTGTAAAAGAGGCAAAGCTATGGATTCCTGTAATATAGGGTAGATCAGGTTAGTACAAAATATGCATCAAGACCTGAATAAAATACGCTGGAACAAGTATTCTACTCGTTGTTGAAATTGATGCAGGTCACAAAGGGCTTTAACATACCTACTTTACTTTACTTATGGGTACTTAGTTCAGGTGGCGCTACAGACAGGGGGTAGACCCAGGACCGCAACCAACAAACTTCGTCAGCCAGCTCTTCTTCTTGACAGCCATCTCCAGTTTTACACTCGAAGTTGGCAGACGCCCCGTTGCTTGCAATCCGTAAGTTTCTGATTTTCCTTACCGGAGCGTTGGTGTCCATCCGGTAGTTTAAACCAGAGTTGGGTACACTTTTGCAGCCAGGTTGTATTAAGACTTTAGGATAAAGCTGTGGGCTTACCAAAATCCAGAAGCATCTGAACGAAGCATTTGATGACAGCATATGCCTACTTGGTTTTGTCCTAATTGGCTCCTTAACTTATATTCGCCGTTTCCGGCCCTATAGGTACTCACGAACGCTTCACTGATATCACGCTGCGTTCTTCCGATTTTATTGTCTGCGAGCAATTACGCACGGACTTTTAAAAGATTGTGTTAGCGCGGGAGTTCTGTACAATTCTTTCCAAAATGATGTAAAATAAGTCACATGACAGCTCATCACCTTTTCTAAATCCTTTTTTGAAATTAAATGATCAATCGGTGAGGTCTTTACCGATCTTCACGGATCAGCGAGAGCTATGCATCATCATCGTACACAAACTGACGAGTTTGACAGGCATGCCAAAACTAGACATTGTGCGCTATAACTCGTCTCTAATATTGTCATACGGGGCCTTGAAAACAATGAACTAGACCAAATTTTCCCGAGAAAAAACACATTCGCCTGACGGTCAAGAAAGAATCATTATTTTTCGAATGCAACATTTTATGTGAAACTTGGTTTGAACTAGGCTATGCATTTCATTCAAACTTAAAGCCTACTTTTACCCAGGTTGTTGAAGACGTAAAAGCCAAAAGCCGCACGTATTTCCTTTTCCCCAACAGGTGGCTTTTTCATTGCCACGACCTTCCAAAGGTCTATAGGGAATTTGAGATAAAGCCTCTAAAGGCTTGTGTTTCAGTACGAAGTAATCCGAGTTTTGGATGTAAACTGAGGTTAGAAATAAGCTTTTCAATCACTATCGACGAAGAAACGAAATTCCGCGCAAGTCGATAGGTTTGACCTTGTTTAAATCTTAGCTTAGGATTTGTTATCACATGACATGGCCTTGATGGCTACCTTGAATACTATGTGTAGTAGATATACACACTGACACTGCAGTTGGTCGAAGACAGGTCTCTACTGTTTATGTGGTAAGCCTAGGTTTGAGTTGTCCCTCAGATCGATCCTAGTTTCTTTGCCTTCGGCTTTGTCAGAGGTGAAATGGCCGAAGACCTTTCTGTCGGCTCATAAAAGGAGTCATTTAGTATCATGGCCCTTTTTCTAATTCGCTAAAGCTAGTTACGTACTAATTAAGCGTTGAGGTTTGCCCAACCTTTTCTCCGCGTCTTAAACAATGCCCAGCACATATGGGATTACGATCGCTTACAGGTTATTTTAGAGGTTCTCAACAGTTAGAGCCGGGGAGGACTGCGAACCCTGAGAAGAAATCACTTGCGTCGGAATCATATATGTAAAGTCACTTCTTTTTCATTGCCTACATCGCTGCTCTTGCATTTATTCAAGCGGCGAATCAGACGTCTTGCGTTCCACCCATAGTTGTTGCTGTTTTGAATACTTCAGCATCACTTTTGCCCACTCTACCATCTTGCTATTGAGACATGCTCAACTCCGTTTCCGTGGTCGTGTTTAAAGACGTGCAACACTGCATCTATTGCTCCTGTTAGGCTTTGAGTGCTGTTATTGAGATTTTGAAAGCGACGTTACTGAATCGACACGTCAAGAAAACAATCGCGCGGCCGTATAACTGCATAAAGATAATATAGGTTCGCGAAAAGTGGCGTCCAGCTTTTTTCCATAGGAAAAGCGACTTATTCGATAACAGATACGAATAAAACATCAATAGCCTTATTGACTTCTTCATTCTTAGGGTCTCAAAGCCCTAAAACCTCTCAAAAGTAATTTTGAAGATGGGGTAGATTAAAATGAGGACAATCAATAAGACCTCGAATGAGCATTTTATATCCACTTGACGAATGATGTTACAAGTCAAAAAAATTCGCCTGCACAAAAGATTGTCGTCTGTGATCATCACTGTTTTCTTGTAACAGCTCACGGCGGATCACCGCTAAAATCAGCTGGAAGCAAGATTTCAAACTTTCGTTATTTTTCTTTTTTTCATGTTCAAATTCGACAACTTTACTTCTTTTTGCCTAATTATGTTGAGTAAAATACTTTTGTACCTTTCAGATCAGTTGCGGAGTCACTGAAACGTGGCGAACCCGTCGAGGCCGAATGCTTTGATTGCGTGACAATACTTTTTAGCGATCTGGTTGGCTTTACCGAACTTTGCGCGATGAGTACACCGTTTGAAGTCATCGAAATGTTGAATGATCTTTACACCTGCTGCGATTCAATAATATCAAATTATGATGTTTATAAGGTAAGTTGGAGCTCAGCTCCAAAGATATTTGGAAAAGCTAAAAAGACAAGTTTTAATCAAAGGAACGATCTGTATCAGGACTCCTGTTCCTTCCAGGGCCTCTGGGATAGAAAGCTGAACAAGTGAATTAAGTTGAACGAAGGGAATCAGAGTTGTTAGAAACTATTGATCTTTAAAGATCAATTGTCTTCTTCGTTACAGTATTTGGGGGCTATTTCTAGAAAGCCTCCAGCAAGTGCAGAAAGAATAAGTGTAGGTCATTTACTAATCGGTGTTCAATAGTTTTTTGTCCTCAGTAACAGCAGCTTTGAGTGCTTCTATGAGCTAAATTTTTTAGCTGAATATTACCTTAGTGGGGTGCCGTGGCGTAGTGGTTAGTGTGTGTGCTTACTACGCCGGAGGTCTGGGTTCGAATCCTGCCATCGTCACCTGAAAAAAAAGACTTGTTCTTTTTCACGGTCCCCACCTCCGCGAGGGTGGGGACCGTGCCCTCCGAGAGTATCATTTGTCTTGAAAAACTTCTCAAAGTGCCGTTGGGATTCGGAAAAAAATTGTAGGTCCCTTTGTATGTAAAAGAAATCAACACACCAGCATACATTGTTGAGAAGTTGGCCCTGGTTCACCTCGAGCTGTTGCGCCACTCTATTTATTTTATTTTTATTACCTTATAGACTTGAATTGGAAGAACAGAGGTAATTGTCGAAGACCGTAATCAGTGTACTTTTCCTTTGAGGCTCAAAACCATAATATGTGCCCGAAAAAACTTATGTTGATAGAATAAAAATTTCCTGCTTTTCCTATCATCCGACTTGCTGAGTTAAACTTTTTTTCAGAAAAGCGTTTTCCAATCAATTTCGATCGGGGTTTTATCTCGGCTTTACTCACCAAAGGTGATGCGTTAATCCCGGATCAAAGCCTGAATAGCAATTCCAAATTCTATGTATGTGTTTTTGGTGTGGAATGGCATTTGCTTTGCGTCTTTCTGTGAAAAATGCCTTCTGAGAACAACTCGAAATTCTTTTCCTGTGTTTTTCTATGTGAAGTAAAAATTGGGAGGGTCAAGAGTCGAAGATTTTGACCATTTTACTGACGGAGTTAACTCTGCACTAAAAAACTGTTCGCTGGGTTAACTCCTTATTCGTTTTGTTCCGGGATTAATAGATTTTAGTTTAAGCTGGGCTTAGGTCTTTAACAACTTTTGATTGTGTTTTTTTTTGGCTAAGGTCGAGACAATTGGGGACGCGTACATGGTGGTATCAGGTCTGCCGATCAGAAATGGAAACAAACATGCTGGGGAAATCGCATCCCTTGCCCTGCACCTCCTAGAACAAGTTTCGAAATTAGACATCCGACATAGACCCGGAGAATCTCTACAGTTCCGCATTGGAATTCATTCTGGACAGTGTGCTGCTGGCGTCGTAGGACTAAAAGTAAGACCCTTTTTCCCAAAATCCCGTATTGATCAGCTACAAGAATTCGTTTTGTCAACAGATGCCACGATATTGCCTATTTGGGGACACCGTAAATACAGCGTCAAGAATGGAAAGCAGTGGGGAAGCCCTAAAAATTCACATCTCAGAGAAAACTTATCAGCTTCTAGAGCATGTGGGAGGGTTTCACTGTGCCGAAAGAGGCATAACGAACGTTAAGGTAAGAATCAGCGTTGCATACCGAAACTTTTGTTCACTAAATATATTTTAGGGTAAAGGAGAAATGCGCACATACTGGCTAATAGGACAAGTAAAAGCCTGCGAACCACGTTTACCATTCCGTCATAGTGACATAACACCAGATCTCATCAGTAATGTTGACAGTGACTCACTGGGACCACTGCGTCTATCCAATGACTGCAATTCATCGAGCCTTTCTAGCGTTCAATTACAACTGGGAAACCATCGAATCAATATACCCATCCGTCCAAACTCAGCCCGTATGGTTTACCCGAAAACCTACTGCGCCTGTCGAACAAAATGCATATTCAATCGCAACTCCGACGACAATGTTAACTTTGACACAGATCGCATACCAGACACCAAGCACAACAGGCAGCTCGATCGAAATTTCCTCTGCGTGTGCAACTTAAGCTCAAACTTCAGCGACGGTGGACCAAGAGGACCGCGTTCAGCACCTCACATAACATTCCGTCAATAGGATGTGCGGTACTCAACCGAAAATTTGATGGCAAAGGACATTATAAGAGAGGTTTATGTATCTGAGAATTGTGGTTGTGTTTTGAATCCTAGTGCTAAGACGAAAAATTATAAAAAAAAAACTCAAGATCACCATCTTGTACATACCAAAAAAAAAACTATTTATTATGTATTCCGGTAAGATTAAGGTCTATTAGCCTAAACATGGTTTTTAAGCTTGAAAACGTTTTATTGAATGTTTATATGTGAATGTAACTGTTTGTGCTACTTGCATGATGACTGGTTTGTGATGATCAAAATGAAACATTTCGACAAAATTTTACCTAAAATGCTACAAAATTGACTGAATTTCAATTTATCGAATAGAAAAAATTACAAAAAATACATATAACGAAAACTATTTAAATCGCCCCAAGGCGAAGAACACAGACAATTTTTTGGAATTTTTATGAAACACATATATACACACACTATAATAATTATGTATTTATTAATTTAATTTTTTAAAACAAAATAATATTACGTAAATAAATATTATATATTTGTTATTATGTATTAAGTATGTTGTTTTTAAATAAAGCTATATTGTAAACATAATCCACCATTGTTTTATAAATCATCCCCCATTTCGTTTTATAAAAAGATAAAGGAGCCTGGTGTTCGATAAATCTAAAAAAAACACTTTGAGATCACATCTCTAAAGGGTTTTAAGAACCGATTAACAAATTAGTCACCGTCTGTCCGTATGGAAGCAAGTCACAGGGCGCAATTTTAATCAGCTTTCGGAAAAAGTACTTTTTATGATATTTCTCACCACAGCAGGCCTTCATTTCTCACCAATGACCTTCGTTTAGGTGTCTAAAGCCCCAACCATAATAGACTTAAGTGGGGTTAACCTAATGTTAAAACAAATACATCGAAAATCCCACTTAAGTTCTGCCAAATGCTTACGGTGCCCATAATAGACTTCAGCAAACGTTTCGGAAATCGTATGAAATTTGTGTGTATGTAGCCAGCTGTCAAAATCCCGTGCTAAACCTCTCACTTGAGTGGGACAAAACTTAAGAGAGCAAAAGTTAACGAAGACCTCAAAATTGAGCAAACGGCTACTATGGTCATGGTCAATTCATACGAATTGCATGTAATGGAACATTTCAGAAAGCTGACTTAAGCCCACTTAAGGTATTATGGTTAGGTCTTAAGTGTGTCGGTTTTTCATATTTTCTAAACTACTAATGTGTACCGCCAGACAAGAGCTTCAAAACAAAAATTTTAAGCCGGCTGAAGTAGTATGTGGCTGGTTGATGTAGGAACAGGGTAGCCACTGATCGTCGGTTGTCAACCTGGTGGAGACCGTGGTAACAACGGTCTTTCTGAGCTTATAATGTTGAAACTTATGTGTTTGTTGAGTAAGTAGAAAATGGCAGCACTTTAAAAAGCGGCTCTTTAAAGTGCTTTAAGAACATTGAGTACTCTGCATCGGACTTAATTAGATTAGTTTAGAATTGTTAGATGGGACAGCCTTCGTGAGGCTCTGCCTCTGCGGTCTCTTAAAAGGAAGCTTATTCTACCATTCCTGAAGAACTCCTAGAGAGAGCCATTTTTGCACTCCGAAGGCAGTCAGGATGACAAAGATCTTCTCTGGAGGGATGTCGGTTAGGTTTGCCGAGGACATGATTTCTTTGCTGAGGAAATCCTTTCTCAGGCACTGGTGAAAGGCCGATGCAATGGAGATGTTTCTTTAGTTTGCTATGGCCACCGAAATTTCCAGTGAGGATTTTTAAATCCTGATCAGGTTCTTCAGGGTATTAGTAGACCTCCAAAGGAAGAATCTGGGAACGAATTTTTCGGAGCAATGTTGCTCAGGTGTGTTAAGCCAGATAGACTTCTTTGGAATTGGTTCTAGTTAGGCTTTCGTTGAAAGTTCTCTAAGAGTCTTCTCCTTACTCCAGGATCTATGTTTGGATCCGTTGCCCCGACTTTGGTTACCGAGTCTGCTAATTCGTTGCAATCAAAGCCACTGTGGGCTGGAATACAGTGAAGACTGACTAAGTTGTTCTTAGCAAGCTCTTGAATGGCCATCATGAACGTATCCACGACAAGCATTGATATGACGGGTGAGTCCGGCGCCTTGAGATTTATACGACCGTCGGAGAAGGTGAATATTGTTCCTTAATCTTGTGTTAGAACTTAGATTTATTCTAACACAGTAGTTGGTGGCAAGGACTTCTGCCTAGATAATGGATAAGCTCTTGCCAAGACTTACTCAATAGTCGACTTGGGGTAGCTCTCCATGTTTAGAAGACCCGGTCCCTGTTTTGATTTTAGAACCTTCTTTGTACCAGACAAAGGTCAAACAAAGATGGAGTTCGTTTGAATTTTTCCAATTTATCTCTTGGAGAGATTACTACGAAAAATTTTTTCTGTAAGCCATGTTCTGGAAACATATCGCCGAGAGGCATGCTAAATGGGCTTCCAGATTCTAAGTCGTTAAGCAAAGTTGGCCGGTATTTGAAGAGTGCGAGTCTTTGTTATTCGAATGGAGCAAACGATGAATGCCTTGCTTCCATTTGAATAAATGTGTTTGACGAGGTTAAGACCCAGAATGACGTTAATAGCCATAGTCGAGGATCTGAGTATGCAGCCAAGACATCTCGTCATACAGATTCCAGCTAGGCGTAGAACTCGTTCTAGTTTTTTGATTCGTCGATCAACAAACGCCCGATTTTTTGCGACGCCCGATGCAAAAAGTGGTCTGTTTCAAGTGGTGAGACTTCCACCGACCCGTCCTAATTCATTGACTTTTCTCTTTCGCTGTCCCTAAAGCCTTCAGCCGAATGAATCCGTTGCATCCGTCACGTCGAAGTATACAACTGACAACTGAGTTAAATATACACGCTCGTACGTCGCTTCTCATTAGAGCGAATTTCAGTGTGAATTTCACTGAGTTGTCAGTTGTGTACTTCGACGTAATGGATGCAACGGATTCATTGGGCTGAAGGCTTAAGTCAGGCCTGCTTTACCGTTCAACCATAAAGGTTTCCCGAGTCATATCGTCGTCAGCAGCAGTGCATTAAGTAGCAGCCTTACTCGTGCTCCAGTTAGCGCAGAGAATCCAACAAATATCCACAAGACTAGATAAGACTTTTCCTTTTTTTCATAAATTTTGGGACCTCAAGAACCTATGTCCCGGCCGTTGTCAAAGAGACTGCGGGTGGAGTTATGCTATTCAGTAGAAAAATTAAGGTTCTCCATTCATTCATGATTTTTAATGGAATGGGGGAATGGGACGGTGTAGATATCGGGGTTTGGGGACAAAAGTGGTATTTTCTTCAAAGTAGACTTCTTTCAAAATGTTTTTCAAGCCCCAAAAACAAACTACGCTCCGCCCGCGGGGTCTTCACTTCCGTCACCTTACCTTAGTGAAGCGCTCTTGCTGGCTTCCTTCAACTTGAGAAGGATTTTATACGATACAAGATCGCCATAATGGGACTGAGTAAGGAGGTTAAACACGGGCGAGTAGTTATGTACTTTTCTTCAACGGGTAACACAGTAACACTCCACGCGGAAAGTGTATAAGTCTGGTTCTCGCAAGGCCGTTGAATAAATAGTTGGTAAAACAAACGAGACTCGTAAGATTATTATTAAATTAATTTTTATTTAAACAATAACCACGACATCGTACATCGTTTCTACGGAATGAAATCTCAACGAAAATATTTTCTTAAATTATTTATATTGTTTAGTCCCCGTAATGGGAAAGACATAGTATTATGATAAAAAATAGACCCATCTCCTACTATTAAGCCAACTAATCAAAACTTATCAGTTCGGCTGTGGTGACCTCTTCTTTTGGCGGTTCTTCCACCTTTGGGGGAGCTACTGGCTCAGGTGCTGGTGCCTCTACGGGTGCTGGTGCAGCTGGCTGTACTGCATGCGGGGCTGTTGTTTGTATTGGTGGCTGTTGTTGCTGGTTCATTCCTGGGACAGGTCCAGACATAGGAGGTCCACTTACTGCTGGTTGCTGCATTGGATGGGCCATTGACTGAGGTGGCGGTCCGGCTTGCATCATTCCATTCGCTAAGGGGGGTTGGCTTTGAACAACATTTTGTCGCTGAAGCATTACATGGGCCATCGGAGGATTCATTTGCTGCTGTGGATGTTGATGTGGGCCGGATGGACTGGGCACTATGGGAAAAAGTAAATTAGTTTCAATAAACTAAAAAAAAACATGTTTATTTACCATTCATATTAGCCATCCCGTCAGGATTAGGATGTGCAGTCATGTGCTGTCCGACAGGATTTCCTCCAACAATCGGACTCTGTGGCATACCGGGTACCATCATTCCAGGATGGTTTGGTAACGGGCCTACTGGCATACCAGGTGTGTACATACCCGGCATCGGGGCCGTATTCATATTTGGCTGTGTATGGGGTGGAGCAATTCCACCTGGTGGAGGAGGCATAACTTGGCCAGGTTGTGGTGGCACAATTTGTCCCTGTGGGTTAAACTGTGGCGGAATAGGGCCAGGTGAATTCGGATTGAAGCCATAGGGATTGTACACGTTGTTCATTTGATGGTTTGGTGAACCATGTGCGCCAGGATTGCCCATGAAGGGAAATGCGGTTTGTCCCATGCGATACTGGGCCTTTTGCTGCTCTTGCCGCATCTGCATTTCACGTTCCTGCTCTTGGATACGCTGAAGCGCCAGTTGTCGCTGATACTGTAGGTATTCTTGTTTCTTCTTTCGCATGATTTCGAGTTTCTGAGCCATTTGGATTTGCCGTTGGCGTTCTTGTTCCTCGGCGATGCGACGAAGCTTTTCTACGTGCTCTTGTCTAAGGACATCGAGGGCAGCACGAGAATCTTTGATCTGAGCCAGTTTGTCTTGAAGTTGTTCGTACCACATGCGCTTGTCGTCCATTTCTTTAATGTACGATAGCTGACGTGAATGCAACGATGTCAGGGTCATAAAAAGGGTCTGTACCGAGCTGTCATTTGAGATGCTGCGGCCACGGCTGGAATTTGATTTCATGCGATTGACAAAGATCTCTACTTGACTGCGCATGTTGTTGGCGAACTCATCAATTTGGATTTCGTCGGACATCATCTGGATAGAGAAGAAAAAAGAGCATTCGTAAGAGTAAAAACATATTAAGCGTTAAAAATTTTCGTTAACTTTTGAGAATGTAAAATTTATGCTAGAAAACAATTAAAAATTTATTTAGTTTATTAAAAATTAATAAACCAAATCCTACCCGCGTAAGTGTTAAGCCTTTACGAAGAAAAACAAATATTTAATCAGCAGAGTATTCAATAAAAATAACTGACATACGCACACCACACGTATAATTGTTGTCAATTCTATTTGCATGCTAGAAGAGAGGCATTCTAGGAGAGGCGCTTCTAGATTTCTCGTTTGCTGCTGATTTTTTGTCCACTTCGCATATTTACCCACCATAGCTATGCGTTGCCCTATCCACCACCTGGGGTGGCGGCCAATGGGGGACAAGCAACGCAGAAGGGTGGGGTGCTAGGGGTTAGTGTGTGTGCTTACTACGCCTGTGGTCTGGGTTCGAATCCTACCACCGCCAGCTGAAAAAAAGACTCGATCTTTTTCACGGTCTATACCTCCGCGAGAATCTGACAAACCCTCCGAGAGAAACATTTGTCTTGAAACACTAGTGCCGTTCGGATTCAGCAAAAAATTGTAGGTTCCCTTGTATGTTAAGAATGAATGAAATGAAAACGTTTTCGGATTTTTCAAACATAAACAGAACCGACTTTGCGGCTGACATTGGGTCTGATAACCGTGATTGGAATCGTGCGAAACCGTTAGCAGTTATCACTTTAAGATGTTAACTAATTATACCTGTGAATATTCCTGATATATACAATGCCGGTTAGAGGCAGACTTTTGAATTCAACTTGGGAAGTCACTCTTATAAACATTAACGGACTAGCAAACTTAACTAAACGGAAGCGATGAGAAAAACGAATAAATTTTAACATCTGGCAGATGAATCACCAAGTTACGACTAGATACGGAGCACTTCTTCACCCAATTTGTCATGAGAAAAACTTTCTCTAAACGAACAATCACTGATAGCACATAAAATAGTTTAGTTACCTTATTGTTTATCACTGGAGTTGTTGTCGTCAGCTGAGGCATTGGACTTGGTGCTGATGGACTCGCTGGTGACTCATTGGCTTTTCTTTGTTCCCAATAGCTGCGATTCAAGTATTTCGCCAGATCGGGATCCTCAACTACAACTGGTGTAGCTGGTGGTGCTTCGGGACTTGGTGATCGTTGGGGCAAACGATAGGTCGTCATAATAGTCTAAAGAGAAATGCAAATCTGTTAGAGACACAACGCACAACGTAAACGTTCAACTGGGCATTGCACAAACACTGAATGAAATGAAAATAAAAATAAAATACATAAAAATATTTTCACTCATCGCGTGCTAATGACTCACTCAATCGGAATAACAAATGGAAAGTAAGAAGAAAAAAAAACACAGATAAGATTAAGCACAAACACAACCACACCGTGGTTTAGTATAAACAAAGTCACCTGCTGTTTCTTTTGTTCAGCTTCCGATTGACTGAGTGCCAGTGCTAATTGCAGTTCCTCTTCCTCTTTCAGTTCTTGTTCGGTCTTTCGTGGTGGCGTCTGTAATGATGTTAATTAATTTACATGTTTAGATGGTAATTTGTATTTTGCTTGTTACCACCTGCACCTGCTGGGCCAAGGAGCTGTTGAGATATTCAGCTGGCAGGTCGCTTTCAGCTGGACGAGGCTTAACGCCGGAGGGTTTCTGCAAGCTTGTGTAACACCCATCGCAGACACGCACCTAAAAATTGACCAGGTTTCAAGACAAAAATCTAGATACTTTACTAAATGCCACTTACATCCTTTTCGATGCCATACTTTGGCAGCGGACACTGTTTTGTGGAGCATTGACTGCAAAAGATTTGCCCACAATTCCTGCAGTGGTGTTTGCGTTGGGTAAATGAAAATTCCACGCGACAACGATGACAAACTTTACCATCAGCCCAGTCGGGGGCTGTATCAGCGGTGAACATTGCATCGGCTTCTTTGAGTTCGGGAAATGTGTGCCCCTTGGCTTTGAGGATCGTCATAGTATCCTGAAAGGGTAAATTTATTGATATTTTAAGTGGAATTCCTCTCTAGACATAAGCACCTTCTCCTCTTCGACAGGCATTTTAAATCACAAAAAAAAACACTAGAGCGTACTTGAAGGGAATTACTGTGCAACTGGCGACACCCACACCACATTGTCAATTGGATTAGTTTCCAATTAGGTATGCCGGCTGGCGAAGGCAAACGGTGTTGCCATTACGTTGTTTGCATTGGTTCATTGATTTGTTTGCCAGTAAAAGGTAAAACGCAAAGAACGATTTTGTCGGGATTGTTGGATGACTGAGTTGGTGTTGGAATTTTTTATCGATTTGTGATAAGACAGCAGGTTAGGCGTCTATAAGCTGAATAAGTTTCATAAAGAACGACACAGTTTACTTGGATTCTGATTTGAAATCGAAAAATGGATTTTTTTTAGTAGATTGGAACCTTGTAATGGCTGAAAGTGTAGTGCGCTCATACAAAAGATAAATCTGATAGTTTTACGGAGTTTGCAGGATCATGCCCTATCGGTGGCCTAATAACGGTTCTTCTTTCGATAATTCGTGCGCTATTATATAAGCTCCACTTTTAAAATGAAAATGTTATTTACATGGACTGTTACTTTTGTCTTCAACTTTGGATACAAATGTCTGACAAGCTGAAATTCCTTATGAAATTAACTTGCAGTTTGAAAGTAAGAAGCTATCAATATCAAAAGTTCTCTCACACGTGAATGTGTTTTTTTTTTATCAAGAAATGTTAATTTTAAAAATTATTTTTATTTTCACGTGTGAGAGAACTTATCAAAAGTGTGAGAGAACTTATCAAGAGTTCTCTCACACGTGAATGTGTTTTTTTTATCAAGAAATATTAATTTTAAAAATTATTTAAAAATTGTATGCACATTGAAAAAGCGTTCAATCTTTTTTCGGAGTGACACCGGCGCCAATTTGATTTTTTTGGATACAATAACTATCAGCTCATATGCCAGAAAAGATATCGCCAATAAAATGTTATCTTGAAGGGAATTTTCAAAGCTATAAAACTGGTGTGTTTAAAAAAATTAAACTTAATTTCCGTATGGGTGTGGTATACAAATAATGACAGGGTGTTCCAGAATTTGCTGTCAAAAAAATAATATTTAAGTTTATGAGATTCACAACCCGTCATATATACTCAAAATTTACATATGAAAATTAAAGTTTTCTTTGAAACTATTATCTGGGTCCATGGTAATTCGAAATAGGCTCAATATTTCCGTGTTGGGTTGGGTTCTTATATGCCTTTGAGAAGAAAGAGATTCATCGTATAAGGCTGAAAGAATGCTAAATAAGTTTACATTCTGTCGAATCTTTGAAGCCTTGCATGTATTTTGATTATAGGCGGTATTTTTGGAGTCTTGGGGTTCTTATGATACTTCTCCTAGTGGACGCGGTTAATGACTTATCCAATGCCAAGGCAGAGGGGAAACATTTTTAAATACAAGTAAGTGTGCAATAGTTGGTCCCCTTGTGTGTAAAGAAATCAACACCCACAGCATACATGGTTGAGAAGTTGGCCCTGGTTCCCCCCGAGCTGTTGCGCCACTCTATTTAATTATTTATTATACCCGACCGGGGGTATATTAATTTTAATGCATGGTTTGTAATACAGTGAAATATTCACCGTAGACCACTAAGGCCTTAAGCCATGTCCGTCCATCTGTCCGTATGTGTGAAGTTTTTAGGTGTTTAAAATTGAGCTAGGATGCTCAAACTTGGAGTATCTTCTTGGTTCTTGTACAGACAAAGTGTAAAAATTGGTTAAATCCGCCGACGGCCACGGCCACTACTGGCTTCAATGTAAGACAACCTCTATTTCAAATTTTCTTTTAAAATGCCTTTTGGTCAAGTAAGACAAGGCGTACGAACTCAAATTTTGGTATAGAGCAATAATGGCCCAAAACCTCTATTTGGCAAAAATTGGACCGCCCACAATATCGACCATGCCCACTTTTACCAAGTTAGATATTCAAAAACCCTATTCGGAAACTTTACTCCAAACTGAAAAAAAATGTTTATAACAAATATTCAAGATATTACTATTTGCTAGGTTTGCTTCATACAAAGTTTTGAGCTCCGCCCACTTTTAAGGGGCGTGTTTAGGAGAAAACGAGTTTTTCTGCAATAATTTTCGGTTTCAACGCATTTTGTCATGATTCTAACAAAATTATAATTAATTGATTTTTATTTTTAGCCCAGACCCACTTTTGGGGGCGTGGCCTATACAAACAATATATGAATTTGGGACAAAAAAAATTAAGATTTGGTGTTACACGGTATATAGGGTCGCGTATATAGAAATTTGTTACAGACGAACTCTTGCACTTACTCACTTGTTTTTATTTAATTCTAATTCCGTCAGAATAACGAGAAAACGCGTAAATAGCGAAAATTAATGCTTAAAAACAGTTTTTTCCTAAGAACGTGCCCTTAAAAATGAGCAGAGCTCAAGGCGTTGTATGTAACAGACTTGTGGTGACTTATGTATGACACTAAATTTTTTCTTCATTTTTTTCTCATTGTTCATAAACTGTTAATAAACGTTTATAAATGATAAAGGAGCAACACAAATTCAGCATACAAACCAATGAGGTTGAGTGTATACGCAACCGTCACAAAAATTGGAAAAACTATGTAGATACGTAAGAAAAAAATAGCAATATGACGTATCGCAATAAAAAAAGACCGTCAAGTATGAAGATATACACGGAGCGGTCCATCGGCTTTTGTTGAAGGTTAAGTTTACCTTCACTGCGCAGTTTGTGTAAAATTCTATTGGTTTGTTAAAATTATTTCAGGATATATTTTACATTCTGTTGTATACTTTTTTCGTGCAGTCTGTGTTCTTATATTGAGTTATTTTTTCGTTTCGTTAGTCTAATAAATATACTCACCGGCAAAATTAACCGACCATATTACTCATAGGAAACACAAATACGATTCAGATTCGTGTTCGTACCGTTACAATACAACAGCTATATATTGAATAAGTAAGTCTTCTGTAGAGTATATATGCAGTAAAATACAATGTAGAATAAAAAGTTATAATATAACTTTTCTATCGTAACGAGATGAAAAGTAATCTGAATCGTGTTTATGTTTAGTTTGTGTAATATGGCCGGTTAATATTGCCGGTGAGTGAATGTGGCAAAAAACCTTACGTTAGAAACCTGATAGTTTCTAAAAAATTAAAACTTTTTCTTAAAAGTGAACTGTTATAAGTTTATTGTTTTTTTTTTTTTTCAAAGCTGTCGTTATGGTTAATGTTTATGTGGTTGTGGTTGCATGAAATTTGGTTGATGTAAAATAAAAGGCCCAGAAGTTACGATATATTGAGCTGTGCCACATACAGAGGCATCAGTCTTCGAGCTGTTCAAGCCTTTCAACAATCTGAAAAATCAGTGTGGTTTTAGGCCAGGAGAGTCCACCATTGATCAATTATTCAAACTTCGGCTGATCTTGAAGAAAACCCAGGAATTCTAAATCGATGCCCACCACCTATCGATTTCAAGGCCGCGTATGACAGCATTTATAGAGACGAGCTATATAGGGCAATGTCTAGTTTAGGCATCCCTGCCAAACCCGTCAGTCTGTGCAGGATGACGATGGAAAGCTCACGCTGTTCCGTCGAGGTACATAGGTAAACGAAGAATAACCCTTGCCAATCGCTGTTTTTTTTTTTTGCTGAGAAGGCCAATGAGTATCAAAGCCCTTTCTAGAGCAACCAAAATGACCATTTATAAGACCACATCATCCCAGGCCTGCTTTACGGTGCAGAAGCATGGACCCGTAAGGCGGATGAAAACACGATTTTTCATGCATTTTTTGAGATTTTTTTGGGTGAAGGTAGTTAGTTGCTCATTAGCAATTTCCACTTGGTGGTCGATGGTTACCGACACTTAAGAGAAATTTCTGGTCGAAACGAAAGGTGGCGCGATGTTCTGTGTAAGAAAACCACATAAATTGTTATTGTCTAAGCCCGTGGCTTAGCTTTGTAAACTTAAAAACTTTTAAAGACAGGTAAAAAGCAACGAAGTTAACCCGGAGGTCTGAGGTCTGGGTTCGAATCCTACCGTCCCTACCGTCGCGTCGTCACCTGAAAAAGACACGTTTTGTTCCACGGTTCCCACCATTGCGAGGGTCTGGGAGTCCCTCAGAGAGTAACATTTGTCTTGAAAAACTTCTCAAAGTGCCGTTCGAATTCAGCAAAAATTGTAGGTTCCCTCGTATGTGAAGAAACCAACAAACACAGCATACATTGTTGAGAATTTGGCGCTGGTGCACCTCGAGCTGTTGCGCCACTCTATTCGCCGTGCTAGAGGAAGAATGTTAAATATCGTACAAGTGGTTAAATGCAAGGACGGTACAAGGACTTAATTTAACCGAATGGTAATCCCACTCCTGACGAAATAAATGCGGACAATAGTCCCACGTCGCTATGCGAATAAATGGCTAAAAATTGACAAGCCACTACAGTTAATGAAATGGCTTACACGTCTAATTCAGCGTCACTGAAATCACACTCAGAAATAAGAAATTTAGCAAAATGACAAGAAAATGACCCAGCATTTGAATTATATTGCAAAGTCACCTGTCAAAATGCATATGTCAAAAGCATCTGTTGGGTTAATCTGGCGTTAACCCACCAAATTCGTTAATGAGTTAACCCGAGTATGACTCCGAAAGAAAATTGACTGAAAAACTCGTTGCTGGGGTTTTACCTCAGATTAACTCCAAAACTCGGATGATCTCGCACTGAAAAAATGTCCCCAAGAGGCCTTCACCCATAATTTTGAGAAAAAAACGAAAAATTGCACAAACAAATACGTATAATTTGAGGTGCATAGTGCATTATTAATCTATATTTTAACTGTGTTCTCAAGAATGGCATTTTGGCTTTGAATCGCTCGAAGCGTCTTTTTATTTTTTTTGTTTATTATTGTTGTGCTTCGATATTTTGGCGACTCATTTCGCAAAATTAAGCAAAACTGCTTTTGGGGATTCGTGTAAACCGTGAGATAAGACAAGGGGTGGAAATTAGATAATCTATAAATGCTGTTTTAAACGTAATAAACATATCTTTGAAATGCTCGGGTTAGTTTTTTTCATTACATATTCACTTTTTGAAGCGGGAAAGCACCTAGAGATCTGTCAACACGAGTAATAGTGTCAATTTAAAAAAAGGAACAAGAGAGATTGCTCTAACTATAGGATATATCTCTCTGAAGTCTTCCGGGAAAAGTAGGTGTTGGAATCACGTTCCATACCTGTAACAGAGCCTTTGCCACGGGAAGAGAATTGCGGTTTTCGGCCTGGCAGAGGCACAACCGACCTCCTTTTTACTCTCTCTTACTTTAAGGTCATACTTAAGAGGGCCTGGAGATTTGCCAAACCAGTCTAGGCGTGTTTTGTAAATTTGGAAAGTGTTTATCACCGGGTTCGTCGATAAATAACTCTGCAGAGTTTCGCAAGACTATGCGCTGAGTGGGCCTCTTCTGAGAGTCAGTCAGTCTTTGTATAGGAACTGCAGCAGCTGTGTGCGGCTAAATGGCTCCAAGTCCCTTGATGTATCTTTTTGATGTGTGCGTTGAACTTTGCCAGGGCTGTGTTCTGTCGCTCCTCCTTTTCATAGCATATATGGACTAGATGGTAAAGCGCAGTCTTGACGATTGTAAATTGAATTTTTTACTGTTCAATATTAGATATGCATAAGAATTTTGGTTACTTTTCATTCCTCTTCTGGGGTTGCTGGTCCCGAATTAGGTGCCTACCCAGATGGCGGATAGGATAACGATGTAATGGATACCGGTATAGAAACCAGCAAAACAATCAAAACCAGCAACAAACCAAAAATCAAGGGGTCCTGGAGGGCGTCGGTTAAGCAGACGGAACTTTTGGTTCTCTTCCAGAATGAACAACAATTGGATGCATGGCAAATGTTTTAATTGAATACTCTGCTGGTTTTATCATTGCCTTTTTCTGTAAAAACATAACTTGCGGGGAAAAGCTATGGTGTTTCCTTGCAAAGTTAAAAATAAAGTGAAACTTCTTTGTTAACTTAATGCTGGTCTTTAATTCCATTAAGAGGCACAAACTAATGAGTTGGTCTAATACAATACATGGTCTAACACAATACATGAACCTAGCAGGATCGGGACCTGTTGGTGAAAAAATATGTTTTTCTTTATCCGGTATTAATCAGCAATTGAATTTCACTCTGAGAAGTGCCGTTTTTCCCACTTCGGACTTCCATAACTTATTTGTCGGAGTGCAATTAAAAAATGCATAAAAACAGCAAAACAGAAATCCGAATCAAGATAAGTTGTAGAGCATTGATACCTCTATGTTATCTCCTGAGGCGCTTCTATTAGGCGCCTCAAAAACACTTTAATTACATAAACGAGGATTTTATTTCCAGCTATACTCAATGCCTCAAAATCTTGCTGCTGTATTTCGGTTATGCTTCGCTTCAGTCTTTATCTTCACTGGGAATACTCTCCGCCCCACTTATAAGGCGACAGTGGCATTGGCATAAATCCTGATGTCAGCTTTGCTCAAACCTACTTTGTCTAGCACTGCCATATCGCACCTGACTCATTTGATGCCGAAACTGGTTATATCTGTTTTTTTAATATTACAAAGCTGCTCCTACGACTCACCTTAATCGATTGATACTTTTCCGAAGAGCGGAATGCATATGCCCACGTCTGCACTAGCTCCAGCATCTTTTGCCGCACATTCTCGTGTGGTGTTTGCTCCAAGAAAGTGCTAAACATTTCACAATTCTCCTTGGTGAAGACCTCCTCATGAATGGGTTGGCCACAGTTTTTGACTACGCTTTCCAACACCAGCAAGGCATAGCAAGCCGAGTGTGGATTCGGCGATGACATCTTCTTTTTTATAGCCAAAAAGGCTTGCTTCGGACTGAAACAAAAGATGAGGTCAACTCGGGTCAATCTAATGAAAATAAAGACTCGGAACATACGTAACGTCATTCTGGCGGATAGCGTCGCAAATGAGCAGAATCGATGGCCAATCGGGTTCCAAACGCAGGTGGCTGGTTGCATTTTCTGCAAAAACACAACAAACATGGATTATGTATTTGTAAATAAAATTTTGTCTGATTGGAATTTCAAGTGCAACGCAGTGCAACCACACAAAGACGACACTCCAATGATGAGTCACACATTTGATAACAAAATTAGAAATGAATATGACGATTTTGCACGAAAGGAAGTTATGAAATTGAGAAATTAGCAGCCAGTGTAAATAATTTATTACCCAGAGTTTTATCAAAAGTCGAAGAGCGAAACATTTTCTTCGCCGATGAGCTAAAAACTTTACAGAAAAACACACAAAAAGATTTTCAGTTTTCACGGTCTGACGTTTGCGGTTGCCGTGAAAGTTTGACATTTCTCTAGATTGACTTGTAGTAGATGAAAAAAATTGAAATAACGTACTAGAGGGGAGAGATAAAAGGTAGCGCTACAGCGGCTGTTGTCGATTAGCTACAGTATTGTGAGAAAACGGACGAACGTTATGGCAATTAACAAATTAACAGAAAAATGAAATTCCTCAGACGAAGATTACTCGCTTGTCGCTTAGAGGGTGACATTTTTAGGTGGCGAAATCCCTCACCCCCAACTCCCCCTATGTGGGAAATGATTAACAATAAATGCAAACCCAAAATTTTCCCATGAATTTCAATTTTGTACGAAAATGTTTTTTGAAAAATAAATCCCGAAGGGCGAGTGACGAGTATGTGGGATTTTAACAGTTGGCCTCTTTCAATCGAATAACTTTCATCTGAGGCATTTTGCAGAAATCCACATCCATAAATTCAAAGCATCTTTGTGGAGCTGCCTTTAATACGCAATCACGATGGCGTTTTCCTACCTAAAGACACGTTATCACATGGAACAGAAACCAGAACAGAAACAGAATTTCATACATTAGCAACGCAAAAAGCATTCAGCGAATTAAGGTTTCAATTGCTAATGTATGAGATTCTGTTTCTGTTTCTGTTTTACGTTGCTTGTGACAACGCGGCTTAAACACGCTTTCCGGGAGAACGACCCAGAACGATATGGTCCGGGATTACAATCAAACAGAAAAACACGTTTTCTTGTCGTCGATTCAACAATCGACCAGGTCTATCGTATAACAAACGAAATCGAAAAAGCTCTGGAAGCGAAAAAGATATGTACTAGCGCTTTTCTCGACGTATCGCAAGCCTTCGACAAGGTATGGCACGAAGGCCTGAAGTACAAATTAAGGCTTTGCTTACCAGAAAAACTCTATAGAATCTTAGAGTCTTACCTTAAAGACAGAATCTTTCGCGTAAGGTACGAAAATGAGTACTCGGAATTCAAAGAGATGAATGCCGGTGTCCCGCAAGGAAGCGTTCTCGGCCCAATATTATTTTTGCTCTATACAAGAGACATACCCCACGATGAGGGAACAATTTTAGCTACGTTCGCAGACGACACTGCTATTCTCGCTATTGATACGACAGTTGAATTATCAACAGGGAAACTCCAGCGCGCTTTAGACAAAATATGCGACTGGACGAAGAGCTGGCGAGTTGTCCTTAACGAGACTAAGTCAACGCATGTTAACTTTACTTATAAAAAGATAAACAACAAACCTTTATTCATTAACTCGGTACAAATCCCGTACTCAAATGAAGCGAAATATCTAGGAATGACTCTAGACGCAAAACTTAAATGGAAGCCGCACGTTAAAAAGAAACGCGACGAGCTCGAAATCAAGTTAAGAGAAATGAATTGGCTTATCGGAAGATTTTCGAAACTAGGCATATATAACAAACTGCTTTTGTATAAGCAAGTGCTAAAACCATCTTGGACGTACGGTATACAACTCTGGGGTTGTACTAAACCAAGCAATATATCTATTTTAGAAACTTTTCAAAATAAGACACTCAGAGCAATCGTTAATGCTCCATGGTATATAAGAAATAGCGATCTACACCGATGCGATCTAGGAATCGCAACCGTGTCTGACGAGGTAACAAACTTTGCTCGCAAACTTAGTACTCGTCTTCGCGGACACTGCAACAATGAAATTATCCGAACTTTGGATCAGACAAATCTTACGCGCCGACTACAACGAATGAGACCGTTAGATCTAGCAGCATAAGATGAAACCGCATAAATTGACGGTATTGTAGGTGCCTTCGTTGGAAGGCAGCCTGCCACACGCGATTATTACAGAAGCTTGAACTACTTGTTAAGGAAACTTAGTCGTAGTCTGACGGAAAATGGGAGGTTTTTTAGTGAGTAAGAATCTCACACTACTATGAGCACGCGCGGCCGGTCCTCGTAGTGCCTATGAAGGTTTTTCCTACCCACAAAAAAAAAAAAAAAAAAAAAAAAAAAAAAAAAAAAAAAAAAAAACGTTTTCTTGATTTTGAAGTTTATCTGGCGTTGTATTAAATAGCTTTGTTTATATGCAGAGTTTAAAGCCGCGTTGTCACAAGCAACGTAAAACAGGAACAGAAACAGAATCTCATACATTAGCAACTGAAACCTAAATTCGCTGAATGCTTTTTGCGTTGCTATTGTATAATAAATCATATTTTGTACATTTATATTTCAAATGTAAAAATGAAAAATATGAAAGACGTCAGATTTGGACAGTCGTGCTAAAATGTCTACCTATTGTGTCATGGGTTGGCAAATACCTATATCTTTATGTAATCCCTAGTTTTTTTTACAAATATCTTGCATCATAAAAAAAAAATCTTTGATATCCGGCGGTCAATCATGTAACAAATAAATTGGCCCAGAAGCTTGACAAACGCACGAGAACGACAATTTAGTATTTTGTAGGCCTGGCACCTGACATTCCATGATCGACGAAATAGTTTTTTTTTTACCGACACGACTGTCACTGGCACTCCCATAAGACCCAATGCAATCTCAACTGTTTTGTCTCCGCTCGTTGAAATAGATAATTGGTAGTTTGTCACGTCACCTCTGATTAAAAAATATAAAGCTCCCTATTGCACTTTTTCGGAATCAACCACTTGTTTTTATCGCATTCGATGTAAACAGTTCAAAGTTCAAAAACCAGGGAGGAATTGAAAGTCCATCCTAATCTGATCACAGAGCAAGTATCTATAGATTCGTTTTATATTGCATGGATGTCATAAAAAATCTGATAAGTACTCCAAAAAACACAAACTGCAACACAAACAAAGTTATCTAAATGAAAGTGACTTAAGAGAAACTACAACCCATTATCTAGTACTAGCAAAGGCAGAAAGATTTTAGACAGAGTTTTGACTTGTAGTAAGAAATAACACGATGTTTAAGTCGAAATTGAATAATCTGGTGAAAATGAAAATAATCATCGAGGCATCAGTTGCCTGCAAGAAATCCTTCCTTTAGTATGTTAACCGTTTGCTGTTTCAGTGCCTCAAGCACTTAAAAAAAAGTGGTTTTAGGCGAAGAAAGTCCATCGTCGATCAAGTACCTATTTACTTTCTGGCATATGAACATTCTGTAGATCAATTTTAAGGCTTCGTATGACAGGGACAGCATCGGTAGAGGCAAGCTAACTGTAAAGAGCAATGTTTTATTTTGGCATGCCTTTCCCTAGAGATTTTTGTCCACTTGTCAAAATCAATTACGTTTAAGCTGTCAATAGTTTTTGAGGGGTTAACGTGCGATTTGAGTTTGGTTTCACTGCGGTTTTTTAACCAAATATTAAGTTTCAAACTTTAGTTTTATCACCAAAGAAAATCGTGGTACTAGGTACGGTGCGCTGGTACTTAGTACCACGATTTTCTTTGGTGTAAGGACTCATACCTCTTGGTCCTTTATATCTAGGGAAGCCATGAAGAGGCCTGTGAATAGTACGTTTAGCAACTGTTTTGTGTAATAATTTTAAACATGAAAATTGCAATTTTGTAAATCGAATCCGCCTCCCCAGGTGACGGATACGAGAACGCTCACCTAATATGGTGAGTTGAGGCACACAAAAAGTCCGGGCGGACTATAAACAAGCAACAAAAAGAAAAATCCAAAAGCGTCTGTCTCAAAGTGATGGGGTTCCTGGTAGGTGTCTGTTATTCAGGTAAGAGCCTGGTAGCTCGATAAAAAATAAAGCTCCCTTGTTTAACTTCCTTTCCTTCCCGCGTAACAAATTTTGTCGCTCTGGAGCTGTTGATCCACAAAAAGGTGCCTCCCCAGGTGGCAGATAGGGTAATGCTAAATATCTGCAGTGGGTACTAATATGGGACTTATCGGGGCGGACCAAATCCAGGAAAAAAACAAAAAATCGGGGAGCGTCTGTCTTAAAATGAGCACCTTCCTGGTTGGCATCTGCTATCCAAGTTAGGGTCTGCTGAATATTAAGCAATTTTTTCTCTTCTCACATCCAAAGAGAATGGACAACAATTAGATGTTTGCCATATGTTTTGATAATGCATAACACCTGCGGGCATAAAAAGGCATAACACCTGCGGGTGTGTAGCGCTGAACAGAAAAACCAGTGCATGTGTTTCTGTTCAGGGCTTTCATGATCCGTTCTGGCTCATTAGGGTTTCTGTTAGATCAAAAAGTCTGTTCTTCATCGCGTGGGGCATAACACATAGAACAGGCAGATGATATTTTCGAAACCTATGCGATGAGGACAATGTGATTCCAGAGCATATTCTGAATCCTTGAGAACCACCGCACTGTGACTGTACCAAAAATTTTTTGCACGAGAAATAATATGGAATTTTTTGGAGTTTCCTTTTAAAGGGGAGAAGCGGTTTAGTATTTTATTAAAGAAAGAGAACCACACTCCATAATCCTTGTAACTAATCTATTTATTCAACATTAACATTAAACAACAATTGCCATTTAAATTTAGAAAAAAACAGTTCAACAAGCACACATAAACGCGTGCAGGTTTAGATTTTCTTTTACTTTAGCTTAACATTTTTAACAACAATTGCTTACATTTAAAATTTTTAGAAAAATGTTTTTCTTTACAAAAAAAAATGTATATTTGAGAGCTTAAACTGTCGTCTTACAACTAAATATCACACTCCACAATCATATTTAATTTTTAACTAAATATTTGTGCTACCTCATATTACTATAAATTAATTTTTAGTTTTATTACAAAACAAAATTGTACGCAAGAATTTATTTACAGCTAATTTTAAATATCTAGTCTTATAATGCAATTGTCGGTGAATCATTGAGAGAATAGTTTTCTCTTAAGTGTGAAATATGCCAAGCCCTTGAAGGCAAGAAGTTGCAGGAAAAGCATTGCCACATTGAAGCCATAGTTGGACTCTGACATTCCGAGATTTTTTAAAATAATATTTGCGCTCCTGAAAAAAAAAATTAAAGATTTCCATTTAAAACAAGAAGAGCTTTTGTGTTTTAAAGGTTTTTTTAAAGTTGGAAATATGGTGGAATTCGTACATATATATAAGAAGTGCTCTTCATATTGAGTTCAAAAAAATTGAGGTTTAAAAAAGAAAATCTTATCTCACCTAAAGTGACAGTACATAACATCGGAGGGACACACCATGTCACCTCGGCCATTATCGTAAACTGAGAGAATCATGCTTTCTAGGGCATATCGATGGGCTGACGTGTATGATATTACTCGCATTATTGATGACATGTGAGTGAATAGAATGAGAAAACCGGAGAATATTATCATAAAGCACGTCAGCACAGAACCGATAAATGTTCCATTCTGCAAAAAGAAAAAAAAATAGTAGAATTGTCATTAGAAAACGCATCAGTTTCTCTTTTGAGACCTTAAGCTCTCTTAGTTGTCAAATTGGCTGTCAATGCCACTGTCCAAAATTTTATCAAATACGATAATATACTTACAACTGGATTAAGGATAGTACCAAGTAAGACACCGAAACCGTCGGCAACGATTGTCGTTGTAATCAGAGTCAGTACGAACTTGACGTAACGTTCTAATTCGAATGGTTGATCTGTCATTAAGTAAAGTATCGTTGAGAACACCAACGACAAAATGATCTGCAAAAATATTTAAATAACTAAAATATTAACAAGTTTTTATACTTTTAAAAATATTAAACATGAGATCGAAATACAGAAAGTTCACAAACGTCGGTGACACTTTTATAAGTTTTTTTTTTAAGCGAATATTTTACTTACATGAACTGGTGTTGAAGTAATCAAACTTGCCAAGTAATAAGTTTTGAGTTTGTACCAATTGTTGAATGTTTCCTTTTTTATTATTTCAATCTCCAACGGAACTAAGGAAATAAAAAAGAAGCGAAAAACATCTTGATCAAATATATCAGTCTTAAGACTTCTTTCAACTATGACAGTATGAACTTAAAAATTATATTTATTTCCTTAAAAATGTACTTGATGGAATGAATATATAGTAACGACAGAATAAAATACTTGTCACTTTTTGTGCTTTTAAATAACTTTTATAATTTCCATCAAATATTGTCAAATAAGTTTGATCTAGCCGTTATCAGTTTTTGACCATCAAAGGATTGTCATTTACATCCTTGCAACAAAAGAATATAGATTTGTTAATTTTTTTTAACTCAAGCTTTAGTTACGAGATATTTATTCACGATCATACATCATCACGATTTGAGCCTTCATATTACTCATCAGCTTGTTAATTAAAAACCCTCCCACCTATTATTCAGATTCACTTGATGTTATTCAAATGAGTTCTCTATGACATTTAAGCCCCGACGACAAATTTATCTAGAACCATTGCCACGAATCATTTGAATTACTGCAATTGTCTCTGATGCTTGTATTATCGGTTACACTGACTTATTGCGGGACAAACCAAATAATGCTAGCATCTAACATGCAATCTTGCGTAACGTTGATATACTGCAATGACCCTGGCAATGGGAGTGTCATGCCATATAATTACATAAGTCATAATGCACACAGGTGCTGGTGCTGTCAATTTTTATTGCTGTCAAAATTGATTAGTTTTTATAGTTTTGACCGAAACTCCAAGATAATGAATGTGTGGTATATTCTGGAGTAACTAATTTAAGTAATAATTTATGAATGAGATTATTCTGTTATTTATTATACAATGCAAAAAAAATTCATAACATACGAGTATCTGTAATATTAATTTTTATAGCTTGTCAGGTCAATAGGACGATAGATGTAACGTTCCCTTGTCACGTGTCAAACAATTAATCAAATTAGTCTTAACGCCTGCAATAAGACATTAATTATTGTGGTAGTTGCTTTTTTTATTTGACGTCCGGACTAGCAACATGAACTGTTATTGAAATCATCTAATGACTCAATAGTTTATAAATATTGAATGTTGAGTTTGAGCGTAATGCCAGTAAAACACTACTCAAACTAAGCTATAAACTGAGCTTTTGGTAAAAAGTTTACACAGATCGTTTAGCCATCGGGATCGGGTCTTATTTTGTTTGTCATTAGTACATCAATTGACATAATTGAAGTCAATACTTATTTTCAAAAGTTCTTTAAAAGATCCTTGAAAGAAGGGAATATATAAAGAATTGCATGCTGACCTCTAAAATGCAACTAGATTTTAGATTGACATTCAGTTTCATGATATTTGCACCCAAAGTGACGTAAAAGTGACATGCATGCAATTTTTTTTTTGCGGAGTTCTCATGGAAACGTGATACCTACTTGTGACGTTCATACCGGTTTTCAACAAAAACTGCAAGAAAAACAGTTGTTACAAAAACAGAATAGTTTTATTAAATGATGAGAAAACTCATGTTTTTGATGAAGGTTATACGAGTTTGAACAAAAACTTAGTTTATGATCCGGTGTGACAAGGCTATTAATATAATCATTGCGTCGAAAAACAGTTCAGATTTGTTATGACGAATGGATGTTTAGCCTAATCTAAATGCCAGAAACCTTGACATATGCAGGTATACTTTTCTTTGCAAGATCATCCATGCTTCGAAGTCTAAACTGCATTTAACTCCATAAACGAGTTTTCTGTCAAATTTAAAAACCCCGAAAAGTGAAATTTGGGTAAACTCGAACTCGTAAACTCTTTTTGTTTTTCTGAGACAGTTGGGAGAAGCAACGATTTAGAGTGCCGATTTGGACAACTTTCAACAAAGTCAAGGGTTAATCATAATAGATCTACAAGGCCCAACTATAATGAGTGGAATAATCAGTATGCTAACGTTTGTATATGTATTTCCATGCGAAGGCAAGAAATATAAGGAAGCATGGTACCCCAGCCATAATGAGAGTTTGCTCAGGTTCGTCAACTTTCGTCCAGTTTTGGACGAAAGTTGACGAACCTTGGTTTTTGTTTTTCTTGTATTATACTTCGTACGAAAATCTGACAGCTGAATTTGATTGGAAATTTTAAACAAACTATTTCTTTTACCAGTAGAAAATGTTTTTCGGAGATGAATGTGGCCAGAAAAATGCAAACCAGGTGGGGACAGGTGGAGACCGTTTAAGAGATGAATAAGTTTATAAAAAACAATTAGGGACGACTTGTCCATTTGAACTTAAGGCCTAACCTTTACCTATAGACTTAGATGAGCTTAAGTCGGCTTTTAGAAATGTCCTTACACACAATTCCATTACACCACGCCCATAAAGACTTTTGCTCGATTTCGCAAAGTTTTCGTTAGCTTTTTTTGGCTCAAGCCAGTCCCAATCCAGTGAAAGGTTCGACGCGGAAAGTTTCTTCCTTCTAAAATAAAGTTCAACGTTTTGCAATTAATTTCGCAGGCATTGCCAGACGCCAGCAAAAATCAGGATAAAATAAAAAAAGTCAATATTTCCAAAAATGTCCTGAGATTTACCACTTAATTTGTGGACTGAGCCAAATTTTCCTAAGCAATGAACAAAACTCCTTTTTCTTGTTATTTCCATAACCAGTTTTGACTGTTTGAAGTGATTTAGTTTTAGGCTCTTTTCGCTTATCTCGGTTTTCTGACCTATCTAGCAACACATTTCTGGTCAAACCTCTGTCTCCAAATCTAAGATTAGGTTTAACATGGCAATGGCAAACGTTTAAAAAAGTGAATAATATTTTTTCCCCCTCGAAACGAACAATTTTCAAAACAAATTGCAGGTACTTACATTTTAAAATTCCAGGCATCATTGTCGTATACCATAAGTACGCAATTCCAAATATGAAAAGTCCCACATTTGAGATCGCCTTAGTCGCATTTGAACCCGAGTCACCGTACAGAACTCCAATAAGTATTGCGCACCCAATGTGCATGGCCAGCTTTAAATACGTCACCGTCTATAGGAAAAATGATAGTTAAACACATTTTGACACATAAAAAAATAAAATTAAAATCTCACCCAATCCCTAAAAAACTGCACATGACATCGTCCAATAAGCAGCCACAGTTTAACCCATTCCGGGGGTGGATAAATATGCTTTGTGGATTCAATAGAGGGCCATTGGCCTCTATGGGGGTTGGACTGAACCGCTTCGTTCATTTTCACTAACTGCACGTTGTCCATATTTTCAACATCATCGATGGTGTCATATCGCCAAAGAGGATTTTTCGCTGCTTCGATGAGTTCAGACGACATATCTCCATATTCGCCGGATACAACTTCAATTACTGCCGGGGTAAATGGTTTACATAAAGTTAATCACACGAAAATAAATAGGGTTGGGTCCAGTTCAAGTTCACCCTGAGTTGAGCCAGGTTTTATTAAACGTGAACTTAAATAATTGATTTGAAATTCCGCAATGAAGACAGTTTTGGAGTATAATGTAGATTTGGTACAAAAAACTTCATCAACATTATCGAGTACTCAAATGTCATAACTTTTTATACAAAACAAGAACCCAAAAACTAACTCCGGTCGGAAAACGGAGAGTAGGAAAACGGGATTAATTGGAGATTAATTAAAGATTTACTTGACGCAACAAAGAGAGATTATTGCGTTCTTAGGTAGAACAGAAAACCGTTTCTAAAATCCCAATAAAACACACATTTTTGACGGCTCTGTTGTACGTGGGCTCTATCTGTGAACAAAACGTGTGTGAAAAGTGTGAGTGAAGCATGGCATTACTCAACTTTGTTCTGTCATTTTTGGATTGACCTGAATTTAGGTTCAACCCAAATTATGCAATGTTAAGGAGCTGAGACAAAAGTGTACTTTTCGTTTTTTTTTTTTGGGGAAAATTAACACTGCACAGAAAAACCACTTCATGAATCATCACGATTAATTTAGGTTCAACTTAAACTAAACTTGACCCTAAAAACTGGGGCAAGGGGTGTTCTTACGACTTACAGTAATCCGCAGGATTATGATACTCTGGACAATCCAAGCCAAGGGATCGCAGGTATTTTACTGTGTTCTGTGGTGAGCCTTGGTAAGCACATCGGCCTTGTTCCAAAACGTAGATGTGTTTAAATAAATGAAACACTGTTGACGAGGGTTGATGGATTGTACAAACAATCGTGCGTCCCTCTCTGGCAAGTTCGTCTAGCAGGGATATTGTGTCAAATGAAGAGGAACTATCCAAACCTCTGAAAATAAAAGAAATAAAAAAGATCTTATGAAACAGAAGTTCTATGGATCAAAAAAGGTATAAACCTAAGACTTATAAAATTGTGGTTAATTGATGCTTTTAAACTTTTATTATTATTAGATATAGTAACTTAGAGGGGTTGATAAGTTGGCCCTGGTTCACTTCGAGTTGTTGCGCCATTCTATTTCTATATAGCTGAGAGCAGATTAAAGTCAAGTTCAATTAAAGTATTTAAAGCTTAAAGTTGGTTAAGTAAGTGCACGAGTTTGTGCTGCCTATATTATCTTGCCATAAAAATAGTTCCATAAACTGGTAATTCGCAGTTTGGTAACATGTTTTGTTTGGAAGACATTTATAAATAAAAATCGATGCATGTACTATAATTGTTGCACAGTTTTCAATACATATAGAGGGACTGTGCTGTATCGTTGACAAAACACAGTTTTACTATGTCGCCACCGGTAATAAAACTGCGATTAGTGGATGAAGATTAAAAATAAATCCGGAAGTGTCATTGTGATAAATTTGACACGAGCACTCTCTTGTTTTCTTTTTGGCTCGCAAAAGAAAGTGGCAATGTCATTTCCCAGAAGCGTGAAAACCATGCCGTTGTAAAAATCCTAATAGAAAATCAACTCGTGACAAATCTATCATACATGGGCAGTTTCAGTTTCTTTTTCAAGTATCAAACTGTTATAAGGCTTTGTGAAAAGGGTTAAGGAGGTTTGTGAAAGGGGTGAATGGGATTTGTAAGAGAATTTATTTTTAATCGCTTGGCGAGGGGATTTAAATCTGGATAGTAAATTTTTAGATTTAAATTAATTGATAGTTGAGGAGATAGTTGAGGATTTATGTTAATGGCGGATTTTTGTTTGGGGAAGAGAGACATGGTATTAGGGACAACTT
Source organism: Neoascia interrupta (assembly GCA_947623515.1). Lineage (NCBI taxonomy): Eukaryota > Metazoa > Arthropoda > Insecta > Diptera > Syrphidae > Neoascia > Neoascia interrupta. Next base: position 202,680,170 of record OX392462.1, read on the forward strand.
TCCAGAGCGGAAATACAATAGTTTCTGAGAAAATTGAAGAAAAATATCCTGAATGAAATTTTGATCCTAGGCTTATCTCCTATTTAACTCACGACAATTTGGTGGATCAACCGCGTATGGGTTAAAATTAAAAATGGAACTGATTCAAAGTGAATAAATGAGAAATGAAGTTTAAATAGCGTAGTAATCGTAAATGACCGACAACTTTATGAAACGACAACTTTATTCCTGAAATAATCCTGGGTTAACTCTCTAGGAATCGAATTAGGTCTGAAGATGAGGAGGATAAAGCTACGCCAATTTTTACATTTAGTAACAACTTGTCTGTTGAACAAGAAATTTGGAATTTGGCCTTGCATTGATGTGAAAGCCGTCTTAAGTGATACACGCCCACTATTGATTTTTTTTACGATGACTTTTCTTTTTCAAAGTCACATAAGCGGCTTTTCGTTCATTAACGTTGACTGGGAATTCGTATTATTATGCCTTAATCGGACAGTAGTATTTGATCAACATGGAACCTGTTTCGTTCAGCGCATATGATTCACAGTACCTACATACATGTCACGGAACGATCGTTTTGATATGTCTCTGAAGCAAAGCATTACTTACGTGGTTGGTTCATCCAAAAATAGCACCGGTGGGTTATCAATTAGTTCCAAGGCAATAGATAAGCGCTTTTTCTGCCCACCAGACAGCCTTGAGCATTTGGTTTGCTTAGCATTTGTGAGTTTTAACATATCCAACAGGTGTTCGATCTAAGGAAACAAATTTTTATAATCATCTAAGAGCTTTGACTTTGTTGATCAAGCAACACTTACAAGCATGTGCTTCTCTTTGAGATTCATTGAATTGTTTGATATTTTTAGAGTAGCGGCAAGAATCATGGCCTCTTCTACGGTAAACCATCTAAAAAAGTGATCATCCTGCAGGATGTAGCAACAAACTTTGCGCGATTGTGGTTTGGTACCAAATTTTATTGACCCATGTACGCCAGACTTACTGGTTTGGAATAAATTCAAATAAATTTTAAACAAATTCAAATGAACAGGTAGTCAAAATCGTTATACTTACACAAAACCAGTCAAAATACTCATCAGACTTGATTTGCCAGCTCCAGATGGCCCCATTATGGCAGTAAGCTCACCTGATTTGAAAGTGCCCGAAATCGATTTGAGCACGTCCTTCTTTTCTGTAAATTAAACGAAAAATATTTTTTAAGTGTCTTCTATTGATTTGTGCGGTTTTTAAGACAACAAAATAGCCAATTGACCTGTTTTTTGTTTTTAGTAATATTTTTTAATCGGTCAAATAACTTTGCTGCTTGTCAATAACAAAAGAATTAATATGCGAGTTAGGTTTTGCGAAATTTCACAGAAGTAGGTTATAGATATTCACAACATTTTTAAGATAAGTGCTGGTAAATATTGAATCGATAGTCAAATTTTAATGGTCGGAGTCATTATCATGACTAAGAAAATGCAGTCTTTCTTAGTAAAAAGTTCTAAAAAATAAATAAACTTTGTATAACTTCTTCAAAACTTGTAAAACATCTGTCAATTAACATCAGTCAATTCGAAATCAATGTCAGCGACTTGTAGTTCCTTATTTTTCAATTAGATCGATTTAAAAATAAAACATACACAAGTCAATTAAAGATTTTAAGTTTGATCTAAGGTCGGCATAAAAAATTGCATAATTAGGTAGATGAAGCTAAAAAATATATAGCGACAGTCTATCAAAGTTATTGGTAGAGTTATAAGGCACCATGTTAACATCTTGTTTAAAAGAGAGATATTTAATGAAATCATAACTTAACAGAATGCAAAATTAATTTAATTTTATTGACATTGTCAGTTGATCAAGATTGGATTTTACTGCCTATGTTTTGCTTCCTTAGTTCAGTTGAACGCCATTTGACAAGTGATTTCTTATAGGCTTTGGAGAGATGTCGTTATCAGATGTCATTATAATTATTATTTCTTTACTACGAAAACTATAGGCCCTAGTTCGAAACCCTGACGGTCTTCTGATAATTTAAAATTTCTCGCTGTAATCTTCAAATGCACCACAAATGGGCGGCGAAGAAGAAAAGCACGGAGACTCAGGTGGCGCATGCAAGTAGTAGAGCTGGCTGGCAAAGCTGGTTGGCTGAGGCCTAGGTCCCTGGATAGCAGTGCCACCGTAAGTAGTGATGAACTGAATGCCCACATTATTTTTTGTGGGCCAAAATTAATTTACACCAAAGATGCGTTGTTTGAAGAGACTTTGTCATGATCTACGTGCCCCACAGATCATGACAAAGTCTTTTTCTAGCAAAGTTATGCCATGGCCACCGTGATCATGTCCTTTTCTTGAGTCGAAGGTTTATGTAGCAGAAACCCAGAAAAATAAATGCGATTTTTTAAATTAGGCCTAATTGATGGGATTTCTAATGACACAATTAACAGAACTTTGATTTTAAGAAGCACGCAAAGGAAAATGAAGGATCGAAATTAGTCCTTGGCGCTATGATCTGTCATTAATCTTTCGATTGGCCTTGGAAACTTCCTTCAACAATGAAGGCGATTTTCAAAAAAATCAATCATGCTGTAATCTCTGCGTCTCAATGTTTTCCTGTCCTTAGTCAAGCACTCGGAAAACAATGATAGGGTAACCAACATCAGTTTTTTCTAAGCTGTCCACCTTGCTTCAGAGATAATATAAATTTAATGTCTACACAGCACACTTAATTTATAGTAATTTGTGTGGCCATGAGTCTAGCCCCCTTCTTTATGTATAATTACACCTATTAAGTTAACACGCGTTTCGCAAACATGAGATATTAATAACCCTTGATACACCCAACCCCTACTTAAGAAAGCAAGATTGATTAAAACAGGCGTTACAAAACGCAATCAATCATTTCTTCAACAATATCCAGGTAACTCAGCGATCAGTTTACATTATTGAAATTTTCTATAAATCACTGGTTCACAAGTTTAATGGATTACCATTGCCCTAAGTCTAATGACAGTGCGCCATTAAGCAGACTTAACATTCCTGTCTTGCTTAATTAACGAAAATTAATTTTACTATTGTTTACAAACAAATCACTTATTCGTACACGCGCAATGAATAGAGATGAACCGGGACAGAAGAATGACAATACATCGCGGTGGCCCAAACCATTTGTTAACAACAATTAAGCACTTTTTTTACTAATTGTAAAAAAATTTGAATGTGAATCACGTGCAGGGTGTTATGACATGTGAAATGATCTGTGTTATTGTAGCATTGTCAGAATGACAATAGCTTGATTGTCGTTTTTTTGACAGCTATGAAAAAAGTTAACTATTATAGGCAGCAATATGTTTTATGATTAAGGTGATAGAAGCGCGCATTTGTTCTACCTAATATTTATCTAAAACGTTTTGGCATATTCTTTGAGTGGCGTTCTATTATAAACCTCTTTCCTTCAAATACCTACGCAGTCAAGACTTTGTATGTCAATTAAATGTCAAACAATCACGGTGTTAGAGATGACTTGACATCAGTCAATGATCTCTGCGACAGACATGATAATTTGATGACATTTTTGTTTACAAAATTCTTGACATTCTTTTAGAGGACTCATCGTTTTAAGCATTTCATCAGACTCGATAAGTATCTTTATTTGATAAATATTTGTTCATGTGAGCAAATAGGCGAAAATACTTAGTGTAAATTGATAATACCACGCATTCGATACAACAGTAGCAGATGAGTAAATGTGGTAAATAGTTTGTTTACTAAATAGACTTTGTACCTTATGACACATTCGTTTTACTGTGAATTAAATAAATGTTAAATTATTGGAAATCGTGCCAAGATGTTCAATTACAATAGGAAATTTATGCAGCGCGAGTCAATTGCCGACTGTCAATTAGATAAAGTGTTAATTAATGTTGGTGGTTAAGTTTATTAATTGCAATCGTTTTGTTGTCAAGATCTCTAAAGGAACAGATTTATTATAGTGTAGTAAAGTTATTTCATACGGATAAGTTTGTAAATCATGGCAGACACTTAATAATTACTCATTTAGCGGGAAAATTGACCTATAATAAAGTAATCGTAAGAGAGTACTTAGTTTGATTGAATTTTATGGCTCTGTAACAAAAGTATATCTACTAAGGGGAAAGTTACCCTATTCCAATTGACCCCTGTCAAGCTCCGAAGTCCGAATATTGTCAAAAATGACGATCGCTTTAAGTAAAAAAGGGCGTGGCTCCAATCCCTTTTCAAAAACATTGTAGTTTTTGTTCACATATATTGTCCAGATGTGTTTTGCATGTGTTGAATGCATTTTTAGATCAAAAATTAGATTTTGGGCAGACTAAACTCTTTAGTGAACAGAAGTGTCATTTTGATCTAGTCGATGATTAACGGCTGTATTGTATAGTTTTCCTTTCAAATATCACTTTAACAACAAAACCCTTGACCTGGCCATGCAATTTAGAAATTAGGTTTATTAATATTTAATATTTATGCTCTTCACATACAAAATCTTCTCAATAATATTATATCATAGATTAATTGTATAAAAAATTACTGCCGACCGATAAAACTATGACCATATGTACCTACTAGCTCATTGCTGTGAAATTTCGCAATTATTCTTTTAAGTATATCTGCACACAAATTAGTCAGGTTATTTGTTATTTGCTATACGTTTGATTACGCCCACTTTCGACACTTAATTGTACACAAAAAAATATATGCGTCCACACAAAACACAACATGATTGTAGTCTTTTTTTAAAGAGACCAAAGATGGGTAGAAATTAATTTTATACAAATAGACAAAAATAATTATCAACAATTTGCGCTGCAAACAGCAACACGATAGCGCAGCAAATACCATAGAATCAGACGCTACAGAGGCCTTGAAGCTATTTTTATTTGACAAACTTTATCGTCTGGGAAGTAGGTATAGTTGGTCACGATGTGGGATCAACTTTGACCTAAATTTCCTTCGTTCAGACACACGTAACCTACTTGTCTACATAATAATCTTTGTAGTTTGTATACTAATTTTTTATTTATGCGCATGCAATGAACATTTTCCCAGGGATTTAGGCAAAAGCAGAATGTACTACGCCGCGTTGTCACCATGTCTTTGTGATTTCCAAAGTGGAGCAATAAAGTGTTTTGGAAGCTTTTTAATAATGTTTACTTAATCTCATCTACCTACAGCCCTAGATATGTTCAAAAGTGATTACCTTCTCATGGAAAGGAACCTTAATTTTAATTTACCCTCATCACCTTGTTAAAAGGGTTAATTAAGGTTCCAAATTATTTCCATTCAGGTGTCACTTTGGCCATTTTGGTTTAGCCAAGAAATAAGCTTCATAGTTTACTTTCCTAACCATGTTCAAAAACAAACTTTTGATTTTCATTGTGAATGATATCATTTATTATTTTTGGAATTGTGAATGACCTCCTTTTCCAATTCAATTGACAGCTCTAATAGCCTTTTCGGTTGGCGATCCTGGATCAGGGCGAGAGCGTTCTTCAGCCTGGAACCCAATGATGCATCCGTGACGTTGAAGTACACAACTGACAACTAAGTTAAATACACACGATCTTATGGGATGCGGCCCATAGAGTATGTGCGTGACGTACGTCGCTTCCCATTGAGAATGTTTGTATTTCACTGAATTGTCAGTTGCGTACTTCGACGTGAAGGACATGACGGATTCATTGGGCTGAAGGCATTCTCCTGGATTGTGGCTGTACGTCTGAACAGCCAAACATATTTTTCTTAATTTTGAAGTTTGTCTGGCGTTGTATTTGTGAAGCACAAGTTATGGCCTTTACGGTTGGTCGTCCGGGAGCGTCCGGGAGACTTCTGGACTCTCCTGAAACTGTTTCCTTGGACTCGTTTGACAGTTCCTCTTCTGGATAGAAGATATATTTGCTTCTGGTTTTGAATCCGGAACAAAACCAGAAGCACGCACACAATTATACATGTGTCAATGTCAAGTTGGATAAATGTCATTTGTTTCTGTAGAATAGCTTTTGCTTCACAAATACAACGCTAGACAAACTTCAAAATCAAGAAAAACGTGTTTGGCTGTTCGGAGACAAGCCCCAATCCGGGAGAAGAACGCCCTGATCCGGGATCGCCAACCGAAAAGGCCATTAATCTACAGGGGACAAATGACATTTTTCCAACTTGACACATGGATTGTATGATTGTGTAAGCGCTTCTAGTTTTGATTCTGTATTCAAAAACAGGGGTGGAATCGGTTGAATGTGATAAAACAAAATAATCTGTCTGCGTAAGGTGATCACAAAAATATTGTTCCGAATGGTTGTTTAATTTAGGCTTGTGGTCTAGGAACTCATTTTTTTATTTCATGCATGCAGAATCTCAGCCTAAGTATAATCAAAAAACCAACTAACCAGAAAGTTTAAAAACTGGGGATCAGCTGATTTTGACGAACCAGAAAATTTTGATGATCACGGCGTAATGCAGACGAATTTTCGTGATTTGTGACTTCGCTTATCACAGATCACCGATATCCGATTCCTTCCCAGAGCAAATTTTTCTTCTATCCAGTAGAGGAACTGTCAAGTTAGTCAAAGAAAACAGTTTCAGGAGAGTCCAGAATGCTCCCGGATGCTTCCGGACAACCAAGCGAAAAAGCCATAACTTCAAAATTTATAGTTTTCAACATTGTGTGGTGGTTTGATACCTTAATGCCATCAATGGGTAGGTTCATTCGGTGAAAGCCCTAGTGCGCCACATGGCATCACAGAGCGCCCTTTTCTCGCTGATCTACGTTCGTTGAAACGAGGACGACAACCCAATATACCTTGCACTCATTCGATGACAGCACTATGGCGCACGAGACCTGCCATTGACATATAAATTATGAACTGCTAGTTGGTGTTTCCGCTTATGGTCCCTTTCAAGCACGTAGAAACTCGCGCTATTTGGTACCCGTGGCCAAATTTGGAAACACTGGCAATGGGTAATTTGAATGGGGAATGCAGTTTCTGCAACACACCCCCAGTACCAAACAGCAGCACAATCGATATCATTTTTACGCAGGTTTTATATCTATAAGCGAAGACAACAAATAGCAATCCATATATATCATGTCAATGCCTTGCACTGTATTCGATGACAGCACTGTGGCGCTCTAGAGCAGCATTTAAAGTGGCCCGAGAATTTGGTCGGGCAGAAAGTAGAGTGCTGTAAAAAATTTACGTTTCCTTTTTTTCGTAAGCTGTGCAGTGAAATTTCACAGTTTCCGGATGAACAATTTTTGCATGCGATGAACATTCGAGTTTTTTAGGGTTTCACTAAGTTTTTGACAATCAGCTGAATGCACTGAAAAGTGCGAGTGCATTTTCGGGACACACTGCGGGGCTAGTTTCATCGAATGAACCTTGTGAATACCGAGATGAGATGTCGTCAGATTTAAGGTGACATTTGCGAAACAAATGACACAACATGCACCTGGCATAATCTTCATATTCTTTCCATGATTCAAATTCTTTCATTGAGTTGCACTCAATTCAACTTGAATAAGGTACTTTTCAAGTCTGATACACTAATCACAAATCACAAATATTCGGTGGCGTTTGAGATTCTCGCATGTAATCAAAACAATTGTAATTTGACAGATCACGTCACGATTTAGGACCAATCACCGTCAAACTTAGCTGTTCACCTATCTTTAAAATGATAACTATTGTAAAGCAATAGCTATCCTGAAGTGTGCTTTCGCCTCAAGAAAGTAAAATCGCAATACTGTAGTTTTAAAAAATATAAGAAAAATGTTTTTGCCTAAGAAAAAGCACTTCTGTTTTGCACTGCGCCTCAATCCTAATCATTTGTTCCTGAAAATCAGTTCACTTTCACTAATAATAACGACACACGGCTAAATATTTCAATTTGCTTAGTGATCACAGATTGATCATACAAAATAATTGTTTAAATTCACAAACTTACTCACTTTTTTGTTTTGGTGCATTGACTGAATATGTCAAATCGTTAAATGTAATATCCACAGAGCGCACTTTTTTCTCCATTGTAAAGCTGTTTTTGTGTGATCCTTGTACGTTGACAACTAATTACACCAAGCTCATTTCTCGTCAAAGTGTCACTTCCTAATATTTTGTTATTCTGAAAAGCAAACAAGAATTATACCAAATTAGAGTCTGTTTTACGTCATCGATGTCCAAGTTAAACCTGTTTATCTTTATAATTAATTCTTATCATTTAAATAGGTATAGATGCGAAGCTTTATAAATTGTGGATATGTACTTTTTATCCAAAAGCTACGGTAAGGTATCTACGACGCGTTCAATTTAAATGCACAGAGAAAAACCCCACGAGCCCAATTGAAAGAAAATTGTACTCGTATTTTACTCTGCCTTCCGGTGTTATGGAAAGGAAAGTTTTTCCTCTTATATCCGATGGTAAAAGAAAGGCTAACCACAAGAAACACTTAAATATTTTGATGCTTCCATGAAGTTGCATTATCCCACAACCCCACTTTTATCTTTAAAGTATCTACAAATTGTCGTGTGCATTTGGGTTTAACTTTGTTCGGATTCGCTGTTTGTTCAGAGTATATTTCGACACAAAAAAAAACAAATTAATTCTTGAGGTTTTTTTTAACATAAAAAAGTCAGTAGACAGGTATGGACACTTCAAACCGGCAATAAACCTTATAACTAGCTGCAAAACAATCACAACTTGAACTTGTTCTTTGATTAGTAAACTGTCAAAGTATAATTACAAATTTTGTAGGTAGATATACGAAAAAAAAACACAAGCAGCCTCCCGTCGAAATGGTGTAATAAAATTTCAACAACATCATGTCATCTTACTTGTTTTTTGTTCCCTTCATAGTTTTGTCACAAATTAATGTCACTACGTTCTGCAACACGACGCGCTACCAACTCAATATACCGCTCCGACCGCGATGTCGTCGGACCTACTTCTACGTGTACGCATAATGTAATCGGGGGGTAATACGCTTTGATGAACGTCATAGGTAGTTGGTGAGGCCCGATTCAAAATCAACTGCCAATAGTGTGACGAGCGTTTGTCTATCTGTTGAATAAAAAATAAAATAAAAAAACCGCGGAAATAAACAGCCGCCCGTGTATATAACAACAATTTCTGAATTGGTTAATAACAGAAGCACCGGGCAAATCACACTGGAAGAAGTAAACTAGAAAAGAGCCTTGAAAATCCAAGGTATTTTATGTATGAAAAATAAACAGTGCAGGGATATTTTCATAGGGACAGTAGGATTTTTTTGGTTATGTAAACCTATTCACCGAAGAAAAAAAAAACAACAATAATATTTTTTATTTGCATAAAATGTTATTTGCATATTATTTGAATTCAACCACCTTTTTACTTTCGCCTATGATGTTTGATCAAAGATTAAAAAAGAACTGTCACTGTCTGAACCTGTCATCCTCAAATCCATTCTGTCACCAATCTAAAATGTACAAAGTTCAAGTTCCATAAGTTTTACTCTTTTCCACTGGGTACTTTTCTTGTAAATTTTGAAATCGAAATTTGAATATCAAAAGTCATTTTACTGACATGACATCTGCCTGTAGCTGCTTCAATAGCTTCATTTTTATGCATTAGTTGAGGGTTTGAGTTGAGTTGAGTTGGAGTTTCGACCTATGAAAAGGGCTGAGTCGAGTCGAGTAGTTGAAAAAACAGCAACCAATAATTGAAACTGAAGGAAAGTAGTTTATACATATTTAAGTTGCAAATATTAAAAATCAATACGAAAAACCACACAAATACCAAACGAATGGCAAATTGTGCATATTTACAGCTAAATGCTCTGAATGCAATTTCAACCTACACGTAGGGATACCAGCGAAATTTCAAGTTGACTCAACTCAACTCGATCTGCGTATAATGAGGTTGAAACTCGCTTGAACTCTGCATATAAATTCGATGATAAATCGATTGGTAAATTCAGTCTTGTCTCGCCTTAATACTTCTTCAGGAAATCATCACATTTTGTCGCCACATCACTTTTGTTTTGAAACGATCATTTGAACAAGCTAGACAATCCCGCCTTCATTCGGGAGTTCAGGGTGAATGGTGAAGGTACTTAAACTTTTCAGCTAACTCTAAAGTTATGCAAACTGTTTTTATAAAATTTAGTGTATCATTGATAAACATGCCCAAACGGAGCCTAATGGAACAATTGTAGGCATATTCTTTGGTTCCGGTTCATTTATACACCCACTCATTGTGTTCGACTTTTAAGATAATTTTCAATGACGGGGATCAGGGAACCAAAGGTAGTTGCCAAGGTTTTTGAATAATAGCTGATGGTTGACACTCTGTCAGCCAGACAAGCTATCAGCCTTGGAGAAAACAAAAAGGGAATCGACAGAAAATCCTTTGACAACAGTCAATTTTAATATCGTCTAGAATTTAAGTCGCTACTGTTGAACAGCTCTGACTTTCTCTTAAAGCCGATAAGAATAGAAGTAAAAGACTTTCCGTTTCGTGATGATTGATCTTTGACAGACAAGGCAGAATGACTTGAAATAGAGCAATGGTCATATTACAGGCAAAGATAAATCTGATGCATTTTGTGGAAGGAGGGTGTCCATTGTCCATTGTAATGACATGTTTCGCACAATAATATTTGAAATCAAATATGACGTTATTTTTAACAAAGATCTGTCAAAAACACACGACCAAAGAACAATTTTCTTCCACCACATGTTGCAAGTCAGGTCAGGGTCACAGGGACAACTTTTAACATATGAGAGGGCAACGGCACATTTAAATAGTAAAATTTTAAATACAAGCTTTAAGAATTTTTAGACGAACCTAATAAAAAGTGTTTGAACTTCCAATTTTAACGTGAATGGAATCGCAACAACCAACTGTTGAATATTTTATTTGGTCAAATAAAATCCAAATTCTCAAAAGAATATAAAGATTGTGTGAGCTAAGAAAAAAACGTAAAAATAAAACCAAATTAACGCATCATTAAACCAACTTTCCCACCAGAAAAATCCATTCCTTTCCTACTGCTATAATAATTACAATTTATTCCGTGTTAATCAATTAAAATTCTGCTCGGGATGTGAATACAATTCCTTAAGCATGTGTGACATCTTCAACGGCATTGACCTAGAGCGCAATCACCGGTTTAAATCGACCGGTTAAGCTTTGAGCAAATCACGACACAAACAATGTTGGAATACTAATTTGAAAACTACCAACGGCAACGGGTGTTCACGCTATAATGAAAGCGAAAAAATAAAAAAATCATACATGACCCTGTAGATGATTCGCTGACTGTGCATCGAGCCACGGTCGAGGTTACACATAAACAATTTTCTGCACCATGGCATTCGAATTCGATCCCTCGTCAGCCTCATAGATGCTCTTTGGTGCGGAAAGCTCTAATCTGGTCCATGTCTAGGCTTAGATCCATTCCGGTTGTTGGTACGACGACGATCATTCCGGTTTTTTTTCCGCACATTATTGCTTCAACCAATAAAAGATCGTTGACCGGCAGGTTGATCTTGAAAATACCGAATGGGTATAACAAAACAAGCTAAAGTGAATTGAAATGCATCGGTTTGATTGGAGATTGTCGACTTCTTTTCTTGCTATTCCTGCCAAGAATGGAATATTTCAAGGTCTTGGACAAAGATTGCTTGAAGGGTTCTCGATCTAGTGATCGAAAGAAGGCAGGCAGCAGGCATGTAAATTCGAATGAATCACTATTGTGGGGCTTAGTCTAGCTAGACTAGATTAAGGTAAAGGCATGGATGGTTGTGCTACGGTTACATCAACATCCAGTGTTGGGTATACCTAGTTAGCTATGCGAGACATGTACCAAGCAAGAAAACATAAACAGGTAAAACAGTGGAAAGCCATTGGTTAAGCTCTATAGAATTAATAAGTTGGTGATGATTCAAGATATTTTATGTCAATCAAATACGTCAATCTGACAAACGTGTCATCCCTTGCAAACAAAGGAATTCCCGTCGGTAATCTCCGGACATTCTTAAAGAGTTGGCGAAATTGAATGACGAACAAAGCGAAAATGATTTATATAGGAACTGCAACCTTCTGAAAAAAAAAAACAAAAAAAACTTAACAAGGAAAAGGAGTCAAGAGTCAAGACAATCAGACATCTAGGGCCCTCGACTCTTTGATAATGTTCTTTCATTGTACATTACAGTTGCTACCGATAATAAACAAAGATTCAAGGGCGATCCGTGCGCGAATATGAAAACAACTTAAGGTTTTCGAGTCTAGAATACAGCTGATTAATCAACGAAAAAAGAGCAACGACGAGCTTATCGTCGCTTTTTTACCGGTCACAGGGGTGAAGATGACAAAGTAAAATGTGACAACTTTAAAAGCAGCAAATATTGCTCATATGATGATGTGGAAATCAAGGCGATAGAACATCCCTTTTCGGTTGACAACAAGTTTAATCAGAAAGATAAGTTGAAATCGGCTGGCTAGGGTGTATTTACAATAAAATGGCATTTTTTTTACTTTTTTTATTAGATTTATTATTAACCCTTCTTTAAACATATTAAAGTGTAACTCTCCTCTTCTTCGCTTAATTCACTTAAATTAACTTGATCGCTATTGAGCAATTTGCTCGTTCGCTTTTATTTAAATAGTCCTTAAGGCCCAGTCACAGAAAATAATAATGTGTTCACCGGACACTAAATCTCGATTAACAAATTTCGAAATTGACTATACAAATTCAAGATTAGAAAAAGGAGGCAGGCACAGCCAGGTGGCGTATAAGACATACATACATATATCATCACAAATTTGTGTTCTATTGGGATTTTCAAAACAGATTTTATTCCATTTCCAAAATTACCTGCAACAAGACGTGCACTGCATATCTTGTATGCAACTACACCAGCCTTAACGCTATGAATACTTCATCTTCACGTCACGTCGAACCAAATGTTGCCTAAACGCGTTGAAACTGATAGATCGGGGAACGAAAGCCTAAAGCTTAGATTAGAATGCACGCCATTTGGGCATATTTGACGTAAGAAGGAAAATATTCGCACCATTTTTCTTCTTATGTCAAATATGCCAAAATGGCATGCAGTCTAATCTAAGCTTTATAGTTTGGCTTCTAGACCTGTCGTCAATGCTGTAGAGTGGTGTGCAGATTTTTGAGCCAAGATCGTATGCCTACGACCCACTCATTGGGCTCATTAGTACCAATAGCACCAGATTGTACCTTCGCTACCTTGGAAAAGGCGTTTTAGGTAGTTAAGGAAAAAGACAAAAGAACACAAGAGTAAACTTTGTTCTGAACCGATATCTGCAGCGAAAATAAGCACCTTATCTGTTTTGTCATTCAAAGGAAGCCAAAGATACATAAGTCGGAGGCATCAAGCAAGCCTAATAGAAGCTATGCAGCAGCTGTAAAAGTAGCTACCGCTGGTGGTGAATTGAAAGATGACTGACTGGAAAATTACTGAAAAATAACTTAATATAGTCTTGACAATAATATAATTGGAATCTTCGATAGATGTTTTCTCATCGTTTCTTAGTCACTTGCTAATCGTGGAAGTCCACAAGGCTATCTGACGAAAGGAGACGCCAAATAACTCGCACTCAATCAGATGCTTCCTAAAAACTGAATCTTGAGCAGCCCTGAAAATCGAAGTTTTAAACGAACACGAAATGTGAAACTGTCAAATCCCATTGCAAAGTTGACAAACTAATAAAACTGCGAATTTTCACAGCACTACACTTCTTCAAATTTTCTCTGTCAAAAAATTCTCTTGCATAGAGTCTCAGGCGATTTGACAAATGAATTTGAATAAATGATAATGTATGGGGTGATTCGCAATACCGGCCCGCGCGCGTTACGCTGTCTCGCACGCCGCCCTCTTCGAATAATTGAAATACCCATCAAGATAGTTGATGAAAAATCGAAATACCCTTGACGATAGTTTAGTCAGCGAGTTTTGGCACGCTGTTGAATAGACGTTTTTTATAGTAATGCTTGTTATAAGGACTAAACTATACAATTATAACAATGTCAACAAATGTTGCATTTATGTTATACTGTCATAAGAATCGTCGCGGCTTCTCGCTTTCATTATGTATCAACTATTGATTTCTCTAGTCTCGCATTGACGCTGTCAGCCGCTCTAATTTTGAGTCTGACGCACTTGTGAAAAAGCCATCCCATCATCGCTATTATTGACATAATAAAAGTGTAGGTATACGGACTGCGAGTTGGAGTCTCCGCTCATGGTCCCATGATGGTCGCATTCAAGTATGTAGAAAATCGCGCTATTTGGTACCAAATTTGGAAACACTGTCAATAGGTAATTCAAATGGGGAATGCTGCTTCTGCAACACACCACCAGTACCAAACAGCAGCACAAGCGGTACCATTTTTATTGCAGATTTTGTATGAGCGGAGACACCAACTAGCAGTCCATATTTTATTATGGATGAGGTTGTCCTCGCTTAATTTAATGGGTCGAGCCAAATGAATCTGTTGCCTCTGTCCGTACACAACTAACAACTCAGTTAAATATACGGACTTTTTCTATAGACCTTTTAGTCCCGCTGTCAAAATCGGCCCAGGGATTCCAAACAAATCCCGTTTTTATATGAAAAAATTTAAGTTAAAAATAATAAAATAAGTGAAAAGTATCAAAAAAGTGTTCAGAAGCTGAACATGATTTCGTTTTTTAATAGTCATTTGTTCGTTTTCCACAAAAAGGAACTTTGCTGGCATCCCGCGATGAAAATAGTAGTAGGTGTCAAACTGTTATAAGGTCTAAGAATTGGCCGCGTCCCAAATGTGTACTCGTTTATTTAGCTTACTTACTTACTTAAGGTGGCGCTACAGTCCGGGGTGGACCTGGGCCTCAGCCAACAAGCTTCGCCAGCCAGCTCTGTCTCTAGCTAGCCGTCTCCAGTTTCGCACGCGAAGTTGGCTGAGGTCCCCTTCCACTTGCGTGTGCCACCTGAGTCTCGGTGCTGAACTACGGCGTCGTCCCTGCGGTGTGGATTCGAAGATTTTCTGGGCCGGGGCGTTGGTGTCCATCCGCTCTAGATGGCCCAGCCATCGTAGACGTTGTGTTTTGACGTTTATTTAACTTAGTTGTCAGTATATTGCAATACAAGTTGTGTACTTAAACGTGGTGGAGGCAACGAATTCATTGACGAACGAAGGCTTATTCCTGGCGATCAATAATTTTGGGATGTGAAAGCCTACACGACAACGGCTAACCGCTGTTGTCATCCCATTTACCAAAGGGGGATCCACGAAAATTATTTGCTTACGAAAGATCCTTTTATTTTACTTAATGCTAAGTTTCCACTTGTCGATTTATTGACAAACTTTGACAGTTATCCCCTTTGTCATTCAAAAACACTCTATTTCTACTTGCCAATTTCTCAATATAACCTAAAAATACGTCGCTTGTCAATTAAAAATCGACAAGTGGCAACTTAGCATAATGTTAAAGGAGACTATATTTTTCACAAATCATTGACAACTCACAGGTAAAAACGCGAATTCGTTAATCGAAGGCAGGTTAAACGTTTCTACGTTGACATTCGTGTTGACAGCTATAGGTCTTTACATATTTCAAACTTCACCACCAGGTATCGCATTCTGACTTTTCTAATCGTCAAATGAAGGAACAAACCTCTGAAAGGCTCGGGGGAGTTGAATTAATAGACTCTTTGAACGAGAGCTTACACTACACTCCCTCCTCATGTGGTTTAATTTTTTTTACTGCATTTTTAGAAATCTTAATTTACTACACTATTATGTGACTCTCCTTGCCATTGATACCCATTGATAAAGCATTGAGAATGCAACGTGTCCATTGTAGCCGTCTAGGTAGGTACTGTTTTGCAATTCCTTTGACTTAAATTAGCCTCAAAAATCAAAACAATTCAACCACGACCCATCAATTGCATTTCTATTGTTTGATTGTTCGTGATTCATCAATTTAACAAAATAAATTGCAGTTGCATTAACATAAGCATAGAAATTTTATTGAATGCATCAAGTGCAAGTGGCACTCGTGTCCTTATAAGGCTGAGTTTTAATTTAATATCGACTTGGTCATAACTTCGAATAGTGTCACACAAACGTAGCTAATAGGTATTGTCTTCGTCTCATATCATAAATGCAATAAATAAGCACAAAGCATACAATGAATTTTATTTTGACAAAACGTCAGGCATTTAATGAAAGAAAAAATCACCTGGGGACAATGAACGCAATTTGTACTGAACGAATGCAACAATGCACACATGCAAAAATACACCTAAACTAAATTTAAAAGAAAACTCAGGCAATAATAACCTTCTGAAAAAACCCTGAACTTGTTCTCAAATACATAGTTCAAACTGAATTCATGCTGAGGCTATAGAAAAAGAAATAGACATGTCATGCCACTGAATAATTGCATGCGGGTACGAGAAGTACATACTCAGAGAAAAAAGCAGCTGTTGCACATCGTGTGTACCTGTTGCAAATTTAATGCTTTCGCCTTCGTTTTTTTTTTTTCAAGTATGAAAACTCTTGTTGAATTTTCCACTTGAAGTCAACTTGACTCTTTTTCTTTGATTATCACTTTTGGAAATACAGTGTTGCGTTATTTAACCTTTTTTTGTTTTCAAAATCAAACAACACTTTGCAAAACGAGCAGCCGAACTCCAAAACCGAATATCACAAACTAAATAGATGCAACAACGATGCAGCTGCAATTGACATGCGAAAATTGTACAGGCAGTCAGAATGACATTCGTACTGCAGTCGCATGTTATTCTGTCAATCGGTATTTTTGTGAGTTGAATATATTTGTGTATGGGGAACGCTTTTTCAAAGCAAAAATAGCAAATTTTGCAATATCCGATATAATGAAATATAAAAGCTCAAATTTCCTAAAATGTCTGAAAAGTTTTAATGCTTGTCATCATAATGTCGTTTGTTTTCGTTTTAGTTTATGTTGAATAAGGGTAAAATATATTTTTATTGATGTCTTGACAAAAAATTGGGCAAAAAAAAAGAAAAAACAAATGCAATTCAATTCGTGGGTTTTTTTCACATTTTTTATATTTAACAGTATTTACTACAGCCATTGACAGCTAATTAGGATAGGATTCTATTTTTCGCGGTTGCCGATGATGAATGTCTCGAGCCTAACGGTGCATGACCTTACCTATTTCCGAACTTTCTACTTTTTCTCTATCTTTCTTGATGCAAATGATCTCGTTAGTTATCGCTAAGTGCAAACTATTAAAGAGTTTTTTTCAGTTGCCAGCTGATTGAAAACGATTGTATTTGATATTATATTTATCGAAATTGACCACAGTTTGTACTGCCAGGAAAATTGTGGCAGTGTAGCAAAGTCGAAAATTATACAAATATGTTATGTTATGTCCTGTCACCTTGAATTTAAGATAGTCGTCGTGGGGCTTCGCTTTCATTGTGTATTAACGGACTATTTTTATAGCCTCACGTTAAATTTGCTGACGCGCTTGTTGTGAAACTGCCATTAAGCTGGACTTCATGGACGGATTTTGGTCAGGAAACAAATGGTCGCAGCAATGTTAGAACAATGGCATAACCACGAATAAAATTCGAGAAACCTGCAGAAACTGGAGAGCTGGCTGTGTCTAGTTAGCAAGTTTTAGGCAGCTAGCTTTAGGTTTTGTCTTAATATTTAAACCTGGTATTTTGCAGAAAACACTGAACTGATAAATTGACATTTCAATGGCATTAGAAAAATATCTAATTTATAAGTAGAAAACACATAAGCTTGGTTTCTGGTTTGGTTTGGAAGGTAAGGCGGCGCTCAGTAGGGGCACTCTAAGACCCAAGCAGCAAATTTGACGTAGGACGACCTCCCGATTAGACAAAAAGGGAGAGGCAATCCGTGTCGGCGCTTGTTTGTAAGGAGATTTCTTTTTGATTTTCCCAACTTCGGTGTAAGCAACTGCAAACATGATAAAACGAGGCCAAAGGACTTTCTTAAACGATGAGGCAAATCAACCGTTTGGCGTATATATATACTTAGGAAAGGTAGTGGTAACCCAGTTTCGGTATGAATCCTCAAAGAGAATATATTGCGAAGTAGTGCAACTTTTTTTGATATGAACTCCCGTCAACAAAGTAATGGGAGCCAACAAGCGCAACTTTCTGAATGAGAAGGAGTTTGTGGTCAGAAGAATATATGCCAAGGAATTAAGGTAGGGAAAAACTCATGGCATTGCTTCGTTCTCCTGGATCGTATGTTGCGAATTCTTAGGCTTCAATTGCAATTTGGCTGTCGATATAGAACACATTTGACTTAAAAGCCTGGAAAGGGGCACCACAATAACACCTCGGCTCAGCATAAAACAGGCTGATTTTAAGCATTTTCTCGATGCAATGGTACCTTGCATCGAGGTGCCATTTTTTCATGGCAACCTTCAGGCTCAACCTTTAGTTTTGAGAGTGTAGCCGTTATAGTTCTAGACCCTAGTGTAGCCGTTATAGTCTAGATGAAATAGTTTCAACGAAGGGAACCAGAGCCAAATCCTCATTGCCAAAAAGATTTATCAGTTACACCAACGATTTTAGAGCAGGCTCTACCGGTTTCTCTTAGGAGAAGTGTGTTGGGATCGGACCTATAACACACTGCGGTCCATGTTGGCTCTGATCTTACATGGCATCGATGAGTCACTCTATAGACTATTTCATAAATATAGGGATGGTTGAACGGACGGTATTCTTTAGGGGATGTTGGTAATTCATGGGCTGTCTACAGGAAGCCCGTAGTGTGAGAAACGTGTTCAAAAATCGAAGTTATCATTCCAATAGGAAAAGTGACTGCTCAACATTGAGACTATCACAAATAGTCAGTCAATGTCTACGAGAAACAACGCAGTATAACCCAACGCAGTATCTCACCTCGGCAGCTTATGCCCGCGGTCTAGTTCTTTCGTTTATTTCCCCAAATCCATGATCATAGATGAAAATGAAAAACTAAAATCTTCGCAATCGCTTTCAGCTCATTTAATTTTGTTCCATAGGTAAGCAAAGCCTACACAGGACTTATTCCTTTCATCTTTTGTGAAAAACGCAATAGTCAAACTGTAATCTAAACACATTGGGCTTGATGAGCCCATATTAAAACATTTAAATAATTAAAAATAAAAAAAATAAATAGAGTGGCGCAACAGCTCGAGGTGAACCAGGGCCAACTTCTCAACAATGTATGCTGGTGTGTTGATTTCTTTACATATAAGGGGACCTACAATTTTTTGCCGAATCCGAACGGCACTTTGAGAAGTTTTTCAAGACAATTAATACTCTCGGAGGGCTTGTCAAACCCTCGCGGAGGTGGGGACCGTGAAAAAGAACAAGTCTTTTTTTTTTAGGTGACGATGGCAGGATTCGAACCCAGACCATTTAAATAATTACTTTGAAAGAATTGAACTAAAAAGCTCACCGAACATATCGTTGCTTATATTGGGGAGCGGCCCCTATGGCAAGGCCATACGAAATTTAATTTAATATTGAAAAGTGAAAAATGACAACAATTTACAATTCTACAAACATTATAATAATGGCTAGTCCTGTGAAAGAAATTTTATACTTTAAATTTTAAACTTTAGTAAAAAAATTTCGATGTTGGAAAGGTTTCGAAACGGGAAAATTCTCAAGTGACATGGTATAGTTAATAAGATAATAAAAAAAGGGTCTTTTTTACGAAATCGGTTCTTTAGGATCAAGTATTCCACAGTTGATTAAACATATCGATTAACAAAATTTATAAAACAAGAAAAATAAGTACTTTATACTTAGTTCACGCATGATGGAGACCTTTGATTTCGATGATCCCAATCCGCGAAATGAGGAGCTTACCATTGAAGATTGTGCTATCTCATAAACATCATTCATCACTGATGAACCACCACTATGTTGAGGAATGAGTAGTCATACACCAAAAAGTTGCCGGGAGTAAGAACTCAAAAAAGTATCAAAACTGTTCACAAGGAGAAATGCACCTGGATAAACCGGATGAAATCATGTCACAAACTCACAATTTTTTTGTATTCTGTATAAGCACGAAAAATAACTTAATATATTATTGTTATAACAATTGCATCATGCATTTTGAGTAGAAGATTCATTTAAAAGATTATTTCGAGGATTTCATTTGCGACATTTCGGGTTTCGGCATTCTAGGGTTTTGATGACGCTCTGTTTAGTAATGGCTGGGGCAAAGAGATAACGCGCTGTTGTTGACCAAAGTCTGTTTGGAATAAACTTTGGAATAAAATAATTTTTAATCACCAATTGATGTCACATTTCCCCTGATTATACATAATATATTTCAATTAAAATCCAGCATCTCTATAATCTGTTTCAGTCGTATTAGGTAGTCTTTTGCGAGAGGCCTGAAGTCTTCAAACCGGAAACGAATTAGTCTGGGAATTGTAGTAAATAATTTATGTTCGATTTTGAACAACTTTTAAGTCACATAAACATAAAGTAGCTAGTTGCGCCGCACAATTCGAACATATTTTATGACTTTGCGCTTGTCTAAAAAGAGTGCATTATTGCGGAATTCCAACGCTGAAAGTGACATTTTTAGTCCTAGATCATCCGATTTTCAGAGTGGCTAAAAATGAGGTTAACCATATAAACAATTTATACCTAAAGGGCTTGGTCAATTCTGATCTGGGGTTATTCCCGGTCTTACGCACAAAATTTGGCGGTTTTACCGTACCTCAAGTAACTCTGGACGTCAAGTAGAATGACATTTTTGATATCTTTTATGAAAAACCTGAGCAGTGCAGACCCGCCCATACAGAAACTTTTTGGCGGAGCGCTAATCCAGGTAGGGAATCCTAAGTTAACCCAAGATTAGTTCGAGACTAAGATACTGGCCTTAAAATGCAGTTCTTCAGTACAAAATAATCGTTGTTTCCCAACAAAGCTGGAGTTAAGCCCAAGACATTTTTACAGCTACATAGTTTTTATTACAGGATCATCCTGAGTGAATGTCATAAATTTCTTGATTTTTAGTCTAAAAAATACATCTCACTTGTTGCTACTGTAACTGTTCTCAGACATTTTAAGGCTTAAAATTTCTCCTTCAATTTCAATCACTCGAGTTATATATAAATTTCATAACGGGGAGCTATAAAGACCCACTAACAAAAGTAAACTATGTATTTAAATATTGAAACATTTAGGCTTATTTAGGGACTTTTAGACACGCAAGTCTAAATTGTCTTAAGACTTGCGTGTCTAAAAGATTGTAATGTAAGATTGTCTTTTGAGTCCTATGGGTGTCGGTTCAACTTTTAAATCTGTGTTTTGCGACAGATGTTTTAGTTGCTCGTGAAAGCCGAGCAATTTCTTCAAAGTCTTTGAAATTTCAGAGAGCAAGGGTACAAAGACAATAGTCCCCCTATGTTTGTGTCCAGTACCATGTTATAGCTTGAGAGAACTGGAAAAGTTCCTAATGATGCAGTCGCTAATTGCGTAGATTATGATTAAACTATTGATACCACAAAAAATTAAGAGCTGGATGTGTGGATTGTGAGTAAACTATTGATACTTCAAACAATTGCAATTGCCTCCAAATGTTTTTTCCTTTCATTCCTTCGGTCAATAGCTCAAAAAAAATATTTGAATCACAGTACGTCCTCACTTTGATATAGCTATCTCCTGTGACATGAATAGATCGATATCTACAGAAAAATAGTTCGCAATTTATGCACAAGATTACTTCTTTATATTTTGTGTGTATACAAGATACTCGGCATAGTTGAAAACCAGTGTGTAAATGCAAATAATGTTTTTCTACTTGTAGTTAAGCACGTATAGGTACATTCACGTACATTCTAATTGCTTTTATATTGATTCACAAACATTTAAAATGTTTGTAAATTATTGAAATGCAAACGATGTTCCATCAATTAGAAACTATTATAGCACAAGTTGACTGTTATGGCCGGGGAGTACTATTGAGCATGTACTTCGTGGGAAAATTGACTTAATTGGTCGGACTAAGGGTATCTACTACTGCTTAATTTCATTCATGTCGCAAATCTAAATAATTTATGCAGAGTGAAGTTGAAATAATAATTGCAAGCACTTGTTCTAGATTGCCAAGTGCTCATTTGGTTATTTAAGTGTAGATACTTTTAAGGACAGTCGAAGTGGGACGCTGAATTCAAGACGCGAAACCAAGAATTTGTCAGAATTCCAATTCCAAAACAATTATTTTATATTGCATCAAAATTTAATAAACTCTCTTGCAGGGGAAATATAAGTCATTCGAATGAGAAGATTAGAAAAAAATTTCGTAGAAAAATATTTACACTAACTTTTAAAATAAATAAACAACTTTCAGTCAGTGGATTACCAATCAGTTAGCGTCAAGCTGGTGGATGTATTCCGTCGTAAAGCAACGCAATACTTTCCCCAGAAAGTGTTGACTTACACCAATTTTTTGATCAAATAAATAAATTGGAAAACAACATTATTCGCCCTTTTGTGCAGGGAATAGAACAAAATTACAACCCCGTCTGGCATATTTTTTATAAGAAGACGTAAAAAATAGTCGAAGTTAAGTCAGGGATTTGAGCTAAGCTTTCTTAGGGCCAATCCTAATACGGAATCACCCAATCTTCCAGAAGTGATTTTGCAGTAAATTTTGATCCGGGGTAAAGTTCTCCGTTTAAACTTGTTAAATTAAGGGCCGGTTATTCAGTGCTGAGTTTTAAGTCCAGATTAAACCAAGACCCGTTAATCCCGTAATGAAACGAATCTGGAATTAACCCAGTGAGCAGTTTTTCAGTGCAGAGTTTACTCCATCAACAAAGTTGTCAAAATCTTCGACTCTCGAAATCATTGATTCTCCCAACCCTTACTACACATAGAAAAACACAGGGGAAGGAGTTCAAGTTATTCTCAGATGTCATTTTTCACAGAAGCACGCAAATCAACTGCCATTCCACTCAGAATAAAAAAGCAAAGAAATTCGAACTGTTCTCCAGAGTTGATCCGAGATGAACTCAACAAATTTGGCGATTTAAGCCGGGATTAACCCCAGATCTTAGTTTACTAAAAAACTCATTTCTGGGGTTAATCTCAGCTTGACTCTGAAAGTCGAATGATCTCGCACTAAAAAACCGGCCCTTAGGGCCGGACTCGGAGATTACCCCCTCATTTCTGGGGTTGATCTCCGAGTTAAACTAAGATTAACCCCAGAAATGAGTTTTTCAGTGAACTAAGATCTGGAGTTAATCTCGGCCTAATTCGCTAAATTTTGTTAATTAATCTCGGATCATCTCTGATCCAGTATGAACTTTATTGAATGTTTTTTCTCCTTGGAATATTAGTTGATTTGCGCGTTTCTGTGAAAAATTACATTTGAGAATAACTCGAACTTCTTTTCCCGTATTTTTCTATGTGAAGTGAGAGCTGGAGACTCAATAGTTTCGAGAGTCGAAGATTTTGACAACTTTGTTGACGAAATTAACTCTGCACTGAAAAACAGCTCGCTGAGTTAATTTTACATTCGTTTTGTTAACAGATCTTGGTTTAAGCTGGGCTTAACTCAGCACCGAAAAACTGGCCCCAAGTGGATTTACACCGTATCAAACTCGGAAGAAAGTCTAGCTTCGTCACCTATTATTCTAGGTGAATTTGCAGTTTCACATTTTGGAGTGGAAAACTAAAAGCATGAAGTTCGTTGCCTGTTTTTTTTATGATAAGTGACAGTTGACAGTGTTGATGATTTTAATAACTTTTTTGACGGTGTTACTCCTGCACTCTGGCTTAGTATCACTGGGACTTACAGATCATTGTAAGCCTTCTGTCAAATCTGCTCTGCACTGGAAAACTGACCCTTAAAACAAGACACCGGAAAATCAGAGTTAATCCTTTTGAACGCTTAAATCGACTGTGACCTGGCGTGAGTCAAAAACCTGCTGTAAACCCCAATGAGACAAATGGTGTGCGACAAAATGACCTTGGGGCGCGCGTTGTTGCGTAGTGGCCGTGTGTTTGCTTACTACGCAGGCTGTCTGGGTTCAAATTCCACCTCTGTTATTTCAGAAAAAAACTCGTTCTTTTCCGCGATCCACACCTTTGCGATGGTCTGACAAGCCCTCCGAAAGATGGAAAGCGTCTAAAAGTGCCATTCGGATGACAATTAGACAATTAGAAGGAAGACAATTAGACATTTACTGCGTTTCAGTTTGTTGTGACGCGCTAATTCGTTCTTTTATTTAAACTCCTTCTTCAAAATGAATATTTAATGAGCTCAAAGTGTGGGCTAGGATTAGTTTCTTTAGCCTAACTAGTTGTCTCACTGTTCACACCTTTCCCATAAATATTTTAAACATCCTCTTTCTGATTTGAATACTGCCTTAAACTGATTTCCACTAGAATATCAACATTTTAAATGTCAGTTAAATTTTTGTTGCATTATCAAATCTTCAATTCTTCAACTAAAAAATTAAATAGAACTTTGTATAGGTTTGCCGTAGGCCATTTCTCAATTAAAACAGCGATGTGTTCTTGTCCGTTAAAAAAAAGCAATGGACAAAAGAAAACAACACCTTTAATTATCATAATTCATAACTAATATTAAAGTGTTTTACTCATGTCATTTTGCTTGACTGGCCCACCTTTTAAACATAAATCAAATTACTGCAGTAATTGAACAGGTAGGTATGTTCTATTCATTTTTTTGAAAGCGCACATTTCTTTCCTTCATCTGTGGAAGCTATTAAATAATGTTTAAATTATACGGATTCACTTCATTTGCCATTTTCATTCATTGACATTGGCGTCATTATTGCCAGAGTTGGTTTTTTCTTTTTCTTCAATCGGAAATTGTTTCTCCTGATTTAAAATTCATAGACACTTAATCGCACCGCGTTTGTTGAATGTTCAAAATAATGTAAAAAAAAACTCCGAAACAGGTTTTGAAGATTGATTTGATGCGTTTCGAGTTCGACAATAAGATTAATTGATTGAACTCTTGGCTTTTATTAGTTTTTTTTTTTTTTGCCTTTTATCCAAATAAACATGGAATTATATAAGAGCCTGTGGTATTTTCCGTAAATGGAATTCCCCAGCTTTAGAACCAGACATACGTCATTCTTCTTTTTTTAAGTTGCCTGACTTCTTTGTTGTGTTCTGGGTTAGACGAAAATTAGAGTCTATTTAACTGAATTAATTAACATTTTGTTTTTTTTTTTCGTTGGTTAACGCGTTTTGTGTGATATTCAACAAGTGAGTCAGCAAAATCTTGTTTCAATAGAAGAAGATTGCGATCCATTTTAGGGAGATAATCAAAAGATCTTGAAGTTTCTGGAAGTTTCTTCAATCAAAAAACACAACAATGTTTATGAAAATATTTCTATATAAAGAACTCTTCTCAGAACTGACAATGATTAAGGATAATAGATTTACATTTGTTCCAACATTAAAATGATTGATTCTTTGGAGACAATATGATTTTTATCGTTGGCTTAGAAATGGTTTTATGTGTAAATAAATGGCCTTTAACATTGACAGTAATTGCGCACACCTATTACCCAGCCATGAAAGTCTGATTATAGAATTATGTTCAGCTTTATTACCCCACTTTGAGGTACTATGTTATTAAGATTAAAAACCAAGAATTTTCTAAATGATTTTTTTTTATAACTATGCGATGTGTAAGTAAAACACACCCGGACATATCATCCAACAAGAGTGCGATTTGATTAGGTAAATTTTTTTCTACACATCAAAAGTGCTTCCTGAACAGAACTTTAAAAAAAAAAAAAACAATAATTATAAAGTCATCAACAATAACAAGCACAATTATTCTATTTACGGTATAATTGCCTTTTGATCGCACAGCGACACCATTAGAGAAGAAAACGGTTTATATTCTGTTTTATTTTCAAAATTCTTATCGCTGACAGTCTATGTCTGGTTTTTTAATGGGATCTTTCATAATTTCTTTTGGTAAGGTTCTAACAGCCTCTATAATTATTACATATTTTATAGGTCGTCTAAACTATAAAACTAATTGGGATTGTGACATATTTGGTCAAAATAGTGCAATAGGTACATTTTTTTTTTGAATTTTGATCAGGCTACGGTTTTTCTTGAGTAAAAGTTGTTTAATGACATTAGGTAAGTATCTGCTCCAGTTTTTTTTTTTTAAATTAACACACATATACGATAGAACCTCCCAACCTTCAGTTGGTGTGGAATTGATATGGCATTATAGCATTGAGATCATAAAACCCAATAAAACAAAGTCCCAAATACAGATATGGGCGCGATCTTCAGCGTTACATTGCTTTCACTTTGCAAAATATATGAACCTACATTTTCGAATTGACAGCAAAAGAAATGAAAAGGAAATTTGAAGCTTGCATTCATATAATACTGTAATGTGTTGACAAGAAATAAAACGGCATGCTGAAACGGGTAAATCGATTCACTTGTCTAACACACCCAAATGTCATTCCAGTCGGCTGACAGCAAACAGATATTCGCAGTTCGAATTTCAATATCAAATATTTCCCCTCCATAGAATTCAGCGAAGAGTACCAATGGAAAATAACCAGAGGGGAAGTACGGAACGTACCACTAAAAGGTGCTTAAATTGTAAAAATACACGAGTGACAGGCTCGTACGGAACAGTTTTTATAGAACCTGATTCAAATAAAATAAAATTCTATAATATTTTATATTCTTAAAATAAAAGAAAAATTTTTTAAAGTTTAGATTTGTGCTAAAAGATTTGAAAGCCTTCTTGGCGCGTTCACATTGACCCACCAACGAGATTTAACTTGTCACAATCTACTGAGGCAAGAAAAAGGTACTTTTCACGTCGAATCAGAATCTAGACTCAGAGTAAAAATTCGTAAAAATACGTTTTGTAGAATTCTGAATCTAGATCAGAATCTAGAATCTAGAATACGAATGTACTAGATTTATATTCGATTTTGTGGATATTATACGAATATAAGAGCAAACACACCGTTTGAATTAATCAAATGAAGACAAGTCAGCTGATTAAATTTGTTTCCAGTAATTCTTTGGTTATCTACAATTGTTTTTTTTTTTTTTTTGCTTATTTGAAGCCATTTGCTGGTGTTCAATTGACCGAAACGTCAACGAAATCAAGATTAATTTTGCAGTGTGAACGCGTCAATTCGATTTTGAAAAAAAATGCTCGGAATCTCGATTCTAGCTTGGTGTGAAAATTCCTATAAGTCAAACGGGATAACTGGTGCTGGTGGACTACAGAGGGATATTTAGAGACCTGCAGCATCGTCAAATTTGAAAATTTCGGTTGTTATTGAAATTTTTCGGCATTGACAAAGTCAAAGTCAAGATGGGATATCTGGCGGCAAATGATACCTATGTGTCCTATAATATACGTCAACACCAGAAATCAAAAGATGACAAACTATTACATGCACAAACGTTTGACTGCCTTACATGAACAAATTTATTTCTTGTGTGTAAGTAATTTGAAGTGATTTGTCAATAAAATAGTTTGTTTTTTTTTTTGTCAAAAGTGAATTATATTAATTATATAAAAATAATTATCAATATTGAAGGTCCCGCTTAGCATTTAAGAGTGAAAACGTTTCTCACACGAGCGACAAAATAGTTTTTGGGTGCTTTGGATTTTATGAAAGGCCTTCCCCAAGCGACATCTGTCGCTTCCATTAGACCCGATGTTATCTCAGCAGTCGATGGCGACTGCTTAGTCGCTCGTGTGTCGCTCTTAAGGACTGTACCCATGAGCGCAAGCAAACGAATTGAGTTAGTGCGAATTAACTGATTTTAAGGCATTCACACTTAACATTGGAAATTTTTGTGGAGAGAATGTTTGTGGAAAATGGCCAGTTGTCGTGAATTGAAAAAAAAACCTTTAATAGTTCACGACGGCGTCAGCCTTTTTGTTCGCGTCGAAAAGTTTAAAATGCAAAATTTTGTCTTTTAAACACATTTGTGGAGTTTTTATGGAAGTAATTTGAAACCCAATCACCTAGTGAACAAATATGTTCAATATTCTGCTGGAAGTTCCCAAAAATTGATTTGTTCGCAACTACTCGATTCGTTCGCTCGAGCTTATGTGTATAGTCCTATAGTCCTACCGGAATCTACATTCTGTGGTAGTTGATTTCAAAATCTTACTGAGGCTTTCATACCGCGAATCGCGAATACGTTGACATTTCGGTGACTTTGAAAACAGTTGTCAAGTTCGTTACGAGGAATGCCGCGTTTGTATGTCAAAGACACTTAAAGACACTCCCACAATCGATCTAAATGTGCAACTACCACCAGAGATTTCAAAACTGTAAGACGTTCTAAAAGGCTGAAATTTGACATTTAGCATCTCTTAATGAATGAAAGACACAAAAAAGAAAAATTTAATTGGTAATCCTCCTCCAGTGGGCGTGGCATTTATTTTAAGGGTAAATTTTCAAATGCAGTTTACTCAATATTTTTGCTCGAAATTAAAAAAAATTATGTAGAAAACGCTTAGATCTACATTTTGTTCATACAAGACTTTGGGCCGCGCCCACATTTGGAGGCAGAATTGAAGAAAAACCTAAAATTTTCCAGAAAAACGTAATTTCGACTGGCCTCGAGCCTAGTTTAGGAAAGCATAAAACAAAAAAAGTAGCAGGTTAGGAAAACTAGACTTCAGACCAGATGTCGTTCATATAAAGTTTTTAGCCACGCCCCCTTTTAGGGGCCAATTTGTCAAAAATATTGAATTCGAATTTGAAATTGCATTTTTACGTACATTTAAACGTAACTTGGAAATATCTTAGAATTGATAGTGGGTAATCAGGGGCGGTTGGACAACGCCCCTTTTCGAAGTTTGCACTACTTATAAAATGTCAAAAAATAACAATGACATCAGCATTTTACTATGTCCAATAGGAAGGGGTATTCAACGGTCCGTTTTACGGACTGTAACTTCTGCGTACACACTGTAGCACTTACTCACTGGTTTTGTTTCGCTAAGGGCCGTTTTCTTTAGTGCGAGTTCTTCCGAGTTTCTGAGTTAAATTGAGATTAACCCCAGAAAAGAGTTTTTCAGTGAACTTGGATCTTGGGTTAATCTCGGCTTAACTCGCCGACTTTGGTGAGTTAATCTCGGATCAACTCTGCAGAACAGTATGAACTTCTTTGAATGTTTTTTCCTGTTTGGAATGAAAGTTGATTTGCTTGTTTCTGTGAAAAATTACATCTGGGAATAAGTTGAACTTTTTTTCCTGTGTTTTTTCTATGTGAAATAAGGAGTTGATAGAGGCAACAATTTCGAGAGTCCAAGATTTTGACAACTTTGTTGACGGATTTAACTCTGCACTGAAAAACTACTCGCTGGGTTAACTCCAGATTTGTTTTGTTATGAGATTAACAGATCTTGGTTTGAGATTAACTGGGCTTAACTCGGCACCGAAAAACCGGCCCCAAGTTGATAAATGTTTGATAGCTGACGTTGTTGAAGGTCTCTACTCTGCATATTCCTCTGTTATTCCTCTCCAATAGCCAATAAAGCGTAAAAAAGCGTGTGCGAAGATTTGATTTGTCAGTTGTTTGAAGGAACAAACGTGTACGATATATGTATTCTAAAAAGAAATGGTAAGGCTATGAAATTTTGCACTAAATCAGAAACCAAACGCGATTATTTGCAGCTGTTGCCCACACTTCTATTCTCTTTACCTGTCACTTTATTAAGACCTGATATTCTCAAATCGAGTCAATTTTTTTTTGAGGGAACACTTCTTGTGACTAAAAACGTTCATAGGGAATGTCTTTAGGCTCCTAAAGCGGGATAAGTTTTGCAGGACATTAAGCCCCAAATCATAATTAAATAAAGTACCAAAAGTGAGGCTCTATATTAGAAAGTCAAATATAAATTCACTATATTCAAATGAAATAAGTCCCAACAGTCTTTTTTGCTAAAAAAAAATTTCCGGAATCTACAAAAATACATTGTAAACGTCTTCGCCATTCACGATCTCATTTGTTTTCATACCCACCCCATTCACTTAGCTGTTAAACAAGCAAGAAAAAGTAAAATAAACATTTGACATTGACATTTTGGCGAACAACCCTATTCCTATACCATCGAAGAATTGCTCGGTCAGCGTTTTGCTTTGAAAACATTTGTGTGTTTGCATTGTTGTCATAAAAAGTAGATACACAACCAAAGTCTTAATAGAAACAAACTGCCAGCAACGACAAAACGTAATGAATTCCTGTTATTAACTATATAGATCCACTGTTTCTAACGTAACAAAGATTCTCCTCAATTTTGACGTGTTTTCCTATTTTTATTTTCTAACCTACATTCATCTTTCAAATGTAGGTTAAATGTCAATGTCATCAACTGGAAGGTTTGGACGATGGAAATATGTCTCTCATCGCACAATTACCTTCATTCGTTTTGCTTATGTTTATGCTATCACTTCACACTCTAAAAGCGTATTCCTGATTGATTCTTGGGAATTTTAGCCTTACTCTTAGCACTTAAATGGGCGCTGGATGAACTTTAACGATTGATTTGAAAATTATGCTAAAACTGTTTGTATAATGTCATTAAGATGAGAATAAATCTTGATCTTCGATTGCATCTGGAGAGTGATCAATTATTGTCAAAGCAACAACGCAATTCTATATCAAAGTATTTGAATCAAGTTCTAAGGACTTTGCAAAGTTGATTAATGATAGTTCGATGCGATTGGTTGCGTCTTGAGCTTGACACAGAAATTTATTTCAAAGTCGTGTAATACAGATTAAATTAATCTCAAAATTCACGCGAAAATCTTGCGACTTCAAAGTGCAACAAATTAATAGAGAATATTGCTGACAGCACTCTAGCCGATTTGCGTAGGTACTAAAGTCAAAAGTGCAATCCCTGCAATTGTTTTAAGTGCTGAATTTAATTTTTCTAAGTTGAGCACATTATCGTGTTAGTGGTATGACAAAATGAATGCATTCACCGAATGCGAACAGACCAAAGGGCGATATTGCTCACAATAAATGGTATATTATGCAACTAAAATATTATTTCAAAAATGTAATTTGTGTGCATGTGAGGCAATCACCGATAACCAGCTCAAGTTCTGTTCTTTTTTAATTGATTAATGGGAAATAAACATGAGTAGACTATTGCGGTCAGATAGTCTACAACCTCATGTGAACTTAAAAAAGATAGTGTTTTTTTTTTTAACTAAGTTTATGGAACGACTAATGTTGACTGAACTAGTTATCAGTTGAAATGTTTATTTTAGAATTATTATAAAAATTAAGTACTAAATGATATTAAGAGTGTTAGGAAAGACATTATTGTGTTAATTGTAAGATATGTCAAATATGTACCTACTGGCTCCTTCAAACATTTATGATTGTCCAGGTCGTAACGATTTAAAGAACTTGACTTACGGTTCCGTTTTTTAGAATTCGTTTCCGAATTAGAATAGAGTATAAAGAATGTGTAGGTGTACGATACTCAGACAAGTGTCTGAATTGAACTTGTCCTCATTATTTTATGTCTAAAATGTGTTCGTCTTTATCAGTTTGGCCCAAATTATTTGTTATATTTTCGACAAATTTGATAAGTCATGGTCGAGACTTGATTTGTGCTTATAAATTTAAAAGCCCGTAAAATGTTATAGGCTCTATAAATGTTCGTCATTCATATTATCTTTCAATGAATTCTCACAGGATTTCCTGTAGTTTTTGGATTAAATTGCTAGGATTGAAAAAAGGACTGAAATGTCTTTTGCGCTGCATTATGTCAGTGACCTTTGGATATGTACAAGTTCGTGTGGCCATCGGAGTGTCAATCTTGAATGGGACTTTATAAATACAATTTTTTTCCACATTTTAGTTTGCAATTTTTTTATAATTAAACTAAACAAGCTTTTTGGTCTACCTAAATTATTTAGTTATTCAACATCGTAATAAAGTTAACAGTTTTTTTTTACTGACAAAAGTTGATTATCTGGTTTAAGCAAATGTAAAATAATTGAAAACTTATTTTAGACTTCTAAATTTCATTTGCTCTAGCTGGTTATATCCTACCCAGGGTATATTAAGTTAAATGAATAGTATGTAACGCAGAGAAATAATCACCGTAAGCCCTTAAGACCTGTTCGATATATTATCGAGACCGATAGGAGAATTGATCAAGCCATGTTCGTCTGTCCGTATGTAAAAAATTTTTAGGGATTAAATTTTTTATACCCCATCCCATAGGATAGGAGTATATTAAGTTTGTCACATAGTTTGCAACACGTTGAAATAATAATGGAACCCCCAAGACCTTAAGGGCATATGATCGAGACCGAATTCTGACTTGAATAAGCCATGTCCGTCCGCCCGTCTGTCTGTATGTCACACGTTTTTAGGCCTTAAATATCAAGCTAGGGAGCTGAAACCGGTACATAGGTTAACTGCTGTCAGAAGTTAACCTATGTACCGGTGCACAAATGCAACAAATTTTCAAAAACAATTCGCCCAAAGACACGCCCACAATCGGTCTAAATGTGTAACTGAAATTTCACATTTAGCATCTCCTAATGAATGTAAGGCACAAAAAATAAAAATTTAATTGGCAAATCTCATCCAGTGGGCGTGGCATCTATTTTCAAATGCAGTTTACTCAATATTTTTGGTTGAAAATGAAAAAAATTCGCTTAGTATTTTATGTAGATAACGCTTAGTTCTACATTTTGTTCATACAAGACTTTGGGCCACACCCACATTTGGAGGCGGAATTGAAGAAAAACCTAAAATTTTCCAGAAAAACGTAATTTCAACTGGCTTTGAGCCTAATTTAGGTAACCGAGACTTCAGTCCAGTTACCTTAATAAGGCTCAAAGCCAGTTGAAAATTTTTAGTTACTATGAAATTTTAGCCACGCCCCCTTTTAAGGGTCCATTTTTCAAAAATATTGAATTTAAACCAAAAAATTGCATTTTTCCGTACATTTAAGCGTAATTTGGAAATATCTGTGGAAATATCTTATTATTGATAGTTTGTTATTAGGGGCGATTGGACCACGCCCCTTTTCGAAGTTGGCATTACTTATAAAATGTCAGAAAATAACAATGCCATCAGCATTTTACAATGTGGGATAGGATGGGTTATTCAACGGTCCGTTTTACGGAGTGTAACTTCTGCGTACACACTGTAACACTTACTCACTGGTTTTATTTTAAAAACAGAGCTTAAATACTGTAAGTTATCACTGGGGTATAATAAGTGTTATTGTTTTGGTTTCTTCTTATGAATATAACCTTATAGAAAATACAATTATATTATTTAAATTAAATAAACAACATTAATTGAATTTAAAGTTGTTTTTTTTTCTCGATAACTCTTAGTTAATTTATTAAGTTCAGCAATAAAACTTGCAAAGCAAATTGATTTGAATGGCGCGATTCAGTAAAGACGTTTTCTGAGAACAATATATTCAGAGGCACATCATAAATTCTCAATTAAACACGTATTTTAGATACGGAACCCGTAATGTGTATCAGCATTGCGGTCTTTCCACTAAAACGACCTGAGTCTATTAAAAAATTAAAAATAATATCTTCATTAGCATAGAAATGCATCGTTTATCACCTCCGCAATTAGTTGTAATACAGTGCGTCACCATATTTTTATCGCTATAAAATAAAACTAATCGCCTAGCTAATATAATTTACGAGTGCCTATGTTAAGTACCTTCCTACTTATGAATTTCACCCTTCAATTTAATAACGATTAATGCGAGTTTGTAAGCGGAAAAGGAAATCATATATATTTACATATAATCCGTAACAACCTGCGGTCAAAGAGGGTGCAATAAAACAAAGCTCTTTTGCCTGTCCTTTTGGAAGACTATTTCCTCATCACTGTTTGGGCTTGCCCACCTTGCTTCTCCCACTTTTGTTCCCTCTATTCCTCATACAGATATCCTAGACCCTAGAGCAAAACGGACCGTCAGGACGGTCCGAGCGTGCGATCAACCTAGTCTCTATTCGTGAACAATAGTCAGTGCTACGTTTATGGGGAAGAGAGAGAGGGGTCCCTATCCCTACGTTTCGGTGGGGTCACTACCCTACGTTCTCTTAGCATGCCACGATTTATCATGAAATACGCAGCCCTAAAAGAACTTTAAAAAGAGTTTGCACGAGTTTGTGCCAAAGTATTAAGACCAGAATTAGAAGAAAACGTCTTATCTTCCCTGTACCTGTCTTGGCAATCAATCGCGAAGAGAGTAAGTAGGTGTTAGTGTTTTCCATGAAACTTGAATGAATTTCTCTTAAAATTATAGAACTGCTCGTTAAATAATACGTGCTTCCCCGTTTGGCAAGGGGGAAAATCATAAACTCGGGCTGGTAACTATACAATACGTCCGCACATAAAATCGAAACAAATAAAGCGGGATTTTGAAACAAGCTTTTGTTTCGCCTCGGCCTTACGTTTACAAGTTCAGCCATAAAATTTCAATATTTCCTCAGGCTTCCTGAAGCTAGCGAGCACACTTCACCTTGCATTTAGCTTAGCTACCAAAAACCATAATGTTCATTTGGATTGACATTCATACTAGGTCCTTCTCACACTTTGCTTCTTCACAGTTTGTGATTGTGTATTTGCCTACAAGTCAAAAATGTATGTTCGCACATCCAGCAGCAGTCCTTAAAATATCAGCATTCACAAAACCTCTGCTCCCGATGCCATACGCCTATATACTTATTTAATGTTCGCTTCCGTCGGTAAACCTATAACGGCAGCTTATTTGATCATGCAGACAGCAGAATTTTCTCAAAGTTTCCCCGAAAAATGCCATTCTTCTTTGTCCAGCAATTGGCAAATTCTATAGACACAACCTCCATTGAAAATCAGGAAAACCTTGATGTAGGTATGGTCAGCTTTGAACACATCTTGAACTGCAAAAACTCCTTAATGTCCTGTAATAGGGCCTCGGCGCCAAAGAATATATTGACGCTTAAGCCATCAAACCGTCAATATATTCTCCCTCCCCTATACTACCTCCCCGTAAAGTGGAACCGGATCAGGCATCTGTTTAGTGAAAGTATAGATGCCTGCCAATGTGAGTGTCATTGCATTGACACATGAAGAGCATTTGACAGGTCTTAGCGTTTAGCTCTCTTGTCGAAAATGCGTGCATTAGGGATACATTGTCAACAGAATTGCTGGCTAAAAAAAATTACGACACGAAAGCTTAGAAAATAAATAAATAAATAAAAATAAAACTACACGACACATCCATATTGCAGATGCAGTGGAAAAATGTTTTCGATTAAGAACAACATATTACTATACCACAGAATTGAGTCATAAATCTTAGTTGCTAAATTCTAGTTTTTATTAACTTAATTTGCATTTAGAATTTTTCAGTAAAGAGTCTCCTTCAATAAAAAAGGGGCGTGGCATCAAACCCTTTTCAATAACATCATTTTTTTGTTCAAATATTTTATCAGATGTGGTATATACACAAGTAGAGTGCATTTATATATTTAAAATTTGGTTTACACTTTAAAATGCCCCTAAAAATGGGCGTGGCAAACATTTATTCATTTAAGTTGGTAGTACCTATACGTATAAACAGTAGTGGAACTTCGATTATGAACAGCAACATTTATTTTTATTTCTAATAAAATAGAGATAATTATCGAAAAATTGGGATGAACACAAAAGCATCATGATAAGTAAAAAATTTAACAAAAAAAAGTAAGTGCAAGAGTTCGACTGTGACAAACTTCTATATACCCGAGCCTATATGCCGTGTAACACCAAATTTTAAAGTTTTTTGGGCTGAATTCATATATTATTTGTAGAGGCCACGCCCACAAAAGTGGGCAGGGACTAAAAATTAGTATCAATTAATTGTAATTTCATGAAAATCATGAGAATATACGGTAAAAGCGAAAATTTTTTCAGAAAAAAAAACCGTTTTTTTCCTAAAAGCTTAGCAAGTAGAAATATCTTTAAAATTTGTCATATAATTGTTTTTCGATTTGGAGTGAATTTTCCGAGAAATTGGGTTTTTAAAGATCTAACATGTTAAAAATGGACATGGTCGATAGTGTGGGCGGTCAAATTTTTGCTCAGTACCTCAGTAACTTGACCAAAAGGCATTTTAAAAGAAAATTTGAAATAAGCCGCCGACGCACGGCTTGACCCAATTTTTAAACCTTTTCTATGCAACAGAAGAACCAAACCGCGTACAAAGTTTTGAAGACCTAAAACCTTCACATATACAGACAGACAGACGGGCATGGCTTAATCGATTCACCTGTCGGTCTTGATCATATCTCTAAAAGGTCTAAGGGGTCTACGATGATTATTTCACTGTATTAGAAACTATGCATTAAAATTAATATACCCTAGGTCGGGTATAAAAATTTACTGTTAGAAAAAAAAATCTGGATACAAAAGCCGAACTTTATAAAACCATGAAAAAGAGGTGGAAGATAGATTATGAACACATGTAGCTTTAAACGTTTATTCTAAATTTGAACGATATGGTGACGCTTTTAAGCTTATAAGGGCTTAATTGGCGACCAAGCCTTTTTAAGCTGATCGACTTGGTTAAATTGTCTGCCATGCAGGTAAATCTAACAAGCTAGAATCTTTCACAAATTGTCAACGGGTTTAAGGCCAAAACTTCGAGCCAGCTGACTAATTATTCAAAATTGTTTTGCGAAAATAAACATTATACCGACCTAAGCCTTGTGGACTGGTGGGGTTTCCTTTCGGAATATGAAATTTTCGGGAAGAAAACTCGGGAACTCTTCGGACATGATCAATACATTCAGATATTTAGCACATCGATATAAAAAGAGGATTAAATTGGTAACCAAGAAATTTGAGATTAAAAAGCTATTCGAGAGGCTTGGTCGCCAATCAGGGAAGCTGAGAAATTGAAAAGCATTACCATATCAATTCAAAACCTCTTGACAGATGCACTAAAAAATTGAGGAGGCCCGATTCTTTATTAACGTTGACACTTTTTTCAAAAAAAAAAAAAAATAGCCACATTTAGAAAAAACATTAAAACGATGCCTTTAAAAAAGAACGAAAAATTTGTTTTTCACAATCGAATTTCTGCCACTGTGTTTGAACATTTTATAGTACAAGTTTTTTGGCTTCAAGGCAGGTAATTGAATAAAATGCGTTAAACAAAATATGGCCACGCCCATGTGGACGGATTTCAAAAACGATTGCATATATGCTGCCTCGGGTTCTTAAAGGAGGTGTTATTTCGGTGTTCAAAGAAAAAATCCCGTTTTTTGAGATAAATGACCGGATGTTTATTAAATAATAAGGAGGTGGTATGCAGTTAATAATAAAAAACAACATCAGCCAAATGGCTACCAAGAGCACGCATCCAGGACCATATCCTTTTAAATGAGTTCTCCAATTCACAAAGTGGCTGCCTCGATAGCCTCAAGAATTTTATCTTTGAGGTCTTGAATCGACGCCGTGCTGTTGGCCTTATCTTTCACGTGGCCCCAAAATAAGAAGTCGCAAGGTGTTAAATCACAAGACCTCGTTGGCCAATGTTGATCACCTCTCCGAGAGATATCACGGTCAGGAAACTTTTCCAGTAAAAGATCGATGGTTTCGTTGCTTGTATGGCACGTAGCGTCGTCTTGTTGCTAGTAAACGTTGTCCAGATCAATACCATCAAACTCATAAGTTAGTTCCAACATTAAAGTTCAAAGTTTCTAGCTCAAAATTTGAGGCCTAAAAACTACAGACAGACAAACGGACATGGCTCATTCGACTTGAAATTCTCCTCGATCATGTGCCCTTAACCTTAAGGTCTTACGGTGATTAATTCACTATGAATAATGAAGAGCCCTGCAAGGTCGGGTTTAAGAATAGCCTTGAGGTAAGGTATGCCTGCCGTAAGAGCCGACTGAAATCCACTGGAGGAAGTAATCATCAGGCATAAGTGATGCTGTCCAGGACTATAAACTCCTTGTGGGGCCACCCTTGGCAGTAAAGTTATAGCTGAAAAAGATGAACCCGAAGGTTTAAATAAAATCCAGCAGCGTCTCAGAGGGACGGCTGAACTTCAGATAACAGAAATCCAGGAGCGTCTGTTTCGGAACGAGCGGCCTCCTGGTCGGCGTCTGTTGTCCGGGTTAGGATCGGCCAAATTTAAACCTGGCAGCTAGGTATAAAATACACCCCCCCCCCCCCCTGGGGGATCCTGGTAATCCAGGGCACCCTTTGGAGGGTTCTGGTTCTGAGGGGTGTCAGCATGCGAGCGCTTGGTGGTCGGCAGGTCCCGCTCGGCATCCGACCGGGTTTAACCCGAAGAAGTTACGAGCAGCCCGTCAATGGTGCCGCTATCCATTACGGGGGGCGGAGGGGGACAGCACCAAGTCAAAATGAGGGCTTAGGTGGAAACTCTACAAATCGACAACGGCACCAATTCAAAATTGGCACGTGGAATGTCTCGTCGCTAACGAGGAAGGAACTTGAACTGGTTGAGGTGGCCAAAAAGTATCAGCTCGATGCAACTGGCATCTCCTCAACTAAGTGGAAGGGTTCTGGAACCAAAGACTTCGAGGATGGGTAGAAGCTCTTCTGGTCTGGCGTCCCAAATCACATGACTGCACAGGCGGGTGTGGGGATACTCACAAGCCCCCGGTTGTCAGAAAATGTATTCGATGTCATTCCGTTAGGGGGAAGGATTCTGATCTTAAAGCTTAAGCTTGAACGATCGACTTTGGCTCTGGTTCAGGTTTATGCACCAAATCGAGAGTCAGAGTATGAGTCCTTCTTGAACGAAGTTGATGCTGCCCTGGACAGAGTGGCAGAAATTGACTTCTTTCTCCTGATGGGTGACTTCAATTACATGTGGGTACAGACCACAGTACTTGGAGGAGTGTGATCGGGAGGCATCACGGTGACCCGGATCAAAACAGGAAAGGAGGGAAGTTGTTGGACTTTTGCTGTGCATATGGCTTGTCCATCATGAAGACCTTTTTCCAACACAAAGACATTCACAAATACACATGGTACAAGCACAGCTTAAATCAGAGGTCACTGATTGATTTCCTTGTTGTACCATCGTGTGTTCAAAGAATGGTTTGTGATGTTCGAGTTTTCAGGGGAGCTGAGTTGTCAACTGATCACCACTTAGTGCTGTGTAAATTGTTTTTCAGTGACAGTGTTCCTTTGCCACCTAGGCGAAAGCCAAGACTGGTGACCCGCATACGGTGGGAAAGGTTGCAGGATGCTGACTCAGATTTCAGAGAGCGTTTTGCACAGCATGTTTCGGAGAAGTTTGAACAAATTCCAACTGACCTTTTGAATGTAGAGGAGGAATGGCAGCTTTTTTTATCGGCAGTCATTGCCTCTGCAGGAAATGTTTGTGGAGTAAGGCGGCTTGGTGTAGCGGCTGGTGGTGAGAAAAGAACTGCTTGGTTTAAAACGCCTGGAGTTCAAGAAGCCATCAGAGAGAAGAAGAGAGCCTACATTGCGTGGATCCAATGTAGAAACTCAACTTCTCGAGCCCGGTACAATGAGGCGCGAAGGACTTCCAATCTGGCAGTCAGAACAGCCAAGGAACAGTCATGGAAAAAGTTCGGCGAGAAGTTGGAGCACGATTACAGATCTGCAAACAAGATATTTTGGCAGACCATTCGCCGGCTCAGAGGAAGGAAGTTAAATATCATTCAAGGGGTTAAATCCAAAGACGGTACACTTCGTTCAAATGAGAGCGATGTCTTGCGCAGATGGAGAGAGCACTTTTCGGAGTTGCTCAACCGCCAACAGGGCACTGAAGATGGCATTCCCACTGCTGACGAGATAAGGGCGGAGAATAGTCCCACAGTAGACGAAGTCACTGAAGCGATTAGATCGCTAAAAGTTGGCAAGTCTGCTGGAGTTGATGAAATCCGGCCAGAAATGCTCAATGCCATGGGTGAAGAGGGTGTTAAATGGCTAACACGTGTCATTAAGGTGGCCTGGGATACCGGGAAGGCACCTAGCGATTGGCAAACGGGAGTTATAGTGCCCATTTTCATAAAAGGGAACAGGAGAGATTGCGCCAACTATAGGGGCATATCTCTCTTGAGTCTTCCGGGAAAAGTATTCGCGAAGGTGTTGGAAACGCGTTCCAGAGCTGTAATCGAACCTTTGTTACGGGAAGAACAGTGCGGCTTTCGGCCTGGCAGAGGCACTATCGACCACCTTTTTACTCTGAAGGTTATTCTTGAGAAGGCCTGGGAATATGCCAAACCGGTCTATGCGTGTTTTGTAGATCTGGAAAAGGCGTATGACCGAGTCCCTCGGGATACACTATGGAGAGTTTTGCGGGACTATGCGCTGAGTGGGCCTCTTCTGAGAGCCATCCAGTCTTTGTATGGAAACTGCAGAAGCTGTGTGCGGATAAATGGCGTCAAATCCCGTCCTTTTGATGTGCGCGTTGGACTTCGCCAGGGCTGTGTTCTGTCGCCGCTCCTTTTCATAGCATATATGGACTGGATGGTGAAGCGCAGTCTTGGCGAGCAATGTTTCGAATTGGCTGGCATTAGGATGAGCCATCTGCTTTTCGCAGATGATTTGGCCATCCTTGCATCATCCAAAGAGGAACTTCAACGAGCACTGGATAGGTTTGCAGGGCAGCCGTCTGTGGTGATGCTGGGATGAATGTAAACGTAATCAAATCGGAAGTGATGGTTGTTTCCCGAACTCCTGTGCAATGTACCCTGCACATAAATGGAGTTCCATTAAAACAGGTGGGGAAGTTTAAGTATCTCGGGGTCTTTTTTACGAAAAATGGAAGGAGTGATACTGAGGTGTCCTGTAGAATTGGCCAAGCTGGAGCAATAGTAAAGGAATTGCGCCGGCCGGTCATCAGGAAGGCTGAGCTTGGAGTGAAAGCAAATATATCAGTTTTTAATTCAGTGTTCGTTCCGACCCTTATCTATGGTCAGGAAATTTGGGTAATGACCGAAAGAATTAGATCGCTGGTACAAGCTGCCGAAATGAGATTCTTGAGGTGCGTTGCTGGTGTTACTCTAAGGGACAGAGTGAGAAACGTCAGTATTCGTAGGAATCTTAATGTTGAGCAGCTATTTCTCCGAGTGGAGCGATCGATTCTTCGATGGTTTGGACACGTTGTTCGCATGCCCCCTGGCAGACTTTCTAGACAGGTCATGCTAGCCCCCTGGTAGGCCAAGAAACAGGTGGTGGGATCAGGTAAAGAACCTCTCTGAGTCCCGCCTGGGGATTGCGCCGGAGTCTCTTGAGTTGGTGGCGGAGGATCGAGAAAGATGGAAGGACCATTTAGCCACCCTCGCTCCGCGACCCTTTCGAAAATGATGATGATGATGAATGAAACGTGATATACCGTGATATACCATCCTATGGGATGGTTAATAAAGTGGTTCAAGTTATTTAGAGTTACTTTGGGGGGGTGAACCCAACAACTATGAACTGTTTAACTATGAAAGTCGGATTAAAGAGCTGAAGAACTAGCTACATCAAACCAATGTCTCGGTTATCTTTGTTGCCATTGTGTTCTTTTTTTATTGAATAGCCATACATATTTGTAAGAATTATTTTTCTTTTTGCGTACTGTAATTTAAAGCTCATTTGTTAATTTGTTATCACTGACATATGAGTTCTTGCACGTTTTTAAAAAAAAAAAATTGTCAATTCTTGCCAATAAAAGTTTTTTTTTTTTTTGGGTGAAATATTTTTTTTTTTTTTGTAGAGTGCTGACTGCGATGGATCAACTAAATTTAAAATGCCTATTCGTCAACAAAACGTAACGCACTGCATGTTTTATTTATTGTTAACTTAAAGTCAATGCACTGTACCCATTTTGAATATATACCCAGTGTGCACGTTGCAAATGTTGCGAAACTGCTGCGGATATCGGACTCGCTTTGATTTTGCACAACTTAGCATAAATTGAGCCGGCTGAATGGATTCCATGTTTTCACGTCACTTAACTATGTTGTGTTGATTTTATTTTTGAACTCAAATTTAGGTGGATATGTACATATTGACTTTTGGTAAATTCCCGGATATAGCATTGCTTATTTATAGTATTCGTGATTTGAATTAACCATGAGGGAAAAGCGAAAAACTGTTCGAGGCATGTTTTTTTTTTATATAAAGCTAGCTGCTGCTATTACCGTTAAATCGTAT
Organism: Neoascia interrupta; assembly: GCA_947623515.1. Taxonomy (NCBI): domain Eukaryota; kingdom Metazoa; phylum Arthropoda; class Insecta; order Diptera; family Syrphidae; genus Neoascia; species Neoascia interrupta. The sequence goes on from OX392462.1 coordinate 202,722,432, forward strand.
TCGCACTTGAATGCCCTTTTTTGCCGATGACTTTTCAATTCAATGCCAATAAATCAGAGCAAACCTTTCAGTCAATGTATGTCAACTTTGCCTTGTACGTGTAACTATTCTTAGAATCTAGTAATTACAATCGATCGTAAATGGATCGCTGAACACTGCCTTGCCATTCCAAAGATCGAAATGTAGAACGAGCAAAAAGTCTCTTAATCATGAACACACAGACCAGACAACTTGTTGCGGGCCAAAAAAAAAAATGTTTTGGAATTAATTCGACGCTATACGCATTAAAATATTATTGTCGTTACGCTTCCCAACTGCTAAGGCCACTCAAGTGTTTCGTAGTAACAAAAGTATTCTAATTTAATATCGATAAAACCCAAACATGTGGTGTTTATAAAATTTATGCGTCAGTTCAAGGCAGTTTGCGTTTAATTAACTTTGGCCTTTTTGAATCGGAAGTTGGTTTTTGCGATTTTTTTTTTTTTTAATTTTATTGTGGGATATTTTTTGTTTATTGTAAAAGTTGTTTTTGGCTACATATAGACTTTAGACCGGTACTAGAAAAAAAAAACTCTAATAAATTGAATTCCCATAGCAATTACAGGGTGTCGCAATTTCACAAAGCGCCCCATTGTTATTAAAGTGCAAAATATTTTCACTGAATATGATAAGAACTTGCCTTCCCAACACGACAACGATTCGAATCAACTTAGCAATTTAAATCCCTCCAAAACCGATAATTTTTTCCCTTTTTTTTAATTCATTTGAAAAACAAAATTTCCCCTACAAACCTTTTTCGACTAGACTCAAAATATGCAGACAGCTTAATGCATGCAAGACGGTGTCGTCAAGGCTTATCGCGCACTCTTGAACAAAAAAAAAAAAAAAACCGATTGAAGCCTTAAAATGAAACTTGGTTTTATATTCACTCGCGACGTATACAAAAAACTTTTTTGGATCTTCTGCTTTATTTATTCTCTATCGAAACCGATTTTAATTGCCACTTATTGAAAAAATCACACACAACGTTGAAATTTATTTGAAGTAGAAAAAAATCAATCTCAAGAAGTTGCAAATTTATCACCACTTAATTTTTTTAAGTTCAACTTTATATAAAATTTACTTTGATTTCGACAAAATAAATTCAAAAATTCCATATGTCTCCCGAAACAAACTCGTCGAATTTTTGGTATTTCGTTTGGGGGTAAAAAATCGTCCGTCAAAGCGCGCAACTCTATTCGAATACGATTCGCTACTCAGACTGATTGTGCTGGCATACATCAGCTTGACTTGAACTTAAGTTATCGCGTAAAATAGTGATACGTCATCGACATGGTGAAGCTTTGCTTGAACTAAAAAAAAAAACAATAAAAGCAAATAATGTGATATTGCATTTTTTTATTAATTAGAACCTTGTTGTAAGAATTTCTCATGTCATAGAGAGTAGGAGTAGGACAACAACGAGTCGTTTTGTTTTTGACATATATGGTTTATTAAGACAGATCACTCGTATGAAAAGGTTCAAGTTAATGACTGACAGATAGGTTACTAAATAGCTTAATTAGTCGTACTGGCTTTAATTGAATCAATTTTTAGCGCCAATGTAGTTTGCACGTGCCACACAGCCATTCAAGTACTATTTGAGTACAAATGTGCTACTTTGGGTTGGATTTAAGTAATGACGCGGCGCGGCGGCAGGCGCGCGTTGTTGAATGACTGACCATACTGACCTTTGGTACTAAAATGTATATTGGAGAACGTTGTGGGGCTCCCGGTTGTGATAAACTTTGTGGGATAGAGATATGAGAATGTGGGTCTCTGATAAAATGAGAATGAGATAAATTTAGCTCGCTAGTTGAATTTGATTTGTTTGTGCTTTATGGTATTTTATTGTATGTGACGTCACGTCACATCACGACGGCTTAAAAAAAAATAGAGTAAGATAGATAGAGTTAAGCCGATTAAACACACATCTTTTATTGACGTTTTTAAAATAAAGAAATGAATTTGATGATACAAATTAGAATATACATATTAACGTTGAAGTTACACTACCCTACAAGGTTGGAGTTAGAATAGTCTTGAGTTAAGGCATATACTTGTCGTAAAGCCTATCTTTAACCCACCAAAAGCATCGCCTAGTCTCTATAGATTGTTAGAAGCGATGCTGTCAGGAGCAAACATCAATTGAAGGGGCAACACCCTTCAATGAAGCTTCATCTGAAAGATGAATTTGAATGAAGGCTTAAACAAAATGTAGGAGCGCCTGATACTCGTAATGTGCGGTTCATTTTTCAGTATAACTGATCTCAGACGAGTGGCTGAATTCTTCATTTTAGCCTAATGACCTAATTTCAGGATGTCTCAAAATGAGCGTATTCCTAGGCGATATCTTAGGGTCTATTACCACGAGCAACAGAATAGTCGCGCGCCGTCGACAGTTCAGATATCACTGGGTCCTAATGGAAGTGACAGCTGTCGTTCGTTGAAGGCCTGCCATAAGATCATTAGACTCGAATGTTCCCAAAAACTGTTTCGTGACTCATGTAAGGCCAGGCTCATAGGTATATAATGCCCCTTGTTGTAGAGCAATTTTTTTTTTACAGAGGTTGTGCCTTCAGCCCAATGAATCCGTTGCGTTCGTCACATCGTCAGAAGTACACAACTGTCAACTCAGTGAAAAACACACGTTCTTATGGGAAGCGAGTTCGTCTATGGAACTTAGTTGTCAGCTGTTTACTTCAACGTGACGGAAACAACGGATTCATTGGGTTGCAGGTTGCAGGCTTTATTCTGTAAGGACTGAGCGTTGTAAGCTCGAAGCTTGAGTTGATGCGCTGCCCTTCATTCAGAGTGGCTAACAGGGGTACCTTTCTCTTTATGGTTTTGGGTAGGGACAAGACTTAGAATAGTGTGATTGTGTGCATTTTTCAACGGAAGTCCTGGAGCTTACTGCGGCAGATGGTTGTTGTATGAAGCGGCTGGGTATGCCCATAATAAGTTCTAAAAGGCGGTGTCATACAAGTAACGGGGCCCTTAACAGGCGCCTTATAAGGGTGATTTGACACTTTGTAGTATTTAATTTTTTGTGCGGAAAGAGTTCTATTTTAAGTTCTTATAGAACTTATAACGGCTAAGAAAATCGAACGGTTCGTCTGATAAGAAAAATGCTTCCTTTTTGAAAAAAAAAGTGGGCGAGGACTTTTGAAAAAATGAATACTAAAAAGGTTCCCAAAAAGGAACGGAACTCAAAACGGTGTATGAAACGAACTTAGAAAATTCCATCTTTAATATTTGTCATAGACTATTTTTTCGATTTAGAGTGAATTTTTAGAGAAATCAGTTGTTTAACTTGGTCAAAAGGTCTTTTTAAAATAAAATGTGAATTAGAGGTTGTCTCACATGGAAGCCAGCATGAAAATGTAATAAAAATTTGGAATAAAATGTAAATAAAAGTTTTTGAAATCCAAAATGTAGGGTGCCGTGGCGTAGTGGTTAGTGTGTGCGCTTACTATGCCCGAGGTCTGGGTTCGAATCCTACCATCGTCATCTGAAAAAAAAGACTCGTTCTTTTTCACGGTCCCCACCTCCACGAGCGTCTGACAAGCCCTCCGAGAGTATAATTTGTCTTGAAAAATTTCTCAAAGTACTGTTCGGATTTGGCAAAAAATTGTGGGGCCCCTTGTATGTAAAGAAATTAACACACACAGCATACATTGTTGAGAAGTTGGCCCTAGTTCACCTCGAGCTGTTGCGCCACTCTATTAATAACCCAAAATACAATAAAAGTTTGAAAACAAAAAAACCGTTTGTCATTTGTTTTTAAAGTTTTTTTATAAGTTTTTAATAAAAAATTGTTTTAATAATTTTAAATCCGAAAATTGGGCAAATAGTAATAACACCTCTTTATTTACTATGCTGCAATGGCAGCATTTTAAACTCGTATACCTACACAGATCTTATACATATAACACTCGAAGTATTATATAAATATTGTTCATATAACCGAAAAATTTGCATGACGAGATGCGTTTGAAAGTATGCAAAGACAGTCGCAAATTGTCATTGAAAGAAAAGAAGAACATTAAGTCGCAAACATACTTTACAAGATTTCATATTACAAATTAAGCAATAATTGTACGATAAGCCTTAAAAAATGGTCGATGGACTCCACGGTAATTTTTGTTGAAGAAATGCTAGGATTGTTTAAATCTCCAATTTTTCAAAAACCAATATACATAGTTAGATCCGCCTAAAAATCTGGTTATAAAATGTTCAATGATGCAATTCATTATAGCTTTAATTTGTTCCTTAAGACAAAAAACTTCGATAGCTCTTTTATGGCTTTGTTGAAAGTAAAATTTTTTAACGCAAGGAGTATCATAGCCTCCAGTCCAATGAAAGCATCCGTCACGTTGAAGTACACAACTGACAACTCACTCAGTTAAAAACCCACGTTCTTTTATAAAGCGGCCCACAGAAAAAGTGGGTGCCTTAGGTAACCTACCAAAAGAACGTGTGGATTTAACTGACAGTTTGTTGACAGTTTGTATACTTCAACATGATAGACGCAACGCAACATATTCATAGGGCTGGAAGATTGTATTATTATTACTATGGTAACGGCAGTGGTGTTAACGTTAAAAGAGTTTGAAAAGTTTAAGTTGGATCCTTGACTGGGTGTATGAAAAGGAATCCAATTTGACACAATGGTGCGATAAGTTGAAAACCGATAAAAAGTTGAAAACAAAGCAACGAAATGTCGGGTTTAGAATGAAATAAATTGTTTTATTATTGCATCTAGAAAAAACGATCTACAAAGCCCTTTTTATCAACAGAGCAAGATGCTAGGCATTTTTCAGCAATGCAACAATTGGTTGCTGTATTCCGCACTTAAAAATTAAAAATATTTTCCTCGATTTCATTTGAAGTCAATGCAAAAATTAACAATAATGAAACAGGTTGGAATTTTTACTAACAACTTAATGTTATCGTCGTTAACTCGCCATACCATTAAAAACAATTTTCTGATTTACGGAATGAATTGTATAAGAATTGTAAATACTTTGCAAACAAGTAAATGTCATTAGCAAACAAGTATATTAATCAATTACATTTAACATTAGATTATAAATAAATTTTCTTCAAGTTATTAATAAAAAAATATTTGTATAAAATTTCAATTCGTGAGAAAACGTTTAACACATTTTATTAAATCGATGTTTTTTTATAATTTTTTAATTACCTACAACAAGATGCCAGTTTTCTAAGTTTCCAAGAAGTATAAATGGGTTGCATTGCAGTTTTCAATTTTGATGCACTGCTTTTAGTGCCAACATCAATGAAATCCATTGAGAAAACTTATACTGATAAGACACAAAGACAAGAGTCAATCAACAAAAGCGAAAAAATTCGGAATAAAATTGGCTTTATTAACTTGGTGCCAAATTAATTTTTAAAAGACTCTTTATGAAACCCTTCCTTTGTACCTACCTAATGTACATATATGCACTTTAATTTGTATCTTTTGAACCAACCATATATATTGAGTTCAAGACCTAGAAATTTCTATGCCAATAATAATGACGTTTTCATGCGGGCTATCATGCAGATCTGTGTGGTTTTCTATAATAATCGATCGGCTTAGATGCGTGTCGCCATGCGGTTTTCTTGTCATTCAATAAGATTGCCTGTTCTGTACGCGTGCACGAGATTATTCGACCTTGAATTGGAAAAAAAGCAAAAAAATTAACATGAATAAAAACATTGGCTTTTTACTGGCAATAATTTCCTCTCGTGTATATAATTTTTTATTGCGAAGATAAGAAATCATGGCCTATCCGTCTGATTTTATTGGATGCAAAACAACATGCAACATCAACAAAATTGAAAGCAGGCTCAAGAATCTAGAGCTAGGGCTAGACTCAAAGACAATACGCTGGGCCGGTGTGATATAAACTTTCTGACAGGTAGACGGTAAATGTACCTTTAGTTATTATCACCATTGAAGGTCAAAATGTGAGTCTGGAATTATCTTTCATGTTAAAACATACAGATAACAGTTAAACTATCAATTAAAATCAGTTGATTAATGTCTTCATTATATGTATGTATGCTTGGTGTTGCACGAAAAGGAATAGATCGAGTCAGATCATGCCATAACATCCTGCAAAATCCGTCACTGTTGCATCGGTAAAGACCTTCCCGAGAAATTTGACAGACAGAGCGACGAATTGTGACAGAAAATTCTTAGGCTACCGCGCCAACACAAGAGGGACAGTGACTTAAAAGTCGGTCACTGTGCCTCTTGTGTTGGCGCGGGCTTTTGGCAGAACTTGAATAATATTTTGAGGATGCCTTCGTTCACACGATTGACGAAATAGTTTTTGGAAAAATTATTATCGGACCTACCACGAGCGACAGCTGCTGTCACTCCCATAAGACCCATTGTAATCTCAACTATCGATGGCGACTTTGAGTGAATGATTTTGGGTTATTTTTAAGTCGTTTGCATAAATGCTCGGAAGAGGAAGTGGTAGGTGCTGTAACACTAACTTAGCCATCAGACAGAAACCAAGACGGCGATGGCTATAGGTTAGGTCAACTAAGCATAAGCATATAGAAGATAACAATGCTTCGGCCGGGAAATCTTTGCGTCCACACCTGAGGAACGTCACAGTTGAGTAAAGAGAGCAAGTGTAAGGCGAGCATTCGATTTCGGGTGCAAGCAATAGACAGATGGGTAGGGGATAGAGCTAGCATGCTTAATTCAGACTGCAGCGCCACCTTATTAAAGAATTCTTTCTAGATTTTTTGCCATTAAAATATAAAAACCAGTGAGTAAGTGCTACAGTGTGTACGCAGAAGTTACAGTCCGTAAAACGGACCGTTGAATACCCCATACCCTCCCCATTGTAAAATGCTGATGGCAAAGTTATTTTTTGACATTTTATAAGTAATGCAAACTTAGAAAAGGGGCGTGGTCCAACCGCCCCTAATTACAAACTATTAATTATAAGATACTTCCACAGATATTTCCAAGTTACACTTAAATGTACGTAAAAATGCAATTTTTTGGTTCAAATTCAATATTTTTGAAAAATCGACCTTTAAAAGGGGGCGTGGCTAAAAACTTTATGTCAACGAAATCTGGACTGAAGTCTCGTTTATCTAACCTGCTACTTTTTTTGTTTTAATGCTTTCCTAAATTAGGCTCAAGGCCAGTCGAAATTAAGTTTTTCTGGAAAATTTTAGGTTTTTCTTCAATTCTGCCTCCAAATGTGGGCGTGGCCCAAAGTCTTGTATTAACGAAATGTGGAACTAAGCGTTTTCTAAATAAGCAAATTTTTTTTAATTTCGAGCAAAAATATTAGGTAAACTGCATTTGAAAATTTACCCTCAAAATAGATGCCACGTCCACTAGAGGAGGTTTACGAATTAAATTTGTCTTTTTTGTGCCTAACATTCATAAGGAGATGCTAAATGTCAAATTTCAGCCTTTTAGAACGCCTTACAGTTTTGAAAACTCTGGAGGTAGTTGCACATTTAGACCGATTGTGGGCGTGTCTTTGGGCGGATTTCAAAAAATTTTACACTTGTACTGCTTCGCATGACTTGGACCTTACGTATGAAGTTTCAGCACCCTAGCTCATAATGTAACGATTCAGAATTCGGTCTCGATCATATGCCCTTAAGGTCTTGGGGGCCTTGGGGTGTTACAAACTATGTGACAAACTTAAGATACCTTCTATCCTATGGGATGGGGTATAAAAAGATAAACCTCGATTTTTCGAGTGTTTTAAAACTTTTCAGTGAAGGAGGAATAATTTTATGTCTCCACCGGTCATAAAACTGCGATGAGCGAAAGACGATTAAAAAGAGGTACCTATATGCCTCCACCGGACAAACATAGGATAAATTTGACACGAGCGCTCTCTTTTGCCAGGAATTGAATTAGTCCCAATGAATCCGTTGCCTCTATCACTCCCGTAGTACACAATTGAAAACTTAGTTAAATGTATGTTCTTATGGGAAGTTGTATAAGAACTTAAGGATCCCATAAGAACGTGGATTTATCTGAGTTGTCAGTTGTGAACTTCGACGTGAAGCACGCAACGAATGCATTGGTCTAGAGGAAAGTGTCCCATAGAAAAATATTTAAAGATAATTAAAAAGGCTTAAGGTCCTTTTTTAAGGCCTGGAAAAAGGACGTAGTCTTCACTAAAGTTTTAGATCTTTTAGATTCGTTTTAAATTGTTTCAAGTATTTTTTTGTCTATGCTTGACAAGATACCAAACTTTTCAGTTTTGACAATGTTGCACATATTATTTTTGTGTGCAACATATTTTTTACCCACCAGTTTGCAATCAGCCAAATAACGAACGGATCTGTAACCATAATAGACTTAGTTGAGTTTAAGTAGGCTTTCGGAAATGTACCATTACACTCACTTCGTATGCCACGAGTACGACCATAATAGCCTTTTGCTCGATTTCGTTAAATTTCGTTGCCTAAAACAGGTCCCAATCCAGGAAGAAGCAAAAATTTGACAGCTAATGAGAACACACAAATCCATGCGATTCTCGAATCGTTTACTTAAGTCTCTTTCGGACTGGGACCAAATTTTCGAACATGGTTTCGACCACAAAAGCGCCTTTCTGATAGCCCTGTTGCTGTTGTTAATTGGGTCTTTAATTGTCAGCAAGAATGAGAAAGCGAGATGGCGCAATGGCAAGTGTGACAGACTGGCGTAGGCCCTGGGCTAAAATTCCAGCCAGACCAATCTTCGAAAAACACCTAAGAACAACGTTGAAATTCTCATGAGTCATCAAGAGAAATTCGGTCGTCAACCCTTTTAAATTCGCTTCGGAGAATAGATAGGTTTTTTTGAAGTTTTTGGAATATGCCAAATCATTTGGCAGGAGAGTCAAAAGCTGATCGTTAGATGACAGAAATTCGGCTTTGATTTTGGGAGAACAAACTTAAAGCCAAATTTCACGTCATCTAACAATACTCGATCACAACTCTCACATAGCTTTCCTACAGCTGAACGACGGAGACTTACATCTTCCTACCTAAACGCGGGAGACAGTCATAGTGGTCTCACTCCAGCAGGAGTGTATTCTAGCAAAGTGTAGGTAAAATCGCCGGAGCTTAAATGTGCTCCGACTTTTTGCACCCCAAACGTTTGGCAGAGCTTGAGTGGGATTTCGTTATATATTGACATTAGATTAACTATAATAGACTTAGGTGAGATTTAGCCGGCTTCCATAAATGTCCCCCACACAACTTATATGCTTCTACCATAAAAGACTTCTGCTCGATTTCGTTAAGTTTCCATTAACTTTTGTCGTCTTAAAGGCCTTACCATAACAGGCTTAAGCAGGATCAATCTAATATCAAAATACAACGAAAAGCCCATTTAAGTTCTGCCAAAAAAATATGGTGCCCAAAGCAGATTTAAGCAAACGATTTGAAAATCTTATAAGATTTCACTGTGAACCTCTCGGGTATCACATTGGGTTGAGACTTTTAAATCAAATTTGCAAATTATGTCACTTTTTCTTCAACTTTGGATGTTAATAACTCCGAAACCGATTGTCCGATCTAAAATGTATGATGAGGTCAGCGTCCCTACTTTCACGGCTCTTATGAAGCACGTTAAAAAATAGATATGGACTTAAATATGACAATTGATGAACTTATATGACAAGCAAACTTTAAGCCAACACAAGTCAACAAAAACCTAACGAAATTGAACAAAATTCCTTCATGGTCGTGACACACGAATTGTGTGTAATAGGACACATGGTTAGACCTCGTCCCATTGACCTTGACACATGGTAAAACCTATTATGGATAGACCTTTAGCCAGTCCCAGCCCAGTGAGATGTTCGACGAGGAAATTTGACAGCTGGTGAGCAAATCTCATGCGATTTTCGAATCGTATAATGTAAGTCTATTATGGGCACCGCAAGTGTCTGGCAGAACTTCACTAGTATTTTTTGTTGTATTTTGACATTAGATTAATCCCACTTAAACTTATTACGGGGAAGGGTCTCGAGTTTTATAGGCTAACTTGTGAACAAACATGATCAACAAACATGATTGCTGTCATTATTGTCATCATATAGATATGCCGCATGCGTAAAACCTTTAGCACACGATTAAAGATCTCATTAATAGTTCATGTCACCGGAAATATTTCTGAGAATGCACCTGCAATGAACGCCATTTTGCATGCATTTTTATTTATTTCTCTGTTAAATTATGTGATTCACAGAAATTCCCGTACGTAATTATAAATGATTTACAATGATAACAATAAGGTATAATTCAATTACAATAATTATAACTTATTACTAGCTTTTGCGAATGCTGACAAGACATAACAGCCCTATTAAAATTCATTCCTTGCACTATTTTAACTCGTCGGTGGCAATGTATTCAACTGCAATCAAATTAACTTATATTTTTACCTTCAGAGAGATTCTTTAAACACTTGACAAAACTATTAAGTCGTATCAAATTACAACTACATTAAATACAATCGAAAATGCCCAAAGATGCACAATCTACACCGCATAATTGCAGTCAAATCCTAATGCCTTCAGACCAATGAATCCGTTGCGTCCGTCACGTCGAAGTACACAACTGACAACTCAGTAAAATACACACGTTCTTATGGGAAGTTTGTCTATGGGCCGCTTCTCGTAAGAACGTGTGTATTGAACTTCGTTGTCAGTTGTGTACTTCAACGCGACGGACGCAACGTACCAAAGTAACCATTATTGAAAAAAGAAGCAAGGTAATTTTGTAAGTGTGGCTGATCTTATAGCCCTTAATGTCAGAGGAGCGATACGTATTTATTTGTGGGTCGAACGAGCGAATCACTACGAAGGTTTAAGTTTCCTAGCACGAAATGTCATTTGCTCTGACGTAAATGTTAATGAAAGCATGTGATATGGTTCTACAACTATTATTAAGTCATGACTCGAACTCATTGACGGATATTCCAGACAGACTCTATGGAAATCAGAACCATGTCATAAGAAAAAGTGTAGGTAGGTAGATGCAGAATATTTGTTTGAAATTTTAGGCCCTTGACTTGTTGGCCCAAAGGGTCTTAGTTTAGAGGCGTTGAGTTAGCAATGGTTTTTACGTTTAATTTATAGTCAGTTACTTTGCTTTGTTGACAATTATTGGTACGCCAGCTTTCGGGAGAGCTTTTTTTAAATGTTTAAGGTATGATGCCAGTTTGACATTAATATAACCGAACTGTCAAAAAAAAAACCTATGAGGGCCGGCGTAAAAGTATCAACGCTGGTTCAAAAATTGGTGTAAACGATAGATTTTAGTCATACAAATCTTCTTATAAAGTGTAGGTTTGAACTTCGAACTTGATATCTTTAAATTACATAATCTTATAAATAAGGCTCAAGTGTGATTTTTAGAATGTTTGAAACTGAAGGTAACACTAGCTTGACATACCTGGCAATTTTAATTCCATTTTTTATTGACATTTAATGTAACCGAAATGTCAAGCAAAACCTTGATTATAGCCAATATAAAAGTATCAACAACATTTTTTAAATATGTTGATATATGATATATGATCCTCTCTCTACATTAAAGACTGCATAAAGCACTCCAAAAACGAAGAAATAGAACTTGACTCTATGCAAATAACCTCAGTCTCAGTAAAATTAAGTCACATAAATTACAACATCGCGACGAGCTATTTTCCTCCGCAGTATCGGCTGGCAGATGAAGATCTTGCTCTGCTCTTTGATTCACTTGGGTCAAACTTTATCATCGGCGGGGACTTTAACGCGAAAAATACTTTTTGGGGCTCACGGTGCAATTCAACAAGAGGCAGAGCCCTCTTTAAAGCAAGTACAAAACGCGGCGTGATCTTCTTATCGACGGGAAAGCCAACATATTGGCCAACCGACAGAAATAAAATACCTGATCTCGTCGACTTCTTTATCGCCAAGGGGGTACCTCGTTACCTTACGAACGTAGAAGAACGCTTTGATCTCTGTTCAGATCACTCGGCAGTTCTTTTGAAAATCGGCGGAAGCCTAGCGAAAAAGAATAGAGCGCCTAGATTAACTAACAACAACACCGACTGGGACGGCTTTAGAAAATACTGCAAAGAAAACATAGCTTTAAATGTACCGCTCAAAACGCCACTTGAAATAGAAGACGAATTAGACAAACTCGTGAGAGTTATTCAGAGCGCTGCGTGGAATAACACTTCTTTTCGGAGGTCCGAATTATCGAACAGCGGAACAATATATCCGCGAGAAATAGAAGAGCTAATATGCGAAAAGAGGAGAGCGCGCAAGAGATGGCAACGTTCGCGAGCACCCCCGGATAAGACAATCTTGAACCACCTTTCTAACAAACTGAAGCACGAACTTCAAGATTTTAAAAGTCGCGAGACTACTGCTTACCTCGAAAGCTTGACTGCCGATAAAGGTTCGAACTACTCTCTTTGGAAAGCAGTCAAGTCCGTTAAGAAGCCTATAGCACACTCTGCGCCATTAAGAAAAGCCAACGGCGAATGGGCAAGAGAAGACAAAGAAAAAGCGGATTTATTTGCAGATTACCTAGAAGAAACATTCAAACCGTTTGACGGGGAACCGTTGGTCGAGGAGCTCAATCCTTATGCGGTACAAGATAATTATAGAATAAAAACCGTGTCATTGGCTGAACTTCGTCAAACGATAAATAATCTGAAAAACAACAAAGCCCCTGGCTACGACTTAATTACTAGCGAAATTCTAAAGGAGCTACCGAAAAAAGCTTTGGTCAAGCTACTCTATATCATTAACGCTTCCATGAGAGTTTTATACGTTCCAAGGCAATGGAAAGTGGCCGAGGTCATAATGGTTCCGAAACCAGGAAAATGTCCGAACGACAAAAAGTCATACAGACCTATTTCGCTTCTGCCGATAATAGCTAAGGTGTTCGAGAAACTGTTGCTTAAAAGGTTGCAACCAATCATTGAAGAAAGACGATTGATTCCGGATCACCAATTCGGATTTAGAAAAAAACATTCAACAATCGACCAGGTCTATCGTATAACAAAAGAAATCGAAAAAGCTCTGGAAGCGAAAAAGATATGTACTAGCGCTTTTCTCGACGTATCGCAAGCCTTCTATAAGGTGTGGCACGAAGGCCTGAAGTACAAATTAAGGCTTTGCTTACCAGAAAAACTCTATAGAATCTTAGAGTCTTACCTTAAAGACAGAATATTTCGCGTAAGGTACGATAATGAGTACTCGGAATTCAAAGAGATAAATGCCGGTGTCCCGCAAGGAAGCGTTCTCGGCCCAATATTATTTTTGCTCTATACAAGAGACATACCCCACGATGAGGGAACAATTTTAGCTACGTTTGCAGATGACACTGCTATTCTCGCTATTGATACGACAGTTGAATTATCAACAGGGAAACTCCAGCGCGCTTTAGACAAAATATGCGACTGGACGAAGAGCTGGCGAGTTGTCCTTAACGAGACTAAGTCAACGCATGTTAACTTTACTTACAAAAAGATAAACAACAAACCTTTATTCATTAACTCGGTACAAATCCCGTACTCAAATGAAGCGAAATATCTAGGAATGACTCTAGACGCAAAACTTAAATGGAAGCCGCACGTTAAAAAGAAACGCGACGAGCTCGAAATCAAGTTAAGAGAAATGAATTGGCTTATCGGAAGATTTTCGAAACTAAGCATATATAACAAACTGCTTTTGTATAAGCAAGTGCTAAAACCATCTTGGACGTACGGTATACAACTTTGGGGTTGTACTAAACCAAGCAATATATCTATTTTAGAAACTTTTCAAAATAAGACACTCAGAGCAATCGTTAATGCTCCATGGTATATAAGAAATAGCGATCTACACCGAGATCTAGGAATCGCAACCGTGTCTGACGAGGTAACAAACTTTGCTCGCAAACTTAGTACTCGTCTTCGCGGACACTGCAACAATGAAATTATCCGAACTTTGGATCAGACAAATCTTACGCGCCGACTACAACGAATGAGACCGTTAGATCTAGCAGCATAAGATGAAACCGCATAAATTGACGGTATTGTAGGTGCCTTCGTTGGAAGGCAGCCTGCCACACGCGATTATTACAGAAGCTTGAACTACTTGTTAAGGAAACTTAGTCGTAGTCTGACGGAAAATGGGAGGTTTTTTAGTGAGTAAGAATCTCACACTACTATGAGCACGCGCGGCCGGTCCTCGTAGTGCCTATGAAGGTTTTTCCTACCCACGAAAAAAAAAAAAAAAAAAAAAAAAAAAAAAAAAATTTTAAATATTATCCAATGTGAAACGAGACAATTATCGAAACATCTTTAATGTTCACCAATATTTTCCTGACCAACATTTGTAACATGTGATGTAACTTATAATGACACTATCGGCTCGGCGCAACAGCTCTTCGACACATAATAGCAAAACTCAAAAAGTTCTAGACGGCGATTAGACAAACTCCCATAAATATCTACACGTTACAGGTTTATCTTCCAAAATAATCTTTCCATTCATAATATTACAGTCAGGCATTAGTTACGCTAAAATGTTTGTGTAGTAAAAAGCAAACAAAGGCCTTGCACTGCCCCTTGAATTCTGGGGCAGTAATGTATTCTGTCATCGGAAGAGTGAATAAATAACTTAGCTGGTAATTCAACTTTGATTAGATTCTTATTATTTTCTACTTTTCATATTGTTTTCAACATGGCATGTCTGGCATGCTTTGAGAGTTCTGCTTGACTCTCGAATTTCATTGAACTCATGTTTAATTTTGTGAAGGAAAACGCTTCCTCAAAATAAACACATTTTAGGGAAATAGTGTGTACACATAACCCCCAAAAGTCATTGTCAAAGTTAGTCATGCTTAAGTGTCAATTACTTTTGTTTCGAGTTTTTGCTGCTACGATTCCCACGCTGAAGGTCGTACAATGAAATCGGTCAAATAGTAAAACTACTGTTTGGAATGCCAATGACTGGACGAGTAAAAAAAATTCGACAGTGTCTTCTTACTGTCAAGTGACTTGGATTTAGATTGTTACTCATAGTTGTGTACAGTGTGACCAGCTGATGATTATCGTGACTATAGGAGAACAGAGCGTGCCACTCGGCAAAGGGTCCCCTTATATCGTACAATTCGCAAACGTATAGAATTCTTAATTAGTCAGAATTAAGTTGTTTCAGATCTACGTAGTCGAATGGAAACGACTTTGCTAACAGGTAGCCATAAATGCTGGTGTGACAATCGAATGTGTAAAGTTGGGCTTAATTTTTGTTACCTTTACGTGACTTAATTATTTAAAAGTATTAAACGGCTTCGTTGTTTCAATGTCAAATTGGTTTGGTTGTTTTTGGGGAAATAGTTGCCAATTGATTATAGTGGTGAATGATAAAAGGTGGTGGAACCTATTTGTATGTATAACTTTTTTTTATTGCGATTAAGGCATATTAATTAATCAAATTTATTTTCCAAAGTGTTAAAATAAAGCAAGGCCGGAAATTTTTTGGCGGAAGCAAAAATATGATGTAATTAACAATTTAGTTATATGTTTTTTTTTGTCAATATTCTGTTAAAAATTTGACAGTAGCTTTTCACATTTTCCATTGCAGTTTTATAATTGAAGTTTTATAATTTTTATACCACAGAATGGCTTACAAGACTGACGATAGAGACAGGGATATCCCATCATTCTTGACAATAATGTTTTAAATTAGCTTTTACTATCGAAGGAAGCGTACCAACATATAGGTACTGATTCTATAAAATCTATTCAAAAAATTAAAAGTAATCACATTAAAAGCCTCCTCATTTTCCATATAAAACGGTTGCAGCTTGAATCTTGCACCCTTCTACACTACAGCGACAACATAGCCCATGTTGTCAGGTTTAGCAAACCCTACAATCAGGTTTATCAGTCTGCATAGTCTGAAGTTTTGCTATCAAGTCTGAAGTTTTGCAAGATGGAAATACATCATCTTGACAATGACACTTGAAGTGAAGGAAATAGCGCAACAATGTATTAGATGAAGTATTTTTATGCCAGAATTGACGTTAAGTGCAATTTCTTAGTTGCTTGCTCTTAACTATAAAAAAAAATGACACATAAAATGGAAGTTATATTTAACAACTTAACAAATTTTAACAACTTAATTATTCACGTTGAATTTTTCATTAGAGTTGCCGCGCTCAGCTCGCTGGCTTTTTAGCGGGTGGGGTAGAAGATCTAAATTTTCTAAGTTTAAAGATCAAATTTCGACCCACATAGGAACATATTTGTGACCGTTTTTACAGCTAAGTTATATGTTTTAAATTATGGAATGAATAGCAACTGAATGAATTTCTTGTGTTTTGACATTTGACATGCATATGCCGTGGTTTTAACTTTAAAGTTTTTAACTTTCCTTTTATTCAACTTTCAGAAATCAGTCACCGAATTTTAAGGCCAAAATATATCTTTCCGAAATAACTCTTACCTCTACCAGCGCAAAGTTTTATTTCAAGTAAATCACCTAAAATTAATATTGACGGCTCTCTAAAGAGCACCAATTGCAAGTGTACTTAATTATGCACTATTTTAACAAATGGGAATTGAACTAATTGTCCCTAATTAGGGAATGCGAGAATGATTCGCATGTTAAGTAGTTTGTCTTGATTGGATAGGTATATGTACCTACATGGACAGGTACTCGTAAAGCAACTTAAATGCTTTTAATCACTTCCGATGAACCAAGCAATTACCTTCAAGGTTTTCGCAGATTTACACACGCAATCGTTATGCGCTACTTTCGATCCACCTGTTTTTTTTTTTTAATTGTTGCTGAAAGCTTAAACTCGCAGCAAACTTATTAAGAGCTGGTATTTCATGAATAATAAGCCGTATTTTACCATGTCTTGGTAATAAAAAGAGAGAGCTACGCTTTGGGTTAAGATAAGATTGGTAGTCGGGAGAGCCTTTCTGGGGCTCTAAAACTGCGTTTTCAAAAAGAGGAGCCTATTATGACTTCCCTGATAAAATCCTATAAGAACGAAACTAGGAAAGATTTTGGGAGATCCTAGGAGAGAAACTAGGAAAGATTTTGTTGAAGCAATGTTTTCCAGGTGTGTTAAGCCAGACATCGTTGGATACTATTCCAGCTAAGTTTTTAGTAAAGTTCTCAAAGAATCTGACTGACTTTATAGAATGGTTCAGGTAATTAGGCCCTTAGAGTGGTATATTTGCCCCGACTTTAGCAATCCAGTAAAGGATGATTAAGTTGTTTTAAGAAAGTTCTCGGACGGCCATGACTGTTTCCAGAACAAACTTAGATTTTATGACATGTGAGTAAAGCGCCTTGCTGCTTGGCTGTTCAAGATTAGCTTTGGATTTGCAAAAATTTTTTTATTTAGGCTCATAAGGACCGGAACTCATTGTTTTGAATTAGGTTCTCATAGCGATTACTTTTGAAGGAAAAGTTTTCCTGGTTTTCAACAGCATTAAGTGATAAACGAGAAGAATTTTTTGGCTTGCCACCACTATAAAAGAGTCTTGCCTCAAATTTTAGGCTAAAAGTTATTCTATTCCTTACATTAAGTCCTTAGATTAATATTGGTGAAGTCCTTAAGCTTTTTGTCTAAGTGAGTGAGAATTTCTGGTTGTGTATTGTAGCGTGGAAACTAGACTGGGCCCTTAGACTAGAAAGCGATATTTGAGAGAATGTGAACTTAGGTTAGGTAAGGTGGTTATCCGCGCTCTGCAGCGACACCGTTGACATAACATATATGGACTGCTAGAACCCAACTCCATTATGGTCCCATGAGAGCCCATTCAAGCACGTAGAAACTCGCGCTATTTATAGTACTCATGGCCAGACCAGAGTTACCAGCCCTAGGACCTAAATCTAAATCAACGGTTCCCAATCTTTTTCGGTCGCGAAGCAATTTTAAAGGGAGACAAGCACCAAATGGAGGAGGCGGAGCACCAAATGTTTTTTATAAGATACAAAAATATGTATTGTTTCTTATAAAAAAGCAACATGACAAAAAAAATATAACAACGCATCCTAATAAGTAGGGCAACTTATTTTAAAATGTTTGCATCTTTGGCCCTGGCTCACCTCGAGCTGTTGCGCCACTCTATTTTATCGGCGATACAAGTGTTTTAATCGGTGCAATGCGGTTGCTGGTGTAAAATTTTAGATTGAGACATCTGCTACCGAAAATTTGTACTTCTTTTCCGGACGAAATCTATTTAGTGACGGAAGAAATCTATGCATATTTCAATTTTGTGAGAAAGCAGATCACAGAGCCTGATACACAAATTTCAAAGACGATACAACAGATGGTGTGGCAGTTTTGTGAAATCTAATTTTAATATTTGTTTCAAATTTATAGTAACATTTTTTTTTAAATTTTATTTGCGGAGTTCTTACCGGAAAAAAATCCCGTAGTGTCTCCAATGGACAAAAATAAGATTAATTTAACACGGGCACTCTTTTGTTGTCGTTTTGGCTCTCCAAACACAGTGACAATGACATTTCCCAGGAGCAAAAAAGTTATTTCGTTGTTAACCTACCAATAAAATCATGTTTATGACAGATCTGTCATAAGTGGTTAGTTACTGTTTTCCTTCTCTAGTCTTAAACTGGTTCTAAATGTGTGCGAAAAAAAGTTAAAAGTGGCATGGGTTAAAAAAGGTGATTTTTGAGGAGAAATTTTTTTTACTACTCGCCGAGGGTTAAAATTTCTATGGAAAATCTCTAGATTTGTTGGAGATTAGTTGAAGATTTGTGGGGTGCCGTGGCGAGTGGTTAGTGTGTGTGCTTATACGCCGGATGCCTGGGTTCGAATCCTGCCATCGTCACCTGAAAAAAAAGACTAATTCTTTTTCACGATCCCCACCTCCGCGAGGGTCTGACAAGCCCTCCGAGAGTATCATTTGTCTTGAAAAAACTTCTCAAAGTGCCGTTCGGATTCGGCAAAAAATTGTAGGTCCCCTTGTATGTGAAGAAATTAACACACACAGCATACATTGTTCAGAAGTTGGCCCTGGTTCACCTCGAGCTGTTGCGCCACTCTATTGATTTTATTTATTTAGTTGAAGATTTGTGTAAATTACGGATTTGTGTCCGGTGGAAACAAAGTATTACTACTTAGTAATCTTACTACGAAAATGAGCGACCAGTTAAAGCAACATTTACTATCGAATTTTACTGGCAATAAACAAAAGTTGTCGTTTTTTGGAACTAGTGAACTTATACGAGATTTACCAATGAATCTTAAGCATGTTATCCAAATGTGGCCAGAAACGCCAAAATCTGACTCCTTGGAAAAACTCGTATTTCCATTCATAATTTCGACTCGGCTCCGCCTGCAAAGCGTTGTTGAGTCGACTCAAACCGCGTTCCTATGCAATTGAAGCCGGGTTCGATCGACTCTGCATGCAAACGCTACAATAGTAATTGTTTTATTTTATCCAACAAAACTTTGGATTTGGCCCATGGATCCCAAACAATTTCTTTGCTGTGTTCTTCTTGCCTTAATGTCCTCATATAAAATCTTAAAAATGTTTATGCTTCTACGATGTTAGGGAAGCCAACTTTTTCGACGCAACACTGTACAGGTCTGCAGCAGGTTTTTGTTATTTCCTAAGGCGACAAGATTAAAACATTTACATTTTTCAGATATTTTGACGACTACGAGAGACGCCAACAATAAAATCCTTAACATAACTTCTGGCACAAAACACAGTATTTAACTATCAGGAACGATGTTACTTCAACCCTTATTGTAAGGCAGCCATCGATTCCGAGTTTTGACTTTCTTATTTTTTGAACATTTGTTTTTTAACTTTTTTTTACCTATTTTACCTTTTTTACCTACGCACTTTGGGAACTGCAGATCTAAATGATGACTCTTCGATATAGGTGAGAAAGGTCGAGGCAACCAGTATCAGCATAAGCCTGTTCCGATGGTTACCAATCGATGATTGATTGTTAATGGAATCACCCGAAAAAGGTGATGAAGGATAGGGTAACCAATAGGTTAACCAATTTCGGTATAAACCCTTGCCGGAGGAGAATTTTTAGGCGAGACGCTGCTGCAGGGTAACCGTTTTCAGTGTAAGCGAGTCAAGTAAGAATTAAACTCAGAGAAATGGGAGAGGTTGAGGTAACCGACCGAGTCCGGTCTGAAGTAACCGGAGTCACTCCAAGACCGACACTAATCCGTCCATATGTTACTAGTTGGCTAAGAGCAAATTGCATCCAGTTCTTAATTGTGACTGTAAGGAGGAACTTGCTGATACTGCTATCGCAATATTGTCAGCGTAGGCTGTGATTTAAGGCCATTTTTATTATAAGTAATTTGTTAAATACGGGGAGCCATAGCAGCAGCGATAGAACTCCACCCTGTGGACCGCGTTGGTTATACAAAACCCTAGCTCGGTTTGGATGAGCCTCATTTTAAGTATTTGGTTTTTTGTCAAAGGAATTCTCAAGCACTCATTGGTATGCTAACCAATGAGTGCAGCGCCGTCTTCATTGATTTTCTCTTAAGGAAGGGTGTGTTAGGGAACCGAAAGAATACTGCTGTCCATGTTGGTTCTGAGATCTTACCAGTGTTTGGTATGAAGACTACTTTGGCGTTCCTCCAGGATTTAGAGGTGTAGCCAAAGTTCGAGCAACTCCTAAATAAATTGTGGAGCCAAAGACTCAGCATGCCAAGACTTTGCTGAAGGCTCCACCTGTAAAATTATATCGTATCCTGGTGGTAAGTGCGCAAGGAAGCTATGATTAGATTTAGATTTATTTTATTGATATAAGTAAACTTTGAAATGTAAGTATTAGATGCTAAGTTCGCAATACATAATTACAACTTAGTAGTTTAAGATTTTATTTCAATAAGTAAAGTTAATAATTCATTAAAATAAATTTATTATATAATAAGAGAAAGAAAGTAAGAAGGAAGCAGATTAGAGTGACAGTGAATAAAAAGGGAAAAAAAAGAAAAATATTTTAAGCAATTAGAGATGAATAATTGCATCTGATCGATGACTACACTTTTTTTGCTTTTTGTATTAATCGACAAAACTGTTACGAAATCGTAAGGCATGATTACAACTCTGGAGAAGAGTTTCCCAGCCGTATAGCAACCTGGTTGACGACGATTGGGCCCTACGTTGACTCGTACGAAGGTTTTCATCAACCTTCGCGATACAATCGTACAAGATGGTCCGCAAGCTGTCGGTTGGAATATTGGTGAATTCAAGTGTTATATCATGCGTTGTGGCAAGGTCAAACCACTCCCTAAAGGCCGATAACCTATGTTGCAGTGCGTATGACATCACTTTCCTCTGTAGGTTGGACTCAGGCCTGCTCAACACCCTTAAAATGTAGTCCGCATTAGCCTCGAGGTTCCGAACGTAGGAGGCCGGAGGCCGGATTCAACATGGATTGCGTAGGTTGGGGTTAATGAGGGTAGTTTGAAAATGCGTTCTGGTGAATAAACGCTGTACCAGTTCGATATCATCAAATTGCTCATATTCAAAAACTTGGTTTCCATAACAAAGGCAGGTGTTTATGGTAGCCTCAAACACCCTGAATTTTGAAGAAGAATCCAAGTAAAGTTTACTGAAAAACTTTTTCCATAGAAGGTTAATTACTGTCTTAGCAACGGTGCATTTTTCTTTACATCAAGGTTGTGGGTTATAAGAAAGCCAAGGTACTTACACTCCTTCACAACTTCTATACACTCTTCACCTAACAACCATTGCTCACGAGTGCTTTTTCTACAGCAGCGCTTTTCGGAAATCAGTTTTTTTAATTTTGAGACATTGATAATAAGGCCCCACAATTCACACGTTTCAGTTTATTTATCTGCAGCTGGATTGAGATAAAATTATCAGCGAGAATGACTAGATCGGAGGCATAAAGGAGGATTTTTTGTAGCAAGTCCCCAAATTTTACTCCTCCCGGCATGTCTTTGCAAAAGTCATCGATTAAACAGAGCGAACAGGATAGGGTTGAGTTCACAACCTTGGGGAACACCTGTTGAGGTATTAAAAAATTCAGATAAGCAGCTTCAATTCCACACACCTGCAGCTGTATTAGAAAGAAGTTTTTGATAAATTCGTAGGAACTTCGAAGACAAACCAAGCATCGAAAGTTTGTTAAGCAGGAAACCTCTGTTAATGGAACCTAACGCAGCTTTAAAATCGACAAAGAACGCGTACAATTTCTTTTTTTTTTCATCTACATACTTTTTTGCGACCGAAGTCAAAACATAAATTTGATTAATTGTCGAGAGCCCAAAACGAAAGCCGGCTTGGAAAATGCTGACTAAATTATTATTTTCTATCCAGCCTACTAACCTATGGTTAATAATCTTTGTAAAGACTTTTCTTAAACCACAGAGAATCGATATTCCTCTGTAATTTTCCGGTAGGTCTGGATTTCCTTTCTTTTAAATTGCACAGATCATTTACTGAAGGAAAAACGCAGGTATACTTTTTTCCTCGAGGAACTTAATAAAAAGAATAACGAGCTGTTCCATAAAAGCAGGCGGTGAGTTTTTGTAGAACTCTACGGGAATCCCATCAGGTCCTGCCGACTTTTTATTTTTCAGGTCCTGTTCAGCTCCTGAACAGTGATCGGCGTAATGAAAGGCTGAAGCAAGGAAGCTATGTATTGTCCACTGTTTCTTTTATGGGACTGACAACATCCCCGGGTTCAGTAAAATAATGTAATATTTTTGGCCTGGGGTTAGTCGAATAAAACTCAATTTCACTTTTATAATTTCACAATGAAACACTTCATTTATCAAACAAACTTATAAATTCAAATCACACTGTTATTCAACTGTACTTCTTAGAATTCAACACTTTATTTCAATTCAATCACTTTTTACTTTATTACCGATTTTCACAAGTCCACGTTTAAAATATAAGTGTCCCGTACAAGCCTGTCACCCGTGTATTTATACAAAATTAAGCACCTTCTAGTACGTTCCATACTTCCCCTTTGGTAATTTTCCATTGGTACTCTTCCACTGAATTCCAAGGAGGGGAAATCGAAATTCGAACTTCGAATATGTCAGCTGCTGTCAGATGACTGGAATGACAGTTGGGTATGTTCGTTTAGTGAATCGAGCGGGTGCGTTCGCAGAGTGAATCGATGGGTGCATTCAGCGACTCCTCAGTGTTGTTTTTATTTCTTGTCGCCACATAACAATAAGCCCTGTTATTGTTTACTCTTCAGAGTGCATTTCCTCTGCTTTGCTGCCAGGAAAATGGGTGTCATACTAAGAAGGTCTACAGTTTCCTTACTGAACGTTGTTCACTTGCTATATGATATGGTATGACTGAAGATTTGGTAAAATCTTTCTGATTCGAGATGTTTCGACACGTTTTTACGGAAAAGATGTCAAAAGGCCGGTATATGATCTCTGTCTTAAATTTTCTACCGCTAAATAAAAATTTCAAAGGGGCCCTAGATCGATTTCCGTGGTTAAAGACCTTCCTGCTTTATCAAAAGGATATTTCTTGGGGCAGGCCAAAGCCAACCAAGCTCTGGGAAAAAAACAGTTTCTGACTCAAAATGAACGCCTTCCTGGTCTGTTGTCCTGGTAAGGATTGGTCGTAAACAAACTGGTAGCTGTTGTACAATTGGCTGTAACTAATAATTAAGCCTGTCACACCATTTGCTCCCTTCAAAATTTTATGCCAAGGCAGTAGGTATAACATGTTTTCACGGAACATAAATCTCATTCACCCTTCTGATTTATTTTTTTCTTCTCGAAAATCACAACGTCACTTATTTGCAATTATCATAGATCTTCAACAAATTTCGAGATTTACCGTACGAATTTAGAACTCCTCTGCATTGAAAATGTCAATTCTCAAACAAGAGAATGTTTGCGAAAAAAGTCTTGTGTTTGTTACTTACAAAAAGAATAACTTCGAGATTTATTATTAATCTTTCTTACTCCGTTTCCTTATCTCTGTTTTATAACTGGTGGAAACATAGCAACACACTAGGGGGAGAAATGTATATTATTCCCATTTGTGTGTTGACATTTCATGACTTTTCATAGCCCTTTGATCATATCAACCCATATAATCCCTTTT
Source organism: Neoascia interrupta (assembly GCA_947623515.1). NCBI lineage: Eukaryota > Metazoa > Arthropoda > Insecta > Diptera > Syrphidae > Neoascia > Neoascia interrupta. Next base: position 202,746,586 of record OX392462.1, read on the forward strand.
AACTTAACCTTTAAGAAATTGCACCAAAAGCGCACTATTGCATTACCGATCATTTAAACTTCTTAGGGCCAGTTTTTCAGTGCGAGATCAACCGACTTTCCGAGTTAAACTGAGATTAACCCCAGAAATGAGTTTTTCAGTGAACTAAGATCTGGGGTTAATCTCGGCTTAACTCACCAAATTTGGTGAGTTAATCTCGGATCATCTCTGGGGAACAACGTGAACTTCTTTGAATGTTTTTTCTGCGTGGAATGTCAGTTGATTTACACTTGTTGTGAAAATTGACATTTGAGAATTGAGAATTTGAGAACTTCTTTTCCTGTGTTTTTCTATGTGAAATGAGAGCTGGGAGAGTCAATAATTTCGAGAGTCGAAGATTTTGACAACCTTTGTTGTCGGAGTTAACTCTGCACTGAAAAACTGCTCGCTGAGGTAACTTTAGATTCGCTTTGTTACGGGATTTAAAGATCTTGGTTTAAGCTGGGCTTAATTCAGCACTGAAAAACCGGCCCTTAAATTCTTCGGAAATATTTTTGTTTAAATCGGATTCAAATGGTGTCAGTGAATATGAAAAAGTATTATGAGGTATTATAATATGGATGGACTTTTCGTCATCTTAACTTTAGTGGTACATAAACCTACTAACGAGAGCTAGAATTTTAATGTCAAATATAGTTAAAATACTATTTAAAACCATGCTTTTGGCCTTTTTGTTTGGCCATCCCGAACAGCCAAACGTTGTTCTTGATTTTGAAGTTCATTTGGTGCTATATTTATGAAACAAAAGTTGTTCTACAAGAGACAAATGGCATTTATCCAACTTCACAATAATTGTGCTGTATGATTATAAGTGCGGGCTTCTGGTTTTGATTCTGGATACACGGCCAAAAGCAGATTTCTCTTCTTTTCACAAGAGAAACTGTCAAACAAGTGGCAAGAAGACAGTTTTTGGACTGTCCAGAAACAAGAACGCCCCTGTACGCTTCCGGACGATTAACCGAAGAGACCATAATGTTTCGGCCTCGGGCGACAAATTTTGTTGCGCGCCATCTCTCTTCTCAATAGCAAAACAAACTTGTTTCTATTCCAACTGTACTGTTTGCAAATTTTTTGCTCTCATGTTTTCATAACTGCTACTTTGACATTCAAATATTTATGTGAGTTTGTCAGCACTGGTGCTATTAGACGGAACAGAAAAGAAAAATTCTTTAAAAAAAATTTGCTTGCATTTAATTTAATTTTTGTGTGTGATATTTCTCAAAACAATGGAAGCACTAATTCCAGTCATCAATAAACTACAAGATGTCTTCAATACAGTTGGCTCGGACTCGATTCAGCTTCCCCAAATCGTTGTGCTTGGCAGCCAGGTAAGATTTTGTTGCAAAATGCCCCAAAGAATTCCGTCACTTTCACGCAGGAAAATTGCAAGTGAAAAACGCAAATTGATTTGTCACTTTTGGGGGAGTCTTTAAAAAAGACGCTGGCAAGAAAACAAAAATCATTTTTGTGAATCGATGTTATGTAACTTGGGTTAGCCGGCAATGTGCACCAAAAAACATGAAATTAGCACCTTTGTACTCGCAATGTTAGACAGACAAGTCGATTAATCAGATGGCCTGGCCCCGTTTCATTGTTATTGATTGCGCGGTTGAATTTCTCGAACAATATACAATTTTTCTTCTCTCACAATCGGTCGAGGTTCCATTAGTTTAATTTTCTTTTGTTTGCGGAGTTCCTTTTATGTGCAACGTTTGGCTGTTGACTTCTCCATTGCCAAATAGGTCTTTTCCGTATGCGATCTAAAAATAGGGGCTGGCGTTACACAACACTCTGGCATGGTGTTAATTTAAGGAATGGCATAAGGAAATGTTTTTTGACAAACTTTGTATTTGTTTACTCTGAAGAGCTAATTAATTGTCGACCAATTTATTCCCCACGTCACAATTATTTGTGGACTCCATTGAGGAATGTTTTTTGGCAATGCACATGCCAGACTGCACGTCAGTGCTATGCTAATTGTTTGACACCACACTTCAAAAGTTTGAGTACATATTCTTATGACAAAACTTTTTCTTTTCCTTTTGCATTACCAATCCATCAATCAGCCATTTGTAGCCCCTTCTCTTAGGAGCACACCAGTTCAAAGGAAAGACAAAAAAGGGCAGTAAAGTCGTAAAACAAAGCTATTGCAACAACTTGATAACAAAGTTGAACGCCTCGTATTCTTTGTTCAAATAAAATTCTATGAATCCAGCTTGAATCAGTCTGTCATAATGTTTGCTTAAGTCACATTCTTGAATTGTTGGAATTCGTTTCTAGTTTGGAACTTGTGCTGCCGTACGTGCGTCATCCATGAGCTCTAGCGCTCTGAAAATTAAAATTTGCAACTTTGAGCTGTGCATGTGACCATTCAACTTCTACTAGCCCGCCCGTTACTTTACTTTCTCGTTGAGAAAAAAGTCAGATCAAGTCGAGAGGATTAATTGGTAAAGATCCAAAGTCGTAATATCCTAAAGAGAACGTAGATGTCCGGAGATTATTTAGTCGCCAAGTTTCTTGACTTACTTCATAGGGCGAAAGGGAATTGTTTGTTTCAACTTTTGAATTGACTTCTTTGCGATTTGTCGACATTTAAAGAAATAAACTTTTTCCTTTTGCGGACTTCCCGTGATCTGGAAAAATTGAATTTCCCCGTTGCAATTGACTTCGCTTGGTCAAAGGAAATAAAATGATCTTTATTGTAGGCTAAATGCTCACATATTTTCGATTTTGTTACTGCCCCAAATTGTATCGCTTTATATGTTCTGTTAAGTGTGTTGTTACTGCTCCTTTAGTTTCACTTATGTAGTCAGAGCTGCAACTACATGAGATGGAGTAGGAAGACACCTGGATTTCCCAGTCGAAGTTTGTCTTTGGGAGACCGAAAAACTATAAATTTTAGCGTCTTACTGGTTACTTATAGAATTAAATCCGTATTATTGGCTGAGCTGCGTCAAACGAAACGAAATTTGAAAAATAGCAAAGCTCCACGCTATGCCTTGATAACTGACGAAAGGAGCTACCAATAAAAGCGTTGGTCAAGGCAATTTCCATCATAAACGCCTCCATGAAAGTGTAATTTGTTCCAAGGCAATGAAAAGTCGCCGAAGTGATTATGGCTCCGAAACCGGAGAAATGTCCAAATGACAAAAAATCATACCGAGCTCAATTCACTACTGTTTATAGTGACTTTATTTAAAATGTTGGAAAGAAGAAAGACGGGTGATACCGAATCACCAATTTGGTTTCTGGGTAAAGCATTCAACGCTCGACCAGGTCTATCGAATAACAAACGAAATTCAAAAAGCTCTAAAAGGCAAGAAGATATGTAATGGCGCTTTCACAATATATTGTTAGCCTTTGTCAGGACCAGAATAACCAGAATAGGCGAACTGATATCCAACCAATTTAATCAATGACGGTAGTTCCTCTGATGATTTGCCGTAGTTTGTAATCTTTTCGCTGAAAGCTTTTCGTTCAATGTAACTATCCTTCGAACCGTTCAGTTCAAGTTGTTTTGGATGCTTTCAAGTCTGCAGCTCATAAAATAAACGCAAAGGGTCCCTGGGGCTCTGTTTTGTTTCTGACTCTTGACAAAAGACGCTGCTCATTTTGACGCTCCTAGATTTTAACTCGATTCTAGAAAACATTTATTTGTTAAGCTTTCAACCCAATGGATTCTTGCATTCGTTACGTTGAAGTACACAACTGACAACTTAGTTGAATACACACATTCTTCTATGGGATGCGGCCCATAGAACGTGTGTTTTTCACTGAGTTGTCAGTTGTGAAATTCGACGTGACGGATGCAACGGATTCATTGATCTGAAGGCATTAAAATCGAGTTAAATTCTTAATCGAATCAAATTCAAATTCTTCATTTAACTCGATAACTCAACAAACATTTCTTATCTCCTTTTGCAGAGCTCCGGCAAGAGTTCAGTAATCGAAAGCCTCGTCGGACGATCATTTCTGCCCCGCGGCACGGGCATCGTTACACGACGTCCCCTAATCTTACAACTCATATATTCCCCGATCGATGACAAAGAGCATCGTTCAGCGGAGAATGGTAGGTCAAACATATTAACTGGAATTTTCCGTAATCCCTTTGTTGCAAGCACAGGCACAGTCAATGCGGAGGAATGGGGAAAGTTCCTGCACTCGAGGAAAACATTCACCGACTTCAATGAGATCCGGCAGGAAATCGAAAACGAAACCGACCGTGCTGCAGGCAGCAACAAAGGCATATGCCCCGAGCCCATCAATCTGAAGATCTATTCGACGCGAGTGGTCAATTTGACACTTGTGGATTTGCCTGGCATAACAAAGGTGCCCGTTGGCGATCAACCCGAAGACATTGAGGCTCAGATCAAGGATTTGGTCGTTAAGTACATCGAAAATCCGAATTCGATTATTTTGGCTGTTACCGCTGCAAACACAGACATGGCAACGAGTGAGGCATTAAAACTGGCCAAAGATGTTGATCCGGATGGTCGGCGTACGCTTGCGGTTGTGACGAAACTTGATCTCATGGATGCTGGCACTGATGCGATCGATATTTTATGCGGTCGCGTCATTCCAGTCAAGTTGGGCATTATCGGTGTAATGAATCGATCTCAACAGGATATCATAGATAATAAACACATCGAAGACCAGTTAAAGGACGAGGCGGCATATTTACAAAGAAAGTATCCAACTCTGGCGACGCGAAATGGCACACCCTACTTGGCAAAGACATTGAATCGGCTCTTGATGCATCACATTAGGGATTGTCTGCCTGATCTTAAGGTGAGTTTGTGAATCAGCTTGAGTGAGGGGGTTTTTTTTTAATGTATAATTTTCTATTCAGACTCGCGTGAATGTTATGTCATCGCAGTTCCAATCACTGCTACATTCATATGGTGACGACGTCACAGACAAGAGTCAAACCCTGCTACAGATCATTACCAAATTCGCAAGTGCCTATTGCTGTACAATTGAAGGCACAGCTAGAAACATAGAGACTACCGAACTGTGCGGCGGTGCTCGCATTTGTTACATTTTCCACGAAACCTTTGGACGAACCCTGGACTCTATTCACCCACTCGCAGGGCTGTCCAAAATGGATATTCTTACAGCTATTCGCAACGCTACCGGGCCAAGGCCAGCTTTATTTGTGCCCGAGGTTTCATTTGAGTTGCTGGTCAAGCGTCAAATTCGTCGCTTAGAAGAGCCCTCACTGCGGTGTGTCGAATTGATTCACGAAGAAATGCAGCGGATCATTCAGCATTGCGGCAACGAAGTTCAACAGGAAATGCTGAGGTAAGCATTGCTAAAATCTTTCTGGAACACATTCCTAATGTATTCGTTTCGTTGTAGGTTCCCAAAGTTACATGAGAAAATCGTCGACGTAGTGACACAACTGCTCAGACGTCGCCTGCCAACGACTAACTCTATGGTGGAAAACCTAGTTGCCATCGAGCTGGCTTACATCAACACCAAACATCCAGATTTTCATAAGGATGCGGCATTAGTTCCCAGTCTTTTGAAGGCAGACATGATAACAGAACCTTTCGCGCAGATGCAAATGAACTTACAGCGACGTCCCAACAATCCCAGGGCCACAAATTCTTCTCCACAAGTTACAGCACAGCAACATCAGCAGGATGGTCATGGACAAGAAAACCATCAGGTTCGTAGAGTGAGTTTAGAGACTTTATCAGGTTGAAGGTTAATCTTAAAGTAAAAGATTGCGCCAGGTTGAGCGTTTGTTAGTCGACGACATTATATGAGCGAGGGATAGCAATCGGATAACATGTGGCGATAAGAGTTTCCCTTCCTATGGATTGCATGTTATCATTTTGTTCTTCACTTAGACTACGTGTTAATCGCAACGCGTTCGTTTCTGCACAAAACAAATAGTATTTCGCAAAGTCTACCAAGGTTTTCCTCGTGTCTTATCAGGATTATTTCATTACTTCTCGCATATGAGGCTGACGTATAGTAGGTTATCAGTTACATCTTTTCAACGGCTGACAAAAAATCTAATGATTGGAACCGATGAACTATTCGAATTCAGAAACCGACAGCAAGCTTGTGGCGTGGGGAGGGGCTTTATCCAGGATAAGAAGGCCTACTTATGGTTAAAGACAGTGGACCAACACATCAAAGCCGCTTCACTCCCCTCATATCTTTAAGAGGAAGAAGAAGCCGATTTTCTAACCGACTCATTTCATTTGTGGTTAGAGCTAGCGTCAGTTTTTTTGTTTTAGTTTTTAGCAGCTTTGTTTTTTAGCAATTCCCGCACTCAAATTTTAAGGCACTCTGACTACTTCTTCAATGCCTTTTAAGAACTTTTACTGTAAAATATACTAATCCCAGCCTCTTAACGTTGATTCTTCCAACTCTGACAAACTGTTTGTATATTTCAGCAACAAAACCAAAACCAACAACATCTATACCAGCAGTTCTCATCGAATCAGACAAATCAGAATGGTGAACACTCAACTCCCAGCAACTGGCTATCGAACATGCTACCACCAGCTCAAATGCGCGTTGATAGCGTAGAAAATTCGGCCAGCAACACACCGATCCACAACAACATTACAAGTCCGATGAAAGCAGTCAACTTGTTGCCTGATGTTCCCAGTCACAATTCACAAAGACGGCTTACTGATAAGGAGCAAAAAGATTGCGATGTCATCGGTGAGTTAAGGCTCTACTTATAACTCCTTTCTTATATTAAATTTTCCTTCTTTTTTGGACAAATCTTAGAGCGCCTCATCAAATCATATTTCTACATTATTCGAAAGTCAATACAGGACTCTGTACCAAAGGCCATTATGCATTTCTTAGTTAATTACGTTAAGGACAACCTCCAGAGTGAGCTTGTCACACATTTATATAAATCTGATAGAGCGGAGACTCTACTCAATGAATCCGATCACATCGCTGTGCGAAGGAAAGAAGCGGCGGATATGTTGAAGGTACGCAACGGACATTTGAAAACACTCACAAAAGACTCATTATTTTCGTTTTATTTCTTGCAGGCTCTCACGCGTGCGAATCACATCATCAGTGAAATTCGAGAGACACACATGTGGTAAATGTTTAAGTAAAAAACCAGATCGTATTTAGTTGTAAATTTAACTTATTGTCTGTCGATTTGTGCGATAAGTCACTGCAAATACGTTAAATGGTGTATTCGAGTCTCGATCCGTATAGATCCAGTTCACTGGAATCGGCAGTCAATCGGTTGAAATCTTTTTTTTTTATAAATCAATTATTTATATCTTTACGTTTCTAGAAACATGAAAACAGAAACTCAACATTATTCTTTTAATGTTCGAAGTTTTAATGTTAAAAGCGAGAAGAAGAAAAAACTACCGTTTATTTTTGATTTTTCGTTTCAAGTTTTTCTTTCTTTCTATGTTTGTTAAGTAAAGGCTTAAAACATATACATATATGTATGAAATCTTTACGACTGCACTTGTTATAGCTATAATAATTCTAGTTAATAATTATTTTCGGTTTGTCATCTGAAACTATCGTATGTCCTGTGTATGTTCTCTCCCCTACTATATTTAGAAACTAAGATGTTTAGGCCAAAAGAAATGTCACATGTATTAGTCCTTAAATTAAACACTGTTTCCGTAGTTACGAGTGGTAAACCGATGATCGATTTCGCTCTCATACATTGTAGCATACCAGTTACATTTATATCACTTCATTAAATACAAAAACCTATTATAAAGCCCATAATTTATGGGAAAACATTAACATCGCGAAGAAGAAACTTATTAGATCTAAGATATCATTCCCGGGAAAAATCGTTAAGGAAATATATTGCGATACGTCAAGCATGCGACATTGTTTCCTTTTAACAATCAAGATACTAGTCGGATATTGGTTTTTGCTATTTCATAAAGAAAGAAGAAAAAAACAACATGAGATTAATAAAATTATCAAAATTCATTGGGAGCATTTTGTCTTTTATTTCTTAAATATTCGAAAAAAAGGGCAACGTGAAAGATGATAACTATGTGAGGAGCCATGACACATTTGTTTTAAACGAAAAGTTTTTAGAATACTAAGCATCAGAAGCAGCCTAGTTTTTAAAAGGAGTTAACCAAGCCAGTTCACAAGCTAAAGAGAACAATAAGTGTTGCATGTGCTGAACTTGCACGACATTAAATTTAGGGAGAGAGAGTAAACTTAAGTGTTGGTAACAAACTATCGACTAAGGAGCGATTTTTCAGGTTAAATCAAGTTTGTTTATCCCGCAATAAAATTGATCTTGAGTTAACCCAGGGAACAGTTTTTCAGTGCAGGGCTAACGCCGTAAATAAAGCTATTAAAACTTTCGACTCTTGAAATCAGTGACAATCTCGACTGTCATTTCTTACAAAGCAGGGAAACAAGTTCGCGTTATTCTTCCAGAATCTCTCTTATAACAGAAATACGCGAAGCAAATGATTTCCCACTACATTCATTCGATGAAACTAGCCCCAGTGCGTCCTGAAAATGCACTCGCACTTTTGCTTGCCAGTTGACTGTCAAAAAAAAAGTACTTTTATATGCAGTACAATTTGGTTCAACCGGCCAAATCTCCCTCATTTTATGTCTTTTTTAACAAAGTAGAAAACAAAAAATTCTTTTGTATGCAGTATACTATTTGGTTCAACCAGTTAAATTTCCATCATATCAGAGACATCCATCAAAGAACGCGGTGTCAAAAATAACACAAAAATTAGGTCTCCACTCCATGCATGATATCGATTCGGTGTCAAATTTAAGTGTCAGTTTTGATTAAATTTCTTACCATGTCTCCACCGGACACTAATACGCGATTATAATAAGTCCTAAACTAATCCCCCCTAAATCCCGAGATTTAGAATAGAACAATAGAAAACCTATTTTTGACAGATATAGCTCCTTTTCTGATTCTCAAACTTTTGAAAGGTACGCGAAAAGGGTTGAAAGTGGCATAAAAAGTTTTGTGAATAGGGTGAATGAGATTAATTGACGAATGGAAAAGTCCGTATGCGATACCTGGTGGACAGTAGAGGAATATGTAGAGACCTGCTACAACGTCAAACTGAATATTTTGACTGTTTGTTGACTATGACATTACAGTCCAAGAATTTAGTAACTCCAGGAGCAAGAGTCATTAAAACAAAACAGAAAATGTCAAGAGCCATATGGGCGTATATATGGGCTTTATAAGAACAAAACAAAAATTGAAAGAGACGGCATACATTATAGCCGCCCATTTTATATTACTGACAACTACTGTCAAGGAAATGTTAGTATAAGTAAAACAAAATTGTTAAGAAAGAAAGTCTCAATAAAGAATTCAATTCAATTCAATTAAATCTTTGTTGACTGACAAAAACTTCAATGCTGTTTTCCCGCCGTAGTTTGATTGGTCAGTTTTTGTTTATTTTTCAAATCATTCTGGATTCAAATCAAAGCTGGATGATAACTTTGGAAATTTTTTGAAAACTGACGTTGTTACGGGTCTTATTTTATTCCTATATTCTCAACCGGGGGGTTTCCTTCAATCGCCAATTAGGAAATTTATTTTTAATTGCTTGCTGATAGGACTTAAATTCATATAAGAAACGCTGAGGATTTATGTTTATCGTTAATAAGAGCCTGGTGGAGACATGATATAAAATGCGACCATCACTGGTTACAGTTCTTTAAAAAAACGTTTCTTCAGCTTTTTTTTCTTACATAAGAGAATGTAACCAATTAATGAAACTTGGCATCACTCTTGCTTAAATGACGTACGCACAAAAGTTTATTTTTCTCTAGAGCAAGCAAGTGGTTGTTTTGTTGCTATTGTTTGTTTGGTAACATAAAATTAATAGTTTGTTGATATGAGGAGAAAAAAGGAAAAACGCAACTTTTGGCTAAACAGCGAAATCGGTTGTATGCTGAACCTTGTGCGGCAGATGCACGCAAGACAGGGTACAACCACAACCACCCACTACACTTTCGTTGAGATCGCCAACCAAATGAAGTCGTTTGGTTTTCCAAACAAAAGCCCAACGCAGATCCGAAGAAAGTGGTTCCAAATGAAATCCGCATACCTTTGCTTCAAACGAGGCAACAAGGATCGGATTCTCTTGATTCCAGAGAAATTTCGCCAAGTAATAGCAAGTTTCGTGGACGCTGAATACCACGGAATCAAAAGCCCTGCACCAGAGTTGGAAGAGCCTATGCCTTTACCTATACTGCCTCCCGTTCCGCCAGTTAAGAAGAAAGAGACACTTTCAGAGGTGCCAAAGGTTGTGCCAATACAAAAGCCAGTCGAACAGAAACCCAAGCTTCCCGAAACTCCCACACCGAAGATGGAAAAGCAAAAGCGCAAGAGAAAGCCGCAAGGGTTTGTCGATGGTAAGTAGAGCCAAGCGTCGTCGTATTTGTTGCTCCAATTATCTCTTCCCCAGAACAATTCATCAACGAACAAAAGTTTATGAAGCTCACAAGTCGCCTCAAGAGTGTACAGAAATCACTTCAGCGAGAGTTTTCTACCCGGCAAAAGGCCCTGATGGAGTATGAGCACAAGCTGCAGCAAGAACGAGACAAGAATCTGATGGAACACTTTGCGAAATCGACCGAACAAATACTGTCGGCCTCATTTAGCGTGCTTGGGAAGCTAGCGGCGCATCAGTAGTTTAAGAAAAGCTCATTTAAAATAAAACTCGCGTAGGATTTGGTAAAAAATATTTTATTTTTTTAGTCCTCAGCCTTCTCTGGTGGTGGTCCACAAGGTTGCAGCATTCTCTCCATGATGTTAAATCGGATTCGGGCCTTGGACTCGTTCTCAGCGATGGCGAAGTAGTTCAGCATGTCGTAGTGGCCCAAGTAGCTGGCCAGGGAGTCGCGGTGCTGGTTTGTCAGCCACTCGTATTTGGTTGTATCGGCATGGCCCGTTCCGATATATTTACTCTGCAAATGCTCGAGCTGACTATGAATGTTATATCGGTCACCCATGGTAGTCCACAATTTGAGTTAATTTAAAATTTTACTTTAAAAATTAAATGTAGAGCTCTCAAACCCAATGCAATTGTTATTTTCTCTGCTTAAGAAGTTCAATCAAACTATTTTGACTTGTTTCGATTTGAAGTGTGTGCGTTTTCAATCATAAGAAGTGTCAGGGAAGGCGGAAGCGCAATAGTAAAGAGGGTGGTCCAAATGCGATTAATAAAAAAATATATGCAATGGATGAAATAGAAGCACATTATAACCGCTTATATACCTACTGTGTCTCCATGGAACACTAATACTATGTCTCCACCGACAATTAAAAGAAGATTAGCGGGAGACGATTAAAAATAAATCCTTAAGTGGCTCCATCGGACAAATATAGGATTAATTTGACACGAAAACTCTGTTTCTGTCATTTTGGCTCTCACAAGAGAGTGGCGATGTCATTTTCCAGGAGCGAAAAACGATTTCCTCAGTAAAAGTCACAATAGAAAACGTATTTGTGACAGTTTCAGTTTCATTTTTTGATTCTCAAATTGTTACAAAGATGCAGAAAATAGGTGTATAGAAAATAGAGTGAATGAGATTAATGAGAGGATTTATTTTTAATCGCTTGCCATGAGGATTTAAATTTGTATGGTAAATCGCGTGATTTGTAGAGGATTTAATAAAGATTTATATAAATCGAGAATTAGTGCTCAGTGGAGACATGGTTTTAACCCGCGATTGTCATATTTTTTCAACTTATCTCCTGCGCATCCTCAAATTAACAAAAGAAATTTGAATTTTGTATGGTTTATCTCACCGAACACTAATCAACGATAAACATAATTCCATTAGATTTTTCCCTTTTCATCCTTTTCCAAAACCTCTTTTATCTCAATTTCAACTTTCTTTGAAAATCCCGACATCAGCTTACGACTTGAAATATGAAAGTAAAATTTTTCACGTATGACAGATGTACTAAAAATATGTTTTCTATTCTGAGTGTTACAACGAAATGTTTTTTCCCGCTCCTGGGAAGTGCTAACTGTTCTTTTTGAGAAACAAAATGACGACGACCTAGTACAATGTGAAAACATAGTAAATGAAAACTTAGTACATAATAATGTTTGTTTGCTAGAAACACAAAACACCTTACACCTTTACACCTTTACACCTTTAAAGCGTCTCCCACTAATCCCTATTTGTGGGCCGGTGAAGATATAGTGTAGATAGAATAGATAAAAAAATAATCTAGAAGTGCTTCCACCGTACCAACATAAGATGAGCTTGAAGCAAAGTTTATGTCAAGAATGTTAAAATTATTTAGCAAGCAGATTTATTTTTGATTAGTTGCCGAGATAATTTATGTCTTATGGTTATACCATTTTAACATTCTAACCAGAATCTTTGATCTAGAATTCTAGTTTGCTACGCCTGGTCTTCCTCTCACCAATTTCTTTTTCGTTTTTTCCAATATCTATCTGCAATTAAAACAATATATTTTTTTTATGAAACTAGCGTTCTCTCTTCTTTTTATTAAACAAAATACCGAATGTACATCAATTCGCAGCAAAATCTGTTTTCCTTTTAATTTGTAAGAAAACCCTTACATTCCGCATTCACTGCATTATGTAGTAGAACCACAATAGTGTAGCCGATGCGAAGTGATAATACCCTTTTCCTGAATCAGAATATAGATCCAGAGTAAAAAGTCCCAAATCTAATCAAAATCTATTAGGTTTCCCATACATTTGCAGAATTCAGAATTTAGATCAGAATATCGGTTCCCATATACGAATACAAATGTACTTGTCAACATGTAATTGCGAACATACTTTTTTGTTCAATTAAAAGAAGACAAGACAGCTGATGAAGTTTATTTATAAAATAAAAAAAAAAACCTATTAAAGGGTGTTTCCACCGCACATATTACAGAGATAAAAGTAGAAGCATTTAAAGTTAGTCGCACCAGAATTTTAAGTGTTTCCACCAGAATAGAGAGTTTAATCAACAGATTTGAGTTGAACACTAACAACATTATTCAATATCTATCATTATTTCGCAGTGTGCACACCATATTGCACTTTTCTTTTTTGACAGGAACAACCACATGCACATCAACATTAAGCGCATCCCTTAACACCACGCAAGAAAAACTAAATTAAACTCTTCATTGAGTCTTTTTTTAGTTGCAACAATCGTTTACAATGAAATTGGTTAATGACCTTTTCGGTTGGTGATCCGGGAGACTTCTGGACTCTCCTGAAACTGTTTTCTTGGGCTCGTTTGACAGTTCCTCTCCTGGATAGAAAAGAAATTTGCTTCTGGTTTTGAATCCAGAATCAAAATCAGCAGCACGCACACAATAATATATGTGTCAATGTCAAGTTAGATAAATGTCATTTGTCCCCTGTAGAATAGCTTTTGCATTACAAATACAACGCCAGACAAACTTCAAAATAAAAAAAAACGTGTTTGGCTGTTCAGAGATCAGCCCAAATCGGGGAGAACACCCTGATCCGGGATCGCCAACCGAAAAGGCCATTAGAAAATCGCTCCTGGAAACACTGCTGAGTTGATGATACCCATGGTGTCCCAACAAACAATTTTGGGTCATGTGATGTTGTGTGTCAAAGGCATTTTACGAGAGAGACAGAGAGTACATACAAGTAAATGCGAGCGATTGTCATCAGTGTACCTGTGTTTGGGTTAGTGTCGACTGGTCGGGCACAAGTTTTGATGCTCAGAAGGAAGTGGTACAATACAAGGAAGTCCTTAGATCGGAAAAATGCATTTTAAGCAGATTGTTTTATTTCTGCATATAATATTTATGTAACAAAATCGAATACACTTTTTCGAATACACAAGTTTTGATGCTCAGAAGGAAGTGGTACAATACTAGGAAGTCCTTAGATCGGAAAAATGCATTTTAAGCAGATTGTTTTATTTCTGCATATAATATTTATGTAACAAAATCGAATACACTTAATCTAGCAGAACTAACTGCTGAAAAGGGCCCCCCTTTCCTTTTTCTTTGTGCTGGGGTGTTTGCTTTGTTTCGCCAGAAAACGCACAGAACACGTAAAAATCTGTTCGGTTTCAAAAAAATTTGTAAAAAATCCTGTCAAAAAATTAAATGCAATAAGCACATACTGCAAAATAATGATGGATAATGTTGATCAACTTGGTCTACTATCAACTTTGTGGACCGAAATCCCAATCAACAGATTTCACGAAAATCAAAACGTCGAAAAAAAGAAAAAAAAAAATTGTTTTGACGTTTAGCTTTTATACTTTTTGGTTATTTCGTTGTGTAGATTAAAAAAATCGGTGGCAATTACAAATACATTTAATTATTTCTGAATCTGAGTTGCGCGAGAGATAAAAAATTCACGTTAACATAGTGATGCGCAGATTAAGTGTTGTCATTGAGAAATTTCAAAAACGAAAGCATACGTCAACTTAATCTCCTATACTCCAGTGGAAACACTTCGGGATTAACTTTTAATCTTCCTACGATAATTCCTGTAATATGTTCGTTGGAAACAACATATAAGTTTTAATCTCTTCGTGAAGAGATTAATGTTCGTATGTTGAATCTCGTGATTTAGAGGGGATTTAAGTATGATTTCTCTTAATCGTGGATTAGTGTCCGGTGGAATCACAGAAAGAAAAGCAAATGAGTTCGAGAACGGTTACTTTCACGAAAAAAATCATAAAATATATTTTTTTTTGCAAATTTTCTGAGCTATTTTCTTGACTTGAAAGGTCTTCTTAAAAATTTACTTGTTTCGCGATACTGACAAACATTTCTTTGACATTTGACTTTTGAGAGTTTCTTGAGACTGATAATATCAAGCATTGCTCTAAAATTCAGCTTTCCTGCCATTTTCCCTGAACTTTTTGGCAATTGTAGCTTTTGAGCTTCTATACAGGTAACACTGGACATTTTAAAATTGGTATATTTAAAATCCTGGCAGCACTGCTCAGTCACTAGTTGCTTTTGTTCTTAAGTGTGAATCTCCCGATCGGGATTCCCCCGCATGCCGCAGGGATCACGCAATACCTCTTTCTAGCCATCCTTAAGATAAGACCTGAGGAACTTTCTCCTTCATGGGAGGCGAGAGATAATGGTAGATGCTAGAACGACGAAAGACCCCATCTCAGGCTACGTTTGAAATACACCAGGCGTCAAAAATTGAAAGGAATACCAACTCTTTTCCAATGGAATCAACTATATTTAACTCAATGGTCTAACTGCATTTACCCACCGACTCTACTTTGCTTTCTTAGGATCCCATGCTTCGACCTTGGGAGGAGTAGTGCTGTACGGCATGTACTGACCTGGGAAAAATCAAATCAAATAAAAAAAGTGATTTCACACGAATCAACAACTCACTCTTTGTTCCAGACAAATTCTCAGAATGGTCCGCCATCCACTTGTATTTGGGTCGGCTTCCATCACGGATCGGAGGCAAGTCGGTCTGATAAAAGAACAAATTCAATCTCTCACCGCATATTTGAAAAATTCAGACCCCACCTTGTAATGCATCCAGCCGTACCATTCAGCGGGAATCTGGGAGCCGTCGTAGTCCATGTTGACATGTTCAGCAAATTCTATCCATCGATTGCGTCCGTAAAAGTAGTACGGATTTTCATAGTATTTATTTCCATACTTATCTGTTCCCACAAGAGTTCCCAGCTTAAGCTCATCATTCCTAGTAGAAAGCAATCGAATTAAATAAAAACAAACACCTTTTTGGAGCAGGTTAAGGTAAATTATATAAGAACCTGTAAAGCTTCAGATAGGTGTTGCGAATACCACCGTTTTGTTGGACGATTTGGAAGAGTTTCGCCAAGCGATTAATGCCCAGGAATTTAGCCATTTCTGAAGATAATTTTAATATAATTAAAACACAATTTGGTAGAAGATGAGGAAATAAAAAACAAAGTTTGTTAGAAAATTTACCAAGTTCGTAGAAATCGGTCGAATGACACTTCTACATATTTGACAGATGTCAGTTTATTTTTTTATCAGCTTCACATGAGTAAAAGGAAATACAGGGTGATGCTTTCCTTTTTGGATTATGTTACTAAAGACGCGTTGTCACAAGGAACAGAAGCAGAATTTCATACTTTATAACGGGTGATTTTTTAAGAGGTTGAGAACTTTTTTAAAAAAAAAACACAAAAAATTCGAAAAAATTAATGAAATATTTATTTGAATCGATAGTTTGAACCTTGCAATTTAATGTTTAAAGATAATTTCATGCAAATGTTGACCGCGGCTGCGTCTCAGGTAGCCCATCCGCTGAGTCCAATTTTGGCATACTCTTTCACACATATCGGCCGGTATCTCACTAATGAATGCATGGATGTTGGCTTCCAGTGCGTCAATCGAAGCGGGCTTGTCCCTATAGACATTAGCCTTGACTACGCACAGTACGTAAACGTGTTGGTGGTTTAATGTCCAACAAAGCAAATTTGGTCACAATCTTCCGAATAGACTGCTCAGAAGGTCGAGAATGCCGACCATAAAATGGAAGCAGTGCGCGATGAACATTTCGAACCGAGCACGAATTTTGATAGTAAAACTCAATAATTTGCAAGCGTTGTTCATTTGTAAGACGATCCATGGTTAAATTGCAAACCAAACTGAAGCTGTTTGACAGTGACACAAGGTACTAAACACACGTCAGCTGTCAAAACCAGTGTTGCCAAAACCAAACCAGCTAAAAAATCATCCTTTATTACGTTTTCATTAGGGCCGAAATGAGCTCATTTTGAAATTCGAGAAACAAGTGTTTTCATTTATAAGTTCTAATTAGCTTTGGCAGCTGCTCCAGGGACGGAGCTGGAGATCCAATGCAAAAAAAATATCAATGGGGCGCCTGTTTTGAATTCATCAGCATGATTTATGTATTTTTTCTTTACCAAATGCTAATGAAAATACAGTGCAGGATTTTAGTTGGGGAAAAGCGTTTTGAGCAATTTAAAATTGATGAATGAATTTCCGAAAAGCTTATAAAGACGGACAATTTCTTTTATAGATTTAAACTAACATTTAAGGATCAGTGACATAACCAAAACGTCTAGTTCTGTCTAAACGACATTAACAACTGGTATATTGCATTAGAGATAGGACAAAGCTAATTAGTTTTCATTGCCTTAATATTTAGACCAGAAGGTCGGTAAGGATAAAGCCAAAAAATTTGCTTTTTGACTTTATCAAAAGATTTAATGGCGAAGCCTGCATTAAATGTATGTGTCGCTGGTTCTTAATAATCTTCACACATTTATATATGTTATTATTTTTAATGTCACCATAATCTATATGATGAGCAGGCCCTTTTAATTCGGGACTTCTAACGCCGTGGGCCCTGCGAAGGATCAGCTGCGGCACTGACTTTTTCCATTTGTCAAAAATAAAAACGCCGTAGTTTGGAATTTTCCTCTTTAGCAACCGAATTAAATGCTAATGTGATGAAAATGAGGTAATTTCGTAATGAGAATCAGTATGAGAAATGAAGTCGTATTTCGAAATATTTTGCGAAATGATCTCATTAGCTCTAGTGAATACATAGTATTAGCAACGCGAAAAACAATTAGCGAATTTAGGTTTCAGCTGCTACTGTATGGGAAACAGAAATAGAGAACGGCGCCGTTTCTCTTTCTATTTTAGTTGCTGGTGTTGAGACAAAGAACAGAAACAGCAACTGAAATTATTCTCAGAGGGAAGTAAAGACATTTTAAGTAAATGTCACTCACAGCATAAAACATTATACCGCCAAAAAATGCTGTCAAACGTATAGTCATAACACGATCTTTTTATTTTTGTTTCATGTGATTATTCCCGGTGAAGTTAGATTTACAGTTTGCAACATTGGAAAATAAGGAGCTCTCCTTTCGGGAGCTGTCGCCAATACCACCCCTGGCGGAAAATTTTTTATCTTTGCTTTAGTTCAAAAAAGCTAAAAGTTTGTTACACAAGCAGAATAAGCAGAATTTTATTGCTTTATACAATGTCTTCATTCAGCACTAATCCGCGATTAATATAAATCTTTATTAAATACTATACAAATCACGAGATTTACCATACAAATTTAAATCCTCTCGGCAAGCGATTAAAAATAAATCCTCTCATAAATCTCATTGACCCTATTCACAAACCTATTTTCTGCACCTTTGTAACAGTTTGATAATAAAAAGATGAAACTGAAACTGTCCCTGTGCGACATATCCGTCACAAGTACGTTTTCTATTGTGATTTTTGCAGAGGAAATCGTTTTTCGCTCCTGGAAAATGACATCGCCCCTCGCTTTGAGAGCCAAAATGACAGAAACAGAGTTTTCGTGTAAAATTAATCCTATGTTTGTCCGATGGAGCCACTCTCGGATTTATTTTAAATCGTCTCCCGCTAATCTTCTTTTAATTGTCGGTGGAGACATAGCATTAGTCAGGATTTTGAATATTTTCCTGGCTAGACATAAAAAATGCTTTTCACAAAGTCGAAAGTTTTCAGAACAACGATTGCTTTATTTTGATGCAAAAGATTTATGTCCCTGTGCTCCTGAAATTTAAATGAAAAATTATGGATCGTTCGCGCTCTTGTTGTAATGGGACCTTGTTGGATTATTGACGACATTGTAGTTTATGGTCAGTCCAAGCAAGTATTTTTATAGCACTCTTTTAAACAGGATGCTTGAAGTAATAAAAAATAATCACAGCATCAGTTGCACACAAAATCCTTTGTAGATGCCAATGCATAGTCCAAACCTGCAATTTATGTGCAGCGAAGGTGAAACCATCTGGTACAGGTATCGCAGCCAATATTTTTTAAGCTATCGTCTTCAACCTTCAGCGTCACTTTGAAATTCGTCCAAACATTCTTGACATTTCTTTCTTTTTTATGTTTTTTTTATGTTGTGTTGCACGTTTGCTGGTTTCTTTCTTAGTCAGTCTTTCTTGCTTCCTGTTTTGAATTGAATCAATCTTGTCTTCCTTATCTTTTTCCTTATTCAGGCTGAATCTGGCGCCAAGCAATTGATAGCATTGCACTTGGTGATCTCCTAATGTTTTCCCCTTGTTTAATTTTATTTTTGCTATTGAATAAAGTTGTTTTTGGATAAAACAAATGAGTGCACAAAAAAGATGTTGAACTTGCTGTGCTTTAACGTTGAGGTTTAATTCTATTTGACGGTCTTGGTAATGCATTTTGAAATTTATCTGACGGTGTCGATGGAAAGGTGGATATATTCGTTCCCTTAGCATTGGCAATTTGTTCGAGTTCTATGGAATCGAATAATGGTGAAAAATCGTTGTCTGCAGGCGAATTTTGAGCTTCCAGGGAGTTTGTCGGTGAATTATGTTTATTAGAAGTGGAAGAGGCTTCTTTGGTATCCTTTTCTAAAGTTCCAACGCTATTAAGGACATAAACCCGACACTCAAATTTCCCAGTCCTCCTGCAATCTCTCCGAGTTCAGCCTCCACTGTTATATCCAGTGGTGCATCTGTCGTTGCTTTTGACGTTTCGGTTTGAATTCATTTTAAGACAATCTCAGAATCTATTCGAGCATCTTTTATTTGTCCAGATAACATCTGTATAACCTCTGAAGTAATCTTAAATCTGAATGATTCACTAGGTTGTTCTTGATCGGATGGTTCAGCAGATTCTCCGCATTTTTTTAACACATTTTGAGATGTCCACATCATTTGGGATCAGTGGATATAAATCACATTTCCTGAACCCATTTTGTATGGTAGCCACCATATTCTTGTTTTGAAGGATTGTATCATTCAAAATTGGGCAAAAGTTTATTTTTAGTAGCGTGTGACCTAAGTTTTTCAAGTTCCAGTCACGTACTGTTGTTTTCCAATCGGATTTCAAGGGCTTAAGCGCACTTACGTCGGCCAGCTGCATTATATGTCTAGAATTCGGTGGCAACGCATTCAAGATCATTTCGTTGTTGCTGCAAAATTCACTTAATTCTAAAGTAAGATGAGACTTGTGCCCATCGACAAATAATATTACCGGCCGTTCCACATTATCAGCCAGTAAACGTATGGACACAGTTGGCGACGTATTCAAAGAATGTCTCGGCGCATCCATCCGGTTTCACTTCTAACCAAAAACCAACCCTCCGGCATACTGTCAACAATGTCTTTCGGCGGACGTAGGTATGGAGGAAACACCACCATTGGTTCAAACAGTTTTCCATCTGCTGAAAAAACAATGAGTACCGTTTGCGTTTTTTTTTTCACTTCCTGCAGCGATTGTATAAATGTTTTTGTAGCCCCTTGGAGCTATAACTTTTTCGGGCAAAGGCAAAATCTACTTTCGACACCGTTCAGTACTCTAGCTGGGTAATTCATAAGGTGTTCCTGACCAATGCTTTTCAAAGAGTCATCAAAATCCCTGAACCATTTCAAAATGCCCTCCTGGGTCACTACTGCTCTACCCTTGCTAATACTTTCCGCTTCTCTCATAACCAAAAAAGTATGGCATTTTATAAATAATGCTCGCATCCATGTTCTGCCAGGTCGGTCATTTTTGAAAGGTGTTTTTCTCTTTGCATCCTTTATAATTTTCTGTACCGTATTAAGAAGATCATCATGACATTTGCACAAATCGGTACACCACTGGGACAGTCTGTCCGGAAACTGAAAATGTTCTTCAATAAGTTTTAGTATCCGGACACCGAAAATAAAGACAAAAATTAAGTTTTTTCGATATTTTTTTTTAAATTATTGAAGTTTAATGTTTTTAAATGCAAACTTAATATTTGACATTAGAATAGGTTAATCAATACTTTGTGAATTACTTACCTACTTTCTTCAAATGCCCGCACTACTTTGTTTGCCCACAAAACTGAAACACAACCGACTTCTAGACAGCGAGCACTCAACTGACGCGTAATTTTTCACTACACAGGCACAGTTGTTTTATGTGAAATTTGTGTGTATTCGTATGACATGTGAGAGATTGCATTTCTGCTCAAGTTTCATTCTGTTTATGTGCGATTTGCTTATTCATCTCAATTAAACGACGAAGTATCCGGACACTAGCGCTATCCGGATGCTGGTACAATTATTACTCTACTGCGCTCAACTGAAGAAATTGCGTCAAACAAAATCCCAAATTTCTTTTGTCATCGTCATCGGAGTCAGAGAAGGTGAAATTCTTATGATTTCTTCCTTCAAATTGTATCCAACTAACCGGCCTTCCGCGAGTAAATATTTTACCAATTTAATCATGGATAGCTGAATAAAAGTAGTGATGCAACACAGTTTTTGCTAACCAGCCGATTAGATGAAACGAATAAATAAATGGGTAGATACTGCTATCCAAAAAGTTTGGTGTAAGTGGCCCTAAGTAGATCTCTAGGCTTCTTTGATCAGGTGCGCTACACCTTCAGTTTTAGGGGGAGCCATGTGGCAACGCTGGTCCTACCTAGCTGACAGATGGCAATGAAGAAACACGAGATTTAAGGTAACCTATTCATAACATTATGAACATTGTGAACGTGTGATTTAATACTATGAGACGATATCAATTTTGATACTTACTTACTTACTTAAGGTGGCGCTACAGTCCGGGGTGGACCTGGGCCTCAGCCAACAAGCTTCGCCAGCCAGCTCTGTCTCTAGCTAGCCGTCTCCAGTTTCGCACGCGAAGTTGGCTGAGGTCCCCTTCCACTTGCGTGCGCCACCTGAGTCTCGGTGCTCCTCTACCGCGTCGTCCCTGCGGTGTGGATTCGAAGATTTTCCGGGCCGGGGCGTTGGTGTCCATCCGCTCTAGATGACCCAGCCATCGTAGACGTTGTGTTTTGACTCTTTTGGCTAGGTCGGTATCGCTGTACAGCCCGTACAGTTCGATGTTATATCTCCTCCTCCACTCTCCGTCTATGCAGACGGGACCGTAAATCGTCCGAAGAATTTTCCTCTCGAAGCAGCCTAAAGTGTTTTCATCCGCCTTTGACAGGGTCCATGCTTCTGCACCGTACAGCAGGACTGGGATGATGAGGGTCTTATACATGGACACTTTAGTTGCTCGAGAGAGGGCTTTGCTACTCAATTGCCTTCTTAGCCCAAAGAAACAGCGATTGGCAAGAGTTATCCTTCGTTTGATTTCAGCGCTGGTGTCATTGTCTGAATTGATAGCGGAACCCAGGTAGACAAAGTCCCTAACTACCTCAAAGTTATAGCTGTCGATGGTGATGTTTTGTCCAAGACGTCGGTGTTGGGTGTCTTTTCTTGATGACAGCATATACTTGGTTTTGCCCTCATTGACTGCTAAACCCATATTCGCCGCTTCCGTCCCAATACTCACGAAGGCTTCACTGACATCACGCTTTGTTCTACCGATTATGTCAATGTCGTCTGCGTATGCAAGTAGTTGAACGGACTTTTGAAAGATTGTACCTCTGGTGTTGGCGCGAGAGTTCTGCACAATTCTCTCAAGTATGATGTTAAAGAAGTCGCATGACAGCGCGTCGCCTTGTCTAAATCCTTTTTTGACATCAAAGGGGTCGGTGAGGTCTTTGCCGACCTTGACGGAACAGCGTGAGTTTTCCATCGTCATCCTGCACAGACTGACGAGTTTGGCAGGGATGCCAAAACTAGACATTGCGCTATATAGCTCGTCTCTATAGATGCTGTCATACGCGGCCTTGAAATCGATGAAGAGGTGGTGTGTATCGATTTGGAATTCCTGGGTTTTCTCCAAGATCTGCCGCAGTGTGAATATTTGATCGATGGTGGACTTTCCTGGCCTAAAGCCACACTGATATGTGCCTATCAGATTGTTGACAAACGGCTTCAGGCGTTCACACAGTACAGCAGAGAAGATCTTGTATGCGATGTTAAGAAGACTTATGCCTCTGTAGTTGGCACAACTCAGAGGGTCTCCTTTCTTCAGGATCGGGCAAACAATGCTGAGGTTCC
This sequence comes from Neoascia interrupta, assembly GCA_947623515.1. Classification (NCBI taxonomy): domain Eukaryota; kingdom Metazoa; phylum Arthropoda; class Insecta; order Diptera; family Syrphidae; genus Neoascia; species Neoascia interrupta. The sequence goes on from OX392462.1 coordinate 202,769,530, forward strand.
ATTCGTCGGGCATGCTTTCTTCCGACCATATCTTGCAGATGAGCTGGTGCATGCTCCTAACCAGCTCATCGCCAGCGGATTTAAAAAGTTCGGCAGCTAGGCCGTCTGCTCCGGCTGCTTTGTTGCACTTGAGCTTAGACACAGCTACTTTCACCTCCTCCAGGTCGGGTGGGCAGTATCGTTCGTATGCTTCGTCGGTAACGTCTTCGCCCGGGTTGAATGGTTCGTTCTGCCTGACAGCGGTATTTGGTTCTTCCTCGCCGTTATACAGTCTGCAGAAGTGGTCTTTCCAAATCCTCAGCACCGACTGCGATTCTACAACGATGTTCCCTTGATGGTCCTTACAGGCTTCAGTTCGAAGTTTATACCCTTGGCAGGACCTTTTGATCCTTTGGTAAAACTTTCTAACCTCATTCCTGTTGTAACATCTCTCTATCTCTTCAACCGCGCGCTTCTCGTGCTCTCTCTTTTTCCTTCGGAGAAGCCGGTGCTCCTCTCTCCTCCTCTGCTCGTAGAGCTCGCGAGCAGCTCTAGTCCTTCTGTGCAGCGCCGCTTTGTATGCTTCCTGTTTAGCTGCATGTGCTTGCCGGCATTCATCGTCAAACCAGGGGTTTCGTTGTGGTCGCCGTGTGAAACCCAGCACTTCAGAGGCGGCGTCTCTGATGGCATTTTGGCAATGTTGCCACTGGCTATCAATACTTGATGCTGGTTGCATAGGACTTCGTAGAAGGTTTTGAGAGACTCGGTTGGAGAAGGACCTGGCGATCTCTTGCGATTGTAGTCGGCCGACGTCAAACTTCCTCACAGTATTTCCATTACTTGGCGCTGGTCGGGATATCCGCAGCCGTACCTTGGCTACAACAAGGTAGTGATCCGAGTCAATGTTGGCCCCTCGGAAAGTTCGGACATCCATGATACTGGAGGAGTGCCTTGCGTCGATCGCAATATGGTCAATCTGGTTGACGGTTGATTGATCGGGAGATCTCCATGTCCCTTTGTGGATATTGAGATGCGGGAACTGTGTACTAGCTACCACAACGTGTCGCCCCGCAGCAAAGTCGATCAGCCTGAATCCGTTATCGGAGGTCGTGTCGTGCAGGCTATACTTTCCGACAGTACGACCAAAGATGCCCTCCCTTCCTAGCTTGGCATTAAAATCGCCTAGGACAATTTTAATGTCGTAGCTAGGGCACTGCTCATAAGTTTTGTCCAGGAGCTCGTAGAACATATCTTTGGTCTCGTCATCTTTCTCCTCTGTGAGGGCATGTGCGCATATCAGGCTAATGTTGGCGAATTTAGCCTTGATGCGGATCGTCGCGAGGCGCTCGCTTACAGGGTTGAAGCTCAAGACTTTTTGCCTAAGTCTGCCTCCAACAACGAAACCACATCCAAATAGGCGCTGTCTTTGATGCCGGTAGCAGTCGCCGTAGTAGATGTCTCAGTTTTTCATCCTTCTTTTGCCCGGCCCGTCCCACCGCATTTCTTGGATGGCAGTAATGTCTGCCTTGCAGTCGTTAAGGGCCTCCGCTAGTTGCTCGGCGGCACGTGGTCTGTTAAGGGACCTAACATTCCACGTGCAGATCCGGAGCTCGTTCTCCTTTTCTCGTTTGCATTGGTCGTCAACAGTAAATCCGTCCGAATCCGAGGCTTGTTTCTGCTTCGTGACTGGTGTTTCTTTACGTGGCCGGGAAGTCACCCCGACGGCACGACCCCCAACCTGGAGGACCAGATCCTTTGCTTAGCTCTAAGGACGGAGAGCCGGATAGCCCGCTCCTTATAGGCCTGAGCTCCGAATACGTCGTAGTAGCCCATATAAGGTGTTCACTAAGTAGTTCGGCCTGACTGGAACTATGGACGCCACCGTTGATTCCATCTGGGGAATTCCTCCGCTGCCGTCCGGATGCAAGGAGAAGTGCCTTAGTGGGAACACTCCTCCCCCCCTCTCTCGTCTGCTACCCCCAACAACCTTCCAAAGGGGTTGGAACCCAATCTCCAGTTGAGGTACTAGGCACCCGGTGTTCACCACGGGGAGGTGAGAGTAGGAGTTGATAGACAGAGGTGGGTTTAGAAAACCTGTGGATGCTTGTATCCTCTTGAGTGCACATGTCTATCCTTTGACCACCATATCAATTTTGATATCGTTGACAAATTTCTGGCTTCCGTGAGCCAAAAAAAAAATGATCAAAACGATCACAACGAGAAGTCTTGTGCTTATGTGAAGCATATGAAAATGTTATCGAAAACAATATCGTCCTTCAATTATTCTTTCTCCAGATTTTTTTTTCGATAACGAAGGCACACATTACTGAATAACTAGATATATAACTTGCGTCCCTCATATAAAACTTAAACAACACCCATTTGTTTAAGTTTTTTATAAAGCCTTTAAAGCTTTAAATTTCCGTGTCAGTGAATATGTGTAAGAAGATACAACAACAATTTTCCTTACGCGATCAGCTGAAGTAAAAGCTGCAAAACGAAATTGCATGGAAATGACGAATTCATGAATTTACTCACATTTGTAAATAAATGTCAGAGCATGGGTAAATTCATCAATTTCAGCTTGTGAGCAAAGCTTTTAAATGTCCGAAGTTGAATATCTAGTTATTCAGTAATTTATGGTTAAGGTCAAGACACCTAAACATAAAAGTTATTTTTAGTTAAGCCAAAACCGATCCCAAAGCCAGCTTGGTCCCAACTTAACCGCTTCTGTCACCAATATTATAATTTTCATTAGGTTGGTGTTGAAAGAAGCACATAGCACAAAATTTTTTGGGCGTTGGGCGAAATTTCACGCCCCAACCCGCGTAACCAGCAAAATCCAATGTAATGTAGTATACGCATGTATACGTAATAGGGCCCATACACTACACATGCCTGCATACACAAACACAAAAATGCGCAAACACTCTTTCCCCACACACTACGCATGCAAACTGTACAATATTCAGTCGTGTGTTCACCGCTGAACAGAACACTTTTAAAAATGTCAAGCTCCGACACAGCTGCTGCGGCAATTTTGATTGCTTTAGCAATAAAAAGTAAAAGTAGGAAAAAAAAGAAAAGAAAATGGTGCAAAGAATGGCTCAAACTGAGAAATTTGAGCTATCATTTTCTCGTATGCACTAGCTTTTAACACCCGGTTGCGATAGTCGTCACTTTTGACCCGCCACAAAACCGGGAGGGTTTGGTAGAGTTCCAGAAATTCGGCCCAATATTTTTTATTCATCAGCGACATTTTTGAACAACAATATTCGACGCAAAAGCAAAAAAAAGATTCAACAAGAAACGAAATTTCAATGTTATCTTGGCTCCAGACGTCCGCTTCTGTCAGAATCATCCCTCGACTGAGTAAATGCAGCACACACACCACTCATGCTTGCTATTACCGCTTGCACAAACACACAGTTCACACCATACACTGTCAGTTTGCATGCGCAAGCACTATATGCGCATGCAGGAATGTGTAGTGTATGGGGCCTATAAGGTAAGTCTGTTGAATTTCGAAAGTATAAAGACAAAGGTAGAAAATTACCAAATCATATCACTTCACCGTCACCACACGCATGCACGGTGTACTCACCTAATTTCTATAAAATATTGATTTTACTTAGAAAACGAAATAAATATTTAAAAATTTGTATAAAGCAACAGTAAACATTTCATGCAGAAATGCAACCGTCACTTCAGTAAAAAGTATTGATCACATAACCATCAGTAAATCCGCAAACACCAGATGAGAGCAACCCCATCGGCGCCGCGGGAGTGATTCGAATCAAAGAAGATTCATTATCCCAATAACATCATATGGTTGAAAAAGTAAAAACCGTCAGTTATTACTTCCCCTGTGATTGACGTTTTGCTGTTCGTGCGATCGTCTTATTAACATTCATGCAGCGAAGAAGTGCGACGCACATGTGAATATAATGTTGAAAAAGAAATTGTTGTTGTTACACTTTCTCCTTTGCTCATTATCAGTTGTCGTTGTCGTCTGTCGTATCAAGGCAACAATATAACAGGGTGATCCAATTCGTGTTTTGTGTTTTTGATAAAAAAAAACACGCACACACTTATTGTAAATTTTTATAACCTATTCCACAGGAATGGAGTACACTAAGTTTGATGCCGGCCAAAATATAGCATTGAGAAACAGTAATGATAGTTCCCCCAGGCCCTTAAGAGCATATGATCGAGATCGAATTCTGAGTCGCATGAGCCATATCCTCACCAACAACGTCACCAATTTTTAGGCCTTAAATTTTGAGCTAAAAAGCTGAAATTTTGTACGTAAGCTCTCTGTCGTAATGCACATGTTAAAATTTTTCGAATCGGCCCACAGTCACAGACACGCCCACAATTGGTCAAAATGTGCAACTACCTCCAGTGCTTTCAAAACTGTAAGATGTCTTCAAAATCTGAAATTCGACATTTTGCATCTCCTAATGAATATAAGATATAAAAAGTAAAAACAAAATCGGCAGACCGCCCCTAGTGGGCGTGGCATCGATTGAAAAAGAAAACCTTTAAATGCAATTTATTCAATATTTTTGGTCGAAATCGGAAAATTTTTACTTAATATGTTATGTAGAAAACACTAGGTTCTACATACATAATTCATACAAAATTTTGGGCCACGCCTACTTTTAGAGGCAGAATAAAAGAAAAGCCTATCATTTTCCATAAAAACATTTATTTCGACTGCTTTTTAGCCTTACCAAGAGAAGAATAAGAAATAAAATTTAGCACATAATGTAAACCGGACACTATTCTAGATTTTATTCATGCAAATTTTTTGGCAACGTCCATATTAAGGGGTTGATTTTACATAATTAATGCATTTGAACCAATACTTTAATTTTTACGTACATTGATGTTTACATACAAACAAAGTGCCTCCATTGGCTAAATATAGGATTGAATTGACACGAGCACTCTTTTTCTGCCAATTTGACTCTCAAAAGAGGGTGCCCATGTCATTTACTTGGTGCGAAAAAAGATTTTCGTTGTAAAAATTTCAATAGCAAACGTTTTTGTGACAGATTTGTCATACAGGGACAGTTGTAGTTTCGATTTTTGATTCTAAGCTGTTACAAAGGTGCATAAAATAGGTTTGTAAATAGGGTGAATGAGATTTATGAGAGGAGTTATTTATAAGTCGTTTGCCGAGAGGTTTTAAATTTGTATGGTTATTCGCGTGATTTATAGAGGATTTAATGAAGACTTATATCAATCGTGACTTAGTGCCCGGTGGAGACATGGTATTATATTATGTCAATGGTTCGCACACAGAATGTACCACCCTTTGCAAACGTACTTTTCGAACATACTCATATCGTGACAGTTCTCTTCACTGTCACTTTGACACGCTGAAAAATAAAACCTTATCACTTTTGACAAATTAAAATTTGTGAATCACTTCAATATTCATTCGCATTTTTCGTATTTTTATACTTAAACTTGCTCAGTAATCTTTTAGCAGTTAATAAAATGGCCAAAAACACTTCCAGTTACGCATTCCGAAAAATCGATGTCGACCAATATAACGAGGATAATTTCAAGGAAGAAGACGCTGTCGACTTAGCCGTCTCTCTGGGACCGGATGAAAACGAAATCACCAGCCTTCTGTCCCAGGGAAAACACATAGAAGCTTTGGTGAGCGTTCTTCAGAATGCACCACTGCGTTGCAAGCAGCAACAAGTTAAAGTATAACTACAATATTAGCACTAAAAATGCTGTTCTGAGTTAACCCATTTTCGTGTTGTTTTAGGACCACGCCTTAAACGTAACACTCAGGGTACTATTGTCCATCAAGGCCTCGCAAATGGACTCGGCTATTGACACCTTAGATCAAAACGACCTACTAGACATTTTGATGAAGTACATCTATCGCGGTTTCGAGATACCATCCGAAGGTTCCAGTGGCCATCTGTTGCAGTGGCACGAGAAGGCATTCTCCCGCGGCGGAGTTGGCTGCATAGTTCGAGTACTGTCCGACACTAACAGGGCATAGAAACAGGTAGAGTATTCAGTTCTTCGCTGCGAGAATGATGCCCAAAACAGAATTTAATTCTTCGTTTAAATTTAAAAAATTGCTTTTCAATAGAGGAGTCGTTTGTTAAACTATTTTAAAACAAGTATTAGAGTCGCGATCGTTTGTTACGATCCGTGCATTAAGCCAGAAAAGTGTTTTTTGTTTTGTAGAACGTGTAGGTAACCAATAGTCTGAAATCAAACTTCAATTGCGAAATGTACTAATTTCGGTTCCTTCGTTCCGTAAAAATGATAATAAATATAAACCAAACTAAGAAGCGTGTTGAAGTAAACAATGTTAACAGGGGGAAGTTAGACCCATACTTAATGAGGTCTTATAGCTAGCTACGTGCAAAACCACCGCCAAAGAAAGTACGGAATCACACCAGGGCGATAGAGACTGGAAGTAATTCCGAGCTAATAAATATTGCAAAGTCAAAATTTATTGCCTAATCTAGCACAGTCTAAGATAATGATCTTCAAGGATGGTGGAGGTACATGTTGCTGCAGAAAAAAGTTGCCCTTTCAAGGAGATCAAATTGAAATGGTCGGAAACTACGAGTTCTTAGGGATCCTGATTACATTGAACCTTTACCTGAAGAGACCAGGAGATTAACAGAAGCCAAGCAAGAACTCGAAGCAATTTTGAGAAGGTGCGTTGACTTGGAAGACACAAGCTCATGCTTGAAGCAGAAATCATTTCCTTTGAAAAGCAGCAGGTTCAGCTAGATTGCCTAACAAACTTCTAAAGTTTATCGACAAGGACAGTATTCCGGTTCTAATCAACCTATTGAACGCGATCTGAAGGTATGGCAAGATCCCAAAAGACTGGTTCCAATCTACGTTCATAACTCTTTCGAAGAAAAGTAAGGCGGCACTATGCAGTTACTACAGAACCATTAGTCACGCGGTTAACCTCTTCCTTAAAATATTTCTCAAGGGAATATATAACCGCTTCAGAAATTGTTTTGGTACCCGCGAGGTACCCACGAACAAAGACGTGAATACTTTGTAGAATCTTGACTATGAAAAGGCCTTCGAAAGAGTACAACACAAGAAGAAACCTGAGCCCACACAAAGTTTAAGAAAAAAATAAGATTCGCGTTATTGAATTAATAAGAGAAAGGTGGAGGGAAATTAGTTATCTTGGTTTATGAAAATGGCTTCGTGTTATGAAGGAAAGGACGAACCACGAAACTGTGATATCGATTGTTAGGTCCAGCTGATTCCATAAAAATAGTCTAACGAGTACTAAATACTTGACAGCTAAAAAAATAACGTTTAGAGGAGGACCAGTGGGTTTTTTGTCTGTGTCAACAAAATGATTTTAATGCGTAACCTTGTCAAGATAGAGTTGGCCTACTCCTATGCCAAGTAGAAGTTCTAAGAACAAAGATAAGAATTAGAAGCATTTCAAGAGTTTCGAGTTAAAATCGGTGCGGTGTCCTAGGTGCCGAATCGTCCTAGGCTTCTGTTTTCAGCGCAGTCCTTGATTATCTTTTGAAAAAAAGAAACATGAATCTCAATCTCAAGGTACAAAACCGAGTCAATTTCAGACCCAATTGGAAATATGTAGTTTTAATAATTGGGATGAGAAATACAAAACCAAACTGTGATAAGCTTTGCACATTTTTTCTAAACGCTGCAATTGTTGCTTGTTTTAAAAAGTGTCAATTTATTTACTTTCAAATGTATTTGACAAAAAAGTGTTAATCGGTTTACCTATTTTCTGCGTTCATTAATTAATGATATGGGATTGCGTCTACTTTGTCTGGCTTGACCTCGGTCGTTACCAGATTTCTCAGACCACTGACCACGCCAATCTCTTGAGGCAGTAGTGGCCTGATATTCATCGCTGCGAAGTGCAACTTTTGAATCATTTACCTGATGGTATTTTCTTGACGGTGAATTGCTTCTATGTCTTTTGCTTTGTATTTCGATTGGATTGCCAACAATTTGTTGAACGTTCTTATGGTCGCTGCTACCACGCAACCTTTTTGATCTGTTTTGGCTTGTGTCAATGCGGCGTACATAATCTATAGAAGCGCTCTGACCGTATGACGAGTGGCGTGAACTTTCCTCATTCAAATGTTGTAGTTTGCCTCTACGAACGTCTTCCCTGTTTCCACTGTAGCGCCGATCCCTCGAATCATGAATACCTTCTTCACCTGTGCGAGTATGATTCCTTGAACCATCCTGAACGTATTGCGACTGGTACGCGACTGTATTTGGATCGACTTTGTAGCTATGACGTTCACTAATTTTTTTCGGCCCGTCAAGCTGTTCCTGTTGCCATTTTCGTGATTCGCCTTGTATGAAGTGTGGTCGGCTAAAATCGGTTAAATCAGAATTCATATCAAAGTTTCGCGGTTGACTTTGATTATCTCGAGACTTATGGGGGATGTGGCGATCTTTGCTGCGTCGCCAGTCTCTTGAGTCCCCCTGGACTTCATCGATGAGATGCGGTTTTCTTGCCCCGTCCTCAACCAACGGTCTGCTGGCTATTGATGAATAAGAATCATTATTGTAGTTTGGATGATTATTTAGATGCACTTGAATTTTAAACGGGTTTTGTCTTTCACTGCTGTAACGTTGGTTTCTCGCCCTGCCTGGAATATCATGTGAGAAGAGTGGACGACCGTTGTTAAAGTTGTGTCGTTCTTGAATTTGAAATGGGTTTTTCCGTTCAATGCTATCGCGCAGTTTTCTGGAAATATCCTGGACTTGGTCGTTCCGATAAGGACTTCTGGATGGACCAGGAACGAAGTTAGGCTGGGTCGTTACAGGAACCATATTGGAATCATTGCTGTAGTTTTTCCTTTTAGCATTACTATGATGACGGCCGTCACGGTCACTGGTCTGCTTTCGCCAGTTTCTTGGCTCATCGTAGACCCCGTTACTGCGGTGTTGACTTCTCCAGTCGTCCTGATCGACGGGTGTACGGCTAGAACTTCTACCAAATAAGTCATCTGTATAGTTTCTTCGTTCGATTTTGTGTCCACGAGCTATTTCAAAACTCTCTATAGCAGCAGAGGGTTCCACTTTCATTTCCGATATCATAAACTTGCAAATCAGATATCCAGTTCTGTTTACGCCATGCGTACAGTGGACTCCAATAAGTTTGTCTCCGTTGCCATCTTGCTGCAAGTACTGGTGCACTAAACCATTGAACTGATGCACCAAATGCTTAGGAGGGACTTTGTGGCCTGGTATTTGTAGCTTTGCATATTTAACACCTTGCCGGGTAAAAAAATGTGGATCGTAGTAGCGCAAGGTGTTCGTTAGATCTACGATCATTCCCAAGTTGGGAATCATCTCCAACAGGGAATCGCAGCTAAGTTTAAGGCTTTTTGTCACATTTTTAACAACATCCTCCCTTAGTGGAACCTTGAAAGCGATGAATCGGGTGCCAGAGACTCTTTCACCGAAGGGCTTGTAATCTAGCCATCTGTCTGGTATTGTCTTCGGTGCCATGGTACCAAATATGCCAATATATAAGTTAATAAGTCTCCCGCAAAATATTTTTAAGAGAACTCACAAATTTTGTATTTTGTGAAAAGAAGAATATAAAAAGATCTTGAAAAATTTCTTTCTCTTTGATAACGAAGAAATCACACTCAAAAATAAATATGTAATAGAACAAATCAACAGAACAGAACGGCTGTCAAAAATATACACGTTTGCAATATGTCACATTGTTATCAGTACAGTCCCAACAAACAATTTCAGGTTATCTCCCAAGCAAATGTAGTTTTCCTAGCCGATTCCAGTCCCTTTCTTAGCCATATTGAATTAATTACTGAATAACTACATAATTCAACTTCGGACTTGTAAAAGCTTTGCCAACAAGCTGAAATTGAGGAATTTAGCCATCTGTTGACATTTGTTTACAAATGTGCGTAAATTCATCAATACGTCTTTTCCATGCAATTTCGTTTTGGAGTTTTTACCTCAGCTCATCACGTAAGGTAACTTGTTGTTGTTTCTTCTTACACGTATTCACCGACACAAAAATTAAAAGCTTTATAAAAGCTTAACAAGCTTTATAAAAAAACGAAAACAAATGTGTGTTGGACGGCAAGAGGGACGCAAGTTGAATAATCTAGTTATTCAGTAAATTATGGACAAGAGGTAGTGTGGCCAAGAGGGACGCAACTTGAATACATATCTGGTTACTCAGTAATTTATGACGCGGATCGAGTTGGAGTTGATAGTCGACTCGGCTCAATCGCATTTCTATGCGGGGTCGAGTCGAAACTTTGCTGATAAACCTACCTACAAAGGTTGAAATTACGTTTCAGAGCATTTAGATTTAAATATGCACAATTTGCCATTTGTTTGACACTTGTACATGCTTTTTCGTGTTGATTTGGCATATTTGCAGCTTCAAAATGTAAAAAAAGTAACGAAATGTTTCAGTTTTAATTTTTCAGTCCTGTTACTCACTGAGTTATTCAGTAATCAGTAATTTATGCCCAAAACCGCATAAGAGAACATAAAGAAAAAACAAAGCATTTCAAGAACAAAGCGATTGGTTTTTTTTATTAATTAAGTTCATTTTTTACTCTAAAGCAAGCAAGCAAGGCGAACGGACCAAATGCGAAACGAAGAACTACTGTCCAACGAAGAACTGCTGTCCATCTTTGCGTTGCAATTTTTTTCAATTCATTTTTTACGAAGGTTGGCTGTTGAATCAATTTTAAACGGGTTTTGTTTTGCATTGCTGGTTCGTGAACCATCTTGAACTTCATCGGGCTGATCCCGATGGGATTTTCTCGATGCATTCGGATCCGAAACAAATTTTAGCTGCTTCGTTAAAGAAGCCAACATAGAATCGGTCCTGTCGTTTTCCCGTTCAGTTTGGCGACTTCCATGGCCGTCCCGATCACTGCTTCTTGGCCCCTCATTGACCCTGTTATTTCGGTGCTGATTTCTCCAACTGTCAACCACGGGTGGATGGCTAGAGCTGCTTCTAATTAAATCATCAGTGTAATTTCGCCGTTCAATTTTGTGGCCACGAGCTGCTTCAAAGCTCTTTATAGCAGCAGAGGGTTCCATTTTCATTTCCGATATCATAAACTTGCAAATCAGATATCCAGTTCTGTTTACGCCATGCGTACAGTGGACTCCAACAAGTTTGCCCCTATTGCAATCTTGCTGCAAGTACTGGTGCACTAAAGCATTGAACTGCTGCACCAAATACTGCGGAGGGACATCGTGGCCTGGGATTTTAAGCTTTGCATATTTAACACCTGTCCGGGTAAAAATATGTGGATCGTAGTAGCGCAAGGTGTTCGTTAGATCTACGATCATTCCCAAGTTTGGAATCATCTCCAACAGGGAATCGCAGCTAAGTTTAAGGCTTTTTGTCACATTTTTAACAATATTCTCCCTTAGTGGAACCTTGAAAGCGATGAATCGGGTGCCAGAGACTCTTTCACCGAAGGGCTTGTAATCTAGCCATCTGTCTGGTATTGGCTTCGGTGCCATGGTGCCAAGCCAATAAATTTGTTTTCAGCAACAATGAGTCTTAAATTTTTTTTTTTTAATTATTTATTACTTTTTGCATTTAATTATAAGAGAACTCACGGTTTCGTGTTAAGAGGTATTTATAAATAGTTAGCACAAATTTTTTTTTTTCTGATAATGAAATGTAAATTTCAAATAAACAACTTTAAACACAGTGACGCAAATCAACAGGCACCAGCTATGGCTTGCAAAATCACACAAATGAGTAAAGTGGCGAACAATAATGTTGGCTGTGCCTAAATACAAGCGGAAATAGGGGAATTCCCCTTTTTGAAAAAAAGTGGCACGAAATCTCAAAACTTTTCCATGCAAAGTCGAACCTGGCTTCAACTGCATGGAAACGCGGTTCAAGTCACGGTTTAATTTGAATCATAATTTACTGAACAACTGGACATATTTTGTATGTATTCAGCTTACGTCTTTCTTGCCCTCCAATTCCAACACCTAAATTGTTTACGTTGTTAATAAGCCTGTCAAAAAGATTTTTTTTAGCTTTTCCGTGCCAAAGAATACGTGTCAGAAGAAGCAACAACCATATACCTCGCTAAGCTTTTATATTTCGGAAGTTGAATATCTAGCTATTCAGTAATTCAAAGTTTTTCAAGTCAATGCACTTACAGTGGCTTCTCAGCGTGTGATGGTCATTCATAAATAATTACTGAATAACTAGATATTCAACTTGCGTTCCTCTTGCGTCTCTCTTATAAGACCTTCAAAGCTCATTTTAAAGCTTTAAATTTCCGTGTCAGGAATACGTGTAGGAAGATACAACAACAATTTACCGTACGCAATTAGCTGATGTAAAAAAGCCACAACGGAAATGCATGGAACTGACAAATTGAATATACGCATACATACGAATTCACTCACATATGAAAACAAATGTCAGAGTATGGGTAAATTCGTCAATTTAGTAAAGATTTAGCAAATTTTCGGCAAATCTTTTTAGCATGCCTGAATATCACACAGTAAGACACTTAAAGAAGTTCATACTGTTCTCCAGAGTCGATCCGAGATTAACTCACTAAATTTGGCGAGTTAAGTCGAGAATAACCCCAGATCTAAGTTCATTGAAAACTAATTTCTGGGGTTAATCTCAGTTTAACTCGGAAGTCGAATGATCCTTAGTTAAACAAGATTTGAAAACTATTTTGACACGACTAAACTCGACTCAGTGTTGAGCAAAGACGCTGTTCGAAATCAAGTTCTGCATGAAAACATGGTATTTGTGTTTTGACTAACAGAAGCTTTCTTGGTTGAAGTCATCCCAACAAACATTTTTGTGGCCACACCCCAAGTTCATCCAGTTTTCGTAACCCATTCCTTACACATCTCATCATCTTCTGAAACAGTGTGCATACCCTCCAAGTAAAAAGCGAAAAAAAGTTCTTCGTTATTGTTGCGCTTACTTTTTTGTCATTTGCTGTCTCAACTACGTTAAAGTCAGTAATTTAGTAGTACGCCATTTGTCAATTGTGTTCAAAGCAAAACAGTGCATTGATGCATGCACCTTTCCGGTAAGTGCAGGTTTTTCAGTGCTTACTTAAGCCCAGCCTCAACCAAGATCAGTAAATCCAGGAAGAACACAAATCTAGAGCTAACCCAGCGAACTGTTTTTCAGTACTACAGAGCAGCTAACTCCGTCAGCAAATTTGTCAAAATCTTCGATTCGAAATTATTCACTCTCCCAGCTCTCACTTAACATAGAAAAACACAGTAAAAGAAGTTGAGTCATTTTCAGAATTCAAAGAAGTACATACTGTTCACGAGAGTTGATACGGGATAAACTCACCAAATTTGGCGTGCTAAGCCGAGATTGATCCCGGATCAATATTTACTTAAAAATTCGTTTCTGGGGTTAATCTCAGTTTAACTCGGAAACTCGGGGATTGTGAGTACCTTAATCTTTTTAACTTGGAAACTCGGATGATCTGGCCATATTTTGATTGTGCATTATTAAAGCCATCTTCTTTTTATATTAACAAAAATAAAATCTACTCATTATTAGATAGAATAATTTTATTTGTTTTTTAAATTTATAAATTGAAGTACGAGTACGTTATTCTTACATTTTTTTTTTAGAAAAATCCGAAGTTTTTTTATGAATTCACACAAATTACTAGACTTGAGTTGTTTGAAAACGCGAATGTAGTAAATTTTGTTTAAAAATATTCTTCTTTTTCTGGATATAAGTTGGTCTCATATCTACAAGTTCAAATAGATTCTCCTTAACTTCAATCGACATCATGACAGGTGGTTCAGCAAGTATTTCATAGAGAAGCTGATCACATTGCGCCTTGAGATTATTCAAAAACACGTTAGTTTTAACTTGTAGCTCTATAGAGTCATTTCGATTGTGTTGGCTGCGTTTTTCTTTTTCGAATTCCTTGTTCATTTGCAGTCGCACAATACGAATTTTGAATCCTTTGTTAAGGTATTCTTTTTGAAGTTTTAAAAACGCTTCGTTTACTTTGGACAATAATTTCTTATAGTTAGTTTGCAGCTGATTTATTTGAGTGACTTGTTCTGAAAGTGTTCCATTACTGATCGGATTTGGTTTTACTTTTTCAGGTTCGATAACAAATCGCCTTGTTTCACTTGTTCCTGGGATAAATGGTTCGACAAAGATCTCGAAGTAAACTCCATCACACATTTCTTCGGTTAGACCCAGAAGTGTGGAAACGTCGACACAAGATGAAGCTGCAGAAGTTCTCTCTTCGATGTTCGAATTTGCCATTTTTCCGTATAACTCGGTTGAGGGTCAAGTCAAGACTGTGCATTTTGGTCCATTCTGGCTGAGTATTTATGCAGGTATCCTAGACTTGCTGTGGTAGGTAGCTGGTTAGACTGTCAACAAATGTGTGTACAATGTGGAATACATTTAGGTTTTATTGATGGACAATGAGCACAGGTAAATGTTAATTTGATGTGATATTGTACAAGATAAATAAATGCCAAAATTTCAAATGTACATGCAGTCAAATGAGCAATTATTTGACTGTATGTACATTATTAACAAAAAGCATACCTATACAAAAGCCAGATAATCTAGAAGTCTATCTACCTGAGATTGGTTTATCATTTAGTTGGATGCCTTGAAATTTCAATTGTTTAGATATTCATTAGAATAATGGCGGATTAGGGTCAAATCATAGCTATCATCGGATTGCATCATTGAAAAATTTGTTTTAATGTTCTTAGACGTTTGAGCAAACAATGTTGGATGGTTATTGGTATCAAAATGGACCTTATGAGCTGTAGAATTTTTTCCGTTACAAAAATACATAAATTGCGTTAAAAAACTTTTATGTAAACTCGCTTTTACTATATCACTGACAGAAATCGATTTCAAGGAACAGCTGATTTTGATTTGGGTTTTTGCGACAAAATCGTTCCACTAAAAAGCATTTCATTCTCTTTCTATTCTAAACTGTCTGTTTTCGTTTGACTGATCAAGTCCAACCTCAAACGCCTGTAGCTGTTTGTTGGCACTGACAGAAATTTTCAATGATTGCTATGAATGACTTGTCAGAAAACCGAAAACATTGTTCCACTGCTTCGTTCCAATTATATCCGATGATAGCTATGATTAGACCCTTAAAAACGATAAGCGTGGGGTCGTCGATCTCTATTTTGTGAAAGGAAGGTAAGCTTAACCTTAAGCAATGGCTGACGGGCCTCGCCGTGTATGATTTCATAGTTGACACTTTCTTCGTTCGTTTCTTCATCCACAAAGGCAGACAGGAATATCGTGCAGGAAAATGTCGAGTCAAAAGGCATATACAAACTTTACAGCAGTTTGCGTCGCATTTCGATCACATGTTGCAATGACGTAATTCACAGCTCGTAGGCACTTTAAACTATGTCTCCACCGAACACTAATCCGCGATCAACATAAATCTTCAAATTATCTCCTACAAATCTCGAGATTAATCTATCATACAAATTCATATTCTCTCGGCAAATAATTAAATATAAGGCCAGGGACACAGGGCGACAAAAACCGCGCGACAAAAAACAGCGCGATTTTCGGGCAGCAACCATACTCAACACATGAATTATAATTTTCCGTGCGGCTCCTGTCAGTTTTGATGAAAATTTAATTTTCATAGTTAAAAAAGAGTTTGAAACCTGGTGGTAAGCAAAGTACACAAACAATAATTTTCTGTGCGGTTCTTGTAATTTTCAAAAAAGAAAAAAAAAAAAACAAAAATTAAATTTTTTGTCGTGCGGTTTGAAAGTGCCGCAAAGCGGAAAATTGTCGCAAATCGAATCTCGCGACTAATTGCCGCAGCCGCAGTCGTGTGTTTTCTACAATATAGACGCTTAAGCTTCTACCCGGACTGCAACGCGTTTTTCTGTCTCCGTGTGTCGCTGGCCTAAATCTCCTCCTAAATCTCATTCACCCTTTTCACAAATCACTCTTATGCCACTTTTAACCCTTTTCCCACACCTTTATAACAGAGACTTAAAGGGAAACTAATGGCGTATTCTTTTGAATACCGAACTGTCAAATAATACTCGGTGTTCGCGATAGTTCCAGCTTGGTGTACACTCGGTTTCATTCTGTACGAAACGACAAAAAGTGCACCGGTGCAGTCACCACGTAAGTGTCAAATTGCTTTGACTTCATTTTGTTTACTTTTTTCATTTCGTAGCGTGAGTTTGTTGGCGTCGGTTTTTTTTACTTTTTACTTGAAGAATGAATGAATGAATTTTATTGATGCAGAATAAGAACTTTTTATCGCTTTCACACAATTTCAGTCGCGTTGTATAAAATAACGAATGGAAATTGAGTCGAAACGTCACTTGGCGACGGTCGCGAAAATTCGAGTTCGGTGTCGACACCGAATTATTTCGGAGCACGATTCCGTTCAGGTGTAAAGAAAAAAACATATTTTTTCTGTTTTCCACTCCAGTTTCACGATTCGGTGTTGAAAAGAATACGCCATAAATCTGCCCACGTGTGACAGATCTGCCGCAAAAACGTTTTCTATTGGGATCTTTCTAACCGAATTGTATTCCAAAATTCGTATCAAATGAATTTTAAAATAAAGGACTGACTAAAGCCGCGTTGTCACAAGGAACAGAAAAAGAATTTCATACATTAGCAACGCAAAAAGCATTCAGCGTATTAAGGTTTCAGTTGCTAATGTATGAAATTCTGTTTCTGTTCCTGTTTTACGTTGTTTGTGACAACGCGGCTTAATTCGTCACCTCTCGGGTTGTTTTCAGGGCAGAAAAAAAAAAATTTATCTACGTTTAACTTATGGCGTAGGTATTCTTTTGAACAACGAATTGCCACACCGAGCTGTCAAATAATACTCGGTGATCGGGAGTATTCCAGCATGGTGTACACCCATATTCATTGTGTAGAGAACGACAAATGCTGCACAGGTGCCGTCGTAATGTTAAGTGTCAAATTGTTCATTTTGTTTATTTTTTTCTTCTCATTTCGTAGCGTGATTTTGTTTGTTGCCGCGGTTTGTTTGTACTTTTTCTTAAACCGCATTTTGATAGTTTTCAGTTTGTGACATTTGGTAAGTTTTTATCGATTTCATACAATGTCAGTAGCATTGTAAAACATCACGAATGAAAATTGAGTCGAAACGTCACTTTACATACACAATCAAAGTTACACCCAGCCTCCACCGTCAAAATCAGTGGCGAAATTTCGACTTCTGTGACGACAACGAACGAATTTGGAATTCAAAAGAACATTTACATGATTACGATTCCGTTCAGGCGTACGAGAAAAGAATAATTATACGGTATGTACGCTTCGGTGTTGAGACTCCATTAGCAGTTTTTAGTGCAAATTAGTGCTTATTATAACACCGTCAGTAAAGTGTGATCAGGTCTGCAATCACAAATCACCGAACATAGGATTATGCAATTTTTCGAAGGATAATGTACATCTACTACTCACCTAGTGCCATCGGTACAGAAAGAAAACCAAAACAGATTCATGATCTGTGATTGGTCAGCGCAGAAATGTTATGTAAACAGGCGGACTTTTTCAACACGCGTATCAAGTGACAGTCTATACCGATGACATTAGATTTACAGATACTTTGCCGAACAAGTGTCAAATCATTCGTTTGGTGTAATCTTTATATGCCTATATTTGCGGTCTACTCTCGAATTCAACGACTCCTTCGACTTTTAATTCTCATAAAAAGACAGAAAGAGAAGGTCGAGTTGTTCATTCATTCATAATTCTAATTAAAACAAAAGTATTAAGAATTAACATCTTAAGTCAGTCTTTAATATTCAAACACTTTGTAAAAAAAATAGTGTCATAAAACTTGATTGAGAACAACAATTTTTATCAAAACTTCACCACAGTGACGTTTTCCTACATTTATATCCAATGGGCATGACGTTTTCCTAAATTTTGTAGCAATTTCTTCGATTAATTTATTTTTTATTTCATCAGTCCCGGCAGGTTCCGTTGGCTCTTTCCAGTGCTCCAGAGCAGGGAATTCGTTATCCATATTGAAAATTGAATCGTCTTCAGTTTCCTTACTTAATTCTTCCTGAGAATCATTATTTACGGGCTCTATTACGTTGTCTTCTATATGACTTGGTAGTACTCCTTCAAAGCTAGGGTTTTCCATGGAATCCAACCAAAATTCATCGAACGAAGGTTCGACTTGAGTCTGCGTCGTGCTTACTCCACTGCATGAGGATCCAGTCCCCACATCTGACAACGAGTCAAGACTTAAATATATTTTTGGAATTATTCCGTCAAGCTTGGCCAGCGACTCAACCGCTTCATTATCCATTTGTGTCTTAACGAGACTTAACTTGTAGTCCTTTTCTTGAAAGTGACCTTTAAGATACTCGAGCACGTCGTTTGACTTTTTTAACGTCACCTGGAATCGTTTTTGAAGCTCCTTTGCCCTCGCCAATCTCTGCACGAGCGACCCGTTTTCATGAAGATTTGTTTTCTTAGAAATAGTCTCCTCGGTGTTGGCTTCGTCATGCAAAACGTATCTATATAACAGCCCTGAGCCCGGAATTCGTGGTTCAACCAGTATTTCGAATCCAACTCCTTTGTACATCTCTTCTATTGTGTTGATGACTTTTAAAGAGTGACTATATTCTATGC
The DNA here is from genome assembly GCA_947623515.1 of Neoascia interrupta. Classification (NCBI taxonomy): domain Eukaryota; kingdom Metazoa; phylum Arthropoda; class Insecta; order Diptera; family Syrphidae; genus Neoascia; species Neoascia interrupta. Next base: position 202,788,203 of record OX392462.1, read on the forward strand.
TCTCTGGCATTAGTTCTTCTAAGGCCTCTAAACTTCCCATAGTGCTAATAAAAGTGTTAATTGAATGCTCAACGTTTTGAATCTTAAACTGGAATGGGCCATAGCTTTAGGTTAAAATAGTATTTATACGCGGATTTAAAAATAAAGTCATCAAATCGCTAATGGCCAGACAAATAAACTTCTCATTTGGATTTCTTAACAATATATGAATTTGACAGCAAAGTAGGTATCCCCTAATAAAATGTCGTCTCATTCAAACGGGAAGTGTGGCTTCCAGGAAACGATTAATTAGTGTGTACCTCCGGAAACCCGGCACTATTTGCCTATCGTCTAATGTCTCGCCTGGCAAAGTTCATAATTGTATGTTTATTTGCTTTAAAATTTTTTATAAAAGGGCTTGCTTATTGTTGTTGAGTCATAGAGTAATGATTTATTCAAATAATGTAGCGCTTAGTACAACATTGGAGGCATTGCCAGAGGTGAAAAAAATCTGTTAAGCCAAAAATATTCAAAACTTCAGCGCAACATAAACCACGCCATGCATTAATGCGCAGTAGGGTGTAGATGCCTGACGTGACGTTGGACTGACTGCTAGTGCTGTTTGACTTAAAAGCCATAAGTTAATGTTTGAGTATCTATACGAATTCAAACCAACAACAAAATGTCAGGTAGCAAGCTGACATTGATATTTTTCATAGCACATAGGTAAACAAAGTCAGTTTCATATCTAATATGTGTTCACGGCTTATCGCAGACTAGCAATTTTTGAAATAATATAGTTTAGCACTAACACCAACATGCGAAACTTTTTTAATTCTCTCACGGTACACTCGAAGCTAGATAAAACATTTCACTCTTCTTTACTTTTTTTTATTTGAAAGAAATTGGCTTGGTGCCGGTTGTGCGTTTACTTAGTGTCATAAATGCGACAAATCTAAAACAATGTTTCCACCGGGCACTAATCCGCGATTAATATAAATCTTCATTGAATCCTCTAGAAATTACGCGATAAGGTAACCATACAAATTTAAATTTTCCTTCGTAAGCGGTTAAAAATAAATCCCCTCATAAATCTCATTCTCCCTTTTCACAAACCACTTTAAACTTTTTTCGAACACCTTTTTAACAGTTTGAGATCGAAGAAGGACACTGTAACTGTCCACGTATAGAGATGTTTGTTCACTTGTCAAAATCAATGACGTTCAAGCTGTCAATAGTTCTTGAGGTGTAAGCGTGCGATTTGAGTATGGATTCACTGCGTCTTTTTAACTTAATAATAAGTTTTAAACTTAAGTTTTATCACCACAGAAAATAGTAGTACAAGGCACTGGCGCTGTTTAACCCTCTTTCGGTCCACATACGACAAATAATCAAACAATGCTGCACGCCATACCTTTTGCTCCTTAATATCTAAAGAGGTCGTGGACAGGACAGTGAATAATACGTTTAGTAACTGTTTTGTGTAATTGTTTACATGAAAATTACAATTTTGTGAACAAACAATCACCAGATATCATCACACATTAATTAAAAATAAATGAAATTATGTTCCAATGTTTGGTCTTGGCTAATGGTGGATTTTTTTTTGGTACATTCAAATGCGTTTAACATTTTCTTTGGGTATGGATTATTGAGATACATTCCAATTGAAAAATAAATTTACTTTTTTTGAGCACAAGAACAAAGTTTAGTAAAACAAACAACCAGGCCAAAACCGTGAGTGAAAAGATAAAAATACATTAACAACAATCCATGAAAAGTTCTTGAGGGGTAGACGTCAAATGCGGAGACTTCAAAACTCAAACTACTCTATGAATGATCTGTCAGAATCACGATTTTTGTTGGGATGTTTACAACGGAAATCTTTTCTTCGCTCCTGGGAAATGACCTCGCCACTCTCTTTTGAGAACCAAAATCACAGTAAAAGAGTGCTCATGTCAAATTAATCCTGTATTTTTTGGTGGAACCTTTTTGGGATTTATTATCAATCGTCTTCCGCTAATCCTCGTATTGTTGCCGGTGGAGACATAGTATAAGAGTAAGTGAGGTGACACATGGATCCATGCCAACCTTTGACGACCAATGTTTGCTCTGCTTATATCCATGATTCATCTTGGGTGAAAACGAAGTGAAAAATGTGTGCAAAAATCATCTGTAAATTTCAGTTGTAATAATCATTCTACTTAGTCCCTTTGGCCTTTGCAACCATTTCATTGTTTTCATACCTAGTGAACGGATTTCGCCAAAGGTTAGAACGAGAGGTGTGAGCGAGATAGTTACGCGAAAAACTCTATTTAGCCGTGCGATTTGTAGTCATGAATCTTGACAGTTATCATTCGGATTTCACTTAAAGCTGGATTCGCAAACAAGCAGTCAACGTTTTGTTTGGCAATCGGAAAGCAGAAACGTAAGATTAAAAAGTGTGACTCAAGAGCGAAGTTCTTGTTCAAATGAACTGATCATTTGTTTCCTGTGAAAACTCAAAACTAAAAAAATCCAATTTTGTAGTGGTAAAATAGAAGAAAAAAAAATAAATTGTTCTCGAAAAAATACATTTCTTAAGGAAATGTGATTTCAGAACAGATTCCAAGTCAACGCATCTTAAAATCTTAAAAGGACGAAAACGAAGCCGAGGCCTGTTTGTGAAGCTGGTTTGATGTACATTCATAGGCATTGAATATGAAAATAAAAAATTCGAACTGCTTTCCAAAGCTTTAAAATACTATTTCGGTTCTCAAAACACAACTTAAAATTGTTTTTCAATCCCCGTGTTTTTTCCTTGAATGTACGTTTGATAAATACGATAAAATTGGCTCGATCGTAGTTCGCATAGTCGCAATCGTACGGGTACCTAAAAGAGTACACTTTAAGGTAGATTCACAACAGTTTGCTTATTATTCGCGAATTATTTATTTCACTTGTGGGTCGAGTTTTCCATTTTAGAGATGTATTCTGTTATTGATTCTGCTAGATTAAGTGAATTTTATTTTTAATTTATGGTACACGCGGTAATGAAAATAAATACGGATAAAGAATTTTTCTGCTCCAAGGAATGCATTGCGCCGCCACATCTTTCTGAACATCGAAAGTGGAATTCTTGAGCGATCAATGGACAGCAACACCTTCCCATGTACCTACTTCTCCAACCGGAACGCTCAACTCGGCGATGGTTTGGACACCTTGTTTGCATGACCCCTGATAGGCTTTCCACATTAGCAGGTAGGAATATGTCAGCGTGTCTCCCGTGCCCTTTGGTAGCCCTAGAAAGAGGTGGCGAACGACCAGATAGAGAACTTCTTCGACACCTGTCTGGGGATCGGAAAGAATGAAATGATCTGGGGATCAGAAATAGCAAAAAGAGCAACCCTTTTAAACGATAAGCGATAACAGATGATGATCAAGATTTTTTTTCATGTTTGCGCTATTAAGGGTCTTCTTCTACGAGAGACAGAGCAGTCGCAGTCGACAGTTGAGCAAACATTGGTTCTTAAGCCTTCAGCCCAATGAATCCGTTGCATCCATGGTTGAAGTACCCAACTGGCAACTGAGTTAAACATACACGTTCTTATGGGAAGCGGTGCATAGAAGAACTTCGTGACGTAAGTCGTTTCCCATAAAAACGTGTGAATTTCAATGAGTTGCCAGTTGTGTACTTCGAGGTAACGGATTCATTGGGCTGAAGGCATTAGGGGAAAGATAGCTGTCGCACGGGGACGGCATCCGATAAAACTCAGTGTACCCAAAAACTGTTTGGTTGCTCGTGGAAGGCAGGGGAGGCTCAAAGTAAATAGCGGTGTTAGCTTGTAAGACCCATCTTGACATAAGGCGTGGTTGAATGGTGAAGAGAGACCAGAGAGACGGCCAGAGAGGACGTATCATCGCGTGGGAATAAGAGGGTCTTTACGGACTACACCCTGTGACCCTTAGGCATACACTGCTCATCAGCAAAGCGGCTAAAAAGGGACTTTCGATTAGGGGATTCCGGCTGTGTTCATTTCATAAATTTGTTTTCCAGATTAAAAAACACATAGTTTGAAGATTCTTTAAATAATTTTTTTTTTATTTAAAAACTAGTCGTACTTCTAAAAAAACTTGTATATAAAATAAAATAATCAAAAAATTGTCGCCCAGTTCTTCTTACATTTTTTCGTAGTATCGGCGCATTTCGTAGTGATCGTAGCACGCACCATCTTTTGACTTATTCGATACTTGGAACATATCAAATGGATGATATCCCCGACTTTCGCAGGATCCAATTGTCCCTTGGGTGGCCTTTCACGTCCTTGAAATGCCGGCGAAGGATTTCCCGATAAGGTGTTTGTAGCCAATACGATGTCATCGAAAATAAGCGACAAAAGCTCTCGCGTAGCACCTGCTGCTGATCGCCACTGCATTTTTAAATAAGCGGTATTTGAGACTGTTGTGCCGTTAGGTCCTATTATCAAAAGATCAGAACCAGAATGCAAGAGCTTGGGATAGGTCGTAGTACACTGACGCTTGCTTGGATTTATTTCGTCTTCTTCCCCTACTGATGGTGCAGTCTTTCTGAAACTCTCTTTTGGTGCAGCTTTTTTCAAACTTGCTAGTGACTTTTTCGAACTTTGTGTGGTTTTTTTGTTTAGATTTCTGGCTTTAGGCGAACGTTTTCGAAGAGTTCGAAGTTTCATCTTCGGTTCGGAGTCTTGCTTTAGTATTGGCTGGCTGAACTTTTCGAATGGAAGTTTTAATGGCTCCTGAGACAGTTCAAGTTCATCTTCCGTTTCTCGATCTAAGTCAATTACCAATGGGGGTTCCGCATCAGAATCGTACTCTGAGTCTATTTCAGCGTCCAGTTGTGCAAACAAATCGGCCACTATGTCCGGTTCAGTAGAACTTATCTCTGACTGTTGAACTTCGTTCTTTGTTGTTGAACTGCATTGCAAAGTTTCTTCTTTTCCTTTGAGTGTGTTCAGTTCTAGGGGTTTTGTAAGGTTGCTTTCAGGCTCTGCATCGTTTTGTCCTATTTCGAATGCATTGTTTATTTTATTTACTGTTCTGATGAGGCTTGTTAAGTTGTTTTGAAGGTTTTGAAGGCAAACAATCCTTTTTTCGGCTGAATCCGCTTGCTCCAGATAATCTGACCGTTCTTCAGGTTTCAACGAACTTCCAACGTATACATCTTGGTTTAATTCTCTCGTGTATAAGACTGTTTCGGCCTCGGCTATTAGGTGCGTCATGATGGTGACTGCTCGCAAAGATCGTACTTGAAATTGTGCTGCTAGTTGGTGTCTTCAGAATATTTATATATCAATTTGCGCAGTAACTCAACAACTAAAATTTCCCAGTCATAAAATTGTTTACCAGATTAAGAACATCATGATGCAGCTGAACTCTTACGTTCTCAAGCCCTCCTATCTGCAAACGCTCTACCTATGTGACATAAGATTGCGAAGGTAGGCAGGTAGGCAGGTACCTCACTAATTAGTTTCTCAGACCTCCCTACCCTACAGAATCAGCCTATTACTTGCTAAATATTTCCTGGAAAATATTAGCCTGCCTTTAAAAGGTTACAATGCTTGATGTGTGTGGTTGCGCAATAAAACCCTTTCTTAAAGTAATTAGATATGATGCAGGTAGAGGTATCAAATGGGCGATAGAATACATGTTCATACACCAATTGTAGGTCTGCACAATTTTCTTATAAATAAAGTCCTTATTGCAAAAGTTACAATCAGTCGCTTGAATATCGTTAAACCTGTCACATCTTGATCAAAATTATATTCATTTTAAGTATGGAGCATCATGGAGCAATCTTTCCAATGAATTTGAAAGAGGAACTAGAAATAAGTTTTGGCATTTACAACAACGTTCACAAGTTGTACGAAAAAGTTCTCCAGATGTGCAGCAATGTTTACTTCGAGATCATTGCTGAACCGCGAGTTCCAGAGCTTGGACCAGAAACACGATACCTTATTCACCTGGTGGATATAGACTTTGACTGCAATAGGTGCAAATCGAATGACATTGATGTGTGTCCAATTGTAAAGGAACAACTGTGTCAAATCGAGAGAATGCAGGATAACTATAAAATATTATTGGAGGGAGCTATTGAGGCATTGGCTCAAGTCCAAGAGAAGTTCAAGGCGGCTCATTACAAAGTTACTCTTGTAAGGAGGAAAATTGGCGAATACCCTGAACTGGGTAACCATAATCCCGAAGTTGCGGAATCTGAGAAAGAAGACGACGACGAAGAAGAAGATCTTGGAGAGGAGTACGAAACATGTTCCGAAGAAGAAGATTTCGATTCCGATTCTGATTCAGATTGGGAAACAGAATCTGACTGGGAATCGGAAGCTGATTCTGGACTAAACTCTGAAACTGATTCACAATCGGAATTAGATGATATGGGGTCAGATTTTGAATCTGAACCCGATTCTGGACTGGAATAAATTTTTGATGGAACGGATGGAAAGTGGCAACAGAGTTCAAATGAGACATAGGACAAACATAAGAGATGTCCCAACGACGAAGATTGCCATGCAGTTGAAATATAGTTCGGAGCCCTGGAGAGTGCGATTCTAAGAAACAAACACTTAAACTACTTCATTTTGAAAATTGTATAACAATAAAAATGTCTTGCTTAATAAAAAATATATGTACACTTTTTCTTAAAAAAAACTATTCTTATTTTAATCCTACTTTGGGTTGGCAAGCACACAAAACTCTTTGATTTTGGAAGACAATTATGTTTGTTACCTTGTTTTTTATTGTAGGGGTATGAGTGGAAATTTATGGTGTTCGAAAAAGGATGATATTTTGTTAGGTCGCCCGAAGGAAAAGGAGATGCCTGCACAAGCACTAAGATTCTAACCAGCGTCTTTTCAAGGAGTTATACCGTCTCAATCGACTTAGGGTTTTTAAGTGCGATATCATCTGAATTGAAATGCGGTTAACCCAGGAATTTGTTTTTCAGTCCACTTCGATTTGGGATGAATATCGGTTTAACTCGCAAAACTTGGTGGGGTAATACCAGATCAAACTTGGGAGAACAGTTCGAATTTCTTTCCCTTTTTTTTCATGAAGAATGGCAGTTTCTTTGCTTGTTTCTATTAAAAATTACCTTTGAGATCGACTCGAACTTCTTTGTCCCTTTTTTGATTTTCCTTTTCTTTTTGATTTCCTACGTTTTTTACGTCTACTACATAAATGAAGTAGTTAATGTAGTTAAATGTAGTTATAGTATTTAAACGTAGCAGACGCAGCAATTCAAAATGACGTTTGCAATGTCAACGCAACCACCGAATTGTCAATTGAAGTTCCTTTTTCAAATTGTGAGGCTGTAGACGCATCGCCGTTTGTCTTTTATTAAATTTCGAACTGATTGATTTTGCTCAAATGCTACACATTCGGCTCTTTTTACGACCTTCAGTTTTTTCACTGCCCTCGGTTTGCCCCCTGGTTATGTCTTATGGCTCAAATCCTACCTTGAAGATCGACAATATATTGTTACCTTCAGATTTTCTTTGTCTAACCCAATCTATGCCACCTAAGGAGTTTCCCAAGAAAGCCATCTTGGCCCACTAGTATTTATCCTTACGATAAATGACGTCAACTCTATCATCGAGCACTCTTTGCTTTCAATATACGCAGATGATATGAAAATTGCGAGTCATATATCGACTCCTGCCGATTCCCTCGCTCTCCAATCCGACCTAAACAGCTTCAAAATTTGGTGTCAAAAGAATTTCCTCGACCTTAATGTCAGCAAATGCCAAGCTATAACCTATTCTCGTAAGCGTTTACCCTCACCTGCCAGATCATACGCTAATGGGAACGAAGTTTTCCCCATAGTTGACTCTTTAGTCGACTTGGGAGTAATTTGTTACAGGGAACTTGACTTTCGTCTTCATATCGATAGCATCATCAAACGCGCCAAATCGGCGCTCGGGTTCGTCAAGCGCTGGTCGAAGGAATTCTCTAATCCCTACGTTACCAAATCACTTTATACTACCTTCGTTAGATACTACCTTGAGTACGCTAGCCAAGTCTGGTCCCCCTCCTACAACATCCACGTCTCGCGTATTGAGGCAGTTCAAGGAAGGTTTCTTCGCTTCGCCCTTCGTGGTCTTCCCTGGACTAATACCTATGATCTACTCCCTTACTAATAACTCATACCTATGGACTAATACCTATGATCTACCCCCTTACAAGGACCGTCTAAAATTAATCAACCTACTATCCCTTGAAAATCGCAGGAAGGCTGCTGATATACTCTTCATCCACGACTTACTTAACGGAAATATTGACTGCCCCTCACTGCTACACATATGATAACCCTCAATACTAATCCTCGGCAGCTACGGTCTATGCCCCTCTTCCGCATTAACTTCCATCGCACGATCTACGGTTTCTTCGAGCCAATGTCCAGAATGTTGCGCAACGCCAACTCCTCCCCTTTTAATCTACACCTTAACAAATACAGTCTCCGCAACATCCTCTACCATCGCCCACCTCCCTCTCTTTATACTTAAGTTTTAGTTTTGAGTTTAGATTGTTGAAGTTAGAATTAAGTTAAAGCTTGTACTAAGCCAATAAAGTGCCCCCTTGGGGGGCGTCAAATTCGAAACACGCGATACTTAGGGTCCGTTTCTCGGTGCTGAGTTAAGCCCAGCTCAAACCAAGATCTGGCAATCCGGGAACAAAATGAATCTAGAGTTAACCCAGTTTTTCAGTGCAGAGTTGACTTCGTTAGTGAAGCTGTCAAAATCTTCGACTCTTAAAATTATTGACCCTAGTTCTCACTGCACATAGAAAAACACGGGAAAAGAAGTTCGTGTTATTTTCAGAAGCCATTCTTCGCAGAAACACGCACAGCCACCGCCATTTCACACAGAAAAAACATTCAAAGAATGTCATAGAGTTTACCAGAGTTGATCCGGGATTAACTCACTAAATTTGGCGAGCTAAGCTGAGATTAGCGCTTTGGCCCTCCGTGTCGGGAATTGCATGGAACTGACGCATTGACGAATTTACATTTGTAAACAATTGACAACGTATGGGTAAATTTATCAATTTCAGCTTGTGGACAAAGCTTCTAAATGTCCGTAGTGGAATATCTAGTAAATCAGTAATTTATGGCCTAAAGTAGCAGCGATTGGCAAGAGTTAGGCTACGTTAGAGCTCAGCGCTGTTGTCGTTGTCTGAATTTATAGCGAAACCCGGGTAGACAAAGTCCCTAACTACCATGGTAATATTTTGTGCAAGACGTCGCAGATCTCCCGATCTGCACAATTCTCTCAAGTATGATGTTAAAGAAGTGACATGACAGCGCGATGCCTTGCTTAAATCCTTTTTTTTTTAACTCACACTGTTTCATCAACCGGCCTTGATGGAACAGTTAGAGTTTTCCATCCTCCACAAACCAATACACGGTGTCTAGGAATCGATGAAAAGGCGATTTGGAATTCCAGTTTTCCAATTTTCAATTCCAATTTTTTTCTTTTTTAAGATCTGCCGCAGTGTGAATATTTGATCGATGGTGGACTTTCCTGGCCTAAAGCCACGCTGATAATGACCTGTCAGATTTATTAACAAACGTCTTCAGGCGTTTACTCAGTAAAGCAGGAAACACCTCATATGCGGTGCTAAGGATAAGGAGACTGATGTCTCTGTAATTTCCATAATTCAGAGGGCTTCCCTTCATGAGGATCGGGAAGACAATGCCGAGGTTTCATTCGTCGGGCATGCTTTCCACCGACAATATCTTTCAGATGAGCTGGCGCATACTCCTTATGTTCGGATTTAAAACTTTAAAAACATTTCAAAATAATGTATTCCGGCATTTTTACGGTAATACCGCAAAATAATAAAGAAAGTTCTAAATTTCTGCGATCAAAGAGTTATCAACATGGTCCTTCCTTAAGTTGAAGTCGTGATTTTTCAAGCACCCTATTTTTGCGTTGCCACTTAAAATATTGTAAAAAGTGCCTTGCAGGCATAAATAAAACGAAATAATTTAGCCTTCTCTGTAAATTTTATTAAAAAAATATCGCATCTAAACGACTCGGAGCCTGTTTTGATAAATTAAACAATAATTATATCGGCTGTTTCTTAATGTAAACAAGGGGCATTGTGATGGATAATTTAATAAAACGATTCCAAGAAGTGATAGAACCGAAATAGTCTTGTGTGCAAAGAAAAACCCTTAATTAGTCAATTTTAAACTATACCTTCCACTACCACACCACCTGTTAGAGGTATACTTGCCCACTAATAAAGCAGGTATATACGTATAGGTACAAAAGTCTATATCATACACTGATACGCTGGTACGCTGTACCTGTATGCAAACAATAGATTCTTCACTTGCATTTACCACCCTCCAATGCCTATAAAGAAGGTTAAACAGCAGGTCAAAGATTTAGTGTCGAAAGTTTTATCAAACGATTCGAAGCAGCTCGCTATGCCGAATCCACACAATGGACATCGCAGAAACAGACAAAAGAGATATGAGGCACTCTACAATAACGTTCAGAAATTGTACGAGCAGGCAAAGCGAGTGTGGAAGGATGTGGTCTTTGAAATACTTTTAGAACCACTCGATCCTCAGGCAGGTGATGCACCCCAAAGGCATACCATTGACTTTCGCGACTGTATACCAGACTTTGAGGGAGTACACAATGGTCAACCGCTGCCGTTAAGTAAGCTCTTCAGTGAAATCGAAAGATTACAGGACTATAAGAAATTGCTAAGATCCGCTTATCATGCTATTGACTCGCTGAAGCAAAAGTACAAGGACAAATTTAAAGTAACCTTCATGAGAATTGTGCAGCATTCTGACGACGATGACGACGATTCCGAATGGGAAACTGAAACAGAATCGGAAAGCGAAACAGATTCGGAGTCACAAACCGACTCAGAATGGGATTCACAGTCAGAATATGAAGAATCAGATGATTCAGGGCAAGAAACTGAATCGGGACTGCAGTCGGACTCGCCAGCAAAGTCGCAATCAGAAAATGAATCTGACTGGGAGCTTGACTCTGGTTTACACACCCTGAACTCGGATATAACAGATCGATACACAGATTCGGAATTAGATCAAGAATCAGAACTAATCCCTAATTTTAATGCTGAAGCAAAATTGATGCCTGCCATCAAAGACCATTATCCAAAGCTTGTACTTCCTAGCTGCAGCATGGTGATTCTAGGACCAAATGAAACAAAACTTCCTCGGTGGACTTTTGAGGTGATCCAATGGATAGATGCATTCGACACAACAAGTGCACTTCTATCAGCAATTTTTGGGGAGCATGTTCTTGCAACGCATGGCTTCAAATCACCGTGGCTAGTATACCAAGGATTAGATGCATCAGGAAAACAGTTGAATTCCAAGGCGATTAAGGATATTGGCTTCTTAGTTTGTTTTGAATTTAAATTAAGCGAACAGGAGTTGCACAATATGATTGCCACAAAATGCACCGATGCTAGGAATACTATGCAAGGACTACCAGCGACCTCTAGTACCACCAGCTGAAGTTGTATGATCAATTAAACCCATAAAAAATGTTTTATGACAAAAATAAACTTAAATGTTTAAATAAAAATTGTTTATTCAATGCGTGTGTTTTTTTTTTTAATTGCCCCAAGGAATTAAAGAAGCCGGGTTGCTGGAGGTAAAATTCTTAGCACTGTACTTAACGGGCAGATCCCCTTAATACTGGGGAGAGCTACGAAATATGCGATGCCACCAAATATGGGCGGGATTGCGAAAATTCTCTTGGCTGGAACTTAAGGTGGCGCTACAGTCGGGGGTGGACCTGGACCTCAGCCAACAAGCTTCGCCAGCCAGCTCTGACTCCAGTTGTCTGTCTCCAGTTTTGCATGCGAAGTTGGCTGACGTCCCCTTCTACTTGCGTATGCGCCACTTGAGTCTCGCCCCGTTGCTCCTCTAGTGCACCGTCTCGATCTGGAGATGATAGTGCGCAGGGCAAAGTTTACACGGAAGACACTATATTCAACAGGTCCCGGCAAATACTGGGGTGCGCAGATGAGTTGACATCATGGACGCTTCAGCCGTGCTCTAGTAGTCTTTTACGGCGGTCGAAGAACAAACAAAGTTGTTTGGTCTTGAAGTTAACGAGTAACGAGGACATAGAATAAAACTTCCGTCCGCTCCTTAGAGCAAAGCGTCCTTGTTGGTAGCAGCAACTTCGAGGTAGTTAAAGAGTTATCTTCTTCTACCTTGGAGTTAACATCGACTCCACAAACGACATCTTAGTGGAGGTTCGTCGAAGAATGACCCTCAAAAATTGTTGCTTTTTCGGTTTGGCAAACAAATAGACTCAAAATTGCTCTCCCGAAAGATATTGGGTAAGCTTTGCAAAACTCTTAAGCCTCAATCATAATAGGCTTAAGTGGGATTAACCTAATGTCAAAATACATCGAAAATCCCAATCAAGTTCAGCAAAACGCTCACGGTGCCCACAATAGACTTCAGCAAAAGTTTCGGAAATCGTATGAAATTTGTGTGTTTGTAGCCAGCTGTCAAACTTCTGTGCTGAACCTCTCACTTGAGTGGGACTAAACTTAAGAGAGCGAAAGTTAACGAAGACCTAACGAAATTGAGCAAACGGCTATTATGGTCATGGCATACGAATTGCGTGTAATGGGACATTTCGGAAAGCCGACTTAAGTCCATCTAAGTCTATTATGGTAAGGCCTTTATTCTACTAGTTCTGCATTATGGCGCCGAGTGCTGGACGTAAAGCAGAGAAGTAGAAATTATACTTGGCTCTTTCAAGAGAAAAATTCTACAGCAAATGTATGTTTCTGTGAGCGAGATGGGCGAAAGGAGGTGAAAATATACCTGCGAATGCGAACTCTATATACCCAGATCAAGAAGTGGATGTAGCTTAAAATGTCAACACACAAAGGCTACATTGGCTCAGTCACATCGAGCGAATGGACACAGTGGTCGGGCTAACCTAGAAGTCTTCGACTCCCAGCCGCACGGGCTCAAGACGAACGGGAAGACCGAACCTCGGCTTAAAAGTCCAAGCTATCGCTGATGCCAGAGCGCTTGGTCTAGATGATTGGAAGCAGCGGGCCAAAAGAATGGAAGGCGAGCCAGTTAGAGACCCCCCATGGGTCGGGAGCCCTTTAAGTAAGTACCTTATTAAGATTTCAACCATTGTGCATTTAGTTATTTAAAATTGAAACTGAAACCTTAAATGGCGTAAAGTAAACTCAGGCATTCGCTTTAATATCATTTATTTTTATTCTGATTCAATTATTAATGTATTTGTATTTGTAGTCAATGCTTTTAGAAAGATTTCACAGTAGGCCTATTTTATTTATGTGGCTCAGCTTTTATAATTATTTTCTCAATTTTTTTTATTTTGCTTCTCGTTCAGCTTCTTCTGTAGTAGATTCTGGTGAAGTTTTCCGCTTAACCAGACTTATTTTATAATTTTTACCCTTGTATTTCTTATGAATTTGAACCTTCGTTTCAATGGCTTTCTTCAATAAAATTTTGTAATCTTCCTTAGTCCGTTTAAAGTCCTCAAATCGTTCCCTTAAAGCAACTGTGGCTGGTTTAGCTTCTTGACAGCTGCCTTCCTCAGACAGCGAGCTCAACACTTCTGGTCGAATCATGATTGACTCGATAACTTCATTCTCTGGAGTTTGGCGTTCCACTAGAATCTCAAAATGAACATCGCTGCACATTCGTTCGACGGTGTCGAAAATTTTCAACACGTTCTTGTAAGCAGTTGTTGTCTTTTCTAGACCGGCGACTTTGGAATTCAGAGGTTTTACGGTTACCGAATTAACCATGATGTTGGTGGTTTTTGATATTGGTTGCGTGTTCGACAGAGGAACTTATACTGATGGATAGACAGGCACTGTCAGACTTTTATATGGAAGGCTCGATGTTAAGGTATAGTTGTATAGGTATACGGTACAGGATCAGGCTAAATTACCCACCCCTAATTGATCTTTATTATAATTTTTGTTTTAAGTAATGAGTATAAGGTAGAACAGACACCTATTTAGCAGATTTATGTACATACCTACCTGAATTGTGTACCTAATGACATTAAGGACAATTAAGAGCTCCTGTCAATTATACCAATAAAACTCGTAATAAACCCCGTAAGTCTTAGTTGTTATTCTACTTTAGCCCCCTTTATAACGTTTTTACCTTAATCAACATTTGACAGGTAAATGAAAAATAGGAAAACCATATGTATGTGTGTAATGTACGTGTGTTGGGTTGGGATGTGGTGAGTCTGACGCAAGACGCTGCTTAAGTAAGGTAAACAATATACTTGGCCGTATTATTTCCAGATAAAGCTACCTTTTTTGCACCTTATTAAACTACCCTGCCAGAAAGAGAGGGAATACGAAAAAGGACCTCTAATGGTATCACTCCGTTGTCCGTCCGCATCTGTTTCTTTTGAACGGTGATTCGTAGAAAGACTTTTAAGGTCCGTGAAAAAAATGAGAGCAAGGGTAATTTTTTATACACAAACTAACGGTTTAATTACAATTACAATTGATGGTACCATCGATTAGAATATTGATGGTAGAAAAGACAAAAAGTGTTTTGGCCTTAGCTTAAAAGGTTTTACAGCCAGCAAGAAGAAAATTAAAACATACATTAAAAAAATTTATTTAAATTTTATAATAAAATCGAACTTTCCCAAAATATTGAAAAGTTTTTGAGAATTAAGGAATGAAATATAGATACCCATTTCCAACGTGTTTAAGGTCATAGCTTTTTCATAAATAAGCAAAGGTTAAAGTCAAATTTTGGTAAAAGGTTTATTTACTGTAGTTTTCTTTTGCCGTATTTAAAAAAAAAATTGAATAATTTGGTCCTCAACACTTTCTCCGTTATAGCACCGGCCAAATGATTTGAAATAAATCATACATATCAAGAATTATTTTTTATTCTCGGGAAAAATAGAAGTTTTAGAATATTAAGCAGCTTCTGAGATTTAGCTCGAAAGCTTCAAAAACATTCCAAAACTATTTTTCAAAATACTCTGGTATCTCAATGGTGGTACCGATTATAATGAAATTCGGTTTTTTATAAAACTAAAAGTTTTAAGGTCTTTCAAAAATGGGGTTTCTTTTAGCGTTTCTTAAGCAATTAATTTAATTTACTTAAATGGTGGTGCAAAAAAATGCCTATAACTTCTAAGTTGTTTCTATCTTATCAACTAAATTTTACACAAGCACAAACCACTGGAGTAGAAAGCAAAATATATAAAAAAAATTTGAAAACAACAAACCCGTTGTCATTTTTTTTAGTTTTTTTTTTACCTAAAAAATCAAAAAAAAAAATATTTGTCACCCTGCGTTTCAATTAAAATTTGAGTATTTAAACTTAAGATTCGGTTAAAATAAGTACAGTAGACTTGTAAAAAAATATTAACAGTACATAGAGTAAAATTAATGAAAAAATATATATTTTAAGAATTTTAAAGCCGAATACCGGGCAAACAATCAAAAATCTTTCCTTTATGTACTACACTGCAATGGCATCATTTAAAAACTCGTATACACAGATCTTATGCATAAAACCTCTTAAAATTGCACTCGAAATATACTACACACAATTCAAGCGCAACAAATGAGTTATCGAGATGCATTTGAAAAAATGCCATAAAGTCCGAAATCGTCATTAAAAGAAAAGAAAACAAGGTCGCAAATATACTTATAACAAGCGAGTAAGTGCAAGAGTTTGAATGTGACAAACTTCAATATACCCGACCCTATATACCATGCTACACCAAATCTTAAAGTTTCTTGCCCCGAATTCATGTATTATTTGTATAGACTACGCCCCCAAAAGGGGGCATGGGCTAAAAATTAAAATCAATTAATTGTAATTTCTTTAGAATCATGAGAAAATACGGTAAAAGCGAACATTATTTCAGAAAAAAAACAGTTTTTCCTAAAAACGCCCCCTAAAAGTGGGCGGAGCTCAAAATTTTGTATGGAGCAAACTTAGCAAATAGCAATATCTTTAATATTGCCTAATTATTTTTTTTTCGATTTGGAGTCAACTTTCCGAGAAATCTGGTTTTTAAAGATATAACATGTTAAAAGTGCGCATGATCGATATTGTGGGCGGTCCAATTTTTGCCTTGTTAAAGGTCTTAGGCCAGTACTGCTCAGTACCAAAATTTAAGTTCCTGTGCCTTGTCTAACGTGACCAATAGGCATTTTGACCAAGAAAATAGTGAAATAGAGGTTGTCTTACATTGAAGCCAGTAGTGGGCGTGGCCGTTGAGCCAATTTTCACACTTTGTCTGTGCAACAAAAGAACCAAGCCGTTTACCAAGTTTCAGCTCTGTAGCTTGATTTTGGAGACCTTAAACCTTCACACATACAGACGGACGGACGGACGGACTGGCTTAATCGATTCACATGTTGGTCTCGATCATATCTCTAAAAGGTATTAAGGGTCTACGGTGATTATTTCACTGTGTTACAAACTATGCATTAAAATGAATGCATACCCTCGATCGGGTATAAAAACCCAACGGACCGCTCCATGTATGACTTCATACTTTATGTTCTAATTTTTTCAAATCATTTTGCTTTATTGCATCGGAGGAAGTGGTGGAGTCAAAACTTTTTTCGACGATTTTTTTTGGAAAATACGTCAAAACCGCAATTTAATAACGGTTAAACTAGTTGTTGATTTTGAAAACTAATGACCTTACACACGTTGAAAACGGGCACATAGTTTTGATTCCTCATTTTTTAAAAATTTTTCAGTTTTTTGTAAAAATTCGATTTTTTTTTCTTACCTACTGTACACTTTTTCAAGATAAGTGCCAAAACACTTTTTGTCTTTTTTACCACCAACTGTAATAAAACCTTTATATGTTCACAAAAAAATTGCCCTTTATATGCGTTCTCCTGTTTTTCGTGAACTTTATAAGTGTGCTTTCATCTTTCTTACAGGTGCGGGCGGACGAACAGACGAACGGACGGACAAAGAAGTGAAACCATAAGAAGTCCTTTATTCATTTTTGGACGGACATTTTTGGACATTTTTATTATTACCCCTGCAAGGTCGGGGTTAGAATAGCCTTGAGGAAAGGTATGCCTGTCGTAAGAGCCGACTAAAATCCACCGGAAGAAATATTCTTTAATGTTTCAACGGATGCTGTCGATGCTGCTCCATTTGGGGCAACTTTTGGCAGTAAGGTTTTAACTTATAGATGAATCTGAAGGTTAAATTAAAATCCAGAAGCGTCTGTCACACATTGTGCGGCTCACTGGTCGGCGTCTGTCTCCAAAGGGGCGGCTGTATTTAAAAATGAAAATAGAAGTGACTTACCTATTTCTCATAAAAACGACAAGTTAAAAAAAAAAATGGCAATGAACAAAACGAAAGATTTGATTACCCCAGGTGGCAGCCCAGAAAAATCCACCCTCTTCGGAGGCAGGCTCTACGGATTCTGGGGAGAGCCTTTTATTGCTTATAAATCCTTTTGAGAAAAGGACAAAACTAAATCGATCACCACCACCTAGATCGAACATATCCGGAAAAAGCAGTCCACCGGTAAACCAGGACTCTGTGAAAATTAAGAGCTTAGAAAAGGAGAATAATGAACTCCGAGCTAAGCTTATTGAAATGGAGCGACTCTTCCAAGATCTAAAAATGGAAGTTGACTCTCTGCGAAAAGAAAACGAGGATATTAAAAATACTCGTTTAACGAAAGACTGTGAGGTAACGAAAGAGTGTGTAACACCGAACCGACCAGCAGTCGAATACTTCACGGACGAGGACGAACTTGCACTTGAGACCGATTCAGTCTTAAGGAAAAGGTCTAGCAAGAAGCGAAAGGCGAATTCCTCTCCCGAAGTAATACAAAAAGAAGATAAGCCCTCTGGCTCAAACAAGGCTAAACCAGAAGCGAAAATTCGTCCACCTCCCGCAATAAACTTCGTGATAGCAGACTTTGGGACATTGCGCAACCTTCTTGCAAACACGGTGAGAACAGAAAACTATAAGCTTACCTCGCACCGAAATAACGTGGGGAAAGTAAATGTTGACAACGCCGATTCCTATCGCGCACTGTCTCTTAGACTGAATGCAGAAAGAATCGAGTGGTATACTTATCAAAATAAGTACGAGAAACCACTGAGAGTCATTGTAAGGGGGCTCCACCCATCATGCACAAAAGAAGACGTTGTAAAAGACGTAAAAAATAAAGGCCTTAAAATTATTGATGCCGTCAATATCATTAAAAAGGAAAAGCAACGCACGGAAGGAGAAAGAGACACTGTGATCAGACGCGGCCTTCCAATTTTTATGCTCTCCTTTGAAAGAACTGAGAGCATAAACGATATTTATAAAATAAAAATGATACTTAACATCAGGGTTAAAATCGAACCCATGCGAAAGGGCAATAGACTGATACCACAGTGTAAGCGATGCCAAGAATTCAGGCACACAAGTGCCTACTGCCAAAAAGAACCACGTTGCGTGAAATGTGCCGGAAAACACCTGTCAACAGAGTGCAAAGTTGACATAAAGGCTCCAGCAGTTTGCGCCAATTGCCACGGAAACCACCCCGCGAACTATCGAGGATGCGAAGTAGCCATAGAGCTGCAAAAGGGACGAGAACCTCTTAAGGAAAATACTAGAGGTCAGAATCAAAGCCAAGGACGCCCAAAACCTGCTGAAACTCCTAAGCCAAAGACTCCAAAGACGCCAAAGCCGATCAAAAGTGGAAGATTGGCAAAGGAGGCGTCGACAAAAGGCGTAAAAGCTCCACAAAAGAGCGGCGCCAGTTCAAGTGCAGCGGAGAAACCACCACTGGTCGCACCGAAATCATACGCACAGGTTGCGGCAAACGAAAGCAAGGCAAGATCGCCCACAACAGATGCAGTGTCTCAGATCCTCGCTGTAATCTTGGAGAAACTTGAGGATCAGACTAAAATCAACAAAGTTATATTTGACAAACTGAGCAAGCTCGAGTTTAAGCCTCGAAAAAATTACAAGAGAACATGAATATGAAACAGTTACTTAAAATACTAACATGGAATGCAAACGGCCTTCTGAATAAAATAGACGAACTAGAAGTATTTCTACGGAAAAACAATATTGATATTTGCATGATTACGGAAACTCACCTTAAAAACGGGTCTACACCCAAACTTAAAGGTTACAATGACTATCACGCACATCACCCTTCGCAAAATTCGAGAGGAGGATCCTCCCTCTACATTAAGAACTGCATAAAGCACTTCAAGAACACAGAAGTTGAGCTAGACTCTATGCAGATCAGTTCAGTTTCTGTAAAAATTGACTGCTTAGATTATAACATTGCATCTTGTTATTTCCCGCCAGGATATAGACTGGTGGAAGACGATCTTGATCGTATGTATGACTTCATTGGGTCCAATTTTATCATTGGGGGTGACTTTAACGCGAAGCATACTTTTTGGGGCTCACGATGCAATTCAACAAGAGGCAGATTACTGTACAAAAATAGTATGAAGCGTGGGGTGGACTTTTTCTCCACGGGTAAGCCAACATATTGGCCAACCGATAGGAATAAAAAGCCTGACCTTGTCGATTTTTTCATCGCTAAAGGGTACCCCATATACCTTACGCGAATCGAAGAGTGTTATGATCTTTGCTCAGACCACTCAGGAGATATCTTGAAGATGGGTGGAAGACTGGCGAAAATAGAAAGAGCTCCTAGATTAGCTAGCAAAAACATGAACTGGGACGCTTTCAGAAAGGACTGTAAGGAGGGTGTTGGCTTGAATGTGCCATTGAAAACTCCTTTCGAGTTAGAAACCGCAGTTGACAAATTCATTGAAGCAATTCAGAGCGCTGCTTGGAACAACCATTCGTCCCAAAAGAACGCAGTTAGCACCGACGGGCATGTACGTAAAACATATCCGCTCGAAATCGAAGAATTGATTCGTGAAAAGAGAAGAGCGCGTAGGAGATGGCAAGGCACGAGGGCCCCCCCAGACAAAACCCTATTGAACCACCTCTCTAACAAACTGAAAGGAATGTTGCAAGATCTTAAAAATCGTGAGACCACTGAATACCTTGAAGGCTTGTCGGCGGATAGGAGCTCAAACTACTCGCTGTGGAAAGCAGTTAAGTATATCAAGAAACCTATAATCCACTCGGCACCAATAAAAAAAGCTAACGGCGAATGGGCAAGAGAAGACAAAGAAAAAGCGAATTTGTTTGCTGAACATTTAGAAGAAACATTCAAGCCTTTCGACGGTCCGCCGTTGGCTGACGTTCTAAACAACAACAGGGAACCTGGTAGCTTTAGAATGAAAAAAGTTTCGTTAGTTGAACTCCGACAGACAATTAGCAAACTTAAAAATAATAAGGCCCCGGGTTACAACCTGATCACTGACGAAATATTAAAAGAGCTACCAAAAAAGGCATTAGTCAAGCTACTTTATATGATAAACGCTTCTCTTAGACTTCTATACGTTCCAAGACAATGGAAAGTTGCTGAAGTCATTATGGTTCCTAAACCGGGGAAATGCGCAAATTATAAAAAATCTTATAGGCCCATATCGCTTCTGCCGATAATATCGAAAGTATTCGAGAAACTTCTGCTGAAGCGATTACAACCAATAATTGCAGAAAGACGCTTGATCCCGGATCATCAATTCGGTTTCAGACCTAACCATTCCACAATAGATCAAGTCTACAGAATAACGCATGAAATTGAAAAAGCCTTAGAAGGGGAAAAAATATGTTCAAGTGCTTTCCACGACGTATCGCAAGCCTTCGACAAGGTATGGCACGAGGGCTTGAAATATAAGCTACGGCAAAACTTGCCGGAAGACATGTTTAAAATATTGGAAAATTATCTTGAAAGCAGACTCTTTCGTGTTAGGTGTAGTAGTGAATACTCGAGTTTCAAGCAAATTCGGGCTGGCGTACCCCAGGGAAGCGTCCTCGGTCCGACCCTGTTCCTGCTCTACACAAGAGACATACCTCTAGATAACGAGACAGTCGTGGCCACGTTTGCGGACGATACGGCCATCCTGGCAACAGGTGAATCAGTCGAGTCATCAACGAGAAACCTCCAACGAGCATTGGACAGAATTTGTGTCTGGACGAAGACTTGGCGAATCGCTCTTAACGAGAACAAGTCTACGCATGTGAATTTCACTTACAGAAGGGTTAACAATTTGCCTCTGTTCATAAATTCTGCACAAATACTTTATGCAAATGAAGCGAAGTATCTAGGGATGACACTGGACGCTAAACTAAGGTGGAAACCACACGTAAAGAAGAAGCGTGACGAGCTCGAGATTAGGCTCAGGGAAATGTATTGGCTTATCGGAAGATTTTCGAAATTAAGCACATATAACAAACTGCTCTTGTACAGGCAGGTGTTAAAGCCGTCCTGGACATACGGTATACAACTTTGGGGTTGTACCAAGCCGAGCAACATGTCCATGTTGCAGACTTTCCAAAACAAAACACTAAGAGCAATTGTGAATGCTCCATGGTATATAAGGAATAGCGATATTCACAGAGATTTAGGAATAGCTACCGTGGGCGAAGAAGTAACAAACTTCGCTCGAAAGCTAAATGCTCGCCTTCATGTTCATTGCAACAATGAAATGATCCGTACTCTAAACGAGACTCTTAACGATGTTAACAACGAGCGACGACTACAAAGAACAAGACCCTTCGATCTAGCGACGTAGGGTGAAGCCGCATGAATGAACGGCTTAGTAGGTGCATTCACTGGAAAGCAACCTATCCAATGCGATCAACACTATGAAAGCGTAAACTACTTGTTAAGTTAACTTAGTTGTAGTCAAGAAGTATTATGAGAGAGCGAAAATTTACTACTATGAAAGTGTTCTGGCAGTTTCATAGTGTCTCTCATAAATGGGTGTTTTTTTTAGCACGTGGAAATCGGGCATAACCAATATCGGCTACTTCGGTATTATGTACCTGCTATAGTGGGCGTATTGGTATCTTTGAAAGATTTTGGAGTTTTAGTCTCCGTCCATCCTAGTATTCAAAAAAAAAAAAAATTTTTGGACGGACCGCTAAAAACTAACATATCGGCCGGGGGCATCGTATCGACATCATTGGGTCAAAATATCTCGAAAACGGTTACTCGCACGAAAATAAAAGTTTTAAAATCTTTTTTATACGAAATTTGTACACTAGATATTTTGGTCCGTCAAAAACATTCTGTAAAATTTACCGTAACCGCTATACTTACGAGAAACAGTTTTTTTTACCTTTGACCTCCGATAAAAATTAGTGTTTTCCAAGCTGAAATCGTGGCGATTAAGGAAGCCTTGTCCTAGCTTAAGAATAACGTTATATCCGCCAAAGATATACGTATTTTTTCTGACAGCCAGGCGGCCATCAAGTGCCTGGAATCGGTTTCTATAAACTCTAAAGTAGCCTTAGACTGCCGTTCGTCTCTAAAGGAGATGTCAGAGCAGTTCAATATTCTCCTGTGCTGGGTGCCAGGGCATAGTGATATTCCAGGCAACTGTAAGGCTGACGAGCTCGCCAAACTTGGAACTACTCTCTCAATTTCGCCTGATAAAGGCTCGTTAGGCATTCCAATTTCGACATGCAAACTCATGATAAAACTGAATGCAATCGAAAGAACAAATCTCAGATGGACAAGTGGTAGGTACCTGTTTAGTAAAAAAACAGATTTGGCCTAAGCTAGATTTTTTTTTTTTTTTTTTTTATAATGTACTCGCGAACAAGGGATTGGCTACCCTTTTAATGTTTAGCATCTCACGAGCGGAAAGGATTAGAAGAAGAAGGATTAGATCTTAAACGCTCTAGGAGGCAAGCACACGACAAGGCTTGGTGTCTTTTCTAACGATCTTTGCAGGACCTGCATGAACGAGGAGGAAGAAGAGACTACTCTCCACCTTCTCTGCACATGCCCCGCTCTCTCTAAGAACTGTAATCTTCACCTTGGAGCTTTCTTCTATAATGATCGCAAGATCTTAGCACGACTGACCCAAAACGTCTCTAAAGCTTCATTAGTAGCTCGAAATGGTTCAACTAGTAGGCAATTTTTCCAGATCCACGTGGTATGACAATGGACCTGCATAGGTCTAAGTGAGCTGGGTTCTTCGAACCCGACAGCCGCTTCAACCTAACCTAACCTAACCTCCGATAAAAGTTTTAGCAGCACTCGGATCGATGGGGACTTTTGACAGTTTGTTGAGAACGATAATGTCAAGATTTGTTCGAAGTACGTAGCAGCTTTGCGAGACTTTTAGAGACGAGACGGACAGACCTCAATCGATTCTTCTGTCAGTATTGTTCTATGTTGAGGGTCTACTATATACGGTGATTATTTTCACAGCAGCGTTACAAACTATACTTTAAATTAATACATTCAGGGGTGGTATCGGCCAAGGTGATCTGTGATTTTTACATTTTGTGACAAATAACAAGGAATCAGAAAGTTTGAAAACTTGCGACCAGCTTATTTTGACGGTGATTGAAAGTGAGCTGTCAAATGAAGTTTGAGATAACCACAGTTTACGCCGACAGATTTTAGTGATTTGTGAAATCACTTATCACAGATCATCACGGCTAATTCCACCCCAGGGTAGCGGTAGGGCATATAAGAAATGACAAAACCACAAATTTTGCGGATAAATATATCTCCGAAACGGTTACTCTTACAAAAAAATGTATAAAACACTCCTTTTTTTTTAGAAAAGGCCCAGACTTCATTTCGGTCATAGTAGGTTTTTTGTATAGAGGTTACTGTTACCGAGATACTCTTGAAAACGCTTTTTGGTGACCTTTGATCCCCTAGAGGCGTGCGCTCGGATCAATGGGGACTTTTGTGATTTTGTCAAGAAAGACATAACGAAGCTTCGTGTCAAATTTCAGCTTTCCGGGAACTATTTCGAAGCTTGGCCTTTCTTTTGGCAACAAACGGTTTTGTCACTGGTGGTAAACTAACTCCTGTCAATTTTTCGCTTAAATCTATCGTCTTGCGACAAAAATGTTTCAAAATTCTTTGCGGTCTATTGGTAATCCTGGCATTTTAATTCTAGGTTCTGACTTGTGTGTGAGTAACACACAACGTTCCTTTTCTTATAAGAAAGTTTGAACCATAAGTACTAAATATTGACATACATACTTTTCTTAGTTGGTCTCATTTATAATACAAAACGATTAATGCAGAATTTTGTGAGAAATTTATTTGTTTTGATTTTGACGTTTCGGTTTACCACCCTAGGTTCGGTCTTGCTGCAATTTGCGCTTGTGAAAACGTTTATTTAATAAAGTGAGTGAGGGCCAGCCAATCATTTTACTTGTAAGGATTATTTTTATTCATATGCACACCTGCGGAAACTGACTTACTTGTCGGGTCAAATGTATGCGCGCCTAAAATGTTGTAGCATATGCCTACCTACATTCAACACCAAGCCATAGTTCACTAAGGACTAAAAAAGAAAGTTGCAATCGCCTCTCTTACCTGGGCTATCCCACCAGTAGATCAGTCTCTGATCCCAGTGGCTATCTACCATTCCATACCTTACCATTCTCATTGACATTGTTATCCAGCTCAGCTCAAATTTTTTCCTTGTGTTTCCCCTCAAGTTACCTCAAGGGTAATTCGAAAGGATATCAAAAGGAAGGGAATTTCAATTGTTGGCATACCTAAGCATACACAAGGATTGTTGTATGTATTAATATACCATGTGTGTATTACATATGAACAGATGCAGATAGGTATATAAAAAATTTGTATGAGTCTCATTCAACTATCGGGAGGGGAAATACGCGCCAAAACTGAGCTGATTTATTCTATTCTAACTAGGGTACACTTGAAAGACAAGACCATCAGTAGGTTTCGCAAGCCAGTATGATATATTCAAGTACATGCGCAAGTACAAAGATATACATACATGTAGGAAAATAACAAATACGAATATGCACTTAAAAAAATAAGAAAATAAACAGTTGGTTTTGAAAAGTGTGGCATTCAGCTTGAACATGATCTAAAACGGCGTCAGTTGGAAAACAAATTTTGCACGGACAAGTTCGACCTAAGTTTGTCAAATCAAAATAAAATAAAATACAAAAAGTGAAAGTTTAATTGCTTAACTGCCATTCCATATACCTATGTGTGTATAGTTATTAAAAATTTCTGTGTTAAACTGTCAAAGTGTGAAAAAAGTATAGTGACTACCTACCAACATATTTGAGACTTGAACTTGGTGATCAGTAAAGTGAGATCAATTTGAAAATGGAACAAAACCAAGTGAGTTAAAACATAAATCAACCGATTAAGCTATTAATTTATGCACTAAAAGCTTTAAAAGTTGGACAAATAAATTAAAGAAAAAAAAAATGCTTATAAGAACGCAACATTTTAGTTGGTCGGCCATTACCTCTCCTAACCTATATGAAATTATTATGTGTTTTAACGAAAAAAAAAACTAAATGAATAAATAAAATAAAAGTGGGACTTTTAGAATTTCTTTGTTGAACTTAATTTTGCACAAAAAAAAAACAATTTTTTCGAGCAAAAAATAACTATAGTCGATCATTCTCATTTTGTATTTAATAAAAAAAACCTTATATAAGTGCCAAAATTGCAGCTAACCCCTGCGTGCGTCGCCTCCTGTGTTCATAATGTACCTTCTGTTTTATGCAACAGCCGGCGTCTATTGCGCAAAAAACGTACAACAAGTTTTCGCGTCCTTGAAGGCAAGGCATGACTTAACTTATTAAACGCCAGTAAGAGGAGGGCCTTAACACCCCAAATCTGATCTGCCCCAAAACACATAAATTTTGCAGATTTTATCAGATATTGATCTTGGGTGTATTTTGTACACCGATTTAGGGCCGGTTTTTCACTGTTGAGTTAAGCCTAGCTTAAACCAAGATCTGTTTGTGGCGTAACAAAACTAATCTGGAGTTAACCCAGCGAGCAGTATTTCAGTGCAGAGTTAACTCCGCTAACAAAGTTGTCAAAATCTTCGACTCCCGAAATTATTGACTCTTCCAATTCTTACTATACATAGAAAAACACAGGAAAAGAAGTTCGAGTTATTCTCAGATGCCATTTTTCACAGGGACACGCAAATCACCTACCATTCCACATAGAAAAAACATAAGAAGAAGTTCATACTGTTCTCCCGAGTTGATCCGAGATTAACTCAACAAACTTGGCGAGTTGAGCTGAGGTCAAATAAAAACTCATTTATGGGGTTAATCTCAGTTTAACACGGAAAGTCTTGCTCTGAAAATGATGATCTTGCTCTGAAAAACCGGCCCTTTAAGGTCGTCTTTTGTCTGCCATTCTGTTGGAGGATAATTAATAAACGCTATTTACCTTTCGCGATCGTTATTAACCGGCCTGGTGCGATCATCTATAAGAAATATCCTATGCTTAGTGGAGCAAACTGCCAGAGTTTCTGCGCTAAACATTTTAACCTTTAACCTCCCGAGCAACTCGTGCAGATATCTAGTTTTGAGAGCTCGCACCCAGGATCCTTTTTTGAACGATTATTACAAAATTTATCAAAATTCAGGATCGAAGTTTTGGCCCTAGAACTAACTCCCAAATGACTTAACTCCCAATGTACTAACTCCCAACAAAAATGGGACTTAGTTCATATGAACCAAATCCCATTTTTTTTTTTGGAACTAAGTCCCAACATGAAATGAACTAACTCCCAACAAAAAAAAAATAGCTAAGT
Source organism: Neoascia interrupta (assembly GCA_947623515.1). Taxonomy (NCBI): domain Eukaryota; kingdom Metazoa; phylum Arthropoda; class Insecta; order Diptera; family Syrphidae; genus Neoascia; species Neoascia interrupta. Next base: position 202,814,930 of record OX392462.1, read on the forward strand.
CCCAGCAGTGGGACTTAGTTCATACGAACTTACTCCCAATGAACTAACTCCCACCACGAAATTGGGTGGAAGTTAGTTCATTTTAGCTAGTTGGAGTTAGGTCACTTGGGAGTTAGTTCATAGAACGTTCGTAGCCCTACGAACTAACTCCCAAATGAACTACCTCCTAATGAACTAACTCCCAACAAGAATGGGACTAAGTTCATATGAACCAAATCCCATTTTTTTTTTGGAACTAAATCCCAACATGAAATGAACTAACTCCCAAAAAAAAAGAACTAAGTCCCAGCAGTGTGATATTATATCGGCGCCCTGAGCACCTGCATGTGAGGCCAAAGACCGGCCGGTGTATGAGTCGAAGAGACACCCGGAGTCTTTTTTTTTAAGTACCACCCAAACGTTTTCTTAAAAAAAAATACTCCGGGTGTCTCTTCGACTCATACGCCGGCTGGCCTTCGGCCTCACATGCAGGTGCTCAGGGCGTCACTACTCGGCGTTTGTCCAATTTATCGTTACTTGAAAGTCTAGCGATTTTTTAGTTTTTGTGCGAAATCAAAGAGTGTTTGGGTGGTTCTGAATAAAAAAAAGACTCGGGTGTCTCTTCGACTCATACGCTGGCCGGCCTTCGGCCTCACATACAGGTCATATGTCCAATCATCATGTGTCCAATTATTAGTTCAAAAAAAAAAAATGTGACTTAGTTCATATGAAATAAGTCTCGATGAACTGATTCCCAATTTTATGAACTAACTCCCAACACAAAATTTGATGGGAGTTAGTTCATTTCAGCTGGTGGGAGCTAGGTCAATTGGGAGTTAGATCGTCGGGCTGTTTTGGCGAAACGAACTAACTCCCAAATGAATAAACTCCCAATGAACTAATTCCCAAAAAAATGGGACTTAGTTCATACGAACCAACTCCCATTTTTTTTGGAACTAAGTCCCAACAAGAAATGAAATAACTCCCAACAGAAAAATTAACTAAGTCCCAGTAGTGGGACTTAGTTCATATGAACTAAGTTCCAATGAACTAACTCCAAATTTGATGAACCAACTCCCACCACAAAATTCAGTGGGAGTTAGTTCATTTTAGGTAGTTGGAGTTAGGTCATTTGGGAGTTAGTTCGTAGGGCCAAAGTTTTGAATTGAAGAAAGAAAAAAAAAATGTTCTTTGGTCGAAGCTCTATGGCCAGATCAAGTAATTTCTAGTCGAGATCAAGTTGAATGCCTCGATCACAACTTCTGAACGCATTCCTACACTTAAGAAAATACTTAAAGACTTAAGCAAAATATACCTAAGGAATTGCCGTCCTCTCTTATATTTCTGTATTAGAAAATTAGTAAGTTAATTTATCAAATCCTAACGAGTAGCAGGTAGGCATAAAAAAAAACATTGCCACTGTAGTCTCGCACAAGGATCTAAACACAATAAAATAATTTTTAAAAATGTATTGAAAGATGGTTGTGGTCTGGTTGTCAGCCCCCCATACAGCTGAACTTGTCGTCTTCATCAGAAAACACAAAAGCCCTCGTGTTGACCCCTGCCCAATCAAGAGGGCACTTGCTTAATATCATGTCTCTACCAATATCTAATTTACGATTAACATAACATGCGTAGGAGATAAGTAGGCAATTATCTCCTACGCAAGATTTGTTATACAAATTTAGATCCTCTCAACAAGCGATTTAAAATAGTACTCCTCATTTACCCTTTTCAAATACCTCTTTATGTCACTTTCAACCCTTTTCACACATATTTATTCCAGTTTGGTTTTCGGAAAAGGAAAACGAAATTGTCCACGCATGACAGATCTGTCGCAAATACGTTTTCTGTTGTGATTTTTACAACGAAATTGTATTCCCCCTGCTGGGAAATATGTCATCGCTACTGTCTTTTGAGAGCCAAATACGCAAAAAAGAGTGCTCGGTCAAATTGATCCTAGTTTTGTCCGGTGGAGCATCTTCGGGATTTAATCTTCTAGTGGATAATACATCGGGATTTATTTTTAATTGCCTGCCGCTTATCGCAATTTTTTTTCCGGTGGGTACCTACATGGTATTACTCTCCTTGTAAATCTTAGTAAGGGAATAACCCTATTCACCAACCTCTTTTATGCCACGTTTAACTCTTTTCGCACCCCTTTATAGCAGTGTGCGACTCGAAACAGGAAACTGAAAGAAAATGAAACCCCTGACTCTGCCACAAAAACGTTTTCTGTTCGGATTATCAAAGGAAATTATTTTCTCGCTTCTGGTTACTGCACCGACAATCTTTGTTGAGAACCAAAATAATAACAAAACTGTGCTTGTCCGGTGGATATACTTCGGGAATTATTTTTAATCGTATAACGTCCAGCTTCTCGACAATTTATTCATCATTGTTAGCTTGCACTTTTCTTCCCCTTTAGAGCAATCGAGGGGTTGAGCACTACTATGTATTGAATTCAGAGATTCCAAGCTTTGTTTTACCCCTGAAGGCATCTCTAACATTTACTTATCGGTTCAAATTTTTTTTTCTTCTTTTAGCCATTGAAAAAACGAATCGTTGAAGTGCAAAGCACTCACCAACCGGAGCGGGCATTAGTTCAATCATCCACCCCGAGTTGTTACCAACAACAACTTTACTATAACTACGAGGAGCCTGTGCCGACAATGAAGCTACAACATCACCACCAGCAGCAGCAGCAAGTTTATCAACAACCCCTTCCACAACAGAAGGCACAACAACAACACCATCACCAACCCCAACAGCAACATAATATTCAACATTACTCTCAACAGCAACCACGAACAAAAGGCTTCGACGATAGCAAGCTTAGAAATTTACTTCAGCCAATCCAGCCTGCGCCACAAGTTGTTCGATACGAGTACATTGACCGACCGATGACACTCAACGCATGGACTCAAACAAGAGCTGACGATTTTCCAAACATCCCTGACCCGAAAGCCCAAAACAACGAAGCCCTACTTTTAGCGAGAATAAAAGAACTGGAACAGTGTCTTAAAGTCCAAGCGGAATTTATTGACCAGTTGAAAGACGTTAACCTCAGAACGCCATCACCTCAGCAAGCTGTTCCGAACTCCACAACTATAACACCGATTCCTGTAAAACAGGAAGGCATGAGATACCGTATACTGGCTCAAGCAGACGAGGCCACAAGTGAGGCTCAAATCGAAATCGAGCTTAGCAGTGAAGCTCAATCTAGCAACCTTGATTGCTCCACGGACTCTGATCGTCTAGAAATTTGTCTAAGTGATGAGAGCAAATCGAGTGCTGATGGTACAACATCCCGATCGAGCATCGAAGAAATGTCATTCAATCCGGAAAGGCCTGACTTAGAAAATGCCACCGTATCAATAGGCCCAAATGGAACCAAAATACCGGTATCGGCTTATGAGAAAATGTCCTGGAAATCACCATCGCTAGCCACAAGAAAATTGCTAACCCTGATTTTTGATCGTGAAACATTGGCAACGCACTCGATGACGGGAAAAGCATCACCCGCATTTAAGGATATCGAAAAGCCAATCAAAGGAAGATTAGATCCTCTTGCCGTAGAGGATATTATATTTATTGTGTCAAAGAAGTGCGGTGTATCGCATAAGGAAATACGATCTGCCATTACTACTAAATGTGCGGATGAAAACAAAATGATAAGATTACAGACTCTAAAGAGAATGGCAGTGCTGAGCCAAAAAAGGGCCGCATTAAGAGACCTTAATCAAGTGGGCTACTTCAATCAAGAGAACCTATGAGTTTATGATTTGCATTCTATATGATAAACCGATTAAATTTACCGCAAACCACGACAGCTACTGAAAAAGTAAAATTAAGTTTAATCCACAAAATTGCATAGGTACCACGGGGTAGTGTCGTAATTATTTAAAAACTTTGTACATAAATGGTACTTTTTAGTGCCATCAAAATGTTATCAATAAGAGATGTGAACGATTTAATTATAGGTTTGGTTGTTAACTCCTAAAATTAGCGTAATTTAGAAGTAATTCCTGTAGTACACTGGAGCCTGGATTAGTTGTCTGTCGAAAATTCAGTACAGTATCCAGATATTTGGAAAACAAAAATATAGAATGAAAAAAAAAACTCGAAACCAAAATCTAGAAATGCGTAATGCATAACAAAATAAATTTAACGAACGCCATTTTGCATTGATAGGCCAACCTATACAAACTTACGACAAATCCTTAAATTTGTGAGCTTTGGGCAATAAGCTTGGCCTTCGTCGTTTGAATCTCCCAACTCTTGCTTCACATAGAAAAACACAGGAAAATAAGTTCGAGTTGTTCTCGTACTGCCATTGCACACAGAAAAAAACATTCAAAGAAGTTCATACTGTTCTCCAGAGTTGATCCGAGATTAACCCCAGATCTAAGTTCACTGAAAAACTCATTTCTGGGGTTAATCTCAGTTTAACTCGGATCTCGGACTGAAAAACTGGTCCTAAGTGAATCAAAACCGTTAAAAGTACTTAAAATATTCTCTCTTCCAGGTACTCCTGTTCTGCGAGAAGAAGGAAACTCAAGCTTGCAAAAAAAAAAAATAATTTGTCGTTTTTGTTAGTACAAGTTTTTGCAAGAAAATAAAATTTTTTGCATGCATGCACTGGTAACAAAGTACATCCTCAAAAACCTTTTAAATAGACCGAAATATGTTCGCACCTACGAAGACCGTGAATATACCATATTGCATCGTTGAAGGCTACCTGTAGCTTATTAGATACGAGACAACGAATCCAGGTTACTAAAAACAACATCGACGTATGTTATTAAGGGAGGTACGAGGGCTTGGACGAGCTTCCGGTGGGTTTCAAAGGGTGTAAAGTTTGCAGCCAACCACAATCTACGTAAGCAACAATAAACACGACCAATGACATTGTTTATGTGGTTGTTGCAGGAGAAGTTGCGGCTTAGCCGACTCCACTTTATTCCTAATTTAGAGCCCGACATGCATGTATTTGGCATCAGATTCAGTTCGAAATTACTTTTTGACATGGCCAGTACCTGCCTCTTAGAAGGATTGAGCTGCAACCGTTTTTTATTTGACCACTCATTAATTGCTTACAGATCCCTGTTTAAGAAAAAACCGAACTCGGCGAATCGACTCATAGACATGGCCAAAAGTACAATTTAGCGTCATCGGCGTACAAGTGTATACAAGTCTATATAAGTGTGCACGCAAACCAACGGCAAATCTCTGACAAACATTGAAAATAAAATCGGTCCGAGGATTGATCCCTGGGGTAAAACGTACCGAATTATGATGTTCGTTGAGCTCATTGGGAGTAAGCGAGCAATTTTCATTTTCTGCTTTGGTGACACCAATTTGCCAATGGTTCCTCCAGAGTTATTTTGGGGGCAAGAACGTACTAAGCTTGGGGAAATAGTCATTTCGTTTCGAATCAGGCACTCAGTTAATCTCCGTTTAAGTCGAAAGCTCGGATGATCTCGCACTGAAAAACCGGCCCTTAGAAATATGATTGAGGCCGAAAGAAGAATTGATTAAGCCATGTCGTTCGTCCGTAGGTCCGTGTGTAAATAACTTTTAGGCCTTAAGTTTTGAGCTCGAAAGTTGATATTCGGTAGTTGAGCGTAATCTTGATCTACAAATTAAGATTTTAAATTATTCGAATCCGCCCACAAACACGCCCACTACAGGCATGTATGTTCGCACACCTCTTATTTTTAAAAGTACATTTTTCACTCTTTAGCTTTGTAGCATACTCATTTTTGGGTTGTAAAACTGGTCTGTACTTGTCTTTGAGGCAACATAAAAAGCCAATTTTTAAAGAAGTTTTAAAATTACATGACAGAGATAAAATTTGACAGAGCCGAAGTGGGCATTGGCTAATTTTTTCGTGCATGTAATATATGTCTTCGCCCACGTTTGTGGGGGTGGTCAAAAAAGTGTTTTTCTTTAAATCTGAAAAGGCGGGAATTTAGTCCAGAATGTGTGCAATTACCTAGAATAAGGCATTCAAAAGTTACATCTTTACATTTCGCCCACTTTCTGAAGGCGTGATAGTTTCTTTTTCAGGTGGGGTAGGGTATTTTTAAATCGGTTGCAATGAACTTTCCCATTTGTTGTAACATAATAATATTTAACAAAAATTGGTTTGGAACAGATATATTGAATAAAATTTATTTGGAAAATTATTGTTTATACCGATGAAACAGCCACTAGAGGAGGTCTTGCGATTTAATTTTTCACATGTTAAAGACCAAAATATTCTCAAACTTCCTTGTAATCGTCTGCGTCGTTGAGATGTGGTCAATATATAACGAAACAAAAAACGTATGAGCTCCTCTGAATAGAAGACGTCTCGACATTGCTGAACTAATGGGTCTAACCTAGCACAATACGTTGCATTCGTCAACCAACTGACAACTAAGTTAAATACACATGTTCTTATGTGGAGCGGCCTTTAGAAGAAGTATGCGTGACGTACGCCACTTCCCAAAAGAACGTGTGTATTGAACTGAGTTGTCAGTGTTGTGACGAGACGAATGTAACGTATTCATTGGGCCAGACCAGTGTGACAGTGGTGTTTTAAACTGTGTATAAAAAATAAATTTAGGTCCCCCATAAGGGATATATACATAAGTTTTCCCATACCTTTTTTCTCATTTTCGAAACCCCCGAAGTTGCTTGTAGTTTTTTTAAAAACCTCTGTGAACGTTGCGTTATATCTTGTTGCGTTGAGAAAAACCAATCTTTGCAAGGAATATCACATTTGCATCAACTTTATATGCAAAAGTCTTCGAAACCGTTTGTCCTGATATCAGCTTGTAGTTTTGAAGTCAGCTCATGCTTTTTGGTACATGCCGTCCTTAATCTTCTTACTTTTTTACTAAAAACTGTTATGTTCGTTAATTTACAAATTCACTCAGATTTCATTTGTATAATTTAGGTTTGTAAGGTTCCATTTGAAATCTGACAAAAATCAGGGGTAACGTTTTTGCGTCACAAATTACCTGCGTGAAATACCAAATCCATCAGCAAAATGACAAACATTTTTTTAAAGAAGTGTGTTGTTGGTTGGTATGTATAGTATACAGAGCATTGGCCGGCAGCTGTCTTGGTTTGGTTCTTTTATTACCAAAAAAAAAACAATGGATAAAATCCATGACTTGCAAGTGTAACAGGTAAGTAGAATTTGACAAAGGCGCAACAGGATTAGATTCCAACAAAGAAATCTCAGCAGAGATTACATTCTCCTTATTTATTTTATGGTTCGATCTTGCGTTGAAATGTCTTTCCGTGGAAAACCTATATTGGAAGTCCTTTGTTTTTGGGTATAAGATTTAAGTAGGACAATATCTGGACCAAAACCAGCAACAAACGAAAATTCAATCCAAGAGCATCTGTCTTAACACGAACGTCTTCCTCCTGGTTGGCTTCTGTTATCCAGATTAGGGTCCAACATACAAATCTCCCAATCTCTCCCAACATGCAAATAGAATGGCAAGAAATAGATGTAGGCCAGATGATTTTTTTGAATACTCTTCTGGATAAATAAATGCTTTCCTCCTTCAAGGCATAACACTTGCGGGACTAAGCTTTGTTGTTTCTGTACACGGTTTTCAATTCTTTTACTGGCTTATCAACATTTGTCGAGATCGAAAGCTCCTTTTCTCTTGTCCCCAAATTTTTACTGCTTGAAATATACTTCCCATTTAAGGGATAGTCTTACACAACCACATGATCGCGAGGTAATTATAAGTTAAATGCTACCTAATAAGTAATCGTGCTCCAACTTTCGGCGAGAAGTTGGAGCACGATTACAGATCTGCAAACAAGATATTTTGGCAGACCATTCGCCGGCTCAGAGGAAGGAAGTTAAATATCATCCAAGGGGTTAAATCCAAGGACGGTACACTTCTTTCAAGTGAGAGCTATGTCTTGCGCAGATGGAGAGAGCACTTTTCGGACTTGCTCAACCCCCAACAGGGCACTGAAGATGGCATTCCCTGCCATCTGCATTCCCATATCTGCTGACGAGATAAGGGCGGAGAATAGTCCCACAGTAGACGAAGTCACTGAAGCGATTAAATCGCTAAAAGTTGGCAAGTCTACTGGAGTTGATGAAATCCGGCCAGAAATGCTCAAGGCAATGGGTGAAGAGGGTGTTAAATGGCTAACACGTGTCATTAAGGTGGCCTGGGATAGCGGGAAGGCACCTAGCGATTGGCAAACGGGAGTTATAGTGCCCATTTTCAAAAAAGGGAACAGGAGAGATTGCGCCAACTATAGGGGCATATCTCTCTTGAGTCTTCCGGGAAAAGTATTCGCGAAGGTGTTGGAAACGCGTTCCAGAGCTGTAATCGAGCCTTTGTTACGGGAAGAACAGTGCGGCTTTCGGCCTGGCAGAGGCGCAACCAACCAGCTTTTTACTCTGAAGGTTATTCTTGAGAAGGCCTGGGAATATGCCAAACCGGTCTATGCGTGTTTTGTAGATCTGGAAAAGGCGTATGACCGAGTCCCTCGGGATACACTTTGGAGAGTTTTGCAGGACTATGCGCTGAGTGGGCCTCTTCTGAGAGCCATTCAGTCTTTGTATGGAAACTGCAGAAGCGTCAAATCCCGTCCTTTTGATGTGCGCGTTGGACTTCGCCAGGGCTGTGTTCTGTCGCCGCTCCTTTTCATAGCATATATGGACTGGATGGTGAGGCGCAGTCTTGGCGAGCAATGTTTCGAATTGGCTGGCATCAGGATGAGCCATCTGCTTTTCGCAGATGATTTGGCCATCCTTGCATCATCCAAAGAGGAACTTCAACGAGCACTGGATAGGTTTGCAGCCATCTGTGGTGATGCTGGGATGAAAGTAAACGTGAACAAATCGGAAGTGATGGTTGTTTCCCGAACTCCTGTGCAGTGTACCCTGCACATAAATGGAGTTCCATTAAATAAGGTGGAGAAGTTTAAGTATCTCGGGGTCTTTTTCACGAAAGATGGGAGGAGTGATACTGAGTTGTCCTGTAGAATTGGCCAAGCTGGAGCAATAGTAAAGGAACTTCGCCGGCCGGTCATCAGGAAAGCTGAGCTTGGAGTGAAAGCAAAGATCTCAGTTTTTAATTCAGTGTTCGTTCCGACCCTCATCTATGGTCATGAAATTTGGGTAATGACCGAAAGAATTAGATCGCGGGTACAAGCTGCCGAAATGAGATTCCTGAGGTGCGTTGCTGGCGTTACTCTAAGGGACAGAGTGAGAAACGTCAGTATTCGTAGGAATCTTAATGTTGAGCAGCTACTTCTCCGAGTGGAGCGATCGATTCTTCGATGGTTTGGACACGTTGTTCGCATGCCCCCTGACAGACTTCCTAGACAGGTCATGCTAGCCGAGATGCGAGCGCGTCGCCCCCCTGGTAGGCCAAGAAACAGATGGTGGGATCAGGTAAAGAACCTCTCTGAGTCCCGCCTGGGGATTGCGCCGGAGTCTCTTGAGTTGGTGGCGGAGGATCGAGAAAGATGGATGGACCATTTAGCCACCCTCGCTCCGCGACCCTTTTAAAGGATAGGCGGCATTCGAAAATGATGATGATGATGATGCATGCTACCTATCCGCAACCCTGCCCAGGAGTGCAACTTCTTATCACAGTCATTCAAAAGACTTAAGAATAGTGGGTACTTAATACATTTGGAAGCCTAACTAGGTACTTCTGTGTATTTTTAGGATAATCTGGAGTACTGTTTTAATGTCTGCCATGATAATTTTTAGTGGACACATAAAATACAGACATTATTGAGCCTTATCATTATAGGCGCAAAATGAAACTTCATGTAAACCCAATACACAACAGGTAAGCAAGGACCAATGCAGTTGGTCTTGTTCAATTAATAAACAACATTAAATCCCTTAGTATACACTACGTATGTATTTGCAATCGGTGGAAAAATATAAAAGGTCTTATAAATACCAGTGCGCTCTTCACACATGCACAAAAACGACGCACGTCCTTGGTCTAAGAGACCTTGGGACTGATATCCTTAACGCTCATTGTTCATTGTTGTATTTATGACTGGGAATGCGATAACGAAGAGTTGAATAGGATTCAGTTTTGCTGGTTGCCGGCTTGTGTTATATGCGCCTCATTTTCTTTCTTACCTGTGGTAGGTATAAGGTACCTTTCCTATGCTTCCTAAGTTATTTCGTCTCTTTAATAACTTCGCCATATCCATTGAAAGGCCCTCAGAGCAGGAGGATGTAAAACTGGATTTTTTTTTTACATCTGTATGTTTTCATTGTGTTTGCCTCTTTCGTCGGCAGGGATGAAAAGTGCAAACACAAAATTTCTTTAAACCAAACGAAGAAGAACCCCAACAAAAAATTTTGGTCGGTCATAGGTCTCATCCTAGTTAAGGAAAACAGGAACCGGGAGGGCGGTTTAAAAATTACGTTTCCTTAAAAATGTACCCAAAAGTGGGACGCGAAAACGTTTGTAGTTTCTAAGTAGTAGGGAGGTACCTATGCATTTGGGTATAATGTTACGAAATGAAAAACAACCAGGTGGAAACCAACCAAAGATGTTCAAATTCCTATAAGAAACTCAATTGGGTAAATGGGTAGGTATGCCTACTGGTACCTACTGGGATCGGATGGTAAATCAATCTAGTTTGAAAGAATTTCTTCCATGAAATAACTCTTACACAGTTATCCACCCCTGGTAGGTTGTTGGTGTTAATGTAATGCACATAATGCAGTTGGCTTTTAATAACATTTTGTTTCTTCATTCTGTTACTTTCCTTTCTTTGAAGACATTCAAAAAACAGGTCGTTGAGCATTTGCCTTTGCACAAACCACAATCAACAAGCTTCAATACATTTAGGAAATCACAACCAGTTTAGTCTACACAGAAGCTTAAGCTTCTATGAATTCATATGAATTCATATTCAATTTGTGCATTCCATTCTATGGAATCAAACCCTCATCAGAAAAACTGTTAACTCGAAAACAGTCTACAAGGACGAATTCAGAACATGGCGGAAGATATATCAAACAAATACTCAAATAATTCACTATGAGTACTATGAAGTAAATGACCTTAAACTCCTGAGACACAGACGTTTTTCGATGACTTTCGGCCTCTCAAAAATTCGTCTACTGACAAATCTAGCAAAAACACAAGAGAATACAAGAGCTCGAACAAGATTCAAACCAATGAAAACCAATAAATAAACTGAGTTTCACCAGTTTTCCTTGTCTATTATGTGACCCTTGATCTTTGCATCTATCCAACAGCCAGCGAATACACATATCCTGCGAAGATCTTATCTGATACAACAACCACACAGTACAGCGTCATCAGTGGAGGAATAGAGGAACACAATGAAATAGCAAGTACCCAAACCATTCAAATTCAAACTAATTACACTGCTCAAAACAATAAACAAACGCAATTGACGAATGGAAAAGTCCAAATGCGATACCTGGTGGACAGTAGAGTAATTTGTAGAAACCTGCAACAACGTCAAACTGAACATTTTGGCTGACAAAAACTTTTCCCGCCTTGGTTTCATTGGCCAGTTTTTGTTTACTTTTTCACCCAGTTGTCAAGTAAATCACAGCCCGATGATGAATAATGGGATTTGTTGAAAGCTGAAATTGTTACAGGTCTTTGCACATTCCTCTATTCTCCACCGGGGGGCAGCCTTCAATCGCCAATTGGAAATATGTCCGAAAAAAATTTCAAAATAGAGTTAAAAAGCGATAGTGATGGAATTAACCAAACTCTTGGCCGTAAATTTGGATTTGTTGTAGCCTAATACCGTTTTCACACCGAAGCCAGAATCTAGATTCTGAGCAATTCGATTTCAAAATCGAATTGACCCTTTCACACTGCGAAAATAATCTAGATTTTGTTGACGTTTCGATCAGTTGCACACTAACTGTCCGATTTTTCACAGTTTTCACAAGTAAAACAGCTCCAAATAAGTAAAAACAATTGTAGATAACGAAAGAAGGACTGGAAAATACATAAAAATCACCGCACATTTAAAAAAGTATAAAAAACGAAAATGTTTCTTCATTTTATTATATAAACAAACTTCATCGGCTGTCATTTCTTCTTTTGATTGAATTGAGAAGTGTGTTTGCTTTTATTTTCCTATGATTCCCACAAAATCGAGTACAATCTATTTCATTTGTATTCGATTTTGTGGGAATCTAGATACTGATCTAGATTCTGAATTCTACAAATGTATGGAAAATATAATAGATTTTAATTAGATTTCGGACATTTTTACTCTGAATCTAGATTCTGGCTCGGTGTGAAAACCGTATTAGTGGGAAGTTAAAAATTATAATTTTAATCGATTTGGAAGCGAGAAGGAAAAACATTCTTCATGCATGGCTTAGCAGATACTGAATCTAATGATGTGTTTCCACCGGCAATAATACGAGGATTAGCGGGAGACGATTAATAATAAATCCCAAAGTGACTCCACCAGATAAAAATTGGATTAATTTAACATGAGTACTATTTTCCTGTCATTTAGGCTCTCAAAGAGAGTGATGATGTCATTTTTCAGGAGTGAAAAAAGATTTCCGATGTAAACATCCGAATAGAAATCATAATTCGGACAGATCTGTTATACGTGATAAGTTTTAGTGTCGTTTTATGATTCTCATACTGTTGAAAAGAAAAGGTGTAAGAAAAGGGTTGAAAGTGTTTGTGAGATGGGCGAATGAGATTTATGAGGGGATTTATTTTAAATCGCTGGCCATGAGGGTATAAATTTGCAGGTTAATCGCGTAATTTGTAGAGAATTTCATGAAGGTTTACATTTATCGCGGATTTGTGCCGCGATAAATAATATATATAAGCCAAACTGAACTGTCAGCGAATACAACTGGTTATACATCATCTGAAGTTCTCTTTGGACGAACTGCCAGGCTACCCAGTGAGCTTAAATTCGGATTCCCTTAGGGTATCTTAGGATCCTCTTATGATTTCCTTAGGATCTTAGAGAAAGGATCAAAATTGCAAGTCGTCGCGTCAGATATGATGCGAAAACAACGGCACCGGAATTCAACTTGGGAGATCTAGTGTGACTCTAAGATCCCCATCGTAGAAAAGGGAAAATCGCCCAAACTTCAGCAGCTCTGAGAAGTATACTCCCAAAGTATACGCCCAAGGTCCAAACGAACTATACTTACGCGAATTAATGATGTCTTCTTCCGAATCCAACATGTTCCATGTGGATCGCCTACATCGTTACAATGAAAGCAACGATGACGTGCTAAAACTAAGAGGGAGACAATGTGATATAGCGACAAGGACATTGTAAATTCAATTTCTATTCAACACCCTATGGATAAAATTAGGGAGCGGGTCATAATTCTGCTTTCAATTCTTTGCAGATTGTAACCTACTCACTAGTTTTACCTTTACTTTAGTTCTTAAAAAGTAAGTTCACTTAAAAATTTGATTCTGGACTTATGGCCCATTTCCTTTTCAACATTGTGGAATTATGACCAAAGTTCTTGAACAGTTCGATGAATGTTCGGAATGCTACGGGTCTAAACCACAAATCACAGAACATAAGATTACGACACTTAGGAAAAATATGGCTCATTCATAAATCAGGCTCGTCATTGGATTCGAAGCAAAACAGATTACTAATCTTCGATTGGCCAGTACAGATTGTTGTTTAAACAAACAGGTTTTTTTTTCACGCGTACTAAATGACAGTTCCATCTAAACCCAATGGTCTTAACCCAATGGATCCTCTGAAAAATAATCATATCTGGTCGTCATGTCAGTGACCCCCTCCTAGTTAAAAAAAAACATGGAGCCGGAGCGGTCCTTTTCAAACCGTGATCTCTTAAATCTTAAAGCAGCTTTGAGGGTTGGTGAAGTTTTTTCCTAAAAAATCATGCAAAAGCTAATAATCTCCTGCCTGTGGAAAAAGAGTCTCATTCATTCAGGAGACATTCTAGACCAGCCATTTCTCGCGGGTAGAATTAAACACAAAATTTTTCATTTCTTTAAAAAAATTTAAAATACATGATGTTTTATTTTATTCATAATTATTTGCATGCTTAATTAATAAGACTTTCCTTACATCTACGACTATTTTAAGGGCTTTTTTTTTGCAACGTCAATTGACCCATACTTGCTAAGCATACACGCTACAAGACAAGAAATCTTTTGACCAAAAAAACGCCGCGCTTCGATATTGTTCTTCTTTTAATTTTAAAATAGTTAAAAAAACTTAAATCACTAATGACTAAAAAGAGTATATTCCTCGCACAAAGTGAAACGAGATACATTTTGAAACACTATGAGAGAGATACATTTTAAAACACTTCTTAATTCGATTTATTTACATTTTTAAACTTTTCGAGTTTGCATTAAACAAAATTTTGTTTTTAATTTTTAGGACAAAAATTACTTAAGGTAGAAACTCAAAACAATGATACACGTCTGTGCTCCGTTCCTTTCTTGTTGTGGAAAAGAGAACTTTACAGCAGAGCGCGCCATCTTTGATTTATGATTTTGTTTTTATACTTTGGTTTATCTCCAGCAGTAGAGGATTATTTGCATTTATTTAAAACCTTTTTTTCTTCTATTTGTCGATACAAAACTTTAATTAAAAAAATGATTTTCTTAAAAATAAACACGATATAAACCGTACAGGTCCTTAAATCGACCCCTGAGGTGTCTCATCTATCATTAAAATAAAAACTCTTTGCGGTGCGTAAAGTAGCTGACTTAAGTCTACTCCACCGAAGAGTTGTCCATTTACCGCTATTTACAATGAGCTCAAGTTCGAACAAAATACACAGTATTTACATATGCAGAGCTCTGGGTGGGAATCTAATAGCTAAGATCTTACGAAATAGAGGCCCTTTAAACGGCGACAATTTTACTGGGATCCACCTTAACCCGCAGGAACACTGTGTCCTCTTTGATGAATGGCCGTCGGTGCAACAAATCGTGGGAGATGAATCGGGGAAATCCAAAGCCGAGCTGATCGACCTCTGTGGATGGACGCTGGAAATTCTCCCACGTTGGGTCGGGTATGAAGGATTCGGCGACGCCTCCCTGACCGCTATTTGCACCCTGCTCGAACAGTGTGAATGTGATGGAGTGTGCAAATGGCCACTTGAGCAGAGCATCATACTCGCCGGGGAGAACCTTGATGTAGACTGAGACGTGTGTGCCCTCACCCGGTCCATTGCCGTTGAGGAACATTGACGCTTGTAACTTGTATCCATACTGGCTGGTGAAGAAGGGAGGAGAGACCAGCTCCAGCCCATCCTTGCCCTTGGCTTCGGCCATTTTCGCAGACCAATCTGTGATCTTCCAGAGAAGGGTGCCTGTGTAGTTGGTAGACAATTTTGCCACGGCTGACTTGAGCATTTGAATTTGTTGTCCCTGGCGGGAGGACAGTGCCACCATGAGTGAAAGATGAGATGCGGCATTCGCTTCCAAATGCGACTCGAGCAGATGTCTGGGTCCCTTGAAACGACATCCAGCCTCTCTGAATGTACAGAATATTGCCAGCGCCTTGCACTCATCGCGTAAATGTGCCTCCATATCGCCACGTGCAATGGGACCCGCCTCACATCTCTGTGGGCAGGTGATCGGCGCACGTGGACACTGGGCGCCATGCAAAGCAAGAGTGTCGGCTGAAAATTCCCTCGTACAATGGGGGCAACGACGCAGACGCTTCGAGCAGTCCTTTGCCTTGTGAATGTTCATACGACCACGCTGTACACGCACCCCACACTTGGCCTCGCAGTATATCTGTTCCTGGCTGCAGGTGCCGGCATGCTCCTCCAATCCTTGACCACTGAACTCGGTGTGACAGAATTCACATTTGGCGCGCCGCTGTGTGCAGGTGTACTGCAGATGATCTGTCATCATGATGCGTGGAATCTGAGCGCCACACTTGTTTGGGCATTGAGTGGCGTCGTGCTTGCAGGTGTTCAAATGTCCCTGAAGGAGAGAAAAGAGAAAAATGATTATTTAGATTGGAACCGACAACGAAGTCAATTGCTGGATGAATATGGGAGGAGGCAGAATGTTTTTTCTTGTCTCCAACTTACCTTTAACTTTCGAAGTTCATCGGACCACTTGCAGCCTTGTTTGTGATGAATGCAAAACACGAGTGAACCCATTATTGCCTTTTCAGCATCTGGTCCTGGATAGATCTGGAATAAAAAAAAGACGTAGGTCAGTTTCTAGCTAATGATGAGGTAGCTCTTCGCACCTCGTGCCAAATCATACTAAATGCGAATGCACTGGATTACACCGCTCCTAGACCCTACAACACCCAGCGATCTGCTATCGCTTAAGGAAGGTAAACAAAGCTGGTATAATAGTACGCCTCATCCAATTTGCAGAGATAAGAAGCATTCGATTACATTCACGCGTAAGATATGATTCTTTGTTCACAGATTTTAAATTTAAAAGTAACTATCAGAGGGGGCCGGTGCTATCAGAAGAGGGCATGGCATACCTGAATATGTTAGACATTCTTGTCTTATCAAAGAATATTGGCCACTACAATCTGGTATTTGGAAGTTACGACCGGTTTTTTGCTTATTCCAAGTCGTGATGACTTGGTTGCTGATGGCGAAGAAAAGCGAAATGAGACAATGTAGGATCACACAAAGATCGATGAGTGAATCATCTGGTCATCGACAGACAATTCTTTATTTTTGTGTACCACATTCGACTAAGAGGTTTCGCTTTCACTTCGCTCTAAAACGAGCAACAAAGAGGTGTCATCTGTAAGCTCAGGTTTTAGTAAGCTCATGATCATGAGCCTATCTTTGTCAAGAAAACCTCAACATCGATCGGTGATCTTCTGCCAATATAGTTGCTGATAAAAAAATGGACTTGGTCATTACGTGAATTTTAATGATCGACGCCTCAACGAAGCTTAGTCAAGCCCAAATTACTTCGAAGATTACTTTAATTTAAAGGCATTTCGGATGTTTACCATCGTTCAATTTTAAGGCTTCACGTTGGCCATCGTTTTTAAAGTTCCGTGTTTATTACACTCGCTAGCCTTCATACTAGCCTTATTGTTCAGTCGTTTACCATTTTCTGCTTTTCTTGCCCCTTTCTAATAATTTGGTTTGCTACAGTTATAAGCCTTTAAGTTTCATACAAGCCATTAAGCTCCATACAAGAATATAATCGTCATGTCAGAGCAGGTGCACTTCCTCTGAATTTTGTCTAAATTTCCGTTAAGGCGTTGAAGTAGGTCGAATGACCGAGAAGCTCAGAAAGATTTTAAAGGCTTAACATTCAAAAAGGTTTTATTCGAAGACCTTAACACATTGGCGCCTTCTGACATTTTTCTTATAAGGGTCTTACACAGATCAATTTTATTGGCTATTCCATAAAAATTGTCAGTACATGGTTAACGGAAAAGCTTTGTGAAGTATGTACCCAACAACTCAACACAAAACGTCCCAGAACAAAGTCAATCCAAGGAATCGTAAAGAATAGGTGTTCTTTTGACATTCAATTCTGGCGGAATGACATTCAATTCTGGCGGAATGACCGATCTCAACGTCAACGCTCGATGTGCAAAAAAAAAAAAAAAATTACCAAAAATGGAGTTTGAACCGTTACTAAGTGGCAACACTCGCCTATTTGCCACATGTCACTTTACTTCAGTTTGTATAAAAATAAACTCTTTCTTGCAAACCTTTGCAAACGGGTCATTATTAGATGGTGCCTCCTTAGTTTCCTCTTCGAAGCGTTTAATTCAAATCACTAGTGGTTTAAAAAAGCATCTGATCACATATCAAAGCTTAATGACGTCAAATGTCGTAAAGTCTAGTCTTTTACGCTTATGACTTTTCAGTTGGTTTTCCAGAAGCGTCTTGGACTTGGAGTATTCTGGCTCCTTAACGTTTGGCTTTCTTCCGTCATTTTCGAGGGCCAATTTCCTTTCTCTTCAAGTGACAAAAGATTTCAAAAATTTCAAGTGACTTAAAAAAATTGAATGCATTCAGTGACTTCGCTTCAAGGTGACTTCACTGAATGCAAAGCAGTTGAAAAGATTTAATTCGTTTGACTTCAACACTTTGATTGCTTCAATAATGACTTCAAACTGAATGCTGATTTATTTTGGCATGATACTATATGCCAGTGAAATTGAAAGGAAAAATGCTTCTGCATCAGCTTAATGACAAGACAACTCATTAAGCTTGAGGAAGAGAAACGTTTTTAAATCTTGACTCCGCTTTGATTTATATTTCAGCAAGTAAAAGTTGCAATATTTTATAGCACACCATCTGTCATTTTCATAGAAAGAGAGAAAGATTAAAATGCAGAAAATGTTTGGTGGGCATTTAATGGCATTTTATTTAAGTTATGGCAATACTGCCAAGCAAAGCAATTTGTTGTGTCCTTTCTATTGAAGCATTGCGAGTCAAAAGTCACATTGATGACACAAGCTGTCAAACAAAAATAACAGCCAAATAGTGTACTATGCACAGTAAGCAATGAGCTGCGCAATTCGTAGAATAACATATTTTATAGAATGCTTGTTGCGGGGTCCATTACTTGCTGTCTCCACACTCAATATTTTATAGAATACCATCTGTCATTTTTATAGAAAAAGTGAAAGACTAGAATGCAGGAAAATTTGTGGTAGGCATTTAATGTCATTCCATTTCAGTTGAAGAAGTCTGGCCGAACAGTTTTTGCCTTTGAAGCATTGCGAGAAACGTCAAAAGTCATGTAAGATGACAAGAGCTGTCAAAAATAACAGAAGACTAGTTAAGTGTACATATAGAAAGCAATAAGCGAAGTAACACGCAGAACAATATTTTTTATCAACTAGAATTTTACATACAATATACTATCTCGCTTCTTATGAAATATTTCCAGTGGAGACCACAAATTATTAGCATTTTTGCGTTCGAAATGCCAGATATTTGTCATTTTGTTGTCATTGTTTTAAGGGCAATTTAATTTCAAGCGATAATTGATTACTTCAATTAGGTAGAAAAGTAGAAAAGTTTTTTAAAAGCGCTTAAAAAAATTGAAAACCTCTTAACTGGATAATGCGTTCTGAATTTACACTTGAGAGGGTTTTAAATGAGCCGCCAGATGGCTCCTAAAGCTTTTCCGCATTTCAAAATGTCAACCATTTTTGATTTTTCAGACTTGTTTTCAGTACAATTTAAATTCAATTCTTTGAGTTACAATTACCACACTGCAAAATCAACATCTCATTTCATTTTCAATGACAATATTGCTAAATACGTGATGTAAACATCACTTAAGACTGATCAGCACTAATTTTAAGATATCGTGTCCATAATGTGTATCGATGTTATAAACTCTGACTCTCCCACTTGGCATTGTCAAAAGCCATGTTTCTTCATCTCGAAAACCCATCTATTCATTCATAATGAAAGAAATAGCAAATTTACACATTAAATCCGACCTTGGCAAAGTATTATACGAGTATCTTTATAGCTCGACACAAAAGTACTTGTACACTTGACATCTAAGGCTTTTCAACATAAGTATGCGTCGCCACGCCACACACGGCCCGCGCACGCAAGTGATCTTACGAAACAAAAAATGCTTAATTGCTCGCAGATGTTTTTGTTAAAGGCCCGGCTCGAAGTGGGTCCCCTCTGCCTAATTAACTCATTCATATTCCCGAGAAGAAGGTGAATCTATATTTTGATAGCTTCCAGCTATGGGAGAGGAGCCATAATAAAAGAGACAAATTCCAGATGAATTCTAGCGAATCGTAAAAACTTAAAAAAAAATATACAACAATTTTACGAGGGAGTTTTGGAAGATCTTGTAGCTCAGCAGTGGTCCACGATGTGCGTTATAAAACGTCACAATTTGAGTCGATCTGACACTGCATGCTAAACGCATTTATCTAACGATTATAATGTGGAAAGGAGTCGTATACTCAGCATGTGGAAGAGAAGTCGTACTCTGACGTGAGTGATGGCATGGAACATGAGATTAAGATGCACAATAAAAAAGGAATAAAAATTAAAAAAAAAGATAAGACTTCGTCGAGGGAATCATCTACTTCAGCAGCAATGCGGAAGAAATGCCCTCAAGATAAAAGACTATTTTAAACATTTTTTTTTTCTTCACTTCAATTTAAGAGCCGACTAAGTGATCGGGTGTGGTGTATGATTGTAGCCGTGCATTGGTCCTTTTTTTTAGAAATGCCTGTGCGCACCTCCTCTATCAAGGAGGATGTTTACAGCACGTGGTTTGTTATCCAAATAATATAAATTAAAAATTCAAACCACCAACCAAAAGACAGACACGGCACCGGGGTACATGACCTTATCAAAAAAATTTGTTTGACTCATTCACAGAACCAAAAAGCACGACAGATAAACAGAAATTCAAAAAACAAGTGAAACAAAAACAAGCAGCATTGTGATGTGTGTCTCTCGATTTTTCAAATTTGATTTTGGTGATTATTTATTATTATTTCTATCGACAGACAGAAAACGACCCATAATTGATTTCATATAGAGGCGCGCACCCAAATTAATTCAGGAAATGCCCGACCGTAAAAAAAGATTCAAAGAACAGAATCCGGTTCCAGCCAGCTGCTGCCATCCGAGTTTAAGATGTGTTCCCACACTTAATCATGGAACAGCGAGCACACCGCCCGGTTCGGCTTAATATGTTCTAAGTGGCTAAAGACACTAGTATGAAAGACATTATTGTACAGTGTTTATGCTCCACCTCATCGGTGTATAAGTACTTTTCTGTTTAGAGGAAAAAACGTTTTTAATTAACACGGCGAGGAGGTTAAGGTTGACTTCTTATTGGCTTAAAATTCTGAGTAAGACTCTATGACAGAGACAGTCTTGGATTGACTTTGCAGTGTGAGAATTAATTGCCTATAAATGTAAATTGTGCGATTAAAAATGAATGAGTGAGACATATAAGCGCACTTAGCTATTAGTGCCATAAAGTCATATGGAAAAGTTTTGCTTAAAAACGGAAATGCCTTTAGGATACGGCTGTTGTAAATTGTCATAGAAGAGAAGAAGGTGGCACTTCTTCTTTGGGGGTGAGACATTATTTTTTTAATTAAATGGCCTTTTCGGTTAGCGATTCCGGATCAGGGCGTTCTTCTCCCGGATCGGTGCTTCTCTCTGGACAGCAAAAAGCGTTTTTCTTGATTTTGAAGTTTGTCTAGCGTTGTATTTGTGAATCAAAAGCTTACTATGATTCAGGGGACAAATGACATTTATTCAACTTGACACTGACACACATGTCTGATTGTGTGCGTGCTTCTGATTTTGATTCTGGATTCAAATCCAGAAGCAAATTTCTCTTCTATCCAGAAAAGGAACTGTCAAACGAGTCCAAGAAAACATTTTCAAGAGAGTCCAGAAGTCTCCCGGACGCTACCGGACGACCAACCGAAAAGGCGATAACAGAAATTCGTAATGGCGGAATCTGACTCTCCCACCTGTCACTTCTCAGAGAACAAACAGTCAATGACGTTCAAGTTGTTCTCCTGCTTAAATGTATTTTTTGACAGAAACAACTGTCAGAAGCAGCAACTGTCATAAAGTTTTTTTTTCTGAAAACAGAACTAGAAAAGACCTTGAAAAATTACTAAATTAAATTTAATTACTAGCCAAGAATGTTAAGAGGCTTCGTCTCATATTAATAATCAATCAAAAATGTGTCAGCACCCTAAAGGTGTTTCACATCAACTTAAAAAATATATTTAGCTCAACTCTATAAGTAATTCATCAATCAACACATTCCCCTTTCGATTTTCTGTGAATTTTTACCGATCATCGCCAACGATCGACTCCATACGCCTTTTGGTGTGATGGTAACCTAAACTGGTATCGGCAATTTCTCTCTCTCTTTTACCTCCTTTGACTGAAATTCTATTAACTCATGTGCCCCAGCAGCAGTCCAAGCTTATCATGATCTCCATCACTAAAGTATTTGTTATTCAAACACCGCCATCAAGCATAAAGGCCGGTTTTGCTATCCGCGTTCCACCCAGAGGAGAAGGTCAATTAAGAAAAGTCAACCGGAAATGATTGTCAGAAGCGGCTCAATTGAATCCGTGGTTCCTCTTCTTTGCGCCTCTTCAAATTAATTCGAAACACACACAACTTGACGCAAAACCACAAAACATCATCAAGCCAAGAGACAAAATTTCTAAGTACCATCACCACCCCAACCTTCCTTTGTCGCTCCAGATATGTGTAAACAAGTTCAGAGGAAAATGAAAAGACTGCGCAAGACGCGATCTCGACAACAGAGAGGATATAGTAGAGGGAACTACATAACTTACCAAACGAAGCAAGGCTTGAAAAAAGAACAAGAAAAATTTATAATCTGCACTTAATAGAGCGTTTACACTATCCATTTGCATCAACGTTAGAAGCAAGCTCGACTTCAGATAGGTCGCAAGGGGTGGGTTAAATTAATGCGTGCTGCGAGAATCGAAGCGCGACCGGATGTGTGCCATTGCACTCCGCTTCGACCACAAATCGCAAATCGGAAAAATGCCCATAGCATGAGGTTGCGGTGCGGTTTCCTTTGTTAAACTATGCGCGGAACTAAGCCACTGGTACTGGTCAGTTGGAGCAAAAGAACGAGTATATAAATAAATTTTATGTTGCCGCGTCGCGCCACTAAGGGTCGTGTTACACTTATTCATGATGTAGTATCCGTCGTTGTTCTTTGCATTTATTAATTAAAAGGCGACTCTGACTGCACCGCTGCTCTGCAGAATGGAATTTTTTCCTTAGGTTTTTTGTTCGCTCGTATTATGGTGAGGTTAGAGATTAATGGGATGCACGCATTCGCATGACATTCGGACTGGGAAGCTCTGGGAAATTTTCGAATTTCGACTTGACATTGTTGAAAAATTATGACAGTGGAACGAAAAAGGTGACGAGAACTTTGGCGCTGGGGCTCTTGTGCTACCTACCTACCTGTAGTTGGGGATCAAGTCAAAGGTTAGGATTTTTCGCGAAATACCTACTCGTGTGAGGGCCTTTTGGGTTTATGAATGAAATTTTTTTTATGTAGTGACGGGCAATTAGACCATAATTGCGGAATACTCGGAATGGCAAAACAAGTGTATAATAAGATTTGGGTTCCGTGAAGACAAGTTTACACGAAATGAGTACAAGATGCCAGACTTGTTCAACTGTACAGAAATTGACAGTAAGGAGATATAAATTACAAGAATCTTAATATAATTTCAAGAGAAAAACAGTTCACTTTGCATGTATGGCCACCGGTAATTTCTACTTAACTTGTGGCCATATTAAAAGCAACATCCGGCAAGAACAGTTTAACCTACTTTTCGCCATTTTTTTATGTCTTAAGGAGCAGACACCCATAAAATAATTGACATCCCAATGATCCTGTCACAAATCATACAAGAATTTGATCTTTTCAGAGCCAGTTTTTAGTATGAGACTATTCTAGTGTCTGAGCTTAGCTAAGGTTATCTAA
Source organism: Neoascia interrupta (assembly GCA_947623515.1). Classification (NCBI taxonomy): domain Eukaryota; kingdom Metazoa; phylum Arthropoda; class Insecta; order Diptera; family Syrphidae; genus Neoascia; species Neoascia interrupta. The sequence goes on from OX392462.1 coordinate 202,838,416, forward strand.
TTTGGCGTCTCCATAGGTCAGATAAGAGATTTCCAAATTGGAACAGACACAGATGAATCGCTAATCCTTGCTTAATTTTTTTTTTTCATGGAAACCAAACGAAAATTTGAGGAAAACGGTTTACATTCGATTTTACATTCGAATCCATAATTACGTTGCCAGCTGTGTAGTTCGACGTGACTGAGGCAATGGATTCATTGAACCAGAGGCATTAGTACTACACTTAAGGTGACCCGTGCATTTTGCTAGGGCTCAGAAATCAGTTACCATATGCTTCCATGGACGAGTTGAGTAGTTGACAACTAATTTCGAATTTCGATTCATGTCTCCGCGCACACCGAGCCTTGCAGTCGAGTCGAAAAACATGAGTAACCATCAACTCAGTTAACAGACGTGTTAACCAAACCGTTTCCCTTCTTCATACAGTTCGAAGCTACACACACAGCATAATCGCCTTTTCGGTTGGCGATCCCAGATCAGGGTTACTTCTCCCGGATCGGGGCTGTACATCCGATTAGCAAACCAACAAATTTTTTGTTAATTTCGAAGTTTGTCTGGCGTTGTATTTGTGAAGCAAAAGCTATTCTACAGGGGACAAATGACATTTATCCAACTTAGCACATGCGTTGCAGGTATGATTGTGGGAGTGATTTTCTGTGAGTGCTTGACTCTGAATTCAAAATCAGAAGCAAATTCTCTTCTATCCAGAAGAGGAACTGTCAAACGAGCTCAAGAAAACAATTTCCGGAGAGTCCAGAAGGCTCCCGGACGCTCCCGGACGACCACTCGAAAAGGCATAATATGTGTCATTCGGTTTGCGCGGAGCCGCGAAAATTCAACTACTCGACTCCTTAACTCGCGTTTGCATGCATAGTTTAAACTCGACTCAACTCGTAAAACCTAGTCCAGCCGTCTCAAACCGAGTTTCCATATATTTGAAGCTAGGTTTAAGCCACGTACGACTCTGCATGAAAACGTGATAAGTGCTATAAAAATTTTAAAGTCTCAGTTGTTTTTCATTCTGTAGATTCGTTAAGATTTGATAGTTTTACAGTCCGGTATACTCTTTTGTGATCGATGAAAACTTAACGGCTGTTTCACAACAAGTGCGTCAGCATCAACCCAGAGTGGCAGCGTCAACGCGAGACTAGAAAAATAGTTTGTTAATACACAATAAAAGCGAGAAACCGCGACGACTGTTTTGACAGCAAAGTGGCAAGACATAACAAATGTTTTGCTAAATATATGTATCTATGGATAATTCTTCACAGCAAGAATAAGCTTCGAAAAACAACATCTATTTAACAGCGTGTTACAGCTCTCAACAGCGAATGACAGCTGTAATGACGCCTACTGATGCTGACTTTTCTACAATCAGCTGATTGTACCACTGAAAATTAAGATTTCATTTTCATGCCACCTGTGACCAGTTTCACTAAATGACCTTATCGACTCCCGAGTTGTTTCCTTGTTTCATTATTTTCAAAAACGCGCTTCAAAATTGTCAACGCAGATCTTTTAACGTCAAAAGGTCTGTGACTTTGGTCTGTGACCACTAGTACAAAAACTTTCCTCAATTTCCGTGGTTAAAATGCAATATTGTAGGAAAAAACATACTTTTTTGTGGTTTCCTCAACTCATGAAGTTTTTTTCCGTTCTACATTCTTTTCTTGTGCATATAGCTTTTCTTTTAATCAGCATTTGCATGTGCCGACACTACCATGGAGAAGCAATAAATTCACTCGTTCATAACACAATAAACCGTCAAATACCACTGAAAGCTGGTTTTGAAACCTTTCTTCTATACGAAACCGGTGCTTCTTGCAATAAAAGAAAAAAGATTTCCAACCAAGACGAAGCCATTGCACCCACTGAAAAAATGACAGAGTCTATTTACACACTAATGGTGGTATGGCGAGTTTTATAGATTTCTGTAAACTTCTTCATTTTCTGGTGTAATTAAAAGTCATGACATCTAGAACGTGACGTACATGCAGTCAGTGGTGGTAATGTGTCATGCAATCGTAGGTACAAGAGCGATGGAGAAAAATAATGTCAAATATGGTTTAAAGAATGTTTATCCAATTTCTTGGATTGAATCTTAATTGATCAGATCCACGGGGAATCGCATATTATGTGTGTGTGTGTCCAGACACCGGAAACATGTCATGATAAATGATAAATTTTTTAACAGTTAAGGTGGAGAATGGAATGCAATGGTGTGTACCGACGAAGAAATGGGAAATGCATTTTGAACGGTTGAGGAGGGGAAGTTTTATAGTTTTATTCACATGCCACAACTGCGTTGAGTGAAGGGAAAAAGAAGTTCGCTTTAAAGGTGGGTAACCTTTGAAGCTTAATGTCAGAATTCAAAGTCATATTCTGCGTGATTTTTGACGTATTGTTTGATTGGATTGGAACTTCTTACTACATCAACACGGTAGACTGGCCAATTCTTGGGAGAGAAGACCTTTTGCACACTTTTTCGGCTATGCGATTCCTGATGTTTCAGGGTCTATTTCCTTGAGCGACAGAACAGTCGCCGTCGATAGTTGAGAAAACATGGTGTTATGGAAGTGACAGCTGTCACTCGTGGAATGCCTTTGATAGGAAGGACTCAATGGTTGTACCCAAAAACTGTTTCGGGGAACCGCCAGCCTAAAGGTAGGTGCTTACTGTCAAAAGTCCCTTCAGATGGAACTAAGGCAAAAAAGAACGCGATATTTTCTTCACCGCGATCACCGATCGAGGCAAAAACTTTCAAACATATAAGTTTTTTGACTTCTATGAGTTGCTTTTTCTGACTCTAGTTTTTGGTACAACCAAACCACCCATACAAATAGGCGATAATAATGGGTTAGGCATTCCTTTCAAGTGCCATCCGGTCCTCTTAAGATTCCGTTTGCTTATCTGACTATAAATTTCCAATAGCTAGCCAGATCCTCTTTCTTTTGTTTACAATGTAATGTCATGTAAAACCATCCCTAATCACCACTTCAAAGTCCCATATGAAACTCCCCCGACATTTTGTGTCCTAAAAAAAAAAATTGTAATAAAGACATCGGCGCCTTTATACAAGTCTCACCGTCTTTCACGTCCACTTGAGCCGGGACTTGTAAGAATGCTGACAGAAATACAACAAACGACAACAACCAAACCAAACCCCTTTTTCAATTGAAGTGAGTGATCTATTCCCGCACTCTGACTGTGGCATATGCCCTCACCAGACGGAAATGGATTTACCCACAGCTCTGTATAGGTACTATGTCCCCGCATGGAATACGAAATGATCAAATAACCATGTGTGGACATTTTTTATGTCTTTTAAGCCACCAGAGCCCCATCAGGCTGGAAAAGCAAAATGAAAAACTCAACTTGAGAGTTATTACGTAAACACATTGCAGCATAGAAGCACCGATTGGTTTGTCTTTTTTTTATTGTTGTTGTTGCCTTCTCTGAAATGTTTATGGATTGGATACATTTGTACACTCGTTTCCCCTAGCAGCCGAAAGAAGAAACCATCAGCAGCGAAGCCTGTGCAATGGGGAAGAGCGGCTTGGCGGCAAAGCCGAAGCCGCGCACATTCCAAACTGAGATTGCACATTTTTCAGTGCAAGATCGTTGCTTCCACCAAACCAGATCACCTTTCCAAGGATGCTCAATACGGCACACAGACAAAACTGGTCACGATTCATCGATTAGCCCAATGAAACGGGGAGAGAGGAATAACGCGAGGTGCAGCACATATGGACATCCCATGGATTGCACAACTTATGTAAGGTGATTGCTTTTAAGGTGCAAACATAGCTCTCGGGTCAAACGGATCGGATGGTCTGTTTGTGGTCGCCGTAGGCCTTATTCTTAAGGAACTAATCAGACCGGCTACTCCTACAGTCCGGGCTGGACTATGGCCGAATGGGAAAATGTATTAAGCGGGAGCAATTGGAAAACCGGTAAGCACTATGCCTACGGCTGGATTTTATGATGTTGCCACGCAAAGAGAGAGTTGTGCACATGAAGCTTGGGAAAATTTAATTCCTACGAATTTCGTGTTGCTCAAGAGACCAAGACGGAAGGCAAAATATAAAAAAAAAGAAATTCCATCAAGGAGGAAATAGTTTTCAGTTTTGCTGCTTTTTTTTGTTAATTGATTGATGCAGGGAACGAGGGAATGACATTGGCAACATGTGTTGTGTTGTGTGTGTCTACTTTGCGTGGGAATATGTATGCCGCCGCGTAGGTATCCTGTGATCATGGATTTTTCTGAACTTGCTTTCCCAAAGGAAATGCCAAGAAAATGTGTGTAACGCGAGTTTTATTTTATGGACTTGTTGAGAATACTCTCCCGGAAGGATGTCTTTTTCAACAGGAAATAGGCAACGGCGATGGGCAATATCAAAGGCAAAAACGAAATTCCCTGGCCTTTGATGTTGAATGAGTGGTGTTTCGTCTTTTTGAAAATTGATTCATCATTTTTGGTTTAGGAGCAGGCGGAATTCTAGTGTTCTATAGACTTTAGATTTTGCAACTCACTACAGCGAATGTCAAAATAAACACCGAAATGGCTGTAGTGCGAGACGGCGATAATGTCAGCATTGTGAATTGCGAAATTATAATTGTGGTCACAGCTTCTTCTCCTTTTGAGTCCTCATTCGGAATTGTCGTTCCAATAAAATTTGCTAATACTGTTTTGACTGCGGGCCAGGCTGTAATATGCGACATGTTAACTGTTGCATTCACATGTGATGTCATAGCAGAAAAACGTAGTATTTTGTGAACATATAAAGGCTAAGAGGGGGACAATGTGATGTAGCGGAGAGATGTGAAAGAACGTGCAGTATTCGGTAAACTCACCCACCGATTCATTTAACGAGCACACTCTTCTGGATTGACTAAATGAAAACACTTTACTTTCATTCAAGTCAACTGACATTAAAGTGACATTCGAAATTGGACACTATCAGGAAGCTATTCCATATTTATTTGGAAAAAGGTGTATAATCCGCTAAATTAAAATATATTTGGTTTCGAAGATCGAGCTTTTCCGAGGTATAAAGTCAAATTTGATTTCTAACCTTAATACTTGAGCATATCGTTAAAAAACTAAAATTCCAAGAGAAATAAATTCAACAAGCGTTGGATATCAAGCCAAACTATTAGCCACCTCTACCCGGGAATGTCAGCAAATCTCAACAACATTCGAGGGAAGTCAATAATATTGCAGTCAATTCAGATTTAATTCCCCTGAAGAAGTCAGGAAAAACCAAATAAACGTTGTGTAAATTGTAAAGATTGAAGTCTTATTCTTCTATAACATTTTTAAATTATTGACCAAGAAGAGCGTTGGGAACCCTATTAAAAGATAAAATATTTTTGTATAACTTAAGCCTCTTTTTAAAAATCTAGTACTTTTATTGATTGCGACAAGTGAGACTTTCGCGACCGAAAAAACTGTTTTTGATCTCAGGTGCAAGTTCTAAGGGACTTACAAGAACTTTTGCACGATTGACAGAAGTGTCTGACACTTTTGTAGTCGTTAAACCCGATGAGTTCGAAACTGACTTTTTTCATTAGCTTGAAAGTTTAATTGCCAAAAAAAGGTTTACATTTTTTAGTTTCCCGATACACCAAATATTTAATACTTTCCGATTTCAGTAGATTTGAAAGAAAAACTAGATACTAAGACTGTGCCCTGGGTTGCAGAATACACTAAAAGAAATCGCCACAAACAATTTATGAAGCTAACAATCAATTGGTAATTGTTTGACATGAGAATCAAAATATTTGCTAGAAACAAAAGAATGTTTGTCTTATTTCTATCAGAAAACAAAATGTTTGTGCCACTCGTTACGCTAAAAAAAGTAAATTCTTTGAAGAAAAAGAAATTAACTTTTTACAGTCGATAATATTTCGCAAAGATTTCGGTATTTGCGGTGATATTTGAATGCTTCCGTAAAGTTTTACGAGAACTTAAAAGTTTAAGACTCAATAACTTAAAAAATGAAAATTCTTTATTGGGATCAATTCAAGTGCTTAAGGGAGCGTTATTATTTTCGTCAAAGTTTGGTTTGTTTGGAAGAAGCACAAAAGTGGTTGCTGCAAACATTTAAAACTATGCCATTTGCTTTTCACATTTCTCGGAAAAAAAACTTTTTTTTCTTGGAAAAAGGAGCCGATATGTATATTTGCTGTAGGTGAACGCACCATACATTGGTTCTTAATATGAGTTTCCGCATAATAGTCTGTCATTGAGATCATATTGTGGTGATTTGGAAGTAACTGCTAGATTTTGTTGTAGTTGTGTTATGCCGCCTGTAATGTTCTAAATTGATATCTTCAATAAAAAGTTTTGCAGCTATACATTGAATTCTCGAAGAAAATTACTTATTTTAATTTTAAAACATATGTGAAGAAAAAATTTACACTTTGTTTTAGCTAAAAGCATTTTTATAGGTTCAAACAACAACTTTGCAAAGTTTAATCACATTCGGATGAACTATGCGCCCCAAGTCTTAAGGGACAAACATGTAGGCTTTCGATTTTTTAAAGTGAAAATTGCATTGGTCAAGCCAATTTCACGGAGTATAGTCTCGGGGCTAGTGAACTGTTTTGAAATTTGATTCTTCAAATGTCATGAAATTCGTTTTTTTTTTTCTTCTTTTGGGTGGGCTTGGCGAGGTCATTAACCAGTCCCAATTTCATGAATAGATTCGTGATATTGGGACTGGCTTAGTTGTAGATTTTCGCAAGCTTATATCCTTTCCATCACCGCTTTCCGAAAACGATTAGAGGGGTTATATCTACCTTAATTTGCTTCAAATTTCTTTCTAATTAATAGACGCAGATTACAGTGTTTACCTTCTTAGCCACATAGGTAATTGCTGTAATTTCTTAAGCAAACTGGTGCTTAACTTCCACCCTCAGGTACTCCATCAAATTCACACAATCACGGAATATCTCGCTTAATGATAACCCAATTCCCACAAACTCTTCAAAAAAAAAAACCCTCCTTAGTTACAGAAACGTACTAATTTCAGCTAAATACTCTCATTATCGATTCGTTAAACTCTCCTTGACAACTACGACTACGAGTACGAGCAGCCAAAGATACACATTTCATTTGACTCCTTTTTTTTGGTCAACAAGAAATCGTTTTACATATTCGTGCCAGCTCCTTAATAACTCTGCTCCATAATTAGCGCTATAGTTCGAAATGACAAAAACCACAAAAGAAATTGTATCTCGAACCATTGTGTATGGCTTTGAAATAAAACTACATTACGACGAGAGTGTGTGTATTTTCTTTGTTATTCATATTCCTTTACAGCGGTGTTCCTTACCGTGTGAAATTCCATTACCATTTCAGAGATAATCCCCACGTCGCCGGTTTTCCGTTTTGGTGAAAAGAATTTTGTTTATTTGTATCTTCTACCTTATAATTTTGCCAAATCAAATACATATTCTGTCCACCTGAATTTATTTTTGAAATAAAGTTCCCACAGATGTTTGATTTGTTTTTTTCTCTCCCAATCTTCTGTTTGAATCTGTTTGAATCTTTGTTTGATTTTTTGATGAATATTTCCGTTCACAAAAGAAGACTGGCCTATTACTGGTTCCTATCGATAATCCAGATAGGTACTCTTTTACCTGTGCAAAGTAGGCATTTTCTGAACATCTGCGTTGAAAGGAAATGCTGTTCTATTTACTTTTGCTGGGTGACAGATAAATAATTATTTTGTAAATATTTACTCAGGTGGGAGGCGTTTTCACCAAGTTGCGCAATTCCGATTCAAAACTAGGTAGGCACTCATCCACTCAGCAGGCCATAAAAGTATCTACATGGAAAACACTGAAATCCAGCTCCAATCAGCTGATATTTGCGAAAAAGATACTCGCAGCATGTAAACGGAAACCTGTAGATACACGAATCGACACGGTACGACCCGTTTTGGTCATATTTAGTCCAGCAGCTGATTACAGGTATTTTTCTTCTTCTTCTTTACACACACAGCAAGGTGAGACAAGGCTGTTGGTGAAGTGTGCTTTGTTGTTGTTTTCGCTCTTTTCCATCCATTCTTTGATTGTAATTCTGAACTCGTTCGCGCTGCGCTGAGACATAAAAAAGGTGACTTCAAAACCGGCAATCTACGAGCAGGCATGAGAGGCTAAGGCAGTTTTATCTAGCCGTACGTACCTTACTCGTTGGCCCGAGAGGCCTGAGAAACTGCACACGACAGTGTATTTTGTACGCGAAATGTGAAAGATACTTTTTTGTTGTTGTTGTATCTTATTTTACTGGCTGTGGGAATAATTATTGTGCGAAGCAATTCTGTACCGACTTGGGCTTACTTTTGGCTTTTAGGATTTCTGATCATGTTTGAACATGACTACGCGCCAGTTGATTGCTGCTGTGCGCAGGTGAGCTTAGGTAACCCCGGCTATGCGGACACCAAACAATTTTTACAAAGATCACAGGTACATAGGTATCTATACACACCACATGGTCGATCGCAGCCGCGATCGCGACGAGTTGGAATTAAATTTGTAGAGTGAATTTATATTAGATACTTGCGCCGTGTATGGGAATTCAAGTTAATCGCCGCAGTTGCAGCCAGAGAGACGTGCGGTAATCGAAGAAGCCGTAATTCATGCTATGGATGCAATAGATATTTGATAGTCATGTGCACCACACATAAAACATTTTCAGTTGAAAGGGGAGAGGCGCACCTATAGATATCTCAACAACCCTGTGAAGACGATTGTAACTTGTCCCAGGTCCGAATATGGATCGCAGATGTCAACGCAAAGATCATTCCATGAGGTAACGAGATATCGTAGCTATGTATAGCTGAACAAGTTTTAGTTGCATGGTAAACGCAGATTAATTTTGTAAATTGGGGTGCCGCAGGTGATACAATCGAGGCCAGAGCTTTTTTTATTTGTATTTATTACGTTTTTGTATGGGTAACAGAGTGGGGTGACGTTTAGTTAAGAGACCTCTTACTTTTTGCAATGAAAGCTGCATTTGACGTAATTGAAATGAAAGACATTTTTGTTTATTTAGCTTTAAAAAGTTTAATTTTTTTTATACAAGTGAAAGGTCGATTAGTTCCTAGCAGGACGTAAGCAGCTAAGAAAGGTAAGTTTCATTCCCAGATTGGACATTCTAAAGATTTTAGTTTCTTATTTCTCTCGGGGTATTATACGAGAGCGCGCTTGAAAACTAAGGAGAAATTGAATAGGCTACTTTAGAAAATCCTGGGCAAGGCAAAGGTTTTTTTTTTAATGTTAAATGAAGTTTTGTGCATAGTGAAGACTAGGAAAATGTTAAATTGATTTTGTTAACTTTCTTGGATTACCCCAACGAACTTAGGCACTGGTTCATTTTGTTTGTAGTGCGAAAGAAGTAAAATCAAAGTTCATCATTCACCGTTTCGTCGGTTTTTGTCGACTTCCTCAGGGCTGTGATCATCTTTTCCTTTTTCCAAAACTTTTATGATCAAGTTTTCCTTAAAAAAAAAGGTGAAACTAGACAGACTCCTTAGAATATTGTGTTCAACTGCAGAGTTACTGTTTCAATTCGTCCAGTCAACCCGAGTGAACCCAAAAACCTTTCCAGACAATTTTTATTTTTGACTGGGAAGGTTTGACAACTTTTGATTATAACGCAGCCAAATGGTAGTGCCATAACGAATACCAAATGGTAGTGTCCATGGCCTTGTTTTCTGGTTCCGGCCGCCACTGTTAACCATCACTTTAATTCACAGGGTAAAAGAGTGTAACAGCTTTTTGGTTAGGCCCGAAATTAAATTTTCTTTACTAGGTGTGGTGCCCACTTATGGCATAGGAAGCAGAATTGAAGGCAGTTTTTGTTGTGGAACGAGCCCTCAATAAAGCTAAAAAAAACTTTGATATGAAATTTTTTATAACCGAGGTTTCTTGTTAGATTTTCGACCTCAATTTTTGAGAATATCGCTTGCAAAGTGGAGTTGATTAGTTTTAATGACAACAGAAATGAAGTTAATATGCGTTGACGACGAGCTCATGCCAGGTACTTCAACAAACCTCATTCGACTCCAATTAAATAAAGTCAACAAAAAACAATAATTTTGCGTCAATAAAGGCTTTATGTCCCCGAAGAAGTTTACAAAAATGGAAGAAACGTTGTGTAGATTACAATGGATTGATCATTTTCTCCTATAGTAAAAGGTTAAAGGTAAAATAGTTTCGCATAATTAAAGCCTCTTTTTAAGGCTGATCGGTTTTCACAAGCGTGTAAGCTGGGTGCGTTTCAGGTGTTCGTACACACAAGAATGGAACCAAAAATTTTTTGTCGATTCAGAATGCCAAATTAAGAAGTCTCTTATGAGCCCGCGGAGGGCTATTAATATCCTCACGGTACCCCGAAAAAACTTTTCGGTCGGGATTAGATGAAATAGAAATTTCAAGTCTATAAAATGCGACTTTGACAAAATAATTGCGGGTCAAAACGCTTTAAATAGTTGCGGGTCAAAACTCTTTGGGTCTAACAAGAACTTTTACATGATTGACAGAAGTGTTTGACACATTTGTAGTCGTCATAAGACTCAACAAGTTCGGAACCTATAATAACGCTGTCTTGTCGATGCGAATAAAAAGCTTTCTTCCATGTTCACACCTTACGTTCAAGCTTCAGAAAAGTCGAGAAAAATTACGAAACTTAACATGGAACCCAACTTTTTATCCTAAATCCAAAATCAACACATAAAATAAACTCGTCGCAAAGTTTTTAACGACAAATTTTTAGTTTTTTAAAAGCTATACCGGATATACATACTTTAAACTTTCTGGTCTCGGTAGCCTTTAAAAAGACTAGGTCAAAGACTAACTTCAGGTCAAAAATTTTCAAAATATTTGCTAGAAACAAACATTTTTTGTCTTATTCCTTAGTGTTTATGGTCCTCGTTACGCCAAAATTTACTTCGTGCAACTAATAATATTTAACAAAGATTCCGGTATTTAACGGTGATATTTCAATGTTTGTCAAAGTTTTAGCAAAGTTGTAACAAGAACTTACAAATTAAGACTAAATTGCTTGATGGAAAAAACAATAACCCATTGACAATAATCCAACCGCATGGATCTCTGTTTTTTGAGAAATCAATTGGTTCATCCGCTTGTTTCGTTTGGGAAAAGCACGAAAAGCACAAAAGTGCTTGCTGCAAACAGTTTTACTAATCCATTAATACATAATAATTTTCAAATCAATTGATTCTTCTTTGTAAATGTTTATTTCGTTTGGAAAAAGCACAAAAGTGCTTGCTGCAAACAATTTTTATAATCATTATAAAGTTTTCTTTCCAATTAGCGCTTTTTTGTAAAAAATTATTTCTTCTTAAGCGAACATTTACAATGCAGCACAAATACACTCATCAATTCGTCATCTTTTTTGAATGTAATTGCCACATCTTGAACTATCCCTCGGTCAACTGGGGATAGTTCAAGTGCTTAAGCCCTTAGCAAGCTTAAGTTTTTATTCTTGCAAACGTTTGTTTTGTTTGGGAAAAGCAAAAAAGTGGTTGCTGAAAAAAAAAATTTCAGAATACGTTTTTGTGAGTATCCCTTTTTTGTGGAATCGTTTTTTTTTTCTTTGGGAAAAACAACTAATATGCAAAGAAGACACTTAATATGTTGACACTTAATTTTTGTGTAATTGTCATGTCTGCGCAGGTGCACCGGAGCCCACCTTTTTGATAAGAAAATTAGCGCTAAATTTTTTTAGGTGAAACAAGCAGGACACTCTTTGGAGCTTCGACGCATTGTTTCCTGATTTTTGTTATTAAATCGATTTTTGAAAGTGTTACATGGTCAACTGCAGCTCTTGCAGTTGTCTCCATCCATGACGCATGAATGATTGGGAGATTATTGGGAGCGGACTGAAACCAATAGCTTCAATGTCTCCCCCATTTCATGTTAAACAAATGGTTTGCTGAAAAGAAGAGACAAAAATGAGACACGGGTTACTGCATCACAACTCTCTGCATTTTTTTTCACATTATGAATACAATTAGGTACGCTGGCAACGAACCTGCTACGTGTCGCAATTTTTGTCGTAAATAAGCAATTTCATTCGTAAGGTCGTTTGCATCAATTCGTGTAATCGCATTTAATTTGCATGTGACATGCAGTGCATAAAACATCACATCTTTGCATGAGGCTGTCGCATGGACTCACATGTGCATGCAACGCGGTCGTGAATGTTGCTAGTAAACAATAGACTCATTACTCATATTTTTATGCCACCCATCTTGGCACAACCTAGTTAGTAGCCAGTCAGAAATGGCTAGTGAACGACACCTCAATTGCATGCAACTCTTGGGACGTGTTTTGACATAAGACCCGCATGTATAAATGCAATAATTTACATGCCATGCACAACAAGCTTAATATGCTCAATGCTCATATATGTTAACTTTTCATATGTCAGTTCCCTGTCATATAAAAGATCGATTTGGCAATTTCGAAAAAAAAATCTTACCAAAAACAGCCAAATTTTTTATGGAATTTTTCCCGCAATCCTCTACTAAAGAATTTGTTGCATTTTCCGCAACCATAAATTATGTATTTTACACAGGTTGAATTTGTGTAATGTTGGGTCTTATAAGAACAACAGGCGCTGACAATATTTCCTCGTTAAAAGGGTCGCAAAAGACTTAAAGTACTCAGAACCAACCACAAAACTGTTTCGAGGCTCGTACCTGTTTGAGTTTCTTAAGTAAGAATAAGTGTATCAGTGTAGTACCATATTTTGACCTGGTGACTGCGGCACTTACGCAATGAAGCAACGATACGTTCGGTTAACTTCTTGATTGAGTGTCACTTTTGTGTAGTTGGCTAGTCAAGGATATTTCATATCCATTCTTAATAAGAAAATCTCATGTGTAATAAATAAAAGCCACATTTTTTAACCCTTTCTTTCTTTTGTCTAAGGGTTAAATATAATTTAACTTTCTCGTCATTAAAATAAATTAAGAACTTTTAAGCTACGTAATTTTTTCTCCCAAACGAATTTACATCTATTGTGAAATCCATTGTGACACATGCCAAATAAATCACTAATTACCATTTGGAGTATTTTTATTTTGTGACATTGTTAGCATATTCCATGAATTAATCACCCATTGAATCCGACGAAAAGAATATGCTAAACGATGACGGCGCGTTCATGAACTCGACAGACATAAAGATAATCCAAAGGCCATGGGAAAGTCGAAACAAAAGGCTTCATTCAATTTTAATCCGGTCTCAATGGTTCTAAATAGATGCGCGGAGGATATCTGTGTATTCTCAAAGTGACTATTCGACTGTGTTGACTATACGTCATTTAGTCATAGAGATAAGAATATTCTTAATACTGACACTTAAAATCTATTGTTTTATGATAATTAAAAGAATTTTTTTCTTTCGCTGAATTTATGTTGAGAATTTAAGGATGGAAATTTAATATGCAGAGAGTCAAGGCCCGCAATTTATGGGGAGTTAATAAGGCTGACAACTAACAACGCGAATGTGAAGTGACAGTTCTGTTTAAGGCTTGCCACATCTAATAATTTATAACCAATTTGTCAAGCAGGGATTTTTTCAATCCACACCTACATGCATTTTGACTTTAAACAAAATCTTTCGCAACTACAGCTTCAAATGTAATCGAATTTGACATTCAGGGTTGGGAAATATATTTGAAGCGTCTGACAGCGATAAAGATGCGTGTCCCTCAAAGTCGCGACTGTTGTGATGTGATTATTCATTGTTCGGGTCGATTGGATGCATTTTTCCGCCCCCTTCACGACGAACAAAAAGTGACCGGACCCAAGTCAGGCATAGTGATTAGAATCGCCTCTAGCCAAGGTCTTGCTGCAATCGGAGTGGGCGAAGCCTATATGCACCCCAATGCAGCAATGTTGTGTGGTTGTAGATACAATTTGTTTCTTTTTAATGTTTTGTGGCATTTTGTTTATCTCTGCGGCTTGGAATGGAATGTGTTTGTTTATTTAGTCTCCCTTGTCGATCAGAGATTACTGAACAAATTTATTTGAGATGGGAATTGGGAATTCCGTGCCACAGCCAGCAGCTCGCAAAGGGATTAACTGGAAGTTGTGATAGGCGATAGGGTTTACTTTATTTTTCTGAAGTTGAATAAATAAGAAGCACTTGAGATTGAAGATAAACCAATTTGTGGGAATGGGTAGATAAGAACTGCAAATAATGAGTTTTTTCTTTAAATGAGACCATGGGATTCGCTGGGGTTCTTATAGAGATGTTGTGAAGGGTAAACTTTAATAAATGTCGAACTTCTGACAGTAGCTGAACGAAAACAGTCTTAGGCTGATCGTTACCAAATTTCCCCTTAATCTGTCACACCCTATAACCTATAACACTCGGGAGGTATATATTTTTCGGTGAGGTAAAACAAGGACCGACCATATTCACGGGTCAGGAACCCTAGAAATAAGTATAAACTGCACTCAGGGATCGCTTCATCATTGTTCGCTTCATTCGTAATGGTCCGGTTGTGGGCTAAATTTGTCTAATTCATCAAACTAACTCTTACTTACTTACTTAAGGTGGCGCTACAGTCCGGGGTGGACCTGGGCCTCGGCCAACAAGCTTCGCCAGCCAGCTCTGTCTCTAGCTAGCCGTCTCCAGTTTCGCACGCGAAGTTGGCTGAGGTCCCCTTCCACTTGCGTGCGCCACCTGAGTCTCGGTGCTCCTCTACCGCGTCGTCCCTGCGGTGTGGATTCGAAGATTTTCCGGGCCGGGGCGTTGGTGTCCATCCGCTCTAAATGACCCAGCCATCGTAGACGTTGTGTTTTGACTCTTTTGGCTAGGTCGGTATCGCTGTACAGCCCGTACAGTTCGATGTTATATCTCCTCCTCCACTCTCCGTCTATGCAGACGGGACCGTAAATCGTCCGAAGAATTTTCCTCTCGAAGCAGCCTAAAGTGTTTTCATCCGCCTTTGACAGAGTCCATGCTTCTGCACCGTAAAGCAGGACTGGGATGATGAGGGTCTTATACATGGACACTTTAGTTGCTCGAGAGAGGGCTTTGCTACTCAATTGCCTCCTTAGCCCAAAGAAACAGCGATTGGCAAGAGTTATCCTTCGTTTGATTTCAGCGCTGGTGTCATTGTCTGAATTGATAGCGGAACCAAGGTAGACAAAGTCCCTAACTACCTCAAAGTTATAGCTGTCGATGGTGATGTTTTGTCCAAGACGTCGGTGTTGGGTGTCTTTTCTTGATGACAGCATATACTTGGTTTTGCCCTCATTGACTGCTAAACCCATATTCGCCGCTTCCGTCCCAATACTCACGAAGGCTTCACTGACATCACGCTTTGTTCTACCGATTATGTCAATGTCGTCTGCGTATGCAAGTAGTTGAACGGACTTTTGAAAGATTGTACCTCTGGTGTTGGCGCGAGAGTTCTGCACAATTCTCTCAAGTATGATGTTAAAGAAGTCGCAAATCATCAAACTAACTCATAATCACAAAATGTTCGATCCATTGTAGTGGAAAAGTATCCGAATAAAAGAATGCCCTCACGGTATCAATTAGGCCTCACGCCTTATCGTATCTAATCACATTCTATAAAACAATCTTGTATATAACGTTGAAACGTAATACTATTTCGGAAAACAAAATTAATAAAGAATCCAAGAAACTTCTTAGCATAACTAAGCAATTAACAAATTTGAAATTGCGTTCATATCCCCTGTTTAGACGTTTGACTTATAAATTAGGAAAAGGCATAAAGACAAAAGAGACGGACAATTCCATTGTGTCTTGAAGCATGTAATTAATTTCTGGTTGAAGATGGCCTAAACTACTGAGCAATTTATTATGTTAAGAGATCTATAATTTTAGTTTTTAATTTTTCTTAAGTTAAATCAATTAGATTTAAATAAAAACTCCAATTAGTTATGAAGTGTTTTTGGCTTTGTTTTGCTCTGCTTACTAGGGAGTGAAAGTCTTGTTTTTTGTTGCTTCTCCACCGAACGTCAGTTGACTTGCCTTTTTTTTTATTGTGTTCAGTCTCTTTAATGAATGTATCATGAGTATTTATGTCAAATTCGTCTGCTGATTGCCGGGTCAGTTTTTAAATTCTACCCACAAAAATTTATAAATTTTTACAAATTTCAAACAGTTTGTCAACAAATTTCAAACTCCGATAAACGTGCACTGAATCATTACGTGCCGTAATCACACTATTTCGAACACTGACAGATGTCACTTATCCCAGCTTTGTTTTTTAATAAATTCTTTTACATATTTTAATGTAATGCGTGCATTTCATTGTGATACCAAAATCATGATGACTAAAAAATTCATTTTACAGGACATAAAAATAGTGCGCTTAATTTCTGCCATCAGGGACTAACAAATAAATTTATTGGAAAGAAATAACGTAAGGGTAATGTTGACAGACGTGATCAGAAATTAAGGGCAATTAAACATCATCAAATAGATACCCGAATTAGTGCATAGTAAAAAGAAAATTACAGAAAAAACTATAGGTATGATGAAACAGGCACTATTTGGTTGACTCAGTGTCTGACGCTTTATGTCAATCTTTTGATTTCGACTAAATGACATTTTAAGATGATGCAGAAAAAATTTATAAAATAGGCACTATTCGGTTGACTAATTGTTTGACGATTCTTTATGTCAATCGTTAGATTTCGACTAATTGACATTTCATCCACGAAAAAACATCCACGAGTCACTAGCCAGTCGTTTATATGCAAAAGTTGAGGGTTTGAGATGAGTTGAGTTGGAATTTTAGTCTAGGTTTTTCAGCACATGATGAAGTGGATTGAATTGAGTCGAGTAGTTGAAATAACAGAAATCAAAATTTGAACCTAAAACAACTAAGTTCCTTTTTTGCATATTGAAGCTGCAAATATAGCATACAAGTACCAAAAAGCATACAAGTACCAAACAAATGGCAAATTGTGCACATTTGAAGCTAAATGCTCTGATTGTAATGTCAATCTAGGTATATCAGCAAAATGTCGACTCAACGTCGCAGAGCGAGTCGACTCGACAAACTCCAACTCAATCCGCGGTTATGTGAGTTCGAACCTGTCTTAAGCTTGCTTGAACTCTGCATATAAACGAAGCTACTGTACTTATCTATCGAACTGTCATTCATGTCAAAGTACTAGCATGCAGAAACTATCTTGTACATCTAGAATACCTAGATTATTCTGATGCCAAGAAAGTAATAGAATTCCCCCATAATGGAAAAATACCTAAAAATACATAAGACATTGTCTTTGATCGATACTTAAAAGCGTTAAAGAAGTAAAATTATTGTAACATGAACAATGAATTTAAAAAAGTTCTGTTTGATTAATTAAAGTATTTCGTTGCGTAATAAAAAAAAGTAAAACTTAGTTTAGTTTGCCAAAACCCACAGAAAATACATTGCAATTTGATCCAATGTGTGACTTTCTTCATCAATTCACAAGACTTTGACTGGTTCTTGCATAAAAGATGTCAAAAATATGAACAACGGTAAAGGATTTTATGATTAAGTTTAAGTACCCTTTTCACTCCAAATCATCAACTCAGTTTTTGGCAACAAAAATCACAAATTGTAGAGCCTTTCACACTTTCCGTATGTACGGGGACTAGGTTTTGTTATTGTTTGTCATTCTTCAAAGCTGTTAGCAGATTTCAGATTAGAAAATCGGTTTCGCAGATTTTTTACCTTACCTGGTTATTTACACAACCTGATACTCGTCACTGTGGTTTTGAAAGAAAACCACAAAAAATTATTTGTAACCCACAAAGACACAAAATCAACAAAAATATATGGGAAATTCATGTCCTCGATGAAGTTTTTGTGCGTTTTCGCGTAAGCACTGTTTCGGTTCGGTGTGTAGGGGGCATTATAATCATTTTCCAAAATAAGTCTACCGAACATTTTAAAAAGTCCGCTTTTGAAATTAAATAAATTTTTTTGAAGAACTAAAGACAGTTTCACAACCAGGCTTTGGCTTCGTCTTTGCTCGATTACGATACTTTAGCTTTGCATCACACTTATTTTTCGAAAAAGTTGCTTTTTTAGTCGTGCTAATATAGGTTTTAAACGTACCACTACTAAAAAATGTTTATCCTCAGCGCATTTTGATTTTTTGTTCTCAGCCGACGACCTGTCAGACGAAGCAAATGTTCAGTACATTTAAACTAGAGCTCAGCTTTGTAGCCACATTATCTAACATTACGTTTTGTCTTTACGATTGCCAAACGAAGTGGAGGCTAGATTGTGTTGGGAAACATTGAAATCGTATGGCTGAACTCGTAAACGTCAGGCCAAGGGAACCCAAGCCTTCTTTGTGAATCCCCCACAACACTTCATAATTTTATTTGTATAACTGGGTTTCCGAGTCGAATCTACTTTCGGTCACAATTGTGACCGTAGTTTATTCACTTTGACACTTGGGGTCACAATTGAAAATCAGAAAATTATCTGGATCTACCTATTAGAGTATTTTGATTATGACGAATGCAGAATTTAATAGTACCTTTCTACCAAAGAAAAAAATACACCGAAATCGAGAATGAATAGAAAAAGTGTTTCAACCAACTAAAATTTGATTCTTTTGACTGAAGTGCACCTACGACTTATAGGTAGCTCCTTCTTTCCTCCTGCTCAATATGAAAAGACAAAGAAGGTGCAAGAAATTTTTAACGCAACAAAATTGATCGTTTTTTTTAAAGTTTGACTACCTATACAAATTTTTACAGATCTCACCAATAAAAATTTCCAACGTGATTATAGAAAAGACGTCAAAAGTGTGGAAGCCTGATTTCTTGTTTTAATAATTATTTTATGCGCCATTCACATTGAATCAAAAACTGCGTTTTGGGCAAAAAGTTTACATAAAACCGTTTACGAGAACTGGGTTTTGTTTTTGTTTGTATGTAGTACATCAATTGTCATAATTTAAGCCCATATTTGTTTTTAAAAGGGCTTTTAAAGATCATTGAAAAAAGGGATTCAAGGATCTTTAAAAGCACGGATCAAGAATTGTGCCTTGGTCTTAAAAATGCAAGCGGTTTTCAGATATAGCCTTCGGTTTCGTAGATATTTGCGTGCAAAGTTGATGCAAAAACGACATTCTTTGCAAATTTAATTTTTATTTATTATACCTATACAACGTAATACTGTTGACGTTCAGAGTGGTTTTGAGCAAAAACTAGTGGGTTACAAAAGCAGAAAAATTTATATGGGAAAACTAATGTTTTTGATGAAGATTATGCGATCGAATTTACGCAAAAACCTTGTTTATCATCCAGTGTAACAAGGCTTTTAAGTTTGTGAAACAAAAATTGTTTTGTTGTTTTTTTTTGCGTGTCCACTAGACAGAATAACTTTTTTGCTTTGTAGGTTTTTTAATTTTATTCGGTTGGCGCTGTAAAAAGTCGTCAAAAGAGCACAGTGAAACTTTGTTAGATTTGACAAGTTTCCAATTGCAAAGACAGACTTAGCTTGCACCTACCTATCTAGGCAAATTTTGAATTTCGCAATGTTGGATAAAGTGTGACGAAATGACGAAAATTCGGACTAAAATATTGTGACTACGACTTAATTAATAAAAGTATGTTTGACGTATGCAAATGTAGGAAGATACTATACTGCTAGTAACTCCCAAATCTGCTTTGTTGAGACAGATATGCCAAGTGTAAGGCAACCGTTACACAGAATAGGGGCTGATATCAGGGTTGTACCTACCTACGGATTTTTAATAACTTAAATGTGGGTAGTGAGTCAACATAGCTAAAGCCGGACTCGGGATCGATTTCACTTTGACGACTATTGAAATATACACCCTGTGCACATCTGCTTTAGCTTTAATCGTCACACTCACAAAACCACCCTCGTTTTGAAATCCACAAGCATATGCCGACCCATAACTGAATATACCTACCTACTTAAATTTTCCCTGCATAAAGAATTTCTGATAAGAAACTTAATCCGTGTTTTCGAAACTGAAATTTGGGTCAATTAGTGGCAGGCGCCTGTCATTCCATGCAACTCTTAACCACCCACAATCAATAAATCTCTGTTTACCTATCGAATTGTGCCGATTGATCAATTTATCGGCAAAGTTCTGACACTTTGGAATGTTATCGATTGATGCAAGGCTCTTTTCGATATCTAAAATAACATCTGCTTACAATTGCATATTTCAAACATGACAATAACTTTGTTTGATATTCGCAGAATTTCTCTAAGACAAACTAAAACGTTTTGATTAAAAACAAGAAGAAATGCTTAAAAGAAAGATGGGAGAAAAACTGGATTTTGAACAGACTATAACTGCTTTTATATGACTCTATCTCTTAACTGATGAATGAAAGTTCCGAACATGTTGCCTGTATTTTTGTTTTATTCTTTTTAATGGTCTCCAACGGAAGTGTGAGATACCGTCATCTATCATGGAATAAGAGGTAAAAAACAGAAGAATTCCCCCCTTAATTTTGATGACTCGCCAAGCAGAACCGGTAAGTTACACCTCCCATTCCCACAGACAACTTTACTATACATTCTTCCTAGTGCTAAAGCTAGATGTGCACGAATAGCGTTTTTTTTTTAAAGAATTTTTTACCTTCTGCTTCTGACAGATTTTCTCTTTTATTTTTCGGTGCGACAATGATCTTTAAAAATTGACAGCGGAACTAATTGGGGGGCAATATGCTTATAGGTACGTTACCTCAGCCCAGGTAGAGATTATAACAAAGTACCTAGGTACAACACCTGAACAAAAAGTGTCAAAGTGACACAGAGTGTGTTGTAGGTGTGAGTAAGTGTGCAAGTACTTACGATTTGCGTTAATTCCGTGATCGGCTTGTTGTGGTGATTTGTCGGCGGTGGCGATGGAGACGATGACGACGACGAGGTCGAGTTTGTTGATTTGTTATTCCTTGGGGGTGTAGGTGGAGGCACCGGGCTCACCTGATGGATGTTGGTGCCGCTGCAATCCTTTGAATTGCGATTTGGGGATAGACGCGATGGAAAACTTAGCGTTTTCGTCCACTGCGCGAGACTACGAACCATTTTGCGGGTGTTTTTTAGTTTCTCACTGGAATCGGTAATTTTTTTTGTTTTTGCTTTTCAGCCTTTGAGGACTCAACAATAATCGCACAATTCACTGTTTTTTTTTTTTAGTTCACAAAAATATGTTTTTATTTTTTCTTCACGCGATCGTAGTTTTCTTTCGTCAACTTATTTCACAATATCTCGAAAACGTATTAAAGGAAAAAACCAACTCGAACGACAGATGAAAAGCAACTGAACACCGAACAGAAACCATTTACAGTGGTCGGCCTTTTGCATTTCTGTTGCGGCGGTGTCTGCAAAGTCTAACAGCACATTGAATCACATTGAAAAGATAATTGAAAAGAGAACATGTGACAGGGATAGTCGCCCCCTGACATTTCATTAGTGCGACGGAGTCAAAATGCTGGCAAGAGAGTAAAATTTTCTCCTACTCATGTTCAATGTTGAACACTGAATTTGTTTTGGTGTTAAATCTGCTTTCAACTTCTTGTCCGCGCGACAGAGACGTTTTGTTTTTTTGTTCAACTTTACTCTTGTGTTGGTGTTAATTGAAATGTGTATGATTATGATTGCAGCCGTCCCACTTATCAAGTAAAAGGCAGACAAAGAGGGGAAGATAAAATTGGCAGATGTACAGTGCACTCTATAATAGCAACTGCATGCTGCAACAAGATGCGTGCAGCAACAGCAACCCGCAGTTGGGATTTTATTACTTTACTCCTTCTTCTTTCACCCTCTTCTCTTTGATAGAGGTTTTCACATTTTGTTTCCCCTTTTCCGTTTGACAATCTGTTTTTTTTTCTGTTGTGCATAAGTAGATGGAGATGGTTATTAAGTGAGAAAACAGCAGCTTGCGGGTCATTTGTCTCGAGTTTTGCTTTATCGGCTTTCGTTTATCACTCTCTCTTCGACATTTGGCTTCATTTGCATATTTCTCGAGGTCGCCAATAAAATGGGAATAGAAGATTGATAAATATGACGAAATTGTGTGTTTCCAAATAGGTTTTAACTTCTTTCAGAGTTGAGTTCATACGAAATGTGTCAACTATGTAAAACAGAGCATTAGTGTTGATACGTGGGAGGAGGAAGCATACTGCTTTGACGTTGATGACAAATTGTACTGCTTCATAAAGCCTATCAGCCTATTGCCAAGTTTTCACTTGTCGATTGACAAACTTTGACAGTTCTCCTCTTTGTCAAATATACACATTTTATTTCCACTTGCCAATTTTCCAATATACCTAACCTAACCAAAAAGCACGTCAATTGGGTTGGGGTCATAACTCTTTTTACAAAATGCTGGAAATGCAATTTTGGCAAAGCGCAACAGTAAATGTATGAGTTTTTTTACCTTTGGTTTAATTCAAAAAAGTTGAGATATTGCAAAACAGAATAAGCAGAATTTTATTGCTTAAAGTTAGAGTTTTGAAAAAACAGAGTTTTGGAAAGCAGAATTTTTAAAGCAAATTTTTTTTTCGAAAAACCAGAATATGCAATTTGCACCCTTGTCAACTACGTACGTACCCACAAATTGAACTGGAAGTGAAATTAAGCATAGGTCTCGAAACTGAGCAATTGGGTGTGTTAAGCCCCAAAATATTAGACTCGATCTTTCAAAATCCCGATTAACTTGGCAAGCGGAAAAAACGCAAAAGTTTAGAAATTATATTTAGATGTCTAGGAAAAGTCAGAGCAACTACACCCTTCATAGCGTCCAAAACACTTTGCGGAGCCAGTTAAAAGGCTCTTCAAGAACTTTGCTAAAAGTCTGGCTCGAATCGCATCCAACAAAGTGTAGCTTAATTCAAATGGAGAGAAATCCAGGTAAATCCTCCTTAGCTTCCCCTGAAGATCTTATACAATGATGATCATTGACAGGTGTTACTTAAATACTCTAATTTTCATATTATTGGCAACACCCAACATGTAGACTTTGTCTAGAGAGCCATGAATCCCCTCTTCACGTACTCTTGGACTGCTGGATTGCCCGGCCCTCCATTGTTGAGAAAGAAAAATTGCAGATTTGGTCCATAGTTCAGCTGTCAAAAATTAAACCCCTTACGTTCGCTTAGGTCTTCCGTCAATTTTGCAATGTAGCGACCGTTTTCTGGTTACGGGCGGAGGAGTTAATGGGGCGTAGATTTCAGTATTTTTCAGTTAAAGTTGCAGAAAATCGGACATACCTGTCGTAAAAAGGCATTATACTAAGGGGTTCAGTGAAAACTTTCTATTTCGCCGCGTTAACAACAAAGCATTAAGCCCTGAGACACTCCGGCGACAGACAAAATGCGACAAAAATTGCGGGATTTTCCGGAGCAATCTTACTCAACAAACAAGCATTCGTTTACCGTGCATTCGTTTACCGTGCGACCGTCATCTTTGATTAAAAAAAAATCAAACTTTTTGTCGCGCCTGCGCCTCTTAAAAATACCTCAATTCGGAAATTCTCGCGACTGATTGCCATAGCCGCAAGTGTCTGTTGCCCACTTTTTTTAAATCCTAAGAATCTAGTCGGACGGCAGTAGGTTGCTCCTTTTTCTATCGTGCCGTGTGTCCTTCGCCTTATTCTTATAAGCCAGTACACACTTAGACTGACGAAACAAAATAAAAATTCAGGACATTCTTTTAGTTTCTAATTAAAAAAAAACCTTTCTAGTTGACTGTTCAGCTTTATTAAAAGGCAAATATGGAAATTGTGTTGTTTTGATAGCTTACCTTTTCGATGATTCTACTATGGGAATCGAACAGCAGATCACTAATAGTATTGGTAGGTAAGGTTGACTTTCGAAACGTCAAACTTCTGCACCATTTTCGAATACAGGTCAGTCACTTAGCCTCACGAGAAAAGCACAATGCCTTGACAAATGACCAAGCGTCAAGCGGCATAGGTACAACGAAAAAACAAAATTTTGCCGTATCTCTCTGTCACTTTCTGAAAGTGACATAAGACAAATTTGTATCATTCTATACATATTGTGACATTTTGATAAGGTGACTATGGCCCAATACGGCTTTAAGTCACATTGCAATTTAAAACGTAAGGAAATATTAAAGAAAAATCCAGCAAGGGGTTTGTAGTACGCCTGCCTCTCCTTCTTACCCCCTTTTTGTGTGCCTAACATATGTCCTTATTCTGACACTTGGTTGATTGCGAATTTTTCGCCTTACAAATTGCCATCATGCCAAATTTAAAGATCAGGTCTTATGTCACATCACCGAAAAGTGCCATGTTCGTTTTTTTGGGGGCTACAATTGGACCTTAAAACTACGATGTCATTTGGTCATTTCAAAATTTAAGACCGTCTCGTTAGTGGGTATAGCTTTTTAGAATTAAGATTCTACTAATTATTCCTTTTATGCCTCATCGTTCAAAAGTATGTTTCAAAAGCAGTTGAAAAACTGGTGACATTATGTAGTCAATCATCAAAAAGTTTTTTTCTTTCCTGATCATGCGAACGGCGCAGCACATAAATTATTTCAGTCATAGGATGACAAAGTCCTCGGTAGTATAGTGGTTAGTATCCCCGCCTGTCACGCGGGAGACCGGGGTTCGATTCCCCGCCGGGGAGGTACTTTTTTTATTTTTTTCTTGGGTACGAATTTCGTTCAGTTTGTAGATTATACAACCATTTTAAGCTCTTTTTTAACCGAAAAAAATGTTACTTACATAAAGAATCTTAAACTCAGTTCGTTATCCTTTTTCTTCTGCAATAATTCGTCCGTTTGAATGACTAAGAGCCAATTTTTCGGTGCGACATCATCCGAGTTTCCAAGTTAAACTGAGATTAACCCCAGAAATAAGTTTTTCAGTTAATCAAGATCCGCGGTTAATCTCGGCTTAACTCGAAAAATTTGGTGAGTTAATCCCGGATAAACTCTGGTGAACAGTTTGAACTTCTTAGAAGTTCAAACTTAGTTTTTTCTGTGTAGAATGACAGTTAATTTGTGTATTTTTATGAAAAATTACATCTGAGAACAACTTGAACTTCTTTTCTTGTGTATTTCTATGTGAATTGAGAGTTTGTTGAGAGAGCCAACAATTTCGAGAGTCAAAGATTTTGACAACTTTGCTGAGGGAATTAACTCTGCACTTAAAAACTGCTCACTGGGTTAACTCCAGATTGGCTTTGTTGTTACAGAATTAAGAGATCTTCGTTTAAGCTGAGCTTAAACTCAGTACTGAAAAACCGAGCCTAAGAGGTACCTTAACTGTGAATAAGAAAAAAAGGGATGTATAATGTTATAACTCCGACGAGAAGTCGGCTTTTATTCAACATGTAGAAAAGGTAAAGGGCTGTGATCAGTCAACTTTCAAAAACCTCCCAAGTTTATCATCTGGCCTTGATTTACTTGTCACTTGGGTAAAAAATAAACAAAACCGACCAATGAAACTAAGACGGGAAAACGGCATTGAAGTTTTCGTCAGTCAGCAAACTGTCTAAATTTTCAGTTTGACGTTGTTGCAGATCTCTATACATATTCCTCTACTGTCCACCAGGTATCGCATTCAGTTTTTGTTTATTTTTCACCCAAGTAACAAGTAAATCAATGCCGGATGATTAACTTGGCAAATTTTTGAAAGATGACGTTGTTGCAGGTCGCCCACATATTCCTCTATTGCCCACTGGGGGGCTGCCTTCAATCGCCAATCGACAGCGTCGCAATCTGATGGATATAAGCTACTCTTTACGATACAGTGATAGCGTCAGCTTCAGTTACGTATCCTGAAACAAAATATTCTGGCTCTCGAGTGTGCCCAATTTGAGTTGTGATAGCGTAGCCAATTCCTAACTGAACTGACCGAAGATTTTTTTGGCTAATGAACTTAGTTGGATGGCGGTCGGGAGATTCCAAACCCGAGAAGATTCCAAACGTTACCCCTCAGACCTAGCTCAAAGGAATGCTCTGGGATTACCAAAATCTTCATTACGCTCGAGACTCTTTCACGCCTTTTTTATACCTCCTTCATCTGATGGGAGGAGTATTCGCCCTAATCTATAAGATGGACAACGGACATATCGACTAGGAAGCCGTACTAAACATTGAAATCGCCTATGAAGAGTGGAGTAAGATGCCGAAACTGATCTAATAAAGGGTGATTTTTTAGCTGGTTTGGTTTTGACAGCTGACGTGTGTTTAGTACCTTGTGTCACTGTCAAACAGCTTCAGTTTGGTTTGCAATTAAACCATGGATCGTCTTACAAATGAACAACGCTTGCCAATTATTGAATTTTACTATCAAAATTCGAGCTCGGTTCAAAATGTTCATCGCGCGCTGCTTCCATTTAATGACGCAATTGCGAGGCGAGTTTGGTGAACAGTTAATTTCACGTTTCGGGCCGGTCAATTGGCCGCCTAGATCGTGCGATTTGACACCATTAGATTATTTTTTGTGGGGGTATGTCAAGGCTAATGTCTATAGGGACAAGCCCGCTTCGATTGACGCACTGATACCGGCCGATATGTGTGAAAGAGTATGCCAAAATTGGACTCAGCGGATTGGCTACCTGAGACGCAGCCGCGGTCAACATTTGCATGAAATTATCTTTAAACATTAAATTGCAAGGTTCAAACTATCGATTCAAATAAATATTTCATTAATTTTTGAATTTTTTGTGTTTTTTTTTTTAAAAAAAGTTCTCAACCTCTTAAAAAATCACCCTTTATTTCTCCTCATGGGTGGCTTCAATGCTCATGTGGCTGCGGCACGGACGACATACATAACTTGGAGTATAGTGTGGTAGGGAAAAACGACAGGCGCTGACTCCGACAACAGATAATTACATATTTTCATAGGCGTTTCGGAGAGGTTTGAACTAATTCCAAGTTCTATTCCAACATGCGTTCATTTTGAGAAGAATGTCTGATTCCTTTAGCGGCGATCATTGAGTCTGCAAAAGATGTTTGTGGAACAAAGCGGTTTGGTGTGAGAATAGAACCCCTTAACACCGATCAGACTATATATATGGAGATAGCCAACTCGGCGCAAAAATTCGCTTATTCTGCTTCGCTTTGGACTGCATATGCATGTTTTAGTGATGTAATAGTGAGCTATTACATTTTTGGTGTTTTTTTCACAATTTTGTCTAAAGAAATTTCACCCACATTTTATGAAAGGTTTGCTTGTTTAAAATATCCCAAAAGCATTGAAAATCTTAAGTGTCCATGAAAATTCTGGCTTAACTAATCAAAAAAGTAAAAAACAATTGAATTAAAAAAACTCTCCCCGACGGGGAATCGAACCCCGGTCTCCCGCGTGACAGGCGGGGATACTAACCACTATACTATCGAGGATATCTTCCTTTTCTGTTTCCTACTGAATATATCCTCAGTGACTGTGAAAGTGATAATATGCAACCTATTTACCGTAGTAAATTAACATACTATGAATTCGTGCAGGGTGCTACGAAATGGCATGACATTTACCAACCTGGGTTGGTAAGTGACATTTGCGTCTACTTACCAACCCAGGTAGACGCCAAGGTATCTAAATACCTATTAACGATTCAATTAAGGATACATATGATCCATAAGGTAGGTACATAGGTCGAAAGTTCTAAACCCTTTTTTAACCCCTCGCTCTTATTAAACAGATGGCATAAAAGGATGCTTCAGCGGGCCTTCCATCTGGTTTGGGGTCAAAACTCAGCTTGTTTCAAAATTATTTTTACAAAATTCCGCTTTTCTGATTTACAAAATTCTAAAGACCCCACTTTAACTATAAGCGACACTGTTATCTACCTATTTGTGGCCTTTAAAGTTTTTTACCTTTGGCTTTATTTTCAAAAAGTGAAATTTTATTGCCTTAGTCCGAATTTTGAAAGCGGAATCTTATGCGATAGAGATGAATTCTGAAAAGCAAAATTATGGCCTCCATCTTAATCAATCATTCGCTATTAAATCTTGGTAGGATTTTATTCCGATCCTCAAGTGAAACTGTCAGATTTTTTCATTATGGTCCAGTCTTCGGGTGCATCACTTAGTCGAAAAATGAACTGATGAATCATGAATTTCTCGCTTATACTGACGAAATTGTTGACATTTGCATTTGACAAATTCTGAATCGAAGTGATGTTGACCATTACCTAAGTTGGTTGACCCTTAGCCATTATTTGGTATTGGACATGTGGCTGTTCATACGTCAAATCGCCTTCAAGGACTGAATGGCCATTCTCTACCTGATTCAATGCATTACCTTATCAAATCTTCGACCAGCTGCATTGATTGCATCTTTGCATTGTCCCGTTCCTTTCCTTGAACACACGTCGCGTCGTCTTCCTTTATTTCACTTTCGTATTTTTCGAGATTTTTTTTTGTCATAAGCCTATTAAACTACTGGCAACAGCTGTTTCAAATTCAACACCAAGCCGATGAAGATGAAGAAAGCGCAGCCGAAAAGCCGTAATCTAATTGGTCATCCGGAGCAACTGTTCTCCATGGAACAAGGTAGGTACAAGGAATCCAGCATCTCTGGTTTGTCTGAGCATGAGGATGAGTTTGGTCCATTTGTCATGATGCTGAAGATGAAGAATCTTCCGAGTTTTTCTTTCACCGAAGAACCGATTGGTAAGTAGGCAGGATATTCCGTTGTGGAAAATTTATATCGGCTTTATTCATTTCTCTCTCTTCCCCTTTTTCTTTGTACCTACCTACCTACCTACTACTGAGTAAAATTTCTGTTCTTTGATCTTTTCTTTGATTCGCGCACGACGAAAATGTCATTTTATCTGTGCTCCGGGTGACAAATCGAATTTTCCTCTTCCGTTTCGATTCCGGTTTTTTAGAATTTGATTTGAAAAGATCAAAGAAATCGAGAAGTAAAGAAGAAACCATCAGAGATGAAAGAACAACAAATAAACATTGCCGTATGATCTCATTTCCCCACCAACACGAAGGGGAAATTACAGATGTCGAGTGTGTATGTGTGTGAAAGTTGAAAGAAGTTGACCATTCACTCACCACCGTTGTTGACCGTTAGCAGTTGACTTGACCAGCGAAATCTCCTCAGCGGCAAATTCTGGTTTTCTTTGGGTATTATGGTCATTCAACCTTGACAAGGCCGTTGGCGGAGATGGGCATTTTGGCTTCTTTGAATTCAAATCAAACTACCGAACCGATACCCCTACTCGCTCGCGCGCCTACCTACGTAATTTTTGTTGTTGTTTTCTCTTTGAATGCCGTTTTTTATGCTTTAAGGTAGGCTTACATGCGTTTCGTAAGTTTATTACCTTTTTCGTTTTGGGTTGGATCGGAATGCTTTGTCCGTAGAGGTAGACTTTGTAAACTTGTCGTTAGGATTTGAAAATAGATTTTTACTGGAAAGGTAGATGGATAAGATGGTGTTTCGGTTCTTGGTGAGGAGGAATATTTCTGTGAAATTAGGTACTTAGGCTTTTTTATGTGCGGCCACATATTTTTGAGGTCTTGTCATCGGCCTTTTTTGATTCACAATTCTCTGGTTGACTTAATTAAGGGCTTTCCACTTGGTTTTATTTCCCTGGGCCACATTTTCGGGCTCAGCTAGTTTCGAGTTTTGTTCGAGACTCTGAAACATATCTTTCAGGTAATTTTGATCCTAGATGAGTTAACTCGACAAAAATGAGGTTTACACAGAAAAATTATGAAAATTGACAAAATCGGCAGAAATTTACATTTTACTTGAAAATGCCTGTTGGCCAAGTTAGACAAGGCATAGAAACTCACATTTTGGAGCAGAGCAGAAATAGCTAGAAGCCTTTAGTCAGACAAAATTGGACCGCTCACATAATCGACCAAGACCACTTTTAGAATGTTTAATCGTGAAAAACCTGATTTCTAATCTGAAAATTATATGACAAATATTAAAGATAGGTATATTACCATTTGCTAAGTTTGTTACATAGAAAGCATTGATCTCCGCCCACTTTTCGGGGGCGTTTTTAGGCAAAAACTCCTTTTTAAGCATTAATATTCGCTTTTTAATGCACTTTCTCATGATTCCAACGAAATAAGAATTTATTGTTTTTAATTTTCATCCCTTAGCTCAAAATATGAGGAACAAAAAAACCGATGTTACATTCAAAACACAATAAAAGTCAATAGAAACTAAAATTTAACAACCAAGATTTATGACGCAATTGGGGTGGGCTATCCCACGATTCGCCAAGCCGATTGTAACCCTCCCACTAGCTTGATTTTAAATTTGATTCAAAAGTTTGAACGAATTTTTCCTTATGCAAAATAGAGCCCACTTTAAAATTGTCTTAATAATCGTTTTTTTCGGACACCGGAGTATTTTTTCTAAGAACCATGGAAATTAAAAAAAAAAATTAAAATTGTTCATGCGGCGCCCTGAAAACCTGCATGTAAAAATTTAAAAATTTATTAAATTTCATTATGCGTGATATTTGACATATGCCGCGTAGCAGCGTCATGAGCACCTGCATGTGATTCCGAAGGCCAGATGACGTATGAGTCGAAGAGACGCCCGAAATATTTTTTTTAAGAATCACCCAAACACTGTTTGATTTCTGGTATTTTGCAATTGCAGGCCTAGCTTCGATATATCAGACCCTATTAAAACATATCAACACTAGCATAGAAATATTCAAGTAAGACTTGCAAATGCACGCAAAAATGCAATTTTTGATGCAAATTAAATTTTATGCAAAATTGACCCTTAAAAATGGGCGTGTCCAAAACCTTTGTCTGAATGAAATGTAGAAAAGAGTCTTAAAAAAGAGGTTTAACTTTTATGGTAAATTTCATTTCTTATTATTTTCTAAATAAGGCTTAAATGAAACGTTTTTTTAACTAAGGTTTTCCTTAAATACTGCCTCCAAATGTGGGCAAGGCCTAAGACCTTGTATAAAAAATACTGTAGAACTACATATGAAGGTGTTTTCTAGATAATATATTTGATGCTCTGTCGGATTCCTTCTTAAGAATTGTTACCTTGAATCCCAGTAACAAAATCGTGATTACGGGCGATTTCAATATTTACAAAATTCTTAGTGGCTTTGACATTCTGGTCAGACAAAACCCAAAAGGAGGTATTTTCGGATCTTTGCTGCGTTAAATAACCTAACGCAACTTGTAAACGAGCCCACATGAATACCCGACATTAACAATCATTCCGCCAACATTCTGGATTTGTTTCTGAGTCTCCTCTAGGCTCGTCAGACCACTGCGTTATCAGCCAAGTTTCCTATTGGGTAGACAAGCTAATAAGGAAATAACTCTTCCACGTATGGCAAACCCATTGTGTAAGCTCCACAGGTCTCTTTCCGAGTAGATGGAAAACAGCATTTTTTAAGCCCATCCCTAATAAGGCGATTCTTCTTCTCCCTCTAGCAAGCTATTGTGCAATTGCACTTACTTCCCTTCTTCAAAAGTCATGGAAACGCTGATTAATTATTATCAGCTTATGAAATATCTTGAAACACGAAAACTTCTTAATTACAGGCAATACGGTTTTCGTTCAAAAGGTGATTTCATGGCATATCACACTGAAAAGTGGAACCATTCCTTCTACCTTTTGTTCAAAATCATTTGACAGAGTTTTGCACCAAGCTCCCTTGTCGAAAATGGAATCGACGAATCTCTTATTCAGTGAATTATTAACTACCTTTCGAACCGTTCAATTCAAGTTGTTTTGGATGGTTTCAACAAGTCCGCAGTTCATAAAATAAAGCTGGGGTTCCCCAGAGCTTCGTTATGTCTCCGACACTCTTCCTCATTTTTATACCATGTTCCACAGGAATAGAGTATATTAAGTTTGATACAGGCGAAAATGTAACATACAGACATAATGACGATAGACCCCCAAGACCTTAAGGGCATATGATCGAGACCGAATTCTGAGTCGAATGAGCCATGTCCGTCCGTCCGTATGTCACCAATATTTAGGCCTTAAATTTTGAGCTAGAAAGCTGAAATTTTGTACGTAAGCTCTCTGTCATCCGAAGCAATACCAGTGCCCACAGACACGCCCACAATCGGTCTAGAAGTGCAACAACCTCCGGTGCTTTCAAGATTGTAAGACGTCGTGAAAACCTGAAATTTATTATTTAGCATCTTCTAATGATTACAAGTCATAAAAAATAAAAATAAAGTCCGCAAACCTCCCCTTGTGGGCGTGGCATCGATTGAAAGTGTAATCTTTCAAATGCAATTTATTCAATATTTTTGTTCCAAATCAAAACATTTTTACTTAATGTGTTATGTAGAAAGCACCTTTTTTAAATTTCTTTCATACAAAGGCCACGCCCACATTTGGAAGCAGAATTCAAGAAAAACCTGTAATTTTCCAGAAAACATGGATTTCGACTCCTTTTTAGCCTATCTTAAGTAATGATAAGAAATAAAATTTAGGACATTAGCTTAATTTTTAATACTAGAATATTAAAATTATATTAAAATTATTAATACTAGAATACTAGATTTCATTCCTTCAAAGTTTTTGGCCACGCCCATGTTTAGAGGTTGATATTACAAAATTGTTGAATTTTACCCAAAAAAAATTACATTTTTGGCATCGAATTAAAGAGTAATTGTTCAAATGCAATTTATTCAATACTTTTGTTCCAAATCAAAAAGTTTTTTCCTTATATGTTATGTAGAAAGTATTAAGTTCTACATTTTGTTCATACAAAGTTTTGGGCTACGCCCATATCTAGAGGCAGAATTCCATAAAAACCTATCAATTTCGAGAAAAACATGGATTTCGACTGCTTTTTAGCTTCACTAAGGATAGAATAAGAAATAAAATTTAACTCATAGTATTAATTTTTATTTAAATTTGATTTGAGAATGTGAGTCCAGTTTTCATTACGCAAAATAGTCCCACACTTAAAATTAATCAGTCTTTATAATCTGTTTTTTCAGACACCAGACTGTTTTTTTTTTTAACCATTTTTTCATTAATTTGGGGAAATTTTTATACCCCATCCCATAGGATAGGAGGTATATTAAGTTTGTCACATAGTTTGTAACACGGTCAAATAATAATGGTAGACCCCCAAGACCTTAAGGGCATATGATCGAGACCGAATTCTAAATCGAATGAGCAATGTCCGTCCGTCCGTCTGTATGTCACATATTTTTAGGCCCTAAATTTTAAGCTAGGGTGCTGATACTTCGTACGTAAGGTCCACGTCATGCGAAGCAGTACAAGTGTAAAAATTTTTGAAATCCGCCCAAGGACACGCCCACAATCGGTCTAAATGTGCAACTACCTCCAGAGTTTTCAAAACTTTAAGACGTTCTAAAAAGCTGAAATTTGACATTTAGCATCTCCTAATAAATATAAGACACAAAAAAGACAAATTTCATTGGTAAACCTTCTCTAGTGGGCGTGGCATCTATTTTAAGGGTAACGTTTCAAATGCATTTACTCAATATTTTTGCTCAAAATTGAAAAAAATTTGCTTAATATTTTATGTACAAAACGCTTAGTTCCACATTTTGCTTATACAAGACTTTGGGCCACGCCCACATTTGGAGGCAGAATTGAAGAAAAACCTAAAATTTTCTGGCCTTGAGCCTAATTTAGGAAAGCATGAAACAAAAAAAGTAGCAGGTAAGGTAAACGAGACTTCAGTCCAGATTGCATTTAAATAAAGTTTTTAGCCACGCCCCCTTTTAAGGGTCGATTTTTCAAAAATATTGAATTTGAACCAAAAAATTGCACTTTTACGTACATTTAAGTGTAACTTGGATGTATCTGTGGTTTCTAATTAGGGACGGTTGGACCACGCCCCTTTTCGAAGTTTGCATTACTTATAAAATGTCAAAAAATAACTATGTCATCAGCATTTTACAATGGGGGATAGGATGGGGTATTCAACGGTCCGTTTTACTGTAACTTCTGCGTACATACTGTAGCACTTACTCACTGCTTTGTTTTTAGTTTGGTTGTATTGTGCATTGTTGTAGTGTTGCATTGGCGTGAAAATATATGTTGTAAAAGTTTGGGGCAATTTTTCATAATAAAAAATCACCGTAAAAAATTACCCAAAATTGACAATTTTTCGTTGTTGTTGTTCACGTAAGTTTTTGGTCAATAATCAATTATTCATTTAACCCCAATAACTTGGTCAAATGAATAATTGACCAAGTTATTGGGGCAATTTTTCATTTTTATTTGAGCCTAATTTCATGTATAGCCGTTCTCCTGTATTACCCATTCCAATTCTCAAAAAATTTACAATATTTCTACTTGGCTACGTAATAATATAGCCAACATTATTTCTATCTCGATTCCTTTTCTACTCATCTAATAAACAAATTAAAAACTTTTTAATTGGGCCGATCCCGGCGGTACTGCAATACCGGGCCAACCCGTGACAGAGGTGGAGCAAGCCCCTAGCACTCCGTCTATTTCCAAAAATCAGTTTAACATTTGTTGTCCCCCGATGGGGGATCTATCAGATGTTAAGCTGATAAGAACAGATACTACACTTTGATCTTAGCCATAAGGCCGAGAAGCGATAAATTTTCTAGGAATTCATATCGTACTTCATAATTTTTCAGCAAAAAGAAAATGTGAATTTTATAAATAAATGTATTCAATTGCAAATAAAAAAATAATTTATTATTGCAGAGGCAAAAGTTTAAACACAACATGACGTATGTTGAACCGTGTAAATGCAAGGCACTATGCCCAGGTAAGATAAGTGCCCAGTGCGTAGGTACCTAAACTTTATTGGATATTCGGGTTCGAGGTAGCTTTTGAAATAAAACGTGCAAATGTAACAATGATTGTCTTGGTGGTATACCTATTACCAAAATTCGCTTACTTCATCAATGACTTACTAAGGGCATATTAAAATTAACCCTTATCAGCGAGTAAAAAGGGACAATAATAGGTGTGTTGTCATTCCAGGTTGGACTTATATTATTGTATCAACATTTAAGCCAAAGAAGTCCAAGAGTAAAGGCATTTAAGTATAAGGCACCACTCCAGCATCACTAAATGCCTTATCTCTGGCAATGTCAAAGAACGCGTTCCGCTTCTTCGCCAGAAAGGTCCATAATGAATCACTTGTCCCAATGCCAGACGATGCACCCATAATCCTCATCCTCCGATGTAATAAAACCATCATCCGCATAGTTTTGATGTCAATATTTACACCCAGGTAGGAATAATAAGAAAATTTCTAACACAAATGGGACATCCCGCAGAAAGAATTCTTCACACTTGATTACGTGCGGGTTCCCAGTGACTCTGTGTGGTAAAAAAAAGTATAGGTACCCGTACAGACACGTCCAAATACTACCCTGTCAGCCGCGTGCTTCTTTCCTTTCATTTTGTGCCACTACACGCTTCACTGTAACTCCTGCATCCTTATTCGATTTCTGGAAGCAATCATAAAACTTCTGTTTGCCTAGAATCCGATCCGAGGACAATGCGGTTGTTTCCTGCATATCCTGCTGATTGTTTTCAACTAACTGCATTATTATCAGCGCGCCTTTATTTTGTGCCACCCATAGTGGCACAGGTATTCCTTTTCGGTCACAGTCTGGTTCACCTCATTCCAAAAAAAAAAAAAACTCTCCTTTTCAGACCAGGACACTTCGAGATGTAGTTAATAAAATACATTCTTCTAATGAATGATTGACGCGATGCACTTCAAAACATCGAAATTGGAAATTAATTCCAAAGTGTCTCCAGCTGCGCTGAGTGAATGCATAGACGAAACGAATTTTTGATCCGAAAATATTGGGGCGCCGATCCATTTATATCGTCTGCACATTAATCAAATTACATTAAATGATTCTTATCTCCAAAGTCCCCTCCAACACCACCGAATCGAATCGCATTGGCGGCACTAAGGGTTCACAAATTAAAAGTATCTTTCTCCCTCTGTATGAGTTTTGTTGCTCAACTAGAGCCGTCAAAGATTATTTACCAATTCCTCAGCAGACTTGAGTGGGCTCAAGATGAATGATTGATTCCGTGAGGGCTGCCTGATGGTATGTTTTTGTCGTCTTCTCCAGGAAGAAGGTATCTATCTACCCAGCGTAATTGGAATCTAGGGATCAGAGTGCATTAACATAGTTTTGGACATGTAATTATGTGTTAAAGGTCAGAGAAGAAAGATTGGGGATCGTAATTAATGAAATTCAAACAAATGGAATGTGAACTGTCTTTGTGGTCCTTTAATGAATCATGTTTTATCTGATCCATGTAGAGAAAAAAACAAGCTCCTAAAAAATTTCATTTTTTTTCATGCAATTTTCCGTCTTACCAACTTTGCCCGATTCAAATTGACTAAACACGTCTTCGTCTTCCCAACCCAATAAACAAGGAATGCCGCTTTCGGCCATAAATCAAGACTGATGTAACCAATATTAATTAGTCCGCTCAATCAGCTGACTGGGTGACCCAAAAACCAATTAACAATGCTAATGAATATTGAATAACTTTTATGATAATGCGCTCATGCAACATGCACTCCAAAAGTATTTCTTACCCAAAGCTCAAACTAATTTGAAGTTCAAATAAATATCAAGACACAACAGCGGAGCGGCCACCATAGATTCGTTTTAAAACTCGTTTAACACCTTAACGGTCGCGAAATTCCCCATCGATGAATGTAACGCGAACAATATGATTTGATTCCATTACCAAAGGTGAATAAAAACCGGTCAGTCAGCAGCGCAGAGGCGCACCCCAAAAGTCGCCTTGTACCTTGCTTGGTGGACATTAACCTCTGCCACACCTGCTTCCGCCGGCAATCATATCACGAAGGACCCTATACCTACGACAAATATTTACATGGCTTAATAATCAAGATCGAGTTTTACATAAATTGCAGACAGGTGAATACATACCGTAAGGATGCGAGCATCAAACACAGGAACCTCAGGTAGGTGAAAGCAAGTCGGGCGTCAAAAATTATGCAATCTGAATTTAAGGAACACATTCACTTTTATATGTGGACCACTTAGACGGGTGAGGACTGACTCACCTAATACGATCTGGGACATTGTTTTCGGAGTCATTATGTAGATAAGTCCCGGGACTGGGACATGTTTGTTTGGGATCGTGGATCGAAATGATACAGGTGCAGATGGCGGCGAGATATTGGTTAGGTTATGTTGTGTGTTTGGATCACTAGAAAAACATGTGTAAAAGTACCTCCTTTTAATTGTCAGGAAAAAAATGACAATATTAGCTGCTCCTTACGAGCTGAGTTTAAGGATTTTGTATAGGAAAGGATATATTACAAAACCATATTTGATCACCCGCAATTTACTAATTTTGACAAGTTTCACATAATCCAATTGATGACAACTTGAAAAAAGTATTCGGGCAAAAAAAAGGAGCGAGCTTTACATTCTAAAATCACTGAACTAAATTAATAAGAAGCTACCAGTACACCCGATGAAAACGCATCTATCACAGACGGAACTCAACCATTAAACTGTCTGTGATTGTTAATAAGAATGCTAAATCTAATTGACGAGAGGATCAGCGAAAAAATTCTGGTCATGCCTTGTGGCAAGGGTTTCTGAAATATGCCAATGGCACATCATTGATATTTTTGCCTTAGATCAATGAATCCCTCAACGAATTCACAAAAATGATTTATTATAGTAAATTAGAAAAGACTTGAAGGACCACGAAAGAGATGAAAAATAGGAAGAAAAAGAGTCGGTAGAAAAAATCCGTGAACAAATATTTATTTGCAGATCAAAGATCTAAATAAACGATCTAGCCAGACTCGACTTGAAGAAGATTATGCGGGTTTTGTCTTTACATCAAATGAGTTAACCACCTAAATAGCGAACAAGACTCATCGTGAGCACCGAGTCCGCTTAACCTCGCATCTCCTCCCTTGCAGATCACCTACAATAGCACCCGTTATTATCCAGCACCCTCAGGAATTTCTCCTGCACGACTGGTATGGCAGGAGTTCACACCGAAAGCGGGTGGCTCCATCTACCAACCCTACATGAAAACAACGTTATCCTCTTTGTCATACCGAAACTAGTTATTCCTGCGTCTTCTATCTTCTACGCTAGGTTAAATCCTGCATTGGTATCCTCCTGAGGTATCAGTTTTACACCGAAAACGGGTGCCTTGCATTTTACTTCTCGTTTAAGAAAGTTCCTCACTAGTCGTCAAAATTTTTTCATACACGCGTCGAAAATTGTTGCTTCCATCCTCAACATATACACTTCGGCTTAAGTTCATACCACAGCTGGGTACACCTACTTTTTCCACCCTTGCGGAAAATTCTTACTCAATTTTCATTATGAACGGGTCTGCACTGATCCGAAACCGATTTCTCACTGCCAAGCAACTTTTTGCTTTAACAAAATTTGTAGGAGTTTTGCGCAAGTTCTCTTGCAGCCTATTATAAGAGTCTTCTGAGACGTAAAATGACGAACTAACAGGAGCTTGTTCAGTCTTATGAAAACCTTCTACTCTTGTTATAAGAGCTATTTAACTCCTTTAAGGAAACTATAACTCTTGTTGTGAAAGTGCACACTAGCTTTTATAAAACTTTTTATGGGAGCTGTACACTCATTGCTAGCTAGGTGGACTATTTTTCAAAGGCAATCGCCGAGAAAATTAAGTTGCCTTAACAGACTTAAGATGAGAATAAATGTCCCTTTTCATATTTACGTAGTGTGCTCTTGTTCCAAGATGATATAAGGCCTTACAAGGCTCTTGTTATAAAGAGTTAAGACCCAAAAGCTTTTAGGGAGGTCAGAGTACCTTGCAAAAACTTTTTTGAGTTTTATAACAAGACATCGTCCTTGAAGTATCGAGGGTGCTATTTGAGTCTTATTCAAGGAATATATGTACTTAAGGGAAACAAGCATTCAAAGGTTTTGTAAACCAACTTTTATCTATCGTCATATATTTTTACCTACCCGTGGTGAGCACCGGGTGCCTAGTACCTCAACTGGAGATTGGATTCCTACTCTTTGGAAAGTTGTTGGGGGTAGCAGATGAGGAGGAGTGTGTCCACTAAGACACTGCTCCTTGGATCCGGATGGCAGCGAAGAAATTGCTTCTTCCCCTTCTGGGGTTGCTGGTCCCCAAATGGGTGCCTACCCAGGTGGCGGATAGGGGATTGCTCACCAGATATGGTGGGAACCGGTACGGAAAATATTCGGGGCGGACCCCAAAAACACCAACAAACGAAAAATCCAGGAGCGTTTGTCTGAAAATTAGCGGTTTCCTACTCGGCGTTTGTCACTTGGTTAGGGTGGGCTGAATATGTTCATTTTCTCATCTAAAATGCAAATTAGATGCATGCAAGATGTTTTTTTTGAAAAACTCTGCTTTTCTCCGTAAAGGCATAACACTTGCGGTGGTAAGCTTCGGTGTTTCTGTGCAGAGTTTTCATGGTTCCTCAGCGTTTGCTGGTTGGACCGAGACTTACTTTTATGTTCTATCTTATCTTTTCTATCCTCAAAGTCTGCTCGCAATGTGCTACGCATATTAATGGTAGTCGTAACCCCCTGATCCCAGCTAATTATAAAAAAATGATGAAATCAAAGGTGGCGTCCACAGTCAGGCTTAGTGAACATCTTATAAGAGTCACTGCGAAGTAAGGAGCGGGTTTTCTGGCTCTTCATCCTCGAGGTCATTAAAAGAATCTGGGCGTAGTGCGATCGGGGTGACTTCCCGATCACGTACTAGTTACCAATCAGCAAGAAGCCTCGGATTCAGAAGGATTAACTATGGTTTACGACGTATAAAAATGGATCAAGAACAACGATCTTGGGATCTGCACATGAAGTTTTAGGTCTCTTAACACATCACGTGCAGCCTAGCAATTGCGAAGGTCCTTAGCGACTGCATGGCTTAGTATCACTGCCATTCAAGAAACACGGTGGAGGCCGGGCAAAAAGAGGAAGAAAAACTTCGAGCTTTACTACAAGGCGGGTTCTACCGACATCAAAAGCAACGATTATTGGGATATGGTTTCATCGTAGACTCTTGGGCAAAAAATCGTCTTAGGCAGACTTAGGCAAAGAGTTTTGAAATACGTAAGTGAACCGCATCAAGCCTTGATTCGCCATGATAAGCTTCATAACGCGCATCGCCCTACAGAGGAAAAAGAAGACGTCACCAAAAATATGTTCTACGAGCTTTTGGGCAAAACGTATGAGCAATGCCCTCACTACGATGCAATAGATTATTCTGGAGGGCACCTTTAGAAAGAAGGGCACCTTTGCACGCACAGTCTAAACGCATAACCTGCATGACACGACCTCCGCTAACATTGTAATCGATTCGGAGTGGTTGACGACTTTCAGCTGCTGAGAGAGGAAAATCTTTTGGGCGATTTATGATCCCGTCTGTGCAAGACGGAGAGTGGAGAAGGAGACTGTTAGGCAGAAGAGTCAAAATACAACGGCGATGGCTGGATGGAAGGGGACCTGAGCTAACTGTGCGTGAAAGACGAGAGACGGCTAGCTGAAGACACAGAGCTGGCTTGCGAAGCTTGTTGGCCGAGTGCCAGGTTCGTTTCTGATTTTAGCGCCACCTTAAGCAAATACACCTTAAGTAATTACTCTCAAAAGTATGTTTGGGCGGCGTCCATTGCTTTGTTGGCCAGAGTTCACACCGAAAACGATTACCCCCGATTTCAATACCCTTTTCGGGTAATACCACGTTTCATTAATTTAAAAGCTAACCGAACCTATCGTTGCTTATATTGGGGAGCGGCCCCTAATGGAATAGCCATACAAAATTAAATTTTTCCCTTTTCAATATCACGTTTCCACCGGCCACCAATCTGCGATTAATATAAATCTTCATTAAATCCTCGACAAATTACACGACTAACCATACAAATAAAAATCCTCTCGTCAAGCGATTAGAAATAAATCCCCTCACCCTCACTTCCAACCCTTTTCGAACACCTTAAAAGTTTTGAGAATCGAAAGTGGACACTGAAACTGTCCACGTATAAGAGATCTGTCAAAATTATTTCCCCACTCTCTTTTGAGCGCCATAATGACAGAAAAAGAGTGCTGATGTCAAATTAATCCTATATTTGTCTGGTGTAAACACTTTGGAAACGTCTGCCGCTGATCCTCGTATTATTGCCGGTGGAAACATAGTATAAGTCTCTATCAGATCTCATTTGAAACATCGACGCAGGGCTGCCAAGTTTTTTTTTCACCTTATATGAGAGTCGTCATATACGAGTAGTTCCCCAGTTCTAGTATTCAGGTTTTGCAACACTGTAGGCCTTCTTATGGTCTAAGTGTATATTCCGACTTGTCAAATTAGGATAAGGACCAGGCATTGTAGTCTTTCGACTACAATCTTTCTTACAAAGTTTCTTAGCGTTTTTGGGGAAATCGGAATCCGAAACTTGGATGCACCGTATTGAGTATTGATATTGTATTGATTCAATGCAGAGCCCCCGACAATTTCAGAAGTCCATTAACCTAGACGAGTGGCTCGTGTGAATTGCAATACAATTGATTAATCTGGAAACCTATGGTATAGGTAAGAACCAAGAGCTAACAATGCCTTTTTGAAAATAAAAGAAAAATTCTGTAGGTATTTGACTAATCGCTTGTTAATTTATAAACTTCTACCCTGTAGCTTTTGCTTTATTTAGGCTCGGCATGATCATAATTATATGAAGAAAGGGAAAAAATCTTTCCTCTCCATTTCTATTTTAACCAGACCATTGTGCAAAAGACAACCATTTCGTCGAGTTTGTTGTGCATCAGGAGACTCAGTGTTGCACAGGCTGAACAGCGTGTCATAACTTACAACACCGATTGACAGAATAATCGTCAACCTCGGCGAGGGTTTTTCAATTTTTCAAAAAGCCCGGCGAGCGAGACAGCGATAAAGCCGATATTTATTTGACAGCTCGCCCGAGTCCCTCGCTCGCTCTCTCGCTCTCCATGTGAAACAGCCATTATGGAACTATCGACAGCCTCACATCTAAATGGTTTCTTAAAAAAAGTTTTTTCCTAATATTTGGTCACATAAATGTAAAATTTTACCTGAAGCCCTTTTTAATTTGAATTTCTCATTGAAATAAGTTAACGGCACAAAATTTAACAACGACCGATTGAATTATTTTCAAGAGACCCGCCAATAGATACTGCAAATATATTTGCATAACCCCAATGGCCCCCTTTTTGTTACCTTTTTTCTTCTGGCAAAAAAGACAACACCACAGCCCACGACGAAAAAGTACCTGTCACAATAGGTGTCCCCAAATTGGGGTTAACAAACGTATTAATTCGGTTCTGCACAAACAAAGATCACGTCTGCTTATTTTGCAAATTATGTACGATGACATCAAGAAGAAAGTGAAAATTTGAATAGAAAACCAAATAATAATCTTTAACCATGAGCATAACAATTCATTTTGAGCTACAAAAGTAAAAGCGCCAAGTTTTGAAAATTCTCACGAAATAAGTTCTGGTTCAATGCACTCGTTCCCAAAGCCGCGTTTTTCTAATTGTTTAGTTGAAATTTCTACTAAACGAAAAGAACTAATTTGTTGCACCACCCTGCACTGCACTGGAAATCAATCAATCAATTTCTTCACCATACCAAGGGAGTGCGTCTATGAGGGGGCATCTCCTCCTGACCATGTTGTTACCTTGATTGTTTGAGAAAAGCGCAACAACGGTTTTCACAACGTTTCAATGTGCCTGCCAGCCGCTGCTGCTCTCACGTGAATTCGGTCGAGAGTTCGTACGAAGATCAAAGACCACACCACCGCATCAGCATTGAGGCTGGGAAAAGACTTTGAGTGCAGAAATCTTCGCTTACAGAAAATTTGCACTGGATCTTCGCAGTGACCAGAGCAGATCATGAAAATCGGAAAAATGTGCCTGCATAATTGGTTCCAAATCCTTGTCCGTGTGCAATGGCGAACCTGTTTAGGACGTATGTACTTCAAACCATGGATTGTGCACATTCCAAGCGAGTTTATCATCCATGTGCGCACGACTTCGAGTGCACTGAGGTGCAAACAACCTCCACCGCCTTCTACAAACCACGTTAAGGTTGTCAAGGTATCTCTTCTGGGGTTCGGTGCATCTACCTGTGTGCATGCGATTTGTCCACTCAACGCCGTCGCCGTTTTTATTGCACTATTCGTTGGCTCAGTTGAGTTCAACTTTATAGTTTTGTGTATGCTTCTCTGTTGGTTTTCATTGATCGGCTTGACATTTGAGGCTGACTAGAGCCGTGCAGCTCAGTCAGCCATGGTGGAGTAACGACCCAGTTGAGAATTTTGGTATCGTCTAGCAAAACATGAGTAAATGGCGCAGTGCACTGCAGTTGAATGCTCAACGGTTTTTGCTACGAAATTGTGAAATTTTGAGAGCTTCGCTTACTTTGGGGTGATTGGGGCGTCTTTATTGGCATACTTTAGCATAATGGATGTGATTCACGGTGGCAGCTTGTTGAATACAACCATTAAGTTAATCGGATTGATTTGCTGGCGCTGATGCAGGCGGTTCACCCACACTTCGTACTACTGGTAACTACGCTGCTTTCACTAAAAGTCAGCACGGTAATTAATGAAAAATTAATTAAAAAATGCAAATCAGACAATCAAAATGAAATAATTTAGCAACTTGCCTTGATCCTATTTGTTAGATCGTGGGCCCAAGAGACTTGAGTCCAACCACCCGATATTTTCATAGTTTTATCTGACTACCGGCAACTAGAGCCATAGAGGAACGTGGAAGGAAATTGTATTCTATTAAGGAACGGTTTTTCAGTGCTGACTTAAGCCCAGCTTAAACCAAGATCTGTTAATGCCTTAACGAAACGAATCTAGACTTAACACAACGAGCAGTTTTTCAGTGTAGAGTTAACTCCGTCAACAAAGTTGTCAAAATCTTCGACTCTCGAAATTATTGCGAGTCGAAGACTCCCCCAACTCTCACTTCACATAGAAAAACACAGGAAAAGAAGTTCGAGTTGTTCTCAGACGTCATTTTTCACAGAAACACTGCTATTCCACACAGAAAAAGTATTCAAAGAAGTTCATACTGTTCTCAAGAACTGATCCGAGATTAACTCACCAAATTTGGCGAGTTAAGCCAAGATTAATCCCCAGGTCTAAGTTTACTGAAAAACTCATTCCTGGGGTTAGCTTCAATTTAGCTCGGACATTCGGATGATCTCGCACTGAAAAACCGGCCCTACAATCACCAGTG
This sequence comes from Neoascia interrupta, assembly GCA_947623515.1. Classification (NCBI taxonomy): domain Eukaryota; kingdom Metazoa; phylum Arthropoda; class Insecta; order Diptera; family Syrphidae; genus Neoascia; species Neoascia interrupta. The sequence goes on from OX392462.1 coordinate 202,882,688, forward strand.
TACCTTTACTAAAAGACGAGTCTGGCCGCACAGAGTTTGCATGGCCATTTCCCTCACTGCAGTGGAATAGAAAATCTGCGGATGTGATCCTGGACGACAGAGGTAAAAAACTGCTGGAGGTGTTTACGAATTTTGACTTGACAGTAATGAACGGCAGAAGTGTGAGCGATAGTAATGGCGAATCAACTTCTATTGGTGGACAATGAAGTTCTTGCATAGATTATTGTTTTATGTTAAAGAATTTTTTGCTGGGTTTAAATGATCTCAAGGTGGGTACACAACTATTTTCGGACCTTCTACGAGTTGAAATTTTGCCAACGATATTGACATTATGAACCTAATACGCCCAAACACAACGAGATGAATCTTTTGGCGAAGTATCTTAACATGCAGCTTAGCCAAATGTCACCCAGAACTGAAGGTTACATTAAGCTTGAAGTGCTCGATCAAATATAGTCAAAGCTGCCGCAACGAATTCTCAACCCCGCGAGTTTAATGCGGTAAACAGATGGTTTGATGGCGATTGCGTAAAGGGTCCTGCATACTTGCCGGAGGACTAGGGCAGTTAATTTCTGGGCAGCTGCACCTTTTGGCCGTCAAAAACTGCAAGGCCATATGCAGAAATAACAAGTGAGTAAGTGCAAGAGTTTGTCGTGACAAACTTCTATATACCCGATGCTGTCTGCGTAACACGAAATCGTAAAGTTTCCTGGCCCGAATTTATATATTATTTGTATAGGCCACGCCCCCAAAAGTGGGCATGGGCTAAAAATTAAAATCAATTAATTGTAATTTCGTTGGAATCATGAGAAAATACGGTAAAGACGAAAATTATTTCAGAAAAAAAACAGTTTTCTCCGAAAAACGCCCCTTAAAAGTGGGCGGAGCTCAAAACTTTGTATGGGGCAGACTTAGTTATATCTTTAATATTTGTCTCATAATTTTTTTTTGATTTGGAGTGAACTTTTCGAGAAATCGGGTTTTTAAAGATCTAATATGATAAAAGTGGGCATGGTCGATATTGTGTGCAGTCCAATTTTTCTTTTGTTAAAGGTCTTGGGCCAATATTGCTCAGTACCAAAAATTAAAGTTCCTATGACTTGTCTAACTTGACCAAAAGACATTTTAAAAGAAAATGTGAAATAGAGGTTGTTTCACATTGAAGCCAGACGGATTAAACCATTTTTCACACTTTGTCTGTGCAGCAGAAGATCCAAGCCGTGTACCAAATTTAATCTCTCTAGCTTGATTCTGAAGACCTAAAACCTTCACATATACAGACGGACGGACGGACGTACGGACATGGCTTAATTGATTCGCCTGTTCGTCTCGATCATATCTCTAAAAGGTCTTAAGGGTCTACGATGATTATTTCACTGTGTTACAAACTATGCATTAAAATTAATATACCCTCGTTCGGGTAGAAAAAGAGCCTTTTTATAGCAAGACTAGGCTGAAAAGGCGTCATTGTCGAGGGATTTCAAAAATTTTCGGAGTAACATTAGAGAGCTCAACGATTTTACCTTTCGAATGGGTTCCAGCTTGAGTCCGGACGCTTTAAGCTGTCATTTTTCTACAATGCTCGACCCGGCAAACGTTTGTCCTCAGATGCAATACGCTTTATACCCCTTGTGATGCATAAGATCTTGGATGCGGCAATAGCCTGCACCGTCTGGGCTTAATAGACGGTGCAGGTCTGAAGTAAGAGAGGTCATAAGAAGCTGTAAATTAAGAAAAGCTCCTGGAGAAAATAGAATTCCTTTCGATCGAGTTCTATAAATGCTTCATAGATGAGTTTCCGAACCGTCTCACAAGATGTTTTGACATTCCACAAAGCTTTTACAGAGCAATCTTTTTCCCTATTTACAAAAAAGGGAACCCCAACTATAGGTAGAAAATTACAGAGAAATCTCTTTCCTTAACACCTCTATGAGGATTTTTTGCTCAGTACTATTTAATAGACTTGATTTGGTCAGTGATTGCCAAGCTGGATTTAGGTAAGGGTATTCAATAACAGACCAAATTTTCACCCTGCTAATAATTAACGCTCGGCCTTTTTTGGACAAGAGTTCTAAATTTTATGTTTTCTTCGTGGGTTTCGAGGCTGCCTTTGACACCATTGACAGAAACGCGTTGACAGAAACCATTGAAATTTGCGCTGTTAAGGACATTTAACGTTGGTGCCCATCCGCTCTAGATGACCCAGCCATCGTATAGACGTTGTGTTTCGACTCTTTTGGCTAGCGATTTACTACCTCAAAGTTATAATTGTCGATGGTGATGTTTTGTCCAAGACGTCGGTGTTGAGTGTCTTTTCTTGATTACAGCAAAAACTTGGTTTTGCCCTCGTTGACTGCTTAACCCATATTCGCCGCTTCCGTCCCAATACTCACGAAGGCTTCACTGACATCACGCTTTGTTCTTCCGATTATGTCAATGTCGTCTGCGTATGCGAGTAGTTGAAAGGGCTTTTGAAAAATTGTACCTCTGATGTTGGCGTGGGAGTTCTGCACAATTCTCTCAAGTATGATGTTAAAGAAGTCGCATCCTTTTTTGAAGTGAAGTCTTTGCAGACCTTGACGGAACAGCGACTCACGAGTTTGGCAGGGATGCCAAAACTAGACATTGCGCTATATAGCTCGTCTATATAGATGCTGTCATACTCGGCCTTGAAATCGAGGAACGGGTGGTGTGTATCGATTTGGAATTCCTGGGTTTTTTTCCAAGATCTGCAACAGTGTGAATATTTGATCGATGATGGACTTAACTGGCCTAAGGCCACACTGATATGTGCCTATCAGATTGTTGACAAACGGCTTCAGGCGTTCACACAGTACAGTAGAAAAGATCTTGTATGCAATGTTAAGAAGACTGATGCCTCTGTAGTTGGCACAACTCTCCTTTCTTCAGGATCGGTCAAACAATGCTGAGGTTTCATTTGTCGGGCATGGTTTCTTTCGACCATATCTTGCAGATGAGCTGGTGCATGCTCCGTACCAGCTCATTGCACGCGGATTTAAAAAGTTCAGCTGCTAGGCCATCTGCTTCGGCTGCTTTGTTGTACTTGAGCTTAGACACAGCTTCTTTCACCTCCTCCAGGTCGGGTGGTCGGTATCGTTCGTATGCTTCGTCGGTAACGTCTTCGCCCGGGTTGAATGGTTCATTTTGCCTGACAGCGGTATTTGCTTCGTCCTCGCCGCTATACAGTCTGCAGAAGTGGTCTGCATTTGGATGGATCCGTTAAAAACAGATCGACACTTCCGTGTTAGCCTTTGCTCTGCACACTATCATCTCCAGAAGTTAGTGACGAATGCGCATATGACAATACATCTCCTTGCCAAAATCCGGTGCATGTTTCAAACAGTTCCGGGGAGTTGTAATCCTTCTACACAGAAACCTAGCCTCCTTCGCTCTCAATGGCTTGGTACTTTGATGGCTTGATACTCATTACATTTGTTTTACGTTGCAATGTTTTCGCACACGTCTCTACATTCGCCCTTTTTCCCTGTGCATGCAAACACCATTGTGCCAAGGACACTTTTTTTAGAGGTTCCTGGAGTCCTAAGTTAGATTCAGCCTCGATTTGAATGGTGTCGCGGTACTAGCTCCTATTGGCTACTATCGTCTGGGGAAAGGGAATGCAAAGCGGAGGATCTTTCATTACTCAAGCACTCTTTGTGTGGCTACTGCAGACCAGATGTGCTGAGACATCCAACATTGAATTTCTTTTTTTCATCGGCTTATTCGCCTTGCAAACTCGAGCTCTGATCTTACCCACGACAGAAAAGAAGTCGACGTTCACACCCTCGATGTTAGATGCCCTCGATAAGAATGTGGTCTATTTGTGACCTTCTGGTGACTGATGCCGGGTTGTCTTCTTCCTTCTGAGCTTTGAAAATCTAGTGCTGCTTAAAATCTATAGTCGGAAGCCATTAAGTAAGTAAGTAAGTTTCTGGGAGGCTGTGCATGCCAACTAATCCGAGGGAGATGTACTCCTTTCCGATATAAGCTTTGAAGACTACATCTTTAGAAGCGTAGTACAGGTAGGCTCCATATTCGTAGACTGTACCCAGGAGTTTGTGAAAATTTCTCCCCATCAATAAAAGTCAGTAAATGTCTTCTTTCCTTTCGTTTTCTGAGCCATCGTAGGTATCTCCTTGTTTTGATTACAGCCAGGTCCGCTTTATACCGAAGGAGCACAGACTCAAGCTTTTGACTTACACCTGGTGGGAATAGAGTATACTTATAGGTTCCAGGTGTTAACTCTGAAACCGTGGTCCCTAAACGCTTCGGGTCTTGTTGTCTTGTTGACCACTTTTATTAATATAATCCGAGGCTGCTTTTTCGCCATTGAAAACTAGTCTTTCTTTACTTGGCCGGGATAAGTTACCACGGCACAGCGTAGCTCTGAACTTGGCCTGGTGCACCAGACTCAATAACCCACTCAAGCAAAAGACATATTCCTAATTTTCGCGAAAAGCAAGTGATCTACAAATAGAGTAAACCGGCTCAAGCATTTATCAAGTCAAAAATCGAGCTTTGAATTTCGCACATGTATACGTCATGTGCAAAGCCAGGCCGGACCAACACAAGTTTTTGGAGGAAGGTTTGCGGACAATTTTACAGATGTCGGCTTATGTAGAAATTCTTTTGGAATTGTACTTTATGCTTCTCTACAAATCGTTGAAGCTCTACTCACAATATTTTACACAACTATTCATTTTTGAGAATCAACAAGTAGACATTAAACGTATTTTTTATTTTTTTGGTTCTCCGGTATAAATTGTTCTCGTTCGAAAGTAAATTTCTTACTACTCATAAGAAGGCCTATCAAGATGCCAAATAACAATAAACTTTCTTATAGTTAAGTCTTATAGTCTCTTTTTCCGGAAGTTCCTTTTTAATGCTTTAAAAATCACTAAATCCGTTTTTACATCTCTAAATCCTATTAGCAGCTGTTTCTTTTATTCGTATCAAACAAATTACTTTTTCTATCAATATCATAGGCGAATGAACTGTCGAAGATGATATCAATATGCCTTACGATGTTTCTTTCTTTAAATGCCGCAATAAAACCATATTAAAGACAAACAAATTTACAAAAATCTTATCAACAATTTAATCCTCTCTCTGCCCAATCTGTCTACGCAGTTCGAAAACAAATCCCCAAACAAGTCCTCCATCAAGTAACTTCATCCTCTCGCTCACATATACAATCTGTGGTTCAACACAATACTTAACCCCATCGACATAACTTATAGATACTTAATGGAGGAGCCTCTAAGTTTATTCGAATCAAATTTTTCGAAAATCCCCCAAAAATGCTCACCAAAAAGGGGTAATAAATTCGGATCGTTTTAGACAAAGAAATTGATGACAAATAACGAGAGGGTAGATAGAGGTGCCCGATAGCTAAAAGACCCCAAAACTATTCGTTTATATATGCTGCCATGAGATTATGAATTAGGTCAGTGTTTACGACTGCATAACCTTTCGACCTGGTCCTGGGGGCTCTGCTCTATCGCCACCCCAAGTGCAACCATAAATTTTAAATCAACCGATGGTGGTCGTAAATTATGTCGAATGCGACACGCGACGACCCACATAACCAGTCCGTGGAATTATTTTCGAGGGAGATTCTTCGTCAAGCGGGCATAAGAGGCTGTTTATCTTCGATTGGCTTTGGGGGTTCGCTTCGGCTGAGCCCATGAATGAATGACTGTAGTAGATACACAGGTGAATGAGGCTAGAGCTCTGTTTATTCATCTCTTCGCGGGTATCAATTTGTTTTTGATTGAATAAAATTTTCTCGACTTCATTGAGTAGCTGCTTCGTCGGACACGGGTATAGAAGGCCCTTTAGGCCGACAATCACATATTTAGTGTGTGGGATGGATACAATATCTTTTTATAATAATTAATTGGAAAAGTCAATTTCCGTTTTATGGTAATTATATTATGATGTTAGTTTGGTGGAGAGATTAATTTCCATAAACTGATGGGTATTTCCTGAAAAGGAGCCTTTTCATGGGAAAATGTTTGACCCTTGTTTTGGTGCTTTTATTGCAATAAAATCATACTTATTCTCTTGGTTTTTGTGTTAAGGAATTAATAATTTATCCACATGAACGCTGACAGCGCTGTAGTTCTTCAGTGATCCTTCTAAAGATTGCTCAGCGCGTATAATTACAAGTAAACCAGTTCTCTAGCTAATTGCGATTCGTAGCCGTTCAAGGACTTGAAGTGGAAACGAACCCGTCTCGTCGCATGGCGTTATAGCAAAAGATACACCTAATGCAGGCCTCAATTAAAACTTTACACACATGTTATGTCCTTTTATAAACGCACTCAAGTGCACTTCCCTAATACATATAAGTACAATAGTCATTATAACTTCCAATCGGGAATCTGTTAAGGTATTTTCATTGGCACCATCTATGCGGTTATGCTCTGAGGAATCAGACAGGAAGAAAGACTTAAAACGACATTCCTTCAAGATATTCACAAGAATTGGTGGTGTTGAAGGCATTCGATATAGATAAAACCATTTGTGTGTTGGTACTAAAGGTACTTTTTAAATTAGAAGACAATTTATTTAATTGCTGCTTTGGCACGTGGCTAATGGTCGAAGTAAGCTTAAGAACAATTAGTGTGATTCTCCTTTGATTAAGAGGGATTCTGAGAATGTTTTAGGTGAAGTAAAAATGCGAATACTTGACTTATTCTGATTTTATACCGACCAGGCTGCATTTTTTTTGTTATTATTTGTATTTGAATTGTTTTTTTTACTTATAAACATTATCTTTCGCTTAAATAGAAACGCAGTCGGTGCTGAGGATTTAGAAAAACCATTTCTGTAGACTGTATAATGGCAAAGACGAACTGACCCCTACTGGCAGTTAGAATGAACCATTTAATCTTGGCGCAAAAGATCGACGAAGAACGATACCGCCTGCCTGACCTTAGGTTAGGTTGGGTAAGGTTGAAGTGGTAGTCAGTCGGGTCCAAAAAAACTTAGACCTATGTAGGTCCATTGTAATACCACATGGATATAGGGATCCCTCATACCCGTTGAACCAATTTGAGCTGCTGATGAAGCGCGAGAGATGTTTTGGGTTGGTAGTACTTAGATTGCTAAGATCATTCTAGGGGAGAGCTTCCACCCAGGTGAAGATTTCGGTTTTAAGAGAGAACGCAGACAGTGTCCTGTAATATCACCGATTGTTGCACTCATGTGCGCAATCCATTAAGAGCGATCAAGCTTTTGGAGCATTTAAGATCTAGATTTCGCCACACCTGTTTCGTTACTAGACAGGTGCTGTCAGCTGTCCATCTGAGATTTGTTCTTTCTATTGCATCCAGTAGAATGCCTAAGGAGTCTTTTTCAGGCAAGATTAAGAGAGCAGTGCCAAGCATGGCGAGTTCGTCAGCCTTTCAGTTACCCTGAATGTCGCTATGCCCAGGCACCCAGCACTAGATGAGTGTTGAACTGCTCCGATATCTCTTTTATAGATGACCGGCAGTCTAGGGCTTCTTTAGAGTTTATAGAGACTAATTCAAGTCACTTGATGGCCGCCTGACTGTCAGAAAAGATTCGTATATCCTTGGAAGATACAACGGTATTTTCTTATTCGTATATCCTTGGAAGATACAAGCGGTAAGGAGAAGACGCCGTAATTTCAGCCTGAAAAACACTACAATGATCCGGAAGTCGGAAAGAGAGACTTAGATTACGTCTCTTCGAGAACACACCCCCACCTACCCCATCATTTTTCTTTGAACCATCGGTTTAGGAATGGGTCGATTCACATTCCAGAGGAGCACCCTCATCCCTAGAGAGAATAGGGGGGATGTTTTTCTGGTTCTTGTTCTTGTCGAACTGTAGCTGAGGCATGGTGAAGTCTATGTTTCTAGAAGGGAACCTGAAAGCGTCCAAACCAGCAGAGTAGCTTATCTCGCTATCGGTCTACTGAAAGGTTGCTTTAAAGCGAGCCGTGATTGCAGCTGTTTGTCGGCTGAAGATGTCAAGAAGAATTAGATGGAACATGATGTCCAATGCTGCTGAGGCAGTTGTGCTAAGTGCTCCGGTTATACATAAACAGGCTGATTTTTGGACTGTACTCAGCTGGTCAACCGTTCTAGACGTGAGTATCGGTCTAACGACCTTATATTTTTTTTTGTCTGAAAACGAGTGCTATCGTAGCTTTCCGAACCCTTTCCTGTATATAAGATTTCCAGCTAAGCTTTCTCGCTAAGATGGGGGGGTGCCGTGGCGTAGTGGTTAGTGTGTGTGCTTACTATGCCGGAAACCTTAGGAAAATTTGCAGAAGGAAGTTTAATAAGGCAAGGAATACAGGAGAGATTCAAAACTGGGACTCCTATAAGAAATGTCTTTAAAACTGAATCTCTATAAAACCAATCTTTTAAAACTGAACTTAGGAAAGCGAAAAGGTCCACGTGGAAGAAATTCTGCGGAAAGATTAAAGAATCCGCGGAAGCATCCAGGCTCCGAAAAGTTCTCTCAACCTGTCTCAAGGTCTCTAGCTTTCTCAAAAAGGCAGATGCTACGTGCACATTATCCAATGAAGAATCCCTGAAACTGCTGGTAGATGCCCATTTCCCGAGGCACTCACCAGACTGCCCTATAGCCCAAGTCAAGCAAGGGCTACGCTCATTAGTAATCCGAACTCTCTGATAACGCTTGATAAGATCATGTGGGCTACAAATAACTTCAGTCCCTACAAGTCACCAGGCCTTGACGGCATAATACCAGCCGAGCTTTAACAATCGTCCGACTTGATTACCGCCTGACTGGAGACCATTTTTAAAGGCTGTCTTTGTCTGTGCCAAATCCCCACCAGATGGAAGCAAATCAAAGTGGTCTTTATCCCCCTTGTTGACCCTAAGACAGGTAATTATGAGTACCTGTCTTAGGGTCATCATTGGGTCATCTCTTGACGAGATGTCCGAACAGTTTCACATCCGCCTGTGCTGGGTGCCAGGACATAGAGACATCATGGGAAACTGTGAGGCTGAAGAACTTGCTAAGAACGCCACTAGACTGCCAGAAGATGAAGCTAGCTACCTAGCTACCTTCAAATTACAGCTCAAAAATCACACCATACAAGAAACTAACGCCAGATTGAGGACAGGCACCACTTGTTTAACCTGCAAGTAAATCTGGCCTCGCCTCGATCCAAAAAGATCACATAGCTTGACCTCCCCTAAAGAGATCAAAAATTAACACTGCAGTGGGAATTATCACCAGACACTGCCTATTAGGTCTTCACGCAAAAAGACTAGGTCTATTCTCAAACGACTTCTGTAGAAGCTGCCTAGATGAGGAAGAGGAAGAAAGCGTACAACGCTTTCTCTGTTGTGCCCGGCACTCGCGTCGTACAGGAAATCCATACTAGGCTCCTACTTCTACGACTGCCTAAGTGATCTTAGTGAAATACCGGTCAAAAAGCTATTAAAATTCATTCAAAAGACTGGCTGGCTGTCATAGAATTCATGCCAACCTACTTCCTTGGTCATATACCCGCACGTGGCGGTACAATGGGCCTACTTTCTGGCCTAAGTGCATTTAATAAGTCACTATTCCACCTACCTGGGGGGTGCCGTGGCGTAGTGGTTAGTGTGTATGCCTACTACGCCGGAGGTCTGGGTTCAAATCCTACCATCGTCACCTGAAAAAAAGACTCGTTCTTTTTCACGGCCTCCACCTCCGCGAGGTCCTAACAAACCCTCCGAGAGTAACAATTGTCTTGAAAAACTTCTTTTCAAAAAATTGTAGGTCCCTTTGTATGTGAAGAAATTAACACACACAGCATACATTGTTGAGAAGTTGGCCCTGGTTCACCTCGAGCTGTTGTGCCACTCTATTTTTTATTTATTTTTTTTACTCTGTAAGATGAGACGCAGATATTTAGTTTCATCAGAGAAGATTACGCTAGTGCCCTTGAGGGTCGATATTTGGGATTTTGTACCTATTTCCTGGTGAACGAGTTCAGTTTTGTGAGGGTTGACATCTAGACTACAGCTGTCGGTCCACTGTGTTAGCTTGTTTAGAGAATTTTGTAGGAGCTCCTTTTAGGTGTTATAGTGCTTCCCGGAAACTGCAATGACAACGTCGTTCGCATAAGCCATCACTCTGCAGCCCTCTTCTATAAGGCACTTTCTATATCAAGGAAAGCTCATTATGCAAGTATTATTGTGAAGGGAATACTTAATGGATCGTACTAGCGTATGTAAGGCTGTTTCCGCTAATCTGCCCTTGCAGTATGCGTGCTGAGCTGTGGGTAGCAGCCCCTTGTCCATTCTAAAATGAAGATGAATATCGATCATTTTTTTTCTAAAGTTTTTAAAAGAAATGATGATAGAGCATTTAATACCTGACCAATCTTAATGAAGTGAAAGTAGCGATGTCATACAAATAGCGGGCAAACATTTACAATAAGACTTTAACAGAGAATACTCTATTTTCGACCGTATCCTAGCAACTAAAGCAACTATTTCATCTCATCTTTATCGACCAGCACGATCATCAGCCCTGCTAATGAGGAAGATATTGTCTCCCTTACTTCTAGTTACTTGGTGGAGCTTGGTGTTGCCCAGTTTTAAAAAGTGATCGCTTCAACTATGCCTATTTGTACCATCTTTGGATGAAACCTCTTGGACGATACTTTACTTCCTATCTCAGAAAAGCCCATCGTTTTCCCAGCGATCAGTTCGCGATCATTTTCTCAGATGCGTTATCATGTTTGTCGAGCATTTTTCCATGACCAACACTTCTTAGCTCAGGTCCTAAGCGCGTAGTTAAGTTTCCATATTGAGTCCACGTAGAGTTCGTTACATTCATCTCTTCGACAGCTTATAAAAACTGACTAGATTAACAAACCGTTTCAACAAACACTTTGCGTCTCAGAGCGGGTATATCTAGCTTACTGATGATGCCTTTTAAAGCTTCCGGTTTAAAAATGCAGCCATTTTTTAAACACCAGCTGCCACAATGAGCCGCTCCACTCCACAAACATCTTCTGCAAGTCAATGACTGTTGGTGACAAGTTCCACGATTCTTTCCTACATTTCGATATGGAATCAATGGAATTTTGGAATCTGCCAAATGTTACCTCACCTCAACTTGCACATCAAATACGCAGAATTGTTGTTCTCAGTTTGCAAGCTTCTCTCAAAAATAGGCGCCAAAATCATAGACGTCAAAAAATGATGTCAACAGTTCAACAAACTTCAATTTAAGAAAAAGTTTCATAAAATCATTTCTATATCCCCAAAGTTGACACGACAATCGTGACAAATTCAAATTCGCTGGAGCACAAAAAGTGCGTGCTGGGTGTTGAAACATCATTTTGAAATTCCATCAAGAATAATGACCGGTAAGTATCTAAAAGTACTAATAAATAATTTTACTTTACGAGTGTGTCTATATGTGTTGTATACCAACGCGAACTTGTCGTCATGTCATTTGGAATGCCTTGCACGCTTCTTACATCACACACAATCGTTTGCCGATCGCATCGGAAAGAAAATTGAAGTTGTTTTCTTTCCTTTGTGGAAAAAAATCCTTGTTTTAATTCCCTGGAATTTGCTACAAGTTAGCTGTAATGTTCAACCGTGTCGTCGCATCTTATAGATGAATTGCGGCTGTCTATCAAAAAGGTATAAAAATTTTCCAATATCCAACAACCGTGGAGGATCGTGGAGGCATATCTACATTTTCTATGTCTTTTTCTTGGATGCAATAGATTTTTTAGTGTTCATGTCTTGGAATTGTGAAGATTTTTAAATAAATTCTTCAATGAGGAAAACGATGAGGAGGTCGTTTAGTTGGAGTTTTCTACTTGGAAATCTCATAAAATTGAAGTTTAAAAAAATTCTTGGGGAGGTAATCCAGTCGCCCCGATCTAAGGCAAATAATTAACATTTTGGAAACAAAACAGATCACGTATATGATCACCGAAGATCATATTTCACATTCTCTCGAACTATTGTGTGAGAATAATTATTGAGGAGGAAGGGAATTCCTTCTCGATATGGGTACGACAGAATACCTCCCGAGAGATTTTGAAAGAATCCAGCTGCATGCTATGCAGAGGCGATCATCAACAAAGATCGGCTGGTGAAAGGGTGTACTATTTCATATTGAATTCGGGACTGTCTTTGTGAGATACTGTGTAGCAACTAATCAGAGGGCTTGTTTGAAATTTATTTGAAGATCACTTTAGATAGGTAATTTATCTTCTTTTGAAGTGGGCCAATCTCTTTGTGGAAGAGTTAAACTTATGGTTTTTTAAGTACCACCGATTTTACAGATGTTGACAGAGCATGTTAATCTCGTCTTTTGATGACTCATGATAAGCATCTTAATGAAAAAAAATGAATTATTAAAAGGAAACCAAATGTTTTTGATCAGTTTCGATTTAAAGTTTGGAATATCCTCACTTTTTCAGATATTTTCTACTACTGAAAAGGGAAGAGTTAAACTATTTTTTCCCTTTTATGAATTTTTTAGAAAAGAGCAGAGGCTGATTTAGAAAGACACTAGTTTTTCAGTTTATGTGGTCCACCAGCACTGAGTGTTTTTCAACATATTTCTTTTAATTTATTTGCAGTTTCGGAAAACACGTCATCCCGTGTATTTTACACGAGAGTGTAAAAAAGTGTTGGTAATCTGACTTTTGGAGGCATTAAATTTTGGTTATTGATGTTTTGAAGACGTGTTCGCCTGTTGACAAAAAACCAGTAAAAACAAAAACTGTGTTTTATTTTATAGCTTAGGTTTGGAACCACATCATTCATAGGCTCATTGCCTATAAACTTTTCAAACTCAAAAAAGTAGGCACGTTTCTCAAGGGCTGTTCCTACAGAACTTTTTGAGTCTGTTTTTTTTTTAGCGGTTGCTGTCAGAAGTCAATTCCTTAGTTACCCTAAAGTTTTTGACACTTATTACATAAAAATTTATGGGAAAAAAAAGTATGTATAGCTTAATGCTGGGCGGATATCGCGAAGTGTCAATGCATCGACAACATTGCATCGCAAAAAAGCACATCGTCAATATGCCGTTTTTTTCACTAACGAGTACGTGACATTGCTGTTTTTTTAGAACAGCATTGTAATCGTCTAAAAAGCGATTACAAACGTTGTCTCGATGCATATTTAAGCTTTCAATGTCGATGCAATGATTAATATATTCACGCGATTAAACACTCAAACATTTCATTATTTGCCCCGAAAAACCGTGGCAATATGCTATTTACACGGCATTGAAAGCATTAAAATAAACGTTTTTACATTTTGTATAAAAACTCAAGATTAATTCCTCGGATTAAGCCGAGGGTTAAGGTTTCTAAGATAAAACTTTTTATGTTGACGGACTTATTGATGCTCCTTAACTCAAAGGCATTTAACGGTTTAATTTTCCCCAAAAAGAGAAAAGCGCACGAAATGAACGCACGAGCTCATTTTATTTTGTATTTCAATCACTGATTCCAATCGAAGACTGACTTTTTGAGTATTTACCTCCGTGTCAACGCATCAGTGCAATGAGGCATTGACATAAGAAACTAACGGTATACTATTTGTGTGTAAAAATCTATTGATTAGTATTTTTGCTAAAGGTATGTAGGTAAACTGTCAAAACTGTCAAACCATAAATGCAATGATAAGATTAGCTCTCAATGCGATGGGTGATTTCGTTGTCGCCACAGGTTAGTTAATTGACTAAACTAAGACGCAGTTGAAAGAAGTTCCAACCCTATTATCATCCGACGAAGGTGCTTGAATGAGCAACGTTTAATAAAACTTTTTGTCTCATAGGTCTTCTTCATTTCTCCATTACACTTAGCACTGCAAATTTTCATATTTTGCATTCCAAAAAACTCAAAAATCTTACTTTTCCTTGCGGCTAAAATGCTAAAGGCGAATTTTTGACTGACACCTTCGATAAGATGCAGCTTGTTAAAAATGTCTCAAAGAAAGAACACAAAAATTCTTTTGAAATTCCTTCAAATCTGACAAAACCAGTCATAAAAAAAATTGCTTGCATTTAAGCAGATGTTCCTTGCTCCCATTAAGAACACTGTATCATCAAGGGACCCCAAGGCTCATATGTATTGAATCACAAATGCCCAAACCAAGAAGACATCCAGAGAGCGAAAAGAAAATAAACGAAGTAAGGAAAACACATCCTTTTAGTTTTGTGTGTGTAGCACACAACGAGGATATGGGTGCAACGAAATCGTGTCCTGATGGTGCATGGCCTGCGTGTTGTTGTCTTCTTGCTTTGGGGCAGATGTACACATTCCTAATATCGGAGTCTTCTATTGTTATGTTTTTCCTTTAGCTCGTATAAAGTGAAATGCTGGAGAGAAAAAAAAATCAAAGATGAGGGATGTTTGCAAAGGATTCCAGATTTTTTTCTTTCTTTTTTTAGATCAGCTCTTTATTGGTAGTGGTTAAAATTATCTGTTGTTGATTGAATTATCGTTCGGCAGTGTGCACACAGCAGCTGTAACTGGATCCTTCATATAGGATACCAAACACTTTCAATGAATACCACCGCCTATACTTACCCATCTATTTTTATATATATAAGGCATCTACGACTTGAAGGCGAGTGTCAGTCGAGGATGCGACCGGGAACGTGTCAAATTTCTCTGTTATTGTTTAAACATGCTGTCGAAAAACATAAGAAAGTTTTTCGAGATAGGTATTTGGTCCTGCCGATCGATGAACAATATGAATATGAAATAGTTTGTGAAGATACGAATGGTAGCTGTACCTTTGTAGGTATAAGTACGTTTTCCTAGATGGGTATAGATACCTACTAGCTGCTTTCGTAAAAAATTGATTTAATTATATAGTTTAAACACTCCCCTAATCTAACTACAAATTCAAATTCTGCACCTGCACAATTACCTTCTTATAGGTAGGCACCTACCGGATATACTTTTTTTAATAGGTAAAAGTACATACATATGCCTGGACTTCTCTAGACTCCTTCCTAAGAGAGGATCACTAGGTTTGTGAATAAAATATTTGTTCGGTGCTTATTAAGTACGTTAATCTGAATATCTATGGGTATATGTAGGAAGGGTACAGCTCAATTTATTTACCTCTTCATATGTGTGCTCTCGATGGCTGGAACATTGAACGCTGCTAGCAATTGAACGGCGAAACATTTCGCTGAAAGAAAGAAGGTAGGTATAAAAATAAAAAATAAATTCCAAAAAAATTAACATAAAACTTAGAACACTAGAACTTAAAATAAGACTAAGATCGCTAGACTATCGTTCATAGCTGTGAAGAACATTTGCAATCCTTTCAAAAAGCTTAAATCCTTTTAAAAAGCTAATCCTATTCCAAAAAGCTTAAAGGTTGTTGCGCCAGAAAAGGTGTCCTCAGAGTTTGCAAAATTATCGGAAGCACCGGTTACTGCAGTTTCTTTATTTTTTTTTAACTTTCTGCCTCCTTATTGCGAGCTAATGGCAACTCAACCTTAACTTCAGATATCTTTTGTGGCTGTTAATGTTAGGATAGTAAAGGGTTCGCCATCTAAGGTTTTTTTTTTTTCAATTAGTGGTTATTTCGTGAATGGTAACACTTAGCTCATGTCTGATTTGACAGATAATTAGTTTTATCCTTCCGCTGAACGAATATGGTTGTGTATAGGCTTAAACAACGCTGGGAAATATTGCGCGACATTAATTTGAAAATCATGGTAATGTTGCAGAATGTGTGCGAAAATTGCGTTCGGATTTCGGAAGATGAGAAGCACCATCAGCTCTGTATGTTCGTTGTCTTGTGAAAAAAGTGAAAGAAACTGGCATCCTCCTCAATAAACCAAAGCGTGAAAAGCCAAAAACATTAGTACGCCCGAGACATCATTGAGACGAATTTTGCATAAAGACCTTGGTATGACGCCATACAAAGTCCAATTGGTTCAGGAGTTGAAGCCAACTGACGACTGACCATCCAATGCGTTTTCATTTCGCTAAGTGGGTCTCCGATCGACTTAGAGAAGTACCGATTTTGCAAAAAAAATCATCTTCTCAGATGAAGCTCATTTTGATCATTTGAAGCTCATTTTAAAATGAAATTGTCGCATTTGGGGCACAGAAAGCCCGCACGCATACATTGAAAAGCTGATACACCCAAAACGAGTCACTATTTGCTGCGGATTTTGGTCCAGAGAAAAATTGGGCAATTTTTCTTCGAAAATGAGCAAGGAGTGGCCGTTACAGTAAACGGCGATCGTTATCGGGCCATGTTGAACGAATTTTTGTTTACAAAAATTGAAGAGGAAGATATTGGCAACATTTGGTTTCAACAAGACGGCGCTACGTGCCACACAGCCGAAACTACACTCGATGTTTTGCGCCCTGTTTTTGAAGATCGCATTATCAGCCGCCGAGCTGATGTCGTTTGGCCACCTGGGAGCTGTGATTTGACACCGTTGGACTATTATTTGTGAGAAGCCGTAAAAGATAAGTGTTACACAATTGACGCTTTAAAGGACAATATTCGTAAAGCCATTGGTAAAATACAGCTGCACACAATCGATAGTGTGCTTAAAAATTGGACCGATCGTGTAGGCTACTGCATGGCCAGCCGAGGCAGCCATTTGAATGAAATTATTTTCCATTGTTAACCAGAAGGATTGTACTTTCAAGTAAAACAAGAAATTTGAGAAAATATTCAGTAGTTTTTTTTTATTACATTTAAAAAAAAGGTATTTGGCGGACCCTGTATGATAGACAAGGAGGTTAATCACCTTCCATACGAATTTGATAACACAGCTTGCAGAGCAAATCCTTATATCTTCCGCACTCAATTGTTCTCTGAAGAATAAATTTCGTCTAATGCCATTTCTAGAGCTGGAGATTCACATAGGATATTTTCCGCACTTCTATGTTCTTCAAGAGAAACTATTTTGATTTTAAAAAGGTGATTATCTTAGCCTGTGGGCCCTGTTAGGTGTTCTACAAGGTTTTTAATATTGTGCCCATTTAGATGTCGGCATTTTTTGGCATTGGCCTGTCAAAGGTCTGAGGTGTCAATTCAATAAGAGATGCATCTTATATGCTCCAAGTTTTTATACCCTATCCCATAGGATAGGAGGTGTATTAAGTTTGTCACATAGTTTGTAACACGGCGAAATAATAATGGTAGACTCCCAAGACCTTAAGGACATATGATCGAGACCGAGTTCTGAATCGAATAAGCCATCCGTCCGTATGTCTGTATTTCTCACGCTTTTAGGCCTTATAGCTGAAATTTGGTGCATAGGTTCACTGTTATCCGAAGCAGTACAAGTGTAAAAATTTCTTAAATCCTCGCACAGACACGCCCACATTCGGTGGAATTGTGCAACTACCTCCAGAGTTTTCAAAGCTGTAAGACGTCTTTAAAGCCTGATATTTGGTATTTATTATCTCTTTTTTATTGTAAGATACACAATATAATAATCTAATCGCCTTTCCTCCCCTAGTGGGCGTGGCATCGTTTTGAAGGTTGATTTTTCAAATGCATTTAATTCAATATTTTTGTTCTAAATCGAAAAAATTTTACTTAATTTATTATGTAGAAAACACTAAGTTCTAAATTCTTGTTAATACAGAATTTTGAGCCACGCCCACATTTGGATGCAGATTGCAGAAAAATCTAAAATTTTTCAGGAAAAAAAAATTTCGACTTGGCTTAAGCCTAATTAGGGAAAGAGTAAAAGAAAAAAACTAGCAGATCAGATAAACGAGACTTTATTCCAGATTTCGTTTATACAAAGTTTTCAGCCACGCCCCCTTTTAAGGGTCGGTTTTTCAAAAATATTGAATTTGAACCAAGAAATTGCGTTTTACGTTCATTTAAGCGTAACTAAGAAATATCTGTGTTTGAATTGAGAGTTTGTAATTAGGGGCGGTTGGACCACGCCCCTTTTCGAAGTTTGCACTTCTTATAAAATGTCAGAAAATAACAATAACATCAGCATTTTACAATGTGGATGGGGTATTCAATGGTCCGTTTTGCGGACTGTAATTTCTGCGCACACACTGAAGCGCTTACTTACTGGTTGATAAATTAAGTTATCGTCGTTTTGGTGGTGGGGAAGAAGGATTCAGGTTCCTTGAAAGGGGTCCACGGGTTCTATGGCTAGTTCGTGGGCTCTCTCATTACCACTAATGCCTTCGCGACGATACTTGACTTAAACCAAGCTGACATGTCCTCTTTACGTAAAGGGACTACTTGGAAATATGGAGAGATTTTCCTTAGTGTACAGGATGATATATTAGGGCCGCTTTGTATACGTGAGGTAACTTCGTTTGAATCTTCACCACGGAGTTGATGACTAGGTTATCGGTGCAACCAATAATGATCAGTACCAAGTTATTTAATTTATGAAGCAGGTCGTCAATGACCAGAAACCACAGCAGGGGTTGCAGCTTTTCACCTTGTATGGGCTACACAGCCTCTTATGGCTGAAAGAGGCTACTGAAGTCATTAATCATCAAGCGTTTCAGTTTAAAGTATTTTGGTCAATGTTCTTCTGGATCAAAGGATTTTATATAGAAGCATATCCAGTATCATAGAGGTACGCTATTTTTTTTTTAATTATCTTTCTTTAGAGGGAGTGACTTAGGGCACTGCAGGGTATAGTGATCTCAATGACTCGATGGGTAATTGCTTCCTGAAGACATCTTATTTGCGTCTATTTGCCGAAGGTTAAAACCTTAAAATTAAGGAATCGATTTCAAACAGCTCAAATAGGTGTTCAGCAGCAAGTGTTAAGCGTCCCAGTATCAGCAGGAAGTGTTTAGCTTGTGTCCCAATATATACTCTACATAGGTAAGAAATAGGTAAATGAAGCGTGGTAGAATCTGCGACGAAAGAGCAACTACGTCAAATTAATTCTATTGAGGTAGAAAAGGACGTTTGTGTGATAGCAGAACAATCTACTGAATCACTTATGAGCTAATACGTAATCAAGCCTTTGGGTTACATGAAGGCACCTCAAAATTCTTCAACAAATGCCAACGTGCGTCGTGTCGCGTCGTCTGAAGAGCGCTTGCATCCTCTTTTGAGCGAGTACCGGATGAGAAATCTTTCCTGATGTTTAAAATATCCAAGACAAAAAATTTTGCAGTGCTTCCTTTTTACCTTTGTCTTCTCGTGGATCGAATCTTGGGACAAAGAGCTCTCGAATATCAACCAGATGACCCGAGTAATATTAAACGTCTGCTACAAACATAATTTTTAGCAGCCTGATATAGAGACTTTGAAGTCTGTACACGGAAAACGATCTTTTTCGGAAGCAGCGATATAAGGGAGGCCGTAAAAATGCAAACTGCACCACACAACAATAACAATTCAATAAGTTTGAGGAAAAGACTTCTTGGACTATTAACGGCTTCTCACCTTTGAAGTCTTACTGATGCCCCAAAGGAATACCGCCTGTCATGCAACAAAGACCACAATACCTAACAATGCATTGGCTGGCGACTAAAAAAAAATTTAAGCTGTGAAATACTTTGACTATGTGTCCCACTCTCTAAGTCGCGCTAAATAGTGTTTATATGCTAAGTACCTCAGGCCAATTAGTCTAATGGAGGCTGCTCTAGGTAAGCTAAACACCTGTGCTTTGAGTGGTTTTGACTTAAACCCTAGCAAAACTGAATTGATGCTGCTTCTGATTTAAAGTAGAATTTCCAATTTAACCCTCCTCTGCCTTACTCATTCTATCCTCCAGCGCTCACTACGTGGGAATCATACTCAATTCAAACATACTTAGGAACATTAAGCCCAAGTCCCCAGAACAACAACGATGAAGGCACGTGTTACGCTGGGGACTTGAACCAAAGTTACTGGCTATCCGACTATACTTCGGCACACGCATACCATATCGCATTAAAGAAACATAAAATTGCTATATTTAGAGCCGCTTTCAAAGCTCTTGATACTCGGCTAACATACTCCCCAAAAGAGTGAGTGGCGGAAAAAGCTTGCTTGTCTGGACCAACCTTTCAGGGCCACACTTATCTCGTTTCCAGGGCATAGGAACATAAAAGGACATGAGCCTGCACATAATATGGCTATGCAGAGCTCAGCTCTATACGACTTACTAGCAGGTGTCCGTACTCCGGTACGAGCGGTGAAGAAACAAATCCACTCAAATCTACACTGCTTAAGGTCAACTCCCAATGGAGGGCCTTGACCAATGGCAACATATGAAAGGAAGATATGACGTGTATATAGAAGAATAAAATAGAACAAAGGACCTAATCAACCAACCCGCCCTGATATCGAAAGGATTAGGGCAATAACAACGGGCTAGTTGGACACTAATCAGACAAACTAATTATCTCACGTAACCCCCACTTCCGGAGTTCTGGAACTGCAAGTGCGAAAGAAAGCATCTTTCGCGTTCTCTACAAACGTCTTACAATACCTTTAAGCAAATAGCGAGCACTGAACAAGGAAGACCTTTTCTCAGGTCATGAATGGTGTTTTCTACCGACTTGAAGTGTTGTTAGATATGGAGACTACGTCTTTGGTTTGGTCCGAAGTGTAGCTCCGCCAATAAAAAAAAAAAAATAAAGTGACTAAGGTAAACGTTGGTCGTAAACGTACTTGAAGGGATGTAATGCAGTCTTTTATGCGATGTCATTTAATATACGTACAAACTTGTGTTGTTAAATAAAAACTAGGAAATATGTACCTAGATTACTTTCATATTTTGCTACCATACACTCGACTCATAATAAAAGCTGGATCTCTATTTGAACTCCATGAGAGACAAGTGACATATACTAAACTGTAGGTAGGCAGTTATATTTATTTCAATAAACATACTTCTCAGACAAGGTTTATCTTTCTCGTAAATATTTGAAAAACGATCCGCCCAATTTCATTATTAAATTAATTTATTAATAAAAACGTCTCCGCCTTTGTCTCAAAGATTATCCGCATTGAACCGCTCGTCTATGGTTATAAATGTCGCTTCATAATTCATTCTTAAATCGTGATTCCTGTTCATTAGCGATTCCATTCATAATTTACAAATCGATGTGAGCGAAGAAACAAAACTAAAATGTATTCAAACATCAAATCAAATGATCAAATGTATCCGCCACACTCCCGCATTTAATTATCAACTATCTCTGCCCATATATGATCGCAAAAGATCCATAAAAGCCCATTTTAAATCCCCGAAAACATTAGCTCTATCGCACAACTTGCTCTTACCTTATACGACTGCCAGCCGTGGGCGCTGCGATGGTCCTTGAGTCGTTTGCCACGATCGAAGACATTGTCGCCGCAACAAGTCGAATCGTCTATACAGCTTCCAACAACAAAAAAAAAAAAAAAACAATCACAATCGCACACAAAAAACAATAAAATGCTGAGCCGCGTGATAAATTTTTTACAATAAAATTGTAATCTCTCACATGAGACGTATAAGGCACCAGTCCAAATGTAGAAGGCCGCGTAGGCGTGTCCCTTGAATGCGCACGCGAATAACCCGACCAACACACACGAGCAGCGCCGCCGTATCTCTTAATTACGACCACCGACTGTGACCGAACTCGAAAGTTCCAAATTTGGACAAATTACTGCGTGAAATCACGGTGAAGACGATGAATCGCGTCGATGTTCTGATTATGTAGGTCCCGACGGATGGAGAGCTCTTCCACTTGTCAGATCGGACACTTTTGTGTGCTTGAGATACTGATGTGCACTAAACTAGGGACTAAACAGTGTGTCACACAACACTCTGGGAGGAGGACAATAATTTGTTCACGCTTCTGACGAGTATACGCGAGCATACACCTGATCGAGTGGCACAAAGCCAGTCTCAGTCTGAAGGGGGTCCAACAACAACAACAAGAACGACAAAGTCGACATCATCCTTGAATGGGCCATGATGGGTCTGATGATGATGGATGGATTGGTAGAGGGGAAAAAGATACTTTTTTGCATGCACATAGCAAGACTCCATCTGGTGGTTCGTTTATGGTAAAAAGTAAGTGTATAGCCATGTGCATGATGAGGCTCGGTATGGCTCCGGGGTTGGGTTTCCATGGAAAGTCAGCGTACAGTGCACAGTGGAACGAGGAACGAGAAGTTCGGTTGGACAAGCAGAGAATACAAAAATATGTGCACATATGCAAGGCAGGAAGTTTGATGAGGACTTTAAAGCTCAACTTTGTGCAGAATTGTTGTCAAGATGGAAATTTTTATCAAAGGTATAGTCTCTGTTCAAAAAGTCTATAACTATGTTTTGAAATGAATAAGTAAGCGTCTTATTAAAACTCTCATAAGACGCTCACTTATCTTACCTATTTAAGGCTCTTAAGACTCTTAAGACTCTTAAGACTCTTAAGACTCTGTCTTAAGACTCTTAAGACTGTCTCTTAAGACTCTTTGGACTTAAGTTTACGATTTGTTAAAACAAAAGTTCACAAAATACGCCGCCCGGTGGGTGTCATATTCTAATTTTTAATGTGCGAACTTCTTTAAAGGAGTAGTGCTTGAGTCTTGACCAAGGCATTCTTTAAGTATTGCTCTGCTACCGCGTGCGGCCATGCTGCAAGCAAGACCCCGACTTATCTCCAGGAACTGATTAACCAAACAATTTGACACAAACAATTATTGCCTCGAAAGATTTTTTACTGAACAACAACTTGAGCCGCAGCAACTCGAGGTAAAGGAGATCCATAACTTAATTCCATTAATATTTTTTATCGAAAAAATCTTCTCAATCCTTTTGAGAAGATTTTTGGAATGGATTTTATTCTTGAAGCGCTTGCCAGAACGCCTTGTCAGAAGTCGTACAAAAGAACTTGTTTTTTTTTTAAGTTCGGATCTTTTCACGTTTTGTACCGGCGACATACCTACACAAGTTCCTTGTCGTATCGTAAGTATCCCAAGTTTTGAGTTTTCAGGAAGCGCCGTACACTTTAGTCTCTTTCGTAGTTCCGACACCTATTTTTTCGACTACCACTGCGAAAAGTGTTTCTTTATCTGTGATAAAAGAAGTCATCGCTTCAAAGAAGACAAAGTTACTTCCACCAAAAGAACTACAATAAGTAGGCCTTCAACGAGAGCTGTTCAAGAAATTGTTCCCTAATTTCCTTTAACTAGTTCTTGGTACCAACAAAGTTCGTGCCATTGTCACGATTCCTGACGTACAAAACAAACCTTTTAACGGTGCAAAGTCGTCTTTGGCATGATTAATCCGAGACCAAATTGACAGCTTTTCATAAAGGTGGTGAGGATTAAACATCGACTCCAATTATCTTGAAAATAACTGTTCCAAGGCTGACGATCGACGCACGGATGATCTGGCTCAGGCGTGCCGGTGAAAACTGGCTACGTGGTGTAGGAGCACTGTTGTTTGGTGGATTTGGGTTGTGGTTTGAAAGGTATGGCAGTGCTGTGTATGGATAACAGCACTGCTATACCTTTCGAGCCACAATTTGAAACGTGTACCAGTGCTGTTTTGCATATTAATCTAAACCCTCTAAGGGTCGGTGTTTTAGTGCTGAGTTAAGCCCAGCTTAAACCAAGATATGTTAATCCCGTAACAAAACGAAGCTGGAGTTAAAACTCATCCAGTGTTTGTCAGTGCAGTGTTAGCTCCGTCAGCAAAGTTGTCAAAATCTCCGACTCTCGAAATTATTGACTCTCGCAGCTCCCACTTCACATAGAAAAACACAGGAAAAGAAGTTCAAATTATTCTCTAGTGTCATTTTTTACAGCAACGCGCAAATCAACTGACATTCCACGCAGAAAAAAACATTCAAAGAAGTTCATACTGCTCTCCAGAGATGATCCGGGATTAATTCACCAAATTTAGTGAGTTAAGCCGAGATTAACCCCATATCTTAGTTCACTGAAAAACTCATTTCTGGGGTTCATCTCAGTTTAACTCGGAAAGTCGGATGATCTCGCACTGAAAAACCGGCCCTAAAAGGGACAACACTGCTGAAGGGGGTTGGAAAATACCCCCGTGAACTGGTGCACTCACTTCGAAAGCAGGATGACTGTTTTAAGTTGAGTTCGCCCATAGGACAACCAGCAGCACTCTAGAATGATCGCCTTGTTTGCTAGAACGATCAAAATCAAGCGTACACAAAATCTCAAAAATCGGTTTTGAAAATCTTGGATGCACCAAATCTCGAATAGAACAAAATCTAAAAACACAAAATCTCGAATAAAACCTAGAATGCGCAATTTTGCAATTTTTTCGAGACTCTTAATCCTAAGATTAGGAAACCTGACTTAGAAATAGTTTTGTTAAACCAAACTTTAATCTGCTTTAAGAAAAGTTTTAAAAAAAAGAAAATAGCGCGCCTCACCATACAAATTCCACTGTGTCGCCTTGTTTAAGTTGCATTTCCAGAATTTTGTAAAACAGAATTTTGAAAGTATAGAATTTTGAAGGAATCCCTCTAACTTCGTGTAATTCTCGAATTTCCCTCACCCTTCGGGGGAAATGGCGCATGCTAATGGAGGTCATGAATTGCCTAGGGTGTACACAAAAAATATGTGTTTTCAAAATTATTTTATAAAACTCAAAACAAGGAGGCTTTTTCCACTTGTGTGGCTTTTTTCAAAAGACCCCTATATACAACTGCAGAAATATAGAAAGCTTTCAGGCTCAGCAGGAAGATAAATCTAAGAGAGCAAGCAGATCTCGTTCTGATTTAACGCTCAAAAAAACATATAGCAGCAGCAAAAACCCAAGTCCTTTAAGCAAAAGTTGGTACGAAGCTGTCGCTTATGGAAGGCCTTTGAGAGACTAAGACTCAATGTACCCAAAAGCTGTTTTGTCACTCGCGGAAGGTCAGGCTTTAGGCCAAGTCCCACATATAAGAACTTCCACTATTTTTTACACAATATATTAAAAAAGGTTTTTAAAATCTTTCAAGTTTAAAAACTCCAGATATAGTTGGACATTTAAATTGATTGTGGGTGGGGCTATGTACTACATTTCTTTGGACAAGTCGGATAATATTTTAAGTTAATTTAAGGGTCGAGAAGGAAAACCCTTAAAGCAAACTTAAACTAGTGGGAGGGTTACAATCCGCCTAGGCGAATCGTTGGATACCCCATCCTAATGGACCATTATGTTAAGAATTTGTCAGTTAATCCACTTTCAAGCTCCGAATTGTGTCATAAATCTTGGTTGCTAAATTTCAGTTTCTATTAACTTCAACTGTATTTAGAATTTCTCAGTTAAAGAATCTTCTCCATTAAAAAGGGGCGTGGCATTCACACCTTTTCAATTACATCGTTTTTTTTTGTTTACATTATTTATCAGAAGTGATATACACGTCTTGACTGCATTTTCACATTAAAAATTTGGGTTATACTTACAAACGCCCCCAAAAGTGGGCGTGGCAAAAATTTATTCATTTGAGTTGATAGCTTACGTACATATCTGAAGGTTTTATGGTCCAAGTTATTTGGATTCAAACCAAATATATCAAATAAAAACCGTTTATTAGAATGCGTATTAAATATGACCACGCCTACAAGGGGGCGGTTTTTGCTTTTTTCTTAAATGCCAGTCACATTTCACAATTTCAGCTTCCTACGACAACTTTGAATTTTTATGCTAATAGGTAAAGTGGGCGTGTCAGTAGGCGGATTTTGAAAATTTTTACAATTGTACTACTTCGGGACCTATAAAGAAGAGATATTAAGTTTCAAATTCCTAGCTCAAAATTTAAGGCCTGAAAACTACCGACACACGGACGGACGGACATGGCTCATTCGACTTACAATTCGGTCTCGATCATATGCCCTTAAGGTCTTGGGGGTCTACGGTGGTTATTTCTCTATGTTACAAACTTTGAATCAAACTTAATATACCTCCTATCCCATGAGATAGGGTATAAAAATATGAAAAGCTACAATCCATAGCAGGACCTAGTTAAAAGTGCGTCATTAATACCAGTCACTTTCACTGACATCATCTTGGCTCAAACCAGGAAAACATCCCTTATAGTTTTTATGAATAAGAATGAGTTCGTGCTATAAGGGCCCCCAACAACCCAAAGTAAAATTCCCAACTAAATCTTCAAGGTAATGAGACCCCAAAAGAAATGGACTAAAAAAAAACGAGCTAAACTCTTCCACGTACCTTCGGATACGCAGCTCTTTGCGTTGCGCACGTCACTTTGTGGTCAGCGATCGCTCTTGAAGTCAATACTTCTTCAAAGTCCTCGTCGCATGCTTTTTTACAAGTGCTCCATGGAAGACCTCTCCAAGTGTAGTGCGGTGGTTTTTGGTTTTTGCAGTGTTGTCCGCAAAAGACTGCTCATGTGATGTTGGTTGTTGTTGCAGCACAGCGCGCGGCAGAAACAGAAGCATTACCGTAGCAGCAGCTGCTGCTTGCTGTTAGTCGCCTGGTAAAGTGGTTACTCTTTGCCCCAAAGAATTTCTCGAGGAGTTTCCATTATGGAAGTAAACTTACCGTGAAGACTTTCAACTACACGCAAAGACGAGGACGACGCATGGTAAAAGCAAAATTATTCTCGACGACTGACGGACGAGCGGCTACGACGACGATACGATGACGACGACGCACGTGAGGACGTAACAAAGGAGCCAGTGAAAGATTTTAATGGGGCAGAAAGGACGGCGCGAAAGAAGGAAACCGATGGATGGTATTCGACGTCCGACATGTGGAACGGAAGAGATCAGCGGTTAATGAGTTTCACTTTAAGGATTGCTGATGGATACAAGTTTTTTTTTTTTCTTCGAGCGGTAATCATACTTTGGATAGCAATAAGAGGAACAAGTATGCAACGTAAGAGGATGAAAGTTGAATAATAATTGGAAGGAACATGAAACGGAATGCAGGTACCCTATAGGAACACAGAAGTGATATTGGCTGGGGCATAAGGGTTATGTAATGGAGATAATAATGTTGGGATGGAAT
This sequence comes from Neoascia interrupta, assembly GCA_947623515.1. NCBI lineage: Eukaryota > Metazoa > Arthropoda > Insecta > Diptera > Syrphidae > Neoascia > Neoascia interrupta. Next base: position 202,909,652 of record OX392462.1, read on the forward strand.
AGGCAGGGTGTTTAAGAAAGTATAGTTTGTCCACATTCAACTTTTTGACTCTTAAGCAAGGCTGTTGCATTTGATGTAAGGCAGGTATATCTACCTAAACCTACCTACCTATATTTTACACTTTTTTTTAAATCTGTTAATATATAGGTAGTACCTAGCTAAAAACCTAGTAAGGATGCTCCCAAAGTGGCTCTATACTTACTGCTGTTAAGGCACGTCAGTGCCATGAAGTTACTGTGGCTTAGCTTAAGGAACAGGAAAGGTTCTAAGAGCCACACAAGTATGTAAGACTCTCAATATGCTGATAGATTTGAAAAGTTCCCTTGAATTCTTTTATGTCACTTTATAGGGTGTTTCCACCGCACATAAGACAGAGATTAACGTAGAAAGATTTAAACTTAATCCCAAAGTGTTTCCACCGAAAACGTGGAGATCAACTTGACGTTTGGTTTCGTTTTTGACATTTCTCAATGACATCTGTTTTGTGAAATGGCAATGTCTGGTCGTCACGCCCTCAGCACATTTGCTTGAAAACGTGAGTTGGCTCTCGTTCAACTTAGACTTAAAATAATTAAATTTAATTACATGTTGTTGGTTTATGTGCATTATTTATGCAGAGAGAACATGTGGGCAATTTGGACACTCGAGATGGATGTGGGCTGTGGAGCAGATGGTAGCACCTATGGCCAACGATTTGAAGGTCCTAGGTGCCAACTTGTCTTGTTAAGTTAATCATAACAATTATGATGACAACTAAGGCGTACATACCCCTCTATTCTGACGGTTAGTCGTAGAATGGAGTTGAAATTTTAGCGGACGGAAATGTCGAAATAAAAAACCGTGTGCGGTTCACCGGCAGTGTACGATTCTGCAAACCTTACTTGTCGCGAATAATGCTCTACCAGTTGAGCTACAGTGAACACGATTGATTCTTTATCCAGATTCGCCCACCTCACTAGTTTTTGCCTTACGTATGCTTTCACGAAATTCACTAACACAAGTCTTCTATGCGCCATTCCTAATCAGCTACAAAGAATAGCAACAAATAAAGCATACGTAAGGCAAAAAATAGTGAGGTGGTCGAATCTGGACAAGGAATCAATCGTGTTCACTGTAACTCAACTGGTAGAACATTACTCGAGACAAGTAAGGTTTGCGGGATCGTCCCATGCAGTGGGCCCAGTGCATTTAGCCATTTTTACAGCTCCAACCACATCCACATCAACAGAATCATCAACGGTTCTGTGCATCCCTTTGCGCAACACAGCAAACATAGGTGAGTTGATGATGCCAAGCTGTCAAATAAAGGGTTTTTTTTATTTGTCTCGCCAGATAACGCACAGAACACGTAGAAATCGGTACTGTTTAAATCCACAATTCATGCGTGGAAAAAATAAATTAATTACGTGATTAATTTTTAATTTCTTCGTGAAGAGATTAAAATCCATGTGGTAAATCTCGAGGTTTGGAGGGGATTTCAGGAAAGTTTGTCTTAATCGCAGATAAGTGTCCGGTGGAAACACCCTTTTAGGTGTTCTCATTTTCCACTGGCCAAACTTTTAATCAACCTCATTCTACAGTACGAAATCAAATATAGCATGACACCCTGTGTTTCTTCGAAGATATTTTCTTCACTCCACACAATGGAAAAATCCTTTTAACCGAAGAAGTGAAAATTCTGACCGACTACAATAACACATGAAACAGGTTCCAGTGACAACTCCGCAAGGACATCTTAACGCCTCCTTGTTATTTATAGCAATTTCATTTCCATCCATATCCTCTTCCTGAGAATGTGTGGTGCTGTAGGACAATCAATCAACTTACAAAAAAAAATCCCAATAACAATTCACACTTCCGCTTGCAATTAGCGATTGCCAATGCAAAAAATACTCGGTCAGGAGATACCTTGCTGGAATTTCAATTGGTAACTTAATACCAAAAGGAATATCAAAATAAAATTTAATTAAGTAGCAAAGGGGACAGCAAAAAATCAAAGAAATAATAAGCAATGTGATGTGTGCAACGCGTGCAAAAATCAGTTCCGGCGATAAGTGACATCATCCGAAGGAAGCCCTTAAAGATAAGCTGATGGGTCTTTTGATATTATACCTACAGCTACACTACTGATCTGATCAGGGGATCGCTCTTCTTCAGAGGATAAATGCACCAGTGGAGTGCTAGAGCGGAAGACAGGATTGAATTTCTTTTCTGGTGGAATGTTCACAATATCCGAGTATTATCGAGGGTATCACTTGATCTTGAGCATTATCAGGCTGATCAGAATGTGGATAGTTGGTACAAAATAATAATAAAAAAAACGTTGATTGAAAAGGATGTGCGGATGATCTCCTTTATTTTCGTGAGCTGGAAGAAGGTTGAATTTTTTTTCTAAAGCTTGTTTAAATCTTCTCTAGTGGCAAGATAAAAGCATAAGAGAAAACAACCAATAACAACCATATCCCTATAGTAAAAATCTAAAAACAGAGCGTTATGAAAAATGCTTGGTCTGCAATAACATCTCATCCTAAAACTTCTTTTGTGTAGATAACACAGAGCCAACCTGTCACCTTTAGGTAGCATCAGATTGACATAATTTGGTAATAATTAAGAATCCATGACTATCCAAAAAAGCTGTATGAAGCCTAATTCTTCATTTGTCGAGGCGAAGTGCGAGCCCTTCTTATAAAACAGCTGGAGCAGACCATAGCTTTTTGGCAGGCCATATTCGATCTCAAAATACCAAAAAATAAGACAAAATCTGGGAGCTAGAGATATCAGCCTTGAATCGATACTTATATTTTTTTTATCAATCTAAGGGCCCTAGATATATGAAGGCATGTAAAAAGATGAAATATGTATGCTCCTGTGTAAATTTGAATTGTATCAAACTCGCGATTTTGGCAGAATGGCTATGAAAAACCGAAGTTACCGAAGTTATGGGCTCTACAAAACCTTCGAGACAACTGTCAGCAAGAAAAATTTTATTGATTTCGATAAAACCTTCGCATTATTAAAACCAAAGACTCAATTGTTATGTTAATCGGATGTTCTAGGGTAAAATTGGGTAATAAGGCGCAGCTTGCGGGAAAAATGGCCCACTTAAAATTTCTTTAAATCCAACATCTGTGCGAATGTACGTAAAGCAATATAACTCTTCGGTCCTCGAATGGGACTAAAAGAGTCAACAGCATGCAGTCCTGCGCAAATTTTTAACTAAAAAAGGGCGTTTTAAATTTTTGCCATTTTCGCTCTTCTTTTGTTTAGTTGTTCGCAACATTGAGTCCTACTTTAGACTAGCATGAGCACATGGAAACGAAAAACGATGGGTATCAAGATTATCCGTCTTATGCTCGAAAAGGGAAACGCCAAATTTTTATGAGGGTGATATGGCCGGGCTACCATTTTACCCTTTACACACTTTTTCGTTAATCTTACACTGAATAAATTATCCACCACCTTAAGGCAATACATATGTAAAGGTGAAAAAACGAAAAAACTTTTGAAAGCACTTTTTTTCAACATGCATTTTCTTGTTTGTTTTCACAAGTGGACATCGAACATAAACACCCAGCGATGATCACGCGCATGGGTACCAAATAACCTTTTTAACACTATTTACACAAAGCAACTCCGGACCATTTAGAATCTCAACTTCCAGGTCCAGCCGAATAAAACAATTCGATTTTGACTTCACAATAAAACAAAGAGCAGCGGAAAGCACTGTAATAATGTGCCAAATCACGTGGCAGGGTGTACAATATCACCCGCTCTTGGAAAGGGGGTGCGTAGTGGTATAATTTTTATGCCCTATTCCACAGGAATGGAGTTTATTAAGTTTGACACAGGTGGAAATGTAACATAGAGAAATAATAACGACGGAACCACAAGACCTTAAGGGCCATGTCCGTCCGTCCGTCCGTCCGCCAGTATGCCACCAATAGAAAGCTGAGATTTTGTACGTAAGCTCTGCGTCATCCGAAGCAATGCAAGTGTCAAAAATTTTCAAATCCGCCTACAGACACGCCCACAATCGATCTTAATATGCAAATACCTCCAGTGCTTTCAAAACTGTAGGACTTCGTAAATTTGAAATTTAACATTGAGCATCTGCTTATGATTGTAAGACACAAAATATAAAAATAAAGTCGGTAGACCAACCCTTGTAGGCGCGGCATCGAAAGAGGCATTGAAAGAGTAAACCTTCAAATATTGGGCCACGCCCAAATTTAGAGGCAGAATTAAAGAAAAACCTAATTTTCCAGAAAAACATATGGATCTCGACTGCTTTTTAGGGAAGAATAAGCATATAAAATTTAGCGCATAAGGGTGTACCTTATTGAAGGGGATGTACCCATTGGACATTATTTTAGACTCTATTCATACAAGATTTTCGGCCATGCCCATTTTTAGAGATTGATTTTATTGAAAAATCCAGCAGTCTGATCCCAGAGGGACGGCTGAATTTCAAATAAAAGAAATCCAGGAGCGTCTGTCTCGGGACGGGCAGCTTCCTGGTCCGGGTTAGGATCGGCCGAATTTAAACCTGGCAGCTAGGTATAAAATGCACCCCCCCCCCAACCATGAAAAGAAAACGAAAACAGCCTCAGATATTTGCTGATCCTGGTAATCCAGGGCACCCTTTGGAGCTAGGCCTGAGGGGTGTCAGCACGCGAGTGCTTGGTGGTCGGAAGGTCCCGCTCGGCATCCGACCGGGTTTAACCCGAAGAATTTACGAGCAGCCCGTCAATGGTGCCGCTATCCATTACGGGAGGCAGAGGGGGACAGCGCCAAGTCAAAATGAGGGCTTAGGTGGAAACTCTACAAATCGACAACGGCACCAACTCAAAATTGGCACGTGGAATGTCTCGTCGCTAACGAGGAAGGAACTTGAACTGGTTGAGGAGGCCAAAAAGTATCAGCTCGATGCAACTGGCATCTCCTCAACTAAACCCAACTAGAACCAAAGACTTCGATGATAGGTGGAAGCTCTTCTGGTCTGGCGTCCCAAATCACATGACTGCACAGGCGGGTGTGGGTATACTCACAAGCCCCCGGTTGTCAGAAAATGTATTCGATGTCATTGCGTTAGGGCAAAAGGATCGACTCTGGCTCTGGTTTAGGTTTTTGCACCAAATCGAGAGGTAGAGTATGAGTCCTTTTTGAACGAAGTTGATGCTGCCCTGGACAGATTGGCAGACTTCTTTCTCCTGATGGGTGACTTCAATGCACATGTGGGTACAGACGACAGTACTTGGAGGAGTGTGATCGGGAGGCACGGTGACCCGTTAATTACCGCACGGTGACCGGTTAATTAATGATTCAGAACTGGTAACAGGAAGGCGATGGTAAACCAAAAAATATAGGAATGGGAAAGACAATAGGAGTGGAAGAAGAATAAAAATAGAAATAGGGTATGCCGCGGTCCGTGACAGACGGGCCGAAACACACTGCTGCATTTACGCACTGGTTTGCAATAGTTTTTCTTTTATTTCTTGTTTCAGGTCCAGAACTGAATGTTTATCTCCTTCCGGTTAATTTTTCTTTGTCCACCTTATCCCACGACTTTACCTTATAAGTCATTAGTGACCTATGTCAAAAAAGAACTTGTTAGCTTCTGCATTTTAAATGCACTTTCATTGTGAATTCCCTTGTTGAAGCCACTCTTCATCTTCTAAAAAAAAATCTTGAACTAAGGCCACTGCGGGTTTCTTTACCTTAGTCATGGCGAAGCTCCTTAGAGAAGCATACCTATCCTAACTAACTTTAATTTAGCCTCAATTCGGAGTGGGCCTGGGCCTCAACCAACAAGTTTCGCCCAGCAGCTCGGTTTCTTGCTAGCTGCCTCCAGTTTTGCACTCGAAGTTGGCTGAGGTTCCCTTCAACTTGCGTGCACCACCTGGTGTTCCTTATACTGGGCTGCCCTCGCACCTGCAGTGTAGACTCAAAGATTTTATGGGCCGAGGCATTGGTGTCAATCCGCTTCAAGTGACCCTCGGTGTACAGACCGTACAGTTCGGTTTTATATCTCCTCCTCCATTCTCCGTGGAGAGTCTCCATGCAGACAGAACCAAAAATTACAGAAAGGATTTTTCTCTCTAAGCAACCGTAAGTGTCTTTGACATGATCCATGCTTTTTTACCCTAAATACTGACTGGGCCTTATAAATGAAGAATAGAATTCCTCGAGAGAGGGCTTTTTCTAACTCAAATGCCTTCAGACCAAAGAAGCAGCTATTGGCAACAAATAACCTTCGGTTGATCTCAGCGCTGGTGTCGTTGTTTGAATTTATAGCGGATCGCAGGTAGACAAATTCCCTAAATACCTAAAATTTTATCGCTGCAAAATGTTTTGTTTAAGATCTCGGTGTTTGGTGTCTCTTCTTGATGACAGCATGGTCTTGCCCTCGGTGCATGCTTAAACCACATATTCACCGCTACCATCTTAATACTCATGAAGTCTTCGCTGACATCATGCCATATTCTTCCGATTATGTCAATGTCGTCTGAGTGTGAGAGGACGGACTCTGGTCTTGAGTCTACACTGCTGGTGCGGGAATACAGCACAGTTCTCTCAAGATTTGAAAGAACTTGGCAGCGTGTCGCCTTATCTAAATATTTTTTGGTGTGAAAGGAGTCGGTGAGGTCCTTACCGACCTTGAAGAAACAGCGTGAGTTTTCCATCGTTATCCTACACAAACTGACGAGTTTGGCAGGGATGTCAAAACTAGACATATGATGCATGTAGCTCGTCTTTATAAATGCTGTCATACGCGGCCTTGAAATCGAAGAAAAGGCAGTATGGGTATCGATTTGGAACTTCTGGGTTTTCTGCCTCAGTGTGAATATTTGATCGATGGTGAATTTTCCTGGCCTTAGACCACACTGATACGTGCCTAACAGATTGCTGTTAAACGGCTTCGGGCTTTTACAGCGGACTGCAGAAAAGATCTAGAAAGGACTTATGCCTCTGCAGCTGGCACAGTTCAGAGGATCTCCTTTCTTGTGTCGGGCATGCTTTCCTCCGATGAGGCAGATGAGTTGTTGCATGCTCCTAACCAGCTCATCGACAGCGGATTTAAAAAGTTCGACTTCTAAGAAGTCTGCTTTGTTACACTGAAGCTTAGACACAGCTACTTTCACTTTCTCCAGGTCGGGTGAGCCGTATTGTTGGTAAGCTTCGTCGGTTCACCCGAGTTGAATAGCTCGTTCTATGCAGTCAGCAACAGTTTTTTTAAATCTTCATCACCGACAGCGATTCCACTACGATGTTCCCTTAATGGTCCTTACAGGCTTCAGTTCGAATTTTATACCCTTGGCAGGAGCTTTTGATCCTGTGGTAAAACTTTCGAGCGTAATTCCTGCTATAACATCTCCCTATCTCTACATCCGCGCGCTTTTCGTGCTCTCTCTTGTTCCTTCGCAAAAGCCGGTGTTCCTTTCTCCTCCTCTGCTCGTATAGAGCTCCCGAACAGCTCTAGTCCTACTGTGCAGAGCCTCCTTATGACTTCTGTTTAGCTGAAAGTGCTTAAGGGATTTCGTTGTGGTGGCTAATGGCCCTATGAGCAATGCTGTTACTGGCTATCAACATATGATGCTGACTGCATAGAACTAGGTAGAAGGTTTTGAGAGACTGGATTGGAGAAGGTCCCAGCGATCTTTTGCGATTGTAGCCTTCCGACGTTGAATGTTCTCATATAGGCGTTGTTGGGGATATCCGCAGCTGTAGGTACTTTGGCTACAACGTGGTCGTGAATTAAGTCCATGTTGGCTCTAGAAATGTTCGGGCATCCATGATACTGGAAGGAGTGTCTTGCATCGATTGCAATCTGGTTGACGACGATTGATTGATTGGGATGTCTGCATGTCCCTTTGGTGGATGTTGGTATGCGCGAACTTTGTAAAGCCGCTTTATATCACAAACATCTTCTGCGAAAGCAATGGCTTGCATTGAGAAAAGCCACTATCCGCTGTATTTGCCGAAACAGTTGAACCTTTTCCGAACCCTGGATAAGTCCCCTTCTTACAGCACACATTCTCCTATAGTGCAGTTTTTAACCTTCATTCTGCAAACGATCAATCTCTTAACATAGGCTATCCATATGGGATCGTAACAGTTCCATATGCAGATAAAACCTACGCTAATAGTCTAAGAATTGAAAAGTTTCCCAATAGCCAAAAAAAAAAACAATATGGTTATCATCCGAAATATCAACTGGGATTTCGCTACCAATAGGTATTGGGATTGCACCTACACATAATTCTGGTTTCCTCTGAAATGCCTTATCACAACAGGCGTTTATTTTTATAGCGCCTTCTTGGTACCGTAAGTCTTTGGGCTACCATAAAGGTTTCTATAGCTCACACCTTGGAAAATACCCCGACGTCCAAAACAATATCAGCACATTTTATGGCACGGCGCTAAATGTATACGCGAACGGCGCTTAGTCCTATTTTCGAAAACACATTAACTGGTTAAGTATCGTAAAAATATCACACGACCCCGGCGCTATATGTGCAACAAATGTTGGAAATTACACTTTGTCGTTTACCACGAAGGCAATACAAATTGGTTTGTTTTCGAAGGATAACGCTCCTTCAAGAACAAAAGCATAATAATGCCGTCCTACACCCATGCACATGTGTTGGAAATTAGGGAGTCAATAGTTTTCAATATGCCTAGCAATTTCGCAGGGATTTTGGACACATTATCCTACAAATTTGGAAAACTAATAGTCAAGCAATATATGTAAATAATGGTCAGAATTGAGGTGTTGCCAAAGTTGTGTAGGTAAAAAAATAACATCTTTAGGGTATTAAAAGATGGGAGGTGTTTAGGCTTTAAAGATGTCTTTCCTAGTATTTATTTCCAACAGGATTTCTTAAGGCGTTACTGTGTTAATCTGCCTATTTTGGACACACCCAACAACACTATGCAAATCAGATAATTTTAATAATGAAAACTCCACTTAAGGCACAAACGGGTAAATCAAGGTCTCTCCAACAAAATATGCAAACGTCCAAACCGCAATGTCTCCTCTCACAGGCAGAATGCAAGACTATTTCCTTTGCATTCTTTTAACCGCAAAACCACAATTATTATCAGCCATCAGCAGGAGATACGGCTCCAGTCCTTTAGACCAGTCGCAGAGTAGTGCCATTCACTCCTATTTCATGGACTAGAAGTAGACTAGAGATCTGAGGAAGTTGTTCTTATTGTTTTCTGTTGCTTGATTTCGTTCCGCGCTTATGGCATTGTCCATAAAAATTGTGCATGAACCCTAACCATAAGATTATCATTGGTTAATACAGTGGCATCATTAAGCCTGACATAATGCTGGTCATGCTGGTAATGATCAACTTCAGCGCACGGGGGACACATAGACATAGATCTTGCAAAAGGCAAGCAAAACTCATCCAAGTGCGTCGACGACTTTTAATCTTGACGTTCGAAAGGGAAACAGTAGAAAAGGCGGGCCTCATATTGTTACACAGACAAATTAGAGGATATAAAATTTGAAAGGAAAAGTTCAAAGGGAGAAAAGAGTGAAATTTATTAAGTGATGCTGATGACCATCGCTGGTGCCCCAAGATCGTCAATTAAGTATTTTCACCAGCGCAGCTTTGTTCGTTAGAAACCCTTTTCAAGGGCTTCAATTAGTTGTTCCAATCCCAAAAGGGTTTCTTGATTTCAATTGACGGAGGCACACAGCGCACACTCAATAAATTTTTAATGGAAAAACCAGTGGCAACAATAGATGACACTTGATTGAGACTTCCTTGAGTGGAAACTTAAATATGGAAGTGGTCACGGCTATTAGTCGTTAGCTGAGAAAGACCAAGCCTGGTTTTGGTGTGAAACAACGATTGGACAGGTATTTTTTGGTTGAGGCATATTATAAAGCAGAGGAAATTTCAGTGTTCACGGTTGTTCACGACTGACTTTGTCTTGGCTGGATGGGAAAAATGTAAGTAAAAACTTGCTTTAAGGATTTTTTAACAACCTCAGTTTTTCTTGCAATCTACAGCAGACACTAGCTCTTCCAAAATACTAACTTATAGTTCAGGTCTGATATCGCTTCTTGGTTCAGGCTCTTCAAAGGTTGGCATGCCAAAAGTTTAATAATAAGACCGCCCAAAAAATATTTTTTATAAAAGTTAAACTTCCAAGAGGACTTGGTTGGAAGGTAGCCGAGCAGGCGCACTCTTTGGAAAGGCTAGGGGCGAGCGCTGACCCTTGGTGAAGGCCGTTGTTGTCTTTGCTAATATTGTGGTTATCATTGAGGAACACATTACGAGCATTCTGTAACAGATCATCTCGATCTGTTTCAAATCTCGATCAAATATAGTAGGCTATTTCGGACGTATAAACTTGTTTATAGAACTTCAAAAATTGTACTTATCATGTTTTAGCCCTTTCAAGAGCTATCGCAAGCTGATTGCAAGAAAAAACTAAAAGCTGTATGAGCTTGTTCTATCCTTCCTCAGTCTTTGAAAGCGTGTGGCAAAAAGGTCTGCTGATTATCGCCCGCATAAAAATCAGTATACCTATTTGTTTCAGGATCATAAATTCAAAAATGTTTGGCCTAGGTAACAGTAGGGCTTGCCTTGACGAGTACAATGGGCTTCGATTTATTGAAAGACTTAGCTAGCCCTGCAAGTGATAGCATATTAGAATGGGCTCGTCAAGCGAACTTCTTATTTTTATGTCATTCCAAACCAATTCCAAACAAACGCAGTATTTATACTTTGGCTGTAAAAGCACTTCAAGAATTTCGAAATTATTGCTTCCTAAATTTTTGTACTCCTGGTTGGTTTACGTAACTTGTAAATCTGGTTCTGCTTTCGACAATTTTACCCAATGGAGCAGCCACTCAATGGGACGATATTAAGGCTGCTTTTTTAGTAGTTGGTGTCTAGTTGGTCGGAAGGTATAGTCTCCGGAGTAATCCCCATGCCTCATGCCTGCGATATGAGTATTTGAAATCGGTTTGGTTGGCCATTTTCAGCTAATTTTCTGGTACAGTATGTCTGATGGAGTAGAAATATGAATATCTCTGGTAATGGGATTATAAATAGAAATAGGTATAGGAATACCAATAGGAATAAGAACAGAAATAGATATATACATGAAAAAAGCAATAGAAGAGGAATAGAAAAGAGAACACGAATAGGAATAGCAAGACAAAAAGCAAGAGGAATAGAAATAGGAATAGGAATTGGAATAGGAAAGTAAATAGGTACAGGAATAGGAAGAGGAATAGGAAGAGGAATAGAAAAGAGAAGAGGAATAGAACAGATATAGAAATAGGAACAGGAATAGTAGCGGGATTAGAAATAGGAATCCAGCGGGAATCGCTGTGAAAAATAGAAATAGGACTAACCCTCCCTTATGTGCAACTTCACATCTTAATGGAATCTTTCAAAAACGGATGTTAAGAGAAATCGACACTATTTTTGAAGGCTTTGCAAAGAGAAAGCTCACCAAGAAGACACGGCTGGTTAGGACAAAGCTGTACATTTTCAACATTGAACAAAAGGGACCAAGGGAACTCCCAATAGTGTACCAACCTATTCGGTTTCGGGAGGATCATTTTACTGCCCATGTTCGGTGTTGGTAGAATGATGCACGATAAGCTCGGCTAGACTCGGTATCGGGAGAGGTTCGTCGTTAGACTACCAAACACAACTTGTTCTGCAAGTACAATTTAGCGTGTCATTTTAAACGTATCAAAAATAAATAGCTAAAGAAGCAACTGACAGGACAGATAAGACTGGTGGACCAAACTTTCAAGGACATATACCAAACGCCAGGGGATACACTGACGACCTGAGGAAGGTTAGTTACAGTTTGTGCTCAAACAATCGTAGAACTGATCGTTCCAGTCGAGAAAGTAGCTTGCCAACATTTAGATTCCTACGAGTTACACCAGCAACGCACCTCAGAAATATAATTTTCGCAGCTTTTATCTACGCTTGAATCCTTTCAGTCATTAACCTTATTTCATGACAATAGATGGGCGTTGGAACGCAGGTCACACTGCATAACAGAAGCTCGGGAAACAACTATTACTTTCGATTTTCACACGACTACCTTCATCCCAGCATCACCACTGATGGCTGCAAATCCGTGCAGTGCTTGCTGAAGCTCTTCCTCTTACGATGTAAGGACAGCTAATTTGTCTGCTAAAAGCAGAGGGCTTATCCTGATACCAGCCATTTAGAATCATTACTCGCCAAGACTGCGCTTCACCATCCAATTTATATATACTTACCTAAGGTGGCGCCACAGTACGGGGTGGACCTGGGCCTCAGCCAACAAGCTTCGACAGCCAGCTCTGTCTCTAGCTAGCCTCTCCAGTTTCGCATGCGAAGTTGGCTGAGTTCCACTTGCATGCGCCACCTGAGTCTCAGTGCTCCTCTACTACGCCGTCCCTGCGGGATGGATTCGAAGATTTTCCGGGCAAGGCGTTGCGTTGGTGTCCATCCGCTTTAGATGACCTAGCCATCGTATACATTGTGTTTCGACTCTTCTGGCTAGGTCGGTGTCGCTGTACAGCCCGTACAATTCAGTGTTATATCTCGTCTTCCACTCTCCGTCTATGCAGCCGGATCATAAATCGTCCGAAGAATTTTCCTCTCGAAGCAGCCTTAAGTTTCTGCACCGTAAACTGGGATGATGAGGGTCTTACAGTATAAATCCGTTCGAATCCGAGGCTTGTTGCTGCTTCGTAACTGGTGTTTCTATAAGTAGGCGGGAAGGCACCCCGACGGCAAGACTCCCAACCTGGAGGACTAGATCCTTTGTTTTGTTCTAAGGATGGAGAGCCCGATAACCCGCTCCTTTTAGGCCTGAGAATAGCCCATATAAGGTGTTCACTACCTCCGACCGGATGCAAGTAGAAGTGCCTAAGTGCGCCCCCCCCTTCTCGTCTGCTACCACAAACAACCTTCCAAAGGGGTTGGAACCCAATCTACATTTGAGGTACTAGGCACCCGGTTTTCACCACGGGGAGGTGAGAGTAGGAGTTGATAGACAGAGGTTGGTTTAAAAAACCTGTGGATGCTTGTATACTCTTGAGTGCACATGCCTATTATGAAACGAGAGGCAACAGAAGACAGCCCTGGCCAACTCCAACGCTCACCATCAAAAGGACAGGATTTGGCCCCCTTTATCTGTACAGAGGATTTTGCAGTTCACATATAATGACTAAAGGGCTCTCAGAAGAGTCTCACTCAGGGGACAGTCCTGCAAAACCCTCTAGAGTTTATCTGCAATGAACCAGCCATAAGTATTCTTCGAATCTGCGAAGCATACGTATAGACTGGTTTGGCATATTCCCAGGCCTTCTCAAGAAAAACCTTAGGGCCCATTTAACCCATACCCGGCACTGCTTTTCATGTAACTATGGCTCGATTACAGTTGTGGAACGCATTTCCAACACATTCTCGGACACTTTTCCTGAAAGAGAGATGAAACCCTTTTAGTAAAAACAATCTCTCGTGTTCCCATTTTTGAAAATGTTCACTAATCACTATAATTCCTATTTGGCAATCGCTGGGTTCTGTTTCCTCTCTTCCGGGCCATTTTAATGGCATGTGTTACCCATTTTACAGCTTTTTCAACCATTGCCTCGCTGGATTTAATCAGCATCCTCGGGCCGACTCTATTTTTGCACTACCAACAGACATATGTACATGTGTAATGTTTAGGAGACATTGTATTTGTGTCTTCCCGTTTACAATTGGCCTTTCTAAGGCCCTTTAAAACTTTAAACCCTTATTGCTGCAAGGTAAACGAATCGTTATGTTGAACATAGAATATAGAATTTAGAATATAGAATAAAGAAGATTTGGGCCACTTTTAGCTATTTAATCGCAACAGTGTCTTCATATACTTTGGGACTACTCTCTGACCTAATCTCGGTTCAGTATGGGATTACCATCTTCAGTGGCTTTAGCAATGCCAAAAGTGCACGCTCCATCTGCGTAAGAGCTCGGTCTTCTTTAAAAGAAGTGTTCTTGGATTTAACCTCCTTCCCTTTCCTCTGAGATGGTGAAAAGTCTGCCAAAGCAAAGAGATAATTCTGGCTGAAGCTCTCGCTAAACTTTTTCCTTACCTGTTCCTTGGCAGTTCTGACTGCATGGATTGCAAGTTTTTCGCGCCTATTTGCACAAGCCTCGGAAAGTTCATTCCCTGCATTGGTTACATACAATAAAGGCTTTCTTCTTCTCTTTGATGGCTTCTTGAAGTCCAGGCGGTTTTAACCACGCAGATCTTTTCTTACCACCAGCCATCGCACCAAGCCACTTCACTCCACAAATATTTGTTACAGTGTCTGTGTAATAATGACTGCCGATGAGAATAGGTGTCATCCTTCTTATACATTGAAAAAAAAAAAACACTTGGAATTTGTTCCAAATTTTCTTAAAGAGAGTCAGTATCCTGTCTGTAACCCAACACCTTCCACCAGGCGGCGAAGGGTAGGAGAGCGAAATCCACTGCTGTCACTCTACCCAGGGCAGCATCAAATTCGTTAAAGAAGGCCGCATACTCTGACTCTCGATTTGGTGAATACACCTGAGCTAGAGTCAAAGACGATCATTTCCGATGATCTTAAAGCCTAGCTTAAAGAGCTGTCCCCCAAGGGAATGATCTCCACATACGTTGCCCGACATCCTTGGGCTTGTGAGTATCCCTCACCCGCCTGTGCAGTAAAGTTATGTTTGACACCAGAATCAGATCAGAAGCGTCTTCACCCACCAGCAAACTTTGGTTCCAGAGTCCTTCAACTTAGTCAAGGAAATGCCAGTTCACACTTTTTAGCTTCCACTGGTTGCTATTATTTCCTTCTCCGTTAGCGATGAGACATTACATGTGACTATTTTAAATTGATGCCATTGTCTACCTCTACAATCATGGCTAAGTTCATTGATGACTACCTTCATAGTCCTCTAAGCTCTCATTATGACTTAGCGCTGCCCAGCTCCGCGCCATCAAAAGTTATACGTCATAGATCGGTAGGTAGGTACATAAAAAAATCGGAAAGTCGGTATACAAAAAAATCCATAAAAAAGTCCTTGTTTTGTTGAATTTATCGAAAATTCGCTAAGCATGAGAAGCGTAGTTTTCTGTTTATGTACTTTGCTCTTAAAAAAGTCTGCAAACTATTAGCAACAAAATCAATTTACTACCTTAATTCGTTACAGGAACAATTGTATCCTTTCATAACAATTCGTTTGAGTATTTGGTACGACACTGAATAAGGGGCGAACTTGCTTCCGCAACTTGTTATGTTTGTTTACAATAAAACACAAAAACCGTTGCGCAAAGTATAATTCACAATCTACACCCTTGCCGAAATAAAATGGTTAATCAAACATTTTATTCAATTGTCACAACTGCATTTGCGTCGCAAGCGGTTCCGGTTTTAGAAACCAACAACGCAAATGTTTCTAAATTTCATTGTCACAAGGATACTACCCACCGAGCAGCTGCGCACCACTGTTGCTCATAAGGACACCAAATGCAACGCATTCACTGGGTAACTGGTTTTTCATGGTGCAACGCATATTTCACCAGGGTTGAACAATTGAACCAATCGGTTTCATTATATTCACGCAACGCAACTCGCTACCCTTATACCCTGGAGCAAAGCTGTGATGAATCAAACAGTTTGAAGATGGTGTAACTTCCGCTCAAAGGTGTTCAATAAAAAACCAGCCTTTCGGTTACCACTTTTGCGATTATAACCACAACGCGTGTGTGCGCGGCAAAAACTAACGTGTTTAGCTTCTAGATACTAATTAAATCACATCGAAGAGGGCGTGTGAACCACGCGACCTCAATCCCACGTTAATTTTATTGTTAACTAATGGAAATACAATTAATAACATGCTGATGGATGCAATCTTTCTGCCGGACTAGGTGCATTCATCAGAAGTTCTGGCCGACTGCATTGGATCTCCCTAATAAGGTCAATTATTCCTGATGTTTCCTTTGTTGCACGTTTTACTTGAAATTCCTTCTATAAATCACCTTATCACAAGACAAAGAATTAAAAGAAGAGTTTCATCATCGCCTCTTGTTCGTTTGGTGTGTTTGAAGTTTACAGTGTCTGACCGCCTACTTGAGAAGCGGCCCACATACTGGTGTGGCACGCGGTTAGATCGACTGAAGCTCTTCTTCAGAGCCACCAAGAGGTGGCTCATCATGGATGGTTTGCTTTGATTACAAGAGATTAAATGAACACCGCATCATCAAGCAACCAACACACAGTTGATCTGTCAGTTGTAAAAAAAACATGTACATAGCTTCTCCTTTTGTTGACGGTGTGGTGGACGTGGAAGATCTATTGATTTCACAATGTTCCGGATGAACGATGCATGGTGTGAGATACCAACTCTTCGATCGAGGTGGTGGGCCATCATGCAAGGGGTTAATAACTTAACAAAATGATTGATGCAATTAATTGGTGTGATGGAACATCGAGCTTTGTGTTGGGAAAACTCGTGTAGAACACTCCCGTTTGTATGGGTGATGGTGTTCGTCATTCTTTCCCATTATTCCATCTGTCATTGTTAAATATTTTACTTTTTACACTTTTAATGTTGAAAATAGTCAGGCAGTAGGCAGTTACCTAAATTGTTGAAATTCTTTAATCTGTCAATGCATATACAAAGTGTGTCAGAAGTGTTTGCATCCACAACCCAACCCATACGTCTCGGAAGCGATCGACTTTGGTGGATGCGTTCTCATGGAAGCAATTACACCGCAGAGGCCAGTGGATCTATGTGATTTCATGCGGATTGGGAGTAACAAACGAGTGTGTTCAAGTATCTATTTTGCCAAGAAGGTGCATTCACTAACTACTTGCAGTTGCATGCATTTTCATCTGGTAGTTTAACGCTATAGACTTGTTGTAACGCAATAGACACAAATCACATGCGGCAAGTTATTGCCTCCCATGCGTGATAAGGCCAAATAATTGAAATCGACTCATTTGCGCACTCGGTGTTAAATTTGGTGGCAAATTTTGATGGCTCCATACAACAATTTCGCATTCAACAATTTACCTACGTGTCGTGCACTACGGGCCTTACAAATTAGACCTTACAAATCACACCTAAAATTGTGTTAACTATTTTTTAGGGAATGTAGTAAGTGTTTTAAAAGTGCCATCAGATATCAGAAATTGCTTGGTTCCTAGTTATCTCTATAGGGGCGAAGGTGACGTGCGCTTGTCATAGCGGACCAAAAGAGATAACAACGAATAAGATTTTCATATGGTTGCCGTCGTGATTGGTTTAAAATACATCCAAAACTCTTTTTGATTTCCTGTACCTATTTTGATTTCTATGTAGCCTTTTAAACTGAAGCTTCTAAAATCACGGGAAGGAAGAAAAAGACTCAAAAAGCCTTGGCACCACTCCAGTTTCCATTGGAAAAACTTAACAGCTTGATGAGCCAAAGCTCAGGTAGGGTTAATTGGTTGTCCCCGATCAGCATCAGCAGGGACATACTCAGAGCACAGAAACTCTACTGTTATACCACTGTATGCAAAAGCGGGATACCAGGACTGAAGACATACACTTTTTCAGGTCTCCAGACGACTTCCCGATTAACAAAAAAGGGCGATGCAGTATCGGTGTAAGCCTATGGCGAAGTCCTTTTTTTAATTTAAGAAAAAGGGATACTATCTTAAATTAGAAGCCTATGAAGGGGGTTACAGGCACTTGTAAGTGTTAGCACGTGATTAAGGAGGCTCATGTAAAAATATACTCCCCCCACAACACTCTAGGTGTCTTCCCTGTATAGGACTAGTCTGGTACTGTCTCACCTCTTCGGTTGCTCTCACCTCTCCAACTTTATGGGAGGATCTGTAGACATTTCCTCTTGGTACGGGTTCGTATACCACCTTGGTTTTCCCTACCTCTCCATCGCCAAAAAGGTTAATATTGGCTTGAGTCGCCTAAAGTACGGGCTTACACCTAAAACTGTTACTCTGCATAAAAGCCTCTTGCCTAGGAATCCTCCGCTGGCAATGGCTTATAACGAAATCAGTTACCTCGGCACTTTCCCAGTAACCGAAGGGAGGCTTGTTCTTATTTGAGTGGCAATACGCAAAAGATCGACCGAGACTCGACTTGAAGGGGATAATTGACCTTTATCTCCGGGTTAAATTAGTTAAATGGCGAACCACTCAACTGTTCCTTATATCACCCGGGACTCTATAGTAGAACAGCTACAGTAAATGGCAAATCCCCCATCACTATCCCCCACTACACCCAAAGAAATTCCCTCTTTCAGCACTAGTCTGGTAAGGGCTCATGCAGCTTCGGTGACTCTCACGTCCCCGCCCTTACGAGACCACCGGTATATTACCGGTGAATTATTCATTCCACTTTGGGAAGCCTTATCTCTCCTATTCCCCCTACAGGGTAATTTTGACATGGGTCACCTGAAGTACGGGCTTACACCGAACGGTTACCCAGCATCAAGATTGTCTTGCCTAAGAATTCTCCCCGGCAAGGGGTTATACCGAAATCAATTACCCCTGCACTCCCCCATCCTTGAGGCTTATAGTCTTACTTGAGGGGCAATAGGTACGGGTTTATACCGAAATCGGTTGCCCTTGCATTGTCTTTTCATTTAAACTGGGAACTACAAGTAGGACTACTTGTCACTGACATCCACTGCCTACTTCACGCGGGTTCACACCAAAAACGTTTACTCTTGACCTCAAGTTATTCTCTCCAATTTATACAATATTGTTCAGATCCTTTTCTTTCGGAATACCATTCTCCCCCTCACTGGGCCCCACAACTCTGCTGACAACCTTCACAAGCCTTTTCTGGTAAGTCCCTAACCAATCAACTATCAATTGGTAACCTTAGGAACAGCGAACAGGCTTATACCGTTACGGGTTGCCTCGACCTTTCTCAACCAAATCGGGAAGACATCATTTAGGTCCTCGGGCTAGTAACTCCGGTCTAAGTGTGTCCCTGCACAGAGGGGAGAGCCACCTAACCTAATCTAAGTTCTGGGTATTATATGAAAGAGAATCAAAGGTAGACTGCGGATATGGCTTTTTTTATCACCAAAGCCGCTTATAAAGGTTGAGAGACCAAAAAAAGGCCTAAAGTGTGCCGTTTTCGGATGATTATTTGCAGCACGAAAGATTTTGAAAAACTCAAATTTAATTTTGTAAGCTATACTAAGGCCAGGGACATACAACGAAAGAAAGTCGTGCAATAAATTTTAGTTGCACGTTCAAGAGCTGAAAACAAATGATTGCGGCCACAGCACTTTGTACCGCGCACTTTGTACCGAAAAAATGACAGTTGTCATGAGAGCGCGTCAGGAATCGGCTTACGATTTCTTATGCGTTGTGTGTCCCAGCTCCCAGGCCAGGTTTGATGACCCTTTCATGACAATAAAGACTTTTTTCAACGGTATTTGACGCTAAATGATCAGTAGATATTTGTTAGGTTAAGTGGCTGAATAAAGGCAAAAAAAAGGTTAGAAAAGTAAGTTTCAAAATTCAAAATTAAGAAGACTCAGTCTTCCTAACGACTTCGATAAGTTTTCTGAAATGTGTTCCAGAACCAGAATTATTATGTGGGCGTTTATACTGGAGTTTTTGTTAATTTTTCTTGTGTTGCACTGACAACTGGTTATTCGCCAAAGGTATGTTTACATGCGCTGTGTGGCAGGTAATGCAGTCTGGTTGCAATCAATTTATATTCATATACATTGAATAGTATTTTGATTAGTATACAACAACTTTTCAGCATACAAACCTCTCTGCAGTGATAGTCATCTGTTCTCTTTGACGTTGGTCGTTAACCTTATTTCGCCATAAGCCTTAAATGTTAACTCAAACTTCGACAACCCATGTGAATTGTTTTCAAAATTTGACCATTTTGCTTGGTCCTAAATCCTGAAGATGGGTATTGCGACCGAAATTGAAATATCTTAAAAACATTATAAGAAACAGTTTGCCGAGAGTACCTTAAAAGCTCTGCTCAAAACTTTGTTTTTATTCTTTTTCCTTTGTCTTAGATAAAGCAGCTTCCTTTTTTCACTTCGTGACTGAAATGTCAACGTGATCATCTCTCACTTACGTGCTGGTCAGCTAATGAGAATGCAAAGTGCGATTAAATCGTCACTTTTTTATTGGCTTATTTAAGAGGTATACCCGCATTTAACTGTCAAAACCTGTTCACTTGTGTGCGCAAAATAAAATAAAATTCAAATCCCCAACCTGTGCAAAAACAAAGAAATTCCCCCAACCGATACGCAGTGCCCATAAATAATATCCTTCGTCTTTTCCCATCGTCTCTGTCAGGTGGTGCGGACTGGAATGGACGTTGTGCCTTTTGTCCAATTTATGCTAAATACAAATCTCAGCTATATGACTCATGACTGTCCACTCCACAGTCCACACTCCGACAGGCATATAATGAGAAAGTAAAATTTGTAACAACTTCGCGGAGGCCCGGCGAACGCGGTTCCCAGCCTCATCATTCACCTGGGCACCTGGGAAATTTATTACACTCCCATGCCGTGTCCCGACTCCCGAGCAAATCAAATAAAACTAAAGAATCCCATCGGGAGTATAGGTATACCTAACCGATATGATGATGGAAAAATGGGCGGACATGGTCTTTGTCTTGCTGATGACTTAGGTCTTAGGCCATGACAATGGGGCATCTTGGTTGTTGTCTGTTTATGCATTTCATCGATGGGCCCTGCGAGATAAATTAATTTTAAGCCGAGCTTCTTGGGAAAAATGTGTCTTTCGAACGGTTCTTGTACGGAATGCGTAATCTGCCTTTTTTATCGGAAAGTTGTTAAAAACCTATAAAACCGCATCAGTGATGCTGAGTTCAACGTGACAGATGATGATGGGTCAGTCTGTCATGGCCGAATCGATTGACATTCGATAGGGGCACACGGCTCGGCGCACGTGTTGACGTTTCAAGGCGTCACCCAAGTACATCCTTCCAAACTATTAGCAAGTTCAACCAACCCCTATTTTGGGACGATAATAATTACTTGTAATCCGTGGGCCTAATCATAGAGTTAACTTCTGTCGTGTGGACGCGTCTGCTGCTGCATCCCTGTAATTTATTAAAGGTCCAGGTCCATTCTGTAGTGGTGGTGTAACACTTTCAAGAGAGCAGATGTTATAGGCATCCATGGTTATAGCCGCTTAAAAATATTGTAAAGAGGATACAACAGGAAATTCCATTCGAAACCGCACAAGGGGTTGTTAAAGTGAGTGAGAGATAGTTATTTGCTGCCAGATGTTGGTTTAGTTGGAAGGGCTCCTTTTAAGATCGGAATGTGGATGGAATGCATCTTGCGGTGACTTAATGTCACATTGCAACATATGAGGCACCTTTCATATCGAATTTAGCTATAAAGCGTGTGCAGTCTTCTTCCCATCAACATTGAGCAAAATGCGCTAATTAAAATTACTTAACATTAAGATCGAAGACTTCTGGTGATATAATCTGTCAGACGAAAGACTCGTTTTCAACCGCACCACTTCGGCCGGTCGCACGCCCAATAAAATTAATTTATTATTGTTTCGCTTGCGGATTCAGATACATCCAGTGAAATGTATCCGACCTTGCAATGTCGACTGGTTTATTCGTATATATTTTTTCTTCTGTGTGGAGGAACGATTTGGTTCGAGAGGAGATTGTTGTTACGGGACATTTGCTGTATGTTGAAGAGAAGGCTTCACCTTTTGGTTGTTGTGTGGTTGCGGGCTGTTAGTGGTTCATTGGAATTCCATTCACAGCGCGGCGCCCGCCATCGCTGGCTCGAGGTGGCTTTGTGTAGGCAGTGAACTATCCAACCAGGTACATACTGCGCGAAGAGTTGAACAAAATGGGATCGGTTTTGCATGACTTAGCTAAACCACAAACGTGACCGTAAACTTTAAGCTTAATAGTTAATTTGCCGTTAACGAAGCTAAAATAATTAGATGCACTGCTACGCTAGCTTGTAAAGCGTATTTGACCTTTTTTCTGAAGCTCTCGATGGGTTGCGCCCATTGACCATTGAGATCAGTTAATTCAGGGGAAGATGAATGATAAGAGATAGCTATTCTTGAACGAGTAAAAAACTTAACATAATGGTTTGACTAGAATATGCAATTACCCTCTTAGTCTCTTTAAAAACTTAGCTAACGGACCCATGTTAGCTACTTGAATCTTGATGGTTTAAAGATATCGCTGATTGGTCTAGGTCTAGAACAACACATCGTGGTTGTCGTGTCTTACGACGCCGGGAGGTCTGGGTTCAAATTCAAAATTAATCCTAAAATGTTTCCACCGCAAAAAGGAGACTAATTTGATGTAGGTATGGCTTTAATTGCCGACATTTCTTAGCGATATCCTGTTATGTAAAATGGTATTGTCTGGTTGAAAGAACCTCTGCGCATTCCCATCAAAACTTGAGTTTTATTTTTGCCCCCGGGAAACGGATAACCTCACAAATCTAGGAATTAGGTAATTTATTTTTAAATGCCACAACTTCTGATTCCGCGAAACGTTAAATATTTTGATTAGATTTCAGTTCACAAAGTCAACATCAACCAGCAGCATCGACATTAATGGCCTTTTCAGTTTGTTGCCAGAAGGGTCCAGGGAAGCGTTCTGGACTCTCCTAAAAATGTTTTCTTGGCACTCGTTTGACAGTTCTTGCTCCTGTAAAGAAGAGAATTTCGCTTTTGGCTGCCGAGAATCCTGATGGCCGTTTCACATTCATCGCGAGAGCCTCAAACCAGTACTGCAGCGACAACGCGAGAGCAGAGAAATCGCTTGTTATGCTACACAATGAAGCGAGAAACCGCGACGACTGTTTTGACTGCACAGTGGTAACATAAGACATTTCTGAAATTTGTTGACTTTATTGCACATGAATGGTTTATATTTTACAATAAGTATTAGCTTCGGAAAAAAAGGGTCTATTCATCAGCGTGTCATAACCTACAACAGCGATTTACAGCTTAATCGTCAACCTCGGCGAGGGCTTTTCAATTTTTCGAAAAGGTCGGCGTGCGGGTGCGACACAGCGATAACGTCGGTATTGTGAACAACCCCATAGATTAATATGCATTTGACAGCTCGCCCCAGACTCTCGCTTACTCTCTTGCTCTTGATGTAAAACAAGTATAAATCAAAACCAAAACCACGCACACAATCATACAACGCATGCGTCAAGATAGGTAAATGTCATTTTTGCTGTATAGATTAGCTTTTGCTACACAAATACAAAGCTTTACAAACTTAAGGAACAAGAAAAACGTTGTTATGTTTTTACCTGTAGTTCGTCAAATAAAAATCAGTTTCACTTTTATAACAAACAATGCAACACTTTATTTATCAAACAAAACTTATTTAAATTCAAATTACACTTAATTCAACTTCGCTGCTTAGAATTCAACACTTTATTTCAATTCGATCACTTTTTACTTTACTACCGATTTTCACAAGTCAACTTTTATCACTGTGCCGAACGAGCCTGTCACCTGTGTATTTATACAAAATAAAGCACCTTCTAGTACGTTCCATACTTCCGCTTTGGTAATTTTCCATTGGTACTCTTCCGCTGAATTCTATGGAGGGGAAATTTTCGATATCGAAATTCGAACTCGGAATATCAGTTTGCTGTCAGCTGACTGGAATGACAGTTGGGTGTGTTCGTAAAGTGAATCGAGCGGGTGTGTTCGTAAAGTGTATCGATGGGTGCATTTAGCGATTCCTGCATGTCGTTTTATTTCTTGTCACCACATTACAACGTGTTTGTTCGGATGTTCAGACCGAATTCGGGAGAAGAACGCTCTGATCCGGGATTGCCAACCAAAAAGGCCATAAAATACCCACCATTCTGATGCAGTGTACACACCACGGTGAATTGAGCTTTTTTGACAGGTTCGAACACTTTCGCATGAACAGAAACATTGACCGTTCTGCGCATCTCTTTACACAACGCAACAAATACAGTAGAGTTGATGATTTCCAGCAATCAATAATTTGTTTATCCGGTTTGTTTAATATGTTTCACCACCATTGCTCTTAGTTCTCACTTCACATACATAAAAAAGGCAAGAAAATTATAGTTTGTCTTGCTTTTTTATTTTATTTTAGGAAATGTGTTTTTTATAGGTTTATCCAAATGCCCATCCTCATACAAAGAGCATTAGTAAGCTAAGCGAAAAGGTAAGGGCAAAATGCGTGCACCGTCCCTTACATCAGGTCTTTAACATGTTTTGTGACGAATTAAATTCGTAAACAAGCAAGATCCAGACTTGTTTATTAACTTCAAAAGCTTATCGACACACTTGAAAAACTAAACAAACTTACAAAATCTCATTTTAAATTCAAACTTGTCTTACTATACCTCTACAGCGGCGCTCTGCATCCTCTGCCGCGCATACATTTGACAGCTCTTACTACCTTTACAGCTACACCATTGTGGTCGCATGAAATTAGTTGTTATACCACGACTACAGCGAGCACTAATCCGTGATTAACTAATCTTTTACTACCACCCTCTGCAAATCTGGGCAGGTAACTAAAAATAAATCTCCTCGTAAATTTTATTCACCATTTTCACAAACCTCCTTCATTATGTGACATTTAACGTTTTTTGCGCACATCATACGGAACAGCTTGTTGCCTGATAACAATCATGGCAGTCACTTCACAAACGCTTTCTTCACGTTTTCTATTGGAATTTTGACAACGAATTTGTTTTTTTTTTGTTTCCTTTCTCGTCCTGAGAACTTTATTCTCCTTTATTGAGAGCCAAAGTGACAACAAAAAAAAATGCTCGTGCCAAGTTAGTTCTATGTAATGTTTGTCCGGTGAAAACGATTCGGGATTTGTTTTTAAATATCTCCCGCTATTTACAATTTAATGGATTACGCTGGAGACAGCGCATTAATTTAGAAGAAACAGTTGTTATTAGGACAGTGGTTATCTCTGTTATCGGATTATCTGAAAACTGGGATTTAAGGAAGCGGAATAGCAATCCAATCATATTTATCTGGCCCCTCTTCGCGAACAGCATCTGTGAAGATTTTGCAAAGGTTAATTACGATAAAAAGGAGGGTGTCTTTGATACATCATCGGGTAAGCGGACACACGGGATTGTGTGATAAAATTTTGTATTGGTGTTCATTTATCCTCTTTCGAATATTGAGCTTGTCATAGCGGTTCATATTTTTTCGGAACCATTATTTCTAGCAAGCAGTAGCGCTAAGAAGACTCAGGGGTCTGACATTGGTCATTATGCTCGATTCGTCTTCTTCTTGATAGGCGTCGCTTTTTGGATTAGATTTGCCGGTAGACACACTAACTTTGAATAAACTAAGAGAATTAGAATTCACAAGCCGGAGTTTGAGCGTTGAGTGTGAATTCTGGTCATGAAAGTTTTTTGTTCCGAGCCTTGCTTCGCTGTAGCACAGTATGAAAAAAAAATTCTGCACCGTGGTTGTGGATATCTCTTATGCTATGTATCCACCGGGTATAAACTGCAATTAGGGGGAGACGATAAAAAATAAATCCTTAAGTGGTTCCACAGGTCAAACAAAGGATCAATTTGATATGAACACAGATTTTCTCTCAATTTCGTTCTCAAAAGTTAGTGACGTTGAAATTTTGCAAGAGAAAAGAGATTTATGCTTTAATCAATTGCAAAGAGAATTTAAGTTTGCATTGACGCGGTTTACTGCGTGATTTGTGGGGGATTTAATGAAGATTTATATTAACCGCGGATTAGTGCCCGGTAAATAAAAAGAGATCACTATAATTGATCGGATTAGCCCGCAGGGATATCTGAGTACTCACGGGAATCCTCACGGGGCACTGCGCTGTGGGTCTATACGCTGAGCGGCTAGGCATACCGCTTAACGATTACTGCAGCAGCTGGAGGACGTTGAAGAAATTGAATCTGCTCGCCACCTGCTTTGCGAATGCCCAGCCCTAAACAGCATCAGGCGTAGTAGATTCGGCAGTTACTTTTTAACGAGCTCTGACTCGGTAAAAAAAAAGAATCACACGAACTGTGTGTACCTACTTTGCCCGTTCTTAATTCTGATATAATAGTAGCTATTGTTCATCTTAATTGTTAAACTTTATTTCCACCGGCAATAATACGAGGATTAGCGAAAGACGATTTGAAATAAATCCCAAACTTCCACCAGACAAATAAAGGATTAATTTGACATAAGCACTCTTTTTCTGTCATTTTGGCTCTCAAAAGAGAGCGGCGATGTCATTTTCCAGGATTTAAAAAAGATTTTCGTTGTTAACATCCCAAAAGACAATGTAATTCTGACATATCTCATATGTCATTGGTAGACAGTTTCAGTGTCCTTTTTCGATTCCCAAGCTGTTAAAAAGGTGTGCCAAAAGGGTCAAAAGTGGTTCGTGAAAAGGGTGAATAAGATTTATGAGGGGATTTATTTTTAATCGCTTGCCGGAAGGATTTAAATTTATATGAGTAATCGCGTAATTTGTGAAGGATTTCGTTAAGATTTATATTAATCGCGTGGGGTGCCGTGGCGTAGTGGTTAGTGTGCGTGCTTACTACGCCGGAGGTCTGGGTTCGAATCCAGCCATCGTCACCTAAAAAAAAGACTTGTTCTTTTTCACGGCGCCCTCCTCCGCGAGGGTCTGACAAGCCCTCCGAGAGTAGGCATCATTTGTCTTGAAAAACTTTTCAAAGTGCCGTTCGGATACGGCAAAAAATTGTAGGTCCCCTTGAATACAAAGAAATTAACACACCAGTATACATTGATGAGAAGGTGGCCCTGGCTCACCTCGAGCTGTTCCGCCACTCTATTTATCGCGGATTAGAACCCGGTAGAAACATGGTATTATTTCTATTACTGCCTTGTGTGCTGAAAAATGCAACGATTTTCAGAAAGGATTTCAAGAGCCTGATTTATTTGTGGAAATAGGCCGAAACCTGACGCTCAGTGACAGTTGTATTTGAATTTCACCTTTGAATTGTCAACATTGAGAGATAAAATTAAAGTGATTAAATCAAAATAATGTGTTGAATTCGAAGTGGTGAAGTTGAATTAATTGTGATTTGAACTTGAGTAGAGAGTTACTGATTCGTTAAGTCGATCGGTGTCACTCCTAACTTACCGCTAAAGGTGAAAATGTCAGATCCTGGTGTTGGGGGTGTTTGAAATAATAGGCCGCATTGGGTTAATACCCATTTAATTTGAAAAAGAATTTTCAAAATGTCCAAAGGTTTCGACAAAGATTATGGAAAGGCTGGTTTGAAAACGAATCTCGACAGGCATTCACGTACTACCGGCTATGCACGTATCCCCTTGCACATCAGATGAGTAGGTCATACCCCCTTTAAGGAAGTTTAACTACAGAGTAACCTAGGTTGTCGACCCCTTCATTTCTTCTTGATTAATTAACCTTTTCGAACGTTTCATAAACGACAGAAAAAAGACCCTTACATTGGAACCCGGCTATATTTCTGCACATGCACATTGAGCAAAACCCCTTCGGAGCATCTTTTGCGGAAGCAGGTGCGATAAGTTTCTTTTAGATATGTTGTTAAAAGTCTGCTCTATTTCTAAATACTTGAGGTTTGCGTCTTTATAGCACAAAAACAAAAAACAAAAAAGAACGCTAACAAACTTGAAAAGTGTCAACTGTCAAAACCTTTTGGAGCTTGTGGTTTTTAGTGCTTTCTCCAATATTTTCCGTTCTATTTTTCGGTTTTTTTTTTGCAAGAGACCAGAAACAGAAACAGTATTGACGATAGAACCTTAGTCGTAGTTTTCAGTTCCGTTTCACTTCTTTTTCCGCTCCTGTTTCTTTTGACCACGAGGCTTTATTCTGTCTGGAAGCCAGACATTTACTGCTGCTAATCTTTGCTTTCATCATGAAATAATATTCAGTTATTATGGTTCATCTGGTATGGGTATAAGATTCAGTTTCTGTTTGTTGCTGACTTCTGTTGTTATCCTTTATTGATTCAATTTCAGTCGAGTACTTGTGGGGTTCATATTTATCTCAGATTCTGCTCTTTGCAAATTTCTGTTGCAATCACTATTGGTTGTTTCAGTTGAAACTTGAAACCACAGGAACTGAATTCAGTGTCGGTTTTTTGTAAAAAATCAAAGCTAGATTTATGCAAGTTTTAGAAATTCCCGAGTATAAAGAAAAGTTATTTCAACCGAAAACAATTAAAAAGGAAACATAGTTCTCACGAGGTGAATAAACTCCATTTTCATTCGTTAAATTTCCGTTGCGTTTCTCTAACATAGATGTTGAGAATAATTTATCATCTATTCTAATTTGTACAACCTCGATAGATATCAGTAACATAATCCTTTTAAAAAGCCGAATCCTCCTTCGGTGGTCTTACAATGCCTTCTTTTCATCATACAATGCAGATACCTCTCTCTACCATATGTCAACGGTTTGTATCCCTAACAATTGTGTCAAATTAATCACTCCCCGCTTTATGTGAGCATCTTTCCGCTTGTCCTTCAATCGGAAGCCATTGATGTATACGTTCACATGTGCGCAATGAAAATCGCTAAATACACACATTATCCCTTATCCTGTATCATTTTTCATCGCTCTATTGAAATAATCCTTCTTTGATAGGATTATTGAAAGAGTGTACCTATAAGAAAAGAAAAGAACGCTTCGTCACTGGATCCGAATTTCAAAGAAGTTACCACCTCCTAATGCCATTGTTACATGCAACAACATGGATTGTTGCGCGATGCATTCACCAGAAAAATGTGCGTTCCAACGGAATATCTCTCATGAAATTATGTCAAGATGCCTGATGATGTGATAGTGATCGCGCGGGCTCGTTGTCGTCGCCAGTGTCATAAAATTGAGGAATTCTTAATCCCCCTTCACCGATTCAAGGAACCACTTGTTTGATGGATCTAAATCTCCTCGCCCAGAGGCCCTTTGCACTAAACCTTTGTTCGGCTAAGCTCAAGAAATGAGCTCAGTGTACGGGAAATGTCATAACCTTTTTGGGGGGCTTTACTGCGATCGCAACGATCTTCGTTTGGGTAATAAAACCCGAGTCGCACGAAATATTCAAACAATTGAATCTAATTGGGTCTAAATGATTCACCACACCAGATGCCCATGACAATGCACTTCAAGGTAGACTCATTATTTCGAACGGATTGGGATGTTTACGTTTTAATGGGACCATTTTTCAGAGATGCGAGTATCTCAGTATCTGCATTTAGTGATGCGGTTTATGAGCGAGATATGTATTCTTCAAAAACTACTTTATGAAAGCGATCGTTTTACCGAGATTAATCGAGAGAATGTGATGTATCTTTATAGAGAATCACTTCAGGTACATCGTGTGGTTAAGATGGAATCGATAACGATTTGTTGACGAGTAATTAATTTGAGGCGAACGGTCACAGGTTTGCTGTGATTAAATTTGAAGTGCATCGTAAAGAACTGGACGTGATGCTTTCAGAAATCGAAATTTCCTTAAGAATAAAGTCTTCGCCTTCAAGAAAGTCTCAAAACCCTCTTCCTACCCTATTTATGCTATTAACATAGCTTCCGACATTCCTATCTCGACCATTCAACTTTGAGTTTGAACGCGTGCCATCATAATTCTACCGTCATGGATGGCTTATCGCCCTGCCATTCGAAATTTTTCAAGAACTTTAGCTAGACACGCAAGTTTGCAGTAGAAATATGAATACTGTAGTCCACCCTTCTGACAAGTCCGCCATGATTATGAATTCAGTATCAGGGTCATAGCACGCTTGTCGGCAATATTTAGCCATTCCCTCTCGGCCACCAAGTGCATTACCTACCAGAATCCGCGAAGCATGACATTTCTTTCTACTCCACGTCCTGCATATAGGGGCCGCACCAAAGTGGCCCAGAGCACCTATGATCGCCACATAGATTCCGTCCCGGTGGCATATGCTACTCGTATGGTGGCCAGAAGACAGATGAAGATCATTAACAAGGGTTCCCTTGTTGTTCGTTGATCGCCGCACCGACAAAGTGTATTATGGACTTGTGCAGCTGTCTGTCTGTATGACTTTTAAACAGACTTTATACTGGTAAAGCTTGACTATTCGCGAGTGCTATGGCATTCACGCTTGACAAACTTCATCCGGTAAGAAATTTTAATAGGCTCAGGCTCATGCATAAGTATGGACAGTTTATTGATCTCGCAGTGATCGTGGTGAGCTGGTTTCCATAAAACTCCAGAAATTACCATCACTATTGCTTCGAGCACGCTTTCAATTATGACAGAATTTATGCATCAATTTCCACAGTTCAAACGCCTAAAGGAGTTTAATAGCCATTTGAGAAGCGAGTAAGTAAAAAGATCAAGTATAGGTACGACTTTTTCTGCAGCTAATGGCGTGCAATTGATTTGATACTGACATACATTAGATTGTAAATAGCAACGCCTTAATGAGTTTTCTTGGTTCAAAATGCAAAGTCTAGCTCGAGCTGCTGTCAAAGCAATTACAATGCTCGAAGCTATTCGCCATGCACAGCTTTATTAGTGACGGAAGTGATCGTTGTTTTTAATATTGTCGATCTTTTCATCCGTGTCAGTTTCAGGCGTGATAGGAATAGAAATTTCGCAAACGCAATCTAAGGTCAATGGGTAATTATCTTCAATTAAATTATGCACAGATTGCTTGCGGCGTTCAATGATTTCACGGGAAAAGTGGATTGTTAAATGATGTTACTTTTTTTGTAAGGGATAACTTGATCTTGGATTTTATTGGAAAAAAACTTTGATTTTTCTTGAGGTAAGTTTTAAGAAACTGAACGACTTTGTTATAGCTGCTCGGTACTTAGTTGAGTGCTTTCCTAATAGTGACGGAAATTCACATGGCAATTTTATTTGTGGCCAGTTTACTTTTGGAGGGGACCCCATGAAAAGGATCAAGGTTTTTGTTTTAGATCACCAAGGTGGGAATCAAACCCAGACACACACTTAGATTACAAAGATGTGAAGACCAAGATGCCAATACAGATGTCTAGCTCCAGTATATAATTCCTTGTTACGAGTTATCAATCTTGTTTGTGAGCAAAACAGTTTGTCCTTTCTCGAAAAGTACATTAAAAGATAAATATCTTCCCTAAACAAATAATTTTGGTACTTGTTTGGGATGACAACTGCGGTTAGCCGTTGACGTGTATTATAGGCCTTCACATATTCAAAATTTGACCGCTAGGGGTAAGCCAATTCTATGAAAATTGCTAGTGGAGACAGCAAACAACACAGAATAATTTAAAGTATTACAGAAAATCCCACGTTAAAACGTTTGGCCTGCCAATGAATAATTAACAAAGCTTAGTTTTTGTCTGTATCTAATACCATGTTTCCACCGGGCACTAATCTGCGATTAATATCAATCTTCATTGAATCCTTTACATATTACGCAAATAACCATACAAATTTTATCGTTTTGGCAAGCGATTAAAAACAAATCGCCTGGTTTGTCCAAATTCACGTAACGCTTTCAACACAATTTTAACACCTTGTTAACAGTTTGCGCGTGCCAAATAATACCTATATTTGTCTGGTGGAACGACTTGTGGATTTATTATTTATAATTAACTAAATTGATTTACGAATAAAAGAGTTTTTCGCATTATAAGAAATAGATAACAGAATAAAAGAAAATATCTCTTGCACACTAAATTTCCGAACATGTTCCACAAACGTCTGCCGCTGACATCTGAAACAGAAACAGAAACAGAAACAGAAACAGAAACAGAAACAGAAGCAGAAGCAGAAGCAGAAGCAGAAGCAGAAGCAGAAGCAGAAGCAGAAACAGAAACAGAAACAGAAACAGAAACAGAAACAGAAACAGAAACAGAAACAGAAACAGAAACAGAAACAGAAACAGAAACAGAAACAGAAACAGAAACAGAAACAGAAACAGAAACAGAAACAGAAACAGAAACAGAAACAGAAACAGAAACAGAAACAGAAACAGAAACAGAAACAGAAACAGAAACAGAAACAGAAACAGAAACAGAAACAGAAACAGAAACAGAAACAGAAACAGAAACAGAAACAGAAACAGAAACAGAAACAGAAACAGAAACAGAAACAGAAACAGAAACAGAAACAGAAACAGAAACAGAAACAGAAACAGAAACAGAAACAGAAACAGAAACAGAAACAGAAACAGAAACAGAAACAGAAACAGAAACAGAAACAGAAACAGAAACAGAAACAGAAACAGAAACAGAAACAGAAACAGAAACAGAAACAGAAACAGAAACAGAAACAGAATTAGAAACAGAAACAGAATTAGAAACAGAAACAGAAACAGAAACAGAAACAGAAACAGAAACAGAAACAGAAACAGAAACAGAAACAGAAACAGAAACAGAAACAGAAACAGAAACAGAAACAGAAACAGAAACAGAAACAGAAACAGAAACAGAAACAGAAACAGAAACAGAAACAGAAACAGAAACAGAAACAGAAACAGAAACAGAAACAGAAACAGAAACAGAAACAGAAACAGAAACAGAAACAGAAACAGAAACAGAAACAGAAACAGAAACAGAAACAGAAACAGAAACAGAAACAGAAACAGAAACAGAAACAGAAACAGAAACAGAAACAGAAACAGAAACAGAAACAGAAACAGAAACAGAAACAGAAACAGAAACAGAAACAGAAACAGAAACAGAAACAGAAACAGAAACAGAAACAGAAACAGAAACAGAAACAGAAACAGAAACAGAAACAGAAACAGAAACAGAAACAGAAACAGAAACAGAAACAGAAACAGAAACAGAAACAGAAACAGAAACAGAAACAGAAACAGAAACAGAAACAGAAACAGAAACAGAAACAGAAACAGAAACAGAAACAGAAACAGAAACAGAAACAGAAACAGAAACAGAAACAGAAACAGAAACAGAAACAGAAACAGAAACAGAAACAGAAACAGAAACAGAAACAGAAACAGAAACAGAAACAGAAACAGAAACAGAAACAGAAACAGAAACAGAAACAGAAACAGAAACAGAAACAGAAACAGAAACAGAAACAGAAACAGAAACAGAAACAGAAACAGAAACAGAAACAGAAACAGAAACAGAAACAGAAACAGAAACAGAAACAGAAACAGAAACAGAAACAGAAACAGAAACAGAAACAGAAACAGAAACAGAAACAGAAACAGAAACAGAAACAGAAACAGAAACAGAAACAGAAACAGAAACAGAAACAGAAACAGAAACAGAAACAGAAACAGAAACAGAAACAGAAACAGAAACAGAAACAGAAACAGAAACAGAAACAGAAACAGAAACAGAAACAGAAACAGAAACAGAAACAGAAACAGAAACAGAAACAGAAACAGAAACAGAAACAGAAACAGAAACAGAAACAGAAACAGAAACAGAAACAGAAACAGAAACAGAAACAGAAACAGAAACAGAAACAGAAACAGAAACAGAAACAGAAACAGAAACAGAAACAGAAACAGAAACAGAAACAGAAACAGAAACAGAAACAGAAACAGAAACAGAAACAGAAACAGAAACAGAAACAGAAACAGAAACAGAAACAGAAACAGAAACAGAAACAGAAACAGAAACAGAAACAGAAACAGAAACAGAAACAGAAACAGAAACAGAAACAGAAACAGAAACAGAAACAGAAACAGAAACAGAAACAGAAACAGAAACAGAAACAGAAACAGAAACAGAAACAGAAACAGAAACAGAAACAGAAACAGAAACAGAAAC
The DNA here is from genome assembly GCA_947623515.1 of Neoascia interrupta. Lineage (NCBI taxonomy): Eukaryota > Metazoa > Arthropoda > Insecta > Diptera > Syrphidae > Neoascia > Neoascia interrupta. Next base: position 202,943,458 of record OX392462.1, read on the forward strand.
AGAAACAGAAACAGAAACAGAAACAGAAACAGAAACAGAAACAGAAACAGAAACAGAAACAGAAACAGAAACAGAAACAGAAACAGAAACAGAAACAGAAACAGAAACAGAAACAGAAACAGAAACAGAAACAGAAACAGAAACAGAAACAGAAACAGAAACAGAAACAGAAACAGAAACAGAAACAGAAACAGAAACAGAAACAGAAACAGAAACAGAAACAGAAACAGAAACAGAAACAGAAACAGAAACAGAAACAGAAACAGAAACAGAAACAGAAACAGAAACAGAAACAGAAACAGAAACAGAAACAGAAACAGAAACAGAAACAGAAACAGAAACAGAAACAGAAACAGAAACAGAAACAGAAACAGAAACAGAAACAGAAACAGAAACAGAAACAGAAACAGAAACAGAAACAGAAACAGAAACAGAAACAGAAACAGAAACAGAAACAGAAACAGAAACAGAAACAGAAACAGAAACAGAAACAGAAACAGAAACAGAAACAGAAACAGAAACAGAAACAGAAACAGAAACAGAAACAGAAACAGAAACAGAAACAGAAACAGAAACAGAAACAGAAACAGAAACAGAAACAGAAACAGAAACAGAAACAGAAACAGAAACAGAAACAGAAACAGAAACAGAAACAGAAACAGAAACAGAAACAGAAACAGAAACAGAAACAGAAACAGAAACAGAAACAGAAACAGAAACAGAAACAGAAACAGAAACAGAAACAGAAACAGAAACAGAAACAGAAACAGAAACAGAAACAGAAACAGAAACAGAAACAGAAACAGAAACAGAAACAGAAACAGAAACAGAAACAGAAACAGAAACAGAAACAGAAACAGAAACAGAAACAGAAACAGAAACAGAAACAGAAACAGAAACAGAAACAGAAACAGAAACAGAAACAGAAACAGAAACAGAAACAGAAACAGAAACAGAAACAGAAACAGAAACAGAAACAGAAACAGAAACAGAAACAGAAACAGAAACAGAAACAGAAACAGAAACAGAAACAGAAACAGAAACAGAAACAGAAACAGAAACAGAAACAGAAACAGAAACAGAAACAGAAACAGAAACAGAAACAGAAACAGAAACAGAAACAGAAACAGAAACAGAAACAGAAACAGAAACAGAAACAGAAACAGAAACAGAAACAGAAACAGAAACAGAAACAGAAACAGAAACAGAAACAGAAACAGAAACAGAAACAGAAACAGAAACAGAAACAGAAACAGAAACAGAAACAGAAACAGAAACAGAAACAGAAACAGAAACAGAAACAGAAACAGAAACAGAAACAGAAACAGAAACAGAAACAGAAACAGAAACAGAAACAGAAACAGAAACAGAAACAGAAACAGAAAAAAAGCAGGTTTTTCCCTTTGTAAAAAGGGGCCGTGACATCCACCACTTTTCAATAACATTTAAGTCTTTGTTCAAATATATTATCCAAAATTTTGGTTTATATGTGTTGCATATTCGCACTCTTATATCAAAAACTAGATTTTTATTCAACCACGCCCCTTAAAGTGGGGTGGTGAAATTTTACCAGAAATTTTATACAGAAATATGTTACGCCCACATGAGGACATGTTTTGAATTTTTTGCATTGTCAATCTCAATGCACATAATCAAAAATACTGCATACCAAATTTGAGCGCCTACAACAATTTCCATTTTTCATGCTTAACAGTAAAGTGAGCGTATCAGTGGGCGGATTTTGAAAATTTGTGTACTTGTTCTGCATCGGGAAAGCCAAGAATAGAAGTTTTGAAATTCTAGCTTAAAATGTAAGGCCTAAGACGACAGACAGACGGACGGATGCCCTTAAGCTCACTTTGGCTCTTCGGTGATTATTTCTCTAAGTAAGATACAAACTATAAATCAAACTTAATTATAGCTCCTATCTTATGGGATGGGTTATAAACATAAAAAAACTGAAACAGAAACTTCTCTTCTCAGTAGGAACAGAAACTGAATCTTATGCATTGATAGGAATTGAGACCGAAATGTCGAGATAGCGACCGAATCACCTACGTAAAAGCAACTTTCCAGCAAAGCAACAGCAAAAACTCGAGAGGATCTGTTTATAGAAAAAACAAACAAGGAAGCTTGTCGCAATTTTATGTTCGTGTTAAGAAAGTGGCACTCTTGTTTTTAACATAATTTAAGCGAACGAAAGACATCAATGTTGTTTCCCAGCAAGTGATCAGGTTGGACTTATGGACGTGTACCATTTGACACTTTTGGCTTTCTCAATGTAATATTTTTGCCTCGTGTTTGTCGAATAAAACTCGATTATTTCATTCTTTATAATAGCACAATGAAACGCTTTTATTTATTAAATAGAACCTCTTCAAGTTAAAATTACAATTAATTTAGTTGCAACAATTAGAATTCAACACTTTAATTCAATCACTTTTTACTTAAGTTCTCGATTATCACTATTCAACGCTTTAAATTCAAGTGAGTAGTGCGAGCCTGTCATCCCTGTGCTTGAAAAAATTCACCACTCTTTAGAAATTTTTCCACTTGGTAATTTTCCATTGGCACTTTTCCATCGGAGAGGAAATTCGATATCTAAATTCAAACTTACAACTGTCAGTTGGAATTCCGAGTCGAACATGGGTCATATTTGCATGTCACCAATTTTTAGGCCCTTCATTTTAAGATGGAAAGCTGAAATTTCGTACGTAAGCTCTTTGTCATCTGCAGCATTTTTATTGGTTGATCTAACAAAAAAATTTAATTTTTGAGTACATTTTAGCAGTAAACTTGAATGTATCTATGCTAATACTATGTTTCCACCGGCCGCCAATCCACGATTTGTATGAATCTTCATTAAATCCTCTACAAACTATGTGATTAACCAAACAAATTTAAATCCTTTCGGGAAACGATTAAAAATTAAATTACCTCATAACTCTCATTGACCCTTTTCACGAACCACTTTCAACCCTTTGCGAAGAACTTTTTAACAGTTTGAGTATCGAAAAAGGACACTTAAACTGTCCTCGTATTGGAGATCTGTTCAAATTACGATTTCTGTTGGGATGCTTACAACGGAAATTTTTTTACTCTCTTTTGCGAGCCAAAATGACAGAAAAAGAGTGCGCAGGTCAAGTTTATCCTATGTTTGTTTGGTGGAACCACTTAGGGTTTTGCTTTTAATCGTCTTCCGCTAATCGTAGTATTGCCGGTGGAAACATAGTTAATATTGACTTTTATAAATTTAAAATTAAAACAAAAGTTTTAAAAATAAATTTAAAAAACGTATAAAAAAATATTTATTTTTAAATTCATAAAATATTAATGAATAGCAACGAGAAGGATGATGGAAAACATAAAGAAATTATTCGAAAAGATAATAGGAAAAGGAATTGGGTATAGGAATAGGGCAAAGGTTATAGCTGGCGTCGTTGTCTGAGCTGTCTAAATTTATAGCTTAGGACTTAGCCTAGGAAGATAATAATTCTAACTATGAGCCTCAAATTTATAACTGCACCTCTAGGTGTGACGTTTTGTCCCAGAAGTCAGGCTTTAATTAAGCTTTTATACAAAAACTGTTTCAAATTTTAGGTTTCCTCTTGTAAGCTTTACTAAAACTCATATTGTATCAAATTTTGTGTTACAAATCCTTGCTGTTTCAGAACTTATTGAAACTGTTACTTGCATAAGGTTTCCTACTGATTCAGTTATGTCATGGTCATGGATAGAAAGCAGCTCCTAGCCACATCGATAAGAGACCGCGTAAATACCTCCCGCCACAAGCAAGCATCGAAATTCTATTTTTGTTTGAATTTTTCTACCACCTGTCTGACTTGTTTAGCCGATAATGATAAGGATCAAGGAGAGCATAGATAAAACATAGAATAACATCCTGTTAAGTATACCACTCCAGCAACACATTGCATAACACTTGAAACATCACCCATTACTGTCACAAGACGTCTTGGCCTCTTCAAACCATATGACTGACCATTGCATTAAGCAATTTATTACCACAATCAACTAAGCAGCACCAAATAGAGGCTTCCTACCTTTTTATATCGCCTTTATAAGTCTTACCAGTCGCCAGTCAGACACGTGGAACAAAAAAGGATCACCCGCAGACGCAGCAGATCTCTTTGGCAAACAATTTATGCCATGTTCCTAACTATCCTTATTTCCAGCTATTACATAATAAAGGCAGTATACCCGATGTACCCAAAATAATGAAAAGAATAACAAAGAGGAAGCACAATGATGATACCATCTGTTGATGTCCTTTTTTTGTTCGATGTGTTTCTTTTGTTTTGCCCGATAAGGATGTGTTATTCATGCGTGCCCAGAGAGTAGCATGGTCGACTGCTTTTAACATAATTGTACATCCCTCGACCTACATATATCTCCAAATAATCGAGTGCAATAAGACTTGTACGTTGCTCCTCTTGGAGGTTCCTCTGCGTGGTATGGCACTTACGAAACACGACCGAGGCAGGTGTGGTTAAGAGAACTCACATCATATTTACAGGGATGTGGACCACATGTCAGTGAAAATACTTTTGAATTGTTATTGTTATCCACCCGCAGGGAGCAGTGCATCCTTAATTTCTTAATTTTTGTGTTGACCTTCGGTGCAGTAATTGTCATCAATTTACTTACGTACCGTAGTTCAATGGATGTTTGATGTGAGGCCAAGAACTTTGGCCGCACTGTCATGTGTCATTTATATCCAGTTGATTTACTTTCTAGAGGGGAACATTGAGATACCCATTTAGGGCGGGCCCGCATTATTTTGTGAATTTTTAAGAAGCATCTTCACTTTACGACAACAAGAACCTAGAACATCTAATTGAGATAAGAGCCTGCACACTTGAAATGACGACTCTTTTATTTATGCAAAAAAATTATTCAAATTTAATTAGCAGTTGCCCAGCCCACATACTGACAGGGACTTAATCAGGCACCAGCATGACTGGGAATCACTGGTACTTACATTCAAAGCTACTGGAATAGGCTTAAATAAGGAATCATAGAGGGAAGAAGACGCGTGGCTTTGTGAATGTGTTCAAGCATCAACACTTAAAATCCCAATTAGGAAGAATACAAGTAAACTATTTTTTAACGTGCAGCAAAGGAGACTTAAATAGGCACCCTTTTTATAATTTATCCTACCAATGAAGAATGTAGTTAGATTTTCCAGGATAGGGAAAACAGAAGAGGACTCATAGGAAAGGAACCTCTCTGAAAAGCTCTTTCCATCCAATTCTGCAGCTTCATACAGCTCATTTTGACGGGAAGTGAATACTCTGGCGATTGTGTCGTAGGTTCCTCGAAATCTAGAAAAAAATGCGTAGATCTTATTCTCATGTATATGTTATTGCAAGTCTCATGTTATTGAATGCATAATTCTGTCGTCATCATCATCATCATTTTCGAATGCCGCTTAAAAGGGTCGCGGAGCGAGGTTGGCTAAATGGTCCTTCCATCTTTCTCGATCCTCCGCCACCAACTCAAGAGACTCCGGCGCAATCCCAAGGCGGGACTCAGAGAGGTTCTTTACCAGATCCCACCACCTGTTCCTTGGCCTACCAGGGGGCGACGCGCTCGCATCTCGGCTAGCATGACCTGTCTAGGAAGTCTTTCAGGGGGCATGCGAACAACCTGTCCAAACCATCGAAGAATCGATCGCTCCACTCGGAGAAGTAGCTGCTCAACATTAAGATTCCCCCGAACATTGACGTTTCTCACTCTATCCCTTAGAGTAACACCAACAACGCACCACAGGAATCTGATTTCGGCAGCTTGTACCCGCGATCTAATTCTTTCGGTCATTACCCAAATTTCATGACCATAGATGAGGGTCGGAACGAACACTCAATTAAAAACTGAGATCTTTGCTTTCAATCCAAGCTCAGCTTTCCTGATGAACGGCCAGCGCAGTTCCTTTACTATTGCTCCAGCTTGGCCAATTCTACAGGACAACTCAGTATCACTCCTCCCATCTTTCGTGAAAAAGACCCCGAGATACTTAAACTTCTCGGTACTCCATTTATGTGCAGGGTACACTGCAGGGTACACCATCACTTCCGATTTGCTCACGTTTACTTTCATCCCAGCATCACCACAGACGGCTGCAGAAGTTCTTGAAGTTCTTCTTTGAATGCTGCAAGGATGGCCAAATCATCTGCGAAAAGCAGATGGCGCATCCTGATGCCAGCCAATTCGAAACATTGCTCGCCAAGATTGCGCTTCACAATCCAGTCCATATATGCTATGAAAAGGAGCGGCGACAGAACACAGCCCTGGCGAAGTCCAACGCGCACATCAAAAGGACGGGATTTGACGCCATTTATCCGAACACAGCTTCTGCAGTTTCCATACAAAGACTGGATGGCTCTCAGAAGAGGCCCACTCAGCGCATAGTCCTGCAAAACTCTCCACAGTGTATCCCAAGGGACTCGGTCATACGCCTTTTCCAGATCAACAAAACACGCATAGACCAGTTTGGCATATTCCGAGGCTTTCTCAAGAATAACCTTCAGAGTAAAAAGCTGGTCGGTTGTGCCTCTGCCAGGCCGAAAGCCGCACTGTTCTTCCCGTAACAAAGGCTCGATTTCAGCTCTTGAACGCGTTTCCAACACCTTCGCGAATACTTTTCCCGGAAGACTCAAGAGAGATATGCCCCTATAGTTGGCGCAATCTCTCCTGTTCCCTTTTTTGAAAATGGGCACTATAACTCCTGTTTGCCAATCTTTAGGTGCCTTCCCGCTATCCCAGGCCACCTTAATGACACGTGTTAGACAATTAACACCCTCTTCACCCATTGCCTTGAGCATTTCTCATTTCATCAACTCCAGCAGACTTGCCAACTTTTAGCGATTTAATCGCTTTAGTGACTTCGTCTAGTGTGGGACTATTCTCCGCCCTTATCTCGTCAGAGCAGTGGGAATGCCATGCTCAGTGCCATGTTGGGCGTTGAGCAACTCCGAAAAGTGCTCTCCCCATCTGCGCAAGACATCGCTCTCATTTGAAAGAAGTGTACCGTCCTTAGATTTAACCCCTTGAATGATATTCAACTTCCTTCCCCTGAGCCGGCGAATGGTCTGCCAAAATATCTTGTTTGCAGATCCGTAATCGTGCTACAAATTCTCGCCGAGCTTTTTCCACGACTGTTCCTTGGCTGTTCTGACTGCCAGATTGGAAGTCCTTCGCGCCTCATTGTACCGGGCTCGAGAAGTTGAGTTTCTACATTGGATCCGCGCAATGTAGGTTCTCTTCTTCTCTCTGATGGCTTCTTGAACTCCAGGCGTTTTCAACCAAGCAGTTCTTTTCTCACCACCAGCCGCTACCCCAAGCCGCTTCACTCCACAAACATTTCCTGCAGAGGCAATGACTGCCGATAAAAACAGCTACCATTCCTCCTCTACATTCAAAAAGTCAGTTGGAATTTGTTCAAATTTCTCTGAAACATGCTGTGCAAAACGCTCTCTGAAATCAGAGTCAGCATCCTGCACCCTTTTCCACCGTATGCGGGTCACCAGTCTTGGTTTTCGCCTGGGTGGCAAAGGAGTACTGTCACTAAAAAACAATTTACACAGCACAGTATAATTCTGTTGAACTTGAAAATGTGAAAATATTATCCACTGCTTCGTTTTCGTCAACCCAATTTGTCAAACATTTAAGACGGACTCTCGCAAATATTTTTATGTCAGTTTAAAAAGGAAAGATTCCTAGGTTTGGTGCAATAGTCATGAAGGTTCACTGTCATCACCTTTTTTTAAGCACGGGAAAAACCATGTTTTTTTTAAATCTCGTGGGTTTCAATTTCATTTAAAAATGGAATTGTACGTATCCCTTAGTTCATTTAGAAAGACTCATTTGTTCCAAATTTTACAAATTCGTATACTTCCCTCAGCTTAAATAAATTCACATCTATCGATGATTCTTATGACATCTTGCACCGTGATCCTATAATCTACCTCATCGATTCTTCGATTCTTATTGCATTCTCTGTCAAACCATAGCTTCTTCTTTGGTCAGTGAAAACCAACTTACCAACTTACTATAAAGTGGGCCTTCTAACTGCAGTAGCTCTTTAAAGACTCTCATAAATTCTTCAGCCGGCAATTTTCAAAAGCTTGTCAAGCTTCTCTGTTTGGCCTTTCGCTTGATGAGGACCACATTGTTGGGATCAATTTTGAATGTTTTGTGGTAGTCTAACGAAAGCTTTTTTGATAGAAAATCAACCAGCAACATATTCTGGTTGATAGATCTTTTAAGGCATCGCCATGTTTTTCCATTATGATCCTTATACTATCTATCCTCATACTATCCTTATGGTAGGCTTGTTTATGAACTTTGGCGAACGAATCTCCTGAGCTTTTAAGATTGCGGCCCCCTTACGCAAGGTGCTTTGTCAAAGGTTCGATGAGGTCTGGTGAGTATCAGCAGTGGAAGAAGAAACTTCCTCTAATTCTTGATACAGGCCCTCCATTCTCTTTGCGTGAACCTGAGCGCACTTCTTAGCGAGACTGCTGAGGTGTCTATAATCCCATTCTAGGCGAAGCATTTCATCTCTGTTGTTCAAGGAGTACTTCATCGATGCCTTGAATGCCAGTTTCTTTTCACTTATCACTAGTTTTCACCACCATGTTTCTTTGACCTATTTACAGTGGCCTTTTGAAGTCCCTAAGAGGGGCTTGGCCTTCTGCACGTTCGCTATAGGTCATCCCACATATCTTGTGCTTTGCACTCTACGTCTTCATTTTCGTCAATGATGTTACAGAGGTAGTTTTGCATCGTGTTTGAACATTTTTGGATTTTTTCCTTATCCAAATTCTACCAGTTGATTTTTCCAGATACCCAGATACCCAATCACCAGCTTCAGCTTAAGAGATATCAACCAGTCACTTGGCTTTAAAATATTCAAGATGCTGTCAAGTCGCTCTGCTGCAAGGATAATGCCAAGCTAACTCATCAAGAAATAATGAGCTAATTTCTGTGAGCTTTTGTACTACAGAAAAACTTTTCTCTCTGGTTTGCTTGCAATCGACTGCGCCATGTGAATAAGTAAAACTCATTGAAAAAATGTATTTATTTTTATTGTTGTGGGCCTCAGCCCTTCAGTACTTCATTTGAACAACTGTTTTGACTTAGTCGTTCTTTAACAATATCACTAATTGTTCATTTTTTGTTGGTAATCGTCACTTGAGTAGATGAAAATTTATTTTCCGTGAACTGCAATATTTTAATGTGTGTATTAACATCTCTTCTGTACTGCTGTTTTAAGTCTCTTGAACCATATTTATGGAATATCCAAACTCGACTGCACCACATAAGCTACCAAAATCATGGAGCAATTGTACGATGTATTTTGATTTGAGGGTTTTTCAAATTTTTTCAGAGTTCAAAAATAAAAACACAGATTATTTATATTTAAAAGCAATAGTTTTGAAAGAGCTATTATACTTCTATCTACTGCGCCAATAATAATTAGATAAAGCTAATAATTCACAGACGTATCTCACCTTAGTATTCATTATTATTTATTGGGTTGAAAATCACCTTTTTGGGATCAAAATAGTTTTCTTAACTAGATTTTTTAGCATTGGAAATATGTATTTTCGTGCTTCAAAAGTAGGAATTGTTATACGAGTGACGTAAATTTCCATGAATCGAAAATTTCACCTTGTTTCAGTGTGCACATGGTGCTCTATTTTTTATTAACATGATTGCGTTGAGTTTTTAAAGCCGAGGTATCACTTTATTTTTGGCTCATGTCAAAAACATTATCCTTTTTCATCAGCATGCATTGGCCTAAATATATGCCCCTTCTTGCCAGTCATTAAGTGACAATTACAATAAAATTCATGGGGGATATTTTCTACCTAAGGACCTGCACTTCAATACCGGAAATGGAAGAAAACGTATATGCTGCGTTGTCGATCCTTCCGCCCTCGTTCTGTTGTGTTGTTTTTTCCATCCCCTATACAAGTCCCATATGAAATGCTATAATAATGTAAATGTCGGCAACAACCTAAGGACCAAGAGATGAAATGATCAACCTCCATCATCCGTGGCCATGACGCACGTGCGGCACGCTTGGAATTGCAGTTTGTATTTTTTGACATCGAATATAGGGGGATTACATACGTTTTTTATGCATTTTGGAAGGGTGGAGTTCTTGATACAACCTCAATGATGTAAAACAAATGACAGGAAAAGGACTCTTTTCCTTTTTCTGTTCGTATGCATTTAAAGTATTTGAATAATATTCTCATTTTGGAAGTATTTAAGACCCTACAGGGTTTGTTTATGCATTTTTGTTTTCATTTACAGTTGAAGTGAGGCTTGAACCTGCATTGTGCCATGAGTTGGATCGGCATAATTTAAGAAAGAATCCTTGTTGCCATATGTTTTTTTATCTTGTTTGAATTCTCTGTAAGTTTTGTACTCATGCTGCCTACAAAATGATCGTAATGATAACCTCTTATAAACCACTTCAAATATACGTTCCTTTCTTTATCAATTTTTATTGATTATCAATACTATGCGGCCTTTAATTGATCGTAATTATAACCAATTCAAAAGACCTCTAACTACACGACCGAAATGGCCCTCTCTTCACCTTATTTTATTTATTTTTCAAGCAGAAGCCCCAAATGTATTCAAGTTAGAACAAAAGAATAGCAATTATTGTGCGTCTGCTCAACCTTCCGCCAAAAAGGTACCATTTCATTAATTCGAAAATTATAAAAACTTACACAAATTTCAAATGATAAACAGACCGTTCTTCTTTCTTCGTTAAGGACAGAATTTGTTTATATCCTCTCTTTGGCCACTTTCATTAATTATTTTCACAACATTGTCACGTATGGATGAAGATTTTCACCTTAAGATGGAAGACAAATGCTTTTTAGAATGCACAGCACGCACCTATGAACCTACAAGAAACACAGGCGAAAGAACAAAAGTGAGAACAGTTAGTGCTCATAAAGTTGATAGAGGGAAAAATTGTTTATAAACAAGCAGAAACCGCTGACGAGTGCTTGTATTAAGATACATTCGTGGGAATCTTCTAACCTCTGGAATGTTGAATTAAATGAAAATTGTCCAAGGCATTGCTGTCGTTTTCAGACTCATCGCATTCCAGGGCGCAATTGGCAACCTAGCCAACCTGATTGTATGCTGGTATTCGGAGCACCTTGTGAAGAGATGGGAAATGAAAAAAATTCCTGCATGTCATTACTCCATTGTTCTTTTGCTGCTAGAAATTCGTAATAATTTGTGTCACAACCGCGGTGAGCTATAATTTGTTAATAAGATTCGACGATTCCTTGCCCGTTTTTTTCCAGTCTGAGTGTCTTAATTATTTTCTTTCAAACAGCGAGTTAAAGTCCCTAAATCTATTTGAACAAAGTTGACTAGAATGGGTCCAATGAACTAAACAATCCCGACTCGAACACCGCCCCAAAGCAGTAAAACCGAAACCAAAACAAAAGAGTTGATGTGCGAACTGGATTGTAAACACACAATTTACTGTCGTGCGTTTAAGCAAAGCCTTCTCACAGAGTTGGTAAAGAAGATGTGAGAGAATCCACTAGACATTAATAGAACACAAAAACGATCAGAAAAAGGAGGAGGTATAACAGGTAAGTCGCCATCAAAACCAGCGGCCAGTTGATCGCGGTACCACACCCCAACCCAGCACCACTATATCGGCAAACAATTTCAAAGAATCGACTTTCCCATGACCGTTGTGAGTCATATTCGATCCTGTACGAACACGATGAGTCAGGATTCTGCATGCAAAGCTAAAACATAAACAAAGAAACAGGTTGGATGGGAGGAACAGAAAAACTGTACCGTGCGGACAGTGTTGAAATTGGTTGGACCAATTTCATGGTGGCGATGTTATGATTTAGAAATATCGCAATGTTGCGATAAATTTCATCACATTATGTTGTGCGCGATTTGCCTTCATATAGGTAGACGAAGACGGGACACGTGTGAGCAACTTATTGGAGTCGAATTAAGTATGGTATTGCTGCGGCTGAAGATGGTTACTGTAATGGGTGAGATAAAAATGAGATCGCGGACAAAGAAGAAGAAATAATGCGATCCTTAATGTCCAGACAACAATGGGCGAACTTGGCTTAGGCTACTTTGCGGAAGGTTTATTTTAAGAATCAGATTGATAATTAATTACGTAAGATGCGAAACGCAGTGGTATTGGGTATTGAAGGGCACACTGAAAGAAATTTAAGAAAACAGTAGAAAATGTTACAATTCGTGAAATTAAGAAGGGAATTTATTTTTTTAACACCTCACGGCTGTTTCTTTTTTTTGCCTTTGTTTAATAAGTAGTTAAGGAAACTTAACTCCCATCTGGGAATGAAGGGTTTTTTAGTGAGTTTTTTCAGGAGATGAGCTGTCAAACGAGTGCCAGGAAAGCAGTGTAAATAGAGTCCAGAATGCTCCCAGAATGCTCGGACGACCAACCAAAAAGGCCATCAGAAAAGCAGAACTTTATTGTCAGTCAGAATTTTTTATTTCTTGAAACAGCAGAATTTTGAAAGCATAATTATGACCTTACAGCGTTGCGTGCGATGCGTCAAGTGCAACTATATCAACGCGTTTGCTCCAAAAGCAAAAGATGAAGCCACAAAGTGCAGGCCTGTATATAGAATCACCAAAGAGATGATAGGATGGCTCATGGCCATAGCTCTATATTCAACATCCGGATCCAATGGATTTTGGATGGACTAGTTTCTGATGAGGACCACCTCAAGACGTTGAAGGCAATATACACCAACATTGATTCATGTTTTCTAAATGAGGAGTCCGAAGTTCGAATTTCCCGAAAACGCATTACAGACTCCAGTAAGGAAGAGATAATATCTGTCATAATTTTTTTGAAGAATCAAAAGGCTGCAGACCGACGGAATTTCTGCGAAGTTAATCCAACCAGCTTTGATGTCATCCGCAGATCTTTTGCACCCTTTCATCGACCGAGCATGAGATGCAAGACTTTTCCAGGAATCTCTCTCGAGAAATGGAATTGAGTGTGAAAATTGAAGAGGCAACTACATGCTTCCTGCAGTGGCGTAAGGTTTCTAAAATTATTTTAGAGCGTTTGAAAGACCACTATGAAGATATACTGAATGCAAATGCAAGCGGATTTCCGTAGAGGGTATTCCTGTGTTGATCACATAAATTAGAAAAATTATTGAATAGTGTTTTGAGTTCAGATCACTGCTTCACCTGATAATCATCGACTCCTATAGGGCTTTTGATAAGTAAAGAGTTTAATTGTCTTGATCTGCATAGAAGTGGCATTCCATTAATGCTATCATTAAGGCTACTACAATAGCTCAAATTGTCGCGTAGAGAAAAGTTGTAGGAGTAGTTTGAAATACAAAATGGTAGCGAAATCCTTTTACTCCTCAGTTGTAGGAGGAGTTTGAAATACAAGGCGGAATCCTTAATAATACTTTTCCTGCTGGCGATGATTGATATACTCTGGTCAGCGTTGTCCTTTGCTTACGGAGAATTTCGCTGGACTCTGACAGCTTTTTTTTTTTAAAACATCTTCACTATACCTACCTTCTGGTAATTACCTACCTGTGTTTAATTTTACATGGAACAATGGGTCTCTATCATGACAGCAAATGTAGAGAAAGTGGCAGACAAAGTTGGATCAAAATTGAAACCCACAAAAAGTAAAATGATCAGTGAGGCAAAAAATCAATCGGTGTAGCTGGAAAAAAACACTAGAACCGAATCTGACGGTGCAGGATTAGCAAAGCTAAATCTACGTTTGGCGTGTTGTCCAAAATATGGAGGAACGAAGTAATCAGTTTAAGTACTAAGCTGCGATTATTCCGCTCGAATATCGAGTTGGTACGGCTCTATATGGGTGCAGCATCTAAAAAAACCGCCGCTTATACAAGAAAGCTGCAGGAACTCGTTCACTAGTGCCTACGGAGCTTACATACCACTGAAAACCGCACTCAGGTACTTCCTAATATAATGTCCAACCAAATTTGGTTCGGAAATAAGACCTTAATATATCGAGCAGATTTTCTTCCAGCTTAATTTTCAAATAATTTTGCGAACTAGCTGGGCAATTGGACGTTGACCCGAATCTCAATCATATTCAGTCAATTCTGGATAAGGGTTCGCTTACTAGCAAAATTGCCGAATTAAGGACGGCTACACTCTAATGGCGTATTCTTTTCCACACCGAATCGTGAAACTGGTGTGGAATACAGAACGGAACACCTGAACGGAATCGTGCTCATGTAAATGTTCTTTTGAACTCCGAATTAGTTCGGTGTCGACACGGAACTCGAAATTACGCCACCGTCATATTTGACGGTGGAGGCTGCATGTGGCTTTGATTGTGAAGTGTGAAGTGACATTTCGACCCAATTTTTATGCGTGATTATTTACAACACGACTGAAATTGTATGAAATCATTAAAAACTCAAATTTGAAGCTTTCCAAACAACAAAGACGCCAACAAAATCAAGCTACGAAATGAAAAAAAAGTAAACAAAATGAAGTCAAAGCAATTCGTCCCTTAACGTGATAAATGCACCGGTGCGTATTTGTCGTTCTGTACACAATGAAACCAAGTATACTGGAATTGTCGCGAACACCGAATATTATTTAACAACTCGGTGTGGAAGTTCGGTGTTCTAAAGAATACGCCATAAGAAATCCATGCGAAATCAAGCAATCCGCTTAGGCGAATCGTCGGATACCCAATCCCAATTGACCTATGTCAAGCTCCGAATTGCGTCAGAAATCTTGGTTGTTAAATTCTAGTTTCTGTTAACTTTAATTGTATTAAGAATTTGTCAGTAAAGAATCTCCTTCCTTAAAAAACGGGCATGGCATAACCCCTTTTCTCTAATATCGTTTTTTTGTTCATACTTTTAATCAGAAGTGGTCTACACGTGTTGATTGCATTTTTGTGCCCCATCCCATAGGATAGGAGGTATATTAAGTTTGTCACATAGTTTGTAACACGGGGAAATAATAATGGTAGACCCCAAGACCTTAAGGGCATATGAGCGAGACCGTCCGTCCGTCTGTATGTCACATGTTTTCAGGCCTTAAATTTTGAGCTAGGGTGCTAAAACTTCGTACGTAAGGTCCACGTCATGCAAAGCAGTACAAGTGTAAACAGTTTTGAAATCCGCCCAAAGACACGCCCACAATCGGTCTAAATGTGCAACTACCTCCAGATTTTTTAAAACTGCAAGACGTTCTAAAAGGCTGAAATTTGACATTTAGCATCTCCTAATGAATGTAAGACACAAAAAAGACAAATTTAATTGGTTAACCTCCTCTAGTGGGCGTGGCATCTATTTAAAGGGTAAATTTTCAAATGCAGTTTACTCAATATTTTTGCTCGAAATCGAAAAAAAATTTGCTTAATATTTTATGTAGTAAACGCTTAGTTATACAAGACTTTGGGCCACGCCCACATTTGGAGGCAGAATTGAAGAAAAACCTAAAATTTTCCAGAAAAACATAATTTTGGTCTGAGACTAAATTAGGAAAGCATGAAACAACAAGTGGGAAAGTGCAACAGTGGGTATGCAAAAGCTTCAATCCATCTACGACGGATTGCAAAATACCCGACCATACCAAAAAGAAAACTGCAACGCCTCCAAAAAGTGGGCGGGATATAAAAATATAATTGTTGAATGCTTTATACTATGTGGTTGCATACATTTCGGCCTAAAACTCCGCCTTTTTAACTAAATAAATCACTTTTTTTAACGCCACGCCCACAAAAGTGGGCGGAGGCACATACAATACATACATAAAAGCTAGAAAATGCTAATATAAACAGCTTATGTCATATAATTTTTTGTCAAATTTCATATATATTTATTGAAAAACAGTCATTTTAAGCTAAAATCCCTTAAAAAGTGGGCGTGGCCAATGAAAAAGCTAAAATTTCTTAGCTACCTCAAAGACAATTATAAGGCAATGTTACGTACTAAAAATGGATGCGCTAGCGCCATTGTAACATAGCTAAAATTTGCAAAATGTATTTTTTTAAATTAGAGATGGTCGCACATACAGGCCTGTAGTGGGCGAGTCTGTGGGCGGATTCAGCTTCTTTTTAAACTTGATCTGAAGGACTGGAGTTCCAACCAACCCACAAAATTTCAGCTCTCTGCCTTAAAATTTAAGGCCTAAAAGTTGTTTACATACGGACGGACGAATGAACGAACGGACGGACATGGCTTAATCGATTCCCCTGTCGGTCCCATTCATATCTCTAAAAGGTCTTAGGGGTCTACAGTGATTATTTCACTGCGTTACAAACTATACACCAAACTTAATATACCCTGGGTCGGGTATAAAAAAAGCAGCAGGTTAGGTAAACGAGACTTCAGTCCAAATATCGTTCATAAAAAGTTTTTAGCTACGCCCCCTTTTAGGGGTCGATTTTTCAAAAATATTGAATTGAAAAATATTGAAATATCTGTGAAAATATCTTATAATTAATAGTTTGTAATTAGGGGCTTGGAAAAAATGTATTCATTTGGTTTTATAGCTTACGCACATATCTGTGGAAATATGTCGAATTAAAACCGTTTATAAGAATGCAAATTAAATATGACCACGCCCACATGGGGTGATTTTTGTCTTTTCTTTAAATGCCAATCACAATACACTTCACGAGGATATCGCAAACCGAACTTCAGCTTCCTATGACAACTCTGATTTTTCATTCTCGTAAGTAAAGTGGTCGTGTCAGTGGGCGGATTTTACAAATGTTCACACTTGTATCGCTTCGGGAACTAAAAAAAAACAGATATAAAGTTTCAAATTCCTAACTCAAAATTTGAGGCCTAAAAGCTACCGACATACGGATGGACGGACGGACGGACATTGGCTGAACTTCGTCAAACGATAAATAATCTGAAGAACAACAAAGCACCTGGCTACGACTTAATTACTAGCGAAATTCTAAAGAAGCTACCGAAAAAAGCTTTGGTCAAGCTACTCTATATCATTAACGCCTCCATGAGAATTCTATACGTTCCAAGGGAATGGAAAGTGGCCGAGGTCATAATGGTTCCGAAACCAGGAAAATGTCCGAACGACAAAAAGTCATACAGACCTATTTCGCTACTGCCGACAATATCTAAGGTATTCGAGAAACTGTTGCTGAAAAGGTTGCAACCAATCATCGAAGAAAGACAATTGATTCCGGATCACAAATTCGGATTTAGAAAAAAGCATTCAACAATCGACCAGGTCTATCGAATAACAAACGAAATCGAAAAAGCTCTGGAAGCGAAAAAGATATGTACTATCGCTTTTCTCGACGTATCGCAAGCCTTCGACAAGGTGTGGCACGAAGGCCTGAAGTACAAGTTAAGGCTAAACTTACCAGAAAAACTCTATAGAATCTTAGAGTCTTACCTTGAAGACAGAATCTTTCGCGTAAGGTACGAAAATGAGTACTCGGAATTCAAAGAGATAAATGCCGGTGTCCCGCAAGGAAGCGTTCTCGGCCCAATATTATTTTTTCTTTATACAAGAGACATTCCCCACGATGAGGGAACAATTTTAGCTACGTTCGCAGACGACACTGCTATTCTCGCTTTTGATACGACAGTTGAATTATCAACAGGGAAACTAAGGGCGCGCTTTAGACAAAATATGCGATTGGACGAAGAGCTGGCGAGTCGTCCTTAACGAGACTAAGTCAACGCATGTTGACTTTACTTATAAAAAGATAAACAACAAACCTTTATTCATTAACTCGGTACAAGTCCCGTACTCAAATGAAGCGAAATATCTAGGAATGACTCTAGACTTAAATGGAAGCCGCACGTTAAAAAGAAACGCGACGAGCTCGAAATCAAGTTAAGAGAAATGAATTGGCTTATCGGAAGATTTTCGAAACTAAGCATATATAACAAACTGCTTTTGTATAAGCAAGTGCTAAAACCATCTTGGACGTACGGTATACAACTCTGGGGTTGTACTAAACCAAGCAATATATCTATTTTAGAAACTTTTCAAAATAAGACACTCAGAACATCGTTAATGCTATATGGTACATAAGAAATAGCGATCTACACCGAGACCTAGGAATCGCAACCGTGTACTTTGCTCGCAAACTTAGTACTCGTCTTCGCGGACACTGCAACAATGAAATTATCCGAACTTTGGATCAGACAAATCTTACGCGTCGACTACAACGAATGAGACCGTTAGATCTAGCAGCATAAGATGAAACAGCATAAATTGACGGTATTGTAGGTGCCTTCCACACGCCTGCCACACGCGATTACTACAGAAGCTTGAACTACTTGTTAAAGAAACTTAGTCGTAGTCTGACGGAAAATGGGAGGTTTTTTAGTGAGTAAGAATCTCACACTACTATTAGCACGCGCGGCCGGTCCTCGTAGTGCCTATGAAGGTTTTTCCTACCCCCGAAAAAAAAGCCTCATATAGTCTGTGTCCATTTTTAAAGCAACTCTTTCTTTTATAAAATTAAATATAAAAAGCAGTTTAGGACCATTAAGTGCCTAGATAGATAAGTGCCTATAGATTCTATAGTGCTGAATTAAGCCTAGCTTAAACCAAGATCTGTTAATCCCTAAACAAAATGAATCTGGAGTTACCACTTTTTCAGTAGTTTTTAAGTTTTTCTCTGCAAAATTAAGACCGTCAGTAAAGTTGTCAAAATCTTCGACTCTCGAAATTATTCACTCTTCCAGAAAAACACTGGGAAAGAAGTTCGTGTCATTTTCAGTTGTCATTTTTCACAGAAACACGCAAAGCCACTGTCATTTCACACAGAAAAAACATTCAAGGAAATTCATGCTGTTCACCGGAGCTGAACCGAGATTTACTCACCAAATTCGGCGAGTTAAGCCGAGATTAATTTCGGATCAATATTGACTGAAAAATTCATTTCTGGGGTTAATCTCAATTTAATTCGGATACTCGGTTCTGTGAGAATATCCCTAGCCTGTTATTTGCCATGCATCTTGTCCAATCAATATACATAATACCACATTAAACCAAATATAAATATTCTAAATAACAAAAATATAGCCAATAAAAAAACTGTAAAAAGTTTTCTCGGAACTCAATATTTTGGCTTTGTTTTTGCATTTATATGGCGAAAGAAATTAATTCTAAATTCACTCAACTGTCGCACATTTCTCCATTAATCACCCACAATTGACACTTTCTCATGTTTCGGTAGAATTTTTCTCGCCCAAAAATAGAACCACACGCGGGTTATTGTTTGGTTGGTTCCGAAAAAAAATATGGTTCAGCCAAACGAACAGGTATAAGAAGAACCCAAACCAAAGTCCATAGACATAAACAAAATCATTGTCGGTTTAATGAATTTCAAAGGAACCGACATCGTTAGCGTGAACGACAATGGGAATCTTCTTTTGATATTGCTTTTCGGAATCCGAAGTTGTTTTGTTGTTCAATTTGGGTGTTTATTTCTGCAGGAGCGAATTCCCTTTTTTTTAACTTTTGTTTTATTTTCTTGTTTTTATTGGATTATTGTCGTTCGTTTTTATTTTTTTGTATAGAAAGCAAATATACCTTTCTGCACTGATAAAAAATTGTGAGAAAAATTAAGCGGATCTTAAAATAGAACAATAATTATTAAAGATTATCCTATACATTATCTTCATTTGATATTCCGGATTCTGAAAAGATAGATTGGATAACTTGAATTGTATGTCTTATTTGAAAGTCGTAGCTAAATGATGTGTCAAGACTCTATTTCTGTGCACTATTAATCCTCTTCGCTTTTGGGATCTTAGGGTTCACTTCTACCTAATTTTTTTACACCCAAACTTGCATCTACATATCTAAAAGTTTGCAGGAAAGTTGATGCAAGGTTCAGCGAAAACACAAGAAGTGTTGAATTAGAATTTTACTCTATTCAAAAGTATTATTTGTGAACTTCAGTGAGATCATTGTGAAAAGTCCTCTAATTTTATACCCGACCCAGGGTATATTAATTTTAATGCATAGTTTGGAACACAGGGTTTCATTCACCGTAGACCCCTTAGACCTTTAGAGACATGATCGAGACCGACAGGTGAATCGATTAAGCTATGTCAATCCGTTCGTCCGTCTGTCCGTCTGTCCATATGTGTGAAGCTTTTAGGTCTTCAAAATTGAAATAGGACGTTAAAATTGAAGTGTATCTTGGTTCTTATTTTTTTAACGAACAAAGTGTGAAAATTGGTAAAATCCGCAACCGGCCACGCCCACTACTGGCTTCAATGTAAGACAACCTATATTTCAAATTTTCTTTCAACATGGTCAAGTAAGACAAGGCGTAGGAACTCAAATTGTGATAGAGAGCAATGATGGCCCAAAAACTCTAAGGAGGCAAAAATTGGACCGTTCACAATAGTGACCATGCCAACTTTTAGAATTTAAGATCTTTAAAAACCCGATTGCATACATACAATACAAGGGGACCTACAATTTTTTGCCGAATCCGAACGGCACTTTGAGAAGTTTTTCAAGACAAATAATACTCTCGGAGGGCTTGTCAGACCCTCGCGGAGGTGGGGACGGTGAAAAAGAACAAGTCTTTTTTTTCAGGTGACGATGGCAGGATGTATGGCTTGTATGTAAAGAAATTAACATACCAGCATACACTGTTGAGAAGTTGGCCCTGGTTCACCTCGAGCTGTTGCGCCACTCTATTTATTTATATTTATTTATTTATTTAAAACCCGAATTCTCGGAAAGTTTACTGCAAACTGAAAAAAAATTAAACATGACAAATATTAAAGAAATAACTATTTGCTTATTCCATACAAAGTTTTGAGCTCCACCCACTTTAAGGGGGGCGTTTTTAGAAAAAAAAAGGGTTTTTCCGAAATAATTTTCGGTTTTAACGCATTTTGTCATGATTTTAACGATATTACAATTAATTGATTTTACTATTCAGCCCAGGCCCACTTTTGGGGGCGTGGCCTATACAAATAATATATGAATTCGGGACAAAAGATTTTAAGGTCTGGTGTTACATGGTATGTAGAAGTATGGTATAGTATATGTAGAAGTATATGATGTAGGGTATACAGAAATTTGTCACAGATGAACTCTTGCACTTGCTCACTTGTTTAGCCACTGTATAGTTATTAACAGAGACGCTTCGGCTTTAACAAAACTTTAGTGGACTTATTGAAGCCATCCAAGTAGGGTTGATAAAGTTAATAGCGTTGATACTGATAGCTTAGTTTTCAATCAATGAGATTCCCTTTTCACATTAATTATTTTTATGAAAAATTTAGAAAAAAATTAAAAGTGTACGTTAAAATTAAAAAAAAAAACAAGCTAGTGGTCACAATCGGATCGGAACGCCCCCATATCTTTAACTCTATTGTTTAGTAGAAAAAGACATTAAACTTTTTTTGACTAATTACTTTTTTTTAAGTTTGAGTTAAGGCCTTATTAAGGATATTAAAGTTAAAACAAGTGGGAAAGTGCAACAGTAAGTATGTAAAAAAAGCTAAGGGACTGTAAGGAACTGCAAGCCATCCTCCCCTTTCAAAAAAAGAAATAGCCACGCCTGCAAAAAGTGGGCGGAATATAGAAATATAACTATTGAATGCTTTATGCTAGGTGGTTGCATACATTTCGGACTAAAACTCCCCCCTTTTAAATAAAAAAATCACTTTTCTTAAGGCCACGCCCACAAAAATAAGTGGAGGCATATGCTATTTATACAAAAAAGTTGAAAAAATGCTAATATCTACAACCTTGTTATGTAATTTTTTGTCAAATTTCATATATATTTATTGAAAAACAGTCACTTTAAACTGAAATCTTTTAAAAAAAATGGGTGTGGTCAGTGTAAAGGCCAAACTTTTTCTGCTACCTCAAAGACAATTACAAGGCAATGCCACATACCAAAATTTAGTGCGCTAGCACCATTGTAACATAGCTTAATTTTAAAAAATGTATATTTTTAAATTGGAGATGGTCGCACATACAGGCTTGTAGTGGGCGTGTCTGTGGGCGGATTCAACTTATTTCTAAAGCTGATCTGGTCCTATGAGCTTCCAGTCTACTCACAAATTTTCAGCTCTCTAGCTAAAAATTTAAGGCCTAAAAATTGCTTACATACGGCCATGCTGCGTGGGGACATGCTTCCACTGTGGAACGGTGAAAATCTTTTATTGCCCAGATCGTTATTTGAGCCCAGGACCATGTTCACAGTGGCTCGAAATGGCAGAGGTTAATGGATGATCTCGTGACAAGAAGTCAAGTATCAGTTAGACTAGGAATTCGACTCAATTGAGCCCATTTCGGAACCATTCTTGGGCTCCTCAAGATAAACGCAGCTAAATCCTTGCCTTAATCTCAAATTGCCCATGCCCTTGGAACCATCTAGATTTGTGCAAAAGTATAAGGAAATATTTAAGTTCAATTTTGGGTCTTAGATCCTCCCAGTTCATTGAAGAAATATTTGCCCTGGTCTAGCTTTTTAGGGCTGCCCTTTCGCATAGTTAATAAAAAGTAGTCTTGCTGCTACTTATATAGTCATTGTGCAGTAAGCCTAGCCGTTTGGCTTTTAGATCGCGTTTACGCCGCAGAGAAACGTCAGGAAACTGTGGCTGCTATATCTGGGTGGGAGGTTTTTATTTTATTCTTTGGCGTTGCACGTTTCAAGTTGTGTCCTGTGTGGGTTTTTTTTTTCTACTCAAAAGACTCGGTTTCAATTTTACTTGCGATTAAACTCAGAAGTCTTGCAAATTCTAGTGTTAATAGATAAATGCATCATCTTCATAGTATAAAATTGTCCGCTTCTTCTTTGGCCCAAAATAAGAGTCCTCGAAAATTTAGCACATGATTACTTCCTTTAGGGTCTTACAGCCTTTGATCAACCACAACTCAATCAATGACCTATAAGTACGGTATTTATATTTTGGCTTCTTATTCCGTAGAGGAGACCGGTAGGGTAATGGTAGAGGTATATTGAACCTCTATAGTTGAAGAAGCGTATAAGACCTTGTATCCAATTACTCGAGATGTAACTATGGTCATCGAAGAAAGGTTGGTTCAGTGCAGGAAGTCTAGATCTAGCTAGCATCAGACAGTTGTAGAGGAAGTGGGCATTTTTTTATTCTCATTTACATTTCCACCACTGCAGTAGAGAGGGTTGCATGGGATGCCTAGTTTGAGAAAATTTTGCATATTATAACCCTAGAACTAGGATATGCCCTAGATTTTTAAGAACTAAGGAGGTAAGAACTATCAGTCAGAAGTCCCTTGCGGATTGGTGGTTTGTCTGCCTTTGGTGTTAACGTTCGACTAGACAAATACCACCAGACAGCTTCAAAAGATTGACACTAGCCAAGGCATTGATAGACCTTGTGTTCTTTGTTGCGTGACAGGTAGCGTTCTGCCAGAACCTGAAGACTTGAATAGTGAGAAGCTATTAACAGCCCAAGAATTCTTTTCCTCGGAAATTATTGAAATAATATTGTTGTGTGGTTGTAGTTTTACTTGCCGAGATCTCTCAGGCTCTGTCCTATTATCACTGCAACCGGGGATGTGCGCGTTTAGTCCCATCTTAAGGGGGAAGCAGCTTTATAAGACCGAGAGCGAACAACACATTTTGGGAGTGGTTATATATAGAAAAAGCTGCCAGACTTTGCAATTTGACTAATGATACGAAACTTTTTTGGTTATATATAACCACTCTCAAAATGTGCTGAGGGCTCTCGGTTTTTAAGTCCCTATAAGGCTGCCAGAAATTATATTTATGACGGATGTATTCAAAATTGCTCTAGCCATCTCCTCAGTTTTTTCACCATGCGCGAGTTGTTTTTTGCTCTACGTTTGACTAAGCACAAGACTTCTTATCCAAAGGCTTTTGTCCTTTCGAGAGTCTCTACCTTTGCCTCCGTTACGGTATTTATGTTAGGTCTGTTTTTGTGTATTGTTCGAAGAACTTGACCAAATTTGGTTCAATTTAACCTGATGGGGTCTCTTAATCGTTTAGAGGTCTCGACCACAAGACTCACATTATAGAGTACCGATCTGAGATCCCAATGCTAGAAACTATACGTTCTATACGATTTTGCTCTTCGAATTTTCCCCAAGGCATCTTCTAAAATCAACGAAAAGCCATGTCATGTGCCCAATAGGACGATAACTCAACACTCAAGCCTAAATAATGTTTCTTTCTTCAGGACAGAAAATAGTGTTTGATTCTGTAGAGCCAGCTTCTTGACGCTGAAATTTGAATATACGAAAAAGCTTTGAATCAAATTCTCGCGATTAAAAGGCTCGTCGAGGTTTTTTTTATCGTCTACCGACTGAACATCTCTGGAACTCGCCGAACTTTCTTGGCTCATCTTAAGATTCTATTCTGACATAAATTCAAAAGTTTATGAGCTCTTACCCCTAAAATATCATATTCCACGCGTCAATGTTTTTTAAACCTTTTGACTGAAGACATTCTCACGCGCATCAGCGAGTTTCCCAAACTTGGAAGCTCACTTAAAAATCCGATAAAATCTAAAAATTTAAAAAGCAAAAACCGTCCTCAACTCCGTAATTTCGTCACATACACGAGACACTCCTCTTGAATAGCCTACGGAACCGAATTAGGGAAGTGCGATCAATAATTATGAACCTTCCCGCAAATAGCGCGTTGCATGCTAAATTATTAAGTCACTTTGGTTTGGATTGCACGCATGACCACCACCGCATTTCAGCCCGCATCCCACAAAGGTAGCCCAGAGTTCAATTCTGAACTTAGTCAAGCAAAACAAAGTGTTCATTGTATTCCTATAGCACCGCAGTCCAACGATCGGATGAAAAAGTTCAAATCTAATGGATCCTCGTCCCGCTCCCCATGCCTCCTCTATATCCCAGTGGAAAATTAACATTCCCAATCGGAGTGCTAATAAATTATTCAAACTCAATTGCGGTCTTCTTCCGTTTTTGGAGAGCTGTTTCCTTAAAGAGCCACAGACGTTACTGGGGGGAATTCCTTCAGATACATGTCAAACGCTGGAAGGTAGCTGCGCAGGTGTGTGGTAAGGGAACGGGAATGGCAGTGTTAATGACCAATCGGCAAAATGCATAACACGGTGTTTGGGTGCTTAGTGCCTCTCTTATATTGTGGCGTGGGTGATAGGCGAGTTCTTCCAAAGAAACTATGAGGAAATAAAATATTCGACGACAAGTAGTTGTCTTAAAAATTGGCCGCCCATATTCGGGTGCGGGGACATTAACGTTTTATAAGGAGTTGGTTGCGCGTGATATTACCACAGCGCGGTTGGGGACGCAACGCGAAAGAATGTCAAAGATATTATCTTAAATTAATGTTCATCATAATTAATAAAGTGGGGTGCCGTGGCGTAGTGGTTAGTGTGTGTGCTTACTACGCCGGAGGTCTGGGTTCGAATCCTGCCATCGTCATCTGAAAAAAAAAGACTTGTTCTTTTCACGGTCCCCACCTCCGCGAGGGTTTGACAAGCCCTCCGAGAGTATTAATTGTCTTGAAAAACTTCTCAATGTGCCGTTCGGATTCGGCAAAAAATTGTAGGTCCCCTTGTATGTAAAGAAATTAACACACCAGCATACATTGTTGAGAAGTTGGCCCTGGTTCACCTCGAGCTGTTGCGCCACTCTATTTATTTATTTATTTAATTAATATTATCGGTACCAAACAAGGCTTTGCCACAGAAATGATCCCAGTCGTCAATGCTTCCGAAAGCTCTCTCTTTGGATCAGATGCAATTTGTACCAGGAAGCTGTGACTGAAATACTGGAATCAGCGTGCCCAGGATCGCAAAGAATGGAAGGCTACTGTAAATCAGGCTTGAGGCCTCAATGGGTCCGTATAACACACACGTCAAGCTTTCTCAATGCCTCTAAAAGGTCTTGTGAAAGTTTTCAAATAATACATATAAATGAAACCCCAATTTTTAAAGGTGTGCTCTTCCTCTTAGTTCTCACGTTCTACGCTGGATACCGGATTCGGAGCCAAAAAATAAATGAACACCACAATTTTTACACCCTTAAGTAGATGTATCCTGTAGCAACAATTAAAGGCGTGAAATCAATAAAACTAAGCACCATATTCCCATGCGTCTACCTTGACAACAAGATTAAGAACTTCCCCCTATGTGGCAATCATTCCCACACGCACGTGACATTATAATTACAATCCTCTTAGTGGTGTTTTTTTCTTTTTTACAATAAAAGATCACGAGGAATGTAAGCCTTTATGAAACAATGACACGTTCGTGCGACGACATGCGGCTGTTTGTTTTTCCTAAATTTAGCTTAATTTGTGACCGCTCTCGGCAAGCCTTAAAAGGGGTGGATGCGTGAGAACTTATAAAGTCATCATAGTATACACACAACCCCCTACGTCATGGCCCATATCATTTACCAACTTCCTTGAACAAAATTTGAAAAAATATCGCGGTAAGACTTCAAGTAATAAATATCGTTAATCTTACTCCAACCCAAAATAAAATTATCCTTATTTGGTTTTGAATGGAATTAATTCTCGGATTACAAGTAAATAAAAAAAAAATAGGTGACTCTCCGACTCGTTTAACTCATCGCCTCGAGAACTATGGCTTTAAATTACACGCCTTCCATTTTGGTAGAGACCTTTTTTGCAATGACGCGAAAGCCAGTCGTAAAAATGTTTAAAAGCTTTTTGATCTGCCAATAAGTTTGTATAGAATGCTCGACTACAAACACATTCCATAAAAGGATTTCGGAGGAGCAACACTTGCATACTAAGTCAGATTGTACACATGAATTTTTTTTTTTTTGCATGAAAAAATTAAATTGCAAAACATCAAAGTTGATTAGTGACGGCGAATTTAATTTATAGTAAGGTCATCGGAATAATAAAGCCAAAGACTCGGTGTGATGCCATGCTTCTCTGGTAACAGTCCGTTTTCAGTAAGAGTTTTGTCAAAGTTAAGCCTACCAGATCCAGGTGCCTAAAAACGAGCTTTTAAAGGCTTTCTAAAAGAATACTTTCTTGCACCTACATTTGACGGCTTTTTCCTCCAGATATAACTGTCTCCATGGAAATTATAGAACGACTTATACTTTGCCAGAATATCTGAAATTGTGTCCTCCTCACAAACCTTCATGTTTTGGGTGGTACCTAAAAATATAGGAAAAAAAATTAAAAAAAACCTACGAATTTTCGAAAAAGATATATTTTTGAAAACCTGTTAGGGTATTTATTATCCTTATTTTTCTCTCTTGCTTAGTAATTTCGCCCATTTTATACATTGGATCTTGGCTCCAAATTTTGCCTGGAAATAGATGCCAATTGGGTTTAAATTGGACAATTTATTACCGTTGTAAAAATTATTCCAACTAAATTTTTGTTATAAAAACGTTTCAGCCTTTCAAAAAATGTTACTGTATGTACTGTTACTCTATGTAATATTTTTTTACAGGTCTTCTGTAGTTAGTTTAGCCCAATCTTAAGTTTAGGTACTTAAATTTTTATTGAAACACAGGGTGGCTAATAAATCCTTTTGATTTTTTTTGGTAAAAAAAAACTGAAAAAATATGATAAACGGTTTTTTTTTTGTTTTCAAATCTTTGTATATATTTTACTTTCTACTCCAGTGGTTTGTGCTTGTGTAAAATTTAGTTGATCAGATAGAAACAACTTAGAAGTCATAGGATTTTTTAAGCACTACCATTTTAGTAAATCAACTTAAATTAACAACTTAACTTAAGCATATCTCACAAAGCACGCAACATTTCAGCCCCTCTATATTTTTCTTTCGAACCTTAAGTAATTGTCTATTGGTGATATTTGTTTCAAAACGATATATGTTACAGTTATCGAGATAGTGTGGAAGGACACGCGGTGTTTTGGCTTGCTTTTGCATTTTTATACCCGACCGAAGTAATTTTAATGCATAGCTTGTAACACAGTGAAATAATCACCGTAGACCCCTAAGACCTTTTAGAGATTTGATCGAGACCGACAGGTAAGTCGATTAAGCCATGTCCGTCCGTCCGTCTGTCCGTCTGTCCGTATGTATGCAGTTTTGAGGTTCATTTGGTTCTCATTTTGTACAGACAAAGTATGAAAATTGAGAAAATCCACCCACAGCCACGCCCACAATTGGCGTGAATGTCAGACAACCTCAAATTTACGTTTTATTTCAAAATACCTTTTGGTCAAGATAGACAAAACATGTGAACTCAAATTTTAGTGGAGAGCAATATCCACCAGAAGCCTTTAATAAGGCAAAAATTGGACCGCCCACTCCATTGAACATGCCCACTTTTAACATCTGAAGTCTTTGAAAACCTGATTTCTCGGGAAATTCATTTTAAATTGAAAAAAAGTTATATGACAAATATTAAAGATATTACCATTTGCTAAGTTTGTTGCATACAAAGCATTGAGCTTCGCCCACTTTTAGGGGGCCTTTTTGGGAAAAAAAACTGTTTTTCTAAGCATAAATATTCGCTTTTAACCCATTTTCTCGTGTTTCCAACGAAATTAGAGTTAGTTGATTTAAATTTTCAGTCTACGCCCTTATTTGGGGGCGTGGCCAACACAAATAATTGACATTCAGTATATGAAACAGTAAATGGGGGAAGAGGGTCGGGTATTTAGAAGCACGTTACAGACGTCTAAACGTCTATTCGGAACCTTTTGTTGATGCCGTTAAATATTTTTTTTGATTCACATATACTTTGCGCTAGCAACGGTTACTTCTTTCTTATACTCAGAGCACATGTTTTTTAGTTATCTGTTAAAAAACTGCATTGCATTTTTAATATGTTTTATAAACCGTTTCAGAAAATTTCTACTTAAAAACACCATTTTTGAAAGATCTTTAAGGCTTTAGAGTTCCCTCTATACGTTTTATATACAAACCAAATGTAGTTATAATCGTTACCACCGTTAAGATTCCAGAATATTTTGAAAACTACTTTTTCAAATGTTTTTTAAGTTTTTGAGCTAAATCTCAGAATCGAAGAATTTCTGAAAATTGCAAAAAATTCTTGATGTGTGTGATTTTTTTCAAAACATTTGGTCGATTCTGAATCGTGGTGGGGACAAAAATACGAAAATACGCCAAAACTACAGTTCTAAAACCGTTTAAGCCTAATTTGATTTTAGCCTTTTATATGTTAGCCCAATATCGGCTTTTTAAATAAAGTGATGAAAATATTGTGACGTTAAACACGTTGAAATAGTTGTCTATTTTCCATTCCTTCTTTTTCAAAAACTTTTCAATATTTTGCAAATATGTCTTTTTTAGTATCAATATTTAAACTGTAATCAAACCGTTATGTGTATGGTGCCTGCGTTGAATAAGTTTGATTAAAATCAGTGGCCCAGAAGTTACGAAATACACATTTGCTAGCACACCATCATTTTAGTCTGTCAACTAAAGTGTTTTCAAGCACATCTAGGCACATCTTATTCTAAAGATAAACTACGTCGTGTCCATTAAAACTTTTGCCTATTACCTACCGCTTCGAAAATGGGGGGAAGAACATACGTTTTCTTGATCTTTTTTACCATGTTTAAAATTTAAAATCCATAAAACAACAAGTTCGATTTTTTCTCAATTACCGTTACACTCTTTTTTTAATTTTACAACCACCTGCGCTAGTGGTTGGCTACATTTCCTAAATTCTGCGGACATGGATTTCTGGAAAAACGGTAAGACAAGCTCTTTTTTTTCAATTTCGTTTGAAATTATTTTAATTATTTGAAAGCTGAAAAACTTGAGGTTGGAAAGGGAAATTAAAAAACGTTTTTTATGCAGTTAACTTATCTTGTAAACGTTATACTATGTTTCCACCGGCAATAATACGAGGATCAGCGGGAGACGAATATTAGTAAATCCCAAAGTGTTCTCACCAGACAAATATAGGATTGATTTGACATGAGCACTCTTTTTCTTTCATTTTGGCTCTCAAAAGAGAGTGGCGATGTCATTTTACACGCTCGAAAAAAGATTTCCGTTGTAAACGTGACAATAGAAATCGTAATTCGGACAGATTTGTCATGGACAGTTTCAGTATCCTTTTTCGATTCTCAAACTGTCAAAAAGGTGCTCGAAAAGGGTTGAAAGTGGTTCGTGAAAAGGGTGAGTGAGATTAATGAGGGGATTTATTATTAATCGTTTGCCGAGAGGATTTAAATTTCTATGGTGAATCGCGTAATTTGTAGAGGTATATATATATAATGAAGATTTATATTAATCGCGGATTAGTGCCCGGTGGAAATATGGTATTACACACTCTAGACAAATTTAATCAGGATGGTCATAACAGTTAAGGGACTAAAAGCTTTTAAAAAATTGTTTTCTAATTTTTATTACATTTTTGAGCTAAATCTTTAAAATTTTTTAAAAATCGCTGTTTGCTATAGATTTATAAGAATTTTGAGAAGATTATTTAAAAATTTTACCTTATACCGTTTGGGAGATAGAGGGGGACACTTATATTCTTTTGATCTTTTCTATAATTTTTCAAATTTCAAATTCATTAACAAATTATTTTTAATCTTTTTTCTTTTCCCGTTAGACTTTTTTCCAAATGCAAATCACCCACGCTAGAGCTGGCTGTTTTCGGGATTCTAAGGGCACTAGATTTTGCGTAAACGGTAAAACAATTTCTAAAGCTTAGAAAAACTTAGGTTAGAAACGACAATTTTAACTTTTTTTAAGGCAGCTTGCTTTCTTTTTGTACGCTTTGCAAGTACTTGAACGAAATCTAAACAAGATCGATGTTGCCGTTAAAATTCTAGAAGATTTAAAAAAAAGCTGTTTTTGACAGTGCTTTTATGTTTTTGAGTTAAATTTCAAAAGTTTTTGAAACTTTGAAATTCGCTATATTTTTCCTTAAAAGTTGGACAATGTTTGGCACGGTTGATTTATGATTTTATGATTTTTCCAAATAACACAGGAATTAGGGGAGGGGGGCGTCGTTAACATACGTTTTTCCATGCATTTTTGCGTTTTTTTCTGAAAATGCATCAAAACGGCAGTATAAAGCGCTCGATTCACTTTGATTTGCTTTATACGTGTGTTCAATATCGGCTTAGTGTTTATTTTTTTCTTAACTTTGCAAAAGTTATGGCCTCAAACAAAACACTTAAAAAACGTCATCCATTTTCAACTCTTCAACTCCTCATTTCTCAAAAACTTATCAATATTTTCAAAAATTCTATTTTTTCGCTAAAGTTCAGTAATTCCAAGACCGTTTTTCAACTCTTGCCTGCTAAAATTCTTTAAAAAAAGTAGGTACTAAAAAACATTCAATTCATTTTCCCATGAAATTGTAATAAATGTAATAAAACTGTTATTTATAATTTAAAAAAAAACTTCCCTCATTGGGTTCTCTGACTATTTCCGCAGTTTAAAAGCTAGTTAAACACTAAGTTTTGTTCCTCCACGACTAACCGTTCAGAAGTTACAACGCGATTGGACGGATGGACAACGTAGTGATACCACAAGAGAGTCCTTTTTCCATTTTCGGACGGACCGCTAAAAATGCATGTCTTCAAGATCAAATAAATCGCAATCAACCTACCTTTAGTTTTTACCATTTCACTTATTGCAAATTCGACTATAGGTGGGAACAGGACCCTCTTGCGTCCCGTTACAGGCGATGTTTCTAGCCGTGGCGTGCCATCTTTACAGAAATATGAACTCAAGTCCTTGCCGCCAAAGGCCAACAGATACTCTAAAGTCTGAAGAGTCACATATTTTTTTTTAAATTGTAAATCTAGAGTTTCTTCTATATATCCTTACTTACATCGTTCCATGTATCTCTACGATCCTTTAGCAATGGCGTCAAATTGATGACATCCTTGTGGACAAGCACCCAAAAGTCGTCGATTTTGTCGTGAATGACAACTTCGTCGAAAATGTAATATTTCGTCATTTGACACAGAAAACAAAAATTCGTAGATTGACAAAAAAAAATTAGTTTCCTTGGTGGTGACTTAGTCCACATTTGGTTACTTCAATTAGGGGTGTCAATTTCCGGTGTCGATTAGGGTTGTGTGTTATCGTTACAACTCATTTCGAATAAACAAATATAAGGTCCGTCAACCACCACCCTCTCAGCTTCAATTAGAGTCAACTAACCGTATGATGCAGCTGCATGCAGGAAGGCTATTTATTTGCTTGTGTTTTTTCCCTTTAATAGATTTACTGCACTCGAGCAACCCTTATTCTGTAATTTTTGACCGTTACGAAAAGATATGGTTGTCTGGTTTATTTCTTGAACAGAATTGCATAAAGCAAGGAACCTTGACTGTGGATTTGCCCAGCACGTGATGTTGTTTCGCTTTTGAAGATTTAAAGAATTTTTGGAATATTGTTTTGGAAAGGATTTTTACAAATCCCAGTAATATTATTCTACTTGGGGCTCAAAAACATATTCTTCATCGAATTGTGGCCATCCTTGACCATAGAATGTCAGATCTGTTCACACTAGCAGCAAAAATTATTTTCATTGGCAAAGTCTCGCGCAATGGGAAAAGCATCCACCACCAAAACTGTGTGTTTCATGAAAAATCGATTGTAAGAGAAAAACATTCGTATTTTTAGATTTTCAAAATTTTACTACTTTCATATGGGCACCAGGCGATCAGAAAGATCAACTAGATCACCCCGCATTGGCGTATAGACAAGGGAAAAAGAGTTTCCTGCTGTTTTCGGCCGTTTCTTTTTTTTAAGAGATGCTCATCGCGGAAAATTCTCTGTCGGAAAATCGATTTCACTTTACCCGTGTGAAAAACGAATGTCAAAAGAATTTTCCGATATTTTTACCAGGCGCCCATAATATTCAGAGTATACACAACGAGTTTTTCAATGCTTCCCGCCTGGCATGGCAGTCCTCGGTGTGCATATACGACGAGTGTTGTATAGTATCCACCAGACGCATTTTGTGTTTTCATCTATTTTAGGATTCATGTTTTGAAACATCCTCTTGTTGTAGCGGAGAATATAGTGAATAGAACTAAAATTAGACTCTGAAAGCGGGAGACAGAGTGGCTGTCTCTAATTTTTATATCATTTTCAAGAACTACCACAACAGTCGCTTCACATGTGCTTGGCAGATGTGTCACGAACCTCATGTAAGAGTGGCAAAGGGTGCTGCTACCACTCGTAATATATAAAATTGACAATTAATTTCATATTGTTTTGCTCAAGGATGTTGAGTGAATGGATTTTTCACACTTTTACATTCTCACAATGTGACAAATGAATTTGAGAAATTATCTTTTGTCCGATGCGAATATAGATACAAAATTAGCACAAATCTTGAAATGGTCAAAGGATTCCTTATAAGGGAGGGACAAGATTGAATTATCATTTTTATGTGATTTTTGTTGAATGTCGGACTGCGGGAATATCCCATGAGAATAGGTGAGGAATTCGTGTATTCGAAACCCACGTGCTGGACAAATATGGAAGATTTATCTAGACGAGTGGATACAATGTTATAGATAAATGCCATGGGTCAGTAACTGCTGCA
This sequence comes from Neoascia interrupta, assembly GCA_947623515.1. Classification (NCBI taxonomy): domain Eukaryota; kingdom Metazoa; phylum Arthropoda; class Insecta; order Diptera; family Syrphidae; genus Neoascia; species Neoascia interrupta. The sequence continues at coordinate 202,977,034 of OX392462.1, forward strand.
TATTTTTACGATTTGAATCTGAGTAATATGGTGTGCCATGTGCCAGTTTGTATTTGGAACTAAAAATCAATATTTTATGAAATATTTATTTATAGCTGAACGAGGTGAGGGTTGTTAAATGAAAATTTAAGCTTTCATAATGTTTTTAACATTGAGTCAGGTCAAGGAAATTAAGATTTAGGAAGAAGTATTGAAACAATTTTTATTATTGAATGCGTTTTACAACTATTTTAAAAATATACTTTTTCGTTTCGAGCAAGGAAATGGATGCTTTAAAGAGCTTCAATCCAAAATGGATAAAAATCTGTTCAATATAAAACAATAACTAAAGATGTAACAGGAGAGAAAGGTTGAAATAATTTTTTGAAAGAAGGAGCTGCAGTAGGACTTCATTTTTACCTGCATAAGAATTAACTGCCAAATTTATAAACTATCTCCCGCAACAAAATTCGGTGTGAGTTGGACCGTTTCAGCTAGTTGGAGTTAAGTAATTTGGGAGTAAGTTTGTAGACAGATATGGTCCTGTTTACAAAGAAGCGCAAATTGCAGGGGTGGATAACTACACTAAATTAAATGGAACCAATCTTAAACTCTCCCTGGAAGCCAAATATCTTGGCGTTTTGTTTGACTCCAAACCAAATTGGAAACGGAACACGGAGAAGAGAATGAAGAAAAGTCTCATTGCTCTGTACACATGTAAACAAGCCATTGGGAAAAAGTGGGGTCTTCAACTCAAAATAGCATACTGACTTTATACAGCGGTTGTTAGACCTATTTTTACCTGTGGATCATTGGTATGGTGGGAGGCGTGCTAAACGAAATCTTACCTTAACAATCTGAAGAAGGTAGATTAGACAAAGATTAGCTTGCTTAGGTATCACAGGTGCATTATAAGATCCACACCTTAAACAGGTCTGGAAACAATGCTGCACTTCCAACCTCTGGAGCTTTTCACAAGAAACATGGCGGCAAAGGCAGCTCTCAGTCACAATGTCTAGTCGATGGAAGTCACAATGTCTAGGATACTCAAACATACTGAACATCTTAAATCAAAATGGGTCTGTAACCCGTACAGATTACAAGAAACCTCAATTTGACTTCGATAAAAGATTCAAAGTCATTAAACCAAGTAGACAAGACTGGGTAGAGACAAATGTTGACATCAAAGGTATCGCTATCTATATCGATGGATTGAAAACAGAACATGGAAGAGGCTTAAGAGTCTTCTCGGAAACACTGCGACCAATCATATCGACTAAATGACTACTGCAGTGTTTTTCAAGCTGAGATTTATGCGGTGAAGAGAGCTGCACAGACAGTTCAATCTTTGGATCTGCCAGCAACGGAAATCACCATATGTTTTGACAGACAAGCAGCACTTAAGGCCCTGGACTCCAACCTCGTGTACTCTAAGTGTGTCAAGGACTGCCTCATGGCATTAAAGGAGATAAGCCTCAACACACAGTTCTATTCTGCTCTACTCTCCTAGGCACGTTGGCGTGGCCGGAAGTGAAATAGCAGACAAACTGGCCAGAAAAGGTTCTGATATGAACATAACGATGGTTGACCGACGGGTATATCTCCCTTTTAACACAGTCAAAAGTTTTAAAGACCCAAAAAGAACAACGACTCTTCTATCTCTCTCGTTGGTGTAGTTGCAGGACACTGTACCATTGGTGTCATGGCTACACGAATGGGAATGTTTGCGAACGACTTCTGCAGAAGCTGTAGGGATGAAGAAGAAATAGAGTCTATACAACATACTTTCTCTGTCACTGTCCGCATACCGCATAAATTTAAGGTGCCTTCGTTGGAAGGCAGCCTGCCACACGCGATTACTACAGAAGCTTGAACTACTTGTTTAGGAAACTCAGTCGTAGTCTGACGGAAAATGGGTTGTTTTTTAGCGAGTAAGAATCTCACACTACTATGAACACACGCGGCCGGTTTTCGTAGTGCCTATGAAGGTTTTTCCTTTCTTACTTACTTAAGGTGGCGCTACAGTCCGGGGTGGACCTGGGCCTCAGCCAACAAGCTTCGCCAGCCAGCTCTGTCTCTAGCTAGCCGTCTCCAGTTTCGCACGCGAAGTAGGCTTAGGTCCCCTTCCACTTGCGTGCGCCACCTGAGTCTCGGTGCTCCTCTAACACGCCGTCTCTGCGGTGTGGATTCGAAGATTTTCCGGGCCGGGGCGTTTGTGTCCATCCGCTCTAGATGACGTAGACGTTGTGTTTTGACTCCTTTGGCTAGTTCGGTATCGCTGTACAGCCCGTACAGTTCGATGTTATATCTCCTCTTCCACTCTCCGTCTATGCAGACGGGACCGTAAATAGTCCGAAGAATTTTCCTCTCGAAGCAGCCTAAAGTGTTTTCATCCGCCTTTGACAGGTTCCATGCTTCTGCACCGTAAAGCAGGACTGGGATGATGAAGCTCTTATACATGGACACTTTAGTTGCTCGAGAGAGGGCTTTGCTACTCAATTGCCTTCTTAGCCCAAAGAAACAGCGATTGGCAAGAGTTATCCTTCGTTTGATTTCAGCCCTGGTATCATTGTCTGAATTGATAGCGGAACCCAGGTAGACAAAGTCCCTAACTACCTCAAAGTTATAGGCTGTCGATGGTGCTGTTTTGTCTAAGACGTCGGTGTTGGGTGTCTTTCCTTGATGACAGCATATACTTGGTTTTGCCCTCATTGACTGCTTAACCCATATTCGCCGCTTCCATCCCAATACGAAGGCTTCACTGACATCACGCTTTGTTCTACCGATTACGTCAATGTCGTCTGCGTATGCGAGTAATTGGACGGACTTTTGAAAGATTGTACCTCTGGTGTTGGCGCGAGAGTTCTGCAAAATTCTCTCAAGTATGATGTTAAAGAAGTCGCATGACAGCGCGTCGCCTTGTCTAAATCCTTTTTTGATATCAAAGGGGTCGCTGAGGTCTTTGCCGACCTTGACGGAACAGCGTGAATTTTCCATCGTCATCCTGCACAGACTGACGAGTTACGTAGGGATGCCAAAACTAGACATTGCGCTCATCTCTATAGATGCTGTCATACTCGGCCTTGAAATCGATGAAGAGGATGTGAAGGTTTTTCCTACCCACGAAAAAAAAAACTGTCCAGCTCTTCAAGAACGACGACTAACCTTTTTAGGAGTAAGGTCCCAATGGACTATAGTTTTGCTTTTGCGTCCCATTTGGATATCCCTTCCACCGTCGCCAGCAAAGCACCTAAAACTAACACCGATTTGCTATACCGTTCGTCCTGGCCGTAAGCTCGGAGATTCCTGGTAGCATTTCTTCATAATGTTGAATAAGATAATTCCTCAAGAAATCCTCGCATGAGTTAAGTTTACTGCGTACGAAGTGCTCCTCTCTGACACTACCCGACGCACGTGCCGAGTACCAAAATTGTAACACACAAGCTTCTTTCTAGTACTGGGAAGCTCCTTTCAAATTGTGCACTTTTGAACACGTCTACTAGGACAATCAGATTACTTTTCCGTGACAATGGCATGCTCTTGAATCTTCAGCCACTAGTGGTCGATAAGGGGCTCTGGACAAGGTGTAAGACGTACTGCCGTAAAGTGTAAGTAGATTCTACCACGGCGAGCGTTTTGATATCAGGTGCAATTCTTTCTCCGGCATAAGGTTGCCGTAGGTCTTAGTGGGATTTGATGGATTCTTTTATCCTTATGCTTATGGATTCGGGTGTCCTGATTTCGAATGTGCTATTTAGAGCTGTCGGACTCTATTACTTTAGAAGGTATAGAAAAAAAAATTCATAAAGAGTTTAACTTTAACATATCCGTACCTACATGGTAACCGGCGCCTGCTAGACAACCAACAACTCTAGGCCTTAGTGGAGCGGCAAAGTTCATCAAAACCGAAAAAAAATTCGTGGGCATGTTGCTAAGGATAGCAAAATCAGCCCCGAAAAGCAGAGACTTTCGACGTGGATAATTTTCTAACTACCAGGAATGAATGCAAGGTCCGGCAATTCATTGCGGCCTGACTAATTCTTTCGGAAACTGCCTTTGCGCAAATTGACAAGAGGGGTTGCATTTTCACATTGGCTAAACAGGACCAGCTAGCGTTCGTACATGCAGAAAGTCAGCCTAAGAGTAGGCAAAAACACCAGAAAGTTTGAAAACTGGTGACCAGCTGATTTTGACGGTGATTGATCTTGAGTTGGGATTGATCGGGAGCTGTCACAAGAAAATTGTGATGATCACAGTTAACACAGACGATTTTTTGTGATTTGTGACATCAGTTTCATAGATCACCTTAGCCGATTCCACCCCTGATTGCGAATTGTCGGTCTCATTAAGTTTAAAATGTCTATTCACAATTACAATTTTTCCACAAAAAGTGCCTTATTCTACTATTTAAATTTCCTCCTAAAAATATGCAATGGAAAACGATAATTTGCTTTTTTTTTTTAAAAAAAAATTGCTTTTGGTTGGAGACACTTTGGTTGCACACTTTTTGAACGCCTTTTTTGCTAATAACTTCTAAGCTAATCGAGACCGACACATGCTGATAGCATATTCGACATCAGGACACTCAAATCGATATAATAAGGATAAACAAATCCAACTAATTAGTCTTGGACCTACCGCAAACTTAATAATCATTCTAAATATAATTCAATTTGTTGCATACGTTCAGATGATAACTTCCGATTTAAGCATTTTCAACGTACCCGCCTAGCTGTAGGCAATATAATACCGAAAATGACCAGACTGTTATACTGGAATTTTATTAATCTAGCGCTTAGTATTCGTGAACGTTGCTCATTATCAACCAAATAAGAGACCAATTTTTTTGGAGGTGGTCTCTTATTTTTTTTTTTTTTGGAATTAATATCCTTGACATGGTAGGTACAAGAAATACAATGCTCGATCTTTTGACAGCTTCAAATTGGTGCGAGATTTTTCCACTATGATGAAAATACAATGGACTTTTTTTCTAGTTATTATTTTATTTACTTCTTCATTCCTAAACTCTATCAATTCTATTATTATTATTAAGTTGGGTTTTGCCCTGCGACCTGTTGGTCTATTGTACCCCCTACTAAGCCTTGGAGAGGTTAATTCCCTCAAAAGGAACTCCCCTCACACTATAATTCATTACTAAATTATACCGAGGGTATTTGTTCCTGTTTGGCCTTGGCTTAAAGAACTCATCCTTAAAGCACATTCTCTAGTCCAGTTTCACGTAGGAATCTGAGAATGAGAAGTGGGTCCAAGGTGGGTATCTCTCTGTCTGGGGTCTGGTATTGGCCCCGACATTTCATTCTCTTGTGGTTCAGAGCCCCACAGTATTGCAAAATGTGTTACGGAGTTTCACTAGCCTCATCACAAAATCTGCAAGAGGGTTCCTCCGTTACACCAATTTTCCTTAATTGTTCCCTGAGTTTACAATGCCCCGTTAGGAACTCTATGAGAATGCGTAGATTATTTTTACTAAGGCCGATGCATGCTTGAATCTTCTCTGGTTATAGTTCCCTAGAAGTTTCTTTGCTAGCTAAGACCTTGAAGGCTTTCCCACATCTTAGCTCGGTTTGCTTTCTATGTTTTCCTGAATTCTTCCTTGAGGCTGTGTTCCCCTATCCCGCAATAAGGTTCAGGTCCTATTAAGGTTTCTGCTGCTCCTCGTCTTGCCAAGGAGTCCGCTGCTTCATTTCCGCTGCTCTATTCCAACATGGCTAGGCAAACAATACATAGGGTCACTTTATTGACCTTACCCAGATCGTTAAGCTGGTATAGGCAGTCCCATACAAGTTTGGACCTGACTATGTGGGCCTTTAGCGCCTTAATGGCTGCCTGGCTATCGGACATTATTGCTATGTCGCAATTCCTGTAATTTCTGTCAAGGCTGAATTGAACACATCTGTCTATAGCGTATGTTTCCACCTGGAAAATGCTGGTGTAAGTATTTTGTTCTTGGTCCAACTACTCCTGCACCAGTTCCATCATCAGTTTTTGGCCCATCTGTATACCATTTAATGGTGCTGCTGCTCAGTCTATATGTTGTGGATTCATTGCTCCAGCTCTTTTTGGTGCTGAGCTTCACGATGATGTTCTTTTCGAAGCTAAACTTCCTCAAATCGTAATCCTTGGGGATAGCCAGAAGGGGGAGTTTATCGAGAAGTGCGTCAAATTCCTTCGACCCTATACACCTCTCCCTCCCAGTCCCCTCTTTCGCCATCCTGAGGATCATTTTCCTAGTCGCTTCCTCAACCACGATGTGTCGTAGTGTCATTTCCAAAAGCACTTCAATGGCTGCGTTCGGACACGTTCGCAAAGCCCCGGCTATGCAGAGCCATGCCAGTCTTTGCACTCTGTTAAGTGTTTCTCTCGTTGTGCTCAGGCTTGTTCGTTTTGCACACGCTACTGCTCCGTAAGAGATCATCGGTCTCACTTTGACAGTGTACATCCATCTTATGATATTCGGGCTGCATCCCCAAGACTTACCCGCAAGGCTCCTGCATATCATAAGAGCACGAGTAGCTTTTTTGGAGATCTCTTCTGTGTGCGTTTCCCAGATGAGTTTACTGTCTTGGGTTAAACCTAGGTTAGGTTAGGTTGGGTGGCTGTCCCCCCTGGGCAGGGACACACTTAGACCAAAGGAGGTCCATTGTGATACCACTTGTAGGACCGGAGTTACCAGCCCGGGACCTGAGTTTTGGGAACCGTTGACCGTATAAAGCTATACCGAAAGTCACCAACCAGAGTTTGATTGGTTGAGACATACCCGAGGGTAAAGAAGGCTGGGGCTAACCGTTTCGGTGTGGACCGTTGTCAGCAGAGTTTGGGTTGGGGGGGGGGGAGTAGTGAGTTACTTTCCTGAAGAAAGGATGGTCTCGTAACTGTTGGACTCCAGATGGGAATTCGCCTTATTGATACGAATTAGGGGGGGGGGGGGGTTGCTAGAGAGGGTTAAACATAAATATTTTACCTCTGACTGATATAGTCTTATAGGTTTCATTTGAGTATTTTTTTTTGAATGGTTCTACGGTTGTCTTAGCCGGGTTAAGATTAAGCCCGGCTTTGTGGCACCATTTTTGGACTGTTTTGAGTTCTCCTCAAATAATTTCACAGAGCGTTCCTTCAAACTTTCCCCTGCCAATTAATACTCAATCGATTCAATTCTAACATAACTATTTTAATTTCTCATTCTAAAATACACGCTTTTACATTCTAAGGTTAGGCTGTCCCTGTCGATGTATAAATGTGGGACGTCTGTTTTCGAATTTTATTAGTCTTGAAATATATCTTGTTTCTCATTATTTTTTGTTTTAGTAAAACATTTTCTGTATTTATAAGACTTTCGTATTTTATCCATAGTTTCTAACACGCTAAAATAATTCTTTTAAAACAATAATTTTGAAATCTCATAAAGATCAAACATTCAATATATTCCTTGTACCATGGTCCGTAATGACTTTGTGTACGGTATCTAATTCTACTTACCATTAGGCCAATTAAATGTAAATTAACATTCAGAACGGATCCATTCAGAAGGTATCAAAATATTTGAGTCATCTAGAATCATGCAAGTTATTTTCATAAAGATTGAGGGTCCTTGTGCCTTTGGGTATGACTCATAGTTCAATCCATTATTCCTCTTGCACAGTTTTTCGTTATTTGTTTGAAAGTTTACAAGCTATTTATCCCGTGTTGGGTTATTAAGGGATTCGACTTCATTTATCTAACGATGAGACCGCCATCTTTCTATATAGTGTGGTTTTACTGACGCCTTTGTTGTTGGTCAATAACGTCCTCAGGTGGAGTTTTCCTAAATTCCTAGCGTCAAAGCATCTTGTATTTCCTGAACTGTAGGAAGCACCTAGCGTCAAATTCCATCAATTAATGACATTTCGAGCTTCCTGATGGATTTTGTCCACAGGTTGTTTTGTGGTCAATTACTTTGAATTTTAAATCTACCTTTTAATTAAGGAAACTAACTTGATGAAAGCTATCAGCTTTCCCCGATTAGTTGCATACAACTGCTAAGTGGATCGTATCTGTAATAAACTCTATGTTAAAGGGTTGATACTTTTTAAAGCCTTTTCCAAATCTCACTAACAAAGCGGGTGCCGGGGCGCAGTGGTAAGTGTGTAGACCTACTGTGCACTAGGTCCTGGGTTCGATTCCCGACAGGGGCAATAAAGATTTTTCACCGTCCCACCTCCATGAGGGTTTAACAAACCCCTTCAACAATATCATTTTTCATGGGAGACCTCTCAATTCGCCGTTCAGAATCGGCAAAAAAATTAAGTTCCCCTCCATGTAAGAACACCTGAAAGAAACGCACACAGCATACATGGCTGTGAAATGTCAGGCGAGGGCTCTTTTGAGATGTGAGTGTCAATTAACAGTTTTCAAGTCTATAAAAGGTTGGATCTGGGGTTTAAAACGAACCATTTCATGGTTCTCAAGTCATGAAATGGTTTTTTGAACAGTCTAGTTTCTAGAATAAGATTAAATTTATAACTTTTACTCCAATCAGTCATTATACGTTAGTTGGAAGAGAAATTACCTATTTTTGTGCCCTTGAGAGCTAGTCTTTCGGCGAGCGATAATCCGAGTTTCCGAAGTTAAGCTTAAATTAACAGTAAAACAACGCTTCAAATTTTCAAACGAACTTTGATTAATTCTAAATTTGGTAAATCAAATTTAGAATCAAACCTGGATCCAAACCTGCAATTTAATCAAGGGTTGAATCAAGGGAATTAAGGCAATCAAGGGTTAATTAGGATTAACTGAAAATCCTGATTCAATTTCATCAAATTTTTGTGGCTGCCCTATCAGACCAAAGATCTGCAATAAAAACCCGCACTGTTTGCGAAAGGATATTGCAACCGATAAGATTTTTAAAAAATATGAACCCTTTATGTTACTTCCCTTGTGAAACTTTAAATATGGCCCTAAAAAGTTTAAAAAAAATTCATGTTCAAATGTGTCATTCTGTCATAATAAATAAAATGAATGTGTTAAAGAAGGATGAGTAGTTAAAAATCAAACACCCTTGTGCACAAGTGAATAAAAATAACAATTTGAAGTTTTTTTTTAAATATTTTTTTTTTATCTGCTCAACAACATTAAAATACATAGATTGATTATTAAATATTATAATATTTATTCATAACAGTTAAATTAACATGGTAAGCTAGTTAAAAATTTAATTTAATTTAATATTATGAATGTTTTTTATTCGTATTCTCAATTGTTATTTTCTTATATTGCACAGGATTTTTCAACAGACCTATGTGCCTCTTAATGGATATTTTTCTAGCACATTAGTTAGTCAAAAGAAATGGCAAGAAAATGGGATTTAAGGAATCGATTTGATGGATTTTCAATTAAAAAAATGTTGATGAAAAAAAAATAATGTTTACATGAATTGTTTGTGTATAATATTTATTGACAATGATTGGTAGTTTGTTTCCTGTTTTGAAAAAAATAAATAAACTTTTTTTGACATAAAAATAAGGTAAAAATGGGTTAAAATATATAAATAAAATAATATAGTTTTAAAATTAATTTTTTAGTACAATAAGTTTATGTTTGTGAGAAAAGTTTCTTGTCAATTCGAAATAAAGGATCCTATGTAACGCCTAACATCCTTTTGACCTTAGCTTTTTATGACAAAAAGTATTCAAACCGATTACTGAAAATTTTCCATGCGAAGGATTACATCCTGATAGAGAAAAGTGCAGTTTTTAGATGTTCCTCATACTAGCCAAGACTATCCATTGTCATAAGCTCAACTTGGTACCTAGTGTCCTAAGTAGAATTGCCTCAAAATCTGTTGCCAAGTCCCTGTTACAGATGGCCAAGAAAAAATTAGAGCCTACCTATTGCTAAGCTTCCTTTTCTAAGTTTTTTTTTTTATGTTTACCACATGGCTCTAAATGGAGTTTTATGTTTGTTCGAGGAAACCCCAATGTGAATTTTTTTAAAATTCCCATTCAATCTTAGTGTTTGAAAATATATCTTCAAACTTGTGCGTGTTTTCAGTTGCTAAGCGGATATACGGAGTAGTTTAGAGGTAACTTATGTGGTTTTTAAGACATACTTTTAAGCTTTATTCAACTCATGTTTAGGAAACTATTTGTCGGAGAGCTGATGAACACTTTTTATACTAATTTCATCAACTTTCTAGCCTTCATAAATTTGTTGTCCTCAGTGAGACTGAGGTCAGAAAACTAACATTTTCCTTCCAAATAACCGGGGCCTGGGGGAGATGCACCGACCTAAAGTTGCACAAAAAAGCAAGAACATCAACCTTTTACAAGACATGCTAGGAAAAATCCTATCGGTAGACCTCTCGTAGTGGGAACTAAATTTTGTTCAATATTTATGTTCTAAATCAAAAAAAAAAAAATACTTAATCATGAAGAAAACATATAATTCTACAGTTTTTTCGTACAATGTCTTGGGCCACGCCTACATTTGGAGGCAGAATTTAAAGAAAACTTGAAAAGAAAAAGAAATATTTTTAGATTTCGTTCACACTAAGTTTTTGGACACGCCCATTTTTAGGGGTTGATTTTTCATAAAATTTATTTTATTTATAAATATTGTGGATATTTTTTTCTGCATAGTTGGTAACAGGGAAATAATCACGGGTAGACCTTAAAAGCTTTTTTTTTGCGTGCATTTGCAAGAATTACTTTCTAATCTAGTTAGGGGCTGACATATCTATGATTAAGCTGTCCTTGAATTTTCCGAGGAGGCACAACAGCAAGCACTAGATGGGTTCGCAACCTGTGGTGAGAGTCCCATATTAATACAGGTGGAAAGTTTAAGTACCTCGGGGTGTTTTTTTTTTACGAAAGATGGGAGGAGTGATACTGAGTTATCCTGCAGGATTGGCCTAGCTGGAGCAATAGTAGAGGAGCTGCGCCAGCCGGCTGTTCCTCAGGAAAACTGAGATTGGAATGAAAGCAAAAATCTCAGTTTAAAATTCTGTGTTCGTTCCAAACCTCATCTATCGTCATGAAATTTGGGTAACGACCGAAAGAATTAGATCGCGCGTACAAGCTGCCGCAATGAGATTTCTGAGGTGCGTTGCTGGTGTTCCTCTTAGGATAGAGTGAGAAACGTCAGCAATCGTAGGAATCTTAATGTCGAGCAGCTACTTCTCCGAGTGGAATGATCAATTCTTCGATGGTTTGGGCACTTTGTTCGCATGCCCCACGACAGACTACCTAGACAGGTTATGCTTGCTGAGATTGGCCCCCCTGGTAGGCCAAGAAAGAGGTCGTGAGATCAGGTCATGAATATCTTCGAGACCCGCATGGAGATCGCGCCTGTTTCTCTTGAGTTGGTGGCGGAGGATCGAGAACAACTGATGGACCATTCAGCCGTTCTCACTCCGTCACCCTTCTAAGGATAAGCGCCAGAAAGTGAAGAGGATGATAAGGTGCTGATATATCTTGGAGCAAGCATGTTAGGCTTGCAAAATATGCAAGCAATAGTGGATTCTCGATCATATTTGTAAAAAGTTTTAGGGGTCTACGGTGATTTTTTGACTGTGTTGCAAAATAAGCAGAAAATATATTCGTATATGTACCCTGGGTCACGTATAAAAATATTCATCAGTTCTTAGACCTTATGGGGCACCCTCAAAAAAAAACCTGATTGAGAAATTGTCATGAACAGGACAATCAATTCAGAGCTTGAAAATTGCAAATCCCGATATCGTATCCTACTGTGGCATGCCAAAAGGTGGGGATGTTATCACCTCTATTTTATGGGCTTAACAGAAAATAATCCAATATCCAACAATGACCGAAGGACACCTTCACATTTTATAAGCCAAATAAGAAGCCACAGGCAGTGCACCGTTGCTGTAGATCAGCATAAAATACCATAGACGTACTAACAGCTGGCTTTATTGGGCGGCTTTATCATGTGAACTTTTTTTTTACATTGACGATTGCTAGGTGCATCCTTCTTCGAGTGTAATAGAGGTAAAAAGTGCCGACTTGGATCTCAAGACGATTTTGAAGCTTGTTTTACCAAAGGTTTCAGGAGTAAGCGGCTATGATAACCCAATGTACTTTGTCGAATCAAAGTCCATTTTACTGCAAGTGCAGGAAAGCCAACTTTTCGTAACGAATTGGAGCCATACAAACTGGATGGATAAAACGAACAAACTGGATGTTTAAGCCAAACAGCCTTAAGTGATAGTTCAGAGCCTTAAACTAAGTCTTTGTAGTGCAATTTTTATCACCGTCCCATAGAGTAGAAGGGTCATTAAGTTTGATTGCTTGTTTGAATAGCATAGAGATATAATCGGCGTAGACGCCCAAGACCTTTAGGGCATATGAGCGAAACCAAATTGTAAGTCGAATGAAACATGTCCGTCCGTCTGTCTGTCTGTCGGTAGTTCTTAGGCCTAAAATTTTGAGCTAAGAACTTGAAATTTGGTCATTCTTGATCCCGAAGTGGCAGATAAAATCTGCCTACTGACACGCCCACCTTACTAGCATGCAAAATCAAAATTATCGTAGGACGCTCAAATTTGGTGTGCAGTACTCCTGCTGAAGTGTATTGAGATTGGCATTTAAAAAAATTTTAAAAACGCCTCTATGAGGGCGTGGTCGCAGCGGATTGTAACCCACCCAGTTGGTTTTTTATTGCCTAACAGCTAACTACAAGGTTTTAATTCATACCAAAAGTTAGGGTCCTACACAACAGAAACATAGGAAAAATGTGATTTAAGTGTTTTGCAGAAGGTGGTTGCGGCGGAAAGAGGCAGTTGCACATGCAGGGTGGGCGTGCCTGTGCGCGGATTTGAAAAAAAAAACAGCTTTGATCTGTAGACCAGAATTTCCGGCTCAGCTACCAAATTTCAATTCTCTAGCTCCAAATTTAAGGCCCAAAAGTTGTTTACATACGGACGAAAGGACATGGCTTAATCGATTCTCTTGTCGGTCTCGATCATGCCTCTAAATAAGGGTCTACGATCATAATTTCACTGCTTTACAAACTAAACATTAAATATAATATACCCTGGGCCTGGGTAGGGTATAATAAATCCCCATTCACCCTTCTCACACATCTCTTTATGGGACTTTAAACCCTATTCACAAGCCTTTTCAACAGTCTGCTACTTGAAAAGAGAAATCGAAACTGTCCACGTATGACAAATCTATCACAGATTTATTTTCTATTGAGATTTTAACAACGAAATTGTATTATCACTCTAGGGAAATGCCATCATCACTCTCTGCTGAGAGCCTAAATTAATGACAAAAACGAGTGATCGTGGCAAATTAAGCCTTCGTTTGTCCAGTGGAGATACTTCGGGTTTTTTTTTAATCGTCTGCCGTTACCCGCGGTTTTATGGCCGGCGAAGACATAGTATTAAGCTGCACACCAGTGTTAAGAATTTTGGCCACACTGCCGTCCAACACTGTGGCCACATCATTCTTTTGTCATTGACTTAATGACAACTGTCTAAATACCATGTCTCCACCAGCCATAGAACTGCTATTAGCGAGAGAGGATTAAAAATTAATACCAAAGTGGCTCCACCGGCAAAGCATAGAATTAATTTGACACGAGCACTGTTTTTTTGACATTAAGGCTCTAAGAGAGTGACGATGATATTTGCCGAGCTACAGCTAAAGCATCGGTGTTGCAAGGAACAGAAGGAGAAATAGAAACAGAATTTCATAAATTGGCAACGCAAAAAGCATTCAGCGAATTAAGGCTTCAGTTGCTAATGTATGGGATTCTGTTTCAGTTTCTGTTTTACGTTGCTTGTGACAACGCGACTGTATGTCACCACCCCGATATTTAAGGGAGATTAGTTGAGGATTTGTGTCCAGTGGAGACATGGTATTACCAATGTTTTGCCGTCAATGATAATACTATGTCTGCGTAAGACGGGCGGACCTTGAATGCATCTTTTTTGACGGAATAATGTCGATCCCATAAATCGTGCACTAAAGAGCGTTGTTCGTGCCACAGAAATTTGTCTCCTCCTGATTCACAGCGAGGGACAATAGCTAAAGAAAATGATAGATCTATCACTGCCTATAAGACAGACTGACCAAAAGGAATTTCCACGACATGTCTCATTGCAAGTCATTGTTTGAAATTAAGCTTAAAAGGCTGATAGTGTCGATAGTGTCTCCAAGTTGTGGGAGTACCTTTCAAAGGCGTCAAATGTTTTAATATTTTCGACGGACAGTTTGGACCTCAATATTAAAGAGATCACAATAACCAGGAAACCATGTTCTATTGGTTTCGAGAACAATTCAGTTAGTTTTAAGCCTTTACTAAGATGCTAGCCTTGACAGAGAAAACAGTCTCTTCTTAATTATTCAGTATATTCAGACTATAATACAATAAGTTCAAGTCGTGTCGAAAAAGGCGTCGATTAATAAAAGTTGTGGGTTCAAGCCTGTCTTACAACTTGATCTATAAATTGGGTACTTTGAAAACGAGACAACTCAACCATTTATGACAAACTGACTTTTAACGTAAAAGAGGAATAAATTTTGAAGCAGACTCAAAGGTCTTTACAGACCTGCAGGTATTTTCGCATCCTGTCTTTGGATGCCGATATTCTAGAACTTCTTAATAAATTGAAGTCCTTAATAAAAAGAAACTCATTCGCCTACCATTTACGATTATTTGAACGAAAACCAATGGGCTACAAAAATACGCCATGAGTTTGTAGATTTTTTTTAAATATTTGTATTTTTTTTTTTCGTTTAAAATTTTTGGTTTGTTTTTTTTTTTTGTAAAGATTCATATTTTGTGTTTTTTTTTTTGATAAATACTAATTCATAAATATTGTTGTATTGTTATTAGTAAAGTTGTTTGTTTCAAACATTTATTTATTTTCATAAAATTTACACATAATTTCCAAGATTTGTTTTACAGAATAAATATTTTTTTTATTTATATAGTTTTTTATATTCATCTCATACTTATAAGGTTTGTAGGTTTATTATTTTGTTTTTCCCTTTTCATTTCAGGTGTATCGTTTTGTGTTTTTGTCTTATACATTTATTTATCTATGTAAGTTTGTTATTTTTATTTTTGAATAAGTGACATCGATAAGTAATTATACATTTATATATATTTCATGTAGGTAAATGTATTTCATTGGCAATAAATAATAACACCAATATATATCAATCAATTTTTTTTTTTAAATTTATTTCTGCTTGAAATGCTCAAATTACTCTTATATATTTATAAATATTTTTAAATGAATGGCTTTAGTGATTAATTGTCGTAATCCTTTTATAATCCTTATTTTATTTAACATTTTTTGCACAAATTGAAAGTTTTGTTCAAAAAAATATGCACCTTCACACAGTTTGTGCGAGAAACTGGAGAGCATACCCGATATCCAGTCCCCCGTTACATAATTTAATATATTAATATGTTTTACATCAACTTTTGTATATATATATATAATTTATTTATAATGATTTTTTTTTTGTAGATTTATATGATTTTTTAATTTTTTTTGTGCATTGTCTTGGTTAAAGTGAACAGTTTAACCAAGACGATGTTTATAGGATTTTTTTTCGTATTTTGTTGCTGTTATTGTTGGCCTTGTAATTTTAAAAATGTTTTTTTTTTATTGAGCAACAAGGATATTTTTTCATAATAAAATGTGTGTAGCTTTTTTATTTTCCCTTAGAAGCAATATTACCCAACTGTCAAGTAGTGTCGTTAGTAAATGTTATACAGAAGGAAAAAAAAATATTTACATGCAATAACAATAAACCTAATAAGATGTAGTTTAAGAAATATATCTTATTAAGTTCTTTTTTTTACATAAATATTATATATGATCCGAAAGCAATATTAAATATATTTATATTTGTGTATGAAAGCTGATAACTCCTTAAATCTTATTTCAAACTGAACAAATTTTAAATAGATATTTTAATTTACACCATCATATTTAGATAAATAAATATTTTTTTTTATATATGTTGTATATGTATGTTATTTTGCATTTTACATTAAGGTTTTTTTTTCTAAATTGTCTTCTAAGTAGTTTTATTCGGCTCTTAAATGCAGTATTGTTACTTCAATTAGACAAAGTAAACAAATAAGGGATAACATCTATATTTTAAATATATATTTATATATCATATTTTCATGTTCATTCAAGATTTGCAGTATTTCGTCAACCTTTCTATTTCATTTAGTATTTACTTGTCAGGCAAGTGATTAAAGTATTATTTATTTTTCTTTTACAAGTACAAGTGTGATTGTGTTTTAAAAAATTAAATAAAAACATTGTTTTGTTTTGTTTTAAACAGAATAAACTTGTACTTTATGTTTCATTTTGTTTTGTGTGAGTGTGTTATGTCCGTTCGAAACAAAGTTTGATAAAAAATATTTATATTCTCTTTGATTGGATATGAGTGTGATTTATGATATACAATTATGCATTTTATTCCATTATATATATGTTAAAATATTTTTTGTGTTTTATTACAGAAAATATTTAATCATTTTTGTAGCTGCCGTTCGTGATGACCGAAAAACAATAAGGACAAACGAAAAAATCACAAGAGATTTATAAAATTGTTTTATACTATATTAAATATTTTCTGTATTAAAAACTCTATATAATATATAAATAGATTTGTTTGCAAGAGATTTTTGTTTGTTTTTTCTATAATAATTATATTCTTTTCCATGTTATATGATAAATGTATTTATAAATTAAGAATGATTAGGTTACTATGATTTCAGTTAATTTGCAATGTCCTTATTTCGAAGCGAGTTGTCGTCATCAAAATTAAATACTAAAAACCTATTTTATTCATTAAAAAAAATTATATTCTTTATATGCACTAAAGTCAGTATAATCAAAATTTATGGGTTAATCCTTGTTCATGGCATAAGTATCGTCATCGAAAAATGTTCTTTCATCAATATTTTTTTTTATGTAAGAATAAAATGTATTTTTTTTGTTTCTTTTTGAATTGGTTAAACACTTAGTTTTATAATAAATATGTACTACCATCTAGGAATTAGTCACAAAAGTCTCACCAAAGTGGTGATAAATTTGTGACAAAAGGATTTAAACATACATCTTGCGATAAAATATTGATTACAGTATATTTATATGCTTACATATGTTTTTGTTTTTTAAAATTACACTGAATGTTCCAATAGTTTTGTGTGTTGCAATAAACCGTAGCTATATTTTTTTTTTAATAATTAATTAACATATTTAAAAGAATTTTTAAATCTCTCTTTTGTTGTTCACTCAACGTTAATGGCTGGAGAGAAATCGCTGAGTGACACAACAGAGAAGAGATTTAAATCATAAGAGAACTAAAAAATAATAGAAAAAATGCTCGAGCCTTCCCATATTTCCCTAACCGCTACCGGTTCTCAAAAATAAAATCCTTTCCTGTTGGTTATTTTTTCATTTTTTTCCTTTTAATTCCACCCAGCATCTCCATACCATTCCGAAAATGTTAAAAAACTAAAAAATCTCTTTCGTTTGATGGCCTACTTCTTTTCGTCGGATTTTTTCGAGGACTTCTCTTCGGGAGAAGCTTCCTCTTTGTCCTTCTTTATCAATTCGTCACTTTCTTTTGCTTCGGTAACATCTTCTTCTTTAAGTGATTGCTGTTCCTTTTCGGGTTCTCTTTTTTCGCCCTGATTGGCAGGCAGAGCTTTGAGGATTGCATGAACTTCCTCGGCCACGGCCATAAGGACGAATTCGAATTGTTGTCGTGTTGCTACTAGTCCTGCACGTTGATCTCGAAGATGTTCCAATGTTGCGGCAATGTCAATTTCGCGTGCTCCTTTGTTCATGCGGCCAAGCACCAGGTCAAGGAGTATGTAAGCTCCTGTACGACCTGCGCCGGCACTGCCGTGGACAACGATGGGACATGATCGGCCACGGTAGGACTTATTAACTTTTCTATTAAGGTTATTTATATTTTTTAATACTTGCAAAAATTAATAAATTTTCTTCACGCAAACCTTCTAAAGTCCAACAGTGCCTTAGCCGATGCAGGTACTCCACCTTGGGGCCATGATAGGAAGTGGAACTGTGTCACGGTTCGGGTCTCGCTAGTCCGGAGGTTCTTCAGGTAGAACGAGCGAACAAGGTAGTCATCACACCAAATGTGTTCACTTACTAAGTGCACCTGAAATTGGAAAAAATTTATAATAATAAACAAGCGACAAGAAATAAAACGACATGCGGAATTCGCTGACTGCACCCATCGATACACTTTAAGAAAACACCCGCTCGATTCACTAAACGAACACACCCAACTGTCATTCCAGTCAACTGACAGCAAACTGATATTCGAAGTTCGAATTTCGATATCGAAAATTTCCCCTAGATGGAATTCAGCGAAAAAGTACAAATGGAAAATTACCAGAGGGGAAATACTGAAAGAACTAGTAGGTGTTTAATTTGTATAAGTACACGGAAGACAGGCTCGTACGGGACAGTTATATTTTAAACGTTGACTTATGAAATTGAGTGTTGTGGAAGTTGAATTTAGTGCGGTTTGAATTCAAATAAGTTTTGTTTGATGAATAAAGTGTCTTATTGTAAAATTATAAAAAGCGAAATTAAGTTTTATTCAATGACCAGAATATTACATTGGTGTCAGAAGTGGGATAAAACTCAATTGTACGGGTAGATTCTACAGTGGAATTTCCCGGAATAGTGTTACTGTATCAAACAGATTCTTTTAAAGTGGATTTTTCTAGAGATATTGCGTCTAAAAAGTATCGGTGACTAAAATGTTTTATTTTTGCGGTAGAATTCTCCAGAAATATTGTGTGCAAACAGTGTCCGGTTACTCATACAGTTTTGATTGTGGAATTTTCGCGATTTATTAAAATTGATTATGCGCTAAAATTATAATTAACGAATTTATTTTCTAGAACAGTTTTAGTAGTTATACTGATTGTGTTGCAAAATTGTGCTTCGATAATTCAAAATGGGCCATAAAAATTTAACAACTGAAAACAGCCGAGTTGAAAGCATAATTGGGTAAAAGAAACCTCCAGACTTTGGGGCTTAAAAATGAATTATTTCTCCGTCTTCAGGATGCCATCACCGAGGAAAGTGGAAACCCAGGTACGATGCTGTTCGATGCACTGCCGATGAAATGCCCGCATTCAAGAAGTTACTTTTGGTGAAATTCGGGAAGATGGATTGCTCTCGAAGAACAAAAGAACGCTCTCTGCGGCAAATTCGAGAAGCTTGAGAGTGGCTCTTTGCAAAGTCTCCAGAAGCAACTATGCGAACAAAATTGAGGGTAAGCTCGTTGCATAGAGCACTTTTTTCCAAAAAAATTTGAAACCATTTACCAGAAATTTAACATCGCCAACTTTTTCTTTTGGTGGAAGAAAAAGTTGGCGATGTTAAATCGCAAGTGGAAAAAGAACTCAATTACGTCAAGAAGCAGAAGGTTTGGGAATATTCCAACGATAACCCTCGAAATAAATGCAGTCGTCTGTATTCAATGGCCAGACATCGTGGCCGGTCTACAAGAGGCAATTCGAAGCTGCAGCATTGACAAACAGCTGGGAGGGACAACGAAGATAAATCGATTGCTCTCGCGCTTGCGCTCAGAGGAGCAGCTGCCGAATTGCTTCAGACCAATCCTGAAGAAAAGCAAAAGGCTTATGATGCCATGTTAGAGGCCATCGAGATGCGGTATGGCAATACCACATGCAGCAAGTTTACCGGGTCCAGTTGCGTCGAAGAGTTCAGACAAGGTGTGAGACGCTTTAACAGTTGCGAATTTTTGGCGAATTTTTCCTATCCCTATGGCATTTACTAATGACATTGCGAATGGAAAGCTACAAATGTCTGTGAGAATAGCAGGTAAGAAGACGCTCGCTGAAGCACGGAGGCCATCGTATCAGGGAAATGGCTACCCTAGAGTGCTCATGTCTTCGCATCGACATCGAAAGGCAAAACACGAGCACTGCTCGGGGACAAATGAGATGCTGGAATTGTAAAAAGCTGGGACACCTACAGCGACAGTGAAGAGCCTCATCTAGACAAATCAGCTGCCCATATTGCGCTAGAAGAATGCAAAATGAAGAAGCCTCTTGCAGGGACAACGTTCAACCTGCTGGACAAGCTTTGGAGCATCAGCAGTCAGGTAACGCCTAACAACCAACTTCGCAGGGTAGTGCAGTTGAAGTTGGTAGATGGAATTGACGCCCCCAGGACCATCATCCAAGTTTCGCAAACAAATCGCTGCAACAAGGGTCTTTAAGTGGAGGCAATCATCGCCAAAAGAAAATGTGTGGCCACTATCGACACAGGTGGCACGCGGCCTCCATGGACAAACTTCTTCGTCCGAAGAGACCTTGTTCAAACGTCCTGGCTACATAACAGTAGCTGCTATAGTCTGAAGACAGCAACAGGAGAAGCCGCCAAGGTATACGGGGAGGTGCTTCTACAGATAAAACTGGCGGGATTCACCTTCACATGACCCTCATGAAGGTACACGAGGCTATTCTAGACCTTCGAGTGCAGGTGCTAAGGTATCGAACCGTCGAAATCCTTATGGTATAGGAAAACGACAACGCTGTGAATCTACGCGCGATAATTAGAAGCGATGAAGTTCTGCGGCCTACTAGAGCGACAATACTTGCAGCCATACCAAACCATAGCGGAAAATCTCATTGGCCAGTTTGCTGATATATTTTCGTCACAGGATGGAAACAATGGTCGAACACACTTGGTACGAAACCGCATAGACACCAGAGATACTAGACCAATCTGCCAACCTAGACGCCACAGCTAGACGACTTCCGTTGGCGGAACAGGATGAGGCCGCCGAGATGATATCGACCATGTAAAAGAAGGTTTGATCGAAAGCTCGAAAATTCCGTGGGCGTCGCCTGTTATACTGGTGAAAAAGAAGAATGGCAGCACTTGATTCTACGTGGAATACCGGAGACTTAACGATGTCACAAAGTAGGATAGCTACCCTTTCCCCCGAATTCATTGGACATACTCTCTGGAGTAAAATGGTTGACCTGAAAAGGGGCTACTTACAGCTACAGTTCCATGCAGAAGACGAAGAAAAGATCGCTTTCACAACTGACAATGGACTATGGCGGTTTGCAGTAACGCCATTTGGTCCATGTAACGCTCCGGCCACCTTTGACCATGTGTCTTACATGGTCTGACGTGGAAAACCTGCCTGGTATACTTGGATGCCGTCATCGTTTTGGGAAAGATGTTCACTGAAAATCGGAATAACTTGACGGAGGTATTCACGCGACTTCAAGCAGCACATTTGAAGAGACACATTCAAAGAAGTTTGCACTCTAAATCAGAGCAGAAGTTAAGTATCCGGGGTCGTATGCAGTGAAGCCGGATCCAGAGAAAGCTGTGAGAAGCTTGTCAGTTTCCAAAGACAAACATCACCTAAGGAGCGTTCTCGGCCTTGCCACACATAACAGGAGATTTGTGAAGGACTGCGTCAGAATCACCAAATGTTTGCACCTGTTGACCGAAAAGGGAAGACACTTCAAATGGTCAGTTGAGTGCGAAAGAACTTTTCAATATATGAAGCAGCGACCTTACGAAGCACCGGTACTAGCTTACCGCATCCGTGGCAAGACATTTATTATGGACGCAGACGCTACTAATGTGGGTATCGGCGCAGTATTGTCGCAATTACATGATGGGCTGGAGAAGTTGGTTGTATACTTCAGCAAAATTCTAACCCGATCAGAGCGAAATGACTATGTTACGAGGCGGGAACTCCTTGCCTAATACTGGCAATGAAACATTTCCAGAAGTACCTGTACCTACAGGAAGTTCTTGTGTACAGACCACGCGGCTCTCAAATGATTTCTTCAGTTCGAAAATCCTGAGGACCAAGTCGCAAGATGGATTGATCGATTGCAGGCTTTTGAGTTCGAGGAACAACATCGCAAAGGAAGATGCACTGCGATGGGGATGCGCTATCCCGGAGACCATATGAGCCCAATTGTAAACATTGCGTGTGGCACGAGGAAAAAGACGAAGGTATTTCTGTCCAGCGAACAAGAGCTGAACCTGCAGTCGGCTGGAGTACTGAGGAACTTCGCAACGCACAGCAAGAGGATCCTGACATCGAGCCAATGGAAGAAATCTATGGAGAAGCCGAATGCCAGATATCTCTGACATGAAGTCCTTAAAGCACCTTAAAGGTATACTGGGCTCAGTGAGAAAATCTCCATGGATAAAATGGGAAATGCCGGATAAAAAATCCATTAAGAAGCAGCTTGTGGTGCCACGGTCGAAAGCCCATGAGATTCTGCGGAAAATGCACGATGTAGTGTCTGGTATGGGCACTTGGGAATCAACAAAACCATGATGGAAAAGGTACGGGAGCCCTTCGAAAGAATCGCCTAATCGCAGATCCATTTCCGTAAACTGAAAGCGGCATTCCTTACATCCTTGTAATTGCCGACTACTTTAGCAAATGGCCTGAGGCATTTTCGATCCAAAATCAGGAAGCTTAAACCGCTGTTGACCAGATAGTGGACCTATGGCTGTGCAGGTTCGGTGTGCCTATGGGATTACATTCTGACCAAGGAAGAAACTTCGAGTCGAAGACATTCAACGAAGTATGCACAACAAACGGGATACAGAAAACACGGACCACACACTTTCACCCACAACTAGATGGAATGGTGGAACGCTTCAACAAGACATGGGAGAATCTAGGAGATCGGTGAAAACCTTTTTTCTTTGGCTTGCCGGACCTCGATTCATAGTGCAATTACTCTTATACTTCATTTGGAGTTCACTTTGGACGAACTGCCAGGCTAGCCTAGTGAGCTAAAATTTGGATACTCTGCGAGGAGGATTGACCTTAGAGAAAGGATTAATGACATAAGCCAGAAGACCAGAAGCAATATAAAAGTTGAAAGCGACCGGAATTACCTACAACCCATATCGTAAAAAGAGAAAATTGCCAAGGCTGCAGCAGTACTGGGAAGGAGGAGCAACTCCAACGAGGACCAAGAGCGAAGATGAAAATTGTCCATGTGGATCGCCTACATCGCTACCACGTGCGTTCAACCTATTTTTTTCCAAAACTCAGTTATCTTCCTTTACTTACCTCATAGATGTGATAAACCTCAGCGCCCTCCTCAGGCCAGTATCGCGCACAAGCAATTTCACCATTCTCTTGCAGGCGACACAGCGAAACTATCACCACGGCTCCCTGTTCCCAAATCATTTGCCAGAAATGCGCCAGGGTTGTCGGCAATGGTCCTTGTGCTGCAACATAGGCCGGTGCCCTCGGATCGTGATCAGTCTGAAAACCAAACCACTTTCAGTTAAACTCCCACCCAACGTTCGACCCAAACCCATTCAGTGCCCATTGCTTACAATTGTTGATGCATTGATGTAATCCAATCCTTCGGCATTGGCCAAATGGTTCAGCACAACTCGGGAATGATCGAACGGCAACGGAGCACCTTGACGATTCAGGGTTGCACATTGTGGCTGCAAGGCTGCATCTCTAGCACTGGGTTCAGCCTCATAGCGACATAGTGCCTCCCATTCACGCTGCAAGCGACCCTTGTTCCTGAGGTGATCTTCCATATATGACTGATGGTGGAATAGAATATAATATAGACTCTTAGCTTCAGAGGCGATCCAGTATGAAATCTTTCAACTTACTAGAACCATGTGTCCAGTAGAAATGTCCATGTTCGTTAGCGCTGGTTCCTCACTCCACGACGATGTACTCGATCGCGAAGATGGGGGTCGGTCATTTTCCTTTGAAAGCGAAGTTATTCGACCACTGGCTGCTGGTTCCGATGCGTTACCCTTTCCGGCCATTCGAGCACGACAGAGATCCTAGAAAATACAGTCACTTACTCCGGCTAGCGCAAAGGTCACGATCGCCTACCTGATAATCCTTGCTACAGCTCTCGGCACCAGAAATACCCGACTGTAGGCCACCGAGCTTATCGCGTTTTTTGTCGTGACGACGTATCAGTAACAGCGTCACAAAAATCACGATCACTGCGGCAGCTCCAGCTCCGGCAAACATGTAAGCCATGATGTGAGTAACATCGGGTCCTTCCTCGGCAATCTCTATCCGTGAGGCAGAAACACCACCGTCTTCGACAGCCTTCACCTTGTTGCCTACTCCGGCCCTTAAAACGGTCACACCCAAGCGTCGAAGGATATTGTTCTTGACTCGATCATCATTAATAGCTTTGGCTATGTCGCTAGCGGTCTTCTTCTGTGGGTTATTGGCGTCAACTCGGAAGGACACATAGTGCTGGTCGATACTAAATAAAATGGTAATCGGATTAGAATCAAGATTACCAAAATTTTAATTCAAACTCACGCTAAGTAGTTGAAGAACCCTTGCATGTGAAGTATGTTGGCTAATTCATTAACAATGCGAACTCCTTCGCCCCAGCTATCAACCCTGCAAGGACAAATTCGTCAAACTGAATCTTTTCATAAGAGAAAAAGCGTAAACTTACGGATTTTTTACTTGAACATGTGCGTAATCAGTGTCAACCGAGTGGGGTGCATGATCCTCATCAGAATGGTCCCTCACGACTTTCTTCTTCTTAAACAAGCCGTCACCCTTGAGATGCTCCGGTATGACTTCCTTGTTTTGGACCTTTCCTTTAGTATCGGTGTCGGCCTTTTCTGTCGAAGGATGCACTGAAGGTGGTGGCCCTATCATTGGTCCCGGCTTTTTCACATCCAAGCGCTCGTGTCGAGTGAATCCAAGCATATTGGCCAAGAGTTCACGTGCCTTTTCCTTTTCCATGTGACTCATATCAAGACGATTACGGTCGGGCATGAATACCAATCCACCCTCGGTGTAGACGCCTTCTGTTTTCTTAGGCTGCCTTACCGGGTAGATGTTTGTATTGAGCATGACTTCATCATCAGTAGACATGGTGTCGACCCGCTTGTAGGGGACAAATGTGTCCTCCACAGGCCAGTTGTCCGATGCCGGTTCGGCATTTTCCCGGAAGAAGGATTTCTTCGCCGAACTGACAAGGTCCTCGCTGAGGTATGGATCGTTCGACATGTGCTGACGTTCTCTCTCGATGAATTTCCTCAACTGCATTTCTGTGTGCAAGGCCATCAATCGATCTTCTATTTCCTTTCGTCTGCGGTCCTCCAAAAGGCGTTGGCGCTCACGTTCAATCAACTCTGGCGGCTCTTGCAGGTACCTACCGTCATAGCCGGGGACGCTAATGGGGTAGCCCGCGTTCTTCTTGGGCGGTGGGAAGAACACTTCGTCTGCATAGTCCTCGCTGGGGGGAGTAAAACGGACGAACGCCATTGGACTTTGGGGGCCTAGGATCTCTGGGTCGGGTGCAAGATTTGCGCACAAGTTGGGCGGCAATGGGGTGTCACGTTGCAGGGAGAACAGAGTACCTTGGATGCGGCACTGAACAAAGGGATGGTCCCAACCCAAGCCGGCGCCCTGCATCTCCTCCAGCATGGTGGCTAAGATGCGCGACTGTTCTTCCGTTAAGGGTTGCCTGCAAAAACAAAACGACATGTAGGCCAACAATATTTCCTTCGAAGGCACAACTTGTGATCCAACCTTTCAATATCCTCCTGGTCGACGCCTGCGGTCGGCAAACATTTCCCGAAGATGTTATCTTGACAAAGCAAACACAAGGGATTTGAAATTAAATTTTGCTCGTACCAGTAAAAATACGACGCAGGCATTATAAGAAAACCCGCATCTTCCTTACCATCAAAGCAGACCTCGGCTCCTTCCAGGCACAAAGTCTTAACGAAATGACATCCTGCAATGGGAAAAAAGTGAGAGCATGAATGGAAGACTGACACAAATCGAAAGCAATATTTCATGGAATGACGCAAGACCTCCTACGCCAATTTTCCTCACACACACACAAACATGCATATTTCTTACAATCCACCAAAAAGCATTCTTAAACTGCGTGACGACGGAAGGAGGCGAAAAGGAGCCTTCCATTATTTTTTGTTTATCATAATAAGTAGTTAAGTGACGTCAATGTTTACATACGAACGTGCTAGTGAAATCGAAATCAAATGGAACGACCTAGCCCCAGTTTATGGAGCCAAACCCTAGTTTTCTCTCGGTTGAGTGAGTGTATCCTTTTTCCGTTGTTTTCTTTGTGCTTTAATGATTTTTTGTGTGACATTTGCCCTTTCTCGCATAGAGAGGAGAGTGAGTTTGGGTAATTTAAAGGATTATGAAAAGTCGGTGCTTTAAGTTTTGGGTTATTTTTTGGTTTGCTTTGTTTTTGGTAGATGGAATGTCCTTTAAGACAGTCTTTATGTGGTTAAGTGCGGCAATAACATTCTGTATGAATGGGTACCTACGTGAAGGTTGATTAATTAATACGAGACATAATTAACCTTTAGCATTCATTAGAGCAAGGAGCAAGGACTTTATTATTATATGCGTCAAGGATTTGTATACAATGTTGTATAATGAAGATTATTTTTGGGGGGGTAACGATGGAGTTTCGCATAATTGAGGAGATGCCTGCAAGCACTTTGGCGTCGGTTGTTTTGCTTT
This sequence comes from Neoascia interrupta, assembly GCA_947623515.1. Lineage (NCBI taxonomy): Eukaryota > Metazoa > Arthropoda > Insecta > Diptera > Syrphidae > Neoascia > Neoascia interrupta. The sequence goes on from OX392462.1 coordinate 203,003,601, forward strand.
TATTCGTTACAGGAATAACGGCTGACATAAGACTTTATTTTTCGGGTTTATTGTTCATTTTCCGAATAAATATGTAATGCGTTAAGACACATCAAGCTATGTTCTTATTACAAGATTTTATGTCCCGAGGCATTAAGGTTCGGTCAAGTGGAGGTAGACTACCTTAGTGAAATCGTAAAGTTGAGGGCCTCCTGATACGTTAATTTTGCATCTTCATACTTAAGGATTTTTGTTTTTAAGACTTTGCTCACGGTTTGTCAAAAAATTTACCAATAAATAATGAGGTACCTAAATTCGGTCCAAAAATGGATGCATAGTGGGTCTTAGCAAACTCTTTTATGTTCAAAGTTATTAGTTCGTTATTTTTTTTTTAAGCATGCTTAGAGCTACAATTGTAGTATGTTGTCCTTTTAACCCTCTTGATTACGATGTCAAGACTGCGTAAAATATTGAAATTTTCATTCGTATCCTTCATACCAATGCCAAAGGCGTTAGATTGTTTCGGGTTTATAGGGACGAGATGTTACATATCTTCCTTTTTCCTTCACTAAAAATTCGCGCCAGGTGATAAGGGATCAATGGCTTCATCTGACACCTTTGCATAAACATTTACATCGCTTTCCCACATCCACTGTAACACCTCCATATCCACTCCTGTTTCTGTACCATTTGTTCTCCATCTCTTATGATTTTTTTTATAAGATTCAAATAAGTATTCACATCGTTCGGCACCTTGAAGTTAACTCTTTAGTTTTGGATACGATTTATCAGACTAGAGAGAATGGCTAGTGTGTGTGTCCTTGTATTCACACATGTATTCACACAGTAAAAATTTTTTTTGTATTCCAAAAAAACCGTAGTTTTTCCATTGCTTTTATTGTTCCTGGGGTAGTAAAGATATATTTCGTTCAAAAATTGTGTTCAACGTTTTTATAAAGAATTGGCAAAATGCTCTGTTCTTAAGATGCTCTAAAAATGATTACTTTTGACCGCTTTAGTGTGGCTTTACCCGAGCGACAAAATTGTTTTGTTATCTAACTTACTTAAGTAAAGTTTTGTTATCAGATTTTGGGTAAATTTAGCTTCATCTGTCGCTCAACGGCAACAGTTTTGTCGCTCGTTAACAGAAGGTAACACCCCGTTTCGCCGAATCTAATTTCGTAAAAGTCCCACTTGACAAAATTATTAAACCAAAAATATTTGATGTTACACTCTTTTCTAACTATTTTTGAACATAACTTAAAAGCTAATTGAGTACTAGAGTGTTAGAAACAATTTTTGGGTTGTACGTTTCGCGAGCTTAAACGATTAACGCTTCAGGATTATCCCCTGCCGGTGAACCCACGCACATATTTTTCTTTCGACATTTTCGTCTGCAAATATTTCAACTCCACTCTACGACTTAACGTTAAAAAAGAAGGACCTGTACGGCTTGGTTGTAATCAAAATTGTTAAAATTTACTTAACAAGACATGTTGGAAAAAAAAATAAAAAAATAGAAAGATGGTTTACTTGATCTGGAATCGAACCCTGGACCTTCCGATCGTCAGTCAGAGGTGTCAGCATCGTACTACTGCCAACTTATATCTCGGGTGTCCAAATAGCCTATATGTTCTCTCTGCATAAATAATGCACATAAGCCATTAAACGATTTAAGCTTCCTTTTTTGACAGGATTAAGCCGCTCGTCTCTATGCCATAAGACGTATTTAGTCATTTATCAGTAACTCAGCTCTCTGTAATACTACAAAATGCTCTGTTCAAGAAAAATTGTCAGTGCAGAGTAGATAGGACGTTTGCTTCTCACTTTTGTCTTCCATTAGAACCCCAGCTCCCTTCAATGCAACAGATGCTCTATTCAAGAAAAATTGTCAATGAAGAGAAGATAGAACGTTTGCCTTAAAAGTTTACATAAGCATATCACTCTCTAAGTCTAAAATATCTTTTTATACAAAATCCGAAAAAATTGTTCACAAATTCACTAATCTATATTCTCTTATAAGCTTAAAAAATACTATTCAGAGATTTTAAAGACTGATTCCAGGCACTTGATGCCCGCCCGTCTGGCTGTCACAAAAGAGTTACGTATATCCTTGGCGGCTAAGTGCCAGCGACAAAGCGAAATTACTGGTGACTACAAGGCTGAAAAACTCGTTGAGCTTGGAACTACTATCTCAATTTTGCCTGAAAAATCCCTTTTAGGTATTTCAATTTCCACATGCATACCCATACTAAAACTGGATGCAATAGAAGGAACGTAGCTAAGATCGACTTGCAACTTAACAGATTGGTCCAAAGTTAGATCTTAAAACCTCTAAGGGCCGGTTTTTCAGTGCTGAGTTAGTCCCAGCTTAAACCACGATCTGTTAATCCCGGAACAAAAAGAATCTGGAGTTAACCCAGCAAGCGGTTTTTCAGTGCAGAGTTTACTCCGTCAGTAAAGTTGTCAACATTTTTGACTCTCGAAATTTTTAAATCTCCCAGCTCTCTCAGGAAAAGAAGTTCGTGTCATTTTCAGATGTCATTTTTCACAGAAACACGCAAAGCCACTGCCATTTCACACAGAAAAAAACGTTCAAAGAAGTTTATACTGTTCACAAGAGATGATCCGGGATTAACTCAGCAAATTTGGCAAGTGAAGCCGAGATCAATCCCGGAACAATATTCACTGAAAAATTCATGTTTCGAGTTTATCTCAGTTTAACTCCGAAACTTGGATGGACTCGCACTGAAAAACTGGCCCTAAGAGTTTGATCGCGTCTAATAGATTGCACATTAGTGCTACACTCGGTGTCATAACAGGACATTGCCTGATTGGCAAGCATGCGACAAGGCTTGTTGTTTATTCTAACGGCTTTTGCAGGAGCTGCATGGATGCGGAGGGAGACGAGACCACTCTACAACTTATCTGCACATGCCCTGCTCTCCCTGTAAAAAACGAAATCTTCACCTTAGAGCTTTCTTCTTTACTGATCTTAACGATCCAAGCACTACCAAATGTCTTTCATGCTTCATTAGTCGCGTGAGCGGCTAAACCCTGTCAAAAAGAGAGTTAAAATCCTTTAAACTGCAAAGCGCGCCACCCAAATACTGTTGTCTTCAAAAGAAAATTTTTACAAGAAACGCTGCTCAACCCTCTTACCCTAGACCCAAGACCCTAAAACTTGAGGACACGGCTTGGTTCTTCTGCACAGACAAAGTGCGAAAATTGGTTAAATCCGCCACGGCCACGGCCACTTCTGGCTACAATGTGAGACAATCTCTATAGTACATTGTATTTGGAACACACAAAGTGTTGAGATCCGCCCATTTTTAGGGGGCATTTTTAGGAAAAAAAAAACAGTTTTTTAATTGTTTTTTTCGCTTTTAACGCTTTTTTCGTGATTCTAAAGAAATTAGAATTACCAATAGGGGATAGAGAACTACAAGACGAACTTTTGTCCGTCTAATCTCGGATGTTATCTGAATATTGGAAAATTGTTGTAGTTTTCCTTAAAATATCGAATAACTTTTGATACGCGTTACTTATTTGGCGACTGTTTTTAAAAATGCATAAAAATAAAAGCAGTATCAGAAATCTTTTTGAAAAATAAGTTAAGTTGCTTTAAATTGCTGAATAAGTTCTAAAGCACTTCAAAAAATGGCATCTATCTTTAACTCTAGATTTCTCAAAGACATCTCAATATTTTCAAAAAAATACATTTTTTTATAAAGATTTGACATAAGCTTGATCCCGGATCGTCAATTCGGTTTCAGACCTAACCATTCCACAATAGATCAAGTCTACAGAATAACGCATGAAACTGAAAAAGCCTTAGAAGGGAAAAAATATGTTCAAGTGCTTTCCTCGACGTATCGCAAGCCTTCGACAAGGTATGGCACGAAGGCTTGAAATAAAAGCTATGGCAAAACTTGCCGGAAGACATGCTTAAAATATTGGAAAATTATCTTGAAAGCATACTCTTTCGTGTTAGGTGTAGGAGTGAATACTCGAGTTTTAAGCAAATTCGGGCTGGCGTACCCCAGGGAAGCGTCCTCGGTCCGACCCTGTTCCTGCTCTATACAAGAGACATACCTCTAGATGACGAGACTGTCGTGGCCACGTTTGCGGACGATACAGTGATTTAGGAATAGCTACCGTGAGCGAGGAAGGAACAAACTTTGCTCTAAAGCTAAATGCTCGACTTCATGTTCATTGCAACAATGAAATGATCCGTACTCTCAACGGGACTCTTAACGATGTAAACAACGAGCGACGAATACAAAGAACAAGACCCTTCGATCTAGCGACGTAGGGTGAAGCCGCACGAATGAACGGCCTTAGTAGGTGCATTGCGACAAACACTACGGAAGCGTAAACTACTTGTTAAGTTAACTTAGTTGTAGTCAAGAAGTATTATGAGAGAGCGAAAATTTACTACTTTGAAGTGCGTTCTGGCAGTTTCATAGTGTCTCTCATAAATGGGTGGTTTTTTAGCACGTTGAAATCGGGCATTTCCAATATCGGTTACTTCGGTATCATATACCTGCTATAGTGGGCGTATTGGTATCTTTGAAAGATTTTGGAGTTTTAGCCTCCGTCCACCCTAGTATTCAAAAAAAAAAAAAGATTTAACTTAGCCTAAGTCTAATTTTTGGAGTTCTTGTCTTCAAAACTTGTAGATTTGGAAAAAGCTTATGACCGGCTTCCTAGTGATAAACACTGGAGAGTTTTGCAGCATTATGCGCTGAGTTGCCCTCTTCTGAGAGCCATTCAGTCTTTGTATGGACACAGCAGAAGCTGTACTCATGAAATTGTTATAGGTTCGTTCGAATGATGTCCACGCAAAACTAATTTCGTTTCCAAATCAGTGCCACTAGCAGACATTTGGAAAAATCACAGCGATGATTTAATCACTCCAATCTAAGTTTATTTCTCGTATATTTTGACCCAATTTCCGTGCCACCCATGTCGCCTTCCATTATTTTATTCGAAATGAAACTCAAGGGATTCTTCATCTTTATAAAACCGTTTATCTAAAAACCCCATTGCATTAACATTGCGTACGCAAAATCCTTTTCTATTATTTTAATCTGATCGCCCGCACAATAGCCAGGCATCAGAACAAAGTTTGTTGAAAAAGAACCTCCTCGTCTGACAATGAAATAAAACAGATTGTCGTCATTCCAGGATATCCTGCTGAGGATTCTATAGTTATTTTATTACCATTGCAAACAAAAGGGTGTCACGTTTGACCTGCGTTTGATTGAGAAAAAAAAAAAAAAAAACAATGAGTCTTGCAATTGGCATAAAAAGTTTTCCAATTGTGGTGGGTGGCTTCGTTGCGAATAATTTTTATTACGAAGCAATTTGTCTTTGTCAGTTTTATAAGGAATTCTCACTGTAGTAGATCCTTTTTGTTCGTCAGTGGTACTTATTACTGCTGGAATGACGTCTATTGGGTGACATACAAACGAATCGTGCGTACAGAGTATTAAGGGATAAAGTGAACTTTTAATAGAAATATCATAAACGCTTGTTATTCAAATGGAACAAAGGACCTTTGCAAAGAAAAAAATGGTGTTGGAAGGCAAAGGATGATGAGACAAAATATACAGAGGTATAAATAGAAATTCAGTTTGATATTACGATTTAATAAAAAGATTGAACGTTGAGGAATTACGCTTCTAATAAAGATACGAAGAAGGCGAATGTTTTCGCGTGAGGATGATGTCTTGAAGGCGCGACAAGGGCAGTGACTTCTACTTAGGGCTTTTCTTACTTTCCTATCGTTGGGCTATTTTAAATTAATAAAAGATTAATACAAATCAGCTATTTTAGTTTAGTTAAGTGTCACATGTATGAACAGGATCAAAATGACACTTCGTTCAGTGAAGAATCTTGTCATTTTGAATCCCAGACGAAACATGTCGATTTTTTGGCTTTTGAGTTGAGATCACTAAGGCTTTCTTCAAAAGTTGGACAATTTCATTAACTCTGTACAAGTTTTTACTCATATCAACTCCGCTCTATGGCCCCCAACCATGGACTTCTGTACTGGGAACCAACAGGGTTTTTCTTAAGTTATAGGGATCATCTTCACATGATGATCTCTGCAGGATCCTCTCTGTAGTTTGCATTCTCGATTTTTTTTAGGGTTAAAATGTACAGTCCCGTTTGCATTAACTGGATACTAAGAAAACGATTAATCTACGAACTGTACGAACTATGCAGGCACATGGACTCAGACAAAAAGCCATACCTTGGGAGCTTAATATACATAGGGACTAGGACAAAAAACGATTGTGTGACCTCACATCAGATGACATTCAGTAGTGAGTAATGGATGGTGAACTAAACTAGCTTATAGTTCCTAACTACAGGCAGTTAAATAAGGAACACACTTACTAGAAATATAAGAGAGGTTTTGAGGGCCGGATTCACCCCGAATAGAGAAACTCATTTCTTAACTGGAAAACAACATCTCTGCCTTAAGAGTACTTCTAAGGGCCGGCTTTTCGGTGCCAAGTTAAGCCCAGCTCAAACCAAGATCTCTTATTCCCGTAGCAAAACAAATCTGGAGTTAACCCAGCGAGTAGTTTTTCAGTGCAGAGTTAAATCCGTCAACAAAGTTGTCGAAATTCGACTCTCGAAATTATTGCCTCTCCCAATTCTTACTTCACATAGAAAAAACACAGGAAAAGAAGTTCAACTTTGTCCCAGATGTAATTTTTCACAGAAACACGCAAATCAACTGTCATTTCACACAGAAAAACCATTCAAAGAAGTTCATACTGTTTTCCATACTTGATCCGAGATTAACTCACCAAATTTGGTGAGTTAAATCGAGATTAGCCCCAGATCCAAGTTCACTGAAAAACTCATTTCTGGGATTAATCTCAATTTAACTCAGAAACGCGGATGATCTCGCACTGAAAAACCGGCCCTAAAAAGCTTTCCAGGAATTTCCATATAAAAATTGGAGGAGGAATTTCCAGTACATTCTAATGTCAGCAGTTGTCAGCTCGTTGACAGCAGTGTTATGGCCTTTTTGGTTGGTCGTCCAGAAGAGTTCGGGAGCATTCTGGACTCTCCTGAAACCCTTTGCTTGGTATTTGTACTTGTTTAACAGTTCCTTTGGAGAAGAAGAAAAATTTGTTTCTGTCCGTGAATCCAGAATCAAAGGCAGAAGCACGCACACAATAATACAGTGCAGGTGTCAATATGGAGAAATGTCAATCTACCACGAATGCAACGCCACATAAATCTCAAAATGAAGTAAAACGTATTTTGCTGTTCGGATGTATAAGCACCAATCCAGAAGAAGAACGTCCTAATTCGGGAAAGCTATTAGTTGGCTTTTGCTAGGAAGCGGTAAGGTAGTTCGTTGTGCAATTTCATATCTCTTGAATGTAATTTTCTTATTTAAAATTTATTAATCGATAAATTTTGTACGAAACATGTATTTGTTTTAATGCCTCAAAATGCCATAAAATTGGGATTTCTGGAAACCGGAAATATGATTAAAAACAAATCCCGAAAAATCTCCACTGGACAAAAATAAGTATAACTGTACGCGAGCACTATTTAGCTGTCATTAAAAAAAATAAATGGAGTTGCGCTCGAGGTAAACCAGGGCCAACTTCTCAATAATGTATGCTGTGTGTGTTAATTTCTTCACATTCAAGGGGACCTACAATTTTTCGCAGAATCCGAACGGCATTTTGAAGTTTACAAGACAAATTTTATACTTGGAGGGCTTGTCAGACCCTCGTGGAGGTGGGGACCGTGAAAAAGAACAATTTAATTTTTCAGGTGACGATGCATGGTAGGAGTAGACCTCCAGCGTAGTAAGTACACACACTAACCACAACGTCACGTCACCCCACTGCCAAAGTTTGAGAAAAGTAACCCTCTTGGCAAAAGAGACGTTTATAAAATGTGTGAATAGGGTTTACGAGGATATTTTTAGCCTTTTCACACTTCATTTAAAAAAGAGATTTTGATAAAATGTTCTTAATCAAAACCGCATTCACATTAACCACCGACGGGATTTAGTTTGACGTTATATTAGCTTATCGTGCGCTTCTTTATTCCTAGAAGAAGGCAAAAAAATCAATGAAGGGACTTATATTCTTTCACTGGTCGGTCAGCTGTTGTTATGAATCATAGTGGGATGAAAAAATTATACAAGAACCAAAAAATCAAGCTTTTCAATAATGCAAGGAAGCCGACATGTTTGAAGATTTAGAATATTTTTGCGAAATCTCATACTTTGATGCGGTGTATGAAGGGTGTTATTTTCAATTACTTCCCAAGAGGATTTAAATTGATATGGAAATACTATGTCGAGTGGAAATCAGACTGGAATAAGCGGGGGATGATTAAAAATAAGATCTGAAGTGTTTCCACCGGACAAAATTGCACCCTTTCATTGTTTTTTTGCAACTCAAAAGTGACAATGACATTTGCCGGGAGTGAGAGTACAATTTCGTTGTGTAAAATAGGAATTGAAACCTTCGTGACAGATACGTCATATGTGGGCAGCTTCAGTTTTCTTTTATGATTCTCAAACTGTTGTGCGAAAATAGTTTAAAACCGCATAAAAGAGAATTTCGAAAAGGGTGAATGCGATTTATTTTAAATCCCTTGCCGAGACGAATTAAATTCGTAGAATCTTGGCATTTAAGTGAGCTCAGTTGAATATTAATTCTAATCGCGGTTAAGTTTTCGGTGAATATCATGAATGAAAGAATATAAAGATTACGACAACCGTTTGTTTTGACATTTGTTTGACAGACCTTACTGTAAATCTGACGTCATGGGATGGAACTGTCATTTTGTACGTGTGGAAAAACACCCGTTTGCTTACTAAACAATCTGTACTGGCCAATCAAAGATCAGTACACTGTTTTGAGACTGATTTATGAATGAGCCATATTTTTGCCGAAGTGTGGTAATCTTATGTTCTGTGTTTTGTGGGTGGAGATGGTATAAGACCTAAAAATTAACTTCTTATTGCATATGTTAACTTAGGGATTTATAAGTTCTAAATCAAATTGTGAATGGTTCACAGTAAGGAACACAACCACTACTAAAATGTTCAAACTATACATTTTGGGCAAATCACTCATTGTCACAGTGCTGCATAGCTGCAGTGTTACTTCGTCAAAAGTCAGCTAAGACGTTTCGAGGTGAAAATTTTTGGAACCCCGTTGAAGAGTATCAGAAAGATAAGACTATTCTGCGCAACACTTCCTTGAAAATTATCTGGCACATTTTGGCAGAAACTCGAAATCTATCAAGGAACAATAAAGGCAACTTCACAAACACGCTTAAGCAATCGTATTTACATCGTTGCTTTATGTTTCGGCTTTAAATAAACTTAGTAATGACATTTCCAGCCAAACTTCGGAGGTTTTGATTTTATGTGTACCAACCAAATATAATTTTAATTTTACCAACCAAATATAATTTTAGTGAAATGTTATCCTCGCCGCACATAAATAAAAAATGTTGGTCTTGATTTTTTTCTCTTCTGTTGAGCTGTCAAACAAAGCAAATTCTAAGTACATTTGAATTGGAGCTTCGCTGTGAAGTCAAGTTATGTAACTTTCACTTTTCTCTAACGATTGCCCGTGACGTTAAAAGCGAAGCTATATTGTGTTGCAAGTATTGCAAACGTTTCGCTACACTCGTAAGCATCAGGCTTTAGCAAAGGCGTGTATTAAGCCTTTTATTCTTGCCTCGACAACATTTAAAGGTTCAAAAAGCGTTGAAAAGTTTGCCCCACAATACTACAATTTTCAAATAAAAAAAAAAACACATTTTCAAAAAATGATTGTAGTAGACTCGCTCACTGATAAAAAGTGGCGCCCAACGTAATGAAAGCGTTTTCAATGTTTCACTGCAGTGAATAAGCAACCTAAGCCTGATGTCATTAAAGAAACTTCTTCATGACTGGATTTCTATCCCAGACGGACATGTTTTCAAGAAAATTATTTTATCCTAAGCCGAAAAAAACTAAAGAGGCCGCCTCATCTCATATTAGCGCCTTTTTTCCGTTAATAATGAGTTTGTAAGTGGAAAAACATTCTGCCATACTCTTAAAATCTTCAAACTCACCCTTGTGGAAAACAAACAAAGCTCCAGTCCTTAACGACCGTTACAACATAACAATTTTCACATAGTTTGCTCCTAAAATTAAATCATAAAAAACCAAACTTACGACCTTCAAAGCTAAACGTGACTCTCAAAGTGCCCAAAGTCTCTGGGGTGATCAAAGAAGAACTTTCCATTTCCATCCACAACAACTGCCAAGGGCCATTACTGGTTGACAATGGAACTGGAGCCCAAGTGTCTTGTACCTCTCTGTCTCTGTCGCCCTTGGTGTGCGGCATGTACCTACGCTACGTTTTCCGAAGACCGACAAAACGAATTAGCTAAGCCATACGCCGCCGACTCAGTCCTTTTTTCCTGCCGAGTCCTAGCATGTTAACACAAAGTAACAAAGATCTGGATGATAAAAAGACATAAATTTCTTTTTGTAGCCCGCAGTGGGAGCGCGTGGTTCTGGGTAATGGGCGGGTGTGCCGCAGCTTTCATTCAGAAATACACATTTCCACTCGACTGACGTACATCGGTTCCATTATTGTAATCATCAAAAATGTAGAAAGCTTTTTTCTGCACCTCAGTCAGAGTATCGATTTTCCGTTTTCCATTTACCACCCCCTGGGTGTGTTGTGTATGCCACAAACTAGGCACCAAACAGCAACAGTTTCTTTCTCTTACGCCACCCTTACCAGCCGAATATAGCGGCGTGGTTGATTCGTAAATTTTGTAATGAGGAATGCTGCTGTAGGTGTTTCGGTTTTAACGAACCTGGGACGTACGAGGGGCAGTGGTACAGAACAACGATTTGCGATACCAACGTGTTACCAGTATTAACCGTGCGTAGGCGGAGGCGTCCTCATTCCATGGAGCAAACTGAGTGTACCCGGATAGGTCTAAAAATAGCATCAAGCTTTCGCCTCCATACATTTCGCTTCTATGGATGGATTGGATGGTAATCCCTTCCAGGCAAAGCAGCTCTGAAAAGCCGCATCGAGTTTTTCGGGGGCGGCGAAAAACTGCCAACACATTCCCGAGACCAGTTGATGTACCTCCGATCCGTGGGAGTACTATTCGCTTCAAGGACCTTGACTAATAAAATCCAGATGTTAGCATCTTTTGACCTTTTACAAAATGGCAAGCAGATGGAAAACCGATACCGCTCACGATCCTGAGTGCCATTGGGGTTTCAGTAGGACAATGCTACGTGACAATGAGTTTTTGCATTTTCGCTGATTTGCGTGACACCCTGTGAGGATTGAACGCGCGCCGGCCGTGTCTAGTTAGCTAATGGACTAAAATGTGTTCGGAAATGAGATTTCAAAACGGTTATCCTCAATTTATTTTAATTCCCATTTTTGTATGTAGAAGTGGTGAGGGTGGAAGTATACATTTCGTTTGCTTTGACGTTTGTGTGCGTGTTTCGCTTGAGTAAAATGTTTGAAGTTATCTCGGAAGCTCTGCTTTCTTTGTAATCGAATGAATGATGAGATGACAACAGAAGAATTACGCGGTAGGATTTCCATGACAGGATTGAAATGCAAATCTGAGAGCAATCTTTTAGTTTAGATATTCAAGACAACCAACATAAGGGCGTGGGTAACAAAACGACTTGAAGGAGACTTATACTGCGGATAATGTCTATCTGTCATCTGAGAGTAATGTATCCAGATAAGGAAAAATGAAACACGATGCTGTACATAATTAAGTGCTTGCCGTAATGAAGTAATTCCTTAATGGAATTTGAGGCCTTATATTACAAATAATCTTTCCAAGTGTATATCCAATTAATCTAAGGATGGTTCCATTTTTGAAGTGGTTTTAGTCTCTATAGCATTTGCGTTAAGCACAGAGTTTGGGAGTGTTATTCCTATCTAATGGTAAAATTGTTTGACAGATACCAACACTTTCCCAATGCCCTATAATTAAGTAATGACTAATTGACTAATCAAGATGGCTGCATGCCTTTTCAATTTATTCAACTGAGTGGAGTATTGGAGGCCCATATAATAATTTGATTAATTTGAATGATTTGGCTTTATGACCATACAAGTTAGACCATTATGCCGAAATTAACGACAGACCATTTCGATTTTCAATCAAAAAATCCTCTGTGAAAAACTCTTTTTTGCTATTGTGAACCATAAGATTAGATATAAATTTACAATAGCCAGAGACACTTAATATTTTTTGACAACTGTCAACTTGACGCATTCAGAGTTTTCATTGAGAGGATAGTCTCAGTCTTAAGTGCAGTTAGAGGAAAAATCTTCAAAATTTCAAACAAGAACCCTGATACCCTTTTCACAACTTGCCGAAGTCTAGGGTTTTATTCTGCGTCAGTGGATTTCAAAATCAAACATTGATTTTAACACCGCAAACAGAATCAAAATTTGACGTTTGACGTTTAAGATGTTTTGTCACCTGTAATCCCATTTATTTTAGTAGCTGTTTCCACCAGTGCAATAGACTCAAATAAACTAAAAATATTTTTGAATCATCTAACAATTGTCAACCATATACTTAAAAATACCGAATTTAAACAACAATAAAAGGCAAGGAGAACGTTTGTTCATTAAGTGTTGCAAACAATTCTGAATGCTGAATCAAGCAAATCAGCTTGCTTTCTTCGTCGTTCGCCCAAGTTTGAGAAGTTAGTATCCCAAATGTTATGTCCGTCTTAACTTCCAATTTCTTTGAGCGCACAGCGTTTCTCTCGCTTAGGTTTGTATACCCAGGCATTGCGTTGTAGTTTCCGCTGTTAGGGTTGGATTAATTCGTGGCCTAGGTATTGCGATGATTAATCCGCATGTAGAAGTGGAGTTTGGGTTTAATTTTGAATTTTGATTAAGTCTCGTTCACTGAGTCACGAATACCAGGCCTTGCGATGGCTTCACACTGTGGTCTGAAGGTATGCGAGTGTTGGGGTATTTAAATTCTCCCTCTATAAAATGAAATCGTGTAGTAGTTCCCGATTTAACCCTGAAGAGCTGAAGCTGTCTTTCAGGGGTGTTCCCTATCCCAGGCCAATTGAAGGTAGGCGAATATTTTGGGGCGGCACCGAGTTAAACAATAACTCACTTGTTAAGCCCATTATTTGACGATCTTGTGCCCATAGTACGCGGAAAATTTTTGCCAACACTTGTCTTTTTTCTGTAAGGTGCACTGAATAGATTAAGACGATGAACTGGATCCTGTTGCCTAAGCGTCATACCGGTCAAAAACAGAGCTTGTCCTCAGTTTTTGATCGATTTCATAAGAGGTAAAATTTTACCTTGAAAGCGGTTTAAAATTTTTTGAGAGATCTCTCATTACAAATTATACTCTCGGAGGGTTTGTTAGAACCCCGCGGGAGTGGGACAACGTAAAAAATACTTTTTATTTCCGCGGTCGGGACTCGAACCCTGGTCCTCGTGCACAGTGGTCCTACACACTAACCACTGCTGCACGGCGCCCATGTCACTGCAGGTGCTTTAAATTATCCTCACCGAAACCTGGTAAGTCAGACTATAGCCTAACCAAAAGTTTCAGACCCATAAGTCTGTCTTCTTTCCTGCTGAAAAGCTTAGAGAGACTGGTTGAGCTGCGCGTGCCCAAGGTTGCTCTTCGTTTGCACCCTCTTTCTGAGATGCAAAACGCATATCAGCGCAGAAAGTCCTGCGAAACTGCGCTTCAAAACCTTGTTGGTAGGATTGAATGTGCTCTTGACCAGAAGGAGTACGTGCTGGGCGTTTTCGTCGGTATTGAGGGTGCTTTTGATAACGCGACGTTTGACAGCATGTGCAACTCAGCCCGACAACATGGTGTAGATGAAACATTAGTTCAATTGATTATTGATTATTGAATTGATTATTGAATTGAAACCGAAGCAGATTGTGGCAAGTGCATCATAACTGGGGTAAACAAGGGCTGCCCGCAAGGTGGCGTTCTGTCTCCCCTTTTATGGTGCATGGTGGTAGACTCTCTCCTATCGGCTCTCAGCCTTCCTGGAACCTACACACAAGCCTACGCGGATGATGTCGCCGTTCTTTTCTGTCGGCTCAAACCTAGGGACTGTGTGTTCTCAGGCGCAGAGATCCATAGACTTTAACGATGATTGGTACACTAAGAATGGGCTTTCAGTGAATCCTCTTAAGACTACGGTTGTTCTCTTCACGAGAAGGAGGAATGTCACTGGTCTGACTCAACTCGTGCTTAAAGGTGTCACTATCCCGATATCCGATGAAGTCAAATATTTGGGAGTAATCCTTCATAGAAAACTTCTTTGGTCCAAGCATGTTGAATCCAAAACCGAAAAATTTGTCCTCCTTCTGGCAATGCAGAGGCGCTTTTGGCAAGACATGGGGTTTATCTCCGAAAAGGGTGCTCTGGATCTATACGGCCATGGTTAGACCACTCCTCTCATACGCATCGGTTGTTTCGTGGAACAGGCTTTCGCGAAAACATGTTACTGCCTCTTTTGCCAAACTCCAAAGAACGGCTTGTCTTGGCTGCACAGGGGCCTTCGCTAGCACGCCGGGCTCTGCTCTAGATGCTTTGATGAATCTCTCCCTTGATATATTTATCATGGGGTGTACGCTGAAAACCATCTTTCGCTTAAAGAGAAGCGGTTTTTGGCACCAAACGCATTGGAATTTTGAAGAACTTGTTCGTGAATTGTCCTTCGACCCCTGTCTTATGGACATGCCCTCTGACGCAATGACCCCAGAAATCCTTTTGCGACAAAACTACCAAGTCAACTTTCCTCAGGTAATGGAATGGCTTCGGCCAGACTATGAGCCAGGGAAAGAATGCCATTGTATTTTCACGGATGGCTCCAAAACCGGACAGGGGTCTGGTGCTGGAGTCTTTGCGCTATATTGTGACTAATAGGTGGAAGGCCAGAAGCATACGCGTTTGCAGTGACAGCCAAGCCGCTCTAAATAAGTTGCTCAACCCTCTTACCTCGTCCAAGATAATGCTCGAACTCAAGAAATCGTTGAACTTAGTCGGAAGGCTAAATGCAGTGAATCTTGTTTGGGTATATTTAGCCTCCGAAAATGCCAGAGTATTTTAACTGTCACACTAGGTTATTTCCATTTACGTAGACAACCAAGCAGCCATTAAGGCCCTGCCAACACCAAGAGTCTCGTCTGATAGGAATCTGTCGCTCAGAACTTATGAACTGAAATTCAAAGCCTGAGGAGCTGAAAAAGGGCTCATTTTTTCCTGTCTTCTAAAACAGTCCGTAATGCTTAAATCTTTGAAAATGTAGGCCAAAACAGATGAAAACATTTGCATAGCTGTGGCTACGCAAAAGCGTTATGGCCATCCACAGACAGCAAAAGGTCAGAAAAGCTATTATAGCACTGAAAAGGTCTTTAATGGCCATAGACAGAAAACTGATAAGAGACCACAACCTGTCGGAAAAACACTAAGCAAAATTTAGAATTATTAGCACCAACTATATTTGCAGGGGCTATCAGGATTCCGAAGCGGAAAGAGAGATGAAGCACTTACTCTACCAGTGTCCAATGGCAGCTAGATAACGATTTCAACTTTGAGAATAATTTTTCTTTGAGTAGCTTGCAAGTACACCGGTGGAAGCACTAGGCATGATGCCAGATTTCATCCTTGATTTACTCACGGGTCACTTTAACCGCAGGCATTCATCATGGTACCTATAAAAGATCCTTAAAAGCCTGAGTGCTAACAATGCAGAAGCTCAGATATGAAAAGGAGTCTTTATTACTCAGATTCATATCGTTCTTCTACATTAATGAGGGTTTAATACTATCAACTATATTGGTAAAAATATGAAGGTCAGAAAAAACATTTCAATGAGAAAACCAACAACTTGCTGCGCCTGTTGTAAAGTGAGACGTGACAAATAAGTACACCCACTTCTGCCACATTGCAGAAACATTTAATTAAATTCCGGCTTAAGGGTACTTCCAACCACTGAAATCTGTTAAGCACATTTTCAACAAATCAAGTGTTTTCCTAATACAGTGCCCAAGTACCTACCAACCCTTGAATCTTTTCTCTTCATCGACAACATCGTAGGTAAAGTACATGCTTCAATGCTCCTAAGCCGAAGGATCCCATCAAATAAATCACTCAAAGCATCCACAAATAGGGTATAAACATATCTACTCTTCTATTGTAACTCAAATTCATATCTGATTAGAACAATAGCTCTACCATTCCGACTCCTTGTGCAGGTTAATCAATAATTCCAGGGCACCAGAAACGAGTTTTTCTTTTAGCTGCTTATGTGGGCGCATTTTATTTCTATTTCAGCTTCAATGTTGTTTTTTCAATGCGCAAAACTTCGTCCTACCTGTATGAGTAGGCAGGTAGATACTTTAAAGAGGTTTTTTGCTACAAGGATACGCACGTAATGATATCAAAAAAAAAATAAAACTCAACCACGCAGGATATAAACAAATACCATCAGTCATCATAAAACACCCACACGAAGGATATCAAATACAAAAGCATAAGCTACACTTACCGACATTTCCCTCGCCTTCAACCACATATCCTTGAGACAATAGAAATGCAACAGTTATTAGCTTCAGCGATACTACACTCCAGCAGCTGCTTCGGTTCCAGGTTCTTCCATTATTTTGTACATTTCTTGCCATGACGTTGCGTCACCTGGGAGAAGAAAAGGAGAAAGTAAGGAGGAGATTATAGATAAGTAAGATACAGGACTATGTCTAAAAAAAGTAATAGAATATTTCATGGTACAGCAACAACAAAAGCCCAACCATTTGAAAGGATGGAAAAAAGAAAACAACCATGGCGTAGCAGTGGTTGAAAGTGGCTTCTTGTTATTATTGCCTCGCCCATTGAAAGGACTATTTTAAGAAATCCTTTCAATTAAGAGTGAAACATTTATCATCAATGTGGCTGTGAGTTTAATTACAGTGGTTAGCCAAAGTGGTTTGGTCAAACAAATTGTGTAGCTTCTAGGAAGTACCCATTCACTTAGCACTGACAGATGAGGAAATTCAACCCTGTTGCCTTATTAATTGTACGAGTAAAAAGGCGAGAAAAGAAGTGCTGCACCTCAGTACAGATTTGGTGAGAAATAATGGACACTGCGGCGTATACGTAACATTTTGAGGTATTTTGTGAAATATTTTTGTGTTTATAATGGTGGCTGGAAAATTTGGCATTTAGTCTTTCAAATTGACTGGGTGCAAGAAATTTTAAGAGCAAGCAAGAAGTCACGGTGAATATGCAAATGGGTTTGAGTTGGCAACTGGATTTTTCAAAAGTCCACCATGTTTTCGTCGAGAGCTGAAGGGCATCAAAGTAGATACTTTATGATCATGGTGGCTTTGCAGAATTTAAGGCAATTCTTAACACAAATTAAATGACTTTGTAGTACTTAAGAAACTATTCGTTTTCTAGAGTTGCTGGCTCTAAATTTAGGCGCTTATCCCGAGGGGTTGGATATGTTAAGTGTTAACGTTGAACACAAGAACGGAATCTACTAGCAACAAAAAAGTTTAAAAGAAACAAATATTATTAACAGAAAAAGAAAATTAACAAATAAAGCTAGGTGCCACTTAATATTTGGAATAGTTGCGGTATGTGATGTGGCGACAAGATGTAAAAGAATCATGCAGGAATGACACCCTGATCGATTCACTGAACGAACACACCTATAACTGTCATTTAAGTCAACTGGCAGTAAAGTGATATTCAAGTATCGAAATTTCCCCTTCATTGCCCTTCCCGTCCAATGGAAAGATGCCGATATTTTGAAAAGTTTGTGGATTTGTATATATATACGCGGTTGATGGACACAGACAACAAAGTTGACTTTGAACCTTTGAATTGTGAATATCAAAAGTTTAAGTAAAAAGCGATTGAATTTAAATAATGTGTTGAGTTCCTTAGTGGTTAAGTTCAATTTAATGTGATATGTACTAAGTAAAAATTAAGTAGTTTTTATTATTAAAGTGAAGTAAAATGTTATTCGATTTACGCCAGGCAAAAATATACCGTTGGTGTCAGAACTGACGAATAATTCTATTCATCTAATGACATAGCGGAGTGCGGCTCATGATGCAATAAAATACACTCCATCCGAATTTTTATCTGGATAAATTGCTGGGCATGCAATGAATCTTAGAGAAAGGATTAACGACATAGACCAGAGAGCCGGAAGTAACATAAAAATTGCGAGTGATCGCATAAGGACCAGGTTCGATGCAAGAGCATACGCACCAGAATTCTATCTTGTAGGTATACAAAATACATCGTTAAAAAGCAAAATTGTCAAAGCTTCAACTGAATGAGAAGAGTCCTTACCATGTTGTAACGCGAATGAAGTCGTCGTCCGAATCCAACGAGGACTTAGGGCGAAAAAAAAAGTTTTCGATGTGGAACGCCTACATCATTACCACGGAAACTATGGTGATGCGCTAGTTTGAGACGAAATAAACTAAGAGGGGGTGAACGTGATGTGGCAAGATGATGTGAAAGGATATGCAGGAGTCATTGAATTTGCGAGCCGATTCACTAAACGAACACATCTAACTGTGTTTTTAGTCAAATAACTTCGATATTTGAGTATAAAAATGTCCCTATCAACAGCACCTATCAATTACAAAAAAAAGCTAAATTTCGAGAAGTTTGTGAATTCGCTTAGATATATGGGTGAGAGGCTCGGACGACACAGTTGTATTTGAAGCTTTGAATATTCAATATCGAGAGTTTGATTTAAAAGCAATTCAATTGAAATAAAGTGCTGAATTCTAAGCAGTGAAGTTGAATTGATTTTGAACTTAATTAATTTTGATAAGTGTATCGTTGTGAGAAAGTGTATCTCTGAGACAGATGATGGCTTCGCATTTTGGAAGCCATCATCTGTCTCAGAGCTTCTCTCTTTTAGCTCTCGCTTAGCTTGAGAAATATCAAGAATATTTCTCCGTGCAAGACAGTATAAAAGTCGTAATTTGTGCAATCACCTCTATTCATTTGTATAAGAAAAAATGACTTAGTGCCAATTAGTTAAGTTAATTTTTGAAAACGTGTCGAAAATTTTCTCAATAGGTTGCTGTCCTATATAAAGGGTCCGCCATCTAACCTTTTTTTTCAACTAGTACTTATTTCGTGAATGGTAACACTTAGCTCATGTCTGATTTGACAGATAATTAGTTTTATCCTTCCGCTGAACGAATATGGGTGTGTATATGCTTGAACAACGCTGGAAAATATTGCGAAATTACTTTGAAAATCATGGTCATGTTGCAGAATGTGTGCGAAAATTGCGTATTTTGGAAGAAGAGAAGCACTGTCAGCTCCGTATGTTCGTTATCTTGTGAAAAAAGTGAAAGAACTGGCATCCTCACCGATAAACCAAAACGTGAAAAGCCAAAAACAGTGCGTACAGCCGAGAAAATTGCTGCTGTGGCAGAAAGTGTGCGTGAAGCGCAATCAACATCAATTCACCGTCGTTCTCAACAATTCAACATTTCGGAGACTTCATTGAGACGAATTTTGCATAAAGACCTTGGTACGATGCCATACAAAGTCCAATTGGTTCAGAAGTGGAAGCCAACTGACCATCCAATGCGTTCTCGCTTCGCTTGTTGGGCCTGCGATCGACTTAGAGGAGCTCTTTCCCGATATTGCCAAAAAAATCATCTTTTCAGATGGAGCTCATTTTGATCTTGGCGGGTATGTAAACAAGCAAATTTGTCGCATTTGGGGCATACATTGAAAAGCCCCTTCACCCAAAACGAGTCACTGTTTGGTGCGGATTTTGGTCCAGAGCCAAAATTGGACCATTTTTCTTCGAAAATGAGCGAGGAGTGGCCGTTACAGTCAATAGCGATCGTTATCCGGCCATGTTGAACTAATTTTTGTTCACGAAAATTGAAGAGGAGGATATTGGCGACATTTGATTTCCAACAGGACGACGCTACGTGCCACACAGCCGAAGCTACACTCGATGTTTTGAGCCCTGTTTTTGAAGATAGCATTATTATCCGCATGGGTGCCGTGGCGCAGTGGTTAGTGTGTGTGCCTCTGACGCCGGAGGTCTGGGTTCGAATCCTGCCTCTGCCACCCGAAAAAAAAGACTTGTTCTTTTTCACGGCTCCCACCTCCGCGAGGGTCTGACACACCCTCCGAGAGTAACATTTGTCTTGAAAAACTTCTCAAAGTGCCGTTCGGATTCGGCAAAAAATTGTAGGTCCCCTTGTATGTAAAGAAATTAACACACCAGCATACATTGTTAAGAAGTTGGCCCTGGTTCACCTCGAGCTGTTGCGCCACTCTATTTATTTATATTTATTTTTTTTACTTATTTCGTGAATGGTAACACTTAGCTCATGTCTGATTTGACAGATAATTAGTTTTATCCTTCCGGTGAACGAATATGGTTGTGTATATGCTTGAACTGTGGTCATGTTGCAGAATGTGTGCGAATATTGCGTGTTTTGGAAGAAGAGAAGCACTGTCAGCTCCGTATGTTCGTTATCTTGTGAAAAAAGTGAAAGAAACTGGCATCCTCACCGATAAACCAAAGCGTGAAAAGCCAAAAACAGAAAGTGTGCGTGAAGCGCAATCAACATCAATTCACCGTCGCTCTCAACAATTCAACATTTTGGAGACTTCATTGAGACGAATTTTGCATAAAGACCTTGGTACGATGCCATACAAAGTCCAATTGGTTCAGAAGTGGAAGCCAACTGACCATCCAATGCGTTCTCGCTTCGCTTGTTGGGCCTGCGATCGACTTAGAGGAGCTCTTTCCCGATATTGCCAAAAAAATCATCTTTTCAGATGGAGCTCATTTTGATCTTGGGGGGTATGTAAACAAGCAAATTTGTCGCATTTGGGGCACAATAAACACGCACGCATACATTGAAAAGCCCCTACACCCAAAACGAGTCACTGTTTGGTGCGGATTTTGGTCCAGAGGCATAATTGGGCCATTTTTCTTCGAAAATGAGCGAGGAGTAGCCGTTGCAGTCAATAGCGGTCGTTATCCGGCCATGTTGAACTAATTTTTGTTCACAAAAATTGAAGAGGAGGATATTGGCGACATTTGATTTCCAACAGGACGACGCTACGTGCCACACAGCCGAAGCTACACTCGATGTTTTGAGCCCTGTTTTTAAAGATAGCATTATTATCCGCATGGGTGCCGTGGCGCAGTGGTTAGTGTGTGTGCCTCTGACGCCGGAGGTCTGGGTTCGAATCCTGCCTCTGCCACCCGAAAAAAAAGACTTGTTCTTTTTCACGGCTCCCACCTCCGCGATGGTCTGACACACCCTCCGAGAGTAACATTTGTCTTGAAAAACTTCTCAAAGTGCCGTTCGGATTCGGCAAAAAATTGTAGGTCCCCTTGTATGTGAAAAAAATATAGCACACACAGCATACATGGTTGAGAAGTTGGCCCTGGTTCACTTCGAGCTGTTGCGCCACTCTATTTATTTATTTATTATTATCCGCATAGCTGATCGTTTGGCCACCTCGGAGCTGCGATTTGACACTGTTGAACTATTATTTGTAGGGTGCCGTAAAACATAAGTGTTACGCCGACAAGCCAGAGACAATTGACGCTTTAAAGGATAATATTCGGGAAGCCATTGGTGAAATACAGCTGCACACAATCGATGATGTGCTTAAAAATTGGACCGATCGTGTAGGCTACTGCATGGCCAGCCGAGGCAGCTATTTGAATGAAATTATTTTCCATTATTAACCGGGATTGTACTTTCAAATAAAAAAAGAAATTTGAGAAAATATTCAGTAGTTTTTTTTATAGCATTTAGCAAAATTGCTAATTACAGCAAAAAAAAAAGTTATTTGGCGGTCCCTTTATAACTTACACATAGGTCTCTTGTGAGCTTCTCAATTCTCCGCAACTCTCTGCAATTCTCTGCAGTAGAACTAACTGCTCCCAAGTAACATTAACTTCGAAAAGGCTAATATTTTTCGCTAGTATAGTTTCGGTAGTATTAGTAGCGATCGTTTCTGAGGTTTACAAACAGGTTTTATAGAGGTAAGTATACGTTTCGATTATTTTCCTTTCATATTTTGCAAAAAGTCTATATCTATAACGCCTTACAGCTGCTTCGTGAACTACCAATATGGCCTCTAGGGGGCCTAGAATCGTTTTGGTATCACTGTAGCGGGCAGTTTCTTTTGCAGGTTTTACCAAAGGTTCTTAAAGTTTCTTGGGTGCCGTGGCGTAGTGGTTAGTGTGTGTGCTTACTACGCCGGAGGTCTGGGTTCGAATCCTGCCATCGTCACCTGAAAAAAAAATACTTGTTCTTTTTCACGGTCCCCACCTCCGCGAGGGTTTGACAAGCCCTCCGAGAGTATTAATTGTCTTGAAAAACTTCTCAAAGTGCCGTTCGGATTCGGCAAAAAATTGTAAGTCCCCTTGTA
The DNA here is from genome assembly GCA_947623515.1 of Neoascia interrupta. NCBI lineage: Eukaryota > Metazoa > Arthropoda > Insecta > Diptera > Syrphidae > Neoascia > Neoascia interrupta. The sequence continues at coordinate 203,026,095 of OX392462.1, forward strand.
TGTAAAGAAATCAACACACCAGCATACATTGTTGAGAAATTGGCCCTGGTTCACCTCGAGCTGTTGCGCCACTCTATTTATTTATATTTATTTATTTATTCTTAAAGTTTCTTGCTGCAATGTTTTATCGAAATTGTTGCTAGCATAAAGTTTCCCATTGCATGTCCTACCGAAACTCTTTGAAAACCAAAAACCTAGCGAAACTCTTCCTGTTGCATACTTAACAGAAGGTGTTACTTGCATATGGTTTTTTGTTACAGGCTTTACCGAAACTGTTGCTTGCATAAAGTTTTCTGCTGCACCCCTTACCAAAACTGTTACTTGTTTAAGTTTTCCTGTTGCACCCAGTCTTGTCGAAAGTGTAGCTTGAATGTAGTGTTCCATTGCAAGGTTCCTGCTGTAAGCGCATACTAAACTTTAAGTTGTATAATTTTCTCTCTTAAAAGCTTTACAATGGCTGCTGCTTTAAAAAAGCGTCCTATTGCAGGCCTTACTGAAACTGTTACTTGCGTAGGGCTTCCTGTTGTAGGCCTTCCTAAAACTGTAGACTGAATTTAGTTTTCTGTTCCAATATTCTTGTTGCAAGCCAAACAGAAAATGTTACAAGCATAAGGGTTCCGTACAAGCTCCACATAGCCGGGTTACTTATTTAAAACCTCCTGTTGCTGCCATAACCGAAACTTAAGCTCAAATAAAGTTTCATGTTCATATTGCTTTACCGAAACTGTAGATTGAATATAGTCTTCTGCTTTTATATATCAATAAAAGCAAGTCACTGAGTTGCCGCAGAGGTGTGTCCATAAGCTCTAGCCACAGTCCATTCCTTTAGGCTGACAAATATTTATGCTGCCTTGCTGCTGCAGTATAAGTCGAAGGGTGTTGGGTTGTGGAATGCTTACTCCAATGTTACGGTGGGTACGTTCCTTAGAGCTTAAATGCCATGTTATCCCTGATGCAGGCCATCCTTTGGATGTGAGAGTCAACACTTTTTTTTAGAGCCTTCAAGTCTCTCAGCCGCTATATGTATATATCCAATGTACCGCATGCGGTTTAAGTCCCCGCTTGCCGACAAATGTTCTTCGGCAGGCATTTCAGGTAGACACATGCCTGCCTTACACGATCTTCTGTATTTTTCTTCCAGCTGTGCGCTTGGAGTCCAATAAAACGGTATTGGTTTGGATAAAGGTTGCCCGATTTCACCCATTTTTGGTGTCCTAAGGATAGAATTGCTGTTTCCCTAGTATAAAGAATTTCTTCCGTCTTAGACGAATTTATTCTCAGTGATCCTTGATCCTTGGCCTAATAACCGAGAAGACGAAGTGTTTAGCTTAGTTCTTAGTCGATTGCTGAGAGCTCATTGAAATTTACCTTGGAACAGAACAACTGCATCGTCTGCATATGCGCTTATAATTAACGCTTCCTTTCCTAAGGTCTGTAGGTTCCATCCATTACTAAGATCCATATTAACAAAGGGAGGACACTTCCTTGCGGTGTTATGGTGTCCATTATGGCTTTTCGGTTGATGCATACAATACGCAACTATCAAAACATACACATCAGGTAAAACAGACTCTATTTAGAATACCCTTGACCACACCCATTTAAAAGGGTAGACCATGCAAAAATGTTAAATCAAAAAGTTCAATTTTAACGTGCATTTTGGTCAATGGCGCCCATTGCCTAGCTGACGACCATTTTCAGAGAATTTTGGAAGAAGCATGAAGATTCTTCAAGAAGCTAATAGTAACTTGCAAGAAATTCACCATCAGGTCATCTGAACTGCTAACTCTGAAAGGCAGGGGGCGGATAGTTAGGAACAGAAAAGTATTTTAAGAACTATTCACTAGAAAAATTTTGGGCAAGATAGCAAAAGAGTCAGTAAAATATATTTCTTGGAGACTTATTATTTACCGAAGCTAAGCCCATAATTTTTGCAGTGTCGTAGTTGATTGCCTTTTTAGAGCGAAAAGAATTTTACGTTGTTAGTTTAACGCCTCAGTCTAGTACCATCAAGCATTAAACTTTATAAAACATATTAAATAAAATAATATAAATAAATAGAGTGGCGCAACAGCTCGAGGTGAACCAGGGCCAACTTCTCAACCATGTATGCTGTGTGTGCTAAATTTTTTTTCACATACAAGGGGACCTACAATTTTTTGCCGAATCCGAACGGCAGTTTGAGAAGTTTTTCAAGACAAATGTTACTCTCGGAGGGTTTGTCAGACCCTCGCGGAGGTGGGAGCCGTGAAAAAGAACAAGTCTTTTTTTTTTCAGGTGGCAGAGGCAGGATTCGAACCCAGACCTCCGGCGTCAGAGGCACACACACTAACCACTGCGCCACGGCACCCACATAAAACATATTAAAAACACTAAAGATGCGGATTGCAGAACACAAAATTTTTTAAACGTTTCTTTTTGACCTCCACTATATTCTTTTTGTTTTAATTTTTTTTTTTAATTTTTCATGAAATGCACCTTGAAATTGCAAATTATACAAGAAGCTTTTATTTATGTTTAGTCACTTCATCCTTGCAAACTGTTTCGCATTTCATCAAAGGTCACATGAGCTCACCCACGTTGTAATAAGAAACCTTTGTTGAAAAAAAAAACATCACACAATCTCATGTAAATAAGTTGTTCTGCTTGTTAAAATGTCAACGTTAATTGAACTACACCTGGTGTATGCTATGCATGTACCTGATAGAAATGGTTTATTGTTAGCTGGCATTCCCACACATGTACATGAACATGAACACTCTCCAAGCTCCAACCTCTTTATAAATTCAATTTAGCACCTGCCATGACATTCGATGCAATAAATGTGGGTATGCTGTGAAGTGGGTACATCCTCGACAGATAGTTTAAAATTTATCTAGATATTGGATTCACGAAGTGAAGGGCTGCAGGAACTGTAGCAATGCTCGATTGTTGTACTTAAATGAAAGTACCTGCCTAGTTGTTAAAAAATACTCACATGTAAGAAAGTAATCACTTCACCTTTGAAGACGAAAAAATCCTTTAAATTTGCCATCACTTGGCCGAAGGTAGGGACAAGCGTTCTTAACAAGTGAACTTAAATAAATAATTTCCCAAATGCGAGGTCCTGTAGGTTGCATGCTTTAAACAAAAACTCAGGTGGCTTGTTTGAAATCTTTTCACCCCAAAGTATTGTTTTACCTCCACAATTTGCTATGTATATTGGCACTGGCTACGATGCAGATTCGTTCACGAAATGCAGAGTAAAGAGTTTTAACGAAGTTACTTTGATAAATGTCTATGGAGTAGGCAAACTGAGTGGGATGCTGATTGAATTACACAAAGTTAAAGGTTGTGAAATCAAATTTTCTCCCAACAAATATGTATTCCCACTCATCAGCGACATGTCGATGCAATGCAATTACATAGACACACACTGAAGTCTGATCGAAAGATAATTTAGTTAGAAATGCTTTAGTGAGAGTCATTACACGTTGACCTGTACATGGGGCTTGAACTTGAATGTCCATTTGGACTAAATATTATATAATTTGAGGTTGAACAAAACGAATTTACATTCTTAATTAAGGGGATTACATTTGAAACTACCATCAGTTCATGTTGAGAAAGCTATCGGATCGGAATAATCGAATCGACTCGTGGCGATTTATAAAGGAACATAGAACAAAATAAATGGAAAATTGACAACAGTTCTGTTGTAGTCTAAGTTGAAAAACTTGAACTCTCTAGCTCACAAAAAGCTGTTAGTAAAATTATTATAACTTCAAGGCCAAATACATTATATCAACCAAATTTAACACAGGCACAAACCATATGAGCGTCAAGACAACATATAAACTTTGAAATCAAGAATACTTTTAAAAGTTTTTTTTAAAGACCGTCTTCATATACGAAGACATATATGAAGTGGTCAGTTGACTTTTGTTGAGGGTTAGATCGCTAGATGTTAGATGTTATTGCTTTAATTACTTAATACTCTAGCTAAGCTTTAACTCGATCACGCCATCCACTTCAAATTACATATTTTTGTGTTTATAGTTTGCTTGAGTGACAAAAACTCTTTTTTTATAAAAATACCTTTGTCATTAATATTTCTGTATTTTAAGTAATTGATTTGCTTTGGATTGTATTTGGATTTTAAGAAATAAAAACTATATCTATCTATCTATCTATCTACCTATCTATGTTTGTTATTTTTTTTTTTAATTCAATTTGTTTATTAAAATTAATTCTATATATATTTTACATTCTTTTGTATACCTACTTTTTCGCTGGTTTGCAGTCTTTTGTTTCTTGCATTGGTTGATTTTTGAATTTCGTTACTCTAAAAAAAATGAGGCAAAAAAGTTTTCTCAATTTTTTTTATATATAAATTTATTCGTTCATACAGCTGCGCTTAGGTCAAATTTGATTGATATTAAATAAGTGGACTAGAAGTTATGCTATATTTGCTTGCAGCATCATTTATGTCTCATAACTAAAGTGCTTTCAAGTGCTTCCTGGGAAACTATTTACTATTAAACTATTTACTATATTACTATCAAACCCGCTTTAGTCATCATAATCATTTTCGAATGCCGCCTATCCTTTAAAAGGGTCGCGGAGCGAGGGTGGCTAAATGGTCCTTCCATCTTTCTCGATCCTCCGCCACCAACTCAAGAGACTCCGGCGCAATCCCCAGGCGGGACTCAGAGAGTTTCTTCTTGACCTGTTTCTTGGCCAACCAGGGGGGCGACGCGCTCGCATCTCGGCTAGCATGACCTGTCTAGGAAGTCTGTCAGGGGGCATGCGTACAACGTGTAAAAACCATCGAAGGAACGATCGCTCCACTCGGAGAAATAGCTGCTCAACATTAAGATTCCTACGAATACTGACGTTTCTCACTCTGTCCCTTAGAGTAAAACCAGCAACGCACCTCAGGAATCTCATTTCGGCAGCTTGTACCCGCGATCTAATTCTTTCGGTCATTACCCAAATTTCATGCCCATAGATGAGGGTCGGAACGAATACTGAATTAAAAACTGAGATCTTTGCTTTCACTCCATGCTCAGCTTTCCTGATGACCGGCCGGCGCAGTTCCTTTACTATTGCTCCAGCTTGGCCAATTCTGCAGGACAACTCAGTATCACTCCTCCCATCTTTCGTGAAAAAGATCCCGAAATACTTAAACTTCTCCACCTGTTTTAATGGAACTCCATTTATGTGCAGGGTACACTGCACAGGAGTTCGGGAAACAACCATCACTTCCGATTTCTTCACGTTTACTTTCATCCCAGCATCACCACAGATGGCTGCAAACCTATCCAGTGCTCGTTGAAGTTCCTCTTTGGATGATGCAAGGATGGCCAAATCATCTGCGAAAAGCAGATGGCTCATCCTGATGCCAGCCAATTCGAAACATTGCTCGCCAAGACTGCGCTCCACCATCCAGTCCATATATGCTATGAAAAGGAGCGGCGACAGAACACAGCCCTGGCGAAGTCCAACGCGCACATCAAAAGGACGGGATTTGACGCCATTTATCCGTACACAGCTTCTGCAGTTTCCATACAAAGACTGAATGGCTCTCAGAAGAGGCTCACTCAGCGCATAGTCCTGCAAAACTCTCCACAGTGTATCCCGAGGGACTCGGTCATACGCCTTTTCCAGATCTACAAAACACGCATAGACCGGTTTGGCATATTCCCAGGCCTTCTCAAGAATAACCTTCAGAGTAAAAAGCTGGTCGGTTGTGCCTCTGCCAGGCCGAAAGCCGCACTGTTCTTCCCGTAACAAAGGCTCGATTACAGCTCTGGAACGCGTTTCCAACACCTTCGCGAATACTTTTCGCGGAAGACTCAAGAGAGATATGCCCCCATAGTTGACGATTCTTCCTGTTCCCTTTTTTGAAAATGGGCACTATAACTCCCGTTTGCCAATCGCTAGGTGCCTTCCCGCTATCCCAGGCCACCTTAATGACACGTGTTAGCCATTTAACACCCTCTTCACCCATTGCCTTGAGTATTTCTGGCCGGATTTCATCAACTCCAGCAGACTTGCCAACTTTTAGCGATTTAATCGCTTCGTCTACTGTGGGACTATTCGCCGCCCTTATCTCGTCAGCAGTGGGAATGCCATCTTCAGTGCCCTGTTGGGGGTTGAGCAACTCCGAAAAGTGCTCTCTCCATCTGCGCAAGACATCGCTCTCACTTGAAAGAAGTGTACCGTCCTTGGATTTAACCCGTTGGATGATATTTAACTTCCTTCCTCTGAGCCGGCGAATGGTCTGCCAAAATATCTTATTTGCAGATCTGTAATCGTGCTCCAACTTCTCGCCGAACTTTTTCCATGACTGTTCCTTGGCTGTTCTGACCGCCAGATTGGAAGTCCTTCGCGCCTCATTGTACCGGGCTCGAGAAGTTGAGTTTCTACATTGGATCCACGCAATGTAGGCTCTCTTCTTCTCTCTGATGGCTTCTTGAACTCCAGGCGTTTCTAACCAAGCAGTTCTTTTTTCCGCTATAGTTTTTTTTTTAATGGGCTAGTTAAGGTTAGGTTAAACAGCGGTGAAAAGGACAACACAGACACTAGGCACCAAAACGGGTCCATCGCGATCCCTGAGGAACCAGTTGAGCTTAACATTCAAAAGGCAAAAACTACCTAAACATTTTCCCTCGTGAAACAGCCAATTTCCCTGTAAAAACCAAGGAGGTCTTCGAAGTTAGTGCCGTCTACTTCTTTTAAACTTTCGTAGAAATATTCCCCTAAAATTTCCTGCGCATACCCGGAATTGCCCCACATTCGCACAGTATGTGTGCTATATCCTCAACCGCCTGTAGATCACTGCAGAAGCGACAAATATCCGTGTCAAAAAGCCTGAACCTCTTTGCGTGTTTCCACAGGAAGCAGAGTCCTGTCAGAGTTCCTACTAAGGCCCTTAGCTTGTTCCTGCTCAGTTTTAATAGTACCTTCGATTCTTTTCCATCTAGTCGTGGCCAGAGAGCCCTGGATACCCTGTGGCCGTCGTTTTAATTTTCTCCTCAATTGTGGACCTCTTACTACGCAGAGGGGTGGTTTGATGTAAGAAACCTCAGTATTTCCAAGGATCCCTCCCCTTCTTGCAAACTCATCAGCTTGTTCGTTTCCTCTCATATCGCAGTGTCCTGGCACCCAGCACAGTCTCACCCCGTTCTGACCCGGTCCTAACTATATCAGATTTGATTTTGATCGATTCTATTGCCTTGGCCGTAGCCTGGCTATCGATGTAAATGGCGATATCTCTGACGGATATCGATCTCATCTTCATAATCTCGGCCGCCGCCCTATGTACAGCCAGAACTTCTGATTTAAAGACACTGCATGTATCCGGTAGTTTAAAGGATACTTATAGTTCCGCGTCTTTTGAAAAGATACCGGAACCTGTTCCTTAAATTGCAATTTAATTAGGTCTGACAATTGCATTATTTTCCCAGTCCTCCCTAGCTGGATAAATGACTTCATACGGTGTGTCGAAGTCGACCAGGGAGGGAATTTCATCCGTTAGAGTTGGATTGCCTTGCAGTAGCTCCGACAGGATCGAGTCGTGTCCGTAGCTGCTGCTCTTGAAATAATTTAAGTTTGTGAGCCGTAGCGCACTATTGCCAGTAAGTTTTTTTTATCTGTAGATCAAGCGGTGTTATGTGTAGCAGAGTTTTCAGAGCTTGCGTAGGTGTAGTACAGAGCGCACCTGTGATAGCTATACAAGCCGTTCTTTGAACCGCTGATAGTTTTCCATAAACTGTTTTTCTGTTTGTTTTTACCAGACCTTTCACCAGACCAAGGCACAGTAAGTAAGTATGGGTCTAACCACAAGAGTATACAACCAGTAGACCATGGATGGGTTTTATAAATAAATAAATAGAGTGGCGCAACAGCTCGAGGTGAACCAGGGCCAACTTCTCAACAATGTATGCTGGTGTGCTAATTTCTTTTACATACAAAGGGACCTACAATTTTTTGCCGAATCCGAACGGCACTTTGAGAAGTTTTTCAAGACAAATGATACTCTCGGAGGGCTTGTCAGACCCTCGCTGAGGTAGGGGCCGTCTTTTTTTTCAGGTGACGATGGCAGGATTCGAACCCAGACCTCCGGCGTAGTAAGCACACACACTAACCACTACGCCACGGCACCCCACCCCACATGGCAGGTTTTAAGCCATTTAAAATTTTAAATTTTTGCCTATCACCGTTTCTAAGATAAAGAAAAGGACATTCGTTTTCTTGGCCTATTTGTACCATTTTTTAAATTTCAAATATATGAAACAGCAATCTCGAATTTTTTCTCGATGCCGTTAGACTGCGAGGAACGGCAGAGGACTTTTCTAGGGAGATTTCTAAAAATTTGATTAAAAATGCTGTTTTTTTATTTCGATTGCTTAAATTGGTTTGAAGAATTGAGGTTGGAAACGCTAATTTTGAAAATTTTTAAACAATTTAGCTTGCCTTGTAAACATTTTATTCTTCAACTTAAAAAAAAAAAACGTTGTTGAAAATGATTTATACCGTTTGGGGGATAGTTGGAAAGAGGGCGGTCACTCTCTCTTTTGACCTTTTTTGGTTATTTTTTAAATAATTCTTTTTTAGCGGTCCGTCTAAAAATGAAAAAAGGACCTCTTATGGTATCGCTACGTTGTCCGTCTGTCCGCACGTCCGTCCAATCGCTTTATAACTTCTGAACGATAGGTCGTAGAAAGACAAAATTTGGTGTGCATATAAACTGCGGAAACAGTCAGAGAATCCAAAGAGGGCAACCTTTTTTTAAGCACAAATAACGGTTTAAATACAGTTTAAAATTTCATTTGAAAATGGACTTAATGTTTTCTAGTGTTTTTTTTCAAGAAGTTTAGTAGGCAAGAGCTAGAAAACCGAAACTTAGGTTTAAGAAATACTAGGCTTTAATTTAAAAAAAAAAAACTTTTCGAAAATATCAAAAAGTTTTTTAAAAACGAAGAGTCGAAAATGCATGACGTTTTTCAAAGTGTTGGAGGCCATAACTTTTGAACGGCTTATCGCTTAAAATCAATATTGAACACACTTATAAAGCAACTCAAAGTAAACTAAGTGCTTAGGTCATATTTTTCAAAAACAGTTTGAGTACTGTAGTTTTAACGCTTTTTCGAAAAAAAATCGCAAAAATGCATGAAAAAACGTGTGCCCCCCTTCTAGTAGCTTAACGGTATAAGCGATCTTTTTCAGATGAGGTTTAAGTACAAAGCTTACAATAAAATTTTTTTTTAATTTTTTTAAATTGCCGTTTTTAACCTAAGTTCTTAGAAGCCTATTAAAAAAACGAAATAAAAAAGGAGCTTGTTTTACCGTTTACGCATAAACTGGTGGCCATAGAATTAAAAAAAAACATGAACTGGAAAAAACTTCAAAATATTTATTTTATGTATGTGAAATTTAAAAAATTATAAAAAAGGTCAAAAGAACGCACGTCTCCCCCTCTATCTTCCAAACGGTATAAAGTATAATTTTTAATTAAACACCGGGCAAAGTTCATCTTCTTAAATTTTATACAAAACTATAGCAGACTTCGAATATTCGAAAACTTCGAAGATTTAACTGAAACATTTTCGAAAACTATTTTTTAAAGATTTCTAGATCCTTAACGGTAATGACGACCTTGTTTAAATTTGGCTGAAGTATGTAATGTTTAAAAGGCAAGCGAACTGCATCGATTGTCAAAAGAGACGTTGAAGCCGAAGCTAAATTGTGTTAGCAAACATTGAGATCGTATGGCTGAAATCGTAAACGCTAGTTCAAGGCAGAGCCTAGACTTTTTGGTGAATCCCGCTTTATAGTCCCAGGAGTCGGATTATTTACAAAGGCGTATAAAAATAAAGTTGTAATGTGTCGAGAAGGAAGTTACAAAGCTACGGCAACGAAACTTCTTTTTCTAAAATGCTTGCCTTTAAGGCTAGGCACATACGTATTGGGTTGTAGCTTCTGAAGGAATTATCCGAAATCCGTCCTGAGCTGTCCAGTTTCAGATAAATCTTGAGCGGTTCAAAAAGGAGAATCGGAATCCTGTCGTCCATTACAGCAACCTACGTTTGGCGATATTTTTGTAAGTTTTTTTTTCGCCTTCCGAAAATTGGTTTAATTTGGGTTTCTTGAAAACGGATATCGGTAATTTTCGATCACTTTTTCTTTGAAGTTGCGGTGGTTATCTAGGCTTTAACTTGCCAAATGCTGATTTTACTTTATAATTTTAGGTTTTTTCAGGCGAAATTTCCTGCTGAACGTCACAAGGGTGCACAAGGCATACCGAACCTCCATTACACCGAGTGTCTTAAAATGCGACCCAAACGGTTGCTTAATTGGACATTTCAAGGACCTTAATTATCTCCACGATTTTAAAACAAGCATAGTTGTTCCCTTTCGTAGATTAGTAAATTTTGAACTCGATGCTTCAAAATCCTGCTGCTATAGGCGGTTAACAAATTTACAATCCTTCCATTCTTAAAAGCATGAGTTCATGTTTGGGATTAAAGGATTGAAATTTGGCCGGCATTTATTTGGGTAGCAGCTGCACCGACGAGAAAGCTGCTCACCCCAGATAAATGGAAATTTGCTCTTGCTGCCGGTGCAAATTCTGCACTTAACTTTTCTTTATAAATCATCACCACGGGTTAAAAAGCGATGAGCGCAATACAGTCTTGCATTCATAAAATTGACGTGAACTGAAAAACATAGTTCAATATTTTTTTGATTTATATGGAAGAAAAATTAACGTAGGATCGTTTGAATGGACACTTTCAGTTTAACATAATTTTAAAGTTTAACATTTCTGATAGTTTCAATGATTTGATTACCTAACATCATGGAGTTGGAGTTGGAATACATAGAGGAGACTGTCCTATCTGAATCTAACTTTCACTGTGGCGTCTGCATTGGTCAAGGGCGACAATTTTGCTTTTTTAAGTACCTCGAGGAATCCTTTGCTTTCCAGCAATTTTGAATATCCACTTAACCTTTTATTATTCTAGTAAACGGTTCGCTCAAGAGAATTCTAAAACAACAAAAAAGCTTACAATTTTTAACCTCCCATGTCAATCTATTTAAATCTATACTCTTTCTCAAAGTCTGTGAAAAAGCAAATTGCTTTCAATTAAATTTCTATACAAAAAGTTTTCAAAGCTAAAAAAAACCGTCCTTAATGAGTTTGGTAAAAAGTTTTTTTTACGGGCCAATAGTGGATAAACGCTCTAAGACAACTTCATATTATATTTTGTAATATATATCAGTAATTTAAACATTAACAGAAAAGGAGTCTAGGTATATCCTTTCATAAACTTTCACACTGTTTTTTTTTTGTCCATACTATTTTTACTTGATGCACAGTTCCTCCACTTTACTCTGCTATATTTAATTTATATATATTAAAACCGTCATAGCGCAGGTAAAACTCATTATGTTCAACCGGTGTTGAGATAAGGTTCCATCATGAAAGGATGTTATAAAAAACAAAAAAAAAAAGATAATAAATAACCGATAACCCGGTTATTTACATAAATGATAATTCTAAAGATAAATAGATAAAATCACCGATTGCCTTCACAGCAAAATATAGATTACCTGTTATAAAACTAGCCCGTCACCGTCACTTTCGTTTCGTATCTCTCTATCTCTTCAGCTGCTACTTTGTCCCCTGAACAGTATGTTTGTTCTCCCCCGAATGAAGCCGATGAGCACGAAATTGAAATGTCTCCATTCCAGGACGAAAATAAAAAACAAAATCAACCATCACCAGCTACAGCAATGCCTTAAAATCTCTCACACCTACTCACCCTCAATCTATATCTATGAAATTATCTGTATGCGTCTATTTTTATGTAAATATTCGCCTCCAGGATCCACACCAACACTCTGTACCTTTTATGTACCGCACTATATTGTCTATGTAACAAGCTTATTAGCACATTCTTCTTCAATCTGTGTGTCGGGTATAGTGCGTCAACAGGTCTTTTAAAATAGTCAAAACATCTCATAAAAAAAGCTCTGATTGCCGTCACAGGACCACTACCCAAGGAAAAAATTGTCCTTCCTGGAAATTACAGTACGGGCATTCCAATATGCGCTTACGGCGCATGTTTGAAAATCAACCAGTGTGCTTTTGAATGAAAGCTTTCATCTAAATGAAAATAGATACATGAAAGCTTTAATCTTATCACGAAGGAGTTGTAGATACCAGCAGCTATCTGATATTCCAGGATGTACTGGAAGCCTAACAGCAAGAAGAGAAAACTGAGTGGGCAAGTAACTTTCTTTTTTTTCGCCTTCCACAGGTTAAAAATAACACGTTAACGATTTTTCGGATGAAAGACGTCATCAGAAGAAGACATTTTTACTCAATAGAAAACTTATGGCTTATTTTTATACAAAAGTATGTTTATGGTAAAGAACAAAAACAATATACTTAAGGGTCGTAAATTTAAGGAAATTAGAAGAAATTTTTTCTTTTTAGGTAAATCTCTTGAAAAAGTTTTTTATTCATTAAGTAAGTTTTATACTAAAAACATATTCAACGGCTGCTCAAAAGGAGCTCAAAAATGCAGCAAACATAACAGTAATCCAAAAAAGTGAAATAATCACCTTAAAACCCTAAGACCTTCTAGAGATCTGATCGAGACCGACAGGTGAGTCGATTAGACCATGTCCTTCTGTCTGTCCGTATGTGTAAAGTTTTAAGGTCCTTAAAATTGAGCTAGGATGCCAAAACTTAGGGAGTATTTTTTCGGATGTTATCTTGTAAAGACAAGGTGTGAAAATCGATACGATACCTCCACAGCCGCGCCCACAATTGACATAGATGTCAGACAACCCTTACATTTACATTTTATTTCAACTTGCGTTTTGGTCAAGTAAAACAAGGCGTACGACCTCAAATTTTGATGCAAGGCAAAAGTTGCCCGAAGCCTTTTATTAGACAAAAATTGGGTCTCCCCTACATCGATCATGCCAACTTTTAAAATGTTAAATATTTATAAACCTTCTCGGATTTCTCGAAAAACTCGTTTTAAATCGGATAAAATTGTATGACAAACATTAAAGATATTGCGATTTACTAACTTTCTTACATACAAAGCTTTGAACTCCGCCCACTTTTAGGGGGCGTTTTTTCGAAAAATCAGTTTCTTAAGTATTAATTTTCGCTTTTAACGAATTTTCGTATGATTCTAACGAAATAAGAATTATTTCGTTCTATTTTTCAGCTAGCGGCCCATTTTTGGGGGCGTGGCCAATACAAATTATTGGCAGAAAGTATATGAATCAGGCCAAAATACCTTTAAATTTGGTGTTACAGGACTAAGAGGGTCGGGTATTTTGAAGTTCGTTACAGACGAACTCTTTCACCTAATTAATCGTTTTTTTCCACTTTACAAATAATTTTTGAGGACGTGGCAATACCTGCAAATAACTGCCAAGTAATATTTTATAAGAATCCAGAGTAAAAACCAGTGAGTAAGTGTTACAGTGTGTACGCAGAAGTTACAGCCCGTAACACGGACCGTTGAATACCCCATCCTATCCCACATTACAAAATGGTGATGGCAAAGTTATTTTTTCACATTTTATAAGTGATGCAAACTTCGAAAAGGGGCGTGGTCCAACCGCCCCTAATTACAAACTATTAATTATAAGATACTTCCACAGATATTTTCAAGTTAAACTTAAATGTACGTAAAAATGCATTTGGTTCAAATTTAATATTTTTGAAAAATCAACCCCTTAAAGAGGGCGTGGCTAAAAACTTTATATGAACGAAAACTGGACTGAAGTCTCGTTTACCTAACCTACTACTTTTGTTTCATGCTTTCCTAAATTAGGCTCAAGGCCAGTCGAAATCAAGTTTTTCTGGAAAATTCTAGGTTTTTCTTCAATTCTGACACCAAATCTGGGCGTGGCCCAAAGTCTTGCATGAACAAAATGTGGAACTTAGCGTTTCTAAATAAAATATTACGCAATTTTTTTTCAATTTCGAGCAAAAATATTGAGTAAACTGCATTTGAAAATATACCCTCAAAATAGATACCACGCCCACAAGAGGAGGTTTACCAATTAAATTTGTCATTTTTGTGTCGTACATTCATTAGGAGATGCTAAATGGGCTGGCTCATTTGATCCAGAATTCGATCTCGATCATATGCCATTAAGGTCTTGGGGGTCTACCATTATTATTTCAACGTGTTACAAACTATTTGACAAACTTAATACACCTCCTATCCTATGGGATGGGGTACAAAAATTATAGGGTATTTGGTGTCACTGTAGGGGTAGGATATTAAAGTGTATAACAGACGCCCTCTACCACTAGCTTGAAACAATAATTTCAGCACCAGTCTCAAGACTGAAATCAATTTTCTTAAATATCCCCCCAAACCCAATCTCTTTTCAATTAGTTATCTCAAAATTTTTGTGTGGATTCAACAGAACAAAAAAGCTCAACAATTACTCAGGAACAATTTAATTAGGGAATAAATTAACACAGGATTCATTGATACTCTGACCATGATTGACCTGTTGAGCTCACAGACTAGTTTTCCAAGTTAGTTTAGTTTAGTTTAGTTTTCTAATCCGCAATGCTTAAAAATCTGTTTTTGAGACATTTGTACTTTTCAGGGTTTCAGAAAATACTCTTTTCTTCAAGGATCTATGAAAACCTCAGCGTATTTTGTCCATGTTAACCAATCTCATATTTTTCTGGCTTTTAAATGGTTACTGCTTCGCACTTAATTAGCAAATCACCTGGAAGTCTAAATCTGTGCGCGTTCAAATCTTTTTTTTTTTCAAAAACATTAAATATTGGCTCTTTTCATTATACCATGTCTCGATTTACAAAACGCGAGACTTACTATACAAATTTAAATCCTCTCAGCAAATTATAATTCACAATGAATCTCCTCCTAAGCCCCAAGTCACAAACCACTTTTATTTTGCTCTCGAAAACACGATTTGAGCCTCAAAAAAATTAAACTAAAACTGACCTCGTAATTTACAAAATGGTTTTCTATTGGGATCTTTGCAAAGCAATTGTTTTCTCGCCCCTTGGAAATGTCATCATCACTCTATTTTTCTTGTCACGAGACCCAAAATGACAACGTAAGAGCACTCGTGTCAATTAATCTCCTTTTATCCAGTGGAACCACTTGCGGGTTAACTTTTAAACGTCTCCCACTAATTGCAGATTTGTAGCCGGTGGAGACACAGTAACTGTGATGCTATAAGTGATTGACTGAGTACAGTTTTTTTTTCAACATTCGCTTTTTAAGTACTCTAATACGCTCTTCACACCGCATCAAAAACTGAGGTTTGGGCAAAAAGTTTTCGAAAACTTGTTTAGCCATTCACAATTTTTAAATGCTGTCTAGAAATTATTTTTGTTTCTCATGTATTCATCAGTTGTCATATTTTAGCCCATATTTATTTTTAACGATGCTTTAAAGTGTCTATAAAAGAAGGGAACATATCAAGAAATTAACGCTGACCTCAAAACCACAAGCAGGTTTTCGATAAGACATCGGTTTCGCAGATATTTACTTCCAAAGCTAAGACAAAAGCCACATTCTTTGCAAACTAAATTTGAATTTTTCACAGTGATTTTGAAAGGTTTCTAGGGAAAAAGAGGGGTTTCGAAAACAGAAAATTTACAAAAATGTATGGGCAACTCATGTTTTTGATTAAGTTTTTACGTGTTTTCGCGAAAACATAGTTTTCGGTTCGGGTGTAGAGGGCATAAAGAAAAAATTTGTTTTTATTTTTTCCAGGTTGATAAATTATTATCGACTTTTTAATTTCCTATTTTGTAAAGCTTCGAAATGCATATTCAACATTTGTTTGACCTTTTCAGAAAGAAGTAGTCCCTATCCTCTTCCCTATTCAAGTATAATATTTGTCAATTTGTTATGCCTCGTAGTGTTTCCTTGTAGAATAAAGACACTTTTACTGCTTACTACTACTGCCACATTCTGTCCGGCAAGTAAATGTGAATTTTCTAGGTACTTTACCCAGAGTTAACCCACAGTTAACAGTAAATAACCCAGAGTTAACACTAAACCTAGGTTCCGGAAACAAGTGTTGCCTAACAAATAGACACTGCCCTATAAATGACTCAAATGATCAAGGTATGGAGAAACAACGTTATCAGATTTGACTGTTCCGCTGGAAAGTTGAGTCTGTATTACTTGATGGATGCATTACCTGGAAAGTAACCCCCACTATCGCGAGAAAGCTTCAGGCCAACAGGCATTTGTTGGTGAATCCGGATTATATTGAGTTTTTTTCTGGTCAAACTGTGTCTCGAACGCTTAACTTTGTCTGAGAACAGGTCAAGAGCCTAAAGGTACAATCACCGAAACGACGAAAATGACAGTGGATCGCCCACACCCTTAAGGAGGGTGAAAGGTGACAGTGCCATTGCAAGAAACACATTAGAATGGAACCCATTCACACTGGCTTTTTTAAGTGACAGATATTAATCTTTCTTGTTTCTTTTTTATTTTAACAAAATACATTTAACTTGAGGTGAAAATATTTTCACGAAGCATTTAACTTTGTTCGTTAAGTTATTTTTTTAAACGCGAAAACATCAACCTACCCAACATTTATTTTTATTAGATATTTTAGCCTAATCTAAAGCAAGTAACCTTTAAAATTAAACAAATGGAATACGGGACAGATGGTCTCAAAATGCAATCATAAAAAACAGTTTTAGCTCCTTTAAAATTTTTAGCTTTAAAGGTCCTTTAAAATTTAAGCTTTTTTAAATAGACTTTGAAAAAAGCAGCTGAATCCAACTTGCCTAGCAGGTTTTATTTACTGATCGCCAACTCATTCTTATATTACGGTGAAAGCTCACAAAGAGCTTTACGCTTTACTTGAATCAACTTATAAATTCCATATTGTTTCACAATATAATTACACCCATCCTAACTTGCTTAGAGGCTTGGGATCCAGAGTTAGTTAGTCCGAACACATTTAATAAATTAAACAACAAATTTTTAAGCCACAAAAAAATCGGCGTTCACATGTGGACTCATTAAGGGACTTTTTACAAAGAAAAAGTGTAAAACACAATTTTTTATTGATCCTAATTAAAGGATATTCACATAATTTAAACACCTCCCACACTCATTAGCGAAAACGTATTTTTTCCATTTTTGAAAAATTTCACACCCCATAATGTATACAAAACACAAACACACACACATACCCTAACACTTACAATAGGTATACACATATTTTTCTAAGGACTCACCTCAAATTTACATAAATCTCCTTTGCACTTAATCCATTTTCCGCAACGCAATTCGGACATAAATGAATAATTTTCTTGGAAATGTTTTTTCTCGTAAATTGTGTTTTTTTTGTATTTCGAACCGCTGTTGTCGGTGTCGTCGTCGCGAAACGCAAAAGGAAATCTTTTCTTTTGTACTCGGAAGGATTTTGGGACTTAGGCCAACTTAAAGGGTACAACACCAAGCCGAAGTGGAGCCAAATGAAGGAAAAGTTTACTGGGTCGAAAGAGGAGGGCTAAGGTGAAACTTAAGAACTTAAGCCAGAAGAAACTCAAATAGGGTGGCAAAAAAAAGAAACAAGAGAAAACTATCAATGTTTCCCTTTCGCAGGAGATATGGAAAAAGAAAACCCCAAAAAAGGATATAGACGGTAATTAAAATAAATTCGGCTACAAATTTTAGGTAACGTTCGACAAATGTGTCTCTATCGGTGGAGATTCCCTCTTCGTTTGGTATGGAACGTAATTTCGAAAGGACGGGAATTTTTCGTGGCTATGTTATGGCGAAAAAGGAACAAATTTTGAGGGAAAATTAAAACAAAAAGGAAAACTCAAAATGGAACAAGGAAAACCAAAAAAAGTTTAATTAAAATTTAGCACTTTTCTAGATTGTTCGGTTTTTTGTTTCGGTCTTCTCTTCTGGGACGAGAAAGTCCGTTTGCAGGACGTGCTTGTACGGGATGCTAGAAGAGAAGAATTTTGTTTTTGGTAATTCAATTGCAAAAGTTATTTTATGGAGGAAATTTTATTTTTTTTGTGGAAAATAGGGATAACAAAGGCGGATTGGTATATATAGTATATAAAAATGATGTTATACACACACACACACTTTTTCACTGTGAAGACTGTTTCGCGTTATCATCACCCGAAGGACTGTGTCCCACTGAATGTCGGAGTTGAGAAAATTTTCCTCAACTACCTACCTCGGCGAAGCTTTGGCGGATGTGTTTGCCATTCCAGAACCGTGCGGAGCTTGATTCCAGTGAATTGGGCTGGCAGTTAGAAATACACTTGTAGATGCCGCGTAGGCAGCTAGCAGCTGTTTTTAATTGGAAAATCGATTTTCCTGCGAGCCAGCTATCATCGTAATGATCACCCACTCATGCACACAATGCGAGAAGGAGAAGTGTGTGACCGCATATAGGCTGTGAGGTCTGGAAATCACAAATTACGCAACGCTGGTGTTTGTGAGTTTTGGAACGAAGGGGCAATGTATTCCGGCTTGGGAATGCTTTTTTGGGGCCGATGCACATGCGTGCTTCCGAGGAAATAGCCTGTTGACTGTGCATATCCACGTTGGTGGAAGATTTATGACGGCTGAGGGTGGAGAAACTTTCCGAGGAGTAGACCCGGAGTTTGGCACATATGTAGGTAAACATGTGTGCATGAATGGTGAGCCTTTACACAAGGGTAGTTGTTAAGTTCGTTTTGTTGTTTTGAAGTTCATAGTGCGAGGCTTTTGGTAGGGGGAAGCGCCGCCCGTTGAGATTTTACACTGCAGCTCAACTTTATGTATGGGCTTAAATTTGAATCCAGCAATATAAGAATGTGGATGGGCTTCCGAAAAGACAACCGAATAAGAGTAAAAACGGGAAGTCCATCCTAGTTGTTCAAGTTCTAGTCATCCCCAAAAATATGATATAGCTGGGCAAGAAGTATGAAGGTCTGAAGAAGCCTCCACGTAAAAGAACCTATCTTCAGGAAAATGGAGAACGACCGGCTCAGTTGGTATTGTCATGTTCAAAGAAGACATCCTACGAACCCTGACAAAAAGGCAATGTTAATCGATATTCCATCGCAATCGCGAAAGACAGAAAGGCCTAAACATTCATGGATAATACAAATGCAACGACAACAGCATTTTTTTGACCTCAGTGACGAAGAGATCCAAAACCGGGTGGTGTCAAGGTATATTCTGAGGTCAAATCGGCGCCTACAGTAGAGTGGGAGGGTTATGATGATCCATCATTTCAGATCATAGCATTGCGCCTTAAAGAAAAAGTAGAAGAAGAAGCGGCTTGGCATTTCAAAAGTGCGTTTGGAAATAGTCTGGGTTTTCCGTAACGGCGTGATTTTTGCCCAAAAGAAGCATAACAACCTCATAGGAGGAAAAAGGTTGTTGGAATGATTTTTTTCTCCTCCCAAGCAGCTACTGTAAACAGCTTTCGTTCTAGAAGTTCGATCCGAATGGTTGCGTAATCGGCTTACGAAAGAGAAAGTCCACTGGGGTAGGAAAGACAGTCTTCTGGGTTTAAAAGATTACAACGGAAAATGGTTTTTATGCTGATCCCTTTCCAAAGACATGTATGAAGAAGTTTTTGAAACTCTGTCAGAACTGAATGTGGAGGATCCGACTAGAGGCATTTCCAACTGAAATTGCTTGTTTGGAGGCCAATAGAAGCTTGTGGTCTTCGAGTCCTTTATAAGGGAGGAGGAACATTAAGCCTGTTCCTAAGCTTAAGAGCACAGAAGATCAAAGCTTCTTATTTGTAATCAGCGTCTTCGACGTATCCTTTATCTTATGGCGCAACATCATCAAGAATCCAATCTCAATGCTGAGGCAGGTACTGCGATTTCAGACATCAGGGACCGGTGAAGGGATAAATAGGAAATGCGGTGGGTAGTGGCACGAATTAGATTAAAATGCTACGTGTAAAAACAGCTAAGGTTGCCTCCATATATGCCATAGATGAGTCAACCGCCTGAGGGTCGAAGGTGAAGTCTGAGGGTCGAAGTGTGGGAGCGTCTTATACAAACGATCAAGTGGAACAATTTCAACGTAGACAGCATAGGTAAGCAGTTCTAAGTCAGAAAGTGAGACAGGCTACCTATCCCGATTTTCGACAGAAGAAAAAATAGAGACGTAGTTGCGATACAGGACACCCACACCTCAACAGGTGATGCATTGACCAAGTGCGGGATATTTCACGGATCTGAGTTAGTTGCATTTGTCAACCATCCGACATACGTCAGAATCCGAGAATCTTACTAAGTCAAGTGCAACTCAAGTGACGTGGAGGAAGCCGAATGCAGAGGCTGTGGAAATGAACTTACGAAAAAGTACAACACCGACCACCGAGCCTTAAGGCTGTTGAAAAACGAAAATAATGACGCTCCCCAAGCCAATATAACCTGTAGATGCTCCAGAAAGCTACCGTCCTTACCCTCCTGCCACTTGGCCTGAGAATCTTTTAACGTATGATCCTTGTTTTAGGATAGGAAGAGACATTGAAAAAGCTCGATGACCAACAAACAGGTTTAAGGAAGTTCAGAAAATGGGCCGACCAAAGTTTTATCTTAGCCCTAAGATAGAAAACGGCTTTCAACGAAAATTTTAGACTTGTGTAAGCATCTTTAATCCTATATCAGCCAAAGACACCGTGTGGAAAAAGGGTCTCCTAAGCAAGCTTCTTAAGACCATCCTCCGCACAAAAATGTAAAACCTATAATATGTACGATGCTATATGTACGATGATATGTACAAGATATCTCAAATCTTCCTTAAAGAAAACAGGTATCAGAGTAAGAAAACCCAATAACGGCCTTCTCCAAGAATCAATGCTCGCCCCTCAACTTTTCAGCGTGTACACCAGCCACCTTTTAGCTGCGCCCCTCGAAAATAACTACGCTTGACATAGAGGTTGTATTCCAGCACAAGTCCTTTAGAATACTAAAATAGGTAGCGACATTGGACCTGACCATTCTACCTGGCATATTGCAAGAACTGGAGCCTTCAACCCAGGGCAGCAAACACCGAGATCTGTTTGTTTCCTCCTAAATTGACGCTTGATGGTGTATACTTAAACACAACTCGACCCCAAAATGTGTCGGTATTACCTTGGACCGAATACACATAATATAAGGTACACCGTGCAAAGCTTCTCAAAAATAAATACAAAAACCAACGTGTTTAAAAAAGAAAGTTCTTCTTTAGGCAAGTACCTCCGCTATATGGCGAAATTACAGAATATGGAGGCCTGGTTTGGCTAAACCATGGCTCCATCCGCTACACAAACAAGACTTACCCCCACTTTAACACCATAATCGGGCTAATATCTGGCACCCTAAGGCCGACACCATAGTTAAATGGCTTCCTATGGTCTGTTTACATGATAACCCCACGTAACCTATAAAGGAAATTCAAGAAAACGTCAGAGCCCCACTTTGTGCAGGTATTGGAAATTCAACCAACCTCTGATAGGACTCGCAAAAGAACTTAATTTCCCGAAACTTCTTTCTGGAAGAGAGGATCTTCTTGGCCAGGAGGTCATCATCGTGGGCTAAGTATAGCAGGTAATGCCCAATATTCAAAAACAAAGAAAGAACAGACTTGAACCGGATACGAACTTCCACTAGTGAGATGCAATGCAACTTCAGCTAGATGGGATCAAGCAACTTCCCATGCGTTAATACCGTTCAACGCATACAACAAATCCTGCTAGACTGCCCTTTGAGCTCTGTCATTCAAGGGTACACACTACACCTTGGAACTTTACGCCAATGATGAATGTAGCATGATGTGCGGAGAGCGGGTTGGTGTCAAAATTCTGCCTCTCAAAATTCTGGAAATGAATTTTTTACAAAGCCGCACATTGAAATACATATGGGCGGGCCTGGCCCCTCCTGCTCGTTACTTACCTTTGCTTAATTAAAAAAAAAGTTTGCTTAAAAGCTGAATAAACAGAATTTTATTGCTTAAGTCAGAATTTTTTTTAGAGAAAGCAAAATTTGGAAAAGCAGCTCTCGTGAAGAGTGCACAGCATTATGAGAATTTAGAAAGCATTGGTATTTTAAGCACCCTCCGAAAATAACAAAAAAGCATTCAGCCTTCAAAGTGGCTCAAGGCAACAACACCGATTAGAGTTGAGAGGGTCACCCACATGCCGCCATCAAGAAGAGACATGCAACACTAATGTCTTGGACAGAACAACTTTATAGACAGCTATAATTTTGAAGCACCAAGACTCAAGTAACAAGCAAGAAGGGAGCTCAGCCAACCTTGAGTGCAAAAATGGTGAAGCTTGTTGGGTGAGTTCCAGGCCCATCGAGGACTGTTGCGCCACCTTAAGTAATGTAAAGTTAAGCCTTCAGCTCAATGAATTCGTTGCATCCGTTGCGTCGAATTACACAACTGACAACTCAGTGAAATATACACGTTCTTATGGGAAGCGACGTACGTCACGAAGTTCTTCTATGGACCGCTTCCCATAAGAACGCGTAATTTAACTCATTTGTCAGTTGTGACTTCAACGTGACGGACGAAACGGATTCATTGGACTGTTAAGGTATACCCCGATACAAAGGAAGCGAAAATTTTAGTAAGAAAATTATAGAACGACAAGAATCTTCAAACCTAAGATCTTGGAAAAAAATTGTTTTTATTCGAAATTTAGCCTTTCGAAATTTTTATTTATCTGGATTTAATTATCTGGATAAGATGTGCTCTCTTACCTCTATCATCCTGCAATATTCTAATGTGCAAACTGAAACTAGCATTAAATCAAGCGCCCAACGTGCAAGTCTAGGATCCTAGGCTTGATTCTGGCTGCGGGCATAACCCTTTAAGTCTGAACATTCCTCAAATAAAAACTAAAAAATGTCCCGTTTTCTTACAACTTTTTATTTTTCTTCCATGTAAGTTTGCC
The DNA here is from genome assembly GCA_947623515.1 of Neoascia interrupta. Classification (NCBI taxonomy): domain Eukaryota; kingdom Metazoa; phylum Arthropoda; class Insecta; order Diptera; family Syrphidae; genus Neoascia; species Neoascia interrupta. The sequence goes on from OX392462.1 coordinate 203,049,057, forward strand.
ACGTATAGGCGCCATAAGGGCGTAGGTATACATATGGCTTACCAATGACGTATGTTTTCCTCTGCACTATGTCATTCATTGTCAGTGTCGTCCTGGAATTGAAGTGACTGGGGCTTAAAATATGCCACAAATCCCCTGAAGCATTGCGATTCCACAGCTTAGCTAACCAATTTCAACGAAACAACAAGTTTCCTCTGGGCGCGATATAAGTGTTGAGAGATGAGTTTTGTTATTAACTCGCTCCAGGATGACATGAAGCAGTTTACAAAAGCATATCTTAATTACAGTAATGCATGGGGGGAGTGGGGTTGGCTATATGCAAGCCCAAGCACATATATCACACCGAGCGTTGTAGAGACAAACTACACGCGGACTACGATACATGCCGGCAAATAAGTGACGCCTGTTTCAGATAAATTTTAAAATGGCCATAAACCATGAAAGAAGGAAAGAAAAAAGTCCTTGAGCACTGTTGTGCTCCCTTAATGTTTCCTTATTATATTATCCAGTAACTGAATAAGATGACGCTCGGTATTGCAGTGCAAGTGTGCTATATGTGTGGGTCCTTAGCAAAGAGCAAAGGCGAGCACCAAGGAGCAGCAGCAATAGTTAATTGAATTCGAAGAATGGCATTGCTCATGATGGTGATGGTGATGATGAGGTTCCTTAACAAGTTGCAACGGGACGAGACTTTGAATTTTCCCTTTGTTCATAATGCAATTTTAAGTTCTTACAAGAATGTTTGGATTTTTCTCCAGAAAACTCAAGGACATGATACCTACATAAAATCGATATACATACCTAGTTTCCAGTCGTCCTTTTCTTCTATTTATAGAACTTGGTCTTGCACTTCCGAGTGGCATTTCAACAGGTTATGACAGCTTTGTCTCAACAAGGAAGTAGAATACCGAATGACGACGGAGGAGAGCAAAGTGTGTTTTGTAATGTGCCCTTGCTGCGAAGAACTTTTTATGCCCTGGGGAAAAGTGGAGTTATAACTTTGATTGTATTTGCTTTGTTGATTATCCGGGACGAATAGAAATGGATATCTCTTCCCAAATCACAATCCTGAAGGGTTGGTTTCTAGGAAGAATTCACGAAAGGCATTTAAAATAAAGGATCTCATGCTTTTTATTTCTTCGTTTATATTTGCTTTTATTCAGCTCTGTTAGGATATATAAATTCCAGGTATACAGCAAACGACTTGTAAAAAGGGCAAGCCTTAAAATTAAAAAAACAACTCTTGCTGTTCTAAAGAAGTTGAAGTGCTTCGAAAGGTATGCATATAACATTGATAGGCTTCCAGAGGCAAATAAGAAAGTCAGGCATAAAATAAATATTAATTAACATAACTCTTTAAAGAAATTGTCTGAGTACGAGTTTTTTTTTTACTGAGTTTTAGAATAATTTGACACCCACGGCTGCGAAAGCGAAGGGAATCTAAATTTGTCGCAGTTGCCGTTCAGATTTGTAGACTGGGCGTGTCTTTGGAGACTTTTTCATAAGCTTCAAAACGGGTATAAACTGAATTATTCCAGGAAGGTGTACCATATTTCAAAATTCTTGATCAAAATATTAAGCGTATGAGAGATGAGTGGATCAAATACCAAGATTTGGAATAGGGTCAGAGGGATCAGTATACCGACTTGACTTGTGCCTCTTTAAACGGCTGCCAGCTCACTGAAGTCTATTTCAAGCACATGTTGCGGCTTCCTTTTAATTAACCCGATAGATTGCATCAATTCTAAATTGGCACAGGATGCTAAAAAGTATCAGCTCGATCTGCAGCGGACATCTCCTTAACTAAGTGAAGAGGTTACGGAACCAGAGACTTTGCTGATGGTTGTAGGCTCTGGTCTGGTGTCCCATATGACATGACTGCGCAGGTGGGTGTTAGGATACTAAAAAGCTCCCGCTTTTTAGAAAATGTATTGGAGTTTATTTCGTTGGAGAGAAGGGTTGTGAGATTTTAACGCTAAAACTTGGCTTTGGGTCTAGTTCAGATGTATACACCAAATCGGGACTCAGGCCTTCATGAAAAAAGTTGATGCTGCCCTGGATAGAAGGGAAAAAATTAACTTATTACTTTTAACGCGCCAACTCACATTTTTCGTCCCATAACACTCTACGGGGGTCCTATAAGAGTAATCTTCAAGAGCTTGCGTCTTGAAATTTGCCTCCCATAGTGTACTACGAGAGCGCTTACGAGAGCCTAATGGGAGTTAAATGCCCCCACTTATAGGAGTTATTTGATCTTGTTAAAAGTATTCGACCCTTCTTGCAAGAGTTATTCGGTCTCATAATAACACAATAAGTCCTTCTTATGGGAGTGAACAACTTGTCTTGTTTGAAAGAGTGAGAAAGCATATAACAAACAATTTTCGTGTCATCTTTATCATGTTGTGTGGCAAAAATGCTTTAATTTTTCATAAGGAAAAATTTTTCATGTGGCCACGGCCGACAGTACTTGGAGCAGTCTAATTGGGAGGCAAGGCGACCCGAAAAAAAACAACGGAGGATTTTTTGACTTTTGAAAAGGTTACAGCTACAGGATGCTGACTCTAACTTCTGAGAACGATTGCACGATTGTTTCGGAGCTTCTTGGCATCAGGGGGCATGCAAACGACGTGTCCAAGCTACGTGTGCTACTCGAAGAAGTGTAGCTGCTCAACATTATAAGATTTCGACGAAAACTGACGTTTCACCAGTAACGCACCTGCCACGATACCAATTTAGTGCGTCTCGGCTAACGGAACATCTCCGAGACCCGTTTGGGGATCGCGCCTGTGTCGCTTGAGTTGGTGGCGCAAGATCGGGAAAGATGGAGCCACCCGACTTAACTACCCTTACTTTAGCCACAGTAAGGTAAGTACGTGGTTCACTTTGCTAATTTAAAGAGCTATGCGTTCCAGTTCTAAGGCCTAAAGGCGTTTTTAAAAACCGTTTTCGTTTTTTTTCGATCACGGGACACTTTGATACCCTTAAGCCTGCGTAGGCCCTCTTCACAAGAGCCTCTTGTCCTCCATGTTTTGCGACTTATGATTTTATATCTTCAATAAATGTCTATAGCCAGGCAAGATCGTTTTAAGCAAGTTTTTTGGATAAGATCTGAAAAACTTTCTCAATTTGTCAAAGGACAATGGGCAAAAATGTATAGGATTTGGTCCGAATACCAACACGAACGTGACCTGTAGGTAAAAAGGTATCAAATGAGGAGCAATTTTCACTATTACAATAAAAAAAAGAAAAGAAAAATTAAGAAAGGCATATTTTTAATATGGGGCGAGAGTATGATAACTCCGGACTCCGGCATTACCGAAAAATGCCCCCTAAGCTGAAAGGAAGGCTCTACACACAGTTGTGCGTCCGGCGTTTGGTTCACAATGTTGGGAATGTATAAGAAATATGAGAGCTAATTAACTGCAGCCGAGATGAATATGCTTCGCAGGACAGCAGGAGTAAGAAAGCGAGATAGAATAAGAAGTACGAAGATCCGAGGAAGCTTCCATGTAAAAGAACCTATTTCCAGGAAAATGGACCACGACCGGCTCAGTCGGAATAACCATGTTTAAAGCAGAGAGGAACCCTGTCAAAAAGGCAATCTCACTCAATAAACATTCATGGATCACACAAATGCAACGATAGCAGCATTTATTTGGTTTTTTTTTTTTTGTTCTGAGGTCAAATCGGCGAGCACCACAAGCCGACCATTAGGAATGTAGTAGGGTGGGAGGGTAATGATGCATCAATTCAGATCATAACCTCGTGCCTAAAAGAAAAAAACGACGATATTTTTGGTGAAAACATGTCCTTCTTCTCTTGCGGCAACTTTTTACTAACTTTTTTTTCGTTGAAATGGCTTCATATTTGATAACCTTTTCTCTCACATAGGTCTTATTTGTGATGGAAATTAGGATTACTTTTGCCCGTTGTCCTTTGTATGGTACATAAAATGTAGCTAGCTTGCCATGTCGTACTTTATTATTGACTCAAACCTCGTTTAGACTTTTTTTTCCTTCGTGGCATGCCCTTAGCAAGTCTGAAACTTTGGAAACACGTAGACGACGTATTCAGTTCATTTTAACAGTCAATAACAGCAAACAAAAATGCTTGCTCAGGCTCTTTTTAAAATTGAGCATTTTTTTCAAGTAATTTCAGAAGTTTTTTCAAAATTAGAGTTTTATTGTGTACTTTGAGCTCCTGCTTGCACAGATTTCTTGATACCTTACTCTCTTGCCATAAACACTTCTAAGATGGGTTGAGTCTAACACGCTAGATTTTTAACAGTACCAGCTACTGGCAATCCCCTTGCCATTTTTATTCCCCTAACAATCCCCCCAGCATTTTTACAGGCAAAACTATAAGAAATTCGGCACAGGGACATAACCCCCAGGGACATAAGCCCCAAATTTATTTTTTGGGCCTTATGTCCCACCGATGTGAGACATATCATTTGGGGCATATGTCTCACACGTATGGGACACAAGCCCCACATTTTTTCGTCGAAAGTGGGACATAAGTCCCAAATTTTTGAAGAGCGTTCAAAACTGAAATATCCGGTTTAATTAGGAATCCAATTTCTTTCCACCATACTTTAGGGCAAAGCGATCTAAGGTTTCTGTTCATAAGGTTATTTTTTTTTTCAAAACTGTGACATGAAGTTTGAAGCTTTTGGACTAACAGTGTTTGGGTTCAAAAGATTTAAACTCCCTTTTTCGCAGGGTTTAGGCGCTCACGCGACTTCGTCACTCCGCTAAGGGTAGGTGCTAGTTGCCTGACAGGAGCCTGTATCCAAGGCTGGGTATGATGAAGTTACAGTCTTTTTTAACCATTTTTGCCCCTTACTTCTGAACTTCTTGAGCCCTTGAACGTGCTGTCTGCAAACAAATATTCATTTGGATAAAACACTCTTTAAGTGGAGCGCTTCGTGGGTTCAAAGGATTTAAGCTCCCTTTTCGCATGGTGTAGCCGCTCACGCGACTTCGTCGCTCCGCTAAGGGTAGGTGCTAGTTGCCTGACAGGAGCCTGTATCCAAGGCTGGGTATGATGAAGTTACAGTCTTTTTTAACCATTTTTGCCCCTTACTTCTGAACTTCTTGAGCCCTTGAATGTGCTGTCTGCAAACAAATATTCATTTGGATAAAACACTCTTTAAGTGGCCCGCTTCGCGGGTTCAAAGAATTTAAGCTCCCTTTTCGCAGGGTGTAGCCGTTCATGCGATTTCGTCGCTCCACTAAGGGTAGATGCTAGTTGTCTGGCAGGCGCCTTTGGCTAAGTCGGCTATGTTAAAGTTGAAGTCTTCTTAGTTTTGTTGCCAGTAACTTTTAAAAAATTGAGTCCGACATTTTTCGGAAACAAATTCGGAATTAGGACGCTCATTTGGCGGAACAGGACATAATCCAAATTGGCATACTATCGGCTGTCTTATCATTTGACATATTATATCTTACCATTTGCGAAGAAGGACAAAATTCGTTTTTGGCCAATTGGTCACGCATGCTTTTGAAATTTCTATAAAATTGTGTTAGATGGGACATAAGCCCCAAATTTATTTGTTTATGTCCCACCGATGTGAGACATAACCCCCAAATGACGTTTAGGGCTTACGTCCCAGCTAGGTGAGACCTTAGCCCCAGTAAATAAATTTGGGGCTTATGTCCCTGCGCCAAGAAATTCCAATGTGTCTAGCAAGGATCTCAATTTTTTTTTCCAAAATAACAATAAGCAAGAAAACAAGAATTGTGTCAAACAATAATAATTTTATTTATTTTTGCTTTTGTTTTGAATATTTTTTGTTAACGTTTTTCGTGAATATATCTTTTTTTTATATCTTTGCTGTCATAGTAATTTGTATTAATAATTTAATTCGGTAATGGTTATGGACAGGTGGTGTACCTTAAATAAATTCCATATTTAGACTAACGAAATAAAACTATGGAAAATTATTATGGATTTTTTTACAATACATAATTTATTTTATTTTATTTGTGTTCGATTTCAATATTTTGATTTTATTGTACATATTTATGATTATTTCAACAAGTATACATTTCGTGATTTTCTTCTGGCAGGCAGCGGCTTTATGCTTATTCATTTGTTTAATTAAGACTGTTTGTTATATTTAAGTATACTTGTGGTAATTATTAAAAAATTTCAAACTCTATCTAACTATGGTTGGTATATCTTGTTTAATTATTTTCTTCTGTAGAATACTCATAGCTTCTCAAACTGTTGGTAAAATCTTAATCAATCATTGAATATTTTCCCAAAAGTTTTCATGGATGTTTTCCTAACCATACTTTTTTTTAAAAAAGTTGACCCGTAATTTTACCGGCCCCTTTGGTAATTGATAACTGAACTGCAGAAGGTAAAGAATATTTTGGGATGTGGCCAGATCTTAATATTGTTTTTAAAGTCGTTTTTATCAAAGGTCCATTTAAATCTTGTGACTCCTCAGTTACCCAATAAAATAAGTGCAACAACGATTGCCATCAACTTTTAAAACATCGAGGATCAAACTTTTTGTTTTGTATTACGTATTTGTGTTTCTTTAAAAAAATCGAATCAGAAGTGTTTTAAAATAAATGACGTAAAGTAAGTACAGAAAATGTGTTATTCCGATGAGGATTGATTTTTCACAAATGCCCTTTACAATCACATAACAATAATTGAAAGTCAGTCGCATTAGACTTATACAAAGCAAAGGTCACAATTTAAACATAAAAGCAGTAAATTTAGATGGATTTCCTTTCTTTTTTTAAAGAAACATTTTTTTTGCTATTAATTTTATTTTTTAATATACAACATTTTAAGTGCACTTTATTTTATCTCTCATTAATATTTTTATAAGTTGTTAAGTTTGTTTTGGGTTTGAAGCCGAAAAATAAACCAATCAGTAAATATTGTAAAAATATTATGTATATCGTTAGAAATAAAGATCGTAAGCGGGTAGATATTCCCATAAATTGTTTTCCAATGAGGTTTGGGATTGTTGGTTTGACAAGAATTTTCTAATACTCACCCACTGCTGCGTCTTAAAACATTCAAAGCACGCTCGAAGTTCAAACGACAATTATAAGTAGCATAGTACCTAACAAACATAGCTAGGTTACACAAAATATAAATTTTTCAATTGGAGCCGTTACAACAATCAACGCTTTCCATTTATAAAAAGGAATCCTCGACAAGCTTAAGGAGCGCTTTAAATGCATATCAAGAAACAACAACTGTATCATCAGAATCTATATATGGAGTACCCTACAATAGGGGTGCCTGCCATAGTTGTTTAGGCAGTGCAAACTGGACAAAAAATTTGAAAATTTTGGACTTTGGAGTCTTCTTCTACCATAAATCAGTGAGTACGTGCTACATTCTGTAAAGTTACAGTCTATTAGGCGGATCGTTGAGTAAATATTGAGAATTGAGCCTGGTTTATATTTTATTTCTTATTTTTTCCAAAAATTTTTTTTTTAAATGTATGGACTCTTAGATTCTTTTTTTGACAACAGACTCTAAGATGTACGGAAGCGAATAGTCAGGGCTTAAAGAAACACGCCAGTGTTCCACAAGGAAGCGTCATCGGTCAAGCAATGTTTTTCCTTTTTAAAAGGGACGTACCTCAAGATGAGACAACGACTGCAGCTATGTTTGCTCACAACACGGCAATCCTTGCTACGGGTAAGATATTCGAACTATTAATGGGCAAACTCCAACGCGCTTTGAACAAAATAGCTATGCGAATGTACAAAAACCTGGGGTGGAATCGGCTAAGGTAATCTATGGCAAGTGATGTCACGAATCACAAAAATTCGTCTGTGTAAACTGTGATCATCACAATTATCTTGTGACAGATCCGGATCAATCACCGTCAAAATCAGCTGGTCACCAATTTTCAAACTGGTAAGTTGGTGTTTTTGTTTACTCTTAGGCTGACTCAGGCTGAAATCAGTGTTCTTACATCACATTCGGAACAATATTTGTGCGATCACCTTATGCGGACGGATTATTTTGTTCGATTACATTGACTGTCACAAAATGTGGAAATCACAGATCACCATAGCCGATTCCACCCCTGGCGAATCGTCCTTAACGGGACAAAATCAACGCATGTAAATTTTACTGACAAATGGGTAATCAACTTATTTCTCTTTATCAACTCGGTACAAGTTCCGTCCGCAAACGAGGCGAAATATCTATACATTACCCTAGACTTTAAACTTAAGGCCCAAACAAAATACATTGAGCGGGATCAATCTTATGTCGAAATAAAACGAAAATCTCACTCAAGTTCTGCCGAAAGATTGTGTTGCCCATAATAGTCTTAAGCAAACGATTTGAAAATTCTATGAGATTTCACTGTGAACGTCTAGGGTATCACATCGCCTTGAAAATTATGTCACTTTTTCTTCAACTTTGGATGTTAATATTTCCGAAACCGATTGTCAGATCTAAAATACGGTTAAGCTTTTGAGTTCAGAGTACAATTCTTGGTATATTCCCTTCTTGGACGGACTTTATGAAGCACGTTTAAAAATAAATATGGGCTTAATTATGACAATTAGTGAACTAATGACAAGCAAAAACTAAACTCTCAGCGAACACAAGTTAACGAAAACCTCACGAAACCCAGCATAAAGGGCCAACTATAATAGTCGGTAGTAAACTGATGCTAGCGTCATTACCGGACGAAAAGTTTACTTTAGTTTCGACAAGCAGACAAGCAACCTGCAATTGCCTTTTGCAAAAGTATAAATCTGCCAAGTCGCAATTTCATTTCTTTTGCGTTATTTTGTTTACGTGCATTTATTTTAAATTAAAAAAAAAAAAACAATTTAAAACAATTCTGCTTTCTTTTGGTTCAAGTTTAATAGAATCAGCCACATCAAAACCAATTTCAACATCTACTCGTACGAAACAAAAGTCAAAGAAAACTTGACGAAACTGACCCGATCGACATTATGGGCGCGTTATACGAATCGAATGTATTCGCACAATTTCTTAAGGCTCCGTACGTAGCATTCAGTCTATTATAGTTGGCCCTTAAGGCTATTATGGTCGTTGCATACGAATCGCGTGGAATGGGAAAATTCGGAAAGCCGACTTAAGCTCATTAAAGGCTATTATGGTTGCGCCTTTATGTGGAAGCCACACGTTAAAAAGAAACGCGACGAACTTGAAAACAAGCTACGAGAACTGAATTGGCTTATCGGACGTTGTTCGAAACTAAGCAATATAACAAACAGCACTACAGCAAGTGCTAGGACCATCTTGGACGTACGATACAACTTTGGGGTCGTACCAAACCAAGCAACATATCTATTTTAGAAACTTTTCAAAATAAGAAACAAAACAATCGTAAAAGCTCCATGGTATATAAGAAATAACGATTTACATCGAGATCTAGGCATCGCAACCGTTACCGACGAGGTGAGAAACTTTCCTCGCAAACTTTGCGCTCGCCTTCACGGCCATTGCAACCACGAAATAATCCGAATCTAGCTTTGATCTAGCCTTTTTCTTATATGATACCGGTTATGCGAAACTTTTCGAGAGAAACCTCAGCCATAGTTTTAATTTTAGAAATGGGGGAAAAAAATTATTGGAAATATCAAACGGTTTTTGAGATACCCTCAAGAACATCTAAAATGATTGGCTGATACATACCTAAAAGCACATAACAATTGATCGTCAAGCCAAAATTAGTTGACATTTTGAAAATAAAAAAGCTTTTTGCTGTTTTTCGAGAAAAACTTGTTTGTCGCCCTGTATTTTGCAAAAATTAGAGAAAAGGAACTTATATGAACTGAAAATAAGAGTAGAAATAAATTTAAATCCTATGTGCTCAACTGCAAAAAAAAAACACTGAAATTATTATGAAAATTTTTAATTGTTATATATTGAAAATTGTTGAAAATTGTAACCACCTCAAATGCTTTTAAAAACAATTGTCTGTTAAGTATTGCAATACTATTTTTATCTATGTAAAAATTAAAAATATGAAAATTGTAATTTTGTAAAAAGGATTAAAGTGGATTTTAAACATGAAAGAAATATCGAAAGCTTAACCTTAAACAAAAGCCGACGCGACGGAGCGTTCTGTTTATGAGTGCATACTTAACGGTGTTTTTTCTAAAGGGCCCGCCACCTAACGTTTTTTTTCCAACTAGTGCTTCTTTCGTGAATGGTTGCACTTAGCTCATATGTCTGATTTGACAGATAATAAGTTTTATCCTTCCGCTGAACGAATATGGTTGTGTAAACTCTTGAACTTCGCTAAGTGGGCCTGCGATCGACATAGAGAAGATGCCGATTTTGCCAAAAAAAAATGATCCTTTCAGATGATGCTCATTTTGATCTTGGCGGGTATGTAAACAAGCAAAATTGTCGCATTTGGGGCACAGAAAACCCGCTCGCAAACATTGAGAAGCCGATACATCCAAAACGAGCGACTGTTTGGTGCCGATTTTGGTCCAGAGACATAATTGGGCCATTTTTCTTCGAAAATGAGCAAGGAGTGCCGTTACAGTCAATGGCGATCGTTATCGGGCCATGTTGAACGAATTTTTGTTCACAAAAATTGAAGATCGCATTATCAGCCGCAGAGCTGATGTCTTTTGGCCACCTCGAAGCTGCGATTTGACACCGTTGGACTATTATTTGTGGGGTGTCGTAAAATATAAGTGTTACGCCGACAAGCCAGAGACAATTGACGCTTTAAAGGGCCATATTCGTGAAGCCATTGGTTGGCTTAACAATTGGACCGATCGTGTAGGCTACCGCATGGCCAGCCGAGGCAGCCATTTGAATGAAATTATTTTCCATAGTTAACCGGAAGGATGGTACTTTCAAATAAAAAAAGAAATGTGAGGAAATTATTAGTAGTTTCTATAGTATTTAAAAAAAAAAGTTATTTGGCGGACCCTTTATGAGAAGCTATAGCTTAGAGAGTCGATGGTTTTAAAAGTCGAAGATTTCAAAGCACTGAAAAACTGCTCCTTATGTTAAGCTAGATTTATTTAATACCGTGTAATACAGATCTTGGTTTAACCCAAGGTTAAATCTGCCATGGAAAACTTATTGGTCGTAAGATATTTTTTTCTACTGGAAAAAGGGATCATTGTAATTTCGCTCGTTTCATGGGTCAGAAGATCCAGAAACCTTTAGAGTTAAGAGGAATCAGTTTATGTTGCGATGTTGTACAGCCTACAAAACCTTGCCACTTGACGTGTTGTACCTACGTTGTCGTGAGTTTTTCACCACTATTAAAGAATAGAAAGGTTTTAAAGCTACAGCACATGGGCATTAGCTAGATGTGTTATTATTTATGGGGCTAGTGTGTGCTTACCTCTGATGAGACTTTAATGAAATAGCCTACTCTGCAACCCCCTGCCCTCAAACACCCGCAAAACACGCACACACGAAACGAAACGGAACATAGTAGGTTCTGCCACGGCGTTCACCTTTGATTTTCTGTCTGCGTTAAACATTCGCCAGCTGAGAATGTAATAATGAGTAAGTTAAAGCACCGAGCATACATACGCAGTCCCCAGTCAGTGGAAGCTTGTGGCCAAAAGGAGAACTATTGCACCGAGTTGGCTACCTCTACTCTACATAGTCTGATCAGTGGTGCTTACTACGCAGGAGGTTTGGGTTCGAATCCTACCTTTGACACCTTGAAAAAGTATAGCGATTTTTTTGCGGCCCCACAAGGGTCTGACAAACTCACCGAGAGTAAGATATTTGTTGAAAAATTTCTCAAAGTGCCGTTCGGATTCAACACAAAATTGAAGGTCCCCTTGTATTTGAACAACTCACACAGCTACGTGGTTTACCTCGAGCTATTGCGCCATTCTAGGTAAATTATTTGGCTTTAAATAAATAAATATGATATTTTCATAATATTGGCATTATGTATAAGGATTAATAAGGATTTTAAGGAAATGGTCAGTAGTTCCGATCTGTTTTTGGGGCGACAGTCAAAATCTATTCCAATAAAAAATACGTTCTTGGGACTGTTTCGCAAGGGACTGTTTAGCGGAAATAGAAGAGGTGTATGTAAAGCTTACATTCCTTAGATTTCTAACCTCACATAACTCTAACCTTTCTCTTAGTTGATTATCAATTAGTGGATCTGCTTTAACAGGCTTTATCACTGGAAACGGTGAGATCTTTAGATATTGCATTTTTGCGTTGTTTTTTCTCCTTTCTATAAAAGTCGTTTGATATTATGGAGGACTAATATACGGTCATGAAGTAATATTTTATGTTTTACTGATAGCTTAAGGCATTACGGTATTCAAACGCACCTTGCTTACGATGCACCACTTAGTTGTAGAGTACATTGCCAGTTTGCCGTTCCTACGTGCTGCCTTCCTTTATATTTAAGAGACAGCCTCGAAGAGCTAATTTTTTTTTGGCTTTGTACTGACATGCTGTGTTGTTTATATTTGGCAGTTTAAGACCTTAAAAAATAAAGCTGCAAATAAACTGCAATACTCCATAAGAATATTTAATGATCTTTTTTTTTTGTAAGAGTAAGAGAATCCTAGTTTCGAACCTCAAAAAGGATCCCATGAAGACAAAACCATGGACATGAGTTATGGAATATGGAATAAGAAATCAAAATTCATGCGAATTATTCGAAACCAAAAACCGATTCATCTCTAACAATAGTTAACAATTAGTGGAAAAAAAAACACAATTATACTGACAATTAATTACTTTTATTCTTAAAAAATAATTTATAAAATAAAAAACAGAAAAGGAAAAAATAATAAACTAAACAATATCTACTTTGTATGTTTTTTTTTTCTTGTTTTGTTTACGGCAAACAAACGAAAATTAATTAATCTGGTAATTTGTTTTTTGTTGATTCTTATCTGTTTTTGTTTTGTTTTTTAACTTAACCTTTACTTACACGAGTAATTCTTACAATTTAACTTTGTTTTTTTACTTTATTTTCAATTTATTGTAAATATATGTATAATTAAATTAATACAAAAAAATATATATATGTATATAGCATGTTATAGCATTTGGAAGAAAGAAGAAAAACGCACAAAAAATATATTTAATAAAAAAAAAAAAAATGAAAAAAGGAGCTAAAAGAACATAGGATTTTTAGGGGGGCGGAGCCAGGGAAACATGTTCATAATTACTTACTAAACTTAACGATTCGCATTTTGTACATGGGGAAAATTAAATTACTTATAAAACTTCGTGTGGTTTGTGTATGTGTGATGTATAAGTATATTATGTGAGTAATGTTTAGTTTCGTTTTTTTTTTTACAATAAGTTAAATCTGGTCACTCCACTTTTACTTGTGTTGTATACATTCATATACACAATATATACTAGTTAATAAATCCTAACAATATGGGGTTTTTTTCTTCACTATTATAATGACAATTATAATTTTTCTCTTTTCCTTTCTTTTTTTTTTTGTTAATAATAATTTTTAATATTATTTCTCAGTTTCGCTTTGTTATGTGTGGGGGAGGGGATTTTGTGTTTTGAGAGACGACGAGTTAATTTATTACTTAGCGTAGTACTAGTGCGGAGCTGACACTTAAGGCTTTTGCTGCTCTTTTTTACGAGTCCGATTCGACTTGAGCTTCTGGTAGAAATAGTTGCGACCGAAGTTCTTTTGCAGCTTATAGGACTTTCCCATTAGGAACTTTGTGATGGATTGAACGTAGCTGCGAACGTTCTCGTGATTCTCCGGCAAGTGAATGGATATCACATCGATGTAAACTTTGTCGAATGGAATCGTATGGAGGATCTGTTGAAAGATGAAGAAAGTATTTTTTGAGGTGGATGTTTTTGGGAAAGAATTTAAGAACTTACCTCCAATTCGCGGCCATGCACGCCAAGGCTGAGGAGATCGTAGTCGAGGCGATTACAAGCCAACATTATTGTGTAGAGGGGAAAACACTTGACTCGAGAATTGAACCAAGAGGTTTCCTCGTCCAGCAGACTATTGATTCGAACTTCCGAATCTTCTTCGTTGTGAAGCGTCACCTAGGATGGAAAATTTGGATTATACTACTGACTGAAATATTTTTTTAAATGTGAGACAAATAGATGAATATCCTAGAATATCCTAGCCGTAAAAGGATTGAATAGATTTAATCAAACAAGCGTCTAGCTAGACCAACTACACTTCAAAATTCTAATAGAATGAAAAGTTCTATAACTTTTTCAAGCGGCTAGTTTTGCTCTCTTTGACGTTGCTTAGCTGAGTGATCAGAACGCCAGCAGAAGTTTTGACTGACGAGTTTAAGAGATAAAATTTTCTTCACAAATTTGAAACGAAACCGGTAAGCAGAAACATTAATCTAAATCGAGCAAGATTTAACCATTTTTCCGATGTCATATTTCATACTTATTTCCTTTAAATTGTATTCGGATAGTATGTTGAAGGCGGCTACTATCGGATGGAGCACTCAGACACAACTAATGGTCCACTGTATTAAGAAACCTTACTTTAATGTATTGAGTATTCCTGCCTTACGAAAAATTATGGGTAGAAGTTTCACTGGTTAGCTAAGGTGTTCGGGACTCACCACAAGGCAGGGCAAGTGATCCTCGTATCGATGCCGGCGATTTTTGTTTTGTAATAAGCTCACGATTAAGGGTTACGACTACTCTAAAAATGCGTAGCTCAACGCGAGCAAATTAGAGAATACAGGAAAAAAAGAAATCCAGTATAGAACACAAAAATCTGGCACAAAAACATCAAAGCTTACACCCGCAAGTGTTATGCCTTAACGGGAAAAAACAGTGATAAAGCCATCAAAGTATTCAATAAAAAAAGACCTGGCATATATTTGAACGATGTCCATTTTATTTACATGTTCGAAGAGATAAGAGTGTTTAAGAGAAAAGGTGTCATTTTGTGACAATCAATGTGATAAAATAAAATAATCCGTCTGCATAAGGTGATCACAAAAATATTGTTCCGAATTGTTGCTTAATTTAGGCTTGTAATGTAAGAACACTTACTTTTATTCATACATGCAGAAAGTCAGCCTAAGAGTAGGCAAAACACCAACTAACCCGAAAGTTTGAAAACTGGGGACCAGCTGATTTTGACGGTGATTGATCGAGAGCTGTCAAAAGAAAATTGTGACGATCACATATTACGCAGACGAATTTCTGTGATTTGTGACGTCACTTGTCATAGATCACCTTAGCCGATTCAATAATTCGTTTATTTTGAGACAGACGCTCATGGATTTTTCTCCTTTGGCTAGTTTTGGCCAGTTCGGATATTATCCATATCGGTTATCAATATATCGTGTGAGTGTTCTTCTATACGCCAGTTGGTAAGGCGCCCAATTGGTGACCACCATCCCCAGAAGACAAGCTCTACAGCCGAGTCTTGAGAAAACTTCTTTACGAACCTAATTAGCAACCTGATTAGAGATCTCATTTCCCTAGATTCCAGTATGATTACCTGGGACACAAACCAGATTCAATCAGCGAAATCGGAAAGATCAGCCAATGCGCGAGTTCGAGCACCATCGCGGACGAGGTAAAACGGCTGAGCAGCGCTTTAAGTTTGGCCTGAGTGACACAGCAAATGCAAATACTTTTTGGCTTGACCGCTGTGCAGCTAAGACAAGCCAATATTTGGAGTTTGCCAACAGAGGCAATAACACGTTTCACCTAAAATCTGTTACGTATGAGAGGAGTGGTCATACCATGGCCGCATATATCCAAAGTACCGTTTTCGAAGGTAGGCCCCATGTCTTGTCAAAAACGTCTCTCCCCTGCCTAGAAGTGGGCAGTGCTTTTTCAGTCTTGGATTCAAGATGCTTGGAGCAAAGAAGTTTTCTATCAAGGATTACTCCTAGATATTTGACTTCATAGTGTATCGGGATAGTGCCACCTTTAAGCACGAGTTGAGTCAGACCAGTGATATTCCGCCTTCACGTGAAAGGAATAACCGTAGTTTGAAGGGGATTCACTGAAAGCCCGTCATCATTGATCAAGTCAAAGGATTTCAGCGTCTGAGAGCACACAGTCAATAGGTTTGAACCGACGGAAATTAGGGGAAAATTATCCGCGTAGGCTTGTGTGTAGGTTCTATCAAAGTTTGTAGACGATAGCAGAGTCTACAACCATGCACACTACAAGCAGAGGCAGAATTGGTTTTTGTGGAGCGATTCAAAAGTTTGCTAGTCTCTTTGGAGTATACGCTGCAGTTCGGCATTCCACCAAGGGGCCGGATTTATTCGTGTTTTTTTTTTGTAACCGGGCACGTTAGTTCAAAACAGCAAGTAAGGATGCTGTTCTGATCTTAAGCAGACTTCTCTACCCCCTTGTCATAATCTTAGTTTGAGTGAAACTTGGACAGTTGTCAAGCTCCTCTATAGACTGTGCCCTGTTCGTTTTTCTTGGATTTCACCTCTCTTGCAAAGGTAGAACTTCACAGACCAACAACCTGCACATTTAATTTGCCCCACACATACTCATTGTAAGTTGTGAGAGCCTTATTAGAGGGCTTTTCAGTTTAGCGGCCATTACTGGGTCAAAGAAGAGAGTGGAATAATGTCATTCACGCGCCTGGTGCTTATCTCTCTTCCAGCCTTTCAAGAACATTGAGTTGACTTTGTCGAAAATCATTAAAAACATCTGGTATAAGCTTAGAAATGAAAGCTTTTTGTCTTTGTTTGAGTTGTCCCCTATCAAATCGATGCTTTTAAATGACAACTAAGTCTTAGCCTACCGACTCAAGTGTAGTAAAACGAAATGGATATGGATTTCGTACAGAAATCCAAACGTCTTAACCAAAGTTCTAGGTCAAAAAAATACCCTTGTGAAGCGACTAACTTGCGTAGAAACCGAAAGGTGCTTCAGTACAGTATCCCATCTTAGGTTAGCTCAATCATGTTATGGGACCGTAAATTGTGACTAATCTGACCGAAATTCGGAGTGAGACAATTTGACAGCTCCACAAACCTAAGCCTAAGTAATGTGTTTCTTTGTTTGTAGTCTACATCTGCAACTTGTGTCTTGTCACAAAATGAAGTGCCGAAAAGCTGGAATGTAAACATAATGCATTTGGAGCACTCTAGACCCTTGGAAAGAGAATAGACTTTTTTTTTATTTTAACTTACCTCCTTTGGATGTTGGTTATTTGATACACAAGCGTGCACCACCTGCATCTTCGCTCGATGAACATTCTGCTTCCGCAGCGTGAAATACCTTCGCGGTTCTGGCTCAACAATCACGCCCGCCCAATTGAGCGTCTCCGCCAGCCATGGAGCCGTCATAAAGTTGCCCATTTGGCCGGTCAACGACTGTATAGCCGCGCCGTTCAGCTTGCCACCAACTAGATCGGCCACATAGTGCGCCATCTCGGGCGTCAGCTCGTGATGGTTGCTAAAGTTCAAGTGCTCCGCTGGTGCGTTCTTTAAGAAATGCATTGGATACTTAGTCATGTGAATATCACGGAGGAATGCTATGAGTGTCGGATTATCTTGTGCTACACTGGAGAGCTCGTCGTCTCTGGACATGTTCAAGCGGAATTGTTGATGTCGGATTTCTACGGAAAAATAGAGAGAGAGAAACGATAATAAACATGAGTAAAACATAATTATAACAATCATTTGATGTATAACAATCAAGTGGAAAACAAGGGAAACATATAAAATTACGGTTTTACGCGAAGAACATCAGGCAGAAGACACACTTGGGTACCTACCTAACCTACCTATACACGGGCTTGGTGGGGTCGATTCAATTTCGACTTTCGAGAGAGGTTTTCTATTGTAGTTCTTTTTTTTTTCATTTAAGTTTTGCCTTGTTTTAGCAAAGTCATTAAGCAGAGGCACCCCCCATCGGGTGCTCTATAGCGCACACAAAGGTGAACTTAATTGTTCGCGGTACTTTTGCTTATCTTAATGGTTTCAGCGCAAGATAAGAAACTGGGCGAAAGAAAATGTGCTCAAGACTCCATGAACAATGACCGAGTTGGGTGGAGGAGGAGTCGAAGCAAAGGCAATCACTTTAAGATGGGTGGTTTGGGGCTGATAGGCGGGCATACTGTGGTTAAATGTCACTTTTATGAAATAATGTTTACTATTTGTACTTGTAGTCTTGCATATTAAGCAATTAAGCCGTTTTGAAGTCTTCTTTTGTATCTTAATGGTTCTCAGGCATTAAGCCGGTAAAGGTATTTGTGAAAACAGTGATTACATTGTATCTCACCAGCAGCAGACGAAAGTACACGAATATGCGCAAACATGATTACAATTGCGATTACAAGTATAGATAAAACGAACAAGTGAAATCGGTGGAGGCTTAACTTTGGAAAGCTGTGCAGGTTTCATGCAAAAATAGTTCAGACATTTTTTTTCGATGTTTTAATTATCGATCTCTTATGGAAAACTGTAGGGGGCAATGTATTCTTTTTGTTTCAAGAGACAGGTAAGTCTGTTGTTAAGACCGAATTGAGGTTTCCAATTCTCTCGTTTGAGTTGAACTCTTTAATAGTCGCAATCTGAAATAAGCGCGTAAGCCTGTAAAGTAGGAAGAACGTCTTTAGACTCATGAAAATTGGTTCAGTTCATACGGCTGTATAGCTGCAGCACTAAAAATGTAAGAAAAGCGGATTCGAAGGATTCATGTCTTATTGAATGCGTTGTACTGTATATGGTTGCAGCACCTGGAAAGCTACTTACTTGGGCTGTCGCGAATTTGCAACATTTGCGAAAGGAAAAATTTGCCTATGTAAATTTTCACCGACTGGGGACTGGGAGGAAGGAAGCTTTGGAACTGAGAATTTGCAAACAAATGATCAGACTTTAATTTTGTACTCACATACTCCAAACCTATTACTGAAGGTTTATATAGAACGAAGGTCTTTTTATAGAACGAAGAGAAAAACTATGGTCTTTACAAGAGTTCATAGTTCACGATGAGTCACCACAGCAGATAGTGGTGATATTGGCCAATCGAAAGAAGCATTACAGTGAAAAAACTGAGTTTCTTTCAATCCTGAAGTAAGTCGTTTTTCCTGAAACTTAGCCACCAGCTCGAGGATATTAGGCTCTAATTTCGGATAAGCCGAGGAAAGGTTCTAGACGCGATCCAACCGCCGAATGTTTGCCCACCAGGGAGACGTTTGATTTTTTGTATCATGGCCTCCGATGCAATCAATAAGCCTATTGGAGAGATGTTTTTTGGCCTCTGAAATTCAACTTCGGCACAATGCACCGGCAGTTATGGTCAGAAGTCCCGAAATTCCGAGATGTTCAATTTTCGTTAAAAATAACTTAGACAAACTTCCACTTTTATCAAAAAATTATTTCAAAACGTAGATTGGGAATGGGTGCAGGTCTGAAACCAAATGGATCTGGAAATTTTGCCTGCAGATTCACGTGGTACCACAATTTCAGGCAAGATTGAGAGAGTAGTTCTAAGTTGGGCGAGTTCGTCAGCCTTGCGTCACAATCATCCGAAGAGGACCTAAGGAGGATGGTTGTCTCGAAGGCCTTGTCAAACTGTAGCTGACATATGGTGAAGTCTATGTTTCTAGAAGGGATCATGAATATGTTCAGAATGGCGGAGTGGCCTATCTGACTATCGGTCCACTCAGAGATTGCTTTGAGGCGAGTAGCCGTGATTTCAGCTATTTGCCTGCTGAAGATGTCAAGGAGTAGAAGATGAACAAAAATGTCCAGTGCTCGAAGTGCGTAGTGCTCGGCTTATATAAATCGAAGCTGCTCTTTGGACAATGTTGAAATTTTCAGATCTTTCGCTTGATCTTCGATAGTCCACCCGACAAACATTCCACATGCCAGTCTCGATCTTATGACACCGAGATGTATATCGCCTGTGATTGATTCGTGTTACCGTAGATTTCCGGTTTAGCTTTATGTCTGATAAGTCCTATAAATTAAGGTTCATCATACAGCATTAGGCTAAGAAAGAGAAATAAGAGAGAAATAAAATCGATTTTATAAGGTTGGCTTGGTTCCCAAACCCTGGTTAGCTTATTATGTAGGTTCATTTTGTAGGTTTACATACTTTGAAGATTTGTAAGTATGTAATCCTACATAGCGGGCAATAGCCATAAGTGCAGCCCTGACTTCCAGGTTCATAAATATAAGCATTTCGTTAAACACTCGATTATAAAGAAGTGTGGATAGGACTCCGTGGTTGAGCCCAGCTGACAGATCTTCTGGTAGAGGTCAAACCAAAGTATGATTTTTTTTATCGCTAGAAGTTGGGTCATTTACTTACCAAAGGAGTCAAAAAACAACCCTCCAACCCGAAACCCATAGGGTAGCTGCAGTCGGAGTTTAGTGTCCGAATATTGACTCGATTACAGGTCTGAGACGGCAATTGCTCGACGTTCTTTCAAAGAGTCCGATTTTCCAATAACGATTTCCGAACATTGACAGGTAATTACAACCATATTTTTGAAGGAATAGATCTGGCAATTATAGCCGTTATTAATAAAGATGAACTTGCCAAATCAGCGTTGCCAATAGTCTAAGCGTTCAAAAACGTGTGCAAATGATGAATGGTTTTATGATGGTGAATCTTCTGTTTAAGAACCACTTCGCCCATTTCGCCTAATTAACGGGCGCCATTAATTAAGGAGAAAGATAAATTCGAGTGGACCGGTTTAGAAAGCAATCCGATAACACCTGTACGTCAACAATACGCTCGATCTGCTGAAAATATCGCCGCTTTGCGTGAAAGTGAAAGTGTGCAGGAGAATCTGATGCAGTCAATTCAGTACCGCTCACCAGAGCTCGGACTCATAAAAACACCAGATCCATAAAAACTTTAACTAACGGAGGAGCTCATAGTTAATGACTACGGACAGCAACGTATGCTCGGTAACGCGGTTCTCGAGCAGTTGGATGTTGTTCCAAAAGAAGGTCGAAAGATCATATCGAGGGGACGAGGCAAATTTCGGAATGAATAAAGTTCGTCAACAAGAAACTTAGTCGAAATTTGAACCATCACTATCCACACTAAAATTTATATTTTTGGGCACGCGGCATCATCGGTCTTTACTTCTTTGAGACATTATTGTTGGCGAGGCCATCATCGTCAACGACAAGCTCAACGACAATTTGTTTGCACCAAATTAGAAAATGTTGCCACCAAATACACAAGGTTGCAATAGAACGGTGCTACGTGCCACACAGTTTGTACCAAAATGGACGAGTGCACGAATTTTGCACGAGCGATTTCCGAGCATGATTATATCACTGTGAGTTCTTCACTGAGATTATGCAACTGGGTATCGTTAGACTACTTCTTGTCGGATTTTCCAAAGCTGCATAACCAATAAACTACTACCCTAAAAGCCAACATAATAAATTACATCGGCCAACAAGTTTATTGGTTAAATCCATTGCACTGAAACGACGATTCGCATGCTAAGACGAGTTATTAACAATCTTTTTTTCTAACTGAAAAATTGGAAATACTCTAGGCTTCAACCACCAGATGGTTACACAACCCGCTTTATTTGTACCTGACGTTAAAAAGGGTTGGCTTTGGTGTTCTATATTGTAAATTTTAAAATTTGTTGAGCTCCTTAGTCCCCTCAAAGTTTGAATGATTCAAAGATGAACTTCATGGGTCGATAAGCAGTGTCGCCAGAGTCGTACATTTTTTGAAAAGGGTTTAAATGCCATTAAGTCTGCTCGCTCAAAACTACTTAAACAATGCAAATTTATAAGCATTTAACTTGCAAGATGAAACTCATTCGCTGAGCTCTCAAGAAAATAAAATTAAAGCAAAGCAATAATGGAAGGTATATCGGCCAACAGCGATTGCAATTGAGAGCAAAAGGCCAACTCCAAGTGACCCATGAATAAATTATTATCCGGCCAAAAGGAATGCCCCAAAACAGCCAACCATGACAGTGTGCGCATGAAATTCGCAATTCGCAACTACAGCTACTTGACCACCCAGAAGAATATACTATGTACCTCCAAATATAGCCCAGTTAAGATTTCGCCAGAAGCTGCCAAAAGTTTAATGGTCAAAGGTTTTACGAGTTCAACCCATTTTGATCCATCTGGCTCTCGGCTTAATTATTGCAAACTGTTTCGCGTCCAAGAACCTCTAGTCTTTAGCCAACTATATTGATCTAATTAATGGTTGATGAGCTCATTATAGAGCAGTGAAATTTCCTCAAAGGCTGCCCTAACCCTGGTCGGCCATTCATACACATCGATTGGGTTAGGATGGTTAAGCATCTGAACGGCCGGCGGCGCATAAGTACTTCCGCAAATCATTCCGTCGTCGTCAAAGAAGCGCCTAGGAAAGAAAAAGTGTCAGGCGAATAGCTCGGAGAAAGTTATGGGTGAGGGAGGTATAGTTAGACACACCAACGTCCAAGGCAGTTAGCTCGTTGCCGCGCACAGTGCATTGATCAGCACACAAGAGTCATTAGCCTCTCACAATCGCATTAGCCTAAATCTGTCACACACATACACGTCATGCCGGTTTGTCGTATGATGGCTGGAAGCCTTGAAATGGACGTTGATGTTGGTTCACCGACATTGAACAAAAACCCGAAGGGAGTTAGTAGTAAGTAGTAGTTGTGCCTACTTATACTAGCTGCCACACTGAGTAGCAATAGTATGAGCCATGTCATGTGGCACCTTTCGACGTTTTCGGCCACGTTCTTTCACGACTCTATATCGTCATCATCCCCCTTCCCGGAGTGTGATTACATGATTACAACAATTTGAATCAATATAAAAGCGAAACTGAAAGGCCCTGTCAAGAGAGTCTCACAACGCGATGACGGTGACGATTACGAAGGCGATATGGCGAAATTTATGCTGCACAACCGCACCGGATGTGATTCATATGACAAAGTCGTATAATTCAACTCGGTCCCAGAAGGGAAACCGGGGGGAATAACTCAAAAATACACAACTGTCAAGAGAGTGTTGTTCCTTAATCGGTGGCGGCCACCCCCGCAGAAAAACGTAATTGCTGCCGGCCGAACATTTTCACTAGTTCCTCTATGGCTGACTGACTGGATGACAAACTGAGCTCAATGGCATTTAAGTTCAGGCTTGTGCCGAGCGAAGGAGTGAGCCCGCATCGCATCGCATTTTGAAGATTTTCTTTTTTGCGACGCGATGAAGATAGATTGCAACCTTCCACTCGAGAGGAGGTGCTGAAAAGAAATCACTCTTTCAGCTTGACATGGATAAAAACTCGGGGTTGGCGTTTTTTTTCTGGGTTAAGGGACTACCCTCTCGTTAATGTTTGAGAAATTCGTGTTTAATTATTTATTACACACATACACAGCTGAGGGGTATGAGAGTCTACTTTAAGGAGCACGATTAGGTACTAAGCAGGGCTCTAGTTCTGGGGTATTGATTTATTTTATCGTTGTTGAGTTATTCAGGAAAAACAATTAAAAATATCGGAACGCCGCATACAAAGAGGGTAGAATATTATGACGGGAATATAGGTCGAAGGGTAAAAAATAATTTAAACAAGAAAAGCAATTAAATGCACTATAGAACGGGGAAGGGATCAGAAAAGTGTTTTGCGTTGCATGGGGCGGTTTTTCTATTCAAATAAAGTTACGCAAGCAGGAGGTACATAAATAATAATGTCGTTTTGATGGCCGCCTTCGAAGGATATGCTCCTGAAATCTATAATTTTAAGCATAAAGGACGGTTTTTGACAGCTTAACGTAGTTCGCGTATAGCGAAGAGGGTTGCAGGTTACCAAAAACCAATAAACATATTTTTACGGCGAGCATGTTTTCTGGGGTGAAAAATACTTAAGAAAAGTTTTTCTTCATAACGCTGTGACGATTTCATCGAATTTTCAAGTTTTTTTCTTTTTTAATTCTTCTCTCAGAAAAGGCGAACTTATAACACTGAACCAGTCCCCTCAGATGTGAGGAGATATTTATTTACTTTATTTTTAAAAGTTATTAAAATACTTGGTCAATACTTGGTGGTCAAAGGATAGACACGTGCACTCAAGAGGATACAAGCATCCACAGGTTTTCTAAACCAACCTCTGTCTATCAATTCCTACTCTCACCTCCCCGTGCTGAACACCGGGTGCCTAGTACCTCAACTGGAGATTGGGTTTCAACCCCTTTGGAAGGTTGTTGGGGATAGCAGACAAGGTAGGGGGGAGCGGGGGGTGCTCCCACTAAGGCACTTCTCCTTGCATCTGGACGGCAGCGGAGGAATTCCCCAGATGAAATCAACGATGGCGTCCACAGTTCCAGTCAGGCCGAACTACTTAGTGAACACCTTATATGGGCTACCACGACGTATTCGGAGCTCAGGCCTATAAGGAGCGGGCTATCCGGCTCACCGCCCTCAGAGCTAACCAAAGGATCTGGTCCTCCCGGTTGAGGGTCGTGCCGTCGAGGTGTTTTCTCGGACACGTAAAGAAACACCAGTTGCGAAGCAGAAACAAGCCTCGGATTCGGACTGTTGACGACCAATGCAAACGACAACAGGACAACGAGCTCCGGATCTGCACGTAGAATGTTAGGTCCCTTAACAGACCACGTGCTAGCGGAGGCCCTTAACGATCAAAGCCAGCGCCTATTTGGATGCGGTTTCGTTGTTGGAGGCAGACTTAGGCAAAAAGTCTTGAGCTTCAACCCTGTAAACGAGCGCCTCGCGACGATCCGCATCAAGGCTAAATTCGCCAACATTAGCCTCATATGCGCGCATGCCCCCACAGAGGAGAAAGATGACGAGACCAAAGATATGTTCTACGAGCTCCTGGACAAAACTTACGAGCAGTGCCCTAGCTACGACATTAAGATTGTCCTAGGCGATTTTAATGCCAAGCTAGGAAGGGACGGCATCTTTGGTCGTACTGTCGGAAAGCACGACACGACCTCTGATAACGGATTCAGGCTGATCGACTTTGCTGCGGGGCGACACGTTGTGGTAGCTAGTACACAGTTCCCGCATCTCAATATCCACATAGGGACATGGAGATCTCCCGATCAATCAACCAAGCAAAGCACTCCTCTGTTATCATGGATGTCCGAACTTTCCGAGGGGCCAACATTGAATCGGCTCACTACCTTGTTGTAGCCAAGGTACGGCTGCGGATATCCCGACCAGCGCCAAGTAATGGAAATACTGTGAGGACGTTTGACGTCGGTCAACTACAATCGCAAGAGATCGCCAGGTCCTTCTCCAACCGAGTCTCTCAAAACCTTCTACGAAGTCCTATGCAGCCAGCATCAAGTATTGATAGCCAGTGGCAACATTGCCAAAATGCCGTCAGAGACGCCGCCTCTGAAGTGCTGGGTTTCACACGGCGACCACAACGAAACCCCTGGTTTGACGATGAATGCCGGCAAGCACATGCAGCCAAACAGGAGACATGCAAAGGACTAGAGCAAAAGGACTAGAGCTGCTCGCGGGCTCTACGAGCAGAGGAGGAGAGAGGAACACCGTCTTCTCCGAAGGAAAAAGAGAGAGCACGAGAAGCGCGCGGTTGAAGAGATAGAGAGATGTTACAACAGGAATGAGGTTAGAAAGTTTTACCAAAGGATCAAAAGGTCCTCCCAAGGGTATAAACTTCGAACTGAAGCCTGTAAGGACCATCAAGGGAACATCGTTGTAGTATAGCAGACGGTGCTGAGGATTTGAAAAGACCACTTCTGCAGACTGTATAACGGCGAGGACGAACCAAATACCGCTGTCAGGCAGAACGAACTATTTAACCCGGACGAAGACGTGACCGACGAAGGATACGAACGATACCACCCACCCGACCTGGAGGAGGTGAAACTAGCTGCCGAACTTATTAAATCCGCTGGCGATGAGCTGGTTAGGAGCATGCAGCAGCTCATATATGATATGGCAGCTCATATTCAGATATGGTCGGAAGAAAGCATGCCCGACGAATGGAACCTCAGCATTGTTTGCCCGATGCTGAAGAAAGGAGACCCTCTGAGTTGTGCCAACTACAGAGGCATTAGTTTTCATAACATCGCATACAAGATCTTTTCTCCTGTACTGTGTGAACGCCTGAAGCCGTTTGTCAACAATAGGATAGGCACATATCAGTGTGGCTTTAGGCCAGGAAAGTCCACCATCGATCAAATATTCACACTGCGGCAGATCTTGAAGAAAACCCAGGAATTCCAAATTGATACACACCACCTCCTCATCGATTTCAAGGCCGCGTATGACAGCATCTATAGCGACGAGCTATATAGCACAATGTCTAGTTTTGGCATCCCTTCCAAACTCGTCAGTCTGTGCAGGATGACGATGAAAAACTTACGCTGTTCCGTCAAGGTCGGGAAAGGATTTAGACAAGGCGACGAGGTGTCATGCACTTCTACATCATACTTGAGAGAATTGTGCAGAACTCTCGCGCCAACACCAGAGGTACAATATTTCAAAAGTCCGCTCAACTACTCGCATACGCAGACGACATTGACATAATCGGTAGAACAAAGCGTGATGTCAGTGAAGCCTTCGTAAGTATTGGGACGGAAGCGGCGAATATGGGCTTAGCAGTCAACGAGGGCAAAACCAAGTATATGCTGTCATCAAGAAAAGACACCCAACACCGACGTCTTGGACAAAACATCACCATCGACAGCTATAACTTTGAGGTATTTTGGGACTTTGTCTACCTGGGTTCCGCTATCAATTCAGACAATGACACCAGCGCTGAAACCAAACGAAGGATAACTCTTGTCAATCGCTGTTTCTTTGGGCTAAGAAGGCAATTGAATAGTAAAGCCCCCTCTCGACATGGAACTAAAGTGTCCATGTATAAGACCCACATCATCCCAGTCCTGCTTTACGCTGCAGAAGCATGGACCCTATCAAAGGCGGATAAAAACACTTTAGGCTGCTTCGAGAGAAAAATTCTTCGGACGATTTACGGTCCCGCCTGCAAAGACGGAGAGTGGAGGAGGAGATATAACATCGAACTCTACGGGCTGTACAGCGATACCGACCTAGCCAAAAGAGTCAAAACACAACGTCTGCGATGGCTGGGTCATCTAGAGCGGATGGACACTAATGCCCCGGCCCGGAAAATCTTCGAATCCACACCGCAGGGACGGCGCGGTAGAGGAGCACCGAGACTCAGGTGGCGCACGCAAGTGGAAGGGGACCTCAGCCAACTTCGCGTGCGAAACTGGAGACGGCTAGCTAGAGACAGAGCTGGCTGGCGAAGCTTGTTGACTGAGGCCCAGGTCCACCCCGGACTGTAGCGCCACCTTAAGTAAGTAAGTAATAAAATACTTATTTAGCTGTAGGCTCTAAATACTTAATAAAGGTTTTACATAGAAATGCTGAGCCGCTTTCATCTAAATAGTGTTCCTCAGCTTGTCTTCTTCTATGCAAACTAGTGCCAAGAGGCTGTAGATAGACCCTGCGGAGGAGGGAACGTGAAAAAACTTTTATTTCCCCCGTCGGGACAAAACCCCCAGACCTTGCTCACAGTAGTCCTTTAGGAGGAAATAGAGGGGTACATTTTTGTACTTTCTGCTGAGACCCAAACAATGATTTTCTCACAATGAAAATCTCTTGATCTTCAAGCCATTTAGTTCATATTCGGTTTGGGATGGTAAGGTGTGGAGGAACAGGCAAGGAGAGCTTTTATCGACTGGTGAGTAATCGGTGAGCTTTGGCTGACGACAGTCATTGCACTTGGAAGAACGATAAACCACAATTCGAACCACACAAGTGTTAAAAAAGCCGAAAGATTTTTAAGTCTCAGTTTTCAAGTCAGTGTTCGTTCTTACCATGAAATTTGGGCCCAGAGAATTAGATCGCGGCCGAGAGAATTAGATCGCGGGTACAAGCTGCCGAAATGAGATTTCTAAGGTGCGTTGCTGGTGTTACTCTTAGGGATAGTGAGAAACGTCAGTATTCGTAGGAATCTTGGTGTTGAGCAGCTGCTTCCCGAGTGGAACGATCAATTCTGCGATGAATTGGATACTTTGTTCGCATGCCCCCCGACAGACTAACTAGACAGGTTATGTTAGCCGAGATGCAAGGGCGTCGCCTGCCTGGCAGGCCAAGAAACAGTGGGATCAGGTAAAGAACATCTTTGAGACCCGTCTGGGGATCGTGCCTGTGTCTCTTGAGTTGGTGGCGGAAGATCGGGAAAGCTGGAGGGACCATTTAACCACCCTTCTAAGGATAAGCGGTCACGGAAAATGATGATGATGATGATGATGATGATGATGATGATGATGATGATGATGATGATGATGATGATGATGATGATGATGATGATGATGATGATGATGATGATGATGATGATGATGATGATGATGATGATGATGATGATGATGATGATGATGATGATGATGATGATGAGTTTTAAGAAACTGACCGAGCGCCAGCAATGGGTTCGAATCCTGACAGGGGCAATATTTTTTGGTCAAGCCGTCAGGAAGGAAGGTTGCTCAAAGGAAGAAAAGAAAGAGATTTTTTTTGTGACACCCCTTGAGAAAAGTGAACCTATTATTCTTTCGGAACAGTCAGTGCTTTTTGATTCTATAGACTTATTGAAAGTCCGTTTTACCATTGTCATTAAGGTACGAGGACGTCTATTCATTACAACTTACAAGCCAAGTTCCTTGTCGCTTGTTCTTTCGTCAAGGACTCAATACAAGGAAATATTATAAGCTTATAAGAAAGGACAGAATATTTTTAAACTATCTTCCCAAGAAATCTACTTTAACTGCCATCTAACCTCACCACTCCGATATTTTCCCATGTCCTCAAAATTTTTACGACCTTCTCCACAAGGCAAACCACCAAAATAATGACTGGTCGTTCTTAAACTTTACCAATCGCCCGCAAAAAAAAACAGACACCAATCAGTCTGTTAACGACTAATTAAATTTACCAAATAAAAGTAAAAAGAACAAAATAATAATAATAATCAAATGTATATGTTTTATGTTTTCGGAAATAAATCTAACAATGTCATCAGATCCTCGATTAAGAGCTTATTTTGGCTTATTAAGTTTACAGCTTCTCATAAAAGAAACACACAAAGAGCTAAGCTCTTCGCCATAAAACAAAACGAAAAAATAAAATTAATTTTTTTATTACACTGTTTTATTTAAGAAACAACCCGCCCAACAAAATGATTTCCTTCTTAACTAGCAAAAGATTTACTGCTCCCATAAAAGGTCGGGTACGGAACGGACCGTATGTATATAGGCTCTGGCTCTCTCTCTACTGCGGGCTTTCAGTCAACCAGCCGTCAGCCGCTGGATTATGATCTCTCGCTCAGTGTGAAGCCAGTTAAGTCAATTCAAAAATTTCGTATTTTTTTATTAATTAATTTTTTATTAGTTTCATCCATATTGTAGCCGCTTTGTAGCCGCTTGACGGCCAAAAACGCTCACCGGACGGATGATGAACTCATTTGTGACGTGAGATCTGTCAATCTTTCGTCCAGGTTTAGATGTGGAACAAGTTATATATGTAGAGAGGTGACAGAAACACGTAAAAAAAAGAGTCAAAAATTGGAATCATTGCCATAATCCACAAATCTTGTTGTCTATGTGTGCCTCGTTCGAGGTGTTATAAATCCATCGATTTAATATGCCCAGATGCCAAAAAGCTAGCGTAGGACACCAAAAGCAGGCGGCAGAATCAATTAATCTAGGCACGGGTAGCACGGTAGTTGGAAGACCATTGAATTATCCCGATTATGGCTATGAAAACACGAGAACTACGCGAATGGAATTTTGTCATGGTCATGGAAGGTATTTGTCGCTTTTGGGTGGACTAATTTATTTTACTTTCTTTGATTTGCACGAGTGATGAAATAATCATTTAAGGGTCAGGCCGTATCAAAAGCCAAGTGGAAGGGAACGAAGAAGTTACCTTGTGGGTTCGCTATAAGTGGACACTTGGGGTTGGGGGCAAGTAGTCTAAGCAGTTTGACATAATTTATTGCAAATCGCAAATCCCTTGGTAGGCCGGGAATGGCTCTTTAGCATGTATTAGCTTGAAGGAAGGCAAATAGTGAGGGTGAAAGTTTAGTGTTACCCCGTTGTTAGGACGAAAGGTTACGTGATTGGTGTGTGGCCTTGTTTCGCAATGACATGCTTTTGTTATCGTAGTTGTTATGAAATATGTTTGGCCTCCAATGAGCTTAAGGTGATACCAGATCAGGGTGGAATGGGAATATGTCAAGGATGGACAAAAGTGAGAGGTGAAATTTGTTGGCAAAGAGATTGGGAAATTCACTTTTGTATTGGCGCATATTTCGATTTAGTTTATTTAAGGTTTTATTTCTCATGGCGGAACATAAAAAAAGGCAAAACTATTCTGTATTAGCCATATCGAATATATGTAGAAATTTTCGGAAGACTTTTAGAAGTTTGTATCATTGCCAGAATTGGAACATAAAAGCCGAGCTCTTTATGTACCTCGATAATGGTCGTGTTTGCATTCTGCATTTGTTTCTGAATGGCATCCTGCCATTAAATGACATTAAATTTCACTTAGTCAAAAATTAGCAAAAAAAGATTTAGGATTCGTTGAATGATCTGGGCAATATTGATGTTATCAATCATAGAAACTTGGTGCATCAAAGACGACCCTTTTGGGGCCTACTAAGTAGGACATTAAAACGAACTTTAGTATTTCGGAATGGCACTTGCCTCGTTATGTTTTATCGTTTTCACCACTAAGGGCCGGACTTTCAGTGCTGATTTAAGCCTAGCCACAACCAAGATCTGTTAACCCCGGAACAAAACAAATCTAGAGTTAATCCAACAAGCAGTTTTTCGGTGCAGATTTAACTCCGTCAGTAAAGTCGACAAAATCTTGGACTCTCAAAATTATTGACACTCCAATCTCTCACTTCACATAGAAAAAAGAAGTTCGAAACAGAAACACGCAAATCCACTACTTTTTTCACAAAGAACAACAATATTGAAAGAAGTTCATACTGTTCACCAGAGTTGGTCTCGGATCAATAATCACTTCATTTCTGGGGCTAATCTCAGGTTAATTCGGAAACTCGGATGATCACGCACTGAAAAACTGGCCCTTAGAGTGTTAATGGACAGCTGCAATCCAACCATCAAGGAATAGAAATGCAAACTCGCGCAACAGGAAAATTTGTAACAGATTGTCTTGAGTCAAATTGAGAAAAAGCATTCAGATCATGATTGTATAATAAGCCTCCGCTAGGCTTCTTTCCATTAAAGTCATTAGTTCTCAACTATTCAAAGCCAAAGTGAACCTTTTCGTTACGATATCAATAAAACCTTTGCACCTGGGAAGTCTGTATAGAGGCAAAAAAGATAAGAACAATACCTACTGCAATGCCAAAAAAAAACCATTTGTTGGCGCCCAACGTGGCGCTTTCGATCACAAGATCCCGAGATTAAGAGGACTGAACCTTCTTCCCCTTCTTCCAAAAGGTATTAAGATGGACCAGTAACAGTAGTTGAGTCTGAGTGCTTAACGGATAGTAGAAACAACCAACAGAGAGAAAAGTGTACTGTGCAAGGACCTCCATTTGACGTTGGCACAATCCGTGATTGCAACGCCCGAAACTAAGCCTAACAAAAAGATTCTTGGAACTCGCTGCTATAATACACTTTCGCTACACGTTTAGCCTGATTTAAGGCATCCCAATGTCACATTAGTAAAGTGATCAACGGTTTTAGGCTTTATGAGATCCTGGAAAAATTCTCCAGAAATTCTAATCCACAAACTGGCATCATCCACAAGCTGATGCTTGATGTGGGAACTATTTGCCTTATTACAGCGACCAGGCCACAGTTTGGCTTTTTGTAATTTTCCAATAAGCTTATAAGCTTAACTAGCACATTTTGGATTACAGAGTTTAGAATGAATCCTAGTTAGTATCTTAGCTTTTATTTTTTCCGCTTAAAGGTAGAATTTACCTAAGTAAAGTTGAGGGGCTCTAATTGATTTTTTGTCTTCGTTGCACATTCGGAATTTATATTGTCTTGCACTATTCTAAGGCCTGTTGGGAACCCTGTAGCTACACGAATAAGACTCCTGAAGAAATTGTTGACATTACACGAAAAACCCACTATATTGAGGGTGCGCCATCTTTTATGTCGGTATGTAAATATTGAATACCTTTAAAAAGTTAAAATCATTTCCATAAATTGAGGTATTTTTGTTTTAATTGAACCTTTACAATTCTTTAAAAATAAAACATCGATCTAGTAGCCGCCTTTATAAAGCAAAGTATAACAGACTCTTTTTTAAGTGTTTTCAATAGGTTTTTTATCATCTCGGGTAGAAGAGCGATGATTTCGACTAGAATGCTTGCCATGAGCATGTCAATAATCTAGGCATAATCTAGGGTTCTGGTGTACATTTCGCTTTTCAGGGTCAAACTCAGTGATCTGGGTTTTCAGTCAATGTGCGGCAATTATTTGACAGCACACGCCCAAGGAAAATTTGTTGTAGAAACTGCATAGTTTGATTTACAGTGTGGCATGTGGCTTTCTGTCATGTTGAAACCAGTAACCGTCCAGACCTCCTTCACACATTTTCTGGGCAGACATATTGAGACATCCACCGTTATCGATTCAAATTGACTGTTCCGCATTCTTTGACGAAAAATTGCCCAGGATCATGAAACCCATTGTGGTATTTCATGGCTCTGGTGTGGATTCTCGGCTTTCCAAATTCGGCAGCGACGACGAACGGGCCGGTCGCCAATAATATTTGGGTAAATTGAACTTAATACGGAAACAAATGCAAATCATATTTCAAAATGCATCAAAGGTTGTCATGTTGATGTAAAAAGGCTTAGCGCGGATATAGAACAAAGCATGGGTTCCCGGCAAACCATGTTTTTCTCGGCAAGCTGTTTAAGCTTACCGAACGTATCATTGTTTATGTTGGAGATCGATTGCGGAAACAGTTTACAATTCAATAGGCAATATAATGGTTGATCAAGACAAGTCGAAAGTTTAAAGATGTTCATTCCCAGAATCCTTTTATTGTAATGACGGTTTCCAATAAGAGGGAGCGAGTATTTGAACACTATCTTCCACCGCTTCAAACAGTTCATTTGAACTTCTTGCGAGTTGATCAACGACATGTAGACGATCACCCACTGTCTCGTGCTTCATAGAACTCGACACCAAACAGCGGATAGTTTGATAGGACGGCGCTTATTGGCTATATGATATTTTTGAAGATATTTTGACGATATTTTTGAATGAGTGAATTCATTCATCTGATCGACAATTTTCAATGTACCCAAAACGTTACTATTTTCATGCGTGATTTCGGTTGGCTGTCTGATGTATAAAATTGTGCTGAATTAATGGTTTAAAAACATGTTGCCTGATGTCAATCCCTTGATAAATGTTAAAGTTATTTAGTGTTTGCATGCTGACACAAGAGATGGGGCACCAGTTGCTGTCATTTTTAATCATGGTATTCTAACAACGTCTGTATTTTGAATTATGTAAATATATTGTGAATAATAATCTGAATTATGTTATTTATTATAGAGTATAAACTTCGAAGTGAAGCCTGTAAGGACCATCAAGGGAACATCGTTGTAGAATTGCAGTCGGTGCTGAGGATTTGGAAAGACCACTTCTGCAGACTGTATAACGAGGACGAACCAAATACCGCTGTCAGGCAGAACGAACCATTCAACCCGGGCGAAGACGTTACCGACGAAGCATACGAACGATACCGCCCACCCGACCTGGAGGAGGTGAAAGTAGCTGTGTCTAAGCTCAAGTGCAACAAAGCAGCCGGAGCAGACGGCCTAGCTGCCGAACTTTTTAAATCCGCTGGCGATGAGCTGGTTAGGAGCATGCACCAGCTCATCTGCAAGATATGGTCGGAAGAAAGCATGCCCGACGAATGGAACCTCAGCATTGTTTGCCCGATCCTGAAGAAAGGAGACCCTCTGAGTTGTGCCAACCACAGGGGTATAAATCTTCTTAACATCGCATACAAGATCTTTTCTGCTGTACTGTGTGAACGCCTGAAGCCGTTTGTCAACAATCTGATAGGCACATATCAGTGTGGCTTTAGGCCAGGAAAGTCCACCATCGATCAAATATTCACACTGCGGCAAATCTTGGAGAAAACCCAGGAATTCCAAAGCGATACACACCACCTCTTCATCGATTTCAAGCATCTATCGATATGACAGCATCTATAGAGACGAGCTATATAGCGCAATGTCTAGCTTTGGCATCCCTGCCAAACTCGTCAGTCTGTGCAGGATGACGATGGAAAACTCACGCTGTTCCGTCAAGGTCGGCAAAGACCTCACCGACCCCTTTGATGTCAAAAAAGGATTTAGACAAGGCGACGCGCTCTCATGCGACTTCTTTAACATCATACTTGAGAGAATTGTGCAGAACTCTCGCGCCAACACCAGAGGTACAATCTTTCAAAAGTCCGTTAAGCTACTCACATACGCAGACGACATTGACATAACCGGTAAAACAAAGCGTGATGTCAGTGAAGCCTTTGGGAGTATTGGGATGGAAGCGGCGAATATGGGTTTAGCAGTCAATAAGGGCAAAACCAAGTATATGCTGTCATCAAGAAAAGACACCCAACACCGACGTCTTGGACAAAACATCACCATCGACACCTAAAACTTTGAGGTAGTTAGGGACTTTGTCTATCTGGGTTCCGCTATCAATTCAGACAATGACACCAGCGCTGAAATCAAACGAAGGATAACTCTTGCCAATCGCAGTTTCTTTGGGCTAAGGAGGCAATTGAGTAGCAAAGCCCTTTCTCGAGCAACTAAAGTGTCCATGTATAAGACCCTCATCATCCCAGTCCTGCTTTACGGTGCAGAAGCATGGACCCTGTCAAAGGCGGATGAAAACACTTTAGGCCGCTTCGAGAGGAAAATTCTTCGGACGATTTACGGTCCCGTCTGCATAGACGGAGAGTGGAGGAGAAGATATAACATCGAACTGTACGGGCTGTACAGCGATACCGACCTAGCCAAAAGAGTCAAAACACAACGTCTGCGATGGGTCATCTAGAGCGGATGGACACCAACGCCCCGGTCCGGAAAATCTTCGAATCCACACCGCTGGGATGGCGCGGTAGAGGAGCACCGAGACTCAGGTGGCGCACGCAAGTGGACCTCAGCCAACTTCGCGTGCGAAACTGGAGACGGCTAGCTAGAGACAGAGCTGGCTGGCGAAGCTTGTTGGCTGAGGCCCAGGTCCACCCCGGACTATAGCGCCACCTTAAGTAAGTAATCTGAACTATGTCGACAAGAATCTTGGGAGCTCAGGACAAGACCGAATTCAAAAACTGTTTTTCGGATTTCTGAGGTAAATCGAGGGTGATTCCGATCTAACTCAGTGATTAACTGTGCGACTGGCCAGCAAATCATAGGCCCTAATGAATGCCATATCAAGACACCCCTACTTGGAAGATGCAACTATGGACAAAGAAAGTCTGAGAACAAACCCTGAAAAAGAGAACTACAAGCAGTCATTTATAGAAAAACTCTTTTATTTTTTGCCCTTTATTTGAATTCTTTCATCTGGAGGGATCGAAAAAACAAGAGAAGAATTAACAATGCTCTGTTTTAGGAAATCAACAATTTATTAACGTTCACATTGTATGACTTGAGAAAAACATTTAAAGATTGGCCTTAAAGTGACGCCTGCGCGAGCTGATGTACTTTTCAATAGGTGAAATGAAACATGCTAGTTTACTAGAGTTAAGGACAGCTTTTAAATATTGGCCATCACCATCAGGGTACTTTGAACGGGAAGATTCAACTTAATTTTTGTCCTAAAAAGGTTTTCAAGGCCCGTTGTTGTATCCTATTCAGAAGCTACAAGAAGGTTTTTGAAGCGCCTGCCCAGACATGAGGATTGTACAACAAACTTTATGTACTTTACTACTTGTGCGTTGTGACTACAACTACGGATGTGGCAGTGTTCCCTAAATTGTATCAAACGGAACATATTCTTCAGAGAACAATTGAGTACGGAAGACCTAAAGATTGGTGAAATTCGTACGGAAGGTGGATATCCTTATAGCCTAAACTATCTTCGCATTCACGGCACAAAAGATCTATTTAGCTGGAGATGCCATACTTCGCAATAGCCGAGTCAGGTTTAATAAAAAAAAATACAAATCTTTGAGAATGGAAAGAAATTTTTTACTGAAATTTTTTATCGAAGAAAGATGAATTCTAAAAAAAGGTCTTTCATAAGATTTTCGAAATGGACTTATTCATCTAGGTACACACTGACATTTCTAGCATAGAAAGCTTATATTTTTTGAATAGTTATGTTAATTATTACAAGAACCTTAAACAAGCAACAATTTATAGTTAAGGCACAATTGTGGACAAAAAGTTCCCAAATTACATAAATTTCCCCAATCGATTGTCTGTCCATTCGGTTACCTTGACAAAGCAAACGTGATTTCAAAGAGGAAACCGCAGCCAGACTGGAAGACAGGAACACGATCAGAAATCTACATCTCATTACCATAATCCCCAGTCCTTTGTGCGCAAACAAAAGCTACTCTCCACCATATCAACAAAGAAGGAACTCACTCATCCGACAAATCCCAATCGCAGTGCAATTAAAAAATTGTCACTCTCCGCTTGATGGGGACGACTGCCTGCGTTTCGACTGGAATTTTTATTGTCAGACGATGACGTTTTGGCTGACTCACATCGAAACAAAAAGGATTCAGATTTGGCTTGTAAATCTGTCTGCCATCAGGCATGAATCATACTCTTCTGTCTTCCTAATTTGGTAGCTGCGTTTATTAATTGCGTCGCAGGCAACCAACTGTCACTCTGCAAATGGTGAATGGTCACTTGTCCAATGGAAGATTTATTTATATTCTAGTGACATTCACTAGTTCCATCATATGGATGTCTAAGGCGAGACAAAGCCCGTTGTAAAAGAACTCATTAACGCCGGCGCATATGGCAGTGCGTTGTGTTGCTGCTTGGCTTGTTTTGCATTGTTCCACAGTGGTTGACATATTACTCCGGGGTGAGGGTAAGACAATAATAATTATTGCAACAGGAAGGCACGATGCAGTTTTGACATAGAATCACGCGTCCACTATATACATGCTTAGAAGTCGGATTGGACATCAAGTGTTGTCATAATGTAGTCGATTTGAAGGTTCCTCCTTGGAGAACAGAACCCACTCGGAAACGAACACAAGTTGTATTTCGATTTCGTTGACAATGGCTCTCTAATGGTAGAGGTTTTCAAAAACATGGGAGTGGGTGGAATACCTTAAGAGACAAAGGAATTCTTTTGCCAACAATAGAAGCACGGTACGTGACACTCTTCGCTGCAGTAAGGATTTAGTAAGAAATTTTTATTTTATTTGATGAAAACAAGTGACGAAGGGATCGAGCAGACAACAAATGCAATATCCTGTGAAGAGGCATCAGTTTGAAATTCTGTGGGAATATGATGAATCATTCATTATAAGGAGTGTGCAAGGATAACTTTAATAGCCGGCAATCAGTGATCATAAGTAGGTATAATACCGAAGGATATAAACAATTTAATCTTTTTTGTTCTCCTTAATGTCTTTCCACGGAACACGGAAGTGTTGATAGCAAACTACGACTAGTCTGTAGACCAATATTGCACGACATGCAAATCGTCGGATATTCAGTTAATGGCTGCATGCAATTTACATGTCATGCGTAAAGATTTAAACGCCATATCCCATGTAGGTATCATGTGACGAGCAGATTTTCCACATTTTCGTGATTTGAAACAAGCAACGCTTCGTCGATGAGTTGCGTTGATTTATTCATTTATTCTGCTAGGTGTCGCATGCAACTAGCATGATGTTTTCAGCGAAGAATATGAACACAATAGACTTATCGCGTTATTATTTGAGCTTAATAAGCGAAAAAAAAACATGAGGCACAACATGCAACGAGTTTCCATGCGGTCACCTTGTGCGCATAGAAACATGCGACTTTTTTGGGACAAACTGCACAATATCGTGCGACTTTTTAGCATGTGTCGATAGGGCGTCGCAATCACGACCAAAATTTCATTTTTTCTATTACGGGAGAGCCACATTCCGTGGGGTTCTGTGGCGTATTCGTCAGTGTAAGTGCTTACTACGCAGGTATCTGGGTTCCACGCAAGCTATCCCACCTCTATCGTCTGGACGAAAAGTAGTAATTTTTCTTGTTCCCCACCTTCACGCGGGTTTGACAACCTCTCCGACGCGATAGAACCTCTCACACAAATTAAGTGTTAGGTTCGGTTGATGGATGCCCCTAAGACGCTAGCCATGATTCACTTTGATCAGCAGTTGTGTACATAGGGTCCATTTGCGAACCTTCTTACCACCTAAGACGAAACAAAAAGCAACCGCTATTAGAATCTCGAAGTGCCGCTCTTTGTTTGGCGGTTATGGTTTGTTAATAAATTTTAGGAGGTTCTTAAGTTCCTCAAGAAGTAATTGCCGATGGTTCTTCGCCTAATGCTGAATGAATTGTAAGGGATTGAGATAAGATGTGCCAGCGGGTAGATAAACGCTTTTCCCCTGGCGAAAGCATAGTTTCCAAACAGCCAACCAGCTTCATGATTGATGTCAGCTGTAAGATCCCAATGTAAACTTAACCCCTACAGTCTTTTGTCACGGAAGACGGTCCTTAAGTACGGCAAACTTTACCTAAAGGCAGTCTGGCTCTAACACAATCTTTGATACGAGCCTACTAGGAAAGGCGAAGTTGTGGAGCACCAAGTTCAGAGTTGAAGCAGGTACATTCAAGCTGGTGGACCACCAATGATTTTGCGAAACGGGCAGTTTGGAACGCATGGAGGTGGTTTACAAGTGATACCTGGAGAAGGCGCTTAAGGTATAAAACAGATTTATAGGAAAAAAAGTTTAATGCTTGGATGCTACCAACAAGTCGCCGAGTTAAACTGAAAAAAGGTACTTCTGGACATTCCATCGGGAGAGCGATGCATTGAGACGTGGTTGTTACCCCTCGCAGATGGCATTTAGGTCGCATGTGTCAGGTAATGAATAGCCGCATTTAGATTATGCGGCAAGATCGCACCATAAACTTGGGAACGCACTTGGAGCGACAATCGTGGTAGGGATCACCTCGAAACTCAGGCGGAAGGGCACACTTTCAGCAGCTGGCATTGAATGCCCACGGCAGCGGATTTCTGACATTGTCGGGACCTTCAAGTGCTAACTGTGTAAAAAATAAGGTAAATAAAGTAAGAAACTGTCAGCACTCTCCGTTTATACTCCTGCAGCTGGTGAAAGCATCACCCGTCACTTCTAATACAGCTGCATATCGGTGTGTGAATTTTATTTCATTCGAAAACTGGCAGACTCCCTCTGGAAGTACCTCCGCAAACTGGACCCGCACTTTTATTCTTTGGATATTTTACTGGAGAATATAGAAAACCGACTATCAACTAAACACTAACATAGACTTAATGTCTGGAGCCTTCGTCAAAAGCAGCGAAAAGTTACAAAAAGAATTCTACGTCTACGTTGTTCAGCCTGATAGTTCATCTTGCCATAAAT
Organism: Neoascia interrupta; assembly: GCA_947623515.1. Classification (NCBI taxonomy): domain Eukaryota; kingdom Metazoa; phylum Arthropoda; class Insecta; order Diptera; family Syrphidae; genus Neoascia; species Neoascia interrupta. The sequence goes on from OX392462.1 coordinate 203,088,605, forward strand.
TAGGTAAGGATTGGTAGGGTTGCTAGCCAAATAAACCAGCTCTCATAGGCTTACGAGGGCCCTATCTTTTCTTTTCATATTTTAGAAAATGTTCCATCCGCTAAATGCTGCTAGCCAAGCCTTTCTAGTAGGGGTCAGTTCTCGATCGGTAATGATCATGTAAGTGTTAGTTAAGATTTCTTGTGTCTTTCACAACGAACGCGAGAGAGCGAGCGAGAGTCTCGGGCGAGTTGTCAAATTTTTGGATTTAAATCAAGTGTAATTTGGCGTTATCTCCGTTTCGCACTCCGGTGAAATCGAAAAATTGAAAAAACTTCGCTGTTGATGAGTTGTGATATGCTGTTTTACTCCTTTTTTTCAAAGCTAATTCGAGCTTGCTGTGATTAATGAATCGATAAAAGGTAATATAGTCTACAAATTTTACAAATATGTAATGTATGTCCTGCCATTTTGTAACCAAAATAGTAGCGCATTCATTATGTATTAACAAGCGATTTTTCTAGCATCACGTTGACTCTATATGCCGCTCTGGTTTGACAGAACCGCACTTGTTGTGAAATAGTCATTAATATTAAGACGTTCTTAAAAAAAAAGATTTAAACATCTGTTAACTGAGCCTGGGGTGGAATCGGCTATGGTGATCTGTGATTTTCACATTTTGTGACAGTCAATGTGATCAAACAAAATAATCCGTCTGCGTAAGGTGATCACAAAAATATTGTTCCGAATCGTTGCTGTAAGAATACTGACTTTTATTCGCTTATGCAGAAAGTCAGCCTAAGAGTAGGCAAAAAAACCAACTTACCAGAAAGTTTGAAAGCTGGTGACCAGCTGATTTTGACGGTGAATGATCGGGAGCTGTCACAAGAAAATTGTGATGATCCCAGTTTACGCAGACGAATTTTTGTGATTTGTGACATCACTTATCGTAGATAACCTTAGCCGATTCCAAGCCTGATTCTTAGATATAGCAGGTAGCAACTAGATGGCGGGATAAGGTACGACCCTCAATTTGTTTAATTGTTCTTTTACATCACATGGAACATGGAACAGTCAGGCCAACTTACGAACACTTTAACCTTCAGTGTCGTAGGTTCTCAAGTTGATATTTAAACTACCAAATCTTGTATACATTTCGCTGCATGGGTCCTACTTGTCAATACACGCCTAGACTAGATTATACCTATTGTCGACTCTTCCGCAGTTAACTGTGTTAAAGTCCGAAAAAAAGCTCTCATTTTGAAAAAATTTTCTATACAGCTGCAAAATTGACAGTAAATAGCTGATGGACGACATCTGTGCATCACACCTATTTAGAACAAGTTCTTCAAAGTTATGAATTACCGTCACAATTGCGATTAGATGAAACATTCACTCATTCACCTTCTTTCATTAAAAAAAGCCCAGCCTAATCTAGTTACCAAGACGCATCATCTTATAGAACAAAAAAAAAGGGTCAAGTTACTTTCTAATCTTAGATAAAAAGAAAAAGAAGCGCGCGAACTCACCTGTCGTATCCATATAGACAATTAATATACTAAATACCGTCGCGAAAGACAACATGCACAACGCTATCGGTAAAAGTTGACGATACGGTGATGGTCCCAGCCGAGGATCAAATTTCGTTAATTTCTTACATCCGGCTACATTGCCCGCAGCCGAAGACGCTGCTGCCGCCGCCGCTGCTGCTGCTGCGGCTGCACCCGCCGCTGTCATCTGACAGCACTGCGGTAGTCTTGTTGCTGTTCCTTGTGATGTGCCAACATTCGTACTGGATATACTGTTCCCTGTCGTCGGTGTTGTTGCAGCACTATTCGTGCCACCACCACCACCAGACGAACACGAACAATTGTGATGAAGATGATGCGAGGGTGAACTGGCTGGCGTTGTCGGTGCACTGCTACTTGCAGTTCGATCAGGCAATGATGGTGCGACTAATGTTGATGAATGTGTTGTTGTTGTTGTCGATGACAATGATGAGGACGATGGTGTTGCTGATGATGATGCTGATGGTGAATGTGATGTGAGTTTTGATTTGGATGGTGAGTTTGGCGATGAGGTGACACCACCACCGCCACCGCCACCACCACCAGCACCACTCGAATGTGAGGTTTTTGAATGTTTTTTACTACTGCTACTACTGGGCCCGTCACTTGGACCATGACTGCTATTTGTGGGACTATTTTGGATAATGCTTGAAGCTAATGCAGGATGGGCTGAGTAATCGGCCGTCATGTTGCGTTATTTGGTGAAGAGGTTATATAACTAGGTGCCAACACTTTGGCTGTTTGTATGTATTTCTTTCGTTGATTCGACGTTGTATATAAGGAGCTCAACGCTCTTAGAGTACTAGGATAGAAGGATCTCCTTGAAAAGCAGCGGTTTTATATTCTGACCCATTTCGATTTCGAAAACTTGAGCCGGTGAATTTTCATAGCTGAAATAAATACAAAAAAAAAAAAAACTTTATTAGATTATTGTTAAATTATGTAAAATTGTTTGGTTTTTAAGGAACATAAATAAAAATTTAAAGAAATAAAACACAAAATAATATTGGGAGTGTGACATTTGAGTTATTTTTTTTTAGTAATTTCTGACATTTTTAACGCATTTTAAAGTGGATATGTTCCGAGTAAGCATGGAGTAAAATATCCAGCAAATGACACCCTCGATGTCATGACACAATTTGACTTCATAACATTTCGACAAAAAGTTCTACTCCTACGAAACGTTGAATTTTTAACAATCGGGGCAATAATAATGTTAATGGTCAGATTTCAGAGCTACCAATTGGGACTCGATGTCACTTTATCCCATAGTTTCTTTGGGGAAAGTATTATTTGACACGAAAATTCGTCGAAGAATTTTATGTCGATTTTATGTTTTGACGAAACATTTTTTTAACGGTGAATTTGCGTTCATTTTGTAGAAATGTTGAGTTAAGTTTTCTACAGTTTTGGGTTTTATTTTTCTGCGACAAATCAAAACTGGCAATGGTCTCTCTTTCTCCTCGATATTTTAAACAGTTCATCCTTTGCGATTTTCTTTTCTGAGAGAAGAAAGAAGGCTCCGTGGAACCCTGTTGTAAAAAGGGAAAAGCTAAGGAAAACCGCTCAATAAACGCAATGAAGCGCACGCAAGAAGGTGCTCAAGAATGATGTGATGATAATAAGTCTTCCATCCGTGAAGTTCAAACTTTCGTGGGATGTTGAGTTCCCGAATTTTTTTTTTGTCTTACAAACCCCACAAGGATATAAATAGTCCTATTCGTTTAAACCAAAACAACAAGTCAATTGAATTAATGCCAGTGAACCGAGTCGATTGCCATAGTTTAAGTAAGGATGGGTGACCGTTTCCGTTTAGACCCAGAGACAAGACTCGGTTTCTTATTTCTAGCTTATCACCAAGGTTGGTATTCCTTCTTCTAACCAACAGGGTGGTGATAGGCGCACAAAACATGTAAAATATGGTTTCCTATCAATATAAAAAAGGCTCCAAATCTTCTTGTGCGTCTGCCACTCAAACAGTGATCCGTAAGAGCTTCAACTATCTTCCTCAGACTTATTAATTCACAATAAATATGTCCCTCGGTTTTCTTAAAATCAAGCTCTGGCCGGATTTGTTTTTCAGTTACTACACCTACCGAGGAAAAGCGGTGCACTTAGGAGTAAATTGAGGCCAGATGATGACAGACCACTCTTCCTCAACAGCAGTGACTTAGAAGACTAATATTCTTTAGACGCAAAAGCAAAGTGCACTGAAGCAGACTGTTGCACCAGCTCCTGATGCAACTCGAAAATCAGTCTCATCAACCCCGAGACCAAATCGAAGATCGAAAATCAATGTCGTTAATCTCGACACAAAACTCAGAACATTTCCTACACACCCAAACTCGCACCTTCCCCAAATCTTATAGTGAGTTCAAGCTGGCTACATGTGCCCCCCATACAAATCCCAACGAGGTAAAAGCGAGCCTTAGCACATACTTGGGATGATGAACCATTTTTTTCCTAAATCTTTGTCTACTATATTAGTTTTTACTGAATATCGGTTAAAGCTCTGTGACCGAACTCTGAAGGACGGAAGTTTTGATAAATCCAACTTACTGAAGAAAGCTGAAATAAGTGACTGCAATCTGCAAAACTTTTATACGCCAAAAAGTCTTCATTTTTAATCCCCAAACTGGTTTGCAATAGCATAATAGCTGAGAATGACATAACAGCTCACCCTGTCAATCTGCTCACAGCTAGTTTTTCTGCCAGCTCAGCGCTTTCGCATTGAATACTCTTTCTTCCTTTCTGCTCGAGATGGTGCTTAGCTCCGGACAGGGACTGAGCCTTAACCAAAAACCTTCTCCGGTCAACCTTTGCTAGCTGCTTCAAATTTTCACACGAAACAGCTCGCACAGTACCCGGCTATAACTCTTCCTCTAATCACGTTTATGTAGACGCGAGCAAAAATAACTTGAAGGATTTTATTTTCTTAGTAACCTAAGGTCCATTAAATAATATCCGGCAGCCGGTTTATGGGAAACCGTAAGCGGTTTCGCTTTGCAGGTGTGAACGCGCCAACAGGGTTCTATTATTTGGGACGCTAAGTTGTTCGCGAAGGCTTTTCGAATCCCTTCTTAGCTCGAAGAAGCAGCGATTGAGAAGAGTTATTACTCGTTTGACCTCAGCGCTGGTCTCGTTGCCTGTCTTTTCTATATCGGCCAATACTCGATAATACCCATTTATTCTTTGTCGTACCTTATGGTAGCAGGAGTTCTACAAATACAAAACTAGTCTAGGTAGGATATTCTAGATAGGTCAAAGGAACAGGACATGTTCATTTCTTGTTCTAACTAAATCCCCGCCTAATCTTTTCTATCTGTCATATTCGTTTGGTATCTTTTTGAGTGCACAGACAACAGCACTGAAAAAACACGATTTTTCTTCTCAAAATAAGCCGTCAACTATCTGCACTTTAAAGTCCATTCTTTCCAAGGATTTGGAAACGCTTGGAAGCTTTGTAATAGCAAGCGGGTCGGCATTCGTAGCAAAAAACCCTGAGATGGTCTATAAAGCCGAAAATTAGAATCGCTCCTTGCAACTTCTTGTAACCTAAAAGGCAAGGCTGTAGCGGGTGATATTTACAATCATAAGAACGAGTCTTGCATAAGATTCTGCAATCGAGGAGTCTCTTTTGCTCATTTCAATTCGTTTTTCCGCGGCTTTAAGTCCGATGTCAACTACATAAATAGTCGTGTGCCCCAAGGTTGAGTTTTATCTCCAACACTTGTTTTTTATTTTGAATTATGATCTTTTGCCAATTTTTATCCAATACATTAACTAAAATTACAATTAATCATGCATTGTCGCTGTGTTAAAGGCAAAGACCAAACACCCCAAATTACCCCACACAAGGAAGTCGTAAGGACGTAAATCGAATGTCCTTGGCTTCAATTGTGGTAGGCGGTATCAACTCAAGTGTTGAAACTGGAGATGGTCAAAAGTCCAGGACCAACTGAATTAATTTTGAAAAAAAGGGCGACCTACATGACCCACTTTGTTAACTTCGGCGACGAATTTCCGAACATCCCTTACTTTGAACACTTTCGGTCTCAGCGGTAAATTTTGGTTGTGGTCGAGGATGCTGATGGAAGCTAACCCGATACCAAAGTATGGTTTCTTCAATTTTTTCCAAATTGCACGGAATCCAGACTTACTGGAACAATTTGGTTGACGGGAAAGTTCAATATTTTTTGTTAATTTCGCAGAATACAAAATAAGAATAATAAAAATGTGTGGTTAGCCACTATTGCCAAGAATTGTACTTGCCATCTCTCAAGAGGATCAACCTAATTGAATTCTGTAAATGACAATAATTAACATCCAATATCCACACCATATGTTGGCTCATATTTTAGTTCTTTTTTAGCATAACCTCACGTGTGTGGAAGGTCGCTCCAAGACCTGGTTAAAAGAAACATGATTTTGGTGAACCTTTCCCTGAACAGAAAATTCCAGCACGTTCAACTCAAACTCAATCGAACTGCAAAAAATGTAGGTCTCAAAGCTATGATGAATGTCTTAACATTAAAATGCTATAAAGTGATAAAAATGGAAACCAAAATCGGGAAATCTATCCAAAATTTGTCAGTTTACTTTATTGAGAACTCACTTAATTCAAAAATTCCATAAAATGCACCATTTCTAGAGTTTTCTCACACAAATTCCGGTATCTATCTTTAATCTCATTCGTTCCTAAAAAAAATCAAACAATGGCGCTGTTCTCTTCAAACGAACAGTGTCATGCCACATGCAATTCTCGTTAAATTCCCATTAGATACGGATGTATCCTTTTTCGCTCTTCCTTTTCACTGAATAGTTCTGGGTGTTTCCTATATCCTTTACACATCTGTATGCAGGACCTACACCTAATCACAGGCACATAGCCCATAAAATGTAAAAATATCCTTTTGTCACTAAGGGACTGTTTCGAAAAAAAAAAAAAATACTCATAGCACCTTGAGATCAGAAACCATTTGGCACCGACAGCAGCTCATGTTGCAACTGATTCAATTTGCTGCTCCTCTACCTGCTCAAGGTATAGAGAATAGCAAGGTTGATGCATCGATTTCCAGGAACCCATTAGAGTATCCTGAACAAAAAAATGCGCAGGGATATTGGCGTGGATTCGGAAAATCTAGTCTGAAGAGTAAACAATTTCCAATTGCTACACACAGTTGCACCAGGTGAATACATATATAGCCACTTCTTCGAAGAGACACAAAGGAAGCAGCAAAAAGCGAAATATGAAGACTTCACGGCCTGATGGGTTTTCATCATCACACAAGCCATTTTCCCGATTACTTAGTCGTTGCTGGGCTGTTGTTCCTTGCTTCGTTTTTTGTTATTGTTCGCCATTCTAGTGTGGCTTGGTTAGTTACCTGGTTGGCTGGTTGCTCTTATTGTTGTTAACTGTTGGCATGTGTGTTTTAATGTTTTTAATCATTCGAATACACTTATGGAGTGGCATGCCGAATAACAACACCACAACCACCACCATCACAATCGGGCAGCAACAACAACGAGGCGACGAACTTAAGTAGGTAGTACCAGCAACAGCAGCAGCAGCAGGTACAACAGCTTTTCAGGTATGTGAAGCATGTTGTTGCAGCAACAGCACTGCACCGTATTTATGCTCACTCCCCGCGCACTGCCTCTTTGAAACTTAAGAGGCAACACAAGACAATGCAAGAAACCACCGCACCAGACATATCGAAATTCGAAAAGAATGAAACTTCTTTACGAGAAGGTATTCCTCCTCGCTGGCTGATGATGTTGTAGGTAGGTACCTGATGGTGGCAGCAAGACCATCAGGTAGACTTGCAAGAGTCAATGGCAGCCGGACAGCATGCCACATTCTCGTGGTATGTCTCTGCCGCCGTGCTCTGCAAGTCCCGCGTCATGGTATGGAGTACCATTAAACCATTTAGCTGAAGCCGAGCCGCAGTGGTAAAGATCGGAGTGAGAATTAACACTCACACAAACGTGTCCGAATGAGACAGACAATGGTGTGTGTGTACGTTTTTTCCCTTCTTGTTGGCATTTGTGCTACCATTGTTAAGAGCATATGGCGGGCCTACGAATATTATTATGAAGGATCGTCATCGTCATTTGCGGGTTCGATGGAATTGTTTGTTTGAAAAACGCCCCCGGAGACATTTTTCTTGAAAATTCCATCTGGCTACAAGTTTTTGCCAATGGGATTCTCTTGGCAATGAGAAAAAAATGGTTTTGCGAAGAATACGGGTGGTCATTTCGGGAAAGACTCATTACAGGGAACGTGATGAATGAATGAATATGTATACTATAGGTCCTACCAGGAAACTTGGTTCAATGGCGTTGACTTAGGAGACAAAGGCAGAAGGACACGCACCGCAATTGACATGCATTTTCCCACGATTTCTTCTTTCATAAACATGAGACTGAAACTAATTTTTGAAACCAACCAACACATGTTTTGAGATGAATGCCGAGCATCAAAGATTTCGTTGTTTAAATCGGGTTAAAAAAAAATTGATAATTCTCGATAACCATTTGAAACAGTTCTGGTGAAGAGCGCAGACTTGTCTTACTCCATTTTAACCATTGTGAATAGAGATGCTTATTAATCCTTACTTTTCCTAGGCTGCAACACTTTTTTTCAGCAACTGACACACAACATGTTAGATGACGAAAACCAAATATTGACTGTACCATATTTGGTTTTCGTCGCCTTTGTGATCCATACTACAGACTAATCTCACTACCTATGGAAGAACGGATGAAGGACTTCGCTTCTAAGATAAGCCCTTGATCTCAAGAAATTCTTTGGATCACATCAAAAAAGTCTAGAGGCACTGTTTTGGTAATTGAACTATTTATTGAATGGTTATCTCGTCATGGCGATCACGGATCCTAGCTACGAATTCTCCTCGATCCTGATAAAAGATAAGACGTGACACATGGACTTAGACGGTCTTCAAAAAAGTCCAGGAACATCGCTTCTTTAGCCAAGCTTTTTATTGATTTGACAAAAGATCATCTGATCATGGAGATCACCGATCGTGAAACGAACCAAGTCATTATTGATTTGTTGTAAGGGATCTGATAACGGCGATATCAAGCCTTTTATTGATTTGACACAAGATCATCTGATCATGGAGATCACCGATCTTGAAAACTAACTTCCTTAAGTCATGAATAAATGAAAAAGAGACTGCACATTTAAGACAAGTCAAAACTTTAAAAAAAGGGGTATAAGGCACCGTTTCGGTAAACATGCCTTTGATTCTTGTGTTGAAGGATCAGGTCATAGCGATCACCGATCGTGGTACGAATTTCCATGAACCATGTTTAAATGAAATCCTGCCATCGTCACCTGAAAAAAAAAATCTTGTTCTTTTTCACGGTCCCCACCTCCGCGAGGGTTTGACAAGCCCTCCGAGAGTATTAATTGTCTTGAAAAACTTTTCAAAGTGCCGTTCGGATTCGGCAAAAAATTGTAGGTCCCCTTGTATGTAAAGAAATCAACACACCAGCATACATTGTTGAGAAGTTGGCCCTGGTTCACCTCGAGCTATTGCGCCACTCTATTTATTTATTTTTTTTTTATGTTTAAATGAAAGAAAGGCACAAAAAGAAAAAAAAGTCAGAGTTGGCTTTGCGATCCTCACTTCAGACTAAAGTCAATGTCCAGAAAACGGAACAAATGGACTTGGCTTTTCGGATCTCGATCACTTCAAGAGTCTGTGGCCAGCGTTTTCGTAACCAAGTCACTACTAAATTGGTGTAAGAGTTTAATAGGCGATCACAGCGATCGTTAGTCGAGCAATTCATTAGGTGAGAGATCACCTGATCGGATCATGGCGATCTCCAATCTAGATCAAAAAAGCGTTAAGGCAACCCAGAAAGCAAAATCCCGATTACAAAATCCTAAACTGGAAAGTCCTGGAAAGAACATCCTGATTGTCAAAATCTGGGAATTCGAACAGTGTTTGCGTTGTTCTTAAAAAAAACTCCGGGCGTCTTTTTGATTCATAAACCGCCCTTGGCTTTCGGCCTCAGGGCCTAATTCAATGTCGGCAAACTTTTCAATCTCAAGTAGCTAAAGTTAGGTTAAAGTGGCTTGGTTGAAACTAGAAGTTATTATGAAAACCGCCCAGTTAGACCTTTAAAGGTTCATTGTGTGAATTCGGTGACCTAGAAAACTGCGCAGTATACCTATGACGCGTGAGAGGCGTACGTTTAGATCATTTAGATCGTCGTAGGAGAAAACTTCAAGGTGTGGATAACTTTTCTGAAAAAGAGGAGTTGGTTTCGTATGTGAAGGTGTAGGTGAAGTGGTCTCTTCCTCATCCTCATCCAAGAAGATCCGACTTTTTATGAATTATGATAAAATTAAAGGAAGTGTGGAAGGAATTCGCGTCTAGGATAAGCTCAGATAAAAAAAAGTCTAGGCTTGCCGTTTAGGTAACGAAATTGCAGTAAGCCCTGATTTCAAGGAAGATTCAACTGGTCGCTATGGTCACCGGTCATGACAACAAATTTCCATGAATTATGACTTAATCAAGGGAAGCGAGGAAGGATGTCGTCTTTTTGATAAGCCCAGACAATCTTAGACGGTCTCGGGACGATTTCTCAATCACTTCAAAAAAAAATCTGGGAGCACCATTTCGGAAACCAAGGCTTTAATTGATTTAGTCAAAGATCGTCCTATCACAGCGATGATGACAATTGTGGCGATCGGTAACCAATGATCTATGTTTGATAACTTGATCAATCTGATCGCCGATCGTGACCAACAAAATCTTGATTTCGGTAATCAAGCATTAATTGATTTGGTAATTGGTTTGCCAAACGCAGCCTGAAAAGAACCTAGAAAGCCTCTTAAGTTTCTAGAGTAGATAATCAAAGTGATCCAAAGGCCAAAATTAACAGAGTCACTTAATTGATTAACTTTAGCTGGTTTTGGTTCACGAACAACTTTACTTTGTTCACTAATCTCGGACCGATAACCCGATTTCCGAATTTTGAGTCAATCGAATCGATCACTGCCCGTTTTGAAGAATTCACTTCAAACCAATTCAACCTGTACGTGTACATGTCAAGCGATTCGATTGTATAGTTACGACGAGATCGATTTATTAAATCAATGGAATCGATGATGTGGACGTTTCGAATCGAAAAATTTATTTAAGGCGTTTCGGGCTGAAGCAGAATGACTTGTTTCAAGCAAGTTGATTTAATTCAGTCGAGTCAAATGATTTGATCTTAAAAGACTTGTTTTTATTTCATCGATTGAGCTTACGACTTATTTTATCGATGGATTTCGTCCTTTTCAGCCGATCGACATAATGTTGTTACTTCCAGTCAAATCGATTCATTCTTTTTGAAACCTTTACTCAATCTAATAATGTGAGACAAAGACTCATTAATTGTCTCTGTCTAAAAATTAGTATTAAAAAAGAACTAAAGCAACCACTTAAAATTCGCACCACATAACGAGCATATGACGAATATTTTAACCCCTGTCAGTCGATTTTCATCCCTAAAAACCTCGTTCCTTCTCGTTTTACCATTTAAACAGTTTTTTTTTGTCAAGTCATGAATGAGCATAAAGTGCATAGACACGAATACTAACAAACCATCTTGAACAGCCCAAACAACATGCCCATCAAAGGACCACCTGTCATTAGGATCGACGCACAGCAACGAACAGAGACCAAACAAAACGTACAGAAAAAAAAAGAAACCGAACGAAAATTCTTTCAAATAAGTGCAGATGAGGAAATCCAAATAACAACAGCGAGCGGAAAGATTCTAATGCAGTGTGTTTGTGCACTGGCGGAGGTGGAGGAGGAGTAGGAGGATAATATGAGGCCCAAGACAAAGCGGCATATGAAGGAGTGAAACTGAGGTACCTATACGCCGAGCTAAGCGCGCAAGACCTTTACAACATTAAAGCGGTTGCAGTCCCCGAGGTACAGCAGACAGAACAGCAGATGTTTGTCATGCAAGAGAAGACTTTTCAGACCGATCGCAGCTCACTTTATCATTATTATGGGGCACTCAGTCGCGCAGTCGCAAAGAGACGTTAAGCATTTATATTTCGGCGGCTCAATTCGAGTTTCGAGGATCAGTTTGGGTTTGGTTTTTCCTTCTCGTTCTTGCTTAGAGAGGAGTCCTGTTTTTTAAACGTCCCAAATGCGATCAGTTCCGATTCGAAGGAACATTTTTCGTTCCCTTCCTTCCTATTTAGTACCTATGTGTTTCTTTTTTTTTTGTCAGAAAAGCAAAAAGGAAGCCCCAGCAACAGCAGCATTTTTGATAGATACAAGTCTTGCATTCCAGCATTGGAACTCTCGATACTCGTATTTCTTTGGCATTTTATGGAGTTGCCCTCGGGAGATTTATTTTGGTTGTTGTGTACGGAGTGTAAATATTGGATTGTTCCGTTTTGGGCTGCGCTCCACCTTCTCTGCCAACAACGTGTGTCGGGATATACGTAGGTACATTTCCATTTGTATATGCAAAAGATAAATAGATAGATACTTCTTCATCTTACTCCAATCGATCGATTGGATTTTATTTATGGAAGCGCCTTTGCATGAAAGCCAAACATTCAAACACAAAGTGGCTGCAGCAACAACAACAACAACAACAATAACAACAAAAAGAGTGTTGAATGACCTGGAAATGAAGGCTTTTGCTTGGAGAGAATATTGCTCCGATTGTGTGTTGTTGTTTTTTTTTCTTGTATCGAAATGGTGCACGCAATAAAGCGAATTGATTTTATCTGATTCTCCTTGGATAGCGCAGCGAGGTTTTAGCTTTGTTCTCGAAATTTATTGCATTGAATGAGAAATGACATAATTACAAAAGGAGGGAACTATTTTTTTCCGATTATAAGTAGACTTTTGAGATGTCTAGATGTATTTAGGCCAGACTATTCACAGTTGGTGGTGGCTACCACAAGAAGAGATTGTCATTAGGAAGGTGATAAAAGCTGTTCGATGAGATTCTTCATTGGAAACAAATCGAGAGCCATTCGAATAAAAGATCAAGGATTTATGGATTCGATTGGACCTGTTTTTACATCACGTTTCGGTGTTGAAATTTTGTTAATTAAAATTAATCGGTTTGGTTTCAGTTTTTAAATCCACGAATTTTGAAAGCTTTCGAGTTTGAATGGTATTTGATTTCGTGTGCTATTTTTGTTACTCACAAAGTTGTTTTTTATGAAGTCTAGCAAGGCTTTACTCAATCTGGGGAAAAATTCCACTTTCAAAAACTTTTGAAATATCAAGGGTAGCATTCGCCCAAAGTTAAAATTAATAATCAAATCCTCGAACTAATGATCTTATGAAAAAATTTAAGAAAATGTTATGGGACAGTTTTGGTTTCCTCTCACGAACTAAGCCCCACTCCAAATTTCAGCTCTTTTGCTTAATTTTGAAGACCTAAAACCTTCACGTAGGTATACAGACGGACGACGGAAATAGCTGACAATGAATTGACCTGTCGGTCTCGATCGAATCAAACTTTCGAGGTAAGCAGAGGTCTCGCGACTTTGAAAGTCTTGAAGTTCGTGCTTAAGTTTGAAGAAAGGTGGCTCAAGATGGACTTATCTGAGGGTGCGCGCTCTCCTCTTTTCGCATATTAGCTCTTCTATGCCGCGCGAATATGTTGTTCCGCTGTTCGATAATGCGGTACTCCGAAAAGAAGTGTTATTCCACGCAACGCTCTGAATAACTCTCACAAGTTTATCTATATCATCTTCTATTTCAAGTGGCGTTTTGAGTGGTACATTCAAAGCTATGTTTTCTTTGCAGTATTTTCTAAAGCCGTCCCGGTTCCATTCGGTGTTGCTGTTAGTTAATCTAGGCGCTCTTTCCATTTTCGCTAGGCTTCCACCGATTTTCAAAAAAATTGCCGAGTGATCTGGACAGAGATCAAAGCGTTTATCTACGTTCGTAAGGTAACGAGAAGTCGACGTGGTAAGGTATTTTATTTCTCTCGGTTGGCCAATATGTTGGCTTTCCCTTCGATATAAGAAGACCACGCCACGTTCGTACTTGCTTTAAAGAGGACTCTAACCCTTGTTGAATTGCACCGTGAACCCCAAAAAGTATTTTTCGCGTTTAAGTCCCCTCCGATGATAAAGTTTGACCCAAGTGAGTCAAAGAGGGGAGCAAGACCGTCACCTGCCAGCCGATACTGCGGAGGAACATAGCTCGACGCGATTTTATAATCTAAGTGCCTCAATTTAACGGAGATTGAGCTTATTTGCATGGAATCCAGTTCTATTTCTGCGTTTTTGGAGTGCTTTTGCAAAAGGCCGTATGCAATTCATGTAATTTTTTGTATCTATTGACTTTCCCCTATTGACAATTTTTTGTTATAATGTTTTTTGAGGCTTAAACTCGAGCTCGCTCTATTTGTTAAATATCACTTGATTAACCTACGTTTGTTGCTCGAGCTTTTCTAAAGTCAAGAGTAGAATTTGAGAGACAGAATCTGATGCGGCCAATTGTGGCTTACTTTCACGTGACGCAACTTGAGCGTACGATCTTGGACCTACACGTGGATTTTCCCGTTGAACTTGGGCCAGCGACGTTTTCTTGTGCTGTTTAGATTTTTTCTTTAATCAATCCCGTACCATTGGTGATTGAGGGGTTTTGTGTTTATAGTCTTCAGGTCATGGAAAAAGTTCGGCGAGAAGTTGGAGCATGATTACAGATCTGCAAACAAGATATTTTGGCAGACCATTCGCCGGCTCAGAGGAAGGAAGTTAAATATCATTCAAGGAGTTAAATCCAAGGACGGTATACACTTCTTTCAAATGAGAGCGATGTCTTGCGCAGATGGAGAGAGCACTTTTCGGAGTTGCTTAGCCCCCAACAGGGCACTGAAGATGGCATTCCCACTGCTGACGAGATAAGGGCGGAGAATAGTCCCACAGTAAACGAAGTCACTAAAGCGATTAAATCGCTAAAAGTTGGCAAGTCTGCTGGAGTTGATAAAATCCGGCCAGAAATGATCAAGGCAATGGGTGAAGGGGGTGTTAAAAGGGTGACACGTGTCATTAAGGTGACCTGGGATAGCGGAAAGACACCTAGCGTTTGACAAACGGGAGTTATAGTGCCCATTTTTCAAAAAAGGGAACAGAAGAGATTGCGCCAAAGGGGCATATCTCTCTTGAGTCTTCCGTTAAAAGTATTCGCGAAGGTGTTGGAAACGCGCTCCAGAGCTGAAATCGAGCCTTTGTTACGGAAAGAACAGTGCGGCTTTTGGACTGGCAGAGGCACAACCGACCAAATTTTCACTCTGAAGGTTATTCTTGAGAAGGCCTGGGAATATGCCAAACCGGTCCTTGCGTGTTTTGTAGACCTGGAAAAGGCGTATGACTGAGTCCCTCGGGATACAGTGCGGAGAGTTTTGCAGGACTATGCGCTAAGTGGGCCTTTTCTGAGAGCCATCCAGTCTTTGTATGGAAACTGCAGAATCTGTGTACGGATAAATGGCGTCAAATCCCGTCCTTTTGATGTGCGCGTTGGATTTCGCCAGGGCTGTGTTCTGTCGCCGCTTGTTTTCATAGCATATATGGGGTGAAGCGCAGTCTTGGCGAGCAATGTTTCGAATTGGCTGGCATCAGGATGAGCCATCTGCTTTTCGCAGATGATTTGGCCATCCTTGCAGCATTCAAAGAAGAACTTCAACGAGCACTGGATAGATCTGCAGCCGTCTGTGGTGATGCTGGGATGAAAGTAAACGTGAAGATAACGGAATTGATGGTTGTTTCCCGAACTCCTGTGCTGTGTACCCTGCACATAAATGGAGTTCCATTAAAACAGGTGGAGAAGTTTAAGTATTTCGGGGTCTTTTTCACGAAAGATGGGAGGAGTGATACTGAGTTGTCCTGTAGAATTGGCCAAGCTGGAGCAATAGTAAAGGAACTGCGCCGGCCGGTCATCAGGAAAGCTGAGCTTGGAGTGAAAGCAAAGATCTCAGTTTTTAATTCAGGGTTCGTTCCGACCCTCATCTATGGTCATAAAATTTGGGTAATGACCGAAAGAATTTGATCGCGGGTACAAGCTGCCGAATTTGGATTCCTGAGGTGCGTTGCTGGTGTTACTCTAAGGGATAGAGTGAGAAACGTCAGTATTCGTGGGAATCTTAATGTTGAGCAGCTACTTCTCCGAGTGGAGCGATCGATTCTTCGATGGTTTGGACACGTTGTTCGCATGCCCCCTGACAGACTGCCTAGACAGGTCATGCTAGCCGAGATGCGAGCGCGTCGCCCCCCTGGTAGGCCAAGGAACAGGTGGTGGGATCAGGTAAGGAAGCACCATTAAGCCATCCTCGCTCCGCGACCCTTTTAAAGGATAAGCGGCATCCGAAAATGCTGATGATGATGATGGGTCTTCAGGTCGTTTCAGGCTTGGACCCTTATGTTCAATATTTTTCTTTGGTGCTTCATGTCGTTTTTGTCACCCTATGGCGATTTCGCATCCTCGGTAGCTCGCTGGGTGACTTCGCCTACGATTGACGCAGACTGCTGGAACCTGACTGCTGACATTGCAATCTGTCGGGAGATGTTCGCCGGCGCATTTTACGCATTGCGGTTCTTTTTGGCAGTACGCTTGCGTGTGTCGGAAACATTGGCATCGCTTGTATTGAGGTACTAGTCTGTTGCCCTACCGCTTGGGCTCGATTTTGACCTTGATGTTAAGGATTGCTTTAATTTTCTAAATTTCGCTAATGTTCTCAGTTCTATCAAAAGATAGCATGAACATTGGTAGAACTCGCCTGACAACAGCGGAATCTTTTCCAAAATGGCGAAATTTTGACAACCGATTGTCAACAATTGACCACATTCGATATTTCTTCCAGTAGTTAAACGTTTCCATAAGCCAAATTGATCGTTGAACCTAAAAAATAATCGTACGTGTTAACAACATCAAGAAACAGTCGGCCTTATTCGAGTTTAACTGGAACGATTCGATAGTTTTTAGATATACATCAATCGAGTCTCAACAAACGACCACATTCGATTTTAGTTCAAAAAGTTCAGTGCTTCACACAAGTAAAGCACTGAACTTTTTTCTGTGGCTAAAGAACTCTTAAGCAGCATTAAATCGCGAGCAAACGATCGACTTTTTATGAGTTTTATTCGAATATTTCGATTTTTGAAGAATTTCAACAATCGAGTGTTTTTTACATTTCGATTGTTTGGAAAATTGCAAAAATCGATTGTCAACAATCGACCGAAATTCAGTTTTAACTTACACAGTTCAATATTGTTTCTGGAATTCAATCTATTCGCAACTTAAGTTGCTTGAGTATGGTAATAAAATCGGGGGTTGACATTTTCGACGCGGTAAGATTTTTTCAAACTATTCGATGCTTTATGGAATCTCTCTTTTTGAGTTGTCACATAGGTACCCACCCCCCCTAATATTCAGGGGCAACAAGGCTCAGGCTTGTATTTTTCCTCTTGATTTGAAGGTTTGTAAGCATAAAGAGATAAGTCGATAATGCAAACGACTTTGTAAGACAAAGTTTTTGAAGACGACGAAATCGTCTGCGAACTCAAAGAAATCGTATCTACTTTTGGCTCGATTTAGCATTGCAACTCGACTCGTTTAAGTAAAAGTCAATAAAAACGCAGTCACTTTTGCCTTACCCGACCCCATTATCGAAAGGCCTCTTATAGGGTAAAAGGTTACCATGGCTTTTATAGTAGGTATATCAAAACGTTTACCAGTGCAGTGATTCAGCGAACCCCTTTCCACAATCAATCAACCGGCAGCAACGATTCGCTAAAATTCGATTAACAAGTTCAAACAATTTAACTGCCGTGCAGTACTTGAACATAAACAGACCGAGCGCCAGAGAGAGACAGAGAGGAGGCTCGTTCCCGCCACCTGCCCAGCGTATCGGATTACAATTGCCCAATTGAAAAATTAAGGGAGCTATAGCCACTTTGAACCTCATCGATCGATTCCGATGGCAGCAGCAGTAACGCCATTCGATGGCTATCAATTCAATAAACCGTCATCGTTGGCGTATCGCGTGCGCGCTTTAATTCCTTTTATGTCTTGTTTTTCTCCTCATCTGTCATAAACAAAAATTTCTCGGCCTTTTTGTTTCGATTAAATAAACCAACAACACAATACGACTACTCATCGCATTTGACTCCAAGCTGCTGCGATGATGATGGGTCGAAAGTACACGAGGTCACTCCAAAGCGAACCCAACGCGGCGCAACTGAAAACTACTCACACACTATTGTGTGCGTTGTGTACGTTGTGACGTAGGTACAAAAGGTGGGTGACCGTTTTATTACACCTACATACTTTCGGGGGTTCGTAAACGGAAAAAGATACGCGACCGACCCAAAACCGAAACGTAAACAAAAGGTGTGTATGCGATAGTTTCTGTTGTTCCATCGAGAACAATAGAACTCAAAACTCCAGGGGACAGGTGGTGGCGGTGGTGGTGATGGTGCTGCAGAGGTGGCGGGGAAAAAAAATTGGAATAGGTCGCCAAAACCAAAAAAAAGAAACAAAAAAAAAACTTTGAAAGACAAGTTTTCAACTCGCAATGAGTATGTGGAAAATCCATGAAGTGTCTAGGGTACATACATACTACACATTCTGATGGTGAGGGGTGGAAAACTTCAAAAAATACTGGAAAAACACGAAAACCGAAAGAAAAACTTCAAAAACTCATTGCAGCGTGGAACACAATAATATGAGGGTCGTGCGACAGGCGATGATGATGTTTAACAAAAAAAAAAATTGTGTCACCACACCGTCAGAATTTATACGGTGAAATTCAAGTCCCTCTAGAAACTTATACCGTGTACCATGCTGGTTGTAGCAGCTCTTCGTAGTATACTGGAAAAAAAGCATAAAACGAATAAGTTTACGAGTATCTGTCGTTTATAACCGGTGCCGGATAGAGGTATCTTTTCGTTTCGCTACAGAAAACCCAAATGACTTGCTCCAGCTTACGCCGTCGACGTTGCCAGCAATTAAGCAATTAATTTCTTCACTAGAACAACACAGCCGAAAGGTGGTCGATATGAGGAAGGTACCAACCTCTACCAGTTTTCTACTGTCATTGTGAAAGGTGATGTATCCGTACTTAATGGAGCTGTTAGACTCGTCGCGTAATAGCATTCTGGAAGTTTTAGGCCCCCCCGGCTACGCCAGCCGGTTTTGTTATTATGGCCAAATTCACTCAAGCAAATTGAGCTGTTAACGAACATTTTACTTTTGATGACTTATAGATGCATTTGTCCGCAGATTGGAATATTTTATTTTTTTTATTTTTGTCTTTTGTTTGAGTTGGGAGTTTCGTAAGACTTTGATGGCTTTATGGGGAATTGTTCCGTTTTATGTAGGACACCGCAATGCATCAAATATTTCGTAACATTCGCACGTTAAAATATGAAGACCAACTGCGACCATGCGACCAACCAATATTGTGACCTTTGAGTTGCCAAGAGACACGAAATTGCGAAATGTTGCAGATATGTTTATGTAATGTCCTCAATGTTAGGAGGGAAATAAAACACTTATTGTAAGGAAAGTTGTTTTCCTGATTAGGGGTTCGGCCGTATTCGGCTCAATATTGTCAGACTAACAAATGTAATGGCCATCCATTAACCTATTTCCTTTTCTTTTTTTGAATTGGAGAAATAATTCAGGAACAAGGAAAGGGTCGGTTTATGGTTTAAGTTATTATCTACAAAACGTAAACAAATCAAAGCAGGCATATAACGAACCACGGGTCCTTTCTTAAGGAGTATAAATCCAGTCAATATAAAAGTTACGTTTGAGTGACATTTTTTGGCTTTTTTATTGAGGTTAAATATATTAACGATAAAAAAAAGTTTGGAGAGTGGTGACCACCTTCAAAGAACTAAAATCTGCTCAGGAGGGTAATATTTCTGGGAGGTATTTAAAGCGCAGACGAGGTTTTGTGACACTCAGGGATTCTATTTATTGAAAAAAAATTAAAACAAAACGTCACTAACCCCCAAATTGATGGACGATAATTAATAAAAGTTACAGCCAGCTGATCCTGGTTATCAATTAGGGCATCCTTTGGAGCTAGATCTGAGGGATGCCAGCATGTGAGCTCTTGGTGGTTGGAATGATCCCGCTCGGCATCCGACCGGGTTAAATAGCCCGGCAATTGTGATGCTATTAATTACGGTGGACAGCGCTAAGTCAATATGAGGGCTAAGGTTATCATTCCAGAAACCGACAAGGGCATGAGCCTAAAATTGGCACATGGAATGTTTCATCGCTAATTAAGAAAAAGCTCGAACTGGTTGAAGAGGCTAAAAAGTATCGACTCGATGCTATCGACATCTCTTCAACTAAGTGGAAAGGTTCCGGAACAGAAGACTTCGCTGGTGGGTGGAGGCTCTTCTGGTCTGGTGTCCAGCATGACATGACTGCACTGACGAGTGTAGGAATACTCGAGGCCCCGGGGGGATTATGGTCTTAAAGCCTGAGCGTGAACGATGGACCCCCAGCTCTTGTTCCGATTTATGCACCAAATCGATGGTAAGAGTATGCGGCCTTCTTGAACGAAGTTTACGCAGCCCTGGATAGTGTGGCATAAATGGACAGCTTTCTCCTAATTTCAACGCTCATGCGGCTACGGATGACAGAGTTTGGAGAAGTGCCATTGGAGAGCATGATGACTGGATCAAAACAGAAACACTGGGAAGTTGTTGGACTTTTACTGTGCTTAGGGTATCATTTTATGAACACCTTTTTTTCCCACATAAAAAAATGCAATGGTATCGGCACAGCTTAAATCACAGATCTTTAATTGATTTCTTTGTGTTACCAACGTGTGTTCAAAAGATATTTGCGATGTTCCCGTTTTGAGAGCAGCTGAGCTGTCAACTCAGCCTCAGTATTGTGCATTTCACCTAGAGTACTTCTTTGCAAGCCACGCGGAAAGAAAGGTGGTGACCCGCATACGGTGGGGAGAGTTCCATGATGCTGACTCTAATTTCAGAGAACGATTTGCACGGCAAGTTTCGGAGAAGTTTTAACAAATTCCAAGTGACCTTTTTAAGCAGAAGGAAAAATTGCAGCTGTTTTCATCGGCAATCATTGCCTTTGCAAGATGTTTGGGGAGTGAAGCGGTTTGGTGTGACGGCGGCTGGTGGTCAGAAAAGATCTGCGCGATTTTAAACACCTGGAGTTCAAAAAAGCCATCAGAGAGAAGAAGAGATCCGATATGTGTAGAATCATTGTGGGAACTCAACTTCCCGGGTGTGAAGATCTCTAAACAGGTAGTCAGAACAACCGACGAACGGCATGGAAAAGTTCGGCGAGAGGTTGGAACCCGATAACAGATTCGCAAAAAATATGTCATGGCTCACTATTCGACTGCCAAGGGAAAGAAGTTAAATATCGTACAAGGGCTTAGATCCAAGGAAGGTACACTTCTTTCAAAGCACTTTTCTTAGTTGCTTAACCCTCAAAAGGGCGCTGAGGATGGCAATCCCACTGCTAACGAGAGGAGGGAGAATATGCACGCCACAGTAGATGAAGTCACTATTGCGATTAAATCTCTAAAAGTTGCTAAGTCGTCTGGAGCTGATGAAATCCGGCCAGAATTGTTCAAGACAATTGGTGAAGGAAGTGTTATATAGCTGATCGCATCATTAAGGTGACCTTGGATGTCAGGAAAGAACCTAGAGATAGACAAACCGGCGTAGCGATTAAGGAAGCCTTGTCCTGGCTTGAGAAGAACGTTATATCCGCCAAGGATATCCGTATTTTTTCTGACAGCCAGGCGGGCATCAAGTGCCTGGAATCGGTTTCTATAATTTCTAAAGTAGCCTTAGACTGCCGTTCGTCTCTAAAGGAGATGTCAGAGCAGTTCAACATTCTCCTGTGCTGGTTGCCAGGGCATAGGGACATTTCAGGCAACTGTAAGGCTGACGCACTCGCCAAACATAGAATTCAAGACTTGGAGAGAGTCTCAATATCGCCTGATAAAGGCTCCTTAGGCATTCCAATTTCGACATGCAAACTCATAATAAAACTGGTTGCAATAGAGAGAGCAAATCTCAGGTGGACAAGTGGTAGAACCTGTCTAGTAACGAAACAGATTTGGCCTAAGCTATATCTTAAACGCTCTAGGAGTTTGAAAGCTCTTAATAGATCGCACATGAGTGCTACAATCGGTGCTATCACAGGACACTGTCTGATAGGCCCACGCGACAAGGTTTGGTGTCTTTTCTAACGATTTTTGCAGGAGCTGCATAAGGATGAGGAGGAAGAAGAGACCACTCTTCACCTTCTTTGCACATGCCCCGCTCTCTCTAAGAACCAAAATCTTCACCTTGGAGCTTTCTTCTATAATGATCTTAGTGATCTTAGCACGACTGACCCAAAACGTCACTTACACTTCATTAGTAGCTCAAAATGGTTCAACGAGTAGGCAATTTTTTCAGATCCACGTGGTACCATAATGGACCTACATAGAGATCTAAGTGAGTTGAGTTTTTCGAACCCGACAGCCAATTCAACCTAACCTTACCTAACCTACTTTTTTGAAATGAGCAAATTTACTCCGGTTTGGAGTTAAACGGGCGCCAAGTGCGGTTGCTTAGCTGTCTCTCTTAAGTCTTCCGGGAAAAGTATTCACAAAGGTGATTGGAATCGCGTTCCAGAGCTGTAATTCAATGTTTGCTGTTCCATATGTACTCTCGTGAAGACATCGATCGAGTTGTTTTTTCGTCCTTAGACCTGGAAGTGACTTTTCTTAATTTCCAAAGTTTTTTGTGTCTAAATGTTATATAAAAACTTTAAGGGCATTCAAGTTTTCGTTCTTTCTGGGTGCTTGAGTCTCAGTTTCCATTTCGATGCCCACCTCTCGACACAGATAAGATATAGAAAGCAGAAAAAACTACGAAGAGGGTGAGATAGTATCCCAGTCATATAATCCTCGTGAAAATTCCGGACATGTTAGTTGAAAAGAAATTTAAAGTGCGCCATTTTACCCGCTGCGCCATATAGCCCGACTTAATAATACATAATAGACATAGGAAGATCGACTATGGAATCCGGGTTGCTTGCTCGACGTGAACGTGTACACCTATGATTTTCGCTACACCCTGCACCTCAGTTTCGTATAATTTGTGCATTTCTTATACACAATTGTAACACACACATTTAACACAAAGAAGTGGGTACAAGTTTGATGCTGTTGATAATGTCAACTTACTGCACTACCAAACCGCGAGAGAAAAATTATGATGCGAAAATATAAAACAGCTTTTCTACGTTTAGGTTAAGCTTGTCATTTTAATGATGAAATATGAATTTTGGTGCCTTTATGTTATTATGACATAAAAATATTATGGGGAACACCACAAGAAAATATGTTGAGCCCAACGTAATGAAAGAAAAGTAAACATTTTTTGAGTTAAAAATAAGTTCAAACCTTTCCAAATTTCAGCCTTTATTAAGATGACGATGACTGCTGCAAAAAAAATTTAGCAGCATATTATTAGATTTTGCTAAACAAACAATAAAATAAACAAGAAGAGTCGTTCAACCCAATATCGATAACTGAAAGTTTTAAGCTTATCACAATGTCTTTTAACATATTTTATCGACTGCGCCACCCGCAGTTGATAGAAAAAAGCACGGAAATAAGATGACATGTTCACCAGAACATTTCGATTTACTTAAACACGATGTGTTAAGAGATCAAAGAACAAAAATTTTCTAGGACTAGTTTTTTTCTTCTAATCTAAGACATAGCAGATTCTGCATACGCTTACATATATCATGCCCTTAAATGTACCTACTTAGGGCAGACTTAGTTGAGCGGAAGTAATGGCCATATAAAATGAGATTGAGTTCAAACGGTAAGCGAAGCGTATTAGTCACAAATTATGCGTTAAAACATTTCCTAATCGATCAGGAAATGTATGCAAAGATCTTTGCTCAATGTGCTTACTGTCAGATTTGTGTCAAAAAATGCTTGAAAGGCTTGAAAGAGTGTCATAAGAACAAAACGAGCCTATGACTTGGAAAATCCCCATCGAAAGAAATGACTAATGGGTACAATATATGATGGAGGTTTTTTTGGTCACAAAATCTGTTCTCAGTGGTTCTGTCGCTTTGAACGTGACAAAAATTCCAAGGGAATAAATGGGAGCCCGTAAAATATAAAAGTAGGTATCCCAAATTAAATAATAAACCTATAATCAGTTGTGGGTAATTGAATGACCAGACATGCGATTATTCCCAACTCATTTTTCTGACCCTATCTGGGAATGGAATCGGAAAATGGATACTTTCATTCTCAGCACGATAACGAGCAACATTCAAAGATGAGTCATAATGGTCGACTTCCTCTTACGTTTTGGACAAAAGTTTATGAGAACTTCCGAATTTCTAATCAAATACTGATTTTATTTTTGTTTTTTTGCAAATAAATTTACCCCATAGAAATCATAACTTCCTCGGCAGGAAACTATCTGACAGAGTTTTGCGTCTGGTTCTGTCGAACAAATTAAACAATTTCCATGTCGAAGGAGCATGGAAATTCCTTACAGTCTGCTCGCTGTCTGATAAATAGATATTCTTCCGGCAGATATCCAAAAAAAAAGGGAATAAAATGTGGCATAAGAAAGGAAGAAGAAAAATAGATTTGCCTAAAGCCAGAGATACCATCACTATTCATACAGCATGGAAGTGTAGATACTTTGGATTGGACATTATATCAGTCTGTGTACCCGGCAACGAGGCAGACGATAGCCATCACGAACATGGCAATCGTCTTCGTTGTCGTCATCTCCATCACAGTTGTCTGCAGCACTGTGCATGCCGAATGGGAGTTTCCCCAGAACAATGTCCCACTCCACTTGGTCGTCGCTGCCGGTGATTTATCGTGCTGGTGCTCCTTATTTTATTGTCAGTGCACGAAATCACACACAAAGTGCACAGAACTGTCTATTCCATTGTGGAGTACACGTTATAATCTGTGTGGAGTGTTTGGCCTAAAAATCACACATTCGCAGCAACGTCGCGCCGTGTCACGGCGTAAACACCCGGCAACGCGCTCCATGCCGCCGCCGCCGGCCGCTGACGGAGGCAAATTGCGTGAGTTTTCCTCTTTGTCTTGACGTACTTTGGAATTTCCTCACTCTTTGGTGTGGAGCCTCCTTTGACGCGACTAGGCGAACGGGAGAGAATTCCTTCCGAATGACTTAATTACGGAGGAATTAACCCAATCCTGGGCAGACTATTTTAATGGAGGGATGATAGACATCGGATGGGGATATGTGTAATCCTGGAATTTGCGGTGACCTTTCGGAATTAATTAAACAAATTCATGCCACGCGAAGCAATAAAACGTAACAAAGTACACAAAAGAGAATAATTTTGTTTTCGTTGTTGGTTTTTTTTTTTTTTAGTTTCGACCGACCTTAGAAAATGTGTAATTAATTTTCGCATGGGCAATAAACAGTACACAACATACCTAACCTACCTAATGGACGGTAAGGTAGTTCATAAAGCAGCTGGCACGGCGAAGCAATGAAAATAATTTCACGTAGGTAATAGTCTGCGAGAAGAATGTGAAGTGTCTTGAGAGAACGGGACGACCTCGAAGACTGAAGGGAATATGGGCTCTAATTTCGCGTGTGTATTTTATGTTAAACACACGAGTAAGAAGGCCACCTTCTCAGCTACTGTCTGTTTGGACATAATTGGCAGAATTTCTTATGTCTTTTAATCTTCGTAAGCCCTGTTGAAGCACGCATTTTTATACCTGCAGGCTACAAACCCTTTGATTTTTGTGATCCTGGACGCTATACACCATGAACTCTAACAAAAGTGATGGCTTGGCCCTAGAAGCGGAGACCAACGAAGCTGCGGACTCCTTGGAAAGGCAGGAATCAGCAATACTCTCCGTAAGAGGATCTAAACTATCTTGGGGAATACACCTTTAGCGGAGAGCCCAGAAAATTTTAAAAGACCACAACCGATCCAACATGAAGAGATTCAAATCCTGTGAGAATCTTCAAGGCCTGAGGCAAGCTAAGAAGGTTTCACGGACCGCAACGAGTTCTAGATTCTTTTAAGATTACTACCAAGGTATTGTTAGTTCTTGAGAATACTTCCCGAAACTTGGTATAATGTATAGGTCGGCGTTTGGAGGTACTCGGTGTCCCTTTAATTATGCAAAGCCAAAGCCAAAATAAGCTTAGACCGTTCGAGTACCAATCCATAGCTCATTTATCTGTGACAAAAAGTCGGACTTTGTCATAGAACATATGCCGCAGATAATAGCCCAAAACATAAGGGAAAATCTACAATGGTGCAAAGACTTAAAGCAGTTAACAGACAGAATAATATTTCAAAAAGGCTTAAAAATTGAAAGAGTCATCGATGGTCATAGTCGGAAGAACGATAAGAATACAATGAAAAACATTTTGGAAAACGGGCTTAGGCATTGTTTTAAAAGAGGCTGCTGGTTAACCTCGAAGTAGACGAATATAAGAATTGCCTTTCTTGCCAGTAACCAAGAGGCAAGAAAACTAAGCCTCGGCCAGCTATTTCTTTAAAATTTAAACTTGGGCTATAGTACGGGCTTTGCCGAATATCTTCAATATTTGTGACAAAGTTTTTTTTTCAATTTGGAGTAAATTTTCCGAGAAATCGGGTTTTTAAAGATCTAACATGGTAAAAGTGGGCATGGTCGATATTGTGGGCGGTCCAATTTTTACCTTCTTAGAGATTTTGAGCCATTATTGCACTTTACCAAAATGTGAGTTCCTACGCCTTGTCTAACTTGACCAAAAGGCATTTTGAAAGAAAATTTGAAATAGAGGTTGTCTTACATTGAGGCCAGTAGTGGGCGTGGCCGTCGGCGGATTTAACTAATTTTCACACTTTGTCTGTGCAAAATAAGAACCAAGATATACTCCAAGCTTGAGCGTCCTAGCTCAATTTTAAAGACTAAAAACTTCACACATACGGACACACGGACGGACAGACGGACGGGTCTTAGGGGTTTATGGTGATTATTTCACTGTGTTACAAACTATGCCTTAAAATTAATATAACCTCGGTCGGGTATAAAAATAGGGTGAACCAACAGATGGTGTGGGCGAAGTCTGTCAATTGTGTCGCTTACTGAACTCTAGAGGCTTGATCTTTAATCCGTTGTCAAGAACAGGTATTGGCAATTTAAGTCATGAAGTCGTTAACCATGAATAAAACGATCTGTAAAATTCACAAAGAGTTTTGCTGAAGTTGGTTTTAAACTGGTTTAGCTAAAGCTCAGTTCTGTGAGAGAAAGTTGCCAAAATACGCCAGAAACCTGAATTTGATGCCGAAGTCAATTGGAACCGTGTTTCTAGCCTATTTTTTTCTTTTTTTTTTAATTAAATCGATTCTATGTGGACGGTTTTTAATTTCAACAGGAACGTGCTCCAGTCGACACAAACCGAATCTCCGGTTTAAGGACCAAGCTATTACGGATGCCAGAGTGTTTGGTCTGGATAACTGGAAGCAGTGTGCCCAGGATCGCAAAAGGGGGGGAACTCTTGTGAGCCAGGCAGGAACCCTCCAGGAGTCGAGAGCCCACTAAGAGGAAGATTATAAAGAGCCAACTGATAGTGTGGACGTTGGCTGTCAATTACTGTCTTCTACTGAATTTGATGTGGTTTTGTTTTTGTCAGTTGTCAAGTATAACCTTTGGCAATTTTAACTATGGAGTCGTTAACTATACAACAGCGCATTGTTATTGTTTGATTATGCAAACAAATATATGATCTGTAAAATTCGCAGTGCTGAAAATAAATGTTTCATCTTTAGAAAAAAAGATGTCCAATATTTATTAGAATGAAGAAATTTAATCATGCCCTTTTCTTGAGAATAGGCTTCTACGTAGATAAGTTTCCTAACCTAAAAAATTAACTGATCTTGCCATCTCTGACATTGAATCAGGCTGATAGGGCTACGGAAGTTAAGCTCGCTATCATAAATAACTCCTAGATCACGAATTTCAGTAGTTGTTGGCACTTATGTGTCATCGACAATAACGTAAGTAACGAACGATTGTGGACGTAAATAATTCCCTGGCATTTATTCACGTTAAGGTCCAATAAGGACTTGTAACACCAATATTAAAATCTTTTAAGGTAGTTTTGTAGAAGGGAGAAAAAATTACCTAAGGCATTGGCCTGTCGCCTGCATAAACAGAGAAATCAGGATTTATCATTACCATATAGCATCATTGATTGAAAGGGACCAAAGAGGATTGGTCCGAGATGACTGCCAACGTTCCTCAGAGGTTGCATTGATTGAGTCTAAAACGGAAGATCTGAAAACGGTCTGCGTTGTCGATATTACAACTTATTTTAAAGTATGCAACAGCAGCGTAAGCATCAACGTAAATATGCAACTGAATCGATGCTCCGTTGTCATACATTTTAGCTAAAATTTGGGAATGGCATTTGGAATCCATACACATTTTTAACACTTGGCAACAGCTGCAACCAAATATCCTGACAGTGACGTGCTGGGTACACCATCCCATCCGATTTCCGTCTTCCAAACGTCTTTGCAACGAAACATTCAGAACTATCAAGTAATGTACTAAAAACTAAGTGGATCGAAGACAGACATGAGAACTCTCAGCAAGTCGTATTCCGGACCCTTAAGAAGAAATGAATTCAAACAACACACCTGATGTTTTAACCGCTGCGCCCCAAACCAAACTAATCTCGTTCGGTTTATTAGGATTTTTCACAAAAGGAGAAGAAGTTGATTGACCACCAAGGTCAAAGATTTGACACCTTTAGACTTCTTCTTCTGAGGTTACTTCAATAATGACTTAAAAAATCATTTCTGCCAGAAGATGCTGCCATTAACCAATTTATTCGTCAAAGAACCATCGATAATTTAAACGTTTGAATGTTTCCTTGGAACAAAAGCTTTGGTGGTCACAAGTGCGAAGTTGTGCTTTGTTCTTATAAATGCAATTATTTGTCATAGACCAAACTTATCGACCCTATAAAGTTTTACGCTAATTTTAGAGTAAATCTGGGTTTATTTTAACGAAAACATCCATATAGATGTTGGCTCATCCTTTTTAGGGTTTTTCTCAATAGAGTTTGATTTGCGAAAAAAATTGCAAGCAGCTGATTCATATTTCGAAAATTCGTACATGAGTAAATGCCACTAAGAGCCAAGAATTTGTAAACTATTCGAATACATTTCCGTTCGTTTAAAGAAAGCACGCAACTTCTCCAGATAAGCTTGTCTACAACAACATCAGCGCAAATTAGTTAATGATTGTACTTCCTGGCGGTTTTATAGCTTCCGACATAATGAAAGTGTCTGTCTTCATGACGAATTGCGGGCAATCATGGTGCTAACAGGAGGCTAGATTTATCATCACTCATTTTGAGTTATTCAAAAGTACTGAGAACCTTTTAACCAATGCGATTTACGCTTTGTAATAAATCAATGTGGAACGAAACTGCATTCCGCAAAGCGAATTCTTTTCTTGCTGCACACACTCCACTCGACCAGATCGATCTTTCCTGTGCGGCATTCGCAATGGACACATGTTGTTTGTGTCGCGGTCACTAGCGTCATCTCCATACAATTCAATTGGTCTTACGTCAGTTCCAAAGTTGTACCGGCAATTTTACCTCGAAAAAAGACAACAATAAGACTAATAGAGCAGCAGCAACTGGAAGCAGCAGTCTTCACCTTTAGAAATTTTTGCGTGGTTTCTGGCCAGCGAAAATATTAATCAAACTAACGGTGACGTAATATGCGTGGCTTTTTTAACACCACGCTAAACTTTTTTTTTCTGTTCACTTCTCGGGAACTTCTGGCCAACACAGAGTTGGAAGCGTTCTTGTTTATACTGTGGTGTTGATTCGTAAAATTTGTGGATTTGTTTTCATTAATTTTTTGGCTCCTTCAGTCCAGTACAAGAAAGAAAACCACCAGAGAGAGGAACAAAGAGAAAATGGTCAAAAAGATGGGTACATCGTTTATTTCAGTAATTTATGAAATTTTAATGCTAATAACTGAATCAGAAGAACAAAATTAAAAGAAAATATGAAATAACAATCGAAATGAAAGGATGGAGAATAACAATAAATAAAAATTATTTTATTTACTTATTAGCACCTGATTCGGTGGCGGCCGACACACAAGTCGGTGTGTGCGGTTTTGCGGTTCTCGCATATGATGCGATACACTTAATTTGTTCATCATACCAGGTGGTATTTATATTTAGTTGAG
Organism: Neoascia interrupta; assembly: GCA_947623515.1. Lineage (NCBI taxonomy): Eukaryota > Metazoa > Arthropoda > Insecta > Diptera > Syrphidae > Neoascia > Neoascia interrupta. Next base: position 203,118,462 of record OX392462.1, read on the forward strand.
CTAAGTGGGTATTTAATTAACAACAAGTAGCTAAATTGTTTGCGTTCGAAAATTAGTGGAATCTAGTGGGAGATGAATGCTGAAAGAAATATGTTTGCGCCGATTGATGGCGGCAACGTCATTGTTGTGGCGTAAGTCATGAGAAGACACCTCAATTGATGGTTATGAGTCGGTCGGGTATTTTTTTTTTTTTTTGCAATGTTTAGTGAGCGCCAGTCGTAATCAGCAAATGAAATTCCCATGAGGCATCGGTACAATAAATAAAAGCTTGACTATGACATGACCATGAGTTTTGTTTCAACATTGATGGGCGGTGGCGTTCGGGGAAAAAAATTTATAAGACACGAATCAATCAATTAGATTGAAATTTACAACCAAAAACGAATGTGTCTTTTGTCAAGGGGGCTATAAAAAAAAAACCGACCTATATCCTCCCTGAGGAAGGGCCCAATCCCGGTGACCATACTTAACAAAATTGCATTCTTCACACGGAAACAGAAGCGAAGGTCGGGCGCTTCCTTTGAATAACCGTAAAAATATTATGGTGATCGCTTCAATATTGTTGCTCGTTCGATAGTTTGTTGGGTGCAGGTCGTGAAGTTGCCTCACGACATGTCAATCATTTGAAAATTTTATTATAAATTTATGGCTTTTCCAATATTCAGCTTTTTCTGAACATTTCAATTTCAAACCTTATCCGTTATCACGCTATGCTAAAGCCTTAAAAAAAACCCTTTTCACCACTAATAAACATATCCGGTTTGGAATCCCAAAGAGTTACGCAAAAGCTCGAGATGAGCGAGGTCTTTTTTTCCAACACAGATGCATGCTGGTGTATGTGTTATGTTATTAACATAGACTTGAAATTTTTACCAAATTCGACCAGGTGCGTTGAGCCTCCTGTGATAGCCTTCTACGACGAATGAAACTCTTAAGGGTTTGCGAGTCCCTCGTAAAAAAGTCTTTAGTAAATTTGCTTACCAACTCCTAGTAGCAAATGGGTTTTAAAAATTTTTGCACTACAATCACTTGTCCTTGATCCTACATAACTAGTTATCAGTTATCAGTCAATCGTTCATTTTCCCGGATCGAATCGATCCAGGATTGATTTGAAAAAGAACCCGATCTTTTCAGTCAATCATTCATTCGTTCCTTTTTGAACCATCATCGTTCTTGCCGATTTCGTTCTTCTTTTAGTCATCGATCCAAAGTCATTCACCGTTCCTCCGTTCAATCCGGATTGACTTAGCAGCAGCCAGCGTGTGCACGGCAAATACACATTTTTCGAAATCTCGTAGCAGTTTCGCTACGGTCATCGATGTAGAAATGGAACGTGTTAATATTGAATGAACTATTGAATGATTGCCTTTATTGAATATTGAATGATTGAATTGACCCTTTTCTTTCGTTTCGCTCATTTGACCAAAAATAATGGAGAGAGAAAAGTATTGGTTTGTACCGGTTTCATTCGTTTCGTTCATTTGAAAGAAAAAAGGATTAGTATTGTGAGAACGATTGGTTTTACTTTTTCATTCGTTTCGTTCATTTGAACGGGAAAGAGGATTGATATAAGGAACGATTGATTTGCCCAACCGGGATTGCAATCACCTAGATAGAGGAACGGGTCCAAAGGATCGAATCAATCACGATTGACACAGCTCTAGTTATCAGCATTTTAAAACAAAACTTAATAATTCAAGGCTTAAGAAAATGTCACCCCAAAGTAGACGCGGTTTCTTTCTGTTTCTTATACGCACTGTGTCACGATTTTAAAGCTTTTTTAAATATTACTAGGGAGAGCCAACAGATGGTGTGGACGTTAGCTGTCAATAATTGTCATTCAATTAATTCAACGTGGTTTATCTTTTAAGCAGATGTCAAGTACACTCTTTGACAATTTTAATCATGAGGTCTTCACCATAAAGCGGGAGCCAGCAGATGATGTGGACGTTGGCTGTCAATAAATGTCATTTAATGAGTTCAATTTGGTTTATTTTGTAAACATGTGTCAAGTAAGATTTTTCACAATTTAACTCATTGAGTTGCATCGGGCTTAAGTCAAAATCTTAAATAAATTTCATGCGATTGACAACTTTGGACTTCTTCCTGTAGACGTAGGTAGTTACTATTGAAGAGTAAGATCTTAGCCAATAACCCAACTACAATCCAGAGTGTCAAACATCCTTTTCGTTGAAAGACTACAAAGTTCGGCGAGTTATCTTGAACATGTTTAATTTTGGATTGTGCCAGAGAGGTGAAGATCATGCGACTGGTATTGAGTCAGCCGATAATGATTTTGTACTAAAACTCACTAAACCAAATTATTCCTGCCTTACCTGGATGTAGTGATCACATCACAGCTCTTCACATGACCTCAGGAGTTGAAACTTCTCCCAACAACGTGTTCAGGGCTTTTCTTTGTGGCTAGAGCTCTTTAAAGAAGACATCTTTCTAAGGATTACAAGACACAGCCATGTTTTGCTTAAAAAGCCTTTAATAAGGTGATAACCTCTTCATGCCCGGGGTTAATATAGTTTCCAATCATAGAAAGAAGGCGATTTGTGCATCGAGTCTTATACGAAAGGCTCCAACGTCATGTCACTTTCGCTCTTGGTCTTATACGAAAATAATGTTTAGTCGTCGGATCTGGGCTTATTAAGCCCTTATACGAGCAGCAATTGTCTCCCATATAGGTACCCGGACTTCTTTAGCAAGGAAAAGTCTACTGATGTATATCGGTCCTCCTACATTTCGCATGATACAAGATGGCAGCGCGTTTTTATGAGACGCATACGCCATTCTTTTATAATACAATCCTGGAGTCAATTGTTACGGTCAATTTGTCGCTGAATGTGATATTTAATATTTCTTACTGTGAGCGTTACGGTTTCTCTAAGTTGACTACTGTAAATACGTTAATTCACGCTTCTAATTTGTGTTAAACTGTTATAGTGTAAGGCGTAAACGTCAGATGGACACTGGAAAAAGTCCAGGAAGGAAACTCTAGACTTCCTTATGGACACCCACTTTCCAACAGCCAAACAGAGGCAACATTTACACTAAAGTAAACCATAAAAGCGTTCAATTTAGCGTGCCCGAGGATGGTGTCACTAACAAAAAGATACAGTAGGCACTACTAGGTCTCTATCCCCACACTTTATCTACAGAAGATTGAACTTTGACAATACCTCTAAATCCTGGAGAAAAACCAAAGTAGTCTTCATACAAAAGCTGGTAAAACTTCTCACGCAACCCCTCAAGACATTTGACCGATCAGCCTGTCTTCCTTTTTTAATAAAGACTCTGGAGACTTATCGACGCTTACATAAGAACCAACATGGACAGCAGTCTTTAATCTGTATCCTAACATGCATGCCGCGTGTTTATTTCTTACAGAACTAGTCTAGGACGGGCTCACACTTAATACGGTTGCCCCCCACTTCTCCACCCCTCACGGATAACCTTTATAGTCTCCTTGGTACCTACCTTTCCTATGCCGCCTGAGGTAGATCTTAAAACCCAAATGGTTTTCTGTTTTATCTTCTTGCCTAAGAATTCTCGCATCAATTTGCGCCCTCCGGCACGTGCTTACAGTGAACCAGCGACCCTTGCCTTGTCCTCCCATCAAAGATTTCCCCTCACTGGCTTCCTGGCTTCGATTTGTTCCTTCTGATTCATCCAATTCAACCTCTCCTATCCTCAAGGCAAAGTCCTTTATGAGTTCCATCCAGTGGTCATGGGCTAAACGCCGATCGCTCTTTTTAAGAAAATCCTTTAGTGCCTACCGGTAAACCTCGCTCTCAAATACCCATTAATCAACCTTCGGAACAGGCCTCAACCGGGACTAGTTTCCTAGACCTTAAAAATTGGACTGTTATCATACAGCTTCACCAAAAAGTGGTATCACAATGAACCTCATATGGTCTAAGTGTGTCCCTACTAAGCGAGGGCATGCACCTAGCCAAGGTATAGTGTAATCTGTAAGGTAGCCACCGTTTAACAATTGAAATTGTATCTTTAAAAATTTAAACGATTTCTTTCACTAGTTTTCATATTACAACCATACAATATCGTCCGCACACCCTGTAATCTAATGGCGTAATCTTTTCAACACCAAATCGTACAACTGGTGTGGAACACAGTAAAAAATTGTTCTTTTCTCGTACACCTGAACGGAATCGTGCTCATGTAAATGTTCTTTTGAACTTCAAATTCGTTCGGTGTCGATACCGAACTCGAAATTTGGCTGGGTGTAACTTTGATTGTGTATGTGAAGTTACGTTTCGACTCAATTTTCTTTCGCGATTTTTTACAATGCGACTGAAATTGTATGAAATCGACAAAAACTTACAAAATATCTCAAATCAATTCAAAGCAAGTCAAAGCAATTTCACACCTTACGTGATGACAGCACCGGTGCAGTATGTGCCGAAACCGGGTGTACACCATGCTCGAATTTTCGTGAACACCGAGTATTATTTGACAGCTCGGTGTGGCAGTTCGGTGTTCAAAAGAATACGCCAAACGATTGTCTTGGGATTTTATCGGGCTCTACAATATGGGCTCAAAAACCGACCCGTGGTATAGGCCCTTTCAAGAGTTACTACTCCACTTAATCATCTTTCTAGGTAGTAAAACACTCAAGCAGCTAGTCGCACGCTTAATCGTTTTTAACCAAAGAAGTCACTTAATATTTGAAGAAGTCGGTTTACCTGGATTTTTCACATATTGACAACGTTTGGTTTGAACATGTTTTGACAGCTGCTTTTAACTCTAATTTTCAAATGAGTGCGCCGAAGAGTCCTTAAAGCGTGCGGATGCGGAATAAACAAGCGAGTGGCAAACTTTGAAATGCAGACACGAAATTGAACAATTCGCTAAAATTCACATTTCCAAATTTTAAAAATTTGAGATGAAATGTTGAATTTTAGTGCTGTGTAAATGTACAAGTAATTATACTTAGATTATGCTATTTTCTTTTATCAAACTGTGTCATTAGAACCTGAAAACTACATGCAGGTACCTAGATTTTCTCATATTTACGAGTGTTGAGATCAGCGTTTTTGATTATTTGAAAGAGCTCCATTCTTCATACTTAAATATGTATGGTATGGGGGCATGCTATGTGCATCCTGTCAAGGCACAAGTTAGATGCAAGTTCAGGTTTAAAAATATATTTTAATTCAAATTTTCTAGTTTAAGGAATCTCGAAAAAAAAATCGAAGGTGCGTTTGATTTTATTTATGATTTTTGTGTTTCTAGATTTGTGCATTCGAAATTTTTTCTACCGATTTTCGAAATTATGTCCATTCCAGATTTTTCTCGTTCTGGCAAATGGAGTGATCCCCATGGGAACATGTGACAGTTTCACGTTTTCCTTACTTACAGTCGCATATGCTATTTGTGCCACACTTTCTCTGCTGATGTTTCAATACCCTTCGAGCAAATTGAGTTTTTATACCTCTCTTCTATTACTAACCAACTTTCATCACATCCATGACAAGACGAAAAAAGCATGTTCAAATTCACTTCGATATAGTCAATTGAATAGAAACTTCACATGCAAACGACTAGATTACATGTACGAATTTGTATATATTTCACATGTGGCTTTTTGGAACAAATCAGCCTGAAATTTTTTTAAATCGCAAGGAATCCCCAGAATTTTAAGATGTTAGAATTGGAAGGAGAGGAATATCTAACCATGGCTCAAAAAGGCAGAACTCTAACGGCGCACGCGTAAAGCGATGAGCAATTTTCAACAATTTAAAAAAAAAAAAAAAAAAAAAAAAAAAAAAAAAAACAATATAATTTTCAACGATTTTTGCTTAGTGTTTCCTCCGCCGAAAATCACATGATTTAGAAATGAACCTCCTAAAGCTTAGGACATACGAAGAAAAAAAATCGTGCGGAATTTTGAAGATGTCCGGATAATGTCCTTTTTCCGGAGGACAGCGGAAGAATTCAGCCCATGTTCTAAGGAAATTAGCTCTACTACAAAACTATATAGTAGCGGCACAATTTCTTATAACATGGATATTTTTCTGCGAGACACACTGTCCTCCATCCGGCGGCGATCGCCGCAACGACCGAAACAAATAAACTCAAATGATCACATGTGTGTCGTCGGGATGCGGAACGTGGTGGGTGGAATGCAGAACATTGTCATGCTGCTCATGCAAACATATCCACACTCCATTCATAAATATGAAAAAGTTTGCTCAATTCCACTTGATTGGGGCTTCCCGCCGCGTTTGTCGCCACAAGAGCCTAGATAGAGCATCTTTGTATTGAGTCGTCAAATACGTTTTCATATAAGTCCCCACTATGCCTTTTGATGTACGCCATGCAAACTCCCCTTAATTTGTTGTAGTTCGAGGAAAATTGTTTGCAGCATCTTTGTGCGAAACAAACTATTTGTTTTTCAATTCGATTCAAGTGCCATTCAGCATATGAATCAATGACTGAGCTACTGTTTCATCGAACACAGGGTAAACTGAGCGATTGAGTCGAAGAATATGAGCACTAATTGAATGAATTCAACAAACTCGTAGACCGATTACTCGGTGACTTAAGGGATTGCATAGAGATGGTTTAACTTGAATAAATTGACATAAGTCACGGCTGTAGAGTAATGAGCATTTTTCATAGATCGTTAGGTCTTAATTCAAATGTCCTTCATGAGCAGAGTTTGCATTGCGACTAAAGAATACTGAAAACTATGACTGTCTCCATATTCAAGCTGCAATTACTCACAAAGTAGATAGTTTATCTAAGCACGTCCTATCCATATACCCCCCGTTGTAGTGCCATTAAAATGAAGCTCATCCCATTTCCCAGGCATGCCAAATGAGTCGTCGCAAGACCAATTATCCAATTTGCCAAAACGTGTCGCATGTTGCATAAATCAAAAGCAATTATTACGAATAGAAAATCCGCCCAACAACCATGCCGACAAGAAGTACTTGTACACTACTTTTGTGTATTACTTTTGTAGTGCAGAATTTGGCCAAATGATCATGGTCGCAGTCGCGCAGTGAAAAGTTTCGCACGGCACAGGTTAACGCGATGAAAATATTTTTCCGTATGCCGCATGGCGATTTATGGGTTCGCCAAAAGTTTGACAGCTTTTGAGGGGTTGCTGGCGAATGATTTACGGCTTTGAGGTAATTTTGACAGCGTCTCGTAGGTTTCGATTTGCATTTTAACGACTTCCATATCGCAGACGACGGAAATTGGAGAGAAGTTTTGTTTTGTTACACTCGTATATTTTATGTTATCGACAAGTTTGTCGATGTTCCCATATCCGATTTTAATTAGAAGCATTAAATTAATTTATTTGATTGCCAACAGTATAAAGATGTGCTATAATACGATCCTCATATTGCGGGGTGTTAGAATCATGTTCCGTAAAGTAACAATGTTTTTGATTAGTTGGCTACTTATGGGGTAAAAGAGATAAAAACTTTGATTGGAAGATAGGAAGCTATCAAATGGGATAAGATATAAGAATCTCGAACAATGGACGGAAAATCAGTGACACAATTTGGGGACTTTTTTTTTAGACAGGGTTTGTCACGCGTAGGGAAATGTTTTGGACCGTGTGAGTTTTGGAGGAAATGGGAGTAAAAATTTTTTATTTTATGATGAGTGGTTTAGAAATACCAGCGGCATAGTTTTCAATAGAGATATGTAATTTGTTAAGCTAAAATAGGTCTGTACCTAATTCAACATTTTGCGAAAAAATGAAGGAATCCACTCTTTCTGTTTCTGGAATTTGGGCATTTTAAATAGATACACCGTCAAGCAAGAACTACCCATTACAGCAAAAATGGGTGGTATTGTTGCTTTAAACTTTTTTTTTGTAAGTGTTCTTAAAGATATCAAAATGCATGGAATAAAACAGCAAGCGACAAACTTATAAAATGGAGAAACGAAATTCGACATTTCGATGAGATTCACATTTTGAAATAACGGAACATTTGCGCTTAAATGTTGAATTTTAGTGCGGCACATAAACGCGTACTACAAATCATGAAAAGCTTTTACATAAAAATCTGCTACAAAAGTTGCATGTAATTAACGCATGTACTAAATATACAAACACATGTGAGTGCATGCGATGTTTCTCATGTCGCATACAACATGCAGCCGCATGCATTTATGGCTCGGACAACATTATTCCATTAGCTGCATTTCCGCAGCATTGTTCGAGCAGTCTGTCTAGTTTTACTTATTGAATAATTGGATAAGTCAGGCAAGATACTTCAACATTCAATTGCATCGAAACCTCAAATGTAAACTATCTGTGACTGCATGAGCTCGTTACGTCGCAATTATTTTACACACAGGAAAAGGTTGTTTTTCTTGTTGTCAACCAACATATGCCGTCTGCCTTCTATGTCGCCGCACATGTTCAAAGCCCATGCAACCAGTTTACATGCGGCTACAAAAATTGCATTAAAACATGTCGATTTTTGAAACAGAATCAACTGTAAAGCTTTTACAACCTCTTGCACTTGTGAAGCCTTAATGTAGGATTTAAGGACGTTGCACGTAGAAGGGGTTAATTGACGTTACGTGATAAACGCCATTTATCAAAAAAAAAATGTTTTTAAAAGTTTTCGACTGAGTGGTCTCTCCTTCATAAAATATATGTTTAGCTCCTGACATCACAACCATCAGATCGCTGTCAAAGCTTTTTATCGTCTAAATATCGATTGCTAATAGCTGATTTACTTAATTCTTTAACTAAAAATGCAGTGAAAGCAAAATGACACCGCTCGTAAATTGCTAATAAGAGCAATCGAAATATTCGAATAACAGGAGAATGTAATCGATTGGTTAGTTACCATTGATGTCGTTCGTTTGAACTCCTCAGTCATCGATCATCAATCAATTGCGAAATGAACATAGTTCCACATAATTTGAAATTTGAGAAAAATCGAAACAATCGAATAATCAAAATCGAATGCGATCGATTGTTGTTACGCGGTTGCTTACAGCTATCTTTAGCCACAACCATTTGCAAAAAGGCAGTGTATGAAGATTGCAAAAAAAACAATCGAATAATTCGAAATGTAAGAAAAATCGAAAAATGGGAAATAAAATACTAAAAATCGAATCTGAACGATTTCTCATACCCGATTGTTGTTTCACTTTTTTTTTTAATTCTTTGACCACAAACGATTGAGAAATAAGAGTATATTTTATGTTGTGGAAAAAAATAATCGATTTGTTCAAAACAAGAGAAAAATCGTAACAATTGTATGCGATCGCTCAAACACGATTGTTGCCACAGGGTTTTTTTTAACTCTTCAGCCACAGCCAATTTCGAAATGCAAGTGCGTGCAGATTGCGAAAAAAATCGAATAATTGGGAATGTGAGCAAAATGAAAATAATCGAATAATTCAAATCGAACTCGATAGATTGTTGTCACGATGTTGTTTTGAACTCATCAGTCATAACCAACTGCGAAATGGCAGGGTATTTAGATTGTAAAAAAAATATTATAGAATATGTAGTTTGAAATGTAAGAAAAATCGGAGCAATCGAATAGTTTAAATCGAATGCGATCGATTCCTAAGACATTGTTGACACTTGCATTTTTAAACCCGTCAGCTACAAGCATTTATGAATTATCACCGTAGGTAGACTGCGAAAAATTATCCAACAACCAGCCAATTGCGCAATTTCAGTGTGTAAAAGTTGCGAATAAAAACAATCGAAATAAATCGAAAGAGGTTGACTGTGAACACTTCATTGTTCCACCGCGGTGTTTTAACTCCTTATTCCTTATCTGTTGGTTGTAAAATCGATTATTGATTGCATTAATCGATTGCAATCGCATATTTTTATATCTGAGAATAATCAAAACAATCGAATAATTTAAATTGTATATCCAATAGATTGCTCAGACATTATTGTTTGCCGGGCAACAAACAGTTGCACCGCAGAACCAATTGTGAAATGCCACATAACTAATTTGCGATATGACAAAAATCGAAGCATTCGAAAAAAAAACCAATCGATTGTTGTGGACATGCAATTTTTTACATTCTTCAACTAACAGCTGATTGCAATATTTAAGTGTGTAAAAATTGCGAATAAAAACTTTCGAAAAATATTCGTAGTTATAACTAAATCATAAAGGGTTGACTGTTGCCACGTGGTTGTTGAAGCTCTTGACAACGACAGACAATTGCGAAATTGCTTAGTCTGTAGAATGCAAACAGAAACAATAATCGATTGCTTGAAACTAAACAATTGTTACTTCCATTCCAATTTCGATTTAAATTCGAAAGGTGACGATGGTTGTTGAATACTCATTCAGATGGCGAATTTCAAATAATCGGCAAAATATACGATTAAAAATCGAATGATATCGATTGCTTCAGGTAGAGGTTTTTTCTTAGTTCTTAATAAATAAGAACCATCTGCGGAATGACAGTGTATGTCGATAATTTAAGACAACAATTTAATTGCCATAAATTTAAAACAACAAATCGTTTGCAAGAAGCTGATTTTCAAGAAGAAGAAGTTGATTTTCAATCGTTTGCAAGATTTTCATGTGAGAACAATTGCAAATTTTAAACCAATTTTGGAGTGCAAGGAGTGAGGTAAAAAATTTGTATCCCATCACCGATTTTTTGTCTGGAATCGGGCAATATAAAAAGATGGATTTGAAAATATATTCTAAGCTTAGCAAATCAAGGAACCTAAATTGTTTTCTGATTGTTAAAATAAATCGATAATCGAATTACAAGTTGCAGATTCACCCGATTCTGAAATTTTGGAATCGCTATTGCTTGTCGTTGGAAGTGAAACGTTACAATAAAGAGTTTAAGCTTCACCAAGTAAAGAGTTGTGGAGTTATATACCAAAAAAAGATATAAGTCGGGTAATATGGCGCAGCGGGAAAAATGGCACACTTAAAATTTCTCTTTATTTAAACGGGTTTCGATACGTACAGTGGTGTGCAAATAAGTAGTTATCTATTAATTCATTTATTATTTATTTATTTATTAATTCTGTATATAGTAATTTTGTCGTCTGTCCTTAGTTGGTTTTCAAAGGTTCAAAATTTTTCGTGTTAAAAAGGTGTCAAATCATTCGATTGTGAGAAATCGAAATCGTTGAAACTGAACGATTAATTAAAGCCAGCCATTATTATAATGTTTGTAGAATTGTTAATTGTTGTCATTTTTCACTTTTCAAAACGATCTTACAAAACGAAAGAAAAAAGGTCGCTTTTTTTGAAAAAAAAAATGTTTCACATGTTTGTGCGCCGTTTTTCTCAGCAAGTTCGTAGCAACTGGCGGTCGAACATCTTGATGAATGTGTAATAGAATACATGTAGATACAGACTTGTAGATGTAAATGCTAACGGAAAAATGTCAACACATTTTCGAGCGGATAAAATGGCTAGGGTACCATTTCACCCACAACACAATTTTGCATTCTTATATCCACTAAAACAGGGCACACATCGAAGGAAGTAAGAAATGTTTGAGTTTTTGAAGCTGATTTGAAGGTGCCTTTTTGCTTTTGATTTCTTGCTTCCTTCGGCAGGTGTAGTACATGGAAATGGAATCTTGGAAGAAAACGGAGCGAACTTGGTTTCTATCCTTTGATTCAACAATTCTCGCAGTTTCAATCCAACTTGCAGTGCAACTAAGTAACTTAATTTGATAGTCAAATATTTTGCAGTAGCGAAACTATTTTACAACCCTTTCGTAGAATATTTTACATCAATCACAACCGTAATCCGTGCTACAAATACCCAAACTACGATTTTAAGAGATGGTATGACTGTCGACTATTTACCCTCAGCTTAACATAATAATGTCATCACTAAATTGAGTCTTGACATGCAATTCAACCGTCTGTAATGAATAACATTAAGCCCGAAAATTCCCTCAAAGATTAGAGACCGACTGAAACCAATTGCCACCCGAATCTCGATCCGTCGAACCTTTTACCATATAGGTCCGCGTATACTTAAAATTCAAGGAAAATGCCTTCTCCGGGACGACGAAATCACCACAAGTGACTAATTACCTTCTTTGCATTTTGGCAAAAAAAAAATTACTTTCCAAAAGGAAAAAAATACAAATTTGCATTTAGAGCGGAACATATAAAAAACAACAACAAAACAGCAGCAGTAAAGGAACAAACTACAAAGAGCAAAAAAAAAATCCATAAAATGCAAAACGAGTAGTTTCGTGATTTTCTGAATCACTTTTGGCCAATCGCCCACCCAGCCGCCCTCGTGCATACATTGAGTTTCCCGCATTACGGATACTTGCTCCGTGTATCCTAGGCCGGCTTTGCAAGTCATTAAGTGGCTCAAGTACATGTATGTATGTGTGTATATTCATAGCGTAACTAGAGAGGAAAACTAACTGTATACCTACCTTCTCTTTAAGTAAGTTATTTTTATTATTCTTTTTTTTTTCCTTTATATATACAAATGCATTGCCATGTTTATTGCGGGACCCGTTAATTTACGGCGGAAAAATTAAAAGAAATCGGACATTTGGTTGTGTGCTGAAAAACCGCAAACCCGCATTGAGGGTGAGACTAAAATGTGTAGTGGAAAAGGGGTTTGTTTCAGAACTTGCCACCCTCTTTATACAACTTTGTCGAGAGTCGGAATTGATTGCTAGAATAGGTACTCCTTTAGGTGAAAATCTCACAAACACACACGAAAAATCGTTGTTATTCTCGGATACAAATCTTATCGTTGCGGTTTTGGCAAGTCCGCGTATAATGAAGTATAATAGAGAAACCGGGGCAGAGGGTGGAGTTCGAGTGCTTCCTTTTTGGTATGGCACAAAGGCTGTTATTCTTGCCTATTTGTATAGGTGTGTTCCTATTCAAATGTAAGACTAGAAAATAACTAGCGGGTATACTTGCCATGAGTATTTCTGACTACTAAAAATCTGCAACAAAATATTGTAGTCGACAGAATGTGCAAACTCAAAACTTGATTTATGCGCTTTGCATGTCACGACAGCCTTTATTTAGAGTACCAAATGCCATGATATATGAGTATGGTAAGTAGGTATAAAGGTACTTTAGATAAAAAGGATTTACCTATTTATTATGAATAAGTTGGTAACTAAACTCTGCTTGGCCCGAAATAGGTTATTAAAATCGAAGGAAAACAAAATATAAATTCAACCAAGAAGTACATGGCGCAGTCGAGTTCAGGTGGAAGTAATATTCTTGAACTTAATTTCTTTACAGAAAAACTATTAACGTATAGGTACCACTTGCATCGTTCATGCGGTCATTGTAGTTATACTAACCAGAGCGACTAGTTTCGCCAAGAAACATATGGCGCAGTCGAATTAATAAAATTGTAAGTTTTAATAGAATTACTTATCGTGCATACAGTACAGTGGAAAGCAGTTCAATAAAAGACAAATGATTTGATTTCATCTAGACACCCCTGTCTTCTCTAAGTTATAGCCGACTGCACCCAAAGTCATCCGCTCAAAACCGCAAATATTGGCTTAACAACCTTTGAATCACCAGGAGCTACAACAGCACATTTGAAAGTAGCCATTATAGACAACCACAGTACAACTCCTTCGTCTTTTGTTGTCGTTTTTTCCTCCTCTTTAATTTCAGCCTCTAAACGTTTTATCTATAAATAATCATTTATGACCGCTAAATGCAATACTAATAGCATGTTGATTGTGAATCAATTGGCATTGTTTTTTACAATTAACTATTTATCAAACCACAAGTATACTTGCGTCACAATTGCGGTTAAATTTCTAGATTCTTATTAAAATTGTTCCACCTTGTATCAGACTCATATGAATGGGCGGTAAGGATATGCAATTTTCTTAAACGGAATAATTAAAAGATTTATAAAAGCTTTTGTATAGTTGAAAGGTTAAAATAATCGAAAAAGACTTTTATTTAGTTTGCAATGAAATGTCATATACTAACTGCTGCTTAATTAAAAATTTAAGTGAATAAACAAATCAAATGAGGTCAGAATTTAAGCACTTAATTTTAGTGGCAGTTTTGTGTTGAAATTTAAATGAAAAAATCACATGGGGACTCTTTTGTGAGGACGATTTTGGAACGTTTGACGTTTTCTTAATGGGCCTTCAATTTTACAGCTTTAACTTTTTTAGACTAAAAAAAATCTTATAATTTAGCTTACCATTTCGTTATACAAATTTGCTTTTATGTTAGAAATGTTATATTATTGCGGTTCCCTGGTACACATCTTATGATTGACTTAAAAGAATTTTTGTGTTAAGGCAGGTAGACCGATAAACAAATACTTAAACTGTTTTAAACTGCCGCAAGTCTTAGGCCTTTACGAAGGTAACTGAACAGTTACACCGTCATATATTAAAAACAAATCCAATCATTTTTATCACTTCCCGCAACCAGCGGCTACCAGCAAAACCGTAGTACCGTGGTTGAGCTTAGTGCTCCCACTCATGGCAGCGAAACTTACTTTGAATTTGGCCGAGTCGACCAAACAGAGATGGTTGAAGCGATATTATCCATAAGATCGAAAGCAACCGGGTTGAATGAAATACACCCATCTATTTCCTATTTTCTTATCCATAATATTGCTATTTCTGACTCACATGCAACAGCATTCTCATGATCAGTGTTTTTCCTACTATCTGGAAGCGAGCTAAGGTTATTCCAGTTCCTAAAGGAAACACTGGTTCTATCCCTGAATATCGACCGGTTGCTATTCTTCCCTATCTGTCCAAAGTATTTGAAAGTATTATGCAAAGACGAATGCAGGCCTTCGTCGACAGATACAAGCTAATAAGTGCTAAGCAATCAGGTTTTCGACCAAAACATACCTGCACCTCGGTTCTCGTTGATCTGGTTGAGGATATTAGGCAATCTATTGATAAGGACTGCGTTACACTCCTCACACTGTTAGACTTTTCAAAAGTCTTCGACACTATTTGCCACGAAATTCTCTGTGTTAAACTCAAAAACCTTTTTAAATTCTCCCAATCCGCGGTAAACTTGGTAAGGAGCTACCTTCGATGGCGCCTTCAAGCAGTTGTCGCCAACCATAATATTTCAAATTTTTTACCAATAACAAACGGAGTTCCTCAAGGTTCAATTGTATGTCCAATGTTCTTCTGTATGTATGTTAACGATTTACCCGATGCTATCGAAAACTCGTCGTTGCGCTTATACGCCGATGACGGGCAACTAAACATGAGCTGTCCTATTGGACTGATTGAAAACTGCGTAGCATTAATGAATGAAGATCTACAAAAAATCGCCCTGTGGTCTTCGGATAACGCGTAACATCTGAATCCAAACAAAGCTAAATGCCTTGTTATCCCACGAAGAGTAACAAACGTTTCATGTTTTCCATCCCTATACTTAAATGACTCAAATAAATTTAAATTGAGTTCGATGAATCAGCGCAGAACCTAGGGCTTATTTTCAACAACACTTGCATACATATGCTGGTCTAAGAAGTTTGCGGGCTTCCCAGTACTACACACCTTTGAAGACTTGTAAAATGCTAGCTAAGACTCTTCTCTTACCTGTCCCTTCACTTATAGCTGTGAAGTATTTGCAAACGTCGACTCACAGAGTAAAAGAAAGCTAAACGTTGCGTTCAATAGCATAGTTCGCTATATAAACGACCTTAGAAGATACGCCCATGTTTCAGCTTTCACCAGAAGGTTTCTAGGCTTCACATTTGAGTCATATCTTAAGTTCCGTGTTCTAGTGTTTTTCTTTAGTGTTTTACGCTCTAGTCTTCCAAGTTACCTAAAATAGAATTTAAGAATCTTTTTCAAGGCGAACCTTAGCCGTCACTGTGCCCCATTTCCTATTTCTCACTTCTGAGTGTCATTTTCTTGTCAATGTCGTTTATGGAACTCGCTACCAACAGATCTGAAGAGAGCTCAAAACATTCTTCACTTTAAAAACCTTTGCACAGACATTTAGGAGGCTATCACAAAACTTTCAAGATCCTTTTTCAACTTCGTATTTCTTTCATTTCTTGTTTTTCTTTCCTTACTTCTTTTTTTGTACGGAAAGATTAATGCACCCTACTTATTTTTAGTTTTTCTTTTAAATTTTTTAGATTAGATTTTTTAACAGTTACATTAATTATTCTTTATATATTTTTATATCCTCAAACATCAATTTGCAAAGGGATACTGTATCCTACGTGTAAATAATATTATCTCTGAATAAACTGAAACTGGATGAATTTTGTACCACTTGGGGGTTGCCAGATGTCATACAAAAGAAAACAATGTAATTGACAGATATTCTTGTGAGAATATATCAAGTAAAACATTTTGATACAACGAAGAATTTTACATTTTTAATACAATGATATGAATTTTAACTATGAATATTACATTTTTAGGCTGAAAAAATATATCACACAAAAATTTGATTCCTAGGAGTTGATTTCTAGAGAATATTCATCCTTTTTTGCTATTTTTTCGATGAACATCAATTAAAAAGCTAACCAAACGTATCATTGCTTATATTGGGACCAGCCAATACTATAATGTTTGAAAAATTGTAAATTTTTGTACACACTTATAATGTCCGCTTCATTATAATATAAAGGTTCCTGACGATGTTCGCCTGGCAGCGTTTGAAATGATCGTAGGACTAGCCATAAGTTATTATAATGTTTGTGTTATTATTATTATTACTATTTATTAACATAAAATTATAAATTTAATGCTAAAACTAAAAATAAAGAGCATTAGCTACAGAGGCTTTCAGCTCGAAAGAAATAATGTTTGTGGAATTGTTAATTGTTGTAATTTTTCTCTTTTTTATTTTTTCTATGGTCTGGCTGGTCAAAGAAGTTATGTTTGGGCATTCTTGGTCCAGCAGTTCAATTGTTTTATCAGCTCTCTGACATGCCCACTTTTTAGGCAGAAGTTTAAAAGGTGTCCTCCTTGGAGTTTAAAACTCTTAAGGTATATACTGCATCCATGGAAAAGAATAAAACAACCAGTAAAAAGGATGATTTAATTAACGCCTGCCGTTTCAATAATTACAATTAGTAAAACCGCCTAATATGAGGAACACAAATCAACGTATAGCATAAAAATAAAAAGGAGAGTGATGGTAATCCTAAATAAATTAGCGCCATGTTTGACAGAAAACACAAAACCTTACAATAGTTCTATAAATGAAGCTAGACAGTGCTACATAGAACCCAAAGTTTCTAAAAGGTAACTCAGAAAGCCTTAAGTGTTATAATGGTGCTATGTGGGCTCTACATAAAATCTTGCATTCTCCATTTATGTTATATGTTATAACTATTTCAAGAAGCGCATTCTTTCTTTTTGGTCTAATTTAATAAATCGTTCGAAGAAATTAAATGCGTACCTTGTTTTCTGCTAAATCAATCCTTTTTACTCATTAATTTCATCACCTTATTTATTATGAAATAAGTTATTTGAGCAAAAACATCAACACTTTCGAAGAATCAGATAAGAAGGTATGTATACCCAAGTAAAAGAAAGACGACACCATGAAAATATTAGGTGAACACTATGAGTGTGTGTACCTACCTACCCAGCAGGAAGTTTTTTAAGGTAGAAATATCAGGTTAAGGTTTAAATAAGGGAGTTATAAAAAATTCTTTTAAAAATTTATTGACTGACAAATAAGTTCTATAAGAGCCCGAAGTAGAACCCTTATTGCACCCAAAAATAAGTTCTTTGAAGTGTCAAATCGCCCTTACAGGAGTTTTGTAAGGGTCCAGTAACTTGTATAAAACCAACTTCAAGAACCTTAGGTTTTATGATGTGGTGCTGTAAACCGTAAACGTAATGGTGGCCATAACAAGAGCTTCTGTGTTACATGCTTAATGAAAAATAAGTCCTATCTAAAGTGACAAATGTGACTATATTTTAGAAGAACCTTGAAACATCTTAACTATGCGAATGACGACGAAAAAAAAAATTTAAACGGTGTATTATTTTCTTAAATTCTTTCAAATTAAATCTTCCACTGATTCCATTCAGAATTCAGGAATTTATTTTAAAGGAATTTTAGAAAAGAATAGCTTAAAATTCGCGCGACTTTATAAATTATGATTTTTTAAAATCCTTTAAAGTGACGTAAAAGCTTTTGGTCATGCCATTCAGAAGATTTTGATGATTTTAGAAAATAACAGTTGGAAATACGGATGAATCTAGAAACTATAAGTGGGAAAGTGCAACGTAAGTAAAAACCTTAGTCCATCTGCCACTAAAAAGGAAGCTGCCACGCCTCCAAAAAGTGGGCTGGATGTAAAAAAAAATGTTGAATGCTTTATGCTAGGTGGTTGCATACATTTCGGGTTAAAGCTTCGTCTTTTTAACTACAAAAATCACTCTTTTAAAGCCACGCCCACTAAAGAGGGCGGAGGCATACACTAAATATATATGCAAGAAAGTTAGAAAAAACTATAGTTAATATCTACAACTTTTGTTATGTAATATTTTGTCAAATATCAGATAAAAATCCTTTCAAAGTAAGCTTGGTCAATGTAAAGACCAAACTTTTTTTGCTACGTCAAAGACAGTTACAAAGCAATGTCACATGCCAAAAACTAAAGCGCTAACACCATTGTAACAAAGCTAAAATTTGAAAAAAGTTTTATAAAAAAATTCGAGACGAAATTTAGTGGACGTGTCTGTGGGCGGATTCAACTGATTTTCAAACTTAATCTGGAGGACTAAAATTCAAGGCCTAAAAGTTGTTTACATACGGACGGACGGACATGGCTAATTCGATTAGCCATCCTGTCGGTCTACGGTGATTATTCTACTGTTTTACAAACTATACATTATATAAAGGGTGATTTTTTAGCTGGTTTGGTTTTGGCAACACTGGTTTTGACAGCTGACGTGTGTTTAGTACCTTGTGTCACTGTCAAACAGCTTCAGTTTGGTTTGCAATTTAACCATGGATCGTCTTACAAATGAACAACGCTTGCAAATTATTGAATTTTACTATCAAAATTCGTGCTCGGTTCGAAATGTTCATCGCGCGCTGCTTCCATTTTATGGTCGGCATTCTCGACCTTCTGAGCAGTCTATTTGGAAGATTGTGACCAAATTTGACTATGACCGCCTAGATCGCGCGATTTGACACCATTAGATTATTTTTTGTGGGGGTATGTCAAGGCTAATTAATGTCTATAGGGACAAGCCCGCTTCGATTGACGCACTGGAAGCTAACATCCATGCATTCATTCGTGAGATACCGGCCGATATGTGTGAAAGAGTATGCCAAAATTGGACTCAGCGGATGGGCTACCTGAGACGCAGCCGCGGTCAACATTTGCATGAAATTATCTTTAAACATTAAATTGCAAGGTTCAAACTATCGATTCAAATAAATATTTCATTAATTTTTTCGAATTTTTTGTGTTTTTTTTTTAAAAAAAGTTCTCAACCTCTTAAAAAATCACCCGTTATTAACCTGCAAGGTAGAGGTAAGAATAGCTTTGACAAAAGGTATGCCTATCGTAAGAGCCGACCAAAATCCACTGGAGAAATATTCTTCAGCATGCATAAGTGATGATGTCAGGAGTAGTTATGTACTCCTGTTGAAGCCACCCTTGGCAATATAACTGAAAAATGAACCTGAAGGTTTAAATAAAGCCCAGCAGCGTCTGATACATATTGTGCGGCTCACTGGTCACCGTCTGATCCCAGAGGGGCGGGTGAACTTTAAACGATAAAAATCCAGGAGCGGATGAGCGGCTTCTTGATCGGCGTTTGCTGTCTAGGTGAGGATCGGCCGAATGTAAGCTTGGCAGCAAGGTATAAAATGCGATATAAAAGTATCATCTCGATGCTACTGGCATCTCCTCAACTAGATGAAAAGGTTCCGGAACCAGAGACTTTGCTGATAGGTGAAAGCTCTTCTGGTCTGGCGTCCCACACGACATGAAGCGTATGAGAATACTCCCAAGCCCCGGGTTGTCGGAAAATTTAACTATTGGAGTTTATTTTATTGAGGGAGAGGTCTTGATCTTAAAGCTTACCTGGAACGATCGACTTTGGCTCAGATATATGCTCTAAATTGACTTATACGAGGGGTCAGCGTCTTTCCTTCTGTCTCTCAGGAAAAATCACACTTCTTGTAGGCGTGCTTACCGGCCACCAAGCTTTTGTTAGACACTTGAAGACTTGAGCGAAACTGCCACCTGTCCTGCCTGTGAAAACGACGACTATACTTCTCTACTTCTTGAACAAAGGTAATTCTGGCCTGGATCGAGTGGCAGAAATGATCTTCTTACGCCTAATTGGTGACTTCAATCCTCATGTGGCTCAACGGACAACAGGTACTTGGTGGAGTGTGATTGAGAGGCACGGTGACCCGCAGCAAAAGAGGAACGGATGAAACTTGCTAGATTTTGCTGTGCTCATGGCTTGTTCATTATGAACGCCTTTTTCCCACACAAAGACATCCACAAATACCCTTGGTCCCAGATCTAATCAGAGATCATTGATTGCTTTGTGGTATCATCATGTCCAAGCCAAAGAATGGCTTTTGATGTTCGCGTTTCGAGAGGAGCTGAGCCGTCAACTGTTGTGTAAATTGAATTTCAGCGAAAGAACCGGTGTACGGTCGGTGGGTTACAGGATGCTGACTCTGATTTCAGAGAACGATTTTCACGGCAAGTTTCGGAGAGGTTTAAACAAATTCCAACTTAACTTTTCAATGTTAAGAAAGAATGGCAGCTGTTTTCATCGGCAGACATCGGCGACTGGTGTGGACGACTTGCGGTGAGAAAAGATCTGCGTGGTTTAAAACGCTTGGAGTAAAAGAAGCCATCCGAGATAAGAAGAGAGCCTTTAAGTTCCCGAGCCCGGTATAGGGACGCGCAAGAAACTTCCAATCAGGCAGTCCGAACGCAGTCCAAGGAATAGGAATGGAAAAAATTCAGCGAGAGGCTGGAGCACGTATATATAAATCTGCTAACAAGATTTTTTGGCGGACTATTCGATATCTCAGAGGAAAGAAGTTAAATAGCGTACAAAGGGCTTAAACCAGGGACGGTACACTCGTTTCAAATTAGAACGATGTCTTACTTATAGACGAAGCGAGCATTTTTTGGTGTCGGGCATTGAAGATGGCAATCCTACTGTTGACAAGATTAGGGCGGAGAATAGACCCACAGTAACTGAGATCACTGTTGCGATTAAATCGCTAAAAGTTGGCAATTCCGCTGGAGTTGATGGAATCCGGCCAGAAATTCTCAAGACAATGGATGAAGAAGGTGTTAAATGGCAAACACGTTTCATTAAGATGGCCTGGGGTAGCGGGCAGTACCTAGCGACTGGCAAACAGAAGTAATTGTGCCCGTTTTAAAAAAGGGGGACTAGAGAGGTTGCTCTAACTATATACCTCTTTTACGTCTTCCAGGAAAAGTATTAGCAAAGGTGTTGGAAGCGCGTTCCTGAGCTGTAATCGAGCCTATGTAACGGGAAGGTTTTCGACCTGGCAGAAGCACAACCGACCAGCGTTTTACTCCTAAGGTTATTCTTGGGAAGGCCTGCGACTATGCCAAATCGGTCTTGGCGTGTTTTGTATATTTGGAAACCTTTTCCAAATGATGGAATGATCAATTCTCGATAATCTGGCACGCCAGACAGGTCAAGGTAGGTCAAGGTAGGTCAAGACGCCCCAAGGCAAAAAGCAGGTGGTGGAATCAGGTAAAGAGCATCTCAAAAACCCGCCAAAACTGGCCGTGAACTATGCCAAATCGGTCTTCGCGTGGTTTATGGTTTATGACCGGGTTCCTCGAGATAAACTCTGTAGAGTTTGGCGGCACTATGCGCTGAGCGGGCCTCATCTGAAAGCCATTTAGTCTTTGTATGGGAACTGCAGAAGCTGTGTGCGGATAGCGGTGTCAAACCCTTTCCTTTTGATGTGTGCGTTGGACTTCGCCAGGGCTGTGATCTGCCTCCTCTTTTTTATATATCATCAAATCAAAAGACTGGATGGTGGAGCGCAGGCTTGGCGAGGAACGTTTCGAAATTACTGGCGTCCGGAAAAGCCAACTGGTTTTCGCAAATGATTTAGGTATCCTTGCACTGAATGGTTTTGCGCCCTGCGGAGAAGGTAAACGTCTCAGCATATCGGATGTGATGGTTGGACCCTGCACAAAAATGGAGTCCCCTTGAAACAGGCAGAGTAGTTTAAGTATCTCGGCCTCGGGGTCTTTTTCACGTAAGATTAGAGACGAGTGACACTGAGTTATTATGTAGGATTGGTCAAGCTAAGGAACTGTGCCGGCAGGTCATCGGGAAAGCTGAGCTTGAAGGAAAAACAAAGATCTCAGAAGTGTTCGTTCCAACCGTCTTCTATGGTCATGCATGACATTTGAGTTATGACCGAAAAAACTAGATCACGGGTACAAGCTGCCGAAATGAGATTTCTGAAGTGCGTTTCTGGTGTTACTCTTTGAGATAGTATTCAGTATTCGTAGGAATCTTAATGTTGACCAGCTACTTCTCCGAGTGGAACGATCAATTCTCGATGGTTTGGACACGTTGTTCGCATGCCCCAAGACAGACTTCCTAGACAGGTCATGTTATCCGAGATGCGAGCGCGTCTCCTTTGGTAGGCCAAGAATCAGGTGGTGAGATCGGGAAAGAAACATTTCAGAGACCCGCCTGGGAATCGTGCCTGTGTCTCAGTTAGTGGCGGAGGATAGGGAACGATGGTAGCAGTGTTTAGCCGCCTTTACACCCTTTTAAAGGATAAACAGTCACAGAAAATGATGATGATGATGAGGATGACAGGAAACAATTCTATGGATAGAGTCCGTAGTACATCAAACCTTTTAGAGATTAATTCGCTATTTAGACTAGGACTTCTGTTAATAAAGTAGTGATGTGGCTCATGCCTAGGGAATGTAAATTTTCACGACTTAAAACTAAATGTGGATATTAAATTAAATGTTATTTAATATTAATTAAATATTAAATGTTAATGATATGTGGTGAATTTGTTAGGACACATCGTTGCGGTCATAAATTACTTATACCGAGGAAGATCTAGATTGAGATTCGATTTACAATTTTCTTTTCGCTGTTGTAGAAGTTTCTAGATCCTCGAGGACGTTAACACTTTTATATAGAAGCGCTTTCGGAATCGGTACTTTTCATTTAGGGTTTAGCTACTTCGAGTCACTCTATATTGCGTAATTCAAAAAGTCCTCGAACAATTTTTTTCTTAAATATTTTTCCAACCCTTTTGCGCTTGTTCCCTGACCCATTAGCACATTCCCACTGGATGTAATGTAATTACTCATCTCTAAACGCCGCTTCTAAGCAAAAGAAAAATAAACGACTTTCCCTCGAAAAACTCTTGTTTACTCGACTAATAAGCACCCCTGCGAGCAGTCCATTAAAGCCTCAATACCACGTAATTTTGATTCATTTGCCAGGTCGGCCTTAGCACAGCGCACCGAAATCCGCTTGGCAAAACCCCGTGCGACCCCCTGCGACTTTCCATTCACAGAAATCTTCAAATTCAAAGAGGAAAAAAAAACATTCAAATTCGAAACGAAGCAAACATTTCCCTCCATCTTGGCGGCCGTGTGCAACCCCTAGGAAGGCACGTCTGCCACAGAAGCAGCAGCAATTGGATAATTGCAAATTATGCCCCTATTCACCGAAGCATCGATGCAGAGAAGCAGAACTCACTCGCAATGGCAATCGCCACCAGCAACAGCAACGACTGCGGCGGCGACCACTTGCGTTGGGACTCCTCCTTCTGCTGCTGCTGCTGCTGCGGCTACCATCTACCACGGCTTCATCATCCATCGGTGGTGTCCAGAATTCTTGTGTTCGTCTTTTTTGTTTCGTTCTCGTTTCGATTGTGTACGTTTCCCTTGGCCCAACTGAATTTCTGTTTATCCAGCTGCCAGCCGCGCGGTAGTGTGAACTGTGAAGCTCTGGCTTCCAATTTTTTTGTTGTTGTAAAAACTATTCTCTTCCAACAATACCTACTTACTTTGGGAGTTTCGAGTAGAGTAGAATTTACCTTTTGAATTATGAGGCGACGACGATTTTCAGATTCAGACTGCGACGACAATGATGCGACGATGATGATGCGTGAGTTGTTTCTGGGCTTGTTCCACTCTTGGCCGAGTCGTCTGCGCTGGTTTCTTGTGTGAATTATTCCAAATTTCACGAGAATAGAAAAAAAAATCGACTGAATTCACTTGCACAGCAGAGAAGTAACGAGAGGATGAAAAAAAATGAAGCACTTTTCACTTAATTTTCTTATTTATGCGTTGGAGGAGCTCGATGCTCGAGGGGAATTTTCTATTTCTTTTTTGTGAACACGAATGCACTTGGATTTGGATGTGGCGGAGCGCCTGGGACGGCTTTGCCTTCTTGTTGTTGAGATTTTCCTTTATTTGGATTCCTCACTCACTGGCTAAGGCACACGGAGAATTTGTTGTTTAAATCAACATCTTTTTTTTTGTGGAGAAAACACACAATAATTTTGTTCGGGTGAAATTGTACACAAGCACTGCACATTGCGGGGGACTTTAGGGTGTGGGCCGGAAATATAAAACGCGACGAATGGATTTAGGAAAAACTGATCAATTAAAAACGCGAAATTAGATAATACTCTGCGAGAGTTGGTCGGAGTCTTTTTCGCTTGAATTAAATGTGGTGCTGCTCTGCTTGAAAGGTGAACGCTACAAATGGTGGACATTTGGAAATTTGACACACGACGACGGCCAACAAGCAAAATGACACTGGAAAGTGGATTTTTCGCTGGAAGGAGTGATGTGCGAGGCGCTCTATGGATAGCGCGAATGGATAGGTAGTGTTGGTAAGGTAGGGCCAGCCAGAGTGCCCGTAGCAAAATTTAAAACTATGAAAAAAATCTAAAGACTTGATACAACTTATTTTCAATTATAAATCACAGCCAATCGAGACTTTTAATACGCTCCCATGAAAAATGTTAGGTCCAAGTTGGGCTTCCCTTATGTCTAATAACTAAAGATTGCAGCTTAAACCAAACCCGCAAAATAATCGCTTGCCCCGAACTTTTTGTTTTATTGGCGAATATATGACAAAACTGAAAAACTCTGCTTGTTACAACTTTAAAATGTTTTCCTTAAATGTTCAGCTTAAAAGTTTCAAAGGCGTTTTTTCACGCGTTTTTTTCCGGCATCCTGTGACTATCTGAAAGATCGATGCGATATGGGATTGCAATCGAACAAATGAAAGCTTCGATTAGACTGCATGCCATTTTGGCATATTTGGCGTATCTAAGAAGAAAATTACAGCAAATATATTTCTTCTTACGTCAAATATGCCAAAATATCATGCAGTCTTATCTAAGCTGAACACTTTTGTCCTGATTTTGAAAGTTCACTGCCCTTGTATTTGTGAGAAAAGAAGCGATATTACAAGGCGAAAATTGATTGTATGACAAGACTACTGAGATGATTAATTAAAATGACTGTATGACATTTTGTGTGTGCTTCTGTGTGCTTCTGTATTCTAGATGCACGGCCAGAAACAAATTCATAATTTTTTTTCAAAAGAGGAACTGGCAAACGAGTGACAAAAAAGAATTTTTGAGCCCAGAATGCGTCCGACGCTTCAGGATAACCAACCGAAAAGGCCAAAAGTTTTGCAGGCGTAGCGAGTTGAAATATTTAAATGCAATCAGATTTGACATCAGAATTTTGCTTTGGTAGATATTTTCATCCAAAGAGTACATTACCTCCTAATTTAGTTTCGAAATAAAAAAATCTTTTAATTTTAAAGTTTTTTGCTCAAGTTGATTATGTGCTGCAAAAAAATAGCTTTTTTTTCATTGTTGTTTCCTTTGGGGCAAACTTCAAATAAAAGAGAGCCGACGATTTTAACAACTTTACTGACGGAGTTAACTCTGCACTCAAAAACTGCTTTCTGGGTTAACTCCAGATGCATTTTTTTCGGGATTAACAGATCTTGGTTTAAGCTTAACTCAGCACTGAGTAAAGCTTAACGGGAGCAAAACCGGCCCTAAGATATATATGATAAGATGATGATAAGATGTAGGTGACAAGTTTTATATTGCTTTACGTATACGAGACGCTCGGTCCAGGAAGTTCCCACCATACTTCAATGAACAAAGAGACAAGAAAGTGGTGTTTTGAGAGAAAATTGAAGCATCTGTTTTAGTTGTGTGAGTGGGGACTACCTATGTGTTCCACCAGGCATGCCATGAGAGACGGCCTGAGGTTCAAACGTTTCTGAGAACTTACTATACTTTTGTTTAATACTCCTGAGCTAAAGTGGCATAAGTACCCCGATTCATGACGCACAACTCACATGTCGATACCCGATTTCAGGGGACTTATGTCAAAATAACGGCTTCACTCATACGCACTGTATATGTGAAAAAGAGCTATTCCTTGTCTCTTTATTCATTACCATAATCAAGAAATTTTTTACTCAACGCCCAGCAAAGGCAGAAATTTTGTGCTATTAGAATTTTGACTCTCATCGAGTTTCTTATCTTTTGAAAAGAGGTTTTATACATAGAAAGATAGCATTGCTATGGAGTTACCTTTAACACCCTTGTTTGCTGGCAAGTGTATGGTTCATCCCAATTAACATGATTTTTCCATTGGAGTCTCCTTCTGAGGGCTAGTTGCAATTGAAATAAAACGCCACCGAAATTTCAATCCAGGCGACAGGACAGTCTAAAATTATCGTGAACATGCGATACCGTTTTCAATTCCTTGCAATCGCTTTCCATTTTTTACCGGAGACAAATTTCTTGCCTTAAACCTGCGACCAATTTACTACTCTTCATCGGTCAGAAATTTCTAGCTTTTTCATCGACGACGAAAATTTAGTCGCTGTCATCAGTGAAATATTTATCACGTGACGCTAGCCGCTTTAAACGCAAAATGCTTAAGCTGCGTTGTCACAAGCAACGTAAAACAACGGAACAGAAACAGAATCCCATACATCAGCAACTGAAACCTAAATTCGCTGAAGGCCATTTGCGTTGCTAATGTATGATATTCTGTTTCTGTTTCTGTTCCTGTTCCTTGTGACACCGCGGCTTTAAAGACTATTTCAAAGTGCGAAAGAGCGAGCGAGAGTCTCGGGCGAGTTTTCAAATTAATTTCACTGCTTTTATCGCTATCTTTCAAAAAAATTGCAAAAATTGATCCGAGGTCGACGTTTATTCTGTTATTTGCTGTTTTCAATTGTGCGACGCAGTTGAATATACGTTTTTTCAAAGCTAATACTTATTGTTG
Source organism: Neoascia interrupta (assembly GCA_947623515.1). Lineage (NCBI taxonomy): Eukaryota > Metazoa > Arthropoda > Insecta > Diptera > Syrphidae > Neoascia > Neoascia interrupta. Next base: position 203,145,755 of record OX392462.1, read on the forward strand.
TAAAGAATAAAGTAGCACAAGCTTTAAAATAGTAGACAACACACGATTGCTACTACGACAATTAGTCGCGAGACTCGATTTACGACAGTGTGGATCCGTTGTGTCCGTCACATTGAAGTACACAACCGACAACTTAGTTAAATGTACACGTTCTAATGGGAAGCAACCTATAGAAAAACTTTGTTACGTACGATGCTTCCCATAAAAACGCGTGTATTTCACTGAGTTGTCAGTTGTGTACTTCGACGTAACAGATGCAACGGATTCATTAGGCTGAAGGCGTTTAACGCTGAGGAGCAATTGCATACGGGCAGTGCAGTGCGGAGCCCGCTGACTACATGAACCGCAATGGATCGTTGATTGCCAATTTTTTGTTTTCGGTACATTTTTATATGCTCCATATGGAACTGGGGTTAAGACTACCAAAAAATAATGTTTTTTCGACAATTTTAATTTTTTCTTGTGATAAGTTTGCTTGTTTTCAAATAGTTTTAGTGTCAATCAACCTTGTCGAAACGATTCGATTGAGTAAGAGCTAAAAGTTGGTTGTTCTTCCTAAAAGAACACCGATAAAATCACGGAAACAGATATTAAAAGAAAAACCATAATAGGCGTGTTCCCTTACTTTCTGTACCTTTTTAAACGTCAAAGCCAATGTTAAGCAAAAGCACAAATTACTTAATAACTAGATATGCAACTAAAGCGTCCATTTCCCCCCAAAACCCATTTGTTTATTTGTTGTTGTTGTTTTGAGTTCCGTGTCGGTGAATACGTGTGAGAAAAGTAAACAAAAATTTGAGAGCCCGCTAAAATAGCGAGGTGAATTTCACACTGACATTTGAAAATTTTAAATACATATCTTAAAAAAGTCATAAAAGATAACACACAAGTCATTAAAGTCAAAATGACAATTCTGTTTTAATTTTGCCCACACTTGGGGTGAGCCCACATTGAGACTACAAAATCGTAATATTTAGTTCATTTGAATGTGCGTGGAAATACTGGAATGTTTATGACGTAATTGGATATTTTTACGAATTTGGTCTTTTTTTCAATATAGTTCGGGTCACAAATTACTTAATAACTAAATATTCAACTTGTGCGTCCCCTTGTCCCCAAAACCTATTTGTTTATTTGTTGTTTATGCTTTTCGGTTTTGTGACGGTGAATGCGTGTGAGACGCTTATTATTATTATTACGCAGTTGGGCTTTTCTTTTCTCCAGAATCGTTCATGTGTTATTGATGTTCAGTTTTTAATTAATGTAGGAATGCAGAAAATATTAGTCATTCAGCAAAACAAGAGCAACAGTTAGGAAACAATCGAGAAAACTTCCATTTTAGGAAAAGGCTTTTGATTTTTACTTGCGTAAAATATTAAGCGTTCCCAAATTTAAGAAAAATGAAGAAGTTTAGAAGCATTAAATATAGCTTTCATTGGATTGCATCACTGAAACATTTTTTTACTTGTGATTAAATTTGTTTGTTTATTGAATGCTTCTTTTGGTGTCAATCTCTATTGTTACCTACAAATGGGTTCACTCAAAAGTGCCTTATTCTTCTGTTCTCAGTTGCCAATTTGACTTTTAATGTTCAACTCTAATCTCAAATGCATGCAACAATATCGACTTGGAAGGATAAGGATGACAATTATATCATAATATTGATTTGTTCGAATAATGAATTCAAATTAAAGCTATAATAAAAATAATAAAAGTGCCTTTGAACCTTTCTAATAACTTTTACTTTTTAATATACTAACGATTGATTTCGTCAAAACATGTAGAAAACATTTTATTGGTACTTAACCGTAAATTTTGCTTTTTAAAGCTTTAATCCGGTAACATAAAACACAAACTTATCAGAGGCACAGGCATTTAGGCAGTAAAGAATTAGTTTCATTTGCACTTTTTGTGTTTTGTTTTTAACTATATATGAAAATATTTAGAAGGCATTTGAAATACATAATGTATAACTGGAATACAATTAAGATAAAAATGATTTTAAGGTCTCTAGCAAAACAACATTAATGTAGCACGACCCATTATGTGGCGACTTCCAGATATTGGAATTCGTTACAATTTTTTGTCCGGTAGACGGAGCAAAAAGCTGATTCCGCCATGTTTTCGTGGTGAATCACTTGAACTTCGTGGTGAATCTCTTCAAGTGTGGAATACATTGACAAAATGTGAGAGTATGCGTAGTTTTCCAGGTATATCCATGGCAACAGCTTGTAGGCCCCTCGGCTTTCCAGTCTAGTTGAATATCTGCAACATAGGCACAACGAAATATCAAGAAATCGCAACATTGACATGAAAAAAAATATTTTTTTTTTATTTTTAAGTCACTCAGCATTTCGGGGATATTTTACTGAATAAAGCGGGCGATCATGTAAAAATTTGATTGAAATGTAGTTTTCTGACACAATTCTCTCAGAGAATAATACCAAGTTTCCACCGGGCACTAATCCACGATTATTAAAAATCTTAATTAAATCCTCTACAAATCATGTGATTTACCGTAGGACCACAATGCCCGTAGCGGTAGTATGTAGCAGTAGTACGTAATACAGCCGCGGAGCCATGTGGCGCAGTACGGAAAAAAATTGAACACAATGGTGTAGCGCGGCTTATGTCCAACAAAAACCTCGTTTATAAACAATGGCCGAGACTCTGAGTTTAGTTGAGATAGATTTAATATTTTTGTACAATGGATGACACAAATTCCATAATATTTCTTTAGATTTAACCATCTTAATAAACTTTTCGACGTCCTTTTCCTCCATTGCTTACTTTGCTTGTATCGAACTGTCAACCGTGTAGCGCTACGAAAGTTAAAAGTTAGCCAACTCTTACTACCGCCACAGCTACGCGCTACCGCCACAGACACACATTGTGTGCGCAATACACTGAATACATGTGTTTTAACTTTTGACAGCTCTTACTACCGCTACAGCTACATCACTGTGGTTCTACGGTAACCATACAAATTTAAATTTTCTCGGCAAGCGATTAAAAATAAATCCCCTAATAAGTCCCATTCACCCCTTTCACGAACCACCTTTTTAAACACCTTTTTTTTAACAGTTTGAGAATCAAAAAGGAAATCTGAAACTGTCCACGTTTGACAGATCTGTCAGAAATACGATTTCTATTGGCATGTTTATAACAGAAATCTTATTCGCTCCTGGGAAAAGACATCGCCACTATCTTTTGAGAGCCAAAATGACAGAAAAAGAAATGAGTGAAAAAGTGTGAGATTTACAGAGAATGGTCACCTCTTTGCCTCAAATTTGTATGTAAATAGCAGAGAAAACGAGTATCCGCTCTAAAATCCGTATCCTCTTCAATTTTTGAGCTCACCGCTTTAGAGCTCATACAACTCACTCGTTAAAGATTGCAGATTGCAGCTTACCCGAGATACGAACCATTCCATTAATTTGACATCTGAAAGTGACAAGTGCACAGCATGCGGATTTGTTTTTAAATAAACTTTACAGTGTCCTTGCAAATTCCACAGGTTTTATTTTAATTCTTGTACCGATTTCGCCAAAAAACCAATCCTCAATTTACCCATGGGAGTCCGTGGCCTTACCAGCTACATAGCGCGTCACGCTGATCGCTTTCTACGTCCATACGAACTCCATGATTGCGACTTGGTCATTGACGGCGACAATCTAGCCTGCAACCTGTTTAAAGAAGCTGCCGCAAAGAACTCGGCGTTTGGTGGTGACTACGATGCCTTCTATAGGACGGTGGTAGAGTTTTTCCACGTCCTAAGCGAGTGTAACATTCGATCATATGTCCTGATGGATGGTGGCTACGAAAAGAAGAAACTCCGCACTGTTTGGCAGCGATTGCGAGGAAAGATATCCGTCATCAAGCGGCTGAACCCGGTTAACTCCGGCGGCATATTCCCTCTAATGATGCGTGAGGTCTTCGTGGATGCCCTGCACGATTGCGGGATACCCGTGATGCGATGCGTGTTCGAAGCTGACGACGAGCTCGCCGCTCTTGGTAGGAAACTCAACTGCCCAGTCCTTAGCTATGATTCGGACTTTTACATCCACAACGTGAAGTATATTCCACTGGTCACGCTTACGGTCAGGGCTCACAAGAAGCGCGTAGAAGACGATGGCGAAGCTGGCAAGGAGAAAAAGCTGACCAAATGTGAGGTCCGCCGGTTGGAGAAGCGAACGAACGCAAACAAAATCCTCAAGGGGATACAAATTGATGCGGAGGATCGAAACGCGCCCAAAACGGGCAAAACATACAAGTACCTAGACTGCTGCATGTACAGGATAGAGCATCTGATCGAAGGGAGTTCCCTGAACAAGGAGAAGCTCCCACTGTTTGCGGCTATGTTGGGCAACGACTATATAGCCCGATCGGCGTTCAAGTCTTTTTACGCCCAGATGAAGCAGACGGGAATGTCGAAAGTTACCACAAGGACACAGAAACGCATTCGCAGAATCCTGCAGTGGCTGAAGCACGAAACACTGGACTCGGCATTGGACAAGATTCTGGGAGCCCTGAAGAAGGTAAATTCGAGTTGAGGCTATGCGTATGTGCTTTGGTTATATATGGTTCCTTTTAGGGTCAACGGAATAAGCTGGTGGCTCAAATGCAAGGCGCCGTGGAGGGATACTGTGCAGAGAACTGCGCCTCGTTCGAGTTCTTCAAGTCGAATTATGAAAATGTTTTCGAAGGTATCGACGACAATGACGATGAACCGAATAAAGAGTCAGAAGATGAAGAGGAGGAAGAGGAAGAGGAAGTTGTTGTTGATGAAGTCAAAACCGAGGAAGGTTCGGACACTAACCAAGTTTCTGAAGAGTCAGAACAAGAGTCTGACGAAGAGGATGAGGACGAGGACGCAACTGGTTTTCTTCCTCAATGGTTCAAAGACCGTCTTTTTCCAGCTGATTTACCACGCTGCCTCGTAGACCTTGCTCATCTCAGAATTTACATCAACAATCCTCAAGTTGAGCATTTTCCGTTCAATGACTGCAACGAAATTGGCCTCCCGATTCTTAAATATGTATTCTGCTTACTTTACAATGTCGCTGGCGGTGAAGAGAACAGAATTTTCCCAGCAGATGCGCCGCCAGCAGAGAATGACCAGGACGAAGCAGACGTGGCAGTGCCCTATTTTCGTTACCTTACACGACTGACTCGGGTGACAAACATACACACCGTCCGATATCCCTTGGATCCTCCACCAGAATTTTCCTTCGATCCAGAGCAACCCGACATCAGACACTTGAAGGCTGTTTTCGGTAACCTAAAACTTGACTGCGATCATCTCTTTTCTGAGATCGAAAAGATCCCCCAGGACCTGCGGTTGTACTTCCTCGCAGTGGTCTTTTGGATTCAGAAATCAACGCATTCAGATTTGCTCCACCTGCATTCACTCCTCATTTGCCTCGTTGTCCTTCGTACGGTCGATGCCAAAGTGGAACCCATTCGCGATGAGCGAGCTTTTCAAAAGCAATTTGGTAAAACAATCAAAAAGGAAAGGCTTGCTCGTGCCAAGGAGCACGAGGAGGGTGTGGTTAAAAATCAACGACCTGAAATAGAACAGCTTGCTCCACCGGACAGAATGAAATTCATTTCAAAGGCCGACTGCCTACTGGTGCAGGAGAACCTCTTGAAGCACTTTCACATGCAGGAGCTCTTCAAGAAAAAGTACGACGCCTTTTCTTCCACCATTCTTCATGGGTTTTCTGAGTTCCAGTCGGTGGTGTTCAACTTGCACGCGCTCAACAGTTTGTTGGGTAAAATCTATGAAAGTCCCAAAATGGCCCAATCCTACTGTGGAGTGTTTTTGTACAATATCTACGGGTTGCTGAGGTCACGTATCGACCTCCGGTACTATGTGCAAACCTATATATTCCGCTGTTCACCGATGATGTTTGACCTGTATGATTTCCTGTGGAGTTGGTGCGAGCAGTTTGTTCCCCTTTGGCAGAACAACAAAGAGACACCTCAGGTGTTGAGCAAGAATGTTCTGAAGAGACGGAAGGCCGCTTTAAAAAAGAAGTCTGTGGCTGCAAGTACTAAAGCGATTGTGGATCCTAATGAAGAGATGGTGGAACAGGAACAGGAAAAAGAGGACGAAGATGAATTCTACGATTTAAATAATAAGTTTTGTACACTCATGAAAGTTAGTTGAAATAAGGCGGTACGATGCAATAAAGGATTGATTTTTATATTTCGCTTCTTCGCAACGAACAAAACTAAGAAAGGAGCGATGTGATGTGCAGTGTATTTTTTAAATACAGAGTTTCTTTGTGTATTTTATGGACACCAGACCACAAATACTTCCAATAACTTTGACGAATATTTCATTTGGGAATAATTTCAGGATTGATTTCCAGAGTTGGTCAGCAGAATCTGTCACAGGCCGAAGTAGATTGAGTTTTATTTCTTAAATCGTATGAACAGCCCCTCAAAAAGCAAAAGATAGCGGCCACGGACACATCGACTTTGACCCGCGTTTTGGATTTGAAAATTTTCCTTAAACATCCGCGACCAAATGCAGTCGACAAAGACCACTAAATACGCCGAGTGCCCGAGAGAAAATAATTCTTAAAGTAGGTCTAAGTTTGCGTATAAAGCTTTGACCCATTCGAGATTTTTGCAACCGATTTTCGGGATTCTAGTTGACGGTTGATTGATAGCGAGTTCTCTCTATCCCTTTAGCCCGGTCCACCCAGTAGAATTTCTTTGAGGCATCTGCCGCTTTAGGGTGTCATCTACTTGGTTTCTCCATCTGGTGCTCGCAATCTAAAAAACTCATTAAGGTTATGCATTTTGAAATTATGTTTGTATTTTAAATTATCCTATAAATTTCTTCATTCTTTGTTTATACATAAATGTATTAAAAAAAAAAAAAAAAAACAATATCTTCTTAAATGAAAAAAGGCAATTCAAAGTTCTCGAATCGAGTACCTTGATGAAAACGGGAGAGAGAGAGAGAGACAGTGAGGAAGTGAGAAATATATGGAAAAGGCCCTTAAAAAAGTGTTACACTAGGAAATTATTTCAAAGTCATCATCAGAGCCCACATCCTCTTTGTTCGCCATTGCCCCGGTCGCTCGCAAATGGTTCAAATCTTCAAAACCTAAAACAGAAAGTAATTTGAGCAAAAGTGCGTTTAAATACTAAAAACTTTTTCAAGTTACCTTCCTGATTCGTTAGCGTCATTCCACCCGCTAGAGCAGCTGATTTCCATTCGGGTGATCTAGTTTTTGTGATCTCAAAGAGCGGTTGACTACACGATGGCAGAACTTCATTCTTCAGCTTATCGACGATGATTTCAAAGCTGATGCGTGATTTACACAGGAAGCACTAAAAGGACAGATGGCGTTCGTCAAACCATCAATAAAAAACAAAAGAGATGTGGAAGCAACAAACCAATGCTAACGATGGATCCATTTGTTGGAAATCTATTCTTCCAGCATATTTCTGATGGTAGGTGTCATCTAAATCGATTTCGTCATTGGATGTTTTATTACCCACGCCACCTGATCGTTGTGTCGTATGCGGATCGAGGAATAACACTTCGTCGTCCACGTAGCCGATGAAGTAAAGCGCTTGGTTGGGTCGTCCACCAATCATTCCAACACTACCGACTAGTTCGAAGCATTTCTTCAATGCAGGCACGTAAATTGGATTTATTGTATTCAATCCAAGACGCAGAGGAATAATCAGAAGCAGTGGTTTCCATGTGTCATCGTTGGTTTCGCTTTCTAGACAAAGGGAGTCTGCAAGAGTACGCTAATAGTTAGTTGTGCTTAAGAAGGGAACGTGGAAGAAAAACTTACATATTTCATCGGTGACAACGATGTTGTCCAATGCCACATGGACTACAATTGAACACCAGTCATCGTAGCGAACGAGTTTTCTGTAAATTGACAAGATAAAGAACATTCTTAATACAATTTATCTAGAGCAAGCGGATAATTTAGGGCAGGGCTCTGTATTTAAGGTTCAAGTTTCCATCGGCATGAAAAAATATTTGATTCATTTGAATATTCCGCGTGCGTTGTCTGTCCGTGTGCCTAAGCAATCCTTAAATTGAATGATTTCGTCGATGGTAAGGCTAAGGATTTAAGGCATTAAAATAAGCAAATGTAGGGCTGGTAGAAAGAATTAGAGAAAACCTAGAATAACAAGAGGAAAACTGAAAACTTTGGTTTTATGTTGATAAGGATCAAAATTAGTAAAGGGATGAATTTGAAAGCCTGGTTTGCTAAAGGAATTACGCTAAAAACACAACCATTCTATGAAACTACGAGACCACATGTAGCTAAATCTTGTAAGTTGCTATATAGTGAATGCACTTAAGGCGTCAGAACGGGACATACGTTGCTAGATCGAAGGGCCTGTTGCTTATAGTCGTCTAGTTATTATTACGGGTCCTTTGATTATTGCAATGAACATGGAGACCAGCACTAAACTTACGAGCAAAGTTTGAACAACTCATTTGCCCGCAGAAGCTCTCTGTCTCTTGTTCTTGAAAGTCTGAAACATGGACATGTTGCTCGGCTTGGTACAACCCCAAAGTTGTATACCATATGTCCAGGAAGGCTTTAAGACCTGCTTGTGAAAGAGCTGTTTGTTATATATGCTTAATTTGGAAATATTCCCGATATGCCAATACATTTTTCTGAGCATGATTTTGAGATCGTGACTTTTGGATTTCATTGAAGTTTAGCGGCAATAGTCATTCCTAGATATTTCACTTCGTTTGCATAAGAAATTTCGTTGGAGCTGGTTGGATCCTTCTCTTTGATTTGTCGCCCCCGAAAGTGACCATGACTGCCTCATCATCTTGAGGTGTCTCTTATTTAGAGGACGAACGGGATCGGACTAGCTTGAATTTGATTGAAATTCGAGTATTCTATCACTATCATGGATTGGTGTAACTTCAAGCCTTCAAGATTTTGATAGGATCAGGTCGTATCCCATATTTAAAGTTTGCTTATTGTCAGCCGAAGTTCAATTAATGACACCTTTTAATCCTAAAGCTTTTGGGTTTCGCGTTGTTGTTTTGACCGCCAGCCAACGGCGGACTGTCGAATGGCTTCTTCTAAGTGCTCAGCAAACAGTTCCGCTTTAAAATCTCCAAGCGGAAGCTCCAACCAAACGTAGAGACAAGAATTAAATAGTGTTTTATCATTATTTGCTTCAAAAATAAATGACCATCAAGCCCGAGGAATAAGGGTTTTCTGTAAAATTGCCATCCCGCTTTATCTTTGACTTCTTTAGCTCATTCGTCGTTAGTTTTCTTTATTGGTCCTGCCGGCGTTATAGATTTCTTGATGGGCATAACTGCTTTTCACAGCGAGTAGTTCGAGTTATTTCTTTCTTTCTTGTTAGGGGGGTGGTTTTGTCTTGGGTTGCCCTCGTGGATTGCCATCTTCTACGCGCTCTTCTCTTTTCACGAATCAATTCTTCGATTTCGAGCGGATATGTTCTGCCCATCAGGGCATACTTTTGTCTTTTGGAAAGAAGTGTTTTCCCAAATGACTAACACGTGTCATTAAGGTGGCCTGCGATAGCAGGAAGGCACCTAGCGATTGGCAAACAGGAGTTATAGTGCCCATTTTCAAAAAAGGGAACAGGAGAGATTGCGCCAACTATAGGGGCACATCTCTCTTGAGTCTTCCGGGAAAAGTATTCGCGAAGGTGTTGAAAACGCGTTCCAGAGCTGAAATCGAGCCTTTGTTACGGGAAGAACAGTGCGGCTTTCGGCCTGGCAGAGGCACAACCGACCAGCTTTTTACTGTGAAGGTTATTCTTGAAAACCCTTAGGAATATGCCAAACCGGTCTAAGCGTGTTTTGTAGATCTGGAAAAGGCGTATGACCAAGTCCCTCGGAATACACTGTGGAGAGTTTTGCAGGACTATGCGCTGAGTGGGCCTCTTCTGAGAGCCATCCAGTCTTTCTTTGGAAACTGCAGAAGCTGTGTACGGATAAATGGCGTCAAATCCCGGCCTTTTGATGTGCGCGTTGGACTTCGCTAGGGCTGTGTTCTGTCGCCGCTCCTTTTCAAAGCATATATGGACTGGATGGTGAAGCGCAGTCTTGACGAGCAATGTATCGAATTGGTGGCATCATCAGGATGAGCCATCTGTTTTTCGCAGATGATTTGGCCATCCTTGCATCATCCAAAGAAGAACTTCAACGAGCACTGGATATGTTTGCAGCCGTCTGTGGTGATGCTGGTATGAAAGAAAACGTGAACAAATCGGAAGTGATGGTTGTTTCCCGAACTCCTGTGCAGTGTACCCTGCACATAAATGGAGTTCCATTAAAACAGGTGGAGAAGTTTAAGTATCTCGAGGTCTTTTTCACGAAAGATGGGAGGAGTGATACTGAGTTGTCCTGTAGAATTGGCCAAGCTGGAGTAATAGTAAAGGAACTGCGCCGGCCGGTCATCAGGAAGCTTGGAGTGAAAGCAAAGATCTCAGTTTTTAATTCAGTGTTCGTTCCGACCCTCATCCATGGTCATGAAATTTGGGTAATGACCGAAAAAATCAGATCGCGGGTACAAGCTGCCGAAATGAGATTCCTGAGGTGCGTTGCTGGTGTTTCTCTAAGGGATAGAATGAGAAACGTCAGTATTCGTGGGAATCTTAATGTTGAGCAGCTATTTCTCCGAGTGGAGCGATCGATTCTTCGATGGTTTGGACACGTTGTTCGCAGGCACCCTGACAGACTTCCTAGACAGGTCATGCTAGCCGAGATGCGAGGGCGTCGACCCCTGGTAGGCCAAGAAACAGGTGGTGGGATCAGGTAAAGAACCTCTCTGTGTCCAGCCTGGGGATTGCGCCGAAGTCTCTTGAGTTGGTGGCGGAGGATCGAGAACGATGGAAAGACCATTTAGCCATCCTCACTCCGCGACCCTTTTAAAGGATAAGCGGCATTCGAAAATGCAAAACTCTGAATTGCTTCAATGAATTTACCAGCTGCGTCCTCTAACTCGAATGGAGTTCTCAACGGCGCACTCAAGCCAAGACCCTCCATACATCCTTACAGTCCTTTTTGAAGACCCCCAGTTCGTGTTTTTGTTAGGTAATCCAGGAGAGCGCTCTTTTTTCGCTAGGCTTCCGCCCATCTTCAAGATTATTACAAAGATCATAACATTCTTCCACTCGCGCAAGGTATTTGGAGTTCCTTTTAGCGATGAAGAAGTCGACAAGATCAGACCTTTGATTACCAATACGTTGGTTTGCTCATAAAGAAAAAGTTCACACCACGTTTCATACTGTTTTTGTACATTAATCTGCCTCTTGTTGAAGTGTGTCTTTGCCTCCCAAAAGGATCTTTTGCGTTAAAGTCGTCCTAATGATAAAATTTTACCCAATAAAGTCATACATTACGATCACGATCGCCATCCACCAGCCTATAGTTCGGCGGGAAGTGACAAGAAGCAATATTGTTATCTAAAGAGTTCATTTTTACAAAAAGAGGCCAAGCGAGTGGAGTGTCCACGATCTTTTCCCCAATTGCAGGGAGAGTACTGATTGGATTTAGAAGCTTGCAGCAGGCGCCCACTAATTAAGAGTTTGACCGTAATCTCCAAACAAGTTATTATGTCAGACGCAGATTGCAAACTGGCATTGAGGCTTAAGTGTCTAATCACAGTGCTGAGCTGGGCACTAGGCGGTATATATGTAGATGCAAACAAAGCAAGTACGGTGAACCGTTTTAAATGCGATGATCCCGGTTTACTTTGTAATATGTAAAAGTTTTGTGAATCAGAACAGACAAGGTTTTGCGTTTAATCAAAGTTTGATGAGGCCCACAAGATCGTTTTATTGCTTTAAAGCGAAGTAGCCACACTATCTACTGATTTGTTTATCACCAGAGCTTTCACAGCCTGAGAAATATAGATTGGATGACGCTTTTGCCACCGATAAACTTATCTTTGAAATAAAAACGCAAACAGCACTGAGCGTATGGAAACTTTACCAAGAACCGTAACTAAGGCAACAAAACAAATGCAACCAATAAACAAAAAGAACCAAATGCCCTGTAGCATATGTTTTGATTTTATATAACTTTAACTTACTTCAACACTTGCGCCACAGTGTTCGGGCCGAACCACTGTCCCACTTTTTTGTCCTCGGAGTCGCCCATCAGTGCGATTTGGTGAATGGAAAAGAAACTCTTCCTAGAGTCCTCGAAGCGATTCACTATCTTCAAATAGGTAGGATCATGGCACTCTGGCGTCCAAAACCACTCTCGTCCCAAGTGCAGATCAATTAACGCCTGAGCCAATACCATCTGGCCACATCGCAACATACAGCCCCATCCCTTGTCGGTGGTTAGTTGACTCTCGCCCAGTGGCACAAATCCACGACGATAGGTGCACCACAGCTTCGACTGTATATCTCGTCGGATTAATTCCAATTCTGAAACAGAAGCCAACACAATCTAGCTTCAAGTTCCTCTATATTCGTTGCATATCTCACCTTGAATAGCATTATAGCTCTTCCCCAGAACCCAGACAGTGCTGTTCGTCTTTGGGATGTCGTCTGGCTCAGCGGATAGGACACCATCTGTGCCTAAATACGTGACGAATACATTGTCCATCCTCTTGGAAACATTGGTGTAGAGCTCGTACAAACGATCGATCTTTGCGATGCAATAGAATCGTAGCGGTGATGGCAGATGACGATTTTGGATCAAGTCAAGAGCCACGGCGACGACGACTACAACGACGATGATTGCCCCAACAATGCCCAAAAGGGAGGGATGAGCAGCAGCCTCTGCAATAGACAGGTTGAAGGCGATTTTTGTGTTGCTGTGCTTCGTTTTCTTTTCTTCTTTGTGTTTTTTTTTACGTAGCACAAGTGTAGGAAACGACCTTCACGTATCTTGGTTTATTTTGGACCCAATTAATTGTGCCGAGAAAAGGAGGACGATGCCACAAAGACGACAGGTTCAGGTTCGTTGTTCCTCTACTTTTTACTGCGTTTCCTACTATTCTTTTTTATTATCGAATTCACTTTTTCACGTCTCGTAGTACAACAATAAAAACAATGACAAATACTTGTTCCTAGAATGAGAGAAAAACACGAATGAGACCAGCAAAAGTGAATGAGATGAAACGTAACAGAAAATAAATATCAAGTACAAAGAACGTCAAAGACGCAAAACTAGTGGGTGACAACTGGAACGGTTGTTGTTTGACGTTCGTTTTCGCAGTTGTTTGGTGGTGTAAACAGTGTGAAGTGATACTCGGTTTTATAAACTGTTCGACTCTGTTTCAATCTGTTTAATTTGATGGTTAAAATTTTAAACATCAGAAATTAATCATCCCTAATCAGGGGTGGAGTCGGCTATGGTGACCTGTAATTTTCACATAAAATAATCCGGATGCGAAAGGTGATCACAAAAATATTGTTCCAAATCGTTGCTGTAATTAGGCTCGTGATGGAAGAGCACTGATTTTTATTCGTACATGTAGAAAGTCAGCCTAAGAGTAGGCAAAGCAGGCGGATTATTAAGAAAATCTTCGGCTGGTGTTGCCATCGTTTCTGCTACCGAAACTGGTTCCGGAACATCCACTATAATGCCACAATGTGCTTCAGTAATTCTCTTGCAATTCCGCCTTTTTTCGTTTGACAATAACTTTATCTACCAGTGTTCGAATTTGGCATTTCTTAACAGGAAGTTTGTACGCAAGGTGCAGTATACATTCAAAAAGACGTATTTGAGCATGTTAAAATTGCCAAACCGAACCTTAATTCACCTAGTTGGGTTTCTTTCGATTTTTCCAAATCATTAAAATCGTTAGTTGTGGCTCCATGTATAAGTACTTCATAGTTGATTTTGCATCGCTTACTACTACAGACCTTGCAATCAACCATGGTGAAAGCCAATGTATTCTCTACTGAAGAATTGAAGATAAAATACATTCAATAACTTCAATTTTTGTTTCTGTAAGCGAATTAATTTGCGATTCTATATAAATTTATTTCACTTTGCTTGATATCCGTGGATACTTTTAAAAAAGCAATTCTTATTATTCTTATAGTTGGGTTTTGCCAAACGATTTTTCCATTTGCACCGCAGAACAATCTCAAAGGTACAGATTATTGAATACAGATTAAGAATTTAAATTATGCTTGCATCTGAATCCGAACAGTTTTCAAATTTTTGTTAATACTCCGTTTGTTGAAATCCATCGGAACCCCATTTTGATATAAGCTCTATCAAGCTCAGATCAAGTTTAAAAATTAGTTGAATCCCCGCCCACAGACACGCCCACTGTAGATCTGTGTGTGCGATCATCTCTAATTTTAAAAAATACCTTTTTCAAATTTTAGCTATGTTTCAATGGTGCCAGCGAACTAATTTTTGTTGGTATGTGACATTGCCTTGTAATTAATAAGATACTCATTCCCCTTCAAAACATCCACCCACGTATCAAGTGTTCGCTGTAGGGATGTATGAACTTCACTTATGATGGCCCCATATCGTCAGCGAAGAATAACTTATGTACTTTCAGGTCCGTCAGTTTTCTTACAAGCAGATAATTAAGGACTACATACAAGGAAGCTTAGGACGCCTGGTGTACACCGACTTTTATTGGGAACTCATCAGCGATATTACTCTTGTCTTTGCTCCATCATACATGCCCACGATCATCCGCACGTAGGCTTTTGGAACTGCTCGTTTTCTTAGCGCCACCCATATCAGATCTCGTGGTGGCCTATCGAAAGCTTTTTCAAAATCAACCAGCACCATAATGCAGATCTTTAAGGGCATCCCGATGTTTTTCCATTATGATCCTTATACTTTGGATTGCATCAGTGGTTGGTTTGCCCACGAAAAACTCATACTGTTCCTCAGATGGCCTTATTATTTGCCACAATCGACTATCTAGTACCTGCCCAACGATCTTCATTCTTTGAAACATCCGCTTGAAAGAACGGTAATTGTCACAGCTTCGTGTATTACCTTTTCCTTTGGACAAAGGAAGAAGATAACTTTCCCTCCACTGATAATGGCATGGGGTTCCCTCTTATTAGTTTGGAGATGAAGGTCATAAGCCATCTGGACCCGTTGTCTCCTATTTTTTTTTTTTAGAACTTGGAGGGTATCTGATCTGGCCCAACCGCTTTTTGCTTTTTTGGGTACTTAACCGTCTTCCCAACCTCGTAGACTGTGATGTCTGGTACTTCTTCCCGGTTAGCAGTAGTTTCTTCTGGAAAGTGTTGCCTGGGGAACTGTTCATTCAAGAGTCCCTCACACTACTGCCGTTACCTGTGAAGAATTTTGTCGTAATCCAAAAGAAGCTGTACCTGATGATGAACTTTGACGAACGAATCTCCTGGGCTTCTCCTCCTCTGAGCGGCAATTTTGAAGATTTAAGCCCCCTTATTCAAGTTGCTTTGTCGAAGATCCTGTGTGGCCTGGACTTCCTCCAATTCCTGATACAGGCCCCCCATTCTTTTTGCTGGAAGCTGGGCGCACTTCTTCTTAGCGAGACTGCTGAGACGTCTATATTCCGATTACAGGCGAAGCGTTTCATTTCTGATGTTCCAGGTGCACTTCTTTCATGCCTTGAATGCCGCTTTTTTTTTTCATCAATTACTATTTTCACCTCATCTGACCACCACCATGTTTCTTTGGCCTGTTTGCAGTGGCCTTATGAAGTCCCTAGGAGTGATTTAGCCTTCTCTATACACGTTCGCTGTAGGTCATCCCACATATCTTGTGCTCTGCACTCTACATCTTCGTTTACGTCAATGTTGTTAAGGAGGTAGTTTTTCATCGTGTCAAAAAATGCTTCGCCTTTTTCCTTATCCAAATTGTACCAATCGATTCTCCCATCAGATACCTTTGCTTGCTTAATTTTCTTTTTTGACGGTTCCATAAAAATGACGGTCAGCAGCGGGCGGTGTTGTGTTGTAACCGCCTCACCTAAAATCACTTTACAATCTTTGACCCGCGGTTTTAAGGAACTGTGAACCAAATGATAGTCAATCTGGGTCTCATTTCCTGCGCTGCTGTAAGTGATTAGGTGCCTGCTTTCCTTGACGAACGTATGGTATTAAGCACGATAAGACCGTATGACTTGCAAACGTTTAGGATATCTTCACCAGAAGAGTTCCTAGTGCCATACCCCATCAGTCCACCATGGCAGTCTTCATATTCCTCGTTAGATTTCCCATCATGTCCGTTCAAGTCTCCGACTACAAACAAAAGCTCTTCCTTAAAGATCGCCTTAACGAGATTATGTAAACCTATCCAGAATGCATCTTTTTCCCTCTGTTCACACCCAACTTGGGGAGCATATGCACTAACGATGGTCCACATCTAACCTTCACCACCAGATTGAGAGACATCAACCGGTCGCACTTTCTTTTCAAATATTCAAGATGCCTCAAGTAAGGCTCAGCCGCAAGGATGATATCGGTTACGTTCCTGACTTGTTCGGTTCCGTAGTAGTAGATCTTGCAAGATTTTGTCTTTATACCCAAGAAACGAACCCGATTTCTGGTGTTCCAACAATTCTTTTCTTGGGCACACAATATGTCCACTCGCCATTTTACCATCATCTCTTCAAGTAGGTAGCTACGACCAGTCATGCCTCCAACATTGCGCTTTCTAGCTCTGACCTGCGCATTACCGGTCGCCCCAGGATCACTACCATGTAAGCAATAAGCAGTGCCTGGCGGGGAATTGCGATTCGCAGCGTACCTTTTCATAATGCTCTTGTCTAAACGACTTGTTTTGCTCGACACGTGCATAGTCCTAATTGTTGTTTGAGTGTCCTTTTCTGACAAGGGTGGTCTCTAATTCATGTGATCCCACGGACTTACATAATAGACACTTGAGGGAAAGTTTAAGATGTTGATTGTATCGCTAGGCTCACTTAGGTTTTTCAGTGTTGAGTTAAGCTCAGCTTAAACCAAGATCTGTTAATCCCGTAACAAAATGAATCTGGAGTTAACTCAGTTAACTCCGTCAGCAAAATTGTCAAAATCTTCGACTCTCGAAATTATTGACTCTCCCAGCTCTCATTTCACATAAAAAAACCCAGGAAAAGAAGTTTGAGTTATTCTCAAATGTCATGACAGCAACGCGCAAATCAACTGACATTCCACGCAGAAAAAACATTCAAAGAAGTTCCTACTGTTTTCCAGAGATGATCCGAGATTAACTCACAAAATTTGGTGAGTTAAGCCGAGATAAACCCCAGATCTAAGTTCACTGAAAAACTCATTTCTGGGGTTAATCTCAGTTTAACTCGGAACGTCGGATGATCTCGCACTGAAAAACCGGCCCTTAGTCGACTTTTACGACAAGCGCTATCTTATCGCTGATGCGACTGCAGCCATATTCTCACCCGTAGCTGTACGGAAAAAACCTCCTGTTTTTACACACATGGAGGAAATCCAAAATTGTTTGCCTTTTCCGAAGGAAGGAAGGATTGTCAGACCGTCGGGAAGTTGGTCCATGGAAAAATGGTTATGGTTGGAATTCGAACCCTAAATCTCGAGCAGATAAAACACCCTTCTTTCTAGATTTTTATAATTTGTGGATTTTAGCAACATTTTTGCTTCTCCCGATTGTTCAGGGCTCGAGTTCAGCTAGGAAGCAACTTTTCTTTTATAGAACTCTTGAATTTCTGAACTACTCTACAGGGTAATATAATTGGGTTGGGTAAAAGCAGAACCTTCCCTAAACTAGCAGACAAGCAACCTATTTCGCCCCAACTGGTTGGAGAATTTCGCAGATCTAAGCTGATTAAGAAAGCACTGGCATTGCTTGTTTCTTGTCACGGCACGAAGCGTCCTATTAAACATTTCACCCAGTTGCAGATTTTGTCACAGAGGCAATTTCCGGTGCAAATGTCAATACCGACGCCGAGCTTCTGACAGTGACTTGGCTTTTCCATTCGGCAGATTAATGTTTTACCAATTTCCACAATTGGAAAGTAACTGGAAAACGACTTGAGTGGGCTTTCAGAATCGTCAAATAAGTATGCCACATTAACTTATTCGTTTACGTAGCTCATTCGTTAACTTATTTTTGGCTTAAATCTTAAGCTTGTGGCTTGTCTTATTCAAGTAAGAGGTTCAACGTGGACATTTGACAGCTGGTTAGAAATCTTAAACGATTTTCAAACCTCTTATTAGTCTAATATGCACTGCTACTTGAATAGGCATTGAATAGTTCTTAGCTCGCACCCCCTTTCGGAAACCTTAATCCAAAACCTTAAGCGTCCGTCACGTTGAAGTACACAACTGACAACTGAGTCAAATATACACGTCCTTAAGAGAAGCGGCCCACAGAAGAACTTTGTGACGTACGTCGCTTTCCATAAGAACGTATGTATTTCAGTGAGTTGTCAGTTGTGTACTTCGACGTAACGGATGCAACGGATTCATTAGGCTGCAGGCTTTACAGTCCGCAAATTTTTCAATTCCACTCTACGACTTTACTTCCAGACTAGAAGGGTTTGTACGTCATAACTCTCATATGTTGGCGAAATGTTAGTAGCTACTTAAATAAGTGAATTGATTAAACAAAAAAACAAAGCATAGCTGGGCATATGCAGATTTTGTTGACTCCAACTGTGCTTGGGTCCTGCCTTTGAGATTGGCAAACAAGCCAGTAGGCATACCGCGCCCACACCAAGTGTCAACTATCGCTTTGCATGATTCGAACTTATACGCTAAAGCTTAGCTATCTTATATCAAAGCTTATGTGGGTTGTGCACGCTATTGGATTAAAAGTATGAGTCTCATTTATAAGCCTTTGTAATCTGGTTAACGAAACCCTCTGATAATAATTGAAATAAACACGTTTTTCCTTTTCGTTCAGGATTGTTGTACACGCGTAGGTATTTGTCTTGACTTCCTTTTGTTAACTTTGATAAAAGACACATTTAAATGAAAAGGAAATATAAACTTCCGGGATAAAAGCGGCTCTTTTTGAGCAAGATCAATGTCCGATAAATTTGACCATTTATGAAGAAATATTTTTTTGACAAGCAAGTACCTATACTTTTGCAACAAAAGGTTATTATTTGAGTTTACATATCACAAATGTCAACTTTTACAATGGTTGATTGGTTAGACGCGTGCCCGGTGTCGATCTGATTTAGAATTTGAAATAAACAACCTTAACAAAGTCGATTTGAGTTAAGATTGATTGGCTTGAAAAGTCGGGAGCCCCTCCTCTCAATTAAATTGATCTAGAATTTTATTGTTAAGAGGACAATAGTCCTGATTTATTACTCAATATCCAAATGATTAGTGGTACGGGAAAATCAAACGATTATAAACGAATATTAATTGTACCCCGTGGCGAAATAACTTTCAAGGCAATTGATCTAGATTGTTATGGGTTCTTGTTGTGAGCCTCTCGAATCAAATTAATTTACTGGAATTTTCCATACAGGCTCACATAAAAAGCATTGGTGAATGCATAGCATACTTCAAAGAGGATTTCCTGATGGTAATTAAAACTTTGTGACAAAAATGGGGTCTTAATCTTAAGAAGTAGTTTCGTTCATTTATTATATTGGGTTTATGGGTTTCTTTTGGATATGATTCACTTTGAGTTTGCCTTGGACGAAAATAGCCTTAAAAAGCTATGCAAACCGCAGACATAATTGAGTCACACCAATTCATACCAAATACTATTTTTTGTAGTGAAACAAAAGTTTTTTTTTCCTTAGGTGGTAGTCATTTTAGGGGGTTTTATATTTTGACAGGATCTTAGAGCTTTGTCGAATGAGAAGTATTTCTGCAAGTCATCGGCATCGGTAGGAGAACAGAACCCAGTTTTTCATCGGTTTCAATTCCGCGTATGACAGTATACATCGAGTTATAGCACAATGTTTAGGTTGGCCAACTCTGCCAAGCTTGTCAGTCTCTGCAGGGTGACAATGAAAAACTAACGATGTTCCGTCAAGGTCGATAAGGACCTCACCACTCCTTTTGATTTAAAAAAGCATTTGGACAAGGTGACAGCACCAGAGGCACAATATTTCAAAAGTCAGACCACATTGACATAATCGGAAGAACACAACGTGCAGTAAGTTAAGCCTTCGTGAGTATTTGTATGGAAGGAGCGAATGCAAATATGGGCTTAGCAGTCAACGAGGGCAAAACTATGTAGTATGCTGTTATCAAGAAGAGCGGAAATTCGTCTACCTTGGTTCCGCTACATATTTAGACAAAGACACCAGCGCTGAAATAAAACGAAAGCTAAGTCTTCATGGTCGATCAAAGCTTAGTCTTCATGGTGTGATTGATTGACTATGAAGACTTAAGCCTTCAGCCCAATGAATCCGATGCACCCGTTACGTCGAAGTACACAACTGACAACTCAGTGAAATACACACGTTCTTATGGGAAGCGACGTACGTCACGAAGTTCTTTTACGGGACGCTTTCCGTAAGAACGTGTATATTAAACAAAGTTGTCAGTTGTGTACTTCAACTTGACGGACGCAACGGATTCATTGGGCTGAAGGCTTTAGCCTTCAAGCAACATTATTATTGATGTTCGGCAATGGTCGGAAAAAGTCTGGGTGGACTTTCTTAGCAACGCCCACTGGAGAGTATTCACAATGCCAAGACCATTGAACGAAACACACATCGATCATAAAACTGGAGTTAAGACCAAATGATCTTAACATATGAAAGTTTAGTCGTGCCAATCACTGCTTCTTTGGGCTATATTAGGGCAACTCTCTCTCTTAAGAAACAAATGCGTTCGTTTATAAGCCTTATCCTGCTTGACGATGCAGAGGCATGGACCCTCTCGAAGGCGGACTTAAACGCTTTAGGCTACTTCAAGAGGTAAATCCTTCGGAAGATTTATGCGGGAACCACAAAGGAGCCTGGGCTTGGCCTCGGCTTGACGTTTACAAGTTCAGCCATACGATTTCAGTGTTTCCTAACACAATGAAGTTCGGCTTCAAAATGTTGTTTGCCAAAAGAAAGAGTGCACAAAGAGAAAACGTAATGCTACGTAATGAGGCTCAGAAGCCCAACACGAGTTCAGATGTGCTGAACTTTTTCTTCGTGTGAAGCCAATGGGGGTTGATTCGATCGCACATACGAAGTCAATCAGTCCGCCTTTGGCTATATTCGTATAAGTGTCATGCACGGATATGACGCAGAATATCCGAGTGTGTCTACATTTTGGGCCAAATTGCGTTTTATTTATTTATTAGTTGGACACGAATGTTCCATATAATTATGTACACAGCACCACTACCAGGACTTTCGGCTGTGTGTGCGTATTTTTTAATTTATCGTGGCATGTTTGGAGAACGTAGTGAATGCATAATAAAAGCTCTCTCTCCATGAGCGAAATGTTATTGCAAAGCCGGTTCAAAGCCCACGTATCGTAACGGGGCGAAGCCGAAGCCTAACCGTAGAACCACAGTGATGTAGCTGTGGCGGTAGTGGTAGCGGTAGTAAGAGCTGTCAAAAGTTAAAACACATGTATTCAGTGTATTGCGCACACAATGTGTGTCTGTGGCGGTAGCGCGTAGCTGTGGCGGTAGTAAGAGTTGGCCAACTTTTAACTTTCGTAGCGCTACACGGTTGACAGCGCTACACGGTGGACAGTTCAATACAAGTTAAGTAAACAATGGAGGAAAAGGACGTCGAAAAGTTTATTGAGATGGTTAAATCTAAAGAAATTTTATGGAATTTGTGTCATCCGTTGTACAAAAATATTAAATCTAGTTCAAATTAACTCAGAGTATCGACCATTGTTTATAAACGAGGTTTTTGTTCGGCATAGCCGCGCTACACCATTGTGTTCAATTTTTTTCCGTACTACGCCACATGGCTCCGCGGCTGTACTACGTACTACTGCTACATACTACCGCTACGGGCATTGTGGTCCCACGGTAAGGCTGGTTTGTGGCCCCGCTTTATGCTCCCATCTGCTTCAACGGATAGAAGGAAATATAACATTGAATTATACCAGCCGTACAGCGACATTGATCTTGCCAGAGTTGTCAGAGTACAAAAGCTGCAAAGGCTGAGTCATCTAGTCTAGATTATACGTCAACGCATAGGCCCGAAAAATCCTCGAATCCACCCCGCAGTGACGCGCGCAGTAGAGGAGCACCAAGACTCAGGTAGCGCACGTAAGTAGAAGAGGATATCAGCCAACTTCGCGTGCAAAACTTGAGTCGGTTAGCTATAGACAAAGCTAGCCGACGGAGCTTGTTAGCTGAGGCCTAGATCCACCCCGGACTGTACGATTTGATGTTCTGTAGGCAAATATGATTATACATATACATTCCCCTTCAATACAAGACACCAAATGCATCGAGCATTCTTTGACAAAAGATCGTTACTTAATATCCCCATCGTCAGCCAAGAATACTTTATGTAGCGAGGTTGGGTTCCATCATATTTTCACTGCAGATAATCATAAAGGAGTCCTGCATCTGTGCGGGAACAAGAAAGTGAATTTGAGTCTTAGAAATACAGAGGATAATATAATAGCAAAATCGTATGTACCACATTTTCCGTAAAGAATCGTGTTGTTGTGTACTGTGCTTTTTTCTAAATCTGCTGCTTTGTCCTGTTGCAAGGTATTGAACTATTTTTGTATCCTTCCTAACCTTAACAATTTTTCTTTGTTTTTCTGTCTCTTCTTGGACAGAGTTTAGCCATCTCTGACATCCAAATTTATGTACAACGATAACATCTGAAAACTAAGCTTAACCTCGTAAAGAGAGATCAAGTCGCATCAAGTAAGGCCAAAATTATTGTCCAATTTTTGTAAGACAAAAAATCATTAGCATCATCTTCTTTTTCGCAGACTTTAAGGCGCCGCAAGCCTTCAAAAATTCTCAATATAGTAACTTATGTTTGGCAAATTTTTCAACACCCCGCACCTAAGTAGGTACAGTCCATTTGTAGATGGACCACATCATAAATCACCAACAAATATCTTTACCTCACATTAATCTTAATTAAAATTGTGTTCCACATATTTTTCAACTTCCTACTACAGGTTACGGTTCGTATTCCAAGCCTTCTCTGGGCACGTTGCCACTGTATGCCTCATTGTCATGCAGCCACATTTCCTCTTGAAATCAATAAAACATTTCCATACGATTATCTCGGCCGAATCGCTCGATCTTCCCACAACTTTGCGCAAAAATTAGTGACACGATCACCTCTATGTTGCCAGTGGTGGGCGAGGCTTGCATAATCTGCGAAACTCCATGTGTAAAATTGTCACAATCACCATGTTGACCATGTTACCTTATATTCACCCACCAGTACTTTTGGAAATATGGGTGTTTGATGTTGTGATCTTTTTGTGAAAAAATTCGATGCAAAGCATTTGAAAAGCGATCTAGAGCTGTCAGGGCATGTTGCCAAAAAATATAAGGTTTCGTTCTGTGGGTGTATTGGGTCCAGTTAATTTTGCAGCATATGGCGAAAGCCTAAACCTAGCTGTTGCAGGTGTTTGCAAGTCGACGCTCTTATTTCCTAGAGATTAATGCAAATCATTTGACATTTTATAATCCATTTTATTGCAAATACATTTGTGTACTAAGCTCTAGCGTGCCTACCAGATTCCTTAAGATATTATGCTATAAATAACGACTAAGGCGGTAATGGCGATTTGCAGGTCCGGATCACTCTTTACGCCAAACAGTCGTGACGGATCTCTGATCGATTTTTTAATGTTAATTTTTCATCTAAATGATTTTCACTACAGAACAAAGGTGCGTAATCATTTCTTGCATCTTTAAATGGTCTGCTTTTATTGATTGAACAAAACCAATTAACCAGAACAATAATTGCTTCCATCCGTAAACAAGGTACAATCTCTCACCAAAACTTTTCGGCTTACTTCTGTCAATGCGGCACAATAAGGAAGCCAATATCTGCGTCGATCACCTACAGGCGCCATCAAGTAGCCAGCATGTGGGTCTGAAGCATTGCCCTTGAGCCATTATTAGACCTTTCATTAAAGGTTTATTGGCCTTGCCTCCTGCGATGGAAAATCTTTTAATTCCATTTTATAGACGCATAGATAAAGAGACTGCGGCTGCGCAGCATAACACCTGCACCACACCCATGAGGGTGGTCAACCATGAAATGGTGAACGAAATAGAAAGGGAAGTTAGCTTAGTTATGAAATACTTTATCCATTAGGTACATTTATCATTGAGGCTTAGACAAAGAATTTAGTTTGTTGTTGACAGGCGGTAAATATTTATTAATCGGTTTATTTGTTCACGGTGGTCCACTCATTAAGAGTCTCAAGGCTTTATTCTTGAGCTTAGAGAAGTGTGAATCTAAAGAAAACTAAGCCAAGTAAATAAAAATGTATCTATGGGCATTGTCAATCGTTTTGGGGATACAGCCAGAATGGCCTAAAACGTAGGTGAAATAATTTAGTTGCAGAGTAAATATGCACTTTATTGATGGGCTTACTGTGCTTTCGTCAGATCAATAAAGAAAAGGCTACTATTTGTAGTTCAAAATGAAGTATACTCAGTCCATCAGTTAGCCAACATTCACAAACTTGATGAAGTTTTACCAGCGGATTTCCTTAGGCCAGGTTGTCCTCTGTACAGCTAGAGTCCACAAATGAATGTTTACTTTAACTTTAAAAACAGCTACACAACTTTTGGGTTTTCAGAGGCAGGGTGACTAAGCAGGGGCACTGTTTACAGTGCTTATATTCTACCTGATTTGATCGAACTTGGTAGGCTGTGATTCGATCCTTTTAACTGGAACGCTGTTATCTATCCGCTCGATGTGGCAAAACAACTTATAACTCACTACAATTTTCCATCATCATCATTTATTGTAGCTTTGCTTATCCTTAAAAAGGGTCGCGGAGTGATAGTGGCTAAGTGGCCCTTCGATCCTTCCCGATTCTCCACCACCAACTCAAGAACTATAAGCGCAATCCTCAGACGGATCCTCCCGCAGAGGTTCTCTACTTGGTCTCACTGTCTGTTTCTTGGTCTATCCGGGTTGCGACGCTTCTGCATCTCGGCTAGCATGACCTTAGAAAATCTGTCGGCAGGGCATGCAAAAAATGTTTCCAAAACCACTGATGAATTGATATTGAACTCGGAAAAGTAACGGGTGATATTTTAAGAGGTTGAGAACTTTTTTTAAAAAAAAACACAAAAAATTCGAAAAAATTAATGAAATATTTATTTGAATCGTTTAAGCCTTGCAATTTAATGTTTAAAGATAAATTCATGCAAATGTTGACCGCGGCTGCGTCTCAGGTAGCCGATCCGCTGAGTCCAATATTGGCATACTCTTTCACACATATCGGCCGGTATCTCACGAATGAATGCATGGATGTTGGCTTCCAGTGCGTCAATCGAAGCGGGCTTGTCCCTATAGACATTAGCCTTGACATACCCCCACAAAAAATAATCTAATGGTGTCAAATCGCACGATCTAGGCGGCCAATTGACCGGCCCGAAACGTGAAATTAACTGTTCACCAAACTCGCCGACCATAAAATGGAAGCAGCGCGCGATGAACATTTCGAACCGAGCACGAATTTTGATAGTAAAATTCAATAATTTGCAAGCGTTGTTCATTTGTAAGACGATCCATGGTTAAATTGCAAACAAAACTGAAGCTGTTTGACAGTGACACAAGGTGACAAAACCAGTGTTGCCAAGTGGTGCCAAGGTTTGACAAAACCAGTGTTGCCAAACCAAACCAGCTAAAAAATCACCCGTTAGCTGCTCAACATTGATATTCCCACGAATACTGCGACACGCAGTACTGCAATACGTTTCTCACTCAAGTAACCCCAGCAAAGTACCTGCGAAACCTCATTGCTGAAGCCAAACTTCAGTGATCTAATTCGTTGCACAAATTTCACGACCATAAATGAGGGTAAGAACATAAAACTGAATTAAAAACCGAGATCTTTTTTTTGGTACCATTGCTCCAGCTTGGCACCTCCCACAGGATAACTCGCACCCACTTAAACTTCTCCACCTGTTTGATTTCTCTGCCGTAATCTCGTCAGCAGTGGGACTGCCATTATCCCCACCGTTGCATAACGTAGATTAGGGTATCCTGATTCCCAATATGTTATTCAAAATTGTCCGTCTTGATTAGAAGTTATAGTTAAAAAAAAGATTGCAACTTTGACACTCCCTAAGCGGAGCGGCTTAAAATTATGAGTGATTTTTTGTTTTGTCACTTAAAAAAGGTTGTATTAAACTTTTCCTTTAATTTTTGTTTATATTTTTTTCTTAATAATGAACTTATAAGCTTATTATTTTTTTTAAAGCTCTTGTGTTGGTTAAAGTTCTTGAGGTTGTGCCTTCACCAAATTTGGTTGATGTAAAATAAGTGGCCCAACAGTTACGATGTACTTGCTAGCAGCATCATTTTAGCAAGTCAACTAATGTATTTTCAAGCGCATCTAGAAAGCCATTAGCTATTTCAAAAAAAAACTTCAGTTTTTTATCAATTTAAAAGATGTACTACGTTCGGTAATTATTTTAAATTTTAGCCTCCTACTGTTTCGAAATAGAGGGCAGGACAAATATTATCTTGGCCTTTTTTACCATTTTAAAAATTTAAAATCCATAAAACAGCAATTATGATTTCGATTTTTTTTTCAATGACCGTTGTGCTTTTTTTCAATTTTACAACCAGCTGCTTCCATTGGCCACTTTTCTTAAATTCCGCGGACATGGATATCTGAGAAAACGGTAAAACATGTTGTTTTCTATTTCGATTTCTTTAATAGGATTTAAGACTTTAGGTTGGAAACGGCAGTATTGAAACTTTTTAAGTGCAGTAAACTTGTGTTTTAAACGCTTCATACTTCAGCCAAATTTAAACTAGATCGTTATCACCTTAACCAGACTAGCAACTTTTAAGAAATCGTTTTCGAAAATATTTTTACGTTTTCGAGTCAAATCTTCAAATTTTTTTAATATTCGAACTTTGCTAAAGCTTTACATGGAATCTTAGAAGATAGGCTATGCCCGTTATTTATTTCAACGCTATACTTTATACCGTTAGGAAGCTAGAAGAGGAAATATACCTTCTTTTGACCTTTTTTACACTTTTTTTTTAATTTAAAATCCATATAACAACTATTTAGAATTTTTTTTTCAGTTCCTGTTAGACTTTTTTTCAATTGCGCAACTACCTGCACTAGCATTGGATATTTTTTTTTTATTTCTATGGCCAACGGTTATTGCGAAAACGGTAAAACAATGTCCCTTTTTATTCCGTTTTTTAAATAGGCTTCGAAAAACGTAGGTTAAAAACTGCAATTAAAATTTCTTTTAAGGTAGCTTTCTTTCCTTTAGTACGTTTTGCACTTGAACTAAATCTGATCAAGATCGCTTCTACCGTTAGGATACTAGAAGATTTTAAAATATAGTTTTTGAAAATGCTTTTATGTTTTTGAGTTAAATCTCAGAAGGTTTTGAACCTTTAAAATTCGCTATAATTTTCCTTAATATTTTGGATAATTTCTGATAAGTGTGATTTTTTTCATATGATTTGTCCAAACTAAACCGGAGATAAAGGGGGAAACATGTTTTTTTGAAAATGCGTTAAAACGGCAGTATTAAAACATTTTCTGCAAAATATGATTTAAGCATTTGGTTAGCTTTTCAATGTTTTATACGCGTTTTCAATATTGTCTTTGTGCACTAAACGGTTCAAAAGTTATGTCCTCAAACTCGTCACCCATTTTCATTTTTTCAGAAACTTTTCAATATTTTTAAAAAATTTAATTTTTTATTAAAGCTTGATATCTACTTGACTTAAGTTTCGCTTTTCTCGTTCTTGGCTGTTTATCTTTATAAAAAAGTATTGAAAAACATTTAATCCATTTTCCCATGAAATTTCAAACTGTAATTAAACCGTTATTCCTGCTTAAAAAAAAATCGTCCTCGTTCGATTCTCTGGCTATTTTCGGAGTTTAAAAGCATACCAAATTTTGTCCTTCTACGACCTACAGTTCAAAAGTTATAACACGATTGGAGAGACGGACTAACGGACGAACGGACAACGTAGCAATACCATAGTAGGTCCTTTTTCCATTTTTGGACGGACCACTAAAAAGAGCTTAAATCCTTTGAACCCCGAAAGCGGGCCACGCAATCACTGTCGTCACCAAAAGCAAATTTTTTTTTTTTTGCAGAGGAAACAAGTTCACAGTTGCTTCCTTACTTAGGGCGAAAACTTAAAGGTTAAATGAGGCACTCCGTACGGAAAAATTTAGTTTTTAAGGCTATTTAAATTCATAATCAAAGACTCTCAGATACATAAGCATACAGAAATCTAAGAAGTTCCACTTGGAACCACGGAAACTTGTTCCTGCTTTTTTAAGCAAACTCTTCACTTTTTGGAAGTAAGGCAAAGTTAAAAAAGTAACAGACAAGAGTGTTGCAGGGGGTGGCACAGACCCCATATAAATTTCATTGTGTTGCTTTGTTAAAGGTGCATTTCCAGAATTTTGAAAGCAAAATTTTGCAAAGCAGAGCTTTGTAAAAAAAAATTTGACCCCGGTAGTATTTTTACACCAAACCGTTTTACTCAGCTCGGAAAATTTCAGTTTATTTTGTATTTATATGAAGGATTTATCAGCAAACATACGCGAACGAACCAACGTTGGTCCTTTGAGCTGGATATGGGTTCAATTCAGACTGAAATGAGCATTTGAAGGTGGCTGCATTATACTCAAGGGAAGGTCAGCTTTGCTGACACGTCGAAGCTCCTGCAGTTTATGCGAGTTATAGTTATGTTGCCGTTTACTGCTAAGCCAATTGCTAAGCAAGATAAAAGATGCTCGCGCAGTTCACGACCTTGCCAACTATACCACGGTTTTATATTAGATCCACGGATATTCTCATGCTCAGAAAGTTTTTGTGGACACTCAGGTTCCAAAAATCTACGCTCAGTTCCCATATCTGGCATCACGTACGTTCGGCCTGATGCCAAAATATTTGTCCCATCTAGATTGATAGTGGAATGGTCTGGAGTCTCTTCTGAGTAAGAGTTAACAATTCTTACATGGCATAGCCTGAAAGACGTTTTAGCCGAAATTAAGATTGCCTGCATTTTCACCACAACGAAAGTGGTGAATGGAATGTTCGCATATTTAAAATGTTTTCAAATCGGCTTCAGCGAGTCATCGCTCGTTTTATTCTGCTTGCGTGAATTCGGAACTTGGCGTCTCCATTGGTCAGATGGATGCCTTGTCGGATTTTCTTGTTTGGAAATAATGGCTGGACTTGAAAACGGCTGAGAAATATCTAGTGGCGACATCAATTCAACAAGAAATTTCCAGCAATCTTAAAATCCTTCGAATCAGTAAGTTATAAAACTGACTTGTGAACTTGACTTTACTTGACTTTACTTGAAACTGACTTGCCCCTATCATCCTTGTCTCGCCATCAAACGTCCTTTTGTCACTGAACGATAGACAACATCTGGCAAAAATCGCAGTATAAATTTACCTTTCAAAGTAAAGTTGCATTAATTTCAGGTACACGACGGCATTTTACTCGTAGTAGGAGTTAGACTCGAATGCGAGCATACCTTTTAGGCACAATCATCTCGCCATCTTACGTAAGGATCATCCTCTAACCCGTGTTATTTTTGAGGATTGCCATATTCAAAATTTACAAGCCGACAATTATACAAATAAAAAAATATGCATGCGGCAGAAAAGCATCCTGCTATCGAAGAAAATGACCTGATTGCCAAACCTGTGTTACCTTTGGGAACATCACGCCGGACCCTTCTTGGATAGGGGCGAGATGCGTGGCTACAAAAGCTCTGCACTTCGAGCTCGTTTCGGAGCTATCCTCTTCTGCTTTTATATAGCTGCTTCGCGCAAACCAACAACTTCGAGAGCCAATTTGCCAAACTGAAGCGAGTTTCAGTAGGACTTGTCCGACGAGCTTAGAACTGAATCCAGTGGCATTTTAAGCCCTCCTTCCCATCAACCCTTATACACCGTATGCCGGTTGGCTATGGGAGGCGGACGGTGGTTGAGACAACGAAATTTTATTTTTAAAGGGTGTCATGCCGAAAATATCGCTTATGTACGAAGAGTTCACAACCGTTTTATGGCAAGATGAAGCTTGCGTAAACTCGAGGGCATTGTGTGCTGTGCATGCTTTGAAGTAGAAATGAATCCAATTAAACTTCACTACAATTTTTAATCGCGCGACCTCTTAAGACCGTACCAGTCCAAGTACCCTAACAGCAGAACTGTCTTTGAGTGACCGTGAGCAGTATCTTCACAGAGGCTGGTCTTAGGCTTCTGGCAATTTTTTTTTCTTATTTCAAATATTATTTGAATATCATTGCGAAGATAATAATATCGTCAATATTATCATCCTGTTGGGGACCTTAATTGTTTTCGCAGTTTTCCCTAAAAATATGAACCTGCCCATATTTAGTTAGAGTGGAAGTGTATTAGGAATGGGACCAAAGAAGGGGAACAAGGAAGCGGAAATCGATCCCTTATTAGATTTGTTAAAATAGCTTCACAGCTCACTTAGAAGTGATGAAGCTTGGCTTTTATCAAAAAAAAAAAAAAATTGAAATATATTTCCGTGAACCAGCCTTACCTTGAGCTCCTGTCAGGATCTACCACTTCACCATTCAATCGCTTTAATTCTAACGGCCTATTACTAACGAATTTGCTATTTAATTACCGTGAAAGAATTTCGTCTAATCTCCATCACTTTCATCGATCATTAAAGTATCAAAGAAACATAATAATAAACTTGCAGGAAAACCCCAAGGTGCCAAAACGAATTCGTTTAATAGTCTCGCATTTTTATTACCAAATTCCTGAGCAAATTGGATTATCGGACTTAAAACCCGTTCATTGACAAAACAAACTCATGTGTCAATGGAACAACAATTAACATTTTGAAACGGTCAGTATGAGTAGGCATCTAAGCAAATTTGACTTGCGCAATTATTAATTCTTTTAAAGCTTGCAATATGGGTAGATACCTATGTATACCTTACATGGTTGAATTTAAAATTCAAAGAACTCCAAAGAATTCGTACTGCACAAAAAATGTTTTATGTATTAATCTTTCTGTATCCAATCCATATGGTTGTGACATATCGATGTTGTTCCGCTCAAGGAAAACTTAATGAACCAGAACCAACCATCGGCAACCGTGTATAGTAGCACTCGCTTTAAGAAGCCCCTCCAGGCTTGATCTTGTATTCTAGATGGTGCTAAAGCTGACTCAGTTAAGTTAGCTGACACGAGCACTGTAATTGTAGCAACTTTGTCGCTCCTACTTTGTGCAGTGCCCAAACAGTCAGGTCGCGTTTGATATGCTCATGGCCTTTAGCGCCGCCGAGCACCGTTCTATTCTGCAATTCTAATGGACCGCATTAGCGTGTCTCTTTTAACTATGGTCGGTGACTGCTGTGAAAATATTGTTTTCTTAATCTCGGACTGATTTAGGAAATGTTCACGCTTGTTTCTGGGTGTGGAGCTGATTAGTTGAAGTCGTAACTTTTTGTTAACATTTTACGGGTTTGTGGACCAAATGAACGTTTGACAATGGTGAACACATTAATACAATTCCAACAAATTTGTTATACCCTACGAGTACCCTTTTCACTTTTGAAACAATGTTTATAGAAAAAGCATTTATTGAGCAGACTGCAAACTACAACCCAATGACTAAGCATTGCATGCTTTATCAGTGTTAAATGAAAAGCTTCTTAACTTTTTTCCAATTATGACAACTTTATTAAATAAATTAGGACGGACACGTTTCGCACCCAATGTTCCATGGTCGTACGTCAAAAAGTAACTTCGAAATCAACCAATGGTTTCGGATATAAGCCAATATTTTTTTCGCAAATAGCAATGTTGCTTTTCAAGTGACCGCATTCTATAAAACAGTTTTTTTACGACGATGTTTACACGATATACAAACTAGTGGGAGGGTTACAATCCGCCTAGGCGAATCGTTGGATACCCCATCCCAATTGACCACTGTTAAGCTCCAAAATGCGTCAAAAATCTTGGTTGTTAAATTTCAGTTTCTATTAACTTTAAATCTGTTGAGAATTTGTCAGTTAAGAATCTTCTTTCTTAAAAAACGGGCGTGGCATCAACCCCTTTTCAATAACATAATTTTTTTTTACCATATTTCTTATCAGATGCAGTTTACACGTGTTGATCTTAGTTTTCTATTAAAAATTTGATTTTTTACTTAAAAACGCCCCCAAAAGTGGGCGTGGAAAAAATTTATTTATTTGAGTTGATAGCTTACGCACATATCTGAACATTTTATATTGCAAGTTTTTTGGATTTAAAGCCGTTTATTAGAATGCATATTATATATGACCACGCCTACAAGGGGGCGGTTTCCGCTCTTTTTAATGCCATTCACAATACACTTAAGCGAGGATACTGCATACCAAACTTCAGCTTCCTACGACAACTTTGATATTTCATGCTATTAAGTAAAGTGGGCGTGTCAGTGGGCGGATTTCAAAAAATTTTACACTTGTACTGCTTCGGGATTTAAAAAGAACAGATATCAAGTCTCAAGTTCCTAGCTGAAAATTTAAGGCTTAAAAACTACCGACAGACGGACGGACGGACGGACGGACATGGCTCATTCGACTTACAATTCGGTCTCGATCATGGTCTTGGGGGTCTACGGTGGTTATTTCTCTATGGTCGAGAGTTACAAACATAGTTACAAACTATGAATCAAACTACTTAATATACCTCCTATCCTATGGGATGGGGTATAAAAAGGCGCATATAAATATGCGACCTTTGGTGTCGCATGTCGCTCGCATACGGTCTTTGAGTCCTTTCAACTACACTATTTCTATGTGTTATAAAATGCTATAAAAAAATTATTTTCTTTGCGCACTTAAATCTGCAAAATAAGAAACTTATGACAAATTTAATTTTTATTGAGGTCGCAGTTAAAACGAATTAAATGCATTCACATCGTGGTTGGCAAAAATATGACGACGACAAGGTTGCGCGAAAACGAAAGGAAATGCCACTTGTTAAACACAGTTAACAGGTCATTACAATGACTCAACCATTTGCCTTATAAAAATAATAATAAACTACAAGAAGTGTTTGAATAATATTTGTGAATGTTCAGTTGGTAGGTACCATATTGCTCTTTAATTGCTTTGCCATAAAGCCCACTCAAACAATCAACGATACGATCAAAATTATATTAAATTTGCTCGATGTTAAGTTGATAATCAATTACATTGGATAGTGAAAAGCAGCGAACAAAGTATAAAAGTTTTTCTTAATTGAGTTCACCTTCTTACGGCTTAGGCTTATGGCATGTGCAGCATCAATGTATTGCGAAACTTTGATTACGTTGGTTTAAGCCTATTCCATAAGCATATGTTGCATCCAGACCAAAGCAGAGTGACAGGAATTCTCCTGCCTCATCTGCTAAGTCGGCAAACCAAAAAGCTATGATCGCAAATCCTTCCCACCGAGTATTGCTGACTTTTCTGGACCGACCAGAGGGCCTACCCGATGCCATCTCAGCAAATGCTTCATTAGTCTGAAGTCAGTGCAAAAAGCCTGCCTCAGCAACACCAGGGAGGTTATAGTGGCATCCGCCTACTTCTGCATGGTCCACCAGTCGAAGCAAATAATCTGGTCGCGCGCGCCCAGCGCTCCAAGGCAGATGGCCGTTTCATATTCAGTGCGAGAGCGTCAAACCAGAGCGGTAGCTACAACACGAGACCAGAAAAATTGTTTCTTAATACACAATGAGAGCAAGAAGCCGCGACGACTGTTTTCACTGCACAATGACAAAACATAACATATTTCTAAAATTTATTTCACAAATAAAAAATATTTCACAACAAGTATTGGCTTCAAGAAAAAAAATGTCTATTCAGCAGCGTGTCATAACTCACAACACCGATTGATATGAATAATCGTCAACCTCGGCGAGGATTTATTAATTTTTCGAAAAGCCCGGCGAGCGAGACAGCGATCACGCCGGTATTGTGAGCCACCCCATGCATTGCCATTGGGCGTTTTTCTTTTTTCTCGAACTGTCAAACAAAAACTTATGTTCCTTATTGTGCTCAGAGTAATCAGAGCCCGAGATTTGTATTTCTTTTTTCGCTCAGAGCATGATCAGAGCGAGCTCAATGTGCTCGGAATAATTTGACGGAGCATTTTGAGCTAATGGCTGAGCACAGCGAAAAAAAAAAAAATTAAAAGGGGAAGTTTGTTGTTTTAAGACCGAGTAAAAACGTTTGATGAACTTTTTCGGTGAAATAATATTAATTTTGCATCATTTTCGGCTCGTAACAATATTTTGCCAATTTTTTTAAGTTTTCTTTTCTTTCATATTGCATTCTGACAGATAACCAAAATATGTGCTCAAGTGCGTTACAAAATCAGAACAGAGTACTCTGAGCGCACTCGGTTCAGAGCACGCTCAGAGTGCTTAACTCTGAACTAAAAGAAAAAAACGCCCATTGATTGAAATTCATTTAACAGGTCGCAGGAGACCCTTGCTCGCTCTCTCGCTCTTTATGCAAAATAGAATAATGAAATTGTTTTGGGCTGCGACTAAGACGCTCATTAACATTAGGTGTGTTCCCTTACTTTCTGTACCATTTTAATCAGATTTCTTTATTTGAAAGAGTGGGGGTAAAAATCTCTCAGTGAGAGGAGAAACTAACTAGAAGTAAGGGAACGCTTTGTGCACCAAAAACTGCCCACATTTTAAACGTCAAAGCCAATGCTAGGGAATAGTTATAGCCATTGATAAACCATGCATTAATTAAGAAGTAGTTGAAATATTTGGATTATTGTCTGCAGCATAATGTTCACTGACTTTAGGTTTTTTATGTTTAAAGTTGATAAGAACATTCTTTAACATTCGAAACTTCACATAAAAAGGACTCAAATTATTATAGAAACAGCAAAAGTTGTTCAAGAGTACAAATTTTACGAGTCGCTCTATAGCTTACACCTTAGTGTCCACCCAAATGTCATCTGCTGCTCAATTGCCGCCGCTGACACTTTTCATAATTCTGCCCAAAGAAATTTCTTGGGCTAAATTTCGTAGGGAGGGGAACTTTCAAACTCTCATTTTCGTCTCTCTCCTGTCCAAAGCTACACAAAAACCGTGTACGGGAATAGGATTTGGCTATTTTTCGTAGGTTTGGGTCGTTTTGTGTAGTTTAGGACAGGTACGGGAACAGACCTACCATTTGGGATAGCATGGACACGAGCATCAATAGAGGTGAAACCGTTTTTTAGTTCACCAGAATAAATTAACGAATAATTTAGATACATGCAATATCGGGAGAGGACAAACCTTTATTAAGGCAATTAGAGGAGAAATACTAGTCCCACCTTTATATATTTTTGCACCGAGTCTTTTTAACATGCCTACTCTACAGGCACAAAATATTTAATGAACTTTACCCCACTAACCTTACCTAGCAAAAAGAGAAAAATGACTGAATTTCCAACAAAGAGGTCCGGGAATATCGTATGGGACAACAACACCAGCTCGCGACTTCAGCTTTATATGCCAAAGGCTGTTATGGTCGTTGAATACGAATTGTGTCTAGTGGGATATTTCGGGAAGACGACTTAAGCTTATTATGGTTGGGCCTAAAGTCCCTAACTACCTCAAAGCTAAAGCTGTTGTCTGTGGTGATGTTTTGTCCAAGACGTCGGTGTTAGGTCTATATTACAGGACAGCATATATTTGGGTTTACCCTAGCGGCGAGTAAGGCTGACGAAGGGGATATGGCTTCGTCCCAATACGGACGATGGGTTCACAGACGTCACCTCTGCGTATAAGAGTAATAATTGCCCGTACAATTTCGAAATATTGTGCCTCTGGTGTTGGCGCGGGAGTTCTCACAATTCTTTGAAGTGTCTGATGTTATGAAAAAGTGTTTGATGTTAAGAAAGTTACATGAAAGCATGTCAGCTTGTACTAATCCCTTTTTCCCATCATATAGGGGCAAAGAGGTCTTTACCAACCTTGACGGAACAGCGGAAGTTTGCAATCGTCATCCTGCATAAGCTGCCGAGTTTGGCAGGGATGGAAAAATTAGACTACGTATAGCTCATCGATTTGAAATTCCTAGGTTTTCTCCGAGATCTAACGCAGTGTGAATATTTGATCAATGGAGGACTTTCCTGGCCTAAGTCAAGGCTGATATGATCAGAGCAGTAAAAAGTACGGATATAAAAATTTCGGCATTTAGGCCGTCAGTTGCTTTTAAGCCTAGACTCAGCTACTTTTGCTTCATACGGGTCGGGTGGGCGGTATAGGTATCATTTGTATGCTTCATTGGTATTGTTCGTTCTTTCTTTTTCGTTATTCAGTCTGCAGGAATGGTTTCTTCAAATCCTCAGAACTGACTGCGCTTGGTGACGATCTTTCCTTAATCGTCCTACAGGTTGCAGTTCGAACTTTATACCCTTGGCAAGGCCTTTTCTTTCTTCTTGTAAACTTTCAAACTACATTCCTGTTTTATAGCAACTCTCTATCTCTTCAACCGAAGCCGGTGTTCCTCTCTCATCCCCAGCTCGTAGAGCTCATGTGCAGTAGGAGCTCTAGTCCTTCTGCAAAGAGCCGCATATAAAGCTTGCCGGCATTCACAACATTTCACAACAGAGGCGGCAATGTTGGCTGATGGCAATGTTGCCACTGGCTATCAATAACGGCTGCTGGCTGCATAGCACTTCGTAGAAGATTTTAAGAGACTCGGTTGGAGTAGGACCTGGCGATCTCTTGCGATGGCAGCCTACCGATGCCAAACCGACTCACAGCATTTCCATCTCTGTTCGTTGGTCTGGATATCCGCAACAGTATATTGACTACAACGAGGTAGTGATCCAAATCAATGTTGGCCCCTCGGACATCCATTATACTGAAAGAGTACCTTCCGTGCGTCGTTCGGAATGTATAGACCACATTGCGATCGAGGCAAGGTGGTTGGTAAAAATGTCTGCCGTCGTCATCTTTCTCCTTTGAGGGGCATGCGTGCATATGAGGCGAATCAAGCCTTGGTGTGGATCATCGTGAGGCGGTCCCCCACATAGTAAAAGCTGAAGATTTTTTTCCTAAGTATCTTCCTCCAACGACGAAACCACAACCAAGTAAGCGATGCTTTGCGTGCTACCAACAAAGTATAGCAGACGCCGTAGTATAAAAAAAGAAACGAAGTCTGGCTTAATTCACCTACTGCCAGTTGTACTAATACAACAAATCTTCCCCTACTGGGGGAGACCCAAAGTGTGTCTAATACCTTGCCCAGCCTGGACAGGGATAGATTAAAAATTCTTATTTTCAGCGGTCATTGCAAACTGAAGAAACATCTTCATCACATTGACCTCTCACCGCGCACGAAATGTGATGCAGACTTTGTCTAGAGAGCCAAACGTTCTTTGTAATTCGTTTTCCCGGAGCCAGTACCTTGTAATACTTTCCACCTTTTCCAGTGACCAGTTTTGCTTTTTGCCTCGGTGCCCAACTGCCCAGGCTATGTTGAAAACTTGCTTCTCTGTGAAGGCTCCGAGAAAAGAGCTTTGAAATAACACATAAGCAGAAAAGAGCAGCAGACTTTTTAAACAGACTAGCCTGACTTTATATAGATTCAACACCTAAACTTCCAAGACCAAATATGAAATCAGTCGTTTAAGGTCAAGTTTTAGGACCACAACCTGGAGCTTGGAGTAATCCCACCTCCGCCTTTGTAGTCGGGAGTATGCTATGCCGGGCGAGAGGGATTTTTCACCCATCCAAATGCCACTTTTTTGGAGGCCTAAAATTTTGCACTAGCCGAGAATATCAATACATTTACCAGTTACATCAGTTGACATTTTTCGCATACCTAACCAGTTCAATAGGTATTTCCTTCGCAGTGTGTGATGAAACTTTCCCTGTGCCTAGTTGCACAGCGACTAGATCATAAATCAATGGCTTGTCCATAGGTAACCGTCACTAGGCAGAAAAGTTTATTGCACACGTCTCCCGCCTCTATAACTATTTAAGTGCACTTTTAAAGCTTCCTTCCACTTGATGGACCAACTCATATCATTATGATACCCCAACTTAATGTCAATTCAATCAAGATCATGACGCAAAGCTGAACTTATAACTAGCTTATAGCCAAACACTCATATTGGGTATATTATGAAGTGTTATTGCGAAAATTTTGACAACAGCTTCTTAAGCGGCCTGATCTACGCATTACGTGCATATCTAATTCCAGTTGACTGACTAACTTCGAAACAATTTCGAACAAATAATTGAGCAAAAATGCAAAACAGGAAGGCCACCCGATACAAAAACTACAGCGCCAAAGCGATTTATCAAAGTTCAATTGGGCTAAAGGCCAAAAGGTATAATATGAGTATTTCTGAGCACAAATTAAGAACGTTTAAGAGATCGTGTGTCTAACCATGGTGTTAAATTATTGCCTACGGATCAATAGTAGCCTTGATTTACCCGCAACAACTAAATACTTTAAGCTGCCGTGCGCTTTTGTTTAAAACGTGCTGCCGAAACCAAGAGGCATTTCTACCAATCACTATGGGAGATACATTCTTCTTGTTGTTGTGTTCCTGTTTCCATCTGCACGCAAATCGGCTTAGGTTTTTGGTTAATAAATCGCTAGAGGTCCAATCGTTTTACACATTATTTTTTTTGTGAGCGCTTTAATTGACTTTGCCTATTAGGCGGCTAACAAAACAACAACAACGAAAACCCCATCGGGGTACTAATCCGTCATCAATAGGTTTTCAAGTGAAATCCGAAATTTCCGTGCGCTTGGATTTTTGACACTAGAGTGAGCAGGCGGCCGCGTTGACGTTTCAAAGTGCTACCACTCTAGAAATCATGCTCAGAGGTGTATTGTATGGTGCAGCATGTCACCATACACTTGAAAACTAGTTTTTGACCGCGTTTGGCAATGAAATTTGAATTCACCCTCCTTCCTGTTTATGGATTTGTTTCTGATTTCGTTTTATTTTTTTTTGCTAGCCGCGCAAATTCCATGGAAAAATATTATCTTATTGGCTGTCACCCACGACTGCGTAACAAATGGAAACACAACCGTCTGACAGCTAATTATGGACTAAGCTGTCAAATTCATTAAGAGAAATAAATCCGGCTGTGGAATATGAGATAATTTATAAGTGCAGCAGCAAAATATGCAAAATTATCGGACTACGGTTGTAGTTCTGGCATGTGTCACCCACCACTGACATGAGGTAGTAGCGACTCTATTATGTAGGCCGCGCCTCTTTAAAAAATGGGTTGGTACCAAATGATAACAACTATGCACACAAGTGGAATGAAAATATCTGGAAAAACCTAACGGACTCTCGCTGAAATTTTTAAAACCCTACCCCCAAATAGATGCTTGAGCTTGTATCACTGGCTTGGCTAGTTTAAGAAAAGCGGTGGTTACTGATTAAGAACCGGAAGCCTTTCAAATTTCCGTTGATAAAACAAGTGAAAAGGAATACCTATAAACTAATTTTTTAGTATTTTCGCGCGACGCTTTTCTGGATAAATCCCATCGACAGGCGCTGTATGTGGGCCACTCTGTGAGTGGCTGTGAGTAGGTAGACTAAGTAGAAGAAAATGGGGGCTTACTTAATCAAGGGGCTTACACTAAGATGCTGAACGTGGTTACAGTTGAGCAGACAAATCGGAAAATAGCTGTGGTACATCCGATCCCCAAAAGGGGAAAGGATAACTCCAATCCGGGAAATCTCCGGTCAATAAGTTTTCTTCCGAATATCAGCAAGGTATTCGAAAAGGTGATCAATAGAACCTTGTTTCAAGGCGGGACATGATGTACTATACATGCCGCGTCTAAACTGGTATCAGATATCCAATGGTACAAAAGCAAGAACCATTGCACGGGTGCCTGCCTCATTGACTTGTAGAAGGCGTTTGATACCGTTTGGTAAGAAGGACTCTTTTACACGTTTAATAGGTTAGGCATCAGCAAACCTCTTCTATAAATGTTGCGTTATATACTCTCCGGTAGTGAGTTTGTCGTGAAACACGGCAACGTGACTTCTACTTGTCTACAACAGGGAGCGGCTAATTGTTACACGTCTGATCTGTTAGGACGTCTTCATGCTGCGATAGCATATGCCGGCGATTCGATCGCGTACAGATCAGGGCCTAAAATCTAGGTCATTGTAGCATTATCGCAGCATGACTTCGCCAAAATTCAGCAATATGGCGACGACTGAAAGTTGAGGATCAGTTTCTAGAAGTCGGAAATCATTCTGTTCAGAACGCCGTTGTCTTTTGCCTCTAATGATACCAAAAAGAACAGGCAAAAGTTTTCTATAGTTGGACAGCACAGGCTTTAACTTGCGTGTAAAAATGTAGTCAGATACCTTGGACTCTGACTAGACCAATGATGTTGTTTTATCCTGAGACCGGGGCGCCTTTGCCCTAACGGAGACACTGTTTTATAGCAGCCAACTCGATGCGAGGGTGAAGGTTATCTGCTACATGGCCCTTATTCGGCCCATGCTCGCATATGGTTGTCCCTCGTGGCTTAACATAGGAGCAAGTAGGATGAAAAGGATTCGGGCTTTCGAGAGGGCTTGTTTTCGAGCTTGTCTTCGATTATATCGAACTTCGGAGTCCGAGTACACAAAGTACTATTCTAAAGAGGTCCTATACAACAGGGAGAATCTGATTAGAGTTGATAATTTCCTCATTAAGCTGACTTTGAGGCACATTGACCTCGATGAATAATCTGATCACGGGGGCTTACTACCCAAATTTTATGTATCATCAGAGTGTGCGTCTAAATATGGCTTTGTCCCCCCCGGAGGCGTTCCTCTTTTTTATCCTGCCTGATCCAGGATAGATCGGCAGTGCCCTTAATCTTGCATGTTGCTCGGACAAATGTTGACAGGCGAATCAAAAAACAGGCGACTCAACAGACAGGCGTCTAAACTCCCGAGACGTCGCACGGAGCGTCTCCGATTCAGTAGGTTGGTATCCTTCCGCGATGTGGAAGATATACGAAAACAGCACCAGCAATTCTGGTGGCTAACCAAGATGACTCCCTCGTCGATCCCAATCGAGCCGGGTTAGGGTTTTCTCCGTTCGGAAAAGTCGATCGCCGTCAAGTATGAAGAAAAAGACCGTCAAGTATGAAGACATACGTGGAGCGGTGCGTCGGTTTTTGTTGAAGGTTATGGTCATCTATATTGCGCAGTTTGTGTGTAACATTCCATTTATTTATTAAAATTATTTCTGGATATATTTTACAGTTTGCAATATACTTTTTTCATAGTGCTGTCTCCTGTTCTTATAATGGGTGATTTTATATTGGGTTTCGTTACTCTAAAAAAGGCTGGCAAAAAGCCTTACCGTTACGAAAATAGAGGGAAGGACATACTCTTTCTTGTATGTAAAGAAATTAACACACCAGCATACATTGTTGAGAAGTTGGCCCTGGCTCACCTCGAGCTGTTGCGCCACTTTATTTATTTATTTTACATACTCTTTCTTGGCCTTTTCAAGGATTTCTATAATTTAAGACCCATAAAACAGCAAT
Source organism: Neoascia interrupta (assembly GCA_947623515.1). Taxonomy (NCBI): domain Eukaryota; kingdom Metazoa; phylum Arthropoda; class Insecta; order Diptera; family Syrphidae; genus Neoascia; species Neoascia interrupta. The sequence goes on from OX392462.1 coordinate 203,187,376, forward strand.
TCCGATTATTTTTAATTACCGTTAGACTTTTTGATCAATTTTACAACCACCTGTGCTAGCAACTTTTCTCAAATTCTGTGGACATGGATTTCTGAGAAAACGGTAAAAATATACTTTTTTTTATTTCGCTTGTGTGGCACACGTTTTTCATGCATTTTTGCGATTTTTTTTCGAAAATGCATCAAACTGCAGTACTCAAACTGTTTTTGAAAAAAATGACCTAAGGACTTGGTTTACTTTAAGTTGCTTTATACGTGTGTTCAATATTCATTTTGATAAGCCGTTCAAAAGTTATGGCCTCCAACACTTTGAAAAACGTCATGCATTTTCGACTCTTCATTTCTTAAAAACGTTTTATTTTTAATTAAAGCGTAGTATTTTCTAAACCTAAGTTCTGTTTTTCTAGTTCTTGCCTACTAAACTTCTTGAAAAAAAACACTGAAAAACATTCAGTCCATTTTCACATGAAATTTCAAACTTAATTAAACCAAATAACGGGGCCTAAAAAAATGCCCTCCTTGGATTCTCTGACTATTTCCGCAGTTTAAACGCACACTAAATTTTGTCTTTCTACGACTTACCGTTCAGAAGTTATAAAGCGATTGGACGGACGGACGGACAACGTAGTGATACCATAAGAGGTCGTTTTTCCAATTTTGGACGGACTGCTAAAAAAAAAAAAAACAAAGTAAGAAAGTGCAACAGTGCGTGTGTATAAACTTATGTGATGGATTGCAAAATACCTTATCCTACAAAAAAACGAAGCTGCCACGCCTCTAAAAAGTGGGCGGGATATAAAAATACAACTGTTGAATGTTTTATGCTAGGTTGTTGTATGCAAAAGGCCCAAATGCCTAAAACTCCGTTTTTTTTTAACTCGAAATAACAGTTTTTTAACGCCGCGCCCACAAAAGAGGGCGGAGAAATATACTATGTACACAAAAAAGTTAGAAAATGCTAATATCTAAAACTTTTGTCATATAATTTTTAATCATATTTTATTTATATTTATTGAAAAACAGGCTGTTTAAGCTATCGCATAGCATCGCATAGTGACGGACGAAATCTATGCATATTTTAATTTTGTGCGAAAACAGATCACAAAGCCTGATGCATAAATTTTAAAAATGAATCAACAGATGGTGTGGCTCTTTTGTAAAATCAGATTTTAATATTTGTTTCAAATTTCTAGTAACACTTTTCTTACATTTTATTTGCGAAGTTTTTAACTGTTAATACAATGTCTACACAAACCATTAAACTGCAATTCGCGGGAGATGATTAAAGAAAAATCCCGTAGTGTCTCCACTGAACAAACATAAGATTAATTTAACACGAGCACTCTTTTTGTTGTCATTTGTGCTCTCCAAAGACAGTGACAATGACATTTCCCAGGAGCAAAAATGTTATTCCGTTGAAAACGTACCAATAAAATCATGTTTGTGACAGATCTATCATACGTGGTTAGTTTCTGTTTTCTTTCTCTAGTCTTAAACTGGTTCTAAATGAGTGCGAAAAAAAGTTAAAAGTGGCAAGGGTTAAAAGAGAAGGATTTTCGAGGAGAATTATTGTTTATTACTCGCCGAAGGTTAAAATTTGTAGGGAAAATCTCCAGATTTGTTGGAGATTAGTCAAAGATTTGTGTAAACTACGGATTTGTGTCCAGTGGAAAAAAAGTATTACTATTTAGTAATCTTACTACGAAAATGGACGGTCAGTGAAAGCAACATTTTTGCTATCGAATTTTCAAGATTTGCTATCGAATCTTTTCCGATAAATTAAAATTTTGGAAGGATGTGTACCTGCCAATAAACAAAGTTGTCGTTTTTGGAATTGGTAAACTTATACGAGATTTACCAACGAAACTTAGGCATGTTATCCAGAAACGCCAAAATCTGACTCCTTGACTTAACTCCTGATTCCATGCATAATGTTGACTTGGCTCCACCCGCAAAGCGTTTCCATGGAATTGAAGCTGGTTTCAACTCTACATGGAAATAATACATGGCGATAATAATAATTGTTTCGTTTTATCCAACAAAATTTTGGGGGTCGGCCCAGGGATCCGAAACGATTTCTTCGCTGTGTTCTTCTTGCCTTAATGTCCTCATAACAAATCTTTAAATTTTTTCTGCTTTTACGATTTTAGGGAAGTCAACTTTTTCAACGCAACACTGTACAGGTCTGCAGCAGGTTTTTTTTTAGTAAAGAAAAAAATATTTTAATACCTTTCAGCTGTGATTCTGCCAACAACACCATTTTTTGAAATGAGGGGTGTAGGTAGGTACGTACCATCTTTACAAAAAGCTCATACAAATGTACCTACGACAGATAATTTTTCAGTTCATTTTTCCCGATGTGGTAATCAATCATCAACAAAAAATCCTGTGGTTTGAAAGGCGAGAAGGTAAAATTATTTTCAGTACGTATTCAAACATTCAATCTTCTCGACTGCCTTGTGCATCTAGATATCTTACCACAGATTAAATTATTAGGGCCTGGAATTGAACGCTTCGGCCAGAAAAAAAAACACAGTTTAAACTTCTGTAATATTCTTCTTCCTGCAAAAGCTATTGAATTGACGGGTGGGATAGTTGACATTCTTTCCTTTAAACATTATTTTTTCTTTAAGAAGTATCTATTCCTTTTTTTGAGAAGGAAAAAATGAAAAAATAAATCTTGAATCCACATAATAAGGGCATATAATGTGATCGACCATCCCATGTGTTGTATTGTAATATACTTGTTTGCAATACAAGGTTAAGTTTACATGCCAAATTCATTCCCTTCACCACACGAACCATTTAATTGTGTTGCCAACATTACAAACAACCAAAAAGCAGGCCTTAAACCAACTACGAATTTTTACAACTTAAACAGTTTCTTTTACACTTTTAACATCGACTGTCAATTACATCACCTTGTTTTGCGCTGGCCACTTCCCAACGAAATCGAAATTGGAGCAGGGCATGATCAGGCGAGCTTGATTTATTATAACTCGATGGCACTGCCGACTCTGCCGCTGCGCGTTGTATGACGTGGGGATAACCCAAGTGATCAGCTCATAGCCATCGTATCGAAAGTAAAAGAGATGCTATGTCACTGTATCTTGAAGGCGAAGTGACATTAAGGAGATACAAATTACCAGATAAAATTCCCTTGGAATGTGGATCCTTAACCGGTTGTGAATCATTTTTGTATTAAATCCGTTTCGGTTATATAGGAAGTACACAAAAGATTCGATTCAATAAATTGTGAAAATATTTACCCGGCATACAAAAAAATCCCAATTCTCAGTTAATAGCTTCCGGCGTATTATAGTGTAGAGGTGTTAGAATCTATGAATCTTCTATATGACGGAGAGCTCTGAAGTTTTCAGATCAACGCTGTGGTTTCTCTGACGTTAAAGGCTGGAAGTGTGTGTATCTGTAAACATTCATCCGCAAAGCATCTCATCTTAAACAGCCTCTCTAATTGGTGAAGCAGTTAATTGTTTTGCCGGACTTATGGCGGCGGCGTCTGGAACGGAATTTTTCACTACGCTGCTGTGTCGCCAAAAAACTGTGTTTTGTGTGTGACGTGGAAATTATATTTAGGATTTGAATGACCGCAATGGAATGCTTCTCGCAAGTGGATAAGATAAACTCGATAGTCTCGGTTTGGATTGATTGCTTTTGAGCAAATTATAATTTTCTATTAGCTCCTTATCTACCAAGTCGAAGATCAGATGTAGTAGGCAACCAGCCTAATGTTCACGTCATTGTGACCCCCAAGTTGATCCCTGCCACCCACTGTAGGTACTCATTGAGCCGTTGGACAACATCACAACACGATCACGACCAGCATTCATTATTCACAGCAGACGTGCCGGGCTCTGTGAACGCATGTACGACATCAATTAAATTGTGTTTTACTTGTGTGACCGACAACGCCACCACACAGCGCACACTACACCATATACCTCTCCTAAGCCGCAGTGAAATGGAATGACTTTCAATTTTAGGCCACGGCAAGATCTTCACCGTTGAGCACACTGCGTGTGTGTGTGCCCATTTTTCTAGGCTAGGCAAACCCACTTCAGGTCCATTAGGGATGCTCAAGTAATGGTGCTCACAAAATTGTTGCCTTTATTTCTCCACCGCAGCACGACGTATTACGCAAACTGAGCGGTACGCGTCTTTAACTCGGTTAACCGCAAAAAAAAACTACAACTCCTCCGTGGAACGAAAAGATGCGACGAACGCGGCACGGGACAGCCACATGCAATCGACTCAATTGAATTCGTAACCATTGTTCCATAAGTGTCGAAATAATGACATTGTTCGCATATGCGATGATTACCCATCGTGCAAGAAGGAGAGGTGCCCCCTTTTTATTATATGATACAGACCCACATGCGGGCTGCGATTATGTGACCTATTGGACATACCCCGATCACATAATCATTCATTGATCATAAACGGTCTTCTAATTGATGATGGATGATTAAAACGGGCAGCACCCGCGTTAGTTTCGCTAAAGAGGTGAGAAAAGGAGGCTTAGAAATTTACAAAGCATTTTTACTTTAACAAGTTTTACGAGAGCAAATAAATTATAGGCTGGAATAACCAAAGAAAAATTTAAAAAGTACCTAGACTGAGCAAGGTCAATTTCCTGTCCAATCATAATTTGGTCGCCTTAAGATCAATAAATTTAAAGATAGGCGATGCCGACCTATAAGAAGTATGAATCCAAAACGAGAATATTTTAGAACATCCTAGAATTGTTTTTTTTTTTATTAAATTCGACAAGTGTGCTGTATGATCACACGAGTAAACTAGATACTTACGTGAATAGAAGAGAGATTAAAGTTAAGTTAAGAAATATTTTCTTTCTTATTTCAGTCTTTGCTTTTATTTCTCTTGTAAAGAGTTCGGTAAGTGAGCCATTGTGGATCTGGTAGATGACCTTCAGCCAAACTAACTTACATACAAGGCGCAATCGGGCAGCGTAGAGCGATCTTGCCTAAGAAACTGACAGCTGGGATGTCAATATAAACCAGTTTTGTAATAGAAGGTCAGGCGGAGTTTTGTTTTAATTATTTTTTTTTGACGAAAGTTGCATTAATTACGATGCCAAGGACTAGAGTATTGTAGTCGATACTTGTTTCTTTTGATCTTTTCAAGGTCGTTCAGATCAGGCAGTCTTAGCGCCAATCCAACAAAAACAGTGCTTGCCCTCTTTGCAAGCAGCATCGCAGTTCGCTCCCGAATGTACAGATGCTGATACTCGATGGCTATGATCTTTAACTAACTTAAAGTGTCAAATATCTGGACTAACTGTTCTCGGCAGTTAGCTCGATATAAAAATGAGAAAAGAAAGCGTACACAGCCTTTTCACAACCTTATTTATATGATCGAGCAAACAAAATTGGATCTTTCAAATTAACAGACTGGCTCTACAGAGCTACAGTGAGAACCATACAGTCTGTCGGCGAGGAGTTACCAGCAGAAAAATTTGACGTCCTTAACTACAGTACAAAGACTGCTACAAAAGACCAGTAATTATTGTTTTATGTCTAACAAGGTGTAAATAATGGCTTATCTCATCAAAAGAGACGCTCTTTGCTTAACTTCTGACACGGAACCTGAAAAATTCCCAAACCTTTTTTGCTCTAAGGAACTCGCTATACTTACAAGCAGAAGACTGCTGAGCTCGGGTTGCATTTTCCATGCTGGCATTTTAGTAGTACTCATAGCCGCCGAAAGCTATATAAACTAAAACAGTAAATGGAAGATGGAATGGAAGAGGGGGGGCCGTAGCGTAATCGTGGTTGCTTACTCATTACGCTGGGAGGTATAATATGTTCAAATCCTACCTCTACCACCTAAACAAAGACTCCACGAGGTTCTGACAAACCCTCTGAGTGCAAATCTTGAAAAAACTTCTCAAAGTCCAGTTCGAAATCGCCAAAAATTGTAGGAACCCTTGTATGTGAAGAATACAACACACACATCATACATAGTTAAGAAGTTAGCCCCGGTTCGCAGCTATTGCGCCACTCTATTTATTTTATTTAGTTCATGTAAGATTGAGAAAAACTTTTGAACGCTTCTGAGCCATGTAGGCCCTGCTTTCAGTATTCTCTCTGCAAGTTTTTTTTCTGTCTGTGTCTGAAAATTCTCAGTCTTACACCAGTAGTCTAAAAAACTATTTATTTTTTTCAAATGTGGCACAGTATACTAGCCCCAAATCCACTCGTGCTTAAAAATAATATTGCTAGAACAACATACCAAATTATACACTTAGAAAAACACACAAAGCACTTAAACCAGTTGCGAAAATGTTTTGTTTACTTTTCCGCAACGCTCACCGCCTCGCAGCTTATCGGCTTTTCAAACTCACCATACCGCTCTCTCATTGAAACTCACCATTCCTACCTACTTTTACACGTTCACAACTCACAACACACTCCCATCTAGCGGTTGCAAATCAAGCGAAAGGTGTAAGATATGTAAGCGCATTGTAAGAAATAATTAAGAATATGTAAGAAAAATGTTTCTCTTGCTCTCCCGGTAGGTATACCACCACCATCTGATGAGAAGGTGTCAGTATAGTGAGTGGTAACCAGTAACCGCTATGAGAAACTATACACTAGCAAGAACGAAAGAAGAGAAGAAAAAAAAAAATCAAAAAGTCAATAAATTTAAATTAACAATATTTTTTTTTTCTTCTTGTATTTGCATAATAGTTTTAACAGCGACACCGTTCAGCTGATCAGTCTTGTTGGAATTGTAGACGTGATCGGTACACAGCGGTACTATCGTCGGAGTTTTCCCATGTGTTGTGTCTGTTACATTTTTTGCCATATCTCTGTTGAAGTTTTGCTTCTGTCGCCCATGCTAATACGCGTAGTTCATTAAAAACTGTCATAGTAGGAAAACGGAATTTCATTGGAAGTGTAAACGCGTTTATGAGCGCATTCTCGAGCAACAAGTGGCATTAGCGCAGCAAAAGCATTGTGTGAACCCGACGACATTGAATTTTATGGGAAAAAATTGAAATAACTAAATCGAGTTCGCTGCTCAACTCTTTTGTTTTTATTTTCTTCGAGCATAAATCGAGTTTGTTCACAAGAGGCGTACGGGATCTCTGATTTTTTTTTTGTAGTTTTCAACACCTTCTTGTGATTTGTGAATTTGTTTTCTTAATCAATCAATCAATCGGAAATGAGATAATATTTGTATAATCAGTGAGCGAATACGTGCCGTGACATCGAAATATCTCGCGAAGTGTGCTGAGCGTAAGAAAAATGTTGTGTTCACTGATCGGTTGAGGAGATTTCTTTTTTTTTTGAATTCAGAATGGCACTTGCCAATTTTTCATTGCCATTTGGTGGTGGCATAGCTTCACAAAGTTGGGCTGCGACTGTGAGTCCGATTCAGCAGGTGCAACGCAGTGCGAATACGAATAATTTGTTGTATGGGCCTGCAGGCCATCAGGAAAACGACGTACCGCCAGTGGATTATTATAAGAATAATCCATATTTACATCCTCAAAGCCATCAACAGTATCAGCAATATAATAATCGTCGCAAAGGTGGACAGACTTATTTGCCGCCACTGCCGCCAGCAAATAGAGGCTCTGGCCAGCAGAGTGGATATGAGCAGCGGCAAATTCCATCGCAACAACAACAATACAGTCATCAAACTCAACAAGGAGTCGATTTAGGGGGTGCTCGCGGCTACCAATCTCAACAGCAGCAGCCCCCACCGTCCAGAACGTTTGGCGAAGGAAGTTATACGCGTCTTCCACAGGGGCAGCCGGCGGCGGGACAAATATCGCACACTCAACAGCAGCCACAGCAACAGCAGCAATATTTTTCTAGTTCATATAATACACAAACTCACACAGCGTTTAGTGCAGGCGTTACCGCTTCCAGCCTACAAGGAGCGGGTACTGGTAATTTTGGTGCATCAAACCAAGACTTAGAAAATGACGATCAGAGACAGACTGTAGAACCAGCTGAACTCGTAGGTAATGTACCTTCAGCCCCCATTGCCACAAGTACAAGAGGTAGTGTCGGCAATCCAAATGATCCGTATCCTGAACGTCCACCTGGCTTTACCAGAGTTCAAGCTGGACAAGGATCGCGAACTCAGGTGCATGCCGTCTTAGACTATGATGTGGAAGAAGGCGAGGAGGGTGACTATTACGACGAGGAGGATAGCGGATCACCAGTCAGTAAAAGTAAGTTTTAAACTGAAGTCCTGGCCTCAAATATTTTACGAAGGTTATTATCTCCTTCATAAAATATCCAAATCCAAATGTTTAAATCTTCTCAAATAAGCTTTTTTAATGAAATTTCGTAAAATGAAACTTTTCCCCGTAAAAAATGTTATTTCGAATAAAAAAAGGATATTCTTAAAGAATGTCAAAACCATGAGCAATAAAAAAATTAAATATGAAACCCCTAGCAACACTGTTTTCCAATATTAAAAATTCTTAGATAAAACAAAAAATATTTGTACTGAGAATTTTGTTAGCCTCTCCGTCGAAATCTTGTAAAAGTTTCCAAAAAGTTGTCTTTTTTTATTTCTTTATTAACATCTTGAAACAAATAAGTCAAAGGCGTCGCAGTTTAGTGTGAGCCGAAGCTTCTTGTCTACTTACTTATAGCCGAAGCCAAAGTGTTATAAGAAACTGTTGGATGCTCTGCTTTTCTTTACATTCAGCCGAATCTAATTCTTTTTTTAAGAAGCTTTTCGCCGGCACCCGTAAATCACGTTTTTAGAAACGGTCGTCAGTAGAGTTTTTTCTGTTTTCAAATTTGATGAAAAAAGCATATTTTTTTCGGAACATATGGCAGAAAATTTAGAAATGGAGTTTGAAAATTAGCTGAATCCGGCCACAGACACGCCCACTACATCCCTGTATTTGCGACCATCTCTAATTTAAAAAAATACTTTTTTTAAATTTTAGCCACGTTACAATGGTGCTAGCGCACTCATTTTTGGTACGTAACATTGCATTGTAATCGTCCGACTACTTCAGACGGATTGTAAAATACCTCACCCTACCCAAATATAAATTCCTACGCCTCCAAAAAGGGGCGTGATAAAAAATATTACCTTTAAACGCCTTATGCAATGCAGTTACATTGGATAGTTTTTTGTATAATAATATTTCTCCGAATTTCTTATATAAATATACAACCTACAAACTTACAGTTCTCTAGCTAAAAATTTAAGGCCTAAAAGTTGTTTACATACGGACGGACAGACATGGCTTAATCGATTCTCCTGTCGGTGCCAGTCATATCTCTAAAAGGTCTTAGGGGTCTATGGTGATTATTTCACTGCATTTCAAATTATACAACAATCTTAACATACCCTGGGTAGGGTATAATAAGAGGAGGGTGAAACCATGGTTTATCTTGTCCCACTGTCCCACCCTAACGACCTTAAGAAGGAAACCTCTAGGCTAATACTTCTTCGAAGATCAAAACTTTGAACGATCTGGCAAGACTCGACATAAAAACGTTATTGAGCTTTATCTCCAAGTTTTATGAGTTCAACACAATCAGTTTCTTATTCCACCAGGAAACTCAATCGTGGAGCACCTACAGCACCTACAACGCCAAATCCTCCATCATACCCCCCACACCACCCCAAGATCTTCCCTTACAGGACTGGTCTGTAACAGGCTTATACCATTGTGATAGCCCTCACCTCTCCGCCCCTCACGGGAACACCGTTACCCCTACCTCCTTCATACCCCTGCGGTTACAAGTTGGTTAGTTTGTTAAATATTTTTCTATTTATTTCTATTTTCAATTAGGTAAAATTTTCTAAACTTTCTAGTCTAAGTGCCATACGGCTTACGGCTATGGCCATCTACCTGGTTGACAAAGTGACTGTTCTATTTTCTCCTCCAAGGTTTATTTCAACTTTAGTCGCCTGGAAGTACTAGTTTACGCCCGAAAGATTTACCCTATGCATCAGCATCTGGCCTTATATTTCTCCCCCGGAAAGGGTTTATACCTAAATCGGTTACCCCAGCTCTCTACCGTCCTTTTACCAATTTATACCGAAATCGGTTACGCTTGCCTAATCCTCTCACTTAGGACTACCTCGCACTGACCTCTAATAACCGTGTTAATGCGGGTTTACACCTCAAACTGTTGCCTTCACCTTAAGTTATTCCCTTCGATTCATATCAACCAGACTTCTCACATCCTCAAGGCAAATTCCTATTGGGAGCCCAAATGTCACGGGACCCTATTTCTCAGGAAGATCAATTACTGGCCCCCAAGGATCTGCTGACATTGGTTCACACCAAAACGGTTGCCTCCAGCTCTCATTAAGCTTTTCGGTTAAGTCCTTATCGAATCGACCATCGATTAGTGACCTTCGGAACATGATTACACCGGTACTGCTTGCCTGAAACTTTTCATCCCAATCGGGCAATCATAATTTAGGCCCTCGTACTGATAGCTCTTATCAAAATTTGTATCACAATGGAGCTCCTTTGCTCTTATTTATCCCAGAGCAATCTATTTTGCTGCCTATTTTTGTAAATGGCCACAGACACTCTATTTGCCAATTGCTTGACGCTGCCCTTTATTAACGTAGCGTGCTCAAAGGCCAAACAAATGACACATTTTAAACCACACATTAACCTCTTTCACATCCAACGTCTTGGGTATTTCTGGTGAGCAGCCAATGCGGGACTATTAACGCCCTAGTTTCGTAATTTATAAAACAAACGTTTTTCAACAACCAGACGCTTGGAAGCAAGCACAACCATACCCCAGCCTTTTGCAGCCATGGAATTTGGGGACGCCATTGAAGCCTTAAAACATAGCGTCAAAATATTAAAAAAAAAATTATACGGGGAAAGATTAAGAAATATTTCAAAATTTTACCTATTTACGTACACGTAACAATTAAGTTACAATCAAGTAACAATGTAGTAAAATAATTTGAGCCTTCATGAACCTTCATGCCAAACATACATGATTCTCGAAATTCTCTTATTTAATTCTATTGAAATCATTGTTAATTTATGTATGCATGGATTATGATTAAAACTGAGATGGTTATGCATGCCTTTGTCACCATACGATAATTTCCCGTGTGCGTCCAATTAATCCGAGCAGCAGGAGCTTAATTTATCAAGACACCTCGTGATTTGTGAAACCTACACCCGGTCATCAATCAGTCTTATTTCAAATGTCAATGCCAATATTATCTCAATGACTTCGCATAAAGAAGTTCTACACTAAGCTCTTAAATATTTGAAAGTGAATCGATTGCATTTATTTTTGTCGGATTTTGGTGTGGTAGTTCAAGCTCATATCCGAGTTATCATTAATCATAAAGATCGAGGAAAAAAACTACACTTCGAATGACTAAGTATATTACGCAATAGGTTCTAATTAATGTTAAGTTTCTTAGCACCTCGTTTTTATTGGGACACAGAGGCTCTAATTTCAAAGAATATAAAGCTTTTATGTATAATTATTTTTCCAGATTGAAAAATATTGTTTTAACTAAGAAGTTTTTTTTGTTGTTACCAGAATAAAGTCACAAATAAACTCAGTTAGAAGATTTTTCCCGCCAAAATAATTGTCTATAGGGTATACCTACTATATTCATTAGCTAAGCAAAACTGGCTTGTTATAAATAGGCCTTTGCACATCTTTATTAAAATCCAACTCATCGCTATCCACCCGCAACCATATTTGGACAATCCCAATTTAGGTTCTTTTTTCTGCCTCCATAAATGTTGTTTGAAAAAACACACGCATCTTGATGATGATTCTTTTCTGAAAACTTTCCGATAGTACAAACATAAAACAAACACTTTAATTTATAGCTTAGGCTCCATCAAAGCATCATCAAGATTCCATCGCAGACTGACGCCGAAACTGATTCACACGCACTCGGTCGCTTGATCTCACATGAGCCCAGGCAAAAGTTACCTACCTATTTCCTTAAGGTCGACTTTTCGTCGTCTTTAACAATATGTTGATGCAACATCAATCACAGTTCCGTAGATCTTATTAAAGACCAACTTTACACTCGTACCATTGGATACGGTTTTCATTACCTGTTTGGCTGATTACACATCTGCTTCTCACATATGACTGCGACTAAGCGACTAACTAACCACCTAGCAAGGTTGTTCGCCAAAGAGATGGCAAGGTTGTTTTCTAAATTAGGCCATCAGCCTAGACCAGGCAACGATAGTGCTATTTGGCTCTTGGCGGTTCGTAATCTCGCGCGCATCAACCATCCCAAATCGTGATAACCGTGAGAAATACTTGTTTCCATTATCATTTTGGGAACATTTCGGATATTAATTTCCGTCCAGAGAGGTTTCGTTTGGTTTTATGCGTTTGTCGTTAATTAAGGTTCTCTTCGAGGCACCTTCCTTTTTGTAAAAGTCATCAGAGCACCACAGCGGCCTTGGATGTGATTCACATTTGTGTGAACTCTGCGCTTACGATCGTGCGACGCTGATGCCGTGGGCAAACCTAACTAGTATAGGCGCAGGTTTTCTTGCGAAAATCAATTTAACACGGTGAGCGGCAAGCGCAGCCAAGACACCTACCTACCCGCAAAGACCACACACTCAAGAGTGACTGAAGAAGTAATTATTCCGAAAATTTGTTTCTCTGTTTTGACGCAAATGATGAATGGAAAACGTGACTACTTCTTGCAAGAGAACATCTCTGTTCGACGAGCTGTCATTGGCGGAAGTGAATTATGTTTCTTTTTGATATATCTGGCGGAAGTAAACAAATGTGCGCGCAGTTTGGCCCCATCCGGCCATGGAGCAAAGAGGACTTCAGCCAGAGCATTAAAGAAAGCTGCAACGCAAAGAATGAACGACAATTAGATAATAAATTGGGCTAATTTATTCTGAAGCAACATTTCTGTAGGTATAATTTATTTGATGAATATCGTTTATGGTAAATCATGCGGAAACTTAACAAAGTTTTGGGGTTTTGTAGAAGAAATATTTGATTGATTGGTAAATGGTCGTGATTATGATAGTTCTATGCTGTTCTTTTTGGCGTTGTAAGTTTAAGATTTTCCACGGCTCTTTTTAAAAAAAAGAAATCGTACTTTTTTTTGTCGTATGTGTTTTTTTTAATACTTTTTCCTTTTGTGACGAAATTCGTCACGAATTCCTTGCACGAATGAATTGATAAATGAAAAAAGTGAAATGGCACACAAGTTCGCGGAGAAGAATTTCCAAGAAGTCTGGTCTCTGCACGCTGCGCTGGTCGGAAAGTTAAGGGTAAAACAAAACAACTCTCTGCGACTTACTCGCCCCGCTCTTGAGTATAGCCTGAGCTACTCGCAGTAGCTTATTCTAAAATGGAGACAAAATATGACTTTTAAAGCAGGTGGATCAAACACGCGGTCAAATTGTGATCGCTGGGTATTCCTAATAAGCTTACGCTCGTTCTATTCAGCTAAAAAAAGCAGCTTCAATGATCGGCTTCAAGTTCAAGGGTGAACAGACGAACTAGTTTTTAAGACGGAGCTGCATTTGATGCACTTGAATTTTGGACCACTTTCCCAAGCCCGATTAACTTTGGTTTTTTAAAGGGTATATTTATTTTAACAGACTTAACAAATCCGGATTGTATATATTGCCCATCTCAATTGGTTTTACCTTGGTTTTAAAAAGACGACTTAAAAAGTCTTGTCCTCCCTCTTTTTGGTGAGATAAGTCTTGAGAGCGCCATCAATGTACCTTATACCTATACTACTTAAGTCGTTCTACTGGTAAAACCCGGGCGTTCCTGTGGCTAAGGTGCTTTCAAAGCCGAGAGCTTATCATATTGGTTCTAAATCAGAAAAGAAGAGTGGGATTTGCCCTACTTTGTGTTGTTTTTGACGATTCTGACTTTTTCCAAGCGGTTTACTTACATTTTTTAGCGTAGCTGATATCATTAAAATTACCAGTCGTCTATAAGAAATAGACTTAAGTTACTTAAATACAATTTATTTTTGTTCTATAAGGACTTGAACAATCCTGCCTCGACTGATGCTGCGAACAAGCACTGTTCCAATTTAACAAAAGTTAAGAGGAAAGTGGAGTATGATGACAATAAATTTTCACTCATATCTGTTAGATCCACAAAAACGGGACTTTAAGGTAATAGACTCGGGTGTAATTACTGAAGCATATTTTTGGGAGTCAGACTGGGCCTTCTCCTAATTTCTCTGGTCAAGATTAGCCTAAGTTTCAGGCCGTTCATTGCAGTGAGAGGTTAGACAATGGCTCGTTTATTTGCCTCGCAGAAAATTTGGTGAATAACTCCTTGGAGAGCTCTTCACTTTCTCGAATCCTCTCTATGTTCTTTTAACTGCAGCTGGGTTAACAATGTAATGAAGGGTATTTGTTTCATTGCTTTGAGTAGTGCGTATTGTGGTAGAATAGGTGCTCAACTCACTCATGTGGCAAGTCAAGGACAGATTTCTGAAGTTCGCACCTTAACAATAAAACATTTTCTCTTTTACAGTTCTCCGTCGGATAATCTAAAAAAATTCTTACTTAAGGTAGCACTATAGTAGTCCGGGATGGACATGGGCCTCAGGCAATAAGCTGTGTCTCTAGCCATCTCCCATTTTGCACCCGAAGTTGGCTGAGGTCCTCTTCCACTCGCATGTGCCACCTGAGCTACTGTTCTAATGCGCTGTCCCTATGGGGCGGATTTAAAGATTTTCCAGGCCGCGGTATTGGTTTCTATCCGCTCTAGATGACCCAGCTATCATTAGTATTTTGACTTTTCTGCCTTCCAGACGGTGTCGCTGTTCAGTTCGTACAGTTCGATGCTATATCTTCTCCTCCACTCTCCGTCTATGTGGACGAGACCATAAATCGTTCGAAGAATTCTCCTCTCAAAGCAGCGGATGATGAATGGTCACCTTAGTTCCTCAAGGGAGGGTTTTGGCCAGAGTTATCCATCTTTTGATTTAAGCGCTGGTAAATTGTCTGAATTATTTGGCAAATTGTTCGAATATAAAGCGGAACTCAGGTAGACAAAGTCCTTAGCTACCTCAAAGTTATAGCTGTCTTTGGTGATGTCTTTTCGTGATGACAGCGTAAACTCGGCTTTACCCTCGTTGACTGCTGAGCCCATATTCACCGCTTATGTCCCGATACTCACGAAGTCTTAACCGACATCACGCTGTGTTCTTCCGATTATGTCAATGTCGTCCGGGTATGCGAGTTATTGTATAAATTTCTGAAAGATTGTGCCTCTGATGTTGCACAATTCTCTCAAAGTGTGATGTTAAAGAAGTCACAAGACAGCTCGTCACCTTGCCTGAATCCTCTTTTGACATTAAAGGGGTCAGTTAGATCTTTAGCGACATTGACAGAACAGCGAGAGTTTTTATTGACATCCTGCACAAAGTGACGAAATTTGATGTCAAAACTAGTCATTTCGCTGTATTTCGGTGTTTCTACGATTGCAGTGATATCTGCCTAGCAGTCGTATAGAGGCTCTGCTAGTTGTTCGGCTGCACGTGGTTCATTTTCAATATATTTTTTAAATTTTCGTCGTGTGAAATACAATTTCTGTGCCCCAAAATTAGAGGTTTTACGGCTTGTTTAAGTTGTTTAATTTTTTTTAAGTAAAATGTGAATTAGAGGTTGTCTCACATTAAAGCCAATTGAGGGCGTGGCCGTAGGCAGCTTACACCAATTTTTACAATTTGTCTGTGCAACATACGGCGTTTCAAGTTTCAGCTCTCTAGCTGCCTGATTTTCAAAGCCTTAAACTTCAAACTTACGGACGGACGGACGGATGGACATGGCTTCATGGATTCACCCTTTCGGTCTCGTTCATATCTCCTTAAGGTCTTTAGCTGTTCAGCAGCAGCAAGCGAGCTCAATTTATAGTTTACTAAAAGCAACCGTAATGGATGTGAAGTATAAAGCAGATCAAGCGTTTAGAAACCTTTAAATTATGTTGAAAATTGTCTACTAAACGACTCTAAAATTTTATATATCAATAAATATTTTACATGACTTTAAACTTAGAAGTATGTTTACTAAGCTATTCTTTCTCAAAAGCCGGCAGACCACTCTGTGTATTCATACTTGACGATCTTTTATTTTATTTTTTACACTCCATGCTTTTTGGGTTATATTTTATATAATTTTTAGGTCTAGTTGCATAATCTTTTGAGACTATGCAAAAGGTCCAAAATGGTTTACCTGTAGGAGCTTTGAGCCCATTTATTTTGCCAAACCAAAGTAACAGCGGTTTGCTAGGGTTATTCTTCGACGAATCTCCACTAGGGTGTCCTTTATGGAGTTGCACTCCAAGGTAGATTAACTACTTAACTCGATGTTGCTGCTACTAACAGTGACGTTTTGTTCTAAAGCGGCGGACGGATGTGTCTTTGTTTGTTGATAACATATACTTGGTCTTATCTTCATTTACTTCCAGGCCACCCCAATTCGCCTGCTCTTCAATCGCCGCGTAGAAGCCTCTATCACGGCACGACTGGGGCGGGCGATAGTGTCGATATCGTCCGCATACCCCAGTATTTGCAAGGATCTGTTGAAGATAGTGCCTCCCGTGTTGACATTTGCCCTGCGCACTATCATCTCGAGAACAAGATTGAAAAATGCACATGACAATGCATCCCCTTGCCGGATCCCAGTGCGTGTTTGGAACAGTTCCGAGGAGCTGTTCCCAAGCTGATCGTTGCACCGTGTATTTTCTAATGTTACACGGCACCGTTTGATCAGTTTTGGCGGCTCTTAAATTCGGCCATCGCTAGGTAGAGCTCCTAACGATGAATGCTGTCATATGCGGCCTTAAAGTCGATGAAAAAATGGTGTGTCTCGAGTTGAAATTCATTGGTTTTTCCAGGATTTGCCTTAGTGTGAAGATCGGGTCTATGGTCGATCTGCCGGGCTGGAAGCCACACTGGTAGGTGCCGATTAGTGTGTCGCAGAACGGCCTAAGACGCTCACACAGTAAGCTTGACAGGATCTTGTATGCGACATTTAACAGGGATATGCCTCGATAGTTCTTGCAAGACATAGGATCGCCTTTCTTGAAGATGGGGCATATGGAACTGATTTTCCAGTCTTTTGGCATGCTTTCTGTCACCCACACTTGGTTAATGATTTGGTGCATGCACCCCACCAAAACATTACCTCCGTATTTAAATAGCTCTGCAGGTTAGCTATCAGAGCCGGCGGCCTTGTTGTTCTTAAGCCTCTTTATAGCTAGGTTAACTTCTTCAATACTAGATGGGTGGGACTTCTTCGTGGTCGACCGGGCTCTCGTTCTCTCCTGTTACAGTTTCTTCTCTCTCTTGTACCTCTTCCATACCCAATAAGCAGCTGCTGGAAATGCTGCTTAGACACTTCAACTATTCCCTGTGCTTCGGTGACTAAGTTTCCTTCGCTATTTCTGAGCGAAGAGCCTGCATTCCAGTTCTAAAGCCAGCAGCCAGTTGCTTAGCCGTTTTATAGAACTTTCTGGTCTTGTTTCGATTGCTGGACTCTTCGATTTCCTTAAGCTGGGAGATTGCGTAGTCCCTCTTCTTTCTACGCAGTTACTTACCTTTTGTCCTCCTTTCTCTTGGCTCGATACTCATCATACGCTGCCATTGATTTCCGCTGCAACGTCTTCGCATATGCATCTTCTGTCACTTTTTTCCTTTTCACGCAATCATCATCATACTGGCTGAAAACTGGCATCATGGTGGCTGAAAACCTAAAGTTGATTCAGTCACGCTTCTAATGGTGACGCGGTACTGGCTCCACTGGTTGTTGACGTCTGGGGAGAGTGAATGCAAAGCGGGGAGTCTCTCACACAAGCGCTCTCTGTAGGCTGCGGCTACTCCAGGTGTGCTGAGGCGACCAACATTGAGTTTCTTTTTTTTGGCGGCTCGTAGCTTCTTCTTGTTGTAAAGTCGAGCTTTGAATCTAGCCATGACAAGCAAATGGTCAGAGTCGACGGTTGCCCCTCGGAAAGATTGTGCCTTGCATCGATGAGCACATGGTCTATTTGGTTAGCGGTTCGACCGTCTGGAGACCACCAGGTTGCCTTGTATATCCTAAGCCTTGGAGACCTAGTGCTACTTATAACAGTATTACGAGCTGCTACAAAATCTATTGGTCGATAGCCGTTATCTGATGTTGTTTCGTGGAGGCTGTGCTTACCAACTAATCCGCCGAAGATATTCTCCTTTCCGACCTTCGCATTAATGTCCCCGATTACAACTTTGACATCGTACTCCGGACAGGCTCCGTAGGCTCTATCTAGGAGGTCATAAAATTCCTCCTTGTCAGGGTCTTCAGGGTCTTCGGTAGAAGCGTGTGCACACATCAGGCTGATGTTTTGGAAAGTGCCTTTTATGCGGATTACAGCAAGGCGATCACTTACCGGTTTGAAGTCAATGACTTTTGACCTTAGACCCTGCGGCACAACCCCCGAAACTTGGACGGCCAGGTCCATGTTTCAACCCTAGGACAGCGGGCCTGGTACACTAGAGTCAGTAACCCACTTCGGGGATGTGAAAGCTGCCATTGACCAATTAGGGGCTCATCCGCCACCATATCTGTTCCAATACTCTAACTAGTACTGGAAGTCCATATTGACCTTGCCCCAAATAAGTCGGGGTAGCTCAAATAAGGTAGTTGTTGCCCTAGCTATTGATTGCACCGTTGATTCTTATTTGGGAATTCCTCCGCTGCACATCCTTCTTCTGAGGCCTTCAAAATTGACTTCTGAGACTTGATCAGCCAGTCATTTTGGACAAATTAAAGGGTTGCTATTCTCTTCTTGCTCAACACTCGCACTTATGACCTCAGCAAGCCAAGTCCAAGGGAGGACAAGGCCAGTACCAGGTTGTTACCACGTGGAGGTATCATAAGCACTTGATGTGTAGTAACAGTTCCAACACTGGGCGTCACCAGGTTGACGCCGATTAGTGCCTGTTTCTACAACACCCAACCACCACAAGGTATTACTACAAAAGAGTATTATTATCGAATATTTTTGTTTTGTCCACTGACGAGCTAACAGCAGTGCGAGTTTCCATGTTTTTAACAGTTTATGAACTCCATTCTACTCTATTAAGAGTAAATTAAAAATGTAAAAATGTGCTTGTTTTTAGATAATTACATTGAAAATTTACGACATTAAATTTATCAAAGCTTATTAAACATTACTAAAAGAAGCTTGAAAAAAACAAAATAAGTGCTTCTTGAACTCAGAAATAAATTGTTTACCTGAAGGCAAAGCAATATGTTAACTACTTTAATAAACACTTCAACATGTATTTATAAAATAAAATATGTTAACTGCATTCATTAGGATCACTTAACAATTGGCTCTATTTATTGAATTATGTGCGAAAAGTATGTGTAAATAGATATGCCTACTGTGTAAATTTTTGCCGGCTAAGGTCTACTTATCATCTACTTTTACTTGTGTCTTCCCAGTTGGAAGCCACAATATCCAAAGAATATAAAAGAAGATTGAAAACGATTACAAGGATATTTGCTAATCAAATTGGTAAACAAGGATAATGCTAACTCTAAAGAGAGTAATACAAAGACAACAATACACCGCTTCGATAAAGGTTGTTGAAAGATGATTTTTCAAAAGTATTTTTTGGAAAAATCCTAACCGGTGAATTTACCAATTCTTTAGGATAAAAAAATAAAAAAAATTAAGCCTAAATCAAGAGCCTAAGAAAAGGTGTAACACCTTTAGTGGCTTGAATCTATTACTTGTTCGCAATAGACATATATACAACTTGTATATCACACCCCAATTATGCTTTTTTATTTGGTAGTACTGGCAGGGTTGCCAGAAATCTAGAGACAGCGCCGATTGAGGGATGACATCTAGAGGTCTGGGCATGGAGATTGTGTCTTCCGATGTTCCAGCACTAGAGTTAGTGTCTACATAGATCGTGCTGTCTTTGCCACTGCTTGTTGATGGCTGACAATCTACTTGGGCCATTTTCCCTCCAGGTGGATTTTTTGTTCTTGCATCAAGCAGTCTTTGTTGCGCACCAGTCCGGGTTGAGAAACTATGTTCTTCGGGACGGCGGTGCGTTTGTCTGCTTCCGATAGTCCTTTGTTTCGGATCTGAATTCTGGTCTAGCAAGTATTTCTTGGACTTTTCGCCGATGGAAAAGGTTATTGTATATCCTCCACTCCTTTCGTTTGAGATCCTGAGGATGCGCCAACCTGCTGTGGAAATACCATGATTTTGTTTGGCTATCCGCAACAGGAAGACTTCCTTGGGCATTTTCTCATCTTCTGGGAGGAAAGTGATGCAAGTGTATAGTTTGGGTATTTCACTACCCTGAATTATACGCAGTTTGGCTTCTGGCCATGGTTTTATTTTCTTTACCCTAGACATGAGCCATTCTTTGGTTTCTGCGTCATGGCAGGTAATAGAAAGCCAATCATCCCTTGGCGTGAAGGCAACAAATTTGAGGAGACAGTTGTTGTCGGCATTGTCCACCTCAAGGCATCTTTTCATTTCCTGAATTTGTTGCATCGTGAGGGATTCTTCAGGGTGCAATTCGTGCATGATGGCGACCTAACATTGAGTTAATGCGCCCCTATGCTGTAGGCACATCTGTAAGAAGGTTGTCTAAAGGTTTGTCAGGATTCCTGCTTCTAGTTTGTTCCCTACTAGGTCCTTTATTGGAACCAGAGCGAGGCTTACTCATAAGACAGGTGTTTTTCCTGTCTAGCCTTGGGGCATCTTGTTTTTTGGGATCCTTCTTTCCCTCATCTGCGCATTTTCTTGGCTCTGCATGAGGTCCATGCTTTTTAGAAATTTGATTCTTCGGGGAATTATCGACTGAGCGACATCTTTTGGAGGTGGAGGGTTTGTCGCTATCCGAAGCATGGTTCTGTGCCCTTTCGAGCAAGATTTCTTCACGAATTCTTTTCCTGGCTTCCTCCGGTGTCATTCCATCCCTGATCCGGGCTCCAAAGTTTCTCTTTTGGGCTCCGGTAAAGTAGAAGAATTTTTCTGTTTTTTTTTTAATCCTTCTGGCTTTTTTAGCTTTTCTAGCACCGCATCGCTTAGAAGTTCATTAACGAGAGTATCATGCTTCTGCGTCAGTGTGGATGCGCTAGTTGCTGGCTTAATTGGAGATAAGATAG
The DNA here is from genome assembly GCA_947623515.1 of Neoascia interrupta. Taxonomy (NCBI): domain Eukaryota; kingdom Metazoa; phylum Arthropoda; class Insecta; order Diptera; family Syrphidae; genus Neoascia; species Neoascia interrupta. The sequence continues at coordinate 203,208,544 of OX392462.1, forward strand.
TGTCTGTCCTCAGTCTCCATCTCTGTATGCGAAACAGGTGATTGGAGTAGAGCTTCTTCATCTGACTCCGTAATTATTGTGGTTGTTTGTTTTTGTTTTTCTTTGGGTCCATGTAAAATCCCACGAGTAAAGCGAGAAAATTTCGTCCGCACCCGCAGAGCTCCTTTACGGGTGTATGGCTATTTATTACCAGAGGGCGCCCAGTATCTGGGCCTACCGTTTATGACTGAGCTATTTTTGGGCCCTCAGCCAGGTTGATCATAAGCACGGTACGGATGACACTATAATCCAGCCCATTTGGATGGGTACGGGGGGATGGATTGGATGAGAGGGCTGGGTGGAGGGATTGATTTCGGGGTGTGGAATTTCACCCCAAAAACAGTCTAGGGTCTGCGGGATCGTCACTCCCGTCGCCTCACCAAGTGAAGCGCCCTTGCAGGTTGCTAAGGACTGCACTGGCCCTTGCACTGGCTAAAGATAATCAGTAGTTTTACTATGTACAACAATAATTTATCCATGTTTCAAATTGTGCAACAAACTTAATACCCTTGAAGGACGCAGTTCTTTTGTTTGCGAATAAAAAATTTATTTGGTTTCAATTTGGATTTGATTTGACTCGTGCCTTAAACTGGAGTGAGGTTGTTACTTACAACTTAATTACATAAGATCTTTACTTACCTACCGATTAGGCAAGTCATTTAGTGTCCAAACAAATGTGTAATAAATCACATGACTTTTTATATTAAATCAGGTTGATAATTTCTCAACGGTTATTAAAAACCAATTAAGGGCAATTTTAATTAACAACTAGCCAAAGTTAAGTGTGCATTTAGAGGACCATTAGACATATAGGCATAACCTAATGCCTAGAAGCAACACACCGCCAACATTAAAAGGAAAAATCTTGCAAATCGTCTACCATAAATGTCAACCAATTAAGCTAAGGTACACCAAATAAAGTGTTTTTTTTTTTAATTCATTATTTATGCTCAGAAATTTTCATCTATGGTTACACATAAGCATGTTTGCCTATAGTCTTACACAGGCCGTTTTCTTTTTATTTTTCCCTGAATTAATTGACTTCAATTAATCACAGCACAACGACTTCATACGATTGGCATGTGCAACACTACTAAGAGAGACATAACGACGACTTCGACTCCTTCTTCCATTTCTGATATCTCGTGATCATGAGTAATAATTGAACATTCTAAAATTCCAATTTAAATTTTGAATGTCGCCTCAACGTGTGGCAAAAGGCTTGTTTAGAGCCTTTAGAGTTTTTAAGGTAAATGTCAAATGCTCTTCGTTTGGAGCTATTAAGTCTCTATTCCAGATGCTTGTTTGGATGCTTTCGAGCGAAAATATTTCCATTGGGATAATGTGCCTGATCTTGTGGACTCGTTGAGGCATTACTATTAATGGCTTGAGTTTCATTCGTATCTAATTAGGGTCGTCAGTTGCAATTGCAATAGTTATTTTATTGCCACTTAGCATAATTACAATTTATTGAACTTAACTTAATGGCTTACAGGTTAATAGAAGATGTCATAAAGCCGATGCAGCCAATATGAAATGATAGTACTCAGAAGAGGTCAATTTTTTGAGTCCCGGACTCTAAATAAAATGTTACCCAACATGTTCCGGCTGGACTATGCATCCGAAGGTTGGGCACAGATTTATTTCGATTGAGCTTTCCGAAGCCTTCTGTATTCGTTTTCAACTTCAATGGATTCAAGCAGATTTAGTGGAGTCGAAAGAATTTAAGCAGTTGAATCTCCTAAATTTCTGCAGAAGGAACCCGGAGTACCTCTGAATTTTTCAATATTTACAGGTTTCTACAGAACCAAATGTAATTGTTGTTTAATGTTGCCGTACATAATCGACTATTTCATAAGAAGCTGCAACTTAACATTCACCGCACCGCCAATCCAGTCGGATTTCATCAATCCAGTGTCTCACTTTAGCTTTGTAATTAATTCCAAGCAATTTAACACGACTCAGCTGTCCGCCTCTTGATCTTGTGAAATGTTGATGAATAACTATTTAGACGGCTAGACCTCCTCTAAGCTTCCAACAACAGCTTCTGGCGTTAACGTCTGCAAATATTACCACCAGGACTACACCTACATTCATACGTGTACTCGTCGCACTCGGTATTAAGTCATTGTGGCATAAAACCCTGTTGACGTGGGTTGTCGCAGAAGCAGCAACGCATAATCATGATCTTCGTCGGCGGGGGCAGGCAGAAACATAAAACCATTCCTTTCCGTGCGCTATGCCTTCGTCGTCGCTTAGTACTTATGTAAACATGGACTTTTTATTCCTTTTTGATTGACTTGTCAAGAAGTGCACGCACTGCAAAAACCCACAAGAGTATGTTGCGCCTTTCGTCGGCTGCTTAATGGGATCATGGTTGCGAATGCCAATTGCGATTGGCGTCTTGAATCTGCGGTGATGCAACTTGCTCACGTGCAGGTAATCACCCGAAAATTGAGTGCAATTTTGGGGATTGCTATATCTGGTGCAAGTCGAGCTGTGCATACCTATTCATGTTAAGTTTCAGGAGAGAAAGTAGATATGGGTGCTTTTTGCATAACACATGCCCGTGAGCTCATTGAGATGGATTTCAGATAAGGCAGAAACGAGGAGTTGTGCCCTTTTTTTAAAGCAATTATTGCATTTTTTCGCCATTCAAATCGACTTTCACTTATGATAAAAAAAATCGGTGAAATTTTGAACTAGTCCATAACACTTATAGCTTTTATTTCTCTTTTAATTGCAGATGGAGATAAGAAGTCAATGCCAACAGTAACCCCCATCCAGGGACCAATATTTTTAAAAAATGGCACAGTACCGGTTGTGCCATTATTTTCCTATCCTACTGTAAATAATGGAAGTTTTGTTCAGATACCGGTAAGTCTCTTTAGATTATTCAGTTAATACTATACCAAAGGCGTTTTTAAAGCATTTTCGAGTGCAATCTTAGCCAAATGTGTTATAAGCCGGCACGCGTCACCTTCGAGCTGATATCTGTTTGCTTTTCTCCATCTTAAACTCACCATATAGCACCTTGCCACGCGCACTCAATAAAGAAAACATTAAAAATAAAATTTTACAAAGTATAGTACGCAGTTCAATAGAGCTAGTATATGCAAGCACGTGTGCGCGGTGTCTTATGAGTGAGAAGGAATTTGCGGAAGTAAACTAGCAATAGCTGACAAAACAATGTTGAAATAATATCGAAGAAAAACATAAACAATCGAGCCGATGTGAGACCAACCATTGTCGGTCACATTCAAGTTTATACGATACGCTTTGAAGCTTAAGCAAATAGGTACACCCCATTGCCCATTTATATAGCAAAATACGAGTGATTGACTTATTAGACCCATATAGGTCTTGAGGAGCTCTCAACAAAATGTGTCATTAAAGCATGAAAGTGTATCGGGTACTTAATTAAGCATATAAAAGGTGGAAAATCTAACAAATCAAATAATTACTGAAACTTTGTATATGATCAAAAATACCGCAGCTTTTGAGACCTTGATCGCCTAAGATCTATTCGGTTACTTTTGCTAAGCTGTTGGTAGACTTGCTTTATTTTGTGTCAATAATTTGTGTCAACTTTTGGTATAAACTTTTGTAAGAAAAGAAAAAATTCTTTAAAGAGAGGAGATGCGATTTGAATTTATATTAGAGAACGAGTCTCAAAATTTTTTGGGGAAACAAGCATCAAATCTTACTATGTCAAACTTGCTTTCTACGGCATGAATCTTTGAAGTCGTGAAAATGACTCAAGTCTTAAAACCTTTTTTTTTTGAAACAGTAGAAAGTAATATAACCCTACGAACCATACATATACAAACCAATTATCACACATATTTTAAATAACATGATTATTAAAAATTAATTTCTTTTGATTTCGAAAATTACAAAAGTTATACCTATTGGTAAAAAGACTGCCACACATTGACAAAAGCTGAGTAATGGGTAAATGGATCTTCTTCACAAACAAATTCTCCATTTCCTTAATGGGAGGGGTCCACTGTGTGCTCCCCAGTCAGTATTAAGTATACAGCCGGATGCATGGGTATAACAGGGTCCCTAAGGACCACATCCACCGCGGCACTGGAGGTACTACTCAACCTCACCCCCTTGGACATATACTGCAGCAGCAAGGCAGCTAAAACAGCTGTTCGCCTAAGGGAATCCGGGCTGTGGTCCTCAAGATCTTATGGACACGCCTCTGTGGAATCTCAATGCGCTGCCTCCACAGACACCCCAGCCACGGATTACCTCCCTATGACATTCGCCTTCAACAGGAGATTCGCTACCAGAATACCTGAAAGAGGTGAATGGGAAGATAAGACCATTACAGGAGATGACGAGATCGCCGTTTATACCGACGGTTCTAAGATGGATGTCGGAACCGGTACGGGCATCTTCTGTGGAGATTTGGGTCTAGGTAAATCTTTTCAGGCGGAGCTGGCAGCCATAATCGAAGCTGCCTCCGAGCTGAAGAAACACGGCCCCGCAAACAAGACCATCACCATATACTCTGATAGCCAAGCGGCAATTAAAACCTTGAAATCAGACGTGGTGAAGTCAAGGGCTGTGAAACTATGCAGGGAAATTCGGGACGAATTATCACTTGGCAACACTGTGACTGTGTTTTCGGTGCCAGGTCATACCGATATATCGGGAAACGAAAGAAGCGGAAAAGCTTGCGAGATTTGGGTCTGAAATGAATGCATCTCTCAAATCTATAAGAGTACCGCTGAGTTCGATAGCACGTAGGATAGAAACTGAATCCTTGAGTAGAACCAACCTACGTTGGACAGAACTTGATACGTGCAGACACACAAGGGAGCTATGGCCAGCGGTAAGCAAAAAGAGATCACTATTTTTGATCGGACTAGCCCGCAGGAACATCCGAGTACTCACGGGAATCCTCACGGGGCACTGCGCTGTGGGTCTACACGCTGAGCGGCTAGGCATACCGCATAACGATTACTGCAGAAGCTGCAGGGACGTTAAAGAAATTGAATCTGTTCGTCACCTGCTCTGCGAATGCCCAGCCCTAAACAGCATCAGGCGTAGTATCCTCGGCAGCTACTTCTTCATCGAGCTCGAAGATCTAAATAATGCAAATCTAGAGGACCTCCTAAGATTTGTATACAAATCCCGATGGGTCCAAGAGGGCGGAACTCTGAGCTTCTAACAGCGGTCTATTTCTGTTTTCGTTCCAGGTATTAAGAAGTTTCCCAATGGACACAATGGACCCAACTGCTGGTCTAAGTGAAGCCGTGACTATTGTCAAAAGGGCATCCATCAACCCAACTTACACTAATAAATACTAATAAAATTATAAAAAATTCCAAAATGCAAAATGAACTTTACTCTCTCAATTTTTCCTGAAAAAGGCTTCTTTGGCATTCCAATTTCTACATGCAAACTCATGCTTAAACTGGATGCATTAGAAAAGAACAAATCTCAGGTGAACAGGCCAAAGCTAGATCTTAACCGCTCTAAGAGCTTGATCGCTCTTACCAAAGGAAACGGTCTGATAGGCAAGCATGCAACAAGGCATTTTTATCCCAACGACTTCTGCAGGAATCTCATGGATAAGGAGTAAGAAGAGACATCTCTTCGCTGTCTTTTAGAACCGAAATCTTTATCTTGGAGCTTTCTTCTATAATCATCTTAGCGATTTAAATACGACCGACCCAAAACGTCTCTAACGCTTCATTTATAGTTCGAAATAGTTCAAAGAGTAGGAAAAATTTCCAGGTTCACATTAGACCTAAGACCCAATAGACCTAAGGTCCAAGTGTGTCGGTTTCTTTCGACCCGGCTGCCACTTCAACCTAACCTAACCTAGATATGTACATAAAATTGATATTATACTGACAGTCAACCGAGTTTGTTTGAAATAAGAAATTATTATTAATACTATCTGCAGTTTTATCATTTTTGGTTTAGGGGGAGGAGGCGGGATGCTTCAGCCCTTTAGCCCGCCTCTTCCTGGTTCCGACGCGGACGCATTATTGCTACATATAATCACAAGGTAATTTTTGTTTGAAGCTTCCGTTGGGCGTTTCAACCCCCAAAGCCCCCCTGTGTTCGCGCCTGGCTATGTCCAATTAAGTGCCATTTCGCAGGTCGAAAGTTCGCTGGCTGTAAAAGACGTTAAGGGTAAGGTGCTAGTTGTCTGGCAGGCGCCTGTGGCCATATAGGGGTATGTTAAAGTTACAGTCTTTTTATTGTTTTCTTTTAAGACTCAACTTTTAAACAAATTGAATAGGACGCTCAAGTACATTTAACATTCGGCGAAATGGGATAAAATCCAAATTGGCAGAGTTATCGGCTGATTAACCTTTCGGTGAACTGGGACTCGTTTCGGTGAAATGGGACATAAAATATTCGGCGAAGTGGGACTTGGCGAAATGGGAAGGCAAGGAGCATGATACCCTGGGCCTGCATACTTAGTGCTGAGGTTGGCCGGTTGAGAGGTAAAATCGGTACCTTGCTTTTAGTAGTGAACAGCATCAGTTGTTATTTGCTTGGCCGAGTTCACATCTTGCAACCCAGGTGCTTACCTTGTCTAGAGCTGCGTCCATAATTTCACCAATTACAGAAGGATACTTCCCTGAAACTAGTATCACCACACTATCCGCCTACGTGAGAACCTTGACCTGTTCGCTGTCAAGTTCAATGAGAATTTCGATTATAACAATTAGCCATACGACATGACACCACCCCATGGCGTTCCTCAGTTTGCAAATTTGGCCTACCTTTGGTAAAAAAAAGTGGCCACGAAAGACTCTAGTGCGTTTCCAAGAGTGGGGCACGTGGTTTAGTATTGGAGATCTTCGAAAGATTGACACCAGCCAATGCATTGTTAAGTCTTGTGCCATTTGAAGCATTACAATCAGTATTCCTCAGGCCTCGGAAAAATTTTTCTCATAAATTGAAAAAATATTGTTGTGCGGCACAGGTTGTACTTGTCGAGACCTCTCAGAGGCTCCGTACTAGTATCAATGAACCGGGAAAAATTGTGAGTTCCAGTGTCTCCGCTGATGATTCTGTCCATCCTCCATCTGACCTTCTTTGGAAAGGAGAGGTGTAGTGTTCCTCTGATCTCAGAGTCTAGAGGGATCTTTAGGATTTAGCAAAGTCTAGTGGAGTCTTCCATTGAAGTTAGTCCTTCAATTGAAATTATCCATTCGAACCTCCTTTTTCGAACTCTTTATGGTGTCATAGTTACGTTGTTAAGCGACATAAGCCCAATTTTGCTTTAAGTCACATTGCACTTTAGGACCAAAGGGGGAGCAAAGTAGAAGCCGGCAGGGGCGGCAAACCCCCCGCCCAAATTTTGATACGTCTAGTATCTGGCCTTATGACACTTTTATAATTTGGGCTTATGTCGCTTTATAAAGTGACATAATACCTAATGATAAAATTTGGTCTTGTGTCACTTTCACAAAGTGACTTAAGGTCAAATTTCGAAATTTGGTCTCATGTCACTTGGTCGTATGTCACGGCACAAAGTATATTTATTGTCTGTGCTATAAGGCTGCTAGAAGTTATATTTGTGTCCAATGACGCTCTAGTCATTTTTCTAAGCTTAGAGAGATGTTTGTTTCGCCATGAAGGAGTGCTTTTTGTAGTGTTTAACTGGGCATGAGACTTTGTATGCAACGTCTATTACCTCTCCGAAAGCCTCTAACTTTGCCTCCAGTTCTTCTATGTTCTATTGCTGCGGTGTTTGTTTCGGGTTTGTTTTTGGGTTTTGCTTGAAGGAATGGGCCAAATTTGGTGCAATTAACACTCTTGCGCGATTTTTCTTGTGTAGTGGTCTCGGCCTGGAGACTCAAGTCTTAGAGGATCCATTGTGGTATGTGGTGATTTCCGAATGAAAATTCCTCAATCGAGCAGGGAATTAATTTTAATGCACAATTTGTAACATAGTGAAATAATCATCGTAGACACCTAAGACCTTTTAGAGATATGATCTTAACCGACAAGTTATTTGATTAAGCCATGTCCGTCCGTCCGTCTGTATTAGGTGTGAAGTTTTTATGTCTTCATAACAAAGCTAGAGAGGTGAAACTTGAAACCAAGCTGACACAGCTTGGCTAAACTTGGTTAAATCCGCCGACGGCCACGCCCATGATTGACTTCAATGTGGCACAACCTCTAATTCCATTATTTTTAAAACTTTTTAAATATAAAAGACCTTTTGAACCCAGGGACCTTTTAAAAAGACCTTTTGAAAAGGCCTTTGACCTGTAAAAGACCTTTTGAACATGTTAAAGAAGGCATATAGCAGCTCAAGTTTTGGCGTATAGAAATTGTGGCTTAAATGCTGCAACACGGCGAAAATTTAATCAATAGGAGACGCTAACTGTAATATTTGTCCTTAAGTTTTAGAGGCACAGGAGGTAGTCGCCGATTGAGCCCGTTTTCGGGCGTACCTGTCGGCGGATTTAAAAAAAATTTAGCACTTGTATAATAACTAACAGTGTGCTTGAAAGGAGACCAAAAAAATTAAATAACGACCCCCGGATCTCAGTGCAACAAAAACAATCGGCCCAGTAGTAGACATTGTGTGCTTAATGCAAGGACTTTGGCAAGCTTCAAACAATTGTCAAGAGGTCTTCCCTGAAGAAACTAAATCTATTTAAAATTGAACTTTCCACGGATTTGGCGCGAAATTCGCTGAGCTCCAAACATATTTTGACTTTTGCTCGACGATGGTTAGTTTGAAAATTTTTAGTTTAAAAATGTTTTAGGGTGCCACCGAGTTCAGGGACAATAGTGACTGCAACAACTTGTGCATAATGAATTTATCTTTCTCCAACTTTTTTCTTACTGTTTGGCAAATACGTAAGACGTGCCATGAATTGGTTAACATATTTTGCAGTGCATCTTAGTTGTAAGCTTATGAACTTCTTTATAAGTTTGATTGATTTGCCTGTCAAAGGGGCTTCAACTTCCAAGGCATTTACGTACGTGCGAGGACATACCTATTTCAAGTTTAAACCGAAGTTAAATGTAAATTGCAGTATATTAATATTCAAAGGGTTAATCTGAATTATGCTAAGGCTCTGGCTAAAGGTTGTGAAGTCCTAACCTTTTATTATCGGAAAGATTTCCATAAAATGTCAAAATATCACTCTGGCGTATGTGTAATATAATTTTCACTCGTGTCGTGCGAGCTAGTTTCCCACAAATAAATCTCTTCATCAAATCTATTTCACTGTGCATTTGTGAAAGGTCAGTGAATATGTTAGGTTAGGCTACATGAGCTGCCCAGTGCAGTGGGTTGTTCGATTCGAACCACAAAGACAGCAGCTGTATTCTGGTTTCGTTCAATCGCGAGAACCTTCAAATTTGATTGAAACGAATCTTTTGACAGAGACACACTCCGGCAGATAATGGATATCTACATAGAAACGATTTTGTGCAACATTGATGGAATATACCGTTTTGAATGGCGGCGGCGGCCAGCAATAAATCTTACAATAGACAGAGCTTGTCACACACCTGGTGAGTTGCCGTCCCGTAGGTAATTAATTCGATAACGGGTTGTGCTCTCGTGGCACATTGCTTAATCGTGTTTAAATGCTTTTATTGGCCGGTGTGGATTTTTGTATTCACATTCTATATTGATGGTCGATTCTAGGAGTGATAACCAGAAGAGCTGTTAGTAGTTGACTTATTAAGTGCAAGCTTTAGTTTTTTTTCTCGTGTTACAATGAATGTGGCGTGAAAAAGAGTCTGATTTATGAAGCACCTTTATAGGAACAGGGGCTTGACATACCAATGGATTCTGAAATAGTTTTTTTTTTTCATACAAGGTAAAAATGGTTCTAACAACCACCTGTAAAGAATGCGGTTTGGAGGGACTCTGCTTTTTTTTTTATCCTACTATCCTGTAGCGGAAGTCCGGACTTTCATGAGGGTGGTGCTCTCCAAGATTTTACATACCTACATATCACATTAGTCAGAGCATTGGTGTGAACAATTTCCATTAGTTTGTGTTACTAAGGCGCACTCAATATGGAAAAAACTCTACCAACAACAACAGCGTAAGTCTGTTTGTATCCGTCAGGTGTACTAAGGAATATTTTTTACCAAAAAACAACGATCTCCTACGGATCCAAAGAGGGCTGTCATTATTATTATCAGTCAGCCAATAAACTGATATCCATTAGCTACTGGTTTTGACTTTTTCAACAAAAACTTTTTTTACTATACTATTCACACTAAAAACGTTATTTTTGACACACGCAATAGTGTTTGCTGGAAGCAAAAAAATGTTTTTCTTAAAACACCAAAAGTATAGAGACCGACAAAATTAAAAAATGAAGTGTTTGTGGGAAAACGGATCAACTTTATTAAGTACTTAGTGTTTCTTACAAACATTTCGGTGTTTGCAGTAAACACTAATGTTATTTTTGTAGATAAACTCTGTGTTAACTTGAAAGTGCTTCAGGTGCTTAGGAGAAATATTTGAGTGTTAAAATAATTCTTTTGTGAAAAGGCCCACTTCATCATTAAGTTCTTGGCAGCATGTTGAGCCCAATCTGAGTTGGAGAAGATTGGGACAAGAATTAAAACTTGAGTTGAGCTCGATTGAGACAGATGAATCGCGCGTTTGGATTGGATATGGGTCAGTGGCGTCATATAGCGTTAAGAGCTCACCTTCAGCTTCATCGTCAGGTCTTTTGCAACCGGCCGAATCTACTACTTTCTCCAGTGGATACTTTTCTTGCATCTGATATTAGCAGTCATCTTTGGGGTTGTGGTTAAGCCATCCAAGTGTTTCCACAATTTTCAGGCAGTAGCCAACCTACATCTTACATCTCGTGAACTTGGAAAAAATGTCCTCGTTGGTTACCAGTCAGGACATATGTCGTGCGCTATTGTATGAGTAAAAGATTTTTTAATTTGGTACCTTTTAGGTTTCATTTTTACTTCTCTTTAGAAGAGCCACATACAACAACCTATTTTTCCCAAGTAGCCCAGTCGAGCTTTCGGTATGTGCTACAGCAACCAAGGTCTGACCACTTAATCCCTGCCTCACAACACTGGCGCCCAACGTGGGGCATAGACATGACTCTGAGATTAAATGTCTTATAGTAAGACATACAAGCTGGACAGGCTTTTTTATACCAAATTCCAATGTTCTCGGAATCTACAACGAAAGAACTGTTGTCGCTTTCAGAAAAAGAGCCTCGCTTATAGTCATCTTTGCTGGGCTTATAGATTTAAAAAATTTGAAGCATAGGTTTCACACATATTTCGGTTTAAAAATGTTAGTAACACTAGTTACTCTTCGTCAATCCTAGACTGATTTCAATAGTCAATGCAATCGCCATAATTAAGTGCTAAAATATAAAACAATGAAACTGCAAACTCAGTAGCAATGATTTACCCAAATAAAATAAAAAACCCAAATTTTTACCTAATAAGGCTGACCTAAAACAATAACCATAATAAAATTTAATCGTCATGTGAAAGGTCAAAAAACACGCATTTTACACAAGCCCCCGTGCATCCAAAATCTCCGGTCTTCCTCTTTGTAAAAAAAAAAAACAAAAACTGATAACAAACAAAATCGAAAGCCATAACGAAGAAAAATAAATATAAAGCAAAATCTATGTCAATGTCAATTTGTCACATTTTGGACACAGCCTCAACCAATAACTGAAACCCAGTGCAAATGATATCTCGCGCCAAAAACTCAAGCCCCTAATCAAAATTTATCTTTGACTCGCTCCTCTTCACCCGCCTTGCGAGCTCTTCTCTCGCCTTTGACTTATTTGTTTATTATTATTTTACATTAGTACCGGTTTTCGAGCTGGTCTTGTCATGGTAAGGTGTGCTTTTTGCTTTGCTGCTTGCACGCTGTCAAACGATGTCTTTGACATTCGACTAGTTTTATTTCGCTGCGCGGCAATTGTGGTGGTAAAACTGCCCGAACACACATTACACATTCAAATAAAGGTTCTTATCTGCTTTTGAAGATACAATTTTAAGCTCATGCATTAATTCGATTAGCGAGGGCGAATTCGTGCAAAATATGTGATTCATTTGGCCTAGAAAGTGTTTCGACCGCAAATCGCGAACTTGACGCAAATTGATTAGCCATAGACGTTTGGTTCGTAAACCGCAAGTATTGTGCGGAAATTATATAGCGTCGAAGGTCATTGGCAACATCTCATCACTCTGGCTATTGACCTTCGGTCTGACATTTTTCTCTGACAACGTTCAATGCGGTACTAGGCTGGAAGTGTCGTCAGCAAATTCCTATCCGTAATCAAAACCGATTTATTTATGGATTTTGTCGTTCCGATTGGACTGCATTCCAGAATATAGGAATAGGATATGGGAATTCCACGATGAGTCACACAGCACGGGTCTTGAGAACAACACAACGGTAAAGTCCTTACTTGGCCGGGGCCGATAATGATGAAAACCGGTTTTTTGGTTCTATTTGACAGATTCCCGGTTCATTCATAAGTCAAAATTGATCATCATCTGAGGCTGGGGTCTTCTGAGCCGAATCTACGCTCTAAATGGACTCTCCGGAGCGGTGTGGCAGTCGTATTATAATTAAATTTTGCTTCGTTTCTTAGAAACCAGTCCTAAAAAGAATTTATTGGCTTAAAGTTTCTGGAAGCTTACGCGGCCACGGGAGGGTGTACTACGGGATGTGATGACAACAACTTGGCAACATGTTTTTTTTTTTCGGACGTGGTGTGCATTTTTAAATTAGGTAACATGAATAGGTAAGAATTTTATTTGTTTTTGTGATCATCTGTTGTTTCGAAGTCGAAGGAGGTTACCGAATAGGATCAGTCGTTGTTTTGCCACCGTGCTGTGTTGGTTTTTTCGATCTTGATTCTTCGCGGCTTCTGATCGGGACGGGAGTTAAGTTTAGTTTCACTCAACGATCGGGTGGTTCGGTGCTCTAGAAATGAGATCAGTTACAGTGAGTTTTTGAATTGAGTGAAGGGATGCAAAAAATGATTCAACAAAACGTTCACGTGAGTAGAGACGTGTGTCAGCGCAAAAAAAAACTTGAGTCTGTGGTCCAAAGAGTGGTTCATAATTCTTTAACGACAGTTTACTAAGAAGAATTTGATGGTTTTTCAATGAGTGTGGTCAATTTGTCAGGCCACCTTAAAAGCCGTTCAGTGAACCCACATAAAAGTGATATATATCTAGAAGCCTTGTGATCGTATCATGAATGTAAATAGTATCTAGTTCTGGGATTTTATAACCGACTTTAATGGCCGTTCTCGTCTGAGGAATATCGAACAAGCTGAAATCGAGTTTGAATCGAGGTGGATGTGAATAGCAAATGGTGACAGCTTAAAGAAAATTTTATTCTTGCGTCAGGTTAATGAGTCAACACCACTCTGAGATTTGTCTTAAGTAGGTATACAAATTAATTCTTTTTGGAAAAGTATACCTAAGGTAAAGGATGTTCTTGCCATTTTTAAAGAGATTCCACTCATCCCACAATCTTGGTGGCCAAAGTACACCGCGCTTCTCAAATAGTCTAGGCAGATGTAGAATTTACATTGCGACTCTAGCCCAGCGTGAAGGGCAAACTGCTAAACTCACCCGACGTTAAGGAAAAAGTTGGTCTATCGATCAGAAGACCTTTCTTTGAGGGGGATGGCCGTTTTTTTTTTTTAAAGAGTGACAGGACGCCCATCACTTTGACCTTTAAGATTTATGATCGCGACCGAATGGTGAGGTGAATGAACCATGTCCATTAACTCGTTCATCTGTCGATTGCTAAGCGTTCTTAAACTTTCACCTAGGATCCTCAAGGGATCCTCAAGGCTGCGAAATGTTTAGGTTTCCTAAAGCGATGCAAGAAACACTTTACACCATCAGATCTGACTAGCATCTACAAAGCGTTCATATGCCCCAAGTTGGAGTATTATTCCCACGTCTGGGCTGGGAATAATACTCCAACACCTTCTTGATAGGATTCAGAAACGAGCGTTTAAACTTATAGGCGACTTGAACATAGTAAAGTCGTTTGACTCGTTGGATCATCGACGCAATGTTTCCTGTCTCGACGCAAAATTGATTGAATTGAAATAAAGTCATGAATTCTAAGTTGTAAAGTGGAATAACAGTGTGATTTGACAAATAAAGTGTTTCATTGTGTAATTATCAAAGTGAAATTGAGTTTTATTAAACGAACCACAGGCAAAAACATTACAGCTACTTTTATAAAGTAGCTCGAAATAGCCAGGTGTATTCTACCGCTCAAAGTATTCAGCCGAAACACCCGCGCAAGAACTAGATCACCAAAACTTGCTCACCAGTCAGAGCCTAGTTTTGGGCGTACCGCATTATATCGGACTTCCTTTATTAGCAGAACAACACGTATGTGGAATAGGTTGCCTTATAAGATCTTTCCTCCTCACTTTAGTCCTCAGCAGTTTAAAACCGAAGTGCATCAGTACCTCTCCTCTATCCCCTGTGATAATTTCCGCTCGCGTTATGTTAACACATCAAAATAAGGGTATCCAACCCATTGAACGGGAATGCTTTGCAAAAAAAATAAGAGTAAGAGACTTAAAATAAAACAACTGCGTAAGCGCAAGAGTTCGTCTGGAACGAACTTCTGAATTTCCTACCATGTCAACATGCAGTCTTAATGTTTTCTAACAGGGTATTTCCATCGCACGTAAAACAGAGTTGCACAAAAGCAATGTCTAGTCGTCAGGTCCTCTGCGCATCTACTTGTAAACTTGAGTTTTTTTTGGCTCGCGGGCAACTCAGAATCGAAAATAAAATAAACTCATATTTCATTGCTAGCGATAATTTAAATCTCCGAAACGAAATAACCCAAAAATAGAAAAACAAAACGTTTAATATGCTGGTGGGATTCGGATTCAGAAAGTCGATAGAAGACCAACTTGATCAACATCAACCACCAGTATCAACATTAACATCCATCATTCTGTTACACTCGTCATTCTGCTACACTCGTCAGCGCATTTTCTTTTTTGACAGGTCCAACCACATCTACATCAACAGCAAAGTCCACCGTTCTGCACATCGCTTTACACAACACAACAAAGAAAATAAACAGAACACATCGAATTCTGTATGGTTTGATTTAAGGCTGGGTGCGTTTCTTTATCCGTTCCAACTTTTCTTCGAAAAATCTGCGGTTTTCTATAGATTTGAATATTCCAATCGTTCTGTTTTACATTTTTTTTATTCGCTCAGAATATTCGAAAAGCATTCTTTCCAGACTAACTCGGAATATTCCAACCTCGTATTCTACATTTTCCATTCCTTCTACGGAATGAAGAAAGAAACGCACCCGCTATGTCAGAAAGCTGCGTTGCCGTTTGCTTTGACCCGTAACGTTCCTTTTTTTTTAACGCGTTGAAAATATACCATTCGTCGAAAAGACAATTGAAAACCATAGAAAAGACACTAAAAACCGCGAAAGTCAAATATTCCAGCTTTACAGAAACGTCAAAACGCATTCATCGTGTTGAATATTTTTGCTTCCTCAAAACATTCTTTCGTATATAAACGTAATGACGGATGGTAGATGCAGCGTTGTGGTCCCCTTGAATTTAATGTGTTTGAATTTATGTTGTCACATCACCGTTGACGCAACGCAGCTTTGTGACATTGTCTTAAAGAATTCATGCATGGAAGAGCGATTCATTTTGAATCTCTTCTAAATCTTGTGAATTAGAGGGGAATTAGCCCAGATTTGTCTTAATACCGGATTTGTGTCCGGTGTAAACACATTATAATCTCAATGAAAACAGTTTGAGCTGAAACTCAAAGGTGCAATCGGATTTCTCAGTTGATGACGTGCCAACAATACTTCGTCTAATGGCAAACGTGCCAATGGTTCGCCATCGATGCTCCTCTCTCTTTAGTCTATTAGCAAAAAGTTTAATTTTTTTTTGGTTTGATTATGGTGTTGGCCAAATCTCGCAAATGGGTGTTGTTGACTAAAAATAAAACCAATTAATTTTTATTTCGTTAAAATCAAGGAGAATTGCGTTAAAAGTGAAAATAATGCTACACGAACGGTTTTTTTTTAAATTGCCGCCTAAAAGGGAAGCTATTTTAGTTAATATTTATTTATAATATATGTTTTTTTTTTCGATTTAGAGCAAATTTTCAAAGTAATTTAGTTACTAAAGATATCACGCAGTAAGAGTGGACATGGTCGAGGGTTTCGGCGGTCAATTTCTGGTCTATTTTACTAAACATCAACATTTAAAGTACCTACCGCTCTAGTTTGACCAACAGGCTGAAAAAAAAAAACAGATATAATTTGAGGTTGTCTTATACATTAAAGACAATTGTGGGTTTTTACGAATTTTCATCTTTGTCTGTACAAAACAAGCTACACTCCAGCTTCAACTTTCTAGCTCAATTTTAAAGACCTATCATATGTCAGTCTCGTTGGTATCTTTTAAAGGTCTCAGGGGTCTTTAATAATTTGAAATCTTAAAACCGGACAAATAGTGAAAGGCTTTATACTCGACTGTCTTTTTTTCTTTTTCAAATTCCATAGTTTTCTCTTTCTTTTAAAAAGGTTTAAAGGAAAGAGAAAGGTTTTTTATATATTCTCGTGACGCGAAATATATAAAAAAATCTTGAATTTAAATTACCTCACAGTATAAAGTGTGAAAAATTGCAATCTTACGGTCGCAAAACGGACCGTTGAATACCCCAATTTAAACCGCAATTTCTTAAGCCGAAAAATCGACTCCTAAAAAGGGGCGTGGCTAAAAACCTTATATGAACGAAATCTGGACTAAGGTCTTGTTTAGCTAGCCTGCTACTTTTTTCGTTTCATGCTTTCCTAAATTAGGCTCAAGGCCAGTCGAAATTACGTTTTTCTGGAAAATTTCACGTTTTTCTTCAATTCTGCCTCCAAATGTGGGCGTGGTCAAAAGTCTTGTGTGACTAAAATGTAGAACTAATTGTTTCCTACATAAAACGAATAAAGCTAAATTTTTTCAATTTCGAGCAAAAATAATGAGTAAACTGCATTTGAAAATTTACCCTTAAAATAGATGCCAAGTCCACTGGAGGAGGTTTACCAACTAAATTCTTCTTTTTTGTGTCAAAGACTGTCACTGTTTTTTGTGTTTAACTGTCAAACTTCAGCCTTTTAGAACGTCGTACAATTTTGAAATCTCTGGAGGTAGTTGCCATTTAGACCGATTGTGGGCATGTCTTTGGGCGAATTTCAAAAATTTACACTTGTACTGCTTCGCCTGACGTGGACCTTACGTACGAAATTTCGCATCGATACAAAAGTTACTCTCGGAAGGCTTGTCAGATCCTCGCGGAGATGGGGACCGGGAAAAAGAACGAGTCTTTTTTTCTTAGGTGTTAGAAGTAGTATTCGAACCCAGAGCTTCTACGTAGTATGCACAGCACTTACACTAACTCCTACGCCACGGCACCCCATAAG
Organism: Neoascia interrupta; assembly: GCA_947623515.1. NCBI lineage: Eukaryota > Metazoa > Arthropoda > Insecta > Diptera > Syrphidae > Neoascia > Neoascia interrupta. Next base: position 203,226,050 of record OX392462.1, read on the forward strand.
CTATGTTTCACACCCAAGCTATGTTTTACAAAAATTTACAATTTTTGGGGTGCGGATTTACCATAAACATCTGCTACTCACTCAAATCCAAGAGGTATTTCGGTTAATTCTCCCTTCCTCTATTCTGAAGTCCTGAAAGTTATAGATTTGCAACCATCCTATGTGATTGGGAACAAGTTTACCGTAGGTCCAAGTGGAATTTAGTTGTTATTTTTATGCTTATATATGTATTTCAGTGTCCTGAATACGAATATGTTATTAAAAATTGTCGGTCTCATTTGGTTTAAGATTTATAAAACTATTCAAAGTTTCAATTTTGCCATACAAAGTAAATCATCTTAGACTTTTAATTTGTGCCCTAGAGTATGCTATAGAAATCTGACAAGATTCGCTGTAAAATAAATTTGCTTTTGGAGACAACAGTGTTTGGGTGGCCCGCTTCGCGGGTTTAAAGGATTTCAACTCCCTTTTTGGCAGGGTTTAGCCGCTTACGCGACTTCTTCGCTCTGCTAAGGGTAGGTGCCAGTTGTCTGGCAGGCGCCTGTGGCCATTTACGGGTATGCCTAAGTTGCACTCTTTTTGAACTTCTTTGGCTAATAACTTCTAAACTAATCGAGACCGACAATCTTTAGTAGCATATTCGGAATCAGGACACCCAAATCCATATATTAAGATAAAAAAATCCGATACATTCCCTTTGGACCGACGGTAAACTTATGCCTGGACATTTGGTCCAATAAAGTGGTTCAATAAAGTTTGAATCTTTGAAAGGTTAACATCGAACAACAAATTGTGAACAACAAAGTAAGCTTCATATTTGGATCCATACTTGGTAGTGCTGAAAACTTTTAATACTTGTCTTGTCTTGCCTTTCTTAGTGACCTTATGAGCTTATATACGTAATTTCAGCTCTCTGGCACAAAATAAGCCATGAAATTTCTGGCCGGCAGTGGTAATGTTTTTAAAGAATTCAAAATTTTACCGACGCAACGTAGCACTGACTCACTGTTTATTTAAATCAATCACAAGTTTTGGCGAAAAAATAACCTAAGGACGGATTGCGTAATGAAGAGATGTCTGGACATTTGAATTTCAGACCACGTCTATAAAAGAACTTTACCTTGGTGAGCAAAATATATATTTTTCGTACCCATGGTGCATTTGACGGTGCATTTTGGCATTGTTTTGTTTTTCGTTTAATATTTTATGACTTTCACGTCGTTGTAGTAGGTACTTTTTATTGTAGTACCTCGATTTCGCATTGGGTGTGAGTAATTCACTGACAGCTGTAGTTGGTGTGTGGTTATAAAGCATTGAGTCAGGTTTTGTGCTCCTCGGGTCTTTTTTATATCGCTTGTTGTATGGTAGGGTCAAAAGATGGGAATTTTGAATTTATCTACACAAGGTGAAAAAACTTTGCATTGACCGTGTCTGAGCAAAAAGTTAATCAAATAAATGTCAAAAGTTAGTTTTGAGGTGAATATACTATAGACAAAAGACAAGTCTTATGATTCATTTTCATCACCTATGGAGAAACCAGAATGAAGACCAAACCAAGAACGCACCCTTCACTTTCTATTTTAGTACAAAGAAAATAATTGACTCCCGCTGCATATGTTTATTTTTAATTCAAATCTATTTTAGTCCAGCTTAGTCATCAACTCTAAAGTCTTATAAAATTAAAGAAAAAAGCCTTAATTTTAAACTTCAGTTCATTAGTAAGCAAAATATCTTGTCCATCTTGTATTATTCAAATCACATACCTACCTACCTTATATACCGTCCGGCGGGCGGACTAATTTTTTATTCTAGTGGTTCTTCTTACCTCATATAACATATGATGCCTCATCTAAGAACGTACGAGTATCTCTGACCGCATAATTCAATTTATACACAAATCCATAAAATGTTATAGCCTCGCTTGAATGGGTTCCCAAATTGAAGATATTTCTCCAAACCACACGAGCTGAAGAAGAACAGCAGCCGCAGTAAATTGAAATAACACCACACGCCGAAAGCGCACACAAAAAAAAAATGGTTAAAAAAGGAAGCAACAAAGTCTGATTAATGACTCTGGCGATCGAAGCACGTTCAAGACCAGTAGCTGCTAATCTTTACAATCTCAGATTTCAATAGCGCTTGATTGTGAGCAGGTCCATCGTCTCATTTAGAAATTTGATCGTTTCGATAAAATAAAAAAAAATGAGATGAAGTTAGCTCGCATTATTAACTAGCGTAGACGGTTGTCTAAAATTTTCCAAAATGTCCAACAATGATTCGGATTTGTGGGAAAACATAACAAGGAAACGAAATTTGAAAGAATTTTTATAAAAAAAAATGTATTTGCATCGGCCGGGAATCGAACCCGGGCCGCCCGCGTGGCAGGCGAGCATTCTACCACTGAACCACCGATGCTTATAATAGTTTTTGACCAAGACGCAATTTGTAGTTTTGAGAGGAAATTTTAGATTTTTAAACTAAGTCAAAGCGTGCGGAAAAATTTAATGAACAATACGTACTTACTAGGTTAGGTATGTACGTTAACATTGATAATAAAAAAAAAAGTTTTTTTGGTAAAAGGTTTAAAAAGGTTTAAAAGCTTTTATGGTATGGTGGGGAGTAAAAAGAATAATTGAACCAAACTGGAGTGCAACATCAAATTCTATCCGCGCCTTTAATTTAATCATTGCTGCATTGTTTTGTCACAATAGTCGCAACACAAGTAACAACACAGCACTAATGGATTTCAATCTTCCAAGTCTTAATTCCTAAACCCCTATAATAAAGACTCACATTAACATAAGACAAATTCCCCGAACTTTCGTGACTCACTTTATAGGTACCTACATCGAATGCAACATGCAGCCCTTAATTTCAAATTCAACTCACGTGTTAGATTTAATTTTTCACGGATACAGACATTTAGGGAATTCCAGGGGTGGCGAATAAAAAAGTCGTTAAGACTCTTATATCTAATGCCGCTTGCTGCTGTCACTACACAGGTTCATACAATCCTCAACTATACTTTTCGCAATCTCATAGAAAAAACGTCTTGGATCAAAGTCACGCAATGCCAATAAAGATCCATTCAAAGTGGCAATCATCGTTGTTGTCATTTCGAGTGGGTTAACTTTCGCACTTTAAGTCATACACTTCGGATTCGGATGCAGTCAATGTATCTATGCAGTACAGCGTAGCAAGAAGAGTTTCACCTTCTTGTGTGTCAAATTGAGTGGCTCTGGCGGAGGCCCTAATGGCTTGTCGTGACTCATGATATTCGTTTTGTCAAATAAATTAACTACAACTTTTTTTTTGGTTTTATTTTGTGGCCTTTACAACCTCACTGTGTGCCGAAATACAAATTGCGTTGATTCTGCACTCGAATATGCTACCCTCGAGCTGGATGCTGTTAATGATCGGGCATCTTGTACCGCGATCTCTCCTTTCTAATGTGGATTGTGTCGACTTCACAGGTACACTTGAAGTTCGGCGAGATGATTGATTGTCATTTTGAGGTTAAGCAACAAAAATGCATTTCAATACCACGCAGTGGTTTTGTGTTGCAGATGCTATATGAAAATATGGGCTTGTGTTGCTTTTTTGTCAAGGTCTCTTGCGGAATGAGTATCAACAACTTTCGAAAAACTGGTGCAGAACCAGATGCTTGAGGGACCCTACCGTGCAAAAGCCTACAAGTTGTTATGGAGACTTTTGTGCATTTCTGTTGTTTGAAAAATTAGTTGGTGTAAACGAGAATTAAAATAGGCCTTTTAGCACGGCTGTCAAAATCTGACGTCTTTAACATTTTTCAGACCCCGGGATGCCAAGCAAATCGCGTTTTTATATGAAAAAATTTAATAGTTTCTGCAGAAATGCAAATTATTAATAAACTACTCAACCTAGAAGTGTGCCGATAAGGAAAGAAGGTATTGTGCTTATTCCGTTCTTTAAATTGACTCAAAAATTATTTTAATAAAATAAGTAGAAAGTATCGAAAAAGTGTTTCGAAAATGTGATCCCTTTGAATCCGTGTCGATATACCCTTTTGTGGTCGTATATACTTTTTCTACAACACAAACAACACTTTTCTAAGCCTTTCCGCATTTTATATATAAAATATTAGCCTTGCCTAGGACGGCTGATCAAATCTAGAACTTACCCTTGTAATCACATTAAACTTTGTTTGGCATCCCGCACTCGAAAATACCAGTAAACGTCAAACTGTTAAAAGCTCTATTAGGTGCACCAATTTTAAGCTATAGTAAAGAAGTTCCGCCTGGTTCATAGCAACTGGACCACTGCACCAAAATTTCGCAATGTGGAAATTTCCTGCAATAAAATTTTACACACGATCGTTAAATAGCTGGGCGATGGGACAATAAAATTAATTGAATTGAATTTATTCCAGGCGAATTCTTTCCGCCCATTGACGTCTAAAGAACAATTGCTGTTCGTTACGAACTTTGCATAGGTCTCAACCGGGGGCACAAAACACCCAAAGTAAAGAATGTTAAATAAACCGGCGACTTGGTGGGACGGGTCAAGGGTCTTGACCGTTCAAGGGTCTTGACCCGTCACTTCCACACCAAATTCATGAGGGGTCTGGTTCGGGAGGTTGTTGGTCATGCTCCCTACGAGAAGAGGACAATGGAATTGTTGAAGGTGTCGAAGGATAAGCGTGCTTTGAAGTTCTTGAAGCGCCGATCACACATCCGTGCCAAGAGGAAGTGTGAAGAACTATAAAACATTAAGGGGCTACCCAAGCTCACAAGTAAATTTTTTAATTTTTTTAACTTCGTCGGAATGTTTCTTGCCTTTCATTGCTTTATCGGTATTTCTGTAAACAGTGCTCCAGTGAGTTAGCCAGCTGCTTTACACACTTGAAAGAATTCAACTGTAATTCGCGCAAGAACGAATGTTCATAATACCGCGCGAGAACGAATGTTCATAATACACCCTTGAGCCTAATCTCAGATCTCAGACAAACCGCGCAATATTAGAGTTATTTTATTAGCAGAACATCATGAATGTGGAACAAACTTCCTCAGGTGGTTTTTCCCGGACCCAACAACAGCCCTCAGTTGTTTCAAACTAAAGTGCGCCAGTACCTCTCCTGTCACTGATCCGCTCCGCTCGCGTAAGTGCCTGTTTTCATTTGGTTTATCCTAACCTGATGTGTCAGAATTACTATGGTGAGGGGAAGCGCCAGTGTGGTGGCCACCGTTCAACCTCAGTTTTATTTTGAGAAATAAATTTTGGGTTAGGTTAGGATAAACCAAATGAAAACAGGCACTAAGGTTAACTCATTATTTGACTGTCAACCCCTTAACTCATTTCAAGGGTTGACAGAAACCCTTTAACGGGAGCAAATTATGAAAAAAATCAGTCATATGGTTTATTTACCAATTTTTGGTAAAAGGTCCAAAAAACAATTTATGAGGGGAAAATAAGAGGTTAAGATAATTTTAGTCATGAAACTCAACCGTAATTTGAGAATTTACGCCTGGAGCGTTATAGAAGACTCTTAAGTCTTCAGCCCAATGAATCTGTTGCGTCCGTTACATCGAAGGACACAACTGACAACGTACGTGACGCCTTTTCTTCTATGGGCCGCTTTCCATAAAAACGTGTGTTTTTAACTGAGACGATGTGACGGACGCAACGGATTAATTGGGCTGAAGCCTTGGCACCAGATGCAACTCAAAAGATTGAGTTTGTCCAAACGACAACAAATGAGGGCTACCGATTAAGCTTCTGCAGCAGCTCGTAACAGTGTAATAAGCAGCACTCGGTTGCCTAGGTTCAGAAACCATTAGCGACCTGGCGGTCTCCAGGTGGTCCTACCAAAAAGAACTTATGTCCTTATCAAACCAAGGCACGCATCCAAGATCTTGAATGTGCACACTTCCCGAGGGGCAAACGTCGGCCCTGACCATTTCATTATCGATGGCTAAATTCAGAGCTAGATTTTCCAATGATAATCGCCAAGAAGGAGAAACTGCATGTTGGATGCATCAGCATGAAAGCTTTGCATTCACTCTCACCAAACTTCAAAAACTAATGCAGCTAGTAACAATGACTATATAAAAAAAAAACTGACTGAAAAAACTTTAGGTTTTAAGTCAAATAAAAAGTCCTTGCGAAGACGTTGCAGCGTATAAAGAGTATCGCGCTGAGAGAAAGGAGGAGAAAAGGTAGAACGAAGTGGGCCTTACGAAAGCTCCAAGTTCAAGGGAATCGAAGAGACTAGCGATTGAAAGAAGACCGGAAAGGTCTATAAAACGGTTAAAGGCTTTGAAACTGAAACAAATATACATAAGCTCTTTGAAATATCGAAGGAAGCCTAGTCACTGAAGCGCAGGGAACAGTAAAGTGTTCAGGGAAGTGTTAAAGTATATTCTATACTAGCTGTTTAGTGCGCATCAGCTGCATAGAAAAGAAGAGGTATAAGAGAAGAAACTGACCAAGAAAAAGTCCTACAACCTAGTAGGGAGGAAGTCAGCTTAGCTATGAAAAGACGTAATAAGAGCAAGGCCTATGATTGCTTACTGCAGTTGCTCTTTTAACACGGCGGTAAAGTATTGCTGGGGTCTGTGCACTAAATCATTATCCCAAGAATTAGCTCCATGTGTCCCACTTTAAGAAAGGTGCATATATATATGTCTTGCAAGAACTATCGAGACTACCATTTTTTAAGGTCGCAAGAGTATTTCTAGCTTATTATACAAGCATCTTAAGCTGTTCAACGATACACTCATCGACACGTACCAGTGTGGTTCCGGCACGGCAGATCGATTATACGCCAGATCTACACACTAAGAAAAATCCTAGAAAATACCAATGAATTTTTAGTCGAGACACATCATCCTTTTACAATTTTAAAGCCACAAATGACAATATTCATCGTCAGAGGAGCTCTGCTCGCCAAAACTGATCGAACCGTGCCGTGTAGCAAACAATAAACTAAGTTGTGCAACATGCAGATTTTTTTAGAACAGCTTTTGGGAACTGTTTCAAACACGCACCGGTTTTCGGCAAGGATTGTCATGATGTGTATTCCTTATTGCACTTCTAGAAATGAGCATGGGAAAGGTTAGCACGGAAGGCATTATATTCAGATCCGAGATTATATTCAGATTATTTGCAGATCCCTGCAAATATTTAGGTCGATGCACGATATGAACGTCGTCGCCTGCTTCTGCGGCGACAGACACTTTTATGGATATCGAAGAACAGTCGAAGTTGGTTGGTCTTGAAGTTACTGTATATGTATCCTATATTTTGGCAGCTTAAGAACCCTTTGGTCAGCACCATCGTTTCTATTGATGAAGCTAAAGTTTTAGGATCGGAACCTCCTTTTTAATGAAATCTTCAAGAACTTTTTTATTGTCAGAGGTTGCTACTATCCGATGGAGCACTCAGAGAGAACTACTGGTCCATTGTACTACCACCATTCAGACACCTTTGTAATGCATTTAGTTTTGCCGTCTTTCGCAGAAAGACAAGATGGAGCTTTAGTGATGATAGGCTTATGTGTTGGGCACTCTCAACGTCAGCCCCAAAGACCCGCCTCTCAATGCGAGCAAAGCCAGGACAAACTACAGACGAAGTGTAAGTCCACTTTGCAGGCAAGACAGTTGGTGGTTTTGCTCAAGTTTGCCACATTCAAATGTTACCAGCCAAGCAAAAGTTTGGTGGACCGTAAGGACACCTACAAAAAATCTGCAGTCGATTCTCCTACGAGATAGAAGGAAAAACGCTAAGTCATTGCAGATGATCCCGCTTAGTCGTTTGGGCTGTTTGCACCCATTACCCAGCAATGGCAGATCTAGATCAGGTTCTATTTCTGAGAAAATGTTTTCTGAACATTGCTTAGCATTTAGCAAGCTCATATCAGAGATACCTTTTTCCTGGACACCATTGTTACCTATAGGACCCAAAGATGATTTACTTTTGTTCGAGTTCGAGCACTTCTTGGATGAGTTGAGAGGGTTAAGCAGTGCTTTTAGTGCAGCTTGTATGTCACTGCAAATGGATATTCTTCTCGCCCTTATCCTGTTAGTTACAATAGCACACGCATGTTAGCCTAAGGGCTAGTGGAGTATAATGCTCTCGCTTTCCAAAAAGACTCCAACACCAGACCTTTGTCGGGTTTGGAGGCCATCTGTTAAAAATCGACGGCATTCTTTCCCGGGCTCAGAGTCTGACCGGAGCCATTTTATTGCCTGAGGAAAGTACAGATGTGGTGGGTTTGTCGCTTAAGCACTTCTGGTGTCGTTGTGTCAGATTCAGATGGCTATTCATGAGACAAGGTTCGAAGAACAATTCTCGCGCTTCAAATGATAGAGCATCTAGGGCAGAGCCCGGCCGGCGTGCTGTAGGGTAGGCATCTGTGCAGCCAAGAAAAGCCGTTCTTTGGGGTTTGGCAAAAGAAAAGAGGCGGTAACATGTTTCTGCTCAAGCATATTCCACCAAACAACTGATGCATATGAGTGGAATAGTCTTAGCATGGTTGTAGAGATCCAGAGACCCTTTTCCTTCATAATACCCATCTGTCTTGCCAAAAGCGCATCTTCACTGCTAGAAAGTGGACAGTGCTTTTTCCGTCCTCCTTCTCACAAAGAGAACAACCGTAGTCTTAAGAGGATTCACTGAAAACCCATTCCTAGTGCAAGGCCATCGATCAAGTCTTGGGATCTCTGCGCCTGAGAGCACACAGTTTCTATGCTTGAACCGTGGCTTATGTGGAGGTTTCAGGATGGGCCGATAGCGAGTTGCATCTCAGTTGCATCTCACTCTAAACCAGTCTTTCTAAGCTTTTCAGCAGAAAGGAAGAGAGTCTCATGGATCTGAAACTTTTGGAGAGTATATGCTGACAGCTGATCTGATTTCCCGGGAAGTGAATCTTCAGGAGAAGACTAGAGGCCTCCGTCTTGGTCTTGGTGTAGGTTTGAGAAAAAGCAGTAACTTTCAAAGACATCAAATAACTCTGTTTGATTATCCAATGTGTGGAGTAATTATCAAAGTTGGTGAGCTGTCACTTGACCTGTCACTTGAAATTTATGGACTAACTCCTAATTACCCACTTTACAAACTTATTTATTTTTCCTTTGCAAAGTTAATCAGCCATGTCTAAATAATTGTTTCTTTTTTATTGCAGATCTGGTGGACAGCGCTGTCAGTGGCTCTGGGCCTAGACATACGCGGTGATGTAATCAAAGGAGTGCCATGTGTAAAGCGATACCACCAGCTCTTCTGTCCTACGGCAGGAAATAGCTATCCAATGTAAGTGAAAGTATGACACAATGGAAATAAATCACCTTCTTCAACTGGACCAAGTATCTGTCAGCATACTTAACGACGAAATGTTTTTTATATCTCAGCCATTAAAAACTCAAGTATAGAGTTTTGAAAAAATTTAGTTTTTTTCAACACATCTTTGGGTGATGGACATATTGGCTAAGTCCAAGTAACTTCCCATACCACATATGGGTATACCTCACGAATGTCGTCGAAGAAGGCGTTCTTCTTATTCGATAAATGAATTATGATGGGTTCCATAGTATTGTGTGATATTCACCCGCAGGCTTAGATACTTTTTTCAATGCCAATTGTGGAAATCTCTTCCACTAATTGATGGGTGCTTTTGAAAATTATTGTCTCGACCGGTATGCAAATGTGCATCTTTAGAAAGGCGGATAATCTTCTCTAGAAGACGTAGAAGAGGTCTAATATACCAATTTTTCGTAATTTATAGCTTCCTAATTGGTGCCATTAATATAAGCTTATTGCGGTGGAAGTGACAACTCTGCTGCTGAGCAACAATATTTATAAATTGATTGCGATCATGGTTAGGTATTTTGTTATCAATCTACCTTCGACGATTAAGATCAGTAGAATATTTTGGTATGAAGGCTCAAAAGTAGTTTTAGTGAAGGTATTTTAAGCTGATGTCAGCCTCAGGTATTGTTTTCGCCTAAACTTAGTCATAGATCACTGATAAAATTGATGGTTGATAAATTTTATAGCCTTTTTTTACGATCCCTTGAAATGAGTCAATCCTAGTGGATAATCAACTTTCAGCGAAATATTCCCTTTACATTTCGTTAGTCATTCGATGATCACCTTGCTGTCATTGGAAGATCACTAACCTCGCACAATGCACTTTGATATGCGCGAGTATGTAAATATTTGCAACCACAAGTTGGACCTGACGTCTACGACGAGTCCGTCAGTTCTTATTTGACTTGATCATTAAGTGAGCAGATGAGCAAACCCTTCATTGTAATCAGTCATGGATCTATTTATAACGTCAACACACATTCGTGTATCTGTGCTTATGTATGTTATTCTATTTTAAACCTCTTAATGGTTCTGATGACTTTGCACGAAAGGTTCTTAACCTCATCTTCGGAAAGGTGTATGATGCAATAAGTGAAGCCACTCTACTGACCCATTGCGCTCTACTCACGTTTTTTTTACTTTTTTTTACGTCAATCCTTTCAGTGAGAAGATTGAAAGATTCATCGATGACAATAAAGCGCTGATGCGGCGGATGTACGGGGATTTTGAAATGAATATGGATACGGGAGGGCCGACACAACAGACGAAACGTCGACGAAGATTCATTGATGAGCCGGATTTGTTTATACCACCGGGGGCATTCCCGGCCGTACCAGAGGATATCGATAGCGATCACAGTCCAGACAAAGGTGAGACGTATTTTGGGAAGTTGCGGAAAAAGCGTCAGTCTACGAATCGTAGTCCTAAATTACCATTCAATGGCAATAATGCTGGACAGGGAGGATCCTCAACTGGAAGGTAAGTAAAAAATAAATATGAAGTGTAAAAACAATTTAAAAAAATTAAAATTTAATTTCAATAGACTGGATGCTTGTGAATCAAAAATAGAGATCGTAACGCCATACTGGGCTTCAAATTCAGCCGGAAAAATTCGGGCCATAGTCAATACGCAGCATTTTGAACAGGCGATACATCAAGAGATTTGCACGTAAGTTTTTTTATGCGAATATATTCTCACTGCAAACTGAGCTCAGCTCTTCTGATTTCTCCTATTTATTTTGGTTATGAGCCTAACAAGAAATTCCATGACCAAATTAGATCGTGGGAGGGGTATTACCGGACGTCAATTGGATTCCATTGGTTGCCTTAAAGCATAATTATTTTGAACTGCATGTTTTTAGGAGCCATCAGATGTTAAAAAAAGAAATAGGCACATTGAATTGGAAATTAATCACACTTCTGTTTCCACATCACATTATGCCCCTCTTAGTTTGGGAAAAGCACATCATTATCGCTTCCGTAATGATGTAGGCGATCCACAGGGCCAAATTTTATTTCACTACAAGTCCTCGTTGGATCGGAACGACGACAAACTTGGTAAGAATCCACCCGGTGCTGCTGTAGCGTGGACAATTTTGCCTTTCTACGATGGCGATTTTAGAGCCTTACCAGATATCCCTTAATGAACTACGGTGCTGGAGCTGTCGTACCATTGGTATTTATTTGATCACTCGGTCGTTATTTGATCACTCGCAATTTTTATTCCCCGAGATCACTTCGCATTTTGGGTTTTCCAACGGGGAGCTCATTTTCCATACTTAACTCACTGGGTGGCGTGACGATTTGTCCAAATAGAACTTCAGATGGAAAATAATACTTGTATGAGCTGCATTGCGGTAAGCGATTAGGAAAAAAGGTATTGGCCGATCCTGATTCCTTTGATTTTCGTACACGATTTTGGAAAGATGTTCCTTCAGGGTCTTGGTAAAACGTTTCATGTTCCATGATTTCAGTTGCATGCGGGGAACGGGTGTGGACCTTTTTTTCTGTGGTCTTCCGACTGATGCGCATACTTCCCGGAATATCTTCGACTCGAAGATTCATTCTTGATAGGAGTACACCCAATGGTCAACTTTTTGGTGGAAAAAGGATCGCTATAGCTTCAGATCACTTGCCGAAGAAGTTGACAGTTAAAAGGATGCAACGATTACCGTTCTTGAGCTACCAGTAAGGGGCCTGTGATATCGACGGCGATCCTGTCTACGCTCGCTTGCAAGAACGCTCGTGGTCCACTTCCTACACCAGCCTTCGACGTCAAGTCGTTCCTTGTACCTAGCAAATAAAAGCGTGCTAATACCTTTTCCAGTGATTCCTATAAGTGCCCAAATGATACAGACTTTCGACAGTCTATTGTGTCGAGACAGTTCCACTGCGCCCAGTATGCGTTAAGGGCAGGACTTTTGTGAGAGATATCTCTTGCCTTCGGTTTCGCCATAGATTCACTCCACTCAAGGATCGACTCGAGGTCAGGATCTTCTTGTTATACATTACGAAGTTCTTCCAGAACTCCAGATGTCAGTAGGTTCAGTTCCCATTCTCTAGATAGAAATACCTTCGTCCTTCTCCTCTTTTTCCAAGTAATGTTTACAATAATTGAGCTCACATATATGGTCTCTGGGATAGCGCTCGTTGCACGCAGTCTTCCTTTGCCATACTCTACCTCGAAGACATAACCTTGCACTTGTTCGATGCACCTTGAAATTCGAGATTAGCTTCTGTCCACGCAGATGCAGGTACCTACTTGTGGAAACGCTTCGTCACCAGTATATAAGAGGAAAGAGTATGGAGAAGGACACTTTGTTGCAGTAGGCTATCACATTATCCGATCCTGTATCTGCGACTAAACTGCGCCATCACCCATCACACTAGCGTCTTTGTAAACAAAAAATGTCTTACCAGAGGGGGATAGGCTAGTATCGGTGCTTCACAAAGTCCTTGCTTCAGATGCTGGAAGTTTCTTTTTTTAGCACTCATCTAACCATTTAAACTGTCTTCTCTTCTAGGTCGACTGGTATAAACACTTGGCGATTCCAGCAAAGTCCTTAACGAATCTCCTGTAATAAGTGGTAAGATCGAAAAAGCTCCTTAGCTGGTGTTTGTCTTTGGAAAATGGGCAACTTCTATCAGCTCCGACTTTCTCTGGATCCGTCCTTGGTCCTCTGATCCGTCTTTACTCCTCACATGCCCGGAATATTTATCCGCTCTGAAGTGGACACACTCCTTTGGATCGAGGATTCAAGTGTGATGAGTCGTGTAATTACATCTCGCAGGTTGTTTCGATGTTCGGCAAAAGTCTGTGCCAAACGATGACATCTTCCAAGTATACATAAACCAGGTCAGTTAAGCTTTCTACGGCAGACCATATGAGACACGTTCCATAAGATGCTCAAATGTGGCCGGAGCGTTTTCCAAGCCCTATAAACTGCTATAGACCATTGCCCCTATTGAAAGCGGTAGCCTCTCTGTCATCTGGGTGGAACTGTTCCTGCTTGTCACTACTTGTGACTTTTCAAATCGAGGTCGGAATACCATTTTGCTCCGGAGAGCGTATCCAAAGTGAGGTTTTTTTGAGGCAAAAAGGTAGCTGGCCTTCTTTATGACATCGTCTTTGGGAAGTCGCCTCCGGTAGCACACGAAGATTTGATCACTGCAGTACTTCTTTTCCATCAGTACAGTTGATGCCCACCAACTTTTAGAGGTTTCGATCGAACCTTCTTTTTCCAAGGTCGATATCATCTCGCTAACCTCCTTCTGTTTCGCCAAAGCAAGTCGTCTGACGGGTGGCGGATCGGTTTGGCCTCTCCGGTGCTTGCGTGGTGCTGTACCTCTGCGTACACTTAAGCCACTCTCCCGTAGCTGTCTTTCGGCTGTAGCAGTAGGTTTTATTAAGCCAAGAAGTCTGAATAAATTCTTTTCCGATTATGGAGTCTTTCGGCACCCTAGTCGAAAGTGGCCCCATACTTTCTGTTGGCGATCACTGCGCCTCCACCGTCTGACTCTTGTTGCAGTTTTTATTTGCGAAACTTGAATGTTGGTCCGTTTATTCACCCACTGCAACCCGACTGCTGTTTTGTCCGGCGCTTTGATCTTGCCAGATGCTTCGAATATTTACCTACTTTTAATGCAATGTGGGTATAGCTTGCTGGGTGTCGCTGGGTGGAACTTTGCACTGCCGCAATGGTAGGTGCCTTATATTGTTGCAGTTCCAGCACCTGATTTTTTCTTAAGTGTTCTTTGTTTTTACCTCGAACGCGTGTACATCAACGTTGACGTGAGCACTCAAGCGTAGCCATAATCCTGATGCGATTACTTCTTTGCGAAGCCTGGAGGTCTGCTACTGCCATTATCAGGGAAATGCTATAGAGCCTCAGCAAACGTTTTCGTACCTGCCATACCTGTGAACCCATCGGTTGCCAGCTCGTTAATAATTGCTCCAGCTGGAGTTGGGATAGGACGAACTTTCTGCTGTAGAACTTTCACCTCTGTCTGGACTTTCCCTCCTTCTCGAATCTTTCATCCAGACCTCAAAGAGATGCCTTAGTCTTTTTATGTCGTGGAGCTTTAAGATGGCAGCACTATGAAGCTGGATGTTCTGGGTAAAAAAAATGTAGTAGCAAGTGCCTTATACAAGCCCTTGTGGGGATTCTTGGAGTACGAGGAAGTGGAGAAACTTCTACGTTACTTTACTATGAAGCCGTACCGTTTTGGACCATAAAGTACCAAGAAAATGTCCGTAACTCTTTTGCTTCAATCATCCAAGGCTGCTTCTGAAATGGTGGCTTAATTTGGTGGCCGAATCTAGAATGTTGTGAGTGTAAGCTCCAAAATCCAAGTCCTATAGACACATGCGGCCATTATGTTCTAGGCCCAATTATAACAATTGGGGTCGCTAGATTTGAAGCAATCAGTTACTTTACCCAGCAAAAGTTTGTCGAAATATCTCGCTATCTTGTTAGTCGCTTTGTTTCTAGTTTGATACCCACTTTAAGAACATCCAAAGACTAACATTTTCCTTTTCTCGTTACAGTAAATCACAAACGCCAAGATGTGAAAAAGACTGCGGTTGCGAACAGAAATACAAATGGCATCGTCTACTGGCCTATGATCCCGATAATGATTGTAAAGGCATTTTCATGGATTGGTTTTTGTTCCCATCGTGCTGTGTATGCAGGTGTAATCCTTAAGCAATAATCGTGTCGCACATTAACCCTTTATCAAAATCAAATAGTTTGTAGGCTAGGCAATTGATTAACAATATCACCAGCAACATAAATGTCGATTAAAATACAAGGATCATTTTATTATTATTATTTTTTTTTTAATTTCTATATTTTTGCTTTTTATTTTTCATTTTTCATAGTTTTTAAACGAAAATAAATAAAAACAACATAAATGTATTTTCTACTTTTTACAAACAAAATGTATTCGAATAATATAAGTTGGATAACTCAAAGCTATGATGTATTCAAGACATGTATAATCTACAAAACCTATGTATATAAAACGAGTTTATGTTAAAAGGTACCTACTAATAAAATTAAGTGATTTGTTTTTTACTATAAGTTTTAATCGAAAAAAACCAAGCCTCTACTATAAAGAGAGTTAGTGCTCAATTGATTAATTTAGTTTAAGATAATTAAGAGAATTAAACTGTTTGCTGTTTTATATTTAGTTAGAGCTGGAAGAAATTAAAATTTGTTTTTAGATTTAATTCGATTGCGAAACAATAGAAGGTTGTGTTTTATTTATGAAATCGACGTCCGATTGAATTTTTTAGTCCCCATTATTCATACGCACATAAAACATGGATTAACGTAGGAAGATTTAAAGTTAGTCCCAAAGAGTTTTCTGTGGCAAATTCTATTCGTCAGCTCCTCTGTTCATTTCGTTGTAAACTTAAGTTTTTTTAGTTCGGACATTCTGTCAGAAATAATTAAATTTATTTCTAATGCGAGAAACAGATTAACCACTGTGACGTCGGCAGCGACATTGAGAACTCCTACCGAAAGTTGTGTAAAACAGATTGAGAACATCGACAACAAATTTTTGCGTGTGTATTTCTTACCGGAGCTGCATTGTGAATTTGGCAGCACTTGCACAGCAACATCGAAACTTAGGATTAGGTCTTACGTCGATGTCGACGGCGATGTTGCTGTGGAAATATATTTATATGGCAGTATATATGCACGGCATAAAAATTGTGCTGTCGACGTTGATGTGGATGTGGATGTTGCTGGTGTAATCTGTTTCTAGCTTTATTATTGTCGGAACGGAATAACGCAAACATAGAAAAACGAAATGTCAAATAATTTTGCTGGGATTTCAGTCTACAAAGTCGAAAGAAGAGCAACTTGATCAACAGCAGCATCAACCATCCACCATTCCGTTGCAGTGTGTGCAACTAATTGTACTTTTTTGACAGATCCACATCCACAACAGCATCGCATCCTCTATTCTGGGTATTCCCTTACACAATACAACAAACACATGCATACAAATTGATGAATAACTAGATGTTGAACTTCCGATATGAAAAAGCTTATTGCCCACAAGCTGCTATTGACATAATTTACCTTACAATTACATATCTTCTCTGACATTTGCTTACAAGTAGCCAACAAACTGTCGTAGATAAATTAGTTGATAATACCCAGCTATCAATTAAGGTTTGTTTGATTTGTTTCATCACAATACAAACAGAACACAGAATTTTGCACGGCTTGATTGGAAAATTAATGCACGGAAGGGATTTATTACACGATTAATTTTTAGTCTCTCGTAAAAGATTTAAAATTTCACGGAGATTCGTTTGCTCGAGCTTAAGGGCGACTTAACGAATAATTGACTCATACGCGGATTAGTAGATACGGTGGAAACACCTTACTATTCAGTAAAGGAAGGTGCTTTTAGATACATATTTTTGATCTTATTATCGGCACACAGTTCGTCAAGAAGTTGTAATTTATACCATGCCTCCCCCCAGCATTAAGACGCGATTGATATAAATCTTCTTTAAATCCTTTACATGCGATTTACCATAGAAATTCGAATCCTCTCGGCAAGCGATTAAAAATTTCGCACGCGCTTAAAACAGTTTGAGAATCGAAAAGAACACTTAAATTTTCCACTTATGTGGTTGTGTCACAAATACGAGTTCTGTTGGGATTTTTTCGACGGAAATCTTTTTTCGCTCCTGGGAAATGACATCACCTTTACCACTCTCTTTTGAGAGCCAAAATGGCAAAAAGAGTGCTCGTGTCAAATTAATCGGCATAAGTTTACCCGAGGTCCAAGTGAAATGTATTGGATTTTTTTTATCTTAATATATGGATTTGGGTGTCCTGATTCCGAATATGCTATTAAAAATTGTCGGTCTCGATTGGTTTAGATGTTGTAAGCCAAAGAAGTTCAAAAAAGTGCAACTTTAACATACCCGTAAATGGCCATAGGCGCCTGCCAGACAACTGGCACCTACCCTTAGCGGAGCGACGAAGTCGCGTGAGCGGCTAAACCCTGCAAAAAAGGGAGTTGAAATCCTTTAAAACCGCGAAGCGGGCCACCCAAACAATGTTGTCTCCAAAAGCAAATTTATTTTACAGCGAACCTTGTCAGATTTCTATAGCATACTCTTAGGCAGAAATTGAAAGTCAAAGATGAGGTATTTTGTATGGAAAAATTTAAACTTTGAATAGCTATAACTCTTAAACTAAACGAGACCGACAATTTTTTATAACATATTCGTAATCAGGACACCGAAATACATATACATATAAGCATTAAAATAACAACTAAATTCCACTTGAACCAACGGTAAACTTGTCCCACGTTTTCAAGATAGGTTAGGAACCTATACCTTTCTGTAAAGCCAAAAATCTCTTTTTTTATTTTGATTTTAAATCTTTAAAGTGAGAAAGTTTTCGGTATCGGTTTTTCGTTTCGCTATAACTGAGCCAAGGTGATCTATGATTTTCACATTTTGTGACAGTCAATGTGATCAAACAAAATTAACCGTATGCATGAGTGCCTTTTTTCATTTGGTTTATCCTAACCTGTGGGGTGCCGTGGCGTAGTGGTTAGTGTGTGTGCTTACTACGCCGGAGGTCTGGGTTCGAATCCTGCCATCGTCACCTAAAAAAAAGACTTGTTCTTTTTCACGGTCCCCACCTCCGCGAGGGTTTGACAAGCCCTCCGAGAGTATTCCGCAAAATTTTCCACGTAGTGCTGTAACAAAGGCCTAACTGCTGGGAACGGCGCCGAATCGACATTTCGCGGTCTTCTGTCACACTAGCTGATACGGCCGCAATATTTTCTTCACTACGCACAGTACATAATACCTAATGGTTAGTGTGTGTGCTTACTACGCCGGAGGTCTGGGTTCGAATCCTGCCATCGTCACCTGAAAAAAAAAGACTTGTTCTTTTTCACGGTCCCCACCTCCGCGAGGATTTGACAAGCCCTCCGAGAGTATTAAATATCTTGAAAAACTTCTCAAAGTGCCGTTCGGATTCGGCAAAAAATTGTAGGTCCCCTTGTATGTAAAGAAATCAACACACCAGCATACATTGTTGAGAAGTTGGCCCTGGTTCACCTCGAGCTGTTGCGCCACTCTATTTATTTATCCTAACCTGATGTGTCAGAATTACTATGGTGAGGGGAAGCGCCAGTGTGGTGGCCACCGTTCAACCTCAGTTTTATTTTGAGAAATAAATTTTGGTTTAGGTTAGGATAAACCAAATGAAAACAGGCACTAAGGTGATCACAAAAATATTGTTCCGATTCGTTGCTTTATTTAGGACAGAAAGTTTGAAAACTGGGGACCAACTGATTTTGACGGTGATTGATCGAGAGCTGTCACCAGAAAATTGTGATGATCACAGTTTACGCAGACAAATTTTTGTGATTTGTGACATTACTTATCAATTTATCATAGATCGCCTTAGTCGATTCCACCCCAGGACACTGACATACATTATACGTATAAGCATAAAAATATCTAATAAATTCCACTTGGACCTAGGGTAAACTTGTTCCAATATTAGAAAAGTAGACAACTGCGAAAATTTTTTCTGAATTCAAAACGTTCTTCCGCCTAAGACTATAGTACGGAATGAACTTAGGTTCACAGGGTAAATGGTTCGAGTATAGGATAATGGAAACAGTCAAATTATAGGAACGTCTGGTTTGTGTCATGAGTTTTGATTTTCCAGTACATCCCAAACTGTAGGTACAGCCAAATCTTTCTAATTAAAATTAGTGAGAGTAATTTACATTGGACAAAGAGTAATTTCAACAAACAGTCAGCATAAATTTTACCCGGTGGTTAATACAACAAAAAGTAAACAAATAAAATTCGCATGCAAGAAACATTGTATAAGTGTATAAAAGAACTTGTGTGTCTTGTCTCAAATAAGAGCTTCGGAATGATATCATATAGGTTCCTAGTCGAATTCCTAAATGCAGCATGATTGAAGGGCCAAAACTTGCTAACCTAACAGGTATTTATCTAATCATCACTTGTAGGTATCATGTACATTCTTTTTGTACATAGATGTACCTACCTACCTGTACAAATCTTACGCTTTACTCAATAAGAGTGGGACAACATACTAAGTTGATAAAAGAACTCCTAACCGACTTTCTTGTGGACGTGACGCCGGCCGTCAATTAATCTTTTGATAGTTTCATCTCACTCATTATATCTGTATATCCTGATGTCAAGGAGGTTCTTTTGTGGCATTTAGGTAAATCTACCTACCATCCGTCGCGTCGTATACTCGAATTTTTAACACTAATTGGACGCAAAATGAATTAATCATTTACACTGTTCCATTTGGATGTTGAAGTATCAATCCACCTGTTGAGCATATGCAGTGCAGGAATATATTTTGATGAGATCTCTTCTTTGTAATGTTAACCTGGATTGGCGTGAACTGTCCAGAAAAACGACAGTGATTCTGATTACGGGTAAACTTGATTTTCCTTGAGCGTTTGCTTTATCCAATTGACTCTAATAACAGTACGAGGAAAAAAGCAACTAAAGGCTAGACATCTCTGCTTAACTGACATGAGCAAACGATGTACGTTGCTATTCTACATTACAATACATAAATAAAAAATAAATAAATAGAGAGGCGCAACAGCTCGAGGTGAACCAGGGCCAACTTCTCAACATGTATGCTGGTGCGTTAATTTGTTTACATACAAAAAAGAATTGCTCTTTTTCACGGTCCCCACCTCCGCGAGGGTCTGACAAGCCCTCCGAGAGTATCATTTGTCTTGAAAAACTTCTCAAAGAGCCGTTCGGATTCGGCAAAAAATTGTAGGTCCCCTTGTATGTAAACATTACAATACATACATACTTTTAATTGCAAGCAAGAGAACTATACAATGACTCGAAAATACTGCCAAACATTTTAATTAAACTACATATTCGATTACAATTGGAATTATCCTTTTAAAATTCCATATAGACTTATACTTCAAATATGTATGTAAAAGGCGCATTTGAGTTCGTTAAAAATATTTAGCAGCACATTAATAAATGTATCAGACCTAAAATAACCCAATATTAAGAGTTTTAGGAAATCGTCTCGTATTTAAGAAAAAAAATCTGTTTCCGCCCGGGATCGAACCGGGGGCCTTCCGCGTGTTAGGCGGATGTGATAACCACTACACCACGGAAACACTTGAAATGCTGTGATTAAAAAGTAAATAAGATTATTTTAGGCTTTGAATGAATTTATGTATACTGGTTATGGAACCTTTCACTTTTATGTTTGAAATTGAAACGCAGGTGTTTTTTTTTGTGTCCGAGAACTTGACCGTACGATTTTTCATTTCATAAAGCTATATTTAAGCTTTTCATTTCAAGAGATCTGGTATTTAGATACCTTCTTACTTTATATACATAACAAACCTATTATAGACAGTTGTTTTTTCGTTCCCAAAAATTTTCGATTCGCTAAATTTTATTTGAACGATATCTGCTGCATTTAGGTTATAAAATAGCACCCTCGGCAGTTGCTTTGTCAATGAGGTTTTTTCTGTTTTCGTTGCAGGTTTGAAGAAGGTGGACACAATGGACCCAACAACTTGCAACCTCCTTCCGCTAGGACTCTCAAAAAAAAATTGATAATAGGATATCTCTCTGACTTCTGTGCATTAACACGTGTGAAATGAGCGATGACAGTGTCTTGGTTTACAAGGAAATGCGCACTAAAAAACAATATGAGGATTCGACAATGATCATAAGGTAGGTATGGCCCTGTTAGTGCTAGCTAGGTAGGTAGGTAGGTAGAAGTGGTTGCTTCCAGAAAGGAAGCTCAAGTAGCACTTGAAGTGCCGTTTTGATACCACAAACTCACGTGACCTGGATATTTGATTTGATCTAATTCTAGATCCAACCTGTTGAATTAAGGAATGTTATTAGTTCTCTGATGCTCTTACCTGAGACCTCCTCAAGTGTGTTGAAGAAGGGTTTCCCTAATGCCCGTTGTCTGGCCCTGGCTAGTGCCGGACAGGTGCACATGAGGTGCAAAAGAGTTTCTTTTTCAGTCGCGTCGTCACAACTGCGACAATGTGTGTTGTGGGGAATGCCAACTTTGGCGGCATGTTCGCCTATTGGCCAGTGTCCCGTGCAAATCGCTGTTAGTCTGGCGATATCGGAACGCGTTCTATTAAGCAGATCATGTGTTTTTGCTTTGTTATATTTTGGCCACATCTTTCTAGATATGGCGCAGTTAGTTAGCCTTGACCATCTAAGGTTGGCTGTTGCCAGATAGTTCGAGGATATTATGGCCTTTATTGCGCCAAGTGGGATATGTACTGACTCTGCGAGTGAGTAAGGGAGAAGTGAACCCTGCCTTGCCAAGACGTCAGCTTGTTCGTTGCCTGCTATACCGCTGTGCCCCGGTACCCAGATCAGGGAGACCTTGAAATGGGCATCAAGCGACGCCAATTCGTATTGGCATTCTTTAACAAGTTTGGAGGAAGTGATTACTGAGTCAATAGCTTTGATGGCTGCTTGACTATCGACGAAAATAGCGACGTATTGCTTTTGTGTTTTAAAAGGGTGTGTTTTTAACTGACGACGTGCTTCGCGAACTGCGAGTACTTCCGCCTGGAATATGCTGGCTGTGTCTGGAAGTCTGTAGGATTTAGAGATATTAAGAGATTCTGAGAAAACTCCTGCACCGACACCACAGTCCATCTTCGACCCGTTAGTGAAGATGGTTACATCGAAAGCTCTGGATATCTCTCCTTTCCTCCATTCTTCCCTTGAAGGAAACTGTACGTCGCAGTGTTTTAGGAAGTTTGTTCTGGGGGTAAGGTAGTCTGTTGGAGACGCTGCTAATTCGATCGGCAGTGACTCTAGGATGATGCTGTGGCCGTAGGGTCTCGCAGACCAGACACCAGCTTCCCTGATTCTGATTACGTTAAGTGTAGCTAAGTTTTTAATGTGTAGATCAAGAGGCAGAAGATGCAGCATAACTGTTAGAGCGTCTGACGGGGCTGACCGTAGGGCGCCTGTGGAGCCTATGCATGCCGTTCTTTGCACCCTGCTGAGTTTGTCTACATTGTATCGTTTGCTAAGCGCTGGACACCATACTGGTGATCCATACGTGAGTATTGGTCGTACTACGGCTGTGTACATCCATAAGGTTAGTTTCGGTTTTAGGCTCCATCTTTTACCGAAGGTTCTGTTGCAGGCGTAGAAGGCTATACAAGCTTTCTTTACCCGATGCTCTATGTTTGCCTTCCAGTTAAGTTTAGGATCGAGGATGAGTGCTGGCTAAGTGATAGGTAAAATATTCGCAGATGGAATAATTATCTGTTTTAAGGAGATAAGAAATGTGTTAAAAAGAAGTGGGCATAATGGCTGTGTGAACCGGATCAAGCCATTTGCATAAAAAGCTATTATACAAGCGAGGCAAAAGAGTCTTTGAATATTTGAAGAAAGCAGCATTTGGTGCCGGAAGTCGAATTTATTCCGGGACTAATTTTTTTTAATTGACGATGGTAAATCTAACATCTTTGGCTTAGATGAAGTCTAAGAAAAAGATTTGAATACTGCTTCGAACCCGAAAAATGGTTCTTGAATGTACTCAAGAAAAATCTGACTTAAAGTAGTCAAACACTGGGTCTATGGAACAATTTTATACCTCAATTGGATATAATGCCTCACGCAGATATCGTTGCTGGTGAAAGAAAGGTTGCTTTACTATTTTAAAAAGCAAACTAAACATCTGTCTCATTCCCCAGATTTAATCCTTATCTATTCATTTTAAAACTAGTTACACACAAAAAATTCAAAAAATCACTTTGTTGTACAATGTCAAAAAAAAAAAAATGGACTTGAAAGTCATCTTGCTTTCGGATGAAATACGATTTCTTTAGATAAGTCTTTGAAGCTAGCCTATTCGATTTAACAGTTATTGTAGGAAGTTTAAAGAAACACACGAAATTAACTTAAGCTTTTAATTTCGTTATTTATTATTTCTAGTTTTATTTAACTTATTTTCAAGAAAATAAAAAAATAAATCAAGTGTAAGTCACCAAAAAGTCTCCAAAAGTGGAGACTTTTTTGGGATGTTTTTCTTAATGCTGAATGAAATGTTTATTATTGTTTATTTTGTAAAAAAATTTTGTTTATTTTTCCCTTAAAATTAACGATTTCGTTTATGTTCTTAGTTTTTAGTTGTTTCTAGTTTATATTTTTTTCAATTTAAAAAAGTTTAATACAATTCAAAAAAAGTTATCAGGTGTACGGAGACTTTTTGGGGTATGTGTATATCAATACATTAACTACACTAAACAGGCATAAAGCGTCGTTGCTTGCTACCGTCGTTACTTGCTAGTTTCGGTGCTTACTTATTTTCTAGTTGAACATTTGACAAAACTAGTGGGAGGGTTACAATCCGCCTAGGCGAATGGTTGGATACCCCAAAAATCTTGGTTGTTAAATTTCAATTTCTAATAACTTTAATTGCGTTAAGATGAGTCAGTTAAGATCTTTCTCTCTTAAAAAGAGGGCGTGGCACCAACCGCCTTTTCAATACTATAATTTTTTTTTCATATTCATACACGTTATAATATTTTATATACATATATTCACATGCTGATCGCAGTTTTATATTAAAAAATTGTGTTCTTACTTAAAAACGTCCCCAAAGGTGGGCGTGGCAAATATTTATTTATTTGAGTTGATAGCTTACGTACATATCTGAAGATTTTATTGTGCAAGTTTTTTGGATTTAAAGCAAATATATGGAATAAAAACCGTTTATTAGAATGCATATTAAATATGACCACGCGAGGGCGATTTTTCATGCTCATAAGTAAAGTAGGCGTGTCAGTGGGCGGATTTCAAAATTTTTTAGACTTGCACTACTTCGGATCTAGAAAGAAAAGATATCAAGTTTCAAGTTACTTACTTAAGGTGGCGCTACAGTCCGGGGTGGACCTGGGCCTCAGCCAACAAGCTTCGCCAGCCAGCTCTGTCTCTAGCTAGCCGTCTCCAGTTTCGCACGCGAAGTTGGCTGAGGTCCCCTTCCACTTGCGTGCGCCACCTGAGTCTCGGTGCTCCTCTACCGCGTCGTCCCTGCGGTGTGGATTCGAAGATTTTCCGGGCCGGGGCGTTGGTGTCCATCCGCTCTAGATGACCCAGCCATCGTAGACGTTGTGTTTCAAGTTCCTAGCTCAAAATTTACGGCCTAAAAACTACCGACAGACGGATGGGCGGAAATGGCTCATTCGACTTACAATTTGGTCTCGATCATATGCCCTTAAAGTCTTGGGGATCTACGGTGATTATTTCTCTATGTTACAAACTATGAATCAAACTTAATATACCTCCTATCCTATGGGATGGGGTATAAAAAAAATCTTACCATCCCGACAATCATGGAAAACCTCTGATTTGCTGGCCTGCAACAACGCCCCTTGAAAATTTTGGGAACATGCTCATAACTAGGAATAGGAAGTTATTCAAACTCAGGGAGTCAATCAACCTAAGGTCTGCTCTGCATTCTTAGCATAAAGCAATAACTACCTCAAACTTCTTCTCATACTTTATATTCTGTATCACTTCAAATACAACTATCTATAGACTTAATAATGTCAAAAATGGGTCCCTAAGTACCTATGCTTCGGTTGAAGAAGTCTTACCTGAGCGGGTTCAGCAACGAATCTTAGTTAGACATGCTATACAACACCTTATGCTTTCGTATTGTGGACCTATAAGTTTTGACACTTGACGTTAAAAACAAGTGTTTGTAAAAGGGATTCGTGTAAACTTTATCCCACCTAGTTCCAGTTAATTTTCCTGCAGTATTATTGCAACTTGACAAAATGAGATGTCTTGTAAGCTTGCAATTATAACATTCTGCAGCACTCCTACAGAGTTAATTGATTTTCAGAAAAAGTCATCCGCCAACTAGCTGACTTTCACGTGAATCCACAGAACAAGTATAAATATTCTTTCCGTCAATAACATCGGTTAATGAACCCACTAGGAGACCCACATACTCAGCCATACTCGAGTTCAAGCCTCCTCTCCTCAGAAAGCGAGTGAAATAAAAATTAATTAAAAAAAATAAAAGTAACAACTTGTTAGCCTTAGTATGGTAGGTAACCTACCCACACAGGAAGATGAAATCCTTCACATTTTCACATTCAACTACTGACAAACTCAAAATAAACACCTTGTTTTTATGATGGCACCCTTATAACATCGCATCTATAAAATAAAAAGGACATCGTCGATTACATCTCATTTCCAGTAGGATCTCCAATTAGTGTTAATTGCATTTTAGCGAGTGGGCAGAATATGGCACAACTCTACCATTTCTATCACATGAAAGGAATTCATTTTAAATTCATCGTCCTTAGAGGACGATTATACATTTACTTCTCTTTTTTATCGAAATTTTTTCATGCCAGAATATTTACTCATTCTAAATGCAAATAATAATGCTCCCTCCGTTTTTTCTTCTGCATAATGTATACTACTTTCTATTTACACATTTCCCTCAGCAGGATATTTCAATTACGATTATAGTGAAATAAAAAAAAAGTTTCATTCAAATCTTCCATTTCCTTTCCGAATGACGAGGCAAAATTCGCACCATTTGAAATTACACTTTGAAAACCACCACCCTTTTTGTGGGATAAGGAAAATTAACAATAGTCCTGACACGTGACCATGCTTTATTCAATTTTCCTTATGGAAAAGTAAAAAAAAAAAATCTCGAGTGATCGAGAAGTCCAAGACTAATATGAGCGGTGGTCCTTTGAGTTGAGTGAGGGCCTTTCCACGATAGCCGAAAGCTTCCTGACATGTAGTCTGATTGATGGGTGTCCTGCTGTGAGGCACGTTTTGCACTTTTTTTTATTTTCAAATTACGAATCTGAGAATTTCATAGAAGAGCAGCATCAGTCGGAAACTATGGTGCAGACAAATAGACGCCAACGTATAAGGATTACAATGACTGGAAGAAAAAATGTGAATTTATCCTTTTGTGTGATTTTATTGGGACAACGGTGACGTACCAATCAATCTAATTTGTCCTCCTTGAATAATTTTTCGCTTCGAGTTTCAGTTTTAATTATTTTAAGAAGATTTTTATGGCCACAAGGAGGGCGCACAGGTAAATCGTAATACGGAATCGATTCTTATGTTCGATAACACTCAACAAAGTGAGGTTAGCATTTAGTCTAGACGAGGTTATAGCTATTTGGTGAGGTAACGTTGTTTCATCAAATTTTCAACCCAGAATTTAATGTCTGGGCATATGACACATGAGGAAGTTAAGGTAGGAGTAAAAGTTATTTTTATAAACGCTGTTTTCTTAAAAGTTTGGTTTCTTTAAGGTAGCACTTTGACGCTTTTGACGAAAAACATGGAATACTTTTGCATTGTGGAAGATTTTTTTTTCCTGAAAACGTCGTCAGGCTCAATTGCGAAAAAAAAGTTTTGACAACGCTTTTTTTAAGCGTTTCAGTGACCTTAACGAAAAACCGTCTAATGGACGTCCATAGATGATAGGGGAAAGAACTGTGCAAGCAACTCATGTCAGTTGACTTTTGCTGGGCTTAAGAAAAAGCATTGTTGAGACTTAGGTGCATATTATAGAATTTCATAAGGAACGAACAAATAGGCTGACTAAAAATTTCGCCTGGTTTTAATTTCACGGTTAAAAAAATATTTTTGGAGGAGTTAAGTACTGTCTTTCGTTCGGAAAGACTGAATTCCGAGTCGAATAAACCATTTTCTGTCCGCCCGTCCGTCGGAATGAAACCAATTTTTAGGCCTTAAGCTTTGAGCTAGAGAGGTGACATTATGTGGGTACATAAGCTCTTTGACATCCGTATCAATACAAGAGTATCAGAACAATCTGGCAACAACGACATTACCTAGGTATGACAACGGTTACCTCCAGCATTCATTACCCTCGGGCATGGTCCAACCAATCAAACTCTGCTTGGTGACCTTCGGTATGGGTTTATACTGTCAACGGTTGCCTAGACCCCTCCCACCTAAACGGGTAGTCATCATTTAGGTCCCGAGCTGGTAACTCCGCCATGCATAATGACGCTTTTGAAAGTGACACTATATGCCGAATATTAACATTTGATGTCAATGGTGATACAATGCTAACGCAATGTCACGGCTCCAACATGACAGCGTTATCTTCCATTCAGACAAAATTATCATTATCGCCAGTAATTTTGTCCGAATGGAAGATTGGACAAAACACACTGGAAGTGCTACAGGGTGTACGCAGAAGTTATAGTTCGTAAAACGGACCGTTGAATATCCCATCCAATCCCGCATTGTAAAATGCTGATGTCATTGTTATTTTCTGACATTTTATAAGAAGTGTTATCTTTGAAAAGGGACGTGGCCCAACCGCCCCTAATCACAAACTATTAATTATAACACAGATATTTCCAAGTTACGCTTAAATGCACGTAAAAACGCAATTTTTCGGTTTAAATTCAATATTTTTGAAAAACCGACCCTTAAAAGGGGCGTGACTAAAAATTTTGTATAAACGAAATTCGAAATAAAGTCTCGTTTATCTAAACTGCTAGTTTTTATACCCCATCCCATAGGATAGGAGGTATATTAAGTTTGTCACATAGTTTGTAACACGGTGAAATAATAATGGTAGACCCCTTAAGACCTTAAGGGCATATGATCGAGACCGAATTCTGAATCGAATGAGCCATAACCGTCCATCCGTCCGTCCGTCTGTATGTCACATGTTCTTAGGCCTTAAATTTTGAGCTAGGGTGCTGAAACTTGGTACTTAAGGTCCACGTCATGCGAAACAGTACAAGTGTAAAAAGTTTTGAAATCCGCCCAAAGACACGCCCACAATCGGTCTAAATGTGCAACTACCTCCAGAGTTTTCAAAACTGTAAGACGTTCTAAAAGGCTGAAATTTGACATTTAGCATCTCTTAGTGAATGTAAGACACAAAAAAGACAAATTTAATTGGTGAACCTCCTCTAGTGGGCGTGGCATCTATTTTAAGGGTAAATTTTCAAATACAGTTTACTCAATATTTTTGCTCGAAAATCAAAAAAAATATTTTATGTAGAAAACGCTTAGTTGCACATTTTGTTCATACAAGAATGAATACAAGAATCACTTTGGGCCCCGCCCACATTTGGAGGCAGAATTGAAGAAAAACCTAAAATTTTCCAGAAAAACTTAATTTCGACTGACCTTGAGCCTTATATAGGAAAGCATGAAATAAAAAAAGTAGCAGGTTAGGTAAACAATGCTTCAGTCTAGATTTCGTTCATATAAAGTTTTTAGCCACGCCCCCTTTTAGGTGTCGATTTTTCAAAAATATTGAATTTGAACCAAAAAACTACATTTTTACGTACATTTAAATGTAACTGGGAAATATCTGTGGAAGTATCTTATAATCAATAGTTTGTAAATAGGTGCGGTTGGACCACGCCCCTTTTCGAAGTTTGCATTACTTATAAAATGTCAAAAAATAACTATGCCATCAGCATTTTACAATGTGGGATAGGATGGGGTATTCAACGGTCCCCAGACTGTAACTTCTGCGTACGCACTGTAGCACCTACTCACTGGTTTTCTTTTATTTTTTCCTAAATTATGCTTAAGGCTGGTCGAAATTACGTTTTTCGGGAAAATTTAAGGTTTTTCTTCAATTCTGCCTTCAAATAAGGGTGTGCCCCAAAGTCTTGTATGAACAAAAGCCCATTGAGCAAACGTAGAACTAAGTGTTTTCTACATAATATATTAAGTAAAATTTTTTCGATTTAGAACAAAAATATTGAATTAAATGCATTTGAAAAATTACAATTTAAATTGATGCCACGCCCACTAGGGGAGGTAAAGCGATTGAACTTTTACATTGTGTATCTTAAATAAAAAGGAGATAATAAATACCAAATTTCAGGCTTTAAAGACGTCTTACAGCTTTAAAAACTCTGGAGGTAGTTGCACTATTGCATCGATTGTGGGCGTGTCTGTGGGTCGATTTAAAAATTTTTTACACTTGTACTGCTTCGGATAAAAATGAACCTATGCCTTTTAAGCTTGCTAGCTTAAATTTTAAGGCCTAAAAACGTGTGACATAGACGGACGGACGGACAGGGCTTATTCGATTCAGAATTCAGTCTCGATCATATGCCCTTAAGGTCTTGGGGGTCTACCATTATAATTTCACCGTGTTACAAGATACTATGTGACAAACTTAATATACCTCCTATCCTTTGGGATGTGGGGTGCCGTGGCGTAGTGTTTAGTGTGTGTGTTTAGTACGCCGGAGGTCTGAGGTCTGGGTTCGAATCCTGCCATCGTCACCTAAAAAAAAAAAGACTTGTTCTTTTTCACGTTCCCCACCTCCGCGAGGGTTTGACAAGCCCTCCGAGAGTATAAATTGTCTTGAAAAACTTCTCAAAGTGCCGTTCGGACTCAGCAAAAAATTGTAGGTCCCCTTGTATGTAAAGAAATTAACACACCAACATACATTGTTGAGAAGTTGGCCCTGGTTCACATCGAGCTGTTGCGCCTGTCTATCTATTTATTTATCCTTTGGGATGGGGTATAAAAATGCTATTAACACATGTTTACAACATCTGATAAAAAATATGAACAAAACAAGTGAGAAAGTGCAACAGTGCGTATGCAAAAGCATCTGTCCATCTACGACGGATTGCAAAATACCCGACCATACCAAAAAGAAAACTGCCACGCCTCCAAAAAGTGGGCGGGATATAAATATATAACTGTTGAATGCTTTACATTAGGTGGTTGCATACATTTCGGCCTAAAACTCCGCCTTTTTAACTAAAACAAACCCTTTTTTAACGCCACGCCCACAAAAGTGGGCGGATATATATATAATGTATACATAAAAGTCAGAAAATGCTAATGTCTACAATTTTTGTCATAGAATTTTTTGTCATAATTCATACATATATATTTATTGAAAAACAGTCATTTTAAGCTAAAATCCCTTAAAAAGTGGGCGTGGTTAATGAAAAGGCTAATTTTTTTAGCTACTTTCAAGACAATTACAAGTCACTGCTACGTACCAAAAACGAATGCGCAAGCACCATTGTTACATAGCTAAAATTTGCAAAAAGAGTTTTTAAAAATTAGAGATGGTCGCACATAGAGGCCTGTAGTGGGCGTGTTTGTGGGCGGATTCAGCTAATTTTTAAACTGATCTAAAGGACTGGACTTCCAGCCAACCCACCAAATTTCAGCTCTCTGCCTTAAAATTTAAGGCCTAAAAGTTGTTTACATACGGACGGACGGATGGACATGGCTTAATCGATTCTCTTGTCGGTCCCATCTATATCCCTAAAAGATCTTAGGGGTCTACGGTGATTATTTCACTGCATTACAAACTATACATCAAACTTAATATACCCCGGATCGGGCATAAACAAGTGCGTCAGAGTTCGTCTGTGACAAACTTTTATATACCCGAACCTATAGACCGTGTATCACTAAATCCTAAAGTCTTATGGTCCGAATTCATATATTATTTGTATAGGCCACACCACCAAAAGTGAGCCGGGGATAAAAACTGAAATCAATTAATTGTATTTTCGTTAGAATCCTCAGAAAATGTGTTAAAAGCGAAAATTATTTCGCAAAAAAATCGTTTTTTCCTAAAAACGCCCCCTAAGAGTGGGCGGAGCTCTAAACATTGTTTGAAGCAAACTAAGCAAATAGTAACATCTTTGATTTGTCAAAAAACTTTTTATTTCGATTTAGAGTGAACTTTTCGAGAAAGCGGGTTTTCCAATTTTTGTCCAATTTTCGCCTTCTTAAAGTTTTTGGCCCATTATTGCTCTACACCAAAATTTTAGTGCCTATATGCTTCGTCTAACTTGACCAAAAGGTATTTTGAAAGAAAATTTGAAATAGGGGTTGTCTTACATTAAACCCAGTAGTGGGCGTGGCCGTCGGCGGATTTAACTTATTTTCACACTTTGTCTGTAAGAGATAAGAACCAAGATACTGTCTCCATATTTGAGCGTTCGAACTCAATTTAAAAAACTCAAAAACTTCACACATACGGACAGACGAACGTACGGACGGAGGGACGGATGGACATTCACCTGTCGGCCTAATCGATTCACCTATCGGTCTCGATCACGGTGATTATTTCACTGTGTTACAAACTATGCATTAAAATTAAAATACCCTGGGTCGGATATAAGAACCTGAGGAAATTTGGGGTCATGATCAGCGACCCAAAAAACCTGTAGTGGACAAATCTTTACAGCACTTACAGGATAAAGTCTGCCTGATGGACATGAAGTTAAGTTCCAGTTAAGTTTCCAAGTGAAATCTTTTAAAATTACAATAATGCCAATTATAGAGCAATCGCCAGAGAAAAGTCAAAAACTCTTCATCAGAATGAATGTTTTTCCAAATCGAAAAACTCAGCAAAAGTAACTTAAATCCCCAAGTACGTTAAATCCTTTCAACGAAAAGGATTCTCTTCCGTATTATCCCGAAATCCATTCCGTCCTCGTGCATCTCCATCCGGCTTATCTATACAAGTGTACACTTAAGTGAAACAATGCAATCCCACTTTCCCATACAAGTCCAATTATGGTTTTCCACCCGGCAGCACCCTAATGTTCCGGCTTCATGAGGAGATGTGTCTACTGCATCATTCCGCGCGCATACAGTCGTACCATACGATATGGTGCATCTTAAAGTAACCTCGAGTGTGTGTGCAGAAGTTTAAGCTATCCTCTCTATGCTGCAGTAACGAAAGTAAAACTGAAAAACAATGACAGTGTTTTAACTTTTCAGATTGTATTAGAAGAAAAAAATTTTAAAAACAGTGCCAGCCAAGGATATGGCAAATAAGTAGGTATCTTCTGCCAGCTTCAACTAGCCTGTTTGTTTCTGCAGATTCAAGAAAACGTAATGCATCCGTGATTGTTTTCACGTGTACGTAGTTCAGGTTCTGCATCTGGTATATGAGAAACTCTTCAGAATGGGATAAGGTCATTAACATTGTGCTGGGATTTTAGTTTCATCCAAAGGATACAGTAGGTACTGACTTCCTTGGGTAAATACTCGTGTGTGGAACGCGAAAAGGGTTGGAAAATACAAAACAGAAGAAAAAAGATGAAAGACATGTGAAAGTCTAATTTAATCTAAAGGACTTTGTGATATTCCTGTCGCCTGTAGTGCAGCCAGTGGGTGATACAGTCTGCAACTATTCTTTTCCTTAGACCTGCAGAGGTGTGTATATATTATTGTTTTTTTTTTTTTTTTTTTTTCAAGCATCCTTGTACGTTATATAAATGTGATGGAATTTTATGTGAATAATGTCACGAAAGACAGTAGGGGAAAAAATTCTTTAGATTCTTATTCAAGGGAGTCAACTGAGCTGGTTGTTTTTTTTTTTAACAGAATTCATCGATTTAAATTTAAAAAAGTTGGCTTATAACTCAATCTTCCTAGTTTCAAGACTCATTGTCTCAAGCATCTGTAAAAAATATATTTTAAATAAACGTCTTACGTAGACCAAATATCTAAGCCACAAAAACATACGCAGATGTTCTCCCATAAGAAAACACTAATTTCATTCAGACATATAAACTCGTTCCGATATATTGGAATGACTCAAGTACCACACATCCTTGAGAATTTCCAATTAAAAACTTAATTCGATGTTCAGCAATTAATGGCGAGTGCATCGTTTGATAGTATCGTACGCAGATCGAACACATATAAAAGCCATCCTTGCCAACCGACATCGTGTCAACGTGAGAATATTGGCTTAATCCATACCGCAATTGAGAACCCGTGTTTCGTGTATGGTGTTGGTGTATTCCTTAATGAAAATCATAAATTAACCTATCCAACAGCTGGAGGAATGCATTTTCTGTCCATAATCATTTACCACAATGTGTGCGCGATGTGTATCACCAGAAGGACTCGTCGAAGACACCCACAAGTACGCGTGACACTGCACAACATAGCTGCCTGTCATTGAGATACCACATCGACGTACTCCTTGCTGTCCGTGTGGAAGGATTGCATACGCGATCTAATGGTCGGACCATAAAATTTAATGACTGGTCATAACTTGTCTAGCGGCTTAAAGGGCAGCGCACATTGAGAGCACACTGCAATAAAGGCGAACCGATAGCAGCAGCAAATTGGCAGCAACAACAACCGATGTTGTGTAGTTGGCAACAGCAGCGCTCGAATCGCCACCAACAAACAGATTAATCGACGATATCGATGAAGTGGAAGATGACGCGACGACGACGACGACGACTACGAAGGACGATGAGCCGCAATCAGTCGCTGAGTGTGCGAATGAGGTATCTCCCCTGATAAGCATTTGAAATGGGGCAGAGGCAGCAGAAGGATATGTAGTGGCCAGAGGATTCGCCAAATGGTTGGCCATCAATAAAGTTGGCCCTGTGTAAAATTTTGATTGCTATCGACGACGAACGGCGCGAGGACAATCCGTTTATCTTCGTGTTGCAGAAAACAAATGGCGGGGTGGAGAGCAATTGTAAAGGATTAATAATAGTGGAAATCAGACGAGGGGTCCTAAAGGGCAGCTTGGGTGTGAGTGTTAACACTAAAATGTATAATGGAGTCGAAGCATTGGCGCCATGGTTGATGGCACGGGCGAATTATAAGCTCCGCATCAAGGTGACCGCTCGGAGATAAATTTGATGGCTCATCAAGATACAAATCGAAGTTTTTGTGTAGCCATAAAGGGTTGCACTTTATGACCAATTTATGGATGTTTTTCGCAAATTTAATTCGATTTGCTGAATGCCGATAAAAGGTAGTATTGACCTCGGAATGGGTATTAAATATTCTGCTGATGGTCAGTAACTATGGGTTTAGTACCGAATGTCTACCTTCGAACTTCTACTCTTTTTGATTCAAAATAAGTTTTAAGGAAGCTAAAAATAGAACATTATACAAAATTACGTTAGTAAAAGATAGTCTCCTAAATCCATCGTGGCATAGTGTGACGTCAGAAGTCATTGCTGTTGAAATTTACCTATTTTTCGAATTAAAGGAAAAGACAATTTTATGTCCCACCCAGGGTGTTTAAAATTAAATGTTTAGTAGGCATTGAAATAACCACCATAGACCGCTTAAACCTTTAAGAGATATGATCGAGACCGACAGGAAAATCAGGCCATAACCGTCCGTCCGCCCGTATGTAAACCACTTTTGGGCTTTAGATATTGAGTAAGACAATTCAAATCTGCTGACCTGGAAATCCTAATCTACATATCAAGTTTAAAAATTATTTAAATTAATACTCAAAGCGCAAATTTAGCAAAAAAAAAAAAAACAAGTGGGAGAGTGCAACAGTGTGTATAAAAACTACCGTCTATCTGTGAGGGGTTGCAAAATACCCTACCATGCCAAGAAAGGAAACTGCCACGCCTCCAAAAAGTGGGCGGGATAAGAAATATAACTGTTGAATGCTTTATATTATAGGTGGTTGCATACATTTCCGCCTAAAACTTGGCCTTTTTAACTTAAAAAATCACCAAATTTTAACGCCACGCCCAAAAAAAGTGGGCGGATGCATATACTACATATAATAAAAAAGTTAGAAAACGCTAATAGCTACAACTTTTGTCTTACAATTTTTAGTCGAATTTCATATATCATTATTGAAAAACAGTCATTTTAAGCTAGGATCTAGGATCTAGGTAGGCGTGGTCAATGTAAAGGCCAAACTTTTGCTGCTTCCTCAAAAACAATTACAAGGTGATGTCGCATACCAAAAACTAGTGTGCTACCGCCATTGTAACATAGCTTAAATTTGAAAAAAGTATTTTAAAAAATTAGATCACACATATAGACCTTTAGTGGGCGTGTCTGTGGGCGGATTCAATAATTTACAAACCTGATCTAGAGGACTAGACTTCCAAAAGTTGCTTACACGCGGTCGGACGGATGGACGGACATGGCTTAATCGATTCTCCTGTCGGTCCCATTCATATCTCTAAAAGGGCTTACGTGATTATTTCACAGCATTACAAACAATTTATCAAACTTAATATATTGCGTAGGGTATAACAACTTCCTAAATGATTTTTTCCTGGTTTGAGGGTGAAGCCCCAATTAATCCATAGAAAAAGCCTGAATTCGTGATTAGCGAGAAAAAAAACCTCAAATATGGAGGTGGCTAGAAAGTGTAGGCCAAAGAAGTCTTTATGCCGAAGGCTGGAGAGACTATACGCATTCGCATTTCCTATGGAAAAATTTTGGTACATTTAGCATCTACTGCTTCTCTTTTACCATTTTCAAGAGACTGATTCTCGACGATCACATCAGAACTATCATGAACTATCATGGACGGTGAAATCATATAGACAGTGTTGTGCACGCGTTGGAGAGCACCTATCTTAACATATCATTAAGAAGTCTTTTGTCAATAAGAAACGACACTACAGCAATGTCAAAATGGAGGCTACAATCATCTAGGTGGCCGTGAATGAAGCTGCGACTAGACTGAAACTGAGTACAGAGGCTCGAAATCACGACCATTTTCATTTACTCTAAAAACCAATCGACCATTAACCAGTACCCAGGTTACACCGATATTCCGGGAAACGAAGAAGTGTACAAGCTTGCGAGACCTGGGTCAGGGACTTATGCATTTCTAGCCCTTTTATCTATAAGAATTCCATTGAGTTCGATAGCATATAAGGTAGAAACTGAGTCCTTAACTAGAACTTACCTACGTTGATGGACGAAACTGTACACGAGCAAACACACAAGGGAGCTATGACCGACAGTGAACAAAATGAGATCACAATTTATGATCGGACTAACCCGCAGGGATATCCGAGTACTCGCGGCTGTGACACGCAAAACAGCTAGGCACAATTAGTTTCTTCTTCAATGTGCTCGAAGATCTAAATTATGCTGATCTGAGGGGTTTCCTAAGATATGTGTACAAAGCTTTGAGCTTTTTAGTGGTTTTTTTTTGATTTAGTTTCAGGTGCTGAGAAGTTTCCCAAATGGATACAATGGACCCAACTGTTGGTCTTAGTGAGCCGTGACTATTGCCACAGGGGTAATCATCAACCCAACATTACCTGACCTAACGTTCTGCCAGTATTTCTTACAAAAAGCACCAGGGGAATGTTTTGAGAACGCAGCCGGGAAAGGAATATTGTCACTAAAATTCAATTTGCACAACACGGGTGGTGGGTGATCAATTGACAACTCAGCTTGGCAAAACTTGTTGCTATCCCAAAATTATGCAATAACTAGTGGGAGGGTTAAAGTCCGCTTAGCCAAATCGTTGGACACCTCATCCCAATTGACCTTTGTCAAGCTCCAAAATGCGTCAAAAATCTTGGTTGTTAAATTTCAGCTTTTATTAACTTTAAATGTGCTAAGAATTTGTCAGTTAAGAATTTGTTTCCCTGAAAAAAGGGCGTGGCACCCACCCACGCATCAATCCACGCATCTTTAGCATATTTTTTATCGGATGTAGTATACACGTATCAATCGGAGTTTTATATTAAAAATTTGTTTCTATACCCCGTCCCAAAGGATAGGAGGTATATTAAGTTTGTCACATAGGTTGTAACACGCTGAAATAATAATGGTAGACCCCCAAGACCTTAAGGGCATATGATCGAGACCGAATTCTGAATCGAATGTGCCACGTCCGTCTGTATGTCACATGTTTTTAGGCCTTAAGTTTTGAGCTAGGGTGCTGAAACTTCGTACGTAAGGTTCGCGTCATGCGAAGCAGTACAAGTGTAAAAATTTTTGAAATCCACCCAAAGACACGCCTACAATCGGTCTAAATGTGCAACTACCTCCAGAATTTTCAAAACTGTAAGACGTTCTAAAAGGCTGAAATTTAACATATAGCATCTCCTAATAAATGTAAGACACAAAAAAAGAAAAATTTAATCGGTAAACCTCCTCTAGTGGGCGTGGCATCTATTTTAATAGTAAATTTTAAAATGCAGTTTACTCAATATTTTTGCTCAAAATTAAAAAAAAATTGCTTAATATTTTATGCAGAAAACGCTTAGTTTTACATTTCACAATTTTACAATTTATACAAGTCTTTGGGTCACGCCCATATTTGGAGGCAGAATTAAAGAAAAACCTAAAATTTGCCTGAAAAACTTAATTTCGACTAGCCTTGAGCCTAATTTAGGAAAGCATGAAACAAAAAAAGTAGCAGGTTAGGTAAACGAGACTTCAGTCCAGATTTCGTTCATATAAATTTTTTGGCTACGCCCCCTTTTAACGGTCGATTTTTCAAAAGTATTGAATTTGGACCAAAAAATTGCATTTTTACGTTCATTTAAGTGTAACTTGGATATATATGTGGTTTCTCATTAGGGGCGGTTGGACCACGCCCCTCTTCGAAGTTTGCATTACTTATAAAATGTCAAAAAATAACCATATCATCAGCATTTTACAATGTGGGATAGGATGGGGTATTCAACGGTCCGTTTTACGGATTGCAACTCCCCACGGGTGGGCATAGCTAAAATTTATTGATTTGAGTTGATAGCTTACGCACATATCTGAACATTCTATGGTGCAAGTTTTTTGGATTTAAAGCAAATATATCAAGTAAAAACCGTTTATTAGAATGCATATTAAATATGACCACGCCTACAAGGGGGCCGTTTTTTGCTTTTTTTAATGTCAATCACAATACACTAAAGCGAAGATATCGCATATCAAATTTTAGCTTC
Organism: Neoascia interrupta; assembly: GCA_947623515.1. Taxonomy (NCBI): domain Eukaryota; kingdom Metazoa; phylum Arthropoda; class Insecta; order Diptera; family Syrphidae; genus Neoascia; species Neoascia interrupta. Next base: position 203,264,171 of record OX392462.1, read on the forward strand.
CTATAACAACTTTGTGGGGTGCCGTGGCGTAGTGGTTAGTGTGTGTGCTTACTACGCCGGAGGTCTGGGTTCGAATCCTGCCATCGTCACCCACAAAAAAAAAGACTTGTTCTTTTTCACGGCCCCCACCTCCGCGAGGGTCTGACAAGCCCTCCGAGAGTATCATTTGTCTTGAAAAACTTCTCAAAGTGCCGTTCGGATTCGGCAAAAAATTGTTGGTCCCCTTGTATGTAAAGAAATTAACACACCAGCATACATTGTTGAAAAGTTGGCCCTGGTTCACCTCGAGCTGTTGCGCCACTCTATTTATTTATTTTATAACAACTTTGATTTTACATGCTTATAAGTAAAGTGGGCGTGTCAGTGGGCGAATTTCAAATAATTTTACACTTGTACTGCTTCGGGACCTAGAAAGGACAGATATCAAGTTTCACGCTCCTAGCTCAAAATTTAAGGCCTAACAACTACCGACATACGGATGGAGATGGCTCATCCCCACACCCGTCTGTGTAGTGATGTTATGTGGGACACCAGACCAGACCAGAAGAGCCTCCACCCATCTCTGGTTCAAAAACACTTCCCCTTAGTTAAAGAGGTGCCCAGTTGTATCGAACTGGCAGTTTTTAGCCTCCTCAACTAGGTCAAGTTCATACTCTGTAGAAATTATAATGTCTTATTTATCAAGGAGTCCCCGATTGAAGAAGTTAAAAAAAAATTAATAATATAAAACCCCAGGAAGGTTAGCACTTGAGTTCCAGAAAGAGAAAACTTTAACTTTACCAGCCATACTAACTATTGATTTTGCGTTTTTGTAAGACATCTTTCTGGGGTAGAGCCTATAGTCTTATATTTCTTTGATTCTTTTTAAAGGGCGTATAAGCATTTCTGACCATGTTTAGCACTAAAAATAGTTAGTTTTGGTGGTAAAAATATAAAATTTTGTAGCTAAAAATAACCCGATATATAACATACCGGGTAAATAGATAAATTAGTAGGCATACCTAAAAAAAAGACCGTGAAGTATGAAGACATACGCGGAGCGATCCGTCGGCTTTTGTTGAAGGTTATAGTCATCTATATTGCGCAGTTTGTGTAACATATTTCTATTTATTTATTAAAATTATTTCTGGATATATTTTACAGTCTGTAATATACTTTTTTCGTAGTGCTGTCTACTGTTCTTATATTGGATGATTTTATATTAGGTTTCGAAAATAGAGGGAAGGACATACTCTTTCTTGGCCTTTTTTAGGATTTTTATAATTTAAAACCCATAAAACAAGCAATTTCGATTATTTTAAATTACCGTTAGACTTTTTGATCAAATTTACAACCACCTGTGCATTTGCCACTTTTCTCAAATTCTGTGGACATGGATTTCTGAAATCTTCGAAGTTTTTGAATATTCGAAGTCTGCTAAGTTTTGTATAATATTTAAGAAGATGGACTATGCCCGGTGTTAATTTAAAAATTATTCTTTATTTGTTTTGGGAGACATTAAGGGGGATACACATAAAGGGGGAGACATGCGTTCTTTGGACTTTTTTTATAATTTTTAAAATTTTAAATCTTGAAGTTTAAAGAAGAAGAATTTCGAAGTTTTTTCCAGTTCCCGTTAGACTTTTTTCCAATGCACAACCACCAGCACTAGCCTTGGATGTTTTTTTTTTTAATTCTATGGCCACCGGTTTATGCGTAAACGGTAAAACAAGCTACTTTTTTATTTCGTTTTTTAATAGGCTTCTAAAAACTTAGATTAAAAACGGCAATTTAAAAAAATTTTAACGCAGCCTTCCTTCTTTTTATAAGCTTTGACCGAATCTGAAAAAGATCGCTTTTAGCGTGAAGCAAAATTAAGCTACTGGAAGACTTAAAAAAGTTGTTTTTGAAAATGTTTTTATGTTTTTCGGTTAAATCTCAGAAGATTTTGAATATTCAAAATCCGCTTTAATTTTCCTTAAAATTTTGAATTATTTCTGATACATGTGGTTTTTTAATAGAATTCCACACACATGTTTTTTTAATGCATTTTTGCGATTTTTTTTTCGAAAATGCTTCAAAACTGTAGTTCTCAAACTGTTTTTGAAAAATATGACCTTCATTTGGTTTACTTTGAGTTGCTTTATACGTGTATTCAATATTGGTTTTAAGCAATAAACCTTTCAAAAGTTATGGCCTCCAATACTTTCAAAAACGTCATGCATTTTCGACTCTTCATTTCTCAAAAACATTTTGATACTTTCAAAGAGTTTTAATTTTTAATTAAAGCTTAGTACTTCCTAAACCTAAGTTGTGTTTTTATAGTTCTTGCCTACTAAGCTTCTTGAAAAAAAAAACGCTGAAAAACATTAAGTCTATTTTCACATGAAATTTCAAACTGTAATTAAACCGTTATTTGTGCTCAAAAAAAATTGCCCTCTTAAGATTCTCTGACTACTTACAATTTATACCCACACCAAATTTTGTCTTTCTACGACTTACCGTTCAGACGTTATAAAGCGATTGGAAGGACGGACGGACAACGTAGCGATACCATAAGAGGTCCTTTTTCCATTTTTGAACGGACCGTTAAAAACGTTAAATAGTACCTATAGGTGAGGTACCTAATGTTTTCTGCGTATTTGTCTAAGGGCCAATCTCAAACTGGTTCACCCTTTTGCATGAACTTGTTTCTTTCAGGTCACTAGAGATCAACCATAGATAAGTATATTGCAATACCCAAGGCTCCAGCAAGATTTATCCAAATGTAAAGTCCCATAATTATGTGAAACGTTTTCGCTTACAATCATGGGCCTTCCCCATCCCCATGTCCCAAGTAGAGCAATCATACAAATCCTATTAAAAATATATCGCTACCAAGTTGGTACTCTGCCACGATGCCCTCCCCACATACCACAAACCTTAACCAGGCGTATTAATCAGGATTTGAATTGAAGAAATCTCTTGCAAAGTCATGACGTACAGATAAAAACCTCGAAGTGCCATCGCAAGACTCGTGCAATTGACATATCTCGAAGCGACCCATTCAGTAGTCACCAGTCACTGATTTAGTTGTATCTATCATCGATTGTGTGTAGCTATCTCTTTGTCGTCGCAGCGCAGGCCTTGCTGCGAATGGTTGCAATCATCGGTGGAAATAAATCATCCGGGGCAACAAAATATTGTGAAAAGACCACAGTGCCGGTGGCCAAATGATTTCCTTCTTCGACAACGAGCCTTCGTCGAAGAGTTCTTCTTTCGCGCACTTATAGCTCTCGCTTCATTGCTGATTAATGATTTCCTCATGGTTGACCATTGGCTTGGAGTAAATTGCAGAATTTATTCTTCAACAGCAATCCACAGGTCGCCAGATAGTGGTGCTGATGCGAGCCGTATCCAGTCATTCTAATTAACCCAATGTACTCGTTTTATTTATGTTCGAGTGGTTAATGTAAGCGAATCTCTTATTTTGCTGGAGACTTTTTTTTCCATCAAACTGGGTGGTAATGGTAAACGCACATCAAATGGAATCGAATTTATGGTAGGTGTAGATACAAAGGGTGTGGATGTGGATGGTTCGAATATTTGCCCTTTGAATTGTGTAAATTTACGTATTCTCAATACAAGTCAAATACATGCACATAGACCTTTTAATGGCACCAGCCAGCGGGTGGGCTAAAAATACTGACATATGTCGGCAGTCAAAGAAAGAAGATCAGCTTTATTTAAATAAAAGCTGATATGAATGAAGAGTCTGTTAGTCTATTTGAGCAAGTCCTTTTGTGAGTCGAATTTTTTGTTCGAATATTTGCTGATAAAATTAGATTCATATCCAAAGCTTCAAAAAGGTTAAAGGGGGCCCTTCGAACGTTTTTAATGGGTTTCAAATCGATACTGGGAAAGTTCCTTTGAAGCAGAAACCCATACGTGTTAGCTAGATTATTTAATTCAGAAATTGTATTTTTAAAAAGAAAAATTTAAGCATAGAAGTTACTTTCGTTGATGCTATGTGGGTAGATTGTATAATAAATAATCTATACTCGAGGGTGGGTTAACGATGTACGTATGTGACTGACTGTCTCGTTTTATTCCAAATTTAATTTGTGACTTTATATTGTTCTTTGTTTCATTCCTCAGCTTCCTGATTAGCTTGAATTATAATAAAAAAAAACACGGATGTTCAATTTGAACATCCAAGAACTAAAAGTTCTTGTTTTAAGAACGAGCAATGTCAAAACTTCAATTTAAATTGTGTAAATTGCCCCACTTCCCTGTTACAAACCTTATCAAATCTGATGCCTTTGGTTTTCCGCTGCAGGCTTTAGCGGAACTGTTGCAAATCCTAGAAGTTAAAAAAAAAAAATCACACCTTTTTTTACAAATATAATAAATACAAAATAACAAAACAAAATACATACAAAAAAGAATTAGTTACATTTACAACAGACGGACAGAAGGCCAACGAAGTGAAACCATAAAAGGTCCTTGTTCCATTTTTAAGTTTGTTTTTTTTTGATATTTTAAGGATAAGATTAAACAAGGAGGAGAGTATACCATGGTTTGGGGTGGTTTACTTAGAAATGGAGTTAAAATATAAAAAAAAGAGTGGCCGAACAGCTCGAGGCGAACTAGCGCCAACTTCTCAACAATGTATGCTCTGTGCGGTAGTTTGTTCACATACAAACGAACCTATAATTTTTTGCCGAATCCGAACGGCACTTTGAGAAGTTTTTCAAGACAAATGATACTCTCGGAGGGCTTGTCAGAACCTCACGGAGGTGAGGACCGCGAAAGAGAACAAGTCTTTTTTTTCAGGTGACGATGGAAGGATTCGAACCCATCGAATCTCCGGCGTAGTAAGCACACACAGTAACCACTATGCCACGGCAACCCACCATGTTTGTTTTCATTTTCCTTTTTTTAGATTCTGCGAACATGGATTTCTGAGAAAACGTTAAAGCATGTTGTTTTCTATTTCGTTTGTTTAAATAGGTTTAAAAACTTGAAGTTGGAAACGGCAATTTTGAAGCTTTTTAAATGCAGTAAGCTTGCGTTGTAAGCGCTTCATACTTCAGCCAAATTGTAATAAAATCTTCAATTCCGTCAACGGGCAAGCAACCTGTCAAAATGGATTTCGAAAATGTTTTTACGTTGTTGAGTCAAATCTTCGAAGATTTTAAATATTCGAACTTCGCTATAGTTTTTCAAAAAATCTCACAAGATGAACTATGCTTGTTGTTTATTTCAAAGCTGTGCTTTATACCGTTCAGGAGGTAGAGGGGGAGACATACCTTTTTTGACTTTTTTTTATATTTTTAAATTTCAAATTATATAACAACTATTTTGAATTTTTTTCCAGTTCCCGTTACACTTTTTATACCCCATCCCATAGGACCGAATTCTGAATCGAATAAGCCATGTCCATCCGTCCATCTGTACGTTACATGTTTTTAGGCCTTAAATTATGAGCCAGGGTGCTGAAATTTCGTACGCAAGCACCACTTCATGCAAAGCAGTACAAGTGTAAACATTTTTAAAATCCGCCCACAGACACGCCCAATCTGCAACTACTTCGAGAGCTTTCAAAACTGTAAAACGTCGTTAAATGCTGAAATATGAATTTAAGCATTTCCTAATCAATGTAAGACAAAAAAAATTTTAATTGGTAAACCTCCACCAGTGGGCGTGGCATCTATTTTAGGATAAATTTTCAAAAGTATTTTACTCAATATTTACGCTCCAAATTGAAAAAAATTTGCTTAATATTTTATGTAGAAAAAATTAGGTTCCTCATTTTGTTTATAGAAAACTTTAGGTCACACCCACATTTGAAGGCAGAATTTAAGAAAAACCTAAAAAACGTAATTTCGACTGGTCTTAAGCTTAATTCAGAAAAGCCTGAAACAAAAAAATTAGTGGATAAGGTAAACAAGATTTCATTCCAGATTTCGTTCATACAAAGTTTTTAGCCACTCCACCTTTTAAAGGTCGATTTTTCAAAAATATATAATTTAGCGTTGCCCCTTATTTGTTATAAATGTTTCGAAGTTTGCACTACTTATAAAATGTCAAAAAATAAAAATAACATCAGCATTTTACAAGGTGGGATAGGATGGGTTATTCAACGGTCCGTTTTATGGATTGTAAATTCTGGGTACACACTGTTTCACATACTCACTGCTTTTTGTATAATTTCATTGAATGTTAATTCTACGGCCACCGGTTTATGCGTAAACAGTTAAACAAGTTCCTTTTTTTAAATATGCTTCGAAAAACTTAGGTTAGAAACGGCAATTTAGAAATTTTCTAACGCAGTTTACTTTCTTTTTATATGTTTTGTACTTTAACCAAATCTGAGTTCCTAGGCCTTGTCTTCTTCTTCTTCTTTAATCTGAAGTGATGGATTTTAACCCTCCCACTCTACTGCATTGCTAATGGTCCGCTTGTGGGGTACGCCGATTTTTTTTTCCTACGCCTTGTCTTACTTGACCAAAAAATTTTTTGAAAATTTTTTGCTGTCTTACATTGAAGTAGGTGGCGTGCCCGTTGGCGGATTTAACCAATTTTTACACTTTGCCTGTACTAAATAAGATTCTTTATATTAAAACCCTAACACCAGGGCACCTTAATTTTTTACTCATAAAAAAATGGGCTGACACTGACAGTAGGTACTGCCATGCTTTTTTTCACCTCAAAATTTTTGTGGTCGCACAAAGTTTTTTAGAAAAAAAAAATTATGTTTCCGCCCGGGATCGAACCGGGGGCCTTCCGCGTGTTAGGCGGATGTGATAACCACTACACCACGGAAACACTTGCCAATGTCAATGCCCAGAAAGCAAACAAACCAAATGTTTGACCCAACCCAATTTGCTATAAGACTGATACAATTATTGCTCTATTCCAAGTACAGATTTAGATTTAGTTGCTGTGATAAAATTTATGTTCTCCAAGTGAATATCCGATTATGGACTTTATTGGCGTGCTTATTAAGGAGCTATAAATACTTGCTCCAATGGGCCGTGAAATTAGCATTTTTGTGCCGTTAAAATTCGCAATCTTTACCTGAACTCCAAAAGCGAACCGCATCTGGCACTATGGCATCGGTATGTGACTGATAAACTGGAAAAACAAGACACTCAGAGGTCTACCCCAGCTCTCTGAAGAGTTAACCCAGTGCCTTATTATCTGGCTCATTAAATTCAATATTGGTATCACGTAAGCAATCGCGCTGGCCACCCGTTCGTCCGTCTTTCCTATGGCCTTTGATCTTATCTGCCGGACATGGATATACCGCGAGCGCCTGCAGTACCGACACGCTGCCGCCACTGCATAACAAATTCATATTTAATGCTCTGGGTAATCAGGCTTTCACAGTAACCGCCTGACAGCCTTACCTCGTGGATTACTTTTAAGAGTGTTGACCATAACACAACTCGCACCTTAAGGGTGAATTTAACCGAGGAGATTAGTATCGACACTATTACAATATGCTTCGATATTGGGTTTGTTTTCTTTTTGTTCGATAAAATGTTGCAGGTGGACGTAAGTGTTTGATGAATGAAACTAGAGATTACTTCGAAGTGGGCCCTTTCCGCTCATGGATTTGTCACCACGCAGCTCCATTCTTGTGTGACTCTGACCCATTGAATTTATTGAGGAATTTTACACCCAAAAGATAACTTATCTATCGGAGCCTTAAACTAGTCCAGTTTGTTTTTCTATTGTTTGTTTGCGCCTGTTTCAGATTATTCGTGAGTCAATATTGGGAAAGTTGAAACAACACAAGAAATGTATATCGGAAGACTTAATGGAAGGCTATGGTATGAAATTTTCTTAGCCCTGATGGTTCCGGTCATAAATATTGTTTTCATTAAAAGCTTGAATAATTTCTGCAAAAAAAAAGTTATATTAGGTCATAACATAAGACCGGCCATTACGTGGCGGGGTCAGTTTTACCACTCTCAAATGCGCCGACTTTTGCAGTGCGTTCCGCAACAAAACGAACAGTCTTCATTTTGGTATGAGGAAGACAGGTTAAACTGCTTATGGCAGTTGAAACAAGACATTTTAATGTTGAGATATAAATACAATCGTAAAATCGTAATGGGATTCAATTTGATTGCTGAAAATTATATTATCTCAGCACTTATCGTAACGGTTCACTAAAAGAGGTAAAACGAAAGGCATTTTACTTATGTGTAACATATAATTTTTATAATCGAAAAACAAGCTAATAAGGGGAATATGAATACATAGATAACTGAAATAAAGTGTTCTTTTTCCTTTTTTATAATATCGCATTATTTTATTCACTGAACTTCTAAGCCTTGCAACCGTGTGAATGTTTCTTGATCCTCCGCAAGGTTGGAGTAGTACCTGTTATATGATTGATGGTAATTATTCATTTTTGATGTCGGCAAGCTCCGTACACTACTTGCGAAAAATTGACCAACCATAAAGCATGCATCCGTAAAAAGCTGCTGAATTTAAAGTACTTTGACTTAGAAGAAATCAAAAACAAAAGATTATGCTAACAAGATAGATCCCGGTATCCTGTGAAACCTGAGCGGAACTTGCAATATTGGACTCTAGGAGTACTAACCAGAAAGAAGTTAAGTCAATTAGCCCGGGACACGAGAAGAAGTTAAGTTAGCCCGAGAAACGATTTTTTTTAAGGTTAAGGTCAGTTAAGGTCTGGAATTAACCTTAACTAAACTTTACAATTTGGTGAGTTAAGCCTGCAATTAAACCTAGATAATAAGTCAAACCTCTTGCCGTTCTTAGGGTGAGCGGTGCATTAGGCATCCTCCTCCCTTCCTTCCTCTTATCTTTAAATTACCAGTGAGTAAGTGCTACAGTGTGTACGCAGAAGTTACAGTCCGTAAAACGGACCGTTGAATACCCCATCCTATCCCACAGTTATTTTTTGACATTTTATAAGTAATGCATACTTCGAAAATGGGCGTGGTCCAACCGCCCCTAATTACAAGCTATTAATTATAAGATACTTCCACAGATATTTCCAAGTTACACTTAAATGTACCTAAAAATGCAATTTTTATACCCGACCGAGGGTATATTAATCTTAATGCATAGTTTGTAACACAGTGAAATAATCACCGTAGACCCCTAAGACCTTTTAGAGATATGACCGAGACCGACTGGTAAGTGTGGGGTGCCGTGGCGTAGTGGCTAGTGTGTGTGCTTACTACGCCGGAGGTCTGGGTTCGAATCCTGCCATCGTCACCTGAAAAAAAAGACTTGTTCTTTTTCACGGTCCCTACCTCCGCGAGGGTCTGACAAGCTTTCCGAGAGTATCATTTGTCTTGAAAAACTTCTCAAAAGTGCCGTTCGGATTCGGTAAAAAATTGTAACATTGTTGAGAAGTTGGCCCTGGTTCACCTCGAGCTGTTGCGCCACTCTATTTTTTTTATTTATTTGACTGGTAAGTCGATTAAGCCATGTCCGTCCGTCCGTCTGTCTGTCCGTCTGTCCGTATGTATGCAGTTTTGAGGTCTTTAAAATTGAGCTAGGTAACTGAAACTTGCAGCGTTGCTTGGTTCTCATTTTGTACAGACAAAATATGAAAATTAAGATGATCCGCCTACAGCCACGCCCACAATCGGCTTGAATTTCAGACAACCTCAAATTTACATTTTATTCAAAATGCTTTTGGTCAAGATAGACAAATTATATAAACTCAAATTTTGGTGGAGAGCAATATCGACCAGAAGCCTTTAATTCGACAAAAATTGGGCCGCCCACTCTATTGACCATGCCCACTTTTAATATCTGAAACCTTTGAAAACCTGATTTCTCGGGATATTCATTCTAAATTGAAAAGAAATTATCTGACAAATATTAAAAGTATTATTATATTTGCTAAGTTTGTTGCATACAAAGAAAAGTTGAGCTCCGCCCACTTTTAGGGGGCGTTTTTAGGAAAAAACTGTTTTTTAAGTATTAATAATCGCTTTTAACGCATTTTCTCGTGATTTCAGCGAAATTAGAGTTAATTGATTTTAATTTTTAGCCTACGGCCCTTTTTTAGGGGCGTAACTAATACAAATAATTGACATTCAGTATATGAAACAGACCAAAAAAATTTAAATTTGGTTTTAATGCGTAAAGAGGGTCAGGTATTTATGAGTTCGTTACAGACGAACTCTTGCACTTACTTACTTGTTTGGTTCAAATACAACATTTTTGAAAAATTGAACCCTAAAAGGGGGTGTGGCTAAAAACTTTATATAAACCAAATCTGGACTGAAGTCTCGTTTACCTAACCTGCTACTTTTTTTGTTTCATGCTTTCCTAAATTAGGCTCAAGGCCAGTCGAAATAAAGTTTTTCTGGAAAATTTTAGGTTTTTCTTCAATTCTGGCTCCAAATGTGGGCGTGGCCCAAGGTCTTGTATTAACAAAATGTGGAACTAAGCGTTTTCTAAATAAAATATTAAGCAAATTTTAAGTTCGAGCAAAAATATTGAGTAAACTGCATTTGAAAATTTACCTTCAAAATAGATGCCAGGCCCACTAGAGGAGGTTTACCAATTAAATTTGTCTTTTTTGTGTCTTACATTCATTAGAAGATGCAAAGTGTCAAATTTCAGCATTTTAGAACGTCTTACAGTTTTGAAAACTCTGGAGGTAGTTGCACGTTTAGACCGATTGTGTCTTTAGGCGTATTTAAAAATTTTTTACACTTGTACTGCTTCACATGACGTGGACCTTACGTACGAAGTTTGAGCACCCTAGCTCAAAATTTAGGGCCTAAAAACATGTGACATACAGACGGACGGACGGACGGGCATGGCTCATTCGATTCAGAATTCGGTCTCGATCATATGCCCTTAAGGTCTTGGGGGTCTACCATTATTATTTCACCGTGTTACAAACTATGTGACAAACTTAATATACCTCCTAACCCATGGGATGGGGTGGGGTATAAAAATGAACAACTTTTAAATGTAGTATGTAGTACGCACCGTTAAATAACCTGCGGGTTATATTATATATTTTTCCACGTAAAGGCATAACACTTGCGGGTGTTTCTGTGCAGTGTTTTTATACTATGCTCTCGTGTACTCTTTCACCCGTCTTCATTCTTTCAGTGTTCTCCCTTCTTCGAACATTGTGCCTATACGTTTATCAGAATTCCCTAAAAGAATTCGCTTCATAATATACAAAGAGGTTGTGATCACGATAACAAAACTACCGTTATTAAGAAGTATGGATCCAAAAAAAAGGCATAAAATAGGCCTTTCCAGGGATAAGATATTTTTAGCGGTCCGTCCAAAAATGAAAAAAAAAACATCTTATGGTATGACTCTGTTGTCCATCCGACCGTCAGCACCTTTGACTTTTGAGCTGTGAGTCGTTGAAGTATTAAATTTAGTACACTTGTAAAGTAAAAAGTAAAAAAAATAATAAGAAGAACGCACATAAGGGCTTTTTCTTTAAACGCACACAACGGCTTAATTAAGCTTTGAATTTTGATGGTAAAAAAGTCAAGCAGTGCTTTGGTACTTATCTTGAAAAGTTTTATTTCAAGATAAGTTTCATAATCATCTAATTTTTACAAAGTACTGATGAGTTTTTGAGAAGTGCTTAAGGTGGCACTACAGTAAGGGACACTTTAGTCCCAGGGTCCAGTGGGGTCCGGGCCCAGAGCGGCAAATTTTGGGTGGTCGGAAAATTATGCAGAAAGAGATTTTTTTAAAAGCAAAAAAAATTAATTGCTAATTTACATATAAAAATACAATTTTACATAGTCAGCGCCAAACATATTTTTTTAACAATATTTTTTTAACTGCTAGAAGACCTTTTGGTTTTTCTGGATTATCGACGAAGGTTTTCACACGGTCTCCTCTGTCATGTTAGACAGTTTTTTTTTTTTTTTAATCTCGAAAGGCCTTATACCATCTCATGGGTCCAACCATGAAGTTTGTAAAACTATAGAGTCGAAAAATCCATATTCGTCCGTCCGCCGGTTTTTGTGCCTCATATTTTGAAAGGCCTTAAATTGCGAGGTAGACAGTCTGAAACTACATATCTTAGAAGTTTTAGAAAATCCATCATTCATAAGGGTGAAATTAAGACGCTAGAAAATTTGTTGGAAAATAGTCGCAAAAAGTTTAAACTATGTCATGGCATGCAAAGCCAAAAATATTACATGGATGGGCTAGAAAATTTGTTGGAAAATAGTCGCAAAAAGTTTAAACTATGTCAATGGCATGCAAAGCCAAAAATATTACATGGAAAAAAAAATAGTAAAAACAAAACGCGCCCCAGTGGACGTTGCTCACTTTTTAGGTGTATTTTTTGGTACATGTTCCCAGGAGGCGGTAAAAGTGTGGGGCACATTGCCTCAGCCAACATGCTTGGCCAGCCAGCTCTGTTTCCAGCTAGCCGCTTTCAGGTTCGCACGCGAAATTGGCTGAAGTCCCCTTCCACTTTCGTCCACCACCTCAGTCTCAATGCTCTTCTACTGCGCCACCCCTGCGGGTTAGATTCTAAGACTTTTCGGGCCGGGGCGTTGGTGTTCATCCACTCTAGTTGACCCAGCCATCGTAGCCGTTGTATTTTGACTCTTGTGGCTAGGTCGATGTCGCTGTATAGCCCGCACAGCTTTATTCCTATTCCTCTTTCGCTATTCCTCTTCCTCGTCCGAAGAATTTTCCTCTCGAAGCAGCCTATGTGTTTTCATCCGCCTCTGACAGGGTCCATGCTTCTGCACCGTAGAGCAGAGCTGGGATAATGAGGCTCTTATAAATGGACACTTTAGTTGCTCAGAGTGGGCTTTGCTACTCAATTGCCTTCTTAGCCCAAAGAAACAGCGATTGGCAAGAGTTATCCTTCGTTTGATTTTCGCGCTCGTGCAATTGTCTAACTTGACAGCGGAACTTAGGTAGACAAAGTCCCTAGCTGGCTCAAAGTTAGAGCTTGTATATGGTCATGTTCTGTCCATGACATCGATGTTGGTTGTCTCCTCATGATGACAGCATATACTTGGTTTTCCTATTTTTGACTGCTAAACCCATATTCGTCGCTTCCGTCGCAATACTCACGAAGGCTTCACTGACATCACGTTTTATTCTTCCAATCGTCTGCGTATGCGAGTAATTGAACAGACTTTTGAAAGATTGTGCCTCTGGTGTTGGCGCGGGAGTTCTGTACAATTCTTTCAAGCATGCTGTTAAAGAAGTCACATGATAGCCTGTCGCCTTGTCTAAATCCTTTTTTTGACACCAAAGGGGGCCGGTAAGGTCTATACCAACCTTGACGGAAGATAGTGCGTTTTGTATCGTTATCCTGCAAAGACTGAGGAGTTTGGCAGGCATGCCAAAACTAGACATTGCGCTATATAGCTCCTCCTTATAGATACTGTCATACGCGGCCTTCAAATCGATAAAAAAGTGGTGAAAATCGATTTGGAATTTTTGGGTTTTCTCCAAGATCTACACCAGTGTCACCATTTGATCGACGGTGGACTTGCATGGCCTGAGGCCAGACTGATATGTGCCTATCAGGTTGTTGACAAACGGCTTCCGGCTTTCACACAGTGCAGCAGAAAAATTCTTGTATGCCATGTTAAGAAGACTGATGCCTTTGTAGTTGGCACAGCTCAGAGCGTCTTTATTCAGGATCGGGCAAACAATGCTGAAGTTTCATTCATCGGGCATGCTTTCCTCCGACCATATCTTGGAGATGAGCTTGTAACCTTGCAGATGCTCCTAACCAGCTCATCGCCAGCGGATCTAAAAAGTTCGGCAGGGAGGTGCCGTTTGCTCCAGCTGCTTTGTTGCACTTAAGATTAGACACAGCTACTTTCACTTCATTCAGGTGGGCGGTATCGTTCGTATAATTGGTCGGTGATCTGTTCGCCCGGGTTGAATGGTTCGTTCTGCCTGACAGCGGCAATTGGTTCGTCTTCGCCGTTATACAAACAGTCCGCAGAAATGATTTGTTCAAATGCTCAGCAACTTTTTGAGACCTTTTGAGACCTTTTGGAAATGGTTTTTCCAAAACCTCAGCTGATTTTGATAAATATGGAATGGAAATATGTGACAGATTGCAGGGGGTTAGGTCATAATTTTTTAATCAGTTTTGTTTTTTTTAGAAAACCGATATTAAGCAAACGTAAAAAGCAATTGGAACTTAAGCAAAGACTAAAATCAAATGCCAAATGCTTTGAAAAAATTACACTTATCCAGAATTATTTGCCATTTTTGCGAAAACTACAGAAGAATTTGAATATTTAGCAGATTCTGATCATTCTCAACCGTAATGTGCTTACGTCAAAATACTCTGGCGTTTGACCAAAGTCGATATTAGCTATACATGGAGGAAAATTTTTATATGAATAACGAAAGGTAAAAGACGGCTTTTTGTTTTACTTAAAAATTATGTACATTAAGAGCTGAAATCTCGGCTCTAGGCACTATTATGAGGTATAAGGCTGATTATGAATTTGCGCCAATATGTCGAAATAATGTAATTATTTCTGCTTTTATTCCTGAAATTGATCGATAAGAGCTTTATAATAAACTATTAATTTTTGTGGTCACTTATTCTACCACATTTCTCACGATAGTTACGCCATATTTTATCGGCATTTCGGCGAAGTCTTGCATTTTAAGCACCAAGTGAAGTGGAGGAACCCATTTCGCATTCAGCCAGATAGATGCTTTCAACACGTTTAGCATCTCAATTAAAATTGTGCGAAGAAGTTGTACTTTACATAGGTACGCGCATACCGTGTGAGATAATGAGCGAGCAAAGCGCACATGGAAAGTATCATGATTGCATGATCTGCAAATCCGTGAATCCGCTTTAGGTCACTTAGCACAAGACAGTGAGAAAAGTGGAAGCAAAATTTATGTCTTGAGCTATGAAAATTGTAGTCTTGTATGTGAATAAGATGCCCGCATTGTGAGTGAGGGGAATTCCGAAATAATTTCAGGCAATTAGGTTTACAGGCCTCACAACAAGATGAAGACGCGATATCATGTTAAGACTTTATACCTTTACACTTAATTGACATTGTGCTGTTTGCATGTAATAAAAAGTGGTGATAAATAGCATGTAGTCCAGTAAGAGACGGGCTAATTAATTGAACCTTTCGCATGTGATTGTGGAAGAGATTTATTTTCTGAAGGCCACAAAATTTTAATTACTCGCCGTTGGAAAAACATTTACCCATGTGAATTTACGCTGAAAAGCACTTCATCTGTCCCGGGGATACTATAGGCAAGAGTCAGCATATCCTCCCATTTGGAGTATAAAAACTGAAAATTTCCGTTGCCCTACATTTGGAGCTGTCAGCTTTTTTTTCAGGAAGCGTTACGCCCCCCTACAACGTGTACATCCCACTTTTTTATGCTTCCTTTTTTGTGACATGCGACATCTTCCCTCTAGTAGTCAATTTGTGTCAGTCGATAGGCAATCATTCTGGTGAAATTACCCATTTGAGCGTTGCCGGAAACGTCACTGAAACGACCGACCGACGGCCTGTATATATAGAGGTTGCCTTTTTCGATGACAACCAGATTTGCATTGCCCTAGGAATATAGGGAAGCACATGGGAATGAATTGGTAGCTCAGTGCCCAGTCCGTTTATGGGGCAATGAAATCCTATCGATTGGCAATGAACAATGGAGTAATCTGTCCCGAAGTGACCTTAAGTGTGTCGTTTTCGTTACACGAAACATTGATTAGCTGAAGACTGTAGATTAGTCTCACACAATGATGAGAGGACTTTTTTATGTCTTCTGTTGAAGAGGAGTAGTTGGGAAAATAGTGTGACCTCTCGAGAAGGTGATGGCTCTTATGTTTGTTTAGTTAAAGCTTTACTTGCTCTTTTAGTTGTTAAATAAAACTAGATTGAGATTTTTAGTATTAACCTTTGAGCAGTTTTAATGGATCAGTATTGATGTAGTATCGAGACGAAAGTCTGAAGGAAACCTCTAGGAACACACCTGGATTGGACTCAACCTAAACTTTGTCAAGCGCACGACAGTGGCTTTTATTAATCCAATTAATAAAGAGTCGGTTGGAAGACTCGACGAAAATCAAGGAGGTTACTTAAAGGCTTACATATATAGAAGATTTCTGAAAAGAGGTTACTGACCTTTTATAAGGTACATTATACAGGAGCTTTTAGCGCGTAAGTCAAGTCAAGGAAACACTCCGCACTGCAGCCGTTTTAACACACATAAGTCACACATTGTATGGTTAAGAAAATGACAAGGAAAATAATCTTGAAAATCGCTTAAGAGGATATTGGGAGGAAGAGGTACATTAAGTTAAGAGAATTTGATGACTTTCTGGTAATTTTTTTTTTTTTTTTGATACTCCTTAGGATAACTTTTGCCCTAATTCTAACCCGACCTGTAGTTGAACAAAAATGGCATCACCGATAACATCAATAGATTACGCGTGGATACCGCGGCCATCACAATGCCAGCCTCAGATGGAACTACATCAGCACAAGACTCTTTTCCTAACAAGCTTGACCCAAGTTCGATTGTGTATTAAAAACAAGGAGACTTATTATTGGGATAAATCTTAGGAAGAATACTAGTAAGACACTATATGGTCTTTAGACCTTGAAAAGTAAAACACTGGGTGAATACTTGTACGAAGATCTAAATTCTAAACAATCTAACCAGACTCTACTTAAAGGCGATAATTACATCTCCGGGTCAAATTCGTTCAACGCCGACGAACCACACACTCGTCTCCCGTCCCTTATTTTACTCGGAAACTCATTGTAAAGCATCTACATCAAGGTTTTTCCCTTACAGGACTGGTCTGGTACGGGCTCACACCGAATGCGGTTGCCTCTACCTCTTTCAACCCTTCATGGGAATCGGTTACATGCTTCGCTTGGTACGGATTCATAAGGAATCGGCTACTTCTACTTTTCCCATTTGCCAGAGGCTAATGCTCACGTGAGTCGCATGAGGTACGGGCTTGCATGGAAATTATGGAAATGGTTACCCTGGCCTTAGCCTCTCGCTCAAGAACTGTCTGGTTGCCTGACTGGTTGAACATGACTGGTTGCCTATGGTTACCTAACACGGGTTGCAACGATATTTTCTAATTGGGAAATTCCCGGGATGGTTTCCTTACAAAAAGTGGTTTCACAATGAGCCTCCTATGGTCTAAATTTGTCCTCGCTAAGTGGAGACAATCGTAGAAATTTGAAATTTAGCACTATTTTTTAGGCTATTTTCTTTATCCACACATAACGGTTTAAGTTCCATACATAAGTTTGAGATTTGGCGGTAAAAAAGAAAAAAAGTGTCTCTTATCTTGAAAAGTTTTACAGCCAGAAAATCGAAAATTTAAACTTACATTAAATATTGTATTTTCATAATAATTTCGAATTTTCGCAAAATATTACAAAGGGCTTTTGAGAAAGGAATGGAGCATATGTGCCCGTTTGCAAGATGTTTAAGGCCATAAGTTTTTAATTACTTTATTAAAAAAGCTTTTATATAGCAACCGTAGCTTAAGCAAAGGCTTAAATCAAATTTGGGTCAACCCGCTTTATAACTGCCATTTTGACGTATACCTATTTTCGGAAAAAAATTTTTGTGTCCACCACTTTCTAAGGCCAAATGATTTAAAAAAAAAAACCAAACACATCAGGAATTATTTGTAATTTTTGGGAAAATTATAGAATTTTTTGAATATTTAGCAGATTCTGATATTTAGCCGAAGGCTTCAAAAAGATTTAAAAAATTATTTCAAAAAGTTTCCAACCAATTATAAGGTAAATTGGTATGTATATAAGAAGTATGAAGACATTTCTTAAATTTTTAAAATCTTTCAAAAATGACGTTTCTAACTTAAATTTTTATGAAATGGTTTAAAATGCAAATTAAAAAAACCACATTTATAACCGATAACTAAAATACTTGTGTCCAGAGTGTTGGGGAAACATAGTCATTGTTAGCGCAAAGTACATGAAAATAAACAAAAGATATAACGGTATTAAAAAAAAAACGTGCTAAATAGCCGTTTTATGGATTTAAAAAAAAAAACTGGGATAGACCAACAGTGCGTATGCAAAAGCTTCAGTCCGCTTGAGACAGATTGCAAAATACCCAACCCTACCAAAACGAAAACTGCCACGCCTTTAAAAAGAGGGTGGGATGTAAAAATATAACTGTTTAATGCCTAACGCTAGGTGGTTG
Source organism: Neoascia interrupta (assembly GCA_947623515.1). Taxonomy (NCBI): domain Eukaryota; kingdom Metazoa; phylum Arthropoda; class Insecta; order Diptera; family Syrphidae; genus Neoascia; species Neoascia interrupta. The sequence goes on from OX392462.1 coordinate 203,282,354, forward strand.
TATACCCGTCATTATACCCGACCCAGGGTATATAAAGTTTGATGTATAGTTTGTAACGCAGTAAAATAATCACCGTAGACCCCTAAGACCTTTTAGATATATGAATAAGACCGACATGAGAATCGATAGTCATGTCCGTCCGTATGTAAACAATTTTAAGGCCTTAAATTTGATGAAAATTAGACTGAAAATTAGACTGGAAATGTCATGGTAATCCATTGGATCACATCAAATTTGAAAATTAAGTGAATCCGCCTACAGACACGCCCACTACAACCCTATCATGTGCGACCATCTCTAATTTAAACAAAAATTCTTTTTTCACACTTAAGCTATGTTAAGGTGGTGCTACCACACTGCTTTTTGGTATATGATACTGCTTTGCAATTGTCTTTGAAGCAGTAGAAAAAATTTGGCTTTTACAATGACCACGCCCACTTTTTAAGCAGTTTTAACTTAAAATGACTGTTTTTCAAAAATAAATATGAAATTTGACAAAAAGTTATATAACAAAAGTTGTAGATATTAGCATTTTTTAACTTTTTTGTATAAATAATATATGTATGTCTCCGCCCACCTTTGTGGCGTGGCTTTGACATTTTTTTTTTTTTGTTAAAATGACGGGGTCCAAAATGTTTGCAAAATGTATGCTGAAGCTTTTGCATATGCTTTGTTACACTTCGCAATTGTTTTAACTAAAAAAAACACTTTTTTAAGCCGCATTCACAAAAGTGGGCGGAGGCATATATAATATATGCAAAAAAGTAAGAAAATGCTACTGTACCCATTTTTTTTTTATATTTTTTTTGTCGAATTTCATAACATATTTATTGAAAAACAGTCATTTTAAGTTAAAATTCCTTAAAAAGTGGGCGTGGTCAATGTAAACGCCAAACTTTTTCTGCTGCCTCAAAGACAATTACAAAGTCACATACAAATAATCAGTGTGCTAGCACGGTTTTAACATAGCTTAAGTGTGAAAAAATTATTTTTCAAAACGGACGGACATGGCTTACTCTATGGTGATTATTTCACTGCGTTACAAACTATACATCAAACTTAATATACCCTGAGTCGGATATCAAAATGCAGACAAAAGCTAAACAACCGCGTGTCCTCCCCTACTATTTTGGTTACGGTAATTTATACAGCTTCGAAAAAAGCATCACACATAGAACGATTTTTCAAGTTCGATATCGCGGGGCTGTAAGATTCTATGGTTTTTGAGATACGCGTAAGATCATTTAAGTTGATTTACTAAAATGGTAGTTGAGTCTAAAATTTCTCTTGAGTTGGTGGTGGAGGATCGGGAACGATGGAAGGACCAATAAGCCGCCCTCGCTCCGCGATCCTTCTAAGGATAAGCGGTCACCGAAAAAGATGATGATGATGATAAGAAAATTAACACACCCTCGGTCGGGTACAAAAATCAAAAAAATATATTTGTCAAAGAATATTTTAAAGAATTTTATACTACGAAAATCGGACAAATGTCAAATGGCAGCATTTAAAAACTTGTACATGCAGATCTAATACATCTTCTTAAAGTTGCACTTAAAATATTTATTATATAAGCGAAACAAATGAGTTATCGAAATGCGTTTTAAAAAACGCCATATAGTCGAAAATTGACATTAAAAAAACATACTAAAACATACTAAACAACATGTTATATGCGATGATTAAAAAAGGCGGACTGCTCCGTGTATGTCTTCATACTTGATAGTATTTTTTTAATTCTGTCCGCTGCGAAACGCAATGGTTCTAAGCCAAAGTGCACCAGTATACCTCTTATTTCTTCTCTACACGGTTTTCTCTCTTAAAAGCTTTCTAAAAACCCGGTTTGAAATTATAATAAAGTAACCCTTTATATTCTAAGGCATCCAGCTTGGTGCATCAGTCTAAGTTTGGTGTTATTAATGGTGTTATAATTGGTGTTATACTTGGCTGCATATTTATCCGACATCCTAGCTAAGTGTTTATTCAATTTTGCAAAGAATTTTAGTCGTAAGTCTAAAAAATCCTACTGATCTACTTTGCCTCCGATGAGTCTGCAATAAGTGTATTACCTGATTTTACCTAAAACGCAGCTTTTTTAAGATTCATTCTGCAAACTTTTCACGTTCTCAGCCGGTAGCACCTTCTACGAAATACTTAAATTTTTTATGACCAAAACACGCCTGCTCAAACTGCATCAAATGGACCGCTTATTCAATTATGTACATGAACCTGTTGCAGTCATATCTTTCCGAAAGGATCACCATCATCACTCATTGAGGCAATTTACATTTTTATTTCAGTAAACAGTGAACAAGGCTGTCTTGCTTTCTGGAGCAAGTGAAGGTAGGTACCAACATCGACTAATTTAGAATTCTCTGTCACGCTTATTCATTTCGAAGAAGACATAAAAGAACATAGTGCCCGTGAGGCCACTGACATCTAATAATAGGTATATGCCTAGCATTGGTCAACGTACGATCACTAAACATTATCGAAAGTGAATGGCCGATCAAAGACCAACATCTGGACTTTATTGTCTGACGCGCCGCGCCGCCAGGCAGTCATAAGAACCGCACTCCATATTGATACATTAATCGCGTAAAGGCAATTTACTGCAATTTGAAGTCGATCACCCGATCGAGTGCTCGATTGATCGCACTGTATCTAAATATAGTTAAAAAATTGGATAGATTTCAATTGAAATCTAATCCCAGAGAGCAACTTGAGTGTCTTGTAAGAGACTTAGCTCCAGCCCTATTGGGAATTGTATACCTATGCCAAAACGATCGCGATTGATCATTCCGCTTGCATTGATCATTTTCTAACAATCGTTGGGAATTACACTAATTGGATTGTGTTCACTTTATAGTTGCGAATGCAAAACCGTTAAAGTTGCTCCAGAAACGAGTCAGGCAGGGGTCCACACAATATAGTATTGGTACCAAAAGCCCAGAGCATGGAATGAGTCTGATCGGTGATCTAGCTTGCTGCCGTAAACTCTATTCGGTGACTTTGTCAATTGGAAAATGATTGTGCAGTAAATTATTATTTTTTGAAAATTGTTTGTAAGCTGTCAATGTACATGTCAAATGTGATAAGTCTTTTTTGGTCCATTGAAGGTAGTTGCCGAAACCGTTTAAGCCGGTTGTGAGTGTGCTCTGATTTTGAAAAGTGTGTTCCCATACGTACTGGTATACTGCATTTCCAAAGAATAATGAACAGCGCTGTGGTATTTTATCGATGACGCGTGATCATTGTCAGTGTCAGATATACACACATCAGGCTCCCGGGGGCATAGTAGTAATTTAAATGACTGATCTCGTTAGATGAGTGGTTTTACCTGTTTGCTCAATTTATGCTGCATATCGTTACACATTTATCAATCTGTGGCAATGAGCCAGTTTTGTGGTAAATATAGTTTCGTATTGGTCATGTCTTTGTATAAAGTACCGCTAGCTATGTGTTTCCGTGGTGTAGTGGTTATCACATCCGCCTAACACGCGGAAGGCCCCCGGTTCGATCCCGGGCGGAAACAATTCATTTTTTTTTGTTTAAAAAAAATCTTTTGTCATGGTAAAAGACCAGGAAACGCACCCTTGACATATTCAGTAAATTTTTTCTGCATAAAAAATGTTCTTGAAACATCATGTGGTCAAAAGTTCAATAATCTGGAAAACCCTCCCAGTTTTTTGTTCACTCAAAAACGACGATGGGGCATGCTACCAAAAAAGGGTTCAAAAGATTAGAACAGAAAATCGCTGTTGGCATATTCATGTAAACACCGCAATTTACCGTCTAAGTTGTAAAATAAACTTGTGTCGTTGTTAATGTTTCTTGGTACCTATATCACGTCTCAACCACATCTATGAGCATCAAAAAATAAAGCTATTTACTCAGGCATACAGCCGCAGGCAGACGTCCTTCGGGTAAGTCATTCACATTTTGCTTGTCAACTTTAACCTTGTTCTGTCATTACCATATCAGGCAGTGCTATCAAACAGCAGAAGGATTGTAAAAATGAAAAACACATCTGAACGAAACTTGAATCCTTGCATCCTTAGAAAATGTGTACCAATTGATGGCGAGGGGGTGAGTGCTTTAATCAACTGAAACAATATTGAGCGCTGAAAATTGGATTTTAAATGAGACGTACAAGGGTAGTCTGCACCCTTTCGAATGTTTTATTGTCAAGCGGTTTTATTGTTGCCTTCTGGCACAAACAAATTTAAAAGAAAAGCCGAGAGAGAAAAGATTCCTAAGATATCTTTGAAAAGTTACATGGCATACCTGGTACTTAATCGCAGTACCGCCAACATGACTCCTAACAAGCAACAATTTTTTTTTAAACACGTTTATGGGATAATTTTTTTCCCAGCTTTTTTCCCTGAAAAGAATCAATGAATCCTTTTTTTGGACCATCAGTCATGATGTTTCGAAATGAACGAAAGCCGAATACAAAAGGAACGGATACAAAAACCTGTTTGCTTTGGCTTCTACCTATGTGAAATGTATTGTAGTCGAACTTCCCACACCACACCTTTGCCGAAAAAAAGGATATTACTTTTTAATGAGGACATGTAAGCTTGTTTCTTTTTTTTCCGTCCTTTCAAACTAGGGATGCTATAAAGTCTCTACTTTGTACTTACTCGTTTATATGTAACGTAGAGGTGTACATATATCTGAATGTTTGACAACAGATATTATACGACGACAGAACTTTCGACAAACCTTGCTGTGAATTCATGAGGAAAAGTAATATCGACAAAATTCCGCCTTCAATGGGTTTCGAGTTTAAATTTTACCAAACGGTACAGCGAGTTCGGTATCATAGAGCTTGGAGTGCTATTATATGACTTTGTCTATTTGTTGAACATTTTTATGAACTTTAATGTTTACCAAGCAAAACTTGCAGGGGGGTTAAGCATCTGTATAGTGTGCTGCATGTTGCTATCGATACAATGGATGACTTTTCCATTGCAGCCGATGGATATTGTTTGAATTGTGAAAAGGAGTTGGTAGGTATCAACCCAGAAGGCGACTGAATGTTGTGTATATGGTAGATGTTAAGTTTGAAGCTGGTTAAACATGAAACCTTGAGTTGAAAATTTATTAAAGTTTCAAGGGGTGATTGTACTAGACGTTGAAAAAACTTGTCAAGGGGGAAGTACTTTTGTTTGTTTCAAAACGAAAATTAATTGGAAGTTCACCAACTGCAGTGAGCTGCATCAAAAGACTGGTTTGCTTGAGGCATCATATTTATTTTCTCTGATACACATTTGATGAAATTCGTAAATATTTCCAATAAGCTTTGATTTTAATTCATTTATTTATCTTGTTAAAACAAATAATATTATGCTACACAAAAAGAAAAAAATTATAATTGTTTTGATTTGCGAAAAGGAATGATTTATGGCAGTAAAGCGAGAAATGTTGTAACAAAAAAAAAAAAATGCAGCATTAAATGAACTCCCGAAAAGTGCTTAATGCAGGTTTTGCCGGGAAAAGCATTAAAATTTTAACATTTTAACTTATTTTTTTGGCCAGCTGGCTCTTAGTTGTGAGTAAGAGTTGTGTATAACTAAGAAAACCAAGACCCGAGACGACAAGGACTGACGAGGGTGTGTTTTCTTGAATACCTGGAACATCTCCCACAATTCTGGAAGATAGTGTACCGGCCTTCTGATAAGATGTGCCAGAGACCACAATCCGGATTTATTCTTAATTAGCAGATGCAAAGACGGAGCTTTAAACGCATTACGTTAGGTCAAAGATGATTTTCCAAACAGCCAACACCGACCTGTAACAATAGATGTCGGCTATTGAAGCCAGATTCGAACCCGACTTGAAGTCAAAAGCAAGATGGAATTTCCGAGCGATAGATTTGAAAACTTGTTTTCAGAAAAATCGATTGCGACATCCAATCCATACCTCTAATATTGTCCTAAGTTGATCGTTTTCCTGGCCCTCTGTATGCCATCACGACGAAATTTATACCAAGGGGCTTCCGCAAGGAATACATACCACGCTGGTAGACAGTAACAGACTGTACGAAGAAGTCCATTCAAATGGAAACCATAGTTTAGCAAAGAGCTTATGAAGCCTTGACGAAAATAGGAAATAATAGTGGATGAACCGAAAGTCGTGGAGTTTACTTCGGAGGCTTAGCTCGTCAAACCAACCGCTAAAAAAACAAAACATCGAGCGAAATAGAGTACTTGCTCATAAATTTAAACTGCCGAAAGCAGAACGAGATAAGAATTTACAAAGGCTCTTCAGTAAGGACCTTAAAAGCTTAGGTAAAAGTACAACACCACAGGCGACAAACTCTCAAACCCATTCACTATAGCCAAAGTTGATACTGCCCTCTGCTCAATAAAAAAAAACTGGAACTGCATGTCGTCGCTTGTAGAATATACCTGAAACTCCTAAAGCACAATGGTCCAAAAGTGAGAATACGGCTTGCCAGTATGCCTTTCTCAGGATGCTGTCACCCGCCGAGCTACCGAGGGTCTTCAATTTCTTGTAATCATATTGCTCTCCGTAGACCAAGCAAACCCGCAGAAGCTCCGCAGTTACCGTCCTGGGCTAAAAGTTTTTGAACGTATGACCCTAAAATGAATAGGAAGTGACATCGAAAAAGCTATTCCGGACGAACAAGCAGGTTTTAGAAAGTTCAGAAGCTGCACCTACCAAGTCTTAGCCAAAATAAACTTAAAAACGGCTCTCAACGAAAAAGGAAAATTTATGTAAGTTTCGAGGATCTTCACAGAAGCCTACGAAATTGTGTGGAAAAAACCCGCTGTATAAGCTTTTCAGGATCATCCCCTGCATCCCTGGCCCTGCAACATTAGGTTGCGATGTGCAACATTATGTGCGAAGCTCAGTGACAGGTTTAATGTCTTCCTCAACGATACCCGCAGTAGAACAAGAAAAATAAACAATGGTATTTCCCAAAGTTCAATGCTCGCCCCTACACTTTTTAAACTTATACATCTGCGATCTTCTCGACAATTCCTCTTAAAAATTTAACTGTGTATTAGTATTCCAACACAAGTCTTTTGAAAAGCTGGAACAGGTAGCGACATACCACCTAAACCATCTATCTGCATACTGCAAGGATTGTCGTTTTCAACTGAGCGCAGCAAAAACCGAGGACTGTTGTTTCCACCTCAATTACAGAGATGCTCGAAGAGTATACTGCGAGTGACGCTTGATGGCGTCTACTTAGAACACAACTTTTCCCCAAAATATCTGGCTATCACCTTAGACCAAACGCCTGTAAGGCACAGCAAATCGAAGCTTTTAAAAAAATAAACACTAGAAACAACGAGATTCAAAAGCAAAGATTCAACAACAAACTCGTATCTCCTGAGCTACGTTCCTCCGCTATCTCGCTGGTATACTCGATTGGAGAATATGGAGCCCCTACTTCACTAAACAGCAGCTTCACAGATCAGAGATATTAGAAAAGTTGATTGCCGTGCTGATGGCTTCTTCCTGAAATGGTTCTGGTCATCATTACTAAATCAGTCAGGCCAAGCCCAATGCTAAAAAAGGAAAACTTACTTACTTACTTAAGGTGGCGCTATAGTCCAGGGTGTGCCTGGGCCCCCGCCAACATCCTTCGCCAGCCAGCTCTGTCTGAAGCTATTCGTCTCCAGTTTCGCATGCGAAGTTGGCTTAGGCCCCTTCCGTGCGCTACTTGAGTCTCAACCGTCCCTGCGGGGTGGATTCAAAAATTTTCCGAGTGTCCGTTTCCGTTGGTGTCCATCCGCTCGATCCAGTCATCGTAGCCTTTGTAACAATATTTTGACTCTTCTGGCTAGGTTGGTGTAGCTGTACGCCCGTACAATTCGATGTTATGTCTTCTCCTCCACTCTCCGTTTTTGTAGACGGGACCGTAAATCGTCCAAAAAATTTTCCTCTCAAAGCAGCCTAAAGTGTTTTCATCCGCCTTTGACAGGGTCCATGCTTCTGCACCGTAAAGCAGGACTGGGATGATGAGGGTCCTATAAATGGACACTTTAGTTGAACACAAAAACGAAACAGAGAACTAGAATTTAAACTACCGTAAAAAGTGTGGTGCGACTAAACCGTTTACGGACTTCCACTAATGAGATGTAATGCTACCGCAGCTAGAAAAAAAGAAGATGGTTTGTTAGACCCAGAATCGAGCCCAGAACGTTCCAATTATCGGTCTTTGGTGCTATATCATCCTGCACCAAAACCCACTTTCATATAGCCTACATGTTCTCTGTGCATAAATAATCCACATAAGCCGCAACAAAAGCAATATAGGGTCAAGCTTTACTGACCTGTACTACATGCGGCGCCCCCTTTCAAGGCTGCTCGACTGCCCCGGGCTGCCTTGCATTTCGCGCCAACGATGAATGCAGCAGGATGTGGAGAGCGCAGCATTTAATAATCAAGAAGAGGCATGCAAAACTGACGTGTTGGGCAGAACAACAATATAGACAACTATAATTGTCTATCTTTGTCTATCTAGGCTCCGATAAAAAGTCAGACAACGCAAAGGTACCAGCACTAAACTCAAACAAAATTGAGCTCTTCCCAATCACTGCTTCTTCTTTGGGCTAAGAAGACAATTGCACTTTCTCGAGAATAAAAGAATGTGTTTATTTCTCTCATCCTCCAAGTCTATCCCTGTTTTACGGTACAGATGCTTGGACCTTAAATGGACAAGCTCCGGCCCGAAAAATTCTTGAATACACCCCACAAAGGACGGTGCCATATAGAAAAGCACCTAGGTGCCGCACACAAGTGGATGGTGACCTCAGCCAGCTTTGCACGCGAAACTCGGCTTGTTGGCTGAGAGCTAAGTCAACCCCGACTGTATAGCCCCACTCTAAGTAAGTAAAATTGTAAAAGTTCAGACGCTAAAACTTCCCTACACCCGCCTGTTCACATAGAGAAATACAACGATATACCCCCAAGAACTTAAGGGCATACGATCGAGACCGAATCTTGAGTCGAATGAGCTATGCCTGTCCGTCCGTGTGTCACTAATTTTAAGGCCTAAAATTTTGAACTATGAAGCTGAAATTTTGTGCGAAAATTTATTCCTTATATCTCTTTGTTATTTGAAGCAGTACAGCAGTATAAGTGCTAATATTTTTTAAGGCACTATATGTTTGGTCCAAGTCCGAAGTTCAAGTTTTTGGCCCACGCCCACATTCACCTTAAACCTAATTCAGGAAAGAATTGGTAATAACAAGTGAATAAGTGCAAGAGTTCCTCTATAACGTACTTCTTTATACCAGACTCTTTTTACGGTGTAGCACCAAATCATGTGGCGTATTTTTTTGAACACCGAACAGCCACACCGAGCTCCCAAATAAAACTCGATGTTCGCGACAGTTCCAGGGTGGTTTACACTCAGTTTCATTGTGTATAGAATGAGAAATGCTGCACCAGTGCAGTCATCACGTTAAGAGTCAAATTGCTTTGACTTCATTTTGTTTATTTTGTTTTTTCATTTCTTAGCGTGATTTTGTTGGCGGCGGTTTTTTGTAGTTTTAATTAAAACCAATTTTGGGACCTTTAAGTTTGAGATATTTAGTAAGTTTTTATCAACTTAAAACAGTTTTAGCTGCGTGGTAAAAAATAACAAATGAAAATTGAGTCGAAACGTCACTTCACATCACAATCAAAGCTATCAACCTCTACCGCCCAATACGACGGTGGCGAAAATTCGAGTTCGGTGTCGACACCGAACTAATTCGGAGTTCAGAAGAACATTTACGTGAGCCCGATCACGTTCAGGTGTACGAGAAAAGAACAATTTTTTTTCTGTAATTAACACCAGTTTCACGATTCGGCATTGAAAAGAATACGCCATTAAAGTTTTTTTGCCTCAATTTATGTATCGTGTGTCAATTATTTGTAATGGCCGCGCCCCCAAAAATGGGCGTGGGCTGAAAATTATAATCAATTGGTTGTTGTATCTTTAGAATCGTGAGAAAAAGTGTGAAAAGCGTATATTAATTTTAATGCATAGTTTGTAACTCAGTGAAATTATCACCGTAGACCCGATAAGAGCCGGTTTTTCGGTGCTGAGTTAAGCCCAATTTAAGCCAAGATCTGTTAATCCCATAAAGAAACGAATCTCACGTTAACCCAGCGAGCAGTTTTTCAGTGCAGGGTCAACTCCGTCCACATGTTGTCGAAATCTTCGACTCTATAAATTATTGACTCTCCCGACTCTCACTTAACATAGAAAAACACAGGAAAAGAAGTTCAAGTTATTCTCAGATGTCATTCTTCACCGAGACACGCAAATTAACTGCCGTTCCGATTCCATGCAGAAAAAAAGACCGTCAAGTATGAAGACATTCGCGGAGCGGTCCGTCGGCTTTTGTGAAACATTCTATTTATTTATTAAAATTATTTCTGGATATATTTTACAGTCTTTAATATACTTTTTTCGTAGTGCTGTCTCTGTTCTTATATTCGGTGATTTTATATTGGGTTTCATTACTCTAAAAAAAGGCTGACAAAAAGCTTTACCGTCACGAAAATAGAGGGAAGGACAAACTATTTCTTAGCCTTTTTTTAGGATTTTTATAATTAAAAAACCCATAAAACAGCAATTTCGATTATTTTTAATTACCGTTAGACTTTTTGACCAATTTTACAACCATCTGTGCTCGAATTCTGCAGACATGGATTTCTGAGAAAACGGTAGGAATATGCTGCTTTTTTATTTCGGGCTGTTTTTTAAATGGGCTTAAAAACTAATGGTCAAAAAGGACAATTTTGAAACGTTTTTGATGCATTTGATGCACCAAATTTAAATAAGGTCGTCATAACCGTTAAGGAACTAGAATTCTATAAAAAATAGTTTTCGAAAATGTTTTCACGTTTTTCAGTTAAGTCTTCGAAGTTTTTGAATATTCGAAGTCTGCTACAGTTTTGTATAAAATTTAAGAAGATGGACCATGCCCGGTGGTAATTTAAAAATTATACTTTATACCGTTTGTGAGATAGAAGGGGAGACATGCGTTCTTTTGACCTTTTTTATAATTTTTTGTTCAAATCCATAAAACAAATATTTTGAAGTTTTTTCCAGTTCTCGTTAGACTTTTTTCCAATAGCACAACCACCAGCAATAGCCTTGGATGTTTTTTTTTTCAATTCTATGGACTGGTTTCTGCGTAAACGGTAAAACAAGCTCCTTTTTTATTTCGTTTTTTAAATAGTCTTCTAAAAACTTAGGTTAAAAACAGCACTTTAAAAAAATTTCAACGCAGTCTTCCTTCTTTTTCTAAGTTTTGTACTTTAAACGAGTCTGAAAAATATCGCGTATACCGTTATAAGCTACTGGAAGACTTAAAAGAAATTGTTTTTGAAAATGCTCTTATATTTTTGAGTTAAGTCTCAGAAGATTTTGAAATTTCAAAATCCGCTATAACTTCCCTTAAAATTATTTCTGATTTTTTTTTCATAGAATTCCACCAAACAGCACCGGAGATAAGGGGGGGGGACACACGTTTTTCCTGCATTTTTGCGATTTTTTTTTTCGAAAATGCGTCAAAACTGCAGTATTCAAACTGTTTTTAAAAAATATGACCTAAGCACTTGGTTTACTTTGTGTGTTCAATATTGATTTTGAGCGACAAGCCGTTCAAAAGTTTTGGCCTCCAACACTTTGAAAAACGTCATGCATTTTCGACTCTGCATTTCTCAAAAATGTTTTGATATTTTCGAAAAGTTTTATTTTTTAATTAAAGCTTAGTATTTCTTAAACCTTAGTTTAGTTTTCTAGTTCTTGCCTATTAAAGTTCTTGAAAAAAACACTAAAAAACCAAAAAAACGAGGGGTTTTAGAAAAATCGAAAAATTTGTTCCCAAAGGAGTAGCACCATTCGCATGAAAGGAAATCTTACGTTAGCGATGCGTCCTTTACAATCAATTGAATTGCCTGCTTTAATGCCACAATGAACCCGTAACCGCATACTTAGCACTATTTAAGTATCTTCAAGGGTCCTGCAGATGATGTATCTTCGCCCCTGGCATCTAGTTCATGCTCTCGACCAAATAAACATCAAACCACTCAAAGCCATTTCCTGTCCGGTTCATTAGGACACCATCACAACTGAGGTTCTGTTGCTAGTTCTGGTGGTTGAATCAGAAACTGGGATGCACAAATATTAGCTTTGTGCAAACGTTGTCGTACACTCAAGCACAACAAATAATGTATCTAGCTCTTCGTACCTTAATACTTATGTCATGTATGTTTGGATAAATTGATGAAACGGCGCGGCGCCACGTGCCCAGAACAAATTCAATTTACCAAATAACAACAAATGATTCGTTGCAGTTGAATTAAAATCCTTACAAACTGTTGAGGGTATACGATAGATCACTCTGCATAGAATAAATAGAACTGTTTTAGTTTTCTTTCCTGCTGGTATATTTTGCAAGGATACCATCACGTTTCTGAGTCGTTTATGATTAACTGCCACTGCATAGCAATTTAATTTTTTTTTTAATTTTATTTTATGTTTAACAACCAGCAGATGATGCTGTAATTTTCTATTCTTGGTATATTGTGGTTCATATTTGTAGCCTGAGTAAATTTTGAAGCATACTTTTTGAACAACAATAACAAAAAAGAGACGAAGTCTTTTGAAGTATTGGTGCATTCTTCAATATTTTGAATTTCAACCAAAAACATATGGCACTTACATTGCAAACAAAATAAGTCAGTTTTAGGTACTTTATGCTGGTTAAGGGATTTAAGTAACTATTTGAAGGATTCAAAAACCTATATCCTCTCCTGTAAGGCACACTGTTTGTCTGCCACATTCTTTTACTCTCTTTTGACAGTAGCATATGTCGGGATTTTCCGAGTTCAAATATAAATGGAAACGAGAGCGATTATGGACCCTTATGACGTTTCTATCTTATATGATATAAGCAAACTAAGCATATGTTATTGTTATTTCGAGAAACTGTCAGACCATATTTTGAAAAATGTACATTCAAATAGTTTTATTGATGTTTAATGCAAATTAACATGCCAGAGAGCCAAATGACATTCGGACAGAAATATGTATAGTAATAATGTTCAATACTAGTAACATATCAAAAGAAGGACATAAAAAGAATTTTGGTACAATTTGATGGATGATTGTAAGACTATATTGAAACTCTCACTAATGCATTCTTAGTCCAAAAAGTGTGTCAAAGAAATCCGGAAGGATCTAAACTGCTTTTTTATTAAAATCTGGTTTGCGTATGTAGTGTCTTACCTGAATGACTTGAATTCCATTTATGACCCTTCGAACCTTACCCTAACGGTAAGAAAACCAACACCCTACCTACATGATATGTTTGGACTGCCATCTAACAACACTTTATCAAAGGCAGCCGCCAAACACATTTTTGGGGTGCGGTGTCATGTCATTAGAACACATCCTCAAGTGTGAAAATTTTAAGGAAAATGTAAGGCGAGATGAGAAGAATAAAACCGTCACACCCGACCGCTTAGATGTCATCGATTTATGGTGTGTTTGAGCGCGAATTGTAGACTGTGAAAAGATACATCCGCCGGCAATTAAAGGCGGGCGTCTGATGTCGAATGCTCAACACACAAGAAGTAAACCAGCACAGCACGAATCACATGCAGCCTGCTTTAACAGTGCAATCCTAAAGTGGTAATGTATCCAAAGTAGTTGTAGCTCTTGAAAAGACTGGATAATTGCACGAGCGCCAGCACTGGCCACTCAAGAATAGATTTGAGGGGAATCATATAAGAGAAACCGAAACGCAATTGCTTATAAAGCAGGGTTAATAGTTGTGCTTGAAAGGGGTGGCGTTAATTTTGATGATCGTGTTCTGTAATAAATTAATTTTTTTACGATTATGATATGAGTCGGATGTTTTGGATAGAGTTGAATAATTAACGATACTAGTCTTTTTGAAATGATAGGGAACGTTAAATTAAAAGATTTGTTTGACAAGAATTAAAAAGTCTCACAACATGCAGTGTTATTCGCTGCAATAATTTTTAACGCATTTTAATTTTTGACATGATGTGAAGAAAATTCTAAAAATAAATTTTACACAATCCGCCTAGTTTTTTGTCATAAAATAATCCAAAGAAATGGAGTATTGCTATTCCCCAGGAATGGAGTTCCGATAAAACTAAAACAATAATTAGGTCCTTGAGAATTAAGACCAAAGCATATGTCAAACTTAATGTCTAGCACTGGCCAAACTAGCAAGATTTAAATTTATGTAGGTCGCCGTAAAGGTTTTACCCATTGTTAGTACGAAAAACTTTTTTGATAAACAAAATCTGGAAAATCGGTTTCAAAAATCTCTTATGGAACAAAATCAAGACAATCTAGAAAATGTCAAAATTTTTCTTTAGTTTTATACACCCAAACTCGCACCTACCCCAAATCCCATAGTTAGCCCAAGGAGAAGGGCTGCAGATATGTTCGGCTAGACAAAAAATAGAGTTTCAAAAAATCAGGTTGAGAAAAAATCAGGCCCTTAGAGAATTTTTTCAAGTGTTAAGTTTTGAGATTTTTTTGTTCCTTATAATTTTGTTTTTTTAATATATCGGGAGGGCTTTTAATATAATTGACCAGCTCAAACTTGGCATTTCTTCTTTTATAGGAAATTTTTGCTTGACAGGTAGTTATATAAGAATCTTCTTTCGCAATGATGTATCAATATGCAATTCTGGATCTTTCAGCTGTCTTAATTTCCTAATTGCCGGAAGTTAATGCGCACTGATTGGAACTCACAAACATGCGGAAAAAATGTTATCACAATTTTTAAAACTAGCTGCAAATACTAGCAAAATCCGCTGCATCCCAATATAATTCAATTTAGTCTTTTGTTGAAAATTGAGGAAGACCGGAGCCTTACTGGATCACTTTAACCTCCATTAGCATATATGGTGTGGTACTGATGTTGAACAAATTAAAGAAAAACTTGTGGGAGGGTTACAATCCGCCTAGGCGAATCGTTGGATACCGCATCCCAATTGACCACTGTCAAGCTCCAAAATGCGTCAAAAGTCTTGGTTGTTAAATTTCAGTTTTTATTAACTTTAATTGTGTAAAAAATTTGTCAGTTAAGAATATCTTTCTTATCTCTTCTCGGTGTGGCATCAACCCCTTTTCAATAACATACATTTTTTTAATCATATTTTTTATCGGATCTAGTATACGTGTGTTGATCGCAGTTTTATATTAAAATGTTGGGCGTGGCAAAAATTAATTCATTTGAGTGGTAGCTTATGCACATATCAACATTTTATAGTGCAAGGTTTTTGGATTTAAAGCAAACATATCAAATAAAAACCGTTTATTAGAATGTATATTAAGTATGACCACGCCTACAACGCGGCGGTTTTCGCTTTTTTTTAGACGCCAGTCACGAAACACTTAAGCGAGGATATCGCATACCGAATTTCAGCTTTCTACGACAACTTTGATTTTTCATGCTTGACAGTGGACGTGACAGTGGACGGATTTCAAAAAAATTTACACTTGTACTTCTTTGATACCTAAATAGAACGGATATCAAGTTTCAAGTTCCTAGGTCAAAATTTAAGGCCTATAAACTACCAACAGACGGACGGACGGACGTGGCTCATTCGACTTAACGTGGCTAATTCGGTCTCGATCATATGCCCTTAAGGTCTTTAGGGTCTACGATGATTACTTCTCTATGTTACAAACTATGAATCAAACTTAATATACCTCCTATCCTATGGGATGGGGCACAAAATTTTCTTATTATACCCCATCTCGTCGGATAGGAGGTACCTATATTAAGATTGTCACATAGTTTCTAACGCGGTGAAATAATAAAGGTAGACCCCGAAGACCTTAAGGTCATAAGACCAATACCGAATTCCGAATCGAACGAGTGAGTAAGTGCAACAGTTTGTATGCAGAAGTTACAGTCCGTAGCACGAACCGTTGAATATTCCATCCGATCCCACATTGTAAAATGCTGATGTCGTTGTAATCTTTTGACATTTTATAAGTAGAGCAAACTTCGGAAAGGGGCTTAAATGTACACGTAACCAGTGAGTAAGTGGTACAGTGTGTATGCAGAAGTTACAGTCCGCAAAACGGACCACAATGTAAAATGCTGATGTTATTGTTATCCCCTATATAATAAAGCGCTATGTGCGTAAGTATGTCACGTACAGTCGCCAAATGACAAGTCCAAGTCGTGTTACTCGGTAGCTCACTGGGAGAGTGTTCGGCTCGCATTTCGTTGGTTCGGAGTTCAAATTGCGTCGACGGGCAGAGGCAATATTTTTTTTTTTAATAAATTCTGCAATGTTTTTATTTCCTTGGGTTCATTGGAGTTTCTAACATGTTAGTATTGAAAAACGGAATGCTTCACCTTTAAAGGATTCCTCCAACTCCTGCCCACTTCCTCCAGAATTAAAGATTCCTCCAGCTTCTACCCACTTCTCTGGGTTCATTGGAGTTCCTGGCCAGATAGAAAAGGATCCCTTTAGCCCCTGCCCAACTGCCCCGGAATGGGCTCCATGGGCTCATTGGAGTATTCCTTGGGTTCATTGCAGTATTCCTTGGGTTGACTGCTTGGTTGAAAATTGACTGCTTCACCTTTTTAAAGGATTCCTCCAAGTCCTGCCTACTTCCCTCCGAATTCCTTGGACTCATTGGAGTATTTCTTGGGTTCATAGCAGTATTCCTTGGATTCATTGGTGTTCCTTACCTGTTAGTACCGAAAAATTATATGCTTCACCTTTTTAAATGATCCTTCTAGCTCTTGCCCACTTCCTCCAGAATTCTTCGGGCTCATTACAGTATTACTTGCGTTCATTGGAGTTCCTGGTCTGGTAGTACCAAAAAAATTATGTGCTTCCCATTTATAAAGGATTCCACCAGATCCTGCCCACTTCCTCCAGAATTCTTTGGGCTCATTACAGTATAACTTGGATTCATTAGAGTTCCTGGCCTGGTAGAACCGAAAAATGATATGCTTCTCACTTGTAAAGGATCTATCCAGCTCCTGCCCACTTCCTCGAAAATTCTTTGGGCTAATTGCAGTATAATTTGGGTTCATTGGAGTTCCTGGCCTGGTAGTACCGAAAAAGGATTTGCTCCCTGAAGATCCCTGAAGATCCTTCCCACTTCCTCCAGAATTCCTTGGGTTCACCAGGTAAGAAACTCTGGTATTTAGTACCGAAAAGTTATGTTCTTCAACTTTATAATACCGATAATAGAGCTTCTTTCATAAGGGTGAAGCATATAACTTTATGTTAAAAGTAAAAAGTAAAAAGGTAAAAATGAAAAATAAAAAGTTAAAAGTAAAAATCATAAAGTTACCCTACAATAAAATCCTATGTGCATAGGTATTCAGAGCACTATTTGCAGGTCAAAATAATGTGACGTAGCTCACCGCGAGAATGGTCGGCGCGCTTGGGTTTGGACGGGCCAATTTTTAATTTTTTATTTTAATCGATATGTGCTGCGTTGTTCCTGTCGTACGACAGGCTTCTTTACTAGTTTTTTGATATTTAACAAGTAATGCAAACTTTTAAGAGGGGCGTGGTCTAACCACCTCTAATTACAAATCATCAGTTATACACAGACATTTCCAAGTTACGCTTAAATGTACGTAAAAATGCAATTTTTGGTTCAAATTCACTATTTTTAAAAAATCGCCCCTAAAAGGGGGCGTGGCTAAAAACTTTGTAGGAACGAAGTCTAGAATAAAATCCCTTTTATCGAACTCGCCAATTAGGCTTAAAAATTAGGCTTACGGCCAGTGGAAATTACGTTTTTCTTGAAATTTTTAGGTTTTTCTTCAATCCTGCCTCCAAATGTGTTCGTGGCTCAAAGTTTTGTATGAAAGAAATGTAAAATTATGTGTTTTCTACATAATACATTGAGTAATTTTTTTTTCGATTTGGAACAAAAATATTGAATAAAATGAATTTGAAAAATTAACCTTTAAATCGATGCCACGCCCACTAGGGGGGAACCTTTGTACCAAATTTCAGGTCCCTAGCTTAAAATTTAAGGCCTTAAAACGTGTGACATACAGACAGACGGACGGACGGACATGGCTCATTCGATTCAGAATTCGGTCTCGATCATATGCCCTTAAGGTCTTGGGGGTCTACCATTATTATTTCACCGTGTTACAAACTATGCGACAAACTTAATATACCTCCTATCCCATGGGATGGGGTTGAAAAATGCAATTCTTATACCCCACCCAAGGAATATTAATTTGTTGTATAGTTTGAAACGCAGTGAAATAACCACCATGTGTGGGACCGACAGGTGAATCGATTGAACAATGTCCGTCCGTCCGTATGTAAACAACTTCTAGGCCTTAAGTTTTAAGCTAGAGAGCTGAAAATTTGTGTATGTGCGACCACCTCTAATTTTAAAAAATACTTTTTTCAAATTTTAGTTATGTTACAATGGCGCTAACGAACTCATTTCTGGTACGTATCATTGCCTTGTAATTGTCTTCGAGTCTTCAAGGTGGCAGAAAACGTTTAGCCTTTTTTTTAAAGGGATTTAAGCTTAAAATTACTGTTGTTCAATAAATATATATGAAATTTGACTAAAAATTATGTCAAACTTTGCCCACTTTTGTGGGCGTGGAGTTAAAAAAGTGATTTTTTGAGTTAAAAAGGCCGAGTTCTGGGCCGAAATGTATGCCGAATAGTATAAAGCATTCAATAGTTATATTTTTACATCCCGCCCACTTTTTGGAGGCTTGGCGGTTTCCTTTTTTGGTGGGGAATGGTATTTTGCAATCACTTTCCCACTTGTTTGGTACAATTTCAATATTTTTGAAAAATCGATCGCTAAAAGGGGGCGCGGTTTAAAAATTTGAGTAAATGAAATTTGGAATGAAATCTCGCTATTTTTTCGAAGTAGCCTGAGCACAGAATTTTAAGATTAAGTAAAAAATACGTATAAGTTTATTACTTTGCTTTTTAAAATATTTTGACAAATTCAAGTTCGAAATTGCATTATTGAAAAATTTTGAAATTACTTCCTTTATACTAAAATCCGAATATTTTGAATAATCTTTTTTATTAAAGTCAGAATCTTAGAATCTGTTCGGTATTAAAAGTTCGGCATAATTATAATTTTTAAATGATTCTTGATTCGTGTATTTTTTATTCAAATCATAGAGCCACTATGGGATCGGAAATATGCGGTGGGGCAATCAATAACTGCGTTAAAAATTCTAACTGTTTCTGCGCTCGCAGAATGTAAAAATAAAACATACAATGCTAGCGCAGGTGGTTGCAATATTGAAAAAAGTTGTTTAATGGATTTAAATTTAGAATATGATAAGAAACGTCGAAAGAAGGCATGCCCCCCATCTAAATTCTTAATGTACCTAAATATAAGGAATTACGAAAAAATTACCTGCCCATCTTCTGAAGTTCAAAGAAAAAGTACAAACTTTGAAGATTAAAAAGATTCTGGGTTTGTTTCAAAAACACAAAAGCATTTTCGAAAACGATATTTTAAAAGTTTCTTGTATCTAAACAGCAATGATGATCTTGTTTAAAGTTCGAATGATTTGATAGTAAAGCGTTAACAAGACAAGGTTTGCCTTAATAACTTCATGAATTTACTGTGGAGCTAAAATCGGCTGCTTTGAGATCATTAGAATATCTTCTCACCATAGTCACGCGCCCAAAAACTTGATTTCTCTACCCTTCTACTTTGTTTGAAGAGGAAGTTGAACAGCGCCACACTGACAAAACTCCAGAGATTTGATTTTGTCATAATAGACTGGTACTGAATCAAAAACAGGACATTCTCTTGCAGAAATAATTAATTTCAAGTGACAAACTGAAGACAGCTGATAAATTTCGTGTTCCCATATTTTCGTGAATAAATCATTTCCATTAAAACATGCTAGAAATGCGCAGATCCAAAATCAGACTCCATTCGATAGCGCCTCTTTTTCTTCACAGGGCTTTGGCAATCGCTTCGAGAATTCACAAAATTGTCTTGACACACCCACATCGTCGATTTGCCATGGCCGTAAGCCCTTAAGATTGTTTGATAAACTTCTTCGAAATACCAATCTCGCAGGAGAGTGTAAATAATGCATTTGATTATGAACTGGAAATGATCCCATTAATAAAATCGATACGATTATCGTTGGATCTTCCCCCCGGTTCCTACACACATAATCCCTGAGATAATTTACAGCCACATCGTCCAACATTTACTCGAAGTCTCGGCTTGGTTCTCTGCAAGATTATCATATAAAAATTTCAATAGTTTGGCTGGACGATAAATTACCAACGCGCCGCGCGCTTAAATCGATCGTTAGATGCGAGAACTGGTGGTGTGTGGGATGCATACGAATATATGCATCCGTGACCTATGCGATCTCGGCGATAGCATTGCGCCTGTCATAATCAAACATCAATTTATGCGCACAAGCCGACACGAAACCATAATTAGACCCAGCAGTCGAATAGAGTCGTTCTCGGGGCTTAAGCTTGACAGGTGTCGTAAATAACTTTTGACAAGCATTAATTGGCCAATTGGCTTGTTGGGGACTAGCTTCTGGTGCTAAATATCGATCTTTATTGCGTCAATAAAGGTTCTCCTAAGGGTCAATCACTTGGGAATGCCCTCGCGAATTAAAGAATTAAACGTGTTTATTTAATCCCTTAAACAAATACTTTAAGGCGTTTTAAGTACGAATAAAATCCCAAAGCAGCAGACTGAAATCATTGTTCGGAAGCAATTTGTACCCGTTCGGCATGGTGCTCCTTAAATCAAATGAGATAGCCCCTTAAGAAATATGTCCTCTCAGACATGTAATGGACCCAAGGATAAGCAAACTCATTTTCCATTCCGCCGACGGACGACAGTTGCCACAGCCATTGGACTGGCTACCGATACAGATAGGGCTTTTGCTGTTTGCTGTCATCGTAGAGCGTAGACCCATGCACACGCTTCTCCTTGTTGCCTTATTAAGAATTCCGTTTGCGTTTCCAGGATAAAACACGAAGAAGCTGGGCTGAGATATCTATTTGCGGTTTCTCGCAAATATTCGTAATGCTTTGTGGGGAAATCTCAGCCGTCGGTTGCTCTTATCCTCACTGTACGACCCGTACACACTGGAATGTCTACAGGAACCATTTGACCATGGTTGGAGCATGCGGGTGAAATGGTTTACGATTGCCTGTGACGTTTTGCGTATATGCTAACTCAAGTCGTTCGGGTGGCAGACTTATGCTGCAGCTAATTGATTGCTCATTAATTTATTGGGACCCGAATTGGGATCACAGATTGAACAGTGTAAGGAACCCTGTAGAGCGAAGGACAAAGTGGTTCAAGTTGAAATGTCAACGTAATTAACATTTCAATGAGGCCAGGATAAGAAAGCCTTACAAATTAATGCTTGTCACATAAGTTCAGATCGTGGAGCAGAACTTATTTCGCCTGATTATTTCAGGGAAATAATTATTGGCATAAGGAACGAATAGGTAGAAAACTGGGTCGACAAAAATGATAAGATGAACGCGAATCATTTAACTTTTAGCCAATATTTTTCGTGTGTAGTATCAAACGTTTTGACATGACGAAAGACAGACAGAAAAATCAGAAATCATTAAGGGAACATTTTTAGTAAAAGAAAAATTTCGATCACGTTACGTCTTACAACTACGGAGGTCTAAAGATGGATTGCTGAACGGAAACATTCAAATTTTATTGTAGTTTTATTTAAATGACATTTCAATCATAATTTTCCTTATACGCACTTGTTTCAAAATATATAATTCACACGAACCCTTGGTCAAGGCAAACTTACACAAGGCACCATTGGAATGTGACAATGACGGCCCACCCAAACAACATCGTAACTTATCTCCAATGAATGCTTACGTATGTACCTATTTCTAGGTTCTTAAGGAATACGTTTCTATACACAATCGCCGTATAGTAATACTCAATTCACCCCATCAAAATTTATTAATTTCCCTTTCTTAATTGCCTGAGAATGTGATAAGAGTGTGTTGCGCCCACAAACGTGTTGAAGCACATAAAAATTAATTGCTTTCCCGGGTGGAACTTCATAAATTTAGTGATCAACTGGCAATAAAAGTGTTGTAAGCTACGTAAATTATATTTACTTTTATTTATATAAGCTGGATGTTTACAAAAAAGGGAATTTAAGGAAAGCTGCAAAAAAAAATTACAATGTGTTTCCGCCCGGGATCGAACCGGGGGCCTTCCGCGTGTTAGGCGGATGTGATAACCACTACACCACGGAAACGCTTGCTAGGTGGTTGCCAGACTACTGATAGATTTTGGAGTCTTACGATTTAGATCACTCATTTCGTAGGCTTGTGGCAATCTGCCAGTATTATTGTCGGTGATAAGACAAGTTTTATTTTAAAGATTAACATACACAGCTGAATGACCTTGGGAACTATTTCTGGCTCAAGTGGTGATTATGCGAAAATGCTATCAAAATAAAACTGTTAGTCGGCACTCTGTTGCGGGAGAAAGTAAAATGAATTTTAATTGGTTTGAGTTTGATGAACTTGTAGGTACTTAGGTATATTCCAGGCGAAATATTTTTGCATTAGCCCATAAAATTCCATTATTGTATTAACGCACCTAAGAAAGTGTTTTACAAAACAATACTTAGTTTAAAAACATGTATATAGGATAGGCATGCAAAAAATTATAATTTTGGGCCTCTAAATACCATTTCAAAAAAAAAAGTTTTGTTTTTTCGGCTTTTGTTGAAGGCTTGGTGTAAATATTGCTTAATTTGTTAAAAATGTTGTTCAGTATTTGCGACCTTACGTTTTTCTTTTTTTTTATTACTCCATTCCATAGGATAGGTAGGAGGTTTGATTTATAGTTTGTAACATAGAGAAATTACTACCGTAGGCCCCCCAAGACCTTAAGGGCTTATGATCGAGACCGAATTGTAAGCTTATTCGTTTCGCTTCCAAATCGCCAACGGCTACGATATGGTAGCTTCCTATCAAAACTGGTAGTTTTTTTTCTACTTTGTTTGCTTGACAGTTTTTACCAAAATTTGTTAGTTTTCTTTAATGAAATTTGTAGGCTCATTAAACTTTCATAAAAAGAATTACTGGAATATCTGTTACATGTTTTTAAGTAGGTTTAAATAAAATCCAGCAGCTTTTGATACATATTGTGCGGCTCGTTGGTCAGCGTCTGATCCCAGAGGGACGGCTGAAATTCAAATAACAGAAATGCAGGAGCGTCTGTCTCGGGAGGAGCGGCTCCTGGTCGGCGTCTGTTGTCCGGGTTAGGATCGGCCGAAATTAAGCCTGGCAGATAGGGTTAAAATGCACCCCCCCCCCAACCATGAAAAGAAAACGAAAAAGGGCCTCTAATATTTGCTGATCCTGGTAATCCAGGGCACCCTTTGGAGCTAGGCCTGAGGGGTGTCAGCATGCGAGCGCTTGGTGGTCGGAAGGTCCCACTCGGCATCCGACCGGGTTCAACCCGAAGAAGTTACGAGCAGCCCGTCAATGGTGCCGCTATCCGTTACGGGGGGCGGAGGGGGACAGCGCCAAGTCAAAATGAGGGCTTAGGTGGAAACTCTACAAATCGACAACGGCACCAACCTACTTTCAATCTGGCAGTCAGAACGGCGAAGGAACAGTCATGAAAAAAGTTCGGCGAGAAGTTGGAGCACGATTACAGATCTGCAAACAAGATATTTTGGCAGACCATTCGCCGGCTCAGAGGAAGGAAGTTGAATATCATTCAAGGGGTTAAATCCAAGGACGGTACACTTCTTTCAAATAAGAGCGATGTCTTGCGCAGATGGAGAGAACACTTTTCGGAGTTGCTCAATCCCCAACAGGGCACTGAAGATGGCATTCCCACTGCTGATGAGATAAGGGCGGAGAGTAGTCCCACAGTAGACGAAGTAACTAAAGCGATTAAATCGCTAAAAGTTGGCAAATCTGCTGGAGTTGATGAAATCCGGCCAAAAATGCTCAAGGCAATGGGTGAAGAGGGTGCTAAATGGCTATCACGTGTCATTAATGGCTAAATGGCTATCACGTGTCATTAAGGTGGCCTGGAATAGCGTGAAGGCACCTAGCGATTAGCAAACGGGAGTTATAGTGGCCATTTTCAAAAAAGGGAGCAGGAGAGATTGCGCCAACTATCGGGGCATATCTCTCTTGAGTCTTCCGGGAAAAGTATTCGCAAAGGTGTTGGAAACGCGTTTCAGAACTGTAATCGAGCCTTTGTTACGGGAAGAACAGTGCGGCTTTCGGCCTGGCAGAGGCACAACCGACCAAAGGTTATTCTTGAGAAGGCCTGGGAATATGCCAAACCGGTCTATGCGTGTTTTGTAGAAAAGGAAAAGGTCATGCGCCTGGAAAAGGCGTATGACCGAGTCGCTCGGGATTCACTGTGTAGAGTTTTGCAGGACTATGCGCTGAGTGGGCCTCTTCTGAGAGCCATCAAGTCTTTGTATGGAAACTGCAGAAGCTGTGTACGGATAAATGGCGTCTAATCCGGTCCTTTTGATGTGCGCGTTGGACTTCGCCAGGGCTGTGTTCTGTCGCCACTTTTTTTCATAGCATATATGAACTAGATGGTGAAGCGCAGTCTTGGCGAGCAATGTTTCGAATTGGCTGGCATCAGGATGAGCCATCTGCTTTTCGCAGACGATTTGGCCATCCTTGCATCATCCAAAGAGGAACTTGAACGAGCACTGGATAGGTTTACAGCCGTCTGTGGTGATGCTGGGGATGAAAGTAAACGTGAACAAATCGGAGGTGATGGTTGTTTCCCAAACTCCTGTGCAGTCTACCCTGCACATAAATGGAGTTCCATTAAAACAGGTGAAGAAGTTTAAGTATCTCGGGGTCTTTTTCACGAAAGATGGGGGAGTGATACTGAGCTGTCATGTAGAATTGGCCAAGCTGGAGCAATAGTAAAGGCACTGCGCCGGCCGATCATTAGGAAAGCTGAGCTTGGAGTGAAAGCAAAGATCTTTTTTTTTAATTCAGTGATCGTTCTAACCCTCATATATGGTCATCAAATTTGAGTAATGACCGAAAGAATTAGATCGCGGGTACAAGCTGCCGAAATGAGATTCCTGAGGTGCGTTGCTGGTGTTACTCTAAGGGACAGAGTGAGAAACGTCAGTATTCGTAGGAATCTTTATGTTGACCAGCTACTTCTCCCGAGTGGAGCGATCGATTATTCGATGGTTTGGACACGTTGTTCGTATGCCCCCTGACAAACTTCGTAGACAGGTCATGTTAGCCGAGTTGCGAGCGCGTCGACCCCCTGATGGTAGGCCAAGAAACAGGTGGTGGGATCAGGTAAAGAACCTCTCTGATCCCCGCCTGGGGATTGCGCCGGAGTCTCTTGAGTTGGTGGCGGAGGATCGAGAACGATGGACCATTTAGCCAACCTCGCTCCGCGACCCTTTTAAAGGATAAGCGGCATCCTTTATAATAAAATCCTTTATAATAAATATAATAAAATATCATCATCATCATCAAAATGATTGAACCTAAGTAGTACAAAAAGGTTTTAAAAAATTTTAAGTTATTTTCGTACTCTTTGAAATGAAAATTTATGCAAAATTAACTAATTTTTCGATGTGTGTGAAGTTTGCACCGCACTTTTCGATTTTTGCAAAAACCAAGCTGTGCTGCGATGTGCTAGATGTGTGCTATCATGTGCCGTATCGGAATTTTTTTTTTCAAAAAGTACGAATTTTATAGGGTATTGTTCTTTTTAGTGTGAAGTCGCACCGCAATTTAAAAAAAAGCAAACTTTTACTGCGAAATGCTCGAGATGTTCTGCTGTGCCGTTATGAAAAAAAAAGTATACAGTAGACGCTCGATATAGTGAATCTCGACATAGTGAAGTATCTAGTACCTATAGTGAACACCTAAAATTTTATACAGACTATTCTAAATAGTAAACAATCACAATTTCAGTACAGTGAACACACTATTTTTCGCAGAAAAAAACGGTAATATCGCAGTTGCAAACTGTCTTCGGCATTTATGCCTATGGCAAAGGGTCTACCACCTGCCTTTTGCCATTTTATTTGCGTTGCATCTGTGTTAGTGTTGCGGCGTCTGATTATTTGAGTTCTGATTTTGTCGCGAAAAGTTGTGTTCAATGTGTTTTTAAAATGTCTCCCAACCATTTAACGTTACTAGAAAAAAACTGGTGTAAGTACTTGACAGTTTTGTTTTGAGTTGAAGACCTTTGTTTTATTTTACATTAAGAGTATTCACTTGAACGTGAAAAACCTGATAAACTACACACCCTCGTAGATAATTGAGCTGTCAGATTTTCTCTGAAGATTTTTTTACACAGAGCTCGTAATTTTCCGCGATGATTTCGAATCGGAAATGAATCACGTAAAGTTACGCGAGTAAACAAACGTCAAACTTTCATGATGTTTTGATTTTCATAATATTTTTCAGCTGAATTTTTTTATATCGCTCATCAAAGTTTCATGGGCTGCGGTATTTGACAATCTTCCTGAGAGTAATTTTTTGCGATTAACACTTGTTGTTTGCAGAAAATGGGGTGCTCATTTGAAGCAACGTAGAAATTTATGCATATACGAGCTGCGTATATTTACTAGATTAGTGAATGCCCTTATTGCTTTATTATGATAAGAAATGTTTTTGAGTTGTTAAGGAAATTATTGTTAGTCTTTTAGCATTGAGACTGATTTCTGCCTATTTATGCTAACGATTTTTTTTAGTTAAGTTGCTGGTAAACGATTTAATAAATTAAAAAGAAAAGCCTGTGCATTTTACTGGCTTAAAAATATGCATTTTTAATAAAAGTCAACTTTGGAATACCGTTTAAGCATCTCTCTCTCGAAATAGTGAATAATCTTGAAAAAGTGAACGTGCCTGGTTTTAATTACTTCACTATATCAAACGTCTACTGTATATGTAGTTTTTACGGATGGACTTTTTAAAAAAATAATACAGCGAAATATCTTGTTTTTTATTTGTTTTGTCCCCAACATGTGCTGCTATGTGCTGCTATCCATTTCATTTTTTTCCGCAGAGTTTGGTCCTTATATACCCTATAAGTACCAAACTCTGCAAAGTGTTTTTTTTTGTCAAACTTTTTTTTTTTTTTTTTCAAAAAATAAAAAATGTGCTGCGATGTGGGCGAGATGTGCTGCTACGTGACGTAATGCAAAAAAAATATTCGTATATATGTAGTTTTTACGGATAGACACTTCTTGAAAAAAATGTAGCGACACCTTTTGTTTTTTATTATTTTGTTCCCAACATGATTTTTCCCCGAAGTTCGCTTTTTATAAGTTAAAGAGTTTTATATGAAAACGGATAAATCCAAATTAAACAAATAAACGTAAACACCGAAAACTGTGTTTTACTAAATACCTGTTGCATAAACCATCATAGACCACACAAACAAATTTAAGGACACTCGAAAAATTTATCAACCGCAAACAAGCAGAAAAAATGACGCCACTGACATCATAAAAATGTAATTATGTTTTTGCCTTTCGCTTTTATGGGCCATGGGTGCTTTTCTATTTTTCTTCGTCTCGCACAACGCAATATAACATATGCAAAGAATTGAGTTAGGCACCAACTTACCAAGGTACAAGTGCGAATGCTAAAAAGGGCACGCACTATGATATCGTATGAATCTACCCGTTGTTTTCGTGGCGGCGATCACGAGAAGTTAAGAGTGAAGTTTTCGGTTAAAATAGTTAAGATACTTTGATACATAATATAAAAAAAATCTATATTGACTGCATTTCCACGGGAAAAGCAAAATGCTGTGGAGCTACAAAAATAGAAGATAAAGATTTTGGATCGCTTTTTATTGCAGACTGAAACGGATCTAGGTCAAAACCCAAGTACAACTTTCAACACGAGCCCTTCAACACTTAAAATGTCTGAAAAAAACATTATTTGCTAGCCAGCCGGTGTTGCAGCCTATACTGGCAGCTTTGAACTGAACTTGCCGGGGTTGACCGCATATATTCCAATTTGGGACTATCAGCTTCAATTTGATGATATATCCGTAAAAACTTCATTGCATCGCCTAACTAGTAAATCGCCTAACTCTCAGCTCCGACGTGGCCAAACCACATCAGCTCTGCGGCTGATAATGCGATCTTCAAAAATAGGGCGCAAAACATCGAGTGTAGCTTCGGCTGTGTGACACGTAGCGCCGTCCTGTTGAAACCAAATGTTGCCAATATCCTCCTCTTCAATTTTTGTGAACAAAAATGCGTTCAACATGGCCCGATAACGATCGCCTTTAACCGTAAGGTCCACTCCTTGCTCATTTTCGAAGAAAAATGGTCCAATTACATCAGCTCTGCGGCTGATAATGCGATCTTCAAAAACAGGGCTCAAAACATCGAGTGTAGCTTCGGCTGTGTGACACGTAGCGCCGTCCTGTTGAAACCAAATATTGCCAATATCCTCCTCTTCAATTTTTGTGAACAAAAATTTGTTCAACATGGCCCGATAACTCGCCCGATAAATCGCCCTTGATTGTAACGGCCACTCCTTACTCATTTTCGAAGAAAAATTGTCCAATTATGCCTCTGGACTAAAATCCGCACCAACCAATGGCTCGTTTTGGATCGGCTTTTCAATGTATGCGTGCGATTTTTTTGTGCCCCAAATGCGACAATTTTGATCAAAATGAGCTTCATCTGAAAACATGATTTTTTTTTGGCAAAATCGGCATCTTCTCTAAGTCACACATTCTGCAACATTGCCATAATTTTCAAAGTAATGTCGCAATATTTCCCAGCGTTGTTCTAGCCAGCGTATACACAACCATATTCGTTCAGCGCCAGCGGAACGATAAAACCAATAATCTGTCAAATCAAACATGAGCTAAGTGTTACCATTCACGAAAAAAGCAATAGTTGAAAAAAAAACGTTAGATGGCAGACCCTTTTAATAAAATTTTCATACCCCATCCCGTATAGGATAGAAGCTATAATAAGTTTGATTCATAGTTTAAAACACAGAGAAAACATCGTAGACCCCCAAGACCTTAATGGCATACGATCGAGCCCGAATTGTAAGTCGTATGAGCCATGTCCGTCCGTCCGTCCGTCACCGGTCTACGGTGATTATTTGTCTATGATATACCAACTATGAAGCAAACTTAATATACCTCCTATCCCTATGGGATGGGGTATAAAAAAACGACGTCATTGAAGGCGGGTTGATGCCACGCCCCTTTTTTTAAGGAAGGAGACTCTAAACTGATGAACTCTTAACACAATTAAAATTAATAGAAACTTAAAGTGAACAATCAAGATTTATGACGCAATTCGGAGCTTGACAGTGGTCATTTGGGATGGGGTTGGGGTATCCAACACTTCGCCTAAGCGGATTGTAACCGTCCCACTATTTTTTTTTACCAATTCTTATACACAGAAGAAAGTGCGAATTTTAATATTTTTTATTTTTTTTTTTTATTTTTTGTTTCCTTCTGGCTTATATTTAGGAAATATAATTGTTAGATTGGCCTTCACTTGACACATTTCGTCACTTGAAAGCTCCATGAGAGTCACAATCATGTCAAACCAATTTAAAAGTGAGGAAAAAGGAAGTGGTCCAGCCTCTTATATTTACGAACTCAAAAATGGAATGTCAGATTTTTCGATAAGGATCCATTCCATGATCTAAAGTGTCAACAACATTATATACAGGTATACTAAGTGCAACCACGGCAGCTTTTGTATCGGCAATAAATTGGTCAATTGCAATCAGTTTGCTAATTTAACCGTCAGGAAGAAAAAAAAAATAATAAGAAAAATTATGAGGCACCGCAGTGAATGACGTTCAACTGTTAAAAACCAGTCTGCAGTGCAGTTGTTTGAGAGTTTCATTAGACTGGTTAAATCTAAGTCCAGGATTGTGGTTTTATGGTTGGCAAAAAACTATAATCTCACATAATTCAAGATTGGCCCTATGCCCTTTGAATTAATCTTATAACAAACAAAGGCTAAAAAAAAAAAATAAATAAACTATTTTTATGTCAGTTGAGTAAAATGAAATCCTGAATGCGACTATAGTGCACTTTGATAAATCTAACTTAGTTTTAAGTCAAACTTGGAAAGCTTACAGAATCAAAGGCAAGTTTCTTGATGTTTGTTTTAAGAAATTTCAAATATCCGTCTTATTAATTTGGTAACATGTTATAAAAAGAATTATCAACGTAAGAGTTAAGATTTAAATGAAAATAAATTCCACATCTAAAACGTCAAGCCTAGGAACCTACATGCTTTTTTAACTTTCTTAAAGCTAAAATCAAAATTTAAAATACTTTAACCAAAACAGACTAATAAAACTGCATATATCGCCTTCGATGTTAGAAATTCGAGGGGCAGTATACTTTGTTATCGTTCAGCAGAAAAACATCGTAAAACTGGGCAAAGAAATATCCTCAGTGACGTTTGTTTTCGACAAGGTTGTTTTGAGCTGAAGAGAGATGTACCTAATTAAATTAAGTTCTCTTGGCTTCAATAATTTATCTATCTTCTAATTTCATTAGGTGCCAGGAAAAACTTCAGCAACCTTGAGTGAACATTGGCCAATGGTATGGTCCATAAATTAATCGCCAATCCTGACTCCAAAAAGTGAAAAATAAAAGCCTGAATAATACGTTTCACGACCTAACCCCCACGTAATTGGGGCTCACAAATCAGTAAGTGATGGTAATAATCTCGATTGATACTCTACTCGTCAATCTGCCAGACCTAAGCCAACTTGAAATCGCGTGGATAAGCACTCATTTGGCCAATTGATTTATCCTCTTTGCCTCGTTGAGATAGAATCTCTTTTGTACGACAGGCGGCGGCGACGGGTGGTGACATCCAATCTGTTTTAAAAATTCGCCCCACAGTTGTGTATCATTTTATCTGTCGTCATTCTTGTTTACTTCCCTCAAAACCGAAACCACCGAAGAAAGCCATTACGAATATCCTTGAAAATGAGAAACACCACAGCGCGTCGGAGATACAACAAATAGATTCAACCTCGATGGTTGAAGATATACTCGCAGGAAGAAGTGGGTTACTACTTGACTCTTTTCTGGGTATACGTGTATTGTTGGCGACGCCATCATTATCGTAGGCATGGACGACGACGCAAACGAGGAGTGAAAATCAATTCCACCGACGACGACGACATTGACATTGTGGGTCATGGAATTATGAAACTTTCAGTTGGAATAGCTTTTGGAATTATTGTAACCGGAAAATAAATGGAGGAATGTGAGATACCGCCACTGTGGGGTGTGAGTGGGTGGGTGTAATTTCACAATTTTTAGTCATTTGGGGGAGTTGGCAGACAATTAAAATTTCCACAAGCTATTTGTCGAAGATTTCAGTAAATGAAATGCGGTCACAAGTTGAGGCCAGAGAATTGAAAAGGGACCTAATTTCGTTGAGAAAACAAAAACGTTTTTTTTCCACATCCAAATTCCAAAAAGAACAGGGAAAACAGACAGGTCATTTAACAGAGAAAATAACTTAAAAGTTTTTGAAGGGGGCTTTCGAAAACTTATAGAGTATGGAGTTGAAACACTAGCAGAATTGATGCCAAAATAAGAAAACAGTATTTTTCACCGACAGGGTACGATCCTGCTTAACCTATGGACGGGTATTTTTTTTAATGGCGTATTCTTTTGAACACTGAACTGCCACACTGAGCTGTCAAATAATACTCGGTGTCAGCGACAATTCCAGCGTGGTGTACACTCGGTTTCATTGTGTACAGAACGACAAATACAGCACCGTTACAGTCATCACGTCAAGTTCTGTCAAGTGTCAAATCGCTTTGACTTCAATTTGTTTACTTTATTTTCTTTCGTAGCGTGATTTTCTTGGCGTCGATTTTTTTGTACTTTTTACTTAAAACGAATTTTGATAGCTTTGAGTTTGTGGCATTTAGTAACATGTTGATTTTATCGATTTCATACGATTTCAGTCGCGTTGCAAAAAATATTGAATGAAAATTGAGTCGAAACGTCACACATACACAATCAACAAAGCTACACCCAGCCTCCACCGTCAAATACGGCGGTGGCGAAAATTCGCGTTCGGTGTCGACACCGAACTGATTCGGAGTTCAAAAGAACATTAACAGGAGCATGATTCCGTTCAGGTGTACGAGAAAAAAACAAGTTTTTTCTGTATTCCACACCAGTTTCACGATTCGGTGTTGAAAAGAATACGCCATAAATAAGCCATCGGTGATCGCTTAATTTTTGTCCAATTTCGAAAACCAAAACAAGGTCAAAAATATCATACTAAGCCTGATCGTAAAGGATATGTCCGCATGACGCATGCCTGAAATTTTTACCCCATCATGTGGCAGTTTGTAGTTTAGTAAGTGGCTAAGTAATGGGTGCCAGTGACTGTGTGTGTCAGTCACTCGCATCACTCGCATTTCTTGAGGTACTGAATTAAAGCTTCGTGTAGGTAAAGAAACTGTGTCAGTGTGAAAAAAGTTGCCTGGGCCTACAACTTTAGTTACCGACTTGAAGCTTCATGTGCGAGGTTCCTTGGTTGCCGAGAAACAACTTGTGTTAAATTTGTTAAAATCTGTCAACTGACAAGTACACTCTTATATTGTTACAAACTGAAATATAAAAGCAGCCGAAATCAGTTGCCTTCCACTTGCGTCCGCCATTTGCGTCTCGATGCTCCTCTA
This sequence comes from Neoascia interrupta, assembly GCA_947623515.1. Lineage (NCBI taxonomy): Eukaryota > Metazoa > Arthropoda > Insecta > Diptera > Syrphidae > Neoascia > Neoascia interrupta. Next base: position 203,315,105 of record OX392462.1, read on the forward strand.
CTCCTCTACTCCGCCACCGCTGCGGGGTGGATTCTTCTGTTGGAGCGTTGGAACAAGTATTTATTTTCTGTGTAGATGACTGAGCCATCGCAGCCTTTGAATTAAAACACTTCTGGCTAAATCGGAGCCGCTGTCAGTTCCATTCATTACCTCTCCACCGATTTCCGAGTATTTGGTTTATCTACATGGCGCAGTCGATTGCAAAAAAAAAAAAAACCAACAAGGCAACGCCAATGTCCCCCAAAACCCAATTTTTTTATGTACAAAATACTACAGAAATTAACTTCTTTTTAGCAATCAGCCTCTTCGTTTAGATTGTTAAAATAATATATTAACGTTTTTGTGACGACAACTTGCGAAGGATGGATGTACATATCTACATGAACTTTGTTTTGATTTTTTATGTGGTGCTGTCGACTAGACAGCCCTTAGAACAAAATTCTTGTCAGTGACAGGAAACGACCTTAACCCATGCATTAGCATAAGCAGCTGCTCCTCAGAATTGTTAGCATTCACATTATTCTTGTTTTCTCAGATGGCGCAGTCGACTAGAAAATCGAATACTGTAGAAGGCGAATAAAAAACGCTCGCCACAAAACTCGTGCCAGTTACAGAATACGACGATCATAACATTCGCGCTAGCTTAACCAGCTACTCCTTCGATTTAATAGCATTCTCTTATTTTAGCAGGTCTTTTTCTTACATGCAAAACCTTATTTTTACTTTCTTACATGGCGCAGTCGACTAGAAAGCCCTTAGACCAAAACTCTTGCCAGTCACAGAAAACGACGACCATAACTCACGCACCGGCTTAACGAGGCTACTCCTTAAATCTCAAATATATTTGTGGCAGTCTCTCTCATACATGTATCACCTTATGCTTTCTCACAGGGCGTAGTTAACTAAAAAGTTTTTAGAACAAAACTCTGGCCAGTCAAAAAAAACAACGATCATAACCAACGCATAAGCTAAACCAGCAGATCATCGGATTTGTAAACATTCTCTAATTTTAAGCTGGCTTTTACATACATAAGCTGATCTACATCACCTAATCTTTTCTTCCGACACATTCTTTTATGGCGCAGTCGACTAGAAAGCCCTTAGAACAAAACTCTTACTATTGATAGAAACCGACGACCATAACCGATGCAATAACTTAATCAGCCACTCCTCGCATTTGTAAACACATTTGAAGCAATATCTTTCATACATGTATAATTTTTTTTTGCTTTCTCAAATAGCGCAGTCGACTGGAAGCCCCATAAAACAGAACTCTTGCCAGTTTCAGTAAGCGAGGACAATAACCTATGCACTTCTTTAATCAGATATTCCTTAGATTTTTTTAGCATTCTCTGTTTTAAGGCAGTCTAATTCATAATCAATATTGCTTTTTTAAATGGCGCAGTCGACAAGAAGGTCCTTAGAAAAAAACTCTTGCCAGTTACAGAAAGTAATTACCATATTTAACCCAGATACTAGCAACGCCCAAGGTTTGTTAAAGTGTTTGAAGCAGTCCCTTTCCTTTATGCATCATCTTATTTTTGCTTTCTCACATGGCGCAGTCTTCTCTTGCCAGTTACAGAAAACGACGACCATAACCTACGTTTATTTCTGATTAGCCGTCTCCTGTTTTTCATTTTCTCATATCTTCAAGAATGACGTTAAATATAAACATTTCTTAGGTTAGGTTAGGTTAGGTTGATGGATGCCCTTTTGACAATTGTCACGGCTCAGATAGACCAGCAGTTGGGTCCATTGTGTCCATTGGGAACCTTCTTAATACCTGGAACGAAAACAGAAATAAACCGCTGTTAGAAGCTCAGAGTACCGCCCTCTTAGACCCACTCGGATTTGTATACAAATCTTAGGAGGTCCTTTAGAGCTACATTTTTCAGATCTTTGAGCTCGTTGAAGAAGTTACTGCCGGGGGTACTACACCTGATGCTGTTTAGGGCTGGGTATTCGCAAAGCTGGTGAGGAACAGATTCAATTTCTTCAATGTCCCAGCATCGTTATGCGGTATGCCTAGCTGCTCAGTGTGTAGACCCACAGCGCAGTGCCCCGTTAGGATTCCCGTGAGTACTCGGGTATTTCTGCGGGCTAGTCCGATCTAAAACAGTGATCTCTTTTTGCTTACCGCTGGCCATAGCTCCCTTGTGTGTCTCCACGTATCAAGTTCTGTCCAACGCTGGTTGGTTCTATTCAAGGATTCAGTTTCTATCCTACGTGCTATCGAACTCACCGGGATTCGTATAGATGTAAGGGCTAGAAAGGAAATCATCCCAGACCCATATCTCGCAAGCTTGTCCGCTTCTTCGTTTCCCGATCTATCGGTGTGACCTGGCACCCAACACACAGTTACAGTGTTGCCAAGTGATAACTCATCCAGAATTTTCGTGCATAGTTTCACAGCCCTTGACTTCACTACGTCTGATTCCAAGGCTTTAATTGCCGCTTGGCTATCAGAGTTATGGTGATGTTCTTGTTTACGGGGCTGTGTTTCTTCAGCTCGGAGGCATCTTGGATTATGGCTGCCAGCTCCGCCGGAAAAATGCTGCAGTCTTCATTGATCCGAAAAGATTTACTTAGTCCCAGAGCTCCACAGAAGATGCCCGGGCCGCCCGGTTCCGACGTCCATCTTAGAACCGTCAGTATATACTGCGATCTCGTCATCTCTTGTAGTGGGCTTAACTTCCCATTCACCCCTTTCAGGTATTCTGGTAGCGAATCTCCTGTTGAAAGCGAAAGTCATAGGGAGGTAGTTCGTGACTGGGGTATCTGTGGAGGCACCACATTGAGTTTCCACAGAGGTGTCTCCATATGATCTTGAGGACCACAGTCCGGATTCCCTTAGGAGAAAAGATGTTTTAGCTGCCTTGCTGCTGCAGTATATGTCCAAGTGGTGAGGTTGTTTAGTACCTCCAGTGCCGCGGTGGGTGTGGTCCTTAGGGACCCTGTTATACCCATGCAGTCTGCCCTTTGAACTTTGGTGAGGTTAGAGGGATGACACTTTCTTTCCGTAGCCTTCCACGATACAACTGCACCGTTGTTAAGATGGGTCTTACAACCGCTATAAACATCCAGTGTACCATGTTCGGTTGCAGTCCCCACATGCTTCCGAAAACATTTCTTAACATGATTTCTTAAGTATGATGTTAAAGAAGACACATGTCAGATTCGTCCCCTTGTCGAAATACTTTTTTGATATAAACGGATTCGGTAAGGTTTTTACCGACCTTGATTGAGCTTGAATTTTCGACTAAGGTAGGAACATATTGCTCTATGATAGCTCTTCTGTATTTAGATGCTGTCATACGCAGCCTCGAAGTCGATGCAATGTTGATGGCTATCGACTTTGGATTCCTGTTTTTTTCAAGATCTTCTGTAGAGCTAATATTTGATCAATTGTGGACTTTCCTGGTCCAAAGCTACACTAATGTGGACCTATTGACAAAACGAGCTGTTGACCATATGAGACTTATGGGGACTTACACAGGGTTTTCCTTTTGAGGATCGGTTAAACAATGCTGAGTTTCCATTAATCGGGCATACTTTCTTGTTTCCAAAATTGTTATCTTGCAGATGAGTCGAAGCATGTGCTCTTTAACTAATCATGGACGGGCACTTTGAAAAAAGGTAGCTACTTATACACTTCAATCAGGTGGGTTGATGTAATTGTTCTTCTTGGACCAGACTAAATTACTCATTCTGGCTGCAAATGAATCTCGGTTCCTGATTGCCGTCAGTCTGCATTTTTTTTTCAAACCCTGCGATTTCTCTACGATCTTCCCTTGCTCTTCTCGATCTTCCCCTGATGCTGGCTGTACAGGACTTCGTTGCATGTTTGAAGAGGCTCGATTGGAGAAGGATCTGGCGATCTTTTCCGACAGTAACTCTATGACGCTGGCGTTAACTGAGGGGCAGTATTTGTGTCTCTTGGTCGACGGTACAACCTCAGCTACAACAGGGTAATATTTCGTTCGAGTGACTGTTAGCCTTAAGACCTCAAAAAATTCTGACTTCCATTATAATGGATGAGTGCCTTGCGCTGATCGCCGTTCCGTTTTATTATGGGAAACATAACGTGATACCATTTCATATGGCTGTCAGAGAGTCCTTTTCATCCTTCTTTCATTCACATGGTATACCTAAGTCATCAGCCGCACAAACACGACCTTGTTGTCCGAGACCTGACGGTTATTTTTTTTTGAAACAAAACTACCGGTCCCTTATATAGCAACCCAAAGCTGGTTAATATGGCTGGATAGTTACTCTGACGGTACGACTTTCAACCTGGGGGTCAGAACGTGTACCTATAACATATCCCTGTTTGAAATGAACAGGAAATAACATATCCCTGTTTGAAACGAACTAAATAATAAATACTAAGGGTGAGCCAAGTAGAAATAAGAAAAAATTTCTGACAAAATAAAATTTCACAGCCCTGTCGTATACTTGAGACTGATCAGAACTTTAGCATCATTGTATGCAACCCTTTGCAATTAATTTCATTCGATATGCAAATCCAGTGCTCGTTTTTTATGCTTCTTTCGTCTGCCTTGTTCATCATTAATATAGATCTGAACTTGATGGTTGAGACTCGATGTTTTTTTCAAGACACAACTACCTTGCACGGCCGGGAGTTTGCCCTCCCAACGAACATCACGACCTTCAACCTGGAGCACAAAGCGCATACCTGTCCCTGTTTGAAACGAACTTAATAATAAATATTTGGGGTGAGCCAAGTAGGTATGAGCAGCAAGAGTAATTTCTGACAAAATAATATTTCTCAGACCTGTCATATACTTGAGAGTTGAGACCGACCAGTATTGAAGCATCATTGTGTGCTACTCTTTGTAATAATACAGCAGTAATTGGAGCTTATAAGTATTTATAACCTCTCTGACCCAAAGCATTTATTTCTCGAACAAAAGAAAGCTCCCAAAGTCAGATCGAAGACAAAAGTCGTTTGACATTTAAAACAACTTTCCGCACCCTGTGTGCGTTGCCTTTGACCTTTGCTTCAATACAAAGTTTCACAAGAATACCTCCATAAAACCCATAAATATTTACTCAATATAATCGAAAAAAAAAAAAAAATGTCGTTTGCCAACCCGTCTCTTAATATTTCTACCACGCACTTGTATTCATCATAACCCTCGACTCGACCGCTATTCTTTTGAATGTCATTTTTTCCTCACCATCAAACTTTTCTATTCTTCCTAAGTATACAGACTCTGGTCGATTTATTTTCAGGATAGCTATCCTATAGATAGATATCCTATACAACCAATGCAGTTGCATACTTTTTCATTACGAACAAATTAAAACAAATGTCCTTATGCCTTTTAAAGGGATACTGCGGAGAGACGAGTAAATGCTGCGGTTTCACTTCCTAGTTGTTCTTTTTATTTAATTTTTTTGTCACTGCAATCTAGGATAAATGAGATCTTGTGTGCTGCCTTACAAAAGAAGTAGGTATCCTTTTTTCTTGAACTATCTTTGTACGTGGTATATGACCAGTCAGACAATAGGACGACGTTATCGACAGAGTACGAGACATTTGGTTGATATGTTTCCACATAAACATGCGCCACTCCCACATCATCGTCCTGGGATAGAAGATAGAAAAGTTTTGTACGAAAAGGAAAACATGGCCAAGGGATTATAATTAACACTAGACTGTGACGAGAGCGGACTTAGCATCGCAATGAGAAATTATTGTTGAAGAGATTCATAATGTTGTGATTACAGTCTTATTTACAGGCAGGGATCCAAAATTCAGTTTTTGGCAATAAGTTTACTATTTGCACCATTACTATCAGGTCTGTGGTAGTCTCCTATAATGTGTATAAAAACCTTTGCTTACACAGGCCAATAACTATCCTTTTGTTACTTTAAAACATTGCCACATACGTCCACGAGGCAGCCTTCTTTTGCTCTTTTTCTTCATTTTGACTATCAATGATGTCATTCAACCATTCTTTCTTTTTTTTACAGGTGAGTGGCCTATATAAAGCTATTCTTTCAGGACTAGGTAAGTAGCTGCTTAGGGCGGAATATTGCTATTATGACGAATCTATTGCCTCTTCGCGTAAATACCTCGAATTCCCTTACTCTGCTAACCATCTGCGTCAGCCTATATCTTTTGCTAATTCTCATTGCGATTTGCAGAACTTAGCTCCCGTTTGTTTTTTGACGATATAATTTCAAATGCTAACTCATCAAGTTAAGCTCATTTTATTTTATTTTGATCTCTATACGTGATTTTACAATAATGTTATGTAGCAACAGAATGAAACGATTTTCAGCAGATGTAACCTACCCAACTTTCATTCTCTTAAGATTTAAACTCAAAAAACGTCAAAATAGCTCTAATAAGACTGTAATAATGCTCTCGATACTCTTCGAGCATTACATCCAAAACCTGTAAGATCCAAAAATTATCTCGTAGCATGCTTTTTAAAGGAGTATAGCTCCTACTTTACTCTTATAAAAGAGTTTATTTAGCTCTTATAAGACTCTTATTATAAGACTCCAACTCTTGCAGGGTTTAAGTTTTGTAATTAGAGTCTTAGAGTATCAACTCTTATAGTTCTATAGGGTAGTCTTATAGGGAAACTACATTTCTTCGGTCATTGCCTGTAAAATAAAGTACAACTTTTTCTTCTTCCTTCTAATTTGGTGCTTAATGAGTCACCAAATACCTTTCACCTCAAAAAACACCCAATAGAAGAAAGTCAATTGTCATTCCATAAATACATATTATATTTTTGCTAAATTTTAGTGTATTTTTTTTAATTGTAATTGTAGATTTCTTTGATTCTATGAATTTTTACTTACTTTAGCTGATGTATTTTTAACCGCACCACCAAGGTAAGAGAACTTTTTTTGAAAACTTGATACTATAGTGATGCCAAATTGAGATATGAAACGCCATCGTACAATTCAATTTAACATTTTTTTTTTAAATATATTGTTCTCTTTTCGTCCTTATGTTCTCATGAAAATACAAGAAATTGCTCTTGCAGCATTTTATCTTCCTCTTTCTTTGGCATAGGTAGCAATTTGATAACTCTTATAAGTAGACCGTTATAAGACTCTTATAAACTCGACAAGATTGAAATTCTAAGAGCTCTATACTCTTAAATGCTCTTGTAGAGTCTTTTACGGGCTAAAATGTTAGTTGGGTAAGGCAGCCACTGAACAAACTACCATTAAACAGTCATTTCAGTCAGCTGGCAACAAACTTTTCAAAAACTTTACAAATTCGAAATTCTAGTTTCGATATGCATTTTTCCCATCAGTGAAACTTGTTGGCTGAGGCTCAGTCGACCCCTGACTGCAGCGCTACCTTAAGTTAAGGTAAGTAAATAAGTTTGACAAATAAAGTGTTCGGTTATGTAATTGTAATTTGATATTGAGACTTATTTGACTTTATTCGTCATCCGCTGGTACCGTGGCGCAGCGTTTAGTATGTTGGACTACTGTGCATGAGCTCTCTGGCGCGAGTGCTGCCCGGGGCAATGAAAGTTTTCCACTTTTTATTTGCCAAGAGACCTTCGCCGTTCGAAACCGGTAAAAAATTGTAGGTCCTCTTCATGCGCGTAACAGCGCCTGAAACACAGAAATCTTTCATGATTATGACAGGTTAGGTAGGGGCTCTTCTGAGCTGTGATCTGCGAGTGCCAACTCGGTTTTTTTTGTTCAACCAGATGGGTTGAATGCTCTAATCAAGTGTGTCCCCCTATCAGGAAATATTATGGTTCTCAAAGATTTTCCCTTCAGGGTCTCTGCCAAATGATCTATACTCATTTGTCAGCCCTGCGGTCATCCCATAAATGTCACAAATCTGAAGTACCTTGAAAAACGTAAAGTTGTTGCAGGTATTCTTCTCTCTCATTGGGAGAAACTCAATGAGAAATAAGAAATATTCCCATTAACTTTTTGTGTTCTTCCCTGTTTCCTCCCTTTGCTGGGCGAGAAAGGTCGTTCTCTCTAGCTCAATACTAATTATTCTAGGAGCGGGTCTGCCACTGTTTAGATAGCTTAAATGCGCCTCATTATGCTTTCGACCTCTCGAAAGATTAAGATTAATTGTTGTTCCGACCCGACTGTGGCAATTCGACCCGACAAGACCCGACCCTATATTCTGATGTTGAGATCATTTTTCTGTATATTCTCCTTCTGAGATTCGAACGTCCACTCATGTCGGATAGAACATTGAAATGTTGCTATTCTCCTAATACAGTTCAAGGTTATTGCTTTTAAACTCAAAAGCACTTTCAACCTTTTAAATAAGTTATAAAGTACCGAAAACCTATTCTTTAGACAAACTCTGTGCCCCAAATGTATTTAAGCAAATAAAAACAAGGAATGTGAAACTTTATTAGGACTCGAATTTGCCATGTAACCGTTTTCGGGATTTTAAAACTGTCAATTCGACAATAATTCCAAACACATTTCAATTTTATATCCAATCCCATATGTGTGAAAGGTATTTTCGGCATCATAACACGACTCAGCAAAAGGGTGTAGTGAAATTTAATGACACGCATAAATAGGTTCCTCAAAAGAAGGAACCGTATAGCCGAGAGTATTGTTTTTAGCATGAAACTCTCTCCTCATTTATGAGACTGTGACATTTCTGCTTTCATTTAATTGTCGAAAATAGAAAAGTAAAAAATCATTGTCACCTCTCAACAAAACACAAGTTATAACTCAACCCCAGATGGTCCAACATCAGTTGACCTTTTCAAGCTGATAGTCAGCCAGTACAAACATTTTCATTCTGCCTTTTAATTAACTTTTTATCTAGATCTCTACAGATTATCTCCACATCTCTGTTTGTGTACATACATACGATATGTATTGTATTTAAGGCAAAAGCGGAAAGTCCTTATGTAACAATCAACTGGCTAAATAACCCTCGAGGTCAGCTCTATACTAATCTTGATGGTCCCGGCAAAGCAAAGCCTTGTACGCCTTCATTCACAAAAAACAACCATTACCACCGTCAATGAAAAAGTCAAGTCAACACAAATACGTTTCGTCCTTATTCAGGCACCGAAGAATGAAACTATATACGAAAAGGTTACAATAACGTCATCTCACTGGCGCTAGTATATATGGATATTCTGTGATGTCATCATTCGTACAGCAAACAAATATGAATCACAAGCAGCTAAATACCATCTTTCCAAATGATTCAAGAAGAAAGGACGAACAAAAAATATCTCGTCCTGAATATTCGTCCATCCATAACAACTATCGCTCGCCTACACCACACTCGCGCTGGCAATGTGCTGCGGAGAGATTTTCGTCAATGACAATAATGTGAAAGATGGCTACAAAAAGAGCGTAACAAAAGGACCTCCAAAAAGGACTCGCAGCAATAACAAATCCCGCAAATCCCCCATTCCAACTATAAGACTGTATAATAAAACCTCAACCAGCAACCACACAAGCCAGCGAGATTTGGGTGAGCAGTTCACGCGCATGTCCTCCAAATGGTCCTCCTTAGCCCGAGTTGACACTGCTGTGCGATGGAATTTTCACTTTCACCGCTCAGCGCTATAGTATGAAAAGTGTATAAATACCACAGCGCCCGAGGATACCGAATTAGATCAGTAGTGTGAATTTCAGTGCCAAAATCTCTTCCATCATCAGCAGCAGCAGCAGCCGACGAGGAGCAGTGATTCAAGGACTTTAGTGCATTTCTTTTGGATTAACCTGCAGATCAACGTAAGTGACATCAGACAGTTGAGGTGACTTAAGCCAGTTCTTATAAGAGACTAAACAAGTTGGTCATGTCATGTGAGTGTTTTATACCATCAAGCTTGGGCAGTGAAGAAAAAGTCTGGCGATTGGTTTCAGCTTCAAAGCTGGTATTGCAGCACTCATCCGAAGTTTATCTTCTTTTTTCACGGTTCGATTGGTATTTCAATTAATGTAGTGTGCAACGTCGAAGATTTCTTTACCCAATGCCTCACATAAGAAGACCGAAAGGCTCGTGTGTAAATGCGTGTGCAATTATGTGTTAAAAACCATCAGAAGATTGTTGTGTAGCACCACTTTCGATTGAGTGAAGTTGATGGCCAAAATGTGCATTTGTGACATAAGAGGTTCCTTAAGATACAATTGCGTTAAACGGTTTTTCAAGCTCCCATAGAGACATATTGACAGGAAAACACTTTAAATTGAACTTGAATGGTGCTTGTGCTGGTCACAATCGAATGTGGAGCCCTCAAATGAGGCTACTTTAGGGGAAATTTTGTGGTAGGCTTCCGTAATTGTGCATTGGTGCTCCATGGTAAAGTGCATCTCTGAGGCGACACGTTATGGCACCGGTCTGTCTTCACCCAAAAACTCTTTTCTGTTTGACATATCGGTTGTCTAATCATTCGTAGCTATTGATTTTTTTTTGTGACTCAATCCTAGAGTTTTAAAAGTAATGTTAAGAAAGCTTAGGACATTGCGATTGCATCATAATCAAACAGATGATTCAATTCAGATTTTATTTTGATGACTTTTTGAGAGATTATACTGAATTTTCCCTCCACCCTATGTTCATGAGCAAACATTTTAATGATCTACTAAATGAACACCATATGATTGGTGTGAACTTGGACCTTAGAAATAGTGCTATTACTCCAGCCATTAATTAAGAAAGTTGGTATCTAGTGTTTTTAGACTGCGAGTTTTTTCAATACAGCTGAATAATTTTTTTGTTTTCTAGAAAGTGGAATCTATTCGCCCAGAAGTTATAAGATTAGTTATAGTAGAAGCTTTTTCAGAAGTGTTTAAAAATATAGAACTTTCGTCAAGGATAAAGAAGCTACAGTTCCATAAAATTAAACGAAGGTTACCGTTCTTAACTAATGCTAGATCCATCGTTTTGCTTTCTCGGGACCAATAATTAATTAAATAAATTTCTCTAAATAGCTCAGTAATTCAAATCAAACCAGGACTGCTAGTCATCTTGCTCTGGAAAATTCAACAACATTTCTCTTCTTTTATTTTCACAATGGTCCATTCACAATTAACATATACTTTTGTGATATGGCTAATCACATTTTAGGCTCCCCTTTCACGTGGGAGTTTTTATTAAAAAGATTTGAAGTTATCTCTCAAAAGTATCTGGAAATGTTGAAGCTTATTAATAGCCAGAGCAATACGGGTCTTGTAGCAAAAAGTCCAAATGTAATTTTTTGGATCATTGTTTCTTGAAAAGTTGGACATCTTCTTGTAGTTTTTTGTTGAAAGCAAGAGCAAAGAGTGCCCGGGATCAGACGATTATGCTATTATTTAAATAGTTGTATGCCACAGGTTTCACTTTCATCTCCAATACTGTTTATTTAAGTTGGTCTTATTCAATACATTTTGTCGCTTAAGGTGCTGTACCTTTACTCTCGATTTCTCATAATTCTTTTTTAAGTGAAAGGCAGCGACAGTGTTGATAAAATAAATTAAACTTTGGCCTAAACAGCCTGTTGACTTAGGAGATATTTATGCAGGGTAAGTTTAAATGCTTCCAAAATTGAAAGCTTTTTAAAACCTTTAAAGCTATGAGAAAGAAATAATTGCCTCTTATTATAAAAACCTGCAATTATTAACAATTTTTTTTCTGCTTTTATCAAAGCATTTATGTGAGAAAAACGCAAATGCAAGTCTCATGTCTGGCCAGTTACAACACAGACTTCCTTGATTGGTTAAAAATAAAAGAGAGGCGCAACAGTGCATGGTGATCCTGGGCCAACTCCTCAAGCATGTTTTGTGTGATGCATTCTTTTCATACAAGAGGACCCATATTTTTCCCAAAATCTGAACGACACTTTAAGAAAAGTTTTGAGACAGAAGTGGATTGTCAGACCTTCGGGAAGTGGGGGCCGTGAAACAGAACGAGTCATTTTATTGGTCCGCCCAAAAATGGGAAAGTATCTATGTTGTCCGTGAAAAACCCTTTGTAAGACAAGAACGTCAAAAACAAAATTTAGTTTAATTGAATCTTGAAGTTTTATAGAAAGATCTAGCTTTTTGAGCCCTATTGAAGAATTTTTAAGATATGAAATGAAGAGTTAAAAAAGGATGCTGTTTTAAAAGTGTTTTACGCCATAACTTCGGAACCACTTGCTCGACAAAGCTTATATTGAACACACCTATGAAGCAATTCTAGCTTAATAAGAGCTGCAGTGTTATATTTTTATAGAAAAGTTCTGATACTTCATCAGCTGCCCCCGCTCCCGCATTATTTCCAAACAAATCATTTGATAAAAATCATTCGTGACAGAAAGCTATAGCGATTTTCATTCCCCATCCCATATAATAGAAGGTATATTAAGTTTGTTACATAGTTTGTAACATGGTGAAATAATAATGGTAGACACCAAAGACCCTTAGGGCATATGATCGAGACCGAGTTCTGATGTCCGTCCGTCCGTCTGTCTGTATGTCACATGTTCTTAGGCCTTAAATTTGGAGCTAGGGTGCTGAAATTTCGTACGCAAGGTCCATGTTATGTGAAGCAGTGCAACTGTAAAAATTTTTTTCCGCCCAAAGACGCGCCCACAATCGGTCTAAATGTGCATCTACCTCCAGAGATTTCAGAGCTTGTAAGACGTTCTAAAAGGCTGAAATTTGACATTTAGCATCTGCTTATTAATGTAGGACGAAACTTCTTTTTCTTAAAAAAGAAGAACTTAATTGGACAACCTCCTCCAGTGGGCGTGGCATCTATTTTAAGGGTTGAATTTTAAATGCCGTTAATTCAATATTTTCGGTCGAAATTTAAAAAATATTGCTTTACATTTAAGCTCATACAAGACTTTGGGCCCCGCCCACATTTGGAGGCAGAATTGAAAAAAAACCTAAAATTTTCCAGTAAAACTTAATTTCGACTGGCCTTGAGCCTAATTTAGGAAAGCATGAAACAAAAAAAGGAAGAAGATAGGTAAAAGAGACTTCAGTCCAGATTTCGTTCATATAAAGTCTTAAGCCACGCCCCCTTTTAGGGGTCGATTTTTCACGCCCCCTTTTAGGGGTCGAATTTGAACCAAAAAATTGCATTTTTACATACATTTAAGTGTAACTTGGAAACATCTGTGGAAATATCTTATAATTAATAGTTTGTAACTAGGGGCGGTTGGACCACGCCCCTTTTCGAAGTTTGCATTACTTATAAAATGTCAAAAAATAACTTTGCCATCAGCATTTTACAATATATGATAGGATGGGGTATTCAACGGTCCGTTTCACGGACTGTAACTTCTGCGTACACACTGTAGCACTTACTCACTGGTTAAAACTTAAAAGAACACATAAAAGACTTTTCGGAAAAAAAGTATTATACGTTTCTAGTATCTTAATGGTAACGACGATCTTGCCCAGGGGTAGTATAAAAGTAAAGTTTTCATTAGGCTAGCGAAGTGCTTTAAAACAATTTAAAATCGAAGTTTCCAACTTACGGGTTTTTAAGCCTATTGAAAATACGTAGCGAAGAAAGTGGCATCATTAAACATTTCCTCAAAAATTCTCACAGAATTTATAAGAATCAGCCAGTGCTGGAGTTGTGCTAGGGCTTAGGTTATTAAAAAAAAAAACATATTCGACACTTAAAAAGAAAAATATCAAATCTTTTAGATTTTCAGTTTAAAATATTCTACAAAAACTACAAAAAAAAAACGAAGGTCCCTCCATCTATCTTTCAAACCGTAATAGGCATTTTTTAAAAGGGATTATTGAGCATGATTTGAATTAAATTAAATATTGTAATGGATAGGGTGCGTGTATAATACATACTTGTACTGCGACCTTAATATCTAATGTACCCATTTCTTTGATCTAGGTTCTAAGGCCTGTCTTTTCAAGCTTGATAAGGTTATCGTAGATGGAATGATTCTTATTATATGACAGAAAAGACTATAAAAAATTGAAAAACTAAAAGAACTTTGACAACTAAAACAAGTATGAGAACCTTCATATAAGAACTATAGGAACTATAGGAGCAAAAGAACAAAAGAACTATTAGAATTAAATATAAGAACTAAAAGAACTATGACTACTAAAGCAACTATAGGAACTATAAAAACAGTAAGAACTTTAAGAATTATAAGAACTACAAGAACTATAAGAACTAGAAGCACTATAAGAGCTATAAAAACTATAAGAACTATGAGAACTATAAGAACTCATAAGAACTATAAGTCTTATTTCTATTAACTTTACTATCTTATAAGAACTATAAGAAGTTTGAGAACCATTAGAACCATAAGAACTATAAGGACTAAGGACCTTAAGAACATTTCATGCCAAAATAAGTTTCCCGGCAATTTTAAATTTGTAAAAAGCAACAGCAGGACAATCCGCCAAAATAAGTAGTGGTTTTGTTAATTCACGATTGTTATAGCATTGACTTTTAGGCGTCAGTCCGCTCTTCCAAAAGATATTCAAAAGTTTTGCTTTTCTTGTCCACAGTGCCTATTCTCCAGTGCAGGTGTGGTCTAGTTTGGAGAGATAGTATATTTGCATGCTGTATTTTCAGTAAGAGTTCCACATAACAGTTTTATATCAGATGTCCTTGGCTCTTTTGGCTTTATGTCTAAGGAAACTTTTTTATGAAGTGTTTACCCAGACCCTCCAGATTATTTCTCGTTTGTATATTGATACTAATAGTACAGCTTTTTAGGTGATGGTAAATATCTGCCATGTCTGTGGGTGCCGTGGCGCAGTGGTTAGTGTGTGTGCCTCTGACGCCGGAGGTCTGGGTTCGAATCCTGCCTCTGCCACCTGAAAAAAAAGACTTGTTCTTTTTCACGGCTCCCACCTCCGCGAGGGTCTGACAAACCCTCCGAGAGTAACATTTGTCTTGAAAAACTTCTCAAAGTGCCGTTCGGATTCGGCAAAAAATTGTAGGTCCCCTTGTATGTGAAAAAAAAATATAGCACACACAGCATACATGGTTGAGAAGTTGGCCCTGGTTCACCTCGAGCTGTTGCGCCACTCTATTTTTTATTTTAAATATCTGCCATAGTAAAACCAATGGGGGAAAAGGCCATTAGAAGTGAATCGCAGATCTTCGTTTGGCTTGCAGGTCGGCCTTTTCATTACCCTCATTGTTTTCGTGTCCTGCCACCCAAAAAAGCTTTATACACTGTTTTTGCTAGCATTAAATTGTACAATTTTTCGGTGACTTTCCCGGACAACATTGGAGGTTGTAACTGAGGCCTCCTAGAGCTTTTAGGACTACCTGAATATCGGAGTATAGTGAAATCTTAACGTTGTTGAGATTTCTATTATAAAAGCAGTGGGCTTGAAAAATTGTGGATTCTTTGTAGAGGTGTATGAGTTAATGAAACCTCGGCCCTACTTTACCATTCTAAATTTTACTGCTTGAATTCGACCCGTCAGTATACCAATTTTCGTCGTCCTCTTTTAGCCAACTCGAATTGCTAGTCTGCATTCTTCTCTTTTCGAGATTATAATTTTGTAATTCTTGTCAAAAGTATAGGGTCTATGAGTTCACTGAATTGTGTCAGTTCCCTGACCGAACCACTTTCTTTATTGTATCTCTAGATGCCCTTGTGGATTTCCCTCTTTGTAGGTTTATTTGCGTTGAAGGCTTAGAGCCTGCTTTACTGCCTTTGCTTATATAGCAATGGGTAAGGTTAAGTAGGACGGAAGGCTAAGTAAGTCTTCCAAACGTCTTCAGCAGTAATTCCATAGAGTATCTTTTAAATTGTGGGTGAAGATTCAGAGTTTTTGAATAATCCAATAAAGACTCTTTAACATCTGGAAAGTGCCTTATGGACTCTATGCCCTCTCCGGTGAGTCTTTGAGAATCTCACAAACAATTGGTAAGATTTTCTCAGCTCTTTATATGGTTCGCGAATTTTTGTACTTATTCCAGTCGCCTGATCTTTTGGCTCTTTTGGATTTTTCCCTGGCCGCTTTTCTAAGCTAATGCAGCTCAGGGTTCCACCAGGGTAGGCACAGATTTTTTTGTGATTTTTTCTATGAGCGTACAGCTATAGGGATAAGATTCTTCCATTATCGCATTCCTCTGAAGGGTTTGTGCCCAAATGTAACCCAATCGGTTCTGCTGAGCGAAGTTCTTTGGGATTTTCCTCGTCCTCTGCCAGGACTGGACCACTGACCAGTTGCTCAATAATCCTCGGCTGTACATCTATATCCTCTCTCATAAAGAAGGCTAAGACTAACTATCACCTGCATCCAGAGCAGGAAAGCCTTTGCCTAAAATAGCCAACATTTCGAGAAGGCAAAATATCTGTAGGAGTCGCGTCAGAAGGACTGTAGACATTATAGCTCTGTTGATAGATCGTCTACCCTTTTTAATTTTTCTTATGACTTCTGAAGGTGCTTTTTTGGCAGACCTTGCTCAAAAAATTTAAACACTGACACTCCACTCTATGTCTGAAGCTCTTAAAGTTCCTTCAAAGCCTCAACAATTTTTGCTTCATGAAAAAGGATCCCACTGCAATCTCGTCATTTGCCCTGCCAATAAATCTTATTCCCTGTACCCACATCTTTATAAGTATCCAATAAGACTTATTTTATTAAAAAATAAACTTTTCTTATTTTATGTTCCCTTTCAGTTGTGACAATAACTCACATTCCATCCTAGAAGACCCGTATAAAAGCTCAAGAAAAAATAAAAGGAATCAGGAAATTCCTGCAGTAATTCACATCCGTCACATCGAAATTAACGTCCGCACACGAATTCTGCTAAAACTACACACAAATACCTTTTACACACACACAACACAACTGGAATATGTCCTCCGCAATGATGAAATTCAGTTTTACAGCACTCTTTGTTGTCCTCTATTTGACAGTACAATGTGAAGGTCGGTATTTGCCAACTCGGGCACATGGCGACGAATTGGACAAGCTGAGGGAGTTAATGCTACAGGTGAGTCCCTAAAAATTATGCTTGTGATGGGAAATTTTTCATTAAAATGTAGAGTACGAGTATGTATATGCGTGTGTGTGGATCTATTTGGTATCCATTATGTGGGACAATATTTTACCAAGAGTGACATAAAAAAGGCTGTAAAGTGGGTTTATCTCATTTTATAGGCTAGAATGTTGGAAAACATTGTACACATAAATCTGCTAAAAGGACGACGTGACGGGGCTATGAATAATATTTCGCTGAGGATGAACTTTGGAATTTTATTCGATTATGCAGACTCCTAAAAAATATGTCTGTTTTTCTAAGTTATTTGTTTGAACAGACGTTAAAAATGCGTTTCTTTGTGACCTTTTGTTAGATGTGGTCGGGTTTTAAGTATTTTAAATTTTTTCTGCTTGGGTTAAATGATGAGACTATAAAAAAAATATTGCTTGATAGAACTTTGAGCCATAAAAATATTTCCAAGGCGTAAGATAGAGTTAAAACACTTCCCACAGGCCGGACCCTCAAAAATAGTTGGCACTCGAAGGCACTTCTTCCTAAGAAACCCCACATAAGTGCTTGTCTGTTCATAGCTCGCCTACACCTGAGCCTATTTATTTCCTCTTCAATACACTACTTGTGGGCCAGCACAAGTATTTCCAAATATGAGGCAACATCCGAATCATTGGTCTAGATTTCACGATTGCACTTTTATGCAATTGTGTGAAGTGTGAAGTGAAGTGAGTGTTTGTGTTGGCCGCCCCCTACCTTGGACGAGTGCTAACATTGGCCCACATTTTGTAAACAAACCGAAAATAAATATAATAATCTGCCCAGACATTAAATAAGCCTCTTATTCGTTTGTACACATGTCTTTCTCTTTTAATTGAGTTATAAGCATCAATTACCAATTAAAGCAACATTCAGACACTATGGCCACTTTTGGCCGAAAACGGCAATCCCCCTAATAATCTACACGAAAACCCACGCATTTTTCAAAAGGCAAAAATCTGATAAGGTTAAAAATATAACGATAACAATAATTGAGCTGTCCGACAAGGTTAGGCCATTGTTTGGCCTAAAAAGAGAGACTTATCAAGAGCCATTATTGAAGACCCCTTAACAACACAATTACTTGGGTTTTCTAACGTTTTTATTTATTTGTAACTCTCTTTTCTCAATGACCGGGGTATTTCGGAATTTATATAAAGCCCTCGAGCTATGGAGCATCGTGTGTGAGGAGCATTTCAAAATCAAAACATTGCCAACTGCTATAACTCCTCAACAGTCTAACAAGACAAGACACGAGCAGAAAAACACACAGAAACAATTCAAGTTCAAAAAGTATATTAATTACGAGCCAACTACTCGGTTTTAACTGAACAGCAGAAATAAATAATTTTTAAGATCAAAGATTGGTTTGACTGGTCGGGCAGAAGATGCAGCAAAAGGCAGGGGAAACCTCTGCAGAGTATCTCCACATGACGACGGTAAGCAGGCTTCCATCCCAACAGTTTACCCTTCTCTGCTGAGGGCAAGAAAGTGTGCGCGCATATAATTAAAATGATGAGCCACCAGCCAGCGGCAGATTGCTTGGATAGATTTGATGGGTAAACTTGAGATAATTGCGGTAACGCACAGGTTATGCGTCGAAGCACCTAGGCACTCAGTCTATAGCGGGTAAGTTGAGTGGCACTGCCACGCGATTATTATTCACAAATGAGTTTGCCGCTTTGAATAGGGTGTGTTAGGGTTTGTTTAAAGTTTGCGCCGTGAACGGTAGCATGGGTCAGACTTTTTTCGGTCTTATTTTATTTTGCGCCTTGAAGAATCAAACTTGACCTTAAACTAAATGTTGACAGGTACTACATTATGACCGCAATAAATTTTGACATGACGCTAATTTTATTTTTGACCGATCTGAAAAGCTGTCCTGGGGCTGGTGGAGTTGTCAGGCATTGATGGGCTATTGGAGTCAGCTTTGTAGCTTGATTTCATACTTGATGATACAACTTTTCAATAAAGGTTACGAGTAAAGAGAGAAATGTTAAAAAAGAAGGAGTCAACCTTTTCGGAACAGATTTCAGTTCAACCTTCGAAAAGCTGTTGAGGTGTCCCATGAATGACCCCTTGCAAGCTTTGTGCAGTAATACTGTATACCAACCAGGAAACTACTTGGGCTGTGTCAATTAACTTAAGCTATACGTGATCTAAAACTTAGGGATCACTTCTTCTGCATTCCTATGGCTCCGATTGTGGGACTGGCCTACCGAATATATCGGTAGGCCAGTCGGTTTTGGATCACTTTATTGAAAACTAACTGGCTTAAAGTGTGTTTTTATTCCATCTACCAGTGCTTTGCTGGTGTTTCTCCTGTCTGTTTCTCCCATGGTATGCTTACGCGGCTTTGCTTTGCTTCTGATGATCATAGATCCCAGGTAATAAACCCTCTCGCACTTGTAAAGTCCATTTCGATTCAATTTTTTGTCTGGAACTTGCTTGGATGGTTAATCTTTTCAGGGCAGACATTTTGTCCCTTTGGGGTCTACGATGCACATTGCTCTCCGAAACATCCACCCGTACATCAAGTGCTTGTTGCAGGAACGGTTCTGATCATCACTTTCGATCTTCTTCTTAACTTTCTGGTTCTTTTGTTTTACTTCAAGCAGAATATCAAGACAACAGGTGAGTAAGTGCAAGAGTCCGCCTTACTGTTCGTCTGTATGGAACCTATAATTACCCGATCTTATTGACCCTGTAACAACACTTTTAAAAGTAACTGTATACCTTACTGTATGTCAATTGTTGGTATAAGCTTTCAGCCTATGTCCATTTTCGCGGTAATTTTCAACGTTAATTCTAAAATCTGTAAATTTTAGAATCAATTAATTCAAAAATGCTTTTTAAGCGAAAATGATTGCTTTAAAAAATAGTTTTTTCTTCCTTAAAGCTTGACCTCTAACTTGACCAAAATGTATTTTGAAATAAAATGTGAATAAGAGTGTGTCTTTCATTGAAGCCAATAGAGGGCGTGGCTGTTGACGGCTTAAACGAACTTCAACACCTTGCCTGTATAACTAAAAAACCAAACTGTGTCCTAATTTTAAGCTCTTTATCTTTTTTAGATAACCTGAAATCTTCACACATACACGCGGACACACGAACTGAAGGACACGTTTTAATCAATTCACCTGCCGGATTCAATCATATATCTAAAAGGCCTTAGGGAGTCTACTATATTTTTATTCAAAAATATACCGTATTACCCTCCCATGTCGGGTGATAATGGGAGGGTAATTTGGTGCATTCGTATTTTTTCGTATTATTTTTTCCTTACTTACTGCAAGTGTTTGCAGTGCTTGCGTCGTCTGTCAATTTTCGGTTGAGCATTACTGCATCAAATAATCGATCATACTCGAAATATTTTACTCCTACCCACATGCTGCAAGCCTGTCTTTGATATATGTTTTTAAAAGTCCTTTGGACAATCTGATTTTGTTGCAGTAAAAAGACCAAATCAGATTTTTTCACCCGAGGAAAACGAAACGTTTGCAATTTTCCTTCCACAAGTTAAGGTTTTGATGTTAAAGGTACTGACTAGGTTTTAAATTTGCTTGTAAAGACTATTGCCCTTCGCTTTAGAGACTAATGGCGTATTCTATTCAACACCGAATCTTGAAACTGGTGTGGAATACAGAAAAAAATTGTTTTTTTCTCGTACACCTGAACGGAATCGTGCTCATGTAAATGTTCTTTTGAACTCCGAATTAGTTCAGTGTCGACACCGAACTCGAAATTACGCCACCGTCGTATTTGACGGTGGAGGCTGGGTGTAGCTTTGATTGTGTATGTGAAGTGACATTTTGACTCAATTTTTATGCGTGGTTTTTTTCAACACGACTGAAATTGTATGAAATCATTAAAAACTCAAATTTGGAGCTTTCGAAATTCATTCTAAGTAAAAAGTGCAAAAGCTGACGAAATGAAAAAAAAAGTAAACAAAATGAAGTCAAAGCAATTCGTCCACAATGTCCGAATGAAACGATAGCTGGAATTGTCGCGAACACCGAGTATTATTTCACAGCCCGGTGTGGCAGTTCGGTGTTCAAAAGAATACGCCAGTAATCTAAGTATCTCTTTCCGACTTCCGGATTATTGTTGTGTTTTTCAGGCTGAAATTACGGCGTCTTCTCCTGGCTTAAGAATACCGTTGTATCTTCCAAGGATATACGAATCTTTTCTGACAGTCAGGCGGCCATCAAGTGACTGGAATCAGACTCTCAAACATTTATAAGAAGCCCTAGACTGCCTATGCGTGCTGGGTGCCTGGGCATAGCGACATTCTGGGTAACTGTAAGGCTTACGAACTCGCCATGCTTGATACTACTCTCCCAATCTCGCCCGAAAAGACTCCTTTCAATTCAAAGGGATTCCACTTTCCAACTGCAAACTGGATGCAATAGAAAGCTTTGCTGGGTGTAGCTTTGATTGTGTATGTGACATTCCGATTCCATTTTCGTTCTCATCTCAAACTCAAAGCTTTCAAAATTAATTTTAAATAAAAAGTACAAAAAACCAATGGCAAAAAATGAAGTTACGAAATGAATAAAAGAAAACATAACGAAGTAAAAAAAAAAAATGACTCCTCAACGTGAGGACTGCACCGGTGCAATATTTGTCGTTCTGTAAACAATGAAACCGAGTGTACACCACGCTGGAATTGTCACGAACACCGAGTATTATTTGACAGCTCGGTGTGGCAATTTGGTGTTTAAAAGAATACGCCATAATAATTTTCGTGTCTCATGTGCATGTTGTCTCGTGTATCTTACTAAATTTTAGTTTAAGAGAACCGGAACACAAAACTGTGAAAAAAACATTTTCGATGAAAACCCACGGCCTTTTTTGTCTGCTGCGCCATATGACCCAACTTTGCCCTACGGAACTCCTTGTTTTTTAAGCGCGATTCATATCGGATTAGAAGATATATGAGATCTCGTGGTTGCCTATCGAAAGCTTTTCAAAATCAACCAGCACCATAATAACTATCCTTTAGGGAATCCCGATGCATATTTTCCATCGGTCGTTGACTTTGGCTGACGTTGAGTGATATACGGAATATCGCTCTCGATCACCTCCCATTAGTTTGGCGATGAGGATAACGAGTGATCCAATCTCAATTCCTCCCTCTTTTCTTTCTAGAACTCTAAAGGTTAGGCGCCCAACTGCTTGGTGTTCTCTGGAGTACTTGACCGCGCCTCAAACCTCTTCGACTAGGATGTCTGATAATTTCTTTCAGATTCTTTTTTGTCGGAGTTTGCTATTATTATGCAAAGGAGCACTCACACACAACTACTGGTCCATTTTAATACCATGCGGACACCTTACTTTAATGTATTTAGTTTACCTGACTTTCGAAAACGAGAAGGAGCTTCAGTGATTAAGAGTGATTCACCACGTCAATCCCAAAGATCCGCTACATTTATGCGAGCAAAGGCAGGACTAGAGAGGAAGAGATCCGTTGTATCGTCGTCCTTTCCACAGGCAGGACAGGCGGTGGTTTCACTCAAGCCTAATACATTCAAGTGTTTAGCAAAAGCTTGGTGACCGGCAAGCACGCCTACAAGAAGACTGCAGTTAATTCTCCTGAGAGATAGAAGGAAAGACGCAGACCTCGTACAGATGTCCGGGCCTAGTCGTTTAGCCTGTCTGCACCAATCGCAGTCACGCCAACGAGCCATGTGTTCACGAGAAACCGTTACTAATGGCAAACAAGGAATATATGCAGGCAGACCAAGCACGCGTTCGGGTCCTGTGCAAACCTCTACTGAACCCTTTCGACCAAGATTATCAAAAATCTCATTGACTGGATACCAAGTTGATCTATGATCCACACAAGATTCACTGTGTTTACTATTAAGCCTTCCGACTTAGTTCAACGAATTCTTGAGTTATAGCACTACCTTGAACGAGGTAAGAGGGTTGAGCAACGCATTTAGAACGGCTTGGCTGTCACTGCAAACGAATATGCTTCTTGCCCTCCACATGTTGGTCACAATCTAGGGCATTGCCAGTAGGATAGCTACAATCTCCGCTTATTATAGAACTTTAGATTCCAACCACCTAAGAGGCAGTGGAATCTAGAGTTCTGGCTTTCCACAAAGACTCCAGCAACAGACCCCTGTCCGGTTTTGAAGCCACCTGTTAAAATACGTTGGCATTCTTTCCCAGACTCAGAAGCTCTGGCCTTGATCTGACTTGATAGTTTTGTCGAAAAAGGATTTCTGGGGGTCATTGCGTCAGAGGGTAGGTCCATAAGATATGCAGACATGCCCTCTGACAAAGGACAATTCTCGCACAAGTCAAAGGACAAATCTCGCACAAGTTCTTCAAAATTCCAATGCGTGTGGTACCAGAAAACACCTCTCTTTAAGAGAAAGATGGTTTTGAGCGTACATCCCATGATAAATATGTCAAGGGGCGAGGGTCTTCAGAGCATCAAAAGCAGAGCCCGGCGTGCTAGGGAACGCCCCTGTGCAGCTAAGACTTGCCGATTTTTTTTTTTCTTTTTATATGCCTGACTCGCCTATTGCGAACTAAGGCACCTCGACCTGAATAGATCTTTTGTGCCGTGAAACATCAGGATAGTTAGGCTAGTAGGTCATTCACCTTCCGTGCGAAATGGATAACACTACTAGCAGAGGAGGTCTTTATGTCTTCCGAACTCAGTTGTTCTCTGAAGAAAAAGGTCCGTCTAATACCTGTGGTGCCCAGTTAGGTACCTACTAGGTTTTTAAAATCATGCCTGTTTAGATTGAGGCAGCTCTTGGCATTGTTTGTGAAGGGCTGAATGGCCCGTTTGGCCTGTCTTAGGCCTGGGGTGTCCACCCAATATGAGATACATCTAGTATGCTCCCAATTTTTTATAACTTCGTTAATTGCCGATTTGGGGGTGGGGCAGAAAGGTTCAGGTCCCATAAAGGGGGTTTCCGAGCCTTTTCTGGCTAATTCGTCGGCTTTCTCGTTACCATCAATACCTTCGTGACCAGGAACCCACCACAGTTTGGTTTTGTTTCTTGAACTAAGTTTCTGTAGGGTATTGAAGCAGTGCATGACTGATTTGGAGTCAATGATGTGCGAGCTAAGGGCTTTTATAGCTGCTTGACTGTCCGTGTATATATGGATGTTTGCACCTATGATACTAGAGATGTATACGTGGCTGGCGCATTCTTGAATGGCGTGGAGTTCTGCCTGGAATACACTGGGACATTTTCCCATCGCAATAGTATATTTCAGGTTCGGCCCGTAAACGCCGGCTCCTACTCCCGACCCCATTTTAGACGTATACCACTTAAGGCCGTTTTGGCTATTTGGTGAGTTATTGCTAGCCCATACTTCTCTAGGAGGGATCTCCGTTGAGAACCTTCTCTTGAAGCATAAAGTTTTTTGTATGCGGTCTGTAACCGTGCAGTGCATTTCAAGTTCCGGGAGTTCAAAGAAACGTGAAAGCAGGTCCGGATGGTCGCTAAGACTTAACTCATTAACTTGTAGTTGACTTGCCATGCTGCGTATTGCCATTTTTTGTACAAAAATGTGCTGGGGTGTAAGCCCAATTATAGCTTCTATGGCAGCTGTGGGGCACATCCGCATAGCTCCTGATATACCCAGGCACGCAAGACGCTGTACCTTTTTGAGTTTTAGGATGGCGGTCTGCTGGGTGGTCTTAGTCCACCATACTATGGAAGCATAAGTTATGATGGGCCTGACCATCATAGTGTAGATCCAATGAGCAATCTTTGGAGAGATTCCCCATGTGGGGCCATACATACGTCGACAAGCCCATAAAGCGTTGGAAGCTTTAGTGATTTTGCTGTTTTGATGTGAGTTCCAGGTGAGTCCCTTGTCTAGAGTAATTCCCAGATACTTGACTTCATTGGAGTACTCAACGATTTTGTCGTTAATTGAAATTGAACCTAAGTTGATATTTCTTCTTTTTGTAAAAGGAACTATGACAGCCTTACTAGGGTTTATTGAAAGGTTTTCTCTAGAGCACCAGTCAAGGACTGTCTTAAGGGCGTTTTGCATACGTGATGTTACCTCGTTTGCTTCTTCACCCCTAATGATGATGACTAGGTCATCGGCGTAACCAATTATGTTTGAGCCTTAATTACTTAATTTGTGAAGTAGGTCGTCGATGACCAGAGACCACAGGAGGGGTGACAGTACGCCTCCCTGTGGACAGCCTCTTGCGGCTAAAACTGATACCGATGTCAGTCTTGATGTAGAAGTGATCAACCGACTTTCGAGCAAGCTACAATTAACTGGATCAAATCGATGCTCGAAAGTCGGTTTCAAGCATCGCTTTGATCCAGTTAAAGACTTGCCGATACTTGGAGTTTGGCGAAAGAGGTAGTAACGCGTTTCCGTAAAAACCTGAACAACAAACAACAGATGCATATGAGAGGAGTGGTCTTTCTTCTAGATTTGGAGCGGTTACTTTTGAAAGGCTTTGCTCCTATTTTGTATCGTTTAAAAAAAGGATCAGCTCCCAGAGGTTTGAACCGCCGATTTTCTATACCGAGTGCCTATAAAAGATAGTAAATACTTGTTCACTTTTTTTCTACTTGTCTACAAATAGCAATAAAACTGTTATATTTGCGAAGAGTTGTTCGATGCTCTTCAATGTCCACCATTCGGTGGCTGTTGATAGTTCAGTTAAGACTAGAAAAGTCATATAAATATGTTTCTAGTTAAAAGAAAAAATAAATGTTATTAGCGGTTGTTACTTTCCAAGTGATGTGCCAGTACAACAAGATTTTAAGGGTAGATTTTGCTTTTCCAGGCTGTTTTTCAATAGCTGTGATGATTTTCTAATCATTCGTCAAAGATTTTGACGGTTCAAAGAATTATATTCTAAAAGTGTTTGTTATTACAAGTTTTTAAAATTCAAGCCTCTAACAAAGCCCTTATAAGAGCGATTTGACGTTTTATAGCACTTAATTTGGTGCGATAAGGGTTCTACTACGAGGCCTTATTGAACCTTTTTGGCTCTTAATGAATTTTGAAAGGAATCTGTACACAAGCTTTGATAGAAGATGTCTACATTTTTCAGTTGTAGACATCTTCTACAACAATCATATTGTCAGGTATACGAAATAAAGAAAAACTAGAAACAAGACACTGACAAAAGAAAGGAATACATAATGTACTTGGCAACATTCCCGCAAGAGCATTACATGCACCTGGTAACTAAAGATGCTTTTGACGGTTAAGTACCCAGTGCTTTTTCAATTTTCTTCTCAGCTGCACCGATGAGATAATGACAGTGAAACTACCAATACCCCTTGTAATGCACAGTTGTATTGCGCTTAGTTTTTGGCTCCATCGGTGACATAATGTTCATAGATGATTTCATGGTTTGACTGTTGAACTCGTTTCCTTTTTAGAAAATATTATTTGGCTGAAATCCAGGTCAATAAAATGCAACCAGTTTTTGGCCGACAAAAAATATCTTAAAAGTTGTGAAAAAAAGAATTAAGCTATTGGAGCAGGGGGAGGAGGAAGGAATTGAAGCAGATCTGATCAGATAGATTTTATTATACAACTGTTTTATATCTCGTTAAAGATCAAGATTGTTTTCTTGAGAATCTTTAAACTTCTTTCACTCTTCTCTATAAGCAGTTACCCAAATCGAATGAAATTAAAAGAAAAATTTCTTAACCATCCACTTCTCTTACGCAACCGCAAAAATGCTTTGTAATTCGATTATAAGTTTCCACAAAACAAAAACAAAAAAACATCTTTCTCTTTCCTTGGGTCTTCTTTGGTCCATCCCATTGGCTAAGTGTAATTATCTCGACGCGCAGCGTGATTTTCAGTGCAAATTAAGTGAAATTAAATGAAACTGCTCGCGACAAGACAAAAGCTTGTTCCGCAAGCCATTTCCACTTATAATAGGTAATATTCATAATCTTAAAAAATTTGCCAGGTTTTGTAACGGTAATCCCCACATTGCGATCGCGTCGTCATCGTGTCGTCAGGTGAATTCACTTGCTTGGGTGTTCACTGCGCGTTGTAAGGTGTCACAGTTTGCCAAGGTTTAAGTGTAACTAATTTATCGCAGATAATTTTCCACATTTTTCAACTTTATTTTAATGAGTTTGGTTACGGGAATTTGGGTAGACTAAGTCCACGCTCTATTTCATGTTTTTTGGTTGAAATACCTCGATCTATTCTATTTTCAGATATTGGAGTCAAGCAACGAGGAACGTCCAGATACTTCAGCCGATCGATTGCAGCAACAGATTGGCAGCCCTCTCAGATCATGGGGTGGAAAGCAGAGTGCTTCCTCCTTAGACCTGAGCGATGATAAGATCTTGAGCGGAGCGGGGCGGTCAAAGTTTGGTCGATACTTCTAGAGGGCCTACAAACTTTTTTTCTTCCCTTAGTTGTTACTCTTTCTGCGCCCCTGTCTATAAAGGAAAATCAATTAATGTTTTGCTAAACGAAAATGTGAAATTGATAATAATATTGATAAACTTTGTTCCTATTTTACTTGTATGTACATAAAAGAAAAACAATAAATTCTTCAATATATTGGTAGAAGATGTTTGTTGATTTTTTTTTCTGTCCTCGATTTGGTGTTGAGTGTCCTTCACTTAAATTTTCAGAAGCTGCTTCGAATGAAAGAAAGAGGAACATTTCTTTGTTTTGTTATGATTATTTTTCGCACTAAAGATGGTCCATTAGGCGATGACAGTGACATGTTGTTGTGGCCAAAAGTATGGGCCATGAAAGTGGTGGCAGTGACATGTTAATGTTTGTGTCAAAGCAACATTAAGTCGTTACATGAATAATTGAGTTATTTTTCGTGAAGGGTCTAGAAGTTTTTGTGTTGCTTATTGAATTCTAGGAGTTATGACAGGTCCTGCTCCGGGTAAATTATTCTATTTGAGGAAAGTCAATAGAATTCCATAACTACTTCGGACATAATGGCTCAAAAACAATG
Organism: Neoascia interrupta; assembly: GCA_947623515.1. Classification (NCBI taxonomy): domain Eukaryota; kingdom Metazoa; phylum Arthropoda; class Insecta; order Diptera; family Syrphidae; genus Neoascia; species Neoascia interrupta. The sequence continues at coordinate 203,343,025 of OX392462.1, forward strand.
TCGTATTAAGACAGCAGTATTTTTGTGGGTGGTTCTAAAGTCTGTGCATCCCTAACGTGACGTTGACCAGCATCAAAATTTTACCACATATTCAGAAGATACACGTTTTCACAGTGACTATTGACTATTGCCTATTGACTATTTGTAATATCCCTCCTCTCAAAGGTTAAACCAATAATTTAGTTATTATTATTTCGCTTCGATTTTTTTCTTGTAAATTTTAAGCTAATTTTTCTTACAGGTATTTATTGTGTTGCTCCATATTGCTTCCAGATTTATCGCATGTTTATTCGGCTTTACTGCCATTCGAGCTCAAACCGTCAATTTATCATAAGCTACAAAACGAAAATTTTACGGAAAGCACATCTTTGGTTTATTTACGTAAAACTTGTTAATATTTTTATAAACAAACATGAATAACAAACTACCCGACAAAATACCTAATTTAGGTCGTTTTAAATTTTACTAAATAATGCTTAGTTTTTCTTAATAATAAAATAAAGGAAGTTCTTCTCAAGACATAATTCTTTTAATCTGGATGCGAGAGGTCTTGAAAGACATCTCCTTATGCCCCTTTTCTATCTCCCACCTCCTTACATTATATCCCTTATAGCCACCCTCATTATAAATATTTTTAAGCCAGCTTGCTGGATCAGGTTGCTATTTAATGCAAAGTATTTCTTAAGACTTAAAACTTTTCGAGACACTTCAAAAATGTACAGCAGCTACTGGTGAGTAAAATTTATTTGAAAGGGACTGTTCAATATTTCTCAAGCTAACCTTTTTTTCAATTGCAGGCCATCTTATAGGTATCTCTAGGATATTCATATTCAATCAAACATTTCAGGTAAGTGTTTATAAAATATAAACAAAAATTTTATCATAAACTATTTTCTGTCCGAAAACATGGTATTTTCTGCAAACATGGTTGAGAAGTTGGCCATGGTTCACCTCGAGCTGTTGCGCCACTCTATTTATTTATTTATTTTTATTTTCTGTCCGATCTACAGCAAATTCTTTATGTGAAATGTCATTCGACCACTCTAGAGTAGTGTCGAATGCTTTTTTGGCCGATGAAAATAATATCTTCAAAATCTCGTTCTCTTTAGTTGAACCAATTCAATTTTCTCTTAATTAATCCTGGTTTGAGTTGTTAAAGTCAAAATATCAAACTCACGCCATCAATTATTAAAGCGGGGACCACAAAGCAGCCTCAGGCTTCGGCTTCGCCCCGTTGCGATACGTGGGCTTTGAACCGGCTTTGCAATGACATTTCGCTCATGGAGAGAGAGCTTTTATTATGCATTCAATACGTTCTCCAAGCATGCCACGATAGATAAAAAAATACGCACACACAACCGAAAACCCAGGTAGCTAGTGCTGGGTACATAATTATGTGGAACTTCGAACATTCATGTCCAACTAATAAATAAATAATACGCAATTTGGTTCAAAATGTAGACACACTCAGATATTTTGCGTCATATTCGTGTATGACCAACACACTTATACAAATGGAGCCAAAGACTGATTGACTTCGTGTGTGCGATCGAAATCAACCCCCATTTGCTTCACACGAAGCAAAAGCTCAGCACATCTGAACTTATGCTGGGCTTCTGAGCCTCATTACGTACCATTACGTTTTCTCTTTGCAAACAACATTTTGAAGTCAAGCTTCATTGTGTTAGGAAACACTGAAATTGTATGGCTGAACTTGTAAACGTCAAGCCGAGGCCAAGCCCAGGCTGCTTTGTGGTTCCCGCATAACTTTCAGCTGCGTCCGATCTGAGAATCTAACATAGCGTGTCCTGTAGGGTGCACCTCTATATGATTCAAAATTGAACTCGCGGTTTGCCAACAGACGGTTAGCCAAGACCAACATCTAACAACCATGTTTGCTGGTGCGTGTCTGAAGTTCCGCTGTGAATGTCAGCAAAACCTGGTTTAAGCTCAGAATGGTTTTTATATACCTCATCCAGCGTTTAAGTACCTTTAAATTTCAGTCGGTTCTCGATGTAAATGAAACAATAAGTCTTTTGGCTTTTATTTTAAATGTGTTTTATTAAATAACTTCAATGTCTTGAAGAACCCGTGGCTCAAAGCGTAATTTTTCTAGAAAAGTGAAATGGAATCCTATTTTTTAGTTGATGCACTGCGACTAAAAGGGGAGTAGTGTGTCATTGGTTTTAAAAGATCACCGATGTCCTCAGCAAAAAAAATAGGATAAATACCTCGTTTTTATCTGTAGCTGGAGTATAAGTAATTTCTTCTGGTCAAAAGGAAATTTTTCCATTAGGCGATGACATTGACATATCAATGTGGTGAAAAGTAATATAAATGAGGTCACTATACACACAATGAGAAAAATATTAAATCAGAGTCGAGTACATAATTGAGTACGAGTTGCAATGCCTGCAAATTTTTCCTAGCACAATTTTAGGGTGCGGACTTTTCACAATGAATTTTCGCAATGCACTGTTTGGTGACAAACAACTTAAATGTCATATTTTACTTTAACTAATTTTTCTATGGCACAAAAAATATTGCTCTTACAAAATGCATTGCGAAAGGAACTCTATTCCGAAATCTTCAAGTCACGAAATACTCTAACTCTGCCTTAAGGCATGGACACGGGGTGAAACTAAAAAGAGCCTACATCAACTCCATCCTTTAGTACCGTTTCGATTCTATCAAAATTTAACTCTGACGTGGAAGGTTTAAAAGTGTCCTTAATTGCAGAAGGGGCCCTCTTCAAAGTCTCCCTGAATTCCGAAAGTGTATCTTGAATAATCTCGATTAAATCATTTAAAACCAAATGTTTTCTGTTAATATAACGAGTAAATTTTTTCTCGTTAGTAAATATAACTTAGTAGATTTATTATTATTATCATTAAAATATTAATATAATAAAACAGTAATCATAAATAATGAAAATAAATAATGAAAATAATGCACTGGCAACGTGGCCATCGGCATATTACATAAAAGAGGGAAATATTAAAATAAAGAAGAAACAAAAAAAAAGATTATTCTTATAATTTATTGATTAATTTTGCTTTCTTGAGAAAATCTTAAGTTTCTAAATAATTTTGTAGTGTAGTGTAGGATGCTTTATAACCTGAAAAAAATTAATGTCATTTCTTGTCGACTGGAATTTGGGACAACTGCTTAGGAGATGTGGCAAATATCGTGAAGCTCAGCAGGGACTCCGGCATCTCCTTTCGGAGATGCCGGAGTCCCTGCATCTCCGAAAGGAGATGCCATCTCCTCTCCGGCAACATCTTTTCGAAGCTCAGGATACTTCAACTAACTAAGTATCATATATATACTAAGATTTTTGATTCTCTACAGGTTGTCCCCAAAGGGTGACGCTAAGGGCCCTCGTAGGCCTATGCGAGCTGGTGGCTTTGGCTGTTAGCAACCCTACCCAGGAGATGTTCGACTGTCATTTGCTGCGGATTGTTGCAGAGGGAGCAGGAGGAGTTGTTGGATATGTTTTTGGCGATAAGGTGTTGGTGAGTGAGACTAGTGTGACCGAACCGCAACCTTGTGATTGTTTTTGCTTCGTATCTCGTTAATGATGCTGGTAACTTCACTGGAATATAAGACGGATTAATACTAGTCATGTAAAAGTTATCTATACTTGAGTACTTAGCAATATTTATGTCCTTGAACCGAGATTTAATGCAAGGGACCAAATCGCTGGCGTTGCTTATACTTGACATGATTGTGGGGGACTGCGCGGCTAGCTTTGCTGCTGCGTCAGCTGCTTCATTGCCTTCTATATTCGTGTGGCCGGGAGTGCATGCAATTTTAAGTTTTGAATTGACTAGGGCGAGTTTGTTGCGGATGGTAGAAATTGTGCTTATATTGCAATTTAAATTAAGGACTGCTTTCAAAGTCGGAAGGCTATCAGCAAATATACAGAATCAGCCTCTTTTTTTCTCAGTATATTCGATTGCAGCAATGATGGCGGCGGTCTGAGCAGTGAAACTACTAGCGCTATCGGTGAGAATGGACATGTTGACAATATGGTTGTCTTAGTCGATTACTTTAAATGCCGTTTTGTTATGCTGGAATCGCAATGTTGCGTTGCTGCGTGCGTACTTTAATGGCCTTTGCCATGTGTTGCCAAAACTTTACGATACCTTGCGTCAAACTTGCAAAACGAAATGCCGCTTTGCGTTTTGGGGTAGGAAATTGTGAAGTATAACCTCTAACACATTCAATTTCTGTTGAAAGATATTTGCAAAAGAACGAGCAGAAAATATGCTTTTTAGAAACGAACCAAGTTGCCCAGCAATGAAAATAAAATTATTTCTGTTTATTCCATCACAAATATATCCAACGTGGTGCATTCGTGTCTTTGTGCATGCCAAAAACCAACAACTTGCGAGTTATCGCGACAAACTGAAATAATACCGAAAAATATCACATTCTTTACTCAAACCTCTCTACTCTACACAAACCTGTTTTTTTTTATTCTGTCAAGAAACAGAAACAACTCTTTTTCGTCCCCACAACCTACTGACGACAAGAGAACTATACTCACTCACCACACAATGAATGAGCATGACGGACGCAAAACTAGAAAGTAGATCTACTTTTGCGTTGTAGATGCGTCTGCGATATTTACGGTCAAACGTGGAGTGAAGTTTTGAAGTAACATTTCGTTTTGCCCCATATGCGCTCGTTGTTTCTACTTTGCTTGTCATCGAACGCACGCAGCAACGCAACATTGCGTTTTGGATTTTATTGATTTTAGATCCGTCCGTGTTGATGAAGTTGTAGTTTTGTTGTCTTAGCAGGCTAACTTTAGCATTGAAGAGTCGTCGAAAATGTGTTGCGTCGAAGGCTGATTTTTTAAAACTTGAGAGTTCTATGTCAACTGCATCATTCTGAAGCATCCAAGGCGGGTTGCAGCCTGGTTTCGTGTTTATCGCTTTTAAAGGGATATTTTGGTCCCTTCCGAATTTGATAGCCTTGTTTATCGCATGTTCTACCCTGGGTTTTGTTTTCATTTTGAGAGGAAGTTGGTAGTAAGTTTTTTTTTGAGGGAAGTTTGAGGGATTTTAATTTGGCTGTAAGATAGTCTCTTCGATCTTCCAACGTTGTGAGTCCTGCTTCCACCAACATATTTGAAACTGTCGTTGTGCGAAAAGCATTAAATGCTATTCTAATCGCTGCATGGTAAGGGGATTTCAATTTGCTAAGGTCCTTTTTAGAGGAATGGCCGTAAAAAGGAAGCACACAGTTAATCTTCGGGATCGGGAGCATGAGCGAGCTAATTACTCTAAGTACAGAATTAGGATGCACATTATTCTTTTTGCTGCAAAAATATTTAATCATGTTGAGACGAGAATTTAATAGCACAATCTAGTAAACTTTAACTAGTATACTTTAAAAAAATATATTTTTAAGAAACTTTAAGTAATTTACCAAAAGTATATTTTGTTTTGCTGTATTGACACTTTGTGCTACGGAAACGTCGTCTTATAAAGATCCTAACTGAGCGGGGTCTTACCTGAAACGAATTCTTACTTCACGATTGTTATTGAAAATTTACCGATTCAGATTCACGAATGATAACACTAATGATCTTAGGGAAAAACAAAAGGGGTAAACAATAAAATTTAAAGTTGCTAGAAATCTTAAGATCTGAGATATTGTATTGATTGGTTCGCAAGATTAGGCACAGATATTCAGATTTCGTTTCAACCAAGACTTTGATTACAAAGTTATCATAACATGCTTTTGTTACTTTGATTTCTAATTCTTCTTCATTTTTTTAGGCGCGAGGTTATGATCTGAAATGACAGATCAAAGCCGCCTCCGCTGCATTCCTTATTACTTTGATAACGATTTAAATTACTATAATCAAAAAGGAATATTTCTCTTTTGTTATCGAAAGCAATACTTTTCTGATTGTAACCTTTCTTTTTTAACCGTTTTTTTCCTAAAAGTGCCCCTTAAAAGTGGACGGAGGTCAAAACAAATATTATTTTGTATAGAATTTTAATATTTAATATTTGTCATAGAATTTTTTTTTCTTTTTCGATTTGGAGCGAACTTTCCGAGAAATCGAGTTTCCAAAGATCTAATATAATAGAAATGGCCATGGTCGACATTGTGGACGGTCTAATTTTTGTCCTCAAGGTCTTGGGCCAATATTGCTCAGTACCAAAATTTGGGCTCCTACGCCATGTCTAACTTGACTAAAAGGCGGCTTTTGCATTAATCCCGTCCACTTTTAAAGGAGTTTGAACTCAAAATGACGGTTTTTCAACAAATATTTACGAATTTGACAAAATATTATTAGACAAAAGTATAAGATATTAAAACTTTTTTAAATATATTACATATGTCTCCGCCCATTTTTGTGGGCGTGACTTTAAAAAATGTGATTTTTAGTAGTTAAATGACTAAGTTTTTGTCCAAAATGTATTTAAGCACCTAGCGTAGAGCATAATAAAAGTTATATTTTTACAACCCGCCAATTTTTTGGAGGCATGTCAGTTTTTTTTTTTTTTTGAGGGTCGGGTATTTCACGATCCTTCGGAGACGGACTTAAGCTTTCGCATACGCACGGTTGCACTTTCCCACTAGTTATACCCGACCGAGGGTAAATTAATTTTAATGCATGCTTTGTAACACAGTGAAATAATCACCGTAGACCCTTGAGACTTTTTAGAAATATGATCGAGACCGACAGGTGAATCGATTAAGCCATGGCCGTCCGTCCGTCCGTAATAATAATAATAATAATAAAAATAAATTGTTCTGTTTATTTTCAGTAGAAAAAAGTTACAAAACATAGTAAACATGACAAATGTGGTCTGTTGTAAAGAGTTTGGCAAATTTTTTAATTCAAGGATTACATTCGTCAACTAAACTTTTTCGGTAGCAGAACGCATGCAAAATGTATTTGTATAGCACATCCCAATTACCATCAGCATCTCCATTGAGTAGGTCCATGACTTCTTGTTCCTCTAAAAAGAACTTTCCAAGAAACTCGGCGCGTATTGCTGTCAAAATTGGACACTTCCCAACAAAGTGGCAGATGGTTTCCTCTTCATGTAAATTGCAAAGTGTGCACTCCTTATTCATCCCTTGAAAGCGATTCGAATTTAGGCCTATCAATCCTGCGCGCGTACACATTATTAGCCTTCGGTCAAATCTTTCATTAAAGTAAGACTGTGCAATGGGGTGTCTTAGCATTCTATAAACACCATGTGCGCTATTCTGCGCCTTCTGAAGGTTCCATTGTATTTGATTATGGCGCAGCCTTTCAAGAGTCAAAAATATGTTTGCCTTCCAGGCATCTTCATGCAAAGGCACGTCTGCCCATCCGATATCGTTGTTGTCTCCATAGCTACACCAGGTTTCGAACCAATCAAATTTTTTCTTTAGGATTAATTTGGATAAAATAGAAGGCGATCGGCTAACTTTAGATATGAAGGGCGTTTTATGTATGTACTCCATGTGAAGTTTAAGTGTGTACAAATGCATGTCGGGAAGACCTGATTCTAGACTTATAATATAATTTTAAGTGAACTCGGGCAAACCAAAAACTCTTTTTATAAAGTTGAAGTTCGAAGATCACCATTCTTGAGCTGCGTAGCTGAATACCGCTCTAGCCGCAGCACTAAAGAGTTTAATTTTAGCGGAAAATTTGACGTCTCTTTTACAAATTATATTATTCCAAGTACTGTTCAAACTATTTTTGGCTCTTACTTCTCTTTCTTTAAGGCGCTCCGTCATAGAAAGTGTCGGCGTCATGATAACTCCCAAATCTTCATACAAAAGAATCCTGACTAGGACATCACCCAAGCACAGACCACCCCCCAAATAGTCATGTAGGTCATTAAGCAGTAGCGCAAACAGCAGCGGGCTTAGATGACATCCCTGCTTGACTCCCTTTTTCGTTTCAAAACGCTCCGACACATGCTTTCCGTCCCACACTGCAGCAGTTGTATTTGTGTAAAGACTTTTGATCAAATTTAAAAACCTTGTCGAAATTCCCATACAGCTTAACTTGAAGAATAGAGCCCTCCGGTCGATTCCGTCAAAAGCAGCCTTAAAGTCCACGAAAAAGCCATACACCTTCTTTTTATCGTTGTTTTTAATTTTGATGATACTTGCTAGACTATAAATGCTGTCTACAGTAGAGTAATGTTCTCGGAACCCAGCTTGAAATTCATTTAGGACTCTGTGCTTGTTTTCCCATTTCGCGAGACTCCTTTGCATTATTTCAACTAATATTTTGCATGATATTCCCCTGTAGTTATTTATATTTTATAAATAGGAAATATAATAGATTTTAAAAAACTCTCCTCAACTTTTTCATTTTCCAGCATACTAGAGTACACTTTGGCAAGCAATTCAATAAAGTTTTCTAGCGCAATCTATCCTCTCCAGGAGCTTTATTAGCTTTTGGTTTGCTAAGCATATCATAAATCTCGGAAGCTTCAATCTTTCTATCCAGATCCTTATCTGCCATGTATGGCTCTGCCCACTGCATTGGTTCCGCGAAGATTCGAGAATTGAAAAGCCTTTCAAAGCAGGTCTTGAAATCATCAGCACATATATCGGATCCCATTCTTAAATTTCCTTGACGAAATTGATTGGCGAATTTCCACCAGTCCCCGGAGTTCTTTATTGAATTAACATTTAATTCTAGTCTTTTGCAGTACTCCCTTCATCCTTCCTTCGGCCGTCCGTATGTGTGAAGGTTTTAGGTCTTCAAACTCAAGCTAGAGAGTTGAAACTTGGTACACAGCTAGGTTTTTTGTTGCACAAACAAAGTGTGAAAATTGGCTCAATCCGTCATCGGCCACGCCCACTACTGGCTTCAATGTAAGACAACCTCTATTTCACATTTTTTTTTTTTCAAAATGCCTTTTGGTCAAGTTAGACAAGGCACAGGAACTTGAATTTTGGAACTGAGCAATATTGGCCCAAGACCTTTAACAAAAAAAAATTGGACCGCCCACAATATCGACCGTGCATCATTCTTCTCACTTTGGAAAAATACTCTGACTTGAGTTTGACCGAAAAACTGCAGCAGTGTTATAATTTTTCATAAAATGCTTTCGTCAATGTCTTCCTTTTTTCTTAAGTTTGCAGTCGGTAGCTCTCGGTATTTGCAGCCACACTTGTGTGCTTTGATACTGTTTGTTGCTTTTGTTTTTTAAATACTTGTTCTCTTATGGGAAACCGTAGGAAGAGTTGTCACTTAATGTCAGCATCATTTTAATATAAAGGTTCCTGATGTGTTCGCCTGGAAGAGTTTGAAATCTTAGGACTAGCCATTCTTATAATGTTTGTGGAATTGTTAATTGTTGTAATTTTTCACTTTCCATAATCATTTTCTTTGGAGGCTTATTCCTTAAAAAAGTCACAGGTCTAAATGGTCCTTTTATTGTTCCCGATCCTCTCTCTGAGAAGTCCTGACATACCTCGGGGCTAGGCACGCTAGAATCTCGGACAATGCTTCTCAACAACGGTGGGTTCAAATGACCCCAACCGAAAAGAAACGTCCTTGCATTCTTTTCTCACTTAATCCTCACCAGTCCAAGCCATTTTCCATCATTTGTGTATACAAATACGATCAGTGCCATGATCTTGTTAAACGAATACGTAAAACACTGATCATAACTATACTACCAGCCGTGCCATGTGTGTATGGAGCGTTTTGAAGACCCAAATGAAACTGCTAATGTAGTCTCCACCCCAGGTGTTTGAGTGCAGAAAAATCTTCACCGCATATCTTTTTCCAAAACAAATTTCCCAACCTTGCATTCGGCATAATAATAAATACAACACTTCCTTTCTCCTATTAAGTAACCATTATTACAGAACCAAACATATGAGCACACGAACTCATCTCACCCGTCAATTAAGAGATGAACAGAACGTCATTGCAGTGACGTCCCTCTCGATAACTTTCATATCCATCTCATCTAGATGTGCAATTCACCACTCGACGAGTAGGTGCCTACCTACCGTTTCCTGTTCGTGAATTTCTCACACATGAATAACTCAAGACCGCATGCGGTGTAGTAGCGCAGCAGTTTTACTTTTACCAATAAATATCGTCCTCTCTGCATGAATGCAGCAGCGCCACAAAACACAACTCGATCATTATAACACACACAGCACATCTCGCAGCCTCTGGGCCACCGATTATATCAGGCGCCCCAAATGGATGTAACATCTGAAGAGGAGACGAACAACAAGATGTCAAAAAAAGCCATCAGAAGTCCCCTTAGTCCGGCGTCCGAAAAAAGAAGCGGATCCCCCATTAGCATTAACAGCGAAAACTGTATCATCGAAAGCCGTGAAGACATACCTGTGCGATGATGCTGCTGGCTGCTTCTGCTGTGCAGCACCTGAAAAAACAATGACGTACGCGTATACACGCAAAAGATGATGGTCATAATGATGGCGCGCTGATGTCGTTGAAGGTGATTCTGCTGCGCTCTTGTAACAGTTGCGCCGCGATGGTACTATTCCGCAGCAGTGGTGGTAGGCCCGACGATGATGTGCACTGGTCTATGCGAACCTACAGCGTCCACCGCCACCTCCACTGCTGCCCCGCCGCCACCGAAACCATGCGCCGGCTATAAAAGAAACTGCCAAAGTGTTCAACCGTACAGAAAGACGTTCCGCGTTCGACAGTGAATTACCAGCACGCTCCGGTGATAATTATTACAACTTACACTCAAAATGAAACGATACTCAGTGGTATGTACCGCATCACCATTCGTCCTTATTCCGATTTTTCGCCGAGTTTTGTTGCCATCAATCAAAAAAAAAATAGAAGGATTTCATCAAAAATCTAAAACGTTCGTCCTCCATCCGCAGGTCCTTTTTGCAGTCATGGTCGGCATGGTTCATGGATTACCCGAACCGCCAGCACCCAATCAATTCGGTGGTGGATCACAAAGCAGCTACGCAGCGGCGGCACCCTCCGCTCCCAGCTATGGAGGTCCAGTGCCACAGTACGGACCGCCACCACAGCCACCAGTGATCCACAAGCATGTTTACGTACATGTCCCACCACCAGAGCCAGAATATCCAGAGGCAAGGTGAGTACCTACATAATCTCCGACTTGTTTTTTAAGTTGCTTTTTCGGATGACTTTGCACATATCCAGTTGCCTTTGATGTGTAGAAAAGTGAATTTGAAAATCCCGTGGGATAAGAATGGGAAGACTGCTTGCGCTTTCAATCTTGCTTGTGTGATGAAACCGAAAGTGAATCCAAGGCTCTCAAGTGTGGAGTGAGTGCTTGGAGTTAGTGGCCTAAAAAGTTTGGTTATAAACCAAGTGAAGAGTTTTGTAATGGATTTCTAAGTAAAGTACGTTTCTTTTTGCAAAAAAAGATGGATATAATGTTTGCGGGACCAAATGAGCGTGAAAGTACTTAAATTTGCATGGCTACCCATGTGGCGAAATACTTTATCCACCATCGAACGTTCCTAGTTAAGTGTGTGTGTGAGTGTGTGCTAAAAGTAAAGTAGTAAACAAATATTTGACAGTGAATGTGAAATTGCTTCCTTTCGGAAGTACATTAGCCCAGGTGGTGGTCTGCATCTGCAGACAGACCATCCGGAAGAGGACCACATTTAAAGCTAGTTTTACATCTTCAAAACTATTTATCCGGCAGGGAGTGATTAACTGGACTTATGAGGAAAATCAGACTTGATCTGTTGGTAATTAAAAGTCGCTCTACCTGTAATTGAATTCAAGCAAAGCTGGTTACATTTAAACCATGTCTTTGAGTAGTTCCTTTTCGGATAACATGTATTCAAGGACATTTCCAAGTTTCACATTTCTGTGTGGTGCGTGTCGAGGTTTCTTTTTACTTCATGTTGGCCATCATTCGACTCCTCAACCTTATAAGAGTTTGGCTTATATATTGGACTTATGCTTATTAGCATTACCGATGTCTGCAGTCTTCCTTTCAATTATGGGTAAATGGGGCGTAAGTTTCGCATATGATGTAAGAAAAATATTTTAGCAAGAAAACAAGTCGAACATCGTTGGATTATGGTAGTAAATTGCGAGTCAATTAACATTGTTACAGCTGCTAATAAATAGCTGGTTGCCGAACCTGTCTTATAACCATCATCGGCAACAGTTTTGATTGCGATATTTCGTAAGAAATTTTTTTTATTGATGTTCTCTTGCATATTGAGGTTTTATACGCAGCTTATGTCCTCATAAAATTGCAATTTGTTTCGGATAATATTTTGATAGGCAAAATTTGTAGGTTACCGAGGAAATACGAAAAACTTTCAAGACTACCTTCGGCTACTTCAATAAGCTATTTTGTTTTTGATACATGTCAAAAAAATTTACCAAGAATTTAGATTAGAACCGGAATCGAGCTCAGTTTGTAGATTTTTCAAACTCTCTTTTATTAACCTTGATGTCAAACTTTTTAACTTATGATGGTATAGAACTGAAGCTAAATATGGTGGCCCATATTAGAGTTTTAAACCGGATCGTATTTGGTTCAAGAGTCTTTTAAACTGACTTTCAATTAACTCAGTCGTTAAAATGAAGCTCAGGGTTGTGGCCTAGACTCTAGGTTCGAAACTGATCGAGTTTGATTTACAAATTTCTCAAACGCAGTATTATTAAGCTTCCTTGGCTTTGAACCTCTTTACTTACGACGCGAAGGTCTGAAACAAAAGCTAGTTGATAAGGCTCGTATTCTAGCGAAGAACCTGATCGATGAAACTGTTTTTACTCACTTTTATTAAACTAGGTCATTAAACTAAGCTCATGGCTGTAGTTCAGGCTTTAGCTAAGAACCTGGTCAAGTTCGATTTAAGGATTATAGGATGTTACTTAGCGTATTAAGCTCAATCTAAATGATGTGGCCCATAATCATTCTTTGAACCTTATCGAGTTCGTTTGTTGTGTCTTCAAAGCTCACTTTTTTATAACTCAGAACTAAGGCTATGGCCCAGTCTAGGCTATGATCGAGTTCGATTAAAAGACTGCCTTGGTTTTGAACTTGCATGCAAAAAAATTTACTGAATTTATTGTAGTTCAAAGAATAAGGTAAAGTTAAGGTAAAGAAAACTAGATTTGATATTTTTCAAATGCCTAAAACAATCCCCTAGTTTCAGCAAAACGGTGCTATACTTATTTTGATTGCATTTTGATTTGATTTGAATAACTTTTTGCTTGCAAGTCGAAATCAGACAACTCCCTCAAGGTTTCCTCCCTATGGTTTTCTTGACATGAATTAAAAACTTAATGATATTCGGACAGAGTTTTGGAAATTCTTCACGAGTCTATGTTCTTGGTTTTTTTTTATGGTGAATGATTGTGTTGCGCCTATTTATAGGCTGAATTATGCTGGAGCTTAAGGCCTCTTTTCAGTTATTAATTAGAGGTCACAGAAGCACGTCTTGAAATGAAAATATGAAGATTATATACCTACTGGGAAACTGATTCAAATGAAATGATACAAAAATATATAAAAAAATCATTTAAAAATATCATTTAAAAAAAAAAATTATAAATGATATAAAAAAATCTTAATTATTTTCCAAAATCTAGTTTAGAAAAAATTTAAACAAATTTTCGTTTCGGCAAAAAGATCGTGCGGTAAATAGCCGCAAGATTTTCTGCCGCATAATCCCACTTAGCATACGATCGGACAATTTTAATGACAACTGTTGTTTATTATGGTTGAAAAAAGTGCCTACTAAATCTTTTTGCTATGCAGCTTGAAAGGGTCGCATTTCGTGAAATTGCGGCAAATAAAATTGTGCAACAAAGCGTCGGTGCCGCAATCACTAATTGCTGTTGCCTTTATAATCGTTAGAGTCCGACGACAATTTTATTTTTACGCCAATAATGTCAGACTATAAATTTCCGGCAGAGGGTTTTTTTTCAAGATCGTTACTTGTTTTTGCATCTTGAGTTCCGGCTTATGATACAAAATTTGGACTTGGAGGAAGTACCTACCTCAAAAAGCATCCTACATTTCATCAATGCACTAATACTGGCGTAGCTAAAACTTTAGTTTAGACAAGAACAAAACAAGTAAAAATATTATCTTTAATCCCTTATGGTAACATGCTTTTCTTGTTTTCCTTACATATTCTCAATCCCGCTGCAAAAATTCTATAAGAAGATACAAAAAAAGCACATATCAAGCTCTTTACTAGACCTTTCGTTCATGAGGCCACTACACGGCCACTACGAACCAAGGTAAAAACTTTTAATTTCTGTCATAGGCATTGTATGGTCGCCGCGCCGGGTGCAGCTGTTAATGTGTCGGACTACTGTGCGCGAAGTCCTGGGTTCAAATCTCGACTGAGTTAATTAACGTTTTTTGACAGTCCAATCTCTGCGAGGGCATAGAAAACCTTTCAAGAGTAACATATGTCATGAGAGACCTTTCAATTGTGCAAAAAAAAGTCCCCTCCATGTGTGTAAGAACACCAATAGCGCACACAGTATGAATGGTTGTAAGCGGTCAGGTGATGGATGTTTTGAGATGACTCTATATTTTAGACTCTATAGGCATTACTTATGCTCTAACTTGTATTATTTCTTTTATAAACTACATATGTACAGTTATCAGGCAGTCGGGAAAGATTGGACAGTCAATTTTATAGGCAATTTTTCCCTTGGAAAATCTTTGTCTAGGGAATGTTCCGGAATGTTTTTTGCTTTTTCCAGCATATTTTCTTCTTAAATATTTTTTGCCAGTCTGTGTCTATGTTAAGACTTAGAAGATTTATTACCGGGCTCTCGTAACCTTTTTGGGTGCTGAGTATTGACAGCGTTTCAGCCACATATTCATCGTTGACTTATGGCATGATGATTGTTTGCTTCGACCAGTGTTTGATATGGGTGGAGATGTTGGGCTCCTTAAAAATAGGGGGTCCGTACGGCATACATGGCTGCCGGTCCTGAATTTTTTTTTGGCAGCCCTGTACCGTAGGAAAAGTCATAGATAATACATACATTTGTAGACATTATTTTCCGACAATATTTGTCACTCTGTCTGAGAACCTTCTTCCCCTTTTCATCACGAAAACCGAAAGTTCTTTTGTTTTCAAAGGATAACAGGCTTTTCCCTCTGATGACCCTTCTTCACCAGGGATATCTTTGCTATGAGACGTGATCTTTAAGTATGAAACCAATCGGTTACTCTTATGGTTGAATATAAAATTCATCCTGTTAAGGATGACGGGCTTTCCCCTCTGATGACTCTTTTTCCCTGTAGTTTGAAACCCATCGGTTACTTTTATGCTTAAGTCTGAAATGAATCTGAATTTGAGGCTAAAGCATAAGCTGAAGATCATCTGTCAGCAGAGACCTCTTTGTCATAAGTCTTAAACAAAATTTGTGAAGAGAAAGAAGAGTATAGCTTTGGATTTTCTGATTTCGATACTGCCCAGAAGCACACGACCCAGATGTATATTAAGCTTGTTTTTGGAGATTTTTGGTTTCATTGTTGGGAACAAGTCCTTTTAAACACCGAAGACAGAAAGTCAGCCCATACCATCGTTACATAAGTTAGTTTGCCTTTTGTCAAAGTAGTTCTAAAGTTATTTCGACCTGGCTGCAGTTAGTTTGATCCATGATTAAATGCCTTCACTTGCTCACTCCAAGCTGGTAAGGTCACCCTCCACTCAAAGACTCTGTGGTCTGGAGCAAAGGTGTCCGTTTTCTGTTCATGACCATATCAGGCGTTCAATGCAAACATTTTTTGACTGGGTCAATGTAGCTGTACAGCCCGTAAAATGGTAAGCGTGTTTTTTCTTTATGCTCCATCAAAGAATATGTGACCCAGAACCCTTTGAACGGACAAGGACAGTCCTCATCCTTACATTTGAGTATACACATGCTACGCAACATTGCCATAGAGGACGAAATTTCTTGAGTTTGCAAACATCCATCACCATATTCGATTTCTGACATAAAGTGTGCTGTCCATAATAAATCTTTCCAGTGAAGAAATACAAAACTACTGAAGGTCCTGGTCTCCTGGAACCCATAGCAATCTTTTGTAAATTTGTTTTCAAAATTACCTAAGACCAGTGGGAAATGTTCGTCAATTTAAAGTCATTTTAGTCCTTAGTTTTCTGAAACATCTTTTTTGTTTAATTTTTCAATATTCAAAAGTTAAGCTTGATTGAAGCGTGCAGGCTAAGCGCATCATGCAGAACTATGAAAAGGGTAGTTCAGGAGTGACTTGAGAAAACTTCGCTGCAGGCCATGATACATGCGGATCTAGGCTAGACATTATTGAACACGCAACAGCATTTGGACGGAACACAAATGAATTATAATATTTGCAGTTGTCATTATACAATACTTGCACAACAGTACTAAAATTATTGCTAGTACCAACCGCGAGTGGGTCCTTACCCTAGAGCCAGGTTTTCATAAAGCTTGTCAATCACGTTGTGATCGTAAGCACAATTTCAAGTCGTTGGGTTTGCAAAGATAACCATCGGATTTAAAATGATTGAAAACCAAAGTCGCAATACACACGAAGCTTGGCTCAAAACAAAATGTTAACAAAAAGGTTTCAGTAATCGATGACAGCCCTAATAAGCAGTCTATCAACAAAGCCCCGAATTGGATCATTACCAGTATTGTGAGCTCGTGAATGAGTATAAATGTCATCCCATTAAGTTTGCAGATTGAAAGATCAATTGAAAATCTTCCAAGTATCTTAACAACACGCAATTAGGTCAGTGAGCGTGGTCTTTTGCAATTTCATCAAATTCGAAAGTAGTCACAGTATGACTTTCGAAAGTATACAGCTGCAGTCATTGCACTTTTTCTTATCTGAACCAGGATGCACTTTATCTTCTCTAATTGAAAGCATTTATCCACCTGTCACTGCCATAAATCACCGTCAATCTATCTCATCACTCCTTTCCATACGGAAGAAACGTTTCATATCCATCTGAAAGTATATTCAAATTTGATGGCAAAAAAAAAACAACAACCCGCATGATGGTGTCCAAGTGTCGAATGTTCCATCCAGGAAGTATATCATATGCGCCATCCCGTGAAATTGTAATTTCTTAGAAAGTAAAAGTGTATCCGAGAAGTGTCTAATCTGATCGCGTTTCGCTGCGAAAGTCAAACAGACACTAGAGGCCCCCCACAACGGAGAAGCGACGACGACGACGACGACGCGACGACAGCACGAGGCATCGAAGTGTGACTAAAACTTACCTAAGTGCCATAATTAGAGGGTTTTGTTACCCTAGCGAATCAGTATTATGTGTCAATTGTGATTTGTTGTACCATCTTTTATGGGCTTTTTACACTACCTATTATATTTTTTTTTTCAATTTCTCACTTCCGACTACTGCAATTACACACCTCTATTGAATGACTCTTTGCAGAAAACCAATTGTAGTGCCACCACCACAGAAACACTACAAGATTGTGTTCATCAAGGCACCATCACCGCCAGCACCAAGGGCTCCAATAATTCCTCCACTGCAACAGAATGAAGAGAAGACACTGGTCTATGTGTTGGTGAAGAAGCCAGAGGAGCAACCAGATATTATTATCCCAACTCCAGCTCCAACACAGCCCAGCAAGCCTGAGGTTTACTTCATTCGTTACAAGACTCAGGTATGAAGTATTCTTTTTTAGAAGATTTTTAAGACTTTATTTTGGCTAATACATGTTTTTTTTTTTTTGTAGAAGGAAGAGACTGGTCCATATCCAAATAGCATAGCCCCAGCTCCATCTGGTGAATATGGTGCACCACAACAGCCACAACCAGCGCTGCCACCAACTCCAAGCACAGCTTATGGAGCACCGCACTGATTGATTGTTGACTAGAGAATTTGAAATGTGTGTCGAATTCATAAGATTTGCTGTTTTTTTTATTTGTGTTTTTGTTGTAATAAGGAGTTTTTTTGATGTTTAGAAATTTTTTTTCTTTTGTTTTTGTGCGCTGTCCAAATGAAGAATGAAAAAAGTGGTTTTTATACAAAGATTTGTTTTTGTCTTTTTTTTGTTTAAAACTATTCCTTACCGAACGACTGGTCAATAGGCTCAAAGCTTATGTCAAAATTGACCTCACAAATGAGGGGATCAGAAGAACAGTGGTGGAAATCAGAAAAATTCAAAATCTTATAAGCTGCTTTTCTATTCAGTAAAATAGATACCTAATAGGGCATATTCAGCAAGGAAGTTGTTGCTGTCAAGCGGCATAAGATGATTTGTTAACAGAGTAGAAAATCATTTAATACGATGATGAATTTTTTCGACTAACAACACTGTAGAAAATTCCGATACACTCAAATATTGTGCTTATGTTAAAAGAAGTTTTAAGCTCAATCTTTCAAGACTCTGCAAACGATTATTGTAAATAAATAGTTTGCAGTTTATTTTGTAGCTAAGAGTTTTTTACTCATTTGCTTTTAAGAATACCAATATAGTCCAATGAGATACCAAACTTATAAACGGGACCGTAAATCGTCCGAAGAATTTTCCTCTCGAAGCAGCCTAAAGTGTTTTCTGCACCGTAAAGCAGGACTGGGATGATGAGGGTCTTATACATGGACACTTTACTTGCTCGAGAGAGGGCTTTGCTACTCAATTGCCTCCTTAGCCCAAAGAAACAGCGATTGGCAAGAGTTATCCTTCGTTTGATTTCAGCGCTGGTGTCATTGTCTGAATTGATAGCGGAACCCAGGTAGACAAAGTCCCTAACTAGTGTGAATATTTGATCGATGGTGGACTTTCCTGGCCTAAAGCCACACTGATATGTGCCTATCAGATTGTTGACAAACGGCTTCAGGCGTTCACACAGTACAGCAGAAAAGATCTTGTATGCGATGTTAAGAAGACTTATGCCTCTGTAGTTGGCACAACTCAGAGGGTCTCCTTTCTTCAGGATCGGGCAAATAATGCTGAGGTTCCATTCATCGGGCATGCTTTCTTCCGACCATATCTTGCAGATGAGCTGGTGCATGCTCCTAACCAGCTCATCGCCAGCGGATTTAAAAAGTTCGGCAGCTAGGCCGTCTGCTCCGGCTGCTTTGTTGCACTTGAGCTTAGACACAGCTACTTTCACCTCCTCCAGGTCGGGTGGGCGGTATCGTTCGTATGCTTCGTCGGTAATGTCTTCGCCCGGGTTGAATGGTTCGTTCTGCCTGACAGCGGTATTTGGTTCGTCCTCGCCGTTATACAGTCTGCAGAAGTGGTCTTTCCAAATCCTCAGCACCGACTGCGATTCTACAACGATGTTACCTTGATGGTCCTTACAGGCTTCAGTTCAAAGTTTATACCCTTGGCAGGACCTTTTGATCCTTTGGTAAAACTTTCTAACCTCATTCCTGTTGTAACATCTCTCTATCTCTTCAACCGCGCGCTTCTCGTGCTCCCTCTTTTTCCTTCGGAGAAGCCGGCGTTCCTCTCTCCTCCTCTGCTCGTAGAGCTCGCGAGCAGCTCTAGTCCTTCTGTGCAGCGCCGCTTTGTATGCTTCCTGTTTAGCTGCATGTGCTTGCCGGCATTCATCGTCAAACCAGGGGTTTCGTTGTGGTGGCCGTGTGAAACCCAGCATTTCAGAGGCGGCGTATCTGATGGCATTTTGGCAATGTTGCCGCACTGGCTATCAATACTTGATGCTGGCTGCATAGGACTTCGTAGAAGGTTTTGAGAGACTCGGTTGGAGAAGGACCTGGCGATCTCTTGCGATTGTAGTCGGCCGACGTCAAACTTCCTCACATCATTTCCATTACTTGGCGCTGGTCGGGATATCCGCAGCCGTACCTTGGCTACCACAAGGTAGTGATCCAAGTCAATGTTGGCTCCTCGGAAAGTTCGGACATCCATGATACTGGAGGAGTGCCTTGCGTCGATTGCAATGTGGTCAATCTGGTTGACGGTTGATTGATCGGGAGATCTCCATGTCCCTTTGTGGATATTGAGATGCGGAAACTGTGTACTAGCTACCACAACATGTCGCCCCGCAGCAAAGTCGATCAGCCTGAATCCGTTATCGGAGGTCGTGTCGTGCAGGCTATGCTTTCCGACAGTACGACCAAAGATGCCCTCCCTTCCTAGCTTGGCATTAAAATCGCCTAGGACAATCTTAATGTCGTAGCTAGGGCACTGCTCATAAGTTTTGTCCAGGAGCTCGTAGAACATATCTTTGGTCTCGTCATCTTTCTCCTCTGTGGGGGCATGTGCGCATATCAGGCTAATGTTGGCGAATTTAGCCTTGATGCGGATCGTCGCGAGGCGCTCGCTTACAGGGTTGAAGCTCAAGACTTTTTGCCTAAGTCTGCCTCCAACAACGAAACCACATCCAAATAGGCGCTGTCTTTGATGCCGATAGCAGTCGCCGTAGTAGAGGTCGCAGTTTTTCATCCTTCTTTTGCCTGGCCCGTCCCACCGCAATTTCTTGGATGGCAGTCATGTCTGCCTTGCAGTCGTTAAGGGCCTCCACTAGTTGTTTGGCTGCACGTGGTCTGTTAAGGGACCTAACATTCCACGTGCAGATCCGGAGCTCGTTGTCCTTTTCTCGTTTGCATTGGTCGTCAACAGTAAATCCGTCCGAAGCCGAGGCTTGTTTCTGCTTCGTGACTGATGTTTCTTTACGTGGCCGGGAAGTCACCCCGACGGCACGACCCCCAACCTGGAGGACCAGATCCTTTGCTTAGCTCTAAGGACGGAGAGCCGGATAGCCCGCTCCTTATAGGCCTGAGCTCCGAATACGTCGTAGTAGCCAATATAAGGTGTTCATTAAGTAGTTCGGCCTGACTGGAATTATGGACGCCACCGTTGATTCCATCTGGGGTTGATTCCAAAGGGGTTGGAACCCAATCTCCAGTTGAGGTACTAGGCACCCGGTGTTCACCACGGGTAGGTGAGAGTAGGAGTTGATAGACAGAGGTGGGTTTAAAACTTATGGCGTATTCTTTTGAACACCAAACTACCACACCGAGCTGTCAAATAATACTCGGCGTTCGCGGCAATTTTAGCGTGGTGTACACTCGGTTTCATTGTGTACAGAACGACAAAGTGACGAATTGCTTTGACTTCATTTTGCTTACTTTTTTTCATTTCGTAGTGTGATTTTGTTTGCGTCAGTTTTTTGTACTTTTCACTTAAAATGCATTTTGGAAGCTCTAAATTTGGGTTTTTAACGATTTCATACAATTTCAGTAGTGTTGTAAATAATCACGAATGAAAATTGAGCCGAAAAGTCACTTTACATACACAATCGAAGCTACACCCAGCCTGCACCGACAAATACGATGGGGTGGCGTTATTTCGAGTTCGGTGTCGACACCGAACTAATTCGGAGCTCAAAAGAACATTTACATGAGTTCAGGTGTACGTTTCACGATTCGGTGTTGAAAAGAATACGTCATTAGCAAGAAGACCAAGGTACGTTTAAAGCGAATAACTTTTTGGCACAACGATTTGGCTCAAACTCCATTGTACTACCACGCGGACACCTAACTTTAATGTATTTAGTTTACCCGTCTTTCGAAGAAAAACAAGAAGGAGCTTCAGTGATGAAGAGCTAAGGTGTGCGGCACTTACCACGACAGCCCCAAAGATCCGCCACCTGATCCGAGCAAAGGCAGGACAACTACATAGGAAATGTTCCGCTGTATCGTGGTCCTCTTCACAGGCAGGACAGGTGGTGGTTCCGCTCAAGCCTAGCACATTCAAGTGCTTAAAGAAAGCTTGGTGGCCCGTAAGGATGCCTACAGGAAGTCTGCAATCGATTCTCCTGAGAGATAGAAGCAAAGACGCTGACCCCTCGCAGATATCCGGGCGTAGTCCTTTAGTCTGTCTGCACCCATCGCAGTTACGCCAACGAGCCCTGTGCTCACGAGAAACGCAAGTATCAATTGCAGACGTGACAACAACAGATACAGGCAGGCGTAAAGCAGGTTCTAGTCCTGAGAAAACCTCTTCTGAGCCTAGTCTGGCAAGCTCATCAGAGATCTCACTTCCCTGGATACCAGTGTGACCTGGAACCCAAACAAGATTCACTGCATTTAGCCTTCCGACTAATTCCAACGAATACTTGAGTTCGAGCACTATCTTGGACGAGATAGCAAGGCATTTATTGAAGCATTCGCCCTCCACCTGTTAGTCACAATTTAGCGCATAGCCATAAGGATAGCAAAAATCTCCGCTTGGAAGACAGACGCATATTTACCTAGGGGGTAGTGAAGTCTAATGCTCTCGCTTTCCACAAAGACTCCAGCACCAAACCTCTATCCGGTTTTGGAGCCATCCGTGAAAATACGATGGCATCCTTTCCCTGGCTCAGAGTCTGGCCGAAGCCATCATTACCTGAGGAAAGTCGACTTGGTAGTTTTGTCGCGAAAGGATTTTTGGGGTCATTGCGTCAAAGAGCATGTCCATAAGACAGGGGTGGAAGGACAATTCTCGAACAAACTCTTCAAGTTCCAATGCGTGTGGTACAAAAAACCACCTCTCTTTAAGCAAAAGATGGTTTTCAGCGTACATCCCATGATAAATATGTCAAGGTGGGGGAGGTTCATCAGAACATCTAGAGCAGAGCCCGGCGTGCTAGGGAAGGCCCCTGTGCAGCCAAGACAAGCCGTTCTTTGGAGTTTGGCAAAAGAGGCAGTAACACGTTTCCGCGTAAGCCTGTTCCACCAAACAACCGATGCATATGAGAGGGGTGGTCTTACCATGGGCGTATAGATCCAGAGGACCCTTTTCGGAGATAGGCCCCCTGTCTTGCCAAAAGCGCCTCTACACTGGTAGAAAGAAGACAGTGCTTTTTTGGTTTTGGATTCAACATGCTTGGACCAAAGAAGTTTCCTATCCGGCTTCAGCCTTGCAGAGGCACAAGAGACCAGCTTTTTAATCTAAAAAATATTTTTGAGAAGGCCTGAGAATATGCCATACCGATCTACGCGTGTTTTGTAGATTTGGAAAAGGCCTATGACCGGGTTCCTCGGGATAAACTCTGGGGAGCTTTGCGGGACTATGCACTGAGTGGGCCTGCTCTGAGAGCCATTCAGTCTCTGTATGGGAAATGCTAGAGCTGTGTTCGGAAAAATGGTGTCAAATCCCAAACTTTTGATGTGTGCGTTGGATTTCGCCAGGCTGTGATCTATCGCCTTTCATTTTCATGGACTGGATGGTGAACCGCAGTCTTGGTGAGAAATCTTTCGAAATGGCTGGTGTCAGGATAAGCCATCTGCTTTTCGGAGATGACTTAGCTATCCTGGAATCGTCCGAGGAGAAACTTCAGCGATTACTGGTTGGGTTTTGCCGCTATATATAGTGAAGCTGGGATGAAGGTAAGCGTTAGGAAATCCGATGGTTGTTTCCCGAGCTCCTGTGCAGTCTAACCTGCAGATAAATGGAGTCCCATTGAAACAGGTAGAGAAGATTAAGGATCTCGGTGTATTTTTCACGAAAGATGGAAGGAGTGATACTGAGTTATCCTGTAGGATTGGCAAAGCTGGAGCAATAGTAAAGGAACTGCGCTAGCAGTTCAATGGTCATCAGGAAGGCTGATCTTGGAGTGACCTTCAACCTTTATCTATGGTCATAAATTTGGGTAATAACCGAAAGAATTAGATCGCGGGTACAAGCTGCCGAAATGAGATTTCTGAGTTGCGTTGCTATGGTGTTACGTTTAGTGACAGAGTGAGAAACGTCAGCATTCGTGGGAATCTAAATGTTGAGCTGCTACTTCTCTTAGTAAAACGATCAATTCTTCAATGGTTTGGACACGTTGTTCGAATGCCCCCCACAGACTTACTAGACAGGGTATGCTAGCCAAGACACGAACGCGTCGCCCGCCTGGTAGGCCAATAAATAGGTGGTGGGATCAGGACCCTTCTAAGGATAAGCGGTCACCGAAAATGTTGATGACGATGATGATTTTTATGCCCGACCGAGGGTATATTAATTTTAATGCGTAGTTTGTAACACAGTGAAATAATCATTTAGACCTTTTAAATTGAGACCGACAGGTTAATCGATTAAGCCATGTCCTTCCGTCCGTCCGTCCATCCGTCTGTATGTGTGAAGGTTTTAACTCTTCAAAATTAAGCTAGAGCGCTTAAACTTAGTACGCGGCTTAGTTGTTCTGTTGCACAGACAAAGTGTAAAAATTGGCTCAATCCGTCACAGGCCGTGTAGGATAGTAGTGGGCGTACTGGCTTCAATGTGAGATAACCTCTATTTCACATTTTCTTTCAAAATGCCTTTTAAAGAATTTTACATAGGTTATTATACACTTAAAATTTTAACCAAGCTCAAAATAGATGCGTTGCTATAGTTGTCATGTTCCTAGCCTTGACTCAGAAGACGTAATGAACCCAATAGGTTTTATAGTCAAACCGGAGAGTTTGCTTCACATGGTTTACTTAAAAGGCATACGGAATATTATATTCAATGTTGAAAACAGGCCTCAAGGACGAACACTAAGGCTAAGAAAATCCATAGTTTCAATTTGCATATGAATGTGTCCAACATTTCCGTTTTCATAACTTCGATTTGGGCCAGTCATGAATATTAAACAACCAGCTTCTAAACACATGATACTGCTATCACTTAAGCTTTTAGCCTATGTCCTATCAAGCATTTCAAAGTGACCCTTTTTCCCACCCAGCAATTTTCAAACGATTTACTTAACTGACTAAGACTAATGTCTGTCAACAAAAATGTCAGCCTGGATTTCCATAAATAATCTGTCAATGATTTATAGCAATCTCGATTGGAATGATAAAAGGAGCCGACTGTCTTTTGTGCGATTTATATTTTGCAAAGTCCTCATAATTCGCTACTCTGTTCTGGACGGATGCAGCAACACACTCACATACCAACCCGGAGCCTTATGAATTATGAAATTTTTGCATGAATAAAGGAGGATGCTGTTCGTCGGATATCCTGTGACTGGTGTATCATAGACATCAGCAGTGTATGCATATTTGAGGAATCGAAAGTCCTTCGTAATTATAATTTCATTAAAGATTCCTTTTGAGCCATGGCAGGGTGTTGTGTGTGTCTATCATCCGTTGTGCACATGTGTAATTTTGAACACCAGTCTAGAGGGTGCTAATGGAATTTTCCTTTGTAGTCTCTCCCTCCCATCAAAGATGCAAGTGAAAGAATAATTAAATTTAATGGTCGTTCGAACTGACGCATAACGCAGGCAGAGGCTGCAGAGCTTGGGGCAAGAGACTCAATCAGGATGTAATTCATTTTCTATGGAAATTCGAAACTTACTTCTTTTTAAATTACTTAGAGAAGGTGGAACTAGGTACTTTGGGGTGGAATTAAGGCATATCTTTTAATACATATAAAATGGACGTTAAGTCAACGTTTTACGAGACGTTGGTTAGTCTTTTCGAAATATCGAACTAATTTTATTGCATTCTCTTGAATATTGCGATTTTAAAAATCCATTTCGCAACACTTTGCAACCGCTTGAAGTTGCAAAGTGACAGCAAAACTGGCAGCAGACGTTCCATAAAATTTTACTGCACACACATTTTCGCGAAGCCTTTCAAGGCACTTAATTTTATTCAGCGAACAGCCTCTCCTTGTGGTACTTATCGTAACATTTCAAAAGACATAATTGTGGTTACGATCATGGCAACAGCTGTTTAAAATTCATAACGAACAGAAATCGAAAAGAAGCCACCTCCAACTGTATGGGAATCCCGCGCGTATTCCCACAGCATTAACGTGTATATGCGGGACAATCTTTACATCCAATTTGTATCTTAGCAATAGTTACAAGCCAATAAAACGAAATGCGTTCCTCTGGCGTGATATCCATCATCATCAGCGTAATGCAACCCGCTCTGAATTAATTGAATTCATATTTGTAACCCCTATCTCCGACGATGGCATGAGATTATTTAATAATCTTCCGTGGAATGTCCCTGAGAGCAAACAACCGACCAGACACAAAGACAAGTTCGTTGAAGGATTGATTCGCTCAATTAGCATCTGGAGCGAGTTTCATCGCGGGCCCTTGTAAATGAGATGTTATACGTTTTGAGGAGCGAATGGTGACTCGCTGCGAACCCGCATTCATAATAAATTATGATTCTCTGTTCATCTGCTTGTCTGCGGAATTTTGACACACATCACCCATATCATGTCATCTCGCCAAGCTACCAGCTAATAGCACTCCACAGGAACACGCAAGATTCGCATCAATTAGTCCGGAGACTTGGAACAATTATGAGGATCCACGCTGCAGCGACTCCCTGAGATATCGTGACAAGCCGAATTAATCGGACGTAGCTGCATGCGATGGCAAGAGGTCTTAATCAGACATGGGGTAGAGCGTGTGTGCGGCTTGTACGACGAGAGGTGCTTTTATCGAAGGCCTTGGCTCAGATTTATGGCCTGGCCCCAGGGAAGCCATCAATTCCTAACGCATGTCCTCTAATAGAGTTGGACGGCGGCGGTCATTAAAAATTAAAAATTCAACACTTTAATCGATGAATATGGACAGAGGGCGAGAGTGCTGCTGCAACTGATGCGTCTGGCGTTGTGCGACGGATGAGACCTAAACCCAGCGTTTGGGGTTATATTCTGCCGGTGCGCACGTGTAGGACTACCCAAACAAATTATGAATTTCTAATTAGACATACGTATGCAAATCAGTTTTAGTGGCCTTCTGCGTCTTGTTGATAGAGAAGGACCCCACAGAAAGCGAAATGTGCTGACTGACTTATGCGACGAAATCGAGTTAGGCGTAATTCAAGTTTTAAACTGGGGATCGATCGGGATGAGTAACCCAGGTAAAGTTATGTGTAGGTGAAGTTTTGTGCAACTCAATATAGCTGTGTTGGGAATTTTTGTATTCATGGTACATTTTATTGCTCATATTATTATGACGTTAGAGTAAAATCCTGAACCTAGTGCCTATAAACTACAACGCCTCAAATTGTTTGCATACGCCTGCTAGAGCTAAAAAAAACCCTGTTTTATACTTGTATATATCTTAGTTAAATCTGGCAATCCTTTATTTCAGCCAAAGTTGAAGTATGGGACTGCCAGTCAACATTTTTTTTAGAAAATAAATTTGACGATTTTTTTTTAAAAGGAAATGAGAAAAATTAGGTTAAAGTTTGGCGCCTTTGTCAAACGCAGTGTGGAAGCCTGTTCCATACATTTGCCGTAATGAGTTATGTGCCCCTAATACCAATCACCCCAGCTTTGTTTTTGAATCCAGAAGTCATCGGTAGCCTTGGAATAATACAGAAACATTCACCCTTCTCTTCCTTAAGAAAAATATTGAATGAGGAGTCCTAGGGACTTTGTATCGGTCCATCATATGGGGCCAGAAAAATTGAAAGATTCAAGTGCTCATGTTCAAACCAAGTATATGCTGTCATCAAGAAAAGACACCCAACACCGACGTCTTGGACAAAACATCACCATCGACAGCTATAATTTTGAGGTAGTTAGGGACTTTGTCTACCTGGGTTCCGCTATCAATTCAGACAATGACACCAGCGCTGAAATCAAACGAAGGATAACTCTTGCCAATCGCTGTTTCTTTGGGCTAAGGAGGCAATTGAGTAGCAAAGCCCTCTCTCGAGCAACTAAAGTATCCATGTATAAGACCCTCATCATCCCAGTCCTGCTTTACGGTGCAGAAGCATGGACCCTGTCAAAGGCGGATGAAAACACTTTAGGCTGCATCGAGAGGAAAATTCTTCGGACGTTTTACGGTCCCGTCTGCATAGACGGAGAGTGGAGGAGGAGATATAACATCGAACTGTACGGGCTGTACAGCGATACCGACCTAGCCAAAAGAGTCAAAACGCAACGTCTACGATGGCTGGGTCATCTAGAGCGGATGAACACCAACGCCCCGGCC
Organism: Neoascia interrupta; assembly: GCA_947623515.1. NCBI lineage: Eukaryota > Metazoa > Arthropoda > Insecta > Diptera > Syrphidae > Neoascia > Neoascia interrupta. The sequence goes on from OX392462.1 coordinate 203,370,900, forward strand.
CGGAAAATCTTCGAATCCACACCGCAGGGACGGCGCGGTAGAGGATCATCGAGACTCAGGTGGCGCATGCAAGTGGAAGGAGACCTCAGCCAACTTCGCGTGCGAAACCTACCCTGCTCATGTTATGGGCAGTAAGCTTTGGTCGGAAATAAAAGTGACATCAAAAAACTACCTTCCTAAAGCCAAAATACCTGGAGAGCGCTTTTGCACTTGTTTTCCGGCTACGTTAAATCCAAAGAAATTACGAGCAAGCCAGCAACATTGAAACAAATCATCACGGAGAACGATCCCAATCCAAACAAGATTTACCAACTGAAAATGCTTTCAATAAAAAACTAAAACTATGACAAAGCCATACATTAAATTACATTTTGAAATGCGAAAAGTTACAAGAATTAACGATTTTAAAAACACTATAAAAACTAGTCCTAGTCCTATGATCATTTCAAACGCGCGCTACCAGGCGAACATTGTCAGAACCTTTAAATTATGATGATGCTTACATTAAGGGACAACTCTTCCTACGGTTTCCCTTAAAAGAACAAGTATTTGGTATACAAATAAAAGCAAACCAACAGTATCGAAACTTACAAGTTTGGCTACCAGTAGGAACTGAAAACTTAAAAATCAAGACAAACAATAGCGAAAGCATTTTGTAAGACACAATGGATTTTATTTTTTTCATTTAATTTTTATACCCTATTCCACAGGAACGGAGTATATTAAGTTTGATACAGGCGAAAATGTAACATATTGAAATAATGACGACAGTCCCCCAAGACCTTAAGGGCATATGATCGAGACCGAATTCTGAGTCGAATGAGCCATGTCCGTCCGTCCGTCCGTCCGTATGTCACCAATTTTCAGGCCTTAAACTTTTTAAAAATTTAACAGCTAGGAAGCTGAAATTTCGTACGTAAGCTCTCTGTCATCCGAAGCAATAAAAGTGTTAAAATTTCTTAAATCCGCCCACAGACACGCCCACGATCGGTCTAAATGTGCAACAACCTCCGGTGCTTACAAGTCTGTAAGAACTCGTGAAAAGCTGAAATTTATTATTTAGCATCTTTTAATGATTACAAGTCATAAGAAATAAAAATAAAGTCCACAGACCGCCCCTTGTGGGGCGTGCAATTTATTCAATATTTTCGTTCAAAAAAAATTTTTTTTTCTTAATTTTCTTAATTTCATACAAAGTTTTGGGCCACGCCTACATTTGTGGACAGAATTTAAGAAAAACCTCTAATTTTCCAGAAAACATGGATTTCGACTACTTTTTAGCCTAACTTAAGTAAGAATAAGAAATAAAATTTAGCATTAGCTTCACCGGGTTCTATAATAGATTTCCTTACAAAGTTTTTGGCTACGCCAGGTTGATATTACGGAATTGTTGAATTTTACCTAAAAAATTTTTGGCATCGAATTAAAGAGTAATTGTTCAAATGCAATTTATTCAATATTTTTGTATTTTCGTATGTTATGTAGAAAATAATTAGTTTTACATTTAATTCATACAAAGTTTTGAGCCACACCCATATTTAGAGGCACAATTCCATAAAAACCTATAAATTTCCAGAAAAACATGGATTTCGACTGCTTTTTAGCTTTACTTAGTATAGAATAAGAAATAAAATTTACCACATAAAGAACACCGGATACTATTTCAGATTTCGTTCATTCAAAGTTTTCGGCCACGCCCATCCTTAGAGGTCGATTTCACAAAATTCTTGAATTTGAACCAAAAAATTATAGTTCTGCGTACATTTTAGCCGTAAGAATAGGAATGGAAAGGAGAATAGGAATGGAAAGGAGAAAAGGAATGGAAAGGAGAATAGGAATGAAAAGGAGAATAGGAATGAAAAGGAGAATAGGAATGAAAAGGAGAATAGGAATGAAAAGGAGAATAGGAATGAAAAGGAGAATAGGAATGAAAAGGAGAATAGGAATGAAAAGGAGAATAGGAATGAAAAGGAGAATAGGAATAGGAATAGGATATACGCACTGTTGCACTTACTCACTGTTTTTATTTAGTTTTGATTCTTTATTTGGAAACAGGGCCGGCTTTTTTACCTTTGCTTTCAATTGGGGTTTTATTTCATACCTATTCGGGGGTTTATTTCATGACTTTTTGGGGACTAGCTTGTCACTAGTTATGCTATATACTTAGAATCTGGTCTTCCCAAGCTATTGACGAGCACACTTAAATCACAAGCAGACTTCATTATTAGGACATGCAACCAGTACGAAGACTTCAGAATAAGCAAAAGACTACTTCTCTATGAATTGAGAAATAAGGATTGGTGGTACGAAAGATGGCAACCTATTGCGAATGCGAACGCTTGTGGTGAAACCCTACATATCGGTACGAACAACCTAGGCAATCTGGAAGAGCAGCTCTACACTATCATTCAAAAAAAAAAAAACGAAGACTCTATGAGAGATGCTTTCATCAAGAAGGCAAGAGAATCCGAAAGCAGGGTATTATACAGTCAACTTAACCTCAATCTTAACTTCAAAAATAGCTTCCATGACTCTCTAACTTATGTTGAAATATCGTTAATTTTCAAAGCAAGGTGCGAGCTTCTTCCCCTAAATGGTACACCTTACAACGAAAGCTTCAATCAATTTTGTACGCTCTGCAACCTGAAATCAAAAGAAGATTGCTTTCCTATTATAAGTATATGCCCAGTTTTCCGATCACACAGGCTAACTTTCTTTGGTAAACGGACATTAACCATGCAGGAAACTTTTCAAATTCTAAATGAGTGCCACTGTAAAAACTTGAGTAATTTTTTAAAAACTATTTACAAGTATAAAATGCTTTTAATATCTGAATTCAGCTAAATCTTTATACCTGTACTATGTAATATATAACTCTTATCTATCTCGGCAGACGGCTTTAAATGCCATGTTCTATTATTTTATTCCAAGCTCTAGATCCTTGTTTATTGATAAATATATCAATAAAGATAATTCAAAAAATATCTTTATTGAAATAAAATCTAATCTAATCTAATCTAACTCTTATCTATTCCAAACTATGTTGAACTAGTAAAGAAAACATTTATTTATTTGCTTACCAGGCTGACGGCTTAGCCATACTAGTGTGTGTAACCGCCTACTAGTGTGTTGTTTTGCCAGTGCTTTATCTTAAAAAAAGTCAAAAGTTTGTTTGAAAAAACCAAATAAACAGAATTTTATTGGTTAAGTCAGAATTATGGAAAGCAGAATTTAGGAAGCAGGTTTTTTTTTTTTTGCTGAAAAAGCTGAATTTTAAAAGCAGAATTTATTCTTTTGATTTTCGGGTAGCTGAATTCGAATCTGGAAAAAAAAACATGTAGTTACGTTTTGGAAAAAAGCAACATTTTTGCACTTTGCAATTTTTACTCATAACTCGGAATCTGTAGTAAAACGCTTAAGGGAAGATTATTTAATTTCCCACACATAAAGCTCTGGGAAATTTAATGTCCTTCCTAATATTAAAGTGGGAAACGCAGACAACGGCCCCGACATTGATGATGACTTGGAGTGCCCTGGGGCAGGTAGCTCTGTTGCCATGATTAGCTGCAATCATTTTTCATCCAGAGAAAACTGGATGAAAACTTTTTTTGCTGAAAAAAACTACATAATGTCAATTTTGGGAAATTATATGTTCTTTCTATCGATGTGAGTGACTTTTCACGTAGAATTCACAGTTTCCAAGTTATGAGCAAGAAACAAAACATAGTTCGAAAATGTCGATATTGCAAAACGCACATGAAATTTTGTTGGAACTCTTCACACACGAATTCATTGATCCAAAACCATAGGCATAAAAAACAAACTCCAAATGTATATTTTTTGTAACTTGATGCTGATTTTCATTGCGCCTTGACTTGTTTAATTACTTATGCGTTTCATAACATATTTAATGAAAACTATACTGATTCGCTCTTTTTTTGTAGCGGAAAATCTTCTTTTCTAGTATATGCAAATATACGTTTTAAGTACGTTTACACCCCCAACGCTGTTTGTGCTTGCAAAACAATTACCAAACGACAGATGTTACAATTTTTCCTTAAATATTTTCAACAACAACACAAGATTACCCTCAACTATAAATCTATCTCCTCACCGATTATCCTTATTTAATCAAGGACAGGCTATTACCATTACAGTAACTCGATAGCACCATAGTGCCAACAAATCGTTTTTCAAAACAATATCCATTGCTCACTCTCTTTAGATCTATCCCTTTAAAAGGGTGTAAGGAAAATCCCGATTTCGGAAAGAACATACAGACAAGACTGTATTTAGTTGCATTTGCCACATGTGGCGAAGGGAAAAAAGTAGAAAAAAACTTAAAATTAACGAGTGTGATACATGCTCTACTATATACCAACACACGGCTGATGAATGTGACCATTCCGAAACACATTGTCAAGGATAGCATTGTTGTCCTTGGATGGCAAATTGAAGTACACAATGCTTTGCGTCATAAAATCACAAAATAAGAACATTGCATACTTGCACCTGCAACCTTAGGTTGAAGTTGCCAAAGTACATTATTTTCTTTTTAACTGTATCTATACGTGCGCCACACTGACATGTGTATTTTGTCGCCAGGTTCGCGTGTGTATGAATTTTCATAGGGAAAGCCAACAATACCTTCACCTAACCTAACGTCAAATGATATATCATAAGTGTCCTTACACCATGCATAATGCAAAAACCATCATCACCATATAGTCAGGATAATATCCCAGCTCGTTGCTTCTCTCTGGGGTATTAGTGCTGGTTGATGGTGTCGCTAGTCGGGTAGGAGGTGAAAGCTTCGCACACATATTTTTAATCGTGTGTAGTGCGACGACGAGCACGAAACGTGTCATTCGCCTCTAATCCCCAGGACACGCTCTCTCTCTCTCTCTCGGTAATAGCCGCAGTTCAGTCTTTTTAACCCATCGCCTGCCGTCATTTCCACATTTTACATGAGTGCGCCTGGAATCAAGTGTTGATGTTAAGAGCACCAGCAGCACACCGAAATGTCCTTTGAGGAAAAGGTTAACACTTTTCTCGTTACACCCACTATCCACAAATACACATACATTAAGCACACTCAGTGATGCGGCTTGTATGTCGTATAGCCAGGACACTTTTGCATCCCAGTGGGCAAACTTTACTTTAACCACTCAATGAGTCTTGGCGGTTGAAAGGTATATGTGCCATATTCGACCTGGTGTTAATGGAATGCGGCCCAGTCTAAGGTGGTCGTCCTCAAAACCAAGTATCCTAATGGCAGTGCAATTTCCTTAAGGACGCTTTTCATCCGGCAATGCCTGCGACGACCGACCCGACACGGGTGCGGAGGAAAACTATTTAAGTGTAAACGGGAGCGGAGGTGATGAAAATTTAACGCAATGAATGATGCATTCTATGTCAACCACAAGGGATCGGCCACAGCCAGGCTCCATTAGTGAAGGACTCCAATCTGATAGAGCACAAAACAAATGAGTTCCGTATATCTAGATAGGGTCAGACGTCATATTTGTCAGGAGAAGTTAAGCCAATTTACAAGGATAATAGCCTCGTCCCACAATGTCTGGAGTGTGTGTTTTTTATCCATTTGTTTGGATAGAGTCCAAATTGGGTATAGAGTCTTTGTTTCCCAGAATCCCGTTCCATTGCGCTTTGATGTCGTATACCAGTGTTTATTTTTTCCGTTCTCGATAGGCTCTTACATAAGGCAGAAGGCGGCGCAGCGTATAGAGAAACTCGAATTAGACGCAAATCAAAATTTAGTAAACATCGATGACAGTTTAATTGCTGTTACCGGATATTCTGCAACGATTCCCCTTTGACAAATTATTGTGCTGCACGAGTGGGTATGGAATCGTGCTCCAGAAAGCATGGCATCTTTCAAGTGTGGGGTTTGATGTGTGCTACCGCAAAATTTGCAGGAATGGAGGAATCCACAACTGAAGTAATTCTGAAAAGGATGGAGCATACGCAGATCGTTATGACAATAATTGTTTGGGTTAAGGGTGCACCCTTAATTGATGGGTACATGCCAGCGTATTCATTTAGGTTGAGATGCGGTTCAAGTCTAGGTTAGTCTCGGCTATGTTCCACAGACAGGTTGAGGATCTCTTAGGTAACTGGGGCAGAACAAGAGCAAACGGTTGAAGAAGTCAAGTTATAAGAGGACATATGATTTAAATCTGTTCTCGAACACACATATCGTCCTTTAATGTTAAATAGTAAAATACTGGACTTAAAAAACATAATATGTACAGGTACACATTTTGCCTCAAAAGCAAAAACGCATGGTTCGGAAAACTCGCACAGCATCCATAAAAAGCCTTTTCGCTCTTTTGTTTTTTACCACTCCAAGATGGTGTTTATGAGTGCTGCTGTGTGTTGTTATTCCACTTATTACCATCGTAATGTTCGACACCTTAGTTCGACACAAAAAGGGCGGTCCTTACGCAACACAATGGGCATTCGAGTGTTAAAGAACCTGCACCACACAGCGAAAAAATGAAACTCGACTCATTTCCTTTTGAAAGCAACGCGATGACGAGTCCTTGGTGTTGCTAAGTGATGGCACAACACACTTTGCGGTGCACAATTGTCCTTAAATACACTATATTCGGTCGACATAGTTTACTTTTCTGCCAGCTGAGTATACTGGGTTTCCTCTTTTTAAGCGAATTCCAACACACTTGACTCCTTGCATCTATTCATTGCAGGGAAAGTGAGAAAAGAAGCACTTAAGATCCATAAGGAAACGACTATAGGTACTTGGTTTGGTGGGTAAAACCAAAACACTTTAACTCTATGAGTTGAATGAACCCCGCATATAAAACCATTTAATTGCATTGGGTGGAGGTAGTTTGTCTACTATTCATTAAATCCATCATTCGGATGTATGTAAATCCACACCTCCTTATTACTGCGTGTATGTGTTTTCCTTCGCATCCGAAGGAGCTCACCTCAAGCGAAATCCCAATTTGCTTGGGGATATCGTAAGTAATTACATATAAGAACCATTTAAGTCCACTCTGGGCTCATATCATATCATGTATGGCATATGAACGAGATCCGCCGCTCCGAGGGATGCTTAATTTCAGAAGGAAAACAGAACTCAGAAAAGATGCATGCTTAGTGGAAATGCATGTGCATAATGATGCACAAATCCCTTGGCTGCTCTGGAAATGCTAAATGCCAACGCGCGTAATAAATTCACAAGGAGGATGATCTCGGGAACGGAATATCCGCGCACTTATTCAAATTAAATTATAAAAAATATGAAACGCGAGCTGTATAAGTTTTCTGTCGATGTGTGCGTTACGACGGTGCGGCTTTGTCTGTCAGTATCGATTTTTATCTGGGGGAGTTGCGTGAATGGTTCTTTGACAGTGCGGCCAAACAAGGGCTTCTTTGTTTTAAATTGAAGGATTTTTGAAATCAGTTGTGTCCCTGTTTCCAATAACGACTATTAATCGGTAATTAATGCTGATTTTGCAAACGATTTGTAACAAGTGAGTAAGTGCAAGTTTATTTGTGACAAACTTCTATATACCCGACCCTATATATCATGTAACACCAAATCGTGTAACACCACGCCCCCAAAAGTGGACATGGGCTTAAAATTAATATCAATTAATTATTGTAATTTCGTTAGACTAATGAGAAAATACGGTAAAAGCGAAAAATATTTCAAAAAAAAAACAGTTTTTTTCCAAAAAACGCGACTCAAAAGTGGGCGGAGCTCAAAACTTTGTACGGAACAAGCCTAGCAAATAGTAATGTCTTTAATATTTGTCATATAATATTTTTTCAATTTTGAGTAAATTTTCCGAGAAATTGGATTTTTTAAGATCTAACATGTTAAAAGTGGGCATTTTCGATATTGTGGGCGGTCCAATTTTTGCCTTGTTAAAGGTCTTAGGCCAATATTGCTCAGTACCAAAATTTAAGTTCCTATGCCTTGCCTTACTTGAACAAAAGGCATTTTGAAGTCAGTGAGTAAGTGCTACAGTGTGTACGCAGAAGTTACAGTCCGTAAAACGGACCGTTGAATACCCCATCCTATCCGACATTGTAAAATGCTGATGGCAAAGTTATTTTTTGACATTTTATAAGTAATGCAAACTTCTAAAAGGGGCGTGGTCCAACCGCCCCTAATTACAAACTATTAATTATAAGATATTTCCACAGATGTTTCCAAGTTACACTTAAATGTATGTAAAAATGCAATCTTTTGGTTCAAATTCAATATTTTTGAAAAATTGACCCCCAAAAGGGGGCGTGGCTAAGAACTTTTTATTAACGAAATCTGGACTGAAGTATTATTTACCTAACCTGCTACTTTTTTTGTTTCATGCTTTCCTAAATTAGGCTCAAGGCCAGTCGAAATTAAGTTTTTTTGGAAAATTTTTAGGTTTTTCTTCAATTCTGCCTCCAAATGTGGGCGGGGCCCAAAGTCTTTCAATTTCGAGCAAAAATATTGAGTAAACTGCATTTGAAAATTTACCTCTAAAATAGATGCCACGCCCACTAGAGGAGGTTTACCAATTAAATTTGTCTTTTTTGTGTCTTACATTCACTAAGAGATGCTAAATGTCAAATTTTAGCCTTTTAGAACGTCTTACAGTTTTGAAAACTCTGGATGTAGTTGCACATTAAGAACGATTGTGGGCGTGTCCTTGGGCGGATTTCAAAATTTTTACACTTGTACTGCTTCGCATGACGTGGACTTTACGTACGAAGTTTCAGCACCCTAGCTCAAAATTTAAGGCCTAAAAACATGTGACATACAGACGGACGGAAGGACGGACATGGCTCATTTGATTCAGAATTCGGTCTCGATCATATGCCCTTAAGGTCTTGGGGGTCTACCATTATTATTTCACCGTGTTACAAACTATGTGACAAACTTAATATACCTCCTATCCTATGGGATGGGGTATAAAAAAAATGTGGAATAGAGGTTGTCTCGTATTGAAGCCAGTAGTGGGCGTGGCCTGCGACGGATTAAGCCAAATTTCACACTTTGTCTGTGCATAGAAGATCCAAGCCGTGTACCAAGTTTGAGCTCTCTAGCTTGATTTTGAAGATCCAAAACCTTCACATATACAGACGGACGGACGGACATTGCTTAATCGAATCACCTTTCAGTTTCGATCATATCTCTTAAAGCTCTTAGGGATGATGGTGATTATTTCACTGTGTTGCAAACTATGCACTAAAACTAATATACGCTGGGTCGGGTATAAAAATGCAGTCTTATCCGCTGTTAGGCTACTACTATCCCGCAAGTGTAGGGTAGGTACCAACAGAAATGTTCGGGTCAGAGCTATAGCCCAGTAAAATTAGCAAATAATAGCGTTAAAACGAACATTTAGAAAAACAAGCTCCAAGTCGAATGAAATGTCGAGAATGATATCCTATAATCAAAATCACAGAAGTCCCAAAAAATCCGAGTTGGGGAAAATCCGCCATCTTGTGTCGGTCTTGAGGTGCTTACTTCTTTGAATAAAGCGGTAAACCTAGACAAGCTAAGCAAGGACCAAGGGTCAGCTGGCTTATGTATAAGCAGAACGCTTCGCAACACTGCCTCTGCAGCACTAGACACCCTGTTCCATCTAACTCCCCTTGATATTTTCAGCAGACAAACAGCTGCTATCACGGCTACTCGCCTCAAATAGGTCACTCCGCTAGTCTGAACCCATTCAGATCCTTTTTTAGAAACTCCCAGTTACTATTTGGCAAGAACTTCCAGACAAATATCCACTCAAGATCTTCTTGGGAAAATTGTGCGCCCCTGGAATGTGAATCGATTTACTTCTACACTTATGGATCGAAGACAAATTATGGGGTAGGTGGGGGTGTATTCCCACAAAGACTGAATCTTTCTCTCTTTCTGTCTTCCGGGTCATTGTAGTGTCTTCCAAGCTGAAATGACGATTAAGGAAGCTTTGTCCTGGCTTAAGAATAAAATAATATCCGCCCAGTTTTCTCCAGTTTCTATAAACTCTAAGGTCGCCTTAGACTGCCGTTCGTCTCTAAAGGAGATGTCAGAGCAGTTGCGACTTTTGCAGCAGCTCCTGTGCCACTTTTGCAGCAGCTGCATGGTTGAGGTGGAAGAAGAGACCACTTTCCACCTTCTCTGCACATGCCCGGCTCTCTCTAAGAACCGAAATGTTCACTGTCGAGCTTTCTTCTAAAATGATTTTAGTGATCTTAGTACGACTGACCCAAAACGTCTCTTACGTTTCATTAGTAGCTCGAAGTGGTTCAACGAGTAGGCAATTTTTCCAGATCCACGTGGTATCACAATGGACCTACAAAGGTTTTAGTGAGTTGGTTTCTTTGAACCTGGCAGCCACTTCAACCTAACATAACATAACATATATTCCGTATCATCCTTGCGGCAGAGCTACTTGATGAAGTCTTCAATATGTATTTCAAAACCAACTGGCCGGTAGACATCTCTCAAGCTGGTGATGCAAGGTGAGGTTTGGAATAAGGTAAGTGCTTATGCTCCCCACCTTTAGCTACCCAAGGGCAATAAAACCAATTCTGGATAAAGTTTCATAGTCTCATTCGCGAAACTAAGGAAGGCGAAAACAAAGGAAGAGCTTTTGGTTGTAGGGATCTAAGCGGACATGTCGGGAAATCTAACGAGGAGTATTAAGGGTATTAAGGTGGCATGGTGGACTGCGGGTACCATGTTCCAAACGTCTTTCAGGCAAATACAACCTTAACGTTCGTCTAGGAAAGCAGGCATTGATGAACGTTATTCGTCGAACATTATTCGTCAACCATTCATCACTTGGTTCAAAGTTCCTTAAAACAGCGTGTAAAAGATTGCAAATTTTGGGTGAGGCGATCACAAAGCACCACAATGTGCAATTAGTATCAGGAAAATGACGACATATTTTTAAACAATGGAAATCTGTCATTTATCACATCATTGACGAAAATAAAGATGTAAGCGTAGAGCTCAAGATATGTGGAAGACCTCCAGCGAAAGTCCAAAGAAAATGGCCCAATCATTGCTAGGAACTTCGAACGGCGATTTAAAACAGGTCAAAACACAGTGGTGGTCAGATGAGGTGAAATTAGTGAATAGTCAAAAAGGAAGCGGAATTCAGGACTTGAAAGAAGTAGCTTAGTGCTCCTCAAACAATAGATATAAAAATCTTTGCTTGAAATTGCGCCAGTCTCGCTGAGAAGAAGGAAGGAATCGGAGGAAGTTTCTTCCTTAATTGCTGACATCACCAGGCCACGCAGAATTTTTAATTACTCACATTTAATAAAGAGGCCACAGTCTTCAAGATCTCCAGTATCATACGGAGAAATACCCAGGAGATTCGTTCGCTAAAGTTTTTCAACAATGCTTAGGGCCAGCTCCTTGTGGATGACGACGAAATTCTTCACAAGTGGCAGTAGTGTTTTGTGGGAAGTACTTAACAAAACAGTTTCTCAGGCAACACTTACCAGTATAAACTACTCGTTACTAGAAAGAAATAGCTGACATCATAGTCGAAGAGATTGGGAAGGCGGCTTTGAACTCAAAAAAGCGAAAAGCGTTTGGGTCGGATCAGATACTGCCAGAATCCTGGAAAAATATGGGCCCGGTGGCTAACGACCTTTACTTTTAAAGGGTTATCCAAAGCGTTACCAGAGGAGGCAAAGTGATCTTCGTTCTTATTGACGACGTTAATCATCTCATAAGCCTTAGATGAATGAAGTGGCGAGAAAACTCCGCTTTGTCTTGTGTACATAGAATTCCCCCTAAGCTGAAGATAGGCTCTGCACAGCAGTTTTGGGATGAAAATGTTGTGAGATGCAAATGCTTCACATGATAACAGAAGTAACAAAGCTGGATAGAATAAGAAGTACGAAGAGCCGTGGTAGCCTCCACGTAAAAGAACCTATCGGGAGCGGGCCACAATTCTACTTAAAAAAATCTTCTTGTTCGAAAAAAAAGTTGCTTTCAATGCAGCCTTCAAAATTCTGCTTATCAAAATTTTGACTCAAGCAATAAGATTTTACTAATTCTGCTTTTTATACCCGACCCCGGGTATATTAATTTTAATGCATAGTTTGTAACACAGGGAAATAATCACCCTAGACCCCCAAGACCTTTTAGAAATATGACCAAGACCAACAGGTGAATCGATTAAGCCAAGTCCATCTTCGAAATTGGCCTAGGACGCGTTGAAAATTGGCTAAATCCGCTAACGCCACGCCCACTACTGCCTCCAATATAAGACAACCTGTATTTCAAATTTTATTAAGAAATGCCTTTGGATCAAGTCAGACAAGACGTAGGAGCTCAAATTTGGTTATAGAGCATTAATGGCCCAAAACCTTAAAGAAGGCAAAAATTTGACCCCCCACAATATCAACCATTCCCACTTTTAACATTTTAAATTTTTCAAAACCCGATTTCTCAGAAAGTTCACTCCAAATTGCAAAAAAAAACTTATGAGAAATATTATAGGTATTGCTATTTGCTAAGTTTGTAATACAAAGTTTTGTGCTACTTTTAGGGGGCGTTTTTACCAAAACACGGTTTTCTTCCGACATAATTTTCGGTGTTAACGCATTTTGTCATGATTTTAACGAAATTACAATTAATTGATTTTAATTTTTAGCCCATGCCCACTTTTGGGGGCGTGGCCTATACAAATAATATTTGAACACGGGACAAAAAAATTTAAGATTTTGTGTTACACGGTATATAGGGTCGGGTATATAAAAGTTTGTCACAGACGAAATCTTGCCTTTACTCACTTTTTCAAGTAAATTTTAAGGTAAAAAAGGAAACGGACTTACGGTTGATGGGAGGGGGCCGCATGGTCCCCCATATTTATGTCACTGTGTCGCTTTGTTAAAGTTGCATTTCCAGAATTTTGAAAAGAGAATCGTGAAAAAAAATAATTTTGATCTCGGCAGAATTTTGACCCCACCCCCAACCAATCGCCATGAAAGTGGAGCATGACCTGCTCAGTTAGCACTGATTAGACTATATAGAGATAGCCAACTTGTCGCAAAATAATCTTCATGTTCACAAGCTTCCACTGACTGGGGACTATGTTAGTTCGATGCATAACATAACTCACTAATACATTCCTAGTTTGAGTTGACAGAAACCCAAAGTCAGATCCCATGGAAGATGCCATTCCGTTCCCTTCCGTGTTATTTCGGTGTGTGTTTAACGCGGGTGTGTGAGGGCAGGAGGTTGCAGAGTTGACTATCTCACTATAGTCTATCAGTGTCAGTTATAGTATTGTCATGTCCAAAGAAAAGATCTTACGAACCCTGTCAAACAAACCCTTGCAACAGACCTGTCGGTCTTGATCATATCTCTTAAAGGTCCTGGAGATCTACAGCTATTATTTCACGAATCCTGGTATATTTTGTAGATATTGGTATCTTTTGAAAATTTTTGGTCATTACAGTATTAAAAAAAATAAAATCTTATACAACCAGCTAAAGAAATATTTGTCAAAAAATTATCAATCCCCTGATTGCTCCCACTTACTTGTACTGCTACCATGACACTGTTGCATCAGGTATGTACCAGGTTCAATGCATCTCGAAGAGGAAAAGGCAAAAGCGTCTTCTCCCTTAGGTATTTTCATTCATATGGAGGTGAAAATTACAATAATCGAGCACACAAGCTCGATGTGTGAATCTCTCGATGCATTGTAGAATCCTCTACTGCGTGTCTCCAAACCAATTGGCTAAATTAACAAGCATAAATTTTATTCGAGTATGCGTGATTTTGAATGTGATTAAAAATTCTGAGTTTGTTTACCTATTTCCGCATCCACGATTGATGGATCCCATGTGCATGTATGGATGCACACAATTTATACTCACTTTGAATGGTGTACTTAGTTCTTTTGTGAGTACAACTTTCCTATTGAATCGTATTCACTCCCTATTCAAAAAACAGACTCGAAATTAATAAATAATTAAGTTTTGCGGAAAGTTTCTTTTGACAACAAGTTACCTGCATATCTCATTTGGAAAATCGACTCCACCAGCCTTAAAAGTTAGCCCCAACGACAACGAGAGAAATTAGTATAAGTTTTCCTTGCACTCTTTAGCTGGGGTCATTTTGCGGGCTATCTGTATCTCTGTCTGAGTCCCGCAGGATATTCGTAAACAAAACAATAAAAGAAAACTATACTCCAGTCTGTTATGGGGCCTTACCGGCTCTATGTGCTGTGCACATCTTTTACTGCCTGGTCATCATCGTGGAGAAAGTTGGCTCCAGCCAACCGATACTATCGGTTTGTATGACCAAAAATGGAACCTAGCTTACACAATGGCGAGTGACCCAAGGGTTGAGGTACATAACAATAAATTCAGTGTATCCTAACGATGACATCCGGTAGGAGGAGGTTAGGTTCTGAACATTGTTACGAGGTACCTACATAGAAGTATATGTATGCGCGATGTCCTTGCGGCAGATTTAGCTGCGAATATAGTTTGTGCTATAGTTCGGTGTCTAATGGGCAATGGTATTGAAATGACATCCGATTCCGATGAATAAATTTGTATTAGTGTACACAGCTTCAGGGGGAAATGATGAAAAGAATAAAGTTTAAGTGAGAGAGGGTGTGGAGGAATGAGGACATAGGGTGTGACGATTGCATTCGCTCTGTTTACATTCTATTTTTGTCAAAGGACGACGAGTCTGCTTGGAGCATTAACCGACTGCTGGCCATAATTCTGGTTAACAATTAAAAGTGTAGACTGTAAGTGTTGCCACTGAGTCAGTTAACTCGGCATGAAAGTCGAATGGAACCATTTTGACGAATCGAAAGTAGCTTTTTTACTATGACTTACAAGGCATAAAAAGGAACGAATAAACACACAGTCAAATTATAATTTCAGATTGGTACGTCAAAAAGTTAACGTTAAAATTTAAGTAATTTATCATCGCTCTTAGCATGATTTCTAATGCCTAGACTTCGTAATTTCTAGTGTAAGAAAACTGTTACGGTCCTGTTTTTTGGCGTACGGAAATAAAAGTCAAGTACGCAACATTATGTAACATTTTCCTAATTCCAACTCGTAAGGATTGTGCACTAACAGAGCAAAATCGAACGGTCTCAGGCATATGATTCCCCTCGTGCCATGGACCAAAACAAAAGTTTTCCGAGCAACTGACTGCTCCCAACAAGAATATGTTTTAGATGTCAGGAACAAATCTATGAAATTGTTTACTAGTTAAACGTTATTTGATACAATTTCAGTCCGTAACACTTGTTTAGCCTCAATCTTAGGTAATTCTACTCAAAATTGATAATTTTTTGCATATTTTAGTTACTAACTTAAGCTTCTACACAAGGATTCCGACGCTTGTTGTTTGGTTTGGGAGAACATCTTTAGTTGTATAATCGGAAAACACAGCCTGCGTGACACGACCTCCGATAATGGATTCCTGCTGATCGACTTTGCGAGTCTTTGTGTTATTTACTAGCACAAAGTTCAACATCTCAAGACCCACAAAGGGAAATGAAGATCTCCCGACCAATCAACCGCCAACTTGATTTACCACATTGCTTTCGACACTGGCTATTCTCTAGTATCATGGACATCCGAACTCTTCCAGGCGACAACGTTGACTTGGACCACAACCTCGTCTGCAGCCAAGGTACAGCTGCGTATATCTCGATCAACACCGCCAAGGAATAGGACTGATGTAAGGAAGATTGACGTCAGCAACCGAGTCTCTCATAACTTTCTACGACGTCCTATGCAGACCGCATCAAAAGTTGACAGCCAGGGCAACATCGCTAAACTGCCATCAAAGATGCCGCCTGATGTGCTTGATTTCACATGTCTCCTCAATGAAAATTGGTATGACGATGAGTGCCAAGTACATGAAGCTCAAAGAGGCTCTATATAGAGAGTCTGGAGCTGCTGGCGAGCTTTTCCAGCAGAAGAGGATAGAGGAACACCGGCTTCTCCGAAGAAAATAGAGGGAGAACGAGTAGCACGCAGTTGGAGAAATGCAACAACACGACTGAGGTTCGAGAGTCTTTCGAAAGGATTAAAAGGTTCTGCCAAGGGTATAAAGCTCAAACTAAAACTTGTAAGGACCATCAAAAGAAAATCGTATAGTAAAATTGCAGTCGGTGCTTCGACGATTTGGAAAGCGATTTCTGCAGACTGTTTAACGTGGCGAAGACCAACCGAATCCCGCTCTAAGGCACATTGTGCCATTCAACCCGGCCGAAGTAGTTTCAAGCAAACAAACGATATTGCCCACTCGAACATGGATTCAAAGGAAGCAGCTGTATGTTTAGGCTTAAGTGTCATAAAACAAACCGGAGCACACAATCTAGCTGACGAACTTTGAATCAGCTCTTCTGTAAGATATGGTCGGAGGAAAGCATGCCCGTCGAACGAAACTTCAGCATTGTTTGCCCGATCCTCAAAAAATGATCCCTGCAGGGATCCATCACATCCCATACTAAAGAACTTTTCAATTTCAAAGTGTTAAGAAAGGGTTAAGAAAAGGCCTTTGTCAGGAATCTGGTAGAACCACATCAGTATGTGGCTTTATGCCAGGAAAGTCTACCATCGACCAAATATACACACTGCGGCAGATCTTGGAAAAAAACCAGGAATTTCAAATCGATACCCATAGCACCTCATTATCGATTTCAATGTTCGTGATTGACAGCATCGATAGAGACGAAGTCGAAGTTCCTTGCGAATCAGGACGGAAGCGGCGAATTTGGGCTTTGCAAGCAAAGGTAAAACCAAGTATATATGCTGTCAATCAATATATATGCTGCTGTTTTAATCAATTACAGATATCCAAACCGACAGGTCTTGAACAAAACTCCACAGTAGACAGTAATAACTTCGAGGTAGCTAGGATAGGGACTCTGTCTGACTGGGTTCCACTATAAGTTCAGACAATGACACCACCTTTGAAATCAAACCAAGGATAACCCTTGCCAATCACTTGTTCTTTGGGCTGAGAACGCAATTGAGTAGCAAAGCCCTCTTTCTAGCAACTAAAGTGTTCACTCAGACACCCTAGCTGTTTACTTTACAGACTTTGACCTACGCGAAGAAACATGCTTTGAAGTTTCAGAATGCAGGAGAGGGGGATTGCAGTGTTCCCATTCAATTCAAGGTTGGTTGCTAAGGAAACAGCCAAGGATCCGGTTCTGACAAAGGTTGATCGTGTATTGGACAAGGGTTGGCCAAGGTCTGCAACGGAGATAGCGGAAGAGGTTAAGCCTTATTTTGGAAGACAGTTTGCAATAACTTGTCGTAGTAGGGTCCATTTAGAACAATCTAACATGAGCCGTGTGATAGTTCCTGTCAGATTGAGGAAAAGGGTTTTAACTCTGCTACTCCGGTCATTGGGACTAGTACGAACCAAACAGCTAGCACGCCGCCACTGCTGGTGGCCTGGTATCGACGGGGAGATCGAAAACTACTCGGTACGTAGCTACGAAATTTGCTTAAAGAATAGTTCGAGTCCTCGTCAGGAGTATACGAGTTGGCCGGCCGCGTCGAAGCCTTGGGAGAGAGTGCATGTGGACTTCGCGGGTCCCTTTTAAAGCCACATGTACCTTATATGTGTGGATGCTTATTTTAATTTTCCAAATGTTGTCGAGATGTGCCGTACAACTACAGAAGCTATAATCAAGGCAATGGAGTGTATTTTTGCCATTGAAGGACTAAGTGAGCCCCTGGTCCCAGATAACGTTCCGCAATTGTCTTCGGAGGAGTTTCTGAAGTTTTGTCAGGAACAAGATGTACAGCATATACGTAGCTCCATTCCATCCAGCATCAAATGGTGAAGCGGAGGTGACGGTTAAAACATTTAAATCATCAATGAGGAAACTTGTCGAAGACGGTAATGATGTGCGAAAGTCTTTACTTAATTTTTTGATTTTTTACAGAAGTCTCCCGAACGCATCGGAGAAGTCTCCTGCCGAGCTGTTGCATGCAAGATAGCCGCGGACGTTGCTTTCACAAGTAGCCTCTCGTCTAGCACCACCGAAAATGCTGCCTTTGGAGTCTAAATTCACTATAGGAGAAGACGTATACATTCGTAACTATTCAAATGGTCCAAAGTGGAACCCGGCTAAAACCACAGCCAGGATCGGAAATAGGATGTTTAAAGTAAAATGTTCAAAAGGAGTGTGCATGTGCAGGCGTCATAAAAACCAGATGAGAAAAATCACTGGACCTGCAGAATTTGAAGAGGGAAGTCGTTTAGCTGCAATCAACCATCAACATCCTCAGAAATCTGGTGAGATTGCAACAAGCCATCAAAATGATTCGAAGTCGAACCCTGTGATCAGACGTTCCAAGCGCAATCGGAAGCAAGTAGATCGATTCATACCAACAGTTAAGATTCGCAACCGTAGGTGTTAACTATGTAGGAAGAAGTGTAGTGTTTTTGAGATCTATACACCCATACACACTTGCTCTATAGTTCTGGTTGAGCCAGTCGATCACCATCCGCCGTGTCTTCAAGTAAGCCGCTCTTATTCTTTATCTATTGTACTTCTTTTATATAACACTGAATTAAACAAACATGTAACAAAGCTAAATTTCAATCACTAATTTATATTTCAACCTACGTTAAATTATGTAAATAATGAATTTTAAGCATATATATGCAAAAAAAATGTAAATAGTTAACATTAATTCTTAATGCATTATATAAGACAACAAAAACATATGTAAAGTAATTTCATTCATTTTTATACTTCACATTTTGTCATCTCATTCAACCCTTTAAGACATTCATTGAATTTGAATAAAATCATGGAAAAAGTAAAGAGTAAAATTCAAACGGCGTTTTCTCCTTTTACCGAGCGACAAGAAAAAACCATTCGACCAAGCCTTGGCCTGTGGTTTATTGGACACAACCTGACAAACTCTGAGGTTCGATTTTGACCAAGACTTGGCCTGACAGAACCTCCGACTCCGACTTACAAGAGCGTGTTTTGACCAAGCCTTGGCCTTTCACTCTCGGACGTAGGTAGGACAGACGGACTAAGGGAGGAAGACCCACCCTCGTCACAAACACATAATTAAACATATTGAATATTAAGAAGTTGTTCTTTATTACAAACACAACAATAACTCAAAAGTTTTTCTCTTTTGGAAACCTGATTGTTGGCTTTTCAATATGAAGTTTTCAAATAGAATAGAACGTGCGAGGAGATACAATTCAGCTATCAGAATCGAGCACTTTTCTGCTTATATGGAGACACCGATTTTTTTTTAAAGCACACGACACATTCACATTAGACTAAAAATTGCAATTGCTACGCGAACAGCCGTTATCGAACAAACAAGAAAAATCATTCAACTAAATTTACTACTTTTGTATTGTCTAATATCCTTTAACAAGAAATTATATTACAGGCACCACTAAAACAAATTTCTCACAACAATTTTAACTCATTTTTATGAAAGATGGCAACACATTTTTGTTTGGGCTGAAAATTCAATACTTAATTACTCTTCAGCAAACTCTCGGAACTTCATCCTGATCCATCATCAATATTGTTATCCGATAGCGAAATTCAACCCTTGATTCCCGGGGTCCCGTTTTTTGCCCGAAGCCTTTTACTTTTGTGTGTACCCATATTGTTTAACTGCGTACTACTCCCAAATGCAGGCCATACAACAAAGGCAATCCTTTGATGACTTTTCAATATCGCTGATATGTCAACGAAAGGCTTTTTGCTATCCAAATAGATGGATAAACCGACCTCATTTTACCGAACCCGCCAGACAAACTATCGCTCATATTTTATTTTATGTCATGAATAAAGGCTTGTGGCGTCTCCCCAACTGCATTATCCAAATATGACCCCATCGATCATTACATTCCGAATGTCAATTGCATTCGTTTTCTCCCAGAGTTTTTTGAGTTCGGATTTCGCTCTTATTTCTACCAAAAACGATGCAATTGCATCATGGCGCCCACGGGGGATATCAAGTTCATGCATCACTTGTAACACGGCGCGTAGCATGATTTAACGGCGAATTGATACATCACCTTTGCTGGTGGAGAAGGAGATCTGTGTGCGCTGATAACAGCGGTCCAATGCAGTGCTGTTGTCTGTTGACATGGGAACTCGAACAGGCGACTCCGTATTTGGTGAGGTGGATATAGCCGGCAGTTTTTATCGGCACCCGCAGCGCTTTGTAGCCAAATTGGGCGAATTTAATTTGGTCAGGACTCTGAGTGGTTAAAGTGTGAATGCAAATACGATAGCTACCGGTCGGCTTTACGCATGATAATACTAAAAGCGGAATCGTCACAGTCGTTGCCTCCACTTAAAACGTCACCTTTGAGAGCAGAACATTGCATCATTCTCTTGAAGACAAAATTGTTGCAAAGGTACTCCAGTTCGAATCGCTCTTTAAGGTGAATAGCTGAACCAACAAACAACCACCCCCGGGCAGGAAAAAAACTTCTTATCGAACACTATGGGTGGCGCTCAATACTCCTCATTTGACCGCAATTTATTTTCTAGTGACCGGACCGGATACCTTCTACCATTTATGGTGGAGCCAAGGAGCAACAGTGGATAAATAGCCCGAAACTAAAATGCTATCTTTCGCACGAGCTCTGCAGTCCTATACCACCTTTAGAGAGCTCCTATAAAAGCTGGGCATATGGACAAACTGAATGTACACATTGGAACACCCATTTCTGGTGCGGCAGCCTAGAAGATGTTTGTTTTCTTTTTTCATTTTTTTTTCATTTTTTTTTCGGCTTTGTTTTAAGTTGTGGTGTTTGTTCGAAGCTTTTTTAAGTTATTTTAGGAACTTTCCGATCGACTGAGTAGGTAATGTATTGGAGTTTTGAGAAATTAGGACACCAGACGTTGATTTAAAGAAATTTTCTTATAGAGGTTGTTTTCTGATGGACCTTATGGTATACTCTTATAAGTGTGAAATAAATTCAATTGAGTTAAGATCTTTTAAATTTAGTTCTATTTTGGGAGCACTTTGGATAACTTAATAAATGAACCACAAGTAGATTGTCTTGGTATTGATAAATAAAGGCATGTGTACAGATTTCCCCAGAAGATTTGAGTTAATTTATGAGGTTATGTTCTACTTTGTCCGTTTGGATAAAATGTAGAGGGTTTTAAAACTGGCTATATATGTCTTACTTCAGAAACTGCAGCTTGCCGTGCAGCCACGGGTGAGAATATGGCTGCAGCGCCCCCCGAAACGAAAGGATAGCACTTGTTGTAAAAGGGGACTAAGGGGTCTAGGCCATGGCCACTGTAACACCTAAGTGAGCCTAGCGACACATTCAACATTTTAAACTTTCCCACAAGTGTGCATGATGTAAGTCCGTGGGTTGACATGACTGGTGGACCACCGATGTCGGAAAAGGACGTTCAAACAACAATAAGGACTATGCACGTGTCGAGCAAAACAAGTCGTTTAGACAAGAGCATTATGGAAAGGTACTCTAAGAATGGAACTGCCCTGGTAGGCACTGCGTATGGCTTACATGATAGTGATCCTGGGACGAGCAGTAATGCTCGGGTCAGAGCTAGTCGGTTTCCGGGGGAAAGCAAAATAATTCAACTGCCTAAGCGCAAGCTCAGGGTCTGATCATGACTGGTCGTAGCCACGAACTTGAAGAGATGATGGTAAGAAGGCGAGTAGATATCTTGTGTGTCCAAGAGACGAAATGGTGTTCCGCACCGGAAATCGGGCTCGCTTCTTGGATGTAAAGACAAAACCTTACAATTACAAGATGTACTACTACGGAACTGAGGAAGGATAGGAACGGAATCGGTACCATCCTTGCGGCAGAGCTACTTGATGGCACCTTGAATATTTCAAAGCTAAGTGGCCGGTTGATGTCTCTCAAGCTGGTGATGCAAGGTGAGGTGTGGAACATCGCTAGTGCATTACTCCCTAAGATGGGTGAGAGCAGAGGGAAAAAGATCTCTCATCAAGGCGATCCCAAAGGAAGAGCTTTTGTTCGTAGGCGGAGATACTTGAACGGACATGTCGGTAAATCTAACGAGGACTATGAAGACTGCCATGATGGACTGGGGTATGGCACTAGGAACTGGTGAAGATATCCTAAACGTTTGCAAGTCATACGGTCTTATTGTTAATTATATACCATGGCTTAATACCATGTTCGTCAAGGAAAGCCAGGCACCTGATCACAGATTTACTATCATTTGGTTCACAGTTCCCTAAAACCGGGGGTCAAAGATTGTGAAGTGATTTTATGTGAAGCGATTATAACACAACACCGCCTGCTGCTGACCGTCATTTTTATGGAACCGTCAAAAAAGAAAAGTAAGCAAGCAAAGGTATCTGGCAAAGTCAACTGGTACAATTTAGATAAGGAAAAGGGCGAAGCATTTTTAAAGGCGATGCAAAACTACCTCTGCAACATCATTGACGAGAACGAAGATGTAGAGTGCAGAGCACAAGGGATGACCTACAGCGAGCGTGCATAGAGAAGTCCAAATCACTCCTAGGGACTTCAAAAGGCCACCGCAAACAGAGATGAAATGCTTCACCTGGAATTGGAATATAGACACCTCAAGAGTCTTGCTAAGAATAAGTGCGAAAGATAATGGAGGGCCTGTATCAGGAATTGGAGGAAGGCCGTGGATTCTTCTTCCACGGCTAATACACATCAGGCCATACAGGATCTTCGACAAAGCACCTTGAATAAAGAGCTAAGATTTCAAAATTGCCGCTCAGAAGAGGAGAAACGCCCAAAGGATTCGTTCGCCAAGGTTCATCAACAATGCTCAGGGACAGCTTCTTGTGAATGACGACAAAATTCTTCACAGATGGCAGCAGTATCGTAAGGGACTTTTGAATGAACAGTTTCCCCAGGCAACACTTTCCAGAAGAAACTACTTCTAACCGAGAAGAAGTACCAGACATCAAAGCCGAGGAGGTTGGGAAGGCGGTTAAGTACTTCAAAAAGCGAAAAGCGGTTAGGCCAGATCAGACAGCCACCAAGTACTGGAAAAAAAAACTAGGAGACAGCGGGTCCAGATGACGAATGACCTTCATCTCGAAACTAAAAAGAAGAGGAGACCCAATACCTAATCAGTGGAGGGAAAGTTATCTCCTTTCTTTGTTTAAAGGAAAAGGTGATACACGAAGCTGTAACAATTACCGTTCTATCAAGCGGATGTCTCACACAATGAAGATCGTCAGGGGGGTACTTGATAGTAGACTGCGAAAAATAATAAGGCTATCTGAGGACCAGCGTGGGTTTGTCGCGGGTAAATCAACCACTGATGCAATCCAAAGTACAAGGATCATAATGGAAAAGCATCGTGATGCCCTTGAAGATCTGCATATGGTGCTGGTTGATTTTGAAAATGCTTTCGATAGACTTCCACGAGATCTGATATAGGTGGCGCTAAGAAAAACGCCTACGTGCGGATGATCATAGACATATATGATGGAGCAAAGACAAGAGTAAGATGTCCTTCCGGAGTCACTGATGAGTTCTCAATTAAAGTCGGTGTAAACGAGGGAAGCGTCCTAGTCCTTTGCTTTTCATTGTAGTTCTTGATTATCTGCTTAAAGGAAAACTATCGGACCCGAAAGTACATCAGTTATTCTTCGCAGACGATGGGGCCATCATAAGTGAAGATCATATATCCCCGCAGCGAGGACCTGATTTATGGGTGGATGTTTTAGAGGGGCATGGGTATCGTATTAGCCAAAAGAAGACAGAGTACCTCCGCTGCCCATTCTCTGACCCATCCGAACCAATTCTAGACATTAAATTGAATACAAAGGTGCTTCCCAAGTGTGAAAATTTCAAGTTCTTGGGGTGTATGATCAATAATCAACATTCCAGCGCAATCACGAAGGAGAGGAAGGCCTAAACATTCATGGATCACATAAATACAACGACAATAGCATTTATTTGGCCTCAGTGACGAAGAGATCCAAAGCCGGGTAGCCTGCCGGTATAATGTGAGGTCAAATCGGCGTACCCCACAAGCGGACCATTAGGAATGCAGTATGGGGTGGGAGGGTTATGATCCATCACTTCAGATCATAACCTCGCGCCTAAATGGAAAAGAAGAACTCCAGAAACTGCACTGAGTTCCGCTTAAGTAGTTTTTCGCAGAGATTTAAAAGTGAATATAGGTATGAGCTAGCTAGATGCAAGGTAGAAATGGCAGGCTGATCGAGTCTCAAAAGCCAATTTTAAAGGCCTCAGACTTCTAATTGCCTGGTGGATAAGAAGTCCAAGCCGAGAATCCAGGATGTTTAGATGTTGAATCCACTAGGCAACCAGTTCACACCGCCAACCATATATCCGATGTGCTCATCAACGCAAGATAATAAACATCTTGAATGTGCACACTTTCAGAGGACACTTCAATGTCGAGGCTAAATTCAGAGCTCAATTTTCTAAAGAGAAGAAGCTTCAAAACACCCAGAAGAAAAACTTTTCGATTTGGAGTCAAGTTTCCGAGAAATCAGGTTTTTTAAGATTTAAGTTTAAAGATCTAAGTTTAAAGGCATGGTCGATATTGTAGGCAGTTTAATTTTCGCCTTGTTTTTAGTCAGGCCTGTTTAAGTTCCTCTGCTTTGTCTAACTCCACCAATAGGCATTTTTAAAAAAACTGTGAAATAGAGGTTGTCTCACATTGAAGCCAGTAGTGGGCGTGGCCGTCGACGGATTGAGTCAATTTTCACACTTTGTCTGTGCAACAAAAGAACCAAGCCCTGTACCAAGTTCCAAATTTCTAACTTGATTTTGAAGACTTAAAACCTTCACACATACAGACGGATGGACGGACATGGCTTAATCGATTCCTCTGTCGGTATTGATCATAGGTATAAGGTCTTAAGGGTCTACGGGGATTATTTCACTGTGTTACAAGCTATACACTAAAATTAATATACCCTCGGTAGGGTATAAAAACGCATGTGTGAGCCAATTTTGGGTTTTCAGCTACCGCTAAGAAAAGTGTCCTATGGATGACGATGATTGCGTGTATAGGAAAAACGTAACAAAAAATTTATGTGAAGACGCTGCAGCGTAAGACAAGGAACAGCGTAAGCCAGGAAAAAGAAGGAGAAAAGGATACTGCGTAAAGAAAAGGGCCACGCAATCTCAAGGGAATAGCAATCGAAACAAGACCAGAAGTTCTGTAAAAAAGCCAATCAACTAGCTGCGGGCTTTAAAACCAAAAAGCACGTTCTAGAAAATACCGAAGTAAAAGAAAGATATCTTCCCAGAACTATCAGGGGATATTCCTGCGAAATGTCGTGTGTACGATCATATAAAACGTACTGTGTTTCGCATCCTAAGCCATTCTGTTAAAGAATAATCAGCCTTAGATAATCTTGCAAAAGACCAATGAGTGTCAAGTTAAGGTACACCATCAATCAAAGCTATGCGTATGGAAGTATTCATTGCCAGGAGGTCTTGAAATCGATGCCGGCAAAACTGATTGAACTGTGTGCCGTCCAGCCTAAAAAATGTTGCAGCAGCGGTAGAATGTACACAATTTGTGAACAGCCTCTTGGAACTGTTCCAAACATGCTCCAGAACTCGGCAAAACGAGACGCATTATCATGGACATTCTTCAAAATAGTTCCACAGATAGCTTCCAGGGCCGAAGTTAGCACAAAGACACTGTTCTTAAAAGATTACTGCAAATACTGAGGTAGATACGCGGACAACATCGGCATCATCGCGAATCGTGCCATAATAAAGTCTTATACGACGGCGCGGCGATTGAACAACTTTCGAGGTTGGTACTTACTTTAGGTTGCACTACACACCGGCGTGGACCTGGACTCCAAACAACAAGCTTCGTCAGTCAGTCTTATTTTTTGACATTTTTAAGTAATAAACGTTATTGTTTTCGGACTTACCGCGATCATTTTTTATGTATCCCGACGTTTCGACAAATGTGAAGCCATTTCGAAACGTCGGGATACATAAAAAACGATCGCGGTTAGCCCGAAAACAATAACGTTTATTACTTAAAAATTCGTCAGTCAGCTCTACGTCCAGTATTGAACGCAAAGTTGGCCGCGAAGGCCTCCATCTCTAAAGTCGCACTCGATGGGCGAGAATTCTTCGAGATTATTGCAGAATTTGCTGCCGATTTCTTCACGCTGTGAGACGCACCTCCCTTCACCTTGGACAAGCGCTTGATTTATGGTCAGCCAGGACTCCCGAGATATAACCCAGTTAATGTGCGGTTGGATTGATTCCTTAAATCTAGGACACGACAGGCAATGGCGTATCACAAACTTGGATGGCTTTATCAAACCTCGAACATCTTCTTTTCAACATGCCCCAGATTAGAGACAGGCAGTCATATAGGATATATTTAGACTTGTTCTTTTTCACGGTCCCCACCTCCGCGAGGGTCTGACAAGCCCTCCGAGAGTATCATTTGTCCTGAAAAACTTCTCAAAATGCCGTTCGGATTCGGCAAAAAACTGTAGGTCCTCTTGTATGTGAAGAAATTAACACACACAGCATACATTGTTGAGAAGTTGGCCCTGGTTCACCTCGAGCTGTTGCGCCACTCTATTTATTTATTTTATTTTTATTCATATAGGATGTCATTTCTTGTTGACACCATGGATGAGCCATAGCTACAAAGGCGTTATATAGGTATGACATGTCATTAAGAAATAATTTCCCAATGCCGAAGTTGAAGCCCTCAAACGAAGGCAGACGATAACCAATCGTTGCTTCTTTGGCGAAGGAGGCAAATAAGTGGCAAAGCCCTCTCTCGAGAAACTAGAATATGCTTATTTATAAGGCCCTCGATCAACCCAGTACAGTAGGAAATAAGGCCCCAAATTAAAAATATAATAAGGTCCCAAAAGTGGAGTTTTGTTTCATAATGAATTATGACCTCAGAATTTAATTGAAATATGACTCCAATATTGTCTAACATAAGGAAGCTAAAAGAAAAAGCAGGCAAGGGAGTTGCAGAGGGGCCTAATGCCCCCTATACAAAATGCCCCCTACAGTAAAGAGTGCTTTTCTTATAAGATAAGGAGATCATACACCAAAAAAATGAAAACAGACTCAGGTGGCACATGCAAGCAAACGAGTCATAAGCAACTTCGCGTGCAAAACTGGCGGCATCTAGCTGAAGACAGAGCTGGCCAATAATTCAAGCAAATAGGAAATAAAATTTTCAATCTGTAGAGTTTTTATAAGCTTTGTTGCCTTCTCGCCTTCTGTATACGTTTTCTAAACGCCACATCATTTACCTATTTCCTCATTGTCATCATCACTTCACGAGAAGAATTCGAAACGGTTAACGGTTTACTTTCAATAACAATGCGTGAAATATTCATTCGTTTCAGATAATCGAGTCGCCACGAGTTTGGCTCTTTAAATAAAGAGAAACACCACGTTTCTGCAACACAAGTTACTGTACAGTACAACCAAAAATACCTTCAAAGATGCGACTAACAATAATCTTTTGCCTAGTAATTTTCTCTTATGTAGCTCTTGCGCAAGATATAAACCCGTGAGTTATCCTATAAGTTTCTTAGATATATTTTTCGAAAATACATTTATGTATTATATAACTTAACTTAATTTAACTACTAAATGTCTCGATGTTATTTTTATATTTGCAGAGAAGATGTACATAAAGCAGTTTCAAAACTCCAGCAGATTTTAAAATTTGCCCTTGCTATGACGGAAAGTAAATAAGGTCCATAATTTTAAGAAGAAAATCTTCAAGAATTCGAATCGGTACTAAAACAGGAAATTCGGGTACATACTTTGTAGTCTTATCACTTATCACTTATCGTTTTTAGAGTTGTTGTTGCCTAAAACTGATAGTTTGTAAATAAGAGCATTTCTGTTGACAGTATCGAATGATTTGAAATCTACAAAAAAGAATACAATTTCTTTTTCTTGTCTATTTGCCTTTTCGCGATACTCGTGAGAGTGTATATTTGGTCAACAGTTGAGAAACCGGGACACAATCCAGCTTAAAACATACTTAGACAATTGTTTGCTTCCACCCAATTGACCAACCTATGATATAAAATTTGAGCAAAGATCTTCCTAATCGATCAAAGATTCGATATCCATCTATAATTTTCAGGTCGGCTGCTGCCTTCATTTTTGAAAATTGTCAAAAATTAATGATTTTAAAAAAGACACAAAGTAATTCTTCGTTCAACAGTTTATTGTGAAACATCAAAAACAAATTTAAAAATGGTGGCGTGGCATTTTTATATAATTCAACCGGTTTTTTCATCAATGCCCGGGGCTTTAATGTTTTTCATTTTTTTTTTTTTTTAATTCTTCCTGTAGTTCATACACTAATTTGGCTATCCAGCTGAGTAATCGTTATGTATGGTAAAGCAAAGACTGCCATGAGACAGGACTCAATAGAGTTTTAAAAGACAAGACATCACTCAATAAAAATTAAGGAGTATTTACATAAAAAACTTCTCTTTCGGTCGCAGATATAAATTCATCAACACTGGATTAACAAAAAAAAACAACAAAGAATGGCCTTCCAGTCACAAAAATAGCTCATTTATGTGTCACTTTTACTTCTATCGAGCCACTGACGTTATTCAATAAAATACTATAAAAATCCCAAGACTTATTGTTTCATTAACTCACTATGAGATTCTATTTTTTTTCTATGTATATATCGATTTCTATGTATATATCGTACCTCTGGATGAGGTATGAAATAAGCACTCTGACAAACCACAATTTGGATGAGGTGTGCAGGTACCTGTCATAATAAGGTAGCTCTCGTGGCAACTTAAGCGAACAGTGGTTTGTTCATGTTAACTTGAATGACATCAATAGTAGCGGAATATTTTGAGTACAAAAACTGAAGTCCATCATAACAGCAAAGCGGGCGTGGATATCTGAACGCTTGATCATCTTTATCTTAAACCAGTGGGTAAGTGGAACAGTGCGTATATAATAGCTTCGGTCCGTCTGTTACAGACCGCGGTATACCCTATTCCTCCTTTCCATTCCTATTTCCATTCGTTAATTTTCTTGTTTTCCATCCCTGTCCCGTCACCATTTATGCATCATTTTAAATAGAAAAAAAAAATCCTTCCTTTAAAGTGTTTGTTCACTTTAAAAAAAAAGGGGCGTGGCATGTCCAACCCCTTTGACCGAAAATCAATGTTAGCATAGAAAAATCCAAGTTTGCGGCTTAAATGTACGCAAAACTGTAATTTTTTGGTTCAAATTCAATAATTTTGTGAAATCGACCTCTAAGGATGGTCGTGGCCAAAAACTTTGTATGAACGAAATCCGAAAGAGTGCGTCGGGTGTACTTTATGTGCTAAATTTTATTTCTTATTCTATCCTAAGTAAAGCTAAAAGCAGTCGAAATCCATGTTTTCCTGGAAAATTATAGGTTTTTATGGAATTCTGCCTCTAAATGTGGGCGTGGCCCAAAACTTTGTATGAACTAAATGTGGAACTTAATATTTCCTACGTAATATACTAAGAAGAATTTTTTCGACTTGGAACAAAAATATTGAATAAATTGCATGTGAAAGATTACACTTTGATCGATTGCGATGCCACGCCCACAAGGTGCAATCTGCGGACTTTATTTTTATTTTTTATGACTTCTTATGATAAGATGATGCTAAATAATAAATTTCAGCTTTTTACGACTTCTTACAGTCTTGTAAGCACCGGAGGTTGTTGCACATTTAGACCGATTGTGGGCGTGTCTGTGGGCGGATGGAAAAATTTTTAACACTTGTATTGCTTCGGATGACAGAGAGCTTACGTACAAAATTAGCTTCCTAGCTCAAAATTTGAGGCCTGAAAATTGGTGAAATACGGGCGGACAGGCGGACGGACATGGCTCATTCGACTCAGACTCGATCAATTTCCCCTATCGTCAATCTTTCTCTATGTTACGTATTCGCCTGTATCAAACTTAATATCATTCCTGTGGAATATATATAAACTTAAATTGAACAACCAAGATTAATGACGCAATTCGGAGCTAGACAGTGTAATTGGGATGCGGTATCCAACGACTCGCCTAAGCGGATTGTCACCCAAGTAGAGCTGTGTCAATCATGATTGATTCGATCCTTTGGACCCGTTCCTCTAAAAGTATTGGTGATTGCAATACCGGTTGGGCAAACTAATCGTTCCTAATATCAATCCTCCCGTTTAAATAAACGAAACGAATGAAAAAGTAAAATCAATCGTTCCCACAATATTAATCTCTTTTTCTTTCAAATGAACGAAACGGATGAAACCGGTAGGAACCAATACCTTTCTCTCTCCCTTAATTTTGGTCAAATGAGCAAAACGAAAGAGAAAGGGTCAATTCAATCATTCACAATTTTAACACGTTCTATTCCTACGTCGATGACCGTAGCGAAACTGCTACGAGATTTCGAAAAATGTGTATCTGCCGCGCACACGCTGGCTGCTGCTAAGCCAATCCGGATTGAATGGAGGAACGGTGATTCACTTTGGATCGATGACTGAAAGAAGAACGAAATCGGTAGGAACGATGATGGTTGAAAAAGGAACGAATGAATGATTGACTGAAAGGATCGGGTCCTTTTTCAAATCAATCCTGGGTCAATTCGATCCGAGAAAATGAACGATTGACACAGCTCTACACCCAAGCACTAGTTTTAGTTAAAAAAAATGTAAGCATGTACTAACTTCTCATATAAATTGATAATAGTTTGGTCATTACTCAGATAATTGAAAAATCCACCGTTTTTCAAAAAATTCATATGGTTTTTTGTAATTTTTCAAATGCATCTACTTCCATA
This sequence comes from Neoascia interrupta, assembly GCA_947623515.1. Lineage (NCBI taxonomy): Eukaryota > Metazoa > Arthropoda > Insecta > Diptera > Syrphidae > Neoascia > Neoascia interrupta. The sequence goes on from OX392462.1 coordinate 203,401,728, forward strand.
TTCGATCCCAATCGAAAAAATTTTAATCAATATGTTACATTTTGGTTCATACAGAGCTCTGGGCCACGCCCACATGCAGAATTCAAGAGTTATCTCTTATTTGCCACAAATTAAGGGAAGAATAAGAAAATAAATGTAGCATGTAAGGTACATCAGATTCTATTCTTTTTTGAATCAAGGTTTTTGGCCACGCACATTTAAGGGAAGATTTACAAAATTATTGAATTTAAACCAAAACCAGTGAGTAAGTGCAACAGTGCGTATGTAATAGCTAGCGGTGTACCCTATTCCCATTCCTATTCTTCTTTTCATTCCTATTATCCTTTCCATTCCTATTCTCCTTCCCAGTCCTATTATCCTTCCCAGTCCTATTCTCCTTTCCATTCGCTTATTTTCTTGTTTTCCATCCCCGTCCCGTTACCATTTGCATCATTTTAAATAGAAAAAAAAATATTATTCCTTATAATTTTTTGCTTACTTTTTTTTTTAAAAAAGGGGCGTGGCATGTCCAACCCATTTAACCAAAAATCAATATGCGCACAGAAAAATCCAAGTTTGCGGCTAAAATGTACGCAAAACTGTAATTTTTTGGTTCAAATTCAATAATTTTGTGAAATCGAAATCTAGGGATGGGCGTGGCCAAAAACTTTGTTTGAATGAAATCCGAAAGAGTGCGTCAGGTGTACTTTATGTGCTAAATTTTATTTCTTATTCTATCCTTAGTAAAGCTAAAAGCAGTCGAAATCCATGTTTTTCTGGAAATTTATAGGTTTTTATGAAATTCTGCTTCTAAATGTGGGCGTGGCTCAAAACTTTGTATGAACAAAACGAAGAGTATTTTTTACATAACATATTTAGTTAAATTTTTTCGTTCTGAAACAAAAATATTGAATAAGTTGCATTTGAACAATTACCCTTTAATTCGATGCCAAAAATGTAATTTTTTGGTTAGAATTCAACAATGTCGTAATATCAACCTCTAAACATGGGCGTGACCAAAAACTTTGAAGGAACAAAATCTAGTATAAAACACGTTGAAGCTAATGTGCTAGATTTTATTTCTTATTCTTACTTAAGTTAGGCTAAAAAGTAGTTCAAATCCATGTTTTCTGGAAAATTAGAAGTTTTTTCTTAAATTCTGCCTCCAAAAGTGGGCGTAACCCAAAACCTTGTATGAAAGAAATTTAAAAAAAAGTGCTTTCTATTTATTATCTATATTAAGAAAAAATTTTTCGATTTAGAGCAAAAATATTGAATAAATTTTATTTGAAAGATTACACTTTCGATCGATGCACGCCCATAAGGGGCGGTCTGCGGACTTTTTTTTGATTTTTTATGACTTGTTATAATCATTAGAAGATGCTAAATAATAAATTTCAGCTTTTCACGAAGCCATACAGTCTTATTTATTTATTTATTTATTTATTTATTTGAATTCATTGTTCATGTAAGATAAGTGCACAAGGCAAATCTTTTAAAAAGTGAACAAGCTTATATATATTACAATTAGGTAGTTTAAAGTGAATTTAAGTACATAATATAAAAACAATAATGAATTTAAGACAATTAAAAAATAAAAAAGAAAATCTTTAACATTTTAAATGGTAAATTTCTTAAAGGAACCGGAGGTTGTTGCGCATATAGACCGATTGTGCGCGTGTCAATGGGCGAATTTGAAAAATTTTAACACTAATATTGCTTCGGATGACAGAAAGCTTACGTACAAAATTTGAGCTGCCTAGCTCAAAATTTAAGGCCTTAAAATTGGTGACATACGGACAGACAGACGGACGAACGTGGCTCATTCGACTGAGAAGTCGGTCTCGATCATATGCCCTTAAGGTCTTGGGGGTCTTTCGTCATTATTTCTCTATGTTACATTTTCGCCTGTATTAAACGTCATGTACTCCATTCCTGTGGAATAGGGACTGGGCATGCCATGCCCGTTTTAGAAATAAATTAACCTTTAAGGGAATAAAAGCATTTTTTTTTACATAGACCCGTATGGTTTGCATGTATACAAAATACCGTATTTTATTTTTATATTTTTTTCGTCTGTTTACTTTTTTCCTACACTGTTTCTTATTAAATATATTATTCAAACAATTTATACGATGTATTGATCCCCCAAAAAATGAAAAAAAATACTGCTAAAAAAAACATTTTAGAAATTAGTTTGTTAGCTTTTAGCATTCATTGTTTTTACCAATTTTATTTACGAATATATTCAAGTGCTCGTCGACTTTTCTTTTAGTAATTTAACAAGTTCAAGGACTGATCCTTTTTATATAGGAAAATTGTACTTTGGCGTTTTATTTTAAATTTTAAGAAAATTACCTGTACAAAAATTTTCTAAAACTTACGATTCTTATGGAATTCTAAAATTTATAATAAGAGGACGAAGAAATTGTAAAATTGTGACGATATCCTTAAGTGCTCGAAAGTTATGATTTTTGCAACGAAAAATGTCATTTGGGACCATAGCGCGACGTCACCCTAATAATTTAATAGGCTAGCAATCCAGGCCCAGAGGAACTGTGTCATATCTATAGAAATATGTGGTTTATAAGTAAAACAAATCAACGAACTTCTCCTCGTTCAGAATTGTTCCCAAAGTCAGGTCATGGCCCACCAGGTCATGTACCTCAACACTCGCACCTATATTTATGGTAGTTCATCGCATTACAAACAACAAAGCATTCAATAAACCTGCAATGGTGCCTCTTTAAATGAATGCTTGCGGCTTTCTTTTCTAAAAGCTGCACTTGATTGCTTTGTAACATAATTAAGATTTACTGCCGAGCCATAGACCTTGTTCTAGAAATCACAGCACACGATTATATGCTTCACTTAAAAGTTCAACGAGTATAGGCCGACAAAGCATTTCCGGGCGTGCTTTTGTTTTGTTGGAAAGACCTTACCTAAACATCTTAAACACAACCGCTACGCTGCAACTCACTATATAACTTTTAGTTCCAGACTACATAATGAACGACTGGGGCTGCAATTTAGTGTAACATGGTGGAACAATTATTCCTTATTTGCAACTCCCGCTGACCGCGTTTTAATAGTCCACTTGACTTGCTTGAAACTCCCTAAGAAGCTTTGTCTGCACACAGTTGCCATCACCACCCAGTGCTCCGCAATGATCTACAAGAAAAAGAATTCAAGATGTAATTAGAACTGTGCTTCCTTATCCTAAGTTGTGGATTTAATTCCAGTAATACCAAGTCTAGTGGAACGAAATTAGATTTCACGGAGTAATTATAGTCCTACTTCGACTGCATTTGTAGTTAGATACGTATAAAAAAAATTTAACTAGAAGGATGGAAATGGGGTGACGGCGCGGCCGGCGCTTACACTACTGTCTGCGGATGTCGAGAACTCTTTTAATGTTGGCAGGCTCCAATCTGCCACTTGGCCAGATGGGCCGTTCAGCCTTTGTATTATAATCCGTGCGGAAAGGGAATAAAAGGCTACTTGCATGCAAGTATAGTGCAATTGGTCGACTGGAATCATGGTTCATAAAGCGGCAACGGAAAATAAAAGTGATTTTCCCTTTTTTTCATTAGCACTCCAGAGAAGAGAGTTTAATAATGAAAAACCGACGCACGGCCCAACCGAGACAGATGTAAATCGATTTGATTGTTTGCACAGCCATTGAAGCATGCCAGAGAGTCATATACAGTTCTTCTTTTGAGGATTCATTGACGCTAGTGCGGTGCTTTCGGGAACTATAGACTGAAAATGTGAACTTCCGGCAAACGTGACGGTTGTGCATTTTTTGCCAGAGCGGTGCTGGAGACTTAATTATAAGCTAGCGCTAGCTCAGGAAGAATGCCAATAATGAATCCATCAACTTGGGTGGATTACACCTATTCACTTTTCATACAGGCAATTTATGCATGCGGGAGTAATAATCCGTGAATTTAAATTTGTTTTTTCAGCGTCAGGCAATTTAAGACGTTTAAGTGGAAGTTATACCAATCCCATTATTTTGCACATTTAGTCTTGAGTCATTGCCTGACTCGATACGTCATCGAAGTACAATAAATAAAATAAAAAAAACCAGACATCGAATTTAAAAATTTAGCAATCTAGACTAGTAGGCCCGGCTCTGCATTTGATGCTCTGATAAATCTCGCTTCCCTTGATATCATGGAGTGTACGCGTGAAAACCACCTTTCGGTTAAAGAAAGGTGACTTTTGCCACCACTTGTACGAGAATTGTCCTTCGGCGGGCACCTTATAGACATGCCCTTTGGGAATGGGAATGATACTCTTAATCTGTGCAAAGCAGTTGAGCTATATTACCCAAACCTTTATCGGATCATATACCTCTATCGATACGCGCTATCAGGAAGGCGCGTATAGAATAGTAGGTGTAGATCTACCTTTGCCCCCGAAACTACCCTGGTATAATCGTAATACTGAGCGCTATTAAATTTAACTAGACCAAGAGATTGATACGTTCAGTATCTGTTCTAATAGCCCTGGGATCAGCGTTCTAATGTTAGCAGCTAATAATGCAGCGACAACAACCATGACTGCAACAAGACGACAAACAGCTCTGCTAAAACCTTCTGCGTTAAAAATTGAGCAAAAGAAAATTGTAGTAAACCTTCATCTTATCCAAAGTTGCTATAACAGCGATAGCCTCAAGGTACTATACGCTATGCGGCTTCGAAAGATGAAAAAAAGCAACTCTGCAAACATAGAAAACACGAATATAACTTAAAAGTATTGGAAAGGATCGCATCGCAAGTACCAACAATTCAAAAGATTTCTGAGACTGGGAATAAGTAGCCTCCTAGTCAGAAAGGCTAATGGCAACAAATCTCAAATCGGACCCAACCTTACAGCGAATGCACTTCAAAAGCGTTATTGTAACACGGTAGCAATAACAACAGAACCCCGTGACCGGACATTTTTTTTTTTTATTGAATGCTAGGGTGGACGGAGGCTAAAACTCCAAAATCTTTCAAAAATACCAATACGCCCGCTATAGCAGGTATATAATACCGAAGTAGCCGATATTGGTTATGCCCGATTTCCACGTGCTAAAAAACCACCCATTTATGAGAGACACTATTAAACTGCCAGAACGCACTTCATAGTAGTAAATTTTCGCTCTCTCGTAATACTTCTTGACTACAACTAAGTTAACTTAACAAGTAGTTTACGCTTCCGTAGTGTTTATCGCATTGGGTAGGTTGCTATCCAGTGAATGCACCCACTAAAGCCGTTCATTCGTGCGGCTTCACCCTACGTCGCTAGATCGAAGGGTCTTGTTGTTTGTAGTCGTCGCTCGTTGTTTACATCGTTAAGAGTCTCGTTGAGAGTACGGATCATTTCATTGTTGCAATGTTGTTAGCTTTCGAGCAAAGTTTGTCACTTCTTTGCTCACGGTAGCTATTCCTAAATCTCTGTGAATATCACTATTCCTAATATACCATGGAGCATTCACAATTGCTCTTAGTGTCTTGTTTTGGAAAGTCTGCAACATGGACATGTTGCTCGGCTTGGTACAACCCCGTATATAGTTGTATACCGTATGTCCAGGACGGCTTTAACACCTGCCTGTACAAGAGCAGTTTGTTATATGTGCTTAATTTCGAAAATCTTCCAATAAGCCAATACATTTCCCTGAGCCTAATCTCGAGCTCGTCACGCTTCTTCTTTACGTGTGGTTTCCACCTTAGTTTAGCGTCCAGTGTCATCCCTAGATACTTCGCTTCATTTGCATAAGGTATTTGTGCAGAATTTATGAACAGAGGTAAGTTGTTAACCCTTCTGTAAGTGAAATTCACATGCGTAGACTTGTTCTCGTTAAGAGCGATTCGCCAAGTCTTCGTCCAGACACAAATTCTGTCCAATGCTCGTTGGAGGTTTCTCGTTGATGACTCGACTGATTCACCTGTTGCCAGGATGGCCGTACCGTCCGCAAACGTGGCCACGACTGTCTCGTCATCTAGAGGTATGTCTCTTGTGTAGAGCAGGAACAGGGTCGGACCGAGGACGCTTCCCTGGGGTACGCCAGTCCGAATTTGCTTGAAACTCGAGTATTCACTTCTACTTCAAGATAATTTTTTAATATTTTAAACATGTCTTCCGGCAAGTTTTATAAAATAAATAAATAAATAGAGTGGCGCAACAGCTCGAGGAGAACCAGGGCCAACTTCTCAACAATATATACTGGTGTGTTAATTTCTTTAACATACAAGGGGACCTACAATTTTTGCCGAATCCGAACGGCACTTTGAGAAGTTTTTCAAGACAAATGATACTCTCGGAGTGCTTGTCTTTTAAGAGAGATATACTCGTCCCGAAGTATTTTAAGTCCACTGATATGAATCCTTCTTTTTTAAGGGTGAAAAATAGGTGCCGAAAAAATTGGTGGAGAATAGTCGCAAGAAGTTGAAACTATGTAAATAGCAGGCAAAGCAAAAAACATCACATCGAAAAACAAAATTAAATCCAACATGCGCCCGCAGTGGACCTATGCCTACCTTACAAAGTTCATTTAACTCATGGGTTCTCCCACAACATATTAATCACATTTTTTAGGTGCATTTTTTGGTAGGTGTTTAAAGGGAGCAACAAAAATGTGGGACCCAGGGCGGCTTTTTACCTTAATCCGCCCCTGCTCGACTGTAAGAAATGCTTTAGCAGTGTCTGGCGAAAAACACTGTGCCACACGAGCTTATAACGAAAGTAAAGGATTCATTGTCAATTCGCCATTTACCTTTCCCCAATTTTGGCCACAACTTAGATCCAAGCAATTTCTTTAAAGTTCCTAACGGAGCTGATAATGATTTCCCTGTTTCTTGGAAGCCCAGATGCTGTAACGGCAGATAAAGTAACGAGTTCGATTGGTGCACAAAACTCCTCGATGTCAGTTTTTGCGGGACAACAGTCTTAGTCTGTTGTCAGACTTATCTTAAATAAAGTGATTTATGTGAAAGCACTGCATGCTGCACTAAGTATGCCTTTGCTGGTACGCCAACTCTAATATAAGTTCAACCAACATTGGGCTCCTTAAACCAATCGTCAAAGCAGTGGTGTAAGTTTTAGTGGCACTTGAAGAAGCACAAAATACCTTTTAAAAAACTCGCACGGGCGAGTTTTGTTACGTTATGTTCTAAAGACGTATTAGGCAGGCAATTTAAATGGGAAATTACGCCATCGAGTCTTGGTATGCATCCTTTCTTGAGGAAGTGGGTGAGCAGCTCTGGATAGAGCAGACATACTCCCTGGTCCTCTCATGAGGGACTTCAATGCAAATGTTGTTGCTGCGTGCTGCCACCAGTCTTTAAAAATGTGAAGTTGAGAGTGATACAAATCAAAACAGAAACTTAGATTATTATTCTTTTAGTCGTCTTATGACAAGCGATGTTGGCCACCGAGGCGAAACCCAAGATCAGTGTTTCAGAGTGTTTTACTTTTGAAAAAAAAAACTTCAAATACGTAATTTTTTTATTCAAAAGTAAAAAGTAAAAAGTAAAAAGTAAAAAGTAAAAAGTAAAAAGTAAAAAGTAAAAAGTAAAAAGTAAAAAGTAAAAAGTAAAAAGTAAAAAGTAAAAGGTAAAAAGTAAAAAGTAAAAAGTAAAAAGTAAAAAGTAAAAAGTAAAAAGTAAAAAGTAAAAAGTAAAAAGTAAAAAGTAAAAAGTAAAAAGTAAAAAGTAAAAAGTAAAAAGTAAAAAGTAAAAAGTAAAAAGTAAAAAGTAAAAAGTAAAAAGTAAAAAGTAAAAAGTAAAAAGTAAAAAGTAAAAAGTAAAAAGTAAAAAGTAAAAAGTAAAAAGTAAAAAGTAAAAAGTAAAAAGTAAAAAGTAAAAAGTAAAAAGTAAAAAGTAAAAAGTAAAAAGTAAAAAGTAAAAAGTAAAAAGTAAAAAGTAAAAAGTAAAAAGTAAAAAGTAAAAAGTAAAAAGTAAAAAGTAAAAAGTTAAAAGTAAAAAGTAAAAAGTAAAAGTAAAAAGTAAAAAGTAAAAAGTAAAAAGTAAAAAGTAAAAAATATAAAGTAAAAAGTAAAAAATATGAAGTTCCCCTTCAATAAAGTGTTATGGGCGTTGGTATTCTAAGCATTATTTGGTATAGATGTGTGCCGCGTTGTTCATGTCGTACCACAGGCATCTTTACTAGTAATAATAAATAATTGTTAAAAAACGTCAATCCTACAAAAGGTTTAAATTTATAACATGTCTTATTTTACTACTTTTTTAATTGTAACAAATTTATATGAAATCTTATAAATAGACTACAAAAATCAATCAATCTGACGCAATGACAAAAGAAATTCTTTAACGAAAAACTACCACGTCGGACAATTAATCGCTTCGGTCAGATTCTGAGGCAGGAAGAGGATGCCATCGTATTTTTACAGATGGTTCCAAAACCATGCAGGGGTCTGGGCGTGTATAGTATTGGTATCGAGAGCATGATTGATAGCGAGAGCATGAGGCTTCATCACCGCTTAGGTTAACATAAGTCTGTCGTACAAGCGGAGGGCCGTAAGCGTAATAAGTTTGCACTGACACCAAAACCTCAACAGCTGTTCTTCACCTCTTTTCACTCATCCAGAATAGTGCACGAACTCAAGCTTTCGCTGAACTTAGTTAGAGGGCTGAATATGAAGTGATTCTAGTTTGAGTCCGCAGGTCAATTAATCTCAGATGAGCTTGGCAGACAAGGTTCGGAACAGAAGAAGTTTCTCAGGACTCAAACCTACATTAGGTCTGCCTGTAACTGTTTCCAAGTCTGTTGCCACTTATTTTTTGGTTTCTGGTGACCGCGGTGGATGTAGACAGACTGAGAGATGCCCCGATATCTGCAAGAAGTCAGCGTATTTCTTTCTATCTTTTAGGAGAATCGCTGCGCACTTCTTGTAGGCGTTCAAACACTTGAATATGGTATAGGCTTTAGCGAACCATTACCTGCGCTGCCTGTGAAGAGGACGACGATACAGCCAAATGCCAAGCACTCCCTGTAATACTGTGCAGTGTCTCTCTCCTGCCTTTGTTAACTTTAGGTGGCAGATCTTTGGGGTGAGTGCCGAACACCTAAGTTTTTCATCATTGAGAAGAAAAAATCAATAAATTAACGTAAGGGGTCTACCGAACCGAATACACCAGTAATTGTGTTTGAGTCCTCCATCGGATGCCTAGAAACAACTCCCACATGCACCTGAAGATTACATCAGTTTTCGCTTTGACGCCCATGTTAAATATTGGCGGGATACATTTTATAATTAATTTTGCTGCTATTTTGTATTTCAAGAGGACCTATATAACTTGAAGACGATGTGTTTCAAATTTTGCTCAATTAAGTCCCTGGAAAAAAGAAACTGATCCCGATCACATAGTTAAGTTGGTGAAATATCTATTTCTACAACAAGCTAGTGAATTTGAGGCTATAGAACGGTGCCACTCAGGTGCCTTTTTCGAATTAACTCTGCAGCTTTAACTATCGCCTTAGTAATTTGCACTTTCCGCTCGTTTTCATATTAACTATTTACATCCATAAAAATGCTTTGAATATTCATTTCTTGGGCATCCATTTATCATGCATTTAATGCTTTGTCGGCCGACTAAGGTTGTCTTCATTGGGATTCGGAGCACCCATCACGACATCCTAATCAAAAGAAGCCCACACCTAATGAGAACCAAATGCAAATAGCCCAATCCAACAAGCTAATCGAATGGTGCTCAAAACCAATTTGTAAAGTGGCGTATCCAATAAAAGCTAACGACCTCAGCCGTGTCACAGACCATGCATTCATCTCGGATCATTGGCAATCAATGAACAACCAAGCACTCAACCTTTCCCCGACTAAATAGTGTATAGAAAGTGCTAAAAACGAAATGGACCCCATAGAAGACAATTTCATAGGCTGCGGCAGATATCTAAATCCATTTTCGTTAATCCCTCATCGATTAAATCACTTTCCCTAGGCGCTCGTTCTTCCCGGAGACAAATCGGATGTGTCATCGAACACACAATTTTTTTTTCATACTTATAGCTATCAGATAATTGATCCAACAGATAAACGTGAGAATGCCCTAATGACATCCAAACCCTAATTACCATAAACCAACTTGGACGGTGCGTGTGCATCTGTGTCTGTTTACGCACAAATAAAGGAAAACCCCAGGAAGGCATTAATTTTATCCGTGCAAGTGTAAACACCGGCCTAATGCGATGAAAGTTCGAACGATTGACCCCAATACCTGGGTGCAATTGAGCTTTGCACCACGAAAGTGCTGCTGCTAGCCGCCCAAGAGCATGTGTTTATTTTGGGAACCGTTCCACATGGCCGTTTTAAATTGCCCAGGAGCCCAAATCTAATTAAGTGAGTGCTCCTCATCAATAATCAGCGCGCGGTGCGGTTGGCAGCCCAGCAATGCTGCATGAAATGTTTTCGATTAGAGTGCATCCAGAAAAGAAGCGTCCAAGCTTCTTCTTAGCCTCTCGGGTATGTTTACTGAAGGGCTGCTTGGGGCCTTCTGGCCAACAATGCGTTGGCTTGTCTTTCGAAATAGCCGCACTGATTCAATGGTTCCCAGAAACTTGAGTTCGTTATGCAATTACACGCATCTATAAATTTCGTTTTGTTTAGATTGAAAGGCGGAATGGGGGCGAGTGAAATCTCTTCCTACCACCCCTCCCAATTGACTAAGGCGGCCTCATATTCCCCCATTCGATCGAGGGCCAGAGGTTATTAGTGACTTAGTCAAGTTCTTGCTCCAAGGGGAGTTACTTATAGTTGGGCTGTTGTTGATCGTCGTCGTGATCGTTTGAAGTCTGAAGATGACTCCATATACCTTGTGTGCGAGAGGATGGATCCAGGAAAAAAAAAGATAAATATACACGATACACACACTCGATGGGGAAGGAAAAACATTTGCCGATCTTTGGGTAAATTATGAACTGGAAAACTACTTTAATGAGTATTGCCATCGATGCCAGGGACGCAGAGGCATCAGAGACTTTTTAATTTACAGGAAAAATTCTAGTTGCAGGCAGAAGTTGTGGCGGGAAGTGTACAGATTTTATTATTCCCTTTATTTGGCTTCTAGCCCCGGCCCATTGAATAGGTAATTTATACATACCATACGTGCCTGTGTGTGAGTTTTCGTAAACAAACGCTGAGTTGTGTCTTGTGTACTTAACGTCACAGGGTTTTATTTAGTTCATAAAAGGAATGATATGCTCAAGTGATCGAATTACATTTTCAAGGAGTTTGATCCTCTTCTTACTTAATCGTTCAGGGTGACTGTCCAAGCTAGAAGAATCGTTAATTTTAACATGACAATGAAATAACTATTCTCTTGGAGCAATATGAACAAAGTTATAACATTAAGGTGTAGTTTTATATGGGTAGGCGCATTTTGTATTATGAAAACATAAATGGCAGCGAAATTTAGGGGACATGGCGACAAATCATAGGCAAAGGGAACATTGAGAATCTTTTTTCGACAGGTTTAGGATTGAGCGTAAGGATTGCCTTAATCCATTAAAATAATGTTTCATCTACAACATGTTGTGTTGGCTGAGTTACACATGCAGATGTAATCAAAGGTCGCGGTATCAAAAGAGTTATCCATATCGACGAGAAGGCCATGAACGTACTGTACTCTTTCCAGTCAAACTCAATCCTACCAACAAGGTTTTGAAGAGCAGTATCGCAGGTTATTTCGTCCTGAAGAGCGTGTTGCACCAGAAAAAGAAATAACCTTGCGCAGGGTCAGCTTAGTCAGCTTTTTCAAGCATTTCAGCAAGAAACCAGTGAGTAAGTGCAACGACGGCTCTAAGATGGACGTCGGAACCGGTGCGGGCATTTTCTGTGGAGATTTGGGTCTAGGTAAATCTTTCCGAATCAATGACGACTGCAGCATTTTTCAGGCGGAGCTGGCAGCCATAATCGAAGCTGCCTCCGAGCTGAAGAAATACGGCCCCGCAAACAAGACCATCACCATATACTCTGATAGCCAAGCGGCAATTAAAGCCTTGGAATCAGACGTGGTAAAGTCAAGGGCTGTGAAACTATGCAGGGAAATTCTGGACGAGTTATCACTTGGCAACACTGTAACTGTGTGTTGGGTGCCAGGTCACGCCGATATATCGGGAAACGAAGAAGCGGACAAGCTTGCGAGATTTGGGTCTGGAATGAATGCATCTCTAGCCCTCAAATCCATAAGAGTCCCGCTGAGTTCGATAGCACGTAGGTTAGAAACTGAATCCTTGAGTAGAACCAATCTACGTTGGACAGAACTTGATACGTGCAGACACACAAGGGAGCTATGGCCAGCGGTAAACAAAAACAGATCACTATTTTTGATCGGACTAGCCCGCAGGAACATCCGAGTACTCACGGGAATCCTCACGGGGCACTGCGCTGTGGGTCTACACGCTGAGCGGCTAGGCATACCGCATAACGATTACTGCAGAAGCTGCAGGGACGTTGAAGAAATTGAATCTGTTCGTCATCTGCTCTGCGAATGCCCAGCCCTAAACAGCATCAGGCGTAGTATCCTCGGCAGCTACTTCTTCAACGAGCTCGAAGATCTAAATAATGTAGATCTAAAGGACCTCCTAAGATTTGTATACAAATCCGGATGGGTCCAAGAGGGCGGAACTCTGAGCTTCTAACAGCGGTCTATTTCTGTTTTCGTTCCAGGTATTAAGAAGGTTCCCAATGGACACAATGGACCCAACTGCTGGTCTAAGTGAAGCCGTAATTATTGTCAAAAGGGCATCCATCAACCTAACCTAACCTAAGTGCAACAGTGCGTATGTAAAAGCTTCGGTCCGTCTGAAACGGAAAAAAATTATTCCTTGTAAGTTTTTGTTTACTTCTTTTTTAAAAAGGGGCGTGGCATCTTTAATCCCTTTAACTGAAAGTATAAGCATAGAAATATCCAAGTTTCCGGCTATAATGTACGCAAAACTGTAATTTTTTGGATCAAATTCAATAATTTAAAATCGACCTCTAAGGATGGGCGTAGCCAAAAACTTTATAAGAACAAAATCTGAAAAAGTATCAGGTGTACTTTATGTGCTAAATTTTATTTCTTATTCTATCCTTAGTAAAGCTAAAAGCAGTCGAAATCCATGTTTTTCTGGAAATTTATAGGTTTTTATGGAATTCTGTCTCTAAATGTGGGCGTGGCCCAAAACTTTGTATGAATAAAATGTAAAGTATTTTCTACATACCATATTAAGTAAAATTTTTTCGATCTGGAACAAAAATATGGAATAAGTTGCATTTGAACAATTATTCTTTGGTTCGATGCCAAAAATGCAATTTTTTGGTTAGAATTCAACAATTTCGTAATGTCTACCTCCAAACATGGGCGTGGCTTAAAATGTTGAAGGAACGAAATTAAGTATAGAAAACGTTAAAGCTAATGTGCTAAATATTATTTCTTATTCTTACTTAAGTTAGGCTAAAAAGTAGTCGAAATCCATGTTTTCTGGAAAATTAGAGTTTTTTTTTTTTTAAATTGTGCCTCCAAATGTGGGCGTAGCTCAAAACTTTGTATGAAAGAAATTTAAAAAAGTGCTTTCTGTATAATATATTAAGTAAAAATTTTTCGATTTGGAACAAAAATATTGAATAAATTGCATTTGAAAGATTACACTTTCAATAGATGCCACGCCCACAAGGCGGTCTGCGGCCTTTATTTTTATTCTTTATAACTTGCAATCACTAAAGGATGCTAAATAATAAATTTCAGCTTTTCACGACGTCTTACAGTCTTGAAAGCACTGGAGGTTGTTGCACATTTAGACCGATTGTGGGAGTGTCTGTGGGCGGAATTCAAAAAATTTTAACACTTGTGTTGCTTCGGACAGAGAGCTTACGTACAAAATTTCAGCTTCCTAGCTTAAAATTTAAGAACTAAAAATTGGTGACATACGGACGGACGGACGGACATGGCTCAGTCTCGAACATATGCCCTTAAGGTCTTCGGGGTCTATCGTCATTATTTCTCTCTGTTACATTTTCGCCTGTATCAAACTTAATATTCTCCATTCCTGTGGAATAGGGTATAAAAAAGACAGGCTTGCTAATAGCCATGTTTTCTTATGAATCACGTTTGGCCTCAAACGGCATGGGTACAGGTCAAGGAAAGGCCAACCGCCTGCGGTGAATATTCTTTTAAGTGTGGGCAACTTGTGAGCTGACATAAAACTTTTTTCACTATATTTAAGTGCGCAAATTCTATTTGGACTCAAGTGACAACGGGTAAGAATGTTATTCAGATATTGAGCAGACATCTCTTCCCCTTTTGTACTAGTCTAAGCTTAAGTCGAACTTGAAAAGATTTGCCAAGACCCTCTCTAAACTCTGCCCAATAAGTTTTTATGGGATTTATCCTCTCTTGGAAAGGTATAACTTCACACTGGATTTGATTTTAAAATTCCTTTATTGGTTTGTTTAAAAAGTTAAATATTTTATGTGAAATGTGTTTTTGTTATAATAGTCAAGTTACAAAAATATGCACTAATCCAAAATCGAGAGTTATCAATCGACTATACTTACTTACTTATAGGGCTCCCGACCCATTGATTGTCTCTACCTGGTTCACAGCAGCCTTCCATCCTCTGCGATCCTGGGCACGCTGCTTCCAATTGTCCAGACCAAGCGCTCTGGCATCCGCGATGGCTTGGTCCCTAATACGGAGGTTCGGTCTGCCTGGTCGTCTCGAGTCTGTGGACTTGGATCCGAAGACCCTCTTGGCTGGTGCGTTGTTGTACATTCGCTCGATGTGACCGAGCCAATGTAGTCTTCGTGTTTTAGCTCTTTGAGCTACATCCACATCTTGGTACAGCACATAGAGTTCGCGGTTATATCTTCTTCTCCATTCGCCCTCCTCGCACACAGGAGGAAATTCGCCGCAGAATTTTTCTCTCGAAAGAGCCAAGTCTAATTTCACCTTCTCTGCTTATCGTCCAGCACTCGGTGCCATAGAGCAGAACTGGCAGAATAAGGGTTTTGTAGAGCTTACACTTTGTCTTTCGCGAGGGGAGCTTTGAACCCATTTGTTTTGCTAAACCGAAATAACAGCGGTTTGCTAGGGTTATTCTTCGACGAATCTCCACTAGGGTGCCGTCTGTGGAGTTGATGTTAACTCCAAGGTAGATAAACTCCTTAACTACCTTAAAGTTGCTGCTACCAACAGTGACGTTTTGTACTAAGCGGCGGACGGATGTTCCTTTGTTTGTTGACATGATAACATATTTTTGGACTTATTTTTATTTACTTCCAGGCCAACCAAATTCGCCTGTTCTTCAATCGCCGTAAAAGCCTCTATCACGGCACGACTGGAGCGGGCGATGATGTCGATATCGTCCGCGTAACCCAGTATTTGCAGGGATCTGTTGAAGATAGTGCCTTCCGTGTTGTCCTTTGCCCTGCGCACTATCATGTCGAGAACAAGATTAAAGAATGCACATGACAATGTGCATCACCTATCTCCCGACTATAACTACCTTAAAATAAAGGAAACCATTTGTCTAACATCGCAATCTGCCTTTTAAATCACATATCATCCAAGGCGATTATCAAATCCCGTCCGGTTTCTTTCAGGAACTCATCACCTGTAGACTAGACGCAATCTCCTAGTCTAGTCCTCCTATAATTTCATAAATTTAATTAATTACCTTACCTATTCTCAGCCTTACAATTACCCTCCCTTTTTTATAACCGAGCAAGTATGTTTATGCATTGATTTTTAAATATTATTTAAGATATTAATTTAAAAATAAAAACATTTTTATTTTAATTAGTAGCAGAACTCAAAAGAGATTCATTATATTAAGATTTCATAAAAGATTCATAAGAAAAGTTTCACCCTCATCGTATATCCGAACCAGTTCCCTTTGTGTTCATCCAACATGTTTCATGGTAAATGCAACTCATATTATTGTTTGATGGCAAACAGTGCGCAAGATATGGAACTTGCTTTCGAACTCGATTCATTTGATAAATGAACTTTTTTCTCTTCTTTGTTCTCTTGGACTTGGTATTAATGTACAAAATATTATTCGTTTGTGAAAGTGAATCGTGCGTGAGTGAATCGTTATTATTGTAACGAAAGAGAGCAAGAGCTGAGATGAACTCAAACAAGCCGCAACATCAAAAACAGCTGACATTTGTTATTGTTTACATCTGATGGGGAATCTGCCGGTGTTTTTGGGTGGTATTACATATATTAATTTTATATGGCGCGGATAAGATGCTTTGATATGTTAGATTGACAAAAAAATTACAATTGCATAATGGGGCTTAGAGTCTTAAATATTAATCTTTTTAAAAAAAAACAGTTTTTGCGGACAATTTTCATTATAATCTTCATTTTTCTTTCTCAGCCGCATACCCTCATCATACCATCATACCCTTCCAGAATACCAACAAAGTCATTTTGAACAAGTAAAAATCACAAATACGACAACAATATTAAACTAGTGGATGAGTTGGGTACAATTCACATAGACAAATATTTGGGAACTATATATCCAAATTTATCCGTATCAAGCTCCGAAACGCGTTTAATGTTGGAAACTTTTCCTCCCTGGGTGGATACAAACGGGCGGTGTTGTCGTTAGCTCCATCGAGCATTAGCCGAATCAGAACACATCTAGTCTTGGGGCAATTACTGACTTGTGCCCCAAGACTTTAACTGTCGTCTGCCTCCAGGTTGCTAACCACCAGGTCCCTCCACGTTAGTTCGTCCCGCACAAAGTCTCCTTTCACAACAATCAATGCTCGTTGTATCGTTGCCATGCAGTGGGCAGTAGAGAGAAGGACTATAGGACGATAGATATAAAGGACTTCACAAGCTTGACGTGTAGTTGGTTCAGCAGTTTGCGCCCATTAAGCATCGCGTAAGAAGGGCTCTCAGCCAAGCAAGAGGTGCGTTTTTCCACAGCAGAAATCTGCAATAAAACTTTACAATATTTCGTGCACGCATGAAAACCTACACTCTATTTTTTCTACGACTTTAACTCATTGATCCTACGCCAAAGCATTGTTTCCCCATGGCATTAATTTCATGGGGACATGAAATTAATGTTTGCTTTGCATTGTAATGCCTTGTATTCATGCGGTTATTGAAGTTCAAACACTAGCTTGACTACTTTAACGCCGCCAGCTCATTTGAATAAGAAAAATAGAAAACACCGCAGCTAAACTTATTTGTTCAAATGGCTCAAAACCAAAAGATATTTAACAACATTAATATGTGCAGGTATTTATCACATTATTAACATTAACTTCGCCCCATCCTGCCAACCATTCGCATATTTGTGGAGTATAAACGCATTTCATTTGCGGTGTTTGCGTTTTTTTCTATATTCAAGTGCCTACTCTTACCGCCTTAGGCGAATATGCGGTATGAATATGAATATGCGGTAGAAATAGAGAAAACAGTGACTCTAACACATAAAACTCGAGTTTAAAAGAGAAGTATACTTATTTGATCGCTTGGAGTGTAAACGAGCGATTCATTTGCGGTGTTTGTGGTATTTTTTTCTATATTCAAATACAATGGCGGTGCCTACTCCCACCGCCTTGGATTATGAATATGCGGTAGAAACAGAGAAATTAATAACTCAAAAACATAACACTCCAATTTAGAAGAGAAGCATATTAATTTAATCGCTCAGTTTGCGGTGAGCGTACAATCTTGCTCTTCGAAACCGAATCCTCTTCGAAACTGCCTCTGAACCTCGATAGATTTGATGTGCCATTCGTTGCATATTTTGAATGGCACAGTGAGACGCAATGGCTTTCAAGATCAGTAAACGCTCGAGTTACCGGGTACTGTGGCGGTTTTCTATGTAGGTATTCCGTGATCCGTCGGGTGGTCCTTCAACAGCAGTTGGGCTGGTTGTCGCTCTTCTCTCGTGTCATCAATGGATATTTTCACAACGCCTCCAGCAACTTCAGCCTTGCCTAATTGTCCTTCATTTGACTTTTCTGGTTGTGTACATAGGTTTTTCTGTCACACGCTAAACTCTGAACCTAAGTTCACCAACCCATCGAGGCCTCTGCAGAATGTCGTCGATCAATGTGTTGGCTGCACATCGCCAAACGCTCCCTGCCTCTCCTGAGCTCTGGACCTAAGTTCACCAACCCATCGAGGCCTCTGCAAAATGTCGTCGATCAATGTGTTGGCTTGACGGCCCCAAACGCTTCCTTGTCCGTCGTTCCCTGAATGATATACCTATGTTATCAAGGAACTTTTCTTTATTCTCTGGACGAAATCGGTTTAACCTCGAAGATCTGAATTTCTCTACTTCCTCACCTTGCCTCTGCCTTCGCCCTATCAACCGATCGTGCACGTCCACGTCTTCTTCGGTTGCTGGCAAATTCAGACAAAAGCTCTGTGAAGAACTCGTGCAACATGTCAAGCATTGTGCTCCGACTCCACAATTTGGCAGCCCCCAAAAGTTTTGTCGGCGCAGTCGCAACCATCAACAACGCATCGTCGAGTGAATATACCTACGCTGAATATCCGCTACCCTTGCTCTGCACACTTTCGACGATAGTTCTGCAATAGATCTTGGATCGAATTTGGGGAATATCTTAGCGACACATCACGTAGTGTGAACAAGTTCCGAAACAAAAAATTTTATCTGAATGGAGAGTCTTTAGCTTTGGCCTTAGGGACCGCCTTACTGGATGTTTTGATGATTTTCATACGCTGTCATAAAGTTTTTCTTTAAGGAAAAAGTACTTTGACCGAATCAAAACCGGATGCAAGGAGGAGCAATTTTCAAAACTGCAACCCAACCTCGCAACCGGCCTCGCTCCGCGAGTCTTACCCTTCTAAGAATAAGCGGTCACGGAAAATGATGATGATGCAACTTAAACTTAGACGCACTTCATCGTAACTGAATTTTTTTTTTGCAGGTTATTGCGAACGTAGAGCAGGCATTGAAGTTTTTCATCGTGATTCACAGTCTCAGATTTCAAAACCCTCATTTCACTGTAACAAAATCAATTGAAATAATTCGAATATGCACTGCTCCCAACTAATATCCTTCAATTTGTGCTAAAAATTGTAGATATTCAAGGCCCTAAAATATAAAGGGCCTTGATTATCTCAACGTGTTGCACAAAGGGAATCATTCATCCTAAAATTGACACTGACCAGATGTCAATTTCAGCCAAACATACTGATTTGATCCGCCATAAAAATAATTGAATAAAAGAAAAAAAAAATATCGATA
The DNA here is from genome assembly GCA_947623515.1 of Neoascia interrupta. Taxonomy (NCBI): domain Eukaryota; kingdom Metazoa; phylum Arthropoda; class Insecta; order Diptera; family Syrphidae; genus Neoascia; species Neoascia interrupta. The sequence continues at coordinate 203,420,964 of OX392462.1, forward strand.
AGCCAAGTACCTACACGACGTTATTAGAAAACCAAAAATAACTCGTCCTTTTTCTTAACTTTGAGAGAAGATGCCTCCCAAAAAATTTTGAGCTAAAACTTATTTTTCCAACTTGAAAAGCAATCATCATTAATGAGATAGGACATCCGCAAGAGATATCCACTTGAGACAATTATACATTTTCCTAGTTTAGGCACCCTCCCTCCGTGCCATGTTTTGCCTCAGGATCAAGTGAACACAAAACCTTTCAAGTGCCCTAATGTGCAACTGAGAAGCCCATTACCATGCGCAGCACTTAACATATCTTCGGAAACCAAAGAGAGCCCATCACGTCCCAAGATGAACCTGTGCATTGCATGGTCGATGTGTGGCGCCAAAAGCCGCTTCAAATTTCGATACAATTCCACATTATTTGTTCCCACGCAGAATGAACTATGCTCGAGAATGAACTAAAAGTATTTGAATCTGAATGATTATAAACTCCACCGCATACAAACGCGCACTCCACTCAATGAAACTGCATCGGGAGGCCGGTTTGATAGATACTTTCCGTTTCCATGCCTGCCAGTTCTTCGCCAGCCGTTGAAAATTCAGTTCTTCGTGAACCTTCTGATGGAAGAGTCGATTCGAAATCGCAGTCACGTGTCGGTAAGGTTGTCGGCAGTTTTAGAATAACCATTCGGCTTTGAAATAGCTGTTCGTGTTAAAGTATCTTACACCCCCAACAACTGGCAGATGGTGGTGCTTCTTCTATCTTTTATGGTTGCGCGAAGCCGAGTTGATTGTTAAGATTTTTTTTTATTTCATAACTTTTTTATTTGCCTCATCGTGGTGTCTAGAATAGAATGTCTGTCTCGAGATAAGGATATTAAAAAAAAAAAATCCGATTGCGCGACGCGTGAAAATATGTGAGAGTGCATTGCATTCGCGGTTGGTTATGCGGTGACGAAGATTCCATTGAATGGGAGGTTTTCATTAAAACGTTTTTTGTTTTGTTTTTCTTTTTTTTTATTATTTCGGCGCGAAGTGTTAATGAATAATTTTTTAACGACTAACAAACGAACAAACTGTTATAGACTTTATAGCTTGAGATTAAAAAAAGATGCAAATGGATTTGAGTGAATTATGATTAATGGGATGTGATTGCTGAAGGGAATATTTTTACGAAAGTGCGACCCATGAAATTTTAACCATAATCTCTGGATAGATATAGAAAAACGTGTGTTCATGTTCCATTCAGGCGTAATGATATCCAAAGATATGCGGGACATTCAAACGAAATTGATTTATTTTTATTAGACACATTATCAAACACGTAGACGAACAAGGAATTCTCTGGGATTACGATAATAATTATTGAGGATTTCATTGCTGAACATGGATTACCAATTTTAAACAGCTTGTGGAAGGTAAGTTTTTATTAGAATTTTGGATAATGAATCGAATTGGATATGAAAGAGTGACTCAATAGGGGGTGATGTGAATTTATGAAGGCACCAATCGCCAACCGACTGTATTACTTGATAGTTTAGTCATTTGAAATTCTAAAACGTTCTTTGGATTTTACATGAGTAGGTATCTATCTAAAAGCTTTTAATTAGTTTATAATATTTTTGAATTCGTCAAGGCTAAAAAAATACATTCTGTTAACCTTGTGTAATCAAGACGTTTATTGAAAAATTTTCTCCGCTTGATTAAAATGGGAGGGCTTGGTATTCGTATATCTAATGAGCACTTATCTAGGTAGGTACCTACTGTGATTGTTGTCTACCCACCTACCTTTGATTATTTCTTGAAAATCAGGTAAAGGTAGTTAGGTTTTCAATGACGAAACTAAATTTACGTGCAGTTTACCTTGCCTATGCAGATAGGGTCTATGTGCTATGTCCAACCATTTGCAACCTTTTAATTAGGTAAGAACTAAAATGATTTTTTTTAACAGTCTCTGAAGCTGCCAATGAAGCAATAATGAAAGGGAGTTTCTTGAAATCCATTGTCACAAATACGTCAGTAACAAAATCCTTCGTATTACTTTTTTTTCTGATCCCTTGTATCGAAATCTTTTATTGTAAAAGCTCTAGTTTGGGAAAACCTTTGAAATACCTTCACGGGAAAAAATCTTTCCACTTTTGTAATAAAAATTATGTTTTGTGTGAAGAAAAGATTGAAAATTCAGGGGTTTCCCAGTGAGGGTAACAGAAAAAACAGGCAGGGTTGTTGCAGGGGGCAACATGCTCCCGCACATAGGTATTTCACTGTTTTTCCATGAGAACTTTTACGGTAATGTGTTTTAAGACAAGTAGGTACCTAATTTTGAAAGCCTGGTACCTTACAAAGCATTTTTTTTGGAAAGATTTCAAGACATGGGACTTCAGTACATAGGCAAAGGCTCTTAAAAAGAGGGATTTCGTTACAAAGATTTTGAAAAAGTTGTTTCGAAACCAACTCGAAAATTTAGTTTAGGTGAGATCGTGAGAGAGTTGCAATAGGGTAAATGCTACAATGTTTAGCTTAACTTTTGGATGATTGTTAGTGGTGTGACTGTGATTGCGATAGCAGCTATCGATCACACTGTTTTTAATGATAGCAGTGAGCAATTGTGATTGCTCTTAAACCTAACTGCTCAGTGTTCAATGCTCATTTGTTATTTGGCCTTCGAAAATCAAAAATACACACATCGTTTTACCTTTTTTGTGAAGCTTATTTGCATGTTCAAGCTTAACAAAGGATCGAAAGGAGCACACACAAACAAGGGGGAGAACCAAGAGGAATGACAAAAATACACACTCCAGGCCAGCTTCAATTCTTAATTTTGTACGGAAAATGATAGATTCTTCCGCCTTGTCCTTTATATATGGGCAGTACTCACAAGCAAACTAGACTACTAGAGCACACAGAAGGAATCAGCGATAGCACTCCTTGTTCGAATACTGCAGAAACAAAATTGGCAAATCCACACGCTGCAAATCAGATATTCTTCTTCCGCAGTGAATATCTTGGGCGAAAGGACGCACAAGAGCAAACCAGAGCACACAGAGGGAATAAGCGATAGCACTCGTGTCCAGCGTTACCGATGGACAATCAGAAAATGTCGCCAAAAAAGTCTCCCAAACCAAAAAATGCGTCCCACTTAAAAAAATACACTAATGCTTAAATTTTACAGAAAAAAAAATTACTTAAATTTGTAGTCTCAGACCCGCCACTCACTTGATACCCAAAATAGTAAAAAAAAAACAAAGAGTTAAATGTGGAATAAAAACTAACTTGCTGCAAAATCTTTTAATAGCGACCTTCAAAATTCTACAAATATTGAGTTGAGAATCACACGAGACATGATAATCCCTAACATAACATACTTCATGGCGGCACACCAGGCGGCTTACCTGCTATTAGCAACAAAAAAACTGAGAGTTACATTGCAGAGTTAGCTCCGTCAGTAAAGTTGTCAAATTCTTCGACTCACGGAATTATTAACTCTCACAAATCTAACTTCACATAGAAAAACACAAGAAAAGAATTTCGAGTTGTTCTCAGATTTCATTTTTCATAGAAACATGCAAAGCAATTGCCATTCCAAACAGTAAAAAACATGCAAGGAAATTCATACTGTTCTCCAAAATTGATCTGGGATCCAGTCACTAAATTTAGTGGGTTTAGGAGAGATTAACCCCAAATCTAAATTCAGTGAAAAACTTGTTTCTGGGGTTAGTCTCAGTTTAACTCGGAAACTCTGATGATCTCGAACTGAAAAACCGGCCCTAAGGAAGGTAATTAAAAAGGATCTGTTCCTCCAGGCAGGGGGTCTTCCCGTCGGGGTTATCGGTTAGCGTTTAGTGAAATTGGTTTAGCAAGAGACAGATGCAATAACTTTTTTTTGATTTGTGGCTATTGTATGCATAACTGATTTGAAAATTTAAAATGCGTCCCAATGTCGCCTGTTTTTTTTAAAAAAAGGGTCCAAAAACCGCTTATTTCGAAATGTGGTCGTCAAGCGTCCCGATATTAGAAAAGCCTCCATTTTGCGACATATGTCGCCCATCGGTAACCCTGCTCGCGTCGTGTTCGCGCCGTGAATTCAATTTCAGCATCCTTTCGGAAACTAAACACACATCCTTAACTAAACACATATCCCTAACTGCTCTCTTTAGAATGATAAGAACGCTGCTAGTCTTAATTGCTCTTTGCATTAACTGCTCAGTGTGATCGCTGCTAGTGGAAAAAGCTCTGAAGCACATCGCTAATGATTGTTGATTGAAGGCTATGATCATCCTAGACTCAGCCATGTTTCTTGTGGGTTGTCTCAGATGAACAGTAAATCTTCCCACTCTCACAATTCTGCTTGTATTTCTAGTAGGTATTCGTCTTCAATAGCTTTGCTGCCATGTGTAGGTATGGCTTTCAAGACTCTCGCTGTTAATGTTGATCTCATCTCTCTAAGGCTTTATGAAATCTGCTGATGAGGACGTTGCATTTGGAACTTCATCACTTAACTTTGATGATCTCGTATGGTCCAATAAATAACGAATACAGTTTGATTCCAGGAGCAAATTTAGTTTTCTTGATTGCAACAAGAGCCCCATGATTGTATTTTGCTGGTTTTCGTTTTTGGTTGTAGGTTTTTTGGTTCTAGTCTTGGGCTTTGGTTATCTCTTCCTTTGCTTTTTTCTAATACTTCTCTCAGAAAAGGCGAACCTATAACACCGAACCAGTGCCATAAAATTTTTTTACTCTATTTTTAAAAGTTTGCAGTTTATATGTATAAGGAAATATGTCTTCAGGTAGGGCATTCCAAAGTTCTATAGAAGAAAGAATTTTGAGATAGTGTGGTGCGAGGTGCTTCGAGGTGAACATGGAACTGATAATGCTTTTTGGCCATCTTCAAATTGGTTTATCATATAACTTACCCACAACTATAGCTCAATGTTCTCCACATTCTTCCTTAAAACGCCAAATATAAGCTGAAACGGAATTCTAGTTCTATTCGTGTTTCTATTTACGGCTGAGTTAATTATTTTTTGAAGACTGGTCGTATGCTTAATAAGCTGAATAATGGTTTTCTTGAAACTTCTTGCTGGTCCATTTCCGCGGGCATCACCTGTCGCAGGTTACGCGATACTCTTGTTATGACCACCGTTACCTTTAGAGCACCACGTCATTAAAACTTAGGTTCTTGAGGTTGGTTCTAATACAAGTAACGAGGCCGCTTACAAAACTCCTATAAGGGCAATATGGCGCTTGATGAAACTTAGTTTCGGGTGCGAAAAGGTTCTACTTCGAGCGCTTATAGAACCTCTTTGACAGTCAATACATTTTTAAAAGAATCTGTAGGTACACACACTTTCATGGTGTTCACTTATTACTTTCATGGTGTTGTTGTTATTTTACTTGAGTATATGAACAAACATTCCTATCTTATTCTTTGTGCGTTTTGAGTTTTTTGCACGAATTATTTCGTTCATGTTAAATAAGGAAAATGTAATTAATAAGTAAAAAGACCACAAAACAGGGTGCGCACTTCATTCCTTCGAATTATTTTTTAAAATAGGACGAAAAGGAACTTTGCGCTTCTTGGAATATTAAATATTACATTAAAAAAAGAGTTTAAGGTTTTATGTAGAGCCCACCTAGCACCATTATAAAACGTTAGGTGTTCTGCGTTACCTTTGGGTAACTTTGGGTTCTGTGTGGCACAGTCTGGCTTCATAAAGAACTATTACCTGTAAGGTTTTGTGCGTTTCTATCAAACATGGCACTCATTTATTAAGGTTTACTATCACCTTATTTCCTTTTATGCTACACGTTGGTTTTCGTTCCCTAGTAGGTGCTTTAATCATTTGTAGTTATAAACACGACAGGCCTTAATTGGAACATATTTTTTGCTGATATTTTAATCTTATCCAATGATGCAGTATATAACAGAGAGTTTTACACTTCAAGGACTACTCCTTATACACTTCTGCCTAAAAAGAGGGCATGTCAGTGAGTGGATAAAATACTTCAACTGCTTGACCAAAAAAGCCCAAACATGACTTATTTGACACACTAGCCCAAAGAAAAATAATGCAAAAACGGATCCATATTGTCTAGAAATCAATTTATTGAAATCAAATTTTTGTGTGATATATTTTCGAAAATTGGACAGCCCACAATATCGACCATTCCCACTTTTAACATGTTAGATCTTTAATAACCCGATTTTTCGGAAAATTAACTCCAAATTAAAAGTTTTTTTAAAAAAAAAATTTCCTTAAAAGTGGGCGGAGCTCAAAATTTTGTGTGAATATATTCAGTGATAGGTATAGCTCGTGTGATTTGGTTCAACTGGCGAGGATTTATAGCTGGTATAAGATACATCGTTGTCGTGTCCTTGCACTAAAATTCTCCTCCGTATCCCATCATTATCGCATCAGTATGCGTACCTGTTTTTATAGTTATGGATTAAACAGCTTCAGAAATGGATTTCTCCATAAGGCATCTTTTTATGTCCGTAAAGCAATGACTTGATCTGGTCCCAAAAGAAATAGCTCTATCCGTTCGAAGTAAGTCTGACAGTGGCTTAGCTATGACCACGAAGCTTAGAATGAAGCGCCTTATAAGTCCGGTTAGTCCTAAGAACGACTGTGATTTTTTGCAACATATCCGACTCTGACAAATTTTCTAGGGCTTGAAGCTTTTTGTTTGATGTGATTCAAATAATGTAACCCAAAGCTTCTCTTATGGCGTAATAAACTTAAATTTGTATTGTACAATAAATGCAATACAAATTTATTTTTTGGAACCACCACTGATTTTTATTTTCGTTATGTTTTTCTGAAGATAAGTGAACAGAGACGTCAATTCCTGTAGATAAAATCGTATACATCCTTGGCGCGGGATTAGATCTTTTAGATCTAGACCTTTTTCTTACCCTGCATAGTGCCCATATTCCTTTCCTGTGTATATTCTACGCCTATTCGAATTCCTTGTCGAATTGAGTTTAGGTCATGGCTACTTATTCTCGATGTTCAGCGTTGAAATTAATCATCAGTGGTTGCTAGTGCTCGGATGGGACATCCGAAATGCTCACCTGATTTGGTGGGAACCTGGTTTGGGATCGACAATGTGGTGATCTGTGATGTTCACATTTTGTGACAGTCAAAGTGATCAAACAAAATAATCCATCTGCGTAAGTTTCTAACAAAATTATTGTTCCTACTTGCTGCTTTATGTAGGCTTGTGATGTAAGAACATTTTTTTTTTATTCAGTTTAAGTATAGGCAAAAACACCAACTTACCAGAAAGTTTCAAAACTGGGAACCAAATGAATTTGACGGTGATTGATCGAGAGCTGCCACGAGAAAATTGTGGTGATCACAGTTATGATGCTGTGGTGATCATAGATCACATTCGCCGATTGCACCCCAGTAGGTATATAGGAAATGTCAGGGCCAGGAGCAAAGCCAGCAATAAATGAATAATCGAGAATCATCTGTCTCAAAGTGATCGGCTATCGATCGGAGTCTGTTATCCAGGATAGAGTCGGAGAAATATTAAAAACTCTCTTCTCGTCATTTTCCCCAACAAAGGAATAAAGTGGGCAACATTTAAATAATTTCCAGTTGCTAGAAATTACTGCAATCCCTCCGTAAGTTCTTACAAAGCGAGTTCACCCCTGTCAACCATCTCAACAATCTCCTTTGCAAAATCCCATGCATGCTTGGTACAGTAGCTATTTTCTAACGTTACGCGACACCATTTTGATCAGTATTGTGTCACGAATTTTCAAGTAAACTTTTGACATTCAATGTTGTCATTCGACTTTAAGGTCAACGAAAAGATGGTTTGCCCCTCAAAGTCCCCGGAATTCATTGGTCTTTTCGAAGATTAGTTTTAGTCTAATCTTCCGGGCCAAAAGGCCGCACCTTGGGTAGTGTATCTTGGTGTGCGGATAGGCTTAATAGTGCATTTTCAACATCATCATTTTCATCATCATCATTTTCGGATGCTGCTTATCCTTTAAAAGGGTCGCGGAGCGAGGGTGGCTAAGGAGTCCTTCCATCTTTCTCGATCCTCCGCCACCAACTCAAGAGACTCCGGCGCAAACCCCAGGCGGGACTCAGAGAGGTTCTTTACCTGATCCCACGATCTGTTTCTTGGCCTACCAAGGGGCGACCGACGCGCTCGCATCTCGGCTAGCATGACCTGTCTAGGTAGTCTGTCATGGGGCATGCGAACAACGTGTCCAAGCTATCGAAGAATCGATCGCTCCACTCGGAGAAGTAGTTGCTCAACATTAAGATTCCCACGAATACTTACGTTTCTCAGTCTATCCCTTAGAGTAACACCAGCTTGGCCAATTCTACAGTACAACTCAGTATCACTCCTTCCATCTTTCGTGAAAAAGACCCCGAGATACTTAAACTTCTCCACCTGTTTTAATGGAACTCCATTTATGTGCAGGGTACACTGCACAGGAGTTCGTTTGTTTTTCAACAGGCAATTTAATTTAGACAAATCATCGTTAAATGCCCCTTAAATATTGAGATTTGCCATATGAGTTTTAATCTCCTCACGAAGCAATTTAAAATTAATCACGTATAAAAAATCTCATGCGCAAGCATGAACTCTCAAGTCCAACGAAATTCGTAGGATTTTTTTCTATATTTTGCGTTATTTCGATTCGTAGAATTAAAAATTCGGTGACATCTGAATTTTTTTTTAATTTTTTCTGAATCTGAGAATATCCGATTTATCCAGAACCCGGGCGCCGAAAAAACTCACTTTTACAAGAAGATGTGCAGAGGTGCTGGCTGACGATCAGACCATTACAACTACCATTTAACACTACTGCATTTCATTGAGAAATGTCAAAAATGAAAGCGCATCAAATTCACCTTCTTTTTTTTTTTTTGGTGGAAACACGTTGGGATTTAGCTCAAATCTTCGTACATACTTTAATTTCTGTATTATTATGCTTTGTGTAACCCGTAAGGTTTTGATTGCGCTTAAGATATCTTTGTCTTAAGATATACCCAACTGTTTCGCTTTTGAAGATTTTGAATAACTTAAGTTTAAATATAAATTTCAAAATTATAAAAACCCTCGCGGACTCAAGTTTTATTTCAAAGCATTATCACTTAAGTAGAAGAAATTAAGAATTTCATTAAAAGATGAGTCAGCTGTAAATACTTTTCAACTTTTCCACATCGAAACTGAAGTTATTATGTAAAGTTCATTGTTGCAAAAAAAAAAAAAGAATGAAAAAACAAAAAACAAAGGAGTTTGCCTAAAGTAAACACAGAAATTTTTTATTAGATATTAAATCGTTTCATGAAGGTATACCATACATGTAGAATCTTTTTTTCCCTCATATTCTGTATACATTGACATGAATTCACTTTCAAGGGATTACAATCCGGGTATGATTTTTGCGCACTCAACAAAGTAATGACTTTGTCTCATACACCATTCCCGCAGGACGATCAATCTCCCATAAAATGCGGAAATTAAAATCAAATTCCTCGCACAAAATACCTTTTAGACATATATACTAAGGGGATATTAAGTGGTGTTGTGTATACTTTTTTTTAGAGGGTGTATACCAAAGAGTCCTTCTGGGAAAAAAATCGACTTTTTTATCGACTCATTTTCGAAATTATTAAGCTAAAATGAAATGTAACATCCTTTCGTTGTGGTCTGTATTTAATATGAGGTAATAAAATGGCCCGTTGTTTAGGACCTATAAAAAAAGGACCCATATCGTATAACTCAGTCCGCCAACATGCATGTATAGCTACATGTACTAAGTCCCTACTCATACTATAAACAAGAAAAGTGCCTAAAACAATCGAATGAAATCAAAATCAACTCAAGTGTAACCGAAGCTTTTACGGCCGCATAACATTGGAAATATGAATGAAAATATGATTTCGAAAGATGTCAGTGTAGGACCAGGGACTTTACTTAATACCATTTATGAGCCTAAATTTATGTGCAGGACATTAAGTTTGCGTAAAAGGCACTCAGTGAAAGTAAAAAAGGAATGTATGGGTTGCTGAGTTTAATGTAATTATATTATGTTCTGAGAGTGTAGGTACCTGTCGTTAGAGGCAGTCACATGAATCGTAAAGTGGGTCTTGTGTGAGTATACTTTTCCAGTTTTCCACCGTAAATTGGTTAAATTTAATTTTATTTTGCTTTCTGTTTGACTTTTTTCTAACAAAAGATGAGTCAGATTTCGTTCATCCTTTCCCAGGAAATGCTTCCCCAAAAAGTGAGATTTTCTAGGAACTAATTTCTTAAGTGAGCCAAGATATTTCTCCCCAATTTGGTGGCGACAGTGGTGTGCAAAGGAAATCGCCTAGGCATTAAGTCTAAGGACGAGCTAGAGAATTCTTTTCACTTTTTAATCACTTGCTTGACAGACTGTTTCCCAAGGAAATGCATTGTGTTGGTTTAACCATTTTTAAACCGAAAAATTCCCTACCTGCCATACGACATAAACAACTCGAAGATTTTTTTTGGAGCTGTGTCAAAAGTCAGAAACTCGTGCCAAACACAATTTATTCAAAAACTCTTTCATAGTCAACTTAACGTCATGTTGCTCTCTCACCATCTTTATCAAGTGTTCGAGATTTATTGCCGGGGTAGAGTGCAGCCTCTCACATCTTGTTTTTGTATCGGTTTCAGTCCCGTCATTAGTAATGTGCCTGGGTTATGATTGGGCTAATCAATGTTTCTGTTGTGTTTAAAATTTTGATTAATATTCCTTGAGAGTGAAAAGGAGAAATTTTGAAGGAATAAAAAAAATGACTAATGCTAGCTGAATATTAATGGGAATAAAAGGTCTGTGAACACCGATTAGCTGGCTACCGCTGTCACATTAGTTCCCTTTCAAGATTCGGGAGGTCTCTTGTATTGTTTTTTTTTTTTTGTATTTTGACTGACCACTCACGATTGCGTCGTCATATGGGGCATGCCATTGCCATGCGATCGGGAGGGATCCAAATCCGAATCCAAAGACGTTTTCGTGGTCAGTATGGATACGATCAGTGGTAAGCTCCGGATAATAATGGACGCGCATATTAAATTTAATGATATGTTGTTGTTTTTGTTGTTGTTTTTGTTGTTGTTGCGTGCCCTGTGGGATCACAAATTGGCTCTTTGTGTGCAGAGGGTATCGATTTAAAATGACGTTGGCGCGTAAAGTGTGATTTTTAGAACGGTAAATTGGTAAGATCACAAGATCCGCTTATTATGTTAGGTTTGGAAAATATTTGTGTGCGGCGAAAAAGTCGAAGACAAAAGACGAATGAACTTGTAATGACCAAGATAAGATGATAAAACTCGAAGGGGTAAATGTGTTGGACGATAAATTGTGATTTATTGTCATGTTTAAGAGTCGAAAAGTGTCGGAACTTAATGGGGTATCCGCATATAACCGGGTGTAGGTTACTGAAATTTTATTATGATACGGTGTGATACCGAAGTAAGATGTGGAAAAAGGTCTGGCTAAATGATTTGGTTTTTGAGTGGAAGATTTAGTAATTTTATGGTAATGGCATAGAATCTGATGATTTCTACAATTTCCATAAATCAAGCACGATTTAGGGTCAGCTAAATTAAGGAGTCTCCAAATTAACCCCAGAATCTGATTTTCGCATTCGACTTACCTAATTGAAACAGATTTTGGAGATCGATTAGACTTAGAGTAGGGCTAAAAGTAACGCTTTTTAGTAAATCCTATGCTGCTCCTACAATTTTGGCAATAGTCAGGCAAACTTTTTTAAATTAAAAAACCATGTTTCAACTAAGATATTAAAATATTAAAAAAATATTAAAATTATAAATTTTAAAAAGGGTAAAAAAGGCCAAGAAATTATGTTCTTCCCTCTATTTTCGAAACAATAAATTCCGTCTTTTGGAATAAGAAAAAATTGAAGCAGTTTAGAAATAGTTTAGGTTTTATAGATAACCTTGAAAACATTTTAGTTGACTGATTAAAATAATGCTACTAGCCAAGTATGTATGTCCATTGTTACTGCTGGGCCACTTCTTTTACATCAACCGAATTTGACACAGGCACAACCACATGAACGTTAACCAACACAAGGACTTAAAAAAAAACAATAAGCATATAAAACTTCATTTTTAAGAAAAAAATATGAAAACAATTAAGTGAAAAGTTTTATGCCACCCATTTTTTAGGGACAAATTTTAAAAATCACCCAATATAAGAACAGTAGACTCCAATATGAAAAAATTTAAATACAATATCAGAATATAAAATATTCCCAAAAATAAAAGTAAACAAATACAATTTTACACAGGCTGCACAATAAAGGTTAGCCTCACCTACGGCAAAAGTCGACGGACCGTTCCGCGGTCCTTCATACTTGACGATGATTCGCAGATTTTCGCGATATGACTGATTTTCGTTGGTACGCCTTTGGGTAAGACCTAGCCCCTTCCGGTGGAAAGGAAAACTCAAGTCGAGATCCAGGAGCAGACTAGTTGCACAGCAAGAAGGTCCAAGCTATTCGAGAGTAACATTTATCTTGGTATCTCCTCCAAGTTCCGTTCGGATTCGTCGAAAATTTGAAGGTCTACTTGTATATGAAGCATCAGCACACACAGCATACTTGGTTGAGAAGTTGGCCCTCGTTCACCACGATCTGTTGCGCCAATTGCAAAATCGTAATTAACACTCCCTACAGATTTGATTTACCTACGAGCGCGTAGCTTACCCGATGACCGAGCGGCACAGTCTCTTTACTATTGGTCTAGCTAAGCCAATCCGTCTGGGATTGTTGCTGGTCCCGAATTGGGTGCCTCCCCAGGTTGCGCATAGGGGAATGCTCACCAGATATGGTGGGTACCGGTATGGAAAATATCCGGGACGGACCAAAACCAGAAACAAACAAAAAATCCAGAAGCGTCTGTCTCAAAATGAGCGGCATCCTGGTCGGCGTCTGTAGTCAGCTAACATTTTTCCTCTCATAACACTCTACGTGAGTCTTATGAGTGCATTATCCAAGAGCTTGCCTCTTGGAATTTGTCTCTCATAGAGTACTACGAGAGCGCTTAAGATAGTCTTACGGGAGTTAAATGACTTATGGGAGTTATTTGATCTGATAAAATAAAAGATCACGAGATACTTTAGCTTCCCCACCTGCTTTAATTAACTTTCTTTATGTGCATAGGGTACACTGCCTAGGATTTTGGGAAACAGGCATCGTAGATAGCTTAATAATAATCTTCGAAGAGCTGATTATTATCCCGATTATACCGATGTCAAACATTTCAAAACATTCCGTGCCGTGCGCTTTACCATTCAGAGCATATGTGCCATGAAAAGTAGAGGGTCTGCAGTTCCACACTAGCCCTGAATGGATCCCAGAAGTAGCCCGCTTAGCAAATGGGACTGCAATACTCTCCAGAGTTTTTCGCGAGAGTAACCCTTTTCAAAATCTACACGTAGTAGACCATTTTCTCTTCTCTGTAGACTCACGAGTAAAGCTGTATTACTGTTTCTTGGCAACGACGGACACTCCTCTCGGAAGACTTAAGAGGATAGGGTAAAGTCGGGGGATATGGCACCCATTTTTTATTTTTTATTATAATTAAAAAACAACAAAAATTTTGCCATGAAATAAGGATACATGTACATAAAAACATATTCATATATTTTACTTTAAGAATAGAAAGGCTTAAAAAATTTTATGGAAAAAAAAGTAGAGAGTTTTATGGCACCCACTGGAGGACACCTTAATTTATCTCATGGTTGTTTTTGCCAGACCAAGTGTCATTTTTGTAATTTTTTTTAAGACCACTGCAAAAAGTTCGCCCAAACTTTTGCCATTATCAAAATTAAATTTTCCTTCCGAGTTTTTTTTTAATCAAATATTGTGGTAAAAAAACCCTTTGAATTTTTTTTGGCATGCATACTATATGCCTTCGCCTTTTTGGTTCTGGCATGGTTTTTAAAAAAGTACCTACCTAATTTTTTTAGTTAAAATTGTTTTAAAAGTTTTTATGTTAGGAAAATACATGAATTAGTAAAATAAAAACAATAAGGGGAGAAATGGCACCGGTGCCAAGTATCCCGATTCATTTAGGGGCCATATCTCCCTTTTAATATTGTCTCCTTTTTTCTTTATTAATTAGAAAGTGATGTGTTTTCTCAGCTATAGGAAACAAGCAACCACAAACACACCCGGTTTACTCTTTTTAAAAACTCCAAATAACACCAGGCATCATCTCATATCTGCACGAACTTCAAGAACCCACTAATAAACTTTTGTGTTTGAAACACGCTCAAATTTCTTTTTGTACTATTGTAAATGAAATATATCAAGAGCTACTACGATTAACCCTGCAACCGTTTTACGTATGACAGAATGTATGTTGATCTATTTACTTCAAAAATAATTCGTTAAGTGGAAATTACAAAAAGGGTGCAATATCGCCCAAGGTGCCATATCACCCGACTTTACCCTATACGCTTATAGTTAGGTCAATCTCTCCTTTCCCCGTTTTTAAAAACCGGGTTCGCCCAAGGTGCCATATCACCCGACTTTACCCTATACGCTTATAGTTAGGTCAATCTCTCCTTTCCCCGTTCTTAAAAACCGGGTTCGGGAAGTTAAGCTTCTACATTGATTCCACACAACATAGGCTCTCTTCTTCCCTCTTATGGCAACCACATACTCCAGGTGTTAGTCCCACCATCGGCTACACCAACCCGCTTCACTCCACATCAAGGGCCGGCTATGCGAAAAATCGCCCGAAAAGAAAAAAGAAAAAGAAAATTTGGTTCATCCTAACCTAACCCAAAATTTATTTCTCAAAATAAAACTGAGGTTGAACGGTGGCCACCACACTGGCGCTTCCCCTCACCATAGTAATTCTGACACATCAGGTTAGGATAAACCAAATGAAAACAGGCACTAAGTAAAACTAATAAGTTTGCATGATTTTTTATCCGCTTTTGGAAGAACCTTCATTTTCATCTTTTTCATGACATAGTACAACCTCGGCAATAGAAACAACCCTAAAAACTTTTTTTTGGATTTCAGGGAAAAAGTATGCGACTGTTTTAAGGAATTTATTTTGGCTCAGGCAAAACCCTGACCTGCTCTCAACATTGTTTAACCCTTAACTCATAACAAATTTCTTAAGAAAAATGCAAAAGTGAAATCATAAAATACCGCTAAACAAAAGTCTCGTAATATTCATAAGAAAAGATTTAAAATTTGAATTATAGAATACCGATTCGGGAATTATTTTTTTTTACAAGATACACAATGCTTAATTAGGTGTTTGAATTAGTGGAGCGTTCGATCTACCGAGTGTTCGAATTAGCGAAGTTTTACTGTACAACCGGCCAAAATGTCAAAACGAAACATAAGTGGAGGTAAAAGAAAAGTCAAGCACGGGGGCCACACATGCGCTCCACACATATTTCATAGTTTGGTCATAAATTCTAGGGATATGAATGGCAACCCCCCAGCTTGGTTTATTCTTATTTTCCATTAATTTTTGAGCGATCTTTCATTACATTTTGGGTTTTTTTGCATAATTTTTTTTGCATTTTTTGAAATTGTGCAAATTGGGTCATTTTGCATTTTCAGGCGATTTCGTTTTGAGCGAAATCTTCATCTTTTTTTTCAAAAATTTTTTTGTCAAATTTCATATGTATTTATTGAAAAAACAGTCATTTTAAGCTAAAATCCCTTAAAAAGTGGGCGTGGTCAATGAAAAGTCTAAAATTTTTTGGCAACCTAAAAGACAATCATAAGGCTATGTTATGTACCAAAAATTAATGCGCTAGCGCCATTGTAACATAGCTGAAATTTGCAAAACGTATTTTTTTAAATTAGAGATGGTCGCACATACAGGCCTGTAGTAGGCGTGTCTGTGGGCGGATTCTTGATCTCAAGGACTGGACTTCCAACCAACCCACAAAATTTCAGCTCTCTGCCTTAAAATTTAAGGCCTAAAAGTTGTTTACATACGGACGGACGGACATGGCTAAATCGATTCTCCTGTCGGTCGCATTCATATCTCTAAAAGGTCTTAGGGGTCTACGGTGATTATTTCACTGCGTTACAAACTATATCAAACTTAATATACCCTGGGTCGGGTATAAAAAGCTTAGCCATATTCCCCGATATTACCCTAATTTTTGCTAGCAAAATTTTTTTTGGCTATGAAGGGGGGTATTTAGGTATGTCGAGAGAAAAGGGCCTTCTCCAAGGAGAAGCACCATGCTTTAAACAATTTCAAGAGAGAGAAACCATTTTACGTGCAGAAACAGAAATATATGAAAGATCGTTCACCACCGAAACAAAGAAGGCGGCAATAAAAATTCAGAAGTGCCTCTTTCAAGTCATACGGCTTCCTCTACTGTTTGAAGTTTTGGTGCATTATGATTGTGACCAATTCATTATAGTAAGCGAACTTTCAGCACAGACTGTTTATAACGACTAAGGGTGCCCATCTTAAAATAAGACAACTTTTTCGGCACACATCCGCAACGAAATCTGGAATTTATCTCGGAAAAATGCCATTCCAAGAAGAATCTCCACTCAGTCTTTCACAGTGCAGGGCGAAGTTCTCTCGAGCGCCAAACCGTTGAATTATGTTAATGATGCGAAGTGAGATTCCGTTGGCTCTACTTCTGCCTCACTCCCATATCTCAGTTTTACCTCAATGAAAGCGAAGCGTGTGTGCTACACGCGAAGCTACATAAATTAGCTCACAATCAATTAGCTGCGACATGGGTCTAGACTTCTTCTTTGCTGTTTCAATACGAGCAGTACACGTTGTGTGACTTTTTCGTGTAACTATGCTGCCTGGACCCTAAGACTGGAGCACATGGTAAGAGTTATACTTACCTACACGTATGGGTTATCTTTCGCTGCTTCTGTTTCCTTTGATTGTTTTATCTCTGCACATGGAAACAAACCAAGAAAGCCCTTTATCTTCCCCAGCATACGATTGACCCTTTGCAAATGGGATCTCTTAACGGAAAGTCGGTTCGGTATACCTATTCCCAACTCTATTCTATTGTAAAACTGGCACGCATATGGTTGGCATTTTTAGAGCTACCAAGGATACTCCCCATGGTCGTTTTACAGGGTACCATGTGTTTTCTGTTAAGTGTGCTCCGAGCTCCAACATAACTTTTCAATTCCTTTTTTTTTTTTTTGTGTCCCGTGCATCGGTATAAACCAAAGGAGTTCCTTCTGCTTCACTTTTTCTTCATTTTCCGCCAGCATTTTGCTGGACAATACTATATACCCGGTGAAGATGAGGCTCCTTCTGTTGTTACTACTGAACTGGATATTGGATCGGCACTCAACCAAAAAATGCACTCATTGTGCAGTGGTGTATGCTGCTGGCTCGATGGATTTGTGAGAAGTCCCAAACCGCTCCTGGAATAATTCGAACTTTATTTGATCGAAGGTTTTGTGTTCTTGACTTTCATTTGTGTCCGACTTTTTGT
This sequence comes from Neoascia interrupta, assembly GCA_947623515.1. NCBI lineage: Eukaryota > Metazoa > Arthropoda > Insecta > Diptera > Syrphidae > Neoascia > Neoascia interrupta. The sequence goes on from OX392462.1 coordinate 203,438,452, forward strand.
TCGAGTAGATTGAAATTTCTATAACAGATTTCTTTTGAAGTGTACAACACATTCCGCCTCAGTCATACAGACCTATTTCGCTACTGCCGATAATAGCTAAGGTGTTCGAGAAACTGTTGCTTAAAAGGTTGCAACCAATCATTGAAGAAAGACGATTGATTCCGGATCACCAATTCGGATTTAGAAAAAAAACATTCAACAATCGACCAGGTCTATCGTATAACAAACGAAATCGAAAAAGCTCTGGAAGCGAAAAAGATATGTACTAGCGCTTTTCTCGACGTATCGCAAGCCTTCGATAAGGTGTGGCACGTAGGCCTGAAGTACAAATTAAGGCTTTGCTTACCAGAAAAACTCTATAGAATCTTAGAGTCTTACCTTAAAGACAGAATATTTCGCGTAAGGTACGAAAATGAGTACTCGGAATTCAAAGAGATAAATGCCGGTGTCCCGCAAGGAAGCGTTCTCGGCCCAATATTATTTTTGCTCTATACAAGAGACATACCTCACGATGAGGGAACAATTTTAGCTACGTTTGCAGATGACACTGCTATTCTCGCTATTGATACGACAGTTGAATTATCAACAGGGAAACTCCAGCGCGCTTTAGACAAAATATGCGACTGGACGAAGAGCTGGCGAGTTGTCCTTAACGAGACTAAGTCAACGCATGTTAACTTTACTTACAAAAAGATAAACAACAAACCTTTATTCATTAACTCGGTACAAATCCCGTACTCAAATGAAGCGAAATATCTAGGAATGACTCTAGACGCAAAACTTAAATGGAAGCCGCACGTTAAAAAGAAACGCGACGAGCTCGAAATCAAGTTAAGAGAAATGAATTGGCTTATCGGAAGATTTTCGAAACTAAGCATATATAACAAACTGCTTTTGTATAAGCAAGTGCTAAAACCATCTTGGACGTACGGTATACAACTTTGGGGTTGTACTAAACCAAGCAATATATCTATTTTAGAAACTTTTCAAAATAAGACACTCAGAGCAATCGTTAATGCTCCATGGTATATAAGAAATAGCGATCTACACCGAGATCTAGGAATCGCAACCGTGTCTGACGAGGTAACAAACTTTGCTCGCAAACTTAGTACTCGTCTTCGCGGACACTGCAACAATGAAATTATCCGAACTTTGGATCAGACAAATCTTACGCGCCGACTACAACGAATGAGACCGTTAGATCTAGCAGCATAAGATGAAACCGCATAAATTGACGGTATTGTAGGTGCCTTCGTTGGAAGGCAGCCTGCCACACGCGATTATTACAGAAGCTTGAACTACTTGTTAAGGAAACTTAGTCGTAGTCTGACGGAAAATGGGAGGTTTTTTAGTGAGTAAGAATCTCACACTACTATGAGCACGCGCGGCCGGTCCTCGTAGTGCCTATGAAGGTTTTTCCTACCCACGGAAAAAAAAAAAAAAAAAAAAAAAACATTCCGCCTGATGGTGGGGAAACGACGGGAGTTTATGACCGATGAAAGCTTCCTTGAGATTTATTGAAATTCAAATATTTTATGCACCCTTGGAAGGCGATGAATCGCAGAGTGTTGCATGATACAAGACGCGTACATGTGGAAGAAGGAATTTACATTTAAATTGACTGAATGAAATCCGGTTGAAGTGGTGCTGTACTGAACGCATTCGAGGAAAAATGAGGTAAATTGAGAGGAAAATGAGGAGCGCATAGTACCATTTGTGGGTAACATGCGTGAGTGAAGTTTTTTTTTTTTTGAATGCCAAGGGAGCTGGGGGGACTTAAGATGGATCTCCGATTTCGCCGACAGGCAATGTTTTATGATTGTTGATAGGCTTCAATGTTTTGATGAAAGACACAAGCTAGGCGCTGTAAAAAGTACAATGGGTTCCGGAAGCAAGCGATTGTGTGGATAACTGAAGGAAACAATTTTTGAAAATATTTCACTGCAATATGGAAGTTTCATATAGGGTGTATAGGTATCCTTTTATCCATTTTTCGAAAACCGCGGATGAAAGGCGCGACTTCACTAAATAGTGCCGAATAATCGCATTATTAAAAATTGTTTTATCGGAAATTTCTCGACAAGGAAACTCGAGTTTCTTCAAAACCAGGCACTTGACGAAGGTCTCGCCACTCATTAAAATTCATAGGTAGGATTTTACTAAACTTGAAGGCACACAGCGACTTGATAGATCACAAAACCTTAATTATTATTTGTGCTGAAAAATGAGATTTAAAATCTTGTGCTCTCTAAAAAAAAATATTTGACTAAGTTTAAGAGTTCGTCCGTAATGAACTTCTAAATACCCGACCCTGTTTACACCGCAAGACCGAATATTGATGCTCTTTGGCCTGAATTCATTCATTGATACATTCAATTATGTTTATGGACCACGCCCTCACAAATGAGCGTAGACTAAGAAGACAAACTTTTAAAATTATTTCGTTAGAACCGTGAGGAAATGTGTAAAAATCGAAAATCTAAGCAAAAAAAACGTTTTTTTTTAAAAACGGCCCCCAAAAGTGGGCGGAGCTCAAAACTTTGTACGAAACAAACTTAAGAATTGCCAGTATCTTTAGCATTTGCAATAAAATATTTTTTCGATTTAGAGCTAATTTTCAGCGAAATATAGTTTCGAAATCAAGTTTGAAAGATAAAAACACTAAAAAAGTGGATATGGTCGGTGGTGGGGATGTTAAATTTTTGTCGCCTTGAAGGGTTTAAGCAATATTTCTGTTCTGGTTAAGGTTGAAATAAAATGTGAATTTGAGGTTGTCTTACATTGAAGCAAAAAGTGAGCGAGGCCGTGCGTCGTCGGATTTAACCAATTTTAACAATTTATCTGTACAACATAAGAATCAAACCGTGCTCTAAGTTTCAGCTTTCCAGCCTGATTTTGAAGACCTATAACCTTTACACATAATTGATTAAGCCATGTTGGTCCGTCTGGGATGACCAACTGGGACCATCTGGGACCAACATGGCTTAATCAAATATGCAACATGGCACATCAAACGAATTTTCATGTGCTTTTCGAAACCTATGAGGAGATTTAAATTAATAGATCTGAAAGAATAGATCCGAGGTGAAAACGAAATTACCAAGAACCAATGTCAGAACATCGGGAAAAGACTTAGGCGTGGGACTTGAATCATTACTACCATAAAACCCTACATTCTATGAATCTAAAATCTTAATAATGAAACTAAAGCATAAACCTTATTTTTCTTATTGTATAACCCGAAAGGAGAAAACAAAAAAAAAATAAAAACAAAAAACGGTAAAATAATCAAAAAAAATATTTGATATATCTAACATAACTCTTAACTATTTTATAATTAGAAAGGGAGAAAAAAAGGAACTAACGATATTCAACATTGCCCCAACTTTAATCTAAACCTGTTCCAACCATGTTCCGACTCGCCAGAAACCCGAAGATGCCTAAGGTCAGTTGCATTGTATGGCCGTCCCCCTTATTCGCATCACATGACATGACCGATTGCCAGCTCCCTGGCTGAATTTCGTGAGAGCTGGCCCCTTGAAGCTCAAAACTAGTAGTCAATCCATAGTAGACACTAGAAGGAGGTCATGCCACTGCGTAACTTGTTTTGTTCTTCTTGGATTCACCTTTTTTTCAAGATTTTAGTTATTTTGGAATATAATAATACGAAAGGGAATAACGTTAGATCTTGTGTATCTTTAGCTAGCTTTCCTGCTCAGAAGGAGAAAGAGTTCTTATCGAACGCAAATGTCGACGTAGAAAGAGTTTCAGCAATTCTTTAAATTGACCTTGGTTAAAGAGCTGGTTTCCCCTTTAAAAAACAGTGCCCTGGGGAATATGTCCACCTCCTGGACTTGAGTTACTGTCCAATCACGAAATCTCGGCAGGATGTGATAAAAATAAAGGCAAACACGCACAAAAATCTAGGTTTGAGGGATATGTGGATGGTGGACCGTCACTGTTCAAACCGTCACTGTCAGGGATCGTCGAATGACTTTATTTGTTCTTACCTCTGTGCGGGTTACGTGGCCTCCCGAGGCACAAACTAATACTCTACTGCAATCCCTTGACTATAGACGCTATCGCTCAATATCAGCCGCTGTCTAGTAAGGTCTGTCTGTCTGGTAGTTTTTTAGAACCATTAGTCAGATTGAAAAGTTTCTTTCAGTCAAGAACACTGAATGAAGTTTCAGCCACGCGGCCAATGAATCGCTGGACAAGTCACAAGGATTTGCCACTAACCTTAAGTCAGACACTGCGCACTGTATTCTACGTCTTTTCTCGCTCTTTGTGCACACTAAGTAGGTATATTTAAATTTTTTAGATCTTGGATCTCAAATCTGATCTACACAACTCAGGAAAATTGGCATTTCTTCGGGTAGAAACGTATGGCGGGTTATGCACCGAAAAATATTTTTAGGCACTAAAAAGAATGGGTGTGTTGGACTTCTTGTTCTTACTAACTCTGTAAGAAAAATGCTCGAAACCGAATGATCTATTTCGGCACTGATCAGATCATTCGCAGAGAAGCACTCACCGTTTTAGAGGATAAATGGCCCTAGCGCTCTTCCCATCCATATGATGCTGAATTATCAGCTGGGGAAATCGCCAGAACAATCAGTTTTTATATGTCAAAGCGGGTACTTCTCTACTAAAGGAAACTGGTTGGTTGCAGCAGTTCACCTTCGGCCAGGTTCCCCTACACACTTCTAACGAACATTTCACACTTTACTACTACACCTGCTTAGACCTCTACCTACCTTGTCATCTATGTAAAAATATCCTATTATTTATGACAGCTGCCCCAGCAATACTACCACCAACTCACCTCCCGTGCAATATCACGGGCTCTCTTTGTAGACTGTGTAGACTTGAAGAATCTGCATTGATCTGCTAATACCATATGAAAGTCATTTTGGCAATGTCAAGCTCACATGTAATGCGACCTTGTCAAAATGAATCCCCTTTGAATTAGTAAATAAAGCAAATATGATGGGCAATTTTTTTTATATAACCCTCTCTTTGTCTCGATCATATCTCCAAAAGATTTAAGGATCTAAGGAGTCTACGGTGATTTTATAACTGTGCTACCAGCCATGCATTAAAACTAGTATAAACCCTGGGTCAGATATAAAAACTCACATCCTTATCCTTGGTTCTTGCCAACAGAAATTGGCGCTGATAGTTACGTCTACAGCAGGAAATAATTTTTCTCTATACACACTTTGCAGAAATACAGCCAACCTGCCATTTAGCCCCAAAACCAGCAATATGCTGAAGCGGGGGAACACCAGTGAGGCAGCTTAATCGCCATACAAAACGTGACTAAGAAGAAAATGTTCTTATGGATAGGATAAGAAGTTTACTTCACTTGCGTAAGAAGTGCATCCGCGATGGCTTGGTTTTTCAAACGGCGGTTCGGTTTTCCTAGTCGTCTTGAGCTTCGAGGCTTGGATTGGAAGACCACTTTGGCTGCAGTGTTGTTGTCCTTCCGCCCGATGTGAGTTTTCGTGTTTTGGCTTTCTGATCTACATCCACATATTGGTACAGCACATTATAGAGTTTACGGTTATATCTTCACCTCCATTCGCACTCTCTCGTACACAGGACAGGACCATAAGTTTGTGTAGAATTTTTCTCCCGGAAGACTCTGGTATAATTTCTTGCAATCCTCATACCGTAGATAGCTGTCAGAACTCGTGTTCATAAGGTAGAACTGGAAGAACAAGAGAGCCTACATGTTGTCTTTCCTTAGATTAAATTTTGAACCCATTTATTTTGCCAAACTGATATAGCAATGGTTTTTTAGGCTGTGTCTTCCGCGAATCTCCTTTCTTTGTTTGTAGATTATCATATATACCCAGTCTTATCCTCCATTAACTTCAAGGCCAATCAACTTCGCCTGTTCAGCCGTAAAAGCCTTTATCACGACACGGTTGGTGCGGTCGATGGCGATATTGTCTATACGTAGCCCCATTATTTGCAGGGATCTGTTGAAGATAGTCCCTTTCGTGGTAAACCTTGCCCTGCGTACTGTTATCGCCAGAACTAAACTCAAGAATGCACATAAAAATGCACCTCCTTCCTGTAATTCGGTGCATGTTTGGAACAGTTCCGAGGACTGCACGTTGCACCGCGCACTTGAAAGTTCGATCAGTTTTTCCGGGAACTTGATATGCGGCCATCGGGCCATATCGCCAGGAAGAGCTCTTTACGATGAATGCTGTCATATGCGGCTTTAAAATTGATGAGTGGATGGTGTGTGTCTTGACTTCTCGACTTTTCTAAATTCATTGGTTTTTTCTTGCATTGGACTCTTGTCTTAGTGTGAAGATCTGATCGATCGGCCGGTCCGGACACCACACTGGTAGTCGCCGATAAGTTTGCTGCAAAAGGGCTTAAGACGCTCACAACGAACTGCGTTTGATAGGATCTTATATGCGTCATTTAGCAGGGATATGCCACGATAGCTTTTTCATGAAAAGTTATAAGTCAGTATGATAAGTCATAATAGCTTGTGACTTTTGATATAGAACTGATAGCATAGTCGTTCTTTCACCCATGCCTGGTTAATATTTGCCAATCTAGCCATGGCCAAATGGTCAGAGTCGACGTTTGCATCTCGGATAATGTACCCATTTCATTTGTTAGATAATGTGCCTTGCGTCGATGAGCACATGGTCTATTTGGTAGGTGGTTCGTCCAAAGATCAGTTCGTTGGCAACACGTTTAGTTGTTTGTTATTTCTCCACTCTCCGTTTATTCAGGCGGGTGCAGAAATCCCCCAAAAGATTTTTCTTATGGACGCACCCTAAGAGCGTCTTCATCCACCTATAGGATACGAGTAAATTGGAACAATAATTCGTATGTTTGCATTTTTTTTCAGACTTTAGGTCTTAAATTCAAAAAAATTAGTTATAGGTATACCTAGGTACACACCATCTCTGGAATTTCTTTATTTAGCGCCTCAAGTCGGCGAAATGTTTGATCATAATAAAACTAATATTCAAATTATGAAGGTATGTAGATATCTACTAAATCGGGCAAGCTTTGGGGATTACCTCCAATTTGCATAACATATGAAAAATTATAAAGTCAAATATGTAAAAAAAACCTCCAATCGAAAAAATAATTCGTTTCGTCACATTAAGCTTGGGAATACCCCAATATTCTAATCGAAAAGGTTAATGGCCCTATCGTTTACCAATTAAATAGGCCATCTTTGCCCACAATCATTGGGGCATGTGCAGCAGACCCACCGGTCGCGCCCTCAATAAAAGTAATTACTTTTATTACCCACTTATGAAAAACCACATTTCAATTACATTAAAATATCCATCACCTAAAACGATTGCAACACAATAATGACATCGCTTCCCATAAAACAGTGAAGAAAAAAAAAAAAAACTTTATAGATAAACACGACTGCCTTATCTAAACAACAAATCGGTACAATTTGTCTTATTATCGAACTGTTGAAAATTGTTTACCGTGTACGCCCCCGCCCCGTGAAAAATTCCAAACCTTCCCCCAGCCTTATCTACGCTTTCCCTGGTGTATACAAAAAGGTAATAGATATGCTCCAAAAAGACTCCCTTTCCAATGCGTTCAGTCATAAAAGTAGCCCATATAACCGCATATTGTTGCGTGCGTTGTCATGCTCGCTCGCTGCTCGTCAATCATTCAGTCAAGCAATGTCGGAAGAAGAATCTAGGAAAATCAGGAAGACGCTCCATCTGAGACAGCTTAGGAACAACAAACAGAAATCACCCCTTTCCATTTTCAAGGATTAGCTGGAGCTGTGTGTGCAGTGCAGTGGTTCAGTGCTCAAGGTATTCCATCATAATCCCCATGCCGGTGTCCCATTTGTTGAGGAATCCACGTCAATTCCCTGTTTGTTGTGATTTGTCTTCGAAAGCGTATCACGCCAGGATTAAGACAACAAATGGCCATCCATTAGCTTGGATTTGGTTATGACTCCTCGAAAAAAAGAACACCGTGACTGTAGCCCGAGGGAAGTCGCTCAAAGCTTTGCCACGGTAAATCTACGCGAGTCATTAATTTGAATTAGACTCGTAGTGAAGTCATGCCACACATATGGCCATTTGCATTGCAATTCCAGGAATAGACATCCAAAACCACATCACCAAACATCTGTAAGATACATGTTGTTATGCTCAGTTCTTCGTGCTGCCGTAAACAATCGCGCACGTGTGCGCCACGACTATAGGAAGGAAGCCTAGACTTGATTTGGAAGTCATATACACCCTGGTGATGGTGGTACCCACTTGGGCTTCCATGGTGGACTTTTGGAAATCACTGCGACTTCGGTACGGGCGGCGGCGGCGAGTGGTTGAGTCAATTAGTGCGTGCTGTTACGGTGCGATACGTTGTTCGTCTTCTGCATTTGAAATTATTTACTTTGTGTGGTTTTCTGGAGGCGCGCCTCTTTGATGTTTTTTTTTACCAAAAAAAAAAAGAACCAACGGTTTTTTGTTGTTCAAAGTACCTACATACCATATGGAGCAATTGCAGATGTAAGAATTGTGTAATAACAGGCGATAGGAGGGGGGTATAAAGTGTATCTATAGCTTTTGGCAGTTTCAATTTCCAGGAAATTGTTTTTCAGATACTTTTTTGTATTTTTATTATTTTTGTGGGTAAAAAAGGGAATTTTCTTCGTCCTTCATATAGCTACATGCACGAGGTTTAATTTAATATCCTTTTATGATTGCAGCAACATTTTTGAGGGAAAATATATATAAATTGCCACAGGCATCGGTTTTTGTTTTCCCAAATACGCTCGACGGCGCTGTCGACGTAGGGTACTATGTTTTTTCAAGGTCCTGTTGTTTTTTTTTTGGTAATTTTACATGTTTTCGATATGGGAATATTTGAAATTCAAGGCATGTGGGAGTTCAATGTTTCCCTCGGCGAGGGATCTATAGTGCTGTGCCGTCTCCATGAAAAGAGACACACGATGGTGATAAGATCTATGGAGCATCTGCTCCTAAAGTGGACATTAAAAATTCTAATCACAGTTACCGTGGACATGTATTTATTTGCGCAAAGTGTTGGCGTTATTTAGTTTGAATTGCCTTCGAGGTAGTTATTGTTGATGGAAATGTGGACGTTTTGTTACTTTGTGTTGATTTTGGTTATATTTTAGGCTTCAGTGTCAACACAGAAGCTTGATAAGATTTTTAAGAAATTTTTAAAAGTTTCAATTTTGAAGTTTTCAAGTTTGCACAAGGGTGCGGCGTGGGTAAATTCGTGCACCTACCTTTGATTAGCTCAGTTTATTCTTTTTGTTGAAATTATTTAAATTTATCAACGTCGTTTTATTGGTCACACCGAAAAGGTCAAGAGACTGAGTTCTTTGACATATAACTAAAAAAAATATTGACTCCTTGACATTACACAGTCGGTAGCTGCGGCATTCGTATAAGCAAATTCATGCCTGGTTTGATGATGTAGATTTTTAATTTTATTTTGGTCTCAAGTTCTTTCTTTTTTTATGTCATTTGATTGTCTTCATTCGCCGCAACAAAAAAAAATTTCTCTGTTAGTTGTGTTGAAACACTTTAGACAAAAATATGACGACACGTTCGGTTAACTTTAAATAAGATGCGGTAGTCTTATTGTAATCACTTTACAGTGTGGCAAAATACGTTGTGCTGAGCCTTAGTTGCAGGTATCTAGACATTGAATCAACGACTTAGTGTTGGCAAACTAAAAGCCGAAATCTTAAATTTTTACCTTGGCACTGGCTGTCCCCGCAGCCACCCAAAACCCATGCAGGGACACGTTTAGTCCAAAGGAGGTCCATTGCGATACCACTGTGTAGGACCGGAGTAACCATCCCGTGGACCTAAATGTTAACTACCCATTAGGATGAGAGGGTTCAGGCCACCAGTGACGGTGTAAACCTGTACCGAAAGTCACCAATCAATGGTTTATTGGTTGGGGACCTATCTGAAAAGGGTAGTGAAATTTGGTGGTAACCGTTTCGGTGTGAACCTTTGTCAGCAAGGTTGAGAGAGAGATTTCCTGAAGAAAGGGTGGTCTCGTGACTTTTGGTCTCCAGATGGGAATGTGCCTTGAGGATGGGAGGGGCGAGGGATTGATAAGGATCGGGGGAAGTAACTTGAGGTCGAGGGACGACCGATTTTGGTCTAAGCCCTCGTCAACAACAAGGTGGGAGGTCAGTGAGGAGTAGTTCATCTATGAGAAAGGCACGACGGCGGCAACCAATTTCGGTACAAGTCGGTGCCTATTGCTTCTCCGCTAAGAATCATCCTCTCGGATGGGAAGGTGCAGGGTTAACTGAATTCAGTGTAAACCCTTGCCGAGGGGTAGAAGTTTTCTCAGGAAAGAAGCTGATGGGTAACCGTCTTCGGTGTAAGCCCGTACTATAGGCGACTCACGTTAAAATTGGGGGGGAATAGGAAGGTACCAGTGGGATTATGCGCTGGTGATCCGGTAGTGGAGGTGGGGCGAGGGCAACCGAAGCCTACACTGGTCCAGTCCTGTAAGGGAATGCCTTGGGATATGGTTGGGGTGAAGATGAGGAGAATGGCAATTACTGTAGGAATTCTTCTCTATCGTTCCCGGGTGGTATGAGGGACAGGTTGAGTGTTCATCCGCTAGGACCGGAGATGAGGTGAGAGAAGAAAAGTTTTCTTCCTTACATCAAGTCTAACTAGATCTTTAGCTCTTCTATCTATCTATTGCCCCTCAAGCGAGAGTTAGTCTCAAAGGTTTGAGAGCCGATTTCGTAAAGACCCAAAGACCCTTGCCGGATGAGGATTCTTAGACGCTGATGTAGAGTACGGTGTGAGCCCGTGCACACGTACTCCTGGCTACTCAATTTAAACTTAGCCTTGAGAGGCGAGGAAGGGGGGGGGGGGGGGGTGATGAGAGAAGTGGGGCGTGGGGCTAACCAAAGCGGTATGAACCCGTATCAGTGGGGAAAAGGTACCGGTGTTCCCATAAGAGCAGAGAGATTAAGGTAACCGAAGCGGTATAATCCCTTACCAGGCCTGTCCTGTTGGGTAAACTTGGGTCTAGTTGGGGGGAGGGCAGGGTGAAGTTATGGGGGATATTTGGCGCTCCACTGTAGGTGCTCTTGAGTATATGGATGCTGCCGGTTCCGCAACATGAGTCAGATTGGCATTAGCACCTTCTCTAGCTAGTTAGTCGGCTATGCAGTTGCCTGGAATATCCCTGTGGCCTGGCAGCCCAGCACTTGGATACGCTGTGCCAGACAGCAATCTTTTTGAGAGACTCGCGGTATTGCTTTACCAACTTAGGTTTCGGTGGCGATTCCAGGAAGCAATATTTAGAAAGCAATAACTCTGCAGTCTATTTATTGAGTTAATTGAAAACCGCGGCTTCACGAACAGCTGTTATTTCAGCTTGAAAAACACAACAGTGATCCGAGAGGCATTTGGAGATACGCAGGACAAGAGTACTGGAAAAAACTTCGGCTCATACTCCAAATATAGGTACATACTGTTTTTGATCCGCCTGTGTAGATTTGTATTACAGATGCATTTAACACTTCACCTGACTCCCAGGCAGTTCTGCTTGGGAATTTGGTCTTAAATTTGACATTGAAGTCGAGGTATGGAACAACGTAGTCCAAGTTGCCAAGGATGGTCTATGGATGCTTGCATATCCCGTGTTTTCACGAGCCTAAGTGCGGCTTTCGTTGCCATCACCTTCCCAAAGATGACAACGGGAAGAAGGTTGAGCAATGTGTTAAGCGTAGCCGAGGATGTTGTTCTAAGAACACCTGTGATATAAATACAGGATAGTCTTTGAACTTTCCCTAATGAAGCAATATTGCTACTCTTGTCTGGTGCCTTCCATCACGACTAGTACACCTTACATAAGTATATGGGCCTGCCTTAACGACCGTAGAAAACCAGTGCACAATCTCCACTGGTGGTTGGAGTTCCCAGTTTGGAACTAGGACCCTCCTGCAGGAGTACACGGCATTAAAGACCTTCCTAGAACGGTTTTGTATACATATTCGGTTTCCAACTGAAATCACAATACGCGTGGTCTGCAGGTGTCAACGCCTTTAGTTTTGGTGAAGTTATGGGGGTATTTTATATTTTCTTGCAAACAGTACTAGTTCAGTCATTGCAGGGTTCACTCCGATGCTGATACTACCCGTCCACGCAGCTGTTTTGTTAAGGGCTAATCGCTTTGGGAGCCCCTAAAAATGGGCGTTGGCTAAAAAATTAAAATCAATTAATTGTTATTTCGTGGGGTGCCGTGACGTAGTGGTTAGTGTGTGTGCTTACTACGCCGGAGGTCTGGGTTCGAATCCAGCATCGGCCATCGTCGTTCAACGCCTTTTAGTTTTGGTGAAGTTATGGGGGTATTTTATATTTTCTTGCAAACAGTACTAGTTCAGTCATTGCAGGGTTCACTCCGATGCTGATACTACCCGTCCACGCAGCTGTTTTGTTAAGGGCTAATCGCTTTGGGAGCCCCTAAAAATGGGCGTTGGCTAAAAAATTAAAATCAATTAATTGTTATTTCGTGGGGTGCCGTGACGTAGTGGTTAGTGTGTGTGCTTACTACGCCGGAGGTCTGGGTTCGAATCCAGCCATCGTCACCTGAAAAACAAAAGACTTGCTCTTTTTCACGGCCCCCACCTCCGCAAGGGTCTGACAAGCCCTCCGAGAGTATCATTTGTCTTGAAAAACTTCTCAAAGTGCCGTTCGGATACGGCAAAAAATTGTAGGTCCTCTTGTATGTACAGAAATTAACACACCAACATACATTGTTGAGAAGTTGGCCCTGGCTCACCTCGAGCTGTTGCGCCACTCTATTTATTTATATCATTGTTATTTCTTTAGAATTATGAGAAAAAGCGTTGAAAGCAAAAATTACTTTTTTCCAAAAAAAAAACAGTGTGTCAGTGCAGTGAGTCTGTGAAAAACTTCTATATACCCGACCCTATATACCGTTTAACACCAAATCTTAAAATTTTTTGTCCCGAATTCATATCTTATTTGTATAGACCACGCCCCCAAAAGTGGTGAATGGTTAAATGAATTAATTATAATTCCGTAAAAATTCCGTAATTGAGTAAAAACGCCCCCTAAAAGTGGGCGGAACTCAAAACTGTGTACGGACCAAACTTAGTAAATAGTAATATCTTTCATTTTTTTCATAATTTTTTTTCTATTTAGAGTGATTTTTCCGATAAATGCGGTTTTTAATCTTTAAAAACATATTTTTAACATATTAAAAGTGGGCATGATCAATGGTGTGGGTGGTCCAATTTCTGCACTAATAATGGTTTTTTGCCAATATTGCTCTGCACCAAACTTTAAGTTCTTACGCCTTATCTTGACCAAAAGGCGTTTTGAAAGAAAATGTGAGATAGAGGTTGTCTCACAATGAAGCCACTAGTGGGTTTTGTCGTCGCACACTTGGTCTGTGCATCAGAAGAGTCAAGGCGTATACCATGTTCAAGCTCTCTAGCTTTATTTTGAAGACCTAAAACCTTCACACATACAGACGGACGGATGGATGGATATGCATTAAATTTTATATACCCCGGGGTCGGTATAAAAGTGTTTATTATAAGATAGAAATTTTCGTAGGTAACACGACTTACAAGTTCAAGAATTTTCGATTGGATATTCGTTGCGAAATGAGATTTCATGAAATATACTGATTTGTCGATGCCCCATCTCGCTAACTGACCGTGACGGGTTTTTATAAGTTCATATTATCTAGCACGTACTGTGTAGATAATTGAAATTCATGTAAATAATTAAAAGAAAACAACAATGTTAAAAGAATGTTACGTTAAAATCTTTCCTTCTAACTGCAGCCCCACTGACAATAAAGTTTATATAGTTGTAACAGCTCCAAGGTGAGTTGTCAGTTCCAACCTTTTAAATCAAGCTACTGTCAAACCCCATAAAAACTCTTCCAAAGCAATGAAGACAACTGCAATACCACTTGCACCTTAAAAAAGGATTAATTAAATTGTTGGAGTAAAAAATAACAACTTTTTACTTGGTGTTTTTTTTAAGACATCCCCCATCAACAACTTTATTTGAAACAATGAAGTGTAGCTCCTTATACCTTTCTTGTTAAGCTGTTGCCTCATTTTGAACCCAATTAAACAGTTTACAACTTTTTAACACTCTGAGCTTCCACCCTATGATTTATTTTCCTTCGCATCCTTGACACTAGATATCAATTTCACTTGTCACCCACGAATAAGAGACCACATTTCTTCTGTAGCAACGATTCAATTAGCAATCCTCATTAATCACTCATCCCCTTTTACAATCCAGCTTTCAATCCTGCTTGTTCGCTCGTATTGTTGCAACATCCCCTACACGAAAGCAATAAAAAGTAACAAATTGAAAATTTTCCCAAATGTCATACAAGAGCATATTTAAAGCAGCATGGTGTTCAAAAAAGAAGAAAAAAACATCACCCTCATAGCGACACTTTACATTCTTAGTCCCCTACATCCTTGTGCTCCATGTTCCATGAGGACAAGTATACCATCGCCTCATTCCCTGTCGCACTTCCACAGTTAATTACCCCGTCTTCCTGTCACGTTGCAGTGTAGATTCAAATCCTAAGCTAGAAGAGGTATTTACCCTCGAGTGGGTAAACAAAACAAGATACACTTGCACTTGGAAAATGGAGAAAAGTCAGGGAAAACCTCATATTACTCCCGTTTTACTAGACAATGCCAAAGGTCAACGTCATGTGTAAGTGCTGCCCATTCATTGCATCAATTGAGCGAGTCATAAATCCTAAATGAACTGCAAGCAGATGGGAATTTTATAATGACGCGTCTTCTCGAGACAAAACAGCGCACAAAACACTACGACTTCTCCACGAAGTAAGACACTTCAATACTACTAAGTCAGTGTAGGATGATTTAAAATAGTCATGGGGACATAAAGATGCCACGCATTATACTTGAAGACTCTTTAATATACTATCTACTTGCTGCAGAAAAGAAAAAGTGATGAAGCTAAAAGTGCTTAGGGCAGAGCCCATGGATGCACCATGATGATAATATGGGAATCGAAAGCGACTTAATATCGCTTCTTTGATCATCCTAGCATCTGGATTTTGACAAGGGAAAAAACTGACAAGAATCTCATAATTCCACAGTGGCGCTGTGGCGATAGCTTTCTCTGATTTATAGCCCTGCGCCGTAAACAGGCCGCTTTTAATTGGTCTACACAAGTTCCGAATCCAATTTGATGTGTCGGCAGGGTGCATCAGCTCGAGACTTCTCGCCTATTCATAGAATCTCTATGAACAAATCCGGCGGAGATTTATTACTTCTTCGAACATTAGTGTGGGGTTAAACGGATATGCCAGGAGCCCGTGCCCTACATTGCTCTTCCAAGAAAGCTATTTAGCTCATGTTACTCGTTTCAGGATGATGTTTATAAATGATTGGTGCATGTGTCACTGCGGGATGCGTTTCGAAATGTTTGCGCTTTGTTATGGGTGCGATGCGGGTGTTTTTTTTTTGTTTACCCTGGACAAGCATTGTGACTCTTAGAGAACAGTTTGACAGTTTGACAAAGTTTTGCAGAGCTTAACTATGACATGGAGATTATGTGAGATTGTCAGGGTCCATGACTTTTGTTGATCTGCTATAATGCTCTGCAGGGGAGAGCGGTTAATTTGATAGGAGGGATTTAGAAAATTTATGTGAAACTTGACACGTTGCTTCACATGTGAAATTACATTCGTGTCAAGTGGTATTTAGCTTAAGGTGGAAAAACTTTTGAATTTTTTTTGTAGGCATCGAAATGTGCCAATTAGACTTCATAATCTGGATAAAATCGAGTCACGCTCGATGCAATGAAAATAATATTTCCCGTAAATAAAATTTAGTTTAACATTTTTTTTTTGTAATTTTTCACCTTTCAATATTAAATTTAATTTTGTATGGATTTTCCATAGGGGGCGCTTCATAAGAAGCAATAGGTTCGGTTAGCTTTTTCATTTAAATTTAGCTTATTTTATGAATTTCGATGTAGTGTAGGTATGTATGCGGGTAAATAAATTGTATGGAACGCACAAGCTCAACATGACCCCTTCAGGTTGATCTTCAGGTTTGCTGGAAGCGACAGATTGTTGTAGTCAGTACCTATACAGTTCCTAGATTAAAGCATACAAAGGGACTAAAGATCTCTCGATCACTCAACCGTCAACCAGGGGTGAAATCTGCTTAGGTGATCTATGAATTTTTGCATTTTTGTGAACTTCAATAAAGTGATCTCAAAAATATTTTTCCATTGCTTGATTTAGGCTTGTGATGTAAAAGTATTTTTTCTTAACTTTGCATGCGAAAAGTCAGCCTAAAAAAATAACCACTGGCGACCCAGCTGATTTTGACGGTGATTGATCGAAAGCTGTCACAAGAAAATTGTGATGATCATAGTTTAGGCAGATGAATTTTTGTGATTTCACCCCAGATTGACCGTTATGGGATCGAAGGAAAACAATTTTTCATTATCACGGATGTCCAAGATTTCCATTCAAAGTGGCCAACGTTGACTTGGATCACTACCTCGTTGTAGCGAAGGTACAGCTGAGGATATACCGAGCGACGCAAAGCCGAGAAATCAACATGCTGTAAGGAAGGTTGATGTCGGCTACAATCGCAAGAGTTCGCCATGTCATTCTCCAGCCGAATCTTTCTAAACCTTCTACAAAATCCACAAAGTTGATAGCCAATAGCCATCGCCAAAATGCAGTCAGAGAAGCCGCCTTTGATGTGATGGCTTTCAGAGATCCACCACAACGAAATGCCTGAAAGCATACAAAACGGCTCTGCACAGCTCTGCAAAATGGCTCTGCACAGAAGGCTTGCAAGTCCTACGAACAGAGAAGAATAGAGGAACGCTGGTTTCTCCGAAAGAAAAGAGGAAGGAGGAGAAGCGCGAGGTTGAAGAGATCCTACAACAGGAATGAGATTTATTGAAGAATCAACAGGTCCCACCAAGGGTCGAACTGAGGCCTGTAAGGACGATCAAGGGAACATTGTAGTGGAACCGCAGTCAGTGCTGAAGATTTAGAAAAAAAACATTTCTACATTTCTGTGTAACAGCAAAGACTAACCGAAGACCGCTCTCAGCGAAATAAACTATTTAACCCGGGCGTTACTGACGAAGCATACGAACGAAACCCGTCTCCCCGACCTGGATAAAGTGGAAGTCTATGTCTAAGCTTAAAGCAGCAAAGCAGCCGGAGCTGAATGCTTTGCTGCCGAACTTTTCAAATCCGCGAGGAGCATACACCATACCATGGGGGTATACTAAACTTTATGTGTCCCGGCGCACTCACGATATAACTAGGCAGTCCATCAGGAGGAATGCAAACAATGTGTGGCTAAGGCAGGTCACTCCTGGCAAAACATTATCCGCATTTCTCCTGGTAAACTTTCTATAGACATGTCATGAGTGCCGAGCAAAAAATTTCCTGTAGATGTCTAGAATGCTCCTTGGCTGTTCCAACTCCACTTTTGCATGCTTTCGCGCTTTAGTGTACCAGAGTCGGGAAGTTAAATCTTTACGTTACATACATACAATGGATGTTCACTATTTCCGTAAAAGGCTGCTTAAACTTTAGGTTCTCTTAACCACGCAGTTGTTTTCTCACTATACACTGTACCAAGTCGCTTCACTCTGCAAACATCTTCTCCAGAGGCCATGACTGCCGCTAAAAACAGCTGCCATTCTTTATCCTTATAACTGATCAGTTGGAATTTGCTCAAACTTCACTGAAATGGGCTGTGTAAATCATCTTGAAAAGCTGGATTTCGGAGGAAATCGTCCTCTAACTACTTCCACCAGTCGAGTCTCGGTTTTCGCCAAGATGGTAAAGGAATACTGTCACTGAAATCCGATTTACATTGATTTGGTGGGTAATTTTCAATGAAATAGAGACGCTAAGAGGTCACCTAGAGGGTACACCCGGTTTGCTAAAACGGAATATAGAGGGAGTTGAAATATCAGCGGACAAAATGTCGAGCGGAAAAACCGTGTGGGATTCACCGACAGGGTATGATCACCGCAACCTTTACCTGCCGCGGGTAGTGCTCGACCAATTAGCCTGTGACCACGATTGATTATGTTCGACAGCAACATGTAAAATCTAGAAGATATAAGAGCTCGAAAATTGGTTTCAAAAATTTCGTATGCGCAAAATTCCGTATGGACTAAAATCGAGAAATACAAAAATTTCGAAAGACGAAATCTCGTTTTTCAGGATTCTTAAAACTGAAGAAATTGACTTAGAAATTATTTAAGATACCTGAAGTTGCACCTTACAGAAATCCTATCCTACCCAAGCAGGCCCCTTGCAAACCCCTTATAGGGGTAATATGACATTTTATAGCACTTCAGTTTGCGTACGAAACGGATTCTACTTAGAGTTCTTAAATCGCCTATGAGTAAGAGTTTTAAGAGAATCTGTAGGTACACACACACCTTTCACTGTGTTGTTTTACTTTCATGGTGTAGTACGTTTTTATATTATACCTATTATGAGTGTGTTTAACGTAAAACAAGGAGCGCACAATTTTCGAAAACAGAACAAAAAAGATTGATGCGCTAATGGAAATGATAAACATGACATTAAACAAAGAATGCAAACTTTTATATGGAACCCTTATAAAACTATTAAAACACCTTATGTGTTCTGCGTTACATTTAAGAAACGTTAAGTTCTATGTACGGTTGTCTAATTTATGTCGAACTTTTATAAGGTGTTGCGATTTTCAAACAAGTCGCTAATTTAATGAGGGCTACCAATACTCGTGCTTTTTCTAGAAATCGTTAGTTCTTGTTCCCCTGGTGGATTAGGCTGTTTGGAACTATGGAGCACGGGATGCGTTACATAATGTTTTTTATTTGCGGATGTGGGATTTTTATCCTAAAACTATTTTTTAGTTTCTGTGTAGTGAAGTGGATATGCCAGTAAGCGGACTTGTACTACTAGATCAAACAAGTACAAACATAAAACTTGAGGCTTATCATGTGAGGAAAAGCTTATGACACACGGCCAGACGGACGGACGGATGGAGCTAAACTGACTCATTAAATTAAATAACTTAATTAACTCAATAAATTAAAAAAAATGACTCAAATAATTAATAAATTATTTTTTTATTATTTTAATGCCAGAAAAATAATAATCTTTAAAAACAATTATTATTTTTCTGGCATAACGACGTGTGCCAGAATTGGCTTAAAATACATAACATGAATCAATTACAAATGAATAATCTTATATCTTAATGCTTTTCTTGAAATGTTATATTTATCCAAATTCAATCTAAAACATTGAAAAAAAAAATTCAACATTATAATCATCTATTTTAGACGTCTGGCAACCCTTAAGTGATAAAAGTGCAAAGAAGTACATTCTACGTTGTGTCAAACCTATAGCGTTATAAAATAGGTGCTATAAACGTTTATAGAACCTGCAAAATAGCACCTAACTCTTCAAAACTTATACGAACAGACTTTTAACTGCAGTTCCTATAGTAACGCTAAAAGCAGTTTATGAATTGAATTAATTATGACTCCGAAGAAATTAAGTACGTGTTCCATAGCGGGATCATAACGAAAAACTGCAGTCCCTCACTACATAAAGCATTTCGGACCAAGTTTTTTTTTAAGGAACCCCGCAACCGGAGTCTTTGAATATTTGCAGGCTATAATACCGCTCTACCAACCAAAAGCTCTTAGCCTCACTCAGGCCTTTAATGCTCTTGAAGGCATTCATTTCCGTAGAGTTGTTTTCCACTACTCTCTGCTCTAGTTCAGGTCAGGACCTACAAATAAAACTGCTGCTCTTTGTCTTGCCATTTCTGATGATACCAAACCAGCTACTGAATAAAGGCGTCATTATGGCCTTGCCCAGACCGTTGCGTCTCAATTGCTATAAATCGGTTTCCAAAATAAAATTAAGCATTGTTTTGGGTCAGAAATTAAATATTTTGTAAGCTTCTAGGTACTTCTGTAGGGGATGCAAGTAAATTTTAGAAATTCTTTTCAATTGAGCTTTTATGAAACATGCCGATATTTGAAGAAAAAATTTAAATTTCATATAAGGCTCAGCATTGGAATCAAAAACTGAAGAACCAGAAACTTGTCCAAATTTGAATGCAAACGGGAATTAAGATTCCATAAATGCACTGTTCACGCATTAGAAAACTATCACCTCTTTTCAAGGCACAAGGTGTAGACAACGTATTTAAATGCAATATGTCCTCTCGGCATGTTGTGGGACTCACACATCCACAAAACGGTATAAGTAATGCAAAAGGATAGCACCTTGCGTAGGTACATTTCAGTTCCGTTTCTCTACGGCGCTGAACGACGCCTTGAATTAACCTTTTCATAAAATTCAAATTAGCTTAACACATTATTTTTATCTTGAAAACTCCACCTTATGGAATGTTCTTAGGTCGGTCCCATCAACCTAACTTACAAGGCCTTTGTAATTATTTTTCCTTCCTTCCTTTTATTTTTATCTAACGTCTTCCCTAACTCATTGTTTCGTAGATAGGTGTTTTATCTCCCTTAACTTGAGTTAATTTTTTCTCACGCACTTTTCATTCTATACGCATCTCATTGCACGATCTAATTTACGAATTCAGTGGTGCACATCTAACGCACTTTTCCGTCGTGCTCCCTTCTTTCAGCTGTCACATTGGTCTAATTTAAAAGTAAACTAGTGTCCAAACATATTTCAATTTTTATTACCCATCCGATTAGTGTAGCATTTTTTGGAATCCAAAATATATTACACTTATTCCCCTCAGGCCATCAGTGTGCCCTTGATAAGCACTTTGACATAACAATTATGTTAATCTTCGAGCGCATTCCATTACACAAGTTCAACCGGGGCGCGCTGACAAAGGACAATCGAAAAGTAAACCCGAACACTGTGTGAACCGCTGCTGTCTCATCAGAAACAACACCTCCCCAGCCGCCGAAAAATAACTCTCAGCACAAAGGCCCCCTAATTGCGGTCAGACAGAGCACTGCAGCACTTGGCATGTACCCATAGCCTGGCCATGGTGAAGTCCAGTGTCAGACAATAATCCGATAATTTGATGGCGCGTCAATTACACATGCATCCAAAGGGGACACGACACGAGTGGTCTTTGGCTCTAATCATCTCCACGGTGTCTGCGCGTTGTGAGCACTTTAATACATTGGGCAAAGACATAGCCGCCACAAAGAACGCTCAGCTCCAGAGGCGAAAGGCAGCAGCAACACTATCTCCAACGCCACCACAGCACCACCCAAGAGTTTCGTGATGTGGATCAGATAGCTTCTCACTCGACACAGAACCGAAGAAAAAACCGATCGTTATATGATCCTCTTGTATCACCCAGAGGAATCTTACACTAAGACCATCATCGTGCCTGCCGAAAAGACACATTTCGGAGGCTTGGGAATTTGATACGCTTTTTGTAAATTTGACAGCCAAATGACAGAAGACAGAATCCCTAAAATTTACTACAAACTAAACCGTACCTACGTCCGTCTTCCCGGCGCACGGTGTGATGGGGAGTGGCTGATGCAGGGCTTAGCCGATGCATGATTGATGTTTACGATTATGGTTATGTTGTTGCACATGTGCGTGGGTCATGCGATGACGGGTTGCACGACGTGCAGCCCCCCATTACAAGCTACACGAAGTAAACGTTGTAAATTATATCATCGACGAGACATCAGTTAATTAAGACCTCATTGTGGAGTTCGATGAACTTGTTCGTTTTTTGAAATAAATTATCCAAAATCGAGGTTGTAAGGCGATTTTTTTTTATTTTGGGTGAAGATGAAGATTTCCTTCTTATGACGGCCATAATCACTACACGTTTGCTTATGACTGATGCAATTGCGTGTGCGTGCTCTTGAAAATTTAGCAAAATCATAATTCAGGGTTGAGAGGGAAAATGAAAACAATAATGTTGGATGGAATAATAGTTGAAGTTGAAGACATGTTCATAAAACTGCAAGTTAAGTAGTTTTGCCCTATAATTTTTTTTTCTTCATATTCATAATTAGACAAAGTTTTTAAGACATGTTTTATTGTTGCACCAGAACTCAATATAATAATTAAACCCAAGGCTTGGGCTTCACGAAACTTGAAAATCGTAATGAAAAAACCACACACAATCTCGCTACAAGAGTCCGGAGAATGCCGAAGTCCTGTTTTGTTGCGTGGATTTATGTGATTTTCGCACGAATTAATAGAACTGTTTCTACTTAAAATAGTAAGGAAGGGGGCATGAAACACCTTTCTTGATTAAAAAACATTTTTTTTACTTATTCGGCCGGATTTCGTAGGGAGTCTAAAGCCTTAAGCCCAATGAATCCGTTGCGTCCGTCAAGTTGATGTGCACAACTGACAACTCAATTAAATACTCACGTTCTTTATGGGAAGTGACGTACGTGACACAATTCTTTTATGGGCCACTTCACATAAGAACATGTGTCTTGAACTTAGTTGTCAGTTGTGTACTTCGACTTGATGGACGCAACGGATTCATTGGGTTGAAGTCTGTAGGTCTTACAGAACTATTAGAGGATGTCATCTAGCTGTAACCCTGTGCAACACAGGCTCTCGGGCTCGATATGGGCAAAGTAAGGCAACTTCAATTTTTTGTTTGTGGAAATTCTCTAGAAGAAAAAGGACTAAGTTCCTATCATCACCGATATATTCGAGCTTAGTTCTAGTCTTTAAAATATTTCACTTGACATTTTTCGTAGGCAAACGTGAGTCAAACATGACCGCAGAATATATTTGTGGAGTGATGTGCCTTGGTCAGGTGGCTGGTGGCGAGAAAAGAGTTGGGCAGCTAAAAATAATAATAAGCCATTTGGGAAATGAAAAAGAAAATAATCTCAATTGATTTCAGGCATTGTGTCAATTCGTTTAACTTTATGGAGGTGACTTAGTTATCCTTTCATTGGCTGAAGAACTACCCGGAACACTGAATAGATATAGGCCGTTAACGTGCAGGATGCGTGCAGGAGTAAGAGCTAACTTAAGAACACAATTTTGGGTGTTATGCTCGTAGGAATAAAAATAAAAAGTGACAGTATTTCTGGGAATCTAAAAGTACAGTAACTTTTAATGTCAGGACTTCGTCTATCGCTGTCCAAATATCAAACGCATGTCAGACACAGTTAGTTGTGAAACAAGGACCTTCTCTCTTAGGCTGCAGCCAGTCACGAAGTGAGTGACGAATGACCGAGCCATTGAGCGGTTGAGCGAAGAGCCACTGTGCTTAGTGATGAATGTGAGCGACGACTGGCCACTGATTTTCTGGGCATCATGCTGAGCTACTAGTTGTGAAAATGATTTCGTCGTGCATAATTTTGCGAGGTTTTGAAAAGAACGCATTCGTGTTTATTGAACTGTTTATTTTCAGATTATGCTGAGCGATATCGCTACTCACTCAATTGGCCACCTCTATACTTTTTCATGTGTTTTAATTATTTAGCGTTTTTATGTTTTATTTTATTTTGGTCAATCGCTTATGCTAAGTTTCCACTTGTCGATTTATTGATAAACTTTGACAGTTCTCCTCTTTGTCAGTCAAGACACAATTGGCAAAGCGTAAGCCAATTAATATGTCAATTCAAAGACAACTCTATTTCTACTTGCCAATTCCTTAATATAACCTAAAAATACGTCGTTCAATTACAAATCGACAAGTGGAAACATAAGCATTAGTCACTCGTCGCTCACAACATGGCCATAGCCTTGGACCTACATAGATATATTGAGATGTGACAGCAAGACGTTAAAAGACATGCAGGGCTCGCTGAATGCACCCATTGATTCACTTCACGAACCCATCGGCTCTAAACAAAAGAACCTTACACCGTTCTAATCAGCTGACAGCAAATTGACAGTCGAATTTCGAATTTAGATATCGAATTCCGCCTAAAATGGAAAAGTACCAGTGGAAAAATAGCAATAGAAAATTCCCAAACGGGAAATATGTAAAAACCAAAAAGTGCTGGCGCATATGTCAAAACCTATTAAAATTCAGATCACAATTAATTCGACTTCGATACTCTCGATTTTCACAAGTCAACTTTTCAGATGTAATTGTCTCGTTCGAGCCTGTCATCCCTGTAGTTATACAAAATCAGCACTTCAGCACTTTCTTTATTTCCTCTTTGGTATTTTTTAATTAGTATTTTTCTATTGGTACTTTTCCATTGGAGGGGAAATCCGATATCAAAATTCGAACTTCGAATGTCAAATTACTGTCAGCTAACTAAAATAGCAGTTCAGAGGGTTCGTTTACAGAGTGTTCGTCCCAATATTATAAATCGGGATCGGGACAGCTTTTCTGGGCCCTGCGTTATCTCAAAACAGAGCCTAATTATGCCTTTCCTGATATTTTCCATATTTTCACTAATGAGTCCGGAGGCAGTCGGAAAGACAAACATCGTCTCTGGCAGGATGTCGTTACGGTTTGCCAATAGAATAGCTTCTTCATTGAGGATACTTTTCCGGAGACGAAGAAGAGGCGGAACATCCACTATTATTTAAAAAAGAGAAATCATCACTCTCTAGCGAAAGCCTGCTTGTAGGGTCCAATGGCAGTGAGATGCCGATACGATTCTTCAGTGTGCAATGGCCGCTGAAAGTTCTAGTGATGATTTTGTATTTAGCCCCGTCCAGATTAGTTAAGGCATTAGACCTACTTGGGGAGAATCTGGGGCAAATTTTTTTGGAACAATACTCGCCAGGTCTTAGACCAGCTAAGCCAGACCTTAGACTTCGTTGGAGGTCTAGAATTCAAGCCTAGAGCTCTGAGTGTGGTACTATGAGCGTGGTAGATGCGCCAACTTTATCTAGAGAGACTAATAATTTGTTGCTGCCAAAGACGCTTTGGTCTGGAATGCAGGGAAATAAGATGAAAATTATTTTTAGCGATAGCCATGAATGTTCCAGAACAAGTTTCGATTTTTTGACAAGTGCCTTAAGAGCGCCTGCGTGTCTTCGCCTTCTACGTGTTGAACATAGATTTATTCTACCAAAGTAGTTGATGGCCTGCTAGGACCTGGAAAATTAAGGAGCTTTTGCCAAGGCCAACTCAATATCCCCAAAGCCCAGAGAATACCAGACCCGGCCCCTGTCTCCATTTTAGAGCTGTCTGTGTACCAGACACAGTTAAACCGACATGGAGTTGGTTTTAATTTTTTCCATTTATCCCTTGCAGAGACTAGTATAAGGAACTTTTTCTGGAAGCCATATTCTGGGAAGCAGATATCGTCGAGAGGCACGTTGATGGGACGAGTTTCAGATTCTAAGACCTTAAGAAAAGCTTAAGGCTGCCTTAGCAGGAATGGAAATCTATGCTATTTGATCAGACGATGAATGCTACGTCTTGCTTACATAAGGATAATAAGTGTAGGGCTTAGGATAATAAGTGCTTTACTACGCTTAGGACTATGGCTAGGTGGGGGACAGCGATGCCAAACCGTCATGTAGATTCCAAACAGGGTACCTATATCTCCCCGTTTATTTTGAGCGAATATGTTTTTTCGTGTCGAAAGTTACGTCGAATCCTGTGGTTTTGGAGAAGGCGTGACGTGTAGGTGTTCGTGACTGCCTTATACACTCATAAAAGCAGTAACATATGGCGTGTAGAACTTATCATATCATGAGTCTAGAAAACTTTATTGAATCCTTTTGTCACCGGGTGGCAATGCTTCGCGGAGCTGGCTACTTATCTTCCGCATGAAAAGTATTGGTGACGGGATGCCTTGTGTTACGCACCCCTTTGAATTTAAATATCTTCCGCTAATTTTCTCGCATGCAAAATGCAAGACGTCAGTACATTGTAGGTAGCTCTCATGAACAATGCAAAATAAGCTTTTCTAGAATACCACTTAAAGTAGCAGGGGTACTCGTCTGTTCTCGTCTGTTAACGCTGCCAAAAGTCTTCAAGAAGTCTAGTCTGTTCTAAGAGCAGGGGTGAAATGGTGATCTGAATTGAATTATTCGATAATAGATCCTTAGGCGTTTATCTGATCAATATAGGAAGAATCACAACCAGCTTAAATTCAAGATTTCGTTTCTCAGATGGACCAAAAAAAATTTCGACGCTATCTTAGCTACAATTAATATCACGCAGATGCCGTAGAGTCAAGCAGTTAATTTCCCTTTTTTTCGAAAGCTTGGCAATCATCCCTTTTTCCCGCCACTCCTAGGGCAAAATTAGCGCCGCACCCATGCTCACTCGATGAGGGGGTTCAAAGATACTTCGATTACCACGGGTGGAATTCTGTCTAGTCCTGTGGCTTAATGCTTCTTTGATAAGTTGATCGCGGATGTTATCTCATCCCTACTGAATGCTGTTATCCGAATTAGGAAAATTCTTACTTCGGACAACTCATTTGATCACTTCAGCATTCAGTACCGATGGGGTTGCTAGTCCCCAATCGGGAATGAATGCTCAGCAGATATGGCGTCTGTCTCAAAATGAGCGGCTTTCTGGTAGGCGTCTGTTATCCAGGTTAGGGTCGGCCTCGGCCGAAAACAAAACACCTTTTTCTCTTCCAATATGCAAATAGAATGGACAAAAGTAAGGTGCATGTCAGATGTATTCATGAAATATGCTGTTAGTCATACTATTGCTTTTCTCCGTTAAAGGCATAACACCTGCGGGGGTAAGCTTTGGTATTTCTGTGCAGAGGTTTCATGTGTGGCTCATCAGCGTTTGTGTTGGATCGAGAATCACTTTCTTCGTCTATCTTTTCTATCCGCAAATTCTTTCCGCTCGCGATGTGCTATGCATTTTAAGGGTAGTCAAAACCCCTTGATCACGAGAATATTATATGAAAAAAAAGTGCTTTCAACCATTTGAGCTGGGCCTCATCCGGAATAAGCAGAATATCAATCTACGTCTCACTTGTCACGTCACAAACTGAGAGACAAAATACAGAGACTCAAACTCATTTGCTCAAGAAGCCGCTTGAAGGAGGTGCTTTAAGAGCTTTAAGTATTCTACTATCGCTGATCAGCTGCCAGGAGTCTTCCGTCAGGAAAGCACACGCATTATATCTTCGCTGTTAACGACCAAAAATATGATCCACACTGCTTCCGAGAACGACTTTTACGGCAATTTATTGTATATATTGACCCCAGGAGTTTTGAAGCAACACATTCATTTCACGATAAGGGAAAAAATTATGAGATGTGCTCACACCACTGTGCCTAGTTTCCTGACTTATCTGTGGTTTTTAATTCTTCCAAATTTTAGTTTTCTTGCCTAAACTGGAAATAACCACCACCACTTGGAATGGCAGGGTTTTATATGAACACTTATGTGGCGCAGTCGGTCGGAACTATGTTTATTTTTTTGTAAAAATGTATTTTTTTCCCTGACCATGTAGACATTCCCTTAAAGAAAAATTATTCTTGTGCCTTCAACATGCCTTTGTAGAAGAACAAACCTACGCTTGACTTATGAATCTCTTGTAAAACGCATACTGACTGAATTAAAAGAAGAGCAGCCCAAATTTCGAAATATCAACATAACTTTGCCTATGCAAATCCTTTTGTGCTCCCAAAACTCCCAATCGAATAGGTTTTTGACGAAATCTTTTAAATTAAAAGCAAAACTAATTTATTTCTATTTATAAAACATAAAACACACAGTCCCTTACAAGCTTAGTCAAAATTGAAAAACTTTTTTCCTTTGAACCCTTTCCTGGAATTGTATTATTATTTTGGCCTAAAAACACTAAACCCCATTGTCATCTGCAAACGTTCGCACATTCTCCACCAGAGAAGTCAAAAACAAACAATCCTGGTCAGTTGACCAGGACCACCTACACATTCTTTTTTTGGTGACATCCTTTATTTCACATGGTCTCCTTGCTTTGATCCTAGAATAAGAGAAAAAGAAAAGAAAAACACATTAGCTACTTTTTTCAAATCCTAAAATCCATAACAACAGAAGAAGAATCACTCAGCAAATACACATTCTATAGTTTCAACAACAACACTCATTTGAAAGCCTACGAAATCCTTATCAAAAGTTCAAACTTTCTACCGCGCCCATAGGATGACAATCCTTCAATCCTCAAACACATTTCAATCTGTTTAAAAAAATATTTGCCAAAAAATGTTCCACAGTGTTAGAAAGCGCACACATCCGATTTTCGGGGATAAAAGGGGGACAGCTGATGGCATATACAAGGCCTCCCAGTGTGGCGGATATACTACACACATGGTCCTTGTGGGTTATGTATTGGGTTAGGTGGGTATTGCCGTCAATCTAGGGTTCTACTCGGCTCAACATCGACCAAACAATCTCAGGGATTGTGCCAACGAAATTAATCGTGAAATTGGTTTTTTTTTTCGCAGCTCCTGTGTGGATGCACTCAGTCGTAGACGTGCAAATTAAAATCGTTGTTGTCGTCGTCGTGCTTTGAATGGACTTTTCGGGGATAGGCTAACAAGAGAAAGCCTCTAAAATTGATCTGTCAAAATTTTCCTTCTAAATATTAATTTACCACGCGCGGCACCCCCTTTGGTTTCTTGGATTACAGCGGTTGCGGGTGGGTTGAATGAAACTTGGATGGAAGTCTCATTCAAGGGGGTGACATTGTGTTCGTGGTCCCACTTAATCCGTGTAGTTATCGCCTCCTCCTGACTGTTGGCGCGTTTCGAGGACAATTCATAATTGTGCATTGTTCGGATGTGTTGATGTGTGAATACGCGGGGTTTGAAAATTACCTAATGCTCGACAAACAAAACCAAGGGTGAATGTTGCATGCAACCCTTAAACAGAGTTGACTAAAATTTTATGTCCTTCAGCTTCATATGGATACAGGAAGGAGCAAGTACTTTACGAGCACAAAGCATGAATCTGTAAACAAGGTAGTTGGGGTATAGAGGCACTTTCAGCAGTTAATTTTCGGAGCTTAAATATTTAAACAAAGATTTCGGCGATAAAGTTTACTACCAAAAGTAGCAAAAATAATGAACGCTTGAATGTTACTTGTACGAACTGCTGTGATCGACAATTCAAGAGACTACAGCGGGGCGATTAAATGTTGGCATTTAAAACCCTGACCTTAAAGTTATTTTGTGGGGGTTTTTATCGTAAAATCTCGGTAAGATCATGTTAACATCGCTCAGTTAACTGCTGCTCCTTATAGTTTCTGGTTAAAGCAGTTTTGGATGGGCCACTTGTGGATAATAATTTCTAACATTCATTATTTTTATCCTTAAAAAACATGTTGAAAATTCTGTCAAAATAGTATAGTAACTCACATGGGTATGGAATTTTTTGCAATTTCAAAATGTAGAGAAATCCATTCTGATCAAAAACCCGGCTGATTGGTGTTCTGAAAAAAAGTTTTGCACTTAAAGTAAAATTTAAATTTGCAACGCGGAGAGGGGACCTATTGGCATATGGCTACAGATCCTCATCCAGTATGCCTTAACAAATAATTAAGTAGCTACATAAACATAAACAAGTCCTAAAGACCGTCTCATTAATTTTCCAATTTTCTTTTTTCTATGCGGTCCATAAAACGACTTTAAGGGCTTTTTCATCACCAACAAGCTCTCAGACACTTTTCCATTCACATTTCCATCTTTATCCTATCGATTATTTGTGTGGTCCCATGGATGTCCCCGAATACAGCCGCATCGTCCTCCATTTGGGTTAATCTGCGCGACGATACGATACGATGATGGCTATGTGCCGCATTTATTTGCCTCCCATGCGGATGAACACTGAACAATTCGCAATTAGAAGTAATAAAATCCCTTCGGCGATTGTCCTCAATTTGCAATTCAAAACACCGACACGGTTTTGCATATCTCTGTGACTCTGATCCGATCCAACATGAAGATGAGTAATTTGTTTTGACTACAATAAACGTTCCGCTTCTGGCAGAGAGTCTATTCCGCCCTGCCAGCCGGCCCCACCTCTTGCACCTCCCGTCATTTATGCTGTAGAGACTGGGGCAGTGCTCTCTGGCTTCGAGTACACTTGCTGGGGACAAAAAATTCCGCCTGCACTCTTAATGGGGAGAAAATGTCCAACAGGGGCCAAGAACTCAACCGCGCGTCCATAGTCCCTTCGCAGCAACATACACTGATCATGTCTGACTTTATTGTGCAACAAAACCCAGTGATTAATTTCAGATGTCTTCGAAGGCGACTGCCAGTTGTCATGAAGGCGCCTCTTTCATTCGGCCAGAGATAGAAATGCGAAGCACAGCAGTCACTGGAGGCTCCTCTTGTGACTTCATAAGCAAAAAAAAAACCCTGATGATCTTCGCTGGGTGGCTGCGGGAGCTTGTTGCTGTGTGCGTGCTCCTATCTGCTATGCAAAACGATATGCTCAATTTCGAAAGATTTATTGATTGTAATTACGTTTCGAGCAGTCGTCATCGATTAAGACCATTAAGATGGCATCTGTGTAGTAGGTACCCTCCGAAGATAGCGTGCTTCCTTAATGGAGGACAAAGTGATCTTTGATGATGCCAACGAAAACTTTGGACGGATAGATGTCATGTTGATCTTTCTTTGAGGGAATGTATTGACGATCGGATCGATGGGCTTTTAATTTTATACTTCTGAGCAAAACTGAAGACCTAGATGAATGGTTGTTTATTGACTGTGTCTAAAATTATGGAGATGAAAGGAGGTAGGAAAGGCAACTTGTGACGTCTGTAAAGTGAAAACTCCAAAGGGAACAATAAAGTATCTAATTGGGCTCAATTAATTTGCCTGACAAATGACTGAAATACTTGTAAAATATGGTTGGTTCAGTCTGGGAGTGACATTAATTATAAGTTAATAGATGACCGGGTTTCTCTTAATTGAATATTAATTTGAAGTGATTGATATTGGGTTTGGGATGAATTTAGAAAGGCAGCTAAGCTTTGGGTTTGTGTAGTCCTAATAGTCTACCTACCTTGCATCACATGCCATAACTTTTAGTAGCTATGTGTTACCGATTAACTAACAAAGCAGTTCTATTTTAAAAACAAATGAAAAAATAGGCCTACTACTTTTTGTGTAATCTTTTTTGTATCGAAAAGTGATACAAGATCTGTAGATTAATAAAATGACCTAAATATACCTTCAGGTCCATAAAGATACTAACATCTTTGAAAATTAAACATGTCTGCAAACAAATGCATTAGTATCTCTTCGAATGAGAGCAAAAGTTCCGCAATCCAAAACTAAACTAATGAAAAATTCTTCTTCTCGAAATGGTTTCCCCCATTTCTTAAATACACGCGTGGCAGTGGGAATGCTTATACGCGTCCTGTTCATTCAGTGATTGTTGTTAAATAATTCATTTATTTATTTATTTACCAATTATTTCATTTATATTTACTTACTTACTTAAGGTGGCGCTACAGTCCGGGGTGGACCTGGGCCTCAGCCAACAAGCTTCGCCAGCCAGCTCTGTCTCTAGCTAGCCGTCTCCAGTTTCGCACGCGAAGTTGGCTGAGGTCCCCTTCCACTTGCGTGCGCCACCTGAGTCTCGGTGCTCCTCTACCGCGCCGTCCCTGCGGTGTGGATTCGAAGATGACCCGGCCATCGTAGACGTTGTGTTTTGACTCTTTTGGCTAGGTCGGTATCGCTGTACAGCCCGTACAGTTCGATGTTATATCTCCTCCTCCACTCTTCGTCTATGCAGACGGGACCATAAATCGTCCGAAGAATTTTCCTCTCGAAGCAGCCTTCTGCACGGTAAAGCAGGACTGGGATGATGAAGGTCTTATACATGGACACTTTAGTTGGTCGAGAGAGGGCTTTACTACTCAATTGCCTTCTTAGCCCAAAGAAACAGCGATTGGCAAGAGTTAAAACAAACTTCGTTTGTTTTAAGCGCTGGTGTCATTGTCTGAATTGATAGTGGAACCCAGGTAGACAAAGTCCCTAACTACCTCAAAGTTATAGCTGTCGATGGTGATGTTTTGTCCAAGACGTCGGTGTTGGGTGTCTTTTCTTGATGACAGCATATACTTGGTTTTGCCCTCATTGACTGCTTAACCCATATTCTCCGCTTCCGTCCCAATACTCACGAAGGCTTCACTGACATCACGCTTTGTTCTACCGATTATGTCAATGTCGTCTGCGTATGCGAGTAGTTGAACGGACTTTTGAAAGATTGTACCTCTGGTGTTGGCGCGAGAGTTCTGCACAATTCTCTCGAGTATGATGTTAAAGAAGTCGCATGACAGCGCGTCGCCTTGTCTAAATCCTTTTTTGACATCAAAGGGGTCGGTGAGGTCTTTGCCGACCTTGACGGAACAGCGTGAGTTTTCCATCGTCATCCTGCACAGACTGACGAGTTTGGCAGGGATGCCAAAACTAGACATTGCGCTATATAGCTCGTCTCTATAGATGCTGTCATACGCGGCCTTGAAATCGATGAAGAGGTGGTGTGTATCGATTTGGAATTCCTGGGTTTTCTCCAAGATCTGCCGCAGTGTGAATATTTGATCGATGGTGGACTTTCCTGGCCTAAAGCCACACTGATATGTGCCTATCAGATTGTTGACAAACGGCTTCAGGCGTTCACACAGTACAGCGGAAAAGATCTTGTATGCGATGTTAAGAAGACTTATGCCTCTGTAGTTGGCACAACTCAGAGGGTCTCCTTTCTTCAGGATCGGGCAAACAATGCTGAGGTTCCATTCGTCGGGCATGCTTTCTTCCGACCATATCTTGCAGATGAGCTGGTGCATGCTCCTAACCAGCTCATCGCCAGCGGATTTAAAGAGTTCGGCAGCTAGGCCGTCTGCTCCGGCTGCTTTGTTGCACTTGAGCTTAGACACAGCTACTTTCACCTCCTCCAGGTCGGGTGGGCGGTATCGTTCGTATGCTTCGTCGGTAACGTCTTCGCCCGGGTTGAATGGTTCCTTCTGCCTGACAGCGGTATTTGGTTCGTCCTCGCCCTTATACAGTCTGCAGAAGTGGTCTTTCCAAATCCTTAGCACCGACTGCGATTCTACAACGATGTTCCCTTGATGGTCCTTACAGGCTTCACTTCGAAGTTTATACCCTTGGCAGGACCTTTTGATCCTTTGGTAAAACTTTCTAACCTCATTCCTGTTGTAACATCTCTCTATCTCTTCAACCGCGCGCTTCTCGTGCTCTCTCTTTTTCCTTCGGAGAAGCCAGTGTTTCTCTCTCCTCCTCTGCTCGTAGAGCTCGCGAGCAGCTCTAGTCCTTCTGTGCAGCGCCGCTTTGTATGCTTCCTGTTTAGCTGCATGTGCTTGCCGGCATTCATTGTCAAACCAGGGGTTTCGTTGTGGTGGCCGTGTGAAACCCAGCACTTCAGAGGCGGCGTCTCTGATGACATTTTGGCAATGTTGCCACTGGCTATCAATGCTTGATGCTGGCTGCATGGGACTTCTTAGAAGGTTTTGAGAGACTCGGTTGGAGAAGGACCTGGCGGTTGGAGAAGGATCTGGCGACACGATAATCGGAGGTCGTGTCGTGCAGGCTATGCTTTCCGACAGTACGACCAAAGATGCCCTCCCTTCCTAGCTTGGCATTTAAATCGCCTAGGACAATCTTAATGTCGTAGCTAGGGCATTGCTCATAAGTTTCGTCCAGGAGCTGGTAGAACATATCTTTGATCTCGTCATCTTTCTCCTCTGTGGGGGGGCATGTGCGCATATCAAGCTAATGTTGGCGAATTTAGCCTTGTTGCGGATCGTTGCGAGGCGCTCGCTTACAGGGTTGAAGCTCAAGACTTTTTGCCTAAGTCCAACAACGAAACCACATCCAAATAGGCGCTGTCCTTGATGCCGATAGCAGTCGCCGTAGTTGAGGTCGCAGTTTTTCATCCTTCTTTTGCCGGACCCGTCCCACCGCATTTCTTGGATGGGAGTAATGTCTGCCTTGCAGTCGTTAAGGGCCTCGTGGCCTTAAGGGCCTCGGCTGCACGTGGTCTGTTAAGGGACCTAACATTCCACGTGCAGATCCGAAGCTCGTAGTCCTTTTCTCGTTTGCATTGGTCGTCAACAGTAGATCCGTCCGAATCCGAGGCTTGTTTCTGCTTCGTGACTGGTGTTTCTTTACGTGGCCGGGAAGTCACCCCGACGGCACGACCCCCAACCTGGAGGACCAGATCCTTTGCTTAGCTCTAAGGACGGAGAGCCGGATAGCCCACTCCTTATAGGCCTGAGCTCCGAATACGTCGTAGTAGCCCATATAAGGTGTTCACTAAGTAGTTCGGCCTGACTGGAACTATGGGCGCCACCGTTGATTCCATCTGGGGAATTCCTCCGCTGCCGTCCGGATGCAAGGAGAAGTGCCTTATTGGGAACACTCCTAACCCTTTCTCATTTCGCGACAGACGCTCCTGGGAAACTCCGTTTAATGGCAAAATAGTCATGGCCTTAAGTCATAAAATAAAGTAAAAAGAAGGACCTAAAACTTCAAATTTTAGACGCCCTTAGAAAGACGAATTTATCATTTTTAGAATTTTTTTTAACCACATTAAATCTTGCCTAATAAAAAGGCGTAGCTGAAGCTGACGGTCTCGTTGTAGCTGAAGCTTGCAGCATAGCGTGCTACTTATAACGATCAGAACGTTCGTTAACAAAAAAAAATCTACCGAACAATAAAATATTGTTGTTCGTTACCTCACATGGCCGTTCTTTTTATACCCCATCCCATAGGATAGGAGGTATATTAAGCTTGATTTATAGTTTGTAACATAGAGAAATAATAACCATAGACCCCAAGACCTTAAGGGCATATGATCGAGACCGAATTGTTAGTCAAATGAGCCATGTCCGTCCGTCCATCTGTCAGTAGTTTTAAGGCCTCAAATTTTGAGCTAGGAACTTGAAACTTGATATCTGTTCTTTTTAGGTCCCGAACCAGTACAAATGTAAAATTCTTTGAAATCCGCCCACTGACACGCCCACTTTGCTTAATAGCATGAAAATTCAAAGTTGTCGTAGGAAGCTGAAATTTGGGACGTGTTATCCTCGCTTAAGTGTATTGTGATTGACATTTCGAAAAAAGGCAAAAACTGCCTCCTTTTGGGCGTGGTCATATTTCATTTGCATTTTAATAAACGGTTATTATTCGATACATTTTCTTTGAATCCAAAAAACTTGCGCTATAAAAAGTTCAGATATGTGTGAAAGCTATCAACTGAAATGAATTAATTTTTGCCACGCCCACTTTTGGGGGCGTTTTTAAGTACAAACCAAATTTTTAATGTGAAAATGCAATCAACATGTGTGTACGACTTCTGATAAAAAATATAAACAAAATAACTAAATAATAATGTTATTAAAAAGGGGCGGATGCCACGCCCCTTTCTAAAAGAGAAGATTCCTTAACTGAGAAATTCTAAATACAGTTGAAGTTAATAGAAACTGAAATTTAACAACCAAGATTTATGACACAATTCGGAGCTTGAACGTGGTCAATTGGGATGGGGTATCCAACGATTCGCCTAAGCGGATTGTAACCCTCCCACCAGTTAAAACTATTTTGCGTCTGGAAATACTGCTTTGCATAATATTCAAGCCGAAGAAAAAGCTTCATATTGTTTTGCGGTTATTTTCTACGCTTGAAATCTTATGCTACGTTTGGAATACTGGAAATGACGGAAAAAATTAGGCATGTGTACAACGTACGTTGCGATGGTGTTCTATCAGCCAGCGACAATAAGTAATCGCTCAATAGTCGTGTCAGTAGTCATGTGGGTGCATGCGCCGTGTGTTAGTGTGTGAGATTACTCTTCACGAGGTCCCGGGTTCGAATCCCGACCGGAGAAATAAAGTTTTTCATGGTCCCACCTCCGCGAGAAGCCCTCCGAGAGTATCAATTGTCATGAGAGACCATTGCCGTGCGGAATCAAAAAATTGTAGGTCCCCTCCATGTATGTAAAAACAGCTGAAAGGCACACATAAGGCATACGGTTGTGAGAGGTCAGGCGAGGGCCAATTAAGTCTTTTTTTTATCGCTCAAAAGTGATAGTGACTAAAACATTCAACTGTTTCAACTGTTACAAGCCACCGATTAAAGGGCACACTTTTAGCAAAGAACCTAGTCGCCGA
Source organism: Neoascia interrupta (assembly GCA_947623515.1). Classification (NCBI taxonomy): domain Eukaryota; kingdom Metazoa; phylum Arthropoda; class Insecta; order Diptera; family Syrphidae; genus Neoascia; species Neoascia interrupta. The sequence continues at coordinate 203,474,595 of OX392462.1, forward strand.
AAAGTCGTAGTAACTGGTGTATGACTCTTTAGCGATTGTATTGTCAGCTTTGCTTACATTGCTATACACAACTGTCGAATAACCATATAATGTTGTGTGAAAGCCTCGCATGTTTCTTTCTGCAGCCGATAAAAATTTCCCTAGTCACCTAGAAAAAAATTAGTTTGATCGAAACTCGTCTGCAACTGTACTGCAATCAACAGACTTCCGCATAGCCATCTCGCCTTCACTGTTGGTGGGATATCAGATGGCGCTCCATCCTTGTTTTAGGAAAACAAGAGTAAGAGTAGTTACCCGTGAACGCATGCTGATACCGATGCTTAATGGCCGTTTCACATTGAGCGCGAGACCAGAGAAATCGTTTGTTAATACACAATGAGAGCGAGAAAGCGCGACGACTGTTTTGACTGCATAGTGACAAAACATAACATTTTTCTAAAATTTGTCGACTTTATTGACTTTATTGCACAAAAATAGTTTATATTACACCACAAGTATTAGCTTCGAGAAAAAAAATGTCTATTCAACAGCGTGTTATAGCTCACAACACCGATTGACAGAATAATCGTCAACCTCGGCGAGGGTTTTTCAATTTTTCGAAAAGCCCGGCGAGCGAGACAGCGATCACGCAGGTATTGTGAACCACCCCATACATTGCCATTGATTGAAATTCATTTGATAGTTCGCCCGAGACCCTCGCTCGCTCTCTCGCTCTTTATGTGAAACAGCCATAACTTATGATTTTTACAGCATGTTTAAGAACAGTCAAAAGAAATCAGATTTCAGAAGTATTCCACTATAAGCATAGAAGTTCGATGCCCAATTAAGAGATAAATTACTCCCTTTACTTCTGCTGCACAAGATGTTTGTGAAGTGAAGCAGCTTGGTGTGACGGCGGAGGATAACACGAGAACACCTTGGTTTAAGACACAGTCCACGAAGCCATTAGGGTGAAAAAGAGACTTCAGATTTATGAAAGTGGCGACTTTAGCCTATATCCGATAGGGAAAAGAAGAACTTGAAAAAAGGTGGTATTAGAGCAGCCAACTAGATTACCCATCTCAAAGGAATGAATCTACTATCTTAAAAGGGTTTCCCAATGGGAATCATTTTGCGCACTAGTTTCAAATCAGAAACTTGTCTTACTGGTGATCACTTTTTGCAGTTTCTCAATCCTCAAAAGGTTACTTAGGCTGAAGAATATGTTCGTGATAGGGGCGAAAACACTCACACAGAAGATAAGTACCCCTGAATTTTAAGCTAAAGCTCCTCAAGTCTGCTGAAAAGGAAGAACTTCAATACAGAACAAAAATCTCCTCGGAGGCTGAGAGTGTATTTAACCATAACGTGCTGTTATAAGCGCTCTACAAAGCAGGGGAATCGTGTACACTTTCAAAAGTAAGGACAAGATAAAATGCTCTTACTAAAGTGGCATCTGGGGGTAGGTACCCCTATCTGCGTTATTTGAAATAAAAGAACATATTCCTTAAGGTGGTCGAACTAAAGGGTTCCGCGTTGGAAATGTCTGTGTTAATATTAAAATAGTTTGTAATAAGTGGCGGTTGGACCACGCCCCTTTTCGAGGTTTGCACTACTTATAAAATGTCAAAAAATAACAGTAACACCAGCATTTTACAATGTGGGATAGGGTGCGGTATTCAACGGTTCGTTTTACGGACTGTAACTTCTGCGTTCACACTGTTGCACTTACTCACTGGTTCTGTTTTAAATTTGAGGTCTTCTGCTACCTTATTTCCCAGATCCCTTGCAACACCTACTTTATTTTAAGGTTACCTATTCCTAAAAGGTCCAGGGAGTGTTTGAAAACGATCTGCACGCTGCTTTGTTTGTACATTAAAAAAAGTCCTATGGATGGGTTCCAGTGATAAAATTTTGAGGGGTTTTGGAAGGCTCCTTCCTAAAGCTAAAATGGGTTCTTATTGGCCTTTTTTAAAAACTTTAAAATTAAAAATTCATATAACACTATACACAGACACCGCACCCTGGATATTTTTATGACGAAACTGGAGGGAGATGACACTACTGGAAGAATCGAAAGTGATGGTAGCTCCCGAACTTCTTCACGTCTATAATCGTGAACTTTGTGAGGTGACTAAAAGAGCTAGCTTTGGGGGTAAAGCATCCAAAATCAGTTTTTTTCTGAGGTGTTTGCACTCAGCTTAATTTAACGTCATCAACACTAAGTTTTTTAAGGCATTTGTATCGCTTACAGAGAATTATTATCACTCACCTTCTAGTGTCAATTAGATTCTTCCGGATATCCGCTTTCCGGCTTAAGAACACAAATTCTTTTCTAAGTACTTCGAAAGAGTTCATGCACAATTTAATTGAAAAACTTAAGCAAAGCAATCTGCATCTGTAACAATGAGTGATGGATGTGTACGCGCATTACAGTGTCGACTCCCACATTGAATAAACAAAGTTATATCCACTCTTCAGAAAATATGTAAATCCGAAGTAGGACTCTACTTTTTTTTATTATTACATCTGCGAACGCAATAAAACTTTATTGTATCGCATTTGTGTACCTCTGCCTGCAGATGGTGTAGATTCAAATGGGCATATCATTCCGTCTAGTGTCGATTCTCCCCTTCAAATTCTCACTTGCAGCACTGTATCGTTTTGCATTTTGTTGCACGCATCAAATAGTGCAAAGGAAGCGCATCGTATCGCGGCGCGCGGCGCTAGATCCCCCGAGTTTGTTGATGATGCTTAAGAGTCGAAAAATCTGCAGGGTAATTTATGCCGCTGTGCTATACATGTGCTGAGATGCATTCTGCATAGGTTGTTACAAGTTACGCGCTCATGTATATGTAATTCGCCAGACCAGGTATAGAGGGAGGATGTCAGCTCACCACAGAACGTATTGGCTTAACTCGTGGGTGACTCCTGCTCGAATCGTGCCAAATGATGCCTAAGGGCGGTCGTATTCCCATACCCAGGCGACGGATGCTATTAAGCAAATTAAACTCTACGGAAACAAAAGTTGAGGAAAAAAAAAGAAAAAGCACAAAATGTTGAAAAAAAAAAAAAAATATTACGACGACGACGACGAAAGTTCTTTGCCAAAGTGGGTGATGCTGCCGTTGCCTCGGAACTCGTCTTGACTCATTAGAGGGAGCGCACTATGATGGGGCTTCCGTTCGGTAGCAACAACATCATTAGCGTGACTTTTCCATTTGGAATTGTTATACCCGCTTGTATAGGCAGAACAATGATTTTATTCCGTGTGCCGTATAGGCAAGTTACAGGGAATAGTTAAGGTCCTGGTAGTTAATCCTGACAGGGTGTCTGTTGTCGTTCAGTATTTAAGAAGCGGGAGGAAAAGATATTTAACTCGTCATTAGATAAACGGACATCCATCGGGATGGAACTTTTGTGCGGCCGTCAGTGGTGTAGAGATTGGGGTAATGATAAATTGAAAACAATTATCCTGTTCCCTGGACGATGATAAATAATTGCATTGTGAAGTTTGTCAGGGAGAATTGAACAATTGACAAGTTCTTTGCCAGATGTCAGAGTCAATGACTCGAATGGAAGGATGAGTGTTTGACAATTGTTTGGCCTTTCAGTTGTTCCATTACGGGGCTTTTTTTGCTTTTTGCATAGCTTTTGATTTCATTGCAAAATGTCCTTGAAAGTAAAAACACAGGACAGACTTTCGTTTTTGCTCTACTGGTTCTTAAAAGTTTCAAACTTCTGAAAGCAAAGCGTTTTGTGAGTAGTTTTAAGGAACTACTTAACATTATTTTGGCTAGACAGAAAAAAATTGAAAAAAGGAAAATCGAAAATATCCTGAGTTGAACAAAAACAAAAGTTTGTTAAATTCTCTCCACTTGAATAAAGTGCTTTCCAATGATGTTGCTATAAAAAGTTCAGTGGCTCTTCGGGACTATTTCATATCAGTGGGTAGAAAAAAACCTCATGGGATGTGTGGCACGTAGCGCCGCCTTTCCACATACGAAAAATTATACCTTAGGCTCAAGGAAAATTTGTGCATAAATGTAATCATTATAAAAGAACCTTAAACACCTGGATTGAACAAAAACTTATTTAACTTAAGGAGTTACATTTTCAGGAAATTATTCTTCAGTTAATGTTTCCTCCCTTAAGACATTTATCTTCAGGCCCTTAATATGATTGTTTCCAACAAAGTGCCAAACGAATCTCCAAATCCTTAATTGCCCTTTTGGAGTAATAATTAAGCGAAACCACATCGCTTCCTGAATCATTCACTTAACCGATTTACGAGTTTCAATTTACTGTGCCCTGCAAATGAGTTCAGAAACCAACAATGACAATCAGTGGTAACAAGCTTCCAAATCACTAGCAAATTGATGGAGGTACGCTTTGCTGTGTCCATAACAGAGAGTGTCCCTACAGCGATAGGGATCCCTATAACCCATCCATCCATTTCACACAAGCAACGCAACTCCATAGTCCATTATCCACATCGCTTGTGCAAACGAGCGAACCAAATGAATTGCCTTGTATATCCACCCTTATGACAGGAACACGTTTAATGTCCTTTCAAAGCAATTCGACGATAACAATCGTTAGGTTCATAAAAACGAACAAGATTAAAATGAAGGAGGATAAAAAAACACACAGCTAACAGCCCAGGATGTCATATAAAGGTGCAGGCAAATTGACATGCACTCGTGGAATTTTGTATGTCATGGTGTATAAAGTCAAAGAGCAAAATGAGTGCACCATACCAGCAGGATTCAAATAAAGCCGTATACTGTATACGTAACCCTCAAGTGCATCCAACAACAACAACAACAGGAACATAAACAAAGGGACTCGCCCTGCGTGACAATTTGTTCAGGGTAGACACGATGCAATCCGACACAAGCAAGCACTGAATCCTAACACTCATCATCGTAGTCGTCGTCGTGCAAATAATGAATACGTACAAAAGTACCGTATCTAGGATGCCCATCCTCGAATAGGGTTCATATCAGTTTTATTTGAATCAGAAAAAAAAATCAAAAAAAAAAAAAGATTTGGAATGGGAGTGTGTGTAACCGCCAGGCGGAAGGCAAAATTGTCAGGTTCCTCTTGCAATCATTGTACCCGAGTTGATAAACAAGTCCTTTCTTTCATTCACATTTATCATTTTATGTGATATTTGTTTACCGTTTTATATCAGATTTTTGTACGAGTTTTGAACTCTTTTATTGAGTTCAAAGGTCAGTTGAAAATTTAAGGCTTAGGAACAGATTCACCAATCAAACCTTTGGCAATGTAAATGTCTAACTTATCTTTTTGTTTTTCTTCCAGGACATGTGGCGCTGTTAGAAAAATGCCCGAGAACAAGTCGAAATCAAATCGAATACCGCGGCGGCGGCCGTCGAATTTGAATTTGAAAGTCGTACGTGTGGAGTCACTGGACGATAGGTAAGTTTCTCAAAATGTTTTTTTAGCCGAGTGTACAACCAAGTTGTGGCCCTCTGTTGGAAAACCAACGAACATGGTATCTATATCACAGACTTGAACCATAATACTAGGAGCAAATTCATTACAGTTTTGAAGTGTTTGTACCGTTTTAGCTTTTTGCAAATTGTTCCATTTTAGACACAAACCACAACCTTATAAAGTTCGAGAGATTTCAAAATGTGCATCTTAAACCACTGCTTACAAAACCTAAAAAACCTAACCCTGTAGATTCAGTTTCCTTTTCGATTCTCATCCTCTTACAAAACTGTGCGAAAAGGATTAAATGTGGCATACAAAAGGTTTGTGAATGGGATCAATTAGACTTAAGAGGGGATTTAATTTTAATCCTATGCCGAAAGAGTTAATAACTATGTTTCCACCGGCAATAATACGAGGATTAGCGGGAGACGATAAAAAATAAACCCAAAAGTGGTTTCACCAGACAAATATAGGATTCATTTACATAAGCACTCTTTTTCTGTAATTTTGGCCCTCAAAAGAGAGTGGCGACGTTATTTTCCAGAAGCGCAAAAAGATTTCCGTTGTAAACATCCCAATATAAAATTCCTACAGATCTGTCATACGTGAACAGTTTCAGGTTTCAGTATCCTTTTTTTATTTTCAAACTGTTTAAAAGGTGCTCGAGAAGGGTTTAAAGTGGTTTGTGAAAAGGGTGAATGAGATTTATGAGGGGACTTAGTTTTATACTATGTTTACACCGGCAATAATGCGCGGATTAGAGGCAGGCGATTTATAATAAATCCCAAAGTGGTTTCACTAGAGAAATATTGGACTAATTTACATGAGCACTCTTTTTCTGTCATTTTGACTCTCGAAAGAGAGTGTCGATGTCAATTCACAGACGCAAAAAAAAGATTTCCGTTGTTAGCATCCCAAGAGAAATCGCAATTCTAACAGATCTGTCATACGTGGACAGTTTCAGTGTCTTTTTTCGATCCTCAAACTGTTAAAAAGGAGTTTGAAAAGGGTTGAAAGTGGTTCGAGAAAGGGACGAATGAGATCTAACTTTGAATGGTTAATCGGAATGTTATGGGTATAGTTTACCCTCAAATAAATCTCAAAAAAGTAGATGTACTGCTAGATTTTCCTATTCATTTCATGAAGACTTGTGAACATCATATTTTTATTTAACAAAAAGAACCTAACGCAGAGATTTTGATGATTTTGTTTTTGTTCTCAAAAGAAAGCGACTGTGACATTTCCAAGTAGAAAATTTTTTTTTTGTTAAATTAAAAGTTGCAGACACGCAACTTATGTGTTATACGCCAACAATATATTTCCGTTTCCTTTATCAAGTCTCAAACTCTTGTAAAAGCTTGCGAAGAGGGTGTTAAAAGCGGCGTTAAAGAAATGTGAGAATGTTTTTTATAAGCATGTCTCCACCGGCAATCAAAACTGCGATAAGCGGGAGACAGTTAAAAATAAATCCCGAAATGGCTCTAATAAAGGTTTGTTTTGATGGGTGCACTACTTTTCTGTTAGGCTCTCAGTCATTTGAGTAAGGATGAGCGATAGAGTCCCAATAGAAAGCGTTTTTGAGATAGATCTGTCACTGTCATACGTGACCAGTTTCCGTTTCCTTTTCGATTCTCAAACTTTTACAAAGGTGTGCGAAAAGGGTAAAACGTGGCATACAAAAGGTTTGCAAATAAGGCGATTGAGATTAACGAGGGGATTTATTTTTAATCCGGTTTATTTTAAATCGGAAAGAGTTTAATACTATGTTTCCACAAGCAATAATTCGTATTATTAGGCTTAGCAGGAAACGATTAATAATAAATCCTACAGTGATTTCACTAGCCAAATATAGTAAACATATAAATTTGACATGAGAAATCTTTTTTTGTTATTTTGATTCTCAAAAGAGAATGGCGATGTAATTTTTTGAAGCGAAATAAGATTTCCGTTGTAAACATCATATTGGTCTGTATGCCTGGACAGTTTCAGTGACCTTTTAGATTCTCAGACTTTTAGAAAGGTATTCTTAAACGGTTTGTGAAAAAGGTGAATGAGATTTATAAGAGGGATCTATTTTTTATCGCTCGTCGAGAGGATTTAAATTTCTATGGTTAATTGCGTAATGTGCAGAGGATTCAATGAAGATTTATATCAATCGCGGATTGGTGCCCGGTGGAAACATGGCATATGATTAACTCATCGCACTCCCTTGCTGTCATTTTGAATCTCAGAAGATTGGTAAAGGGTGGCGATGTATTCCATTGGTAAAGGGTAGCGATAACATTCCAAGTGCGAAAACAATAAAATAACCGTCAAGTCTGAAGCCGCACACGAAGCTGCCTTTCGGCCTTTGTTGAAGGTTACACCATGTCTCCACCGGTCAATAAATTCAATAAAACCGGGATTGGCCCCACCAGGCAAACATAGAATTATCATTTTGCCCCGCGAAAGAGTGTGACGATGATATTTCCCAAGAGAAAAAAGTTGTCCGTTGTAAAAATTCCATAAAGCGTATTTGTCACAGATATGTCATACGTGGACAGTTTCCTTTTTCAGTTCTTAAACTGTTACAAAGGTGAGAGAGAGATGAGATTTAAAAGGGGATTTATTCTCAACCGCTTGTCGATTTCAAAGATGATTTTACGACGATTATAAAGATTTTAAAGATGTATAGCAAATTTCGAGATTTATGGAAAATTGGCTGATGATTTACGTCAATCGTGGGTATGTGTCTGATGGAGTAATGCTATTTATCTCGGGACGAGAAGTTTCAAATTTGTATCGTCAAGCTCTTATGTTTGTACGGGCCCATTGTAAAAATCCCACAAAACGTTTTTGTGACAGAAATGTTGGGTTGAATGTAGCATGAAAAAGGTTTGCGAATATGTTGCATCAGATTTATGAGGGGATTTACGCTAGGTCTACATCGGCCATAAAAGTGTGATTAGCAGTGTGCGATTAAAAATAAATGCCGAAGTGTCTCCACCGCACAAAAATAAGATTTGAGCACTCATTTTCTACAATTTTGGCTCTCAAATAGTTTGACGTTGTCACTTGTTAGGAGCGAAAAAATCTTAATCGATAGACCTATACGTGGATGGTTTCAGTTTCCTTTCAAGATATGGAACTGTTATGAAAGTGTGCGAAAAGACAATATCTCAAAGCTGCGATGCGCCAATGTTTATATGACAACTTAAACATTAAATTCAATGGGAGCTACCACAAAGTTGATTCGTCGCTACGTTTTTTTTTCGTCGAAAAGTTTTAAAAAGCAAAAAAATTCAACACGACGAATTTTTGCGTGCGGTTTGCTGTTTCTGTAAAAGCGGAATTGTTGGTTACTGCCGCGATTTGGGTTTTTGTTAATTGTTGGTATTTTAAATAGTTTTAAATCGATTTTCGAATGGAATATTTTCAACGTGGCCGTAAAGCAAAGAGAACGTAATGGGTGGATGCAAAGGACAAGGTTACTTTTCCTTGTGACACTAGCAATAAAACTGGCTTCAAAGATGTTTCTGAAAGGGTTGAACAAGATTTGAGAGGAGACTTATTTTTTATTAATACTTCCTGAAAGTATTTAAATGTATGGTAAATCTCATGTTTTATAGGAGATAAGTTGGAGATTTAGCCTGGCCTTCCACGAACTGCGAAACGATTTTGGGTAGTTACATTGACTCTTATCGGAGGCATCCCACAAGCGCTCTCCAGGAAGAGAAAATTCGCTCGAGGAAATAGACCCGTAATCAAATGGCCGATTAGTGTCTTGGTGGAGACATCGTATGAGAAGGTTTGTTTTTAATCTCATTTCAAGATCTTTAGGAAAATTTCTAAAAGTTTGCTGAAAAAGCAGAGTAATCAGAATTTTATTGCTTGCAGCAGTATCACTAAACCACAGCACTGCATACAAATTAAAAAAAAATACTAAAAATTCCGATTTTTGAAAAAAAAAAAAAAAAAAATCCGGAGTTTTGGCATTGGAAATTCTTGTCGTTCGATTTAACGTCATGACATTTATTAAGGATTTACATTAATCGCGGAATTTTAGTGGCTGAAGAGAGGATATTGTTCTTTTAAAAAAGATGTTTTAGGTGCGTAGACCCCAAAACAAAAACATACATTTGCCGTCTTTATGATCAGTAAAAAATGTTAAGTTTAGCATTTTATCAAGCATCGCTCTGAGGAGCCTGGCTATAAGTTCTGGTCTTTGAGCATAGACGGCTGGTGTCATTTCTATCCTGGGTAACTTATTTTCCAGATTAAGTCCTCCCAATCGTAATAGCTCGATCATAAGGGAAGACTTGGCCTTCCTTCTTCCTAGTTATCGCGGACCGCAAGCGGTGGGTTTCAAAGGTATTTCTTAGCGGAGAATTGAGACCCCTCTGTTCGATGAGGTATAACTACATTAAAAATTTTGGAAGCACGTATACAGTTTAAGTTGCAACTCTATTCTTCGTCCGCAAAAATTTCATTTTTTCAATCCAATCATAGCTTTCCTACATTATGAATAGATGGGGCCAAAGAGCATACCCTTGAGGCACTCCCATTTGATTGAGAAGTGCAATGTCACCATCCATAGCCAACATGATTGAAGACTTCTTGAACTATATTTCTTTGAAATCAATGAAGCGCCTTAAGATCCGACAGTGAACATCTACGAAAGATTTATGTTGCCTCAAGGAATGACCAATAAACTTTGAAAGAGCTTTACTTATTGTTTGTCATAAAGGAAATGTTTTTGCTGGTAGAAAACTGAGCTAGAGCCATTCTCTTTTTTTCAATATCTTCGTAAGCTATTAAATTGCCTTTCCTATAGCTGGAAAATAGGAAAAACTCTTTTTCCCTTTTTCGAATTTTCCTAACTCCGCAAGTAAAATCTCTTATTCCGAATCTAAAAGCATTAAACTTTCATTTATTTAAAACATTTTTATTGCATTAAAATAAATGTCAAATTCCAATGGCATGTTAAATGGGTCTAAAATTATGTCTCCATTTCCATAAAATTATATAATTTTTATGTGCCAGGAGGAAAAACAGCACTTTCAGTCCCTTTGACCTCGCTCCTTTAAGAGAAAACATAAATTAATTAACCTCTTGACAAATTTACACAATCAACGTCAGAATCACTTAAATTCCCCCAGATTGCATCATAAAAAGCTTCTCATAATCCAGAATATTGCAAGGTTCCACAGTTTTAATGGCAAAGGCCAATTAAAAGCATCCAAACGCACTTAAAAATTAATATTTTTCCCTCACAAGAAATGTATAAAAAAATTTCGATAATTTTATTCGAAAAACATTTTTGTAAAATTCTAATGTATTCGTTTTTTTTATGGTTTTTCTCTTCCAGGGGCAGCGATGATTCTTCTCAATCTGCAGCACCCGTCTTTGTAAGTATCCATAGCTACACGCATCTAAAAATATCACCGATACAGAAGGCCAAAGCGGTACAGCGTCTCGCATAATATCACACACCGTTTTGGTAATAAAAATTCAATTTTCATCGACAATTAGCAGCCCATTCGATTGTCATAACATGAGATGCCCCGCATGAATGGAACATGCACTTGAGTGAGCAGAACGTGCTGTGATGTGACCCTTTGGCAATCGAAAAGCAAATAAATATGGCCAGCCAGCTGGATGTGAGGCTTCTCTGAATCGACGAAAGGTCATAAAAACTAAGTGCTTGTGTACAGACGAGGGGTGAGATTGCACTAAATGAGACCAAGACGCATCAAGCTGTCGGTAGTAAATCATTTCCAGAGTGAATCTGAGGAATTTAGCTCGTCCTTTGGCCTTCTGTTTGGGACAGTACTTGACTATTTCATTGCGTGACCATCATTTGAGTTTTTTATGTTATCTCTAATTCTAGGCATCCGTGCATCGGCCAAGGCACACAGGCATCTCGGCAATCAAACGAGACGGATTACAACTGCATCATCATCATCAGCATCATCCGCACAGACAACAATCATCTTCCGGTGCGCGCATACATCATTCAAACAACCCCCAGCCTGCAGCCCCTGGCTCGACATTCCGAGCGAGCCATGCAAATAGTTCGGGTTTTGATTTGTCTTCTGGTAGTGGAGCAAATCCAGGCTCTACAAACCCTGCATCAGACAGAGCCAAAACAAGATGTTGGTATGATAGAGCTGTGCCACCACTACCGCCCGCCACTACGACCACCACAATGGCTGGCGGAAAGCAATCAATTGCGGTGCCGATTCCGCAACCCTTCCGACAACCACCACCTGGAGTACAGCATCAATACCAGCAGCAACAGCATCGAACAATGCCTGTCGCATATTCAAATGGCAGTGGAGCACAGTCCCAGTATCAGCAGCACCCTTCGGGGACAAGTCACCAAGAGGGTGGGAGCACTAGCGATGCGATGGTAGCTGTCGCTCCTGGTGCGAATAGTCGAATTCCCTTGGTTCAACAGAATTTTAATCAAATTTCCAAAACTGCCACCAATTTACTGAACGACATCTACGAGAAGCACTTGTTGAATCAGACAACGTTTGAGGTGCGTTCTGGTGGCACCAGCAACCACCACCACCACCACTACCCGCCACCATCGATGGAGGGCGACTTTCACTTGAATGCAAAACAGAATCAGCAGCACCAGCAACAGCATCAGCAACATCAACAGTCATCATTTATGCGAGAGTCAAAACCACCGAAGGGGCTGCATTTTTTGAAAATTCCACCCCCGCCACCCCAGCAGCAGATGGTTCCGACAACTGCGCCCCATTTGCACTTTCATTTTCCCGGAGGGTTTGTCGAACCCATGTGTGACAAGGCGGCTGCACTCAATCATCAGCAGCAATACCAACCGCAGCATCATGTCTACGAAACAATACCGGAGCGACCGCAGATCAACGCCACCTCGGTTCCGGCCTCAGCCCACCCGACCGGAAACAATAGCTCCACCGCTAGCAGAACTAACGGCCAACATCAGCCACCATCGTCGACGTCGACAAGCCGAAATTTAAGAAGACGCACTCCAGGAAGGGTTTCACAAAAATCCAGTGTGGCATCAGCTCCACCGTCTACATCCTCAGCCGGAAGCAAAAGAACATCATCTGTAGTGCTGGTATCCACGTCACAAAGTGACGTCGTCGGCGGCAGCGGCGGGCATAAACAACAAAGTGGCGGCGGCGGCGGCGGCAACAACAATCCGTCAAATCAGAGAAAACATATGTCAGCTGGAGCATCAGTCAGTGGCATTGGATACGAGGAGAATTACTTCCAGCAGCAGCAGGAGGAGTTTCATTACCGGAACCAGAGTGTGAACCAGCAACTACCTCCTCCGCCGCCACCTAAAAATCCTCCACCTCCGACAAGCACTTCCGCGTCACATCAACGGACCAGAGCCGACGGCGAGCACACTCAAAGGCATAGTCAGCATATTCAAGGCCAAGTGCAGCAACAGCAACATCAGCAGCACGCGATGGCGATGAACAACCACTCCATGGCGAGTGGAATGTCCATTCATTCCTCCGTTGGTGGTGGTGGTGGTGGTGGCAGTTTAATGGAAGATCACAATATACGTGAGGTTCCTTTAGGCGGTGCAACAATGCATGCGAGCTTTGTTGAGGATAATCTACGAGAAGCTGGTCTCTTGGACAAACCACAAGGAAAGGGAATAGGCAGTGTTTTGCCCATTGTTTTCGAAGAGGAAGCCGGAACAGTAGCGACGGGACTGGATGAAGGCATTGCCAAGTACACCTATAGGAATAGTAATATCGACCTTATGATGGAGACGGCGCAAGCTATGGCTGCTGCCGCATACTATGCAAGGTAAGTGCTTAACAGAATGCAGTTTTTCATCAGACTTTCTTTAAAATAATGGGGTTCGTTATGAGAATGTTTACACGTTTAAAGGATTTCAACGAACATAATTTTAATCAAAAACTGAAAGAGAAAGATAGAAGTCTGATATTTCTGTGTGAGATCATCCGACTTATCTTTTAACTTAAGTTTTATTTATCGCGGAGCATGGTTTCCTGATTGACCTTATAGGCAGTCCCGAGTAAACCCAAAAATGATGAGTTAGCTCTAAAGGAAAATTTGGGCTTCGTACATTTCTTGTGTTTTTACGAGAATTGACATTTGCGTTGGAAGAAGGAGTTAAATAGTTAACACCGTTATATTTTTTGATAAAATATAGTCTTCGGCGTAGTATGCACTGCTTTAAGCGGAATTCACAAAGAAGTTTTGGCACCGCCTTTGCCTGACGTTTACAAGTTCACCCATAAAATTAAATTGTTTCCTAACACAATAAGGATACGCTTCAATATTTCGTTTGGGAGAGAGCGTAAGGAAAAAACGTAATGCTAGGTAATGACGCTCCGATGCAAAGCTGTAGCTAAAATGTGCTGAGCATTTGCTTGAGTCTGATAGCTCAAGAGCTAAAAAAAAAATCTAAACATTTTTTTATTATATAGGTTGCTCGCTCACCAAAAATAAACACTCGAAAGACGAATAAAGTGAATCCCGCTTTAAGCCCTAACAGTAACAGACTTATGTAGGATTACTCTAACGTCAAAATACATCAAAAATCCCACTCCAGCTAGACGCTTACGGACCCCATAATAAACTTAATGCGGGAACCACAAAGCAGCCTGGGCTTGGCCTCGACTTTACGTTTACAAGTTCAGCCATACGATTACAGTGTTTCCTAGCACAATGAAGCTCGGCTTCAAAATGTTGTTTGCAAAGAGAAAGAGTGAGCAAAGAGAAAACGCAATGCTACGTAATGAGGCTCAGAATCCCAGCACGAGTTCAGATGTGCTGAGCTTTTGCTTCGTGTGAAGCAAAGGGGGGTTGATTTCGATCGCACACATGAAGTCAATCATTCTACCTTTGGCTATATTGGTATATGTGTGTTGGTCATGCACGGATATGACGCAGAATAACTGAGTGTCTCTACATTTTGGGCCAAATTGCGTATTATTTAATAATTATTTGGACATGAATGTTCCATATAATTATGTTCACAGCATTAGCTACCAGGGCTTTCAGCTGTGTGTGCGTTTTTTTTTAATTTTTCGTGGCATGCTTGGAGAACGTATTGACTGCATAATAAAAGCTCTCTCTCCATGAGCGAAATGTCATTGCAAAGCTGGTTCATAGCCCACGTATCGTAACGGGGCGAAGCCGAATCCTGAGGCTGCTTTGTGATCCCCGCTTAATTGATTCGAAAACTTTATGAATTTTGCGTACCCAGCTGTCAAATTTCCGCACTGAACCTCTCCTTTGAGTGGGACTAAACTTAAGAGAGCAAAAGTTAACGAAGACCTAGCGAAACCAAGCAAACGGCTATTTATGGCCGTCGCATATGAATCGCGTGCAATGTGACATTAATGAAAGCTGACTTAAGCTCACCTGAGTCTATTATGGTTACCCCTTTAAGCGCCAACGATATTAGACTTAAGCGGTTCAGTAAACGTTTCGAAAATTGAAATGAAATTGGTGTACATCTACCCAGCTGTCAAATTTCTATGCTGAACCTCTCACTTGGGAGGGACTTAACTTAAGAGAGCAAAGGTTAACGAAACCGAGCAAATGGCTATTATGGCCGTGGCATGCAAATTGCGTGCAATATGACATTTATGAAAGCTGGCTTAAGCACACCTAAGTCTATCATCGTTAGGCCGTTAATAACAAGCAATTTCCAAGCACAGATTTTTCAGAAGGGTGGGGGTTGATTTCGTGCGCACACAAGTCATTCAGTCTGGCATTTGGTTTTATAGTTCGTTGTTCACACACGGTACAATGTTCCGCAAAACATCTTACTAAGTCTACATATCTGGGAAAAATTGTGTAGTTTTTAATTCATCGTGGCATAAATAGGGACCTTTCCTCATAAGCGAGATGTAATTTCAAAGCCGACATATCATAACGAGGCGAAACCAAAACGAAGACCTCTTTTTAAAGCGGCCCTTATGAGTTTATTTTAACTCAACCACCCTAAATTTAACTCGCCAAACTAAAAAACTGAACCTAAAGTTCGGTAATAGAAAGTTCTATAGTTTTGAGACAATTTTCAAGTGCAGGTTGGCACAGCTTCAATGTTCCTATTTTTATTTAAAGCTGGGATTTATTTTGCAGACCCCATGCTCCAGGTCTAAGCTGTAGGTTTTAGGCTACAGGCCTCAGGAATAATAGTTTTTCCCCCTAATAGTTTCCTGTGGGTGTTCTGGGATCCAACATGTCTACACAACTTTTATTGCCTTAATTTATAATTAATTCTACATTGTCCCATAGGTGGAAAAAGTTTTTGGTCTTTCTTAAGAAATGTGAAAAATTGCCGTCCATCTTCCATCCCCAAACTTGTTTACATTACAGCTGCCATCTCTCAATAGAAAGCAATTCTACTTGCGGTGCATTTCCCTGCTGGCTCCAGATTCTACGATGTCTCCGCATGTACTTGAACGCGTCGAATGTATACCATGGGGCTCATACATTCGAAGGAGTACTCTAAGATACTCGTGAGATATTACACATTAAAAGGGTAACCAGACCCTTGTTCGCAATATAAAAAAAAAATTACGCATAGTGCGGTTAGAACACTTATTATAACAAGGCTCATAATCATCGAAAAGGAATACAATGTAGGCTTAGTTGAATTTGAGGTCTAGGCCGTAAGCTAATACAAACCCTGTAACAGCTGGGGGTTTGCTTCATTTGTTCCTCCTAACCATGCACAGATTTGTGTAATGTGAACGCAATTCATTTGCGGTGTTTGCGATGTTGGTCATATTCAATTGCGGTGGCGGAGTTTACGCCCAACCGCTTAAGTTAATGAGCATGCGGTAGTACAAAAAACCAGTGCTCAAATGCAAAACAAGCGACTTAAATAGAGAAGCACACTCATTTGACTTTATTATACATCTCGTTCGCAATACAAAAAAAAAAAAAATACGCTTGGGCCATAGTGCGTTTAGAAGACTCATTGTCTTCGTAAAGAAATAAAATGTCGGCTTAGTGGATGTTAATAATGTTGAGCTAACGCAAACCCTGTAACAGCTGTGTCTCCCTCCAGGTCTGGCAGACCGTCAGTAGACAGTATGCGCTTGATTTGCCCAAATAATGGGCGGGAACTACTCGTAGATACTAGGGCTATCCCATGATCTTACTTTCTTTTTTAGGGCTGTCCCAACAATTTTGCTGGGGTTGGAGTCATTTAGATCTTTCACCCATTTTGATGGTTATATTAGACCAATCTTCAATAGTACTTACCCTATATCAGTATTATGATTGCCTACATAAAAATGCGACACTTTAAAAAGTGGCTTTAGACAGAATCCTGGAAAAAAAATCCGAAAATCCAAAACACGAAAACTTAGATACAATCCCCAAAAACCAAAATCCCGAAAAAAAACCCCAAAGTATAACGCTGCAATAAGGGTCGATTGAGCTAATTTTCGAACTAAATTAACAGAATGGATTCTTGCTCCGGCAAATAGTACCCGTGACTCTCAAGACGGGCCCTTTCAGAACCTGAAGGAATTTTTCCTGGACTTTTTGACAAACATGCGGCTGTATCATGTCAAAAGAGATCAATAATAAATCTCTACCACGCATGAATTTCGGTTCTCATAACCGAACAGAACGTGTATTCTGCTCGTTTTTAAAAAACAAACCTTTTTTTGATATTTGGGAATCATCAAATCAGCGATATTTGTTTCACTGTGTGCCAGAAATCTGCAAAAAGGCCTTCCATTTGACTCGTTGCAAACATGTAATGAATTGCATTCATGCGGTCATATAAGTTCAAACACTCTGCGGTGATTGAGTGTTTAACCACCGCCACGGCAAACACCGCAGTTACCGGTGTTGCAAGTAACCCAACAACAATATCGTTCCATATATGATAAGAAGGCGAAACTTCATTTCTTCCACCCAATCATGCACAGATTGGTGGCATGTGAACGTAATTCATTTGCAATGTTTGTCATATTCAAATGCGATAATACAAAAAACAAAGCACGCCCAACCGCTTTAGTCTATGAACATGCGGTAATACAAAAAAAAAGCGCAAATGCATAACACTCGAGTTTATTAGAGAAAAACACTCATTTGACGCTTTTGAATGAGAAAACATAGCAAACACCGCAATTATACTCATGCGTTCAAATGACCCAACAACGATATCGTTTAGAAAAAGACGAAATTTCATTCCTTCCTCCCAACCGTGCAAAGATTTGTGTAGTGTGAATGCAATTCATTTGCGGTGTTTGCGATGTTTGCCATATTCAAATGCGGTGGCGGTGTTTACTCCCAACCGCTTTAGTTAACGAACATGCGGCAGTGCAAAAAACTACGACTCAAGCGCATAACACTCAAGTTTAATAGAGAAGATCACACTTTTGGCGCTTTTGAATAAGAAAACACCGCAAAAACCGCAATTACACTCATGCGTTCAAATGACCCAACAACGATATTGTTTAGAAAAAGACGAAACTTCATTCCTTCCTCCAAACCGTACACAGATTTGGGTAGTGTAAACGCAATTCATTTGCGGTGTTTGCAATGTTTGTCATATTCAAATGCGGTGTCGGTGTTTACTCCCAACCGCTTTAGTTAATGAACATGCGGCAGTGCAAAAAACTACGACTCAAGCGCATAACACTCAAGTTTAATAGAGAAGATCACACTTTTGGCGCTTTTGAATAAGAAAACACCGCAAAAACCGCAATTACACTCATGCGTTCGAATGACCCAATAACATTATCGTTTAGAAAAAGACGAAACTTCATTCCTTCCTCCGAACCGGACACAGATTTGGGTAGTGTGAGCGCAATTCATTTGCGGTGTTTCTCATGTTCAAATGTGGTGGTGATGTTTACTCTCAACCGCTTTAGTTAATGAACATGCGGTGGTACAAAAACTATGACTCAAGCGCATAACAATTGAGTTTAATTGAGAAGCACACTCATTTGCCTTTATTATACACAGTAATACTCATCGCTCAGTTTGCGGTGAGCGCACACACTTGCACTGCATTTTTTGTGAGTAAATTTTAAATCCCGAAATCATTCCTTTTTCTTAATTTGAAAGCATTAAAATAATTACTTAATGTATATAAGGGTCGCCCTTGGTTCAACCTACAAATTCGGGCCGGAAAAAGACTTTGAAAAACTATAATTTTGACGTGAGTAGGTATATTATATGTTTTTCGGGCATACTTCTTCGTTACACAACCAAACGTAAGTCTTAACGTTACATGAGACGTTGATTCTCTGACGGTTTGCAGTTAAGTTTGTACATAAAAAATCAATGCAGTAGCTCAAATGTCACTTATTCTATTGTAAGTGTATGTTTCACGAATTTAATTTCGATTCAAAAAGTTATCATCCTGAACCAATTGAAATAACTTTCGGCATCACACCTTTCACCAATTATAACACATCTTATGCTGGGCATCCCCAAAAGAAACAAACTCAAGTATTTACAATCCAAACTTCCCTCGCTCCATACACCGATTCCCGCTGGAAAAGGCCACTCATTCCTTACGCCTCACTCTCATAAGCAAGCAACGACTTTGTATCTGCCGTCGAGAAGACCCACCCATCATGTAAGTGGAACGTGTCTAATTGCTTTTCCAGGGATGATTTAACAGGTGACAAATTACGACGAAACACTGTCAGAGCATCAGCCATACAGAAAACACCCAGAATTACATGAAAAGGAGGACGATTTTACAAACCGTGTCCAAAACACCCAGGCATTGTCAGGCTGTCTATCCGGCCGTCATGCCGCACCACTACCTCCTACTCCCTATACTCCCTCTGGGCTCAACAATTTATTAATTTAAATTTTGTTGAAGGCGATGCGGTACGCGCGGCTTGTCAAGATGTGTTGACAAGGTGATGGAAGCTGAATGCTGCATCTGATTAATCCGGAACGGCTGCTTGTGTGACTAATTGGACGAGTGTGGAATGTGGTGGAATAAGCATAATAAATACAGATCCCAATTCCTCATCCTTGCACGTTTTATGTTGCCCTCTGCAATGCTGATTCAGGGATTTCGTCCAGAAATGAGAAAGAATAAAAAATAAAAAATTAAAAAATCAATGCACGCCCAGAGGACTAATGTTCGTACACAATTTATTCCGTTTTCCGTTTCCGAAGATTCCTCGTACACTCCTTCTACGATTCATTCATCATTCAAGCGGCAGCAAGGATTTAACGAAAGGCAATATCCTTTTTTGCCCATTTAAATTCAAATTGCAACAGAGTTTTCATCATGAGGAGGTGTATAGGAGCAGTCCCTGAACGTTTTGAAAATCTCTGCCTGGCACATTGAAATCAATCTGAATTTGCCCCCAAAACAGAAAGGATGCCAACGAAGACCGGCCGAGGAGAGTGTGCCCGCACACTTAGCCCAATGGAGTATCCCGATTCGGACTGTCAAACCAAATGAGAACCAATTTGTTTATTCGTGTCCTGAATAGAAGTAAGGATAAACTCGTGACCAACTCCTCCAATCGATGTTGTTGTTTTTTTTTTTTTTTTGTCTTCTTCTGTAACGTTCGACTTTCGTTCGTCCTTTATTTTTTTTTTTTGACTTGTTCCGATGTAGGGGTCTCTATATACCCTTGGAAATTGGAAGTCAATTAGTGGCTTAGGTATGAAGCATTACCATGATTTTATGATGCCAAGAAAAAGTGATGGAGAACTCCTAAAAGTTAATGCGGGTCAGGAAAACATGATCCCTATTTTCTAATGAGAATTTGCGCTATGCGAAACGATGATTGCCCGATGGCGAACGAAGGAGTAGAGGGAAAAAGGACGACGAGCGATAAAAGTTTCGTTGATTGGAAAAAGTTTCTGTTAACAGCAATTATAACAACTTTTTGGATACGTTTTTATGTAACGCTACTTATTGGTTATTGTTGGCGGTGGATTGGATTCGATTCGTGCGGTGGTGGGGTAAAATTAATTAGCAAAACAGTTTGCGTATAGTTCGACGAAGCGGCGGATATGGGGTGATTAAAACCGATCAATACTTTGTTTTACCATCACATAGCTTCAAGTGGAAAATTTAAATTGGTTCATTGGATCCAGTCTATATGAATGAGATTATCTTGGTAGCTTCCTGAGGGCAAAATTCAAGCTCGATGATACGAAAACATGGTGTGGTTCTCATGGTCCTCGTGTCTGTAAGGGACAGCATAAATCCTTTTAAATTCACGTGCAGTAGGTACGTGTATGGTGAATAAACAGCGACGAAAAGGTAAGCTATAAGCAAGTCTTTGTATATCTAGAAAATATGCTGGCGCAAAACGGATTTAGGTACTGTAAGGCTTGGAGTTACGGACAACGCTAAATAAGATGGTTTGTATTCAATGGCATAAGGTTTAGATGAGGCGGCACAACGCGCCACACAGAAATTCAGGGTACTAGATTTTGTTTTATTCGGTAACCACGAAAATATCGGAAAGGTGTTCTATACCACGAAAGAATAAGCTTCCGACAGTGGATCAATAGGCACGAAGCTAACAGCGTCTAAGGGAAACTAACAACCCTAACAGCAGTAACCAAGCTCTTCCAACTTTAACAGTTTAACAACGAATCATCCCGACTGTTTGTTTGTTTAAAATCATTTACGTGCAAGTAAAATATCCTTTCTCGACCATAATCCCTGCAGCGACTCAGCCATCACATATTCCATGCAAAACTGAAAACCGACCCCTAATGGTTTGTGGTACTTAAAGTAAACGCATACCCTCAGCACCCTTCAGTGTATCAAATATCCCAATTAACTGCTCAAGTGACTCTTCAGTCCTGCATCAAAGCAAGTGATCCAAAGTGATTCACACCGACTAACAGAGTGTATCCTCCCAATGTGTGCACAGTAGATATACAAAACAATCGATGAACACTTCATTCCCATACCGACGCATCGTCCTTAACTTCAATTGCACTCACGCAATCTCTCGAGGAGATTGCATACACCATCAAGTGGAAGAAATCGATCTGATATTCTTAGTCCTTCCGTGCCGCTAGACCACATCGCGGAATTAAAAACCTCTGCAAACGCATTTCGACGCATTTCAAAGAGTGCTTCCGGTATACACCCACTGCAACCCCGCCGCCCGGTCGCACCCTCTCAAGTGGGATTGCTTACGTTGTACCATTATACGGCGGCGGCCATAAAACCGAACTTTAATTTCCGCTCCGCAAGGCGTTCCCGCTCTCAATGTGGATATGTCACAAATGTTGTTGTGCTTTGAAAATTGCAACATGACACTTTATGGCCGTGTGCACACGTCCACCAACACCCACGGCCGGTGGCGTCATGGGACATCTGTTCTAAAATGAGGACTCCTTATCTATAATCGCCTTCCGGAAGCTATGAGCATAGTCCATCGAAGCCCTCCAGAGTTAGTTCATCCCATATACGAAAAAGGGCTAAGCATGAAATTTTACGACCCAACCGGATGCCCAAGTGCAGTGTTTGGACAATCGACGAAACTTTCTCCAGAAGCCTTTAATAATTAAACGGTACTTAAAATTTTACGATAATGAGTGTCATTACAACGTTTTGTGGGCTGCGGTTGGCTTTAATTACCAAGGAGGTGCCAGTGTCCCACACCATCCGTGAAAGTCCTTGCTTCGAAATTCCTGTCACACAAAAATTTTGACAACGGTAATCTCTGTCAAAACTTCTCGGCAAGTTTTTTGGTCTCACCAAACAAAAAAAAATGAACAACAGAAAAAAAAACTGTTCATAAATCCATCTTGTAATCTTTTGTTTGCATTAGGAAACAACAAATCCCGTTTGATGTCAAACATCCGTGTGGTAAAAAAAAAAAAAAACACCCGAAAGACACGGAGACAAACACTTTTCAAGGCTGACTGGGTGGATGGAGTAACGACATCCACTCACGGGCACTTATGACAGGATTTGTATTTTTGGACAGCGCTGTCTGCCCCGGTGTGTTTCAAAAGCGATTCCACCGCGCGACACATCTTTAAGTAGCACTAGGATATAGCGTATCTCGTCTTTAATACGGAACGGATTTATTGTCGGACAGATGTTTCCCATCGCATCCGTTGCGGGACGCACAGTCATAACTTCTTTGGTTAAAAACTTTGTTTTTAATGTTTCCAATCGAATATGGGGAAGAGTGGTGCGTAGCGTAGAGTATAGGTGGCCGTGGCATAGAGACATGATGCCCATGACAGGGGAGCACTTTACACGTTCGTTTCCTTCAGGGGTCGTAAATTAAGATCTCTTTCCCATTTTTGAAATCCATTTTTCGGAGAAATATAGATTCGGGAATCTATGCGCTCAATTGAATTATGAGAATGAATTCGCTTTGTTATAAGGGGCGAATAGAATCCACATATCTCTTAATGGCACTATCATGAGTGGATGCTGATTTATGGGGTAATGTGCTCAAGTGATATGTTAGCCATATGACAGGGGCGGTAATGCACTTTTGGATAATTGGAGATATGTATCGCTTAAGTGTTGAAGACGTGAAACTGCAATAAACGTATATTTTGAAGTCATCGAAAGCCACCGCAACTCCGGCCGTGGGGGATTTATGGGATATGCATCTTAAGGGTTTTCCGTTAATTTTCTTTCTTGAAATTTAAATAAATCTAAATAAATTAATAAACATAATCAGCCGAAAGAAGAAGTTTAGCGGCATCAAATCGCTAACGATTTTACCATCTCGATGGCGTACTTCATATCGCCCACGCGTGAGGTTACCTTTCTTGGACATCGCTGTTGCAAAATGATGTCCATTTTTCCACATGTCGACGGAGTCCATAAACAAATTGACGCCACAAAAATTTAGTTGTGATTAACCATTGAAAGATTTTACCTGAAACATTGTTCTCAAAGATGTATGGACCTATGAAACCGACAGCCCAGAATGCTCACTGCCATATCTGTTAACACACAGATTTTCCACTTTTCATATCTACAAAATTCAAAAATCTTCTTGAAGCCCACATGCATCCAAAAACGGGCCCGTCGCTAAAGTTGTTTTTCATAAAACCAATTCGTATACTACTTACAGAGCTGACCGAACGTATCGTTATTCATATTTGAGGAGCGGCAGGGGCGGGTTAAGGTAGGCCTTGGGCCCATATTTTTGCCGCCGCCTTTGAATCTGTATCAAAAAAACACAACTTAAAAAAACGTGTTTTGTGGGAGGGCCTATGAATAAATTCTTTGATTTTCTAAGGCCGCGTCCACTAGGGGCGCGTTATGGTTTTATTTTTGACTTTGCATGCTATTGACATATGTAGTTTCATCTTTTTGCGACTATTTTCCTACAAATTTTCTGGCGACTTAGTTTCACCATGAATGAAGGAAGGAAGCATGTCAGAGGGCGGATCTCTAAAACTTTTGGTACGCTTTTACAACTTCGGGACCTAAAATCTCCAGATATGTAGTTTCAAAATGTCTACCTCACAATTTAAGGCCTTTTAAAATATGAGGCACAAAAACAGGCGGACGGACGGAAATGGCTATTTCGAATCACAATTCCGTCTCGATCATATGTCCGGTCTTGGGGTTCTGCCATTAACGACATAATTTTACAAACATCTTACTGGACCCATGAGATATGGTATAAGGCCTTTCGAGAGTATAACGATAGAGGCGACGATTATGCCCAAGACCGTGTGAAAACTTTCGTCTAATCGATAATCCAGAAAAATCAAAAGGGCTTCTAGGAGTCTTCTTAATTTGCCGCCTCTTAAAATTTGCCGCTCTGGGCCCGGGCCCCACTGACCCTAGGGCTAATATGTCCCTGGGGAGCGTACCCTACATATACATTCAGCGATGTGTATGAATTTAGATTTTTTTTTTTCATTAAACTCAAATTTTGAGTTGGCAAGAAAGACAGACAAGCGACAGCCGATTTGACAGATGTGATTTAAAACTGCAATGGTGTTGCTCACGGGAATGCTAGACTAAATCTAGCCTGTTTATAGGCTTTCTGTGTTGTCCTTAGTGGGCCGGCTTACCCTTTTCTCCGTAAGGTGATTAGTTAACCTGATACACTTGGGATATGGACCCTTTCCGCTACCAAATCCTGTGGTTTAAGACATGCTTGTCGAGTTTAACTGCATGCTCGTTTCTGAAACTATGCCCTGAACTATGCATGAATTTTTAGGCCAACTCATAGGTGTTAAAGTCAAAGGCGGATGAAAACTCTTTAGGCTGCTTCGAGAGGAAAATTCTTCGGACGATTTACGGTCCCGTCTGCATAGACGGAGAGTGGAGGAGGAGATATAGCATCGAACTGTACGGGCTGTACAGCGATACCGACCTAGCCAAAAGAGTCAAAACGCAACGTCTACGATGGCTGGGTCATCTAGAGCGGATGGACACCAACGCCCCGGCCCGGAAAATCTTCGAATCCACACCGCAGGGACGGTGCGGTAGAGGAGCACAGAGACTCAGGTGGCGCATGCAAGTGGAAGAGCACCTCAGCCAAGTTCGCGTGCGAAACTAGAGACGGCTAGCTAGAGACAGAGCTGGCTGGCGAAGCTTGTTGGCTGAGGCTCAGGTCCACCCCGGACTGTAGTGCCACCTTAAGTAAGTTATAGGTTTTAAAAGGCTTGGCTATATTTATTAGAAGGAGATTCAACATTGCTAAAATTCCTTAAAAAAGTGGGCGTGGTCAATGAAAAAGCCAAACTTTTTTAACTACCTCAAAGACAATTACAATTCGATGTTATATATCGAAAATGAGTGCGCTAGCACCATTGTAACATAGCTAAAATTTGGAAAAAGTATTTTTTTTTTTAAATTAGAGATGGTCGCACATACAGACCCTGGGTAGGGTATAAAAAAGAAACACACAGGGGATAGCAGGAATCGGCACGCCCCCCATACCTACTTACTACACTGTGTCGCCTTGTAAAAGTTGCATTTCCGAAAAACAACATTTTAAAGGACTGACATTTTAGAGCAGATTTTTGAGAATCAGGATTTTGGAAGCAGAATTTAGTAAGAAGTTGTGTCACTTATTTAGACACAACCAGATTTTTCAAACGCATGACTTTTATGAAAAATCTGGTCTATACTCTAAAAATCTGCTGGTCTAGTTTTTAGAGTATTTAACTCGTAACAATAAGCCTCCTGGCTCCTGTAAAGACTCCTGTAGTCTAGCGTTCTACAAAGAGAAGCTGTTTATAGCATTGGAAAAGCATCGTGAAGATTTTTTGGGGTCTGTGTATGGAAATTAAGAGAAGATTAAGATCTCTTAGAAGGATTCAATTTATCTTCCGTATTCGATTTTTCCAGAAAAAAGTGTTGAATATGACACGCAATTTTCTGGCTTTTGTCGTTGGGTCTTTTGGATCTGGATGTCATGTCTATTAGATGGCAAAAGTCCAACAGCCAGAACAATTCCTTTGATCTCTTATAGCTTTCTTAGGCAGACTTCACCAGGTTTTTCATAAGCCTGCCAGAATAATTGTGCTTCTATCTACCATCGGGCTGAGCTGAGGGTAAAGACCCTATAAAAACGTTAACCCCTTTTCACTTAGTACTTGCTGAGTTAAAGTGACAAAAAACCGGTAAAACCTGTTTTTTGGCAGGACACGATCCAGCCTCGCTTTCTTCCTTTCGAACATTCCTTCCCTCGATCACTTCCTTTGTAGTTGCCCTGCCGTTGCTCGCATCAGTGCCGAACACCTAACCTCTTCATCACTGAAGCTCCTTCTCATCTTTCTTCGAAAGACGGCTAAACTAAATACATTAATATACGGTGTATGCATGGTAGTACAATGGACCAGTAGTTGTGTCTGAGTGCTCCATCGGATAGTAGCAACCTCCAACAAAAACGTAACATTACTCATGTTCACTTGCATATCGGCCAACAGAAGATAAAGTGAACTTTTTCTAAGGGGTTTCACATGCGTCGTATTTGAGGTAGGTGCAATACTTTGTTACCACTTTGTAACAGTTGACATCGAAGGGACAGAGTCCCCGTAAGCTTTTCTCATATTGGAGAAGTTTCCTTAGGTGTTGGAAAAGGTATTGGAAAAACATTGCGAGAAAAAAAGTTTTCTCGGGGTCTGTGATCTGTGTACCAATGAAGATAACGAAAACCACAATTTTTCTCCGGATTCGATTTTTCCGGAAGAAAAAGTTAATTTCTTCACATACCTACCTACAACAAATTTTGAACGAACGGCACTTTGAGGAGTTTTTCAATACAAATGATACTCTCGAAGGGCTTACCGGGGTCGTTCATTTCGTGGTTATGAGTTGGTAACGCTGGTTTTTGACACCTTCCGAACTGAGCTGCAATTCGAAGTGTCATAGCATTACCTAAATGCTTGCCATTTACTAAAAAGGTTGGTTAGCAATCGAACAACGCGTTAAAATTGTTAAAACTAACTATAAAAGTGGTGATGCAAATGTAGCCACTTTTCAAATACTACACGAAGGAATTGGTCGTCGTAATCGCCCGACTACACAAGCAATCAGTAAAATTTTGAAGAAATTTAAAGAGATATCATCGCAATGCACGCCCAGTAAAAAAAAGTGCAAATTGCTAATGGACACTAGGGCTGATATTTTCACTCAATTCGGAGGAACATGGTCAAATGATGCCGCCAATTTATTTTTGGTGGGCATGCCAGCGGTTGAATGAATGCACGGAAGAAGTTTCCTGGTCATATAATTTTACATTTTTGTGAGGTCAATTTATCACCGCAAGATGGTGCGATTTCACACCGTGAGATTTTTATCTGTGGGACTACGTTAAAGACTGTGTTTACGTCTTACGTGTTAGAAATAGATGCTAGTAATAGATGTTAGTAATTACTCAAGTTATAGGCAAGATACAGCCCGCAATGTGCTGAATGTGATGATTAAATTGCCTGATAGGAATCGCATGCCGCGAATTTTTCCGAGGCGGCCATTTGAATAATATTGTTTTTCACACTCAATGGCACAGTTCCAGCCCTATAATGAAATGAAATTTTCACCAAAACTTTGTCACTGTGTGCGCTTTATTAAGCTTTACTTTCGAAACCGAAAAATGAATGACCCTTTACTCTCCAGAATTGTTTTTGTACCAATTTTATAACTTGAAGAGTTAAATGAAACTCGAATTCCACATGATTTGCTTTTTTCGTGTACTTAAAAAATCTGTGTGCCATATCCCTGCCGTCCAATGGACTCATGGACTTGCGCTTGTATCTGTTCTCACATTTTACCATACTGACTCGAAGTTGCCCGGCAACATTTTGTAACTCCTCGAATTTTCTCACTACCTGATGGACCTGGTTAACCTACAAATTCTACCATTCATTTAACGAATCTTCACGTCTATTCTCTACAATCAATTTCCTCACACATTCACCACATTATGCCGATCAAGGAATCAACTTATTCCTAGAAAACTTTCATAAAAATATGTGCTGCGCCCAACAAATTTACGACATTCACATGTTTCAACTCAACCCAAGGTAATTGTCACCCTCCCCTACCGTGCGTCGTCTCATCGGGGGACACCAAATGTTTCGATTTGTCACGTGTGCTCTTATCACAAACGAATAACAAAATGAGACACATCGCACCGAATCCTCCCCTTCCAGATGCCTGCCTCCCACCTTGTACGCACTTACACAGTGAAACCAACTTTTATCGTTTATGGCATTCTGATATAAAAATCTTGCAGCGCGTTACACCCAAAGAGCAGACCACCCCGAAAAAAGATTTATTTTATCCCACCAGAACTCCTTAGCCATTAAAGAAGTAAAATTCAGCCCACCACCACCCCCTGACAGACACATACACACTTACACCATCCCACATAAGTAGGGGGTGGTTGGTGTTGCAAAAAAAGAACGAACGTCAAATCTGTTCCACTTATTAAGTTGTCACATTTTTTTCTTATTCTTCGTCTTCACTTTTCCATGCAACACAACAGCAAGAAAACGGCAGCAAGTGTTTAACACGAATGAGTTATGGAATAAGTTCGCATCCTGCCAGTGGGTGGAGGACGGCGACGCGACGGGACGATGTTGTGAGAATAAAGAGCAGCTGAAGAAATGTCACTGCCTGACAGAAGGAATCACAGTAAAATAATAAAAAAGGAAGTCAGAATGGAACTGTTCAATGGGGGATGCGATGTGCTCGTATAACTTAAGAGAGTGAGCTAGCGATTCTGCAAAGGACACTCGGCAGTAGATGGTATTAAGAAACGAACAACATGCAGCGCACACACTTAACAAGAGGGGAGCTGCACTATACCATTCAATTGTGATGGAGGAACTTTGAAATGAAAATGATACAGGAAGGCTGGTCCAACGGTCGTCGTCGAGCAACGGTAATGGAACAGCACACGACTTTTTATATCCTTGAGAGGCTATAAAGTGAATCTTTGTTCTCGATGAAAGAAGGGGGGTGCTTTTTGTGCTCAGCAGTTCTTTTGATGTCGAAATAAAGCAGGCGGGGGCCTTGTGCAAACATTTAGATGAGAGAATAGTTCCCGAATATACCTCGGATAGTGTCTGTTGACCCAGATAGGGAGTTTTTCAAATTTGTTTACATTTCAGAAGAATGATTTTTCAGTTTTTTTCTTTTTGTTATTGAAATGTGGGTCAATGCAGTATAGTCGAAATCTAAAAAAAAGCTTTCTTGGAATCGATCACAAATTTCAATATTTTCTCGAGGGCCAAGTGTTTGGAAAGGCCCTTTTGGGAGGAACTACGCAAAAAGGAAATTCGTGTTTACCTGATATCGGAGATTTTAAGGTTCTCACAAAGTGTGTTTTGTTAACTCAAAATCTCTATGGCGATACCTATATGGTATACCTGCTTTATGTCTTGAAAACCCTACATGACACATGATTCCTAGAACATCTGTGATAAAAGGACAATCGTGTATCGCCTTATGTAATTTTTTGTTACTTCGTTGCCAACAAGGATTACGACAATTTCTGACTAGCAACTAAAATCCTTCACGACCGAGCAAGAAAGTCCAACTAAGAATCCGATTTATTGAATCATTGATTGACCCACACCCCCACTGGACAATCGCACCGATATAAAGGACAAGGGAAACTTTTACACTAAGTGCCCCCGATGATTCCCACTCTTGATGTTATATGCGGACGAAATAGGACTTTTATTTCTCTTCCGATTCAATCCGTTTCGACTCCATCCCCAGAGCAGCACTTCCTCTTGTTTATGGGATGTGCAGTGAAAACTGCCTACACACTATACTGTAGACATCACCATTGGAACTAACGACACACACGTTTCACGGTTTAGTCAGATGTGTTTGTGCTATGGATTGGCCGCTTGAGTTCTATTTTCGATTCGAGATCTCCTCGCACCACTACTACACACAACTGGCCCCGAAAATGATGCAATTAGTGATATTGGTCCAAGGGGGACACTTTTAGTTTTAGTGTTAGTCGGTGTTCATTTTGGCGTTTATTCCCATTTCCAGGAATGTGTGGGCCGTACGATTGGGGACGGTTAACCTGTTGGAATCGTTGGCAATTTATTTTCGAAAGAGGAATCTCGAATGATTTGTTGTGATAGCTCGTTGGCAGCGTTCGTCGGGGGAGTATGTATATTCAGTTCGGCTCTTCGGATCAGCACCTTCGGGAAGCAGGTGTCTGTTGAAATGTTTTCTTTCTGTCGTCTTTGAAACGTATCTATACATGAGGCATGACAAGATATTTTGGGAATTCTTGTGGTTCAGCTCAGTGGCACGTTCCGCTGAGAACTTAGATTTCGAGGGAATTCTTTAGATTCCTTGGGGGATTTATTATTATTCACGTAATGTGGACTGTGTACGATTTGATCGGCCGGAAGTTGTTTCAGTTTGCAGACTAGTTGGAACCGTCAAATCGAGAAATCTGGCAGTTTGTACTCGTAGGTTAACCTGAGTGACAAGCCAACTACCAATAGCCTGGCACCCAATATTCGACGAACTATCGACGAACTATCGACGAACGTCAGCGCATAAGAAGCTTCTTGGCTGTCTAAAATCTACTTTAAAAGCTCCTATAAACTCTTGCATTAGTTGCCAATATTTGTAGGCCGCATTAAAAAACGAATTAATCTCTAGAAGAGCTCGTTAGTCTCTTTGAAAAAAAAAACGTTTTTAGATCTTCCTAGATAAGCCCAAGGAGGAGATTTTAGAACAGCCTTGGGCCAGGTATGCATGTCATCAGAGTCGTCTTAAGTCCACTGGAAG
This sequence comes from Neoascia interrupta, assembly GCA_947623515.1. NCBI lineage: Eukaryota > Metazoa > Arthropoda > Insecta > Diptera > Syrphidae > Neoascia > Neoascia interrupta. The sequence continues at coordinate 203,505,247 of OX392462.1, forward strand.
AAGTAGTCTTCAGCATACTTATAAGTGAAGCTGGCAGGAGTATACACTGCCATACGTATATCTACATTCCTCGTGTGGCCACACTTGTAAAGGTATGACTGAAGGAAAAACCTGAAGGCCCAAATAAAAGAGTAGTAGCATCTGCTACATATTGTGCGGCTCAATGGTCAGCTATCCCAGAGGGACGGCTGAACTTTAAACAATAGATTTGCTGGAGCGTCTGTCTTGGGATAAGCGGCTTTTATGGTTGGCGCCGTTGTCCACGTTAAGATCGATCGAATATAAAGCGAGGTAAAATCCGCCCCACCATGAAGAGGCAAAGGAAACAGCATGGTTATCCACAGCACCCATTGCAGCCTGGCCTGAGGGGTGTCGATATGAAAGCACTTGGTGGTCGGGAAATTCCGCTTAGCCCGTCCCTGTTTAACCCGAAGAAGTTACGACCAGCCAAGGTAATGGTGAAGCTATATGTGGAGCGGAGTCTAGAAATCCACAATGGCATCATTTACAACTTAAAATTGGCAGACGGGTTGTCTCATCGCTAAAGGAGAAGAAAATTTAACTGGTTGAGAAGGCTAAAAAGTATCTATCAACTCAATGCTTTTGGCATCTCATTAACTAAGTCGAAAGATGCCGGAACCAGAACCTTCACAGTTAAGGGTTCCACATGACATGACTGCACAAGCTAGTTTCGGGATACTCACAAGCCCCCGGTTGTCGGAAAATGTATGGGAGTGAATTCCATTGGGGGGAAAGGGTTGTGATCTTAAGACGTAGGTAGCTTGTGCGATCGACTCTCATTCAGCTGTATGCACCAAATCGAAAGTCAGAGTATATGCGGTTTCTTAAACGAAGTTGTTGCTGCTATGCCCTGGATAGAGTGGCAGAAATGGACTTCTTTCTCCTAATGGGTGACTTCAATGCTCGTGTGGATATATGGACAACAGCGATTGGAGAAGAGTGATTTAGGGCCAGTTTTTTAGTGCGAGATCATCCGACTTTCCGAGTTGAACTAAGATCAGCCCTAAAAATGAGATTTTCAGTGAACTTATTTCTGGGATTAATCTCGGCTCAGCTCGCCAAATTTAGTGAGTCAATATCGGATCAATTCTCGACAATATGTGTGAACTTATGTGAATGTTTTTTCTGTGTGGGATGGCAATGTTTCTGTGAAAAACTTTATCTGAGAATAATTCGAACTTCTTTTCCTGTTTTTTTCTATGTGCAGTGAGAGTTGGAAGCGTCATAATTATTTCAAGAGCCGAAGATTTTGACAACTTTGTTGATGGAGCTAAGTCTGCACTGAAAAACTGCTCGCTGAATTAACTTTAGTTTTATTTTGCTTCGGGATTAATAGATTTTGGCTTAAGCTGGACTTAACTTAGCACTGAAAAACCGGCCCTTAGAGGCAGGCGGAGAAAACTTGTTCAACGTTTGCTGTGGTTATGGTTTGTCTTCATGAACATTTTCATACACTAAGACATTCACAAATACTTTTGGTACCGGAAGAGTTTAAATCAGAGACCACTGATTGTTTTCTTTGTGGTATACCATCGTGTATTCATTTAATGATTTGGCATGTTCCTGTTTTTGAGAGGAGCTGAGCTGTCTGCGGGTACTGACCGCCACCTAGTTTTGTGCAAATTGCGTTTCAGCGAGAGTATTCTCTTGCCACCCCTTTGAAAACCTACACTGGTGACCAGCATACGGTGGGAAAGGTTACAGAATCCTAACTCTGATTTCAGAGAACGACTTGCACGGCGCATTTCGGAGGAGTTTGAGCAAATTCCAACAGACCTGCACCTAAATTTAGAGGAAGAATGGCAGCTGTTTTTGTCGTCAGTCATTGACTCTGCAAGAACTCTTTGTGGACTGGAGCGGCTTGGTGTGGCGGCTCGTGGTAAGAAAAGAATTGCATGGTATAAAACACCTGGATTGGATATGATTAAGCTATGAGAGAAAATAAGAGAGCTTTTTGTGGAATCTATGCAGTTTAACTCAATTTACCAAAATCGGATGCAATAAGAAGCGAAGAACTTCCAGTTAGGCAATCAGAAGAGTCAGGAGTCACGAAGAAAGTTCGTCGAGACGTTGGAGCGCGATTGCAAATCTTGAATAAATATCATACACGGGGTTAAATCCAAGAACGGTTAGTTTCTTTCTAAGAAGAACGATATCTTATGCCGAAGGAGCGAGCACTTTTCGGAGCTGCTCAACACCCAACAGGGCACTAAAGATGCAATCCCACTGCGCTCACGAGATAAATGCAGTGAATATTCCCTCAGCAGATTAAATCGCTAGAAGACCGGCCAAAAAGCTCAAAGCAATGGGCAAAATTGTGTAAAGAGGCTAAAACGTGTCACTATGGTGGCCTATGGGATAGCGGGAAAGTATCTATCTAGCGATTGCCAAACAGAAGTTTAAGTGCCCAGTTTCAAAAAACAAGGAATGGGGGACAAGAGAGATTGCTCTAACTATAGGGTTACGTCTCCCTTCCGGGAAAAGTATTCTAAAAAGGAAAGGAAAGCACATTTTCGATTGTAACCGAGCCCAAGTTACAAGAAGAGCATTGCGGGTTGTGGCCTGCGAGAGGCACAAGCGACTTTTCAAAGCCCATTCCTAAGAAATGGAGTATATTAAGTTTGATACAGCCAAAAATGTAATGTAGAGAAATAATAACGATAGACTCCCAAGACCTCGATCTAAGAGCATATGATCGAGATTGAATTCTGAGTCATTCCGTCTATCCGCCTGTATGTCATCAATTCTAACGCTTAAAATTTTGAGCTAGAGACCTGAAATTTTTCACGCAGCCGAGAGTTTTGCCCTATACCGTCGTTACCTGAAAAAACCCACCTCCGTGAGGGTCTAGCAAGCCCTTCAAGAGTTACATTTGTCTAGAAAAACTTCTGAAAGCGCTGTTCGGATTTGGCAAAAAACCTTATTTGGCAAAGCCTTGGTTCACCTCGAGCTGTTGCGCCACTCTATTTTTCTAGCTGAGAATTTTCTAACCGAACATTTTTAAAATCCGACCACGGACACGCCCACAATCGGCTTAAATGTGCAACCTCCAGTGCTTTAAAACTTACACGTCGTGAAAAGCTGAAATTAAGCATTTAGCATTTTCTATTGATGTCAAGTCATAAAAAAGGAATATAAAGTCGGTAGACCTCCCATGGTGGGCGTGGCATCGTTTTAAGGACTAATTAATTTTTCAAGTGCATTTTATTAAATATTTATTATTTTTTTCAAATCGTCATATGTGTGCGACCCAGGGTATATTTAGTTTGATGTACAGTTTGAATCGCAGTGAAATAATCACCGTAGACCCCTAAGACCTTCTAGAGATTTGAATGGGACCGACAGGAGAATCGATTAAGCCATGTCCGTCCGTCCGTATGTAAACAACTCTTAGGCCTTAAATTTTAAGGTAGAGGGCTGAAATCTCGTGGGTTGGCTCCATTGGACCAGATCAAGTTTCAAAATTAACTGAATCCGCCCACAGACACGCCCGCTACAGGCCTGTATGTGCAACCATCACTAATTTCAAAAAATACTTTTTCCAAATTTTAGCTATGTTACAATGGTTCTAGCGCATTCATTTTTGGTATGTAACATTGATTTGTAATTGTCTTTGAAGTAGCCAAAAAAGTTTTTCCTTTTCATTGACCACGCCCACTTTTTTAAGGGATTTTAGCTTAAAATGACTGTTTTTCAATTAATATAAGGGTGATTTTTTAGCTGGTTTGGCTTTGGCAACACTGGTTTTGACAGCTGACGTGTGTTTAGTACTTTGTGTCACTGTCAAACAGCCTCAGTTTGGTTTGCAATTTAACCGTGGATCGTCTTACAAATGAACAACGCTTGCAAATTATTGAATTTTACTATCAAAATTCGTGCTCGGTTCGAAATGTTCATCGCGCGCTGCTTCCATTTTATGGTCGGCATTCTCGACCTTCTGACAGTTAACAGTTAATTTCATGTTTCGGGCCGGTCAATTGGCCGCCTAGATCGTGCGATTTGACACCATTAGATTATTTTTTGTGGGGGTATGTCAAGGCTAATGTCTATAGGGACAAGCCCGCTTCGATTGACGCACTGGAAGCCAACATCCATGCATTCATTCGTGAGATACCGGCCGATATGTGTGAAAGAGTATGCCAAAATTGGACTCAGCGGATGGGCTACCTGAGACGCAGCCGCGGTCAACATTTGCATGAAATTATCTTTAAACATTAAATTGCAAGGTTCAAACTATCGATTCAAATAAATATTTCATTAATTTTTTCGAATTTTTTGTGTTTTTTTTTTTTAAAAAGTTCTCAACCTCTTAAAAAATCACCCGTTATATGAAATTTGACTAAAAATTAAATGACAAAACTTGTAGATATTAGCATTTTCTAACTTTCATGCATTGAGCCTCCGCCTACTTTTGTGGGCGTGGCGTAATAAAAAGTGATTTATTTAGTTAAAAATGCGGAGTTTTAGGCCGAAATGTATGCAACCACCCGCCCTTTTATATCCCGCCCACTTTCTGGAGGCGTGGCAGTTTTTTTTTTTTTGGTACGTTAGGGTTTCTTGCAATCCGTCGTAGATGGACTGAAGCTTTTGCTTACGCACTGTTGCATTTTCGCATTTGTTTTTTTTTTTTTAAATGCTATGAAAAAACTACTGAATACTTTCTCAAATTCTTTTTTTATTTGAAAGTACAACCCTTCCTGTTAATAATGGAAAATAATTTCATTCAAATGGCTGCCTCGGCTGGCCATGCAGTAGCCTACACGATTGGTCCAATTTTTAAGCACATTATCGATTGTGTGCAGCTGTATTTCACCAATGGCTTTACGAATATTGTCCTTTAATCGATCGTCAATTGTGTCTTACTTGTCGGCGTAATACTTATCTATTACGGCACCCCACAAATAATAGTCAAACGGTGTCGAATCGCAGCTCCGAGGTGGCCAAACGACATCAGCTCTGCGGCTGATAATGCGATCTTCAAAAACATTAAATCATCGAGTATAGCTTCGGCTGTGTGGCACGTAGCGCGGTCCTGTTGAAACCATATGTTGCCAATATCCTCCTCTTTAATTTTTGTAAAAAAAATTCGTTCAACGTGGCCTAATAACGATCGCCACTGCAACGGTCAATCCTTGATCATTTTCGAAGAAAAATGGCGTAATTATGCCTCTGGACCAAAATCCGCACCACACAGTGACTCGTTTTGGGTGTATCGGCTTTTTGACCTTTTTTGTTTACATACCCACCAAGATCAAAATGAGCTTCATCCGAAAAGATGATTTTTTTTGGCAAAATCGGCAGCGAAGCAAGAACGCATATTTCCCAATACACAACCATATTCGTTCAGCGGAAAGATAAAACTAAGTATCTGTCAAATCAGACATGAGCTAAGTGTTACCATTCACGAAATAAGCACTAGTTGCCAAAAAAAACGTTAGATGGCGGACCCTTTATAAAGAAGGCTTAGTTCTCAATTTTTCTCATACTCAACTTTGGGCTACGCCCACATTTGGAAGCTGAATTTTATAGAAACTTCTTATTTTCGACTGCTTGTAAGCCTAACTTTGGAAAGAGTAAGAAATAAAATTCAGCACGTGAGGTACACCAGATTCCGTTCTAGATTTTGTTCATACACGCCCATTTTTAGGGCTCGTCTTTATGAAAACAACAAACATATAAAGTTTTGACATAGTCGTGCATATAAGTTTTTTTTACGAGGTATAGAGGTACTTTAAAGAGAATGCTTCAAACCTTGTATTTATGGATGCCAGATTTATATACTGATGCAAACAAAAAGTAGGTAATTTGGCTTTTAAAACTGTACCTAACTTTTTTAAGACCTCAAAGCGAACTTTTAAGGCTTCTATGACTTGATTTCTTACACTCAAATTCAATTGAGTTACCTCCTTTTAAATGTGGCATTTTCATATCTTTATAACCTCCCAGATAGAAGTTAAAAATAAACAATCCGTCAAGGATAATTTCCCACAAAACCATGTAACCATTGCTCTCATATTCCATCTGGATATCTGTCAAGCAAACGATAATCCGTGGAATATCAATTCTCGTCTGTATCTCTTAACGCGATTGTCAGCAATTTGACACAATCACAAAGAGCAAAGAGCAAGAGTGGCTACCCACAAAAGTGACATTAATCATCTCTGTGTCCATCCGTATCAATTTGTTTACGTATTTGAAATCTTTCACACCAATTAACGCCCCAAAGACATTCGTCGGTATTTCCTCCAGTTGGGGTAGAAATACTATCTACACTTGGTCACAAATATGGCATCTCTAGAGGCGTTACATTTGTATCTCCCTATAAACGGCGAACAAGGAGTCCAGCGGAGCAATATTCCGGGGCGACGACGACGACAACGACGAGACCAATGTTGTGATCTGTTTACATTTTGTTTGGTTTCCCTGGCACAACACTGTATAGATAGTTCTCCTCGGGCAAATTGATTGATGTGAACTGAAGTGGGTATGGCAGCAACGAAGCCTGCGGAATAGACACCCCCGCATGACAGACAAACGAATCGGTTGACTGCGCGTATCTGGAAAACAGTCGCCCTCGTCCACATAGTCTGCGTTCCATATGGTAATGGAGCTCACTAACAATTTTATCCAATGACTGGATCCGTCATCGGTTTGGCGCTCCAGCTGATGGACATTGATTTTTATAGTAAACAGCTCAGGATGCATATGGCATCGAACAGGGCTAAGGAATGTCCAAATGCCGGTTCGGTGATAAACCACACACGGACCGCCAGGAATTTCTACTCAATGGCGATGCGAGTAGACGAAAATGCGAAGAATTTGCAATTTAACCTGAAGTACATAAACAGGATATCATTGTTATGCTTTCCTACCTCCAATTATCTGTTTAGGCAAGTATATTGTCAGCTTTAAATCTCATTCGTTAAAGAATTATGTTTTAACATGTTTAAGGCAACTGTTGGCAATTGTCAATCTTTCTTCTTCTTTCTACTTCTTATACTTCGCCCACCTTGTAGTTACATGTAATCCTTCACTTGCAGCCGGTTTGACTTTTCTTATTTAATTCGTTTGGATTTGTTCACTATACCCACTCCTTGAACATAATTATCACTCTCAGGGCGCACTTTATATCGGGGGAACACTTTCTTGCAAATGTCAATCATACGCTTCAGTAATTGTTTCCAACATTTCTTATGCTGGGGCTGTTGAAGTCCCAGCGAAAGGAAGAATTCTCATCTACGACAAGCCGTCAAAATGCATGAATCCCCAAAAAATCATCCACCCTGAGCCACTTTATCTCACCGCGAGCCGCGCCGTGTGGTGTGGAGTAAAATCATTGACATCAAGGAGTGGATACACTGCATAGAAAGGAATATCAGCATCACCCTTTTATAGCACCCGCCAAGAGTTCATCGAAAGAGGTATTCCATCATCATCATCGTCATCACCTCCATCATCACGCCCAACTGTGTCGTGCTGCTGTCGTCTCGTCATCTAATATGTGCTAATGGCATGCGGGAGAGATGAATGGCACACATTGCCATCATTATGCTCGTCACCCCGGAATGTTGCCAGATCATAAGCAACCATAATAGGTCACCACCGGATGGAGTTCTATTATGAGCCAAATCACTGGAAGATTGGAGGCTGGATATCAAGTCGAGTTCCCGCCAAAAATTTGTCTAGGCTGAAAGTTAACGTTAAAGTTTCATCCCTTAAACTACGTATAATGAACATGTCATAAACAAAACTTCTCCCCAAGTAGGATCTAGTGTTGTGCCTGCAAGGCTCGTGGTGCAGAAAATCTAACAAGTCCCTCAATATATAAATACTTTGGGGAACTGCGAGATGGCAATTGCTAAATGACCCGGAAAGGGTCGCTTCAAAGGCATTCGAAACCAGTGACATGGGTGACTGTGTAATCGAATCGAACAGAATGCAGTCAAACGTAATTTTATTGCATATCACGGCAGCATATCGGTCTGAAGTGGGTTGTTGGTGGCTGATGCTGTTGTTGGTGGCTGATGCTGTTGCCGGGTTATTGGAGTGGAAGGCGTGGTTTTTTTCTCGGTTCTCTTTCGGGCGGGACAGACAGTTTTATTGAAAACATCCTTTAAAAGTTTGAACAATGTTTTGAAGCTGGAAAATCTTTAAAACCACAGAATAAGTTTCCTAAGGGCGAGTAGCAATGAAAGTTTCAGTTTAAGCTTAATGTCCAAAAGAAATCTAAGATTCTAGCAGAAATGCCAGATGGAAGGTCAGACAGAGTTTAAAACAAATGCAATCCGCCCGAAAATGGAAACATAACCTGTTATGGTATCGCTACAAACGCACTGAACTTTTTCATTTCTAAACAAGTCCCACTTGTTCGAGGAGCTTTGGACCGGTGGCATTAAGCTAACTAGATAGATCTTAGACTATTTCTTTTTAATGAAGACAACCCAGCTGCAATAGAAGTTTTTGAATTGCAAATAATACGATCCAAGTTGGTAAAGCAACGCTGCGATTTTAGTGAAGAGATTGCTTTAAGGTGGAATATAAACCTGGGTTCCGTATACCACAATTTTCCAAGCATTGTAAAGCCGATGAGCAAGCTAAAGACGGTGCTAGCAAGAATCCACTTTATAATGGAATAGTTGACTAACATCAGCACGCCTGTATCTATTTCAAACCAACCTTACCACAGCTGAATTTCAGAAAGCGTCATTTCCCTTAGCAGCTTGAGGCGAAAGAAGATATTTGTGTCAGACCTAACCAATAAATTCAGGCTTGCCCTTAAAAACTCCGGGGTCTATACCTATATCAAGAAATTAAAACTTTTGAGCAAACTAAATCTCGAAAGGCAAAATCCCGAAAGGCAAAATCTTATAAGACGAAATTCTGAAAGCAATAAATCTAGAAAAGGAAAGATTTTGGGGTAAGTGAGCATTTGGGTGTTTAAAAACTATATCTGAGTCGAATTTTCTAGAATCTCGATAAAGACGTGTTCAATGTTGTAATAGGTCTAGTCCGAGGATTTTCGTTTTTGTAGAATTGCCGTTTGAGATTTTTGAAAATATTTTGAGATATTTTGTTCATTTTAGATTTTTTTAGTTCCAGCGAAAGGGGTGATCCTGAACAGCATCAACTTACCCTCCGCGCCGGGTCAAATCGTTGAACAGCCAATGGCAAATATGGCCTTTTCAGCATAGGAAGAGGGGATATTATAAAAACGTTGTAACTCTTTTCGCCGGATTAAATTCCTTTTCATCCGTCTTGAAGACGTTAGGGGAGAAAATAGTTTAAATTTATGTGTTTCCCTTCTTATACCTGACCGAGGGTTTATTAATTTTAATGCATAGTTTGTAACACAGTGAAATAATCATCGTAGACCCTTAAGACCTTAAAGAGATATGACCGAGACCGACTGGTGATTTTGAGGGCATGGCCTATACAAAAAGTATATGAATTCGGGCCAAGAAACTTAAAGATTTGGTGTTACATGGTATATATGGTCGGGTATATAGAAGCTTGTCACAGATCGTAATGGGTGACAACGACAATGGTGCAGGATGATGATGGAAAACTCACGACTTTCCGTCAAGGTCGATAATGACCTAAACCGACCCATTCGATGTAAAAAAAGGATTAAAACAAGGCGAATTACTGTCATATGAACACCCGCGCCAACAGCAGGGGCAAAATCTTTCAAAAGTTCGTTCAATTACGTGCTTACGCAGGCGACATTGTCATAATTGGAAGAACAAGGTGTGTTGTCAGTGAAGACTTCGAGGGTATTGGGACGAAAGCAGCGAATATGGGATAAGCAGACAACGTGGGCAAAATAATTTTAAGCTGTTACCAAGAAGAGACATCCAACACCGACGTCTTGGACAAAACATCACCATCGACAGCTATAACTTGGAGTTAGTTAGGGACTTTGTCTACCTAGGTTCCGCTGCCAATTTAGACAGTGACACCAGCGCTGAAATCAAACGAAGAATAACGCTTGCCAATCACCGTTTCTTTGAGCTAAGAAGGCAATTGAGTAGCAAAGCTCTCTCCCGAGCAACTTAAGTGTCCATTTATAAGACCCTCATTATTCCAGACCTGCTTTACGGTGCAGAACCATGGACCACGCAAAGGCGGGTGAACACACTTTAGGCTGCTTCGAGACGGGCTGTACAGCGACACCTATACCTAGCCAGAAGAGTCAAAATACAACGGCAACGATGGCTGGGTCATCTAGAGCGAAAGGACACAAAAACCGCGGCCCGGAAAATCTTTGTGTCCGCCCCGCAGGTGTGGCGCGGTAGAGAGCATGGAGCCTCAGGTTTCGCACGCAAGTAGGAATGGGACCTCCCAAGTAACACAGAAGCTCTTGCTTTGGCCACCGTTACGTTTTCAGCACCACATCATAAAACCTTAGGTTCTTGAAGTTGGTTTTATACAAGTAATGGGGCCCCTTACAAAACCCCTATAAGGATGATTTGACACTTTATAGAACTTAATTTTGGGTGCAGAAAGGGCTCTAATTCGGGCTCTTATATAACTTTTTTGGACAGTCAATACATTTCAGGCACACACACTTCGAGGTGTTTACCTTTTACTGTCATGGTGTGGTTTTTATTGTAGTTATGTATACACACATTTCTATCTTATTCTTTGAAAGTGTTGATGTTTTTGCATAAATAACTTCGTTCATATTAAGTGGTGATGAAATTAATGAGTAAAACGAGTGCATTTAATTAGCAGAAAACAAGGTGCGCATCTCGTTTCTTCGAATGATTTATTAAAATTTGACGAAAAGAAACAATTCTCTTCTTAAAATATTAAATATAACATAAAATAAGGAGTGCAAGGTTTTATGTAGAGCCCACATAGCACCGTTGTAACACTTAAGGTGTTCTGCGATGACTTTTAGAAACTTTGGGTTCTTTGTAGCACTGTATAGCTTCATGTAGGACTATTATAAGGTTTTGTGTTTTCTGTCAAGCACGGCGCTGTCAAATTTGTTAAGGGTTTCCATCACTCTCTATTCTTTTAGGTTATACGTTGGTTTGACTACTTGAAATTGGCACTACTTGAACATGGCAGACGTTAATTGAAATACATATTTTACAGGCTATTTTTATCTTATCCATGAATGTAGTTCATACCTTAACAGTTTTAAACCCCAAGGATACCTGTTAAACTTCTACCTTAAAAGTTAACATGTCAGTGAGCTGAAAAAATTCTTGAGGTGTTCGACCAAGAATGCCTAAACCTAACTTATTTAACCAGCTAGAACATAGAAAAGTGTAAAATTTCAACAATTTACAATTCTAGAAGCATTATAGTCATGACTGGCCCCAATATAAGCAACGATACGCTGTGTCAGCTTTTTGATGAATGTTCATAGAAAAAACAGCATAAAAGCATGAATTATCTCTCTGAAATCAAATTTTTGTGTATGATATACTTCTCCAGCCTAATATGTAATCTAGTTAAAATTCATATCATTCTATAAAAAATGTAAATTTCGTATATTTACATGTTTGCATGAAATGTTCTCACAACAATTTCTGTAAATTACATTGTTTTCTATTGTATGACTTATGGCGACCCCCAAGTGCTATATAAGAGTTTAAAGTAGTACTTCGGATGTGTCAAACCTATAGTGTTAGAAAACAGGTGCTAGAAAGGTCTACAGAACTTGCGCTATAGAACTTAACCCCTCAGCACTTATTTCCTTATAACTTGAGTGCTAGGAACGTTTATAGCACCACGTTTACGGAACCTTTGGTGCTAGCACTTTTAGTTTTATAATTTTGGTGCTGTATACGTTTCTATGACCAATTTTATAAGTGTTTAAGCTGCGCACCAATGGTACGATAACGAAACTTTGCAAAACCATTAGTGCTACCGAAGAGCATTTTGAGTGTCTTATAAGTCAGTGTCTTATAGTCAAAAACCAATGCTAATGGTTCCACAGTGTGCTACTTGGGCTCTGCCAACTTCGCGTGCGAAACTAGAGCTGAGAGAAGCTAGTGAAAGCTGGAGACAGAGCTGGCTGGCGAAGCTTATTGTCGCAGGTCCACCCCGGACCGGAGTACCTTAAGTGAGTATGTAAGTAAAAAACTGTGTAACAAAATTTTAATACCCCCTATCCTTTCATCCTTTCGGATGGAGTATAAGAATAATATGTGACTTAAACGTTGCAAAGTCAATCGACTCCTTTAGCACATCGTCGCAACGTATCCTATCTTTCATTGTTTGATCGCTCCATAAAGAGTGGTCCAATCAAATATCCGGGTGTACCTACTCCACCCCTAAAAGAACTCAACTGCAACTTTTCATTCACGCTATGTTTACCCAGTAGCCAAAGCTCCTTGATCGCGGTTGAACTAAAATAGGCAGGCCTATACCCCACAGGTTATACCTATGCACAAAAAAAACCTAAAAGTAGATAACTAATTTTGCTTCGATATTATTTTGCTGCGTCTTTCTGATATGAATGAGATTCTCTTTTCAAATGCAAAAAGGTTGCTGATATCTTAAATTTGGACTTTTAAAGTTAAGTCACGGCTTAACCATATCGCAACTCAAATGTCGAATGATAACATTTTTAATATTGCCTGGATTTCAGATTTTATATCGACAAAGAACCCATTATTTAAGCAGATAAATCAGTTAACCATTGACACTATTGACACCCCCTCGTATACACACAACACCATTATATCATTGACACCGCATCATCCCTTACTGACACAATCGAAACCTTTGCCTGCTAATAAATGAATCACAAATTAAATAATCCTCTGCCGTTTGGCGTACAGCGATTGAAATCTACACTCAACCAACAAAATGATAAACACACACACATCACAACATTATACCCTCCCCCCAGGTTGGTTGAAGTATCTCTCACCCAATTCATGCCGTGTCGGTCGGTCGTCCTCATCACCATTATTGACCTATCCACACACACAAATTGGCCTAATTTGACTTTTTCTAACCGTCCGTATCGAAATGATAATCACAAGGGATCATCGCATATCACAATACTCGTATATATACCCCCGCTTGTGCAACCCAGACTATGCCCTGGCGCGCACCGCCATCACCATTATCGTCTATTGAAAGCACCGGAAATACACCGCACTCACCCTCTATACAATGTTACGTCCGTTCTCTGTGATCACAGAAACCAAAGAAAAATTCATTCACCCTCGAATTATTTACCTTCTTCCTGTCAGGTCGGGCGGATTGCTGTTTTTTTTCTGCTTATACCCTGTGTGCGCTGCGCTTTAAGTAAACAAATATCACTACCACCACCCAACCCATTGAATTTAGGGGGTGGTAGTGTGCGATCTTGGTGGTGCCGGATCGTCCTTGACGAAGAGCCCTTACAGCCGTTAGTATCACTCGATTAAAAGGAATCGCTTTATGCAGTTTGGTTAAGGAAAAGTCAAGCACTTCCATGGAGAGGGTGAAGTGTTCTTTTTTTTCGGCGAAAATAAAGGGATGTTAGCACATTGATTCATTGTGCGCTGCCCCCATCCGCCTCACATCTGCAGGTTTCGCCTGCCCCTTTTGATATAAACACATCGCCGAAAACATTTCAATCAAGGATTCGACTTGCTGTGCGATGGGCTGGGGTGTTTTTTGAATCGTCTTTTGCTGGTGTGGGCCTTCGAAATTTTTGGTTTTGTCTTTGATATGCGAAACATTTGGACAGAGAAACAATATTAAAACTCTGCTCAAGGATATAGACTTGCGGTGTTTGTTTTGCTCATTTTGGGTTTTAATGTTTTCCGACACATGGGTGGGTATGCTGCAAGTCTGACTGCGTAAATAGCACGTGATTTTGTATTTGGTTGGAAAAATTTAAAATTCTTTCGAACATGTTTTTGGGCGGTGTTCGATGTGGAACAGAACATGTCCTTTCTTGGGGAAAGTGTATGCAACATGTTGTAAGGGAAATTATTTTTTGAGAAGGGACAATTTTCTACTCTCCTTTTAAGTGCTTATTTGTTCTGAATAATGTCGAAGAGAAAGTAATTCGTTTCTAACATTATTTTCATATTATTTTAAAATAAGAAAATAAAAAAATGCGAACTAATAACATTTGTATTTTTCTGTTTATTTTCAGGTAAGAACATAAACACTTTCGCTATTGGACGTGCCTTTCACAAGAAAAGAACAAAACAGAATCTTGGTTTGGTTAACTTATAAACTAAAATATGGAAAATTGTAAAGGCGGTCTTTTTTGGGTATGGCTAATAAGATTTGCTCACTCGAAAGTCTTCGTAGGCACTGGCAGTATGTCTACCCCTACACAAATAAATATGAAAAGTTTGAATTGGTTTTTGGCCAACCAAATAAAAAGTCCGCATTAATATATTTTGTGTTCAAAAGATTTAAGTTTTGAACTAAATAAGTAGCCAGAACAAAAAGCATAAATAAACATGACAAAATTCTTCTCCAAACGTGAACTTTTATTATTCAACTCAGTTAATTTTTCGCGCACGAAATTGAGGGATAAATTTTTTGGCGCAGTCGGTAAAATATTTTTGTTTCTACAACAACTTTTGTTTCTACTTCGGAAGTAGGGATCTGGTATTCGTCCATTGTAAAAAACAAACTGAAATGCAAAGCAAAACATTTAAGCTTACAAGGAATGGAAAAATTCAATAAAAATGGATGTGAAATATGTGCCTTTAAAAACTTATGGGGTTATCACTAAGCTTGAAAAATGTTGTACTTGGTAGAAGTCACTTCCTAAATTTATTTCCACGAACTGGCTTAGACTCTACAGTAGTCAGACAGGTATTAGCTAGTGGCCTTATGCTTGGTCTGACAGGATTTGGGATATTTGACACCATGGACTGCTCCATTTGCTTAGGTTTGAGGGCTGATGAATCCGATGGAAAATTGTGTTGACTTGCTACAGTGCATTGAATTGAAAGTAAGGAGTGCGAGTGCAATTGTACTGCGACCCTTTCTTTGATCTGGATTTTCGGGGCTGTCTTTATGAAGTTGATTACCTCCCTAGATGGAGTGTTGTTATATGTACCTAGTCATACCCTGTGGAACTGGAATTCCCAGTAATTTCAAAACTGTGAAGAGCAAGACCGTAACACCCAACCAGCCGATGTTCCATACTTTATTGTGCTTGTCGGGAGTGTCTACATATTTTCAGTCTACAGACTTTCATTAGGGACGGTTTTGAGTCCTGCATACCTGTTGAGAGCTCCACATAGCAGTTTGAAAAGAGATCTGATGATTTCTAGGACTTTTAGAGTGTTTTTGGAGTGTTTGAGACGTTAAACCAGAGAGTCGGAAAAGGCCCGATGAAGGGAATCTCAGCTCCTCATTTGCCTTGCATGTCGGCATTACTATAATAGTTTTCGCGTTCTGGCAACCAACCCAATCAACTAAACGTTGTTTTTGCTAGCCAGAACACTTAGGACAAATTTCACAGTTGAGACTTAAGTATCGATTCTGACACTTCACTTCACTCACTCAGGATGAAATTCCGTTTTCACATTGATTTTTTTCCAATCACACACTTAAGTCATTAACATTGGCGACTTAAGTTTTTCACAAAAAACAATGCAAATTAGTTTTATTTTGATAAAAACCACATCAATGTAACAATAACAAATGGAGAAAGGGAAAACCCAACACGATGCACGTAAAATTTTTATTAAATTTTCCAGAAATTAAAAAACAAAATTGTTTTGACAGCATTTTCTTGGAGCTTATGGCTAATACGCAAAACTGTCAGCGGATTGAAGCGTTATTAACTTGAGTTTTACTTAAGCTGCCACTGTGAAATTGGCCCTTAGAATATGGTGATATTTCCAGACAGACTTAGAGTTGTAGAAGCCTTTAGGAGAATAGTGAGATCCTTACATTGAGATTTTTTAAATGCAATGAACTGCTTCGTTAATCGCTTGAAAATTTTTGGATTTTTTGCAAAGGACTTTTAGGTATTATTCCATTTATTAATGGCACTTCGGCCCTACTATACCAGCGCTAATTCCACTGCTTGACTTCGACCCGTCAGTATACTACTTTTGGTCTTCGTCATTTAACCATTGTGGATTGCTATAGTCCCTTCCTCTCTTTTTTGGACTAAAATTTTGTAATTTTTCTTCAAGCTAACTGAAGACTAGGGCCAGAAACACACGGCGACAGAAAAACGCGCGACTAATTACCGTCTGACTAGAAGCACACGCGTTTTTATTCTAGACAACATACGATTGCTGCTACAATTAGTCGCGAGACTCGTTTTACGACGAATTTCCGAATTGAGGCTAGGGACATACGGCGACAAAAAAAAAACGCGCGACAAAAGACTGCGCTCGGCTCCTGTCAGTTTTGATGAAAATTTTATTTTGATAGTTGAAAAAAAAAAGAGTTTGAAAGCTTTTTGTGGTAAACAAAGTACACAAACAATAATTTTCTGTGCGGCTCTTGTGAATTGTGGTGAAAGTTGTAGTTTTCATCGTTGAAAAAATCAAAAATTTTTTGTCGTGCGGCTTGAAAGTGTCGCAAAGCGGAAAATTGTCGCAAATCGAGTCTCGCTACTTATTGCCGCAGCCGCAGTCGTGTGTTTTTTACAATATAAACGCTTAAGCTTCTAGCCGGACTGCAATTAGTCGCGCGTTTTTCCGTCGCCGTGTGCCTCTGGCCTAACTGTTTCAAGCCGCACGCAAAAAATACAATTTTATTTTATTAAACGAGAAAAAACTACTGTTTTCACCACATTTCACCGGAATCGCCCCGATAGTAAAGGGCCAACTATAATAGACTAAATGCTACGTACGGAGCCTTAAGAAATTGTGCGAATACATTCGATTCGTATAACGCGCCCATAATGTCGGTCGGGTCAGTTTCGTCAAGTTTTCTTCGACATTTGTTTCGTTCGTGTTGTGCGCTCCCAACCGCACATTTCGTACGTAGATTTTGAAATTGGTTTTGGTGTGGCTGATTCTATTGAACTTGAACCAAAAGAAAGCAAAATTGTTTTTAATTGTTTTTGAATAGATGCACGTAAACAAAACAACGCTTCGCAAAACAAATGAATTTGCGACTTGACAGATTTATACTTTTGCAAAGGGCAATTGCAGGTTGCTTGTCTGTTTGACGAAACTAAATTTAACTTTTCGTCCGGTAATGACGTTAGTATCAGTTTGCTTCCGACTATTTGGACTAGTTGGCCCTTAAAGGACCATAGACGGGATGCTTCGTACGGAGCCTTAAGAAACTGAGCGAAACTGAGCTTTCCACTATTATTGTCTTTGTGTATTGAGTTACTACGAAAGGTTTGCAAACTCTTTTTTTTAACGATGATAATTAAATTTTTCATCATAGCTAACAGGACCCGCACCGAAAATTTTCGCTCGTGCGTTGAGTATGCTTGCTGCAGAAAATCGCGCTGTTTTTAACTCTCATTTAATAATGAGAGTATAAACACTCTTTCTCCATTTTCATTGTCAAAACCTTCGCCGATATCCTTAAAGCCACCTACAGCAACCATTTTATCTATAGAAGTATCTTTTTTTCCCACCCACCAATGACATAATCACCGTAGACCCCTAAGACCTTTTAGAGATATGAATGGGACAGACAGGAGAATCGATTAATCCCTGTCCGTCCGTCCGTCCGTCCGTCCGTCCGTCCGTATGTAACTTTAAATCCTTAAATTTTAAGCTAGAGAGTTGAAATTCGGTGGGTTGGCTGGAAGCTTAGTCCTTTAGATCAGGTTAGAAAATTAGTTGAATCCACCCACAGACACGCCCACTACAAGCATGTATGTGCGACCATCTTTAATTTAAAAAAAAAAATACTTTTTCCAAATTTTAGCTATGTTACATGGTGCTAGTGCACTCATGATTATGAATTTTTTCATAATATTGAAAAGTTTTTGAAAAACTATGAATGGAAAATAGATATGTACCTACTTTTAACGTGTTTAACATCATAACTCTTTCACCACTTTATTTAAAATACTGATATTGGGCTAACATGTAAAGCAGCCAAAGGCTAACCAAATGGTAAAATCAAATATCGGCTAACCGGTTTGACGGTTTGAGAACTGTAGTTTTGGCGTATTTTCGAAAAAAAATCGTGAAACAAATTTTGTTCCCAACACTTTCTCCAATGATGACCGGCAAAAATGATTTTAAAAAAAATCACATACATCAAAAATTATTTGTTATTTTCTGGAAAACTTTAGAAATTTTCAAATATTTAGCAGATTCTGGGATCTAGCTCGAAAACTTCAAAAACATTTCAAAAATTATATTTAAAATATTCTGGAATCTAAACGGTGATACCGATTAAAATGAAATTTGGTTTGTATATAAAACGTATAAAGCGAATTCCAAAACTTTTAAGATCTTTCAAAAATGGCGTTTCTGACTTAAAATTTTCTGAAAAGGTTAAAAAAAAAAAACAAATTAAAAAACATGCTTTTATAACCGATAACAAAAAACATGTGCCTTGAGTATTAGAAAAAGGTAACCGCAGCCAGCGCAAAGTATATGAAAAAAATATATATATAAAAATTAAAGAAAAATATTTAAATAAAAAATAAAATTAAATAAAATAAATAAAAATTTAAATCAAAAAATTCAAAAAAAAAACTAAAAAATCACGTGTCCAGCCACACTATCTCGAGGACGGTAAAGTATACCATTTTGAAAAAATTCTCAGACATAGCAAATTTTTTCTTTCGAACCTTGACGTTCGTAAAGGACTTTAGGACTTTTTCCTGGTGTACGCTGACTTTAATTGATGAGCTCATCAGTGACTTCGGAAGGATATCTTACTTTTGTCTTTGCTCCATCATGCATCATGTCCATGATCTGGAACTCCTCGTTTTCTTAGCACCGCCCATATCAGATCTCGTGGGGATCTATCGAACGCTGTTTCAAAATCAACCAGCACCATATGCAGATTTTTAAGGGCTTCACTATGTTTTCCATTATGATTCTTATACTCTGGATTGCATCAGTGGTTGATTTACCCGCGACAAACCCACACTGGTCCTCTGATAACCTTATTATTTGTCGCAGTCGACTATCTAGTACCCGCTCGACGATCTACATTGTGTGGGACATCAGCTTGATAGAACGGTGGTTGTCACGGCTTAGTGACAACTTTCCCTCCACTGATTCCCTCCAATAGACATTGGATCGCCATTAATAAGTTTGAAGATGAAGGTCGCGAGCCATCTGGACCCGCAGCCTCCTATTTTCTTCCAGAGCTCTGAGGGTATCTGATCCGGCCCGACTCTACTTTTCGCTTTTTCGAGTACTTAATCGCCTTCCCAATCTCTTCGACTGTAATGTCTGGTAATTCTTCCCGGTTAGGAGTAGTTTCTTCTGGAAAGTGTTGCCTGGAAAACTGTTCATTCAGCAGCTTGAGAAAGGATAGAACTTTCCCAGTGAGATTCTCAACTCCCTTTTTTCGTCCCTCTGAGAGAAGTTCTATATAGTTTGCTTTCTAGGTAGTTTTAAGTAGGAATTCAGTTAAAGACTCACCTCTTGAATGGTTGTTTGAGCTGCAAAGCATACTATGGGCGTTGGCATTGCAACAAACGAGAAGGATTTCGTTCGTCCTCTGGCAGTACTGGCAAAGTGGTTCCATAATTCTCGGAGGTACTTTTATATCATCTCCCAGAAAGGAGGCGGGGTTAACTACTACGCTTATTTCACCGAGCAGATTGATAACAACGCTGGGAAATTTCTCTTGTATCACCATGAAATCCACATATACGGCAACCTTGAGCCGTTCCCTCTCCAATTTAGCTAGACTTTTATTTAAAACCTTATTAGGCAGAGAAAAGTGTCGCCGCCTTGTGACGTTCCTTGTGGCGTATAATTATTGTTCGGAGCATAGTAGCATCCAATGACTTACAGATTCCAAGAAGGCATGAGAAGGTACGTTGTTGAAAGCTCTCTCTAGCAACGTCTAAAAAAAAGGTAGTAGCGTGTACTCTTTTTAAAGCAAGGACTTTGCAATTGTCCATACTGCCTCGTGGAGTGCCGTTTTCGTGGATCTGAACTTTGGGTTAACATCCAGTAATTTGGAAAGTGATGTTTTTTTTTATAAAACTCCTCATTTGGATGTAGAACTCTTCTAGAGTTTAAAGAAAAAAGAAGGTAAGGCTACTATCGGCCTGAATTCCTTCGCGGATTCTTCCTTCGTTCGCATTTGCCCACCTTTGGTATGAACACCACTTTTTCGCGTCTCGAGAAATGGGTTACATATGGTCTAGTATGTTACATATGTTCTAGGTAACCTTCAAAAGATTGCCACCAACCAAGGAATTGCTATGCCTTGCATCCTGTTTGGCATGAAAGGCAGTATTCCATCAGAGCTTGGTGATTTGAATGGTAAAAAGCTGATTGCTTGGGAAATCTTTTTCTCCGAAATTATTAAAATAAAATTGTTGTGTGGTGTACTTGCCGAGAACTCTCTCTACCTCTCGTAATATTTTCACTGCAGCCGAAAAAGTCTGTTTAAAATGAGAGTCTCCCAAGAGGATTCTGTTCATCCTCCATTTGACATTACTCGGAGGGTCGGAGTGCCCCTTGGGCAGAGCTTTGTTTAAGAATAAAAATATTAAAGATAACAAATTAACAAAGAAAACAAATCTTTCACAGGTCCTGCTTTTATCATTTGTCTCAATTCAACTAGTACACCGGGTTACTTTCATTAACTGACTATGAATGGCGCATGAAAGGCCGAGGTGCTACCAACTACACCGAAAGTTCCATTTCGTTTTGCCAGCTCATTTTAAGGGTAATCAAAAGCTACCTGTTAAACCTTGCTGGGCCTTATTAATTCAGACCTTATTAAAAGGAAAACCGAAATCCTTCAAACAAAATTGTTCCCAATATTTACTCCTCTCTCAGTTTAACCGCACAAGTCCTCCTAGGTAACGAAATTTCACTACGCCAGTGTCAGACAACTGACAACCCCCCAAAAGGCGATGGCAAATTTCCCGTTATCCACCCTCAACATGCAGCAAGTTGGTCGCGTGGCATTGCCCATGCGTTCCAACTCCAACAAAACCATGCGCTCCCGCATCCATCGCCACATCCGATTTTCATTCAAGAAAATCCACATGCACACCAGACTCAGTAGTAATTGAACGTCGGCCGCGTATAGAACGTTCTCGGTCGTGTTTCGTCGAGTGCGGTGCCAAAGTTCCAATTTAAAATAATTTTCTTTACCCCATGAAAATTTAAAAACGCCTACAAAAGCTGGAGACTCAAACGGAACTCCAATAGTGTTGAAAAAAGTGCAAAAATAAACAAAACAAATCACATTTCACAGGATCTACATCCTTTTATGGGAATACAAGGTTTTGTTGCGGAAAGAATTCATGTGAATGGAGAAAAGGTGCTGACCAAAAAAAAAGTGTTCTTATTAAACCGATTTAAATTTTCCCATATGAGTCCTTTCAATTGTCCTAGACCTCCTGAATGTTTCGCACTTCCGATGCGAATCACGTTGTCGAACTGGGAGCTCACTAAAAAACAACCGAAAAGAAAATTGTAATTAATTTCATCCTTGCTCAAAGTGGGTACACCAGGCCCGAAAAAAAGAAAGAAAACCTACAGGCTTGTGGTGGGTGTCCTGCTGTAGTTGTTGTTGTACAACACACCCATTTTTTATTGCACACTTTTCGACATTTCGCGTTTTGTGTGCGGTTAATTTTTATGAGCCACACTGTGCTGTGTTGGGTGCAGCAGCCAGCGCCTGGTATTTTCTTTTTTCTCTTTCGCATAAGGAAGCAAGTCCTTCTTCTTTTTATTGCAAATGCTTGGATTGTTTCCTTCATAGTTATTTGCCGCTGTTGTTTATACAGCTTTATACATTTTTATTTTGTCTTATCTTGATGATGAATCCTCTAAGTGAAGTGTCCTGCATTCAAATTACTCTCCATTTCTATTTTATTTAGTTTTATTTTTTTTCTTAATTTTTTTTTTCTGTGTTAATTAAAAATGCAATAAACGAAATGATGGGCGAGGGGGTGTGGTGCGTGGTGGGTGTCACAGAACCAGCAACAGGGATTGCTTTATTATTCGTATAGTGTCCTTGTATCCAGTGCGGTATAGTCCGTGTCTGTTTGAAAAAGAAAAAAACACGAAGTAAGCGAAAAATCGCCGAGAAGTGGAACTCGGAAAGAATGAAGAAGATACACAATACGATTAATGGAATTGCAGTGTGCGATAACATATGGTGTGAATATTTTATGAGTGTTATCCTTTTTTCATATCCTTTATAGTGAAACATATTGTGAGTTATGGTGGAGTGTTTTCTTATTGGCGGCTGACTAGTCCACACCCATGTCACATTGAGCGGATTATTTACGAGAATACAATTCAATTTTATTGCATAAAGGAAAGGATATAATCGGATTATCCTTGCGCTTGTGTAAACGTGTGCGACAAGAAGTTCTTTTAAAAAAAATTGAAAAGAAAAATAGTTTGGTTTTGTTTCAAGTGCTTAACTACCCATGCCTGTATAGATCTATTTTGGCGAAAGGACATGGTCCTATTAATGGTGTTGTTTCATGTTTAGTGTGTGTAAACAATCGACTTATTGAATAGAGGAGCCATCTCAATCGATAAGTACCTACCTACACGGACATCACAAAGGATAACAGGTTTGAACATAAAGACATCAGTACCTCTATGTGTACATATGCCATCTAATTGGATGATTATGTCGCAATGTGTATCATTGAAAGGACATTACACAATAGAGATTTATTTATATTTTTTTTTATACTTAATGTAGTATGTATTTTGTTTGGGGATGTTATTGTTGCTACTGTTATTGAATTCGGACACATAAAGGATATGAGTTCTTTTCATTCGATGGTGACACATTGAGCGTAAGAGGCAGGGATGTTTTGTACGCTTTTTGGTGTTTGGTGTAGCGTTTAATTGGGAGTATTATTATGGGACCATGTTTTTCGATGATGAAATAACAGAGTCCGGATTGATGTCAATTGAATGGGACACAATTGTGTTGATAGTCGTTGATAACAGAGTATAACAGCTTGGTGACATATGTTTTCCTTAAGTGTGGGTATTGAAAAGAGGACCAACGGTGTTTGTGCAATTTGAAGTGTATAGGTTGGTTGATTGTGGTCGATCATTGACATTGAAAAATTTAAGAGTTATTTATGCCTAGGCACATGAAGAGAAGTAAACGCATAGCTTGCATTTTCTCGAGGATTTTTTTAATTGTTCTTGCTGGTTTTACTATTCCGCAAAAGTTTGGTGGGCGTGTTTGTTTTAGCAAGTCACTTTTTCTTCTTTTAGTACATATTTTCCCGCAACATTTTAAAGTTTGCAGCAAAAAAAATAATATTAAGAGCAGCATTTGACACACGTGAGGTTTAATCCGATTTAAGATCCGTTTGAGGACACGAAATGTTGTTATCTTCTCTACAAATGTCTTAATTGCATAAAGGAAGTTTGAGGCGTATTCTATTCTCAGCACACTCTGCATTCTTGCAATATACAAACAAAAGCTTTAATACTCCTTAAACAAACTCCAAGCGGCAGTTGGAATTTTGAGGGCTTAACTATATCTCGGCATTCCCATTTCCTTTGAACAGTAAATATGTTTTTTGAGCTTTAATTATGCAGATTTTAGAAATAGTTTTTAAATTTTGTCTCTTATCTTGTCCTTAGCTTAAAAATTTTCCAAAAACAAAATAAAGAATGTAGGTATAATATATATATCTTATATACAAATATAATATATTAATATTTATAAAAAAAAAGAATTATTAATACTTTGTTTTCTGCAACATAGTTCTACCTAAAACACTTTCCTCGATTAGCTATAGACCACCTACTATCTACTTTAAAAAAATCTTTAAGCCCACTGGCACTCCTTAGAGCTTCGGCGTAGAGCAAAACTTTTCTCCATAAATAAAGCTCTTGTAGGAAAATTATTCTCATTTTGACCCCTTTTTTGTAGTCTATCAAGCGAAACCAAAAAACTTAATTTTTTTCCTTGCCCAGCAGAAAAGGAGGAAAAAAGCATAATTTTTCTGGCACTCTTTCCAAAATTTTACAGGTTTTTTTGCAAAGAAAATCGGTTTTCCTCCTATACCAAAATAGTTCCGGATTTTTTCTACCCGACCCAGGGTATATTAATTTTAATAAATAGTTTGCAACACACTGAAATAATTACCGTAGACCCCTAAGACCTTTTAGAGATATGGTCGAGACCGACAGGAAAATCGATTAAGCTATGTGCGTCCGTCCGTCCGTCTATCCGTATATGTGAAGTTTTAAGGTCTTTAAAATTGAGCTAGGACACTCAAACTTAAAATGTAGCTTGGTTCTTATTTTGTACAGATAAGTTGTAAAATTTGGTTAACTCCATCAAGGGCCACGCCCACTACAAAATGCCTTTTGGTCAAGTTAGACAAAGCTGAAGAGCTCAAATTTTGGCATAGAGCAAAAATGGCCCAAAACCTCTAAGAAGACAGAAACTGGCCCGCCCATAATATAGACCATGCCCACTTTTAACATATTAGATCTTTAAAAACCCGATTTCTCAGAAAGTTTACTCTAAATCGAAAAACAAATTATATGACAATTAAAGATATTACTTTTTGCTAAGTTAGGTCCGTACAAAGTTTTGAGCTCCGCCCACTTTTAGGGCCGTTTTTAGGAGAAAACTGTTTTTTTTTTCCGAAATAATTTTCGGTTTTAACGCATTTTGCTTCTCACGAAATTACAATTAATTGAGTTTATTTTTTAGCCAAAGCACACTTTTGGGGGCGTGGCCTATACAAATAATATAGGAATTCGGGACAAAAAAAATTAAGGTTTGGTGTTACACGGCAGGGTCGGGTATATAGAAGTTGGTCACAGATGAACTCTTGCAATTTCTCACTTTTTTTAACTAGAAATAATATTCTTGGAACTTTTGCCGTCTGACATTGCTACCATGAACATTATTACATTTGAGCAAATGGCTCAGGTTTTCTTAAAACGAAGGGGAAGTGAGAGGAAATCAGTCAGGGTGGTTGCTGGAGGCCATCATACCCGCATACATATGACATGAGGTCCATGGTCTCATGTAAAAAAAAGATTTTCTGGCTTTTTTTTACCCCAATCGTGTTTGGAGACTAGTCAAGAATATACTGACTTTTTTTTTATAATATGCTCGTGATCAAGGGGATATGATTATCCTAAATATACGTAGCACATCGCAAGCGGAGAGAATTTGGGGATAGAAAGATAGAAGAATAAAGTAATTCTCGATCCAACGCAAACGCTGATGAGCCAAACATGAAACCTCTGCACAGAGACACCAAAGCCTACCCCCGCAAGTGTTATGCCTTTACGGATAAAAGCAATAGTATAACTAGCAGAAGTTTTCATAAAAAATTGTTGACCTTTTTATTAACATATTGGAAGAGAAAAAGGTGTTTTGTATTCGGTCGACCTTAACCTGGGTAACAGACGCCGAACGGCCAGGAAGCCGCTCATTTGAGACAGACGCTTCTGGATTTTTCGTTTGTTGTTGGGTTTGGTCCGCCCTGGATATTTTTCATACCGGGTCCCACCATATCTGGTGAGCATACCCCAGAAGGGGTTACTGGTACCCAATCGGGCTTACTTTAGAGGTTACTAATTTTCTTGTCTAATTTCCATTTTTGTTTCTGGTGCCCTTTGCTGACTGACTTCATTTTCGTTTTGTGAGGAATATTTTTTTTTTAAATTCTGCTAGTTTTCGCAAGTTTTTAAAAAATATTTAAGGTTCTTAGGCCTTTTTCTTTAAGATAAGTGACGAAATGTCCTTACGATTCCGATATCGATGACACGAACAATAACAGATTAGACGAGAGACAGGAAATGCTTTTTGTACTTTATTTTTTTTTACTAGTACTTTAAGTATTTTGGACCTTTAGGGACCATAATGATGTCTTAAGACTGCGTTTGGAATTCTAATCCCCATCATAACCTGATCCACTTGTGGACAAATTCCAATTAAAAGCAGATGATCACAAGTTAGTCGCAAGATTGACTTGAAATACTAGACCCTTGGAGACAACCATTTCTGAATTGAAATCAAATAACAAATGCCTACTTTAAAAGTGACAAATTGGAGACCGCTTCACAAATGAGGATGGTACCGGCTCAAAAATAATTCACCTGCTAACATATATATATTTACCAATATCATTACTCATTTACTCAATTACTCACTCATTATAAATATGAGTGTCCTGCTAAAATACTAGATTCGCCGCCTCTTTTCCAGGTCAAAGATGGGCAATTTTTTTAAACTGCCCTTAAATTTTTTCAGTACATTCGGCAGCACTGCTATCATCCCATAATTTTTCTTCGAAAAGGCTGGCAATTCGCGGGAGGAAGCTCTGATTCTCTATAAAATACTGTTTTTTATCTACGCTTTTCTTAACTTTTGACTCATTAAAAGTTAAAGTAAGGCAAACGTTTCAATATGCTTCGTCAAAGTTGCGGTTCAAGAATTTTTACAGCAGAATTTTGTAACAAGAATTTTTACCCCTGCATTATTCTGATCCCAAACCGGGGGCCTTAATCCATTGCACCTATCTTAAAAAAAAGTATAAGTGCAACTTTTAAACTTTTAAATAAAGAAATAAATAGAGTGGCGCAACAGCTCGAGGTGAACCAGGGCCAACTTCTCAACAATGTATGCTTGTGTGTTAATTTCGTTACATACAAGGGGACCTACAATTTTTTGCCGAATCCGAACGGCACTTTAAGAAGTTTTTCAAGACAAATGATACTCTCGGAGGGCTTGTCAGACCCTCGCGGAGGTGGGGGCCATGAAAAAGAACAAGTCTTTTTTTGCAGGGGACGATGGCAGGATTCGAACCCAGGCCTCCGGCGTAGTAAGCACACACACTAGCCACTACGCCACGGCACCCCACAATTTTTTTTAAACTTTTATAAGTGAAAAAAAAAATATTTTATAAAATTCCCCCAGTAAGTGGAACAGGCTAACAAATTTATTTATTCTTACTTGATGTGGCACGACAGTCCGGGGTGGACCTGGGTCTCAGGCAACATGCGTCGCTAGCCAGCTCTGTCTTCAGCTAGCCGTCTCCAGTTTCGCTACGAAGTTGACTAAGGCCCCTTCCATTTGCGTACTTCACCTGAGCTCCTATACCCCCCGTCCCTGTGGGGTTAATTTTTTTTTTATTCTTACCTCTGTAATTAAGACAAAAAGAATAACCTTATTTTTTAGAGTATTTACGTCCGGATTTTCGTCAGGATTCTAGCTAAGAAAGGATTCTTTCTTGAATTCTATTAATGATATTCTTTATTAATCAAACCTTCTACGTAATTTAGCTTATCTGTTTAACTAAGAAAGCTAGAGTAGAAGCTACGGATCGGCACGATCCTGACGGAGGCTACTGCCAGGCACTCCGGATCCAACGGATAAAATTTCCTCCCTAATCGGTTTCGACATACCGTTTGACTGGGAATTTTGTCCGACTGGGAAAATAATGCAATTGTCAGGCCTAATGAAATTGCAATCTTCACAGATGTTTCGAAAACAGGGGAAGAAACATATTCCGCCATCTTTTGAAAAGACCTGGAACTAAAAGTATCCTTAAAACTACCAGCAACAAGCAATGTCTTCCAACCAGAGGTTCTGGCTGTACTTAGGGCGGCCGTGCTTATGCTCATGAGCTCGATATCCGAAAGAGATATCGCTATTAACATCGATAGCCAGGCTACGCTGAAGACAATGGAATCTATCAACATCAAATCAGATATAGTCAGGGGCTTGGGTGTTACAGTGCTGGGTGTCAGGATACTGGAATGATGGAAAAAAATGGTATGGAAATGAACTGCGGTAGGGAAATGAACAAGCTGACGAGCTTGCAAGAAGAAGAGGGCTCTGTGAAGGCTCTGTGTGGTTGTAACATAAAAGGCACTATTGCGGAGGAAATTATAATGACTGCCAACAAAAGGTGTTCTAGTCTGATTGGACACATTCAAGGCTCATGTTTTGACGGAAAGGGTTCGAAGGGACCATTACAAATGAGCAAAGACAAGCTTAGGGGCTTAGTGGGAGTTCGGAGAGGACACTGCCTGCTGCGGCTCATGCTTTCTGAACGGATATTATTTGTCGCTTCTACTGTGATCTTCAGGTATTTAAAAAAAAGAAGGTCAAATTTGAAGCACAATTTAAAGCACAGTCAAGTCCTTCCAGTTTAAGGGAGTTTTTCGCTGCTGATTTGGTTTCTTTGAGTGTAGGACAGATTCAATCAAAGTGAAAACATCTTCCCTAGCCTTTTGGTTTACTTCGGACATGAATGGCCGGTAGCTTAAGCCAAATAATAAAAATCTTGCTTTAAAAATTTATTAATTAAAGTTAATAAATTTAATATTAAAGTAATATTAAAGCGTTAGGGGCATGGAAATAATTTTGTGCTGCAAAGTTTTCATGTTTTTCTTGTTTAGATCTGCAGAAAGAAGAAGAAAAACCTGTGTGCGTATACCTAGATCCGCATTCTCACTTATAAATCTTGTATTGTTGGGGCCGACAAAGACACAATTTTCCATATTTGCTGTACTTTAGGGTTTCATACTATTTTATAGTTGACAAGTTTTAGGAATTCAACTGCCATTGTGTTGTTTTTTAGTCAACAATTCAATTTTTTCTCAAATCAACTTCAAATGTTTAAAAACCCAAGAACGTCAATCGCCAATTGCCATAAATGGACAAAGTTTAAAAAAAATTAAACATGATTTTAACATTTATTCAAATAAATTTACAAAACAATCAATATGCATATACACCTGCATTTTAGTGCTATCTATGCAAATCCGCTTAAAACACATTATTTAACAACCAATTACCAAAAGCTTCTGATCTCAACATCAAATTCTATGCCTAATTCAAAAATAGTCAATGCACTAAAATAGATTTACAAAATTCTATGCTCCCAATTTTGCGTCATCTAAAGCCCAGAATGATAAATGAGATCAGAGGCATAAACCGGGCAACCCTACACGGCCCGCGCGGCATATTATTTCATTTAACAAATATTTTTATAGCATCACTGGTGCACCCGCACCCTTCGTTCGCGATACAACATTCTGCGTCCATGTCCATCCATCCGCACAATTTACATTGAAAAACCCCACCGAAAATATTGTGTGTCTGTCGTGTCGGTTTGTCGTGTGTGAGAGCTCGCGAATACTTGCACCGAACCATAAAGTGGCGCCCATAAATTTTAATTCCACATTCTCCGTGCATGCTCTAGTTTGACGCTTTGTAGATATACAATTATTCGGTTTAATTAGAAATTTTAATGGCACTCGATGGTGTCGCGGGTCTATGTCATTCCGGCCCTATGACAGTT
Organism: Neoascia interrupta; assembly: GCA_947623515.1. Lineage (NCBI taxonomy): Eukaryota > Metazoa > Arthropoda > Insecta > Diptera > Syrphidae > Neoascia > Neoascia interrupta. The sequence goes on from OX392462.1 coordinate 203,534,660, forward strand.
TTGCAGAATTTTTTCATTATTTCATTTTTTCTTTTATTAGTCCTCGTGAATGTAAAACATCTGCGACGCGAGTAATTCGCATGAAATTGAAATTCAAGAAGAGGGTTATTTCCATCAACCCCCCTCGCAAGCATTGAATCAGAAAAAGCGTTTCAGGGTCAATGAAGTATGACCTTCAAGAAAAACAAAAATTCACCAAGAATAAGCAATCAAAAAACCGCACAATACAATCAAGATAAACCAAGAAATAAATGTGTAGGTAGGTATATAAACCGAGCAAAAGTACATCGAACATAAATAAACAATTGTTTCCGCTTCAACCCCCGCATTCAATTGACCCAATTTCCGTTTCACTTATTCTTGTATTCGGTTACGTTAACGTTATTTGCCTTTTTCTTGGTTGACTCTTTGGCACTCATTGTGCACCGCAACTCAATGAACTTCGCATAGGAATTGATTTGATTAGGCCAAAAGAGCAAAAACCCGACCCGAAAAAGCATTTTTTGGGACATCAAAAGTGTGCAAAGAACAGAAATTAACGAAGAAAAAGAAATATTCTCAACCCTTTTGGGTGCAAAGTAGGGTGTACAAGAAAATGTCTCTTTTGCATAAACCTCTATTTTGCATTTACCCAAAACTTCTCAAAATCTACTTTTAATAAATAAAAGTTTTGTAAACTCTTGTTTGTAAACTTTGTTTATTTTTGTTATTTTTTATTTATTATTCTTTGTTTATTTAAATTTAACAAGTTTATTTCTATATGTCACATCTTTGGAAGTCTTTAAATAAAAGCCTGTTGAAACTTTCTTGAAACTTCATGGCTGTGTTAGCCGAAACAAAAAATAAACTAATTTTTTTTAAAGCTACCCCTGACCTTGAAATCCTTTATTTTACAAAACAAAGCTAAAACTAAAATCAGTTACAGTCTCTTCTATCGGTGTGTATGACACCGAGGGAGAAGAAGAATCGCCTTTTTTCGGGCAGGCTGGAGAAATACTGACTTCCATACTCGTAAAGAGACCTGAGGAGTAAAGTTAGCGTGGAAGAACACCTCTTCAGACCAATCGGGGATATACCATCTGGACCAGGTAGCGAGGAGTGCTGCGATGAGATTGGTTTTGTATGGGAAACTAAAAGCTGGATCGCCATGCCATTGCAGACGACTGTTTCGGATGTCAACCCCCAACAGGGCACTGAAGATGGCATTCCCTCTACTAACGAGATAAGGGCGGAGAATAGTCCCACAGTAGACGAAGTCACTAAAGCGATTAAATCGCTAAAAGTTGCCAAGTCTGCTGGAGTTGATGAAATCCGCCCAGAAGAGCTCAAGGCAATTGGTGAAGAGGGTGCTAAATGGCTAACACGTGTCACTAAGGTGGCCTGGGATAGCGGGAAGGCACCTAGCTATTGGCAAAGAGGAGTTATAGTGCTCATTTTCAAAAAAGGGAACTATAGGGGCTTATCTCTCTTAAGTCTTCCGGGAAATGAATTCGCGAATGTGTTGGAAACTCGTTCCGGAGCTGTGATCGAGCCCTTGTTACGGGAAGAACAGTGCGGCTTTCGGCCTGGCAGAGGCACAACCGACCAGCTTTTTACTCTGAAGGTTATTCTTGAGAAGGCCTGGGAATATGCGTGTTTTGAAGATCTGGAAAAGGCGTATGACCGAGTCCCTCGGGATACACTGTGAAGAGTTTTGCAGGACTATGCGCTGAGTGGGCCTCTTCTGAGAGCCATCCAGTCTTTGTATGGAAACTGCAGAAGCTGTGTACGGATAAATGGCGTCGAACCCCTCCTTTTGATGTGCGCGTTGGACTTTGCCAAGGCTGTGTTCTGTCGCCGCTCCTTTTCATAGCATATATGGACTGGATTGTGAAGCGCAGTCTTGGCGAGCAATTTCGAATTGGCTGGCATCAGGATGAGCCATCTGCTTTTCGCAGATGATTTGGCCATCCTTGCATCATCCAAAGAGGAACTTCAACGACATCTGGATTGGTTTACAGCCGTCTGTGGTGATGCTGAGATGAAGGTAAACGTGAACCAATCGGAAGTAATGGTTGTTTCCCGAACTCCTGTGCAGTGTACCCTGCACATAAATGGAGTTCCATTAAAACAGGTGGAGAAGTTTAAGTATGTCGGGGTCTTTTCCACGAAAGATGGGAGGAGTGATACTGAGTTGTCCTGTAGAATTGGCCAAGCTGGAGCAATAGTAAAGGAACTGCGCCGGCTGGTCATCCGGAAAGCTGAGCTTGGAGTGAAAGCAAAGATCTCAGTTTTTAATTTAGTGCTCGTTCCGACTCTCATCTATGGTCATGAAATTTGGGTATTGACCGAAAGAATTAGATCGCGGGTGCAAGCTGCCGAAATGGGATTTCTGAGGTGCGTTGCTGGTGTTACTCTAAACTCTAAGGGAAAGAGTGAGAAACGTCAGTATTCGTGGGTATCTTAATGTTGAGCAGCTACTTCTCCGAGTGGAGCGATCGATTCTTCGATAGTTTGGACTCGTTGTTCGCATGCCCCTGACAGACTTCCTAGAAAGGTCATGCTAGCCGAGATGCGAGCGCGTCGCCCCCCTGGTAGGCTAAGAAACAGGTGGTGGGATCAGGTAAGGAACCTCTCTGAGTCCCGCCTGGGGATTGCGCCGGAGTCTCTTGAGTTGGTGGCGGAGGATCGAGAACGATGGAATGACCATTTGGCCACCCTCGCTCCGCGACCCTTTTAAAGGATAAGCGGCATTCGAAAATGATGATGATGTTGATGATTATGTCTTTCTTTACCTTTATTATAATTTCATTAATGATAGCATAATAATTTCTTAATTAGCACTAGCTACCAGAACCATCGGCTAAAATATTTTTCTTAATTTAGATAAGAATTAAAAATAAAATTCAGTGGTTTGCTCGTGGTTGTGAGTGTTTCTCACATTTTGCCTATAAAACAAAAATGTGTCCATCAAATTGAGAAAAATTGCATTAGCATCGAGAAGTAAAGTCCCTTTGTTCTATTATTTTTTTTACCGACTTTAACACCGACTTTAAAAAAAAATAGCCGAAAGCCCTCGTAGCAAGTGCTATAGACTTGTTTTAAGTTAAAGTGTAATTTATTTACTTTTTAATACTTTTAATTTTACTTTTTAACAATAACAAAAACAAAAAGCTAAAATATAAAAATACTCAAACTGACACAGGGGTTAATGCGGGTATATATTAACACACGGTGCGGCTTCGGCCCTGGGTGGACTGGGCCGCAACCAATAACTTTGCCATCTTGCTCTGTTTCTAGCTTGCGATCGCTAGTCTTACACGCGCGCCATCAAGTCTCGGTCTTCCTTTCCAACGCCTGCACTTCCGGTGGAATGGCCGGAGCATGGCCGGTCGCACATTATTTCGCTTATGTCGTTGTCGCTGTACAGCACGCTTTGTGTTATGCAACAGAACGGGATCAAAAACCAGTCAAAAAATTTCCTATCAAAGGTGCTCAAAGTGCCATTAGCCACCTTGACTTGTTCCTCCAGTAGTCATTTTAATGTGCTTTTTATTTGGTCATGGCCCCTCTATTTGTGGTTTTTGTAATCCTTGATGGCCACCCGCCTCCAGTTGGGCACTCCCTTGGCAAAGACCTTTTCTAATTTTTTAGCCCTTTGCTATGCTGTCTCTTTGCAGATAAAATACAGCTGGATAAAAGTCTTATATCCTTATGCAGTCCAGTTATTTTTTACGCCCTACCGAGAATGCGTTGATTGTGCAATACGGTTTGTATTAAAGTCGGCAAAAAAATTGAGCAAAAGGACTTTACTTCTTGATGCAATTGCGATTTGTCTCAATTTGATGGACACATTTTTGTTTTGGAGGCAAAATGTGAGAAACACTCACAACCACCAGCAAACCACGTCAACTACTTTCAATAGAACTAATGATCAAAAATTCAAAATCTGAATTAATGAACAACACCCCTGAGAACGCCGACAAATAATCGACGAAACGTCGGGAGAAAAAGATGGAATAAAAGTTCTTTTTTTTCGCATTTAAAAAAACAACTACCTGAAACCTTATTTAAACACTAATTGTTAATAACATTTTTGCATAAGCTTATACATCGAGCCTAGTTTTGGAGGACATATTTTTAAAAATTATACTTATAATTGCAACGGTTTTAAGTGATTTAATTAAGCACCAGTAGTTTTAAGGACTATAAATTTTAATTAAATTTCTAACAAATAGCTACCCAACTAACGATTTCCTCCCATAACGCTCTACGAGAGTCTTATGAGAGTATTCTCCAAGAGCTTGCCTCTTGGAATTTGTCTCTCATAGAGTACTATGAGAGTGCTTAAGGGAGTCTTACGAGAGTTAAATGGCCCCACTTATGGGAGTTGTTTGTTCTGATAAAAAGTCATAAACTCTTCTTGAGAGATTTTCGAAGAGATTTTCGGTCTTGTAATAGGACAATATATTCTTCTTATTGGAGTAATCTTGTTTAAAAGAGAGAGAAACATAACAAGCAATTTTCGTCTCCCCGAACCAGAGTAAATAAACTGTTTTTAAGAATTAAGAAATGTCGTGGTTTCATGCTATTTAAAGACCCATTTCTGTTTTGACATCATTGCCGCGTGCACATGAATGAAGGAATATAAAGATTGCGACATACGCATGTTATGACATTTGTTCGCTAAAGTAAATGTTAATCTGACGTCATCGGAGTTGACTGTGAGTTTTTTTGTGTGTGGAAAAAGTAGGTCCATCCGTGCTGGCCAACCACATACCATGAATATGTTTTTGATGACGATTTGCGCTGCAGAGGTGTACCTTTTTCTCCATAAAGAAATGCATTTACACACTACCCATTGGCAATATTACTTTTGACGGATAGTGGAGCACAATTATTGATGTTTGAATTGAAATAAATAGGAATTTTTAGCAGTCATCCGGTCCCAAAACAAGAGTTTTAAGCTGAGAGGAGTATTTTCATAAGAACTTCGATACTTTGACTCTCATAATGATTCTTCTTATAATACTTTTACTCTTTGAGAGTATAAGGAGAGTTGAACTCACATAACAGGAATCAAATATGCTCTCTTAATAGGAGTTTATGTTTTTTTTTACTCTGGTAGCTTTTTACCCTTCTAATGAGAGTAGTATGAGAGTAAAATTCAATTTAGTCAAAAAAAAAAATTATGTTCTAAGAGTATTCAAGAGTTTTACGAGAGGTTTTTCTAGATTTGTAGAGCACATCTCTCGAGAGTAAGTTTGTTGGGTATAGAATAACAATATACAACAAATACACAATAAGGACGATTTTTGCATTCTGTTAAAATAATATTGAAGTGAAGGATTTTTCAAACCACACTTTAATTTTCAAAGCATTTAAAAAGTATGAGTGGTTTGGAGTCAATGAGCAGCGTGCCGGGTGACGCACGTGCTTCAATATTTTCCTCGTGATGATGCTGTTACGCTGTAAGTATGCCATAAATTTTTGATTGAATAGCCATTGGGTCGACGTAATTTATTATTACTACTGAGGCAACTAAATATCATAAATGCGTGACAATGAGCTAAAAGCCCGTCAGCTTGTCACGAATTTTAAAATTGCATTGCCCTATCAAATGACAAGCACACAAACAAATTATTTGTATGTTTTTTATGACTCTGGATTGTAGGGTTAGTAATATGTAGGTGTAGAGATAATAATTTATACCTATTCTCAGGATATACTTAAGATATTGCAATTGTTTATCATGAGTTTGAATCTTGCTACTTTTTATTACTTTATTGGTTTCATGCTCTAAAAAATTTCAAAAAAGTCTCAACGTTACAAGAAAACAAGATATTCTACTCAAAAAATTCTGTGTCTCAAAATTATGAAAATTATAAAAATGTTTTTATAAAATACGCTACCTACCTACCTAATTTTAAACAGATAGACTGTGTTTCCTTTCTTGCTATGCCTACTAATTATTGTTCTTTAAAATTACAAGAGTTCCTTAAATGTTTCCCCATGAATAAGATCAGGCACGTGCTACCTTATCTATACTTACATCGACCAAAAAATATACTTCCCAATGAATGTAATCACAGCAATTTAGAGGACTCCACGTAGACTTAAAATTAAGAAGAAGAAGGAGAAAAAACAGTCCTGCAGGCCAACAAAAAAAAATGTCTTCGTTCTACCCATTCTTCAGGGGAAACTTTAATAAAGAGCAATATGTCCCCATTCAAACCCTTTTGAACGATGAAAAGGACGACAAAAAACCAACAACATTGCCTGTTTCAAGAAAATGTTAAATTCATTGGAGTCCTTATCCCCTAATTTAGATATCCTTTTTCCATTTTTTTTTTGTGCCGTGAGACCCAACAAACGAACCAAGAAAAAAAAAACTTAATAAATCCAAGACAAACTTTTTTTTTTCTTCCTTGCACACCACTGTTATTATGTTTTGCGTGACCCTGATTGTGTGGATATGTGAGGGATTCCGTCTCAAGGAAACCCCCCGTTCCAATGATATTTTCAGCTAAAACTCTGGATTTTTTTTTTCTGTTTTCGTGCCTAGTCTCCCCACTTGGTAGAGAGCTGTGTGTTGTCGTCCTTTTGTGCAATTTACGAGCACAGGATACTATGTGTCACGCGCATACAACTGGGTAATCACTTTGATTGTATTTAGATTTGAAAGGGAAATGGCAAAAGGAATTCCCGGATAATGGCCTTAGAATACCCCCGAATTTTGTGTTGGTGCGGTGTGGTTCCACCTGCTTCCTTAAGACGAGGGAATTCTCATTGTTGTTATCGGGATTTTCTAATCGATCCGTCGGGATAAAGGATATATATGCGGCAAAAAAAAAAAAAAACGAGAAGGTAGAGAAAACCAGAGTACTAATACCCAATGAAAAGCAGTTTTTATGGCGGAACGATGTTTGTAGGCTCTGATGCGATGTCTGTGTACAGAGAGGTTCAGGTGAATTGTGCAAACTTTGACCCAGTTAATATGGGTCTATGTGTATGTCCCCAAGGAGAGAGCGACACAGGCCATATATATGAAAAGGTTTTTCTTTTGCACAAATGGAAAGATCTTATCGGTAAGAGATGGCAATGATGATGATAATGATGATGATGTTGGCATGTAGGTGGGTAGATGTGGATGTTTACTCTCATTGCGTAGCCTCAATCTGTATTTAGGTGCTTTTGAAATTTATATTTCATTTATTTTTTCAAGGATCCAATCTAAGAAGGAAGGATAAAAGTTTTTTTTTCTTGCTGCTAGTTGATGGTAAAAGAAGCCTCTGTCTAATTTATTTGGCCAAGACATCTTCGTCAAACAAGGCACGATATTCCGTTTGAAAATGAAGTTGCTTGCAGTTTGATGCCCATCTTGAGAGGGCATAATTTAGTGGTCTTGACAGAAGCGCATGTTTTTGAATTTGTTTTGGAATTTGTTTAAAGTTTGAAAGTATGAAATGGAAAGTAATCGTCTAAATTAATAAGACGATTTTTGACCTAGCAGCTATAAGTATCTGCTTATGTACCTACACTACAATCGTAGGTTAGAATGAGTATATTACGAAGAAATAAGCAATGTACAAAATTAGTAAGGTTCTGTTGAAGCTGATCTCAAGCCAACACGAAGAGCACTTTTGAAGCAGTATTTTGGGGAGGAGTCCCATTCGTACTGGAGGCAAACATTGTATCCGACTTATCGTCATAAATTAATCCACCAGACAAATCTCAATTTCAGATGAATCGAACAACTTCATTTAACAAAGTAAGCCATGCTGTAGTCTAGTTTATTTTTGACATAACTTATTAGTTTGGGTTAAATTTTTGCAGCAAAGATTTTGGTATAAACCGAATCAAAAATAGTGAAGAAAATGTCAATTTTGGGTGTTCTCAGATTTTTCATCAAGACCATTTTCTCGACCATTTTTATAAAAAAAAGGATAGGCTACCTTTCTTTTAGTTGTACAAAGTGCTCTGTGAGACGTAATTGCTGTTGCTACCAGTATTCTGCAATAGATTTTGCAATAGATTTATTTATTTAATATTTCTTTCTTTGTCGATAGTTCTTTAAATCATACTTGGATACGCATGATATCGATATAAAAATATCGAAAATATCTAAAAGAGGACGACGTTTAATTTTATTACTTTTTTGAATTGCCAAAAATATGGCTTCTATGATCCAACTAAGTATGGTACTCACACCAAGTGAGTAATTTCGAGAGAGTTCGAGGTGACTACGATTTCCACGTCAAGAATTGTACACAATTCCAAGCTGGTTGCTTAATTAAGGAGGTAATCGAGGCCTTCAATAAACTGAAGTTTTACTCTACCGCACCCATTAGGACAAATCCCGAGTTTTCCAAGTCAACCTCGGGCGTAGATAGTTTGCTCTTTCAGATGAACGAAGAGAGCAACGAGCATTCATATATCAGAAACTAGAATACTATGCGGCCCTCCTGGCGACTTAGACGTCCAGGCACTTCGTGGAGAGACTATCCATGTTGTGACAGCTGATCGCGCAAGTTTGTCGTGGCTGATAAACCAATAAAACTAAAGGATCTATTATGTAGTCTGGCCAGATCAGAGGGAACCTAAAGTTCCAGTCGTTCGGTTTCTTGATCGAGCACAAGAAAGGATCTAAAAACGTAGTCCCTGAAACAATCTTCCTCCAATCCATGAGTGGAGCCACTCACTTACTTACTTACTTAAGGTGGCGCTACAGTCCGGGGTGAACCTGGACCTCAGCCAACAAGTTTCGCCAGCCAGCTCTGTCTCTAGCTAGCCGTCTTAGGTTTCGCACGCGAAGTTGGCTGAGGTCCCCTTCCACTTGCATGCGCCACCTGAGTCTCGATGCTCCTCTACCGCGCCGTCCCTGTGGTGTGGATTCGAAGATTTTCCGGGCCGGGGCGTTGGTGTTCATCCGCTCTAAATGACCCAGCCATCGTAGACGTTGCGTTTTGACTCTTTTGGCTAGGTCGGTATCGCTGTACAGCCCGTACAGTTCGATGTTATATCTCCTCCTCCACTCTCCGTCTATGCAGACGGGACCGTAAATCGTCCGAAGAATTTTCCTCTCGAAGCAGCCTAAAGTGTTTTCATCCGCCTTTGGCAGGGTCCATGCTTCTGCACCGTAAAGCAGGACTGGGGTGATGAGGGTCTTGTACATGGACACTTTAGTTGCTCGAGAGAGGGCTTTGCTACTCAATTGCCTTCTTAGCCCAAAGAAACAGTGATTGGCAAGAGTTATCCTTCGTTTGATTTCAGCGCTGGTGTCAATGTCTGAATTGATAGCGGAACCCAGGTAAACAAAGTCCCTAACTACCTCAAAGCTATAGCTGTCGATGGGTGATGTTTTGTCCAAGACGTCGGTTTTGGGTGTCTTTTCTTGATAACAGCATATACTTGGTTTTGGACTCATTGACTGCTAAGCCCATATTCGCTGCTTCCGTCCCAATACTCACTTCACTGACAAAACGCTTTGTTCTTCCAATTATGTCATTGTCGTCTGCATATGCGAGTAATTGAACGGACTTTTGAAAGATTGTGCCTCTGGTGTTGGCGCGAGAGTTCTTCACAATTCTTTCAAGTGTGCTGTTGAAAAAGGCACATGAAAGCACGTCGCTTTGTCTAAATCCTTTTTTGACATCAAAGAGGTCGGTGATAGGTCTATTGACGGAACAGCGTGCGTTTTGTATAGTCATCCTGCACAGACTGGCCAGTTCGGCAGGGATGCCAAAACTAGACTCTATATAGCTCGTCTCTTTAGATGCTTTCATACGCGGCCTTCAGATCGATGAAAAGGTGGTGATATCGATTTGGAATTCTTGGGTTTACTCCAAGATCTGCCGCAGTGTGAATATTTGATCGATGGTGGACTTTCCTGGCCTAAAGCCACACCGATATGTGCCTATCAGGTTTTTGACAAACGGCTTCAGGCGTTCACACAGTACAGCAGAAAAGTTCTTGTATGCGAAGTTAAGAAGACTGATGCCTCTGTAGTTGACACAACTCAGAGGGTCTCCTTTCATCAGGATCGGGCAAACAATGCTGAGGTTCTATTTGTCGGGTATGCTTTTCTTCGACCATATCTTGCAGATAAGCTGGTGCATGCTCCTAAACAGCTCGTCGCCAGCGGATTTAAAAAGTTCGGCAGCTAGACCGTCTGCTCCGGCTGATTTGTTGCACTTGAGCTTAGACACAGTTACTTTCACCTTCTCTAGGTCGGGTGGGTGGTATCGTTCGTATGCTTCGTCGGTAACGTCTTCGAGGCGCTCACAACTAAAATGAAAAAAAAAAACACGAAGTCAATTTCAGCCCTCCGTGCTTTTTGTCTAAAGGAAACGTGCAGTTGAAAAAGGCCGCAGTGGCGAATTAAGATATAAGTTATCTCAGACAATTACCTTTTTGAAGCACTTCATTCAGTAAAGGCGAAGTAGCCTTCGAAGACACAGCACGAAAGCTGTGGGTCCCAAAGGATTTGCGGAGGGGGTTGCTGAAAGCAGCACATTACTCCCCTCCCAAGGCTCAAGGCACAGCGAAGCTAAAAAGACTCTTGCTGAGATACGAAAACGATACTTCTGGACAGGCATGGTTGTCGATATACAGGACTGAACATTGTCCTGGGACACATGCAGCTCAATACTATTACGGAGCGACCATTCCAGCACCTTTTAAGACCCCACCCCAAGACAAACCTAAGCCATACTTAAAAAAAAACCTTGTAACTTCGTAACTTTTGGACGGTGAATGTCGCTGTATGTCAATCAAAGGTTCTAGGATCATTGCCTGCTGGTGAACCTCACAAGATTTTTAGTTTCGACATTCCCGTCTGCTAATATTTTGGAACAAGTTTACCGTAGGTCCAAGTGGAATTTAGTTGTTATTTTTATGCTTATATATGTATTTCAGTGTCCTGAATACGAATATGTTATTAAAAATTGTCGGTCTTATTTAGTTTAAAAGTTATAGCTATTCAAAGTTTCAATTTTTCCATACAAAGAACCTCATGCAGAAATCTGCATTCGCTGCAATTCGCTGCAATTCGCTGTAAAATAAATTTGCTTTTGTGGACAACAGTGTTTAAGGTGCCCGCTTCGCGGTTTTCGGCCCGCTTCGGGGCCAGACAACTGGCACCTACCCGCTAAGGGTAGGTGCCAGTTGTCTGGCACGCGCCTGTGGCCATTTACGGGTATGTTAAAGTTGGACTCTTTTTGAACTTCTTTGGCTTATAACTTCTAAACTAATCGAGGCCGACAATTTTTAATAGCATATTCGGAATCAGGACACCCAACATATATCAAAACAAGATCAAAAAATCCAATACATACCACTTGGACCTACGGTAAACTGGGTCCAAGTGGAATATATGTTGGCAAAAAAATTAAAAATCAAAAGATTGTTGGTTGGATCCCAGGACCTTCCAATTTTCAGTCACAGGTGCTCACAACCTACTTCCATATCCGGTGTCCATATAGCCTGCATGTTCTCTTTGCATAAATAATGAACATAAAACAACTTATAAAGGTTTTATTACAGTTTTTGGTGTGGTATGGCACTTTATCTTGAAAAGTCTTACAGCCAGAAAAAAGAAAATCGAAACACAGATACACAAAATAAATATTGAATTTTTGTAAAAAAAAGTGATTTTTTTTACAAATTTTTAAAAGTTTCTAAGAAATGAGAAGTGGAGAATATGTGGCCGTTTCGACGTATTCTCAACAAAAAACTAAAATCATTAAAAAATGATGTCCACATGACTTTTTCCGATGCTATAATAAGGGCAAATTTTTTGAAAAAAAAAGTCACACATATTCAATAATTATTTGAAATTTTTGGGGAAAATTGTAGCGGATTTTAATTACTTAGCAGATTCTCAGATTTGGCTCAAAAGCTTAAAAAAAAACAATCAAAAACAATTTTTCCAAATACTCTGGGATCTCACGGTTACTTACTTACTTACTTACTTAAGGTGGCGCTACAGTCCGGGGTGGACCTGGGCCTCGGCCAACAAGCTTCGCCAGCCAGCTCTGTCTCTAGCTAGCCGTCTCCAGTTTCGCACGCGAAGTTGGCTGAGGTCCCCTTCCACTTGCGTGCGCCACCTGAGTCTCGGTGCTCCTCTACCGCGTCGTCCCTGCGGTGTGGATTCGAAGATTTTCCGGGCCGGGGCGTTGGTGTCCATCCGCTCTAAATGACCCAGCCATCGTAGACGTTGTGTTTTGACTCTTTTGGCTAGGTCGGTATCCCCGTACAGTTCGATGTTATATCTCCTCCTCCACTCTCCGTCTATGCAGACGGGACCGTAAATCGTCCGAAGAATTTTCCTCTCGAAGCAGCCTAAAGTGTTTTCATCCGCCTTTGACAGAGTCCATGCTTCTGCACCGTAAAGCAGGACTGGGATGATGAGGGTCTTATACATGGACACTTTAGTTGCTCGAGAGAGGGCTTTGCTACTCAATTGCCTTCTTAGCCCAAAGAAACAGCGATTGGCAAGAGTTATCCTTCGTTTGATTTCAGCGCTGGTGTCATTGTCTGAATTGATAGCGGAACCAAGGTAGACAAAGTCCCTAACTACCTCAAAGTTATAGCTGTCGATGGTGATGTTTTGTCCAAGACGTCGGTGTTGGGTGTCTTTTCTTGATGACAGCATATACTTGGTTTTGCCCTCATTGACTGCTAACCCCATATTCGCCGCTTCCGTCCCAATACTCACGAAGGCTTCACTGACATCACGCTTTGTTCTACCGATTATGTCAATGTTGTCTGCGTATGCAAGTAGTTGAACGGACTTTTGAAAGATTGTACCTCTGGTGTTGGCGCGAGAGTTCTGCACAATTCTCTCAAGTATGATGTTAAAGAAGTCGCATGACAGCGCGTCGCCTTGTCTAAATCCTTTTTTGACATCAAAGGGGTCGGTGAGGTGTTTGCCGACCTTGACGGAACAGCGTGAGTTTTCCATCGTCATCCTGCACAGACTGACGAGTTTGGCAGGGATGCCAAAACTAGACATTGCGCTATATAGCTCGTCTCTATAGATGCTGTCATACGCGGCCTTGAAATCGATGAAGAGGTGGTGTGTATCGATTTGGAATTCCTGGGTTTTCTCCAAGATCTGCCGCAGTGTGAATATTTGATCGATGGTGGACTTTCCTGGCCTAAAGCCACACTGATATGTGCCTATCAGATTGTTGACAAACGGCTTCAGGCGTTCACACAGTATAGCGGAAAAGTATATGTATTGTATGCGATGTTAAGAAGACTTATGCCTCTGTAGTTGGCACAACTCAGAGGGTCTCCTTTCTTCAGGATCGGGCAAACAATGTTGAGGTTCCATTCGTCGGGCATGCTTTCTTCCGATCATATCTTGCAGATGAGCTGGTGCATGCTCCTAACCAGCTCATCGCCAGCGGATTTAAAAAGTTCGGCCGCTAGGCCGTCTGCTCCGGCTGCTTTGTTGCACTTGAGCTTAGACACAGCTACTTTCACCTCCTCCAGGTCGGGTGGGCGGTATCGTTCGTATGCTTCGTCGGTGACGTCTTCGCCCGGGTTGAATGGTTCGTTCTGCCTGGCAGCGGTATTTGGTTCGTCCTCGCCGTTATACAGCCTGCAGAAGTGGTCTTTCCAAATCCTCAGCACCGACTGCGATTCTACAACGATGTTCCCTTGATGGTCCTTACAGGCTTCAGTTCGAAGTTTATACCCTTGGCAGGACCTTTTGATCCTTTGGTAAAACTTTCTAACCTCATTCCTGTTGTAACATCTCTCTATCTCTTCAACCGCGCGCTTCTCGTGCTCTCTCTTTTTCCTTCGGAGAAGCCGGTGCTCCTCTCGACTCCTCTGCTCGTAGAGCTCGCGAGCAGCTCTAGTCCTTCTGTGCAGCGCCGCTTTGTATGCTTCCTGTTTAGCTGCATGTGCTTGCCGGCATTCATCGTCAAACCAGGGGTTTCGTTGTGGTCGCCGTGTGAAACCCAGCACTTCAGAGGCGGCGTCTCTGATGGCATTTTGGCAATGTTGCCACTGGCTATCAATACTTGATGCTGGTTGCATAGGACTTCGTAGAAGGTTTTGAGAGACTCGGTTGGAGAAGGACCTGGCGATCTCTTGCGATTGTAGTCGGCCGACGTCAAACTTCCTCACAGTATTTCCTTGGCGCTGGTCGGGATATCCGCAGCCGTACCTTGGCTACAACAAGGTAGTGATCCGAGTCAATGTTGGCCCCTCGGAAAGTTCGGACATCCATGATACTGGAGGAGTGCCTTGCGTCGATCGCAATATGGTCAATCTGGTTGACGGTTGATTGATCGGGAGATCTCCATGTCCCTTTGTGGATATTGAGATGCGGGAACTGTGTACTAGCTACCACAACGTGTCGCCCCGCAGCAAAGTCGATCAGCCTGAATCCGTTATCGGAGGTCGTGTCGTGCAGGCTATACTTTCCGACAGTACGACCAAAGATGCCCTCCCTTCCTAGCTTGGCATTAAAATCGCCTAGGACAATTTTAATGTCGTAGCTAGGGCACTGCTCATAAGTTTTGTCCAGGAGCTCGTAGAACATATCTTTGGTCTCGTCATCTTTCTCCTCAGTGGGGGCATGTGCGCATATCAGGCTAATGTTGGCGAATTTAGCCTTGATGCGGATCGTCGCGAGGCGCTCGCTTACAGGGTTGAAGCTCAAGACTTTTTGCCTAAGTCTGCCTCCAACAACGAAACCACATCCAAATAGGCGCTGTCTTTGATGCCGATAGCAGTCGCCGTAGTAGATGTCGCAGTTTTTCATCCTTCTTTTGCCCGGCCCGTCCCACCGCATTTCTTGGATGGCAGTAATGTCTGCCTTGCAGTCGTTAAGGGCCTCCGCTAGTTGCTCGGCTGCACGTGGTCTGTTAAGGGACCTAACATTCCACGTGCAGATCCGGAGCTCGTTGTCCTTTTCTCGTTTGCATTGGTCGTCAACAGTAAATCCGTCCGAATCCGAGGCTTGTTTCCGCTTCGTGACTGGTGTTTCTTTACGTGGCCGGGAAGTCACCCCGACGGCACGACCCCCAACCTGGAGGACCAGATCCTTTGCTTAGCTCTAAGGACGGAGAGCCGGATAGCCCGCTCCTTATAGGCCTGAGCTCCGAATACGTCGTAGTAGCCCATATAAGGTGTTCACTAAGTAGTTCGGCCTGACTGGAACTATGGACGCCACCGTTGATTCCATCTGGGGAATTCCTCCGCTGCCGTCCGGATGCAAGGAGAAGTGCCTTAGTGGGAACACTCCTCCCCCCCTCTCTCGTCTGCTACCCCCAACAACCTTCCAAAGGGGTTGGAACCCAATCTCCAGTTGAGGTACTAGGCACCCGGTGTTCACCACGGGGAGGTGAGAGTAGGAGTTGATAGACAGAGGTGGGTTTAGAAAACCTGTGGATGCTTGTATCCTCTTGAGTGCACATGTCTATCCTTTGACCACCGGATCTCACGGTTACCGATTTTATTTTCGCTAATTTTTTTTTAAATTTTCCAAAATAGTGTTTTTGGAATTTCAATTTTTGACACAGTCAAAAATGTTTTTTTTTTACCTCTTCGCATTTATTTCTGTTTTGTCAACTAAATTTTTACACCAACACAAACCATTTTAAAGTGCCAAGCCAATTTTATTTTTTACATTTTTGAGCTTTGAGCTTTAGTAAAACGAAAATAAGTTATCTGTTAGCCAGTGTTTCGAAAAAAAAGTTTTGAGTAGTGTAACACCTAAAATAAGATGACAAGACTTAAAAAAAACATCGCAAACTATGAATTCGTACACGGAGCCGTCCGTCGACTTTTGTTGAAATTTGGTTCATCCTTAAAATACTTTTTTTTTAATAAAATTGTGGCTTGTTGTATTCTGCATACTGTTCTGCTGAATCTGAATCTGCTGACAAAATTTAAGTTCTTCTACATTAAGTTGTTTCACAAAAAGTTAAAAAAAAAACTTCAAACTTAAAAGGCCTTAATTAAAAAGCTAACCTGGCCCCTGTGGCAAAGCAATCTAAATCTAATCTAAACAGTCGTTTTAAAGATTTCTGGTAAGCTGTTAAAAATTTGTAAACGGGTTCATGTTTCGGAAGCGTATACATTACTCACCTCATATTTATTAAAACATGCACTTCCCACAGCTTAAATCTATTTTCTTTTAATTAAACTGACAAAACAAAATATTTACACCAAATTTTATTTAAAAAGCATTTGTACAAAAATGGTTTATTTTATGTTATGAAAACAAATTCCTACTCTAACGCTTTTTTGATTAACTGCACCCTTTCACACAATTAGCCTCCTATTAAAATAGAAAAACCAATCAATATTCCCAGCCTTACGCTCAACATCAATTTGTATCAATTTATTTAATTTTCCCCATCGATTTTTTTTTTATTGTATAAAAACAGAACTCAATATCTTTCAAATTTACCACCATCAAAAACAAGCAAATCATTCATTTTAATTGAAAAACCCTAACTGAATAGAAAGTAATCCGGAGAAGAAAAAAACACAAGAGTGTCCCTCCATTTCACTGTGACTGCATGGAAGGGACATTTGTTCTTAACGGCCACTTGAATGGTCCTTGCCTCTCATTTCCTGCCCTTTCTTCGAAATATTTCATTCAAATATTGAAAGTTCTTAAAAAAAAGGATCACAACAGAAACAAAAAAAAAAAACCTCCAATTGAAACGACGAAAAATAATACAAACTTGTTAAGTGACCAACGACAAAATCCCCAGGGAAAATTGCAAACAGGCAGCGCCTTCGCTTCCCAGGATGGAGAAAAAGTGTCAGTGGGTGAAAAATGACCGATTCCATAAAATTAAATGAATTTTCTGTACATATAAATTCCAATACCATAAGAAATAACAAACAAACCAAGCTCAAAGCAAATGAAAAATTGGTTTAAAACAAAAACTCAAAATGAAAACCCAACCAAAGGGTTTAGTTTACTACAACATTCGCCCTTAGAAAGGAAATGAACAAGGACACGTCATTGCTGTACGAAAAATTCAGTGCAGCCGTGTGCTGGTTGTTTCCTCGGTTTTTCAGTTGGTTAAATAATAGTCAATTGTATTGAGTTATTTGTAATCAGAAAATGACGATGCAAAAAAAGCTAAAAAAAAGGACCCCATCTATTACCAATAGCGAAGAACGACGAAAATGTACAGAAATGGCAAAGTGAAAGTCATATTTCATGACAGGGAAATAGAGCAAAAATGAAATTCCATAAAGGAAAAAAAAAAAAAAACACAACGACTGAGAAAACCAACTCTGGGCTATTTTTAGGGTACTTTTGACATTAAGCACTACGCCCTACTTTAATTCCGACTCATCTTCAATTATCCTTGATTTGATTTTTGCTTCCTTCTTTCGTCTGCTATAAGCGCCACTGACGAGGGTTGAGATACTATAAGCTTGGGGCTGCAGACAGGCAGGTATGACATAGAACTTTTGAGGAAATATGGGTAAAAATTTGCAAGTTGATACAATAAGGACCCTTGTGCAGGAGCAACGTCAGTAGGGCTAGGTAAATTGATTTCCCGGAGGCTATATATGGGGAGATGAAATGTTAAAGGTATATAAGGTGGTGGGGATAGGCACAAAGCTAGGAAGTTTTCGGTATGATTTTGGGGGTGGTTGGCTTTTTGGGTCCGAAGTTCATCACCAACTTGCTAAAAGCTGAAAATTTCAAAAGTTTTTTTTTTTATTTGGGATCTTTGTCTTTAGATTTTTTTTGGTTTACTTGTGGCTACAGCCCAGTAGGAATCTAGGCTCAGGCAACAGATTAGTCTCTACAGATTAGTCTTACAAACCCTAGTTGTCCGCCTCGCGCAATCTTGGTATCAGTCCCATTTATTGCGTGATCTTTTTAGGTTAGATTAAAACACATCAGCTTCAGGCTGGAAAGTTAGTGTTCATAAGCCCTTCAACAGCATTTCATATGAGGCCAAAATCTGTATTTCAGCTCATAATATTCATCTGCGTGCTTCAAAAGCAAAAACAAAAGTAAAAAAAAAACCAATTTAAATAATTTTAACGCCAAACCTTATTATCATCATTATTTTCTAATAGGCCGGTTTTCCTCAACAAAAGTCGCGGAGCTAAATGGTCTTTTCGTCGTTCTCGATCCTCCGACACCAACTCAAGAGACTCAGGCACAATCCCCAGGCACAATCTCAGCTAGCATGACCTGTCTAGGAAGTCTGTCAGGGGCATGCGACCCCAAACCTTAAGCAACAAAAAATACTTAAAGTGAATTTTTTGGTTTATATATTTAATGAAAGTATTTATTGTAGTTTACAGGGCCCTTAAGATAAAAACTCATTTTTACAGTACGGATTCGACACTCAAAGGAAATAGTTTGGTTCCACAAAGTTGTCGTTTCTTGGACTATATTTCAAATGAAGACTCGTTTTGCTGAATATCTCGCTCAGTGTAGCCTGTGGTAGAAAATTTTAATCCCAAGATTATGGAGCTCTCATAGCTTCTCTGCCGGTTGCATTTTTGAACGCATTTGCAAGCCTAACTCGGATGTATTAGCCGCTATAACTAAATATCAATATTAGGATAGATATACCAAATAAGGCTTGCAAATCCACGGAAAAATGCAATTTTGGATTCAAATTTAATTTTAGGTTAAAATGGCCCCTAAAAATGGGGGTGTCCAAAAACTTTGTATAAAAGAAATGCAGAATTGAGTCTAAATAATTTTATTTGCCACGCCCACTTTTGGGGCCGTTTTTAAATAAAAAACCAATTTTTTAAATAAAAACGCAATCATCACGTATCATCTCATAAACAATATGAACACAAAAAGCAATATTATGCCACGCCCCTTTTTTAAGGAAAGAGGCATAAACTAAACTAAACTTATAAATTCTAAACACAATTAAATTTAAGAGAAACTGAAGTTTAGCTAACAACCAAGATTTATGACGCAATTCGGAGCTTGACGGTGGTCAATTGGGATCAGGTATCCAAAAAATTCGCCCAACCGGATTGTAACCCCCCCACAAGTTTTAGTTTTGTTTGTTTAGATAGGTTTAGAAACTTGAGGTTTGAAACTTGTATTTTGAAACGTTTTAAATGCCGTTTACTTCGTTATTTTTTTGTTTTTTTTTTTTTAATGTCTTCTCTCAGGAAACGCTAACATATAACACTGAAACAGTGCCCTGAGATGTAAGGAGATACTTATTTACTTTATTTTTAAAAGTTTG
Organism: Neoascia interrupta; assembly: GCA_947623515.1. Lineage (NCBI taxonomy): Eukaryota > Metazoa > Arthropoda > Insecta > Diptera > Syrphidae > Neoascia > Neoascia interrupta. The sequence continues at coordinate 203,553,865 of OX392462.1, forward strand.
CAGATTATAAGTGTTAGGATATATGAAATCAGAAAGTGAATTCCAAAGTGTACTTGTTTTATAAAAGAAAGAATTTTGAAACAGTGTGGTGCGGTGTGTTTCGAGGTGAACATGGAACTGATGAGCGCTTAGCGCTTGCCTTTTAGATCGAACAAAAGAAGAATTTCAGTCAGGAATTATCAGGAATTAGGTTACTTAATTCTTCAGAGCATTTGCCATTACAATATTTATAATAAAGGCATAAATCAGCAACACGTCTTTGGTGAGATAGTGATTGAAGATTTGTTGTTAACTCAGGATTATTAGTTAAACGAATGTTTTTTTTTTGAATTGAATTAAGTAGGCTGAGAGAATGCTTAGGGGCAGAGCTCCAAATATGAGAGCAGTATTACAATGCTGGTCTTATTTAAGCTTTGCTACATCTTTCACACAAATTTAGTCAAGATTATCATAAGGGATCAGAAATAAGGGATAAAAGATCAGAAGATCAGAAGATAAGGGGCCAGAAGCCTTTAAAAAATTGTTTTCGAAAATGTTTTGACGTTTTTGAGTCAAATCTTCAAAGTTTTTGAGTGAACTGCGAATCGCTATAAAAACTGTATTTAATTTAAGAAGTTGGACCATACCCGTTATTAATTTAAAAATTATACGGTCTATTGACCTTTTTTATAAATTTTTGAATTTCAAATCCATTAAATCACTATTTTGAGGTTTTTTTTTCAATTCCCGCTAGACTTCTATCCAACAGCAACCTGACCTGCGCTAGCAACGGCTGTTTTCTTTTTTTATTCTTTTCGCAACAGTTTTTGCATAAAAGGTTAAACAAGCTTCTTTTTTACTTCGTTTTTCAACGGGCTTATATAAACTTAGGACGGAAACGGCAATTTAAAATTTTAACGCAGCTGCATGTTTAACGCAGCTTCCATTTTTATGTATTTAACGGAAATGTTTGCACTTTGACCAAATCTGATCAAAATCGCTTTTCCGCTAAGGTATAAAAGGTTTAAAAAATTGTTTTTGAAAATGCTAAGCTTTTGAGTTAAATATCAGAAGATTTTGAAACTCACTATATATTTTTTTTAAATTTTTTAAAGTTTCTGCCACGAGTGAATTTTTTAAACGATTTCTCAAAATCACATCGATGATAAAGGGAGCACGCTTTTTCATGCGTTTAATTTTTTCAGAAAAAAAAAAAATACTTAAGCTCTTAGCTGACCTTGTGTTTCTTTATACATGTATACAATACCGGCTTTGTGGACTAACTGGCTTAAGAGTTATAGCCACAAACGCTTTGATAAACTCTTCTGATCAACTCTTCGTTTCTCAAAAACTTTTCAATGTTAAAAAAAAAACAAGTGGGAAAGTGCAACACTGCGTATGTAAAAACTTCAGTCAGGATTGTAATTTATGATTGTAATTTATTTGATTTTAAGTCAAAAAAAAACACTTGTTTTAACGCCACTATATATACAAAAAAGTTAGAAAATGCCAATATCTACAACTTTTGTCATGTAATTATACCCCATCCCATAGGATAGGAGGTATATTAAGTTTGTCACATAGTTTTTAACACGGTGAAATAATAATGGTAGACCCCCAAGACCTTAAGGGCATATGATCGAGACCGAATTCTGAATCGAATGAGCCACGTCCGTCCGTCCGTCCGTCCGTCCGTCCGTCCGTCCGTCTGTATGTCACATGTTTTTAGGCCTTAAATTTTGAGCTAGGGTGCTGAAACTTCGTACGTATGCGAAGCAGTACAAGTGTAAAAATTTTTGAAATCCGCCCAAAGACACGCCCACAAATGGGCTAAATGTGCAACTACCTCCAGAATTTTCAAAACTGTAGGACGTTCTTAAAGGCTGAAATTTAACATTTAGCATCTCCTAATAAATGTAAGACACAAAAAGGAAAAAATTTAATCGATAAACCTCCTCTAGTGGGCGTGCATAGTAAATTTTCAAATGCAGTTTACTCAATATTTTTGCTCAAAATTAAAAAAAATTTGCTTAATATTTTATGTAGAAAACGCTTAGTTCTACATTTTGTTCATACAAGACTTTGGGCCACGCCCATATTTGGAGGCAGAATTGAAGAAAAACCTAAAATTTGCCTGAAAAACTTAATTTCGACTAGCCTTGAGCCTAATTAAGGAAAGCATGAAACAAAAGAAGTAGCAGATTAGGTAAACGAGATTTCAGTCCAGGTTTCGTTTATATAAAGTTTTTAGCCACGCCCCCTTTAAAGGGTCGCGTTTTCACAAATATTTAATTTGGACCAAAAAATTGCATTTTTACCTACATTTAAGTGTAACTTGGATATATATGTGGTTTCTCATTAGGGGCGGTTGTATCACGCCCCTTTTCGAAGTTTGCATTACTTATAAAATGTCAAAAAATAACCATGTCACCAACATTTTACAATGTGGGATAGGATGGGGTATTCAACTGTCCGTTTTACGGACTGTAACTTCTGCGTACACACTGTTGCACTTACTCACTGGTTTAAATTAGAGATGGTCGCACATACAGGCCTGTAGTGGGCGTGTCTGTGGGCGGATTCAGATAATTTTTAAACTTGATCTGAAGGACAGGACTTCGAGCCACCAAATTTCAGCTCTACCTTAAAATTTAAGGCCTAAAAGTTGTTTGTGGGGTGCCGTGGCGTAGTGGTGAGTGTGTGTGCTTACTACGCCGGAGGCCTGGTTTCGAATCCTGCCATCGTCACCTGAAAAAAAAAAGACTTGTTCTTTTTCACGGTCCCCACCTCCGCGAGGGTCTGACAAGCCCTCCGAGAGTATCATTTGTCTTGAAAAACTTCTCAAAGTGCCGTTCGGATTCGGCAAAAAATTGTAGGTCCCTTTGTATGTAAAAGAAGTTTACACACCAGTATACATTGTTGAGAAGTTGGCCCTGGTTCACCTCGAGCTGTTGCGCCACTCTATTTATTTATTTATTTATTTATTTTTTAAAAGTTGCTTACATACTTGCTGACGGACATGGCTTAATCGATCCTACTGTCGGTCCCATTCATATCTCTAAAAGTTCTTTATATATCCTGGGTGAAGTCGATTGTAGATTATATGGAAGAAGTGGTACAGTAAATCCCAGATCACTGCGGTCACCAGTGGGCCTAATGTGATGTCCTCAATTTATAGCTCATCCATGATGCCGCAGTTTGTTATAAAGGCGGCTAGCTCTTTGGGTGTGCTGGCAGCTATGTCCGCTGCATCGAGGTAGAACGAATCATCGAATCTGACTTCTTCTTAATTGAATTAACTGTTTCGTTCTTTGGAAGGAGCTGTTTTGCATGAAAGCTTTGGCTTGGCTGTTTCCTTCGGTTACCCTCCAGAAATTGAGCTTCTTTTCGATCAGCCAAGTTTTCACACAGTTTCTTATAAATAATTGGTGAAAACCTGGCTTTCTTATTAATTGGTAGCCCGCAGAATGGTCTTGGCATCATGAATTGGGATGCGGATCCTTTTCTAGCTAGTTCCTCTGCTTATTTGTTGCCTTCAAATCCGTTGTGCCCTGGCACCGAAATCAGGTGAACCTTGTTCGTGCTGGCCAGTATTTTTAGGATTTGAAGACAGTGCCAGACCAGTTTTGATGTTATCTCAAAGGCGTTAATTGCGAGTAGAGCTGCTCTGCTATCAGAGAGAATGTAAATGTTCTCATTTGTTATAGCTCTGCCTAGATTCTCTCGAATGCAAAGTTCAATTGCATGTATTTCAGCCTGAAATACGAAACTGCTTAAATCCATACTAGCGAATAGTAATGTTCTAGTGCACGGACCGTATACTCTGGCTCCAACTCCTTCATTTGTTTTGGATCCATCTGTATTCCATACAACTGAGTCATTGGCAAATGTAGGTTTGTTCTGTTCCCCAGTTTAGACGGTCTGGGAATGTGACCTTAAAGTTGCGTCGGAAGTTATAGCGTGGTAAGCATTTATCTGTTAAGTGTATTCCAAGTAATTCATTTTGCCTGAGTTCATGTAGAATTTAAGTGTGAACTATTTTGGAATTTGATTTATCTTCTGTGGTAAGCATATAGGCGTTAACCATTGCTTCTTTCATGAGCTCTAGATGAAGTGGTGGGATAACCTCAAGTGCAGCTGTTGGTGCTGTTTTCATTAGGGTATTATAGGGTATATAAAAGAATTTTTCATGAAGGCTCAGTATTTACTAGACTTTAGTTTAACTTTTCTAGTTCTTCTAAAAAAGTAGGTATTGAAAATCATTTTATCCATTTCCGCTTGAATCTTCACTTCCTCTTAGTATGTATTCTCTGGCTATTTCTGCAGTTAAAGAGCACACTAAATGACTTTCTAAGACATACCGCTCAGTTATAAAATGAGTGGACGGACGGATGAATGGTTGGACAACGTAGCAATACCATAAGAGGTCCTTTTTCCATTTTTTACCGGACCGCTGAAAATGCAACATGCACCAGCGTTATTGCACACATAAATAATTTGAAATAAGCTAGACCTTAAGATCGTTCTGTATCACCTTATTTTGGAGATAAACCTTGTGTTGACCCAAGAGGAATATTTTGTGCAAGTTCTTGAAATACGATTCGACAAATTTCGGGACTTTTCAAGGCCTTTAGTGTAAAAGATTATACCACGGAACTGAATCAATAATGAAAGTCATAACGCTGATGTTCATAAAAGTGTGTGCAGAATCCAGAGTCCAGCTTTTATAGCCTAGTTAGAATGTGTTTTAATTTGCTCAAGTAAAAATAAATAGTAGTTTAAGGTTGGGTACTCATAAAACTCAGCCTCCTTGCATTTAAATCTCCGAAGACTGCAAAACTACGTTTCATCACCAGGCTGGGTTAAATTTAACACCCATAGGCCCGTTAGCCGTTACATACAACTATGGAACTCAAAGCCTCATCCTTTTTTCATATAACATAAAGCGCCCTGTGCCCAATTGAATGAATCCTAAATGAATCCAATTGGGTTTACGTTTATTATTCGAAAACAACGCGATCTAGAAGCTTTAAAAAAAAAAACAACCAGCTAAAACACTAAGCCCCAACCGCTATAGAGCCAAATCGGACTGTATGAATCATACATCACTTAACCACTACAATCTACATGCTGTTCGTTACATGATTTCAGTACTTAACAACTCTTAATCTGCACTCAGGTATCGGTGATTTTTTTCGCCTGCCGCATCGCGCCGCCGACAATCGACATAGAAAATTAATTCAAATTGAAGTGTGGCCATAAATACGGTGTACGTTTATTCGACTGTGAAATTAATTCAAAAACTCTTTCCTAGGCGAAACCGATTCGGTTACACATGCCAAAGGGTTTGATCTCACCCACCGCCACCCACCACCTATCATATAGTCTATACATAATTAAAAAAAGGACAACGCAAAAAATGATAGCAGCTTTCGGATATTATACTCCATTTACCCTATTATTGTACGCATATTAAAAAAAAAAAGTTTCCCCAAAACAGGCGTGACGTTCAAGCATTAAAATATTCCAAATCACCCCTCAACATCCGTCCGGTATGCTGATAAAAATTTCTTTATGAGTCTATAAACTATCAAATTAAAAATAAAGTTAAAAAATACAACAAACGAAAAAAAAAAACAGCTACCAGGTCCGTTTCCTGTATTTTTAATCAGAGGAAGTGTGCGAGGATATTAAATTACAATTACAAAGTGCATATTACACATTAAGCCCATTAAAATCATTTTAAATGCGAAAAATCTGCTCAACGCTGTACACACACGGTCAGTGTGTTTGTGTATCGCTTTTCCGGGCGCAAGCACTAGGACGATTCTTGGCAGCGCGGGTAGGTTAGGTTCTCGCATATATTTATAATGTGAGTGTTTTCTTTTTTATGCAATTTGGACCAAAAAATTGCATTTTTACCTACATTTAAGTGTAACTTGGATATATATGTGGTTTCTCATTAGGGGCGGTTGTATCACGCCCCTTTTCGAAGTTTGCATTACTTATAAAATGTCAAAAAATAACCATGTCACCAACATTTTACAATGTGGGATAGGATGGGGTATTCAACTGTCCGTTTTACGGACTGTAACTTCTGCGTACACACTGTTGCACTTACTCACTGGTTTAAATTAGAGATGGTCGCACATACAGGCCTGTAGTGGGCGTGTCTGTGGGCGGATTCAGATAATTTTTAAACTTGATCTGAAGGACAGGACTTCGAGCCACCAAATTTCAGCTCTACCTTAAAATTTAAGGCCTAAAAGTTGTTTGTGGGGTGCCGTGGCGTAGTGGTGAGTGTGTGTGCTTACTACGCCGGAGGCCTGGTTTCGAATCCTGCCATCGTCACCTGAAAAAAAAAAGACTTGTTCTTTTTCACGGTCCCCACCTCCGCGAGGGTCTGACAAGCCCTCCGAGAGTATCATTTGTCTTGAAAAACTTCTCAAAGTGCCGTTCGGATTCGGCAAAAAATTGTAGGTCCCTTTGTATGTAAAAGAAGTTTACACACCAGTATACATTGTTGAGAAGTTGGCCCTGGTTCACCTCGAGCTGTTGCGCCACTCTATTTATTTATTTATTTATTTATTTTTTAAAAGTTGCTTACATACTTGCTGACGGACATGGCTTAATCGATCCTACTGTCGGTCCCATTCATATCTCTAAAAGTTCTTTATATATCCTGGGTGAAGTCGATTGTAGATTATATGGAAGAAGTGGTACAGTAAATCCCAGATCACTGCGGTCACCAGTGGGCCTAATGTGATGTCCTCAATTTATAGCTCATCCATGATGCCGCAGTTTGTTATAAAGGCGGCTAGCTCTTTGGGTGTGCTGGCAGCTATGTCCGCTGCATCGAGGTAGAACGAATCATCGAATCTGACTTCTTCTTAATTGAATTAACTGTTTCGTTCTTTGGAAGGAGCTGTTTTGCATGAAAGCTTTGGCTTGGCTGTTTCCTTCGGTTACCCTCCAGAAATTGAGCTTCTTTTCGATCAGCCAAGTTTTCACACAGTTTCTTATAAATAATTGGTGAAAACCTGGCTTTCTTATTAATTGGTAGCCCGCAGAATGGTCTTGGCATCATGAATTGGGATGCGGATCCTTTTCTAGCTAGTTCCTCTGCTTATTTGTTGCCTTCAAATCCGTTGTGCCCTGGCACCGAAATCAGGTGAACCTTGTTCGTGCTGGCCAGTATTTTTAGGATTTGAAGACAGTGCCAGACCAGTTTTGATGTTATCTCAAAGGCGTTAATTGCGAGTAGAGCTGCTCTGCTATCAGAGAGAATGTAAATGTTCTCATTTGTTATAGCTCTGCCTAGATTCTCTCGAATGCAAAGTTCAATTGCATGTATTTCAGCCTGAAATACGAAACTGCTTAAATCCATACTAGCGAATAGTAATGTTCTAGTGCACGGACCGTATACTCTGGCTCCAACTCCTTCATTTGTTTTGGATCCATCTGTATTCCATACAACTGAGTCATTGGCAAATGTAGGTTTGTTCTGTTCCCCAGTTTAGACGGTCTGGGAATGTGACCTTAAAGTTGCGTCGGAAGTTATAGCGTGGTAAGCATTTATCTGTTAAGTGTATTCCAAGTAATTCATTTTGCCTGAGTTCATGTAGAATTTAAGTGTGAACTATTTTGGAATTTGATTTATCTTCTGTGGTAAGCATATAGGCGTTAACCATTGCTTCTTTCATGAGCTCTAGATGAAGTGGTGGGATAACCTCAAGTGCAGCTGTTGGTGCTGTTTTCATTAGGGTATTATAGGGTATATAAAAGAATTTTTCATGAAGGCTCAGTATTTACTAGACTTTAGTTTAACTTTTCTAGTTCTTCTAAAAAAGTAGGTATTGAAAATCATTTTATCCATTTCCGCTTGAATCTTCACTTCCTCTTAGTATGTATTCTCTGGCTATTTCTGCAGTTAAAGAGCACACTAAATGACTTTCTAAGACATACCGCTCAGTTATAAAATGAGTGGACGGACGGATGAATGGTTGGACAACGTAGCAATACCATAAGAGGTCCTTTTTCCATTTTTTACCGGACCGCTGAAAATGCAACATGCACCAGCGTTATTGCACACATAAATAATTTGAAATAAGCTAGACCTTAAGATCGTTCTGTATCACCTTATTTTGGAGATAAACCTTGTGTTGACCCAAGAGGAATATTTTGTGCAAGTTCTTGAAATACGATTCGACAAATTTCGGGACTTTTCAAGGCCTTTAGTGTAAAAGATTATACCACGGAACTGAATCAATAATGAAAGTCATAACGCTGATGTTCATAAAAGTGTGTGCAGAATCCAGAGTCCAGCTTTTATAGCCTAGTTAGAATGTGTTTTAATTTGCTCAAGTAAAAATAAATAGTAGTTTAAGGTTGGGTACTCATAAAACTCAGCCTCCTTGCATTTAAATCTCCGAAGACTGCAAAACTACGTTTCATCACCAGGCTGGGTTAAATTTAACACCCATAGGCCCGTTAGCCGTTACATACAACTATGGAACTCAAAGCCTCATCCTTTTTTCATATAACATAAAGCGCCCTGTGCCCAATTGAATGAATCCTAAATGAATCCAATTGGGTTTACGTTTATTATTCGAAAACAACGCGATCTAGAAGCTTTAAAAAAAAAAACAACCAGCTAAAACACTAAGCCCCAACCGCTATAGAGCCAAATCGGACTGTATGAATCATACATCACTTAACCACTACAATCTACATGCTGTTCGTTACATGATTTCAGTACTTAACAACTCTTAATCTGCACTCAGGTATCGGTGATTTTTTTCGCCTGCCGCATCGCGCCGCCGACAATCGACATAGAAAATTAATTCAAATTGAAGTGTGGCCATAAATACGGTGTACGTTTATTCGACTGTGAAATTAATTCAAAAACTCTTTCCTAGGCGAAACCGATTCGGTTACACATGCCAAAGGGTTTGATCTCACCCACCGCCACCCACCACCTATCATATAGTCTATACATAATTAAAAAAAGGACAACGCAAAAAATGATAGCAGCTTTCGGATATTATACTCCATTTACCCTATTATTGTACGCATATTAAAAAAAAAAAGTTTCCCCAAAACAGGCGTGACGTTCAAGCATTAAAATATTCCAAATCACCCCTCAACATCCGTCCGGTATGCTGATAAAAATTTCTTTATGAGTCTATAAACTATCAAATTAAAAATAAAGTTAAAAAATACAACAAACGAAAAAAAAAAACAGCTACCAGGTCCGTTTCCTGTATTTTTAATCAGAGGAAGTGTGCGAGGATATTAAATTACAATTACAAAGTGCATATTACACATTAAGCCCATTAAAATCATTTTAAATGCGAAAAATCTGCTCAACGCTGTACGCACACGGTCAGTGTGTTTGTGTATCGCTTTTCCGGGCGCAAGCACTAGGACGATTCTTGGCAGCGCGGGTAGGTTAGGTTCTCGCATATATTTATAATGTGAGTGTTTTCTTTTTTATGCTGTAAGCGCTTTCCTCTTCCTTTTTTTCCTCCCGTATCCGGATCCATTAAAGTTGCTATTTTTTTTAGTTTTCCACGTCGTGTTTTTGTATTTGTTTGTGTTTTTCCTGTTTTTTTTTTTTTTTTTGCGTATGTATGCAGCTGCCTACGACTGACATATTTATGCTCTCTGAGCGTGTAAAATGCGAATTAAAATTTCTTTCAAGTTGAGTTCTTTTATTTTTGCATTTTTACAATCATCGCAGGGGCTGGTGGCCGCAGGATCGTAATTTGTATTATTTTTTTTTGTCTTTGGTCGTGGCGGAGAATATGGTGGTGGTGATGATGGAAATAAAAATTCCTATCGACAAATTACCAGCAGTGGAGTAGTGATTTTTTTTCCACAATACGGGATATATCCTTAATTGTTTTGAAACAGTAGAAACATGTTGGCAGTTGTTGCATTAGGTAGATAGAGATTGTGAGTGGTGTTCATTTAAGAGTGACTAAATCGAGGATTTTATATTGAAAAGCAAAAAAAAAAAACATATTGAAAAATGTGTCAAGAGGATTTTGAACTCCTGAGACACAGAAATGGATATAGGTAGAGCTGGATGAAAATGTATCAGCAAATTAACAAAACAGTGAGCTGGTCTTTCTAATTGGTACTGCTCCAAGACGTAAGAAGTTACATAACGAAACAATGCAATTGCTTCCGATAAAAGCTCTTAATAACATTTAATTAGAGCCAAAACAATTTTTCTTGGCTTAACTCCGTTATGTTCCTTTTTATGAGAAACAAAGTCTGAATATTTTGCTAATATTGCCACCAAGTATGATATTTTTTTAAGAATCAAGTTATAGAAATAATTATAAAAATTGTTGCAAAATTTTTTTGTTTCAATGCAATTTTTCTTAAATCATAAAAATTGCCGTCCGCCGACCTGTTTTGCAACCTGTGAAACGCTTCTCTTTGTACTCGGTTTAATTTGCGAAGGGGGAGGGGGGGGGGGGGGGTTTAAATAACTTCCCCTTAAAATAGCCCTAAATAGAAGTGTTTTTGCTATGTTCGCGCTTTGAGTAGTAATTGGTGTCAACAAATATGGTTTTACCTTAAGTTCAAATATTAATTAGTTTTTTACAAAAATTTTGCTTGAGGTCTAGGAGGAGGTGGGGGGGGGGTCAGTGAGGAAAAGTTCCTATATGAGAGGTAGCCCGGCAGGGGCAACCGATTTTGATATAAGTCCGAATCTGTTGCTTCTCTGCTAAGGATTATCCTCGGGGATGGGAAGGTGCAGGGGTAACCGATTCGATGTGAACCCTTGCAGGGGGGAATTATCACGCAAAGGCCGATGTGGGGTAACTGTCTTCGGTGTAAACCCGTACTACAGGCCGCTCGCGTTAGAATTTGGTGGGAGGGTAGGGGTAACCGAAGCAATATAAACCCGTACCAGTGAGGATTATGTGTTGGTCATCGCGTGGGGGTGGAGAGGTGAGGGCAACCGAAGCGGTATAAGCCCACACCGATCCATCCCTGTAAGGGAAACCACTGGGATATGGTGGGGAGTGGAGATATGAGGAGAATGGCAATTACTGTAGGAGTACTACTAATACCGTCCCGTGTGGCGTGGGGGACAAATAGGGTATCTTTCCTACAAATTCCTTCCCTCGCGTCGAGTTTAATTAGATTTAGATCTTTGGTTTGCTATTGTCCCTAAGTGAGAGTTAGCCTTAAGGATTAGAGAGTGCAGGTGGGGGGAACTGTTGCCGGAGGATGTTTTTTCGTTTAAGGACGCTGAGGTAGGGTAACCGTTTCGGTGTAAACCCGTACCTCAGGTGACTCAAGAATTAAACTTTCCCAACAGAACCCTCACCAGGCCGGTTCTGTTGTGAAAGAAGCTTGGGGAGGGGTGTTAATGGGGTGTATTTGGCGCTCCACTGTAAGGTGCTTGCTCGCCTATAGAGTTTCCATATGGAGGCAAGATGGGTTTTGTGATACACAATTATGCGTTTAGCCAGTTTGACTAAGAGATAAAGTTCACTATCCTCTTTGGATCGAGTCGCGCTAGATCATTAAGATCATCGAAGAAGTATTCACCTAAATTTTTCCTTCTCAGTGCCGATAGAGCGGGACAGTTGCACAGAAGATAAATCATGGTGTCTTCTTCCTCCTCATCCCTGCAACTTCTGCAGAGATCGAGGAAGACATCACCAAGTCTTCTGGCATGTCGCCCTACTAGACAGTGCCCTGTGAGGACCCCAATTTGTTAGTCAAAATTTTTTTGTTTTTCCTCGATAAAAATAATCGCCAAAGGTGGGGTTAGCTGACTAAATCGTTTTTGGGGTAAGTTGACTCTATATACTTTTTTGCAGACCTCGAAATATATGCACCTACAAAATTAAAAAAAGTACCCCTAGTGCTGATCTTTTCAGAAACTATGAAAAAACATCCAAACCAACTCTAAATCGGTTAATTATTTGCTAAGTAATGAAGAAATTCGGATCAGCCTGTAAAGAACCTTTCACACCACCAGTAGCTGTTTCAGTTGTCGGAAATGGAATTTCTCACTTTTATGTCAAGAAAATAAGCAAGCTTCAATTATTCAGTCCAGGTTGTTAAAGTTTAAGTAAGACTTAAGTTTTACGGGGCTTAAGTCCACATGCCCCATAGAGTGATCCGGCTTGCCCCAGCAACGGGGTTAATTGACCTACTCGAGATGCTCTTGTAAAAGTAAGAAGTAACTCTAAAATAACTTTTTTGATTAGTCGATCATTTTTATAAAAGTCAAAAGACACTTTTCTGATGTAAGCTTTAACTTTTGTCTTACCTGTCGTAGTTAAAAAAAGAAAACCAGTAATACATTTTTTGAGTTTCCTTACCCCGCTCTCCCATACCCATAAAATCGAGATTTTTTTTTCATTTACACTTTTGGACTTAAATTGTGCATTAAAACTGTTTTTCTGACTCTGAGTTGGAACATTTAATAATAAGTGGTGAAAAAAAATATAACCCATCGGTTTATAAAAGTTGGTATAAACTACTCCTAAACATGGGTTTGGCCATTTTAAGAGCTATAGGTTTTTTTTTTGGGTTGCTGACCACGATTTTTGCGTTTTTTTCTCGAAAAATTAGCACTTCACCCCTCATAATCAGCATAATCTACCGCTTAACCTTTAAACTGAAAATAAAGTACATACCCAGCAATTAAAACGAATTTCAACTTTCGGGTTAAGTTAAGGGGGAGATAAATGACCCTAACAGGTGCGTTTTTCTATATTTACACTTTTTGACTTAAATCATGCAAAATTACTATTTTTCTGAACCTCAGCTGAACATTTTAATAGGGTTAAAAATTAAACCCTATCGTTAATAAGAGGTGGTTGGTAGCTACTACCGTATATATGAGTTTGGACATTTAAACTAAGCTAACGGGGTGTAATCTCTATTATATTATAGGTTTTGGGGTTCGCGATCTCGAGCTTTTGGTTTTTTTTTATTAAAATTTACAAAGACACCCTTAAATATATAAAAATCACCCAGATAATAGTTTAGATATCAGAGTTTTCTGATAGCAGAATGAAACAAACGATTTCTTCATATTCCTGCTCGTTGGGAGCTGCACCGTTAGTGTTCTCAATAATTGTATCTGGCTAACATATTAAAGTGTCCAATTATTCATACGAATGCTTGAAATAGGCGGCAAGGTTGGCAAAGACCTCACAGACCCCTTTGATGTGAAAAAAGGGTTTAAACAAGGCGACGCGCTGTCTTGCGAGTTTTTTAACATCATACTTGAGAGAATTGTGCAGAACTCTGGCGCCAACGCCAGAGGTACAATCTTTCAAAGGTCCGTTCAACTACTCGCATACGCAGACGAAATTGACATAATCGGTAGAACAAAGCGTGATGTCAGTGAAGCCTTCGTGAGTATTGGGACGGAAGCGGCGAATATGGGTTTAGCAGTCAACGAGGGCAAAACCAACTATATGCTGTCTTCAAGAAAAGACACCCAACACCGACGTCTTGGACAAAACATCACCATCGACAGCTATAACTTGGAGGTAGTTAGGGACTTTGTCTACCTGGGTTCCGCTATCAATTCAGACAATGACACCAGCGCTGAAATCAAACGACTAAAGTGTCCATGTGTAAGACCCTCATCATCCCAGTCCTGCTTTACGGTGCAGAAGCGTGGACCCTGTCAAAGGCGGATGAAAACACTTTAGGCTACTTCGAGAGGAAAATTCTACGGGCGATTTACTGTCCCGTCTGCATAGACAGAGAGTGGAGGAGGAGATATAACGTCGAACTCTACGGGCTGTACAGCGATACCGACCTAGCCAAAAGAGTCAAAACACAACGTCTACGATGGCTGGTACTAGAGCGGATGGACACCAACGCCCCGGCCCGGAAAATCTTCGAATCCACACAGCAGGGACGGCGCGGTAGAGGAGCACCGAGACTCAGGTGGCGCATGCAAGTGGAAGGGGACCTCAGCCAACTTCGCGTGCGAAACCTAAGGCGGCTAGCTAGAGACAGAGCTGGCTGGTGAAACTTGTTGGCTGAGGTCCAGGTTCACCCCGGACTGTAGCGCCACCGTAAGTAAGTAAGTAATCTTGAAACAGGCACCTTTAACAGGCACCTGAATGCATTTTTCACAATTCCGTTCTTTGTGTCCTTTTTAAAGGGTGTTTGTGGCTGATATAAGGGTGGAGATATAATTTCTGAACCCCCTCTTACTAACCGAAGGGTGTAATTTTTTATTTCTAAATGTTTGAACTCAAAGTCTGAAAGCAGTTTTTACGCATAATTTGAGCAAAAAGTGTAAATGTAGAAAAATTCCCCTTTTAGGGGTAGATATTCTTTTCACCTCCTGAATTTAACCCGAATGCTGAAATTTTTTATAATTGAATACTAAATATTTGAATTAAAGTTAAAACCATACTTTTTACACCAATTAACACTCAAAGTGCAAATATAGCAAAAACACTTCCTATTTAGGGGTACTTTTAGATAATTTAAGGGTGGAGCCCCAATTTCTCGAAAAAAACCGTAATTCGTGATCAGCGACCTAAAAAGCCCATAGTAGAGCAAATCTGGTGGGGGCCGGAGGGTATACAACAACCAAAGCCGCAAATAAAATGGAGAAGGTAAAATAAATAAATAAATAAATAGAGTGGCGCAACAGCTCGAGGTGAACCAGGGCCAACTTCTCAACAATGTATGCTGGTGTGTTAATTTCTTTACATACAAGGGGACCACAACTTTTTGCCGAATCCGAACGGCACTTTGAGAAGTTTTTCAAGACAATTAATACTCTCGGAGGGCTTGTCAAACCCTCGCGGAGGTGGGGACCGTGAAAAAGAACAAGCCTTTTTTCAGGTGACGATGGCAGGATTCGAACCCAGACCTCCGGCGTAGTAAGCACACACACTAACCACTACGCCACGGCACCCCACAAAATGGAGAAGGTATTAATTTTTATTATTTTTTATTTTTCCTAAGAAGAAAAAATAATGTGAAATGTGCCTTCAGCAGAAGAAGCAGAATTTTATTGCAGGCAGAACTTCGCTTTGTAGATTTTTGAAAGCAAAATAAGGACCCGCTTCCTATATGTTAGGAAAATTCTGTTATGTTTAAGTGCCTGGGTTTTTAAGAGGCTGCGGGAGTCCTAAACCTTTTTGATAAAATATTTGCAACATTGACACATATTCACGTTGAAGACCTCTCTGCTCTCTCACTTTCAAAGGCGGCGACTATAGTCCTTATCCGAGGATATGTACTATGGAAAAATATAAAATCCAGAAGATTAACAAAAAATGCGTCCAAGAAACTTTTGAAATATTCGTAGAAGAACCTTTTATAAAAAAGCACTTTTATTTTTCTATTGGAAAAAATACGGTTCTAAAAACATTATTAACATTTCTTATAGGTTGTTTCAAACAGCTTTCCACATAAGAGGTTAAGGTCAAGAATTCTAAATTTTCTGTTTTTGTCAAAATCTGCATTCAGAATATTATAAAATCTTCGAAAGTATCTTCGGCCTCCTCTTTCTCCTACAAAAATAATTTTCAACTAGAAAAGTTTCCGGAAGTCACCTAAAATAGCTGCTGAGATTTTGAAAAAAAGACAATTGAGCAATCAGTATAAAATCAAAAGCACAAATCTTCTTGGGGGCCATTTTATTAATGTCGAATGCTGTTTGAGAAAACTCAACGGGACCTTATAAAGGTTTTACACGCGTCTTCTGCTGGCAGCTGAAAAGTTCAGGTAATCAGAAACATCTCTATCTAAAGTCACTCAAATCAAATTTTTGTCGTTTTAATAATTTTTAGCCGCAATTTCTATACACCGAAATTCGATTCCTATGCCTTGTCTTACTTCAAAAGGTCTTTTGAAATAAAATGTGAATTTGAGGTTGAGGTGGCTGTGAAACGGATCTTATTAAATTTTATACCTTGTCAGGGCAAAATGATGACCAATCTACAAGTTTCATCGCTCTAGCTCTACTTTTAAGAAACATAATACGGACGAACGGACATGGCCTTATAATGCATCTGTCAGTCTCGATAATATCTCTTAAATTTCCCCTAGTCCACGGTCATTATTGCAGAATGTTACAAACTATGCATTGAAATTAATATGCCCTGGTCAAGTGTAGCTCTCAGGCTACTCTCGAGAATAGCGAGATAAACTCTTCAAAAACCTGAGAGGTACTCTCAATAGTCTTATTCTGAAATAGGACTTTGCAGGATGGACAGCTGCCGCAACAAGACTTAACAAGGCCTTAATTGAGACCTTTGGGAGCTTATGTGTACTCTTATAACAAGAGTTAAAGTTTCTTTATATGAGTTAAATAGCTCTTATAAGAAGAGTTAAATTTTCTTATAAGGCAAAAATAGATCGTACGGCGAATATATCAAATCAATATCATGTGTGTAGAGGAGATTTGTCCGGAATTTCTTCATGTGGATACCCAATTGAACCCTGCTTCTTTTACTCGAGTATACATGAGTACTTAAACTCGATCGCCTAATTTTTCTTCTCTGTTTCTTTTCTAATGTAAAATAAATTTTCTAACGTGTGACCTTGGGTGGGTGCGAGTAAAAAAAAAGAAACCCAAGTACAAAGGACGCACTTGCCAAAGTTAACAACGAGGTAAAACAAGGAGAAGTAAATCGCGTCTATTGCCGCCTTCAAGAGCATCACTGTATAGGAGTGCATTCATACCCTCCAACTCGGCCATTATTCCAAACAACAATACAAAACCTTCATCGGAGAAACAGTCTTAATGCATGTCCGAGAAAACACAGCTATCCTATTGTCCTGCCACCGACAGTATCAGTGCAAGCTTAAAGCATAATAGCGAGCATAAAATCGCTCCACATGCCCATTTGAGCATAAATAACGTCGCACATTATGACGACACGAGGTAGGTATGTGCCGCCGCCACAAGCAGCACTATACACAAATGAAATAGGGCGTTCTGAGGAATACCCTGAGAAAATGTCCTTAACACACCACATAGGCTGCATAATGTATGCAACAAGGATATGCGACTATAGCTCGTACAGCAGCACTCATATCTTTCGTGTAATAACAGACATATCACACTGCTTTACTAGCTTTTTTTCCCAAGACACTTAACTTAGCCGACACTGAAGTCTGCATGCAGAAGGCAACATCGCAGAAGGACACATAAGTAAAGTCTTATAGAACCAAAGAAAAAAAAGCTTGTCGCCTTCTCCATTGCGCTCGTAGATCTCTTTTAATAGAGAAAAGGATTAAAAATCACTTTGAAAAGTTACCAGCAAAGGTATCGTAACGTAAATCCTTTTTTTATTGCACCCAAACTAGTGGCTTGCCGTCCTTCGTTGAGCGCGATTCATTCAAGGATAATAAAGTGGGTGGTAGTGCTTTATCATTCTGTTTTTATGCTGCACTGATGGTGCCTGTGGGTGGGAGAGGTTTAGATTTAAGGTTTGACGTTGTATTCGGTTTTTTTTTTGGACCTGGCCCAATTAATTCTCAACGAAAACGAACGAAAGAATTTTTCCCTCCACTCGAAGAGGCTTGGTTGGTCTTTTGAGAATGGCTGCTGGAGCAATGCTTAAATAAACAAAAAACGAAAATCTGGGATAATGGATGCGCGCGAGCCGTGCAGCATCTCCTGCCGAGTTAAAAAAAATTTCAAACCGTAGGCCTTTTTCTAGTTGCAGACAACAACCTAAGGTCTTTCACCGCCACGAAACTATGAACACTATGGGAATCCTTTGTCCGCCCGGAGGATATTTGTCCCGGATAGCAGAGAGGAAGGAGTCGAGGCCGGATAGAACCAGTGAAGGAGAATCGTAAAAGAAATAGAGAAATTCTCTCCCCGTTGAACTGCAACTAGTGCACAGCGCACAGTGCAAAGCAATGCCGCCCCACCATCCGTTGCTGATTCCGCAGGAGTCGTTAAGAAAATTGAGATTAAGAACACAACCAGTCTGGGCAAAAAGGACCAAAGTTCGCCGAGGAAGTATTTTGATTAAGTTCACTATTTCTGCACGTAGCCGAAGCGTAATTTTCGTTTTTCTTTATAAAGCAACGAAGACACGATGCCGACGGACGACACGATGACAAAAAGGACACACATTCGCATTTTTGTTGTCATATCCTGGGTGTGCCGAGATTTACGTGATTTTGCGTAATGTACTGGTGGCTTAAAGCTTTAAGATCGGCGATTTTCCTTGTCCCGGCCAGTATATATTTTATGCGAAAGGAGAGGTTCTTCGATTTACATATTGAGGAATGAAAATTTGCCAATGGAATTCTGATGAGCAGTATTCCCCTTAAGGGAGGGAGTTTTAAATTAAAACATTCCTACTGGCATCCTTTGACAAAATTATTTCCTCACTGTGATGTCGTTGTGCTGAGGGTTTTCAATGTTGCGGGTGAAATGATGCTGGGAATAATGAAATCTATGACATCTGTGTGTACATAGGAGACGTTGTTTTTTTATGTAGGGACCAGTGCGGGGGGTGTCTATGTCTGTGTTTAGGAGAGGCAACTTCATTTGTATTGAACCTGACCTGAATATTTGATGTATGCGGTATGTTTCTGAAGGTCCTCAAAGAAAAGGATTCCGCACTTAACAATGTAGTGGACAGCAGGGAAGAACATTTGTCTGCGTATTTGTCTGCTGGACCCTTAAGCACAATGATTGAATGTTGGTTCTCCGTTGGGGGTGACACTTTTGACAGGCTGCCTAAGAAAAAATATATTAAAAAATTCTATTGGTGACCCAGAATTATTGATGAGGGTGTTGACAAAAAAAATGAGGTTCAAAAGGGCTTTCTACACTGTCCAATAAATACCGCGGAGAATGATCAATCTAAGACCAAAATTGAGTCTCAATTCAACCTTAAATTCGAAGATAATTCGAATAGAGGTTACGTTCTTTTTGGAACTACTCCAGGATACCAATTACAGGTTTCGCCGTACTTTTTCATGCTTTTGAAATGCAAAATGCTGAAGTAAAATTTAAGCAAAAAGTCAAGAGTTTTGTTGAATGACGTTGGGTGTATCACAAAGCTCGTTTTATTCTGGTTGAATGAGCTTTTAGAGATATTATCGAGACTGACACGGCCCGTCCGTCCATATGTATGATATTTAGGTCTTCACAATTGAATAAGAGAACTGAAACTTAGAGTGTAGATGGGTCAAGATTTTGCCCATAGCCACACTAACAATTGATTTGAATGTAACGATACGTTCGGTTAGCATCAAGTTTGAGGATAGAAGAGAAAAAAAGTTCTCTATCTCGAGCCAAAAAAAAAACTGAACAGAAACACCAAAGCTTACCCCCGCTAGTGTTATGCCTTTACGGAGAAAAGAAACCTTCAACCAGAAGAGTATTAAAAAAAAAACTTCTGGTATACATCTAATCGTTCTCCTTTCTTTTTTATGTTGGAAGAGAAAAAGATGTTAAATAATCAGCCGATCCTAACCTGGATAACAAGCGCCGACTAGGAAGTTGCTCATTTAAAGACACACGCTTCTAGATTTTTTGTTTCTTGATGGTCTTTTTTCACCCGAATATATTCTATACCGGTACCCAACATAACCGGGGATACATTCACCTATCCACCACCTGTGGGGGTGCCTTATTTGGAACCAGAAATCCCAGAAGGTAGGTCGATGCCCTTTATCTTTCCTTTTTCTTCCAGATATTCTTCAGGAAATGAACGCAAATAAAAAGCTATCTATTCTGCTAAAACTGTCTGTCTGGTTTTTGTAAGCCGTTGGCCATCTCCAAACCCTTACAATGTTGGCTTTGAGGTGTCTCACATGCGTTTTCCCAGCTCGCTTTCTCCGAACCGATAAGCTCTTTTCGCAGGATGCATCTTTGAGCTTCTACTCGATTTCACTATGTGTGTTAATCGACTCAGGCTAATATTTGTACTTCTCCGCTTTCTTCCTCACTACCCCAATTATAGAAGCCCCTTTAAGCGAAGCCAACGATACCAGCGGCTTCTTGGCCGATACTCCCTATAGGGTTGTGTTGCCATTTTGGTCACCCAGGTCCAATTTCGAGCCTGACCATTTTTTTGCTTGCTGCCTCTCCCTCTTCTGTTCTTCAATCGCCTTTCCTGTGGTGTAGTTTTTGCCTTACCGGTTTTTCACCCAGTAAAGGCACTCGGTCCTGGAGAGGGAAGGCTTCATTGTGAGCGCGTACGCACACGATGTAGCAATCCTGATCCAAGGCAAATTCCCATCAATCCTCAGTAACCGGCTCAGCCACGCACTCCGCATTGTTGGAGAATGGCTTTAGGGTCGAGGACCAGGAATAAACTCCTCTAAGACGGAAGTTGTGTTGTTTACCAGGAAAAGAGTAATTCCGCCCTTCAGCAAACCAAGAATGGGGGTAATGGACTCCAAACTCAGCTAGAGGGATAATATAGAATATCGCGTCAAGCGGTCATACGCGGTATTGTACGCCTGCCGCAGAACGTTCGGAAGCATGCGAGGACTGCAACCAATTATGGTACACTGGATGTAGCGGTTGTAAGACCAATCTTAACTTACGGTGCAGTTGTATGGTGGAATGCTACAGAAAGAAAGTTTCATCTCTCTAACCTCACCAAAGTTCAAAGGGCAGCCTGCATGGGTATAACAGGGTCCCTAAGGACCACACCCACCGCGGCACTGGAGGTACTACTCAACCTCACCCCTCTGGACATATACTGCAGCAGCAAGGCAGCTAAAACAGCTGTTCGCCTAAGGGAATCCGGACTGTGGTCCTCAAGATCTTATGGACACGCCTCTGTGGATACTCAGTGGGCTGCCTCCATAGATACCCCAGTCACGGATTACCTCCCTATGACATTCGCTTTCAACAGGAGATTCGCTACCAGAATACCTGAAAGAGGTAAATGGGAAGAAAAGGCCATTACAGGAGATGACGAGATGGCCGTCGTATATACTGACGGCTCTAAGATGGACGTCGAAACCGGCGCGGGCATCTTCTGTCAAGCTCTGGGACTGAGTAAATCTTTTCGGATCAATGACGGCTGCAGCATTTTTCAGGCGAAGCTGGCAGCCATAATCCAAGCTGCCTCTGAGCTGAAGAAACACAGCCCCGTAAACAAGAACATCACCATATACTCTAATAGCCAAGCGGCAAATAAAGCCTTGGAATCAGACGTAGTGAAGTCAAGAGCTGTGAAACTATGCAGGAAATTCTGGACGAGTTATCATTTGGCAACACTGTAACTGTGTATTGGGTGCCAGGTCACACCGACATACCGGGAAACGAAGAAGCGGACAAGCTTGTGAGATATTGGTCTGGAATGAATGCCTCTCTAGCCCTCAAATCTATAAGAATCCCGCTGAGTTCGATAGCACGTAGGATAGAAACTAAATCCTTGAGTAGAACCACCCTTCGTTGGACAGAACTTGATACGTGCAGACACAAAAGGGAGCTATGGCCAGCGGTGAGCAAAAAGAGATCACTATTTTAGATCGGACTAGCCCGCATGAATATCCGAGCACTGCGCTGTGGGTCTACACGTTGAGCGGCTAGGCATACCGCATAACGATTACTGCAGAAGCTGCAGGGACGTTCAAGAAATTTAATCTGTTTGGCACCTGATTTGCGAATGCCCAGCCCTAAACAGCATCAGGCGTAGTACCCTCGGTAGTTACTTCTTCAACGAGGTCGAAGATCTTTATATAATGTAGATCTAAAGGACGTCCTAAGATTTGTATACAAATTCGGATGGGTACAAGAGGGCGGAACTCTCAGCTTCTAACAGCGGTTTATTTCTGTTTTGGTTCCAGATGTTAAAAAGGTTTCCAATATGGACACAATTGACCCAACTGCTGGTCTAAGTGAGCCGTGACTATTGTCAGAAGGCCATCCATCAACCTAACCTAACCTAAGGCACTTGGATCAACTCGGCTGCGATGGCTGAGTCCAACGCCCCGGACCGGAAAATCTTCAAATCCACACCTCAGGGACGGCGCAGTAGAGGCGCACCAAGACTCAGGTTGTGCCCGCAAGCAGAAAGTGACCTTAGTCAACTGCGTGAGCAAAACTGGAGCCAGCTAGATGGAACAGGGCTGGAAGAAGCTTGTTGGCTGAGGCCCAGCTCCACCCAGGACTGTACGCTACCTTAAGTAAGGAGGAAGCACTTAGACCATGTTTAAGGGAATTGGGAATCTTTTGGCTGGTGCTTGCTAGAACTTTCTGAAAATCTGCCCCGAATGGCCCAAGGTTTGTTTCGAACTCCTAAATCATCACAACAGAGATATGTTGCTCGATGCAGTAGCTCTTTTGCGGGACAGACCCGTATTTTATTAAAATTTATTTATTATTTATAGTCTCAGATGGTCCGGTTTCTAAGTCTTCGTTAAAATTTATCTGGTATGCAACCAGGTTCAAAGCCAACCAAATGGCATAGAACTTATCACCTTCTTGACAGAGAAATTGCTTTTCATGACAAACATGGCTTTCCCCAAGGCTTCTCTAGGCCCGAACATGTAGAGTGTTGCACTGAAACTGGAGTTAATGGCTTGTCCTATTTAGATGTATTAGCTCAAGCTGGGGCGCATTACAAATTATTTTCACCCAAGTCAGGTCAAGGTCAACAGAATCATAATTTCGCAGTTATCCCCTAAACCTCCTCATTTTGCATTCTGGTGAGAAACCGGCTTATGGCAGATTTGAAAAAAGTGCCCCCTCATTTTGGGGCACTGTTTTATTGTATTATTCCAGCTTTCTTTAGCGTAACTTGAGGGATTCAAGTCATAGAGTTTTCGTTTTTCGTTAGATTCGAACTGGAATCGTAAATTTTAGACGGGTAAGAAACCTGAAGACCCAATTTAAGCTTTTGAAACCACTAAGTGACATGTACATTGTACACTGCCACAAAGTGTTCCAAAAGCATATTGCTCGGACCCTGTTGCCTATCGTCGTTTCGGAAAGGCTGTGCTTGATCCTAATTTATTAATCAAAGATTTATAGGAACCTCGCTGATATTTGGGTTGTTGAAACTGCGCAAACTTTAGAAAATGTTCCAAATTTAACATGAGGACAAATTTGAACTCTAAGGATATATGCCCAGTAGCCTAAGGAGGTTAGAAAATTCAGCGGCAAAAGCTTTCACATATCATACCTATGTTTTGAAATGTGGTTTTTGTGACTTAACGGCTTTCAGACAATAATTTTTAGAAGGATTAGTCGACATCTCACAAATTTTATGGCAGCCGTAAATGCCGCAGGTTTTGCGTTTTTGGTTATACGATCCATCGTATCTCTTGGATACTCCTGGATCAAGTTTTTTAGTATATGCACCCCGTGTACAGTGTTTTTGATGGCACTTTTAGAGGGTGATTTTTTCATTTTACGGGTTACGGTGCATTTAAAAATCTTCCTCACAGTGTCTCCCTTGCATACAATATTTGTTTTACAGCGACCATTATATAACTGTCGCTTGTCCAGCATCCTACCCAGATGTCGAATTAATCAACCCTAATATATTAATATTTAATGTAATATTATTGTCCTTTTTCAATTCAAGACTTTATTAGCTAGTTAAACAGTTCATCCTGTCCTTAACATATCGAACCCCTACAAAGAAAAGAAAAGAAAAAATTGAGCTCGAGTTAATCTCATTCCGGCCAACCGCAGTAATGTAATTTAGATCTCGATTCCCATGGATAATAAATTGAGTTTCAGCTTCATTAAAAGTCTACGAGGATCTTGCGTTTGTCCTTCTCTCCCTATGTACAGTATATATTTATTTTTTTCACTATATTTCGAGGCATCAGACTGGAAAGAACTTTCTTTTCCGACGGGCGTCGCCGTCGTCGTCGGTTTCAACCAGACAACTTCACAACTCTGCAGAGTAGCACCAAGAAAAATGCGGGAAGCATCAAGGAGAAGAGTAATCTTCTTCTCATCCACAACTTTCCACTTTCACTTGAGCAAAAAAGCCCTTGTTCCTTCCGCCTTTTATCGCTGCTGGAAGTGTCCACATACACATCCTGTGACGTCAAACGCACCATGTTGCCTGCATTTGCCAGTGCCTTTTTTCTATTTATTAGTTTATCGAATTTCATTCCAAGCAGAGGCTGCTGAAGAGTGTCCTTTCTTAGGTATATTCGTCGCCACTATAGTATGCGCCTCGTCGTCCTTGTTGTTATTATCGATATTATTGGGCCTGACAGTGTTTGTCTTTTGTGCTCTTGTACATGAAAAGAAAAGCAATTTATTCCTTTCCTTGAAAAGTGGCGTTATTTTTTTTTCGAGTCTTCTTTTTATTTCCTTAAAAGCTCCCGACACTGACACACCCAATGCGGAAGAAGCCAAAGTGTGTGCAGAGGTTGACAACCTCTTTACTCTCTTGAACTTTTTTTTTCAACATTAGTTTTTCCATCCTCGAACAACATCGAGAGGCCTAATCACGTAACTCGGGGCACAGATCACGTTCGCCTGAAACTTTCCAATCGAGTTTAAAGGAGAAAGGACTCCAAGCAAAAAACGAGACTCAAAACAAAAAAAAAAATAAGGAGGAAACACCGCCGCAGGACTCCTACAACAAAATTTCATATCATCGTCATCCCTTGAACTGATTGAGCCTAGGGGGGCGGGTGAACTCATTTCAAATTCGTTCAGTGTGCATCGAAACTCTGCGAATAAGCTCACGTATACAGCGTATAGGTACCCTTCCTAGCTTTATTATGCTGCTGGATAGCCCCCACTGTATATGTCTGTAAAATATAACGAATAGCCACAGGGCATGATCCATTTTTTGTGTCTGCCTGCGCCTCGCGTTGCTCAAGCTGCGACAAGTCAAGATTAAATGTCAACTCAAGGTGAGCGGTAACAAGTTTCACTCGCGCAAGGATCTCCTTAGCAAAAATTAGAAGGCACTTAACTGCCGGTAAAGTTTTTTTTTCCTACTTTTTTTTTCTTCTTCCGAAAATGCCCTATTCTACTCTACG
Organism: Neoascia interrupta; assembly: GCA_947623515.1. Classification (NCBI taxonomy): domain Eukaryota; kingdom Metazoa; phylum Arthropoda; class Insecta; order Diptera; family Syrphidae; genus Neoascia; species Neoascia interrupta. The sequence goes on from OX392462.1 coordinate 203,578,813, forward strand.
TCCGTGAGTAATGTAAAAAGTTGTCCTTGCAGGTGGAAAAGTTTTCACAACAGAAGTAAAGTCATTTTTCACTGGCGTGCAAATGTCGCACAAGAAGGTGAGTACGCGAACGCACGAGGGCAATAACAAAAAAAAAAAGAAAAAATACTGAAAGCAAAAAGGACCTGACAAAGTATACAAGTTGATATTTTAATGAGATAATGAGATGAACTTTTTTTTTGGCATTTTTCCCTACGTGGGGAAATGAGAGACTATTTTCTTTAAACGCTCACGCATTTTGTTGATGATGTCCCTTTGGGACTTTATCGTCTAACATTTGTAGGGAGTGCCATCAGCGAGCTCTTTGTAATACAATGTCTGGCTGTGTATGGTCCCCAGAGAAACTGTGATGCATATTTTTATCAATCCTTTTTATCGTGAGTGAATTTCTTTTGTTGGAAAAAATATTTTTATACGTGCGAGTAGTGTTGTATGTTGAATTGTAGATCCTTTAACAAAAAGCGCAGAAACCCTTTGTGAGAATATTGCCCTTGAGGCTTCGATGTCATTTACATACTGGTTCCTTATTTGATTTATGGCTTTTGCTTCAAGGATATGGTGTTCACAGATGAATGATATAAAGTGATTGAAGATATTGATTTTGAAAAAAAGTATATATTTCGTTTGAAACTCTGCGTATGGCTCATGAAGGAAAATAAAAACCTTTTAAATCCTTTTAAGAAATGTTTTTTCATCATATTTTCAGGATTTAAAAAATTAATTTTTCTCAAACTTTTAAGTTATAAAAAGACATATTACTGATAAAACGTCTCATTGCAATTCCTGAAGAGGCCAAGTTTTTGTATTTCAGTTATTTGTTTTTTCTCCAAAAATTACTGTTTATTTTTTAAATAATATTATTTAATTATAAACTTTTCTAGTGGGTTAAAGTTTAAGACTACACAACATAGGCTATTTTGGTTAACGTTATTGTTATTTTTTGACACTTTATAAGTAGTGCAGACTTCGAAAAAGGGCGTGGTCCAACCGCCCCATATTACAAACTGTCAATATTAAAACGGATATTTCGAAGTTACGCTTAAATGTACCTACGTGAAATTGGTTCAAATTTAATATTTTTGAAAAATCGATCTTTAAAAGGAGCGTGACCTAAAACTTTGTGTGAACGAAATCTGGGATAAAATCTCGTTTACCTTACCTTTTACTTTTTTTGTTTCATGCTTTCCTAAATAAGGCTAAAGGCCAGTCGAAATTACGTTTTTCTGGAAAATTTTAGGTTTTTCTTTAATTCTGCCTCCAAATGTAGGTGTGGCCCAAAGTCTTGTATAAGCAAGGGGAGGGGAGTCTTAACTGTGTTACAAACTATGTGACAAACTTAAAATACCTCCTATGGGATGGGGTATAAAAATAAAGAGTAAGAATTAAGTCGACCAGGATATTAGTTTTTCTCGATTATCCTGTCGAAAGATGCATACCAAGTTTTATCAAAGATGAGCCAAGACTTGAACGTGTGTTAGAAGTCGATTTATCTCAACTAGAACTTAGAAATCGGAAACAGAGTGCAATTTAGTTTAGTCAACAGTCTTCCGAAACCCACCTGACTAAATTACTTTTATTTCGGTGGGTGAGAACAAGACTTGGTTAGACGTATAACCATAAGAAACATGATACCTCATCTCCTTAGGGGCAATTCATTTATAAATTAAAATAAAATAGATTACACCATTTCGATTCGTCATTTTCGCCTCTGAGCCTTGGCTTAGTAGTTTAAGCTTGATCGCATCTCTTTGACGGCTTTTCATTGCGAGATCATCTAAATTGGGGTTAAACCCTGAAATTGATTTTTAAGAATGGATTTGCCATTTAATTTTAATCCAGAGCCTACACGGGTTTAATTTCAATAATTTGTCTGTTAATGCAAGTATGAAAGACGACATTTTAGAGAGTCATTATTTCGAGAGCCAAAGATTTCGATAAGTTCAAGAGTTCATCCTGTACTAAAAAACCGTTGCCTTCTTGTTAGCCCCTTCTTTGTTTCTGGGACAAAAAATTTTTGGATTTAACTGAAGCTAGGTAATGTTAGGTTCTTCGGGGACTATCCTAGTGTCCCCGCTTAGCAGGGATACACTTTGACCGAAGGAGAACCATTGTGATACCTATCAAGCCTTTAAGTATAAGGTTAAGTATAAGGCCTTAGGTAGGTAGGTAGGAAAGTGGCTTATTAAATGCAAAAAGTAGGCCCATTGTACCGCCACATGGGTATGACCAAGGGAGTAGATTGGTGTGAATTTTATGACAGCCAGCCAGTCTTTTCAATGAATTTTAGTATAGCTTTTTGACCTGTGTTTCACTAAGGTCACTTAGGTAGTCGTAGAAGTAAGAGCCTATCGTAGAAGTAAGAGCAACAGAGACAGTGTTGTACCCTTTCTTCCTCTTCCTCATCTAGGCAGCTTCTACAGAAGTCGTTTGATAATAGACCTAATCTTTTTGCGTGAAGACCTGGCAGTGACCTGGCTTCGAATAGGCAGTGTCCGGTGATAATTCCAACTGCAGTGCTAATTTTGGATCTCTTTAAGGAGATCAAACTATCTGATCTTTTTGGATCGAGGCGGGGCCAGATTTGTTTGGAGGTTAAGCATGTGGTCCGTGTCCTCCATCTGGCGTTAGTTTCTTGTATGCTGTGATTTTTGAGCGGTAATTTTGAGGTCGCTAGGAGAGTACCTACATATATTGCAGGAGATTTCATCTTTCGTCAGTCTAGTGGTGTTCTTAGCGAGTTTATCTTTATCAAAGTTATGAACTTTTGCCAAAGTTCACCAATGGAAGGTCGATTAGTTTCGGGGTGAAACTGCCAGCAGGATGGCCAGTAAGGAAATTTCTTAAATGCAGGGTCCCTCGACTCCCAGATCCCACATGGAAATTCGCTTGGAAATTATCCTTGAGGATAGAACAGAGCAGGGGTAGGTTAGGTTAGGTTAGACACTGTAGGGTTGATGGAGCGAGATAACCTGCGCCTCATCGCACTTAGGTCCATTGTGGCCCATTGTGATACCCAGTGGGGGATAATCCTTGTTGTTTGGATGCTTTCGCTTCCTTCCTACGCCGTGTTAAGTTCCTTGAGCCACCTTGTTGATTTAACATACCTGGAAAGAGACGTTAGGGTGCGTTTGAAAGTTCTGAAATGAAAGAAGTAGCTTCCTTAAGTTATTTTCCTCAACTGACTTAGACTGACACAGTGGCACAGAAAGTGAGGTGTGTTTTCGCAGCAATCCGTATCGCCACATCCTCTGCAGATGTCGTCATTTTCGAGATTTAGTTTCATAGCATGATGTGTCTTAAGATTGTGACCTGTTAGTATACCTACTAGTAACGACAGAGTCTTTCTGTTGCTCTTGATGAGCGCATTAGTTCGGGACTTATCATATTAAGGTCACTTTGGCTTGATATTTCACAGGTGGACAAGGATGACCATCTTGTATTTGCTTTCCTCCGGATCTCGTTTTCCACCCGCCTTCTAAGGTCACAGAGTGGGGGTTTGATCTATTGAAGTGTTTGTTGAGGTTCTAATGTTGATCCATGCCGTGCAAGCTCATCGGCTTTTTCATTGCCTCGAAAGTTCCTGTGGCCAGCAGAGTATTACATTGTGCTGTAAAACTTTAGCCAAGAAGCCTTAGGTCTTTGCGACAACACTTAACAAGTTAAGATTTGATTTGGTAGCAGCTATTGCCTTTATGGCTGATTGGCTGTCTATAAATATGGTAATGTCATCCTGTGGTATCGCCCTTATTGACAGTAGGCTGTTTGCCTCCTTGACTGCAAGGGCTTCCGCTTGGAAGACGGGCAATCTTATGGATTTTTCTATATGTGGGCTCTCAGAGTAGAGACCCGCAACCATGCCTATGTTCAACTTTGACCCATCTGTGTATATGGCTATTAATAAGTTTCTTAGCGGCTCCTCCTCCCTAAGGTAGTCGGAGGAGGTGTCGGCTGTGAAGAATCTTCGCATGACCAAATAAGCTTAGGATCCATTCAGGTGACTGACTGAGTCTCAAGGCGCTTTTGGCAGCAGATTCTTGCTAATAGAGGTAGAGGGGTAGCATATTGAGAATCGCCTCCACCCCTGAAATTGGTGTCGTTCTCATTGCTGATGTCGTACCAATACATGCAGCTCTCTGTATTATTGTCATAGGGTAGTTTTGTGCTTTTTCCAGATGCTTGCCAGCAGACTAAACATCCATACGTCAGAAAAGGTCTAACAATTGTACAGTGTACATCCAAAGGATAATTTTGGGTCTAGGACCCCAATTTTTCCCGAAAATTAGACTGCAAGTATAGAATGCGGTTAAGGCTTTCCGGCTTAGTTTCTTGTCAAGAATCAACCCCAAGTAGCATATTTTATCGGAGAGTTGAAGAGAGGTTCCCTCAATCGCCGCCCAGTTGAGAGAATTGCGGTATGTTTCTTTCGTTTATGAACAGCGCGAGGACGGTTTTTTGTGGTTTGACACCCAAATCGCACTGCTTTGCCCATGAACTAAGCTTCGCTAGAGCCTTCCCTAACAGTTCACTGATAGTGGGCAGGAATTTTCCTTTGATCATTACAGCATGGTCATCGGCGTAAGCCACCACGGTAAATCCTCCCAGGCCCAGTCTTATAAGTATCTCATTGACTACCAGCACCCATAGAAGTGGAGAGATGACTCCTCCTTGTGGGGTGCCTCTGGAGGCAGTAACCTTAACAACACTATCGCCTATGCATGCATTGATCGCCCTATTGCTAAGCAGATTTAAAATCAGATTGATTAGAGCTTGGTCAACGTTAAGATTTTCTAAATTTCGTTTAATTGCGCAGGCCTTGACATTATTAAAAGTACCTTCAATGTCAAGGAAGGCTGCAAGGGTATATTCCTTGTCTTGAAGTAACTTCTCAATCACGCTGACTACTTAGGTGACTACTCAATCACCCTGACTACTGTGCAGCACTGTTTCAACGACCTTACCTTTAGTGTAGGCATGTTGGGCTGCTGATATCAATGTAGGGTCAATTTGATTGCAAATGTGCATATCCATAAGTTTTCCTTAAGTTTTTAGCATAAAGGATGATAGGCTGATGGGCCTAAAGTCCTTGGCAGTCGTGTGGCTCGATTTCCCTGCTTTTGAAATGAAGATAACTCTAACCTCTCTCCATACTTTAGGGACGTGACCAAGTTGTAGACAGTGGCAAAGTAGTCTTTTAAGTACGAGTAAAATAAAAGGCTCGCTTTTCTGTAAGATTATAGGATACCGGCCATGACAGCCGGGTGACTAAACTGGGTGAAAAGAGTCAATTGCCTGGTTTAGCTTAGTTTCCGTTCCTATGCCTTCTGGATTTGTAGTTTCAATTACGGGATTAGTGTGAGTCTCGACGAGTTGACAGCCTGGAAAGTGTGTTTTCATTAGAAGCTCTAGCGTTTCCGTACAGGGAAGTCCACGAGTCGTTAGAGGTTTGAAGATAGCTTTGAGTCGCTGGTTCTTTAGATAAGATTTTCCTTATGGGTCGGTAACTGGTTTCGGTATTAAACCTTGCTGGAGGGTTCATACCGACTGCTTTGATTCGTCTAAATGAATTTCTGTATAGCAATTGCGTTCAACACCTCATCCGACTTTCAAGTTTTTCTCCTTGGATGATTGATCTGGAATTGCATATGTCGGTCTTGCATGACGCATGCTGTAAGGAGCCAGTTGCAGGAATTCCCATAGTTTAAGTGCTATTTTTGCCCCCATTGACTTCTCGAAGATGTTAACGGGAAAAAGACAAGGTCAAATGCTTCACTAGTTCGGTTGAAGTAGTTGTTGCCTTCTTGCAAGAAATACTTTTTCAGTCTTTGCCGTATTCACGTCAAGACCGACACTATCCGTCCACTTTACTAGATTGTAGAGGAAATCTATCTTTAGTTGAGAGCTAACTTGCTGAGAAATCCTAATCCTGTTGTGCGAATTTTACTTCAGCAACAATATTACCTTGCATCCTTCAGGATGCTTTCCTACACTGCAGACAGAAATAAGAGATTTCCACAAACCGTTTAAAAATTTAATTAAAAGTTAAACTGTTCCATAAATGTAAATAAAATAAGTGTCCAATTGCCGACGTTTCCTTTGCAGTAGATGTTTGCAGAATAAAGCGGCAAATGACATAAAAACAGTGAGTAAGTGCTACAGTATGTACGCAGAAGTTACAGTCCGTAAAACGGACCCTTGAATACCCCATCCTATCCCACATTTTAAAATGCTGATGGCATAGTTACTTTTGACATTTTAAAAGTAATACAAACTTCGAAAATTTGCGTGGTCCAACTGCCCCTAATTGCAAACCACAGATATTTCCAAGTTACACTTAAATGAACATAAAAATGCAATTTTTTGGTTCAAAATCAATATTTTTGAAAAATCGACTCCTAAAAGGGGGCGTGGCTAAAAACTTTATATGAACGAAATCTGGACTAAAGTCTCGTTTACCTAACCTGCTACTTTTTTTGTTTCATGCTTTCCTGTCGAAATTAAGTGTTTTTTGCAAAATTTTAGGTTTTTTTTATTCTGCCTCCAAATGTGGGCGCGGCCCAAAGTCTTGTATAAACAAAATGTGGAAGCCTTTTCTACATAAAATATTAAGCAAATTTTTTTTTTCAATTTTGAGCAAAAATATTGAGGAAACTGCATTTGAAAATGTACCCTTAAAATAGTGCCACGCCCACTAGAGGAGGTGGGCGTGGCATTTAGTAATAACATTTATTTGGAGATGCTAAATATCAAATTTTAGCCTTTTAGAACGTCTTACAGTTTTGAAAACTCTGGAGCTCGTTGCACATTTAGACCGATAGTGGGCGTGTCTATGGGCGGATTTCAAAAGTTTTTACATTTGTACTGCTTCGTATGACGTGCACCTTACGTACGAAGTTTCAGCACCCTAGCTCAAAATTTAAGGCCTTAAAACATGTGATATACAGACGGACGGACATGGCTCATTCGATTCAGAATTCGGTCTCGATCATATGCCCTTAAGGTCTTGGGGTCTACCATTATTATTTCACCTCCCATTATTATATTATAAAAATTGAGTGATAATGAAATTCAAGAACCCGTCAGAGAAAAAGAAGAAATGTTAAGCATTCAAGACCGCACTTCAAGACCGCACCCCGAAACATGAAATATTACTTTTAACTTTAGTTTTTGTTTAAGTGTAGAAAACTGCTCCTTAAAGAAGGCGGTTTGGTTCTAGCGGAAG